>OW052101.1:2500-5002500 GCA_932526535.1 Caradrina clavipalpis
AACCTAACCTAACCTAACCTAACCTAACCTAACCTAACCTAACCTAACCTAACCTAACCTAACCTAACCTAACCTAACCTAACCTAACCTAACCTAACCTAACCTAACCTAACCTAACCTAACCTAACCTAACCTAACCTAACCTAACCTAACCTAACCTAACCTAACCTAACCTAACCTAACCTAACCTAACCTAACCTAACCTAACCTAACCTAACCTAACCTAACCTAACCTAACCTAACCTAACCTAACCTAACCTAACCTAACCTAACCTAACCTAACCTAACCTAACCTAACCTAACCTAACCTAACCTAACCTAACCTAACCTAACCTAACCTAACCTAACCTAACCTAACCTAACCTAACCTAACCTAACCTAACCTAACCTAACCTAACCTAACCTAACCTAACCTAACCTAACCTAACCTAACCTAACCTAACCTAACCTAACCTAACCTAACCTAACCTAACCTAACCTAACCTAACCTAACCTAACCTAACCTAACCTAACCTAACCTAACCTAACCTAACCTAACCTAACCTAACCTAACCTAACCTAACCTAACCTAACCTAACCTAACCTAACCTAACCTAACCTAACCTAACCTAACCTAACCTAACCTAACCTAACCTAACCTAACCTAACCTAACCTAACCTAACCTAACCTAACCTAACCTAACCTAACCTAACCTAACCTAACCTAACCTAACCTAACCTAACCTAACCTAACCTAACCTAACCTAACCTAACCTAACCTAACCTAACCTAACCTAACCTAACCTAACCTAACCTAACCTAACCTAACCTAACCTAACCTAACCTAACCTAACCTAACCTAACCTAACCTAACCTAACCTAACCTAACCTAACCTAACCTAACCTAACCTAACCTAACCTAACCTAACCTAACCTAACCTAACCTAACCTAACCTAACCTAACCTAACCTAACCTAACCTAACCTAACCTAACCTAACCTAACCTAACCTAACCTAACCTAACCTAACCTAACCTAACCTAACCTAACCTAACCTAACCTAACCTAACCTAACCTAACCTAACCTAACCTAACCTAACCTAACCTAACCTAACCTAACCTAACCTAACCTAACCTAACCTAACCTAACCTAACCTAACCTAACCTAACCTAACCTAACCTAACCTAACCTAACCTAACCTAACCTAACCTAACCTAACCTAACCTAACCTAACCTAACCTAACCTAACCTAACCTAACCTAACCTAACCTAACCTAACCTAACCTAACCTAACCTAACCTAACCTAACCTAACCTAACCTAACCTAACCTAACCTAACCTAACCTAACCTAACCTAACCTAACCTAACCTAACCTAACCTAACCTAACCTAACCTAACCTAACCTAACCTAACCTAACCTAACCTAACCTAACCTAACCTAACCTAACCTAACCTAACCTAACCTAACCTAACCTAACCTAACCTAACCTAACCTAACCTAACCTAACCTAACCTAACCTAACCTAACCTAACCTAACCTAACCTAACCTAACCTAACCTAACCTAACCTAACCTAACCTAACCTAACCTAACCTAACCTAACCTAACCTAACCTAACCTAACCTAACCTAACCTAACCTAACCTAACCTAACCTAACCTAACCTAACCTAACCTAACCTAACCTAACCTAACCTAACCTAACCTAACCTAACCTAACCTAACCTAACCTAACCTAACCTAACCTAACCTAACCTAACCTAACCTAACCTAACCTAACCTAACCTAACCTAACCTAACCTAACCTAACCAGCTCACAACGGGTTTAGCCTGGACTGTCCGTTGCGCCGGCGGTGGGACGCAATAGCGCGCTCCACCGTCGCATATTGCTAATGGCGCCACCGCGACCGACGTGTCTACATTTGTTCCCCCTCGGAAGAAGCCTCCAAACTGGTTAAATGTGCAGGTACCAAATATCGGCGACACCTTGACCTTCAAGACTATGCGAGGGGGCATATCATACTCTAGCCACTCATATAGAACCGCGCGCACGTTGGCTATCCTCGACCTGGTGGAAAGTTGGAAGATAGGACAGGGAACGACGACCCCGGACCGCAGCGCTACTACCTTCAACGTGAAGTTGCAGAGAGGTGAGCGTACATACACACATAACGGACGACGAGGCTTCACTTCTCTAACTGGAGCCAATTTCATGAGAAACCAGCCCAGATTAGCTCAGAACCACGCATCAGCCCGTCGGACGTCACTCCAATCAGCAACACTCAACAACTTGAAAAGACTATGAACACACACACACATACACATAACATGCACTGAACCCACACAACTCCTTAAAACATACACGCGCTCACCTTGCCGTTGTGGTCCGAGGAATTAGCTACCCTGATGAGGGAAGTTCCACCAGGAAGAGACAAATACGTCGCGCGGCCCTCTCGTTAAGGCCGGGGTGATAGATGGATAGACCTGCATAAATAGTGAAATACTCCGGGGTAGGCTGTGGGGAGCATAGGAGGGTGTTCCAGGTGTAAGCAAGTAGGATGGATGGTCTTCTTTTGAAAAAAGGCGCCAAAATATACACATTTTTAAATTATCTATTATATATTACACAAACTAAATATATAAACGTAACATAATATTTATATATTGATATTAACATATCGACTAAAAAGGGCTCAAGAAAGCGCAGAGTATTGGTGGATACCAAGGGTTTGCGCGACCCTTGAGAAAGGAAGGAGTCGACACATGTTACCACGTATTACAGACGCATACAGACACAAACACATATAACATACAATATATATAATAAAAATATCTAAACACACGCAATATATTGAATTATATTGACTAGATAACCGGATAGCAAGAAAATGGATGGGCTCAAGATAGCGCATGGTATTGACTGACGTCAAGGGTTGCGCTATCCTTGAGCAAAGAAAGCAAAACACACAAAAGGACACACATATATATATATATATATGTATATATATATTATAGACAATATGTCTATAATAAAAATAAAAGCACACATACAAATAAAAAGTATTTAATAATAAAGTATATTAATATAAATATATTTACATCTATCCATCTATATATTATAAATAAACACTTCAAAAACATAGCCAAATGAACAAATAGTTTAAAAGTACTACAAACAGTCAAGCAGATAATGATACAAATGAAGCGAATTATATGCAAAACAATTTCCTAGTAAAATATAAATAACAAACATACCATAGACACCCAAAAAAGTAAACAGTACAGAAGTGAAACAAATAAAATAAAAATCTAATTCCGAACAATAAACAAACACAAACAAATAATAAAGGACAATGCAAACAAAACACAAATTTGATTATTACAAAAACATAATAATATGAAAATCATAACAATATAAAACACAATCTACTAATAATACAGAAGCAAAATAAAATAAATAACAAACATAGTAGACCGAAAAAATCAAAGGAACAAACCCATATCCAATTTTTGGAAAAAGTACAAACAAAACAAATGAAACAAATAACAGAAAGGCAACAAACAAACAAAATCAAAAAACTATACACAATTACGATAAGAAACAAAAACTGATTAACAACGCCCCTGCTCAAGGTAGGGAGTGGAGAACTGAATAAAACACAAAAAAAAAAAAAAAAAAAAAAAAAAAAAAAAAAAAAAAAAAACCTAACCTAACCTGAGCGAACCTAACCTGAGCGAACCTAACCTGAGCGAACCTAACCTGAGCGAACCTAACCTGAGCGAACCTAACCTGAGCGAACCTAACCTGAGCGAACCTAACCTGAGCGAACCTAACCTGAGCGAACCTAACCTGAGCGAACCTAACCTGAGCGAACCTAACCTGAGCGAACCTAACCTGAGCGAACCTAACCTGAGCGAACCTAACCTGAGCGAACCTAACCTGAGCGAACCTAACCTGAGCGAACCTAACCTGAGCGAACCTAACCTGAGCGAACCTAACCTGAGCGAACCTAACCTGAGCGAACCTAACCTGAGCGAACCTAACCTGAGCGAACCTAGGTTAGGTTCCTTCAGGTTAGGTTATAAGGTACCGTATATACAAGTGCAATACACCGTTAGACGCGGCTCCGCGAGCCCTGCACACTTCCGTTAAAATTTCTCGGAAATCTCAAAAAAAAAAAAAAAAAAAAAAAAAAAAAAAACACTTCCAAATTATAACAAACTTTAAAATTTAATAACTTTGTCATTTTTAGTCGTACAATAAATGTAGGGACGCCGCTGGACGCGCCTGAAGCTGCTCCACCCGAGTCCTTAAAAACAAAAAGGGATACAATTATTAGTTTTTTAAATATAATAGTTTTTTAGTATTTTTTCGAAGTTTTTGCGTTTTTAAGCCCTTCCCTGGCGAATAACTCCCGTTCCTGTTGTGCGAACGGGTTCAAATCTTCACAGTAGACGGGACTCCGCGTAGGCGATGCGTGTGCACCCTCAAAACAGAGCCGCCCATACAAAAATTGACCACCCGACAGTAAAAAACTGTCGAAATCACAAAAAATCGTGCCCGCCCATGCCCACCCTTAATTGATTTTTTATACAAAACGAAATTTTTTTTTGTATCTTAATTGACAAAGGGGGCCACGACTATCAGATATATACACTTATCACCGTATTTTTAATCGGCACTTTGGCTTCTATAGCCAAAATTGACCGCCCCGGGCATTACAAAGACAGAATCGTGCACTCAAAGTGCATATATTGACTCACACGCCCATATACAGCGTGTGATCAGCATCTTTTATGTCTATATACGTTATACACCTTATTTTATATATACTGTACATCATTTTATATTGACATTTTTATTTTATCGCGCTATATTTTAATTTGACCTATCGACTTTTAATACTCTCACATAATGTACCTCGCTCGAACGCCCGCTAAGAAAACCTTCACTAGCCCCGTTGTCTCTCCGATGACCGAAGCAAAGGCCCCCTCCCCCACGGCTTCCTCAAACATGAGGCGTAGCGTCGGAGAATGGGAGAACGCCAAACCGACATTTAGCCAGCCCCCTTCATCATTAGCCGCTCGGTCACCCAGGAAGGCGGCCCCGTTCGCGGCGGCCCTCTCGCAGCCTACTAGGAAGACGGCGCAGCCTACTGACTGCAAAGTCGTGCTACGCAGAACGTTTGTTGAAGCGACGGGACGATCGCCGGGAACGTCCCAAAAGCAGCCCCAAAAGCCCACCGACCGGGTCACCGAGGCACGGAACTGCTTGCTCCGTGCGAAGTCGCACTTGGGTGACACACGCAACCTTCGAACCGACCTGAAAGCTTGTATCACCCAGGCACTGGAGCGGCTGTACCAGTTGGTGAAGGAAGAGGCGGCGGCCACCGCTTTGACGAAAGGGGCGATAGTCGAAGCGGCCGCCAGTAAGGCGATTTTGCCTTCGGAGATCTCTCCAGCCATCGACTCGCTGCTCACTTCACTAGCGGAGCATAGCGCGTTGGTGAAGGAGAGCGGCGAGGAGATGAGGGAACTCCGGTCGGCGATGGGGAGGCAGCGGGAACATGTGGAAAAGCCAGCAACCTACGCAAGTGCTGCGGCCGGCAAGCAGTACGCGCCGCCGCCGCCGCTGCACTTGCTCATAGTGAGCTCCGACGACGGCAACGATACCAGCAGTGCCGTCGTCGACAAAATAAGAATCGCGGTGGACGCAAAGGAGACGGGCATCCGGGTCGACAAGGTCTGGAAGACCAGGGACCAGTGAGTAACAATTCGTTGTTGAGGACTTCCATAAGACAATTGTACTAGGCCACGGGTAGCAATAATACAATCAGAAATTATTTACAGTACAATAAAGATTCTTGTACTTAAACCATGCCTGGTACCTACGCTACGGTCAGCAACAAAAGTCGATTAATAATGTTACTTTTACATGTCGTGTAAATAGACACGAAATAACACAATTCACTGCTATTCAAAATAATTTAGTCAATAGGTACCTAAGAGTTCGTATTATCTTAATTTTAGATCTATTTCGTATTGCCTTTGATATTGTGCTCAATCCTTACTAATATTGTAAATGCGAAAGTAACTCTGTCTGTCTGTCTGTCTTTCTGTCTGTCTGTCTGTCTCTTCTTCACGCCTAAACCACTGAACCGATTTCAATGAAATTTGGTACAGATATAGTCTGGGACCCGAGAAAGGACATAGGATAGTTTACATCCCGAAAATCCCCCAGGAACGGGAACTATTAATCCACGCGGACGAAGTCGCGGGCAAAAGCTATTCTAGATAAATTAAGTAATAAAACTAATTACCTTACCTACTAAATTATTACCTTGTCATTATACGTGATGCAATTCGTTAATTATTCACGTAAATGTGGTGCAATAATTTTTTGAGCATTTTATTCTGTCCGACAAACCAATAATGTAAAAATTACCGGTAAGTTAACACCAGCCGTGCAAGTTATCAAATCTATACTTTCATTATAAAGAGGTGAGATATGTTTGTTTGTTTGTAACGAATAGGCTCCGAAACTACTCGACCGATTTTGACCATTTTTCCACCAATAGATAGCTACATTATTGGATGGATGGAAAGGAAGAGGGAGGCCAAAGAAAAGATGGATGGATTATGTGAAGAATGATATGAAAGAGAAGGGAGTCAGGGATAGTATGACGGCTGACAGGACGGCATGGAAGAAGAAAACGTGTTGCGCCGACCCCAAGTAACTTGAGATAAGGGCAGGAAGATGATGAGATAGCTACATTATTCCCGAATAACATCCTTACGAATATTATAAATGCGAAAGTAACTCTGTCTGTCTGTCTGTCTGTCTCTTCTTCACGCCTAAACCACTGAACCGATTTCAATGAAATTTGGTACAGATATAGTCTGGGACCCGAGAAAGGACATAGGATAGTTTTCATCCCGGAAATCCCCCGGAAACGGGAACTATTAACCCACGCGAACGAAGTCGCGGGCAAAAGCTAGTTATTAATAAAGATTAAAAAATCAGAAATGTATCATAATTATTTTATGAGACCGGCACAAATACTTTAGGATAATGGGGAAATAAAACAAACAAAAAAATACTTTGTAAAATTATCTTTAATGACTCACATCCACAACTAATAACAATATTATATAACAATTACTATTAAAGTTCGATTGGTATAATCTAGGTGTTATTGGACACGATGGCCGAGGGCGTGTTCTGCGGCACGCGCAGCACGTCGGCGGCGCGCAGGCGCGGCACCGAGGGGCCGCGCAGCACGCCGCACGTGTTGGTGCTCGCGCGCATGCGCACGTAGCCGCCCTCGCCCCACGCCGCCGACCAGGAGTTCTTCAGGATGAAGTACGTCTCCCCGCGGTACACCGTCCAGCCCACCGCCAGCACTGCGTGGTTCCGGCTGTCTCGCCGGCTGTAACATTTCAAATTGTCACTTATTACATCCATGGCCAGGTTACGCCTTACGAGAATGGCAATTTTATTTTATGTCGATAACTTTTCGTTTTTTAATGGCCTCATAACCTAAAACGGGCCAGTGTAAGGATGGTGAATAATATTTCCGTGGGAAATTGTTTAATATTTTGTAATAATAATGGTTTTTGATTAATAAAAATAATTAACATTGATATTGGTATTTGTTAGGTACTTCATTTGATTGATTGAAAATATAAAAATGAAATTACTGACCACCGCGCGTCGTGATAATATCCATTTTTGTAGCTGTGGAGGGAAGTGGCCGTGGCGTCGATGGTCACGACGGTGGGCCCGTACTTCTTGATCGCCACCTGGCACGAACACACTCGTGTTAGTCACGCATCGCATACAGTAGGAACACAGGGAAGCGGCGACATACCTTGAGCGCCAGGATGGAGTCTACCGTGACGTTGAGGTGTCCGCTGATGCGCGTCACGGCCGGCACGCTGTCAGCGCGACACTCCAACACCTGTGCAACACATACAAGGTATATGGATTTTGAAAAAGCGAAAATGCCTTGATTGAAATCTGATTTTTTAGTGGTCCTGATTGTAAAAATCAGGACCTCTATAAAATCAGCTTTCGATCAAGGAATTTAGAGTTTAAACTTGAATTTTGCTGTTGAACCCCTGATGGACAGTGCTAAGCTACTCGAGCCTGGGCGCGATTCATTTCGTCTCAGGAGTACCTTCACATTAAGGGTTCCAAATGAATATGTTTTAGGAGCCGAGCCACCTGCTCATGGTGCTTCCTGCCATTTACCTAACAAAGCTCTGGCGGAATTATAAAGTTGTATAATTATTATTATCTTCTTATTTCTGTCCTGGCAAGGTTTTAGTGATCTAAAACCTTGCCAGGACAGAAATAAGAAGAACGTCAGCATGTCTGGTCGGCTGGATGGCTGGGGCAATGCCATGTCGCGAGTGTCCAATGATACACGCTCAACGTGAGAGTGTGACTGCGCGGAGCCAGCTGTGAGTGAGTGAGACAGCTGATTTGCCCTAGATGCATTCATCACCTGTATATGGGGGCGTACCTAGAATAGTAAGTCCTGAACATGTATAAATAATAGATCTTTATAAAATATAAAATATTTAGAAAATTGATCATTATATTGAAATTATTATAGGTACGTTTAAAATTTAAATTTATTTACGCTCATTCGTAAAAAAAAAACAATACTTTATTGAAACACTTTGTAATTCACGTTTCTCTTATTTTTTTCATGATTAAAAATTACATTCTTGAATTTGCAATTGACAATATACAGGGTGGTATTTTATAATGCTACATGGAGGGAAAGTACTCTAAATACTTAAGTTAGCAAATTTTACTCAAAGGAAACATTCCTTTATTTTTTTAAAGAAACAAAACTGCATTTACATAATTTTGAAAATACGCTTACCACACCCGGGAATCGAATCGACTAAAATCCAAAAAAATAGCACCCTCTACTTTTATGGCACTAATCGATAGAATCAATCATAAGCATCAAATCTCTGCAAACATGGTAAACTAAATTAAACAAAAACCATGTAATTACAATCTAAACTTATTTTATTCGGACGAAAAAAACGAGTACATTAACTAATTGCATTCTCGAAATGAGCTTCATTTTCTTAGATGCACACATTCATTCTTTTAAGGAATACAGTTTTGAATAACTTTTAGTAGTGTGTTGTGGTGAATATTATTACGCTACCAAAAGTTAAACTGCCTCGTTGGCCTAGTGGTCCTGAGCGCGACTGCTACGCTAGAGGTCCTGGGTTCAATTCCCGGGTCGAGCAAAAAGTGTTATAGGGCTTTTCTATGAAATTCTCAGTAGCAGCTCGGAGTTTGGATTTGTGCCCGGTTGATGGCAATAGGCTCGCCCCCTATTACATGGGACCTAAATATACCGGCGAATTGTGGGTGTACATTGGTACACCTCTGCCTAACCCTTCGGGGAATACAGGCGTGATGGTATATACCAAAAGTTATTCAAAATATTTTTTTTTATGGAATAAATTTGTGCATCCAATAAAATGAAGCTCATTTCCAGCAACTATTTAGTTAATTTACTCGCTTTTTTTGTCCGTATAGAATAAGAAAAGTTTACATTAAAATTTCATGTTTCTTTTTTTTTATTTACCATGTTTGCAGAAATGCAGAGATTTGATCCTTATGATTGACCCTATCTATTGGTGCCATAAAAGTACAGGATGCAATTTTTTCAGATTTAGTCGGTTCGATTCTTGGGTGGGGCAAGCGTATTTTCAAAATAATTTAAATGCAGTTTTGTTTCTTTTTAAAAATAAAAGAATGTTTCATTTGAGTAAAATTTGCTAACTTAAGTATTTAGAGTACTTTCCCTCCAGGTAGCATTATAAAATTCCACCCTGTATAGTGATAATTGTTTTCATAAACTTTATGAATGTAGCACAGGTAGGTAAATGTTTAGTAAAACTGTAAACTTGTGTTTATTACCAACACAATGTTATTTGGTTGGTTGCGTACCTTGGCTTTGTAGGGCGTGTACTCGTCGAGCGCGGGCAGTCCTTGGTCTTTTATGTAGTCGTAGGCGAAGCTCGGCCACGTCGGATTACACCCGTGCGCATTGTGCCTGCAACGCACAAGTTAACACGTCAGCGCTACGTGCGTACGTGTGAGGGTGTGTGTGTATGTGTGTGTGCGGGTACTGACGAGTGAGCGCAGTCCACGAGCGCCTGCTCGCTGAGCGGCACGAGGCGGCCCGTCTCCACGAACAGCGCGCCCTCCACCGCGCCCACCGTAGAGAACGCCCAGCACGACGCGCATTCGCCCTGATCTGCGGGCGACAACACGCGTTACTAGTGTGCTCGCTCGCAAGCAGCCGGCACCAGACCACGCTCCACACGCGACACTCACAGCGCACGGGGGTGACGGCGCCGCGCTCGCGCCAGTCGAACTTGCGCGGCAGCCGGCCACGCATCAAGTCCAGCTCGGCCCGCGCGAAGGGGAAGGGCTCCCCGGGGTCGGCGCCCGGCGCGAGCTGCACGCCCAGCAGCGCGAGCCGCTCCACCGCCAGCCGGTCCGACAGGAAGTTGGTGGCGAGCGTGAAGGCGGCGCCCTGCCTGTTGCCCGACGCCGAGTGGCGCGTGCTCTGTATCAGCACGTTCTTGCGGACCGCCTCCTCCATGTCATCGGCGTAAGTGCGCCGGAATTGTTGTTTATACCTGCACGTTATATATTATACAGGGGAATACAGGCGTGATGATAATTATGTATGTGTGTAATATATTATAACACAAAACAAAACCTTCATCATGTAGTCTATAAATGATTTAGCAAGAGGTAAGTACCTACCTTTTGTTAATATTTTTAGTATATTCTGTTTGTTTTTAGTTTACGAGCACTTGTTGTCAGCACAGCTGTTTTTTTTTACTGTTTAAGTCAGTTAAATCTTAGCTCTACAATCATGTGCTGAAGCCGAGGTGAAGTTTTTGTTATGATGTCCCTTTTACCCCTTATTTCATTCAAGGTCAGAAATGATGGAATGATTAGTAAGAAATGTAGTAGTTGTGTGTGTGGAGGGTGACTCACTGCTGTATGTGGGCGTCGTGTCTTGGGTCGCGGCGCAGCATGGTGAACTCGCGCAGCGGCTCCACGCTGTCGGCGCGCTCCGTGAGCTCGACCTGCTCGCACGCGTCCGCTGCACACACATGACACATGAGCACGCTGTGGGGTGGTTACCTAGCACGCGTGGTGTCGCGGCGCCGTACCGAGGTCCAGGTGGAACATGGAGGGCTCGTGGTGGCGCGCCTGCACCTCGTCGAACGTGTGCACGTAGCCGTCGCAGTCGGCGCCCAGCACGGAGCTGTCCACGCGCACCGAGTACCTGCGCCGGACGGAGCGGTCAGCGAGTGATCACAATATATATTCTTTGCCCGACTATCAGCTACAAGAACCGTGTGGTCAGAACAGTGGCATGATCACTTAACATCTCTTGCAGGGCGGCTAAGTTCAGTCGCTTACGCCGTCAGAAAAATCCGACAATTGACGTGGATAACGCGAGACTAGTCTATTTCAGCTACTTTCATAGCATCATGTCTTACGGTATTTTGCTTTGGGGGCGGGCTGCAGATATAGATTCTATTTTTATTCTGCAAAAGAGGGCTGTCAGAGCCACCTATAATCTTTGCAGACGCGAATCTTTAAGAGAATTGTTTAAAAAAAATTAACATCATGTCGGCGACAATTGCCAAGCGTCAATAATATATGAAAACATTATGCATGTTCGGAAAAATCTTCATCTTTTTAATAAAGTTGGTGATAGATATAATTTTAATACTAGAAATAGGAACAAATTAGATCAGCCAAGTTTTAGATTGTCAAAAGTACACAGTTCTTTTATGGGGTACTGTGTAAAATTTTATAATAAAATACCACTCCATATTCTCGAACTAAATGAGAAAAAGTTTAAAACATGCATAAAACGCACACTATGTAGTCAAGCATGGAGCTTGGACTTACAATTGACAAAAAACTTAATTGGAAAGAGCATATTGATCTTGTAGTAAAAAAGATTAACAACTCTTCGTATGCATTGTATAAGTTATCCTCTATACTAAGATTAGATGGTTTAATCGCAGCATACCATGGTGTAGTCTCGTTCCATTTGAGATATGGAATTATTTTCTGGGGAAATACTACGGAAAAAGAAATGGTGTTCAAAGCTCAGAAGCGAAGTATTAAAGCTGTGTTCAAACTACGTCCGACGGATAGGTGTAAACCCTATTAAAAAAAATAGGATTTTATTGATAGGAGTGTAACTTGAATTAATGTGAGAGTGTGAGAGGAAGCGGCTCACCAGTGCGGCGTGGTGGTGTGGTTGTCGGTGGAGCGGGTGACGAGCAGCTGGTGGCGGAAGGTGAGCGCCTCCCCGCGCGCGCCGCCCAGCTCCCCGCTGTGGCCCGACAGCGTGTGCCGCCACAGCTCGGCGCGCTCCGGCCCGCGGTACACGTAGCCTGTAACACACGGCGCGTCAGCACGGGGCAAGCGTAGCGATCAGTGGCGTCTAGTGCGCAGCCCCCGGCGCTCACCCGCGAAGAAGAAGGCCTGCAGGTCGGGCAGCGCCGGCAGCGCGCGCTCGGCCAGCGACACGCGCCGCGGCTCCGTCACCACGCAGCGCCGGTCCTTGCGGATCTGCAACACCACTCTCGGCATGTCACTTAGGGAATCTACTTTTACTAGCTACTACTAGTAGCTAATATAGGGCTTTTACTTTGTGAATTCCATAAATAAAATAACATTATGGAAATCATTAAATCCTTACCTTCTTTTTATTAAACTTACATACCATTTCTTAAGCACCGACCTTTAGAAACGACGAGTTTCTGATGCTGTTAATACTTAAAATATTGCTACAATAAAAAGAGCTTTGCAAATATTATTGAATGCTGGTGTGTGTACCTGCACGCTCTGCACGCGGCCGTCGGGCCGCATCATGCGGTAGGTGGAGGTGGCGCCGCCGTGGAAGTCAACGCGCGACGAGCCGCTCGCCGCGTCCCACCTGTGACACACGACACGCGTTACCTTGCACTGAGTATACCGTAAGAGACGACGAACGAACGAGCGGAGAAACATTATCAGGCGCGTCAGAATCGATTAGATTCATAATGTACATACCACACGGAGTACGGTTCGGTGTAGCCGGCGCGGGGCACGGTGAGACGGCCGCGAAGGAACAGCGGGCGCTCGAAGCGCGGCGGGGGCGGCGAGGGCGCCTGCGCGTTCGCCTCCAGCTCGCCCCCGCCCGCGGGCTCCGCGCGCCGCTTGCACTTGATGCGCCGCCGCCTGCGCACTGGCGCCTCGAGCTCGCCCGCCTGAGAGTCGTGCGACTCCGCCTCTCTGAGTTCGTCGACGGTATAATCGTCGGTGCTGACCACGCCGACAGGGTCCAGCACTATCGGGGGGAGTTCAGGCTGTTCCGCCACCTGTGCGCGGAATTGTTCTACCAAGAGCCGTGAATCCTCTGCAAATTTATTAGAAGAGGCGTTCAGCATATTATGAAACATGATTCTCGTATTATTAGTCCATGTTATTTGATTTGTGACGTTACAATCTTTTTCCAACTCTTATGCGTCGGCGTTTCTATTGAAGACAGTGGTGTTTTTAGTAGTAGTAGTCTTACCAACGGGCGGGAAGTTAGGCACGTTCCTAGCCAGTCGCTCCTCAGTGACGGGGCGGCGGAGCGGCACGCGCGGCCGGGGGGGCGCCGGGCTGGGAGCGGCACTGGGGTGAAACGCTGGCAATGGGTTGTACGATGGCACTGCGTAGTTTGTAGTCGGTTGGTTGTACACTGGTATATCTTTGTACAGTGGAGGAGTAGTAGCTGGTATCGAGGAGTACGTGGGGCTCGGGAGCTCGTTGTAGGCGGGCCCGGCGAGGGGGTGCGCCGCGGGCGCAGAGCACTCTGCAATAGTAGCAGACGGTGAGGGCGGGCCGCGCACGACGTAAGCGACGTGTGACTGGGCGGACACTCACGCGCAGCGTCGGAGCGCGGCGCGGGCACGGGTACGGGCACGGGCACCACCAGCACCGACACGGACGCGCGCTCGCTGTTGTCACTTCCTGTATTTATTATTAATTAATATAAGTTTTTTTTTTAATTTGCAGCGATCTGAAATTTAATTACCATACCCTTTTTTTACCCGACTACGGCGAAGCAAAAAGGAGGGTTATGAGGTTGACCGGTATGTATGTCTGTATGTACGTATGTATGTATGTATGGATGAACATCGTAATAGAACATTAATCTGTAGCACTGTAAAATCGAAGGGCAAAGCGGCATATGACCACGGTTTTCAGATGAGAATGTTTTCTTGTTTCATACTTTTTATTTAGTACGTGAATTTTTTGCAGTCGGGTTTTATTTATTTTGGTGCGCGGTGGAAATCCTCATCGACTTTCTTCGTCATGTGGGTGACGGAGGGCATTTTTTTTTATGGGACAACTTTGCCAAACGATTCCCAATCTCAATAGATTGGGAATCGTTTCCATCAACTTCAACTCCTGTACATCGATTCTGTAAAATTCAGAAATGAACTCGTATCTCACGTCGCTATTCACCCTCACTTCGCTTAAGGTTCAAAAAGACATTGATTTATTTGACTCTTTGAAGTGCGAAGTGAGCGTCGAAGTGACGGTGGAATTACCGTATAGAATGCCACTTCTTACGTGATCTCATACTTTATCTGTTAAAATTTCCCCGTCAATTTAGTTCAACTTGCTGACACGCTCGCAAGTGTGGCGCTAGTGTAAATTCGAATTATCAACCTAGTTTTTAGAATGCCAATCAAGAAAGTCACAGCGGACTCAGATTCAAAGTTTAGAACGAGGTCACACAGCTGTAAGCCAGGATAAACAGTGGCGATCGCCAGAAAAGCGCCGAGGCAATGAAGCTCGACGAGTCCCGGAGAAACGATTCAACTGTCTTGGATCCCGCAATGAAATTTATCAGAAAAGATTAGCGGAGGAGTAGGAAAAACAAAATTTCCACTTCCGTCCAAACAAGCAGGAGACAGAACAGAATTAGGCCGATAGGCTCAAAGGGTTGTTTTCTACTGGGAGAAGCCCAGATTGCCAAGCGCCACGGATTGGAATTAACATGAACTTAATGGGTCCTAATGTGAGCTGTTACACTTGATTCCAGGAATAGGTATGGCAAAAACGACGGAGGGCATGCCGGATTTCGGCATTACCAGCTAAAACCACTGCGGTGTTCCACCACTGTCAATGGCCGGGGATTCGCATAAGCATTCACCGCTCCCCCGACAGGCCTCGACCCGCTGTACCTCAGCGGATCCCTCCTCTCCGTGCAGCCATTCCAATAATGGCCGCACCCACCCTCGAGCGTGGAACACTGCGCCGCTCGTAAAGGCCCGAGCTTTCTGGTCGGACGGCAGACGCTCCTAGTCCGCCGCCGTACCCTACAGACCGTAGAATATATATGACCCTCTCCATACATGGCGTATTTTTTTGAGGTATAATTTTACTTTGCTTAAATTGGCAACTCCAAATGTCATGATTTTCTTTTCGCGTGTAGCACGACCTCGTAAAAACTATAATGTCTCGTCAATGTACTCAATTGTAATACGTTTGCAGTACACTGGTAAAACAAAATACCAAGAGATGAAAAGTGTATAATGTAACGTGCACTCGTGTCACCGACACCGAAGCTACAAATGACATTGTTCGAACCAATTCTATAATAAAGTAAAGATACAGCATGCATGTATGTACCTAGAGTAGACCGCGACGTAACGCACCGGATCAACTCAGGGTGGATGAAATGGCGACACGTCACTGGAGTAACTTGCGATCCGCAGATGCCTCTCAAGTTGAAGGGGAAAATTTACAAATCTGTGATAAGACCTGTCGTATTGTATGGATCGGAATGTTGGGCCGTGAAGAAGACGGATGGACAAAGATTGCATGTTGCGGATGTGTGGTGTGACCAGAATGGATAAGGTAAGGAATGAGTATATTAGAGGAAGTTTGAAAGTAGCGAAAGTGACAGAAAAGTTGAAAGGGAACCGTTTGTCTTGGTATGGACATGTGAAGAGGAGGGATGAGATGCATGTGACCAAAAGAGTTATGAATATAAATGTGGATGGATGGAGAGGAAGCAGGAGGCCAAAGAAAAGATGGATGGATTGTGTGTGTGAGGAATGATTTGAAAGAGAAGGGAGTCAGTGATAGCATGACAGTTGATAGGTTGGCATGGAAGAAGAAAACCTGTCGCGCCGACCCCAAGTTAAATGGGCTAAGAAGGGCAGGAAGATGATGATGATTACAAGTCACTAAGTAGGTAGTATCAAAATAAATTCATTAGAAGCAATAACTCGTTTAATTTATTCTACGCCCTTACAAAGTAAACTAAACTCTATCGACTACTACAACAGACATGATATCCCTTACGTAGAGAAGGTGCGAGGTAGTTAGTTTTGCGCACCTGATAATATTAATGTGAATGAAGCCATGTCAGAGTGGCAGCAGGTGGCGTGCTGTAGTTTGCCTCCACATGAGAAAAAGGCATAGTTTGTAGGTTTTTTATTTGGTGATGACTAGACAAAGGTTAATATGACGATACTCACGCAGCGGCACTTGCACGGGGATGGGCGGTGGGAACCAGCCGCCGGCCCACGCGCCCGCCGCGCCCTTCACCCCTCCCGCGCCTGTCGCGCCACTCGCACCTCGCGTGTATTCTGCAGAAATACAATTCATACTAATCTATAACTGTGATTCATACGGTTTTAGCCTTTACCTTTGTTTTTTTTTTATTGAGCCTTGTTTGAGTAATCATTCTCGGGACCTACTTATCTAGCACAATAAACGGGGAAAAGTTGATCAAAAATATAAGCTGTGCACGCGGCTTCGCTCACGTGTACCTACGGGTAACCTAAAGAAATATAGTAATCAATACTATGTGATCATGGTCTTCCAAGTGAACTTCGTTGGTGTGATGGTTGATAGCGCGACTGCTGAAAGTTTGACTTGGAGAGTTCGGGTTGTGACTTTCATTTTTGTTACCAATACAGATATACCTGCAGCTTACGCCCTGGGCCATTACTAGCTAATACTGACTTGTTGTGCCAGTATCCATTTGTGTGAAAGAGTCACCGTGACCCTGGAACACAAAGGGTATTAGGAGGAACACGGATAGGTTTAAGTAAGAGTCTGACATATTCTTCCGACGTGCAGCTGCACTAGGCAGCAGGAGGTACAAACGTCGCTATTGTAACAGTTGGTAGTGCTGTAGCACGAGACTGACCGGCGATAAGGTTGCGCCAGCTGTCGGCGGCGTCCGCCTGGCGCACCGCGCGCGGCCGGAGCTCCGGCGCCGCCGCGCTCGCCGCGCCTGCAACACACAGTCAGCTGAGCCACGAGTGCGCTGAGTGGACACGGACAATACTCACAAAGATGTTGCACTACAGCCGCTACAGTAACAGGCTATCCTGTTTAGTGGACATGTTCCTATGTCTACATTCGGCTGCACTATAAGTGTAGCTCAACAAGTTTTAGTTCTCTCGAAAGATGGATTACTTTGGAACCGGAACACAAACGAATGAAGCAAAAATAAATGTTAAGAGGAAAAGAGAGAATTTTGAAAATGAGGTACCTATTAGAAGAAACTGTCGCTGTCGCTCTGTGAAACTCTGAGTGCGAAGAACACAACTGCAGATCCGATTGAATGGTCTACGTAAAATGTTTGGGTTTGGCTCTCGCCAATTCTTACTAACCATTATAAACGATATTACATAAATTGAACAAAAAGGATTCACACAATGTGTTTGAAACAACAAAACAAAAAATAAATGCTATATAGCTGAAACTATGAACATAATAATATTATGATCGTAACGAGTGTACAAACCTGTTGGTACAAATACAACAAAAAAATTAAAAATTAAATTAAAATCAAATGTATGTACGTACCCGCGCAATTTAAAAAGTCACCTTACTTTTTGAACACGCTACGTATACCTACTGAGTTCCCATGTATTTTTTTTTAAATTTGTACATTTTCTATGGGTTTTACAGCACAAACAATGTATGATTAAAATGGAAAACATTGGGACATACAAATACTCGATAGTTATACTCGATACTCGATAGATAGTTTAGGTACTGTAAAAACACATTGCAATAACATCATAAACTAGAAAGAACGCAAGCGAGAGCGTTTCTATGGAGAGCAGAGCGCCCGCTTGCGCGGCTTCCCTTAACACTGAAGCTCACAACAACAGCTAAAACTAGAATAGCAACAACTGAGAACCGAACTTGTGTCCATTAAGCACTGATCTGACTTTTATACAAATGTGACATGTTTTAAATATAGTTTACTATGACGCTACTAACTTAATTTTATTGTTATACTTTAAGCTACTTATAGAAGGCTTTGGATCTATTTACGAGTAATATAATTTAGTACATACTGGTCAGGTTGGCGCCACACACTACTGCACATTATTTACGAATTTAATAATTTGTAGTAGTAAAGCTCCTTCGCAAAGAGCTCTAGGTATAGGTATGGTGGCAGTACTTACTACCACCATACCTATTTCAGCCGCAAAGCGGCGTTGCTGTGTTCCGGTGTGAAGGGTATATGGGTGCCTTGGAAATTAGAAGCTCAGGAGACATTCCAACTCTGTCTATGGGATGGCTACACATTTGGAAGGCCTCAGGTATTGCAGATATCTATAGGCTGAGGTGACCACTTAACATCAGGTAGCCATGTGGGAAATAAGCAAATATTACCAGTTTTACTCGCTTTAAGGTATCCCTGTCCGTATATTCTCTCAAGCGTATAGATGTTAGCTGACGCGTCGTTTGTCACTTTAAGTTTACTGCGGTGCTGCCCACAGCCAGTTTCGTTTAATTGATCAATGAAACTAATAGCCGGTAGATTGCTTGATCCGCAAGCATCGTCTGAGCTACATTCTCGCAGGCAGAAAACTTACAGTAAACAACTAAGTTCAGTTGAGTTCAACTAAGATTATTTCCGGCGTATGTATGTATGTATGGATGTTCATCTGTTCCCTCATAACTTCTAAACCATCTATCGTTAATTGACAAATGAGTTGTCATTGGAAGCGTCTAAATTGTCCGCTGGTTAAAGGTTACGTTATGTTGCAATTAATTGTATGTGGCGCCCTCATGAACGTATGAAACAATTCGATTCGTATTTTTTATTTTGTTTTTTTTTTCGATTTTGATATGATTTGATTTTTTTCGGTTTGATCGATTTTTTGTTTTTTTTCTTCTAAATATATTCGTGTTCCATATCAAATTAGAGGGCTTAATTAGCACATTTCAAATATATATATATACTAGCGACCCGCCCCGGCTTCGCACGGGTGCAATGCTGATACTAAATACACTACAGAAAAACTGTAAACGTTGTATACAAAAACATAGCGGCCAACATAACAAAACATAGTGGCATAATAAATTTCCACCCTGTATACATACATATTATTATACAGGATGGAGTTTTATAATGCTACCTGGAGGGAAAGTACTCTAAATACTTAAGTTTTACTCAAAAGAAACATTATTTTATTTTTAAAAAGAAACAAAACTTCTTCTTAGCGTTTCGATGACAAACTATATTACAATAAATAAATATACTATTATTATAAATTATATATTATATTGATGCGGCCCAGAAACAAAACTGCATTTGATTGATTTTGAAAATACGCTTGCCACACGCGGAAATAGAACCGACTAAAATTTTAAAAAATAGCATCCTGTACTTTTATAGCACTAGTCGATAGGGTCAATCATAAGAATTAAATCTCTGCAAATATGGTAAACTAAATTAAACAAAAACCATGAAATTTCAATCAAAACTTATTTTATTCGAGCAAAAAAATCGAGTATTTTAACTAATTGCATGCTCGAAATCAGCTCCAATTTCTTCGATGCACAATTTTTTTTTTTTAAGGAATTCATTTTGAATAACTTTTAGTGGGGTGTTGTGGTGAATATTGAAAATTGTACTACGGTTCCAAAAGTTACTCAAAATGATTTATTTAAAGGAATAAATTTGTGCATCCAATAAAATGAAGCTCATTTCCAGCAACTACTTAGTTAATTTACTCGTTTTTTTCGTCCTGATAAAATAAGTTTACATTAAAATTGCATGTTTTTTATATTTTAATTTAACATGTTTGCAGAGATTTGATCCTTATGATTGACCTTATTGATTGGCGCGATAAAAGTACAGGATTCAATTTTTTCGAATTTTAGTCGGTCTGATTCTTGAGTGTGGCAAGCGTATTTCCAAAATTATTTAAATGCAGTTTTGTTTCTTTTTAAAAATAAAGGAGTGTTCCCTTTAAGTAAAATTTTGTATCTTCAGTATTTAGAGCACTCTTTCCCCCCAGGTAGCATTATAAAATTTCACTTATCAATTTTATTTTTTGTATGGTAGAAACTAGTTTTTTATAATACAAAGTAAGCACTTCCTAGCCTGCAGCACAGGTTCAACCTAGTTCCGGCCAATATGCAAGAGTGTTCTGTTTGAGATGATCAGAGGTTCCCTGGTAATGTGACTCCTAGCAGAGCGCGCCTCACTCACCGGCGGCGCAGAGAAGCAGCACGGTCCAGCAGCGCATGCTGCACACTCTCACTAGCACTGTCACACACACTTGTCCGAGCAGTCCGCGTGCGTGCGCGCCGCACTCTCAGCCTCTCGCGAGTGCGGCACGCGGCCGCCGCCGGAGGCTGCGCTCGGCCCCCGGCCGCTCCCCTCCTTCGCCTCATCACTACTTCGTTATCCATTCGGCAGCGAGTGGCCACCATGTCAGCGTAGTACAACATGTTCAACGACGACCGACTGCGGTACAGCTCTGCTGACCCACTGATGATGTTGTTGCACTTGCTTCGTATCGAATGCTATGGTTACCCAGAATTTAATAGGTTTGTTTTACGAGCGGATTTAGAGTTTGATTCAGAGTAAATAATAACCGGGCATAGTACAATGTTAATAATGCTTGTAAAATTAAAGTAAGTGCAATATAAATGAACTGATGTTAGATATTAATTGAATCTTAACTAGAAATAACCTGTGTCGACAAAAATAAGCTCCTTTGCTCATTTTTACCTTCCAAAAACATATGTTTGCTACCACAACGCAATTTTGTTCATAATCACATTGTTGTTTTATATTGCTTTACGAAGGTATGTTATACACAGATTATGGACGCTCCAGCAGTGGGCGCAGATAGAGGTGGCAAGATGACCAGCCGCGCACCGCGAGGGCTAGCTCGAGGAGAAAATATAGCTGAAGGATCTCGAGGGAGGCCTTTGATCAGCACTGGGATATTACAGGCTAGATAAGAAAAGTGTGCACAAAAGACATCAACGCGCTTTAAGGGGCCGTGATTTTGGAATATTTTTTGTTAGGTATAGGTAGTCAATACTGTACCCGCACGTTGGTGTTCAGCAGGCTCCCCACGACCAGCTGTACTCACTGTTCCTACGTGACGTCCGCACACCGTCTCGGCCGTTACAAGCGGCACTCACCATCGTGCTGCTGCTGTCGGCGGCTCAGTTGAACAGTTCTCAGTTATGGATCATGTTATGATTTTTCCTGACCAGTCGAGCTGTCTCATAGCTTTGTGATTATTATTATCACTACTGAATTTACAGCTCCTTCATTAGATTGGTTATTTTTGGTGGGTATACGAATACGTAAAAGTAGCTAATTATTTTTTATTTTATTTTATTAAATAGGAACAACAAACATCTACATTATGAATATTACAAGTAGAAAAACAACTTACTTAACTAATAATGTAGCCCACAGCGCTGTTCACAGATTACCACTAATAATATAACCTTAACTACACTAGGAGGTGAGCTGTACATGCATGACAGTTACCTAATATTACGAAAATATTAGAAGAAAAAAGAGAAAACAAAAAACAAGAAAAATAAAATTAAGTATTTTAAGAACAACAGAGAATTAGTCCAAGAGCTCAAGTGTCTCATACAAAAGGTTACGAAATGTATTCAAGGAGCATGTAAATATGTCTATGTGTTCGAATACATCATTGTAGGTTGCGGCCATTCGTCGAATCGGTGAACGCTCACCAGTGTTAGACCGGCAAGTACCCACTGCAAAGAGTTCGCCTGCACGTACCTGTCGTCTATGAACAGTTCGGGGGACTGCATAACACAATACATTATTTAAATCAATACAATCAACATTGCCGT
The DNA here is from genome assembly GCA_932526535.1 of Caradrina clavipalpis. Classification (NCBI taxonomy): domain Eukaryota; kingdom Metazoa; phylum Arthropoda; class Insecta; order Lepidoptera; family Noctuidae; genus Caradrina; species Caradrina clavipalpis. The sequence continues at coordinate 24,719 of OW052101.1, forward strand.
GAACAATGTTGTACAAAATCAGTGCTTCTAATTGTTTACGGCTAGAACTGAGCGTCAAAAGCCTGTATTTATTTAGCAACTGGTTATACGGTAGATACATTTTGTGACACCTGTAGTGCATTGCACGAAGAAATCTATGTTGGACGTTTTCTATCGCGTCAAGGTTAGGCAGAGGTGCATCAATATACAACCACAGGTCGCCGTTATGTTTTAGGTCCCATGTAATAGGGGGCAGAAACCCTAACTCCGAGCTGCTACTAATAATTACTATCCAGGATAGTAATATACAGAATAATAAAACGAACTCAACTAAAAAACTACAAGAGAAACTTTAAAGTTAATGAAATGCTTCCACCCTCTCAGCATTTAGCGCAAGAACACATGATGTGCTACTAGCTGATCAGATAAACATATTCGAACATTAGTATGTTTCCAATGTGCACTGACAACTACCTATGTGGCTTTTTGTTATTTCGTATGTATTTTTAACCGACTTCAAAAAAGGAGGAGGTTCTCAATTCGTCTGTATGTATAATATTTTTTTTTTTTTTTTATATGTATGTTCACCGATATCTTCGTCAATTATAGACGGATTTCAAAAAATTTTTTTTTGTTGGATAGAGTTCACTTCTGAGGTGGTCCCATTTTCACCAGTCCAGGATCTGATGATGGAATCCAGGAGAAATCGAGGGCAACCACCGAAAATTGTATGCTCGTATGGTGTTTTTGTTACGTAATCATGTCTTACTCAGGTATATGCTTCAGGGTGTCAACATCTGATGCTGCTGTCCTGATGATGATGCTACAGTACTTCTTAACGGTAGTAGTTTTTGAGATAGGGACTTTTTATTATATTATGTTTGTTCGCGGATAACTTCGTCGTTTATGAACCGATTTTGATTATTCTTTTTTTGTTGGAAAGGGTAAACTTCTCAAATAGGTAACGACGTGAATATCTTCAGTAACGACGTGAATTTGGCATCGCACACTTTGTTTCTATAACAATTTTTTACAACTACCCACCATACCTAATATCCTGCTACTATATTGTAATATCGTTTTTATTTGCCACAATGTGAACACTACCCGACTACGCCATTCGGCCTAATGTATTTACTTTTAAATATTGTATTTTCTCTGTAAGTGATTTTGTAAATCTTTTGAGAAAAATAAATGTCTGAAACCGTAAATAGTTCCATTTAAATTTCATATAGATCTGATGATGGATTACGGAGACAGACAACGGAACTCTTAAAAAAATTACAGCAAATCAACCGCGATTGCTGCTATCGCATAAATATGCATTGTTTACGCAATTACACAACATAACATCGCGCCTGTACACTCGAAAGAGTTACACAGATGTATACTTACAGTAATATTTGAAAATTTCTCATCTAAGTAAACGAAATCGCGTATTCTGCTTTCTTATGACTTTTTTTACCGGTGTCATGTTAATTTACATGACATGACAGTTCCTTCATGGATTTGGATAAAAAAACTGATACTAAAAAGCGAGAAATAAAAAACTTTTTTACAAAAAAAGACAACCGCCTTCAAAAACTAAAAAGAGAAAAATAACTTTAGCTTTGGAAGTCGGCGGCAATACAAAACAACAAACAGAACCAAAGCCGCCGACTTTCAAAGCTAAAGTTATTTTTCTCTTTTTAGTTTTTGAAGGCGGTTGTCTTTTTTTGTAAAAAAGTTTTTTTAAGTTTATCTTGAATATCGCTGAGAATAGTTAATAAAAACACCGTGAAGAATAAATAAAGTCTGAAATCACCAATCCACCTTAAACAAGCGTGGTAGTCAATGTCCGTGTGATGTCAGTATTAAGAGGCCTTTGCCCTGCAATGAAACAATATTAGGCCGGCTTTATTATTATCAATATATCACGATAAGCGACAGCCCGCTGACCTCGGTGTCGTTAATAGCGGAGGAGACGGGGTAAGTCGGAAGTCGGGCGATTGTGAAGTCTACGAGGGCCTTGGTTAGTAAACAAAGGTTGACCTTCTGACAAGTATGACAGGTCAATCGATCTGCGCGGCACTGATTGCTACTAGCGTCTGTGGTGGACACTCGCGGAGTATCGACATGTGGCTCGTGGCGCGGCGAGGTCAGCGCCGCCACCGCGCGCCACACTACGAGCCGTGCGGGCGGACAGTGACATCGCTCCCTACTCTAACTGGATCATAATTAGAGTAGCTAGTTGATAAGCTATAATTTACCTACTTCGTTCGATACCTATTTAAACATGGACCTATGGTTAAACATGGACAAACACGACTCAGTGTTTTAAAGGGCGTCGATTATCAATAGCATAAATAAAATAGCAGTTCGACGCGATAGTGATAGCGTGCTGGAAATGGTCGCCACGTAGCTAATGACAGGTGCGAGCGGCGCGCGTGTGTGCGTGCGATCGATGCACGCGTGGGCGTGTCGTGTGTCTAGCCATTAACTATCATTGTCACATGCAACTGACAATCGTTTCTATAAAATCGAGATCTTAAATGATTACCGGACCTTACTCTACCCGTTTTCGTAAATCCATTCTGTTAAATTTGTAGTCTCACTAATTTCGATTTCATGAAAATGAATAATAAATGAATGTACAGTACCTGCTACGTAGTATTACAGATACATAGTAAATAGCCGTAGTACACGCGTGTGTCCCTGACGAGGCGGGCGCCACACCGGCCAGCGGACATCGATTACCGATACGTCACGCGGCACACGGCGAGCCGCTCACGGCACACACGCCCATCGTTCGCCGCCGCTGCGAGAGCTCACGCCTGTTTCTAGTTATAACGAACCATTACACTTCAAATATGAATGATTGTATGATGTTTTACAAATGTAAAAGTGATGATCACAATTCAGCGTGATCCCAACGTGGGAAGTTTAACGAGCAAGCCTGGTTACAAAAAGCCCAACGTAAACCAAGCTAGCAAGTTATGGAAGAGATCGAGGAACCGACCCTGTTGCAGACGCTACGCGGGCACCGCACCGAGGTGACGTGTGCGGACGCGAGCGGCGCGCAGCTCGTGACCGGCAGCGGCGACCGCTCGCTGCGCCTGTGGCACTGGGGCGGCGGCGCGGGCTGGGACGAGGCGGCGCGCGCCGAGCTCGCGCACCGCTACGGCGTCACGGCGGTGCGCTGGGCGGCGTCCGGCGTGCTGCTGGCGTCGGCCGGCGTGGACGGCGCCGTGCGCGTGTGGGCTGCACGCGCGCTGGCACCGCGCCGCCTGCTGGCCGCGCCGGGCGCCGCCGCCGCGCGCGCGCTTTGCTGGGCGGCGCGCGCGCGCCTACTGAGTGGCCACGACGACGGCGTGCTGTGCGTGTGGCACGTACCGCGCGCGCAGCTGCTGGCGCGCCTGCACGCGCACGAGGGCGCGCTGCACGCCGTCGCGGCGCCCGTGCGCGGCGCGATGCTGCTCACCGCGTGCACGAACGGCGTGCTCAAAGTGTTTGATCTCGCAGGTAGTATTAGCTCTTTCTCCTTGATGATGGAAAAATAATTCCAGTCATTATAGTCCTATAATGACTGGAATTATTTTTATAATGTATATATATTTGTGACATAGAGGTGTGTCGAAGTGGGGATAGTGGGTTGTCGCCGCCGGCGCCACTCGCGTGTATGGACAACGTGCACGACTTGGGCGCGCTGTGTGCAGACGCGACGGAGGACGGGCGGCTGTGCGCGACGGGCGGGCAGGACGCGCTCATCCACGTGTGGCACTCGCGCGTGGAGGAGGGCTGGCCGCGCGGGCTGCTGGCGGGCGGCCTGCGGCTGCGCGGCCACTCGGCGCCGGTGACGGCGCTGCGCTGGGCCGGCTGGGGGGACTGCGCGCTGCTGGCGTCGGCGTCGCTAGACCGCACGGCGCGCCTGTGGCGGCCCGACGGCCTGCAGCTGTATTGCGTGCGTGTCGTGCACGCGCACTCGCGGTACCTCACGTGCGTGGTGCTCGCGCACGACATGCGGTACATGGTCACCGGTCAGCACGTTACTTAATTTGGAAAACGTGTTAGTGTCTGTCGTTGACACGACATATATGAATGTTCGTTGGCTTGCAGGCTCCAACGACCGGTCACTCCGCATGTGGTCGCTGGGCACGCTCACGCTCGACGACCGGCTGGACACTCCGTGCGAAGCACTCGCTCACTTCGGCATCGGCGACCTTAAAGTCAGTCATTGTAATAACATTCCAATTGCTTAATATAATGCGATGTTATTTCTGAGTAACGTAGAGCACGGTGTTACAGGGCATCGGCCCAGTAGACGACGAGATAGTGGACGAGGACGGGGTCTCCACGCAGACGGCGCTGGTCAGCCGCGACGTGGGCGCAGAGCACACGTGCTTGCGCCGCCTCTGGACCGAAGTGGCGCACGCCGGCGCCATTAACTACATCGCCACCCACGAGGACCTAGTCGCGACAGCTTCCAGGTAGGACTTTCACCACTGTACATGTACATATTCCTGTACACCCACGCATTAATTATTTGTGATTATGGTTTTAACTGTTATGTTGTTTATTTTTGAACTGGTCTTATGATTGTGTGTAAGTGCAATGTAAGGGAACAAGCGCCGCTCAGTCCGGTGTGTCATCACCAGACTGGGCGGCGGTGCGACGTGTCGTGTGTTACAGCGACGGGCTGTGCCGCGTGTTCCGCTGGAGCGCGGCGGCGCACGCGCTGCACGCGCTGCACGCGCTGCACGCGCACCACTACCCCGTGATGGCGGCGGACTTCGCGGCGGCCGGGCGCGCGCTGCTTACCGCCGGCCTCGACGGGCGGGCGTGCGTGTGGGACGTCGATGTACGCATACATCCTAGCATGCATTCACGGGGACCTGGTTGCACTTCTAGTTTTTCGTTAGTTTTGATTGACAAAAGTGCTGATTCACACACTGTTGACGGCATGGTTGTCGCGGGTTTGATCCCCGTACGGAACAAATATTTGTATGACCTACAGTTACCAGATAGTAGGTGGTCGTTCCGGGTCTGGTTGTATGTATATGTGAATTCATATGTTTGTAAACACACCCACGGTACAGAAGAAAGTCCTAGTAAGGAGTAATGTTGTTTTAGAAGAAGAAGACCTTATTTGTTGATTGTGTTGCCTGGGTGTTTGTGGTTATAGTCGGGCATGCAGCTGCGCTCGCTGTGCGTTCCCGTGTGCAACGAGGAGAGCGCGGAGGGCGAGGCGGGGGGCGGCGGCGTGCGGGCGGCGCGCGCCTCCGCCGGCCGGCCCGCGCTGCTGCTGCTCGCCACGGACGACGGGCTGGCGCCGCTGTGGAGCCTGGACGACGACAACCCCGAGCCTCTGCAGTGAGTGCGCGCTCTCCCGACAGCGCACATCGCGCTATCCGCACGCCACACTGACGGCGCGTGTGTCCGCAGCGTGTTCGCGGGGCACGCGGCGGCGGTGACGTGCTGCGCGTGGGCGGGCGACGCGCGGCTGGCGGCCACGGGCAGCGCGGCGGGCGAGCTGCGCCTGCACGCGCCGCCGCCCGCGCCGCGCCTGCTGCACCACGAGCCGCACGCGCACGACCTGGGTACTACCACCACCACCACCACCACCACCACACCACATCACTGTGCGGGTGTGCTCGTTTGCTAAACAGCGGTGCTCTCGCTTGCTTATTCAAACTTCTTGAATGTGCCAGTACTATATGGAAGTTTTTCTTTATTTTAAAATGGCTTTGATTGTTTTATGCCAAAACATATCGTGAATAATCAATTTAACTAAGAATGTAAATAATTAATTTTCACAGGAACACTTATACGTTTCACCAAATTATATTTTTTAAATAATAACTACCTATAGTTTTAGATTTATTTGGCTCCTACTGGCCGCTTGTAAAACTATTATTAGTGGCTAACTTGTTGACACCATGCCAGATAAATGTATAACTATCGCATAAAACGCTAGAGTTGTATCATTACAATTGCGGCTACATTACGCCCTTGCCTTCTGTTCGATTCTCGACCGTAATGACGAACACTTGAAAGAAGAAAGAAAAGAAAGAAAAACCATTTATTCGATGCGAAAGCGACGCACTACACAAAAATAAAATAAAAAATTCAATTCACACTCTTGTATCATAATGTACTATTAGGTAAACTTCAAACAAGTAACTAGTATAAAACTGGCAATGTGTTGTTTCATCAGAAGGAGTTCAGAGCTGCGACTTCGCACCTGCGAGTGCGCTGGCGCTGCCGGAGCACACGTACCTGCTGGCCACCGTCGGCTGCGACTCGCTCGTGAAGCTGTGGAGCATCCAGTACGAGCAGGAGGCGGCGGTGCAGGTGGTGCACACACTGGCGCTGCAGGGCGGCGGCGCGCCGGCGCTGCGCTGGGGCGGCGACCTGCTGGCGGCGGCGGGCGCGGACCGCGTGCTGCGCGTGTGGCGCGTGGCGCCGGGGGGCGCGGGCGCGCGCCTGCTGGCCGCCCTGAGCGCGCGCGGCCCGGGCGGCGCGCTGGCCGTGGCGCTGCTGGCCGCCGGCCCGCTGCTGGTGTCCGGCGCGCTGTCCGGCGAGCTGGCCGTGTGGCGGCTGCCGGCCGACGCGTGCGACGCCGAGCACGACGACGAGGGCACGGCGCCGTGTCTGTGGGGCCGGGAGGGCGTGCGCGCGTGGCTGCGAGATTGTATTACGCGCATCCCCGGTCAGTGATGATGCTGATTTAAATGATAATGATTGTTGTCATTATATTATTATATGTCATGTAATTCTCCAGACCGATTCCGGTCACGGCGGCTAATCTTAATGCAAACCAGCCACGTACGCAGGAGATATTACAGTGAACAAGTGTGTGTGCAAACACAAGTGCGCTCCCTCATCCCTAACTCTCATAGCCCGATGGGACGAAGTCCGACACGACCGGAGAGGGATCAGGCGCAAGACCAACGGCTTTACGTGGTTTCTGAGGCAAGAGGGTGTCACACGACCCACTTCCAAACTCCGGGCCTAATGGCAAAACCCAATAACACTTTTTGCCCGACCTGGGAATCGAACCCAGGACCCCTCGCTCAGCAGTCGCGCTTGCGACCACGAGACCAACGGGACAGCAATATATTATGTTTATTTATTTATTTATTAAAACTTTATGCACAAATGTAAAAATACACCGTACAGAGACGGTTTTAATACCTTAGACATTTTCTACCAGACTAAATTAACCTAAATTATTATTAATTTCACTTAAAAAAGCTTATCCCGCCTCCTACTTACACTCGCAGCTAATTTAGTTTTATACAAATGCAAATTCAAATTCATTTATTTCGTGAACACACACAGAAGAAGTTATAATAAATAAGATCCGAGCTGTGTCCCGCCAAAAAGCATAGAAATCATACATACTACGTACACACACACACATGTTATGTGTTTCTTTATCCATTCCGTATAACCTGGAACTGTGTCCAGATTGGTGTGCGTGCGCCCTTCAGATTAAACAAGGTATAGCAGCAGCTCATATCGTTATGTGTTTGTGATCTGTATGCTCATCAAACAAATGTATTTCCGTGTCAGGTTCGGAACTGCCTCCCGACACGGAGGAGCTCCTCATGCACAGAGTGGAGGAGGCCGACGTGACGGGCTGCCAGCTGATGTGCACACCCGTCGACACGTTACTTCAACACTTTGGCCTCGATATCGGTACTTTAAATAAGGTTTAGTTTATGTTCTTTGTAGTAAGTATTTCCTCATATAATATCATAGTAGGTACTGCGGTCACTCTTTAGTACGTACTTTACAGCAAGTACTCGTAGAGCTCCAACTATATCAATTAAATGCTTTTTAACGTTTACTGCATTTTACTATAATGTATCTGATTGGAAGGTGGTGAACAAGTCTCCTAAACAAAACGTTTATTTTCTATTACATTCGAATTCCAAAAAGGAATTGGAATGAGTGTTTGTAATAAAACCATTTCAGCCAGATTGTTACGGTGTGTACCTACACAGTACATATTGCAAGAAAAAGAGAATGAATAGTATGTAAACGAATATAATGCTGTACATCAGAGGTACACAATAGTAAGCAAGTAGTAAATAGAACGAGTTCTACGTAATGGTATACTACATTAAGTCCTATGACATCTACAAACAGAAATATCCAATCGTATATGACATCTAATCCACAAGCATTTACTGGGTAAAGAACGTCAACTGACGATAAGACTATTTTCCTCTAAGCTATGCAAGAACTTAATGTTTTTTCATTGGAGTTAATAATTTATTTAAACAGTTTTAATAAAATATTTTAGCTAAAACGAGTAATAAACTATAATTATTATCTCCTGTGAACGTCTTGCGCCATTGATCTTTATTTTTTGGTGTTAAAAAACTTTTTTCATTGGCAAAATTTTTTAGTAGATAGGTTTATATTGTAATGTATTTTGGGATTTCGTGATAAGTAGTACCTTATTCTTTACAATACTTTACTTTTACGGTAGATACTTTATCCATTAGTTTAAAACAAAGTATTTTATTCTTTGTCAAATAAAGGGTTACAAATAAATCATATTTTAATTTTCAGCTTTGTGAAGTAACTTTTATTTAATTTTATTACTAAACCGTCTCAAATTAAAAAAAAAAACCATAACGCTACATACTGTAAAGGGGCATAATGTTTAGGTGCCCAATTTTAATTGAATTTGAATTTGAAAGTTTTAAGTTTCAAGTTTAAGTAAATAGTCTCAAGTCCACGAAAATCACTAAAGAATTAGCTTTGTTGTAATTATGTGTAATATATAATAATTCCATGTAAAACATACTTTGACTTTGACTTTGACTTTGTTGGGTTCTCCTATAAATTTTACTTTTTGGCACATAATGTTGTATGCCTCTGAGGTACAGAATGTTTTATTGAATGACTAGTTATGTCTGCAGAGCTTAAGGAGGCAGACGCTGAGGAGGATGAGGAGCTGGCGCGCGTGCGCGAGGAGGTCGCGTGGCTGCGCGCCGCGCCGCCATCTTACCGGCAGGTGAGCACGCTGTCACCCACACACACTTGCTTCTCTAATGTGACATCAAACAGAAGTTGCCTTAGGAGTATATTTACACTGTGCTTGGCACGACCCGCACTTGGCCGGTTTTTATAAAAGAACCAAAACATTAATCAGTTCGAGGAAGTTGTTCCTGATTCCAACTAAATGGTGAGCCTCTTTCCAATCATATTTAAAGGTATTATTCACAGGGATTTACAAAATTGAAGTAGTACTTAGTTGTTTTTATAAATTCTTTCTGGAACCAAAATCCATAAGCTCTAACATAGTAACAGAAACTATTGGCACTATTATTTTCAAGAAATAACAAAAAAATAAATACACTTAAACTTTATTTGTGAAATAGTGAGAATTCGAAGTGTCCTTGCAGTTCATTCATATTTGTGTGTAAACCTTATCGGCTACACATGCCAATTACGGTAGCCTTTGAAAAATCTATTCATCGATCAGACAGAAGAGCTACTAACATTTAACTCGAAATTGAAAAAAAATGTGATATGTTTTCAAGGTCATAGTGAAGTGAATGAATGGACCATTCAGTGACATGCAGCTGTGACAGATGTGTTAGTAGTGTCCGCGTGGTGTTGCAGGAGCGCGGCGCGGCGCACGCGCTGCTGTGCCCGCTGTCGCACCGCGTGATGCGCGAGCCGGTGTTCGCGGCGGACGGCTACACGTACGAGCGCGCCAACATCCTCGACTGGTTCCTCGCCGCCGGTACGTGTCCGGTGTTACCACCGCACCGGAAAAACTTCTGCCAATCCCCTATCCTTAAATAAAATTCACTCAAATCATTTATATTACCTCAACCGTAACTATTAAGTACTCTTAATCCTAAACACTTTGTTTTTTTGTTACTTTTCAATCAGGCCAACCAGATGTTGAGAGGTTCAATACCTCCTCAAGCTCAGGGGAATCCGGGGCTGCGGGTTGTTCGAAAGAGATACCGCGCCCCCGGAACGCAAAGGGCACATGAATGGAACATAGACGGGTTTTAGTCAGTAAAAGTCTGACACTCCTTCCCAGCCCAGGGCGGGGGAAGTTATTTGATGATTTCCCGTCTTAAAAAAAAAAGGGAATGTACCATTATAAGTATTGAAGTATGTTTTAAGACAACGCATGACATGAGTCGTGGCCAGTAAGCAAGCGGTGCGTGCGTTGCAGAGGGCGCGGTGTCGCCGGTGTCGGGGCGGCGCCTGCTGTCGGCGCGGCTGCAGCTCAACCACGGCGCGCGCGAGCTGCTGCGCCGGTTCCTGCGCGCGCCCGACGTCGCGCCCTCCTCGCCGGAGCACTGATGAGCGCCGCGTCCTCCTCGCCGGAGCACTGATGAGAGCCGCGTCCTCCTCGCCAGACCTCTGATGAGCGCCGCACCTACTCGCTTTGCGTGTCGTGTTTCTAAATGTTGTGATTCATTCTAGCCATACATTTATCTTCTGGGTATTTTTACTATTAAGTATATCATACAATTCTGTGATGTCATTTTTCTCTGATACTCTTTTACACTAGTTTCAAGTTAATAATTACGCGAAATTAAAAAAATATAAAATTTTCCAATGCTATGTTACTTTTCTGGGTTTCGTTTTTTTTTTGAAGTGTCTGAAAATGTGAATTGTAATCTATTTTAATGGGTTTCTAGGACATCCTGAAAGTAATTATTAGGAGTACATCTGATTACTTGATGTGTAACGTGTGTACAAAACCCTTTACGAAGCTGAAGGTTACATATTCTTTACAAACAGCAACAATAAATATTTCGTTTCTAGTTTTAGAGATAGTGAACCTCAAAGTCTACTTTACGTATAATTTACGAAATCTAGTTTTTATTACGAAAGTACACACACACACACAAAACCATAAAAGGAAGACCTGACTTCCACTCACTAGCTTCAAAACGTGTCTTCCACATCCCGCCACAACGACCCCACTCCTTTCTAGCCAGACGCTGTCCCACCTATCTACATACCTTTGTGTAAACTAAGGTCACCTTCCCCTATCTACATGTAAGAACATTGTAAAAAAATGGCTAATAGGTCTTTTACACGACGAATCAGAAAACATTCTCACGCCATAACTCACACTTCCATCTCACACCACACTACTTAGTAACAGACACCTTACCACCTGCACACTACACTCTACAATCACCTACACACAGAGACACACTCACACCTTATTTTGTTTTAGTATATACGTCTTGACTCTAAGGGGTCACTTCTTTTATCTAATACATAATAACATACATTTTATACAATACATATTTACATATCCCAATGGCAGGCACCGCTTGGTTTAGGGACCACTGATTTTTTGCTACAAATACAGTTAAGATTTTTTTTTTGGTACTATTATAACCTTTAAGTATAAGGAACCCATGTAACAATGGCTAACACACTTTACAGTATATTTCGCAATTGAGAGTTGTCATAGCCGGCCGCGTGGCATGCCATGTGGGGTGCGAGAGGCAATCGTAATAATACCACGGGCAATGTTTCAACGATTTCATCTTTATTTTGTATTCTTATATTAATATATTTACAAGTGAGGCAGTAACAGTGTCAACGAACCAAACTTTCCAACTCGGAACCACTGTTCGACGACATGCGTTCAGTAAAATTAACAAAGTAGGTGTCGACGAGCGCGGCCGATGCGGGCCGGCGGCACAGCCCGGGCGGTCCTCGCGACGCATGCCGCCGGGATCAGTGTTCAGCTAGATCGCTCACCGAGGGGGGCCGGCGCCACGCACCGGCTCGCATCGACTGGACTTTATACATAATAACATACTCAATTGTATTCAAACAAGTCACAGTTGTGACACAATTCCTTGCAGTTTTGTACTGTAGAACAAATGTCACGAGCACACTGGCCGTCCGCGGGCCGTTGGCGGTTAATACGATTTCGATGTCGCTATGAGTAGTCGAGCGAAGCGGAGTCGGCGGCGCGGCGCGCTACCACGGAGCGCGACGCGCCGCCGCGCTCGCAGGAGATTAATCAATGTTACTAATATAATTAATTGTAATCGTTTATAATAATATTATGTACAACTTTACAAATGTGAAAGACGCGCGAGCGGCAGTCGCCGCTGCGCTCGCCTCGTCGCCCTATGTACATAGTTTTGTTTCCCATAATATAAACTTTAGTAGGTAGGTATCAATACGAATAACCTCGTAATTTAATGTAACTTCTCACATCGTTCATATCACAACGCGTACGACAGACCGTCCCATTATCTAAGTAATACATTTGAAATTTTTACAATACATTTAACTTAACCACTCCGCATCGCATGCGTCGTGTTGTTGGACGTGGGGGCGCGCTCGCCCGCGCAGTCACTCATCACTCACACTCGCACTGTAGTCACTCTGAGTCCACTCGTGGCGGCTCGCTCACCGCGAGCTGCGCTATTTGCCGTCGTCTTCGTCGTGACATAGCACCCTGGAAACAGACATAACACGAAGCTAAGTAAACGGACTTTGTAACTGAAGTGTCGTGTGTAGGGCATCACCGGCATGCTACGCTCGGGTTTAGTTCAGCACTGCAAGAACTCATTTGAGAACCAGCCATCTGTCGATCTGAGACTGCGGCCGGCCTGTGTGTCGGGGCTCGACCTGCATGAAGTAGGATCTTAGCGTACAGGCCGCCTCACAGGGCAACGCGCTGCAGGCGAGCCGTTCGACAGGTGAAGGCTCTTTAAGCTTTGCTGTGAGACGGGCCGCGTATTAGCAGTGAGACTTACGGGTAGAGGAGCGCGAGCGCGACGAGCAGCAGCAGCCTGTGCAGCGCGCGCGCGCGTGCGGCCGCAAGCGCGCACAGCGCGAGGCGCGCGCGCGCGGGCGCCGCCGCCGCCGCCGCGTTGCCGTGCTGCATCGCCGCCGGCTGCTCGCCGCTGAGCACGTGCAGCATGACGGACGCGGAGTCCAGGTTGGAGGGCGAGCACGAGTAGTTGCCGGAGTCCTCGCGTCGCGGACTGTATATGATCAAGTTGCCCACCTGCAAGCCACATAGTATTCCCTGTATTACTGAAGCACGCAGCTGTACCCTGGTGTATATAGCTCGTGTACTGTACCGTGGTGTCGGGGGCGACTCGCTCCATGCGTATCTCGACGAGGCTCTTGTCGTAGTTGAGCACGCGCTCGTCGTTGTGGTACCAGAAGATGTAGGCGGGCTCCTCCAGCGCCTGCGTGATGACGCACTTGAGGCTCACCGTCGTGCCGGCCTTCACGTACAGGTCCGACTCGCCCACGATCTCGATCTTTGGCACTGTCGACACACAAACCGCACGTATATTATAGCAGCTAGAATGAATGAATGAATGAAAAAAAAAGAAAATATTGGTATCTAAATTATGTTTCTTTTTGCAAATCCTGTAAGTCAGGTCACCAGAATTAAATGCGCTTTAATTATTTTTGCACGGAACCTTAATGTTTTTAAAATAAAAGCCGATATTAGTCGGGACAGGCAGGCAGACAAAATGTAAAAATTGGTTGTTTGGTATAAATAGACATCTTAAAAACATTTGGTCGATTATATTTATTTGTATAGATACTGTAGTTTGCTGGGTCAAGTCCTGGAGTATGTGTTGCAAGTCACAGATGCAGTCCCGCGCTGCGACTCACCTACAACGTTGAGCTGCACGAAGTGGCTCATCTTGGGCTCGGTGCCCACCTGGCACTCGTACACGCCGGCGTCGCGCGCCTGCACGTACTTCACCTGCACAAGCAACTACTCATCAACTCCCACCCAAACGAGCTTGCCATACACACTGTACACACTGTATGCAGCCCCAACACTAAGAGTCTAAGATTCCAAGTACTTATGGAACATAATGAAAACAATTGTTAAGTTTAGATACAGTAGTGTGTGTACGTTCACATAGCTAACAGTCGCGGGACACTATTGTGAATCCGGTTTATACAACCATACTCGTGATTTAGTAAAAGTTGCCATTATCACAAGCTACTATTATGCATACAATTGCTTTTATTTCAAAAGATGAAAATAAATATTTTCCCGAGATTACATAATGACTATGTATAATGTAGAACAAGATAATAATGAGAGTAAGGTAAGGTGTGGGGGTGCGACCTGCAGCGTCCAGGTGTCGGTGGCCTCGACGAGGAAGGCCTGGAAGCGCTCGTCGGCGATGAAGGTGAAGCGGTCCACGGTGAGGATGTGCGCGTCGCGGCGCCGGATCCACGACACCGACTTGTTGCTCAGCTGGCGCACCTGCAACCGCGCGCACCGCTCACTACACGTGTACTGGCATGCCGACTAGTGGCTAGCTGTATGTGGCGGCTGTGAGAGAGGAGGTACCTTGCAGGGCAGGTAGGCGTGCGTGCCGAGCTGCGTGGTGATGTTGTTGGGTGCGGACGGGTCGAAGTAGGGGCCCGTGTACAGGCCCACGTAGCGCTTGGCGAGCCGCGGCCCGCCGCCCGCCTCACCGCACGACAGCACTGCAACCGAACGAGCGCGTCAACACGAGCGGAACACACCGCGGACATTTCATATTGACGCCACACACAATTCATAGCAATAAGGGCAGCTTCGTTCGTTCGAGTGTTACTACTAATGGACTGTACACATAAATACCTAGGTACCTATGTATTTTTTTCATGTTAGATTAAGTTTGATTTGAGTTGCATTGTTATAAATAAATAAAAATCCAATGTTAAAAAAAAAAACCGTATATTTCAAGTTCTTAGGTACCTACCTTGACATGTAAAGTTGAAGTTGAGGATGTTATGTACGAGTACTAAACCGCGACCGAATTACATTCTCTAAGCAGTGTGTATGTCAGTGAAGTGCTCTTGGTGTCAGCGCTATTTGTGTTCACATGAATGCATTCGTTATATCGATAAAACATTACCGTAACTTGTTTTTTTTTTAAACTAAAAAACTTGAGTTATAGCATATAAGTTGAATAATAAATATACTATTGCGGACATTTCTATGAAACTAGTAAAAATCAATATATTATAATTGCATTAGTTATTATAATTTAGATTTCTTTCAAACCGTTTGGTCAGCGCGCCGGTGAAGCAACTAATCAGCTATTGTTCCTTCTTAACATAAAGTGTCGGAGCAATAAGATAGCTTTCTATCAGTGATTGGTTTTTTGGAATCGGCTCAAAACCTCCAGCACTTACCTCTTGCATACAAAAAAAATAACATAAAAGCAACTAAGCTCTTTGTAATAAACGTAATAGTAAATATATAAAGTAAGTACCGGTCATTAAATAAAATACACATTTAGAAATAAGGGATTGCTGCCTTCTCTTAGGCAATGTGATGTGCTGACAATATTATATCATTCATTTATTAGACATGAGACTACGAGAGACGCGGCGTGTGTTGAACCACCGCGCACCGAAGTGTTACAATGAGCCCTTAACACGGGATCGCCAGCCTCCTACCGCACTGGCGCTGACACTATGCAGACTGCCTCGCCTGTATGTTGCTACCAACATTTAGCTATTTTTATTTAATAACTGCCTCGTTGGCCTAGTGGTCCTAAGCGCGACTGCTACGCTATAGGTCTTGGGTTCGATTCCAAGGCCGAGCAAAAAATGTTATTGGGTTTTTCTATGAATTTCTCAGTAGCAGCTCGGAGTTTGGATTTGTGCCCGGTTAACGGCAATAGGCTCGCCCCCTATTATATGGGACCTAAAAACATACCGGCGAACTGTGGGTGTCATTGGTACACCTCTGCCTAACACTTCGGGGAATACAGGCGGGATGGTATGTAATGTGTATTTAATAACATTACATGCACTTGGTTTACGTGAACGTTTGCATGTTTGCTACGCCGTAGCCCGTAGGTGGTCGTAGAGGTGACTAGTATCCGTAGCATGTGTCCGGTGGTCTGTCGCCTTCATTTCCATCCCCGATTTCCGGAGCGAGAACCCAATAATAAAAACGAGATTTATGTGAGAGGCGCCGCCCGGCCAGCGCCACTCGCGGTCGGGCGGGGGCGGGGGCGGGGCGGAGGGTCACAGGATCCAGATCTAATTAATTACACGATGATGCTACGAGCCGCTTTGATAGGTGCTTTCTAATATTTTATTTGCAGCATTAATCATTATTCCGTCATTACGTCCGTCGCCCCCATTGATAAATTTGTCGACGCCGTCGGTGATAGTATGGCACAACTTCAGCCTCTCCTTGCGTCTTGGAAGTAAGTCGACAAGAAAAAGAGAAGTACTTTATTAAACTTGATATCGCTTTTAGGAGTTGGTCAGTGACCTGCCCTGGCACAGACGGGCGGCGCCAGGCGGGTGTAGCGGAGCCAGGGCGGGCGGGCGAAGAGTCCGGATTCAGTTTAGCTTTTATCGAAGCCACCCGTCTGCACCGGATATTGAGGATGGAAATGAAATCCCAAAGCATCCCGCGTGCGCAGGTCACCCCGCGCTCTCTGCTCACACCCCGCGCGCAGCGTCCTCCACAGACACCAGGAGGTAACAATGCTAGAGATTCTCAACACGAATCACAAATTGCATTGTTTCTTGCTCGTTGTTTTCCATGGAGCACTACGTTTTGGAACGATAGTTGCTCGTTCGCTTCAACATTAAACTGTAATTTCTTGACAATCCAAAAGTGCCTTGTATGTGATCTGATTGAAATACATGATTTGACTTTGAATTCGAATCAATAACAAGTTAAATAGATTTTTTCTTTTTGCTACGCTAGAAGTCCTGGGTTCGATTCCCAGGTCGAGCAAAAAGTGTTATTGGGTTTTTCTATGAAATTCTCAGTAGCAGCTCGGAGTTTGGATTTGTGCCCGGTTAATGGCAATAGGCTCGCCCCCTATAACATGGGACCTAAATATACCGGCGAACTGTGGGTGTACATCCGTACACCTCTGCCTAACCCTTCGGGGAATACAGGCGTGATGGTATATGTTTTTTTTATTTATATTTTTCTTTTCTTTTAAAGAAGGTGATTTTCAAATTAGAACTAGTCATCCTGCGCTTAAGCGACACCTCACATGTATTCCAATGGAGCTGATAACAACGGATATGACGAAATGAGGTTCAGCACTTGCACCAGTGATTGCTTAGCAACTGCCACCTAAAATGATAATATATTCAATGAACAACTGCTATTGCTAGGTAGTGGTGCGGGTGGCGACAACGTGCACGCAGTGCGGTAATGTTCCGGACAAGAGTAGCTTCGCCGAGCGAGTGCTGGCGGTGTGCGGCGGAGCGCGGGTGTGTCGCGCGCGGCTCAGCGCCTGTCGGAGAGCACGCGGCTCATTACCGACCGGTGCCGACCACCACTGGACGTCGCGCCCCCGCGCCTTCGCGGTTCCGGCTACTTTCCATTGAATTCGATTCCATCTGAACCACGGATGTCCAATAACGTTATTGAGTTTCGCCAAATCAACAGAGTACATGTCGCGTGACTGCAGCAGCAGCTGTGGGTTCGCAGCCGTACATTAATACGTCATTTCAATAGTCATTCTGAATTTCCATGTGTGCATATTAGGGATATTATTTGAAAATTAAGTTAGAATCAGGCAAGAAAACGCGCTGGGCACTCGTACGACGACTATATTGTCACAACGGCCGGAGGCAGCTGCATGCACAGTGCTGTGAAACGAGCTCTTAGTAACAAACGGACAGGTATGTCTACGCCGAGCTAATTAATTAAAATTTATTATCATAGTGTACAGTGGCGACCAAAAGTGCATACCCAATCTCAAAACGTATTAGGTTGACGTTTAGTTTGACTTACGAATTTTTACTTTCAAGAATAGATACATGTATCATCGTTGTGAATGTAGTTCATAATTTCAACGTTTCTATATGAGACAAGATGGTCTAGCGGTTAAGCGCGCCCAGTTGCCGGCGTTAATCAATGAGCCGCGAGTTCGAATCTCACATTATTTTTGTCTTTTTGTTTTTACTCAATTTGAAGAAATGGACAGAAATATAATATTCTTTATCTTGTTCGCTTTGTTCACACATTTCGTAAATTTAAAAGGGTAGTCATAGAAAACTAATAAAGAATTTAGATTTCTGTGAGGTAGACATGAGTTTTGTGCATATTTAACTTGATTGGAATGAGCGTTGTCGTTTGGTTGTGGTTGTTGGTTAGTAACGAGTGATTTAATAGATACTCGTAGTGGTATTGTAATTATTCTCGAAACGCAGGCAAATAATATTACTGAGGCGAGGGCGACTATTATTGGGCTGCATAAAAGTGGTCCCAATTAATATCTTATGAAACCTGACTGAATGTGAGTATTATATTAACGAATTGTAAATTAAACTTTTATTTGAAATTTATACCTAAGAGAATACGTCGCGCGTCGGGTAGGACTCGTACGGTAAACAGAAATATAATGCCATTTCGCGTAGTGCGACGATGGTTCATTAGTGTGTGTTATCTGTGGAATGTTGAGACATCACTCGTAAACACACATGCGCACGCGCTGACTGGATCGCGCCCGTGTTCATAGGAAAGTGAACCTTAGCGTGGGTATGCATTTCTGAGCGCTCACTGTACATAACATTGTAACGGCACATTGATGACGCCGGCTCACTCTACTCATTACGTGAGTGTACGTAACAAGTGTTAGCAATGTGTGAAGGTAACGCTCGGAGCTAGCGCCCACTGGCGGACGTAGATATGTTGCGTTGGAATTAAAAAACTCTTGACAACTCAAATGGGCCTGTTCGGTTTGAAGAGCGGCGCGACCGACGCAATCTGTACACAGATAATCTTGCGCTACTCAGCGAACACGAGTCCATTAATAATTAGTCTGCGGCGGCAGGAGAACACATTAGTTATGAGTGAAATATAGCGGCGCTGAGACGTCGGGACAAAGCGAACAAAACGAATGGTCTCTTGTTGCAAGCCGGCCTAGATTCCTTCTTGACAACTAATGTGTAGCATTCATTAGGGGCTCCGTGCTGTTCACTGAATTACTCCTCGTCATGATCAAGCTGCGCGTTGCGGCGACCCTGTGCACTGAACTCGTCCGCGCTCTGGCGTCTGTACAATCGTTGCGTCACATAGTATAAGATGTCGATGGTGAACCGATAAAGATTTCATATCGCGCAGTGGTTCTCAAAAAATGCCATGTTGTATATTAAAATGCTAGACTTCTATAGGTAGTTCAATCGAGCCATGATTTAACGACAACAATGTTCACGATGAAGGAAAGTCTGATCAAACAATCGACTAGTTACGCTGCTTTCAGGCACTGACGTGTGTATTCCTGGTGTTTGCCCAACTAAAACGGATGAATGGTTACCTGAATGAAAGGTTGCGCGAAGCTCGTTGTTGTTTCCCAAAAGAAATACCACGGTAAATTCTAATACAATACAAGATTATCTCTGCGCCAACGTGCCCTAATTATACAATGTGTTAAGTGTAAAATTAATCTTCTTCTTCTTCTAAATATATATAACTCAAAGGTGACTGACTGACTGAATGACTGACATAGTGATCTATCAACGCACAGTCCAAACCACTGGACGGATCGGGCTGAAATTTGGCATGCAGGTAGATGTTATGACGTAGGCATCCGCTAAGAAAGGATTTTGATCAATTCTACCCCCAATGGGATAAAATAGGGGACAAAAGTTTGTCGCGCAGACACGGACACGTCCCCTTGCCACTTCTCCTGTTTTTTATATTTCTGTGGGCAGATAGCTGAATTTATAAGATACTTTTATTTCAGACACAGAATTAGGGTTCAACGCAAAAACTTACCTGGTAATGCACATTCACGCGAACAAAGTCGCGGGCATAAGCTAGTTATTATATAATTTTATTTCTCACAGGTTACAGGGACTTTCGGTCTATTTTTTTACGGGAGCACAATCTTCGGGCGTTTGTTGATTCGCGCGAACGTTCTTCAATCTCTTGTGTACCTGTTCGACTGTTCTTCTTATCGTGTGGGCAGTAAGGTCTAACGACCCCACACACCCTAGTGTCATAGTTTCTAAACCGCCTCAAGGCTAGACTGTTCAAACATTACATGTACTATTAGCGCGTCTCTTTCGGATTGCAAGGTATGCGAGCGCACTGTGCACCTAATAATATTAAGATTATGCGAAGCGCGGTACGCTTACTCACTAGTACGTATGCAGGGCAATGCAAATGAGTGCAGTCGCGCGTCGAGTGGCGAGTTGACCCGGACGCGGCCGCTCGACGCCACCGACCCTTGTGTGTGCAGCTCCGAGCCCGACTCCGCAGCGGACGCGCACGTCAGCGAGGAACACGCGCGGCGACAGTGGCCAAAAGCGCAAAACGCAATACTCATCACTCTCAAGGTGAAATTGAACAAAAATAATAATACGTATATATGTTACGGCAATTTGATAAGTCCGGGCACTATTAATAATGGCCGGTCTGTATTCATAATGCCCGACTCAATTAGGCAATGCGATTAAAACAGCATGATTAATCACTTTTTCCGGCCATTATGTGTTTTTGTTGTTACTGCTTATTAAATGGAATTAATCTTACATATTATATACCTAAGAGATAGAGCCAGAGATTGCCCTAACCTTAAGAGGCATACACGGGGAGCTCCGCTTCGCGGGGCTCAGGGGTTACGAAAAAAAATAACCACTAAGTGGATGGAGAGGTCTGTTCGCTCGCTTGGTTGCTCGCTAGCCCCACCATCCCCTTCTTACCTTACTTGTCCAAGACGCGGTGCCCCAAGTCCTGAGCTCGCTACGCTCGCTCTTTCATCGTATAGCCCGCCACACTGTTCCCAAACCACTGCAACTCCTGTAAGCCAGAATCAACAGTGGCGACCACAAGAAAAGCGCCGAGACAATGAAGCTCGACGAGTCCCAGAGAAACGATTTAACTGTCTTGGATCCCGCAACGAAATTAATCAGAAAAGATTAGCGGAGGAGTAAGAAAAATATAATTTCCACTTCCCTCCAAACAAGCAGGAGACAGAACAGAATTAGGCCAATAGGCACAAAGGGATTATTTACAACTGGGAGAAGCCCAGATTGCCAAGCACCACGGATTGCAATTATCATTAACTTTAATGGGTCCTAATGTGAACTGTTACATTTGATTCCAGTAATAGGTATGGCAAAAACGCTTGAACGCACGGAAATTAGTTCTAGTTTCTACAAGGTCCGCATAATAAACAACACCGGATGTAACCTGTACACTATCTAACATAATATTTCGCTCATTCTGCCAAAGAATACACTCCCATAAGATGTGATGAGCAGATTGTTCATATTCACAGTCAGATGTAGAACATTGACACAAAGGAGAGGCAACAAGCTTAAAAGAGAATAATTTACTCTTAAAGTTGCCATGACCTGTGAGAAATTGGGCAACACAGTGGTCCACCTCCAGCCATGTTCTGGCCAGCCGTTCGCGAACTGAAGGAAAGAACTGATGGAGGTGCCGGCCCTTGATGGAATTATCCCACCTACATTGCCATTCAGATAAAAGTTCCTCCCAGACATCAGTCTGCGGTTTAAATAATCTAGAGATCTTAGCACGGTCACGTTGAGTTAGAAAGTTTGCGTCCATGGTCTCTCGCGCGGAATAGTACATTGCAGCACGTCGCTGCACCACGAGATCGACTGGAAGTACACCTGCAAGTACTGGTAGTGCTTCAGTACTAACGGTCCTATACGCTTTGCATAAAAATATTAAAGCTAACCGTTGGCTTTGAAGCAATTTACGTCGTACCGCCCCTATGGTGGCCCTATCGGCCCAAACAGGTGCACCGTAGCACATACAACCTAGGTAGGTAGCTGCATAAATAGTTTTCAGAGTTAAGAAAGACAGACCCCAAGTAGCTTTAGATATTCTCGTTAGGGCATAAAAATTCTTTTTAGCTTTTTCTCCGACTGTGTTAATGTGGTCAATAAAAGAAAAGTTCTTTTCTAAGACCATACCAAGGTAGCATACGGATTGTTTTCGTTTAACGGGAACGTTATTAAATTTAATACTAGGCCATGATTTAAGATCACCTTTTAACATAAGTTGATACGTTTTTTGCGGTGCAAAGGTTAAACGGTTCCGATCGCCCCACTGTGATATTAAACGTAGGCATGTGTCAGCTAAATTCTCAAGTCCAGCCCGAGTACTCGACTGAATGAGCAGAAGGCCGTCGTCCGCGTAACCGGTTAAAGAACAGCCGCATGGTAGCGGAATCGCAAGAAAATCGTCAAAACCTAAATTCCATAGATAAGGACCGAGAACCGAACCTTGAGGACATCCCATGGTTAATGACTTCGATGCGGAATAGTGTCCAAGTTTGAGCTTCGCGGAGCCATTGAGAAAGTAAGAGGAAACAAGAGAATATATGTTTTTATAGCAACCACGGGTTTTTATTTTAAGTAGTAGCATAGGCCACCATGCATTATCAAAAGCCCCAGAAATATCGAGGAAGATCCCAAGTACATATTTATGTTCGGATGAGGTTACAGTTTCCCTTACAGAAAGTACCGCGTCGACGGTAGATTTACTTATTGTGAAACCGAATTGATTGCTGTGAAATTTCGGCCCGTCTGGCAGCAAGCGTAGTACGATAAGGCGCTCAAGCAGTTTCCCCAAAGATGGTAGTAGGGTTATGGGTCAATACGACTTTGGATCGTCCGGGGGCTTGTCGCCACTCTTTGGAATTATTCGTATAAAGCCACGTCGCCAAATTTCAGGAAAAACGCCGTCCGCAATGCATCGTTTATACACTGTTAAAATTGCGTCACTCGCGGTTTTACACGCCTCTATAATCATTTTATTAGATATTTTATCTTCACCCGATGACTTATTGAGTGGTAGCCTCTTCACCACATTTAAGAACTCGTCAGTGGATGGTAAATCTGACGCTGGTGATTCAGGTGGCACAGCAGCCCACGCCCTGATCTGCTGGTGGTAATCGCTGTCGTTTACCGCTGAATCATCGGGTATAAGAGTATTGAGAAGTACTTCCGTTGTTTCTTCGATACCGGTAGTATGTTTATTATTTACTTTTATGTTTTCGATATATGCTAGATCGACCAATCTATTAGCCTTAAACTCGTGATACAAGGGAGACCATGGACCTTCTTTATCTAATTTTTCTACAATTTTGCGCATTAAATTGCCCTTAGATTTTTCGACTGCTGCTCTGTAGCGCGATCTGGCAACTCGAAACGTATTTGAAGCAAGAGCAAGCAGGTCTCCGGTAACCTTACGCTTTTTAAGCTTATTAAACTGCCTACGCGCTCTGCGGTAACTTTTACGCTGTTCAACTAGGTATTCACTCCACCAATCACATCTACGAATATTGGTCATAGATGCGCGACCAATGGCGATGTCAGCACAGTATATAAAAGTTTCTGACATAATCTCAGCACTTTCTTCAGCTGACAGCCCGTCGTGAGTGAAGTCTTTGGCGTGACAAGCAAAAAGCGAGCTAAAAAATTCCCAGTTCGCGCCTTTACATTTATATCTAAAACTACCCGTAACATGGGACGAACCTTGAGTAAACATAGGAACAAATTCGTACACGATCAGGCGATGATCACTACAAGATGCGTCCGGTAGGACACGCCACTTAACTAAGCGAACGTCTACACTAGAAAGTGTGACGTCAATACTAGATTCGCCCATTTGGCTGCAAAAAGTAGGTGGTGCGTCAGGGGTGTTATGAATTGAAAGGTTCATTTCGGCAATGAAATCTTCAACAGCGCGTCGCCGTTCGGAATCCGTCCACCGAACCTTGCCATACCACAGGGACGATGACGCGTTTACGTCCGCGCCAACGATTACTTTGCAGCCCGCGAGCGACCGCAAGACGTGACGGAGGTTGTGTATATGAGGACCAACAGGGTCAGAATATTGAAAGTAACAGCTCACAACGTAAACTTTATAGGAAGCCGATGAGACTTCCGCAACGGTACAGTGAGGCGTCATGAGGTTACGCAAAGAAGTTACAGTAAAGTTAGCAGAACGCGCTACGTAAATACCGGCTCGTGCTTTGCAATCCAGCTGTACTACCTTGTGACGTAAGCGCGCGTTTTGATATTGCTCTTGAACAAGAACTATGTCTAAATTGTACTCGATGATTAATCTATCTAACTCGGAAGTCGCCACTCTATCGTTGTGAAGATTTAATTGTCCTATTTTTAAACTATCCATCTTATTAGTAATTAGTGTTCAGGATTAGTTGCTCAAGTTTCAGCTTATAGGTGGAACAGTCTTCAGACCCGCAACGATGGCCAAACGGTTTTTTAAAACGCTTACACGCCACGCAAGTCGGCGTGTAATCTACATTGTCCTTATGGGGGCAATCGTTCGATTCATGTGCCTCCGAACAGTTAGCACAGGCAGGTTTTTTGTTAGTGCAGTGTTTTTTAACATGACCGAACTGTTGACAAAACTAGAAGAACTACCTCTAGATCATCAATAAAACGGCACGTGGCCCAATCAATGAACAGTTTATCTTTAGTAGATACTAGGTGTTTACGTACCTCAGAATCCATTTCAATTCCTATCCATTTCCGACCATTATCAGTAGAACGCCTGCGAATGATTTTAGTGGATTTTAAAAACTCATCCTCTTTGATGGCTAATTCGTCTTTAATATTTTGCCGGTATAATGCGAGCATAAATGCGTTCTCTTCCATTGAAGATGGGATGTCTTTAACTAATATGCGGGGCCTACGGCCTTTAGGTTTCTCTAAACGTAAACCAGCGGATTTAATAGCATCGACAGATTCAAGTTTTTTTAATTGCGTTTCGTTAGCGACACGCAGTACAACGCCAGACTTTGCGGTTTTTTTAACGCCTACAATTTGAAAACCGTCATCACTCGGTTTAATCGCCTTCATAATGGCTTGTTTAGTTGCGGATGACGACGAATACTCAGCTGAGCGCTCGGCGGTGGGGTACGCGACGACACACGGCAGCGGAGCGCGTGACTCCATCGATGGAGCCACCTTAGGCAAGCGAAGTTTTAATGAATCCGCATAAGATATTTTTTTGGGTTCATTATTCGTACTCGTAGTAATGACACCGGGATTTAATTTGATTTTATCCAATTCGCGTTCCGTATTGGCTAACTTAGTTTCATTGCACGAAGATTTTAGCGCTAGCATAGAAACAATGGCCGTAACTCGCTGAGTCATGTCCATGATCGCAGATTTATTTGCAACGTTAATGCGGGACCCTTGGTCGTTGACGAGGTCGTTAATCTTTGACAAGTACGACGATGCCTCGGAAACTAAGTTACAATAGTCGGTACTATTATTATTTATTGAGATGCTTGCATTACTAATGTTTAATATTGGCGAGGACTTTTCAAAGGATTCGGATGTTTGAAACCGTTTGGATCTATCCTCGGGCGACACGTAAGTCGGAGACATGTCGCTGAACAAACGTTTAGTGTTACTATTAGCAGAGGTCGGCGCGGGCGGCGACCTGGGTGTCTTGGTATTTCTCCGAAAAATTTGCCCTCCACGATCTGGAGGATCATCATTATTAGAAATCATTTTTAAGCGACAACAAACTTATTAAAGTGAAGAAAAAACACAGTAAAAAAACACGACGATTATTTTTCGCGATACCCTCACACTAAAGAAAATAAATGTACTCACCGATAGCTGCCGAAATTAACTAATTACCAGTAATTATGGGATTAAACACGTATAAAAACTTACGATACCAGCACTTAGCACAATAACACACAACTAGAAACAACTCACGAGCCGGGAATCAAACACAGAACACAACAAACGTAATTATAATTAGCAGCGAAATAGATCGCAAGTGCACCGTGCGCGCGCGCGGAGGGAAGTGTTTTTTAAGTTAAGTGTTTTAAGTTTCATCGTATAGTTTACATTTATAAGGAATAACTATATTTTTTTTTAATTTATCACATTGCTCGGCTTCAAGTAGGGAATTATTCATACTGCCCGGCCCAAGTGATAAATTGACTGACTTATTACATGCACCACAGGCCGTTGGGCATTATTAATAATGGCCGGTCTAAGTGATTAATTTATCGCTTACCAAATAGCATTTTCAAGTTATAAACGCTTTGACAACAAATCAGTATTTCTTCTTCTGGAAAGAATCAGTCTACCTTTACTTGTAATGTCGTGTGCATTGTTTGGCACCTATCTACTTCCTACCTATTTAAATAATTATATTTAGTAGGTTTATTATCATTGTTTTTAATGTGTTGCAAGTTATTATCTCCTGGTAACACCAGCACTCAGTGTAGCATGTAGTACCTACGAGTATGTAGATAGTACTTTGGCTGTGTCGGTACAGGACAGGCAGGGACCGTGCAAGAGGTTCAAATAATATGTTAACGTCTCTCATCAGCGGCGCGTGTGACAGACGGCATAGTCGGAGTGATACAACTTGTTCGTGACTGTTACACCGCTGACGACATGGCATGCGATGTGTGACGTACACACTGGGGAGCTGGAGAGAGAGAGGAGTTCCCGACGTCGGCGAGCTGCTTCGACTTCAGCGAGACGAGTTCGTGTTCACGGAACGCGTGACGCCTATCGACCATGTACCTGTGTGAGGTATCGAGACAAGCTCCACGGCATCCCGCAGGAGGAGGCTGGCTGCAGCCGATAGTTACAACACGAGGCCACAGTACGAGCAGGCTTCAGTCCGTTGTGGTGCAATCAAGATTTGAATACAGCGAACTTTAACTCTGCCGCAATTAAACACAATATGAAATCACGCCTGTACTCCCCGTACATTGGTACACCTCTGCCTAACCCAGGCAGAGGTGTACCAATGTACACCCACAGTTCGCCGGTATATAAATAACCGGCAAATTCGGGGTTTTAATATAACTCGTGTATTTGTTTGATTATTATCTATTTGAGCGCGTGTACTGTTTACAGAGCAGAGGCACTTCAGTGCGGCTGCCTCCCTGGTGCAATATACCCGATATGTTCTGCAGTCCGGAGCGCGCGATGTGTCTTTATACGAACAACTCTTCATAGTCGGCTCCTACACCAGTGTTTGTAGAAAACATGCTTCTAGTTATTCTGAGGTGAGCATTAATTAGCAGGCAAAGTAGCCAGATTATGGGTCGCAACAATATAATAGCTATTTACAGTTAGCCTAATATATTATAGTTGAAGGGATTGACCAATATACAGGAAAAGTTTTTAACCAGTGCGTAAATTTTTTTTGGTAGTTCAGTGTCAGTAATAGAACACATTTCAGTGTTTAGTTAAAAAAAAAAAAAAAAAATCATCCTTATCCGAGTTTGAAATAAGCAAAACATGGACATAATCTATTCGCCATACTCCAATGAAAACTCGCGGGGAGTCCCTTACATCTCCTAAAATTGTTTGTCCGAAAATCATTATCTATAACACGTTTGATATAAACCTCAGTAACCATAATGTTAAATATCCCGAAATTTTGTGTAACATAATTATCTTTAGTTCTAAAAGTATTCTGTCATAATATCGAGTACTATAATATTTAAAGCTCCTTATTTTACATGACCTAAAGTCATATGTCCTAAGAATTGCGTTAAATAATGTATATTATTCCGAATGTTCATTTATAATATTTTTTTTAGTCCTAAAACATTTGCTAAAAAATATTTTTTAGTGACAGAAACGAATCGCTGCAAAACCGACTCCACGTAGTCTTGTCTGCCCTACCCCTAGAGTGTAATTTAAAATCGCGTAGGCGCGGTGGGGCAAGGCGGCCCGCGAGCTGAGGAGCAGGTGGTTTTGACACTCGCCGCCGTGGCTGAGGCTGGCCGGCCAGGCCGGCCAGCAAGCCGAAGCCGCGGTGGTGAGCGTGAAATCATCTGCGACGATAAGCTCGCATGGGACCGCCGGAGCCCCGCAGCGCCGGAGCCGTGACAGAAACCATGCCTGCTGCATGTTGCACGCTTGCTTGCATGCTGCTTGCTTGCTTGCATCTTGCACGCTTGCTTGCATGCTGCTTGCTTGCTTGCATGCTGCGTGCTTGCTTGTATGCTGCATGCTTGCTTGCATGCTGCATGCTTGCATGCATGCTGCATGCTTGCTTGCATGCTGCATGCTGACTTGCTTGCAAAAACGATAAAAATAAAATTCAAAAATCTAAAAAAAAAATGTTTTTATTATTTTAAAAAAGTGTTATGTAATTTGAATTTAGGATTTATAACTTTTATCGAAAAAGGCTTTATTATTTATTATTTATTATTATTTATTTATTTATGCTAACACGGCTCTGATGAGCCAATTACTAATTTATTATTATTAATTATGTCTTTTGTAATTATTATTGATTGTAATATTTATGACAAACAGATTTATGACATATTATATTTAGGGATTTCAATTTTATGGCTTGTGATATTATGTGATATTAAGTTCGGGTAAGTCATCATTCGGACAAATGATGATTAGGACAAAAAAAGTTATGGCACTTTAAATTACACTAGTTTACAAAATTTAACTTTTTGTCTGTTGCCGCGAATTCAATGGTTGATAATGTTTACTTATGACTTGTTTTTGTCAAATCAACCCTTAAAATATTTTGATCAGCTCGAGTTACTTTGCTTTTGATTTTTATCATTTAAGCGAATATATTAATCGATAACGGTGTATTTTACTGTGTTAAGATTAGTATCTGAAGTTTTTGCGTCATAAGTAGTTCAAGGAGACGTTGTTTAAACAATCCAGATCATTTTTGCTATTATGTAGAGAATAATATAATATGTGCTTAACAATTGTAGAAAAGTTATATCGGAGTTGGTGAAAAATACTTATTTTGAGTATTTTGGGATGCTCTTGGATAAAAATGAGAAGTCTTGGGCTCACAATTGTGTTTGTAAATCGTGTGTGGCATATTTAAGATTATGGAAAAGGGGTAAAAGAAGTGCCGTTAAATTTGGAACACCGAGTATTTGGCTAAAACCACGAAATCATCTCGAAGACCGTTTGTTTTGTAGCGTGAACACAAACGGTTTAAACACAAAAAAACGAGGTAAATGGCATTACCCAAGTAGGTACTAGTTGGGTTCCACGTTCAGTGCAGCGTTATTTATTTATTTATTTAAACTTTATGCACAAAAAAAAGTACAAAGGCGGACTTAATGCCTTAGGCATTCTCTACCAGTCAACCAAAGGTGGTGAAGAGATAACACAGCAGGTGCAAATTATTGTACGAGAGTAGACAAAATTAAATGTACACAAGTACAAAATAATTTTAATACTCTAAACTTGAAAAGAACTATAACTTTATATTATTCCTAATACCGAATAAAAAACAAATAAACATACATAAAAATACATACACACACACATACATACATATACAACTATATACCTACATATAAAATACATACATATCTAATGAAAAGTATAGAAAAGAGAAAAATGAGACAACTCTTACTATTGCTCTGAAAAATAAGTCCGCAACTTCTGCTTGAAAGCATACCGAGTGATGGCCGTCCTGATATCGAGAGGAAGCGCATTCCAAAGAAGAATAGCCTGAATATGAAAGGAAGAATGAATAAAATCAGAAGTATGAGAAGGACTCCTATCATGAGTAGCACAAAGATATTGAAAATGAGAAATAAGATAAGAAGGAGGAGAGCGAGAATTGAGGAGGGAATAAAGCGTGGTTAACGCACGCAAATTTCTTCTCACCAGACAGCGTTCACCTGACTCTTCAGTACCTAAAAATATATCTGAACGCTTCGAACAAGACAAATCTGAAAATTACATTGAACTTGTTGAAGATCTTTTGCTACAATTAAAAATATGAGTTGCAATATGAGTATAAAACTTCACTTCCTCCATAATCTCCTGGAAAGGTTTCCGGAAAAATTGGAGCAGGGAGAACTTATGCATCAGAACTTCGCGTCATGGAAGAGCGCTATCAGGGTTTCTGGGATACGAATATGATGTCTGACTATTGTAGGACTCTGATACGTCATTTTCTAAAGTCTACACATCAGAAAAAAGCTTTAATACAGAGTTTTTTAGAACTTAATGCTTAATTATTTTTGTTAGTAAAGATTTTCTTGGTAAATACGTGTATTTTTCTGTTTTAGACCTACATAGCTGAAACTCAGAAACTAGAGCTGATAAAAATATTCTAATTATATTTTTGAAAATAGCGTATCATATGTAGTAACCAACAGCTAAAAGTTCTTCGGCAACAGATGTACTGTAAACTAGTGTTATAGATAAAAAAGTTAGGTGACACAATAGAGAACCAAACTCGCGGCCGCCGCGCCCGGGCGCATGGCTGGGGTGAGGGGGTGGGGAATGCGCTAGCGCTGAGTGACAATAAAATAATTATGGTTTTTAAGTAAACATGTTTCGTAAGCGATAACTTTTTTTTTAGTACTAAGACATATCAAAATAAAATAAACGTGTTTAATAAAACGTGTTGAAGTTTATTATGGCAAAATTTACGCACTGGTTAAAAATTTTTCCTGTATATTTTTAGAGATACTCTGACAATTTCATATGACTGATAAAAAGAGTCGTAACGTGAGTAGTTACAATCACACAACTTAATAGACAATTTGACAACAAACTAGTTTCCTTATATGTACTAGCACTCGACGTAGGCGCTCTCGAATAATAACTCAAGTTAACGTTGAAACAAAGACAACGCGCCCGATGGAAAGTCAAAAAAGAATGAGGCCAATCCTGTCAATCACAGCGTGGTGGATTAATAAACATCCGAGCATGCACCCTTCCACACTACGTAATAAGCAAGATATGAGTAGTGGCGCTATCACTGATACTCGACAAGTACACATTAGTGACACCATCGGTGACATCAACGCGGAACACATTCTCCCACACTCACTTGTACTGTGACGTACTCTCAATACACTCATTTATAATAGAAAACACATGTGGGTAGGCACACCAGCCGTAGCATACACCGCTCGTAGCTACTGCTCGGCGCCTACGCGCTACGACGTGCTACGACTCGTGTGCTACGAGCGCGCTACGCGTCGTTGTCGTTCTTCCGTGTCATGTAATGTATTCCTGTGTGTCGTGATGGCCCATCAGTGGTTAAAGCACTCATGCACGAGGTTGTGGGTTCGCAACCGGGCACGGGCAAGTACCAATGTGTCTTTTCTAATTCATGTTTAATTTTTACCCGACTGCGACAGAAGGAGGGTTATGTTTTTTCGAGAGTATGTTTGTATGTATGTATGTATGTATAATTGTTTGGCACGATCTGCAGCCTTAACGGCTCAATGGATTTTAGCTTGAGAGGTGTCGTTAGATTCGTATTTACTGTGAGAGTGACACTGGGTATATCAAAATAAAAAAAACAAAATGGCGGATTTTTGGCGCTAAATTCAAATGTTTGGATCGCTCTGCCGCCTGAAGGGTTCGATGGATTTTAGCTTGAGAGGTGTCATTAGATTCATATTTACTGTGAAAGTGACAATGGGTAAATAAAAAATAAAAAAAGTAAAAAATAAAAAACGGTAATTTAAAAAACTAAAAAACCCGACTGCTTTTCTAAGTATTTATGAAAAAGCCCTAAAACAAGAAAGTCGTTGCACCCGATTGCACTTAAAATTGTAGCAGTCGGGACCCATTCTAGAAATGGAGGCTTAGTGTATTGAGAGCACATAGATACCTATATTACATTGCAGGTGGTCCAGAATGGGTCCCGACTGCTAAAATTTTAAGTGCAATCGGGTACAACGACTTTCTTGTTTTAGGGCTTTTTCGTAAATACTTAGAAAACCAGTCGGGTTTTTTAGTTTTTTAAATTACCGTTTTTTTTAAGTTTATCTTGGACATCACTGACATCGGTAACCATGTCAGAGACCTATGAGGCGGTTTGGAAACTCTGGCACTAGGGTGTGTGGGGTCGTTAGACCATACTGCCCTCACGATAAAGAAAGAATGTATTCCTTTCGACTTGAATTTTGTTTCACTATTTTGCATTTTCACGCAATTCTTCTTCAATTATGTAAATTAATTACTTCTGATGAATATTAATGAGCAAGGAATAGACAGTTTTTATTTTCACGCCGGAAAGTAAATACTATTGTGTTCCCAATCATATCAAAATAAATAAGTCTCAAGAACTTATAATAGGTACTCAATGTTACTCTGCGAGGGTTTATGCAGATTTAATCTTAAAACTTGGAAACGTTTACTCTTCAATAGTATATATACATGTATATAATATTGAAGCCTACATAAGGGTAATGTCTGCGAAGTGATTCAGTGCTTCTGGCGCATAACGCAACC
The DNA here is from genome assembly GCA_932526535.1 of Caradrina clavipalpis. Lineage (NCBI taxonomy): Eukaryota > Metazoa > Arthropoda > Insecta > Lepidoptera > Noctuidae > Caradrina > Caradrina clavipalpis. The sequence goes on from OW052101.1 coordinate 56,921, forward strand.
GGAAAGAGGCCTGTGTGGTGTGGAGGCCGGGGGGGGGGGGGGGGGCACATTGACACTCGTTGGGAGGAGCGAGTTGTGATCACCGTGGAGACTCGACTGCAACATCGAACTAGAACGTTGTCAGTAGTGGCAGGCGCATCTGAAGCACTAACAGTTCACCCGGGCATCGCCTGCGCGTGTACAGCGTCGTTACGAGTGAACCCCTACACACACCGCTAGCAGCTGTCGCGACAGCGATCAGAGCGTGAGCTTGTGTGAGTGTGCTGCGGTCACAACATGTCTGTAGTGGGGCGGGTAGTGCTCGCACACGAGCGCGCGCATGCGCAGCGTGCTTGCGTGGTACTACTCATTTGTAATCGGCCGATGACCATGTTCTGTTAAACTGAAATTAAACTAAAAAGACTACTCTTTTAATAATTTTCGATAGCAAAAAGACATTTTCGCCATTACACCATTACTATTATCATATAATTTCCTTATCATGTTAATCAAGTAAAGCTCGTAGAGGGTGCGGGGTGTGTGCGGTGCGGGGGGGGGGGGGGGGGGGGGGAAGAGCGCGGTGATCGCATGCCGCAGCCACATTCAGTCGGCTGTGCTGTACACAGAATGTTCCCTTTAATTTGCAACACACAACATCGCACTAAATCACTCGCTGGCTAGAGAGTAATATTACATTCATAGCGTGGCACTCCTACATTATAACTAAACAAATATTCCGCTCGTAATACTATAATAGCTTTTTATTTCATCGCCGCCTTCGACCTCCGCCATTGCGAACTGCAGCATTCATATTTGAGTATAACATTATAAAATAACGAAATAATTTTGATATAATATAATAATTTAGAAACAACATGAAAATGTAATAGAGTCGGGCAGTCAGTGAGTGTAGTCAGCAGGCCACTGCCGGCGCCCGGCGCGCGGCGCCCGGCGCCCGGGCGGTCCCCTCGCATTGTACCGGCGCCAGTTGTGATATGTGGTCAGTAACTACACCAACAATAACGATTTGTACCACTTTTTAAGTACTAGCTTTTGCCCGCGACTTCGTCCGCGTGGATTAATAGTTCCCGTTCCCGAGGGATTTCCGGGATGAAAACTATCCTATGTCCTTTCTCGGGTGCCAGACTATTATCTGTACCAAATTTGATTGAAATCGGTTCAGTGGTTTAGGCGTGAAGAAGAGACAGACAGACAGAGAGACAGAGAGAGTTACTTTCGCATTTATAATATTAGTACGGAATACGGATGAAGTATATCTGCTAAGCAATTTTAAATTTTTTAGAAGACGGTACGCAAACGACCGCGGTGTCAATAATATTAGGATGCAAAAAATGTCTCCGCACGTAAAATGTTGAAGCAACGCGAACATGTGGAATATGTATAAATATATAATTGTATTGTGTGTGTCGATGAGTTATGTAGGCGAGCATTCAATATTCCACTGTGAGAATACATATGACGGCCGCATTACTCGGCTCATTACACTTTTCGTGTGCGGACGGCGCGGCGCGGTGCGGTGCGGTGCGGTGCGGTGCGGTGCGGTGCGGTGCGGTGGCGTGATGAATGCCTTAAGCCCACTCTCAGTTTTTACTCGGCGCAGAGACGTTAAATATTTAATGGCTGGTTGAGAGGAGGCTCTCACCGGAAATGAATCGCGTATTTTAATACGACGAATGCTATTTTAACGTTGTAAGCCTCTGATGTCAGAATTAATGTAGAATATGTAGTGTGTGGAGCCTGGACGTGGCAGCATCATAGCATACGGAGGTCGCGCTGCCTGTTTCTTTATGATGTACCTAGTGGGCACGAGTGTAATTTAATTTATTATTATTAAATGGATGAATCATTCAATATTTTTAACTCTCCAATATATTATTATAAAAATATTCGTCTGCTTTCGTCAAATGTTGCCTACTGAATAAACCCACAACGGCTGCGTGGCCGTGCGCTCCGAGACAGAAGATCTACTTGTTGTTTGCAAGTAAATTGCCGCTGCTTTATTATTGTTTATTTTTATGTAATACTTAATTTGCGTAATTTACTTCTTTCATAATGTTAATTTACTTATATAACGGAGATTCTTCGGGAGTTTCAATGACTGCACGGTTACAGTATAAAGTATATAATTGGAACACACACACGGGTATTTACAATATAGTTAGCTTAGGGCTATACAGGTGGCGTCGGTCGCACGGTCGCAGCGTGCACAGCCTATCATTTAGCCTAGCGGGTGCCGACTGGCTACGCGAGCGAGCGTCGATGTTGCGGTGGGAGCGCGCGGTGTAACTTTGTCGTGCGGATAGCGCGCGGTGTAACTTTGGCGCGACGGCGCGGACGCATGTGCAACGTTACACTTATTTTAAATAGATGTATGCGTCTTGTAGCCTGAAACACAGGTTCAACCTAGTTCAGGCAATTAAGAAACAATGCACTATTTTAATTTTTAACATAAATTTAATTGTAATTGTGCGTCTTTTTACTCGACTACGGCAAAGCCAAAGGACGGTTATGATTTTAACAGGCTATGTATTTATGTATGCATGTTCATCTGTTTGCTCAGAGCTCCTAAACTTCTTATCAAAACTGAACAAATAAGGTATCGTTAGAAGCGTCTTGATCGTCCGGTGGGTATAGGTTACGTTATGATGCAATAAATTGTTAAAATGTGGCGCCCTCTAGGGCTCATGAATTTATGAAAAATTAAAACTTCTAAATAAGGACGTGTTGCATATCAAATTAAAAGGCTTAATTGGCAAATTTAGAATATAAATAAATTGTGTTAGTAAATTGTACATGGCAGCCTTTAGAGCACATCATAAACCTACTCGTATGTGCAGCGAGCTAAGGCCGCATACAGAAAGAAAGCTGGTAGCCGGCGCCGATCTACCAGCGCTTATCGGCACTGGTTCATTCTGGTAACAGTCACGTATATAAATGTCTAAATTAAACCCCAAAATAATTTAAGTAAAAAAGAAGTTCAAAAATCAAAACCAGACTACAACAAAAAATTATCTAAAAAGAAAATATTTTGGTCAAGGAAAGCCGAGGTTGCATGCCATTATACTTCATGTTCATCACACCCGCATGGGATACAGGCATTCAACCACGGCTTACCATTTTGTACTTATGTCTTGATTTTTGTGTGAAATATTTTCTAGTTTCGTACTTTTTAGATCACTTTATTATTAATCTCATTTACATTTTTAAATAAATTAGTATAAAAATATAAAAAACGGTAATTTAAAAAACTAAAAAACCCGACTGCTATTCTTTAAAAATCCCTAAAACAAGATAAATTGTAGCAGTCGGGACCCATTCTAGAAATGGAGGATTAGTGAATTGAGAGCACATACCTATATTACATTGCAGATGGTCCCGAATGGGTCCCGACTGCTACAATTTATCTTGTTTTAGGGATTTTTAAAGAATAGCAGTCGGGTTTTTTAGTTTTTTAAATTACCGTTTTTTATTTTTTATATTTTTAGTGTTTTAAAAAAGAAATCAATATACCCAGTATCACTCCTACAGTAAATACGAATTAACCGACACCTCTCAAGCTAAAATCCATCGAGCCGTTCAGCCTGCAGAGCGAGCCAAACATTTGAATTTGGCGCCAAAAATCCGCCATTTTGTTTTTTTTTTTATATGCCCAGTGTCACTCTCACAGTAAATACGAATCTAACGACACCTCTCAAGCTAAAATCCATCGAGCCGTTCAGCCTGCAGAGCGTGCCAAACAATTATACATACATACATACATACAAACATACCCTCGAAAAAAATATAACCCTCCTTCTGTCGCAGTCGGGTAAAAATAGTAGCCCACAGGCGTCGGGAACAGGGTCCAAGCCACCGGTGGTCAGGGCTCCTGAGAAAGGAATCTCCTAACGATACGCGCCGTGTCTAGGAGAACCGCTTTCTGAATCAAGCCCTTGATCCAGCTGCCCAACGAGAGCCTCCTAAGATGTTGGTCGAGGCTCTTGGCAACTAAGCCATTGGCTGAAACGACTATCGGCACAATGATCGCTGAGTCCACATCCCACATGTCGACAACCTAGCGAGCCAAGTCAAGATACTTGATCTTCTTATCATTCTCAGCCTTCACGAGGTTCACGTCATGTGGGACTGTTATGTCAACAATCATTGCGCGCTTCTCTAAGCGATCCACCACCACTATATCAGGCTTATAATTGGCTACAATAGTCCTGTCAGTGATGATGGATCGGTCCCAGTACAATGTGACATGGCTATTTTCGAGAACTGGGTCGGGCACATACTTATAGTACGGTACTTCCGATTCTACAAGGCGGTATTTCAGAGCAAGTTGCTGATGGATGATCCTGGCTACAAGGTTGTGCCTATGCAAGTACTCTTCGTTAGCTAGACGAGAACACCCAGAGATAATGTGGCGGATTGATATTATTATTAAAATGACGCAGGTCTGGCGCTTCTGGAATCTCCGACCAGTTTATAAATACTAGAAATGTATTGAGCTCGGTACGCCGTCGTGTGTGCCTACACTGTGACATCGGTAGATATGTATTGTGTACCCCTCACCCCCTGCGCATCCCCGTAGCGTCCGTGTTACATTCATGTTTCAACTCGTCGTCATTTTACACTGCGAGTATCGTTAAGGGGATTCGGGTATAAGACGGCGGATATGTGTTAAGTGGTGATTGCCGGTGCCGTGAGGTCCTCACGCAGCGAGCCCGGCGCCGCCTGACGCCACAGCGTCAACTTGTCGCGGACACGTCGCGACTTTACGTTACCTAAACGTTTTAATACCTGACGGTCTCCTCCAGCACTGCATTATAATCAAGTCAATGATAAAGTGTTAAATTAATCTCACGAGCTTTCTTTCTAGGTGAATTTATTAATAACGATACGGTGAGTGAGTTGCAAATACTACAAATAGTGTACGAGCACTTCAGTGACGGTTACGGCCGTAATTGCTCAAGGGGGCAATGAAGAGAATTATTCATCGGCGAGCGGCGAGTAATTAAATAGATATTAGGAGAGCAGCCGCCGGAGGAAGTGTACGTACTTTATTTAAAGTTATAGCTGCTGCAGCAGATAGAAATTTATTTCCGTCATTGTTGAAGTTTTACACGGCTCGAGTGTGCGGGTTACGTAACCCGGTCTCGCCGCGCTCTCCCCCCCCCCCCCCCCCCCCCCACCGCTCGCGCCCGCTCGCCTGCTCGCCCTCACGTTGCACCGCTCTAAAACGGATTCCCTTTACAATATTTCTTTTCCAGTTCGAATGTGAATTTCCCGCGGCGATGCGAACTATTCATGCTCCCGAAGAGGAAAATTTATAGCGAGATATTTTTTTAACTTCCATTTAAATCGAAGTTTAAATATTAAAATGGTATCGGCTGGCTCCGTGCCCGCGCGGCGCCCGCACTGCTCAGCTAGCACTGGTCACTGCCGCGCTGCCGGTGTGTCGCCAACACCTCGCCACACGATCGAACTAAGTATTCTTGTAAGGATGTCCAGTTCGTATCTTACTGGTTAATATTTGGTATTTCATGCCTCTAAACGAAAAACTGAACCAAAATAAAATCACTTTTTGTCCTTCTGCCACAAAGGGGTTTCTTCCATAATCGATGTCACAAAGGACTTTAAGTTTTCATGACAATACGCGCACATTTTGTCAGGACAGAAATTATTTTTTATTTATTTATTTAAATAGTTTTTGGTGGTTAGTTTGTTCCTAAGTTAAAAGAGTTTAATTACGTATTATCGTATTATAAAAGACTTTCTCGTCAGTTTTTTACCATCTCAGTTCTATGAGAGCATAGTATGTGCTCAAATATGGCCATGCTCAGCTCATGCTAGTATAATAATGTTGATGAATTGTTAATTCACGCGCTATAAGAAAAGGATAACATACGCATCCAGAGTTGAAAGGATTAATTTCTATTTCGGCAAACTTAAAAAGCACTAAACTCAGTTTCCATCCGAAGTTTTAATAATTTATTCTAGTTTATATCTTGTCTATCACCGAATCATTTCAGCGCACACATTAGTGAAATCCAGGTTGGTAGCTGACATGTCGCTCGTAAGTAATGGCGCGTGGAGCGTGGCGAGCAGCTGAGCGGCGCGGGCTGGCGCTGTGTCGCACGCACCGCCTGCCCAGTGCCCACGCGATTGATTCACAACTGTAACTACAGCCCCAGTGCCCCGGCCCCGGGGGCTGGCGGGAGGGGGCGGCATCAGGTGGGCAGCGAGCAATAACAGCGGATCACCTGCGGTGTATTGTGTAGATTGTAGTTGCGTCTGGAAAGCAAATTGCTTGCATTGGAAAGCTCTAAAGTGAACTTAGCTGACTCAGGCTTTAATAAAATGTATCGGTGGAACGTATCGCGCGCTGCCTGATTGTGCTCTCGTCTGTTGCAGGTTATAACTCTCACCTGATTTATGTACTCAAATGACTTACACCCAATACAAAGAACAAAGACGCTACTACTCCGCGACGACAGATAATGAGATCGTTCGTTAGCAAGGTACTTGGTTGCTTCTTCAGGTATCGGCTTTAAATACCTAGGTGGTTTAGGGACCTTACTCATATTAGTTTAAGTGAGAGCATCTAGGGGTTAAAATTGTTTATTGCGTTAGTAACTTTTAATATAAATCCTAAACTATTCATCATAAATACAATAATTTTGCCCCCATGAGCGACACCGTTACTACCCGAACTGCTTACTACTTATTGTGCGTGAGTATTCATTCGTCTTGTTTGTCAAACCGAAGCTATCGTAGGTCGCAGGAAGATTAACATTGTAGTGTTGTGATACAAATTAAAACATGTGACGTTAGCTGGATCACGTGGCGGCGTTAGCTAGTGTTTAAGGAAATGGCGCCGGTAATGACGCCGGCCAATTACCTCAGTGTTATAATTATAATAATATAGTTATTTTTGTTATCCTTTTCAAGCCCAGTCCTGGGCGAAGGCCTTCTTTCACTGCTTCCATCTTTCAGGATTCCGTGCTCCATGTTTTCAGATTGTCACCTCCGCCTCACTGTCTCGCGGCGCACAGTTTGTCAATTGAATACGCGAAGTTTCAATACTGAATTGTTGACAGTGACAAGATTCGCAGTAATGTGTCGATAGAAACATTATGTTTGCTTGCATTCATCGAACTTGCAAAAACTAATGAAGCTAACTCGTTCGTAAACACGCTCTGCAGTTACGAATGTTGGCGTTCATATAACTACTCCTTCCGACTAATTCTACTATAATAATTAACAATAATATTGTGAATGTGAAACTTTGTGAAGAGGGATGAATGGATGGGTAGAGGTTTGTTACTATTTCGCTTAAACGGCTGAACGGATCTGGATGAATTTTGGCACTGAAATAGATTGTATTGCGATAGAAATTTCTATCCAGGAAATATGTGCGGTTCCCGTGGGATAATATTCCAAATTTGACAGCGGACGAAGTCTCGGACAGAAGCTAGTAGTTAATAATATGAAAATAAATGTATGGAGTATTTCAATTGGTTTGTACTTGTGTACATTCCATTTCTTTTTACTTCGTACAATAATTTGCACCTGCCATGTTATCTCTTCACCACCTTTGGTTGACTGGTAGAGAATGCCTAAGGCATTAAGTCCGCCTTTGTACTTTTTTTTGTGCATAAAGTTTAAATAAATAAATAAATAAATAAATATATAACAGTTGTTTAATGTTACAACAATTACATGAGAAGCGTGTTTGCATATTGAACTCAATTAGCTAGTGCGTTTCCGGCCAACGTACCGCGTGCGCGCGCGCCGCGCCGACGTGTGGCTGCAGCTCTGCTAATGGACTGCTAGATAGTTCGCATTCAAACTTAAATATCTATGTTATGTTAATTAAAATCGCAGAAAAATGTTAACGCGTGAAGGCGATCATTAACCTTAACGAGTGTAATTACTCATAGCTAGGTGCGACCTGCGGGGAGAACTCGACGTCGAGCTGAGATTGATTGAAACAGGGTGTACAGCGCCCAGCGGCGGACGTCTCGTAGGCATCGGGGGGCGGTTAGCGCGCGAACCGGATTTTATAAGTATAAACAGTCAGCCATAAATTTGGGAATACCTCACGTTGTTCACAACAAGGATAACTGTTGTTTTTTCATGGGCTGTAAAAATACCTATAGTGTAAATTGGACGGCGGGAATGAGCCCCGCTTGGCCTCTTTGTTCCGTGTTTGTACCGACACGTCACGCCGCGCCGCGCCGCGCCGTGCCGAGCTGTGCGTTGTGCCTAGCAACCATTTCAAACAAAGGATCATTCGTAATAGCGTAATGTAGAGAAATAAAATTAAGAAAATAATATTCATATTCATATTCATTTATTGCGAACCATAATGTGTATAAAAGGCTTAGAGCTAAGGTACAGTTATGGACCCTGTTAGGGCACAGCAACATACTCTTAAAATTAAAGATAAAAATTAGAAATACAGAATTAAAATCAAAAATAAATTAAATTAAAAAATAAGCGATAACAATAATAATCAAAATCGTTGATATTACTGTCCCGCATGACGAGAACCTCGTGAAAGCTGAGAAAGATAAACAAATTAAGTATCTTGATCTGGCTCGCGAGGTTGTCGACATGTGGGATGTGAATACGGCAATCATTGTGCCGATAGTCGTGACGGCCAATGGCTTAATAGCCAAGAGCCTCGACCAACACCTGAGGAGGCTCTCGTTGGGCAGTTGGATCAAGGGCTTGATTCAGAAAGCGGTACTCCTAGACACGGCGCGTATTGTTAGGAGATTCCTTTCTCAGGAGCCCTGACCGCCGGTGGCTTGGACCCTGTTCCCGACGCCGGTGGGCTACTATTTTTTATATTTTTAAATGTTTTTTTTTATATTAATATTTAAAAATGTATTTAATATGTAATTGAAATAAATAAATGAGAATAATCATAAAATAACATGTCAGGTAGGTAGTTAGTTATAATTGTAGGTGTTGTGTACAGGTAAGTATTTCAATGTCAAAATTTATTTATCGTCCAAGAATTCCCTTAGAGTGTAATACGATTTTAAAATAAGGTATTCTTGGAGACTGTTTTTAAATCTATTTTCATACTCTATATCCTTAATAGAATTTGGAACCTTATTATATATTTTAACACACATGGCTAAAGGCCCTGAATGGAACATTGTTAATTTAGAGCTAGGTAAGGCTAGTTCATGTTTGATTTGGCGTCTAACACTGCGATGTTGTGGGCGAAGGTCTTTAGTGAGTGGTAAAGTGTAGATCAAGGTATTATTAGCACAGCGGAATTAATGAAATATTAATCGCTGAAAAAGAGTATAATTAGGCCACGGGGACAGCTTTCGCCCAAGTACTACAGTGATATATGCTGTTTTCACCGAGGCACGATATAGCACTTCCTATATCCTCCTTACCTATATCACTTTTGTAATAATTAGGGCAATTCTTCTAAAACCAAAATTTTTCTCTCGTTTGGTAGTCACTGAGATGTGATGGCGACTGAATTTGAAACAGTTTTAGTTTAGCCTAAAGGCTCCTCCTTTAGTTACCCGCTACGCCGAAGCGGAATGGAGACGGTACGGCGCTACGGTGCTACATAGCTACGACGCTACGGTGCTACGACGCTACGGTGCTACGTTACGAGGCGTAGCTCATTAGCTTAGTTTGGTGACATTTTAATCGCGTCTTTAATTCGGCGCCGTTTGTAATTTGAGGTTTTAATTGAAAAGCCCAAGTAGAATGAAATTCTTCTTGGAGTGATACTAGTGGTTGCCGCTCCGACACCTCGCACATCGGCATTAGACCGGAGCGCGCTGTACGCGGCCTGCGCACGGCGCTAGGGCACAATACGCGGACGTGCGTGAGAGGCGGCCTCGGACACTCCGCCCGCGTCAAAGCCCATGCCAGATCATCATCATCATCATCTCAGCCATAGGACGTCCACTGCTGAACATAGGCCTCCCCTTTAGATCTCCACATGTACCGGTTTTGAGCGACCTGCATCCAGCGTCTTCCGGCGACCACATGCCAGATAGAACTCAATATAAAACTGATATTATGAAATTCACAGAAGTTGAATGTAAACTACACGCACGGTTTCTTAAGTCCCATAGCGGAACTTACTTACGTGTTCGTAAGAAGTTGTCCTTCTGTAGTAGTGCGCGCGCTGACGCTGCGGAGCAGACAATTAATAACAGTGACGTGTAAACTGATTGCGATTGCGTCGGTTGCGTGCGACATAATCGAAGCGATCACGCGTTGCGACTAATGACCAGGCGACCGCCGCCCCGCGACACGCCGCACTGTACGCGGCGCTTGCGCATGAGCTGATACTCCACGTTATCTCTTATCATATTGAATGCGTTATGGAGTTGTTCGCTACGAGCGCTGCTGCTGGGAGTGATCACGCCGCGTCGGAGTGAACAGCTGGCATGCTGCGTCTCTCATGGCGGCTACAGTAGTCACGTTAAGACTGGTAATAAATAAAATAAATAAAAATAAAATAACCTTTATTTCGGACAAGTAACATCCATAGTGGGTTAGTAAACAGACAATCTTATGACTATGTTAGTAAAGCTTATTTGTTATTTTATTTTAAGACAAGTTTATTCTGAGAGATACATATCTTAATAATGCCATTCATTATTAAGATATGTATTCCATTATGAGGCACTGGACGAGGCTCCACATTACCTGTGAAACCTCGTCGTGTGCCCTCAGGTTTTAATTGTTTTAATTGTTGTTGTTTTTATTTATTTTTGTGTTGTACTAACATAGTTTATAAGTCTGTTTTTTACTAACCTAATATAGACCTACAGTCTGAAATAAATGATTTTTATTTATTTATTTATTTATTATCGCAGACTCGTATCTCCCAGCTATGATTTTAGGATGGAGTTGGAGTACTGCTGGTAATGTTCAACTGTCGTGTGCGGCCAACACTTCATTCATTATATTTTATGGTAGTTTACAAAACTGTTGAATAACGTCAAAACACGAGTGATTTTTTGGTTGTATCCGATACTGTTCTGTTTCCTAGTTATGTGCTGTTTCTCAACCTACGTTATCTAACTCAGTAGATTTGTTATTTTTTTCTTATACTGGTAGGTAATATGGACAATATGATGCTCATCCATAGCGCTGTATGTATGTCTTGCTACACAAACTATCTTCCTACTTACATGTTTCTATAGATTTAAACAGTAATACCATCTCCATCGATATACTTCAGTGGCTCATCCGGGGTTCCAACCGCTGTTGGAAGAGTAATAAGCATATTATAACAAATTTTGGACTTCCCATTACGCAGAGAAAAACTATTTTAATTAACATAAATTGTTTATGCCTATAATTTAGAACTATTATACTATATCAAATGTTCGCAATATCTCCACTGTTTGAATTGCGAATATTTGTATCCAAGTTCCGCTTCATTATTGCTATAATTAGTAAAAGAAACCGACGCCCTAAGTGACGTGCCGGAGATGTATGAATGTTCTGTAACGTACAGTTCATTAGGAGCCCCACACGCGCACAGCGCTGCCGTCACCGTCACATTAACGTGCTTTATGGTATTGTCGCTGAACAAATACTAGTGCCCCTGTTCATGACATTTACCGACCACTTTCAACCGTCTCTCATTTTATATAATAGGTACTAGCTGACCCGCCACGACTTCGTTCGCGTGGTATCCTACCCTACCCTACCCTACCCTACCCTACCCTACCCCTACCCTACCCCTACCCTACCCCTACCCTACCCCTACCCTACCCCTACCCTACCCCTACCCTACCCCTACCCTACCCCTACCCTACCCCTACCCTACCCCTACCCTACCCCTACCCTACCCCTACCCTACCCCTTACCCTACCCCTACCCTACCCCTACCCTACCCCTACCCTACCCAACCCCTACCCTACCCCTACCGACATTTCCGACTTTTTTTTTTTCGTTTCATTGTTTTTAAGATGTATTCTGCTATTCGGGACGGAAACAAATCCAACAAATCAAAAACCATGGCAATCGGTCCAGCCGTTCTCGAGTTATAAGTGTTGTAACAAACACGACTTTCTTTTATATATATAGATTTAAACAGCAGTTTACATGTAGATCGTGCTCACTCACTATCGTCACTACTTATTGTAATACCATCACGCCTGTATTCCCCGAAGGGTTAGGCAGAGGTGTACCAATGGACACCCACAGTTCGCCGGTATATTTAGGTCCCATGTAATAGGGGGCGAGCCTCTTTTTCGATATAGCGAAAGCATTCGACAAAGTCTGGCACAACGGCTTAATCTTCAAGCTGTACAAACTCAATGTGCCGGATCGTCTCGTGCTCATCGAATCGCACTTTCCGCTATCGAATAGAGGGCGCATTGTCCTCTCCCCACCCCGTTAGAGCAGGAGTCCCCCAGGGCTCAGTGCTATCTCCCCTTCTCTTCACGCTGTTCACCAGCGATATCCCAAAGCACAGGAAAGCCCAGTTGGCCCTATTCGCCGACGACACGGCCATTTATTACACTGGCTGTGATCCTGATGCTATCGGTCGCACCCTCCAAGCCGCAGCCGACGCCCTAGGCGCCTGGTTCCGGAAATGGAGAATAGAAGTCAACCCCGACAAGAGCCAAGCAGTCCTTTTCTCCAAGCTACGCTCTAATCCTCCCCTTCCCAGACAGATCACCATGTATAGTAAGCCGATCCCTTGGGAGAAGCGAGCTAAATACCTAGGTGTGATCCTTGACTGCCACCTTTCCTTCGCAGAGCACATAAAGACGGTGCGCTCGCGCGCCGCTTTCGCTCTCGGCAGACTATACTGCATGGTCAATCCACGCAGCAAACTGTCTCTAAGGTGCAAGTTGCGTCTGTATACCGCGTGTATAAGACCGATCATGTCTTACGCGTGCGAGGTATTCGCGCACGCTAAGCCATACCACCTCCATAGGATGCAAACCCTACAGAACCGTTTCTTGCGAAGAGCTACGGGCGCCCCGTACTACCTTCGCAACGAGGAACTACACCTCGATCTTCGCATACCTACTATCCAACAGTTTATGAAGCGTGTTGCAAAACGCTTCTTTGAGTCCGCTGAAAAGCACCCGAACCCGCTGGTTGTATCGGCCGCCCGATACACTCCTTCCCGTATAAGTAGGATTCGCCGACCAAGGCATACCCTCACTATTCCCGACGACGCTATCACCGTCCGCCAAGCCACCCTTGCACTCAAGCCAGCCCGTGAGCTGAGCAGTAGTTTTAAAATAGCCCGATAATAATAATAATAATGTTTGATCCAGCCTGTCCCTCTTGCTGTCCCCAGTGACGCCCTAAGCCGAGGTCCGTACCCCGCAGGGGGTGCCCTTAGCGCGCTGTCACTTAGTTTAAATAAACTTATGCTCTGGCTGGAGGCCTTAATTGCGAGGCATTCACAGAGTTGACCGGTTAAGCAGTAAACAGCCCTAGGCTGACCTGCGAGATGCCAGATCGGAAAAAAAAAGGGGTCGAGCCTATTGCCATTAACCGGGCACAAATCCAAACTCCGAGCTGCTACTGAGAATTTCATAGAAAAACCCAATAAAACTTTTTGCTCGACCTGGGAATCGAACCCAAGACCTCTAGCGTAGCAGTCGTGCTTAGGACCACTAGGCTAACGAGGCAGTTAACGAGGTAGTTGTTTAGCGTCAAAGTAACCAAATTATTAATTTCTATTCAAAGAAAGTAAAATGTAACTATAGATCAATGACGTTTTTAATTAAGTTTAAAAAGTTAAGAAACTCCCTGAGATCGCGATCAGTTGCAAACTTGCTTTAGATAATATTATTTGTTGGAAACACATTTGAACACTCTTCTAACTTTAGTAGTCTCTTGTTCGTAGTACTTACAAACTAAGATCACTCCTGAGTCACAAGAAGTAACGTGTGAACACGAAGAAGAACGACTGCTAGCTCACCAGGTACTTCTAATAAAAGTAGTTTGCTCATAAGTGTATCTTCTTGTATTTAATCTGGCGCGTGGTGTGCCGAGCGCGATGTGAGCGCCATGTGCGGGATTACTCCATGATATGCAGGTTACGGGTCGTGATCCTCTTCGGGACCCGCGCGCCGAACACTACCGAGTAGAACCGAGAGGAGACGTGACATACGCGTCACGTGCTGCGCTGTCGCGCGACTCTGAGCGCCGCTTATTATGCTCAAGGAGTAAACACTCGCGTTCAATGCGATGTTTACAGAAATTTAACTTAAACAGAAAGTCCAACTGTAGCGATTGGAACGCCGCCACACTGACGTTTGTACACATACAACACAAAACGTTCGAATGAAGACACAACAACTTCACGCTACGATCGCAAGCAGCTTGGAGGACTCCTGCATAGTGTCTCATGTCTGTGAGGGTCTGTATTACACTTAATGTGCGTTACATTGCTCCAGAAAGTACAAAATATTTCTTCAAATATTCGTAGGACGTCACTGGCTTTATTTTTAGCCCCAACTGAATAATTTAGCTCGATGAAAGAATTTTAATTATAAATTAATCAAAGTCGGAGTGCCAGATGGCGAGTATTTAGCCAAGCATGCGTCCTGAACTCCTGAGCTGATTGGAAAGTAATCACGCATGCAAATCTGTAGCACATTCCTTTGACATAACTCCGTAATTAGTAGAATTGGGATCAAACGCGGCGCCGCCCCGTGGCGCGCGGTCATTCGCAATAACTATGCGATTACGGTCACTCCATGCTGAATAGATGCAGCGCTGCGGCAGCGCGGGACACGCACGATGTGTGTGTGTGATGTTGTGATAACAGGTTCATTTTCGTAAGAATACATAATCAAAATTAATTTCCTTAATTTAACACCATCTGTTGTCAAATCGCAACAACAAAGGCAAGAAAATAGAAGGCTGGTATTTTATTTATTTATTAACCGCCTTCAAAAAAAAGGATGTTATCAATTCGACCCGTATGTATGTAATATTTTCAGAATGGCCAAGTTTTCGTATATGTTAGTCTATATCAGCGTCTGAACAAATGTGATAAATTTTAAAAGTGTATGTATGTATGTATGTTTTTATGTTTGTTCACGCATATCTCCGTAACTACAAGTTCGATTTAAGTGATTTTTGTTGTACTAGGTATTGTTCAACTTAGAGAATACTGCAAGTTTCATCAAAATCGGTTCAGTAGTTTTTGAGATAGGGACTTTTTATTATATTATGTTTGTTCGCGGATAACTTCGTCGTTTATGAACCGATTTTGATTATCCTTTTTTTTTGTTGGAAAGGGTAAACTTCCCATATGGTCCCATTTAAATTTCATATAGATCTGATGATGGATTCGGGAGACAGACAACGGAACTCTTCAAAAAATTACAGCATATCAACCGCGATTGCTGCTATTGCATAAATATGCATTGTTTACGCAATTACACAACATAACATCGCGCCTGTAGGTACACTCGAAAGAGTAACACAGATGTATACTTACAGTAATATTTGAAAATTTGTCATCTAAGTAAACGAAATCGCGTATTCTGCTTTCTTATGACTTTTTTTTAGCGGTGTCATGTTAATTTACATGACATGACAGTTCCTTCATGGATTTGGATAAAAAAATGATACTACTTTAGCTTTGGAAGTCGGTGGCCATGCAAACTAACAAACAGAACCAAAGCCGCCGACTTCCAAAGCTAAAGTTATTTTTCTCTTTTTAGTTTTTGAAGGCGGTTGTCTTTTTTGTAAAAATGATTTTCAATATGAACTAATATACACTAGAGGGAGCATACTAGGGTTGAAGTTATAAACCGGGATCTTGATGTTGACTTGCAAGTCATAACCTCCAGGACATTGTTATAGTCAGTTAAACGCACTCGTTACACACAGTTACAGATGACATTCTTATTTACTCGGTTCATCAATACAATGAACTGTCTAACAAATTCCAGTATTGAGAGGTCATTAGTTCACTAGATTAGTGTAGAGACGTCATAAGTATGTCTAGTGTGACAATTAATGATTTAATTTGAAAATGCTTTTTAATACAGAAAGAAAGAAAGAAAGAAAAATCATTTATTCTTGCGAAAGCGACGCACAACACAAAAATAAAAAAAATAACAAAAACAATAATCTATATGCGCCACTACCGCAATAACTGTAATATAACTGTAAATTTTTAAAATCGTTTTGTAGCATACATCATCAGTAACCCCGTGACGGACGACGCCACATACCCGTGGTACCTAGCAATCTACTTACGGAAAACATAAAAAGTGGTGTAAACAATATTGACTCTACTTAAGTATTTTCACAGTTATTACAACAAATTACAGTTTAGCACCTCCGGTTCGTGCGGCAAATGATTGTGATGTGCCGCTGCACTAGCGCCGCCCCGCGGACGCGGCGGGCAGGCTAATCGGTGGCAAACAACGCGCTCCACTGAACGTCTCAATCTAAATAGCAGTGCTGCGCCGTTCACAGCACGCTTCACCACTTTGTTGACACTACTACTAATGGCTATGTTGTTATTATATGTTTTCCATAGTTGTATGTAGCACAGCTGTGCTTCCCTAGACAAGGTACCGGCTGCATGTAGTCACATTGTGTTCTGATTGAGGCTAATGACGGCTGCGTCTTCCGAGTGGTGACTTTAACTACTGTGTTAATAGCTACACAGCGGCTGAGCCCAAGTTTTTACGAGTCCTTTCAAACATATCGTAGTAGAAATAACGATTATTGCGTCTCATTAGCTGAGGTTTAGTGTGACTATAAGGACGCGAACACAAACCGCGACCGCGCCGCGTTATGTGCCATACGCCCACACCTAATGACAGTTAAGGATGTAACGCCTTATGTTACGGAGTATCATGATCACTAGTATTTATTTAAATACTAATGATTATGTGAATGACATTTTTTGTGAAAAATCTTCCCGGCGCAGGTGTAATAATAAATGTAATAAGTAATATAATTACATCACTAAACTTGAACTGTATTATAGATTTGGTAAACAACTAAATGGATATTACGCAAACTAAAACATTCTGCTACTTGAAATATGGCATTTTAGAAAGTGACATTATGAAAAGCACACCGAACGTACTTACAGTTGGTAACTGTGAGGTTGGGAAATAAAACAAAATTATATGATAAGTTGGCAAATGATTATTCGGTGAAATAAAATTCTGCGAAACGTTGGTCGGCAAGTGAAAATCTGGCAAACAATTTTGGGCTAAAAGGCAGAGATCCGTTGCCGATAGCTGTAGATTACAAAGTAAACAATGAGAAGTAGCGTGGCGAGCCGCGCGCAGGAGCTGGTCACTGGTAGGTACTCATCACTTGGTTTACGGCCACCGCACCGTCTCCTTTGAACCTACATTTGTGAAGCGAGTGAATAACTGAACACTTCATGCGATAATTCATGAAAAGCTCGGCGGCGGTATTCTGCTGCTCTTGCTCTTACATATTTTTCAGTTTGTGGGAGTTATTGAATGTGGTCGCCGGTGTGCGGTGGGGTGAGGTGTAGCCGGGGTGAGGCCGGCGGGGCGAGGGGGGGTGGAGCCACGTCAGCATCATCTAGCAGACGTATGACGAGTGACGAGCGGTTTTATCCGTCAATACTAGGGCACTGTAAAGACTCATATTTTAGATCTACAAGAAATTAAATTCGATGACATGTAGTAGATAGGTTTTGGGCACTTATGTCGATTTCTAATTAGTCTCCCACAATAATTTAGTAACGTAATACAAAACGGGAATCTGAGCAACCATTAGCCTATTTGAGTGACAAGCCTAACAAAATACGTAAGGACGCCAAAAGTAACATATTATTGCGATCATTCTTTTGTTTTATATCGTACCTGGTAGCGTTTGTTGCTTACAGGTCTTAAAGGTCAAAGTTCCAGTGATTTTCATACAAAGATTTGCGAAGAAACAGACCCATGCAGGCAATACGACCACGGCTTTCAGATGAGAATGTTTTCTTGATTCCTACTTTTTAGAACGTGAATTTTTTGTAGTCGAGTTTTAGTTTTTGAAGTCGGTTAAAAACAATGAAGGCGAATATAAAACAATAAAAAAGTAGTAATAAAGATGTAAAACATGCTAGTAAGAGATGACCAATCTCAACTAACAGCACCCGTTAATGTCATGTATTTTGTTACACTTTGTATAAATATAATCCTACTTATCCTACAAATTTTATAAATGAGAAAATTTGGGAGGGCGGATGAATGGATGGATGTTTGTTTGTTACTCTTGCATGGTTTGGAAGTAATTTTGTACAGAGATGGATTATAGTCTTAAATAGCACAAAGGCTACTTATTATCCTTGAAAATGTAAATACACTTTCCGTGGGATAATCAAAGACACTATCCGCGTCAAGTCGCGGGCGGATGTTAGTGTAAGTTATATGTTATATTACTAATCTTATATTGTACCTACTATAAGAGCAAATAAAATTCTGATTCAGTTACATTTAAAAACTGCCCCGTTGGTCTCGTGGTCGCAAGTGCGACTGCTGTGCAAGGGGTCCCGGGTTCGATTCCCAGGTCGAGCAAAAAGCGCTACTGGGTTTTTTCTATGAAATTCTCAGTAGCAGCTCGGAGTTTGGATTTGTGCCCAGTTAATGGCAAAAGGTCCACCCCCTATTACATGGGACCTAAATATACCGGCGAACTGTGGATGTACATTGGTACAACTCTGCCTAACCCTTCGGGGAATACAGGCGTGATGGTTACATTTAAAAAACTAAAATAAATATACTGGCCACTGCCTACCTGCAGACATTATAGAATCACACTGAGTTTCACCGTAATCTCTATAGCCTGCTAATTTGATAGCACTCGGAATAGTTTCCAAACAAAAATAATACTTTCACCGGATTGCGCATGAAATATAGAGCGAGTATTTACGTAAAAGGGTGATTAGTTTAGTAAATCGTCTGTCAGATCGTATCTAGGGGGCAATTAAACTAGCGATGTTTCTATTGGGGCGATTGCCGGAGCCGGGCCGGGCCGAGTCGGGCCCGGGCGGGCCGAGTCGAGCCGCACGCTACTCCACACCGTGCCCAGTCGCGTGCTAACATTGTGTATGTTGCCTTACTACATTATTGTAAGTAGGACATTGGTTGTATTCGCACGGTCAAGCAGGTGTCGCGTCTCGACTACATGCGGTATGGCGGGGGTGCCCGGGGTGGACATGCTGGCCTTCCTGCTAAACGAACAAACCATTACACATACTTCAACAGCTTACCATTAATTGTTTAACCTTTGTATTGACAAAGAATCAAAGAACAGGGTTTGCTGCTGATGGCTGGTATGTAGTTACGTAGTCACAATAAAAGTAAGTTCCTATGTCGAACAACGGACAAAAACTTCAATGGAAGTCTCCAAGTCCAAGTCTCCTAGGTGATGGAAAACAGCATTCTATTATTATTTTTATTGTATTTCAAGTTATTGTAACATAATTGTATAAGAAGTGGCAGTTATTTTGCCTATTGAAGATTCATCCAAAATGTAATATTATCATGATTGTAATATTTAATTTTGGATGAATCTTAAAGTATAATTGAGTACCGCTTGTCGTCCGGTGGAGGCCGCCGGGAGCCGAGTGCTCTGACGCAGCTTTACAATAAATTTCTCTTTACTAGAACATTATCAGAGCCCGCACCGGGAGGCTCCCGCTCGGCGAACTCTAAATATAAGTAATGAAGGTAAGTTAAATAGGTGAGGTAAGTAAGTTCAAGTTACATTTATCACCACTAAATGTGAGAGAGAACTAATTTATCCTAATAACATTTTCCATTTTTGTTGTACTTAATCATAACTTATTGCTCGTGCTGCCGTCTCATAAAGACAATTATTATCCCTACCAAAAATCGGTAATGCTAATCCAATACGTGTATCCATGATGATAATTGTTTCGAGTACTTGTCGAAGCTCGGGGGTATCACACCACCATCTTCCAAACTCCAGGTCGCTACTTAGAAATTCTGAAGAACTCGATAACACTTGACTTTTATTGTTAATAGATCATTTTGACATTTGCATATTGTTTATGAAATGAATGGAACTGTACAATATAATGTAATACTCTTTTTTTTTAAGTGTATGTATGGAGTTTCTTGCCCTTTCTTCTCCATACGACCTTTTGGAATGGGCAACTAGATTCAATAGATTTAATTAATTGACGTCTAAAAGTGCCTTTTAATGGCCTAATTGGAATAAATGATTTGACTTTGTCTTTGCCCGACCTGGGAATCACACTTGCGATCACGAGACTCACGGGGCAGACATAAAGGTCACAATATTAGGTAAACTCAAACAATGGCTCAGTGTTCACTGGCTCCCGGTGGACTGCAGAGACACGTACCTACGAGGAGATACAAGGGGCACGCGTCAGTGTACAACACTCGCACGGGGAATGTCATCGAGAAACGTTTCATATCGCGGTTTGTATTCATCAACAATGATTCAAACGATTAAGTACATTTAAACACTTCATTAATATTATTTCATATTGGTCATAAACATCGATTTAAATACGTAACCGGTTTGAACGGTTGATTGAATGTTGGTAAACACTAACTTCGTAAAACATTGAACTAAATGATTTTCCCAAATTATTTCGAAAAGGCGAGCGGCGCCGATATGTGTGTCGCTGATTATAGATAAAGGGAGTACCTCAATATGCGAGGTGTGCCCGCACCTGGCGCTGCCGGCCACACACATACATCGTGGTAATGGACCGTTCATTACACACCGCCGCTGCACACTCGCACTACATCACACACATCGCAAACTTCACGTGACTAACTCTAACTAAACACAAACTCATACTAACGTCGAACTATAGTGGAAGAGAGACAGTCGTAAAAACATTACGTTTATTAAAGTTAGAAAGTTTACAGAGCTGTGGCCTTAAGTAAGGTATGAGCGGTAAGATCTACGGTGTTCCGGTTAAATTGATGCGTTTTCCTAGCCAGGGGCTATTTATTGTACCTTTACCATCGTTACCGTATTGAACGACAAAATTAAATGGAATTGATCAGATAGCAGATGAAGGTACATAAGTATGTAAGGGCCCGGATTAGCGTTCAATTAGATCTTGTATCTACGTTATTAATTTAAGCAGTTAGTCGTTATCAGTGCTCGACTGGTCAAATGGTGAAATTATAACTTTACGTACAAGTTTGTTTGTTAAACATGAACTGGATAATATGCGAAGGTCACCTGCCACCTGTGTATGCTAAACAGGCGAACAGCGGCCAGGGGAGCGGGGCGGGGCGGGGGCGGGGCGGGAGGGGAGCGGCACCCGGCTGTTAGTACCAGACAAGAACAAACAGAAGGTCAATAAAAACATATTATTTCTTTCTTATTTCCTTTTCTTTAAGGAACTGACTTTTTACTCGTCGCTAGAGTATCATTTAAAACGAAATAATCTCAATAATTCTTGAGCAACACATTGTTCTTCATAGTTTTTGTGCAGTTTCTGTTTATACCATAGAGAAGATAGTGCGGTACATCGCACGCACATGCGATGCGTGTCGCGCCGCGTGAGCCTTCTGCGCCACGCGCGGCTGTCTGCCACATGCGAGTCACGCACCGCGCGGATTCATTTCACGAGCGAGCTTTTTTATAATTTAATCTTATACCTTGTTACAATCAAAATGATAAAAGGGCGAGCGCCGCGTACGAATATTCATGAGTGGCGCTTTTCCGTGTCAATGACAACAGTGCACAGTGCGAGGCGCAGCGGGACTACGCCGAGAGCGGCAAATTGGAGGGCGGTTGTGCAACTCGCGTCCGAGTTAATTCCATTCGCCAAATTGCTCAGTAAATAACGAGGCTGACGGACACATAATAGTTTTCCAATTTGTTCATCGCTCTTATAATTTCATTGCTTTTTGATGGCAACGCTTTGTGACTAACGAACCGGCGCTTGATGAATGTTTTATGTTCTGGCAGACCGCCGAGTGGCAAGCGCACCGCGGCGTGTGTGCGCGGCCTTACGCGGACCTCGCACTCACCATCATAAGCTATGCCTAGCTAAGCTAAGCCTTTCTTATAAGAATGCTTAAAACAATAATAATGTCCCTTCAATGTTGAAATGGTCGTGATGGTCGTGGCACGATCACCACCGGGCACGGGCATGTACCAAAGTGACTATTTGATATGTACTTTCTAAGTTCACCTGGACATCGCTGACATCGGTGAAGCCGGAACATATCGTGAGGAAATCTGGACTTATCCTACTATCCTATACTACTAATATTATAAATGTGAAAGTTTGTGAGGATGGATGGATGTTTGTAACTCTTTCACGCTTAAACGGCTGAAAAGATCTGGATGAAATTTGGCACTGAGATAGATTGTAGTGAGCCGCGAGCCTTCTCGGTATGAGAAGAGGACTTTACCCTGCGGTGGGACAAGAATAGGATAGTATTATTATGTTATCATATTGAATGTCCCTTCATTACATTATGTAGAGACCGTTGCACGCGAGCAGACTGCTCTGTAATGTGTTTGGTTCCGCCGCAAAGTTTGGCTCATTAACTTTTCCTCTATAACATTTTATGTTTAAAGTTGTTCAGAGCAGTTTCATTTTAAAACTAATTAAACTATCCATGACAGTGTGCGTGTGTGTCCGTGGTAGCGACGCGACGAGCGAGGGGCACGCTGTACTAGCTCGCACTACCATAATACAACATTATTTGGATATGAATCTGCTTAGCATTTTCCTTACTTTACAAATATCTTAATAATCATAAATAATTAACTTGAAATCTAGCATAATTTGATGTCAAAGTTTAAATGAATGTAACGAACATGGAATATCAACTTTGAATGCAATAATGTTAGCCGGTGAGCCAGAAACAGAATAGCTTTTTCATTGGTCTAGTACATCCGGTTTGTTAGAGTACGTGACAAGCAATTAATAAAGCAAATGAAAAAAAGTCTGCGAATGATGACGTCATACCCGATTCCACGTCAAAGTATTTATTCAATGAAACCATTAGCAGGCACTTTTGGATTATCATAGTGTCGGTCACACAGCAAGTTTTTTTACACAAACAGCCACACAAGGAATGAATGAATGAATGCCCCACACAAGGAATTTCTCCTGTATCGTGGGTGCGTTTACAAACATATAAACTCACAGCCAAACAGCCAGACCCAGACAAACTATCTGTAGATCATACAAATATTTGTTTCGTTCCGGGAATAGGAGCCACGACACGCAGCGCAGCAGTCGGTCGCTCGGCCACTGCGCCAGCCGTGT
This sequence comes from Caradrina clavipalpis, assembly GCA_932526535.1. NCBI lineage: Eukaryota > Metazoa > Arthropoda > Insecta > Lepidoptera > Noctuidae > Caradrina > Caradrina clavipalpis. Next base: position 80,181 of record OW052101.1, read on the forward strand.
CGTCAAAGTCGTCGGTTGAAGCTAGTTGTTTGTTCAAAAACGTACGTACCTAGGTCTCTATGGAGAAAATCGAGCAAGAAGCATCACACACACACACACACCCTTGTTTGTACAGACACCCTTACGAGGACCTTGTATGTACTTGTACGAACCGAGGACCCTCCAAAAAACTGGTTTAAATACGTCGCAGGCCTTTTTCAATAAGATAGAAAGGGAGAGGTGAGTAAATCTATTGTAATGAGCGCATCGAGATAGTGCTATCTCAAAAAAAATCTATATGAATTACGGCTATCGTACCGAGGACCTGAAATACACAGCTAAATGTGACCAGCGATGCACATACGAGGACTTTGTGTAAGTTAACCGAGGACCTCTTACGTAAGCCCTGGGACGCCCTTCCGAGGACGTACTTTCACACAATATTTCTTATTTCTTGTACGAAGCGCGGACGCTGTGTTAGACTTTATTTCACCTTACCGAGGACAGTTTTCCTGTAGAACTTGTATAAACCGAGGACTTGGAAAATCTACATACCTAAACCAATTTTTACGTTTAAGATAATTTATTAACTTATGTAGAATGTTCTGATTTATTTCTAACACACATTTTCTAAAATGAAGTACCAAGCGAGGACGAGTTTATGTCTTTACGTTTTTCGGTGCTTCCCAAAGAGAGGCTTAAAATAATTACTTATAGAAAGAGAGTCTTCGTACAAGCTCTTTTCGCGCTAACAAATATGCCATACGCATAAGGATTATCTAGTGATCCAGTCACCAGTCAGTGTCCAGTTTGAGCTGATGCTGCAGCCAGGTCGTTTCTTTATGAGGGAACTCTTCAAAAGTTGATAGGGTCGTCTTGGTATTTGGCATATGCGTTAGGATTACATAGTATAACAAATATAATAACCAAATTGTGCTGAAGCTGCAGCCAAGGTGGTTTCTTCATGAGGGAACTCCTCAACAGTTGGTAGCACCGTCTTCAAATTTGGCATACGCGTTAGGATTACATAGCCTAATAAATATAATAACCAAATTGTGCTGATGCTGCAGCCAGGGTGGTTTCTTCATGAGGGAACTCCTCAACAGTTTATAGCATCGTCTTCAAATTTAGCACACGCATTAGGTTTACATAGTATAACAAATATAATAACCAAATTGTGCTGAAGCTGCAGCCAGGTTGGTTTCTCCATGAAGGAACTCTTCAAAAGTTGATAGGGTCGTCTTGATATTTAGTATATGCGTTAGGTTTACATAATACAACCAATATAATAACCAAATTGTGCTGAACCTGCAAGCCAGGGTGGTTTCTTCATGAGGGAACTCCTCAACAGTTGGTAGCACCGTCTTTAAATTTGGCATATGCGTTAAGTTAACATAGTTTAATAAATATAATAACGAAATTGTGCTGAAACTGCAGCCAGGGTGGTTTCTTCATGAGGGAACTCCTCAACAGTTTATAGCACCGTCTTCAAATTTGGCATATGCGTTAAGTTAACATAGTTTAATAAATATAGTAACGAAAATGTGCTGAAACTGCAGCCAGGGTGGTTTCTTCATGAGGGAACTCCTCAACAGTTTATAGCACCGTCTTCAAATTTGGCATATGCGTTAAGTTAACATAGTTTAATAAATATAGTAACGAAATTGTGCTGAAGCTGCAGCCAGGGTGGTTTCTTCATGAGGGAACTCCTCAACAGTTTATAGCATCGTCTTCAAATTTAGCATACGCGTTAGGTTTGCATAGTACAACAAATATAATAACCAAATTGTGCTGAACCTGCAGCCAGGGTGGTTTCTACATGAGGGAACTCCTCAACAATTTATAGCATCGTCTTCAAATTTAGCATACACAATAGGTTTACATAATTTAACAAATTTAATAACCAAATTGTGCTGAAGCTGCAGCCAGGGTGGTTTCTTCATGAGGGAACTCCTCAACAGTTGGTAGCACCGTCTTCAAATTTGGCACATGCGTTAAGTTAACATAGTTTAATAAATATAGTAACGAAATTGTGCTGAAGCTGCAGCCAGGGTGGTTTCTTCATGAGGGAACTCCTCAACAGTTTATAGCATCGTCTTCAAATTTAGCATACACATTAGGTTTACATAATTTAACAAATTTAATAACCAAATTGTGCTGAAGCTGCAGCCAGGGTGGTTTCTTCATGAGGGAACTCCTCAACAGTTGGTAGCACCGTCTTCAAATTTGGCATACGCGTTAAGTTAACATAGTTTAATAAATATAATAACCAAATTGTGCTGAAGCTGCAACCAGGGTGGTTTCTTCAGAAAGAGAGAAAATGAAAGGTTGACTGAATCCTTAAAGAAATCGTTAGAAGCTACTCCTATGTACACGCCTGCTTAGATTACACAACATTATGATTTTCTTTTCACCATAAATTGTTGTATTGTCATGGGTGCTTAATCCGTGTGCAACATTTGTTCTATGAAGAATCAAAAGTAGAAATATCTTCCTAGGTGAAATGACGGCAGCAAAATTTGAAACAATCAAAAAGTACAATGAAAAATACATAACAAATAATATTAAATGACAAACTTGAGAACGACGCTATCAACTGTTGAGGAGTTCCCTCATGAAGAAACCACCCTGGCTGCAGCTTCAGCACAATTTCGTTATTATATTTATTATACTATGTTAACTTAAGGCGAATGCTAAATTTGAAGACGGTGCTACCAACTGTTGAGGAGTTCCCTCATGAAGAAACCACCCTGGTTGCAGCTTCAGCACAATTTGGTTATTATATTTGTTATACTATGTAATCCTAACGCGTATGCCAAATTTGAAGACGGTGCTACTATCTGTTGAGGAGTTCCCTCATGAAGAAACCACCCTGGCTGCAGCTTCAGCACAATTTGGTTATTATATTTGTTATACTATGTAAACCTAACGCGTATGCTAAATTTGAAGACGATGCTATAAACTGTTGAGGAGTTCCCAGTGATAGCACACTACACACGAGGGAAACTGCTAAAGCGAGGACTAAAATACACACTGTTTGGAAAATCTAGCAAACCGAGGTCTTAAATACACATTGCGTGGAAAAGCTGCCTAACCGAGGTCTTAAATACACATTGCGCGGAAAAGCTGCCTAACCGAGGACTTTTGTGTTAAAGTTAACACATAGGTCCTCGTATAATACAACAAACGTGAAATGAGTGTAAAGAGGCTGTGTGTGAGGCGACAGTGGCGCCACTAAGTGGATACACAAATCGAGTGTAAGATTATGAATATTTTTGATCAAACCGAGGTTCAGACAACTTTTTCTTATTAAGTATACAGAAAGACTCAAAATCGCTCGCAGAATACGAATCTTTGGTCAAGTCAAACCGAGGACCCTCGAAAAAGTCCTCGGTTTGAAAAGGTCCTCGGTCGTGCCTTGTGTATTCATACGCACGTCCTCGGATGGTACTTAAAACAAACACCCTCACACTCACACTCACGTCACTCACATGGACAGTCTTTTCGTTTAACAAACTCATGTTGACATTGTTCTGGTTACTTTTATACAGGGTGTATACTGACATTAACGGAGCCAAAAGTTACATGTTCTAAAAATAAGATATATGATGTGACGTAGCGATATTTCTTTTTGTTTAGGATCAGAGCTGGGAACAGAAGCAGAAGTCAGGTGACGGTTCAAGACGGTTAAAGATCCATCTTTCCTTTTTACTTATTTATTAAAACATGTTTGAAATATGATCACGTAACTTTAAATACCCCATTAAACACAATGTTTTGTTGTTATAATTTTGACTGCCTCGGTAGCCTAGTGGTACCAAACGTGACTGCTATGCTAGAGATCTTGGGTTCGATTCCCAGGTCGAGCAAAAAATGTTACTTAGATTTTCTATAAAATTCTAAGTAGCAGCTCGGAGTCAGGATTTGTGCCCCGTTAATGGCAATAGGCTCGCCCCTTATTACATTGGACCTAAACATACCGGTGAATTGTGGGTGTACATTGGTACACCTCTGCCTAACACTTCGGGGAATACAGGCGTGATAGTATGTATGCATGTATTATTTGTTGCTCAATGTTGATTATTTGACGGGCATTCGGGTATGTGATGTTGTGTCCCAAAAAAAAAAAATTAATGGTTTTTTTAGCGATATAAACTTCTAAGTTATAGCATTATGCTTGAGCACATACATAGTTACCGTTTAAGACATACAACATAAAAAGTAGTTGCAACCGCCGGAGGGCGCGGGGCTGGCGGCGCGTACGCCCCGACAAAAAACATTGCAGTTATTCAGCAAAGCAATAAACGAACATCATCTGCTTAACCTTTTCCCAACTATGTTGGGGTCGGCTTTCCAGTCTAACCGGATGCAGCTGAATACCAGTGTTGTATATGGAGCGACAGCCTATCTGACCTCCACAACCCAGTAACTGGGCAACACGGTACCTCTTGGTTAGACTGGTTGTCGGACTTCTTGGCTTCTGACTATCTGTAACGACTGTCAAAGATCTACTAATGACAGCCGGGACCAACAGCTTTACGTGCTTTCCGAGGCACGGAGGAAACTCGCTATGGTAAATGGTCACCCATCCACATACCAACCTCTGCAAGCGTGGCCTAACCCGGAAGATCGGTCTATGCGGCTGTAATTATTTAGCCATGAGCTCCTCAAAGCAATAAAAGACCAACGTTATAAAAAAAAACATACTGGCGAACTGTGGGTGTACATTGGTACACCTCTGCCTACCCCTTTCTTTTTTTTAAAGACGGGATATCATCAAATAACTTCCCCCGCCCTGGGCGGGGCGGGAGGGAGTGTCAGACTTTTACTGACTAAAACCCGTCTATGTTCCTTCATGTGCCCTTTGCGTTCCGGGGGCGCGGTATCTCTTTCGAACAACCCGCAGCCCCGGCAGGCATCGGCCCTCAGTGGCCCCATCCAATTTGCTGACATCTCTTTGAGGCGCGCGTGGAACACGAACGCGCCGTCGTCACGGTCTGTCGCTAGTGAACGTACGGACGGTGAGCTACCCATTGCTCACCGTCCACAGACCCGCGTCTACGGTGGCCGGGAGTCGTCTCGTAGCTCCCGACGCCTGGAGCGACTGCGACCGCTGGGAAGGGGGATTCTCCTCTCCCTGCCTACCCCTACGGGGAATGTAGGCGTGATGGCGGTAGTGATGGTGTATGTAATATGCTACTTTAAAATCAAAGAGAGTCCATGGAGTTTCTTGCTCGTTCTTCTCCATAGAGACCTACGTTTTGGAACGAGCAGCTAGCTTCAATTTTAAACTGTAACTTCTTGACAATTCAAAAGTGCCTGTAAATGGTCTAATTGAAATAAATGATTTGATTTTGATTTTGATTTTTTTTCAGACTGAAATTATGATTAATTTTGTGACGTGTAAGAAAGGACTTCCGTAAGTAACAGTGGTAATACTCTGTAGTTATGTAGGAAGTCCTTATGTACTGACTCTCGATACAAGCCGTGCAGTGTGCCGGCTGTTTGTTTTGAATGTAATCACAATAATAATAATTACTTTTATCAATGTCGCTATCATAACTTTAAAAAGCAGCATTATGAACTTTTAAATGTTTTCTCCGTCGTGATTGTTCACATACCAAACATAGAACATGATGTTCTATGAACGTTCGCTTGCTTCCAAATCTACGCACTACGCGTGCTACGAGGTTACGAAGCTACGAGCTACGTGCCTACGTGTGATGTCGCTACGCGCTTGTGTGCTACGCAGACGAATCACAATAAACAATGTCACTTTGATATGTGCAAATCATAGTTTTGTTACTAATAAAACTGTGATTTTGGACCACGCTTTCACCGACTCATTATCGCTGAGACTAAACTACTGAAGTTACAAAACGTAAAGGAGACGAAGACTGCTAGCCCCAGGTGTAGTAAATCAAAAGCGATATATTCCTATAATAGAAAAGTAAAAACATGGACAACTGCAAGTCTGCCTCGCCCACCGAGGGTTCTGTACAAAGTAGGTATATACGTAATAGTTTAGGAATTAAGTCTTTCAGATTTTTTTGAGTTTCTATATAATTACAAATGTATAGTTTTCAGATTTTTCCCTGTACTTGTAGTATCTTGATCAACGGAAAGTACTCTATAAATTTTTGATTCCCTTGAAAGTGTCGAAATATTTAATTTTTTGCTGCATAAACGGTCGCCTGAGTAAACTGAGTAGGTATTTAGTTTTAATTTCAGTTCGATACCGCGATGTAAAGGGTCTCGACAGACAAGCAGGCGGGCCACAAGTGATCAGTTCCGGATTTTCTTTTTGATTTACGAAACCCCACAAACAAATAAGCTCAATTCACAATAAATAAAGAAATGGTTCCATTATTGTCGTTGGAAAATGTGAATAAACTTGGCGAAAAAGCTTAAAAAGTATTTAATGTGTGTTGACATTAACAGCTCATTCCTTCTATAAAATCTATTTTAATCTACGATTACTTTACAATTATTATACCGGAACTGCTAACTCGACGAGAGTTCCCCGATCGTCGGCCGTGAGCGCCAATTTGGTTGACCCTTTAATTATTATTTTCTTTTAACAGAAATTGACATCCCACGTACAAACACACGAACTGTCCGTGTCATAATAACATGGACCCACTGTGGAGCAGTAACACTAACACACTACACTTCTACTCAGAGGCAGTGTTACAAAGTGGAACACAAACGATGAGAACAAAAAGAACTCGATGTAGTACCATAGGTAGAGTAGTCGGTAGCCGCTCTAACTAAATATAATTGTTTGTTGATTACATTACGGCGCGCGCATGCCCGGCCTCTGTACGCTCAGTACACACGCCGTAATTAATAAGGTGCGGTTTTGTAATCTTACAAAAGGTTTGCTTCGATTAGGTCGATCAGTGTCACCCGGAGGAGTGCACCCTCGCAGACACTGCGCGTCAGCACTGACCGTGTTGGAAAGCAATCGATCCTCTCCAGAGCTCACTGAGCGCCAGCACACGCACACGTACGTGTCAGTCAAATGACGGCTTCTTTTGGAAGTCTGTTTAAAAAGCTCGGTTCGTGAGCCGCGCCCCGAGGTAAGCCGACCGCTCTATTTGTACGGAGTTAGAAACATTTGTTTAGTGGTGTGACACGGATTACAGTGAGTAGCGCGCGTCGGGAGCAGGCGCGGATCATGTCGCGGGTGTTTGTCACACGCGTGCTGCGGTAGCGCGCCCGCCGCCGACCTGATGGAGTGCTGCGACTCGTTCATTACGCTCATTTAGTAATAGGACTGTGTAGGATTTAGTTTAAGGGCCAGTTTTACATATTAATGGTACTTACTACTACTTTGTATAGTGTTTAATAACTAGGGAAGACGCTGGCTCACACATCAATCATTAAGTGATTTCGAGTGAAAGCTAGAAGTAATCTGCATTACAGTACCAGCACATTCATTAGCTGTGCCTCATAACATGTGGGGCTCACGTGCGCCCCTTTGTTCTTGTTTTTATTTAATTACGGCGCCGCGCTGGCTAAACAAGAGTAATTCGATTACACAACAAAGAGAGGAAGAATTGAATCGACAATACAGCCGAGCGCGACCGTCGTTGCTTGCGGTGCGGTGCGGAGCGGAGCGGTGCGGAGCGGAGCGGCCGGCGGGCAAGGGGCTTAGTTTATTTGCACGGAGCGGCAATGGAAGCAGAATATAATTGTTTCTTTTTGTTTTAAAATGAAGTAGGTTGCGTTCCACGGCGTAGTTACGGTCGGTAAGCGCAACCACACAAACTGCTGAACCTCGTGTAAACGTTCGTTGAGTGTAAGTGTGAGGCCCACACCGCGACGCACGTGTGTGTGTGCGTCGCAGCCGTGCCCGTGCCGCGGGGAGCAGAAGTGCAGTCACTGCGTCCTGTTTATTACACACTATTTGGTTTCTGCCTCATTAGCCTAGTAGTCCTAACCACGACTGCTACGCTAGAGGTCTTGGGTTCGATTTCCAGGTCCAGCAAAGTGTTATTGGGTTTTTCTATGAAATTTCCAGCAGCAGTTCGGAGTTAGGACTTGTGCCCGGTTAATGGTAATATGCTTGCCCTCTATTACATGGGTTTTAAACGTACGTGCGAAATGTGGTTGTACATTGGTACACCTCTGCCTAACCCTTTGGAGAAAATAGGCGTGATGGTATGTTATGGTATTATTTGGTCTATGAAATATTATCGTTACTTGTAACGGTTAACTCACTATAAATTCCAAACAAAACGGCTAATTATTCGGTGCGCGCCAATGTTTGAAAAGCAAGCCAGCGCTCATGTAACCGAACTATGTTTGACAAAGCTTTTCATGCAATAAAGTTTGCATTACAGTCATCGAATACATCCGGGATAAACTATTTATAAAGTGAGTTCATCATTATGTTACATACCTACGGGTAATATTACCGGTTATAATACCAGAGTATTATTGTCCCACTGCAGAACATAGGCCTTTTCGCATACTGAGAGGGCACAAACACTGATCACCACGCTTGCTCAAGGTAGATTGGTGATATCAGAAATAAATTAATAACAGTATTATCATAATGTTTTTCTTTACCGATGTCAGTGATGTTCAAGTAAATGTTAGACAGTAAGTACATCATCATCATCTTCCCACCCTTATCCCATAGTACTAGGGTGCACCCATACGGTGTCCCATAGTAGTAATGGTGGTGGTAGTATATACATCCTCATTACTTGAGGTCGGCGCAACACGTTATCTTCGTCTACATACTGACGAAGAGAGGCAGGCGCCGGCACCACTGGGGCATCACGTCTTTATACTGGTATTACTCCGAAGATTAATTGTGAGTTGAAAAGGTCGGTGCGTGAATGAACGAATTAAACATTAATTAAGTAGAGCGCCCACCGCACCCACACTACTAAGATTTAGTTTGCTATATAATTGTGTAAATAGAAAATAGTTAGCTTGAAATCAAATCAATGAGAGGTTTCATTTGTCTCATTTTGAATTCCATCAGTTGCAACTTCACTTCATACGTAATGTGCTCTTTTCGCGAGAACGTCATTTCAGTGACGTTTACTTGTGAAGTCGAGAGTTCATCTCATAACACATTTGTGTGTCATCACACACCCTCACGCCTGTATTCCTCGAAGGTTTAGACAGAGGTGTACCAATGTACACCCACAGTTAGCCGGTATGTTTAGGTCCCATGTAATAGGGGGTGAGTCTATTGCCATTAATCGGACACAAATCCTACCGAGGTGCTATTGAGAATTATTACAAAGAAAAACCCAATAACACTTTTTGCTGCACCTGGAAAGATCCCAAGACCACTAGCGTAGCAGTCACGCGTAGGACCACTAGGCTACCGAGGCAGTTATCATAAGGTAAGGTTTATCTCATAAGGTTATCAATATTAGAAAACGTCTGATTGTTTAGTTTTGTTTCAAAATCTTTCTCGAGCCCACTGTACCGGTGCTGAGTCATAGTGAGCTGTGCTCGTGGCGCTGAGCGGGTCGGCAGTACGACTCCCGGCGGGTATCGTGTGTCAGTCATCAGCGAGCACGCGTGTCTCAACATGTCGCAGCTTATTGAGGTATCACCATAAAATGTAAATCTGATCAGTCTTGGACCAATGTTGTAAAGATAAGCGCGCGCACTTACTTTATGTGCTACACTGAGATATGAGAAAGATTTGAAACATTAACTTAATAATTTTGTTCCTAACTTCAAAGTAGCCAAATTTTGAATGTTTCATAGTTACATTGGAATTTGGTGAAAAGAATATGTGAAAAAAAAAACGCGTTACCGTATTCCCAACGGATCACTGTGTAGGATGAAAGTTCAAAGCAGATTTGACTAAACTCTATTTCGTCGGCTGACGGACTACGGCGTAGGCCGCTACGCGCGGCGTAGCGCCGGCGCACATCTGATTGGTGTTTGCGCGTCGGCTCCGCGCGACCACGCGCGGCGCCAATATTGACCCGGCGTCAATACATGCATATTCAATGGACAAGCCAATAATGGACTTCCATCTTATCTATCTATTCAGTTCTGCCTTTTGAATATTCCAGTGCTGCAACACTGGGCGACCCAGTCTTCGCGCAAGCTAATCTAAAGCCGCAATAACCTTTTCTTATTGCACACTTCTTTCTTATTGACTAAAATATTTTTTAATACATATTCTTTCTTTTTTCTTTTCTTTATGTTGAAGAATGGTGACGGGGTGGTAGCAAGCCTGTTGCACCTTATCTTTAATATGTGTTGGAGGTATGGCCGTGTACCGGATGACTGGTGCAAGGCTGTAATTGTTCCACTGTATAAAGGTAAAGGTTCGCAGCAGGAGTGTAAAAACTACCGCGGCATTAGTCTTCTAAGCGTTGTCGGCAAACTATATGCGAAAGTTTTAATTAATAGGGTGACAAGACTGACTGATGAGAAAATATGGGATGTGCAAGCGGGATTTAGAGAGGGAATGGGCTGCATGGATCATATCTTCTCCTTAAGGTGCATAGCCGAAAAACATCTGGCAAAGCACAAGAAAGTCTACTGTGCTTTCGTAGACTTGGAGAAGGCCTATGACAGTGTGTGGAGGGAAGAACTGTGGTCGACTCTATCAATGTATGGTGTGAACGGGCGCTTGATACGAGCACTGAAATCTTTGTACAAAGATTCCAGTGCTTGTGTTAGGATAAATGGGGCATACACTGACTGGTTTTGCATCTCAAGAGGTGTAAGACAGGGTTGTGTAGCGTCTCCTTGGCTGTTCAACCTATACATGGATAGTTGCTTGGCGGATTTGAAAGAGAGTGAGTGTGGATTAAGAATGAATGAGTTACCTGTCAAATGCCTCTTATACGCAGACGATCAAGTTCTTCTTGCATCGTCGGCGGAACAGTTGCAAGACATGGTAACGTTAATGAATGAAGCGTTTAAAAGAAAAGGAATGAATATAAATGTGAACAAGACGAAAGTGATGGTTTTTGAAAGAGAAGAGGATGTATCGGTGTGTGATGTGAAAATAAATGATGTGAGTGTGGAGCAAGTGAATGAGTTTGTATACTTGGGCAGTATGTTTACAAGGGATGGAAAGATTGATGCTGATGAGGAAAGGAGAGTAAATGCGGGAAATAAAGTGAATGGTGCTATACATGCGGTTGTAACCAACCAGTCGATGTCCAAAAAGGCTCGACTGGCTGTGCATAATGGCGTGCTGGTGCCTACACTTATGTATGGAAGTGAATGTTGGGTATGGCAAACGAGGCATGAAAGTAGGATTAATGCTGTGGAGATGCGTTCCTTGCGAAGTATGTGTGGTGTAACTTTGAACGATAGAGTGAGGAATGAGATTATACGAGAACGTTGCGACTTAAAAGAGGATGTAGTGACAAAGGTTCAAAAGGGTATGCTTAGATGGTTCGGTCATATTGAGAGGATGAGTGAAAGGCGACTAACAAAAGGTATTTATGTGGCAGATGTGAGTGGCAACGCCGGGAGGGGACGCCCTAGAAAGACCTACCCTGACCTTATCGGTGAGGTTCTTCAGAAAGGTCGGGTGTGCAGTACTCGTAACCGGCGTGCTTGTATGACCAGATGTATGAACGTGAACGAGGCGAAAGTAGTATGTCAGGATCGTAGCAGGTGGCGTTCAGTGGTTTCTGCCTACCCCCATGGGAAAAAGGCGTGAGTTTATGTATGTATGTATGTATGTGTATGTACATATTCTTTCTGGTAAATTATTAAATCTAAGGCCCACTTTCACCAAAATCACTAAACATATTTAGCGCTAGATGTGTTTAAATTATCATGTCATATCTGTCACTGTCACCTAATGGACACTATTATGTATAAGACCTTTTCTTTTGTACCCATATTCACAAATTAATAAATTATTATGATAATGATTATAATAATGTTACAGGGATGTAATGATGTTCTAAATACGTTTAGGCACTAAATGTATTTAGTGATTTTGGTGAAAGTGGTCCTAAGTACACATATGAGTGTGTAGTTTATTTGCAGTTTATCATCATTAACCGCAGCGCAGAGGAGCGGTCGGAGCTCATCCGAGCCGGTTCTACAAACACGCACGTCGGCAACATTACACATCGGCATCCGATACTATCCGATATTAATGTTTCGCTATTTGTGAACGTACATAGTATTTGCATATTGCAGTCAGCACACACTACTGAACATACGTCACTTCTTGCTCTGAGCACTCATTTGAATTTCAATTTGTTACAATTTCCACTAAAATACAACTGAAATGTTTCAGGTTGCATTTGTGCAGCGAAAAATAAAATAAAGGTGAAAACTTCTCGCGGTAGTTTCACAGAAAGGAGCGTAACTTGTAAAATAATAAATTAAGCTCGGCCTGACTTGAATTACTGAATAACATCTCTACTTCGGCCAAGAACACGGCACCCGGAGCGTGGTAGCGTTGCAATCTCTATTTAAAGGGATGATTTTAAGGTTGATTATTGGTTGCAGCGTGGTGTTGGAGTCGTGTTTACTGTGAAAATATGGTAAGTGGGTGCGATAGTGTGGCGCGCCGTGCGGCCACTGCGTGCTGTCTGCTGCACACACGCGGGGGGTCAGTGTTATTATTATTTATCTATTAGCTAATTTACAGCAGAAGAAACGCATTGCTCCCTCATACTATTACAATAAGGCATACTTAAACGAGTAGCATGTAAAACGTACAAATTCAGATATAGTTCATTTGATAGTGTCTATACGTACTACATGTAAGTAGTTGGGCAAGAAGCTCAAGTAGTCGGCTCCGTGACAGAGTCGTGACGGCGGCCGCTGTGTCGCCGCACTAGTGGCGCGACGCGGTGTGACGCGGCTCGCTCTCGAGTACACTCCTGGTCGGTATTTGTTTACTAACTGAACTACTACAAGTGGTGGTCGGTGGATGCGCACAGACGGCGCGACCACGTCACTATAGTAGACAGCACTCGGCAGGGGACAGCTCGCGCGCCGCACCACCGTGCACCGGCTCCACCAAACATTGCGTCAATCTGTGATCATTTCAGTAAAAGTATAATTTTCTCCGTTGAGACATCATCACCTCACTCCGCCAATTGCTTTCCAATTCTTACTTTATTTGATGTGCTCATAAAACTTTATTATCAGCTAATAAGCATTGAATAATAACAGGAAAGAGGTCGTAAACGGGAACCGAACATAAAACCTCCTTCCGTCAACACAGATCAACAAACAACATCAGATAGGAGTGGGAGTGGGGGCGGGGGGGGGGGGGGGGGGTGTTGCTGCCTTGCCATCAACATAACAGTCGTAATGATATCATTGAGTTGTTCCTGGACAACGACGACGCTAATGAAATTGATACAAAGAGGATAAGTCGCTTCCGTACATCACACAATACTTGATACGTTAGTAATGTACATAATAACATGTGTGTCACTCCTTATTACTGTGATGACCGTACCATTACACGTGTAAACAAACGAGCTTTGCGCAAGTTGGAGCAAGTTGCCCTGTGTCATGGCTCACACTGATAACAAACATTCACCACCGGTGAAGTGGTGCACTCATGGCAGTTCCACAGGGGAGCTAAGAGGCAATGCGGGAGTCGTTTCTCCATAGTTACAAGTGCAATTATGCTTGTGTAAGATCTTGTTTCTTTCTGTTTGAGGCTAAAAGGGACAACGTCTGAACAACGCTCTTTCAACGAGATAAAAGAGATGAATGTTTTCGACACATTTCCACTAAAATAATTTGTGTGAAAGTAACTAAGATTGTATTCGCTTGTTTATTGAGAGTAAGCAACGCGAGCAACAGGATGAAGAGAGGGGACATAGAGTGGTCGGAACTACGTAGTTGTTACAGAAGCCGCGGCTGAGACTGGTCCAGAAGAGGGGCATGCCCTCAGCGCGTGTAGCTGTTAGTTTATATTACCGGGTTGGTTGTCCACAGTGAAGGTTGTGTATATTCATGAGTACTATGAGCTGTAAAAGTTTTACCAGATATTTTGTTTGGTACTTAATGCATTATCAAAATAAAGTCCTAACAGAGCGCGTATTACTGCTACTATTAAATAATATCCAGCTAGAGGTAGGTAAGCAGAACTCGCGGTAAACGTCGACAAGTGGCGATCAGTTTGCGACGCCGTGGAGCCGAACGTCGATGTATTATTCAGAGGATGGGTAAACCTGAACACGACATCAACACAAACTAAGTTACCACTAAGACTTGCGTCACTGCTTCAGGTAACTTTACCGACCTGTATTTATACACCGATGCCTTGCGAGTAGAATATTAGCAAAGCGAGGCCATACAGTCCGCGGCGTGGTTGTCGACCGTCGCTTGGCGATACATGTGTGAGTACAATGTGCGGGCACAGTAATGAGTACGAGCAGTAGGTACAAAGGATAACGGAGCTCAATACCGTGAGCACACAATCTTAGAGGTATGCCCACGTAATACACATGCACCTACATAATAGAAAAGAAACACAATGTAAAGTCGCCGAGAGCTCGTGATTAATTAGAAACAATGCAAGGCCTCGGGGCCCGGCGCGGGCGGCCCTCGAGCGCGGAACAAAGCGCGCAATCCCGCCGGAACCGGCCGCTCTTCCCGCGCCGCTGCACCGCACAGCCGCACCGAGCAAAAACTGCTCTCTTTAGTTTCAGTAATTATCTAAAATAGACTGTTGCACTCCAAATGTTGGCGGTGCGGTTGTTGCGCAGCATGTGGCTGCAACGTGGCGTTACACGTGATAGTAGCACTAGTAACTGCTAATCGTAAAGGGTTACTGCTGTTCATTTAAACGTATGTACGACCCAAACGTGAATGTATGCATTTTATTTTTGTGAACGATAAGTTAGTACCGTAAGTAACAAAATGAAGTTTGACATACAGATGCTGGACGAGAAGAACGGAAGAAAAGACTGGATGAAAAGGGGTAATCAAGTTTTAGGTCCGCATTTTATTGCGTGCTCGATTAACTCGAATATTAATAGAAAATAATGATTTACTCGCCTATCGGAAAAGTACCAATCGATTTATTGAATAATCAGCCTCTATCACGTTGACCGAGAGGGATGCAGTTTGTATGAAATATATTATTCGATCGGTTTAGAAACTTGGTATAAATACAGCACGTGTTTGTTTCTTCTTCGTCTTGGTAAATTAAAATGATTCTTAATTTTGCAAAACTACTCTTTGAAGGCAAATGAAGTCGCGGCTAGTTAACTTCTCAGTTAGCATGAAGACACGCGACACTCATCAGGGCTGACACTTATATAACACATAGTTTAAAATGGTATTTTGTAGTTCTAGAAATACATTTGAGCTGCAATTCTACCAGTCATGCAGTAACACCGTGAAATACTCAGAAATGCTTGTAATTCCCGGTACGGCACCTGTAACTACTCATTACGGTTTACGAATACCGTAATGCTATTCTAGGAGTGGTTCTCAAATGGCAGCCCTGCCGGGCGGCTGGCGTGTCGGCGGCACACCGACAGGCGCGGATGATCTACATAGTGCCATTTAAACAGTCCACAGCTATTCAATGCAGAAGATTAACTTCAACGTATGATGAAATATTCACAGAGCATTTAGTAAGTAGGTACACACTTTACCACTGTTTTTGTTTCCGCTCTAATAAGTGCGAGTGAGCCTTCTGCGCGTGTCTGCGCGGTGGCGGCGCGCGGCTCGTGTCGCTCACGTGCGTACTGCGCGCCCTCTGCTGAACGTTACTTGATCGCGTTTTTGTGTGTTTGCAAATATTAGACATTTGTTAGTGCCCGTTAGAGGCGAGGTCATTACTCAAGTAACGGGGCACTTTGTAAAGTTCCGATTGAAAGTTAGCCAAGTTTACGGGCTATTTGGCGTTTATTTAAATTTAAATGTGATGTTTCGGTCCCTTACCGTCCGCGGTCGCGGGCACCGGTTTACTCCAAATGTTGTATAATTACAAGTTGAACAATGAACACGGGATTACTCCGGGAACTCGTTTCGATTTAATTAAAGCTGTTGGTGCTTGTATCTGGAATTACCGTTATAATATAAGTGATACATTTATTTCAACTCAATATTATATTAGTATTGTGTAATTATCCGACTGCGGAGGGTTATGATTTTAGCAGTCTAAGTATGTATGTTCAACTGTGTGCGCGCATATGCTACAACTAGTGTAGCCGTCGTATATGTGTAAACGAATATGGTGTCAAAATATAAATTACGACTTTTAGCGAATGTAACAATAAAAATAGTAATAAGTTCATGTTTAGTATCTAATGAAAGGTCTTAATGAGCACATTTAAAAAATGTGTGCAAGTTGTACCCCAAATATTTAATAAAACCTTTAGACAAAAACGTCAATCAAAAAGCTATGAACAAAGCCTCGAGTTGTAGATTTGGTTTTTATAATTTAATAAGACATACACTGTTGGAAAATTGCACAATATATATAACATATATACTCTCCACGCGTTTGTGGTTTACAGCCGTTTTAGGTTTATTATGACATTGTCATATTACTGTTTTTTTTAAGTATGAAACAACTGATGTTTCATCTCTCAAGTTGTGACGTTGGCAAATACGTAGCTTTGATGTAAATGTGACAATATACTGGCAGGCACATACAGGCAACAACGTCAACATCATCAGACAGTTTAAATGAAGGGGACGCTAAATTCCTCAGTAAGACACAGGTTTCAAGGTTTCAAGACCCGTACGGGTAGCACGTCACGGGGCAGGTCATTTTATTTCCTTACGTCTAATATCGTGCTGCAAACTAATGACTTCACACGATTCAGTTCAAACACTGAAAGACGTCGCCAAAACTTTGCGTAGTTTTTCCTAGTAGTTAAGTTACAGTACTGGGACGTGACAAACTTAGATTTGTAGAATCATTTGAATCGAAGTTTTATATAACGGTAATCAAAAGTTGAAAAACAAATTTGACGAAGCAGTTGTTCCCATCATGTAAACATTTTCTTGTTCTAGACCAGACCTAAATGTTAAATCTTTTTGTGTTCATTCAAATTCAGGTCCTGCTATAGGCCGACGGCGGGGCGCGTGGGTAGTTAATTAATTCAGAACTAGGGTAGAGCGGAAGTGATGACAGCACCTTAATTAAAACCGCCTTTAAAGACAAGCAGGCGACCGATGGATAGAGCTGACACACCACCATGTATGTTACCACTACAGACATTTTGTGTATTTTATCTATGGGCCTCAGTTGCCTGACAATAAAATGATTTATTATTATTAACAACTAGGTTTCACTTCAAATGTCGTGCGTCATGTGACTAACTGTAACTTGTTTACTGCAGTGCAGACAGTGAGCACGCGCTACATTAAGACATAACATTTTCAATAGTTCGATTATGCTAATGAGGCTGCGCTACTGAACATTAGCAATTTACATTTATTTAAATTGACGATACATTTATTTATGTTAACCCCTATAACCCCTAACCGCACCTCGTTTAAATGATTAAGTATTTTATAAAATTGCACATGAATGAATACGAGTTTTTCTGGTCTGTAGCTGTGGAGGAACCCTTCCGCCTGAATGTTTTGACAGTGAGTAGGCAAGATGTTGCGATGGGTTAGGTACATTAGTACTGGACGTACAGCCGTCCGGCGGCGTCGCGTGTCAGCGGCGCGTTAGGCCAGTCTTCCGGCCTCACTCGCGCGCTGATTGATCGCCGCGATTAGACGCTCATTCACGTCTACTTTGCACCGCGGCCGCCGCACGCCCGCCGCCGCCTCACGCCGCCTCACGCCGCCTCACGACGTCTTACGCCTCACGCCGGCGTGAGCAAGCGAACACCTCGCTTGCTCACGCAAGTGAGTAAGCAAGTAGTGTGTTTGCTCGTGGTAAGAAACAAAGTTATGCATATACAAAAATATGAATAAGAAAGCTTACAATATAATGAATACAATTGGACTATTTTAAACCAAAATACCTACATGTTATAGAGATATGTACTATAAAATGAGTGGTTGCAGAGTATCAGAAATGACAAATATTCGTTCAAAATAAATTCCTATAAAATTAATAACACTTTTTGTGCGACCATAAATACCTTTCCCCAATTAAAATCAGTTGCCAGCGGCCGACGTATCCCAATTTGTTCTCGCATAAATTTTATTTGAGCCTATAATAAAAATTATACGAGCTTGTAACAATAATAAAATAAAGTACTTTACGTCACACAAACCGATGAGTATCTTGTCATGTTGCGTGGAAACGGAAAATTAATACTGTTTTGTGTGCGGTTTATCGTGATGCCGGAATAATGGAGAAGGAGGAAGGTTTCAAATGAGATGAAATTCAATCAAAAGGATCATTTTATTGAACTTTGTAAACATAAGTCTTAGAAGTAGAAATCTAAAAGAAACGGATAAATCTTAGGTCGGCGACAGTCCCCTGAATCAATCGCATTATTACTATAGCTACTATTTGTATGTACCTACTGGTTACTACTATTACTTCAAAACTGATCCACTATGCCTTTTCAGAACCCGCCATATAGTGTGTAGTGAGACTACAACTGAACGTTGCGGTACCATTTCAGTAATTATACATGACATTATCCTCACTAAACATAAGTAATGTGAATCACTGGTTGTAACCACGCGTGTCACGAATTGAACGCACTCTGTGTGACTACCCCCACGTGTGCTCAGTAACATGCATGGGTGGGATCATTGAGTTCCCTTCAAAATGTTTGAGATGAATAATGCCAATTCGTACGTCATGTTCGGGAACGGACGCCATAGTTGGGACTTGTCATCTTTTAGCTGCCTCGGTTTTAATTGTTTTAATTTATTCTACTCGACACGACATTTAAGCTGCACGACTTGTTACAATGTATCCAGACTTAACATGAGATATGTAACCTAAATTATGTAAAACTTTATTGGTTTTAAACGAGTGTTTGTCGAGTTTCATGCTAGTTCTTCTTCATAGAAACCACTTGTTCGGAACGAGCAACTGGCTTCATCTTTCTGACTGACTCACTCCTTGAAAATTGATGATTGTCAGATGTCCATGAGACTGCCCCGTGTACATTGTACAAGTACTCCCAACTTACTGGTTCGTGGTAAAAGGCATGTAACACACCACGTTAAGCTGTTCTCATCAGCGACACGCGAGCCAACGTTTGTCATTTCTTTTACTATTCCTTTTTTGTGAACGTACGTATTAATATTAGGATGTTGCACATCATTGACTGTTACCTGAACGTTAAAACGTGTTGAGGAAGCAATCATTGATATTGAATCTAGTTGCCCATTCCAAAAGGTAGTTCCGTATGGACAAGAACGGGGAAGAAACTCCATACATACTCTTTTAAATAACAATGTATTACAATAAGTTGTATAGTTACATTCATTCCATAAAAATATATAAATGTCAAAACGATCTATCAAAAATAAAAAGTCACTCAAAGTACTACAATACGTACTCAGTGCTACAAATTAGAAATGAAAGCTAAATTAATTATAATATTTAACGCCAATATTGTGATCGTAGATGATTACTTCCAACATTTCAAAGACAACGAATCAGTGTGTGAGTCATACTCAAATGTAGAATTAATGTCGACGAGAAAAACAATTATTGGTTAAAACAAATTAGTTTAAGATTAAATTAGCAACCAGTTGATTTTGTCAAGATTTGAAATTGTCCGAAGGAGCAAGATCAGCATGTTTCCAAGCATTATTATCTTGAATATAATCTTCTAACTTGTAGTATGCTTGTTTACAAAGTGTGCTTTTAATTCAATTTTTAAATTTTCTTTCATTGAATTTTAATATATAACTATTTGCTTTTATTTCGTGTATATCGCGTCGAGCTCCCTCGGTTATCTTAGGGAGTGTTTGCGTTCGATTTTTTTTCTGCAGTATTCAAACAATTACATATTTTGTTCAATTTCGTGTAGTTTTGATTTTAATGTGATCCCTCCACTCCACGCTCCTTCCATTCCTCAGGTTTCCGTTCCTCATCCCTCCAGTTCTGTAGGAACCATCCAGCAGTTCGTCCCGCCATCTTCTTCGTGGCCTGCCGCGACGCCGACGCACTATTATAATTATGTTGAAAAATTATTTTCTTTTTTATGTTTTTTGTTGCGTACTCAGAAACAGTAATCTCTTCGTAAGTATATTTCTAACACAAGAGACAATTAGATGTCATTAGGGAACACTTAGTAGATAGAATGTTATGTTTTGTCCCCTGTTATCTATAATAGTTAATATAATTTAGAAGTATGTATGTATAAAGTGTGACTTCTCAGAGCTAATGCAACTATATCACTACGAGTGTCGCCAGTGTCACGCTGCTATCGACACTGGCGACACTCTGACACTGTTTTCAGACGATCTTGTGTAATGAGCTCCTACTGCAAGCGCACCGGCTGTCCGTGTGTGTCTGTGTGTGTGGCTCATTGTCGTGGGTTTACTGACATGTATTCTAATCAAAATGCATCATCCAAATAAAGGAGGTCAAGTTGTATATAGTTACGTGATATTGATACAGTTGTATATTCACAACGCGCGAGCACTAACTCATTAATACCTCAGACTTGTACTAGGAGTGTTCATTCATTGAAATCATAATACATTGATCGGAAGACAACAATCATTCAAAATTGGTTCTTTTATGAGTGAGTACCGAAATAGATCAGAAAGCAGACAAAAGTGGTGCCTGGTCCGTGGGGGTGTGTGCGTGCGAGTGTGTGAGTGTTTGTTTTAAGTACCATCCGAGGACGTGCGTATGAATACACAAGGCACGACCGAGGACCTTTTCAAACCGAGGACTTTTTCGAGGGTCCTCGGTTTGACTTGACCGAAGATTCGTATTCTGCGAGCGATTTTGAGTCTTTCTGTATACTTAATAAGAAAAAGTTGTCTGAACCTCGGTTTGATCAAAAATATTCATAATCTTACACTCGATTTGTGTATCCACTTAGTGGCGCCACTGTCGCCTCACACACAGCCTCTTTACACTCATTTCACGTTTGTTGTATTATACGAGGACCTATGTGTTAACTTTAACACAAAAGTCCTCGGTTAGGCAGCTTTTCCGCGCAATGTGTATTTAAGTCCTCGGTTAGGCAGCTTTTCCACGCAATGTGTATTTAAGACCTCGGTTTGCTAGATTTTCCAAACAGTGTGTATTTTAGTCCTCGCTTTAACAGTTTCCCTCGTGTGTAGTGTGCTATCACTGGGAACTCCTCAACAGTTTATAGCATCGTCTTCAAATTTAGCATACGCGTTAGGTTTACATAGTATAACAAATATAATAACCAAATTGTGCTGAAGCTGCAGCCAGGGTGGTTTCTTCATGAGGGAACTCCTCAACAGATAGTAGCACCGTCTTCAAATTTGGCATACGCGTTAGGATTACATAGTATAACAAATATAATAACCAAATTGTGCTGAAGCTGCAACCACGGTGGTTTCTTCATGAGGGAACTCCTCAACAGTTGGTAGCACCGTCTTCAAATTTAGCATTCGCCTTAAGTTAACATAGTATAATAAATATAATAACCAAATTGTGCTGAAGCTGCAGCCAGGGTGGTTTCTTCATGAGGGAACTCCTCAACAGTTGATAGCGTCGTTCTCAAGTTTGTCATTTAATATTATTTGTTATGTATTTTTCATTGTACTTTTGATTGTTTCAAATTTTGCTGCCGTCATTTCACCTAGGAAGACATTTTTGTTTCATTCATACTTTTGATTCTTCATGAAGAGCACACGGATTAAGCACCCATGACAATACAACAATTTATGGTGAAAAAAAAATCATAATGTTGTGTAATCTAAGCAGGCGTGTACATAGGAGTAGCTTCTAACGATTTGTTTAAGGATTCAGTCAACCTTTCATTTTCTCTCTTTCTGAAGAAACCACCCTGGCTGCAGCATCAGCACAATTTGGTTATTATATTTGTTAGGCTATGTAATCCTAACGCGTATGCCAAATTTGAAGACGGTGCTACCAACTGTTGAGGAGTTCCCTCATAAAGAAACCACCCTGGCTGCAGCTTCAGCACAATTTGGTTATTAAATTTGTTAAATTATGTAAACCTAATGTGTATGCTAAATTTGAAGACGATGCTATAAACTGTTGAGGAGTTCCCTCATGAAGAAACCACCCTGGCTGCAGCTTCAGCACAATTTCGTTACTATATTTATTAAACTATGTTAACTTAACGCATATGCCTTTGAAGACGGTGCTACCAACTGTTGAGGAGTTCCCTCATGAAGAAACCACCCTGGCTGCAGCTTCAGCACAATTTGGTTATTAAATTTGTTAAATTATGTAAACCTATTGTGTATGCTAAATTTGAAGACGATGCTATAAACTGTTGAGGAGTTCCCTCATGTAGAAACCACCCTGGCTGCAGGTTCAGCACAATTTGGTTATTATATTTGTTGTACTATGCAAACCTAACGCGTATGCTAAATTTGAAGACGATGCTATAAACTGTTGAGGAGTTCCCTCATGAAGAAACCACCCTGGCTGCAACTTCAGCACAATTTGGTTATTATATTTGTTATACTATGTAAACCTAACGCGTATGCTTAATTTGAAGACGATGCTATGAACTATTGAGGAGTTCCTTCATGAAGAAACCACCCTGGCTGCAGTTTCAGCACAATTTCGTTACTATATTTATTAAACTATGTTAACTTAACGCATATGCCAAATTTGAAGACGGTGCTATAAACTGTTGAGGAGTTCCCTCATGAAGAAACCACCCTGGCTGCAGCTTCAGCACAATTTCGTTATTATATTTATTAAACTATGTTAACTTAACGCATATGTCAAATTTAAAGACGGTGCTACCAACTGTTGAGGAGTTCCCTCATGAAGAAACCACCCTGGCTTGCAGGTTCAGCACAATTTGGTTATTATATTGGTTGTATTATGTAAACCTAATGCGTATGCTAAATTTGAAGACGATGCTATAAACTGTTGAGGAGTTCCTTCATGAAGAAACCACCCTGGCTGCAGCTTCAGCACAATTTGGTTATTATATTTGTTATACTATGTAAACCTAACGCGTATGCTTAATTTGAAGACGATGCTATGAACTGTTGAGGAGTTCCCTCATGAAGAAACCACCCTGGCTGCAGCTTCAGCACAATTTCGTTATTATATTTATTAAACTATGTTAACTTAACGCATATGCCAAATTTGAACACGGTGCTACCAACTGTTGAGGAGTTCTCTCATGAAGAAACCACCCTGGCTGCAGGTTCAGCACAATTTGGTTATTATATATGTTGTACTATGTAAACCTAACGCGTATGCTAAATTTGAAGACGATGCTGTAAACTGTTGAGGAGTTCCCTCATAAAGAAACCACCCTGGCTGCAGCATCAGCACAATTTGGGTATTATATTTGTTATACTATGTAAACCTAACGCGTATGCTTAATTTGAAGACGATGCTATGAACTGTTGAGGAGTTCCCTCATGAAGAAACCACCCTGGCTGCAGCTTCAGCACAATTTCGTTACTATATTTATTAAACTATGTTAACTTAACGCATATGCCAAATTTGAAGACGGTGCTACCAACTGTTGAGGAGTTCCCTCATGAAGAAACCACCCTGGCTGCAGGTTCCGCACAATTTGGTTATTATATTCGTTGTACTATGCAAACCTAACGCGAATGCTAAATTTGAAGACGATGCTATAAACTGTTGAGGAGTTCCCTTATAAAGAAACCACCCTGGCTGCAGCTTCAGCACAATTTGGTTATTATATTTGTTGTACTATGTAAACCTAACGCGTATGCTAAATTTGAAGACGATGCTGTAAACTGTTGAGTTCCCTCATAAAGAACCACCCTGGCTGCAGCTTCAGCACAATTTGGTTATTATATTTGTTATACTATGTAAACCTAACGCATATACTAAATATCAAGACGACCCTATCAATTTTTGAAGAGTTCCTTCATGAAGAAACCAACCTGGCTGCAGCTTCAGCACAATTTGGTTATTATATTTGTTATACTATGTAAACCTAATGTGTATGCTAAATTTGAAGACGATGCTATAAACTGTTGAGGAGTTCCCTCATGAAGAAACCACCCTGGCTGCAGCATCAGCACAATTTGGTTATTATATTTGTTAGGCTATGTAATCCTAACGCGTATGCCAAATTTGAAGACAGTGCTACCAACTGTTGAGGAGTTCCTTAATGAAGAAACGACTTTGGCTGCAGCATCAGCATAATTGTGTTATTATATTTGTCATACTATGTAAACCTAATGCATATGCCAAATATCAAGACGACCCTATCAACTTTTGAAGAGTTCCCTCATGAAGAAACGACCTGGCTGCAGCATCAGCTCAAACTGGAGACTGACTGGTGACTGGATCACTAGATAATCCTTATGCGTATGCCATATTTGTTAGCGCGGAAAGAGCTTGTACGAAGGCTCTCTTTCTATAAGCGCCGAAAAACGTAAAGACATAAACTCGTCCTCGCTTGGTACTTCATTTTAGAAAATGTGTGTTAGAAATAAATCGGAACATTCTACATAAGTTAATAAATTATCTTAAACGTAAAAATTGGTTTAGGTATGTAGATTTTCCAAGTCCTCGGTTTATACAAGTTCTACACGAAAACTGTCCTCGGTAAGGTGAAATAAAGTCTAACACAGCGTCCGCGCTTCGTACAAGAAATAAGAAATATTGTGTGAAAGTACGTCCTCGGAAGGGCGTCCCAGGGCTTACGTAAGAGGTCCTCGGTTAACTTACACAAAGTCCTCGTATGTGCATCGCTGGTCACATTTAGCTGTGTATTTCAGGTCCTCGGTGCGATAGCCGTAATTCATATAGATTTTTTTTGAGATAGCACT
Organism: Caradrina clavipalpis; assembly: GCA_932526535.1. NCBI lineage: Eukaryota > Metazoa > Arthropoda > Insecta > Lepidoptera > Noctuidae > Caradrina > Caradrina clavipalpis. The sequence goes on from OW052101.1 coordinate 105,006, forward strand.
ATCCCGATGCGCTCATTACAATAGATTTACTCACCTCTCCCTTTCTATCTTATTGAAAAAGGCCTGCGACGTATTTAAACCAGTTTTTTGGAGGGTCCTCGGTTCGTACAAGTACATACAAGGTCCTCGTAAGGGTGTCTGTACAAACAAGGGTGTGTGCGGGCGTGCGTGCCGCGCTGCGCAATGAATAATATAGTCGGCAGTACGTACCCAGCAGGCACCGCCGAGCGATAAACTTTTTATTTGACGTCGCACAGCGTTCGGCGCGCCCCCGACGGAAAGTAATTGTTTCACCTACTTTCTGTGTCGTAAGTACTGTGGATTGCGTTTCAGAAGCTCTCGATTAGAATGACAAATGATTTGACGGAAGGTCGTTGTGTACGTGTTCGCTAAATGAGCTTTGTTCTGTAGCGAGTGCGGCGCCAGCACCTGTCGGCACGAGCCTGGCCGCCACGAGCCCGCGTGCAGCGCGTGTTCGGCCGCAGCGCACTGTGCGACACCACTAACTATGACGACTACAGCGAATTGTTGTGAATACTTTTAAACAACATTAAATTGTCGATCACGTTGCTTGCCAGCTCGGGAAAAACTATTACACATCAATAATTTAAAAAAATCTGGATATTTTAGGAATATGAATAATGCTGTAAACCATAATATATATAGAGAATTATTGATGTCCTAAAACTATTGTATCTCACCACGAAAAGCGATTTAGATTTAAATAATAAATAAGTGGTTAAATGCCGTAATTATACTACGTTTGTACTACGACTATTATGTACTGTAGTATGTAAGTTAGTACGTCATCACTCACCGAGTGAAGGTCTGTCAATATTTGAAAGCTCCGCCGCTCTACATCAGCCATTGTTATGATGATCGTTAGAACGTCTTTGTCATCCACTGGGGCGAAAAATACAATATCTCAGCAGCAGAGGGATGACGTCACAGCGGCGTGCGAGAGGCGGGGGGGGGGGGGGGGGGGGGCGGCACAAAACCAGGGATTCTAAAAGAACACCAGTTAAAAGCGCAGATCAAAAGATTCTTATTTATCCGGCGGGGAAAGCGGCCGGGCGGGGGAGGGGGGGTATAGCGGCTGGAGCCTACGAACTGAAATATAATATAGAAGGTCCACGTCCTACTTACATCTACGAAACGTACGATGGATGCGTGTGCTACGCTTCTCGTAGCAATTGGCTACGGCGTAGGCGGGTGTGGCACGGAGTAAAGCTACACAGACCAGCGTAGTTCGGTAGCGGATGACCGATTGTCTCTTATTGAGGCACTTTTGAGCCTAAAGACGACCATTTCAGTCTAGTAAATAACTGTGAAAATACGAAAGTAAGTAGCACTATGTATGTAGAGCTATCTGTGAGCCTTCTACGTTATACTTTCATTTGTATTTTCATATTTATTTATTATTTATATTTATTTGTGGCTGAGTGCAAGGGGACAGGCGCCACCCCGAGCAGACTCCGCTTAATGTCCACGCGAACATAATGAATGTGAGTGAGAGCACGCCGGTGAGCGCCTCAACACACGCGGTCAACAATACGCTCGTGAACTGCTGGACAACATTCACAATTCGAGTATCATAAGGAATTTCCGTTAATTTTATCGCAATTTTGTTACGTGTGCACGCGTTACGTTACGCAAGCGGTGTGTCCTGTCACATACAGTTCCATACATTACAACTCAGTGATACGTGCACGTCTACGCATCCGGTCTGCTCGAGCCTTTAAAGGGAATAATGAATAGTGATGTTCGTATTAAGTAGTTATATTCTCTGCGGCGAGTTTCTTCTAGACAACACTAAAAAAGTTATTTGTTATCCACAGGAAAAAACTCGCTATTTTGAAAGGAAGTCAAGAGAGAGCTCTAACGCTAGGGACCGCCGTAAACAAGCGACGGGACACAAAAAAAAACGAGAAAGGCAAAAGCGCCTCTCTGTTTGGTGGGCGTTTGTGACAGTAAACAATACTATAAATCTGCCCCCACGCACCGCGGCCCGGGGGCCCGGCGGGGCCCGGCGGGGCCCACTGCCGAGCAGTGCGTCGCGCGGCTCAACGCGTGGGAAGCTGTGCGCACGCTTGATGTGTGGACGTGCGCATCGTTGTCGCCATCGATCTATTATTGTTGCTAGTGTTGTGGTGGATTTTTTGTGAGGCTCGGAGATCAACCCTGTCGTCCGTTATATCTGCTGGTACCACTGCGCAGGGGACAGCGACTCAATCAATCATACAATCAATGAAGTGGACGTCACAGCGAGCGCGCGTGCAGTGACGTGGGGTATGCCCGTACACACGCTCCGGCTTGCTAAGCACATGGGGCCGCGAGGGCAGACTCACCACCGGGAACAGTAACAAGAGCGACTTATTGAAATAAAAGCTCAAGTTAACATGAAAGCTCAGTAATTGCATTATGCGTGGTTGAATATATAATTGTGATCATGTAGATCGCTCACGTGCGGCTCCAACAAACAGCACTGAAGGTAACTTACTACACATCAGCCTACCGAGTCACCCCGGAGATGGCTACGAGCTACTGGTAACGCCGGTAAGCAGCGAGTACCTCAGAACAAGCACAAACAACTCGATCCACTATTAGTCAATGACATTGTTTCCATCTCTGCCGCTGTATTATATTGTTTCAATTAAATAATTGTAAGTAGGTGTACATTTATATCAAAAGACTGAATTCAATAATATTTTCTCAATTATATGGAAATAAAACAGTGTAATTTATAAATTTCTAGCAGTATCGTTGTAATGATCTGTTTCCACTGTGGGCGAGCACTAAACAACAGTGTGTTAGGAGGAGGCTGCAGTACTTACATCACTCCTCCGGGGACCTCTGACCCACATCGAGCGCCACTATTTAGGCACATGACACCGACACTAAGCCGCCGTTACACCGACGCGAGCGGCAGGTGCGCGCGGTGACGTAATACCCTCATAAATTACCGGCGACGGTGTTAATGCGCTCCCGGCGAAACTACTCAGTTTGATTTGTTAATAGCTCCACGTTAACCCACTGAGTGAGGCTATTGTTCACAACGCTCATTATTTTACTTTGTTTGCTTGGCTTTGATATACTGATCGTTTATTCACTAGGTACATTCGTAAAGGACCACGTTTCATTCGTTTGCCTGTCTCCGTGTAATTAGCGCAGTTTTTCAGTAACAGCTCGCCAATTGTTTACTTTCGTGAGTTAATTACGTCGTTACAGTAAACGCTTCGGGACTGCAACCTGAGCTACACACAGCACGCTCATTAGAGCCAATCTGCCTGCAGTGAATCCAACATAACTACTTTTAATTGTATTCCCATTACAAGTTATTTATGATTCTGCCGACGAGTTTCTGAATAAAGCGCAAGTTTTCAACGAGTCGTAGTAAATCGCGTTGATGTCTCGACGAACGCTTAAATATTCATTTTAAAACTAGTGTCGTGTTCGACGGCGTGCTCGAGTGTTTGCTGCGGGCCCCGATCGCGGCCGAGCGCCGCCGAGCGCTGCCGAGTGGAGCCGAGCGCAGCCGAGCGTCATCGAGTGGAGCAGAGCGCGTGGAGAGCCCGCGATCACCCTCGTCGGGTGTTTACACGGCTCCACTTAACGAAACATCCATTAGCTACAGTAACAAGTTGCGCAAACTCGATCCGGCCTCGATAACTATTCGGTGTTTACAATACACTGCCGCATTTACATACGGATTTGTATCAGCGTTGTGTGAGCACGCGTCTATGTACATACTTGGAAGCCTACTTGTCGTTATTTATTCACAAACAGGTATATTTTATCTGACAATATCCGCGTTTAGAGCGTTTCCACATTATCCGATCCGATATCGGTATCGGACGCCGATACGATATCGGGGCAAGTAAAATGTATGAAATATGAACCTGCCTTTCACATTGTCCGTTCCGATATCGCATATCGGAGCCGACACCGATATGTTGCAGGCACCATCGGACGCCCGTGAGCCGTCGGACGATAATGTTTGTATGTATGCTATACGTGTATCTTAATTGTCTCTGTGTGCGTAGAGCCTGAGCTGAAAATGTGTGTCTTCTTTCTTGATACTGTTTGTGAGATGAATTAGCAAATAATTGAATGTGGATTCACTCATACGAAAGTAATTAAAAAACTTTCTAGGTGTGTTTTGTAGCTTGCTAAAAAGAGTATAAAATGCTCCCTCTGAATATCTAGCTTCCACAATGGGATGTATCCAATACTGTCTGTGGACAGATCTTTTTTTGCGTCTCAAATATAATAGATACAGCAAACAAAGTTTTCTATTATAGTCTGCCATGATGACCTACCTGCACTAAGCTATCGAACAAATGGCCGTATCGGAACAATTTTGTCGGAAATATGTGAAAATAGCATATGGTGTCGGCTATCGGATGTCGGCTATCGTCATCCGATACCGATATCAGATCGGATAATGTGGAAACGCTCTAACTGTGACTTGTATGATGTCGGTGTATTATCTAAAATTCATTTGAAATCTGTCGTTATGGTCAGCGAGAGCTGTCGAGGGTGGGTTACAGCTGAACTGTGCCATTTCTTGTGATAACGTACAATATGTGTGGCAGTACGTGTCCTCTGGGGCGAACGTAATGTGTCGGGGCCAGAACAGCTGCTCATATTGTATCTCGTGTCTACTAATGTTTGTGGGTCTATTTTAATACCAGAATATGTCCTAGCCGAGTCAAGCGTGACGCAAATATCGCGTTCAACGATAGTTTTTTACCCTACTACGGTAAAACAAAAAGGAGGGTTATGATTTTGACCGGTATGTATGTATGTATGTATGTACAGTCTGTTGTCAACATTATCTGACCCACCCTAAACACAACCAAAATTGGACCCTCTGTCTATGATAATAAGGTTTAATTTCAATTTATCGATGAATACAGACACGCATAAACCCACCCAACGTTGTCGGAGCCACCGGCATTATAATTATCATTTTGTTAAGCTATTTTAATCATTATCTCGTTGACATTAAAGTTAAAAACCTTTTAAGTCACCTTACATAATTAGAACCCAATCTTGAATTTCGTGGAGTCTTAACAAGTTCTTGTGGCTTGGCGGTTTGATGTTGGATTGGCGAGGAACAACATGTGGGTTCGAAAACACAATCCACCTGTTATCAGTTTCTTTTTTAATTTGATTTCATTTCTACAAAATTGTTTGCATTATTAAAGAACGGCCAATATGATTTACGCCTAATAACTTATCTTGTAAACAGGTGGGTAAATTAAAAAAGTTTAAGTTCACGTATATTTGCTTCGTGAGGTAGATAATAAATTCGTCTACTTAAGTGACAAAAGTTACACTACGCCTATTAGCATTGACTGTGCACACACATTTGTAAATCGTTTCGCATAACTCGTTAAGTATTTTTAAGCAATTTGGTGTAAAAAAGCATCATTTCGCAGCTTAATGACTATACCAAACATAAAATCATATTTTTACATGAGCAGAATGTTGGAATTAGAGAGATTGGTCGTTGTCTTAATATAGCAGTAAGTGTTTTTTTTTATACCTATTTTATTTAATTGATTGTGATTAATGAACGCGTAGTTGGCTATTTTACTATTACATTCACTCCTTACAAGTTACATAAACGGTTCCAAAAAAGTTTTTTTTTTGTTTTAGAGAAATACGACTGTAGCTAAGACGTTATGGAGACAAAGTAAATATTCAGCGGATTCGTCCAGGGGCAAAAAACATCAAGTATAGTCCCGAATGCGATTGCCCATTAGTGTAACCGCAATAAAACACCATATTTCAGTGGAAACAGTGAGAAGGCATTTACACGCTGCTGGAATAAGGAATTATAAACCGGCACAGAAAATAGCATTGACACCTGCTGAAGAGGGGTCCGTTTTGCCCAGGAATATTTAAATTTTAATTGAGAAGAAAATGTTGTGATCTTCACTGATGAAAAAAAAACATTTAAATCGAACAAAGATGAACGTAACAAGGAACGGTGCGCCATCACTCCGCTACTAATTAATCTAGGATATTTTTAAACACACCATGTAAGTAAATGCTCAATGGATAGATTGTTAAACCATTAAAATGTTGCCAATTACGTGGTGATGTTATTGTCATAAATAGTTTTTTTTCTATTTAAATGACATGTTTATTCACTACGTATAATAGGCAGCTATAAATCTTTAAAGCATTTCACAGATAAAATAAATTTTCTCGATAACAAACTTTCAAGAAAACATGCCTTTTTTAATGTTTATAAATGGTTAGATTTGATTATGGCATCCTCATAATATATTGTATATTAATTTGGAAATATGTGAGCATTTACTTACTTTATTTACCTAAGTGTTTTGATGAAATAATAAACATTTTAAATTTGCAATTGTTTAGTTTTATTTCTATGCGTTGTCCATTAAAGAACTGAAAAAAAAGTATAATAAAATAATTAAAAAAGAAACACCTGAGCAGAAGCTATATTTAGGTTAAACTTGATTTCGAACGTAAACAACGATTAGTGACCACAAGACTAAAGAATTTAAACCATATATATACTTTAATAAAGTTTATTCTTGCACAGCACAAGCAGCCAACCTTATCCTAGTGCAAATAGATTATTTTGTATTTTATCCCTTCATTATTATTTAATCACTCCATTAAGACATGATAATAAAAAAACTACCTATAAAATAGACAAAAATAAATTGTAAAGAGAAGTTGTTTTTGCAATTTAGTAAGGCAAGGAAAAATATGTTTGCGCGTTGTCACTGCATACCCTTAGTTAGTAGCATTTGAATACCAGTTTTACAATGAATACAAATATTTATTTTTCAACTACCCACTTAATACAAGTTATGCCAAAATATTACCATTTTAGAAACTTTATATTTGAAGATTATCCGTCTATAGTTCTTTATAATAATACAAGAAATACTTTTAGAATAAATTCTAAATTGAAAGCAAAACAATATCTTCGTCGCGGGATTTGATCTCGCAACTTGTCACTCTCAGTCTTACATACAGACCACGAGACCAGAGTTACTTGACCGAACTCATTAAAATAAGCTATTACACTTATTATATTATAACAAGTTGTTATAAGATTTAACCCAATGCTAACGTGATAAAGATCAAATTTGCGTGTGTGTATTTTTATTGTATTTATTCCTTCTCAGTTCTTGAGCACTTGACTGATAACCTCATATAAATTGAAATTAAACCTTATTATCATAGGCAGAAGGTCCAATTTCGATTGTGTTTAGGGTGGGTCAGATAATGCTGACAACCGACTGTACGAATTTTCGTCTGATCCACAAACAAAAATTTCCCAGTGTAGTGTTCGTGTTCAGAGAGTAAGATGTGTGTAAAAGAGAGAGCTGCACGTACCTTTGATGAGATGCGCGGCGAGCACGAGCGCGGCGGTGAACACGTGCAGGCGCCACGCGCACGCGCACATCCTGCGCGACACCACGCACTCTGCAACAACACAACACTCCGTCAGTGTGATAGCACGCAGGTAGGTCGTGTCTTGTAGAACAACCCCTATTTATGATTCAGTGTTCCTGGAGAACTACTTGAAACCTATCCCGTCATCAATGTAGCCCATGCCCCTACACTGCCCGCCATCAACAGGCTCAGGACGAAAGCCAAGCAACACGTATAACACACACAGACTTGTTCCAAACTCTCTTGTAAGTCGTTACTCTATTTAGTTTGTGACAGTGAAAATAATTGTGTCATATTTCAAATCATCAATCAATAAATCGGGAATTATTTCCTGTTGAGCTCTCGAGAAAAATCAAAATATGCGACCCCGCACTCATGAGCTACAGCATGTACACATTACGACAATGTGCTCCGACATGTGTTGACCTGCCTCCAGCCGCTCCCCTCCTGCTACATGACCGACATGCCATCACGCCTGTATTCCCCGCAAGGTTAGGCAGAGGTGTACCAATGTACACCCACAGTAAGTCGGTATGGTTAGGTCCCATGTAATAGAGGGCGAGCCAGCCTAATGCCATTAACCGGGCACAAATCCTATCTCCGAGCTGCTACTGAGAATTTCATAGAAAATTCAATAACACTTTGCTTGACCTGGGAATCGAACTCAATGGACCTCTAGCGTAGCAGTCGCGCTTAGGAGCACTAGGCTAACGAGGCAGTTATACATACATACAGACATCTTACACATCTAGGTATTTTCTGTAACATTTTGGTTGTAGCTAAAGAGCTTCGCAGATGTTTAGCCGCTCGACCGACGATCTAGAAATAATTAATATCTCAGCTTGTTTACGTTGGTCGGCAGATTAGCACGTACTTATGTTATAATGACACGAAAATCTTCCATGGACACTATCGGAAAACAAATTGACATGGCTGGTAGCAAAATATCATCTATATAAATAAAAATTGACTTCCTCGTTGGCCTTGTTGATCCTAAACTTGTCTGCTACGCTAGAGGTCCTGGGTTCAATTCCCAGGTCGAGCAAAAAGTATTATTGCGTTTTTCTATGAAATTCTCAGTAGTAGCTCGGAGTTTGGATTTGTGCCCGGTTAATGGCAATAGGCTCGCCCCCTATTACATGGGACCTAAACATACCGGCGAACTGTGGGTGTACATTGTTACACCACTGCCAAACCCTTCGGGGAATACAGGCGTGATGGTATTTTTATATATTATTTATTATAAATAAAAATGAATAGCTAAATGTGTTGGTACGAGAAAACTCTAGATCAAGTGGACCGATTTGGCTGATTATTTTTTTGTTGTATTCGTAATTTTCCGGATAAGGTTTATAATTAAATAGAAAATCCACCGGATAACTCGAAAATCAGCACCCGTGCGAAAACGGGTTGGTTCACTAGTATAGCATATAAGTAGTAGGGTAAAACCCGGATAGTTGCCTCGGGGGGATACATGCCCCGGTTTTTAATACACTATGTTAGGAATATAAATAGTGTTGGCACTTTACTACAATATGTAGTGACCCCCCTGCTGGCCTTAGTGCAGCATAAGCCATCGGCATAGGCCCACCTGTTTTGTCCGTGTCAGCAAAAATCTTTCGCGGCGTAACTTTGACGGGCGTTATAATTATATTGGTAAGTAATTACTATTGAATATTTTTATTACTGATCGCGGTTTCAGTCAACTTTTTGTTTCTTTGCATGCATTAGGGTTTAAGTAACATTGTTTATTATGTTTTATTGCTAATTAATAATTATTTATTTTGCAAATAAAAAGAGCAAGTATCCGTATCAAAAAGGATAGTCGCCCTACTTACTTTCGCGGATAGTTGCCCCTAGAGTGAATAAAAATTCTTTAACAAACAAAGACGGATTAATTTTTTTTTCTGTTTTTTCTAATTCACTGTGACTTTAACTTGTTGTAAATAAAATAAATATCTATTTAACTATTTTATATATTTATTTTAGATACGCAAAATGCCTTGCAAATATAAGCGAAAATCAGGCGTGGTGCTAAGCAACATTACCTGGTCAGAAAATAGCTTAGCACTTGCCTTGGAAGAAATAAGACAAAAAAAAGTTTCAATGAAATTTCTCGAACATACGGAGTATCCTTTAGAACCTTATTATCTTATTAAAATCATTAAAACTGAAAATCCGTACTAATATTATAAATGCGAAAGTAACTCTGTCTGTCTGTCTGTCTCTTCTTCACGCCTAAACCACTGAACCGATTTCAATGAAATTTGGTACAGATATAGTCTGGGACCCGAGAAAGGACATAGGGTAGTTTTCATCCCGGAAATCCCCTGGGAACGGGAACTATTAATCCACGCGGACGAAGTCGCGGGCAAAAGCTAGTTATTTAATAATGTTAATTAATATTTCAAATTATACTTAATAAAATATCTCAGGAAATAATAAACGCTGTTAAATAAATAATAAAGATTACTTTAATTGATATAAATTTCTTTGTATTCAAAATAAAAATCATACCGAGGTTACTATCCCCGCACGAGGCAAGTATCCCCGGAAGGATTTTCCACGCTGGGCTACTATCCGCCATAGTAGGCAACTATCCCTTTTCTGAGAGGTGAAATAAAACAGTATTTATTCAAAACCAGTGTTAGTTAGGTATACAAAAATAGGCTTTTATAGAAGATAAAAGACCTATGTTTTGAGATACATACATAATAATTTTCAGCCAGTTCATATTTTTACAAAATAAAGCTTTTTCGAAAAGTGGGGCAACTATCCGGGTTTTACCCTAAGCTCACAACTGTGAGCTTACTACTTATATGCTATACTCCATCATTCGTCCTAATGATGAGGACGAATGATGGAGATATAAATATAACCGTAAATTTCCGAAAAAAATATAGATTTGATTATTCATAAAAAAAAACAGGCACTGGCGCCACTGCGAGTTGTTTTTAAAGCCGTATAAGCATCCTCAGTGTAGTGTTTGTAGATTATATTATATAGTTCTGTCGTCTCATGCGTACACGCCGCGCGCTATAGTGTGGTGGGGAGCGGGGCATACTCCCCCTCCCTCGCACAGTTTTGCTTAGAGCCATGGAGCTGAGCGGACGTGCGTGCGGCGAGTTAGGCAGTGAGCCGATACGTCAAGATGAGTAAGAGCGCAAACAGTACATTTTGGCGACGAGTATTGTAAGTACTGTGTTATTTTTTATTTTTTTTTTGGAAAAAAAATGCGAAATTGTCAACGTTTATTTTTTAGTAAGGAAAGGCCATACTACTAAAGAAAGAAAACCTAATATTAGTGTGCAAATTCATAATAATTTAACGTGGGTTATTTATTGCAACAAAACTTTGCTTGGTCGTTGTGAATAATTAACTTTTGCGGGAAGAAGGACATGAGTTAAATATTTATAATATACATTGATGATAATGCATAGCTTGGTCATTTTTATTTATATAAACGTGGGTAGTATCATATAGTTTTAAACATTTTTATTTTATCATGTGATAAGATCACGTTAAAACGTAAAAGGAAGTTGTTACGTAACTATGTAAACAATACCATCTAACGTCTACATTTTGTAGCATAATATAGACATTATTCGAATTACATTTTAACAAATATAGTGCTAAATGGAAACAAATACCAACAAAATGGTAGTTGTGTATAATTCAGGTATACCAATAATAAACATACAGTTAATTAGGACATTATAAATCTGTAGTTATTCTACCTACCCACTATCCTATCGGGTTCGAGTCCCGATTAAATCTGTTGATTTCTGGTTATCATAACAATTAATATTTATTATTTGAAGTATGTTTTTATCGTACCTACCCACTAGTCTATCGGGTTGGAGTCCCGATTAAATGTCTGTTGATTTCTGATTTATAAATTAAGCTGTTAAAGCTTTATATTATGGCATTATTTTTCCATTGTGAGTATTTATTATTTAAAATATGTTTTTATGGTAATTAGTTAAATACAGAGTATCTGGTGGCTGTTGCTTAAAACTTGAAAAGATGATTGTATTATTGTAGAACCAAACGGTTGAAGCCGTATTGTTTACATATTTTGAGCGATAAGGTGTTGATTAATGGGTTGGTTCTTTTTACATCTAAAACTAAATATTCGGTGTTGCGATATGAATTATTGCACTTCATAATCAATATTCTAGTTCATTAGTTAGCCATATTTCTTATTTTCATACAGTAATATTGACAAATTAATCTAAACAGCGAAATATTTGACAGCTATTTGCGACGTTACCCACTTTCGGTATACACGCTCTTAAGAGTACCTATTTGACAACGAACAAAGATTAATAGATTAGTATTCTTATAATAATGTGGTTTAATAAGCACATTGGCTTGCAAGGCACACAAAGTAACTTGTACATGCTTTAAGCTTTTAGCTACACTTTAAACTATTGAGCTTGTAAAAGGATAATGTTTTATGTATAGGAGGTATTTGATAAACCGTACAATATAGAATAGAAATAATATGGTTTTTAATGAACTAAAAAAATTCATCGCTACTGGTCACCATTTAATTGGAGACAGATTATGTGGTCACCATTAAATTGGAGACAAATGTTGGTCAGAAAGGTTGATGACCTTTCATGACTAGAAGTTAAAATGATGTTGGTCAGAGAGGTTGATGACCTTTCATGACTTGAAGTGTTAAAATGATGTTGGTCAGAGAGGTTGATGACCTTTCATGACTTTAAGTGTTAAAATGATGTTGGTCAGAGAGGTTGATGACCTTTCATGACTTGAAGTGTTAAAATGATGTTGGTCAGAAGGGTTGATGACCTTTCATGACTTGAAGTGTTAAATTGATGTTGGTTAGAAGGGTTGATGACCTTTCATGACTTGAAATGTTAAAATGATGTTGGCCAGAAGGGTTGATGACCTTTCATGACTTGAAGTGTTAAAATGATGTCGGTCATAAGGGTTGAAGACCTTTCATGACTACTAAGTTAAAATGATGTCAGTCAGAAGGGTTGAAGACCTTTCATGACTACTAGGTTAAAATGATGTCAGTCAGAAGGGTTGATGACCTTTCATGAATATTAGGTTAAAATGATGTCAGTCAGAAGGGTTGATGACCTTTCATGAATATTAGGTTAAAATGATGTCGGTCAGAAAGGTTGATGGCCTTTCATGACTATTAGTGTTATTATCAGTAGTGATTGAAGCTTTCGTAAAAGTTGGTCAGAAAGGATGCCCTTTCATGACTAAAAGTATGATGATGAAATGTTGTTGGTCAGAACGGATGATGCCGTTCATGACCAGAAGTATTATAATAAGTGATGATGGAAGCTTGCATAAATGTGTTTTCTGAAGTCATAGAACGGATGGTGCCCGTTTTGTGACCTATTTCGTTAAAAATAACAATGGCAAATGCTGGAATTATGTTCTGACTCTTGACCTATCTATGAAACCGAAAGAAGTTATTTTAAAGATGCATAACTTGTCAAAAATTTACAAGACCTGAATTGAAATTGATCTGACTGCCCCGTTGGTCTCGTGGTCGCAAGCGCGACAGATGAGCGTAGGGTTTGATTCCCAGGTCGGGCAAAAGAGTGTTATTGGGTTTTTCAATAAGAATTCCTCAGTAGCTGCCCGGAGTTTGGAAGTTGGTGGTGTGACACCCCCGTGCTTCGGAAGGCACGTAAAGCCGTTGGTCCCGGTTGTCATTGGTAGATCTTTGACAATCGTTACGGATCTTCAGAAGCCTAGATGTCTGACAACCAGTCTAACGAAGAGGTATCGTGTGTGTTATTTATAAGTCCCTACTATGGTACAGTTTTATATGGTATTCCGTCGCGGTGGCGTGGTTATGTCGTGGCATTGGTTCTGAGGTACTGGTAACTGGTAACTGTTATGGTGGTAAGGTGGTTCGAGGTATGAAGGTACTAGGTAACTGTGACAGGTACTGTGTCACTACATATTCCTTTTACGTCCAATCCTATTAAAATGTATACCCTAAAAATGATTTATTAAGTAGTGAAATTCCACCGGCAGGAAGATATTACTAACCCTTTACAGTTAAAACTATAACTCCATGTCGTTACAATAATAATAAATGATAATAATATTTTCAAAAAAGATTTATACTTATTTAATTTAAAATCTTTTGATAAGTTCATAACAGTTTGCCATTTTGAGATGGAGGCAATTAGAACTGCAATAAGGTTAATTGATCATAATTATTATATTATGAGCAACATAGATGGCATAACCTTAAGGAAATCAAATCAAATCAAAATCGTTTATTGCAATCCATAATGTACACCTACAGGTGGTAGTTAAAAATATATATTTAGAAACAATTATGGACCCTGTTGGGCACAGCAAAATTTTAAATAAGAGGAGAGAGGAAGAGCGCTTTAATAATTTTCTGGTTACCATGTTACATTATTTTATATTTCCATTTATCTACAAATTATTAAATTCGAAGTAATTATTTCTATATTTATATTAAATCATATCTATAGAAAGTATATCTTAAAACATGATATACTTACATAGAAAATGTCTCTGATTTAATTTCCATGACATTTTATAATGATGCATTTACAGCATTGCCATATATCGGTTGTGTATAGCACCCAGTGTATTCACCAAATTACTGGGAAATTACAACTATTCCATATGTATGGTACAGTCAGCAACAAAAGTAGATAAACATTTCAGATTTTTTAATCCTTATCACTGGGTACAATACCAAAGGAAAGGAGGCTAAAATTAAGGAAAATGAACTCTAACGTTTTGCCTGAAATTCTGTATAGCAGTGAATTGTATAATTTTGTGTCTATTTAAATGATATGTAAAAGTAACATTGTTAATAGATTGTTTTGCTGACCATACATCCAAAAGAAATGGAAATGTGAAATACTTAACATTTATTAATTCTAAAATCAATTATGATGCTTCTATGACATTATGGTGGTTCTATTGGACTTTCACAGGTGTATAGAGATGCATTTCTATTAGGTTGGGGGCTCATTGCAACATTGAGAGTGTTGGATGGAGACCTATACTTACAGTCGAAACCAAGATGACATGTAAACAAATCAGTATTAATGGCAGCTTATTTTGGTTTCAAATGCTTACAAAATCAAGAAGTAACTGTACTATTCCTCTTTAGATTGACAAAAATACCATCATAGATGTGGGTGTACATTGGTGCACCTCTGCCTGACCCTTCGGGGAGTGCAGGCGTGATGGTATATATATAGATGTTAACAAAATGGGTAAGTGTACAATTCCTACATCTCAATGATGTAGGAAGAAATGGAATGGGTTCAAAGCTAGATCAATTAATTTCAAGTGTGTTAATCCTATGTAAAAAAAAAAAAAAAGAAAAAACTAAAAATAATTTCTAACATTTATACTGAGTATGGATTATCAATAGATCCATGGAAACAAATTAAAAGAAAGTTTGGCAAGCCTACTACTGATCTATTTGCTATGAGAATTTACAGTTTATGTTTTTAATTCGATTAACAGTTTTTGCAAAAGGCATAAGATATGTCATGCCATGGAATAGAATATAATTATTTGCCCGAGACAAGGTGTGTACAAAGGGGTTAATCCTGTACAGTACTGCATGTCTAACCGTTTTTAACGGTATGCAAAGTTAAAGTTGAGAATTACATTTTACGTCAATTTACGTTAATTTTAAAATGTAATTGTTTATATTTTTAAATTTTACATAAATTATATACAATTTAAATTAGGCAGTTATTTAATAGGCTAGACTAATCCAAATTACCTAATAATTTGTTAAAAAGTCGAATAGCTGTATACAACTGCAATTTGCCTTTTACAAAGTAGTTGAAGTTTGAATTTATTGGGGTTTCGTGCCTCAGCTCTCATAAAGGGGTATAAAGCATTTAAAAAGATTCCTTCAAACTAGACTAGAGGAACTATTTTAATAGAACATCAACCATCAGGAAGGATGAAAAATATTTTCCATTTATTAACTAGTAAGCAACCTTAAGTGAAGTCCGATTACAATTTTATGAAGGGTGATCTGAAATATAATCACCCTACCAGCCATCCTGTTTTGGATCAACATATGGGCCATATAAAAAAAAAAAAAAAAACAAAAAACAAGAAATGTGTTATGAGGTGAAATGTTAAAAATTAAAGATTAATTGGGAAGTGAAGGAAGTATTCAATCGATTTAGTTATTACAAAGGGTTTGTTAAAACCACAATATTGGAAATATTATTGATGGTATTAATGTTATGCTTATTCGTAAACTTTAGTTGATTTTGATATCTGAAGTTTATGGAAAATTAATGATGTCAATTAAAATGTAGAAGGTGGTTGATGATCTGATAAAGATGTTACTAAATATAATAAAAGTTATTATATCTAAAACTTTCATTAAAATAAGGAAGAGATGTAGTGTTTGTAGATTATATTATATAGTTCTGTCGTCTCATGCGTACACGCCGCGCGCTATAGTGTGGTGGGGAGCGGGGCATACTCCCCCTCCCTCGCACAGTTTTGCTTAGAGCCATGGAGCTGAGCGGACGTGCGTGCGGCGAGTTAGGCAGTGAGCCGATACGTCAAGATGAGTAAGAGCGCAAACAGTACACTCAGGAGAGGACAACGTCTGCCGGGCCAGTTTTTGATAAACAAGTAATAAAAATCTATTTAATATAAAAAGGCACTTATAGACCAGCGACTCAATATACCTTTATTAACGAAGATTATTTTTGACGACACGGTTGGCGCAGTGGCCTAGCGATCGACTGCTGCGCTGCGTGTCGCGGGTTCAATTCCCGCACGGAACAAAAATTTGTATGACCTACAGATAGTTTTTCCGGGTCTGGCTGTTGGTGTATGTGAGTTTAAATGTTTGTAAACGCACCCACGAACAGGAGAAATTTCTAGTAAGGGGCGAAAGAAAAAAGAAAAGATTGAGTTGCTTCATAGGTAGGTACTATGTGTAATTGGTTAAAAATATTTTAGCCGTGAAACTTGCCTGTCCGTTTTCTGATTGTTCAAATGATGACAATATTATTATTGATGATATCAAAAGCCTTTGTTTCATTCAGTCTGTAACTCAATTCTTTGTTCTAATCTCATAATTAACGAAATAACGATTTAAAACATTCGAAGCAGTTCCAATGTTCTGGTTTACTGGCGTAGTTTCAAGGTCGTGGGAACGGAAGTGGGTAATACGTTTCCGGGAGATAATCGGTCTCGTGGAGGGTTTTAATTACGCCACTTTAAATTACCCTACTTTGTAAGATGGTCAATTTAAAATCCTGATTAAATCACGCTTGGTGCTAGTCGCTAAAAAAGATTTTGAAATCTTTCATTAAAACGATCTGAATGTAAACAATAATTGGAAACAATCTTCCACTAATAGAAAACTATATTATTGACTAATGTCACACGTGATATCTTATGATTTGAAACAATATTGTTTTACAATAAAATCACTACCATTAAGATAAGGAAAGATAAGATCTATTTCTTTGTAAAATATACTTATGTACACAAACAATAGTATGCAAGGTGTTAAGATATTAAGTCAGTTCAATCATGTTCAGTCAATAATATTTGTGAAATAAGTCGAAGAACAAGCTTTATCGGTGTGAGCTTACCCATGCGGTATAAACGTAGTTGAGAAGGTAAGGTATATGCATTTTCTACATTGATTGCTGTTCCCTTTTGTAAGTAAAAGATATGTAGTTACATAACTCACTTACATCCAAGTAGTACACCCTGTAAAACATTATAATTATAAAAACTAGCCGCAACACTTGAATGTAAGGGATCATTCATAACTGATACGTGAAGGGCCCCACATTGAACCGAGCAAGTGCGCACACCTTACTGACTACATCGTTCTCTGCCTATTCTTAACATGTGAGCCATGCTTTGCACGCCTTTTGTAACATCTTTTACACACATTATGGTATTCAAATAAATTAATATGAAATGAGCAATGCTGAAATGACGTACTTCAAGTCTTTAGATAACTGCGGTGAGGGAAGAACACCGTTTTCCGATGTAATAATGATGAGTGCGTAAATTCTTACCTCGTGTCAAGGTAAGTACATGGAACTGTCAGACGTAGCTACAACGATGTGCTTATTTTGTATTTTTTCCAAAATCCTCTCTGGGATTAATTCACCGGACAGTCAGCCTATAAAGCTCATCCTCAAAGCCTGGAGAATTTGCGAGAACAATAGTAGTAAGATAAACAGTAACTCGCACCTGAAGGCGCTCACACAATAGCCGGGCGCAAGTGTTGGCGCGGCATTGCCGGCCGGTATCTAAAGCGGTGATACGCGGTATCGCTGCTATCAGCCGCCAGCGGTACCACGCTGGGATATTTCACTAGTCGCTGATACAAAAAACAAATAGTTTAGAAGGTTTATTCCTAGTTACTCCGCACAATCACCACCATACACATACACGCACCACCATTCACCTTCGCACTATCCACCAGCATCTACACATTCACCACCATTATCACCTTTACTTATTATTTATTTTGTTTTTTTTTTTTAATTTCTTTCCGCTCATTTATTTAACTTTATCTTTGTTTAACTTTGCTTAGTAGTGCAACATGTTACCTGCCTACTTATTTATGATGCCACTAAATGAGGCCTGGTGACCTGTAATACAGTTTTTTCTGAAACCTACTTCAGTCTATGCTCTCACAATGTGAATTTATATAGTTCAAAACTGTTAACAACTACAAAACCATTGTGAGAGAAAATAAATAAATAATAACTATTATTCTTTACACGTTATGGATGATGGTAAGTTTATTCATTAGGAATGTCGCATTTGTCGGCGCGTGACGTCGTTTTGGATATATTCTTTTTCCAGTTTAGTTTCTGCGACTCGTTTAGTATTGTAGTAACACATCCACCGGGTTCCAATAGTACACCTTCTGTTACATTTCTGCCGGCGACCAGTTAGTGTCGTATTGTGTTATTTGGCGTACGCACGAGGATAGCGCGCCGCGAATCCGTTCGAAATAACGACGTGAAAAAACATTTCTTTTTAAATACAACTCTATGCTTGGAATGGAAGGCGGCACGCGTATAGTGCGCCACAATACACCCGCCTGTGTGAGACACGTATGTACTCGCATGCGTAGGTAGACAGTACGAATATTCTACTTTACTAATATCGACCGTAAATCTTTGGTTTGAAAAGACCTAACCTATTCTCCTTTCCGAACTCCTTACTTGAACCTAATAGTATTGAGGCAGTTAAAATGTCGTTACCTTAAGCGAGGCCTTTTCAATGACTTATTTAATCGTTTGCCTTATTATTTCCTAACTAGTAGGACCACTAGTCTAGACCCTATCGAGTTGTCAGAGCACGTGGGCGGTGCGGACAGCGCAGTGCGCCGGGGGGAGGCAAGGCAGCGTACAGGACACAGTCAGGTCAGCACACGCTTATTAATAAACCTTTCAATGAACCTTAATTATATTTCCAACAAAAATAAAAGGACATAAGGCTTGCGACACATTTTGAAAGGAAACAATAACTCGACTGGGTCAACCCTGAAAGGTCAGGCGACACAGGGGGTGCGGCCTGCAGGGAGGACGCGGGGGGGGGGGGTGATGCTCGTAAAACGGTTTATTTGGTGCACGGGCACGCACAGCCGCGCACCTGTCACTCGTGTGGGAAGCCTTCGTACAATACACCTCATAGTGAGCAAATCCCTTTATTATACTCACAGTTCTAAGATATTTTAATGCATTATCTCGGCAGGTATAGATAGTATACGATTTGTAATAGACGTATCTGTACAAGGTGCTATGTGGAAGAAGATAGTCACTATTCTACGTTGTGTTTGTAAGTGACCACCGTAACTAGCAAACATGTCTGTAATTAGAACGTTAATTACTTAATTTCTGTTCAATGTTCACTTTACACAGGCACTTACATATTTTCAGAAATGAGGAAATCTCATTAGTCTTGATATTAAACATCTAAAATCTAGACTTAGCTCTTTGGAAATAAGAGCGAAGAAAATTGTATTAGTGAACATCTTATTACAGAAATGGCTCCCGGTACAAACTTAGTTGCCATGACGCCCAACCACTCGGGGAATTATGAAAAAGTTACTGATTCAATATCTTGGCGGAGGCTTGGAGCGCGGAGCTCTGTCCAACACTGTATGTGTTGCCAAGATATACAGTATGTTGACACTATTGTTCACGATACATGTAACATAATGATACTGTGGCTAACGTGTTTATGTAAAAAGTGCAACTGGATTTTCTATTAAAAATATAGCAATTCACGGTATCAGTATTGCGAAAATCATGACACACAACAATGACAATTGTTTACTTATAGACATAATTATAAGTATACTATTGCTTCTGCTCATACATCTCAATATTTATGGTGTAAACATAGGTAGATGTCAACGAAACGCAAACGACAACTCACAATGCCGCACCATAATCCTAAGCTTCAAACGTTAGAACAAGTGGAATGCTCGTGCCTACTGCTGGACACGTAACGTGTACGTATATTATTATTGTCCAATTGTCACCATGAAAGGGTCATGCTACCCAAGTACGCTGAAGGTAGGACTAGAAGTTCATCGCAATATTCCGTAGTAATACGTGTAGTATTACGTGACCGAGCGAGTATTAGTTTGCAATCAGCACCGTTTACCTAGTCACTTGTTATTAATCATATTATTAAGTACACTGCTAAATTAAATCCGGCTCTAGACCGTGACTTCAAAATATTTAAAATTACACTGATTTTAAATATTTAAAGTCACGGTCTAGAGCCGGATTTAATTTTTGTGCTGACGGAATATACACGTGCACGGAAGCTGTGTGTGCTACATTGTAAAAGACTCACGGTTTCCCTCAGGCTCAGAGCCAATCAACGCAGCGCGCCATCAGGTGGTTAACGCGCTGTTAACTCGCTGTAATCGCCATCGGAGCGGCCACACATAAACAACCGCCGCCTTTATGGCCCCACACGGATTATCGTAAATATTAACGTTTTGTGGATGTCCCGGCGAACTTATTAACAACAGATGCTGATCAAATTATTGCAACGAAATATATTAACGCTTTCGTGCATGTTGGTGCATTTTGCCGGACTTTTTATTTAAATGTTAAGAAAATGGAGCCCCATGGTAACAGTGGTGCCCTCAATGCTGTAGGCAGTGCGAGGCAACACGAGGAGCACGGCACCATCTTATGCGTACAATGCGCATATTATTATCTTGAAAACTATATTACGTAAATCTATCCTGTAATGTATGTATTTAATAAGTAAGTGAAGACAGGTAATGTGATGATAGGTGTCTATACATGCAATGAAAGGCATTTCTTGTGCCTGAAGCTCCTGTGTTGAATACGACGTGAGAGCGGAGGGGTGTGCTCACCACCTCTGATACACTGTGTACACACACGTGCTTTACTCGCGGTTACCAGGCTGAGATATTTACTTTCTGACAACCCGCCGCCCCACAGTGCGCGTGCGCGGACACGCGGCCCCACGCGCTCGCGCGTTTTACATACCTGATATAATTGTCAAATGAGTGATATTTCCCTCTACACTGAGAAAACACAGTCATATAGAAATGCCAACTGCTACAAGTATTGAGTATTTCTTTGTAATAACATAACAATAATCTAATAAAGGTGTAGGTATGTTTGGATCAAAAGCTGATTGTACGATAAAAATAATTATGTTTTTTTGTAAAATACAGTATCATGATGATTATGGATTTAAATAAAAAACCAGTACATGTTCTAAAGCCAGACTATCACAAAAGATTACGAAGGACTTGAAATACATGTAGGCTCGTACGCCCCTTACAGGCAATTTGAGATGGTTGTACATAAATAGTGTTAGACTATCGCACGGCGATAACGTCGCGATTATTGATGTGCGCCACATAACGCGAGTGTATTTATTGCCTATTACTGTTGGCCAAGCGATAGCTAATGAATGTTGCCAAAATTAAAATATTATTTTTATTCCGCAGTGTCAGTATTAATGTGTTCTGCTATTTGGGTTCGTATGTTCGGTTAGTCCCGCTATGCTCAACTCTTGAACATGACACAACGCACCGCGGCTACACCTTCTGCCCTGCCTGCAGCATGTCGAACAGTCGCACGGTCGCACAGTCGCACAGTCGCACAGTCGCACGCCCGCCGGCGCGTCTACTTCCCATGCCGAACGTGACGCGCGTCACAACAACAATGCAAATTGTATCGCTCGCTTTTTGTTCCACAATACAAATATTGCCACATAGGTATGGAATTAATGTGCCATTTTGTAACAACTTTTGTAATATCGCCGCGTTATACAAAAGTTGTGGGTAATGGAGGGTTAAGGGATGATACGTGGCAATGCCACGGAATTGTGGAGTCATTATGTTATTGTGGCGAGGATTGCGGTCAGATTCAATTTAGGTTTAGTGTAGCGAAATACGAGAATTATAATATTTATTATGTTTTCCAAGTCATTCACTTTGTGTATTCGTTCCGTGCTGGGATGTACTTATCGTGAGCAGTTACCCACATTGCATTGTACTATAATATTAGATGACTTTATGCACGTTTACGAGGACGTCATTATGTTCTCACCTACTTCATATTTTTACGGAGCGCAGGAACTCGATGATCCAAATTCGAATGTCAGTAAATAAAACACTGCAGAAGGAGTATCATTATGATCATATAATAAGAGCGCGGTGCGTGCGCGCTGTGCCCGCAGCCGCGTCGTGAGCGACACGCGTCGCTCCGTGACACGTGTGTGTGCGCTACTCATTACCTGACAAGAGCACGTATGGGGCACTAATGTTTTACACCTTGAGGAATACGCTCTTATTTTTTTATACCAATAACTGTGCTTGAATCTACAAATTAATTAGTACTAATATTATAATTAGTCTACATATTCATACGATAACTTCAGGAGAAAGAACCGTTTGTGTAGAGCCCACAAAAACAGACGGCTAACTCAGAAGTCGATCGTCGGATAAACCTCGGATACACCTTCTGAAGACTCGCTAAAGTAACATTCTTGTAGTTTCAACACGTATTTCTATTTAGGCAAACATTTCGCATATCGACGACAATATTCATAACCTCATTTTCTAACAACAGAAAATCTGGAAAAACACGCCGCCAGAAAACCATTAGCTCCGAATAAAATCCGTTTGAGCGAACATCAAAAATATAGCTGTTACAAATGTAGGCATCAATCTCTGGGATTAGGCGCGTATCTCTGAGGAAATGAACGATCCTACGACACCTTGCGTCGGAAATTAAATATTTATCTCATCTTGCGTGTGTTCGTGTATTGATTGTTACCTAATGTGTTTATAAAGCGCTGTTTGTAATGGAAGTGTGCTAGTGGCAGCCGGGGGTGTGTGTGATCAACTGCGAACACGTATGTTGTTATTATAACACTGATGTTGAACACAAAAATTATTATTGAAATTTATAATTGCCTGCCTTATTATGTTTGCTTCAAGTGTAATATTATCCAAGTCCTTCAAACAACCAATTAATAAAGTATGCATGAAAAACTATTTTTGTATTTATCTACACTGACTGTATATTACTATTCAAACATTAATAAGACTTGTCTGGAATACGTCACGTTACCAACACGACCGTGCGGTCACCGGTGGTCGCACGCGCCGCCACTCGTG
Source organism: Caradrina clavipalpis (assembly GCA_932526535.1). Classification (NCBI taxonomy): domain Eukaryota; kingdom Metazoa; phylum Arthropoda; class Insecta; order Lepidoptera; family Noctuidae; genus Caradrina; species Caradrina clavipalpis. The sequence continues at coordinate 128,158 of OW052101.1, forward strand.
ACACTTGTCATTAATCTTCACTAAAATAGACTATTAGAGGTACGTTCTTAATATAGAATGTAGCTAATAATAAATCAATAGCGGGGGTATCTGTTTAGTCGTCAACCGTAGTCGTAAAGAGGGCAAACCCGTGTGATGTACGAGTTCTGTCTGTTTAGAATTCACTCAGATGATGTTATAATATGGCCGCTTCGGGTATTGCCTTCTACATACCTAATCATGACTCGAACACGATACTTAATGAATACTATTAACATAACGAGCTTCTATACTGAGAATAGTATCGGTTGCATCTGGGTTTAATGAGTAAGGGCAACGACACTACTTATATTGCTTCCTCTTCTTTATTTAAAATGAGAAATTCTTCATTAATCATCATACATTGTTCACTTAGCGAGTAAATCACTCATAGTATAAAACAAAGTCGCTTCCTCTGTCCCTATATCCCTATTCCCTATGTATGCATAAATCTTTAAAACCAGGCAATGGATTTTGATGTGGTTTTTTTAATAGATAGAGTGATTCAAGAGGAAGTTTTATAATTATGTATAATAGCATCCATTAAATAGTCATAGAGAAATATTGTTATTTTTGAGGTTTCTAATGTGATGACGTAAATAATTTCATTTTTTCCGCTTATATTGCAAATGCAGGCTGAACCCTACGAGATTTATCAAAATAATGTACTAAATATTGTACACATTGAAAAGGTCTACAGAAAACTCCGCGATGGTAGGTATATTATGTCTATCTCTTATGGATATCCCACAATAACATTTTTTTGTTATTTACTTTTTACGATAAATAATGGCTAATATTCGAAGCGATTTTAACCAATACAGCATTAATCATTATCCAATTAAATACGTTGTTGATTTAATATAGATCTATATGGCCTTTTACAGCATATGATTAAAAATGAATATTAATAATAATATTTTTCTGTAGTGTATTTAATGCTGATAGCATTGCACCCGTGCGAAGTCGGGGCGGGCCGCTAGTACTCACTAAAGTAAAGGTAGGTAATAGTTTCAAATATCAGATCAATATTTTTGTAATGTTTTTGTTTCGCCAGGCGACGTTCAAGTAACGTCAGTAGATCCATAAAAATTACATATAAAGAATCATATTTGTTATTTGTATAATTACAGGTACAACTAAGTTGATGGTCAATAAGCGGTGCAATCCGTTTGCCTGACTGAATGTACAGTATTGTATAAAACCTCTCGAAACTTCCGCAACTTCGGCGTGTTCCTGACACGTTTGTCATGTACTATAAGGTCAGGAGGGACCTGAAAGGTTGTTTCAAATCATTTCTATAAGAATGAACTAATATTTTTAACGAATTTTTCAAAAATACTATTGACATTTGGTTATTATTTTACAGAATACTATTATTATTGATTTTAAACAAATTAATTTTATATTATGGTGTACCTATTTACAAGTAGTTTTTTTTTTGTATATTTAAAATATACAGAAAAGGAAATTTTACGTGTTGATTTTAAAATCAGCGCATTATACCGCATAAAAAGCATGACCTGGTATGAGAAAAATGTGCGTCTAACTCAGACAAACACATATAAAACCGAATGCTGAAGTTCAGCAAGCCGCGTGACGTCACGGCCTAACTTCGCCCACTCGATGCGGAGCGCTGGCGAACAGATTCGCTGATAAAACAACTTGATTTCTGTTAGAGCAGCACTTTTTACCGATAACGACCCTTAACTTGATGTTCAGCTGTTTTTAATGTCAAACTTCACGCCTTTGGGTTAGAAGTGAGGGGCAAAGAAAGAGATGAAGGGTGATCACATACCTATTATTTGACAGAGTTGACTGTCCCACCCTAAAATCGTAATATCACTGTGTATTTTATTCATAAACATAAATAACAACGTGATCAATGTGTAGGACACGACACGAGCCTATCGTCCAAATAAACCGCCATCACTTATTAAAGCTAAACACTTGATCACGGACCGTCACACGAGGGGACCGGGACACACGACCACATCGCACTGTGCACGCAGAAGGTTTACACTACCTCTGGAACTAAACTCTCAACAATCACGAATCACGTCGATACACAATAAGAACTAGAACTAGCCCGCTTCAGAGAGCTTACACTTAGATATTACTTAGCCTGGATGTTTGGTGTTAGATTGAGTTCGACAGCGTCAGTTCCTGTCAGTCATCTACTGAACTATACTGCGAGGGACAGTCTACGTACTACCAGGTTTCATATCAACTCCGTCGAACTCAAACTCATTTATTTTAGATACAGTATGTATTTGCAGACACTTTTGAATAGTCAGGGTGTCGGTGAGTTAGAAACTTGAAGGTCGTTCCAAACAGTAAGCTTCAACTGCATATGTATCGTTTTAATATAAAAGAATATTACTTTTTTTTGTTACACAACGAACTATAAATACCAAAAACAGCTCGGAATATAAAATATCTTAACACGCCCGATTCCTGGCGCTGATACGCTGATGCGTTAGCCGGAGGTACATAGTAAGTACTAGCAGAGCTTGCGAGTTACTCTCAAGTTCCGGCATTTCCGGCAAGTCTTATGGCAACAACCACATCGCTCATAATTATCTTTGAATGGCAGCGACCATGAGCGTGCAGCGTGTTAGAGCTTGCCACATGGTACTTAGTTGGTATTGCGCGTAGTTGGTCTTCTGCGACTCGTTACTAAGTGTCCCCAATCGTTGGGTGCTCCACTCCACCAGAGCGACCTTAACTCAAGGCTAGGGACGGACGAAAGCGTTCATTAACTATGTATCAGCGAACAGGTGCGAACAGCGTGTATGTAACACTCAATTGTTTCACGCTGCCGGGAAAATAGAGTGGGGGGTGTCTCAGCGGGCAACGTGCCTCGCCGCACCTCTACCTGATGGCGGAGATGAACGGCTATATCGAGGTGTCGCGTGATGGTATTATTCTACAAATTACGTCATTTATTTATGTGACTTTCAGCCGTTTTTGAGTTTCACTGCCATTCAATCGAATCGACTCGAATCAAGGCTACGCCAATATGAATCCCCACTAAATTGTACATAATGCCTCGTAAATGCCTCTCTACATTAATAAGGTAATACCGCAAAATTAATTGTTTTGTTTGTAAGTGGAATTGGTTTTTTGTGCCTAGGTGATTATTTTCCAGTTGCAGACACATAATATACAAATTGTAATATACAACAGCTGCGACTGGTTTATAAAATTGGGACCATATCTATTATTGGACACTACTCACAGCGTGCGCAACCTCCTCTAGGCACCGTTAATATTTTGTACGAAATGCTCATTTGGTCGATAGGAGATGTCGCGAGCTGCGAGCTGCCGTGACGACAACACACAACGCGTGCTCTGTGACAGTACCGTGAGCGAGATTAGTGGCGGGAGCGGGACGTTGCCACGGAGCACCGCGCCACCGTGTTCCTGTGATACGAGATCATTTCACAAGTTCTGTACAAATTATACGTTTGCAAGTGGAAGTGCTGGCTTTTCGCTGAATTGGAATTATTGTTGCGAACATTGAATATTCGATATCGATGTGCTTAAATATACTGCGGCTTCCCAGAGAATAAGGATAGTGAATAAGAATAAGTAAGATATGTGTCGAGATCTTTTAAGATTTCTGAGAACCTTAACTCACTTCATTTCTTTCACAATAAAAGTGGTTAAAAATCCAAGTACTATAGTGTAGTAGATAGAAACGTGCTGGTAGTTCATTGTAAGATAAAAACAAAAAATATGGTGCGGCTAAAGTTGGTAACAACACATCCTGCATTCTTGATTTTCAATAGCCGAAGAGAGTTGATCCCCTTTCTACCCGCGCTACAATAGGGACGTAACTTTAGTTCCCAGCTCGAAGTTGGCGGTTAGGGCGCGGACACAACAGCGACAAGTCGCGAGCATCCGTCTCGTGTGACCTAACCTCAGTAAACCTAAAAACAAGAAACAGCAGGCTAGTTTAAAAAAGTAACAAGTGACACGACGCGACGGATGAACCCTTACACTAATACGATATGGAACTAGCTAAGTCTGACAGTGGCACTCCTTGTACTATTATAAAAATCCTGTCAAAGCATTGGACTTCTCTGTCATATTATATTTATAAAATATATTAGGTATATGAGACTACCTACGTAGAAGCCAGGTATGAATTACAATAATTTGTCTCAAGTTCAGGATCGCTGTGTAGGTTCCCGTGCCTGTGGCTGTGACTGCAACTGCCGGAGGTGACCTTCTGCGTCGCCTGCCTAGTGGTCAAACCGCCCATTGTTTTTGTATCCCCACTAAAGTTTACAACTCCCGACTCAGCTCCATAAAAAGAATATAAATTGAGACACATCACATTTAGGGCCCCGTTCTCGTGACTAAGGACCCTATTAATCTTGCTACGATGTTGCCATCAAAAATAACTTAGCGAGATTATTCAGCGTCAGCTTTGCCTAGACCGAGACGATCGCGATCCAAAGTTTTTGCCAATCGCAGTTCCATTAGTTGAGAAGGCCGGCTCGGGTACATAAGGCAGAAACGAAGATATTTCTTTGTATTGTATTACTTAGTTCATTGGAGTGCCGTTCGCTCGTCGCCGGTTTAGTACAGAATCTGAGCTAACGGCTTGCGCACAGAGAAATGTGTTGATATTTTTCGGCGAGATGTGTCGTGAGACGGAACAGCCGGGACGTTCGACTCATTTAATATACACTATAGCAACATACGTTAGAGCGGGGACGCATTTGGTGAGCCACCTCGCACAGACATGCAGAAGAACTGCTCGCAACACACGGTGACTAATGCGCACAAACATAATTATTTTTTAGTTTTAAAGATTTGCTTTGCCTTGTGAGAAACATGTTAAGTATTATTTGTTTCTTCTCCTTACATACGCGCATCGCACGAGCTATACAAGCTAGTGTAATGCATGTTAAGACTGCTTTTTCACACGTAGTATGAAATGGACTTTCTGTAGTATTCTGCCGGTTGTGGTGGTCACAGAGGGCGCGCGGGGTGCGGGGCGCGCGGGGTGCGGGCTAGGGTTGTCGCTCAGCGTGATGTAGGGCCGCGTCTCGGCGCAATCATGCCGCCCGCGCAAAAAATAATAATTGCGCTATATTTCAGTAGAAGGCGCTATTTCGCGGTTCATTACAGTAATGGACGAAATAAAGTGCATGCGGCGAGCGACGAAACCCATCCGGTTGGTCTGCTGTGCCCTAGATATAGCTAACTGTTGTTACTTGTATACATTTACTTGTGACGATTTTCATGTCTAAGGTATTAAAAATATCAGAATTTATTATGTTGTTTAAATAACCAAATAAACATTCCGTATTCATGTACGTAAGTAGTTTCCATCTGGAAACTAAAAACAAGCAACCTTGAGACACCTAACGAGGATCTACTCTAGTTGGATACGCGGCTACATTCGGAATAATCACAAGCGTGATATTCATCAAACAATACAACACCTCACATCTTGCGACGGTACATTTATTTTGCCAGCATTACTAAATTCGTTTTCAAGTTACGACTAGGCATTGTAATAACACTACGACAAACCTTCACTCCGAGCTGAAGACACGTGAGACTCGATCGAGTGTGAGTTGATCGCTCGTGGTAGCGTATCAAGAGTAATGGCGGTCAGTTTTATGGTCGCAACCAGCAATGCCCAGAAATTGTATAAGGCAATCCCTTGTACGACGTCCGCGGAATAGAAAGCGTAGTCGTAACGATCATATCCGTCTTGCAGATGTGGACCCCGGAGCGAGCCGGGGTGAGGCAGAGCTCGCCTGGAGTGGACCGCGGACACTGCTGCTACTCTCTGTAGCAAGGACACGTAGCTGAGCTTTGTCGCTCTCACACGTGCACACGAGCACTTTGTAAGATCGCGACAAATATATTTCAAATGTTGTCTACATTGACATGGAACAGCTCATGAAAACCTTTTGTAATAGAGATACGGATTTCAACCGGAGTGCTGGTTCAAACACAACGTTTCAGATGTTTCGGTGGGCGCCGCCGCCGCGCCGTCGCTATGACTCAATCCCGGATATTCCACCGATTTCTGTATAGTTCTAACTATTGGAATTTTTTTCTGTCGATAAAACCGAACGGGTAACGTTTTGGAAAACTGAAATCCGGCTAGGTACGAGCTGACTGTAACAGAGCTATTTTGTCATGTTATTTTTGTGACAGAAGCGACGCGTTGCCTGCGTCGTTTGTTAAACTATCTAGCACAGGAATGCGGTGGAGCTGGCAGGACAGTGTCACTACTAAAGAATTTGTGAAATACTTCTAACACAATATGTTGTCGTCGATTTGTGCGACACACGCGACGTATGACGTGACAACAATAACTGCATCGGATATTATTTATTTATGTTTTTTTTTACAATGTGGACGAATTTTTATGTATGGATTCCTTATCTTTAAAAATATTATTTATTGGGGACGATATAATTCTTAGCTAATTTCAATAAATTATAACTGTAAATATTTAATTGATTTGTTTTCTTGATAGCATATGTTAATCACGGTACTTTACTGCCACGCTTCGTATCCCCACACCACAATAGTGTGTAAGCTCACAGCCGCGCGAGACCCGCCCGGCTCGAGCCACTCTCTCTAAACTGTTTGTTTTTCATCCCAGCTGCTTGAGCTAATACCATTAATATCCAAAAATACCCTCCGTTCAAGCCAATATCTCTCGGCTTTCCAATAGGTGTATTATGAAGCTAAGCTCTCTCATATATTTTCTCGTGCACGTTTTTCCCTTCAACAAACAACGGCGTGCCGACTATAGGCGATTCTTATCCTCGTCTAACATGTGTACTTATTGTATTAACCGTGGCAACTGTGTGTTACAGTGATATACAATGTTTGTGCCCACAGCCCGCCCCCCGCGCCGCGTACGTGTGAGGTACGCTCGGCGCTCGCTGAAGGCTCGGGATCGCACACCTACCTATCTCTGACATAACTCTAGTGTTCGGCATTTTTTACCTTCGTATCGTTTTTTAGTCCGCACTTCGGGCAATAATAATGGCAGGCTGTAAATAATTTAAGCCTTATTCTGTAGGGTCAAATAAAATTAAAAAAAGGATATTAATAGTCGCGACAATTCCATATCCCTATAACGTTATAAAGCAAATTAAAGTCCGAAACGACTGACGTGACCTCAATCTATTGCCCTCAGTTCTTAGTCTTGTTTATAAAATAATAAAAATATATAAATATACCATCACGCCTGTATTCCCCGAAGGGTTAGGCAGAGGTGTACCAATGTACACCCACAGTTCGCCGGTCTTGTTTATACATATATAACGCGATTGAATGAGATCCGTTGTAAAAGAATTGTCGCACTTTATACATTTGTAATGGGCGGCTAAAACATCACGTTATCTGAGGCAGCCGGTGGGTATAAAGTGGAATCTATCACACGTCTGTGTGATAGACAGCAGAAGTGTTCATTAGTTCAGTCACAAGCACAACTAGTAGACATCGCGAAATTAGTCTCTGATGGTCGTGAAATAAGCTCCTGATGCTTTCGAGGGCAATTGAATCACACACATAATTATCCGAGTAAAGATTTAGGATAAACAAACCGGTAGAGTAAACAGTTGATAATTTCATTGTATGTTATCTTCTGTTTAAGATATAATGCTTCGTTGTCGATATCATTATTCACTCTCATTTTAGCTACTCCACGGTGGCCATACATGTGTACAGAATATGGTGCTTGAATACTACATCAGTATGTACAGGTCTCCTTTAACGGTTTTCTCGAACCGGCATTGCTCGGCGAATCAATAAAGCAGTTTAATGTAGTATATCTGCCAGGGTGGCCATAAAGTGAGGTTATTTCAGTGGCAGGATAAACAGCTCGTACTGCGTAGCGGTGGATTGCTTTTATTAGTTTTAGCATTATGAATGTGAATAAGGTGAAGGAAATATATGAAGTATGACAGTTCACCGTGCAATGGTAGAAGCGCTTCTTTCTGTACTACAATCCTAAACTCTGTTATTACAGCAACAAGACGCAATGTCTCGGTGCCTACACAAACCGTCCGAGACCCCGCCAACCCTAACCCGTACGCCGCGGGGTTTGTGGAAGTTTCCAGTTCTCCAAACAAATGAACATCAAACCTTCCACAATGAACATTGAACATTTAATAATACCAATTTGAATGGCGACCTTACTCTAAAGTGATTATCAACTCGGCGCTTCGTACAAAGGAGGCAGTAATTAGGTCGCTCATATCTCCTCCACATCAGCCATCAGACAGGATGGAATACTAATTGGAGTGTGATCTATCACTTGTTGAGCCGACGACTGCGGGCGTCTGCAATTAGGCAGCCGTATCCCTCCAGCGCACGGATACTAACAAGTGCTCCAGGATTCCTGCACTCTTGTGTGTATATTTACCTCACGATGGGTCACGGTGTCTTGAATAAATACTGAACAAGATAGTGCCCCAAAACTCCTAAACATGGCTGTACCACAAAGCGTGGCTAGAGTACAGATGTTTCCCGCAACATAGAATCATAATATTGCTGGAAAATTGTAATGTTAAACTATAATATAAACGGTCTCAAGAACGTTTTCACGCATATCTTGCTGTTTATTGTACAGTCTAACAGCAAGAGTGTCACGGCTTCCACTTTAAGTAAACCATAATTATAAATTATAGGCTCACGATCTATCGCTCATTTTTGGCTTCGTTTGTTCATCTCCTTTCAGTTAAAACAGTTCTGGCTGACTGGTAGAGAATGTCTCAGGTATTAAGCCCGCCTTTGTGCCTTTTGTTACATAAAGCTTAAACAAATAAATACAAGTTGAATACCCCAGCTATGCTCTGTAAATGGCTAAAAAGTTTGCCAGTAATATCAGGCAACAATACAGTTGCAGGAAGACGAGTGTATTGTTCGTACCTACAACATTTCCGCTAGTGTAATAGTATTCAACTCTCGGCGGAAGTTGTAAAGGGCACCGCGCGCCAATTTGGGCGGCTGTGCGTGTGTGGGGCGGAGGTGTGCGTGTGTAGGGCGTAGTGTGCGTGTGTGGGGCGGAGTGTGCGTGTTGTGGTAGCAGAGAAGGTCCACACGACACGCCGAGACCGGTACAATGGTTGACACCGAATACAAAAGCGTTGGTCGCACAAGATGATGTCATCAAAAGCATCTCAGGAAATGGCGAGAGGACAGGAATCTGCTGTCTAAGCAATTATTACGTAGTATCTAAAACCAGATCTTATGAAAATAAATACCTAATATGTAGTTTCATAAGATTTGCCAATATGCCAACGGTGATTGTGGTCTCACGTGTGTATCAACTGAAATAATATTGCAATGGTATAAGTATCTAATATTTGTAAAAGTCAAATCATTTATTTCAATCTGATAAACAGGCACTTCACCATGTCAAGCAAAATGTTGTTGTTCCTTCGAAAACTTTGTTTCGTTTTAAAGTTCAATACGCGACTTTGAGCGGCGCGCTCTGGGCGAGCCTTCTGCCCTGCCCTGTTCCAAAGCTGCGTCATAAATATAGGCCCCTTTGATGTAGAGCGGCGAGGTGACACTCTCCCATAAACGTAGCACTACCGAACATATATCACTGCTTGTTAAACCCAAGTTTAAATACCGCTGTAAATTAGCCGCTCTGCTGCTCATTTACGACAACTTTATTTTACTTTCACGAAATATATCCGAAATCAGATATTCTGTTAAACATATTTTAGTAACAGTGTCAATTAAGGAATACGTTGGTAGCAGTAACAGTTTGTAATAAAACATGTTGACAAATGTACTGCAGTCACTAGTTGTATACTTCCGACAGCTTCATTACACGAACAAAGCTAACACAAAGACAACGGGCGAGTTTTAAAGCAGCTGTTCAAAAAAATCTCTCGTAACAGGGAACACGACGCTTTGCGGCGTTGTCGATTAACACGACATACATTGTTAATTATTCGCTGCACGAGCGATGGGCGCACATTAAAACTTGTCAATGTAAATGGGCATCGCATAAATTATCGTAACATGCCGCGTGCTTGTCCGGACAACTCTCTAGGGACAAAAATCGAACGATGTAATCAGTGGACTCTTGCCAGAGTTTATTATAATTATAATATCTTTTAGCTAAAATTAATATTATCATCAATCTGAATAAAATGAAACATAATTACAAACTTTAATTAAATATTCGTCTAGATTTTCTATTTCGTTTATAAAATGTATCATGTCTAAAATAATTTTGCATTCAATTTACAAGCATAATAATATTTCCATAAAAATATATATTTATGTACGTATATTTCATTTGTTTTCGTTCCACTGAGCGTGGCAAGTTCACAACCACAGTCATGTTAACTGTGTTAACCCTTAACTTGGCAGAGAGTTTGATGTCATTTTTTTTTTATTTCTTTACTATATTTGGGTTGTTACCAGGTAAATAGACACCAGAAAAATAAAAAATTAATTCTCCCTATATTAGTTTTGTATTTATACCATGTATCTAATTATGCACACTACCAAGCTGTCATGCATAAAACTTTAAAAATCCATGTGCACTGTAGGAAACACTGCCTTATTGGTAGAGAATGTAATACATTTTTATTTTATAAAAAAAATATTTATGCAGTCATATTAGACACATATATCTTTACCAAAATATGTAAAATCACAGTCTTCAGTGTAAAGTAGGAACATAACAACATCTTCTTCTTAATAATTAAAAGTTAAAGCAAGTTATCGCCCGGTGTCACCACTGCGTGGACTGCCGGGAGGACACATCGCGGCATACGCTATCAGAGTGTACCGCTTGGGAGGAGACGCGCATCCCCTCATATCAGAAGTAGGCAGTGACCTGTCTCTGTAGGCCGTAGTCACTTCGATGATCGGCAGTGAAGAGGCCTGGCACGCGGTGGTTTCCTTCTGCGAGATGACCGTTTCGCAGAAGGAAACCACCGCGTTCCAGGCCTCTTCACTGAGGCTGCGGAAAGGGAGAGAGAGATCACAACCTCTCTTCCGGCCCGCAACAGGCGCACCGGGCGTCGGCGGAAGGCGGACAACGCCCTCCTCCGGCCCCCCTGAATTGGTCCAGGAGAGTCGGGCTTGGGGAAGTCTGTCGCCCTCTATTCAACTGGACCCGAGGTGGCGGCGCGTAGTGTTCCACGCGCACCCCTCTGTGACCTTTTCGGGGGGGAGTCTAACACCTCACTCCCCCCCCCTGACCTGAGAAGGCCCGCAGTGGCGGGTCAGCACCAGTCGGTGATCGCGGAAGGCGCGTACGTTCCCAGGATCCCCGGCTTAAGTACGGTGGGTGTCGGAGACATTCTAATCGCAGCTCCTCTAATTTAGCGACCCTCTGTTGTGCAGTGTGTGGTCTGGCGTTGTCCTGAAGCAGCAATGGGGGGTAGAGCAATTGACCAGCCTCGGTTGTTTAACGGCTAGCTTTTTCGGCAAGGTTTGTAAGTGTTGAAAATACAGATCTGCCATAATCGTCTGGCCAAATCTTTGGACGCTGTAGTGGATGACACCAGCACTGGTCCACCAGATGCTTAACAGTACCTTTTTCTGAGTCAACTTTCGCTTGGGGCAGAATTAGGCCGGTTCTCCTGGCTTTAGCCATTGTGATAAGCGTTTCCGATTATCGTACATTATCCATTTTTCATGATTTTTCATCACAAGTAACAATACGATTCAAAATAACCTCATTATTGTGACGATTGAGTAGCAGTGCATCTGCAAATGCATATTGCATAATTTAAGCTCTATGCTGTATCTTTGGCAATGCATCTTAAAATGCACACTGCAAAAATCAAATCATAATATGCTCACTTGGCAGTGTGCATTTATAGTTACATGAATATTGACAATCAAATTTTAGGTAAAAAACATTGTTGTATGATCAAAATTTTGTACGTAATCAAAAGAATGCACATTCAATCAAATAATAACTATATTTATTTATCGTAATATTGATATTTTATTAAGATTATAATCGATGTTTACCTTATAACTCGTAGGCGCACGCGCACGCTCCGCTATCTTGCGATCTACTGACTTCAATTGTAGGCAGATGTGATAAATACTATTTTTTCTACCAACTACAACTCTCTCATATATCAGTTAAAAAATAAAAAGAAACATAAGTACCAAAACTTTACTCTAATATTTTTTCTTAGAATGTGTGCATTATTAGATACGGTATCAAGTAAAGGGTTAAGGCAAAAAATTCAGTATTTCGTTACAGAGCTGTATTTCATTGGTGGTGGTGTGCGTGGCGCAGGCTTGTGTTAGAGAAGTTCATGATGAAGCACAACATAGCGTAGTAAGGTGTAGTGAATTTTGTTAATAGTGTTTACGGACCGCCCCACTCGGCCGTCAGTGTATCCTAACAAATATATTCATAATATATGATGGCTATTTGTAGTACTTTTGTGTGTTAAGTTACCTTGTATCAGATGATTATTGTTAAATATATATGTAGCCAACACACGGAGCGTCGTGCGCAAGTCTGAATAGGTATAAACTGACTATACTGGAGAGTACTTGTGCATGTGATTGTGATTGGGGCATGTTTATATTATAAGCAGTTCAGTCGCAGCATTTGATAGAATATAACAATATCTGTAAGTATTCAGCATTGTGAGTACTTTAATCATCATTTCAACATTTATATTTAATGTAAAATGTTATGTTATGTTATCGATTTCCTAAAACGACTTTAAAATAATTTTAACAATGAACATAACGACTTGCGCCGTCTTTCAAATAAATTATTGTTTTCCGAAACATTCTAAGTCTATGTCATTTTAATGAGTGCCCTCAAATGTAAATGTAATGTGTGTCAATTATATCATGTATCTCAGTGGACGTCGCTGTCAAAATATTTACAATATCGTTTTTATTGAAGTTTGTGATATAGTAAAATTATGGTTTTCACGACATTTCATCGAACTGAAGTACATCGACATGTATACAACCATCAATATTACAATGAGTAATCTAGCACTTGGTAAAAACAGTATCGGGAAGCTCGGACCCACTGGGTAGAAGGTATTGTCTACAACACTAGGCACGTACTACTGTATAAACCTATCGCTACCTCCTCAAAACAACCTTCATCAAAAAGTATAATATATTCGTAAACGCTGAAAACAAACATTAATGGAAATCACAAAACTAAAACCATAAAGTATGTAACATGAAGAAACGTTTCGCTCGGTCGACGCCTAACTACTAAGTAAGCACGGCAACTTTAAGTAATCCTAATGGTAATCATAAATAAATGGAAACTGCTCCTTTCCCTTCAACTTTTTCTTTCACAAGTTATAAAAGTTACCGCAAGAAATAATGGGTGACTGCGCTCAAAGTAAAGTGGTTTACCAGCCTATTGACTTGTAAACTTTTATTGACACTTATATCACTCTTGTAATTAAGTGCTAAACATTATAACACCACTGAACATACTTCACACGGCTGGCGAGCTTTGTTAAATAACTAATAATAGCTAATAGTGCTTTTTAACGACACGGCGCTGTAATATTACTTACTTATTGACATGTTGCATTTAGACCTTTTTGGATCTAAGTTATGCTAGCAATGCTTGACGAATGACAGCTTAATGATAATTATAGTATTTCCAAAGAACCTCCTTCAGAAAGTCTAACCTTATATAACTTTTATACTGGAGGTCATTATGTAATGCCAATTTCGTATTATCAATTCTCCATCAATACAGATTACGGCTTTGCTCGATAAACTTCAATCACACGGCCGTAATACCGTGATATGGGCGGTGAGCGCGCGAGCACCGCTCTGCTAATCCCTGCAGATTACCGCGCGGCGTGGCGGGCGCTCGTGCCGGCCTGCCACGGTCACGGAGAGGGAAGAAATGTTTCTTCACAAATCGGAGCATGATTTTCAATTCATCGCTTCATTGATTTCGCGACGTTTGTGGCAGGTTTTTCGAATGTAAGGTGTGCCTTTATGGTGGCGTAACATGTTGACATGATTTTTAATCTTCGATGTGATCTGCATTACATTTGACGCCTCGGTGACACATTGCTTCAGCTTCATGTGTGTATGTGTGCGGCACCAGTAACAGTGTGATTAATTCTTCATTCTCAGTAAAATATTGAGCTGCGTAGATCACACACCAGTTAACATTATGTTATCTTAATGGGCAGAGTGTGTCGCTAGTAAACAGGGCGCGCACCGCCATGTTACCTTTCAGGGATTATGTTATATTGTATTACCTTCATAATTATCGGCTTAACGCGATTACAATATTGAGCCCGTTCTTCTGAAGTGAACTAGCGCCTCATCTAAAATCTCTTACTAATAAGTTGTTAAGCCATAGATTAAGTTCCCCACCCTCTGTACTAGACATATTAATAATAATGTTACAAGAGAGAGATAATTATCGGACTTACGTAGTGCCTATAACACTGTTAATAATGTACATATCTACTGAATATTACATTTATTACCACAATTTGTTATTCGAAGTGAGTGGGAGTCAAACAACAGATACCATCTAATGTGAACGTGAGTCATTTCAACTACAACTACAGCTCTCTAAATACACGCTAGTAACATTCTGGCAATGTGTCCTATGTCATGAGCGGCAAGGCACAAAGTCGTGTGACACCCGCTACTGTAACAGCAGTGCTCAGCGCACGGGCTGCTAGTGGAGCTCTGAGTCCCAACACTAAACTGTTGAAAGACTAAGGCGCTTTGCACATAGAGCAACTATTGCAGCAACTGGCAACTAGCTGTTTACATATATTTCAATTGGACTGCACACACATAGCAACTCGTGTTTCGAGTTTCAGTGATCGTCAGCAGTTTTCAGTTGCTGTAATTGATGACTAAGTTAATTCCTAATTTGCCGCAACTAGCAACTGTTAAATATTATGCCGGCTTTAAAGATCGCTGCATAGATTGAGCAACTCGTTTATGAAACTAGCTCACAGATTGCCATAAAGTTGCGGCAACCGTAAACGTTATTATGCAACTATCAACTTTTTACAGGAAACTTTTAAAGTGTTGATAGTTGCCTCAACTTAGGTTGCTTCATGTGCAAAGCGCCTTAGAAGGTTTGCAAGATGTAAGTGAAAGAGACATTTTCCTTCATCGATCAGCTAAAGTTTATGTCTGTAACAAGTAGCTTTTGACAGGATTATACTTTGAAATGAAGTCAAGATGACATGCGACGTGCTTGAACCTCGTGTTAGCAATTTACTGTAAGTTAAGTTATTGATGCAATTAGAAATTATTCATAAGTCGTCATGTCCTGTTGGTAGCACAAGACTATTACTTAGACATTGTTTGTACATATATGTTATATCCAAATAACAAATACAAACAAATTATATTCGAGCAAAAAGTGTTATTGGGTTTTTCTATGAAATTCTCAGTAGCAGCTCGGAGTTTGGATTTGTGCCCTGTTAATGGCAATGGGCTCGCCCCCTATTACATAGGGCCTAAAAACCTACCGGTGAACTGTGGGTGTACATTGTTACACCTCTGCCTAACCCTTCGGGGAATTTAAGCGTGGTGGTATGTATGATGGTATGTTATATTCACAAATTTCTTAACGCCTTTCACACGAAGCGGTTGCAGTCTCTGTAATGTAAAGGTGATTTCACACAGGCGGGGAGAGGAGTGCATAGAATGAGCGGGAATCTATTAATTTTGTTTCTTATACGTATATCGCTGTATACAAATGAATTGACGTTTATTAGTCCCACAAACATTCTAGAACGGCTGAACCGATATGTCTAATTTAGATTTTTAAATATTTGTAGAAATCCAAGGAAGGTTTAAAACATCATGCTACGATACACGGAAGCGGAGCAGTAATCAAAGATGGAACTTAACGCGGGGGATGTAAGCCACGAGGACGAAGTCGAGGGTCGAAGATAGTAAAGTAATAATACTGTATTCATGCTGCAATGTTGTAGAAACAAATTTTTTAATTCTCATCTCTCCGATCTTTGGTGGGGAAGGTCTGGATTATATCCAGACCTCCATCAACAAGTATTTCAGTCCTTGCATATTATGCATGGATTGACATATTTGGTCGTACAACATTGAACTATATTACTGAATAAAAAGAGATATATCATTACTTTGCAACATGTATACACAAATGGTAGGCAGGTACATCTTTCGATGAGAAAAGATCAGTGTGAATACAATTATTGCCCATCTAGTGGACGCCTCGCCGCGCCGGATTGCAACCACCTTGAGGTTGTGTGCTCGCACTGTGTCACGTGTACGCAACCGTAACAATGCAGGTCGCGAGTCCCGGAGCGCAGGAGGGCGGCACTCTTCGGCTTACAACAACATGGCCCCAGACACCACACGAGTATTAGGTATTTTCTGAACACGAATTCATCTAATAGGTAGGTAATATAATAACTGGAAGTCCCATTCAGTGGTGGACCTAGTACGCTAAGGCTTGCACTTGTTACATATTACAGTTTCTGACCGTTGATTCACTAGTTGGTTGTTGTGATGTGAATCATAGGAGTCTTCATTTAAATAGAATAATTTGTAGGTCCGATCACGGACGCGCATGGTTTTGGACTGAACGTAAATGTTAACATTGAATTTTGACATAAAATCGTTACCTAATATGCCATCTGATGTAATATTGAGGTTAGCTATATGAAAACTGTGTTTGGGTAATTGATCGAGGCTTAATTCCGAGGTACCGTAGGTCTTGATTGTTGAGTTAGAGTTAGATACACCTACGATAGACGCTTTGTTAGAAGAATTAATGTGATTATTTCCGATTTTTAACCCCCGACGCAAAAAGAGGGGTGTCTGTCTGTCTGTCTGTGTGTCTGTCTGTGGCATCATAGCTGCCGAACGGATGAACCGATTTCAATTTAGTTTTTTTTGTATTAAAGGTAACTTACGTACGAGTGTTCTTAGACATGTTTGATGAAAATAGGTTGGGCCGTTTAAAAGTTGTGGTGATTAGTAGTGGTGAAAGTAGGGAAGAAAAACCGAATGTCTGTAAATATACTCGAGTGGGGTCTCAAACTTAATAAAATCGACATTATAATAAGTAGGTACCTATAAAAAGCATAAAATAAAAAATTAAATTAAAAAAACCCCCAACACAAAAACCTAAGTTCCCTTTAAAAAGTAAAAAAATAACAAAAAAAATACGTCACGTTGGGGGACCGATGTTGCATTTAGGATACGATCGTCCCGAGCGGTCCCCCAACGTGACGTATTTTTTTTGTTATTTTTTTACTTTTTAAAGGGAACTTAGGTTTTTGTGTTGGGGGTTTTTTTAATTTTTATGTCTTTTCGAATGACTGAGATAGCTGCGCCTGTGTCTACCAATAATGTTATTGGTTGACCATCAATGTGGAATTTACAATGCAGAAGGTTGTCGTGAGGTACGTTTAGCGAGGAAATGTTATATGATTTGATATCAGAGTCTTTAGTTTTGACCAATTTTTTATGCTTTGATTTAGATTTGGAACTTGTGTTTCTTTGATTTTTAGATTTAGTACGTTGCGTTGAAGTAGTAAGATTTTGTGAAATTGGAATTGAATTTGAAGATTCAGGATTTGGAATTGAGTTTGAAGATTCAGGATTTGGAATTGAGTTTGAAGATTCAGGATTTGGAGTTGAATTTGTAGATTTAGGATTTGGAGTTGAATTTGTAGATTTAAGATTTGGAGTTGAATTTGTAGATTTAGGATTTGGAATTGAATTTGTAGATTTAGGATTTGGAATTGAATTTGTAGATTTAGGATTTGGAGTTGAATTTGTAGATTTAGGATTTGGAATTGAATTTGTAGATTTAGGATTTGGAATTGAATTTGTAGATTTAGGATTTGGAATTGAATTTGTAGATTTAGGATTTGGAATTGAATTTGTAGATTTAGGATTTGGAATTGCATTTGTAGATTTAGCATGATATGGTAGATCAGTTTGAGTGCAAACGTCACGATATTGTCTACGATAGACAGAGTAAATTTGTGTCGAAACGTCGCACTTAATTTGAGAGGCAGAAACAATAGCCGTTTGTCCCCGATGGACTGGATTTAACGAGCTATCACTTATACCCTTGGAAGTTTGTGATAAATTTGTTATTGGAGCTGCAGATGGTCTAAATTGAACTGTGGGTCTTGAATTTGGGTTTCTGAGCAAAGGTCTAACGCGGTTTCCGGGGAGTTGCTCATCTCTCCGGCCGCTTGTGAGTTTAAATTGTGAACACTAGCCGGGCTAGGAACATTAGCTTTAGAATAAACCGGACGTTGGTTCTGATTATTAGAGCCAGTCTTCATTCGATTGTTATAAGCCCTTTTCCTACATTCAGCAATGTCATGTCCTGGGTTTTTACAATACCTACAAAATTTTTTTGGAGTTGTATTCGGAATGATAGACTGTTGATTTGATTGATGATTAGAATTTTTGGGTATGGGATTTCGCGGCTGTAATGCGTTTTTATGCAGTTGTTGTCTAGCAGCATTCATATTTCGGATTTTTTCCTCCTGAATCGCGAAGTTACCTGCGTCGCGTAAATGTTTGAACGAATGGACCCTTAACATAGTTCCTATGTCTGAGCTGAGCCCATTAACAAATACGTTTAGGGCGGTTTCCTCCGTATTTGCCTTACGACCCTCTAGGGTTATATCTTGAACTTCGGTCGATAATTTTTCTATTATTTTACTGCGATGCAAATCTACCCTGAGATAGTAATCAGTTATACTTTCGTTAGGTTTCTGGAACATGGATTGTAGTTCAAGGGATAAATGCGCTAGAGTCTTCGTTTGTGAAAATTTTTGGATGAGATATGTTTTTAGATCGGCCCACGACGGGAAGTCCTTGGCATGTAAATCAGATGCTCCAGGACCTAGAATTTTGTTTAGTGTGAAAGTTAACAATATGCCTTGCTGTTGCACTGATGCAATTCGAAACACGGAGTCGCATGATCTAACAAATCGATAAACTTGTGTTGGTTGAGCCGTATCAAAATCCGGAATGAACTTGATTAGCGTATCTATGCTTACTACTAAGTTATCCGAAACAGGCGTGAATTTGGTGTCTGTGTTAGGCATTGTGATTGATTTAGCACTTATTAAGGAAGTAGAAATATCAAAGTAGAAGATTCGATTATGTTAGGAGATTTTGATTTAGGATTTAGAAGGGATTTGGTAACAAGGAATTGAATAAGGAATTGGAAGGAATCAGAGCATAACAATTTGAGCCACTTACCACAGTAACACGATCAAGCGGATAGACATCTTCAGGTTCGGCAGGGAAGATTAAAACCCTTCAGGTACCGCACTGTTGTTGCTGCTTCACAACCTAACAGGTACGTTATCCCTGTCTGACTGCCCTAGGCTATCCTACCGACTGCGCCAAAATTGTTACGTGATGTAACTCAAAAATGTTTTTAAAAATAAACTTTTATTTAATTGTCACAATATTTATAATTAATACTAAGATTTAGGAACTAGGCGAAATAGAACAAGAGTTTGAACAACGATGATGTTGGAAATAGAACTGAACTTACAATGAAAGTAACTGAGCTTATATACTAAGAATCCGATGGGATAAGTAAACATAATCAATGGTGATTAGTTAGTGGAAAAGATAACTAATATGTATCAATAACAAAGTCCTTAAAAGATAACTAATATGTATCAATAACAAAGTCCTTAACTAATTAATGAATGACATTACTAGTATCTTATTTACAATACAAGTATGTAATGGTTGTTTACAATATAATTATGTAATGGTTGTTTACAATATAATTATGTGATGGTTGTTGACAATATAATTAGGATACTTGATAAAGAATGTAGAGACTCGACACATATGTATAACGATAGAGGGCTAATATGTAACACACTAAATACCTACCGTACGTTTAAGTTACAATCACGTGGAGGTCTGCTAGTGGTAGGTAAGCTGAGTCTTGGACCTTACTCACGCGTTGTCCTACTTTGTTTCGTTCAATTCTGAACTCATTATTGTTCCTTTGAACTGATTTCATACAAAAGCTTTTTATAAATTGTAGTACTTGTATTTTTTTTGTGAAGGTTTTGTTTGATGAATATTATAATAATATGAACAAAGAAATGGTAAGTATTTATGATGTTATTTGAATTTATTAAATAGTCTGGATTAAATAAATCTTTTAACATCATAATATTTTTGATTTTAGACCTGTTGAGATCAACAGGTTTTTACAATGTTATGTTAAACAAAATAAGTATAGTTATACAAATGGCAAAAAATCATAGTAACAGACAAGTGAAAATAATTATAGTTTGTATAGAAAAAAGTGTTTTACGTCCATGAATGAACCAATCAGTCGACCGATGTTAGCTGCGTGTGTCGACAAATTACGGATACATAAGAACACGCACTGAACTAGCTCTTCAAGTACGACACTATTAGATTGAATTAGTGCAAGCATACTCAAAATCACAACGTAGGTTATTAATGGCATTAACACCGAACTTTTTGACAAGTTAATAAGCAAGAATATATTTTTACACATTTCAGATTTTATTTTCAGAAAAAGTAAAAAATAAATTTACATTTGCGTCTAGTTCAA
Organism: Caradrina clavipalpis; assembly: GCA_932526535.1. NCBI lineage: Eukaryota > Metazoa > Arthropoda > Insecta > Lepidoptera > Noctuidae > Caradrina > Caradrina clavipalpis. Next base: position 148,775 of record OW052101.1, read on the forward strand.
ATTTGATTGACGTAGAGCACTCAATGTCAGCCTACCAATGAATGAACAAAAAATCAATAAAACAATCGCATGTTAGAACAGAGTGTGCTGCAAATTAAATTCTTAAATAAATTTCGCCTAACTGGTTAGCCGTGGAACATAATGTTACAATTTATTTGCTCTGTGGACACGTGACGCCAGTGATTCGGCTTGACATAATGCACTCATTACCGCGCACGCGACGCGCCCGCTGTGGCGGTGGCGTGGCGTGTCGCTCACTCTCGATGAACTCATGTCCCGACCGCCACGCGAACAAAACACACCTCTTTAACTACACTATTTTAATCAACAAAGTTCAACTTTTTGCCTGACTGGCCTCACAAACGAGGCAATACAAATGTATCACAAAACGTTTCATTCTTCCTTCAAACATCGTATAGTTGAGGTGTACATAGCTCACTGTCTGACTCATGGTAGCGAATGTAGCGATTTACTTTTTATTGCAGAACATTTTATTTATTTAGATTTATTTAGAAAGTGTTTATTGTAAAAAGTTCGTGAGATTGTGGAATTAATGGCGACTTTGTTATATTTTGCTATTTACGTTTTTGTTTTCCAACTTTCTTCTTTTGTACGACTTTTATCTTGACGGACTGTATTTTTAATGTGCTCTTTAAGCTTTTAATTTAGGTTTTTGTGGCACGAGTGAGGTGGTAACAATAACGTTATTAGAGCAGCAATGGAGCTAGACGCTACTGAAGTAGGTACACGATGTGTTAGTCGTTTTGGTTTGAATAGATTAATTTTATTTATATTCGTGTCATAATTATTATGTTTGATAACTATCACGCTGTCACATATCGATAACGTAAACCAGACTATCCACGACACACAAGTCGGCAGCCGAAGGCAGTCAAACTTAAAGATCGTCACGCACACATGCACAGCACACGAGTCCCACTCGGTGAAGTCTGAATAATGAATGTGAGTAGGTCGGAGTACTCCGGCACAATGGCTCTCATCCTCATCTCTTATCCTCTCGCGAGCTCGCGACGACTCGCCGAAATAATTGAGGAAAATTGGACTAATAAGATATTTCACGTTGATATACGTTACAGCGAACGAGCATTATATTAAAGACATGTAATAAGTGCTAATACCTGCCGGTGATTATGTACTTATATGTACTTGAGCTAAAGTTTTAAAGGCCGAGGTTATTTTGATGACCGGACCATTTGTCTGTACGTAATGACTTGGAAACTTATTGAAGAAGAACTTTCGTCTCGCGGGTGTGATGAAGTAGCTAATAATGTATGACATCGAGAGGATGAGAGAGATTCCTCCCGTCTGCTACTAACAGGTACATGGTTTATATAATATTAAAGCGATGTTCTTGAAATTACGCCATAATTTTATGGTTGTGTTAACTGACAATTATTATCATTATGTATAACGTTTTACCTCTTTAGCAACCTTTATGAAGTGATGTTGTGAGTTACAACCGTATGAGTGGTGGGTGATGCAAGCTCACACATGTAAGGTACAGCTGGTGACTGCTCAGCACCCCCGGGGGGTCCGCGGGGCCATGTCTAGTACTGATGCTGTAATGAACGCCTTAACAATCGTGAGTAGGCTCTTCATAAAACTTTGTAAAACGTTTGACTTAAATGTTAATCGTTTAGTTATCAGATTAAAGACGGCATCTAGATGATCTCATTTCAGTAATGATGTTGAAGTTATTTAGTATTATTATGTACCTATAGTTCTAAAGGTATAACTTTGATTCACGTTTACCTATACAAAAAATAAAAACTGTTTGAGAGCTGAAAACACAATATTTAGTAAAGGTTTTACGTGAAATGATTTTGAAGAATAATGGCTTAAATGTAATAGAGCTCTCTCAGATAAATTGGTTAAATAGAGGCGCGTCGCCCGGGGCCTAGACTAATGTTAACAAGTCAGTTTCGTTGGGTATCTCCCGCACTCCCGCACATCCCGGAGGCTCGTTATCTACGCTTTGTTCACATTGTTTGACTTCGACGCTCTTCTTTGCTCATTGACTGTCATGTTTGACTGCGATCAATTTAATATTTATGTGAATTTAAGACTTTCTTCACTAATTCTATAATTTCTTCAAACTTAAAAAGTACAAGATGGACTAAATGGCAGTTATATTAGAAGCGCCACTTAATAATTGTACGACGCGCGACTTGTACGAACTTGTGTTAAAGTTCAATAATTTTAAAACAAGCGCGACAAGATAACAATGAGACTTGACATTTTAAACACGCCGCGGCTCGTTTCACCTTCCCTCACGGCGCGGAGGGCTCTAGAGAGCCAATCGAGTGCACCCTAATTATTTGCAGAAGCCACCTGCCACGCTTCTTAATTTTGACAGCTAAGAGGTTGACACTCTTTGTCAAAGTTGTGAAGGAGGGCACTCATCGCCCCTCTGCCCGCGCCCTCCCCGCTGCCGCGAATAAAGTGGCGGGACGTGCCTCGCCCGCGACCCGATAATATTATTCGAACAGCTTGTCTTATACATTTTAAACGTGTCGGCGTTTGAGGCTGGTAGCGATAGGCTGAACAACACCAGCTGATCACCTGCGATACACATCTCTCTGCGGGCGAGCAGAATGTTCTTCAGTACTAGTGTTGTATTAGTCAAGGGATAGTACCTACAGTGGTAACTGGTGCTCGACACGAGTGCACCTCAGTATGAGAGTAATGTTATCACAATTCCACATTTTCAATTTATTCATGTTTTAGCCGGAGGGGACGAGCTATAGCTGTTCGTTACTAATATTCAATAGCGTGACAGTACTATTAAATTATTTATAATGAATTAATAAATATTAAGATATGGTACTAAAGTAGTGGCATTTTTAATGTCACACTAAATATAAAATAAATAATGCAGAATAGAAAATGAATCCGTCCTAAGTAAAAAGTGGTGAAGTAATTACTCCATAATAATATTATGAATGAAAATACAAAATAAATTATGCATACTGAAATAAATTCACATTAGAAGTAAATGTTAATAGCGGTGCAGAGCACGTAATGAGGTGAAGTGCGTTTTGTGGAGCTTTCCAACGTAATGACGCTTTTTGTGAGACGCGTCTCAATTGTCAGCCAACTCAATTGTAGGTACAGTAGGGAGGTTTTCTATGTGTACTGTAATAGCTTACTTAGAGTAAGTGTGACTATTTGTAACACGATAACTTTATTCGACATTAGTCTTTACGGTGAACGCTAATGGACGAGCAAGTATTTTATTATGTTACGTATTTCTGTCAGTCGTGAGATTGCATCCCGTTATAGATTTACTTAAACTCATTCATGACGTTATATAAACGTGTAGGTAGCTGATATAGATGATGTAACGGTCTATTGATAACAAAAAGGTGTTCCAGAATCACAATTGTTAACAGTCGGCTTGTCTAGGTGGATCTTATATTTTCATGTAAGCTGATTTCCCCCGCATGTCATCTGCCCTGTGTGCCGAGGAAACTGTCCGGAAGATAGATAACATAATAAGACGGAATAAAAATGGTTTACAAATAACATTTTCTTTATTATTCCACGAAAAGTGAACTTTAAAACAAATGTAAAAAAAAAAACTCCAGTCCGATTCACAGGCTTATCCTAATGCAGACTAGCCAAGTACGCAGGGAATTATTATAGTGCACAAGAGTGTGTGCGCAAACACAGGTACACTCCATCTTCCCTAACTCTCAGTCCGATGAGACGGCATTACAACACGACCGGAGGGAGATCAGGCGCAAGACTAACGGCTTTAAGTGCTTCCCGAGGTAAGGTGGTGTCACACTACCAACTTCAAAACTCCGGGCAGTTACTGAGAAATTCTAATGGAAAAACCCAAGAACACCTTTTGCCTGACCTGGGAATCGAACCCAGGATCCCTTGCTCAGCAGTCGTGATAAATAGCGACCTATTGAAGCTGTATAGTGTACAGAAATATACAAACTGAATTCGAAATAAATGTAACGAAACAGATTTAGGAACGAAATGGTTCAAATGTTCCAAATGGACGGATTTTGGCAGTAGGTATGTATACCAATATAGCGGCGCATACATAAAGTTAGCAGAATGTTGGCAACAGTCGCGGAGTTGTCCAACTGTGAGTGCTTGTCGCCGCGATACTAAGTTGTGCTCATGTCGCGCCGCGCGACGCCGCCCGCCACCGTACGCGTGCACATGCATCGAGCAGCGCTCACTAGCTGACAACTGTTCCCAATAGTGCTCATTACTTGCTTCAACATTTCGGCTACATTGTAATTGCAGCTCTTAGTGAAAAAAGCGTACTTTAAAGTGATGCCGAGTTCTGCCATTACTTCGTACCTCTCTCAAAGGCTGTGCCACTGAAGGCGTTATTGTGTGTGTTTAAAGAACATAATAGCGTGGAGTGGTGACACGAACCTAAATCCTATTAATCTGATACAATGAGTGTGTAATACACGAAACCGTACTTAGCCGGCGTGTTATAACGCGGGATGAGCCGCGTGCTGCCGCCAGAGTTACACGGAGCTTAGTGTCACGAGTGGAGTGCGCGTGAGGTAACGACTCATCGACTGACTGTACCGACCAGTAGCATGCAGTACAAGCAAATAGAGTCGCTTTACAAACGACACTCAACAGTTTTAGAACACAAAGTGGCAAGTGACACGCTGCTAGTTTTTCAGACGACATCGAAATACATTCAGGGAGTGTTGTAAATTAGAACCAATTAGCGAGGTAAGTGCACTCCTTATAGTACAAACAATAATTGGAAGTACTTCAGTGATCGGACAGCGCGTCCACTCGCGAACACAAATAGCACCAGAGCAAGCCCCTTCCTCAATTACTTGTGTCAACGTGATTGCAGAGCTAGTTACGGAAAGAAAACTCCACTTCGGAGCACTTTGTACTGAAATATGCAAAACAAAATAGTTTTGGTTCGTAGCGCGCAGACTTACAAGGGATTAATAAGTTTAGCAAGGTAAAGTGAACTGTTTGAAAACTAAATACAATTTGAGCTTTCTTTACAAAGCTCGCAAATTGAATGTTATTCAGAGTATTCCCAGAAGATAAAGCTTTTACTGTGTATAATAATGATGTACTCGGATGAATAAAACTGTAAATATCATATTCGTATTCAATGTACTGGTCTAACTCAATTTAATATCTTCAATATAAATTGAAATTATATACATTACGTTTGATGTTATTACGAAAACCAATTGCAAACCAAGCTAGTTAATTGTAAATATTATATTATAAACGAATCGTGTTTCGTATAGGTATAGAATAGAGAGTATAGAGAATATGCATGAATATATTTATTTGCTTTTGTTAACAAAACATGTAAATACCGTAGTAGAGATGACAAAAAGTAAAATTAAAATTAAAATCGGCCCAGGAATACAGCCGGTACAAGCATTTAAACTATTAATTACGCACCGATTAGACAGAGAGATCCGATATGACCAATAACGACATTGGTTACGGCCATATAAATTCCGGGTTCAATTTCATTTTGCTAGAAAGAGATAAAAACAATCTTCGATGGCTTATAATTGTCTTTTACAGTTCAAAAGTTATTCTAACAATTCTTTTACTGAACTGATTCTTACATAAATGAGGATTGAATTTTTAAATGTAAAAAAAAACATGCACATATTATATCAAGCTAATAGGGATATTAGCTTTAAATATATAGATTGTGGCACACCACGCATAGGTTTATAGTTTAAACTCGTCTGTGTGGCGGAGGCGAAGCAGCGTGTCGCGCTAATGAATATCAGATCACTTAGTTAGTGAAGATAATGCGTCTCAACTATGTCGCGGTTGGATTACCTATTACTGACACTCGCGCTCGCGCCGCGGAGCCACACGATACCAAACAATTAGTGGTATTGAAACGAGCGTCAGAGGAGCTTACATATTAACATTAGCAGCACTACACTGATGCCAAATAATTTCCATTATCATGTTTGCCGAAGTGTTTCAGCAACAACACACGCGGCACTCGTACCGCGTTACAGTACAACACTCCGTCAGGGAGGGCGAGCACTGCAGGAGCCGAGGGCGCCTCATTACTCAGATGCCAGATAAAACGGCCACACGCGGCCATCGGCCACAAAGCGCGCTTTAATTGTAGCCTGTTATTAATAGTGGCCGATTACATCGGGGCCCATTGTGGAGCAAACAATCAACTATTTACGAGCGTTTAATTACCGGAATCAATTATATAGATGGCAAATACACTAACGTGGACTAATCTACCTAATACAATTATACTGAAACATTTCAATATGCATTGTGATATTTAGGTTGTCTGATGTTCCTAGGTATTTGTTGTTAGACATTCAAAAACAGATAGGTAATTATGTAGTTTAACACAAGCTTTGCAAGGATTAAAAAGAAGCTGCTCAACAATAGTCACAGACTCACAGCCCACCATTAAAGTAAAGCTAAATATAAAGGGTGCCGACTGAACGTGACTGCAAACGACGGTTACTTAGTAGCTTACATTCAACAAAGCGATTGTAGATACGATACTACAAACTATAGAATATGAAAGTCATTGGCGACCAAATCCATAACGATCCAAATCCACCCACAAATGGGGCTGTACAAACGAAAACTAAAATTTGACACCGGATCGCAGTATCACGTATCCATCGCTACATCAGAGCGATTAATGTCCAATAAAGTGGCAGTTTGCCGGCAATGGACGATCCATCAAAGCGGCGCATCGCTCGCTACTCATCTAGACTCGTATTGGGTAACAGCGTTAACCGCAAACGTATTTTATGTATGAAATGAGCTGTAAAAATAGTTTGACGCGAAGTTGAGCTTAGACTAAGTTGTACGTCATCGTGCCCAGACATTAGTAGTGACAGCGAGCGAGGTGTCGTGAAGTGCTTCGGCAACTAAGTGTTGGTTGTGGGGGACGCGCCACAGATAACAGACGTGATTAATGAGGCCACCACACTAAGAACGGTTAGCGCTCAATCACAGACTTGGACTCATTCTGAACAGTCATTATGTATTTGTTTGTCATTTCTATAAATATCAATTTAAAACAAATCATTTATTTCGGATAAAAATAATTATATGATTTATATCGATGAAGCTGAGAATGTATCATAAGTTGAAGTTATATGTGATAATACTCAGGTCAGCTCAGACAGAAGACAGCAGGATAACACCGCCTACAGTCGACTGTTATACGCCTCCCCAAATGTAGAAGTTTAGTTCACAACGAGCTTCAGGAGTCTGTGCTGACTTGCTGCTGTGCACGAAGACAACATGTATCACTGAGATGTATCGCGAGTTACTTAGTAACAGTAGCTCGGTACAAGAGGGGCTAACGTAGCTAATAACCGTTTCCTCTTCACCTACTATAATTATAACGTAGTTTAGTTTGAGTATAACTAATAAGTTGCCCCATTCAACGTGACACGCTCGTGAGGAGGGGTGGAGGGAAAACACTCAAAAGTGTCAAATATCTTTTCGATGGTAACATAATTTGTAATATTGAATAATTCAACTGCAGGATGGTTGGTTCGGTTACACTAAGCCAGCAATTCGTCCATTACCATCGACAGGCGACACCGCTCCACATCGTGATTTGATTAGTTTAATTGATTTCTTTCTGACACGATTGACTCTGAGGGGCTACTCCGAGTGCTCTGTTTTCAAACAATTAACGCTGTGTTCATTGTCACGATTTGTGAAATATTTGATTTGGATGAGGAAATTATATAATGAATAATAAATACAACAATGACACGACACAAGCTAGCTAATTTATAAATACCTACACACAAACATCGGCACTGGGGACAATCATTAAATAAAAGGATTTGATATCATACCCTTCTATGTTATCACAATTCGGATCGCTATATATTCACCCGACACGCGGCCGCACTACACACCAGCGGTATCTCACTGTAATAGACTCTCCGGCTCAAGCACCGCCGCACTAGATTTATTTGGACACCGTTTACGATCCTCAACGGAAACTTCAGATAAAGCAGGACTGTACAAAGTCGCTACAGACCAGTTTATTCTGAAAGCGAGCGTTTGCCGAAGTTTCGGACGAAGCGATGATAAAAGCGCGGTACCAGGAAACCATAATTCCACGAAGGATAATCCACGAGCGAACAGGAGTGTTTACAAAGTGATACTCGAGCTATCTGTGGAGCGACGCTTGCGGCACATCAATCGGAATTGATCGCACTCGTCTTACTAACTATCAGGAATATAATAATTATACAAATAGGTAATTCGATCTGCGACAAACCTGACTGATACCGCGTTAGTGGAAGTGGGCGGGCACGGCGAGCTCGGTAGACGTAACACGAGATAGAGGCTAAACAACAAACTTAACTTAACTTTATCCGGGTTTTCGGCGTGGCGTTAAATCGCGTCATAAAATAGTGAAGGTTTATATAAAGCAGCGGGATTGGCTTATCTGTCCCCGAGGGAGCGATCTGCGATCGAGGCGGCCGCGCTAAGCGTGCCCGCGCCATGGCGACGCTGATTATTCATGACTTCTCGTCAGAATGTGTCGAGCAGTAGGAGTAGCTCCGACCACGGCTCCAGCATTTAATGCTAATGGCACACACCTATTAAAAGCGGAATGAGTTCGGATAAAGTGATGAGCATCCTTATTTACGACGCTCGGGTTTATGCAGAATTTACGTTGAAACAAGTATCTGAAGATTAAGAACCGTCCCATCAATCTCTCTTTACGTCGAGGATTCTCGTAAAGGATGACTTTATACGCTTAAGTTGTGATACAATGAATATCATACAGTTTCGTAGCTGATTCTCCTCAGCATTACTACTATTCGTTTACAAAAGTTTAATTAAACAGATTCTAAATCTTTGACCCTATCAAAGTTTCCATTGCTGTGTGCTCTACCACAATCTTCTATTTCTGTCACTTTTAAAAAAGATCGTAACTTACTCAAATATTGATTAATAAATTGATTGTTAGATAAATGCAGCGGCTAGGACTCACCTGATCAAGTTTACCTCTATAAATTATTAATATTATATCTATTTCGCATTAAATATTTGGAGAAAACCAGCCGAAAGTTTAAATTACACCATCAATTACAGAGAGATTGTCGAAATTAAAGTTGTTCTATTGTGTGTGTTGTAAATATAAATATAAAAAACATAAATAAATACAAATATAATCAATAGTACACAACTAGTAATTGAAACAGATATGTTGGTCCCGGGTCGTATTACCTCGCTGCCTATCTCAGTACAATCTAAACGTCGAAACGCCAAACATTGATTACACATTTCAATATCGCATTACCATAACAATCACAATAAGACATGGTAATATTCACGAACGAAGTATTTCAGTCAGTATTTCAGTTAATAAAACGATTTGTGACATTTACTCGCATATTATCGTTGGGCACGACGCGGTCAGCTCACCTTCACCACGAGCGCGCAGTTACTGCGATGTGTTGGGAATATTGCGAGATCAACAACAAGCGAGCTTTACTCCCATGTTATTTTATTACACTCACACATCGCACTGTTACTGCAGTGCTTATAACTATGAACACTATTATCTTAGAAGAAACTTTATAAAGTTAAACGTGTGGGCGTAAGTCATATCACTTGATAACTTAACACTGTGTTAGCTAAAACTGTTATTGGGTTTTTCTATGGAATTCTCAGTAAAAGCTCGGAGTTTGGATTTGTGCCCGGTTAATGGCACTAGGATCGCCCCCTATTACATGGGATCTAAAAAATACCGGCGAACTGTGGGTGTACATTGGTACACTTCTGCCTAACCCTTCAGGGAATACAGGCGTGATGGTATGTTAGCTAAAGAAATGAGTGATAAAAAATGATGCTCAGCGAGTATGTTTGTACTATTTCATTTGTTGTGAGTTTCCAATTGTTCCGTTCATTTGTTTAGATCATAATTTTCAAATAAAGCATTTAATCAGATCTTAATGAGACATCGTAACTCCCCAATTAGCTCATAATGTTCTTTGTCTATTATAATCTCAGATGACGGTAAAATTGGCGAAGTCTCGGAGCGAGACCTCTCGCTGGTAACGAGTACAACAACAATCTATTCATTTGGCGAGTTTGTGAGCTCTCGTCAGCCGCCACGCTTACCGGCTTATTTATTATTATTTAATTGTCGTTGGGTTTAGCAGTGTTCACGGGTGTTTGTTAAATCTCCTGAAATATTTAGTATGTAGTTTTTTTTTTTTTAGAAACGATTGGATTGTCTACCAGTTATTCAGTTTTGCTGTTTTTAGACAACATTAAAAAATTACATTTACCTGGATTCAAAGAAAAATAAATACTTTAACGACATTTGATTTTAGTTGTAGCTATGTGCTTAAATCTTACTCATCGAAGATTTCGACTAAAAATAATGATGGAAGGATTTGACGAAGAGTTGAGGTGAGATGAGGCACTCGCAGGTGTCGAAGACTCGAGCCCACTTGTTAGCTGTGGGTCCGATTGTATTCACGGAGGTGGCGTGAGCTCGGACTGCGCATTACGTCGGTTATTCGAAGCCACTTCGAGTCCGCATATTAGGTTATCGCGTCCCCTCGAAAGGGCTAATCCCATTCAACCCTCGGTAAAGCAATTCCGTCGTCTTGCCTCAAACGCCCATTGAATGGCCTCAACCTGCAATAAGGTTACAACTATTTCTGAGGCGCTCTCGAGCTATTCAAACAGTACTATTCAGACGTCGGATTAAAAAATAAATCCTCTTTGCTCGGTTTGCGGCGCGTTCGTTTATCATTTTGTTAAGTTATTCGAAACTCTGTCCCTGAAGCGGCTTGTGCCAGCATCGTGTCTGCGCCTAAGTTCTTCATAAGTGACAAGTATTACGGGACATTGTATGCAAAGTTGGTTGTAATAACGAATGCCTTTGTTCGACAGCGATCGTTTTCGGTATTATTGAAACAAATGCGCGGATCGTTCGGAATCGGATGTTCCGAGACGTCTGCGGAGTTATATGAGTAATTACGACGTTAATCAAATAGAGTGGCTTCTCCCGGAGATTGAATGTTTTATTCAGAGGCCGGCGTTATCTGTGCCGAGTGCTCGCCAGCTAATGTTCGCTTTAAACCGCTCATAAAGTTGTACGCGGGTGTAGCGCCTCGGTGCGGCGCGGCGGCACTCGACACACTTGCGGCGGCGCACTTCATTAATGCAGCGCCAGTCGCCGCCGCGCCGCGCCGCACCGCACCGCGCCGGCACCGCGTCATGCAAATCCGCCGCTGACAACACTTCACTACGTCTTCGCAGTTTTGCTTTAATTCACTTTTCTGCTCCCCGAGAGCTTTATGAATAAAGTGACGAACATTTAAAGTTTGCGACAAAGCTACACTTATCCAATTTAAACTATCAACTTTTCAGTGATTAAGTCTAGGTACTTAAAGTTTGAAGTTCCCGGCGAGTCAGTGCCGCGAGTCAGTACCTAGCGAGAGCGGCTCAGCTGAGTTCCGGAGGCCGCGACCCGCTGCGAGCTGCGAGACAACCCGCGGGGCAGCGCCGCCAGACGCACTCCTCGTCACCACTCGCCGCGATGGCGCGCCAGATTCATGCAAAGTTTGTCAACTCTAACAAGTCTGCGCGCTCCGAGCGACTGTGCATGTAAGTCGCGAAACAACACTGAAACTTACTGTAGGTACAGAAATCCGTCGCGACAATCGCATGCGTTTCAGCGCGTGCGGTGTCGCGCGATCATCGCGCCACAGTTGCGGAAGCGGGTCCACACAGAGCACTCACTGCGGTCACAGCACGACACGCGCGGCTAGCGGGGGGCGCGGGGCAGGCGGGGGGGCATCGCGCGACACACGTGCGGCGGACGCGGCCGGCCCGGGACACTGCCGGCGTGCCCGCGCGCGCACCCTGCCCCCCGCGCCGGCCCCGCGCCCCGCCCGCACCCCGCTGCGCGCGCACCGCCCAACGATCCCGAGCGCGCCCGACGCCGCCCGACGCCGCCCGAGCGCGAGACCATTTTTACATCTGCACTGTTGTGACATTGAAATTCAATTTTCGATTGAGCGGCCTTCGACGTGGCGGCGCGAGCCTCGAATGAGTTCCGGAATCGTGTTCCGGTTTCGTATTTGAATAACGAGAATCGGAATTTTTGTCGGGGGCACGAAAATTACTCGATTCGACGAGGGTTTCCTTTGTTGAGCTCTGATAATTATTTTCAAAATTTATTGATATGTCACCGATTCGACGATAACAATTATTGATAAAATGTTGATACGAAATTGAATTCAAAACAGTTTACTCCCAACGCAGCGCAGTTTTAGTATAAATTATAATTTACTGTCGTAACTGTGCCTCCGAAGCATAACTTATCAAAAACAAACTTTTGTAGAGCCTGTTGAAGAATAAAGCAAATAAATCATTCGGATAAACTCACAAACATATCAATAAACAATATATTTAATTTTACTGTAAAACTTCGTCATTCGAAACTAGATGGATCGCTCGCGGCACTCGTGCTACATGTGCGAAAAAAGTTGCAGCATGTCGTAGCGGCGTAGCGGTGACGTAGCGGCGTAGCGGCGTAGAGGCGTAGCGGCGTGTGGACGCCCGCTAATCCGTAGCGCGTAGCTCTGCGGTACTTTACAAATGGCTACGTTTTGGAATTTAATTTCGCGCATTTCTTTTACGCTATTGGATATTGTAAGGATTTGCGGCTAACATATATTCGCTGACGACGCTCCAGACGTGATTGTTTATGTGCACTTTGTACGAAAAGTTTATGTTATGTTAGTTGAATAATATAGAACCGCAGCAACCAGGAGAGGGAGTGAGGGAGAGGAGGAGGTTCTTCTCAATTCGGCTTTATTGTTACGCCGGTAATTGTGGTACAATGAAAACAATAATAAATGTCAGTGGTCTGTTATTTAAATTTTTGAGCGCAGATCTCGATAAATGTGAACGCAACGCAACAATGGACAATTACTTTGAACTGTAATGTATGAATAATATCTGATTATCGTTTCATTTGGTCGGATGTTTGATCGCACAGTATCAGTTTCCAGGATTAATGGAAACACTCAATTAAAACGTCAATTACTTCCATTGTTCACAGAAACAGGTAATATAAGTATTATGCAATGGAAACTCGCAAACATAAGTATGTAAAGATATTCATGAAATATCAATATTACAGTTGCGATTGGGAAGCGGCAATCAAGAAAGTTGTTCCGCTTGCTCCGCTCAGTGCGCTCAGAACGCTCAGAGCGGTGTGAGCTGAGTGTGAGCAGAGTGTACAGCAGTCGCGAGCACATACGCGGGAATAACTTATGTATCTCCACGTACATTACGTACTCCGGCCCCAACTCGTTCGATAATATTATTTGTATATTTCCGATAAGATGGCATCTTTCTTAAGAGAAATATTCTCGTATCGAACAAGAGACGGGATGTGACGCCGACGGTTTACTTTTTCTGCTTTTGATGTTAATTTAGACATGATTTAATGTTGCTTTGGGAATGGTTTTTATTTTATTGACTGATTGAGGAAAGTGAAATGTTAGAGAAGAGTCGTGAGGAGGCACGTGCATGTGTTAAGTTATTAGAAAATTAAATCTTCAATTTAATTCGATGTTTTGATTTTATGGCGTTATATTCTAAGGCTTAGAATCTAAGTTATGTGCCTTAGTGTATTGCTGACTCTAACAAATAAATATATTTCGCCTGAATAAATGGTTTTTCTTTCTTTTCTTTCTTTCAGTATTTATATTATATTTTTAAACGTTTCCCCCACACGAGGAATGTCTCCTGTATCGTGGGTGCATTACAAACATATGTATAAACTCACATACACAAACAGTGAGACCCGGAACAACTATCTGTAAGCCGTTCTTACTGTTACTGATATCTGAAATAATGTTTCTCACCCTTGAAGAATACAACTGCCCCGGGCGGCGCAGGGCGGCAGGCTACTGCCTACCATCATCTTCCTGCCCTTATCCCATGTTACTTGGGGTCGGCGCAACACGTTTTCTTCTTCCATACCATCCTGTCAGCCGTCATGCTATCACTCACCCCTTTCTCTTTCATGTCATCCTTCACACAATCCATCCATCTTTTCTTTGGCCTCCCTCTTCCTCTCCATCCATCCACATTTATGTTCATTACTCTTTTGGTCACATGTGTGTCATCCCTCCTCTTCACATGCCCATACCAAGACAAACGGTTCCCTTTCAACTTTTCTGTCACTGGCACTACTTTTAAACTTCCTCTAATATACTCATTCTTTACCTTATTATATCCATTCTGGTCACACCACACATCCACCTCAACATTCTCATCTCCGCAACATGCAATCTTTTTTCATACGTCTTCTTCATGGCCCAACATTCCGATCCATACATAACGACAGGTCTTATCACGGACTTGTAGATTTTCCCCTTCAACTTGAGAGGCATCCGTGGGTCGCAAGTGATTCCCGTGACCTGTCGCCATTTCATCCACCCAGAGTTGATCCGGTGCGTTACGTCTCGGTCTACTCCGCCATCTCCTTGGACAAGCGACCCGAGGTACCGAAAGTCGGAGCAGGTTGGTATAGGTGTTCCGGCGAGAGATATTGACGCAGGGCTAGAAAGACCGCCAAACCGGCAGGCTACTGCCTACCACTACATGTAAAACTTTGAGATCATATTCCGATTTCCTTAGCCCCGCGAGCGCGGCGTGCGGTGGCGTGCGAGTCGCGGGGACACACTGCACTACACTGTACTGTGGACACACAGTCACAATATATTTAGCGTTCTGCTCGAGGTTCCGATTTTATCGACTGACGTTTTACGTTTCTGATTTTGCTCACAGCAGTCCGAACTTAGCAGACGACGATTGGCACAGCATGTTGTAAAAAATATGATGCACGGTTTAAAATAGAAGGCTTCCTTTGGTCAGAATGATTCTATGTATACTTTTGTATTCTAACGTTTAATTTTGCCATAACTTGGTGTAGTTAATTGGAGCTTATTTTTCCATAAATATTGATGTTGTGATTCTTTTGACGACCGTTGATGGCTGTTTGATGGCTTTTGCTAACACTCTGAGATTAAAGTTATTTTTTTGTATGCTTCAATGATCTGTAGAAAAGTGAAGAATTTCCAAGAATCCATATTTACCTTCCGACATATTGCATTCCAGAGTGGCACCTCGATCGCCCGCTTCACGAGTCATGTGCACTGACGCCTACACACGCGTTAGTTAGAAGAGCCTCGTGTGCTAGATTGATACGAAAGTGAAGCTTTTTGGGAACTTCTAACTTCTTCGATCATCATCATCTGCCTAGCCTTTTCCCAACGTTTTTGGGGTTAGCTTTCAGTTTGAATACCAGTGTTTTACGAGTACATGGAGCGACTGCCTATCTGACCTCCACTACCCAGTTACTGGGCAACACGATACCTCTTGATTTGACTGGTTGTCAGACTTCTTGGCTTCTGACTATCCGTAACAACTGTTAAAGATATACGAATTACGCGGCCAATGGCTTTACGTGCTTTCCGAGATACGGGGGTATCACACCACCAACTTCCAAACTCTGGACTGCTACTGAGAGATTCTTAATGGAAAAACCCAATAACATTTAGATAAACTATTAAAACTATTTTTCGGAGAGTAAGATATAGTATTGTGTTTGCAGTTTGTAGGCTCAGTTGAAAACCTGTATCGGTGACATACCAGACGGCTTGGTACTTGAAGGTACTCTTAGCGTCACGTACGGTAAGTTTGAATACAATGAAGACAGTCGGTAATTAGAAGTCGCAGTAAAGTTGTAACAGAAGATTTCGTTATTAATTCAAGGGAATGATCTACTATTGACAGCGTAATGGCGCGACGTCAGTTCCTCCAACAATAACACTAACTTATTTAAACTTTGGCAAATTCTATTAAAAACTTAGCTCCAGTCCGAAGTGAATTCCTTTCGGCTTAAATAAATTTGGAAAGGGAATAAAATAAACATGCCCCCGTCCGTCACGGAGGATTACTCGGCGGCCGGAGATTAGCGAATGAAAACGTTGCCGTAACCATCGCCTGCTGATTTTTTATTGAGTGAAGCGAACGCCTCCTTGCCTCGCGATACCGCGCCTCCCCCTCCCGGCACCCCCTCCGGCGCCCTGCCCCTCGGGACGGACTCGCGGAATACTTTAAAAAACAATCCGACTACAATTGGAAGTTTGAACAAGTTCGAGCTCCGAGGAAATCAAGACTTGGCAACTTTTTGTTTTATTGGTCAATTTGTTTCGGAAATATTAAACGTTGTTCTATCCGTCGTTCATTACGGTATGTCTCGGACGGTTTTATTGCCGCCGTCTGATTACAATAAGACTCCTCTCTTGTTGAACAACACTCGCTCGTCCAGCCCTCGCTCCGGCACTCCCGCCGGTTCAGTTCCGCTCCGGCGCCGCATTTAGCCAAACTATCTTATGTATTTTAACTTGAACTGAACTTACTCTAGTTAAATTGCCACTAGGATACACGTTATAATGGCAAAGTTTATAGAAGCCATTTTAGGATCTGTATATAGGTAAGTAATGAGAATGGAAATGCAATACCGAGCAACATTATGTATAAACTCAGTTCATTTCTTGAATGGACATCGTGAACTAGGATTTGCTAAGGTACGTATATCAATAATGAACTGCACTTCCATACAAGTCGTTCTATTCATTCCGCTTCGCTTTGTCGCATAGCTAATGCGCGGTGCACCGAGACGAGCTGAAAATCTTAATTGGCAGACTTAATTTAATATGATCCAGGCACTTGTGAGGCTCGTCACCGGCACACAGAGCCTGCAGCACTCCATTTGAGCAAATAGACCGTCATATGAATGAGTAAACGCTGAACCAATTACTCGAAGACCGCGGCAACTTAAATTAGGTGGTGGGGGGGGGGCTCCAGCCGGTTCGAACTGGATTGCGTTGAATGGAACTGGGTGAAACTGGTGCGAGTGCCGTAGGCAGAGCCGACAAGTTGGGAACAATGGTGACAGCGCCAGTGACGTCACGGGCGACCTCTGCCCTCGCAGTTGGAACCAGTTTGCAGATAAACTCGACGGCTCGTTGTCGTAATAAGTTTAGCGTCGCCGAGTTAAACACTAACGTTCACGTTTGCGTTCACTGACTATATCAGTGCACACTCACAGATTCCTAATTAGTTCTTTGAAACGAAGAAAGCTTTCAACGAAGTAAACTTTTCTCTGAAAATGTCTTTCACTTATAATGAGATACTATTTACAAACTGGAAACAAAGTTATTTAATTTCAAATAACTTTGCATACTCGTCAAATCAATACTCATATTAAAATAAGTTAAAAAGCATCCAGCTGGTCACTCATCTCCACGGAAGTAATAATAAAAATACAGATTTAACTCCATTTACCATATTCCAGTCAGATGAGTGCATGAATATTCAGCGGCTTTATTGGAATAAGTCACTAAAATAACTTTTCTAAACATAAAGGCTGCGGCTACTACTCCTGCTTCTGGCGCTGCAGCGCTGCGTCTCATTCATTACCGCATCAATCTTCCACAATTAACTTTACTTTACTTTTCGGTTTTTTTTACTATTGTTTTCGTGTCTCACGCCGTCATTAACCTCCAACCTCCACAAAATAATACAAAACATATTATGTGAATGAACTATCTAACTATGATAAGTACGACACATTAAGTGGTGAACAGCTGTTTGTTTGTTGTCGTATAAAAACACCAACCATAAAATACATAGCTATAGTAACACAGTCTACGTATAGTTCCGTATAGACCCGGTGACTGCTATCGACACTGGCTTGTGTACTCGTGAGTAACCAGGTTATTACGCCCACCTGTTCCCGTACTGCCAGGTATTGACACCGCGCACTGCATTGTTTGCTGCCTCGCTGCTAATGAGCGGCGATTGTGTCGGCAACAGTACCGGCTACTGCTCGCGGCGACGAGCTAGCGGCTTAGTCGGCGATACTGTGGGCAAACGTAGTATGATTAGAAAGAAGACTAACATCTATTTTAAATAATGGGGGAGTTTGTGTGTATGGAGGAGGATCACATTGTAATTTTAAAAGTAAACCATTTCCATAATATCACATTGACAGACCTTGCTTTATATCCGAGATATCTGTTAGAGTCACAACTATCACCTACTTCGCGCCGGCACCTCCCACACAAACGTGTTAATGAGAGATAACTGGATATTATTAGCCCCATGTCGATACAAGGGCGGCGCAAACAACTTGTCTTCAAGTATAAAATTAATATCCGTTTCCGGCGTCAAACTATTCCCATGTTTCCTAGTAGTTGTTATCAAAGCGTGCCTTCTAGTGTTTTATGCCTTTCATACAACGCTCAACAAATGTCTGACGAGTCAATCATAGAGCTATAATCACATTGTTGGATATACAAGTACGAATCGTTTTGAAGGTGAATGAACTTTAAATCTAAAATGTTATAATTGTCCTACGAGTAACTAAATCGATTGGAGTCGTTTCATCATCATTATCATATTAGCTGTAGGACATCCACCGCTAACATACGCCTCCCCATAGGTTTCCAACAGGACCGGTTAGTAGCGGCCTGCATCCAGCGTTTTCGGAGTCGTTTGTTTTTTATAAATACTACTATCGTATAGCGTGTAGGTTTAATTTTATTTATTTTATACGACAAACGCAGTAAGTTTTAGCCCTTGATATGTACGAGTCTAATACCTTAAAACTAAATTAAAATAATTTGACAAACAGGTATTTTTAATTTAAAAAATCGGTTGAACTTACGTAACGTTAAGTTGTTAAGAGCTCGAGAAGCGTTACCTCTCCCCCCCTCCGCAAGTGCTGCACGCAGCAGTCGGACCAGTGTTCACAATATTGTGATTCTCGATGTAATTAATAAGAGATTGTAATCAGAGTCTTTAGTTTCCTAATAATAGAAAACTTTCCTAAACAATAACTCACAGGCTTTTGTATGCCAGTCCATTGTCGGCGGCCATAATGACGGATAATTTGGATTACTTCAAGCTTCTCTCTTAAGGGACTCGCTAGGCGGACTGCTTCACCACTTGTACTTAGCGGGACTCATTAAAGATGTGAAGGAATTTGAATAATTAGTTGTAAAATCTAGCGTTTCTTCGACATTTTGTTGGAATCCATTTTGTTTCTTTGTTCATGGTTTGCTTTGTGGCTGGTTCTGAGATTTTGTTCATAATTCAATTTGAGTAATTTATTATAATGTATTTTCATTAAATGTGATTATTTTCGTATATAATCTTAAAGTAGAAGTTTAATAATTTACTGCGAACGTTAGCTTTAGATAGCAAGCAATTGTATCTATCTGAAAGCAGTATGTTGCACAAACTAACAGCACTCTATTCATACATGCCAGTATTTCATCATCACTGAACATTTTTAGTAAAAAACACTGTGTATTTTCAAAATCAGCAGTATTTTTTCATATTCTCTATCTCTAATCTAGCTACAAATAATATTCCCAAAATAGTCTCCAGAGTGCGCCCCCGCCCCCGCCTCTCGCCCCTTCCTCCGCCCCCTCGACAAATATTGTATTATAACACCCCATCAATGAAAGTTACACTTTGTTATATCTGATACTCACTCTATAAACTTTCACAATCCAAGAGAGATAGATTCCTTTGAACTTATTGTTTCGACTCGAGTTGACAAATTGTCAAAGGTTCGCATGGCGATGGTGAATGACAAGTTTACGAGTATTATTTGAGATAATTATGTCTAGTGCGCCGAGCGGCCTAACTGATTCTAGGAATCGGGTTCTGTGAGTGGGCAATACAAACGAGCATGTCGACCAACCGGGACCCGGACGGCATTCTATTTAACAATGACGAAGCACAAGACGACGTGACTTAGCTACCTCGCAAAGTAATTACACCACAATATCTAAACTAACATGTACAGTAATTACCTCAACAGCAAAGCTGCATCAAATCTATTTGTGATTGTGTAACAAATTGCCATCTAATAATAGGTCGTCGTTGGGACACTTTTTGATCACGTAATTGGTCGGATTTGGTTTAGGAGGCGTCGGTCGCATGTTCGGCTTGTGGTCACAGCACTAGCACTAGCTCGGAATTCAGGCTCGGATTAAATTCAATTTTAACGTGGCTCGGCCGTTCTCCTCACTGTAGGTAAGTGCAGAAGGTTCGCTCCGTCCAGTGCGAAACAGCACGCAATACGTACCGCGATTGTCAGAGTACTTTGCGACTCACATTCGTTTGAGATGGTTAGAGATCATAATAGCCAGCAAACGTATTGCACAATTAGGGCACCTATAGCGCAGTCTCTTTCCCACTGCATACTATCGCTAAAGTCGTCTGTAGGTGCGTTGACACACGATTTTAATGAATGTTTACACAGCCGGACTTCTGTATGTGTATTCTGTATGTTGTACTTCCTCGTGCTCGTGTGGACGGTTTACGAGCGTTGAGCGGTCGTCCGGAGATTGGGACGGTGGCCGTTCGATTTTACAATGAAATGTATCTTTGACAATTAATTGCGGAACAAAAACGTAGATTTGTTGTTATTAAGTTTTGTCCTGTTTAAAGTTAACTATGAAACAAAAGTAGTAGAGCTAGTGTTTGCAGCTGATGCCAGCTCACAGGCGACAATAAACGCATGCGACAGTGCCGTTGCAGCCTGGTCCCGAGCGTGACGTCACAACTGCGACTGCTCCGGCAGCACATTTAGGGCTGATTTTTAAATACTCAGATAAACCCCCAGATAACTAGTGAGAATTAAATTAACTAAGAGACTTCAGACTAGCGTGTATTTTGAATTGTTCAATCGTTATGGCTGAATTTTTGCTATTGGACTGGTTAGATTTATCTGAAGAATGTCTACATGACGGTTTGACATATGTAAGTATATTTCTACATAATGAGAGTAATGCTCTCAGTCTAGTTTATGTGCCTCTTATAAAAATATATATTTTAAACCTGAGCACATGCTGAAAATATGTGTGCCTATATCATAACAAACATGAGATTTATATGCATTTCTTTTTCAGAATTGTTTAAAAAAATCCTAATGTCAGCAAAACCCTAAAAAGAGAGATAAATAAAGTGTGGCACTAGTAGTGGTGCGCGGTGGTGTCCGCTCGCCGTGATCACAGAACTTGCTGATTTATGCGCACAAACAAACAACTGCTTCTATTATACTCTCGTTTATACCGCGCTGATTTAGGACAAAAACGAAAAATTTGAAATATATTCTCTCACACACATAAACCTAATATGCAAAAACATAGCGACGACTAACTATCAAATTATTTTGTGCAAATATAAGCAATAGTAGCAATAAAACATTTCCCACGTCATGTTGTTAAAGTTGTAGTTGTTTGACTGCTGCTCTGAGTGTCACGGGTTCGATTCCTGCACGGAACAAAACTTAGTATGACCTATAGACAGTTGTTCCGGGTCTGACTCTTTGTGTATGTGAGTTTATATGTTTGTAAACGCAAACACGACACAGGAGAAATTCCTAGAGCAAGGCAATGTTTTTTTTTTTTAAAAAAAAAAAGATAAGTGGTTCTTTTTTTTTAAGACGGGAAATCATCAAATAACTTTCCCCGCCCTGGGCGGGGCGGGAGGGAGTGTCAGACTTTTACTGACTAAAATCCGTCTATATTCCTTCATGTACCCTTTGCGTTCCGGGGGCGCGGTATCTTTTACGAACAACCCGCAGCCCCGGCAGGCATCGGCCCTCAGTGGCCCCTTCCAGGTTTGCTGACATCTCTTTGAGGCGCGCGTGGAACACGAACGCGCCGTCGACACGGTCTGTCGCTACTTAGTTAGCGTACGGACGGTGAGCTACCCATTGCTCACCGTCCACAGACTCGCGTCTACGGTGGCCGGGAGTCGTCTCGTGGCTCTCGACGCCCGGTGCGTGTACCGCGGCGGCCGCTGGGACGGGGGACCCTCCTTTCTCTCTCCCGTGCCCGCCGCCTCCTTCTCTAGCATTACAGCTTCGCAGAAGAAGGCGACTGCTTTCCATTTCCTCTCGCTTGAACCAGTGCCGGACGCGAGAGGTCGCCGCCGCCGATGGCCGCCACGAGGACTCGGCGGTGCTCAGCCCAAGCGGGCGCCAATGTATGCTCCACCGTGTCCTCGGGGCGATCCTCACAATGGTAACACCCGGGCGTTTCCTCCCGCCCGATGAGGTGCAGGAACCTCTCGAACTTTCCGTGTCTGGTGAGGACTTGCGTCAGGCGGTAGGTGAGGGCACCGTGGCGCCGCTCTAGCCACTCCTCAAAGAGGGGAGTTACCGCCTCAATCAAGGCGTGCCCTAAGAACATAACATACACATAAACATTTTAAAATTTTCTGTAAATTTGTCTTAAAATAAAATGTTAATATATAACAATATATTAACATTTTATTTTATAATAAATTCATGTAATGTACGGCTTACTGCACTAACAGGGCTAACTTCTTATTAAAAAACCTTTTACAAAAAAGACACCACCTTCAAAAATTCAAAAGTGTAAAAACATAATATTTTATAATATACTATTTGTAATAAACATATAGGTTCCTAGGTAATGTTGCCAAGTACCTACACAGTCGGTTCGAATTTGATCTTACTTGTGACATTCGTTTACTTATTTGAAATGATGCCAACGGCCACTTTTTACCATCGCACCTCTCGCCATCGGCAGGGGGCCCATCCTCACACCTTGGAACCGAAATGGTCCCGTACGGTACGGTTTCAGAGGAACTTCCTCCCTCGTACGCTTAGGTTGTGGAATGCGCTCCCTGCTACGGTTTTCCCAAGAGACTACAGCATGGGGTTCTTCAAGAAAGGAGTTTTGAGGTTTTTACGGGGTCGGCAGCGCACGAGTGATGCCTCTGGTGTTGCAAGTGTCCATAGGCAGCGGTAACCGCTTAATATCAGGCGGGCCGTTAGCTTGTTTGCCACCTACAGTGGTATAAAGAAAAAAAAAAAAAAACCTATAGAAAAATATTTATAATCCTATTATTCTTTACATTTTTCAATGAATGAAACCTTACAAATGCCTAGTTTATTCATAGTCGTGTTATTAATGCAGTAAAAAGAATTGCTTTGAATCACCAACGCTTTGATAGTTTCAAAGGAGAAGATTGTATAATTACGTGAAAAATGTAATTAAAATTCTTAGTAAGAGCTCAAAGGTTTACGCAAATTTTGTTTTTGTTTGTACCTAAATAATCACAAGAATACTTTAGAATTAGTAGAATTATATTCATTGCTATTGACGTCTTAAGAAAAGACTAAGATCCGTCTATCGTCGTGTTGAATGCCAATAATCTGAGATCACCTAGCCATCTACCAATAAGTATCTAAGCAACTAACTATGAACCTTATAACTTCAAAATTTACTATTTAATATACAAACCATTCTCGTTTTATTGTATTGGTTAATTTATTTAATATTAATTACGTAAAGCATCACTTCGTACAAGTCAGGAACAGGCGTGTTTTGTTTCAATAACGGGAACTTCTAATCTGCGGAGGAGGTTGTCAACGATATGCGATTAGTTGATAACAGCGTCCGCTCGGCTTGAACCCCATATTGTTAGCAAACTATTACCCACAAGTAGAAGAAAAGCATGTAGAGTGCAAGAAAAGCATTAAATTCAAACAACTATAAATAATATAACCAAATGAAAATAGTATAAAAATAAGTGCCGGCGCCACTGCATCGTGTCACCTTATAAATATTTTACAACCGGGTAACAGCTAATTCTTTGAGCTATTGAACACCAACTTTTTGATTTCTCAAAGTTATCTGATTATGTCGACGGCGCCACGAGATCCTTCTATCTGTTAGGTTATAAATCGGCAAACAAACTCATCCTCTTTGAACCTAACTCGCCCGAGTCCAGCTAGGTACCCCCTTTCCTGTGCTCAGGAGAGTAGTAGCGGATCTTACAAGAGTACAGCCTTGTAGCATCCACTAGTAGACTTACGGCGACCACCGGTGGTAGGTACTATTTACCACCGGTGGTCCGGGCGAGTTAGGTTAGGTTAGGTTACTATTTTGTCAACAACTACCGGTGTCAAATCGGCAGCGGAGACAGGCGTTTTGGCTTACCTTACTTGTTTTTTCAACACTCTTCTCGAACAACCATTTATTTAGATTCGTCTTTTATTCCCAGAGTAACGAAAACTTCACAAAATCTAGTCTAAAAATAGATAACAGTGTTTCCCTGAATTGACTCCGATGGAATAGAATGTTTTCCCTTTGGAAAAATGTAATTTTCGTTAAGAAATGCAGATGAATTGTAGCTCACGTAGAGATTTAACTGCGAAGTACTCGTAACGCTAGATTACAACAAAACAAAGTAAATGAAAAAGAAATCCCAGATTACAACCCTCATGCACCCCCCCGGGGAGATGACTCCGCGTAATGTGGACTACACTAACATGGATACATTCAGGCGTGGACACTCTTAGCCTACTGTCTAGGGGAGCTGCGGAATATCCTAATAGGTATTATTGTATCTTTGAAAAGTTCGTTAGTTATTCGAGTATTTAACATTACAATCAAATGTTAACGGATGATAAATGAACAAAGTATACAGCTACACGACATGGCATTCAAAGTTGTAGATATCTGATTACTAACTGTTCGACTCGAGCTCAAAGATCATAACTGATGTTCGTCACAACTTACAACTAATCAATATTGCAAGGAGTTTCTTACAGATGACGTCATTAATGCAGCGGGAGTGTGTACCAACACCACATTGCTCACACCAGGGACCTTAATGACAGGCGGCTAACGACCAACTTCCCGCGCCCCAATTACGATGTGCATGGTAGAGGGCACCTCGAGGGAATGGAGTGTTATCTATGGGGGAACTCGCTCAATTCCGCCGAACGAGGGGAACTGTAAGTAGGCGAAGTTTTATGGTGTTCACACCACCATGCATTTATTTGTGCAGATCGTTTGCTGTTTACGGGAATATGTATTACAGCCCATCAGCTTCCCAGGCGGGATCTCTGGCGATTGGAGAGAGATCGATGTTTTTTGTTTTCATAAACTGTGCACCAACCTACCGCTGATTCATTGTAGTATTTTTTTAAACTAATGTTAGTTATTTCTCCTTAGAAGAAAATATCTTCAGTTTGAAGCGGCACATTGGTAGTAGTGATCAGGGGACCTAATCTCATCCATTTCTCTCGAATAGAGTTATTTTAAATCAAAATACTAAATCAGTGCAAATCACTTTAGTTTAGTCTTTGAAAAGACGTTACATAAATGTGTATGTATAAGTGTATATACACATATATTACTATTAAAGCACACATACATTTCTACTTAGGTCTCGGTACTTTGTTCTGAAAATAAACCTTTTTATTTGACTCCCAGGCAATAGAAGGATTATTCAGAATATTTTATTATTTCAAACCGTTTCAAGAACATAGTAAAAAATCAATCCTTGAAAAGCAACAATCTCCTCTTGTCTTCTAATAACAAATGGTAATTCCTTTCAACCTTTTTTTAAAGCAGTCATGTTTTTACCTGCTAGTGCTATGATACATAGGTATAGCCGCCTGGCCACTATATATTTTTTGCTCTACAGTTATGGTCTGAAGGTAATAAAATAAATACCTAATGTTGATAACGAATTATTCCTGGCAAGTTTTCATACCGGGATCCTACACATCACATGACTATTTACATGTATGGTAGGTAGGTTCCATGATGTAGTTCACAATCTATAAGGCAATAACCAACTCATAGCAATACCCGCACAGTACAATAAAGACAGACCCTCACAGCTGAGCAGACACATAACATATCATCTCATTTTCCTCGGAGAGTATTAAATATAGCGGTAATGCAATCCTTGACAGCTTGTTTCTTTTATTCATCTCTCGTATCTTAACGGTGTATCAATTCATCCCCCCTATAGCACGCGCTGTACGTATACGTCTACATCTGGATAAAGATGAATACAAGGGTTGAGTCTCCGTTGGGGTATTGATAGTGCTATAGAGCGCGAATAACAAATTACGACTTTATATAGGTTGAGTTGGTGGGTTGGTTGGGTGAGCCGCTGAAAAGCTGGCATTTGTCCATAATAATAAACTGTTCTTACAGTATTATTAACATTGTATCTTATTATGTTTAAATGCATAATTAGGAATTTAGACGACTTGCTGTCAAAAATGATTTGCAAAATTGCTATTGGCTTCCTGTGTTTAATGTTACTGTAACATAAAGGCTTCGTATTAATAAATAACTGATTAAGAAACGTAATGTTTTAAACTTATTTACGAGTTTGGCCTAACTTAACTTAAACTGTTTGAGATTCCCACAACAAAATATATCAGAATTAGATTGTGATGCACGCTAATAGTAGCGTACTTTACTTAAAAAAATGAGAGTAGATATACATCTATCTACTCCCATTTGTAGGAGTAAAGTACTCTTTCTCAAAGTGCGCAACGGATTTCCCCCTTTGCCCAATTAATCAAAGTAGGTACCTACTTACATTCTTTAAATAGTTGTGTTATTAAAAATCTTTTTATTTCACTCATTTTTCATCAAGTTTAGATTTATTAATAGCTAGCGATCCACCCCGGCTTCGCTTCCAACCAATTTACCTGCGGGCACAGTCCAAATTGTTGCATTTACCTTTAGGCTTTCACTTGATGCTCTGAATCTGCCTTTTAGAAAAGGCAACAGTAACTGGATTCAATTCTTTTCGTGTATATGACCAAGAGTGCCTTTTAATGGTTTAATAGAAGTACGTAATATGACTCTGACTTTAAATTCTGAATGTTTCACGAAAACGCTCACGACTTTTATAAAAAGGTTTCGAATGTTGCTTCAATAAAACAAGTTTAGATTTATTCTAGTTGAGCGCGCAAACAGACAGACGGACTATGATATTATTTTAGTTAATCTGTAAAACGACGAGGCATCAAAGAAAGTTAAAAGTTTTTTTTCTAAAGGGCATTTTAATTATATTAATTTACAACAGCTAAGCGTTTTAATATCATCTTTAGTAGGACGCGGTTGTTGGCTAGCTCTGTTAACATTCTTCGTCGGCTGTGTCCGCGAGTGGTTATGTATAATACATAATTGCTGTGTTGTGTTTTATTGGTTTATAACAATACATCATCACGTTGTTTTCGTGACGCGGACACACACCCTGGTCCATCTCGTTCTCCGCGCGTATTGTAACGGTGAAGTTACATTTAAATTACTTCTGTATTGTTACGTGATATATTTAAGTGACGGGCCTATTGGTCTAGTGGTTAGTGGCCCTGACTGCTAAGCCGGTGGTCGTGGGTTTGATTCCCACGCAGAACAAACTTTGTGTGATGAGCATGATTGTTTGTTCTGTGTCTGGGTGTGATTTATCTATAATATTATGTATGTTTTTATAAATTATATAAGTATGTATATCAGTTGTCTGGTTACCATAACACAAGCTCTGCTTAGCTTGGGATCAGATAGCCGTGTGTGAGTTGTCCCAAGATATTTATTATTTATATATATACGTATATATATATCACGCCTGTATTCCCCGAAGGGTTAGGCAGAGGTGTACCAATGTACACCCACAGTTCGTGTTACGTGATGTGAATGCAAAAAGTTTAATTATTTATATTTTATTATTCACGCAAATTCTGCTTTTATAATATTAACGAAAAAGCTTTTAATTATTATAAACTCCGCATTCCTGAAATACCAAATAAAATTCTACAAGTATTGAAATAAATGGCATTCGTGCAACACACTGTGAATTATTTTGCGTTCATTGTTTCATTTTCTATAGGAGATTTATTGATGAAGCTATCGACCTTTCAATGAATAACAAAGTTTGAGTCATTACTAATTACGGCTAATTAAAATAATGACAAATGACAAACAATGAGATGTACTTTATGACAGCTTTAACTTCGACGAGCTAGGAAAGTACATCTCTTGTATATAATAAACTTTGTTTATATTAATCATGCGGAGGGGCGCCGCGGGGCGAGGGCGGGGGGGCGCGGGGTCGCGGGGCGGGGGGGGGGGGGTTGTGAATGTCTCGAGGGTGCACGTTAAATTGAGTTGTCTCCCGCGATGCATTGCACACCTTACGTGTTGGGAGACACACGGCCGGCTAGCCTGGCCGACTTTAGAGTATGTAGTGTTACTTTTGTAGCGGTTCTGACTCAAATATGTACGATCTCATAAAACTATTAGAATCAGGTACGATTTCAAACGATTTGACGCCAAAACAAGTATTTAAAGGAAGCAACGACTAACTTTCTAGAATCAAAAGTGACTTCTTAGTTGCCGGCCTAACATTTTATTATTATGTAGTTCTACCCGCTCATTATATTTTTTTTAGTTCTACATTATTTTATTACATTTGTATGAATTCCCCACTCTTACTTCTTGATAGTAGTCCATCCAAAAATCATTAATAAGTAAGTTCTCTGTCCTGGCCGGCCGTGTGTACCGGCGTCAGTCGCGGGGCGCATTCACGGCTCGCGACAAACTGTGCCACAAATATATCAGTGTAATTGCGAGCCCCTCGCACCCACACCTACACACACACTCGCGTACCTATACTCACCTATACACACACATATCATGCACTATTTTTGTGTGATCGGGAGGGGGCGGTGTTACAAGCATTTTAATACTGAGGTATGAATAAATGGTCTAGATATTCTTTAAATTACTTACTGAACTACAAGATTTCAGCCGGCTTCCAGCTTGATTTAATTTTGATATAATTATAATAACTTCTGTTGTACTTGCTTTCAACAATGCGTCTATAAACCACCATTAAGCACAACCTGGTTAAACCTGTGCAAGTCGTTCAGAAGCACTGCCAACCATGACATTGACACACATCTACATACGTAGTTATATTGCTTAGTACTCATGCTAAGCAAGTAAAAATGCACGTAAATAATTAGGTTAGACTTGACAATCATTGATTATTCGATAGAATAAGTTCCAACAGTTCTATAAACAAAATAGATTCTCTATTTCTAAAGGCGGTACCTCCACAGTAGAACTGGCAACAAAATCTCAGCTATTTGTGTAAAAAGCGGGCGCTCGTAGCTCGATGCGGCTGGCCCCTGCCGGCGGCCGCGGGGGCCGTGTCCGGCGGCCGCAGGGGCCGTGTCCGGCGGCCGCGGGGGCCACGGTGGATTCCAACACAAAACGACCGTCCGCTGCGAGCGAGCGCTGTTGACAGTATGTAGCACTACTGGTAACTAACGTACCTGCGCTGTCTTTTGTTTATGAAACGACTATTTGTTTGTATGGAAAACAATGATTATTTAGATCAGTTTTTTTTCACAGCTCTTAAGAATAAATAGACGTTAATATTTATGCATCTCAATCTTCTTCTCCACTTGCTTTTAAAACCCGAAGAATAAACGCTGATGCTCTGCAAAAGAATGACGCATCCAAAATGTGGTGCTTACGTGGAATGCTTCACTATCGAGGACTCAGCGACACGTAACTCGTCGATCCTGAAAAAAACTGTTCATCAAGAAGGTTCTACACGCCAACATGAGGCAAGCATGTTTGTACGTGTCTTCAATTATTTAGACATGGTCAGACGACCCAAACATCTTCATACTTGATGTTTAGTGACCAATTTTATAATCTTGTACGATTCATTAAACTTTTTGTCTACTGTTACTTTTCCGCCGGCTCTCGTGTTGACACAGTTGTGAAGCCGTGCACGTGTAGCTCGGGTACACAGCACGACGTTCTGCAGACTATGTGTTCAGTTGGCAACTCAATCAAGGTCAAAAGCAGGTAGACCGATCATCGAATGCAGTTCATTATCTGCTGTTTTATTTAAAGAAGGAACCTAATAAATGCGCAGAAATATCTAGACCAATCGCAATAACCTTGCTTTTAGTTTTTTTTCATGTAAGAAGTTGTAAAAAGAACCTTTACTTACCAACGTCAGTCTTCACTGACATTGTTGAATGTACCCATAGGAAACGACTGACCTTGAAGTTTATGTTGGCGCGGCAATAGTAAAATAACTTATAAAATACATGTCTGCTGTAAGTAAAACAATTTATTACACCCAGTACTACATAAGTATAAACAGTTTCAGTTAAAAGAGCTAGGTGGTAATTGCGTATATAAATATGTCCTACAACTATAAACTTGTGGGAATGGAAGTCATGTTCAAATGGAAACAGCGTCGGTAGAATGTGCATTAAATAAAACAGTGTACAATATATTAACCGTGTAAGGTCACAAAAAAAGTAATAACTGTGACGTAAGAGCACCTAAGAACTGTCCCACTTCTGTATAAATAGATACAGACTGTTTTTCTTCGTTCGTCGAGCGCGTGCCTACCTACCTATCTACGGAAAACAATACATTGCTGTGAACCGAGCTGAATAACTTACAACATTATATTGCCAAGTAAATTAATAGTCGTAAATTATTCAGTTGTTGTCCGACATCTAAGTATTAACGTAGATGGTACTTATTTTAGCCACAACTGTAAATCTGGATTTATTTCGGATTAATCTTGATCTTTACTTAAGGATTAATGTCTGGCCTAGGTTCTGTTTTGATTACACAATAAAATAATGATTTGGTTGTCCTAAGTTGAGGATTTAATATGAAATACAAATACGAGTTGATACTATTAAATGAGTCTAATATCTTGAGACAATGACAACTTAGACTCAGAGTACGCGACTACTACCCAGAATAGTGACAAAATGCGAGGAATAAACAATAGCCATAATTACATACACTTTTAAGCCGTAATATGCCTCGGCTGAAGACCGCGACAAGAGACGTGGCAACCACTGGAGATTTATTCTAATTAACCGCTGTAACGAGATCCACGAAATCATTCACAGTAAACGAAATAAACAAAAACTCAAGGACAACTATTACAATATTCTACCGAACAACCATTCTATCCTAAACCGTGAAGCTAAACAGTTAACTAATAGTCACAAGTCAAACTACAATGGTTCTGTCACAAAGGTCTTCAAAGTCTGTCTGTAATGGTCTGCTGTGGTGTTACCTGGCTTAGATGTATATTGAAAAGTTGGTGCATTTATGAAATATATTAGTTTTATTGGTGTTCTTGGTAGCTGAAAGATCTCATAGAGGTTCAAGGAAGTTTAGTTTGTGAAAGGCAGAGACAAATGCTATATTTTGGCTTGCTGTTTACTATTTTCATTGACTTTTCGTGCTAAAAAACTTCGTCAAAAAGCAGCAACAATCACAATCATCATTGTTATAATTAACTACTTAATAATTCAAAATACCAGTATTTGTACAAAATGATTGGCTATCTGAGCCAGCTGTTAGGTGAGACACGTACTTAGAGTAGTGACTTCAAAATGCGAGTATGTTTCCTAAGCAACGAGCAATATGCAACGACGGCTCTCGTACAACTATATGTAAGTACCCACTCCTACCAAACGAGTAGAGATTTATTTTGGTGGTTAGTAACTAGTACACAACATGTGGAATGAGGGGACGTGAAACAATTACAATAAATCAGTGTAGTTGCGGTGACGACAAGCGCCGAGAGATACTAAATATACAATGTTTATGAATGTATTAAATAAGTACTAAAATGTTAAACCAGAATAATATTTGACTTCTCACCTACGAGCGTCTATTTCTGTACATACAGCCCGCAGGTGGCGACGAATCAGGAAAATGTTCATTACGTTAGCACCCTGCGTAAGCCTGCGGGTTGTTCGAAAGAGATACCGCGCCCCCGGAACGCAAAGGGCACATGAAGGAACATAGACGGGTTTTAGTCAGTAAAAGTCTGACACTCCCTCCCGCCCCGCCCAGGGCGGGGGAAGTTATTTGATGATTTCCCGTCTATAAAAAAAAAAAACCCTGCGTAAGTGTTCATTTATAGAGTAGTTGTGAATAGACCGCCACCGAGGTAATAATGTATTTATAACAATGTGCGGCTTGTACACATTCATATTTTCATGAAAGTGCATTATTACATGTAACAAGTATTATTGTATGAAATTAAAACATTATGCTATTTTGTAACCAGAAACTGACCTTACCATACATAATTAATGCGCGCCGCAGCGCAACTAATGATGTATATTATATGACGCGCGACATGTCGCCTGCGCCGCGGGACATTAATCAAGACAATCTGGAGCCGGTCTAGACAATCCCCACACAATTAATACGCAGCTAAACACTAACCACATATTATACAAATTAACGTCCCCCGGGGCTCGCCCCCGCCCATTATCACGAACATCTTAGGGGATGAAAAAGAAAAATACATTAACATAATGTGGGTAGTTTATCATTTTTTATTACCGCCCTCGACCGTTCGCGTACGGAGCCGACTCTCTTAAAGAAAATCCGGCGATGCACGAGACCGATACCCATACAATAATATGTACCGGCTCGTGTGAGTTCCGTAGGTACCTGCCGCTGCGACGACGTTTTAAAAGTTTTAACTTCGCCGTGAACACAAGCTAAGGGTTTTACATAACATAAATCTTTTAACATTTTCTCCTTTTCTAAATTCTTGAGTGCACCTTAAACCTTTTGCAAATCTCTAAAGGCTCTTAGTTATTTCTCTTGAAATAGCGTTTTGCGGTAAATAAGTGAAATAACAACTGCAACGAGAACCAGTCTTGGAATATTCAAAGCAAAAAAGTAAATGGAAACCCTTTCACAAAAATACGTACAACATTTAATGATATAGAAAAACAGTATTGGATGGTCGCAGCGGGTCCGCACTCTGCTGCTCGGCAAGCATAGCTTGTCCGAACTTGCCAATTTATGTGAGTTACAAAATATTAGTCGGCCGGACGCGACCGGCACTGAGAGCAATAAGGTCGTCGCTCGTAAACCTAGCGGGCCCTAAAGCGAGCACACTCGGAGCCACATAAAAGTGTACGGACCCCACCTGCGGACTCTCTTCAAGAATTAAATTAGAGATGTGACCTTTTAATTTGGCCGTGGCGATTCGTTGGCGCGCGTAAAAGAAAATAATGAACCTCTTTGCATGGAGTTTACGAGCCCTCTCTAATTAGCTAATGCTGTACGTTGTCTTATAAATAATGCACGTTTAAATTGGTAGACATTTTAATTGTGTATGCCAATTTGTTTCCATTTAACAGTGTTGTTTGTAGTTTATTATTTTCTTTGGAGTTTAATTAAATTGTTGTGTCCTTGTTAGTGATCCCATTTATTTTGATTGTAATTCAATATTTTTGTCAAAGAGTTAAATTACATGGGTTCAAAGGTTATTAGCGGCCTATTAAAATCTGCTTAAATTTCATTAAATGCAAGAACAGTTTTATCTATTCCATAGTATTACTTCTTTCTTCTAAGACGCGTTTCACAGCATTATGAGCCACAATTATAAGCACAAACGTTCCTCAAGGAACCCCACCGTGGCCACCGCTAGCGTCGCCCGCGTGTGACCCTCACATTATATGTTTCCACTTCAGGACTTTTACAACTCGCCTTCCTTTTATTTATTATTTTAATTCCGTTACCGGTCGGATAGTGCTATAAGCGGATCTCAAATTCGGATACTCAGGTTGCTTATGAACAATTGTAATGGTGACCTAATAAGACATCACAGTGCACAGGACATGGTTAATACCTAAATCTAGCTGTGGACTGTCAACCGTCATTGGCAGATATGTCAAGTGAGACAAGAATATAACCTAGCTGTTCCGATCTGTGCTAAAACCTGTCGATTCCATTCCAACTAATAGCATGCACAATCTAAAAATCAGTTTTTCCACCATTTCTGATTTAAGCGGGAGTAAGCACGGCTCCCTGGGGCAGCCGAGAGCGATCCCGACCGTTACGCAACCGATGTGCCGCATTGCCGAAAATTAGAATAGTACAGCCGATCACAGCGGTGTAATCCGTGTGATTAGCGCGAGTTTGCGCTGACAGTACTAAGCCAAAACATACTTGTTACCGGTCAGCTTTATATTAAATTGTGGAATTTGTTTCATTGATTTGTGCAACATTGTCACAGCTTAGGTCAGATTTGATGTTATAATCGTGGTGTTGGCCGGGTTCAAACATTTGGTGACATTTTGTAGGTATTAATCCAACAGTGGGATTGTTAGCCGAGCGAGAATTAGTAACTTTTTTCGTAACAGTATTTTCGTAGGAATAACAAAACATTTTATTTTCAAGCCCCGACACAGGTTTGCGTTCATTGTCTGTTGATTTATTAATCCTTGCAAAGGAAAGCGTCGAGTCTGCTCGTTATAGTGTGAATAAATAGACGCGCGCTACTATATTATAACCGCTACAGCTTCTATCGTCGCTGCTAAGCTCTGAAGCTTAATGTCAAACAAAATACAAACTTCACATTTCTCTTGATTTCTTTGATGTTCTCTCACGTGATGCAATACCGACGCGTGAAGGGTGTTGTAATTGACTCGGGTAAGGGAATTACTTTCAAAGTTGAGTTAGCTTCATACAAGTTAGTGGCACCCCTGGGACGTGTACCCCTGGATGTTGTGACAGCCCTCGCCGATGTGAGCGGTGTCTGTAGCCGGTGCGAACGAGGAGATGCTGGTGTTTAGTTAGTGCAAGAAAGAAATAAAGAGAATTTAACCGATCACACATAATAGGTATTTATTGACACCGTCACGGTTGTTACGATGACACACAAAACGTTGAAATGATTGAAGCAGCAATTTGGTTAGAATAAGTACACAATGTAAGAACGGCACCCACTTTGATACTAACACATCGGATGTTGCATTAGTACCCCACTTAGTCCTCCAACCCTTACATTTCAACCCTTTTAACCACAGCAAGGAATTCCATACATTTTTGAAGTACAGCCAGCAAAACAGTTTAGCGATTACCATTAAAAAGACAATGAATACGGACACACATTATGACGTCACGGCAACAATAAAAACTATGTAAATCGTATGTCGGGCACATTAGCAGGTTGTGACAAGAGGAATACGTTAACATTCATGAGTGACCCTCGCTTTATTGTCCGTTTCATTTGCCAAAGAAAAAGTTAATTATGTATTCACGTTTAATTAGGAGTTCGGGGATAAGGCCCCTCTCGCATATAATGTATCGTCCCCGTCGGGGGCCCAAATAATTCAACACCTACTGGGGCTGATGTAAGCTTGTTACTGAAGCCCACTACGCCATTATCCACTTGTTGGAAACGAGGTTACATTGTGATTTGATCTTTGTCCTATTTATATTTTCACTTTTTTGTTGACCGAGTTTATTTTGGTAGGCTATGTTTGGTATGAAATGTATTAAATTTTGAGAGACATAATAATTTTATTTTACACATAAAATCCTAGCCAAAAGCCTGTAGCTATTTGTGGAATTGTGTCAAATTCATCCATATTTAGTTTGATTCAGATTCCAATACCTGAGCTTTAAAAACACTTTAGTAAGAGGCGGGAAATAACATGGAAACAATAACTCTGTTGAATGAATAGGTATTTGAAAAAGCTTTTTAGTTTAGTTTAGGAACAGCGCTCGGTTTAGCATATTGGATACAAAACACTTTGTGCGCCGAGTGCTATTGTTGCTACATTCTATGTCGGGGAAATAAACACATAGTGTGCATGTACCGTAACGATCATTGAGGTAGCTTATCATCATTTATTTGCAAGAAAATCCAATTATACAGTTGTATTTATCTATTAGATAAACTCAAGTAGCGGCTGTGTCCCAGTGCCGCGAATAGTTCTCGTCTGTTCCGCTTAGCTCCGCTACATCAATGAAGCGGCGCACAGCCTCCAGCTGAACGACAGTTATGACGAGTGCACACAAAGCCGCACAATTAATGACCGCGATGTTCAAATTAATTGAGATTTTGTGTTATTATTATTTTGTGCGGTCGACTGTACCTGCGAGCGGTTTGCAAATATCACGCCGTGAAACATGAGTGAGTTCTGGTGAAACTCACGTTCATGATTAATTTCATTATTTTGTTTGTATGTATGTTATTTCTACCGCGGTTTTCAGAAATTTAAACAGCTTTTTAAAGAATTACCTAACTAGTTGTGAGGTTTGAATCTCGAAACACCTACGTGTTTCGAGATTCAAACCCCACAACTAGGAAGCGATTATGTCTTAGGCGGTACTACTACCGCCTAAGACATAATCGCTTCCTCCCGTGGTAAATTATGCTTAAAATAGAGATCTGACTAAAAGTAGGTTTAGTTACAGCTGACCACAGGAGTATTCTGGGTTAAGGGGTTACCCGAACACAGGACACCGAAAACACCCATTTTTTGTCGCATTGTCTGGCGTATAGGTACATAATTATAAGCCTGAAAAAATAAGTGTATTCATAAAATAAGACTTTAAAAAAAGGACTTATCTATAAATATTTCATGAAAATAAAGCAGTATCATGGTAATTATGCGTTTTTGTCGACATTACATTATATTTGCTTACCATAGGGCCTTAAAAGACTGAACACTCAATCGCCCGACCGGCTGCAAATGTAGCGTATTGCTCTCAAATCATAGAGCAGGGCAAGCCTATTGTTGTGTGTGGTGTCGCGCATTGTTGGTAATGTGGCTGCCTATTGACACAACAGGGGCATGGCAGTGAGGCGTGAACAGACAATCACAGCAGACAATAATAGAGGCAACGATACATTACATGTTGTCGCGCCAAAGCCTACATGTTACTATACCAGTTGAACAAGGCCTAAGGTAAGCGATGATGCTTGATGAGAACAATGATTGAATCAAAACATGACCAAGAAGCATGATCACACCAGTATGTTATACTAGAGACCCACACGCGATTACTTCTACATTGCATATCACCCGGGTTAAGATACGTCTTTGGTTACTGTCCCGCTGTTGTGGGTTGTAGCGTTATAGCCTATGTTACTCAGGAATAAAGTAGCTACCTTATGTAGAAAAAAAAAGGTTCAGTAGGTTCGGAGCCTATTCGGTACAAACAACCAAAAAATCTATCTTCTTTATATTTTTATAAAATTAGTATAGATTTGCAGGTGGCACTGATTGACCAAAGTCAAAGCATTTATTTCAATTATACCATTTACATGTAGGTATTTTTAAAGTGTCCAGAAGTTATATTATGCTAACAAATGCTATGTCTCCAGTACCCTAGGGTAACTAATTTTAATAATACTAGTTATAATAACTTACTATGTATCTCATTTTAAGCGAACTGTTATTTAAGTTCTTATGAGAAATAAAGTTCTTTAAACCTAAGTTACAGTTTAAAATTGAAGCTAGTTGCTCGTTCCAAAACGTAGGTCTCTATGGAGAAGAACGAGCAAGAAACTCCATGGACACTCTTTTCCTTTAAATTGTTTTTTATAAAATCTTGTTGAACTGATACTTAGTGGAATGAATACTGTGTTTTTCAAAAGAAAAAAAAAGTTAAAAGTTAACAGCTTAATAAACAGTTAGCTTACTTTCAGCTGTAAAATTAGCTTTCTAAATAAAAAATAAATGATACAAGGTGGCATTTGTGTTAAGTAAAATAATTATTCCTAATGATGAGTACAATGACCTGTTTTCAGGTTTTCAGTAAAATTAATTACACGTTGTATAGTCACAGTCTGCCGAATCGCGAAAATTGGATAAAGGTAACAAACAATTCACTGTCGTACGAGTTAGCTCACTCATCAGTAGCTGTCGACTAGTCTAGACTAGCGGAGCAGCTATAACCGTGCCACCGAGATGTTCCCGTGATCTCCGGCGAGTACTTGAGCTATTTTATTACGTTATTATGAGGCGGCGTGATCGCTGTCATGCAAATGTCCACATTACCATGCGGGGTTATTGTTAGGTGTTCTCCTATTCCATTTGAATTAGGGTTATTACGCGATATGGACTTGTTATATTGGCTCCAAGCTTTACGGCACTTCTGACTTGTGAACACAACTCGCAGAGCTCGGGAGATGGTGGAGCTTTTTAACCGACTTCAAAAAAGGAGGAGGTTCTCAATTCGTCTGTATGTATAATATTTTTTTTTTTTTTTTTTTTTTTTTATGTATGTTCACCGATATTTTCGTCAATTATTGACGGATTTGAAATTTTTTTTTTTGTTGGATAGGTTTCACTTCCGAGGTGGTCCCATTTTCATCAGTCCAGGATCTGATGATGGAATCCAGGAGAAATCGAGGGCAACCACCGAAAATTGTATGCTCGTATGGTGTTTTTGTTACGTAATCGTGTCTTACTCAGGTATATGCTTCATGGTGTCAACATCTGATGCTGCTGTCCTGATGATGATGCTACAGTACTAGTTAACGGTAGTAGTTTTTGAGATAGGGACTTTTTATTATATTATGTTTGTTCTCGGATAACTTCGTCGTTTATGAACCGATTTAGATTATTCTTTTTTTGTTGGAAAGGGTAAACTTCCCAAATGGTTCCATTTAAATTTCATATAGATCTGATGATGGGTTCCGGAGACAGACAACGGAACTCTTCAAAAAATTTCAGCAAATCAACCGCGATTGCTGCTATCGCATAAATATGCATTGTTTACGCAATTGCACAACATAACATCGCGCCTGTACACTCGAAAGAGTTACTCAGATGTATACTTACAGTAATATTTGAAAATGTCTCATCTAAGTAAACGAAATCGCGTATTCTGCTTTCTTATGACTTTTTTTAGCGGTGTCATGTTAATTTACATGACATGACAGTTCCTTCATGGATTTGTATAAAAAAATTGATACAAAAAGCGAGAAATAAAAAACTTTTTTACAAAAAAAGACAACCGCCTTCAAAAACTAAAAAGAGAAAAATAACTTTAGCTTTGGAAGTCGGCGGCAATACAAAACAACAAACAGAAGCAAAGCCGCCGACTTCCAAAGCTAAAGTTATTTTTCTCTTTTTAGTTTTTGAAGGCGGTTGTCTTTTTTTGTAAAAAAGTTTTTTTGAGGACCAAGTGGCTGTATATTACTAGATCTATACTTAGGCGGTAATTGTAATGATATAGTATTCTGCAGCTTAGTAGCAAATCAAATGAAAATTCAGACGTACAAAGATTAAACTTACTTGATAACAAAATTAAATTCCGGATAATTCGGATATACCCGACGGACTAAAGCAACCATAAAATTAATAAAAGAATAAAGAACGCTATCCCTACGGCGAGAGAGAGAGAGGTAATGAAATTAGCACTCTGTACAATTTTAGTTATTTACGTGAGCGAGTTAAATTAACGCCTGAATTATGGATGGCAGTTAAAATGTTACTTAAACATTTACTCTGTTCAAGAGTTACAGAGCTATGCAGCAATCAGAGTAACGAAACAGTGCGCAATGTATTAGCTATTTTTTATCTTAGCTTACTATTAGTGTTATTGCAATTTTGAATTGGAGATAAATAAATAGCAGGGAAATGAAAAAAAAAACACACACATGGGGTTTAAGTTTGGATAAACAGATTAAAAAAAAGGTCCGTAGTCAGTTTTTTTTTATATACGGCTGAATAAAAGATAACTTTGTTAAAAAATATCTTAAATAAAACTTAAATTATTTCAAACGTTTCTTTTCACTAATAAATGATTGTCAGACGTAAAACAAAAAGCCACGAGTCTAAATAGCACTTTATGTTTCTTTACTACACAACTTTATCCACGCAACACAAATGGAATAACCGCTCTAAAACAATAGAGCTAGGCAGTCAAATAAAAAAGTCGTCGGCGCGGTATAATGGCACGCACATTACGACACCCATCTCAATCGGCAGACATCGAGGGAGCGCTCTTCACACTCGTATCATACGAACGAGCGCAGAAGGTCAACAGTGTGACTAGTGACAAGCACTGTTACGTATCAGCTCACTGCTTACATCTTTCACTGATAAGGAAACTGAGTGTTGTTCACCTTCTGTCTAAACTTGAGTTGTAGGCTCGTGGGTTAGCACAGAAACAATGCCGCTCGTTAAGAAAAAAAACCTTAATATAATGCAAATGCGTCGCATTATCAGCGCTTCAAATGTCTTGCTTTTGAGCCAGTTTGTACATTTTGTAAATAGTGATATTTCTGTATCTCTGCGTGGAATGCACGCAAACGAGTCGCACACACACGACACGCTTTCTATATATTCGTTAATTAAATGTTATTCATCGCACAACTTGTAGAAACTTTGACAAATGTACGCATTTTATTATTATATCGTTTGCATGTTTAGCTTTTATGCTTTTGTTTTATAAAGCTTCAAGTACAATGGGACTGTGATACTATAAGTGTTATTTTGATATTAGTCAACGTCAACACACGTCGTACTTTTTTCGTCGTTTTTTTGTCGTCTGACTGAAGTTATGCTGATAGTGTATCTGGCAGACATATTTGTTGCTTTTGAAGCATATTTTATATATCTATATTTATATCTATATCTATATAATGTCGTGATGGCCCAGTCCTTAGGGCGCCCGCCTCTCATGCACGAAGTTGTGGGTTCGCAACCGGGCACGGGCACGTACCAATGTGACTTTTTTTAATTCATATTATGTTCTTTCTAAGAGGCCCTTAAGGCGGTTTAAAAACTCTGACACTAGGTTTTGTGGGGTCGTTAGACCTTACTGCCCACACGATAAAGAGAAAGATCATATTCTATAAATATTAAACCAGCACACACATGCTATTGAAAACGGCATCTTAGCTCTGTCTCTAAAACAAACGTTCCATGTACCTCCTCCAATAAGAGATTACCTCTAATACTCCACTGACATGAGACGAGTGCAGAGGGCTCCGCAACGATCGACCGGCTCCGACTGCCGGCTGCTATGAATGCTCAGTTCACGGTGAGTGTCCGCCGCCCTAATGTTGCACTAACACGCTGTGCCACCGCTACAGCAGCGTTACTGCGAACATTGGCAGATTAGAGGAGTTACCTCGGTAACGCGGAGCTATGACGAACAGCGTCACGCAGCGTGACGTTCAATTAATGTGTATGGATGATTCAAAGTGTTTAGAGAATGTGAGTGAATAGCGATGGCCCACTTGGAGTCTAAGTGATCGATTTATATTAACTGTGATAACTATAATTACTGCGTATGTGTGTGTTGATTGAGCTGTACAGGTTGCTCAATACTGGTCGGATAAACTTTTAAACGAGTCAATCGACCCGAAAAGAAGAAGACTGTGATGATGGGAAGGATAGTAGTGAGTGTGTATGTCAGCTAGATCGTTGTGATAGTAGTTATAATGTGGTTGGTCGCCCGCGGTCGCGTCACTCGTCGCCATTGTTCACCACGCTCGTCTCATGGCTTCACTCAGCGAGAGCTTCAATTATGGATAACAGCTCTTTCAACACTTTATTACTAACGGCGACTAGGTGACGCCTTGTTCATTTCATGTCAAAGTTTCTAAATAAAACAAAAACATAGAACCGAAAATTTAATTAAAACAATACTTTTTTGGTCTTTGTCATCATGCTTTACTTTTGCATGATTACTAACATTATGTATCCCATGCACCAGAGAGGTAATGTTCCTATACCCCCGCGGGGTCACGGCAAGTCACCCTGACCCCTGCACCCGACTGACCTTGACCTTCCGCTCTGTGTGACTCGCTGATTGATGAGTCACGCACACACGTGCAACTACACTGAACGAACCTTCACACCTGATTTCATTAGGTACATACAAAATAATTAGTCTCGAATTACTTTCCCAGACTATCATGATTCGTTGAACTTATAACTTTCATAGTGTTTCTGTGACTGTGCATTCAAACTAAATTGATTAAAGTACATACTTGTGTTTGTATAGATAA
The DNA here is from genome assembly GCA_932526535.1 of Caradrina clavipalpis. Classification (NCBI taxonomy): domain Eukaryota; kingdom Metazoa; phylum Arthropoda; class Insecta; order Lepidoptera; family Noctuidae; genus Caradrina; species Caradrina clavipalpis. The sequence goes on from OW052101.1 coordinate 190,565, forward strand.
TGGCGCACAGTGGAGCGGGGGCGGCAGAGTGCCAGGCTGATTGATTGCGCCGGGAGCGGCGGCTGATTGCAAACCTATTACAGCCAACATTGCACTCACTAATCTCACATTCTTTACTTTATTTTATTGCTGTGGGTGATGTCTTTGTATCTAATGTATTAATTACAATTCAGTCGTGGGAGTATTTATAACACAGAGCTCCCTCGGGTGACCGTGGCAGAGGTGATAGCACACAGTGAGCAGAACGATTACCATGCGAGCTGATTATGTTATCTACATCTACATGTTTCACAGCTAGTTATAAACTTCGAAGACAGTCATGGTCCTAAGAGGCACATTTAAAATAAGCCTAAATTCTCGTTTCGACGTAGAACTTAAACAGTCAGGACTTTTGCAAACTTATGCGCATACATAAAGCTTAATCCCAAGACCTTCGTCTATTAGCAAACATAAAATTATTTATTACAACTCACAAAAGACCAGTTCTACACTTGACCTGCATTTTTTGTCCAGCGATTGGTCCAGTGAACTGCAAAGGGCAGTGCCACAGTGGCGCACCGCGCGGTGGCAGCGTGCCAGAGTATCGCGTGCTTAGTGCGCGCTCACTACTGACGCCATTATCTGCTCAGAGGCTTCTAGATCATTTGCCTGCTGGTTTTATTTACTAGCAGCCAACTATTTTGGGAAGCGAAAAATACATAAACAATTATGACTGGGTTCAATGTACGCGCCAGTACAGTACTGAGAGCTGTAACCACGTACGGGGCTTACTTCTGCAACTTAGTATTTAAGTCTACATTGATTATTTATTACAACAAACACGTAACACATTTAACAGACATAGCAACCAATTAATGGATACCTAGGTCAACCAGCTACGGTGCGAGTTTGAATTAATTCCGAGTCATGACTAACTAAACTAGCTTTAAAAACGTGCTTAGCTTTCATATATTGGTGCTGTGTTCTTATTTGAAAGTCGAATTTAACAAAGTCCCAACCTACTTACGTGTATGTATAAAACTAGAAAAACAACCGAACATCACATTCACGAATGAAGGGGAACAATACCCGCGGCGTGCTAACAGACATCACATAAAAACAAACGAGTCGAGCCTGAATCAGGAGTCGAATCGAGCGAACGAGATGATTATAGTGTGTTTATAGACTCCGCAGCCTACAGGCTCCATAGACAGGATAATCTGTCCTCCAGCTTCAGCTCTTAAGACCTTATATGGACTACCTGTGGCTTTACTACAAGACTATTGCGAAACTACTGATAAATACTCACTATATACTTCATGAATGTCGTCTCAGAGAGAGAATTAATACGATGCTCCTTGTGATAGAGTACATTCACCTTCTGTAGGATCTGTGTATAATGGTAGTTTCATGAAGGAGGTCGTTCAAGGATGCACGAGAATCAAGCGCCTTACCTAGTCAGCTCTCGAGACAAGTGCAATGTAAGTTAACACTGAGAATACAGTGTATATGTTAACACCTTGTATATCTGATGAGTAACATATACACTTATAATTGAAGCTGAGCTTATAGCTGATGTATTAATAAAATTGTTTTAAGTAGGTAGGTACTTGCTGTAAAGCGTGAAATGTTTTTACAAACCAACAATCTTCGTCTCATTATTCAATTTAATTATGTGAAGTCTATCAAGACAAGCTGTTTAAAAAAAAATCACACTAACTTCTATTTAAACTAAGAACAGGTTTGGAATGGTTGCTACCTTGAGGCCTGCCTACCCCGTAGTGGTAAGTACAAGTGGCTCGGCCGGACAATAAAGCGAGTGTCGCAATGCGGGACGGTGCCGGAGCGACCCCCCGTCGTGCATACAGTGGATACACTGCCTAATTGGGACAGATTATATTTAAATATCTGTTTCTGTGCCACTTCTTAAATGTTAAGAGAAATATAACTTACGTTTAAGCTTCATATCAAATGAAAAAACGGTCAGTGTATGGTCACAGAGGATCCATGTTTGAATGAGAGGTTATGAATTTTAACAAATATAAATAAGGTTCCGAGTAACCTGCCAATCAATTACAGTTTAATCTATAAATACTCTAAAAGCTTCACTAAAGAATATAACCCAATTTTATTAAACAAGCTATAAATCACGTCGTTATTAGATTTCACTCACAATTAATTTCTCAAATCCCGATGTAACTGAAAAAGTGACATCTGAAAAAAGGTGTACCATTAAATATGGACGCGCACAATTTCCTCGCGAACCCTTCATCTGCTGCTGACAAATGAGCTATTATTTCATCCCCTCACTTAATACACGAACACGTGAGAATTTTACCGACCGCTCTTTATTTCATTTATATTCGGATTTTAACTGAATCGCTGAAACGATTATTTAACAGAAAGTGGTCAAGAGTTTTATTTAAACTCATACCTGGTGAAAAGTTATTGCTATAATGTACTGCATATACTCGTCATCCATTGTCGGGTCTCCCCGGAGGTCATCGCGTTCAAAACTAATGTTCAATCTTTGAATAAAAGTTTTCAGGCCTGTTATAGCTTGTTTAGTATCGCATTTATAGAAAACGGGTTTGTCAAATGATAAAAAATCCCCGTAAACATCATACAAGTATGTTTTGTATTGGGTTCGATCCCTCTACCCAGCAGTAAGTCAAATGCCAGTGTACTGTACACAGTACACTGTCATAGTATACATACTATGACAGTGTCGTCAATAGTGTCAAGTGCTCGGCCACCGTCATGGATTTGATTAGAATTACGCGCACCATGGCGCTGCTTGCAAAACTGAATCAGATTAAATCAAAATCAATGTTGAGCGCAAATGAAGAGCATTTCTCAGCGCAGTTATTATCATTTTGTTCGCAATAGCTTGTTTACCAGTCGTTCCGGCGTGTTCGCAGTGAATGTAATTCCGGGTTGCACCGAGATGTTATTGTCGTTTAACTCTTGCCGATGGTAAGTCGTAAGGCACGGCGGCGCGCGCCGACGACCGCCCGTTTATGTGATTTTTATTTTTATAGCGCCAACTAGCCTTTATTGGGATCGCCATTACGATTTAAGATGGTTTTGCTGGAAAATGCGGTTTTAGAAGAAATGTTTTCTACGTTTTCGTTTCAGTTTAAAATGTTTATTACTTCTTATCATGGTGGCTGGTTTTCACACATGCCCAAACTGCTAAAAAGATTATTTGTTTATAAGATGAACCACACAGAACGTTCCATCGTTCTGTGTGGTTCACAGTGATATAATAGTTCAAATATATGTGACTTAATAGTAGGCACGTACTCTCTCGGTCGGTGATCTATATCAACCTTTTGTTACTACTTAATAACTATATATTCCAAGTAATTAGTGTACGGTCAGAACATATCTGTATACAAAATAAATTAAGATCCTGTATCCACAAGAATACAAAGAGTAATTCAGAAAGAAATAAGAGTGCAGGCGAAGTGAGGCACCTTGCAGCGTTGCAGCCATTCGGGACAGTCACATTACTCAGAGCAACGGCTTCAAACACTCGCCGCCACCAATAGCGATCGAGTCGACAGTTTACTCAACTGCTTACTTGATCAATCGGTCGACGCGTTCTTACTGTAGCACTTTTATAAAGATAAACTATATAAAAAAATATATATATTAATTATGACAAAGAAGACTGGCGATTTTTTTTTGTTGCTTAGTTTAAGTAGAGAATGCCTAGGCATTAAGTCCGCCTTTATACTTTTTGTTGCATAAAGTTTAAATTAACAAAATATATATTGAAATTATAATGAGCTAAAACTGTTACAAAACTGGTAATTAAACAAATATCGTCCACTCTTAGTCATTACTTAGTCATTCATCATTACTCTGTGAGACACGCAAAGTTTCGAAGAAAACAATCGTTTAAAATATCAAAGTTAAGCAAGTCCGCAGGCGTCTCCTATTGTGTGCCCTAATGGAATATTTGCAGAACAGATAATATAATAACCGCCGCGAGGGAATTACCAACAATTACATACTAGCGAGCTACTTCTACGTCAAATATAAATAGAGTAAGAAACGCTTTGTGAGCGAGCTCCGGGTAATGTTATTGTTTATTACGGAAGTTTATATTGAGGCTCGTAGCAAACAGATATTAACAAAAAGATTGAGAAGGTACAATCTAATTCGATTTAAATTTAAATTATTTAGGTATTCTGAAATAATTGAATATTTCAGACTTACTACTATTTTAAAACTTAATAATGATAACAAAACCTCTCCGTGTCTCCCACAGAGTACAAAATGTACATGTTTGAGAAGGAAACAGCGACATAGACACAGAAGAAGCGCCTGAGTATCAAGCAGGTCGCGATTGCGGACCTTGCAATGCAAACCGATAGCCTCACATTACACAAAGGAATTCGATTTCTTCACCAGCACCAAGAAACACTTTACAGCGACTCTTATGTTATTTGATTTTACAATGCTCGCTGAACAAATGAGTTAGGAATATTACCAGACGGAAAGCTTCAGTGGAAATCGAAAAGTCAAGATTGTAAATGTTACCGTTTCGTCTCTCGGCCAACATTAGCAACGCTCGGTGTAGACAGAAACACGAGAATTATTTTGATCGCGCAAATCCTAATTAAACGTCAAATCAACGTGGTAAGTGGAATCCGAGGACATTAAAGCTCGGAGCCAAAGGAGAAAATATCAATTTGAATGGATTGAACCCGGGTAATGACACCGGCAGTAGTTGCGATCGATCACGACTACCTTTGGGATAAAAAATGTGGTATTAAAGGTGCGGGACGAGTTGAACGGACATTTTGCGGGCAGTTTGGGTTGTTTGAAAGAAATTGGCTTGGTCACCTTTCCTTTTATGGTTTTCGGTGGGTTTGTATGACATCGTATTGCAGAAAAACGGAAGATGTTCAACAGAAACCCCGTTTTTCTACCTTCATAGGTGTAGTGACGAGCACGTGTCTGACCTACATACATCCAACTTTGTCAAAATAAACGAACGATTATATGTTTAATAGTTGTGTTTATGTTGATAAACTTCAAGACAACTCTATCACAAATTAGGTACTTAGTAGTTACTGGCTGTATATACAATTTCACTACCGTCCGCCGACGATGAATTATTTCAGCTGTAAACAAAACAAAACATTTTCTGTCAGGCCGAGCTTAGCCGAAACATTTTAACACTATTTACATATTTTTACAAGTGAAAAGACAAAAAGGGCCGAGGTTTTACCTCGCGTATAAGTACCTACGTGGGCACAAACGTAGTTACGAGGGACGCTCGCGGACAGTATTACATTTTTGTTCACGTAATACAAATTGTTTTTGTTTTGTCTTCTTTGTGTGAATATATATCTGAGTAATAAACACAAACCTCCGTAAGTCGCCCCACAAACAATATTGTTTATACTTGATCGTATTCTGCGTCGTGTCGCGATGACCCCGATTCCTCTAAAGCTATCACGAGCGACAGTAAAAAGAACTCAGTTTATTCACATCACGGAACAAAAATTTCAACAATTATCTGAAGACAGTTTTGGAGATTTCAAGATATTAATTACAAAAGTTTCATTTGATTACAAAAGTTGCACACTTTGTTTGTAATAGGCAAATAATTTTGACGAATATTGGAAAAGTTGTATAGATGCAGGATTTTAATTAATTTTGTGGAGTGTGTACCGGATCCCGCCGTAAAGTGTGGTTACCTACGATACGCGGAGCTGATACGCGCAGCCAAGATAAATTGCTTTTGTACTCAATTGTATGGATGCTCATGATAACGCCTATGATCTTGAACACGGTAAGCAGTAATGAACAGCTAAATAAATAATAAAATGTTTATTGTTTACAAAACGTTACATCCATCATTATCTCTTTCGTATGAGCTGCTACTATTATTACAGTTCATATTTGACTAAGTCACAACGGTGCTGCAATGACCGTCAAATCTTAAAGAACTTTGAGTAAATTAAGGAAAACACACGAAGCGTCTAAACGTTCATCCACTTTACTTACGGAAAAATATAAAAACATTTGATACGAGAGATATTCAATCTCCGAAAATAGGGACAATCGTTACGTTCATAAAATGTTCAATAAATAAACACGCCTTCGTATTTATTACAATTAAGTGGATCCACGTGGAGGTTTTCAATTCCTATTCATACATTGCTTTACTTGCGAAAGCTCTCGTTTTTGATGGAATTATTTTGTGACGTACTCAGTCGAGCTTGCCAGCCGTATTTATTATTTTATTTGGTGTCGTGAAGGCCCAACGGTTTAGAGCGCCCGCCTCTCATGCACGAGGTTGTGGGCACGGGCAAGTACCAATGTGACTTTTTCTACTTCAAATGTACTTTCTAAGTTTATCTTGCACATCACTGATATCGGTAACCATGTCAGAGGCCCTTGAGGTGGTTTAGAAACTCTGGCACTAGGTTGAGTGGGGTCGTTAGACCTTACAGCCCACACGATAAAGAAGAAAGACTGTATTTATTGGAGGAGTAGAACTGATATAATAGATATTAAAGTTTTCCTCTGTAGGTCTCATTCCACAGCTATGTTGTGACGATATGATAGATGTGTCGCTGACGGTGTGCGGTGTGTCGGCTCGCTGAGCTCGTGAGCTGAGCTGAGCTGAACGGTGCCGGGTCATGCGTGACATTCGAACGCCATCTGTTCGGGGGAAGATATCTGATAGGATGAGTCAGTGTAACCATGTACTGTACCACTAAACTACTTAATGTTAGTTTATTCAATTAGATGGAAGATTTACAACATGCTCCATTGTTCATAATAGTCGCAATTGTGTTTTGGTTTCGTTTGTTGGTTCAATAGTAGTTCCCGTTTTACATACATGAACTCACGCCTTTTCCCCATGGGTGCAGGCAGAAATATGTGGTTTCTGCCTACCCACTTACATAATCCTTTCGCCTTCTCCACGTTCATACATGTGGTCATACAAGCACGCCGGTTACGAGTAGGTACAAGTTGCATAAAGGAAATATAATTATTTCGCGTTTGACAGAATGGTGTCATGTATTTCTAGAAGTCAGTATACCATCGACCTCCCACCGTACAATAATAGAGTAAAATAAAATACAAATAAAAGAGTTCACCCGGCGTGACGTAGGTCGCGCGTGTGGGTGCTGGCGTTATCAGTGCGACGTGATTAGAGCTGCTCGACCGGTCACCTACGCGACATTATACTGTGAGCTAAACTCAATTTTAATGAAGTGATTTGAGATCAAGAGGCTGTTGGCTTGATATTTGTTAAAACATAACAAGTCTTACTCAGATATACTGAAATCTAAAATATCGAAAAAAATTAACAATAATACTTATACAGTAAATCAAGATGATTAATATTATTACGTTGTCACTTGTAGAGTTTCCATAGACGTTCAAAAAAAGATCTATTTTATGAACAGAATAGATTAACAACAGGATAATATTAAAAAGTCAATCTTAACAACGCTGATGTGAAGGTGTAAGCAAAGGATTGAACAACCATTTATAACTATTAGCTTTTCAAATATACAGTTCACTTTAATCGTGGTGCAATAATGATACCACAGAAATACAAATATCTGTGAATGATACCTATTACAAAATCCAGTTACTTTAAAAATTAAGTGTTAACATCAAATAGCCATCAACACCGTTCACTTAAAAGTTAGAAACAGTTCGAAATAATACACACCTATTATATTCCCTCGCCCGAGACGCACACTCAGGAGTATTAACTTTCAAAAATAAATAAAACAGCTAACAGTTTGTGCAAATTATAGCACTTTCTTGAATTTCATTGCAAATATTTTTAGTCTGAAAGTTTTGTTGAAGTTCAGCTGAAACTGGCAATAAGCATGCTGTCGTGTTGTTCGTAGAAGTTTACATCACACTTCAATAAATACAACGACTTCGGCACAAATACAGAAAATAATATTTAATAAGAAACATATTTTTCGAAATCAATTTCCATTTAACGTGATTGTTTCGTAAAAGTGTATTTCTGTATATTATAACAGTCGGGTAAATAGTTCATAATTTGACATAATAATGAAAGGTATTATGTAATAAGTGATAATGGACCAGTCAGATAATGGAGCCTGTTATCAGTGCCGAAATCAAAGCAACCGCACTAATACATTTTAATATAAAACTTAGTCCAAACACGACACACACTATAGATACAAGTATCACTCTGCTGTTAAAAACTATTGCTCCGTAAGGAGGAAGGGACGGCGTCCTAAATAATCGTCGTACATTAGTCCCTGTCTCCCCCCCCCCCCCGCGCCCCCCCCTCTTGCCATATTTGTGCTAAATGTGTGCGTCGTCACAGTTCCCGCGGGCTCGGCGGGGAGGAGGAGTTGAGATCCTCCTGGCGGGATCCAGACGCGAGCGTGGAATCAGAAGAATTAAACCGAACCGTCATGCCTATTGGGACCATTAGCATCTGTACCTACACACCTACATTCATCCCTTTGTGTATTAGTAGCCTGTATAAATCCACAAGACGTATAAATGCGTTAGCCAAACTATAGAAAAACGGGTGCTTATTAATTTGCGCTAACTTCTAGAAGGCTTATATGCACCCTTGCCTGCAGATTCTTATACAGCTACCTACAAAATGAAAGCAACAGAAAATTGTGCTCGCTAATCAAACCGTCCCAGTGTGATGCAATAACGAACAAATCCATCTATCAGAGGGCCATACAATCTCGTCGCGAGGACGAACCTCGCCCCACTTCCAAAACAAATAATTAAATTACTCGGGAACAATCTCGTATATTGGCGCCAATTACGCGGACTGTGCCGTCCTCAAAACAATGGATGGCACATTACTATGCCGTGGACGTTCTGTTGTGCTATTGAATGCGACTGAATTTGTATGTTAATGTCATGATCAAGTTTTGAACAATGAATGGTTATTTTATCATCGCGGACGTTACGTTAGTGTATAGTATTATGCTGAATACATCTACATGGAGCTATTCTTTTTTGCTGCCACCATGTTGGTATATCTTAATTTCTCTCATTACTTTGCAGTTACTTTGCAGGTATTTTGTACAGAATCGTCCGGCAGGTAATTAATCCTGCTTCGAAGCAAATTCGGTTCTATCAAGTAGTCTATGTTCAGTTATGGTGTAACGGTCATGATTTGATGCTTAATTAATTTTACATGTCATTTGTGTAATAGCATGTAGCCGTAGGTAGCTAAGCAGTCGACACAACACTACATACTCTATGTACTCGAGCCGGCTGTTAACTCGTACATAACAATGAACCATTCAAATGACCACGTGTTTGTACTTATTCAATAACAAACGGTTCGACCTCAACCGTCAATATTTGTTTAATGATATGTTATGGTTCAGGTATACTACATTATAAACTGTAATCAAGCATTCACTATTATTAAATACAGCAGCTGTCATTATAATCCAGCGACTAAAATTAACCGTAAGCGACTGATACGTGTTCCAAGTGACCTCGAACTTGCAACTCCATGGTGAAAGTTTCTTCAACTCTAAGTTCAACAAAGGTTTTTCTTTAGAACGCCCTTGTGATTGGTCGTCAGGTGCGTCAATCCATCTGCCGCGTCGTGGTAAAATATAGCAGTCATTGCAGCGGGCACCCGGGGGGGTGAGGTACGGCACCCGGGGGGCGGGCGGGGGAGGTCCCGCGGCCTGCGGGCTGCCAGGACCGACGCGGATGTGAGAACAGATTGAATGTGTTTAAAGGTTCAGTCTTAGAAAGGTTTCCAGTTAAATTCGAATGGGTCATCATCAGCACACCACTGTCGGTAGTCCACCGCTAAACATCATATAGGCTAATATTTCACAGCTCAATGAAACTGGTGGAAAACAGATCTTGCTCGTGTACACTTAAACAAATGACTATTAGTAGCCAATTTTCAAATCTATCTCATAATTGTTGTCACGCAATAACTTTTACAAGTATAAGCCTGTCCAATTGCACACAACTTGCACAACTATCTAACAACGCACTCACACTCCCAGTCACCCACATGCTACCACTACACTTGGAGGTGAATTCCTGACAATTAAAATTACCTCTACGTTTGTAAGCCGAGACTTCAAACAGCAAAGTTTTCAGAATACAGTCCTACAGAGAAGTTAACCCTAGACGCTCGCGGCACTAGAAGTCTAGAACTCATTTTAAATTACCTAAAGATAGGTAAGTACTAAGTTTTGAGATGAGAGATGTGTGGAAGATTTCTTTACACGTTCTGTGTTTGTTGGTTGTTTTGACTTAAATCTGTGAACAGTTCTCGTAGTGGGGAACTGGGTTTTACTTTGAGGGTTATGAATGTTTTTGTGTCTGCAACGAGAAATGCTGCTATTTTAGTGTCATTGAATAATAATTTTAGTGTGGTAGGTTCCACTTAGAATACCAAAAGCTTTACAAAGCTTGTCTCGAATAGTTGAGGTGCTCGAGCTTCAGATGAAATACTTATTAAATACAACTATGTATTCACTTGAAAAACAAAAATGTTTCTAAACAAGGTACTTGAACATTGTATTACTTTATAAAAATACGAAAGAACAAGCTCCACCCGTTCCCTGGTCCCGGGCGCCGCTATCAGTGCTGCGAGCGCAAGCAAACGATCCAATCAATCAGTTTGACGGCCTCTGATATTCGTTTCTTTTCCGTTATCACCGCCGAATATGTCCCGAATAAATTATTATCACTGTTAAACGTCGAATAAATTATTATGACTGTAAAATAAATGATTACGAGTGTTCGCCGTAGCGGTGCTACGCCGTAGGCGCTACGCTCGTAGCGACAGTCTACGTGAGTGACGTCGCGACTGGCGTGTTTTTGATACGTGTGTTGCGCCGCGGCTCGCGCTGGTTGTACGTGGATTAGCACTCCGCGCGATACAGAAATACATTTGCAAATACAAATGGAATTTTCAAATCTAATAATGGCTGATCTCATTTCGCTTTGTGGTTTAAATCATGTTTGAGTAGATCAGTGAGGCCGCTGTTATTAAACGCTCTCGCCGTGGAGCGCGTCATTATAGTTGTGAAGTTTACATCAGGATCTGTCAATGCGCTCATTCATTAAATCATAACATCAGCATAACAGAGTAGTTTGACTTACTTTGTTACAGAGCATCGTAGTAATTGGAATTAATAAGGCTTTGAGGAATATTATATATCAGGAATTTCTTGTACATAAAGTTAAAGAAAACCTTAAAATAAAATCCGTTTAGCCGTATTATTATATCAACAGGAAAACGTTATTTGAGCACATTTCTTGAACGAAACAGGATTTGAAAGTACCATCACGCCTGTATTCCCCGAAGGGGAAGGGGGATTTGAAAGTGTACTTTATATATTAGTTCTAAGTCGAATAGATAAACAATTACGGAATTATTTGCCCTCCCGAGTGACGACTGTTGTTGACGATGTGTATCTGTGTGTGAGACGCTGTTGTGTTGCGCAGGTCAAGTTGTTGTTGTCCTTCAGATAGTACCGAGATACTGAAATTTATTTAAAAACTAACAGATATAAATGCAATTATAAAGTTTTCTTTGCGATTCATAAAGAGAAAACAAAAAGTTATATCAGGACAAACGAGCTTGTATGTTTTGAAAAAATATCACCTATTGTGTTTGTTCGTTTGTGTGTAAGCGTATTAGGGTGTAGGGTATGTTATGTGTGAGTGTGTGATTCAATTTGTGAGAGATGCAGTAAATGTTTATTTTTATTACTTTCCCTTAGTATTTTTATTCCCCTCATTTGTCCAGGAAAGGGATAATCGTAATCCGCATGGTTCCTTATCACGAGCCCACATAAACCGGCCCCCATCCAACAAACACATACACATGATTCGTAGTACACACTGTAATGTTTTAGTGTGAGTCGTAAAGTGCGAGCAGCTCACGTGCGTTACTGATTCCTGCAATAAAAGCACTTCCGCAGAACAGAATCGGTGCGCGTACAGAGCGACTTGCTGCAAACGAGGTTAGCCTGCGAGTGCCCCCCCCCCCCCCCCCCCCCCATCGGGTTTATTGGACATGAAATCAAATGAACCGCCGCCCGGTGGGCCGCGGAATATTCTTTGTGTAACGAAGCGGCTAATGTGCACTCCTGCACCGGCGACGCGACGCCTAATAAATAAACGTCGGGAATATTTGGACAAACTTCGTTATTGTTTCGCGGTTCGTTCGGTGTGCGCGTCGCTCACTTATTTACTGTTACTTTGAGCGCGTGCGCCTTTTGTTTGAGGTTTCTTAATTAAATGCCGTAAGTTGAGCGCACGTATTCGCTGGTAAGCTTTGTGGAACTTTTAAATGAAAATAAAAAACAAATTGTATTACTTTTACGGTTTATACGTATTGTATTAATTTGATTGAACATCAAATTGTATTTAATAGTAATAATTAAGTGTTTGCCATGGTACGTGCTGTTTATTCTGAGTTTGATTGTTATTTCAAAAATAATGTAGACCTGTTTTTTTTAGATTTATACCAAGTTGCTTGCGATGTAACTTAGGTATTAATCTCAGATGCAGATTAGCACTAGCACTTAAAATAAAACTATTAGCACATGAACCCAATTATGAATACAATCAACAATGCGAGCACTGTGGTAGCGGCGTAGCCACGTAGCCACGTAGCTACGTAGCACGGGTCCTTAGTAGACCGCTACGACTAGTTTTCTGCATAATTATCTTTGTCCTTGTCTTGAAAGCGGCATAAAGCTTGTGCTTTAAAAATAATTTCACTTTTACGCGGAAAAATTAAAATACTTCAGCGCTGCTTCAACACAAGTAGGCGCAGGAGAAATTAAATTGTGTAATAAAATATACCGTTACCTACTTACGATTACGCTTTTTCCCTCACAGTGGGGAGTAATTGTAGAGATCTATTTTGTTTTAGACTTTAGCCACTTCTGCGTCGAGCTAACCGCTCTCGGGGTCTGAGTGTAAAAGTGCAAGACTTTAATTAAGATGAACGAGACGGAATAAATTAATGTTGGCACTTAATAACCGTCGGCGAGAGATGTCGCCATTTGCATTCGCGGTGACCGTAACATTTTTGAATGACTTAATCCCGGCTGACGGTATCGCGCGGCTTTACGGCGGCGCCGGCGCCTGCCTCGCCGGGGAAGTATGATAAGTTGTCGTCAGACGCGGGGATTGCTTGCCTAATTAATGTTTTTTTTTGTGTTGAAAGCTAAAACTTTTAGCATTTTTGAGACGATCTCGAAGTGTAGGGACTTGTACTCTGTAACGATAATAGGTGAACAGTTGCGGCTCGTGGGGCGCAGTGCGGGTAAGCTACTCACAATGAAAGAGGCACAGAACCGATCTTCGGGCGTTTATTTTATCACAATGATGATATTGTTATAATTGAATTATTATAATTATATTTGACGTGTCATTCTGGATTTGGGCAGAAAAAGCCTGCCAGCAGATTTATCACAACAATTGAAGTACAACACATAATGGATACAAACTCTCACGATCGACAGAGCTCTATGATGCAGGCGCAAGACGTGAACTGTGCTCGTGTGTCCGGCAGTGTGTCGTACAAGACAGCTGCCGGCATTCAACACATCGCTAACCTTCGACCACACATAGAGTGCGGCGTGTGGCTCCGGCAATGCTCCGGCGACGATCCGGTGACGCTCCGGCGCGGCACGGCACCGTGTTCACACGTGTGTGTGATGGCGCTGTGTTGCAGCCCGATTGATGCGCAGCCAAGCTTTGTGAGATTTGATATGAAACTATTTGTGGTTCACTACAAATTGTCAGTGCTTTGTATTGCAATATGCTGCGTCATTGAGATGCTATTCGCAAACGTAGCTCCGAAGACAAATTCTACTAGTTATAACATTTGAAATCGAGCCAATCTCAGCGACAATCAATATATAAAGATGCAAGTAAATTAGAAGCATTTTAGACAGATTGAGACAGAGATTAGATTGCGATCGTTTCTCAAGTTAGTCGGATTGCCCCGCGTCTATAGATAGCTTACCTTACGTTTATATAACTTGTGAGGATTAATTGTATTAGCACTCATGAATAAATGATCCCCGTATCATGCGGGGTTACTTCATACATTATTTAAGATCGCTACAAAAATAATTGAACCCGTTTGAGTTTAGGATGAAAGAAATCTACAGATCAATTTACCGCATTTACTTAATCATTACTACATTAGTATAACAGCTGATTTAAAGTTATACTCAAGCTTTTTTCTACGTCAATGTAGAGTGAGCTGACGTAGTTGAATATTATGGCTACTTATACATAGTACAAGTACACAAATGAATAGTTCCATTATAGTATCAGTTGTAGTGCAAACACGAGCAGCTTCGACATAACTCATAGATTAGCGTTCTGTTTCAAAGGAACCCGAGCGCGCTAGCTGCGTCGTGCTATGACACCCTGGTACCTACTCGCTGTGTGTACGATGGAGGAAGTTACAGTAGCTGCAGGGATTGGTAATAAACGTGCATTTAGACATTTTTGTGTGAAATAACACATAAAATACTTTTTATTCCAGAAAAAAAATATAGATCCCGTAGGATAATACATCAAATTTGCTCGGACTAAGTCTCAGACAGAAGCTAGTTTTATATAGGATAATTGAAAGTCATCGAAAAATTTATCTTTTAAAGACACTTAAAACTGTTGAGAGCTAATGACAAACAAAACAACATATACAGGGTGGAAATTTATTATGCTACCTGGAGGGAAAGTACTCTAAATACTGAAGATAGCAAATTTTACTTAAAGGAAACATTCCTTTATTTTTAAAAAGAAACAGAACTGCATTTAAATAATTTTGAAAATACAGTTGTCACACCCGGGAATCGAACCGACTAAAATCCGAAAAAATAGCATCTTGTACTTTTATGGCACTAATCGATAGGGTCAATCATAAGGATCAAATCTTTGCAAACATGATAAATTAAATTTAAAAAAAGCCATGAAATTTTTAACAAAACTTATTTTATTCGGACGAAAAAATCGAGAATTGACTAATTGCATGCTCGAAATGAGCTCCATTTTCTTGGATGCACAAATTTATTCTTTTAAGGAATTCATTGTGAATAACTTTTAGTAGGGTGTTCTGGTGAATATTGAAAATTGTTTTCTACCAAAACTCACTCAAAATGAGATTTTTTAAAGGAATAAATTTGTGTATCCATGAAAGTGAAGCTCATTTCCAGCAACTACTTAGTTAATTTGTTCGTTTTTTTCGTCCGAATAAAATAAGTTTAGGTTAAAATTTCATGGTTTTTGTTTAATTTAATTTACCATGTTTGCAGAGATTTGATCCCTATGATTGACTCCATCGATTAGTGCCATAAAAGTACAGGATGCTATTTTTTCGGATTTTAGTCGGTTCGATTCCCAGGTGAGGCAACGGAATTTTCAAAATTATTTAAATGCAGTTTAGTTTCTTTTTAAAAATAAAGGAATGTTTCCTTTAAGTAAAATTTGCTATCTTCAGTATTTAGAGTACTTTCCCTCCAGGTAGCATAATAAATTTCCACCCTGTATATGTATGTTGAGTACTTTATAAAATACATGAAAGTATTAGAACAGTGTTTATAATTCAATTGTGGAAATACTCCGATTCTGATGACACCCCACGAAATACAAACAGACAATTAAATTAACAAGATTATCCTCAACAGCTTTAACCGAAATCCGTTCCACGTTCCTTTAAAAGTAAACACCTCATCAGTTGCCCGTATCACTGCGAGTACAATAAAACGCCTGACCCGGGAACACTCCCTAGGCTTCATTATACCACATCTACATTCCAAATAGATACAAATCAAATTATCCAATTCTAAATCCGTTCGTCTTCTCTTTCTTTTCTAACGCGTCTGAGCAAGACAGATGATTGGATTTGATGAAGGGAATATTGCGCCGAAGCCGTAGAAATAAAAAGATAGTGGGCCTAACAGGAATCCTTAGCAATCGCATTCAATCCAATCACAGCTGTAATGAATCACGAATGTTCTGTATTATATTACTGTGTAGCTACGTTATGACTTGTAATAGGATATCGCCGCTATGTACATTGTTGCGACGTGCTTCCGGGTGGCACTTAACATTAACATAGGTGTTGTAGCGTTTATTTTGTATCAATCAAACCACGGATCACGTGTGGTGAAAGGATGGAACAGGTGATGACATTACATCAAGAGTAAATTCCCCAAAGGATTTGACAAAAATATAGTGGCACATTCACATTTAGCCAGTTCTGTTAAATTCTCAATAAAATGGGGCGAATCTGTTCCTTTTAATCAGGCTAAAAACAAATTACAATCGGTTTCCGAGAAACATTTCCAAAGACACTGCTCTACCAGCCCACACGCTCACATGGGTAACAGGTAAAAAGCTACGTTAATTCGGCAACAAAGCGTGTGTCTCAGACTTTTTGTTTCTGCGGAAAACAATTAATACATTATATCTCAGAGTAAGTCCTTCCAACATGACACGTGTGAGATTGTTTTTCTCCCCGTATACATGTGTACAATCATGTTTATATTTACTTCGAGATACAGGATAGTGTCAACACAGTCCCACTTATTAACGGAAACATTAAAGGTATTTCCAATAACAAATAAAACAAGAAGTATCGAGGAAGTAAAGGCATTGCATCTATCGTCACAGTGCCTTCTTAAACAGCGATGCAACTAGACTAAGTTGTTGATTATTGTTGAAATAATTACAAATCAATTATGAAAATCGTAATTACTGTCTTAAAAGAAAGCAGTTTAAAAATATTATGTTCGTTCTTACTGTATACAATTCTGCTATTGGTTGTCTTAATAAAATCAATAAATTCTGATTAGACCTAGGTCAGTGTTGTGAATAGTATCCCTCAAGTTTGCACCACAAAACCCTCAAAACAACCAACAACAAACTAAACATACGTGATAGATGCTAACACCGGCTTACATTACTGCTGGGGAGGGGCTGTGTCTCATCGTGTACAGGTTGTGTTGTGTGGTACAATTAGTGCCGGCGTAGGCTCGCGCCGCTCATTACCAGCTTGTCGACGAACGAGCGGTGTCAACTAACATCCTTATTACACGCAACGGTAAACACCGCTCAACTGAGAAATATTACAGAGGAAGTATTGTGCGATTGTTTCGGAACACGGAGGTAAATGATAGGATTTGTGGCTCGCTACGTTCATTGTACCTACACATGATCTTGCCATTTCATTTCCGTGTTGTTATAGATAAACAAGAGTATAGTTTTCGACGATAATGATCTGTTTCTGGAAGAATGGAGAAAGATATTGTCAGAGGTTGTAATAAAAAAATAAAAGGGATTTATAAAGGAAAATAGTAAACGTTATTAAAATATACTAGTTGAGTAAATAACATAATGTAATTGAAATAAAAATGTTTATAACTGGTTAATCTGAATACATAAACAACACTCTAATGCATTATTAGAGTATGTTAACAATTCGATAACCGATCGAAAACAACTATATTATTATTTTACTTCAACTAACTTTATGACAGCTACTTTCGCTACAGTTCTCGATATTAAATAAAATCTCAACAAGAATTTATTTCATTAAGTAATATTTATGAAACTTTTTCAATTACTATTCCTCAGTTACGGCTGAGTTCAAAACATTTAATAATAGTACCTACTTCATTTCATAAGAATGAATCCCAAACAGATATAACAAAATAATAATCACTACATGTTTTCAGGTTTTTTGCGTATCTGGTAGTTAGGTATTCGTTTTGATTAAAAAGTTAAGACAATTTCAATTTTTGTACATATTTAGATTTAGATGTAGAACATCACATACCATACCGGCAAACTGTGGGTGTACATTAGTACACCTCTGCCTAACCCTATGGGGAATACAGGCTTTTTTTTCGAATTGGTAATCATCAAATGACTTCTCCCGCCCTGGGCAGGCCGGGAGGGGAGTGTCAGCCTTTTACTGACTAAAACCTATCCCTTCTTTTTCCCTTTGCGTTTCGAGGGCGCGGTAATACAGGCGTGATGGTATATGATGGATATGTATGTGTTATGCAGAACATTGTACAGAGTAGTAATATAACAGTTATTTAAAATAAACGGACATTATAATTTTATTAATCACTTCTGCCTCTCTAAGCTCAGTTGAGTCCGACAGCCGATGCTTGGTATCAGGCCACGCTTAAACTTTTATTCCCGAGAGCTCATTCAAGCACGGCGGGTGCTGGCTATTCACGGCGCGACTTCCCGTGTGCCGTCCCTCCCGGCCCTCCCGACCCTCCCGTCCCTCCGTCCATCAACGTCGCGTGTATGGGATGATCTGGGTGTCGTTTGTTGGCGCGTCACTCACTCGCTACATTATCTTCAGTTGATAGCTGCTCTATAATGAACATCCACTATGTTCCAGACACGTTCGGGGATTGTTGTCCGTATTATTAATAAATTGTATGAACGTCTCGCTCGGTAGTGTGCTATTTGTAATGTTTCAGATTACATTCAACTGTGGAGTTACCAAACTAGTTCCAAGTTCCTGTTACAAGTAGGCTAAATATCTAAAAGAGGATTTTAAACATAAGTACATAGCAGCTTACAGTTGTTGAAACTACCAAAATGCCCACCACTTGATGATTAGCTGTAGGACAGCCTAACACATTAATTATAATTTATACCCGACATTTCAAATGTTGTGATGGCCCAGTGGTTAAAGCTCCCGCCTCTCAAGCATGGGGTTGTGTATTTGGTACCGGGAACTATAAAAAATCATCTAAAATCAGCCTACATTTTGAAATAACAAAAATACAAAGTCTAACATAGAAACTCACTCTACGCAAATGGAACATGACCAGACCTTTGTCGGTTCATTTATTCAACGTAGATTAATTTCGCACAAAATAATATAGCACGTCCATTTTTAATTTACAAATACATTTGCAATTGAAATATCATAATCCAAAAAAATACGATTTTAGCTCGCACGAAATCACTTTCATGTATTTTAATTAGTGAATCCGTTTGGAACAAAAAATCGCTTGCGTCGGTATGTCGGGAGTGGTGCGAAATATTTTTTGAATGATAAATGGAGAGCAGAGGAATGTTCGAGAATAGGGTTCAACGACAAGCCACGTGGTCGGGGAACGAGTCACATACGTCACTTGTTAATTAATGTAAGCATTATTTGATTAAATAAAGACATTTCCCTCAAGGCTGTTTATTAGCCCTATAAACAACCGGTAGTGGGCGACTAGCATAGTTAGTAAAAGGACCTATAAAACTAACAAATAATTAGTGCGTGCTTGAAGAGCGATCGCGATGTTTGCGAAGAACATTTGCATAATGTTTGTCGTTGCCATGTTAATTCATTTTGCGTGTTGTGTGTTGATTTGTTCAGGTATGAAGACAAAACTTTGCGTAAAGGACGTAATAATTAGGCAGAAATACTTCGCTTAGCTTCGAATATGAAATGGTTGATAATTTACGATTTCTTCACGTGTTTTTTTATTCAGATTTTTTGTTTAATGCATAGTATATTATGTAATCAAAGCTAGTTATTCATTGTTCATCAATCGAGAAGCCGTTTTCCACATCACGTGTGCCAGCACTGTGCAGCTATATATATAATGAGCGCCCGGGCAACCTAGCAGCGCGCCGAGCTAATTGATCTTTCATCTGTCTGTGTGCGCAATAATTGTGATCGCCTGTGGACTGCCATCGTGGTGCAAGTTAGTGGAAAATCGACAATTTAGACACATCAGTTTCAAGAAAATTCTTTTCCCGTTACCAAAAGTGGTTTTAAATGTAAAGAAAATTAAAAATTCATCCTCAGTTTTTTCCAGCTAGGTTGGAGTTACAGATCGGTCAAGATGGTTATAGGTAAAGAGGTGATACTGTAGTAATACGAGCCCAACATTCATCATCTTATCAGCCGCAGGAAGTCCACTGCTGGATATTAGGCCTCTCCCATTGATTTCCAAAAGGCCCAACATTGTTAGTGATGTACTGATGATGACATAGACAAGTTATGTTTAAGCAGTACAGAATATCGGTACTCGGGGTACGTTAGGTCTTTAATCAGTACATAAACACAAGTGAAATCCCCGGCTGGACCCCTGTACTAGTGGGTCCGGATGTACTTAGCGGGGTTACTGCGGGTCACTTGAGTATCTATACATATAATAAAATCGTAGCGATGTCAAAACTGTACATTTAATATTTTTGGAAAAGAGTGATTGCAACGAGGTCGGGGAAAGATTATAATGCCGAAAATATATTGTTTAAAATTTTTGTCTGTTTGTCTGTTTGTTTGTGAACGCATCACGCAAATACTGCCGGACAGATTCTTTTAAATTTTAGTATATATATTCCACATGGGCCAAATTTTGCCGTAGGCTATAAACTATCACGCTATCTGCTTTAGGAGATGAGTAATGTTGCATTATATTGTATTTTCCTACAGATTAGGACGGGTTTTTGTAAAAAGACGAGAAACAATATAAGAATGCTTTAGATAGCTGAGGATTGAACTGCTGAAATATTTATTATCACGCTATACCTTCAAGGAGCTAAACAGTAAATCATGGCAAACTAGAACGGCTATTTTAGAACACTTTCCATCGAAGCATGTGGTCTAATGGTTCGACAACCGCCTTCTGAGTCGTTGGGCTTGAGTTCGGTCCCCAATAAGTGTTTTACTTTTTGCGTTTTTTTTATTTTATCTTTGAATGATAGTGGACTTCCAAACAATAATAAAACAGAAGTAGGCATTTTTATACCATAACATTTAACTAGCTTATTTTTCCAAATCTTTTATTATTTAAAAAATTATGTCTATACATAGTCACAAATAAAACTGCATTGAAGTCAAAACTATTCATCGAAAGAAAGAAAACGAATAGGTGTGGGAACGAGTAGAGCGGGAAATATACGTACTGTTAAAGAATTTCTGTTGGTTTGACTCTTCAAAATTAATTTTGTCAAAATAGTCTTTAAATGTTGGGCCAACACATGGCTGTATATTATTACGCGAATTGAATTATTCTTTCTACAATGAAAAGGATAGCTACATTTTTACGAAACGTTTATTTTATGGTTGTTTATAAACCAAATAAATAATAATAACAAGTAGACTTCTTTGAAGGGGGCTGAACACAATTGGGTACAACGGCGTATTACAGGTGAACATTTTCAAAACATGATTTTCCACAAACATTGTTTTAGGCACTTTTTACATTACCAGCGTACTCTTGCGTTACATAAAATGCATATTCATGGATTTTATAGCTTTTGTGAATAGCGTCCTGCTCCATCTTGAGGCAAATCTGAGATCAACGAAGACGAAGGTTGCACATTATGTAAGATTTTTCTGCAGAAATGGCATCTTGCTACGGAACAGCTCAACAATAGTTGCTCCATGCAACGGCTGTGACTTTGCAAGAGCCATATCATACCATGTAGGTAAATCAGACCCACCACTACTTCTTTACCCGTACATCCCGAAATATTTGTGGTGGCATGGCCCTTGATATAAATTCAACACCTACTTTTTCATCGAAAAATCTTCCAAATGTTTGTGAAGATCTCCAAGCCGTTCTTTTACCAGTTTCTGTCTGTCTAGCACATTAGTTTTATCTTCGGTTGTAGAAGAGTATTTTGGAGAACAGTTACGCTACACTAGCGGATCTGGCTTATCATCGCTGCTGTTGTTATCGTGTCGTCCCCTCTATATAACCAGGCACATCCCGTAGCAAAGATGCGGCAAATAAGGTTATCTTCTGGTGGTGGCTATGATTTTGTAGCACTATCTATCTACTATTAAAATAAGTGAAAAAAGACAACCATAACTTAAAAATTGGACCACTACCCTCAATTATTTTACTTAATCTAAATGGGTTAAGGATGGGAAATAATCAAATGACTTCCTCCGCTCTGGGCGGAGCGCAAGGGAGTGTCTCACTGACTAAAACCCATCCGTGTTTCTCCTGATGCCCTTTGCGCTCCAAGGTCGCAGTAACTCTTTCAAAAAAATTCCACAACCCCGGTAGGCACTGGCCCTACCGGGCCAGTGTCCCTTCCGCCAGAGCGGCAGAAATAATTTGATAACTTACTAGGCTTAAAAAATAGGGTTCGCAGCCCGTGGGCCTACCAACCTCGACACTTCACTTCATACAAGTGTTGGACGATTTATCTGCAAACGTTTTGTGTGCAACATTTTACTGTCTGGACTGAGTTACGCTACCAAAAAAGTGTACTTCTATTAAAATAGCAAAACAGAAAAAAAAATGCAACTACAGAAAGTGTACCAAAATCAATTTCACCCATTTAAAATTCTTTAACAGTCATTTTTTGCCGTTGAATGTCTCACAGACTTCAAGTTCTTAGGATACATGTAGAATCATGCATCAATCATGTATCATGCATTGCATATAGATTTTCTTTTAATAGGTAGGTACTGTAAACAGAAGAATTCTACTAGATTTAAAAATTACTTCTAAATGGAAATACATTATTTACATTACCGTCATTCTGCAAAAGATGTAGGGCAATTTGAGAGGTAAAACTTTGCTTAGCGTTTTCATAAGTCTTGCTCACTGTCCATAGTTTCTCCCAAAACCATTTTATTAATTTGGTTTTAACACGAAGCTCAGATTATCTTGGCAGTTGTTCTGATTACCAGATTCATTTCTACGGTCTTGATACTAGACCGATCCAAGCTACAGTGTGAGGTTGTTAAAGCAGTACCTATTAAAGATGCTTTTCAATGGTTCGAGAAAGAAAAACTAAGTAAATCACATCAAATAGTATTTTCGAAAGCCTATGGCTCCTTACGCCAAATATGTTTAAGTCCCAGGTATGGCGTAAGCCCATTGCTAACCGGGCACAAATCCAGACTCCAGGCGTCTACAGTCAAATTCCTAAAACCCACAAAAGTTACTCCTTAGCAACCATTCGACATCCTTGGAAGATTATGATGACATAGTATTCAATACTTAATTAGTTAAGTATCACTTAGGTCCACGTGAGCGAAGCCGCGGGCAACAGCTAGTTACTAATAATATTATACATGAACATAATGACGATGTAGTGCGTAGTGTGGCTTGAACTGAGTTAAATTCGTACATACCATTTAATTTCAAACTGAACTGAGTGAGTTAATGGCTTATACAGTGTAAGGAATGAAATTTGCAATGAATTGGGAAAAAAGCCGGACGACGAGAATTGATGTAAACTCACTCAAAAAAGTGTAATTTTCCGCAACACTGACCGCTCCATGAAAAGAGTATCCGCGCAGATAATTGTCACCACAATATCATAATTCTTCGCGGCATACTGCAGATGTGACCACTAATGGCCGCGAAACTCCATCGTATTTTAATTATATCCCATTTAATGAACAGATTACCGGCCGCCCGTATTTGCGCACCATACCAATTTTCAATCGCACCCACTGCACAAACCTAATTGTGATCAATATTTAACTTAATATTCCATGTAAATGGAAGTTTTATTGACTCATTATCGAGAATTAAGTTATTGTACCCAGACAATTATTATTTTATCGGAAATCGGCCAAAAAAAATGGCAAGCCACTTACTTTTCGATCGGGAAATCGACTAAGATCATGGTGAGAATGGACCACAGAATTCATCTGAGTATATAACAGGACTAAACCAAAAAGCAAGTAAAAAAAAAGAATACCAATTCATCCAACAGCCGATGATCCAACTCGGAACAACTATCCGTTTCTCGACCGGAGCGTGGCAGTGTGTTCGCTAAATCTCCGGAGCATCGCGCCGCCCCGCTACAGCTGGATTTGTTGAAAGCCTCTGTCTATATCAAGACCATCACATTGAAAACGCTGTTTCTATGTAAATTGTACATTAAAAAAGGTCTATTTAGTATATTTGATGCGTGGGTTTAAGGATTTCAATGAAAGTATTTATAAAAAGGTTTTATGTCGCTATGAGAAGCTGTATTTGCGTTAACGCTTTGAGCTTTGATGTGGGTTTTGCCAGTGTCTTAGTGTAGTCACTAGCTATCATCATCATCATCATTATATTAGACGCAGGACGTAGACTGCTGGGGATAGGCCTCCTCCAAAGATTTCCAAAAGGACCGGTTGGAAACGGTCTGCATTCAGCGACTTTCAGACTTTTCATTGATGACAGATACGAATAAAACATTTATCAATATCCAGATCTAGAATGCGCTAGTAAGAATTTTGAATGGCGCGTTCAATATTAATTCTGGTTTACACAAAAACAAGTTACTTCTTTATTTAACCAGGAACTTTATTTACGTATATAAACATATTTTCATCACCATAGCCAAAGTAATGAGAGCCAACACTGGCTTTATAACGTAGGAAACCCACGGAGAGATTTAATCTCCCCACAACTGATTATTATGCATGTATTGCCAGCTCGGTACCTACCTACGATATACCTACTTTACGAGCCGCGTTTAATTTTACCACACGTATTTAGCATATTACTAGAATATTGAAGCAAGTATGCGCTCCACACCACGCCCTGCAAATGTGGGTTAATTAGCTAAGCTGTGTACCGAGTACATAGAGTACATAGTGCACGCTTTAATTAACTCGTATTATTTTAATTAAATAATGTCGGAGATGTGTATTTAGGAGATACCGTCCTGCGGCTACTTACTCCTCGGAACACATCATGCGGCGTTGCCAGACTCGCAGCTTGTTTTGCAACTGCCATTTAGTTAAGTCTCTATGTAAGTGTAATCTATGTAATGGTAACTAATTGCAAACATGTTATTAACCAAAAATAAAGACCACAAAGATAATTCATAAAACAAGTTGTGAAAGAAACCCGCAAAATATTACGCAATTAAACATAAAACTGGGGCGCAAAAATAAAAATATTAATATAAACTATTTATTTTCAGGTTACAAAGACCCATAGATAAATGCCATAACCTAAGTATACATAAGCAAAGTGTTTATTGGGTTTTTCTATAAAATTCCCAGTAGCAGTTCGGAGTTAGGATTTGTGTCCGATAAATAGCAATAGGCTCGCCCTCTATTAAATGGGACCTAAAACATACCGGCGAACTGTAGTACACCTCTGCCTATCCTTTAGGGGAATACAAGCTCGAAGATATGTATATATAATAATAGCAATTGACAAAGTCACGCAAGAACAATAAATAAGCTGCACGGTTCCTATGCGTTTCTGAACACTAGAGGTAGATACACGCCAAGGTATGAGTAGAACTGTAGACCTATGACATGACTGATTCTCTGACGCACGTATAACATCAGTCTACCTGCACATAGCACGGCCGGCGGCCGGAGATTATCACAGCGATTTAATGCAAGATTCTCCGCTCGCGTGCATGTTGACTCAAAGATAAGCCCTAAGAACAGGCCTATACACTGTTCTATGTGTGTAATACGGGGTCGTATATTGCCGTAGCACAAATCTAGATACCGAGCTACTATTCAAAAAATCCTGATGGAAAACTCAGCATCTTACGACCACTAGAGTACAGCTGAAGGATGCAGTCTTATTAATGTTTTGTAACGTGAAAACTAAAAATCATTGGTTATTTGTTTTATATTACTATGTTTCCACACCCGTTTTAACCTATACTCATACTGACATAATTATAGAAAAGTAACGTTTGATTATTTTTATGCTTGGAAGAGGTAACTTCTGAAAGTGCTGCTCTGATTACAAATAAATCTTTGACTGCTAGAATGCTACACTACAGCCGAGTGTCATAGGTTATGTTTTATGCTGCGTTTGACTTCCACGCGAACGAAGTCGCAGTCAGAAGGAGTATCTAATAATTATCTAGGACGCTAAGTTTTGGGTAAGTTTTATTTAAAACAACTTGTGGGTATCGATCGTTGGTATCCACTAAGTATTGGTTTCTCAGACTTGTGATCAATTAACGCTGCCTTTTGATCATTTACTGTAACTTCCATTTAATTAATATTTCTTGGTAGATGCTGCCTCTCTGTTGACTTATGTTGGGCTGAGACACACGCCTTCTGAGTAAAAGTTAGCGCAGAGTTCAAAGAGGAAAAAGTGACGCTTCGCATGAAAATCTCCAATTGGGTTTAGAAAAGTAAACACGTGGTTCGTAGGTAATTCAATTACATACTGAATGTATACAGCAGCTAGTTACATGACTGTGCGATCGTCAACTATGCAACTCAACCAGAGTCAAGTAATTCGAAACGTCTTGTATCAGACATTAAGTTGAAGGTGTCCTGCATGCCCACTCTCCTCTGCTAACTAGTGTGAAGTCCATAATATTGTTGTTCGAAATAATACGATTCACATCCCGGTTCGTTGGCTACCTTTATTTGGATCAGGCAGATTAAGTAAGGATTCCATGTCCCTACAGACTCGGGGTACTTTTAGCCAGAATCTTTGGCACATGAACATATAGGAAATGTTGCCAGCTTAGTGGCAGATTGCCATGTAGTGGCAATAAGATGTGTTATGTAGTAGAAATGTAAATATTAGTGCCGTAATGGTACTGTTGCTTACGAGTATGGCGCTCATTCTGTTTTGCTTATGAAGATAATGTGGTAAGTGAATTGGTAATGTTGAATTTGTAAGTGGTAAGACTCAGCTAGATTTTGTATTAACGAGTTCCATCTATTCAATTGGAAAAGCCAGGAAATTATTAATGTTTAAAACATGTCACAACAGACTGTACTCGTGTGTGGCAGCAATTTCCACAAACAGTAAAACACAATATTAAAATAAATAAGGAATGCCTCGTGCACACTAAGCCGTAACCTTGGTGTGTAGGACTGTAATACTGGCGAAACAAAAACGTTAAACTACATCCACAGTAGAACCGCTATATCGAAGGCCCGAACATTTTAATCCAGATAAACTTACCTTAGCCGCCCATAACGGGCAAAATTCGCCCGCAAAATTACCCGTCCGTCATGACAAAAACGCCCGGAGAACCGAGCGAAGGTTCTGTACAAAAGTAATGTGGCATTAGGGGCCCGTAAGCGAACCGCAGGGCTGCTGGCTGAATTGTAAAGTAAAGAATATTGAGTTATTTCAGCGAGCGCACTCGGGCGAGTGGAGCGGTCGAGTGGTGCGTCGCCAGTGCTCGCCAGTGCTCCACTCCGTGCTTCGTTTACATTCATTGATGAGTTCGTGCGTGTTTTACGTTTTACAGACTGATCAGCTGATTGTTTGAGCGTTTTATGAAGTAGCTAACAATGAAATTCGAGTTTCACTTGCTTGATTTTGCTATCTAACAAGAATCACAGAATTCTCACTGTGAGCTAGTTTTATTGATTTAACGTGATTGGTTGTTCGGATCTCTTTTATGTTTTTGTTATATAATGAAATATCTACCGAAGGACGACCCATATTTTGTTTTTTGGGTATGTTAGGTTTCAATGAATTTTTCATAAGTAACAGTCATCCTTACTGGTTGTAGTATGTTTGTTCAAAAGGGTCAAGGTTTTCTTTTAGGTTGGGATTTTTCATGTAGTTGAGTATTTCGGTCGATTATTTATTCTTTCAAATCCTTTTACTGACATTTATAAATGGTTCTTATTTGTTTATCGTGTAGTTAAAAGAGCTTTATCTTCAAAGGATTAGTTGGAAATATTTGTTTTTTTGTGACTCCTAATTTAATTTAGTATCTCGTTGAACTCAATAATTTCTCAAAGAAGCAAGTTCGAGCGCTACATGGAGCACAAGTCTTATTTGTGCAGTCACTTGAGACAAACAAGACCAACATAAGTCTCTGTTAGATGTCTATTATAAAAAAAAATGGTACTTACTTTGATAATTATTTATTCATATTTTAGGCCTTAAGCACTCGGTGTATTTTATAACGCGCAGACTGCGCGCGTTATAAAAAGGCGCGTTTTCGGTGCTGTAGATGCTGATTGTTACAAGGCTGGGTTCGAATCTCGTTTGAAGAGCGTATACGCGAGTCATCTCAGTTTAAAATACGCCTTGTCCTTACCACGTCCGTCAATGTCGTGTCCGTGGTCTTAGACTTTTAAAGTTTTACTTCGGTCGCACGGTCCACCTTATTTATTTCGATTATTTGGATAGGTATTACTCAGTAAACTGCTTAACAATTTTCCGTATTCTCAGTACTAATTCTGGTTAGTGCTCGAAGTTTGCCGCTATTCCTGCTTCATATGGGCAAATATAAACTAATATCATGTTACTTACTGGATAAAAATATAATTTGTTCCAAGTTTATCGTCGTGGGCGTGACCTGAGAAGACGATTGAATTACTTATTGTTGTAGCGTGTAGCTGCTTTGCTTATGTTAGTAAGGATTTAAGGAATATTTATAGAAAATATGACGCAGTATTATTTTCTTCTTTATTTATTATTAGCCTGTTACGTTTTAATGTTTTCCTTTTCTCTTCTCAAACTGCTTCGTCTTATGCGGTATCTGGCGATGTTTACTACGAATTATAATAAGATTATTTATACATACATCATACTGTTGATCTTTATGATTCAAGGAAAATGGCAACACGGCAAAAGTTTAGTCTGTCAGACTGTAGACTTCCCTGACGTGTAAGCTTAATAGCTCAAAATATGCCCCAATATGGTCATGCTCCCAAAGCATTCAATACTAACCTCACACATTTCGTGTTCCATTTGAAACGGGTGCGCCAGTCGCAGCACAGCCCTAGTAAAGCCATAGTTAGCACAATTACAGTAAATTAACTAAGTCAGAACATCGGAGGTTATCGCGCGTGTTTATGTAGCACTCTGATAAAGGTTTAGTGTTATGTGCCGGCGAGATATGGCCCACACTAATATTAATGGTACGACAAGTTAAAATCACTTGAGTTTGTGGGCTATTGGAAGCGAGTTATGGCTGGGATCGGACTCATTGGGTAGCCACTGCATGAAAATATAAATTGCCGTTTAGGTTAAAAGCTACATTAAGAAGTTGAGAGGAAGTGTTATTGGCAAACGTATTGTTAATAGATCGAGGGGATATTGCTACCGGTTGTCAATTTTGTTGAAGTAATCTTTTATTCATGCTTTACGATACATACTATATTCACGAGGTAAATGCAATATCATTCAGCACACAAACATAACGATTACGATTGATTGATTGGTTGGTTGCTTGGTTGGATTTGTACGATGTGGTTACGTACGATTTTATGTAAATCTGTAACGTAACCAAAAAAGTCTTTTGGGTTTAGACATCATTCCCTATCTGCTACAGTTTTGTTGTTAGGATTGTATTTAGGTAAAAAATAAATACATTTCTGACACCAAATGACAATCCAAGTGACGACGATAATGAAGTCGGTTAAAAACAACAACAATAGCAACATGACATTTCTTTTTCAAACCATTGGATACATTTTCAGTTTCAAAATAGGTTTCTGTATTATCAGTTTCTAGTTATCAATTTCACGTTTTCAATAGGCAATATCAATAGGTATATTTCTTGCGCACACACTGTACCGCTATGCAAAACATTCTTTTGTTGTCACATTTATATTCGCAAAGCTGATATTGTTGACAATTCTGCGACTCTTATCGAAGACGTTTAAACGAACGTGCTTTTGTACGCAATAGCGAAGGTGAATTGAATTTGGGATCTTTGAGCAGGAGTTGAGAAAGACGCTGTGCAGGCATATTGTCTCTCTTTAGTGCTTCGATACATTTTATAGGCCTACGACGTAACAGACATGGTAAGAGTTGTGTAGTTCATCATCATCATCATCATCATCATATCAGCCGCAGGACGTCCACAACATAAACATACCTTCACGCCTGTATTACCCGAAGTGTTAGGCAGAGGAGTACCAACGTAAACCCAGTGACAGCTCGCTGGCATGTTTAGCTTCGATGTAATAGGTGATAGCCTATTTAATTGGACACAAATCCTAACTCCGAGCTCCTACTGAGAATTTCATAGGAAAACCCAATAACACTTTGCTCGACCTAGGAATCGAACCGAAAGGGATATGTTTATTTAAATGTAGTTTTCTTAAAAACTGTGGGACCTTTCACCACATGATTCACCTGGCAATAGGCTCGCCCCCTATTACATGGGACCTAAATATACCGGCGAACTGTGGGTGTGCATTGGTACACCTCTGCCTAACCCTTCGGGGAATACAGGCGTGATGGTATAATTCACCTGGCAGGTATCACATACCTTATACTTGTGAAGTTGTCACAATGGTTTGGTGGTGTGATCAAGATGTAGATCAATATTTTATTGAATTGTATTTAAAACACACCTTATAGATTCAATTAACTTACGAAGTCGTAGCAATTTAATTAAATGGGTTAATAACAAACAAGTTTATTTTATTTTACTTCTGTAGGTACCTTTTCAATTATTCTATCTCAAAACAAAACTATTCTCCAATTGTGTCTGTATCTGTGAGTGGACATAAAAGTGATACGTGGTCAATAACGCGAATAAAGCGGGGGTTATACTTGTTACAGTTGTGAACATGAGACACCCGAGGACGTAGCTAGTGTGCTGCCGCCGTTATACTAAACCTTACACGAGTCCGGCGGGGAAGGGCTGCCACACGGATGACTTTGGAACGTTTTCGCGGAAAAAGAAAAATGGCTAAATAATCTAATATTAAATTCAAGGTTATTCAGATTGATTGATATAGGAGATTAGCAAATTCTCCTAAACACAGAACACATAATAGTACATTCTCATGGATGACAATAAGTAAAATGGTTATCCCGACAAAGTACTGTTACTATCTACTAAAATAAACGTCGAGAATGTGAAGTAACAAAATTACATTACAAGAAACACCATAACACTTAATATAGCACTTGCTAACCCTACCGTGCCGACAGCTCGCCGCGAACTCTCCGGCCCGTTTACGGTTAGTGTGGGGTTCTTACGTTCCTTGTTTAGCGTATAATCCGGCGCGGGAGTCCCCAGGGCTCCCCCCCCCCCGCCCCGCCCCGCGCTCCCCGGACCTAGGGCCGACTTGCGTAAACACCAGTAAGGGTAGGTCGAAAGAGTTAGGTGCAGTTAACCGCGGCCGAACTGAGAAGCTTAATTTTTACGGGTTCAATAAACGAAAAAGTTTTTTAACTTTATTTTTCTCTTGCTCCAAAGATAATGTTTGGTTGGCCTCACCATGATCGTTTATTTTTTATAACTTGTGATAAAATTCTTGGTGAGAAAATTGTGTTAACCATTTTTAAGATAGGAGATTCAATATTAGATTCAGATTACTGATCAGTAACGTCTGAGATATAAAGCTAACAGCTCACTACGTTGAAAGCATAATATAACTGATTATATAAGAGTACGTATATTCTTAACCTGTACTCGTACTATCTTTATTTTCTTTCTTTCTTATAACGCTGAACGCAGGCTGCTTTTAACCGGTCTTTTTGAAAATCTATGGAGGAGGCCTATGGCTCAGCAGTGGACATCTTGCGGCTGATATAATGATGATATTCTTGCTATGTATTTCACTAAAGTATACTGCAAAAAAAAAACTTGTTTACAAAAAAGATAACTGCCTTTAATAACGACAAAGTGAAAAATAACTTTAGTGTCGTAAGACGGAAGCTTTGGTTCCGTTTGTAGTCTTTTTTAACCAATACACAACTTTATTCTAAAATTCTTTCATACGTCCTACTCTAAGCTGCTTGTACTGGTCATGTTCCACCTGGCATCCCTGATTGCCTCCCTTGTCAGGAGTACCTGCGGCGTGTAGGTACCTCCGCTAGGTACAGTTTACGATCCACGTCGGGCCTCGTTCCGCTTCAGACGAACTACTCGGAGGCTGCATAAAATGTTAGTTCAGTATTACGTCATAAACGGCTTATTCTCTGAGCTCATTGTGTCGGTTGTGTTGTTTTTTTTATAAAAATAAGGAGCTCGCTCGTGTTCGAAGGGAAATGAAAGTTAAATACAGGAAATTAAAACTAAAAGAACGCGTAGTAAAGAGCTGAAATAAAATTGTGTGCGAAAAATAGAAGGAAACAGGAAATGGAAATTATGGAGCCTATTTTTAGTTAACTGAAGCTACACTTGCTACGTATAAATTGACGAAAAGAATAAATATAAAACATAAAATACCAGTACGCTTCCGGTTCCGTTCCACTTATTAATTTTCATAATTTAATCAAAATATTGAATACAAAACGTACCCGATCAAAATAATCTCGTCTCAAGGCGCTTTCCTGGGGATCGATTGAAATTTCCTTATCTTTTAAAAGATACAAGTAAAAGAAATTTTCGTGTATCCACAGAAAATATTCATTTACAAGAAAAGATAGGCCACCATTGAGGAAACTTCGCCGAATAAAATTGCACAGCGAAGTGTGTCAGATAACAGTATGGTAAAAGGGGATTGATAAGAAATCAGTTTTGTCAGAAATACGTGATCACAATCTGGAATGTAAACATTTGCGATGTCGGTATTGAATTAAATATTTACATACAACAGAGAATTGGGGCGAGATGGATTATTGAAGATGTTTCTCTTTACACGAATCGAGGGGCCCTCGTCGGCTCGACCCAACTTCATAAAACGCTACTACTAGTGAATATCTTCAAAGCAAACAACGACACTTTATAGGATAGAAGAACTTCACCAACAACACTCAGACCACAAGGAAACAGATGAAGAACAGTTTTTAATAAGATATCATATTAAAAACTGTACTGAACTGCCAAGGTATGTAAACTGAATCGTAATAAAACTAGCGGCGACGCAAACTGAGGCGAAACGCAACGCAGACTTAAAACCTTTCATAAAATAAAAATATTCAAGATTTAACTCGTGTTAAGCCGACCTTAATGTAACGCTCAGTGTCGCCCCCTACAGGTCACTGAACTCAATTTTTATAACCTGTTTCATACAAGGGGTGCCTTTCAGAAGTTTTGCTTTACTTTAGTTTTATGCCTTGGAAACGTGTTACTCTAAACAATATCAATTTCTATAAAAGCTTAATATATTTTGGAAATGTTCTAAATATTTCTTTTCATTGAATATATCGATGAAATAAAATGTAATAGAAGCTACAAAAATAAATGTATTAGATTTAGAACAAGTCAAATTGGTTTTGATATACATTTATGTAGACTTTCATCGTTTAATTAATGTTCTGAATAGTGTATGATTCTAACGGACAATTATTGTATGGAATGCTATAGGATTGAATGTGGACAGAATCACCACACATTATCAAGCGCAGAAAGGTTCAATTACATTTTCTGTTTCTATGGAAAATAACTGAAACAACATGGTACAAGTTAAAGAATTACCTATCTAAGCAAAATTACCAAATAAATAACAACCCATAAAATAATGACCACTTAAGGCTACAGTGACATAAATATAATATATAGGTAGATCCTTTTATTTAAAAGACAGGATTGTATGACAAATAACAGTTGATTTTAACTCACTGAATGGTACTTAATATCACACTCTTTCAGTATAAGTTTACGTTTTAATCAAAGATTCCTTTATGCATGTATTGATCACAAGTTAATTGTAACAGCGATTAAGGCCGCTCCACAGACTGATCATTATTTATTGTAAGCCAGGTCACCCCGTCACCAGTAACTTTCGTAAGAACATAAAACAGAAGCAATTATCTCAAATTCAACTAAAGTCAAGACAAATTTTAATTCTTTTACGACCCTTTCAGTAACGCCTACTTTTACTTATAAACTTAATTGAGTCAGGAATTGTTACTTACTCTCGAATAATTCCACACTCGTACCCTTTATTGGAAGTGCTGAGCGGTACTTATATAAAGTGTTTTGATAGCCAAGTTGAGCTTTGAACTCGGTATTAAAAGAAGGAATCAAGTTTAAATCGTTTATTGGGTCGGTAATAGCCGGCAGATTTACGGAAAGCCTGGCTTGCTCCCAGCGATGCTAATATTAGCTTTGGATAT
Source organism: Caradrina clavipalpis (assembly GCA_932526535.1). Lineage (NCBI taxonomy): Eukaryota > Metazoa > Arthropoda > Insecta > Lepidoptera > Noctuidae > Caradrina > Caradrina clavipalpis. The sequence continues at coordinate 224,482 of OW052101.1, forward strand.
CTTCTTAAGCGAGACATTCTGCCAATCGATATGACATCGTTAGAACTCTATATTGCGCGACACGCTGAGTATTATTTTTACACGCAACATTAGATCCATCTAGTAGGTGCGTGCATATACAAGTATCTCGCGTTATTTCAGTACAGACCCTCTAGATTGTTCAAGTCACATATGCTATTATCATAATTGAACATAAACTTGGAACAATCGCGCGTCATCATCAACAAAACACCGAACAATACAGTCGCGCAGTCCATTTAATATTGTATCCACAGACGTATTACCGACAGTCGCAATTCACTCGCTCGCAGATGAAATTACTCCAATAATTACCAGCGCATAATGTCTCATCTCCGTGCACACATACGTGAAGTTTACATGGACAAGTACACTAATGGAGAACTCATAATAGACAGCTGTGTTGCAGGTAACGCCGGCATGACATAATTATATCGCTGTGAAAATATTATCACAGTATTGCAGCAGATTTGGACTGGAACTGTAATATACCCACATAAGATGAAGCTACTTCAATCTATCAATAGCATGTTTTCAATTACAGAAAAATTGGGGACAAACATATGCGTTTTATTATTGAAATAGTTTTATAAAGAACTAGCTTTTGCCCGCGACTTCGTCCGCGTGGATTAATAGTTCCCGTTCCCGGGGGATTTCCGGGATAAAAACTATCCTATGTCCTTTCTCGGGTCCCAGACTATATCTGTACCAAATTTCATTGAAATCGGTTCAGTGGTTTAGGCGTGAAGAAGAGACAGACAGACAGACAGACAGAGTTACTTTCGCATTTATAATATTAGTACGGATTGGTAATCAGCAATCAAGCAAAACTTTTTATCCTCCTCAACATTGTAATGTGATGGCTAGTTTGAACAAACCTACCGATGTCGCGTCTTTGTCTAATGAAGAATGTTACTAAGTATGCCAAATCGCTTGAAATTTTTTCTCAGTAAAGCCTGTAGGTATACAAATACACTAGTTTTTGTTATAGTCAAAAATACCTAGTAGTTTTGATTTTATAGGCATTCAAAGCTTCGAACTGCTTTGAACTGCCTCGTTGGCGTAGTGGTCCTGAGCGCGACTGCTACGCTAGAGGTCCTGGGTTCGATTCCCGGGTCGAGCAAAAAGTGTTATTGGGTTTTTCTATGAAATTCTCAGTAGCAGCTCGGAGTTTGAATTATGCCCGGTCAATGGCAATAGGCTCGCCCCCTATTACATGGGACCTAAAATATACCGGCGAAATGTGGGTGTACATTGGTACACCTCTGCCTAACCCTTCGCTAAGTCAAGTGACCGCTTCTGACGTCATGCTACAACGCGCCGCGCGGGCTAGCCGGCGGACTGAGTGAGCCAGACTGAGCGTGTGACGTCATTGCACATCACACCGTCACCGACAGCCCGCGTCGTGCGGTTCTAACTTGTTTTACTTCTAAATCGGAAACTAATTGACGTATCTAAGTAATTCTTTCACTAGTATTTTTTATTTTTGACAGAGAATATGGAGTGCTATTGATCAAAATTAGTTAACATTCTTCATTGTATGCGATTCTATCTCTGATATGCGTACTCCATTCATTTACGACTCTGTGTCAGTGGATATGTATTCGGTTGGCTGGGTATGATTGAATGGATGATGACCGCTTATCGTGTTAGTTGTGGTGGACACATAACTTGTTCGGTCTGGTTCGTTCAAACGAATGAGTGTAATAAATCGTACTATGTGTAGTTTTAAAGTGTTATTTGATAGCCTTAAACTAAGTTTTATGATAATAGTTTAAGGGTTTCACACGTTGCAGATTAGAATACAAAATAGATAGATATGAGTAGTATTAATTTAAATACTCCCGCAAAATAATTGAATTATGTCATTTGTTAATTGTACCGCTTTTGTAATATTCAATAATAACATTTGTAAAACATAATAGGAAGTATCCGCACTTCCGCAGTGCTACTAATCCAATATTTTGACCCAGTTTCCACGATACGTGACCAACGGGATCGTAATGTAGATAATATTACAAGGTATTACATACAAGGAAAACGATAGTTTTCTATACAAACGTAATTGTAATATGATTTCTGTTGTTATATAAATTTTCCTCAACTCAGAAGTAAAGAAAATGAATAAGTAGATAAGATAAGAAATAAGAAACTTGAAAACTGGAGTCTTAATTGGAAATGTTTTAGACCGAAAGAATAACAAAGACGTACCTAAGTATTTATTAACAAAATAAATAGTTTACGTACCAGAAAACAATCTTTATCTTTTGACTTTATTTAGTATCTACACAAAAGGGTCGTTCGGTTCTGGCTTATCTTTAGTCACCACTTCGCTCTTTTTTTCTAATAAATTTTAACATTAATGGAAATATGCGTCCTTGTTTGTGTAAGATAGATAGCTTGAGAGCTTTAGCTCGCAGCCACTAGGGAGAGAGGTAAACTATGGACCTTCCTTTCAGAATATTCCACATTGCGGTCTCCTGCAACGTAAACACTGCAATTTGGTGTCATATCATGTCTAATGCAGGTTATACAAAGTTCCCTCATACAAACACGACACTTGCCGTGTTTAAACCTACTTAAATTACGAATTATTTCATTTTGTTCATTTTAAGGTGCTATCACGAAACAAAAGAAGTGTTCTCCTAAATGTCTGTCGACGAGGAAAAGGTGACGTAAATACTCAGCTGAAATGAAAAGATGAAGAAAGTAGGTTTATAGTTGACATTACAAATTGTCTGGTTGAATGTAATGTAAAAAAAGCTCGTTGAAAATGATGTGACGAACGTAGAAACGACAGAGTTCCTACATTTAATTGTCTTGTAAAAAAAAAGAAATGATAGGTATTTATATATTTTTTACATATATTATGATGTTTAAATCGATATAATAAGAACCCTAATGTGCTAATATTTAAATGCAAACCCCACTTGATACGTAATAAAAACCTCGCAGTCTAGAGGTCACTGTGACTTTCCACCCTCGATAACTGCCAGCCCCTTAAATCTAATCGTCGATATAATATCTCACATTTTAATAGCCGTGTTTTCTACGAAAAAGGTTTTATTGGTGATATAAGTATTCGCGTTAGTTTCGAGATAATATCAAAGGAAAGCGTTCGTATGTAGACGAGTTTAGTGAAATTGAAATGATTATTTATAAATAGAATACAGACTTCTAGACATGTGAAGATTTGATGTTAAGGTATGTGACGCAAAGGACAGTGCTCCAACATTCAACATACTCTGCTTATAACTAAAGGTGCGTGCTCTTGATTTTTCATGACATCCTATTATAGCGGTCATTGAAATATCACTAGAGTTTACAACTGCACTTCAGTTTCAAAATGAAAGCGATATACTTTTATTTGAGTGAATAAGTCGTAGATTAAAAAAAAACGGTAATTTAAAAAACTAAAAAGCAGTCGGGTGACTGCTTTTCTGAGTATTTATGAAAAATCCCTAAAACAAGAAAGTCGTTGTACCCGATTGAACTTAAAATTGTAGCAGTCGGGACCCATTCTAGAAATGGAGGCTTAGTGAATTGAGAGCACATACCTATATTACATTGCAGATGGACCCGAATGGGTCCCGACTGCTACAATTTTAAGTGCAATCGGGTACTTTCTTGTTTTAGGGATTTTTCAGAAATACTCAGAAAAGCAGTCGGGTTTTTTAGTTTTTTAAATAACCGTTTTTTTATTTATATTTTTTTTAGTTTTTTATTTTGATAAACCTAGTGTCACTCTCACAGTAAATACGAATCTAACGGCACCTCTCAAGCTAAAATCCATCGAGCCGTTCAGGCTGCAGAGCGTGCCAAACAATTATACATACATACATACATACATACTCTCGAAAAACATAACCCTCCTTCTGGCGCAGTCGGGTAAAAAGTAGCCTTTCTTGGAGTTCAAGCTAGCTCCGTACTAATATTCTCAAAAATTTATTCACTGGTTACTACCGTGACTGACACAAACAAATAGACTTACTTTCGCATTATCAATATTATCCATGGATTCAATGAAACTAGTCAGTGTTCTAGTTATTATGTTGGGACTAACCATCCTCAAACTCTTTGAATAAATAATTATTTAATATTTAGTGTAATTCGTTGTCTATTATTATATATTTACAGACTGTCCCTTTCACGTTAAATAGTGATTCAATTTCCATATAATTTACAGCACCATCTGCTGATCTTCCCATGCACAGTGAAGGGTGCAAACAGGGGGTGGTAGTATCCTGAGGCGAGTGCTGTGCAACTTTATTAGCTAGCGTAATGATAAAATTCATTGCCATGTTTTCGGCAAAGGAAATGCCGCCCCTTTTTTCCTTTGACGGCTTTGGTAAAAACGCTACAGGGATTATGCCAAGTGCGCTTTTGTTGAATTAATTATTTATAAAAAGAAGATTAATTATGACAATATTAGGCCTTATCTTGCCTTATAATGTTATGAATAAACTGACGCATTGCCAGCAGGCTTCTTAATAGGAAGGAAACAAGCAAACCGCAAAAAAACAGACACAACAACATCGATCGTTGCTGAGGCTACGTGATGGTTTACAGCAATCTCTACAAACAGAACTACGGCCGCGTCCCAGTACAAGAAACGATATCAAATATGTATTCTGATACGAGCCAGTAATTGTAAATCAGTATCAGATGGAGTACAAGTGGAGCATGTCCGAGATAGCCGACATGAATATTAAAATAGTATTACTGATTGCGGAACATCAACGCAAAAAGATGACGTATTCAGATCGCCCCTAGCTCTCGTTTGGATGTCCTGCCTTGATTTGGGTCAGTTGATACTGTTATTTTAGTTTGATAACATAATTATCCTTTGAAAGATAAATTGATGAAGCAGTCGTACCTACATCCTGCTTGTTCTACTATTCGTTCTATTATAATTATAAAACAAATTGGACGGAAAAATCTAACTAGTTGTTCTCAGGTAACAGTATATTCCTTTGAGTATGATTTTTGTGGAAGCTAATAATATGTATAAAAGTAGATCACGACACTAATGATGTAGTTCTTCGTGCTCTATTTTGATGTTTTCATAGAATATAACTATATAATAATAATATAAACATTTAACCTTGAAGTTAAACTAACAGATAGAAAAAAACAAGGAACATTTGCGAATATAATAATATATTAATGGAGAAAGGAACGATGATGTTATTCCCTGAAAAATACTTACAACTTTTTTAATAGCGCCATCAGCAAAAAAATCTCGAGAACAAGCACCAATAATACTAAAAATTAACGAGCAAAGTAAGCTAAAATAATAAAAAAGCGGTCCACTATTAAAAGTGATTCGTATTCGGGCCAGTGCTCGTCCTACATCGATTAGGTCAGTCGATACGAGCGATCTAATCGCACTCGCAAATCGATACGTTTGGGTTCGTCTCAAACAATGTATGTGCCGCTTGTTTGAATACACAGCCGAGCCGCTTGGTGCTGCTTGCTTGTATTATTGAGGTCTGGAGTTCTGAATACATTCCACGATCTAAATTGTACGCTTCGTTTTGTTTCGTATTCTAGAATACAAAGTACCTCCACGAATACGAGAGTGACATGATGTGGACGTGACCTGACCCGGCATCGAACACCTCTACGTCCAGTCTGCGCTACACTAGAATGAAGAGATAAATAATATTAAAAGCAACGTATTTGTGAACTATTACAACAAGAACGGTAATATGCTTAACCTGAAAATTAGGTAAATCAAAAGCTTGACGGCTGAGATAAAACTCAAATCGTATTTTTTTATGAAAACCTTAGAATCCCCCATGAAAACAAAGGTACTTTTTGATATGATGGACTCTTCTAATCTCGTAAATCAAAATATCGACAGCAATAAACCAGGCATTGGGTGTAAAAATGGTAGTAAAACAATTTATAGCCCGCAGTGACAGATTGCTAGCCCATCCTATCACCTAAAAGCTTCAGTAAAACCTATCTGGAGAACAATCTGTCGAGTGGCAAGATAAATATGTGATTCCTTTGAATATATTTGTTCAAGTCATCATTCGGTTTGGGCTCGAATAGATTACCCCATTGCTAAGCATGGGCTGTGAGAGATGACCAGGGGTTTATGTACGGGAGAAGTAGCCATTACACCCACTCGGCTGAGTACGGTAGTTATAGTGGAAGTAGTTGGGTTGCCAACACGGTGATAACAATATATTCAAGCAAAAAGATGATCAGTAATATTAATCAGTATCGATGGTAAACATAGTTGAGATCTATACCAAGGTTCGGTACACGCACGCACCAGTTTTATCGCAGAAAATAAAATATGAATTCCAAAAAGCTGAGTGCAGAAAAGATGGGTGTTATGTTATGCGGAACGTATTACTGCCATATTTAATAGATAGGTTAATTTTCATACCACCCTAACATTTACATTGTACCCACTTCTCAATATCATCACGACGGGTGACAGAGAAAAAGTATATGCCCATTAAAAACTATATTATTTAGCCAAATTCTATAAAAAACCTAGTTCCAAACAAGTTACACCGCGGAACCATCACAACACACCATAAACAAGTCGCCCAATATTAGGAGAATTGTGCGAAATAAATCCAAATCCACATAACACGGTTTTATTGTTTTATTTTTTACAAACAACTCGTTGAGTTTTCATATTTACTCGCCCCACTCGGGAGCTAGGGTTGCGACATATTTGGACGATACGTGCTGGGATTGTATCGATGTTACGACGGTTTTATGGTTAACTAGCTTATATCAGTTATTTCTCGGCCTTTTTTTGGTCCCTGGAACCCGAATCTTTTTTCTATCTGCCAGTTCCGTTAAAATCAGTATAGTTGTTTTGGAGATTAGCTGCAACGAACACACGAACACGCGAAGTAAAAAAATATATTAGTACCTTTTATATAACAGCTTTCAACTAAATGCATAAGAATGATAATTGCATTAAGTAACATAAGCTGTAATTTTGACAAAATAAACAGACACTTCAATTTTATATTATGTAGTGTATAGAAGTGTGCATTTTCAAGAAGTTGAATTATCAAAGAAATTCTGTTTTGCATCAATAAAATAATGTCTCAATATACTTCCCTGTCATTCTTCAGTGAGTTGGTATTAATTTTTCAATACTTAATTAAAATACACTTTGAATAATCCAACACAGAATTTAAATAAATTACAATGGGTAACTTTATTTTCTCTTTATTGTTTCAACGTGACCGTCTAACCGGTTTAACATTCTGCATTGAGTTAAATTCTTGTACAACAATAAATAATATCGCATAGTACAAAAGGAAACCCTTTTCTCAAAAAAATGTCGCAATCGTCGTCTGTCCCATCTCTGGGTAACATTACAGGCGGGTGCGAACATGAAACAATATATCAAGCGAATTTCAACGCCAGATGCGTTGCCTCCCAGGGACCGATGCGTCCGGCCACCTTTACACGTCATGATAAAAATATACACCGACTTACTACTACACCCTGTACTAGCAAACATCAACCTTGTGTCAACAGCAACAAGAATCACGATGAAAGCTAAGGATAACATTGTAAATTTTTAAGTAGCAAACAAAATTGAACTTTGTCGAAATAGGAATAAGAGTGTTACACAGTTGTTGTTGGTGAGTAAATCGAGGGCGGCACCCCAGTGAAAGAAATCGGGTAATGGCACTGATTATCGGTGCTGATCCTAAATAATAAATGTCCGCCATTGTATGTGAAGCGCGTAGTTTTAACGTGCCAGCTCGGGAGATATCGTAAGATTTGTCGCCGGGACGTAAGACGGCTGTCACGCTTCCACATGGCCGCTCCGGGACGAAAATAGTGGCGCTTTGTTGCCATTTGTTTGAGTTGAAACATTATACTTTTGTTTAAGTTGACTTTGTTTCGAATCTTCATTTAAAACAAATAATCTCAAGAAAATCGATTTTGTTTCACTTGTTCTTTTAGGGACATTGTGATAAATAAGCAAATTCATACCGAACATACAACGCATCAAAAAGGAACTCTTTGATTTTATTATTGAGTTGTGAACTTACACAGTTCTCATCAAGTACGGAGTTTATAAACTTCTGTAATAGTGCATAGTGGGTCACTTTATAAGATATCCGATGAAATTAGTATAGAAAATGCCAACAATCTTAAACTCTAGTACCTACATAAGCTGTAAAATGTAAAACTCCCAAATATAATAAGAATAATAAATATATTTTGCTGGTTTTATTTCCGTAAAACTCAAAACTTTGGAACCACATTTCAGTAATTGCGACATGGAACAACAGTCACAATTTAAAACCGAACAGATTTATCGACTTCCAAATGAGTCCAATTATTCATTCGAAATGACGTCCATTGCACACTGTATTACAACTGCATCACACACAAGCCGGCATAACACTGTGTGTTTACACTACATCTCTGTGTTCGTTTGTTCTCGCTGTTTGCTTGACGGACGACCACTGTGTGCATAGTTGGAAAACGTTGAACACCGCTTGTCCACAACACGCAGTTGGTATTTATTTTCCTATCATTCGCCGCCAGATTTGCATGTTTTCTGGACAAAAGGACAATTTATATAGAAACTTATTAAACATAGCTATGCGACATAATAATGAAAAGCTTTTGTTGAGGTCCTAAACCATCTTCGTCGGGGATTGCTGGTTTTTTGGCAGAATTTTTGCTTGACAAAAGCGGTGTTGTTATACTGTCGTTATTGATTATTGAAGCAATATAATTCGCTTACTAATAAGTTTGTCTCTCCGCACCACATTACACCACACCACACCACACTACACCACGCCACACCACACCACGCCACACTACACCACACCACGCCGCACCACACCACACCACGCCGCACCGCAACGCATTTATTTTCCGTTTATTCACAGCCTTTAAGATTTTTCCAACTCAATTACTTAGCAACGAGTCGCAGCGCTTAGCGTTAGTTCTTCATATTTTCCTCGCTTATAAAATTGTTGAAGTATATAAAAACATGAAGCTTATCATCCGGTTATCAGTGTGTCATAAAGTCGACTCAAGGGGGATATAATTGTACTCGAAGCCTCTACGTTTATTGCTTTCCGTTTTAATCTTAACAAGTAGGGTATAAAGATTGCGGAGCTCCTACAACTTTTGTGTTCTATGTCAATTCTATTTAAGATGGGTTATGATCGTGTTGTGCTGCTCACAACGACATAACATTATAATGATCATAATAAAACTTAATGTTTTGTTGTGCGCCTGTTGCGTCAGATCCCTTAAACAAGCTCAACAACCTTAAAGCGGCTATTTACCTGACATCATCCCTGATCATAAACTAGCCGTGTTTCTCTGAATACATTAACTCTGCCAACATTATCCGAATAAGCGAACTTTTGCCAACAAACCCGGTCCACAACACGGATCAGATCACGAGTAAGTCCGGATAAAGCTCGAGCATCCACAAAGCGCGTAGGGGCTTCGGAAAAACTGCAAATTGTATCGTTCTTTGTGCTGACGTCACACGTCAGTATCAGGTGCTTGTCTGACGTCATGCGGCATGCTACAACGCCTCCTTTGTGGCGGCTCTACGTGGAGCTAAGCTATTTTTCAGGCCGTTTTGAGGTGTGGAAAGGTGTCAGGAGAGAACAATATAAATGTACCAGTATACAGTACCTTTATATCTGGTTATGGATATTACCCTCATAAGACACTTGTCTTGCTAATTATTAAAAATAAGCTGCATTATTAAAAGAGTAGATCTATATTCTTCTTAGGCTATGCGATTATTAAATAAATTGTTACAACAATAAACAGTGTCATTCATGACGGTCCTCGTTCTGATGGTAGCTTGTTCTTTAAACCACATCAAGACCTGTACGTTTCATGTAGGGTAGACACCCTCCGACCTTCGCTCATCATAGAAAACATGAGCAAAGGTCGTTTTCAATAAAGCAAACAAAGAAACAAAGTCAACGCGGCGCCGCATTTCTGTAAGAAATGTCAATGTTCGGCAAATCGAAGTACAAGAAAAGTTTTGATATTCAATCTGAAATACGAAACAGAGGTCCTATATGAGTTATCTTGAAAGGTCGGGCCTGTACATACTCATGTACTGAAATAACATTGTACCTACTACCAATAAGACGATGCTGTAATATGAAAGAAGTTCCTCAAGAATAACTTCTCAAATTTGATATTTGTTCTGATGTTTTAGTACTGCCATCTCGTAACAATACTTATTTACTTAACCATCAATTGTTACTTAGCCTCGAATACTTACATAAGATATATTTTAAACTAGTTTTTAGCCAAGTCTATAGAGTTTTTGCCGGCGAAAGAAATATAATTTGTTTATCTTAAACATAGTTCCGAGAACTCGGATGTTTCAAAATAAATGTTTTTATTTAATTTCTTCATAAAGTAAAGTAACCTTTTGAAATGACCTTTCAGCAAAATATGCACAACAATAAATTATATAATGTTGTGAAAATAATAACTAGCTGTGGCCGCGGCTTCGCTCACGTGGATGTGTAATTTTACGAAATAAGAATTCTCAATAGTTGCAAGTGTAACTGCTGAAAGTTAAGATACTGGGTTTTTTTATAAGTTAACAATAACTTCGCACAGTTCAATGAAAATCGTGTTTGAATTATTAATTTATTTTTTAAGATTCATCTCGCTTCTTTTTTTATTTTCTTTATAATCTGATAGCGTACGCGTTTTAGCTATAATTGCCCTGTCTCACTATAATATCAATTTTAAAGTCTTGCAACTCCCATTGCTTCTTAGTTATTAACACTAAATATCCATAAATAGACGGACTGACTTTTACTTAGATTGAAGATTATAGCGTATATTTCGGGTGAAGAATGGCCAAAGCAGTTCTGTACGTGGGAACCTACCATAAACGACGACTAAGGAGAACGTCAGCGCTCCTCCTGACTACTTACAACTAGCATAAGAGATTGTCATAACCGTTCCGTCTCCCAAGTGTGACCATTATGCAAAATAATGTCTGTAGAAATATCTTTGAAAGGCAGTGGAAGATGACGCGCAAGATGATAAAACAATCTCAACGCAACAAATAACGCGCTCTTTGTCTGAAACGCGAACATTGTTCAACGAAATAAAGCTAATTGTTCTAAAACACAAACTAGCGTAGTTTCAATCTCGGTGTTTGCATAACTTCCACATTCTGTGGCCGTTCTACCCGACGTTGTATTTTCTTTGAAGGATTTTCTAGACAAACTTTTATCCATTAAAATTCCGCTACAAAATCGATATGATCAAACATTTTTAATAGACACGTAGCTCTCAAAGGGTTTCCCGATACAAAAGAAATCCTTTAATGCATCGAGAGAAAAATAAAGCACTCGAAGGAGTGGAGAGACTTTAACTGTCAACACTTGTTTACGTCGTTTAAGTGAGTCCCGTACACTACATTCCTCTCCATTAGGCATCGGGATAAGGTGTGCGCGGGACAGGGACGGGGCTATGCGTGCGTGATTAGTGCGAAAGGGAAGGGTAATTGCGATATTTATCGCGGGTCAAACGTTCGCCAGGCAATATTGTCTTATTCGCATTCCCCTTGCGAGCAGGCTTCCGTTATAAGACGCCACAGTGTAGGAAACCAAGAGTAATTTTATTAGTGCGCAACAGTCTATATTGTGATGTTGTCTGTAATAGAGACAGGTCGGGTCATTAACCTTATTATAGGAACCACATCGGCCTCGCTATCGTTTTGAAGATATTTATTTCAAATTCGAGGATGGGTAAAGTAATTGGATTTTTGTCCTTACAAGTTAAAAGTTCAGTAAACCTTTTTTTTTTAAAAGCCCGAAGCTATTATTGATTACTGATTTCATTTTCAACATAAATACAACTGTCGACGTAGTATTTGGGAGATTAACAAAACATTCTAGTATCAATGTTTTTGAGTACCTCACTTAGATCTGAAACCTGTCTTCAGTCGTTACTGTTGTACTGGCATCTCCTACGCTGCGACCACTGATGTGTTCCTCCACCCGTACTGTACAGCTCCCCACAGGTATGTTGAATCGAACATATTGTATATTATATGCATGCCCCAACACTGCCAACCAGTCTTTGTTCACTATTACGACTAACTTGATCTATTGGAAAATATCTAGTTGAATGTTAGAGTTTTTGGTAAACATAATATTGTTGTAATCTAGATTCTATTTGATCTATTTTACTCTGTGTTTTGTTAAAACAATCTAATTGAAATGAAGTTAGAATTTAGACAAGTAAAAACATATTGGATTTCACAACGGCCGGTGCGGGCGGCCGGGTAAAAATACTAGGCCAAAAAAACATTTGCCTAAAAAGCTTTGTAAATAACATTGACCTATTGTATCTACCTGGTAGCAATTTGCGATACTTATGCGGAAACGGCAAGTACCCACATAAATAATTCTTTCCCCCTAGCAACATAACCATTTACAAGACGATATTAATATGAATTATAATTACAAGCTTGTAGCATTATCTTAGCACAAGTCATTATCATTACAGTCCGCGGCGCAATTACCGAACAGAGCATTACTCAATTAAATATCAATCACACGTGACAGCCGAGTTACTGGCGCGAGTACGAGTGATAGCGCAGTATTATTAGCAGTTTAGCTGGCTATGTTATAATATCAGAGTTTAGGATTATATTATTACGAGAACAATAATTTATATCATACTCAGTCGAGTGACTGCAGTGTGTGTGTGCACTATGCATCATAACAGTAATTCATTATTATAGCTCTATAGTCTATGGTTCCATCTGGAAACGAGTGGAGCTATGTTTTTATCTAAACTAAAAATATTATAAGGAGAAAAGATTTATGTTGTTTTGTAATGGATTAAAAATTTACCTAACTGATTTTAGAAATTCTTTCGCGTTTCGTAAAGCTACATTATCAGCGAGTAAAGCAGGCAATTCTTTATCTTCAAAAGAAAATGGGATTAAGGAAGAAAGGGTTGTTAATTCTAATGGACAAATATCAGTCACAGATCCAAGACATAAACCTGCCGCTGTTGCTCTAAAAAACTGCGCCAAAAAGCAAAAGCGATAGCCCTATCAGATGGAGCGTACTAGCTCCGAATATAAGGCATAAATCACGCTGAACAGCAAACAGTACCCTCGATAAATATAAATAGCGTATTGATACCATAAGGATGGTTCCCCATCTGCACCTTGCCTACTTCACGCCCCTAAACGAACAATTGCGAGATATTTTTGAGCCGATAGTTGTGGCCCATTTTGTGTGATTGTCGAACCGGGAATAAAATGCGATTCTTATGTCTGGGGATGCTTGGTAAGGTAAATATATTTTTATAGTGTGGTTGTATCATTAGATGAAGGTTTTCTTGAAATAACAAGCTGTTATCCGACATGATTGGCATTTTGCATTAGATTGACAGCTCACCTCAAGCTCACTTGATCAAAATTTACTACAAGAGATTTATGCAAAACAGACTGACTATCGTGTCTTTCATTTTCAGACGGATCCTCCAAAGACGATATTCATTTTTCTAAGGGATCCTGAGACGAAAAATCAGTCCAGCCTACCTGGCGCTACATTCTTATCACATCATAAACATGATAGCCCCGTAGTGATTTTCTCAGAAACCGAAATCTAATACTGTGTAACCAGGGCGTAAAAAATGTGTTCACATTTTCTCCAAGAAATATCTTTACATTTTATCCTAAATACTTAGCCGTCTATTTGTCCTCTTTACACCCATCCTCGCCATCTTTCTTCAACCACTTACCTAAAATATGTACTTGGCAGTAAATACATAACCCTGTAACAGGCGGGGCAATAACACGAGTGTGAGTAATTTAGCCTGAGCGGCGATTTGTCGCGGGGTCTCCGGGGCCGCGCAATAACACGGCGCGACACGCTCTAATGACTCGCTGTAGGGTTAAGTATTCAGTTACTGAGTTCTTAGACGGGGTCCGAGAGACCGAGGACGGCTTAAGCCTCTAAGTAAGGGTTTGTCTAGATGAACATGTTGTTATTTATTATCTTAGTTAACTGTTAGATGAAATAAATCTATGTACCTAAAAATGGTTTAAAAATGCAAATAGATGCAATCAAAAGTCGCCACAAGTCATTAGGATTAAATATGCATACTTTATTTGAGTTGAAGTGCAACATCCCATTTTGAACTTAAAGTTATCAGAAGACCATATTGTTGTAAAGTTGGCAATGGCCAGAGAATGACCTTTTCCAATGCTGACAGAGTTGCCAACTTACTAAAATGAATCCACTTTAATTACAATATTTGCAACACTTCTTGCAAATTGAAAGCGAATTGAATCAAATCTAAAACTTAAAGCATTCAGCCGACTCTGTCCTGCTCGCCGGACTGGAAAGTCGAATAATAAATTGAAATGGAAAATTACTGAAAATGTTAATATTCATTTGTAAAATGGCTGCATAAGATAAATTAATAAAGTTTGAATTAGTAGTTCATCTTTGAAGTACCTAAGTGACGAATCAGTAATTAATTGATTTGGCACTATCGAGTCTTTACTAGTTGGATGGGGACTGTGACGATTTAAAATCGTCTTAACCGTGACATCTGACTAATTCGAGCGATATTGTATTAAGGATTTTAGCAGGACATTATGTACGTCCAAAACTAATGCTAAAGAAAGGTTTTTTCGATATAATCGTAGTTCCACACTTCTTAATTTCGGGCCTTACATTAAATCACCATCTGTCTGTCGTAGAATAACACTGAGACAATCACTCTGAGAAAAAACTCATTGGTTCAACCAATTTAGTATTTCGCAGAACAAAAACCGTCTGTATTTTAGGTCATATTATTAAATGGAATACAATATCGTAATATGAAAGGCTGGAGACACGAGATTAATAATCTTCCTGGCTCCTGAATTCAATCTCCAGGTTAGGAGCTCTGCACACGATGCGACAATGGAACTTGCGATTGGATAGACGCGATTTTACGCAAGACTTGTGTTCTGTCGTTATCATTTACATCAAAGGAAAAATCTTTAAATGTGTATTGCTAACTCCATAACTTAACTATGTTTTTAATAACACACAACACTGAATTAGTTACCGTTCTCTGGGTATAACCAATCAGCTTCTACTTTCCCGACACCATGTTTGGTGAAAAAGAAGATACTTAGACAGATTTGGACAAAATACTGTCTTTACAGCTTCGTCTTGGAAGTCCTGGCAGATATAACTGGGATCTAGTCTCTAGACGCTTATCTTTGACGCTGACAATTGCTGCTTTCTCATTGAATATCCATTACTCTATCCATGAAACTGGTTTCATGTAACGGTCACTTTCGAAAATTAATCTTTAAAATTTTCCCAAAAGCTCCGAACACACAAAACCACCGATTTCAATACCCTTAACAGTTGAATCCTTTTAGGCGTGACGGTTATCAGCGCAGAGGACGCAAGCCGGCGAGCCTCTCGATACATAACTCCTTACAATACCAATTTCACGCGTCTCGTCTTCTGATTTATATGGAAGTCATAACTTATTGCTATTTCATTTGGTTACGCGATGTACCTGCTGCGTCATTTTGATGTTCATTACGCGTTTTACGAAGATAAAGCGATTCGATTTTGATCTGAACGGTAATGGGTTGTAAATTAACGTCAACTCATTGTTGACGTTCAGCCATTTTTATGAGTGGTGTTATTTTTATTGAATCTCTGTTATCAAATGTAGCAGCAAATAATTCGTACCACTTTTAACATGAAAAGGTATCAATAACACTATTGTGTCATTAATCCAGACATTAAGAAAATATAATAATAAGGCATAAGGCTCTCTATTTTGGTAACAAACTTTTATTATTTTTGGAACAAGTACGTCAGAACTAAATCCGTCTGTGATGCCTAGAAAACATATTTAGGCACCAACCAATTACAATAGTTATAATCATAAACGCGAGAGTTATTCCCGAGCTTGTTGACTGAAATGTGCCAAACAAAGGCCTGACGCGCGATAGATCGTGTAGTACAATGAAAGTTTATTTCAGCTCGTTTCTCAGTAAGTCCATATTTGGGCTTGTGTAACATATAGCCAGGTACAAACTTACACATTCGGTAGTGGATGTGGGGCGGCACTCGACTTGTTTCTCTTTGATTTACACAACTATTTTGTTTATGAGCTGTGTAAGACCCGTGTTATTTTAGTTTGTGTTGTTTTCCACAGTTTCGGCTAAATTTTCAGCTAATATCCGAACTTTGATATTATAATAATTCATAACGTCATCAATTTTATTGAAGCTGAAATTGTTGCTGACGTCTGTATTTAATTGTTGTTGAGATTACACAAACCACACCTACGCGTATTCGCTTGAGTGAGGACGTCTATTATCTAGACTATTAATATTATGACACAATAAACTGTTATTAATATAAGTATGTACGACAAACAAAGACGGAACTTAAACAGCCAAACTATATAACTCGATGTTACCACTATTAGCCAAAAATTCCGTAAAACAACTTCTCTAAAACGACATTTTATTTTAGCCCTGAAAATCAAAATTTTAATTGCTTTTAAATGGATAAAAAGTTCGTCAATTGGAATTAGCAAATAAATGACATCACAGTTTAGTATCGGTATACCAAATCTATAATGGAATCACGTTTTGAGAGCTCATAAAAAATCGGTCAAATGATTGATGGTATCTAGTAGGTACCCAATCCTATTGTTCCTACGTATACAGTAGTAGAAGTCGACTATACATTAAGAGTTTGTCAGAATATAGTTTGTAAAGCGCTTCGTTATCAGGAGACTAATTTTCGTCGGGGTAGCTCTCCGAGGGAATCCTACGGCGCGCGAGGCGTCTCCGCCGCTAGGACTACGTAGGTACACAATAAAGACAGATTGAAATCTTCCTAAATTAATCTCACGAGAATTCTCCACCTGTTTTATCTTAGTTTGGTGTCTACACCGAGCTTCAATAATATTTATTGTTATATTTTATTCGATGAAATATAACTAAGACACCTATGTCGTTGGTCTTTTTTGTGATTGCATGTGCTGATGAGCATGGCGTAGATACTCGGTTGCCCTCTATTACGGGGCTTTAACATAACTGCTTACACCTTATAGAAGAATATAGGCACGGTCTTATGTTAAGAGAGTTAATAATCTCGATAAGAAATTTGGCGCACAAAACCCTATTCAAAGTTTTATTAGAATCCAAGCAAGAAAAAAACTTCATTGAATAATCCCTTTTAATTCTGTGTAAGCACATGCAGGTGTAATTAACCGTCTGTGTGGGAACAAAGTAGTCGATTGGGAGTGTGTTGTATGCAGATGAGCGCAGATAGTACGCGCCTCTGAGCGTCTTCGGACGGTGACTAATGAGTCCTGTACAGTAAGTATGCGGGTACTCACAGATCGAAGGAGATAGGTCGGTCATATTAAGTGATGGTTAAATATTGGGTAGGATTGGAGATGTATGGTCGAATTGATACGGTTTTTTTTTGTAAAATAGTGTTAATCTGTCAAGTGCGAGTTTTATGTAATAAGTAATCTGAGAACGCCAAATCAGTAATGTTTTCGTCCCTTTAAACTGCAGCTCACCGCTGCTGGCACCCGGTAGCTCCAAATACAGAACTTTGAAACATTTTGTCTCATTTTATTAATCTCAATAATTCATGCGACATGCAGGATTTGAAACTCACATAATCCAATGTAATGAACCGTAACTGTACCTACCAATTGAATACATGTCATATTCAAAACCCCGGCCAATGTCTCAAATCTCTCCATAGACCGAAACACGTGTACGAATGACAGCACAATATTCACCGCTACCTGAAGGTACCGACTGCAGATAAATCGCGGTGATAATTGTATCACCGGCAATAAATACCGGTGATAGGACGACGCCTGTCCCCGGTCTTATCGCTCTTTTGTGCGGACTGTACTAGATTTGCGCGAGGCTACACCGGGGACTAGGGCGCCTACTTGATTTGGAGCCTCGGCGTTTGTGTGGAGTACAATATACAGGCTCGGTTTGAATTAGGCATTGATAACTTGGCCTTGGTAGTTTTCATACAATATGCGTATAGATACCTAAATAACTAGCTCAACATATTAAGTGAATGTTTCTGCGACTGATAAACTCATAGACAATGCACACTTGCACAGCCTCATAATATATAGGTACATTTTTTCAATTGAAACTATAGCTATGAGCTATTCATAAGCATGACCCAAGTAACAAAATAATGTCATATAAAAGGTACAATAACGTTTTCAATTTAACTTTCAGTCATACCAAAACGTTATATAATAGTTTTTTAGACGTGAATATAACGCGGGTTTGGGCGCAGATTATATAACATTTCAATTGTGTTAAGGTCGTGTTGCAGTCGCGTTAGCGACAAATTATGTTGAGTAAAAGTCACGTAGACGTTGTGAGTTTAACTAATAAGGTTTGTAATCGTTTCTAGAAATACCAATGAATAACTATATCATCGTATGAGAGTGTCAGCGACAATTTGTGTGACAATTTATTGTGTTATGGCAAAACTTATATTGTAAAGTTTAGTAAAATGTCGTATGAATCATTATTAAGAATTCTTTAATATAGAGAAAGCATATTGCGGTGGAAGATGAAGAGCGACGACTTATACATGGGAATTAATTTTTTTCGATGATATGTATGGTTATCTTTGTCAATATTTTCATGGGCCTTCATAATATTGGAGTTTTCATATTGTTTATAAAAATAAAATATATGAATTGACATCAATAGTTTCGGCCATATTGCCAATAGACATTGGGCGACTGCATTTCGACCTTTAAATAACTATTGGTCGTATACATGTTTTTATACGATTTATGGCGTCCACCATGACGGTTGCAATTAGAGTTCTGTTGGAAAATAGTAAAACCCTTTGCGTATAGTCATGGAAATACTTCTGTTTTATTTACAGGGACATCATGGTGATTCTGGCATTGATAAGCTTGTGAATCTCTCATTAAGTTTTTCACAATTTAGTTTAGTCATAGATTGGCACACGTTGTAGGAATATAAAATAATTAGTTATAAAAAAAAACATAAACTTTATGAAACAGGACGACTGAGTTATAGAAAAGATACTAATAATCGCTTAAATAATCAATTGGCATATATAAGTTATCCTTACTAATATTATAAATGCGAAAGTAACTCTGTCTGTCTGTCTGTCTGTCTGTCTCTTCTTCACGCCTAAACCACTGAACCGATTTCAATGAAATTTGGTACAGATATAGTCTGGGACCCGAGAAAGGACATAGGATAGTTTTCGTCCCGGAAAGACCCCGGGAACGGGAACTATTAATCCACGCGGACGAAGTCGCGGGCAAAAGCTAGTATTAGAATAAAGTTTCAAACTAAAAGTTATTTAAAGGTTTAGTATATGACCTATTATGAAGATTGTATAATAGTTAACTATAAAATCATTACATAACGGTTTGTTATTTAAATGTTGAATAAAAGGTTCTAAATTTACGAAACATGGCGACTCATCACTATTGTCCGACTGAAACGTTTACTCGACTTAACATTATATGGCCGTCGTATAAATTAATTGAGACGACGTTTACCAGACGTATTAATATGACTTAAATATATATAACTAATACGTCGAACTGAAAACTATTTTACAACATTTTAGTTGCTTCAGAACTATTTCAAACCCCTTACATGACTGTTAGTCGTATAATTGTAAACTTATATAACTTTTTTGCTAGTTGGGGAAGTGCTACTATTAGCTATCTCCCAATATATCGCGATCGACTGGGTAAATAAGCCGAGTGCTATCCGTATGAAACTTTAATAGATGAGCGCCATATGCAAATTGTATGATAGTAAGTCAGCAATGCAACTATACTTAAGACAAACTTACTCGTTACATCTCGCGCACACACCAGCCAATTTCAACAGAGCAAACTTTGACCCATTTCACTTGGTAGTAAGTTGGAGCTAATTCTATGTCAGTAAATACCCGATACTATTTGAATATTTCATATCTAATACACGATATTGGAAGCAATCCTGAAACATCCACATATTGTGGTAACGTCGCCATATTATGATTGCCGCGGAACGATAAATAACCGATGGAGACAGAAAGTGCAACAAGGTGGACCTAAGACTGATGAAAGTTGAGGAAATCAACTGGATAGGAGAAGAACAATAGCACCAGTAGTGTGTGACAATGCTTAAGGGAGTATTATGGCCAATAGTGCACGTCTCTAGCCTGAATGATGATTATTCAAGCAGTTAGGTTATTTGTAAGCACTAGTCTTATATAAATAATCCTTACCATTAGCAGTTGAAATTCTCCAGAAATCTTAAAATAAGATTTTTGCGATAAAACAGCCAGGATCGGTGTTTTAGCGATTTAAAAAATGTGCTAGTCAGGCATGGAGCGGCGCCGATAAAAACAAACTAAAAAAAAGGCGTGAATATGAAAACCGCTGAGATGATTGTTGGAAAACATGGCGAGCTGAGCCGTGATGGTTTAATATAAATGCAGATAGTGTCGCAGGCAATGGCGGCGAGGTAAACAATTGGTCTTTCGGACGGTGAATTATTCATCAGCCGTGAATTACAGGCATACGCCGATGGGCGGGAGTGTGTGGCGCAGATGCGGGGCGGTGTATTGTGCCTATTAGCTATTTGTAGGAGTATGTTATGGAGTTAGTTAAATTGGTATTTATTTTAGTAATATTGGACCAGAATAAAAAGAAAAATATGATGCCATAAATGTAAAAAGGTTTGGAAGGAGGAGTAAAATACAAAAGGTAATCAGTATCAGGAAACTACAAATCAGTGTACATAAGTTTCGTTTTCTTAGCTTAATTTTCAGCGTCACACACAATTTTTCTTGAATAAAGGTGGAGGATTCTCAACTTTCTTGACTATGTTAAAATTGACATGAATGGAGTGCACTATCTGCTGCATAGTCCTTGCAGTGTGTGCACACGTGCGCCAGGCGTTTGTTTGTCTGGCGTGACGTTAAGAGCATCACAATCATATGAAACCGACTCATTATCGACATTTGTTACTTTATATTTTCACGATAACTACTGTCAAATGTAGTCGCAGGATATAATACTGTTTGATATTTTTTTTTTTTTTTTTTTTTTTTTATTTAGCCCGTACTGTCCCACTGCTGGGCAAAGGCCTCCCCCAGTTCCTTCCATTTGTTCTTTTCCTGCGCCTCCTTGAACCAGCCCTCATGGTACGCGTCCAGGTCGTCGCGCCACCTCTTTCTAGGCCGGCCTCGGCGGCGCCGTCCGTCTTCCGGCAACCATCGTGTGGAGACTTTCGCCCAGCGGTCATCAGGCATGCGGCTGACGTGACCCGCCCAATCCCATTTAAGTCTAGCAGCCTTCTTGCCAACGTCCACTATGCCCGTAATGGTACGCAGCGTGGTGTTGCGCACCCTATCCTGTCTTTTGACACCCAGAATGCTGCGTTCCATTGCCCTTTGGCAAACTCCAAGGCGTTTGATATTATTCACTGTTTTTATTTATTCATATATTCAAGATGGGTAGGTTATTTTCATCCTATATTATCTAATAGAAAACATAACGGCTTTGATAAGTCTGAGTCGTGGGTTGAATTTGATCCAACATCAAATGAAGTGTAGGCATTCCAGTATCTACTGAAAGTACCATCCAACCGAACATAATGAATCACCTGTATACTTTGTTTCATCTCGACATAGTTTAAAACTATCTAGCTGAGTAGTCTGGAGAGATAGGCAGGTATCTGCTTGACTTGACTTCCTCCCACGACCTCTACCACTCATCGACACCTACATCCTTAGTAACTCGCTTCACTCACTGACTTTCAAATCGAACACATTCAATATTCTTCAAGTAAATACAATTATAATCCCATATTAAATTATAATAACTAAAATCACTGGTTCTGGGGTCGTTGGGCTGTGAACAGATAATTTGTTTGCGTTATAACTTAGCTAAGTCGAAGTCGGGCGCGTCAAACGACTTCGATTCACAAACATTTGCTTGAGATGTTAGGGGCTCGTTCTAATGCCGCGACGGATGCATTATAATACAAGAAACTGGTTGTTTTTAGCCATTCATCAATAACTATAAATGTGAAATTGATGAGATCGGTGAAGATCGCTTAGCATATCTATCGTCATTATGATTATGTTGTAATAATTCAGGGTTCAGGCGGACGGGCCAAAGAATACCTTACCGCTCGCCGTCTTTGGGTGAAGGTCCGCCCATATGAAAAACATTGTCGGTAATTTAAAACCCGTACAATGCTTACGTACGAATCATAACTTGGCAGACATGTAACACACACAAATTCAAGGAAACTTTTTCAAGACTTTTTATAAGTTAAAAAAATAAAAGGAAAATATCTGCTAAACCAAATATAAAAGAAAAACAAAGTCAAGGTAGGTTTATATACAAACATTTCGACATCACGACCAGACTTCAATGTATCTTAGAATGTAAAATTTAATTAAAATAAAATTGATGCTGTATATTTTTCTTCTCAAATGAGATATGTTTATTAGCAGTTTGTTTTATTTATACTTCGCAAAGGTAATGTAGCTCGTATCCCTGAGTAATTTCTATTACAATGAGAATTAATGTAGCTTCGCTCGCATCTTATTTTGTTACAGCCTTTCAACCAACAACTTACTAGAAAATAAATTGAGTCATTTTAGAATATTTATTATAATATATTTATATTAACGCGCAGTTGCAGAAAATTGCTTGTTTTAATATAAAGTATATAATTAGGTTTCTTGTTTAATTATTATTAATGTATGGTTTTAGCACATAAAATAAAATTATTTTAACAATCAAAATTTTAACAAAGATAACTAAAATTAAGTAGCTATTGATTTTTACTATCTCACCACTTTCTCGCTACCAACAAATAAACGATAGTTGGTTAGTGGTAAGGATAAACACAGTCATGTGAGTAGCATGTGTGGAGACCCACCCTTAATAGTGTGTAGTCAATGAGGCGTGCAGTGCTTTGACACCCGTTCCCGTCACATGTAAACGTTCACAAATTTCGTTTGCAACATGTTCTCGTTTGAGAAGCGCCGTATTATTGTTTGTTCATTGAAATGAGTTACCAATAATGATTTGGGTTCCATGTGAAGTTGCTGTTAATAAGCCTTTTATCATGTTCAGCTGTTCCTGGGTAGATATATTTCCTCCAACAGAATTACGAAATAAATATTTTCATTGGTGTTTAATGTTATATATATCAAGGAAAAAAAAGATATTCTAAACGATACTATGAGATTTGTGAATGAAGAAGTATATAATACAGGCAAAACATTCAGTTTTTTAATTACAGTCAAGGTGGTAGGTACATTACAGCGCTGAAAGCAAGGTTTAATAAGATAATTTGCACGTCTTTCGCATGCACAAGCTGTATAAAAGCATGATTTTAACGATAATTACAAACGGTACAATATATTAGCAGTAGAATTAATAAGCCGTTACGCAGATTTACAACTTGCAGTGAGCGTGAACGCGATAAATCTGCTATAAAAAGTGCTTTAAAAAAGAAAATGAATAGTATCGAGTGCATAATGCGGTCCGGCTGCGGGGACGCGTCGCAAACACATTAATTTGCGACGAGGAGTCGTTGCGGAGCGCAGCCGCGCCGCAGTCGCCCCGCAGTCGCCCCGCAGCCGCACCGCAGCCGCCGGTGAATTGACGACGGCGGTAATTAACGGGATTTAACGATTAATGTTGTTTTGGTGTAATGCGGTCGGCGGCGCGCGTGACGACCTGCTCGCGTCGCAGACGAACAATTAAATTACTGGCTAAATGAAAATGTCTGACTAAATAGATGTGCGTGAATCAGCTGCTTTGCTTTTAATGGTGAGTTGTGGGGCTGGTGGAAATCTAGTGCTTTGTTTATAGCGCAGCAATATACGGCATCGGATTGCATTCCCATTTAACGAGTTCATGCGAGAAATTTGCATTATAAGTTGAATAGCTTCACAGACACTTCTTCCCAAGTGTTGTCAAAATTTACCCAACACGAATATTGTTAAAGTTCAAAGTTTCTGACTACTTACTACATTATCTGTTACATACTGAGGAGACGACTTAATGGCAAAATACAAGTACAAATAACGCAAAATGTATAAAGTCAACAGTACCAAGCATTTATTTTTTTAATAATATTTCTCAAGTGTGTAAGTACTCAGTTATCATCTAAATAATTACAAATAAATAATTCGCAACACTTCTGCGCACACGCAGTAAGACTAGTTGGAGGCTAAAGTGTTTAAGTAACTCAAATCACAAATGACTTACACAAATATTTGACATCGTTGCGAGAACATGTCTCATCCATTATGTGAATGTTGTGCTCACAGAATTAAAAAGAACAATGTCAAGAGGCTAAACAACATGTTTCTATCAATACTAATATTTTAAAGCTGAAGAGTTTGTGTGTTTGGTTGAATGCACTAATTGCAGGAACTAATGGTTAATTTAAAAAATCTTTTTGAGTTCGACAGTCCATTTATAGAGGAAGGCTATGGGGTATATAACATCACGCCACAGGCCAAAGAAGCGGAGCAGTAACCAAAGATGTAACTTAACGCGGGTAAAATAAGCCACGCGGTTAAAGTTGCGGATAGTTGACTAGTTTACTTATATACAAAACGCAGACAATCTTCCATCAATATTCATCCGAATCTCCAATGGATTCCTACTTACACTTTTTATAAAGATATTTTTTTTTTTTTTTTTTTTACCTAACCTAACCCTTCGGGGAATACAGGCGTGATGGTATATATATATATATAAAGATATTTTTTCTACCTTCTTCAAATCTTCAGATGTTCGCCCTTAACATAAATTGTACAGTATCTTAACACTTTTCCGAGCCACCTCCCCTTATTTCTTAGCTCTTGGTAGCAGTCTCTTTGATTACGTGGCAGTGAGAGCAAATAAAACAAATAAACAGGTCTTTTGTCAGCTCGGCAGAAGTGCGCAATCAGTGCGGCCCAAATAAACGCTACGGTGAAGAAACACTCGGTTAAAATAGTGCCGCGGAGAGCCGACCCTTAACTACCGATGTACTTCCTCTGAGTAATTGTTACACAAGGGACGCATGAATATACAGGAAGTACCTAGCTGTGTTTTGTTCGGTAAGGAAAGAACAATGTTATACATTTTTATCATAAATCGTTTCATAAATGAGGCAAGCTGTTTTTGTGCGTTGTGCACGAATATCAAACTGATTTTTTTTCACGTAAACAATTTTTAATATCACTGTAATGTATTGTCCTGGTGGAAAAAAAAGCCATACAAACCTGATTTTTTTTTTCTATCATGAGAAAATGAAAGACTATAATAAGTATATTTACGTAGACGAGGTTGGCTACTCAGAAGTATGATTTTGTTTAGTTATTAGACTTAAGAAACGTTACGATCTTAAGAATCTCGTTTGCTTGTATAAACCTCTTTGAAGTAACATTACAAGCAGAAAAGCTCTAAAGCTTTTTATTGTATAGCTAGTAACGCGTACGGGAGTGGGTTAATGTTGTTTAGACGTGTTCATTTAGTGAGACTATCACACGGAGCACTGCTAAGTGTTGTTTTAATGATGTGTTTTTAAAGCGTTACAAAGGGAATGTAACAAGCATGTTAATTACGTTGTTAAACTGACTGATGCTCACTGAAATGGTCATTACGACGTGTTACATAATATTATGAAAAAAATGGTAACATTTTTAAAGTTGTTATATAAGCACACACATGTTGATTCGCATTGTACATAAGTGCTTCTTTCTTTATCGTGTGGGCAGTAAGGTCTAACGACCCAACACACCCTCGTTACATAAGTGCTAAATGGCTACTATTCTAAATTAGTATAAACATAAATACAGAGACGGATAGTTGGAGTATTGTTCAGATTAAAAGATCGCCGAAACAATAGCCCACACAAGCCCAGACATGGCTAACTCAATAACGAACAAAATTACGAATCTAGAATACAAATTAGAGTTTTAAGAAAGCCTAAGTAAGGTCTACCAATTAAGTGACAGTATTAGGTTTCAACTTGTAGAGAACGGGTCGAACCGAGAGCGGAGCGGAGCGGCAGATGATCAGTATTCTCATTTTGATTTCACTCCTCGCTTCAAGTAAATAATTGGTATAAGTATAGGACTGAAAATCGTAGCTCATGTCTACCCGTGGGTTATGAGTTTCAGTCCTATGCGTTGGGTATTAAAATTCTTATGAATTGTGTTGTGAAGTGTTCTAATGCTAAAGAACAGTACGATTACAATATTTATTAACTATATTATGATCGTTTCCGCTCTACGATCTGTGTGACTTGCGCTTTACGCTTGAGGTTTGTTCATGAACCACGCAATACTTTTTATTGCTCTGCTCCGTTAAATAATAGTCTGAAATAGCTATGTAACTTAAGCACTTAATCTCTTTTTAAGTACTTTTTCTTTTGAGTAACTTAGGTTTTATTAAGTACCAGTTTATCAAACAAGTTGTACTTACAAATGACAGTTGTATTAAGTTTCTATATTTGTAGTTATTAGTAAAGGTGAATAGAGATTAGACTCAATCTTAAAGTACATCGACCTTATGTTACGTCGATAATCTATCATCATGAAAGGCAAATAACTCGTTTTATATTAGTTACTGTTATTATGTAGAACACGTTATGTTCATTAACAATTCAAAAGTCAACAACGCGCCAACTTTTCGTGAAAAATAAGATTTTTTATTGATAATAACCACCTCAAATTGACCTTCACGCTCAGGTCAATGGTAATTGTGTATAAATCAAACTCCACAGTTCAAAGATGACAAAGTTAATATAATAAATATATTTTTTTATATAAAAGTTTTCCATATTATTATAAGCTGGTCGTAAATACATAATGAGAGTTTAAAAAAAGTTGGTTCAGCGACAGGCGGAGTCCCGAGAGAGACATAAGTTCAGCGGAGCGGGACCGGGCCGGAGAGGGTAGAGACACGCGAGAGGACGCACCTCATAGCAGCGCCGAGGTTCAGAGTTTAGGACGTGATAAGAACCGTTTTCTTCTTTTAATGTTATTGACATATTTGAAAACTGTTTTTTTTTTCAGTCTTGTGCTAGGGCGGATTAGATATGGATTCTTGTGAAATCTCAAAATTGATTTCTGTGGATTAGATTGTATTGTTACGGCACTGTTACTTTGGAAAATCGTTAAAAAGCTTGTTCCGACCTAGGCAGAGCAGAAGGTAGAGTCATACTCTTACTGACTAAAACCCTTCCATGTTCCTCCTAATGAGCTTTGGGCTAGGGCCGCGGTGACTCTTTCGAAGAAATTCCGCAACGCTAGGACTATGCTGCCCTGCAAGTAAAATAGCGATGAGTTCCAAGAACCGAGATAGAATTCAAGTTGTACGTCTGTGTTATTAACAATAGCTAACTCCAGATCCCTGTTCCTCAATACCTCGGCCAGGTAGCTACTGCCAGTTCTGCCGGTACCCACGACACACTCGTCGCGAGATTTATGGCGCTCCTGATACAGCCGCGCTTTATGTCCCGCGCCAAGTGTTTTACCAATCCCCTGTTTATTTTGAATCGCAATTTATATGGGCGTCGATAGTCGATAGCGTTTTATTGACGCAGCTTGAGATTGTGTATGAGTGAGTTGAGAATTTAAATTGAAGTTTAAATCCTGAATGATGGAAGTCTACTAAAGTGATTGATATACTATAAAAAAGCCACATTTTTATATTCGTTGGTTACACAGCATGCAAAGAGAAGAGACACAAAAAATGCGGTGTAAACACTACTTGAACTACGTTTAAGATCAGTTCTAACGATATGGTTGTTCCAACTTTTTCAGAGTATTCTTATTACGAAATACATAACATATAAACACGTAATAATAACAGTATTTATTCCCCGAACTAGTGACAATATCACCCCTCAGCAACAACTTTACGACTCTCATATTCGGAATAATACCACGCTAATAAAATATGTTTGTGTGTGTTTGCTCTCTGACCAATAATTACATTTAATTACTTGTCATTACCTACGTCATATTATTTTATTACGCGAAGTCTTTGAAAGTAAAAGTTCACCTCTACGCAAATTTAAAACAACACAGACTGTACTGGAGTCGAGTATAAGTTTATTATTATAATTAAATTTTGAAGAGCAACTGGATTTAAGATCAAAATTTAGAAATATCTCAAAGTCTCTAGTTAATTGGATCACTCATAATTATTTTTATTTCGTTTAGACTTAAAATTATATCATCCTTCTTTACTTAGCGAACATCCAAGGTCGCGCCGGCGGATATTGACTAACGATGAAAATTAAATAACAAAATGGCTTCTTTTGCAATAAATTTTAATTATGTAATCAGTTCTGATCCCGGTCGAAAAACTGTAATTGAGTTATTTTCTATCCAAATATAATTTTATGTCGTTACTGTGGAGCCTTCGAATTTATGTAATTTAGTACGCTGTTATATTTTATGATCCGACTCATTTTTCAGAAATAAAATAGAAGTCTTAGTATTTCTCTATTCGAATGAAATAAATGTGGTTTCATATTCAATATCGTTATTGAATTTCATTTCACGATATTCCAGAAGTGGTTGTAATCCTACCTACTTTTTTTCTTGAACACTGAGAACAGTAACTGTTCTCAGTACCTACAGTTCTGAGAATAGTACGGTACTGTACTGAGCACAGTAAGGCATATGTCATGAAATACGTCTTATTTGAAAGTACACACTCACACACATCTAATACAAATATCTATCTTATTCCAGAATATTAACATAACATAAGTTTAACGCGCGCCATTTTAAAATGCCCGAAGAGAAGTGTAAACGTTCCATTTCCTCCACCTCACACGATCTCCACAAATTATCTTCACTTCTAATTTAAATCCTCGTCTGATTCCATTGTAAAAATCTCTCTGGTACATTATACATTCAGCTAAGTGTCGCCGGCGACGGGGCGACGACGAGGCGACGCAGACGTGACGCGGGCGACAAGTTTCAATAGTGCGCGATTGTCATGCGCGACAACAGCGCCGCCACTGACATTTTACAAGCCAAATGCTACAGAAAAGTTTACTATTCCGAAAGATGATTTGTGATTTTGTGAGTTCTGAAGAAGTTTTATGATTGTTTAGTTAGAAATTGTAGGTTGAGCGGTATTTATGTGCAAAAAGGTATTCAACGCTTCCAAGTATAACATCGAAAAACAGATGAAAATTATGTTTTAATTTGGCCAATAAAGCCCAATAAAGAGTATATTGGACAAACAAACAATATTTACAGCAATCAGCTTACAACATAAACATATGGTAAAACATTACGATGGTCCACTTCACAGTTTGGTTGTGTAGAAATACATGAATGTAAAACAAACAAACGGTAAATGTTTCGATATCTAAATAATTATAATATTGTTGAACAAACGGCTTTAAGTACTTACTCATTATTACGAAATATCAGATTTTGAGAAGGTCAAGTACCTAGACCGCAATACTTGAATCAGAGGTAGGTACTATTTAATTAAGGAGTTATTTATTTTGTTATTTATTTAAAGTAAACATCGTGATCTATTTCAAATTGAAACAGGACCTACTTACTTCTGTATTTTGTTACAAAAATATTTGTAACATTAGGTCTAGTGATGTAACAGGACATCGAATAATTATTAACCGATTTACGAGTAATCAACTATCGATTTAATGCATATTGGATGTAAAACGAACTGGTGAATTATGTTGTCCTAACATACAATGTTTTGTTAGAAATATTGCGGTAATTGTTTTCGCGGAACAACCAATCACAATTTCCAGTTGGTCAACAAGAGTACAAATTGCCTGCTAAATTAACTTGTTCATGTTGTATCTGGGTAGTTACATACATATATTTATCACCTGCAATGCTTTAAAATAGATTTCAGGGAAAAATAATTGTTTGCGTGGGATTTTTGATTAACTTTTTTTGCTTAATGGAACTAGTGAATGGCTCACTGAACGTCTACTATATTTACAAACTTTCCTAGAAATATTCTGACGAAGCTAATCATATAATGTCATGATTATTGTTATGATCAGGACATCGCTGTGCTTGTGAGGGCCCTCCTCTAATAATCATTTACATAAAGATCTTTTAGTGATCACTTTCTTGTACTTATCTTAATTGGTTTGTGGTATATATTTTATTATTCCCTATCTATTAACAGTTATTTCAAAGTTCTCTTCCAACCCAGGTATATTACCAACATTTAGAAGTTACCCATCCAAAGCCCCAATAATGTCTAGCTCGCTGACCGCCCGGAGCTACCGGGAACTTGGCCACAAACTCATTGCTGAATATAAACACAAGCAACGATGTTGTTTACTTTACAGCGAGGCATCTGCGACTGTTACTTATTGATGGATGTTTGGATGTCGATGTTCGATGGACTGTAGTGGTGAGTAGTGGTGGCTTTGGAGTTATGTTATTTTGTGGGAGGAGCACAAATCCAGATTCTGTCAAGGTAAGAAAGCTCCCAAATAAATAACAGACCTCCTTTGCTGCCTCGTTAGCGAAGTGGTGCTAAGCTCGACTGCTACGCTAGAGGTCCTGGGTTTTTCAATAAAATTCACAGAAGCAGCTCGGAGTTAGGATTTGTGACCGGTTGATGGCAATAGGCTCGCCCCCTATTACATGGGACCTAAACATACCGGCGAACTATGGTTGTACATTGGTACGCCTCTGCCTAACCCTTCGGGGAATAGATCGTTATAGTATATATGTTGTATGTATGTCCACAAATGCAGACTCTGCCCAGGTAAGAAGAACTGTAAATCGAACTTCAAATCTCATTACACTCTTACGAACTCATACTTATATTTGTTTCTCGAAGGTCATTCTATAAGCCCGCGAATATTATTCTCTGCTGCTATAGGCAGTATTACCATAAACCAACGCGCTTCACAAATACTGAGCGAGGTCTTTAACCGCAATCAATTGATTCGTCTGGATAGCGGCTCGTGTTTGTTTTATTTTTATTTTCTTAGCATTATTTATATCTTCTTTACTTAAACCCATGGGGGACATTTTCTCTACTCGGGGAGCAAATTCCAAGTAATGAGGTAAAAAGAAAATTATGCAAACATTTTAATTTGTCGGTGCTGTACTAATTAGGTAATAGTTTTCAAGTAAAAAACCATGTACGATCACTAGTCTAATCAGTTGCGAGTGCGGTGATTAACATACCTAATTAGATAATGATTAGTTCCCTTCTACGAAACACGTGCCTTCTCATTACCATGTAATGAGTATTTGCAAGCTACCAAATTATGTTTACAAACACAACTATTCAATTAGTTACCGTTACTAAATAGCCGCGCAATCGATAGTAAATACCGATGTGTGTGTTATTCAGGTGGAGTGCAACGACACGCGAGCACCGCCCGAGCACTTCGACTACACATTGATTATATCGATTCTTTTATAATCGAGTTGTTGTGGACTCGATACTTAGGGTGGTTAAGTTGTCCTACTGTTCATGATCAAATAACTATAAGTATGTGGCTACATATCAATATTGTCTGATGATGATGATGATGGTAATTATTAAAGTATATTTTGGTGTTTACTTTGTGTACTTTTTTGTAACAAGTTTTTAAGTGAATGTTGTGGTTTCCCGTAATCGGAGATGCACAGAAATCTGTTCCTATTTTTTTTTCTTTCGTAACCAAGTAATTTGTGTGACCTATGTTGAAAATCCAAAATAAATAAATAAGTATAAATTTCTGACAATGCAAAACAAATATGATAGCTCTTAGTACTTGTTGGTTGAAGACTTGTGTACAATCGTGTCTATTATTATGAGATAGGCGCTTGTCATTACCTCGACTCCACTTGTCATGCTCGTTAACCTATGACAGTCGTAACCGGCTGTCGAATACATGTATGACAGCCGGTATCACCATTATTGATATTATTAGATACGTTTCAGCAATAGCCTTGAGAAGTTTGATGTTAGCACAGCGGCTATTATAGGTCTGTATGAAATACTATCACATTCGTTTATGAACCTTACTTGTCATATTAACGATGTACTATTTCAACAATAAAATAAATTAGAAACTGTATTTTATTCTTTGAACTATAAAATAGTTGGTAATTTATTTTACTGTGATTGTTTCTTTATTTTCTTCGGTTTCAATTGAGTCGTATTCTGCTCGGCTTTTTCATACTCTATCAAGTGAACAAATCGCTGATACCTAGTAGAAAAATATTTACTTACAGAGGAAAAGTTTAATGTAGTTTTATTTTACTAACGTAAATCCAGCATAATATATAGGCCCATGAGGTGCTTCCGCTGCCACGTGGGAAATCACGTGGCATGCCGTTGCGCCTCGGAGGTCGACCGCAGCGCTTTGTGTTTCCGCTGCGGTCAGCCCGGGCATAAGGCCGCGGCTTGTGATGCCCCGCCGCACTGCGACGCATGTGCGGGGGCTAGCAAGCCCGCGGATCACCGGGCTGGGGGCAAGGCCTGCGCCGTGCCCGCCAAGGCCGGGGGAAGGCCCCGCGCCGCCGTCGCTGCCACTGCCGCCGCCGCCGCCACCGCCGCCTCCGCCGCCGCCGCCGCTCCCGCGGCCGCCATGGAGTCTGCGCCTGCCGTCGCTGCAACGGCTACTCAGGGGGGCGCAATGGACTGCCAATAACGGCACCATTGCGCCTCCTACAGGCGAATATCAACCACTGCGTCGCCGCTCAGGATCTGTTGCTCCAGAGCATGGCGCAGTGGTCGATACACATCGCCGTGGTCGCTGAGCCGTACTTTGTCCCGCCCAGAGAAACCTGGGTGGAGGACCTTAGCGGCTCAGTGGCCATAATTGCGTCGGCCGCCGCCGGCACCCCGTCCCTTGAGGGAGTCAAGAAAGGACAGGGGTGCGTAGCAGCCCGGTTCGGGGGGATTGTTGTAGTTGGTTGCTACTTCTCCCCGAACCGAACTCTCGCCGAGTTCCACAACTCCCTCATGGGGTTGAGTGTCGTCGTCGGAAGCCATTCCCTCCCCGTGCTAGTGCTCGGGGACTTCAATGCCAAAAACTTGGCTTGGGGTTCTCGCTGCACGGATGTGCGGGGGAGGATGCTGGAGGACTGGACCCTGGAGAAGGGTCTAGCCATCCTGAATCGGGGTTCTGTACCCACGTGCGTGCGGATGCGGGGCGAATCGGTGGTGGACATCTCGTTCGCCAGCCCCGCTCTGTCGCCGCGGGTTCTTGACTGGCGCGTTGTGGAGGGGGTGGAGACCTACTCCGATCACCGGTACATCCGGTTTGACGTCTCCGCCCCGGACTCCAGCGCGCCGGTCGTGCAGGCCCCGAGTGGTCCGCGTTGGGCGCTGAAGCAGTTGGACCGGGAGCTCCTCCTGGAAGCCTCGATCGTGCAGGCCTGGGTGTCATCACCGGACAGGCCTGCCGACATAGACAGTGAGGTGGAGTGGTTCCAGGGGGCCATGTCCGAGATTTGTGACGTGGCAATGCCCCGAGTCCCGCAAGGCGGCGCCCGCCGGCAGGTGTACTGGTGGTCGCAAGAGATTTCGGCGCTGCGGGAGGCATGCGTCGCTGCGCGACACCCGTACGCCCATCATCGCAGGCTCCGCATTCGGCCACCGAATGCGGCGGCCATTGAGGCGGAGCTGTACGAGGGGTACAGAGAGGCGAAGACCGCCCTCAACGAGGCCATTTCGCGGGCCAAATCTCAGGCCCGCGAGGAGTTGCTGGGGACTCTGAACGCGGATCCGTGGGGGCGCCCTTACAAGACGGTGCGGAACAAGATCCGCACCTGGGCCCCCCCGCTGACGCAGAGTCTCCGGCCGGAGCTCGTTGAGGACGTGGTGAGCGCTCTGTTCCCCTCGCGGGGAGAACATCCTCCCCCGCCCATGGCTCCGCCGCCTGCGATGCCGGAAGCGGACCACACCGACGACGACACACCAGAGGTGACTGGGGTAGACCTGAGGGTGGCGGTACGTAAGCTGAATGGCAAAAATACCGCCCCGGGACCCGACGGCTTGCCTGGGAAAGCCTGGGTCCTGGCCTCAGAGGCTCTAGGGCCCCGATTGGAGGGGCTCCTAAGCGCATGTTTGGAGAGGGGCCGGTTCCCACTTCGTTGGAAGACGGGGAAGCTGGTCCTCATTCAGAAGCCTGGGCGCCCTGCGGACTCACCGTCCGCATACCGGCCCATCGTGCTGCTCGACGAGGTGGGCAAGCTCTTTGAAAGAGTGATTGCGGGCCGCCTCGTCGGGCACCTGTCTGGGATGGGGCCGGACCTTGCGGACTGCCAGTTCGGCTTCCGCAGGGGGCGCTCTACGGTGGATGCCATCATGCGCGTGAGAGCTCTCTCGGCGGGGGATGCTGTGTCCCGGGGCAGGGTTGTGCTGGCGGTGTCGCTGGACATCGCCAACGCGTTTAACTCC
Organism: Caradrina clavipalpis; assembly: GCA_932526535.1. NCBI lineage: Eukaryota > Metazoa > Arthropoda > Insecta > Lepidoptera > Noctuidae > Caradrina > Caradrina clavipalpis. Next base: position 259,003 of record OW052101.1, read on the forward strand.
CTGCCCTGGTCCTGCATTAGGGAGGCACTCCGGTACCACCGGGTGCCGAACTACCTCCGTCGGGTGGTCGGGGCCTATCTGTGTGATAGAGCCGTGATCTACCCTGGTCGAAATGGTGAATGGAACCGGCGAGAGATGTCGTGCGGTGTTCCGCAGGGATCGGTGCTGGGGCCGCTCCTGTGGAACATCGGCTACGACTGGGTGCTACGTGCTGACCTCCCCGAGGGCGCCAGCGTAGTGTGCTACGCTGATGACACGTTGGTCCTGGCGCAGGGGTGGTCGCACGAGGCGGCGGCCGACCTTATGACACGCGGGGTTGCGATAGTCGTCGAGAGGATCCGGCAATTGGGTCTCGAGGTGGCCTTGCACAAGTCCGAGGTCCTGTGTTTTCATGGGCCTCGGAACGCGCCACCGTCGGGATCCCAAATCACGGTAGGAGGGGTTTCCGTCGGCGTCGGGTCGACGATGAAGTACCTGGGACTTGTCCTCGACAGCCGATGGAACTTCGTGGAACATTTCCGACGTTTGGCTCCCAAGTTGGCACGGGCGTCAGCCGCTCTTAAGCGGCTCTTGCCCAATTTGAGGGGGCCAAACGCCTCCTGCCGGAGGCTCTAAGCCGGGGTCGTGCGTTCGATGGCCCTTTACGGGGCCCCGGTGTGGGCGCGGGGCTTGAGGCGGCTTGCCGCCCATTACCTAAACGCGTCCCAGCGGGTGATCGCCATAAGGGTCATCCGCGGATACCGCACGATCTCCGGCGAGGCAGCGAGCCTCCTTGCCGGATTGCCGCCATGGGATCTGGAGGCGCTGGTCCTCGCGCGCCTACACGAGTGGCGCGCGGAGGCACTGGGCCGGGGCGAAACTCCGCTGCCGCGGCAAATTGCCGCCCTGCGGACGGAACTCCGGCTCGATCTCATGGCGACATGGAGAGAACGACTGTCGCAACCTCGTGCAGGGCTCGCCTCGATTGAGGCGGTAAGACCCCTCTTTGAGGAGTGGCTGGAGCGGCGCCACGGCGCCCTCACCTACCGCCTGACGCAGGTCCTCACCGGACACGGATGTTTCGGGAGGTTCCTGCACCTCATCGGGCGGGAGGAAACGCCCGGGTGTCACCATTGTGAGGATCGCCCCGAGGACACGGTGGAGCATACTTTGGCGGTGTGCCCTGCTTGGGCTGAGCACCGCCGAGTCCTCGAGGCGGCCATCGGCGGCGGCGCCCTCTCGCGTCCGGCACTGGTCCAGGCCATGGTCCGGAGCGAGGGGGAATGGGAAGCAGTCGCCTCCTTCTGCGAAGCTGTAATGCTGGAGAAGGAGGCGGCGGGACGGGAGAGGGAAAGGAGGGTCCCCCGTCCCAGCGGCCGCCGCGGTAGACGATCCGGGCGTCGGGAGCCACGTGACGACTCCCGGCCACCGTAGACGCGGGTCTGTGGACGGTGAGCAATGGGTAGCTCACCGTCCGTACGTTCACTAGCGACAGACCGTGTCGACGGCGCGTTCGTGTTCCACGCGCGCCTCAAAGAGATGTCAGCAAAATTGGATGGGGCCACTGAGGGCCGATGCCTGCCGGGGCTGCGGGTTGTTCGAAAGAGATACCGCGCCCCCGGAACGCAAAGGGCACATGAAGGAACATAGACGGGTTTTAGTCAGTAAAAGTCTGACACTCCCTCCCGCCCCGCCCAGGGCGGGGGAAGTTATTTGATGATTTCCCGTCTATAAAAAAAAAAAAAAAAAAAAAAAAGCATAATATAGTTTTTCATTGTTATTTGAAGGACGTCATTCGTAGAAAATTCTGAACCATTTCAAGGTATGATCTCGAGATCATATCAATTTGAATGTAATGATTTTCATATCAAAATAATATGTAGGTATTCAACATTGTTACGTACCTACGCCTGAAACTTAGAAAAAATAACTCGCTTCTAATTATAATAATTAAGTTTATTCTTAGAAAGTAATTCTAATCATAACATCGAAAAGAAAACAGAACGAATTACAAATTAGTTCTGTTAGGTACCTTAATTAATGAAACAATGCTTTATTGTTGTAAGATTGTAACAACAATGTATAAAAGCCTAATTACTCCGTAATGCCTTAGTTTTTTAAGTATAATTTATCTAGTTTAGTGAGCGGACGAAGAAGCGTGGGCTTCTGCCAATTTCCACAGAATTAAATTAGTTTGTTTTGTTGGAAACTCTTGGAGCCACAAAAGACTGATAGTTATTTGATTTAAAACCGATTAGTCGACTAACCGCTTTATAGAGAGTTCTCAAATGAATTCAATGTTCTGGATTAGAACAAGCCTACGTTATCATTACTGGGACAACGTTGAACCTTTGTTCTCGGTATTTGAAAGTCAATTCGATCAGTTGTCGAGTCTCTTTCTGAGAAACTGTGGGATTTATATTAATGTTACTATAAACAGTGGTTTATGTTTATCTTATCATCGTTAATAATGAGAAAGATTTATTTCTAAATAGATAGCAAAATACAGGCAATCCAGATAATAATGCCTAAGGCATTTAGTCCGCCTTTGTACTTTTCTGTTGCATAAAGTTTACATAAATAAATCTTGTTACTACTTTTAACGTGAGGTTTGAATACCAGAAGCTAAATGTATTTAAAGTTGTTTTATAAAACACAGCGTGCTTAGTTGAATAAAAACAAAGTCTAATTTAGGTAAGAGCTACAAGTCTTGTTAAATTATAAATAACATACAATAATGAACTAAAAATAGTAACATTTACAACGTTCAGCATGCAAATAATGTGTAAATATAAAGGTGGCGACCCACTCCGGTGACCTGTAATCAAACTCCTCAGTTATTTATACAAGGACGGCGCGCCAGACAGCCATGGGAAACACGTAAACATGAATCTGTACATGCAGCTTGGGTACAAGCGAGTAGCGGGGCGAGTAACTAATGTATTGGTTTGTTTCCTTACTTGCATACATAGGTTATAAACTTGTTGCCCCAAGTGCTGTTATTAATAGAGCTGTTTATATGACGAGCATCAACCTCATTTTTTTTTTGGTTGCCATTACTGTCCTATTCCTGGGAAAAGGCCTCCTCCCATTCTTCTCACTTTCCTATATTGTGCTTCCTCTCTCCAATTCTTGATGAACCCAACATCAATAATACGTACTTTTTTTAATACATTCGGCAATCGTCTATTTACATCACAAAAAAATAAATAAATGAAAAATGTAAGCTTGAGTAATAATTTAATTCTTAACCACATGAACTGTAACCATGGAAGCAGAATAACTTTTGTAAAGTTACCTTTGTTCATTCACAATAATTTCAGCTTTTGTTTCGAGTACATGATTTATTTATTAATTGAAACAAAAGAACTACACTTGCGGCTCCGAATATTGAACCACCAGTTTACGACATCATTTATTGTGCATTTTTTCGCCTGCCATTGTGTGGGCACCACAATGCCCTGACACAGTGGTCCACTGTAAAGTGTATCAGTCGTAACATGCCCTTTACTACGTTATCATTACTGCTATGGTGGGATAGCGAAACATAGGCACACTATACATAAGTGCTGTGGTACAGGTGTGTAGGTACAATGCACTATACTTAGATGTGATTATTTGATATTCTTATTGAGCGTTTGTTAGTCTTATTTTTTGTTTGTTTTCGGTGATTATGATTGTGGTTGTAGTTGTGAAATGCAATGATTACTGAGTCATACCTGCAATTTATTGTAAAACAATCTTAGTTTCGTTTTATGAATAACCACACATAAGGGTGAACGTACTATGGGGGCACACAACCAGACATTCTGGAGCCACCAATAAATTCTTGTTGTTCTTTTTATATACCCTTATCATCTATGTAATGTCGATGGGTGATTGAAGAAGTGCGACATTTTGTGCATTACGCAGGGCCAGACAGGGCTATCTATCTATATCTAATGATATTGCGACTAGATTTTGAACATTTTTTGTTAGTAGAATTGGGCTTCGTGTCTTAGTCACGAGAACATAGTGGGAACCGAACCGTGGAATCACAATAAATATGTAGTATGTAGGTACCAAAATTTACATTGACACGCAGAGTCTACATACTAGCTGTATCCTTTGAGTTTACTTCCGTTGAGCGTACTTAGGTTCATAAATAATTATGATAGACACTACAATATCTCTTGGCAACACTCCGTTGAGAAACTTCGCACAACTTACAGTCAGCTCGTCTCACTAACACACACAGTTACTACGTAAAGCAAAGGACTAATTTATTGCTTGCCATCCATTACGCCTGTATATTCGCTAAACAAGAAGCCGGAATGTAGACGTGTAGGTATCCGCATTTTCTTAGAATGGAAAACCTTTCGTGCTTATTTATCCTCAATGCCGAGGTTTCTAACCGAATCGAAACGATTATAATTCAATTAGCTTTTTCCGGCGTGGCTCATGGATCTTGAGAATAAATAGTTAACTTAGGTCAATTGATATTGTTAGCAAAATTATAATAAAAGGGGTTGCTGAATTGGTCCTTGGTGACAACCACACAGAAGGACATTTTATGCACATACAATAGATACTCGTATTTTATTTATCTATGGTGCTTCAACACGCTGCATGTAACATGAGCATGGCACTCGTACGAGCTACACACACGGTGCGTACACATTTTGACGCGGACGTTTACACGATGCATGTTACTCGCACGAGTGGGCCGACCCGCGCCCACTACAACCACCATTACTCACTTGAACAAATTGGTACACCAGTAAAACTCTAACTAAACGGCTTTAATTAAAACATGAGCGTACAAACACTCAGTCACACGAGCCGTCACTTGTGATCACATTTGAGTAAACATTGAATGTTATTAGAAGTGTCGCCTTGATGGGGAACCACTTGACAGCAGAAATAATATAATGTTGGTGTTAAAGGTCGAGGTCGCAGTAATACAACGCTGTCTGTTACCTACCACTAATACTTACTATTTTCCTTTCTTTCTTTATTTTTTTATTTTTCTTTTCGTCCTGTAGCTCGCTGTAATGGCCGGGTTTACGAGCAATCAATGTGACTTTTGCTATGTCATTATGTTGACTTTGTAAGTTGATCTAAGACTTGATTCACGGTAAAGAAAAACATCGTAAGGAAACCTAGATGTGAAAGGTTTGAAAGCGCTAACACACTATTCATTGCTTGCTCTTTTTCTTAAAAAAAGCGAAGCCTTTTCGCCGCTGTGTCAACATTTTAAAACAGGTTGTTTGTAATAATTTGAATTTTATTTTTTTATACTTGATAGAGCATTTGGAGATAGTATGAGAATTCTGACCAAAATCAAGGGATAAATATTGATGTGTGGTGGCTTAATGCTAACGGATTCAAAAAGAACAGTTCACCTTAAGCTCACATCACCTAAATTCACCGAGGGAAATTTGTACAGATCGATTGACAGCTAATATAGCAACACGATCTCACAAAATGTATATAAAACTTCTATAAATAACCACTTCTATTGTATTGTAACAATGAATGTAAAAGCAACAATGACTTTATAATTTGATAGGCCAATGACCTGTGAGTTGCTTATCCATTACTATTGACTTTTCACGGAGAGAACGAGAACAATATTTCAGAAGGTTCAATACACAATAACGATGATATTGCTTACACCGGAAAAAAAATAGTTTTTTATTACACCGACACATTTTGGTAATTATATCTTCATCACCCTGCGTTGTATGGTTGCCGAGACGTCCTAATTTCACAGTATAGGTTAAGGTAAAAAAGGTTGTTACCAGTAAACCCACTGATGATTCTGCCATTTTCTGCTACCAAAAACTTGTTCGCAATAACACTCAAAGAACAATAAAGTATATTTTTACGAAGTTACTGGCTGTTATCGACGGGACGTTTCTTTTCTTATACGCCTCGTAAACTGTGCGCTTGACGCTTCGCCGTAGTTCAAGGACATGCGACTCAACGTGCCCCGGATTTTATTTAATGGGGGGTACTATGTGGGTCAATGTTTGTATGATTTTGGAGTAGGATTTGTATTTATTTTAGTGTGGAGCTATAAACAACAGTGGAAGGCCCACTGTCAATGCATACAAAACACAAAACGCCCATTAATGTTAATTTGTATTAAACCACCATGTTTGGCTAATATTTTTACCACAGGTAAAGGAAACCTTTGGGATTTTCATTTTAAAAGTCATCATCATCATATCAGCCGCAGGACGTCCACTGCTGGACATAGGCCTCCCCCATAGATTTACACTAGGCAGATTGGAAGCAGTTTGCATACGGTCTTTATGTCGTCTGTCCACCTTGTGGGTGGACGTCCCACGCTTTCGTTTAAAGTAAAGCCAAAATTAATAAAAAACAAAACCACACTCATTAAAACAAAAGTGAAACAAAAGAGATTTTGTCACCATTTGCCCTTTATAGGGTAATGACTTGCTAACAATATAACGGGCGGTCGCGGTTACAAGAATATAGGTTTAGCAAAGGCCAACTAATGTCAGTCTGGACGAGAGTACTTAAAACTTGGAGTTAGTTAGTCTTTATTTGAACCGATAAGGCTAGCATTAGCTATCTACTTTGCATGGGTTAAAAACGATCATAGCTCTAGGTTACTTAAAGAGAACTTCGTTAAGATCTAATGGGCTGAACGACGCTTGGTCAGTGACGAATAGGATTAATTTTAAGTCAGTTAATGTTAAAAGCACGATACATAATGAAGCACAAAACTTTCTGTTGGTAGAAGTCTACTATATCACTAAAATTATTGGGTTTTTCTATTAAGAATTTCTCAGTAACCGGTCCGAATTTGGAAAGTTGATGGTGTGACATCACGGAAAGCCGTTGGTCCTGATCTCTCTGAATCTGATGATTGCCGTCCCATTTGACTATGAGAGTACACACTTGTGCACTATAATATCTCCTGCGTACTTGGCCAGTGTGCATTAATAAGCCGCCGTGGTCGGAATCGGTCTGGAGAATACACATTACTCAAATGCAAACCAAACAATAAAGTTAACCGACACGTGTGTGATCTTTCGAAAACCATATTCATCTTTCCTTCTTCCTATGCGAGTAGTACTTCATAGTATGTTCGCTGTAATTAAGTAGTGCTAGAATAATCCTGATATCAGCATTACCCTTGCACCTTCCTCCATCACCACTTCGAGAGTGCTCCAATGACCTGATTACAGCTAATTCGCGAGGGTTGGCTGCTAACTGTCAGGTAACTCACTCGCCGTGCGAGACTGTTAGAACTTACGAGCGGATCTCTTACAGCCAGGGAACGAGCCGTTTTCCTCAAGGGGCTGTTAACGAGCTCAGGACATAATATAAGCTGTCCTTACACATTGTATTTGTTATGGTTCTGTGGTTCCATTGGAAATATTTTTGTTAATAAGATTTATGATGTCAGCAGGTGGAATCTTCAAAGTCTTCTTATCCTTATTCTTAACTAATTAATTAGACTTTATTTATTTATGAAAAATCTTTCTTACGACTATCATTACAGGTGCATCCTTAATGCGATAGCGCGGTCTTAAAATTTACTTATTTACAATTATAATATAAAACTATGAAAAACTAAAAAGAAAGGACTAGTAGTAAGTACTTAAAATAATATCTAATAATCATAGTTTTAATCTTCTATAGTAACTAACACCACTACTATACTACAACTACTACTATTTGTAGTAGTTTGAATGCGTATTCCATTGGCAAAAGTTCGTAAATATATCATTGTTTTTCTATCATTATTAGTCAGCAGAGGCTTACTACTCATGTTTTGTTTCGTTATATCAGCCACATGCCTAAAAAACCAGCCTCCACTTCTAACCGATAAAAACTTTCTCCCAAAAAGGCGTGTCGTATAAAATAAAATAATTCTCCATCGCAATGCGGGCCGCACTTACGTTAACATTGGGCACACCTGCCCCCCATTACTTATAGTACGGGACTCGCCATCGGTTACCTCGTCGTTTACTTGAATTTCTATTAGTAGACACTTAGCTTGTGCTATTTCGGTGTTATGCGACCCTGGTAACTTGTGTTTGGTGTCGAAGAATATATTTCTTTGAAAAAATGTTTATGTTTAGCAAAGAAGAGTATTAACTACCTTTACGGCTGATGTGGACATCAAATTGGTAAGATTTTGTCCAGCTGTGGAAACTAGGACTGGAGAAAGATCCAGCATAGGACCAAGGGCGGCTTCACATGCTATCCCAGACACATGGGAGTGTCATACCATCAATCTCAAAGATCCTAGCTGCTACTGATAAATTTCTAATTTAAAATTCCAATAACACTGCCCGGCCTGGGAATCGGACCCCATGCTTAGCACACTGGCGACCAAAAGCCCAGCGTGTCAGTTAGAATGCCCCCAGGAATAACAAGAGCCTCATATATATTGTAAGGGTGCAAGTGTCAACAGACGATCTAGTTAATGTTGTTTGTTATAGACGGGGGACTTTCTGCGTGGGGCGTATTGCTATTTTTATATCTTCGTGGAATACTATAATTTTATCCGTCGTTGTAAATAGATCGCGGTAATTACGTTGCTCATATCCCATTTTTCCTTAATATTAATTCAACGAAAATGGTTATGACCCAATATTTTCTTCATAGTCACGCGGACAAAATCGCGAAGATAGCAAACCAAAATCAATCAAGAAAACATAATTAAACCTAACATTAACTTGCTCCGCAAAAGCCCGTTTGGATTTAATAGTTATATTAACATTCCTAGAAGGTTCTCATCTGATATTGTTAACTACACAATAAAATCAAACAATCAACTTCCAAGTAGACGTACCTAGTACGTACCTACCAACTCATTTACATTTGTAAAACATCGAAGGTCAGACGAATGAAACATTTTGCTCAATTCTATTAGATTTAATAAGGCTTAGCGCACAAGCACAATTTCTGCCGCCAACGAACCACGCACAAACAAATTAATCCGCCACCAGCCGGACAGAGGCCGGACGGCGCCGGACAGAGGCCGGACGGCGCCGGACAGCACGGTATTCCGGATTCCCGGACACAGCGCGCTTCGAAGCAGTTGCACTGCTAATTTGGTTCTAAGCCGTCATTTCGGTGTGAATGCAGAGCTCATGTAGCCGGACAAAGCGCGGAGAGCGGACAAAGTGCGGAGTGGCGCACAATTCAAGCATTCCTTTCTGACTGCCGCCGCTTCACCCGGGTAATGAGCAGATTAATGTAACATTCTGTTGAAATACTAGAGCTTTGTTGATGGCTGCGTACAGGCGTTAGTCCTGCGTTCATCACTCGTTCGTATTACATAGAGAAATAGTAACACCACATCGAGATGACATAATTCTCAGGCATTGTGCACAATTTTATAAATAACAAGAATCCGTTAAAAATCAGGAGCACTCAAGTTAATGGAGTGTGACATGAAAGTAGGTGCCAGTGCGATCGATTTGTTTTATAAAATTTTATACGAACTCAATAAAGGTAACCTTTCAAATCAAGTAGAGCTAAGGTGGGTACTCCCGGGCCTACATGCATACATACATAAACTCACGCCCTTTTCCCATGGGGGTAGGCAGAAACCACAGAACGCCACCTGCTACACATAGGACCTATACATAGGAGCCATCGACATACTACCTTCGCCTCCTCCACGTTCATACCCGGTCCTGGTCCTATCCAATTTTACACAAAACTTTCCATCAACATTCAATACACAATTATACACTTTTAATTAAAACTCAAACGACACTAAATTCTCATTTCCAGCAAGAAAAACGAAACAAGTGTAATTTACTCGCAAAGGGAACTTACACAAGTATAAGTTTTCTCAAATAGAGTCGCCCTCGTCTCGTGTCGGGCAAAATGAGGCGAGTAAATCTATCGCAGTCCGTTCCGAGGCGCCTCTAGTCCGAGTAAACCGATTACTCGATGCACCCGCCCGGGTAAACCGGGAGCTGGGAATTACGTTTTTATTCTTTTTCGCAGCTTTTTTTTTTTGTATGTGGATGTGTGAAAAAGGAATTTGGTATGTTTTTGTAAATTTCGTTAGGAAAACGCAATTATTGTTAGATCTATTCAGATCACGCGTTTTGTTCACAAGCCTGGTCATAAATAGTGATAATAGTTAGAAATTTTTAAAGATGATAAAAGTCTGTTCAAGCTTTGTGGGTAGATACTCTCGAACAGCTTTGTGCAGTAATGTAGGAAGCTACTTTTATGTTATTCATATTTAAGCGAGAATGTGCATACTTACCTATGCATTATGAATGAGAGAGCATAAGCATGTATGCATGGGTGTGTAATTAATGGAAGTGGATATTTTGTCATCTGCCTAGCCTTTTCCCAACTATGTTGGGGTCGGCTTCCAGTCGAACCGGATGCGGCTGAATATCAGTATTTTACATGGAGCGACTGCCTATCAGACCTCCACAACCCAGTAATGGGTATATTTTGTAAATGTTAAAAAATTAACACATATTAAAACAATCCCCCTGCTTAATAAACAAATTAAAAATTTGCAGGATCGCAGTTTTTCACATAAATCTCTCGCTCTGCCATATCGTTGAGCTCTTAATTAGTGAATTTAAACAGCGTTTTCAATTTAACCTGCCACTAAATAAAAGTTTTTGACTCAATCGACTCCGATTGCGTAAACAATTATTTGTATGGACGAAATTCTGAATGGATAATAATTTAAATAATGTATTAATTAACATACCTATGTCATTTTTAGATGTTACTGATCTTACTGGCTACTTTCATAGTTCTTTTACTCTAAACAAAAGGTATGAATACATTTTTGTGTAGCCTAGCTCCCGGTCTAACCAATGCGCGTGTCTTTTATCCAGGCCAAGAAATTGGACTGGCGCGTAGAGTGTACGTACACGGAGCGGAGTAAACACGGTGCTTACTTTATTCCGCTGCTAACCCTACTAATGAACACTTATTGCTTTATTCGATACCTACTGCTTGTGCTGACTGTATATATTGGGTACAGTCTGCTAATAAAGTGGAACACTATATTGGATTTGGTATTTTTGGTAGTTGTACTTGCTTTTGTCGTTTTAATTGAATATAGCGTTGTGATACGCCGAGGTGATACTGACAGCGGTTTGGACACTTGTCCCATTGATAGCGATTCCTTCCTCGTCAGCTGCTCATCAGCAGTTTGTTCACTACCCCAATTGCTGGCTCTCTGAAAATATTTTACTGATGCTGGTAAATGAGATATTTAACCTTGAAATCATGTCCTCTTGGATTATCGCAATTCGCGTACACTTACCATCCTTATTTTTCAATTAAGTTTTTTTGATATTACTTGTTACGCCATCTAGCGGTTAATATGTTAACATAAGTTAGGCATCCAATTCTTGATCTTTGTGGTGTGGTGGAAGTATCAAAATCATGATTAGGTAATTCTCTATATTTTTAGAAAAGATGGATCAAAAACAGTGTGACGCAAGTCCACCCTCGAATAAATAAAAACTCTGCAACCAATATCAATTTCATGTTGCTACTTATAATAAATATTCAGTTGCGATATTCGTGTAATTTAATTACCAACTCGATAATTATAATAATTAGTGCTTTAATTATTGCCTCTACAATAATTGATTACTTTTACTGCAATGAATCACTGATTTGTGCTGTTTATGATGTGAAATATTAATTGATTTAAACGATTATCAAGATGCTGATCCATTATTGTCTACCTAACAATAACTAATAATGCGTTGTATATTATATATGTAAACATGTTTAATGTTTAATTCCTAATTTGATTTCGAATACAAAATATATTCGAATATTGCAGCATTATCAGGTTTAATATAATTACGTGTATTTGCGAGCCACGTAATATTATTATTTGAATTGATTAAAATGATCATTGTCGGCCAAATATATCGACGACAATAGACATCTGATTCAATGACTTCTTATTTATAAACTGACCATGAAACTTAATAGTTGCCTATTGTCACTCAATTACCTTGATTGACAATGAAACAACTTGACAATGTCTTATAATTAACAACTCATTAGCCGAAAGGCCACCGCGGTATATATCCGGTCAAAGTATTAGCAGTAGGTACCTACTAGAGCCAAATTGACAAGAACAAGTTATTCATTTCTGGATAGTTATCTACCTCTACGATCGATTTGAAAACTATCAATCAAATAGATACGGAATCTGTTGATTATTAAAATATCTATTAAGGCGTGGTTACACCGCTGTAATAATAGTTAATAGGGGAATGGTGCGCTAATGATTTTTTTATTATTTGAACTCAACATTTAAAAAATCATGACCTCTTTTCCGATTTAAGAGCAGTATTTTTGAGTCCAAAGAATCTAAAAATGCTTGAAAATAACGACCAATATTTTGACGTCGAACCTGCCTATCACCAGTATTCGTAAAGGTGGGTGTTCAAAGGTGCACGCGACACGAATATTCGTCGCCACCTAACGTGAAAGGTTCTATGAAGCGATACAAATTGCATGCAGTGTGAACCGGCCCTTTGTGAGCCGCATATTTGACTCTTTCATAGAATACCAGCAATACTTTGTAGGCGAGGTGTAAGGTTTTTGATTGGATACGTTTTTACGTCGTCTGTGTTCGTGGTAGGTACCTACCTATTCTATACATTTCTTGTCTGTAGAGTTTCAGTGATAGTAAATATCAACATTTTGAGCTGAACTTTAATATCTTGTGAATAACAGACATAGTGACAAAGACGATTGTTACTATTCTCAAGCCCACTGGCACTATTAGGTACCTACTACTAAGTGACAACTTAATGTTATGCATAAATAGGGCAACAGCGCGTTTTTATTTACGTAAAACAGGTCATATTATATGGCAAATAAAGAGACGTTACTGCCTATTCCATTAATACAATATTCCTGACTCAAATTCAATAATATTTTTAGACACCTACACACGGCTGTGTAACCCAATTCTAAAATGTCTAACATAAGGAAAAACAAAGAAGAGCTTGACATTTCGATTAGTGATGAAAAAAAACTTAAAATTGCCTAAAAATTACAAAAAAATCGCGAAACCTTAACCTTTAGCCAGGCCTACTGCCTACACAATCTCTCTCCCACTAACGCGTATTTAAATCACAACTACTTATTAAATCATTCTTAAACTGCCTCTCAAGGCCACACCTAGGGCTGACCAACTAACTGGCGGCTTATCTCATTACGACATTTAGTGAAACTCGTGAAACTTATTAGATATCTAATTAAAAGGTGTGTGAGTGTAAGTGAGTAGGTGACCTACCTGTGGTTACCTGCATAATATCCGGATTATCTAACCACTAGTTTTTTCTCTGCATCACTCAAAGTAGTATTAAAAGTCACTAGCGCATCAGTAAGTAATCAATCAAAGTATAATGGTTGCCGTATTCGAAAACTCGTAAAGGTTAAAATTAAATTCTCTCTCTTCTTTGTTTTGACAGCCCTGGATTTAGGACATGTCCAAACAAGGTGACAGATGTTTATGACGTCACGAGGCAGTTACAAATAGCACACCATTGTGCAAACCCATGATATCTTTGTATCATTAAAATGGAAAATATGGGGACATCCAGAATTTCAAAGTGACAAACACCTATTTCATGTCTTTATAATAAAGATATCTTTATTATAAAGACAATTATCCAATTGTTTTTTCCAATTATCTGTATATACAGATAATTGGAAAAAACTTATCTCCGGGTTGCAACCACAGTGCATTTTGTTATTTTATCTCGTTTCCGTTAAGTATTCGGCGTAAATGAACCAAAAAAACGTAAGCAACAATTGAAATTACAAAGAACTGTTACGTAACTTATGTACTTGGTATTACTGGTAACAATGACATCATACATTATAAGCATTGGACTTCCCAAAGCACAAATCACGTTTGCCACACTTTCAATGTGATCACACACAAGTACCGCCTCTCGCTGGTACTTCAACCTGACCTTTCGGGGAACATCACAACTGACCGCAGTTGCGACACCTGCTGACCGCAACGCGATTACACTACAAGCTTTAAAAACTCATTTAATTTAGTAAATCGATTTAGACAAAGTTCATTGCTTATACCAACATTAGTGATGAGCATCGTAATGTCCTATTAGCCTTAATCGATTCGGCTTTAGCTGCTGCCGAGATAATCTCTGTGTCTTAGGATGATGACTTTTACTTAATCTTTTTGTTTTCTTAAGATTTTTACTCAATAAGGAAGTTCATTCGGTACCTTTCCTTCAATATGGTTGAGGTAAAAGGTGCTCCCCAATGATGATATGGTTACAAGAAATTCAATATAATAAATCACGTATGACAGGCAAGACAGCCCTAACAAAGTACAAGAATTTTATAACTTACTGAGGTTGCCTCAATTAATTTAAGGTGATAAAAATGTATGAGATGCAATAAAAACCATTTTTTTTACGTATCTTCGAATTTCATGCTGCTAGCGCCATCTCGTTTATTAGTGAATTCGATTTTTGTGTTGTTGCATTATTGTTAAAAAGTAAGGAGTAAATCAATTAAAAGTATGACACAAGAAAGATTCCTTCCTTCATTCCTACACGCCATTGTTTTATGCTTGTCAATTTCACTGTACACGGAAAAAAACTGCGAAGTTACGATATTCATATGTGATAATAATATGCAATTTGTTTATTTATTTATTTATTTATTTATTTAAACTTTATGCAACAAAAGTACAAAAGCGGACTTAATGCCTTAGGCATTCTCTATCAGTCAACCAAAGGTGGTGAAGAGATATCATGGCAGGTGCAATCGTAAGAGATTAAAACAATATTTAAACAACAAAAAATAAAAAAAAACACAATTCGATTATATAGACAAACTAATTGTACACAAGTACAAAACAACTAAAATTATCCAAACGAAAATATATACATACATACATACATACATAAAACATAACTATATACCTACATACATACATACATAAATACATACATACCTATATAATTAAATACAAATATAAAACACATATCTTATGAAAACAGTAGAGAGGAGGATTATGAGACAACTCTTACTATTGGTTCTGAAAATAACTCCGCAATTTCTGCTTGAAAGCATACCGACTGGAGGCTGTCCTGATATCGAGAGGAAGTGAATTCCAAAGAAGAATAGCCTGGATGTGAAAGGAAGAATGAATGAAATCAGAAGTATGAGAAGGACAGTTAAGCAGAAGATTATTAGAGGAACGCAGACTCTTAGCATGAGTAGAACAAAGATATTGAAAATGAGAAATAAGATAAGAAGGAGAAGAAGGAGAATTAAGAAGGGAGAAAAGCGTGGTTAACGCACGTAAACTTCTTCTCTGGCGAATGGGCAGCCACTTAAGCTCCGCCCTGAAGCTTGACACGTGGTCATATTTCCGTAAATTGTAAATGTACCGAATACAATTATTTAGAACCCTGTCCAGCTTATCCAACAACACTGCATTTAAGTCAAAGTAGCACACGTCACCATAGTCAACTATAGGAAAAATTAAAGTCTGCACAAGCATTGCTTTGGTCTTTTCAGGCAAAAAGTTCCTCAGGCGATTTAAAGAACGCAAAGTTCCATTGGCTCTCTGACAAACACTGGAAACCTGACTTTGCCAGCTTAGCGTTGAATCAAGATATAAACCGAGATCCTTCACGCTGGGGCTAACTGGGATGACAGTATTATTTAAAACTATAGAAGGAAGGGATAAAACCGCCACTCTGCTCATCATACGTGGGCTTCCTATAACAATGGCCTGGCATTTTGTGGGGTTTACAGACACCCCAAATCTGTCAGACCAATTGTTGATGGCATCCAGATCCCGGTTTATATCCTGAATAGCCACTGACAAGTTTTCCACCTGTGATGCCGTATACAACTGAAGGTCATCGGCGTACAAATGATACGCACACTGAAGAAAAGGAGTGATAAAATTAATAAAAATAGAAAACAATAATGGAGAGAGAATGCCGCCTTGAGGAACACCAGCACCAAGATCACGCCAACTAGATGAACTCTCATCAACGCGAACCGACTGCTGACGTCCCCGAAGATATGAAGAGAACCATTCCAGCGCCTCAGATGAAACTTTAAGATGGGAGAGCATAGGGAGGAGAACATCATGACTGACAGCGTTGAAAGCATTGGAGAAGTCAATTAATACCAAAACAGTAACCATTGTATTCTCCATTGCTTCCTTTACGTCACCAGTCACTTTAAGGAGGGCAGATGTAGTACTATGTCCAGGCCTGAATCCAGACTGAAAAGAACTCACGAGGTTGTTGCGGTAAACATACCCCGAAAATTGCTTATGGACGCAGGCCTCAAGCACTTTTGACAGGAATGGGAGAATGGAGATGGGCCGGAAATGACTAGGAAGACTGGGATTTGAAATTTTAGGAAGAGGACGGACATAAGCTCTACGCCATAGGGATGGGAATACTCCGGAATCTAAGGAAAAGTTAACAATATAGGTAATGGGAGGAAGTAGAAAGTCGAGGATTGAAGTGACCATGAAACGACTAATATCATCGCAACCCACGGCCATGGATTTGATGGATAGGATAATCTTTTTAATTTCATCCTCGGTTACTGGAGAAAACTTAAAGGATTCAACGTTAGGCCTAGCTAAGCCTGCAATGAAATCAACCGTCTGTGACAATACTTGGGGATCCAAGTGACTGGTGGTAGTAAAATGACGGTTGATATCATCTAAGGCAATAGTCTTAGGGAAATCTATATGACGCTGTTTGCCGATACCCAGAGTACCAAGGAACTTCCAGATATCAGCAGGAGAAGATGACGTTATATTCTCAAGAATATGGCGGCGTTTAGCGTTGCGTATCATCTGATTGCACCGATTCCTAGCTGTCTTGTAAATTTTCCAGTATTCGTCACCCCGTTCCTTCCTAAATTTGCGGAAGGCCCGATCCCTACGCCTCATTGCCATTCTAACCCCTCTCGTTATCCACGGGGCTGGCGGACGTTTTAGCTTCACCTTTTTTACCGGAGCGTGGGTGTCGTAGAGCGCTAGGACAGTCTGATTGAAAACACACAACTTGTCATCAATGGTCCCCGCCGCTGCAAGGTGTTCCCAATTGAGCTCCGACGCATCCTGGCGCAGCTTCTCCGCATCCATGCGCGCAAAACAACGCATGTGCAGTACTTTAGGGAGAGGTTTGGGAGGTTTAAGGACATATGATAGGTAGACGAGGTCATGACGGGAGAAACCAGGAGCAGGACACTGACCATGAGAGGAAACAAGAGAAGGAGTGGATGTTAGGATTAGGTCAAGCCAAGTGTCTTCACCTGAGATGTTACAGTGAGTAGGCTGCAAAGGAAGGACATGGAGACTGACGGATTCGAGGATATGAAGGAGTTTACGGGAACGAGGAGTATGGTGAGTTAGGTCGGTGTTAAAATCACCCATGATGATGCAATGTGCATACTCCGACCCTACAGATTCTAGAGCCAATTCAATGTTGGAAAAGTAGTCAACAGCAGGTGGACAATAGACAACACCCAGGAGGGCTTTTACACCTTTGAAATAAACCTCAAGAAAGAGATACTCAGCGCTGGCGCTGTAATTAGAAGGGGAAGAGGCAAGAATTTTGAAAGGGAAATCGGAACGAATGTAAATAGCAACACCACCCCCTCCCTTACCAACCCTGTCATTGCGAACAAGAATGAAACCAGGAAGAGGGTAGGTTGTAGAAAGGAGATGAGGTTTAAGCCAAGTCTCAGATACCAGAACAGCATGTACATTGACATCCAAAAAGGTGTCATACAGATCATTGTAGTGACTCGGTATACTTTGAGCATTTATGTGACAAATATTAAACAGGTTTATCGGTTAGTAAAACAATCTTTTATAAAAAATACAGCAACATAAACATTTTATTTTTACTAGATTGCGTCCACAATCTCCTCGGTTCCACAAAATATGTAGGTATATCGAATACCTATTTATCAAAATAGGTATTGCTCCATTAATAGAAACTCATCACATGGTCCTCTGGCCTTTGGCTATCATTTAAATATTGGCCAACACTAATCTTAACATAAATAACTTATACCTATAAACAATATTTTATGCTAATACATACCTACGAGTATATTAGATCCTCTTTGGAATGACCTTTAAGAAGATTTAGCAAAATGTTACAAAAACAAGACGCCAAGGCTTGGAACACTGTATATATTATAGGATTGAACCTTCACATTACATCCTGAGATTATGATATTATTATCTGTAAACCGGGTACCGAGCGAGGAATAAGTATTACATTTTGTCGAGAACGAGGTTAACGTTACCGATTTAATTGAAGATGGCCGGCCATTGATTTCTTAATTATCTATCGGCCACACACGTGTTTGGGATGGTGTAATATTAGGACGTCAGTGACCACTTGCCATCACGTGGACTGTTGGCTTGTTTACCAATCCTAAGTAATATTACAAATGCGATAGTGAGTTTATTACTTTGTTGGTTACGCTTTTACGACTAAACCACTGAACCAACATTTCATAAAAATTAGTTCAGTGGTCTTGCTAACTATGCATGTATCTCAAAAAAGGGAATAGTTTACTTTTAATCAGACATTCACACGGATATAGTCAAGGGCAAAAGCTAGTCAATAATAACAAGTAATCTTATAATGAATGTGCACTTCATAGAAATAAATTATTTATCTAGTGTCACGTTGGTTCCACGAATAATTGAATGTAGCTTTATTCAAGCGTCACACATATTTGTGGTTTGTATTATTATCCATTGTCCCTGACCTTCACTGTGCAATACTTGGACCAGATTATAAGAATATACTATTCACATTTCCTCAAACAACTTCCAAATGCAAAAAGTCAACTTTCAAACGACTTTTTGACCAAAATGAACAAAACATAGTACCTACCTAACGGTCATTTGACATTCTGTTCAACGTAATAAATTAACTTGTTGGATACCTTACCTAATTGATTTTATTATAACGCTAGCTTCTGCTCGTGACTTCGCCGCGTCAAAGTTGATATATTGTCCCACGGGAACCGTATGTATTTTTCCGACATAAAAAGTATCCTAAGCGCCAAAGAGTATAAACTATCTCTGTGCTAAATTTCATCTAGATCCGTTCAGCCGTTTAACCATGAAAAAGTAACAACGCATTTGCAAGGCCTCTAGTATTGCTGGCAGATGTGACCACTTAACATCAGGTTGGTCGTCAACTTGTTTGCCATCCAATGAAGTTTAGAAAAAAAAAACAAACATCCATACATCCTCACAAACTTGCGCATTTATAATATTATAAAGATGGGATTTATTTTCGTAATTTCACACTGGGCTCAAGGCCACACATGCTGACATAGTAATGACCACTAAAAGTTAACTAATAGATGCCAACCCTATTATAAGTTGCATAATATTGCTCCAATACATCAAAAGCAAATTATTCATACATATTTAGTTATAATTTTCAATAAATATGTATGGCACGGTTATTTACGAGTGTGTTTATATTAGCCGAGTAACACTTATGGTCAAGGTTGTGTTAGGTAAGTAGGCATCTTTCGAGTGATGTAGTAATAGACCCCTCAGGGGAGAAGATTTGCAGATAAACGACATTTTACGTAGCCTGAGGTGCTTACTAGCTCATGATCAATTTAATTATAATGTTGTGGTAATTTTAACCGCTATTATCTTGTAGGCTAATATAAAAAGGAAATATTTTTTGTATGTTTGTTTGTACCAAATAAGCTCCCAAAGTAGTGGAAAGTTTTTAATTTTTTTTCGTCTATATATAGCTACATTGTTCCTTGGTAACATAGGCTAACAACACGCTATAACATCACGCTACGACACACGGGAGCGGCGTAGTAACTCAAGACCACGCGGACGAAATCGTGAGTGAAACTGAGGCTTCAATAATCTATTTAGAATGATTACAGAATAATGTATCACCAAAGTCAAACTAACCCTCCCCTATTTACATAACTAAGTCAACAATCTCCATCAAACAGCTGACCATTTGTTTTCCCTTCACACCCAAATCAGGGCAAAACAGAAGGCGTCCCATCATCATAACATTCACCACAACTATTGCCACTTCACCCCCCCCCCCCCTCCCCCCACTGGCATAACACACCATCTATAATAGACAGATGGCGTTGAAAAATATTTGTACCCCTTCAAAAACAGAGGAGACACAAAAATAACTTTGGGAGTAAATAATACATCAAAGGGCTAAGTGATTGATGCAAGGGGTGTAAAGAGGGATGAAACATCATTAATCTTCCCGCTGCCCCCACTAGCTGGCGTGAACTTTCCTACCATTGATAGCTTGTTTTCATCCAATTCTTTGCGTTTGATATTGATTGTTGTAAGTAATTGCATGTGTAAGGGCTTTTGAGCTTTTATTTCTTTTGACTCTGTTGATTGAGTCTTAGTAACAAATCTACTTTTTGTGACGAGCTCCAGACAACTTCTTATTAGAGGGTGACATTGATATCTCATTTATTTGTCTGTAAAAACTTAAGTAACATTTTTTTATTATTATTTTTGAACTAAATTTTTGATTCTGTACAAATATACGAACCAAAATTTATTTGTGTATTGGTTTGTACAATTCTACTTACTTACACCGGAATGAGTACCAATTCTACTCAAATATTCTTGTAAGCATCTCGGGGAAAAAACATGACCTGCACGTAAAATAAACGTATAACACGGTATACCTATTCATAAATAGGTATTTTTCGTGATATATTTGAGCATTTGGGCCATACAATGTGTACTAAATATTCTAGTTCAAAGTAAAGGACAGAATTGATAGTGTTCCAATCGATATTTGTTCGATACAAGTTTAACTTCAGGCCTATAAATAAATTGGTTCAAATTTAATAGCCTAATTATAACCACTGCCCCAGTTTTCAATATTCGACCAATAATCTGACCGCAATATGAAATGACCTCGTCATTATAAATAGATGAAGTTAACTTATTCCGCTGCCCACCACTTACCACTTTATTTAACTAAAGGAATCGGCAAAGTATTTCCAGCCTGTTTGTAAAACAAAATCGTGACGAATCAAAGCGAACCAAAAGCGACATAGACAAAACAAATAAAGACGGCCATACAAAGCCAATAATTTATTTAGCGATCGCGATAAACTTATCGGCCGATCGTTCCGCACCGAACAAAGACAATATTAGCACACGACTGTACTCATCGAGTACTAAAGGAAGGGAAAACAAAATAATGAACATTCCCACCCACGTATATTGTTCCACAACAAAGAAAAAAACCTCTTTTAAATGTGTCGGACTTTATACAGTGTGTAAAATTTTATTTGTGTTTTTTTTCCAAAGTACTGTCTGTCAGCTAACGTAAGAATACTAAGTGATATGTAGCCGCTGTACGGCGGTGCGGCGTCGCTGCGTCGACATCAAAGGAAACCATTTATCCCTGTAATGTCTCATTCCAATCGCGAAAATGTTAGAGTGAGACAGCGAATGCTTTTTGTAGTGAAATATTTAGTGGAGTTCATTGTGGTGGTATTTAGCACTGGTTTTATTGTAGCGCTTGTGGGAGCTACGATTAATGTCTATATCGCGCCACACAAAGAGGTTTGGGCGTGTACTTTGAGAAATCACCGATTTGCTTTATTTACTATCGCTATGTATGGAAGCGATTGTGTTTTGACTTGATTTTATATTCAAAGCCTGACATATCAATTAATATTTCTGTGGTCGATTAATATTAGTGTAACAGTTTACACGAAAACACTTAATACATGTTCTAAATTACGAAAAATATTCATCACACCAGCATAATATGTTTTTAATAATAGCACATTCATTACAAAACATCTTAGATAGGATGACATTTGAAATGTCTTATTTATTGTTATAGATTCAGCAGTGATATTTAAAATACTACTCTGTGTAAAAAGTACCGGGAATTCCTAAATTACAGAAAGCGCAGTAAACCTATCGAAATATATTTATTTTCTATAAATTGGTAGCTCTGTTCTGAGTTACTGTGGTAACTTTGAGCGCTATATGTCACTCAGTGTAATTACAGCTGCCGTTTTTGTACTTCTGGGTTGTGAGGGTTCTGCGATTTTGTTATGGAAGAATTTTTTGAACAAAAAGAGTTTGCCTTACGTTTTGCGTATGAAACGATTTTTTTTGTGCCAAATCACTAAAAATGTTGCAGGAGTCTTAAAGTCATTCGTGTGTCTCAAAAACACTGGCATATAAACGGTGTAAAGTATTTAAAGAAGGTTGACAAGTGGTAGTTGATTTGCCTCGTTCTGGTCAACCCCCAACAGCTGCGAATGATGGAAACATCATTTTAATCAGGAGTCTGGTACTTGGAAATCGTCGTATGAGTTTTAGACACGATGCTCTAGAGGTTAATGTATCTTTTAAATCCGTTCATAATATTCTGACTGACATTTTGGGCACGAGGCGGGTCGCCGCACGATGAGTGCCAAAAGAGCTCAATTTTGACCAAAAAGAGCATCGAAAGCAGGTTGCTGAAGACATGGTTTTCCGAGCTTCTATGGACTTCACCTTCATGAATTTCATAGTAACTGGTGACGAGACATGGGTTTATGAGTACGATAAGCAAACTAGTCAATAGTCTGCAGAATGGCAAGATTCGAGTCAATTGAATCTAAAAAAGAAAATTCGCTGAAGGAGGTGAACACCATACCTTAATCAGCTTACAAAAAAAATATGGAGGACTGGTTCAAGCACTGGCGTAGCTGTATCACAAGCGAAGGGGCCTACATTGAAGGTGACATAATAAGTTTTGACAAATAAATTACGTTTTTGGTTTTATTGAATAATTCCCGGTACTTTTTACACAGAATGTATATGCTTTACAAATTCGGCCAATGAACCAAATAAGTGTAACAATAAATTTCATTTTATGTTAATGAGAATCAAAGTAAAACATGTTTCCATCAGTTTTTAATATATTATAAACCTACGTTCAGCAACTTTTATTTGACTTTAGGCTTCCAAACTACAGTAATGTTCTGATGTAAACACAGACTCACTATGTATTCATAAGTAGAATATTTTGACAGGCACAGTAAGCCGAGGTAATAATGTTTGTCGTGCTTCATGAAAGTATTATGGTCCGAGATCCTAAAGACGCCAGACCTACGCCACCCTAGCAGGGCTGAAATTGTAAGAATAGAGAAAAATATGAGATAAGAAAGTATGCGTACTTACTAGCTTCAATGCTGAGTTTTTGGTTAAAGATACAGCCCGTAGAAAATGTCTGGCAATAATGTTTGTTGGCTTTTAACAACTGCAAAGCATACAAGTTTATTTTAATTAAAAACCTTAAACAGGTTAATTGCACTCATTATTATGAACAAATTACCCTCAACTCCACTCCTAACTCCTTTTTAGGTTTTAGGTAAATAAAAAAACAAATTCGAATGTGTACAATGCTGAGTCACTAGTAAGATGCCTGATACCTGAAAAAGGTCCTAGTGTTCAGACTAAGTAGCTATTCTCAACGACATATTCCTTTAGCTATTCTCAAAATGACAGCCATGCTAAAATGACGTAGTTCAGATGACTCTGGGATCTCAGTACATTACAATAATTTGTTTGTGTTGACATCACTCATGAAAACAAACGTCAATTCTATTTTAATAGCCAAAGCCAATCCTCCAGCAACTAGCTCTCATAAATTCATAGTTTCATTTCTCCGTCGTCACCTATTTACAGAAATAGTAACAGTAGATATTCGAGCCACAAATCTTTTACCAGAACCGAACTATAAACATCTTGGAGCGAAATCAATAAATAGAAGTTAACGAAGTCGAGGCGTGATCTTGTCGTCCACAAGACGTCGCACTATGACCACTAAACCTCTACAATCCTACGCATCGTGAACCCAAAGCAAACTCATCCTTGTAACGACTAAAATAAGTGGTAAACGAACATTTTCGGGGGAGCACGTCAAAGTTGGTCTCCCAACCCCCTTTATGTTCCTCGAGGCGTAAATTGGGTTCGACTGGGACCTTTGTGCAAGCGAATTTATAAAATAATAAACTGCCCATGTATTATACGGTTGGTTCATAAACGCTTGATAGCGGATCAAAGGTGTGTGGGACAGGTAAACACGGATAACTTTGCTAGTTCGGGACCACTGTTTGCGCTTTATATAAACTCGAGTTTCAATTCTATTTGTTAAATCCTTTTATTGTGTTGTCACCCCAATTGTTATATTAGACTGACATAAGATCGCTTCGACGATACTTTACATTGTGTCCGCAGTTGTTTCAGAAATAATCTCGAACTGAGAATGGCTAGAAGGAAGTTTTTTATCTAAGTTTACTTTGCCAATTTGTCGGCTTTTAGTACGTGATCTGGTTCCGCTTGGGACCGCTGTGTTTATTGTGTTCGAAGATGACAATAGATGCGTTGTAGTCTTACCAACTACGACCAGTAGGTTATTGTTTCCACCGTCCGTTCTTTTCCTTTCATTCCGTCAAAAGCATTCGCTTCTTTTGCTCAAACAAAGTTATAGATTGTTTTCAGTAAGAAGTTAGAGGCTGTTTCAATCTTCAATCTTTTAATAGCACCATTATTATGTGTTCGATGCGGAGGATCTAACAACTAGCCCGACAGTATAAACAACTCAGCTGCTCTTGTTTGCGATTAAACTGAAGTTAGATGGAATCGATATCGAGACTCAGTGTTTACTCAGAACCGTAATCTTATAGCACTTGGATTGTCTACACTTCAATAGTATTAAATTCTGTGAACTTGTTACTGAAATGTTCACTGAAAATGAAGAAATTGCTTTTACTCTACAGTAACGCGAAAGTAATGTACATCAAGCTGACTAAAAATGGCACAATAAATTTGGAAAGAACATAAAATTAGCATACTAGATCTAAACAAAAAAATAAAAGACTACAAAAGACGTAGTTTCCTACAAGCAACCGTTACAATGCTTGCCAGCGAAACAAATCTCGGAAAGTCCCATATACATTGCGCGTAACGCTCAGGCAATAGGATAAAGGCAATAAATAGTAACTAGCCAATACATTATGTTGTTTAACGTCCATAACTCGCCGGCGACCGGCTAATCCTGAAGATTGCGCCATCCACGCGGCAATCTCACTGTAAATTATTCGTTCACCGTGAATTGTGAAACTGCCCACGGATTTTGAATAAAGGATTTAGCTAGTCACTTGATTTTTCAGATATTTTAATACTGTGACAGTGCTGTGTGGTAAACAAAAAAAAAGAGCATTCTAATCAAAGTTGTATTTTCGTTAGTTTAAAATTCATCATTCAGATTTATTTATCACATTCAGAAGATTATCAAAAACCTTAAAAACACGAACAGTGTAGGTTACGACGGTATTGCCACAAAAATTATAAAAGCAGTAAATGAAGAAATCTCTCATCAATTAAGCCATATCATAAATCTTTGTATAATGGATGGGACGTTTCCGCGAGATATCAAACTGACCATTATAAAACCTTTATTTAAAAAAGAAAATAAATCATTAATGGAAAACTACAGGCCCATAGTGTTAATTTCTATATTCTCAAAATTTTTTGAAAAATATATTTATAATGAAATAAATACTTACCTTGAAAAAAATAAGATTCTATGTAATGAACAAAAGGGCTTTCGAAAAAATAAAAATATAAACATGGCGGTCTATGATTTTATATACAATGTTTACCGACACGTTGACAAAGGCTTACCAGTTTGTTCTATCTTTTGCGACATGTCGCAAGCATTCGATTATGTGGACCACAATATATTGTTAAACAAACTGGAGGCATATGGTGTAAGGGGTAACGTATTGGAATTGATTAGATCCTATCTAACAGACCGACAGCAAATAACCGAAATATCAAAATTCAATACTAGAACTAGAAGTGATCAGATTTTCTCCTCCAGTAAACGTTTTACAACTTATGGTGTACCACAGGGTAGCGTATTGGGTCCACCTTTGTTCTTACTTTATATAAATGACCTACCAAATGCCACCACTGAACCTATGTCATTATTCGCTGACGACAGTACTGTAACCATAGCATCTAAAGATATAAACTCATATAATACTGAAATTAACAAATCATTGAATTCTATAATAACATGGCTTAATAATAATAATTTAAAAATAAATCTTAGTAAAACCAATATAATGCATTTTAGTCAGCAAAATAAATTGAAACCTGCACAAGAAATTAAATTAGTTTATAGCGATAATACTATACAAGAAGTAGATACAATACGATTTTTGGGATTGATAATTGATAAAAAATTAAATTGGAAAAATCATATTGAAAAACTTTGTAAAAAAATTAGCAGTTCATCTTACGCTCTTTATAGGCTGGCACCCACTGTCAACACAGACACTTTATTGATAGCGTATCATGGTCTTGTTGAATCCGTTCTGAGATTTGGAATCATTTTTTGGGGCAATTCATCTCATAAAGACATAGCCTTCAAAATACAAAAGCGTTGCATACGAGCTATGTTTGGATTGCAGCCTACTGACAGTTGTAAGCCAATGTTTGTTAAGCACAAAATTTTGTCACTTCCGTCTATATACATTTTTGAAGTAGCATTGTTTGTAAGACAGAATATGTATTTATTTCCGCGGTTATCGGATAATTGCGTAAGAAGTCGACGCAACAATGATCTCTGTGTCCACCCTTCTAAAACTGCAATGCTGCACAAAAGCATAATCTGTATGGCACCTAAAATATATAATAAAATTCCAAAGGATATCACACAATTAAATACACCTTTATTTAAGACAAAGTTGAAAAAATTGTTGACCATGAAATGTTACTATAATATAACTGACTTTTTAAATGAAAAATGTTGAAATTAAAATTTGTGACATGTTTATTGATAATTCATAATTATATTAAGGACTACTAGTAGGTATTTGAAATCCTGCACTTGAAATCCTGATTTGTACACCTTCTATGGTATAACATGTAGCACGTACTTATATTTAACACCATTATTGCATGCATTCATTTGTACTGTGATCTACTCATGTTAAACAAATAAATTGATCTTTATCTTTATCTTTATCTTATCTTATTTCTACTTTAAATATTGCCATTTTCATAGCACAAAACTCCACAACAGACGAACTTAGTCTGCGTCAAGCCCAGTGGCTGGCATTTCTGGGCGTCACGTCACGTCGGTGTTTGCCCACGTGACGTGTTGTGACATGTTTGCTCGTCGCCCACACGCCGCGCCCGTGTCACCTTGTCGCCTGTCCGACGCATGCCCTGATGCCGTACAGACCGTGTCAAATGCATGGCGTGGCTAGCGGAACAGGCGGGAAGGGAGATATTGTAAACTCGAATTAAAATAAAGGCAATTTGTTTAAAACAAACTCAAGTAGCTGCCTCGTTGGCCTAGTGGTTCTAAGCGTGAAGGCTACTGTAAAGGTCTTGGGTTCGATTCAAAGGTCAAGCAAAAAGTGTTATTGAGTTCTTCTATGAAATTCTCATTAGCAGCTCGGAGTTAGGATTTGTACCCGGTTAATGGCAATAGGCTCGCCCCCTATTACATGGTACTTAAAACATCCGGCAAACTATGGGTGTGCATTGATACACCTCTGCCTAACCTTTCGGTGAATACAGGCGTGATGGTATAGTTATGTATGTTTTGTGAAAATAATGTAAAACCAACTAAAGTTATAAAGACATCCTAAAATCTTAGCTAAAATTATATACCTATTATATAAAAGTGTAAATAAAAAACTTACTATAAAATGAAATCAACTTTAAAACTACATATAGGTACCTATTTTTACCGAGCAGTAGTTTGGTAAGTTCGAAAACCGTTCCTCGAATCCGATCGGGCACCTAAATTGGACTTACAGTAAGTCCGCAGTGCAATTGAGTGCGGTTTGTAAGTCTGTGGAGTTTCCTGGCCACGGACGACCGTCATTACTTTGTAAATCCTAGCTTACATGAGACATAGTAGTCGAAACGTAAAGTCCCCAAAAAAGTTAAGAGCGTAGACTTGAAACGGTTCTAATTCGATAGCATAGGTGTTCACGAGGTTACCGCTGCTAGTAGTCAGGTGGGTTTTTGTTTTCAAGCATTCACGAAGGTCATTTGTTTCATAAATAAGCGTGAATTGACAAAATAAGAGCTCCTGAAATGTAAGCCTTTGGTTCCATACTGCCAGAGAGATGTGAATGTGTGAGTGAGGCTGCACACGAACGGCTCTTTTACTTCATGCTACGGTCTTAAATTGAAATAGTTTTTACTAATGAAACAATTGACATTTAGCTAATTTAGCATACAATAAATATTAATGTACTAAAAAATAAGACATTTACTTATACACTGGCTTTTTGCATTTTTTTACGTAAGTACTACACATACAGCGAAGTCTGAGAACTGAAAAAAAACACACATCGAGATAATAATAATAACTTTTTTTTTTATCGTACGAATACCAGGAACAATGGCACAACGACAGCATATCATTAAGCGGTACCTCACAGGGGGAGATACAGAAATAGAAAGTCCTAAAGCTTGTGAGCACTTAGCGTGTACTGCAATTCATATTTTTATTATATTTTAGTCTCAGTTTTTTATGTTCATCA
Source organism: Caradrina clavipalpis (assembly GCA_932526535.1). Lineage (NCBI taxonomy): Eukaryota > Metazoa > Arthropoda > Insecta > Lepidoptera > Noctuidae > Caradrina > Caradrina clavipalpis. The sequence goes on from OW052101.1 coordinate 287,638, forward strand.
TTTGTTTTTAATATTGACATTATTTTTATGAAAATTATGCTTATTAATAGTTAATGTGAGGCACAAAAAACTAGCAAACAATCTAATATTCTGAACGCCACCGCCCCACTCCTACCCAAGGTATTGTCCTGATGAAAAATGAAAAATATAAATTTAAATCAAAAACATAATTTCTTTCACTGGATTTATGAGTCCATTTCTCCGAGCACAGCTGTTCTGAGCCTTGGCCTCGTAAATAATAAAAAAATATGAACGTTTAAAAAATCTTCCACGTTCTAAGATGGCTGCTAGGACCTTGACCTAGTGCCATTGTCGCATGTCTGTAAGTAATATAATAATTTAATTACGCGCCTCTCGCCCCGGGTTATACATTTTATTTAAGAAGAATAATCTCTTTTGTATATTGTTCGTACGTTACAGATTAAAATGAAAAATTGGCGACTTGGGAGCCATTTAATTCGCATTACTCATTTTTGTCTACGTGATTTTTCTCGTTGGAGCGACATCCTGCACTGTCTATACGGTATCGTGTGCATTGTTGTTGGTTATGGTATTTTTTTTAAATAAAGTAAAAATCTCAACCTTTTCCACGAAGCTTGTTGTATATGATTTACATTTACACGTAACTGTCTTGACACCTTGGTTGTCGAAGACCTAAGATTGATATGTGCCTACTCAGTATGATTAAGTTGAATAACCCAATAATAACCCAGTTATCATTCAAGAAAAGTGAACTCGTTCAATAGTTCAAGGCCTGTAGCCTCTATCACAAACACGTTCGATGTCAAAACATATTTCGTAATCGAAAGTTCAACACTTTCATAATCAAACATTCCATTAATAAGCGATGAGGTTATGACACACTACAACGGAAAAGAGCTTGTAAAAATACCAAACAGTCACTACAGTTAGGTATTTGTTACAAAATAAATAAAACTAACATAAAATTAATGCAACAATTCGAAGAGGAAATAATTATTAAGATTTACATCAAAGCAGAGAAGAATTCGGTCAATCCCCGAGGCTTAAGCACACACATTATATTGTGACAAAACAAACAAAGAGTGTGAATCACAGCGCTAATGTGTGGCAGTGTCAACATTGTATTCTATCAGAGCAGTGTGTCTGCCACCGTCGGAAATAGCCGTCTAAACTGACGACCACGTAAATAGCATTTGGCCATCTATGCTTGCGGACGGACACTGTATTCATTGCGAAGCGTGTTTGGAAAGACCGATATCACCATTATGGCTGAAAGCTATTATTTTAATAGTAGGACTATTAATAGTTATGCTCACCCAATTAATTTTTTTACCGATCTTTGTCACGAAAACTTAAGTCAGCCTTGTTTATCATCTATTGAATTGAGGATTAGTTGTTCCATAATGTTACTATTATCAGAACGCTGGAAATATTTAGTGCAATAAGATATAAGTCGGCTAGGTGTTAATACCTCTCTGACACAGAAGGAGTAAGAATAATGTCACCAAGATTTTACAAAAACTTGCTTAAAAAAAGTGTCGTTAAAGTTTCTTGGTCGATTTCTCCTACCTACGTTTTGGAACGACTAACTAGTTTCAACTTTCCGACTAACTAAACGACTCTTGGACAATTAAAAAGTGCCTGTAAATGGTTTAATTAAAATAAATGCTTCGACTTGACTTGAAAGAGGTAATCTAAGCCAGTCCAAAGTATAGGCAATAGCTTTAAAAACCTGTTCGAGAGGTCAGCAATATTTTGTCGCGCACGGAGCTAATCTCGCGATCGATCGGCGCGAGGCGATGTGTCGCATTCCCACTGATATATTACGCTCACAAATCGTTCCCCACATATATCATACTTTTACTAGCTTTTACAATGATTTTACACATTAATTTTTGAGTCAAATTGTAGAGTATATTGTACAGTAGGGATATATCGGTTTTATTAACGTGGTCTGAATTTAAGTCAGCAAGTTTTAGAATAAGACGAAGAAATGGAAAGTTTATGTAAGTATGGGACTGGTTTATGCAAAACAATCGATTTTGTATCACGTCTTTTTATGTATAATGCGCTATATTCATTCGCTTATCTCAATTTGTCTACTTTATATCCAACTAGTTTTTACCCGCGACTTTGTCACGTAAATGCCGGTTGTATTTAAAATCCAATCATGATTCGAAAGACACGTGGAGCCTTCTATTAATATAAGAACGTTATTGTGATTTTTCTCGGAAAGTCTTTTTTTGGGATGAAATATTATGTCCGTTTCTGTACACCTGACATTTTATATACATCATTTCAGGATGATCGGTTCAGTGGTTTAAACGGGAATAGGAAACAAACAAACAAACTTACTGCCACATTTATAATATTAATTAAAGTTAAAATGCTAAGAAAAAGTTAATTTATTACACACTCATATATTTATGACATAGCTTGTGGACATTCAAGCAAAATGAAACAACTGTAAACATTCTGCAACAGTAGTTGTCCCACACTCAAGTTCGTATGTCTTGGTACATTCCGATCGCCTCTTACATTCCGAATTCATCCTCACTCTCTAAATCTAACATTGCAGCTTGACAGAGATTTAAGTCGAATACATTGTGAATATAGGACCCTTTGGGCTCCCTGAAATCACGTGCCAAGTCTGAAAGTGAATGTTCGGCATGCCGAGCGTGCGCGCCGTCGGCGTCGGCTTCGTCTCTGTCCTTTCGCCGAAAAATCTCAAGTATTAGAAGATCTCGAGTCGGGTGGGTTTAAGGCAGGATTACGTGGGGCTGATCGTGGGGCTGGTGGTAATTGAAGTGGGTTTCACATTATTTTGTAGTTTCAATTGTTTTCTTTGGGTTTGTGTTATTGTTTGTGTGGATCCTTGAATGAGATAGTAGTTGTAGATCTCTGTGCTGATGTTTGAAACAGCATCTCTATTCAATTGATTGATGTACTAAGGTGTAGGTATGTCAGGGACTATTCGAAAGAAATTGTCATGCAATAAAAACTGAATAATACACTTGGTTACTGATGTGTTCAAGACGAAAATAAGTGTCGCAATCCACGGTAGGCGCGTTTATATTCCCGCTCTTTGTCACAAACCAACGAAAATAAAAATATATTTTTACTCTTTGTTTTAGTACTTAGGTGCTTAAGGTTTATGTCAGCTTACTTATACTTGATACAATACAACACAAAGGAAACTAGGTCATTTGTTCCTTAAATATTTTAGGAGATCATATTTACCAGAGTTGTTACGTAGCTATAGTTAAACATATTCATTAAATATTTAACAAACTTTCACGTGTTCTACTTCAAGTTATAATCCACCCCATCGGTTTATGGAAGAGGTTGGTCTTACAAAGGATTATAATATACCAAAGTTAGTTAGCGGCGGCTGTAAACGTATATGGCCGTCACTTCCCGTAACATTAGAAGCTTGTTCAAATATTACGCGTGATTGAACTGTTAAGGAGTTTGCTAATTGACCCACAATTATTCAAATGAAAGAAATCCAGGGTACTCCAGCCAACAAACCAGGAAACCAGAACGAAGTAAAACACAAAAAGAACATTAAGCTCATTAGGAGAAACGAACCTTCGAACCTGTCTTCATTACAGAACAATTATTCAAACAAACCACTTAGAATAATCGGCCTTAATAAAATACTCTTAACGAATTCACGCTGAAAAAGATACGCTTTTTATTTCAGACACAATGGGCGTACGACCGAGTGACAGACGAAAAATTATTCACAAAAGAGACGAAAAAAACGGAGCGTTCGTCATAAGTGGAGTAAAATATGCACCCTCGTGTCGTAATATATAGGGCCTGGAGAGTCCCGGGCGGCGCAGACAAGAGAATTATGGTCCTCGACGCTATGGGGAACGTTTCTGAGCGACCGTTGGATAGCAGTTGTGCGACTGGTTTGAAAGTTAATGAGAGAAGATATAACCAATAAGGCGTAATACAGGCGTGATGGTGATGGATGGTATAACCAATAAGACGAAGTTAAATTTAAGAGTAGAATCCTAAGAACCATTTATTATATTCATAAGAAAGAATGAAGGTTTCAACCCCCGAGCCTAAATAGGCAATGGTAAACTGTCGAGGGGGATAGAAGACCTGATAAAGACCGCAGGTCAACGTAGGGTGCAGACCGCTTCTAACCGGACCTTCTGGAAATCTTTGGGGGAGGCCTATGTCCAGCAGTGGATGTCCTGCGGCTGATATGATGATGATGACGATGAAACTGTCATTCTGTAAGGCAGGACCTGCATCTGATTAGACATGGTGCTCATATCAAATTAATGGCGAATTTGCTTCAATAATAATCTTATCAAGTCTGTTGCTAGCTTAGTAACTATATAGTATGTAGAACATGTTGTCAGTACATCTAGGTACTATGTATGTCTTGCATTTACATAATTCTGTTGAAGCGCTCGCGGGGTTTGCACACAATTACTGTAATGGATTAAGAAACTACGAGATTCAACTAAGTTTGGATACTTCGGCTTATCGCCTACTAAAGATGATAATATCGATATAATGTATAGTCAACCAAAATATGACTAAATAAAAAAATCTTAAGGGAATCTTTTTTTTATAATAATTTAATTAAAATTGACAGAATGTGGATATTATAAATTAAATTAACATATTAAGTAGGTATCATTTTGATATTGACAATTTATTGCAGCAACACAAAATTGAGGCAATTTCATTATCTACATAAAAATGTCATAAATATGTTGTCAAGCAATCGCGGTTGTCGTTACGTAATAGGGATGCGTGAAAGTGACGCGAGTAATTATTAAATCCTAGCAAAGATACATTGAGGTGAGCGCCGTTAAGTGAGGCTTAGCACGTCACATTCATCGAACATTTATACTGTTTATATAGGCGCCAAAAAGGACGGATTTGTTTCAATTTTAGGACCTTTTTTAACAAGCAATTGTTTACCTTAACCGCTATGACATAAAGCTGATAATCATAAGTTAGTGTAAAACGTATTTCAGGACGTGTAAAATAAAGGTTGTGACGTAAATAATTGCTTTTTTACAGTCTTTATTTTTGTACAATTGTGATGAATTAAGGCATACATTTTATAGATGCTCTCGTACCTCATATACATTTACAGTCATGAAATATGTGAATAACATCAGGGTGGCTCCATTAAGTACCAGTTATCGATCGAACACATTGATATAAGGAACCCTGGTAATAATTAGGTTCAGTAATAAGGTTTCACGCTATGTTCATTAGGTCCTAGCCTAGATCCTAATCTAAGTAAATTAGTTACTCACCGACGTTTTTTGTGCCACTGGCCCTTCCACACTAAGACTTGTCATATTTAAATAAATATTAGACCTACATATTATATCATGGAAACCTAACTGACAGATTAAACCCAAACAACTCTAAAAACATCTTTACGTATCGTCAAAGAAAACATCTTAACCCTTCAAAGCCTCCAAATATAGACATAAAAAAAAAACAATATGAAAAGCGCGCCTGTTCATAAAGAGCATATACTAACGAGTGTAGATCAAAGGGGGACTTAATTTTATACGACACGATTCCCGAACAAATGAAGCGGGCAGTACTAATCGTCGCATTTGTCACGCGACTTATATGCGTGCTTCATTTTAGACGCCGGATGACGCGCTTAAGCGGCTGGAGTGGCGTTTTAGGGTTACATTTGGAGCGACATTCTTTCGTATTCCGAATATAAAATATCTAAAGGTTCGGGTATTCTGTTTGATGTGTTTCATCTTCTTTGTGATTGTAGTGTGTTTCCGACTGGCAGACTCGAAACAAATACTGACAATGGGATCAACATTTTTAGTTAAGGACTCAGCCATTCCATGTTTTAGTTTTATGCGTTACTTGTGTCATATAACACTTACATGTTTAACCAGGGTCAACCTTTTATCTAGCTCTCTCTATAATTTTCAGGATTCTAACTCTTTATTTTTTATGGTAAATCATATAGCAATAACGATATTATTTCACTCTACACAAGCTTGTATTTTATTAAACACGTCATGGTCCTAGGATATCTTTGCAGTCAGCATTTCTGTCAAAATAACGTTCCAAGTATTTTCCATCCCCTTCACAAACCAGGTCAGTAGAGCATTGTTTCTTCAAATATTCCTCGTATCTATAAGACGATCTCTATTATAACTTAATAACGCTTTTCCTCACAAAATTCCTTTACAGAAAGGATTCTGCGGACACTGGGTGGCTACAGCCGGATGATGTTATCTCAGACACGTACCGGCGCGCTTTGCCTCAGACACTTATTTTGAGAACAGTCACTCAGGGGAGCGAGTTGTACAATAAACTTAATATTATTTGAAGAAATACTGAATGTATATAGTATTTCGTTCTCATGTTATACACAGTACCGTCCCCATGATAAAGTGATAAAGTTAGTACTCTATCCAGCTGAAACTTTGAAAATGGATATCAATACATAGTCTACCTTTTTTCTAAGGATGGGAAATCATCAAATTACTTTTTCCGCCCTAGGCGGAGCGGAGTGTCAGACTCTTACTGGCTACCCATCCATGTTCCTCCTAATTCCCTTCGCGTCCCAGAGTCGCGGTAACTTTGCGCGCTAACTCCGCAACCCTGGCATTCTTTGTCTACCTAGATAGGTAGACTGAGAAACAAGTTAAACTTTAGTATTGTACTCCTTTCCCACCTTCAAAATCATATCCCACAACCCACGTATGTGATGTGTACGTGCATCCGCACTCGTGTCTGTCACATGAATGCAATTATCTTGCATGTCAGCTAATATTCACAATTTAGCATCAGTTTTGGTGTGAAAGCTGTGAATCCCCGGCGCATAGCGCGTTAGTATTAGATTGTAATTAACGTTATGGGACACAAAGCAGTTCCTATAGCCGGGCGTTTTGATGTTTGGCATCGTCGTATTCTATGTCCAGCATTCAGATCAGCGCAAGCTGTGGTTTTGGATCCTGCTAAGGAGAGCAAGATCTAAACCTGCATATTCTTCACCTAATAAGGAGATGCATGGATTGAAACATTTGGATACAATTTCAAAATATATAATATAGATAACTATATTAAATTTCAAAGTAAGGGCTAAAATAGGAAAGTTCTGTAGGAGTGGGAAGAACCATTAGCAAGGCACTGAGGCAGAGCCTTTTTTGTCAGATGATCAGATTTTTTTGCTGGTTGGAATGATAAAATAGCAAAAAGTAAAGAAGATCCATTGCACTTTGAAAAAATCTCTTTTTATTCCCAAAGCGTATATTTACTGAAAAGGAGTTTATAACAAAGAACTGTTCAACACTTTGACAAATATTCTCAAACCCCATTTATCTGAAATGTTTGCGACACAAACAGCTAATCGCCATCAAAGGGGAAAGTCCCATTCCGCGGCGAAGTTTTTAAATAATTTCATTATTGTTAAAGTTTGGGCTCGGGTCAATTTGGGCCAAAGAAAGTAAAAATTACCGTATTTGTCGCAATGGGGAGCGATTTCAATGATTTAGAATACAAAATGAATTTTTGAGGTGCCTAATCATTGTTGGCTGACTGTCACACCGCAATATTTTGTGTACGTTAATTTGGTTGTTTTTTGTAGAGTTTTTGTGCCGAAGCATTTTATGGTTTCAGAAATCTCTAAACCATACCGTGTCTTATTTTATTCATTAAAGTAAAATGAGACAGACCTACAGCAATACGTAACTATTAACATAATTATATTTTGAAACAATAGAAAACCATACAAGCATCATTATCACGAAGTAGCACACGTGAAACACACAATTACATTACAAGTTAATTTAACACCACACAAATAATTACCTCCGTATTAACAGAACGGCTTCACAACGCTGATTGTCCCTAATAACAAACACCTTATCACGTAATAATGTCACCTTCGCAACAAGGGACTTAGCAGCGCGGGTACCGGATTAATAATAATGCTTGATTCCTCTTAATTGTGAAGCCCACACTTACAAGTTATAACCTTTTCTTGAGGCGCAGTTTAACGAAGAGCTCTCAGGAACTTGGAGCCGATGTGTGAAGAAGGGTAAGAACAAATAAGAATCTGTATGGGAGCACTCGTAAATTAAGATAGGTACTGGGATTGTTTCGTTAAGGGAAAATGCAACTTGTAAAGATTGTAATATTGTTAAGTGATTTTTAAAATTCGGTGGAACGTATTAAGTTACTGAAAGCAGTATTTTTCCTACATCTTGACAATTTTTTATAGATACGATAACGCTTTCTTCTGTGGTTTTATTACCCCGAAAATGCAACTAGACGTAAATCTCGATTAATGGTAAATTACAACCCATAAAAATGGCGCGACCCTATTCGTAAAGCCAAACGCCTCTCTGCACCGAAACACGAGTTAAATATATCGCCACACACAAACTCCACTCGAACTGTTCGAAAACTAAAAGCGCGGAAAACCTCACATTATTCGAGGAGCCAAAACTTGGAGTTGACATCAATGCGACCAATAGCTATCGATTACTGAAGGCGAACATAAATCTAATAGGTTCGGCGGCACTCGGGAGCTTCCGGGAGTATTCGGAGACCCGCGACGCGACGGTGTGTAGAGCTTCCATAAATATCAATAAAATGCCACGGGGTCACGCGAATGCTCAATCAGCTGGCTCGCGGTCGGGTTGAGTTGGCTTTCAACCCGGCCCCTAATATGTTTGTCGTTAAACAAGACTATCAGTCTGGGAATCTTAAAGTGACGTCCTATGGAAGGATTTGTTAGAAGCCATTTAGTAATAAAAGAGGCTAATGTAGTAGTATAAGTCATGTACGCATTACGTACGCTAGTTTTTTCTTTTTTGTAATAAAATGCTTCTAACCGTGAGGGAACGAATAGGTTGTCAGAGGAATTACTGCCATAATGACTTTACTATACCAACGAATTGATTGATGATCGAAGAAAATTGTGAGCCATCATCAGAACTGTGAACGCACTGCGACACACGATAACAGAACGTGTACCAAGCGCTATTACCCTCGAAATGATTCCAAATAATCGTATATCAAGTAACCTATGTATATTGTAAGATCCTCATAGCATAATTGTAGCACCTATTATAACAAGGTTTAATAGCAGCTCATGAATAAAGTGGAAACTTGTGAACACGGCGCTCTTGATCCAGAAGTAATTACTGCCATATACGCCGCCGATTATTATAATGTTGCCAACTTGCGCCGCGAGTAATGGTATGCACATAGTAATAGAGGATTTGATAAGTACGGTAAGTAGTGAGCGTGATAGTAGCGGGATTGTTCGTGCTGTTGGAATATTATGGGTACGGAAATATGGAATACTTACTTATTAGGTTTGGAGTACCTAGTTTTTATATTAAATGTTGCTCTACACTAGAATTTTCCTTATGTTGTGGATGGATGGGTTATTACAAACAACTGCATGAACTATGTGAGTCACAAACAACTAACAACTACCTGTAGCCCTTACAAATATTTGTTCCGTGTAGGAACTGAACCCACGACACGCAGTCCTAGCCATCAAAATGCCGTGTCATCGTCCTAATAATGCCGTATTATTGGTTCTTATTCCTACAGATCAATCAATAACACATAGGTAACGAAAATATTTAAATGTGTATCTAATCGCTAACAGGACATTACTTGAAAAATGATTGCGTTGGACGGGTCGAGTTTCTAGTAGTTTTTATTTGTCTGTGACGGATATTGTTGAACCTAATATTAGTATTTAATTAAGTAATAGTTATTGTTCTCAAGTAAGTAACATGTTATATTTTTGTTGAGAATAAAGTTCCTTTAAAACTAAATAATTAAAAAAAAAAACAACCAGCTTAAAAGTTTCTCCTGAGTTAATTAATTCAGTTATTTACTCACGTTAACCACTCTTCCTAAGAATACACATCTATTTTCTTTTCACACACGCTGTAATAAAACCTCATACACTTCAAAAGCGATCAAAGTCAACCACATCAGAAAACTTCAACCCGCTCGCATCAAGTATCAACTTTCGTTAAATACAGACACTTGTATCCCATCACCAACATGTTCTTTGTTGAAAATAGTTGGACGGGAATAGAACCAACATGTTGATCAAAGGGGACTGTCCCGGCGACCAGTGGGCGACGCGCATTCTGACAACGGCCGGCCTATTCTGTCTTATGGCTCATAAGAACAATGTCTGTATTACTAAATAATATTTTGATGAATAAAAGACAGAAAGCTTGTCCGAGTCTATTGGTTATTAATAGTTACCTAATATTCTAGCTTCCCCTACAAAATGTAGTTTTGTACAATTAATGAAATGGCTGTCATCTAATAATATCTGAAATGCCACACATGCACTAGGACTAAATTGTACAGTGCATTTTGAGCCTTACGCCGATCTTTATAAAAACGAATGTCAAAAGGTACAATTGTAATTGTCACACAGAATAGGGCTGTCAGGACGAATATAGAACTAATATTCGAAATGCACATTTGTGTAAAGTGGCGCTCACAAATATGTGTGTTTTGTCGGCTATCATTAAACTGCCTTTGATCTAAAGAAGTGATTCAAAGTATTAATGAGAATAATAATATTGACGGAGGAAATGAGTCACAGAGTTGTGTTGGTAGAAACAAATTGCTACAAATTGATATTCATTATTATCTAGAGCATAAATATGTCACGACTAACTAAATAAACCAAAAATAGAGTAAAATAAACGAGTGACGCAAATGTAGAACAGATGTTAGCTGGAGAAATGAATGGCTCGAATGATTGACTAGCGAATGCTATGGAACATAAAGGGTACGAAATGAAATAATCAAAATCCTACTAATATTGTAATGCGAAAGTTTGTGAGGACAGATGGATGGATGGATGGTTGAATGAATGGATGGATGGATGGATGGATGGATGGATGGATGGAGGGATGGATGGATGGATGAATGGATGAATGGATGGTCTTCTTATCGTGTGGGCAGTAAGGTCTAACGACCCCACACACCCTAGTGTCAGAGTTTCTAAACCGCCTCAAGGGCCTCTGACATGGTTACCGATGTCAGTGATGTCCAAGATAAACTCAGAAAGTACATATGAATTAGAAAAAATCATATTGGTACTTGCCCGTGACCGGTTGCGAACCCGCAACCTCGTGCATGGAAGGCGGGCGCCTTAACCACTGGGCCAATGGATGGTAGATGGATGGATGGATGGATGGATGGATGGATGGATGGATGGATGGATGGATGGATTTTTGTTACTTTTTCACGCTTATACAGCTGAGCAAATCTGGATTAAACTAACCAACTTTGAAGTGGACAATGTCGCGGGTACAACCTAGCTATCTAGTCATAAACCTTAAAGTACTGAAAACGAAACATGCATATTTCAAAGCAGAACAAAGAAAAACAGGTAGTTATGATAAGCTAGAAATAACACAATCATATTAATACGAGTATTATTCGCTTAGGAATACTGGAAATGGCTCACGAGAACTAGTTATCTAATCAAAAGGGTTATCTAATGGGTCTAGTATTGTAGTGCCTATCACAGAACTACAGTCGCAGACGGCATTGCGTGATCAACTTGATGTTCAGTTCCAGTGCCGGCCAACAATCCTGATGCACTGATAAAGTCGAAGGTCCCCGTGCTGTGAGCCGCGCGATGTATTCAGCCTGCTCGCGCTCCGTGTATCAGGTAACGCTGCATCGTACGCGTGCCTAAAATGTATTATCCAACATTATAGCTTCCTTGCCATATTTTGTTAGCATTTTATTTTAAAGATTTTTACAAGAAAGGTTCTCAGGTTTTTCTATTTCTTGTCTTGTATTCGTCTTTTTTTACTCAAACAACGGGATGTGCAATGGCAAAGTCAAAATAAATAGCGTTTATTTAAATTAGAGCATTTACAGGTATTTTTGAATTGTCATAGAGGAGGTAGGTTAGTAAAAAAGGTGAACTTAGTTGTTTGTTTTAAAACGTAGGTAGGCCTCTAAGGAGACGAACGAGCAAGAATCTTTACTGTTTTTATTTCATCCTGGTTTGTATTTTCCCAAACACGTTCAGGTTATCTTTTAACTTCTTTGTAGGAACTTCCTACAAAGAAATAGTGTCTTCAATAACAAAAAATGTTTATAATGCAAATTCTATCATAACAATATTATTAGGTAATAGCAAAAATGTAACAAAAGACGACATTACTGACAGTGTCACAGAAATGTTAAAACTTAATTGTCAGAAAATAATATTGTGTGCTTTTCCTTACTTTGAGCACCTCTCAAAGACACAAAATAATAACATTCATATGTTAAATAATCATATGCATTTTCTTGTTAGTCACAATAGTGATAAACTTATGTTTCTAGACATCAACAATTTTGTTGACAAATTAAGATCGACTAGGGATACAGCGTATCTGCCCATTAGATTTAGACGTCAAATAGCTTGGCTATTAGCTTTTAATATTAACTCAGACATAATTAGTATGTCGAAGTCCTCCATAATTAGCACCACACTATTTAGTAACAATACTAATGTTAAGGTGGTAACAAAAAATAATGTTTTAAACTAGTAATTAAGACAACAGAAGATACCAACGACAATTTAGTTAAACTTATCAACAAAAAGGTATCTTCTAGCAATCCCTTACCAAATAGTAAACATGGAGGTAAGCAACATTCCTTAAAAATATTTCATCAAAATATTCAAGGTTTTTCTTCAAAACAATTAGAAATTGAACTGTTTTTAGAAAAGACAATGTTCGACATTATTTGTTTTACAGAACATTGGTTAAAGGAGTATGAAATGTTAATTAATTATGAGAATTATACTGTGGCCAGTTGTTTCAACCGTAAATCTATGCAGCGTGGTGGTTCACTAATCCTTATTAAAAATAGTATTAAATCAAAGCCCCGTAAAGATATAGTTGAACTATCGGTTGAACATATTATTGAGCTGTCCTGTGTTGAGCTAGATAAGCATGTTATAGTGTGCGTCTACAGACCCCCAAATTACCAAAATTACTCTATTTTTGAGACTGTAATGGAAGATGCTTTGTCTAAACTTACAACTGGTAATAAATCAGTAATAATCTGTGGTGACTTTAATATCAATATTCTAGAAAATAATTCAAATAGCAGTAGATTAATAAGTCTTTTTAAATCTTTCAACCTATCATTATGTTTTTCTAGAACCAACTCGAATAACTTCGACTACTGCTACATGTATTGATAATGTTTTTTGTTGCTGCACCTACTTAGATAAAGCCATAGTAAATTATCTTCCGTCTGATCACAGCGGACAAACCGTTTCTTTTGAGTACAAAACATCATTACAAAAAGTGCAGATACAATCAAGACCAATAATATCTGGTAATTTGAATAAATTTAATAGCACTTTAATTAGTAAGTTATGTGTTCAGAGCCTTGATATGAATAGTGGTAGTACTTTGTATGAAAAATTCTTTTCAGTCGTGCAAACAGAGTTTAATAATATTTTTAAGAAAAAAACCAAAACAATTTGCCCAAAATTTTTATTTAGTGATTGGGCAACTAAAGGTATCAGGAAAAGTAGGGAACGTCTATTTGAATTGTATGGCCTTAAGCCTTATGTAAATACTGAAAGTTTTAATAAGTATGTTGCTGCTTACTCTAAAATTTTTAAAAATACTTGTAAGTCAGCTAAAGCCTTGTACATTAGTAACAAGGTTAAATCAGCAGATAATAAAATAAAAACGGTTTGGAAAATTATTAATAACGAAACAAATAGAAATAAAAGACATAATGCTGATTATAGTCTAGAGACTTCCCGAGGTCCCATAAGCACAAATATCGATGTGGCTCAGGAATTTGTAACATTCTTTACCAATATTCCAATTAAAACTACTGAAGCTTTAAATTCCTCGCCCGCACTTGCTATGGATTTAGTAAGGGCTAATGTTTCAGCCTGTCCCAAGGAATTTAAATTTAAACATATTAACCCTCTGATTGTTATAAAGACGTTCAAACAACTCAAGAGCAAGGTTACCGAAGATCTGTGGGGCATGTCTACTAATGTATGTAAATCAATAATTGAGACAGTAGCACCCTATTTAATAATAATAATAATAATAAACTTTTATTAAGATAACTAGGATCCAATTGGTTAGTAGTACAATAACTTATAACTAGTGTTAGTAACAATATAACCTTAATCTACTCGCCCCCTGCCCGACCCATGAATCGATGTATCAATAGTCATGTGAGCAGTAATACATCGATTCATGTACCGACAGTCAAGTCTACCGGCTATCATACATAAAACGCTGTTGCGACTAGCCCGCACTCTGCTCAGCATCGACGCGCACCGCTTGCGCAGAGTAGCATAGAAGCAATCGATGCGCGCCTCTGCAAACATACGTGAAGCACTACAGTGGCGAGGCAGCCGCAACATCGTTCTAAGCGCATTGTTGTACTGTACGCGCAGGGCACTGTACGCTCTTTGAGTATAGACTGCCCACAGGCTGCAGGTGTAAAAGGATGTACAGAAAGCTCTGAAAAGAGTGATTTTTACCTCATTAGTACATCGCGCAAACCTGCGAGCAATCATGTTTGCTCTAACGGACAGTGCCCTACGTTCACGTTCAATATCCGTGTCGTCCTTAAGGTCTTCGGTAATAAGATGTCCCAAGTATCTGAACTGATGTACTCTAGCCAACTCATTTCCATTCAGTTTTATAGGGGGCACTCTAGAGGGACACTTAGTACCAGCCTTAAAGACAACATACTCGCTTTTCTTCACATTATACATTAAGCCGTGACCATCTGCGTAAGTTTCACAAATTTGTAACAATTTGCTAATGCCACAAACCGAGGCGCTCAGCAACACCATGTCGTCCGCATACACTCAGCAACACCATGTCGTCCGTCCGTCCGTCATTTAGCTTTGATATTTAATTTGTGTATAGACCAAGGAGTTTTCCCTACTTTAATGAAGCACAGCAAGGTTATACCCCTATTTAAGTCCGGGGATAGCAAAGACACCAACAATTATAGACCTGTGTCGATTTTGCCGGTTTTCAGCAAGGTGTTCGAAAAAGTGATGCTCAATCAAATGCTCAATCATTTCAACTGCAACAACATCTTGCACGATCAACAGTATGGTTTCACCAGAGGGCGTTGCACTACAGACGCCGGTGTCACTTTAATTAAACACATCTTTAATGCATGGGAGGACTCACAGGATGCCATTGGCATTTTTTGCGACCTCTCAAAAGCGTTTGATTGCGTAAATCATGAAACACTCCTCCTTAAGCACGAGCATTACGGACTTGGTCATCTAGCGCGTGACTTGATAAAATCGTACTTAAATGATAGACTGCAGCATGTGCAAATAAACGGTGTAAACTCATTAGGCTTAAAAGTAAAGATGGGGGTTCCGCAGGGTTCAATATTGGGTCCGTTTCTCTTTTTAGTATATATTAATGATTTACCTCATTTACTGAAAAACCAACCTCAAATGGTGTTATTTGCTGATGACACTTCACTGATTTTTAAAGTAAATAGAAAGGCACAACATCTTGACGACGTAAATAACGCTATGCATGAGGTTCATAATTGGTTTACTATAAATAACTTAGTATTAAATGAGAAGAAAACTAAATGCATAAGATTCGCTTTGCCAAATGTTAAAAGTATGTCATGTAACGTTACATTAAATAAGGATATACTGGAATTCGTCGAAAAGACAGTTTTCCTAGGGATTACGCTTGACTCAATGCTGCAGTGGAGTCCTCACTTAACATCTCTAGCAGGGCGGTTGAGCTCAGCCGCTTACGCTGTCAGAAAAATCAGACAATTAACAGACGTGGATACCGCGAGGCTGGTCTATTTTAGTTACTTTCATAGCATTATGTCTTACGGTATTTTGCTTTGGGGGCGGGCTGCAGATATAGAGTCTATCTTTATTCTGCAAAAGAGGGCTGTCAGAGCCATCTATAATCTTTGCAGGAGCGAGTCTCTAAGGGAATTGTTCAAAAAAATTAATATCATGACGGTTCCTTGTCAATATATATATGAAAACATTATGCACGTTCGAAAAAACCTTCATCTTTTCAAAAAAATTGGTGATAGACATAATGTTTATACTAGAAATAGGAATAAATTAGATCAACCAGGTTTCAGATTGTCTAAAGTACACACTTCTTTTATGGGGTACTGTGTAAAATGTTATAACAAAATACCGCTCGATATTCTCGAACTAAATGAGAGAAAATTTAAAACTTGCATCAAACGCACACTATGTAGTCAGGCATATTATAAGTTAGAAGATTATATTAATGATAAGAATGCTTGGCTTAATGCTGGTCCTGCTCCACAGAGACTCGGGCTCACAAATTAATAGATATTGTTTTTTTGGGAATGTTTCTTACCCCTTTTTTCATTTTGATTGACCTTAATAACGTTTACCGTTATTTTATTGCTATTTATTACATACATCAGTCGAATAGGTTCACTAAAAACCTTAGTATTATATAATTTAACATAATTTATTTCAATTTATTTCAATTTTGTAAATGTGAGTACCATGGAGCCATTTATTTGTTAAGTTACTATGTGTTGGACACTGAGCATGGCAGTTGAGAGTTTCGTCATGCTCACTTTAATGTCTCGCTGACGGTGGCGCGTGGGTTGGGTCGTTTGGTTCCCTTCAAGATGGTTGAGCTAAATGGTGCTGATGCACGCGTCATATTCGTGAACGGGTGCTGTCAGTTGGGATTGGTCATCTCTTGACTGCCATGGCTTACATCTTTATTATAATTTTGTTATTTTTTATATTTCATTCTTTCACTTCATTGTTTTCACATATAGAAGCAACAAGAATATTGTAACCAAGTTTTTGTAAAAACCAAATTGAATGAAAAGAGTGTCCATGGAGTTTCTTGCTCGTTCTTCTCCATAGAGACCTACGTTTTGGAACGAGCAACTAGCTTCAATATTAAACTGTAACTTCTTGACAATTCAAAAGTGCCTGTAAATGGTCTAATTGAAATAAATGCTTTGATTTGATTTGATTTGATTTGATTTATTATTTGTAGGTATGGCTTAAAATCTGAATTTTATATCAGAATACCGCAATACCGAATAGCAGCTGTACCATTAACAATGGCAGGTCTATTGGATTATCAGTGTTGTATATCTGTACTACCCAGGCACTACTAATTATTGGTGGTGCCTTTAAGTAATATTTAAAGCAACTACGAAATTCTTAGAATCCTATAATAGGGCATCAATTAAAAAGGTAACAATAGAGCAAACAACATAGCTACAAGACTTAGTTTACATAACTCATACTCGTATTAATATAAAATCGCCACGACAGGCACGCAATGTTTCAATTAGTTCGCGAACCATTTTTCACTCGATATCATTGTCGCATGACTTACAGTGGACACCTGAATAGTTGGGTTCATGTCGCAGGGAGTTGTGTCACAAGTGCGTGTAATTAGCTGGCTTTTATAGTTTATATGTTAAGTAGGTTTTATTTTGATTGCTCTGATTTGGGTATTGTATAAAAATCTGAAAGTTATATAAAAAATGGGCTACATTTCAAGCAGAGTGCTGATTGATTTTTGCGTACGGTTGAGCCACAAGCTGATTGACTAAAACAATATAATATTTATTGTGACGGACAACGAGCAAACCTGCTGCAAGCCAACATGTTCACCCACCACCAACAACGTTCCCTCTTTCCATCGACATTATCCTTCAGGCTTTCAACAATTAATTGCCCAAGAACATACTTTAATTTTGATAGGTATTAAAATAAAATCGAAATGAGACCAGACCCTGAATTTGTTATTGAACAGCTGAAATGTTCAATAATTAACACATACTTACACATACATCTTTTATATACTACAAGAACTTCACGTTTAGGTTCATGTGTAGTCAACTCATACCATTGCGCATAAGATCAAAGACAGAAACAGCGAACAAACACACATTTTAATAACTTAATTGAATGCACAGTGCCATCAGGTGTTTGCAATTCATTAACATAAACAAAACAGAGTTCACCTTGATTCGCTCAGTTCACATTTGTGAACCATGATTAAACAATTCTGAGTATTTGGTTAGGACTGTCGGGCCGCGGGCGGGAGATCAAACAGGCCTACAGTTATAAGCTTTAATTAATAAACGGCGAGACGAGGCGAGGGAACGTCTTTATATTGAATTGTTTTATAGACACGTGTTGATACGGCGCGCACGAGGACTTGGAACGGGAGATACCAGGAGTATGTTATTCCATTTGAAGCCTGGATGGGGTATTTTGTAGAATCCTTCAAGAATTGACCGCCTCTCTACAAAATATGTACTTAAAATTAAAACCTATATCAACCTATATTTTGAAGATTAGGTACTTATTAAGTGCACGAATGAATAAATCTTCAAAGTATAGGCGGATAAAAATTGTGCAATTTGCGTCCATAAAATCATGGTTTTGTTACAAACTCATATATTACTCGTACAAGTCATTTATTTTTGAGTGTAATCTTCTTCAAACATCTTGTGTTTTTCTTCGAATATTTTCCAATTAATTTATCTTCTTAATAAAATAAACATAAATAACGATGCTTCAGTATTGAAGAGTATATTTTTATCGCTTCCACTTTCCTCTCCTATAAATAGGTACGTCCGACCCTCCGGATGCTCACTCCCATGGATGTTATCTTAATAATACGAGCACATTCGGATGTCGTGGAGCGGTTTGCTTCGGTAGCTCGGTGGAAAAGGCTTCAGTTTATGTGCAAGTTCGGTTCAGGGTGAACCATTCTAGGTAGCTATGAATTTTAAAGGATGGCTACAGCGAACTTTGTAATATTAGTTATCCGAACCCTCAACAAGGATTTGCTTTTAGAAAAGCTCTATTCTTATTGCAGCAAAACCATAAATTAACTACTTCCCCTTTTACGCACACTAACTTCAAAACCACATTTAAACTCTAAAAACCTTAAAACTCCGTGCAGCATCCACAAATCGAAACAGTTTTATTTCTCCTCCTCCCCCCTGAACCCCAGACCCCCCCCCCCCCCCCCCTCCGGTTCCGGTACGTAATCCCCGTGAGCAGGTTCGAGGCCCGGGCCAACTATAAATCACTTGTAAGACTCGAAACTCGCGGAGAAATAAAATTATTTCATTTATCACCGCTTACATACAGCGCTGGATGCACTTGAGAACTTTTAGGAATCGTTCGACCGAATGTAAAGCGAGGGCACGACTTGCTGGGACGGTGGACTGGGATATTTGGATGAAGAAACATTTAGTCGTCGCAAAGGTTTAGAGCAAAGATTCTATTTTAATATGTTTTCCTTTAATTTTCTTCATAAACACGTTTAAATTATTGATTGATCTCATCATTTTAACTTCTCTCATGTCGTTCTTACAAGGAATATTAGTATTACTTGAAAAGCTCTATCTAGCTATTTCTATTATAAATAAAAGTTAAACAAATAAAGAGAAGTTTTCAATGAAAGAACTGACCCCTTTAACTACAAAAGTACAAGAGCTGGAAAAGTTCAGACAAAAAAAAAATGAACACTTTTAAAAATACCTACTGTGAAGTGAGTAAAGAAAAATGTTGGCTTTCTTTAACATAACTTTGTTACGACTTAACCCGAGCCCTGAGATATTCATTCATTGCATAACTTTTGTATTTATCTGAAGAAATATTTACAGACTTCAGGATACTGATGGCATGGTTTGTTCAGACTTCAGAGCAGTACTTCAGCAATTAGTTTTGATTGTATGGGCCTGGAGTTCGATTCCTGCTATTGAAATAATATCAGCCTATTATTTCCCACTGCGGGGCAAAACTCTCTTCTCGTACAGATAAGACACGAGCATTAATCACTACGCTTGCTTAAGATGGACTGGCAATTTCTAACTTACTCGAATTATATGTCTAGGTATCCCTCACCGATGTCAATGATGTCCTAAATAAACTTAGAAAATAGCATTACGAATTATCGCCCGGTATCGAGTCCTCATGCTTGAAGTCGAATTCAAAGAAGCATGAAGACACTGGTTTCCACACAAAATCATTATTCATAAGTAGTTATATATTTTACTGATATTATGAAAAACATAAAGTAATTCAAAAGGTAAAAAGAAATATAACATTATTGAACCAATTTTCTTTCTAACACATTCGCATAACTAGCACCGCTACGAGTACAGTCACACACACATGTTTACAGTACAAGTACTTACATTTTATCGGCAATGTCGCGCTCTCACCTTAGGGTCATTTCTAGCGTAAGGTCAAGAGGTGAACCCGAGAAACGCTCGCCGCCCGACCGAGTATAACTTACAAAATGAAATGGACAGTCTGTTCCCAATAGTACTGTGTTTTGGTTATATAACACCTTTGTTATGATAACATAAGTGAAGTTACATTTAGTTGTATAGTTAGAATGAAATAAAATCGGATGAAATGCTGTAACTAGGGCAAAAGATTTTGGATTTGTGTTTTGCTTTTAATTAGTAAGATACACGTACCGGAGAAATGTCATGAAGCCAAGTAACCAAGATTTCCCGTTACTTAATAACTTACAATTACATACCATCACGCTTGTATTTCCCAAAGGGTTAAGTAGTGGTGTACTAATGTACACACATAGTTCGCCGGTATGTTTAGGTCCCATGTAATAGGGGCGAACCTATTGCCATTAACCGGGCACAAATCATAAATCCGAGTTGCTACAGAGAATTTAAAATAAAAGCTCAATAACACTTTTTGCTCGACCTGAGAATCGAACCCAAAACCTCTAGCGTAGCAGTTGCGCTTAGGACCGCTAGGTTAACGAGACATTTAAATGAAATTTTATAACTAGCGCAAAAGAGTTTCGAATTGTGTTCCGCCTTTAGTTAGTAAGATACTCGTACATGTACCGGAGAAATAACAGTCACATGAAGCCAAGTTACCAAGGTTTCCCATTACTTACTAACTTAATTATAAAAAAACATATAACCTACTTTATTTAAGTCGTAAGCACCAGACACTACCCAACAGTACTTAAACGCTCAACTCTAACTTCTATGAAGAACCGACGGAAGAAACTTCAATTAGTAAGCTGACCTATCCGTCTTCCAAACTTGTAACTTTGTTTACAAAATTGTTGTAGGGAGTAACCTTCGTCCTCTCTCCGGTTGCATGAAGTTAGGACAGGCGTAACACTACGCCTCGGAGGGTAGTTTAAGCCCTGTACGAGAGATTCTAAGGCAACATAATATAAACACAACATGCAAGTCGTCACACAATGTCATGCAGAGGCTGGGAAATGATAAACAGCTAGTCTTGTGTTAGGAATATTTCACACATGTATGAACGTCTCGTCAATTTTCATGGGTTACATAATAGCTGTACAGAGTATTACAGTCAGCGTCAGAGAAAAGGAACCCCCCCTAGACTACAGTTATACGATTTGATGTCCTTACCAAAGGGGGTTCCTTTTCTCTGACGCTGACATTACATGGATAATGTGTAAATACAATATAAAGAGAATAAAGGACAGACTAGACACATTGACATTTTGACAAACTAAAATAAAGATTAAAAGGATTAATGCCAATATAATCAGTGACGACCGATTCCATTTCGCTTACATACCTCAACAATAACAATTTACGATCAGCGATATCACTAACACATTCTCCAAAAAGTGCCATAAAATACTCCATACGTTTTTTACCTCTACCAGCAACCCCGTCCGCGATACATAGTTAACGAAGTGATCGCTCCGGGAGCCCATAACATCCCCATGAATAAAGCAGGGACCATAAAACGGTAAAACACCAACAAATTACAATAGCGATCCCATTCTTCGTTCGGACGCCGTTAAAACATCGTGATAAGGCCTACAGTGTTGCCAGTGCAGACTTTGTGCTACCTTACTTTGTTGGATATTAAAGTGGTGATTTTGTAAAGTGGAAGGTGGAATGATGAGTAGTGTGTTGTTGCACGTAGTAGTGGGATATTACGATACTCTAGCCAGGCGGGAATGGCAAGAGCGACGGTGTCGGACCGTGAGATTAAAATAAAGCCGTGAACGCATTTATGTGTAATAAAATGCATCGTTATAGTGATGTAAAATAAAAATAAAATCTTCTGTTTAAGTAACTAGTTTAAAACAGAACTAACTTCTACTTACTATACATAATAAGATAAAAATGATCGGAATAAGAAGACGCCGTTCTATACGCAAGTCGAAAAGATTTTTCTTTGAGAGTTGATTTTCCATTCAATAAAATCATTTGCTATCACCTCAAACACCATCATAATTATACTAAAAACTAAAAATGAATCGAGCGTCCCTTCCACGTCCGCCGCAACTAAAAACATTTGAGGTCCCAAACTCCCCTTGAAATACCATTTTCCCCTGTGAAAGGGACCAAATAGTGGCACTAGCAACACCGGTATCCGCGCCGCGAATAGAAACAGTCTTATTACCGAAGCGATTGCTTCTAATGAATAATAAAAGTTGCAACAACATGAGTGCCTGCTTCAAAAACGTACGCTCTTTACGTATTATATGAAGTTGGGGAGAAATGAACCGCCCTGGAGAAAAGTGGTCGGTTATTGGGAAAAGTGATGTAATTTTAGCTGATAGTGTGTTATGTTTTAGGTGAGTGTCAGAAAGAAATACGAAATGTTTATGGATACAGACCATGTGTGCACAAAAATAATAATAAAAAGAATACTCAAAAAAATAATTATAAGATAAAACATTACTGTTTGCGCCACACAGGTCCAGTTCAGTATAAATGCCAGACCACTTGTGCCTGACGCTGGTTTTAGCTGGAGCAAGTAGGTATATACTTGTCACGTATATATCTTATATAGGTTCCATAATAGTTCGTGAAAACCATGAGAGTATTCATAATATTGAGCCCTTTCAGAATTTGAATGCTTGAAAATAATTGTCTAATTCATAGCAAACAGAGTTGTATATTTATTTGTCGTCCACTACTCACTAGAGACAAAATAATTTTGTTTTCTCCGCGTTTGTCTTTGAAACAAAAGACTGATGATATACTATTAACATTGGTAGACTAAAAGATTTATTATATTTTGGTCTTACATAAATAAATTCCATTAAATATGTCTCAGGTTCCAATTTATTTACCAGAGAGAGTTAATTATGATGAAACATTATAATTATTGCAAAAAGTTGATTATTTCTCAGAGCTATCGTTTTAATGGCAAAACAGATGATATCATAATGACAGCATTTACTTTTACTCGTAATTATGAGTAAAAGTTATTCTAATAAATAGTAAAAGTTTTGAATGACCTTAGATAATGATCGCCGATGTCTGATTATCTTCTGATGTATATTTGTATGAATGATAAAATATTGCCCCCTATTACATGGGACCTAAATATACCGGCGAACTGTGGGTGTACATTGGTATACCTCTGTCTGACCCTTCGGAGAATACAGGCGTGATGGTATATGGTATATTTGTATATCAAATTCATAAATATAACGCTGGGAGGGGACACCCTAGAATGACCTACTCTGAGTTTATTGGTGAGGTTCTCTAGCAAGGTCGGGTGCGCAGTACTCGTAACCAGCGTGCTTGTATGACCAGATGTATGAATGTGAACGAGGCAAAAGTACTATGTAAGGATCGTAGCAGGTGGCGTACATATTTAAACGTCATTTATGTAGACAAGGTAGATCGAAGCAGTGCTACAGACTAACATTACACTTTATAAGGAAGACATTGTGTATAACAAAATGTTCTAAAAAAATGTAATCCTTCTAATTTTATGAGTCCAGTATAGTTACTCAGAATATTTTTACCTACCATTAAAGTTTGTTTTTACCAACAGACAAGCGTATCACTGCGCCTCAACTCAGGTCACACAATATCAACAGAGCTTCAAAATTAGCATAATGAAGTAAAAACGGTCGCTGATAAATGAACACAGGCCACTCAAACAATGGTGGTCCGAACCTGCCCGACAGAGTTGGGACAAAAAGTTGTGCGGCTGTTGGCAACATATGACTGGAATTCTGGGACATTCTACGTCATAATTTGTTTTAAAGTTATGTTTATTACTTTTAGTCTAATTATTTTTAGACTGCAGAAACTATATATTTTGTATAACAGATTCTTTTTATACCTCCGCTAATCTTTTCTGATTAATTTAATTGCGGGATCCAAGAGAATTGAATCGTTTCTCGGTACTCGTCGAGCTTCATTGCCTCGACGCTTTTCGAGCGGTCGCCACTGTTAATTCTGAATTACAGGAGTTGCAGTGGTTTGGGAATAAAACACAAATATTCGACTACCAAACTTCGACTACTACCAATAAAACACAGATATTCGACTACTATCGATATGTCTTTGATAGACTCCATCAACAATGAGAGGTCAACTGATCCATGTTAAAGTAAAAACTACATTGATCTACTAATTTTAAAAGACCAATTCCCCAGCAGAAATCATAGAGGTCGTGCTCCAGACACTTACACAAGTAGCTTTACAACTAAAACTTTTATCGTGTCGATAAAGAATCCCGACAACACAGGACAGTCTCATCTGAGGCCACAACAATCTGGCGACAACTCGAGGGTTAGCAGTGCACGAAGTTGCCGCCAAAGTTGGCACAAACAGACATTAGCGCCGTATCTCGGCCGCCAGAGAGTTTGCGTTGCAGGCCTAGGGCGACCGCCGACTTGATAGATATGTTGAGATGTATTGTGCTGCTGTATTGTGACGGTTTAATTGTCTCGTTTTTAGATGACTCTATTATATGTATAACGGTACAGCTCAATTGCTAGGTGATTACAAAATAGTTTATGATTTAATCTCATGTTAGCTAGTAACTTTGAGTTGGGCTATTGGTGTGAGCATAAGGCTTCACAAACAATTAATAGACATTTTAATCGGTTGCACATATTGTGGCCATATTTGAGAAAGAGCCTTTGTTAAATAGTGTTGAAAAATAAATGTCTAGCAAATAGACGGATCCCTCGTATGATTTGGAACAGTTCGTCTATTTTGATAGACAAAATAGAGTGATTACCACGCCTAGCTACAGTTTACGATATGAATGATATTGGGAATGTTTACTTATACAAAATCAAAGTTCCTATTTATTTTAAAACATTGTATAGACAAAGAGAAAGTTTTGAATGGCTGTAATTGTACTTGACGTGACCTTTCTATCATCGATGTGTACAAAGCTCCTAATATTCCATGTGACCTATAACCACGGCTTACATAATTAGTGATGTTCTATATTGACCTTTATATTATTATCTGGCATTTTAAACGTTTGTTTTTCTTTTATTATATTTTAATTTGCATTGTTGCTAAAATGCGGACATTATATTTAATTTATAATAATTCATCTTCTAAAGATCAGCAACATTTTCAAGTTATAGGTCACCTTCCATCTATTTCATAATAGTAATAAAAATCTATTATTAGCAGGCATCGAGGCCCGTAGCATGTTAGTATATCTTCTTGCCTGTCTGAAAATACCTCCCTTCAGAACGCTATAGTTACTTCCTCTCACACTGCGTATTATGAGTATTTATGACACTGTCTTGAGCAGGATTTCTTGCCACACATAGTGAACCGAATCCTGTGCATCAGTAGTGAACATCCCTGACGCACTACAGCAAGGAAGAATCCTAAACAGCGTTCTGTAAGCAATGTTGTGTTATTGGCATTGTTGTTGTTGCAGTGTTTTGTGAGCCGATAATACTGCTGCTCTGTAGTCCCTGGTCTTGATGAAAATTGTTTCTTAAATGTGTCAGATAGGAATTTGTTATCATCATCACTTAGACCGCAGGAAGACGCTGGATGCAGGCCGCTTCCAACTGGTCTTTTTGGAAATCTATGGGGGAGGCTAATGTCCAGCAGTGGACGTCCTGCGGCTGATATGATGATGATGATCCCTTAGATACATGAAGCAGCCACTACCTTTCTAGTGAATACTCGTAGGGTTGGTAGGGTGAAGAGAAATTAGAGTCTTGAATGCACATCATATTATAAAGGTTTTTATAAACCGCCTCGCCCTTATCTATATCGAACCAACATTACAATAATATGAATTCTTGAACGACTGTCGGTACTTAGATATAAATTGTAGAGGAACCCATAACGATCTACCTACTCAAAGATCCGAATCTCGCCCAAATTACTACTCATTTTCCTAACACTAGGAACTTACCTACTTCTAATTCCACTTGAAACTATTTCCACAAATCGTTAGTTAGTTAGGATGCCGATCGTACCTACTTACAGCCGACTAAATGACCCTAATCATTTGCATCATCAACTGTTCACCATTACATATTATTATGCTTTCCAAAGTACCTTTCATAATCACGAAATTTTGACGTTTCAGTAAGGTTTTTGCAGTTTTATTTATTTAATTATGGTCATTTGTTTATAGTCAAGGAGTCTTATTGATGTAGAAAATGTTTACAGGCTTTTTATACAGGGGTATAATAAAGGGAATCACTGTGAGGCGTTCACCTTATTACCATTTAGAAACAAATGATTGTATCAGCCAATGGAATCAAGGACAACACGAGGATATGACTTAGCATCGCGCTGCCACTCCGTGTCATCAGCAGGGATACTTCGATTCCGAACATCACTCAGATTAGTATTTATCAAATATTGTTAAGTCAGTTGTTTTTTGTAATACTCTGTAGCCTCTCTAATTGACTAGCAATAGTAATTATCAAGCTTTACCATCTTTATAATTATCATTACCGATCCATGAAGATACACCAAAACAGTTCCAAAAACGTTTAATCAGAAACGTAGCCAGGTAACCGTAGCACACACGAAGCAACCTGCCGTCACTCACCAACTTGAAACGAAACTTAGACAATTAGGTGGCGTGATTACGCGAAATGTGACCGCCGCGGTTTGCGCCAAGACACTTGATTTAGCGGCACCGGGAACTTTGTCCCGGAGCCCACCCCGCCGCCGCCTCGAGTGTCGCGGTCGAGACTTATCTCACGTGACACTGACGCCTTCATACAGAACTACGGCTACGAACTGAACACGAATTGTCAGTTCGCGGGAATATTACATTAGCTGGCGGGCTTTATAATCTTAGAAGGATTTCCTCGCGATTTGATTGAAGATTAATTACTGAGTAGTACTTAGAATAATGCTCAAACAATACTCTCGATTGCAAACTGAGAGCCATCATACTAATCCTATTGAAACCTAGTTTAAATTCGAGGAATCTTGTTTTACCTAAACCTCCCCTTTACCGAATTAATGTATTTCGTTAAAATGCTGAAAAGCTGGTTGCCTTTTGCATGCAAAAACATGCAAAAGGCGCCAAGGTTTTTGACCCCTACATTAATATTATTATAATCACTGTGAATACTTGTGTACAGATGACAAGTGACCATGAGACTGCATTAATTTGGACCCTTTTTCGCAAGTTAGTATGTAGTTGAAGTATAGAGTTAATAAACTTTTTTACTATTATTTTATTTAGTCTTTCAGGCTTAACAGCAGTTCATGGCGACATGGAGAGAACGACTGTCGCAACCTCGTGCAGGGCTCGCCTCGATTGAGGCGGTAAGACCCCTCTTTGAGGAGTGGCTAGAGCGGCGCCACGGCGCCCTCACCTTCCGCCTGACGCAGGTCCTCACCGGACACGGAAGTTTCGGGAGGTTCCTGCACCTCATCGGGCGGGAGGAAACGCCCGGATGTCACCATTGTGAGGATCGCCCCGAGGACACGGTGGAGCATACTCTGGCGGTGTGCCCTGCTTGGGCTGAGCACCGCCGAGTCCTCGAGGCGGCCATCGGCGGCGGCGCCCTCTCGCGTCCGGCACTGGTTCAGGCCATGGTCCGGAGCGAGGGGGAATGGGAAGCAGTCGCCTCCTTCTGCGAAGCTGTAATGCTAGAGAAGGAGGCGGCGGGACGGGAGAGAGAAAGGAGGGTCCCCCGTCCCAGCGGCCGCCGCGGTAGACGATCCGGGCGTCGGGAGCCACGAGACGACTCCCGGCCACCGTAGACGCGGGTCTGTGGACGGTGAGCAATGGGTAGCTCGCCGTCCGTACGTTCACTAGCGACAGACCGTGTCGACGGCGCGTTCGTGTTCCACGCGCGCCTCAAAGAGATGTCAGCAAATTGGATGGGGCCACTGAGGGCCGATGCCTGCCGGGGCTGCGGGTTGTTCGAAAGAGATACCGCGCCCCCGGAACGCAAAGGGCACATGAAGGAACATAGACGGGTTTTAGTCAGTAAAAGTCTGACACTCCCTCCCGCCCCGCCCAGGGCGGGGGAAGTTATTTGATGATTTCCCGTCTATAAAAAAAAAAAAAAGGCTTAACAGCAGTGTAGTGGTCATGCGTCACGGTCAACAAACTCATAAACTAGCGTCTGGACATCGCAGTTGTAACAATAAACGCAGAACCAAGTGTGTTGCCATTTTATTAAACACATTATTGTAGCTAGTTTTTCACTCTAGTAGTGACGTGCCGTAGCGCACTCTGTAGCTTAGTGCGCCATTTTAGCAAAATAATAATAAATCTAATCGTCATTAGATTTTTTATTCATGGTTAACATTGCACATTGAGAATTTTCGGACAATTATGCATAAGTCATACAAATATATATTTGACCTGAGGTCTCGATGTTGGATAATGGACTCTACGCACGAACACCGTAGGTACCTAATGTTGTTTCTATCTCTAACCATTGTAGCTAATAAAATGGTCCAAATTCTCATCTACCAGCGCTGAAGAAGACATGCTCTAAATGTTTTAAAGTCGCTAGATTTCAAAACATTCAGACTAGGAGGTTTATTCTGTAAGTCTCTCTCAACGAATTTAAATGAAGTAGCCTTCATCATACCTGACGCTAAGGATTGTCAACTCACCTCAAGCTCATTTATTTTCACTTATGTTCACTGAGGATGGAGAAGACAGATGAGCGCAGGGTGTTGGGTTCGATTCCCAGGTCAAGCAAAAACTGTTAGTAGGGAACCTCCACAACCTAGTGGTTGTGAAGGTCAGATAGGCAGTCGCTCCATGTAAAACACTGGCATTCAGCTGCTTCCGGTTAGACAGGAAGCCGACCACAACATAGTTGGGAAAAAGTTAAGCAGATGATGAAGATTCACTAAGGAAGATTCTTACAAAATAGCACTGCAGTTTACCTCTTATAAGAAGAAAGTATACATTCTTAATTATTCCATATTTCGGTTGCTATAATTTTGGTTTACACACGCAACGCTTGCACAAGTAAAAATATAAAGTTAATTTATTTGTCGAACAAGGAACAGAGAGCTTGTAGTAGAACTGCATTGGTTCACCGATGCACTTATTGTGTGTACTTGTGTGAAATTTATTCAAGGAATCAATATGGCCCCGCGAGCGAGCGCGCGTACAGTTGGGGACTGGCAGAAGTATATCGTGTGGAAAGCTGACAACTTTCGTACAAGCCGGAGTAGGGTAGGTGACACTAAAACTGGGTAGGTACAGTTTTTTTTACGAAATAATTACCTATTATGAATATTAGTTTTATGCTTTTGCTTTATTAGATTCTAAGATAATTTAAAGGGGCCTTAACCCAGCAGTGGGACACAGAACAAAAAAATATCTTTACCTAGAAAGATTTTATGTAAATAAAACATTATTGTGTTATACTTAATCAGGCAAAAAGAGTTATTAGTATTAGTAATAATTTTGATACTTTCGCTTAAACGACAACAACAAATTTTAATTAGATATCTGCAAGTGTGTTGGCAGCCCAATTGCGTATCAACACTAATACAGCATCTTCCTTTCTAATTTAAATTTAATGATATGTTAAATTCGAACGTATTCATCAAAATAAAGAATTTGTAACACGAAAAGGTCAATATAAGAAACTAAATTGCAGAATCTATTAAGTTGCCACTTTTGTATGTCGTTTATCTTCCAACTTCACATGAATCAACGTAAATGCCATACAATTATTATCAAGTACTTCACCTATGCGTTACTTGGTAGGGTATATACCTATGTTGTAATCAAATCATGATGTACGAGTATGTCTGTTATATAACAACTGTGAACTATGCATATGTAGAGAAAATAAACTAGATTTTTTATCATCATGTTCAATTTTTTTTACAGATTTTCTGATTATCTGTATCGGATCAATTACACTGGCTATAAGTAATACTGTGAAGTAGATTGATTCTCTACAATCACATGATTTTTGTATTTTTATCGCAAAGTGAAGTTAAGAATTATTCAATATAAAAAAAAGTTTAAACATACTCGCATGGCCATCAACCGGTGCGGTTACCCTAGTTGCAAGTACAGCAGAACAAGTGCAGTACAATGAATCTGCGCAGTCGTGTAAGTGCCAGGTTCATCCGTGGAGGCGCAGGTGTGTCGCCGCTAACTTCAAGAGTACTGCCTACGTAGATACACTGATAAATAAACTTAGTGAGCACAACGACATGGAGTTTAACTTGAATTATATTATCGAAACTGCGTAGTTAGCTTAGTGCTAGCTAGTTAGCTAGAGGTCTTGGGAATCCTAGGTCGAGCAAAAGTTTTATTGAGTTTTTCTATAAAATTCTCAATAGCAAGAAGTTAGGATTTACGCCCGGTTAATGGCAATAGGCTCGATCCCTATTACATGGGACCTAAACATATCGGTGAACTGCGGGTGTACATTGGTACACCTTTGCCTAACCCTTCGGGGAATATACGCGTGGTGGTATGACTGTGTGTGTGTTTTTTTTTTTTTTTTTATTTTTTATTTTTTTTAATTTGTCTCTTCATCACCCTAAGGTTGACTGGTAGAGAATGCCATTGGCATTAAGTCCGCCGCTGTACATTTTGTGTGCATAAAGTGTAAATAAATAAATAAATAAATAAATAAATAAATATTATAGGTGTAAAATAAACTAAGGACTAACTAACGCATTCATTAAAATTTGAAGCGCACTGTTTAATATTTCACAAGTGATGCAAAACTTTCATTTGATCTTTTATCTCATTTTTTATCAAGTCACGAAATTTGCGAAACGTAATTTTTAACAAGTTACTTAAAATATTCAAGAAGTTGTACTCTACAGGTACCTACTTCAGGGATTAACAAAAATATTAATTGAGCAGTTACTCAGCTTTTTGTCGGGTTTTTTTTTTTCATAATTTCCAGAAGAGTTTCTGATTGTATTGAATTCACTAATTCGGCCCAACTCCAGTCAATCCCTAAAACTGTACCAATTCAGTAAATCTATGACCAACTGTAAGTAGTTTCAGATTCAATACGACTGTATTAAAAACTAGTACAATATAAAGTAGCTTTGTTAGTTGCAGTACTCGGTGTGTCGCAGGTGTGTACCCATCTTTACCGTACACGTGGTTGATTAGCCACAAAACAAGAAAAAGAAAAACAGTTCTGAAAATAAAAGTACTAGTATTCATGCTTATTACAACGAGAACGACCCACGTCTTCGCATTAATTCCGTCTCATTGAGTTAGACAATTTATGAAATATTACATAGGACTTTAAAAGTGTGGGCGTCCCGCGTCCTACTTGTACAACTCTGGTTAATAAGCTAACCTTGTTATATTCATCGTGTTTGGTGTAGTTAGAATCTTCTTAAACCACTTTTTTTCCATTAGTGGTAGTCAAGTATCCGACGCAACGTGACCATAATGATGGACAGGTAGGTAATGGTATGCTATAAACGTGTTTCGCTGTCTACATTATATAAACAGCTCGCTACAGATAATAAATATTCTCCCCATTTTAATTGCAAGCAAATTTAGTAGGTACTTAAGTAAGCACAAAAAAGCTTTGCATAAAATTATTATATTTCTCATATTCTGCAAATGAAAATAAGACAATGACGCGATTCTATTTCCACTTATAAATGCAAGAGTCAGGAATACTCTCGGCGAGATCTAACCTAAAAAGTACAAAAGTAAAGCATACGGAGGGATGTAAGAAAGTTTTAATTAAAAGTAGGTTCCATTCGCGCCGCGCATAGATTTCCATAGATAACGTCGACGCGCGATAGCTCGCTCGGAGTTCTTTTTTCGATTTTTTGCCGCTTTTTTTCTTTGCTTTTTTTTCACAATGAGTTTGTTGACTTCCGTATTTATTAATGGGTAGGAATACTTCAAGATGGCGGAAAATAACTGATAATAACAATAAGATTTTCTTTGGCTATTTACTCATTTACAGTTTTTTTTTGTAAGTGCTTGGAAGACCTGTGTGTAATTTTGATTTATAAGCTATGATGACGACGAATCCTATCTTTAGTAGTGGTTATTGGTGTACGGTACAAAAATTAATAAAAAAATTGTAGTTAGTCCGAAAAATAGCAGAGAAGGAACTTGATAGATGACAACATGACAGAAGAAACTGCTTCTTTCAAAACAACGCCCATAACAAACAAAGAGAAACAGAACAATCCGTACAAAGAAGATTCAGAATAAACGCTTTTAAATCCAAATTGAAAGCTACACTAATCCACAAGACACGCTTAATTGAAACAACATCTTGAGAAAAAGAAATCTCTTCACAAAACAGTGAGCTCAGTAAAAATCTAATAATTACAAGTCTGAACCATCGTTAACATACAATCTGGGATCAAAAGCACCTGATTTACCTGCTTAGCACATCAAAAAGCCGTGATGGGAGAAATATTACCCCCAAATGAGCGTATCGCGCTCCGAAGCCTTCTACTCGGCGGCCATTATAGCCAGACCTCTCCCAAATCCTTAATTCTCGTGGATGCTGGTGTGTGCGGGTAATCGGGGGGGGCTACGTAGAATGGTTAGGGATAAGTTCATTACCTTAGCCGTTGCTTTACTTAATACAGTTAGTGAGTTATTTCGCGGTGAGAGATGGCTGCTGGTTAACGCTGTATGTTGGGCTCGGATATTTCATGTCTTCTATTTTGATACTTACGTTATAATACACAGTGAATTGATAGGTGCGGGTATAATTGAAACAAAACTGAGTGAAAGAGTGAAAATAATGTATATTTATAGAAACCGCTTTTAAAAAACGCCGCAAATAAAATCATTGTAGGGAGACGAAACTAATTTTCGACAATATTTACATAGTTTAATAAACTCTTACCTACGTAGACCGCGAAAACATACACAATTACCCTTTCTTTACTATCTTATATTTGTGTTATTTTAGGACGAAACCTAAACCCTAAATCTGGACCTAATCACAAACCACAGCTGTTCACAAGTTGCCTAACAACAAGGAAAGCACCGCGTAATAATAGACATAATAACTTATTAATTGCCCTTCACAACACCCACAATAGGTGACCTTTACGGCCATTACAAATGTCACTCGTCCTACTATAAACTATTTATTACACAAGATCGTTTACCTTTCCGGAAATAATCCAACTACCAGTTGGATTTGATTACACACATAATTAAAGAACGCATGACTCAGCAAGATTTTGTTACTTAACTATTACTTAAGTTGAAAGTGAGCCGAGTGCGGTAACTTTGTGAAAAGAATCAGTTTGAATGTGAGAGAGGTTACTTCGACATGTATTGGATTACATGCTTAATTGACTTCTACGAGTGGCATATAGGTTGTGGTATAACCTTTATGATGGCTTCATAATGTGGGTGTTGACAAAATACTCTTGCAATACACTCTCGAATACAATTAAATCT
The DNA here is from genome assembly GCA_932526535.1 of Caradrina clavipalpis. Classification (NCBI taxonomy): domain Eukaryota; kingdom Metazoa; phylum Arthropoda; class Insecta; order Lepidoptera; family Noctuidae; genus Caradrina; species Caradrina clavipalpis. The sequence continues at coordinate 321,326 of OW052101.1, forward strand.
ACATTTTGTGCAATAAGTCAACAAGTTGAACACATAATAACTGTGTAGAGTCATCATGTTATGGTAATAAGTATGTTACTGGTAAAAAATTGCTAAATAAATAAATGTAGTGAACTTTCATGATTGTTATAAAACCAATTTTTTTATTATTGTACTCGTAATAGAGCTAGAGTTTTTTTTTTTTTAAACGAGCTCTAGAACTGTCTGTATCACTCTATGACCTATGGGAGCGGAGCAGTAACCAAAGACGTGACTTACGTGGATGAAAAGCCAACAAGCCGGATATTTCGAAGTAATCAATGGTACAATTACTAGGTATTAGATGGATTATAAAGACAACCAAACTCCACACCATACCGCCATCTCATAACAAACTATATCTACACTAGTCACGTCCCGCGGCTGCGCTCGCCGCTCTGCCTACAGTCGCGGTGCAATACTCGCTGATTGTAAACGCGACAAATCGACGCTTGCACTGTGCAACTACTAGTCAGCCCATGAAAACTGCGGGGAATGAGGTAAAGGGATTTTGAGTTACATAAGACAGCTTTGATAGGTACCTAGTTATAAAACAATGATGACTGGCAAATATAGGGAACACTTACATTCATTTGTGAAGGTAAACGATTGTACGTACTTTCTGTGTAGTCACGAACTTGCCAATAAGTACAAACAGCTTATCTATTGCGATGACATGCAGTTATTCATGACAATCAGCCACAAAACTAAAAGCCCCGTTGGTCTCGTGGTCGCAAGAGCGGCTGTTGAACGTGTGGGTTCGGGCTTCATTCGTTTGTCGAAAAAGTATTACCTATCAGGTTTATCCATTAGACATTTTTCAGTAGCAGCCCGGAGTTTACTTCTTCGTCCTTCGTTTTTATTACTTCTATGTGTAATGACAGATAAGCTTCTAAATTCAGTATCTCTTATTGTATGGCCCCACGCCCCAAGCGTTGGATTTGCGAGCGATTTGCGTTTATAGCCATTTGCCGGCAGCATTACTGGCGCGACGCTATGAATACGAGCTCGGCTTGCGTCTAATCATTTAATATGAAAATTGTGCCCATTCAGCGCTGCACTGGCGGTATCTGTTTCATGTTCCAATATGACACCTACTTGCTTCCACAGTTTAAGAGGTCGTTATCATAAAGTTGTGTAAAAGTTTTGTAAATTGATTACATCATCAATACTCAATTCTAAATTATTTATTGCGTTTCATAATGTACATTATATACAATATAAAAGTACAGAATCATTATGGATAATGTTGGGCACACTAAAAACATAGGAGAGAGGAATCAATTATCTGCATCTTCAGTGTTTACTTTGAATACTGTTCTAAAGATGTATTAAAGACACTGAAATGTTTGTACGTCATTTCGTTCAAAATACACTGAAGACAATTTAAATAAACAAGTATAGATATACGACTTTCTGAAGTTACCAAATTATTAAACATTTTACTGTTTCGCATAAAATTCAGCTTCTCCGTCAATAATTTGTCAAAATGTTGTAGTCCATTAACACTGAAGAGGTCTGACCTCACTCTTGACCTCACTACATCAGTACCCTAAACGAAAACTAATGAATTAATAATAATTTACGACATCGTTTTACGAGAGCCGTAATTAAAACTCCAGGTTACTGACAGGGAATTAATATCTTCAAATATTACAAGTTTCAAGCGCAATTTATTAATAGCGGGCCACGAGAGCGGCGGTGAGGTCAGGTTGTAAGTGACGGCTAGCGAGACTCCAGCTTAATGTTCGTTAAGTTGTTACTAAGTATTATAAATAGGAATCCAATTTAGTTCTACTTCTATAAATAACTATGACAATTTACCTACACTCAGAACACCTAACATCTTGGCTTACAAATTGTATATTTATGTCAAACACTCTGGTGTTTATGAAAGCCTTGTGTGGTTTACCTTGTAATAGATACTCCACACCATCATTTGACTCCACAACACTCTCATTGCCTAAAACCAAAGTCTCACAGCTTTTATTGCAATTAAGCATTTTGAGGCATTTTTGAATTGTAAAGGAATCGGACAGTCACAAAGATGTAGGTAGTTCTTCGTTACAATAGAGGGAAGTTCCACAGACCTACTTTTTAAATAAGATTTCATAAATCCTGATTACATTGTTCTTGTTGCTTCTAAGATATGTGAACGTAATGTAGATTTAGATAATCTATAGGTACTACTATAATAACGCTGAAGAGCTTTTGATTGATTGTTTAAAACAGATAATTTCTGGAACCTTCAGTCGGATTGGCAAACCTCTTTTTGTAAATAGTGGCTAGATTAATGAGGAATTTAGTATAGTCATAATAAATAGCATCACGCTACAAACCACGAGAGCGAAGCAGTCCCTATAGATGTTACATAACGTGAATGTGATTTCGTCCGCGTGGATATGCGGACGAAATTCGGGCAGAAACTAGTAAAGAAATGTAAGCAGTTAAGAGATGACCAATCCCAACTGACATCCTATAAAGTGTGATAAAGCCAAGTTCCTATAGATAGTGAGTTTGTCAGGTCAGTGGTACAGCAAGTTGAAGATCTGGTCACAAAACCGGTACTATTAGCATGCGCGGGTCAAGCGTGGTTACATCACTGTACCAGATGAGCGGGACCGGTTCTGTACAATAATAAATATTAGATCAAGTTTAGTTTTAGATGTGGTTTTTCTTACTATTTCTTAATGATTGCATAAATTATAATTATGTAAATTAATTGTTTAGCAGTCAAATATTGGAGTCAATGTCAATTTTGACTGAGTTCAAATTGTACTTACTTACATGTTTTGCTTCTTAATTAAGCTCGCCTTTGTACATAGAACTTGCAACAAACAATAGTAGAGGATGTTATTATGTAATCTGTACAAAATAAAGTACAAGTATTAGTAGATCTACCCTGACTTTATTAGTGAAGTTCTTCAGAAAGGTCTGGTGCGTATTCATAACCGGCGTGCTTGTATGACCAGATGTATGAACGTGCACGAGACGAAAGGAGTATGCACGGATCGTAGCCGGTAGCGTTCTGCGGTTTCTGCCTACCCTCAAATGAAAAGGGCGTGACTTTATATATGTGTTTAAGAATTAGTAGCACCAATAGGCCCTTATTATTGCTTACATATAGCCGAAGGCGTAGTCATACCTTGTAATAGAAACACAGATACACGTTTTCTTGTATCTATCTGTGCCGAAAGAAATGTCAGACTGAACCAAACCACTGAACCACTCATTGACCGGTTCTTGTTGTGTAATGTTTATTTATTTGTCACGTTTAGTTTTATTACGATGAAGTTATGTTTGTTTTACCACGGTTTGATTGTTTCCTAATAGGTATCTTTATGTGTCCGCTAAGTTTGTTAATGAGTGAAGTTTGTAACATTTCTTCATTATTTTCGTAACTTCACTTCAAAGGCCGATCGCAACAACTTGTCAATTATTAAATACTTAGTAAATACTTGTTTAATGTTTAAAGAACAAATATCAGGTTTCAAAATGACTACCAATTAGTATATTTTGTGAAGTTTCTATTTAATTCTTCTTATTATTATGTCCTAAGTTCCATTTGAAGGCCAGCTGTGAAATGTATCTAGATCGTTCCCTCAGGATAACCTCGGTAGTTTATCCCGGAGAATGGTAAAAGAGTTTTTCTTTTTTTATGTTAAGTAAGCCAATACAAAAATACCTACTGTTTCTTGCCTAACCAGTGAGTTGTTAGCGATTGTGCCCAGCGATAGGTTAAATCAATTAGTATAAACGATCACTTATCTACTATTTCTATGGTAATTTTTATGATGAGCTTCTAGTTTAACTTGTAAATTGTAATACTGTGACCTTTGCAACCTACGGATTAAATTGGGTTTCACAATGAGAGTTACCAATCAGGTGTTTTAGCATGTGCGTTATAGTTATGTAGCAACTGCGTTGAATATATCTATGTATACTTATCTAGGTAAATATACAAGAAATCAAAACTTGTTATTTATTATTATTTCGTAGCTAAAATATATTTTAAGATATTATGCTCAGGTAAACGGGTACGAGAATTTTGAATAGTTCTATACCAAAAAACAACAAAAAACTTAGGAAGTATTAAAGAGAGTTTTGTTGCTACAAGCAGCGCCATCTATTATTGCAATGTTGAACTTGTGAGATTATTATCAATAGGAACTTACTCCTAATTATTGATAATATTGTAGTATGATATACGATATTATAGTATTTTTGTTATACATTTTTTGCTTTAATACCATTTTTTGTAAGTTTTCAGGTTTTGAGAAAAAGATTTCTGTTGTAGCTAAGTTATTTAATATTGTAATTGTTAAATTAAACGTTGTTATATTAAATTGTTGATTTAAATTATTTTTTTAATTACAACAAACGAAGAGCTAATGAGTGGGTACGAAAACGTATTCAAAATTCTCATCATGTTTGCATACAATTTAATTTAGACACTATTAAGTTAATTAATAATTACTGTTACTCTTTAGCTTTATTATAGTTAGGCTAAACAGGCTTCTTCTGGGTAAGCACACTCCATCGTTGACTTTGTCTCTGCCACCTCTGACCTAGAGTCAAGAGCAAACCCATCTCGAAAAAATAAAATAAAATAATAAATTTATTATTGTAGGTACCTGCCAAAACAAACAATGTAATCAGCATTAAACATCGAACCAAATACTTCAAAAATATCGAGGACTTTAAAATCACGATTTATTTAAATGTTGTCATTCATTAGTTACAAGTATATCTCCTTATAAGTGCATGTTGTAGTCAACTTGCCATATTTGTGGACATTGATGATCAAAAGGTCTTAAATAACTGAAGATTTCGTATTATGATTAGTTCAAGGTTGCTTTAAATTATAGAAAGTGTTTGAATATTGGAAAACGGGGTCGTTGCGTTCAAGGTCGGCCAGGGAATGTCATTTTAATCGTTTTTCTATAAGAATGCTGATCAACGCTGGTTGGGGAATAGGTAGGTACCTAATGGGAGATGTTGTGTAACTTAGGAGAGATTTATATTTATATTTTAAACCTTTATTTTTGTACAGGTTTAGGGACCTGAAAAGGGCTCATTTTTGGAAATAATTTTTACTTGGGACCCCAACCAACCATGAAAAGCGATTCTAAATTCAGCTGTTCTCTACAAGAGTTGATTGAAAAAAAAGGGGAATGCCGATGCGGACTTTTTAACACAACATGATATATTGCTACATGCAACGCCATCTGTTATTTTAACGTTGTACTGTTGATGATAAAATCAATACGTTTGCCAATACATGGCTTTTTTGCTAAAATTACATAAACAAATTGGTAAAAGAGGGTTTGACTAGGCCGATTTTCGACTACCTAGGCCAAAAACAGAATTATATCAGGTACGTTTTATTTCGTTGATGCTGGATTTCGTAGGAATAGCGCTGATATTCAGCTGCATATTTATAGGCTGGAAGCCGCCTGGCGACCCCAGTATAGTCGGGAAAAGTAATGAAATTAATTAGGTATTTCTTACTCTTATACCTAGGTGGCAAAAATTCTTGCCTAACTATCTTAATATTTATTTATTTAGTTATGTTCATAAAAGTCATTACGTATGGTTTAAAGCTAAAGTACAGTTCTAGCTCAGAACTTGTTCTTCTCCGGTATAGGATAACGACGATAGGTATTATATTGTTGCGGCCCATGATTTAGCCGCAATAACGATTTTTACCTTGTTAGGGCTCAGCTTTTAAATGATTATTAAATAAATGATGCAGGCATTTGTTTTTTTTTTGTACATTATTAAAACTACATTTTTATCAAATAAGCTGTAATAAAGTACCATCTTACTTAGGGCTCTTAAAGCAATATTATAATTATCTGCAAATTAAATGTAAGAAGCAATAATTTATTATAAACCAATTAATTAAACTTTAAGGAGCTCGCTCTCGAAGTTAATCGTTTAATCATTTTATTACTATCCATGAGATTTCATGTTTTATTATAATTCCTATCTGAACGTGATCAGTATTGGATTTAAATTAATTAAGTACCTATGTGTAATGAGGTGGTGTTTGTGGAGATCAAAGAGTATTTTATTATAGAAAACATTATTTTATTAGTCAAAAAATATTTTGAACTTGTAACCAGTTTTTTGGAATTCATAAATAATATTATAACATAAATAATTGCTTAAAAACTAATGCCTATATTAGTTGACTTCAATGATTTTTTTATTTTGTGATTAATATATTAATAGAATTATGATTGACTTTTGAGTTTGTAAATAATTTATCAAACACATGCTTGACTTTTGTCAAACGCACTGAAAAGTGAAACCTCTTGGCTTCAATTTCGTTATTAATGATATGCAAATAATAATTTAGAAACAGGTGTTTGATCACCGACCTATAAAGACTTGAAGACTAATACATTGATGACATTATTATTATGTCCCGACAGCAAAATGCACCTGCTGTGATACGCCTCCATTAATCACGCTCTCACGTCAGCGTGACGCTGCGCCGTGACGGCCCGTCACGCCGACGGCACGTGAATATTGATGACGTCACACGCGCCACCGATCCCTATCCCCTTGAATACTGATACTTTTAACTTGCCGACGTGTTAGCATGCTACCAGCATCCACAATGACGTCATATTATATTTCCTCCGGTTCGGTGTCGATAGTTCAAAAAGAGAACCCCAAAAGTGAGTATTCGCTTCGTGTAAATCGATACGGAATTTTTTGCGAATGGCTCTTGAAAATGTTATTGGCAGGATTTTTTCAGCGAACATGGAATACGATGCCCGGTGCTGCAGTGTTGTTTTAGATAGGATGGAAACAAAATACAGCACAACAATTTATTGAGCAAGCTTGTTTTTCAAGGAGTAACGCCAAAAATGTTTTTCTGAAGATAGTTACAATTTATTTCAAGCATAAAAGTAGGAGACATATCCCTTAGATCGTCGCCGCGGTCGTCGGGTTCTTATAAGCAACTACATGAAGCCAACTACACCAAAATAGGTTAGTTTGAATACCTATTGGTTTTGTCACGTATCTTATGAAAACCTGAATGGAATACTAATATTAATTTCTAGACGTTTCTCTTTGTAGTGTTATAAAAAAGTTGCAATCTAAAACATTGAATATAATTTATGTTAAACTTCAAACCATCTCAAGAGTAGCACGTCAGACCGCAGACTGTCCAGTCAGCACATTATTAAGGCTGCCACACACGTATCTGCGAACAGGATCAATCAATCGTATGAAATAAAACTGAGGCATTTAAAAAGAGTTCTTATTTTTGTAGAGTTAGAGTCTAATAAGTAATTATGAATTAATCGGACGGCAGATACAAAATCTACTTGAAATATTGTTACTTCCATCGGATAGCGCCAAACTACTCCTCAGTTTTACTGTTACACACATTCGTGGGGTAAAATATTTAGTTCAGTTTTATTTACGATCGAATTGCCGTGTTTGCAATACCGTGTATAGTGGCGTGTGTAGCGGCCTTTACACACTCATACATCACGTCTGTCTTTGTCAGCTATACGTCACGCTGTCGCGTCGTCTGCTCGCCGCATAATAACCGGAGATGTTCGGCCCGAGCCAAATGAGGGATAGAAACTGCAGTGACATAGTCGGGAGGAACTTGAGGGTTCGAAAGTATTGTCACTGATATATGACAACGACCAAGAAAATGAGCAACTTGGATTTTCTTGCAGTTCACGCTGCACTAATGTGTTACGAGTAATCTAACTTTGCTCACTTAAATGTCTCGCTGACGGTGGCGCGTGCATTGGATCGTTCAGTTCCCTCCAAGATGGTTGAGCTGAACGGTGCTGAGGCACGCGTCATGTTCGTGAACGGGCGCTGTCAGTTGGGATTGGTCATCTCTTATCTGCCATGGCCTACATCTTTATTAGTATTATTTAATTGTTTAATATTCACCTTCATTGTTTTCACATATAGAAGCAACATGAATATTGTAACCAAGATTTTGTAAAACCAAATTGAAGAAAAGGAGTGTCCATGGAGTTTCTTGCTCGTTCTTCTCCATAGAGATCTACGCTTTGGAACGAGCAACTAGCTTCAACTTTAAACTGTAACTTCTTGACATTCAAAAGTGCCTGTAAATGGTCTATTTGAAATAAATGATTTGAATTTTGAATTTTGAATAAAATTTCTTTCTGAAACCTATCTTCTTCTGAATGCTCTCAAACCGATTGTACGAGTAGCCTTAAGTATTTCGTACAAGTAAAAAAAAACGTGTCTGCTTTTTAAAACCCAATGTTACTAACGTGAATTAGAATTCAGGATTCCTTAAGCGTCGTACAGTAATGGCACTGATGCAGTTTCAAAATAGCTGATGTCAAAACTTTAGCGAGTCTCAAACATAATTCGGGCTATGATTAAGCCGAAAAGATCCGAGACACTTCTAATTCTGACAGTCTCCTCCGTGGCGCGCTCGTAAAGTTTTGATAGGTTGAAGTCATGAAGTACGTACTAAATGGAGTACCTAAAGGCGTCATGACATTTGATATCAATTTATCGTGTTTCTATACTCAAAATTTAGGATTACGGGGGGTCACGCATGTGATTGCGTTGCTTCCATGAAAGCGCTGTCCCACTTGCTAGTAATCTGCCTGCCACCTACTATGAAAGCAATTTAATGTAGGTACACAAACTACAAAATATTATTATGTTATATATTGACTTACATAAAACACAGCATTAATACGAAACCTATACAAAATAAGTATTTTTAAAGACAAATCAAAGATTATTAATTTAATGTGACACGACGAGAGATCACAAGTGTCACGTCATGCAATGTTTCTTTAAAAAAATGCTATTTAATTTATTTTCATTAGTTGATTACTTTGCATCTAATTAGGCACATTTCACTCCATTCATTACTTCTCCATGTGCTGAGCTAATGCAACGTCGTCGCCTGTCTATTTGATTGGTTACAAGCCACTGGTTTTACGAGTCTGTTTGGAAATTACAACCTAACTAAAATTATGGGCGTTTAATGTGTGGCTTTAGTTTCGTCTATAAGTTGATAGCAGACGTGTCTCGGGGGTATATTAATTGTTTAGTGCTTCGTAAATTGGTTAGTGTTATACCGTATTTACTGAGAGACTCATAAATAGAAACGACACCTTTGGGTTACCCGGGTATCATTAGCAGAATATCTATTATTTTACCGCGTGAACATTCGTAGAGGCAACAAGATTACTATCCTTCTAATTTACTTTTAAATCAAACAGTGTTTTGATAAAACATGTTCTAATACAAATGTCTAAGCTCTAAAGAATATCATCATAAGAACGGCAACAGAGCTGGTACCTAGTGTCTTAAAAAGGTTACAAAATTTAATCTTAGCAAACACACCTGCGTTTTTTGAACCTAAAGTAGGTTCCCGAGTAATGGCGGCTCATATCTCTCACAGCTGATCAGCGCACTCATTAATCTCTCAGCTCATCGTATCATTATCACACACGCTATCAATCTCTCAACACTTTTCTTCAAGCATCTTCATCTATTACACTGTAAAGGCGTTCAGCCGATGAATTAATAAAAAATCACTTAGTCGGGTGTCAGGTGGTGCTGTCAATTACACTGTGAGAATGGAAGCTGCACCGGCACTATGAAATATGGATGTGGTATCGATGAAGTGCCTCCAGAATTTGCTCAAGATAAATTTATTGTAAAAGTTTGGGAAATTTAAAGGGAGCAAAGTTTTGGAAGTTTGTGCGAGTTAGGCGTTAGTAGGTTTGAAGTAATGGACTGACAATATTTCAGTACTTTTAATGTTGAACGTTTTCTTAGACTATTGTCGTTGTGCAAGAATCGACATACATACCATCACACCTGTATTCCCCAAAGGGTAAGGCAGAGTTGTATTAAAGTACACTTACACTTCGCCGGTAAAAATATAAACCCTTACGACATAGTTAATAACATAAACCCTTTTTTTAGGTCGGCTTTTGTAACAAAAAATACTGTAGGACGTCTATGTAGTTGAAATTCTAGGCAAACACTAACAATTTTTTCAAGACAGTATTTGAAATAAAACAATCAAAGATGTCATCAAAAATTATCCCGCGTTAATTATTGAGGTTGTCATTCCCGTTCATCCTGATTAAGATCAAACTAGTCTCACAATAATCCAATCTATGACACCTAGGTAATCAGTAGGCAGTATTGATGCTGCAGGCATTTGTGTAATCCAGTGCTTCCGTAGTCCCTATCACATAACAAACAAGCTCGTGAGTACTCTTATCAATATTCATGACGTAATCGCACGTCACAACTCGCCGATGCACGTACATCATGGACGTAGATGTACCCGTAAGTAGGTACCACGTATTAGTAGCTACTGGTAGCTACATAAAAATAATAATAGGTACCAGCTTATTATTATCTAACTGCAAGGCAAAAGCCGCTTTTCACACAGAGAAGCTGCGCGCATTGATACTGATTACTGAAAGCTGATTAGCGATTGTAGATTAGCTAACAACTTTTTAAATATTTTGTGTAATATTTGAGAATCAGTGATTCCTTGGTTTCTATGGCATGAAATAGTATTTAATGGCACACTAATGTCTCTGATATAGAAACTAAGTTTACTTTTAATTATTTTCTTAATTGGATATTTAAGACCGATGCGGCAAACCTACAATTATTTACAATCATAATACAAAATATGGTTTTACAGTTAAGGTTGGTGAAAAAGTCTATTCCTAGAAGTAAAGGTAACAAGATCATACGCAAAACTCTTGGTAATCAACTTATACCTAACGATGTTCAGTAAACGTATATACACGGTAGGTGCACATAGGTATCGCCTGAGTAAAGTTTCTAGTGGCTGTAGTATCAATATTATGCATGAGGTAATCGCGGCGTGCATCCACAGGCGTAACGTTTAGCTCGGCTGAACGCAAAGTGCCTTCTAATAGCTTCCTATCAGGAAATGTTCTTAGTTTTAACTTTAACCTAGGTATCGTGTTTATTTTTATTTTACAAGTCTACTTCTATCTTAGGAAGACTATGTTTATCACTCACTGAGGTCTTTAAATTTTAGAACCAGTTTATGTTACCATTTAAGTCATTGTATATTTTACTCTATGGGGGCGCTCTAAAAAGACCCTGACCTTATTGGTGAAGTTCTTCAGAAAGGTCGAGTGCGCAGTACTCGTAACCAGCGTGCTTGTATGACCAGTAAAAGGATCATACCAGATGGTGTTCTGGGGTTTATGCCTACCGCATGGAAAAGTAGCATGAGTTTATGTATATACTATATCTAGGTACTATACAAGAGAAACTACATTTTGAAACAAACATTTAATTCATATTGAAAATGCAAAAATTCTTAGCTCATATCTAATGATTCTGAGATATCAAATATAATGGTTAGATATTATTCATAATATCTGGATTTATCTCTTTCACTGTAAAACAGTACCTACATATTTGATGTTCTCTAAACATACATTTATTAAGAAAAAGATACAAGAGTAAAAAGATAAATCTCTGCGGAGATAAAAGGCGTACTCCTAATATAATAAGGCGCTGTTTGATAACATTATTTGCATCTTAAATTCTTCATGATATCATTTTAATCCAGAAAAAGAATTACGAGATTGCATAAACAATGTTTGTGTTGTCTTTTCCGTGTAAAGGTAACGACTTACGTATCGTTTAAAAAGATAAAGTACATTTTGTTTTTACTCGTGGGTGTAATCTCTGGGAGTGGTCCAGTTTTATGGAATAAAAGTCTATAGGTAATAAAGATTTTAAAAGATATTGCGTTAACTGTGGTGGCCAGGTCTCAGAATTGATCTTTTTATAAAGTGTTCGACCTTTTCATGAAATGGTTGTATGCCATGAAATTATCAATTCTGAGACTTGACCTTGAAATGACCTAAATGTTTATGGAACTAAATATTGATTTAAATCGTCCTGTGATTAACGTTTAAGAAAAATACCGATAACAAATCTGAACTTAGTGATTCTGCCGATCGTAAGTCATTGATCATCGCAGTTGCTTAATAATGTGGGGTACATAGTATTTGTCGGCACGCTTGGCGCAGTGGCTGAGCGTTTCACTATTGTGCTGAGTGTCCCGGATTCGATTGCGGTTCTGGCTTTGGCTGTATGTATGTGAGTTTATGTTTATAAACGCACCCACGATACAGAAGAAAGTTATAGTGTGGGACAGGGTACGTATTTGAATATCGAAGATTAAAATACCTACTGTTAAAATATCGATGTTCATAACATCGAAAATGGAAATATCGAACGACCATAAAACCGAAAATTAAAATAACGAAAGTTTATAGTATCGAATGGTTAAATATCCTACGTCCAATATATCTAAAATCTAAATATCTACAAAAGTTACATCGAAAGATCCAAATATCGAAATACAGATTATCGAATGTCCTAAATATCGAAGTACAAACTATCGAACGTCCTAAATATCGATGGGTACATATAATATTTGAACATCGAAAATTAATATACCTACGTGTAAAAATGGGTTAATTTTCAACATTTGAAACATTCATTAATTCACCCTAAAAATACGTACCTACAAGTTAAAATATCGAAAAAAAATTGATATAAGTAGTATGAGTGGAAAAAGGTTGCTTCTGCAACGTCTCCGGCGCTACGGGAAGTGCAACCCCTTCGTCCTTGCGTAACAAAGAATAGGCACCCATGTTCACCTCCCCAGCTTCGGCTTGCTGGTCGCCTCTGGCGACCAGCCTCAGCCGCTACGGCTCCCACGGGTGCCTATGCTTTGTTACAGCGGGCGGGGGTTGCCCTCCCTTCGCGCCTCCGGATTTTTATATACACTCTAGGGGTAACAGCCAAAAGACTACGTAAATTCGGGGTGCCCCAATTCGGTTTTGGAACAATTTCGACCTATTTTATCCATGAAAATCAGTGTCTAGTGTACAAGCATAGGTCAATCGTGAAGGTATTATTTAGGTCTTTAAATTAAAATATTTTCTTGAAAGTCAATATGTTGTGCTACTAAAGTCAGTGACAGAAACGTATCGCTGCAAAACCGACTCCACGTAGTCTTGTCTGCCCTACCCCTAGAGTGTAATTTAGAATCGCGTAGGCGCGGAGGGGCGAGGCAGCCCGCGAGCTGAGGAGCAGGTGGTTTTAACACCCGCCGCCGCAGCTGAGGTTGGCCGGCGAAGCCGGCCAACAAGCCGAAGCTGCGGTGGTAAGCGTTTAGACCATCTGCGACGTTAAGCTCGCGTGGGACTGCCGGAGCCCTGCAGCGCCGGAGCCGTGACAGAAACCATGCTTGCTTGCATGTTGCATGATTGCTGCATGCTTGTTTGCTGCTAGATGGTAATCAGTTACTAGGTGGGTTACAAAAAAACAAGGAAAACCTCCTTTCCTATTTTTACATGATAAAAACTTCTAATACGTGTTCCGACATAATAAATCTATAATATTCTATAAACTGTACGTTACATTTACGCAGTAAACAGACTAATGACTACTTAATAGCAACGGGTTTGCAGGGTGTGACAATTTCACATCTACCTACATTTATGAAAACACTCATACTGCCTATATAATTTTTTTTCGGTATTTCAACTAGTAGGTATTTTTAACGTAGATATTATGAATTTAGATGTATGAAATGTTGATATTTTGAACTTAGGCATAATGTCATTCGATATTTTGAATCATTCGAAATTTTAATCACTCGGCATTTCAATCTTCGACGTTTTAAGCTTAGGTATAACAATTTTCGACATTTTGATATAATCGATATTTAAATTTTCGATGTTTTGAACATTGGTATTTTAAGCGTAGGTATTTTAATCTTCGATATTCAAATACGTACCCGTGGGACAACGATGTTGAAATAACAATAGTGAAAATAAATCTTTTATAAAATTTCCATATACAGAACAAGCCCTAACTAAATTACCGTAACAAAACACAAAACTTTATTAATTCGAATAACGAACCCCGTGAAGCCGCACACACCTTTCCTTAACACTTGGGTGCTCCGAACACGCTCGGGCGCACTCGGCGTGCGTCACGCCGTGCTCGCGACACGCTGTGACGTCACCACGCTGACTCTGACAGATATTGGCCAACCCAGATATAGGTCAGTGCTACTACATCCCGGTTTGATCAAATAATAAAAACATCAACGGAAATTGGTGTGATTGAAGTTGTTATTTGTTGAATTTTAGATAAATAGAAACGCTTGTATAATATTGTGTCGTTTTTTTTGTCTTGTAATGTATTAAAGGCTTCTCAACAGGTAAATCTATACTAATACAGTAAAGCTGCAGATCGTTTATGTTTGTTAGAAAATATATTATTGAATATGATAGCCTGATTCATGAGGAAAAGTATAAATAGGCTATATGACATCACGCTACGATTCACGGGAGCGAAGCAGTACCTAAAGACGGACGACGGACGTAAATTATCGCGGATGAAATTGTAGCCAAAAGCTAGTTTAAAATAAGTCAGACAGTCAACTCAGCTTCCGTCTCACTAATTGGCAAATAATTTAATAAGGGTTACTAGAACAACCCATTATTGTCTTACAGGTAAAACAACAATAGGTATCGCCAGAGGCAACAGTATTACATCATACTACACGATACCCGCGCCCGTGCTCAGATTACTGAAGTAAGACGTATTCACAAATAAGAAGACGGCTAGTAAGTACACCTACTTCCTACAATAGTTAAGGGGCTATCCCAACACAGGACACAGGAAACATTAATTTTTTTGTAATAATTTCATGAAAATAAAGTAGTATCATGGTAAAAAAAGCTAAGGATCGCATAAAAAAAATTTTTTCATCACCTTGATCTCAAAATGTTGATCGTAAAGTATATAATTTTACGATATTATAGGCCATTTCATGAACTAAAGACATATTATTATCTATAAATTATTTCACTGAGCTGTGTATTTTTCTTCTCCATTTAACGAAACCTCAAAATTATTTGATTTTAATACACCTACTTCTTACAATGGTGAACAATGTGCGTAGCAGCATCCGCTGTGTGACAGAAATCCATGACGCGGGGCGATCTGACTGTGACAGCTATTGGCTCGCTGAAAAATGGGTCACTGCTCATAATCGGCGGAAAGTTATGAGAGATATTTGTGGAAAAATACGGATGTGCAGGTTGCAGACAGACAACTGTATTTTTATTTATTTTGTTATGTCATTGCATGGCAAACTTGCCAACAGCCCACCTGATGTTAAGTAGTCACCGCTGCCTATGGACAATATGCAATACCAGAAATATGCCCATGTAAATGCGTTGCCATTCTAAACACAAAGTTCAAATGTATCATGTGCTTGAATTACACTAGCATATCCATATCATTCAAACCGGAATAGAGCAACTCTATATCATCTGCTTAGCCTTTTCCCAACTATGTTGGGGTCGGCTTCCAGTCGAACCGGATGCAGCTGAATATCAGTATTTTACATGGAGCGACTGCCTATCAGACCTCCACAACCCAGTAATGGATTATACGATACTCTTGGTAAGACTGGTTGTCAGACTTTTGGGCTTCTGACTAACAGTAACGACTGTCAAAGATCTACAAATGACAGCCGGGACCAACGGCTTTACGTGCTTTTCGAGGCACGGAGGAAACTCGCTATGATAAATGGTCACCCATCCACAGACCAACCTCGGCAAGCGTGGCTTAACCCGGAAGATCGGTCTATGCGGCTGTAATTATTTAGCCACGAGCTCCAC
This sequence comes from Caradrina clavipalpis, assembly GCA_932526535.1. Taxonomy (NCBI): domain Eukaryota; kingdom Metazoa; phylum Arthropoda; class Insecta; order Lepidoptera; family Noctuidae; genus Caradrina; species Caradrina clavipalpis. The sequence continues at coordinate 337,108 of OW052101.1, forward strand.
AATATGCGGCAATAGAGCAACTCAATATGCGGCATAAATATTCGTCATTGTTATTAACTAAAAGCCCTAAAGTTTAAAGCTGTCTGAAAGAATAATTTTCTTGACCTCAGTACTGAAAAAAGTTGAGAAAACGATATTAGTCAGAAAGTGACGGTGAAAAAAACTGTCCAAGTTTTTGTATGGTCTGAAATGATCAATATACGTTAAGCATTATTGAACAAACGTGGTGGTTCATATTTGACACGTTTATGCCGTACAATGTAATAATCTCAGGCTGTGTGTACACCCGGCAAATAATGCTGAATATACATGAGTGATAAATAGTTTCAAGTTCAAACCCTACTCTATACTAAAGTAGTATACTTTCCAAATGTAGCATTTACTATTGTTTTTTTAGTCCAGGAGTCACGAGTAGCGACCCTACTCCTCAACAGGATTACTTAGATGGCACAGAGTCGAGTACTACCCCATCAGTCTGCGAAGAACTAAAATAAGTGTAAGTAAAGTATCGTCATTGTTCTACATATTACTTATTTGTTCCGATAATAATGTTATAATAAAATTCTTTGTCGTACAAGTTGGAAACAATGTCGAAGTTGCTAAAGTATTCATGTACTTAATTATAACTTAGCGAATAAATCAAAGCGGCGATTATTTTGGTGTTGAACTTTGATTAAATAAACATTTTGTAGACGTTTTCTCAAGCATGGATGTATTGAATAATTATAATTTAATTATTATGATAATTGAATTAAGTTGTTAGCAAAACTTTAACACGTTCCAAAACAACATAGACGGTACCTTATAAATAGGAGCAAAGAAAACATAAATAACTGACCTCAAATCCCAAACAAAGTATTTTCCCCAGCATTGTCATTTTTGTATAAAATAGGGACAATAATATCCCTTATTTATGGCCCCATGTCCCACTTCCGTTTACCTTGTCAGTCGCACGGTCTAATTAAATTCCAGAATATTCGTCATAACGAATTTTGAAGTAACGTCTATCTTGTGTCAACTTGCGGTCGGGTACATCAAATTATTCTTCTTTTTTCTATAATATCTCTTTGTGGCGACTTTGGCTCGGAATTTAATAAAATGTATAGAGTTTTCTTTCTTTTTTCCTTTAACGTTATTTTCTCTCGGCACTTTACAGTTTCGAGCAGGGCGAAGTGCCCCCCGGGACCATTTCCAACGTATCAAGTAATATGATTTGGCTGGTCGGGATACTTCTCTTTAAAACCACATGTCACAAATGTAATAAACCACATTACCTACAGCTGATTTCAGTAAAAGCCCGAACGTTTTTTCTTCATTTTAAAGTGTATTTTTCGCTAGAAGCTATGTTAATCTTTGTTTTATTTTGTGTCAAAAGTAATGGAAGGTCTGGAGAATAGATAATCTGAGCAAATCGGATCGGGTTTCGAGATTCTGCGAGGGATAAGTATAATGAGTTGTGTTTGACATTCAATTAATACCTCACTATATTCATTTCTAAGGAGACTGTTTAATCTTAAAGATAAATACATTTCACGTGAATTTGAAATCAACCATAGATCGAATAAAACAATTTCTAGAATTACTTTTTAGGCGATAATGATCTTAATGTCTTTTAAATAATTTCAAAACTAAAAGCTTTTCAATGCAATAATAATAAATATATTATTCTTAAGCTTAAAGTTCAATGAAAAACCTAGAGTTCAGTACAGTTCAATGCAATATAGTAAACGAGTTATTAGATTTTTAATGTTAAGATAATGGCAATGTTCTTCTTCTTTATAGTGTGGGCCCAGTAAGGTCTGACGACCCCACACACCCTAGTGTCAGAGTTTCTAAACTGCCTCCTTAATGAAATGTTAAAATTAACTTACTGCCTCGTTAGCCTAGTGGTCCTAATCACAATGGCGACGCTAGAGGTCTTGTGTTCGATCCCTAGGTTAAACAAACTGTTACTGGGTTTTGCTATGAAATTTCTCAGTAGCAGCTCGGAGTTAGGACTTATGCCCGGTTAATGACGATAAGCTCACCCCTTATTACATGGGACCTAAACTTACGCGCGAACTGTGGGTGTACATTGGTACACCTGTGCCTAACACTTCAGGGAATACAGACGTGATGGTATAAAAACATAAATAAGTACAGATATATATGTTTTTCTATAATATAAACAGCTGATTATCTGAATTGGGTAGAGAAGGTCTCCAAGAAGGTTCATAGCCTTGAGACCTTTTTAGTTGGGGTTGAAGAGGGTAATAACGCTATCAAATCCTCTCGCAGCCTCATTTACATATACAGGGTGTATTTAGACCCCAGCCACCTTGGACGAGGCGATTGTGTGTGTGATTGCCACAAGAAAATACAATCATTATACGGATTGCAAGGATTCATTATTTAATAACTATTTAAAAGTAAAATTACCTTAGCAACACTACATATTTTAATGACAGATACATTTTTTTGATAACCATCTCACACATGAGGTTGTGGGTTCAAATCTGGGTAAGGACCAATGTGAAATTTTCAATACATAATATGTACTTTCAGGAAAACGCTGAACGCAAGTCGCTTCCAACTAGTCCTTTTGAAAATCGGCGAGACCTACCTATGACATGTCCAGCACATCCTACGGCTGATATGCTGATGATGATTATGTACTTTCCAGGTTTAACTGACACATCACTGTCATCGTTGAAGAAGAACATCGTGAGGAAATCTGGACCTGGTTAATGAAAATTTTAAATCGTCAATTCGCCTTGAGCAAGGGTGGTGATGAATGCACGTGCTTTTTGTGTATAAAGAGAGGCCCCTGGTTAGCGTGGCACAATAATACGCTGGTATTAATTTTGTTATTTTATTCGATAAATATGATAATTCAATTATCTTCTATGTATTTCTTTTGACTCAAATGGAAATAGAAACAATAAAATTCACGCCCTACCTACTTAGACTTTGAACGCCGTAAGTTTAGAATCTAAATTGAATAAATTCAATTATTGTTGCCACTTTAAAACTTATTGTGTAAAATAAAAGAAGAGGAACAATTCCTTAAAATTAAAATTGGACCGTGTTAAGATTGTAAGAGGACGTCCATTTTAATTGGAGCCCAGCATACAAATGAAGCGGGCTCTTCAAGACCCGTTCGACGAAGTGTCGGAGGGGGCGAGGGGGGTCAAATTGAGATGGTACACTCGTGTAAATTGCAGCAGAAGTAATCTGGAAGAGGGTAGTCGGCGAAATGCAATTAGGAAACATCTAGTGACGCTTTTGCAGCGTAAAGATATCCTACACTTTAGGACAGGTACAATGGGTACACTTGGTTATTATTATGTATTTAAAAAAAGGGGATTTTAAGAAAAAATGTTGTGTGAGTAAAGTCTTCTATGAATTGAATGATAGTGAGTATTAATTGTATCGCTATATGCAATTGTAGCAAATCTTAAAACAACCCAACGCTTTGATAATCAAAACGGTAATTTTATACTGCAATGCACCGTTTGCTTGTTTTATTTTTAGAATAAATCATATTATCAACAAAACCTCAATAAGTTATGAATGAGTAATTATTGCGAACTAATATTATCTGTAACGTATATAAGCCATTTATTTGTGAATAAATATTTCAAATGTTTATTGCATTGGTTGGCTTTTAACTAAATATATGTCAGTAACAACCGCAATGAAGTTTGATATTAAAAAGTCTAGGTTTTGTAATAATGTTGTTTGACATAAATAGCAATTTTATAGGAGATATTTTTAGAAGTCAGACTATTATTGCGACTTAAAGAGTCATTGAACGTCGTCGCTTTTAATATTGCCGAGTTTTATTTTAGTTAATAGAAATATTTTATTAATAACGTTTTGCTTTTTAAAATGTTTCAGTAAAGCATACAAGTTTATTATGGACTCAAAATATAATGGCAGTTTAGCGCAGTATTTATTAGCTATACCACTTTGGAAAATACATAAAAGTGTGTTCATTATTCAATAAGTTGCCAAACTTAGTTCAAATCCTTTGTTATCTCAAACAATTTATACCACATACGAACCTTCATTCTCCTTCAAACATAAAATAAAATAATCGAGGTGCCCAATTTTGATGTCCTCAACTGTATCTTAAAGCGTAGCTTGAACCGTACCTCTTAACTGCAGTAGGTAGATACTGCTCAAGCGATCAGTTTTGCTTAATTCTTGAACGAGCTGTGAAATACAACTGAGCATCTAAGTGTTACAATGTTGACTATCTGAAAGACAAAAATGGAATCGAAGAGGTTACCTTACCTAAGGTAAAACACAGCATTTGTAATTTTTTCTTTATCGTGTGGGCAGCATGGTCTAACGACAGAGTTTCTGAACCGCCTCAAGGGCCTCTGACATGGTTACCGATGTCAGTGATGTCTTGATGATATTAACTTAGATAGTACATACGTACACACACACACCCTCACCTCAACTCACCATAACTGTTTCTGTCTGATTTTTGTTTATTATTTCATTAATGTATGTATATAATATGTTTCTTTATTATCAGCTGATGTATTTTAGTTGCACTTTGCCTGTAACGCTCAAACCTGCGCTAGCAGAACAAGACAAATGGTTGAATATTATATATTTTAGGTCACCAAGATACAGGCTGTGCCTAGTTTGGGACCCGCTGCCACACCCGCTGAATTGTCTCGTGTATGCTCATTTATCAATGTGTATCATTAGTTTGCATAATATGAACTTTGTGTAAGGCAAATAAAGAATTTATTACGTAGGTACTAGAAAAAGTCCCATTAATAATTGCTCATGCCTGGTTGCGAACCCACAACCTCATGCATGAGAGGTCTTCACCATTGGGCAATTACAACATTTGTAATTGTGACTATTTTATTACAAATTGTTGAGTCAATCCCAAATTGAATAAGTACTTTAATTATAAAGTTTTTGTAGACAACTTTTCAAATGTAGTACGAACTTAAACTTTGTGTAAATTACAAGTCGATTTTGTAATTAAACTCCAACCTACGCCTATTTAATGTTAATTAATTACATCACTGGCCGTCGTGATTCATCGCGTAATTATGATTAGTCCGTTAATTAATTTTACTGGAAATGAACAATCTAATATTCACTGCAATCTAATCTTACTTGCCATGGAGTTTGGTGGCAGTGGCCACTTTACACCACCAGATCCTGGCGAGTCGGAATCACGGCAAAGAATCTCTTTATCTATTAACTTCGGTCGCTGTATAGGCTTAAAAATATTCTACCATCACACATAAAGGCAATGCTGGTTCAGTCCCTTATCTTCCCTATACTTGATTATGGCGATGTGTGTTACTACGACCTGAATGCAGATCTCCTCAATAAACTTGACCGACTTCTGAATAACTGCATTCGATTCGTATTTAATCTCCGTAAGTATGATCATGTGTCCGCACATCGCTCGCTCTTAAAATGGTTACCCATCAGACAGCGCAGGGCGTTAAGGGCTTTGACAACCTTATTCTCTCTTCTGAACAGGCCTAGTTCTCCCTCCTATCTAACTTCTCATTTTCATTACTTGTGCTCCGCGCACAGTAAGAATCTTCGTTCCTCCAATAATCGTCTTCTACGATGTCCGTCCCACCGCACTGGATTTCTTAAATCTTCTTTCCCTGTACAGGCGGTTTTCCTTTGGAATGCACTACCTCAGAACATCAGGATGGCCACCAGTCGGTTCACATTCAAGGTGAAAGCTCGGGAACACTTGCTTAAGGAGTTGGCAGACTCGTCCCACAATTAGTTTGTTTTCTATCTCCACTATGTATTTTTATCTCTCTCTACTTTGTATATTTTGTTTGTATGTATGTATGTATATATGTATTTATTATTATATTTTATATTGGAAATTTTTCTGTTTCTGTTCCCTTTTTCTTGCACCTCCTATGTTTTGTCTCTGCATCACCCTAAGGTAGACTGGTAGAAAATGCCTAAGGCATTAAGTCCGCCTTTGTACGGTGTATTTTTACATTTGTGCATAAAGTTTTAATAAATAAATAAATAAATAACTTCAGACTTTCAGTAGCCGATTATTTTATTGCCGAGAACGAATGACAAGGTAGTTTCATCACTTCCCATCGCTGTAACTCAATCACATTAAAATGCCATAAAATAACCGCCGTAAAACCGCCCTCAGCAAAATCAATAGGTAAAGCTTTAAAAATGCAAAACGGTCCAATAAGGGCTTTAATAAAATCAGTGTTACATTAGCAATTACTTGCGACCGCCGGTGGCGCCCCCTAGCGCGCTGAATAAATTTTAATGCAGATGAACTTAATAAAATGCAGCGCAAACTTTTGCCCGGTTCTACGGGTTAATTTTCTTAGTGCTGGTTACATGATGTACCTACTACATTTTGTAGGGAAATTAGGTTTTCGTTTCATGAAAATGTTTGGTCTTTATAAACTGACGTCATAGGATAGTCTTATGAATAGTAAAGCCAGAAGGTAATTAGAGTCATATACAATTGAAGGGTGGGTACTCATCGACAAAAGGGTAATTATTATGTTTGTAAACACTTACACTAATCAGCCTTCCTTGATAAAGCCGCATTCCAATATTACATTAATAAAATTACAAATACTAACAAACTAAAAATAGATATAAACAAATATAGTCTCAGAAAATGTAATTACTTAAAAGCTTCCTAAGCCAAGCAAATGTGAAAAATCTCCACCAGTCACTTCTTAAATATATTCCTATTCGCTATAATTTTAAAGGCGAGTCTGTGGCGCCTTTTAAAATAATGATCTTGGAATATTCAGGAATAACTTAAAATCCGGAGCTAAAACCTTAAAACTAATACGTTTCTGGAGAGAGAGTGACGTAAAGCCTGGCATATAAGTTGAAGCTGGTTGAGACGACGGAACTAAATGCCAGTCGGCTACGTATGAGTCTTTGCGGCTTACTCTAACTCATTGGGACAAAGAGTAGTGTGTAGACGTGACAACTGCGTAAGAGGATGCGAGACACGATGACAAAGGACCAACCGTAAAAAAAAAATGGTCCTATTGTACGAATCTGTTTAAAATTAATCATTTTAGTGAGCAGTCTATAAAAATACACTTTAGTTCATAAACTATCTCTCTTAATGAACCTACTAAAATATTGTACAGTAAAGCAACTCTAGGTTAGTATTTTTAGTATAAAAACCACGACGCAAAAGAAATTATTATTCTGCCGTATATTCGGGTGCTCCAGCAATATTTATCGTCCGAACAGGAAAATATTCATATATTGTTCTTTTGAAATATTGCCTTTAGAAACTTCAGTTGCTCTAACATTAATATAGAAAATAACTTTACCATGAGTATTTTTATTGAACAGAGTTTTAACGTGCTTGTGTTTTAGATAAAAAGAACTTTTTCATTGATTACCAAACGAACGTGCAATCAAGTTTCTTTTTTAGAAATGGCTCCAAATGTTTTTGCAATTGCAAATATTTAGCTAGCGAATTTAATTCATCGAGTTCAGTTTTTTATTGTAAAAACATTGAGAGAATTTAAATATCGCAAAGCTAGACTCAATCAGTCTAGACATTTCACGCCATTAAAAAAGGCGAGTTTATTCATGAATAACGTAATCGAAATTGGATTCTTAAGAATCTAGCTTTCTTGTGCGATGTTTCATGTCGACATGGCTGCAGTCATAAAGTCCTAGGATTGATTTCTAGGAAATACGATGCTGTGTTAAGTGGTTTTTCAGTTACCTATCAATGTAGGCTAAAATTGTATTAAGGGATTTATATTATAATTTTTAAATAAAACCATTATAACTGGCGCTCCAAGGCACATCTGCAAATCCCAACTCGCTAATCTTTGACCTAAAACTTGATCCACATTAAAGTGTAGGACAGAATTATTTCATTAGCGACACATGCCGCGAATGATATTCAGAAAGAGATTTAACTCTAATAGCGAAACTCTCGCCGACTTACACGCAGATTACGAATTGTACGCGTGCGTTGCGGTAGCGCATGCATATTCATGCGTCAATGTAATACGCGTCGTCGCTACTTCTCATTAATATTCTGATTAGTTTGGATTGGAGTTGTGATGTATTAATTTGATTGAGTTCTAGACAATGGAGTTTTGTGCTATGTAAGTTGGGAGCTCCGTGGGGGGAATTCCACGAACATTGGCTAATAAGAGCTAGGCTTCATTGTCTATTGTCCGTTATATATAAAACGCTGACCGTTGACCCGAGTTGGGCTCATTGAACTTTTACAGTTTCCTGTTTAGATAAACATTATATAGAACAGATAATGACCCTATCAACAAGGATATTGATAGAGTTATTTTGAATTATTGACATTTTGTATCGCTCTCTTTTCATAAAAAAAATATCTTCCTTTCAGAACAATTTCGCTAATTGTTGAGTATGTATCATCTAATAACGTGACCTCAATATCATAAACGATGTACCTAAAGGTGAATGTCCCAATTTAATAAACAAGAACTCCGTGTAACATTCGACGAAAAAAATGATTTATTGACAAATATTCCCACAAAAGCAGAGTTTCGTCGGAAACAGGAATTTTCCTCAAACACGAGTAACGACGAGTAACGCTTCAAGCGGGAATTTCTTTGAGTGTAATTTCACTGTGTTTGTACATTGGAGTTCTTTTCTGGCGTTTTGGAAGATAATAGCAGAGTGCAGTTAAATTAAATTTTGTGGATTATCAGCATTTGTAATACGGGTGTATTATTATGAATTCTACATTTTATGAATATAATCATAATGTAAATAATAATTATATAAACCATTTAGCAAGATTTTATTATTTTCCATTCACTTATTATAATATTATCTTAAACTGCTTCAACTAACAATAGGAATTATATTATAAATATATTATTATGAATTTACGTATTTTTGGATCGTCGCAACTGTTTTGACCATCTGTGAGAAATTCTGAACGGCAAGTATAAGATTTCGTCAGAATTCAGCATCAGCTGAAAACGTAACAACACAAAGTAATAACACCTCGTGCCGTTTATCTGAAAAAGCCCACACACAGGGTGCTATCACAGAAGGTCATACGCACTCAACACAATGGCGGGACATAATTAACTTAATGAAGACCAGAGCTGCTGAAGAGCTGCCGAACAAAGGACCGGGACAAAGATGATTCCCTAACAATTTATGCGGATAATAGCAAGAGGTTGTTGCCCATTTGTGAGCCGAGAACACAACGCCATTGTATTCCAACGGTTTTTTGTTAAGGACCGGATTAATTGTCGGGAGGGCCTTGGGATGTATGCTGAATGTAGAATGTGGGATGAAAGGACCAATGCTTGATTGTGTAGTGATTTGATATGGGATGGAGGGTGAATTTGCAAGTTTGGTTTAGACGGCGTGTATTCATGTGTGCTTTCCATTTTCCGGACTGTATAGGCAATAGTGAGTTTCTAAAGGTTTTGTCTGTATTTACCTACTAGTTCTCTTATTCCTTCTAATGTAAAGCTATTTTATATCAAGCAATAAATCATCAAAACACCTGAAAACGTTTGCTTGTCAATGTAAAGAAATATGAACATAGTGACGACATTAAATGAAACGTCCATTTAGTCATATTTTCAGTATGAATAGAAACGAATACTGAAATATAATTTTCCGATCTCAATTTGTAGTAGGAAAATTAATTAATCTTATATAGCTGAGATGCTCAGTGGATAAGGCTCCCGCCTCTCATGCATGAGGTTGGGAGATCGATACCGAGTAAGTATTCTAAATTTATCTTGGACATCACTGACGTCTGTGAAGGAAAATATTGTGAAAACCTGGACTTATAAATATAAATCTAAAATCGCTAATCCGCTTTGTTAAAAGGTGGAGGTGACAATGCTCGTGCCTTCTCTGTAGGAGAAGAGGCCTTTGACCTGCAGTGGAACCGTAATAGTCTGGTATTAAAAGTTGTCATTTTAATCTTTTTACATTTAAAAAAAACAAACACATTATTTCAGACGTACTAAGGGCGCTAAAGGGTAAAAGTACGAGTGTTATTAGTTTTTATCAGAATTTTAGCTAAAAGGTTTCAAATGTCAACTAAAATGCAATTGAATATTTTATAAAACCTACGTTTTATCGTTCAAAGGCCTGTAAAGAGCCTTAAATACGCCTCAAGGGACTTAATAAGCTTTGTAATCCGCCGAATATCAGAGAGCTAGGTAATTATCGGAGTTTCTGACTATGAGTCTAGTTCAAATAAAAGTCATGTATGGTGACAATGCTCGTGTGAGCCACACTATATCGTCAGCGTTTCCATCAATCAATCACGACTTCTGTCTGCTATCTATGACGAGCAGTGTGGACCTGGCTGCAGGCTGTGAGGGCAAACATTCGTGTGCCGTCTTTAAACTATGCAGTTGACATTGAAGCCTGTTTTCTGAATATTTGTTCTGCTTGCACTGCATTTAAGGATAGTGATTTAACATACATACTCGTACATTCATACCATCACGCTTGTGTTCCTTGAATGGATAGTCAGAGGTGTACCAATGTGTATCATAGTTCGCCGGCATGTTTAAGTCCCGTAGTATGGGGGCGAGGGGGGCTAGAAGTGGGGAGTTCTTTAACATCGTAAATATTTACATGCTATAAAGCGTGATGATCTTTGAGTGTACTTGAGACCCCAGTTTGTTTAAAACAATATTGATTTTATCTTTGTTGAATCCGTCCTCTTTAAATAAGCATTTAATTTGCGATTCTTCTCAGAATTAAGCAGTTTTCATTCATATTAAAAAAAAAATCTTACGATTATGACACATTGCTTGACACATATTTTTGGTAAAATGCTTTGTAGAGACGACTTTTGCTTACAATGCAAAGGAAAAGGCCTGTGACTACAATGCTTTGTCCATTATAGTCATCAATCAATGGCGACCTCTGTCTGCCCTATCTGTGACGAGCAGCTTGCGTACTACGCGCGGACGGAGTTTAATGGACGACTACTTTTACCTACCGCTATTGGTTAAAATAAAAACACGTGTATAATGAGGTAAACATCATTATCGCGTGAGAATCTTTATCTCGATATATCGATTGAAATATTCTTCCTTTTGGAACCTGTTCCGTTTGATCTTTATGGTATTTTGGGTGTTTAAAAGCTCAACAAAATGCCCATTGCTTCGATTTCTGATAATCACTATCCTATAATCTTTCCATGCTACAGCTAGATGATAAAACAACTATAATTATACAGATTCATTAACATTAATGATACGAGTATAAGCCCATATTTTCTGTAATAGTGATCAGTATCAGACGATATTTAATGAATTTTGGCCGTGACGTACAATGAACCTAAAGGAAAATATAATATCAACGTATACATACTATATAGTACATTGTCCATTACAATCATCAATCACGGCTATTGTCTGCTCGCTCCAAAACGAACATCGCTATGAGTAGCCGGGGAGGTTATAAAGTTGGTCTTCACTATTTAATTTCGGGATAAGGAAAATGGCCTATTCAGCATTACATTAATGTGGCTTGAGATTTGAGGTTCAACATGAAAAGCAAAAATAAAACTTCGCCCCTCATTCGTGGTAGCCTCTACCAAATTAGAAGACCAATATTCCCAGCTATTTTTGAATCGGTCACCGGAATGCAAGCCAATAGCAGTCTCGAATTATTCACAACCAATCCCAACTTGACATTTTCGTGTCCGACTTTCAAACATTATTTCTGTTTGTTTTGCTGAAAAAAATTAGAATAGAGACTGTCAAAGAAATGATGAACTTCTAAAAGAGGCCTGAGGACAAGCAAGTTATAATAACAAAGGAGTTTTTAACCGTAGTTAAGTTTTTTGGCCCGTGATGTAGTGGTGCGTAGGATTGTCGAGTTGTTTTTTTTTATTTGTTCTCTGATTTTTTGATTAACTAAAGGTTTTTTAAGATGCCAATCATCAGTAGGCAAACCTAGTCATGATGTTCGAGGCTGTAAGGCTTTTTTGAGTCGTGATATTTTGCATAAAAATATTATATACATTGTATTCGATTAACTACAACATAGTAACGGACAGGTTATTAAAAAGTTCATCAAGCTCATCAAAATTCCAGACACAAGAGACGCTTCTGAAAATAAAATATGTACCGGTAGTAAATGAACTACTTGTCAAACCTTTTTCGACACGCGTTAAACAATACAAGTTGCCGTTTTATCGATAATCAATCCGTCGACATTTTCGCATCACTGGCCGAAGTTATTCTGTAACAAGTTCTGTACAAATGAAAAGAGAAAGGAGCGCCGAAACATTTTTTATATAATTAAGGGCTCTTTTAGCCCTTTATTAAAGAAAGTAACAAGCATTAATTTGTAATTAGGCGGGAGGGCAATAGGGTTGAAGGGCGCGGGTAGTGACCAGTGAGCCGGTGGCTAGGAAGGAGTGTTATTCTATTTCGTTTCAACCCCTTTTTGGATAAGCAGATGTAGTTTATCGCGAGTTTCGGGATGAATGTTTGGGTCATGATTTAGACTAAACGGATTCTAGCTCTGGCTCGGGGAAAATGATATGACGTCCCTTATTTCCCTTTCCCTGGCTCCGAGCTCCATAATTGTGTTGCGCGTACATGTATGTATGTAGTGAAGTGTAATACAAGCTACACAAGTACGAGTTGTATATCGCCAAAATATACAAGTTGTACTGTCGGCAACAAAAGTAGATTCACATTTTCGATTTTTAAATACTTACTATTGAGCACAATATCAAAGAAATGTGAAATGATCTAGAAGTAAAAGTAACATTGTTAATCGACTTTTGTTGCTGACCGTACCGACGTCAAATTGGAGATAGGTATAACAACAACATAATAAGCAGCAACTACATAAAGCTTATTTTAAAAGCGAGGAACTCCAATGTCACTTAATCGTTTAAATGTGAAAAGTAAGGCGTAAAAAGAAGATAACAACTTCAGCAAAAAAGTATCTAAAAAAGGACTAAGCAGATAAAAAGAAAATTCCAGGATGAAAATTATCGCAGAATCTGTAAATCATCGCAGACTTGCTCCCTAATATCTCCACTCAAAGAATTACCGAGTCGACTTGGTCCCTTTTCTCTTTAAGTAAAGACCTCTTAAATACCGCAAAAACAAAAATACCTAAACGTTAAAGAGAAGCGCTGAGAGCATTCGCCTATACATTAACTGTAAGTGTATTTATTTTTTATGTAAACTCAAAATTAAGAGCTATTTTCGTCAATAGATTTATCTTGTTTCAGAAGCTCATCTTTAAATTGTATACTTTGACTTTTACCATGGATCCTTCACCAAATATTTCATCTCCCATTCTTTTGATTTCAATGACTATCACGCACTAATAACAAAAAACCTGCTACAAACAAAACACGCAATCGAAATGAAAAATCCGCAATCCTCGACCACGGTCGCACTCAATCTGGCAGAGTACAAGCCGGGCCCTTAAAGGCAGCGCAGATAAACATCTAAGAAAGGTCGCTTTCGAGAAATTTCTTTTCCCATTCCGGGACCTTTTTTGTGAATAGACCAGATTCTTTCATTTCGCCGGCGTTCTGCTGTAGATAATATTGATAAAGGCACGATTGAAAGTTTCGGGTCACTATGACGCCACTTACGTAACCATTTAACGAACGCCCCGCATTAGGAGCGGGGTACGTGCTACAGTCGCGAATAGACCACTAGTGGCAGGGCCTGATTGTGAGTGGTGAGTGCCTTTGGACTTATTTACAAGGTGGAAAATATTTCTGAAGGTGTTTTTATGTGTATTTTGGGCGCGACATAAAAACTACCCACAGCTATTACGAAAGTAAATAATAACTTATTTATTTTGGTTACGCTTTTGATAGAAAGGTCTATAGAGCTCGCACGTTTCCATAAATAAACAGCGATACTACAATGATATTTTTGCCACAACGAAATAAAGCATCTTCCTTTATATTTTACGGTATTATCTGCCACACAGAGTTTACAGACGTGAGTGAGCAATAAATATATTAAGTTAACCTCACAAAGCTACCTCAAGGTAGGGGTTAACTCTAATCCTAGTTAATATCATCAACAGGTGTGGAGACAGATTCAAAAACCGCTTATCTGCGACTGTCGCCGGCACAGCAATATGAAGCAGCACCCGACCAATCTAGTATACTTTATTTAGAGACACCGGTGTACCTAACGATGTCTGGCTTAGAGAGATGATGGGATCAACACTATTGATATCAAACCTTTAGTCAACGTAATAATATCTTCATGTTATAGAAAACTTAAACAGAAACCCATTTAGTTCGAACTAGTTTCTACCCGCGACTTTGTCCGCGTAGATATGTTCATTCGTGTTACGAGTAAGTAATGTCTTTGGTTACTGCTCGGCTCCCATGTGTCGTAGCGTGATGTTGTATAGCATATGACACTAAACAAATATCGTGGCTTCCAATGGGTAAAAGAGTTATCAAAGTAGGTTCAGCAGATCCAGCGATTACCCCCTACAACTTCACAAACTCACAAACTTTACCTCTTCATAATGTTAGTATAGATAAACCATTTACAAGAACTTCAATTGTCAAGAAGTCACTCAGTCAGAAAGTTGAAGCTAGTTGTTCATTCCAAACAATAGGTCTCTATGGAGAAGAACGAGCATGAAACTCTGTAAACACTCGTTTATAATCAATAAAATATTACATAACTTAGGTTACATCATTCTTGTTGAATCTACGGATACAATGTAAGAACAATGTAACAAATTGTGTATCTTAAGAGATATAGAACATTGATCGCCACATTTGCTCTTAGTATATTAATTACTTCCCATATTTATACGTTAGTAAAGAAAAGTAAAAAGTACACACACACACCTTCGCGCCTGTATTCCTCGAAGGGTTAGGCAGAGGTGTATCAATGTACACCCACAGAATGCCGTTATGTTTCAGTCCCATGTAATAGTGGGAGCCTATTGCCATTAACCGGACACAAATCCTAACTCCAAGCCGCTACTGAGAATTTCATAGAAAAACACAACAACACTTTTTGCTCGGCCTGGGGATTGTATCCTCTAGCGTAGCAGTCGCGCTTAGGACCACTAGGCTAACGAGGCAGTAAAAAGTACAAGAAATTAATAATGTTACATGTTCCGACCCGCCTGATGGTCTAAAAGGGATTCTCTTAAAACTCTTTTACGATAATTTTTTCCAAACTTTGATAGAAGTAAACAGCAAGGTTCATACGGATGAGGTTGTGGTTGAATGTGATGAAAAGGTTAAGTTGCTGGCAGCAATATGAAGCAACAGAATGTAGCCGATCCTCTGACTTTATTTAGTAGCGCCCGGTGTGCCTAACGACGTCTGTCTCCCAGGGCTGGCAGGAAGACATGTTGACGGAATGTTTTGTTAGTGATTTTAAAAACCCTACGGTCTTGATAATTAATAAAAAATAAATGAAATATATTCTACGCTAGAGGTCTTGGGTTCGATTCCCTGGTCGAACAAAAGAGTTATTGGGTTTTTCGATGAAATTTTCAGTAGCCACTCGGAGTTAGGATTTGTGTCCGATTAACGGCGATAGGCTCACCCCCTATTACATGGGACGTATAAACATACCGGCGAACTGTGTGTATACATAAACGCACTTCTACCTAACCCTTCGGGGAATAAAGACGTGATGGTGTATGTAACATTTTCTGAAAATCATGCTAATGATACATAATGTTTAATCAAAGTGGATTTAGTTGTTCTAGTATAAACAAATGAAACGAAATTTCTAGTAAACAGCTGACTACGGGGTTAACGCACTCACTTGCTTTTAAATTTATTTCACCTATTGCTATTAGATCTTAATCAAGCCTGAAAAGATTCACCAATTAATTAAAAACCCACACGTACCCTCATCTCCCACGTCATCGCTCGTACGTTTAGCAAAATGAAGCAACATCGCATGAACTATGCAGCGCACACATTAAATTATTTCTGCAGTGCATAATTGCATGTCACGTAGGGTTCACAAGTCTTAGACAATCATAATCCATGTCTAGAATTGTAAACTGCATTCATTATTATTCAAAACACTCTTTGGAGGGAAGATGGAGTAACAAAGCACAGCTAATGATTTTGTTGTGTAAGACTTTATTAAGGATTCCAAGATTTATTGTGTTTTGTAGTATAAATAATTGTTTCCAATCGACAGAATATCTTACATGCTAGTAATATTATAAATGCGAAAATTTGTGAGGATGGATGGATATTTGCTACTCTTTTCACGCTCAAACTGCATAACGAATCTGGAAGAAATTTTGCATTGAGATAGGTTGTAGTGTGGAATAACACACTACCTTTTTATCACGTAAAAATGTACGGTTTCTGTGGGATAATATCAAATTTGACGTGAACGAAGTCGCGGGCAGAAGCTAGTTAATTAATAAACAACAGTGTTATGATAATCCAAATGTAAGTCCTACGTAGGTATCCTTATTTGTTTTTTAAGGATTCTGGGGGTGGTAAAGATTATTTCGACATTGTTAAAAGAGGAATGATGTATGGATCTAAAGATAGAGGAAACATAACTTATCAAAGAGGTATATTATAATCTTATTGCTAGTGAAAATACCTAGCTCTAAGTCAAATAGCCATAAGGAAAGAAAATGTTAACTCTTTTCCAAAATGTTGACGAGATACGGCAGTGGCAGCCCTGGCAAGATCCCGCCCCGCATAAGATATACATGTTATATTATTAAATTTGGTTACTTAGCTGTGGTTTAAAATTTACGAGCGTATCGAAACTCGTTACAACAAACAAATTTATTGGTCATCTGCTCTCTGTGTAAAATATTGAAGACTTTTTGGCTTTACTTTCAAGACGGCCATTATTTGGCCTTTGTCTACGGAGATCCTTATTTAAGATAGATTCTGGCCAAATATTTATTGAATGTTTTGGCCTCTAGAAGCGATATTGAATAAATTAACTTACAGGTTTACACCATTTATCTTGAAAGAATTGAGACCGTGATTTATTTGGAAAAAATAGAGCTCTGGTTGAGCTACACGACCACCTTCGCGGAGAATCTTTTCTTTTTTTTTAAACTGATTTCTTCAGTTTTATTACGTACTGATACCTACTTGAAAACTCTTGTACTAAGCTAATATTACCTTTATACAAGAATTTTCTATATAGAAATTTGGGTGTATATTGGTACACCTCTGCCAAAAATTTCGGGGAATACCAGGCGTGATGAATACAATGCGGCGTTATGTTAAAAAAATTGAGCAATGGTAATTCTATCAGCTCTGTCTCACTCTTGGACAAATTTTACAATGTTAATACTTTACCAATTAAAACTGAAAAGTACCTAACCACCAAATAAAACGCCCAATGTTATTGCAAGTACATGTTTGTGCATGAATTAAACTTCTCCCCCCAAGTTCCCTTCGCCTCCAAGGACCACAGTAACTCGCTCCCTGTTTGTCTTCTTAACATACATAACATTTAGAACAATGTGTCGAGGAGGCCTAGTGGTTAAAAAGCTTCCTTCTGTGCATGAGGTCGCGAGTTCGAGCTTTACTTTCTAAGTTTATCTTGGACATCACTGACATAAGTGAAGGAAAACATTGTGAGGAAACCTGAACTTATTACAATGAACATGAAGTCTGAAATCGTTAATCTGACTTAGCAAGTATAGTTTCAATAGTTGTGACTTCT
Source organism: Caradrina clavipalpis (assembly GCA_932526535.1). NCBI lineage: Eukaryota > Metazoa > Arthropoda > Insecta > Lepidoptera > Noctuidae > Caradrina > Caradrina clavipalpis. The sequence continues at coordinate 354,792 of OW052101.1, forward strand.
CTGAATGAAAAAAAGGCATTTGCCCTGTAGTGGGGCAATAATAGACTGGTGTTATTTTTACATACATGCAAACACGCCTGTATTCTCTGAAGGGTTAGGCAGAGATGTACCAATGTACACCTACAGTTCGCCGGTTTGTTTAGGTCCCATATAATAGGGGGCGAGCCTATAGGGGTTATTATGTTCGATTTTATGAAATATCAATGTATCCCTATAATGAATCCATCTTAATCCTCAAATCAGCATCATCATCAATAGGAAATGGGTCTTTAACCAAAAACAATAAATTAGTTTTGCGAGAGCAGGATGTGGAATAATAAATGTTGCAAATCGTAAGGATTTATCGGCTCCCGCATTTGTTAATAGCTATAAATTAATTAGTAGGAGTTATCCTGTTGAGCCGGCGAACCGGATTGATAATAATTAGTTTGTAAACCCGCCCTAGAGGACCAGCTCTTGGGAGCACAGATTACCTGCGTTTGTTTTATAGGAAAATACTTGTGTATGAATATAGAAGTTCTCTTATTTTGTTGAGATCCAATGAATAATCAACAGTTAGAAATACACAAGAACCTTCCAAGTACTTGCACAGCCGATTTGCTGGCACAATAAAACTGTTTTAATTCTGATGAATATTGTTTATATTTAAAGGGCGTAAACGCAAACGTAAACGCGAGTGTAAACGTTACCAAACAACAGACGGTAAGTTATTGGAACTCGTTGTTCACTCACTTCCCCAAACAAAGAGAGAAGGGGTAGCGTTTCCATTCACCGTTCAACTCACATTTATTAAAGAAACTCGAGACCCCACAACACCCTTAAAAACTCGGAGAATCTTCATAAAATCGCTCCCTCGCCTTGTGTCGAACAAAAACACTCCATACAAAGATCAAAGTCAGTTCTCGAACTATGACAGTTATAAAAAGTCGAGGAAAAAAGCCGGGCTTGGCTAGTTGGTAAGTTGAGTGATATTTCAAAGCCAGCCCGACTGCCAGGGACGTTTAACATGACTCCTGGGCAAGCCAAGTTTATTTTAAAGTTCGCTATTGTAATTCTGAACCGGTTTCTCCCGGTTTGAACTAGTTTAGAGAGACACTACAGTGATTATTGTTAGTTAGTTTATTTGAGTTTCGAAGATTAATTAGGTGGTTGAATTGTGGTGAAATGGAAAGGAGACGTCAAGCTCAAAGAGAACTAACGATTACACTGAGTAACATAATTAGAGACGAAACTTTAGAAATTAATACCCTTCTATAGTTATTATAAACTAAAATATTTTAAAGATACCCCCCGACTGCCCCGTTGGTCTCGTGGTCGCAAGTGCGACTGCTGTGCAAGGGGTCCCGGGTTCGATTCCCAGGTCGACCAAAAAGTGTTATTGGGTTTTTCTATGAAATTCTCAGTAGCTGCTAGGTGTTTGGATTTGTGCCCGGTTAATGGCAATAGGCTCGCCCCCTATTACATGGGACCTAAATATACCAGCGAACTGTGGGTGTACATTGGTACACCTCTGCCTAACCCTTCGGGGAATACAGGCGTGTTGGTTATTTTAAAGATAAAAATAATACCTAAGAGGGAGAATTAATACGACATCAGAATATTATTTAATGAATCAAGTGTTTGCCTAAGAATAAACATTGAAAGCGTAACAAATTTTAATTTCCTGAATATTAATTATTAAAGGAGCACAACAACTCGAGAAGTCTTTCTCTTTTACATAATTCATTTTGAATTGATTGCGATTCTAAGAATATGGTGCAAGGGAACTTTAAATATATTATTTTAAATGCTGATTTGATCAGTTCGCGTGGCGATCAAGTAATTCCAAAATAGTCTAGAGTTTCGCAACAAAAGATAACAGCTTGACCATCGTTTTGATAACAATTTAAATCTTCAAGAATGGACCCCTCGCCTCTCGTACATCAGAGCTCGGAAGGGTTTTTATGAGCAATCTACTCGCCTGTTATCTTGTAGTGTAAACAGTTGATTAACCCCCTCGGGACTCGCTTAAACGCCCCCTACGCTCATACGACATAATGGCAGATTTTGGTCTATCATCCTCACCGTCCAAAATTGAACCCTGTTCTCCCAAATCCAAGGTTGCTTTTAGTTTGGGTCGTGTGGGTAAGGTATCGTTTCTTCCAGTACTAAGATAATGCTGTTCCGTTGGTCCAGTTCATTTGTCAACGAGATTAGGATGTGTCCAGATGAGTTAGTGGAGTAAGCTGAATGTAGCCTCTTGTTGTGGACCAGCGTCTTTAGTGTAACTGGTAATGGATGTAGGGTCTACAGATAAGGTAAGTCAGTTGACTTGATTCCGGGTAAGTACTCCGACTTAGTTGGTTTAGTAGGAAGTTCCGTTTGCAAAAGAAATAGGTGGTAAAAGAAATGTTTTCATAATTTTACTTATAAGATTGGCTTTGACAATCTCGTATAAATACTGATATTTTTTTTTACAACGATGTTAACGTGTTTGACGGCACTCTTGACGCAGTGGCTCAGCGATTGACTGCTGCTCTGCATGTCGCTTGTTCGGTTTTCGTTCAAACAATATTTGTACGGCCTACAGATAATCGTTCTAAGTCTGGCTGTTTGTGTATTTAAATGCTATTGTTTGTAAACTGGAGAAATTCCTAGAGTAACGCGAGGTATATTGTAAAAAAAAAAAATATAACATGGATTTTAAAGTTCTGAACAAAATTAACTTATTATTTCTTCTTTCCTATCATGGCGTGTGTGTATATTTTGTGTTTTTCCCCGCTCAAGGCTACGAACGAGTCCCTCTACGGCTGCTATAGATACCGTTCAAAGTTCAGCTTTCTTACGATGGAAATATTGCCAACAACGTATGATCCATCGTCTGATAATAGGAAGTGGGTTTCTGGGTCACATCCAGGGTCGCTGGAATCACTTACTGGTATCTGCGTTACTTCTTGCAAGTCATTGTACTTTGTAGCATCGATTTGTATGGCTTGGATTGGGCTACTAATGCGTCTTCGGATTGTTGATGATGGCAAAGAGTAAAAATATTTTGTGCGTGTCTCAGTTTGTTTAAATAATATATATCCAACGCTATTCTGTTATTTAATTAAAAAAAAAACATTATGTGATTTTCCAAGTAAAGTGGATGCCTTTACAGAAAATTATTATCTGCAAAGACACTTATTACATTTTAAGTTACGATATTTGAAAGAAGAATTTCCGAGCATGTACTCGTACTACAGATATAAAATGGTATACAAACAATGGTAGAAACCAAAAACTAAATTAAATTACCACCTAACATAACATATCATACTAATTTACATTAATAAATAGTCAATTGCGCAAAATTAAATCGAGACAACAATACATTAGCATAATTTGGTGTAATTATAATTGTAAAGTTATTTATATGAGTCATTTACAATATATTGTTTGTTAAACATTTTTGACACTTAAAAAGTCTTTGATAGATTCATTTATAGCATTTACATTTTATTAAACTAGCTTTTGCCTTCAACTTCGTCCGCGTGAATGTCGGTTATTTGAAACCCAGATAAAATCTCGAATTAAAAAGTAGCTTAAGCCATCAAAATCGATTTAGAGGTTTAGTTGTGAAAGCGTAACAGACAGACAGACAGATAGAGTTACATCACCATTTATAATATTAGTAAGGGTTAATTATAATTTAACTTGCTCCTTAAAAGCCAAACACCATCACAAAGCCGGTAATATCAAAATTAATTCCTTTTCCTGTATCGAGACGGATGAACCATTCCGATGATAGAAATCCGTTTATATCCGAACGAAATGGAAGTGAAATGTTTTATTTTATATTCGGGAATTATTCTATTCCAGCAGTTTTTGTGAGCCGTTCATATTTACATATTGACAGGCCCGGCCGTTGTTGCGTGAATTAAATTTGGTGAATTTAACTTTTTCGTTTGCCCTTTTATCGTCCTTGTAGCCTGCATAACGTCAATTAATTTAACTGTTAGTCGTTTGAGAGCTGCCGACAATTAAATGTTTATGATTATCGTGAAATAAAACAAAACACGGTCAGCTTTTATTTCTATCCTTGTTGTAATAAATAGTCTTGGTACTTTCTGGTGAACCCGAACCGAACCGAATTTAATTGTTATATTTACTTATTCTTATTACATAATAAAGACCATGACTTATTCTCATAATAAAAAAGCCCACGGCAAAATCGCCATCCATGGTCTTACCTTGTATCATGTTAGAACTCATTTTAAATGTCACAACTATGTAACACATGAATGCAATAAAGAGTTTGAGTTTAAATAAACTGGTTAAAGTATATCTACTTATCTCTCACAAAGAAACAACTGAGTTTACTAACAGAAAGCAAAGTCTAAAGAACATTATTATTGTATAAAATCATACAAAGTAAAAACTTACACCTGAATCAAGTTAGTGTTGGACAAAGCCTGAACAAAATCTGAATCTTACAAACCAAGAAGACAAACCCATCCGCCATCTTTCTTCAGCGAAAAACATTTTAAAAAGTATTACATTTGAGATGGTATCCGCATAAATATCAGTGCGCACGTCTCACGATATTGTATGATACATACAATGTGTCAGATTCCGCTCTGCTCGGTTTCAAAATCAAATTTTTATGAGCCGTGAAATAACCCTGCCTTGAAGCTCGTAATGCCTTTCGATGCAAATATATTGTATATCTAGTTTATGTACAATATGTTCTGTGGGAAAAGGTTGGTGTATCAAACAGTTTTTTGCGTCGTAAACCAATTTTGGGATCGGTTAGCGAATTGAAGGTTTTATGTGTCGTGTTTGTGGATAGTTCAATGCTTTTTATGAGCTTTTCCTTCAGACAACATACTGCCATCTTATTTTTCTTGTGTCAACAAAAGATATTTGAACATTTTTTTCTTAAAATGTTTTATTCAATTGCGGTTATTTTAGCTTTTCTTATAAAACTGTTTACTACAGCGAATTAAAAAGGTCGTGAAGGCTCATGTACAGTAATAAAGATTTATGTGGACTTTTAAGATGAAAGGCAAGCAAATTAAGTATGCATAATTGAGTTGGAGTATTTTCCTTCCGTGTAACCATATTAAATCTCAGCTTTTACAGACAACTTTCCCTCTATAAGCACGCTTCTTAGTGTTTGTGTTAATCAATTTGAGTTTATAAATGTTTAATTAGTATTTTAACTCGGGGCTGTAGAATATATTCAGCCATGAAATTAACTTGGCGGCTTGCAAACGAAGTATTCTCATGCGTAGCAACGGATTGGACTGTCAGGGTTTCGGATTTTGTTTGAAAGAGTCACCGCGGCCCTGGGTCGCTAAGGGCTGTAGGAAGAACACGGATGGGTTTTAGTCAGTAAAAGTCTCACACTCCCTTCCGCTATTAGTTTTTCCGCACTAGGCGGAGTGTGGAAAAACTAATTTGATGATTTCCCAACATCAATAAAGCAACAGATTGGTAAACCATTGACCATGTACTTTTACAATGAACGAACTATACAAGTGTGTAAACTGATTTGTCAAAGTACATAGAATTAACATTTTATATTGTTTTCATTTGTCATTTTCCGTCACTAGCAACTATACACAAAGAGCAACACACACAAAGTCATTTACAGACAAACGTGAACACAAAGCGGAATCTCGAAAATCTTGGCGCGAAATACGCATTATAAATTCCCACATAAATAAGTAAATGGTCCAAAAACTCCTGTTCATTATCATTCTCTGTTATTTTATTCTCTTTTTCCGTAAATAAAACTCGTAATATCGTGATAAATCGCTCGTTATAATTTATTATCGCCCATTGAATTACTTATTTGTGTAAATGTTGTATTTTTTTTGGTTGAAATTACGGTCTGTGAATGTTGGTTCAAATGTCAAGGTAAATTACACTAGTTGTTGTTTAATGAACTTCTACATTGTGTTCAGTAAAAAATCAGGATAAATGTCTGAAAATACCCAAGAAGGTACCATTTGATTTTAAAACAGTTGAAGTATAAGTGTGTTTTACAGTAAACAGAAAGTTCACTGAAAAGGGTTACAAAATACACCTCTAAGAAATTAAGTTTTAGTAGGTACTTTACTGGCAAGTAGCTCTTCTCTGGTGAAAACTATTAAGTTTTCGCGGATGACAAGTTTCCTATATCCCTCTTCAAAACTGAACTACCTCTTCTCTTTCCTACAAAAACATGATTTTGGCAAATGCGAAAACAAGCCAGTCCGGTAGAAACACATATAAAAGAATGTGCAAAAAAACCCAAATGTCCTTATTTCCGCAGTCCTCCCTAAATCAAGGAGGTTTACAAACACACTTTAGAGAACAAGACACGTTCATTTCAAAAGAAAACTCGACATTTCCAGCGAAGGGGATGTCGTGGCGAAACGAATGGGAGACCCCACCATGTATGTTTAATACGGACTCAAACAGAATTTAATCGTGGCTCAGGCCTCCCCTTCTTTTGTTTACGTTCCCATTTAAACAGTGAACGTAGTTCCAAGAGGTGAGGAGCAAACGTTCCCATTTTTACGACTTCCCCTATTTGATTTTAGGGAAAAAAGTCTTTGTATTTTGCCCCCTTATTTTGCTGAGAATCAAATTACTGACATGTCTTTAGGGAAAATGTTTGATGTTCGCACGTTAGAAAATATTTAAGACTTTTCAAATACAAGGAATAAAACTTCCTTTACTCAAAAATCAAATCAATGTATCGTAAGCTTTTAAAATGTATCTCAATACCGCCAGATTTATTTTTACAGAGTATCTTTTGTGTCATTGATCGAACATATTGACACAAGTAATTATTTTCGATTTATGACGATGTGTCTACAAAGGAAAACTTTGCCAAGGAAGTTCAAAGCAATCACGACACATTTCAACAAGTTTGAAACTAAATACACGCTCGTTTCGACTCCTCCCTTCAGATATGGCATACCTTTAGATCGAGAACAAAGGAAACTAATAGACTGGCCATTACTGTCTGCTAATGAGCGCAGGCTTAAACCAAATAAACGCAGGAAGCTAAAGGTACCTACAGAGGAAGATAATGCGGACTGTGGACTATAATATTTGTCTTGCAGGTTTAAAGTTTATTTTTTAAACGTTTATTGCTGAAAAATCAAGGTAAAATTCTTATAATTACCGGCCTCGATGAAAGGAGTGGTTATATTGACATTACAAACAAATAGTTCAATTTTATATAGAAGTAACTATGTTATGTAGAGCCTTTATTCAGTATCCATTTTATTATCTGCGTTACCACTGAAATATGAGTTCCTTATACTGTACACTACTGTGTTACACAGTCCTTATTCACCACATATATGCATTCGGACACTATATCGTCCTCCGCAACCACATCTAGCGCATAAATCCCAATAAACCCGAGGGTACACTCCGAGTCCAGCAGACGTTATAAAACATCACGACCGAACCTTTCACGGTCCAGCACATCGATAATATTGAATCAGTTGACTCTATTAACAATGCAAATAGTGTAAGCGAGTGCCAGCAGCTAGCTTCGTAAATGCACCGAGTTGTACAACTAACATAACTTATACCATCCACTTGGAGGAAATTAGACCTTATTATAAAGGGCTAAGATGTTGACGAATGTATGAAAGAGTTGGCAAGTTTATCCGACATTGTTTGCAAATCCAAACTTATGCAGAAACGGGAGTGTTTACAAGGATCGTTTGTTACAGCTTAATGCTTGTTGTTTAGACTGTCTTCGGATTTTATTCGTAGATTGTATTTTTGTATCGGTCGGGTCTGTTGGGCTCTCGGTCTGGTCTAGGTTTGTCTAGAATTAGCATGTGGGGGTATTGATTTCCAATAACTTTGTGGCAGGACTATCTGAGGTCCTTTTCTGTGTAGCACAAACAATGTGTATCGCGTCCTCGTCTTGCTATTAATTCCGAAAATAGATTGTTAAGCAAGAGATCCATTATAACGACATACAATACACAATCCCCTCTGAGGATATTGATAGAAATATATACGTCATTACAATATGCTCAAGTTTCATTTCAACCCCAGAATACCCATATTTATACCACATTCAATAAACTTCACAATGCTTTCTTACAGAAATGGCTAATGTAATGTTCGTAGTCACACAATACAAGCAAAAATCAATAACGCCAACACACCAAAACTATCTCCATTCTACGCCAATAACAAAATCCATTTAGATCCAATGCAGCCAATATAACAGCTAAACCAGATTTATATACCAAACGAGGGTAGAAGGAAAATATTTACGATACAGGACGATTTGCATCGGTGCGGCTAATGCCGGCTATCGACCACCACTGTCAAATTATTTGCGGATTAAAGCCCAAAAATATGGCCAACTGATAGCATTGGCCATTTCGGTAAAATATTGATTTGGTTCAAAACTGTTTGGAGTCCCTGTAGTATCTTGTAGCTGATAGAGAAGCGAAATAAAATTAGGTATAACATATGTTTTGATTCGTACAAACTGTATATTACTATAAAACTAATACGCTATATGGGTCAAAAAGTATACTGATGCCTCTTAATGTTTTACCGATATTTGGCGTTAGCCAAATTTCGGTAAAACATTAAGCCTAAGCCCTAACATTAACACTAAGCCATTTTGCCAATCAATAAAAAAATTGGTAAATCAAGTATATACAGGATAAGTTTTTAACCAGTGCGTAAATTTTTTTTGGTAGTTCAGTATCAGTAATAGAACACATTTCCGTGTTTAGTTAAAAAAAAAAATTAAAAAAAATTTCATCCTTATCCGAGTTTGAAATAAGCAAAACATCCAGGACATAATCTATTCGCCATACTATCAATGAAAATTCGCGGCCGCCGCCGCCGCCCGGGCGCATGGCTGGGGTGAGGGGGTGGGGAATGCGCTAGCGCCGAGTGACAATGAAATATGGTTTTTAAGTAAACATGTTTCGTAAGCGATAACTTTTTTTTTTAGTACTAAGACATATCAAAATAAAATATACGTGTTTAATAAAACGTGTTGAAGTTTATTATGGCAAAATTTACGCACTGGTTAAAAATTTTTCCTGTACATAAACAAAATGTTTGACTTTTAGGCAGATAGAGCTAGTATTAAGAGAAATCGTTCTTCCATAGCAAGACGGGTTATATTTTTTTATGCTAAAACTACATAACTTAAAATTGATTAATGCAGGTAATCATTTCAATTCTTTAAAATGTAACAAAAAACATATTTTAGAATGTTAATACTAATGACTATCATAGATTAATATAAAATACGGAGCAACAAATTTCACTACTGCGATATGCAGACTATAATAGCGTCATTATCTACGGCTTATGCGCGGAATATTTCACACACTATTTCATTGTTTGCTGTAATGTTAGGAGTGGTCGTCTACGGTTTCAATATTTGTAAATATGTGAGCATCATGTCATCATCTATTAACATAATTTAGCCTACATTTTTATTGCCAAAACTTCGTAGCGATTCTGTGAAAAAAAAATGTATTTTTTAAAATAGTATGGAATTTCTTTCCCATGATAATCCATATGCAACTACTGCCTTTTTGGAAAAGGCAACGAGTTTTGGTTTTTTTTATAAAAGAGGTCAAATTAATTTAAATAATTTAAATTTGTTAGAAGACGAGTCACGATGATTGGATTTGGAGGAATGTTTGGGAATTACTGAAGATTTAATCTTACATTTATTTAATTAAGAATAAATAATTGTCGATCGAGAGAGATTACAATTCCAGACATTTTAATCTGATTTAATTTCGTTCGTTTCAGCATTTGAATTACATAACTATCTTTTGAACCTTATAAATACCTACTTAAAAGTTACTGAGACTAAAGAGCCAAAGAGGTATTCATTACTGTTCCCTTTTAAAAGTTCAATACATTTCATTTTCATGTCTTAAGTAACCTTTTTTCGTTTTGTCAGACTATAGCCTGATAACACCAGTAAACAAAGGCTCCTAAAGTCAAGAAGCAAACTTTCAAAAATCACGTTAATTTTAACGAATATTAAAACAAAAAGTCCCATAATCTCTGTTTCGGCAGTACTGACATTGTTTGCCTGAACTTGCTTGTAATTGTGTAAAAATTAGCCTCCGAAGCTTCGACAGCGCCTCGCTTGAGTAAGTTTCCTTGTCTCATCATAATGGTGAGCAGTTTGTGGAGATATTAACAAGATTTTAAGTGGCTTTCAGAATAATAATAAGACATTTTTGGTCTTCAAAGTCTCTCGAGTTGATGTTGTCAGTGATGGAGAAATATTGATTTTCTATGTCAAAAATGTCATTGTTTCTATGTCATTTTCTATGTTCCCTGGGAATAATATAGTGATTACGTATCCCATAACTGAAGTGATGACAGTAGTAGAATTATCCTACTTACTATGCTATTCCTACTTCCTACTATATAATACTATAAATGCAAACCTTCGTGAGAATGGATATATGGCTAAACGGATCTGGATGAAATTTGGCACGATAGGATGTAGTGTGGAACAACACAAATAGGATACTTTTTATCACGGAAAAATGTACGAACCTCGTTGGGTAATAATATATCAAATGTGACTCTAATGAAGTCGCGGGCAGAAGCTAGTTTTGAATAATTGGACGTAGTTACGCAAAAAGGATCCAACCCTCAAAGTGTAGATACGCAAAAAGGATCTAACCCTCAAAGTGACATTTTGAGAGTTGGATCCTTTTTGCGTATCTACACTTTGAGGGTTGGATCCTTCTTGCGTAACTACGTTCAATTTTGAAATGCTGTCGTATCTGTCTCTATGTTTTTCTCCTCTCGGAGCTGGGCCCTAATGGCAGCAACACTTTTTTTTAAACTAGTGTATCTGTTATTTAATACGAAAAAAGAAGTCTTGTTTTTTTTCCATGTTCCAATAAAAAATTGATAAAAACATTTTTTGATTTGAAATATATTTGTTTTCATGCAAGGCAGAGCAATATGTGTGTCATACAGAAACATTTCGAACTAACATCTAAAATAATTCTGTTTTGGATACCGCCATTTTTCCTAGCTCTAACGCTAGCTATCGTTTCCAGTATTTTTGAAATAGGTATTCTCTTCAAAAGCTGGTACAGATTGCCAATACACGTAAAATAAACGTACGGACCAGCAAATCCTTTAAAACTAGAACTTCGCACCAAAAAGAAAATAAAATATTTTAACTATCAAACACATGGGAATAAAACTCACCATTTTTCACAATATTCTCTGAGTGAACTGTAGAAGCACTTTTAGTAGTATTAATGCTAACACTACTGCTATTAATAATATAAAAGACCTACTTTTTTCTTGGCGACGTGACTGAAATTTTAGTTCTAATTTCAGAAGTATACGGCAAATCTTTTCTTATACACTATCCTAACCATATTCTAACAGAATTGTCTGAAAAGGGGCATTACATTTATATTTCTAATACCAGACTATGGTATTTTAGAAGCACTTCGCATATGAATTGAAGCTCTAGCGTCGATATCTCAGTAGATGCCTTTTAAAGAGTCACTCTAGCCAAACCATCGTCTGGTTTAAGTGCATTCTTTTGTCAAAATTGCTTCTAAAATCTTTTAAAAGAAATTACTTTAGGAGCGCAGCGGCGCGGAAAATTTGAAAATACTACGTTCATATTGTTCGTCAGAAGACTGTACAGCTCGGACACTTTCAGTTCGAGTTAAAAATTATATTTTTTTTACTTTTCGATTCTTTTGAAAATGTCGATGCTGTGACAATATTTTCTTGTATGATAGAAATGATAGGAAAGAAAATAGCCCTACATTATTAAAACCGTCATAATTAACCTTCAATAAAAGTTTGTATATCACAATTTTTTTCGGTTTTAATCAGTAGCTTGCTAATAACGAACGATCATAATCTAATCCCAGTATCTATCTGTCAAAAATGCTTAAATTTGTCTACATATGAGCTTGCGACTACATTTTGAACATTTTTACTTAGTAAAATTAGCTTTCTAGAAAAGAATAAATAGCTACTACTAAAGTACACGAGGTACCTTAGCATCTTACCTAACATAATCCTATCCCACTCACTAGGGAAATCAAGTTTTCACATTACATAATGTTGTTCCCCATCAACACGCAAAGCATCACGTGATATGATTGCATTATTATCTTCAAACTTATTAGTTTATTTACATAAACCAGCAAATTGACAATTAGAATAAGGCAAGTAAGAAGAGGCAAGAGGCATCTAATATTATGTAAGTGGTATAGTCTAATTCTGTCGCCTAAACTTGTTCCAAAGTTTAAATTGAATTGAAGACAACTTCACCTTTCCTTTTTTAACGTTAAATATTCGGTAAAAAGACGTATTTTTAAATATTCTTATCGAGTTTGGTTACTGTTATGTCCTAATATAAGCTTGTAACAACACACACCATCATGCCTGTTAGCAACGGTTTAGGCAGAGGTGTACCAATGTACACCCACAGTTCGCAGGTATGTTTTAGGTCCCTTGTAATAAGGTGGCGAGCCTACTGCCATTAACCGGGCACAAATCCCAACTCCGACCTGTTACTGAAAATTTCATAAATAACCCAACAACACTGTACTCGGCTAACCCAAGACCCAAGACCTTTAGCGTAGCAGTCGCGCTTAGGACCACTAGGCTATCGAGGCAGTACACGGTCATAATAATAATATTCTATTGTTCACTTGCTTTAAACAAAACCCAGAAGTCATAGTCACACCTAAAATATTCCTCAGAAATTTCTAAATAGGTCTGTACTAATATCTCTTTACCCGTCGTCCCCTTTGATTACAGTACTCAGAGGTATACTTTCCCAGCGATGGAAGTATTTTGGCGCCATCGCCATAAGGGTGCAAGGTTCAGGATTCAATATTAGTTAAAATATAAGCGTTTAATTGCCAACCGGCAAGGGTTTAATTAAAGGAGACGCTCGGACAGCTGTGAAATACTTGTCGAGTACTGCTGAGCAGGATCACGGGGTAACTGGATTCGCGTGAACAGTTTTGATACCTTGTTTGGTGAGATTTATTTTCGAACGTCGTTTTCTAAAAAATAAATTCGCTTAAAGTACCACTGGTTATTTTAGACTATATTCCTTGGTTTCATCCACATTTTTGATTATTGGATAGTAGCATATAATTATACAGGAAAAGTTTTTAACCAGTGCGTAAATTTTTTTTGGTAGTTCAGTGTCAGTAATAGAACACATTTCCGTGTTTAGTTAAAAAAAATACAAAAAAAAATTCATTCTTATCCGAGTTTGAAATAAGCAAAACATGGACATAATCTATTCGCCATACTATCAATGAAAACTCGCGGCCGCCGCCCGGGCGCATGGCTGGGGTGAGGGGGTGGGGAATGCGCTAGCGCCGAGTGACAATAAAATATGGTTTTTAAGTAAACATGTTTCGTAAGCGATAACTTTTTTTTTTAGTACTAAGACATATCAAAATAAAATATACGTGTTTAATAAAACGTGTTGAAGTTTATTATGGCAAAATTTACGCACTGGTTAATTTTTTTTCCTGTATAGCCTATAACCTTCCGCAATAAGCAATATAAACGCAATAATGATACGTTAGAATTATTGAGTTTGATTCCCAGGCCGAGCAAAAAGTATTATTGGACTTTTCTATGAAATTCTCAGTAGCAGCTCGGAGTTAGGATTTGTGCCAGGTAAATAGGCAATAGGCCCCCTATAACATACGACGTTAACATATCGGTGAACTGTGGGTGTACATTAGTACGCCTCTGCCAAACCCCTCGGGGAATACATTCGTGATGGTATGTATTATTTGAATGGATGATGTATCAAATAATTCAGCCGAACATACATCATATATTACCAAAAAGCTCCTCGCTCCAGCTCCCACATACCGGCTTCTGGTTGAGAGCACAGAACAAAGCGTTACGTCTCTATGAACGAGAGTCGTTGTGCATTTTTATTGTCAGTATCGTAGAGAATGCCAAGACTCTATGGAGAGAGCTTTCGAGACAAGTTTTAAGTTAATAGTTATAGTTCTGTTTTCGTTATTTTTATTTTGGAGACGGTGACTTAGTCAGAGATGTCGTCGTCAACTGTAGTCTTGTTTATCGTGAACTTGAAATAAAAATAATAATGTATCTGAAGTAGGTACTTTAATCAGGGGTATCATTTAGCTGACTGACTTTTTTTGCACGACAATAAAATTATATTTCTGGCAAGAAAAGTAGAAGAGGATAATCCTAAGTGATCGAAGAGGATTGTCCTATATCCTGAAGTTACGTGGTCACCGCTGCCTATAGACATCTGCAATGCCAGAGGCCTTGTAAGACGTTGCCATCCCAGACATCATGTGCCTGTAATTACATCGGTACACATGCTCTTTAAACTGGAACACAACAACGTTGCTTTGCTTCAGAAATAGGCATGGTGGTAGTACTTCCACAGACGAGCTCTTTTACAAAGAGCTCTACTACTAATTACTAAAAAATATGTACTCACTTCGACGAGAAAAACAAAACTAAAGAAACAATAAGAATGTAAGCTCAACAAAAAAAATATACACACAAATAAAAAGTATTGACCCGTATCCTACAGACGAAACAATATAATAACGGTGGGAAGTACTAACGTAGGTACTTACGAGATTCTGGACTAGTGCCAGATTCCGTCGCCGCCCGATGTAGGGCATCCTCGGTAGACTTAGCGACTTGTAATAGTTTTCAAGTAATCGATCTGAGACGTACTCAAGTAGTCTGTTTGTTGAAATACGATGTCTCTTGGCAGCGAGAGGTATGTCTGGAGATCGGCCCTACATCTAATTACGGTGGCTTGATTTTTACATGAGCTTTATGATGATCATATCAGACGTAGGACGTCCACTGCTGGACATAGGCCGCCCCCATAGATATCCAAAGATCCGGTTGGAAGCGGATCTCGCAAATCTCAAGAACTATTAGGCCTATTAAAAAAAAACGCTTAGTTTATATAGCCCGTTTATCGAAAAAGTTTATAAGGCTTACATCACTGTACGACCGATGAAGTCGGAGCGGTAACCAAAAATGTAACATAACGTAGTTAAAACCAAATAATCATCCCTATTTAAGCTAATTAAAAATACACTAAAGTACCTTTAATGTTACGTATACCGTGTTAAACTTAAAACCGCGGAAGTATCTTGCCGAAGATTTCCCAACTAAGATAATCAGTTACTGGAGTTTTCTTTAATACCCGACCGAGCCGGAAAACATAAACTTTAAAACCTTAACACAGACTAACATCGATCATCGCGGAGATAACGAGCCAAACTACGAACTTCCCTCAACGCGAGATCAAAGGCGAGTTCTTTCAGCCCGAACTTATATCAGATCTCAGGTACTTTTAATGTTTTGGGTAATTAGCGCCCCAAAACTTCCCCTTCCGGGGTGGGGCGATAAATTAAACAAAAATGGGACATCCAAACAAACTGTGTCGTGAACAAGCAACAAATTTGTCGTGCGCGACATTTTCAGCGGCTATTTATATACAAATTAGCATTAGGGGCTACCATGATTGTTGTAGGGGATGATATTGTAGCTTGCCATGCATCCTAACATTATTCAATAATGAACCACATTTACAAATCTGTTCATTTACTGACGGTGCGTATTTTTGGAATTTTATAACTCCTCTCGGGAAATTAATGTCAGGGAAAAGCCGCCAACATGGTCGTTAATAGAATCGGCTTAATTTTGATATCTTTCATACAGTTTTTAATTTTATTCGTGGCGACTGCCAAGCGCAACCCGCCTTCCCGCCAAAATATGGTTATTATCAGTGAACAAGTCTAGTTCTATTGTTTTCATATTGCCAAAAGCGATAATTCCATTAAATAAACATTATTATAGGTAAATTGTAGCTGATCTCATTAATGTATGTAGGTACCTAAAACATCTTAGAACTGTACCTATAATCAAAGCATATAAAGTTCTGATTCTGATTATTTTTAGCATATAAATTGTCAAGCAAAGGCTCCGAATTACAACCTACAGATAAATTACAGAACTTTGTAATTTCTTAATTGAATGAATATCAATCAGGATAATTACTTTTCTGACTAAAAACATGGTTTCGGTAAAGTCTAGTTAATAGAAAGGGCGCCTAAACACTAAATTATTTACAAACCTAGGTATAGACATATTACTACGAATCCATTAACGTGTCGACTTTTGATCTAGAATATTGTTAACACGAGATAGAAAAAGTTTTTACAGAAGGACTACTTTTAATACCTACCTATGCTAAATAGAACAGCATTTTTTTGGTATTATTAGATGGCACACAAGAAGGAAAATGGATGGGTTTTAGTCAGTAAAAGTCTGACACTCCCTACCGCCCAGCCTAGGGCGGGAGAAGTTATTTGGTGATTCCATTTCAAGTCATTTGGTGGTTAGTTATTTAGTCAAATTATTGACTAAATATGTTGACATTGATTTGATTGATTGTTTTATATTATAAGTAAATGAGTCTGTATTATTATCATAGCCTAAACTGTTTGCATGCCTTAATTAAGGTAGTTAGTAAATGGAACATTTTTTTTAACTCAACATCTGTAACTTGTACCTACTTTCTGTGCAAATAAAGAACTATTCTATTCTATTCCAATACGACCCCCCCCCCTACACATGGACCCCCCCCCCTCCCTATTACATGGGGCCTAAATATACCGGCGAACTGTGCGTGTACATTGGTACACCTCTGCCTAACCCTTCGGGAAATACAGGCGTGATGGATGGTTCCAATACGAAAAAAAAGCCAACTGTTTAGATTGGCGTTGTAAACGCTAGAACTTTTACATTTACCTGTGTTGTGCCACCCAAAATGCTAAAGTTAATCAAACTACCTATTTGCGGCCTGTGTAATCAAAAGTATCTGCAAGTAATTCGTTGACATGAGCTCGAGAGCTCTGACAGAATATTCTAGAGATACGAGTCACGCTCGAGGGATGCAAGTTACAACACTTGGTACAACGGAGATGAATTTCCTTATCGCCATCGCAAGGTTTATGGGAGATATGAACACGTGGCGTGTGCCTGTCTGTTACACAGTGCTTCAGAGTAGGTACTTAAAATACAGCAGCATTCTTTGGTTGTATCATAATTTTAATTAATGACCATTTTGTCACGTTGATGATGTTATTAAATGTTACTAAAGTACGATACGTTGCAGTCTGCCTGAAAAGTGTGTGTTTTTTAATGATGTGCACTTGCTTTCTCGAAAGTATAGATATTAAATAATTGTACACATATTTGTTTAATAATTTTTAAGCTAAGAATACCTAAATAATGTAAATTTAAAACTAACAAGTAAAATAACTGAAAATGATAACCTTCTTTGACGGGCCTATTGGTCTAGTGGTTAGTGGCCCTGACTACTAAGCCGGAGGTCGTGGGTTCGATTCCCACCCAGGACAAACTTTGTGTGATGAGCATGATTGTTTGTTCTGTGTCTGGGTGTGATTTATCTATAATATGTATGTATTTATAAATTATATAAGTATGTATATCAGTGGTCTGGTTACCATAACACAAGCTCTGCTTAGCTTGGGATCAGATAGCCGTGTGTGAGTTTGTCCCAAGATATTTATTTATTTATTCTTCTGCATTATTAAAAATAAAAGAAAGAATTACCGAGCTGAAAATAATCTCGATCGCTGTCATTTCAACAATCATTTATTCGTTTATGTTAGTAACAAATAACAAGAATAAGGTATGAAGGTACCATGAAAGTACTTAATACGAAATAACCTAAAAATCCCGAATGCAAATAATGCAAATAGTTATAGAAGCACGTCTCTCCCACTACTCAAACTAGTAAGTGCAAGTATGTGAGGGTACAAAGAGGGAATGTCCGGTATTCAGAGGTACAGACCGGGATTACGTTTCATAACTACTTACCTACCTACCTGTTGCCATGTAACCTACGAACACTGCTAAATGCTCTAAGGACCAGAAATGCTGAATTCAGCTTTTTTTACTGTAAAAATTTGCAAGTGTAATGTAGAATTAAATGAATTGGTAGCGACTATAGTTAATTGTAGGAAATTACTGTAAGGTTTAACAAATTTATTACTCATAAATAATAATATATAATTCACTTATTAATGAGCTTAAATTAATATTTATGTAACTTACCATACAGGGATCGAGCGATGCCAGTAAATATGCTCGTAGATGTACATTTATAATGTGGTTTTAAATACTGGATGCGATTTTGCATCCTTAATTTATTATTTGATAGATCATTATATAATTTTGCGCTACGCAACATAATCGTCCTTTTTCCATAGTTAGATATATGTATCTACAATGACATTTGTTTAGGATTTCTTAAGTTATCATCATCAACAGCCTATCGCAGTTCACTACTGGACATAGGCCTTTCCCAAGGTTGCACCATTGAGCCCGATCGTCTCTTCGCATCCAGTTTCTTCCAGTCGCCTTGCGCAGATCGTCGCTCCATCTAGCCGGGGGGCAATAAGCTATAATAAAGTTTATTTTGAAAGTTTGCCAACTGTACTTTCTATATATATAGAAAAAGATCTTTCGCATCGCAGCTTCAAAAAACAAAAGAAACACACGGCACATTACGTCCCCCGCAGCTCAAATTCACCACATTTACCTCGGAGCCCACCATACATCACAACCAACGGTTCTCAAGCAAAGAACGCACGTAAGCAAATAAGCACGCTAAGCAATCTATGTAGCAATCCCCTTACGGATAAATAAAGCATAAACAGCCATACAGAGGAACGGTAACACTACACTTGCAAAGGATTCATGCGGAGCTTTCAAATATTCAGAGTAACAAAAAGAAATGGTGGAGCGAATTTGGAGTATGTTCCCGAGGTTCCGTGTGTGATGCGTTGTAGAGTGGTGTGTGCAGGATTTTTCTGTGCAATTGATACAGTTTTTTTTTGTGCGTGTATCGTTTATTTATTTATTTATTTATTTAGGATCTCCAACAAAAGATAATCATGACATAAAAACAATATTACAAAAGTATTATGTCGTTGGAGTGATTTAGTTAAAGAAGAGGAATATAAGATATACCTATAACATTTAACTGCCTCGATAGCCTAAGCGCGACTGCTACGCTGGAGGTCTTGGGTTCAATTTCCAGGTCGAGCAAAAAGTGTTATTGGGTTTTTCTATGAAATTCTCAGTAGCAATTCAGAGTTATTATTTGTGTCCGGTTAATAGCAATAGGCTCGCCCCATATTACATGGGTACTAAATATAGCGGCAAACTATGGGTGTACATTAGTATACTGCTTAACCCTTGAGGAAATACAGGCGATGGCTATAACATTTTTTCGCACATATTTCTTATAAGAAACATCATTACCGGGAGAAAGGTCGTACTGAAATGAATTATGTCATTTATGTCTGTCTAGTTCATAAATAATCGAGCTAGGCCTGTCACCTCGAAGGTATTTAGTCCCAAGCAACACCAGTATATCACTTCGCAGTACACTTAGACAAGGGTACTTACCCTCGGCCTACGGAACCCCAAACTGTGGACTGTTCCCACGCATAAAGGAGTAAAAGATAGATTTATGCGTCACTTACTTGTGTTTATTGTCTCAGAATACACTAGTAAACCACTTATACATATGTATCGTACATACTTACAATTTTATACTAGAATATAAATATTTGGAAAGACAAGAGTTTTCATACTTCAGACACGGTCTAGAATAGTACTTTTAAAACATGTAATTTTTTAAAAGTACCATTTCTTTTTTTGCCATTGGCTACTTTTCATCATCATCATCATCATTATATCAGCCGCAGGACGTCCACTGCTGGACTTAGGCCTCCCCCATAGATTTCCAAAAAGACTGGTTGGAAGCGGCCTGCATCCAGCGTCTTCCTGCGGTCTTAATCAGGTCGTCCATCCACCTTGTGGGTGGACGTCCTACGCTGCGCTTGCCGGTGCGTGGTCTTCATTAGAGAACTTTGCGGCCCCATCGGCCATCAGCTTTTTCAGTGAAACTTTTATACGTAGAAAATGTTCATTATATGGTAATTTTACTCTCATATAGTTTGACGTGCTTAATGATGATTAAATTGGTTAATTGAATCCAATAACGATTGGTCGTTGTATTAATTAAGATTAAAAGAAACTAAATTGTATGGCACAGCGACCATAAAAATAAATTACAGCATATTTATAGGTATTTATTAGTACTCAGCGAGATCAAAAACAAATTGGTCCTTTGCTCCAATTGTGAATATAATTACATTTTAACATTTGTAGTCCATGGAAGACTTATATTTATCTTAATTTTGTACCGAATAAGCATATATTTTTATTTTTTTGTACGAGATGGTTAATCTCTTGACTCTAGTCTTGGTCAAAGGTGACATACACAAAGTCTACGATGGAGTGAGCTTACCCAGAAGAAGCCTGTTCACTCTAACTTTAAAGAGATATTTTTAACAATAGATTTTTTTTTAATAGATAGCCCCATTATTCCTGGATAATATAATCTATATAACATCAAGCTACAAGTCGTGGGAGCGGAGCAGTATGAAAGACGAAACTTAAAGCGGATGAAATAAGCCACGCGGACGAAGTCGCGGGCTAAAGAACATAAAATAAAGTTATCACATCATCTCTCAGCCTTTTCCCAACTATGTTGGGGTCGCCTTCCAGTCTAACAGGATGCAGCTGAATACCAGTGTTTTACATGGAGCGACTGCCTATCTGACCTCCACAACTCAGTTACTGGGCAACGCGATACCTCTTGGTTAGACTGGTTGTCAGACTTCTTGGCTTCTGACTATCCGTAACGACAGCAAAATAAAGCTGTCACAACAATCAAATTAATTTAAAACTAAATTAATATAAATTTCAAATCATAATACACGAACTTCTGTAATTATAATCCCAGTTCACACAACTATCCCTTAAGCAAATAAGTAAGTAAGTAGGAACAAGACACTTACATAAAGGGGCTTACCCACTATCTAATAAGCACAAGCTGTGACGTCACGAGCTAAGCTATGTGCTAACTTAGCACAACTTTGTGATCCCGCTCGATGGAGTTATCCTATGAAAATTAACAAGAGCTAGTCTCCTTGTAATAGTTTTCTGTTTGTCTTGTGTACTGTTTCTTGGAAGTGTATTTTGTGAACATATAGGTACGGGTTTTAAAAGACTTATCACATAGCGGTTACTTGTACGTATCAAACTATGTAAAGTTAAGCAATAACGACTTTTATTTTTGGTAGTCACGTGCAATGTAACACACTCAAAAATATGGTATTTACTTAAAGTAAGTTGTAACATTTAAAACTAGTTTCGTAAATAAACTTGAACATTGAATACTCAAACGTATATTTTATAAACAACCAGGTTTCCTCATGCTCTTATACTTTACCGATGTAAGTGATGTATACATACATACCATCACGCTTGTATTTCCCGAAGGGTTAGGCAGAGGTGTACCAATATACACCCGCAGTTCGCCGGTAAGTTTAGATCCTATGTTACAGGGTGCAAAAGTAAGTGAGTCCAAAAGAGTGAGTGAGTGAGTGAGATGTATGTGATGTCCAAAATAAATTAAGATAAACATACAAATTGACAGTATCGCATTTGTAGTTCTCCGGTATTGAAGTCCCTCATACATAAAAGGCGCCCGCCTTAACCACTAGGCCATCACGACACACTAAGTAACTATAATTTACATAAGTACTTCCGAAATGTACGAATTTATTTCTATTTTGTAACAAAATGCAGTTGAAAATATTCACAACTAGATGTGTCCATTTGTGAACATGTTTATTCATATTCTCGTGCGCGGATTTTAGTAGTGCGAATATTTTAACTAGGACAGTTTTAGCAAAAGCCTGGGATAAAGCACTTTGTGGGTTACACAGTTTTGTTATCATTATTTTAGATAGGTTATATTAAAAGTAAGGAAATAAAAGCATCAATCTATGAGAAAGCGGCATTATGCTAATTAGTTATTACACTGGCCACTACAATAATAATACATTTTTAAATAAAAAATCTGCGACACGGACAAAAACGATTATTATTGAGACATACATACATAAACTCACGCCTTTTTCCCATGGGGATAGGCAGAAACCATAGAACGCCACCTGCTACTATCTTTAGATACTCCTTTCACCTTGCCCACGTTATTTCGTACATCCATTAATCAATAAGATAAGAGGTAATAATCTTCAAACGATTAAGTAAATTTTCTTGAAACGTTAGCTAAAAACACTTGATCAAATTAATTTAAAATCTATTCAGCCATTTCAAAGCTGCGATGCCACAGATATACTCTAAGCTTATAACACTCCTGATTGTGAAGACAAACCTCCCCTACAATGTTGTCAGCACTTATATCAGAGTATTTTGTGCTGTCAACACTAGCTGTAATAGAAAGCTCACGCTGTGTCCACAAGAGTAACGGTCAGCAAGGATTTGTACTAAAACTGTTGTGGAAGTACATTTGTATTGGTGTTTTTTGCACAATATGTGTGTCTTTAAATGTTACTTTGAACATTTGCATGACTACTTTCAGGGTAGATTGTACAAGGGATAAAAATGCAGTGAACACCGATGTTTTGTATTATTTACTTTTCAAACAAACGAATAAAGATAGGAATAGTTTTTTAAACCGTTGATTGTGTGGTCACCGCTGCTTATGGACATCTGCAATACCATACAGGCCTTGCAAATCCGTTGCCTTCCCAGAGACAAAGTTGAAATGTCTCATGTGCCTCCAATAACACCGGCACTCATACCCTTCAATTGAAACACAGCAACGCTGCTTTGCGGCAGAAATAGATATGGTGGTAGTACTTTCCCGGACGAGGTCCTGAAACAAAGAGCTTCACTACTACTAAATTTTCAATGTACCTTAATTAAAAGGAATAGGACCAAAAACTCGTGTATCAATTAACATTTCTACGTTCACAGTCTATTATACTTTCAGAGTCAGCATGAACGGTAATCGGACATCCAATCCTGTGTAATATTTAACTAAGGCAAGGCTTAGCACGAGCGGGCTGATGTATGACCTACAAGTATCAATTTCGAGCCGATTTTGGAAATGGAAATACTATGATAACTCATTACCTTAAAGCATTTTTATTAAATTTTATGCGAAAAGCATGATTAGTATCACCTATACGCATAAAGTCTTTAAATTTAATAAATATTACTTGCGATGCGGGTATTTTCAATACAAAAATCGATGTTTTCGTTATAGTATTTACTCTGCGCACTCGTTCCGGGCCCTCGGATAGCACGCCCCGTAGTTCCGGACGCCAGTTATAAAAATTGGCATCACCTACACCGGACTCAATAAAACATAT
Source organism: Caradrina clavipalpis (assembly GCA_932526535.1). Taxonomy (NCBI): domain Eukaryota; kingdom Metazoa; phylum Arthropoda; class Insecta; order Lepidoptera; family Noctuidae; genus Caradrina; species Caradrina clavipalpis. The sequence goes on from OW052101.1 coordinate 378,155, forward strand.
CCCAAATAAAATATTTAAAATTTCATTTTCATTTGGTACACACATCGGTGACATGTCATCCTTTATACAACCAATGTTCAGTAAAAAAATTATTTCCCAACAAAACAAATGTTTGAAACGAATCCGTACTTTATGACGCTTTGTTGCAGATCGTTTGAAATTTTAATCTGGCTGTTATAATAAAAATCGGATTTGTGTGTGGTGATAACGATTGTACTGTTTGGTATATGCCAACATACTGTAAAGCTGATTCTTTATTTATATTTTCCTTTTTTAAACAAAATTGTTTTTATTTAAAATTGAAACTAGGTACTCGGGAAAGCTTCACTTTTGGATACAATAAAAAATACGAAAATGTTAAAAGTTATTATTTATTTAACAAACAAGTAAATAAAAGCTGAGTAAATAAAACCTTACGTTATCTTTAATGCTTGCAATATTCATTTTTATTCTTATTTTAAATGCTGGTTCTGCAGTAAGTAACATAGCCATCACAAAGGTGCTTTAGCCTAAAATGAGAATACCATGTTCGCAAACTACTTACTGATACTCCAAACATAATGCTACCGGCGGGAGAATGATAAGCTTAGTTTTAATAATTACTTAGCGAGCCAATTAGCGACTGTTTTTTATTCATCTAACCTAACCTGGCAAAAAGCAGTCAAACTTTTTGCGACACGTGTGTCGTAATGTTGGACAGATTATTAATTAAATCAACCACAATGTGGGTCTCGGAAAACGTCTATCGTGCCACACCACGGCGAAGATAGCGGGATAAATTTGTCGCCGCATCAAGATAGAGAGGAAAGAAGAAAGGGTAACCTTAGACCTGCAATAGGACCGCACTAGTTAAAACACATAACATACAATCACGCCTGTATTCCCTGAAGGGTTGGACAGAGGTGTACACTGTACACTTACAGTTCGCCGGTATGTTTTAGGTCCCATGTAATAGGGGGCGAGCCTATTGCTATTGCTATACAGGGCACAAATCCTAACTCCAAGCTGCTACTGAAAATTTAATAAAAAAATCAATAAAACTTTTTGAGCCACCTGGAAATCGAATCCGAGATCTCTAGCGTAGCAGTCGCACTTAGCACCACTAGGCTAACGAGGCAGTTAAAAATAAATAACAATATCCTAATCTGATAATAACCTAAACACACCACCTTTGGTCCACCTTTGGTTGACTGGTAGAGAATGCCTAAGGCATTAAGTCCGCCTTTGTACTTTTTTTTTTGTGCATAAATTTTAAATAAATAAATAAATAATAGAAGGTAAATATTGCTTTATAAATCTGGTTCTCAAAATAGACCTCCGAGAATAGCTTATGAATGAAAATAACGTAAAGATTCTGCCTGTGTATGTACGGGAAAATCATACAGAGAGTCAAGAAAGAACTATATTTAAGGTAGCTAAATATAACTTCACAAAAACATCGCATTTATTAAATCTCTCTCTCAGTACTTCTCCTAGATTTGCAGCACTTTTCACGATGGACGCTAAGCATTAGAATTAAAAGTACCCCACTTAATTCTATTAGACCGTTCTGTATGCTGTGTGCGCACTCTTAAAAATATGTTCTTTACCGCTGGCATTTAAATTAAATGTTGTGTTGTACAGTTTTTGCGTTCCCTCTGTTATTCTGAATCCACTTGTGCCAGATTATCACGATAACACTGTTTATAAAATGTACGGACATGGATTCCGGCGCTGCGAGATGAAAAAAGTACATTAGACACTAAAGACAGGATATAATATTACATTTAGGTTTGATAAAAAGCAGGGAGAAGGAGCTTTGTGCTACTATGCATATCAAGGATGTCAAAAAAGACCAATCTTAACTAGTATAGCAGCAGAAGAGTTCTCTTGTTTATTTATGTGCTATATACAGGAAAAGTTTTTAACCAGTGCGTAATTTTTTTTGGTAGTTCAGTGTCAGTAATAGAACACATTTCCGTGTTTAGTAAAAAAAAAAAAATTTTTTTTCATCCTTGTCCGAGTTTGAAATAAGCAAAACATGGACATAATCTATTCGCCATACTATCAATGAAAACTCTTGGCCGCCGCCCGGGCGCATGGCTGGGGTGAGGGGGTGGGGAATGCGCTAGCGCCGAGTGACAATAAAATATGGTTTTTAAGTAAACATGTTTCGTAAGCGATAACTTTTTTTTAGTACTAAGACATCAAAATAAAATATACGTGTTTAATAAAACGTGTTGAAGTTTATTATGGCAAAATTTACGCACTGGTTAAAAAAAAAACCTGTATTAGTATAAGCTATACAACACCACGCTATAACACACGGGAGCGGAGCAGTATTTAAAGACGTAGCCTAAGGCGAGTAAAAAAACCAGTCGCGGGCAGAATCTAGTAATTCATATTTCTCGTGTCATCGGCGTAGCACCGGAGGCTCGTAGCACCGCGTAGCACTGGCGTAGACCCGCGTAGCGTGGGCGTCGCACTGGTTTACTTTCCACCGGAACTCCCAGAGCTCCCTTTCTAAATTGCTGATGAGGCCCCCATGTGGTTGCAGTTGGTCGGAACTCTGACATTAATAAACCTTGGCCTTTCACAGACAGGATATTCATAAAGATTTATACAATAATGACATTCATTTATAACATATTTTCTAGATTCATCTCGATTTTATTGAAGTGTTAAACGTGTATATTGCAATTTATGCCAATTGTTTTATATTATTTCAAAGGAGAGTGGGCAATCTGGTCTACCTACTCAACAGTGATGTAACATACATCGTTGAATAGGTAATTGTGTGTACTCCATTTTGTTATATGGCCGTTAAGTTGTAGGTAATGGGGTTCTCGAGATATTTCCCAAAAACAAGTTAAAGCAAATTAATTCTGCTGAATGGAACATTAGTGCAAATCTTCATTAACTATAGCTATATAAGCGCCGCTGCCTTACAGCTTTAAGATCATGAAGTCGTCACATGTCTTAATCACTCAGCTGTTTAACAGGAACAACAGTTTGCTATTTTCAAACAGTTATTTTTTCTAGTTTTCACGATTGGTAATCACATTAGACAACACATCAATAATAATATAATAACTGATATATAATAATAATATAATAGCTACTGAAGGTAACAGGAACTTTCAGTAGCGCCATCAGGATGGAATTTGGTGTGGACAAATGTGCGGTCATGCATGTCAAGCGAGGGGAGATCGAGGGAGTTCAACTCTCGGAATCTATAAACCTTAGATCCCTTTCTTTAACCGAGACCAATAAGTATTTGGGTATGTCGGAAGCGTTTGGCATCAATACTGTTGTCGTGAAGCAATCGTTGAAGTAGCGCTTCTTTGGCCGCCTGAAAAAAGTATTTAATAGTTTTTTATCAGGCGGAAGCAGGGTTGCCTTCAACGGGTGGGTCATGCCGGTATTGATGTACTTTTTTGGCATACTAAAATGGACTCAAACGGAACTCAATGCCCTGGATGGGAGGGTTCGTACATTGTTAACGGCATATCGAATGCATCACCCACGGTGATGAGAATGTATATTGCGCGGAAGTGTGGAGCTCGTGGCTTCTTAAATGCTAAGACTTTCCACAACCGCGAGATATGCAGTCTCAGGGACTTTTTTCTTTTAGCCGACATGGCCATGCCATGCACCGAGATGGTGCATGGCATGGCAGCGGATAAGGGCCTCACCCCGCTCTCGACTTAGGTAAAGAGAACTGGAGCAAATCAGTAGTGCTGGACACTAAAGATCGCGAGGAGGCATGGCAGAGTAAAGAGCTTCACGGACGCTTTTTCCGGGCCTTGCATGGGCCCGATGTAGATTTCTTAGCGAACTATGGGTATGTGTCCGACCCAGTTCTCGAAAATAGCAATGTCACATTGTACTGGGACCGATCCATCATCACTGACAGGACTATTGTAGCCAATAAGCCTGATATAGTGGTGGTGGATCACGTAGACAAGCGCGCAATGATTGTTGACATAACAGTCCCACATGACGTGAACCTCGTGAAGGCCGAGAATGAAAGAAGATCAAGTATCTTGACTTGGCTCGCGAGGTTGTCGACATGTGGGATGTGCACTTAGCGATCATTGTGTCGCTTGTCGTTTCATCCAATATTAAATATGCCAAATAAGCCTTAATATTTAAAGCTCGCTCTTTTTCCAACAAAGCGCACGCGTCGAGAGGCGTGGTTCACCAAGTCCCCCAAGTTCGACACGGTCGCTAGTCACTTATGTAGCCATAGTTAATGAAAAATTGCATTATTGTTCTATTCGGCGAAATTATTTTGCTTTAGATTGTTTTTGGGAAATATCTCGAGAACCCCATTACCTACAACTTAACGGCCATATAACAAAATGGAGTACACACAATTACCTATTCAACGACGTATGATACATCACTGTTGAGTAGGTAGACCAACTCCCATACATTTTTGCCCACTCTCCTTTATTTGCTTTTTTAATTTTTTATGTGTAGGTAATAGCTATATGCCGCGGTTTCACCCCCCTTCAGTTACGTCATTGGCTACTGCTCCGCTGTATATATATGCCTATACTACGAGTATTCCTTAAAAATACTTTTTCCAATCTGACTATTTACGGTCCAGAGATTAGCGCGTTTCATAAACGAACAGCCAAAAAAAACTTCTTCAGATTTATTATATTAGTATGTATAAGCAAATCGATGGTTCCTTATTTATGGTCCCCAATGTCAATGTCAATCAAAAAGACTACTGTTCAGTAAAGCAACTTAAAGTTTGTTTTGACGATAAAAAAGTTATTGCAACTAACAATATCAACTAAGAAGCTGACAAAAAATAATGATTTTCAATAAAATAAAATAAAATATTACATCAGACACATCTTTTAATTATAATTCTATTTATGTAAAAAAGTAAACATTGGTAAAAATGTATTTCCGACATTGTTAATAGGAACCATCGAAATATGAAAAATAAAAAAAAATAAAAAAAAAAATATATATATATATATATAATATATATATATATATACCATCACGCCTGTATTCCCCGAAGGGTTAGGCAGAGGTGTACCAATGTAGGTCCACCCACAGTTCGCCGGTATATTTAGGTCCCATGTAATAGGGGGCGAGCCTATTGCCATTAACCGGGCACTAATCCAAACTCCGAGCTGCTACTGAGAATTTCATAGAAAAACCCAATAACACTTTTTGCTCGACCCGGGAATCGAACCCAGGACCTCTTGCGTAGCAGTCGCGCACAGGACCACTAGGCCAACGAGGCAGTTAAAAAAAATAAAATAAAATAAATATCTTGGGACAACTCACACACGGCTATCTGATCCCAAGCTAAGCAGAGCTTGTGTTATGGTAACCAGACAACTGATATACATACATAAATGATTTATAAATACACGACCTCCGGCTTAGCAGTCAGGGCCGCTAACCACTAGACCAACAGGCCCGTCAAACCGAAAACAAAGAATAAGTTGTTTTCACCCCTATTTATACAAACACAAGTTCTAGATTCCAGGTTCCAGCTACTAGACTTGACCATTCAACATTAATACAATGACAATTAACATTACATCACAACAAACCAGCCAATAATATAACACTTACCGAAATTAATTGACACACCAAAATGCGACACGTCACGACTCGTTCAAGTCAGTTTAAATGACGCCGCGTCAACGTTGACGTGACGGGACGTGTTCAATTAGCGATCATCATTCGCGAACGAACGAATTGAACGACTGAACGACTGTTTGCTTTTATTATTTCGGGTTTATGGGTCAATTGTACCGTTGAATTTGGATTGAGATTGGAAAAATATTGAGTTGTTTGTTTCGTGAAGGGATTAAGTGGATAGAGAGAGTAATTCTATAGTTTCGTGTTACAAGACTTTGTAAATAACGCAGATTTGAGAGCTCCATTTTTGTGTGTTTTTTTATTAAGTCAATGTCAAAAAAAATTGAGGTTCAAAAGTGCCTTTTAATGGTCTAATTGGAATAAATTATTTGACTTTGACTTTCAAATCATTTATTTTAATTTTTTGAATCCAATATGAGGCACTTCTGAAAGTCAATTACAAGATAAAATAATAATAATATTAAATCTAGTTGCATAGTCTCTTTAATCCCGTTCCTGGGAAAGGCCTCCCTCCACTCCTTCCATCCTTCACGTTTCCGTGCCTCTTCCCTCCTGTTTCGGAGGAATCCATCCAGTCCCTCCCGACCGTGTCATTGTCTCAGCAAGCACCATTTAGTTCTACACAATAAAACAGTTTTCAGCACCTTATTAGAGAAGATCCATCCCCAGTTTACTTGAACATAAAACATAAATAAGGCGATGGACAGGCGCCAAGAAGAGTATTCTACAAAACTTAGGTCAAAGTGTACGGGACAGTTTAACCATCTTCTATTAAGTTTCGATTAGATTACTTGGAAGATAATTTTGAACACATTCTGTTCCATTATTAAACAACTAGCTTTTGCCCGTAATTTCCTCCGCGTAATTATCGGTTATAATTACAATTCAATCATGATTCAAAAAACACGTGCTATAAGAACGATATTGTTATTTTCTTGGAAACAGTACTTTTTTTCAGCATGAAAGGTGCCCAATATCCGTTTCTGTACACTTGACAACGTATATGCAAAATTTCAGGATGATCAGTTCAGTGGTTTAGGCGTGGAAACGTAAAAAAAACATACTTTCGCATTTATAATATTAGAAGACTACAATATCTTGTGAATGTTTACTAATAGGTCGTGAAATAGGCCCTAACTCTTCAAAGTTTGATAGTTATGTTATGGTGGTGGTGGTGGTGGTATAAATAGTATTTTTGTAAACCACATCCCCTCCAACCCACAAATAAGTTGCAACAATAAATCTCCAATACAAACTAGTCAAAACTCAGCCGCGGTTCTACTTTTAAATTGGCACAACTGTATCAAAGGCGCCTCAACCACGTATGAATAATGAAACGGGACCTCCGAAACAACTTTATTTATTCATTTCCGGTTCGTTGATCAAAAGGAACCGTCTCGTGCCGGACGGCCGGTAAAATGACGGTTTTTACAATACCTCTTTTGTAGCGATTTTGAATTTATAAGTCGACGTATGTTCGGTTTGAAGGCTCTGAATTGCGAAGCAGTTTTTGATGTTTCATTTATATTTTGGCGGAATATTTTAATGATTATGTTGTTATTTTTTATAGATGATTAAATGTTAAATGCATTTTGGCTCTTGCTTGGTTACTACAAATTAAATACCTGTTTTTTTTTCGAGTATGTATGTATTTAAGTTGTAAATAAAATACTAATAAATAAACAAATAAACCTAAATATACCGGTGAACTGTGAGTGTACATAGATACACCTCTGCCTAACTCTTCGAGGAATACAGGCGTGATGGTATATTTATTTTTATTTTATTTTAAAATAATAGTCTTCAAATTGTATAACCATCATCATCGAACGACGTCCTCTGCTACACATAGTCTATATGTGGCAATAGAAAGATATTTATAATTACAATGAACACTATTTCTTCAAACATGATATCAATCTTCTTAGATCTATGTTGAGACGTAGATTTAATTTAACCATACCAATCATACAACATCACGCGATAACTACTTTCCAATAATACTGATTATCTACTATCTATAATTACAACAAATCCAAAAAAAAAAAACAAGATTTGGCCCAATATCAGAACGAGTATACGTACCAAGCCTGCTGTCCCACCTCAGCTCAGAGAGCGTGTATAAATAGAGGGGCACATTTCCAAAATTAGGTAGACTTTCATGTAGTATGAAACGTTACGTCATTCAAACACCGAATGAAAGGAGCGGGATGAAGGAATGAATGAAGTTTTTCATTCAAAAATAACTGCGAATGTTTGTGTTAAGCTAGTCTTTTTAATTATGGACTGCTTTTAACTTTAGATTTCTGTTTACTCTTCTTATTTTATATTATGAAAGGTACTTAATGCTTTTAGCCAAATATTTGTTTGTTTTAATATTTTTTGTTAACAATTATGCTTTTGCCTAGCCGAAATACGAATTTGTAAAGTGAAATCATTTTCATGAATGCCAAACTAACAGATGCAGGGATTACAATCCCGCGAAGTAAAAACCGTGAATTCGGACACAAAAGAATGTAAACAGAGCAGGAATTTTGTCTATTTGCATGTCCAATGGCTTTTCTCTTTCATGTCTGACCAACAGACCCACGTAATTGTCCAAACCTAAAAATGAACTGTACTGCAAACTGCAGCGGGGGCACAAAGCGCCACGGGGAAGCGTAAAATGCCGCCTGCTCTTTTTGTACGAGCAAAAAGTGGCTACATAGTACACCGCAAAAATTCACTCTGTAAGAATTAACGAATGCCGGGACACGCGACGCCGCGAGCTCGCCGAATAAAACGCCTAAAACCTCACAGGGCTTTCACCGAAAAACCGACAAGCCACTTGTTAACGATAATACAGAAAAGACAAAAAAATCGATTAGAAAAGTTCAATTTTGATGAGAAATTAACTTCTATTTCTATCTAAATTGTTGTTTAAAGAATGATACGAATTTAATGGAAAGGTAAACAAAAAATAAACATCTCCGACGCGACAGAAGACAGAATTGTAATTACCGAAAATGTGAAAACGTTAAAACTTGAAATGAAAAAGTATTCATATTACGCTCTGAGCCGGACAGATGGAAATTACGTTTGAATTCAGTTATAACTACAGTTTATTCGTAATTTTTTTGTTTCCTTCATAAAAGTTGTGTCAGCTGGCTAGCTTGAAATTCGTTGGGATGAAAATATTCTATAAGTTTAAAAAGTCTGCCTTTGCAGCGGAAAATGTTAGCTGAATAATTTTATCTTATCAACGCCGAGAGGTTTATTTTTGTTGCATAACGAAGTATATTAGTTGAATCGATTGTTTGCTTACCTGCTGGTTTTTGTCTGCCGAAATACATGAATCTAAATATAATTCAAGGCTGACTTAACCCGGCTTTTGATTTGGCTCGTAGTCTCGTCAAGTTGAACCTCCGCTAACCACTAATTGGGTTGCGGTCCCGGCTCCGACGGCGCACAGTGTAAAATAGTGATATTTCACCGCATCTGGTTCTATTGGTATTCTTAGTAGACGTATGATCGAGAGGGCAAGATGTTATTGTGTTGAAGGGACTTTTAACCAAATATTTCTTTTGCAAATGAGGGTTTGACGTCCTTGTACCCATCGGTAATTGGTCTTTCCAAAACGGTTCGCTTTCCCTAAACGTTGGTTGTGATTCTTGCGTGGGATGGCAGGCAGCTGTCAAAGACAAACTCAATTACGATTTTTAATATATCATTTTGTTAGAAAGTTGCTATTGAACCAGCTGTCAAACTTTCTGTCAAATAGACTTCCCATTACGTAAGTATTGGATTACATGCGATGATGCGTATGGAGATTAGGGGGGCAATTCTGGTAACTTCTACCTGTCAAAAATGCCGCTATTTTACCAACATTTTTGACAACATACAATGCTCGTGTTTTCTCTGTATGAGAAAGAAGCCTTTGCCCTGCAGTGGGACAGTTATTATTAAGTTAAGATTGCGTAGAATATCGTTTCTGAAGACCAATCTTAGCTGGGTGAATACACATGTTGAGTGACTAGAATCTAGTAATAAGCTCGTTCTATATTGTATGTATATCTAGTAGTATAATAATTACAGAACACACCAGTCCACTACGTACTCTACGTACCTACGTACCTACTCTACGTACGAACATATCGCTGTACAAACCCTCTTATAGTTATTAGCTGGCCAAGCAAAACAAAGCAAAGAGAACGAATGGACGCTGCTGTGCATCATAACTAGGTATACAGCAATATTTTAGAGTAACTTTAAGCGAAAAGTTGGAAAAAATGAAATGCGGATGATGGATGTTGTAATTGTAGGTAACAAATTGAATTCAAAATTGCCTTAGTTTTCCAGGAATATTGTTGAGCTGTCTCCACGAATACTTAGAAGTTTCTTTGAATAAAGAACCTATATTAAAGTAGAACAAGTTTGTAAATAGGCTAATGCCATCCACGTGTAGGATAGTGACTATGAAAATACATTTAGAATAATTGTTTATCCAATATTCGTTGCAAACTTAGGCAAAACTTTACAGATTGGTTTAACCCACTTTAGTTGTTCTATCATTTGTTTAATTTAACAAACAGTCGACAAGACCACTGAAGTTTAACCACAACTGTACACCAGAACTTAATGCATCACGAGTCACATACGCGTTCCTAACTCACAGCAATCCACGGTCCATACGTGCCTCCGTGCCTCAAACAATAATCTTATGCCACGCCTCTGCCTTGCTGCCTCGAGAACCATCGATTTTTAAACGCCTCGCCTCGGCTAAGCCGCTTTCGTTTTTGTTTACATACCGGATTCTCCTTTAATGGAATGGTTCTGATTTGTTGGTGAATGGCGGTAATCCTGGACTGCGGCTGGGTGGTATTGAGGGGATGTTAGTGGGTGTGAAGTGTTGATGTTGTTGCAATGAGTTTTAGATAGGTGTAGGCACAATAATTGGGCCCAATTATGTAGCTATTAATTGTTTAAACAGTATTTACCTGGTTTCAATTCACAAGTCGGGCTAAAAAAAATCTTGTGCTTTTCTATTAGGAATTTCTCAGTAGCAGTCCGGAGTTTGGAAGTTGGTGGTGTAAGACCACCGTGCCTCAGAAACTAAGTAAAGCCGTTGGTCTGGCCGTCATTCGTAGATATTTAACAGTAGGTTCAGGTTTCAGAAGTCTGACAACCAGACAGTCCAGTCCAGTCTTACCAAGTGGTATCGTGTTGCCCAGTTACTGGGTTGTGAAGGTCAGATAGGCAGTCGCTTCATGTAAAACACTGCTTGGTACGGTTAAATTGAAAACCAACCCTAAGATAGTTCTGCGGGTTGTTCGAAAGAGATACCGCGCCCCCGGAACGCAAAGGGCACATGAAGGAACATAGACGGGTTTTAGTCAGTAAAAGTCTGACACTCCCTCCCGCCCCGCCCAGGGCGGGGGAAGTTATTTGATGATTTCCCGTCTATAAAAAAAAAAAAAAAAAAACCCTAAGATAGTTGGGAAAAGGCTAAGCAGATATATAAGTGTTAAACAATATTTAACATAGCTGAGTTATCTATTCTTCTAAATCAACTACTACAAGTCCGTTTGGTTCATCTAAAATTGCCCTTTTGACATTAAAACTCAATAAATCACAATTATTTCAACAGCGCTTTATTCTTGACTAAAAAACTAACCAATTATAACGGAGCTGAAAGACAAATAGCCGCTCACAGTAAACTTTTAGTTTCACTTCCGTGTTCAGTCATAATAACGAGTGACGTCACGTCACCGTTTCCGGTTCCTGGGGTCATACGTGACTGGTTCCATTAATCTAGTTACCGCTTCACGTGGACAAATAGGGGAGGGCAGAAGTTCTATTCTGTTATAAAAGGCTGACTTTATTTCTAAAGCCACTAAGCTGTAGTAGGAAATACGTACAAGCTTCATTATTGGTGTTTTGGCGCGCTTTATATAGCATGACTTCAATGTACAATGTACTGCGTGTCAAAAGAGGATAAAATCTTTATACTGTTTTGACTACCATCGTCCCATTTCTCTTACGAAGACGCTGGATGAAGGGCGGTTCTGATCGGTCCTTTTTGAAATCTATGCGGCAGACTTATGTCCAGCAGTAGACGTTCTGCGGCTGATATGATGATGATGATTTCTCTTACCATTGGTCAAAAATAAACATAATTACAAGTTTGGACATGGTGAAAAATTTCATCTGTCTTTTGCTTGATTTTAAACCTGTATCAAATTATATTAACAGTCTTTTATTTAATTTCAGATTAGTTAACCTTCTAAGGTTATTTTACTCGTTGTTCAAAATGTATTTTTGTAAGTTAGTAATTGTTATCATAATCAGCTTTAACTTATGAGGTCAAAGGCTAGGTTTGGTCAGAGGGAAGTTTAAAAGGTCAATAACTTTGACGTGGTTTAAGGACATAAATGAATGGCTGACCATCTATCCTTGTTATGATATGGTGGCACTTATTATACTATGTGTAGTTATACAATGGTTCTATTAAGGAATATTTTACGTTTTATTACAGGAGACAGGATAGGGAGCATGATTCTATTGTTGCCTTTTAGGACAATAGGTGTTGCCTGTGGCTAAATAATTACAGCCGCATAGACCGATCTTCCGGGTTAAGCCACGCTTGCCGAGGTTGGTCTGTGGATGGGTGACCATTTACCATAGCGAGTTTCCTCCGTGCCTCGGAAAGCACGTAAAGCCGTTGGTCCCGGCTGTCATTTGTAGATCTTTGACAGTCGTTAGGGATAGTCAGAAGCCAAGAAGTCTGACAACCAGTCTAACCAAGGGGTATCGTGTTGCCCAGTTACTGAGTTGTGGAGGTCCGATAGGCAGTCGCTCCATGTAAAACACTGGTATTCAGCTGCATCCGGTTAGACTGGAAAGCTGACCCCAACATAGTTGGGAAAAGGTTAAGCAGATGATGAGGTGTTGCCTAACTTCTACTGCTGGACTTAGACCTGCTGCATTGCTACAATGCCTGGTCCTGTCATTCTCGTATCACGTGAACTGCCTCTGCCTTTACCGACTATCGGTCCGCTCTGAGGAGGATAGTTTTTTAAACGATGGTAATTAATGTTTAAATGGCTTCTTCTGCTCTGAGTGGAGTGTAACTCTTACTGACTAAAATCCACCCGTGTTCCTTTCAATGCCCTTTGCGTTCCAGGGCCTCAATAACTCTTTCGAACAAATTCCGCGACCGTGGCAGGGTCGCAACCCTGGCATGACCCTGTGGAGGTCCTATCTGCATTATACGGTCTTGGTTTTGAGAAATTATGCTTATGTAAAGGGATCACTACAAACTTAATACTTCTTCGGATATTTTGTTTACTATGTCTTTCTTTAGACGGGTATTGTAAACAAAATGTAACAACACCGAAAAACATACCGAGGTATGTCCAATATCCATAATTCTGCAACTCTGTAAACAAAATTTAACTTGTAAACTGTCCTCTCCAAAGATCGCGCCGATCAGTTTTGACCTTTCAACATTTTCAGGTGAAACGACCAATCTTAGGGAGTGCCTCATTTTATAAATTATTCCCTCCTTCCAGAGGAATCTACCAAATATTTTTGCTTAGACGAGCTTGGCTTGTTTCGGGAGGTTCCTGCACCTCATCGGGCGGGAGGAAACGCCCGGGTGTCACCATTGTGAGGATCGCCCCGAGGACACGGTGGAGCATACTTTGGCGGTGTGCCCTGCTTGGGCTGAGCACCGCCGAGTCCTCGAGGCGGCCATCGGCGGCGGCGCCCTCTCGCGTCCGGCACTGGTCCAGGCCATGGTCCGGAGCGAGGGGGAATGGGAAGCAGTCGCCTCCTTCTGCGAAGCTGTAATGCTGGAGAAGGAGGCGGCGGGACGGGAGAGGGAAAGGAGGGTCCCCCGTCCCAGCGGCCGCCGCGGTAGACGATCCGGGCGTCGGGAGCCACGTGACGACTCCCGGCCACCGTAGACGCGGGTCTGTGGACGGTGAGCAATGGGTAGCTCACCGTCCGTACGTTCACTAGCGACAGACCGTGTCGACGGCGCGTTCGTGTTCCACGCGCGCCTCAAAGAGATGTCAGCAAAATTGGATGGGGCCACTGAGGGCCGATGCCTGCCGGGGCTGCGGGTTGTTCGAAAGAGATACCGCGCCCCCGGAACGCAAAGGGCACATGAAGGAACATAGACGGGTTTTAGTCAGTAAAAGTCTGACACTCCCTCCCGCCCCGCCCAGGGCGGGGGAAGTTATTTGATGATTTCCCGTCTATAAAAAAAAAAAAAAAAAAAAAAAAAAAAAGACGAGCTTGGCTATGCTACTCGATAAGACTGTATTTATGAAAATAAGCAGACGAGCGTCAGCCATTTCCCGTTGTATATTACCGCAAACATATTTTAATTTTTTATTGCTTTTGTTTTTTTATTTAATTAGATTAAGTAAGTTTTTGATTTATGTGCGTCGCTTTCACGCGAATAAATCGTTTTTCTTTCAGATGTAAAGCTGTGTGAGTGAAGGTATGTGCATTTATGTTGAAGTGCGTTTGAGTGTGTGGATTTAATGAAATATAAATACTGGAGAACAGAAGTTATTTTGATATATTTTTAGACTAGTAGTGTCTTCCCTGTGTGTGTGTTTCCGTGAATATCAATTATTACGGGGTATTTTTTAGCACGGAACTCTAACTCTTTTTCTTTAATAAAAGCGGCCCAGCCGTTTTGGAGATTAGCCGGTACCATCAGGTGTGTGTAGTGATGGATAATATAAAATGTTCTTTTCGTGTAAGTACCTTCTAAACATTAATATTATTTTGTAAATAGCTGTAATTTTGAAGAAGGCACTTCTAATCTATTTATTTGGATAGGTAGATCTAACAAAAGCTTAAATAATGTGCTAAATGTTGTGCGTTGGTTTATTTTAATACTTAACTTTCATTTTAACGAATCATGTGATACAGAAAGTCCAATCAGTAGCTCGTGAACCTCACATCGCTGAAGCGCCAATCAAATCAATTAAATACAAATTAATGAAGCGCTGTAAACCGTAAAAATAAAATCGTAATTACAAACTTGAAACCTTAAAGCCGTCCGCTTTTTGTTTTAACTCCTTGCCATGATGACAAAGTAATCAATTATTACGGATTATCACTGCGGCGATAAATTCTCTCGTGGTAAGCTTTTCGTTCTGTTTACACAATCAGTCCAGGCTGAAGAGATTGTTCGAGAGTTTCCACTGATTTTACATGTTTTTGTGGAGAGATTATACTAATGAGAATTGTTCGATTGTAATTATTGTGGCTTGATTGTTAAGAAAAGTTTAAAATTTTCAATATAATTCTGATATTATATTGAAACTTTTTAATGACTATAGTAATATATTGAGCCAAAAATAATAGTCTTATTTTTTACCAACTTTGGAGAATCCGGAAATTAGAATTTGGACTAATTCGGTTTTTTTTTAATTGTTATGAATCTCTTCACGTTGTTCTAAACAATTACTAATTTGCTAAAATTTAAAATAATGACTAGATTCAGTTTCACAAAATCCATAGTAACAAACTAAAGAAGAAAGAAAAAAAGAAGAATAGAGATCGTCTGTGGTCATTTTTACATAAGTATACGTTTTGCATCCTACTGCAATCATCAAAACAAAACTGTACGATTACGGTTTTCCTTCATGGTCTTCAATTATAGTCATTTTCAGCAATAGACGTAGGTATATAAAGCTGAAATGATTATAAAATGCTAAACAACACGTAATACGTCATCAAACGCTTGTAACATTTGAATAATGCATGTAGTTATTGAAATGTTAGTGTAGCGGTAACAGCAGGTTTATAGCCCCACTTCGGGATATTGAAGGTTCCAGGAACAATAAAGTTTATGCTATGAAATTGTGTGTTGACCTAGATATGCTTTAGCGGTAGATTGTCTGTTGAAGACTTGATATTAAACCGTACCTATTTAGCTTTCGGTCTTGTGTTTGTTTTAGTGTTGTTTACTAAATCATTCTAGCAAAATGCTGACTCCAGATATTTGTGTTTTCAGATTCATTTCAGGATACTTAAAAATCCTTACCCGGTGATTACCAGCTCAACAAAAGTGTATTTAAGTAACGAAAATTTTATTTACTAGCTTTAGCTCTCGATTTTGCCTGTGTGAATTTTTTTCACGGATCGAAATTATTTTGGAATATAAAATAAAGCCTATTTTGCTCTCTAATAATGTAGCTTTCCTAAGGGTGATTTTTTAATTTATCCATTACAAACTAAAGGAAACATCTTTTCACTTTAAAATATTAGTTAAGACAATCTAATTTTACATCCATATATGGAGCAATATTCTTAAATGTCTGTCCAACTATGAGAATAAAGTAAAGCTATTACCTTTTCCCAACTACCATAGAACAGCGTACAATGATCCCCGGATCCCCGTTATTGTTAAAAATAACAAAGCCATCGGCGATCGACGATCGGTAAATTAGAGAAAGCATCGATAAAAGGTGTAATCTTTCAGCGGAGGAACACAAAAGAAAATGTTATTGCTCGGGCTGATCTCCCCTTTATGTGCGGAGCCGGTCAACCCGCGGCTAGCCCGGACCGGCCGCATTACAATATGAATGAAATGTCAAGTAACAGTGGCCTGATACGCGGATATCGATAGGTCAGGTTTATTTATAGATGAGGATTCCATACTAATATTGTAAATGCGAAAGTGAGTTTATGTATTATTTTGTTTGTTATTCTTTCAAGGTTAAGCTACTAAGGCGGTTTTAATGAAATTTAGTGCAGACTTAGGTTAAAGCCAAAGAAAGGACACAAGCACGCCACGGGTAGAAGCTATTCTGTTAATATTTTATAAAAAGTACCTATATTGCAGTCTTAAACTCAAGATTCTAATTCATCGTAATTATCATATCAGCCGCAGGACATCCACCTGCTGCTGGACATAGGCCTTCCCCATAGATTTACAAAAGGACCGGTTAAAAGGTTACCGGTTAAGGTCGGTTATATTTCTCACTCTTCTATTAGTTTTTAGTTTGGCTTAACCACGCTAAATATAAGGTTGATAATCACTGTCACTTGTTTACTATCGTCACTACGATTTCAATTCTAAAGTTACCTAAAAAAGACATCTATGGCAAATAACGAGGCATTTTGTTATGGTGTTATATTTACAAAATAAAATTCAATTCACAAAAGCTTCATGCTTAATCAAAACACACACACACACATACAGACAAAAATAAACCATTAACGAACAAGGCAATTTTGTACGAAGTAAATATGCAGGGTCCATACTGGTCCATATCAATTGTGTAGGTAACGGTTCAATTTAATCAATGCCGGCTGACATAACACGATTGATTCTCGACAATGATCGTAGAATTGAGGGATATGTTGAAGTTACAGATATTTTAGGAGAAAAAGAGATTAGTTATTGGAATTAAAGACTGGTAAGAGGAGCAGTATTATTGAGCAGTACGTTATAATCAGAGTGATCATCTGATCATGTCAAGTGTCTCATGTACTGTAAAAATCATATTTGTTAAGTATGTTTATGAAATATGTTTTTTTTACCTACTAGTATGTTTATAAAATATTGTAAAAGGTTTATTATAAAAAAGTAAGTGTGGAATTTCCTGCCCATTCTTCTCCATACGAAACGACCTTTTGGAAGGGACAACTAGATTCAATTATTTCTTCTTGTATATGATGTTCAAAAGTAACTTTTAATTATTTGGCTTTGAGTGGTGATCAAAATATAGGTGGAATACTCTAAAAATAGAAGAGTAAACTGCTTCTCTAGTGTAAAAAGATTTGCTAGACCACAAGTTTGGTGGCAGGATCGCCTAAGTACGATACTCCAGAAGTCCAAACGATAAGAGTCTAAAATCTTGGAATATTCTAAATTAAGACAAGTATAAGCATTGTTTTCAAATTATAAGTTGTACCCTATTTAAGTGACTCAGTAATTTATTTTTCAATATTCTTTTGTCCTCGTAAGCCACTGAAATGTACATAAATAAAAGTATCATTTTGTATTTTCTAAGTGAAGACCTGTAATTGACTGTCAGTTTAATTTACTTTTCTTTTAAGTCGGTTTTTAAGCTATAAGTCTTACTTATTAATTGTATAAATAAGATGTAGGTACGCTTAAATATTCAGAGAAATTATGTAAAATAATCTTTATGTTTAGTACAGAAGTGTACATAATGCTTTGCTCACTGGAATCTCCTCCGTTTCGACCATCCACGATTCAAACGAGGTAAATAAACAGACGCATACATTTGCGATTTAGGAGGCGTTGGCCGATTGGCTGTTGTGGAGCGGACTTTAAAAATGTCCCTGATTGCCTTGTGTTGCCCATGTTTACTTTAGGCAGAGTGTGAAGGGGACCAGCCCCCCAGTACCGTCAAAATTTAACGATTAGGATTTTATAGTAAAACGTAGGTTTATATCTCTGCTGTAACCTGAATTTTAGATCAATATGCCTTTACGCTGTATTGATCACGTACGCCTTTTGTGAACCTTGTTGAGGACGGCTTTCAGTTTCACTATCTATTGGTATATCAGGAGACGTATTATGAAGATTGAACGCCATCATTTTTCGAGTGCTAGAGAGAGATAGACCTATACATGTACAAACAAAGGCGGTAGAATCATCCCTTCTTCGCAACGCAATAATAGCATTGATCAACGTGGTTGCTCAAGGCGATTGCAGGATTGGATACGATTACTAATATTTAAGGTTAAGTTTTCCTCACTATGTTTTCACTGCTGTCAGTGAAAACATAGAAAAAGTTCTTCTAAGTTTATCTTGTCTTCCAAGATAAACTTAGAAGATACATTGTTTGAATTTATTAAGTCATATTTGTACCTACTCGGTTTTGAACTCACAATCTCATGCATTAGGAACGGAGGCTTTAACCACTGGATCCTTCCAACATTACTCGAATTAATCTGTGAAAAACATAAATCTCTTGTGTATCGGTAACTCCGTCAAAATGTAACAAAAGAGAAGTGGCATTCAATGTTACGAAGCGGAGAAAATATAAAAACGTGTAAAATATGCCATGTTACTGTTTATCTCAGGAACGCCTGGATTTGTAGGCGTTTTATCGCAAATTCATCACTCCTGTTACATTGCTAACTCTACACTGACGCAGACACCTCATAAATCTTATTAAAGGTTTATCGCTAAGTCTAAAAATATATAACTGAAGATAACAAGTAAACAACAAAATATCCAGGGTTACACCCTGTTTTGTTGCTGATCATAATATTGTTAAGCCTGCTTATAATATTGGTATATCTTTGGGTGTCTATGTGAGGTGTAAAAGACTAACTCATGAAATATTACAGCTCTGTCTCAGGGTTGGCACCGCATCGGCGATGTCAGTTATTGCAATATGTCGTGATGGCCCAGTGCTCAAGGCGCCCGCCTCTCATGCATGAGGTACTAGGTTCAAATCCGGGAAAGTGCCAATGTGTCTTTTCAATTCATATGTACTTTCTAAGTTTATCTTGGACATCACTGACATCAAGTTCTTAACTGTCGCATTAGGGTAACGTGTAATGATAGTATAAATTGTTAAAAGTAAGGTCGTTAATCTTTGACAAGTACGACGATGCGTCGGAAACTAATTCACAATAGTCGGTACTGTTATTATTGATGGAGATGCTTGCATTACCAATGTTTAAAAGCTAGCTGTTAGCGAGGACTTTTCAAAGGATTCGGATGTTTGAAACCGTTTGGATCTATCCTCGGGCGACACGTAAGTCGGAGACATGTCGCTGAACAAACGTTTAGTGTTACTATTAGCGGAGGTCGGCGCGGGCGGCGACCTGGGTGTCTTGGTATTTTTCCGAAATATTTCCCCTCCACGATCAGGAGGGTTATCATTATTATATATCATTATTAAACGACAAAAAACTAATTAAATGGAATAAAAAAAAAAAAAAAAACGAGTAAAATACACGACGATAAAATTTTTGCAATACCCTCACACTTAAGAAAATAAATGTACTCACCGATAGCTGCCGAAATTAACTAATTACCAGTAATTATGGGATTAAACACGTATAAAAACTTCCGATACCAGCACTTAGCACAATAACACACAACTAGAAACAACTCACGAGCCGGGAATCAAACACAGAACACAATAAACGTAATTACAATTAGCAGCGAAATAGATCGCAACTGTACCGAGCGCGCGCGCGGAGGGAACTGTAAAAAAACCGGTATGATAAAAGTAAATAAATAAATAAATGTCCAAACATGGCGATGACCACCTATATCTTCACTTCTACCATTAGGTAAGCTACCTGCTTTTTTAGTGTTCCGTCTACTAAGACTTTGCTGTCCTCTGTCTGTCTGTCTGTACGTCCTGGCTGTATCTCATGAACAGTGATAGTTAGACAGTTGAAATTTTCACAGATGATGTATTTCTCTTGCCGCTTTATCAACAAATCTTAAAAACCAGAATAAAATAAATATTTCAGGGGGCTCCTATACAAAAAACGTGTTTTTTTTTGCCGTTTTTATCGATTATGGTACAGGACCCTTTGTGCGCGAGTCCGACTCGCACTTGGCCGGTTTTTATAGCATTCTATAACCCTAACTTTGTATTGTGTAGTATAGAAAACATGTAATCATAAAACTTGACACATAACTACAACTAAAACCTTGGCATGTATGTCAAACAAACTCCCACAAAAATATAAAATCGAAACAAATCCAATTTCATGAAATCACACAAGTAAAGAGTATTCCAGTAACTGGTATTATAAAATTCAAATAATAACCCACATCGATGGCGCTGACAAAGGTACTCCCCACGGAGGGGATGGCGGCGGCTCTGTATCCATTATAAGTTGAATTAATGCTGGATGCCGCTATTTCTCAGGGGGCGGCGAATTGACGAAGGTTTTTATATCCAAATGTGGATGATCGATTGATCATTTTAGGGTATTAAGTTTAGGTCTTAAAATAGTACCTACCTATTTAATTTTTGAAGTGTAAATCTTTGTTTAGTTTATTTATTAAAAATCTCCCTTTTAGGTATCATTATAGGTGTATCCCTAATGTAACAGCGCAGTCTTAAAATTTACGAATTAACCTTATATCACTTATTTTTCAAATATAAAACTTACTTAAAATAATAATTAAATTACAAACTATGTACAGTTTATAAAAAAGGGAAGGTCATAGGGCATCGAAAAACTCCGCATCGCTGTAAATAAGACAAGTGCCGAAAATGCTGGCAGCATTGCCTTATTGTATGGCAAATAAATGAGCGCTCGGACTCTAAGCAAAAACCCGAAACGTATGTCAACCCCAAACGACTCAAACAATAACTAACTAATATTACTACCACCATACTATTATCTTCGATTACTAATACACACTCTTGAACAAATGTTTTTCAGTGACAAATTATCCTCATTTCAGGAGGATTGATAAAGAATGATTAATTATAAACCTGCTGAGTTATAACCCTGCATAATTTGCAACTCCCAAGATTCTGTCTTTGTAAAGAATTAGGTCGAGTATCCTCGGTATGCACGCGTCAGTGTGAGCTACGGAATAGAACCTCCGTCTGTTCATACCTCGTCTTATAGATCTTAGATAAGCACCCTACTACGTGCTTACGTCACATTACAGAATCTTCTATTAATTAAAGAAGAAATAAGATTTTGTAAAAACCAAACTGAAAGAAAAGAGTTTTTTGCTCGTTCTTCTCTATAGAGACCTACATTTTGGAACGAGCAAATCCAACTTTAAACTGTAACTTTTTGACAATTCGAAAGTGTCTATAAACGGTCTAATTGTTAAATGGTCTAAATGCTTTGACTTTGACTTTAAATAGAAGTTACTTTGGAAGTCCTACGACAGTGTACCAAAAATAATTGCGTACTTACCCTACTCGTAATGGATCACTATGTCAAGACAAAAATATGAGGCTATTGGCACACCATCAGTCCGATCACCACGAAATACCCCATAAATACTGGCAGGTGCTCCGGCCGGCAATAAATGAAGTCATTATGACGTCACGACCCGGCCCGACCCGGGTAGGTTATTAATTTGAGACACATTTTATAATTAATGATTGGGGTCATTTATTTTGTAAGCGATTTATTGGCTACTGTGTTTTACTTGTCGATAAGTTCTGCTTTTGCTTAAATTGGTAATTATTGGAAGTGTGATCATGTTATTATCAATCCATCTACCTAATTAGTGCGGTGAACATTACGGTCAATCTCATCTGCAGAATGATTTTAGTCAACCAAACATTTTATATGGGATTTGATAGTAAATTGATAGCGACTTGACCAAGTTTTCGGGAATCGGGAGTCGGACAACTCGACAAACAATTTTTGCGCAGCATTTTAATAGAACTAACAGGAATTCTCATTCGCTTTACAATACTTCAAATATTTGTTTTACAACAGAACGTGTTATGAAAAATTCTCCGGCCGACCAGTTAACATTTTTGCTAAATTCTAAAACCAATAAAATTCTTTGTTCTATCGTAATTCTAACCGTAGGTATCTATACTCGATCGATCATTTATCGTTTAACATTCAATTGCAATCTTTAAAGAAACATTTGAGCGGATATAAAGTTTTTTTTTTGGTTCTTATAAGCCCAAGCAAAACTTCCCAAAAAAACCTTGCTCCAGCTAAAATGCGAGCAGACACAGTAATCCTTCACGCGACCCTAACAAATAAATAACAAAACTCTTAAAAGTAAATTCGCAGCAACTCAAAAATCGAGAGCCCCAGACTACGGCGAAATTCCCGAGAATTTCGGGAATTATCGCAGCAATTCTGTCATTTGAAGGCGTGCCGAGACAATTCTTCACAAAGTAATTATGTCTTTGTTGAGTCAAAGACTGCCCCCATCCTTTGATGCCGTACCTGTCTTGCGTAAGCTTGTGCAAGATACGGGGGATCAATGTACCCTCACCCTTCATTATGGTGTTTTACTTGTTTTATTTGGAATGTTGGGGTATTCGGGACTCAGTAATTGTTTGAAACTTTTTGAATTGAATTTGGTACCGTATTTATTTTTGTTCTTTATTTCTTTTTCCTGCTATCGGTTTTTAGGCGTCAGATTTATTTGCTTTATTGCCAATATGTTGAATACGCTGAATATACGTTTAAATCTTTATCAACAACGCCTGAAACGAGATGTATTCAACCGAGCCACTTCATAAACATTTAAATTGCGGGTAGAATATCTCTAACAAAATCTGGCAAAATCACGACTGTGATGAAGATTAGTAACATCTCTAAGTATCTTGTCCGAAATTAATGTTGTAATTACAATTTGCATTAATAATGACCTCTTCTTAACCCCGATCGCAGTCAGGTGGCAGGCCTATAGCTGCTACATCCCAACTTCAGCCCCACGGGGATAATTCCGGAATTTTTTAATAAAACTTGCCTCGTTATTCATCCAGTAACGACAGAGAAGAAACCCGTGGTTTTGTTTACAATAACATGATAATATTCGGTTCATGGCTCACTATTCCCACTTTTATTATCCAACTTGGACAATTGGCTGGGGTCTGCATAATGAAATCGAAGCGCTTAGGGTTTTTTCGGGGTTAGAATGGGGTCGTGAGCCTATGAAACTAAAATATTCGGGAAATTGGTGTTCTTGTTTCAGATTAAGTTGTAATTGGTTTAGTGAAAGTACTCACGCTGAAGTTCAGTGGGTACCTACTGTTTTCGAATACCAAATTAAATATCTTAAAAGTTATTCAATTAGTTAGCTGAATTTAATTGAGTTTCGGGTTAAAAGATAATTTGTTATTGTGAGGTTTTTAAAATGTAAATTGCATGTAAAATTATTTTCCTTTCATATGCCCCGTGTCTTGATAGCTATAATAACACTTTCTGGTAAAATAAAGCTATGGCGGTCTTGCCCAGCACGTGATGTACAAAAATGAAACATGCAGTTACGTTGTGATATAACAAAATAACCAGACACCCATATTTCCAGACCCGGTAATTTCCTTCCTAGATTTTATTGTAACTTGTAAATGATTTTCAGGTCTCCCTCTGCCTCCGCTTTCTGCGAATATAACTACGATATCACTAGATACTGATGGAAGCTACCTCTACGTACAATACCAAATTAAGACACATCTCTACCGTAGTACGATTTGATTGGCTGTCAGAAACAGCACGGAGATAATAATCGAAGTTGAAATTGAGTCTTTTGTCAAACGGCGCACGAACAACGTCTGCTAATCATGGGAATTATGCTTCAGTTTGAGTAGAAAGGCTTTATATCACGAGTTATAATGGATCTGTTCCAACAATGTCGACGTTGGAAGATATGACAGAACTAAACGCTTCTTGGCATCTATAATTATGAACATCTACATTATATAAATAAAATTTTTCAAAACTCTAAGTAAAAAAGTATTTTTATCTAATCAGTTTGAAAATGAATACCTTCAAACGTCAATGCTATGGAAAATAACACTGTATAGACTTTACCACTGTCTTATGTAAATAATGAAATGCAAACAGTAGTCCTATTCTGTGAAAATCTCTTTAGGTGATTGACAGATCCCTGGAATAAGCTCACAATACCTCAGAATAGACTGGCTTTTTTTTTATATATGGGAAATCATCAAATAACTTCTCCCGCCCTGGGCGGGACGGGAGGGATTGAATAGACTGGCTGAAAGGTCAATATGATACAACCATAATTAAATCATTTTATAATAGTTGGTAATTAAACCTACCATTAGCATGAAATCACTAGACATTCCGCAAATATCTTCACCAAATAACACTAGAAAGTGTACCAATTAATGAACAAATGAAAACGCAAACAAATAGCTTTAAAATTGCCGAACACAAACACAATAGTTTAAGAAAATAACAAGCATTGTGGGAGAAGGGTTGTAAATTTGAAGTAGGTAGGTAGGTAGGTACCTCGCAAGGCAAGTTTCTTGAAGGTCAGGAGGGACGAAACTTTGCCGGGTTTAGTTGAATTTTAGGATTCCGGGCGTCGCTTATAAATTCATACACCGCTTTAGAGCGCAAATAATTTTGTGGACTTACTATACTCCGGGGTGAAGGGAACTGCTGCTCGATTGGATGTAAACGTGGGAGGACGCTTTGAGCTATTTTCGGGTTGGAATCCGAGATTTGAGTTATTGTTGAAGAGATCTTAAATCTTCTTTTATGTTTGGTTCTGTAGATATTCAGAACTTATGAAGCCTTGGCGAATTTAAGAACAAATGTTACAAAAACATATTTCAGGGTGACAGCGATCGATGACTTCTTAAAATAAATGAAGAACGTTATCCTTTTTCAATTTTCAACGTTACAGTAACCGATTACCACTCCTGTCGAAATTGTAGTCACTAGCAGATACAATACTGTTTACAAAACTAAGGATGATGCTGATATAGGTATTAGTCAAAACCCCGTTAAAATGTTAGATGGGAGTCACACAACCTAGGGTCCTAATTAAAATTATATAGTAGTTCCTATAAGTGCTACAGTATGTTCTAAATTGTGCAAAACCTAATTTCCGCTGAAGCCTGTCAAATGAAATGTTCTCCCCACTAGACTGAACAGCTGAATATCCAAGTTATCCCACAGATTCACCCGACGCGACACGAGAGATATAGCGCACTAGAACATGCACTAGTTTCTCTGAAACAGTTGGGTTCCAGTTTATTCCTACTACCTTTTCTTATAACATCCAATCATGCCTGTATTCTCCGAAGGACTAGGCAGAGGGGTACCAATGTACAACCACAGTTCGCCGATATGTTTAGGTACCATGTAATACGGGGCGAGCCTATTGCCATTAACCGGGCACAAATCTTGATTCCGAGCTGCTACTGAGAATTTCACAGGAAAACCCAATAACACTTTTTGCTCGGCCTGGGAATCGAACCAAAGACCTCTAGCGTAGCAGTCGCGCTTAGGCCAACGAGGCAGTTCTTCTCTTACCCTTAAAATAAGTAACACCAAATCATTAAAAACAAGCTTAAATAATAACACAATATAGTAAGACGATACGCATGTTCAAAGTAATGTAATTACTGTCTAATACCCGAATAGGTAACAAAGTTATAAATTATTAATTTGTGCTCCACATAAATCTGTAAGCTGAACTGAAGTTAGCAAGCAAAGCGTTGAATTATCTCGTAAATACAGTGTCAGTGGCAACTGATATGACGTGCCTCCTTAAATATGTAACATTCTGCTGTATGAGTGACGGCAGCGGCAGATAGGCTTATCTATACGTCGATTCTGTAAAATTCAGACATGAACTCGCATCTCAAGTCACTATTCATCCTCACTTCGCTTAAGGTTCAAAATGACATTGATTTATTTGACACTTTGAAGTGCGATGTGAGCGTCGAAGTGACAGTGGAATTACCGTACAAAATGCCACTTCTTACGTGATCTCATACTTTATCTTTAGTTCAACTCGCTGACACGCTCGCAAGTGTGGCGCTAGTGTAAATTCGAATTATCAACCGAGTTTTTAGAATGCCAATTAAGAAAGTCACAGCGGATTCAGATTCGAAGTTTAGAACGAGGTCTTACAGAATCACACAGCAGGTATGTAACGATGTTATCTTCTGTCTATTACAGTGGAGATGTCGAGTGCTTTATTCACATTAGTACTTAGTGCATTTATGTAATCAGTGTTCAACTGTCTCGAGTGCCTGATATTGTCTTGACTTCCATAAAAACCGGCCAAGTGCGAGTCGTACTCGCGCACGAAGACTTCCGTACCATTATCTATACAAACCGCAAAAAAACACGCTTGTCATATGGGAGCCCCCCTAAATATTTATTTTATTCTGGTTTTTAGTAGTTGTTGTTATAGCGGCAACTCAAGTACATCATCTGTGAAAATTTCAACTCTCTAACGATCACGGTTCATGAGATACAGCCTGGTAACAGACGGACAGACAGACAGACAGACAGACAGACGGACAGCGAAGTCTCAGTAATAGGGTCCCGTTTTACCCTTTGGGTACGGAACCCTAATAACTAACTAAATAACTAATATTATGAAGTAAGTAAGTAAAGTACCTACCTAAGTTTGTATGTCTGTAGAAAGTAATACATAATAGAAGCACTGATCAGAAGTTGCAGTGGTATGGGAACGGTGTAGCGGGCTTATCCCAATAAAAAAAAGCACTGATCTGATTACAAAAAAAAATCGCTGATAAAAAGCTACACTATTGGCTATGTTTTTGCATGCAAGTCACACAGAAGCTTGTAACAAATAATTTTATATGAAAAGCTCTGAAACTACTTCCTATGTTCTACCGTAAAATGGATGTAACAAATAAATCGTGCCATAAACCACAACATATCACCGAAGCATATCACACGCGGTTGACAGCCGTTCTATCCATAGACGCGGATTCGATCCCCGGGCCACACCTGCGCCAAGACGTGACTATTTGAAATTAGCTCGAGTAAGGGAGAGTTCACATAACATCGTTACATGTTCGACTTTGCTTAGAGTGGTTCAGTTTCAGCGCATGTTAGGAAGAAATGCGGTAAGTTTCAAGTGAGTTTCTTGTTGTGAAAAAGTGGAAATTGTCTGGTCGTGTTTACTTGTTTCAATGTGAATCAATCTACTTCGAAATGGTAAATAAAATCTGCAGCAATTATTGTGATTTACCTAACAATATTTGGGAAAGATATGGTCGATTCTTAATACACACAATATTGATTTTATAATTATGTACCAAAATCTGGTATACACTCAGCGGCACGGAATGTAGCCCAAGCGCGTTATGTTGATTATTATCAAAATTAAGCTTAAAACAGCGTTGTAAATCTTAAATGTTTATTTGCACCCTTAATGCGAATGATTAATTAACAAAAAAAAGAGTTACCATTTAAAATTTAACAAAATTACAAGAAATGACATTAAGGTCAAGTTTACAAACAATGTTTATGAATGAAACTTACAAAATAACGCTATGGTACTTAAAATTAATAACGGCTATTTGCACCTCTGGCTCTGATGACCACCTGCAAGTGATCAAGCATGCTTTTTATGTCCACTTGGGGTATTTCTTCTCAGGCAGCCAACTGAACGGGTTTCATCTGACTGATAGTCTCTGGAGGGTTGGAATTAGATCGGATGTGTCTTTAAAGCATGTCCTAGGCATGTTCTCTCGGATTCATGCCTGCGCTTCGTGCCAGCCACTCTAATTTTGTAATACTCGCCTTCGATAGTTAATAATCCACGCAACAAGCTGTGTGAGGTCGGACATTATGTTGAATTAAGATGAAATCTTTGCCATCGATGAATCCCACGAATGGTTTAACATTTTCTTGGAAGATCTCTTCAATGTATTGCACTGCCGTTAGACGACCTGCAACTGCTGCCAGCTCTATGCGTGCGTCTGAACAGATCCTTCCGCAAATCATAACTAATCCACCATGAAAACTGTCGATTTCCCTGGTAGTGATTGGCAAAAACCTCTCTATGGCTTCTCTATCCACGTTCGCGGACATCTGGACCTCTTAAGGCAGCTTTGCATTCGTCAGTCCACAGAACTTACTGCATTGCTCGTGAGTCCAATTAGCGTGTTCGCGAGCGAACCAAAGTCGAGCTACGCGATGGTGCCTGGGCAGCTCTGAACCTCGAATTGGTCTTCGAGCACGCAGATCCCGTTCCTCCATTCTTCTTCTTGTTGTTCGCTCACTTACGTTGATCCCATTTGCCGTTTGTAGCCGCTGCCGTATTTAAACCGCAGTAAGGAACCGATTTCTCATAATGACGAGAGCGATAAATCGGTCATCTCGCGCTGATATCCACCTAATACCACCACTTTCTGGTTTCCTTGTGTAAAGGCCAGTCTGGTTGTACCTTGTAAAGGCGTACTTGAGAGTCGGACGAGGTACATTTAAAGTTTCGGCGATCTCTCGCTGCGTTTGCCCCTTACTCTGAAGCAACACAGCCTGAGCAACTTGAGCTGAAGTTAGAGGCATTATGATCCAATCCAGGATGCATAAATGACTACAGATTAATTAAAAAATAAAACAATAAAGATTAAATGCACGACCATTTGAATATCGAGTTTTAACTCGCCCATGTTTTGTGCATTCCGGTAACTAACTAACGTTAAGGGTCACAGAAATTAAACAAATTAACTTTTTTTTGTGCTCACTCTCTTAAATTAACAGAAACAAATGTCCTAACAATCTACCATTCGAAATTCTCTTTTGCGATATCAAAATCGCCTATTATCGGTTTCTTTATGTTTGGGCCACATTCCGTGCCGCTGAGTGTATTTTGTAGGTACTTCTGCATTCTGACTGGTGAAATGTGGCTACTTCTAATTATATTTTAATGTCACTTTTGCAACATAAAATATATTATTCTAGCTTAGTTCATGGCTACAGAAATACACGATATGTGCCTACTGTTATTTTTTTTAAATTTCCATATAACATATGGAACATTTTCAGTTTAAGAGCATCTGTAAGTCTTAGAGTGTATACGCCTATACGCAAGATTTACGTTCACAACGCTTGCCACATAAAATCCAACTGTAAAACCATAAAAATAAATATAAAATTATATTGTACAGTCCTCTTTACAGTTTTATTTCTATCGGGACGGGAGGTATTTCACATTTTTCACCTTTCAATTATTAATTAAAGTCTCTAAGGGTTCGGTCTCTATCGCTTCGACACTACCGCTCGCCTCTCTCTTTATACTTTTCCATTTCGTATTATTTAAAGTAGATTAATGTTTAATATTGGATGGTTTGGTTCACATTTGGTCCGTAATCTGTAATAATGTTTAGTTTTGTAATGTTTGTTATATGCTATTGGTTCGGAAATAACAGAATTTTCGTCGTTGCTTTTATAAGATACATTTGGAAAGTGGTAGGCATTTTTACGCAACTTTGACGCGGTTGAAGTCGCAGGAGCTAGTTGATAAATACATCTACTATTATTTTTAACCCCCGACGCAAAAAGAGGGGTGTTATAAGTTTGACGTGTCTGTCTGTCTGTCTATCTGTCTGTCTGTCTGTCTGTCTGTCTGTCTGTCTGTCTGTGGCATCATAGTTCCCAAACGGATGAAGCGATTTCAATTTAGTTTTCTTTAGTATGAAAGGTGACTTATGTGCGAGTGTTCTTAGACATGTTTGATGAAAATCGGTTGAGCCGTTTAAAAGTTATGAGTGTGAAAGTGGGGAAGAAAATCTAAAATGATTTGTCATGTGGGTTATTAAATTATTAGGAACCTATGTATTTACAGCTTAACAAAATCGACATTATAATAAGTATGTACCTATAAAAAGTATAAAATAAAAAATTAAATAAAAAATAAAAAAAACCCCCGACACAAAATCCTAAGTTCCCTTTAAAAAGTAAAAAAATAAAATACGTCGCGTTGGGGGACCGCTTGGGACGGTCGTATCCTAAATGCAACATCGGTCCCCCAACGCGACGTATTTTATTTTTTTACTTTTTAAAGGGAACTTAGGATTTTGTGTCGGGGGTTTTTTAAATTTTTAATTTAATTTTTTTAAAACCTAACTAATGGCATAATGTTCCTTATCGCCTGTCATATAACTAAGTTATTTAAGAACGTATAGATAGATAACGGTCAGAAAGCTAATCAAAAACAGATTATAATGTCTCAATATGGTCGAAGTGCAGCGCCGCAATATAACGCTGATATTATTTTAATACACTGTGTTCTTAAGAAGAGGCGCACGCTTGCGACTTTAATTCAATTTTTAATTAAATTCAGTCTTCTTGCTCGCACCGCAAGGAAACCAGGGATAGAGAGTTAACTTTAGTAGGGCAATTCATTTACTGTGTTATTATTTTTTACTAGGTTCTGCCCGCGACTTTGTGCACTTGGCTTATTCCACCAGCGTTAAGTTATGTCTTTGGTTGCTGCCCCGCTCCCGTGAGTCATAGCGTAATGTTATATAGCCTATGTTACTTAGGAATAATGTAGCAGTCTATTGGTGAAAAATTGTTAAAATCGGTCCAGTAGTTCCAGACCTTATTCGTTACAAACAAAAAAATCTTTTCTCATTATAATATTATACTGTAGATTTATAAGCAATTTCTGTCCTATGTATCTGTTTGTAAATGTTTTGTATACCTATAATTGGTATATACATTAGAAGTAATACATTACTGTAAGTACTACTGTACTGCACTGCCAATGCTTGATTTGTGTGCTGCTGGAGTACTGTAACTTTATTGAATAAGTAAGTAAGTAAGTACCTACATAAATAAATTCTTACTTTAATAAAAAAAAATGCCCCCACTTTGAATTTCTCCTGTTCGTGGGTGCGTTTACAAACATATTAACTCACATACACAAACAGCCAGACCCGGAACTACTATCTGTAGGTTATGTGAGTTCGCCACGGAAAGTGGTAATTACACTAATGTCCATACCATCACGCCTGTATTCCCCGAAGGGTTAGGCAGAGGTGTACGAATGTACACCCACAGTCCGCCGGTATATTTATTACACTAATATAAATATTAGATATCTGACTGGCGGGAGTCGTTGTGAGTTCGAACTCCACTCGTTGCACTATTTACCCAATTTTAAGTTAGTCGGGAGAATAAGTAGGTACGTGCATTTCATTGTCAGGCCTTTTGGAGGTCACAGGTACAAAAGATACCTTACGCACTATAAAGAGAGACGCCTAGTTTTTATTATGATTAGAGGAATCATAATAAAAACTAGGCGTCTCACTTAAAAGTTGACGGAAAACGTACCGGACACTTTTACTGCAGATTCAGTACATGTTTCTAGTTCCATAAGAGACGTAATTTCCGTCGGTTGCTAAAAAAGAATCATATCCGCACAAAAGCACAACACTTACACGGTCAAAATACATGAAACAACTAAGTTAGTAACCGAAGAAAAGGGTTAGTCCAACCTTTATATGATTTAAAGTGTATTGTTAAATCCATGAGAAAAGGTACTTTATTTAAATGAGTAAATACACAGACCATGTTAATGATATATTTCTCTATCCTAGTTAAAATTTTAGCCACGTTACCATATTACGCAGATCTACTCTGGGATTTCAATCTATACAAGATTCACTAGGAAGTTGTAATATTTAGTTTAAAAAAAATGCTTTGTTTAGTACTTTGTTTCACAGTGTCTGACTACTAATAACAGTATATTGGCTATTTTATTGATTGCCTCGTAAGCCAGTGGTCCTAAGCGTGACTGCTATGGTAGAGATTTTTGGTTCGATTTCCAGGTCGAGCAAAAAGTGTTCCTGGATTTTCCTATTAATTCCCAGTAGCAGCTCGGATTAAGGATTGTGCCCGGTTAATGGTGGCTCGCAACCTATTACATGGGATCTAAATACACCGGCGAAATGTGGGTGTACATTAGTTACACCTCTGCGTAACCCTTTGAGGAATACAGGCGTGATATTATGTTATATTTTTAGCTATTTTATAATTCACATAAAATCTAGATATAAATATTCATGTCTGAATAAATCCTATGAACGTCGGACGGTCCATCGCCCCAGTATATTTTATTCATGAAATTATTCCGGCGCAAACAGTCAATCAATTATGTCAGAATACTATTCTTTGAGCGGGATACCGCTCCAGTTTAATTATTTACTCTGTAGGACATGTACTGACATTGCGATGTCAAAATAGGTCCATCATTTTAAATCGCACGATGTATTTGAAATTGAAATTTTACGCTAGGAAATATGATGTTAAGTAGTACCATTTTTTTTTTTCATTGGGATTATTAAGGCTATCCTAGCTAGGCTAGGCTATATTGTTATCCCTAAGGTAGACTGGTAGAAAATGCCTAAGGCATTAAGTCCGCCTTTGTACAGTGTATTTTTTACATTTGTGCATAAAGTTTTAATAAATAAATAAATAAATAAATTATTTACAATATTTATTTATTTTCAAACCATAATCTTTTTTCTTTATCGTGTGCGCGGTAAGGTCTAACGACCCCACATACCCTGGTGTCAGAGTTTCTAAACCACCTCAAGGGCCTCAACCAACCAAACCAAACCGTACTAAGTATAAGAGACTTTAAGCTCAATTTTTTTTAAATAAAAACACGTAAATACAGAATAACATGTTTAGGTTATAAACAACGTATTTACAACAGCTATTTTAATTAACATTAATATTTCAAAAGTTACTTAAAATTGAAATCTTTTCCCCACGGAGAAAAAAAGAAAAAAAAAGTATATTAATAGATGTATTTATTGAATTTGCTACATTACAACATCCAAAACAAGACTAGATGAAGATCCCACGTTGTGCCGTCTGCACAATATTTTCAGGCTCCCAAACCAATTACCGTCGCGTCCATGCGCCGTTCCTTACTCAGACTACCTATACAGCTCAGAGCAATCTGCGCTAAATGCCGCTTTAAGCGCTTCGCCGTCGCCTAGCACATTACGGCGCACTGTGTGTCGGGCGAAGCCGACGGGCACAGCTAGCCTATCACTTGCTGTAGACGTCATTAGAAAGGATAAAAGGATTATACAAAGTGGTGAGAGAGGGACAGCATTGTAGCGTATTTTGAATGGCTACTTTGTAGATTAGGGAACAAAGATTTTGAAGATTATCTGTCTAACAAGAATGATATTATGTTAACGGTGGACTGGTGGTAAGTGGATTTTTCATGGTACCTAGTTACGTTTCGTTATTTTTTAATTTCAACTTTTCATAATGTCGTAATAGCCAAGGTTTCAAATTCTGATTCAAGTAACAAACAAAAAAACATCCCTTTATTCTCCCCAACTTGATTAAAACACTGACAAACTGACATTATTTGACAAGCTCACTTTAAACAAAAACCCTGAACTAACGTAATAATCCTAACTTACAGTCCACAATGTAGCACAAATACTAGCACAAAATTAATAATATCTGTCAGCGTGACGCTAGCTAACTTTATACCTAACTGAAGATTATCTTAGATATTGACATTTGGCTAAACAATAGCGACAGACGTACCCGCCCTGACGAGGGTGAAATGGACTCTCCATTAAAAGTTATATTAGTGACAAATTCCAGACGGATTTTGGATATTATTCCGTTTATCTCTTCGACTGTTTGTTGTAAACTACTGGATTCCCCTTGGACAAAGAAGTCCTAATGCAAATTATCCTGAAAACGTCAAAGATTGAAATGCTTCGGTACTGATGGACATGCTAAAGGTATTATATAAAAGAAACTATTTCAAATATCGAACAAATTGCTATAAAGTACTATAGCTATACTTTTATCAGCCTGACATAAACCTCCCTAAACAATAATATAAATCATGTATGAACCATCGTAGAAACCGTGTTGCTCTTTCTGAAGATAAGGGATATCCCCCACTCAACGCTAACACTCGATAAGAGTTACCTCGAGCTACGCTTTTGAAAAATAGCAATATTTTGAGTACACAACACCGCGCCAATATGGCACACATGTCCCCGTCACAACCACGCGGGAGCGTGCACAATTATTTTGACAGATAGTGTAAACAGAGTCGCAATGCACGCCATTTGTGAAGTTTCCTTCCGAGTGAACCGGCACTACACTGGCGAGCAAAAAAATGTACACATTTGCATCTTTATTACGTCGAATTCATAAGATTTTCTTGAAGAGCGGCGTGGGAATTCGCGCTTGTTGAAGTATTTTTCGTGACGTTTTTCTTTACGCCATTTTAACCTGTTTCTTTGTTATTGTACCATTTTTTGCGCCATTTTTAGATTCTCCATTGTTTTATATGGTTGTGTTTTTCTAGCCGCGAGAAAATAATATTTTTATCCAAGTATCTTCTGCAACGCTAGTATTTTGCCTGAGGCAGCTGTTTTAGATATTTGTAAGATCATTTATAGTATTCGTAGCTAGAAACCAAAAACCTGCAGATCTCTGATACACTGCATATCACCATAATACTGCATTTGGCAAGTGATCAATGTAGGTATCATAGAGAATTTCCTAGAGGACTTTCAAAATGGATAATGGTAATTTAATAAATAAAACACTAAGATAGCATTTAAAGATTATTTCTTCTCATTTCTAAAGGCACAACTACATAACAATACATATTATAAGAAGAGCTCATAAACATATAGCTTACATGAGATACAGCGCACTCGTATCGACATCTCATCTCGAATCAATAAGAAACACTCAGTCATAGCTTATGCTGAGTCAGGACTGTGTGTTGCCAGATGCAAGAATATAAGGAGCTGAAATGAAAAAAAGAATCTCAGACTTAAAAAAAGTTAGTGGTTATACGTCTTTTCTAGCAGTGAGCTTTTAATTGCTATTATTTTAAACCTAAAGATATTGTAAAATTACTAGAAGTCTAATCCAATAACTTCTAACTTGTAGATATTTTTCTGTTAAATTTTTTAACAAGTCTAAATATCTATTAATTTTATTAAAAATTTCTTTATATAACGCGCCTAGCAAGATTTATTTCTTTGTACATTTGAACTGAACAAATACAGTTTTTATGTCGTTTCAAACTGTGGCAACACTACACCGCAAAGCGTCTAACCCTCTCGTATCTCGCGGTACTTTAGTACCGTCACACACATTCATGTCATCCATCGCTGACGAATGCCTTCGCGTCAAATTGTTCTCCGGGTAAAAATGTACCAGCGTGAGCATGTGAGGGTTGATATCGTAAATCTATGCCACTATTGATGCTGATCCGTTATTCATGTTTTTGGAAACTAGGACACGGGTTCATAGCGTCTAGTTTTATATGATCCTATATTAATTTTCTTTGAGATATTTCTTGATCTTATGACTATTGTCAACTGATGGCTTGCTTCACGATTATGTGCCTTAGCTTAAATAGATTACACGAGCAATGAGTTCTTGAGGAGACTTCCATTTCTTGTGAAATGTAAAGACAAATGTAGACATCTTTTTGTTATTAAGAGTCTTACAGCCAGGGTACACAAGCATGCTTAGAGCGATACCCCAGATAACGGTAGCTGGAGGAACACCGTGGGGTTTTAGTCGGTAGGAGTCCGGCACACTCCTCCGACTTTCCCGATGCGGAGGCAATCCAAGAAAATATCCCCACGAAAAAAGACTTTTGGTTTTTTGCTTCCTCAAGGAGCAATCCACAACAAAACTAAGATTAAAGCTTATTTTAATAACTAATCTTCGTCACGCGCTTTGCCAGGGCTATAACTAAAAACACTAAAATCCAAATACTATGAACAAAAAAGTTGATTGAATAATGAAATCATTCTCTCTCTGGAGCAAAAATCTAGGGCATGTTAGTGTTGCAAATAATAAAAAACAAACGCGCGTAGAGAGTTCAGTTACACAGACACGAGTTAGTAATTAGAAAAGCGCTCGTGTCGAAATTACTGTCTATAGTAATTAAGTTAAAATCTGATACTACCTAATACAGGTTTCCGTTGAAAATTCCTTCTCATATTTTAGTACGAGCGCGCATTGTTACATTATTGGGCAATGAGCGTTATATGAGAAAATCAGTTTTATAGATATGTTTTTTTTTATGGATATTAACGTGACTCAAACGAGGAGGAGACGTCGAATCATATAATCAAAGTCAAAGCATTTATTTCCATTAGACCATTTTTGAAGTATCAAGAAATTAGAGTTTAAACCTAAAGTTATATTTCTGATAGATCATCAAATGGCACGCTTAAACGTCACATACAAGAAAAAAGAATTGAGTTTTGAGTCACCCTTACCCTGTGTGCAATGGAAATCCTCATAGACTTCCTTCATCTTGGAGGTGACGGAAGCTCATGCCGGTCTCTTACCGGCTAAAACCACGGTGTTCCACTTCTACCCATGGCCGGAAGTACAAGATTCGCTTAAGCATTTATAACTTTCCGACAGACAACTCTTTTAAATATATGTTTTCTAATATTTTGTATACAGGATAAAATCTTTTATTTTAATTATTTTTACACGTCTGTTAAATAAACATAAACATCCTTCGCAACACCTAATTAAGGTACAATTTTATTTAACATTTTGTTTTACAGACAGAATCTATTGGAACTTTTATTCAACTTTACTAAGACCTTATTCAGAAAGTTATTCAAAAAGAATGGCACTAAGCATTCATTCACTCATTCCCAGAAGGATATAAATTAGAACTATGAATGGAATGTCTATTTTAAGCGCATATTATATTATCTGTGCTAGCTTCGTTCACATTCATCATTTCCTTCATTTCTTTGATTTCTTTTTTCTATAGATCTCTTAAAGCGATTCTTGAGAATTGTAACTTTGTTTCATTACCGAGAGACCCTTTGATAGAATAATCTTTATAGGAATAATACAAACATACCGTCACGCCTGTATTCCCCGAAGGCTTAGGCAGAGGTATAACAATGAAAACCCACAGTTTGCCGTTATTAAAGGAAAAGCTATGAATTACGTCATGAAAGGTATTTTAAGTTCTATCCTTTTTTCAAACATTCCAAGAATATTAATATACACGATTGGATACAATCATGTTGTAAAGGTAAAGTTTCATATCTTTCCAGAACCGAGGCTTAGTAAAGATTGGATGCAAAGGCAATGTTATAAAGTTATTTTTAAACTGAGCAAGGCTTTTAGTGTTAGCAGAAGCTCGTCAATC
Organism: Caradrina clavipalpis; assembly: GCA_932526535.1. Lineage (NCBI taxonomy): Eukaryota > Metazoa > Arthropoda > Insecta > Lepidoptera > Noctuidae > Caradrina > Caradrina clavipalpis. Next base: position 415,407 of record OW052101.1, read on the forward strand.
CTATTCGAATCTCTTAAATTCCTTTCTCATAATTGTGACTTGGCAGCTTTTTTTAATACTACAGAACCTTACGTTTTTCATAAAACGGCACTCACCAGAGAGCCCTCAAACGTAATTTATTGCTGCAGCTACGATACGGTCAGCAGCGAAAATTGGTTGTAACCTCATTTTACACAGTTTTACATAGATTTATGTAGTTATTATTGCACAAGCATGATTTTAAAATGAACACAAAATTATAGGTATTCTGTACTTAGTTAAAAATTACGGTTATTTGAAATTCACTATAGGTAGGTATAAGCTGTAGTAGTAGAATCTTTGGGACGGAGCTCGTCCAGGGAAGTACTACAACCACACATATTTCTGCTGCAAAGCAACGTTCCTGTGTTCCGGTTTGAAGGGTATGGGTGCCGGTGTAACTAAAGGCGCTTGAGACATTTCAACTTTGTCTTTGGGATGGCATCGCATGTGCAAGGTCTCTGATATTGCAGATATCTAGAAACGGTGACCACTTAACATCAGGTGGGCGGTCGTATTTTTGCCACCCAATGGTTAAAAAGGTACTGATTCATTAATTAAACATTAAGAGAGACCAACTTACGATGCAGACTTCACAATAGTCAAAAGTCAAAGCATTTATTTCAATAAGACCATAGGCACTTTTGAATTAACAAGAAGTTAGGGTTTAAAGTTGAAGTTAGTTACTTATTCCAAAACGTAGTTAACATACAGATTGTTAACATTATATGTAGGTACTCCAAGTATGTGTATTCCTTTAGAAGAAACAGATTGTATTGTAGGTACTCACAACATATGTAACACTTAAGAAGAAGACACATAGGTACGATACAAAGCAAACCAATTTAAAATACAAGCTTGTATCTCATTAAGGCTTACAAAGAAAGTAAGTACATTACATGCATGCTACAAAAAGTCAAGGAAGCAATGTAAAGAAACGCCCGACGCTGGCACAAACCGTCGAACTGAACGCAACCATTAAGTTGAACGTTAGTACTTGTGTTTCTTATGAGACCGCCTTCGCTGCTTTGGGTTGGGGAGGTGGGTGATGAGCGGAGCGGGGGCGTTAGCGGGAGCGACAAGCAAGGAACACGTGAACTTTATCCATAAATTTATCAGGGGGGAATTTTCCGAACTTTCAGGATTAATCACAATCTTATCTCAGTCTAAATCTGTCAAATATAATACTTTTACTTTATTTTCATTTTTGGATATTGTTTGTTGCTGAGCAGCTGAGATTGCGACTAAATGTTGAACGTTTATAATTAGTAGAATTGGCCTTTACATATCAACATCTAAAGGCCAATTCTATTAATTATCCTATTTGCTATTTATTATAATCATCGTCATTTTGGACAGATCGAGACCAAAATTACCTACATTGCGGACGTTTATAAAAATACGAAAATTACCCCACAGTTCGATATAAAACATGTGAAGCTGCAAAGAACCCCAGATAAATCCCAAACTAATCGGTCGTAACCGAAATATAAATGTAAGTTAAACCTTATGGACCTATAAACATGAACGTCACTCAGTAAAGCTATAAGCACATATTACATAACTCATCACTGTGTCCTCACCCTTAGTCCCTCACCTCGTCTGTATAAATGTTCACTTTTTACCACACCACTATACAGCATGCTCCATCCCCGGTATACAGGCTGTTCTATCTACAGCACACAGGCTGTAGTATGTTCGCCGTTTATATTTGCAGTCGCTAATGCAATCCTGCAACGGACGCTATTTGCCTCGAAAATTGCTTCCGATATTTACATAAAGTCGGCTCTAATAGAGAAAATAGATATTTAGTTAAAAACATGCTTATTTTGAAGTTTTAAGTGGAGTTTTGTATCCACCTGTATTTGATTTTAATTAAATATGTAATAGCTTAGCATGAAACTAGCTTTGAAAATATTTGTTTTATTCGAGGATTATGTGTTTTCAAAGTAAAAAAAAATATACCATCACGCCTGTTTTCCCCGAAGGGTTAGGCAGAGGTGTACCAAATGTACACCCACAATGAGTGTGAATGTGTGTGTGTGGTGTGAGTTGTGTTTTCAATGTAGTTTTTTATTAAACACGGAATATGTCAGTATTTGACTTAATATTTTAAATGTGACTAAATTATCCCTAGTAAGTCCATATATATACCATCACGCCTGTATTCCCCGAAGGGTTAGGCAGAGGTGTGCCAATGTACACCCACAGTTCGCCGGTATATTTAGGTCCCATGTAATAGGGGGCGAGCCTATTGCCATTAACCGGGCACAAATCCAAACTCCGAGCTGCTACTGAGAATTTCATATAAAAACCCAGTGTTATTGGGTTTTTATATTTTTTTCCTCTCTTTTTGCTCGACCTGGGAATTGAACCCGGGACCCCTTGCACAGCAGTCGCACTTGCGACCACGAGACCAACGGGGCAGTTAGTTGGGGTCCCTAGTAAGTATTTTAGTATATTTGTGTTAATCTAAATGATGCCGCGTGATCCACCGCCTACCGGAACATTAACAAGTGTGTGTTTGCACGCAAACCCCTTGCTAACATCTACTTGAGGCGCAATTCTCGTATATTTATAAGACCTTTCGCATTCTAATCTCAAGTCTCAATCTGAATCAAAATTGACTCACACTTACGTCAACTTTTGTATATTTTTTAAATTCATTGTCAGAGTCATTAGACAGAAGATATTTAAAATTTTCAGTAATGGGAATTGGCTTAGGAACTAGTCATGGACATAAGCCGTGCCTCGGAAAACACGTAAAGCCGTTGGTCCCGGCTGTCATTCGTAGATCTTTGACAGTCGTTACGGATAATCAGAAGCCAAGAAGTCTGACAACCAGTCTAACCAAGAGGTATCGTGTTACCCAGTTACTGGGTTGTGGAGGTCAGATAGGCAGTCGCTCCATGTAAAACACTGGTATTCAGCTGCATCCGGTTAGACTGGAATCCGACCCCAACGCAGTTGGGAAAAGGCTAAGCAGATAATGATGAGTCATGGACATAGATACGAGTATTTGTGTCAATATAATGAATTAAATTCTTTTCTTCTGGGTATGCGATATTTTCTTAATAGATACTGGAATATCAATAATAAAGTCAAAACTAGTTTCCCTGATCACAGCTGATCAAGCAAGGGCACGCCTCGATTGAGGCGGTAAGTCCCCTCTTTGAGGAGTGGCTAGAGCGGCGCCACGGCGCCCTCACCTACCGCCTGACGCAGGTCCTCACCGGACACGGAAGTTTCGGGAGGTTCCTGCACCTCATCGGGCGGAAGGAAACGCCCGGGTGTCACCATTGCGAGGATCGCCCCGAGGACACGGTGGAGCATACTCTGGCGGTGTGCTCTGCTTGGGCTGAGCACCGCCGAGTCCTCGAGGCGGCCATCGGCGGCGGCGCCCTCTCGCGTCCGGCACTGGTTCAGGCCATGGTCCGGAGCGAGGGGGAATGGGAAGCAGTCGCCTCCTTCTGCGAAGCTGTAATGCTAGAGAAGGAGGCGGCGGGACGGGAGAGGAAAAGGAGGGTCTCCCGTCCCAGCGGCCGCCGCGGTAGACGATCCGGGCGTCGGGAGCCACGAGACGACTCCCGGCCACCGTAGACCGGTCTGTGGACGGTGAGCAATGGGTAGCTCACCGTCTGTACGTTCACTAGCGACAGACCGTGTCGACGGCGCGTTCGTGTTCCACGCGCGCCTCAAAGAGATGTCAGCAAAACTGGATGGGGCCACTGAGGGCCGATGCCTGCCGGGGCTGCGGGTTGTTCGAAAGAGATACCGCGCCCCCGGAACGCAAAGGGCACATGAAGGAACATAGACGGGTTTTAGTCAGTAAAAGTCTGACACTCCCTCCCGCCCCGCCCAGGGCGGGGGAAGTTATTTGATGATTCCCCATCTATAAAAAAAAAAAAAAAAAAAGCTGATCAAGCAATAATTGATCTGCGCAACTCTTCAACCCTCGTCTTCAACTATTTACCCATTGAAAATACGAACGGTAGATAGTCGAATTGAATATTAAATCTTTACTTATATAATACCTATAACTGAAAAGATTATTTGTTTGTTCATTGAAAAAAGTATTTTTGTATGTGACAGCCAAATTTATAATAGCTATATTATATAACTTCATGTAACGACCCACGTGAGCGGAGCAGTTATCAAAGACATAACTCTACACGGGTGAAACCGCGGGGTATAAGCTAATACAATGATAAATCCAATTATTTCAGTTTCACTTACAATGTACTTAATATGTAAATAAGTTAACTTCTCTGTATATAAACACATTACCTCACTTCCCGCGATTCTTTAAAAATAAATACTGAAACGGCCGTAATAAAGTTTAAAATATTTAAAACATGTCCCTTGTAAAATGTATGAATCACACGTTTGCGGTAGCCGTTCAACTTTTAAAATATAAATCACGGTTTATGTGACAAATTAAAAGCGACCGTACTTATAAATGAAGGTGCTTACGTGGACTTGAACTTACAACTTTCTTGTAACGAAATAAAGTGCAATTTCCTTCGCTTGAATAGTTACTGAAACATCGTTTGCCAAGTAATCAAATGCTGTTCTCGAGAACCTTATACTAATGCAGATAAGGCTGAAATTTTCTTGGGCGAGTGTTAGATTTTCAGTTTGTAGAGGAATTTGCTGCGTTTTCTTTTGAATGTCACAATAATTATGACAAGTGACGTCTGGTGCGGTTTGAGAGCCTGAAGTCAATTTTATAGCAGAATCATTTGTTTTATTTGAAAAAGTTTCAATATTTTAATGGAGTTTCTGAAAATGAGCTGTTTAAATGTTTTGAGCTGTTGATGTTGTGCATTTTGACATTTATATTTCTAGGGAGTCAATTACGAGAAGGCAGTTAATGTAATATTCTGTTTTTAAATGGAAATGATTTAATTGCGATATTAAGTATTGATGGGATTAATCATTACGTCGTTTTAAACATTTTATATGTATAAATCAGACCAAGTGCCTCGTTGGCCTAGTTGGTCTATAAGCGCGACTGCAACGCTAGAGATATTGAGTGCGATCCCCAGGTCGAGCAGTGTTATTGGGTTTCTCTATGAAATTCTCAGTAGTAGCTCGGAGTTAGGATTTGTGCCCGGTTAGTGGCAATAGGCTCGCATCATATTACATGGGACATAAATATACTGGCGAACTATGGGTGTACATTATTATTTTTAGGGTTACACATCTGCCTAACCCTTCGGGGAATACGTGATGGTACGTTATGTAAATCACATTTGTGTGGTAAGTTTCGTACGGTAAAAAGGATCGATCATGATCATTTGTAGCAGTTATGAAAAGACGCACACTTAGCTTCGCGACACAAAATTAGACAGAGAGAGTTAGACATATCTAGCCTAAACCAAAATCCGGTTACAGCTAGCAACTAATTCTCCATAATCCAGGAATATTAATAGATGTTGAATGTTAATACAATATTAAGTTAGGCACTCTATTATTTATGAGTTATCTCGCTGTGCTAATAAATTGGCTGGCAGCAGTTCTGCAGATAAACGGGCGTAGATACTAGTTTGTTATTATATCTAGCTATGTTTGTGTGTAGGTGTGTAAACTTTGTACTACGATAACATCAGTCGGATACAATAATATTGTTCAGACTTCAGACTGCCTATATTACCTTCATTTTGAGAGAGAGAGAGAGAGAGAGAAGATTTTTGCTAGTAAAGTGCTACTAACATTCTTTTTTGACCGCCATTAGCATTGATGTACTTCTGAATCAATCTTCTTTCTGGCTAATTCTACTAATTGAAAATATTAAATATTTAGTCGGAACCTCATCGCAACGACAATCTTCATCCCATTATCAAATTAGAGGCATTTTTGACAGACTGATTGAGATCTTTCGTAAAGTTTCATACAATTGAACCTCTGGTTTCATTGTCTAAATAGTTGAATTTACAATTCCAAAAACAAAAACTACACCATATTTTAACCCAGAATTAATGCAATGCAAAAAACCTTGTAATTTTATTTGGAGTCTAAACATGATTTCGACTCCCATCGCTAAAACAAGCTAAAACTGTGGGTGTGTGTATAATTTTTATATAACATCCAAATGAAAACTAACATACCTACCTAAACCATCCAAAAAGCCCCATAAAGCAAGCAAATAGAAATACCAGCGATACTGACAACCTCTACTGAAGATAAATCGTTCCAAAAAAGGGTTAAAAAGTCACATCGAATCGGTGATCCAGAGCGAGGCACAAAAATGGCTCGCTCGGTTTAAAACGCTGGCCTTTGCAAACATACCCGAATGACGATGATAGATGGCTACTGAGGACTGGCAGAGCCACTACTTTCTTTGTTTGTTCCTCTGCTATTTAGTATTATGGTAGATTACGAAGATACAACAGCAGCAGTTTTGATGTTGGGTTAAAAAAAAGTAATATAATTAAAACTAAAACTGCCTCGGTAGCCTAGTGGTCCTAACCGCGACTTTGGTTCGATTCCCAAGTCGACCAAAGTGTTACTGGGTCTTAGTAGCAGCTCGGAGAGAGGATTTGTGCCTGGTTAATGGTAATAGGCTCGCCCCGTATTACATGGGACCTAAAATATACCGGGAAACTGAATAGTTTTTAATTTAGGAAATTTTAAGATATCTGATAATTATATAATTCAGGAAAAACGACCTTTTCTATTCAGAGATTAAACAGTAAACACAAAAAAGAAAAAAAAAAGAAAGACAAAGTTTTACTTTCCTTATGATGTTATTTAGTCCAAACTCCACGGTGGTTCCAGCAAAGTTCTAAGACCTTCACCACCGTATCACCAGACCACTTCGGAGCCTTCCCCCAATACGTGTCCTCACAAAAGTATCTCCAAGTGAATACCTAATGAAAAGAAAATCCTCAGGTTTCAAACCGCCATTATAATTCTAATAGAATCATTCTGTTTCTAAGTAATTGTGACATTTCTCAAATATTTATTTATATAAGTGCTTGTATTTCGTATTAGAAATAAAACTTTGTAAAGGAAGTTTGCTCTCCCATTACTCCACATTAATTAGTATAAATGATTAAGTAACGCAGTACCTACCTAATTAATTAACGAACGTATTTAATCAAGCTGATGTTTCGAGCGTAACTCCAATATTTGTGTAGATTCAAATTGTTGTGTTATTTTCACCAAATTTGTTTAATTTAAGGAAAATCAAAGGATTATCTGAATACACTTTATAATCTAATTGATGTTTAGTTAAATTAAATTATCAATTTAAATCCACTAATGTGAACTTTTTAATTGTCAAGGAGTCTGTCCGTCATAAGTTGAAGCCAGTTGCTCTTTCCAGCAGGTTTCTATAGAGAAGAACGAAGAAGAATCGCTATGAACTCTCTTTTAAAACCAATTGAGTAAATAATTACAATTAATTTATGTTACATCATTCATGTGGAGTCATGTTATGTTATGACACGTTCAAATAACAGTATTACAGTATTTTTATCGTTGGCAGACTACATTTCTATCCTTGGTCATTTTCATATTTCTAGTTATATTTACTGCTAAATAGAATAGGAATATAGTGGACAGTCATAATAAATCGGTTGTTGAACAAGTTGACAATCATAATACCATAAATTGTATGACTATTTTTACTGATTAGTGTGTCAATTTATCAATGTTTCATCTTAAATCTATTATATTCTTTTTTAAGTTAATGCGACAGGACAATTTTCTTTTGCTTCTAAACACATATTTTGACCTTATCTGTAACTAATCACAAACAATGCAATTATTGACTTTTTGTTAATTAATATCTTATGAAGAATAAGAGACTAATTGTACCCGTCAGCTCAATAAAGCTTTTGTCTATAGAAAACGCCAGTTTTGTATCGTATCCGTTCACGGACACGGAAAGCTGAACGGTATTTTCTATGGATAAAAGCTGAATTGAGGTGAATAAGTGTATTTAGTCCCTTCACCATAAGTTGGGTCTCAACAATGCACAGTCAGGATAATAGCCATATAAACCATAAATTGTAACTTGACTCGTATTATTCATCTGTCTATCTGTCTGCGGATGTTGGCATCATCCATTCAAATTAGTGTTTGCGTTTTGTAATTACAATTACGTAGGAAGAAGCTGTTCATTCTCTTGACATTAATCGCTCACCTTTGAATACTCCCACGAGAAAATAAGGTGACCTGACCTTTAAGGGTCAAATAGAACAGGCGGGAACTTAATAAGGTCTCTTCAATGTTTTGTTAAGTATGAAAAGGCCTTTTATAATGAAACTAGGGATCCAGACTTTGTGCCTAACATCAAAATATATTGGAAGAATACTTGTGAATATTTTTGCCTGAATCTGTCTTTGTCATCTGCGAGATTTCTTTTTTTATAAGAATTTACTGTCAATTAGGTATTATGAATAACATTGTGGTGTGCTTAGAAATATTATTATGTACGGTAGGTAAGCTGCTCAGTCATTTCATGAAATTGAAGACACGGCTCACCAATTATTAAATTCTAGGTATTAGATTTATTCTCTGAAGTTTTCAGAGATTCCGAGAGTGAGTCGAGCTTTACATAACTTTGCAGAGATGTTAGATATTTTTTTGGAGGACTGTTTACTTTGAGCATATTAATAGTTGTTGGTGGGCTAGATCATGTTTTTATAAGTTAATATTTTTCTTACGTATCGTTATAGCCCAGTGAGGTTACGTGTTAGATATCGGGCAAATACCAAGGTGACTTTTCAATTTACGTCTACTTTCTAAGTTTATCTTGATCGTCACTGACATCGGTGAAGGAATAATCTAAGCAAACCTAGACTCGCCAATCGACCTTGAGCAAGCTTGTTGATTAAGGCGCGCACATAAAATAAAATAATAATAATAATTTATTTAAATAAGTAGTTTGTACATGGTATACACAGTTGTCTTATATAATTAGATGGTACAATAGAACCAGTACAACACATAAAATGGGTCATAGGATTCCCTTTCCTAAACTAGGCAGAAAATCTGTCTGTATCTTAGGACATATTCCAAATAGGACCGCAGATTACCTCAAAGTAAGAAAAAAAATCAAATTAGAACCTCAGTGGGCTGATTCCCTAGTACCGCACACTAGCCTGGCGGCAGGGTGAGCGGCCCAGTAATGTGCTAACGTTTTTGTCGGGTGACGAAGGTACGGCAAGTGATGAAGGAGAGTTTACTAAGCGCTACGTGGAACGAATTCTTGTAACAACACCCTATTATTTGTATTATCTTTTTTCATGGATATACGATTTAGTGTTTAGTTTTGCCTTTTTGTGTGATGGTTTTATCTCTCGGTTTTGTTGATTGATCAATATTAAAAGTTTCTATTGCGTATTGATTGCAAACGAAACATTTCCCCACTCTAGGAAAATATCTTGTGTCGTAGATGCGAATACAATGCGTATATAATGCGTAGACAAACAACCACTCCTGGAACAGCTATCTGAGCCACACAGATATTTGTTCCGTCTGGAAATCGAACCTGAGACACGCAGAGCAACAGCTAAAAGTTCAGCTACTGCGCCACCCGTGTCATAATGATGTGTCCATTATTTAGACAGCCACATCAACGCGACGGTCTTCCAACAAATTGTTAAGTACAGCAAATGTCAATGAATATGTCATTCGCAGTGCATAGTTACTTATGGTTTTTAGTCAGTAAAAGTCTGACACTCCCTCCCGTCCCGCCCAGCGCGGGGGGGGGGGTCATTCGATGATTTCCCAACTCAAAAAAAAAAGTGCATAGTTACTGTAGATACTCATGGTATCTAAGACCACTAAACTAAAGTCTGGTTGTAAACGCACCCATGTTACAAGAGAAGTTCCTAGTATACGGTAAGAATATAAAAAAAGAAAGATGCAAAGCAAATTCTGCTTTATATACCATGTACCCACGGTATTCTTTTAATTAACTTCACCACTTCCATGAAAGTCAAAGTTTATTTTTAACCAACATCGGGTCGGGAATGAAAGAATTTACGATGTTAACCCTTTATTAGTTCACCCACAGGGATCAACATACAGGATGGATGGCGTGGGAGGGTTGACTGTGTGCTAGTACTTAGTTTGAAGCGCCGGCTTACATTACTTGAAAGGTCGACATTGTTAGACCTAAATTATTGTCTAAATACCTACTATATTAAGTACTTACTGTCCGTAGTCAACACAGTGTAATACTAAGTACACTTGTACTTAGTACAGTGTACTTTAGGTTTTCTAATTATTTAGTTTTTTAAGAAGATCTATAACATGGATATCTTAGTTTAAATTGTCGATAAGAAAATATTAAGAAACGAATGGGTCAGGATTTGCATTATGTACGCATAATTGGGAAAAGGCGTGAGTTTATATAAGAATAATAATCTTCTATACATATAATAAAATCGTAGCGAAGTCAAAACTGTACATTTAATATTTTTGAAAAAAAGTAATTGCTATGAGGTTGGGGAACGATTCTAATGCCGAAAATATAGTTTTTAGATTTTTTGTCTGTTTGTCTGTTTGTCTGTGCGTTTGTGCACGCTAATCTCAGAGACGGCTCAACCGATTTGAATGCGGTTTTCGCTAATGTATAGTGGTAAGCTTAACTTAAAACTTAGGCTATAAATTATCACGCTATTTGCTTTGAGGGATGAGCAATGTTGCATTACGTTCGTATTCTTCTACAAATTCTTACGGGATTGAAAAAGACGAGATATAATATCTCGTCGTAAGAATGTTAAAGATGGCTGCGGATTGAATTTCTAAAATGATATCATCACGCCATTTCTTTAAGGAGCGAAGCAGTTAATCAGGATTTTGACGACATGGCATTGAATACTTAATTTCTTAAGTTATACTTATGTCCACGTGAGCGAAGCTGCAGGCATCAGCTAGTAATTAATAATAATAATAATTTATTTTTTTCACCACAAAAATATAAACAACAACATATTAGATAACATTATTATACAGCTTATTATACAAGTTTATGTATGTTTGATAATTGCTTTTTGTTGGAATAATAAACGCTACAACATACATACAAGTTATTGTTTCGCACGAGAATCGAACCATCGATACGTGGCGCTTATTCTGTGCTAGTTGATTAACACAGTTTATGGAACTACGTGATTTAAGAAATGCATAATATTCATTCAATTACAATCTATCTATACTAATATTAAAAAGTTTTAGAGAAGTTGAGGTGTTAAGTTTTAGAGTTTAAGTTTTAAGTTTTAGAAAATTATTTTGTTTGTTTTTTTAAAACTCGCTAATCTCTGGAACTGCCATTCTGACTGTAAAACATGTATTTTTGTAAAATAGCCACATTTATGAAGAATATTGTAGGCCTTAAAACATCACGCTCCGACCCACAGGAGTGGAACAGTAACAGTACACGCAGCATAATGCGGGTGAAAAAACCCAACGACAACATAGACTTACTTGACAGAACATTTTTAGAATGACTGACATACAACAAAGAATTTTGTGCTCTAATATTAAATTAATGTCATGTCTCATTCCAAATTCACAGTCATTTGTTTTTTCTCGGAATCCAAAGAAAAGCTCGAGGGAAAAGAAAAATAACAACAATTCCTCTTAATTTGGCAACCATCAAATAATGCAATATAATGTTGGGATCCCATTAGGCCAGAATCACCTGAGGGTTGGCATAAGGAAAATTTTGGGGTAATCTCAGCGTTATTAGCAGACCATTAGGTACATAAAGATTCAGATCACTGCTTACCCACGGGAATCATTTGCTTAATGATCTATCAATGGCGGTCTATGGTTTGTAAAAGTAGTGGTGAGGAAACGGAAGGGGTCGTTTGGACAATGTTCTGGAAAGGCTTCCTGATGGTGCGTGATCAAGATTTAGATGATAACGAGCTGATAGGAGATTAGGGATTCATGATGCGTTTTGGGATTTGATGAAAAAATAAAACAAAAAGTCTTCAGCTGGAGATGAGCTAGTTTGAAACAATCGTTTATGTCTTTTTTTCAGTAGGTACTCTTACATTTTCTTTTAAAATTAGCCTAAAACCAAATTTTACGAATATCTATTATAAAAAACGTGCCCAATGAATTATATACTTGTCAATAATCAAAAATATCTAAGTAACTAGCTCCTGTCCGCGACTTCCACGTGGTTATTTATTTACGTGTTTTAAGTTACGTTTTTATTTATTGTTTTCCTACCATGGATATTAACGTATATTATATACATATATACTAGTGGTTATGAATCAGACCATCCACTTGGGAATTCCAGAGATTAGCGCATTTAAACAAACAAAAAAAAACTTTTTAGCTTTGTTATATTAGAACAGATAATACATTAATTAAATTACAAAAAAAGTGTCAATAACCAACTTAAACCCAGTATTCAAAAAGTTTTAAATAAAACCAGCAACACAACTGCGAACTAAAGCGACATTCCTTACTAAGACAAATAGTGCTCCGTAGGAACTGATTAATTATCTGTACACACCCTTAAATAATGAAATACGAACACGATTCCTCGATTAAAGCGAGATGCTTTTAAAATACTGAGGTTTTAGTTGTTCAGAACTTTAGATGATAATGCACTATGCGTCTTGTTGGTTGGAACTGTAGAGTAGATTTTAGATTGCAGGTTATAATATTGTATTTCTCAGTAGTTTCTAATGAAAGATTACTAGGATTATAAACAATAATGAGTAGAATGATAATATTGTTATAGTTCTAGCAGACTGATTAGGCAGTGTATTTTTAAGATTCATTGCAATAGCAATCTTACACTAATACCCCATAGTTTCAAAATACAATGACTCAAATATTTTCATTTCAATTTATCATTCCGCAAAAGGAAAAAGTGATTTGAAACAGAATCGTATCAAGAAATCTCCCGAAGTGGCGACACATAAGCTGATTGAATCCATAACAGTCGAGCATTATTGCGACATTATCCTCTGAAGGAAGCGTTCCGCAAACAAATCTCCTATGCAGCTCACATTACCGACTAAACAAAGCGCTCAAATAAAAATCTAAACGTTTACATAGAAATAAAGTGGCACAAAGCCGTTACACTAACACCCCATAATAATAAACGTACACTTGAAACGATAAAGTTAAATACACGAGTGCGCTGACAATTTCGGCAACAGACCATGTACGGAACTATTCCCGGGACGAATCATAACAACTTACAATATTGCATTTTGCACTCGCCCACTACAAGTTTCCCGGGAAAATTTAGCCATACAGTTGGAATAGAGTTGTCCATGTTTCGGTACTTTCTGATCCCGGGACTAAAAGTAATGTGGCACGTGTCTATTGGGACATGATAATTAACAAGTTTGTGTTGGCGGCGAAAATCACTGAACTCAGCTTGTGGTTAAATAATTAACCAGATGGCGGTTAGTTAACAGTGAGGTTAACTGTTCAGGGTACAATGAGCTTAAGCTAAAGCTTAATTCTAGTTTAATACCGCAAGTGCATGATCAATTGTGAATTAGGTCTATTTAGAAACTTATTTTTTCAACATTATATAATTACACAATATTGGAATAATGAATAGATTAATACTAAGAATACTGATCAGCAGTGCGATTCTCTAAGCCTCACTTCGTAATTCGAAAGCTGAATCCGCAGTGAGATAACGACATGGTATTTTGTTAAGCACGATCATGCCGGTGACGTCACCACGGCAAGCGAAAACACAACCAAAGTCAAGTGGGTTCGTTATCGAAGTGAGCGCGGTCACTTTAGTGAGACTCGTTTTTGAGTTTGCATTTTAGAGAATCGCACTACAGATTTCGATCGTTCCTAAAAGTCAGCAGAATTGCCTTCTGATCTTCATCTAAATAACATTAAACTCTTGTATACACGGTAGGTACACGAGGTACACGTAATTGTGAATGTGAACAATCCGCACATCACATCCTGTGGGAGCGAGTCCGGCGCAGAATGAGCGCAATGCAATCTACTGGATAGTTTAGAGTTTCATCAGTCAGGAAATTACATCAGGTGAGATGAAACTTATGACTGGATTAGTATTTGGACGTTCACAGGTCTTTGTGATGCGATGGAGTTAATTAGCGTGTGAGAATTGCAAAATAGTTGTATTAAAGCATGACATAAAAGTATAAGGGATTCCGTACACAGTGCCGAACTGTCTTCAAATGTATCTATACGAATATTATAAAGATGAAGAGTTTGTTTGTTTGGTTGAACGCGCTAGTCTCAGTAATTACTAATTCGAATTGAAAAAATATTTTTGTATTGGTTAGTCCTTTTATTGAGACTATATAATATCACAATACGACAGGAAGCGGAGCAGTAACTAAAGACGTAACTGAACACAGGTAATTAAAGCCACGCGATCAAAACCGCGGAAGACACAGACAGACAGACAGAAGCTGGTTCTCAGATAAACCCAGTGTAAGAACAGTGGCTGACCCCAACCGAGCTAACTCGCAAACTGGACTCATGTCCGAAGTTAATAAAACTTAGTTAATAACACTCATATCCCATCAGGCTATGAGAGTTAGGGAAGAGGGAGTGCACCTTTGTTTGCGCACGCACTTGTGCACTATAATAATAATATCTCCTGCGTACGTAGCTAGTCTGCATAAAGATTAGCCGCCGTGGCCGGAATCGGTCAAGATATTTTTATTTTTAAAATAAAGCTTACTGAATACAAGCTACTAAAACTACTTCGATTTTATAACAAAGCGAAAATAAACAAACTTAAAGTCATTAGGAACTGTTGATCAAGAATTAATCAAAAAATCTTTAATAATTTCTACTGTAGTCGTAAAATATTACCAAAAAATTCGGCCAGGACAGCTAAAAAATCACTCAAAGCTCCGCTATGTGCGAGGATCGAACTAAAACACTCAAAAGCGCATAAAACGTGCCGCGTCGCGTCAGTCAACTCGTCAAATTTTACATTCATTGGCTCATGAATTTATATTAATAAATTGAACGTATCGCCCAGAGATTTGCACGAACGCATTTTAATATTCAATTTTGTTCAATAAATATTGTATTATTTGAACATTTTACAATGCTGACATTTGATTTTACAGAACGTTTCGTACATCTATTTATTTTAGAATTTATGGAACCGCTACAGAGTTATTGCATATTGATTAACTATTAATGGTCTTTTCCGGTGTAACAAATTAGGTTGGAGTGGATTTTTAATGGGCATTAATAAGTAGGTGCTTCATTAAATATTTTACCAGCTATCCGTATCACCATCTCTTTCATTCATAAACATTATTTAAAGTCATTTTCCTTAATACTTATCATGAGTAACGTCTTATCCTACATGAATATTTTCTTTATCATCATTATAAGCCAAGTTCACATGAACGGATAAGCCCTCAGTTATTTCCCTCGCACAAAGATTCCTTGTTTACGTTGCACCGCGTAAATATCTTTTTCCATTCTGCGAGCGAGTTCATAACTTCATTGACTTAATAAAAACCATCGTGTGAAGTTTACCGCGACTCGTAACTTTGTCTTTCTTTCACTTAGTTTCAATTTGATGTAATCGCGTAGTTCCTCTGTTGGCCCCATCAGATTACGTCGTGAACATACACGCGTTGCAAGGATTTGCTCCCCTACTGCAGTGTGGTGGCCTTGCGTTCCGTGTTGTTGCGGATTTTTAGATTTGCTTGATGTTTTTAAACGTGTTTTATTTTGTTACTTGCTGTACATGTTCCTAATTTATGTATTATTGTATAATGAAAATTGCTTTTACGTGTCATTATATCAATAACTAATTACACATTATTTAAGCCAGACTAAGTATACCTACGTGAAAATACCAAAGGCTACTATATAATCTAATGTATTAAGTTATATAAAAACCATATACATAGCATCAACATAGCAATAACATCTGTGTTAACTGCTCCAGAGTAGAAATTTAAATAAAAAAATCTCATAAAAATATCAAAAAGTTCCCAAAACATGGTCCCCCTACGCGGTAGGGATTAGCCTCGTGCGGGTGCGAGTCGCGCTAAATTGTAGTGTAGTGTGCGCTGTGCTTTAAGTTGGGGTGCGAGAACACACGCTTTAAATTGTAAGGGTGTAAGGGGGAGTGCACGACGTCACTGCAACCTGGGACGTCAACCACACCTGTGTGCTGCCTCTGAGTTGTACATTCGAAAGCAAAGCGACTAAGCATTGGATTCCACTGACTGTACGTACCTCATTTTTCTAAAGTAC
Organism: Caradrina clavipalpis; assembly: GCA_932526535.1. Classification (NCBI taxonomy): domain Eukaryota; kingdom Metazoa; phylum Arthropoda; class Insecta; order Lepidoptera; family Noctuidae; genus Caradrina; species Caradrina clavipalpis. The sequence continues at coordinate 431,649 of OW052101.1, forward strand.
AATGCAATTTACAGTCTTATTTAAAAAACAGAAAATCTTTTTTTCAAATTTGCGAAAAAATTGAAAATTTTATTAAATACGAAAATGTTTTCTATATTATAAAAATTATAAAGAGGAAAGATGTTCTTTGTTTGTACTGAATAGGCTCCGAAACTATTAGTTGTTTGGGAGCCTATTCAGTAAAATTGGTTTAGACAAATTTTAACCATTTTGTCAGCAATAGATAGCTACACAATTCCTGAAAACCATAGGCTATATAACATCACGAACCACGGGAGCGAAGTGAAGTCGTAACTTAACACGGGTGGAATAAGCAACAAATACAAAATCGCGAGCTCTTTGGCACAGACCAAAATACACATACACATGCATATTTTTGACCTTGCTAAAGAGAAAATATTCTAAATTTAAAATCAACAATGAGACTGGCACATTGAAAACTTTCTTTAATCTAATATTTAATTTGAACTACCATAAAATATAAACTATCACGTGTCCCCCATTTATTACACTCTCACGGCGCTATCACAATTTATATAAAACGAACAATTTGGCGATATCAACGCGATAACGTAAGTGAATGCCATGTTATGAATATCGATTAAACTAAGTGAACATTCGTTCTCCGATACGTAACGCTACACAGGTAAACGGCGCGCAAAAACACCCTTCAACAACAATTTTACGAAAATAAAACTGTTTTTGCAAAGCCATACACAGCCTTATTGCAGTATACTACAGATTTTAACATAAAGATTATCTGCAAAAATCACAATCCTGAATTCCTTCTCGTACAGGGGAAATATGAACCTTAGGGTTTCGTTTTCAAGGTTGAAAGTTGTGGGTAGGGGATAAAAATAAGGATGGTTTCAGGCTGTCCCGAGGGATATTACACCAGGTAATATGGAGCGTCGACAGGGAAGGCAACTCGATTGGAGTTGTGTTAACTTTGCCTACCTCCTGGGCTCTTGATTATGTTGGTTTTGGGAATCTATCGCTGGTTTTAGGCAAAATTATTATTATTTCTTCAGTTGTTTGTGCCTGGTTAATAGCATCCTGTTAGGATGTGGGTGTGCGAGTGTGTGGGTGTGCTCTATACATCTGTATTTACTCCTTCTGGGCATAACTAGAAGGGGTAAAGTTGTGTGGTTTGTTATTCTTTTAAATATGAAAGTGATATAGTAATGAATATTAAAAAGGTTAAATTATGTTCTTTCAAAGATTTTTTTTTTAATTTACTTGTAGGTAGGGTGAATGGCACATCAGCTGTTTTTGAGATATTTGACTGTGTATATGTACGTGTTGACACACTTTAGTATGAAAAGGCATATTTTTGTTTTAAATAACCAACAAAAACTTTCGTTCCGTTGCGCTGCGGTCTATAATCATGTACTATGGTAAAAATCAATGGCAAAATCTTTTCCATCCATTATTATAGACTTTATTTTCCGTATAAAAAAAACTACGAGTTCCGTTCCCTCACTAAACAAATATTTGTATGGCCTACGGCTAAAATGCATGAGATATCTGTAAACGAACCCAATATACAGGAAAATTGCGGGAAAAATTTTCATAACAGAAAATAAAAATGAAAATGGTCGGTGTTAGTCCACCATTGACTCCATCCAGTGACTTTCCTTTAAAGGATAATAAAATGGGGACAGGGAACCATTTCACACTTCACTAGCAGAAGGGATTAATCAAGGATTAGGTCTTAGCGTCCTGTGTGTCGGGGAAGCAGCTGTAACGCCTCTATACGTGCCCAGTGTTGCAAAGTGTTGATATGTGTGGCAGGATCGGTGTTCAGGTGAAGCCGGGGGGTGACGCAAGTATTATTTTGTTCACATGAATAAGTAGGTCAACCCTTTAAGGGAATATCGAAAAGTAGTACCTACTTCAAGTTTTCTTATTTAAATCTGTTCTACACTACGAGTTTCTTCTGTGTAAACGTATCCATAAATACGTTTAAAAACATTATTAGCTTACGTACACTAACAATCAAACTTGGAACAACGCCTTGTAGGCTATACAAATATTTGTTCCATGCAAGAATCATACTCGCAACAAGCAGCGTACCAGACAACAAGCTAGGTCAATGGATGTTTCATTATAACGACAAAATATATTCCCACAAAAATACCTTTAAATAAAATACCCTCTGAAATTTTGATAATATTATTGTAACTAGTTTGTGCGCGTTTTATTTCGTTACTGCTCCGCTCTCGTGAGTTGTTGCGTGATGTTATAAAGCTTGTACTATTCCGCAAAATATTTTTTTCAATCAGTCCGTTAGTTCCGGAGATTAAACAAACAAAAAACTCTTCAGTTTTATAAGCTGCTTTAATAAGTAGGTTTAGACAGAAATATCCTTTCATTAGAGTTTAAATTCTAAGCCCAGCTGTATAAGTGCTGAATTGAATTTGCACGATCTCTAGTCTACAAAGTGGATAATCATTAGTATACGCTATAACTCAATATGAAACTAACCCAGACATGTTACGGATAAATTCATAATATAATCTATATGTAAATCACGCCATAGCTGTTTCATCCTGTTACGTTAAAACCTCTAGTTTTAAAAGCATAAACGAAAGCGGAACTTTTTAACTTTTGCAGCCTGATATACTGAAAAATATTATAAAGTTCTGCATTTGCCTCGAAATTCATTTAAAAGTAAAGTAAATCTGATGGACTTAATCTAGTAACGCAAACTCGACATTAACTGGGTTTAAAACTAAATATAACGGGATTTTTTATATTCTGTTTGCGACTGACGACATCACGAATCTTTCTAGTGAATTTGACAAAAACTCGTTGGGAAGGACTTTTTGAAGTGTATTTGTTTTTTGAACACAACGTGAGCTTGGTAATACTTTGTTTACAGACTTGGGATATGTTTTTTCATGTGCATGAAGTCTCTGATTTGTAAAGTATTGCCATTTTTTTTTTAGTTAACACGTTTCGTGACTACTCCATATTGAATTTTTAAGCCCAACTGCTGAGGTCCAATGTAATATCGGGGTTTTCCATTAGCACTATTACATATTTCGGAAAAGGCTAGGGTGAACACGAGTTCCTGTAACCCAAGGGCTGGCTTAGCTGAGCATTGCCATCCAACATGACAAAGCCGCCAGTCTCTTGGGCACATTACAATTTGAAAGCGTGGCGAAGAATGTTTTTTCCTCTTGCATTTAGTTTGTTTTATGAATAATATATTCGTAATCTATATTTTAGTACAGGATTATTATTTGGAGTGTAAATAATATTTTTTTTTGCTTTCTTTTTACATTTGCAAAGCCTCGTTGCCGTGTAAATAAGAGTGTGTATCAACACATTTTTCAGAGTTAAACCGTTACAAAAAAGTCGGTACGAATTTTACCAATTCAGAACCTCCATGATCAAAGGATCGGAATCGACATAGAAAATAAAAAAATATTGCCGGAAATATTTTCTTTCCGTCCCACAGTACATTAACCAGCGAAAACGAAAATAATATTATTATAACATCAGCGACCTTTCTTTACCATCTATTGACAAGCGTACGAGCTATTTAGTTCTTCCATGTATTTTCAATAAATTGAATATATAGGAGGATAGCTAATTTAGGTCGCCAAAGATAAAATAAATATTTTCATTTTATCCTAAGTAATATTATAAATGCGAGGGTAAGTTTGTTTGTTTGTTTGTTATCTTTTCACGCCTAAAACACTGAACCGATTATTCTGAAATTTGGCATATACGTTGTCAAGTGTGAAACGGACTTTTTTTTCATCCTGAAAAAAAGTACTGATCCCGAGGAAAACAACGCCACGAATTTTTAGAATAGTGATTAAATTTAAATGTAACAGTCATTACAAAACATGTCGCGTGCAAAAGCTAGTATCTAAATTAGAAATTAGGATCAAAATATTAGGATTTTTAAGTCTGCTCTGGGTGGGGCCGAAGAGAGTGTCAGAGTCTTACTGACTAAAACCCACCCGTGTTCCTCCTATCGCCCTTTGCGTGCCAGGGTCACGGTAACTCTTTCAAAAAAATCCTGGCAGGCACTGGCCCTAGCGGGCCCCGTCTATTGTGCTAACATCTCTTTGAGGACCTTGTAGAACACTACGCGCCGGCGACCCGGGCCTGGTTCTGATTGGACAGCGAGCCACCCAACGCTCACCATCCGCAGGCTTGCGCCTACGGTGGCCGGGAATCATTCTGCGACTCCCGACGCCCAGGGCGGGCGTCTTGTTCTATGGCGGCGGCTGGGGGAATAGCCCACCATAATATTCCCAATTGCAACTCCTTAAAGCCAAAAAAGCGCTGAAGCAACGATCTAACCGTCTTGGATCCCGCAACGAAATTAATTTGAAAAACAGCAGACTAGTACGAAAAAATATTTTATTTCATTTTCCTCTATATCAAACATGAGACAGAACAAAGCTACAAAAATAGGCTAAAAGGGACGGTTACAACAGGGAAAACTCCAGTTGCCTAGCAACATGGATTAAAATTAACATTAATGAATGGCTCCTGAAATCTAAGTACCTTCTCATTTAGTTATAGTTCACCGACGGAATCCTTGTTATTTCCTTCTTATATTGGGATAACACAGATTAATTTGATTGACCCAACTACCTGAAAGTGGAACACACTAATAAATGGAATTAAGACTAATATATATACACAAAAGATTAATGGATTAATGGATAGTCAAAAGATAATGGTATATGTTGAGATCACAAGATGTATGTATGTACATATTAACCTACTAAACGCATTTAGGCACAATATTATTATTAACAGTCATGATATTGCTGAAATAGTATCTAGAACATTGTAATTAAGTTATGTAGAGTAGCGCTTATGTTTATCATGTCGAATAATTTGAGATAATGGTAGTGCTTGAGAGTTATTAAACGAGTGTCATTGACCTCATAACATACCATCACGCCTATATACCCTGAAGGGTTAGGCAAAGGTGTACCAATGTACACTCACAGCTCACCGATTTGTTTAGGTCCCATGTAATAGTGGGTGAGCTGTTACAAGCAAAAAAAGAAATCTACAAGCACATGATTTTCGTTTTGTTTTTTTTTTTAACATGTTAATAGTCTTAATATAGAAACAAGTTTCGTTTGTTAATGTCTGTTATCGCGGGGCCTTATTTGTCGTTCGCGGAACCCTAATTACTTTTCTAAGTTACTCCTTATAACATCAGCCATCTACCAGTGACAGTTCCGTCAAAATCGGCCCAGCTGTTTCAGAGATAGCTGCAACAAACAGACATAAAATATAAAAACTTTCATATGTATTTCGTGAAAAACTGGCTCTTACTGACTAACTTTGTTGTCTTTAACAAGATCGGATAGTGTCATTATAATCCGATGATGCTATGTTCCCAAGTTTTTCATATCCAAAGCAAACAAGGTATTACCATAGCATACAACTCCCTAGTGGTTAGCTTGGTGTAAATTATGTATAACACAAGATTACAATAGTACATAAATAATGTTAAATGATTACCCGTCAGCCCTTATTATGGAGGAACATATTCTTTTAAAAATATTGATAAGATTTTAATTTAAAATTAGTTTTAGCTGGCTTTATAATCTGGTTGTGGGTTTAAAATCAATGTACCTTTCCTAACGATATTAATTTGGGTAACATTGATTGTAACAGTCATAAATAAGTTCAGCAATAAAAGCTTCAAATTACTGCAACGAAACCCTGGACTGGTCAGCTGAGGTCCACTAATGAAACTAGGGGCCTACCACCATCTGTAAAAACAGTATTAATTTGATATTACTTTGTCTTGCGCTCTGTTGGATATTCAAACATCGGCTCAGCGTTTAGAGTTGAAAATACAATAACTGAATTTAAAAAAAAAAAGAAAGAAACATCAAAATAGTACTCTGCCTCGTTAATAACTATAGTAGACTGCCTCGTTAACCTAGTGGTCCTACGCGCGGCTGCTACGCTAGAGGTCTTGGGTTCGACTCCCAGGTCGAGCAAAGTGTTATTGGGTTTTTCTACGAAATTCTCAGTAGCAGCTCGGAGTTAGGATTTGTGCCCGGTTAATGACAATAGGCCCCCTATTACATGGGACCTAAAATATTTAGGCGGACTATGGTTGTATTTGGTACACGTCTATGTTATGTTTAATACATACACGATACATACATACCATCACGCCTGTATTCCTCGATGGGTTAGACAGACGTGTTATAAGTCATAGTGCTGTTATAAGTCATTGTGCTCTACTCCCTCGTCCTCCCTCAGGTGATCATTCAACTTAATGTCGATCATTAAATCCTGCAATAGAAAACCCCGAAATTTTGTTTGGTGTATTAATAGGACTTCTTAAATGTGAGGCAACGGCAACAGAATATTCATGCTGCCATAAATATCTCCTTTGTATCACGTACATTTGTTATAAACAAAATTAAACACCCGTTTAATGATACGCGACGTACTAATATTAATCGTTCCAATTTCCATCTTTTCTGAACGTTAATCACGTTCGTTGACGGTCCCACATGATAGCGTGTGTTGTGTGACGCAGACGAACATACAGAAGCTCTAGTTTCAGGGAGAAGACGCTTGTTCTGAGAGTTGGTCTACCTGGAACGTGAAGGGTATTAGGAGGAACACAGATAGGTTTTAGTCAATAAGAGACTAATGGTGGGTCCACACGATTCAGACTTTTGTATGTACAGATATCTGCACAGACTATAAAGTCTGAGTAAAGTTTTTTACTCAGAGGTCTTTACCAAATGTCTGTGGAGACTTTTCATCAGTTCAGACTTCGATTTTAATGAATAAATTAAGTAATTCAATAATCATGAGTTTTGCTCCGACAATCGTACAGACATGTACGCAGACTTCCGACTTTTCTGGTACACCGACATTTGTCTGTACTGATTTGTTGTACAGACAAAATTCAATAGAAGTCTGTGTTAAGTCTGTATCGTGTGAACCCACCATAACGCTCCCTTCGCCGACCCTCAGAGCAAAAGAAGTCATTAGACGATTTCGCATCCTTAAAAAAAACTGCTGTTAGACAAAGCGTCGTAACACTTAGATTCTTCTCCTTTTGTGTCTATTTCCCAACGCTACCTTCTATCAAAGTAAAAGGTAAATCATTCGTTTTAATTAGACCATTAAAGCCACTTTCGAAATATACGAGAAAAAAATGTAATCTAATTGCTCCCGCAGTTTCGTAGGGTGAAAAAACTTCATAGGTTTACAAATGCTTTCTTATACATTGCTAACCGATTGCTTATGCAGCTTTGGCAATTGCCAATTGGGTATGAGACAGTACCAATCAGTTGACATACTTTTTATGACTTGTTAAAGCGTGATTTTTAAAAAAATATACCATCACGCCTGTATTCCCCGAAGGGTTAGGCAGAGGTGGACCAATGTACACCCACAGCTCGCCGCGATTTCTCCATAGAGTTTGAATGGCATTAGTAAACTGTAATATCACTTTTTTTTACTTAATTTACTATCATATTTATAAATTCCAAGCCACTGACACTACAGTTCATTGAAAGTTAATCTAGTTTTCAGAGCTAAACTAATTGTTTCTTTAGATAAAGAAAAACAATTTACTTTATACTTAACTGTCTTGAAATTATTATTGTTTATTGGCGATAACTACACAATTAATTATTATTCTTGTCTTCAAGTTAATTTACTCACCTATCTAATTGATGACGGGACATGGCATCTATAGCTCTTTCTTTGAACTGCTTCACCTGAGTGACACTTCTGCATTAAATCTTCTCAGTCCTTACATATATTTATAGAGAACATTTAAGGGCTTTGTACCCTTTGTCCCTTTGGTGTGCGCTGGCTTGGAAATACCTAGCGAAGACCCAGATAAGGTCGCTCGTATAGAAAGTAGAAAAATAATACCAATTCTCTATGCTGAGTTGGGAAAGATCTTGTCAGCAAGTTTGTTTTGTTGGGTAGGTGCTAGTGTTCGATGCAGTGAAGTGAAATCTTATTGCTATGGAGACAGCGGTTGGTTTTGTAAATTATTGATTCATTATTTGCCATAAGTTTAAAGTTTTTATAGTGCTTTCGTTTACAAATTTTTCATTTGACATTTTAACATTCACTGGAAGATTTGTGATTCCAAATGCGACTCTACAGACAATATTTTTGCAGAAACTTTACTTCAAAATAATTGTCATCGCAAACAACTTCAGCCCTTCATCAATTAACTTAAAATCCATCCTACGCATCAGAAGTTTCTCCAAAAATCTTCAAAACACCAAGTAATTAAAACAATAGGCCACTTACAATCAGCATAATATCACGAAAGTCGTTATCACGCGAGCGCAGGCGCCGCTCAGTATGTCTGTAAGTGCTCAACTTCAGTTTCATTCATTAGACTTAAAACCCTCATTACAGCTCTGTACTGGAGTATCGCCAAACTGGTTTTGTTTCTGAACTTCTGCGATTATTGTCCCAGACTTGTTAGTGCTGGAATGGAATCTTCGACAAGCACCAACCTGCTTGAAATTTGCCACCAATTTACCTAATACTAAGCCTGAACCAGTCTACAAAAACTTGATAAAGGACTCCTTTATTTACTTCCTAATTTAACGCCTTATACCCTAATACTTTAGAGTTAAATATTACTTAGTCAACTCTCTCTTCACAAACCCTGCCTCTAAAGAAAATCGTTACCTAATCACCCAAAAAACAAGAGAAGATTCTTATAACATCTTCCCAAATTCCATTCCAGCATTACGTTAATCCGTGACAAATACACGCGACAGTTTGGCCATTAGAAAGTGGCTATGATAGCCATTGCTAGCCGGTCCGCCGACGTTTCACTCCGTTCTAGATCGGTTTTATGTGACTTATATTTGTTCGTATTACAATCATTAGTATTAGTAAAGATATTTGGCTTCTAACACTTGCTAGTTGTTTCATTGGATTAGATTGGTATTTCTTGGCTCTTTAGTGGCAGATTGAGATACTGGCTGTGGGTTTACAGATTTTTACATGCAGTTTTTTACAGGGTAAATTAATACAACCTGGATCCTCGCACCCACGTCTTGAAACAGTACTATTTGAATATTATCGAATTGTATGTTTTCTATGAGATTATGCTATAAAAATTATACTGATTTTTCGAGGTAGTGGTAGGCCTAAGTGACACATGCCATCTTCTCTAAGTTAACTTTAATAGTACATACAATATAATAGTTTGAACATCAAGATCCGGTATTATGTACTAACATATATCATTATCTTGTTCCAACAATCTTACATAACTCACAGCTGACACATACGACTACACAACATATAGTTGGAAGGGACCCTACATTTTCAGCTTCCATGCCGTTTCGTATCTCAGGTTTGACCACACAGCCGTCCTTGTTAACCCTTCCTCGCCGGACGACTGCGTACAATAATTAATTCTATGGCGTCACAGAGATGATTTAGATCCCAACGGAGCCCATAAGTTATGCCAAAACTATACATAATAGTTCCCGTTTTAATTTAAGATCAACACGGAATTGTGGTGCCTGTGGTGAATTTAATTAGGATTTTAGGTGGTCATGATGGAAGATCATGTACAGACGGTTCTGTTTTATTATCACTGAGACATGAACACATCAGGACCCTATATTATGAAAGGTTCCGTACACAATCTATTTATTGTGGTAAAAATTTAATAAAATATCATCATTATTTGAGAAAAGCAATGGTTGTTCTATATTTATCTAGTTGTATGAGATTGCAAAAAAGGATCTGTAATTATTTAGATCTATGTTAGATCGCTGGTATGTCTGAAAATGATTTAGGAAATGAATGTGGTAATTGTTGCTACTTAAAGATTGGTTATCCTATTTCTTTTGTCACAAGGTGTAAGTCCTATAATAAGTGGTGGTGTAAGTGCTAGGTAGCAAGGATAGTATTAATGAGGAAATAAGGACCAAGAAGTAGAAAAGAAACGGATCAAAAGACCAAAATAATAATAAAATATTATGTCGATTATACGAACGTGAACTACGCTAGGTAACTTCATGAAAACATACAGAGATTTCGCCAGAAAATATAGAAGCTACCTACTTTCCAACAAAATACTTTCAAAGCCAAACTCTAAAGATTTTTCAATAAAACAAGAACACAACAGATTATGTCCCCGACCTCTCACGAGCGAAGTCTTATAAACTATTGAAGCTGACAGCGTTTTTCTTCATCGTTTACGAGAAACTGTGAAGTAGTCTGCGGAACCCAGTTTAGTACCAAAGTGAATGAATAATGCAGACTACAGTAAAAAACTAAGACATTAAGGACGAACTGCGAATGGACTTGGAAACTAATATATAAATATAGATAACTGTTTTGTTTAGTTCAACTGGAACGAGGTCGAAATCTTTCAGCATATTGATAAGAGACGTACTTTTAGCTTTTTTTTGTTATTCTGAATCGAGCAAAAAGTGTTATAGGATTTTTCTATAAAATTCTCAGTTCTTCAGTTCTCATTCTCAGCTCGGAGCTAGGATTTGTGCCCGGTTAATAGCAATAGGCTCGCCCTATATTACATGGATCTAAAACATACTGACGAACTGTGGGTGTACATTGGTAGGTACACCTCTGCCTAACGCTTCGGGGAATTTAGACGCGATGGTATGTGTCTGAATTACTGGAATAGCTAAGTTTGGAGCTATTTTATGCAGCCGACCAAGCGTTATGTTTTAAAGAAAATCTATTGTCAAAGTTTTCCATTTTTTATTTCTTTTTTCATTCTATTAACGTAAATAATATTCGAGCGCAACATTTAGAAATTCTGTAATAAATCACAACTGTTAAAAACTTTCCTCGATTCCATAAAAGTTTCTGAAAAAGTTACGATGTTTTTATAAATATTTATTTTTACATTTATATTTGTTATATACTTTGATGTCTTTCGTTCATTTATTATTTAATATAACTTTAACTGTTACAGTTGTTACCAATTACAATAATAAGATACATATACCTAGCGATAGACTTGTAGTGTTCCTAATGTTAGTACCGTTAGTACCTACCAGTAAATATCATCATCATCATATCAGCCGCAGGACGTCCACTGCTGGACATACGCCTCCCCATAGATTTCCAAAGACAGATAGGAAGCGGCCTGCGTGCAACGTCTTCCTGCGACCTAAAAAGATTTACATGAATAAACTTTGTTTAATTTTAAATCAAATAAAAGCATTGTGAAAAACCACTTGGTTGCTGTTTTAACTTTAAAACATTCCAACTCATATATTAATCATTGGCATCACCCGAAGAAACAAGCATTCTAAAAACATACATCCAGATAAACTTCCTCCCTTATCGCGTTCGTAAACAAACACAATCTCGTATTTCTAATTCAATCACCGAACGCCTCGCACTCGACATTCGATGCGCGAATAAAGAAACTTTAGAGACGAATTTAACATAACAAAGAAGTAAAGAAAACACAAAAAAACGAACCCTTTTAACAGACGAGACACACTTGTCAGTTAATAGAGTGTAGACAAAGGTGTTTACCATGATAAAGGAGCTGAAAAAAGCGGAAAAAGCGAAGCTAAGCTACACGGTTTGCTCGATAAGTGAAATAAGGTGCCTCGGAAGGCTGTAAGCTATTATTTCGACTAAATGGAAAGCAGTTTACTGTCTAAATGGGTTCTATATCGGGGCCATCTTTGCGAATTTATTTTTTTCTCACAAAAGAACAGTCTTTAATTCAGTGGAGATAAAGCTGTGATGTTTACGAGGTGATTTAGAGCTCCAAGTTGTAGAAAGCAATTGTTAATGATGTCCACATTCTCATGCCAAAATAATAAAGAAATGGAACATTACGTACATTGTTTTGTGATAAACAAGACTACAAGGCACTAGATGTAGCATCTTGCTATCGAGCAATTTATAAATGGTACTTTCACTATTTTAGAAATATCTCTACTATATGTCGTATCTCATCAGCCTATTATTGTCTTACTGCAGGACAAAGGCCTTCTATTGATCACCACGCTTGCTCTAGGCGGATTAGCGATTTCAGGCTTATAAGTCCAGATTTCCTCACGATTTCATCACTGACATAGGTTTTCCTTCACCTATGTCAGTGATGTCCAAAATAAACTTAGAAAGTACAAATAATTTAAAAGTCATATTGATACTTGCCCATTACCAAACCCGCAACATCACGCAATCATTAGCAATATCTTGATTATTTATCAATTACATACTACAAAGCCGGTGACAGGTTGCAACTGATTGACGTTTACAAATCGCCAATCAGAGATCGGCAGTGAATACCACAAGTTAATTCGAGATCATCCGGCATCATGGCTAATTGTGTGAAGGCGGTAATTACTGACAAACCGCAGACATGGCTGATTAATCACTAACACCTCGTCAATGGAACTGCTTGACGTTTGACTATCAAGGTCATGGGGACGTGGATTGTTTGTGAGTCAAGTTCAACGTGATACAAAATTTACGTTTTAAAATTGTAGGAACTGACTATTTTGTTAGTAATTATGACTATCTAGATGACATTCGAAGTGATTTGCCTATTTCAGAATAGCATAGCTGTTATGTCCCACTGCTGGGGTCAGCTTTCTCGCATCCTTCCAGGTATTTCATTCTTGCGCAACCGCGACTTAGCCCTTTCGTTGCTCATCTGGGTTATTTTGAGGCTGCCCTTGGTGACACCGATCATCCTCAATGCATGGACGCGTGGAGACTTTTCATCCCTTTTTGGCCCAGCGGTCGCTATGCATGTGGCTGACACGACCTACCTAATCCTATTTGTGTTTGATAGCCTTTGTATTATACTTTATCAGTATATTTTAAATAGGTACTCACTATTTCACCTAACCATTCTACACAATAAGCTTCTAGAATATAGCAAAAGTTGACACAAGAGAGAGGTAGAAAATTCAACAGTCAGCTGTTTTTCTTCAAACTCCTAAGTTGCGTTCGAACTTCGACAGTTTCGTGTTCCAGTTAATAAGCCGAGTCCAGTGTCAGTGCGGTTTCCGAACGGCATCAATTATAAATGATTGGTGAACCGCAGACTCAGTTGATTAGCTATGCCGACGGCCAGTTAGCGCGAAGTAGTTTGGTGTTGCATAGCAAGTTTAGGTTTACTTCGAGATATAAGTTATGCAAATTAAAATAATTTAAAATCGGGTGTGCTATATTTTATAACTGTATACTTAACTATCTGATATATTATGTAATTAGTTTGTGTTATGTTTTAGGTACTAAAACTACGTGGTTAAGAACGCTTTTGATTTCTACATGAAAAGAAGCAAACTATTACTCTTTCTCTACGTTATTGTCTGTAAGACCAGTTTAGATATTTTAAGTTAAAAATAGATTTTGTTAATAATATAGAAATAAATAAATAAGCCGACCCCAACATAGTTGGGAAAAGGCTAGGCAGATGATGATGATGATAGAAATAAATAAATAAAACGATAAAAAAAGAACATTCTTGGCCTAGTGTACTACTTACAGGCAATATTCATGCGTCAATTCCAATAAATAATTGGCATTCTAGACGACTTTTGACCATCAGTGTCGACATTCATTTTCAAAAGCATCCAGTCTAAGAGGTCACGAGGAGAAATGGGTCACCCCGTAAACTGACGTCACAGCAGTGGGACACACCATAAACCGCTAGTTTGGGGACATCCGCGGGATACAACCCATCGATTTTCATCGTAAAGAGGTCGCAGGGGGGAGAAATAAAAAAGCAATAAAAACGTCCGTGCCGTTATTATTTCCTGTTATTTTGACATCCCCCCCTTTGCTCCCCCTTACACCCCGTGGTTGGACTTCACTAAATAAATAAAGTAGTGCTGATTGTGATTATTGAAATCACGTTGCAGAGCCAGAAAAAGTCAGGTGTAGGTAAATATTTGGCAATTATTTGTAACTAAATTCTGCCCGCGACTTCGTCTGTGTCAAAGTTGATATTATTCCTTAGACTCTGCGGGTTGTTCGAAAGAGATACCGCACCCCCGAAACACAAAGGACACAAGAAGGATCATGGATGGATTTTAGTCAGTAAAAGTCTGACACTCCCTCCAGACCACACAGAGCGGGGGAAGTTATTTGATGATTTAAAAAAGAAAACCCTTAGTCTAAAGACTTATTTTTCGGAAACATGTAAGCTGAACCCGACATTTTACCGAAAAATAAGTCGTTGTGCTATTTAGGATTATGATCTATATTTACGCCAAACATCTGGGGAGGAGCTCGTGGCTAAATAATTACAGCCGCATAGACCGATCTTCCGGGTTAAGCCACGCTTGCCGAGGTCGGTCTATGGATGGGTGACCATTCACCATAGCAAGTTTCCTCCGTGCCTCGGAAAGCACGTAAAGCCGTTGGTCCCGGCTGTCATTTGTAGATCTTTGACAGTCGTTACGGATAGTCAGAAGCCAAGAAGTCTGACAACCAGTCTAACCAAGGGGTATCGTGTTGCCCAGTTACTGGGTTGTGGAGGTCCGATAGGCAGTCGCTCCATGTAAAACACTGGTATTCAGCTGCATCCGGTTAGACTGGAAAGCCGACCCCAACATAGTTGGGAAAAGGTTAAGCAGATGATTTACGCCAAACATCTAGATCCGTGAAGCCGTTCTAGCATGATTCAGTAACAAACATCCATCCAAACTTTCGCATTTATAAAAAGATATTAGGTATAATTTTCTCAGAATCTTTATTCTTAGTTTATTCGTACAAAGAGAACATCGTCTAAAAATAGAGTCTAAATATTGATACTTTTTTTTAAATTGTCATCAAAATTCAGACGACTATTTTTAGACGATTTAAAAGCATTATAACGCTTTTAGATATTAAAAACTATTAATGCTCCCTAAACATTTCAAAAATAAATAACTTTTAAATGTAATCAAAATGCGTTGTAATGGTCCAATGGTTAAGGCGCCCACCTCTCATGCACGAGATTGTGCGGGTTCGAAACCATGCACGGGCAAGTGCACGGGCACCCTCTTTCTAATTCATATTATGTAGGTACTTTCTAAGTTTATCTTGGATATCACTGACATCACCATGTCAGAGGTCCTTGAGGCGGTTTAGAAATTCTGACACTAGGGTGTGTGGGGTCGTTAGACCTTACTGCCCACACGATAAAGAAAGAATGTAATAAAACTAAAACGTGTAAGTTGAGTTGTAAATCCAGTTCTAAAACTTACAGAAACATTAATACTAGCACAAAACTCTCCTCTTGTCTTCGACCTTCTTCATAAAAGTCGAACCCACACTTAATTTTCCTCAAGCCGACATGATTACGGTAAATGGAGCAAACGTTTATTCGTATCCAAAAAACGGGTATTTTCGTCCTATGACATTCCGGTCCAGTGCTAACTGTTTCAGGAAGGACACTTCAGTAGGGCTGCCAGTGGCCGAACATATAAATAGAAAAAAAAAACCCGGTCAGTCAACATATTGAAATGGTACAGAATGAAAAAAAAGGATGTCAAAAAAATATGGACGAAATGTTTTTCGAACCAATATTGGTCATGTGTCGTGTTTAAAAAAAAGAAGGATTTATATGTTGCAAAATACCAAATCGACATTTACCTAATAAATAGGTTAAATTATTTTTTATACATAAGAATACATACGTTTTTGGTTCATACGGGCTTATTGCCTGAATACGGGCAATAAACCCGTGTTCAGGATCTTGAACCTTATTTGCTAACGAAGTAAGTATATTAGGTACAAGTATTTGTTCATTCGAAAAGTAAGATTCCTATTGTGATAGCTAACCGACAAATAATTATGCTAAGCAGAAACATAAGATCAAGATCAACTCTCGCAATTAAAAACGTTCAAAGTCTAGTAGCAATCTCATCTCAGTGACAATCAACGTCAAAGGTAAAATAAAAACATCTCTGTCAGATTGACACTGGCTAAAAGCTACAAGAATCGCTAGTCCCAAGAGGAACTACAAATTAGTGGAGTCTTAGGACCTTTAATTTGGCGACAGTCGATTGACGCGACAATTGCGACAATCGCACGAACCCACGACTAAGTTTACGAACGAATTTCCTTCAAACTCATCTGAAAAAGTTTCTCTAGAGTAATTAACTGTTCGGGACTGTTCTATTGACGCTAAATAAGCTTTATTATGGATTTTCAAGAAATAGGGTTTGTATTTTCGAGAGGTCTGAAGGAATTTGTAATATTACGCCGAATTAGATTATGTAAAGTTGTGTTTGTGATTTCGAGTGGAGTTTAAGCGTTAGTTACTATTATTTGGCTGCTGTTATTTGTTCAAGTCTTTCCAAATTATGTACAAGTAACAAGAGAAGGGTTAAGGGTATTAGTTGTTGGAGATAACAAGGAAAAGTTTTAAGCCTTCTATGATTTTTTTCATGACAGTAGAACAACATTTGGGTACAGCCTTTCAGACTATTACAAATGGGGAGAAGTCTATGGCTATTTCATTACACTCAAGAAAACACTGCCAAATACTGTTACTTAAGATAAGCTGCTAGAAAAATCGAATCGCATCCAGGAACCGTATTCTCCTTCACCAAAAACAGAATTCAGAAATGTGTAACACGAACGATGTAATTGTATTAATACTACAGCAGTGACTCCTAACATCAGAACTGGCAACAAAATGGCCGCAATGATTCGAGTGAAACTCGCTGTAATTCGAGTTTCTAATTCAACACACATTACCGACCGTCCACATGAGTTGTACGTTAAATAAATTACACATGTTCACTTGTTTACAATTCCAGTATAATTTAATAAGGGTTTTATTTCAATGTTGGCAGGCCCGAATTAATTTGTGTCCTACATTAAAATTAAGGTAATGTTATGTTTTAGGTTTATGGCTTTCGGATGACTATTTTTAGGACTTGATACGACGGTATTAAGTATTTTCTTTGTCTATTCTGTAGATTTTGTTTTTGGTCTTTCTGTGCTCATTCTTTCTTGTTCTTTCTTCTTGTTTATATCTGTAATAAAAGTCTACCTGTATTTTCATTTAGTGGTAACACACCTACTATAAGAAAAGCATATTTGTAAAGAAGTTGTTTTCTTATAAAAAAGTATTATCTACTTTTTTACGAATTTACAAGCACGTGTTTTACATGATGATTCATCTGTATCTCCGTGAAACATTTGCAAAGCAAAGATGCAAATTGCTCAGTTGTGCCACACTAAGTTATGACTTCCAGTTAGATCATTTTCGAGAAACACAGCAAAATTAACCACAATCCAGGCTTTCGCGGCTCAAAGGACCAACTATCATCGCAACCGGCTTCCCATTAAAATCCAAAAATTGTACCCCACCCTCTATTATAAGTAATTTATCGTGCCCAACTTCTGGGTACAGTCGTAAGCGGCAGACGGCGGCGCCATTGCACTCAAGGTCACACAACTTATATTAAACCGGACCCTAGCTCAAATGTTACGGCTTTCAACGTCTTTAATCCTCGACTTTAGTTCGTTTTAGATTGATTTATGACTATTCGATTTTGTTAGCAGTGAGGCATTGAAAGCTATGGCTGGACGTGTGCGCCTGGTGGTGAATGACGAATAAGATCCTATTGATTCTTTACTCTCGGCACCTCGGAGTTAGGATTTGTGCCCGGTTAATAGCAATAGGCTTGCCCCCTATTACATGGGACCTAAACATACCGGCGAGCTGTGGGTACACTCACACATTGGTACACTCTGCCTAACCCTTCGGAGAATACAGGCGTGATGGTATTTTATGTGATTCTTTACTTGATATTATTCCTAAATATTCTTCACCTTTCTCCAGTGTACGTATACATTAATTCGGGCAAGCAATTAGCCACGGTGTCTTGTTCTTAGCAGAATAGGGCACACATTTGCACTTCATTTGTTTATTAACTTAACTACTTACTAATTCACATTTAAAAAGAGATCCTGATTGTCTGACTATCTTATCAGCGCCAAGTCGAAACTACTGCAACAAGAGTAGAAAAATTTTGTACATGGAGAAATTTTGAATTGTATGAAAAGTATATTATTTTCTTAGGTTAATCAACTTGACGGTTTGAAAGGTGGACGTTATTAAAAGAAACCATTTCTCTCTCGAATCAGTTCGCGACTCCATAAATTGCCGTCACATATCCCTCACTATGAAAGGCCTAGTTTCAAAGGTGGACGATTGGCAAACGTTGTTAGCACTACTTTTTTTACCGAGCATGGCCTAAAACCAATTAAAACCGGGGTGTCCAACATAGAGTTTGTATTGACAGCAGCTAACTGCCATAGGCTCGGCTTTACATTTCTGTCAGTCCCATCGCAGGCTGAAATTTTATTGTGACGTTAGAATTTTATTTTTATGTTTTTTTTTTCGTTTCAATTTGGAATATTTTAGTTGGGTTTTTTTTGTTCATTTTTTTTTATTGGTTATTTCATTACTGTTTTGCTATCGGAATACACATAGTTATTCAAGTATTTTACTGAAGCTTCTGGTTTGTTGAATACATGCTACTTTTCGTAGGATAATAAAAAACAAACAACATTCCTTTCGACTTACCAATACACATAAACAATAAAATTATTAAAAAGAGTCCCCATATGGAAAACATTTCTTTTTTAAAGCAGTGTTAAAATTATTGTACGGTGATACTAAATGATTCGTATGTAACTTCGCCTCGCCCTTGGCCGGATTTTTTCTAGTCCAAGCGTACCAAAGTCTTTTATTTGTTTCTCGTTAAAGAACGTTGATTATATTTACGCTGTAAACAAGAATCCACAGCCACACAATTACCATTTCTCAAGTCAAAAGGTTCTGAATACATTTCAATATTCCCACAAGTCATAAGATTTACAATTATATTATTTATTATTCAGGAGGTATACAGTGGTGGTAACTTTTACGATCGAGCCTGGTTTGAAGCAGAACCATTTATGTAAATATACAGTTCCTTAGAGGCGGAATAACAAATCGACTTTAGTTGATTATTACACTAGTTCATCGACATGACAATGGCTTTGAAGGTCATTGGTAGTGTGTTGAGTATTCAACTTTTGTCAGTTTAAACATCGCTTGGCCTCAACTAAATATACTTTATAAGGAGATGATGGAAATAAAATATTTGTAAAATTTTTTAGGTATGATGGCCGAATAGATAAGGCGTTCGCTTTGAATACATGAGGTAATCGGTAACCTAGGAAAAATCAATTTGGCTTTTTCAAGTCATACTCTCTGACATTATTGAAGTAAAACCTCGTGGGAAAGTCAGGACTTTTAATAAATGTAAGTCTAATGTAATTGCTTAAGCTTGCCTCTGTCTGAGAAGAAGCCAATACCCTGTTATAAGTTGATATTATTACTACAAAAAAGTAAATGTAAAGTGAGCAATTGTTAGTTAGCACTAATAATTTCTAATATCTAATTTCAATTTTTAGCATTCACAATGGTCCTTCAAAATAAAATATTAACAGCTATCTAGACTCACACCTTAATTTTCATTTAACATCTTTTACCAACATCAAATATTTGCCCCATCATTGGCCCCAACACGCCATCACATAATCCTAACATTTGCGCAAGTTGTAAACTAGGAATAGTAACACTACAGGGACTTGAGACAAACATTCTGGCCAAATAGTCTGAACTAAGCAAGTACGGACAACATGGCTGTAATATATTACTATAGATTCTGTACTAAGTACTTATGTATATTGGTCTTAGTCTTCTAAGAAACATCTGGAATATTCTAGACGGAGCAAGTAGAGAAATTTTTGAAGCCAATCGATATTACAGGAGCTGCTTTGGTGGCCTAGTGGTAGTAAGCCCGACTCTTGGGGCCCCCGAGGTCTTGGGTTCGATTCACAAGCGAAAATTGCTTTTAGGGTTTTCTATTAAATTCTCAGTAGCAGCTCGAAGTTAGGACTTGTGCTGGTTAATGGCAATAGGCTCGCCCTCTATTACATGGGACTTAAAATATACCGGAGTACTGTACATTGGTTACACTTCTGCCTTACCCTTTGGGGAGCACAGGTTTGATGGTATGTTATGTGTTATGTTATGTTATTTTACAGGAGTAAGGTCTTTACTACATTGATAGTCTAACACGAAGTATCTTCTCAGTATATCACAGTCCCTATTACCGGCATGAAGGCTTAGCCCGCAAGGCGACTGCTGCGTAGTAATGTCAATAAATCGCCGGCGTGACATTACTGAATAGCCTGTTCAAAGTAAGCTTCGAACCAAAGGACCACTGGGTTTAGGTAAGCCTAAAGCAAGTGGTCCTTTGGTCCGCACAAAATTATGTTGTAACAATATGATGATCTGTTTTTACACAATAAACACACAGTAAATGCACATAGAATTAGGGCCTCTAAATTATAATGACATGACATCGGTGATTGTTACATATATTAAAATGACAGCGGTCAAGGAAAGATTTGTAAGGAAACCAGGACTCATAATGAATATATGTAAGTGTGAAATTGCCAATCCTCCTTGAGCAAGCGTGGTAATCAATGCTTGTACTTTTGCTGTATAAAAAGGAACCTTTGCCCCGCAGTGGAACAATAAGAAGCTATCATATAACCCTTGTCTTTTGAGTAAAAATAAGCTTTTACGACGACCACGTCACTGCATAACAAAGCTGAAAGTCCTAATGGACACAACATCTAAAGATCACAATTCTCAAAGCCGGTACTATAATATAATTTAACGTATAACTAAGTTTAGCGCAGAATTATCGAGTTAAGTCGTTATTCAACTATGCCCGTGGGAGTTTACAGCGACAGTTAAGGTGCATTACTCATACGAGCTGTTTAAAATTAATGCTACGGAACCACTTAGAGAATGTTCCGATAGTTGAATGAAAATGAATAGGTTTGTGTATTGAGGATAATAATGTATTATTCGAACGTTCTTGGTTTGGCAAGAAACGTTTAGGAAAACTGCTTTAGATAAACTCTTTGTGTCTTCAACTTGATCTTAAAAAATTGTAAAGATCACAATACACTACGGATAATAATATCATAAACATAGTTTCGTTCTACTATGTAAATGCCAAGGTTTTCTAAATACCAGTAAATAATTATTATGTCAAACAAAGACATAGTCAAAACATTGATTTCGATAAAAATAATTACAGGCACTTTTTAATTGTCAAGGAGTCCGTTAGTGGCATGTTCCAAAACGTTAGTAGGTCTCTGTCTGTGGAGAAGAACGCAAAAAACTTCTCGGACACTTTAAAAAAAAATACTTACCTTTGACCTGTCCCATCCTTCTTACTCACAAAAATAGTGATTGCTGTTTGTAAATCAGAAAATAACGATTACTCCATAATTACCTAAGTTCTAAACATCTTCACTTGCAAATTAATCCACGATAATTTCCATTCGCTAATATATCAGGTCCTGGAACCAATAACCGTTCAATTATAACCATAATGACTATTTCCTCCCCCAAACAATCACACAAACAAACAATCACATTTAATTTAATCAGCATAGTGAGCCAACTCGCGCCCGTAATTGAATGTTCTCAACATCTGTAATCAATTGATAATCGCATTAATTATAGTGTAACTAGCCAATTAATATGCGAACGGCATTGCTTTCAAATCGATTCGATTCGGTTTGATTATATTATTATAGTGAAAAAGGCTGATAATGAGATGAGGAAATGCAGATATCAGACTTTAATGTAGACATAGACGTATTGCTCAGCCTGCCGGGGCTGCGGGTTGTTCGAAAGAGATACCACGCCCCCGGAACGCAAAGGGCACAAGAAGAAACATGGATGGGTTTTGGTCTGTAAAAATCTAACACTCACTCCTGCCCTGCCCAAAGCGGGCAAAAGTCATTTGATGATTTACCATTTTTTTCGAAAAAACAAATGTCGTATTTCTGATTAGTTAGCGGTACCAGTTCTTCTCCCTCTCTTTAATGGCTTTCGGACACAAGGTCAGTTTTCAAGTCAGTTTAACTGACATTTCAGTTACTGAACTTTCACTGGCCTCGTGACATTTGAAGACAGTTCAGTATTGAGTGGTTTACTGACAATATTGAATGGTTAACTGACTTACAAATGATTCTGGTGTCCGGACTCGATGGCATTAGAAAATGATGATTACACGTAACAAATTTGGGAACTGTCTTTTGAAACTTTCGAATTGTTGCACTTTTTCAGTGCTCAAATATTTGATAGTCACATTTCTAAATTCTATATTTGGGGTATGTGAGGAACATCAGAGGGGCAATTCTTGAATTGATAAGAACGATCTCATTCCAATATCAATCTCAGTCTATTTAAAAAATAACGTGGAATTTACCAGTAATTTAATTTCTATTTAGACAAGTTTTTGACATTGATTGTCACTATTAAATTGGTACTCGATTTTTACCCAGCTGATTATACAACATGAAAGGTGTCTATTGTACACACACACACTACTGGTAGGTAGATAAAAATAAAAATAGTGTTACAAAACATAAATAAAATAACTCTACTCAATTTATCTCAAAAGATACTATTCCTGAAACCCTTACATACAACATTGAAAAGACGCACGAAACACATGACATGAAAACATTCCAGCAAAATTCTCGGTGGGGAAAAAACCGGCGCGTATTTCAAAGGGCCGTTAACACGCCTTTAGTAAGCCGTGACAAGCTATCGACGTGACACGCAGTCACACGCACCGCGGGAAATGAACAAAATATTCTTTTTGATAGACAAAAAACGGATATATTTTTCATGAGAATACGGCTGAGTAAAGGTTTAGACTGATTTGGAACGTGTACTTGAATAAAAGATCTTACACCTTTACATATATCTCGGATTAAAAGATAGAAATGGACTTTGTATTTTACCTGAATTCTTTTTGCATACATACCATCACGCCTGTATTCCCCGAAGGGTTAGGCAAAGGTGTAGCAATGTACACCCACCGTTCCATGTAATTGCAATAATTGCAATGCAATAGGCGAGCCTATTGCCATTAACCGGGCACAAATTCTAACACCTAGCTGCTACTGACAATTTCATAGAAAAACCCATTAACACTTTGCTCGACCTGGGAATCGAACTCAAGACCTCTAGCGTAGCAGTCGCGCTTAGCATCACTACATACATACATTTATAGCTATTCATACTACTTGCGACCAATAGGTGACCACGTTTATTGCCGTCTCCAGAGGCTTTGTTCAATAATAATTATTAATTACACTAATTCTAATATAATTGCTTCAATAACATTCAGGCATAATATGGATGAGTTATAAGAATTAACTTATTCACCGACTAAACATTACGAGTTCACGGTTTTTTAATGCAAAGTTGAAGAAAGAAGTGCGTTCGTTATTTTCATTAGGTCAGGTTTTAATTTGAATTCTTCAAGTGCACGAGAAAAAATGGCGCATATTTACTTTTCTTTTAGTTTTAATGAAAGCGTAATTTTAAAAGAATTCATAAAAATTTAATTTTCGCAGTCCCTAAAAATATTTTTCTATTAACGAAGTGGCTCACTCAAATGAATGTTTTTTTTTTCTTTTCGGTTCATTATATTTGAACATATTTTTGAGTTTATTTTACAAAACTTTGTTTTGAACTAATCAACAATATTACCCAGAATTATCTCGCTATGAAACGATTATCATGTAAATAGTGCCTACAAAAAACATCCGACCTTTGACGTAGTAAGTCTGAGAAATCCCCGGAACAAAGGACCAAGAAAACAAACCAATAATGGTCCTTCTGCCAGAAAAATAACTCAAACCATAGCGATACTTAAGGACGATCCCTCTAAACGCTATGTATTTTCCACCACACTTTTTCATATCTACCGCAAAACAAGCAGTAGGAAAGTGTGAAGTTAAAAACACGGTGTAAGCATAGTACGGAGATAGGGGCAGCAAGAATTTCATTAAACTTGCCTCGTTGGCCGAGATCGAGAATTACTGGCTGTCGAGGCGGACTGCGTTTGCACCGAAGCGAACTGAAATGGGTTTAGGAATCGTAGAGTCGTACAGAGATTTTTTGGAGGAGAATTTGGTGTTTAAACAATTACTTGAGTATATTGTACGAACCCCGGGAAAAAAGATGAGTTGCTATTTAGCAAAGAAGTAAAAAGAAGCTTCACAAAAGCATTCTTTTTTATAGAATATCCCAATTATATTTGGGCTGATATAAATACATACTATTTACTTCACATTCAAATCATTAAGTTGCTTTTTCGAATGCCACTGTTTAGTAGATCAACATGTGTTTCAAAGACAGTGCAACAAAAGTCACGAAAAAGACTTTGGCAACCATTTTCATTGTACCTATTGTCACATAGTCACAATTGAAATAACATTTTATTCCAACGTGCATCTGAAAACAAATAAAATATTTTCATTACTCCAGCCTTATCCGGTTAACAGCTCGCGAATTGATTGATCGTTT
The DNA here is from genome assembly GCA_932526535.1 of Caradrina clavipalpis. Taxonomy (NCBI): domain Eukaryota; kingdom Metazoa; phylum Arthropoda; class Insecta; order Lepidoptera; family Noctuidae; genus Caradrina; species Caradrina clavipalpis. The sequence goes on from OW052101.1 coordinate 456,076, forward strand.
GTACCTTCGTTTGTTTAAAACAATACACGAACTCCATTTCAATTATATTAGCTTGAAACATAACTGTTATAGGTAAATATAAAGTTGACTGTGTGCCGACGCTATAAAATGGAGTGTTAGCGATAGAAATCAAATTCGGTTCGCAAGTTTAAATATTTGAGTTTTATGTATTTTGGCTGATCGTCTCTCGCGGGCGCAGTTTATCGGATCAGCGGAATTTTAAGCAGCTGTGAAAGTAGCTGGTGAACGCAAACAAACGTTAAACTTATCGGTTTGAGAAAACAGTTTTTGATTTTACGCTTTCTTCTAGAGGACATGCAGAAACGGTTGATTGAATACCAACTAACAAACTGTGTTGTAATTTATCAATCATAGAAGTAATGCTATAATTTTCACATTAATTTTTATTTATTATTCTAAGGCCCATAAGCAGTAGTGGATTTGCCGTCTGTATCATCATCATCAAAAATCTGCCTATTGTCGTCTACTGTCGTCCGCTGCCGTCCGTATAACATAACGTAAAATAGTGATAAGGTTTAGACAGTTTTAACCAAAAGACCAGAAGTATTGTATGAAATCAATTTCTTATAAATAGGTCACTCCCAAGTAACACCACGGTGTAAATGTAGCCACCAACGGCGGCTTTTTGATTTTATAGCGAGCACTAATTTAACGTGTAAACGATATAGCACTTTGTCATAGTACTCATAAGATCTAGTGGCGAAACTTTCTGTTTGTGTCGAACAGCCAGTTTCACACCTACCTATATTATTTAATAGTGGTTTTTGATTACTTTTGGAAATTACATTCTGACGTCAGTAAAAATAAGCTAATCATTACAAGGTGGAGAATCGTTGAGGCCTATTTTATGAAGTTAAAACCACTGTTTTAGTCGAAAATTATCAATGATAATTATTTTAAACAAGCTTTTCCCCACGACTTCGTCTGAGGGAAGTTTAGTCTTAATTAGCCTGTGATGATAGTATAATAAGCTGTTAAAAATAAATAAATAAATTATTTTTTAAATGAAATATTCACTTATTATAGTTTTCATAGGTGAAATCATTTTTATATAACGGTTAAGTAGTTCTTTTGAATGGTTTACTAAATCAACACAGCAGCTTACGCGCGCTTGACAATTTGTTACACAAAGTTGTCGTTCGGGAAACCTAGGCTAAGTCTATTCTGAGTACTAACAAGGCCTGAATTCTTCAGATTACGGTAGTTGCAAAAGGCAATAAAACAATGAAGTTAACCAAAACGTAAATTGGTCTCACTTCGGCATTTTGATATTATAGCAAGCACTAAATGAAAGTGGAAACTGTCTAATACTTTGTTATTGTTCCCATAAGATGTAACTCCGAAACTTTCTGTTTGTCTCAATTCTTGTCTCTTGATTTAACCCAATTTATCCTTTTGGAACTTTTAATTTATATAAGTTACGTAGTAACTTGATTATATTGTTATTGTATTTTCAGACTTGAGAGTTGAGACTATCAATACTTAATGATTTATAATTGTTTCCTCGTCGTTGCAAACATAACTACTGGGTGTGGCGTTCTGGGTTCGATTCCATTCGGTTGATATTGGATTGGGATAATATTGTTATTATTTAAAATCAAGTTTTTATAATCATGGTTACAGTAGTAAAGTAATTAAAACTTTAGGTAATTTCATAAAAAGACTTTGATGTTATCAGAGAATAATGGTGTCAAAACTATTAAAATAAGCATTTCTCAAAACCAACCACTGAGCAAACCTACTTAAGAATTTTAAGTAACACAGTAAATTATCTAGCTACCAAATAAATCAAAATATAAATCCTGCAGACGTCTTTAACACTGAGATCCACTTTCTTCTCCCAAAAAATAATTACCGTCATTTCTCTTCTCCTAACCTAGTTACCCAAAACTCCGGACAACTCCGAAACAACTAAGCGATAGCAGAAATCATGTTTGATTCAAACATGTGCCAACTTGTTCATAATTGGCGCTGGAACAGTGTGAACAGGTCTCCTTTCAACTCGCCGGAGTTTGGACATGTTCATTAGCTTACAGACTCCTATCAGTAATTGGAGTTAATTGACAATGGAGTTATGAGGTAAAGAGTTCCACGGAGTATGTGTTTGACTAACTTGTACGTAGTACGGTAATAATTGTGACAAATATTTGAATGGGAAATGATTAATTGGTTTCTTGGTTGCTGTTGCGAATGATGTGTTTGTACCGTCTTTTGTGCTGTTTTATATGTAACATCTATTTATTTGTAAATAATTATTGACAGTAGGTAATTATTGTTAAATTCGGTTTTTATTTTTGATGAACACTACTAAAAATCTTAATTTGAAGCTCCCACAGTGACAAAAGTAAAAAAAAGATTTCGTCCATTCGCTTAGCGACTGCGTCAATCTTATTTCTCCTAATAAGGACACAGTAAGTACCTACTGTTCTTCAACTACAGAACAATTCACAAACAACATTCCGAATCCACAAAAAACATATCCCGTCTATCCCCCATACTCCAAACTATGAATAGTTGTGGAAACATCTGGCCCACCTTAGTTTGATAACGTACAAGTTGCCTCCAAATTGTCAAATGCCGCCTATTTCTGTAGCAGTAAGTAATTGAGTTAGTTACACATAGTCGGAACTTGGTAATAGATGGTGCTATCTAATTGTGAGCGCTTTAACTTTGTTACGGTTTGGTCTTTCTGTACGAGACTTGGGGTTTGTGGTCCTTATTGGAATTTGTGAGTGGAGATACTATTTCTTTTTTTTTGTTGTTTTAGTATCGGCAAGTCTTACAGAGTATTCAATGAATAAGATGTTTATAATACTGTCTGGATTTTGATTAGCTATAAGGATAATTTCTGATATAGTAACGAAAATCTATTTTGATGATTAAATAATCCGTTCAATTGTTAACAATATACTATAATAATATACTATAATAATAGACGGTACGCTTGCTCTTGATACTCTGTTGAGTTCTTTTTTAATAATATTTGCTTATACTTAGTATCGCATGACATAAAACATTATCATAATCAATTGTCTTCAGCATCATCGTCACCAACCAGTCGCAGTTCTCAATCGTATACACCAGAACCACCCCTTAACTCACAATAGTAAATAGAGTAACTTTAATGGTGTGTTACAGGCGACATACAACTGATTAAAGCTGAAACTTTAACGTTTTACGACGATTTCACTTTACGTTTTATTTAACTATAAGTAAAGGAGAGTTATCGTTAAAACTTAAGTAAAGGTTTATGAAGGTTTTAGTAAAGCTGTTAATTCTTGGTTAATGAGCTAGATAAGTTTCATGATGCTTTTAGGTTATTGCTGAGGTCCGCATTGTCCTAGATCTAGCAGGCTCTAAGAACGTTAGGACCACTTACAGTTTTACTAGATGTGGCTTCAAATCACTTTCAAGTTCATTAATTTATATAAGCCCATGGCACTTAGAAGCTTTGCAACTGGATATGGAGACATGTCGTTTTCATAACTTTCATACGGAACTAAAAGAAACAAGTGACTATAGCAATATATGTTCTAAGAGGATGACATTTCTATGTGTAAATACTGGGCCAAATACAAATATATTTGCCATCAATACGCTAAGAAAATATGTTGAGATGGATGTGTGGTGTGACCAGAATGGATAAGGTAAGGAATGAGTATATTAGAGGAAGTTTGAAAGTAGCGCCAGTGACAGAAAAGTTGAAAGGGAACCGTTTGTCTTGGTATGGACATGTGAAGAGGAGGGATGAGACGCATGTGACCCAAAAAGTTATGAATGTAAATGTGGATGGATATAGAGGAAGAGGGAGGCCAAAGAAAAGATGGATGGATTGTGTGAAGAATGATATGAAAGAGAAGGGAGTCAGTGATAGTATGACGGTTGACAGGTTGGCATGGAAGAAGAAAACATGTTGCGCCGACCCCAAATAAAATGGGATAAGGGCAGGAAGATGATGAATACGCTAAGAAAAGTTGGGGTCAAAAGGCTCAAGAGAGGCGACCACGCACTGGGAGGCGCAGCGTGGGAACGCCTCCTACTAGGTGGACTGACGACCTGGTAAAGGTCGCGGGTAATCGCTAGATGCGGGCAGCGCAGGACTGGTCATTGTGGCTATCTTTTGGAGAGGCCTATGTCCAGCAGTGGACGTGTTTTGGCTGATATGATGATGATGAAGAAGAAGACCACGACATTCCTCTCTCGTAATACTTGTCTAGAAACAAAAGAGAGAGAGAAAACACAGATTTCATGGTATACTTGGAACCGACCAGCCGAACTCATTCGCAGACCACATCCCATACGCGCCACATAACATATATTAATTAAATCTCGTTCACAGTTCATCTAACGCTACGATAACCGCAGAAACTCGTTACGTCCCCTGTTAATTGTTAAAACTGTTTATTTTGGTTACCATAACGGCAGCGGCAAATTAATTGGAACATTTATTAAAGGATTTTACAAAATAATTATGAAATTCAAGTCTTTTAATTATAGGAATTTTGCGATCGGAAATTTATATTATTTTCGGAAGCGAGAATCTTCTTCAAAATAAGTGGAGTTAGTTCGAAATTCTTGGACATGCTCGTTAAAAATGTTTTTTTAATTATCTCGGTTGTTCGTCAGCGAAAAATTGCCAAGGATGAATAAATAATGGAGGCTAGTATGATCTGAATAGAAATTAAAGTATTCTATAAAGACGGAGATTTTAACCTTACATGGAGTGTTCCTAGAAACAGTAAATTTAAAAAAGAGAAATACACAATCGTTTGTTTTACAACACGATTCTATTTCTTACCTATAAATAGCTTAAAGATTCTTTTTTATAATAATGAAATAAGCGCTCTAAGATAATGCGACTTCGTATTAACTTAAGAATTTTCGGAATTATCCCAAAATTTCTGAAGTTCAAACTAACAACTTTAAACTAAATGGGCAAAATTTGACTGCGGCGGGGATCGAACCCAAAGCCGCTTACACTCAGTGACCAATAGCTCAAAAAGGGGTCTCAATTTAAGAGCATGGGCAATAAAAAGCCCATTTTAACGAAGTAAAGAGCTTACAAGCCTCGTCACGTAGCACCATGCGCCGTCAATAAAGGGTACAAGCAAAGAACTCGATATTCTATTGTTAGAACTAATCTGAATAGAAACGTTCTCGTGCAAGTTATATTGCGTTTTATCTTAGACCGTGGACGTGAGCTGAGTGAGAGTGGTTACCAGCGTGTGGGCTCAGTGGTAGCGGAGACAGGACGCCACTTGGCTACTGTTTCTTGGCACGAGAACTGCTTGGCTTAGTCAGAGCGGCCAATGCTTGAAAAGTCAGTTACACATTTATTTTCTGCACTGTTAATTACGCCAGCCTATTTTGGTCTCACTACAGGGCAGAGGGCTCTTCTCATACAGATAAAGCACTAGCAGTGATCAGCAAGCTGAAGACGGATTGTAAATTTTAGATTTAAATTAATTAAGTCTCTTTTCCTCACTATGTTATCCTGAACCGATGTCAGCGATTTCCAAGATTAACATTGAAAGTATCATGAATTTGCCCGGTTGCGAACCCATTAGGCCATTGATTTTGGAAATTCTGGCACAAGATTCCTTAAAATATATAAGAAAATGATTAATTAGATGATGTAGCTAACCAGCTACATCATCTAATTGACAGTATGATTTTATTGGCATAAGATGTAACCATATCTTAAATATATTACTAAAACTAAAATATTACTGCTGGGACTAAAATCTCTTTCCAAGACAGCTAATGGTATATAGCATTAGTAAATAGCGTAAAAATACCTACCATACCATCTCCCCGTCCTCAATAGCACCCCACCCAATTGTAAAGTGAGACAAGTTTAAAATATACAACGTACCTAGCGTATGGACAGTTTTATAGAGATAACGCAGCTTGATTTATTGTGTTAGACGTAGTGTTGCTATGTGTCTGTGACGTCACGGAATGTGGCGGTAATTTATGTGTGTCAAGTAGTCAATTTACTGCTCACAGGAAATTATTTATAGATATTTAATGATGTTAGTGTTTGGCTTCATTTTTATTTATTTTGTATTATGTTAAACAGGTGTTCTGATAAAAGCATTACAAATAATTATATTTTTTAATTTGGGCTCAGATTCATTTATTTGTAAAATTATGTGTAAATAATATGATGCTTATTATAGGTGAATGTCTCACCACAATTTTAATTCATAATTTATTATTCTACATTATTGTGTTTTCACGTAATTTAAGAAAATAAATTACAAATTATTATGTAATAATTGATAATATTATTTTTAGGTAGTATGACAAGATTATTTTATAAGGTGGGTTTAACTTGAGACAACTATCGTTTCCCCGACGTTCTGGCAAGTTGTCAAGGTGTGGGTTACCTATTGACTTCTATCAACCCCGCTGGGAAAATCTGCGTGTGGCTTTGAGGTTTCTTTCTCTAGAGCCCTGAACACCTGTAGCTTCGACCCTGCTTCTAATTCAGGGAGGTACCTGATATAAGCGTCATTTTAACAGACATTTAATTATGTGGTTGCAGGTGGCGTTCTGTGGTTTCTGCTTACCCCCGTGGGAAAAAGGTGAGTTTATGTATGTACTAGCCCGTGACTTCGTTCGCTTGAAAGTTAATATTCATATTATCCCACGGGAACCGTAATTTATTTCGGGATAAAAGTATCATATGTGTTGTTATGCCATACTACAATCTATCTCAGTGCTAAATTCCATCCAGATCCGTTCAGCCGTTTGAGCGTAAAGAAGAGACAAACACACAAACTTTTGCATTTATAATATTAGTAGGATGAATTTGATTATAAATGATCAGGTATTCAATAAAACAAGGCATTATAAATACTCGTAACCTATGATAATGATAATATGCATTTAATATTAAATCATTTAACTTTCATGAGTTGACTATAACAATGCTAATCAATTTAGTGATTAATTATAATACATAATACGGTCTATTTAAATAATTAAATTATAAATTTGAATACATTATTGTTAGTTCCAGGAATTTACTTACTATCTTTATGATAATACTAGCTTTTGCCTCGTGACTTCATCTGTGAGGAAGACAAGTTTACAAGAAAACATTGTCTATGGCACTCGGCAACAGAGTAGTCTTATATCAGTGAAACATTTTTAGAGTCCTCAAGAGATTACCTCTATCAAACAAACAAACTTTACCACTTTGGTTTTGGTTTTTTTAAAGATTAGTTAACTATGTTAGATTACTAACATAGTTAACTAATCTTTAAAAAAACCAAAACCAAAGTCCTTATGTGATGCAGAAACGTGAAATAGAACGGCCGTAGTCATTCCGTAGTTTTAAAAGTATCATCGGCCTTGTCTGATAGTATGGGAGAAAGTACTCGAAGGGTCAGGCAGTGGTGTACCAGTGTACACACACAGTAAAGAAATTAATAATTGTAAAAATACTTAATTTACAGACATATAGATAAAATGCACTGTACTCCACCTGTATACTATATTATAATACTCAAGCACCAGTCTACTAGTAGTTTTATGGTAAAACACTGCAACATAATATATTAAATCATAATATCCTGTTTCCTAACAAAAATCTAACGATATTTCAAAATATATTAACAGCTATTACTAACGGTAAATAAGGGAAGCTCAACAAACGGCGCAAAACAAAGTCACATATCAGCCATTTCCGGTTCCGTCGGAAGCGGATGTCACCCCCGCGCCCCCGCCCGCGCCCCCGCGCCCCCGGCCGCCATTGTCCGAGCGATAGCTGGCGATAAACGGTTTATGTTCAAATAGATACTTGATATAGTGGGTGCGTGATAGTTGGGAGAGCAGGGGTACGTGCGAGTCAATATTATGATCTAGGTTGCCTTGTAACAACAAAGATATAGTACCTACTCTCAATCTTATTATATACACATAAAAAAAACATAACAATTAAACTAGAACCAAGATTAAAATATTCATCCACATCGCTGCAAGGTATGATTATAATCATCTAAATAGGAGAGAGGAGGTTCTGCGTTGCGTACTGCCAGACACTTGACTGACTCAATATCCCATGCGTTGATAGTATTCTGGTAGATGAGAATAATTCTGAGTATTACCTCCAGTCTTATGCCGTGCGTTTTCAGTGGGATTTTCTACCACGCGCGACCATCTTGTGGAATCAACTTGGGACCCTTTGAGAAAAACGCATACACCTTTTTAAAGGGCCAGCAATGCTCCTGGTGTTGCGGATGTCTGTGGGGGGCGGCTTTAGACTATAAGCTACCCTATTACCGTATGATCTATTTGTTAAACATAATCACTGCGCTTGCGACTCCATTGCATCCTACTCTTCAGCCGCCATGCAAATCGTACCATTTTTGAGGGTTTTAAACAGTCTTTCTATCTCGTTAGCCTAGTAGTCTAAGTGCGACTGCTACGCTAGAGATCTTGGGTTCGATTCCCAGAACGAGTAAAGTGTCATTGGGTTTTTCTATGAAATTCTTGGTACCAGCTAGGAGCTAGGATTTGTGCCCGCTTAATGGCAATAGGCTCGCCCCCTATTACATGGGACCTAAAACAACTGTGGGTGTACATTGGTACACCTCTGCCTAACCCTTCGGGGAACACAGGCATGATGGTATTTATTTATACTTAGTATAGATAAATAAATAAATAAATATCTTGGGACAACTCACACACGGCTATCTGATCCCAAGCTAAGCAGAGCTTGTGTTATGGTAACCAGACAACTGATATACATACTTATATAATTTTATAAATACATACATATTATAGATAAATCACACCCAGACACAGAACAAACAATCATGCTCATCACACAAAGTTTGTCCTGGGTGGGAATCGAACCCACGACCTCTGGCTCAGCAGTCAGGGCCACTAACCACTAGGCCAACAGGCCCGTCAGAGTATAGTAGTATGTTATTCTGACTCCTTCTCTAATTTCAATCTCTGTCTTCAACCCATAGAAGGTACAATACCGACAAAATTACCTTCCATTCAACGTTGAATTAAATTGGCGTCGTTCGTTTCGCAGGAGCTGAAACTATTGGCATCCCGGTCCGATTGGAATTCTTCAAAGCGTCGCAGAGCACGCCGCTGTGATGGGCACAAAGTGTCCGGCACGAGGTATTCATTTATGTATCCTTCTTTATGGCACAGCTGTCCTGGTGTAGGTGGAAAACAAACGAGTTTTGATAAAGGAATGTGTGTCTAGAATTCATCGATAGCAATATTTACAGTTAAATAAAATCGAAAAGAAGTAGAAGAAGTAAAATCGAATATTGGTTCGCCAGATGGCAAAGCATAGAGAAACTGAAAACCTAGTGTACAATCTCGCATTTGGTTGCAATATTTATTTACAAATAAAGGATACTGATTAATACATTAAATGAATTCTATAATCTATCTAATCTATTTATTATTATAAATGCAAAAGCAAATCTGTCTGTAACGCTTTTACGACCACGGTGTAAGCTTGAACCTCAAGAAAGGACATAGAATACTTTCTAATATGCGACTTTTTCTGCGACTGCAATAATACTGTGAAGTAGTAATCATGATATAATATAATCCTGTGTTCTAAGTACTATAATAAACTCAGTATTGTAACAGCATTCGTTGTATCATTTACTCGCCTTCCGTACATGGCGACCGTGACAGTAAAATAAGTGTTTACATACATTGACCAAAACAGAACAAGTGGTGTCATAATGTATAGCATCGGGACCAATCTTTTGTCCGAACTCGGCGCAGTAACTATTCTATTTTGTGAAAATTTTACAAGTTCTTTTCAAAATGGGAACTACTAACACGAAGGAAGAGGTAATAGTTCCACAAAACGCAGCAGGTGGAAGTAACGTAGCTGACATCAGGCAGCTGGCAGTGCACGCCAACACGACCAATATTATTTTGATCGTGGTGCTCTTATTAGTATCGTTGGCGTTTTTGTACGGTGTCTATTTACTCGCCTTTAATCCGCCCTCCGTACAATACACAACGCAGTCAAAGTGGCCAAATTCTGAGTCGCAACAATATAATTTATAATAATAGTATGTATTAATTATTTATTTATTATAATATAGTTTGTCATCGAAACGCTAAGAAGACTGCAATAATTGACATTCACGCGGATGAAGTCGAGGGCACAAGCTGTTTACCCTATTGCCAACTGTTGATCAACCTACAAATGTTAACTTAACCTGTGATCAGCTGTGATCACTGAAACCAAGTGAGCTAATGAATAAGCAGTAAGCCAAGCTGCGTATATTCATATGGTCACGCGTAACATAATTAGGATTCCCCAAAGAACCTCAAACACAAGAAAAAGATAAAGAAAGAAAGAAAGAAAGAAACCTATTTATAGTGCAGTAAAGGCGTGACTAGGATCGTAGATACTCGTTTATCCAGCGTTTGTAATAATTTATCACAGCGCGGAGCGGAGTGTATTGGTTCATGGGTCGCGGGATGGATGGGGGCTTTGTATGGTGTTTGTTAGCTATCGGACCAACATCTGTGTTGTTGCAATTTTTGGGAATATATTTTGGACTAATGTTGGGTTTATTAGCGGTCGTAGTGTAATTTATTGTTAAAGTAGGTTCAACCCGCGACTTCCGCGTCAAATTTGATATATTATCCCACAGGAATTGTCCATTTTTTTTAGGATATAAAGTAGTACGGGCTATTCCAGGCTGTAATCTATCTCTGTGTCAAACTTTATCCAAACCCGTTCCATCGTTTTAGCATAAATGAGTAACAAACATCCATTGATCCTCACACAGCTTTACATTTATAATATTAGTAGGCTTAGTAGGAAAGATGACCGAAGCACATCCGTATTAAAAATTCAACAAGCCCTTACATATTACCTAATCATTCCTTTTTGTATACCTATTTGAAAGAGAGTATATTAATTATTTACAAAGGCAACAAAAATACCACAATCTAAATATATATAACTCAGAGGTGACTGACTGACTGACTGACATAGTGATCTATCAACGCAGAGCCCAAACCACTGGACGGATCGGGCTGAAATTTGGCATGCAGGTAGATGTTATGACGTAGGCATCCGTTAAGAAAGGATTTTGATAAATTTCATCCCTGAGGGGATAAAAAAAGGGATGAAATTTTGAATACCTCTTAACGCGAGCGAAGCCGCGGGCAAAAGCTAGTATTGTTATATAAAGCAATATAACAACATGACTCTCTTTACGTCCCCACGGTAAAACATAACTAATCCAACAACCGAACGTTAAAAACATAGAAATAGAACTTTACATCGCAATGTGGCACAAATTCTGTACCAGACTCGACTCAAAGCAATTTGTATTGAAAACTACTCGTAGCGCGTCTACGCGGCTACGAGCGCCGTAGCGCTACGTGCCGCCTGCTGCACGCTACGAATCTGTAGAATTTTATGCAGAAATCCCGTTAGTTAAAACGTTGTATTGCCATTAAAACTGAGATAATTGCTAATTTATTAGTTATATAGAACAATATAGGATATGTTCAATATCTAATTTTAGTTATTTTAGTGTATTTGTGTGTGTAAGGTTTGTTTTTAACGTTTCTTGTGCCCTGGTCCTTCTGTCCGCGTCTTAGGTGCGGCATGGTCTGGGATCGAGGTGCTTTTACCTGCAAAAAGACTGCCCCGTCTGAGCCGTCGAACAAGCTGTTCTAAATTGAGCTGCTCAGGTGTATTGTGTGTTTAGCTGATTTTTGCTTGTGAGCATTTTCCTACGAAACGTTGCAAGGTTGCTGTGAAGTAATGGTCACAACTTGCATAAGTTTTAGAATATGGTGGTGAGTTGTTTTTGAATATTTTATTGGCCAAAATATACTATATAAGTAGCAGTAGAGCTCTTTGTGAAGGGACTCGTCCGGGGAAGTACCACCACGATATCTATTTCTGCCACAAAGCAACGTGGCTGTGTTCTGGTTTGAAGGATATGGGTCCCGGTATAATTAAAGGCACATGAGACATTTCAAGTTTGTCTCTGGGATGGCAACGCATTTACAAGGCCTCTGGTGTTGCAGATGTATATAGGTACTATTTAACATCGGGTGTTTGCCATCCGATGGCATAAAAATGTATATTTTTGTTTCTTTCTTGGCGATGACGTTCAAAAGTGCTTTTTAATGGACTTATTGAAACAAATGATTTGACTTTAGCTTGACTTTGACTTTGAATACTCATTCTTGGATTAGCAGACTCCTATTAGTAATGCTACAAAACATTCTAAAAAGTTATTACTATACTCCTAAGTTTAGTTGATCAAACGGGAGCCTGTATTGTTTTATTTCTGCAGTCCTTTAATACTCACGCCGTCGCGAAAGCGCTCAAAAAGTTAAGAAACAATATTAAGATTAATGTCAGCTATTATTCAAAGTACCACATTTCAAAGTTTTCTTTAGCTGAAAAAGCTTATAAAGGAACTTGTTTAAAATGCAAAATCGTCCTCGTTTATCGACATCGAATCGAACTTGAAAGTATAAACGCTCGATTTTTCCTTTCCGAACACAAGTAAATCATTCAGCAAATTAAACGAGCCTCCGAAACGATCCGCCGGAAAAAGTAGATGGTTTAAGGTTCCGTATGCGAAGGAAGTAGGAATTTTATTGTAGTTCCTTATCTTTAGAACTTTTTGTGCACAAATTGTGTTTGTTGTTTACTGATACGAGCGCTGCCACTCGTTAACTCATGTGACTTTCATGTCAACACAAAAATTTCTTATTGAACTCTGATTTTACTTTTTCTTTTATTTGTGTGTGTTTTTGCTATTGAAATATTTTACGAGCATTTAAACAAATTTAACAAAAATTCTCTTCAGCTTTATATTAGTAGGTGCTAGCTTTTACACATGACCTTGTTTTTTCATCCACGTTAAGTTACTTCTGTGGTCACAGCTTTGCTCCTGTGTGTCGTAGTGTGATGTTATATAGCCTATACCATTCGTCATGACACATACAAACATACATACATACAATCACGCCTGTATTCCTCGAAGGGTTGGGCAGAGGTGTACCAATATACACCCACAGTTCGCCGGTATGTTTTTAGGTCCCAAAATACACTTTAGACGGGATTGAAACTCGGACAACTCATATACATTTCATGTTAGTTAAAACTATATTAAACCAAGGCTAACATATAATTTCATACATGGAATAAAACTCTTTACCAAGTTTTTACTATCGTTGTAGTCCAAGTTATTCTAACGTAGAACTTTGCCGAGGTTCGAGTCGGATGGCGTGCAGTTTAAGAAGCCTAAGTCCAACTGTGGACTACTATACTTTATACATTACTAACTTATGCCCGCGACTTCGTTCACGGTTATCGTTCCGCAGACAAAGTCACGGATAAAAGTAACCTTCCTATATCCTTTCTTGAGGTTCAAGCTTAGTCTGTAATAAACACTAAAATCGATCCAGTAGTTTAGCCGCAAAAACGTAACAAACAGACATGGTTACTGAGGCATTTATAATATAAAGTATGGATTTACAACAAGACCAATACAGGCATCAACAATAACACCCCAGATATTTTCTTTCCATCAAACAAAAAAAAAACAAATGAATCATGCAGAACCCACTAACACAAGTCACATCTGACTTGCCCATAATGTTTTTGCGTCCCTCACTTAGAATTCCGCGGCGTCACTGCGCCAACGGCATTAGCGTCCCGACGGCACACAACGGCACTAACTTCACAAGAACTCAGATTTTTATCAGTTAAGAGAATACTCACTTTTAGGGATGTCGCTGTTTTGTGTTTGATGATGATAGCTCTACAGTGGGGTGGTGGGACAGTGGGGCAGAAGGGCAGCGTGTAGTGGTGGGGTATTTATTTTTTTATACCACTAAAGATGGCAAACAAGCTAACGGCCCGCCTGATGTTAAGCGGTTATCGATGCCTATGGACACTTGCAACACCAGAGGCATCACTCGTGCGTGGTAGTGCCTCAATTTAATTAAAAGACAAAATCAAATCATTTATTTCATTAAAACCATTAGGGTACTGATTCTTTAATAAATAACTTTTATCTGTAGAATAAAGATGACAGTTTTACATATTATCTATACAAAAGTTGTCTAGCAGCCATTTTTATTTCTCCGCTGGAAGATTGTAAAATCTCATAAAGGCACTTTTGAACGTCATTTATAAGTAAGACTAAAATGTCTTAGGAATATTAAATCTAGTTGCCCATTGTCAAAGTAATGATTAAATGGATTTTAATAAAAAATGCTTTTTATGGTCTAATTTAAATAAATGATTGGACTTTGACTTTGATAATGTACCTAATGTAGGTAATTACATTTTGCCATTTTCCTTCAACGGAAATTCTACTTATGAATTTGTTTTTCAATGTTTTTTTTAAGAGCAGTAAAGAAATCAAATTATGGAAATGTATTTTTAAATGATCGTAATTACCTTGAGCATAATAGTATGTAGTAAATCAATTCTTGTTTTACGGGAAATCACCAACCAACTGGTTGATTCTTCGCTGGCCTATTCTTGTACCAAATCAGCATTGCCACACAACGTGTCAATGCTGCTAGCCTTTTGAGCACTTATCTTCTTAACAGCGCTGCGGACGTGATTTTTGATGACCTACGAGTTCCCTCCATCTTAAAACATAACATACCATCACGCCTGTATTCCCCGAAGGATTCGGCAGAGATATACCAATTTATACCCACATGTTTAAGTCCTAGGTAATAGGGGGCGAGCCTATTGCCATTAACCGGGTGGAAATCTTAGCTCCAAACTGCTACTGAGAATTTCATACAAAAACGCACTACATTTTTTGCTCGACCTGGCAATCGAACCCAAGACCTTTAGCGTAGCAGTCGATATGTGATAACTTAGAAGTTGCTATTTATATTTATTTAAGTTGTAACCTAACCTATTTCTAAATAAAACATAAAAAAGTTGTAACATAAAATAAGTCGTCAAAACACAATATTCTGTACAATAGCTATTGTTGGCAGCCCTAACAGAAGTGTATTGTACGTATCGTAAAACGGAACGTGTGTTTAGCTATCGAACACTACCTGTGTTTAGTCACAAGTGTACTGAAGTGCTATCGAAATGTAATTATCTAAGCGAAACAGTCACTGAAACACTAACGTTTCAGCTGGAGAATGTATTTATAGTGACCAGGGTGGAAGCAGATCATTGAAAGAAATAACTCCTTTGCTTTTTTTACTTTCTCGTTAACCTAATGGTCCTAAACACGACTGCTACTTCGTCTTGGGTTCAATTCCCAGGCCGAGCAGTATTATTACATACCGGTGAACTGTGGGTATACATTGGTACACCTATGCCTAACCCTTCGGGGAATACAAACGTGATGGTATGTTTTTCAACTCAGATCGCAGAACGGTCAACGCCTTGCAAATGTTATAAAAAATAATATAAATAATATAAGCCTATAATTCGTTTCACTTCAGGGCAAATGCCTCTTCTGGTACAGAGAAGAGATGAGCATTGATCACCACGCTTGCTCAAGGCAGATTGATGATTTCAGACATATATTATAGGTCCAAGTTTTCTTTACCAATGTCAGTGATGGCCAAGGCAAACATAAAAAGCAAAAATAAAAAATCACATAGGTACTTGCCCGGTATTGAACCGGAAACCTCATGCATGGAAGCAGGTGCCTTAACCACTAGGCCATAACGACAAATGATATATCGATCGATATTCATTCTGAGATAAAAAAGCATTCCGTAATTTAAGTTATTTTAAGGTAAATAAATAATACTACCTACGGAGACACGTAACCAACTTGACTTGAAATGAAGTTTCTTAAGATCAAATTCAATTAGTTTTATGAATTAATGATCAAGGATAAACATGGAATAATCAATTCAAACTATGAATAGTCAATCAATTATATTGTTGTTATATTGACAAAGTTCAAATCCTTGTAAGTAAAAAATCTATTAATATTCACACCCTTGCTTTGGAACTTCATTCTTGTCCCAAACTTGCCCGGGTGTGCTCATGTAAACTTAAACAAGACTAAAGGGAGTTAATAGCTCAGTTCGGCTCAATTCGGCTAAGTTCGGCACACCTCGGCTACTTTCGGCTCAGCTCGGCTCCGCTACACTGAGCTCATTGAATTTCATATGCGTGCGCTAAGCTTACCCTACCCGGATATTAGTCAATGTACAGTCAGCCATAATGGAATATTCCTGGTGAAATAATTGGCCAATGTCTTTAGGGTATCTTTTGTTAGAGTTGAGTATAGCTCAATGAATTTCATAATGTTATAAATTCTGAATATTTCTACTCGCTAATACTATTATGTAGATATCATAAATGTGAAAGTTTATGAAGATATTTATTACCAAATCGTGCGTGAACCCTTGAACGGATTTAAATGAAACTTAGCAGACAGATAGACGAAGTTCTGGATTAACACATATATATAAAAATATACATTTTATTCTTGTAATAAGATCCTTGAGGATAATTTTTAATAATGATGTCGGCGTATTCCGACATACACGTGGGGGACGCCGCGGGCAAAAACGAGTAATAACGTATGCTATCTCATAAATTCTCATATCGACCAGTTATTATCAGCAAAATCTAGCTTACAATGCTAATATTTTAGCTATTTCTATTACTTTCTTTCAGATTATTCTTTACTAGCGTTTGCCCGTGATTTCGTTCGCGTAAAATGTTGGTTATATTTAAAATTCATTATTATGATTGGAATGATACCTAGCGCCATCTATTATCATAAGAACGTTATTATTGTTTTCTCAGGAACAGTACTATTTTTCGATATGAGAGGTATCCTGTGTCCGTTTCTGTACACCTGACAATGTATATACAAAATTTCAGTATGATCGGTTATGTGGTTTTAGCGTGAAAAGTTAACAAACAAACTTACTTTCGCATTTATAATATTAGTAAGGATCATTTTAATTAGCTAGTTTTAAACAAAAGTATTAGACTAGATAGCAATCAAGCTGACTGTACTAACCCTATGAATACAGTTAGAAGTTATAATTGTTGAATTAATTGGCGATTTGGCCCGCCATGTTATCAATTAATATGTTTTTACTGCTACATTCCAATTGGAACGGTTATGGCTTCAATTACTAACCGCTCATATGTACGCTTTGACTTTTGATATGAATTTTGATCGCATTTGTAAAAGGTTATTATGGATAGTGATGGCGGGGCTGCAGGGTGTTCCAAAGAGATACCGCGCCCCCGGAATGCAGAGGGCACAAGAACGAATATGGATGGTTTTTAGTCAGTAAAAGTCTGACACTCCCTCCCGCCCCACAGAGGACGGGAGAAGTCATTTGATGATTTCTCGACGGCAATTTTTTTTTTTTTTTTTGTAAAATTTGTAACCAAAAAATGGTTAAGTTGTAAAAAAACTAGATAGGTCTGTTCTGGCTGACTATGGAATGAAGTAGACTACACCGTCACTTAATTGAAATGCCTTTTAATAACTGTCAAAACGCGATTCCCCCATTGACATCCTACGGCAATTGGGTACTCAACACCACCAATCAATTGACATTCTTTCTATGAGCTGTCAAAACGCGATTCCCCTATTCGATTTGTATTGCAATAGTAAAGAGTGACGTCAGCTATTTACCAACTCAATTGATTAACTATGCTTTGCAATGAAGATTGTTTCTATTTCGTATGAAAATATATAGGTTATACTAAACAAGTTCCCAATCCAAAATGATTAATTGTGTGGAGTTTTAATCGAAAATAACAAAACCAAAGCGTAAACCAAAACAAACAAACACTATGTACTAAAATATATCTACAACAAATTACTTCATTCATTCACAACGAACATTTGACGCTTTTGTGCGTCAAACTGACGGCCGCTGATTAATGTCTCTACACCACATAGAAACACCACCTTTGTACTCCTAACAATACAGCTTATATTCCTTTGAATTGTCCAACACAAAATAAGACTACAAGTAAAATATTTCAAGGAATTATGAGCTTTACAAATAGGGATTTAGAGGTGATAATTCTGTGTGGTTCTGGTGGACACAATGCTCAGTAAGAGCCGAAGGTTTGATTTATTTCGGAGGTATTGGTCCATTGTTACCTGTGACTTTTCCTTTGGGACACTATTGTGGTAGCGCTCTATTAAACAGGTAGTTTCTGAGCGATAATATTTTGAAAGATGGTGGAAATCAAAAGGGGATTTATAATATTGGCAGTTCAATATTTTTGATATCGGGTTTATTTTGGTGTGTTCTAGACAAATATATATTTGCTGAAGTATGGAAATTATCTGTTTTAGGATTTACAGTTATCTATGTAGTGCTTGTACCTATTACATTGCTGTCGGTTCTTGTAGTTTTACCAAATGGAAAGAATGACTATCACCAATTGCATCATCATATCAGCCGCAGGACGTCCACTGCTGGACAAATGCCTCCCACCACCACTTCTTACCACTTTACACACCAAATCTCATCCCACACTATGCCACAGCAACATTCTAAGATAACTCAGTTTTTGGGTGTACATTAGCACACCTCTGCCTAACCCTTCGGGGAATACAGGCGTGATGGTATGTATGGAAGTCAGGTTTTCAGGAGGTCGTAATTCAAAAGCAAAAAAAAAAAACACGTAGAATTACATACATTCCTAAATTATCCTTTTGATACAAAACCCTCATAATCACGTCCACATTCTTCACACATGGACAAAAAACACCGCCCGAATCTTTCAAAAGAAATTTACACAAACGTTGTCCTTTTCAATTTATCATTGGACCCAAAGGCCCGTTATTATCTCTCCAGTTACATGATTACCTCAGAATTATTTTCTTTCTTCGTTTCCCGTTCGCCGTGGTCGTCCGATCACGTACGAATAGTTGCTTAGAGGTGGAAAGAAATGGTAGTCTTGCGTTCTAAAACAATTCTGGGTTCCTCTGCGGCTAAGGTGAGCCACTTGAGAATTATATTAAGGTGTGAGGGAAGCTCAGTTTGTAACACAGTAAAGGAGTCTTGCATATTTAAACAATATAATTATACTCATTTGGATTTGGGCATTTATATAATTTGAACTTATATTATTTTGATGGAAGTCAAACACACCAAGACTAAAGAGAAGATAAGGCGATTGGTGAAGAAAGATAAAGAAGGCTGACCTCACCACCATTGAACTGATCATTCGAGAATGGATAAAAATGATGACAGTCAAATTGCCAACATAGTATTTCACCACAGGTTAACCTCTTCGTTTCACTTAGAGAATGGCCGACAAGAAAGCATTCCATGATCGATCGATTCCAATCTGCCAGTCTATCCAGTATTCATCTACGCTTAACCAAAGTTAACTTGACTTGAAGCGGCACTGCCCCGTGGTCGTCCATTTCGGTTAGATTTCAACTTGAGATACACTTCGGTGTCTTGTTTGCTAGTATATACGCAATTTACATGTACAAACGAGCTGGCCAAACATTTGTAGACATTACGAATAATAATGGTTTGGTTATAGGTTCTACAAATAATATTTTGGGGCTAAAGTACGCGAATTTACTTAGAACTAGAAACCAGAACGACGACGTTGAACGAACGAACGAACTTTGTTAAAACATCCTTCGGCAATCAGAAAAAAATCCCAAAAAATATGACCTATTTAGTATTCACTTTATTGTACGTACACTATTAATAAATAGTATTTATAGCACTGAATATTTCTTTGTAAATCATCCAAACAAAAGCAAAATATTCAACTTCCATTACCGATCGACTACAACCTATCTCTGCCCAAAAAAAACCCATGTTATCAGGCAACGAAAATTAAATTACTACATCCACGAGGATGGAAAATTTCGTCGAAACATCTTCAAATGTACGTGTGCGATAGAAAATGGATCAAATAAATTGTAGCATTTGTTTTGATGGCCCTCGGACGGACTGTCCGCCGGACAAATTGATTGGCGAACATGTACCCAGCAGTTTAGGGTTGCGTTTAATCTTCTTTCGACTTTATTCAGTGGTAAAAGGGATTTATATTGAATGTTCTAGGTTTATTTTGAGCTAGATTAAGTAGTGTAATCATTTACTAGGTGTTGAATTTGAAGTGGAATAGCGGTTTGACCTTTACGAGTTCTTGAAAATCTATTTCGAATAGGTATTTGCTAATAGACAAGTTCTTGTAAATTAATTGTTGAGAATTAGTTGTAAACTATGTGCTACACTTCAATATCGATGAAAATACGCCCGCATATCTACGGTAATTTGACTAACAACTGTACAACTTTATAAACCAAGCATTAATTTGACATAATATTATTACCTTGGAACCCCGGACAGCTCTCATGTCTAGGTACTGGTCCTTAGGACCAGAATGACCCTTACCCTCAATCTAATTTAATAACCTCTCGATTCAATTCCTTCTTTTTCTCTCAAACCCAAAAATTCGGAACAAGAAAATAGAAAAAATCCGTAAGAAGTCACGTAGGCTCGTCCTCTATCTTTTAGATCCTCACATCGAGTTAAGTGAGGACTAAACTGTTTCTAAGCAAGATATTAACTACGCTGTTTATGTTTTTACACGTTAGGTATAGTGTGAGAACACGCTGCATAATCTTGTGGTGATGTCTCAGGACGCACTCGGTGACAATAACGCTGCGAGTATTCTCGCAATTTAAAAAATGTTTAGATCGTAAAGCTTTTTCGAAATCCTAGAAATCCCATACAAGGACAATATAGAAGGAATTGTTTTCAGAATTCATAGAATTAGGATCAGATTTGCCTAATTTAATTAAAAGTTTAAATTACACCAGTCGTTATAAATGTACGGGTTGGTCATAACGACGAACGAGTCATACAAAGAGAGTATCTATGTAGCTGTTACATTAATAGATTCATAAAAGGGTCATCTTTACGATTTTGTGAAAATGCAACATGTCACTTGATCGAACGCTAAACGCTTAACAAACGCGGCGTTTTTCCCCTCCAGTGCGAGATCTGCCGCACGCAGCACGCCGCGTTTGATTATGCTAATGCATGTTTGTGCACGTGCCCTGTCGCTGCGAATACGCGCGTTTAGCAAACCTGATGACTTTACTTATGTGTTTAGTTTAGCTGCGCCCAAAATAGGATGCTTATAGGGTAATTTAATTATTTGCAAAACATTATGCTGAATGAAGCGAGGTTAGAAGGTCAATAGTCAAACCATAATACATAAGTCAGAACGTAAATATGACACCAATAGTTTCTAAGTGTTGTCAATTGAATAGAAGGAATAAATGAATCCATTTCAATACAATAGTTAACACAAATTTGTCAGTAACTTTAGCTACCGAGACTGGTAGCACAAAATTATAAAACTTTAACAAAATATATAAAAAAGATTAGAAGTTTTGATTCAAACAAGAAGATTTGTACCCATATACAACGTTGCTAGAAAAACCATAAAAATAAAATTGGTCTTTTGATACGATCGTCGCTATTATAAACTCTAAATGAGACATTTACCAAAGAAAATCACCGTTCTAACACAGAAAATTAGTGCTAGATGTACCGCAATAGATTTAATTAAATAACTGTCATTAGACTATGAACGAGAATATAAACAACAGACTAGTGTTCTAACAACAATATGCTCTGAAAGCCAAGTCGCTCATATCTCTCAGGTTATTGACAATGTCTATGAACACATAGGATTACTTGGCAGCAAACTGTCAGACTATTTGAAACATATTCTGTTAGAACAATATTCAAACTTGTCTGTATCTAGAACATTCTATTTGACAGTCTAATGAGTTTACAAGGATATCAAACGAAATTGAATTAATTTCCATACAGTGTTTATCGGATATAGCTTTCGCTTAGCTATTATGTCTGTTAGTGAATATGATTCGGTAGATACAAAATAAAAAATCTCCATCTCAACTTTCTTTCGTTTTAATAAAAAAAACGGACAATAAACATCCTCGTCCGATTTATGATGGAGTCCTACTAATAAAAATGTGTTTATTGCCTCTTGGCCAAAATTATTTTCTCCAAACTTTTCTCATAACAAGTAGCCAGAAATTATAATAATATTATTATTCGTTTTTCTACGAAAATCTGTAAAAGATACGCCGTTATATAAAACCTCAAGTAAGAGCAATATATTTGTGGAACTCAGTACAGTTTGTAGACAGACCTTAATAAAAGGTGATAAAGTTTCAGATATCGATACAGAAAATTGATTTCGTGCTAAAAGAGACGGCGGTCACCCCGGGCCTAAGGCAACAGACCAAACTTAATATCAAACAACAAAAAAGGCGAAACAAAGGAAACAAGAATACATAAATTCACAACAAATCCTGCATTCTGAAAATTGTGTTTTCTTCACTAAACGAACCGACAGAGAAGGAAGCTATAACAAAGTTGAATATTCCAAAATTCATTGAGTAAGGCTTAAAATTCCCAGCAAATTTGTTCAAGTGTTTCAAAGAAAACGTTATTATTGAGGGTAGGAAAAACTCGGAACAATAATTCCCGATACATTATAAGCATCTTAGAAATTTCCCTTTGAACACATAATGTAATCAGCTGATATCGATACATTTTGTTTGGTGTAATGAAATTTCAAGGTTTGTACTTCAGATAAAGAGAACGTGCGTACTTGTTACGAATACTTTTTATTGTTTGAAATTGATACTCCATGCTGAGAAGAGTGTGAGAATGTAATGTATGTAAAGTGGAGGAGGGGAATACGAGTCGATGAAGCCGCCTGATGAGCGATAAGAAATGTACGGAGTTACGCGTAACGAGTGCTGTCGAAAGTAATTGAAAATAAAATATTGTTGCATCGTTTCTTTTTTCTACAAAATACCTTGAGTGTCTTTGCTGTCGTTTATAAAAATGGTTCTATTACTTTTTTCATAATGTAATTATACCAACCTCGATATTTTATCAACGAGACAAAAATATAAAAATACAATATCTTTATATTTTATTGAGTTACCCAACAGGTAATATACTCGTACCACTGAATGCTCTTCTGTTCACCAAGTGATGCCTACTCAAACTGTTTAGACGAATTTGTTTTAAAGGCCTAACAAAATATAATTCAAGCAACATTTCAGATGTTGACATAAAAATATAAACAACTCCACTGAGTGCTATGAAGTTGGCCTAAATTTTTAGATCCCGAAATCCTGATGGAGTCCGTCGATCAAGCCTAGAAGTGAGCACTTAACCCAATTTCCCCTCAGTACGTTTTTGGTCGAAAATCTTCAGTAAATCCGGCAATGTAGAATCAATAATCCGAGTCGGAAATGATTCGGTTCCCATTTGCCGTGTCCTGGTAAAAAGACTCACAAATATTCCTGTGGCGTTGCGCCCTTTGGGTACACAATTTGGTACAAGAGACGAAATATTGGCGATAGAAACGTTCGCTGACGGTCCGTCTCTTCAATTTACGGAAATTTATTTTGTGCATTCCAAATCGTCGTTGACCTTTATTTATTACTGTCTGTTTACGGAAGCAGGGAATGGGGTACAAATGCTAGTAATGGAAAATCAATAAGGAATTGTACATTTTCGCCTCTTACTCGAAACTGGAGAAACATAAATTGTATATTCCTTTCCTTTGCAGCAAGAATTCTGTCCGATATAATACATCCTCCAATCAAGAAGCGTCACATCCATCTCGCATGTGACTTGTCCCTCGCTCTGGGCCAGGGCAATGAGATTATGGCTAGGTTCTACCGTGTCCGGTGACCGGTGTCCGGAGCTCGCCAATCTAATTTTTCACTCACCTCTAGTATCCTGGATTAGGGCGTCGATATTTCGTTAGCTCGGAGTTAATCTATCGGTTATTGAAGCGGAACGAATGGTTCGATAACTTTCATATCGTGTAGTTTACAAGTAATTTTGTAAGTTAATTTAGAGTAAGTTTATGTCAGCATCATGACATCGTAAAGATGTAAATCTAAGGATTCGTATACTTTTGTGAAAATAAAAGCAGAAAAAATAAGGTCACGTCTAACATTCCGCGTCGAAACAGAAATGTGACATGCTACAACTTAAATAATATTGATGGAGTAAGTTTTGCAAGACAAATTCGCAAAGTAATTCTAGAAAAAGTAGAATAAAGTTGACAGAATACTTGTACAAACTCAATCCAAGTCTGACAATATTATGAATACGAACACTGCTTTAAGAAAAGTGACTTTCACAAATTTTATTACCCTTCAGATAAAATGTAGCGTAACAAAATATTATTATAAAAACTACAGTGAAAGGGAATGAAGACAGATACTTGGATATATACGTTATTTATGTATCTCACACCATTATCTCTGTCGTTTCCAGATTAAAAACTATATGAGCCCCACAAAAATAGCATTCAACAAATATTATGATAGAAATACTCGGGTAAATACCCATATATATCTTTCAGTAGATTAAATAACTGTGATTTATTACGTGAGCCGAATGTATAAGGAATAAATAGTGGCGCACGAGACTCGAATGCGTAATAAGATACGTCTTCTTACGAGAGAAAAAAATTAAATTATCAAGAGGCCGTGTCAGAGCAACTCTGAAGAAAGTTCGGTTTGAGGTAAATAAGTACTTTTTGGGACCAGACTTGTTTAGCGTTTGTTTATTTTTTATTTGAAAAATTCTGGGACGCCGGTTGAATATCAATTTGCTCGACGAACTCGTACTAAGTGGTGAATTTCTTTAGAAGAGATGTTTTATTTATTTTTAGTTAAGTCAAGTCCTTGCTTGGCCGTTGAGAACCGACGACGGGAATCCATATTTACAATTTTTAAAATTTCAGCATCTTCCTCCGTATTTATATTTCACTTCGTACATTACTTGAAGAGTTTATAAACTTTCTTATTCAGTGTTTTCATTTATTTATACTTGTTATAAACGAAGTTTCTTCAGATGCAATGGAGAACAAAAACAACTTGCTACGAAGAACGAAATAAAAACAGAATACAAAATGTGATGACCCAGTGGTTAAGGCGTTCGCTTCTCACACATGGTTCGATACACCGGTATCGAACCATGTGTGAGAAGCGAACGGCGGACTTAAAAGTCTGAAACCGCAAATCCACTTTTAGCAAGCATGGTGATCAATCCCGTGTCTTCTGTGTATGTAATGATGCCTTTGCCCTGCAGGGGGACATTAATTGGCTCTAATTATTAATGTCCCACTATGTGCACTTTGTCAAACTAACGTAAAATATTTAACTTCATATTTTAAGCGTGATGAGTACCCGAGACTAAAATATTTAGCCACGAAACACAAAAATACACAATTATTCGCCATAAGTAAACGGTTCTACAAACATCACAACCTACCTGTTCACAACAAACTGCTTCGTCACGGGAACCCAAAAATCAGGTGTCGCAAACCTTCATCAAAAATGACTGTAAGCGGAAAATAAGCCACGGATTTCCATCCTTTCGCTATGGACTGATTTTGACACTAAACATTTTTTATAGTGCACGCGTTTGATCGTAAATCATGGGCGAGTTTACAACGCATGTGCTTACCAAAGGTTTACTGCCGCTGTGTTCTGACGATGAGCTTTGAGTACTAGAAGTGGTTCTGTTGAAAATATGAAAACGCGGGGTTGGTGCACGAAATTTGAATAGGATGAATCTGCATCGCTTCCCATTTTTATTTCTTGAAACAGAATGATCTTTCACAATACAACGATATTATTTGGTAGTATTTCTTCCTACTAGCTGCCTCGGTAGTCTAATGATACTAAGCGCGACTGCTACGCTAAAGTCTTGGGTTTGATTCCCAGGTCGAGCTAAAAGTGTCATTGGGTTTTTTACGAAATCCTCAGTAGCAGCTCGGAGTTAGGAGTTGTGCCCGGTTAATGGCAATAGGCTCGCCTCCCATTACATGACACCTAAAAACATACCGGTTAACTGTGGGTGCACATTGGCACACCTCTGCCTAACCCTTTGGGGAATACAGGCGTTATTGTATGTATGTATTTCTTCCTATTGTTCTTAATGTCCATGCTAGCCACCATGCCTCTTCCATGTGGCTGACATCCTCGCCATCAGCTGGCCACTGCAGTTAATCACCACTCGACAATGTGTAGTTAACATGAGCTTGTTGCGAAGCAATCACTTCGCCTACAACTTGTTGGAACAGCTCCCCAGTTGTAGTTACAACCGTTGATTACTCATTTTGTAGCTTGCTTTTTTTATCGACTTAGTTTACATTTATGTATTGGTTCAGCAATAATTGTTTATACTGTATGTATTTAATGTGAAGGTAACATGTTAATAATATAAAAAAATAGTTTTAGAATAACTTTACAGCTCAATTATTAATATCTTTATTGCTTTTCCATATTATGTATTCTTAGTTGGTAAATAGCATAATTGAGACGAGATCAAACTGCCTCGTTGGTCTCGTGGTCGCGAGTGCGACTGCTGTGCAAGGGGTCCCGGGTTCGATTCCCAGGTCGAGCAAAAAGTGTTATTAAGTTTTTCTATGAAATTCTCAGTAGCAGCTCGGAGTTTGGATTTGTGCCCGGTTAATGGCAATAGGCTCGCCCCCTATTACGTGGGACCTAAATATACCGGCGAACTGTGGGTGTACATTGGCACACCTCTGCCTAACCCTTCGGGGAATACAGGCGTGATGGTATATATGAGACGAGATCATTATGGACCCTGTTAGGGCACAGTAAAATAGGGTTAGAAGAGAGGAAGCCCGGTTTTCAAAGATCATTAAGTTGTTAATAGAAATAAGTTACTAGTATAACTCAAGAATAATCGAAGTTCTGAGGTCATGAATAAATTCATATCACTTTGCTTGATCTATTATTTATGTCTAAACCCTTAAAAGCTATAAACCCTTCATGCATAGAAGATTAAGTGAACAATAAAAACTAAAGTAGGTAACTTTATTTAGTTGTAATCGGGGTTCGCTAGCACAGCAGCCTAGTATTTATCTAAAATGCATGTAGCCCGTGCTGCAATTGCGTAATGTTATAGAAAATTAATGTATAGGTTATCACAGCAAATACAAACAAAACGGTTTGCTTATTTATCAGCTAGAAGTCAGGACATCTAACTGATAACTATGCCAATTATTAATACGTTTCTCAGGAGAAGCGTAATACTAAACATACATAAACAGTAAGTACTGGTATGGGCTAGTGCCCGTATCAGTAACTACGATAAAAAATGTCAACACAAAAAGTAAACATGACTTAATCATTTCATTCCTCCCTAAATTGATAAATAACACTTCAAAGCAACGTAAACCCAACTTCTGCGAACTCGCCGAAACAAAACAAGAAAAGAGAAAATTTCACAAAAAACTCCTTCGTCGTACAACATGGAGCGTATTTCCAAGAAAACAAGCGCCGTCGGGCCGCACCTGAGGACAAATTACACCAATCCTCTGCGACAAATTACGCGATTACCCGAATAAATTACGGACTCACTTACCTCCGTGTAATAGTTTACTGTGGAGCGGTGACGATACATGGCCGTGTTATAATCATAACGCGAGAGAGCTCGGAGTTGCTATTTTTCTTTGGAAGTTGCGATGCAGTGCTTAGTAGTTGGGGCTTAAGAGGTTTCGGTATTAAGAACACCTGTATCTATTCGAGTAGGTGGCACGTTTATGTTAGTATGTAGCTCGCTTTAGATTTTTTTACTTTTTTGTCATTTTAGCTGTAATGCGGATCTAAGGACCAAATTTTGGACTGCCCTTGGGGGTATCAGCATTCATAATTTGTTACATAGTTAATTACCAATAAAACAAATCTAGTAATTATTACAGAAATCTGTTGTAAACCGGTACTAAATTATGGTACAGATATTATTTCTTCATGTGCGAGAAGAGCTAACAAAGATAATACAAGTAATAATTATCTACAATTTAGATAGAATCATTCGTCAGTCGTGTCAAGACTGAAGGCCTAACACAATAAACCGAGAAAGAGCAAGACAGATGATGATAAATGAAAACAAAGTCTTATTATTTCCCCTGTCACCGTAACTATGAATACTGACTTACTTCAAGACACGTTGTAGTTTATTTTGCCCAAGAACCACATATATTTTGTTTGCAAAGGAAATAGTCTTCATGAAATAGCTGCATTTTTCTCAAAAGGAGCAGATTTGTCGCGGTTGTTATTTCCCTCTTAAACTTGGCCGGTGGCCATCTTGCATAAAGATGTGATGTCCTTGACCATTTTACTTTCCTTTGAGATTCGTAAGATTTATAACATGTCACAACAAGCTTTGTAGAGATTAGTTTGGGTCGGATAAGATTAACATATATTAAATGGGTTGTATGTTTCAAGGTTTTGATCATGTTAGGCTTGTTTTAAGGGTTTGCATTAATCGGTTACTCATTAGCATGCCTGTATTATATAAGTAGGTTTAAAACAAAAATGGCACTTCAAGGTTAAAGTTTCATTTGTAAAGATGACTGTTCTTAGTCTAACAACTTAGGCTAAAACATATAACTAGAACAAAATAGTTTATTGATATGAGAAAATCATTTGTCAGTTTCCAAGAACATAGGACCCTTAAAATATTACCTTTAACAATGAACTTCAAAGATAATTCTAATCTAGCCTCAAAGCTATGCTTCCATGAAACTGTAACCGCCTCTCAAATCTAGACTAAACATCAAAGGCTATCAAAATCAATAACCCAATTAAAAGCAACTGGCCAAAACGAAAGCTCTATCTTGATTATAAATTGAACTAGATGCCTTCGCTATTTCTAAATTGCTAATATTTTCCAAGTAATTAAAAGTTTTCAGAGGGCTGCTTGTGTTTTATTGCAGCCATACATAAAAGAAGAACGACCTCAGCTTAGGGAGGCACTAATACATTGAAAGAAATAAATATCAGACCATATAACAGATTATTCAGGTGCTAATATTTACGTTCACCAACTTAACTTTGCATTTCTACTAACTCGTATTGCGCAGAGTTAAAGTTCAGTTTTGTTTGGCTGATTCATGAGTGTGTAACGTCATTTTTATGGTGAACATTTATAGGTTCTCGGAATCGCTCAGAGATATTGCCTTTGAATATTATATTTTACAGGTGGAAGCGGGATCCGTGAAAATATTCATATTTTTATGTGATGTAATGCTTAATTTTGAAGTGGCATAACTGACTGGTTCTTCAAAACGATTTGAGGGTTTCGACGGTTAAGATATTTTGTGGCATTTTTTATTTGAAGTTGGTAAAAGGGCCGTCGAGTGAAATGATTGAAAGTAGGTTGAGAATATTTTACGGATATTCTGTAAATCTATTGCAACTGTTAAGATTTGGTTCATTTCAATGAACATTGCGCCCATGAGATTGTAGCTTTCTTTTGTTTGTCGTACCTGTTGTTGAACTCTTTTATGTTTTGGGTATCAAACTAGCAATTATTCCACTTGATGGTGAGAAATATACTTCTGCATTTACTACGAGAGATGAGTTGGTATCTCAGAACGAGTTCAAAAGTTTAATTTGCCTATAATTTTAAATTTTAATAATACCAGCAAGCCAAAGGCCTCTCATACATAGACGGCACAAGCATTGATCACCAAGCTTCCTCAAGGCGGTTTGGAGATCACAGACCTTTATACCATGGCCTATAATTAAACCATAAATATTAAAGCCACGTTTTAACCAAAAAGACCATTATAACTAAAGTAAACTCTTCAAAAAAAAACCCGCAATAAAAGCCATCGGACAGGAAGACCCCAATTAACCGTTGGTCTTCAAAACGTCACCAACATCGTAGCTTCCTAATCCTCTTGATCACAATGTCGTCACGACTCAAATACACAGAGTGAGAGAAGCCGGGGGCGGCAGTTAATCCTTATTTATGCTTCAACTTAGAATCACTGACCTGTCAACTGGGATTTATGCTAGTCCAATAAATAATGTACAATTAAAAAATATTGTTTTTTTTAAGTCATTCATCTGCAGTCTTAGTCTTTATTTTTAGTCCTAAATGTTTATTTTACTAATCTAGAACTAATTTTAGCTGCAGATTCTGAATAATTTAGATTTAAGCATATTATATTCGACAACGTAATTTTTATCACGGAATACACAATAACATTTGCATAACCTACAGGTAGTGGTTCCGGGTCTCACTATTTGTGTATGTGAGATGTATATGTTTGTAAATAAATCCACGTCACAAAAGAAATTTATAAATTAACCACCACCACCAGATAACTTTTATTTTAAATGGAATTCAGCTCGGCATAGAAATCTTCCAAATTTCACGGGTAAAAATTACTGTAAGTCGAAATCCAATTCTTACTCTCCAAAGTCCTAAATTAATACTTACAACCAAAATGTTCAGCTACAAACATTTTCGACTAGTAGCATATAAGCTGATCCCACCACCTAAAAACAGCTTAAACATACAAAAAACAGCTATAGGTGACAGGTCAGACAAACAGTTTATTCTCATTTACGCAAAAACAGATTGGGGATAGCGATCCATCAAGAGGGATTAATCTCCCCCCCTCCTGCCAACAGGGCCGGATTTAGTTAGCTTACGGGCGGGTGCAAACGCTCTAATTGACGTCCTAACCTTTCAATAATTAATTTTATGAATTGCCTTTCCGGGTTGTGTGTTAGTTATTGTTGTTGGTGTTGATTTTTGGTCTTTGGATACGAGATTTGGATTTTTGTTTGAAAAATATGTTATCTAGAATTCTAAGTATTAAAGACAGAAGATCATTCATCTGAAGATTCATTAGAAGATAGGCTTGAAATATTGGCTATACCAGCAGCATCTCCTAAGGATTGATAACCACTCCAGTTGACATTATACTAATGGCATTGAATATTCCCTTGCCATCTTTGCAGTGCACACCAAGACCATAGTCGATGAAAGACCTTGGATGGTAATAGAAATATCTTCAATAATCACAAATCAAGGCGAATTATAGAATAGCATTTAGGACCAAAAGTAATTACCGATACGGCTAATCATATCACAATTTTTAACTCCATTTTTATCTGCATCCTTAATTTTGTTATCATACTTTTTACAACAAAAAACGTACCATTTGTACACCCGCTCATGCACCCAAATTCAAAGCGGCCCTGCCACACTCCCAAGAGCCTCTTTTTGTAACGAATGTCTTCTCAAATAACGCGTCTTGACAATTTTAAGCCGTCTCGCCAGGCCCGGATTCGGCATGTCGCTGTAATTAGCCTAGGGCCTTTAATTAGGGTTCCTGCCATCTTTCTTTGTATGAGGCGTTGCTTCGGTTTGAAAAAGAAGAATTGTGCCAGTTGCGACGCTTCTTGTGATATGTTTTTTGGTGTGAGGTAAGTAGGACTCATAGTTGAAGATATGTTTTCGTCACAGGTTATATTTGTAATATGGAAAGGTTAAAATTATTTTTATCTATATAAGTTGGAGATTTTGCTTGTTTGAACGCGATAATATCGGAAACAAGTGGTCCGATTCTGAAAATACTTTTGATAATATGAAGCTACGTTATCCCATATTATGAAGAAAATACCGTATTGAAGTTACCTAAAGTTGATTCGTAGATATACCTGCAAACTTTTCCCAGCCTCTTTAATGATGGAGTCTTTAGCTATGCCCCTAGCCTCAGCTATGGGAATAATGATCACCTTAACAGAGCATACATAACTATACAAATGAATCTCTAATATACTAACAACTGAAAAAATCAGACTAATACTCAGTCTTTCGCTGAAAAGCGCTCAGTAATCTCCCGGTTGGCTTCCTTCGTAATTCTCGTAATAATTGTAACCGCTTACATTATGATGACGTCACGGATGCCGCACTAGGCCCACTCCAGCTTAAAACTTGTGCCATAAAATTGATGAGCTCAAGTTTTCTCCAAACACTGTCATTGTGTCAAGATTTTCGGGTCAGAGTAGAGGGGATGAGCAGTAGCGTTTATTGTTGGTGTAGCTACACCATGTAAGTCGTGTTCACTTATGGGGTTGAACCGTAACTGTTTGCAAGAAATTTAAGCGTAGGGCAGATATTTTTGTAGGTATATGCCAGTTACATTTGTATATTTTCACTTTAGTGTTCTACTAAACCAGTTAGCTACCACACAAGAAGAAAACAACAGCATTTTTTTGCAATCATCTAATCTAAAATCACTGAATACTGAATGAGAGCTTGATCTAGATAACATTGGATAGGCCTAGATACAACAGTAAATTAGGACAAACTCAGTTAATGGATTCATTAAGTGGCTCTCAAAAATATTAATAACCGCTTTTAACCCATAACTTAACACCTTATTATCACAAGACCGTGGCTCGCAGAGTTTAGAATTTTAATGGTTTTATTGGTCGCGAAGCCTATTCCAACTTTCAACGTGTCGTAATAAAGGGTTAATTGTTTTATGGTTCATTTAGGTTGTTTGCCGCCGCCGATAACCTCCGCAATCTCCTGGATTGGTTTCAATAAACTATTAATTTATATTGTACTTTATAATTATGTCTGTAGGAATGGGGAGAAAATAACCAGTTTTCCTCTGTTCTATTATTTAACTCAAGATTTTAGTAAAGTTTTACTACGGGCTTCATAAAATGAGAGGTTTTTTACCTTGACCCGACCTCGCTCGTTATTGTTGGAAAGTACCTGAGGGTTATTATCCCAGTACTTTTTTCTTAACTAAAAATAAGCTTGTAAAGCAGGATTAGATACATTTTATAGGCCACTCTTTAAAACTGCTTTCATAAATTATTTAAGAGCATTTTAATCGTGATATAACTTAACTTGGTATTATTTTCATCTCTTTTTTACGCACAAACTATTTGATGTGAAGAACAGCTCACGACGTTGTTAAAACATTAGTCAGACAGCCGTTCAGTGTAATACTATAATTAAATGTCAATTATTTAACACTTAAGCGCACTTAGAGGCAATCCCATTATTAACATGTCAATCTGTTAATGTCTAATGCCAAGCCTACGTACAAGCTTTCACATTATAACAAGCACAATACACACCAAAGGGAACTGACATAATCATCCGCTTCGTAAACAGACTATTGATTTCAGTTCGTTAATAATACCAGGTTGGAGAATTCAGCCACCCACTCCTTTCATACAACATCTTTAGTCAACCCTAGAAAATTGAGTAGGCGGAAAACGGATGGACACTTTCTAGGAACAACTGCGATACTAAACCTTTTTATACCTCTTTTAAGTAGGACACAAAAGTTTAACGGTTACCTGAAAAAACTGACACAGCAAATAAAAAAAAATAACTTCAATATTTGTTCGAAATTTTTGGGAAACGATCTGGTCTTATATCGAGATTTAGTTTCTTGAATAACACGCTTTTTACCCAAAATTCCAGTTTAGTAATTGAAGAAGAAAAAAGGTATCCTATTATTTGGAACATTTTTCTTTGGATACTTAATATTATTTGTCCCGATATTTGGGCAAGAATGTCGGACATTTTCTGCCTCGAATATTCTACATCGATATTATATGATTGGATACAGCTGTAGTTTGCGTTGTATAACACTTATTATTTTGTATAATAAAATAGAAAAGTCCTCTTTTAGCGCTTTTTTGTTACACATAAACATAATAACCATACATATAGTTGGTACATAAAGTACAATAGGTATACTTTATTATAAAGTATACTTAGGACCATAATGAAAAAGAAAATACATGAAAAGAGTGTCGGTGGAGTTTCTTGCTCGTTTTTCTCCATAGAGACCTATGTTTTGGAACAAGCAACTAGCTTGAAATTTCTTTATTACTTCTTGACAATTCAGAAGTGACTGTAAATTGTCTTATTGAAATAAATGCTTTGACCTTGACATATTTTTTATAACAAGGAATCTTCATGATTTGTAACAAATTGATAACCCTAAGACCTAACTAAGGTCAAGCCTATTTGCAATGCGACTAGTAAAAACAAATGAACATAATTATTGTTTAACACGTTATACATAGCCAAACACGTAGTATGTGGAAGTCAGAACACAAATTTTTCACAAAATAAAATATTATTTTCTACGTTTTTTCGGCGAATTCCCGACGCGTAGAGTGACAGATGTAAGCAGGTGGCGCTCGGTGATGCATCACACAATTGACAAGCCCTGATTGAGTAAATACTTTTACACGCGAATATTTTATACGCGAGTGGCAGATATTTGTACATAACAATGTGTTGTGCTGGAGAATATAAACACATATTCCGAACCTCTGTTGTCTGATTTGGTAGCGAAACTCAATCATGATTAGGTCTTCTCCGTAATATTAGAATTAAAACATTTCTAGCGATGTTATGGATCCTTCTAAGTTTGTCTTGGAAGTCACTGACATTGATGAAGGGAAACATCGTGAGAAAACCTGAACTTATAATTTATCAATGTAATATCTGAAATCGCCAATCCGCTTTGAGCAAGCTTAATGATCATAGCTTAGCAGATGACACGGTTGGCGCAGTGACTGAGCAATTGACTGCTGCGCAACGTGTTGCGGGTTCGATCCCGCACGGAACAAATATTTCTACAGATAGTTGTTCCGAGTCTGGCTGTTTGTGTATGTGAGTTTATATATTATGTTTGTAAATGCGCCCACGATACAGGACAAATTCTTAGTATGGCCAACGTTTTTCTTAACAAGAAAAGAAAGAAAGTGATCAATGCTCGCACCTTCTCTATATGAGAAGAAGCCTTTGTTTGCATTGGCACAATATTAAGCTGGTATTACAATTATAATTAATCATTATCACCATCTAAATAATTACCTACTCACATATAACGTTACAAGGGCACTCCGACACGAGGCACCTGGCTATACCCCTAGCCCGTAGGTACAGCCGGAGTGTAGCACTCTCAGGGCGCCTAATATTGCCGCTCACGAACCTGCGCCCTCGTCGGCTTGCAAATGGATTCCACTTCTCGATTGTCCACTAAACTGGCAGATTCTGAAATGCCTTTGTGAGATTGTAACTGCAACGACGTGATTACTGTTACTGATGAAAACAACTCATGATTTATTAGGTTTTTATTGAGTACTAGGTTCCGCCAAATTCGATATAAGATTAATTCACGGGAACCGTATGTTTTTTCGGGATCAATCCAGGAAAAGTATCTTAAGTGTTATTCCACACTATTATCTATCTCAGTGCCAAATTTCATCTAGATCTGTTAAGCCGTTTAAGCGTGAAAGAGTAACAAACATTCATGCATCCATTCATCCATCCACAAAAACTTTCGCATTTATAATATTACAGTTGGATATTAGTAGGACTAACGAACCACCCCGATTTTGCACGGGTACTAATTTCCGACTTATCCAAAAATATTGGCACAACAAAGAAATTATGAACACAACAAAAAAATATTTAGGCAAATCGGTCTAGCCGTGGTCTAGTCGTTCTTGAGATTTGCGCTTAGCAACACAACATTTTTATTGATTAGTAGAACTCTTTGTGACGGAGCTCGTCCGGGGAAGTATATACAACTGTACCTACATATTTCTGCCGCAAATCAGCGTTGGAGCCGGTGTAATACAGAGACATTATATCTTTGTCTCTGTGATGACAACGCATCTGCGAGGCCTGTGGTGTTGCAGATAGGAGGCGGTGACTACTTAACATCAAATGGGCCGTCGCCTCGGATTGTTTGTTAAACGGAAAAAATAGCTCTGAGCACTGAACAGTGGTGTTATATACAATAGAATACGAAAGATATTTCGAACAGTAGACTGCATCTAAGTAGTAATTAGTTGTAACAAGAGATAATAATTGTCTAAAGGTGATCCCTCACCGGGAGCATTCGCGTGTAATGTAACGTTACAGATTTGAGCATTACATCAGTGAAGGAGGAGAACCGAGCATTATCATGGGTATTATCATGGGTATTATAATTGTAATGTAATGCCCAAAGTCGAATCTATAATGTTACAATACACGTGAATGCTCCCGGTGAGGGAGCACCTTAGTAAAAAAAAACTAAAAAACCCGACTGCTATTCTTTAAAAATCCCTAAAACAAAATAAATTGTAGCAGTCGGGACCCATTCGGGACCATCTGCAATGTAATATAGGTATGTGCTCTCAATTCACTAATCCTCCATTTCTAGAATGGGTCCCGACTGCTACAATTTATTTTGTTTTAGGGATTTTTAAAGAATAGCAGTCGGGTTTTTTAGTTTTTTAAATTACCGTTTTTTTTCAATTAGGCCATTAAGGGACATTTTTGAACATCATCTTCAAGAAAAAAAAAACGGTAATTTAAAAAACTAAAAAACCCGACTGCTTTTGTAATTATTTATGAAAAAGCCCTAAAACAAGAAAGTCGTTGTACCATTTTGCACTTAAAATTGTAGCAGTCGGGACCCATTCTAGAAATGAAGGCTTAGTGAATTGAGAGCACCCTATATTACATTGCAGATGGTCCCGAATGGGTCCC
Source organism: Caradrina clavipalpis (assembly GCA_932526535.1). NCBI lineage: Eukaryota > Metazoa > Arthropoda > Insecta > Lepidoptera > Noctuidae > Caradrina > Caradrina clavipalpis. The sequence continues at coordinate 492,541 of OW052101.1, forward strand.
GACTGCTACAATTTTAAGTGCAAAATGGTACAACGACTTTCTTGTTTTAGGGCTTTTTCATAAATAATTACAAAAGCAGTCGGGTTTTTTAGTTTTTTAAATTACCGTTTTTTATTTTTTACTTTTTTAATTTTTAATTTACCTGTTGTCACTTTCACTGTAAATACGAATCGAATGACACCTCTCAAGCTAAAATCCATCGAACCGTTCAGGCTACAGAGCGATCCAAACATTTGAATTTGGCGCCAAAAATCCGCCATTTTGTTTTTTTTTGTTTTGGTATACCCAGTGTCACTCTCACAGTTAATACGAATCTAACGACACCTCTCAAGCTAAAATCCATTGAACCGTTCAGGCTGCAGAGCGTGCCAAACAATTATACATACATACATACATACATACATACATACATACATACTCTCGAAAAACATAACCCTCCTTCTGTCGCAGTCGGGTAAATATTAGGTTGCTGATCACCGGGAGCATTTGCCTGTAATGTAATATGTTCAGATTCTAGCGTACCGAGCAATTAGGTGGGTACTGCCCGGTGTACGAGCTGTAATGTACCATTCTTCGAGCTTTCTGCTTCCCTGTACTGATTGCACGAACGCTCGCTGTGTAACACGTTACATTACGCCCTGTTATGCCAGTCAGTATCCGCCTTCACAGTGCACAACTTGTAATGATACAATTTGTAATATTTAACGTTGAAAATGAAAATGATACCGATCAATGCCCGTGACGTCAAAGGTTACGAAGAACTCAAAGTTTTAACTATTTGAATAATAAGTTCCAAGTATTAAGCTATAATTATTTGTCTACAGTGTTTTAACGTTCTGAAGTTCTATTACATCATCGGAAGATAAAATAATCTATGCGAATATTATAACGCGCTAATCTCAGAAAGTACTGATTCGAATTAAAATTATTTTTTTGGTTCGTCCTTTTATCGAGGAAGTGGAAGCGGAGCAGTAACTTAACACGGGTAATTAAAACCCGTCGAACGAAGTCACGGACAGACGCTAGTGTTAAATAAACAAAGGTAACTCTTAGCCTCCCGTGTCACCAGCACAGTTCGTGTAACAGTACGGTGATACCTCACTGGCTACCTACCATTGTAACGTTTAATTTCAAAGCAGCACGTTTGATCAAAGCAATAGTGCACAATTATTAACAGATCAATGAGCCAAAGCGAGCATTTAATTTCAATTGCATTCTGTACCGGCTTACCTGTGGGCGAAATTGAAATATTCTGTAAAACAAAGACTAGGTACAAGTCACACGGAAAACAAAATTATGTCGACTTAAATACTGTATTAAAAGTTTGTAGAATAAAATGGTCCTTAGAGACAAAAGCAATACAGGCCTCTTCTGGACTACAGAATATAATAATGTTTTTCTTTTTCGGATTTCATATCATCAAATGACTTCTCCCGCCCTGGGCGGGGCGCGAGGCAGTGTCAGACTTTTACTGATTAAAACCTATCCATGTTCCTTCTTGTTCCGTTTGCTTTCCGGGGGCGCGGTATCTCTTTTGAACAACTCGCAGCTCCGGCAAGAATATAAGGATACTGTTGCCATCTCTGTTCGCATCAAATCAAAAAAATCATAATCCTTGTGCCTTTATCCTAATTTTTTTGACTCAGCATAATCTTCTTCTTCCACACATCTATAGTAATTAACCGCCATCTCCCTTGCTACCCATATCATTGCACCACACCGTTTAATTCCCAGCGTGTCCAGAATAAGGTAGCTTACAGACGGCGGCGGCAAACACTCGAGCGTACCCGGCGCGACACGGCGCACGCATTAGCGAGTGTCGACTCGCACACTGGAGCACACACGATGACACTTACCGCACGCTTCACATGATTGGCTATCTATAGGCTATTCTGATGAGCTCTTTAGAGGTGCGCCTAACCTACCTATAGACTGGTATTTATGTGTGGTGAAACTCTGGCTAAAAACAGAAGAACAGACAAACACGATGATTCCTGTAATTTTCAATCCCCGACTCGAAAATAGGGGTGTTATGAGTTTAACATGTCTGTGTGTCCGTCTGTGGACCGTACCTCTTAAACAGGTGAACTGATTTGAATGCGGTTTTTCATTTATTTGAAAGTAGGTTTCCTAGTGATGGTTCTCTTAGATGTTTTATCAAAATCAGCTCTTTTATTAGCTGCGGTAGAGATCTTTATTCTCCTGTTGGGAGTTTTTTTTTTGTTATTAATGTTACTATTATCTAAGTCTGATATTATTAGGGCTAGTGCTGTAAGCAGTTTTCGTGGAATATTAAAACTAAGTTTGTTTTTACATCTGGTTTAAAACATCAACCCAGTTTTTGTTTTAAGAATTTTGCTTACGCAACAACAACAAGTTTCAGAAAAACAAAAAAAAAGTGACTTTTTTATGATTATAAATAGGCAGACGTTTGACTACAACTCACCTGATCTTAAGTTATGATGCAACCTAAGGTGTAACACACTTGTCTAGGATAAACAGGTTCACTCGTGTCTTGAAGATATCTAGATTAATATGTTATGTTATATGTTATGTGTGGAACACAAAACTGAACTACACAGTCAAAATGTGTGAAACGCCAGATATTTTTTAATAACCTAAGACAAATGTAATCGCTGCGTATACATGCAGCATACATACAACGTAATACTTAATGAAATATATATTTTAAATATTCACACAGAAACACGACAACACTTCATAAAACACAAGTAGATATTGAAAGTCACTCAACAATGATATAGTAGAGGTACACACACCCAACTACTCCACACGACTTGTCTGCAATATGACCTGCTCCGCATAGTTCAGCAGTTATGCGCGGGAGTTCCCCTCAATGGAATAGTTGGGAACTTCCCCGAGTCCCCGTTATTTACGTGTAAGTTTGCGGCAATAGGTGTTATGACATGGAAGCCAGTTTTATCGCCACTTTGTTGGATAATTGCTGTTGGAAAATTAAAATTCCTGGTTAGCTGGAGAACAATAGTTACATAGTGCGGGCCAATTTATTACAATCTATACTAAACATTATAAAAAGAAATCATTTTGTTTGTTTGTTTCTTTATACCGAATTGGATCCGAAACTACAGAACCGATTTTAGCATTTTTTTCACCAAATGACAGCTTCATTATTCCTGTGTAACATAGGCTATGTAACATCACGCTACGATACTTGAAAGCGGAGCAGTAACCAAAGACGTAACTTAATGCGGGGAAAAAAGATATGCGGACGAAGTCGCGAGCCCTTTGTTAGTACTTTATCATATTACCTGGCGTGTGGTATGGATTAGCAGGTGAGATATACGATTTGAGATTTATAGAGAGATTTATACCTACTAGGTATCTATTAATTAAAATATTTTACAAAAACCAGGACAATATTTTATAACACAGAGCTTGATAAACTTTTATAGGGATAGATAACGCAAAGTATACACAATCTAGTCAGAAAAAACAGTGCCACAGCCTAAAAAATTGTGACATTAATTAGAAGCAAAGTGGCAGTACAAAAAGTCTTCATCATTACGCATAAAAAAATGAGTCAAAAAGTAAAAAAAAACCTTAAAAGTTAAGCAACGGAAATGGTGCACGGCAAAAGGCTGTGCTCTATTAAATTATTCCGTTTGGTCGAGTCAAAATGGCAGATCTTAATGTTGCCAGCATTGAAAAGAGGCCGGTTGAAAGGGTGGGCTTTTTGCCTTATTTTTTACACTGTGGTCAAGTGCTTTCGTGTGGACGAAATTGTTGATGTTGGGTTTCACTGTGATGCCTCTTGTTAAGTTTGACGAGTAATGTAACTGATATTGTCATTAGGTTTGTACTAAAGAGGTATGATAATAATTATATATCAGTGATTTGAGACTAGAGTAGTAGTAAAGCTCTTTGTAAGGAAGCTTTGTAGGGATGTACTACCATACCTATTTCTGCCTTAAAGCAGTGTTTTGTGTTCCAGTTTGAAGGGTATGGGTGCAGGTGTAATTACACATAAGATATATCAACTTTGAGATGGCAATGCATTTGTAAGGCCTCTGGTATTTGTAGATGTCTATTGACAGCGGTGATCAATGAACATCAGGTGGGTCGTCTGCTTGTTTGCCATCCAATGATATAAAAAAACGAATAAAAGCTGGATGCAGCCCGCTTCCAACCAGTCCTTTTGGAAATCTATGGGGGAGGTTTATGTCCAGCAGTAAAGTTCTGCGGCTGATGTGTTGATGATGAGTAAAAGCTGTTGTATATCGATTTTCTATTTTATATTAATAGTATAATACCCAGCTTATTTTTTCTTTCAAATATATTATTTTGACCCGAAGAGTTGATAAGCTATAATTGCTTCAGTTACCTTATTTTTACTACGAAATAAGCCAGGATAGCGGATCGGTCTTTCTAAATTCCACCAACACAAACTAGTGTTCAGGCGTGGTCGCGTTAAAAGCCACAGTCGGAATAATTGATCGATAAGAGCGGCGGTACCACACCACAAATCAATTATTTATTTAGGCTGTGGTTATTCTACTGTAAATTGATTTGGAAACAATCTAAACAAGGTCGAATTTATTGTGCGATTGTAGGCTTGGGTTGCGGATTTAATCAGGTTTGGTCGCAATTACAGTAATTAATTAATGTGTTGTGTGGCTTCTAGTAGAACCTTTTGTTTGATATATTTGTGTCTGTACTTTCACGTACCGTGAATAACTTAAGACGTCATCAAGGAGAAATTAATTTAACGTTCAGAGGAACGGACTAATAGGCCATTAACATTTAAGCCAAATATTCAAATGTTTTTTTTTTCAGTTGTTTATTATGAGACACCATTACTTTTTTTCTAAAGGCAGGAAAAAAACGTCAATTTTACAACTGTAAACACAAGAAAAGGCACGCCATACCTTACTCTGTCATTTCCAGATATTTAAAGTAATTAAACAAAAGCAAAGTACCTACATTTAGAACATTAGCGACTTTATAATGTATCATAATTTATTCACGCACCCTCATCATTACCAGTCCGTTGTGTCATTCCCAGTGGCTTATGAGAACCCTTTATCAGGATTCAGATAAATATATTTATTGTACACACCTTATTTTACAGGCAACCACTCATACCCATTTACATTAATGCCCATTATACTGAAAAATGTAGGGGCAGTGGTAGTTCAGATCATCATCATCTGCTTAGCCTTTTCCCAACTGTGTTGGAGTCGGCTTCCAGTCTAACCGGATGCAGCTGAATACCAGTGCTTTACATGAAGCGACTGCCTATCTGACCTCCACAACCCAGTAACTGGGCAACACGATACTTCTTGGTTAGTGGCAGTTCAGATATTTAGCAGATAAATTCAAAGATGGAAGGAACTGAATCAGAATCGGTACAAATTATTTGACGGACAAGTTAATTGGACCATATCCGGGAGAGGTGAAATTGGTATATTAGTAACATCTGAATGGCAGCTAAATGGTACTGATACACGTGTCATGTTCGTGAACGGAAGCTGTCAATTGAGATTGGTCATCTTTTATGTACTGCTATAGCTTAAATCTTAAATTATTATTAATTTCTTGCCTTCAACTGCATTTTTTACACATTTAGAAGCAACAAGAATATACAGGGTGTTTGGTGCATCGTGTGCCAAATTGAAATGGTCGACTGAGGGGGTCATCTGCTATCCTTTCAGACCCCTAAACACTTCTCATGCCCTGTGTATTATTTTTCATCGACTTTTTAATGTTTTATAAAAAAAATACCAAAATTTTACATTCCAGTTCATTTTTTTTTTAAAGTACACGTCGTAGACTTTCTATTTTAATTTTATTTAGATGTGCATTGTACTACAGTACTTTTAAATTCAAAATTAGTGACATTAGCCATCTAGTTTTTTATTTATTTACTCGCAAAGTTTTGGACTTCAATTAAAGCTGTCCATGTTACAGCTATTTACATGGCTATAAAAAAAAAACCTAATGAGACCGGGATCTAAGGACTTCGTCAAAAATTCTCTAGTCTATCCTCTTGCTAGTAATGTGCCACATGCCATAAAAATCTTTTTACAACTTCGTGAATTCCCTAGAATTGTGAATCGAGTCACAAAATACAAAATTCCAAATTATGGTATAAAAAGTTTGTTTTGCTTAAATAACACCTGAAAAACGTATTAAATATGTTATTTCACTCTTACAAGATAAAATCTGTCTCGTATCCCTCTTTTTTGGGGGAGGGGGTACTAGAAATAATAAAAAATGCATTTTTAACATTTATTTCATATTTTTTTGCATATTCTGCTTAAATTGTTGGCCTTTATTGCGAATGCAGGCCAGACATCTATTTCGTATTTCCACAGTTGTTGTACGAAGTCGCATTACCTCCTTTGAAAAGAGTTCTGACTTTTAGCCAGAAAAAAAGGAAAGGTTTAGTGTAAACGTTTGGGCAGGAGTGATTGGAATCAGGTAATTGAACCGCATTACCTGCCCGAAAACTTCAATGGCGACAACTATTTGGAGTTCCTTCAAAATGACGTGCCCGAATTAGTGGCCGAGGTGCCCGTATGTAATGAAAATGTGCCCAAAGTATTCCAGCATGACGGCTGTCCCGCGCATTGGCGTTTGACTGTGAGGGAATATCTTGATAATGTATTCCATAATGCGCGGATTGGTGGCCCTTTTGCATGACCGGAACGTTCCCCAGGCCTAACTCCGCTAGACTTTTAACTAGTTTTTTACTAGTATACACCACGGAGGTTCCGACTAGGAATGTACTACTTCAACGCATTCAAACGGCGTTCAATAAAATTAAGGAGAAAATGCGACTTCGTAAAACAACTGTGGAAATACGAAATGGATGTCTGGCCTGCATTCGCAATAAAGGCCAACAATTTAAGCAGAATATGCAAAAAAATATGAAATAAATGTTAAAAATGCATTTTTTATTATTTCTAGTACCCCCTCCCCCAAAAAAGAGGGATACGAGACAGATTTTATCTTGTAAGAGTGAAATAACATATTTAATACGTTTTTCAGGTGTTATTTAAGCAAAACAAACTTTTTATACCATAATTTGGAATTTTGTATTTTGTGACTCGATTCACAATTCTAGGGAATTCACGAAGTTGTAAAAAGATTTTTATGGCATGTGGCACATCACTAGCAAGAGGATAGACTAGAGAATTTTTGACGAAGTCCTTAGATCCCGGTCTCATTTGGTTTTTTTTTTTTATAGCCATGTAAATAGCTGTAACATGGACAGCTTTAATTGAAGTCCAAAACTTTGCGAGTAAATAAATAAAAAACTAGATGGCTAATGTCACTAATTTTGAATTTAAAAGTACTTTAGTACAATGCACATCTAAATAAAATTAAAATAGAGAGTCTACGACGTGTACTTTTAAAAAAAAATGAACTTTAATGTAAAATTTTGGTATTTTTTTTAAAAAACATTAAATATAATATTTAATATAATAAATCGATAATAATAATAATAATAATAATAATACTTTATTGCATAAAAGGTGTTGCAGTAAAAACAATAAAAAAAAAAAACAGTTGCACTTTACAAATAAACACTGGTATACAACATAAATGGTGGGGGTACTGTCCTCTTAAATAGGCTACATAATAGCCTGTAGTAAAGAGAAACAGTGCCGAATCCCTCAAGAATGGAAAAAACAGTTGCGTAGTGTTTAGAATTAAAATTATGACATTAGTTTTAATAACATAAAACAAAAAGGTAATGATAATAATAAAATAATAATAATAACAAAACATGGAATATGCCTGAAAGTATTAGAGTCTATAACACATATGCATATGAGTGTGTTGTGTGGGTGTATGTATGTGTGAGCGGGTGTGGGTGTATGTATGTGCGTGTGTGTTTGTTTGTGTATTGAGAGTATGAGTAAAAAACAAACAAAGATTCAGTGTGGAAGAAAAGATTCAGTTTCGTCGTACGTTTTGTCTAGTAGGAAGGAGCGGACTGCTGATTTACAATTTTGAACGGATAAACTGTATACTGAAATATTTGCATTAATTTTGTTGTACAAGAAAGGGCCAAGATAATAGAAAAAACCTTTAGTAAAGGAGTAGCGGGGCTGTGGAAGAGAACAAATTAAATCTTTACGTCGTTTTTTAAGTTCAACAAAGGGAGTAAGGCGATGTTGTAATAAGATTGCATGAAAAATAAACAACTGACGTACGTTAAGAACATTGCATTCTTTATATAACAGAGTGGTGGAAAATAAAATTGGACGAAAAGTAGCAATTTTTAATATCGCTCTGTGCGCAATTTCCAATGGAAGTAATGTGGTTTTAGAAGCACCACCCCAGCAAGAGATGCAGTAAGATAAGATTGACTGGCAGAGCGCATAATAGACATTGCGGATAATAAATTGGTTAGCTACAATTCTAAGAGTTTTGAAAATAAACATCAACTTACGCACTCTGCCCGTCAATACATCCACATGTGCCTTAAAGTTTAAAGTATTATCCAAAATTACGCCCAGGTATCTAATATTATTTACAGACTCTATTTGAGCGCAGTTACAACTTAGTGTAGTTTGTGTAAGACATGCGTGAGCTGTGAGAGTTAGATTATTTTTTGGCTGGGATTTTGAACTAATAGAAAAAGTGATATATTTAGTTTTGCTTGTGTTGAGTGTGAGGGTGTGAGTCAAAAGCCAGTTAAGGGCGGAGTCGAGACCCCGTTGAGCTGTAATTTGAAGTTCTGACCAGGAGTCTGCGAAGAAAGTTAATGCGGTATCATCTGCGTAAGTTACAATATTAGAATTTGGGATACTTAGATTGCAGAGGTCATTGATAAAAATCAGAAACAGTGTAGGACCAAGAATACTCCCCTGTGGCACCCCATACTCAATAGGAAGCTCATTACTCACAGTGTTTCCAATTTTAACCACCTGTGTTCGACCTGTGAGGTAACTTTGGAAGAACTGGAGTTGTGGACCTCTGACACCCATGTTTTCGAGTTTTTGTAAAAGGGTATTAATGGGAACGGTATCAAACGCTTTCGCTAGGTCTAAAAATACTGTAAGTACTTTTTTCTTATTATTGAGGTTTGAAACAATAAAATTTGTCAATTTGTGTACAGCGTCAGAGGTGGACTTTTCTACGCGAAAGCCGAATTGCTGTGGGGAAATAAGATTAAAGTGCTGCAAATAACCTCTTAACCTTTTATTGACGAGGCGTTCCATTACTTTGGACAGAGCACTTAACACTGCAATTGGTCGATAGTTGTTAACTAAGTTCCCATCGCCACCCTTGAAGATGGGGTGAATAACTGCCTTTTTTAAAGATGTGGGAAAGACGGAGGTCTGAAAAGAGAGATTAATAATATGGCATATAATAGGTGCCAAAGTACCAGAGTACCTTTTCAAAATTATAGGTGAGATCCCATCCCAGCCAGTTGCTGCACTAGATCTTAAAGAATTAATAGTTTTCAGGATCTCCTCATTGTCGGTATCTTCGAGGACAAAGGAGGACAAGGCGGTAGGAGTCTGTAACGAGGTTGTTTGTGTAGGTTGCACAGTATTTCCGGTGATCTTATCAGCGAGATCCTTACCGATGTTGACAAAAAAATCATTTACTTTGTTACATGAAACAATTGGGGAATGTGAATTATGTAATAGTTGAGTAGACGAGTGTTTTGATTTGGTAGAGTAAGTTATGTTTTTTATTACTGTCCAGAGCGCCTTAGAATTTTTTCCTGCATTTTTTAGCTGTTCGCTGTCGTATTGCCTTTTGGCTTTTTTTAGGAGTTTAGTACAGAAATTTCTGTAACGTTTATAGGTCGTATGGAGTATTTCATCGTTTGGTGACAGTTTAAGCCTTTTGTGAAGTGTATCTCTGTTGCGAATACATCTTAACAAACCAGCAGTTATCCAAGGTTTGAGTACCCTTTTCCTCGCTGGCTGTATTGTGGTGGTTGAGTTCTCCAATATAGCTTTTGACACTGAGTTTATTAATTTATCAGTAGCGGCATTTGCGTCCTTTATTAACAGAATAGGGGTGAAATCAAGCCGTTGGAAAGATTTGTCTAAGCTTTCAAAATTGATTTTAGTAACAGTGTAGCTGTCTCTTGTGCGCGCTTTTATGGTTTTGATGCATGCTAAGGAGGAATAGTGGTCAGTTATAGTAGACTCAAAGATTAGTGTTGTTGCAGGACAATTAGTTCGCATAAAAGTGTGGTCAAGGCAGTTGTTTCCTCTTGTCGGAAGTGCATGAGCAGGTAGAAAGCCATGAAATGCGAGGCAGTTTAAGTAGTTTTGGGAGCGAGTATCCAAGGGTGACCCAATGTTAATGTTAATATCCCCAGTGAAAACAACAGATTTAAATTCGCGTAGGGATGGAAGTATGTCATTTAACGCACTTAAAAATCGGTCTACATTATCAGTAGACGGTGAGCGATAAACGCATAGGACTGCTGTATCAATGTTAGTCTTGATTATTAACCCAGAAGCTGAATTATTAAAGTCAGGTTCTTCAACTGTGGGGTTAAGAAATGATTTTGTGTAGACTACCACACCGTCACTCTGGTTAATATGTTTCGTAGTCTTGTAACTGGTATAACTGTCTATTTCAGGGATTTGATGATTTCTCAGGCAAGGTAACCAGCATTCTGTTAACGCTAATACATCGCAGTCGAAAGAAAGGCGATTAAGAAATGCTTGCAAGCTTAAAAAGTTACAATTAATAGACCTAATGTTTTGGCAAAACGTTTTTAGGTAGTGGTTTGAGTTACCCAGAAGTTGGTTTACTTGTTCTGGTGTGCAGGTATGTGCATCAGATACTAAGGTATCATCAACATTGTTCAAAAGTGTTAAAACGCTATCGGACATGGTATAAATTTTTGGGTAAGGGTTAAATGGTTGTCTAAAATAATGACCGAGCACACCGTGTTAGGTCTGGACAATAAAATGTATGAAAGCACGTATGAGTTATGTTGAATGGAATGTGAGCGCGTTATGTGTGATCTGAATTGACATGAGTAGCAGTTATAGTGTGTAGATGTTTGAGTGAGATAGTGTGCGTGTGAGTTGAAACTATTTAAGAATAAAAACGTATACAAGCAAGCATTACTAAAATTCCAATATTGTAAGATAATTATATAACATGCGAAAAATAAGTTAAGTTTAAAACATACTGGCGTAATTAAGAGTCATGCATCATTAGGGTGAGACGATTTTAGCAGTTGTTGATCATTGCTAAGTTGCGAGATTTGCAGCAAGTGTTGGTCATTCTTTACCAGAATGTATTGACTATCAGCATTTTTCTTCAACATTACACGTCCATTTGACGTCCAGCAATAGGCGTACCCATTCTGCTTGGCGAAATTCCTTGCTGTATAGAAAAGCTTTTTGGTTAGAGCGGTAAGCTGTTCAGCAATATAGATAGGGCCGCTAGGTCCTTCAAAGCCTAAGTGAGTCGAATTAATTTTATTATTCGTGTTTTGCCTGTTAAACTGCTTAGCGGCCATTAAAAAATTACTTTTCTGTAGGGTGTTTAAAAATTCGATGCTGATGTTAGAGGTTTTATTTTCCTTTTTAGAAGGCAGTCTTGAAACGTCTCGAATGTCCGACAGTTGAATGTTAGTATCCAGTGTTTTCGACAGATGTTGAACCAAGGTGTACAAATCGTTTTTCGTTTCTTTTGGACGCTTGGGTACATTGCGTATCTCGATGCAAGTTTTTGTACAGCTGCGATCAATATTATCTAGTTTTTCTTCAATGGAAACTAGCCCTTTTGCCATCTCATTACGGTCTAATTCAAGCTTAGCGATTTTCTTCTCTAAAAAAGTTAATTCAGATGATATTGCTGTCATTGATTTTTCGATTTCCTTGGACGTTTCTTCTATTGTTGTATATTGAGATTTAATTTCTAAAATATGCTTTTCGAATGTGTCCATGCGTGAGTTTTGTGAACGCATTAAATCGTTTATCAATTCCTTAAGGTCGGATTTAAGTTCGTTCCTTAGATCCAAGAATTTGTCAGTAAAGCTGCTCAAGTGGCTACTATCATTAGACGGTCGGCGACGCTTAGCTCTCTGGGTAATGTTAATAGGGCTGACATCTAGCAATGAGCCCTCTTCCACGCATAGTTTTGGTAAATCAGACTCAGAGCGTGACGAAGTAGCAAGTTCCATTGGAGATTTCGGCGGCGTCTTAAACATACTTATTTGAGGCCTTTTTACTGGCGTTAAAATTATTTAAAGTGTCAAAAAGTGTTGTAGACTACTATATCAAAGTTATAGCAAAAAACAACAAAAAAAAAAAAAAAAAGTTTGCTTCACGGTGGGTTCGAAGACACGACTTTTCGATTCCGTAGTTTGCGAGTCGAATGCGCACGTCACGGCGCCAACTGTACTCGACGTATGTAGGTTCAAATTGGTGACCCAAAGTTACAGTAACAGAATTGAACGTGCGTAATGACCGTGTCCTATGTTTGTAGAGGTCATTCACTTTGCACGACACCGTCACTTTTAAAATGTTTTTAACAATAACTCGCGTAATTGTTCAAGCACGGGTATGGTTTATGCACTGTTTTGTAGGTATTGTTATTGGTCACAAGTATACACGCTTTTTACAATTAAAATTGCACTTTTAACTATTATTTTAGATTAAAAATACCGGAGCTCTCAATAACACGTCCGCTCGCGACCACGTACGGGGGAGGGGGATGAAAAATAATACACAGGGCATGAGAAGTGTTTAGGGGTCTGAAAGGATAGCAGATGACCCCCTCAGTCGACCATTTCAATTTGGCACACGATGCACCAAACACCCTGTATAACCAGGATTTTGTTAAATCTTAATTGAAAAGAGTGTTCGTGGAGTTTCTTGCTCGTTCTTCTCCATGAGGACCTTATAAGTTTTGGAACGAGCAACTAGTTTCAATTTTAAGTGACTGTAGCAACTTTTTCACCTATAGACACAAATAAATTGAATTGAATTTTCAGACTTTTTCGGCTCCTTGACAATTCAAAAGTGTCTGTAAATGGTTTAATTGAATGAAATGCTTTGACTTTGACATCAAACTAAGGAAGCGTTTAAGAAAAGCCAGACGACAATATGGTCTCCGTTGCATGTGTGTGGCTTCTATAGCTTCTTTACTACTTCAAGGTACAATTTTCAAAACGCTACTGATAGGAGTGTATATGGTGCATCACAACGAACTACCAACAGACTCCACGAACACATAATCACAAGTGCACTCACTCACTCCCGTATAGCAACACAATTGGCTCGCGATAAACCATTGAAAAACATAGCATTTGCGACAATTTACGTTCACCAGCGATTTACCGCGATGAGATATGTGCGCCCCGCGTGAGTTACGAGCGCGCGCGCCGATACAGCGCATTTATTACGTGACGTACTCGCGAACGAAATATTGTATCATTCGGTACTGAATACCGATCTGTTGCGGTAAGAAATGATATTGTGGCGATGAGTAATTGTGACAGTGTTCCGGCGAAACGAGAGGAGATATCCTGAATGTATTTATGCTTTCTGTGTCCAAATTGGTTAGGTTGACGGATACTTTCTTACAAGACATTTTCTTATATGCTCTGATTTCTTTTTCAATGTTTTTTAAATTTTGATTCAGACCTCATTATTTTCCATATTGGTATTTGGCAGATGATCATGATAAAAAATCATTTATTTACAAGTAGGTACCTCATAGTGTTAGTAAAAATTAACTACCAAACGGGAAAATAAACTAAGCCGAAACCTTGAAACAATAGTTCATAAAAGTACAGTCTAGTCCTAGTATGACTAGCTTAAGATTTATCTTCTTCATCGTATCCTCAAGTGTGATCGAGGGACATGATGCAGGACTACACTTGATTACCAGCTTCAATACTCAATACTCAATATATTTATTGCTTCCACAAGTACACTTAGATGGTAGCTTCTTCATTCATCGCATTAATTCGTGTATTTCTCGGCTTTTCCATTAAAAAATAAACTTTCTTCTTCTTTTTAGCGTTCCGATGACAAACTATGTGTTATAATAAATTATATTGTTGCAGCCCAGAATTTGGCCACTTTGACTGAGTTTACATTGTCGTTCAATAAGAAAGCTTTTATTACTCTAAACGAATCATGCTCCCATCTTCAAAAACTAACCTTAAAACTCGTAATTGTGAAACAGACGTAGTAGTAAAAAGTGTGTGTCGGCGGGAATCTGTCGGCGGCGCGTAATAATCCGGCCCTGATGGTGAGCGCATCCATCAACGAGCATTAACTTGTCACGCCGGGGAGGGGGCGCTGTTGCAGCGGAAAACAATACAGAGCTGGTATGAAAAGACACTTCAACTGAAAGTTATGAGCTTTTCCCATCCTTGCGGTGTTTTTTTTTGTCCTGGAGAGTACCTGGGAACCTTCTGGTAATGGGGTTATTGAAAGTCAAAGTCACAACTTTGACCCTACAAACCGTTTTCCTGTTACATGGGGCTTAAACATGCTGGCGAACTATGGGTGTACATTGGTACAACTTTGCCTAATCCTTCGTGGAATACTGGAAAGATGGTAAGTTCCAATTTTTTTTAGTTTTTTTGGGATACCAAGTTTAAATGTTCTATTAAAACTTTAAATACCCCAACATTATTTTATATGGACCTAAACATTCATAAGTCTAGAATCGACAATCTGCCTTGATCAAATGTGGTGTTCGTTCCTTCTCTGTACGAGAAGATTACATTACCCTGCAATGGGACAGCAAAATTGAAATTATCGCTTACACTAGGACCCCGTAACGCTACAAAAAACTTTTTTTACATCAATATGGCGCTTCGTGTCGAGACGTTTGCGGCTTTTTGCTCGGCATTTAGGATTTCAAATGTCACACAAACAAACGTACAAGTTCCCAAGTTGTTGTAATTGTTACCATACATATAAATACCTTAATTAGATAAAGGAATAAGTTTTGCTTGCTCAGGAGTTATTGTTCTTGAACAATAAATTAATAATAAGTACAAACATAAATGGCTTTTCCCCATGGGGTAAATAAATGGGACTACATACAATACGTATAGAACATACATCTATACATTATACAAAAATAAATTAACGTTTGTTAGTCTCACAAAAACTCGAGAGCGATTGAACTGATTTGCCTAATTTTAGTTTTGAAATATGTGTAGAAGGAAGGTTTAAAAGGTGAGAAAATATGGTCACGCTACGACTCATGGGAAGGGAGCAGAAACCAAAGATTTACGTCTTTGGTTCTTCTTGACGCGGGTGAAATAATCAACGCGGCTGAAGTCGCGAGCGAGTCTCTAGTAGAACATAAATATTTATTGTTTGCCGAACACATTAAGCACATTTTACTAATAAATTGGAAATCTGTTCTCGATTAGAGAATATTTTTGATTCAAATATAATGATTTTATTGCAAAACAAAATTAATCCCTTGTGATTTTTTTGAAGTTAAGGTAGTAAATAAGGAAAAAGATAAAATAAATATTTGATCAATACGTCGAGAAACGGTCGCCAATTTATATGTAAACAAGAGTCAGAAACAGAAGCGGTATTCTTGGTTATGGCAGGAATTGTGAGGTGATTTCTTATTCTATGGAGGAAGAACTAAACTGACTAGCTCTTACCACCGATCTGGGGAAAGAGCACTGTTTACACGGATATTACAAAAAAAAAAAACACACACACCATCACGCCTGTACTCCTAAAGGGTGGCGGAGGTGTACCAATGTACACCCACAGTTCGCGCATGTTTAGGTCCCATGTAAAAGGGGGCGAACCTATTGCAATTAACCGGGCACAAATCCTGACTCCGAGCTGCTACTGAAAATTTCATAGAAAAAAAACCCAACAACACTTTTTGCTCGACCTGGGAATCGAACCCAAGACCTCTAGCGTAGCAGTCGCGCTTAATACCACTAGGCTAACGAAGCAGTTAAAAAAAATATTTTTATGATTCAAATATAAGTTGTTTCATGAAACATAACATTCCTTTAAGTAAAACTGCATTAGAGTTACAAAGAAAACAGTCAAAACAACAATAATTACGTCACGACTGACTCAAAGCCAGGTACAGCCAGCATATCGGCTTCTGCACAACTAATTGCAGGATTTAACTACCGCTGCACAATTCAGGGTATGTGCTGCTAACGGTACGTGTTAGGGTGAGACTATAGTGAATAGTAATTGAGGAAACTTGATTCACGTAGTAAGTATCTTGTAAGTAAACTGAACACAAAATTCACCCGCTATTTAATTATTCATTCGAGAAAATAAGGTAACTGAATTCATAAAGAGCTACGTTTTGGAACTAGCAACTAGATTCAACTTTCTTATTAATTGACCCATTCCTAAACGGCCTGTAAATGGTTTAATGGGTCATTTCACGCAGGCTCAATTTTTTACTAATTTCGGTGGATTTTTTTATTTGTAGGTTTTCGGATGAAAAAATAAACTTGTTTTATTCTAGAACACATTAGTATTCTAGATGTTTTAGTAAGAAACAAACAACTGTAGTTGTTTTGAAAAAATGACTTCCACCGAAATTTCCAACCCACCGAAATTGAAAATTGTTCACCGAAATTGCAACACCCACCAAAATGGAATTTTCGTATTGTACCATGACAGTTATTAAACAAAGAACAACTTAGCCGTTGTCAACATTATGTAGCGGCTGCACAGGCGGGTATAGCAGGTGTAAAATAAGTTTATTTGTCTGTATTCGATACTCCATCTTTTGACATGGATCATAGACCACATTTAACACATTTACTAAATTAACTTTAGAATATGTACGTATTTTTAAAATATGTACTACCTCTCACAATACTACCCTCCAAAGTTTATCCAATTAATTGTAATACCTCTCAGGTGTAATACATAGTAGAATACCGCACCGAGCAGTAAGTGACTTCTTGTTCCGCCGAGTGTGATTGGAGCCCGAGCGTTAGCGAGGGCTCTAATAACACGAATGCAACAAGAAGTCACGTCGAGCGAGGTACAAAATCTGCTTTTCTTTCAACTACAACACAAAATCATTCATCATTCAACTGATCCGTTCGAGATGCATCCGGAGCATCAGATCTATCCGATCCATCCGAGATGCATACGATACATCTCTTTCATCCAATTCATCCGGTGCATCCGATGCATCCGAGATACATCTGATTCATCCGTTTCATCCTATGCATCTGATCCATCCGAGATACATCCGTTTCATCCGATACATCTGTATCATCCGTTTAATCCGGTACATTCGTTTCATCCGATTCATCCGTTTCACCCGTTACATCCGTTATAGATGTATCGGATGCATCCGATCCGTCCGAGATGCATTCGATAATCCGTTTCATCCGAGATGCATCATGCATTAGACCCAGCCGATGCATCAAATCCATCCGATACAACTAAATGGTTTTTCTTTCTTTCTTTCTAATCGATCCCATCCATCCCATCCATCGAATACAGAACCTCACATCGGTTAAAGAAAAAAACAGTGCAGTAAGTATGTATTTTCATTACTGCATCGCTAAAACAGTGCAGTAATGAAAATACATACTTACTTACTGCACTGTTTTAGCGACGCAGCAGTGACGAGCTTACTGCTGGCATTTTAGGTAGGTAACTACGATTTACCTAGGTAATTGGAAGAAAATATCTTACCAAAGTCACATGAACCCACAGCCATTTTAGTATTGATGCAATATCGGTGACAATAAACTTACCACCGAAACCACCGATATTGCACCACCGAAATGAGAAACATGAAGAAAAAATTAAATAAAAACAAAACTATTTATGCTTTAGGTATTTAAAATATATGGTCGCTAAGGGTACCCATTAACACATAACATACTCGCGTACCGTACCGTAAAAAAATAACATTTATTCGTACAGTAACCCACCGAGATTGCATAATTTCGTATTCCCTCTTGGAAAAAAAAAGTACTTAGGTATTGGCGCAAAACCTCGACAGGATCGGACACCTCACTACTGCGAGAACGCAAGAGCACGACTGGGCCTACGTGTGCGCAAGGAGATTGTTCGTTAGAATAGACTTGTTTACGTTATAGATCGATTTCAACAAAACACACCGATATTGCACTTTTCGCGTGGACATTCCTTATCATAATGATTCTAATGTCTGCATGATAGCAGAAGTAAAGGAAGTAATAAATATGGTTGCTTTATGCATAGACCAACATAATAATGTGCAATTTAAGTACTAAATTTCCTTCACAACGTATTTAATGAGGTAAATGCGCTTAAAAGTTAATCGCGGACATACCACCGTTATTGAGAAACAGGCATATTTCTTTTTTTTTTTAATTTATATTTCAGAGATTTTTATTTTTACTAGTGCCTTCATATGAGCTAGTTTTCATATTACACGAAAAAATATAAAATGGTCTTATATATACATTTTACACAGTGATTTCACGCGAAGAACCTCAAAAAACGATGTCGGTGAAACTACCCTAATTGTAATAAATGTTTGGGTTTTTAACTTTTTGATAACCGCGGTTGACGAACTGAGAATTGAACCTGCCTAATATTTTAGTCCTCAAGCCGCTCTTTGCAGTTCGTATATCATTTGCCTGCCAAAACGCAACCTGTTGTATTGTTAAACTGTAAAACATACCTGTTTGGTGAGTCACATTATTACATACCTAAAAACATACCGGCGAACTGTGGGTGTACATTGGTACACCTCTGCCTAACCCTTCGGGGAATACAGGCGTGATTGTATGTATTATTACTTACTTTTCTAAAAAAAACACATTAAGGCATCAGAATTGCCGCTGATCGCTTCCCAGTTGTCTTGTATAGCCGTCCCATTTAACTATGAGAGCGAGAGAAGCATGCTCTTGTGTTAGCGCAAACACTTATGCACTATAACATTTCCTGCTTACTTGGCTAGTCTCCATTGAGATTGGCCGCCATGACCGAAATCAGTTTTGAGAATATAAGGGAATAAATATTTTTCAGTCATCAAAAATTAAAATATTAATTTTATTTCCCGCTTCTTTCATCACACAAACCACATCTTAATATACAAGTGATGAATCTCCAAATGCTTTCGGCTTGTGCCCGAAGTTTCTGCTCGGTTGACGCTCTACGGCTAATTATTTCAGTACTACCAACATTAAAAATAAAATATTGTTAGGCAAGCCTCGAACGGCAACCGCGGTTACCTATTTACGACTTAAATGACTTTAACGGTCGGAATTGTGGAATTTATCGGGTGTTTAGTGAATTTACATCTCAGTACGGAATTGGGTGTATGTATGTGAGTTTAATTTAGCTGGCTGGGGATTTTCAGAGCTGTATTTCTATATTCTGAAGTTAGCGTCTAATAAATTATACGTTGTATGGGGAATGTCTGTGTGTTTTGTCAATCTGTGAGATTCATTAGTACTATTTAGGTACTGTGAAGGCTTTATTCGAACGAGCTAATACAAAATCCTTGTGGAGGTTTACTATGAGATAGATGAAAATATAAAATGACATGATTAAATAATACTTGAATAAATTAAGTCGAAAGTTAAAGTGTTTAAATAGTCGATAGATCCCTCCATCGCCGCAGCAAATATTGGTAGATATAATATAGGTATAGGTATTTCTATGTCAAGTCAAAAGTGGTATGTCCACGATATAAATACTCATCTATACCTATAATACTTATAATGCTGAAGAGTTTGTTTGTCTGACCGTGATTGTCTTCAGAACTGCTGTGTTAATTCTGAAAATACTTTCGCTAATAGAAAGCTACGTTATCTTAGAGTGCGATATTTTGCAAAAAAAAACTGGAATCCATAAGAAAATTCACTCGGACGTTGTCGTGGGCAAAAGCTAGTAGGATGTACTTATTTTGTTTCACAATGACCTTTCATTCATCGGATCAATCCAGTAAAACCAAGTAAAAATAAAATGCCAAGCAATTACCAACAAAAAGCATTAAAAACATTCGGTTAATGCGTTTCGTAACGAAGTTTTAAAAACGACAGCGACAAAAAATCGCAGACTGCTTTATAAATTGCAACAACGAACAAAATAATACACAATATTTTAAAACATAATATGCAAAAAAAGACAAAAAAATAACGTATTCAGTTGCACACACGTTCGTAAAACAATGAATCATCGGATACGTCGAGTTCTGAAGATAAAAAGTGAAAAACATTTTTACCAGATTAAAACAACGTCAGAACAGCGGCGGGGTTATTTCATAAAATAATGTATTTTAACTCGTATTTGCTGGAATTAAAGAATAAAATGTGAACTATAGTTTTAGAGCTGTTTCTGTATATCTTTGTTCTAAAACTTAGAACATTATTTAACTAATTTTAATTAAATAATGTTCTAAATTTTCATGTAAAATAATTCGCCTTTTTAAAGGTAAATTATTTTACATGGATTTCTGAATTAGGCAGTGTTATTTTACTTTAATTTCTATGCATTTGGAAGGCTCAAAATATTCATCATAAGTCATGATTTTATGAAATACGTATGTCAATATAAAAGTGTCGCAAGTGTCAGACACGAGTATCGCCAGTTTAACAAATGTCAGATTCGAATATCAAAAGTCTCATTATTCTCATTTGTCGAGTTGGCTTAGTTCCCCATGTCAATTGTCACGTCGTTTATTTTATGGGACCTCATTTTAAGGTCATACGAAACGTTTGCCATTCACTTCTTGTAACTCCTTCGAGGAGAATTGTGATTTCAGAGTCTTGGCATGTAACCGGCACTGTGTGATGAATTGTACCTCAAACAGTGATATACTAGGTATTCGCAAGTACGACTGTTGAGCGTGGGGTCTTGGGTTCGATTCCTAGGTCGGGCAAAAAGTGTTATTGGGTTTTTCCATTAGAAAATTCTTAGTAACACCCCTGAGTTTGGAAGGCGATGGTGTCACACCCCCGTGCTTTGGAAAGCACATACAACCGTTGGTCCTGCGTTTGATCTCTCCCTGATTGTGTCGGATTGCCGTTCCATCAGACTATGGGGTTCCATAAGAAAGGGAGTACACCAGTGTTTATGCATACACTTGGTGTAGAATATTCAGGCGCACGGGTCGAGGGTTCCGAAGAATTAAATAAAAGACGAGCAGAGTCTTCAACCACTTATATTGTTGTTCACAAGCTTCCGATGATTGCTACAGTACGACTGACTTACGACTGACAAATTTTGCCGTGAGGCGGCTATATTTATGACTTTCCTACGTGGGTGCAAGTAGTGCCATGACAAATAAAATAACAAAAGGTGTTTGCACCAATCACGTCACAGTATTTCTCCCATATGTCTCTACGGTGGTGGAAGTAGTGGGTAGGGCGCGACATCATCAACAAATGTTCCACCAATCAAATATGCACATTTTTGTCATTAAATTTACTTATAATCTAGAATCATATATTTACCTTAATTCTAGATGTATCCTAAGTTACATTAATGCTAAAAAATAACCTAGGACTAGATAATCAAAACATACATCATTTCATAGCGCAAAAGCATCTATATTTACATGAAAATCAAATATTGTTACAATTATAGATTTAATCTTCCTATTGTACATATTTAAAACTACAGAAAGCCCTCGTGCTCTCTTACAATTCCACCCCCCGCAAGAGGGTTCAACCGATTGCGCTTCCGTCAGTAGGGAGCACGACAACTTTTACTACGGGCCGACGCAGCGTACCCTTTGTAGTTTTGATATCTACAATTCTAACAATACTATCCGCACCTGGATGCACTTTGGCTATAATGCCTTTGGTCCATTCACTACGTGATTTGTTGTCATCGACCACTATCACTACATCGCCCACTTTTACGTTCGGCACTACACTGTTCCACTTTTGTCGTTGCTGGAGCGTAGGCAGGTACTCGCGCAGCCATCGCCTCCAAAAGAGGTCGGCCAGCGCGTTTACTTGGCGCCACATGCGCCGCGAGTCGATGTCGGCGGCATGCTGACGCGTACACGGAGCATCTCCCGCGGCAGTGCCAAGCAGGAGATGGTTCGGTGTCAACACGACGGGTTGCTCAGCATCGGTGCTCACGTAGGCTAGTGGCCGGCTGTTAATTACCAGCTCGGCTTCTGCGAGGAGAGTGAGTAGCACCTCCTCCCGAGGCGCGCGCTCTTTTAAAGTAGAGCGCAGCGCGTTCTTCACGGAGCGCACCAGTCGCTCCCAGCTCCCGCCCATGTGCGGGGCGGCTGGCGAGTTAAAGTGCCAGGCGATTCCCCGACCTGTCGCCTCGCTTCTAATGCGACCCACGTCTAGGTCGCGCAGGGCCTGGCGTAGCTCGGCGTGTGCTCCAACGAAGTTGGTCCCGCGGTCGGAGTATATGTCCGCGGGACATCCTCGACGTGCGATCAGGCGTCGCAACGCCAATATGGCTGAGTCTGCACTCAGCGACGCCGCTAGTTCCAGGTGTACGGCGCGTGTGGTGAGGCAAGTAAATAGAACGCCCCATCTCTTCTCCCGGCGCCGACCGATGCTCACCTCCATAGGGCCAAAATAATCCACTCCACAGTGGACGAATGCCCGGCGATTAATCTCCAATCTCGCGATGGGTAGGTCGCCCATCTTAGGCGTCGACGGCTGGGCTTTCTTAATCCTGCACGTTTGACATTCTCTTGCGATTGCTTTCACTGTTGACCGTAAGTTCGTTATCCAGAACTTTTCTCTTAAAGAGTTCACCACGGTTTCCTGGTTGGCGTGAAGCGCTGTTGTGTGGTATCTTTTAATGATAAGCCGAGTCAAGGCGTGCTTTCCGTCTAAAATAATGGGGTGACGCGCTCCGAAAGTAAGTTCACTGCAGGCGCCCAACCTGCCGCGTACCCGTATCAAACCATCTTCAAATAACATTGGGTCTAGTTTTTTAATCTTACTGTTCCGTGGTAGCGGGCGGGCTTCTTGTAGAGCTTTTGATTCTTCCTCGAAGCTCTCAGTTTGTGCTATCTTCAGTAAACGTAGCTCCGCCTCTCGTAGATCGTCGACCGTTACGGTTGTCGAGTCGCGTCGTTTGCGACAGCGGTCCGTGAAGACCTTTATACGTGCTACTACGTATAAGATGCGTGTCCACGTACTATACCTTTCATAGGGCAGCGCGGGTTCGGCCTTAGTAGTGACGTTCACGTTGTGTACCCGCTCTAGGTCTGCCTCTGACACTGCGTCAACTCCAGAGTCCACCGGCCATTGCTCCTGTGGGCTGGAAAGAAATGAGGGACCCGAAAGCCACATATTACTGTTGACGGGCCACTCCAACCGGGTGCCTTTATCGGCTGGGTTCATCGCCGAGGGAACCCAGCGCCAGTCTTTCATCTTTGACCTTTTATCTATCTCTGCTAACCTATGAGATACAAAACGTTGGAAGTCGGTTGCTTCCGAGTGGATCCATTTGAGTACTGTCCTACTATCTGTCCATAAGACCTTTCGGGTGATTTCAACTCCTAACTCTTTCTCCACGGTGTCGGCTACCCTGCAGGCCAACACTGCCGCCTGTAACTCAAGGCGTGGGATTGAAATCACCTTTTTAGGTGCCACTCTAGCTTTCCCCATCACGAAGCTAACGCGCCTAACGCCGAGTGCATCTTTTCCCACCAAGTAGGCGACTGCCGCGTAGGCGGATTCACTAGCGTCCCCGAAGACGTGAAGTTCTACCTCTGATAACTTTATACCGTACCATCGCGGGATGGTTATATTGTTTAAGATTATAAGGTTCCGTAACCACGCGAACCATAAAGTTGCCTCCGCTTCATGCAGCCTCTCGTCCCACTGGATTCCTGTACGCCATATCTGCTGCATTAATATGCGCGACTGAATGACGCATGGATACAGGAAACCCAGCGGGTCGAACACCGACATTATGAAGCGAAGAAACTCTCGCTTCGTAGGAACAACGTCACCCTCTATAATTGTCTTCGGTAACTTTTTAAATGATAGGTCAAAAGCCAATTCATCGGTCCCCGGTGACCAAATCATACCTAAGGTGCGCTCTGTGGCGCCCTCGTCTTTTTCTAACGAGACTCTGTCGGGCATCTCTATTTCGAGAATCTCCCTGAGTTGTGGCGAATTGGTGACCCACCCCCGTATATTAAACCCGCCTTCGGCGTGGATGTGAGCCACCTCCTCTATGCGTTTGCTAGCCTGCGCGACGGACCATGCACTATCTAAATAGTCGTCCATGTAATGACTGTTATGTATAGCCGACACTGCTTCGGGATACTGACTATTAAATCTGGCCGCATTTTTATTCAAAATATAGATTGCGGATGTAGGGGAAGACACAGCACCGAAAATCATTGAATTCATGACAAACGTGTCAGGTTCTCCACTATTATTTTTATTCCACAAGAAAAGCTGTGCCCCTCGGTCACGTTCTCTGATTTTTATACGTAGGAACATGTCCGCTATATCTCCGGTGAATGCTACCGGTCCCAATCGGAATCTAATTAGAATTCCTAAAAGAGAATTTAATAGGTCTGGCCCCGCGAGCAAGCAATCGTTAAGAGCGGTACCTTGAAAAGTGGCGGCGGCGTCGAAGACTAGTCTCAATTTCCCCGGCTTATTAGGATTCTGTACCCCAAAGTGAGGTAGGTACCACACCGGATCTTCGAAGCGGCCGTCCGCTTTACTCGCATAACCCTCGCTAATTAATCGTTCAATTTGATTTTCATATGCTTCCGCGTACGTAGGATTCTTATGCAACCTACGTTCTATTCCCGACAGTCTCTGTCGCGCATAAGCATAGTTATCGGGTAGCTGTGGATCGTCACGCCTCCACAACAATCCTACTTCCCATTCGCCGTTAATAGTGAAGCTACTGGTTTCATCTAATATTTTTAACGCTCTGTCGATGTCTTTATGAGACCTAGGGATTTCGGTTATACCTATTGCTTCTAATTCGAATTGGTTTTTCACCATATCATGCAGTTCAGACAGAGGTTCCGCTAAACAGTTCACGGCTTCGTAGCCTACCCTAAACCCTTTACCTATGGGCCCATGCAGAACCCAGCCTAGCTTGGTCAAAGATGCAACTGGCTTACCGGACTTTCCTCGGCGAATCTCCTCGCCGACCAGCAACTCCCAGTTGTCCTGTCCCAGCAACAGCATCGGCTTGACTCCGCACATTTCCTCCAGGCCCAAGTCACGCAGGTGGGCGAGCTCCTTTATCAACGCAGCCGGCACCGTTTGGGCGGGCAAATCCAGCCTCTTGAACGTACGCACACTTATTTTGTGATTCACTTTATTTGGCCCGCGCACTGTCACATATATTTTCCTTGAGGATTTATCAGACACCTCATTACCGCGCGCACTTTTTAGCACTAAAGGTATTCTATCACCCGTTGCCTTTCCAGCTATCGAGTCGTCGATAAGCGATACTGTAGCTCCGTCGTCCAGTAGAGCGTAGCAATCTCGTTCGTTTCCGTTCACTGACACGGAGACGGGAATTATCTTCAACAACGCTTTGCCGTTATATTCTTTCACATTAGTGACGCTTTCAGTTTTATGCTCTCTATCTACGTGCAGTAAGTCGTGATGTGCATAGTGGCATTTCGAGCATTTGCTTGCTCGGCAGAACTTCTTCGCATGTTGTTTTATTATACAATTAAAACACATCCTCTGATCTTTTACAAATTGCCATCTCTCATCAGAAGTTAGTTTCGCAAACTTTTCACACTTCGGTAATTTATGATCTCCCTTGCACATAGCACACTGCACATTGTTCTTATTATCTTGTTCGCTGTCGCTTTGTACATGTAATCTCTGAACATTTTTAAAGTGAATGCCTGGCTTACTATGTGCGCTTCTCAAACTTTTAACATTAGCCGTTTGACCGGCAGCGCCCATGTCCATCTGCACATAAAATGACGTAGCTCGGGCTAAATGGCTCAGGAATTCAGATAATATCTCTAGGCTGGGTGACACTCTCACATCGATGCCCTGAGACGCCGCCATACCCATTGCGAAGTCGCCATATTGAGCCCTCTGCACAGGCGTTAATTTACTCAGTAATTCACTCACCAGTTGTGGGTTGTTCAGGTATCCATTCGCGTGCACATTCCTCAACAGCGACACACAATTCCTCACTGTAGATGAGAACTTTCTCAACTCACGACCACTTTCTGTTACTTTCGGTAACGCACGCACTTTCTTCAACGCACACTCCAATATTAAATTAGGATGTCCGAACTCTTCATCCAGTGCCTTCATAATCTCCGATGGGTTAGTTGATGTCCGCAATAAGTCTTCTACCGCTATGTTTGCCTCTCCCTGCAGTGACGTTTTCAAGCGCGCTAAGTTCTCGTGCGGCTTAAAGTTGTACATAGCTGTTGTGTCCCAGTACATGTTCTTGTACGATAGCCACTCTGCCGGGTCACCGTTGAAGTATGGCAACTCATAGGCTTGCCTGGGTACTGGCCGCGGACGAGCTAGGTTTGAAATAGCTTCTGCCAGCTGATCTATTTTCCTGTCTCGCGGCTTGCTTCTCTCCGTTTCTTCGGCGAACGATTGATCCCATTCAGGCACTTCACGTGGTGGCACTCGCGGAACACTAGCCGTTACTATCGGCGTATATTCGCGGAACTGTACGGTCGCGGGCGCACACTGAGGGAGCGCAGATATCGAGGTCGTATATACTGTATGCGGTTGCGCGGTCACTGTTTGCGGCGCGGTCACTGTTTGCGGTTCGTACGCTGTTTGCGGCGCGGTCACTGTCACTCCGCGGGAGGTCGCGGCACTCTCGGTTGCAGGCACTCCGTACGCAGTCGTTACTACTGCGGGCACTGGCACTGGCACTGTTTCTTGCGCGTCGTGAGCTTCTGCGATCACTTGTGTTTCACTCGGCACTGAGTGTGTGATCCAATCTTCCACACGGCGTGTTGTAGTTTCTTCATCGGACGAGTCTTCTTCGGCGACGGCATCTATCTCGGCCAGTTCCGCCTACAACTTCTTCTTGACGAGATTTTCCCTCAGGCGCACTAATTCCCTCTCAGCCTTGTACTCGGCCCTCCGGCGGAGGTAATCGGCACTCTTCTGGCCGCTCTTCGATGAGACGTGGCTGGTTCTTGATCTCGGCGTCCGTACCACCCGTAGTATCTCCGATTCCCGAGGCACTGCAGCCGCGTCGCGATGGTCAATCACGCGTCCGGGGCCCGCCAATGGAATCACGGGTGCGGGTAATGCCGACGACACTGTAGGCGCTATCGAAGGTGATCCCGGTGCCATTTCAGACGGCACTCCTGAATCGGCTTCCATCTCTCGTCGCTTGTTCAACGCTGCCTCCAATTTGCGCAGCTTGCTCCTCGTGGCGACTGAGCTTCGTTCACTCATCTTGAATGCTTCAGACTTCTCAGGCTTGAAACTTCAAACTCTTCAGGCTTGAGATGTAATTCTTCAGACGCAGGATCCGGCTCGAAGGACCAAAATTGTAGAATATTCAGGCGCACGGGTCGAGGGTTCCGAAGAATTAAATAAAAGACGAGCAGAGTCTTCAACCACTTATATTGTTGTTCACAAGCTTCCGATGATTGCTACAGTACGACTGACTTACGACTGACAAATTTTGCCGTGAGGCGGCTATATTTATGACTTTCCTACGTGGGTGCAAGTAGTGCCATGACAAATAAAATAACAAAAGGTGTTTGCACCAATCACGTCACAGTATTTCTCCCATATGTCTCTACGGTGGTGGAAGTAGTGGGTAGGGCGCGACATCATCAACAAATGTTCCACCAATCAAATATGCACATTTTTGTCATTAAATTTACTTATAATCTAGAATCATATATTTACCTTAATTCTAGATGTATCCTAAGTTACATTAATGCTAAAAAATAACCTAGGACTAGATAATCAAAACATACATCATTTGATAGCGCAAAAGCATCTATATTTACATGAAAATCAAATATTGTTACAATTATAGATTTAATCTTCCTATTGTACATATTTAAAACTACAGAAAGCCCTCGTGCTCTCTTACACTTGGGCACTATAATATCTCCTGCGTACTTGGCTAGTCTGCATTAAGATAAGCCGCCATCACCGGAATCGGTCTGGAGAATTCATACATTCGGTACCTAACTTACTTTCTTCGGAGTACAGCTAATTCTCCCCCCACCCAACTCACGACCATTTTCCCGTCATCAAAGAAAATTAGTATTCTTTGTCTGCGTTTACGTTATGATAATACTGTTGTGTTCTGAATAACATTACTTAGTAGACATATTGCCTTATTACATCTTTGTAAACAGATCTTTGTTCACACACAGTATGTGACAAGCATTTAGATATATAAAATGATGTTTAGCCATGACTATTGTAGTCTGCCTAGCGTTTTTGCCTATGTATTGGCACTATGATGTAATGTAAAAAAAAGTGTATTCTCCAGACCGATTCCGGCCACGGCGGCCAGACTTAATGCAGACTAGCCAAGTACGCAGGAGATATTATAGTGCACAAGTGTGTGCGCAAAGCAAAGGAACACTCTCTCTTCCCTAACTCTCGTAATCCGATGGCACGGCAATCCAACAAAGGAGAGATCAGGCGCAGGATTAACGGGGGTGTCCCACCAGCAACTTCCAAACTCCGGGTTGTTACTGAGAAATTAATGAAAAAACCAAATAACACTTTTTGCTCAACCTGGGGATCGAACCCAGGATCCCATTAGAACATAAAGCGATGAGTAAAAAAAGTAAAGGCAAACGGTTATTTATTTATAACTGACTAAAAAAAAAGAAAAAGATTAGATTACAAGCGTCATATACTTTTAACTGACTAAAAATAGGAAAAGATTATTTTTCTTTGAATGTTGTTTTTTAAGATTATGTTTACCAAAAAATTTCTTAATTATGTACAGATTGTGTATATACAAAACAACAAACAGAATTATTTTTCATTTTGTTGTATTTGAAGAACGATATTTGTGAGCGTCATATAACAGCTATATAACATCACGCTACGACCCACAGGCGCGAAGCAGTAACTAAATACGTAACTTAACGCGGGTGAAATAAGCCACGCGGGTGAAGTCACGGGCAGAAGCTAGTCATCATACAAAAAACAAGTGAAAAATCGACAAAACAAAATATTTGTTTTTTTTTTTTTTTTTTTATTTATTTATTTATTCATATAAAGAAGTACAACATCTGACAGATGACTCCAAAACGATGTTATACTTTTTTTTTTTTTTTAAAGTTATTCAAAAATAGAGATAGACTCATTTGAGTGTTCCCCTCCACGGAAATCTTTAGTAAAAGGCGAAAGATTTATACGTTTTGAAGGGAAACCAGAGAGTTTTGTCGCGTTAAAGCCACTACGCAAAATATAACAACCAAACAATACCATCAACTTAAACAGTGCGTGGTAACCGAACACCACAACACGAGCAAAAAACTTCCAAATCACTGAGGAAAACGGGAGAGAAGGAAAGAAAGAAAGAAAAAAAACAATAGGTTAGTTGAAAGTATAAATAAAGCAAGATTTATTTCGTGAGGTGAATAAAGGCGGGTGCAGACATGTGGGGCTGAATGTAAAGTAGCAGTACGTCGATTCTATTGTTTCTCCCGTTGTTTTAAGTCCTTCCTTTTTTGTTTAATCTAATTTTGTATGTTGATTTGGGTACATGGTAGGGACAATTTTGTCCGCAGTACGTGTTCCGCTTTGAAGGGTGCGAAATGTTAGGTATACAGAGCGATAAACAATCAGCTGTTCCGTACAATTTGACTGCGTAGGTCTCACTTTTGTATGGAACAAGAAATAATAATAATAATAATAATACCTTTTATTTCAGGCAACAAAGGCCCATAACATAAATACCTTAAAGACTATCATACATATTTATAAAACAAGTAAAAACATAATTATAAACTTTAACTAACACGTATTGTGGTCGGCGTCGTGTTTCGCTGCGTGGTGTCGTGTAACCGACCTCGGAAACGTCGATACATGACACCCTTCGGCCAAAAGTCCTCTTTCAAGAAGGTCTGTAGGTGGTGAGTTGGAACTCGTACCACAAACGACTTAAAGCTGACGCTGTGGCTTGATTCCAACCTTTCGACCCTCAGAGTCCAATTGGTCTTCACGCGTACATACTCCACGACTTCCTCCGTCTTCGTGGTGTGATGTAAACGCGAAATGTACAGCAGTGTGGAAGGGATAGCAGGACGCAGCAGCATGTTGGCTCCACTCAGAGCAGTACCACACTGGTTACGAGAGCAGGGCTTCTTCTTCTTCTTCTTTTCCACTTTCATGAAACCCTCTTCATCTACTTGGCCCATACTTGGAAGAGACTTACGGACCGCAGTCGGGGTAGGTTGTGGTTGTGTACCCTTTTTTTGGTTTTCCCCTATTTTGGCTAGACGCTTGGTCTTAGACGCATCTGATTTGCCAGTCGTGACAACAGCGGCGTAGGCACGTTTAGGGGTCGATGCACCTACGTGTGACGTTCTCGCAGCCGGTGTACAGTTGCGGGCGACGGCGGCGGCGGGCGGCGCTTGGTCAGCATTATCGGCAGCTGGTGACGCATTTATGTTCACCGATTCAGAATTGCCGATCGATGCATTCCGCGACTCTCGACGCGTGTTCACCTTTGAGGCCTCTGGTGACCCAATTACAGAACCAACGTTGCGCAACAACGCAATTTCTGCACGTAGCTCAGTATTGGTTCTTTCTGAAGCTTCTAATCTGGACTGCATCTTGGTCACCTCTACTTTCAAGGTAGTGATGTCCTTCAACAGCCGTGTAACGTCGACGTGATCAAACGTGACGGGGGGCAGTTTACTCAGCTCCTTCGCCACGAAATCTGGCACGTCGTCCGGGTCTGTCTTCTTCAGCATATCAACGATATCCTGAACGCTCTTCTCAGTTCCCTCCCTGCGGCGAGACGGCATCTGGTCCAACTTTCCAAGTGACTGGAACAGTAGCAGTTTCCCACTGCTGATGTCGTCTTCCTTGAAATGGGACCGGCAAATCTGCAGGATGCTCACCTCGTCCATGTAGTCAATAGCATGGACTAGGAATGCCAGCAATTCATTGACTATGAGTTGTTTGGAACTCCTAGTGAATACGGGCAGCGGCTATAGCCGCGCAATACGCGAATAAAATTCGTTCCGTGCACAGTGGAAACACGTCCGAGCTCGAGCATGCATCGCACTGCACAAAAAAAACAAAAAAAAAAATATTGAAATATTGTGTACTAGCTGTTCCCCGCGACTTCGTCCTTATAAATACCAGTTATATTTAAAATTAAATCGTAATTCGAAAGACAGGTGGCGCCATCTATTATCATAAAAACGTTATTGCGGTTTTCCTCGGGGACAGTACTTTTTTCGGGATGAATGGTACACTATGTCAGTTCCTGTACACCTGATAACATATGTATATGCAATATTTCAGGATGCTTGATTCGTTTAGGCGTAAAAGGGTAACAAACAAACAAACATACTTTCGCATATATAATATTATGAAAAGTTAAGGATAACGGACGAAACATGTTTACATTCGGGTGTCTAGAACTCGCAGATACAAACCAGTCGGGGATCGAGGATGACTGGGATCTCCGGTGAAAGTGTGGGAACGGAATAAGTAGGTAGATTTTGGTCATTAAAAGTCAGATGAATCTGTCCGCCTCCCTAAGGCGGAGGACATCCACAGGGATGAACAAAAAACAATGGGGGTTCTGAGACATATTGTGAATCCCATGGAAAAAGCTGTCATTAGCCGCTAAAGCTGTCATACCCCTCCGGTATGCCTACATAGTGACTACTCACGCTATCATCGTCATCACCATCATATTAACCGTAGGACGTCCACTGCTGGACATAGGCCTGCATTCAACATGTTCCTATAATCACGCTATAGCTAGTTCTCTTATCTTCTCTTTACTAACATTCCTACACATCATGTTTCCCTGGTACCTCCTCCCAACATTCCCTTCCACCGCCTCATTAATAATTACCATAACAATATACAGTAACATTAAAACTAAATTCAATAGTGCCCCGTTATTATCCACAACTGGGGCAATGCAGCACACTAAATAATGATGACGCTATTCTATACATTATGCCTGATTTATATTAGCGGTGTTATTTGGACAAAATATAGTGTAGAATATTCAGGCGCACGGGTCGAGGGTTCCGAAG
Organism: Caradrina clavipalpis; assembly: GCA_932526535.1. Lineage (NCBI taxonomy): Eukaryota > Metazoa > Arthropoda > Insecta > Lepidoptera > Noctuidae > Caradrina > Caradrina clavipalpis. The sequence continues at coordinate 524,689 of OW052101.1, forward strand.
AATTAAATAAAAGACGAGCAGAGTCTTCAACCACTTATATTGTTGTTCACAAGCTTCCGATGATTGCTACAATACGACTGACCAATTTTGCCGTGAGGCGGCTATATTTATGACTTTCCTACGTGGGTGCAAGTAGTGCCATGACAAATAAAATAACAAAAGGTGTTTGCACCAATCACGTCACAGTATTTCTCCCATATGTCTCTACGGTGGTGGAAGTAGTGGGTAGGGCGCGACATCATCAACAAATGTTCCACCAATCAAATATGCACATTTTTGTCATTAAATTTACTTATAATCTAGAATCATATATTTACCTTAATTCTAGATGTATCCTAAGTTACATTAATGCTAAAAATAACCTAGGACTAGATAATCAAAACATACATCATTTGATAGCGCAAAAGCATCTATATTTACATGAAAATCAAATATTGTTACAATTATAGATTTAATCTTCCTATTGTACATATTTAAAACTACAGAAAGCCCTCGTGCTCTCTTACAATTCCACCCCCCGCAAGAGGGTTCAACCGATTGCGCTTCCGTCAGTAGGGAGCACGACAACTTTTACTACGGGCCGACGCAGCGTACCCTTTGTAGTTTTGATATCTACAATTCTAACAATACTATCCGCACCTGGATGCACTTTGGCTATAATGCCTTTGGTCCATTCACTACGTGATTTGTTGTCATCGACCACTATCACTACATCGCCCACTTTTACGTTCGGCACTACACTGTTCCACTTTTGTCGTTGCTGGAGCGTAGGCAGGTACTCGCGCAGCCATCGCCTCCAAAAGAGGTCGGCCAGCGCGTTTACTTGGCGCCACATGCGCCGCGAGTCGATGTCGGCGGCATGCTGACGCGTACACGGAGCATCTCCCGCGGCAGTGCCAAGCAGGAGATGGTTCGGTGTCAACACGACGGGTTGCTCAGCATCGGTGCTCACGTAGGCTAGTGGCCGGCTGTTAATTACCAGCTCGGCTTCTGCGAGGAGAGTGAGTAGCACCTCCTCCCGAGGCGCGCGCTCTTTTAAAGTAGAGCGCAGCGCGTTCTTCACGGAGCGCACCAGTCGCTCCCAGCTCCCGCCCATGTGCGGGGCGGCTGGCGAGTTAAAGTGCCAGGCGATTCCCCGACCTGTCGCCTCGCTTCTAATGCGACCCACGTCTAGGTCGCGCAGGGCCTGGCGTAGCTCGGCGTGTGCTCCAACGAAGTTGGTCCCGCGGTCGGAGTATATGTCCGCGGGACATCCTCGACGTGCGATCAGGCGTCGCAACGCCAATATGGCTGAGTCTGCACTCAGCGACGCCGCTAGTTCCAGGTGTACGGCGCGTGTGGTGAGGCAAGTAAATAGAACGCCCCATCTCTTCTCCCGGCGCCGACCGATGCTCACCTCCATAGGGCCAAAATAATCCACTCCACAGTGGACGAATGCCCGGCGATTAATCTCCAATCTCGCGATGGGTAGGTCGCCCATCTTAGGCGTCGACGGCTGGGCTTTCTTAATCCTGCACGTTTGACATTCTCTTGCGATTGCTTTCACTGTTGACCGTAAGTTCGTTATCCAGAACTTTTCTCTTAAAGAGTTCACCACGGTTTCCTGGTTGGCGTGAAGCGCTGTTGTGTGGTATCTTTTAATGATAAGCCGAGTCAAGGCGTGCTTTCCGTCTAAAATAATGGGGTGACGCGCTCCGAAAGTAAGTTCACTGCAGGCGCCCAACCTGCCGCGTACCCGTATCAAACCATCTTCAAATAACATTGGGTCTAGTTTTTTAATCTTACTGTTCCGTGGTAGCGGGCGGGCTTCTTGTAGAGCTTTTGATTCTTCCTCGAAGCTCTCAGTTTGTGCTATCTTCAGTAAACGTAGCTCCGCCTCTCGTAGATCGTCGACCGTTACGGTTGTCGAGTCGCGTCGTTTGCGACAGCGGTCCGTGAAGACCTTTATACGTGCTACTACGTATAAGATGCGTGTCCACGTACTATACCTTTCATAGGGCAGCGCGGGTTCGGCCTTAGTAGTGACGTTCACGTTGTGTACCCGCTCTAGGTCTGCCTCTGACACTGCGTCAACTCCAGAGTCCACCGGCCATTGCTCCTGTGGGCTGGAAAGAAATGAGGGACCCGAAAGCCACATATTACTGTTGACGGGCCACTCCAACCGGGTGCCTTTATCGGCTGGGTTCATCGCCGAGGGAACCCAGCGCCAGTCTTTCATCTTTGACCTTTTATCTATCTCTGCTAACCTATGAGATACAAAACGTTGGAAGTCGGTTGCTTCCGAGTGGATCCATTTGAGTACTGTCCTACTATCTGTCCATAAGACCTTTCGGGTGATTTCAACTCCTAACTCTTTCTCCACGGTGTCGGCTACCCTGCAGGCCAACACTGCCGCCTGTAACTCAAGGCGTGGGATTGAAATCACCTTTTTAGGTGCCACTCTAGCTTTCCCTATCACGAAGCTAACGCGCCTAACGCCGAGTGCATCTTTTCCCACCAAGTAGGCGACTGCCGCGTAGGCGGATTCACTAGCGTCCCCGAAGACGTGAAGTTCTACCTCTGATAACTTTATACCGTACCATCGCGGGATGGTTATATTGTTTAAGATTATAAGGTTCCGTAACCACGCGAACCATAAAGTTGCCTCCGCTTCATGCAGCCTCTCGTCCCACTGGATTCCTGTACGCCATATCTGCTGCATTAATATGCGCGACTGAATGACGCATGGATACAGGAAACCCAGCGGGTCGAACACCGACATTATGAAGCGAAGAAACTCTCGCTTCGTAGGAACAACGTCACCCTCTATAATTGTCTTCGGTAACTTTTTAAATGATAGGTCAAAAGCCAATTCATCGGTCCCCGGTGACCAAATCATACCTAAGGTGCGCTCTGTGGCGCCCTCGTCTTTTTCTAACGAGACTCTGTCGGGCATCTCTATTTCGAGAATCTCCCTGAGTTGTGGCGAATTGGTGACCCACCCCCGTATATTAAACCCGCCTTCGGCGTGGATGTGAGCCACCTCCTCTATGCGTTTGCTAGCCTGCGCGACGGACCATGCACTATCTAAATAGTCGTCCATGTAATGACTGTTATGTATAGCCGACACTGCTTCGGGATACTGACTATTAAATCTGGCCGCATTTTTATTCAAAATATAGATTGCGGATGTAGGGGAAGACACAGCACCGAAAATCATTGAATTCATGACAAACGTGTCAGGTTCTCCACTATTATTTTTATTCCACAAGAAAAGCTGTGCCCCTCGGTCACGTTCTCTGATTTTTATACGTAGGAACATGTCCGCTATATCTCCGGTGAATGCTACCGGTCCCAATCGGAATCTAATTAGAATTCCTAAAAGAGAATTTAATAGGTCTGGCCCCGCGAGCAAGCAATCGTTAAGAGCGGTACCTTGAAAAGTGGCGGCGGCGTCGAAGACTAGTCTCAATTTCCCCGGCTTATTAGGATTCTGTACCCCAAAGTGAGGTAGGTACCACACCGGATCTTCGAAGCGGCCGTCCGCTTTACTCGCATAACCCTCGCTAATTAATCGTTCAATTTGATTTTCATATGCTTCCGCGTACGTAGGATTCTTATGCAACCTACGTTCTATTCCCGACAGTCTCTGTCGCGCATAAGCATAGTTATCGGGTAGCTGTGGATCGTCACGCCTCCACAACAATCCTACTTCCCATTCGCCGTTAATAGTGAAGCTACTGGTTTCATCTAATATTTTTAAAGCTCTGTCGATGTCTTTATGAGACCTAGGGATTTCGGTTATACCTATTGCTTCTAATTCGAATTGGTTTTTCACCATATCATGCAGTTCAGACAGAGGTTCCGCTAAACAGTTCACGGCTTCGTAGCCTACCCTAAACCCTTTACCTATGGGCCCATGCAGAACCCAGCCTAGCTTGGTCAAAGATGCAACTGGCTTACCGGACTTTCCTCGGCGAATCTCCTCGCCGACCAGCAACTCCCAGTTGTCCTGTCCCAGCAACAGCATCGGCTTGACTCCGCACATTTCCTCCAGGCCCAAGTCACGCAGGTGGGCGAGCTCCTTTATCAACGCAGCCGGCACCGTTTGGGCGGGCAAATCCAGCCTCTTGAACGTACGCACACTTATTTTGTGATTCACTTTATTTGGCCCGCGCACTGTCACATATATTTTCCTTGAGGATTTATCAGACACCTCATTACCGCGCGCACTTTTTAGCACTAAAGGTATTCTATCACCCGTTGCCTTTCCAGCTATCGAGTCGTCGATAAGCGATACTGTAGCTCCGTCGTCCAGTAGAGCGTAGCAATCTCGTTCGTTTCCGTTCACTGACACGGAGACGGGAATTATCTTCAACAACGCTTTGCCGTTATATTCTTTCACATTAGTGACGCTTTCAGTTTTATGCTCTCTATCTACGTGCAGTAAGTCGTGATGTGCATAGTGGCATTTCGAGCATTTGCTTGCTCGGCAGAACTTCTTCGCATGTTGTTTTATTATACAATTAAAACACATCCTCTGATCTTTTACAAATTGCCATCTCTCATCAGAAGTTAGTTTCGCAAACTTTTCACACTTCGGTAATTTATGATCTCCCTTGCACATAGCACACTGCACATTGTTCTTATTATCTTGTTCGCTGTCGCTTTGTACATGTAATCTCTGAACATTTTTAAAGTGAATGCCTGGCTTACTATGTGCGCTTCTCAAACTTTTAACATTAGCCGTTTGACCGGCAGCGCCCATGTCCATCTGCACATAAAATGACGTAGCTCGGGCTAAATGGCTCAGGAATTCAGATAATATCTCTAGGCTGGGTGACACTCTCACATCGATGCCCTGAGACGCCGCCATACCCATTGCGAAGTCGCCATATTGAGCCCTCTGCACAGGCGTTAATTTACTCAGTAATTCACTCACCAGTTGTGGGTTGTTCAGGTATCCATTCGCGTGCACATTCCTCAACAGCGACACACAATTCCTCACTGTAGATGAGAACTTTCTCAACTCACGACCACTTTCTGTTACTTTCGGTAACGCACGCACTTTCTTCAACGCACACTCCAATATTAAATTAGGATGTCCGAACTCTTCATCCAGTGCCTTCATAATCTCCGATGGGTTAGTTGATGTCCGCAATAAGTCTTCTACCGCTATTTTTGCCTCTCCCTGCAGTGACGTTTTCAAGCGCGCTAAGTTCTCGTGCGGCTTAAAGTTGTACATAGCTGTTGTGTCCCAGTACATGTTCTTGTACGATAGCCACTCTGCCGGGTCACCGTTGAAGTATGGCAACTCATAGGCTTGCCTGGGTACTGGCCGCGGACGAGCTAGGTTTGAAATAGCTTCTGCCAGCTGATCTATTTTCCTGTCTCGCGGCTTGCTTCTCTCCGTTTCTTCGGCGAACGATTGATCCCATTCAGGCACTTCACGTGGTGGCACTCGCGGAACACTAGCCGTTACTATCGGCGTATATTCGCGGAACTGTACGGTCGCGGGCGCACACTGAGGGAGCGCAGATATCGAGGTCGTATATACTGTATGCGGTTGCGCGGTCACTGTTTGCGGCGCGGTCACTGTTTGCGGTTCGTACGCTGTTTGCGGCGCGGTCACTGTCACTCCGCGGGAGGTCGCGGCACTCTCGGTCGCAGGCACTCCGTACGCAGTCGTTACTACTGCGGGCACTGGCACTGGCACTGTTTCTTGCGCGTCGTGAGCTTCTGCGATCACTTGTGTTTCACTCGGCACTGAGTGTGTGATCCAATCTTCCACACGGCGTGTTGTAGTTTCTTCATCGGACGAGTCTTCTTCGGCGACGGCATCTATCTCGGCCAGTTCCGCCTCCAACTTCTTCTTGACGAGATTTTCCCTCAGGCGCACTAATTCCCTCTCAGCCTTGTACTCGGCCCTCCGGCGGAGGTAATCGGCACTCTTCTGGCCGCTCTTCGATGAGACGTGGCTGGTTCTTGATCTCGGCGTCCGTACCACCCGTAGTATCTCCGATTCCCGAGGCACTGCAGCCGCGTCGCGATGGTCAATCACGCGTCCGGGGCCCGCCAATGGAATCACGGGTGCGGGTAATGCCGACGACACTGTAGGCGCTATCGAAGGTGATCCCGGTGCCATTTCAGACGGCACTCCTGAATCGGCTTCCATCTCTCGTCGCTTGTTCAACGCTGCCTCCAATTTGCGCAGCTTGCTCCTCGTGGCGACTGAGCTTCGTTCACTCATCTTGAATGCTTCAGACTTCTCAGGCTTGAAACTTCAAACTCTTCAGGCTTGAGATGTAATTCTTCAGACGCAGGATCCGGCTCGAAGGACCAAAATTGTAGAATATTCAGGCGCACGGGTCGAGGGTTCCGAAGAATTAAATAAAAGACGAGCAGAGTCTTCAACCACTTATATTGTTGTTCACAAGCTTCCGATGATTGCTACAATACGACTGACCAATTTTGCCTTTTTTTTTTTTTTTTTTTTTTTTTTTTTTTTTTTTCGGTTTGGCATCTCGCAGTTCAACCTAGGAGGTTGTGTACTGCTTAACCGGGCTTTCCTGTGGTTGCCTTAGAAGTTAAGGCCTCCAGCCAGGGCTTACAAAATATACTTAAAAACTAAGCGACTACACGCTAAGGGCACCCCCTGCGGGGTACGGGCCTCGGCTTAGGGCGTCGCTGGGAGAGGGCAGCAAAGGGACAGGCTGGATCGATTTATTTATTATTATTTATGGACGAATTTAAAGCTAAAGGCTCAGCTCGCGGGCTGGCTCGAGCAAGGGACGGGAGGAATCGGACGGGGATTTCGCGACGGCCCTCGGCGGCGAGGGCGGAACGATGGCGGTCTGTGTTTGTGTACTGTACTGGTGCGCTTATTACTCTCCTGGCGGAGAGTAATGGCGTCGTCAGGGGCGGTTAAAGTATGTCTCGGTCTACGGATCCTACTGATGAGGGAGGGGGTGTATCGGGCGGCCGATACGATCAACGGGTTGGGATGGATTTCAGCAGCGTCAAAGAAACGTTTGGTGATGCGTTTCATGAACTGCTGGATCGTGGGAATGCGGAGGTCAAGGTGAAGGTTTTCATTGCGAACATAAAACGGGGCTCCAGTGGCCTTTCGCAAGAAACGGTTCTGAAGGGTTTGCATCCTATGGATATGGTGGGGCTTCGCGTGCGCGAAAACTGCGCACGCGTAAGTCATGATGGGACGAATGCACGCGGTGTAGAGGCGCAATTTGCACTTGAGTGACAATTTGCTACGCGGGTTAATCATGGAGTGGAGCCTACCGAGAGCGAAGGCGGCGCGAGAGCGCACCGTCCTTATGTGCTCTGCGAAAGTGAGGTGACTGTCAAGAATCACGCCTAGGTATTTAGCTCGCTTCTCCCAAGGGATCGGCTTGCCATACATGGTGATCTGACTGGGCGGGGGAGGGGGTCTAGAGCGCGGTTTAGAAAAGAGGACCGCTTGACTCTTGTCGGGGTTGACCTCGATTCTCCATTTCCGGAACCAAGCGCCTAGGGCGTTGGCGGAGGACTGGAGAGTGCGAGCGATAGCGTCGGGACTGAGGCCGGTGTAGTAGATGGCCGTGTCGTCGGCGAACAGGGCCAGCTGGGCTTTCCTACTCTTAGGAATATCGCTGGTGAACAGCGTGAAGATGAGGGGAGAAAGGACGGAGCCCTGGGGGACTCCTGCGCGAATGGGGTGGGGAGAGGACAGAGCTCCCTCGATGCGATAGCGGAAGGTGCGGTTCGACAGAAAGTCCCGTAAGATGAGCACGAGACGGTCGGGCACACCGAGTTGGTACAGCTTGTATATTAAGCCGTTGTGCCACACTTTGTCGAAAGCTTTCGCTATGTCGAAGAAGAGCGCGCCCGTGAACAGGCCGCGCTGAAAACCTACACTAGTGTGTTCGACGATGCGATGGACTTGCTGGACGCAGTAGTGCTGGGTCCTGAAACCGAACTGTTCGTCGGGGATGAGGCTCTTTGTTTCGGCGTAATCTTTGAGTCGCTTATAAATAAGTCTCTCGTAGATCTTACCGAGGACATTGAGCAAACTGATGGGGCGGTAGCTCGAAGGCTCGGCCTTGGGCTTGCCCGGTTTAGGGATGCCGATGACGGTGGCCTCTTTCCACGATTGGGGAAAGATATTATTACTCATGGCGCCATTGAAGATGGCGGTCATGAGAACAATGAGGGGGGCGGGGAGGAGTCGAAAAACCCTATTAGTGATACCGTCGGATCCGGGCGCTTTCCGGGGTTTGAGGTTCTTAATGATGTCGTGCACCTCGTCCGGAGTGACGGGGGGCAGAGGAGCATCGGGGTCCTCAACGGGCGGGAGGGAGGTCCTACGTTCGACTTCAGCGTCGACCTTGAGGAGGTGAGCTTGGTCTACAGGTTGGGAACTAGGGGAGCATTGAGCCTCTAGGCTATCGGCTAGAACCTCGGCTTTTTCGTCGTTATCGAAAGCGACGCTTTTGTCGGGGCGGATGAGAGGCGGCATACTGGCTTCATCCGTGGAGCGAAGCCTTCTCTGCAGCTGCCAGAAGGCTTGGTGAGTGGGTTCCAGTTCGCTCAGCGTCTTGTCCCAGCGGGCGGAACGCAGCTCAGCGATGCGGGCCGTTACAGCACGCTGTAACATGCGCATGTGGGCTTTGTTCGCGGCGCAAGGGAAAACGCTGTAGGCACGGACAGCCGCGTTCTTCTCGGTCACCAGGTCGCGCACATCGTCCGGAAGTTTCCAGCGATGATCGCTCATCGCCGGAACCTCCCGTGAACATTCGTTCAAGACGGATTGTACGTGACCAGTGAACGAGTCGATCGCGCCCGTCGTGTCCGCAACTGACACTATATGGTCTGGAATAGAGTCGAGGTGAGGCGACGTGGTGGACTTTAAGCTTTCGCTTACTTTCCTCCAGTCGGTTATAACCTGGGTCGGGGGGGGCCGGCTGGGGTCGGAAGGACCCGAGCGGGGGACTAGCTCCATGATTACGGGGCGGTGATCCGAGTCAAGCTCGTAAAGCGCCTCTATAGATTGCAAACGAAGGTTTACATTCTTGAGAAGCGCTATATCGAGTATATCGGGAGAGCAGGCGACGTCGTGCGGAAAGTGAGTAGGCGACATCGGAGCGATGACGTCAAAGTTCAGGGCGTCACAGAGGTTGAAAACGATTCTACCTCTAGGATTGGTCCTGTTACTGTTCCAAGCGGGATGCTTGGCGTTGAGATCGCCCGCTAATATCACGGAGTCACTCAGGCCAAGGAGAGCGGAGAGGTCGTTTCTAAGGAGCACGGGGTCCGGCGGGCTCGTGGGTGAAACGTAACCTGAAATTAAAGTTATCGGTTGATGACCGGTCATGCCGAGTCTACAGATTGAGACCTCGACGAGGGACAGCGGAGGCGGGTCCATAGGTGCGCAGTACAGCTCCTTCCTGTAATAGATGAGGGTGCCGCCCATGTGACACCGGGTCCTGTCATTGCGAACTAAGCGATAGTTCGCAATGTTGGGGTTCCGATGATGGGGCTTCAGGAAAGTTTCCTGTAAGAGGAGGACGTCTAGTTGGTGGTCGCGGAGAAAGGTAGCGATCTCATCACGCTGGTCTCTAACGCCGTTAGCGTTGAAATAACCTAACTTGAGGGATCGGGGTTTGGTGCTACAAGGGTTCCTACTATCCATAATAAATTATTTACGGTGGATTTTACGGAGGGCGTTAGTGATCGCGGGGTACTTTAGGAATACGCGGCCGATGGCCGTGATGTCCGCCCCGCAGGCGATGATTTCCCTAGCCATGGGAATGGCGTCGGGGTTTGCGTAGATTTCCCACGCATCGGAGATAACTCCGAAAGCACCGACGACATCGGCGTCGTCGGTGAGGGCGGACGGTAAGGGAGCGGGGGCGCGGGGGGCGCGAGGGGCCTGGGGCGCGGGTACGGCGGCCTTAGGGGCAGGAGACGGTTTGGCGGCTAGAGCCGGCGCAGGGATGGGCGTAGCCATCAGCGCCGGAATGGGCGCAGCTTGAGCGGGAGCGAGGGCCGGGAAGGCCTTCTGGTGGTTCAGAGAGGTCCACGGGGACGGTCTCTGGGGGCTGAGGCGCTCCGGCAATTTGGCGGAGGGAATCCTAGCAGAGGGACTTTCCCTTTGCTGACGGGCGTTTGCACGCTTAGTCAGCTTGGGAGAGGAGGACTTGGGTGCTTTAGGGCACCCGCGGTAGTTGGCCGGGTGGCCAGATTGGCCGCAGAGAACGCAGCTGGGTGGTTCGGGGCAGAGGTTGCGATCTTTCGGGCGGGGGCAGTCGGCGGTGCCGTGCTCACCCAGACACTTGACGCATCTCGGGGTCGCAAAGCAGTTGCGCTGTACGTGACCGTACAGTTGGCAACGGTGACATTGCCCGACCGTGTGCGTCTTGTAAGGCCTCTCGATCGAGATGCCAGACAAGGAGCAGACCGATTTGATTTTGAAAATCGGGTGATGACCCTCCGTCGGGTCACAAACTACGAGGACTGTGTCGAAAGCAGGGCCGCCTCTCGCTTTGTGCAAGCGATGGACAGCGGAGACTGGGACACGCTGGGCTTGGAGGTCATTTAAGATGTCCTCCTCGGGGATCTCTTTCGGGATGCGCTTGATCACCACGCGGGTGGGCGCCTCTTCGGGGAGGGAGTAGGTGTGGAACGAAACGTTCCTTACCTTTAGTAGGGTGGTTAGTTCCCTAAAGTCATTGGACGTGGGGACTTGGACTTTAATGCCCTGCTGAGTTGCGCGAGCATTGGTGTAGATGATCTTGCGATCGTTACACCACTTGGACACTTCAGTCCATTTCGCCTTGTCTTGAATGAACAAGGGAGGCGGGGGCTTGAGTTTCCTCTTTGGAGCGGAGGCGGGGGGAGCGCTAAGAGGGCTAGAGGGACGGCTAGGCGCCGGGATAGATACGGCGGGCGTAGCGGGGGTCGGGGAGGGGGTAGACGCCACGGCTTTTTTGGCCTTTGACGCTTGAGAGGAAGACTTTCCCTTCTTCTTCCTCTTTCCAGCGACGACCTCATAGTCGTCGTCGGAGGAGGTGGAAGCAGAGTTGCTTCCCTCGTTGTCGGAGGGCGGGTTAGAGGGAGAGGGAGGGACGCTATCAATGGGCACGGATGTGTCCATGCACTCATCGCGTGCTTGATACGGTGTTGCACCTGCGGTGCGCAGCTGCGAAGTGGCCATTGTTTCGCAAACAATGGGTTCCGGAACAATGGTGTCTGAAACGACAGAGGTTTCGGAAACAACGCATGGCGTTTCCGAGAACGGCTTTGTCGGCTTAGGCGGGAGTACCTGTAAGTAGGCAGGAATGCCTTTGTCGGCAGGCGACGGCGACTCGGGGCTCTCGAGCAGGTCGCAGAAATCTGCGATGTTGAATTCGACGTCGGCCGACGTTTCGGCTTTGGCTTCGCGCAGGATCGCAACGATGTTTCTGCCATGTGCGGCATCGATCTCCGGGTCCTTTAGCATAACATCCTTGATGTATGCTTCTAACTTGGCGATCGCCATTATTAGTGGAGACCTATACTTTACTCCAGGAATAAAAACATAATTGCCTAGCACCTAACTCCCCGGGTGGATGGGCCCGGGGGTGTGTAGCCTCCCTGCCGGGTGTAGGCAGGGCGGTGAGTACCTACTGGTGTGCCCTAAGCTTGTAAACCCGTCGCCAGTCTTATTGTGCGAACGGGGCCCTGACCAGTCTAGTGCGAAGGGTGTAGACACGCCCAACCGACACTAGGTGTGTAGCTGTGGAAGGAAACCAGAGACTAGGCACGACTAGGAGACCCCCCAAGGCCGTGGCACTAGCTCCCGACTCCAATTGACTGCCTCGCCCTGAAGGGGTTCGGCGGGTGTGATTGGGGCAACACCCCCTCGGCTTCGTTGGCACCGCAAGGTTTCCACCGAGGACCACGAAACTGTGGTTTTTACCCAGAAGGGGCCACGAATCTACACGATTATCCACCGCCTTGATAAAGGCAGCTTCTAATCACAAAAACGTAGTCTGTCTGTCGACTACAGAAAACGTAACGGCAAGCGTTACGAAACGTTTATGACACCGTGTGTGGGCGCAGAGCGGGGAGCAGCACGTCCGTTCACGGCGAGCGTCGGGCGAAGAGTCTCTTTCGACACCACCAATTTTGCCGTGAGGCGGCTATATTTATGACTTTCCTACGTGGGTGCAAGTAGTGCCATGACAAATAAAATAACAAAAGGTGTTTGCACCAATCACGTCACAGTATTTCTCCCATATGTCTCTACGGTGGTGGAAGTAGTGGGTAGGGCGCGACATCATCAACAAATGTTCCACCAATCAAATATGCACATTTTTGTCATTAAATTTACTTATAATCTAGAATCATATATTTACCTTAATTCTAGATGTATCCTAAGTTACATTAATGCTAAAAATAACCTAGGACTAGATAATCAAAACATACATCATTTGATAGCGCAAAAGCATCTATATTTACATGAAAATCAAATATTGTTACAATTATAGATTTAATCTTCCTATTGTACATATTTAAAACTACAGAAAGCCCTCGTGCTCTCTTACATATAGTATGCCATTAACTATGGCGAACATGAATATTAATTTAAAAGTGCTGTATTTGTTTTGTAAGCTGGTTTGTTTGGAAAATAAATAGCTGATTACCTCTTTAATGATTGACACGCCTAGTAGATTGGCTTACCAATATCACCTAATCAACAACAACAACAATTCTAACAATTTCTATTAATTAAATGCTATTATAATATCAACGAATACTTTGATGATAAATGCTAAATTAAATAAGGTATGTACATGCTTAAATAAATAATTGCAATTCATTATAAATACATTTGAAATATATATTTAGACAAATAAAAGCCCTCTTCCTCTCTCCTACCATTTGCAGTGCCCGACAGGGTCCACAATGAACAATATCTTTGTAAAACCTACCATCTAAGTGTACTTGTGGAAGCAATAAATATATTGAGTATTGAACTACAGTCAACGATCAAAAAAGATTTTGTAAAATGACTAGCTACTGCCTGCAACATCTGCGGAGATTTCAGAAATAAGCAAATGTCTTAAATTATACCACGGGAAGACAAACATGATGAAAAGCTTGATCAATACCTAGACATGTGTCTATCTTTCAGCTATTACTTTAACGTGAAAGAGTACCAAACATTCATCCACTCATCCATCCACAAGCAACTTTAGTAAAATTAAATACCTGCATGGCTACATAGGTATTATTATCAAGCAATAGTGTTCGCGACGGCACGTCACCATATAGTGATAGTTTGATAGTAAATAGAACAATATAGACTCATATAGACTTATAGTTAAAATCAGTGTAACGTTTCAGAGTAAATAGTACTATGTAACTTCGTAGTAGGAGTCGTTCCCACGCTCCACAGTGTAATGCGTTTAAATAGGCAACCTATAGTGCTTAAATAGTGTCTAGATTCAAGTTTGTGTGTAAAACCGTAAGTACAGCGCTCTTTGTATCATCTATTAAGTGGGTACTTCGTAGTATATAGTTTTGCTCATAGTGCGTCCAGGTACCCTAGATTGAGACCTAGCCCTGGACCTAACTTTCATAGTCATAGTGTTTCAGTAGCCCACTTGGTAGACGTTGCAAGGCGCGCGTACATAGTTTGTTGTTTTAAATAAATGATTATTTTTTCGTGGTTTCATTTATAGAGGTGTGACACACTCAAATAGAAGGATAGGTCGAATGTAAGCCCTAGGTCATGTAATAGTATAGTCAGGCTACCTAAAGCCACTTGTAACTAGGGTCCTACTATAGTGTTTCATGAAACAGTAACCCGTAAAGTTAAATAATAGTCCCATTTTCTTAGAATATTTTGCTTTACACCTGCTATAGTTTTTCAGTTTTATAGATGCAATCGGGGTTACAGTTTCAGGAGACGGACGCTTTCAGGAGGATTCTAATGATAGGTCACACACCATAGTTTTATAGTATTTTAATAGAGAAAACACACAATTTACACACAAACATTGTAAAAATATTTATAAATAAAGCGACTAATTAGCAAGCGGTCTGCGGCTCTCGTTACGGTAAAGTTTCGCGGTACTTAGGCGCACGCGCCGAAATCGCGAATTCGTAGTCATTGGCACGGAACTTTTGAAGCGCCCTCTATCGCACTAATGTACTCCTGAAGGATTACGCAGACCGCTTCCTGAAACGTTATGAAGACTTATTAGCCGAATGACTTTAATTTCAACATAGAAACCTCTTCCCTTACACAGCGCCTGGCGCACTTCGAACACTCAGAAACTTCAACACTTCAAGGAAATCACTCCGGAACCTATAGGTGTAGGACGTCAGCGCCGTCTGGAAGTATTCGTAACCCATAGTATCCAGCGATCACGCCCGTCCGGCAAATAAGTTGGTCCATTCGAGCCGGATATCGGACCCGGTCGACAGCACATAAGTTGGTCCTGTCGAGCCGGATATTTCTTTGAAGATTGAAGACCGAAGTCTAACATCAAGATGCCGATTACGAGATCGCAAGGCAAGACACCTGAAGCATGGACAGTGGAAGTGGGACATAGTGCTACAGCCATACGACATCAGCTACCTCCGCGTTCACCGTCCACCACCGAAGGCATCGAACGACAGCCGGCCCCCCCAACCCCGCGGGGGGGTGAAGACTCACCTGCGCCTACACAATCCGAAGGGACAGAGCGAACAGAACCAGTAGCTTCCAAACCCAGGAAGGGTACTAGAATAGAAGAGGGAAATTCAGACAGAACGTTGAAACCCACAGACAGAAGCCGACCCATGCCAATGACTACCCGGGGTGACGCCCGTATCGAACATAGCCGACCGCCGTCTACGCAAAAGACGACACGGTCACAACATAGGAATATTTTGAAGGCGCGTGAAGACGTCCTCAAAATAAAATTAGAACTTGCTCAAGTTGCACTTCAGAGGGCCGAACAAGAATCGGACGATGATTATTTAGAAGACCGAAACTCCAATGAAGAATACGTGCGCTCCTGGCTCGAAGAGGCACCGGAACCCGAGCCGCTGCAAGAGGACAACGCCACCGTGGGGGATATAGTAAATAGAAACATAGTAAATAGAACCCGTATAGCCGACCCCCCGGCGGACATCGAAAATATAGTGGACCTCGAACCGCAAGTACCTTCTACTTCTAAAGTGAATACAGTGAATCAAGTGAACAACAACTTAGCAAGAAACATAGAAGATCCCAAAGGGGAAGATACGCTCCGACCGTTTATAACGGAGCTCACGTCCGCAATAGCGTCGCTGGCCGACAGAAAAACAGATCAATGGACGTTTCGTCATCCATCGGCATCGAAAGTCATCATGACACTGCCGAACTTCAGTGGGGCCCACACAGAATGGCTATCGTTTCGCGCCATTTACGAAACAACTCGAACATACTTCAACGACGTCGAGAATACAGCGAGACTCAGAAGAAGCCTGCATGGACGAGCGCTCGAGACAGTCAGCTCCGAACTCATCGGCCACGCAAAACCTGACGACATCATGAGGGAACTCGAGCTACAATTCGGCCGTCCAGACTCCATCGCTCAAGCCGAGACTGAGCGACTGCGAGGATTACATCGCTGCACCGAGGCCCCGAAAGATATCTGCATGTTTGCAAGCCGAGTCAGAAGCGGAGTCGTCACATTGCGTGCGCTGAAGAAGGAACACTACCTAATCAACGCCGAGCTAATACGCACGCTCACCGAGAAGCTACCCAACTCTCTGCGTGCACAGTGGTACCGGACATATACAGAGAAGTACCAGTCGCTGCCAGACCTCACACTCTTCAGCGAGTTCATAACTGAACAAGCTCGCTTCTGCAGCGCCTTCGCTCCGCCTGAGAACATCGACGCCGCTAACGCATCAACGTCCAGACGTGTCACACACAGAACTCACACAACCACAGAGAAACCGGCCAACAAATGCCGTGTCTGTGAGAAGGAGGGTCACTACACGTCTGACTGCAGGAAGTTTAAAGAAGCGTCTAGCGACAAGAAGTGGGAGCTCGCAAAGAAACATAGTCTCTGCTTTCGTTGTTTGAGATTTCGTCGTAATGGTCACACATGCAAACGAAGAAAGTGTGACGTCAAAGGGTGTATAGCCACGCACCATCGGCTTCTACACCACGATAAGAAGCCTGCCACAGAGGAAGTCAAGAAGCCTGATGCCCCTACACAGAAGGCAGAGGCACAAGAAACAGTAGCCAGTTCACGGTCATCATCCAGTCAAGCCTTCTTGAAGATAGTACCCGTACGGGTGATCGGACCGGCGGGAGAGACTTCCACTTACGCACTCCTAGACGACGGGTCAACCGTGTCACTTATAGACGAGGACATAGCGAAGCAAGTCGGCGCAGAAGGCCATATCGACCCGCTGAAGATCGGAGCGATCGGGAACACAACCATTAACACACCGTGTTCCCGAAGAATCACCGTCACGCTCGCAAGCCAGCTGAAGAACAGGGTGCCGTTCAGAGCGCGCACCATACCGAAGCTGCACATCGCGCCGCAGTCAGTCACTCACGATGACGTCACACACTGTCATCACCTAGACGACCTCAGACAACAGCTGATCTACGACGCCGGCGCACCGAAGATTTTAATCGGCCAAGACAACTGGCACCTATTGCTCGCCACCGAAGTCCGCAGAGGTCCGAAGCATCAGCCTGTGGCCTCACTCACACCACTAGGCTGGACTCTGCACGGCGCGCATACCAGATCGATAGGCCAGAAGGTGCACTACGTCAACGGGCTCACGGCGGCGAACAATAGTATCGACGAGCAGCTGCGTGAATTTTTCGCACTCGAATCTCTGATCGTCAACCCACGACGACCAGACTCTGACCCAGAGAAGAAGGCCGAAGATATTTTGAAACGTCACATTAAACAATTAGAAGATGGCCATATAGAAACAGCTCTGCTATGGAAGCAAGAAACCATAGAGATGCCTGATAGTTACGGGACAGCCATGAAGAGGCTCGTCTCCATAGAAAAGAAGCTGGATAGCGAACCCACGCTTCGACATAGATATATCGACTCCCTCGCCGAAAAAGGGAGCTCGAATAACTCCATAGAATCGACGGAGTTCATAGAAAATATAGACCCGATAGACTCACTCGTGAAGGAAGGCAACGTGAAACAAGCCTCCATAGAATCGACGGGGGCCATAGTAACCATAGAACCGTCACAAAACCCTCCTACACGGATATCGAAGAAACAATCAATAATACAAGCTGAGTTTCTGAGAAAGGCGGAGAACATACTCATACGAGTAGCGCAACAACAGTCCTTCGCTAGTGAAATAGCTAGCCTGCGCGGCGATAAACAAATTGATAAGGATAGCCGACTGCGTCCGCTACAAATAGAAGTCATTAATGACGTCATAAGGCTAAGAAGTCGCATAGAAGCCACCTACGAAGTGTGTAATGACGTCAAACGACCGCCGATACTACACGGCGATCATTACATAACGCAGTTGTACATAGACTGGACACATCGAAGTCTACAGCACAGTGGTACGGAACTCACTATCAACGAGGTGCGACAACACTACTGGGTCATCAAGCTGCGACCCACTGCGAAGATGGTAGTAGCACGCTGCCTACAGTGTCGCATCCGTAAGGCACAACCACCCGTGCCTGCGACCGGCGACCACCCGAGAACGCGCCTAGCACATCATCAGAGGCCGTTCACCTACACAGGGCTCGACTACTTCGGCCCACTGTCCGTCACCGTCGGTCGTCAGCACCAGAAGAGGTACGTGGCGCTGTTTACGTGCCTCACAACGCGAGCCGTCCACCTGGAGATAGCTGCCAGCCTCAGCGCAGACTCAGCTATACTAGCGCTGCGTCGATTCGCTGCGCGCAGAGGCTGCCCCGCTGAGATACACTCCGACAACGGCACCAACATGCACGGTGCCGACAAGGAGCTCCGAGACGCCTTCAGAGAGGAAGCCAGTCGTCGAGGCGTCGTGTGGCGCTTTATAACGCCGTCCGCGCCCTTCATGGGGGGCGCCTGGGAGCGCCTAGTCCGCTGCGTCAAGTCCGCGCTGTACACTGTACTCACAGAAAAACACCCGCAAGAAGAAGTGTTGTCCACACTGTTGTGTGAGGCAGAGTACACAGTAAACAGCCGGCCGTTGACCCACGTATCCGTTGACAGCGAAGACGACGAGTCCATAACGCCGAATCACTTCTTACTCGGTGGTTCTGCGCGATTACCATCACCCGGCGTGTTCACCGAGGAAGACATCGACAGCAAGAAGCTCTGGCGACGCTCACAAGCACTCGCCGATATGTTCTGGCGTCGCTGGGTGCGCGAGTACCTGCCGGAACTCCAAAACCGGCGGGAGCCGCACGGACGCGGGCCCGGCATACAGGTCGGCGACCCCGTCCTCATCGCAGACGGTCAGCTGCCACGCAACACGTGGCCGCGCGGCCGCATAGTCGCCGTGTTCCCCGGCGCCGACGGCGCAGTCCGGACCGCTGAGGTGCGCACAGCCGGCGGCACCTTGAAGCGTCCGGTGAAGAAACTCGTTCCACTGCCTCAGTGAACGAAATCCAGGAGTCGAGGCGGCGGGCACCGCCGCGGCGAGGCCGCTACACCGGCCGTCGCTCACCGGGGTGATGCAGCGCCGCTCCGACATCGAGGCGACATCGAGTCGTCACTGCACTGCACGGCGGGAGAGATGTTCGCGACGGCACGTCACCATATAGTGATAGTTTGATAGTAAATAGAACAATATAGACTCATATAGACTTATAGTTAAAATCAGTGTAACGTTTCAGAGTAAATAGTACTATGTAACTTCGTAGTAGGAGTCGTTCCCACGCTCCACAGTGTAATGCGTTTAAATAGGCAACCTATAGTGCTTAAATAGTGTCTAGATTCAAGTTTGTGTGTAAAACCGTAAGTACAGCGCTCTTTGTATCATCTATTAAGTGGGTACTTCGTAATATATAGTTTTGCTCATAGTGCGTCCAGGTACCCTAGATTGAGACCTAGCCCTGGACCTAACTTTCATAGTCATAGTGTTTCAGTAGCCCACTTGGTAGACGTTGCAAGGCGCGCGTACATAGTTTGTTGTTTTAAATAAATGATTATTTTTTCGTGGTTTCATTTATAGAGGTGTGACACACTCAAATAGAAGGATAGGTCGAATGTAAGCCCTAGGTCATGTAATAGTATAGTCAGGCTACCTAAAGCCACTTGTAACTAGGGTCCTACTATAGTGTTTCATGAAACAGTAACCCGTAAAGTTAAATAATAGTCCCATTTTCTTAGAATATTTTGCTTTACACCTGCTATAGTTTTTCAGTTTTATAGATGCAATCGGGGTTACAGTTTCAGGAGACGGACGCTTTCAGGAGGATTCTAATGATAGGTCACACACCATAGTTTTATAGTATTTTAATAGAGAAAACACACAATTTACACACAAACATTGTAAAAATATTTATAAATAAAGCGACTAATTAGCAAGCGGTCTGCGGCTCTCGTTACGGTAAAGTTTCGCGGTACTTAGGCGCACGCGCCGAAATCGCGAATTCGTAGTCATTGGCACGGAACTTTTGAAGCGCCCTCTATCGCACTAATGTACTCCTGAAGGATTACGCAGACCGCTTCCTGAAACGTTATGAAGACTTATTAGCCGAATGACTTTAATTTCAACATAGAAACCTCTTCCCTTACACAGCGCCTGGCGCACTTCGAACACTCAGAAACTTCAACACTTCAAGGAAATCACTCCGGAACCTATAGGTGTAGGACGTCAGCGCCGTCTGGAAGTATTCGTAACCCATAGTATCCAGCGATCACGCCCGTCCGGCACAAATAGCATACCTATTTTGTTCCAACTTCAAAAAAAGATGGAGTTTCTCAATTCTGTTGTACATTTTTGTATTGTTTTTTGATGAAGACTTGAAAAACAAACTACGTACCAACAAACCTCATGAACAAACCAAAACAAAAAAAAAACTCATTCTGAATCAAACTTCAAACAAAATAAGTACGTACAACAGTTAATGGTAGAAATGAAAATAATGAAAACAAGCTGTAATTAAAGAGGAAATTAATACAGAACACGTTATTAACAAGCTTCGTTGCAAATTACTTTTGTTTCCACAAAAAGTTTTCGTAACCAATTCTGGAGTTTTTTCTCGTTTGTCCAAAGTGTACTTGTTCCGTTTTACGGCTTGCTCCGAGTTTCGCTATGTTTAGGAAATAACTGGAAAGTGGGCCGTGGGAAAACCCTTTAGGATTATTGTATGACCTGGTTGAAATTATTAGGGCATCTTAGATGTTAGAGCCCCAACCCTCCGGGGAATAAAGGGCTGAATTGATGTTATGTTTATGAGTAGATGGTGAAATCTTCGTGTTCCAAATACGTAACATGTTCTCGAATGAGATTGGACAATATCTACAGTGTTATCAAATCTGAATTGTATTATAAATCTTGGATATAGCTTCTAACATAATACTGCATATTTAGAAATGAGATATTCGAGTTTAATATTGACACTATAAGATACTTATGTATTTTTTAATAATAAAGACTTATACATGTGTACGTAGATACATCTGACATGCATACCATCACGCCTGTATTCCCCGATGGAATAGGCAGAGGTGTACTAATATACATATACCCACAGTTCGCCTGTATGTTTTAGGTCCCATGTAATAGGGGGCGAGCTTATTGTCATTAAACTCGTAACTCCGAGCTACTACTGAGAACTTCATATAGAAAAGCCCAATAACACTTCGCTCGACCTGGGAATCGAACCCAAGACCTCTAGCGTAGCAGTCGCGTTTAGGACCACTAGGCCAACGAGGCAGTTCTAACTAAATTTCTGAAGTTCTGAGTGAATTTTAACACTTATAAGTTAATAGGATTATGTGCTCTAACAGGATACAAAACTGCACTAAAGCTTGAAGCCTTATTTTATACATTAATGGAATTCAAATAAATTAATATTAAATTATAAATATAAATCCTGCAATAGTACAACCACAGAACTAAGCTTCTTATCAAATAGACTATCATTAAGCAGACATATTGTTGTTCCATAACATTAATATTCCACCGTAATCCGAACTCCTAAACTAAAATACTAGAATATTATAACCGTAACACAAAATTAAGCCCAAATGTTGTTCAAATAGAGATAAATCGAAAATCCATGAATTTACCTGCACAATAAACTGAGCAATCCTGAATTTGTGTGTTCATAATTCACGTACTAAACAATTTCAGTCCATAAGTTGCGAACGTAATCACAAATAACATTGTTTTACTATCGACGGATCGTAGCTGTAACGAGCTCGCTATCTGCTGACCCCAACTGACACACACTTCATGCTAATACATTATGTTAAACTGGGCGGGAATTCAGGCGAACGATTAGTTGGAATTATAACATACGTACATCACGCCGCTAGGCAGAGTTGTACCATTGTACACCCACAGTTCTCCGGTATGTTTAGGTCCCATGTAATAGGAAGTGTAGAATATTCAGGCGCACGGGTCGAGGGTTCCGAAGAATTAAATAAAAGACGAGCAGAGTCTTCAACCACTTATATTGTTGTTCACAAGCTTCCGATGATTGCTACAGTACGACTGACTTACGACTGACAAATTTTGCCGTGAGGCGGCTATATTTATGACTTTCCTACGTGGGTGCAAGTAGTGCCATGACAAATAAAATAACAAAAGGTGTTTGCACCAATCACGTCACAGTATTTCTCCCATATGTCTCTACGGTGGTGGAAGTAGTGGGTAGGGCGCGACATCATCAACAAATGTTCCACCAATCAAATATGCACATTTTTGTCATTAAATTTACTTATAATCTAGAATCATATATTTACCTTAATTCTAGATGTATCCTAAGTTACATTAATGCTAAAAATAACCTAGGACTAGATAATCAAAACATACATCATTTGATAGCGCAAAAGCATCTATATTTACATGAAAATCAAAATATTGTTACAATTATAGATTTAATCTTCCTATTGTACATATTTAAAACTACAGAAAGCCCTCGTGCTCTCTTACAATTCCACCCCCCGCAAGAGGGTTCAACCGATTGCGCTTCCGTCAGTAGGGAGCACGACAACTTTTACTACGGGCCGACGCAGCGTACCCTTTGTAGTTTTGATATCTACAATTCTAACAATACTATCCGCACCTGGATGCACTTTGGCTATAATGCCTTTGGTCCATTCACTACGTGATTTGTTGTCATCGACCACTATCACTACATCGCCCACTTTTACGTTCGGCACTACACTGTTCCACTTTTGTCGTTGCTGGAGCGTAGGCAGGTACTCGCGCAGCCATCGCCTCCAAAAGAGGTCGGCCAGCGCGTTTACTTGGCGCCACATGCGCCGCGAGTCGATGTCGGCGGCATGCTGACGCGTACACGGAGCATCTCCCGCGGCAGTGCCAAGCAGGAGATGGTTCGGTGTCAACACGACGGGTTGCTCAGCATCGGTGCTCACGTAGGCTAGTGGCCGGCTGTTAATTACCAGCTCGGCTTCTGCGAGGAGAGTGAGTAGCACCTCCTCCCGAGGCGCGCGCTCTTTTAAAGTAGAGCGCAGCGCGTTCTTCACGGAGCGCACCAGTCGCTCCCAGCTCCCGCCCATGTGCGGGGCGGCTGGCGAGTTAAAGTGCCAGGCGATTCCCCGACCTGTCGCCTCGCTTCTAATGCGACCCACGTCTAGGTCGCGCAGGGCCTGGCGTAGCTCGGCGTGTGCTCCAACGAAGTTGGTCCCGCGGTCGGAGTATATGTCCGCGGGACATCCTCGACGTGCGATCAGGCGTCGCAACGCCAATATGGCTGAGTCTGCACTCAGCGACGCCGCTAGTTCCAGGTGTACGGCGCGTGTGGTGAGGCAAGTAAATAGAACGCCCCATCTCTTCTCCCGGCGCCGACCGATGCTCACCTCCATAGGGCCAAAATAATCCACTCCACAGTGGACGAATGCCCGGCGATTAATCTCCAATCTCGCGATGGGTAGGTCGCCCATCTTAGGCGTCGACGGCTGGGCTTTCTTAATCCTGCACGTTTGACATTCTCTTGCGATTGCTTTCACTGTTGACCGTAAGTTCGTTATCCAGAACTTTTCTCTTAAAGAGTTCACCACGGTTTCCTGGTTGGCGTGAAGCGCTGTTGTGTGGTATCTTTTAATGATAAGCCGAGTCAAGGCGTGCTTTCCGTCTAAAATAATGGGGTGACGCGCTCCGAAAGTAAGTTCACTGCAGGCGCCCAACCTGCCGCGTACCCGTATCAAACCATCTTCAAATAACATTGGGTCTAGTTTTTTAATCTTACTGTTCCGAGGTAGCGGGCGGGCTTCTTGTAGAGCTTTTGATTCTTCCTCGAAGCTCTCAGTTTGTGCTATCTTCAGTAAACGTAGCTCCGCCTCTCGTAGATCGTCGACCGTTACGGTTGTCGAGTCGCGTCGTTTGCGACAGCGGTCCGTGAAGACCTTTATACGTGCTACTACGTATAAGATGCGTGTCCACGTACTATACCTTTCATAGGGCAGCGCGGGTTCGGCCTTAGTAGTGACGTTCACGTTGTGTACCCGCTCTAGGTCTGCCTCTGACACTGCGTCAACTCCAGAGTCCACCGGCCATTGCTCCTGTGGGCTTGAAAGAAATGAGGGACCCGAAAGCCACATATTACTGTTGACGGGCCACTCCAACCGGGTGCCTTTATCGGCTGGGTTCATCGCCGAGGGAACCCAGCGCCAGTCTTTCATCTTTGACCTTTTATCTATCTCTGCTAACCTATGAGATACAAAACGTTGGAAGTCGGTTGCTTCCGAGTGGATCCATTTGAGTACTGTCCTACTATCTGTCCATAAGACCTTTCGGGTGATTTCAACTCCTAACTCTTTCTCCACGGTGTCGGCTACCCTGCAGGCCAACACTGCCGCCTGTAACTCAAGGCGTGGGATTGAAATCACCTTTTTAGGTGCCACTCTAGCTTTCCCCATCACGAAGCTAACGCGCCTAACGCCGAGTGCATCTTTTCCCACCAAGTAGGCGACTGCCGCGTAGGCGGATTCACTAGCGTCCCCGAAGACGTGAAGTTCTACCTCTGATAACTTTATACCGTACCATCGCGGGATGGTTATATTGTTTAAGATTATAAGGTTCCGTAACCACGCGAACCATAAAGTTGCCTCCGCTTCATGCAGCCTCTCGTCCCACTGGATTCCTGTACGCCATATCTGCTGCATTAATATGCGCGACTGAATGACGCATGGATACAGGAAACCCAGCGGGTCGAACACCGACATTATGAAGCGAAGAAACTCTCGCTTCGTAGGAACAACGTCACCCTCTATAATTGTCTTCGGTAACTTTTTAAATGATAGGTCAAAAGCCAATTCATCGGTCCCCGGTGACCAAATCATACCTAAGGTGCGCTCTGTGGCGCCCTCGTCTTTTTCTAACGAGACTCTGTCGGGCATCTCTATTTCGAGAATCTCCCTGAGTTGTGGCGAATTGGTGACCCACCCCCGTATATTAAACCCGCCTTCGGCGTGGATGTGAGCCACCTCCTCTATGCGTTTGCTAGCCTGCGCGACGGACCATGCACTATCTAAATAGTCGTCCATGTAATGACTGTTATGTATAGCCGACACTGCTTCGGGATACTGACTATTAAATCTGGCCGCATTTTTATTCAAAATATAGATTGCGGATGTAGGGGAAGACACAGCACCGAAAATCATTGAATTCATGACAAACGTGTCAGGTTCTCCACTATTATTTTTATTCCACAAGAAAAGCTGTGCCCCTCGGTCACGTTCTCTGATTTTTATACGTAGGAACATGTCCGCTATATCTCCGGTGAATGCTACCGGTCCCAATCGGAATCTAATTAGAATTCCTAAAAGAGAATTTAATAGGTCTGGCCCCGCGAGCAAGCAATCGTTAAGAGCGGTACCTTGAAAAGTGGCGGCGGCGTCGAAGACTAGTCTCAATTTCCCCGGCTTATTAGGATTCTGTACCCCAAAGTGAGGTAGGTACCACACCGGATCTTCGAAGCGGCCGTCCGCTTTACTCGCATAACCCTCGCTAATTAATCGTTCAATTTGATTTTCATATGCTTCCGCGTACGTAGGATTCTTATGCAACCTACGTTCTATTCCCGACAGTCTCTGTCGCGCATAAGCATAGTTATCGGGTAGCTGTGGATCGTCACGCCTCCACAACAATCCTACTTCCCATTCGCCGTTAATAGTGAAGCTACTGGTTTCATCTAATATTTTTAAAGCTCTGTCGATGTCTTTATGAGACCTAGGGATTTCGGTTATACCTATTGCTTCTAATTCGAATTGGTTTTTCACCATATCATGCAGTTCAGACAGAGGTTCCGCTAAACAGTTCACGGCTTCGTAGCCTACCCTAAACCCTTTACCTATGGGCCCATGCAGAACCCAGCCTAGCTTGGTCAAAGATGCAACTGGCTTACCGGACTTTCCTCGGCGAATCTCCTCGCCGACCAGCAACTCCCAGTTGTCCTGTCCCAGCAACAGCATCGGCTTGACTCCGCACATTTCCTCCAGGCCCAAGTCACGCAGGTGGGCGAGCTCCTTTATCAACGCAGCCGGCACCGTTTGGGCGGGCAAATCCAGCCTCTTGAACGTACGCACACTTATTTTGTGATTCACTTTATTTGGCCCGCGCACTGTCACATATATTTTCCTTGAGGATTTATCAGACACCTCATTACCGCGCGCACTTTTTAGCACTAAAGGTATTCTATCACCCGTTGCCTTTCCAGCTATCGAGTCGTCGATAAGCGATACTGTAGCTCCGTCGTCCAGTAGAGCGTAGCAATCTCGTTCGTTTCCGTTCACTGACACGGAGACGGGAATTATCTTCAACAACGCTTTGCCGTTATATTCTTTCACATTAGTGACGCTTTCAGTTTTATGCTCTCTATCTACGTGCAGTAAGTCGTGATGTGCATAGTGGCATTTCGAGCATTTGCTTGCTCGGCAGAACTTCTTCGCATGTTGTTTTATTATACAATTAAAACACATCCTCTGATCTTTTACAAATTGCCATCTCTCATCAGAAGTTAGTTTCGCAAACTTTTCACACTTCGGTAATTTATGATCTCCCTTGCACATAGCACACTGCACATTGTTCTTATTATCTTGTTCGCTGTCGCTTTGTACATGTAATCTCTGAACATTTTTAAAGTGAATGCCTGGCTTACTATGTGCGCTTCTCAAACTTTTAACATTAGCCGTTTGACCGGCAGCGCCCATGTCCATCTGCACATAAAATGACGTAGCTCGGGCTAAATGGCTCAGGAATTCAGATAATATCTCTAGGCTGGGTGACACTCTCACATCGATGCCCTGAGACGCCGCCATACCCATTGCGAAGTCGCCATATTGAGCCCTCTGCACAGGCGTTAATTTACTCAGTAATTCACTCACCAGTTGTGGGTTGTTCAGGTATCCATTCGCGTGCACATTCCTCAACAGCGACACACAATTCCTCACTGTAGATGAGAACTTTCTCAACTCACGACCACTTTCTGTTACTTTCGGTAACGCACGCACTTTCTTCAACGCACACTCCAATATTAAATTAGGATGTCCGAACTCTTCATCCAGTGCCTTCATAATCTCCGATGGGTTAGTTGATGTCCGCAATAAGTCTTCTACCGCTATTTTTGCCTCTCCCTGCAGTGACGTTTTCAAGCGCGCTAAGTTCTCGTGCGGCTTAAAGTTGTACATAGCTGTTGTGTCCCAGTACATGTTCTTGTACGATAGCCACTCTGCCGGGTCACCGTTGAAGTATGGCAACTCATAGGCTTGCCTGGGTACTGGCCGCGGACGAGCTAGGTTTGAAATAGCTTCTGCCAGCTGATCTATTTTCCTGTCTCGCGGCTTGCTTCTCTCCGTTTCTTCGGCGAACGATTGATCCCATTCAGGCACTTCACGTGGTGGCACTCGCGGAACACTAGCCGTTACTATCGGCGTATATTCGCGGAACTGTACGGTCGCGGGCGCACACTGAGGGAGCGCAGATATCGAGGTCGCATATACTGTATGCGGTTGCGCGGTCACTGTTTGCGGCGCGGTCACTGTTTGCGGTTCGTACGCTGTTTGCGGCGCGGTCACTGTCACTCCGCGGGAGGTCGCGGCACTCTCGGTTGCAGGCACTCCGTACGCAGTCGTTACTACTGCGGGCACTGGCACTGGCACTGTTTCTTGCGCGTCGTGAGCTTCTGCGATCACTTGTGTTTCACTCGGCACTGAGTGTGTGATCCAATCTTCCACACGGCGTGTTGTAGTTTCTTCATCGGACGAGTCTTCTTCGGCGACGGCATCTATCTCGGCCAGTTCCGCCTCCAACTTCTTCTTGACGAGATTTTCCCTCAGGCGCACTAATTCCCTCTCAGCCTTGTACTCGGCCCTCCGGCGGAGGTAATCGGCACTCTTCTGGCCGCTCTTCGATGAGACGTGGCTGGTTCTTGATCTCGGCGTCCGTACCACCCGTAGTATCTCCGATTCCCGAGGCACTGCAGCCGCGTCGCGATGGTCAATCACGCGTCCGGGGCCCGCCAATGGAATCACGGGTGCGGGTAATGCCGACGACACTGTAGGCGCTATCGAAGGTGATCCCGGTGCCATTTCAGACGGCACTCCTGAATCGGCTTCCATCTCTCGTCGCTTGTTCAACGCTGCCTCCAATTTGCGCAGCTTGCTCCTCGTGGCGACTGAGCTTCGTTCACTCATCTTGAATGCTTCAGACTTCTCAGGCTTGAAACTTCAAACTCTTCAGGCTTGAGATGTAATTCTTCAGACGCAGGATCCGGCTCGAAGGACCAAAATTGTAGAATATTCAGGCGCACGGGTCGAGGGTTCCGAAGAATTAAATAAAAGACGAGCAGAGTCTTCAACCACTTATATTGTTGTTCACAAGCTTCCGATGATTGCTACAGTACGACTGACTTACGACTGACAAATTTTGCCGTGAGGCGGCTATATTTATGACTTTCCTACGTGGGTGCAAGTAGTGCCATGACAAATAAAATAACAAAAGGTGTTTGCACCAATCACGTCACAGTATTTCTCCCATATGTCTCTACGGTGGTGGAAGTAGTGGGTAGGGCGCGACATCATCAACAAATGTTCCACCAATCAAATATGCACATTTTTGTCATTAAATTTACTTATAATCTAGAATCATATATTTACCTTAATTCTAGATGTATCCTAAGTTACATTAATGCTAAAAATAACCTAGGACTAGATAATCAAAACATACATCATTTGATAGCGCAAAAGCATCTATATTTACATGAAAATCAAAATATTGTTACAATTATAGATTTAATCTTCCTATTGTACATATTTAAAACTACAGAAAGCCCTCGTGCTCTCTTACAGGAAGAGAGCCTACTGCCATTAAGCGGACACAAATCTTAACTCCGACTTGGTACTGAGAATTTCATAGAAAAACCCAATAACCCTTTGCTCGACCTGGGAATCGAACCCAAGACTTCTAGCAAAGCCGTCGCACTTAATACCACTAGGCTAACGAGGCAGTAATGTTAGTTCCAATTATAAGTTCAATGCAAATCCGTACTAATATAATAAAGCTGAAGATATTTCTTGTTTGTATAAACGCACTTGAATCTCTGAAACTACCAGTCAGATAGGAAAATTCTTGCATATATTATGATAGGCAAATTCATTAGGAATATAACATCTAGCTACGATCCACGGTAGAAGAGCAATAATCAATGAAAAAAACCACTCAAACAAAGTCGTATTGATTTTAAAAAGAATATCCATGTATTTTATTGCTCTTTCTTCTCCATATAAACCTACTCTTTGGAACGAGCAAGTAGCTACAACTTTTTGAGTTACCAACTCCCTGACAATTCAAAGTGGCTGTAAATGGTTTATTTGAAATAAATGGTTTGAGTTGGAGTTTGGTTTGTAGATGTGCTCTTGGATGTAAAGTGGCAAGATAAATGGGGTTGGTATCTTGATGGGACTAGATGTTCGTGAAGATAATATCCCAAAACTAAATTAGACCGAGACATTGCGTTGTTCGTGGACATCTAACTAGTATCTACACAGATTTGTAAAATCCGATAAAAAAAGCATATAATATATACTAGCTTTGTTGTGATGGCCCAGTGGTTAAGGCGCCCGCATCTCATGCACGAGTTTATGAGTTCGCAACTGGACACGGATAAGCACAAATGTGACTTTTTCTAATGTATATGTACTTTCTAAGACTAACTTTTGACATACGACTTCGTTCGCGTCAAAGTCAATATATTATCCCAAGGGAACCATACATTTATCCTATTCGCTATTACAAACTATAATCTACATCTATCCCTATCCAAATCCTTTCAACCGTTCTACCGTGATTAAGTAACAAACATCCATTCATCCAAACTTTCGCATTTATAATAGTAGTAAGATTAATGACATAATTAAACAATTTTGGTTTATTTTAGCCTTTAGACATCAAAGCATTTTTCATAAGTAAAAACCTGTAATTGACTGTCAGACTAATTGACTGTTCTTAGTTTGTTTGTTTAGCTGTAAGTCCCTTATATTAATTAAATAACTAAGCGCGACTGCTACGTTAGAGATCTTGGGCTTGATTCCCCAAGTCGAGTAAAGCGTTATCGGGATTTTCTATGAAATTCTCAGTATCAGCTCGGAGTTAGGATTTGGGCCCGGTTAATGGCAAAAGGCTCGCCCGTCGTTACACAATCTAAACATACCGGCGCAACATTGGTACACCTCTGCTAAACTCTTCGGGGAATACGGCCGTGATAGTATGTAATGTAATTAATTAAATAGTAGGAGGCAAGGAAGTAGGGTACAAATACATTTTTAACAGTGAGATCGTAATAAACCCGTTTCAATATCGTCCCTCCTAACAATGCTGCAATCTGCCGGCCGTAATATGCATCTAACATAATTGCAGGCGATTGCAGTCCCTGTCAAAATATACGAATATACGTGGACTAGTTTATACCGTTTTATATCTGTTTTATACAGATTATCGCGTGTTTTATGCGCGCTGTCAATTTTAGTGCTAATTAGTTGGGCGTCACACATCAATTATGGTAATGTTTGTGTTGTTTAGTTGTATCGGTAAATTTATATGGCACCTTGATGTTATATAAATAACAACTTCTGAACAACAGCATGATCACGCCTGTGTTCCACGAAGGGGTAGACAGAGGTGTAACCAATGTACACGTGGGTGTGCATTGGCTACACCTCTTGTTTGTTGTTTGTACCGGCAAGCTCCACAGTTTGCCTGTCCAACAAGCAAACAAACCAACCCAACCAACAACAACCAACCAACTTCTGAACAATCCTCTAAAAGACTGCTTTTTATTTTAGGATAGTCAATTGTAATAACAGTCATAATTAAACAATCACGCTGTTTTTTTGGAAAGAAAAATACCGTACACAATAGCAATATTAATCTACCATCATGTACCATCATCATACCTATCAGCCGATGGCTGTCGACTGCTGAACGTAAGCCTCTCCAAAAGATAGCCACAATGACCTTTCTTGCGCTGCCCGCATTATTGAGGATTTTTTATATTCATATTTACGATCGTAATTCTGTTTTGGTACATAGGCACAATACAATTTTATACCAACATCTTATACTACAAACATGTAAATACTATTTTTCGCACAAATGAAATATATTTTATCTTTAACGTTATAAAAAAAATAAAAATAAAAAATATACCATCACGCCTGTATTCCCTGCAGGGTTAGGCAGAGGTGTACTAATGTGCACTCACAGTTCGCCGTTCGCCGGTATCTTTAACGTTACAGCTCTTTAATTACGATGTTGTAAGTTATTTTGGGCACAATAATATAATTGAGTTGATTGATATCATAAGTCAGTGACTGACTCCATATTTAAATAGTAACAAACATAAAAAATGCATGAAAACAAAGTTTTGGTAACAGTTTACTTTAAATGTCATGGCTCGATGAGGTAAGCACACAAGTTTACTAACTTAAGCGATTTTGAAAATCGCTGGCATTCACTTTATGATCGCTTCCTGTGATACATAGATACAAATAAATATTGCAGTTTCAAAATATAACTGGGTAGGTAGACATTTCATGTACCAATGTGTTTTTTCAATTCACAATACTTTTCAAGTTTATCTTGGACATCACTGACATCTATGAAAGAAAACGACGTGAGTAAACCTGCATTTTTTTTAAGTCTATGAACGCCAAACTGCCTTCAGCAAAAGTAGTAATCAATATTCGGACCTTCTCTGTATGAGAAGAGGCCCTTACCTTGCAGTGGGACAAATAGGCTGGTGTTGTTATTAATAAAAAGAAGTACGACTTTCTTTGATTTTTTTCAAACTTTTCATTGTCTTCAAATAATAATGTAATAATCCTACATTTTGTTAACAAAACTACCCTAACTGCCGTCTCCCATCCTACATAGGCTTAACGTTATACGAAATATTGACTTCAGGAGAAACATTAATTTAGCAAACTGTCGTATTTGAGATCGAAATATGCGAGAGTTGTGACACTTTAATTATAAACTCATCATCCGAACGAGA
Source organism: Caradrina clavipalpis (assembly GCA_932526535.1). Lineage (NCBI taxonomy): Eukaryota > Metazoa > Arthropoda > Insecta > Lepidoptera > Noctuidae > Caradrina > Caradrina clavipalpis. The sequence continues at coordinate 556,367 of OW052101.1, forward strand.
CAGTTTCTCATTTTCCTTAATACACTCTTCTAATAAATGTTCTCTGTCTCTTTTTAACGTTTTTTATACCTACCTATTTATTTTCGTGACATCCATATAGATTATGTTTTAATAACTCTGAATTAGTAGGGTAGAACGTTTTTAGATAGTACTTAAATGTATTTTGTATTTTTTGTCAGCCTATATTCTGTCCTACTTCTTCTCAAAGGCCTCCTTCCAGTCCTTTCAGCCTTCTGGATTCCGTGCCTCATCCTTCCAGCTTTGGAGGAATCCATTAAGTTCATCCTGCCATCTACTTTGTTTTTTTTTTTAATTTGAGATGGATAAGCTCTTGACTCTTACTAGTCTAGGTCAGAGGTGACAGAGACAAAGTCGACGATGGAGTGAGTTTACCCAGAAGAAGCCTGTTCACTCTAACTTTGAAGAGATTAGGGTTAAATGCGTTTGGAAATACAGACTCAGGTAAAGAGTTCCACTCCTTTGCAGAGCGCATTTTAAAAGGCGATTCGTATTTTATTAACAAACTTTTATGTCATCAGATGGCAAACAAGCCAACGGCCCACCAGATTTAAAATCGTCTTCGCGGCCTACAGACATTTGCAAGACCAGAGATCAGCCTTGCAGATGCGTTGTTATGCCAGAAACAAAGTTGAAGTTACTAAATAGTATTAGTCAAGTTCTTGCACATCTTGTTTAAAATTCCTCTCGGCACAAAGCGAGTGGCTTATTTGCTGCTAATGGCTAGAAGCGTAGGAAACGTAGCAGAAATAATCGAAGTAGCGTTAATATCCTCTATTAATCTCTGTTAAAAAAAATATTATCTTTTCTCTCTTTGATTAAGAGACTGAACTGAAGAGGTTTACTTTAATCTCAAGGAAAGTAAACTCAGATAATTCTCCATTCATAAATACTTTTACTGTTTTTTCTAAGTGTTTCCTCTTCAGAAAAACAGAGTTTGAGAGTATTTTATCTTTTGAAATCTTTTCAATCAATTACAATGATTAATTTATTCATTCATTTATGGTATGACGAGTCATTTGCATCATGAGTGGCAACGCACGGAGGAGGCGCCCTAGAAAGACCTACTCTGACCTTATTGATGAGGTTCTTCAGAAAGGTCGGGTGTGCAGTACTCGTAACCGGCGTGCTTGTATGACCAGATGTATGAACGTGAAAAAGGCGAATGGACTATGTAAGGATTGTAGCAGGTGGCTTTCTGTGGTTTCTGCGTAATTCCATTTACAGCATTAATTGAATGATCTAATTTTATTTCCACGCTTATCATTTGTTACTGTGTTCACTACCTTATCTGAAATTTCAAGACATGCTCGTAATAGCAGCAAATTGCCTTCAAATTGATGTTATTTAGAGCCAATTTAGCTAAATTGGTCAACATTATCAAATAGGTTAAAGTATCCGTAACCGACTGATTATAATGTTGTCGTTAACTGTGATCCTTGACATCGCTATTTATAACTCACTATTGTTATGTTTGTTTGTAAGTTTTTGAAAGATAATGGTTCAGTACCATCTGTAAATATCTGTAGGGCTGGTTGAAGTCCTATCTACGAACAAACCATCCATCATCACGTCTGTATTCCCCGAAGGGTTAGGCAGAGGTGTACCAATGTACACCCACAGTTTGCCGGTATATTTAGGTCCCATGTAATAGGGGGCGAGCCTATTGCCACTAACCGGGCACAAATCGTAACTCCGAGCTGCTACTCAGAATTTCATAGAAAAACCCAATAACAGTTTTTGCTCGACCTGGGAATCGAACCCGGGACCTCTAGCGTAGCAGTCGTGCATAGGACCACTAGGCCGACGAGGCAGTACGAACAAACTTACATCTAAAACCAGGTCATAACGGCACAGAAAGTACTATCAACGTTTTTTCTAATTCATAGCATGGCAATAGCGAGAAATAAAAATATTATGGTCTTACGAACCTGATAAGTAGATTTTTAATTGGCTTTAAATATTACAGCAAATATTATTTGCAGTAAATATTGTAAATCATTGATTTAAAAAGAGTATGTATTTCTTGCCTATTCTACTCCATTCGAAACTACCTTTTGAAAGGGGCAACTAGATTCAATTTAATATTTTTCTTGTATATGATGTCCAAAAATGCCCTTTATTGCCCCAATTAAAATAAATTATTTCTCTTTGACAATTTTTTTTACACTAAAATTCAATCGTATCTACAAAAACACAACTCAACATACAAACAAACGACCACAACGACTTCTTCACCAAATCTGATGCATTGCCCCCCCCCCCCCCCCCACTTACCCCCATCTCCCCCAAAATTTACGAGGCAACAAGACAGCATCGTAATAACGGCAAATTGACGTCAAATTGTCGCCGCTCACGCTCAATTTACTAGCCACACTGTATACTGTGTATAGCGCTTTGTCCTTGCAGGGAGCGGGCAGACTAATCTAGATAGAACACAGGTTAGGGCACTGTGTCGTGCTACACTGCAACACAGTGCTACACTGTGGGCCAAAGGTTTAAGAGTTCAATCTTGGCGTGAACGTTAAATTGTCGTTTGATTTTCTTTGTTGGTTGGGTTATTGTTGTTTTCATTTTGATTTTCTGCAGATAGTAAGAGCAATGATTCTCATCCTTAAAAAAAGATAGAGGCAGGGTATCGTTCTCGTTTTATCGTATGTTCATACATATGATAAAACCTTAGACTAAAGATTGACTCTATTATCAGCAAGTATTGGAAAAAATCACACGTAGGAGTATATTCGATCTTGAAGAGTAATGTACTTGCACTATATCACTATGTACATAAATGGAAATTGATTCTAAATACGAGCAAACCCGGAAAACTCTACGTTATAGTGCGGAAATTGAAATGCATAATTATTCTCGCAAGCATAATACCTCTGCTCTGATCTGATATTGCTATTAGTGTTTTTTTTGGGAACTGGAGTGACTTGATTTAAGATTTTAATCGCTTCGTTGTTTTTGTCTTTGTCACCTCTGACCTAGAACAGACTCAAGAGCAAATCCATCTCAAGTAAAAAGAAAAATATTTTTGTAGCTAAAGTTAAAACACGAACAAACATAAAAATAATCTCATTTCCTCTCCACCGCGATGCTAACAGAGTATTCCATCAAACGTGAGATACGGTTCGAGCTCGATACAAAAGTGTAAACTGTATCAGTGGATCTGTCTCGGGGACTAGTGAGATGATACGATCGCTTTACCGACGAGATGAGTTCGACACCAGGATGGGTGCGACTGGATAAGAATAACACCACCATTACTTTTTCTATCGCAAAAATGCTGCTGTGTTCTGATTTGAAGGGTATGGGTGTCAGTGTAATTACATTAAGATTTTTAGTGGCTTTGAAATCAATAAATGGTTAGTAAATTGAAGTTTCGAAACAGTGACGTCATAGTTTCATACTGTCATACAAAGTCAATGGGGGAATCGCGTTTTGACAGCTTGAAAAAGTATGTCAATTGATTAGTAGTGTCATCTACTCAATTCTCGTAACTTTTAGGAACGATCGCAATCTAACATTAGTCCTTATCTACCAAAGTATCAAAGACATAGATAGTCAGCTTTACCTTCTGTCTCCGTCTGGATTTGAACAGGTACACAACAATAAATATAATGGTAGATAAAAAACAAATAGGTAGTATGAGGATTTTGTTCATTTTCAGTTCACAACATACAATTCGGTATTAGAGACATAATTAAAATTTCTGCTCGTAGTCATCTACAAACGTACAAAATTTCAAAATGTATTATTTATTTATTTATTGACACAAATCTTACCTAAGGATTTACCTAAAATCTTAACTACAACTATCTTATTTTATCACCAATCATATCCACAAGCATCAAATCTAAGATGTGAACCGTTATCAGGGCCCGATTCAGGCGCTTACCTGAAAGAACGGTTTCCATTTATTTCCTGTTTCCCCGGGACGTGTTTAGCAATTTTTTCAGCGAAGCTTTTCTTTAGAAAAATTCCTTTATTTTTTACTTTTTTCTCAATCTTTATCCATGCTGGGAGCCCTCTGGCAAGGTGTTGAAGCTTAAAGGATTAGCAAATGGAAACCAGCTTCCGTATTTATACTGATTCAGAGAAATGCGTTTCGAAATGAAGAATTATTAATATTTCTCTTCTTTACTTATGGTTTAAGTGCAAAGCGATGTAGTGAGTCAAAGATTTCAGCTTGCATATAAGAGCTAGGGAGTTCAGACATTAATCTAGAACTAGAATTTATCAAAAATATTTTTTTTTTATTTACAAAAAATATGATGAAGTGGTTTCTTTTTTGGGAATTGCTATGGTTGTACGTAAGACATTTTCTAACCGTACGTAATCTATTCCCAAAATGGAACGATACTTCAATACAAAAATATCAATATCACTCAATACAAATAAATTACATCACGTTATTGTAAAGACATCCTCATTCCGCCGCAAGTAAGTATATTATGTAGATACGAACATATATTGTGGGAATATAAAACGCGCCAGTGTTTAGGCGTAGAGATATATTATATATTGTATCTGAACTGTTATTGAAACGTAGGGTTGCTGCTGCTAAATCAAAAACAAAAAAAACATTTAAAGCAACCGTAAATCTCTATAGCACATACAATTTTAAAGAAAGTTGGGTTATGGAGACCACCATCTCTGCACAATAATGCTTGTGTAACATTCTCTTTCTAAAGATGAGTCTGACTGTCAAACAATCATTGGTCAGCCTCTTCAATATTCTATACTTAATATTATGAATGCGAAAGTAATTCTGTATGTCTGTCTGTCACGCTCTCACGACTAAACCAGTGAACCGATTTTGATGAAATTTGGTACAGAGTTAGTTAGAACACCAAGAAATGTCATAGGCTATTTATTATTCCACGACTTCATTTACGTCCGCGATAACCGACACTTATTCAAAAGCTACTTATTCTTCACTGTGTGTGCAACCTCACAATACTTGCACAAGTCAAGGTAACACCCAGATGAACCTACGATAACGTAGAACTGTGTAATACATTTTCTCATTTAAATGTCGTGTCTTTAAATACTGATGTTATCATGTAAAGAAGGAAGTTCTGTTCGTTTGTTTGTTCAGGGCTGGCACTCACCTGCTGTGTTGTAATTGACATAACACTCTAGGTAATTATTGTCAAGGAATATAGAATTAATGGATTAGAGTAATTCTTTGTTTTTGAGCGTGGTTTTATGAGACTACTAGATAGCTTCTAAGAGTCGTTAGTTTACGAACTACTGAAGAAGATCGGTTGAATGACATTTTGATTGCGACAAATAAGTGATATACACACTTATTTGATATCGTGATAAATAGGCACCAACTTTTCTTCTCCTTGGAAAGGTAGTATTTCTTTTTCTCTATATTGATATTACAGATATATTACGTAATTAGTATTTTAACTTTACATACATACATTTATGACCCTGGTTTTACTGGTTTCACTGTACCAGTAGGCGTCTGAAACTTCATACAACAGAAACAGTGTTTGATTTGATATTTAATTAATGCAATCGCCTATCAGCCCTGTAACTAACTGTCCAGTCACTATTCTATTTCGAATGGCGTTCATATAAAAATATTTATACTAAGGTTGAACATAATTACACCAACATATTTTTTTATTACATTTTTTGACTTTCTTAAAGTAGAAAAAACCTCCCGTAGCAGCCCTGGCGCGCCTCGTAATCCGGCCGAGGCGGTCGATTCCTGAGATTGTGTATTCAATTTCCTTTCTGCACTGAAGCGCAGACATATATTTGTATTGTGACATTCATGTACGAAGCTTAAGGGGCGATACCACGTAATGAAAAGTAGAGAAAGTGACGTGATTAGATTTTAACAACGATACAGCTGACATAGAAACGTCTATAATGGTTTAAAAGATAATCTAAATAAACGGAACACAGTATATATACATACCATCACGCCTGTAGAAGGGCTAGGCAGAGGTGTACCAATGTACACCCACAGTTCGTCGATATGTTTAGGTCCCATGTAATAGGGGACGAGCCTATTGCCATATACCAAAAAACCGAACTCCCAGCTGCTGCTGAGAATTTCTTGGCAAAAATAATAATAATGGGATTGTAATTGAGAATTTATGTATTACATTATTCCAAGAGTTTTAGATCGGTTCTTTATACGTTTTTTAGTATTCCTTTTCGTAGTATAACATCTCCAACCGCACTGAACAAGCAATATACCTCTAGGGAGCCAATTCTCCTGCCAGGGTTGCGGAATTTGTTTGAAAGAGTCACCGCGGGTCTGGAACGCAAAGGGCATTATGAGGAACACGGATATGTTTCAGTCAGTAAGAGACTGACATTCCGTTCCTTTCCACCCAGTGCAGTAAATGTCATTTGATGATTACCCATCCTTAGAAAAAGGGGGGCAATTAATAAACACTTTCTAATTTTATCTTGGACATCACTGACATCGGTGGAGGAAAACATCTTAAGGAAATCTGGAGTTATAATATTAACATTATAAATCTGAAGTCGCCAATCGGCCTTGAGCAAGCGTGGTGATCAATGATCGTGCCTTCTTTGTATAAGAAGAGGCCTTTGCCTTGCAATGAGACAATAACAGACTGGTATTATTATTATATAATATTATGTTTGGAAAAAGATAAAAGTAAGTAAGTAATAAGAGTAATTTCTTTTGCAAAAGTTACGTAAAAAAATATGTTAAAATAAAGAATACGGAGTAATCAATAAAGCTTTTATATCTTTAATAAATTCAATTTCAGAGAGCTCGCGTCAATTTACGAAAAAAATAACTCGATTTTGATAACAGCGCATTGTGTTGTTTATTAGTTTTTTTTTTTCAATAACAATAAAGCAAAGAGGCGAAAGTAAAAAATAGACTAGATTATTAGAGGTCTGAATGTCAGAGCGGCCCCCTTGACCTTTGCTTAGCCTAGTTAAATTACACCCAGACGTACCCACCACTGAATTGTCTCGTGAAAATAATAAACAGAATTATCCAGTTCGTTTGAAGTAGGTAATTCCAGAAGAACTTTTAGAAGCACTTATGTATGCAGAATAATAAAAAATGTCTAGACTAACAACTTTAGTCTAATTCGTCATATAAGGAGCGGAGTAATGAGCATCGAACGATACTGTAGCATTGTTCATAGATTATTTGATAATGGATTAAAGATCAGAAGAAATAGAGTTGGAAATTGCGTGCGATATTTAGTTTTCAGTTCTATATCTGTGGTGTTACCGCGAGGCTTTTGGGTTTTACATTAAAATTTCGTCCTGAAAAACACTCAAAAGTGTTTACTAATTATGAAATCAGAGTTGTGGTTCGTATAAGTCGACAAAACTGGAATAAAAGGAGAGATAAGAAGGTTATTTTAAAACCACTTTGAATATTTATTGGTAGATAAATTTTACAGAAAATAATGGTCATAATGTAATTTTCTTACAACAAATTATGGTTTAAAGTTAAAGTAGTCTACAGATACAATTTACAACTTAATTTGTGAAAAACTGGTGCCTACACTAAGTTGTTTTTCAGAACCTGTAAGTCATGTGACCAGGCTCTGATATTTTTTTTATGGTTCATGATATTGTACTGGTGATATTCCGTTTTCAATCACCAGTACCTAGTATTCATTAATTGGTGCTGATATGTAAAAAAGAAGAATGTGCAAAATACTTTTGTATTTATCGCAATCACACAGCTTCCTTTGACAATCGTCTCCAAAAACTGGAAGCCTCCATAATTTAAACTCTCATTCCGGGTACCAGTATTTACTTTAGTCGGTTTGCAAGCAAAACTTCAAGTCGCTGATCCGTTAAGATGACGCACGCTGAGCGCCAAATCTGACATATTGCGACGCGTCATCTTTTTTAAATCTGGCTTGCATTTGTTTTAAATGAGGTAAGCGTACTCTTTCGACGAGAAGTAAAAAAAAAGCAAGAGCTATACTCTGGTTGCGTTCGTTCTTATTTTGAATATAAGATAGTTAAAATTTTTTTTTTAATTATTTGTGATGAAAGTGGGTCTTAGTGAGCTACTCGTTTAAGATAACTTATAGTTTTTCGGGCGTTTAACTGGCAGTTTAATCACAATAATCATGTTTTATTTTTAGTTTGCATTACAACCTCGTAATAAGTTGGAAAGATGGGTTAAGTTTTACAATATTTTGTGGTCTTCAGCCGCTACTATAAAAAAAAACAGAAGAACACTAAGAAAACCTAATAATTATAAGACTGTTACGAATGGAAAAATCTTCAACACAAAATGAAATCAATAAAAATGTACTCTTCCCATGTATTTTCCCTTCACCTTAACCAAACCCCCATAATGTTTGGCACACTTACCCACCATAATTCCATGTTAGTTCCACATATCATATATCCCGTCTACTCGGGTTATACGTCATATAAATATGACAAGTTGTGCCGCGATGTCACAAAGCCACAAAATGGAATTGGAATGTCGTTGCGAGCGACAAGCGACGGTGCCCGTGTTGTGGCGGACAGAATATAGTGAACAGTGTGTTGAAACTGGCATGCAATTCAGTTTAAGTTTGTATTTTTCTTCTTATGTTCCTTTCACGTACGAGCGTGTAGTGAGATGGGTAAGCGGATGGAAATTTTTGAGTATTACGTTTGGGAGTTAAAAAGAGAAATAAAAATAGTTTTGTATGCAATATGGCCGCTTGCGGCTGTGGAAATGTTTGTTTGGTAAGTAAATAAACCTTTCTTGTCGACTTACTTACGTTTAGATACTACGTAATCGTAATGTTAAACCAAAAGCTTTCAAAATTACAGCTACAAGATGATTTTAAACCAAAGACTGAACATGTTTCACTAAATAAAAGTCATAAAATATACCGTTATTTTAATTATCAAAAGCAAAGGTTGCTTAATTACAAATTGACGATACTCTCTACGGGCCCGATACGACGCCATAACATCATGTTCATTTACCGTTTGCGAACAAATAAGTAATTCAATTTCCAATACACACAACACCCACAACGAAACTCGACACCTAACATCCAAATTACAATTTCGCTCCAATCTAAAAACAAAAACGAACTGGCGATCCAATCTATAAAACAAATGAACGAACATAAAACTTAATTTTATAGGTGCGCATGGCCTACAGTGTATTTGTGAAAAAAAAGTCGGTGGCATTTTAGGTTTTCCGATACGCGATCGACGCTCGCACGGTTCACGAACATCAACAAACCTAACTATGCGTTTTACAATAAAAATAAAATTGAACCGAAAGCTTTGCCGATTTGTACGGATTCCCGAACCGGCATTTTAATTCGTTGGTCAAATATCACACAATGGTGCCATGGAGTAACCGCGGGCAGAAGGACATGCAGTAAAACTATCGCCACACTATCAATCTAACAAACAGTCTCAAAATGTTCATATTCGTCTGTATTTATTTGCATATCATAATATGTATAAAGGTGTTACATATGGCTTAAAGCTAAAGAACAGTTATGAACCCTGTTAGGGCACAGCAACATTGAAGGTATTCAGGTAAAATTAAACCGTGTTTTTTTTTCTTCTTTTTGTCTTCTCGCTTACTTTAATATCATCCGCTGGTGCATTCATCAGATCCTCACCAGTGCGGGTGGCAGGGCATGAGGCTCAAGATGAAAGGTAGGTCATGGTCTTCCAGTGAGACGCCGCATAGGCACAATCTGCGAAACCCCACCTGTGGAGATTTTCTTTGCTGCTTCCGCCTTGGATGCGAAGTTTTCTAGAAAGCTCTGCGAATGCTTGATAAAATATTCAGGAGGCCTAAGTTTTTGCCAAAAATTGCATCTTTACTAACACATCCAAGAAAAGCATTTGGTCACTTTTAGCGTTTCCCCCACGACCGAGAATCGGACCGATTATCGGGCCGATTTTTGACAGTTTCTTCTCGTTGATGAAGAAATCTGTCAAAAATAACCCTAACCTTTGTAGGTTAGGGTTATTTTTGACAGATTTCTACTATAAATATATATATTATTGATTTATACTATTTGTACTAGAAATTGCAACCGCGAACCTATTCTATTTTATAAAACTAGAAACAGATACTTTATAAACTAGTGCGTTTTATCTTGTAAACCTTCTGTTGTAATATTATGTGCATTGATAAGTACTATAAAAGGTTTTTGGGTGACAGAATAGTACGAGACTGAATAACTAGTACAATTGAAAGCCGCGGGCCGCGTGCTTGCATTGTCCGCATAATGGTTTTTGTGATGTAACAAAAGTCATATAAAAAACAATCGTTTGTGCTGCTTTAGTGAAAGTAGTGCTTTTTAGGGTTCCCTACCTGCCAATGGTGCCTACGGAACCCTATTACTGAGCCCCCGCTGTCCATCCGTCTGTCTATCATCAGGCTATATGTCATCAACCATAATTAGGTAGAGAGTTGAAATTGACACGTTTTTTAGTATGTAATGTTAAATAATATAAGGTGTTACATTATTTAACACCCTTTGTGTGCGAATCTCATTTCTACTAAACTAGTTTTTCAATTAACTTTCTGGGGTCTACCATCATTTCTTAGAATAGTTTTAGAATAGAATAGAATAGTTCTTTATTTGCACAGAAAGTAGGCACAAGTTACAGATGTTCAGTTAAAAAATTATCCATACTAACTGCAAACTACTAATATTACTTTGCGCACTGTTGGATTTTCAACGCTCAGGTCAGCACCGAGAGTTGCATATCCAACAACTGAAATTACAAAGTATTCGATTTTGAGATGGTAGTATTCCGGCGATTAAGATGATTATGTTATGTTGTTACCACACGACGTAGGCACGACATAAATAATAGATGTGACGCCACCGCATCCTTCCACCGCCTTCCGCGATAACTCGGGGGTTTGCTTGGCAAGTTCATTATGAGTGATATGCCCGTGACGGATAATAGTACGATTTAATATTCTCGACATCCCATATAATTATTAATAATCTAACCGGGTTTTATTGATTTTATCCCATTGCAAGTAGTAATTACTCTTTTAAGATGGCATTTTTTACTAAAACAAAAGCTATTATCAAAGCAGAAGAGGATTTTTGTTTGTTTGTTTAAGGCGCTAATCTCTGAAACTCCCAGTGAGATTAGAAAAAAAATATAATAACCAGATTTACGAGGAAGAGTATGGGAAATGTAACATCACGCCACAACACACGGAAGCGGAGCAGTACCTAAACACGTGGACGAAGTCGCGGTTCGAAGCTAGCGCTTATTATATTACGATACTGTTGAACTAGATCAGTATTATACTTACTCTTCTCCTAAAGGGGAGAAAGGCCTTGTAAGAGAGCACGAGGGCTTTCTGTAGTTTTAAATATGTACAATAGGAAGATTAAATCTATAATTGTAACAATATTTGATTTTCATGTAAATATAGATGCTTTTGCGCTATCAAATGATGTATGTTTTGATTATCTAGTCCTAGGTTATTTTTAGCATTAATGTAACTTAGGATACATCTAGAATTAAGGTAAATATATGATTCTAGATTATAAGTAAATTTAATGACAAAAATGTGCATATTTGATTGGTGGAACATTTGTTGATGATGTCGCGCCCTACCCACTACTTCCACCACCGTAGAGACATATGGGAGAAATACTGTGACGTGATTGGTGCAAACACCTTTTGTTATTTTATTTGTCATGGCACTACTTGCACCCACGTAGGAAAGTCATAAATATAGCCGCCTCACGGCAAAATTTGTGTTCGGTTTCAGGACCCAGCACTACTGCGTCCAGCAAGTCCATCGCATCGTCGAACACACTAGTGTAGGTTTTCAGCGCGGCCTGTTCACGGGCGCGCTCTTCTTCGACATAGCGAAAGCTTTCGACAAAGTGTGGCACAACGGCTTAATATACAAGCTGTACCAACTCGGTGTGCCCGACCGTCTCGTGCTCATCTTACGGGACTTTCTGTCGAACCGCACCTTCCGCTATCGCATCGAGGGAGCTCTGTCCTCTCCCCACCCCATTCGCGCAGGAGTCCCCCAGGGCTCCGTCCTTTCTCCCCTCATCTTCACGCTGTTCACCAGCGATATTCCAAAGAGTAGGAAAGCCCAGCTGGCCCTGTTCGCCGACGACACGGCCATCTACTACACCGGCCTCAGTCCCGACGCTATCGCTCGCACTCTCCAGTCCTCCGCCAACGCCCTAGGCGCTTGGTTCCGGAAATGGAGAATCGAGGTCAACCCCGACAAGAGTCAAGCGGTCCTCTTTTCTAAACCGCGCTCTAGACCCCCCCCCCCGCCCAGTCAGATCACCATGTATGGCAAGCCGATCCCTTGGGAGAAGCGAGCTAAATACCTAGGCGTGATTCTCGACAGTCACCTCACTTTCGCGGAGCACATAAGGACGGTGCGCTCTCGCGCCGCCTTCGCTCTCGGTAGGCTCCACTCCATGATTAACCCGCGTAGCAAATTGTCACTCAAGTGCAAATTGCGCCTCTACACCGCGTGCATTCGTCCCATCATGACTTACGCGTGCGCAGTTTTCGCGCACGCGAAGCCCCACCATATCCATAGGATGCAGACCCTTCAGAACCGTTTCTTGCGAAAGGCCACTGGAGCCCCGTTTTATGTTCGCAATGAAAACCTTCACCTTGACCTCCGCATTCCCACGATCCAGCAGTTCATGAAACGCATCACCAAGCGTTTCTTTGACGCTGCTGAAATCCATCCCAACCCGTTGATCGTATCGGCCGCCCGATACACCCCCTCCCTCATCAGTAGGATCCGTAGACCGAGACATACTTTAACCGCCCCTGACGACGCCATTACTCTCCGCCAGGAGAGTAATAAGCGCACCAGTACAGTACACAAACACAGACCGCCATCGTTCCGCCCTCGCCGCCGAGGGCCGTCGCGAAATCCCCGTCCGATTCCTCCCGTCCCTTGCTCGAGCCAGCCCGCGAGCTGAGCAGTAGCTTTAAAATACCCCGTTAATAATAATAATAATGATCGATCCAGCCTGTCCCTTTGCTGCCCTCTCCCAGCGACGCCCTAAGCCGAGGCCCGTACCCCGCAGGGGGTGCCCTTAGCGTGTAGTCGCTTAGTTTTTAAGTATTTTTGTAAGCCCTGGCTGGAGGCCTTAACTTCTAAGGCAACCACAGGAAAGCCCGGTTAAGCAGTACACAACCTCCTAGGTTGAACTGCGAGATGCCAATCCGAAAAAAAAAAAAAAAAAAAAAAAAAAAAGCAAAATTTGTCAGTCGTAAGTCAGTCGTACTGTAGCAATCATCGGAAGCTTGTGAACAACAATATAAGTGGTTGAAGACTCTGCTCGTCTTTTATTTAATTCTTCGGAACCCTCGACCCGTGCGCCTGAATATTCTACAATTTTGGTCCTTCGAGCCGGATCCTGCGTCTGAAGAATTACATCTCAAGCCTGAAGAGTTTGAAGTTTCAAGCCTGAGAAGTCTGAAGCATTCAAGATGAGTGAACGAAGCTCAGTCGCCACGAGGAGCAAGCTGCGCAAATTGGAGGCAGCGTTGAACAAGCGACGAGAGATGGAAGCCGATTCAGGAGTGCCGTCTGAAATGGCACCGGGATCACCTTCGATAGCGCCTACAGTGTCGTCGGCATTACCCGCACCCGTGATTCCATTGGCGGGCCCCGGACGCGTGATTGACCATCGCGACGCGGCTGCAGTGCCTCGGGAATCGGAGATACTACGGGTGGTACGGACGCCGAGATCAAGAACCAGCCACGTCTCGTCGAAGAGCGGCCAGAAGAGTGCCGATTACCTCCGCCGGAGGGCCGAGTACAAGGCTGAGAGGGAATTAGTGCGCCTGAGGGAAAATCTCGTCAAGAAGAAGTTGGAGGCGGAACTGGCCGAGATAGATGCCGTCGCCGAAGAAGACTCGTCCGATGAAGAAACTACAACACGCCGTGTGGAAGATTGGATCACACACTCAGTGCCGAGTGAAACACAAGTGATCGCAGAAGCTCACGACGCGCAAGAAACAGTGCCAGTGCCAGTGCCCGCAGTAGTAACGACTGCGTACGGAGTGCCTGCAACCGAGAGTGCCGCGACCTCCCGCGGAGTGACAGTGACCGCGCCGCAAACAGCGTACGAACCGCAAACAGTGACCGCGCCGCAAACAGTGACCGCGCAACCGCATACAGTATATACGACCTCGATATCTGCGCTCCCTCAGTGTGCGCCCGCGACCGTACAGTTCCGCGAATATACGCCGATAGTAACGGCTAGTGTTCCGCGAGTGCCACCACGTGAAGTGCCTGAATGGGATCAATCGTTCGCCGAAGAAACGGAGAGAAGCAAGCCGCGAGACAGGAAAATAGATCAGCTGGCAGAAGCTATTTCAAACCTAGCTCGTCCGCGGCCAGTACCCAGGCAAGCCTATGAGTTGCCATACTTCAACGGTGACCCGGCAGAGTGGCTATCGTACAAGAACATGTACTGGGACACAACAGCTATGTACAACTTTAAGCCGCACGAGAACTTAGCGCGCTTGAAAACGTCACTGCAGGGAGAGGCAAAAATAGCGGTAGAAGACTTATTGCGGACATCAACTAACCCATCGGAGATTATGAAGGCACTGGATGAAGAGTTCGGACATCCTAATTTAATATTGGAGTGTGCGTTGAAGAAAGTGCGTGCGTTACCGAAAGTAACAGAAAGTGGTCGTGAGTTGAGAAAGTTCTCATCTACAGTGAGGAATTGTGTGTCGCTGTTGAGGAATGTGCACGCGAATGGATACCTGAACAACCCACAACTGGTGAGTGAATTACTGAGTAAATTAACGCCTGTGCAGAGGGCTCAATATGGCGACTTCGCAATGGGTATGGCGGCGTCTCAGGGCATCGATGTGAGAGTGTCACCCAGCCTAGAGATATTATCTGAATTCCTGAGCCATTTAGCCCGAGCTACGTCATTTTATGTGCAGATGGACATGGGCGCTGCCGGTCAAACGGCTAATGTTAAAAGTTTGAGAAGCGCACATAGTAAGCCAGGCATTCACTTTAAAAATGTTCAGAGATTACATGTACAAAGCGACAGCGAACAAGATAATAAGAACAATGTGCAGTGTGCTATGTGCAAGGGAGATCATAAATTACCGAAGTGTGAAAAGTTTGCGAAACTAACTTCTGATGAGAGATGGCAATTTGTAAAAGATCAGAGGATGTGTTTTAATTGTATAATAAAACAACATGCGAAGAAGTTCTGCCGAGCAAGCAAATGCTCGAAATGCCACTATGCACATCACGACTTACTGCACGTAGATAGAGAGCATAAAACTGAAAGCGTCACTAATGTGAAAGAATATAACGGCAAAGCGTTGTTGAAGATAATTCCCGTCTCCGTGTCAGTGAACGGAAACGAACGAGATTGCTACGCTCTACTGGACGACGGAGCTACAGTATCGCTTATCGACGACTCGATAGCTGGAAAGGCAACGGGTGATAGAATACCTTTAGTGCTAAAAAGTGCGCGCGGTAATGAGGTGTCTGATAAATCCTCAAGGAAAATATATGTGACAGTGCGCGGGCCAAATAAAGTGAATCACAAAATAAGTGTGCGTACGTTCAAGAGGCTGGATTTGCCCGCCCAAACGGTGCCGGCTGCGTTGATAAAGGAGCTCGCCCACCTGCGTGACTTGGGCCTGGAGGAAATGTGCGGAGTCAAGCCGATGCTGTTGCTGGGACAGGACAACTGGGAGTTGCTGGTCGGCGAGGAGATTCGCCGAGGAAAGTCCGGTAAGCCAGTTGCATCTTTGACCAAGCTAGGCTGGGTTCTGCATGGGCCCATAGGTAAAGGGTTTAGGGTAGGCTACGAAGCCGTGAACTGTTTAGCGGAACCTCTGTCTGAACTGCATGATATGGTGAAAAACCAATTCGAATTAGAAGCAATAGGTATAACCGAAATCCCTAGGTCTCATAAAGACATCGACAGAGCTTTAAAAATATTAGATGAAACCAGTAGCTTCACTATTAACGGCGAATGGGAAGTAGGATTGTTGTGGAGGCGTGACGATCCACAGCTACCCGATAACTATGCTTATGCGCGACAGAGACTGTCGGGAATAGAACGTAGGTTGCATAAGAATCCTACGTACGCGGAAGCATATGAAAATCAAATTGAACGATTAATTAGCGAGGGTTATGCGAGTAAAGCGGACGGCCGCTTCGAAGATCCGGTGTGGTACCTACCTCACTTTGGGGTACAGAATCCTAATAAGCCGGGGAAATTGAGACTAGTCTTCGACGCCGCCGCCACTTTTCAAGGTACCGCTCTTAACGATTGCTTGCTCGCGGGGCCAGACCTATTAAATTCTCTTTTAGGAATTCTAATTAGATTCCGATTGGGACCGGTAGCATTCACCGGAGATATAGCGGACATGTTCCTACGTATAAAAATCAGAGAACGTGACCGAGGGGCACAGCTTTTCTTGTGGAATAAAAATAATAGTGGAGAACCTGACACGTTTGTCATGAATTCAATGATTTTCGGTGCTGTGTCTTCCCCTACATCCGCAATCTATATTTTGAATAAAAATGCGGCCAGATTTAATAGTCAGTATCCCGAAGCAGTGTCGGCTATACATAACAGTCATTACATGGACGACTATTTAGATAGTGCATGGTCCGTCGCGCAGGCTAGCAAACGCATAGAGGAGGTGGCTCACATCCACGCCGAAGGCGGGTTTAATATACGGGGGTGGGTCACCAATTCGCCACAACTCAGGGAGATTCTCGAAATAGAGATGCCCGACAGAGTCTCGTTAGAAAAAGACGAGGGCGCCACAGAGCGCACCTTAGGTATGATTTGGTCACCGGGGACCGATGAATTGGCTTTTGACCTATCATTTAAAAAGTTACCGAAGACAATTATAGAGGGTGACGTTGTTCCTACGAAGCGAGAGTTTCTTCGCTTCATAATGTCGGTGTTCGACCCGCTGGGTTTCCTGTATCCATGCGTCATTCAGTCGCGCATATTAATGCAGCAGATATGGCGTACAGGAATCCAGTGGGACGAGAGGCTGCATGAAGCGGAGGCAACTTTATGGTTCGCGTGGTTACGGAACCTTATAATCTTAAACAATATAACCATCCCGCGATGGTACGGTATAAAGTTATCAGAGGTAGAACTTCACGTCTTCGGGGACGCTAGTGAATCCGCCTACGCGGCAGTCGCCTACTTGGTGGGAAAAGATGCACTCGGCGTTAGGCGCGTTAGCTTCGTGATGGGGAAAGCTAGAGTGGCACCTAAAAAGGTGATTTCAATCCCACGCCTTGAGTTACAGGCGGCAGTGTTGGCCTGCAGGGTAGCCGACACCGTGGAGAAAGAGTTAGGAGTTGAAATCACCCGAAAGGTCTTATGGACAGATAGTAGGACAGTACTCAAATGGATCCACTCGGAAGCAACCGACTTCCAACGTTTTGTATCTCATAGGTTAGCAGAGATAGATAAAAGGTCAAAGATGAAAGACTGGCGCTGGGTTCCCTCGGCGATGAACCCAGCCGATAAAGGCACCCGGTTGGAGTGGCCCGTCAACAGTAATATGTGGCTTTCGGGTCCCTCATTTCTTTCCAGCCCACAGGAGCAATGGCCGGTGGACTCTGGAGTTGACGCAGTGTCAGAGGCAGACCTAGAGCGGGTACACAACGTGAACGTCACTACTAAGGCCGAACCCGCGCTGCCCTATGAAAGGTATAGTACGTGGACACGCATCTTATACGTAGTAGCACGTATAAAGGTCTTCACGGACCGCTGTCGCAAACGACGCGACTCGACAACCGTAACGGTCGACGATCTACGAGAGGCGGAGCTACGTTTACTGAAGATAGCACAAACTGAGAGCTTCGAGGAAGAATCAAAAGCTCTACAAGAAGCCCGCCCGCTACCACGGAACAGTAAGATTAAAAAACTAGACCCAATGTTATTTGAAGATGGTTTGATACGGGTACGCGGCAGGTTGGGCGCCTGCAGTGAACTTACTTTCGGAGCGCGTCACCCCATTATTTTAGACGGAAAGCACGCCTTGACTCGGCTTATCATTAAAAGATACCACACAACAGCGCTTCACGCCAACCAGGAAACCGTGGTAAACTCTTTAAGAGAAAAGTTCTGGATAACGAACTTACGGTCAACAGTGAAAGCAATCGCAAGAGAATGTCAAACGTGCAGGATTAAGAAAGCCCAGCCGTCGACGCCTAAGATGGGCGACCTACCCATCGCGAGATTGGAGATTAATCGCCGGGCATTCGTCCACTGTGGAGTGGATTATTTTGGCCCTATGGAGGTGAGCATCGGTCGGCGCCGGGAGAAGAGATGGGGCGTTCTATTTACTTGCCTCACCACACGCGCCGTACACCTGGAACTAGCGGCGTCGCTGAGTGCAGACTCAGCCATATTGGCGTTGCGACGCCTGATCGCACGTCGAGGATGTCCCGCGGACATATACTCCGACCGCGGGACCAACTTCGTTGGAGCACACGCCGAGCTACGCCAGGCCCTGCGCGACCTAGACGTGGGTCGCATTAGAAGCGAGGCGACAGGTCGGGGAATCGCCTGGCACTGTAACTCGCCAGCCGCCCCGCACATGGGCGGGAGCTGGGAGCGACTGGTGCGCTCCGTGAAGAACGCGCTGCGCTCTACTTTAAAAGAGCGCGCGCCTCGGGAGGAGGTGCTACTCACTCTCCTCGCAGAAGCCGAGCTGGTAATTAACAGCCGGCCACTAGCCTACGTGAGCACCGATGCTGAGCAACCCGTCGTGTTGACACCGAACCATCTCCTGCTTGGCACTGCCGCGGGAGATGCTCCGTGTACGCGTCAGCATGCCGCCGACATCGACTCGCGGCGCATGTGGCGCCAAGTAAACGCGCTGGCCGACCTCTTTTGGAGGCGATGGCTGCGCGAGTACCTGCCTACGCTCCAGCAACGACAAAAGTGGAACAGTGTAGTGCCAAACGTAAAAGTGGGCGATGTAGTGATAGTGGTCGATGACAACAAATCACGTAGTGAATGGACCAAAGGCATTATAGCCAAAGTGCATCCAGGTGCGGATAGTATTGTTAGAATTGTAGATATCAAAACTACAAAGGGTACGCTGCGTCGGCCCGTAGTAAAAGTTGTCGTGCTCCCTACTGACGGAAGCGCAATCGGTTGAACCCTCTTGCGGGGGGTGGAATTGTAAGAGAGCACGAGGGCTTTCTGTAGTTTTAAATATGTACAATAGGAAGATTAAATCTATAATTGTAACAATATTTGATTTTCATGTAAATATAGATGCTTTTGCGCTATCAAATGATGTATGTTTTGATTATCTAGTCCTAGGTTATTTTTAGCATTAATGTAACTTAGGATACATCTAGAATTAAGGTAAATATATGATTCTAGATTATAAGTAAATTTAATGACAAAAATGTGCATATTTGATTGGTGGAACATTTGTTGATGATGTCGCGCCCTACCCACTACTTCCACCACCGTAGAGACATATGGGAGAAATACTGTGACGTGATTGGTGCAAACACCTTTTGTTATTTTATTTGTCATGGCACTACTTGCACCCACGTAGGAAAGTCATAAATATAGCCGCCTCACGGCAAAATTTGTCAGTCGTAAGTCAGTCGTACTGTAGCAATCATCGGAAGCTTGTGAACAACAATATAAGTGGTTGAAGACTCTGCTCGTCTTTTATTTAATTCTTCGGAACCCTCGACCCGTGCGCCTGAATATTCTACAGGCCTGATTGACTACCGAAAGACCTGCACTGAAAGGTCACATACATACAATAAAACAGATCCACGAGGGATGTTGACATAATTGTCGTGTATGTAGACACGGCCGTTTGTTTAAGCGGCAGCGCTCCCATCAATCTTCATCGAAGGGACGCACTCGATTGACAGCGAACGCGCGCAATGAATACAAATGAACTTACCCTTAAATTTGTGGTACATAGTGTAAGATGTGGAGAAAGTTCTGCTGTGCTTGTACCTTTTTGAAATGTAAATTATATTCTTACGTATTTTGATCTGCCGAACCCCGAAGCGGTCCCTTTTGCTTGAAGTATTTTATTATTGGCTATCTTGAGTCTATACGTATATATGTCTATAAGTATTGGTATTACTATAACTTTAAGTGACTAGATATTATAAATCGCAAGTGTAACACTCCTATAATAAAAAAAAATATACAAGTCCACTGCAATTTCATTATTACAAACTAACTGTTCTAAGAGTATAGGTGAATTAGAAATTATAGCACCTTGTACTAGATAGAGTCTTAGATTAATTTGTGTGTTTTATCTGGGCCTTAGTTGCCTGATGATAAAATAATTATCATTTTCGAATGTGTTATTTTTTTCTTAGTTTTCTGGGTGATTTCAGCTGCATTATTATTATTATATATAACATTAAACCTTTTTTATTTTACAACTTGTATTTATAGAACAGCCTACAAACTGATCCAATCCTTTATTTGTACAAAAATGGAAACTATATTCAATTAAGTTTTCTAGCGAATAGAAACACAGTCAATTCTAGTCAGTCACCTCTAACTTGGACCGCTACCTAGACACGACGGTAGCTCCGCTCACAGAAATCAGTCTTCGATGGAAATTACAGAGAATTTTCATTAGAATGGGCTCTTAACTGATAACACCCCATTTATTCCGCCAAAGTACCGCCTAATACATTATTGAAGAGGTTTAGCTTTACCCTTAGTCCGCTTTTTAGTTTAGGCTAGTGTTGTGTAGCTTAGATTTTACTTATTTCGTAGAGTGTTCAAAACCATCCATATTTTATTTGTTTTTTTTTTTTTTTACATTAGAAGGCTAGATTGCTAATTACAAGCCTCCACAATTACCCCCGTCTACTTCAGGACTCCACTCTCACACACACAACACAGTTATACTTAACTCAAAATTACATAGATGTATTATTTTTTATAAACATACCATCACCCCTGTATTCCCCGAAAGATTAGGCAGTGGTGACCAATGTACACTCATAGTTCGCCGGTATGTTTTGATTTGTTTTGTTTCTATTGTTTTTCTACCTTGTAATATTCCATTGCTGGGCAAAAGGCACCCCCAATTCCTTTCAATTTAAAAATTAAGATAATATAGACAAAATAAAAAAAGTGTTCACATATTTCTCACAGAAATTACCAACTTGTATTTGACTTCAGAAGATCCAACGATTCTCATGAGCCTATCACATTGACAACTGAACCCAATAAAGTGAATTAGTGTCTAAACTGCGCAGACACTGCGTAGTCAAACAAACACTAAGTTCCCTACAATAGAGAGCTAAGTCCCACAGACATACTACAATAAATAGATAGATGGAGTGTAGAACAAGTTAGGTCGCAGCTGATCCCGGTACTACGTGTCAAGTGAGGGATTATGGTGCGAGCGAGGAAGTATTTGGGACAAGGCATAAACGATAATGTCGGGGTGGTCCAGTGGTTACGGTGGCCTCTCATGCAAGAGTTTGTGAATTCTTCTTCTTTATCGTGTGGGCAGTAAGGTCTAAAGGCCCCACACACACTAGTGTCAGAGTTTCTAAACCGCCGCAAGGGCCTCTGACATGGTTACCAATGATGTCAGTGATGTCCAAGATAAACTTAGTAAGTATAAATGAATTATAAAAAGTCACATTGTACTTGCCCGTGGCTGGTTGCAAACCCACAACCTCGTGCATGAAAGACGGGCGCCTTAACCGCTAGGCCAACACGATATGAATTCATGAATGAATGAATGATGAATTCATTTGTACTTTTTACGTTTATTTGACGTCACTGACATCTATGAAGGAAAACATCGTGAGGAAACCTGTACTTATAAATAATGTACGTCCAGAATTGCCATTCCACTTTGAGCAAGCGTAATGATCAATGTTCATGCCTTCTCTGTATAAGAAGATGTCTTTTCCTAGCACTGGGACACAATAATAGGCCAATAATATTTTATAAAGACAAAAAATGGTCTACCAATATTATTATCAGTGCTTCCAATAAGTTAGGCAATAATAAAAAGTAGAAAGAACTCAAAATCACTCGCACTACTATTGCACAGAATATTATCAATAACTTTACACCATTATACAGAGCAGATTGACTCACAAACTCAAACTGATTACGTAAAAATAGATAACAAAAATGAAACAAGAAAAAATATATTGTTCAGTTTTTCATCCTATCCTTTCAAGGTAATCTGAAACATCCTTTTTAAGCACCAATTTTCTAGATACGTGCGTCTGTAATCTCTAGAAAATAAGTCTACGTTTCTATTTAGGAACAAACGTGTGTTTTACCTTACCTATTTCGCACAAGCCTTTTCAAAGCCATGAAATACTTTTAACTGCCTCGTTAGCCTAGTGGTCCTAAGCACGACTCTTACGCTAGAGGTCCTGCGTTCGATTCTCAGGTCAAGCAAAAATGTTATTGGGTTTTTCCATGAAATTCTCAGCAGCAGCTCGGAGTTTGGATTTGTGCCCGGTCAATGGCAATAGGCTCGCCCCCTATTACATGGGACCCAAACATACAGGCGAACTGTGGGTGTACACCTCTGCTTAGCCCTTCGGGGAATACGGACGTGAAAATACTTTTCAACCAAAAAGGTAGTTTTCTTTAAACTTGTTCCATCCACCAATAGAGTCACAGGATTACAAACACGCTCACATATGTACTTATGTACTTCTGAGTGAGACAAAATGCTCATTGAATTTCATAAGGCGCCGGATTGCAGACCGGACGCCGAACCACCTTCAACTTCAGTTCAGCTTGTTGCAACTTTGTTTTATTCGCATAGTGTTTTGTCTTGTGTAATGGGACTTCTTTTTGGAGTATACAAATTTTAGCAAAGTATGTTTTAAGTTGTATAATAGTACCTGGAAGCAAAGAACCTCTATTATAAAAGAACTATCCAGAATATTTAACAAAGAAATACCAGATCGTTAATATTAAAAGGATTGAAAGCGACGAAAATAAATATGAAAGCCATCTGGAACCTCTGAATAGGTATCACTATTAACAAAACATTTTTCAAGACCCCAGATGACTAGTTTAGTCCTAATATAATAGGGTCGGCCTAACTTTAACACGTGTACCTTTTTTACCTTACTAAAACCTAGTACCCACTTGAACTAAGCCCTAACAAGTTACAACTGGTAACCTAAATAGTTACAATAAAACCGAAGGGACAGAGAACATAGCTCTACACGGCTTAATTTTTTCATAAGTTTTTCGCATACGAGTCCCAGTTGGGCGCCAGTTAGCGGCGTACAATAATAATTTGTAAAGATTACGAACAACAGGTGTGGCTAACGATACGCCTTTGTGTTTATTATTTGCCTACCCACCTTTGGGCATAGATTAAATTATCATACGTGTAAAGTCTGTATTTATTTAATAAACAAAGTTAGTGTTTTAATAAACAGGGCTTATGGCAATCCAGTGCTAAATGAAAAGCTTTCGAAATGATTAAGTGTCATTTTCTTTATTTAAAATGTAAAATGTACCGCTTATAATTGTTACTAATATTATGAAGAGGTAAAGTATTTTTTGTTTGTAAAAGGGTAATCTTTGAAAATACTGGTCCGATTAGAAAAAATCTTTCACTAATGGGTAGCTACTTTATTTCCGAGTAGCATAGCCTATATTTTATAATATACTTGATTATGACATGGAGGACGTCACGGGTACAAGCAAGTGGTTAATCAATTTATTATACCTACTAAGATAAGCAATTTTGCGTCAATATAGTTTGAAGGTGATCTGTCTTAGAACATAACATAATTGTGATTATTTAATACGAATATTATAATGTTTTGTAAATAATCTGCAATTGAGGTTAGTTCTGTATAAACGAGGCAACTCACAAGCTTTTAATAATTAAATGACTTACGTGCGTACTTACTTAATGATTATTCGAAATCATTAGACTTACGCCAAAAAAATGATATAGGCTGGTTTATTTTGACAGCATTAGGTACTCATCGACGTTAAAAAATTTAAGTAGTAAACCACTAGGTATTCTAGATACATGTTAGGCATATACCATACCTAAAAATCTCGCGAACAAAGCACTGTCCCGTCTGTTCACTCGCCTACTCTCCCGACAGATAAACATACCTTCTCGTATGATTATTGTAAGAGAGCACGAGGGCTTTCTGTGGTTTTAAATATGTACAATAGGAAGATTAAATCTATAATTGTAACAATATTTGATTTTCATGTAAATATAGATGCTTTTGCGCTATCAAATGATGTATGTTTTGATTATCTAGTCCTAGGTTATTTTTAGCATTAATGTAACTTAGGATACATCTAGAATTAAGGTAAATATATGATTCTAGATTATAAGTAAATTTAATGACAAAAATGTGCATATTTGATTGGTGGAACATTTGTTGATGATGTCGCGCCCTACCCACTACTTCCACCACCGTAGAGACATATGGGAGAAATACTGTGACGTGATTGGTGCAAACACCTTTTGTTATTTTATTTGTCATGGCACTACTTGCACCCACGTAGGAAAGTCATAAATATAGCCGCCTCACGGCAAAATTTGTCAGTCGTAAGTCAGTCGTACTGTAGCAATCATCGGAAGCTTGTGAACAACAATATAAGTGGTTGAAGACTCTGCTCGTCTTTTATTTAATTCTTCGGAACCCTCGACCCGTGCGCCTGAATATTCTACAATTTTGGTCCTTCGAGCCGGATCCTGCGTCTGAAGAATTACATCTCAAGCCTGAAGAGTTTGAAGTTTCAAGCCTGAGAAGTCTGAAGCATTCAAGATGAGTGAACGAAGCTCAGTCGCCACGAGGAGCAAGCTGCGCAAATTGGAGGCAGCGTTGAACAAGCGACGAGAGATGGAAGCCGATTCAGGAGTGCCGTCTGAAATGGCACCGGGATCACCTTCGATAGCGCCTACAGTGTCGTCGGCATTACCCGCACCCGTGATTCCATTGGCGGGCCCCGGACGCGTGATTGACCATCGCGACGCGGCTGCAGTGCCTCGGGAATCGGAGATACTACGGGTGGTACGGACGCCGAGATCAAGAACCAGCCACGTCTCATCGAAGAGCGGCCAGAAGAGTGCCGATTACCTCCGCCGGAGGGCCGAGTACAAGGCTGAGAGGGAATTAGTGCGCCTGAGGGAAAATCTCGTCAAGAAGAAGTTGGAGGCGGAACTGGCCGAGATAGATGCCGTCGCCGAAGAAGACTCGTCCGATGAAGAAACTACAACACGCCGTGTGGAAGATTGGATCACACACTCAGTGCCGAGTGAAACACAAGTGATCGCAGAAGCTCACGACGCGCAAGAAACAGTGCCAGTGCCAGTGCCCGCAGTAGTAACGACTGCGTACGTAGTGCCTGCAACCGAGAGTGCCGCGACCTCCCGCGGAGTGACAGTGACCGCGCCGCAAACAGCGTACGAACCGCAAACAGTGACCGCGCCGCAAACAGTGACCGCGCAACCGCATACAGTATATACGACCTCGATATCTGCGCTCCCTCAGTGTGCGCCCGCGACCGTACAGTTCCGCGAATATACGCCGATAGTAACGGCTAGTGTTCCGCGAGTGCCACCACGTGAAGTGCCTGAATGGGATCAATCGTTCGCCGAAGAAACGGAGAGAAGCAAGCCGCGAGACAGGAAAATAGATCAGCTGGCAGAAGCTATTTCAAACCTAGCTCGTCCGCGGCCAGTACCCAGGCAAGCCTATGAGTTGCCATACTTCAACGGTGACCCGGCAGAGTGGCTATCGTACAAGAACATGTACTGGGACACAACAGCTATGTACAACTTTAAGCCGCACGAGAACTTAGCGCGCTTGAAAACGTCACTGCAGGGAGAGGCAAAAATAGCGGTAGAAGACTTATTGCGGACATCAACTAACCCATCGGAGATTATGAAGGCACTGGATGAAGAGTTCGGACATCCTAATTTAATATTGGAGTGTGCGTTGAAGAAAGTGCGTGCGTTACCGAAAGTAACAGAAAGTGGTCGTGAGTTGAGAAAGTTCTCATCTACAGTGAGGAATTGTGTGTCGCTGTTGAGGAATGTGCACGCGAATGGATACCTGAACAACCCACAACTGGTGAGTGAATTATTAAGTAAATTAACGCCTGTGCAGAGGGCTCAATATGGCGACTTCGCAATGGGTATGGCGGCGTCTCAGGGCATCGATGTGAGAGTGTCACCCAGCCTAGAGATATTATCTGAATTCCTGAGCCATTTAGCCCGAGCTACGTCATTTTATGTGCAGATGGACATGGGCGCTGCCGGTCAAACGGCTAATGTTAAAAGTTTGAGAAGCGCACATAGTAAGCCAGGCATTCACTTTAAAAATGTTCAGAGATTACATGTACAAAGCGACAGCGAACAAGATAATAAGAACAATGTGCAGTGTGCTATGTGCAAGGGAGATCATAAATTACCGAAGTGTGAAAAGTTTGCGAAACTAACTTCTGATGAGAGATGGCAATTTGTAAAAGATCAGAGGATGTGTTTTAATTGTATAATAAAACAACATGCGAAGAAGTTCTGCCGAGCAAGCAAATGCTCGAAATGCCACTATGCACATCACGACTTACTGCACGTAGATAGAGAGCATAAAACTGAAAGCGTCACTAATGTGAAAGAATATAACGGCAAAGCGTTGTTGAAGATAATTCCCGTCTCCGTGTCAGTGAACGGAAACGAACGAGATTGCTACGCTCTACTGGACGACGGAGCTACAGTATCGCTTATCGACGACTCGATAGCTGGAAAGGCAACGGGTGATAGAATACCTTTAGTGCTAAAAAGTGCGCGCGGTAATGAGGTGTCTGATAAATCCTCAAGGAAAATATATGTGACAGTGCGCGGGCCAAATAAAGTGAATCACAAAATAAGTGTGCGTACGTTCAAGAGGCTGGATTTGCCCGCCCAAACGGTGCCGGCTGCGTTGATAAAGGAGCTCGCCCACCTGCGTGACTTGGGCCTGGAGGAAATGTGCGGAGTCAAGCCGATGCTGTTGCTGGGACAGGACAACTGGGAGTTGCTGGTCGGCGAGGAGATTCGCCGAGGAAAGTCCGGTAAGCCGGTTGCATCTTTGACCAAGCTAGGCTGGGTTCTGCATGGGCCCATAGGTAAAGGGTTTAGGGTAGGCTACGAAGCCGTGAACTGTTTAGCGGAACCTCTGTCTGAACTGCATGATATGGTGAAAAACCAATTCGAATTAGAAGCAATAGGTATAACCGAAATCCCTAGGTCTCATAAAGACATCGACAGAGCTTTAAAAATATTAGATGAAACCAGTAGCTTCACTATTAACGGCGAATGGGAAGTAGGATTGTTGTGGAGGCGTGACGATCCACAGCTACCCGATAACTATGCTTATGCGCGACAGAGACTGTCGGGAATAGAACGTAGGTTGCATAAGAATCCTACGTACGCGGAAGCATATGAAAATCAAATTGAACGATTAATTAGCGAGGGTTATGCGAGTAAAGCGGACGGCCGCTTCGAAGATCCGGTGTGGTACCTACCTCACTTTGGGGTACAGAATCCTAATAAGCCGGGGAAATTGAGACTAGTCTTCGACGCCGCCGCCACTTTTCAAGGTACCGCTCTTAACGATTGCTTGCTCGCGGGGCCAGACCTATTAAATTCTCTTTTAGGAATTCTAATTAGATTCCGATTGGGACCGGTAGCATTCACCGGAGATATAGCGGACATGTTCCTACGTATAAAAATCAGAGAACGTGACCGAGGGGCACAGCTTTTCTTGTGGAATAAAAATAATAGTGGAGAACCTGACACGTTTGTCATGAATTCAATGATTTTCGGTGCTGTGTCTTCCCCTACATCCGCAATCTATATTTTGAATAAAAATGCGGCCAGATTTAATAGTCAGTATCCCGAAGCAGTGTCGGCTATACATAACAGTCATTACATGGACGACTATTTAGATAGTGCATGGTCCGTCGCGCAGGCTAGCAAACGCATAGAGGAGGTGGCTCACATCCACGCCGAAGGCGGGTTTAATATACGGGGGTGGGTCACCAATTCGCCACAACTCAGGGAGATTCTCGAAATAGAGATGCCCGACAGAGTCTCGTTAGAAAAAGACGAGGGCGCCACAGAGCGCACCTTAGGTATGATTTGGTCACCGGGGACCGATGAATTGGCTTTTGACCTATCATTTAAAAAGTTACCGAAGACAATTATAGAGGGTGACGTTGTTCCTACGAAGCGAGAGTTTCTTCGCTTCATAATGTCGGTGTTCGACCCGCTGGGTTTCCTGTATCCATGCGTCATTCAGTCGCGCATATTAATGCAGCAGATATGGCGTACAGGAATCCAGTGGGACGAGAGGCTGCATGAAGCGGAGGCAACTTTATGGTTCGCGTGGTTACGGAACCTTATAATCTTAAACAATATAACCATCCCGCGATGGTACGGTATAAAGTTATCAGAGGTAGAACTTCACGTCTTCGGGGACGCTAGTGAATCCGCCTACGCGGCAGTCGCCTACTTGGTGGGAAAAGATGCACTCGGCGTTAGGCGCGTTAGCTTCGTGATGGGGAAAGCTAGAGTGGCACCTAAAAAGGTGATTTCAATCCCACGCCTTGAGTTACAGGCGGCAGTGTTGGCCTGCAGGGTAGCCGACACCGTGGAGAAAGAGTTAGGAGTTGAAATCACCCGAAAGGTCTTATGGACAGATAGTAGGACAGTACTCAAATGGATCCACTCGGAAGCAACCGACTTCCAACGTTTTGTATCTCATAGGTTAGCAGAGATAGATAAAAGGTCAAAGATGAAAGACTGGCGCTGGGTTCCCTCGGCGATGAACCCAGCCGATAAAGGCACCCGGTTGGAGTGGCCCGTCAACAGTAATATGTGGCTTTCGGGTCCCTCATTTCTTTCCAGCCCACAGGAGCAATGGCCGGTGGACTCTGGAGTTGACGCAGTGTCAGAGGCAGACCTAGAGCGGGTACACAACGTGAACGTCACTACTAAGGCCGAACCCGCGCTGCCCTATGAAAGGTATAGTACGTGGACACGCATCTTATACGTAGTAGCACGTATAAAGGTCTTCACGGACCGCTGTCGCAAACGACGCGACTCGACAACCGTAACGGTCGACGATCTACGAGAGGCGGAGCTACGTTTACTGAAGATAGCACAAACTGAGAGCTTCGAGGAAGAATCAAAAGCTCTACAAGAAGCCCGCCCGCTACCACGGAACAGTAAGATTAAAAAACTAGACCCAATGTTATTTGAAGATGGTTTGATACGGGTACGCGGCAGGTTGGGCGCCTGCAGTGAACTTACTTTCGGAGCGCGTCACCCCATTATTTTAGACGGAAAGCACGCCTTGACTCGGCTTATCATTAAAAGATACCACACAACAGCGCTTCACGCCAACCAGGAAACCGTGGTGAACTCTTTAAGAGAAAAGTTCTGGATAACGAACTTACGGTCAACAGTGAAAGCAATCGCAAGAGAATGTCAAACGTGCAGGATTAAGAAAGCCCAGCCGTCGACGCCTAAGATGGGCGATCTACCCATCGCGAGATTGGAGATTAATCGCCGGGCATTCGTCCACTGTGGAGTGGATTATTTTGGCCCTATGGAGGTGAGCATCGGTCGGCGCCGGGAGAAGAGATGGGGCGTTCTATTTACTTGCCTCACCACACGCGCCGTACACCTGGAACTAGCGGCGTCGCTGAGTGCAGACTCAGCCATATTGGCGTTGCGACGCCTGATCGCACGTCGAGGATGTCCCGCGGACATATACTCCGACCGCGGGACCAACTTCGTTGGAGCACACGCCGAGCTACGCCAGGCCCTGCGCGACCTAGACGTGGGTCGCATTAGAAGCGAGGCGACAGGTCGGGGAATCGCCTGGCACTTTAACTCGCCAGCCGCCCCGCACATGGGCGGGAGCTGGGAGCGACTGGTGCGCTCCGTGAAGAACGCGCTGCGCTCTACTTTAAAAGAGCGCGCGCCTCGGGAGGAGGTGCTACTCACTCTCCTCGCAGAAGCCGAGCTGGTAATTAACAGCCGGCCACTAGCCTACGTGAGCACCGATGCTGAGCAACCCGTCGTGTTGACACCGAACCATCTCCTGCTTGGCACTGCCGCGGGAGATGCTCCGTGTACGCGTCAGCATGCCGCCGACATCGACTCGCGGCGCATGTGGCGCCAAGTAAACGCGCTGGCCGACCTCTTTTGGAGGCGATGGCTGCGCGAGTACCTGCCTACGCTCCAGCAACGACAAAAGTGGAACAGTGTAGTGCCGAACGTAAAAGTGGGCGATGTAGTGATAGTGGTCGATGACAACAAATCACGTAGTGAATGGACCAAAGGCATTATAGCCAAAGTGCATCCAGGTGCGGATAGTATTGTTAGAATTGTAGATATCAAAACTACAAAGGGTACGCTGCGTCGGCCCGTAGTAAAAGTTGTCGTGCTCCCTACTGACGGAAGCGCAATCGGTTGAACCCTCTTGCGGGGGGTGGAATTGTAAGAGAGCACGAGGGCTTTCTGTGGTTTTAAATATGTACAATAGGAAGATTAAATCTATAATTGTAACAATATTTGATTTTCATGTAAATATAGATGCTTTTGCGCTATCAAATGATGTATGTTTTGATTATCTAGTCCTAGGTTATTTTTAGCATTAATGTAACTTAGGATACATCTAGAATTAAGGTAAATATATGATTCTAGATTATAAGTAAATTTAATGACAAAAATGTGCATATTTGATTGGTGGAACATTTGTTGATGATGTCGCGCCCTACCCACTACTTCCACCACCGTAGAGACATATGGGAGAAATACTGTGACGTGATTGGTGCAAACACCTTTTGTTATTTTATTTGTCATGGCACTACTTGCACCCACGTAGGAAAGTCATAAATATAGCCGCCTCACGGCAAAATTTGTCAGTCGTAAGTCAGTCGTACTGTAGCAATCATCGGAAGCTTGTGAACAACAATATAAGTGGTTGAAGACTCTGCTCGTCTTTTATTTAATTCTTCGGAACCCTCGACCCGTGCGCCTGAATATTCTACAATTATACTTTCTCATTTCATGTTACGTTAATTATTTCTACGCGAAGGTCTCCCATGTTTGTATGGGAGATACATTTGTTGGTAGGGGATGGGAATTTGTTATGCCCTTGTGCTATTTCGACCACGTTGGCCTTGTGCTCGCGCGTGTCTGGTGTGTGGGGGGTTTTGGGTTTGGTTTCCAGGTCGGTCAAGGTATTATTGAGTTTTTTCTTTAAGCATAGGTATCTCAATTAATAGAAGCCTGGAGTTTTGCTGTTGGTGGTATGACTCTCCCATCTCTTGGTAATCACGAAGAACTATTGGTTTGGTTTACACTGTAACTATACATGTAACTGTGGGAGTAAACCTGTGTGGAGGTGTGTTTATATACAAAAAATAAATGTTATATCTTTAACTAATGTAATTGGCGAATGGCCGTTTTTATGTTAAAGTAAAATAAATAAATACATCCTTGTATGCATTTTAATAATTATCTCCTTTATACTTAGTTATCTCCATTGAAATTTTGATCGCAAGAATATTATTGTTAAGCTGTATGAGACTAGCTTTTAAACGTAAAGGTGGCTTACAGCTAGAATTGTGAACACTAATAACACTAACTATCATAGCAAACATTGCGAACATAAGTGGTAAGTTACCTATCAAGGATATACCTACTACAAAATCACCCACTTATTAGAACAAATTGAAACATCTAAAGAAAATTGAACCTTAATCCTAAACAAAAGAAGGTGGACTTTCAGTCATCTCATGACCAGACAATGTAACGATTTTTCATGGCTGTTACAGTCGCATTTTGTTTCCCTAATGATATGCCTGTAGCCATGAAAACAAACTGCCCACTACCCCACATTACCATAGACCTAACCGACTTGAAAAAAGTCGTATTATGTATCAGCAGCGCTGGTTATAGTACCTATTTACATAACTATCGCTTATCGCGCACCATCGCTGCCCCGATCCAAAGTCCCATAGGTTAATAATCGTATAAATTCAATATTGGGACGCTCGAGTCTGCGAGCTTGGACTGTGGCCAATGGTAATGATTTGAATGAGTAGACTGGGGACTTGGCGCTTTAGATTCTTTAAAATTTGTATTTGAGTTGTCCTTAGACTTTAGAGAGAAAAACGGAAATTTGGAAGTACTTATAGTAGGATAATAATATTGTGTATTTTAATAACAATTGATATGTCAGGTATGTTGGTTTGTTGGTTGTTGTTGAAGGGTTTTAGACATAATTGTGGATGGATGGAAAGGAAGAGGGAGGCCAAAGAAAAGATGGATGGATTGTGTGAAGAATGATATGAAAGAGAAGGGAGTTAGTGATAGTATGACGGCATGGAAGAAGAAAACGTGTTGCGACGACCCCAAGTAACTTGGGATAAGGGCAGGAAGATGATGATGATGATGATGATATGTCTGGACCATTACCAATATTAATGGCTAATGGTCTAGAACCCCAAACGCGCCATATCTATAGTGTTTTAGTTTGACTGGCATTTCAGAGGCAGGTAGAGGACTATAATATATGTCATTAAAAAGTCCAATATCTGTAAATAGTATATAAGACCCAGTCGTCACACTTGAACATAAGTGAGTCAGGTACGGTCAACAAAAGAGATAAGTAGCCAGGGTGTCAGATACTGTCTAAATATGGATGATGGATGGGTGTCTGCGAATTTAATTTAATTGTAATTAATAAACTGTTTGTTTTCTAATCATCAAATCAAATTGTAATTGTAACCATCCTTCAGCATCTAGAAAATGCTATTATATGTGACGGTTTATACCTGATACCTGAAAAGAGACAGCATTGAAGAACGTAAGTAAGTAAGCATACTTTCTTTACTACATATTCCTCTATCTATCCTTTGCTATGTTAACTCTAAGATCTTAGCCAATAAGGATATCGACAAAATAACTCAAGTTCACAGCTTTTATAGTAACGAAATCTAGCTCCAGACTCGCGACCGCAGAAGGAGGTATATCTGTTAGTTGTTTTGTTCCTCGGTACGATACATCAACTTAGACTGCACACAAAGCCTTGGAAACGTACGATGCACTACCTAATTAGATGGCGCAAGAAATAAAATAGCAGTTTCATTGGAATTAATATATTTATTTAAGTATTTAGTTAAATGAGGCATCAAGCCCCATACAAAATACATATTTCCGTACATACAATAATACAAAATACTGTACAAAAACAGTACAATTATTTACTAACTTCTTCACACGTCAAGTCGGCGTTGTGTGTCGCGCGGTATTTGGGTGTCAAATAAGAAGTAAATGCTTGATGGTATGTGGTCACCACCACCTATAGCCAATTGCAATACTAGAGACATCATAGGTGCGTTGTCATCCCAGAGACATATGAATTATCATGAAAACTACATTGGCTTACCCTTCAAACGAAACTAAATAGAGGTCGAAGTGTTAAAAGATTTTGAATACATGCCTCTTTGCCGGGGCTGCGGGTTGTTCGAAAGACATACCGCGCCCCCGGAACGCAAAGGGCACATGAAGGAACATAGATGGGTTTTAGTCAGTAAAAGTCTGACATCCCTCCCGTCCCGCCCAGGGCGGGGGAAGTTATTTGATGATTTCCCATCTACAAAAAAAAATGCCTCTTACATTTGAATTTTGGGGTTGTGTGCATAGATTAATCTATACTAAGTCAAATCATTTATCCTTCTAATACCACCAATATTATAAATGCGAAAGTTTGAGGGGATACATGGATGGATGGATGTTTGTTACTCTTTCACACTTAAACGGCTGAACGGATCTGGATAAAATTCGGCACTGATATAAATTGTACTATGTAATAATACATAGAATACTTTTTATCTCGGAAAAACGTACGGTTCCCATGGGATAATATTTCAAATTTGACGCGAACGAAGTCGCGGGGACAAGCTAGTTTCAAATAAACTATTCAGCCAGTCAGAAAGTTAAAGCTAGTTACTTGTTCCAAACAGTAAGTTCGAAAGAAAACGAACAGGAAACTCCATGAACACTCTTTTGAAATTAATAAAATATTACATACCGATGTAGCCTAGATAATACACATTATCTAGGCTACATCATTCATGGGCACAATGAGAGAACATTGTAACTAGTCAGATATCGTGTGTGTTTATAAGAAGTCTAGAGTAAAATATAACAATAATAAATAAATAATTAAGAATCTTGACCTACCTCGCGAGGTTTTCGACATGTGGGATGTGAACACAGCATTCATTGTGCCGATAGTAGTGACGGCCAATGGCTTAATACCCAAGAGCCGCGACCAACACCTGAGGAGGCTCTCGTTGGACGGTTGGATCAAGGGCTTGATTCAGAAAGCGGTACTCCTAGACACGGTGCGTATTGTTAGGAGCCCTGGCCACCGGTGGCCTGGACCCTTTTCCCGACGCCGGTAGGCTACTATGTTTTATACATATTTTTAAATGTTTTATATTAATATTTGTTATTTTAAAGAATAAATAAATGGAATAACAATAAATTAAATACATTAGAAACAGCAAAGACATGATCGTTCACGAACATGATCGTACCGTGAGCACAAACCGTCTAAAGAAACCACTATGTAAAACAGACACTATTCGGTGACCTGAAAACCGTCGGGCGGACGTCCGGGGCCGTAACACCGTACAGAATCAATAGCCGTAACATACGCCGCGATCGTCCCATGAAATATGCATGAGGGCTATGGTAGCCTGCACTTGCATTCAGGGGGCTTACCGTAGGTTAAGAAAATGCCACTTTTTCCCCGTCGTGGAAGAACACGCTTTGTGCTACCGTCTTGCTTACAACTTCTATCAGTAGCTTTGCTGAACTTCTCAACTGTCGGGCAGAGTTCAAATGTTCGAATTTAATTATGAGGTCACGGTTGGGGCAGTAGCAAAGCGATTGACTGCTGCCCTGCATGTCGCAGGTTTGATTCCCGCACTGAATATTTATACTTGTATAACCTAAAGATTGTTCCGGGTCTGACTGTTTTAAATAAAATTGTGTAATCAAAATGTTGAAAGTTAACCGTTTAAGTAGGATTTTGTTACACCAAATACATCCTGATATCTTTGCCCGATTGGAAAATCTTTATGGATATCCTTTGCCCAGGGGTGAACCTAGGGGTTTTTCCCTCTACTACTAGTAAAGTCTACCCCAGTGTCACTTTACTTACATACGGTCAATCCCGCCTCGGTGGGCCTTCTCAGGTCAAAGTAAGGACAAGTCATTTCAAGTGCACACAAGTCGACTATGAATATGGCTGTTTTCATAATTACAAATAAACAAACAAGATATATTTCGCAAAATAAATAACCAGTACGTGGAATTATAATCATTACCAATCTCATTTATATCACCGATTTATTTTCTAATAGCGAACTGCCCGCGGTTCCGTCCGCGTGGCTTATTTCACCCGCGTTAAGTTACGTCTTTGGTTACTGCTCCGCTCCCGTAAATCTTATTGTAATGTTATATAGCCTATGTTGCTCAGAAATAATGTAGCATCTATTGGTGAAAAACTGGTTGAAATCGGTGCAGTAGTTTCGGAGCCTATTCGATACAAACAAACAAAACTTTCCTCTTTATAATATTGGTATAGATTTTAGGTTGGCAATTGCATCTACAAATCCCACGGTCTCACAGGTGTGTATAGGCTAAGATTAGGTGGGGCGAAGCCTTGATTACCAACCTAAATCAAATAAAAACTATCGTCTGAATATAACACTCTATCCCCAAAGGAATAAGAAGTCATTCTCATAAATATCCTTCGCTCTGGACGGTTACAAACCGGACCACGTATCGCCGATAGCTCATAACTAATACGACAGAGCTATCTATCCAGTTCTTGTAGCTCAACTTATTCTTGGAATTTATTATTATCCTATTATTAGCTTTAAGTTTCTTTGTTATTTCGAAGGCTTTTTAATATAGTCACCTAATAGGTGTAGAAGTTTTCTGAACGATGAATGATTAATATTAATGAAGCGTAATCAATAGTTTACCAGTGTTTGTTACTCTGGTATATTTTTCAACTAGCTGTTGCGGAATTTCTTCGAAAGAGTCACCGCGGCTCTGGAACGCAGGGCATTTGGAGGAAGACGGATGGGTTTTAGTCAGTAATAGTCTGACACCCCCTTCGACCTCACTCAGAGCAGAAGGAGTCATTCCTTGGGGCCCCATTTAAAAAAAAGCCTCCTTTCTTGGGGTTTAAACTTACCCAGTACCAAATTTCATTAAAATCGATTCAGTGGTTTAGTCGTGAAACCGTAACGGACAGACATACAGACAGAGTAACTTTCGAATTTATAATAATAGTATGAATGTACACAACATAAAAATATGTGACGAAAAGTTATCATGTGTATGCCTGCATTCCTTTTTTAATGGCCAACGTCACATGACACCGAAATTGCGTCGCGTAATTTGAACACAGAACATAAACAAGCGGTATTCATGTCTTAACATTTTGAGCAGGTATATCGCTCTGTACTCGCTCCACTAGGTGTCGTGACAGAGACTTTGTCAACCACCTTCTGTTCTCCGAGATACACGAAACTCAAGCAACACTCGACACTGCAGCCTCGTTTCATGAACTATATATTCCGTAAAGGGCTTTAGTGTAAGCTAGCTTAGTATCGCCTAGCGTCACGTATCTGATCCCAGCGCGCCGCACGCTAAACCCAAAACAAACAGAACTGAACTACATAACGCATAACTAACATAAAGCACTTTACACTGTTAGCTTCAGGATATTTAGCCAGGATGACCACAAATGAGTAGACCTAGCATTTCGCAGCTGTGACCCTGGCTGAACAAACTTAGTTCTACCACCCGGCCAAACCAAAATAGACCGTGCTACATAAGTAACAAGACCGTTAGTACGTGTCACAGTTATCTTGGTATGGTTAAATAATGTCATGGGCATTGTACCCCAAACGGCTTATAAGTGTGGGTGTATAAATAGTTCGCGTTTTGTTAAAAACTTTGGTTTCCACTAATGTTTGGCTTTGGTTTGGTTAGTTTTTAAAGTTCTTTTGGCTTTTGCGGATTTCTAAACTGTCTATCCGATTTGGATGTATTGATTGTAGGGTTAAATAATGATGTAGAAACTTTATATGCAGTAAAATTCTTTAAAAATCTCCTTTTGTGAATTTAGGTGAAATAAGCTTCAGATGAGCTGTGTATCTTCAGGTTCCAATTTCCACGGATTTACTGCACATTTTTACCACAACTTCACTGAACATTTTTCAAAATCTGTGAATGCAGTTCAGAATATCTCAAAAAATTATAGATCTACTAAGAACGATTTCCTGCAACTATAACGGTTCTTTATGCCCCGTCTCAAATTCACACTGTATAGCAGCTAGACATCTGCTCTAGAGCATCTTGACTTACTAAAATGAATACATGCCAGTTTGACAGATGCTTGTCTTGTACGATACTACAAACTCCTCCATCACTCTACGTACAGTCTAACTGCCACACAAGCACGCCGCATCTTTACGACTACTCACTAATATCTTCATTAAAAGTTGTCTAACGACACCCCCGAAACTAATGACTGAGTATCTTAAGAAATAGTTGTACTTTTTATACCTGTCCAAGTAATAAAACTGAAGATAAACGACGCCACAAGTTTCACCCGATTGAATAAAGATCCATAACTTCGGAGATAAATCACAGTGAATGGTGTCCATGCCTGTGATGGAAGAATGAGGAAGAATGCAGTATATCAGTCGCACGCGAAAGTTTCGGGAGGATCCAGAGAATCGGTCAACGGCTAAAGTTCATCCCTTCTACTCCCAAGGGCGTAGGTAGCTTGTTTATTTTATTTGGATGAAGCAGATATTTTATTTTATGTTTGATGTTTAACGAAAGATATACACAAATTATGCCATCACGCCTGTATTCCCCGAAGGGTTAGGCAGAGGTGTACGGATGTACACCCACAGTTCGCCGGTAATAAGGGGTCCCATGTAATAGGGGGCGAGCTTATTGCCATTCATTCATTTCATTTATTCATTAACCGGGAACAAATCCAAACTCCGAGTTGCTACTGAAAATTTCATAAAAAAACCCAATAAGTAACACTTTCTCGACCAGGGAATCGAACCCAAGATCTCTAGCGGAGCAGTCGCGCTTAGGACCACTAGGCAGTCCGAGGCAGTAAACTAGCCAACAAAGTACTATTAAAATAATTTATCCAGTTCAAAACCATAAAAAAGGAACAAACATAACTTCGCTAAAGGAACACTTTCAACACTTTATTTTAGCTCTGCAAACCCGATTAATTTTCAATGAACTGTAAAATTCGATTTTTAGTTGCTTTGAAACCAATAAATAGTTAGTCAATTGAGTTGGCACAAATGTGACATCACAAATTACTATTGCCATCTATACTAATATAATATTATAAAGAAGAAAAGTTTGTGAGGCTGTAGGGGGTAATCTCTAGATCTACTGAACCGAATTTGAAAATTATTTTACCTATAGAAAGCCACGTTATTTGTGTGTGGCATAGGCTATATAATATTACGCTACGAGTAATGGGAGCGGAGCAGTAACCAAAGACGTACGAAATAATCCACGCGGACGAAGACGCGGAGAATTCGCTAGTACAAAATAGATGGGGGAGTCGCACTTTGACAGTTCATAGAAAGTACATCGATTGATTGTAAGTGTCTAATACCCAATTCCTTTAGTGCATCGAATATTATTCCTTTCAGGGCAATCAAAGAAAACGAGCAAGTCTGCTTTTCTAATAAAATTTTATCCATTATTAATTTGATCGACTCATTTCGAGACGTAGTCTTCTATCTTTCAAGTAATTTTCATATTCCCTGAGGCAGTATTCTTTATCAAATAGCTAATATTTTTGTGGTCTTTATTTTCTACTAGCATATGCCCGTGTCTTCGCTCGCATGAATATCGGCTGTCACTGGTTTTTTTTTGTGTGAAAACCAATTTTTTATTTTCTAAAATTAAATTAGCCTTAGTTTGGCTCACTATATCAGCCATCGGCCAGTTAAAGACAGCAGAAGCAGTGCAAGGCAGTGGAAGACATTAAGTCCGCCTTTGTACAATGTATTTTTTTACATTATGTGCATAAAGTTTTAAATAAATAAAGACCGGTCAAAATCGGTTCCGCCATTTTGGAGAATAGTCAGAGCAAACAGACAGACAGATTGTTTTATTTTGATTGGTATTTTCTTGCAAGTTCTATTAACTATTATTTTACAAACACTACAATAATTGTATTTTTTTGTACAGATATATAAACTAAAGTTCAAGGAAACGTTTCTCATAATTGAAAGCTAATCTCTTGAAAGACCCGAGTCGTGTAATATTCTAGTACAACTTCTTAACTGGCAGTATTACTTGTTAATACATGTTCGATCCCGCGACTGCTCCCGGCGCCGCGACACTATTTATTAGCTAACTTTCACAATAAATCCGACTGCTCGCCCGTGACGAATCAAACGACGTGTAAGTATATGTGGGTACAAAAGTGTTAGAGTATTGTTTAATTTAGAAATCTTGTGTATTGAAATTATGTCTCAAGTTATTTTTCATATTTAACAGTTATAGTATCTAGGAAGTTGGAAGGTCCAGCTACAAGGTGCATAGACATGAGAAAAAAAACTAGAGTCAGGCCTCTTCTAACCGGTCCTTTTGGAAATCTATGGGGGAGGCCTATGTTCAACAGTGGACGTTCTACGGCTGATATTATGATGATGATGATGATCTAAGTAATCCGCTGTTTTGTAACATTTTATGTCTGTTTACAGGATCCTGGGTTTCTACATAAGGTCGAAGGTCATCATACTGTTTAAGTTATACCATGTTTATTGTCTATCCCTTGACATGACACAAAATGTCTCTACGCCTAAACTTAGCAGCTGAATGTAAAAATAACAAACTCCTTAGCAAGTCTATCAAAAGTTGCGTTGATTGGTATGAAAAAATTGAATAGTTTAACATATTTTAATGATAGTAAGTAATAATAAAATCAAAAGAAAAAAGATGATAGAGATTTTTCGACGTGGATAAGGTGAGAGGAGAAAGTAAGGATCGTACCAGGTGACGTCCTGTGGCCTACCCCCATGGGAAAAAGGTGTGAGTTTATGTATGTATTATAGAGATTTTATACACAATCATACATACGCCTGGATTCCCCGAACGGTTAAGCAAAGTTGTGCAAAAAAACTTTATTTATACAGAAACCTTTAACATTGCTTAAATACTAGTTCACACAGTAAAATGAATTAAAGGTCACACAGATAGAGTAAACCCTGACTCCCAAACTAGGGGATCCTGTGACTTAGGAATCAATGTTCTGCTGTCACTGAGATACCAAAGAACCTTTTACACAATTAGTGTGTGTACCCACATTTTGCCAGTACGTTAACGCGTGAGCCTATTGCTATAAAGATTTCATCTCAAGACAAATAAATACCATCCAAAGCACTTGTCCACTCGTCGGTACGTATAATACGTGTTTGGCATCGATTTATCCCGTGCACCTTACACCTTAATCCTTTCGCTCAGCCACTCCGGAACGGCCGCGCGCGTCTCACGGCTGACTAGAATAATGCGCAATTTTATACGATTTATATCTGATACGACTGTATGGGATTAAAGGAAGGAGGGATATGGAGATCTTATTGTATCCGTTTTGTTTTGGTTAGAGAAGGTGGACCGTGGTTTGAAATAGCCCAGTTTGAGAGAGTTTGAAAATATAAATAAAGCATTTCAACTATACCTACCATGTTATTTTTTTCAATTATCTTATGCTTGTGACTTTATCTGTGTGAACGGTGGATATCTCATCATCATCTGCTTAGCCTTTTCCCAACTATGTTGGGGTCGGCTTCCAGTCGAACCGGATGCAGCTGAATATCAGTATTTTACATGGAGCGACTGCCTATCAGACCTCCACAACCCAGTAATGGGTAATACGATACTCTTGGTAAGACTGGTTGTCAGACTTTCGGGCTTCTGACTAACAGTAACGACTGTCAAGGATCTACAAATGATAGCCGGGACCAACGGCTTCACGTGCTTTCCGAGGCATGGAGGAAACTCGCTATAGTAAATGGTCACCCATCCACAGACCAACCTCGGCAAGCGCGGCTTAACCCGGAAGATCGGTCTATGCGGCTGTAATTATTTAGCCACGAGCTCCTCAACGGAGGAACGGTGGATATCTACGGGTATCTAAAATAATAAAAAAAAAAACATTTTATGTCGCTATTTATCACATCAGCTATCTGTCAGGGAAAATCCCGTCAAAATTGGTTTAGACGTTTTGGAGATTAGATGGAACAAACATAAAGTAAAGATGGACAGAAAGAAAAAAAAATGGTATTCCCAAGTACCGTGTAAACATTCATATTTATGAAATGCTAACGCGGTACTCAGGTTTACTAATAAAACATTTATTTTGACATCAGATCACTCATCAATCAGACACTTAAAAAAAAAAAAAATATACCATCACGCCTGTATTCCCCGAAGGGTTAGGCAGAGGTGTACCAATGTACCACCCACAGTTCGCCGGTATATTTTAGGTCCCATGTAATAGGGGGCGAGCCTATTGCCATTTTGCCATTTTTTTTTTTTGCCTTACACTTTAATTTAGTCTATTTATA
The DNA here is from genome assembly GCA_932526535.1 of Caradrina clavipalpis. Taxonomy (NCBI): domain Eukaryota; kingdom Metazoa; phylum Arthropoda; class Insecta; order Lepidoptera; family Noctuidae; genus Caradrina; species Caradrina clavipalpis. Next base: position 598,138 of record OW052101.1, read on the forward strand.
GTATAGATGAAACACATACACGTTTAATGAGAACTTCTAATGACAAGTCAATCAATTCCTCAGCTATTTATACATATTTATCAGTAGCGGTAAACCATTCACAAGTCTTTCAGACAGCCATTTACAAACCTGCCTAATTACACATTGTTCAACTTGTTTACCATCCAAAACCGTACTTGATTCAAAACGTTCTTCCTTACGCTAAAATTAACTTAAAAGCCGATATCAAAGGACTGAAAATGTAATGAAATCTTTCAAACATAAGATCCTTTGATGAGTCTGCTTGTCAGAACCATCAGATAATCTTTTGTATTAAAAGAAAAAACCGTAATATCATTCCGTTCAATTTAGAAGACGAGTACACCATCTAAATTGCAGTAGGTATGTACCTTTGTACGGTCTACAAAACAGATATCTAACCAGGGGTGTCAGATATAGTTGCAACCTTCCAAACTGACAGATGTCTGCGAATCTATACTGTAATATTATAAAGAAGTAAGACTTTTTTGTTTGTTTGTTGGTTTATAACGGATAGGCTCCGAAACTCCTAGACCGATTTTAACTATTTTTTCACCAATAAATAACTACATTAATCCTGAGTAACATACGCAACACACCATCACGCTACGACTCACGGGAGCGGAGCATTAACCAAAGACGTAACTTATGGCGGATGAAATAAGCCACGCTGACGTAATCGCGAACAGTTAGCTAGTTTAATTTAATTCTAATAAATAAACTCTTTGTTTTCTAATCATTAAATCCGATTTTATTCAAAACCATCATTCAACGGCTACAAAATCTTTTGTTACATGTGCCGACATGCTTACTTCTCTTTTGTTGACTGTACGTACTGAAAAAAGGATTCTTAAGGAAAATCGCTTCAGGACGCGATGGAAAATCGTTTTGCTACAACCCATTCATGTGTGGAAATATACGGGGATCGACAACGAGCGGGCACGCTGTAAGGAATTCCTTCATTCTTTGGGTGAACAAATCTAAACTTGCAATCTAGCAGTAGATTGCAAGTTCCACCACAAGGACTTGGACAAAAGTTGTTAGCTTCTTCAATATTCAATACTCAATATCTTTATTGCGTACCATAATGTATTACAAGATGGAATAATTAGATTAGTCACAATTATGGACCCTGTCGGGCACAGCATAGATTAAGTAGGAGAGAGGAGGAAGAGCGTTGAGTGTTTGGATTTTAATATCACCGTTATTAATTAGTTAAGGATTTTATCATTTTTTTATATATTTATTTGAATATCTTTTTATGTTGATTCGTGTTATATTTCTGGTAACTATTTTTATTTTTGGATAATTATTTATTAATATTGTTTTATTAATTATTATTTACTAATTATTTTTTACTTCCAAGTGGTAATAACTAAATGGTTCTACTTATTCCTTTTTAAAAGAGTAATGATCCGGCCTAGGAAACTGCCCTGTATCGTGGGTGCGTTTCATCATCATCATCATCATTATAAGCCTATAGCCGTCCAATGCTGAGCGTAACGTGGGTACGTTTATAGTAGTCATATAAACCCAGATACACAAACAACTATTAATTTATTCTATACAGGTATGGAACCCGCGACACGTTGGGCAGACAATCGCTTCTTGCTTACTTATATTATTCCTTTTTTTATTTGAATCTTTATTTATTCCATTACTTTGGTCTGGTATGCTACCAGCCTTTACCGATTTAATGTATTTTAGTTTTTAATTGTAATGAGAGCGCCTTGACTTCCAAGTCTTCCAAAAGACAGGTACCCTAATTAGTCACCTATATCTAACCCATGACGTGCCCGTCTCTCCACATCCCCCGTAAGTCCGGACCGCGGCCGTACTGCTCGCGACATTTCCAATGATATTTCGATCGGCTGATATGAAAACAGGCCGTGATTGAATCGTGATTGGGGTTCAACAATCGGAGATGGGTCTTTACAATAATTCCCTAGCGGAATTCCTATTATTTTCCAATGACTTGTATTGTGGGTGGCGTCCGCTTAATGTCTTTGATATTGAATATCGTTAAGGTCGTTTTAAATATGGTTGGGATTATAAACTTGTGCTGAGGTTGATGAAAGAAAGAAAGTAAGAAGAATGACGTAGATGGTAGATACGAAGTGGTTGGTACGAAATATATGTTTAGACTCCCACCCGAGGGTTTAAATATTATGGGTCGGCTTAAATGTATTTTCAATTGCTCATTTATACACAATTATTTATAGGTCTAGGTAAGTTAATGTCTAAAAGGTATTTCCATTAGGTTTTAAACCTAATCATATTCGTCCATTGTTGTCAATATCTGGATTTCTATATAATAAATATAAATAATATAATTGAGAAAGTGTTAAAGTCAAAGTCATATCTTTTATTTTCTTTACACTTTGGAACGTCACATACAAGAAAAAAGAATTAAATCTAGATCAAAATATTCAATAAATAAGCTATAATAATCTAAGTACGTCTAGCCTTTAATACTTAGCAACTATTAAGAAGCTAATGCGTCTGCTCCCTCTCAAAATATATTATTGACGTTCCTAATATTCCAAGTTACGAACTTGTATACGCCAATTCAGCTAAACACAGCTGTGAAAATCCTGAATAACGAGGGTCATTGTTGAATGTACCCTTTGTTAAAGTTTTCAGACTTGAAACAATAAAATTTTACGACAATGTGTGCCTCGGATAAGTTTTTTTTTTTTTTTGAAAAATACCGAGCGACTAACGTACCGTAAAAATAGAGAAAATACGTAGTACTCTGCTATTTTAACTTTCCTATTATACACACACACCATCACGGCTTTATTCCCCGAAGGGTTAGGCAGAGGTGTGGGTACTAATGTACACCCACAGTTCGCCGGTATGTTTAGGTCCCATGTAATAGGGGGCGAGCCTATTACTATCAACCAAGCACAAATTCTAACTCATGTGGCTAGGTACTGAGCATTTTATACAAAAACCCAATAACACTTTGCTCGAACTGGGAATCTAACCCAAGACCTCTAGCGTAGCAGTCGCGCTTAGGACCACTAGTTTAACAAGGCAGTTTCAACTTTCTTTTTATAAAATGTAGATTTTCAACTAGTTTTATAAAGTATCCAATAACAATATAGTCTAAGTTAGTTAGGGAATTTAATTTACAGTTGGTAGACCCTCGATTGCTAACTTACCTAGTCAAGCACTGAGCTCTCGAGGTATTCAGATGGGTTGAAGATACCAGCACTTGTTGTTCTACGGTATCTAAGTACCGCTATTGTATTCAATTAGCTTGAGTTTTTGGTTGTTATTATTATTATCAAGTATAGTAGTTATTACATTAGTATATGTATGAATACCTATACTGTCGCATTAGGTTAAGACCTTTAAAGATACCTATCAGGTAAATTAATTAATCTTAAAATCGCTTCTTTTGTAGAATATTAAAGAGACAGAGAACAAAAAAAATATTATATATCCATTTACTATAGATAAAAAGTTGGCACTTTTTTTTTAAATTGGACGGTGCTGTATAACAATTCAGTAGAAATAAGGTAGAAGTTAGTTCCGTAGTTGTAAAATAGTTTTTTTTTGTACGATTATCATTTGTTGCCACAATATTCCTAGTGGACTGTGTACTGATTTGTGAACAAAACCATAGCGCGATTCTGGCGAGTAGTACCTACAACGCCATCTATTGTGCAGAGTGGCAATGATAAGTAAACACGTAAATATGCAGGAATTTAATTTTGGTTTTTCCCTTAAAATACTTCAGTAATGTGTCTAAGTATTTGAATGACAGTCTATAAAAACCGAATACTTTTTATTTTATTGAAAATCGGGAATCTTAACTTATTACTAACATTTTTATCCACTTACTTTACGTATACAATGTTCAATTTTCATTCGAGACTAACACAGAGTTTTTGATGAGCTGACCAAGACAAATACAGCATACAGGCCGATCGAAATAACAACAGCCAATCTTCTTCTTTTCGTGTCGATGATAATCCTATAATTTTTAGGCCTAGTAGGTGACCATGTTTATCACGGCAGCTGTAGCGTTTTTATTAGTCCTCTAAAGTGCAAACAGCCAATCAAATCACTTCATATCAGTGTGCAGTCTTTTAGAACTATGATATTCTTGCTTACACAACATTACAATTCTATAGAGCCGTTACAAAATTCCATATAAACCATCATAAATAAACCAAACAAAGATGCACAAAGACAAAGTGTTTTCACTAAGATGACCTAAAACCTACCATCATCCAGCGAAACTTGCCCCATTAATCTTGTCCTAATAAAGAGCTCTATTGTGGACTTGCTAATACATATCAGTAGGGTGTTTAATGTTCCGTGAACTTAGACTACAATTCCCTGTCTATTTGTTTTGTTAGTACATTTCTCATGAGTTATTTGGGAGCCATATTTTCTGGGATACTTTAGGCTTTCCTTGTCGTTATTTTGTTATGATATGTGGCTGGTAGAAGAGCGCTGTACTTTTGTCTAGTGGTAGGTAAATTATGATGGTGGTAATCATAAGCTGTATTTTATTGATCTGCCTATTGAACACCGGTTTTATTATGGACATATTTTATTTTACTGTCTCCGTTTGTTGTTGAAAGGGAATTTAGGGCTGTGTGAGTTATTTTGTCCTGTTATTTTTTTATTCTGATATCTGATGGGTAGTTTTTATGGCCACATTATCCAGTTGTTGGTTATACTAGACGTCCGCATTACAATTTTTTGATCAACGATCTTCTTTTATTTCTCCCGTGATCCAACTTTTGTATATTGAATGCTAATCGTTGATTAATTGTCCTAGCAGTCATCCTACGTCGTTTAGGTGTTTTACTTTACTCACCTGTCATCACTGTTTGTCTGTCATCAACTTGTATCATCCCAATACATAATAATATTCTTCTGACCAAATCACGGCTGTTAGTACAGAAGTGTACTCGCAAACACAGGTGCATTTCCTTTGCCCTCACTCTAAGGACGATGGTACGACAATCCGACATGACTGAAGAGAGATCAGGCGTAGGACCAACGAATTCCGAGGCACACCACCAACTTACTACTGAGAAAATCCTAATAAAAAATACCTATATTTAATTTGACCTGAAAATTGAAGCCAGTATCCCGGAACACCAACGGGGTAGTCCCAATACATATTTCTTAGTTAAAAGTACCAATAATTTTAAACAGAACAGCCAAGGAACTCCAGTTGCTGCCCTTTTAAAACCCGGCTAGAAAGCTGTGCGTCTCACCCTCCCATAAATTGTATGTTAATTGTAGTACTTTGTTGTAACGAAAGTAATGGCGGTAACTGTACACTGTTTAGTGTTTTAAGTATTATTATCAAACGTTAGTTGTGTTTTTGTTTAAGTTAGAGCGTACATACATAATCTGTATATAAAGTTACCTAATTTACATAAATGTTTTAGCAAAACTGACCATACCACATATTTCTCTCATTTTTCTAACTAGGTAATTTTTACTAGATTTTTTTTAACAACAGCCTCGATAGCCTATTGTTTCAAAGCGCGACTGCTACGCAAGAAGTCTTGCAAAGTGTTATTGGGTTTTCCTATGAAATACTCAGTGCCAGCTCGAAGTTAGTATTTGTGCCCGGTTAAAGGCAATAGACTCGCCTCCTATTACATGGGACATAAAACATACCGGAGAATTACTGTGGGTTTACATTGATATATCTCTGCCTAACCCTTCGGGGAATACAGGCGTGATGGTAAGTAGGATTTTGTACGAGGTAATTAAAATGATTTAATATATTCAACACTGATAATGTTTAAATCTATTCTTAGCAATAATATTGAAAGTACATTGACCTGTTTCCACTTGATAGTAACCTAACAAAGGCATATCGAACAGTTTGTCGTAATTAATTAAATTATTGAGTGACTGCGAGTTAGCTTTGACAGAACTAAGCTGAATATTATGAAAGTTCGTCAGTCGCTTGTGACCATTTCACTAACGAGCAAGTTACCCTTATAATACTTTGTCTAATTTCTCGTAAGCTCCTTAATATTTTCGGCTGCTAATCAACTCATTAGAAACTAGGTCACTGGGCTTAAAGAAAATGTATGCATGTACTTTGTTGGTTTGGCAGGAAGTACTTAAAATGCAAAATAATTATAATAGCCCGCGACGGCTATAAGCTGTGAGGGACTGAGGTCATGGTAAGTCGCCGCATTTGTGTGATAAGCGAATATTATAAGTCCTGGAAATGACGCGGGATTTTCACAGCATACTAATATTTTAAAAAGGTAAAGTTTTTGCTTTATATTTTGATGTTTGTAGGGGTAATCTCTGGAAGTGTTAGTCCGATTGCAATCATTCTTTCACTGATAGAAAGCTGTAGGTACTATTGCCGAATGTATGTGTTTATATTTATTTTTGAGTTCCATGCGGACAAAATCACGGGCAGAAACTAATTCAGCATCAAGTGAAATAATAATTTTGAGTGCACTATGAATTGTTACCAAAAATACTAATCTTTAGCGTATTTTATACTCTGCTACACAAAGTAAGATCTAGCTTTTGTGTTGGGTACTAGTGTAGGTACCAATAAAGGGAAACACACAAGGGTACCTGATTACAACGGGGCATGGCAGGTGCGGTAGTGCAGTGTAAATGAAGTCTTACAAAGTAACGGTTCAAAATACTGCATACATAGCAAAAACAATTAGGTTTCATATTACTTTTGCAGTGCTTTGCAGTTGTAAGTCAACGTCTTTTACACAAACCTACAAAACAATGATGTTGCAATATCCTTGACCAACCGAAAGCAATTAACTGGTCATTTAAATGATGCACCAAGACATTGATAATTGGCTTCATCTTCATCTCATCATGTTTGTACGAATTATAAAAGATAACTTTTAAGCTATTTCTTTAAGTTTTTCATTAACATAATGAACTATATTGTGGTTTGAAATGAATAAATAAGTAAAATTAAAAGAATATGTGGTACCTACCACAATAGAAATATTAGTTATTCAGTAATGCAATAGATAGAGGCGGACTGGCTAGGATGCGCAGGTGATGAGAAAAGCACTATGAATTTTTTGAAAACTAGTGACTTGTTACCAAAAGTTGTTACTCAATTTTGACAAACGCACATAAATTCTTAGCAAACCTAAACGTATTAGGCAGTGCCGTTTGTTTCTTACCCTGTGTCGTAAATAGCTACTGAACCTACACCCTAGGTACCGAAACTAGGTTATAGCAGCGCAGTAACGAGCGAGCTATCCGTCACTATTTGTTACAAAGACACTTAAAGTTAACTACCCGAAAGCGAGGTACGTACTAGAGACACTTAGGTTGTGTGCAGGCGGCGGGGGGGAGGGGGGGACTTTTAGCTGTTCTCACGAAAATCTTACGTGGCAAGTTATTTTCTTGAGTATATTTAAGGATATAAACACATGCTGTACCATACGTTGCCATTACATCAGAGGTGTACCAATGTACACCCATATTTCTGTGGTATGTTTAGGTCCCATGTAGGTGAGCCTATTGTTATTAATCAAGCACAAATCCTAATTCGGAACTGCTACTGAGAATTTCATAAAGAAACCCAATAAAATGCTGTACAACTCCTACTAAAATCCAAATAAACAAATCAAATTGAAGTGTCTGTTAGCAGTAGAGTTCTTTGAGAAGGAGCTCGTTGTCTCTTGAAGTACTCGTACTACTACCATACCTATTTCTGCCGCAAAGCAGCATTGCTATGTTCCAGTTTTAAGGGTATGGGTGCCGGTGTAATTACAGGCACGTGATACATTTCAACTTAGTCTTTTATTTTAATGACGGGAAATCATCAAATAACTTCCCCCGCCCTGGGCGGGGCGGGAGGGAGTGTCAGACTTTTACTGACTAAAACCCGTCTATGTTCCTTCATGTGCCCTTTGCGTTCCGGGGGCGCGGTATCTCTTTCGAACAACCCGCAGCCCCGGAACTTAGTCTCTGGAATGACAACGCATTTGAAAGGCATCTGGTTTAGCAGATTTTTACAGGGAGACTAACTTAACATCAGATTTTTTTCTTTTTTATATCTATGGACAAGTTTTAAATGTTGTCTGTCTGTTTGTTCCGGCTACACAAAACATAGCGCAATTATTACCCCAAGATTGTAATTTTCAGTTTAATGTTTTCACTTTGATATCGCTTCCAGTTTTAAGTCTCAGGACATTTAACTTCATCTTAGATACTCTACCGTAAGTTTCAATCCACGTGCATGTATGCAGCTCGTCTTACCCAGTAGCAACCGGATTCTATTGGCTGATACCTTTGGGAACTGTAAGTTTACGTGAACTTTCTAGTAGCAAGAACTTAAATTCAATCAGTTGGTTTCAGTTGAAATAGTCATCGTATTTACTTGTGACATTTTTTTCTCTGATGGATCTAAAGTTGATTCCGACAGAAATTTAAATATGTGATGTTAAACGGACTCTAGATTACGTGAAATCAATGAAACGTCTATTTGAAACAAACACTTAGGATCTACAAAATTGTGAAAGTACTCTCACCATCATCATCGTCAGCCATAGGACGTCCACTGCTGGGCATAGGCTTCCCCCCATAGATCAGCAGCAGTGCAGCATAGCAGCCAGTGTCGAGAGGGCTATGCTCTCGGGGGTCTCTCTGCGAGATCGAATCAGAAATAAGGAGATCCGCAGACGAACCAAAGTTACATACCCCAGCGATCTACGCGTAAGAAATAAAATTTTACGTACCATACATTAACTTACGCCTTTTTCTCATAGGGGTATATAGAAACCACAGAACGCCTTCTGCTACGATCTTTACATACTCATTTCGCCCCGTTCACGTCCATGTATCTGGTCATACAAACATGCCGAGTACGAGTACTGCCGTACGCACCCGACCTTTCTAAAGAACCTCACCAATTTTACATTGAAATGTTTTATATTAATAATACGTACTTTATTTGACGTAGGTACTTGTAACATCAAAAGAATAACTGAATCCAAAAATCAAATATAACTAGACGTGAAAAGAAGCTCACATTACACAGCATAAAGTTAATTCAGGTTTACGCGGCGACTACCTTTGATTGCGAACAAAAACCGCCCGATCTCCCATCAAATATTAGCCTACCGGAATAATATTAAACGTAAAATAAAAGAGAGGCCTGAGGGCCCTAGGAATTAAGGGGCCGGACACATTGACGCGACTGTAGCGATTCTCGCGATAAAAGCATAAACAAACAATAACAACCAAATTCATCCATGTCGCTATCAATGGGATAAGTCAAAGCATTTATTTCAATTATAACATTTACAGGTACTTTTGAGTTGTCAAGAAGTTACCCAAAGGTAGTTATCGTTGAAGCTAGTTGTTCTTTCCAAAACGTAGGTTTATATGAAGAAGAACGAGCAAGAAACTTTTCAATTTGGTCATGGTATTAGTATTTAAAAGGCCTGCAATATTGCCACTTCGAAAAGCAATGCTTTTACTTTGACCTGAGAATAGGCCTGACCACCTAGTCACGTGAAAAGTCGACTAGCTTCTTGGCGATGTCCCAAAAAATAATTGATATTTGACCCTAGTCTTCGAACCCCAAACCGTTTCAACAAAAAGCTTCCAAAAAGGTGTGTAATATTGAGTTACATTATCTTAGTGGCCTTTACGAGTGATATGACAGTCGATCCATCACGCGTCCGCGAGTTCGCCCGCGCGGCTGCTCGCGCCTGTCTGTGCGCATACCTTAGTGTTCGTCCCGCGTTAAATACGGCTTACCCACACTCAACTTCACTCCAGTAAAATTATATTCGGCTGTCGTTTCCCTCAGCTTGCTAATGAAGTATTTTTTTCCTTTTTCAGCTATTATTTAATACTTCAAAATGGAGGCGACATCTGTAGGATGCGTATAAGGAAACATGTTTGAATGTGAATAACAAAGTATTCTTTTTTGTTTGTTTTGAGGAAAAAATCTCGTTTTGTGTTCATTGTTGTCAAATCAAAATTAAAGTTAATTTATTTTCTCATCATTAAATTAGGTTTACAGTTACAGTAAACAAGGTAAATAGGACTGATGTCGGAAATAGGTAAACTTGTATTACAGTACATTAGGCTATTCATTGGGGACACAATTACACTTACATTTTACTATTTATGTACGAAAAGAGGTAAAGAAAAAAATGATTAAAGTTATAACACAACAGTTTCATAATATGTTTGCTTTGTAAATATGTTAATGGATACTAGCTTCTGCCGCGACCACGTCCGCTAGTTTTTTTCGCCCGAGTTATATTACATTTTTAGTTACTGCTATGCTCTCATGTGTCGTAGCATGATGTTACATAGCCAATACTATTCCTTATGAATCTGGTTATCATACACAAATATTTTTTTCAATGCAGCTGTTATATCAGAGATTAGCGCGTTATTTTCAAGGCTGCAATGTCCTACTGCTGGCGCGTTAAAACACACAGAAAAGGGCCTCTTTAGCTTTACTACATAAGTGTAAATTTCGTGCTTGTAAACTTGTTAACGATATAAAGCCACACCTTCAGCAAGATTTTTCTCCCAAACATAGCCTGAAATTCCTGATACATAATTCTTCGTAGAATCCAATAAGACACAGGCGCACTTCATCAGCTAATCTATGTAGTCCACTTCGCCCAAGTTCGCAACAGTTCCTATCACACTTGTTCCTCCACTTGTATCGCTGTTTGCCTACATGTCGGCAATATCAAAGTTTTCTACTTAACAGTATCGTGTTGTTGACGCTAAACTGTTTCTAAGGTACACGATACGATACGATGGAGCGTCATTACTCTGACGTGGCTTTACGTTGGAGAATTCTTTTGGGGAATCGAGACGATTAAGTCTCTTGATAGTCGCCAGCCAATACTTGGTTATACAACGTCATGTGTTAAATAAGTTATCTTGGATATCTGAGTCATCTTGCGACCTCGGTATTACCTCGGTAATTTTCTTGAAAATAAAATACATCCCATGTTACTTGCTGGAAGTGCACTTTCGATCAGTGAAGGAATTTTTAAAATCAGTTAAGTAGTTTTTGAGTTTATCTAGTTCAAACAAAAACACAAATCATTTCGCTTTGCGTTATTAGTTTAGTCTAGAAAAATAAATGAGATGAAATTGAATCGATACTGCCTGGACAAGTAAAATTTATCTACTCTGACTTATGAAACAGAAAATATTCACTAAGAGCAAGTGTCCAACAATAACATATCATACCATCACGTCTGTATTCCCCGAAGGGTTAGGCAAAGGTGTACCAGTGTTCCCCACAATCCTCCGGTATGCTTTAGGTCCCATATAATAGGGGGCAAGCCTATTGCCATTAACAGGGCACAAACTGCAACGCCAAGCTGTTACTGAGAATTTCATAGAAAAACCCAATAACACTTTCCCGACCTGGGAATCGAACCCAAGACCTCTACCGTAACAGTCCTATCAAAGATACTCCAGAAAACTCCCAAAACAATAGCTTCAATACTTATAAGTACGAAGTCTCGACCTCTATTCGTCCTCTAACAATTGGAAACAACAATACATGCTCTGTCATACAATTCATCTTCGCGAAGTTTCGTTACATCACGAGAGCACGAAAAATTATTAACCGTAAGCAGTCCAGGCATAAATCATTATATATTATCATAAATAAATATTCAATGGCGTCCCGTATTAAATTTCATCTCTCTGTGTGTTTGGCGAGCTTCCAAAGGCCACGATTGCCTGGTACAGAGATGGTATTATGGTACTGGAAGTGACTGAAAAATATTTAATATTCTTTTTTTATAACGTCGCCCCACACTCTAGAAATTACTTCTAAATCGTGGGTGCATTTAGTAACGTATACACCCATGTACACCAACAGCCAGAACCGGGACAACTATGTGTAGGGAAACAATTTATATTCCGTGCAGGAATCAAACCTGCAACCCGCAGCGCTGCAGCCAATTAGTGCCGTCAATCGAATATTTGTTTCGTTAATAACCTTTCCCACATAACAAAGATAACGCGTGCAAATGCAATTTACGCCTTATTGCTAATACATGGACTTCTATTCATTAAGATTTTTATTGAAAGTGATTAAGAACATGGAACATAAATCTACTTATCTATCCATAATTAGTCATTGTGAAAGCCTGTATAATTGTCAAGGAGTCGGTCAGTTAGTCCAAAAATTGAAGCTAATTGTTCGTTTCAAAATATAGTTAGATTCCCATGGGGAAGAAAGAGCAAGACACTCCACAGACACTTTTTTCAAACTAGTTTTTATAAAATTCTGGTTTCATAAGTCTTGTTCTGTCTCTAACCGCATCCAGCCTCCCTATATCCTCGCCACTGACTATGCAAAATCCCGTCCAATGTTTTCTCAGCGCACTTCACTATACTATCCATTTTCTATCCATTAAGGACTCTTTGATTCTTTCTCAAATTGTTTGTCCGCAGCTTCGCTTCCTGCTTTTGGAAGTTCGGCTTTAACGTCTTTGTTATACTTACCCACTACTACGTTATTCGGTTCTGGTCTACTTATTTTGTAGGATATGGGCACACAGTTGGTAAGTAGGTTCTTTTCAATCCAGTATAAGGTTTGTAGTCACGTATGTACTCGATACGGAATGAGGAAATTATTTTCCTTATATTTTTCCAATTGTTGAAATTCTTGGATTACTTTTTCTTGGAATGTGCTTGTTTGTTTGGTTTCAGATTGAACAGAAATCAGAATAAGTTTCAATGAATATCGGGAGCGTAGTTGTAGAGCTCTTTGTGAAGGAGCTCATCCGGGAAGTACTATTACCTTAACTATTTCTGCCGCAAAGCAGCGTTGCTTTGTCTCGGTTTAAAGCATATGGGTGCCGATGTAATTACAGGCATATAAGACATTTCCACTTGGTCTGTGGGATGGCAACGCATTTGTAAGACCTCTGGTATTGCAGATGTTTATAGGCAGCGGTCACCACTTAACATTAGGTGAGCCATCAGCTTGCTTGCAATCTAATGCTATAAAAACAAACAACCTTAGTAAATTAATAATTTAAGTTAACCTTTTATTATCTATCATAGTTTAATGGCAAGATGGGAATCTCATATAAGATCAAAAATTAAAGATAATTACAAAGATAGATAGACAAGAAATAAGAGATAATATTTGGCAACCAGAGTAAAACATAGTAACCACTCCCCATTGCCCTCCAACAAATACAAAACAGAGCAGGTAGGTACTTACCTCTGAAAACTGACCAAACATTGTGGGAGTCTCTAAACCCAACGAACCGAATTAACATTTGTTTTTCAACTTCATTACCGCAAATCACCTTCCCTTCCACGGCTATGAACTCTGCAGGCCCCGGAAGCCAATAAATTTGTGATTATGTTATTTGTTTGTATGAGCCTACTTATGATTCTGCTCTGAGGGGAAGTAACGACTTGCAGATGATGTCTTAAATCAGAATGGTTGAATGAAGAGCTTACATTTTTCTCTTTGCTTACAGTAACTGTAATTTCTTAGGAAATTTTGCAAATCTATACTAAAATAATAAAAGTGACGAGTTTTTTGTTCGTTTGTTTAATCTCTGGAATTTTGTGTATGATAGCCAGATCTAAGAAGCTATATAACACACACGGGAAGGAGCAGTGACTATACACGTAACTAAACACGGGTTGAAAAAAACTACCAACCGGGTTGATAGGTTTGCCCCGTATTACATGGGACCTAAACATACCTGCGAACTGCAGGTGGATATTTGTACACCTCTGCCAACCGTTCGGGGACTACAGGCGTAATCTTATATTGAGAAGAAAACACTAACCAGATGAAGTCGCGGGCAGAAGCTAGTTTAATATATAAATAAGCAAGCTTGCCCGAGCAAGCCTGTCCAATATACTATTCTAGTCCAGTGGTTAACCAGGACGACCTAGTTAAATTAGGATTTCATATTAACATATTAGGTACCTACCGTAATTCTTCACTTCCAATTATGATAATTGAATTAAGGTACCTACTTAAATAAGCTATATTTTTAAAATTTCTCCATTCCAAACTACCTTTTGGAAGGGGCAACTAATAGATGCAATGAAAAAAATTGTAAAAAAATAAATAAAAAATAAAATAAAAAAGACATAGGTACTTATACCAAAAATTTTAACGAGATTGATTCAATTCTTTTTTCTTAGATAAATGTGTTTTAAAGGTGTATTTTAATGGTTTAATTGAAATTCAATGCCTTTTAAAGACATTATTCTGCATTAAGTTTAAATACGTTATGTAAAAACCGTAATTTTCCAACAAAACCAAGGTCAAAAAGACCATAAGCATACCGATTATGTTCATCTTCCGTCCTGACTTCCTAACTTCTGAGGAACATTTTTTTGTTCTCCAGATTCCTCCAAGTTCACGTGAACCGACGTTATGATAAAGTGGAACACCTGCGGGTCACTGATTTACCGCCACCTCGCTAAAGCTGACTATTAGCGCCGCGACTAATCGCATTAGCTCTGTTATTGTCGCAGCGCAGCGCGACACGGCGACACGTTGAGTCGACAAAACGAGGATTTGCTTTAGCAAGTCAGTTGTTATGTTTTGGATTTGTACTGCATTTTACTGTGAGTTTGTTAGATTTTTTTTTAAATAAGACAGTTTCCAGTTGGATGTTTGCACTGGCTAAATCAAATTTTTAGGTAAAAATTCCGATATAATTTTAACTGAATAATCAAACGACTGCCAAAGTTTTGATAACACTACGATTCTAACGAAATACCAATACAAATACACGCTCAAAAACTAAAAATATTTTATATATATGCACTCATATTTTATTTGTACTATGAAAAATATAAACTATCACAATATTCTATATTCAAATTTAAATCTGCAGCATGAACAGGAATCGTAAAATCCGCAAGTTAATTATAATGAGTCGTATGGCTAATCGCAGTGACGCTTTGTCTGAACTGACAGAACAATGTGGTGGTCCCATTCACGCGCAGTCTTTTGTGAGCGCTCGCGTTTAATTTATTGCACCTCTCTTACTCAGAAGTTCGGAACGAGTTTGTAATAATTTCTCGGTAATCGCACACCCTATGCCTTCTGATTTTTAAGTGAAGTCTTGAAGATAAATTTTCTGGTTATTTTTGGAGTGAATGGCCCGCGGACTTGTTTTGACTTTGTAAGCTAAATTCTACTCTCTAAATGGTTGGTAAATTCAAATTGCAATTTTACGATATTCAATGTAAAAAAACTTGAAAAAATCTAGATAAATCAGAGGTATTTTTGAAAAATTGTAACTGCGTTTGTTGATCATTAAACTTACGGAAATCGCTCCTTAAATCACTATCATTTTGTTAGTTAGTATGGAAAGCATGCAAAAACCATAAATGACATGAGAACTAATACAAAGGTATTATAAAGAAGTGAAATTGATATTAAAATTATAATATTTAAGAGACTTTTTACCCCGGAAAAATGTAAGGTTCCCGTAGGATAATATATCAAGATTAACGCAGACGAAGTCGCGGGTAGAAGCTAGTATAATTATCATAATTTCTTTCGACTTCAACGCTTACAAAATCGCAGGCAAAAGTAAAAAAAACAAGAAAACATTTCGTTCCCTACAGTTTGATTTGCTGTAAACTGTTGAGCGGACTATTAAACCTTTTTAATTAGCTTCAAACAGTTCAGAAGTGTGGTTGTGGTGTTGAATGCGCGAATCAGTCAGCTGCGGCGCCCGGCGGGCACGCTCACTGCTGTAGCCATGATGTTATTGCATTCTACTTGTTTAGCTACGCTTGTAGCACTACAAAGAATTATGGAAGACATGATTTATGAAAATTGGTACCACTGATTATTAAAATAAAAGGGGGTTTTAATGACGAACTAACACAAAAAAAATGTGTTTGTTGGCACGTTTGGCGCAGTGGCTGATCGATTGGCTGCTGCGCTGCGTGTCGCGGATTCGATTCCCGCACTACACAAATACTTGTATGACCTACCAGGTAGTTGTTCCGAGTCAGTTGGTGTATGTGATTTTAAACGACTGTAAACGCACCAACAATACAGAAAAATTTGCTAGTGTGGGGCAACGTTTTTTTGTTTATTATTTTATTTACACCTGGATTAAATTAATAAAAAACAAAATCTTTGTCCTTGCTTTGTCATTAATGTTATTGATTATTGTCTCATTTGATTCTACAAAATATGCATTGCACTTTATTAAACACTAGGATCTACCCGCGACTTCGCCCTGTCCTCACGGAAGTACACACCATTCAAAAAGCATTCTCCCCCTACCATGGCCACACTAGCAGAGCATCGCAATTAGATTCAATTAACGCCAGGCATCGTTACGGCTAGCTAATTATTCCACCTGGAAGCTATGCGGCCGAGCAGGGGAAATTGCTGCACCTACCCCCTCTATTGGCGAGTTTTGTTTCAGTGTTTATGGGGTTCGAAAATTCGAGTACTTGAGCGATAAGTTAGTGTGCAGTGTTTGGTCTTGTACTACTAGCTTATGTCGAAGCGAGAAGAAGTAAGCCCATATCCAGCAGTAGACGTCTTTAGGCTAAAACATATTCTAAAATAAAAGTAGCCTAGGTTGCTCATTATAACATCAGAAGAAGGAAGTCAATCTTCAGCAATGGACGTCTTTTGGCAAAATATATTCTAAATAATATTGAAGTAACCTTAGTTACTCATTATTACATCAGCTGACTGCCAGTGACAGTCCCTTCAAATTCGGTACTTACAGCAGTTTCGGAGAAAAGCTGGAACAAAAAGACAACGACAAAAAACATTGAGTCTTGTGCATCTTGTAAAAAATATTTTAAAAAAAATTATAAACAGACACTTATTTATTTTATTATTTGTACATATATTAAGCCGTCTTCTGTACAACAGTAACACTTGAACTACAAAAACCGCCTTTTTGCTAGGAAATAAAAGCTCTGAAAGTCAAATTGTAACCAAGGACGTGCTGGTGACTGTACAGTAATGTTTTATTCAGTATGGGTGTAACTAATAAGGCAGGGTAATCCTCGGTGATTTGGGAAAGGCAATTTATTTGAAAGTGGAAGAGTTGGGTTTTATAAGGGTGTTGTTTGAATACATTTTATTTTTGCACATCGATTTTTCTGCGTACTAAGCTGGCCTTATCTGTACATCCTAGGTACCGGAATTATATTTTTATATGAGATTTATTTATAGTCAGAAGCCAGGAAGTCTGAGGTATCGTGTTGCCCAGGAGCTGGGTTGTGGAGATCAGATAGGCAGTCGACCCAAGTAAAACACTAGTATTTAGCTGCATACCGTTAGAATAAAAGACGACCCCAAAATAGTTGGTAAAAATTTTGGCAGATAGACAATGAGATTGAATTATAGATTTTTCAATTTTCTAAGTTTATTTTGGGCATCACAAATCATCGGTGAAAAAAAAATCGTAAGGAAACCTGGACTTGTAATTAATATAAAACTGAAAGTGTCTTCTGTATAAGAAGAGGCCTATTCCCTGCAGTTACTAATAGGGTTTTATTATGATTTACATTTAATTGGTATTCACTTGACTTCTCGAATCATGAAGAACAATGCTAATAGTAAAAAATGGTGCGCTCTTCTAGCGTATAATAAAAAATTAATCAGTCCAATAAGTAAAGACTGTTCCCAAGACGGCAAGACTTGTCAGCACTACAAATACTCCACATTTCCAGCCGAAAGCAAGCGGTGCTAAACAAAAGTAAAGTCCATCTAAATCACGACGGGCTAATCCATCAATATTAGAGGCTACAGCAGAGGCAGAGAGGTTGCAGTAACTCGCCCTCCCTCGGGACGTAATCAGTGCGAGTCGTAAGTAAACGAAGTGTCTGATGCTCGTCCGGTGTTGGTCCGGCATGATGATACACAGGGAAACGAAGTGGAAAAAGACGCGGACGAAAATTGTGTTCAGATTTTTTGTAATATCATTGGTTGGCAAACTTAGAGACGGCCCCCCTGGATGATAAGTGGTCACTACCGCCATATAGGCATTTGCTGACCAAACACAAAGTTGAAATGTCTCATGTGCTTGTAATACTATATATGGTATGGCGGCAGTACTTCCCCCAGACGAGCTTCTTCTACAAAGTGAAAAGCGTGAGTTTATGTATGTAATGGTGGGTCCACACGACACAGACTTTTGTCTGTACAGACATCTGCACAGACTATAAAGTCTGAGTAAAAATTGGTCTTTACCAAATGTCTGTGCAGACTTTTCATCAGTTCAGACTTCGATTTTAATGAATAAATTAAGTAATTCAATAATCATGAATTTTGCTCCGACAATCGTACAGACATGTACGCAGACTTCCGACTTTTCTGATACACCGACATTTGTCTGTACTGATTAGTTGTACAGACAAAATTCTATAGAAGTCTGTGTTAAGTCTGTGTCGTGTGGACCCACTATTAAGTGAATTCATTCGTCTTACGGTGTGCATATACTTAAACATTTACTTGTAACAGAACATTGACCCACTCTAACGTATCAATAATCATGGAACACGACACGCAACTTGACTTAACAAACCAATGAGCTTTGTGTAACAATTCATCGTGCAATAACATAAGCACATTCTGTGACCTGCAGATCCGACATTGCAACGAAGAGTAAATGCAAAACAGGAAGGTATGTTTCACGTAAATGCTTACACGCCGCATTCGCAGGAATGTTGCATTGCATGGAATTGCATTTTTCAATTTGTAGCTTTCATTTGTATTGCACTATTGGTAAGAACGTCACTTTACATCAAAATACTCAGGTGCGTATTTACTTTTGAATAAAGTTTAAAAACACTTAACAAAATTTCATTCAGTCATAGATGAATGAAAGTATCCCCTTTGTATCATTGGATTTTTGAAAAATGGTTTAGATTAAAGCTAGCAAACTTTAGATACAAACATAACATAACATCACGCCTGTATTCCCCGAAGGGTTAAGCAGAGGTATACCAATGTACACTCGCAGTTCGCCGGTATGTTAAGATCCCATGTAATAGGGCCGCATATAACCAGGCATAAATCCTAACTCCGAGCTGCTACTAAGAATTTCATAGAAAAATCCAATAACATTTCGACCTGGGAATCGAAGGCAAGACCTCTAGCGTAGCAGTCAAGCTTAGGACCGCTAGGCTAACGAGGCAGTTTGAACTGTACATTTAATCATAAATTATGATTAAATCAATTCTGATAGAGATAGAGTTAAAACCTCACGTTACGTTAATTCATATCACACTCAATTCCTTTAGAATATCCACAATTTCTCGAGTGCTAATTTTATTTATACGGTTTTTTCATCGTCCTTGAAAGGGTTTTTCCTTTTAGGAATGAAACCCTAAAGATAGGCCTGTTGATATTTTATCTAGGCACCACAATATAGCCCTTTACAGAAACCAGATTCTTTTTGAATACTTATTTTCTATTCAGTAAATAAATAAACATGTTTACTAAAACACTCAAATCTTTATGAATGGTCTGAAAAAATATGTGCTGAAAGGATTTTCAGCTTCAACATGGGTGAAAAAAAAACCTGATTTGCATATTAGCTGATTGGTTTAATTCCGCAAACGTGTCTTTGAGCCAATCTCATTCCATTAGCGATTCAATTGAATGGGTTTTTTTTAATTACGTTAAAAGTGGAAATGTATTTGATGGTAGATAGGTATGTTTTTTAATCACATGTGTATATATTTGTAAATTTCTATGGCTAATGGCCGTAAGCTAAGTCTTTTATGTGCAGCAAATAAATGGTTCATCTATGTATTTGCATAGCCCAAATAACCATAATAACCCAGACTGATTAATATAAACGAAAATCTATTCGGCTTTGAATTGTAATGTAAAAGCAATGGCCCGTACTTGGAAAATCGCTTCCTAAGTAGAACTATTCAAACAATAGTGTGAGGAGCAATCCGTGGTCCTCTCCGACCGAGTCCCATTGCCAGTCCAATGAATACCATTATATGAGCACATTATCATATGGGATTGCCGAAACTGAGCTTCGAGTGGCACCTTTGGGTTAGTTTTACCCACTTGTGGGCAATTATTTAAGGCTTAACGGTATCGGATTCCGTGAATGTTAATAAGAAGTTTAGAAAGGTACAAATTCTGACTTTTTCATTTAAATTAGGGTTACAATTTTTTTGAGAGAACGAGTTGATTTGCTCAATTTAGATAGGTGTTAGTTAGGTGTTCCAAAAAAAAGGGCCTCATCTAATTTTGTCCAAACATTAGGTATGTTTGTACTTCAACAAAAACATCGCTTACATTGTGTATTTTCGCAGACAGAAAAAACGACAAGCTTTTTATCTAGTACAATAAAACCAACAAAAAAAGTTTAATGGTTTCCTGGCTCATCACTGCCATCAGTGTCACCCTAACCAACAACACAATTTTAAATTTTATGAAAAACTTTATCTGCAAAAAGCATCTTTAAAATAATAATTTCTTCAAAACATCCCACTCACAACTGGTACAAATTCCAATTCGAATTCCTCAAAATTAATCCAATTTGGAATAAAAAAATTGTTCAATTATAATAACAAGTGGAAGTCTCTGAAGTAGCAGTAACTGTAGGAATCCCTTGGGGAACGTTTTCAATGAATACTATTATAGACAACATAGGACAGGTACAGAAGGCCATCTCTGTACAACAACAACAGGCTGACGGACATATAGTATTTCAGCAGAGATTGGTCATCTCTTAACATAGTGATCTTACGCCCCCGGAACGCAAAGGGCACACGAAGGAACATAGATGGTTTTTAGTCAGTAAAAGTCTGACACTCCCTCCCGCCCCGCCCAGGACGGGGGGGGGGGGGGGGGGTCATTTGATGATTTCCCATCTCTAAAAAAAAAAAAAAAGCCTACATTGTAATCACCCTATTGATTCAAAATAATTTTACCAGGATATTATAAAAACTTTATTGACTGCCTCGTTGGCCTAACGGTCCCGCTAAGCAAGAGGTCTTGGGTTAAATTTTTAGGTCAAGCAAAGCATTATTGGGTTTTTCTTTGAAATTCTCAGTAGCAGCTCGGAGTTAGGATTGGAACTGTGGGTGTAGATTGGTACTCCTCTGATTAATCCATCGGGGAGTACAGGCGTCATGATATGCAGGGTCAGCGTCAGAGAAAAGGCACCCTCTTTGGTAATGACATCAAACCGTAAACCGTGGTCTCGGGGGGTTTCTTTTCTCTGACGCTGACTGTATGTGTATGTTTTGACTTTTGGCTTTGATTTCAAAGTATATCCAACTAATGCCAGTTGCAAGTGCGCTTGTACTCGCTATACGTACACGCGCATCTATGCGAGCGTGTATTTTCATAAACTATACGGAGTTGGTCTTCTGTATCTGTTCTGTGTTCTGACATTACCAACCGGCAGTTATTACCATACGGAATTACAGGGAATTGACCTGCACTACTTCGGGTATAGGAGTCGTTTGAAAGCGTTTTTATTGAGTTAGTTCTTTTCAGAATCTTAATGTAGTTCCATGCTTGGTGTTGATTTATTATGGTAATATTATACGTTTCAATCCATTTGATTGAAATGCAATGGCGATTTGTACTCGTTCCGAGTCAGTTTATTTGTGTATGTCAAATTAATCCTACTAATATCATAAATGCGAAAATTTGTGAAGATGGATGGATGGATGATGTTTGATACTCTTTCACGCTTAAACGGCTGAACGGATCTGGATGTTTGACACTGAGATAAATTGTTGTGTGTATTAACACATAGGATACTTTTCATCTTAGATGTTTGTTAATCTTTCACACTTAAACGGCTGAACGGATCTGGATGGAATTTTCCACTGACATAGACTGTAGTGTGGAATTACATATAGGATACTTTTTATCGCGAAAAAATGTACGATTCCCGTGTGATATAATACCAAATTTAATGCATACGAAGTCGCGGGCAGAAGCTATTAGGTTCATATGTTTGTAAAAGCACCCATGATACGGCGAAAATTTTCTAGTGTATAAAGGTATAGTTAGGCATAGCCTAGATTCAATTTCAATATTGTTGTTTTTAAGGTATTAGTCAGACCTGTCTGACTAAACTAGATTAGTACCTGTACTAATCTATATTAATTGTGTTATATATAATAAAAATATTATATTAGATGAATGGTAATGGATTTGGTTTTGTGATAAGATTATAATTTATTAATAAACGCCATGTGAATATCGCCCCTGATAAAGTTATTACTAAACATTTTGCAGTATTACAATGACGGTGTATTTCTAGTTAACAAGCATTAGCTTCTTGCGTAGCACCAAGCCGAATCTTTTATTAATCAATCTCAAACAGTAAAGGCTTCATTTATGTCTACCTACTTTAATTTTTATTGACTTTAAATTCATTTTTCAGATTTCCTTAAACAATTTCATCTCAAAATCTCTCAACACAGTCAAATCACGATTATAATCCACCATTTGTTCACACAACTCGCTCAAACGTTCCCTGTCCTCAACAACCACACAATTTCCGTACAAGAGGAATACTCTTCACCACACAAACCTATACACAAATAGACGTAGCAGCCACAACCCGACATTACTCGACTCTTCACCATTTGAATTTCAAACCAAGCTCCGAAGATTAAACTTATTCGGCCCATTATTTTGTTAGCGAATTTGGTTTTTGCACGAAGCTAACATGCTAGTGCCCTAGTACTCTATGTTTTGCATTCTTTAAAATTGGAACGTTCGTGGAATCGGCATTATGGCGGCCATTCCGCTTTGTAATAGATCCTAATAGCCGGTGGGAAGACTGTTTTATTTGAGGGCTCGCTATTGTTTGGAGGGGTTTATATAATAGGCTTATTACGTTTCCATTGCTTGGACGCAGGCTTTCTCTTTGTGAGGAAGTGGGTTATGACGGCCCAATGCGGGTTGGTGGGTTTCACATACTTATATTCATACTACCACGCATGTATTCCTCGAGGGTTAGGCAGAGATGTAACCAATGTACATTCACAGTTCGCCAGCATGTTTTTAAGCCCCATATAATAAGAGGCGAGCCTATTGCCTTTACCCGGGTACAAATCCTAGCTCCGAGCTGCTACTGAGAATTTCAAAGAAAAACCCAATAACACTTTATTCGACATTTGAATCGTACCCAAGACCTCTAGCGTAGTCATGCTTAGAACCACTAGGCTAACGAGGCAGTTCACATATATTTCTTTAATCATTTTGATAGATTTTGTCTTACAATTCAACCACAAACAGACATGGTTTTCTTTTTATTTGAAAGAATATTAGATTTTGTGCTGCATTAATTAAGAAAGAAGTGCATAATTAAAAGTGTCTGCATTTGCACATCCCGAAAAGTATATCACAAATTAATTTCCCAACTCGACATGTTTCGTACAAAGTCACGAACCAAAGCCCCTGCTATTTCGTACAAAATGTAGATTTTCCACAAATCGTATACACTTTTTAGTTCGTTTCGTTAGACCGGAGTGTTACGTTTGAATTCGCACATAATGAGCAGAACCTTTTGCCGACAATTCGAGTGAACATTCCAGAATGCTAGAATGTTCATATTTTTACACGTGAATAATGTTGAATGCTGAGTTTAGAAAAGGCAAAGGTCGTATGTTGGAGTGTGGACATTTTTGTTAATATATTTAACGTGAATGTAGCGATGTTATTGTAGTATGCAAAGTTGAATAAAATGGCTTTTGTTCTGTAGATGTTTTATGTTATAGTTCATACCTTTGTGACTTAAAGAATTATAAGAATAAATGTGAATAGAGACAAAGAAGGTCAAAGAAAAATATCCTGTACCTTTAAATTTTGTTGTTTTTCTACGGTCTAAGGTACACTGATTTGCATCTGCTATGTTAAATCTACATCACCTTTGGTTGACTGGTAGACAATGCCTAAGGCATATAGTCTGCTTTTGTACTTTTTGTTGCATTACGTTTAAATAAATAATAAAGATTAATCGGTTGTATGCAGAATAACATGAAAGAAAAGGAATCAGTGGTATCATGACGGTTGACAGGATGGATTGCCGGCGGACGATCAGATTAAGGGCACAAGAAGACGCCGGATGCAGGCTACTTCCAACCAGTCCATCTAAAAAATCTATGGGGGGGGGGGGGGCTTAGGAGGACTCTATAGAGGACGTCCTGTGGCTGATATGATGATGATGATCATGATTTAGACCAGCTAGCAAAAAAGAGATAGCGCTATTCATCTTACATAATTCCATTTCACTCCGTCTCTGGAACTTAAAATTACGGACCCAGGTCTCAATAAGCAAAAAAGATACTCTATAAACATTTGCCCTGTCTTGCAATAACCATTAATATCTTCTTCCATTAACTTTCTACCATAAAATATGTAGACCAAGGTTATTTATTAAACCCTAAACAATATCTTACTTTTACAAAGTATAATGCGTATAGGCTCGCCTCCTTTTACATAGAATTTGAATTTAAAAATCTGTAAAAATATTAAAAAAAATATGAGTTTGTTTGTTTGTTTGAACGCGCTAATCTCAAAAAATACTAGCCCAAATTGGAAAAATCGTATTGCGTTATATAGCCCATTTACTAAGGTTGTTAATATACATATAGCATCACGCTAAGACTCATGGAAGCGTAGCAGTAACTAAAGACGTAATACGAATACGAATGAAACCGCGGGTTTTAGCTAGAAGCTGATAAAGTGTGCTATACATTATTATACCTACCCATTCAAGGGTTATCAGCGCCTTGGTATTATGTTATATTCCGTCCTTATCCAACCCGCCAGGAGTTATAGGTAACAAATAGGATGGTCTTAGTCGTAGACTCGTGACTGCGCTTGCATGAAGTTGAAGAATGATTATCTATTGGATACTGTGGTTTCATTCTTTCTTGGTATATACCATGATGTAATAGGCGACGGCGACAGTAAGTCCCACAGGGACGTACAATGTATTGCCTCCTATTACAGTTGTTTATTGTTAATTAAAACGGTAACACTAATTACATTAATTAACATAGAAATTAAAACAGGTGGGCTGTAAAAACATAGGTATTTCAAATACTGATAGGTATATAACAGAGGATATCCTAGCACAGGTTCTCTTACGAAAAACATCAGTCATACACGCATAATTCCACTCCTTTCATCGGCAAACAGATCACATTCAGAACTGGTGGTCAGAAGGGCAAATAAGGGAGATAGTTATAATTAACCGGAGCAAACAATTAGAGAAATTCAGCATTCAGTTCGGGTGCATTGATTTCCCTCGCATAATTTTGCACATACTAATTTAATCCTACTTCTTATTAATATTATTAATGTGAAAGTTTGTGAGGATGGATAGATGGATAGATGGATGTTTGTTACTCTTTCAAGCTTAAACGGCTGAACGGATCTGGATGACATTTGGAACTGAGATAGATTGTAGTATCGAATAGTACATGGGATACATTTTATCCCAGAAAAATGTACGGTTCCCATGGGATAATATATCAAATGCCGCGGGCAGAACCTAGTGCATCATAATATTGTTAACATCAACAATTACCTTTGACAAGCGACCTCAAATCGCATTGCATAATTGAGTCCCCGACCTCCGCACATCCCCAGATCTTCACCTGCTATCCTTTACAAGTTTTTCCACGTCCTACCCGCATCTAACCGAGTACACCAATCGACTGATATTGAAAATAGATTGAAATTGGATTGAGTTGAAAATTCGAAATTTTGCAATGGCGTTCCCGTGGGTTCCGCAATAGAGCTCCCTAGGGCTCTGGTTGCATGCCCGCTGAATATATTTTTTCGAATTACGTCGAGGGTCGTAAAAATATGTTGTTTGTATGTCCTCTGGCTGTTGAATTTATTATTTTCGGTGGTTCCATGGTTGTTGTAGAATAAAGAACTTGATTCAGTGGTTGGACTTGTCTTTCTGATTGGATTTGGTTTTTCCTTTTGTTTTTAATGTGAGTTTTCAGCTGGTGGTATTATTATTATTGTGGCGAGATGTTCGTTTTTTAAACCCCATAGTTTCTCTTTCTCCTATTACCTCCACGAACCACCACCAAATGGTATTGGACCGCCACTGGCGGACCCCATTACCTTGGCGAGATGACCTAGACGCACACTGTGATGGCTGATTCCACATAGCGCAAGAAAACAATACCTGGAAAGACTTGGGAGAAGCCTTTGCCCAGCTGTGGGACATCACAGACTACGCAAAAAATATACTGTTGTTATTTCTATCATATTTACAAGATTTACTTTTCTCCATTATAAAACCCGACTCCAAAGAAAACTAAAAGAAATAACTAAGAAACGAACAATTAACCAACAACGCACAATTGTAAAAGTTTTATTCAAAATTCAATCTAACTAAACAGACAACCAGACAGACTTTTAATATATTTTTTCTTCTCTTAAGTCTCGACGTAATACTGGTAATATAATTTTGAGAGCGGTGCTCGGAAACATTCCGCTCAGCACAAGTTCTGTCGCGCTCGCAAGATGCTCTGACGGTCTGCGGCTGACTTTACAATCAGAGAGGGAAGCATCCGGGTGGCGGGCTATCGTGTAGCGAGCGACCGGTTGCTGAAATTGCTGCTGATTGTGTGTGATATGTTTTTAAATTATGTGGGTGCTAAAGATTAGTATGATTGTATCGTAATTTTCTGGGAAGGATATGTTGTTTGGCGCAGCTATGGGGCACACAATAAAGATTTTTTTTAATAGCATACAAGCCGGTAGCTTTTCTGATGTTAAGTAGCCGCCGCTGCTAATAGACATCTGCAATACCAGAGGCCCTCCAAATGCGTTGCCCTTCAAGAGACAAAGTGAAAAAGTGTCAAGTGCCTGTAATTACACCAGCACCTATACCTTCCAACCCGGAACACAACAACGCTGCTTTGCGGCAGAGAAATAGGTATTGTGGTAGTATTTCCCCGGACGAGCCATTTCACAAAGAGCTTTACATGGGCTGTGTAATTTTTTTTTTTACGATCTTACCTTTTTGCTTATGTGAAAACCTCACATAGTAATTGGAAGCTTAAAACACCCATTGAAGTCCTACCTATAGAATTATATTTCCCAAAACGTCAGTCACAATCCAGCAACTGGTTGCACAATCCCAACTTCACAACATAACCCCAATTGCAGTTGCAAGTTGCATGCTACGGTACCGCCGGGGAATTATGCGAAATTTAATATAAAACTATGCGCCATAACTCAGCGTCCCGCGCCACATGTGACATGCTCCCACAACTTTTTGCCGCCAGTTTTTTTTTTTAACTGCAAAATTTTCCAACGAGTTCGCGGAAAGTTTTGATTACAAAAAGTGTCAAATGTAAAAACTGCGCCTTTGATGTTAAGTGCTTCAGTTCATTTTATTGCAGTTCATAAAAAAATGGTCTGGTTTATTATACAGGATAAGTTTTTAACCAGTGCGTAAAATTTTTTTGGTAGTTCAGTGTCAGTAATATAACACATTTCCGTGTTTAGGAAAAAAAAAATTAAAAAAAAATTTCATCCTTATCCGAGTTTGAAATAAGCAAAACATGGACCTAATCTATTCGCCATACTATCAATGACAACTCTTGGTCGCCGCCCGGGCACATGGCTGGGGTGAGGGGGTGGGGAATGCGCTAGCGCCGAGTGACAATAAAATATGGTTTTTAAGTAAACATGTTTCGTAAGCGATAACTTTTTTTTTTAGTACTAAGACATATCAAAATGAAATATACGTGTTTAATAAAACGTGTTGAAGTTTATTATGGCAAAATTTACGCACTGGTTAAAAAATTTTCCTGTATAGTTCGACAATT
This sequence comes from Caradrina clavipalpis, assembly GCA_932526535.1. Taxonomy (NCBI): domain Eukaryota; kingdom Metazoa; phylum Arthropoda; class Insecta; order Lepidoptera; family Noctuidae; genus Caradrina; species Caradrina clavipalpis. Next base: position 625,981 of record OW052101.1, read on the forward strand.
CGGTGATGAGTTGTTTTGTATTGATGACAATGAGGTGACTTTTGCTGTAGTTTGACAGTGATAGTGATAATCGTACAGATTCACAATTTATTATGCTCACTTAATCAAATTTATTAGCATTAAATGAAATTACCCGGTTGCAAGCACGACTGCCAAACGTAAGGTTGTGGGTTCGTTTCCCAGGTCGGGTAGAAGTTAAAACGATTTTTCCAATAGGACGATAACACCTCGGAGTTTAAAAGTTGGTTGTGGTGATTGCGTGGAAATCATATAGGTAATCGACTGTTCATGTTAAATACTGGTATTCAGATTGCATCTGGTTAGACTACCGCAACATATTTGGGACAAAACTAGGCAGACGAGTATTAAGCATTTATTGAACTTCAACATATTTTCTTTTAAAAATTCTAAGCACAAAAAAAATCGATGTTACTTAACCTTTGCCCAACCTAGTTACTAAACTCCAAATCTTACTTACATAGTAACTCCTTGTTAGCATAATGTAGTACTAATGAGAAACTTAATTCAGCTCCATTAGTAAGTTGTATTGCAACATCAGAATTAACTGCTGAAGCTAAAGTTTCGCACAACATCTTTAATCTTCTAAAGACGATACCTTAACGACCTTTAAAAGAAAGAGCATTAACAACTCAGCTGAACTAAAAACAGTTAACCAAAGAGTAAAAAGCCAAACTATCAAGTAAGTAAGTAATTCCCTGCTAGTTTTAAAGATGACCTGGGTACTAACATTCTCACAGTTCAGAAGAAAACAGTAGTTTAAAAATAGATGAGAGAAATACTTGATTGTACTCTGAAGTGGGTTGTTGACCTTTAGAGTTCTTGTAGATACTAATTTTATAAGTACTATTAGAGACAAAGGCGTATTTTCGCTTTATTTACAAGTTCAATATTTAAACAAACGATAAGAGTCATCTGTGTATTGTTATATTGTGAGGTTGGTATTGAAATAGATATAATAATATGAACGTGCAAAAATCTAGAGAATGCTAGCAGAAAACTGTCATCAACACCATCATCATATCAGCCACGGGATGTCCACTGCTGGACATAGGCCTCCTCATAGATTTCCAAAAAGACCGGTCGGAAACAGAAAACTGTATTTGTTTATAATCTGTGTCAACCCCAAAAGTTTGAAACCCAAAGTCAAATTATTTATTTCAATTAGACTATTAAAAGGGACTTGTGAATCTTATCTACAAAAGAATGTGCTTCGCATGGAGAAAAATGGATAAGAAACTCCACACTAACTAAAAAATAATAATTCAATAATTATATTTAAAGACGTGTGCCTAAAATAAAAACCACTATAATTATACGTAAACGTATATAATAGGTAAGCAACAATTGCCACAATTTAAGAAATGAATGAATACATGGTACGTACACGTTTACAATATTGTGATCGTATTCCAAACTTCGAGAGAAGGACAGTAAAAGAAAAGTAATAACAAAACCTCCTCACTCTTCCTCCTCCGGGAATCAAACGCACGCGCCTCACACTCGACAGCACATTGATCTAAAAAATAATCCCATGCCACCTTTTCCTGTTTACAATATGTATTTTTTAATCTCCATAACACTTCAAGATTGTCATGTCATGCTTACTCTTACATACCTTATTGCATATCTTATCAATAACAACAACATATTTAAACAAACATAAATATTATTGTAATCACTTGAATCAGTCTATTTTTAAAACATTGTTTTGCTTATAATTGTGACTTGCAAGATTCAAATGATACCATTTATGTAAAAAGGCAAGTCAGGTACCTAATAATTTGATTAGCTGTTGTAAAAATATTCAAGATTGTAGAACATTGATGTCTGACTGCGATAAAGAAGTATTTTCCCAATTTCTGATGTGTATTTGTAATCTCTTGCATCAGCATGCGATGCGTTGTCCAACCTTTTGCGCATTTTTGATTTCACTTCGTAAACATTTTCATGTTTCCGATAATTTAACAGCAATAGTGCTTAGTCATTGATCAATTATTTCGCAAACAAATGATCGGCTTGCAATGGTAAATATTCACAAGTACGTGAGTGCTCGTGGTGTAGAATCACTTTTACGAGGTCCTTAGTGTTAGAAGCTATTTTGATAAGGTTTCAAACTGATTCAGTTATTATTTGATCATCATATCAACTGGAAAACGCCCACTACTTGGCATAGGACTTCTGCAAAGTATTCTGAGTAACCTGGGAGCGTGTCTAGTCCTTTTCTGGTAACTCACACTGATCAAGGACTTTTGTCTTAAGATACTGCCGTAATTTGAACGACTAGTTACGATTTACTATGGTCAAATATTGGTTTCATCATTACATCATATCAGCCGCAGGACGTCCACTGCTGGACGTAGGCCTCCCCCATAGATTTCCAAAAGGACCGGTTGGTTCACACTCAATCAATCCTACACTTCTTAATGAATAACCTTACACTAATCATAATGACGACTATTCCAAACATACCATACCTTCCAGCCACAGATCTTCCAGCCAGATGCATCAGAACTGGCACAGTTCTTCCATGTGTGACTACTACTATCCTCTCAACAGTGCCCCGGGTGGCTGGCTCAGTGAAATATTTCCGTCGTTTGTCACTGTCGCCCCCCGCCCCCTCCTCGGAGGATTGGACCGGCTCCTCACTAATTGGTAATCAGTTCGGCTATTAGAAAATATTGGCGCGTTTAAATCATGATTTTGGCTGGACAATGGACATGCTGATTTGAGTATTTTTTTATTGGATACCTACATACACATACATACATAAACTCACGCCTTTTTCCCATGGGGGTAGGCAGAAACCACGGACCGCCACCTGCTACGATCCTTACACACTCCTTTCGCCTCGTTCACATTCATACATCTGGTCATACAAGCACGCCGGTTACGAGTACTGCACACCCGACCTTTCTGAAGAACCTCACCGATAAGGTCAAGGTAGGTCTTTCTAGGGCGTCCCCTCCCGGCATTGCCACTCACATCTGCCATATAAATCCCTTTTGTTAGTCGCCTTTCACTCATCCTCTCAATAAACCTACAACCTATACCTATAATAATATAATAATAATAATTGGATTTAGTTACCTAGTTTAGTTAGTCTAGTTACCTAGGTACCTACCCTTGAGTTAGTTCTTGTATATGACGTTCAAAAGGCGCCTTTGAATGGTCTAATTGAAATAAATTATTTGACTTTGACTTTGGCTATATATCTGTACTTTCTGAAGGTCCGAGAATTTTTGTGGCAAACGAATTTATATTACGAGACATGCACCTTAGTGTACAGAGGTTTTTTTCTTTTGTCATTGAATGACAATGGAGCTCACGGACCACCTGATGCTAAGTGGTCACCACTGCCTATAGACATCTGCAATACCAGAGGCCTTGCGGATGTGTTGCCATTTCAGGGACAAAGATGAAATGTCTTGTGTACTTACACCGGCACTTAGTCCCTTCAAACCGGACAAACGCAAAGCTGATTTGCGGCATAAATAGGCATAGCGGTAAAATACACCACAAAGAGCTTCACTACTAACAAATTCTAATAATGATGATACTCTTTATCATTGAACAACCACTAAGCTAGCAAAGGCAGCTGGGTAATGTGGTGCGAGGAACCCAGATCTTAATTTTGCCAAACCGAATCAACCCACGTCAATGTTTTTGAATGTACTTGTTTTAAATTGTTATTGATCGATAGTAATATGACACATTTAGCATATAAAATTAGTTTGCCATACCTCATTTAATTTCCCATACGTATACTAATTCCCTATTACATGGAACCTAAACATACTGACTGACTGTGGGCGTACATACATTGGTACACTGGTGCCTAACCCTTCAGGGAATACAGGCGTGATGGTATGTAGATATTTAGAAGAAGAATCAAACTTAGCTTGATTTTGGAAATTTATGAAGGCTTTTGTCAACCAGAGGGTGTCTTCTTTGATATGATGAATCAGAAACATGTTATTGTCCAATTTGTGTTAACCTTAATAAAAAAAAGAAAATGAAAAGTTACAAAAAATACAAAACATGTTTCATTTCATCAAGCCATAAAATCAAATACTTTTAAGGGTCAAACTTTCTAAATAACTAAGACATCCCTTAGGGGTAAAAATGTCGGGGGAGGGTGTAATTAAAAAGTTACACCCTACAGGGTAAGTGTGGGTAACTGAACGACAGCTGCGTTTTATTCCTTATTTCCTCAAAGGGGATGAAAAAACGCCTGAAAACTTTATCCCGTAAAATATTTAAATCGCCTGATTTTGTTTATGGTACTTATCGTTGAAATGTATCAGTTTTGTCGAGTAAACACAGGCTGCGCGCTTGTATATAGCTCTTACTTGGAGATGCCTATAGATGTTGCGTTGTTGTGGGCCCGACGATGGCGAAGTTATTGGGTAGCCGGGTGCGCGTTCTTCTTCATTGTGTGGGCAGTAAGGTCTAACGACCCCATACACCCTAGTGTCAGAGTTTCTAAACCGCCTCAAGGGCCACTGACATGGTTACCGATATCAGTGATGCCTAAGTTAAACTTAGAAAGTACATAATTATGAATAAGAAAAAGTCACATTGGTACTTGCCCGTGCCCGGTTGCAAAACCACAATCTCGTGAATGAGAGGCGGGCGCCTTAACCACTAGGCCATCACGACATTCAAGGGAGGGTGCGCTAGAAATGTATGGATTACAAATATTCCATGCCTATGAAGACCCACCTTTCTACTAAAAGGTGTATTAAATAAGCTAGTTATTCATCCCTTGGATCTTTTGTGAAGACTCACTTGCACTAACAAGTTATTCAGTCGTGATGGTCCAGTGGTTATCACTGACTCTCATGCATTGGGTTGTGGGGGTGTGTTACTTGGGCAAGCGTGGTGGTCAATGCTCGTGCCTTCTGTATGAGAAGAGGTCTTCACCTTGCAGTGAGACAGTAATAGGCTGGCATTATTTGCTGTTTACTATTTTATTATTATATTATTATATTTTATACTGTTTATTATTTTCTGTAACAAACTCTACATGTTAAGGCTGAGCGGCAACATCCTTCTATAGCTCCATATTATATTTAGCTAAAGTTGCTTTTTTCCAGAAGCATTCAGCTACCTATCAATCTAATCTCATTCCGACTACGGTAAGCCAAAAGGCACTATTCATACGATTTTAATGTATGAAGTGTCAATCGATTCGTCGCCCGGGTAACATTCGCTAGTTATACGTATGTACGTAGTACCAGACGTACGCTACATTTGATACGAATAAAATCGATATAGTGGATGTTACATAAAAAAAAGTGCGAGAGTCTGTTTTTTAGGATTCCGTACCAAAAGGGTAAAACGGGACCCTTTTACGAGTACTAAGACTTCGCTGTCTGTCCATGTCTGTCCGTCTGTCACCGGGCTGTATCTCATGAACCGTGATAGTTAGACAATTGAAATTTTACAGATGATGTATTTCTGTTGCCGCAATTACAACAAACACAAAATAAATATTTAAGAGGGCAAAATAAATACAACAAACTTGTTTTTTTTTTTGCGGTTTTTATAGAAAATGCTACGGAACCCTTCGTGCGCGAGTCTGACTCGCATTTGGCCGGTTTTTTTTTTAATCCATTCCAGTGAAATGTCAGATGTCAAAATTTAGAGCTCTGAGATTAGTACAATACCCAACTATAACAGAAAACGAACCATAAATGAAAATGATTCCTACCGTGGTTACATTGTATCTCGGGTAAGGGTATGTCTATTATCTAATACGGCATGCGATGAAGGATTTTATTTATTAAGCTTTCTTGTTTGTTTTTCTTTTTTACATACCTACAGGAAAAGTTTATCAGTAAAAATGTTGACTAAATAAATTTAAAGGAGTTCCAATACATACGTTTCTTTTCTTTTTTTTTTATATGATTTACTAATACAAGCAAAGTTATTGTTTAAGAAAGATGTCAACTTTAGACTTTTTACTCTAGGTATTGGTCCATGCGCCGCGTTATCTACTGACCTCTAATTTCCTTAGCTACGAACTCAACAGTTGTAATGCATCCAAATACAAAAAAAAAACGTATGTCATTGAGCTTTTCAATTAACTTCTCAATAGCTGCTCGGAGTTAGGATTTGTGTCCGGTTAATGGCAATAAGCTCGCCCCCTATTACATGGGACCTAAAGCTTCCAGTGGACTACGGATGTAAATTGGTACACCTCTGCCTAACCCTCCGAGGAATACAGGCGTAATAGTATGTATGTATTCAGATTAAAACACACAATTATTTTGTTTTTCTTAGTGAGTATCCTGTATCATAGTCGACAACATAATTAATTACTACACATGGCTGTACTACAAGCTCTGACATAATAATAAGTAAGCGTTATGAGGCGGTGGTTTTATTAACTCGTTTCATTACTACATGAAAGGCAAGCGAAAGGGCTAATAATGATACCGCAGATAAACACCACCGTTAATGTAGAGGTGTACTGAGTACCTGCCTAGAAAAATGTTCATGGAACTGTATACGTATTTGTCTATAGAAATAGTATAAGTCTTCTCTGTTTTACCTGTTCTTTTAAAATATAATGAAATGATGTTAGAGTTACCATTAATAGTAATTGTCTAAATATAGTTTTATCATTCTGATGCAGTGGAGGTTTTATTCAGTTTCCTGTTAGTTCGGATTCCCTAATTTTCATGTTGCATAATAAAATATTTTTTTTATTATTTGTTTCAATGTATCTTTTTTGTCCTTTTTTATTTTGTTTTTAAATCATCATCACCATATCTGCCACAGAACGCCCACTGCTGGACATAGGCTCCCCCATTGATTTCCAAAAGGACGGATGTTTTCCGGTGTTTTTAAATATTTTGATTTTTTTTTTATCATTCAATAAAAAATCAATCTTTGGTCACCAGCTATAATTATGATAAACAACACAAACAGTACAACAAGATCTACCCCTAGATTTTTACATTTTTTTTTTTTCTTTATACAGATCTCAATTATTCCCTATTTCTCTTCCAACGGTCTCAGTGTACCACGGCCCCTGCGCCCTGCGAGTATTATTTGGCGAGATATCAAGCAGCTTTGTGCGACGCAAATTGTGCGCATGACGTGTAAACAAGTGAGTGCCTGTAATTAAACTGAGCTCATCTGTATCGGCACATCAAACGAGACTTATTATGTTTTATAATACACAATACGATGAGGAAATCAGTTTTATATAAAGGCTTTTGTAAAACATACACATACACCATCAGGGGCTTACAGGAGTTGCAGTGGTTTGGGAATAGTGGGATTTTCCCATTTCCAAAAAACATATATACCATCACGCCTGTATTCTCCGAAGGCAGAGGAGAGAGGAGGAGGAGTAGGCAGATGTGTACCATGAACATCCACAGTTCTCCGGTATGTTTAGGTCTCATGTAATGGGGGGCGAGCCTATTGCTATAAACCGGGCCCAAATCCGAACTCCGAGCTGCTACTGAGAATTTGATATAAAAACAAAATAACACACTTTGCACGATCTGGGAATCGATCCCAAGGCTTCTAGCGTAGCAGTCGTGCTTAGGACCACTATGTTAACGAGGCAGTTAAATTAGTTAAGATTTTGTAAGAGTAAACGCAAAAAGGTAAGACGCAAAAGATTCTTTAAGATTTTTTTTTAATTACTGATAATGACTTTCTTAGGAATTTTAAGCCTTGTGAAACAGCTTTTATACACATTACGCATTACACATCTTGTATCCGAATAAATGAATATAAATAATGTATGTAATACCCAGGCGGTCTGTTGTGTTGACGACCTTTGTCACAGCAGAAGTAGACGGTTATTTCATTAAGCAATCCCCACAGTAATAAATAATGACGATTATACATACCTAGCGACCCGCCCCGGGTTCGCACGGCTGCAATTTATTAAACGTTCATTAAGATTTTCATATTAAGATACCATCCCGGACATTTCTGGTAGATTTTCCTTTAATTTTCTTTCATACAAATCTTGTCCTGAAAATTACAAAAACAACAAATAAACAGCCTAAATTAATCGAGCAGTTCTCAAGGATGATCTTACGTTAATGCCTCTATTGATTTTTACTTATCCACGCTGAGATTTTAATGGTTGTTTTTGTCTCAACAAATCTAAATATAGAAGTTAAACTTTTTTTTTTTTTTTGTTTTGCTCGGGGTTAGAATTTGTAGGCTACCCCCTTTTACATGAAACCTAACCGGCGAACCGTGGTTGTCCATTGTTACACCTCTGCCTAACCCTTTTGGGGAATACAGGCGTGATGGTATGTTAAGGATTATGTTTTCAAATAATTAAAAAAAAAAAAGAAATCATTCTAATATTCTTTGTTCAGGTAACTATCGAGTTTCTTTTACACAGTTATTAATCAGAAAATCAGAATCTAAATAAAACAAAATAAACAGATTGTACTACCAACGCCACCACGCCATTACCACGCAACTACCATTACGCTGTAGGAAACAACCATTAATATTTCACGTCGTATACAAGTACTTCCCCGAACGACCACTCAAAATGAACTCTATTACTAGAGAATAGATTTTAAATTGAATGCAAATCAAAACATAAACTTCCAAAAATAAACTTCTAAAAATGGTTCGTGAGACAAACAGAAATGCATTGTTATTACAAGGAAGGAAGGGAGATGGGCTTTTAAAAATTAGGTCAGTTGAGGTTGAAATGATTAAGTGAGGAGTATTAATAAGTGGAGTGATTGATGATGGAGACGTGAAGGTACTGTGAGGAGGGCAGGAGGAACCTAACAGTAATGGACGAGGAATTGCAAGAATAGCTTTGATTACTAAATGATTGTTACGACAATGTCTTTTCTGGAGTGTGTTAAAGAAAATTAATGTTAACGTAAAGAATGAAAACTGTTGATAAAATCTCTGTTAATCTCTCAAACTAAAATAAGCGTCATAATATTTGAACAAAGTGCAACGTATAAGTTTGAACTCATGAACTTCGGTAAAACGTTTTTTTAGAACAAGTAGCAGTGTAAAACTTTTCGACTATGCAAAGTATTTATTCTTGTTGTGATTAATTTACATAATACTTTGTCATCATCATATCAGCCTCAGGACGTCCACTGCTGGACATAGGCCTCCCCCATAGATTTCCATAAGGACCGGTTGGTAGCTGCCTGCATCCAGCGTCTTCCTAATATTTACTCCCAAAGAATACTTACTACTTTCTCTAAAAGCCGTTTATTAAGAGAGCTGTCTATTTTGTTAATAACAACAACTAAAATACGTTTTTTTAGACCATGCCACCCAACCTCCATAACTTCTGAATGCCAGAATCAACAGCTTAGCGCTTTTCTTTTCAGAAAAGCGCTGACGCAATGAAGCTTGACGAGTCCCGGAGAACGAAAACCGAGAAACAGATCAAAGAACAGATAAATTCTTGAAAAAGCAAGACTTAGTACGCAGTAGTAGTTTTTACTCATCTTTATATTATAAAGCTGAAGAGTTTGTTTATTATTTTGTTTGAAAGCGCTTCTTTCTGAGACTATGCTGATCCTATTCTGAATATTATTTCGCTAATAGGAAGCTACGTTATTACTGAGTGCTGTAAAATAAAATAAATCCTACTATCCTATCCTACTAATATTACTTTGCGAAAGTATGTGAGGATGTATAGATGGATGGATGGATGGATGGTTGGATGTTTGTTACTCTTTCACGCTTAAAAGGCTGAACGAAATCTGTATGAAATTTGGCACTGAGAAAGATTGTAGTGTGGAATAACACATAGGATACTTTTTATCACGGAAAAATGGACGAAGTCACGGTAAGCTAGTCATTTTTTTTTTACGTTGCACCTCTCTGTTTATTTCTCCTGTATCGTGGGTGCGTTTACAAGCATATAAACTCACATATACAAACAGCCAGTCCCGGAACTAAATATTTGTTCCGTGCGGAAATCAAACCCGCGACACGCAGCGCAGCAGTTGATCGCTCGGCCACTGCGCCAAACGTGTCGTCAAAAATAAATTATAAAAAAAAAAATTGAAACCGTAAGAAAATTCACAGGCAAAAGCTAGTAATAAATTCAGTCTTCTTAACAAGTCGTCAACAATCCAATGCATAACGAAAGCGAGTGAAATAATTTAATTTGTTACGTTACATGTTACACGTTACACGCGTGTCAAAGTTGAGAACTTCGCAACGTGTTCGAAGTGAAGAGCAAGCGGTGTTATTTACGACTTATCTCACGGTGGATGGGGAGGGCACGTGTTGGGGATGGAGGGGACAAACTGACTTTAAATACTTTTTGGATGACTTTACTTGGTAGAAACAAAGCGAATCAGAGATGATATTTAGATTTTGTGAGGAAAAAATAAAGGTTAATGAAAATCGAGGTTGCTATACTCTTAAGTGGGTCGGTGTTTTCGGTTCGGTATTCTTAATATCTTTTGATAAGGTTGTATTGATGCAATTATGGGTATAGCGATCCGAATACCTATTTACGCAAATGATTTATACAGAAGCCAAACATACAGATTACATTGTTTATATTTTTTTTATGTCATTGGATGGCAAACAAGCCCACGGTCCACGTCCTAATGTTAAGTTGTCACCGCTACCTATAGACATCTGCAATACCGGAGGCCATGCGAATGCGTTGCCATGCCATATACCAAGTTGAAATACATTATGTGCCTGTAATTACAAAGGAATCCATACCGTTCAAACCTTCTTAAAAAAAATCTTATTAGACGTTGTAAAACATTGCCGCGTGCCACGCAAGGAGCGTCTACAATTGTCGGTTAATAGGCTGTACTTTCATGAACATACAAAAACCATTACTTTTGATTTGGTATTTTTTTTGTGATTCAACAACCTTTATCATGAGAACTGGTCTTCCTTACCACTGGGCCATCAAAATATTACATTACATACAAACATAATAGATATAACTTAACTCAAGCCTTTTTCCCACATGGGTAAGCAGAAACCAAAGAACGCCGCTTGCTACGATCTTCCTCCCTTTTCATTTCTCTCTCTCTCTCTCTCTCTCTCTCTCTCATCTTTTCTATTTCTTTCCTTTCGCGTCATCCACGTTACCTTAATATTTTTAATTCAATGGAAAAAAGGTGAAAGTGAAATGATCAATGGAAACAATAGCCGCAGCCTCACCCCTTCTCTTGTCTGCCACTAAATATTTTAACCCTTTTTTTCAGACTTACTTTTTCGGCAAAATGTTCGCAAAAATATATGATTTCTTTCTCCCTAAAGAGAAGTGTAAGAAATACTTACTCTCGCATTATTTATAATGTTCGCGGAGTACGCTCGTTGGCCGCCGTATTTTTATTTGTACTTAAATCTAACTGTATGAAAATATATTATTCTCTTACTTGTAGTAATATCTTTTAGCTGGCTAACTGTTGGTGGATGAGGCAATGTTTTTAATTATGAAATACTAATGTTTTAGAATACTAGCTATATACTCCGCGATATCATCCGCGTTCAGTTAGTTACGTCTTTGCTTACTGCTCCGGTCTCGTTGGTCGAGGCGTGATGTTCTTTACTTATAAACCTTCCTCTTTAATCACTCTTTGATTGATGAAAATTTTACACATCAAAATTCGTTGCGTAGTTTAATAGATTTAAGTGTACAGAGGGACAGACGGCGAGAAGCGAGTTTGTTTTATATTATGTAGAGATTAAGATGTTATTCAAATTCAAATTCATTTATTGTTTGTCACAGGTAATTGTCAGTTCGTATGATTATTATATAAAGGATCGCTGTAACATACCTATAAGGTGTACAATATTTACTGCTGGTTCAATATTTGTTTAACATTTAATCATTATTCGTCCTAGGTTAACGTCTATCATTCATCATGCATTAATAATATAACTTTATTAACGTTATTCAGCATTGAGTTTTATCCTTAACTAGCTCGTTAGCCTAGTGGTGCTAAGCGCGACTGCTACGCTAGAGGTCTTGGGTTCGATTCCCAGTGCAACCGAAGTGTTATTGGGTTTTTCTATGAAATTCTCAGAGGCAGCTTGGAGTTAGGATACGTGTCCGGATTGGCAATAGGCTCGCGCCCTATTAAATGGAACCTAAAACATGGGAACTATGGGTGTACAATGGTACAACTCTGCCTAACCCTTTGGGAAATACAGGCGTGATGGTACGTAAGTAAGGTAAGTACATTTCTGTAGTTATTTTTTTTCAATATTATTTTTTCTGATATTACCCCAAAGCAGATATAAGTAGAAATAACAAGCACATTATTCATAATCCCCAACTATGCCCTATTCTCTTAAAATCCCCCGAGAATATACAACAAGGACATTTTTTCGTATTTTAATATAACAATATTGCGAACGTACGCCCAAAATCAATTTCCCCGGACTGGCAAGATTATATCCCCTTGAAGCCTCTTTTAAATTAAAATAAAAGAGAAAGGAAATTCTTTACAGGTAAGAAAATTGTGGCCGCAATATGAATCGGTTGAAAGGACACCGTTAAGGTATTATGTTGAGATGGGAATTATTTTAAAAGCTGTCTTCTTTGCTTTTTACCAGAATAAAAGATCTTCTTCATAGAATCCTGTAATTTCATTTAATTGTATAACTCGCGCGAGATTAATAAATGAATTTGGCTAATAAATTATTTAGCGTAGACCCATCGTACACCCTAAGATTATTTGCCGGGGTTGCGGCTTATTCGAAAGAGATACCGCGCTCCTGGAACGCAAAGGACACAAGAAGGAACATGGATGGGTTTTCGTCAGTAAAAGTCTGACACTCCCTCTCGCCCAGTCGACTGACCAGCCAAATGACTTACCGCGCTTAGTCATTTGATATTTTCCCACCGGTAAAAAAAACTCTAAGATTATTGCTACGGAATCTCGTAGCAAAACAGGCAATCGGCTACGCCGTAGAGGATGGCTGGTTTGCTACGAGCTACGCTAATAGTTGGGGAACATTTTATTATGTAGTAAAATTACCACCACGGTTTCCCTCGCGTTCAGTTACGACTTTGGTTACGGATCAGCTTCCATTGGTAGTAGCGTGATGTTTTATAGCCTATACTATTCCTATGAATCTGGCTATTATGTACAAAAATTCAATCCGACTGATAATCCCAGAGATAAGCGCGTTTTAACAATAAAAAATCTCTTCAGTTTTGTTATATTACTATAGATGCTAAAGACAGGTTTCATTGTTTATTTACATACCATCATCATCACGCCTTTGTATTCTGCGAAAGGATAAGCAGAAGTGTACCAATGTACACCCACAATTCGCCGGTATGTTTATGTCTCATTATTCATTTAGAGTGATATAAATAACTGCCTCGTTAGCCTAGTGGTCCTAAGCACGACTGCTACGCTAGAGATCCTGGGTTCGATTCCTAGGTTGAGCAAAAACTGTTATTGGGTTTTTCTATGAAATTCTCAGTAACAGCTCGGAGTTTGGATTTGTGCCCTGTTAATGGCAATAGGCTCGCCCCCTATTACATGGGACCTAAACATACCGGTGAACTGTGGGTGTACGTTGGTACACCTCTGTCTAACCCTTTGGGGAATACAGCCGTGATGGTATATTTGGTATATATAATTAGCTCCCAAATTCCACCCATGCTTAAAAAAACTATCTCCAACTACAACAACACACTAGTAAGCCACGCAAACTAAACAGACTATTAATCGCGGCACCACTTCCACCAGATTGCCCGTTACAATGTGTAAACAAACTCATTTGTTTCTCACCCACGCGCGCACTGATTGCGTAATTAGGACGCATGGTAGCAACTGATGGGATCAAGATTGTGCGGATTTGCCGTTAATTTTTATGCCTGTGTGTGTGTAGGGGGGGGGGTCATGGTGGGGGGGTCATGGTGGGGTAATGCCCTGCTTAGGTGTGGATCTGGTACCTATGTGCTCGTTAAGTACACCTTTATAACTCTTTGATACATGACTTTATATCACAGCTGTATACCTAAATTGTTAGGCGTAAGTGTATAGGAGACTTATATAGTAGGTAGGTACTAGATTTCGTCAGCGTGGGTTATGTTGCGAAATCTAAATGTTTTTGATCGTAAATTCACAATATAGCTCTCAAGTCAAGGACAGTGTGGCTTCGTATTAGTGAAATAATTTTCAGAATAAGGCCTGTAGTCCCGGAGATTACATAGCGCGATTAAATAAACACTTCAGCTTTATAGTACCTATTACCTATTAGCTATCAATAAAGAGTAGATAGCCGATGTCACAACGAAAACTTTAACATGGATTCAGTTCATGATTAAATAAATAAATAAATATCTTGGGACAACTCACACACGGCTATCTGATCCCAAGCTAAGCAGAGCTTGTGTTATGGTAACCAGACAACTGATATACATACTTATATAATTTATAAATACATACATATTGGACACACACATACATACATACATTTGGGTGTACATTGGTACACTTCTGCCTAACCCTTCGGGGAATACAGGCGTGATGGTATATATATTATAGATAAATGACACCCAGACACAGAACTAACAATCATGCTCATCACACAAAGTTAGTCCTGGGTGGGAATTGAACCCACGACCTCCGGCTTAGCAGTCAGGGCCGCTAACCACTAGACCAACAGGCCCGTCCTTCTAGACCAATTTTGATGAAAAATTAAAGCAAACACAATATTTAACTAGGAGAAATAAAAATAATAAGGTAGTCATGTTTTTTAAGACATTCGTTGACACTTGTGCATTACATAATTCGATAATTATCTACCTAATAAGACCTACCTTGATCTTATTGGTGAGGTTCTTCAGAAAGGTCATGTTCGCAGTACTCGTAACCGGCGTGCTTGTATGACCAGATGTATGAATATGGACGAGGCGAAAGGAGTATGTAAGGATCGTAGCAGGTGCCGTTCTGTGGTTTCTGCCTACCCTCTTGAAACAAAAGCCGTTAGGTTTTGTATGTATGTGTAATTATCTACATACCTTGATGGACTTGGTGCTAGTATAGTTAAAGTGAACTGCAACACACTAGCTTGATGATATAAGAGCGAATTCCCGACTGCATCGCCTGCAAAACTGCAGAATGTAAATCGAAAACCTCAGACAAAGCCGCAGGCCAGCGCTAGTATAACACAAAGGCTCGATTCCCTATAAATCACACTTGCCGCTTCATACCAAGCAATATTTTTGGCGCGCAAAAGCTTCGCCATATATTTCAGAAATGTGAATTTTCCAATGAAATTGTACGTTATTTCTATTCTAATGTGAGGATAAACGAAATATATTTACTTGCTTATCTTTGAGAAGTTGTTTCTTTGTTCGGAGATATTGTTATTCAGTCTCTTTGCCGAGGTAGATGGTTCGATGGCACAGAATGGCCTTGGGAGATAAATATGTTTGGAAACTAGTTGAAGCCCGCGTCTTCATATGTGAGAATGTTATCACTGTTGTCACGCGGTTGTTTTCTTTTGTTTAAAGTACTGGCTTTTGCCCGAGACTGTGTCCTATTTAAAACTAGTCTCTGTTTGCGACTTCCTTCGAGTCAAATTTGATATAGGTACTATCCCACGAGAAACGTACATTTTTCCGGGATAAAAAGAGTCCTATATCTTATTCCACACAACAATGTATCTGAATGGCAATCATCCAGATCCGTTTAAGCGTGAAAAAGTAATGATCATCCATCCATCCATCTCTCCTTACAAACTTTTGCATTTATATTAGTAGGAAGTAGGACTTAATCATAATTTGAAGGGCCCGTGGCGCCATCTATTATCGTAAGAACGTAATTATTGTTTATGTAGGAAAACCGCACGGTACCCTATTTCCGTTTCTATACACCTGACAAAATTTCGGGATGATCGGTTCAGTGGTTTAGGCGTGTGTGTGTTTATAATAATAGAATTAAGTAATCTCATGCAGTTAGTGTCGTGGTGGTTCAGTGGTTAAGACACCCGCCTCTCATGCACGCAGTTGTATGTTCTAAACTAGCCACAGGCAAGAGACTTTTCTATTTTATATGTGCTTTCTAAGTTTATCTTGGATATCACTGACATCGGTAAAGCAAAACATCGTGTTGAAATCTGGACTTATAGTTAATGTTAATCTGAAATCGCCAGTCCTCCTTGAGCTAGTGTGGTGATCAATACTCGTGCCTTCTTTGTACGAGAAGAGGCCATTGCCCTGCAATAGGGTAATAAATTCACTGGTATAATTTGCTGGTATGTCCACGATTTTGGTTTATTATTTACCGAACTCCCAGATTAAATATTTCGAATATGTTTTTGTTTAACCAGCTTTAATCATTTCCCATTTCGGCATCCGAAAGGTAGTAAACAAACCGTTACATAATCCGGAAAAATAATTATGTTTCAATTTATTCCATTCCGATATATCAGAGATCGTTGTGGCGGTATTCCAATACCGTTGTATGTTTTATGATTTACACTTTTTTCCGATTGGAGAACGGGATGAATATTTTAGAATAGGTATTGAAGTGGCTGGTTGCTGAAGTGATCATATAGAAAAACTGAAACTATTAAGGCTATTGGTAAATATAAAAAAAGCTGAAGAGATTTTTTGTTTGTTGGTTTGTGTGTTTTTGTTCAAACGAGCAAATCTCTTGAACTGACAGTCGGAATGGACCAATTTTTTGGAAGAGTAAAGGTTTTATAACATCACGCAACGAGAGACGGGGGCGGAGCAGTAATTAAAGATATAAATTGTGACGATGATCCATTTTCATACAAACCATCCAAATGGAAAATGTGTGTTTAGTGTAAACACACATTTATCTTAAAAACTAGATCTTGAATAAAAGATTGAAACAATATTTTGTCTTTATTGGTCACTAAATTTGGTCGTAATCCTACTTCCTATCCTATCCTGCTAATGTTATAAATGCAAAAGTTTGTGAAGATGGATGGATTGTTACTCTTTCACGCTTAAACGGCTGTACGGATCTGGATGAAATTTGACACTGAGAAAGATTGTAGTGTGAAATAACACATAGAATACTTTTTATCCCGGAAAACGGTACGGTTCCCATGAGGTAATATATCAATTTGTCGCGAACAAAATCGCGGGCAAAAGCTAGTAACTCACTAATCCTGACAGTTTAAGTCAAGACTACACACTAAATGTGTCAGTAATTCAATATGATTCCATTAACACACTAGCTCTGTTAAAACCCATCTTGATAATCCCTTAATCACTTCGTACGACACCCTTGGGAAGCTTCGCACTAGTACAGCTAAGTAGTTATCAACATTATATAATTAATTCGACGTTAACAAGGTTCCGGCACATTTTGTTCAGACAAATTATTATAAGATTGGACCGAGCTAAGTTGTGAAGCGGTAAACAGGACGAGGCGAATTTTCAGTCCACACGAATTCTTGTTCAAACCAGGAGTTGGTAGGGAATTTAAATTTATTTTAACGTTCTTGCATAGGGGCTTAGCGAGAGAATAGTGGTCTTGTTGAGAACATTTTACTTGAAGTTCCTTTAGTGTTATGTAAGTAAACGAGTGAGGGGAAAGTAGCTGCTCTATTATACTGTCTGATAAGTTTAAAAACTAATCTCTCTGTCAATGATAAAGCCAAAATTTTACCGATATTGTTCATGTGTGTGTAAGTATAGTAGACAGAGGCTACAAAAGAGATTAAGACATACATTTATGCGCTTTTTTTTATAAAAGTCTTTACTATTATGTATTTACAACTTTAAAATTCTATAAAAAAACCTTAAAAATAACAAAAAGAAACTTAAACTATAAGGCATCAAAAAAATTATAATAGCACGATTCACCACATTTTTAAAGCGCTACTCATATGTTTTTTTACAGGTCAAAGTACCTGTGACTGTCACCTCCAATCTCACCCTGAATGTTTACAGACTACAACAGAACCACCATAATTAGATCAAAATTATTCCTTGTCCCGAACTCCCGGCCTAACCCGTCCTCGTCTGGAACTTAAAGTACTCAGAACTTCTGGGGAATTTACATTTTCAATGCGAAATTATGTCCTCCGATGTCCCGGAATAAACGGCAGCGGCACTTATGCAAAAATAACCAGAAACTAAGTACTTGTACAGGCTATTAGCAAGCTTGCTGATTGACTTGAAAAACAGTTGGAAAAGTTAGCAGTGCTGCAGAACTCGCCGCTGAATGAAGCAGCAATTTATTGAAAATTGTTTCATTTGCGACCGCAATCGGCTGAGAAGTGCACTGGACTTGCTCGGCTCTGTTTAAAGATAGTTTGTCGTTTTTATGAGTAGTAATTAGACGTAGTTTAAGTGTTCAAGATCTGAGTTATTGGGAGACTTATATTATAATAGGGTTGAATAATATAAGGAATTATAAAATCTACGTAAAGGGCCAATATTTGTGTTTATATGTATTAAACAAACAACGTTATTTTTTAATAATATGTACATCATCATCATGATAATGATGTACGTATTATAATACAGTATGGCTTGACTTTGACTCTGGAGTTTTGACTGCATCCTTGTATAGGTCAAATGATTTAATAATAACTGCGACATATTAGGCAGTACCTGCCATCTTTATGGGAAATCTGAAGTTGTTTCAATTCATTATAATTACATATGTATTTGTAGAAAATTAAAAGTAAAAAAACTTTTGTGAACACAAGCTTTTAATTAAATGCGCTAAAAATGATCGAGTTATTCTCATCAAGCCCTTTCATTTGATACCGGTATTGTAGTAGTTAACTAGCCCGTCATTTAGAATGACGTCACATAGATGCATTGTCATTCGAACAAAACATGTATACAAAATTTCAGCATAATCGGTTGCAAATATCTTCTTCAAAATTAAGCTGCAACATTAAAAATTAAACACGAATTAGTATTCTATTAAAACAGTGTTTCAAAACGAATGATTACCATTCTATTAAAACGCAGTCCCTTAAAAAAATGCCTCATTCCATAAAATTCTGCGACCAACAAAGGACATGCGCCATCAAACCAGCCAGCCCGAAAAATCACTTAAAATAACTTAATGAACAAAGTCAAGAAGTTCCGAAGAAAACACAAAGAAAGAATGCAAGTAGCAACTCGCTGCCAGTCGGGACATTGTGGAGTGCTAAGTATTTTAGCTGTCACGAACTCTTGCAAGCTCTGAGCCACTTCAATAACATGTTATTGTTGGCTTTCCAAAGAATTATTTCATAACTTTCAAGTTTCAAACTATGCTTCAGAGATTCTTTGTGTAGGTACCTTTTTATTAGTTGTAAGCTCATGAAATCTGAGCTTATGCCTGTCTTTACGAACAAGTTGTGCGCAGAAGATATAAAAAATAATTTTGTAGCAGTTGAACTGCACGTAGATCGTTAAGCAGGCCTCCGAGTGGAGACCACCATTTGCAGTGTGGAAGGGACCACAAGATGGGCTGACGATCTGATAAAAGTCGGGGAAAATCGCTGGATGCTCTAGAGGAGGTCTATGTCTAGCAGTGGACATTATTCGGCTGACATGATATATCTGCAAAAAGCAGTAATCTTAGACATGGTATTACTAGGAGGTTCCTTTCTCTAGTATCACGACTATCACACTAATAGACGTGATTGGCTCGGCTACTATTCTTACATTTTAATGAATGAGAATAAGAGAGGATAAAATACTTCTTTTAGATATTCCATTTCTGGAAATAGAATACTAGGCAATCTACTTTAATTTTCTATTATCTTAAAATGGAGGAACTAAAAGTGCTTAAGTTGAATGATCCAAATAGACGAGTCTGCCTATCTCAGTCACAATTACCGTACTCTCAGAACTAAACCAGGGAAAGATCTATTCTTGGTCCATTTTGCAGATCTGGAAGATCGCGGGACTAACATTGTACGTATCCTTTGCATACTTCGATTATTATTATAATAGTTTTTAAAAAAATCAGATATGATTTTTGCTCAGATTGGCAGTATCTCGTTAATTGTATTTAACTTGTAAAACATAAAAAGCTAAGAACAATAAACATAATTACATACATACCATCACGCCTGTATTCACCGAAGAGTCAGGCAGAGGTGTACCAGTGTACACCCACAGTCCGCCGAAATGTAATGTGGGGACGAGCCTATTGCCAATAACCGGACACAAATCCTAACTCCGAGCTTTTACTGAGAATAACATAGAAAAACAAAAACCCAATAACACTTAGCTCGACTTGAGAATTGCTTAGGAACCCTAGGCTAACGAGGCAGAAGCACAAGAAAAAAAATATAATTGACATATTTTGTACTCGCCTAAGTTTACGCAGTTAGAACTTAGATCCTACGCAGGCAACCTAACTGGAGACTAAGCTTTGAAGTCAAAACATAATCCGAAAATAAATCTGTACAACACCCACAAAACAACCCATTTAGAAGATAAAGAATCCAACCTCCCATTACACCGTGCTAAATTGATTTCACGGAATCCGGAGGCGCCAGCAATATTTTTCAATATACTTTATTTCGCGTGATTTTTTATGGTAGCTCATAAACGTGTATTGTGGGTGACCGCGGGATGACGTATGTGTTCGGTGTGATTGATGCCACAGCTTTTTCACTGTCCGTTGGCGTAATTCACTTGCTTTGTCCAGTCTTGGGAAGATTACTTGGTCGGCGAAAACAGTTCATTGTCATTTGTTTATTTTGTTTGGTCTTTTGTGTGGCAAAAAGAAGTGAATATTTATGTTGAGGGATATTGTAAAGTCTGGTTTACATAATGTAATGCATTATATACAAATAATGTTTAAATAATTACATATTATCTGGCTTTAATCCCATTGTGTGGACTTATTGGTGTGAAGTTATTAATACTTCATAGAGTGTTAACTACTTCACGGTAAATGTTGGAAAACATGTGGGTGTACGCATTTTCATCCAAAGTAAATAGTATTCACGTTAGTAGGTATAATCCTGTATACAAAATAATGTAAAACAGTAAATATAAAGATTCTAATCCATTTTTCATTATACAAAACTAACTGTTTTTTCTTATAACGCCACACACTGTTGCTGTGTGCACTTCACAATTTTACGTGTGAAGTAGTTTTTAAATATATAATTATATTGTTTATGTATAGTATTTTTATGAAATGATATGTACTGAAATATGTTTTTTTTTGGGCTTGATGCCTGATTTAAAAAAATAAATAACGTACTAAAGTATCTTTTATTGGTCAAATTGAATTAAATAATTTGACTTTGACTTTCCTAGAAGGTGGAGTCTCTATAGAGAAACAATTACATCCTGATATTAGAACATAACCCACAGCTACACAAAAGTCCAAAAGATTTCCACAAAAAATGTCTAAGTATTATATTTCGGTAAAAGCCAATTTCCTGTCTTGTTTTAACCTTGAACGTGAAGACGGGCAGAATAAGAACTATCTTAGATTGCTTTTCTCTTTACAATTATTGGAAACATATCTTGAAAAGTAAGGACTCAATTTCCGGACGGCCGTTCGTTGTTAATCATTACTTTTTTCTTTGTAATAAACAATTTGTTGAGGACATGATTATAGAAAGAAAGAAATAAATAAATAATGGAAATACAAAGATACATTATTAAGGACCTAGTTAATTAGGTACACCAATCCAAACTCCGGACGTCTACAAACAAATTCCTTATAGAAAAACCTACTATCACAACTTTCAGCAATTGCACTTGCAATTTCATAATTGCAAGTGCAATTGCTGAAAGTTGTGGCTTTGGAATTTGTTTGTGTTAATTCTTTAAGTTGATCTCATGATCAACTTAAAGAATTACGATGGCTACGTCACCATAAATTTAATACTTATTTCCTTAAGTTACACTAAGGCGATTCGCACACTACACTGCTCTGGTGAACTGCAACACTGCGCGTGAACGCGTTTTCGGTGTGTTGGAGCACGCGTGTTTTCTATACAAACACAGATACTTGCAAACGACACAAGAACACGCATTCCCGCGCTACGCTCCGTGATGCGGAACAGTGTAAGAATCGCCGTAGCTCCACGTGAGCGAAGCCGCGGGCCCAGCCAATGTGACAATGATCCACATCAGTTACTCTCTTGAATAACCCTCAGTTTTTCCACTTCATTTCAAAGTTCTTTAGTCGCTGGAGAATTTTGCGCAGTAAACGTTATAATAATATGTCCAGACAAACGTATGCGCTGACGCCGCCATGCATGGCGTCACTTATAGCCGTACTTTGTAAAGCAAAAGTGTTATTTTATTCGCTTATCAATAATCTTTAAAAAAGCTACACAAAAAATAATGAATGAATTAAGCAGCCAGATACGAGGCCTTATCACCGACCGGGAAATCTAATTTAATTCAGTGACCTACCCTGAAAGTGGCTGTGAGGTCGTTGACCTGCCAGGTCAATGAACCCGGCCTTAAACTTAAAGCCAGGTGATAGTGAAGTTCAACGAACGACGGTCAATACACGTGGTGAGCTTAGAAGTAGCAGTGTTTTGTGCGAAATCTTACTAATCCTACGATATTATCTTTATCCTTAATAATATTATAAATGCGAAAGTGTGTGAGGATGGATAGATGGATGGGAGGATGCTTGGTACTCTTTCACGCTTAAAGGGATAAAACTTTGGCATTAAGATAGATTGTAGTGTAGAATAACTCATAGGATATTTTTATAAACGGAACACTATCTCAGTAAGTGACAGTGACAGTGACAAATCAGATATTACTTCACACGACTCGAATCAAAACAAACACACACACAAACACACCATTTACACATACACAATCACTCACACACACCCTTGCACATGCACGTTTTTTTAATTATAAACAATTTTGTAGTAAAAAAATAAACAATTTAAGTAAATATAATAAGAAATAATTGAACTAGAATCTTTCCTTTGTAAGGGAAAGGGACCGTTATTCCTTAATACAGGTTATTCTGTAACCTAGCTAGGAAAGCGGAACTCCACCCACCAGATTGTTATGACATGGTTCAAAACTCTTATGTGTGTATTACTTTTGCGCATGCCTCTTGTACTACAATCTCCTTTTATGCAATAAATTATTATTATTATTATATTATTATTTATTCCGAAAAGTTGTACGGTTCCCTAAGGTAATATATCAAATTTGATGCGAGCAAAGTCGCGAACAGAAGCCAGAAAATAATAATTATTAAAAAGCTGAATGACTCTAATCAGTAGCATTAATTTAAAGCGTCACAGAAAATCATTAATGAATCCATTGATCAACAATTTCAATAATTTTTAACTATGGTTGAATTTTATGTATCTGTTTTAATAACCTTACACAACTTCGCATTAATATAATGTAATAGACCGAATCAGCAACAGCATAAGCAGCTCCGGCGATTTTTAGTTCAGAGCGGTGACCATAATTTACAGGTCGAGAACTTTTTAAGCCTCATAAGTGTCGTACGTATTATCGTTCCAATTTATAGTGGTGTGGGCGGAACCTATTATAGCCTTTATTGGTGCCTGCAGGCTGCAGGTACCCATAACGGCAACTATGTGAAACTAAATCCAGCTTGTCGAACGAAAAATTAATGTAAGAAATTGTATTGGTATGGTTGGTTGCCTGAACTGGCAACAGTCAATCACAGCAGCTTAATTTTTCAATCTCGCTAAGTGATTGTTTTTTACTTGTCCGGGGAAATACTACCACCATCGTTTATAATCTTATCTTATCTATTTCTGCCGCAAAGCAGTGTTGCTATGTTCCGGTTTGAAGGGTATGGGTGCCGGTGTAATTACGAGCACATGAGACATTTCATCTAATAGGCAGTGGTGCCTACTTAAAGTCAAGTGGGTCGTCGGAATTAATGATATCCGAAGATTAAAAAAAAACTAATTCCATCTGCGCTCCAAAACACAGATCACTGAGGTGGCTCCCAAGACTGCCCAGCTGAAATAGGACTAAGCTGGACCCGTAGAGTCCAAGATTGGTGTCCCGAAATGGCAAGAAGGGGACGCGGCAGATCAAGGAGATAGCGGGACGACTTGGTCAGCTTCCTTGAGAATTAGCAATAGAGCAAAATCGCGATTGATGGAAGAAATAGATGAAAGCCTAGTAATAATAATAATGACCCTGTTTTCATTGCCGGTAGTCTACTATTTTTTGTATATTAAAATGTTTTTTTTTTATTTAATATTTTTATAATGTGATTTATGTGTTTATTTAATGAATAAAGGAGACAATAATAATAAAACTCTTAATACTATATTAATGGTAACAAAGTTAACGTTAGAAGCAATAACATGTAACAATTTAGAAACAATTGTTTACGAAAATAAAATAAAACAAACATCATTAGAGAAACGGAAGTGAGCAATGGCTTTTTCCTGTCGCACAACATAAATATGTATGTTGGCAGCATTGTGCGTACGTAACGTTACGTAGTGCCAACTGAAATATATTGTATTCTGTGCCAGTGTTCTTTACATAAATGTACCTACGTAAATAATTAAATAATTCTAATATAATTGTTATAGTAGAAGGTATTTTCTAAGTTTATCTTGGACATCATTCCAAGACTTCGACTTTCGACTGCTGAGCAAGGGGTCCCGGGTTCGATTCCCAGGTCGGGCAAAAAGTGGTATTGGGTTTTTCCATTAGGAATTTCTCAGTAGCAGCCCGGAGTTTGGAAGTTGGTGGTGTGATACCCCCGTGCCTCGGAAAGCACATAAAGCCGTTGGTCCCGGCTGTCATTCGTAGATCTTTGACATTCGTGACGGATAGTCAGAAGCCAAGAAGTCTGACAACCAGTCTAACCAAGAAGTATCGTGTTGCCCAGTTACTGGGTTGTGGAGGTCAGATAGGCAGTCGCTCCATGTAAAACACTGGTATTCAGCTGCATCCGGTTAGACTGGAAGCCAACCCCAACGCAGTTGGGAAAAGGCTAAGCAGATGATGATGATGATCTTGGACATCATTGACATCGGTGAAGGAATGAATCGTGAGGAAACCTGGACTTGTCTATCTTCTTCTATACATATAATAAAATCGTAGCGAAGTCAAAACTGTACATTAAATATTTTTGAAAAAAAGTAATTGCTATGAGGTCGGGGAATGATTCTAATGCCGAAAATATAGTTTTTAGAATTTTTGTCTGTTTGTCTGTTTGTCTGTGCGTTTGTGCACGCTAATCTCAGACACGGCTCAACCGATTTGAATGCGGTTTTCACTAATGTATAGTGGTAGGCTTAACTTAAAACTTAGGCTATAAATTATCACGCTATTTGCTTTGAGGGATGAGCAATGTTGCATTATGTTCGTATTCTTCTACAAATTCTCAAGGTATTGAAATAGACGAGATATTATGTAAGAATGTTGTAGATAGCTGCAGATTGAATTTCTAAAATGATATCATCACGCCATATCTTTAAGGAGCGAAGCAGTCAATCATGTTAAACTAGAACGGCTATTTTGGAGTAATTGTCAGCGAGATAATTAGTCTAATGGTTCGACGGTCGCCTTGCGAATCGCTGATCCTGAGTTCGGTCCCCCATAATTGTTTTACTTTTTGTGTACTTTTTATTGTTTTTTGTTATGCTACGAGATTCCCAATAATAATAAAAAAACAGTATGCACATTTTCTCCCATAACATTGATTTGTTTAGTTTTTTTTTTATCTTTTATATTTCTATAGTAATAAATAATGTCTATTTTTACATAGTTACATTTAAAACAGCAGCGAAGTCAAAATAGTGCATTTAAAAAAAGTTATAGGTGTGGGAACGATAAATAGTAAAATATTGATCTAATGGTTCGACGCGACGGTCGCCTTGCAAATCGCTGACCCTGAGTTCGGTCCCCCAAAACTGTTTTACTTTTTGTGTATTTTCAATTGTTTTTTGTCATGCTAAGAGATTCCCAATAATAATAAAAAAGTAGTATGCACACATTCTCCCATAACATTGATTTGTTTAGTTTTTTTTTCTATTTCTGTTGTAAATAATGTCTATTTCTACATAGTTACATTTAAAACAGCAGCGAAGTCAAAATAGTACATTTAAAAAAAAGTGATAGGTGTGGATACGATAAATAATAAAATATTGTTCATGTGACTCAATTTTTACAAAATAACGTAGTATTTAGAGGCCTGACCACCATGACATGGCTTTACATTATTAAGCTATTTGAATTCTTCTTTTCACATCGATAATAATAATGTATGTCACTAGAGCCAAGCAGGCCGCGATTATTGCCGTGTAAGAGGTGTTATTCAGATTTTAAAGGGTGCAAGTGACCAGACAATTGAGACACTCCAGTATATGGGGCATAGGGCTCGCCTTAATTGAGGCGGTAAGTCCCCTCTTTGAGGAGTGGCTAGAGCAGCGCCACGGCGCCCTCACCTACCGCCTGACGCAGGTCCTCACCGGACACGGAAGTTTCGGGAGGTTCCTGCACCTCACCGGGCGGGAGGAAACGCCCGGGTGTCACCATTGCGAGGATCGCCCCTAAGACACGGTGGACATTGGCGGTGTGCCCCGCTTGGGCGGAGCACCGCCGAGTCCTCGTGGCGGCCATCGGCGGCGGCGAACTCTCGCGTCCGGCACTGGTTCAGGCCATGGTCCGGAGCGAGAGGGAATGGGAAGCAGTCTCCTCCTTTTGCGAAGCTGTAACGCTGGAGAAGGAGGCGGCGGAACGGGAGAGGGAGAGAAGAGTCCCCCGTCCCAGCGGCCGCCGCGGTAGACGCTCCGGGCGTCGGGAGTCACGAGACGACTCCCGGCCACCGTAGATGCGGGTCTGTCGGCGGTGAGCAATGGGTAGCTCACCGTCCGTACGTTCACTAACGACAAAACATTCACTAACGAAAAAACAAGTATATGGGGCATAGTCTGATCAGGAGCACTGCAATTGCACTGGGTGTCAAACAGGTCTATGATGCCCTATTTCTCTAAATTACGTTTGCAATGACCTTGACCAACTTGGGTGCTCACCAAACGATTTATTGCCTTCCAGATAGATCACTGCAGTTCACTACCGGGAGGCAGGTATTCACAGGGCGTCAAGTTGTCGTGAGGTGGTGAATGTCTTCCTTCCCACAATCTACTTCTCTCTTTGGGTGGAGGAGTTAAACAGTTAATCGTGACATATGTGGGAATGGTTACTTTATTTGCCGTGTCAATAAAGTGCATAGCTTCGCGGTATAACGAAAGCCATGCAAAATATTTAGCGTGATATCGATCACAATTGATTGTTATTTTATATCATTCTTTCGACAGGTTATAATGATACAATGTTTAGGCACACTTTAACATAACGTTCAAAACTGAAAAGCACTAACCGAACAGAATGCGACTGATTGCTCCACAAAATTTAACTTAAAGAGTTACCAAGTTATATGGATCGCTGTGCCGTGGGCCTCAACACTTCATACAACTGATGATCAGCAAACATTTTGTGTGCAATATTTTATAGTCTGGGTTTAGCTACGCGGCTACCCCAATCACGGCACAACAATACTGTCAACCAGGAGTAGCAAATTTAGTTTTTTAAATAGTAAGTTGTATTCTTTCCATGAGGCTTCAGGATTATTTTATAAGAAAATCTCGGTGTAAGATCCCACCAAATTGAATTGGTACCAAAAAGCCTACTTCTTTTCCAATGGCTGAACAGAAAAAAAAATGACAACAACAGGAAGATACCAAAAATCTGTTTTACCCAAATGCCAATTCCGTTGCAGTCAGTCTTCTATGGTTGTATATACCCTGTCACAGACTTTAGCTTTCAAGATACATGGTGTCATGACGCGACTGTAAGCGCATGCAGAATTTCTTCTCTAAGGTACTGTTCCGAGTATATTCTACATGCTTTAAAATAAACTTTAAATGGAAATAATTATATTGTATAGATTTATGTTACCTATAACCACCATTTTGCAAGAGAAATTGCGTGATTAGTGAGGTAAAACTTTACTTAGCCTCTTATTTTTTTATACTCTCTGTTTTTGCCCTTCCTCTAAAACATTATATGTGTTGTTGTGTTAACATGAAGGTCAGATTCTGTTGGCAGTTGCTCTGTCTACAAGGCAATTTAAATGTAAGGTGCTTTATTAAAAAAGCATCTATTAAAGATGTTTAAATGGTTTAAGATCGAAAAATAAGTAAATTTTGACTCTACATCATATTATTTTCGACAGCGGATAAAGTCATAACATACACCATACCCGTTCATGACCTAGGTATGACGCAAGTCAATTAGTAACCGGGTCCAAAACCAGACTCCAGACTCTTAAGTTTTCTGCAGTCACCTTTGCAACCCTTTAACCACCTTGGAGGATTTTGATGACATGGCAGTCAAGACTTAATTCCTTAAGTTACAGTTAGATCCACGTGCGCGAAGCCTCGGGCACAGCTATAATAGAATATACTTTAACAAACAGAAAAAAGAAATGGCAACTATACGTAGTGTATTAGAAATTAGTTTTCTAAAAGGGTAATAAATGCTTTAGTCCCTGGTATGAAGCAAGTCCAACCAGGCACAAATCCAGACTCGGGACACAGACATACACACACGAAGATACAGATAAATTACTTATAGAAAACCTACTATCGTAACTTTTAGCAGTCACTTTTGCCACCATGCCTGGAGGATTTTAACGACATCAAAATCGAATTCGAATTTCTTAAGTTACACTTATGTCCACGTGAGCGAAGCTGCGGGCATCAGCTAGTAACTAATATAAGTCTGAAATCGCCAATCCGCCGTGAGCAAGCGTGGTGATCAATGCTCGTGCCTTTTCTGTATGAGAAGAGGCCTCTGCCCTGCAGTGGGACATTAATAAGCTGGTATTATTATTATTATTGTAGTAGGTATTACATAAGTGGGATGATATGATATGAATTACAAATTGATAAAATATAGGTGCATAATTATTCTTATTCTTAAATTATGTTGTTTTCTGACAAATTGTCTCTATTTACTCTAAATATAACGAGTATAAAATGAATATTAACAAAGCCGAAATATGTGAAATACATGTTATTCCCATTATTGCGATATTTTTTTTATTCCGGACCATACAAATGTCCAAGGTTTTTATTATGTTCTTTTACGAAAAAATGTTTAAAATAAATGTTGTATCTAATCTTTTTTATCGCACGCTTAGGCGTATTGGTACATACAAAAAAAGAGTATTTTCAAAGGTTCAAAGAAAAAACTGATTACAATAAATATTTCATGACAATGAAATAGTATCATGACAAAAATATCATAAAAACAAGCTCAAAATATTTATCGTTGCACAGTTCGCAAAATTTTCAGCGCAAACTTTATTAGTTTAAGTAATTATATTAATAGAAATTCAATCAACTAAAACAAAGCTAGCAGTTATTCCACAGAGCCGTGCATTTTTTAAATTTAATAAAAACTGCAATATTAGTTTTAATTTGGTAGGCAACTAACATGAAACGCATCGCTATGTTGAACCTTATTTGTTACTGCTATGCGCGTTGCCTAATTACCTAAATATTTGCTTTTCACAGCGCCTTAGATACCCACACACGCCTCGATGTACTGTTTGCATGCACCATACATAAGCCTTATGTTTTACTTGCGTTACATTACATGCTACAATGATTTTAGACACCAACATTATAAGTCGATTCCCAGCAATCATTTTTACTTAATGAATCCTAGTTTGATAGGCAGTATGCGTAGTAAATAATAGCTATGTGATGTGTTTAGTTACACCCCGTTTGTTACGATTTTGTAAAGATCGGTTTAAAAGATTATCGGACCGTTCCGTAAGTCCATAGTTTCGTGACACCGATTTTTTGTGGTGACGTGTGCATTGGTATGCCTATTAGAATTCATGCGTTCCATTCCCTCCGACAAAAAAATCGATCACCGATTGTATGACGTGTATGGGCACCCACAACCTCGTGCATGAGAGGCGAGCGCCTTAACCACTGGGCCATCACGACACAAATTAGATCAAACTAAAATAATCAATCAATTAAATGTGTTTCCATTAAAATTATTTCTTTTAGATACTCCCAAAAAGAGTTATGATAATACTACTCATTGAACAGCAATCCGCAATGGGATGATCGGCACTAAAAGGTTGTAAGTGGCGTGTATGTGCGTTCATATTTAACGTAACTTTATACGTTACGTAAATACTCCTAATACTCTTAGAGCAAATATCGCTACACTAACTCGCCTCACATCGCAGGACGGCCAGAAAATCTATTTCTTACGAATCTCATAGAAACTTACTTAGACTTGAATAAAAGAAGATTTTATTGGACACTGCCTCCTGGTTTAGTAGTCCTAAGTGCAAACTGCTACGCGAGAGGTCTTGGGTTTTTCTGTGAAATTTTCTGTAACAGCTCGGAGTTTGGATTCGTGCCCGGTTAATGGCAATAAGCTCGCCGTCTATTACATGGGACTTAAAACATATTGGTGAATTGTGGGTATACATTAGTATAACTCTGCCTAACCCTTCGGGAATACAGGCATGATGGTATGTGGCTACAGCCGAATACAAAAAATATTAATTAGTAACCAAAATACAAAAAAGAATGTGTGCTCCAAAGCTGCGCTAAGTAGAGCCTGTCCAGATCGAAAAAAAAAAATTACAAAGAGACAACATCAACTTTACATACATAATAAAAACGTGGTATCTCTCTCCGCGAAGATTCTTGTTCAATTTATTATCTTTATTAAGCTTTAACAAAGTTCAGTAATACCAAAAGTTAAATGATGCGGGACCAAAGCCCTACAATTTGTTTTGTCGGTATGTGAATATCGATGTACAGGCAACACGCAGTGCCTATGTTTGTCAGATATCCATAGAAAAAAAGAGATTGGTGACTGACTATAATTTCTGAGTTAGTAGATAAATATAAACATACCATCACGCCTGTATTCCCCGAAGGGTTAGGTAGAGGTGTACCAATGTACAGCCACAGATCGCCGGTATGTTTAGGTCCCACGTAATAGGGAGCGAGCCTGTTGTCATTAACCGGGCACAAATCCTAATTCCGATCTGCTACTGATAATTTATTAGAAACTCCCAATAACACTTTGCTCGACCTGGGAATCGAACCCGAAACCTTTAGCGTAGCAGTCGTGCTTAGGTACCACTAGGCTAACAAGGCCATATTTGGTAGACTAAAGATATTTTTTTTCAACTTAATTTTAATTATCTTTTTGTGCCAGCAAACTGGGTCTTCTGAACCACCCTGCTAGCACCCCAAACAGCTATAATAAACCAGCCCATTCCGGTTTTATCCAGTCATTACTGGCGCCTATAAACACAGGCGGTCGCTGCCACGTGACTGGACTATGTACGCCTACTTTATGGCCCCACACTTATCATGGAACTTTATATGTACACTTAAATATTGTACGTGCTTTCGGAGGGCAGTAATTATTTTTTTATCTTTTGACTTGCTTCCCCGGGAGTGGTTTAAGCTGGTTTGTTGGGTATTTCCTCATTTTGTTAAAAAAAAATTAAGCTTGTTTGAATATGGAATTTCTTCTCGTCAGATGGTAATCTTAAAGGGTTGAAGGTTCTTTCTGAAAATATTCGTTACTTCTCTAATACGACTTTATTCTATGTTTTCTAGAAATCTGAAAAGGAGATTACGTCTTACAAACAAACTTTACGTAGCTATTTCTAGCATGAGTTGAGACATATTTAACTTACGAATCCACTTAGCAGCTCTACCGACAAATCAAACACAATTCCATCTGAATAACTTCGGGCATTGTAACAAGTATTAATATCGTGATAACACAAGTTGGTTATCTGTCAACCGCTTTGGTTGAGGACCCTATTACTAGCTGATATTGATAGATCAAGCGTTGTGGTGGCGTTGAGGGTCAGCCAGGAATTGTGTGCACTGTAGCGCATTGGTGCCCATAAATAACATTCAAAATCTAATTGTAATCTTATGTCAGCGACAATCTATGACAAAAACTTGTGAAAAATTCTTGGAGATTTGAACGTTCCTAAGAATACGAATATAGGCACTCTGATTGTGGCAAAAAGTGACAAGAATACCACATAACAGAACATACTATCACGCCTGTATTACCCGGAAGGTTAGGCAGAGATGTACCAATAAACAGCCACAGTCTGCCAGTAGTGAAAAGAATTGGAAAAAAAAAACACAAGAGTTTTCGGAACACAGTGGTGATCATTACAGAGTGGCTTTCATGTTATACCTTATCAATTGCTATATTTCTAAAAGGCGATTTGAGTCCTAAGTTCTAATCACTTGTTTTTTTTTTGGTTGACCTGGCACTTGAACTCAGTACCCCAAATTTAGCAGTCGCGGTTACGATCCCAAGACCAACAGCATAAAATACAATAATAAACTACCCAGAACTATACCAACATACCCAGTCTACACAATTTTGAACCTTATGTTACACACAAAATATTCAATCAGGTCGACACAAATCTTATCTTAGATCTTGCCTGCCTTAGTCATCGCCTAACAAAAGGCCAGCGTTGGGCAAACGACTCGGGCTATATCTAGACGATTATTTTGAGGTTGCGTGTTCAGACTGCTTATATTAACGGTTTGGGGTCAGCAGGGCTTACAGCTCCAGTAATAATGCTTTGTGAGGAATGTTTGGGGGATTAGATAAAGTGTGAGTTTTCTTGGTATCAAATAAAGTATCTGGATTCAGAACAAGATTCTAGTACCCAAGGCGTTACCGGTTTTCGTCAGTTTCTAAATAAAATCGGCTGTTCCGTACATTGCACCATTTAGTTATTGCGCTTTTGTATGGAATAGCTGATATTCATTTTAATAACCGATGATAAATTTCGTTGCTTAGTGATCTAGAATCAAGTACTGAATCCTTCATTATAAGCAGCTAGGCATTGAACAGTACGGCCCTAGAACGCAAAGGTTATTTGGAGGAACACAGGTGGGTTTTAGTAAGAGTCTGAGGCTCCCTTCAAGTGCGCCCAGAGCGAAAGACGCCACCGGAAAACTGCCAACCTTAAAAAAAATTAAGGTAAGGAGCAGTGGTCCACCCACAAGGTGGACGGATGACCTAATTAAGACGGCTGAAAGACGCTGGATGTAGGGCGCTTCCAACCGGTCCTTTTGGAGACCTATATGGAAGGCCTATGTCCAGCTGCGGACGTCCTGCGGCTGACGATTGCGCGATGTAGGAGCAGTGGTCAGATTGACTACCCCTTGCAGCAGTACATAATAATATGACGCACCCTCAATACCCCAAAAAAATAAACCGACAATTTAACAAAACATTTCAGCCATCACAGAAGTCGGTAAACAAACCGCTTTTACATATACAATTAAATTCAAATTAGGGGCGAAGCGAGCAGCGACAGCGGCTAGCAGCGCGGGAGCGGGAGAGTATTCATTAAAAGTTAAATTGGGAGTCGCCGCGTGATTGGCAACGACCATGTCGGGAATCCCGACATACTTTGTTTTTATGGGGAAACTGGGTCATATGGGATTACTGTGACCTCCTGCTGGAATTATATGGAGATAGATTTGCATTTCCCTTTGTCTACAGCATCTGAATGCCTTTACAAGTGTTCATTTTTTAAGGTCAGGTGAGCAATACTCGTAACCCGCCGTGGTTGTATGACGAGGATGTATGAATGTGGACGTGGCGAAAGGAGTATGTAAGGATCGCAGGTGGCATTCTGTGGTTTCTGCCTACACTCATGGGAAAAAGGTGTGAGTTTATGTATGTATGTATGTATGTATTTTTTAACCTACCTATCCACCCTATTACATTGGACCTAAACATACCCGCGAACTGTGTGTACATTGGTACAGCTGTGCCTAACCCTGTCGGGGAATACAGGCGTGATGGTATGTAATTTTTAACCAGTCCATGTAGCAATGCATAAGTTCGATTTCCAGGTCGAGCAAAGCGTTATTGTTTTTTTTAAAGAATCTCAGTAGCAGCTCAAAGTAAGCATTCGTACTCGGTTAGTGGCAATAGGTTCGCCCCCTATTACATGGGACTTAAACATACCAGACTGCGGGTGTACGTCGATTCACCTCTGCCTAACCCTTCGGGGAATACAAGCGTGATGGTAAATATAGAAAAATATTTTAACGCACAAAACCTAAAGTCCTTACTTAAATAGCAAATTATTCGCTGTATCAGAACCGTGTTCTAAGCGCACCCACGCACATAGGGTATCTTGAAGAAACCTTACCAGACGACATAGTTCATATTCAAGTATTGATTCAAATCACTGTTTTCCTTATCTTATCTTATCTTATCTTATCTCCCAAATCTAAAAATAACGCGTCCAATGAATATTTGCAAAGGTCACGGGAGAAGGCTCAGCTAATCTAAGTTTTAATGGATATAGATGTCCTTTAGAAGGGCTCGACCGACAACTTCTTGGACAAAGTTGGACTAAGAATGTGTGTGTCCTGTGGACTTTTGAAGTTATTTACATCTCGGATTTGGTTAAGGTCTACCTTTACAAGTGGAAAGACTTTTAGGAACTTGTTGGTACGGTCAAACAAACTAGGTATGCAGCTTACTTGCAATGACTTTCGAAAATAAAAGTAAGTTTTATTTATTACAGTGCTGTTTGTTGTCTCTAAGTAAATAAATACATGTAGTAAGTGTTCTGAGCAGTCAATTCTTTTATATCACTCTCTTAAGCGTGTCGTGTGTGAACTGCCTCGGTGGCCTAGTGGTACTAAACGCGACTGCTACGCTAGAGGTCTTGGGTTCGATTCCCAGGTCGAGCAGAAAGTGTTATTGGGTTTTACTACGGAATTCTCAGTAGCAGCTCGGAGTTAGGATGTGTGCCCGGTTAATGGCAATAGGCTCGCCCCCTATTACATGGGACCTAAAAAATACCGGCGAACTGTAGGTGTACATACATTGGTGCACCTCTGCCTAACCCTTCGGGGAATACAGGCGTGATTGTATGTTGTTGTATGTTTAGCGTGTCTTAGCTTAAAAAGCTATTACGAGTACAATTAAAATGAATATTGGCAGTGTAGTAGATCATTTTGCCTATATACCAAATAGTTTGTTCGACTGTACATGTGTATGAAGATATACGAGAATATCTGCGTGCCTGTTGTGAACTAGCCTTTAATTAAATCGTGTCCGTCATGTTCGTGAACGGGTGCTATCAGTTGCGATTAGTTCTCTCTTACCTACGTGGCTTATTTTTTTTTTTTATATCGCCTTCTCCTACTTTGTTTTAACATATAGAGGCAAAAAGAATAATTTAACCAGGATTTAGTACAAACTTGTTTGTTTTGAATAGATCTTGTGGTCTTGGGTTCGATTCCCAGGACGATAGTGTTTTTCTATGAAATTCTCAGTAGCAGCTTGGGGTTTGGATTTGTGCCCTGTAAATGGCAATACGCTCGCCCTCTATTACATAGGACCTAAACATACCGGTGAACTGTGGGCTTTGGGATTGGTACACCTCTGTCTAACCCTACGGTGAATACATGATGATAACATGTAATATTATAGATCATTAATATTGTCAAAGGTTTGGTAACAATAAGAATAGTTAGTCAAACTGGCCATCGGATAAACTGATGAGAAGTTTGGGTGGCGCACGGAACACTAAGTAGTTTGCCGATACTTAGCCGATGTTCAGGGCAACGTTAATGGTCTCGTGTGCCGGTTATTCACGTGTTTAATAACCAGTACATATATACTTATATGTATACAGGAAAAATTTTTAACCAGTGCGTAAATTTTGCCATAATAAACTTCAACACGTTTTATTAAACACGCATATATTATTTTGATATGTCTTAGTACTAAAAACAAAAGTTATCGCTTACGAAACATGTATACTTAAAAACCATATTTTATTGTCACTCAGCGCTAGCGCATTCCCCACCCCCTCACCCCAGCCATGCGCCCGGGCGGCGGCCAAGAGTTGTCATTGATAGTATGGCGAATAGATTATGTCCATGTTTTGCTTATTTCAAACTCGGATAAGGATGAATTTTTTTTTAAATTTTTTTTTAACTAAACACGGAAATGTGTTCTATTACTGACACTGAACTACCAAAAAAAATTTACGCACTGGTTAAAAACTTATCCTGTATACTAGCGAATTGCCCGCGACTTCGTCCGCGTGGTTTATTTCACCCGCCATAAGTTACGTCTTTGGTTAATGCTCTGCTCGACTGAGTAGTAGCGTGATGTTATATAGTCTTAGTTATTTAAGAATAATGTAGCTATATTATATAGTTGAAAAATTGGATAAAATCGGTTTAGTAGTTTCTGAGCTACACACAATACTTATAATATTAGTATAGATTTAATATTTAAAAGAATGTTGAAACTGTTTGAATGCTCTAATCTCCGGAATTACTAAGCTAAATCTATTTCTTTTTAGAACCTACTATCACAGCAAGCAGTAGTTGCTTGCGCTTTGTTTTTGCTGTCCCAATTCTGGGCAAAGGCATCCCCCGATTCCTTCGACATATTGTGATTAAAAAAAAATAAGGATACGCGAACAAAGTCGCGTGCCAAAGCGCGGGTCTACTGAAATATTAAGAAATTCTTCATCCACTCGCTTCCTCTTATAACTTACAAAGTTATTCAAAACTAATAATCCCCATTCCAGTCCAAGACGTGTCATGTCCCACCTTTGGGCACAACCGCGTCACTCGTAAACGGCACTGCCGCACAAAGGGCACCTTTCCCAACTCCGCTAATTCTTTACCAGCGGAAGGATTCTGAACTTTTATTGTAGTAAACCCATTTTGTTGGGACGCACTTATTTTTTATGAATAGTCGAGTATTTTGGGAAGGATTCCCCGTTTATAGCCTTAGGAGGGTGTCGAGTGGTTTCTATTGCTCGTTTTCGACAATGAATCTGTTTTGTTCTATTTCTGTATGGAATTTATTTCTGGATCTATTCTTATGAAAATTCGGACGGAACTTATGGCGATTATTAGGGTTGAGTTGTGGGGTGATTGTCCAAGAATCTGTGAATACTCTTTGTGTTTTGATAGACAAAGGAAAAGGTTTACCTTTGGCACCATAGAATGTATATCTAAATTTTTTTTGCTTCTTCGTTAGCCTAGTGGTCATAAGCGCGACTGCTACGCAAGAGGTCTTGGGTTCGATTTCTAGGTCGGGCAGCGTTATTGGATTTTTCTATGAAATTTTCAGTAGCAGCTCGGAGTTAGGATTTGGGCCCGGTTAATGGCAATAGGCTCGTCCACTATTATATGGGACTTAAAACATACCGGCGAACTGTTGGTCTACATGAGTACACGTCTGCCTAACCCTTCGGGGAATACAGGCGTGGTGGTATGTTATGTTTACTTGCTTCTAAACATCAGATACATACGATTCAAACCAAAGTTTCAACAACACATCATCATCATCACATAAAACCTCGGAAAACCGGACACGAACCGGACACGATGCGCTAGTACTCAGTAAACATCTGGCATTCCGGCAATTTTTCCGTGAGCCGTTATGGCGAACGAACGGATTTATTTTACGATAGCAATAATCATAACAGAGGCACATGGAAGAACCAAAATATATTGTTTGTAATAATACAGTGGGCAAGTTTAACTATGCCCGACCCACCAACAATTTCTTTGTGGAACTCGCTAAGAAATTTAATCTTCAGTCGCTTTGGCAATTTGCGGAGTTCTAAGAGTATTTTGACAAACATTGTTTTATTTTTTGTGAGCTTTTTTTGGCTTACAAAGTTTAAGACTGAATGTTGGGAAATACTTTATTTTGTATCAACATACTTATAGGAGCTAGAAGCTAAAAATACGGTGAGTATTTTTAGCTTCCCGTTGCAATTGGGGCGACTACCTACCTGACCTCCACAACCCAATTACTGGAAAACCCGATACTCCATGGTAAGACCGGTTGTAAGGCGTGAGGGCTTCTACCTACCTCGGTAAGCCTTTACCTTGATCGATCGACCCGTGTGGCTGTTATTACTTAGCCACAAGCCGGAGTCGCGTGGAAGACATGGAAGTGTTAATTATAACCAAAACCGGGTTGCTTATTTATTTTGAAACTTCGCCCATTCGTAAAAGTCATAATTTTAAATAAGTAGACAAGTATATTTTTCTGTTTTTTCTACAAAAATATCCTTCCCCTCCGACCACGTATTTCCGACACTCGGACAATTTTCTTGTCGCCAACTTTTCGAATAAAAATATACACGATTTTGGAGCAGTCCAATCCACTTGCAACTTCGAATCGATGTTAGTATATATTCAGAAAGTTTCCAGTAAAAATGTAAGTGGATTTTGCTTGGTTTTTATTAGTTTCAAAAAGGTTTCAAAAATGTTTTATTATGGAATGGAATGTTATCGAGCGAATGGTGAATGGAAAATAATTGCCAGCTTATAAAACTGTAACTTCGATTAAGGACGATAAAATAATAATCAAATAGAATTATTTATATTTGCAAACATGGGTAAGTGGTACATCGATGTTTTTTTTTTAAATATAGTCCTCCATATCCATCTCATGCAAAAAAAAAACACTCTAAAATTAAACAGAATAGATAAAAATGCTAAATCATAAGAATTACAAAAAAAAACAAAAACACAGACTAATAACAGTAGTAACATAAAGTCAAAAATTTTAAAAAAATAATAAAGTATGTCAAATTGTCAATCAGAATAAAAAATGACAGACTAGAACCATGTAAAATGTAACAATAAAAAAAATGAATGTTGCAGTTAACGATCCCATGGGAAGACTTAAAGCCTTTGTTAGTGATTTAGATCCCTTCAAAGTTACTCCAAACTATGTAAGTATACAGCTTTACTAAACTTCAGAAGACCGAATCAAATATTTGTCATACACCGATAGCTCTAAGCCCATCGTGTGTTGTATCCTTTACGACCTTCGAGCCCAGAGGTATCGATATAATATATCATAGAAAGTCAAGGCTGATTGCCCGAAACAACATCCAATCAGCTGACTTGTGATATGAATTGATTAGGTAAGAATCCCGCCCAGTGCCCCCATACAGCTACTTTGTAAATAAATAGAAAAGAATCCAAACTTCTCAGGTGGGTATCGTTAGTAAGCCGCTCACGCGTCAAATCCCGCGCCATTCAATCTAGCGGGAATTAAGTGGGGAATGCGTTACGTGGACTATCTGAATCGAGGCCAGGGAGTTAGAGGTAGCCATTCTGACCAACTTACAAAAAGAAGGATATCAATTTGGCTGTTTGAAACGGGCAAATTGGTGTCCACTTTGTGTGTAGTATATTTATAACAACATCGATGTAGGTGTTTACTAATGAACACCAGAAATATAAATGTTTTAACAGCTGATGAATCTGTAATGACTACAATTGTGTATCAAAGCATTTGTCTCTGTCACACACCATTTTACTGACAAAAAGGATTACACGCTGATGACCCACTTCTCAGTCTGACCATTTTTA
Source organism: Caradrina clavipalpis (assembly GCA_932526535.1). NCBI lineage: Eukaryota > Metazoa > Arthropoda > Insecta > Lepidoptera > Noctuidae > Caradrina > Caradrina clavipalpis. The sequence continues at coordinate 665,410 of OW052101.1, forward strand.
AGCACCAAATCGAGCAGTTTCCAGGTTTTTGTAGAACCAAACGTACTATCAAACTATTCCAATATATACGACTGTGCGATCTGAAATCAATAATCCATCTTACCTTTTCCCGCTGTCTTCATAGCCCCTACACCCAAGGACGGGTGCTACGTATAATTAATTACCAACACTTCTGCTGACCCCCTAACCGAAAGTCACGGATGCTTTATTTATCATCGTGCCTTATAAATAGTGATGGAGTTATATGTACCTATATGTTTATATTAATACGATTGTTCGGCCGCAGTCATTACTTATACTGGGATCATTCTTCATCACAAATGTATTCTTGGCTTTCTGATTCTGATGAAATACTTGATAAGGTTAATAGGCAATCTAATTTGATAAATAAATAATACTGGCTAGTTGGTCTACTACAGGGTATAGGCCTCTTCTTGAACAGAGAAGGGATGAACATTGACACACCCTTGCTGGAGTGATTACAGTTCATACCGTACCAATGCTAGAAAACTGGATGAACTGGGATGAATGGCAATAGGCTCGACCCTCATTACCATGGAACCTACCATACCGGTGAACTGAGGGTGTACATTGATACACCTCTGCATAACCTTTCGGGTAATACAGGCGTGATTGTAGGATCGTATGTAGAAAACTGGAAGTTGGAATATGTAGAGTAGTTATAATCGAACTTCACAGGTAAGTTTGTACGGTTGTCTTAGACATCCACTCCTCAAAAAGTTGAAATTATCTTGTCATCAAAACCATAATAATGTTGGAACTAGTTAAAGAAATAGTTAGATTTGCAAACCCCGTTGGTCTCGTGGTCGCAAGCGCGACTGATGTGGAGCACTGGGTTCGATTAACAGGTCGGGCAAAAGGTGTTATTCAGTTTTTCCATTAGGAATTTCTCAGTAGCAGCCCGGAGTTTGGAAGTCGGTGGTGAGGTGTTTTTTTTTTGTTTTTTTTTTTTATGGTATCGTGTTGCCCAGTAACTTGGTTGTTTAGGTCAGATAGATAGTCGCTTTATGTAGAACACTGGTGTTCAGCTGCATCCAGTAAGACTGAAAGCCGACCCCTACATAGTTGGGAAAAGGTTAAGCAGATGAGTATAGAATAGATTGTCGCAGCCTGTATGCAATATTTACACGAAGCGATTGCTTACATAACTCTAACTTAGTTACAAAACATTCCTTCCAAATCTCTCATACATACATACATACAATATCGTTTACTAATACCACAATACTGAACAAAATACTCCAAATAATACTAAAACATATATCCTCGATGCTCAGTTGTTTTCCTCCATACATCTCTCTTGGGAGCCTCAGCCATAACATTATCTAAAGGTAATCATACTGATACAATACGTATTTTATTATGAAACTAGAACGCATGTATTTTTATTCAGAAATATGCTTTTATTCTAAGGGGATTTTAATGTTGTTATATTGATTTGATTGGTTTTGTAAAAACTATTGATGTTTTTGTAGTACTGAGTATTATTTACAAGCAAGATTTATTTTTATATAAATTTTGCCTGGAATTTCTCCCATGTCAGCAGTCAATCGTTCAGCCAGTTACACAGTTGTTATTGTGCTTTTTTGATCGATAATTTGAATAAATTCCTTTTTTTTGTACCTGACCCCAGTAGGTGGTTTTGTGTATCGCGGCATCAGTAGCGTGTTTAGTGTCCTTCAAAGTGCAGGTGTAAGGACACCTTGAGCATTGCAGCAAGTGTTCCATCATCTACTCAGTACCCCCGCAATCGTACTGGGTGTATTTATTGTACTTAACTAAGGCAGCTAACAGACTTTTGTCAATGGACTCCATTTCATGCAATAATACTGACCCAGGACACTTTCAGTGACATTAACGGTTCAATAATGTCAGAATAAGGTAATTAAATCCAGACTTTAGGCGTGTTTACACAAATTCTTTATAGAAAAACCTAAAACGGTTACTCACGTACGTGGTTACGATAAACGATAACTTTTCTTAAACGGTTCGGGTCTAATGCTTAGAGCTTAAAGATTAGAGGATTATGACAATTCTTAATTACATAAGTTACACTTAGGTCCACGTGAGAGAACCCTCGGCTTCTCTCACTTCTACAGCTAGTGTTTAAATATCACAATTAGTCATACCTACACTTGATGAATATTTTTTAGAGCCTTCCGACTTCCACACAGGCAAGATTATGGCGCCAATTAGTAAAAAAAAGACTTTGGTCGAAAGCTTCGATGATTCAGAGGTTGCCGTGTTGTGCCGAGTCATCTCCTCACAGCTCAAACTGATGCAATCTTTACGCGTTAAGTGAAATTGAGGTTCAAGTTTAGTCCACTTTGCTATGAAAAGTTACCCCATAGTTTCCACCAATTAATAATATTAATTTTACTAATTAAAAAGGTTATTTAGTCGCAACCAAACCTCAGCGACGTTCAATTAAAGAAAAATAATTTATAATTGAGACGCATCTTTGACAGAATCAGATCGCGATCGTTTCTGAAAGTTTGTGGAATAGTCAAATTGTAATTGCGAAATAGGTATGAGGACACACTTTATCAGGACTACAAATAAAATAGTAAACAAAAAAACATGAATTAGAAAATATATATGAGAATACCTAACAATGGAAAGAGTACACAATTTCACAAAAACAATATTATTATAAAACGGTTCATATTTTAACCTAAAACGACTGATAATTAAAATTATCTATACCTAACTTTACATTATAAACAAGAACGTGTGCCCAAAACAGAGGTGTTTACCAGACGCGATAAGTAATCATGGTAATGTGACGTCATACGTAATCAAACATAATATAAATACTAAGTCGAAACTCATACACAGCTATACAATCAGCTGTGAGTACGAACAGCGCTTAGTCGACTCAGATCACGCAGTGAAACAACACGATGTTTCTCTATCTAACAGTGACGCTACTGATTCTACTGTACTATGTAATCACGCGCAAATATGACTACTGGAAAGACAGAAACGTACCACATAAGAAGCCTTCCTTCTTGGTAGGAAACTATGGAAAAGTGCTTCTTCAGAAAAAATCCATTGGAGAGACGCTACAAGATTATTGCAATGAATTCCCAAACGAAAAGTTTATTGGAGGATTCCATGGTACAGAACCCGTGCTGATACCTAAAGATCCAGAAATCATTAAACTGATTGTGACAAAGGACTTCGCCAGTTTCCATGGAAGATTTTTGTCTGAACACAGTCACAAGGAGCCAGCCTCTATGAACCTCTTCGCTACCCATGGCGACACCTGGAGGGTACTACGGCAGAATATGAGCCCAATGTTCTCGTCTGCTAAAATGAAGAACATGTTCCATCTCATCCACAACTGCTCGCACAGGTTCGAGGAAATGTTAGATCGGGAAACTAACATATCAAAAGAACTTGAAATTAGGTCGTTGACTGGAAGATTTACTATGGAGTGCATCGGAGCGTGTGCTTTTGGTGTAGACACAAACACGATGACGGAAGAAGAAAAAGACAATCCATTCAGAAAATTTGCAACATTCGTAGATCAACCTAAATATGCGGCTGTCATTAGAGAAGTTCGTTCGATGTGGCCATCAATATTTTACTTTTTTGGAGGCAGCTTAGCAAAAAAGCAATTTAAGTTTTTTAATGACCTGATTACTTCTGTAATGACCCGACGTGAGTACAAACACTCTGGAAGAAATGACTTTGTGGACCTCGTAATGGGTTGGAAGGTAACCCAGCAAATAGTGGGTGAAAGCATTCAAAATAGCAAAACTGGTGAAGTCAGAAAAATGACATTAGAAGCGAATGATGATCTGTTAGTTGCTCAGTGTTTTGTTTTCTTCACTGCTGGGTTTGAAACGTCCTCAACCACATTGAGCTACACTCTTTATGAACTCGCAAAGCATAAGGAGATTCAGGACAAAGTGTTAGATGAAGTAGACGCATATTTAGATCGCCATACCAATAAACTCAATTTCGACTGTATATCGGATTTGCCGTATTTGGACGCTGTCATAGACGAGGCTCTTAGATTTTACCCAGTTCTTGGCATGATCCCGCGGCAGTTGATGGAAGACTACACAATGCCTGGCGGTGCAAAGATAGATAAAGGCATGCGGGTGCACTTGCCGGTGTACTATCTGCATCATAATCCGGAGTATTATCCAGACCCTGAAGAGTTTCGCCCAGAGAGGTTTCTGGGTGAAGAGAAGAAGAAAATTAATCCATACGTGTATCTGCCATTTGGGGAAGGACCAAGACTTTGCATTGGTGAGTACTATTTTGTAAAATGTTTTAACCTTGACATTGATTATTATATTGGAGTAAGAAATAGAAGCTAAATAATTGGCCGTTTTAGTCTTAATCGATCTTAAATATCAAGCTCAGTTCTATGATATAATAGTTAATGTTTGTTATGTCTGCGAACTTAGTACAAGGAGTATACGTATTTATCGTACCGCTATGGTTTTTTATACTTATGTACGCATGTGATTATGTTTTTTTAAATAATAAAATCGCATATTTAATCTGTGCATTACTTAATTAATAGTTTGCTAATCAAATTGGTGAATATGCTGATGCTATTTTTAACCAGATAAGAAACAAGCTCTTTTGTAATTTAGGTATTGATAATGATTTAAATTGTACTCATTTGATATTAAATAACATTGAGTACATAAACATCTGCTCTTATCTTATCTTTTAGTGGAACTAACCTACGCTTTTTCAAACGAGACTCTGGTAGAAATTAAGCCATTTCTAACTGATAGACTTCTACTGTATGTTTGACGTCAAATTCCAGCCATCTCCAGGTTGTTGTGACATCTAAGACAATAGCGTCTTATTTTATATCCGACAATGCTTATTTGAGGACTTGTTTGTTCCTATTCTGTTCTTTGGTACCGCTAGTGAATGCCGGATTTTCTCAAAAACAAATTCTTACATTATTTAATTACCTACTAATGGGTTTTTGTTTGCTCCTTACAAACAGCCAGACCTATAACATTAAGGTCATCATCACCATTATCATATCAGCCACATGACGTCTACTGCTGGACATTAGCCTCCCCCATAGATTTCCAAAAAGACTTGTATCCAGTGTCTTCCTGTGGTCTTAATCAGGTCCACCTTGTGGGTGGACGTCCTACGCTGCGCTTGTCGGTGCGTGGTCTCCATTCAAGAACTTTGTGGCCCCATCGGCCATCATTCAGGTCACATTTGTCCTTTCTCACAACCTATTTCTATTCTAGTTATTAATTGTTTTTTATTTGCTTCCAGGAATGCGGTTTGCAAAGATGCAGATGATGGCTGGTCTGATCACCATGTTGAAGAAGTACCGCCTGGAGCTGGGTGATGGTATGCCGACGAAGCTGACCTTCAAGCCTGAGTCATTCCTCACCCATCCAGTGGGAGGCATCAGGCTTAAGTTCATCGAGAGAGAGGGATGGGAGAAGAGGGTGTTGGCGAAGAAAGATAGTTGTCAGACTGTAGTTAGTGATTAGTGAAATTGTGTAACCAGTGATTATAATGTTCACTAAATTATAGTCATATTTCGTTTTTACTTGACTTCAACTAAGTTTATTTTATGACAACATCGCAAGGCATCCTGAAAGATGCGCATGAGTAAACTGTACGCAAATAAAAAGAAAAAAAATGGTTTCGCTGTTGTAAATTGTTGACGTAACAATTTAGATTTAGAACAAAATCTTGGGTTAGGTACGTCTTATGTAATGTTACGAGTATTAAAATATAGCCGTGAAAGGACAAAAAATTACAAATTTCATCCAGTACCTGAATGATTAATCATTAACCCTTCAACTGCTGTAGCCAGGTTATTCTTTAAAATAGTTTGATCAACATCATCATCATATCAGCCGCAGGACGTCCACAGCTGAACATAGGCCTCCTCCATAGATTTCCAAAAGGACCGGTTGGAAGCGGCTTAGTTTAATACGATTATTGTATTCTTACTTGTATTTTGTTTTACTTTAATGTATGGTAATAATTATAAATAGTGATATTTCAAAATTATTTAAGTGAAATAAAATTTGTTATTGAATTTTAATATTTTGATTTCTTTCTCCCGCTCTAACCACTCAACATGAGTATGAATTTGCTGGCAATTTATTAAGAACATGATATATTTTTTGTCTTTGAAAATTTATTTCAAAATTAATTCAGTTGGAATAATTTTCATCAGTCTAAAACTCATAGACGTAGATAGCAAATAGACAAGCACAATAATACTCAAAGCTCGGTGAGAGTCTAAGTCAAAGGATTTATTTCAATTTAACCATTTATTCCAGAAAGTTGGCATCGTAGGTATGTCATCTGATAACAATGTAGATAAAGAGCACTATATTATAATTAAAAACGTAAAGATTGGCTGTCACACCATTCTCAACTGACAGCGCCCTTTCGAGCATGAGGTGTGGATTAGCAGAAATTAGTTAAACGATTTTGAAGAAAATTCAATAATCCAACACACGCACCACCATGCTCTTTCAAGTCAAACACATAATAACTTAATAACCTAATAAATGGCTCTACGATATTAACATTTATTAAATAATACTTTGACTATTTCAATGTCAGGTTTAAATCCTTCTACTTGACAGATAAATTGTGGTATCAACAAGAAAGATTACAATTATCTTATAATTAATTAAATGAACGACGAAGCGTAAGGAGTAAGTAAGGATGGAAAAAAGGGGTGAGTTAATGTACTCGTATGTGTGTAATAGGTTTACATATAAATATTTATCAATGTCATAAATATAAGATATAAAGTGGTAATCTATAATAATACTAGCTGACCAGACACTGCCCGACTGACATTGCCCTGTCTAAATACATAAGTTCATATAAAAATACCACGAAAAAAACTTCAATTTACGTATATATGTGAAAAAAATATTGCCGTATTGGTCTAGCCGTTCTCGACTTTGTGCTTAGGACCATACAAATATAAAAAGTGTATAGTTTTTTGCCAATCTAAAACTTGATTGATCTAATTTATTCTTTTGTCTATTATTAAAATAATGTCTGTGTTGATTAATTGTAAACATTATATAGCATTACAAAGGGTACAAATTTTCTCAAGTGTTTATTACACAATAGAATCGTAGTCTTTATCTTTTTAAGTAGTGTATGTTTGTGTATGAGTGTTACGGATAAAACTCGAACTGCGGCTACACTTAGTTTTAACTGGTTAAAACTAGGTATAACAGGTTGCATTCGGCTTAACTTAGTCTTAGATTAGGCTAATTATATACATATATTATATGTGGCGCACGAAGGGTAGTATGGTAAAGTTGTATGGGGGCGCCCCTTATTTTTTTTTTAAAGTAAATGTTTGTGTAAATGTATGTATAACTCAATATACACATATTCTGTAAACATTTCGAGCGTGTACCTGTTGCCGTTATCAATATCGAGCAAAAAAAACACGTTTGTTGTATGGGAGCCCCTTAAATATTTATTTGATTTTGGTTTTTTTTTAGTATTTGTTGTTATAGCGGGAACAGAAAAACATCATCTGTAAAAAAACAACTGTGTATCTATCACGGTTCTTGAAATACAGCCTGGTGACAGATGGACGGACAGTGAAGTCTTAGTAATAGGGTCCCGTTTTACTCTTTTGGGTACGGGGCCCTAAAAAGGGAGATAAATAAAACAGTAATAAAAAATATAATGATATAATTCAAGCCATAACAAACAATATGGTTAAGGTTTAAACATGTTATAAACTAATACAATAAACCAATCATTTTTACTCTAAATACGCAAATTACAGCTACATTATTATTCCGCATATTAATATTTCAATACACCCACAACATTTAATTAGTAATTATATCATCTATGTATAAAAATTGTAATACACATTTAACAAAATTAATTTACCTCAATACTTGTTATACGGTAAATTACAACTTATTGAGTAATTACAACATTATAAGATAAATAGTGAAATATTACAGTTATGTTTAATTAAAATTATGTTTTGAATAAACTAATAGGAATTCTAATAGCCTTTTTATTATTTACTAGCAATCTCGTCCGCGTAAATGTCGGTTATAATTTGAAATTCAATCATGATTCGAAAGTCACGTGGCGCCATATATTTTATAAAAACCTTATTGTTGTTTACCTCGGGTTTAATACTTTTTTTCGGGATTAAAGGTACTCTATGTCCGTTTCTGTACACCTGACAACGTAATGCAAAATTTCAGGATGATCGGTTCAGTGGTTAAGGCTCTAGACAGACGGACTGCAAATTTGCAGTTTGAATGCAGTTGTAATGCAGCCCCTCTGTCATTATAGTGTCTAGTGTGTTATTGCAGTCGTACTAACTGCATTCAAACTGCAAATTTGCAGTCCGTCTGTCTAGAGCCTTAGGCGTAAAAAAGTAACAAACAAACATAGTTTCGCATTAATAGTATTAGTTAGAAAGTTAGTATAATATAATTATATAAGTACGAAATTGCCGCAGAATCGTCAATTCCTTCTCCATTTTTTAGGTGGTGTCGGATTCCAAATTTTCAGGATAACGATCATTGGAGATAGCAAAATTTCGGATTGAAATTGATAACGTTAATTATACAATGATTTGGGATTTCATGAATGTAATACAAGGAGTCATATTTACCTAAAAGTTTATATTTTTGTTTATGGTTACTGTCTCTTTTGGAAGTTTTCTTGCGATCTTATCAAGAGAATGGCGTCGTTTAAAGAATAGAATAAAAAATATTTATTGGTCCATTGTTACAAGACAAAATAAGCATAAAAGTACTTTTATAAGTAATGTAACAATTTATTTACAAATGTGTCATAAAATGTACGGCAGCCCCCATACTAGGCAGCGCCTGTATCTTGGGGCCAGAGTAAAGACTTCATTTTATGCTGAAACTGGTCAATCAATCCTGAGAATTCACGCAGAATAGACAGTTGTTATTAATTATCCGTTATGTACGGATAATTAATAGTAACAAACGTAAATATTATACAAGTACTTAACCTAAAATTAAAATACTAAAAGTTTTGTTTTCACTCTTTGAGTCGCTAACACGCACTTTACTAAAGACCTGCGGGTCAATTCTGGAAAATTCTCCCATTGTGAATTTAGGTGTATTGAGTGACCATCCCATCTGATACTGAGATCCAGTTCATCGCATTAACAATGCTACTGGTGCCGCCATAAACGTTATTATCGAATTAGAAAAGAAGAAGTTCACCACAAACTCACATCGCCTAAACTCACGTAAGATTTTACAGAATAGCATAGCTGGTAACCATTATCTCACTTCACAAACACTCTCTTCTCCCATCCCTCTCTCTCGATGAACTTGAGCCTGATGCCCCCCACTGGGTGGGTGATGAATGACTGAGCCTTGAAGGTCAGCTTCGTGGGCATACCATCACCGAGCTCCAGGCGGTACTTCTTCAACATGGTGATCAGACCTGCCAGCATCTGCATCTTCGCGAACCGCATACCTGGAATCAAATACCATACAATTTATAACTGGAAGTCGATAGTCGAAAGGGGTAAATATTTGTGGCCTAACAGTTATGAGTCTGGCTATTAGTAAGGTAAGATCTGTATTGCTATATTAGAGATATTTCAGAACAGGGTAACGTTTCCAGGGCAATACAATTATGGAATTTCTTCCTAATTCTTCTCCATACGAAACTACCTTTTAGAAGGGGCCACTAGATTGAATACTATATTTTTTTCTTATGTAATTGACTTTCTAAAGTTCCTTTTAATGGTGTACTTGAAATATATTATTTTACTTTTGACTTCGGCTTTGAAAATACCATCATCGTATTCATTTCATTATCACACCTATAAGTACTAAATGAACTACATTGTTGGACCGAACACACAGCCTTGGGGAACACCAGAACCTGTTTGTGTTTTCAAACAGATTTTCAAAAAGTATGTTAATCATATAGCTATAGTCGTCACGGCAGTTTAGCACATTGATTTGAACTTGACCTTCATAAAACTCGTTTTGTTCGTTTTTTTAACGTAATGATAGATGCGTCGGCGAACAGGTCTTAATTTAATGTAAAGCTAGGTACACACGTACGAATATAAACATTTTTGCAAATTGTTTGACATGAATTCACGCACAACTACCATGTACTCTGTGTCAATAGCTATGGCTCCACAGTTGAAAGTGCTCAGTAGTAAAGAACAATTTTGTCACTGTTATGTTGTGTTATCTGTGGTATGTACTGTCACCATATGTCATGTCGCTTGTCAAATAAAGTCAGTGTGTATCAAGCTAGATGTCCTTTCACTTATCTTCCTCATTTGCATACATATTAGTCACCTAATACTTATTAAAGTTACGTTAGTAAGTACGGATTTAATAGCCATGAAAATTTTTGATGAACACAGTGTTCGCTAGTACTACTCAAGTGCAAATAAAGTTGTTGCTTATCAATGTTCGTATGTGTACGCGGATAAGGCTTGTACGCACGAAGGAACACGAACCTCAAATACGAACATTTCGAGTATAGACGGAAGCAAGTTATGCAAACAAAGATATTGTGTGCCTATTATGCAATGCAATTTTGTTCACACATGTGTACACGGTTTAATTATTTGCGCAAAACAAAATAAACAAAATAGACAAAAACAAATACCGACGCGGGGTTTTCCTATTTTAAAACATTATGATTAATTTACAAGTCTAGAGTACGAGTTTGATGTTTTAGTTTCCAGATTTCAAACCAATACAACTCATATTAAATGGACTTTGCTTCACATGTGCTGTTAAAATTATTTTACACATAAAACACAGCTGACTCTCTAATGCCAGATTCCTGAAACTTCCCAACTGTTATTTTTTTACCATAGTAACAAACAAATGCTTTCGTATTTTCGCAGTTATTGAAATTTATTTTTCAGGTTTATATCCATAATTTTTGTAAACATTTCTTAAAAATTTACACCAGAATTGTCAAAAACGACAAGGCAATCATTCAAAGGAATAACGACTGCTAAGATAAACTATCCGTAGTTCATATAGGAACCGAGCATAAAATGATTAGAGTAATTCACTCAAGCCGACTGATGCAATCTCTTGGTCCTCTTTGGAATACGAATAGATTTTTTGTCTTCTTTTTTTTGTGAAGAAATCTTTCTGAGTGTGAAACATTCCAGGGTCTAAATAAAATTAAAGATTTTGATGCAGATAGGCATGACTTAATCTAACTTCAACATGATAATGTTTGTTATCATGCTGAAATAACTCGATATATAGTATAGTTTGTACTAGCAAACTGCCCGCGACTTCGTCCTCGTGGCTTCTTTCAACCGCATTAAGTTACGTCTTTGGTTACTGCCCCGCTCCTGTAGTTCGTAGCGTGATATTATATAACCTAAGTTACTCAGGAATAATGTAGCCATCTATAATTGGTAATAAAAAAAGTCTAGTAGTTTCGGAGCCTATTCAGTACAAACAAACAAAAATCTTTCCTTTTTATAAAACTACTACAGATTCCTTTTCAAAGCCATCTATCTCAAAAAACGAGAAAAAGGAACAAATGCAGTTAGCACATTAAATAAATAATAGCCGTCCATTACAAGGTCTAACTCCTTCATAAATAACTCGTGTAACGCGAGTTAAACCCGTCAATATTAATGTCCTCACTCGTTACAGGGCCGCGGGGCTTTTAAAACGCTCTCAAAATTTTACACAGGTTAAGTAGCAAGTTTGTAACATCAGGAGGTTAATTTGTTACACTGTAAATGCATATAACTTGTGTTATATTTTATCTCTTTTACTTAGACTGTAATTAAACTAATAGATGGTTCACCTTATTTTAAGCTAGTCACGATGCCATCTTTCCTCTTAGGATATTGATCAAAATGTGTTTATTTTAAAACACATTCGCATTCGCATCCACTAATCATTCTGACGAACTGTGGGTGAGTACCTTTGCTTAACCTTCGGGGAACACAGTATGCGTGATGGTATGTATTTATACGTATGTATGTGTTTTTTTAATTAGCAATCTGTCAAAACTCACCAATACAAGTTCTCGGCCCTTCTCCAAACGGTAGATATACATACGGATTAATTTTCCGCTTCTCCTCGCCAATAAATCTTTCTGGTCGGAACTCTTCAGGTTCTGGATAAAATTCTGGATTATGATGCAAATAGAATACAGGCAAATGTACCCGCATGCCTTTATCTAACTTCGCACCACCAGGCATTGTGTAGTCTTCCATCAACTCCCGCGGGATCATGCCAAGAACTGGGTAAAATCGAAGAGCCTCGTCTATAACAGCGTCCAGATACGGCAAGTCCGTAATACAATCGTAATTAAGTTTGTTCTCATGACGGGCTAAATATGCGTCTACTTCTTGTAATACTTTGTCCTGAATTTCTTTATTCTTTGCGAGTTCATAAAGGGTGTATCCCAAAGTAGTTGACGACGTTTCAAACCCAGCAGCAAAGAAAACAAAACACTGAGCAACTAACAGAGCATCATCAGCTACTAATGTCACTTTCTGATGTTCATCAGTTTTCATATTTTTGATACTATCTCCTACTATTTGATGGGATTGTTTCCAACTCATTATGAGGTCCACAAAGTCATGTCTTCCAGACGATTTGTATTCCCTTCGGGACATTACAGAAGTAATCAGGTTATTGAAAAACTCTAATTGTTTTTGTAGTAACTGTAATCCGAATAAATAAAAGATTGAAGGCCAAAGTGCACGAACTAGTCGCATGTACACAACATACTTCGGTGGATCCAAGAAATCCGCAATTTTCCTAAAAGGGTTATCGCCTTCTTCTTCCGTCATCGTGTTTGTGTCTACACCAAAAGCACACGCTCCGATACATTCCATAGTATACCTTGAGGTCAACGACCTAACTTCAAGCTCCTTAGAAATTTTTGTTTCACGATCCAACATCGTCTCGAATATGTGGGAACATTTCTCTATGAGATGAAACATATTCCTCATCTTTGCTGATGAGAACAATGGAGTCAAATTCTGCCTCAACACTCTCCAATTGTCGCCGTAGGTAGCGAATAGGTTTAACGCTAGCGGCTCTTTGTGACTGTGATCAGATAATTCTCTTCCATGAAAGTAGTAGAAGTCCTTCGTTACAATAAGCTTGATGATTTCTGGATCTTTCGGGATCAGTACGGGTTCCGTGCCGTAGAATCCTCCAATAAACTTTTCATTAGGAAATTGATTGCAATAGTCTTGAAGTGTCTGTCCGAAGGATTTCGTCTGCAAGATTAAACCTCCATAATTTCCCAATAAGAATGTTGGTTTGGTGTGTGGTACGTTCCTGTTCTTCCAGTAGTCATATTTACGCGTTATCACATAGTAGATAAGTAGCAACACCGTCACTAGTAGGTACAAAAACATCGTGTGGTTTCGCTGCACGATCTGTGTAGACTAACTACTAAAGTATTGAGTGTTTTTCACGTCCCTATTATCATCACGTGTGCGGGTATCGCGTTTATTATGAAGTGTATTTACCTGTATTGGTGTGTGTAAACCTGTTGTGCTAAAGTCCTTGTTTCATCATTCGTTTGAGGTGTGTCTTCATAACAATTTACAACTATTGATTAAATCTGTCGGGCCTTTGAAATTTGAACTAACAATTACGTCATTATATTTTATAAATATTACCATAATGTTATTACATAGTTATTTTCTGTAAAGTAATTATCATTGACATAGAACAAAAGTAGGCAAATGAAGAATTATATAATTAACGTCACGGTTGGCGCAGATGCTCAGTGATCGGCTGCTACATTGAGTGTCGTGGGTTTGATTTCCGGCCGGAACAAATATTTGTATGGCCTACAGATAGTTTTTCTGGGTCTGGCTATCTGCGTATGTGAGTTTTGTGTTTGTGAGCTTACCCACGATACAGGAGAAATTACAAGAAAGGAGCAACGTCCAAAAAAAAAAAATAGATAGCTTACCCATACAAGTTCTCGGTCCTTCTCCAAACGGTAAGTACGTGTACGGATTAACGTTCTGTTTCTCTTCTCCCAAGAATCGTTCCGGACGGAATTCTTCGGGATTTGGAAAATATTTCGGGTTGTGGTGCAAGTAATACACAGGTATATGAACTCGCATGCCCTTCTCCACAACTAAACCATCAGGTAGTGTGTAATCTTCCATAGTCTCCCGAAAGATCACTCCAAGAACTGGATACAGACGCTGAGCTTCACCGATTGCAGCCCAAAGATACGGGAACTCCGTCACACATTCATAACAAAGCTTGTTTTCATGTCGATCCATGTATGCGTCTACTTCTTCCAAGACTCTGTTCTGAATCTCTTCATTCTTCGCCAACTCGTAAAGAGTGTAACTTAAAATAGTAGCTGATGTTTCAAACCCAGCATTGAAAAATACAAAACACTGAGCAACCAATAAATCATCGTCAGCTTCCAACGATATTCTTTGACTTCCACCAGTTTTCATATTATTAATACTATCGCCAACTATCTGATGACTTTGCTTCCAACTCAATATAAGATCCAAGAAGTCATTTCTCCCAGAAGGTTTGTTATTTCGTTGATTCATTACAGAAGTGATCAAGTTTTTGAAAAAATCCATCTGTCTTGACATTAACTGTAATCCTAAACCGTAGAATATTGATGGCCAAACACAGCGAACTCCTCTTATAAACGCTGCGTATTTTGTCGGACTTGTTAGAGCTGCTATTCTACTAAAAGCGTTGTCCTGCATTTCTTCCGTCATAGTGTTAGCATCTACTCCAAACACACAAGCACCGATGCATTCAATAGTGTACCTAGCTGCTACGGATCTAGTTTCTAATTCCGTTGATATCTTGGTCTCCCGATCTAGCATTGCTTCGAATACGTATGAACATTTCTGGATGAGATGAAACATGTTTCGCATTTTCGCAGATGAGAACAGCAGAGTCATGTTCTGTCGGAGGACTCTCCAATTGTCTCCGTGGGTAGAAAATATATTCAATGCTGCTGGTTCCTTATGACTATGTACTGATAGCTCCCTTCCATTGAAGTAGTAGAAGTCTTTTGCCACAATAAGCTTGACAATGTCGGGGTCCATGGGAATCAGCACCGGCTCTGTACTATAGAAGGCTCCGATATATTTCTCGTCTGGAAGTTTTTTGCAAATATTTTGAACGCCTTCTGCGAAATTTTTGTTTTGGAAAATGATTTCACCATAGTTTCCTATGAGTGGCATGGGTTTGAGGAACGGCACTTCCCTATTTTTCCAGTAATTAAACTTTCGTGTTGAGACAAAATAAATTAGAACTATTATTGTAAATATTAGAAAGAGAAACATATTATTGCTGTTCCGGCGCGAGATTTTTGTCGACTAAACTTAATGCACTGCGTCTAACTGTATTTTTATCATTACGTGCACCTAATGCATATCTAATTAATAATAATAGAAACTGATTACTGCGTGCTTTCATTATGTTTTGTTTATAAAACTTAGCTACGCCTCAAAAGTAATTAACAATTACAATTGCTATTTTATCAAAATAACCTTCAAAAGAAACCATCATAATATTCGAACTTGACATCACAATTTGTGTAATTATTTGGACTATTTCACGTTCCGAAAATCTTTTGAGAAGTGTCAGAAATTATTCAAATGTCTCCGAGTGCTCGAAGAACGGAATAAGGACGGCGTCGATAAGAGGGGATAATTGAGTACCATCGTTATCCCATTATCAACGGGTGTTACAAAAGATTTCTCGGTTGTCTTTTAAAAAATAATGGCGCTTGAAGATTCTTGCTTCGATGATCAAAGTTATGTTTATGTTTCAATTATTGGCTTTTGGATTTAGCTTTGTTTGATGTTTTTTTTGTTTACTAATTGGTAAATAAATTAAGCATAAGACGTTGGGAGTCGGAAAATGCTTTCTAAATCCCGGTGTCATTACAATCCACCACCTACACTCCACCTACCTACCTATACTTCATTTATCAAAGCATTACAAAAATAACGATCAAATAACTGCAATTATAGTGTTATATTATTAAAGTGACTGACTTTGACTGAGTAGTTTAGTGGTCCTAAGCGCGACTAGAGGTCTTGGGTTCGATTCCCAGGCCGACCAAAAAGTGTTATTGGATTTTTCTATGAAATTCTCAGTAGAAACTCGGAATTAGGACTTGTGTCCGGTTAATAGCCACAGGCTCACCCCTATTACAAGAGACGTAAACATACCGGCGAACTGTGGGTGTATATTGGTACACCTATGCCTAACCCTTTGGGGAATAAAGGCGTGATGGTATGTATGTATCTGTATTGTTAAAAATACTGCATTTTTTTTGTAACAGCTAATAGATAACATTGCTTAATATTTCTCTTAAAATAACGAAGCTTATTATACGCTAACATAAAAATAACAACAGTAATATAGCAACATTTTCCCAATGTAATATTGAATGGAGTATTTTCTATGAAAATACAACACAAACTGAAATAATCCGGACATAAAAGCCTTTTATACCAGTAAAAACATAGAAAATAATAACCGCCCTTTTGTCTACGTAATCGGATAAAAAAAGAGTTAGTCCTAACACTCGGCAGGCATTGTGCGAAGTTTTTGCGGAGTTGTAACAAATTGCTTAAAGATTACAGCCTTGTTTTTTCCCGTAACGCTCGGAACTCCTCAGTGGATGTAAAAACGTTGAATCCCAAGTTTTGTGGAACACGCGTTTGTTCAAATGTGCCATACTTACGCTGAATGGACGGTTTGAGATATTTTTGTGGCTCTTTTTAACGTTAACTTGGTACCATTGTTAGTTGAAATGGGTTTAAAGGCAGGTCTAATGGGTATATAGGTAGATTTTAAGTATATATAGGTTGTAAGGCTTTAGACACTGAATAGATACATAAAATCAAATCAAATCAAATCAAATCAAATCACTTTTATTTAACATACACAAACATGAAAACAAACAAACAAACATGAATATACTGCAGATAACTGGAAACCATTTTCACTAATTGAAAACCGTTCAAAATCTAGAAAGCTCATCTCAGCGACAAGCAATGTCAAAAATGTAGGAAAATTAGAGACATATTTGTCAAATACAACCGTTCCTAAAAATTTGTAGAATTTCCTCGCGCTTTAAATTGACAAGGTTTATAAAATAAAACGAAACTTTGTTCGCGTGCTTTCTTTCACCCGCGTGTTTAGTTACTACTCGGCTCCGGTAGTTCTTAATGCCATGTTATATAGCCTACACTATTCCTCAAGTATCTAGCTATCATAAACAAAAAGATTTTTTCCAATCCCACAGGTAATTCCAGAGACAAGGAAGTATAAACAAACAAACAAGAAAAATCTTAGCATATACTCAATTCGAAAATAATTACTGCTAAACATTGATTAGTTCATAAAGTACAAAACACATTATTTATAAATCCACCACAATCCATATTTTGTAAAACCCTCATTATCTCCCTCTCTCTCCCTCTTCCACGTCCAAGCTAACTCTGCCCTCATTTAACCCGGGCTATATTTTGCCAGAACTTCGCTAAATAAAATACGTATTTACCTATTTTACGCTCTTCTTAGCTCGAAAGCCCAACACCGGAAGGAAAGGAGCGTTTGAAGCGATTTATCTTCAAGCCGACGCCGTTAGGGGGCTGGTTGAAATGTCTCGAGACCAATGACGAGGATTTAAAGCCGCTGGATGTGACACGGTTTTAATTTTGAAAAAATAAGTTGTTTACAGTGGTCTGTCTTGTAATTATTTGCATTTTTTTTTATGCTTTTAGCTGACTGCATAAGCGTGGATGTCGGTTGGTGCAAAAACAGGCAAAGACGAAAGAAAAAATACATCAAAATTGTTTTAGTGTTTTAGCCGTGAAACAATCAAATAAATAAACACACTTTTGCATTTATAAATATTAGTTAGGTTATTAATATTCTTTTGTACGACCAATGTTTATTTGTGCTAATCCTTATGAAATTCCATATTTACATAATCAATTATGCTTTCATCTGATCGTTTTAGGCAAGTTTGGGACAATAAGTAACTAGCTTTTGCTCGCGTCTTCATCTGCGTAAAATATCGGTTATGTATATTTAAAATTCCATCATGATTCTAAAGACACGTGGCGCCATCTATTATCATGAGAACCTTATGGTTATTTACCTCAGAAACAGTACTTTTTTCGGGATGAAAGGTACCCTATGCCCGTTTCTGTACACCTGACAATGTATATGAAAAATTTCAGGATGTTTGGATCAGTGGTTTAGGCGTGAAAATGTAACAAACAAACAAACTAACTTTTGCATTTATAATATTAGTTAGGATTAGGATAATTATCTATTATGTCTGTTATATATTTGTGGATATAACAACATCCAATTAGTAGGTATGGCTATGAATGGATAAAACCACAACACAAACACAAATAAACATGGAATTACTATTCGCGTGTCTGCTAATGCGTACAGACTAGTAATTAGTTAATTAACGTGGTACCGATCAGTAACTAATTGTGTACCTGATAGTGTTCCATCATCTATCGGCACTTGCTAATTCCCTCCTCTTAGTTCTAAAGAGTAAGTAGGTATTGTTTAATCCGGGGTTGCGGAATTTGTACGAAGAGTCACCGTGGCTCTGGAACGCAACTCAGATGGGTTTTGATCAGAAGAGAAGAGTTTGACACTATCTTCCGCACTGTCCAAGCCATTTAATAATTTCCAACACTTAAACAAAAAACAAGGTATAGTATATGTTCCAGGTTTACAATAAAAGTAAAAAGCAATTGCGAGTATATTTTTTTGTAAAATGCCATTTTGATAAACTGTCTTCTGCAATACAGGGTAACAAACTAGTTCAGAGCAAATATTTACTAAATAAGTAACTAACTTTAATACTAGCCTTTTGTGTATGTGAGTGTACATATTTGTTAAAGCAACCACGATACCTAGAAAAATGCCTAGTATATTAAACAAAGTTTTAAAAAAATATGTACAACAGTTAAAAATACCAGTACCTATAAAACTAAGGAAAGGATTGCCCATGTAAAAAATGACACCCTAAATCTTGTGAACCACGCTCCAACACAGTCACAAACTACGCTCAAGTCTCTTCCACGCCCCACACTGCAGCATCTTCGTCGCATCAGTATGGGGGCAGCAAACAACAAGAATACTTTGTAAGCGTCCTAAGATTAATGTACGCTTCACAATAGAAACGTTTTTTCAAAGTGAGTTGGGCTCCGGTCTATTTTGTACCCCTTCGGAGTTCGATGAGTATCTAGTCGAGGTCCGTTTTTTGTTTTAATGTGTGTGTTTATTTAGTTACGTTAGGTATAGTGGGAGGTGGGAGAAAGAGCTTGCGATTATAAACTTTAGTTTGTTCTTTTTCAGAATGGATTTTTGTATAATTTATTATAGGCTTCGTTCGCCTGGAGTTTTGTTATATCAACGGATGGCAAACGAGCGACGGCTCACCTGATATTAAGTGGTCACTGTTCCCTATAGACATCTGCAATACCAGAGACTTTGCAAATGCGTTGCCATGCCAGAAACAAAGTTGAAATGTCTCATGTGCCTGTAATTTCACCGGCACCCATACCCTGCAAATCGGAATACAGCAACGCATATTTGCGGCAGAAATAGGTATGATGATAGTACTTCTCCGAACGAGCTCCTTGACAAATAACTCTACTACTACTTAAACTTAGACTTAAACAAAAAAACACAAAGATTGGATAGTGATTCTCAAGTTAAATGGACACAAAAAAAAAGACAGAAAGTTCAAATTGAAAAGTAAATAACACTAAATATTCTTATGACGTTTTTGTCGTTCTGTGGATGTACTTTGGTATACACTTGCCTAACCCTTCGGGGAATAGAGGCGTGATGATATGTTATGTTAGTCTTATGACACTATTCCAAAAATAGCATATTATCAATATCATATCAATCATATTTATTGTACTTCAAAGACCGATAACATTATCTGTTATCAAAGTCACAAAGAGCTGGTAAAATAAACATCATATAGCTAAAGATTAGCGTTATCACAACAATAAAGCAAATAAGAACAATATCAATTAATCAATGGCGGTGTTATAGCCAGTCATTGACACTTGCACTTATTTTTGCCAACGTGGAAGCTAGATTAGATTTTGATAACACAAAACAGATGTGAAGGAATGTTTGTAATCAATCTAATACTGATGTAATGTCGTGGTGGCCTAGTGGTTAAGGCGATCAAATCTCATGCACAATACTGTGGGTTCGCAACCGGGCACGGGCAAGTACCAATGTGATTTTTTTATATCTCAGATTCACTTTTTAAGTTTATCTTGGACATTACCGACATTGGTAAACGAAAACATCGTAGGAAATCTGAACTTATCTAAACTAATTTAATAAAGTGGTAAAGTTTGTTTTTATTTTTTGAAAGATGTAATCTCTGTAATCACTAGTCCGATTACAAACATACTTTTACTGATAGAAAGCTACGCTATTGCAGAGTTTAATGGTATATTTGACTTTTACTTCTGAAGAAGACAGGCAGAAACTAGTAATTAATATAAATCTGAAACCGCCAGTCCGCCTCGAGCAAGCGTGGTGTTTACTGCTCATGCTTTCTTTGCATGTGTACCATGATTATACACCCACAAGTATCCAGTATGTTTTAGGTCCCATGTAATTGGTGGCGACCCTATTGCCACTAACCGGGCACAAATGGTAACTCCGAGCTGCTACTGAGAACTTCATAGAAAAACCCAATAGCATTTTTGCTCGACCTGTGAATCTAACCCGAGACCTCTACCGTAGCAGCCACGCTTAGGACCACTAGGCTAACGAGGCAGTTAGTTGGGCTTGTATTATTATTCATCATCGTAATCATCATCATCATATCAGCCTATAGCCGTCCACTGCTGTACATAGGCCTCCCCCAAAGAGCGCAGTATTATTATTAATCTAACACAATACCTTTATCAGCTGTCTACCAAAATAGTTTCTTATCACCGATAATACATTACGGAGATTAGATTGAACAGACCATTCAAAACGTAGACCAGTCGTTAAGCCAAATATGGTTAGCAAGACAGACGGGGATGCTCCGCAGACAAATTTCGCTGAGCGCTATATCCAATGATCATCTGACATTGAGGATAGCGGTCTATGCTGAGACGAGAGTTACCGACGGTTTGAGACCGATATGTTACAAGATTTTATTTAGTTTCAGCTGTCAAAACTTCAAACACAACGGATCACAGTAACGCTGCTTTGCGGCAGAAATAGGTGCGGTGGCAGTACTTTCCCTGACGAGCTCCTTTACAAAGAGCTCTACGAGTACCCTATTATAACGGTTAATAAGTTATACAGCTTAAAAAATTAAAATAAAGTTTTAAATGGCAGAACAAAAACACTCTAGTCAGAATGTTAAAATCGATTTTAATTAGACAATTAAAAGGCAATTTTGAAAGTTATTTAAAGAGTAAAATAGATTGGAATCTAAGTTCAAAAAGTTCTTTTCAAAAGGTCGCATGGAGAAGAATAGACAAGAAACTTCATACTTACTCTAGTTTGTGTAATTATGCAAAACTTTACATAAAACTCTTCCGCTAAGACTAAAGTAAGCTTAGTTAAACTACGCTACGAAACGCTACGTTCATAGAATACTTAATATCTATCACTAAGTACATTATCACATTTCACAACCAGTCTTACCAAGAGACCCATGATGTATTACCCATTACTGGGTTGTGGAGGTCTGATAGGCAGTCGCTCCATGTAAAATACTGATATTCAGCTGTATCCGGTTCGACTGGAAGCCGACCCCATCATAGTTGGGAAAAGGCTAGGCAGATGATGAAGTACATTATCACATTTCTGATAGAAAAGCAGCGTAATACAAAAGCATGCTTCATCAAAGGCATAAAGGCATTTAAAAAATATGACTTAGGTTTTGTTCAAAATTTCATCAGCTTATTAGTCAGACAGGAAAAATACGATCAGTAATAACAGTGCACATGGTTTTGTATTCAAGGTGTAATTTAATTGACACCCGATATGCACATAAGACCCCTATCGCAGTTAACAAAGCTGGGAACATTGAAACGGCTGAACCGATTTTGATAAAACATATCTAAAAACTGTCGCTAAGAAATCTGCTTATAAAATATAAAAAAAAACCGCATTCAAATCGGTTCATTGATTTAAGAGCTACGGTACCACAGACAAACAGATGCACAGATACGTCAAACTTATAACACCCGTCTTTTTGAGTCCTAGGTTAAAAATAACGTTTTCACATCGCATAATTCTCGTTCCTCAGCCCCCAACATCGGCGGTTCTTTCTCAGTGCCCATACGAAAGCCCACAGACTGTGTTGGACATCAGTTAAGGGATTCTCCGGGACACGTATGGATGTGTGTTTCTTAAGAGATCTGAGATGCAGTGGGCACTTACGAATGGCGGGATTACCTAAGACGGTGTTGTTTATTTCATATGCTGTTTTATTCTATGGCTCATGAGGGATTTTGTCAAGTGTGGGTTGCATGGGGTTTAGAGATTTTTTACTGGCTTTTGCCTGCGAATTCGTCTGTCTCAATGACGGTTATTGCAAACACAGATGAAGTCACGGAATAATAAATAGCTGATATCCTTTCTTGGGGGTGCCAAATTTCATCAAAATCGGTTCAGTGGTTTAGTTGTCAAAGCAGACAGACATACAATATCTAGTTATGGATATGGATAATGAAATTTAAATTAGTTTTTTTTTATCTTTGTTACTCAGTCATGTTTTGGTTAGTTTCTTTCACACATATTATATTTGCATAAGGCGACTAGTAACAAAATAAATAAGAAAACAAATTAAGGAAAGCTGTTCCAATAGAAATGTGCTTTGTTACAATAGCAATAGAACTCCTTGTTGTATGCACTGACTAATAGGAACCACCTAAGCAACATTGTTGTTTCAATTACAGATGTACCGATAAGATGAATGTACAGGTGTTTGACTAATGAGACGTGTCAGCTTTGTATCTAAGGCAGACAATATTATACACCAGGATACCCATTTGCTATAATATGTACTAGCTTTTGCCCCGACTTCATCCGCGTAAATTTGGGTTATACTTAAAATCTAATCATGATTCTAAAGACACCTGGCGCCATCTATTATCATAAGAACGTTATTGTTGTTTTCCTAAGGAACAGTATTTTTTTCGGGATAAAAGGTATCTTATGTCCATTTCTGTACACCTAACAATGTAATTATGCAGAACTTCAGGACGATCGGTTCAGTGGTTTACGTGTGACAAGGTAACAAACAAAACAAAATTAGTTTTAATATTAGTTAGGATCCACATAGCTAATGGTAATGGTAACCACTCGACATTAAACTGCTTGCCAACCAATACGATAAAAAACCCCGTCAATTCATTAATAAGATTATGTCATTAGAACTCTCTCTTGCCTGATAACAAAGGGTTCCTAATCCTTATTTACTACAAACAAACCTAAAAACAAGAACACGTAATCAATGATAAGCCATGATGACGAAACAATATGTATTTCTGTTTAAACAATTATGAATCAATTGTTTTTTACGAAGTTAGATAACGTGTAGCAGGTGGTTCATCTGTACTTATTTTAGGAGTTGCAAAGTCATGATGATTGAGGAAATAAAACAACTAAGTTGTGGTACGCTAAATTATCGTGGTGACCCAGTGGTTAAGGTGAGCGCCTCAACCACTGGACTATCTAACTATACTCTATTAAAAAAACACAAAAAAAAATAACCATACAACACTATATATTTCAATTTCAATACATAGAGTATATGGGGAGTTTCTTCCCCATTGTCCTTCATACGAAACTACCTTTTGGAATGGGCAACTAGATTCAATATTATTAACATTTTTGTCTCTTGCAGTTGACATTGAAAACTGCCTTGTAATGGTCTAATTGAAATGAATTGAAATTTTGAATGTATAATAAGCTCCGTTATTTCACGATAAATATAAAGCAATGTAGACCCCAATCCATTTACATAAAAAAAACATCACCAATAACCGAAATTTCCACAGACGAGGTCGCGGGCAAAAGCTAGTCCTATAAAAAAATAAGTACAGAGTTTTACAGATTTTACTACAATCTAAAAACCTCACATTCGTTAATAAAATTAAACATTTACTTGTACTTTAAAATAAACACCGAACAAATAAAAACTAGCCCGGTTCTATAAATATTTTAATGTTTCATTAAAAGGTACGCTCGTTAGGTACAATGAAAAAAGCGTTACCTTTTGTAGCCTTTTTTAAAGAATAACGAACTAAATAAAATACTCATACGGTTTGCTACTTTTTGTTTAATTTTTATTTGCTTTTTACTTTATTTCACTCGCTTTGTTAGTTTTTGTTTCTATTTTAGTTACGAACAATAGAATTTAATTTAAATTTTTAATTATTTTGTGTTGCTGTCAGTCGGTCTTCAGATAACTCAAAGCTTGCGGTAAGCGTGGCTATCAAAAATAGGCTGATATTATTTATAGAACATCACATTATTTAAAATTGCAATAAAAGTGGTTAAGTAACCATGCTTTTGGTATGTTATATCCTAACAAATACACACATACCATCACGCCTGAATTCCCCTAAGGGTTAGGCAGCTTTGCACCACTGTACACCCAATTCGCTGGTATGTTTAGATCCCATTTAATAGGGAGCTACTGAAAAAAAAAAAACCAATAACACTTTGCTCGTCCCGGGAATCGAGCCCAAGACTTCTAGCGTGGCAGTCGCGCTTAGGACCACAAGGCTAACGAAGCGTTATTATAAAAATAACACTAAATATAGAAATTAACATGTAATTTAAATCGCCCTGTAAGGTTATGAAGTCATAAATTTTTGTATAATTGTATTATAATACAGGGGTAGGCGCGAATTATACTCAGCAATGAACATTAATTTATTATTGTATAATGCGATAGATAAATCGTTCTTTAACGGCCTTTTGTCCTGTAACTGAAAGCATGAAAGACCTGAAAAGGTTATGTGGGAGATTAAAAGGTTCACAAATACAGATTACTTACGATTCGAGAGCGCTGAGCTGTAAAGTCACAACAAAAATTTTACGAAAAATTATATAATATAAATATTAAATATACCATCACGCCTGTATTCCCCGAAGGGTTAGGCAGAGGTGTACCAATGTACACCCACAGTTCGCCGGTATATTTAGGTCCCATGTATTAGGGGGCGAGCCTATTGCCATTAACCGGGCACAAATCCAAACTCCGAGCTGCTACTGAGAATTTCATAGAAAAATCCAATAACACTTTTTGCCGGGACCTGGGACCCCTTGCACAGCAGTCGCACTTGCGACCACGAGACCAACGGGGCAGTACGAAAAATTATTGAATTTATTACGCGCCTAAAATGCTTTTCTGTGACAATCTCCCTCGGTAAGTTTAGGCGAAGTGAGCTTGAGGTGAGCTATTAATCTTATTCTATCAAATACATTGCGTCATCTGATAGGATGATATCTCACCTCAACTGATTTTTATAGAATCATCGACTCTATATTAAAAATAAGGTGTCTATAATTTTCTGCAACTCATAATCTTCTTTAGAAAAACGTTACCACACACTAGAAATTTCTCCTGTATCATGAGTGCGTTTATACACATATAAACTCACATACACAAACAGTTAGACCCGGAACAACTATCTGAAAGCTATCCAAATATTTGCTCCGTGCTGGAATCGTACCCACGATTCTCAACGCAGCAGCCAAGCCCACAAACACTGCGCCAACCGTGCCGTTACTAATCACTTAACAAAAAACCACTTCGACTCCTTTCTTTTCGTAATCACTTTAACCGAATTAATATCACTATTTTCATATTAGACTGTTAAACTGCAGCTTTGATTCACTTTTAATTATTAACAATCTAGTTTGAATTAATAATAGCAAAAAAGTTGAATTTACCAGATTTCATTATAGCAGGATTGAACATGATCTTGTACCGCCATCTTATTATGAAGATATTTTATAAGTACCCGTGTTTCTTCTACACAACTTGGGTTGTAATTCTCGGGTGAAGCGCGGCCGCTGGCGAGTTTACCACATAAATTGTACCCAACACACTTTCGTTACGAATGTGGGTAGTTACGGAGGCGCTGTTTTATTTATACTTCGTTGCTTGAACTTTTGGAGCGCCCGAAGGACCATTTTCGTGTTTTACTACATTGTACGAAACTATGTTAAATATTTTGTTCAGATTCTTGTAATAACTTTGCTGTTGAAATTTTGAGCTTCGGATTAGAAAATTGGTCCTTTGATCCAGGACCAATTTTTGAGCGAAATTTACTAATAGCTCTCAATATAATGGCTTAGTTTTAGACTTTATTTAGTATCGAAAAGTCAATCAGCAAAATTAATAAATTTAACTTTATTTATCCGATAACCGAAATCAACTAGAAACTAAGAAGTAATGAAATTGGAGCAATTCAGGCCAAAGGGCAAGTTGTTGTAATAAAACAAAGGCCTAACTCTAGCAGGGCTAACTCGAGCTTGACCTTGCGACTTCGGATCGAAGTTGGAACAAATAACATGAAGGTAATTAAGGTTGTTAGTTGTACCAATTTGCTGGACCAGTTGCGTCCCAAGATGGTAAGAAAACGTTGAGTTATTTTATTTGTTCTGGAACCGAAGTTCATCTACAGAAAGAAACAATTGGTTTTTATAAGTATTAACTATGGCCGCACTAAGTAGTATAACTTTACGCTTGGGTCGCTAAGCACTTAAGCGGGTCCTATTCGGTTTGGTATTTTCAATACTACTTTTGATAACATTATATTGAAAATACTGAAGCGACGACCCGCTTATGTGTCTAGCGACCCTTAAATCCGTGAAGCGTAGTTTCGTTTTTTATAAATGGTCCTGCGGCTCCGTACAAAAAGACCAGACTCATGCGCCTATACGCCGTCAAAGTAAGACTAATTCCCTAAAAGTTATCAATTCTGTAACTTAACTGTAAGCTCCGGGGGCTCGGAACATTTTGAGCGGCTCTTAAACAGTTCTTAATGACTGTCGCTCGTTAAGGCGAAAGGTTTTGGCTGTTCTTCCGAATTAACAGTTACAACGTTTCGAACTACCGACATAATCTGACCCGCCTCCCCTCCCATCATATTAAAACATTCTTACTAAATCGTGGTGCTATGGCTCAATTCCCGGGGTCGTTTTACGTTGGTACCTTACTTTGCGGCGCGGATGTAAAGTTTTATGCATTCAGAATAGCCCGAAAATTGCTCGTCTGACGTTTTCAAAGCGTTCGTAGATGGGGTTTTATTTTAAAATAGTGATTCTTGATAAAGGACGAAATATGAAACGTGTGGAGGTAATGTTTGGTGGGAAATAGAACATGGACTCAAATGTGAGCTCGTTACCGGTAATGGGCATTCGAGGTGGGGTAATAGGTACGTACATAGTATTTTCGGTTGAAAATTCGTCGCTGATGGTTCTTTGTCATAGTTGTATTGGAGATAAAAATAAATTAGTAAACCCATCAGCTGTGGTTCTAATAACATTTGCACTGACTGGATTAAAAATCTGGCCAAGTGCGAGTCGGACTGGCAAACGAAGAGTTCCATATACAATATTTACTGTGCAAAAACTAGTTTCTTAAATGGGACTTTTAATTTTTAACGTTATTATGTAATAGCCATATTAGTACAAAACCAGTGAAATTTTTACTTTCAGGTAGAGAGTTAAAACGTTTGCTAGAGAGGTAGAATTAAACGGTTTAATTACAGTTCATGAGATACAGCTTGACAGACAAATAACAGAGCTTAGTAATAGAGTTCCCTTGCCACCTTTCTAGTACTTTGAACTCTAAAAATAAGAGAAAATAATGTTCCTATACCAAACTCCAACTACGCGCTAACATCTCATATAAAGGTTAGCGTGCTTTCTAGTGATATTGTTATTAAAATCTGTCACTAAGATAAGCCTGAAAAACGTAACAAGTAATGCAAAGACACGTCTTACATAACCGAATCACATAACCTGAACTAGCGCAGCTTTATCTAAATTATTCAGAACCTCTTGTTCCTAGGTTACTGGGACTTGGAGAGGGAGGATACAGAAGGTTCACACCACGCACTTGAGGTAGAAATGGGAATCCTACTAGTATTTAAAATAGAAAGTTTGTGAGGATGGATGGATGTTTGTTACTCTTTCACCCTTAAGAGGAATTGCCACTGTATTGTATTAGATTTAATACTATCACGCAAAATATGTGTTTTTTTCTAGAGTCTACCGTATTTATTCAGACTAGCTTTTGCCTGCGATTTGGTGAGCGAAAATTTTCTTAATTTTTGATAATACTAAATTGTACTCAGAGGTAACGTAGCTTCCTATTAATAATTTTAAATTATAAACAGTTATAATGACGATTAACATGTTCAAACAAAACAAACTCCTTAGCCATGTTAGTATTGATAATTTATTTGATTACATTGTTATTATAATTAGTTTGTTATGTAATGTTCAATTGGATTTAATTATTTTAATTTGTAGATGATTTCTGTTAATCTGGTTATTACTGCCCCCATTGCGATTGAATGCGGCACCTCTATCACCTCGCACAAAGTACTCCTTCTGCTCCCCGGATCATCACCAGCCTACACAGGCTATTAAGACTGGCAGACACGGCGCCGCTGTCGCAGTAATCCGCGCAGACAGATGGGCCACTGTTAATACTGATTAATTGCCGGACAAATCTACCCGACACATATTTTGGGGATTGTATCGTCTTCAGAGGCTGGCAAATTGCTCAGCTCAATGCTGCCTAGATAACGTCTCGGTGGGCGGTTGTTCGGGTATATAGGTAATACCTGGCGCGTTGCTGTTTCATGTTAGACTCGTGCAAGGGTTTGTATTGATTCCGACTGTTGTACTGCTGTGCCAGTTGATAAAGGAATGTAAATGTAGGTTACTGTTTCAATGTTGATTCAATACATATCTTTACATAGTATAAAAGAAATTCACTCCCGCTGTATGTACGCTGAGATCTTTTAAACTTCGCAACGGATTTTAATGCAGTTTTCAGCAATAGATAGAGTGATTCAAGAGGAAAGTTTATACAGAACTTCATGCTATGACAAACGGGAACGGGCAGCATACAAAGACGTAAAGCACGCCGCGAGGTATATAGCTATTAAATTATAAATCAGAAAAGGCGGAAAAGTAAGCTATATTGACCACAATATACACTGTTTATTTGTTTTATTGACTATCCTTACTAATATTATAAATGCGAAAGTAACTCTGTCTGTCTGTCTGTCTCTTCTTCACACCTAAACCACTGAACCGATTTCAATGAAATTTGGTACAGATATAGTCTGGGACCCGAGGAAGGACATGGGATGGTTTTCATCCCGGAAATCCCCCGGGAACGGGAACTACTAATCCACGCAGACGAAGTCGCGGGCAAAAGCTAGTAACATATAACTTCCCTTACTCTACGTTCTAGCTATAAATAGCAATGACTGAATGATGTGCATTCGTGAAATAATTATAATAACAATACCTAGGTTATGTTAAGCGCCTGAAAGTGTATAATTAGTAATGCTGCGTAAATGTATTTGCATTTTATGCCAAGGCGCACAAAATTTACCATAAAATTCCATGTTGTTTAACACAACAGTTCATATGAAACAACACAACAACATACCATCACGCCTGTATTCCCCGAAAGATTAGGCAGCGGGTGTACCAATGTACACCCGCTGTTCGCCAGTATGTTTAGGTCCCATGTAATAGGGGGCGATTATCAGGCACAAATCCTAATTCCGAGCTGCAACTGAGAATTTCATAGAAAAACCCATAACACTTTTTGCTTGACCTGGGAATCGAACCCGAGACCTCTAGCGTATCGCCCTGCAGTGAGAGAGCAATAGTCTGGTATTAGTTTAATGTATTTATGTCATAAATAATTCGCTAGCAAAGTATTTGACCTATCTAGGACACAAATAAAACTTATTTTTTATTACTCGACACAGACAGTCGTCTGGTAGCTCCGATCCTTAATATAAAATCGTAAAGTGGACACAGAAAGAATCTATCGAATGTCAGCGATTTCACATTTATTAAATGTTCGAGTATGAACATTTGAAACTGAAACATTTCTGTACTTTAAAATATGCTACAGACGGGAGAACAGGGATATGGATTTCTGAAGGAATTTCATGATTTTACAGTTGAATAAGTATTGCTTTCACTTATTATTCCGCAATAGCATTTAATTTCTGAAGCTTTAAAGAACACTTATTTTCAAGTTAGTAAGCCAATTGGTTAGATCTACTTATCAATAACTAGCTTTTGCCCGCGACTTAGTCCGCGTGGATTAATAGTTCCCGTTCTCGGGGGATTTGTTTGTGAAAAAAAACTATCCTATGTCCTTTCTCGGGTCCCAGACTATATCTGTACCAAATTTCATTGAAATCGGTTCAGTGGTTTAGGCGTTAAGAAGAGACAGACAGACAGACGGACAGACAGACAGAGTTACTTTCGCATTTATAATATTAGTAAGGATTTCAAGCCACCACTTCAAAATCGCTTTTTAGTTGCTTTGAAATAAATAAATAGTGAATTGAGATGACAAAAAAGTGACGTCATAGTTTAGTATTGTCATACAAAATCTAAGGGGAAACGGCGTTTTGACAGCTCATAAAAAGTACGTCATTGATTAGTTGGTCATCTACCCAATTTCTAAAGCTATAGAATACCTTATTGAAATGAAATAGGTATATCCGTGAAAATAAAGTGAGAAAGAGTCATAAAAAAATCACAATAAAACCCCAGCCTAATTAATTTAAAAATTAAATTAGCCCACGCCTTCCGTCGGGATTATTTAAGATTTAAATAAAATAAACAGTTGAAATCAGCGTCGGATTAGTATTCTTTACTCATCCCCCCGACCCCCTCCCCTGTCGTGGCTAATTATTAATTAACACGGGAGGGTAGACCACCGAATAAGAAGATACAGAGGCCTAAAGGCACTCACACATGCATACAAACACGTAAATGTAACTCTCCAGACTGATTCTGTTCAAGGCGGCTACTTAATGCAGACTAGCCAATTACGCAGAAGATATTATAGTGCATAAACACAGGTGCACTCTCTCTTCCCTAACTCTTATAGTGCGATTTGACAGCAATCCGACACGACTGGAGAGATCGTGCGCGATCAGGCGCAGGACCAACGGCTTTACATGCTTTCCAAGGCACGGGGAGTCACACCACCAACTTCCAAACTCCGAGCTGCAACTGAGAAATTCCTAATGGAAAAATCCAATAACACTTTTTGCCCGACCTGGGAATCGAACCCAGAACCCCTCGCTCAGCAGTCAAGCTTGCGACTACAAGACCAACGGGGCAGTTACATGCACACACACACACACGGCACACGGTTGGCTTTTGTTTTAGATCGAGTGCAATACGTACGTAGCTATGTGTGCGTGCTTAATTCACTCATTGTAAGAACTCGGCCTTCTGTACCAATGTAGTCGGTGGCAGGACAGCCCTTGACAAATTGTCTGTTTGTCTCGTTATTATAATCCAGTTATACGGGTTTATTTAAAAAAAAAAGGGATCAGAAAGACTTGAGGGTATTTAAAAAGGCGTTTTAATGTTGCTTTGGGTCAAATCTCATTGATATTCACATGGCTGCGTGTCCTAGTTGAGGACGCCTGCGTTAATTGCTGAGCTAAGGTATTTATATGCGTGAGAGGTATCCAGTTCGTGAAGGCGTCTAGTACAAATAACCTACCTGTACCAGATCCATATTAAGGGTTGATGTTGGTCAAACAGTCAGACCGCTGCGAATAGCGCCATATTTAATTCTATATAAATAAAAACTAAATACTTCTTTACAAACTCCTTGTGGAATCTTCGCAGCAATAAATTCTAAAAGCATATAAGGTAAGAGCCTACTTTATAAGTATCCACAAAGATCAAAATGGCACCTAAGTCGGGTAAGTAAGGCAAAGACGGTTGAACGCGAACTATGAACCTATAGACCTAAACTCCAAATATTTATTTTCATCCAGAAACCCTATAAATATCAAGCATCCCTCATCTGCCCACTGATCGCAGATAACCCAACAAAATCTATATATTTTCGTACCCTCAGATAAATTTTACGACAGTTTAAAACTGAAGCGTTGACCTAAAGGGTTCCAGCCTAAACTATAAGGCCTCAGAATTGATGGCTACCATCTGTCAGCTGCTCCATGCAAATCAATTAAACTTCAACGAACTTAATTATGGCCATACAAAAGGCCCCCGTCTTTGTCCCAAAGTTCTCTTTCATTGGTGGATCACATAACTTCAGTTCGTTCGCTCTGTCGTTCATTCGTTCAATTGTTCTCGATAGCTTCTGTTGACATTGTCTAATTCTGACGTCATCAATCTGTTTGAATTGTTATTGGAGACCTTTGGACTTTATTTAAGGTTTTAAAGTAAGACTTCCTTGAATATGTTCTTGCAAAGATCGTTACGATAATCTAATCTAATTACAAGAGTAAACTTAGGTACTTGTCTGTGTCCTTTTACTTTTATTGGCACTTGTCTGTGTCCAGTTGTGAACCCACTATCTCCTATATCAGAGACCGGTCCAACCAACCAACCACAGGGCTATCATCTACAAGTATATTAATATAAAAAAGAGGAAAAGTTTGTGAGGTTATAGGGGGAATTTTAGGATATTCTAAACCGAATTTAAAAAAAATCTTTAATCCATAGAAATCCACGTTACTTGTGAGCGCTATAGGCTATATATACGCTGAACATACGAGAGTGGAGCAGTAGCCAAATACGTTACATAATATATTCGAAAATATGCAACGAAGTCGCGGGTAGAATTCGCTAGTCACTAATATAAGAATTCGTGTTTAAATCAAACCGCATTTCCCACTACAAACTGAACCAGCAAAACAAAAGGCCGTCCACCTCCGCGATGCATCACGCCCGCATCAAAGTCCTGTCAATCACGCGGCGCTATCACGACCGCACCGACGGGCACCGCGCAGCACTAAGGCGCTTTCAATTACCTGCCGCTGGTGTGAACATGCCGGAAGATGCCGACACGCGACCCTTTGGTGTTGTACTGGAGGATAGACGGAGCGGGCACGCTGAGTTCAGGCGGATTTTTGAAACTACAAACGTCAGACGTAAGCGCCTTTTAGAGTCAATGAGGCAGGCATTGCTATGCGTACATTTGCTATATATTTGCTATACTAACTGACATATTTTCGATGTTTAGGTACATTGATATATGAGGTGTAAAAAGACACATCACATAGTCGCTAACCACGCATAGGTACTGCCCATCAAACTAAGTAACATTGAGCAAAAATTATTACGACTTTTATTTTTGGTGTTTAAACTCCCTTTTTGTCTTCTGACATCCGATGCATGCAACTGTATAGGAATAGTGGAGGTATTTAAAATTTAACATTTAAAACTGGTTTTCGTAAACAATTTTTATCTTCAATATTTCCGTAATCTGAAAAGTCCTAAACAAAACCAAAATCGTTATAATGGGAAGAATATGTAACTTTTAGCTCCTTTCTCTGGACACCCGTAATGGTGTATCATTACAGGAGGATATAATAACATCCCTGTGCCTACCCACCGTGCAAACAAACACTAGACAGAATAATCAATATATATAAACGCCTATAAAATTTAATATAGCAAGCACCAATATTGTAAACATAACTACAAGCTACTGTTAGAGAATGCATAGGGCATTTAGTCCGCCTTAATGCTTTTTGTTGCATAAAGTTTAAATAAATACAAGTTCACGTACCCGTTCTATCTTCTATTTCCTTATGTTTCCCTCACCACCAAGTTGCACTAAACAACAAGCATTACTTTTTTTAGTTTTTGACTGCGGGCGATTATTTCTGACTATGATTGTTCCTGACACGTACATTAATTGAAATCAGCACTGCTATTCTGTAAACATTTTCTGCAGTAAATTTAGTTGAGGTGAGCTTTTAAACCCTAACTTGAGGTTGAGCGACAGCGCACCTTTCGTTTAGCCGTTTAAAGAGTAATAAATATCCATTCATTGATGCTCAAAAACTTGTGCGTTTATAAATAGTAAGTACTAAATGAAACGGTGAGCCTGCCACCAAAATTCTTTTGTTTTTCAAAACCACCCTAGTGTTGAAGCAAACAAAACAAAAAAAGGACACTTGAATCAGTCGAGCCATTTTCGAGTTTTTGCGAGAAGATGATGGAAGATTATGCGCATATTAAAGTAAAAATTAAGTTAAATTGTAAGTCCCATGCAATGAGCTTGCTTCCTATTGTAATAGGATACATATAACAGTAGTTACCTGACTCAGTAAACCACCACCGTATCTATTGACCTTCCATAATCGAGTCCGCCATTTAGGACCACGATTATCATCCAATTAAAATAGATAAGAATAAGAACAGTTTTATTGGTCCATTGTTACGACACAGAATAAACATAAAAGTTCTTAATATTATGGTATGCTATTATTAGTTATGTAATAATTTATATATACAAAAAAAACGTGTTTTAGACTGTACGGCGGTCCCCAAACTAGGCAGCGCCTGTATCTTGGGGGCCAGGGTTGCGCTTACTTAGGTTTTGAATCAGGATGTTAGAATATAAAGTTGGACAGTAATCAAATTTCCAACTTTAAATAAAGTATCATTTAGAGTAATATTACAAAAAACAAAATAAAAATTAATAGAAAAACCATTACAAGTGGTTCAAAAGAGCATACATTCTGACATACGAGCAATCACGGGCGACATAACATGTTTATCTCGTATTCCCGATAAACTGAACAGAATTGTTACAGAACTGGTGCCATTAATTATTCCCGTGACACTTTGACAGTTGAAATATAACGTCGCGACTGCCATGTGCTAATAAAACTGCTTTACTTGCTTACGGCTGGCGACACGCGCGCGACTTTTAATCGCACTACAGAGTACGAGTGTCGAGTTGCTTGCTCGTTCTTCTCCATAGAGACCTACGTTTCGGAATGAGCATCTAGGTTCTTTGGATGTAACTTCTTGACAATTCAAAAGTGCCTGTAAAAGGTCTAATTGAAATAAATGCTTTGACTTTGACTTTAGACTGGCTTTGGATTTGGCTTTTTTTACTTTTTTTATTATTATTTTTTTCCTTCTTTTATTTTATTTTTTCGACTGACCAATAACTTGTTTGTTTGGTATTATTAGTGTGAATTCAAGTTGGTTTTTAATAAATAAATAAATTAGGATTCATGAATAATAGTTTGGATTTCTATCCACTTCCTAGATGTAATACTAGCCTGTTATTATCCTACTACAGGGCAAAGTCATCTTCATACAGAGAAGGCACAAGCATTGATTGCCACGCTTGATCAAGGTGGATTGGGAAATTCATACTTATTATAAGTCCAGGTTTCCTCACGATGTTTTCCTCACGATGCCTTCACAGATATCACTGATGTCCAAAATAAACGTAGAAATAAAAATCACATTGCTATACGCCCAGTAACGAACCCGCAACCTCATGCATTACCACTAGGCCATCACTCCCAAAGAGAGTCGTAAAAAGCTACTAAAAGATTATGGGAAATAAAAGAAGAAGCAAGATCGCTCATATCAGTGAAACCTGTTTTGTTACCCAATTGAATTTTAGTAGTTTTTTGCCCGAGCCGTCTTGATACTTACTACCACTAGACACCATTACGCTATACTATAACACAGTACAAAGTTGATACTTTTAGATTATCAGTCGCAGAGTTACAACCAGCCTAAGTCGTTAAACCTTTAATAGGCCCACAAATGAATTTCACAGAATCAAAATAAAACGAGTCGACTCCAAAAATTTATCACTTTCCGAGAAATGGGTAATTGAATAAAGGAGAATCTAAAATGTGAAGCTCCTGAGCTTTTGGAACTTCTCGTAAATAAAGTGACAAGTTACCAAACGTGTGCTCAGTATGTTATTGTGTGTGTATATATGTGTGTGTAATGTTCAGCGAAAGTGAAGATTATGGAGTAAGTATCCCAGGTTTCTGCTACGTTGTGCTACATCTTGCTATATTCTGATACGCCTCACTACTGTGTGCTACGCCTCGCTACTGTGTGCTACGCCTCGCTACAGTGTGCTACGCCTCGCTACAGTGTGCTACGCCTCACTACAGTGTGCTACGCCTCGCTACAGTGTGCTACGCCTCGCTACAGTGTGCTACGCCTCACTACATTGTGCTACGCCTTGCTCGACTAAGCTACGCCTTGCTACAAAGTACTACGCCTTGCTACATAGTGCTATGCCATGCTACATGGAGCTACGCCTCGCTACAGTGTGCTACGCCTCTCTACATTGTGCTACGCCTTGCTCGACTAAGCTACGCCTTGCTACAAAGTACTACGCCTTGCTACATAGTGCTACGCCATGCTACATGGAGCTACGCCTTGCTACGCCTTTCTACATAGTGTTGCGTCGTGCTACATGGTGCTACGATTTGCTACATTCCGCTACGCATTGCTACATGTCACTACGCCTTGAAACATAGTGCTACGCCTGGCTAAAATGTGCTACACCTACTTCCGTTTTACTACGCCGATCTACATTGCGCTACGCCTTCCTACATTGTGCAACGTTATGCTTCATTTTGCTACGCCTTGCTACATTGGGTTACGCATTGCAACATGTCGCTACGCCTTGCAACATAGTGCTACGCCTTGCTAAAATGTGCTACACCTAAGTTTTACTACGCCAATCAACTTTGTGCTACATCATGCTACATAGTGCTACGCCTTGCTACATTCGGCTACGCATTGCTACATGTCGCTACGCCTTGCTACATTGGGCTACGCCTTGCTACATGGTGCTACGCCTTGCAACATGGTGCTACGCCTTGCTACATAGTGCTACGCCTTGCTACATAGTGCTACGCCCTGCTACACGGTGCTACGCCTTGCTACACGGTGCTACGCCTTGCTACACGGTGCTACGCCTTGCTACACGGTGCTACGCCTTGCTAAAATGTGCTACATCTACTTACATTTACTACGCCAATCTACATTGCGCTACGCCTTGCTACATAGTACTACACTTTACAACATTCTACAATGCCGTGCTACAATGCGGTACCACTTGCAACATTACCCTACGCCATACTATATTCCGGTATGACGCGTTTCGTTGTGCTATGTCTTACTACATGCGTCCTGCTACGCCGTGCTGATTATACTACGCCGTACTCGCTCTGCGCCAATATTGTGCTACGCTACATAACAACACTTCAGCTCTT
This sequence comes from Caradrina clavipalpis, assembly GCA_932526535.1. NCBI lineage: Eukaryota > Metazoa > Arthropoda > Insecta > Lepidoptera > Noctuidae > Caradrina > Caradrina clavipalpis. Next base: position 702,779 of record OW052101.1, read on the forward strand.
TTACTTAGTTTGTAGATTAATGACGTTCATTTGTCATCGTCTAACGATACCCAAATCTAGCATCAATTGGTATTTTCGAACCCTTAAAGCTCCACAAGAAAAATTACTCACACTTGAAATGAACACAAAGTTTGCAACGGAGGTGGCAACAAATCTCTAACACGCTCAGGATTCAAACCCGCAGCTTTGCATGGCGTGCCGTCAAATGCGTGCCCATTGAAATTCAATGAGGTACACCCGCTGACACGTGTTTCAGACTTAGAATTTAGAATTTGAAAGAGTCCTTTGTTGTGTTAAAAGAGAGGTTTACTTATATGTTATTTTAAAATAGTACTTTTTAAGAGGCATTGCTGACCCAAGCAGGATTAGCTTGACGCTTCCAGACACGATTATTATTTATTATTATATTATAAGTTCACAATATGGGCACACTAGCTTTTTGTCGCGACTTTGTCCGCCTAAAATGTCGGTTATAACGAACGCAGAAGAAATCAATTTAAAATTCAAACAGAATTCCAAAGACACGTAGCGCCATCTATTATCATAAGAACGTTATTGTTGTTTTCCTCGGGAACTGTACTGTTTTTCGGGATGAAAAGTACACTATGTCCGTTTCTGTACACCTGACAACGTATATGAAACATTTTAGGATGGTCGGTTCTGTAGTTTAGGAGTGAAAAGGTAACAAACTTACTTTCGCATTTATAATATTAGTTAAGATAACTTAAATCTAGATCAAATAGCGTCGACAATGTGAGTCAGTTATATTTTTTTAATCAGCTGTCTGACGCCTGTATTCCCCGAAGGGTAAGGCAGAGGTGTATCAATGTACACCCACAGTTCGCCGGTATGTTTAGGTTCCATGAAATATTTTGCACGGCCTGCGAATTGAACCCATGACCTCTTACGTAGCAGTCACGCTCAGAACCACGAGGCTGACGAGGCACGCTGTTTCATACATTTTGCAAACTGCTCATGTGTATGGAACTGCTGTTGTTTTTTTTTTTATAACTGACGAAAATTTTCAGGCAATGAGTACGTCCGGTCTACCCTATCCAGTCCATATTTACACCACGAAAATGATGAAAGAAGAATATAAACTAGTTTTTTCTTTCTATCAAAAAGCTATTTAAGTTTAAACTTAATTAATCTCCGAAAATGTACGTAAAAGTGTAGAAGCAATTACAAAAGTGATCTATTCAAATACTTAAAAACTTTCTATTTCGGGTGTAGTCCGGGCACAGCGTGTAATTATTAAGCCGACCCCGACAAAAACTGGTATATACCAACTTTGGAAACAGGCATGTACTTAGAGGGTTAAAATAGAAAGGGTTCATACAGTTTCTATTTATTTATTTAATAGTTTGTCTATATTTAACTTATTTTAAGCCTTTAATGTTCTTCCTGCTTTTAATTTCGTGATGGTCTAGTGATTAAAACGCTCGTCTTTCATGCATTAGGTGGTGGATTCGATTCCGGACGAGAACCGATGTGACTTATCTAAGCTTACCTTGGATATCACTGACATTGATCAGTGATATCCAAGGTAAACTTAGAAAAGTTCGAATGTTTTCCTTCACCAATGTGTTTTAAAATTTCTATGTTCGCCAGATACTCGTACATGGCTCATAAGTTTTGGCGGGCAATGTTCTCAATGACATCTCGTAACGAGTAATCACCAATTTATTTGCAATGCATGATGAGCCAAGCACACACAGCAATTATATTTTAATAGTTCCACGGTCACAGTGCGTCTTGTTAAAATTTCATTAACATACAAACATACATCTGTCTATAAACAAATTTCAAGGTTTATTATCCTACAGATTAAAATGATAAATGTTCCTTTTTTCTAATTTAAACTCCTCTAACGCACCAAACTTAATCTCCATTCCTCGACATCAAAGCTGCCTCCTAAAAACCAATATCTCCGAAAAACTTGTCCGTCCACCAAATGGATGCCATTTATTAAGGAATAGCTCCGTCAAGCGATCAATTAATCAAAAGGGTGCATACAGATTAGTCCGGCCCTGTACTAAGATTAATTACGCTTGGACGGTTCGGGATTAAACACTTGGAAAAGTCTATTGGCTTTAAATTTACGGTCTAATTAGGTTTCATTAAACTTTCTTAAGTACAATTCGGGGTTGTCTTAACACTTTGCTTCGGAAATATTTGAAGTTTTGAGCTCTCCGGGCTATGTGTTCTGATCTCTGTAGCTCGGGAGGGATCGTGTGCGTGGTTGGGAACTGGTGCTCAATAGGACTCACTTTGTATAAGGTTGAGTGTCAGTTTTAGTTGAGCTCCATTTTTCCAGAATTTAGAAATAGGACTCGTGATTTATACAAGCTCAATTTACGTGAAAAATGTCGGTCCGCTCAGGTTTAAAGACCAGAATAAACAATGGTTTTCTATTCCCGATTCCTCTCGGAATTACGAACTGTTTTGTTTGAACTTTGTCCCAATACAAATGCAATAATAGTCTCGATACAAAACAGAGAACATGAGATTTCTTTTTCTTCTTGTTAAGGCAAACGTAACTAGTGCATGCAGTACATTTCCGTACTTCGATTCTAAATATGTTATGCTTCACTAACACAAAATGTAACCGTTTTCACGCCGAACATAATTGCAAATAGGCGACTCTATTCTTATAAAACACATTCGATTTTCGACTTTATCTCTCTCGGCAGAACATTAAATTTCGTTTAGAAGTTATCAAAGATTTTAAAAAAGAATTCAATTGCATTTTTAGGGCTATCATTTCTAGCCGTATATTTTTACTAACACGTCATATTGTTTTATGAGGCGGAATGCAAATGAAGGAAGAATTCGTTAAGTTGTGAGAAAATTAAAGGACCAAAAACACGGTTTCTATTCGTATTGGTTGGCAACAGAACGTGGTCCTTCGAGCCCGAACTAACGTATAATTCAGTCATTACCTTATTGTCAACCACCGTGTGAGTCTTTTCCGACCCTACTTATGCAAATTTAACAACGCAGATTGCATTGGAAGAAAAAAAGAAAAAGAAACTAAAAACCACACGTTTCTTTTATTCAGTGCGGGCGTAATTCGCTATTTGTACTGTGCATTCGTACCATTGTAGCCATGAATAGAATTAACCGTCCGGTGGTGGGAGTCCCTCATTACCATGGCAAATGTCCAGTGGCGAGGACTCCGTAACTCGGACGTATTTGCACTTAAATCGACTGAGCGGCTGCCGTGTTAGACGCTTCCAAATTTGAATTTTAAACTAAGCGTTCCGTTTTATGCTGAAGGTAAATTCTGGTAGGTTTTTTACACACTCCGAGGTAATTTGGTTTGTGAATAATTTATAGAGTAAAGTATAAGCTCCTTGTGTTTTGCTGTAAGGAAATGGAACGTACGGATTTTTTGGTTGCGGTTGGGGAGGTGAGACGTCTTTGTTGTAGCTTTATTAGAGAAAAAACTAAGACAAATATGTCCACCAAAATGCTATAAACAAGTTTTCAAGTTAGAACATACTTTACGCGACTGCCACACGTGGGTTTCTGGATTTGATTTCCAAGTCAGAAAATGTTCCTAATGGAAAAACGTATTGGGTTTTTCTATAAGGAATTTCTCAGTACCAGTCCAGTGTTTGTAAATCAATGGAGTGACTCTCCCGTGCCTCAGGGCGCAGGTTAAGGCGTTTTTCTTGCCTGTAATTAAAGACACATGAGACATTTCAACATTGTCTTTGGGATGGCCACGCATTTCCAAAGCCTCTGGTATTGCAGATGTCTATAAGGTGGGCCGTCGGCTTGTTTGCCACCCAATGTCAAAATAAAACAGTCAGAGAATATATAGTGTATATACATACATAGAACACATAAGGAAACATTAACGCTACGCAAAACCAAAAATGAACTCTATCTCAAACCTTTAAAAACTATAACTGTCAAATGAATGAATAATCTAGGCTTACGATGATAGAACACTTCGTTGTTAACCCAACCCTGACCTTTAACTTCACTATATTAAGATTCATTGCCGCCAAACCAAAGAACCACTAAAACAAGTACCTAGTAAAGCGATACAAATATCTTTGAACAAGAAACACGATATGGTTGCCATTCATACCAATATAAATGAAATATTTCACATCTCTCTAGAAAATAAAATACCTCATAATAATTCTTTTATATCATTTCTACCCACATATATAACGTGAAATACTTGGAATATAAAAATATCTTAAACACAGCGTCCATAGTTACCTCTGTAGCTATATATCATAGGAGCTATCGACGGGACCGAGATGAAATATGCGCGGCCCGCCCAGCCTTTGAATATAATCGCCGGGACAAGTGGGAGCCTGACACCAGGCCAGGAGTTCCTTATCTTGGGAGACGAGGGAAATGTCCTTTATTTGTGGCATTTATTTATCTTCCATATTTTTAAGTATCTTAATTCATAGAATAATATACATACTTTAAAAAAAACACTAAAAGTAAAATAATATAATCTTCTATCTATACATATAATAAAATCGTAGCGATGTCAAAACTGTACATTTAATATTTTTGGAAAAGAGTGATTGCAACGAGGTCGGGTAATGATTCTAATGCCGAAAATATATTTTTTAAAATTTTTGTCTGTTTGTCTGTTTGTTTGTGAACGCATCACGCAAATACTGCCGGACAGATTCTTTTAAATTTTAGTATATATATTCCACATGGGCCAAATTTTGCCGTAGGCTATAAACTATCACGCTATCTGCTTTAGGAGATGAGTAATGTTGCATTATATTGTATTTTCCTACAGATTACGACGGGTTTTTGTAAAAAGACGAGAAACAATATAAGAATGCTTTAGATAGCTGAGGATTGAACTGCTGAAATATTTATTATCACGCTATACCTTCAAGGAGCTAAACAGTAAATCATGGCAAACTAGAACGGCTATTTTAGAACACTTTCCATCGAAGCATGTGGTCTAATGGTTCGACAACCGCCTTCTGAGTCGTTGGGCTTGAGTTCGGTCCCCAATAAGTGTTTTACTTTTTGCGTTTTTTTTATTTTATCTTTGAATTATAGTGGACTTCCAAACAATAATAAAACAGAAGTAGGCATTTTTATACCATAACATTTAACTAGCTTATTTTTCCAAATCTTTTATTATTTAAAAAATTATGTCTATACATAGTCACAAATAAAACAGCATTGAAGTCAAAACTATTCATCGAAAGAAAGAAAACGAATAGGTGTGGGAACGAGTAGAGCGGGAAATATACGTACTGTAAAAGAATTTCTGTTGGTTTGACTCTTCAAAATTAATTTTGTCAAAATAGTCTTTAAATGTTGGGCCAACACATGGCTGTATATTATTACGCGAATTGAATTATTCTTTCTACAATGAAAAGGATAGCTACATTTTTACGAAACGTTTATTTTATGGTTGTTTATAAACCAAATAAATAATTATAACAATTACCAGCGTACTCTTGCGTTACATAAAATGCATATTCATGGATTTTATAGCTTTTGTGAATAGCGTCCTGCTCCATCTTGAGGCAAATCTGAGATCAACGAAGACGAAGGTCGCACATTATGTAAGATTTTTCTGCGGAAATGGCATCTTGCTACGGAACAGCTCAACAATAGTTGCTCCATGCAACGGCTGTGACTTTGCAAGAGCCATATCATACCATGTAGGTAAATCAGACCCACCACTACTTCTTTACCCGTACATCCCGAAATATTTGTGGTGGCATGGCCCTTGATATAAATTCAACACCTACTTTTTCATCGAAAAATCTTCCAAATGTTTGTGAAGATCTCCAAGCCGTTCTTTTACCAGTTTCTGTCTGTCTAGCACATTAGTTTTATCTTCGGTTGTAGAAGAGTATTTTGGAGAACAGTTACGCTGCACTAGCGGATCTGGCTTATCATCGCTGCTGTTGTTATCGTGTCGTCCCCTCTATATTACCAGGCACATCCCGTAGCAAAGATGCGGCAAATAAGGTTATCTTCGGTACTTTCTTTATCGCACGGTTCTGGTGGTGTGACTGCCAAGTCGTACTCACCGACCCTGTCAGTATGTTTTAGACAGGCATGAACTGCTTCCTCTAGGTCATTGTAATGATTGGAAATGTTAAAACAGTTCGGACTCATTATTACAGAAACCTGGCAAAAAGTGCTATTGTTGTATGAATACGTCCGTTGTACTCAAATAGGTACTTTTCCAAGAACGATTTCTTTGCAGATATAAGTCGCAAGACGGTTGAGTAGGCTTTATTTTAAACGTAAATATGTAAATTATACAAACCACACCTACTTATAAGACAAAAAAGTCACACGCAAACCCAAAAAAAGGGAAAAGGTGTACCTACCTGTACTTATAAATGGTTAGACTACTGGATTTACCCATTTAAATGGCTATGATTTTGTAGCACTATCTATCTACTATTAAAATAAGTGAAAAAAGACAACCATAACTTAAAAATTGGACCACTACCCTCAATTATTTTACTTAATCTAAATGGGTTAAGGATGGGAAATAATCAAATGACTTCCTCCGCTCTGGGCGGAGCGCAAGGGAGTGTCTCACTGACTAAAACCCATCCGTGTTTCTCCTGATGCCCTTTGCGTTCCAAGGTCGCAGTAACTCTTTCAAACAAATTCCACAACCCTGGTAAGCACTGGCCCTACCGGGCCAGTGTCCCTTCCGCCAGAGCGGCAGAAATAATTTGATAACTTACTAGGCTTAAAAAATAGGGTTCGCAGCCCGTGGGCCTACCAACCTCGACACTTCACTTCATACAAGTGTTGGACGATTTATCTGCAAACGTTTTGTGTGCAACATTTTACTGTCTGGACTGAGTTACGCTACCAAAAAAGTGTACTTCTATTAAAATAGCAAAACAGAAAAAAAATGCAACTACAGAAAGTGTACCAAAATCAATTTCACCCATTTAAAATTCTTTAACAGTCATTTTTTGCCGTTGAATGTCTCACAGACTTCAAGTTCTTAGGATACATGTAGAATCATGCATCAATCATGTATCATGCATTGCATATAGATTTTCTTTTAATAGGTAGGTACTGTAAACAGAAGAATTCTACTAGATTTAAAAATTACTTCTAAATGGAAATACATTATTTACATTACCGTCATTCTGCAAAAGATGTAGGGTAATTTGAGAGGTAAAACTTTGCTTAGCGTTTTCATAAGTCTTGCTCACTGTCCATAGTTTCTCCCAAAACCATTTTATTAATTTGGTTTTAACACGAAGCTCAGATTATCTTGGCAGTTGTTCTGATTACCAGATTCATTTCTACGGTCTTGATACTAGACCGATCCAAGCTACAGTGTGAGGTTGTTAAAGCAGTACCTATTAAAGATGCTTTTCAATGGTTCGAGAAAGAAAAACTAAGTAAATCACATCAAATAGTATTTTCGAAAGCCTATGGCTCCTTACGCCAAATATGTTTTAGTCCCAGGTATGGCGTAAGCCCATTGCTAACCGGGCACAAATCCAGACTCCAGGCGTCTACAGTCAAATTCCTAAAACCCACAAAAGTTACTCCTTAGCAACCATTCGACATCCTTGGAAGATTATGATGACATAGTATTCAATACTTAATTAGTTAAGTATCACTTAGGTCCACGTGAGCGAAGCCGCGGGCAACAGCTAGTACGTAAATAAAAATGAATGCAGGTTTGTCCTCTATGCGTAAACCATTGGTGCGATTCTGATTAAACTTTAGTGGCTTATTCTGGGTACGTAGGCCCCTGAAGATAAATTAAAAATAAAACGCTTGTTGGAAGTCACAGGCAACAGGTAGTCTATACCTACCTAATATTATAGAGAGAAAAGTTTTTTTGTTTGTTTTTTTGTACCGAATAAGCTCCGAAACTCCTGAACCAACTTAAACCTCGTTTCACGAGTAGATAGCTATATTATTCCTGAATAACGTAGGCTATATTACATCACGTTACGACTCACGCAGTAGCCAAAGACATAACATAACGCGAGTGAAATAAATAAGGCTAAAGAAGGTGCTGGCAGTTCGCTAGTATCTTATAAAAAAATACAAAAAAGCTAACACAAATTGCATCTAAAAAAAAGTCTGCATCGCTATCAACTGAGAATGTTAAGCTTAGAAACTCGAGGTATTCGCACGTTCGATGGCCTTACTTAGCCTCTGTCCAAGGTAAAACCCAGCTCTTGGATCACAAGGAAATGAAAACCAATCCTATGGACAATTCCATAAAAAGGAGATGGGGTCTATCCCCATGACGCTATATATACTGTTTAAAGTAATACAGCTCTTTGTCAAACTGCCCTCTGAGGAGCTATCACATACATTGCACTCCATACTCTACCAAATTGGATGTATTGCAGTGAATGTTATTTATTGTTCATGTATGTACTGAATTATGTGTAGTTTTTTATTTTTGTTAGTTTATTTATGTTGCTTATGTATTTTTTTAAGTACTGTTTGGAGTTATTATATTTAAACATAATATACCATCACGTCATCGCGAAGAGTTAAGCAGAGGTGTTTGAAAGTACATCTACAGTTTGCCGGTATGTTAAGATCCTATGTAATAGGGGGGAGCCTATTGCCATTAACTGGGTACAAATCCTAACTCTGAGCTGCTACTGAGAATTTCATAGAAAAACACAATAACTCTTTTTCGGGAATCAAACCCAAGGCTTCTAGCATAGCAGTTGCGGTAGGCTAACGAGACAGGTTTTCAAATTTACTTATTAATAAATTGGTAATTACAGGCATGATAAGTAGACGGCACTAACATGCGTTTTGCAACACGCCCTGCGGATCTCTAAAAGCTAACAGAGCCCAACGTCGATTTATGCCTGTCTAGGATATGGCGAGAATCGATTCCTTTACTCTCAACTCGGGTTTACTCGGGTTTTTCATTCCCGGTTGTGACCGAAATGTCATCTGTAGTGCGATTCTCTAAAATGTAAACTTGAAAACGAGTCTCACTAAAGTGATCGCGCTCACTTCGATAACGAACCAACTTGTCATTGGTTTAGTTTTCGTTCGCCGTGGTGACGTCACCGGCGTGATCGTGTTTAACAGAATACTATTTTGTAATCTCACTGCGGATTCAGTTTTCTAATTACGAAGTGAGGCTTAGAGAATCACACATCTGTTTATGAATACCCGTGCCGTGTGGTGAACGCCATACATGACATAGGCCTCTTTTTGTATCACTGTGGACCAAAGTACACTGGAGCGTTATACAGGACGATGCAAAGGCATAGAAACCACAATTGTTTTCAAAAATCCTGTATGGAAAGAACTATGTTTCGGAATAAAAGTCTGTTTCACAGATTTTGAATTGTCTTTTGTATGAAAGAATGGGTTTCAACCTAGACAAACAAAATAAATAAAACAGATTTTTTGTTTTACTTTATTGCTTTTTTTTAAACTTGCCCCTTACGGAATTTCTCCTTTATCTGACGTTTACACATAGATAAACACACATACAACCAGACCCGGAATAATAATCTGTAGGCTATACAAATATTTTTGACTGACCGACTTCTCAACAATTTAAAGAGCCTTTTTTATATCATTTTCCATCTGTTGTTAAGTAGTTACCGCTGCTTGTAGACATTTGCAATACCAGAAGCCTTGCAAATGCGATGCTATTCCAAAGCCAAAAGTTAAATGTCTCATGTGCCTGCAATTACACCGACACCCATACCCTTCAAACCGGAACAACGCAACATTGGTTTAGCAGAAATAAGCATGATGGTAGTACTTCCCCGGTATAGCAAAGATAAAGAGCACACAAAGACCAAAACACAAAGAGCTACATTGCTACTAAAATATCTATCTGACTTTTGACGCTCTGGCTTAATGCGACTGTAAATGATCTAATTGAAATAATTGCTTTGACTTTATTTGTTCTGTACGGAAATTGAATCCACGACACGTAGTGCAGCAACCAATCATCATTCAAGTATTAAATATTATTTTTTACATAATTGTACAAGGCTATAACGAGGCGCATTAATATTGAAAACATCTGAATTTATAATTAAGCCCCATCCTTGCTATCGTTAATAAATTAAACAGTTAATTTTGAGTGAGATATTTTAACATTCTGCGTCCAATTATTTTTAATTCAGTATCTTTATTTACCGACTACAGTCAATATTGGTTATTACTCAATACACAGGAGAAACATCGACTTATATTTTACAATTTTCAAAAATATTTGTCCTCTGTAATTTAGATTTTCATCGTCTCATACATACGTACCATCACGCCTGTATTCCCTGAAGGGTTAGGCAGAGGTGTACCAATGTACACCTCTGCCTAACCCTTGGTTAACAGTTCCCCCCATTCCCTCCTCTTCCTTCTGCGTTGTGCCTTCTCTCACCAGTTCCTGAGGAACCTACCCAAGGCATCCCACCATCATCTCCTCGGTCTAGCGCGACCCCGTCTAAGTCTCCTCAATTAAAGTATTCAAATAGAGCAATAATTTATAGCTAAATAGAGATAAATGGCTTCAATTCTAACAAAACAAACCAAGCTGCGTCAGACATTGAATATTTAAAGCTGATTAATTTTAAATCTATTGTACTAAGAATCCGTTTTGAGGATACAGCGACCTATTTTGCTAGATAGTAATACAAAGCATTTGAATTCAGTTTAAAAAAAAATAATTAAAGTTCATCTCCCTGGCCCAGTGGTTAAGGTGTCCGCTTCTCATGCATGAGGTTGTGAGTTCGATACCAGGCAAGTATAAGTAACTTTTACAATTCATATGTACTTTTTAAGTTTATCTTGGACGTCACTGATATCAGTGAAGAAACCTGGACGTTTTAATTAACATAAACCTAAAATCACCAATCCGCCTTAAGCAAGCGTGGAGATCAATATTCTCTTTATGAGCCTTCGCCCTACAGTGGGTCAATAAAAGGCTGCTATTATAATTATGTGTGGGTTGGTTCATTTTGCCAGAATACAAGCTCTACAGTCGATACGGACACCATGACCGGCAAAATGTCTCTCCTGGGCCAACAAGCATCATACATAATACACCAAAATATCCAGTAGTATCAGATAAGATTGACGCCGATCCTAAATAATTGAATTACCAATGCTACTTAGTACTAACCTACCCGATAAACAATAATGTTATCGATAATACCTACTTACAAGATTATCATGTACACACAACGAGCTACGCGCCCCTGCTTCACTGGGGTATAATCTAGTATCTACTTATGTGATGTCATTTCAATTTATTACAGCACATAAACAATTCTTACTTGGACTTTTCTGCAGACCTTATTCATCTGCTATTAAACACACTATACTATTATTATTAGTAGTAGAGGTCTTTGTGAAGGAGCTCATCCAGGGAAGTACCACCACCACCACCATACTACTATACCTATTTCTGCCGCAAAGCAGCGTTGCTATATTCCGGTTTAAAGGGTATGATGGGTGCCGGTAAATAAGTCACATGAGTTATCCAACTTTTTCTCTGGGATGGCAACGCATTTGAAAAATTTGCAAATGTCTACAGCTGTGACTAACCATTTGTACCTTCATTAGAAACGAACTAATTAAATTTCACATTGTAATACCAAAAAAATTGTTGTGTTATAATATGTATTAATACTACTACAAGCATTTTTGCCATTCAAGACTCACCCACCTAGTATTTCGTAGTATTTAGAGATTAAAGATTACAATGAGATAAGGCAAGGTATGTTACATTTGTTTGTATGTACAAACCTGTTTGTCATGTTTATTTTGTATACATCAGATATACAGCATGACTTGTTGAACAATTGACGATGATAAATTATTGCCACGCATTTCGAATAAAAAAATCTAAAAATAGTATACAGGTATTATTGTATAATGTAATGCTATAATCTAAACACTAAACTTATAAATTATAATTAAATTACAAAGTATAAACAATTTATAAAAAAGGAAGCTCATAGGGCATCAAAAACCTCTACCGCATCGCGGTCAATGTGGCAAGTGCCCAAAAGGCTGGCGGAATTGCCACATTGTATGGCAATGCAAATTCTATGGCACAAGAAAAAGCCAGTCTTCTGGTCACGTGAAGAGTCGACCAGTCGCTTGGTGATATCCCGAAAAATTAACTCACTAAACTAATTAACTAACTCCATGGCCCTAATGTTTCAACCCCAAACGGCTCAAAACTTGCAAAAAGGTTATTATTACAAATAACAAAAAGATTTGTTTTCAAAATTCCTTTAAACCCATTTTGAAAAAGTATAAATGTCGTCTTTCATGACACCCACTGAACAAAGCGTTAACAAAACTGCAAATAATGAGACAGATAATTAGGACAATGTTCTTGCTTTCAAGAAAAAATGTAGAGGTCTGTGTGAAAAGTTGGAGCCTTCATTATCCGGTTATTATATGTAATAACAGTTCTGGCAAATCTCTGTCTACAGTATAGCTTTGAGGGTTAAGGGATGAGAGAACAGACAATGTGACAGAATATTTACTCTAATATGTAAGTAATAGAACTGCCTCGTTGGCCTAGTAGTCCTGTGCGCGACTGCTACACTAGAGGTCCTGGGTTCGATTCCCGGGTCGAGCAAAAAGTGTTATTGGGTTTTCCTATGAATTTCTCAGTAGCCGCTCGGAGTTTGGATTTGTGCCCGGTTAATGGCAATAGGCTCACCCCCTATTACATTGGACCTAAATATACCGGCGAACTGTGGGTATACATTGGTAAACCTCTGCCTAACCACGCATGCCTTCCACACATACTCTACTCCACTACTAAAAAGTTCTGATACTGCATTAGCTTCTACCCGCGACTGCGTTCGCTTGAAAGTCAAGTGAGCTATAAAACAATCACACTAATCGCTCTCGACATATTGCTTTCGATTAGTGAAAGAATTTCTTTAATCGGACTAGTGCTTCTACAGATTACCTCTTAGAAACAAACAAACCTCTTGATATTATGCGTATAGATTTTTACTATTACTTATATTTACATGTTCATTATTATGCCAATGTCCAATTCCACATAAAGGTAAATATTGGCATACTAATAGGTATCTAGTCATTAATTAATTGCTTAGTTGCATATACCTACTCGACATCGGGCCTTACACACCACAAATGGTGTAACTTAACACAAAAGTAACATTAACGAGTGATTTTTAAATTAGAAATACTATTTTTAGCGTTTTTTCGCGTTACAGATATTAAGTGACAATAATTGTGTGCTAATATGTGGCTACGATAGAATAAAAGTAAACAATACTCCCCGTTTAAATCCGCAGGTTGATCGGCTGTTTGAAATAGGTTACCGGTAATGGTGGACAACCAAACACTGAGTTTTACTTTGTTTATTGACGGGAAAACAATATTCTTGGATTATTATGCACTAATATTGGTTATATATATAAAATAACACCTTAAAATTACTTAATAAATAATTAAAACTAATTTTTAAATACGGATTACAATTTTGACATGTCAGTTGGGCAGTGTTGCCACTTTTTTTTTCTTTTTTTTTGTTTTAGACTGTACAAATTGTGTTTTACAATTATGAGATAATACTAGTATAAATAATTCGCTTCATCCGTTCGCTTGAACACGAGTAGCTATTACCTACGCCCGCCCAGTTAATTACTTTAAAAAAAACTTGTTGAAAAGTTGGAAAAATTAAGGTGTATCAGACCACCGAACAAGTTCTGTAACAGTATCGTTACAACCCTTGTTACAGCCCCCGTTACTACCCTCGTTACACGGGAATGAGACTTCATTTCACTGTTGATTCCTATACATGTTTTAGTTCACGGATTTGTTTACTTTCTAGCAGAATAAACAACTAACTGCCAATTAACTGTCCCATTAGCCTAGTGATCCTAAGCGCGACTGGTTAGCTAGAGGTCTTCAGTTCGATTCCCAGGACGAGCAAAGTGATATTTTTCTTTGAAATTCTCTGTGTCCGGTTAATGTCAATAGGTTAGCCCCCTATTAAATTGGACCTAAACATACCGGCGAACTTTGGGTGAGCATTGGTAGACCTCTGCCTAACCCTTGTTGAATACAAGCATGATGATAGTACGTCTAGCAAATTAATGAAGAAGTCACATGGTCCGCCAGTTTAACTGTTCAAGAGCGAAAAATACAGTACATTCCTAATATGGATTTTCTGTTCAGCAGGTATGTAATTAGTCAGCACAAGACATTTGTCCTGGCGAAACAAAAGCCAATCAGCCAATTAGCGAGCAGACAGAAAGGTGTGTGTATCGAATGACAACATTATTGTACAATAATTATTATCTTATTCGTTGAAACAATAGTAATAGGTTACACTATCACTATTTGAGCAGAGTACAAGAAAAAGTGATGTAATCCTAATATCCTACGATTAATATGAGTGCGAAAGGTTGTGAGGATGGATGGATGTTTGTTACTCTTTCACGCTTAAACGCCTGAAAGAATCTGGATAAAATTTGGCTGTTGATGATGATGAAATTTAGTGTGACCTTAAAACAGCAACACAGATTGACTCGATGATCTACTAACCTATTGTAAACCTAAAAATATATTCATATTTATGTATTTGTAAATTATAATGTGTATAAAAGATGTTACATAAGACGTCTTTCTTTTTTTTAATGTTGCCCCACACTAGGAATTTCTCCTGTATCGTGTTTGCGTTTACAAACATATAAACTCACATACACAAACAGTCAGACCCGCAACAACTATCTGTAGATCATATAAATTACTATTATTATTAACTACTAGCTTTTGATCGCGACTTCGTCCGCGTGGATTAATAGTTCCTGTTCCCGGGGGATTTCCGGGATGAAAACTCTCCTATGTCCTTTCTCGGGTTCCAGACTATGTCTGTACCAAAATTAATTGAAATCGATTCAGTGGTTAAGGCGTGAAGAAGAGACAGACAGACAGAGTTACTTTCGCAATTATAATATTAGTAAGGATTATTAGGGCACAGAAACATAATCTTCATATTTAAAAAAGTCATCTCTATCGAACACCGGAAAGTGGGTCAAAAACTTGTAAGATTTGATTAGCCAAAGACAGTGGGACCGAATTAAAATACTTGAAAACCTCACAATTTGAGTAGCTTTAAAGCGCGTCTAGTCTACGTAGGTAATACGTGGTAGTAATAGGGTAGCCTAGCCAAGCATTAAAATACCTAAAATCACAATCGTGGTTAGCTCACATTCCAAGTCCTAAAACAACGCGTGAGTCCCAAATTTTCCACCCAAACTCATTCAAACGTAACCCACCAAAGATACCATCAACCATATCATTTTAGTCCATTGTCCCCTTCATAATTGGCGCCGGGAATCGAACCCAGGACCCCGCTAATTGAATTACAATAACGCTATTATTTCACCGGATCAATGGGCACTTGGCAGACAAAGGGCTTCCTTAATGGCTCCCGAGTTAGCTTTGAAATATTATTTTTTTAATGGTTTTAATTAATGTGAATTTCTTTGAAACGAAAAAGTAATTTGGTTTTAATTATGGGAATCGATATTTTTTGTTTCGTGTCACCGATAGTCCTATGTTCTGAAAGAGAAAGAATCTTAGGTCGTGTTTTCCTAGCTAGATGGTTGATCTACATTTCATACTACTTGACAATTGTATGGTGTTTACACTAACAATTACACAGAATGATAAAAGTAACAAGGCCTTAGATGACAATTATTCGCGTTTTTAATAAAACTGCTTTGATTTCGTGACTGTGATGACATGGCAAAGATAATTAATTCATTGTTAATAATTATAATTTAGTGTTTTTATTGTGCGCCACTTATTTTGTTATCAGTCTCCGATACTAATATACAAGGTGATTTTTTAAATAAATATTTTATTCTACGCTACAACGGAAAAACACTTTGCTCGAACTGTGAATCGAGCCCAAGACCTTTATCAAAACAGCAGCGCTTAGGACCACTAAGCTAACGAGACAGTTAGTAAAAGAAGTTGGGTAATATTATGAAAATTTCATGCTTTATACAACAATTTCAAACGAGATATCTATAAAGACCTTTGGCAAGCATCCTGCTGTATCTCCTTGCAAGTCATAAAGTTTTTTTTTTTCATTAAATTCTTCAACTTTGTTGAACTTAAAGATATCAACGAGTATCTTGTAAGTTATTCACACTCATTGTCAGATCTGACACCGTGTACAGACACGGTAAATCAATGTTATATCTACAGAGATATAACATTGATTTTGTACCTAATAAAACAAATATGAACAGTCACGTCATGTACCAGAACACAGCATCTCTGCTCGGCAGGAATAGATATGAATTTCAAATACATTATATCCATAGCGGCATCCACCGTCGGAAGTCAGAGTCCTTTAGTAGTAGTAGAGCTATTTGTAAAGGAGCTCTTCCGGCAAGGCATTAGTAGTGCCGATGTCTATAGGCAGCGGTAACTACTTGACATCAAGTGGGCCATCCAACCTTAGCCTAGTAGTCCATAGCGCGACTGCTACGCTAGAGGTCTTGGGTTCGATTCCCAAGTCGAGCAAAATGTTATTTGAAATTGTTGTATTACATGGGACCTAAACATACCGGCAAACTGTGGGTGTACATTGGTACACCTCTGCCTAACCCTTCGAGGAATTCAGGCGTGATGGTATGTAGGTACGTACAAACAAATCCAAAATCATCCAAAAAAAACAACATAAAAAGCTATATTTTAATCACACTTCGAATCTAATCAACGTTACAAGTCATATTGCAATCACACTCCGAATCTTACCGTGTGCTAAATTATCAAACGAGAATTTTTTGGACACGTTCGGAGCTCATGATACAAAGCTTTGCCGCGATACTAGTACATATAAGTAGATTTGACAAGGAAAGATAAATGTCAGTTAGTTAGCAAAGCAACTAGCGTTACTGCATACCTCATTACCTCCAGTGCACCCGTGAAGGCTGCTGTTGTTCCCAAAACTCTTGTATTGGAAGCTAGACTCTAAGCTGTGCTAGTTTCCAGTGCTCTTTAAGAAGGACCAGAATCTTCATTGTTCCTAGACCCTTTACTTGGTTTCAACCGAAATCTTCCTTGTATATATTTTTTTAATGTTAGTAATTTCTTCTGTATCGTGGGTGTGTTTACAAACATATAGGACATAACTTTATTTATTTTATTTTTTTATTTAGAAATAGGTCAGTAAGTTTTTAAGTAGGTTATAAAAAAATTGTTCCTTGTGTGAATCGAACCCTTGACCTTGTCTCAATTCAGCAGCCAATAACTCCGACGTTGTCCTTGTAAATTTTGCGTTACGTTGCATACCTGTCTCTTGTCTTCAGTGCAAAATTATTGGTCCTTCTTTTTTATATCTTATCTACGCAACAGTAGTAGTGTGACTCTGATAGACAATGTACCTCTTCATCGTTTTACCGCTGTCCGTATTAATATTGTGGCTTTATATAAAATGGATTGGAATGAAGAACTATTGGAGCAATCTGGGGGTACCCCAACTTCCAGTGCATCCCTTGTTTGGAAGTATGTCGTTTTTACAGAAAATAAATCCGGTAAGTAATTTTTGAAATTATTTTTTGTTTCCTGTTTCAATGACTTCGACCTCTTACAAACAAATCCTTAACAAGACGTGTTGACTTTATAATTTTAAGAAAAAATTGGTCCTTAAGACATTTGGTCCTATTGCGGATCAAAACAAGAATCTATTTTTTAGTTATTTCCGCCATTCGATATTTCCAGATTTTTAGGATTCGATCCATTTGGCTACTAAAAATAATTTAAAAAAAAAATTGTTTTTACCAAATATTGAAAATGAAGTGTGCACAAAATATGCAATACCTAATCTTGGTCTAAAATTATATAATCAGACTGATAAAGCAGTTGTAATACCACTTATCAACATAAATCGTTTGTTCAAAAATACTGTCATTGATTAAATGTCTTGATTTATTATTATCATTCATACTATACATAACACATTATATACCTACGTAGTCTGCCATACTAACTTATTGAATTGTTTTTAATTGTAATTTATATTTTTTTTACATGAATTTTGGCATCATTAGTTTAATTATCATGTTTATTAATATTTGTCACTTGATATTTTCATGCACGTTGCTTTAAATCTTTGCATGCCTAATTCAAGGAAGATTGTACAAGGACCAAAACTTCTTTAAACTCCCAATCTTTCCATTAAAATCTATTCTATTCTATTAATCTTGGTCCTTTACATAGATAATTTTTTGTATAGATAATTGCGATTAAGGGTAATACCGATAGATAGGCCTCAACATTCAAATCTTCTAACTAACATTTTTTGCGACTCATTCTTAAATTGTATATTCATTAAAACATGATTGATTCACGACAGTAATGAACACGTTTTTATAAACATTGATTTCTGATCTTAACACAGTCGGCAGCGTCTGAATGGCATAGGTTATCATATTAAACTATTTGTGTCATGTTTGTATGTTGTATTAACTTTAACAAACTTATTATTTGGTTTGTCTTGATTTAAAATGTTTTGTAATATCTATATAAATAAAAATGAATAGCTAAATGTGTTGCTAAGCGCAAAACTAGAGAACAAGTGGACCGATTTGGCAAATTCTTTTTTTGTTGTATTCGTTTCCCGGACAAGGTTTATATACGTAAATATATTTATCGAAAATCCACCCGTGTAAAGCCGGGGCGGTTCACTAGTCATAATATAAAAAAGAAGTTTCAAAAACTAAAACCCGACTACAAAAAAATCACGTTCTAAAAAGTATGAAACAAGAAAACATTCTCATCTGAAAGCCGTGGTCGTATGCCACTTTGCCCTGCCTGCTACAGATTAATGTTCTCTTACTATATGCATGCTGTTTTACCGGAATAGGTGGCATACGACCACGGCTTTCAGATGAGAATGTTTTCTTGTTTCATACTTTTTAGAACGTGATTTTTTTGTAGTCGGGTTTTAGTTTTTGAAACTTCTTTTTTATTTCAATTATTTTGGGGTTCAAATTATATACGTAATATTACTGGAACTGCAACATACACACAATATATGGAATAATCTATTAGGTCTCCCAAACCAAATATTGGTTAGTTAGCTATGTTTATGGTACGTTTTAAAGGGTGCCATGTACAATTTACTAATATAATGTATATATATTTGAAATGTGCTAATTAAGCCCTTTAATTTGATATGCAACACGACCATATTTGGAAGAAAAAAAATATTATTTCAGATCTTCCTGAGCCCTAGATGGCGCCACATACAATTTGTTGCAACATAACATAGCCTATAACCAGCGGACAATTTAGACGCTTCCAATGACACCTCATTTGTCAATTTACGTTAAATGGTTTAGAAGTTATGAGGGAACAGATGAACATCCATACATACATACATACATACATACATACATACATACATACATACATACATACATACATACATACATACATACCGGTCAACCTCATAACCCTCCTTTTTGCTTCGCCGTAGTAGACGCTTCCAATGACACCTCATTTGTCAATTTACGTTAAATGGTTTAGAAGTTATGAGGGAACAGATGAACATCCATACATACATACATACATACATACATACATACATACATACATACATACATACATACATACATACATACATACCGGTCAACCTCATAACCCTCCTTTTTGCTTCGCCGTAGTCGGGTAAAAATGACTGCTATTGTGCACATGTAAACAATTTTTTTTTGCAAAAGTATTCAATTGAATGGCGTGATGTCCCAGGGGCAAGAACCAATGTGACCTTTTAAATTCATTTGTACTTTCTAAGTTTCTAAGTTTATCTTGGATGTCTGTGACATCGGTAAAGGAAAACATTGTAAGGAAACCTGAACTTTAATAAATAGGAGTCTTAAATCGCCAATCCGCCGTGAGCAAGCGTGCTGATCAATGCTTGTGCCTTCTCTGTATAAGAAGAGGCCTATGTCTTGCACTGGCACTAGTGATCATAAGCGCGACAGCTTCGCTAGAGGTCTTGAGTTCGATTTCCAGGCCGAGCAGTGTTATTGGGTTTTTATATGAAATTTTTAGTAGCAGCTCGGAGTTAGGATTTGTGCCCGGTGAAGGGCAATAGGCTGGCCCCCTAATACACGGGACCTAAACATCCCGGCGCATTGTGATTTGTGGGTGTACATTGGTACACCTCTGCCTAACCCTTTGGGGAATACAGGCTTGATAGTATGCTATGTTATTATTATTTTTTAAACTGTTGTGATTATGTTTGTATGTACTTGTTAAGTGTCGCATTATCATGTCATTATGTTTCGTTTCAAGATAAATTATACAGAATTAGAAGTAATTACTTATTTAATATTTAGTTATCTACTGTTTTTAATAGTATCTCTGCGGATAACATAATAGACTTAAATACATTTAATTACTCATTATTTTAATGATACATAATTTATATACATTGTGTTCTATATAAAACTGCAATTTTGTAAGTATCACTAAATGTATGTACTTACCCTTTCAAATTGCGACTTTGATTCGTGACCAATTAAGTCTTGAATATCATGCGAGGATATTTTTTGTCATGTGTCGAAATATGAATGACATATGACAGCTTAATTACATACAATATTTTGTCAAATAATAGTGCAAGTCACTTTAACAACTATTTGTGTGTATAAAAAAATCACTGAGTGCTAAATATCTATACTAAAAATATAAACCATCACGCCTGTATTCCCCGAAGGGTTAGGCAGAGGTGTACCAATGTACACCCACAGTTCGCCGGTATATATTTAGGTCCCATGTAATAGGGGGCGAGCCTATTGCCATTAACCGGGCACAAATCCAAACTCCGAGCTGCTACTGAGAATTTCATAGAAAAACCCAATAACACTTTTTGTCACTTAGAAATATTTAATAGATTTTGAACTTAAGGGTCTGCGGTATAAAGATTTAAATCTATTGGTACCTGCCGAGCGTTTACGATTATCGTTTGCGACTTGGCTAGAGGGGCAGGACCAACGGCTTTACGTGCTTTCCGAGACACGGGAGTGTCACACTACCAACTTCCAAGCTCCAGGCAGTAACTTAGAAATTCGTAGTGGAAAAACCCAATACTACTTTTTGCCTGACCTGGATATCGAACCCCAGACTCCAGCCTCAGCAGTCGCGTCTACCAACAAGGCATTCATGAGACAAAAAGACAAAATATGTATATGATGAATGAATATATTTTGAATACATTTACCTGCTCCAAATATTGTGTTGTTGTCTCGCTTCTAGATTTATCTCTGTCATCTGTGACTGTCATTTGTCTTCCTAGCGCCAGTCTGCTAGAAGTCATGTTATCAGGTTATGCCTACATTTTGTTTTGTATCTATTTGTTAAAGAGAGGATGTTAGAAACGGCAAAATTCGTGACTCATTTTTTGTCTAGGGATAAATAGTGTATTTTTTTCAATTTTAGTTCATTGTATACCTAGGATGACGCCCTAAACAGTGCAAAGCTAACAAGAAGTCAGCTGTCTGTTTTTTTCGTGGGGAAACGTTCTTTCGTTTATTTTTCGGGGTTATTGTCGGACTCTTACCGGCTAAAACTACACGGTTGCTCCTGTTACCATGACTCGGTAGGCCGGTATTCGCTTAACGTAAGTTCCACGCTACCGACTGGTGTTAGTCTGTCTTTGGCCATTTAAGCGTCTGGTTTCCATTAGCTATCTTCTTGATCGCCGACTAACGATTCACTTTTGAGAGTTTCATCAATAAAAATTTGAACGGCGAGCACTTTGTGTGCTACTGTTTGTCTAATATTATGATAACCTAGTCTTGATCTTTGTTCCTAACTCCCGGCTTCTTTAACATAAATCAAAGTAAATGAATGTATTTGGTAATTGATAATTCAGTCACCCGATCATAGGAAACTCGAGCATGACAATTTGTCACATTAGTTTGCATTAATATGGTATTTGCCATATTCCTCTTTAACTTAGATTACGACTTTAGAATATCCTTAATAGGAGAATAAAGAAAGTTTCCCAGGATGAAGTGAAACCGCGAGCAACAATCTAGTAATTACTCATTCATCCTTATCATTACAGGGTGATTGGCTAAACGATGTATACAAGAAATACAAGCCTGCTCCATACGTGGGTATCTGGGTGTTCTGGCGCCGCGGCCTGATCATCAACTGCCCGGACCTCTCGCGGCAAGTCCTCGTGAAGGACGCTGACATCTTCAGGAACAGAAACCTGGCGTCGGGCAAGTCGGACCCCATGGGAGCCCTCAACTTGTTCACTGTTGATGTAAGTTAGGCTTTCTGGTTTTAGTAATATACATGCGTTTTATATGAACTGTGTCTGTAATAAATGAATTAATAATTTACCCTGAAATGCTCATCGACGACACGCATCATGATGGCACAGTGGTTAAGGCATCCGTCTCTTATGCATAAAGTTGTTGCTTCGGACAAGTACCAATGTGATGTTTTCAGTTCAGTACTTTTTAAGTTTATCTTGGACGCCATAGACATCGATGAAGACAAAAATACAATGAAATGGCTAATTCAACTTGAGCAAGCGAAGTAATTAATGCTCGTATCTTCTCTGTATGAGAAGAGGCAAGGCGTCTTTGGCGTGGTCCTTCGCCTTGTTGAACCTGGTATTCATGTTTTAATTATACGTTTCAGGATCCTTTATGGAGTTCCCTCAGGAAGCGCTTGACGTCGGTGTTCACAGGCTCCAAGCTGCGGGGCTGGCAGGAGTTGTACCAGAGCAAGGTGACGGACCTGGTGTACCGCATCCACGCCGACAACGAGAAGGGCATCACTATCAATCTAAAGGTATTTACGGATTTACATTTGTCTTTTTTGAGACTATTGTTTTTAAATCTATGTGGCCGGTAAATGCATATATAGTATAATGTACGTATATACAACATGGTTTGTATACTATATATTTAGGAGATCCCGTTGGTCTCTTGATCGCATGTGCAACTGCTTAGAGAGGGGTCTCAGTTCGAGTCTCAAGTCGGACAAAGAGTGTTAATGAGTTACTTACTACTCGTACATTCTCAGCAGCAGCCTCGAGTTTGAAAATTGGTAGTGCCTACGTGGTTCGGAAAGCACGTAAAGCCGTTGGTCCTGCGTCTATTCTTTCTACGATCTTGTCAGATTGCCGTCTCGTTACTATAAGAGTAAGGCCAGAAAAAAAGAGAGGAAAATTATGGAAACACAATAAAGTAAAAGCTGCTGCCACACTACTGCCATACTGCCTCGGTAGCCTAGTGGTCCTAAGCGCGACTGCTACGCTAGAGGTCCTGGGTTCGATTCCCAGATCGAGCAAAAAGTGTTATTGGGTTTTTCTATGAAATTCTCAGTAGCAGCTCGGAGTTTGGATTTGTGCCCGGTTAATGGCAATAGGCTCGCCCCCTATTACATGGGACCTAAATATACCGGCGAACTGTGGGTGTACATTGGTACACCTCTGCCTAACCCTTCGGGGAATACAGGCGTGATGGTATATTTTTTTATTTTATTTTAATAAAGTAAAAGCTAAAACTAGTAGAAGGAGAGGAGAAAAACAGAAATGGGGTGGGGTGAAAGGGGGGAGAGGGGGTGGTGTGGGTGGTGGTAGTAGTTTAGTGGAAGTTAATAATTGTTATTTCTGTTTGCAGAACCTATTCGCAGACTTTGCAACAGATCTTATAGGAGAGTCATCATTTGGCATTCAATGCCAAGCGACGAGGAACAACTCCGGGCCTTTGAGGGAAATGACCAAGGAGTTTGAGAAATACAGTCTGTGGCGAGGCCTGGCATGGTCTTCCATATTCTTCTTGCCAGAAGCAGTGGATTTATTCAGGTGATAAACCGATTTAATTATTCAATTGTTTGACATAAATCTGTTTTTGACAAGAATGTGGGACTTATTTTTTGATGCCCTATGAGCTTCCCTCCTTCTTTATTATAAATGACTAGAGACCCGCTCGTGACGTCGTCTGCATTGCTTATTTCACCCGCGTTAATTCACGTATTTCGTTACTGCTCCGCTCCCATATAGCATGTATATAGCCTATGTTAATGACCAGAAATAACGTTTTAACTAATTTTAACCTTTTAACCACCTATTTTTTTTTTAATGAATATATGGTTAAAGTCGGTCTAGTACATTTAGAGGTAATTCGGTACAAATAAAAAATCTTTCCTCTTGACAATATTAATATAGATACATACCTTATATCCACAGCCGGAAGACGCTGGATGCAGGTCGCTTCCAACCGGTATATGTGGAGATCTAAAGGGGAGGCCTATGTTCAGCAGTGGACGGCCTATGGCTGAGATGATGATGATGATGATGATACCTTATATTCGGTTCCAGGTTCTCGCTTTGGCCCAAGCACACGGTGCAATACTTCCGGAAGGTGTTCAAACAGATGGTGGCGGAGCGAGGAGGGTACGAGAGGGAGATGGATGGCAAGAGGGACCTGCTCGACGCGCTGCTCAAGATGAAGCAAGATGCCATCAAGGAAAACCAAGGTAATGTATTATTGAACAGGCGAAATATATAATTTTATACCGTGTGTTCCTGGATATGGAGCACAAATTAAAATGGGTATAACTGCACCTTAATATTATTGTGATATTATGGACCAAAAAAAACTTGTTTTTCTTGCTTACCGTTAAGTTTTCGTAGTGGCCAAAAAAAAACCATTTGTTTAAAAAGCTTGTAGCACGACTTTTTGGAAGCAGAACGTTGTTTCATTTTTGGCAATTACTGCCACACAAACTGGTCATAGTCCGTCTACTTGACTAGTCAGACTTAAAGAAACTAAAATGACGACAAGGTTGGCTCAGTGGCTAAGCAATTAGCAGCTGTCCTGCATGGCGTGCACTTGATTTCCGCACGGAATAAATATTTGTATGGTAGTTGTTCCGGGTCATGCTGTATATTACATGTTATATGCTTATATTGCATTGATTATTTATGACTATGGGAGTGGCTTTAATCACTCTTCGATTACACATGTTTTTGGTTGACTGGTACAGAATGCCTAAGGCATTAAGTCCGCCTTTATACTTTTTTGTGCATAAAATTTAAATAAATAAAATACATGTTACTTGTGGAATAAAATCAGTGTTCTACCAGCTAGCTGGCGTTCCACTTGTCACCACGTTCGCATACACAACAGTTTGAAAGAACACCCACGAAACAGGAGAAATTCAAGATTGAGCAAAGTTTATCCCAAAAAAACTTTACAAAGCTTATTTTTGAATTGCAATACGACACACTATCATCCTGTATTACCCGAAGGGTTAATCAGAGGTGTACCAATGGACACGCACAAATCACCGGTATGTTATAAATCCATGTAATAGGAGGCGAGCTGCTACTGAGTATTTTATAGACAAAACCAATAACGACCTTTTGAGAGAGAGGAGAGAGAAGACACCTCTAGCGTAGCATGTTTTTCATTTCAAAAATAATAATTTTATATTCTTTCAATTTTTAGATATGGATTTGGATATTTTAATATCGAACGCGATGATCTTCCTGCAAGGCGGATACGACACCTCTTCCACTGCACTTCTCTATACTGTTACTGAGCTAGCACACAATCCCGAATGCCAGGTAACATAACATAACAACATTATCACATAACCTAAACTTAATTTAGTATTGGAAAAATAACGGCCAGATAATGGCAGCCAGAACGACACTGGATGCAGGCCGATTCCAACCGGTCTTTTTGGAAATGTATGGAGGATGCCTATGTCCAGCAGTGGATGTCCTGCGGCTGATATGATGATGAATAGCAGTTTTTGAGTAAAATTGTTAAAGGCTGATAAACGGCTGCGCTGCATGTCGTGAGTTCGATTCCCGGACAGAACAAATATTTGAATGCTCTACAGGTAACTGTTCTAGGTCTGGATGTTTGTGTATGTGAGTTTATATATAAAGTAAACAGGAGAAATCACTCCATTAAAAAAATATATATTGCCGTGAAAACTGTTCATTAGATACTTATTAGGGTAGGTAACCAATATTATTGCTAACCTTGTTCTTATTTTGTTTTAGCGAATCCTATACGAGGAACTGGTGCAAGCTAAAGAAGCACTAGGAGGCAAGGAGTTTGACGCCGAGAGTTTAGCTAAACTACCCTATTTGGATGCTGTACTTAAAGGTACAGTACGATACTCTATATTCGTGCTAGTTTACTATGCATTAAGATTAAAATCAGACTGCCTCGTTGACCGAGTGGTCCTGAGCGCGACTGCTACGCTAGAAGTCCTAGGTTCGATTCCCAGGTCGAGCAAAAAGTGTTATTGGGTTTTTCTATGAAAGTCTCAGTAGCAGCTCGGAGTTTGGATTTGCGCTCGGGTTAAGGGCAATAGGCTCGCCCCCTATTACATGGGACCTAAATATACCGGCGAACTGTGCGTGTACTTTGGTACACCTCTGCCTAACCCTTCGGGGAATACAGGCGTGATGGTGATGGTACCATGGTGATCAGAACATCACAATTTTATAGCAACACAAAGACCATCACACAAATACCCCAGTGACCACGAACTACATATTTGCACTTCAAAAACTCAATTAAAAAATTTATGAGCTACATAATAATTTGAGGAACGGCTAGTTATCAACAGCCAGAACAGTCACCTATCCCCTAAATAACCTAAACATGATTCCCTTAATCTTTCTTTTACAGAAGCCCTAAGAAAGTACCCAATCATGGGCTGGTTCGACCGCGTCGCACTCAAAGACTACAAAATCGACGAGAAGCTCACGATCCCAGCTAACACAGTGGTGTACGTGAATGCCATCGGGATGCACAAGGATCCCCAATACTTCCCGGAGCCTGAAAAGTTCAAACCTGAAAGATTTTTGCCTGAAAACGCGTCGAGCATCGTCCCTTATACCTACATGCCTTTTGGAGAAGGACCTAGAATGTGTATAGGTAATGTTACATCATTTATATTCTTTATCCTGTGATTAACTATATCACACTTTACTTTAAAATGAATGAAGGGGAAAACTTTGAAGGAATTTTACGATTTCTAGAGATACTTTCTATTCCTCTAACATATATGACAGTGATGATTAAGATAAATACAAAAGTCCTTGAGTCGATACTTCGCCACTTTAATAATGAAAGAATATGGTCAGTTATTTTCGTGGAAATAAGTAAATAAGCGTGTAAAAACGCCTGACAAACCTAATTAGCACTTAGTACTTTCGATATGTAATGATTTATATAAAGTAGGAAATGTAGATTTTTTTGTTATTAACAGTAGGTAGGTAGGTAACAGTAGGTCAGACCTTCCGACAGTCCGTACCACTGTGCAAAATTTAACACTACATAATGCTGTTCCAAAAAACATGTTTCTTGAACTCACATTCATGCACTTTATAATCCAATAATATAACGCCATCACGACTCTTATATCAAAATAATATCAATATTATCAATTAACTGCAAGAAATTAATAACCAGCAAACATCTTTAGGGACGACCGGGCAACCATTGAGTTAATACGATTCATTAATTGTTAATTAAATTGATCATTCAATAATTGATACGGTTGATAAATTGACAGATTGGAGGGATCGCCAGTCATTACTTCTTGTCATATTAACGTCTTTGATAAGGGTTTTGGGTTCAATTGAAAGTGATTGAGGCATTCTCAGCATTTGGAATCTCTTACTTAATTCATTTAAAGTCAAAGACAAATCATTTAATTTAATTAGACCATTATTAGGCAATTTTAAACGTTAATTACAAGAAAAAGGAAAATTAAATCTAGTTGCCCCTTTGAAGAATGGGCGAGAAACATTTAATTTCAAAATTAAATTAATGTGAAAACAATGTACCTACCTAAAATAAAATTGCCTCATATGTCTAGTGCTCGGAAGCCTGACTACCGAACATGGAGTCTGTGGTTTGATGAACAGGTCGGCCAGTATTTTTGGATTCCACGGAATGTTGTAAAACAAGAATTGACAAGTGTCCGTGAAATTTATAGCTTGTTCTTCTCCATAGAGGCGTTTCTACGTTTTGGAATAAGCTTCGACTATTTGGCGAGCTGACCTACTCCTTGACAGTTTAAAAGTGCTTGTAAAAAGTTTAATTGAAATAAATGCTTTGACTTACTCTTTTAATAGAAATGTTTTATAATATTTTAAACAGGATTACAATTATTAATCATCATCTGCCTAGCCTTTTCCCAACTATGTTGGGGTCGGCTTCCAGTCGAACCGGATGCAGCTGAATATCAGTATTTTACATGGAGCGACTGCCTATCAGACCTCCACAACCCAGTAATGGGTAATACGATACTCTTGGTAAGACAATTACAATTATTAATACAGGGTGATAATTCTTTGTTTTCGTTCACAGGTAAACGCATAGGACAGAATACTCTCCGCTACGGCATGGCAGCAGTGATACTGAACTTCGAGCTCCTGCCACTACCCGAGTACCCCATCCCCAACGAAATCCCCATTGAGAAGAGAGGCCTATTCTACCTGCCTGCCATACCTATGTCCGTACAATTCAAACGTAGGAAGTAACTACATTTCTTAGTGTGTCAGATAGCCGGTAAACACAGGTATCAACTATTGACTTTGAAATGAGACAATTCTGGAACCACAAAACCTCTTGTGTTTGATATGAGGCAAGCCCGCCACACTATTTCTATCCACTCATACAAGTAACTCATGCAAGCCAGAATTAACAGTAAATAAATAAATAAATAATTTATTCAAATAAAAATGTTCACAAAAAGTGTACATAAAACCAAACAGATAACAAGATTTTCCATAAAATTACAGTGCCTAAAAATTAACTAAAACTAAATAATTATAGGAGCAAGTATCGATAGTTCGGAATTGCAATGTTAGGTAGCGACCCGCCCGATCTAAAACAGTGGCAATCAAAAGAGAGTATTGAAGATCTACAAGTCCTGGAGTAACTATTAAACTCTTGGATCACGCATCAAAATTAAACAGAAAATAACTGTAGTAAACTGAGGAAAAATATCATTTCTTTCTCTGACTTTTTATATAAATATATGCGCACGCGCACCGTACGTAATTTTGTTTTATTATAGCGTTATAAAAATAACAGCAGTTATTCTGTTATACTAAGGTAGACTGGTAGAAAATACCCAAGGCATTAAGTCCGCCTTTGTACGGTGTATTTTTTACAATATGTGCATAAAGTTTAAATAAATAAATAATATATTGTAAAATTACTGCATTTTGATATCCTTTTTTTTTTGTAAATATCTACTAATTATACTTATCGTGAATTAACGAAGCTTATTCTACGCTAACGTTGTAAAAACGGCAGCGTTGTAACGTTATATTGAATAGAGTATAGCTCAAATGACATTGGATTTTCATTTTTCGCGAATACGCACGTGATTTGTCGACTATTAGTAATAATGCAATGATGAAATCAATACATATCGGCGTTTCACGAGCTTCTCGATACACGCACTACCCCAAAAATAAGTAAAGTCATCCTCAGTGTTAATTGGGCTTGAAATAACAAAAACAAATTATTTAATTTAAGATAGCATGCTATAATATTTATATTGTTAATAATAAATATTTTGATTGTATGTCTTTGTAATGACTTTTTAATTTTTCCGTAACTCATTACGTTACGCAGCTTTTATGATAAGGGGTGATAACCTAAGTATATAATGGACCTATTTATGTAATGGAGATGACAGTAATGCTTACGCATACCTATTATACGTTTTTCGTCAAACATGGTGACAGAAAAATGTCATACGTCATTCATTAATATTATTGAGTGTGACTTCAACTTTGCGAGATCAGAAATGAGGAGATCCGCAGACGAAAAAAACGCAGATAAAATTACCGACATAGCCCCGCGAATCAGCAAGATGAAGTGGCAGTGGGCAGGGTATATGGCACGCAGAGCTGATGGCCGATGGGGCCGCAAAGTTCTCGAATGGAGACCACGCGCCGGCAAGCGCAGCGTAGGACGTCCACCCACAAGGTGGACGGACGACCTGATTAAGAACAAAGGAAGTCGCTGGATGCAGGCCGCTTCCAACCGGTCCTTTTAAAAATTCATAGGGGAGGCCTATGTCCAGCAGTGGACGTCTTGTGACTGATATGATGATGATGATGACTTGGATTTTAAAAAACAATATTCATTGCTTAGTCCATAATCATTTTTTTTAGTTTGTGTTTTATAAAATTATAACGCAATTAAATTGTTTGCAACATCAAGTGCCCTAAAACCAATGGAACATCTTGTCGCTTTCAAGGACACCTTATACGTTAATAAACGGCGAATAGTTTAGGAGATATGCGCACACAGATGATCATACAACATTTATACATACAAGTAGTAGTTGAGTAAAAAAATCATAAACTTTAGTATTTCAGATTAAAAAATCTTATTTCGAACTTTCAACCCTGCCGGTTGCCTAACGAATGGTATCTATACATATAATAAAATTGTAGCGATGTCAAAACTGTACATTTAATATTTTTGAGAAAAAGTGATTGCTACGAGGTCGGGGAATGATTCTAATGCCGAAAATACAATTTTTAGAATTTTTGTCTGTTTGTCTGTTTGTCTGTTTGTTTGTTAGCGCATCACGCAAATACTGCCGGACAGATTCTGTTCAATTTTTGCATATATATTCCACATAGGCCAAATTTGACCGTAGGCTATAAATTATCACGCTATCTGCTTTGGGGGCTGAGCAATGTTGCATTATGTTTTGTTCTCCTACAGATTACATCGCGTTTATAAAAAGACGAGACTAAATATAAGAATACTTTAGGTAGCTGGGGCTTAAACTACTGAAATAATTATCATAACGCTATACCTTCAAGGAGCTAAGTAGTTAATCGTGACAGACTAGAACTAGAATTTTAGAGTTTGTCCTATCGAAGCATGTGGTCTAATGGTTCGATGACCGCCATACAAGTCTCTGGGTATGAGTTCGAACCCCAATAGCTGTTTTACTTTTTGTGATTTTTTAAATACATTTTTAATGCTAGAACATTTCCAAACTTTAATAATATTGAAGTAGGCATTCTTCCGCCATAACATTTTGCTTTCTTATTTTTCAAATATTTTATTATTTCTGCATAAAATAATGTCTATACAATCACAGTTTCATATTATATTGAAGCCAAGATTATTAATTTATCAAAATAAAAAAAATAAACAATTTGATAGGTGTGGGAACGATAGTAGAGCGGAAAATATAAGTATTGTTAAAAAAAAACTGTCTGTTTGACTCTTTAAATTAAATTTTGACAAAATAGTCTTTAAATGTCGGGCAACACGTGGCTGTATTATATAACGCGATTGAATTATTTTCGCATCGATGTTTCCCCTAACAATAATTTACACCAGTTGAGACATGTACAGTACCTTCTAGATACATCACTGAGTTCACTACCGGGAAGCAGGTACTCTGGCAGCTTCAAATAGTCATGAGGTGGTGGCTGTCTTTCTTCCCACAATCTACTTCTCTCTTTGAGTGGTGGGTTTTGTAATAAATAGTGAAGCTATTTGGGTATTTGTAACAAATAATGGAGTTAGGTAGGTAAACATTATTGCATTATGTTTATTATCTGCGAAGATTTTACCACGGGACTGTTATAAAATAAGTACATAAAATATTCAAGATTTTTAACATAATATTTATCCTATGAAATAATTAAATCATCAAGTCATAGCCACAAGGAGTTAAGCAGTTAATTGTGTAATAGAATTCAATACAAGACCGATTCTGGCCACGACGGCTATTCTTAAAACAGGCTAGCCCAGTATGCAGGAGATATTAAAATGCACAAGTGTGTGAGCAAACGCTCCCTCTTCCCTAACTCTCATATTCCGACGTGTCGGCAATCCGACACAACCGGGGAGAGATCAGGCGCAGGACCAACGGCTTTACGTGCTTTCCGAGACACGTGAGTGTCACACCACCAACGTCCGTACTCCGGGCTGTTACTGAGAAATTCGTAATGGAAAAACCCATTACCCCACGATCAACAGTTTTGCTGGCCACCACGAGACCAACGGGGCAGTTCAAATATGACATGTATGGGAATAGTTATTTTTAGTTAATTGTTACGTAAATAAAGTGAATAGTTTCGTTGTTTAATGAAAACCATGTAAAATATTTTGTGTGGGTTCAATTTCAATCAATTGTTACTTTTTGTTATTATTTTAATAGGTTTTTGTTTTGATGCAGTAGGATTTCAATATTATAATAAAACAGGTTTAGGTGGGTTTAGTTTTTTCCCGTACATAACTTTGAAAATATGCATGGTTCGACTGAAGAGGAATGACCGGAACAGAATTCTACTGATTCCACAAATTCTAGCTACGCTAAGAATATTTTTCGTAAGTAAAAAACGGCGCCTCAGACTATTTAAAGAGTTACCAAGTTATATCGATAGTAGGATCGCCGCAACACCATGATGCTCTGACGCAGGTATTCTCCGGACATGTTGACATGAGACATGAGGACACGCCAGAGTGATATCATTGTGAGGATCATCCGGTGGACACGATGAAGCATAAGGTCGAGGTCTGCCCTGCTTTGGCGGAGCACCGCCGTGTCCTCATAGAGGCGATCGACGGCAACGGGCCTGCGGTCGGCGAGCGTTGGGTGGCTCGCCGTCCGATCAGAACCATACCCGTGCCGACGCCGCGTTGTGTTTCATACACGTCTCAAAGAGATATCAGCACAGAAGACGGGGCCCACTAGGGCCAGTGCCTGCCACGGTTGCGGAATTTGTTCGAAAGACTCACCGCGGCTCTGGAACGCGATGGGCATAAGGAGAAAACGGATGGATTTTAGTCAGTAAGAGTCTGAAACTTCCTTCCGACAGAACGGAAGAACTCATATGACGATTTTCCATCATTAAAAAAGAAGGGTCACCGCACCGTGGGCCTACCAACCTCGACACTTCATACAAGTGTCGTACGATTTATTTGCAAACGTTATGTGTGCAATACTTTACTGTCTGGGCTGCGCTACGCTACCAAAAAAGCATACTTCTATTCCAATAACTAAAAAGAAATAAATTAGCTACAACAGGAAGTGTAAAAAATGTCTCTCAGACTTCAAGCTTTTACGATACAATCATGTAGAATCATGCACCAATCATTAATCATGCATCGCATGCAGAATTTAGTCTAATAGGTCCTGTACTGTCAACAGACCATGATATTCTGCATGCTTACAAATAAATGAACTTCAAAATACAAAATGGAAAAAGGTTACCTATTACCGTCATTCTGCAATAGATGAAAGGTAATTTGAGAGGTAAAACTTTGCTTAGCCTTTTAATAAGTCATATGCTTACTGTTTTTTGCCCAGACTTTTTCCCAACAACATAATTATTATTAACTTGGTTATAACACGAAGTTCAGATTTAGTTAGCAGTTGCTCTGATTACAAGATTCATTTCTACGGTTTTGATACTAGACAGATTATTAGATATATTTAAAATGCTTTTCTACGGTTAGAGAAAGAAAAACAAGTAAATTTTGACACCACATCACAGTATTTTCGAAAGGAATAGTAAAGCCATATCATATACCCTCCGCATAAAAATGTTTTAATCCCAGGTATGGCGCAAGCTCTTTACCAACCGGAAAATTTTTAAAACTTTAAAATCGGACTCCGGGCGTCTACTGACTAATTTTTAAAACCCACAGTTGTAACTATTATTAACCTTAGAAACCATTTGAAATGGCTGGAAGATTATGATGACATACTATTCAATCCTTAATTGGTTAAGTAACACTAAGGCTGACGTGAGCGAAGCCGCGGGCAACAGCTAGTATAAAATATACCAGCTTGCAAACAATGTAGTAACATACATACATATCAACTAATCAACAATAAATAACTCAGACATTTATACGACGGAAATAAACCAGGAAGTCTGCATTTTTAGGGTTCCGTAGTCATGGGTGCCACCGGGACCCTATTACTAAGACACCGTTAGTGTGTCTGTTAGTAGGTTGTATGTCATGGGCCGTAATAGGAAGAGAATTGTTAAAAAAAATCGCGATGTGTTTTTCTATTTCGACTATAACCAATAATAAATCACAAAGTCAAAAATAAAGGTGATCCTAACAACAAAACGTGCTTTTTCGGCGTATTTTGCTCGATCTCAATATTGGACATTGCTACGGAACCCTTCGGATGCGAATGTGACAGACGCTTGGCCAGTTTTTTATTAACATTACAATGTTGAATCAAGGGTAATGTTGTTTATTTATTTATATATTCAATAGAGTACATCAACAGCACACACTGCACACATGACATGTCATAGTCTATACATATAATAAAATTGTAGCGATGTCAAAACTGTACATTTAATATTTTTGAGAAAAAGTGATTGCTACGAGGTCGGGGAATGATTCTAATGCCGAAAATACAATTTTTAGAATTTTTGTCTGTTTGTCTGTTTGTCTGTTTGTTTGTTAGCGCATCACGCAAATACTGCCGGACAGATTCTGTTCAATTTTTGCATATATATTCCACATAGGCCAAATTTGACCGTAGGCTATAAATTATCACGCTATCTGCTTTGGGGGCTGAGCAATGTTGCATTATGTTTTGTTCTCCTACAGATTACATCGCGTTTATAAAAAGACGAGACTAAATATAAGAATACTTTAGGTAGCTGGGGCTTAAACTACTGAAATAATTATCATAACGCTATACCTTCAAGGAGCTAAGTAGTTAATCGTGACAGACTAGAACTAGAATTTTAGAGTTTGTCCTATCGAAGCATGTGGTCTAATGGTTCGATGACCGCCATACAAGTCTCTGGGTATGAGTTCGAACCCCAATAGCTGTTTTACTTTTTGTGATTTTTTAAATACATTTTTAATGCTAGAACATTTCCAAACTTTAATAATATTGAAGTAGGCATTCTTCCGCCATAACATTTTGCTTTCTTATTTTTCAAATATTTTATTATTTCTGCATAAAATAATGTCTATACAATCACAGTTTCATATTATATTGAAGCCAAGATTATTAATTTATCAAAATAAAAAAAATAAACAATTTGATAGGTGTGGGAACGATAGTAGAGCGGAAAATATAAGTATTGTTAAAAAAAAACTGTCTGTTTGACTCTTTAAATTAAATTTTGACAAAATAGTCTTTAAATGTCGGGCAACACGTGGCTGTATTATATAACGCGATTGAATTATTTTCGCATCGATGTTTCCCCTAACAATAATTTACACCAGTTGAGACATGTACAGTACCTTCTAGATACATCACTGAGTTCACTACCGGGAAGCAGGTACTCTGGCAGCTTCAAATAGTCATGAGGTGGTGGCTGTCTTTCTTCCCACAATCTACTTCTCTCTTTGAGTGGTGGGTTTTGTAATAAATAGTGAAGCTATTTGGGTATTTGTAACAAATAATGGAGTTAGGTAGGTAAACATTATTGCATTATGTTTATTATCTGCGAAGATTTTACCACGGGACTGTTATAAAATAAGTACATAAAATATTCAAGATTTTTAACATAATATTTATCCTATGAAATAATTAAATCATCAAGTCATAGCCACAAGGAGTTAAGCAGTTAATTGTGTAATAGAATTCAATACAAGACCGATTCTGGCCACGACGGCTATTCTTAAAACAGGCTAGCCCAGTATGCAGGAGATATTAAAATGCACAAGTGTGTGAGCAAACGCTCCCTCTTCCCTAACTCTCATATTCCGACGTGTCGGCAATCCGACACAACCGGGGAGAGATCAGGCGCAGGACCAACGGCTTTACGTGCTTTCCGAGACACGTGAGTGTCACACCACCAACGTCCGTACTCCGGGCTGTTACTGAGAAATTCGTAATGGAAAAACCCATTACCCCACGATCAACAGTTTTGCTGGCCACCACGAGACCAACGGGGCAGTTCAAATATGACATGTATGGGAATAGTTATTTTTAGTTAATTGTTACGTAAATAAAGTGAATAGTTTCGTTGTTTAATGAAAACCATGTAAAATATTTTGTGTGGGTTCAATTTCAATCAATTGTTACTTTTTGTTATTATTTTAATAGGTTTTTGTTTTGATGCAGTAGGATTTCAATATTATAATAAAACAGGTTTAGGTGGGTTTAGTTTTTTCCCGTACATAACTTTGAAAATATGCATGGTTCGACTGAAGAGGAATGACCGGAACAGAATTCTACTGATTCCACAAATTCTAGCTACGCTAAGAATATTTTTCGTAAGTAAAAAACGGCGCCTCAGACTATTTAAAGAGTTACCAAGTTATATCGATAGTAGGATCGCCGCAACACCATGATGCTCTGACGCAGGTATTCTCCGGACATGTTGACATGAGACATGAGGACACGCCAGAGTGATATCATTGTGAGGATCATCCGGTGGACACGATGAAGCATAAGGTCGAGGTCTGCCCTGCTTTGGCGGAGCACCGCCGTGTCCTCATAGAGGCGATCGACGGCAACGGGCCTGCGGTCGGCGAGCGTTGGGTGGCTCGCCGTCCGATCAGAACCATACCCGTGCCGACGCCGCGTTGTGTTTCATACACGTCTCAAAGAGATATCAGCACAGAAGACGGGGCCCACTAGGGCCAGTGCCTGCCACGGTTGCGGAATTTGTTCGAAAGACTCACCGCGGCTCTGGAACGCGATGGGCATAAGGAGAAAACGGATGGATTTTAGTCAGTAAGAGTCTGAAACTTCCTTCCGACAGAACGGAAGAACTCATATGACGATTTTCCATCATTAAAAAAGAAGGGTCACCGCACCGTGGGCCTACCAACCTCGACACTTCATACAAGTGTCGTACGATTTATTTGCAAACGTTATGTGTGCAATACTTTACTGTCTGGGCTGCGCTACGCTACCAAAAAAGCATACTTCTATTCCAATAACTAAAAAGAAATAAATTAGCTACAACAGGAAGTGTAAAAAATGTCTCTCAGACTTCAAGCTTTTACGATACAATCATGTAGAATCATGCACCAATCATTAATCATGCATCGCATGCAGAATTTAGTCTAATAGGTCCTGTACTGTCAACAGACCATGATATTCTGCATGCTTACAAATAAATGAACTTCAAAATACAAAATGGAAAAAGGTTACCTATTACCGTCATTCTGCAATAGATGAAAGGTAATTTGAGAGGTAAAACTTTGCTTAGCCTTTTAATAAGTCATATGCTTACTGTTTTTTGCCCAGACTTTTTCCCAACAACATAATTATTATTAACTTGGTTATAACACGAAGTTCAGATTTAGTTAGCAGTTGCTCTGATTACAAGATTCATTTCTACGGTTTTGATACTAGACAGATTATTAGATATATTTAAAATGCTTTTCTACGGTTAGAGAAAGAAAAACAAGTAAATTTTGACACCACATCACAGTATTTTCGAAAGGAATAGTAAAGCCATATCATATACCCTCCGCATAAAAATGTTTTAATCCCAGGTATGGCGCAAGCTCTTTACCAACCGGAAAATTTTTAAAACTTTAAAATCGGACTCCGGGCGTCTACTGACTAATTTTTAAAACCCACAGTTGTAACTATTATTAACCTTAGAAACCATTTGAAATGGCTGGAAGATTATGATGACATACTATTCAATCCTTAATTGGTTAAGTAACACTAAGGCTGACGTGAGCGAAGCCGCGGGCAACAGCTAGTAGGTAATAAAAGTAGTACCTACATACACAAGTCAATGTCATGCATGACTTCTACTGTATATGTATACCTAAAGGCCTATTCAGACCTAAGCGGTATTCGCTACCGTCTGCGGCAGAGAAAACCCAGTGGGTATGCGGTAATAGTACTGTTCAGACCTAAGCGGTATTCGCTACCGTTCGTAACCCGCGTGGTATGTACCTCTACCCACAGCGGCAGCGAATACCGCTCAGGTCGCTCTAGCCGCGGTACTTGATACTAAATACCTGAGCGAAATCCGCGCGGTATGTACCTCTACCCACAGCGGCAGCGAATATCGCTTAGGTTTGAATAGGCCTTTAAATAGGTACTTATACACAACATTCACAAGTAATGACATAGGACAGAAGCTGCTAAGTTTCTGATCAAATTCAACACCAAACGACAACACCAGCCTATTATTGACCCCCTGCAGAGCAAACGCCTCTTCTCATACAGAGAAGGCACGAGTATTGATCACCACGATTGCTCAAGGCGGAATGGCGATTGCAGACTTATACATTATAAGTCCAGGTTTTCTCATGATGTTTTCACCAATGTCCGAGATGACCAAGATAAATTTAGAAAGTAGTAATATGAATTTAAATAGTCACATTGGTAATTGCCTGATATCGAACCCGCCACCTCATGCATGAGACCGACACTGCGCAATTACGACACGACATGATGGCTTATGTGGATTAATTTTAAGAACATCTTAATCATTTGGATTATGTATCATTTTGGGGTTTGTGTGTTATTCTAAAAATCTACATCTCCTCCTCCAGAAACCCTCAGGATCTTCCCGCCAATGGGCTGGCTGGACCGCATCGCCGGCAAAGACTACAAGATCGACGACAAGCTGACCATCTCTGCCGGCACCACGGTGTACGTGAACGGCGTGAGCATGCACATGGACCCGCAGTACTTCCCAGAGCCCGAGGTGTTCAACCCGGACCGGTTCCTGCCGGAGAACGAGAGGAACATCGTGCCGTACACCTTCCTGCCGTTTGGAGATGGTCCTAGAAACTGTATCGGTGAGTCAAGTTAGCAAAACTAGTATAGCCGTTTTTTTTTCGCCGATTTTCTTCTTTATTGTGGGTGCGTTTGTAAGCATATAAGTTCACATACACAAACATCCAAACCCGGAACAACTATCTGCCATACAATTATTTGTTCCGTGTTTTAATCAAACCCGCGACATGCAGCGCAACCCTTTCTTCTTAAACCATAAAAATATCATTATTATCTGCCAGCCCTTATCCCATGTTACTTCGGGTGGGCGCAACACGTTTTCTTCTTCCACGCCGTCCATGTTCCAACCACCATACCATCACTGACTCCCTTCAAACTGTTATATGCCAATTTTTATGTAAAAACCTTGCTAATGTTTTTTTTTTATATTTCCAGGCATGCGCTTCGCCTACCAGACTATCCGACAAGGTCTGGCTGATCTTGTACTGAACTACGAGTTTAAGGTCCTCCCGAATACTCCGAAACCCAACGAGGTGGAAGTAGAGAAGCAAGGAATGTTCCTCATGCCCGCCAAGAAGATGGTCGTCCAGTTTGTGAGGAGGGACCATGAATTTGTAGCCTCAGCGTAATAAAATGGTGATCAAAATATACCAGTTGTTGTTTTTTTAGGTAATTCTTTTATGATAAGTTTATTGCCAGATCTGTGGTTCTTTCTTCTTTATCGTGTGGGCAGTAAGGTCTAACGACCCCACACACACACCTAGTGTCAGAGTTTCTAAACCGCCTCAAGGGCCTCTGACATGGTTACCGATGTCAGTGACATCCAAGATATACTTAGAAAGTACATATGAATTAGAAAAAGTCACATTGGTACTTGCCCGTGCCCGGATGCGAACCCGCAACCTCATGCATTAGAGGTGGGTGCCTTAACCACTAGGCCATCACGACATTAAGATCTGTGGTAAGAGGCGTATGGTAAAATATACAAAGAATGTTGATTTATAGACGCAGTCACACGTTATGAACAAAAATATTGTACCGTTTTATATATTTCTTTTTTCTATGTCATCGTCTACCTACCCTTTAACTAGAGGTACACCATGACGCTTACCTCTTTCGTTAATATACGACGAATAGTGTGTAGGAGATAATAATATGCTCATTCAGAATAAACATATACCTACGTACACTGCTCAAATCATAACCCTTCTCTCTTGGAAAACATTACATCCCTTAGCACATCTTGGCAGGTTTCTTAACTGGTATCAGGGATAGCGACCAAATAGCTAATGTAAATGAGAAATAGTCATCCCTACTGAATCTCTTCAATACCTACATTATATCCTTTGCAAAAAACTAAATAACATTTTCGTTTTCTCCCTCCGTTATCCGGAATCTGCTTGGCTCACATCCCCCCCCCTCCCCCCTCCCTGTAGATTAACACCCTTCCAGTTTATATATCATTACTGGCTATCGATGTCGCCACCTATTCTCATTAACGATAGTGCTACCATCGTTACCGATAACCGTTATTTATAGCCGTTATTCAACGGGTTATTTTTTCATTCAGATTATTGTTACAGATAAGTTTTTTTTGGCTGATTTAATAGCTATATATTTTGAAAAACAATCACTCTCAATCAATACGTAATAGCCATTTTATGAAAATAGCAGAAAGTAACACCAGTGGTCATAAATTTTAACTTGTAATCATACAATTTGCTGAATTCATAACTGATATAGATATTTAGACTAACTGCGGCTTTTTCAATTCATTTGTACTTTCGAAGTTTATCTTGGATGTCACTGATATCAGTGAAAGAAAACATCGTGAAGAAACCTGGATTTACAATTAATGGAAGTTTGAAATCGCCAAACCACATTGAGCAAACGTGGTGATCAATGCCCATGCCTTCTCTGTATGAAAAGAGGCCTTTGTCCTGCAGTGAGACAGTAATAGCCTAATACCATAACTACACTTCAATTAGTTCATAAAACATACATATTCCTTAAATCCTTCCTCCTTTTTACTGTCTGAAGGGCCCTTGAATTGATGAGACCGTAAAAATATGAAAATAACGTTTTAATACCGTTACTTGTGTCCCATGCCTAACATAGTCATCACTGCTTAATCGTTAAGATAAAGGGATAGCTTCTTTTTATGATCCCTCGCGGGTTTATGTCTTAGGATGTGTGTACACTGGCCGAAAGATTTTTTTTTTCTGGCCGAAGATGTCATTGTATGGCAAACAGGCCGACGGCCCACCTGATGTTAAGAAGTCGCCGCTACCTATACACATCTGCAATTTCAGAAGCCTTGCAAATGCGTTGCTATCCCAGAGACAGAGTTGAAATGAAGTTGAATGAGTTGTTGAATATCCCATGTGCCTGTAATTACACCGGCACCCATACCCTTAAAACCGGAACACAACAACGCTGCTTTGCGGGAGAAATACATATGGAGGTAGTACTACTCAGGTCGAGCTCCTTCACAAAGAGCGCTTCTAGTACTGAACTACGAGTACTACTTCTTTGAACTTTAAAACTCAAACATTGGCCATGATTTTAATTCTTTTTTCGCGTTGGTTTAGTCTAGAATGAATGGCTAGTTCTGTGTATAAATGACAGACGATATTATAATGAGCCAAAACTGCAATCTATAGCTCTTCCGAAATAAACAAAAGAAAAACAGTAAATTATTCGAACGTCGAACACTATTTAAAAAGAAATCTCATTGGGAAAAACATTTGGATCCCAAGTCATTCTTGACACCAAAGAAGAAGATGAACACCGTCGCGTTGTCCGTGTTCGCTCGTGTGTGCTCCCCCTTAGATAAGGATCCCCTTACAATCTATTAACGTAAGGCCAGGTCACTATATTACGGCCGTATCTTTTCTGCGGGGATTACTGTGGGGACCTACTAGCCTAGAGTAGGTTGCAGAAACTCGGGAAACTGTGAAAAAAAATGTTAAGATTTTGGTTCTTAGTGAAAGCTGAGGTTTTTTGGCTTCTTTACTTTTCGTTCCTACTTTCTTTTTCGATCTGAATCCTCATCTCAAGAAGTACATTATGAAACTTTGTATAATCTCTACATAGTATGAAACAAAATCGCTCCCCGCCGTCTGTACGCTTGGATCTTCTAAACTACGGAACAGATCTTGATGCGGTTTCCATCAATAGATAGAGTGGTACATGAAGAAATTTTATAAGTATAGAACATCACGCTACGACCAACGAGACCGGTCCAGAGCAGTAACTTAATTCGTAACTGAACGCGGGTGACACCGTGGGTATATAACTAGCAAAATATAATCGTAAGCTAAAATTGAAATTCAATCATCAAAAAGTTTTATTGGGTTTTTCTAAGCCAGCTCAGATAATAGCAATAGGCTCGCCACCTAATACATCCGACCTAAACACACCGTTAAACTGTAGGTGTACATTGGTACACCTCTGTCTAATCTTCCGGGAATACAGGCGTATTGTGTGTAATCCAATCATTCGGTTTCAACCACAAATTCCTCACCAAGTTCCTTCCCCCATAATGAGGTCCCCTCCTCGTTTACAAGCAGGTAAACCCTCATCCTCTAATGACCTCTAAGCCTCTAAATAATCGCCGCTTCGTCCCTACAAGTCCTCGCGATGGAAGGCTTCCGAGGATTATGAGACTAATTGCCAATCATGACACAACTCTCCTAAGAGAATTTGAAAGGGCAGGAGCGTGGGCAAAGTTCTATTGCTTTGATTTAGCCAATTAACTTCGAGGCATTGTGATGCATTATTTAAGAGGAATGGTAGACAGTTTTAGCTGTTTTTTTTTAGATTACGGGTGTTTATGGGTTAAAATACAATTAAAGGCGTTAATTTTTGTCAATATTGAAACAAAATTAATTTAGCGTAAATACAAATTGAAGTCGGTAAGAAGAATCTTGACTATGAATCGTCTCGATCTAATTTCAGAAGTATTTTCAAAAGGAACTAGCTAAGTACGCATGAGAGCATAGTGCACAAGTTTGTGAGCAAACACAGGTGCACCCCTCCCCCTCTTCCATCACAATGGGACGAAATTCAACATAACTGGAAAAAAATGTAATGTAATTTTTTACCAGACCTAGGAATGGAACCCAGAACACCACGCTCACTAACGGGGCATTTAAACAGCCACAATAGTCTAGTGTATTGCGTAGTATTTCTAAAATACATAATTTACTTTAAATTATTTAGATAAAACATTCACCAACAGAAAATTAAATAAGCAAACACATTTTATTAGTTTTTACAGTTAAATATAAGTAAATTAGATTGTTTCCAACTAACAACAAAAAAACCGGGTCACATTTCAATATTTCCATCATAAAAACTCTACAATAATTTAAAAAACCCGATCCCTAACTCCCAAGACACGTGGTTTAGTACGGCGCCAGTAAAAAAATCCTCTTACAGTTAATCTGACAGGCGACGGTCCGGTCCCGGCGCTCCGGTTTGCATCCGGACGCAAAATATGGAGAAGAGGTTACAATGTTACCGCTGTGGCGTTTTTGAATCGGAAAAGTTGTTTGTTTTGGAGGAAAAATGGATTAATAATGTATGTACAGTTGGTTCGGTGTGGTTCGATGTAATTTTTGTATTAGCCTATTTTGTGTCCTCACCCTTTCGACTTCTTCGGGTTGTTCGAAGAAAATACCGCGCCCCCGGAACGCAAAGGGCATAAGAAGGAACATAGATGGGTTTTAGTCAGTAAAGTCTGACAACAGCGCCGCCCAGGGCGGGAGAAGTTAATAAAATGAAAGGGTTAAATTTTTTTTTCCGTATCCA
The DNA here is from genome assembly GCA_932526535.1 of Caradrina clavipalpis. NCBI lineage: Eukaryota > Metazoa > Arthropoda > Insecta > Lepidoptera > Noctuidae > Caradrina > Caradrina clavipalpis. The sequence continues at coordinate 746,318 of OW052101.1, forward strand.
AAAATAAAATCACTCGTTCCCCTTAGGGGCAGCCGTTTCACCAGCAGTGGGAACGCGGAAGATAGAGAAGTTTGAGTAGCCAGAATTCTCTATCTTGCGAGGTATCTGGCCTCGAAAATTGGCTCGAAAAAATTATAAGATCATCACATCACCTTTGCCGCGGTGGACCTCGAAGTATAAATATTACCAAAATAGAACTTAATTAGAGATATTTAAAATACCAATTTAGGCCTATTCTTCATGCAATTTAGTATTTAAAACTTAAAATCTTACATTTACATATAAATCATATATTATTATATCAAACATATTTTGTGTTGTAATTCACAGGCATTACAGAGATTGACTAAAATATTAAATGATGGGAAACCAATGACACGTATGCCAGTGGTGGCACGCGACGAAATCATTCGGGCACGCCAATAATTAACAAATCCGATAATCCATGTATTTGATCAAATCAATTTGCAACAGCAGAAACTACACCAAGCTTTTTTAAAACAGTACCAATAACGAATGTTGCACAAATTTTTAGTTTCAAAAAAAGAGCTATAAACACCATCACGCCATGGGTTAAGGTGACGTGTACCAATGTACGCCCACAGTTCGGAGGTATGTTTACGTCCCATGTAATAAGGGGCGAGCCTATTGCCATTAATCGGGCAAAAAAATCGTAACACCGAGCTGCTACTGAGAATTTCATAGAAAAACCCAATAACACTTTGCTCGATCTGGGAATTGAACCCAAGACCTCTAGTGTAGCAGTCGTGCTTAGTACCACTAGGTTAACAAGGCAGTCAAACACACGAGGCACACGATTAATAATGTAGTTTTATTATTATTTTATTTTACCTTATTGGTAAGGCTCTTCAGAAAAGTCGGGTGCGCAGTACTCGTAACCGGCGTGCTTGTATGACCAGATGTATGAATGTGGAAGAGGCGAAAGGAGTGTGTAAGGATCGTTGCAGGTGGCGTTCTGTGGTTTCGGCCTACCCTCATGGGAAAAAGCTTTAAGGGGGAAAAGTTTATGTATTTATGAAATTTAATTTTACACTATTATATCACGAATTCAAGACTCTTCGAAGCCACATCATGGCCAATAAGCCACATAATTATTGCATTACAAACTTGCACATGATCACCAATAAAGGTCCCCCATCCGTAAGCCACAGAGAACAAATCACTTGAATAGGTAACATTGATACAGCGATTACAGTTTGTCCCCGGACACCGGTTGAAGGCTTTCACCTAAGTTAGAGGATTTTTGTGCAAAGCCCTTTGCCACACAATACTTGAGTCGGGAGCTCACACCTGAACTATGAACAAGTAGCCTTTAATATATTTTATAAGGAAGTACGAAGTTTGAATGGGACTTAATATTGTAAAGCTGAAGAGAACGTTTGTTTTTTTCTTTTGTTGTGTTTAATCTCCGGAACTACTGGTCTGATTCTGTCAATTGTTTCGGAAATACACTCAGCGGCATGGAATGTGGCCCAAGCGTGTTATGTAGCTTATCATCAAAATTAAACTCAAAACAGCATTTTTTTTTTGTTATATATCTTAAATGTTTATTCGCATCCTTAATGCGAATGATTGATTAACAAAAAAAAGGGTTAACATTTAAAATTTAACAAAATTACCAAAAACGACATTAAGTTCAAGTTTAAAAACAATTTTTATGAATGAAATTTACAAAATAACGGTATGGTACTTAAAATTAATAGCGGGTATGTGCACCTCTGGCTCTGATGACCCCATGCATGTGATCAGGCATGCTATGGATTATGTTTTTAATGTCCACATGGGGTATTTCTTCTCAGGCGGCCAACTGAACGGGTTTCATCTGACTGATAGTCTCTGGAGGGTTGGAATTGGATCGGATGTGTCTTTAAAGCATGTCCTAGGCATGTTCTCTTTCTTTGAGGAGTGGCTGGAGCGGCGCCACGGCGCCCTCACCTACCGCCTGACGCAGGTCCTCACCGGACACGGATGTTTCGGGAGGTTCCTGCACCTCATCGGGCGGGAGGAAACGCCCGGGTGTCACCATTGTGAGGATCGCCCCGAGGACACGGTGGAGCATACTTTGGCGGTGTGCCCTGCTTGGGCTGAGCACCGCCGAGTCCTCGAGGCGGCCATCGGCGGCGGCGCCCTCTCGCGTCCGGCACTGGTCCAGGCCATGGTCCGGAGCGAGGGGGAATGGGAAGCAGTCGCCTCCTTCTGCGAAGCTGTAATGCTAGAGAAGGAGGCGGCGGGACGGGAGAGGGAAAGGAGGGTCCCCCGTCCCAGCGGCCGCCGCGGTAGACGATCCGGGCGTCGGGAGCCACGTGACGACTCCCGGCCACCGTAGACGCGGGTCTGTGGACGGTGAGCAATGGGTAGCTCACCGTCCGTACGTTCACTAGCGACAGACCGTGTCGACGGCGCGTTCGTGTTCCACGCGCGCCTGAAAGAGATGTCAGCAAAATTGGATGGGGCCACTGAGGGCCGATGCCTGCCGGGGCTGCGGGTTGTTCGAAAGAGATACCGCGCCCCCGGAACTCAAAGGGCACATGAAGGAACATAGACGGGTTTTAGTCAGTAAAAGTCTGACACTCCCTCCCGCCCCGCCCAGGGCGGGGGAAGTTATTTGATGATTTCCCGTCTATAAAAAAAAAAAAAAAAAAAAAAAAAAAGGCATGTTCTCTCGGATTCATGCCTGCGCTTCGTGCCAGCCACTCCAATTTTGTAATTCTCGCCTCCAATAGTTAATAATCCACGCAACGAACTGTGTGAGGTCGGACATTATCTTACATTAAGATGAAATCTTACCATCGATGGATCTCACGAATGGTTTAACATGTTCTTGGAAGAACTCTTCAATGTATTGCACTGCCGTTAGAAGACCTGCAACTGCTACCAACTCTGTGCGTGCGTCTGAACAGATTCCTCCGCAAATCATGACAAATCCACCATGAAAACTGTCGATTTCCCTGGTAGTGATAGGCAGAAACCTCTCTCTATGCCTTCTCTATCCACGTTCGTGGCCATCTGGACCTCTTAAGGCCACTTAGCATTCATTGGTCCACAGAACTTTACTGCATTGCTCGTGAGTCCAATTTACGTGTTCGCGATCGAACCAAAGTTGAGCTACGCGATGGTGCCTGGGCAGCTCTGAACCTCGAATTGGTCTTCGAGCACGCAGATTCCGTTCCTCCATTCTTCTTCTTATTGTTCGCTCACTTACGTTGATCCCACTTGCCGTTTGTGGCCGCTGCTGTATTTAAACCGCAATAAGAAACCGATTTCTCAAAATTACGAGAGCGATAAATCGGTCATCTCGCGCTGATGTCCACCTAATACCACCACTTTCTGGTCTCCTTGTGTAAAGGCCAGTCTGGTCGTACCTTGTTAAGGCGTACCTGAGAGTTGGAAGAGGTACATTTAAAGTTTCGGCAATCTCTAGCTGCGTTTTCCCCTTACTCCGAAGCAACACAGCCTGAGCAACTTGAGCTGAAGTTAGAGGCACTGTGATCCAATTCTGGATGCATAAATGACTACAGATTAATTAAAAAATAAAACAATAAAGATTAAATGCACGACCATTTGAATATCGAGTTTTAACTCGCCCATGTTTAGTGCGTTCCGGTAACGAACCAACATTAAGAGGGTCACAGAAATTAAACACATTAACTTTTTTTTGTGCTCGCTTTCTTAAATTAACAGAAACAAATGCCCTAACAATCTACCATTCGAAATTCTCATATGCGATATCAAAATCACTTATTATCGGTTTCTTTAAGTTTGGGCCACATTCCGTGCCGCTGAGTGTAGAAAGCTACATTATCCCTTAATGCTTTAAAGAATATACTTTATATGTAATACTTTATAATACTAAGTAAGTATATATATAATACTTTATTATGAAAAAAAATGCCTATGAAACAACTGGTAACTTGTCTTGGTACACACATCTGTCTAAGTTCCCAGTTCTTCTAAGAATACAGGTGTGACACTATAAATACGAAAGTCAAAAATAGATTAATTGGTTTATCCCTCATAAACCAATTGATCTATTTCTGACATATCTCAATTTCCGATAAAATTACAGCCAGATAAACAAAAACTCTTTAAAATTACCAAAACATAAGCCTATTAGCAAGGTGACAGCACTGGACTCGCCATTACATGCAACACACATCGCCACACAGAGAGGTGCGTTGTATGTACGTAGCCCTTCACTCCACAGTACAAACCGCACGCTACACCTACGTAATGCCGAACACTGCACGTCATACAACATAAAGCAAACACACAAACAGATTCATAATTCCCGTGAAGGCAGGTAGTTTGCAACTCGTGCCGGCCCGGCCCCGGGCAGCCGGCAACGCCACGGATTGAATAAACATCCAGTGTTTGACAGCAAACGAGCTATTGGATGTCGGTTCAGCCAGTAAATAAACTGCTCTATTAATTTCTGAAGATTTGGTGTTGTCGGGTCCGTCAAATATTGCGGTTTAAATAGTGTCTGTGTTTATTTGACTATTTCAATGTTCTAGTGCTTACGGGCTTGGCTTCTAGATTGGCCGAAATGTAATTAGGTTTTTCTATTGGCTACGAATATCTCGTCGACTAATTTTGAGTCCGAAAATAGTAAAGTCTAGATCTAGTTTCCAGTAGGCAGAGGCATGCAAACTAATAAGGTCAGGTATTAGATGCAATAAATGTCGTGATGGCTTAGTGGTTAAACCGCATGCCTCTCATATATGAGGCTGTGAATTTGCAACTGGGCACGGGCAAGTACCAATGTGACTTTTTCTATTTCATATGTCCTTCTTAGTTTATCTTGGACATCACTGACATCGGTGAAGGCAAACATCGTGAGGAAGGACTTATAATCCATATAAGTCGTCAATCTGCTTTTAAGCAAGCGTTATGAACAATGCTCGTGCCTTCTTTGTATAAGAAGGCCTTTGCCTGGCAATGGAAAAATAATAGGTAGGTAGGTATTATTATATATGAATACCAACTGTGTGTATCTATCAGCAAATACATGGATTCTGAAAACGGCTAAAACCTCAAAGCACGCTAGAAACAACACAGTGTTCCGTGACGGAAAACACGAAGCTATAACAAAGTAAGTAAAACAAAAAAATGAATATGAAAATTAAACAATAAATCATGGCGAGCACGGTGTATCGGGCGAATGGGCACGTAAGGTCGCCAGCGTAAGAACGTTAATTTATTTTCCGACTGTGTCTACGGTGGGAATATGAAAATTTTCTCCGTCGGGACCCGTAGCAGACGGGCTGTTCCGGTGTCCTTTGACCTTTTCTTTGAAGCTTTCCTTCATTTCTTCTGAGCACGAAAACCAAGGAAGAAAGTGGTCTTCTTTAGACTTTTATTATGTAGATAGCATCACTTACATGATTGTATATCCATGTTAAATTCGACATCCAGAGAAGTACAGCAGGATTAAAGGCATCTTGCTGCAAATGCTGCCTGTATTTTAAAATGAGGTAAACATAATTCAAGTCTGCAAAAGTCCCACGTTAAAGATAATCAATGAATCAACAACAAATCAAAACTCCGGGCTGCTATAATTGAGAACTTCATGATTAAAAGCTCATGTATAGTTAACCTGTCAAATATCTCTCACAGTACTTCCACTTGTGACCATTAGAAGAACGATCGAAACTAGGTTTCTAGCGTTTAGTAAGCGTGCGAACCGCCCGTCTGCCCCCCCGCTACCCGCCTGGTCCAGTTTAATTGGACCACAGTAATTTATCGTGGGATCTCTGTTATCTGATTACGAACCTATCGAAATTGTATTTGAACGAGGGAATTAATTTAACTATACACATACGATCGTCGGTCGGTTGTAGTGCCTGATTGGGACGGCCTTGTACTAATCTAGAGCAAGCTTAGCGAAGCAATCGAGATATTGTAAGAACAAATTGAAATATATTGTATGGATGAGTACAGTTTATGATAGACGGCTTAGGTCGCTGATCATAGATATATTGATTACCCTGATTTGAGTGTGTTTGTGTACAACTATAAAGCACTAATATGTATGTATCTTGTAAAAAGGATCATTTAAATGTCGATTGGTACTACAACGAAATGCCAAATCAGTGAAATGTCGAATGCCTTTTATACATGAGGTATATTGGGTCCAAATCCGGGCAAAAACAAGTGTGACTTTTTCAATTAATTTATTCTCTCTGTGTTAATTCTGCACATCCTTGACATTAGTGAAGAAACACATACCTAGTGAGAAAACCTGGACTTATAATAATTACTAAAAGTCTGAATTTGCTAATGCGCTGCGTAGTAATCAATGCTTGTGCGTTCTCTGTATAAGCCCTTTGCATTTTAGTGGGGCAGTAATTAGGCTGGTATTATTCGGACCTGCGGGCGGTGAGCGTTGGGTGGCAAGCCGTCCGATCAGAACCAGGCCCGGGTCGACGGCGCGTTGTGTTCCAAACGCGCCTCAAAGAGATGTCAGTATAGTAGTTGGGGCCCGCTGGAGCTAGTGCCTGTCAGGGTTGCGGAGTTTGTACTAAAGAGCTACCGCAACACTAGAACGCAAATTGCACTAGAACACGCACGGTTTTAGTTAGAAGGAGTGGGACACTTGATGGAAGACTGACGGAAGAAGTCATTTGATGATTTCCCATCCTTAAAAAAAAGGTTGGCATTCTTATTTTAACTACAATAAAAACTTTCTAACCTTATTTTACGTAAAAAACATATAAATAGGCTCGCCCCCTATTACATTATTTTATTTTTTATTTTATTACATGGGACCTAAAACATACCGGCGAACTGTGGGTGTATATTGGTACACCTCTACCTAACCCTTCGGGGAATGCAGGCGTGATTATATGTAAAACATATCAACCAAAACTTCTCAAATTACGGTTACTCAAAATCCAGGTGTAAAACCAAAACATCCAAAAATCAAAACACGCAGGCGTCGCCGCCGGCGTTACTTTTTCAGTGAGTTGAGCGGAGTTGAGCGAGTTGAGCTGAGTTGAGCTGAACTCACGATAACAAAGGCAAACATAGCGTCGTGCAAACAGCCGGCGCTTGTTTTGTTCCACTTTCTGATGACGGAACACTAACACTGTTAGCTCTGTTCATTGGCTGTGTACTCAAGCTTTTTCTCTGGGGTTAGTGGCTTTAAATATACAAAGGTGAATACCCACATCTATTTTTGGTCTTAAAAATACGTTTGTCACTAGGATTTTTTCCTGTATCGTAGGCGCGTTTAGAGTTGTAAACAAACAACAAATATTTGTGCCATCCGGAAATCAAACTACGTATAGAGATAGGCAGCACAGTAGCCTATTTAGAAAAAAAAATAGGTGAGCAAACCTGTTTTTTCTTCTTCTTAAAAATACGTTGCCCCTCTATAGATGTTTCTCCTATATCAGGTATGCATTTACCAACAACATGTAAACTCACATACACAAACAGCAGACCATACAAATATTTGTTCCGTCCAAGAACCGAACTCAAGACACGTAACAAGGCAGCCAATGGCTTAGGCTACCAACCAACCAGCTAACCATGCTACAATTTATGTGCTGATTACAGCCTGTTTTTTGGTGAGGATGTACCTACTCGTGTACCGGATGTCATAAGATTTTTATGGTATAATTGACTTCCACGCGAATGTAGTCGCGGGAAAAGTTAGTAGTATAAATTACCTGTTCTCCTGATTGTCTCTTCATCCGGCTTGGTGGTAAGCACCAGTCCAACAGCCGTCGATCGCTTGCTACTGCTAAGTAGATAAACCTAATCCAATTCACACAGTAAAAGACTAATAGAAAATTTCCATTTTCGCCCACAATGTAGTACAAGCTTAGAGACTGCGTGGCTTAATAATTTGTGATTGAATCGCTGGCGCGCGCCCAGCTGGCGGGGCGAGCGATAGCGATAACATGACCAGGGGAGCTGTCAGTTTCATCGTTGTGAACGAGGCGAGATATACGCTGATGATGTAGATGATGCAGGCGAAACTGCTCAGAAAATACCTCGCTTTTAGTCCGAAACTATAGTCATGACTAGTTTGAAATTAGTGCAAATTAGTGGAGGCTAGTCTGAAATCAGTCTGAAAGTAGTGCAAATTTGTGGCGACTATTCCGAAACTAGACCGAAATTAATACAAATTAGTGAAGACTAGTCCGAAATCAGTCCGAAATTAGTGCAAATGAGTGGCGACTAGTCCGAAACCAGTCCGAAATTAATCCAAAATTAGTGCAAATTTGTCGAAGCTAGTCCAAAATGAGTTCGAAACTAGTCCAAAATGAGTTTGAAACAAGTCGAAAATGAGTTGGAAACTAGTCAAAACTAGTTCAAAATGAGACCGAAACTAATTAAAATATGTGTACCTACATACTGCCCCGGAAAAACCCGGTACTGCAATAAAAGTCTTCCGGTTACGACATTTTCTTCAAAAAGATCATTTTTTATATATTTTACAAACTTTTGCTCAGCTATACTTGTACTTAATTATAAAGTTACAGAGCATACCTTTTAATTTATCGCCTTTAGCGAAAGAATCCCGTGGAGCGGCGGTCCTTAATTAAATAATTAACATTTTTGTACTGAAGTGGAGATTTTTGAGAAATAATTTCAGTATTATTAACATCTTGTGATAAATAACGGAGATTTTTTCCTTTTAACTTAATTGATTTAAACTACGGTACGTTATTTTAGCTACGAAATGTTTTATTATAAAAAATACTAAAATAACAAACTGCCTCGAATCGTGGCTAGTTAGTCTAGTGGTCCTAAGCGCGACTGCTACGCTAGAGGTCTTGGGTTCGATTTCCATGTCGAGCAAAGTATTATTGGGTTTCCCTACGAAATTCTCAATAGTAGCCCGGAGTTTGGACTTGGGCCCGGTTAATAGCAATAGGCTCGCCCCCTATTACATGGGACCTAAACATACCGGCGAAATTGGGTACACATTAGTACACCTCTGCCTAACCCTTCGGGGAATACCGGAATGATGTGTGTGTTTAAATATGAGACGAAAAACGACCCGATTTGATGATTTCCCGTCTATAAAAAAAGCGTGTATGTAGTAAGCTCCGTCAATTCGCGATAAAATGTAGACTACTAGATATTTAAAAAATATATCACAAAAACACTGTCATTTTAACAAATTAACACCATAAAGTCGTTATTTAAAATAGGTACCTACTGTTATAAGTGGAGTATTTCGTAACTATGTTTGCAAGGATTTAATAGTAAAGTCTAGTAACCCGCTAACACCGCTGCCTTGAGCCGTCAATAAAGCAGGCAAGCTGAGCTGCCTAGCAAAGTAAACAGTGCTAAACTAATGAATTGCCCGGAACAGGTGTATTTTATTACAAGTACCTTCCAACTAGGTGCAAACTGCATAGTAAAACCAAAGAATAATAACTGTTATACTATTACTACCGTTTTTAGTACTTTTATGTAAATTTGAAAATGCCTGGAATTTTAATAATGAGCCAGTCTGAAAGGCAAGTTCTGCTTATTATAAAATGTTTAAAAAGGTATTTTTGACAGATTAATCCTAAATTTTAATAGAATAGCCCCTCTAATTTCTATTCATTTTAGTAAATGGTAGTAAATGTAAAGTAGCGGACCACTTGAGTTCTTAGATGTGAGGTTTTTTTTTAGCGCTGGGAAATCATTAAATGACTTCCCCCGCCATGCGCGGGGCGGGAGGGAGTGCCAGACTTTTACTGTACCATGTTCCTTCTTGTTTGCCCTTTGCATTCGGGGGCGCGGTATCTCTTTCTTACAACCCGCAGCCCCGGCAGGCATCGGGCCTTAGTGGCCCCTCCAATGTTTGGTGTCATCTCATTAAGGCGCGCGTGGAACACGAATGCGCCGTCGACACGGTCTGTCGTTAGTTAACTTAAGGACGGTGAGCTACGCATTGCTACCCACGGTCCACAGACCCGCGTAAACGATGGCCGAGAGTCGTCTCGCGGCTCCCGACGCCCGGAGCGTCTCCCGCGGCGGTTGCTGGGACGAAAGGATCTGCGTCTCTCCCGTCCCGCCACTTCCATTAGGTGCGAGGATGGGCCACCTCCTTAAAGTCGGAAGATGGTAAAAAGTGACCGTCGGCATCATTTCAAATTATTTCTCGGAACACAGCCCATTGTACAGGCGGTGGAACACACGTAAATTAGGCACAACATTCCTAATCCCCGAACAACCGACACCAACAAGCTGGCTCGTGTTCGGAGTGTTCGCTTTAAATTCAGATTCGTATTGATTTACTTATTTTGATTAATAACCGACCTACAAACTTGGTTCATTTACTTTAAAGGTCAAATCATAACGGTTCTGTTAGAAACTAGGTCATTGTAGCGAGATATAACAATACGAATTTAGAGGTTAACCTTTTTAAAATTTAACGTGACTACCTACAAGATTGGTGCAGTGGCTGAGATGCTACGTTCGATTCCCGCACGGAATGAATATTTTTATGGCGTACAGATGGTTGTTCCAAGACAGCTGATGGTGTATGTGAGTTTATATATGTTTGTAAAGGCGCCCCCGGAACGCAAAAGGCACAAGAAGGAACATGGATTAGTTTTTGTCAGTAAAAGTCTGACACTCCCTCCCCCCCCAGGGCGGGAGAAGGTGATGATTTCCTATCCGAAAAAAAAAGACCCCGATACAGGAAAAATTCATAGTGCGGGGCAAAGTTAAAAAAAAACTCATACATTACTAACATACATATTCATATAGGCATCATCCTCATAACTCCTTAAAAAAACCCACTAACGAGCCGCCAAGCCATAAACGCAAAGCTTTCCACTAGAAATAACATCAAAAGAGTTCAAAATTATGAAACGTCATTTTAGCTATACCAGAAAAAAAATATAATATTAAAATCCCTTTGAAAGAGCGGAAAAATATATTGAATATTCATGACACTTATATACCCTTAGGCCGACTGCGGGTTAAAAAAAAAGTTAATTGAATTTCCACAGAATATTTGGAAGTCTATTTAGATTTTGAGTGAACAGCTGAACGCCTTTATTTTCAAATTGGATGGGAAGCTGCTGTTTTGCGGGTGAGTTTTATTATTATAATTAGCTTTGCCTCGGAAAGCACGTAAAGCCGTTGGTCCCGAGTGTCATTCGTAGATCTTTGACAGTCGTTGCGGATAGTCAGAAGCCAAGAAATCTGACAACTAGTCTAACCAAGAGGTATCGTGTTGCCCAGTTACTGGGTTGTGGAGGTCAGATAGGCAGTCGCTCCATGTAAAACACTGGTATTCAGCTGCATCCGGTTAGACTGGAAGCCGACCCCAACACAGTTGGGAAAAGGCTAAGCAGATGATGATGAGCTTTGCTTAAAGGATGTGTGCATGAGATATAATTAAATATAAGATCCCATTTGACACGAATTTAACGTACCTACCGAGTCAATCGAAACGACTAAAATCAATATATCTTCTAAGTCCTATTCTCCATTCTTATTATAGCCACAGTAAATCATCAAATGACTTCTTCTGCCCTGGGCGGATTGGAAAGGAGTGTCAGGCTCTTACTGACTAAAACACATCCTTGTTCCTCCTAATGCCCTTTGCGGTCCAGAGTCGCGGTAACTCTTTCGAACAAACTCCGCAACCCTGGTCACTTTCAACACTCAAAATTTTTGGACATTCAACCACTACGGTTGAATTTTGATTGCTCTCCTACATCATACAAGAAAGCCCTGTAATACCTATGCCTTCCTAGTGCCAGTACTTTCAGCTGTACGCTGATACGTCAGTAAAACAGGTCCACCTTTTACACATAGATAGATTGATTGAATGAACAACCCGAAATAGGGGTCAAAACACATTTGTGGCGAACATCATGGAAGATGTCTGCAACCACTCAGGGAGGACGAATAGAGCCAATAAAATAAGATTACCTCTCATCAAAATAAACGTATTAGATTCCAATAAAACATGACGTCGCGCCACCGACGTCCAGAGGTCGGAATAAAATTAAATTAATGGACACTACCGATATTGACGAGCTATTTGGAAACGCAGAAGGTTCACTGTCCACGAAAATATGCTATTTATTTCACACACCATCATGCCTATATTCCCCGAGAGGTTGGGCAGAGGTGTACCAATTGTTCACCAACAGTTCGCCGGTATGTTTAGGTCCCATGGAGGCAAACCTATTGCTATTTACCGGGCACAAATCCTAACTCCGAGCTGCTACTGAGAATTTCATAAAAAATCCAATAACCCTTTTGCTCGACCTGGGAATCGAACCCAAGACCTCTAGCGTAGTAGTCGCGCTTTGGACTACTGTGATAACGAGGCTGTTAAGGACGAGGCTATTTATTTTAGCGAACATAAATCGATGAATGACCAAAGCACATCACTTAGCTGGTAGAGCAGACGGCCGGTGGGACCGTAACTCTCGAGTGGTGACCACAGACCGGGAGGCGCAGTATGGGAAGGCCCCCCACGAGGTGGACCGATGACATGGTAGTGGGAAATACCCGGTTGTGAGCAGCGTAGGGCAGGTCATTGTGACTATTTTTAGGGGAGGTCTATATCCAGCAGTGGACGTCGTTCGGCTGAATAATAATGATGATGATGATGATAAAGATCCAAAATTAACACAATTTTTTCGATTAAACCAAAGTAGAATAATATTCCTATTACCAATTAGAAAATTGAGATGTTAATAATACTTATAGGTTATACTATATTGCTGTAACAGGGTCTAAAACATTACTTTGATTTTAAACCTTATGTAAGTTTTTTTATGCACATTAGTTATGGGATGCAAATAAATAAATATGAAAAGACTAGCTGACCCGCCACGACTTCGTTCGCGTGGTATCCTACCCCTACCCTACCCTACCCTCTCAACTATCCTATCTCTCAAGTTGGATCGAACTGCACATGGTGTGCGAATTTTATTATAATCGGTTAAGTGATTTAGGAGTCCATTGAGGACAAACATTGTGACACGAGATTTATCCATATTAAGATTACTGAGGTCTAACTAGGCCTTCTGTTTCTTCTTGTATATTGAATCAGGGAGAGAGTACCTCGACAGAGGAAAGTGGAATTATTCAATTTCCGTAGAAAGCAAACCAAAATCCAATTGGCACAGGTTTAAATCAGTTTTGCTTGAATCAGACGTTGGTAGGATGGCAGTTAGTAATAGTACCTACCTAAACTATACTAGGGCTATAGGTAGGGGTATTTACTTAGTAGTTTAAGACAACTGCCTCGGTAGCCTAGTGGTCTTAAGAACGACTGCAACGCTATAGATCTTGGGTTCGATTCCCAGGTCGAGCAAAGTGTTATTAAGTTTTTCAACAAGAAATTCTCAGTGGCAGCTCGGAGATGGGATTTAATTTATGTGCCCGGTTAATGGCTGGCCCCTATTATATGGGACCTAAAACATACCGGCGAACTGTGGGTGCACATTAGTACACATCTGCCTAACCCTTCGGGGAATACAGGCGTGTATGTATGAATATAGTTTAAGACAAGATGTGGAGATAGGTCAATAATCTCTTAATTTTGTTTTTAATTTCGTTTTATGGCATATAAACCGGCTGCCCACTTGACGTTTAATGGTCACCCACCTCAGCTGCCTATAGACATCTGCAATGCCAGAGGCTTTGCAAATGCGTTGCCATCCCAGAGACAAAGCTGAAATGTATCAAGTGCCTGTAATTACACAGGCAATAATATCCTTCATACTGGAACACAGCAACGCTGCTTTGCGGCAGAAATTGGTGTGGTGGTAGTACATACTTCCCCGGACGAGATCCTTCACAAATAGCTCTACTATTAATTTATTCACTTTTAAACTCAAATATGACAACAATTATCACTTTGAGAATCGTTCATGTTAACTGCGGTAGTTAAACTGTTAACAGCGATAGTTAAAAGTGTTTATAGCTATGGGACACAAGTTTTAATGCTTTTTAAAACTATTTGTGGAATAACTTTTAATGAAAACTTTATTATTTTCCAAAGTTTGTTAGGTAGGGATGAACCTAATAAATAATAAGTACCTTAATAGGTTCATCTTATTTTTGTAAGTCGGTGATTACACGCGTGTCGTTACGTAGTATTTACTATGTTTGTACAGACAAGACGAAAAGTTTAATATCCCTAAAAAAAGAAGAAAGCAAACGTCTACTACGAAGTGTAAAATACGGGAAGGAGCCTAAGGTTCAAAATCGGGGATATTGAGATATCTATTCGTACAATTTCTATAATATCTCATGCGACCCTACATTGGCGACACCTATGCAACCTGGGACAATCATATAATGGTCTTCCATGTTATCACCACACCACACACCACCACATGTTTGCAGAAAGGCCGGCTTCATCATTCAAAGTTTTTTTTTTTTCTCTAAACTTCGTTCCAGGCTAGGAATTTCTCCTGCATCGTTGTTGCTTTTACAAACATACAAACTCACATACACAAACAACTAGACCCGGAACAACTGTCTAAAGGTCTTACGAATATTTGTGCCGTGCGGGAATGGAATCCGCGACGCGCAGATCAGCACCCAATCGCTTAAGCACTGCGCTAACTGCGCAAACTGTAATAGTTCTTAACCTCTACCTCAGTAGACGGTTTTACCTTAATAATCTAGTATTAAAATTAAAATTCATTAGCAGACAGTCACTTCATTCAAAAGAATATGAGAAGCATTGGCGATATAAAAAGTAAATAAAAAAACCGAACTCATCTTAATGACAATCACTTTAAAAGTCTCTCATTTAAAACTTTTCTATATCAGGCGCAGAATTTAATTTTCATCCAGAATCTCTTTTATTGAACTATAAAAATTGAGAGTGCTATAAATATTGAGAATTGCATTACTTTCACAGTTCATTGGCTGTTGATGGAACTTTTATAATTGTATGACTACACGACTTTTTACGTTGACAGCGAATACGGAATATGCATGTGATTCAAATAAGAGTCAAATATTATGCTTCCATCAATATTTTTCACTATTATTTCTTGCTGAGCAAGAAATAACTTTGAAAAAAAAAGTGCAAAAAAATTGTGTAACATTCAAATATCTGAAGAGCGTCACCATTGATGTAAGAATTTTCATTTTGCGTCTGATCGCTCTAGATCTAGATCTAGAAATTTTTTACGTCACATTCAAATGTGAAATGTTAATAATATGAGTGCGTAGTTAGATGTCCACTCCGCTTTTTTGTTTGTTGTCATAAACTATGACGGCACACCAAGCGCGCCAAAATGGCGGGCGTTTAAAGTGCCCGTGTGGGTTGGTTATTTTTTAATTATTTTTTAAATACTTACTTTAAAATATTTTATTGATGATCAATATTGTTAAGAATTATATACTTAGCAATGTAAACTATCGAAAAAAAAATACATGCATCTTCCCTAATATCTAGTTGTAGATAGAGTCATTATCACTTACATCTAGCACTATCGGTCTGAAATGAAAAGCTTTTCCAAGAATTCCAATCTACTAACAGGTACGTATAGATTTCAGTCTCTGACGCTGCGCCTTGGCAAAACTGTGATTGGATTTTATTTATTTATTTATTTAACACTTTATGCACACAAAATGTACAGCGGCGGACTTAACGCCAATGGCATTCTCTACCAGTCAACCTTAGGGTGATGCAGAGACAAATTGTGGTAGGTGCAAATAAGAAAAATGACTTTAAAATTAATCAATATTAAGATAAAAAATATAAAAAATAAAACTGAAATTCAATATAATAATACATGAACTACTACTACTACTGTTACTATTAGGAATTTTATTAGAACGTTATTTACATGGGACTTACTACATAACAAGGTGAATGTAGGTGCTGTAAAAGGGTACCAGCTCTATGGTGAATCTTTTAATAAATTAATAAATTATTAGCATTTCAATAAGACCTAGTTATTTGAAATCTTTGGGCCCGAGCTAGTATTTAAGTGTATTACAGAGACCAGTAGATTCTCTTTAATATAGAGTCTAAAGTAGATATGTCATACGCTAAGTCCTGATGCTAGTAGGTACTAGTGCTAGTGTGTGCTAGTGTCGTCATGGCCCATCCACGAGATTGTGCCAATGTGACTTTTTGCTAATTCATACATATTATGTACTTTCTAAGTTTATCTTGGACATCACCGATATCGGTAACCGTGTCAGAGGCCCTTGAGGCGGTTTAGAAACTCTGACACTAGGGTGTATGGAGTCTTTAGACCTTACTGCCCACACGATAAAGAAGGAAGAAGATACCCTAAGCAAAATACGAACATGCGTAATTTTTTGTTTTATACTCAAAAGCTAAACCATTTATATAATTGGATCCCGTTCACAGACTACACAGCTTTTTCAGAAAGTAAGTAGGTAACAAAATTCATTTATTATCTCAATTTACTTGTTATAATTTAGCGGAACTTAAGCCGGGGACTCAGATGTTAATGAATAGAGTTATTTATGCTAAAATATTAAAGTCTTTCGGGAAGACTGGCTCGTAATGCGGATGGCGAATATTAAACAGGTTGCTTGATTATTGTTGCTGAATCTACGTTTTACCAAGTGGTTGGAATAAGCCTGTGTCTTTGTGTGAGAAAGTACCTACTTACTAGTAAGTACCACCTATTTCCATTAAATATATCTACATCCCAGAAAACGACACAGCAACATACCATCACGCCTGTATTCCCCGAAGGGTAAGGCAGAGGTGTAAGAATCTCGCCGGTATGTTTAGGTCCCATGTAATAGGAGGCGAGGCTATTGCCATTGACCGGGCAGAAATCCTAACTCCGAGCTGCTACTGAAAATTTCATAGAAAAACGCAATAACATTTTGCTCGACCTGGGAATCGAACCTAACACCTTTAGCGTAGCAGTCGCGCGAATGCGCCCAGAAAACGAATAAGATTAAAAGAATAATATCCATAGTAATAACGTAATAAACATTCTCATATCCGAGGAGTGTCGTAAAAAACGTTAGAATCGGATCGTGCGACCTTCCGCGGGTAAGTAGTGGGTCGCTGCGGGTCGCCGCGCGCCGTGGGTGGTCGCGGGTCGCGGTCACCAGGAAATTGGACGCCAACGCGACCTATCACGGAATTTCATCGAGATGTATCGAATAAAAACAAAATGGATGGCTCTGTGTTGATTTAAACGTGAGGCTAAATTGTACTTTTACGTAGGTGTGTGCTGAAATTCGATGTGCCTTGACTGAAGTAAATAAATCCGTTTTAATAAGAATTAATAAATCATTTTGAATCTACTTAATTTATAGGTACTCAGGTGGTAGGTAAGAGTAGATAGTAGTAGATAAGATCCGGTATATTTTAAAGTAAAATTTACCTAACCAAGTTTTTTCAAGTAGGTACTTACTTGAAAAAACATACTACTTGCCAACTTCAAGAAAAATCTTCGTTAGGTAGATATAAGTAGGTACCTAGGACATTTTAAAATGACTGAAAATGTGATTGATATTCTTCCAGTTGACCATACCAACTAACCAAAACAATATACTCGTAGGTACTTAGGTATCTATTAGAAGCTGATACACGACTTAAGTAGGTACATTAATTGCAAAACAAATAAGAACCGAGCTTCCAACCCCACGCTAGCTAACTCAAAACCACTAGCCCTTTTTCTAAACTAAATAGGTAGGCACTCAATCCAAAACCACTAGAACATAGACATAGATTCTAATCTATACCTAAACAGAATTCAAATATCTTCCTTCAAAACTCGTCACGTCGATTGTCGGTTCCTGAAGACGGCGCCATCTTTGTCAGCAGCTCAAAGGGCCTCCTGAAGCGTGCGATGTTGTAGATAAACGCGGCTTTGAACTCTATTCACTTTCATGAAACATCTGTGCTAGGTATATAATGAGCCCCTCTGATTGTCTGTCTGCTAATATTTTTGTATTTTACTTTGAAGTTTAGGATGCTTTTGAAGTCTTCAATGTCGAATACAACTGGACTTCCATGGACGGGCTTTGGAAATGTGTAGATATCTAGATAGGCTGTAAGTAAATACCTAAGTCCAAGAGACGTTTCTTTTTTTAATGTTCCTAAAATTTTATGGTCAGCTTATGCCCGTATACCTATCTTTGTTTGCACACAGACAACCTAATTATTATGAATTCCGAGCCAGTGGCATGAATAGGTTGGTAGGTATTGAAAAGCGATTTTCTGATAAAAAATTGATACATATTGGTAAGACCTCTATTCATTTGATTGGTTCTTAAATATTATGCTTTTAAAAGCAATAATATTGAAATGTAGAAACTGTGTTATGTTAGGACCTTAGGGGTAGGTTAGTAGGTACATGGTTTTCCCCGTCACTACCTATAAGCAGTGGCGGATTAACGTATAAGCACAACAAGCACGTGCTTGGGGCCCCTGGTCTGCAGGGGCCTCCATCCTCTGCTGGCGTTTCATTTTATACCTACATTTTATCGAGATTCATCCACATGTCCGAAATCACAAGGCGCGAGCGGTCCGGGAGTGACCCTTCATACACCCCCGCAGGGCCCTGTCCCCTGCGCGCCCGCACGTCGCGTCGCGCCCCGATTCCGAGGTATTCCTCGAAGCGCTCCCGTTTTGAATTGAAACGCTCCCATCTAACCGCTCCCGTTTTGTTCCTCCAAGCGCTCCCAAAGTGAGCGCTTTGAGGAACGATTAAAATATTAAAATTTATTTCTTCGAAGCGCTCCCATGATTAACTTTCGGATAGAGATGGGACTATACTAACTGAAATTATCGATAATAACTAGGTAATAAGTAGAACACATTGTTATAATAATTATACAATTAGCGGCCCGTCCCGGCTTCGCACGGGTTTGGTATTTTTTTTTTGTTTTATTGTAAATCCTTTCCTGCACCAAATAGATGAATATAATCTGCCGACATAATGTACCTATTCATATTTTTTTATTGTTTAGAAAGCTTATGATTTCTCTCCGTTATGTTTAAAATTACTACACCTCTCCCCGCATACCTCAATGTTTTGTCGGAAGTTTTTCGTAGAAATAAGGCAATGAGGTGTCTATCGTTTACGTCAATGGTAGAGAGTGTCAGACTCTTACTGACTAAAATCACCTACTGACTAAAATCACCTACTGACTAAAATCACCTACTGACTAAAATCACCTACTGACTAAAATCACCTACTGACTAAAATCACCTACTAACTAAAATCACCTGCTCTGAGCCGGGACCCAGTAACGTATTGCGCTCAACGGTGATGCTACCTATGCGATAAACAATTTTATAATTTTAATTTTTGCCAAAAATAACGATACTAGCTTCTTAACTAAGAATTAAAGATGCGGCGTTAATCTTTAAAACTACGCAACGGATTTTGATGCGGTTTTTTTTAATAGATAGAGTGGTTAAAGAGGAAGGCTTATAATTATGTATAATAACATCCATTAAATAGCGGAGAAATACTGTTATTTTTGAAGTTTCTAATGTGATGTGGTAAATAATTTCATTTTTTCCGCTTACATTGCAAACGCAGGCTGAACCCTACGAGATTTATCAAAATAATGTACTAAGTATTGTACACATTGAAAAGGCCTACAGAAAACTCCGCGATGGTATAATATGTCTATCTCTTATGGATATCCCACAATAACATTTTTTTGTCATTTACTTTTTAATTAATTTATTAACTAATTTTTGCAGCGATTTTAACCAATACAGCATTAATCCTTATCCAATTAAATACCTTAAATACATTGTTGATTTAATATATATCTATATGTCCTTTTACAGCATATGATTTACCTAAATGAATATTTTCGAAGATATTACAGATTTAAAAATTGCGGGACGTAGCGTTTGCGGCGGAGCGGGCCGCTATGTTTTTATATATGTTGCAGTCAAAACTCTTAACCAGTCAAAAGTACTATTGACTAGCAAAATCAGTCAAAAGTAGTTTTGACTGAACAGGTTGGTGAAAAGTACTTTTGACTGCAAATTTGCGGTCAAAAGTAGTTTTGACTGGTGGTATCAGTCAAAACTCTTAGAAATCTGTCACTAATCTACAATTAATGATATCTATTCCATAAAAAAGTAAATTATAGTATGCAAGAGCGAGCGAGCGAAACGAGCTCGGGACTTCTTATTCTTCTTAGCGTTTCGATGGCAAACTATATTGTAATAAAAATGAATAAATAAAATATACTATTATTATAAATTATATTGATGCGGCCCAGAATTTGGCCATCAGCTCGGGACTTGGGGTACCCCAAAAAGGACAGGTTAGGTTAGAAGGGGATTGCACTTCTTGGCCATTTTCTTTGTCTACTCCATAGTTTCTTTGACTATGGCTTTTAAGCCACTAGGGCAATCTCTGGCTCTATCTCTAGGGCAAGAAAGTAGGACAATTATTTCACGTATAATCAAGTAATATGATGCCATCCTGTCAGCCGTCATACTATCACTGACTCCCTTCTCTTTCATATCATTCTTCACACAATCCATCCATCTTTTCTTTGGCCTCCCCCTTCCTTTCCATCCATCCACAATTTTGTCCAAAATCCTTTTGGTCACATGTGTGTCACCCCTTCTCTTCACATGCCCATACCAAGACAAACGGTTCCCTTCCAACTTTTCTGTCACTGGCGCTACTTTCAATACGGTTCAAGGTTAGTGATATAATTATATTACTTGATTATACGTGAAATAATTGTCCTACTTTCTTGCCCTAGAAATAGAGCCAAAGATTGCCTTAGTGGCTTAAAAGGCATAGTCAAAGAAAATGGCCAAGAAGTGCAATCCCCTTCTAACCTAACCTGTCCATTTCGGGGTGCCCCAAGTCCCCAGCTGATGGCCAAATTCTGGGCCGCATCAATATAATTTATAATAATAGTATATATCATTTATTTATTTTTATTACAATATAGTTTGTCATCGAAACGCTAAGAAGAATAAGAAGTCCCGAGCTCGCTTCGCTCGCTCTTGCATACTATAATTTACTTTTATAAGGAATAGATATCATTAATTGTAGATTAGTGACAGATTTCTAAGAGTTTTGACTGATACCACCAGTCAAAACTACTTTTGACCGCAAATTTGCAGTCAAAAGTACTTTTCACCAACCTGTTCAGTCAAAACTACTTTTGACTGATTTTGCTAGTCAATAGTACTTTTGACTGGTTAAGAGTTTTGACTGCAACATATACAACGTTTACAGTTTTTCTGTAGTGTAGTTAGTATCAGCATTGCACCCGTGCGAAGCCGGGGCGGGTCGCTAGTTCTCACAACTAAAAAGATTAAAAAACCCGCAAAGAACTAAAATCCGTCAAGACAAGCTTAATTTTTTTTTTTAGCATTTATGTGTATTGAGGCAGACATACTTCGTCAGATAAATTTCGACGATAATATAATTATAATCTCGGAGTTTGCTCTGAATAAGGCAAGGAAAAAAATGTTTTAAGTTTTAAATTATACCTACTACACTTTCTATTTTGATGAACTTTCATTTTATACTTTCTACCTTCCAAATTTAAGCAATAGAGGGCCTACACAGGCTCTGTGCTTAGGGCCTCGGAAACTGTTAATCCGCCACTGCCTATAAGTATTTATTTCATGAAATTTTTTTATCATTTAGCTGTTCTAGATTTGGTCAAATCCATGGTTACACCATGTAGATACACAATTACAAAGATTTGTAAAAGGTGTGAGTACCTATATTAATTATATTGGACATAAAGGCCGTGTATTATAATTACCTATAGGTACCTTCAAAAGTAAATCTCGAGTTAATACTCAGTGAACAATTCGAACAGAAAAACTTGATTAAATAAATGCATAAAATAAGTACCTACGTGGCCCTTATTTAACATTTATATATTAGCAATAACCTAAGGTACAAACAAACATACGAAAAATGTAAACAACGCCGTAAACTTCAAATGCGAGGAGGTCATTAATCCATGTCAATGAAACTCCGAATTTGTAATTAAGTCCAAAATGGAAAAAATAAAGCGTTTGACAGCGAACCGACCTAAATATCGGAGGTCGGGAGCGAAAACGGAGCTAAGCGAAGCGGAGCGGGGCGAAGCGAGTGATGTAAACAAAAATAAGGGGTGTATAACGGTTCTGTAATCGTTTGTATTCCGTTTGTGTGGCGACTGGGGCAGTCGGGATCTCTATGGCGCCCCGTAAGTAATCCCTTTCGGGGTGTATCGTGAAATAATTTAATCAAACAATCGAATCCGTCCGTTTTGTTCAATTACTGGCTGACCTTTCAGTCTTTCACACCTAAGCAGATACTTTTACGATATTTTAAATGGTCAGGTTTTTGTTGCTACCTACTGATAAATAATGAGTGAGTGATTGAGAAACTGATCGTTAATTATTTAGCCATTCTTATTCGTAGCAGGCGGCGTTCTGTGGTATCTGCCTACACCCACGAGAAAAAGGCGTGAGTTTATGTATTTATGTTATTCATACAGTGACCATTCGGCTATAGGCGGCAAATACCTATGCTCGGGATTCGAACCCTGAATCCTAAAACATAGATAGATAACCGTTTTACCATTTACTTACTTTATTCGTGCCACATTACATTTTTTCACAGCTCTATAAACCCGCTCGCAGTGTGACCGCGTCCCATCTAATGTTATTTTGATTTGCTCTGATGAATTCGGGCAAAATATACATTATTTCGTTGAAGTAAGGCAATAATAAATCACCAGGAACGCCCACATTTTTGTTTGTTTGAAACAGTTTCAGCATGCGAAAGATTCAAATATTAGGCGTAGGTATTTAGGGGTCAGTTTATTTATAAAAGAAGTAGGTACACGTGGGTGTACCGGCAAGAACTTCATCGAAAACGCCCACTGTTTTCTGAAAGGGTAGGCAGAGGAAATACACAAACATTAGCCCATATTTGCAAAAATCGAATAACACTGCCCGACCCGGGGATTGAACCCAGAAATCCAGAAAATTTCGTCAGAAGCGCTTACGATTACTACACCATAAATAAAATGTCATTAAGCGAATATACGCATAACGGTCACAGACTGCCAATATACTTAGTTGTCATTGATTTAATTGATAATGAACTAAAACAAAACAGAAATAGAGTTAAAATCGCGTAATTGCGTGCAAGATAATTTCTGGAGGCCGGAATTATGTCTGCCATGCAATTTCCAGCTCTTTTTCTATTGAGTTTGAGTTTATTGTCAATTAATCAAAGAACACTGCTTAGATATATTGCTGCTTTCTTTGCAGATAGACCCTTAGTCCCAGTTCTTCACCACCATTAACAGACAGCACTTACACTAGAACTCCATACAAATAACCAACCCACATTTAAATTAAAACTACTTTAATTCTTAATCAATCAAACTAATTAAGCTTTGTACACATCAGTATGTTTGTAATTAATCTTCTTATCAATTCCCAGCAGTTGTCGGATAATGAACTCGGGTAAACGCTTGTGCTTCCAGCGTGTTGGTAGGGGCGTGTGGTTGGCTTTCTGCAGCTTGTCAGCTACATACTGTTCCGCTTGGAACTCATTCGCTTCCTTCACCATGGCGATCAATGCATTCTGGAATTTCTTCTCTTTGGCTTGACGGCGGTGCTGTTTTACCTGTAATTTTGATTAAAGAAACAAGCTTAGGACTGACTTGGGATACTTGAATTCATACTCGTAATAAGATAATAAAATATAATTTTCAAATCCTTTGTTTGGATAATTATGAATAATTGTTTTATTTTAATATTCAAAAAACGCCTGTGCTATATGAAATGCATAGGGAAAAGGCTTTTGTTCCTTAAAAATATTTAAATAACCTTGTACCTCTGAAGCCTTAGAGTAATAAGACATAATATTTCTTCTCTATTGTCTTTTAACCTTTTGACCGCCAGAGCGTAAACACATCGGCGCCACTGCTACGCCAAGCTACCAATTCAGCATTTCGATTAGCAATTTTTGATTATTGTTTTTTCTAGTGAAATGTAAGAAATCAATATATCTTTGTGCTATTTTACAATATTTCATTAATGTAGTTTTAAATAATAGGAAAGAGAAACACAAAAAACTTAATTTAGGACATTTTTAAGTAGAAAATAAGTACTTAAAAATTTCGTTTTCTTGACGTCTATAGACGTCGGTGGCGTGTTTGGCACGATTTCGTTAGACGTCTATAAACGTCCGTGGCGTTCAAAAGGTTAAATACATTTAGCATGTAGTAGATACTAACCCGAGCCCAGGTATATCTCATCTTCTTCCACAACTTCCTTCTTTGATGCTTCTTCATCTTCTTCCTCCTAATAACAATCAACCTTGCAGCCTGAATCTCTTCATTGCTGATGGATGGCAGACCAATCTCATCCTTTCTCCACTCTTTGTCCAGTAATGGAAGAATAGAGCGGGGGTTAACGATCGGTATGTAAGGTATTGGGTCCTGTTTTATACCATTCCATCTCGGCTTATCTATGATTTCAACATTAATACTCCTTGGTGCAAATTGTACTAGTCCAGGATTACAAACTAGATCGTTCTTAGCTTTTATAACGGGAGGGACAATGGGTTTACATTCTGATAAAGTTTTAAGCGCCCCGTTGAGATTCAGCAGGCGAAAGTCTGAAATTTCAATAAGAAAATGAGTGAATAAATAAATAAATTATAAACCTAACGTAAGACATAACCTCAAAATGTTTCATACGTACGTTTGATGGTGTTGTGAAGAGAGTTCATCCTTAAGCTTTCTTCTCTTTTTGTAATATTATTACATATTATATACAATACAAGGAATTATGATTGAATATAAAGTTACTATTAAATAAATAAGAACCCCACAAGTTTAGGTTACAATTTGACACTTACAATGACGGGCTGTCATTGTCATGAGAGATCTGACAGTGACAAGACAGACAAGTGACAGTTTAATGTTGCAAACATGGTACAAACGAATCAAATAAAAAATCAACTTTAACAATAATAAATATTCACAGCTAAAATTTTTTTTCGCATATTGTTACTCCAATTCGTTGTTGTTGATCAACATCAAGCTTTCACTTACACACTACGCATGATCTCATGTAGTACGTACATAACATACCACAGCTTTCCGCGGTATATATTAGTGGAGTGAAAAACGCGCCGTTGACGCACGTTTTACAAACGTTCACTTCACATTGCAGTTTGATTTTGTCCGACTCTCGTGCTATCACGTCTGTATCACTACAAACGCGCGTCCACGGCGCGTTTAAAAACGTGGTATGCACAGGCCCTTAGACTCCATGTGAAATATAATTATCTTCAAATAGGATTCAAATTATTTGCGATGCCGCATGCCGCATCGAAAAGTGAGATGTCTGTGCAATAAACAAAAATCAAACAACCAGTTAATTTTAACATTTTACTGTGTTATAGGTATTACCATTTCTGAACCATTTTCTTCTTACATTTAAAATATCCTACGATTGGCTGTCTCGTTCACAAGCTACGGATATACCACAAAATACTGATTCACGTAAGTATGGTTTTCAAAACAACGAAAGTTGATTCTCACTAACAGGTCATGTGCGATTTATCAAAAAAATTAAATACAACAGTTTTTTTTTGTAGTGTTCAATGATTTTAATAACATTCTCAAATGTTGATAACTTTTGATCTCGACTGTACATGTTTAATGAGAAATCAAGTACAGTCCGCGAGGCGTAAGCTGAGCTTTTCATTTGTGTGAGTGATTACCAAAAATAGAGCGTCCGGTTAAAACCGGCCGAAGTCAGATATAATTATAGACACTCACACAAATGAAAGCTTACTGTACCTTAGGTAGGTACAGTCACTTAATTTCGCCCTAAATAGCAACCGCCATTGGTAAAAAAACCTTTTGCCAATTTCCGATTCGGTACTAACTCAATTTTTATTAAGTATATAAGACAAGTGTCTTATTCTTAAATTGAAAGATGTTGAAACTAAAACATCCTCACAATCGCTTAAGTAGGTCGTTATTTTAAATCCTTATTAGTGTTTCACCGATACAAACTTAGAATCAAATCAAATCAACTTATTTTAATGAAAACCATTTATAAAATTTCACAGGTTTTTCGCTCTTTTAAACAAATTTTTCCTATTCATTTTAATACAATTAGTTCGATTCATAATCATTTTTAATGTCGGTTTACACCTAATTATCAACCAATGATGCAATACTTAGGGCTGTAAATAAAGTACATTTTTAGAAATACACTCTCCTTTTACTACGTCATCTTTGTCATTCATTATGTATCTTTCTAAAGCATGGTATATTTACGCCTGGTTACTGTATTATGGCACTGCTTATCAAGTATTTTCCAAATCAAGTAATTCTGTAGTTTTAACAATATTAGACTGCTTTCTTCGTCTTCTCCCAGTGGACATCCTCATCAGTTTGCTTGTTAACCTTTTATTGGAATTTCTTAAAACGGTTTTGATAAAACTGTAGCAATCCAACATAGAGAAACTACTGTCACAAGCATGCATTATCTCATGAAAGAAAGCTATTGTATTTTTATATGCTCTAAATGGAATTTTGGAATCCTCTCCTCTGGAGCCTCCAGCCCAGGAGCATTGAGTCAAGAATTTTCTAGAAAACAATGCATCAGCTAATATGTAGGCACAGGTATACACATTACCCCTCCCACCAAATAGTATGGAGTATCTGTCCCGTAGTATCTGCCTCTTTTCTGGATCTTGCAGATCATTTTCAAACTCATCCAATTGTCTTTTATCCTCAATAACTGTTGTGACAGTATTAACTTGGGTGGTAGCACAGCCTGCTAACATATCGGTTTTAGTGATAGTCTGCAGTCTGGTGGAGAAAGCAGCAAGTTTAGCCATGATTGTGTTTTGGTTTTCTAACATTATACTCTGATTTTCTAATATTTTTAAGGATATTTGTGATGATCCTTCCATTGTGTTATCCATGTCTGGTTGCTGAAACAAATAAATGTGTCCATTAGAGCCTACTTATGCTATGTTAGACTTTTTATAAGATCAGACGATTATGTTATAGTTTTGTAGGATTTACTTCTTGTGTGTGGCATTGGTGTATTGTATTCAATATCAATTGTTTCATTTGTATCTTACAAAATATCTGTTACCAATTGTATGATATGGGCAGACCGGATGTATTTAATATCTTGACTTATTAGCCATAATGGATCTAATTTTGAACTTTTTTATTTTTTTTCTATTTTTGTTTTTAATTTTGACTAAATCAAAAAGGAGTTATAAGTTTGGGTTGGTGACATAGAATACAGAAAACAATTTCTTACCTCATTGTCAAAGTCATCTGCTTGTAAATATACTACACCGTTTGCACCTGCTTGATCCTAGAAATAAATTAAATAATCATTGAATAAGAAAAGTGTTTAGTTGATATTAAACATAGATAATATAATTATGATATGTATTATTCTGAGATTAGGTATTTGAGTCTCAACAGAAAAATTCTTGATAGTGCACAAAATGTAAATAAAACAAAAAAATGATCAAAAATCTTACAGTGAGTTTGGTAATATCAAAATCTTGCAATTTTTCATTTCTGTCGTTATTTCTTTGTGACTTTTTGATTTTGTTTGAAGATTCTCCTAAACAACTTTCAATTTCGTTGTGTTTATTTTTTCTATTTGTATGACGTTTCTTGTTCATGGAGTGAACATTGACCTGGAAAAGAAATCAAACATTATCAAATAACAATCTATTTATTTATTGCATTCATATCGTTATATATAAGTTTCGTACATGAACCCTGCTAGGGCACCGCAAAATTATGTTTCTTAATTATAAATTAAATTATTATTGCATCTTGTAAACATAGATATAAAAATAAAATACTCTGCATCTGTCAAGGTCCAAAAATATGTGTGCTCAATCAAGTATTGCTAAACCACATCCATTATTTTTGGCATTGTTGCATTCAGGCCATTATAAGTACAGATAACATACTATCACACCTGTTTTCCCCAGAGGGGAAAAGGGTTAGGCAGAGGCGTACCAATGTACACCCACAATTCACCGGTATGTTTAGGTCCCATGTAATAGGAGCCGCCATTAACTGGACACAAATCCTAACTCCAAGCTGCTGCTGAGAATTTCATAAAAAAATCCAATAACACTTTTAGCTTGACTTGGGAATCAAATCCAACACCTCTAGCGTAGCAGTTGTGGCCACGCGCCACTAGGCTAATGAGGCAGTTGTACAGATGTACATAATTTGTATTAAGGGTTCAACACTATCTCCTAGTATGACCATAGTGGGTATGATCTGTGATTTAAAGACACTTACATGCTCAATTTGCTTCACTGTATGCAAAGGCATATCATCTCCACTGTCTCCGCTCTCTATTTCTTCATCTACAGAGAGATCTGGCACATCTTCCATTGGGTCACATTCTATTTTAATTTCTAAAAACTGCTGGTCACCCTCTATGCGCGCGGTTGATAAGGCCGAGCTTAGTTTAGATGCTACTCTATCAATGTTCTTTATTTGTTGTTCTGTCACCTGCAAAATCATGTAATAACTTTGTTATTTACAAAAGTATTAAAAGTGCACACACAACCATAGCCAATAAACATGTTTATTGGCTATGTAAGCTGGGAAGACCTTTATAAGCTATTTTTTCTTAATAAAACTGGCAATAAAAAAGATGAAATTATTTTCAAAAGAAGCAATACAATTGAAACCATATATTTTCATAAAATGATAATATTAGATACTTACCACGCCATGGTCTTGTAGGATATTAAACAAAAGCGACTGAGCAGTGAAATACTTTTTCCTGAATTTACTAAACTTGGTTATTAACGCTGAACATTCATAACATGAGTAGTCAGGCAGATCTGAAGAGTATACCACCTGAAAAGTAATAAAGTAGTCCAATCAGAATTTTACTCTAGAGTCTGTTTACAACCTCATTTGATGAGGACCTTTTACAATCTTGATAAAAATAACAAAACTATAGAATTATGAAAGAGCCGTAAAATGATGGTATCAGATTAATAGGTAGCGTCAATGACAGATCCAAAAGAATCAATAAAGGGTATTAAGCAAATATTACTATTTCTTTGTCTGTTTTAAGCCAAGTAAACGAAACCAAACACCAGGAAAACGAGGTTCTTATGAAAGTAAAGGTAGGTACTTACATTGTGCCCAAAAACAGATTTGATATTCGTTTCTAAGGATCCTTGAATCCTTTCCATTTTAACATCAGTGATTAAACATATTCTACAAGCTTCTACTCTTCCCATCTTGTTTTTATTTGTTGTCTAAGAAACAACTCCTGTTGTTTCTTGACACGGGACTAGCGAACATACCACACAGACAGGCGTAATATTGTAATCAAGACTTCAGCCTTTTATGCAAACCACAATAAAACATTCGCCATTAGATAAACTCAGTTGACACTGTTGAACTGTTGACAGTTCAGTCATAGATTATTTATAATATTACTAATAGTAATACGTTCAGTACTTTAGTGACCAATATTAACCAATCCATATTAATCATCTTTTAAGAAAAAGTTAAATATACTTTCAATGTAGTTACCCACCACACAAGGAATAACGTAAAAACAAAAACTTTTTCCAAAAAAACAACAATCTTCAAAAACTAAAAAATGAAAATTACATAAGTAATTAGCTTTGGAAGTCGGCGCTTTGGTCCTGTTTGTATGTTTAAAATTTAATTGTCGTTTTTATATACCATCACGCCTGTATTCCCCGAAGGGTTAGGCAGAGGTGTACCAATGTACACCCACAGTTCGCCGGTATATTTATAATCGTTCGTTCGTCGTCGTTTCGTTTTTATTTTTTTCCTTTTACTTATTATTTTTTTACACAGTTTAAACCTTCCCTGAACTTCCTAAATATTTCAAGACCAAAATTAGCCAAATCGGTCGAGCTATTGCTATTTTGTTTGTTGTTTGCTTTTTTTTTCGGTTTATTCTCGAGTTATAGCGACACAAACGGACAGCAATTAATTTTTGTGCAAATAGATAGATAGAATAGAGAAGATACTGAAACTAAGTAATCAGTGTTAAAGAAACGTACCTAAATTCTTTTTAGTCATTTATTTTCAAAAAAAGTAAGCAAGTCGAAAATGAATAAAATTAAACAATATGCTAGAAATATTTGTTCAGCTGCAACAGAGAAGGTCCCTTTCACTGGGTACCTGTCCGATGTCGCCTACAGCGGCATAGGCCATGCAGTCACCTAAAAAATAAACATACTTTTCGGTTGACTGTCTTATGAAATAGAAAATAAACGAGGGAAATAAACTTCATTAGCTAGAAGTTTTCTAATACGAAATGCTGACCGTCTATCATTCTTAAATAGGGTACCGAATGATAAGACGGTCTACATTAATTATTATAAAAACCTCAATAGGTATCTATCTAAACTATTAAATATAAGATAATACTGACATGACATACTGTCTGAGATATACTGATGTACTGATGATGTCTAGATGTAATAGATGTACTGTAATTGATGATAATAGTTTACTTGATAGTAAACCTACGTTTGCCTGCCAGACACTGCGCAGTTTGTTGTATTTCGTCGGTACTGATACAATTAATGAGTTCTATGGCAGCTTTTGCATTGTTTAATTGAACGCCGTGGGCCGTCTGAAGAGCCAAGCCCTCTGCCACCTTCACACAGTTCTCGTCGTGAAGGGTTAAGCTTAGTTCTGAAATAAATAAATTGCTGATTTGCTTACGAATGCGATGCCAATTATAAAGTCTGAATTATTATTTCAATAGATCGGGGGCCGTTTCGGATTGCCCGAAGATTAAATAAAAGCTACGTTATATCCCATCCGAACTATTAAGAGTAAGTGAGTGGAGAGATGAAGAGAGTGCACCTGTTCAGCGTTGTAATATTCTAGTAGATCTACCGATTTAGCTCATATTGTACTTATTTACCAACATTATCCACAAATTTCCTATTAATTATTTAAGATATCACACGATTCTATGAAAAAATCTGTTGTTATTACTGACGGCCAAGTTGAAATCGCAGTTACAACAGATTGGATCCGATTTAGTGTAACTTGGAGGTTCCGACCTCTTTATGAATTCTAAGTCATTGAATTTTCTTTTGAATGTTTACTTACTCAGCCTCTGTTTGCCAATATTAATCTGATTACAGTCAAGGTCTCCGAGGTTGGAGAGGAACTGGGTGGCACCAAACGCGGCGTTCCAAGCACTTTGCGCAGGACTGCTTACGATGATGCCTACAATTACGAGCTTTGTTTTACATATACACCTACATCATACATAAACACACGATCGCCAAGACGGGACGCCCTAGAAAGACCTACCCTGACCTTATTGGTGAGGTTCTTCAGATAGGGCAGGTGCGCAGTACTCGTAACTGGCGTGCTTGTATGACCAGTAGTGCGATTCTCTAAAATGCATGCGTGAGACAAAGGCGATATTTTGAACAGACATCTGTGGGTATTACAATACAATCATACTGTATACATACATAAGCTCACGCCTTTTTCCCATGGGGGTAGGCAGAAATCACAGAACGCCACCTGCTACGTTCCTTACATACTACTTTTTATTAAATAAAAACTGTTCACAACATTACCAAATATGCCAGTTTCGTAATAGGATATGTTGAAAGCTCTAAAGTTAGTGTACACGTCATCCCCAGACATGTACCCAATGGGATGTTGCGGCGTGTTGTCCAGGATGTGGCTGCCTTCTTGGATGTTGCCTGTCCCACATGCGCTGGCTACTATCGAGTGCTTCATTAGCTCCCTGACAACAGAATTCGATGGAGCTCGATTGGAGCAGGCATGTGAAGAAAACTGCTACATCATCATATTTTTCATCAAATATAAGTTTTGTGTCGGGATGGCGATATGAAGTTTAGTATGTGTTAAGGCGCCCGCCTCTCATGCACGAGGTTGTGGGTTTCCAACCGGGCACGGGTAAGTACCACTCTGACTTTTTCTAGTTCATATCCTTTATAAGTCTATTTTGGACATCACTGACGTCGGTAACCATGTCAAAGGCCCTTGAGGCGGCTTAGAAACTCTAATACTGAGGTGATGTGGGAGGTGTGTGGGGTATGTGGTTAGACCGTACTGTCCAGACGATGAAGAAGAAGATCAAATAAAAGTTAAGTGAGGCCGCAGTATGATGGACCTTTGAACTACGCAAGACGTTAGATGTGTATCTGTCTGACTAGCAGACCCACAACGAAAAAAGGGAGGTGGATTTTATAGTCACTTACCTGATATTAGAAGTGCCGCAACCAGGTACTGCGATACATGTCCACGTGTCGCTGTCAGGTCCCAGGTCGTGCAACTCAAACCCTCCTCGAGGGCGAGAGCACTCCGTCACCCTTGGCGTTGGCCTCTCCTAGATTTGTTATGCAAAATAGTACAAAAGAAACAGCAAATTTTTGGAAAATGATTGTTGAAAAAGATTATTAAATCTTTGGGCAAAAATAGAATGATGCACTTACTCGTCTAGGCTCGATCGCTTCTGCCAATGCCAAAGTCTCTTCAAATGGCACACCAATACTGGCCACAGAACAATGATCAGTTCTGAAGTTGCAATCAAAATAATCGCTGAGAGTTTGTCCCGTCATGCCGTCTATCCTTGATGCTGCGCAGAACATTGAGTTGGAAAGAGGTCCCGCCCAAGAGGCCTTTTGAACCAAGTCTAAAACACGTTGTTCTGGATGGATGCGGTACAGGTCGTCCCTAATTAGAGGTTTTAAGTCGTCTATCTCCCATTGTCTGAAGAATTGTCTGGTAAGAATTATAATGTAGCTATGTAATGGAACCAGAATAATCAGTGATAAGTAGCTAGCCAGCTTTAGCTAGACGTCAGTTAGTTATATTTCGTTCTACACCTTATCTTACCTAATAACTGTATCCAACAAAAAGCACTTCATTTCCGAAAAAATAGTGACAGGGCATCTCATAGTGTACGCTATAGATTGCCTGTCACTGGTGCAGGTGATGGAGACTCCTCGTTGCCCCAGGAAGCGCATTTTAGTGAATCCGGAGAAGGCGCGGCTGGAGGCGCAGGACCCGGCACGGAGGAAGTGGCTCGCGCCGATAGCGTCATCCGTTTCGAAGCGAGAACCTACCTGTGGTAGCGAACGATGCTATTGTCAGTAGGCACTGCAAATAATGACAATTGATCTGCCTGGTTAGCGTAGGTTAGGAAATGGTGGTCAGCTTTGCCTTGACTCTGTAGATTGAAAACCAACTGCCTCGTTAGCCTAGTGATCCTAAGCGCGACTGCTACGCTAGAGGTCTTGGGTTGGAATTCCACGTCGAGCAGTGTTATTAGGTTTTCTATGAAATTCTCAGCAGCACATCGGAGATAGGATTTGAGCCCGGGTAATGGCAATAGGCTCGCCCCCTATTACATGGGACCTAAAACATATCGGCGAACTGTAGGTGTACATTGGTGCACCACTGCCTAACCCTTCGGGGAATACAGGTGTGATTGTATAATCATTAACCAACAGTTTTACTTCAGCCTTCAGTATTTCAAAAAATGACTAACATTTAAAGTTTTGAATGAATAGAGTAATCACCTGGTACATAATAGTGCAAGCACCGATCTGGGCTCCGAATGTCTTAGTTGCTGCGACCCCTATCCCGTTGAGCAGGCAAGAGCGCTGAACTTCCTCAGGACCATAATCTGGTTTGCACACAGCGTACACACGATGGCTAAACGATAACATGCGTATCGGAATTTTATAATGTTTATTCATGACGAGTATCCTAAGTTGCTGGAAATTTGGTAACATTGTAGGAAATAACTAGAGAGCAAATGCACCCTATAATGTACTCTGTTATTATGAAACTGGTTTTATTTCTGTTGTCAATAGTGTCAATTGTATTATTGATTGTGTGTAGTAGTTCTATCTTGTCACTGTCCGGTGAACAAGTTATAAATATTTTGCTCTCTGGTATTGGTAACCAAAAAGGTGAAATCATGGTAGAATACTTTTAGTGCTCGATGTCACCTGTTTTTGTCGGGCGTGCGCGTTTCTCTAATGTCAGACCAGTGTCGACGTTGTGCTCACGCGGCGTAACTTCGCGGAACCTCAGCGACACCTCTTGTCTCTTCCTTGTCACGACGTACTTTGGCGATCCTGAAGTTAGCTGTTTGGCTGCGCAATGGATCTTTAGGAACAAAATTGTTTAGTTCGCTTCTAATCGGCTAACTTGAGAATAAAGAACCGTCGGCCGCCGTACTGTAGGTGCTGCTTTCTGAATCAAGATAACCCTATAATAACCAGCTGCCCACTGAGAGCCTCCTTAGGTGTTGGGCGAGGCTCTTGACTATTAGGTATACCATTGGCCGCCACGAGTCCACGACTATCATTATCATAAATCCATTTATTCATTAGTATATACATACTGTAAAAATAGTAGCCCACCGGCGGCGCGTCGGCGTCGTTATTATATCTAATCATTATTACAATATTCAGGGGGTCTATCCGTCTTACCTACTTCTATGAAATGTTCCGCTTTTCTAAAGATAGTGTGGATAAGTTAACGAATTGATAATAATAAATCATTTAATTATTATTTCTAGGTATCTACTTACTAACTAACCTACCGTATTTAATTTATAGAGGCATTCGCCTACGCCATAGATAACATGTTTGTATCAATTCAGGCGATTGATCTTTCCGTACCTAAGAACTAATGGAAACTTATCAGGCTGTTTTTATCGAATTAAGTAGGTATGCTTAAGTATGTATAAATAGGGAACTGCCCGCGACTTCGTCCGTGTGGCTTATTTCACCCGCGTTAAGTTACGTCTTGGATTAATGCCCTGCTCCCATAGGTCGTAGCGTGATGTTATATAGCCTATGTTACAGGAATTATCGACGAAGCTATCGATTGGTGAAAAAAATTGTTAAATTCGGTCCAGTAGTTTCAGAGCCTATTCGTTACAAACAAACAAATGTTACTTCTTCATAACATTAGTATAGATAAGTAAAGATTCAATTTATTAATCTTGTTATTTAGTATAAAGGTTTATTGGGTAGATTACAGTTACAAGGTCGAAAAGTCGACAACAACTCACGGCCGAGGTTACAGGGTGTATTTAAGCAAGTCGAATACGAATTTGTTCGAGAATCTGGAGCCCGGGTTTTTATATTGGATTATAAACCATTTATTATGTTCGGGTATCAAGAATCAAACCCGCGATACGTAGTGCGGTACCCAATCGCTCAGTCACTGCGCTAAAAGTGCCGTCAGATGTTTGTAACGTACATTTGCATGTCTATCACTATGTTCCAAATAAAAACATTTTACTTTACTTTATTTTATCACTATGTAGGAATAGATGACTATTTGTGAATGAGAAATAAAATATATATTTTCTATTTTTCACACTTTAGGTGTACTCATTGTTCAATCATCCATTTTATTATACCTATTAGCCTATTAGCAAATTGTAATTACATTGGTGTCGATTCTGTTATGCACAAGCTAAACTTAATTTAGACTACCTATTTCTATCTTTTTCTTTCCAATTAAACAAGAAAGGGACGGACGTGAATAAGACTTGTCAATTTTAGTTGATCTAAAACCTCTATACAATTATAGTTGACATGTCAGAACGCGTTGATTAAAAACACGGAAAAGTTCAAGGCAAAACTAATTTGACATCTCTAACTTAGTTCTACCTTTTCTTTCGCTGTATGTTAGTAAGAGATATCAATTCTCCAATTTTAGTTTAGTTTGTCAACAAGGGAATCGGCACCATTATGATATTAATTAAATAGGTGTGTCACATGCATTAATTGTTGTCTCATAATAGAAAAAATCTTGGAAAGAAGTTGCTTTCACTCAGAAACTTGGTAGGTAGGCCGACGCACCTAATCTAAGGATAAAATCTAGGTTTTTTTTATTTGCATGCCGCTGTTTAGGCGAGGCACCGTGTTTCTGGCTAATAAATAAATATACAAATACATAGCACAGAATGTGCAAGTGTCCATAAGCCGCTGCTTATGGACACTTGCACATTCTGTGCTATTGCCGCTTTTACCGCTTACATGAGGCGGGCGGTTAGCTTGTTTGCCAATATCAGTGGTATTGTATTCAATATCAAATAATTGTTCCGATTATGTTGGGGCAGCGTTAGAGAAGAGGAACCCCCTTTGGTAATGGCATCAAACCGTATAAACGTAGTATTGGGGGGTTCCTTTTCTCTGACGCTGACTGTAGGTACTAGTCAAGCTTTTGTAAAAACCAAATTGAATGAAAAGAGTGTCCATGGAGTTTCTTGCTCGTTCTTCTCCATAGAGACCTACGTTTTGGAACGAGCAACTAGCTTCAATATTAAACTGTAACTTCTTGACAATTCAAAAGTGCCTGTAAATGGTCTAATTGAAATAAATGCTTTGACTTTGAGTCCAGAGTTAGTAAACAAATGTTGAAAAATGTAACACTATTAACCCAATGTTAAACATAAACAGTATCCAGGCTATCTGCTATAACCGCCAGAATATTTTTGGTGCAAGTCCGCAGCATTCAGTGTCGCACACGCGGCGCATTGCTTGCAGAACACACAATATAAAATCCCACTTATAATTTTACCACACTAGCTTTTGGCCGCCACTTCGTCCACGTAAATGGCGATTATCGCGGAAGCAAACTACGTGTGACCATGCCGGGAGGGGACGCCCTAGAAAGACCTTATTGGTAAGGTTCTTCAGAAAAGTCAGGTGCGCAGCACTCGTAACCGGCGTGCTTGTATGACTTGATGTATGAACGTGAAAGAGGCGAAAGTAGTATGTAAGGATCGTAGCAGGTAGGTAGGGCTCTGTTGTTTCTGCTTACCCCCATGGGAAAAGGGAGTGAGTTTATATGTATGTAGTTTAGTCGTAAAAGCGTGACAGACAGACAGTTACTTTCACATTTATAATATCAGTATGGATACTATATTTTCCCACGTTAGGAAGTCAAATCGCGGCTCAGCACACAAATCTGTGATTTTCGGCAGTTGCAGTATCAACCTATCACTTTTATGATATAATGCCGCACTTGTTATTGTTATCGGAGATAACAACGCACTTTGCTATTGTTGTCGTACGACCATTATTTACGGACTACAAGAAACTTTTTGGGACCAAAATAATAGCGGTTGGTCCCGTTATGCTTGACTCCAGCGATATTTTTTAGTAGGTATTTTACAAGTCGAGGATAGCGGAACTAACCGAATAATAGAACCTTCTTCATTCTCTAAAAAGCCATCGTGCTGGTACTTAGTAGTGGGGGTATACCACCATCTTTTAAATTCCTACCATTTTAATATTAATTTGTAATTTCAGTTGTTACTGTTATAACTTGCAATCAAAAGACCCACGGATGCCTCTCAAATCGAAAAGAAAAATCTAAAAGTCCGTGATAAGACCTGTCGCACTGTATGGATCGGAATGTTGGGCCGTGAAGAAAATGGATGACAACAAATTTCATGTATGTGGCGATGAAAATGAATGATGAATTTCAGTTGTTGGATTTTCAATTCTCGGCACTAAGCCGAGCGCGAGCGTTGAAAATCTAATAGTGCGCAAGGCAAAGTACTTAATATTAAAATAATACCGTTTTATGACATCGTGATGGTAGGCCCCCAGGTGTACCGTGTCGACGGCGCGTTCGTGTTCCACGCGCGCCTCAAAGAGATGTCAGCAAAATTGGATGGGGCCACTGAGGGCCGATGCCTGCCGGGGCTGCGGGTTGTTCGAAAGAGATACCGCGCCCCCGGAACGCAAAGGGCACATGAAGGAACATAGACGGGTTTTAGTCAGTAAAAGTCTGACACTCCCTCCCGCCCCGCCCAGGGCGGGGGAAGTTATTTGATGATTTCCCGTCTATAAAAAAAAAAAAAAAAAGGCCCCCAGGTGTCATGTTGCCAAGCTCTCAGGCGCAGGGTATTTGTATAAATTAGTTACTAAAGTTCAATACAAAAGAGTAAAGATTAAAGTTCTCTAAAATGTTTAACTTGTAACTAAGTTTTATCGTAAGTAGGTAAGTGGGAAAAGAATAATGTGTTCAACAGTATTTTTAAATACTACGATAACAATAAACTCACTCTGCAAATGACTGTACCTAGAAACACTTAAAAATTAACTTTACTAGGAGTGTCTGCACGTATTTGCGTTATACTGCTAGTTAAAAAACAACTTTATACCAATTATCCATAGGGTATATTTTGTATTTACTCAAGTGACCTGAGAATATTTAGAAAAATAGGCGTACTTGTGTAAATATTAAGGTCACTTGAGAGATTACAATAAAAATAAAAACATTGAAAAGATTCGTATATATTTTTAGTAAAAGTCTAAAGAATAATTTATTTTAAGCGCTATACTATTTTACACGGGTAAAATTAACAAAAGGTTTTTTTGTAAAATAGAAACGCATACTGTCCTCACTTTCATCAACAATGTGGTTACACTACCGGCACCACAATGATCCTTCAATATTCGCGTATCTACCTAAAGCAAAATAATACCTGTTGTTGAATCAACGATAAGCTATCAACTGTGTTAAACAATAAAAGGTTCCCAGTACTTATATACCAATTAGTGGTCCACTTTTCATTGAAAGCCGAAAATTGCATACAGCACCATCTCTGAACAAGACCAAATTTTATTTTCGGTGAAAATTTGAAGTGATAGCCGTTTGAACCCTGACGAAAAAGGGTTGAAAATTTATTTGAAGCTAGTTTCCTATTCTGCTAAAGTTTCCAAGGGAATCTGGTAATTTATCCACGGTCCACTCGTGGTATTTCTACTTAATAGGATTTTTTGATTTGACCTACTATTGTACCACTTTCGCATCATCAACGTTAGCAAGGAAGTAAAATGAAGGTGGCATATCAAGACGATTCTGAATACCCAAAATCATTGGACAATAATGATCCTCTGGGGCACTTTAGACAACGATTTTATCTGAAGAAAGACTACATCTACATGTGTGGAAACTCATTAGGACTCGCCACTAAGGACGCCGAAGAATGCGTGTTCGAAGTTATGGAACGATGGAAAGAAGAAGGAATTAAAATATGGACAGTCAAAGACAACAAATATTACTTATATTCAAGGTACTTGTCTAAGCTTATGGCACCTATAGTTGGAGCAGATCCTGACGAAATATGCATATTTGGCGGCACCACAATCAACATTCACCAAGGAATCAGCACTTTTTATAAACCAACTAAAGACAAGTTCAAAATATTAGTAGACGACATCAACTTCGCAACAGACCGTTACGCAGTGGATAGCCAGGTCAGGCTACAGGGGTACGAGCCAAAAGATGCTGTTAAAGTGGTCCAAAGCAGAGGGAGTTTTATGGATGAAGATGATATTATAAACGCTATGACAGACGATGTCGCGCTAGTATTTCTTCCTACGGTGTACTACAGAAGTGCCCAAGTACTAGACATGGTAAAAATAACAAAAGCAGCCAAAGAAAGAGGCATTCTTATAGGATGGGATCTCTGCCACGGCGTTGGAGCTATAGAAATCAACTTAAAAGAAGTGGACGCTGATTTTGCTATATGGTGCACTTATAAATATTTAAATGGTGGCCCTGGATCCTCTGCAGCATTATACATTAACAGAAGACATCACCGAAGATTGCCGGGTTTAGCTGGATGGTACGGAAATAAGATCGAGACTCAGTTTTTATTGAGACAAGAGTTTGATCATCAGCAGGACGCGAATGGATGGCAGATTGGAACGCCGAACGTTTTATCCATGGCGTCTTTAGAAGGGGCATTGAGAGTCGTCAATGAAGCTGGAATACCGAATATGAGGAAAAAGTCTCTGCATATAACAGGATATTTGATGTATCTCATAGAGAAGAAACTAGCTGGTTACGGGTTTACTGTGGGAAATTTGAGGGAAGACCGTAAGAGAGGTGGTCACGTGTGCTTAGAGCATGATGAGGGATATAGAATCAGTATCGCGTTGAAGTCTAGAGGGATCGTGCCAGACTTTAGGGACCCCAACGTCATTCGGTTGACCCCAACGGCATTGTACACGAGCTATGAAGAAGTTTATCAGTTGGTGGAGATTCTGCTGGACATTGTTAAGACGGAGAGTTACAAAGCGATTGATAAGAATAGGAACTATGTTGTTTAATAGGTAATATTTATCGTTTAGTCTTGTACGATTTAGGTACTTTTAAGAAAAAATTGTTGTTGTCATGTATTTATGAAGATGATGTTTGCGTCCGGGTGTAAAAAAAAAATATTCATGGTAGGTACTTTATAGTATTGTTGAGGAAGAGATTAAATAATTGGATTTGAAATAAAACAAACAGAATTTGGCTTTCTTTATATTTTAAATTGAAAATAGGCTTATACTATTTTACTCGAGTTGCAATGTGATTATATCAACATGCCATAAAATTTATCCTATCACAAGTCCAGAATTATATTAGACACATCTTTTTGGAGGTTCTTAAACAAAAAATATTCACACTTTTACTATAATCACACCACAACGTTCCATTTATAAATAGAAAAATAATTAAGTATGTATAATAATTAACAAAATGTCAAAACGTCATTCCTTCTCAGTATTGCGGCCGAAATAAAAATTATCTATTTTTATACTAACAACATGTGTGTGTGACTTTTCGTACTTACAACTTATCTGGATGTACAACAATGCACCCTATTTTAAATTTTTAATAAACCTTAATAATAACAGTTTTTTCTATTTATCATTATTATTATTTATTACTATTTACAGTAATTTACATCACAAGAGTATGTTGTATGGTGGCTGTGGACGATACAACTTTATAAGAATATTTTTCAACATAAACTAAAGTAAGGAACAAATAGTAAGACCAGAGCGGTCTGGAATTAGGCTTTCACTAAAAGTTTTATCAAAATGTACAAATATGATTATGTTAACTTTTTTTGTTCTTGAATTTAGGAGATAGTATCGAGAACATTTTATACCAAATTAAATCATATTGGTAAATTTCAGTTAAAACCGTTACATTTCATGAAACGCTAGCTGGAACTATGCTTAATCAGGAGTCCTAATTAACTAGATTATAAATTAATAGTTCGAGTTACAAGTTCACTCTGCTGTTGAATCGAAATGCTTTTCTAGGACACACAATTTATTTAAAAACTACATTTGTATGTAACATCAAGTTTTTTTTTTTATTATTAGGTACTAATATGTATCATTACTATGCAGAGATCGGAAGAACGGAAAATAGACACATTACGGGTGGTTTTATAAAAAAAAAAACCTTATTTTCTGTAAAATGAGTACACAGTCAAATAGGTATAACAAGCTAACATTTACCTATTTGAAGAGTAGTCTTAAAACAGGACTCCCGAACGCCACAATTTCACAAAAAAAAAGAACACTAAATCGAACACTTTTTTATTTTATTTTTTTCAACATTGAACTACCGCATTTTTAGCGGACTTACATCTGTTATAATTTTCTTACCTCGAATGTATTCGCGAGCCGCCAAGTAGTCACTTGGACTACGACCTATACAGTGGGATGTACTATGGGTAGTCGCGGGTATCACTAGCACTTGACGAGTCCGTTCGTTTGTAACCACCATACTTGTAACCGCTCACAGCACACACGAATGAGTGACAGATGGTTGCGTGGCTGTCGCCTTGAGCCTCTGCAACGAGGGAAAAGGAAATAGGTAAGCGTTCTATAGTTAGCAGACAAAGAGGATCAAAATTGTGTAATGTTTTGCTAAGAATCGCAATTGGGTAGTAGAAACCATTAAATAATAATACCAAAACACAACTTCACTAAAAAACTAAGTTATTTTAGCCCTGAAAACCCGATTATTTTTTTAATAACAATGAAATTCGATTTTTATTTTCTTTGAAATCAATGAATGGTTAGTTAGTGACAAAAAAGTGACGTCATAGTTTAGTATTGTCATACATAATCAATGGGGGAATCGCGTTTTGACAGCTCATAAAGAGTACGTCAATGGATTAGTGGTGCCATCTACCCAATTTATCATCCAAGAAACACGGCGACACCTAACGAGACGTGTGACAATCAAGAGGCTTTAGATCTATTGAAACTTTGTAAAAATTTTGGTAATTTTTGTTAACTAATACTGGAATTTAGTTCACAATTTGCATATTTAAATTTAACTACCACTTGTATTATCAACCGACTAGAATACTCAAAGAACAGAAAAGTAACTAACAAAATCACATTTAACACCCGTTTTGCGATCGTGGCCACACCGCAGTAGAAACAACTTTCTGGAAAATAATTTAAACAAAAGTTCAATACTACCTAAAGCCAGGACCATATGAGTTTAAGTTGTATGGGACAATAATAAGTGTCAGTGTTGATTGGACATAAAACAGTTACCTAAACAACTGGACAATGCAGATAGTATTGTGCAGTTGGTTTTTCTCTGGTTACATACATTTCTATGATGAATAAAACTATACTACAAGACATTTTAAGTATATAAACACTTACCTTTCATGTCAGTCAGTCTACCCCTATTAAGACCCACTTTCACCAAAATCACTAAATACATTTAGTAACTAAACGTATTTAGAACATCATATATCACATTATTAGAAGCTGTCAGAGGCCCACTGTCATCAAAATCACTTAACATATTTAGTTCCAAATGTGTTTAAATTATCATTCTGTCACTGTCATTTTCTAACAATGTGACAGGGATGCAATGATGTTCTTAATAAGTTTAGGCACTAAATGTATTTAGTGACTGGTGAAAGTGGGTTTTAGTCTCATTGATTTTTTGGTGCGTTTAAGTGTGTAAGTACATAACTGTAGCATTTACTAGATGTAATTGAAGAAAGGATTTTGTTCCCGAAGGCCAGTCGTCCAGGTCGTGCACGGGCGGGCACGTCGCTGTGCTAGAGGCTACTCTATCTACGTACAGTTGTGCAGTCGCACCGAAGGCCAGTCGTCCAGGTCGTGCACGGGCGGGCACGTCGCTGTGCTAGAGGCTACTCTATCTACGTACAGTTGTGCAGTCGCACCGAAGGCCAGTCGTCCAGGTCGTGCACGGGCGGGCACGTCGCTGTGCTAGAGGCTACTCTATCTACGTACAGTTGTGCAGTCGCACCGAAGGCCAGTCGTCCAGGTCGTGCACGGGCGGGCGAGCGTCGCTGTGTTCGCGGCGACGCGACACATGCGGCGGCTCGGTGCGGGCGACGCATCCCTCGTGGATGTGCACGGTGGCGATGTCCGACCCGGGGATCTCGAACATCACCTCCAGGAGCAGGTTCTCCTGTATGACCACCACAGTGTTAAGAGGGAACGTATAATAGGCTCTTATCGAACCCCAATGTGCCATTGTCTGCGTGCAGTACCCCTGTGTCAGAGGGGCCACTAGGGCCGATGCCTGCCGGGGCTGCGGGTTGTTCGAAACAGATACCGCGCCCCCGGAACATAAAGGGCACATGAAGGAACAAAGAAGGGTTTACTCAGTAAAAGTTAGACACTCGCTCCCCGCACAGGGCGGGGGAAGCCATTTGATGATATACCATCATTAAAAAAAAAACCAGTGTCCCATTGTTCTGTAGTAATCGGTACTCGGCATGGATTTAATATAATGAGAAAGGTTAAATAATTCACCAGGTAAACTATTTATTTGGATATAGAGGACTGCTAATGCTGAATATTGGACCATAGTATCTATTTTTATTTTAGCATATCTACCGAAGACCCCATTTGTGGTTTACCAAACATACGCAAATGAAGTTGTAAGCAATTATTTTTGTGAAAAAATAAGGCGGGGTAATATCGGTCTGATCATGGGAAAAACATTTCATGGTAGGTATATTATGCATCGCGTAATTTTGGCAAATAATTTGTTACTTTTTAAGTGTTCCGTTACGATATTTAAATTAAAATTAAATTCATGACAGGTGGCTGTCAAAAACAAAGCCCATCAGCACCGTACCTCATTATTGTTGAGTAGCTGAAACCCTTAAAAAATCTTTTACAAAATAAGCGTCATGGGTATCATGTCTATAGTTTTTAGGAGCGCTGATCCCAAAATGAGGTCGATGTTAAAATTTAAGATGGCGGCTGCAAAATTTTACGAAATATGCGTCATGGGTGTCATGCCCATGGTTTTTGGGGGAGCTGATTCCGAAAATAAGGTCAAAATCAAAATCCAAGATGGCGGCCTCGAAATTCTACAAAATATGCGTCATGGATGTCATGTCCATGGTTTTTGGGGGCACTGATCCTGAAAATGAGGTTGAAATAAAAATCCAAGATGGCGGCATTGGCAAGAGGTAATATTATGGGTTTGAGGTTTTATGCTTGAAAAATGTAAGGTTCCTGTGGAATAGGCTACGGGAACGAAGCCACTAATTGAATGCAGTAATGTGACATACCATGATAGCCCTTAGTCCTCGGGCACCCGTCTTCCGCTCCATGGCG
This sequence comes from Caradrina clavipalpis, assembly GCA_932526535.1. Taxonomy (NCBI): domain Eukaryota; kingdom Metazoa; phylum Arthropoda; class Insecta; order Lepidoptera; family Noctuidae; genus Caradrina; species Caradrina clavipalpis. Next base: position 790,780 of record OW052101.1, read on the forward strand.
AGGCCGGCGACGGCCTTGAGAGCATCCTCGCTGAAAGTTAGCTCGCACTTGTCCATCGCAAACAGGAGTTTGTATTGAGATACCTGCAAATAAAAAAATATTATTATGTCAAACCGACAGCTTATTTTCGGAAAATCCTCATCATCGGGATATTTTAACACGCTTTTTTTAAGCTGTGGGTCAAATCTGGGAACCTTCTTTTTTGGAGACTTTAAAAGTAAGGCAAAATTATATCGTTTTTTTTTTTCAAATCTTTTTTTTTTTTTTCAGTTTATGACTTAAGTATGTATACAACCGCACCCGTAAGTACTGCGTGTAATATTGTTTTCTTTAATCGAATCAGTAGTTTCGGAGATCAGCGGTACCTAGCGTTGAAATTCGGCTTTATAATATTAGTAGGTATAGACTGTATTTTACTTACCATAGCATTTTTAGGTTCTGTTAGTATTCGTACGAGCAGGTCTTGATTGAGGCTATGGAAAGGTACTAGCACGGGGAATCTGCCCACGAACTCCTGCAAATATAAAAATAAGATTAATCAAGTATTAATTTTTATAGTAGTAATACAAAGAAGTTGACGAAATTGTACGACACAGACTATTTCTATGAGTCGCCCGTGACGTCACACTAAGCGTGCCAAAATGGCGAGCTTTATAATGCCCGTGTGGGTTGGTTATTTTTAAATTAAATACTTTATTTCTGTTCAATATTATTTTTAAAGTATTATAGAGTAATGTAAACTATCGAATAAAAATGCAAAAAGTATATTCCCATTATTTATGCATATTCTTTATTATAAGACCAGGTTTTTTTCCGATATTTTCCTTCACTGATGTCAGTGATGTCCAACATAGACTTATAAGTATTATATTTAGGTATTTATCTTTGTTCTATTGCGAACCTAGCCTCTTTCTTGCTTAAGACAATCGTCCTAATAGAACGCGAGTGCGCGATCATCGGCCATCGCGAATAGTTAACATTAAAGCCATGTGATTGCGTCGTGCGGTTGCCAATTGGGACACCTATTCGGCATCAGTATGTTTGATCGCCGGTTCGTACGACTAAAACTCGCACGAACTTAGGAGAATGCTTAAGAGGTGGGTCTGGGCCATCACGAGATCTTCAAATTCGTTTATCTGTTGTAAATAGTTAAAGCTAGAATAGTACCGACCGGTATCATCCCGAAGTCGATGAGGTCCCGTGCCTGCACCTTGCGCAGCCAGGCGTCGCGCTCGTCGTTCTCTGCGCGCGCGGAGTCGAGCGGGGAGGCGTCCTGCGCGGCCGCCGCCAGCGCCGCCCGCCGGCCCGAGCGCGGGTCCCACGCACCGAACCCTAGGTACTTCTCGTTGTTGCGACGCTGCACCAGTCTGGAAGGAGAGAGAGAGTGATCAGTTACATTTTTAACAACTATATCATAAACTTTTTTGTCTATAAAGAAAATTACAAAGATAAAGAGAAAAATGTGGAATTTAGAACAAACTATCTAGTACGAGGCAATTCAACTAAATTTTAGGAACAATCGCAATTTAAATCTGTCAAAAACGTCTCTGACTGACATATTTAACCGTCGCTGAACCTCTTGATTAGCACGGCCATTTTGGCGCGAAAATATCACATTTTTAACAAACTCTAAAAGTCGACTTGACAATTGAGAGGGAAATTGCAACTACATTTAAAACATTTCAATAACTAAAGTGTGTTTTTTAATCTCGTAGACTGATTTGACAGCTTCTTACGTCAAACTTGAAAATAGTGTGCTTTATGTTCATGGGCCGAAAGCACATTATTTTTATATTTGACGTATGAAACTGTCAATTTAGTCTACAAGATTGAAAAACACACTATAGTGGTGTCTTTTTAATGTACAAACGCGCACAACAACTACGATAAACCACGTTTCAAAATTAATCCCTAAAAAAAATATAAACCACCTCAGTCCTCGATTGTACATACCGTCCCCGTAGAGCGAAAAGTCATTAAGTCCGAAAATGGCCAAAATGAGTTATCAATGTCACTAAGATCACCATTTTTTTCTCTAAATATCTGCCTAATCGTCATTCTTGTAGCTGCGTTGGTTTTTGTTTTACGAAGTGTGAAAAGTAAGTAAGTCTATATTTTGGACCCCACAGCGTAATGCGAGAAATAACTAAATTAGTTAATGATTATAACATTAATATAAAATTTACATAACTTGCACTTAAAACGACTTAATTACTTTTCTCTGAAATTATCAAAGCAAACATATGCGTTTAGTTAGCCTAAAAATCACTAAATCGATTTAGTGAGTTTTTGAAATCAATAGTTTGTTAAAACAGACGATAGCGAAAATTAACTAACTTAACATAGTGACTTCTCATTCTTTATTTTTAAATGATTTGCACCATACTTCAAAAGCGATAAGTAATTAACCCATTTGAATGATTTGACCCATGATAATTAATAACAATTGCCTATAGATAGTTACTTTGGAATTAACTTCAATTTTATAAAAAAATGAGAATACATCGGCTATGGTGCCTCCGAAGGATGTAGAACCATGACCATGACCAGCCACATCTGCTAAAGGGTCCCAAAAATGAAGGAAGCTCGCTAGATTCAGCTAAAGCTAGTTAAAGCTACTGAATCAAGCCGATTGTTGCGTCTCAAGATTGAGCCAGCCGAGTCGTACCCGCAGTAGAGGTACATGACAGTTCCAGGACATCAGGACACATCCTGGGTCGTCAGGTTAGGCCCAACTGTTTGAACTCTTCACCTCAACCGAATCTATTTGAACGTACGGCGGAGTACTCTAGGCGATGGGAGTTCATTTAATTACGTTTTTATTTAAACTTTATGTAACAAAGAGTACAAAGACGGACTTAATGCCGAAGACATTCTCTACCAGTCAATCAAACTAGGTGATATAACAAGACAGCTCACGGCAGGTGCAGAAAAACAAAAAAAATCGACAACTCAACTCATGATACAACTCTTACATTGTGAGTTGGCCGCAGAAAAGTTTAGTAATGTGTTTATGAACAATGAGACCTGCCGCAAGTGTGACGTATGTGATCGACTGTGGATCACGAAGGACTTGAAGGCTGTGAGCGCATCTGTGCACATCCCAATTCTTGAAGAATGCGTTCCCTGGTGAAAATACGGTTCGGCTTATGCTCTGCCAGATCTTATTCAACGATTGCAGGCAGAAACGAAAGCAGGAATAATAGATACAGCTACCTGCCATACCTTACTCATCTACCCAAACTAAGCTTAATAATAAGGAGAGTCTGGTGTCACCGAGACATGCAAATAGGCCGATGCGATGCGATGCGCAGGACAGTATGAAATCGACGGACACGTTATTAACATACCCTACGATGTTAATGATATGGTGCAGACCCTGCCGTGTCAGTTAGATGACGATATCGCACATCGCTTAATAATGCAAAAGTCGTGAGTTATTAAGGAAATCTACAGTAAAAGCGTGGCTGCGACATTTGCCAATAGGGCGCAAACAATATCCCAGTCTACTGGGCTATGTTGGAGCGTGGCTTGGCCGGTCCAGTTGAAGGTCCGAGCAGAGCGAACGAGGAATGAACGAAAATACAGCTATCGAGCCATATGATTGTCATTGCGTATCAGAGACTAAGAATATTATGCCCATCAACACACTATGTCATGGGACGAGGCTAAATACCTGGGCATGGCACCTGGACAGAGTGCCCACTCAACATCACAAGGAGTGAGGACAATGCGGTGTAATCACTCAGTGTGTGTTGTATATGGCAATGAACATGTTACGACTACAGGTGATGGTGGGGATTAACAATACTTTCCAATTTTCGCGACATGCAGAAAACATTACCCGAAAGCTGATCAACGATCATGAGAGTTCTTCGAGCAGCTAATTGAGATGGACTCTGCTTTCTTATAGACAATCCCCAGATCGGTGCAATACTGCATAAGTGAGACATCTCCGTCATGATTAGACAGTTGTATAAGCCCACAGCTTTAGAAAACCATAACAACCATGCAAATGTACCAGTGTGCATGGTTTGCAGGTGACCCTGTCGCTCTCATAGTTTAGCACTCCATACAACTTCTAAGTAATCGTATTTGCGCGACTCAACATCTGAATGTGACCTAGGTTTAAAAGATGCTTTACGTTCAACCAACGGCTATGTGCCCCGATACAGCCCCACCCGCAAGTTTTTTTGATTGTTGCACTCTCTTTGTTTTGTACCAACTATTTAATAGTATTTTGATTGATTTATGTCTTGTAATTATTAGAATACAACTTTACTGAATTTATTAAAGTAGTTTAATTACTTATTCATGTCATACTTAAAACAAAACTTACCACACAAGCTTCGAATATTTAGTTAGGTAGTATTTACAATACACATTTCGTACATCTTACAGTTAGTTCCACTTTACTTAACTCTAGTTATTTTTCTTCATAGTAATTTAGAACTGAGTGAAAAATCACTAACTACGGTCGACAACTAACTAATTTTCAAATAAGTCAAGGATTTTGTAGGGAAAAACTAACTAACTTGGTTTTTTCTATTTTTCTCAATTATTAGAAGTTTTTAAAGTATTGTAGATCTTATACTATAAACTTAATTTTATTACCTTCAAAATAAAGCTAAAACGGTTAAGATATGTAATGGCAAATGAAAGTTATGACGATTTATATTTTCAAAAACTTTAACTCTCATTATCTCAAAACATGGTTTTTCGAGTTAATGACTTTTCGCTCTACGGGGACGATACATCCTATATTCTTGTAAATAAAACTATCACTAATTCAATAAAAAAATAGTTATAGTAACGCAACAAGTCGTACCGGTCGAGTCCGTTGTAGGCCCCGCTGGCCACGAACAGTATGTTGGTGGTGTCGACCTGCACGGCGTCGCCGCGCAGCTTGCGCGAGTTGCGCTCCGGCACCGACACCACCGCGCCCTCCAGCATCTTCAGCATGCCTTGCTGCACGCCCTCGCCTGGAACGAATACACAGAAATAATGTACTTATCTTTTATAAGTAGTCATTTTATTAACTTTTCACTTATAGGTTGTACAAGTGACAAGTTTACGAAATGGCTATAAAAAATTTCGTTCGTTTTAATTTTTAGTTTTATTCTTTTTTGTATTTGTCACAGAGACGGTGGGTAGAAAATTAATTGCTGTCACTACACCTTCTTTTCTTATCAGGCAATTTTGTTTTTATTATAAATTTTTAATACTTACCTAAACTTTTTAATATGATACAAATTTTAATGAATTCCAAAAAATATTTATAAACTTCGTTTTATGTTACCAAGCTATTATAATGTATTCTTTAATAAATATTTAATGTAATGTGTAACTGACGAGTTTACTCATGTAATAAAAACATAACCCTCCTTCTGGCGCAGTCGGGTAAAAATTCACATTATATTGCCATTAACTACGCATAAAGCCCACTAAACAAAGTTCACTTTAAGCAAACATTTTTTGTGTTTGAAAAATCACTGTTTGTGCTAGGTTATTGTGTTACCTCCAACATCTCTAAGTTGATGTATGCCGGGCACGGCGCCGATCTTATCCACCTCGTCTAGGAACACGATGCCAGTCTGTGCTCGCTCAACACTGGAAACAAAAACAATTTTATAAAGTAAACTCTACAGCACGTTTACTAAGGGTGGTTTTCATCAAACTTTTGAACATTGTACAAGATTTTTTTTTTTGGTGGGACAAAATTACGGTCTTCTAGGTCTTGTATTAAAACACTGCCAAAAATTTTAAGAGTATGTTCTATGTTAGGGGGTTTGGTTTCTGCACATAGGCTAGCCGCACACACGCAATAATATTGACAATAAAGTACGTATTGTCAATAATATTGTGTATGTGCGGCCTGTATTGCGGTATTGTTCTATATATCTTGAAATTCTGACAATATTGGATTGTCAATATTATTGTGTGTGTGCGGCTACCCTTAGTCCTACAGTAGACCATTGTGCGTGATTATTAAGCCTTATACTGGACTAGTATAAGTCTTATGTCCCCCCCTACCCCCCCCCCCCAAGTCCCCGGTTGCTAACAGGGGGACATGTCAACCTTTTTTCTCTGATCTGTTCCCATAAAGGGACAAAACAGGGTGTCAGAATAATCCCGCAACTCACTTGAAGTTGGCATCCTGCAGCAGCTTCGCGATGACGCTCTCGATGTCCTCGCCGACGTAGCCGGCCTGAGTCAGCGTCGTGCAGTCGCAGATCGCGAACGGCACGTCGAGGCACTGCGCTATCGTTTGTGCTAGTAGAGTCTTGCCTGGAAACAATTAAAGTCAAAGTCAAAGCATTTATTTCAATTAGACCATTTATTTACAGGTACTTTAAGTTGCAGTTTAAAATTTAAGCTAGTTGCTTGTCCAAAACGTATGTCTCTATGGAGAATAACGAGCAAGAAACTCCATGGACACTAAATAAAATGGTCAATTTTTCTGTATTTGATGATACCTTTTTCCCAACCTTATGTTGCTGTGCCCTTCAGGGTCCTTAATGATCTCAATTATACTATTTACCACCTAAGAGTATATAATGAAAAAGCAATAAAGATATAAGTGTTGATGGTAAGAAAGAAGAAGGGTGCTGCCTATCCACTCAAAGTGCAAGCAGCTTTCATTAACCAATTGATAATAAACTTAAAAACACAGAAATACAGTTGACAATTGCATAACAGCTCGCAAAGATAACAAAAGCCAAGCAAAGATATCTTGCATATAATCATCTGCCTAGCCTCTTCCCAACTATGTTGGGGTCAGCTTCCAGTCGAACCGCATGCAGCTGAATATCAGTATTTTACATGGAGCGACTGCCTATCAGACCTCCACAACCCAGTAATGGGTAATACGATACTCTTGGTAAGACTGGTTGTCAGACTTTCTGGCTTCTGACTAACAGTAACGACTGTCAAAGATCTACAAATGACAGCCGGAACCAACGGCTTTACGTGCTTTCCGAGGCACGGAGGAAACTCGATATGGTAAATGGTCACCCATCCACAGACCAACCTCGGTAAGCGTGGCTTAACCCGAAAGATCGGTCTATGCGGCTGTAATTATTTAGCCACGAGCTCCTATGTTAAATTTTAATTGTTATGAAGTTACGTTCTTTTTCAATTGCTGCTGCTCCATCTTCGCTGACCCTTAGTATAGTTGTTTTTTAGTAGCTATTTTAGGAGCTTATTTTACAAACAACACCTATTCTGATCCAACAGGTAGCAAATTCAACGAGGCTATAAATCTAAACTGCAATAAACCTGGTCATATAATCTGTTCTGTAATATACGATGACATTTACTACAGTTCAGAATTTCACAATATTCTGGTTTGTAGTTATGGAGTTGAAACATGGAGAAAGGTTATTAAATGAACTTAGCTAAAGCCAATGCCAAGCCCCCAAATCGAGAAAACACCGGTAACATTGACTTTTAAATTCGCATTATTATATTAAAACTAGGCTCTGCCCACGACTTCAAAGTTAAGCTTTGAGAAAAGGATGGTACGGCCTTGCCCCCAGGAATATAATCCCACAACAACCGTACATTTTTTCAGGATAAAAAGAAGCCTATGTGCTATTCCAAGCTAGAATCTATCTTTGTGCCAAATTTCATGCAGACCCGTTCAAACGTTTTGACGTGATTGAGTAACGAATACCCAACCATCCTCACAAACTTTCCCATTTATAATATTAGTAAGAGTAGCATAGTAGTATTACTATTATCGTGTATTCACCTCTAGACAATCCAAAAATAAAACTTCAAAGTAAACTACTAAACATTAAATTCAAACTGTCAATTCATTAAATTCAGTCAAACTGGACAGAATACAAAACCAGTGTATGCGCGTTATTGGCGGTTTTGTGAAATCTACTGCAATACATGTAATGGAGTGTGAGCTCCACCTTCCACCTTTAGATGTACGCAGACACTACCTAGCGGGCAAATATTTTTTGAAGGCGAAGTCGTTCCGGGGTAGTAAAATATTTCCTACGATAGACAAACTAACCAAATCATGTAGAAGTATGTACTGGAGACGCAAGAAAAAGTCATTGATGGTGACGGTACATGAATCTCTTAGTGACTACCCTATTTACTCATCGCAACAATTAGGAAGATTTTCTTTAAGCACTTGGGTTGGCGGTGTGGACCTTTCGAATGTAGTAAAGCCTTATATAGATGCTATTAATAAACCTAAACATCAGTTTATGTGTTCCAACATCCATAAAATTTGTGTTCAATATTTGACGGCAAACTACTTAAATTTCTACTCAGTTTATACTGATGGATCTCAGGAAGGTAATGAGTCGGGATGGGCTGTATTTGATCCTCAAACGAAGGCATCCATTAAATTCAAATTAACTGTTAAAGTCTCGATTATGTACGTCGAACTATTAGCAATTTCTGAAGCTATTTCGTATATTGAATCATTCGGATCAGGAAATTACGTAATACTGACTGACTCCAGAAGTGCTTTGCAACACTTGGCTCGATGCACCTCGAATTTTCGAGGTACACCGATAGCCTATAAAATCTTGGACTCATTGGGTAAACTCCAAAATAAAAGAATTGTACTTCAATGGGTGCCTTCACATATCGGCTTGTATGGAAACGAAACAGCAGACCGTCTGGCGAGAGAGGCCATATCTGATGGAATACCTTTCAATTGTGTCCCTTGCTTCAGTGATCTAATCCCTAGAGCTCGAGATAATTGTTTGAAGTTGTGGAAAGAGTACTTTGATGAGAGGTCACTGAGCAAGGGTATTTGGTATAGAACCATGCAGCACAGCCTGTCCCGCCAGCCCTGGTTTGTGGGTACAGACATGCATCGAAGTGACGTGGTTACTGCTTTCAGACTTCGTTCTGGACATATTCCGCTGAATAGCTTTACCTTTTTGATAAAAAAATGTGAGTCACCAATGTGTGGGGAATGTGGTGTAGTAGAGGACGTGACTCATATCTTGGCGGAGTGTGTCCGGAACGGAGCGGAGAGGAGTAATTATTTGATACAAAATAATATAGATGTATTTAATGTCGGCATTTTTAATAGCATCTTATCTACTCCTCTGTCTAGAACTGCCAAGAATTTATATAAAATTGTTAATATAGGAATTAAGCGTAGATAATGTAAGTAGAATGCCCTATGAGGGTGACATGTTCATATTGACCAAACCCTCTATAAAAAATAAAGATTAAAAAAAAAAAAAAAAAAAAAAAAAAAACTTCATTGTAAACTACTAAAATGTTTAGTAGTTTACAATAAAATTCCAAAAATAGTGTTTTTTAAACAGGCAACACACGCTTTCCATACAGAAAGCTCATTATTTCGTGTAATTGCGGCGGAGAGGACGTGTGCTGAATAATGTATCGAGTTTGTTAACTGTCGAGATTGTGTTATGAAATTGTTGTAGACGAGTGTGCTTACTCATTTATTGTTTGTGTAACTTTACGAGGACTTGTCCATAGAGTAAATTGTCCTTTTGTGTTGTTCGTCTCGTTTTGTTTGCTAATAGCCAGGGGTACAGGTCAGGGGTAATGAAATTAAGGACACAAACGAATTTATGATTATGGAATCGAATTTATGGCATTTTCTGAAAGTAGTTGTAGTTGCTAATGAATAACTAAGTAAATGCTAATTACAGTTTCTCATTATAAGCGAATAAATTGTTTTGATTTTGAGAAACAAATATTTTAAGCCAACTGGTCCGATTACAACGATTCTTTTATTGGATAGTAGTGTTATTATAACAAGCTATCACCAAATGTCATTAGGTGATGTTTAAGTACTTGATTTCCACGTTCGCCAAAAGCTAGTAATTAATATAAATTAATGCCTTATCACATTCAAGCACATATTATTTGAATACTCGCTTACCTATCAGAGGCAGGCCTTACCTAATAAATTCCGTACTAACTTTAGTTACTAAATCTGTCTAGCTAAATATTTCCCAACACTGTAGCCTATCAAAACAGAGCCATTACAAAACAATAAGAAATACTCCTACAACCTAAACACGATACAAACTAATCTATCTTCAATCTTTTACACAATAATCGTGGCGTATGCTTTCAATTTGCACTTTACGCTTTTAGCATACGAAACAGATTCGAGTACACTTAACATTCTGATCTCGACTTTATGGGCATCCCACTGCCACCCACGATAGAATGGATGAAGATTTAAAGAGCTGAGTGATGAAACACTGACCTTCAATCTGGTTTACTTGCATTATTAATAGTAGCAAACATAATTGACAATTAAATTGGCATTACGGTATACAGTGTGATCAGTTGAGATAGGTCAGTACCGACAAATGTGCAACTATTTTAGGCTGAGTCATTTGTTTTGAGGCAGATTTTTTTTAGATAGGTTTGCTTTTGTCTCTAGTCTAGGTAATAGGTGACAGAGGCAAAGTCGACGATGGAGTGCGCTTACCTAAAAGAAGCCTGTTCAATCTATACTTGAAGATATTAGGGTTTAATTCATGTGGAAATACAGACGCAGGTAGAGAGTTTAGCTTTAGCTTTGTTGTCATCGATCATACAATCATCGATTGCAGTGTTCAGAAAAACTGTCTCATATAGATGTAGCTATGACTTTAAGATTTTTCAATATTGGCTCACCCTGTATTTTGTATTTAGCATTGGACATATGTATAAATAAGGCGTTTGATGAATGTGTTAGGTTTTCAGGGATAGTAGAACAAATGTTCTTTCTCGTGTAAACTCAATATGTAACAAATAGTCTACCCGCCACAGAAAAATTGCCTGGGGGGGGGGAGGGGGTCGAAAGAGATGCCGCACCCCCGGAACGCAAAGGGCACAAGAAGGAACATGGATGGGTTTTAGTCAAAAGAAATCTGACACTCCCTCCCGCCCCGCCCAGGGCCGGTTGATGATTTCTCGTCCGAAAAAAGGCAACGAAAAATACCTGTAGCAAATTCTGTATTTGCGTGAAAGGTTTTTATTTTTTTAATATTTTAAGTCTATAACAAATTGTATGGAAACTAAATTTTCTTATAATACTATTGTTAATACAAAACACAATTAAATATTAGCCTGTCAGATATAAATACTGTTCAATACACGTGTAAGATAAAGTAAGCAATGACTAAGTATATTTCTGCTTGATGTTAATTATTCTATATTTTGTCAGACCACGCGAGTGCTCCGTAAACATTTGTCTACAGTATGAGACAAGCGTGGCCCATGAGTCATAAATTTATTTTATATGGTTTTATTGATTTCCTGCTAATTTTTCCAATATTAATGAAATGCCTTGTTAGTCTATTGGTCCTAATTGCGACTGCTGCGCTAGAGATCTTGAGTTCTATTCCCAGGTATTCGCGCAGTGTTATTGGGTTTTTCTATGAAATTCTCAGCTCGGGGTTAGGATTTGTGCTCGGTTAATGGCAATAGGCCTCGCCCCCTATTACGCGGGACCTAAACATACTGCCGAACTGTGGGTGTACTTTGGCCCACCTCTGCTTGACCCTTCGGGGAATACAGGCGTGATTGTATGTTATGTTTTCCAATATGTTGTAATAAGTAATTAAAATATTTTTTTATAAAATGGTAGATAGCCAGTAAGTACCTATTCTCTAATTCAGTTAAGATGTTTGTGTGTACGAAAATCGCCTTTACTGCTATGTTATAAAATAGCTGTTTAAGTTATATAATAATAAAACATTGATTGGCAGGGGCCATAGTCCTTCCATAGTGTCAGAAAACCAGTCCATTCAAGCCACCCAAACCCATAGCCCTATTTTTTATTTCCATATTCTGCAATAGTCCTGCGCCAGCCGGGGATTGTCCTTGGGTGCATTTGCATAGTGCAAACAGGGATAACTGTCGGCTGGTGTTCCATTTCATTGTAAAGCCATGTAAGGGGCCTCTGCGAGTTGGCTTCGGCTCCTCGTACGCCTTCCAAAGGTCCGGGACCTTAGGGTCGCGAGATAATTAACGGAATCAAAATAATAATAATAATAATAATATGGCAACACTAACATCAACAAGTCGTCAAAATTTTTTCTTCTCCTTTATTTTCAAATTATATATAAGCAAACATCACCTGTACCTTCGTTTTTTCTCCAGTTCGCATAATATACCACCTTTTACCGTAAACCGAATAAAAACTATAAAACAAAATATCATATTATGAAAAAACATAAGAAAATAAAATTTGAATGACGGCTGTCAAGGCCGTCATGACATGATCCCCCAATGAAGGAAGAAAATGATTACGAACGAAAATGTTGACAAGAGCCAGAGCTCGCAGAAATGCACTCTCACCACCTCCGGACTCGTCGCCCAGCTCCGCCTCGCCGCCGTCGGAAACCAGCCTCCCCGTGAGTGCAGTGACACCGACCGCGGCAGTTGCGTCGAGCTCTAGCGACGAGTACTTCTCTCCGCCGACGACGCCACCACCTGTACGTCGACGGGGAGGACGCCGGCCGCCGACCAGCTTAGGACTTCGAGGCCCATTGGCCTCTGATAGGGTCCCCGCTACCGGTGGAAGTGTGCAGCGCATGAGATGGACACAGTCTATTAATGAAAGTGTCATGCGCTCATACTTTGGGGCTACAGAGGGGGGAAGTAACCTGACTGCGTACCGTGGTCGGATGCTCTCTCTGTTTCAGGTGCTTGAGCCAGCTGTCAACGTTACGGCACAACGACTATCGGATCAGGTGCGTGTCATCTTGCGTAACCATATGTTGGATGATACTGTGCTTGATCGCATTCGAACTGAGATGCAAAGGAGCCATGTCATTACCCCTCCATCGCAGACTGTGGATGTGGCACGGCCACAATCCATCCCAACATCCAGTTATGTGGATGGGGAAAGTGATGACATGGTTACTCATGTAAGTACCCAGTGCAGTGAGGAATTGAGGAGTGCTTTGGAGGGTGCGATTCGGGAGTATCGACTAATGCCGCTCGAGCTCAGACCACGCTTACCTCGTTTGCCCATGCATAACAAAAATAAGGCGTTGGTGTGTGCTCTGGATTCACAGTTATCGAATTATTTTGATAGCTGTGAAGACCTTGCTGATGCGCACTCGATTTTGTACTGTGCGGCTGTTGCGGCGTGTCGTGTAGCTCACGTCAAATTCCCTAATAATGACAGAGCTACGCGACCAGCTGTGCCAGTGTGGCAGTGCAGAATTGAGCGGCGTATTAGTGAGGCCAGAGTGCTCATCGGCAAATTAATCTGCTTTAGGGAGGGCAATACTCGCCCAAGAGTGATGCGCTTTGTGAGACGGGCATTCTCGGGGACTGATATCAGTCCTCGAGACTATATGTCCCAGGTCACAGAGCGCATCGACTTCCTGAAGCAGAAGGTGTATGCATGGGCAAGCCGTATTCGTAGGTATAAGCGGCGAGTGGAACGATACACCCAGAATCGTACATTCCAGAGTAATGAAAGGTGGGTTTATAGGGATTGGGAGCGACCGGACCAAGGTGTGTCTGATACGCCCCTGCCGGATGATGACGCCATGTGTTCGTTCTGGCGTAGCATCTGGTCGGTGCCTGTCAGTCACACTGAGGGTGATTGGACTCGGGATATCGAGCGAGCGTGCGACCCAATTCCAGAAATGGGGGCAATTACCATCTGCCCCCAAGATGTAGCTCGTGCGGTCCGTCCATTACCTAATTGGAAATCCCCTGGACCGGACGGGCTGCATAATTTCTGGATAAAGTGGTTCAGAGTATCGCACGTTTGCTTGGCGTCCCGATTCCAGTCAGCCTTGGAATCTGGATCGCTGCCCCAGTTTCTAACAACAGGAATAACCCACCTGCTCCATAAATCAGGTAGTACTGCGGAACCCAAAAATTATAGACCGATCACATGCCTGCCGACGGTCTATAAGGTTCTTACATCCATTTTGAGAGCTAAAATTAACAATCATATTGAGATTAATTCTATCATGTCCCCCTCTCAGAATGGATGTAGGATTGGATCCCGTGGTACTAAGGAGCTGCTCCTCATTGACATGGCTATTAGCCAACAGGTTCGCCGATCCCGGAAGGATCTGTCGACATGTTGGATAGATTACAAGAAGGCCTATGACTCGGTACCACATACATGGCTCATGAGGGTGCTGGAGTTGTATAAAATTGATGCAACTCTACGCGCCTTCCTGATGTCGTGTATGGGGCAATGGAGCACGGTCCTTCGCTATCCAGGATGTCGAAATATCCAAAGGAATAGCGAACCGATAAGGATTGAGCGCGGTATATTCCAGGGTGATAGCTTGAGTCCGCTTTGGTTCTGCTTAGCCTTGAATCCCCTAAGCACACTGCTGGAGGATTCAGGTCTAGGCTATCGGTTGAAGAGAGGAGGTCAGGTAATATCTCACCTTCTTTACATGGATGACCTGAAACTCTTTGCCCCCAACAATTTGCAACTGATGAAGCTACTGAAGGTAACTGAAACTTTCAGTAGCGCCATCAGGATGGAATTTGGTGTGGACAAATGTGCGGTCATGCATGTCAAGCGAGGGGAGATTATGGAGTCCGAGGGAGTTCAACTCTCGGAATCCATAAACCTTAGATCCCTTTCTTCAACGGAGACCTATAAGTATTTAGGTATGTCGGAGGCGTTGGGCATCAATACTGTTGACGTGAAGCAATCGTTGAAGGAGCGCTTCTTTGGCCGCCTGAAAAAAGTATTTAATAGTCTTTTGTCAGGTGGAAATAAGGTGCGCGCCTTCAACGGGTGGGTCATGCCGGTATTGATGTACTCTTTCGGCATACTTAAATGGACTCAAACGGAACTCGACGCCCTGGATAGGAGAGTCCGTACATTGTTAACGGCATATCGGATGCATCACCCGCGGTCATCGGTGATGAGACTGTATATTCCGCGGAAGTGTGGAGGTCGTGGCTTTTTAAATGCTAAGTCTCTCCACAACCGCGAGATATGCAGTCTCAGGGAATATTTCCTTGAAGCCGACGTGGGGATGCACCGAGATGTTGTGGCAGTGGATAAGGGCCTCACCCCGCTCTCCTTGGCTAAAGAGAACTGGCGCAAACCAGTAGTGCTGGAGACTAAAGATCGCGAGGAGGTATGGCAGAGTAAGGAGCTTCACGGACGCTTTTTCCGGGCCTTACATGGGCCCGATGTAGATTTCTTAGCGTCCGTATCCTGGCTTCGCTTCGGTGACCTATTTGGGGAAACCGAGGGTTTTGTCTGTGCAATTATGGACGAAGTTATCATGACGAATAACTACCGGAGATTTATTGTGAAGGATGGCACAGTTGACATTTGTCGGGGATGCCACCGGCCGGGGGAATCAATCCGCCACATTATCTCTGGGTGTTCTCGTCTAGCTAACGAAGAGTACTTGCATAGGCACAACCTTGTAGCCAGGATCATCCATCAGCAACTTGCTCTGAAATACCGCCTTGTAGAATCGGAAGTACCGTACTATAAGTATGTGCCCGACCCAGTTCTCGAAAATAGCCATGTCACATTGTACTGGGACCGATCCATCATCACTGACAGGACTATTGTAGCCAATAAGCCTGATATAGTGGTGGTGGATCGCTTAGAGAAGCGCGCAATGATTGTTGACATAACAGTCCCACATGACGTGAACCTCGTGAAGGCCGAGAATGATAAGAAGATCAAGTATCTTGACTTGGCTCGCGAGGTTGTCGACATGTGGGATGTGGACTCAGCGATCATTGTGCCGATAGTCGTTTCAGCCAATGGCTTAATTGCCAAGAGCCTCGACCAACATCTTAGGAGGCTCTCGTTGGGCAGCTGGATCAAGGGCTTGATTCAGAAAGCGGTTCTCCTAGACACGGCGCGTATCGTTAGGAGATTCCTTTCTCAGGAGCCCTGACTACCGGTGGCTTGGACCCTGTTCCCGACGCCGGTGGGCTACTATTTTTTATATTTTTAAATGTTTTTATATTTTTTATACTAATATTTAAAAATGTAATTTATATGTGTATTTGAAGAATAAATGGAATAATAATAATAATAACATCAACATCACCTGAAAAAAATTGTTCTCATATTTTTCCTATTTTTCGTATTTAAAATTATTCCAACAACCCACATCCATAACATTCGACAATTAAAACCTTAAATTATATCAATAAAAGCCGCACAAATACCAAAAATGCGCAAAAGAAGAAAATCAGATCAAGACGTGGAATGACGGCTGTCAAGGCCGTCACGAAATCAAAATTACGAAATAATAGAAACCAGGAATGTTGACAAGAGCCAAAAAACGAGAAATTAACGCACGACTACCACCTCCGGACTCGTCGCCCAGCTCCGCCTCGCCGCCGTCGGAAACCAGCCCCACAGTGAGTGCAGTGACACCGACCGCGGCAGTTGCGTCGAGCTCCAGCGACGAGTACTTCTCTCCGCCGACGACGCCACCACCTGTTCGTCGACGGGGAGGACGCCGGCCGCCGGGGGGTTTGGGACTCCGAGGCCCACTGGCCTCTGATAGGGTCCCCGCTACCGGTGGAAGTGTGCAGCGCATGAGATGGACACAGTCTATTAATGAAAGTGTCATGCGCTCATACTTTGGGGCTACAGAGGGGGGAAGTAACCTGACTGCGTACCGTGGTCGGATGCTCTCTCTGTTTCAGGTGCTTGAGCCAGCTGTCAACGTTACGGCACAACGACTATCGGATCAGGTGCGTGTCATCTTGCGTAACCATATGTTGGATGATACTGTGCTTGATCGCATTCGAACTGAGATGCAAAGGAGCCATGTCATTACTCCTCCATCGCAGACTGTGGATGTGGCACAGCCACAATCCATCCCAACATCCAGTCATGCTGATGAGGAAAGTGATGACATGGTTACTCATGTAAGTACCCAGTGCAGTGAGGAATTGAGGAGTGCTTTGGAGGGTGCAATTCGGGAGTATCGACTAATGCCGCTCGAGCTCAGACCACGCTTACCTCGTTTGCCCATGCATAACAAAAATAAGGCGTTGGTGTGTGCTCTGGATTCACAGTTATCGAGTTATTTTGATAGCTGTGAAGACCTTGCTGATGCGCACTCGATTCTGTACTGTGCAGCTGTTGCGGCGTGTCGTGTAGCTCACGTCAGATTTCCTAATAATGACAGAGCTGCGCGACCAGCTGTACCAGTGTGGCAGTGCAGGATTGAGCGGCGTATTAGTGAGGCCAGAGTGCTCATTGGCAAATTAACCTGCTTCAGGGAGGGCAATACTCGCCCAAGAGTGATGCGCTTTGTGAGACGGGCATTCTCGGGGACTGAGATCAGTCCTCGAGACTATATGTCCCAGACCACAGAGCGCATCGACTTCCTGAAGCAGAAGGTGTATGCATGGGCAAGTCGTATTCGTAGGTATAAGCGGCGAGTGGAACGATACACCCAGAATCGTACATTCCAAAGTAATGAAAGGTGGGTCTATAGGGATTGGGAGCGACCGGACCAAGGTGTGTCTGATACGCGCCTGCCAGATGATGACGCCATGTGTTCGTTCTGGCGTAGCATCTGGTCGGTGCCTGTCAGCCACACTGAGGGTGATTGGACTCGGGATATCGAGCGAGCATGCGACCCAATTCCAGAAATGGGGGCAATTACCATCAGCCCCCAAGATGTAGCTCGTGCGGTCCGTCCATTACCTAATTGGAAATCTCCTGGACCGGACGGGTTGCATAATTTCTGGATAAAATGGTTCAGAAGATCGCATGTTTGCTTGGCGTCCCGATTTCAGTCAGCCTTGGAATCTGGATCGCTGCCCCAGTTTCTAACGACAGGAATAACCCACCTGCTCCACAAATCAGGTAGTACTGCGGAACCCAAAAATTATAGACCGATCACATGCCTGCCGACGGTCTATAAGGTTCTTACATCCATTTTGAGAGCCAAAATTAACAATCATATTGAGATTAATTCTATCATGTCCCCCTCTCAGAATGGATGTAGGATTGGATCCCGTGGTACTAAGGAGCTGCTCCTCATTGACATGGCTATTAGCCAACAGGTTCGCCGATCCCGGAAGGATCTGTCGACATGTTGGATAGATTACAAGAAGGCCTATGACTCGGTACCACATACATGGCTCATGAGGGTGCTGGAGTTGTATAAAATTGATGCAACTCTACGCGCCTTCCTGATGTCGTGTATGGGGCAATGGAGTACGGTCCTTCGCTATCCAGGATGTCGAAATATCCAAAGGAATAGCGAACCGATAAGGATTGAGCGCGGTATATTCCAGGGTGATAGTTTGAGTCCGCTTTGGTTCTGCTTAGCCTTGAATCCCCTAAGCACACTGCTGGAGGATTCAGGTCTAGGCTATCGGTTGAAGAGAGGAGGTCAGGTAATATCTCACCTTCTTTACATGGATGACCTGAAACTCTTTGCCCCCAACAATTTGCAACTGATGAAGCTACTGAAGGTAACTGAAACTTTCAGTAGCGCCATCAGGATGGAATTTGGTGTGGACAAATGTGCGGTCATGCATGTCAAGCGAGGGGAGATTATGGAGTCCGAGGGAGTTCAACTCTCGGAATCCATAAACCTTAGATCCCTTTCTTCAACGGAGACCTATAAGTATTTGGGTATGTCGGAGGCGTTGGGCATCAATACTGTTGACGTAAAGCAATCGTTGAAGGAGCGCTTCTTTGGCCGCCTGAAAAAAGTATTTAATAGTCTTTTGTCAGGCGGAAATAAGGTGCGCGCCTTCAACGGGTGGGTCATGCCGGTATTGATGTACTCTTTCGGCATACTTAAATGGACTCAAACGGAACTCGACGCCCTGGATAGGAGAGTCCGTACATTGTTAACGGCATATCGGATGCATCACCCGCGGTCATCGGTGATGAGACTGTATATTCCGCGGAAGTGTGGAGGTCGTGGCTTTTTAAATGCTAAGTCTCTCCACAACCGCGAGATATGCAGTCTCAGGGAATATTTCCTTGAAGCCGACGTGGGGATGCACCGAGATGTTGTGGCAGTGGATAAGGGCCTCACCCCGCTCTCCTTGGCTAAAGAGAACTGGCGCAAACCAGTAGTGCTGGAGACTAAAGATCGCGAGGAGGTATGGCAGAGTAAGGAGCTTCACGGACGCTTTTTCCGGGCCTTACATGGGCCCGATGTAGATTTCTTAGCGTCCGTATCCTGGCTTCGCTTTGGTGACCTATTTGGGGAAACCGAGGGTTTTGTCTGTGCAATTATGGACGAAGTTATCATGACGAATAACTACCGGAGATTTATTGTGAAGGATGGCACGGTTGACATTTGTCGGGGATGCCACCGGCCGGGGGAATCAATCCGCCACATTATCTCTGGGTGTTCTCGTCTAGCTAACGAAGAGTACTTGCATAGGCACAACCTTGTAGCCAGGATCATCCATCAGCAACTTGCTCTGAAATACCGCCTTGTAGAATCGGAAGTACCGTACTATAGGTATGTGCCCGACCCAGTTCTCGAAAATAGCAATGTCACACTGTACTGGGACCGATCCATCATCACTGACAGGACTATTGTAGCCAATAAGCCTGATATAGTGGTGGTGGATCGCTTAGAGAAGCGCGCAATGATTGTTGACATTACAGTCCCGCATGACGTGAACCTCGTGAAGGCCGAGAATGATAAGAAGATCAAGTATCTTGACTTGGCTCGCGAGGTTGTCGACATGTGGGATGTGGACTCAGCGATCATTGTGCCGATAGTCGTTTCAGCCAATGGCTTAATTGCCAAGAGCCTCGACCAACATCTAAGGAGGCTCTCGTTGGGCGGCTGGATCAAGGGCTTGATTCAGAAAGCGGTTCTCCTAGACACGGCGCGTATCGTTAGGAGATTCCTTTCTCAGGAGCCCTGACCACCGGTGGCTTGGACCCTGTTCCCGACGCCGGTGGGCTACTATTTTTTATATTTTTAAATGTTTTTATTTTTTTTATACTAATATTTAAAAATGTAATTTATATGTTGAATAGTTAATAAATGGAATAATAATAATAAGTCCGCAGGGCAGCTTGTGGCGAGCTGTTGGGCAGTAGCGACCCCACGGACCTGACCTCCCGGGAGAAGTCTTGTTCTTCATCTCTGGCTTGCCTTTATTGGCCGGCCGGAGTGAACACTGACGAGGAACAGAGCTCCCACCTCTCTCTTGCCTTCATTGGCCGGTTTGAGTGGAGATTCGCAAGAGCATTCGTGTTCGGGGGAAGGAAGTGTTTCACTAAGGTGCTGGTAGGGATCTTGATCGTACTTCCGGGATTGTCCTGATAGCCTTGAAATACCTCTCCACTCCTCAAGCACCTCAGTCTGTGTTGCCCTCTTGTCGCTACGTCACTACGTGCTAGCGGCCGTTTTAGGGGGCCCATTTATCGAGTGTGCTAGTCACCCCCTGCCATTTTATCTGTGTCATAAAAACATTGATTGGCAGGGGCCATAGTCTTTCCATAGTGTCAGGAAACTAGTCCATCTAAGCTACCCAAACCCATAGCCCTATTCTTAGTTTCCATATTCTGTGATAGTCCTGCGCCAGCCGGGGATTGTCCTTGGGTGCATTTGCATAGTGCAAACAGGGGTAATTGTCGGCTGGTGTTCCATTTCCTTGTAAAGCCATGTAAGGGGCCTCTGCGAGTTGGCTTCGGCTCCTCGTACGCCTTCCAAAGGTCCGGGACCCTAGGGTCCCGAGATACGTAACCGTATAAAAATAATAATAATAAAATATTTATTTGCGTAAACATGGTATAAAATGGTGTTAAATACAAATTTATTTTTTATATTTTTTTTTTATTTGTGTTATGAACCTGTAACTAATTAACCGTCATAAGAGAAGAATAATTAACACTTCCCTCTTCTAGCAGGCGCGGGTGTCATACAAAAACAACGTTATTATTATAGAGAGATGTACGAAACAGTGGGTTTCAATATTTATTAACACAATTAACTACCTATACCCTGCGTAACGTGACTTTGGTTACTGCTCCGCTCCCGTGTGTCGTAGCGTGATGTAATACATATGGCCTATAACCTTCCTCAGTAAATGCGCTAGATATCGCAAAAAGTTTTTTTAAGTCGGATTTGTACTAACAAGCGTGTTCGACAAAACTCTTCAGATTTATAATAATATTACCTAATAAAGCTATTAAAATATGGCTATGTAACAATTTAAAGACTCATAATCCGATTAACCAATAGTAATGAACTTATTGTCAGTAGCTAAAACAATTTATCAAAGATCAAAGATAATTAATAAACCATTACCTACCTCTATTAATTTATAAAATTACCCACCTACTACACCATAAGTCAGGGTTATTTCAATTTTCTTCAAAACCATGAACAAGGTCCCTTAGTAACAATTAAGATGCAATACTATATTTACATATAGCTGCCTCGTTAGCCTAGACGTTAGAGGTTTGTTCCCAGTTCGAGCAAAAAATGTTATTGGGTGTTTTGGGTTTTTTTGGGTGAAATTCTCAGTAGTAGCTCGGAGTTAGGATTTGTGTCCGGTTAATGGCAATAGGCTCGGCCCCTATCAAAGTCAAAGTCAAAGCATTTATTTCAATTAGACCATTTACAGGCACTTTTGAATTGTTAAGAAGTTACAGCAAGTTGAAGCTAGTTGCTCGTTCCAAAACGTAGATCTCTATGGAGAAGAACGAGCAAGAAACTCCATCCTCAACTCTTTTCAAAATGGTTATTTACATGGGACCTAAAAACATACCGGCGAACTGTGGGTGTACACTGGTACACCTCTGCCTAACACTTCGGGGAATACAGGCGTGATTGTATGTGTGTGCCAAGAACAAGGTCCCTTAGTAACAATTAAGATGCAATAGCTAAGTATATTTACATATATACATGAGTCACGCATACGTTATATAATAGTACATTGATACCTCGATTCACCCATTGGGCAAGACTCTAAATAAACATGTATGAGGCTGTTGACTTTTTACACGTACTTAAATAAATTCATGAATAAATTAACTTTTTATGATGTATGCCATTGTATTTATTGTTTATAATAATATTGTTACTATAATGGTATTGTAATTTTGATTATAATTTACTCTAATATCTTGCGGTTTTACTTGCGTTGGATTTCGTTACGTCTTTAATTACTGCTCCCGTCCCGTACGTCGTAGCGCTATGTTATATTGCTTATAACCTTCCTCGATAAACGCGCTATAAAACGCAAACTGCTTTCTTTTTTATTGGACCAGTAGATCCCTAGATTAGCGCGGTCAAACAAACAAACTCTTCAGTAAGCATAGCTTATAAGTTCAAGCACAGGTTTCAGTGAAAATCTCCAGGCTCAAATTTTGAACAGACTAATTCTCGCTTTTCACAAATTAATTTAAAAAGAAAACCGATGAACATCGCTGTGGGTCTAGAATCGTGTACAAAATAATACTTCCTTTCATATCCCACTAATATTATAAATAGAAAAGTTTGTGCAAATGTTTGGATGTTTGTCACTCAATCACACAAAAACAGTTGAACAGATTTGGATGGAAAGTGGCACAATAGACCATTTCCTGGATTAACATTATAAAATACTTTTTATCCCGGTAATGTTTTCCCTTCGGATAATAGTTCAACTTCGCAGAATTCGCATGCAGCATCTAGTCCATTATAAAACTCTTCGTAGCGATATCCCTTCTACCCGATAAACCGAAGTGAATAATTCATGACTGTATTCTCGAAGGTGTATGCAAACTCATGTATTTTTAAAGTTGTTGTTCAACTCACCGCATCCAGTAGGTCCCAGCAGCAGTACGTTGCTCTTGTCGAGCCTCAGCTCATGGTGTTGACGCTCCAGCACTTCGGCGCCTCCGCTATTACTGCCGTGACTTAAGTGAAGGAGATCTGGAACACGGTAAGGAGATATTAATCATTTATGTTGCGAAGGAGTTGCATGGATAAAGAGATAAAGGAGGTATTGCCCGCGACTTCTTTGGCGTGAATTTCAGTTATTGGAGACGCAGAAGAATTCACGGTTTTAAAAGTAGTCTATGCCCTTTCTTAAGGTCCAAGCGAACCCCTTACGTTCGTACCATATTTCCTTAAAATGGGATTAGTGGTTTAGCCGTACATGCGGTACAGACATCGCATTTATATAACTCGCTTTTGTGCGCAGATTCTTTCGCGCACCCCAAAGAAGCTGTACTTTTTTTCTGGATGAAAGGTACCCTATGTCCTTTTGTGTAGCCCTAACAACATTTGTGTAAAATTTCTTGATGATTGGTTACGTAGTTAAATCGTGAAAGTGTAACAAAACTCACTTTCGCATTTATAATATTAGCGTTTCAATTAGCCAGTGAATCTAGCCAATTGAATTGTCTAGATTATTTAAGTGCCTGTAAATGGTCTAATTGAAATAAATGCTTTAACTTTATGACCAAAATGCACTTTTCAACGACATAAACAAGAACAAAAAAAAATATTGATTTAAGTTGCCCCTTTCAGAAGTTAGGATATACTATAGCATGCGTTCCGACCTATAGGTACCATGATCCAAACAAGTCACATTAGTTGTTTCAAGTTCATCTTTATAACAATTCAATAACAGATAATGACTAAGAGGTGTTTAATCAGGCCACGCGCTCACGTTGTGAGTTTCACAAGACAGGTGACAAACGACAATGCTTCAGTTAAGTGCGAATTGTTGACTCAGCATTGTTATTGATTCGTTCCAGATTTTATGCATAGTTCGACGTGTTGTGCAAAATTTATTTAAGTATTTATTTATTTAACTTTAGGCGTTCTCTACCAGTCAACCAAAGGTGGTGAAGAGATAACATGTCAGGTTAGGTGGTGGCATGCTTGGATGATAAAATCAAATCGAATAACTCTATTTACGAACTCAAATACACAGTAAATAATAATATCATGATATTATTGTCTTAATACTAAGACTTCTTCTCATACAAAGAAGACAAGCTCTAGGCAGGATTGGCTATTACAGACTAACAATAATATTTTTTTCCTTCACTAAAATCAGTGTTATCCAAAATAGTCTTAGAAAGTACATAGTGAACGGAAAAAGTCACTTTGGTACTTCACCGGAACCGAACCTGCAACCTCATGCAAGAGAAGCGGACGCATAACCACTGACCCATCACGACGACACAGAAAATACTTTCCCAAAACCAAATTCAATCAAAGCAGGCGAAATCAGTTCCATAAAAATTGTAACGAGACAGGCATAGACCGTTCTAAGAAAAAAAAACTGTCGTAAGGTCACACGCCCACTGAAGCGTAATGACCACCGTTGTTCGAACATTCGTCACACTTTCACGCCTCTATTGACAATCGTTTTCAGTAAAAGATTAGGTACGGTCAGCAACAACAATCGATTAACAATGTTTCTTTTACATATCATTTAAATAGACACGAAATAACACAATTCACTGCTATTCAGAATTTTACGGCAATACCTGAGAGTTAATTTTAGATCCATTTCGTATTTTCTTTAATATTGTGCTCAATATCAAGGATTAAAAATCTGAAATATTAATCTATTTTTGTTGCTGACTGTACCTGCGCCCGCGCCGCGCTTTTACTGTGATCTAGTCTAAATGAGGTTCTGCTTTCTAAGCTGATAAGAATTTACAAAAAGCAAACTACGCCGTTGGAACTAGTCTTATAACTGAAAAACAGTTAAATTGCTGTAAAAATCTCTGTTGGTTGCTATAATTGGTTTTGAACAAAGAAACTACAACTAATCATAAAAGTTGACAGCTCAGATTAAATTTAACAAAAAATCAGATAAATAATGATAGGTAGCTATTGAGCAAATCTAATAATATTATTAAGCTGAAGAGCTTATGTTTCTTAATTGTTTTTTTTTTGTTAAGACGTTAATATTGATTTATTTATTAATTGGAACGTTCACCTTATCTCCAGAACGACTGCCCCGATTCTGAAAATCCTTTCGCGAATAGAATAACAGTATAGGATAAATTTTATTTTCCTAACAATAAAACACCCTTAAGAAATTACAAGAGGACGAAGTAGCGGGCAAAAGCTAGTTCATTTTAAAATTAAAATCCGTACTAAAATTATAAATGCGAAAGTAACTCTGTCTGTCTGTCTCTTCTTCACGCCTAAACCACTGAACCGATTTCAATGAAATTTGGTACAGATATAGTCTGGGACCCGAGAAAGGACATAGGATAGTTTTCATCCCGGATATCCCCCGGGAACGGTAACTATTAATCCACGCGGACGAAGTCGCGGGCAAAAGCTAGTTCAAAATAAAACAAGCTTTCATGTTATAGACTGTAAGACATACATACCATCACGCCTGTATGCCCCGAAGGTTTAGGCACGGGTGTACCATTGTATACCCACAGTTCGCCGGTATGTTTCATGTCTCATGTAATAGAGGGCGAACCTATTGCCATTAACCGGGCACAAATCTTAACTCCGAGTTGCTACTGAGAATTTCATAGAAAAACCCAATAACACTTTGCTCGACCTGGGAATCGATCCCAGGATCCCCCATGCTCATCAGTCGTGCTTGCGACCACGAAGCCAACGGGGCAGTTCTTTCTTTTTTTTAAAGATGGGAAATCATCAAATGACTTCTCCCGCCCTGGGCGGGGCGGAAGGGAGTGTCAGACTTTTACTGTCTAAAACTCATCATGTTCCTTCTTGTGCTCTTTGCGTTCCGGAGAGCGGTATCTCTTTCGAACAAACCGCAGCCCCGGCAGGAACGGGGAAGTTGACCGTAAGACTATTTTCGAAAACTAAGAATTCAGATTATGTAGGTAGTTTGCTCACCTCTGTGTGTGTGATGTAAAGGATGGTGCGCGTCTGTGGGCGTGCCGCTGGTGACGTTGTTGTAGATCCTCTTGTAGTGGTTGTACACCGCCACCGACAGCACCTTCTTAGCGTACTCCTGCCCCACTACGTGCTTGTTCAGGTATTCGAAGATCTTCTTAGGGGGAGGCGGCGGTTTTCTGTTGAGACAAGAAAAAACAACGTTAGGTATTTATGAAACAAACTTTTGTTCGAAATACCATCACGCCTGTATTCCCCGAAGGGTTGGGCAGAGGTGTACCAATGTACACCCACAGTTCGCCGGTATATTTAGGTCCCATGTAATAGGGGGCGAGCCTATTGCCATTAACCAGGCACAAATCCAAACTCCGAGCTGCTACTGAGAATTTCATAGAAAAACCCAATAACACTTTTTGCTCGACCTGGGAATCGAACCCGGGACCCCTTGCACAGCAGTCGCACTTGCGACCACGAGACCAACGGGGCAGTTGTTCGAAAAAGTTGAAGACTATTAAAGGTAGTAGCAGTAGACCTGGCTGTTCATTCTCTTAGACTCATCTAAGTATTTTTAAACAGAAGACCTAATCTACTAATCAAAAACGTTCAAAAGTCTAATCTCAACGACATATTATCAGCTGAAATCAATGTAAAAACAATGGAAATTAGAAGCATCTTGGCCAAATTGAGAATTTGAGACTGATATTAAATTGAGATCTTTCCTAAAAATGAGTAGAATTATTTCTCCCCAGCTTTTAGATTAATTTAATGTTATTACGAGATGAACGAACTAATTTGCAATGATTCGTGATCATATCTCAAAAATAGTTACAAATTAAACAGTGATTTAGATATCATTATCATGTCCTATTGTTTATCAGATAACATAATGGTTATCAGTGTAATACAGATACATATATTAGGTCACAGATTAGGTACCTTCAACATTTGTAGATAGTTTGTAGAGTCCAGGAAACTTCCAAATATAAAGGATGTATGAAGACACCTACCTAACGAAGCCGAAAGTTACACATATAAAAAACCACAGAGAAAAGAAACAAGAAACCCTGATATATTTTTATGGGTTCAGCGACAAGGACAACGGGGCATGCGCAGAGCGACAGTGAAAGTTTAATCCTTTTAACATGACACACGAGTGCCCGCAAGACGTCTCATTTTACGTCCTTTTTTACAAAACAAAGGATTTGGAAAGTCACTGAGGAAATCACGCCACATTTGTTAACCGCATCACAATTTAGTTTTTTTTGCAGAAGATCTTCATGCAAGATCACGTAGGCACTTTTGGCATCCAAATGGCAGATTTCAGTGGCTTTAGAGTGAAAGCTTACCTGAAAATTTGTTCCTGTGTTAGGTATCTAAACCAGAGCTGCAGAGAGTAGAAACTTTATATAGGAATTTTAACGTTGAAGTAATTTTGTTTGTTGCCAAACAGGACTACATTTTTGTTGAATTTTAATGTACAATTAAGAGTTTATTTGTTGCCAACAAACTTTTTTCATTCAACGGTAAAATCCGTTTCAAAGTTTTGACTCGACTCACCCTGCATCCCTATTTACCTAATTGGAAAGCCCAATATGAGATTATGCTGACTATATTTATTTATTTGTAGATGAGTTATTAGAACTAAAAAACCGCTATTAATATGACCGCCAACTAGAACCAAGATGTACCGTCGGTCGGTCCGTACGAAAATAATTAATTATTATGCACTGAATTTCTCTGGGGCAATACTGAATTCTTTTGGAGCAGTTGTTGTACCTAGCTTGTCAAATGTAGCTAGCTGCCCTTTATGAGTAAATCTACTGTATTTTCTTATCATACGACTACTGAGAGAGATGGCGAAAGTGGTAGGTACATTGAAGAGTAATCACGACAGTACCATTTTGCTGTAAGATTTATTTCGAGATAGGAAAAAGATTCCTAAGGAAGATACGAAAAGGCGGGTTGTAAGGCTGTCTGGCAATGTTTTGATAAACAAAACAAAATACCTACTTATTTGACATTTTCTTTGTTAGCAGAAAAAGAAACACTCTTATCAAGAGGATAATACATTATGTATTATCTATCTTCAGTAGCATTTGCCCGCGACTTCCGCGTCCAACTTGATAGGTATATTATTCCGGGACAAAAAGCAGCCTATTCCAGACTCTAATCTATATCTGCGCCAAATTTCATCCAGATCCGTCCAGTCGTTCTGGCGTGATTGGGTGACAAACACACACCCAAACGTTTGCATGTATAATAGTTGTAAGATTAAAGTAGATTGATTGAGTAATATCGGGCCCAAAAAAGGTTCCCATTCTGGGTAATCCCCGTTTACAAACTAAGTCGGATGTCGCGATTTTTTCGCCGACACGGCGGCGGCGTGCAGTTAAGAATTTAAATTACAGCATAAATACTTATAGAATACTAAATCAAAATTAGTGAAGCTTTGCATTAAGTAAAATTCAAGGATCAGTATATTTAGCGTTTATAAACAAACACATTATTGTTATTAAACAATCGTCGACTTTGTCTTTGTCACCTCTGAGTCTCTGACCTAGGCTAGAGTCAAGAGCTTAACCAACTTGAATAAAAAAAATATCACTACCTAATCTCTGTCGATACTAATAATATAAAGAGGTAAGATTTGTTTGTTAATTTGTTTGTATCGAAAAGGCTCCAAAACTACTGCACCGATTTCATCCATTTTTTCACCAATGATAGCTACACTATTCCTGAGTAACGTAGTCTATATAACATCACGCTACGACCCACAGGAGCGGAGCAGTAACGCAAGACGTAACTTAACGCGGGTTAAGTAACACCCGCGGACGACGTCGCGTGCAGTTTGCTATCAAAAATAATTTTGTCTCGAATAATAAAATGAGTAAGCATAGTGATACGTTTTACCAAAACAAACAAATGAATTGTCAGTACCTACGTATGTACAATGTCGGTAGGTCGATGGCTTCAAACGAATAGATTTAAGTGAGAAATTGCTATTAAATCTATCTGACTTTGAATGTACGCTGAAGGTTATTCAAGAGCAGTAGGTAAAACAGAAGCCAATTTATTGAAAACTAACGTGGCAATCTTTTATACATACTTATCGATGTTTTGTTTTGTGATTTTCACAGAGCACTTACCTAAATACCTTTCTACTAAAAGGTGAAATCAAGTTGCCGCAATAAACGTACGTAAGTAACTAATTTTGAGAAATTTGGAAAAAAAGATAAATGTTATACTTATTCTAAAAATTGTTAAAATAAATTTTTAACATTCACCATAAAGGTAACCGAAATAATATAAAATCCAGCTGAACAATCTTCAAACAAAAACCAAATCGAGTGAACCGGGGGAAAATGGAACACAACTCGTAACATTTGTCATACATACATAATTAAACATACAATTTCTCGTTGTTTGTATTTTCCTCAAAAACTCAAGTGCAAAGACCTTTTTAGTAAGACACGCGTATCGCGGCAATCGGTTTCGTAAACTTATGTTTTGATGAGTCAAGAGATAAGTGAAGACGTTCAATGAACCTAGTTTTTTCAGATCTGTGTAAACTAGGGTTGACAAGTGTCATATTTGTTTACATTCGGAAATACACATATGCCATTACGCCTGTATTCCCCAAGGGTTAAGCAGAGGTTTACCAATGTTATCCCACAGTTCGCCGGTATGTTTAGGTCACATGCAATAGAGGGAGTGCCTATTCCCTTAATTGGGCACAAATCCTAACTCCGAGCTGCTACTGAGGGTTGTATAGAAAAACCCAATAACTCTTTTGCTCGACCTCGGAATCGAACCCAAGTCCTTTAGCGTAGCAGTCGTGCTAAGCATCATTAGGCCAACGAGGCTGTTCGAGATTCGAAAATATTGGATAAAATTCGGTTGCCTGTTGTTTGCAGGCTTTTATTAATCAAGGAAATGTTCATAGCCATCTTGTTACGCAAATTGATCGGATTACAGATGGCGTAGTTTCTCGCGTTTGTTTCTTTCTGTTTGCCTCGATTTGTTTAGTCTCATAGCCTTGCCCCCGAATACGGTTGTCAACTTCTCTGCGTCGGCAAATTGTCGTCTTTGTTCGTAGAAATTACGTTTTTATTACACGGACATGTCAACTTGTTTGGCCTGTGACGCATTTCCAGTGTAATTGACAGCTCTGTGGCTATTCAGTAACCCTAGTAGAAAAAATGTAAAAGCAAGATAGATGAGTTTATTGCTTTGTCATTGTGTCCGTATAACAATGTATACATAATTCATATTATGTGTTTCACACTTCTGTTGGTGTTCTGACAGTTTTTGTGTTCATTGTTAGCTGGGCAATTGTTAGGTGTTTGACTCGACTTTGACGCTGTTATAGCGCGTGGGCTCAATATTCTATCATCATCATCATCATCATCATTATATCAGCCGCAGGCTGTCCACTGATGGACATACGCCTCCCCCATAGACGCCCAGAAGGACCGGTTAGAAGCGGTCAAATATTCTACATTGAAACAAAATTCATGATCTGCAAAATGTTAATGTATTTTTTTATTATTATTATGCGACAGTATATTTGCTTAAGCTGCATTTTTGTAATTTTCAAACACATCAACGTTTGGAAAAATCTTAAGAGTAAGGGAAAAATTGATTAAAATTTATTTCATCACCTGATAAAAAGTAAATCTAGTATGCAGCTGTTTAATCTCAATAATCTCAGTTTTCACGATAAATCAGCGTCATTGTTTAACAAAACACGGCCCTGCTGTGTACGCGAGTACGGTCACGATTCTGTGATGATCCGGACGTGTTCTACGGTGTATGGTAGAGTTGCGAAATTTCTAAACGGATTAGCTATCTTATCAGGAAAACGTAGGTACGCTGAATTTGTTTGGTCTTGTTTAGAGAGGGGTTTGGTGGGTTAAAAAATATGTGTAACCATACAAGGTTATTTTTTACTGTAAGTACATACAAACACACAAAGTCATTCCTCTTTGCCATGGGGCAGACACCAGAAACTCATTATTATGACCAATTCTTGCAATGGGATCAACCCTGAAATCGGGGGAAAAACAGAAAATTCATAGTACACGCATAACTCGACTGAATATTTAGATCAGCAGTTTTTTTGCATATTTAGGTACAGTTTGTCCCATTGTAAAAGATGTTCATAACCATGAGTACAATGACCCCTCTCTGGTCAACAAAAAAATAAAATTGGGTATTTACATACCCGTAAGTACATATTTTAACAACAATCACGAACTACGTTATTTACCACTTACACACTTCACACATATATGTTATTTAATGTTACGAAACTGGTATATTAATTATGTATATTAGTTAATTCGGTCGAATTAGTTAATAGTTATTGTATCACCGACATTTTACAACATAATGATAAATAAAAGCTTAAAAGTTAATTATAACTTCCCATTTCCTCTATTCTGCATTTGCATTAGAATGTTTATAAAATGTTTTATTTATTATTTTAATTTACTTCCTTTATTTTATACGATACTGTAAACGTGATTATGCATTGCATATTCATCGTAATATCGATAAACTTTGACAACTGGCTGATAAATATTTTCTGCGATTGGTGGAAATCAATATTGTGGATAATTATTGTATTTTGTGTGTGTAGCATGGTTTAGTGCAATGTTTTTTAACAGTTTTGAATAAGCGATCACTTTATAAGTTCAAAATTGGGTACACAGACAGAAGTTTAACGATTCTCACAAGCCAATCCTTCTCACTGAAATTGTGTTTTCTTTTTGCCGGCGACCTCCCCTGTAAGGCTTCGTGACCCCCCAAGGGACGCGACCCACAGATTGAAAAACAATATCCTCGTGCTAAGTTAGGAAGCCCCGGGAAAACACAAATGCAATCACACTAGACAGCAGTCTAGTATGTTTTTTTTTCTGCCATGGCTAACATTTGAAAAAATATATACAATCTATTATTTTTAATCAGCTTATGCTTAGCCTTTCTAGTTTCTATCATATTTCTTCTAAGCTAAAAACGCAGACTCCTTTTTAGTTTGGTTACCTCGCCTCCTAAAGTCCTAAGCATTATGTACGATTACGAAAATCAGCATCAAAAAAACTAGATTCAAAAGCTCACCTGTAGAATCCAGACTTATTATCCACATTGTCTTTGATGCTCTTCTTAGTGTCCACCTCGCTGAGGACCACGAAGAAGTGGTGGCACTTGTCGCACTTGACGAACCGTGTGGAGCTGACGAAGGTTTCCACGTGGGTACAGGGGTCGCCGCACTTGGGGCACGTGAGGACTCCGTTGTTGCCTGACCCTGACTTCTTGCCGCCTGATGTTGGGCCTGAGGAGTTGGTAAAGAGAAATCATGAGTAAAGAAAGAAAGAAAATTGTGTTTTAACATACCATCATATAACATAACATACCATCATACAATATAACATACCGTCATATAACATTACATACGATCATATAACATAACATACCATCATATAACGTCTGCATTCCCCAAAGGATTAGGCAAAGATGTACCAATATACACTCCACCCACCCACAGTTCGCCGGTATGTGGGGTGTTCGCGGTGTTTTTAGGTCCCATGTAATAGGGGCCAGCCTATTGCAATTAACCGGGCACAAATCCTAACTTTGAGCTGCTACTGAGAATTTCATAGAAGAACCCAATAACACTTTGCTCGACCTGGGAATAGAACCCAAGACCTCTAGCGTAACAGTCGCGCTTAAGACCTCTAGGCTACCAAGGCTGTGTTTTTACGTATTACGGTATGAATATAGGTTACTAACAGGTAGAGCAAGTTAAAGGGAAAAGTGTTGATTTTGCAGCAGCAATTCTGGCGAAAGTTGGACTGTGAGTGTGAGGTGTAAACGTACACCGATAGTGCAGAATAAATAATAGTACTACCGATAGCTTTCGCTAGAACTACTACCACGAACTACAGACCCGTTTCAAGACTCGACTAGAGAAATAGTTAAACCACAAAACATAGTACAAACACACATAACATACCATCACGCCTGTATTCCCCGAAGGGTTAGGCAGAGGTGTACTAATGTACTACACCCACAATTTACCGGTATGTTTAGGTCCAATGTAATAGGGAGCGAGCTGGTTGTCTTGCTCGTTGGGAGCGAGCTTGCTGCCATTAACCGTGCACAAATCCTAACTCCAAGCTGCTACTGAGAATTTCGTATAGAAAAACCCAATAACGCTTTGCTCGACCTGGGGATCGAACCCAAGACCTGTAGCGTAGCATTCACGCTTAGGACCACTAGGCTACCGAGGTAGTTTAGAAAACAAACAGTATTGCATAAAACATAATAACATGACAATCTAAATATATATAATTCAAAGGTGACTGACTGACTGAGATAGTGATCTATCAACGCACAGCCCAAACCACTGGACGGATCGGGCTGAAATTTGGCATGCAGGTAGATGTTATGACATAGGCATCCGCTAA
The DNA here is from genome assembly GCA_932526535.1 of Caradrina clavipalpis. NCBI lineage: Eukaryota > Metazoa > Arthropoda > Insecta > Lepidoptera > Noctuidae > Caradrina > Caradrina clavipalpis. The sequence goes on from OW052101.1 coordinate 824,015, forward strand.
GAAAGGATTTTCATCAATTCTACCCCCAAGGGGATAAAATAGGGGATGAAAGTTTGTATGAAACTTTGTCAATTTTAAACCGATCGAGCTGAAACTTTGCATGCTTAAAGCTACTATGACGTAGGCATCCCCTAAGAAAGGATTTTGATAAATTCCACCCCTAAGGGTATAAAATAGGGGATGAAAGTTTGTATAAATCTTCTTAGATTTTCGACTGATTGAACTGAAATTAAAGATTGGTGCTACTATGATGAAGACGTCTGCTTAAATAGGATTTTGATAAATTCAACCCCTAAGGAGATAAAATAGGGGATGAAAGTTTGTATAAATCTTCTTAGATTTTCGACTGATTGGACTGAAATGAATGATTGGAGCTACTATGATGAAGACGTTCGCTTAAATAGGATTTTGATAAATTCAACCGCTAAGGGGATAAAATAGGGGATGAAAGTATGTATGAAACTTTGACAATTTTAAACTGATCGGGCTGAGACTTTGCATGTATAAAGCTACTATGACGTAGCCATCCTCTAACAAAGGATTTTGATAAATTCCACCCGGGGATAAAATAGGGGATGAAAGTTTGTATGAAACTTTGTCAATTTTAAACTGATCGGGCTGAGACTTTGCATGCATAAAGCTACTATGACGTAGCCATCCTCTAATAAAGGATTTTGATAAATTCCACCCCTAAGGGGATAAAATAGGGGATGAAAGTTTGTATAAATCTTCTTAGATTTTCGACTGATTGAACTGAAATTAAAGATTGGAGCTACTATGATGAAGATGTCCGATTTAATAGGATTTTGATAAATTCAACTCCCGTGGGGATAAAATAAGGGATACGCGAGCGAAGCCGCGGGCAAAAGCTAGTGAACTATAAGATTGTAATGTACAAATAATTTAGCGTGACCGCCTTGCCAACTAATGAGATAGCTATTGCAAGTATTGCACGGAACTCATTTCCGTCAATTACTGCCTGAAAACAACCTTCAGAAAGATAACTAATCGATACAGGCTTCCTTTCATTATACATAGTAACACCAAATTTAGTAATAAGTGACCTTTGTGAGTCCAAATAAATAAATAAATAAAAATAAATAAATATCTTGGGACAACTCACACACGGCTATCTGATCCCAAGCTAAGCAGAGCTTGTGTTATGGTAACCAGACAACTGATATACATACTTATATAATTTTATAAATACATACATATTATAGATAAATCACACCCAGACACAGAACAAACAATCATGCTCATCACACAAAGTTTGTCCTGGGTGGGAATCGAACCCACGACCTCCGGCTCAGCAGTCAGGGCCACTAACCACTAGATGACTAGACCAACAGGCCCGTCAATAAAAATAAAAATAAAAACCCGCCCGTAAATATGCTGAACACCTGGTCATTGAGTTGGAAGAAAGGAGACTTAAGATTGCCCCTAGGTCTTATAACTGCCTACTAGATATTTGTACGTTTAAGCTGCCTCGTTAGCCTAGTAGTTTTAAGTGCAACTGCTACGCTACAGGCCTTGAGTTCGATTCCCAGCTCGAGTAGTGTCAATGGGAGTTTCTATGAAATTCTCAGTAACAGCTTCGGGTTTGGACATGTGCCCGGTTAATGGCAATAGTCTCGCCCTCTAATACATTCCCATGTATTAGAGGGCGAGTAAATATACCGGCGAACTGTGGGTGTACATTGGTACACCTTTGCCCCTTGGGGGCTACAGGCGTCATGGTATGTTTAGTTGTGTGTGTGTCATGTTCCTCATAATATGTCCCATGCCTCGAATTCCTCGAAAGCACGTAAAGCCGTAGGTCCTGCGCCTGATCTCTCTCCCAGTCGTGTCAGTTACAGTCCCATCGAACTATGAGAGTTAGGGAAGAGGGAGTGCACCTGTGTTTGCGCACACTTGTACACTATAATAACCTCCTGCGTACTTAGCTAGTCTGCATCAAGATTAGTCCCGCCAGAAATAGGTCTGGAGAATATTTTTTTTTTACTATACCTATAATCACCTGTGTTTGCGCACACTTGTACACTATAATAACCTCCTGCGTACTTGGCCAGTCTGCATCAAGATTAGTCCCGCCATAAATAGGTCTGGAGAATACATTTTTTTTACAATATAATAATTTGTATATTTGTGGGTATATCTGGGTTGTGGAGGTCTGATAGGCAGTCGCCTCATGTAAAACACTGGTATTCAGCTGCAGCCGGTTAGACTGGAAGCCGACCTCAACACAGTTGGGAAAAGGCTAAGCAGATGATAAGATGTTGTGGGTAATGGTCTCACCTGTAGCAGGAGCTTCTTTAGGCGGGTGCGCATGCGGCGGGCCGGGAGGCTGCTCGGTGGGGCTCTTGCACATCACCGAGCAGGTGGCGAGCCCACGCTGACATGTCCGTCGAATGGTACGACATTGCGGCACACCTGGAGACAAGGGAAACAAGTCTTATAAGTATGTGTGCGGAATGATGACGACGACACTCAATACCGTACTACCGTACCGCACCGTGTGAACTGTGGGTGTACATTGGTACACCTCTGCGTAACCCTTCGGGGAATACAGGCGTGATGATATGATATGTGTGATACTCAATACTCAATTATTTATTGCGTTCCATAATGTACATAAATGGTCTTAAAATTGTGAATTACAGAATCATTATGGACCCTGTCGGGCACAGCAAACACTTAGGAGAGAGGAAGAGGGCTACGCAGTAGTAACTTCTAATATCTAAAATCTTATTATCATATATTAATGTAATAACCTATTCGGGACAAACAAACGTGAGTCTTAACCTCTTTATAATGCTACTAGTATACTGCCGTGATTCTTTAAAAGGCAGCAGGTCAGCAACAAAATGAAGACTGTTTTCGCGGTTTTTTCAGAAATCAGTGTTGTCAGAAGGCTGCCTTTTAAAGAATCACGGCAGTATAAAAGATTGGAATGAATACCGCACTTCACCATTATCTTTAATCTTTGTTTTTTCTTTACCATTTTAATCATCACGCAAACATAAAATTGTTGCAAAAAATCTAAGAATGAAATTTTCCCAACTCTCCTCTTTAATATTTTTTGTTGTGTAATAAGGAGTTGGTTTCTTTTTATCAACAAGATTTTTTTCGCATTTTCTGCATGCAATAACTTACTAAAGTAAAAAATAAAAATAAAAAACGTAGGTTAAGCACATAATTTATCTGCTACAAATTTCTACCTACAACGATAGAGGAACGAAAGCCACAGCCTATCCAAAAGGTAACCCAGTATAACCAACTTTAATATATTCAAATATAAACAAGCAACAACAAAATAAATTATTGATGCCCCTGAATATAAAATCAGTTATGTTTAGGCTAGCAAGGTCAATACTGAATCGGTAGGTCATTCCGATTTTGCATAATCAAGGTCAACAACCAAAATGTATTTGTTAGTTAATCAACCTCAAACAGATTCATAATTATGTTAGTTTTATTAAAATCATCGGAAGATTTGAGCCTACTGAACTTGGCATTCAAATACAAAGGCTAAACGGATTTAATATATTCTGTTCTAAAACTACATGATGAAAATGCAAAATAATTGGGTCGGAAAACGTGTGAATGGCAAATAGTAATGCTACCTTCATGCAAATTGAGTCCAATTTGGAATAACCTAAGTTTTTTTTTAATTTTTATCGTACATCTGCGTTACCAATTTTAATTATAATAACAAAAAAAAACGATACTTATTTAAACAATTGTTTTTAGAATAAGTGGTGCTTACGTAAGAATATAACCTGAACAGGTTTCTTTACATTTTTAAATTACATAGGTATATCATAATTGAATACACACATAAACTCAGGCCTTTTTCCCATGCTGCGGGTTGTTCGAAAGAGATACCGCGCCCCCGGAACGCAAAGGGCACAAGAAAAGGAACATGGATGGGTTTTAGTCAGAAAAAGTCTGACACTATCTCCCCCCCCCCCGCCCAGGGCGTGGGAAAGGCAAAAACCACAGAACGCCACTTGTTACGATCCTTACATACTCATTTCGCCTCGTCCACGTTCATACATCGTTCATCAAATAGTTTTGAAAAATTTTAGGTACAGTTACCGGCTGAGTGATTCTTGCATCGAAACGGCTTTTAATGAGTACCTAAGTATACTGTTTCGTCTCACAGTGAAATGAGCTTATGTAAATTGAACGACTACTTAGGGTAATCGTTTGGAGAAGATCTGAGAACTATGATGTAAGAGGATAAAGTCAAATTATACATAAAATGTATGCAAGCGCTAGTTAGGAAGCCGTACTTATTAAGACTAAATTCATTGTATGCTTTATCAGCATTCATTATTGTATTAGTTTAATGCGTGACAGCGTGACCTAATGGCAACGGAATAACAGCTTTATAAGGTTGACAATAAAATAGGTATTGCATTAGAACGATACATTCTTCCAGAATGCTTGTTCCAATAAATCAAGGATCTAGCATCATTTAGAACCTTTCCATAAGGATAAACGGAGTTGGAGTTAATTAAGCTTGTTTGAATGTGCTAATCTCCGGGACTACTGGACGATTCTGAAAATTCTTTTACTAATAATAATAATCTTTAATTTTTTTCAGGTGGAAATTTTTATGGGGTCTCTCCACCTTGGGGAAGGCGGAGGGGCGTGTCGGACTGCTACCGACTGAAACCTTCCGACAACGATTATCAGTAATAGCAGGATCTAAGCTACGACATCAATGACTGACATAGGCTTGGTCATCAAAAATCAGAGATTCGAAAAACAATTAAAACGAACGAAGTCGCCGGCAAAAGCTAGCTGAGTTCCAATACGAGCTTTGCTTTTAGCATGTCCTAGGTAACTACAACCTAGAGCCTAAATCAACAAACGAGTTAAGTCAACATTCGAAATGAAACTGGCGCCACCAGAGGACGTTATGAAATCAGTTACATTAAACTGATGACTAATAAAAATTTAAATACCGCCACATATTACTTAAACATTTCGTAATATCCACATTTGCTTTCATTTATAAGTATCAAACTAGCTTCCGCCCGCGACTTCGTCCGCGTGGCTTGACCCGCGTTAAGTTACGGCTTTGGCTACTGCTCCGCTCCCGTGTGTCGAAGCATGATGGTATATAGCCTATGTTACACAGGGATAATGTCGCTATCTATTGGTGGAGAAATGGATAAAATTGGTCCAATAGTTTCGGAGCTTATTCGGTACAAACAAAAAATCCTCCTTATATTAGGAGATGGCAAAAACAATTACTTTCAATATAAATTTAGCAAAGTCGATGTTTGGCAATAACAATAAAAAATCTATGCCGTCTAAGTGTTTTCAATAGTTTGGAAGCCTCACTGCCAATTTTGTTATCACTTTCATAAAAGAATGTTGGTTAAGTATGCAACACGGAGAAATGCGAACAAAGGACAAACGAAACCGTGATTATGACAGCTTTTCACTGTGATTGTGCATAGTTTACAAGACAGTGGATCGTCTCTGGGAACTTGTTCAACAATAGGCACCATTGTTCGTGTCCATGTCGTTTACCTTTCCTGCTTTATTAACACCAGCATCGATGGCGTTCGGGTAATGAGGACAAAACCTTGCATTTTAATACAGAATGATTATCTACACCAGCGGTCGGCAACCTTTTGGCAGGCAAGGGCCACATGGTGGTAAAATGAGGTAGCTTCGGGCCGCGCTTTCACATATTTTTTAACCGACTTCAAAAGGGAGGAGGTTCTCAATTCATCTGCATGATTTTTGAAGTGAAAACTTCTTTAGCGGCGTTGTACACTTTTTTTGTAATGGGTAAAAAAAATTAAACTCGCGTCAGGACACGTGACCTGATCGAAAATCTTACGAATTTATTTATATGCGCAATAAATAAATATTGTATTATACCACATAAATGATAGTACTTTTATACTGATAATTAAAGCAATTCGTGTAAAATTATTCCCTAACCATTCCAAAATATCAAAAATGCACAACGTTAATATTCAAGTTTTCACTTCTGCCGGCACAGATTATCAAAAGTACACACTTCTTTTATGGGGTACTGTGTAAAATTTTATAATAAAATACCGCGCGTTATTCTCGAACTAAACGAGAGAAAGTTTAAAACATGCATAAAACGCACACTATGTAGTCAAGCATATTATAAACTAGAAGATTACATAAATGATAAAAATGCTTGGCTTAATGCTGGTCCTGCTCCACAGCCACTCGGGCTTCCAAATTAATTAATAAACATAATGAAATATATATATTTCTTTTTAAAGGGAATGTTGTTTCTTAGCACCTTTTTTATTGACGTAAATAACGTTTACGTTATTATTATTGTTTCTTTTTTAACATACCACAGGTCATCTGTCAAATAGGTTCACTGAAAAACTTTGTTTTATATAACTTAACATCATTTATTTCGATTTTGTAAATGTGAGTACCATGGAGCACTTACTATATTTTTTCTCTTAAGTTACTATGTGTTGGACATTAAGGGCAAGGCGGTTGAGAGCTTTGTCATGCTCACTTAAATGTCTCGCTGACGGTGGCGCGTGCATTGGATCGTTCAGTTCCCTCCAAGATGGTTGAGCTGAACGGTGCTGAGGCACGCGTCATGTTCGTGAACGGGCGCTGTCAGTTGGGACTGGTCAACTCTTATCTGCCATGGCCTACATCTTTATTAGTATTATTTAATTGTTTAATATTCACCTTCATTGTTTTCACATATAGAAGCAACATGAATATTGTAACCAAGATTTTGTAAAACCAAATTGAAGAAAAGGAGTGTCCATGGAGTTTCTTGCTCGTTCTTCTCCATAGAGATCTACGCTTTGGAACGAGCAACTAGCTTCAACTTTAAACTGTAACTTCTTGACATTCAAAAGTGCCTGTAAATGGTCTAATTGAAATAAATGCTTTGAATTTGAATTTGAAATTTGACTCCCGGAGTGCAAACCGTCGTTTTTTTTTTTAATGTTTGTTCTGCGATATTTCTGCCAATTATGATTAGAATTTGACGATATTTTTTGTTTGGTAGGTCATGCATAATTTTTTTAAAGAAATTTAATTTCTTGCAGAAAATTGAAATTTTCCCCTTTTTTCGGCAGATCAAGTTTGAAAAATTGGCCTATTGCTTTTTTAGTCGTCTCTAATGGCAATAACCATATTTGTTGATAGGTCAACAACAAGGGCAAAATAAATTTTTAGCAGCCGCTGAGGACGATACAGAAGGGATAAGAGCGGATTTTTACTTAGCTGAAAAGTATTAAAAACCTCCATATCTCTTTACTTATGGTTTTCAAATAAAAATATCTTGTTGTCTGATACATACATACAACATACATACAATCACGCCTCTATCCCCCGAAGGGTTAGGCAGAGGTGTACCAATGTACACCCACAGTTCACCGGTGTATTTAGGACCCATGTAATAGGGGGCGAGCCTATTGCCATTAACTGGGCACCAATTCAAACTCCGAGCTGCTACTGAAAATTTCATAGAAAAACCCAATAACACTTTTTGCTCGACCTGGGAATCGAACCCAGGACCTCTAGCGTAGCAGTCGTGCTTATAGGACCACTAGGCTAACGAGGCAGTTGTCTGATACTCAGTCCAAAATAGAGTATTCATGGTTAAAGTTTAAGGATAAATGTCCCTTACACCCGATATAGGTATTATTTGTTGCCGCCATGGGATCTGGAGGCGCTGGTCCTCGCGCGCCTACACGAGTGGCGCGCGGAGGCACTGGGCCGGGGCGAAACTCCGCTGCCGCGGCAAATTGCCGCCCTGCGGACGGAACTCCGGCTCGATCTCATGGCGACATGGAGAGAACGACTGTCGCAACCTCGTGCAGGGCTCGCCTCGATTGAGGCGGTAAGACCCCTCTTTGAGGAGTGGCTGGAGCGGCGCCACGGCGCCCTCACCTACCGCCTGACGCAGGTCCTCACCGGACACGGATGTTTCGGGAGGTTCCTGCACCTCATCGGGCGGGAGGAATCGCCCGGGTGTCACCATTGTGAGGATCGCCCCGAGGACACGGTGGAGCATACTTTGGCGGTGTGCCCTGCTTGGGCTGAGCACCGCCGAGTCCTCGAGGCGGCCATCGGCGGCGGCGCCCTCTCGCGTCCGGCACTGGTCCAGGCCATGGTCCGGAGCGAGGGGGAATGGGAAGCAGTCGCCTCCTTCTGCGAAGCTGTAATGCTAGAGAAGGAGGCGGCGGGACGGGAGAGGGAAAGGAGGGTCCCCCGTCCCAGCGGCCGCCGCGGTAGACGATCCGGGCGTCGGGAGCCACGTGACGACTCCCGGCCACCGTAGACGCGGGTCTGTGGACGGTGAGCAATGGGTAGCTCACCGTCCGTACGTTCACTAGCGACAGACCGTGTCGACGGCGCGTTCGTGTTCCACGCGCGCCTCAAAGAGATGTCAGCAAACTTGGATGGGGCCACTGAGGGCCGATGCCTGCCGGGGCTGCGGGTTGTTCGAAAGAGATACCGCGCCCCCGGAACGCAAAGGGCACATGAAGGAACATAGACGGGTTTTAGTCAGTAAAAGTCTGACACTCCCTCCCGCCCCGCCCAGGGCGGGGGAAGTTATTTGATGATTTCCCGTCTATAAAAAAAAAAAAAAAAAAAAAAAAAGGTATTATTTGTGATACACATACTCTTTTTAATGTAAATTTTATTAATGGGTACGTAGCACTACGTCAACGATAAAGTAACAATATATGAAAAATAAATGAGAAAAAATTATATAAAACTTAAAAGCGAACTTCAAAATTGTTATATAACCGTACTTATACACATTTCAGTGTAACGTTTGAGGCTGTATTTGAGTGACTATTTTCTTATACGGTAGCTTACGCGCCTAAAATCATTAATTTAGGTAAAATGTTACAATTACAGTTTAATTTTCAAAACTGCCGCGGGCCGCAAGTAGGAGAGCCGCGGGCCGCGGGTTGCCGACCGCTGATCTACACTAATATTATTAAAGATTTGTTTGTTTGTAATGAATAGGCTCCAAATCTACTGAACCGATTTTAACCATTTTTCCACCAATAGATAGCTACATTATTCCTGAGTAACATAGGCTAAGTATCACGCTACGACACACGCGAGCGAAGCATTAGCCAAAGCCATAATTTATGGCGGGTGAAAAAGCCATGCAAACGAAGTCACGAGCAGTTCGGTAGTCTTCTATGTTTTAATAAGACCGAACGCTGGTAAAACCAAGGGGTATAGATAGTAAGGAGATAAATTGGGTTGTCAACAACATAATCAAAGGCTAATTAACTAAAGTCAATGAAATTCATTCAGAAAACAAAGAAATCGCCTTCAAAACTGTTCTTCTAAAAATCATTTGCAAGTTTTTTGCATTTACCTTCAATATAGGTAGGTACTTACGTCAATCTACTTATAATTATAGACCTGAACCTACTGAGAACCAGTATTGTAAAAATATCACAATGTAAAGCTCATTTAATTGCAGCAAGGCCGTACATTGTGATGCAGAACTTGATTCCGCAGATGCGTTACCAATGTTTTAAATACATAATGTTTGCTATCTTGCAGGCCATCAGAACGAGTTTGGCGAATTTCATTGTAAACATGCCTTGGTGCCTGGTGAATAAATACTGAGAATATGACGTCAATATCTTGAAGTTTAGCAAAATAGGAAAAAACACGATTTTTAAAATATGTTGTGTAAGCTGATGGTATTATGCAAGGTAATAATTAGAACTCAGATTATGCTATATTAATCGGATTTGACCGAATCGAGCGACGAAGAAATAGGGAAAGTACGGGGTATTGTCAAAAAGAATCTCGGCAAACCCAAGGCGTCATCTCCATGAGAGAGAGAATCGCGAGAATAATTTGGGCACAGCAGGTAGCGTTGGACTGCCGTCATCTAAATTGCGAACCCAGGACAAAAATTCTAAAAACCTCAGATATTTGGTAAGTAATTGAAATTTTTTCCCGGATAAATAATTATACATCCAAAATAACAACATCGCTCACAATTTTTTTTTTCACTTTTTGAAAACCCCTTCCTGACGATCCCCGAAGGCGTCTGGGGGTCGTTTAGGGCGCCTTAAAAAAAGGCAAATCCGTGGAATCATCGACAGATGGCGGAACTTAGCTGATGACCGATTGCACCTCAGTATTTATTTACTTTTCCTCATCAAGATAAGAAGTTAAAAAGGCCTAAGGCATTTAAAAATAAATACCTGTTTAAAGCAAAACGCTTTCATATGTTTTTGATAATAAATCATGCCTAACACGTGTGACGTGCAACAAATTATGATCGATAACAAATGGCCAGCTATCATGGTGGTTATCTTTGGCAATTGCATATTCATTCAGTAGGTACATGTATTAATCAGTATTTACAACGAAACTTACCTAATTGTGATGTAAGTAACAAATATTTGTATTCACTACATCACTAGTAAGCAGGTACATATCAGCAGGAACCGAATATTTTGCAAACATGACTGCCTCGGTAGAGTCGGTAGCCTAGTGGTATTAAGCGCGATCGCTGCTCTGGAGGTTTTAGGTTCGATATCCAGAGTTTTTCTACAAAATTCTTATTAGCAGCTCGAAGTTACGATTTGTACCTGGTTAATGGCAATAGGGTAGCCCCCTATTACATAGGACTTAAAACATACCGGCAAACTATCGGTCTACATTGGTACACCTCTGCTTAACCCTTCGGCGAATACCTACAGGCGTGTTGGTATGGTTGTTATGTTATGAACGACAGAAAACCATTCATTCTGACCTCAAAATTCAAATGTTTTCGTTTGGAATCTGTCAATAGGTAAACAAACAGCCATCGGGTTTTTTCGGATCAACTCGGCAATTCTCGGAATTATATGCAAACTGTGACAAATGCGTGCGTGTGCATGCGGCTAGTCAGCTGTTAAATTAAAGCGATTTAAAAGGTGAATATTCGCATTTGTGAATTTTAGCGATTGATATTCGTCAAAGAAAATGCTTAAAAATTTCGTCACTATTACCTAACCTGGGTCCTATATGATAGTGATCCCCTTGGATGATACTAGGTAAGTACCAAAGATTACTAGAAACTAAGACATACCATCACGGCTGTACTCCCTGAAGGGTTAGGCTGAGGTGTACCAATATACACTCACAGTTCGCCGGTATGTTTAGGTCCCATGTAATATGTGGCGAGCCTATTGCCATGAACCAGGCACAAATCCTAACTCCGAGCTGCTAATGAGAATTTCATAGAAAAACCCAATAACACTTTTTGCTCGACCTGGGAACGGAACCCAAGACGTCTAGCGAAGCAGTCGCGCTTAGGACCAGTAGGCTACCGAGGCAGTGGAAACTAAGACCTGGGAATTAAATTGCGAAGCTTGGTTAACCGCATGAATAAGCATGTCGTCTCATACATGGAAGTTGATGACACAATGGGATGCGCCATGACATCTTATTAAAACGAGAGGTTGTAAAACCACTTCATTAACTTCCAATAAAGCTTATTACGCATGACGGGTAATTTATTTGGACAAGAAAAAAGAAAGTGAACTGCCTTGACCCAATCCAGGGAGATTAACTGGATGCAAAGCTTCGAGTTACAGCTATGCAGATTGTACGCACTAGCATTTTCGTAGTTTTGTATTATCGAATCGGAAATAATGGTCAATAAAATGAGCGTATCCATTAACTGCAATTGTTACTGCTTAATATTCTTCAGCGTGGTGTCAAGGTGATGAGCATTGTGCAACCACAAGTGGGTTAAACTCTTTCATATGCCTTTTACGAACAAGGATTGAAGACTGCAGCTGGCCTTACAAGCCTAGAGGCCGTTGGATTTTGAAATTTGGAACACTGTTCGTTAATTTGAAAAAAAAATGCATATTTTTATTCTAGCTTTCATTAGCGGTACCTAAATATTGCAAAAAAACGTTTAGCTTTCAACACAAACGTATGTAATTGGTGTTTAATGTATGAAGAAGTGCAATGTTAAAACCGGATTTTATTCGTCTGTAACCCTGTGTAACATAGCCAGTATACTGTTCAAAATATTATTAATACTACCGAATATTTAGGAACCAAGTATCCATTAAAACAATCTATAAGTGATGAAAACAATGTCGTCATCGCGTTTGCGGTTTATCTCTAGTATTTTTAAACAGTTAAACACGTAATGATAACATCATTAAAAACGCATGCATGTAGAATAATATTTAAAACAGAGGTTTATCATCCTATCAGTTGACTTTGCTTTTAAAGTTCATTCATCCGTTCCTAACGAGAGGTCGGTTTATAGATGTTCTTTTAAAATAGACTTGAAAGCACTATTTGAGAGTCAAGGCAAGTTAACGGGGAAAAAAACGGTAATTTAAAAAACTAAAAAACCCGACTGCTATTCTTTAAAAAGCCCTAAAACAAGATAAATTGTAGCAGTCGGGACCCATTCTAGAAATGGAGGGTGAGTGAATTGAGAGCACATACCTATATTACATTACAGATGGTCCTGAATGGGTCCCGACTGCTACAATTTATCTTGTTTTAGGGCTTTTTAAAGAATAGCAGTCGGGTTTTTTAGTTTTTTAAATTACCGTTTTTAATTTTTTATTTTTTCAGTGTTTTTTAAAAATAATAATTAATAAATCCTGTGTCACTCTCACGGTAAATACGAATCTAACGACACCTCTCAAGCTAAAATCCATCGAGCCGTTCAGCCTGCAGAGCGAGCCAAACATTTGAATTTGGCGCCAAAAATCCGCCATTTTGTTTTTTTTTCTTTTTATATACCCAGTGTCACTCTCACAGTAAATACGAATCTAACGACACCTCTCAAGCTAAAATCCATCGAGCCGTTCAGCCTGCAGAGCGTGCCAAACAATTATACATACATACATACATACATACATACATACAAACATACCCTCGAAAAACATAACCCTCCTTCTGTCGCAGTCGGGTAAAAACAGCATGATGCGATTAGGCTTCATCATAATGAGTACAGAGTTTGCAATCAACTTTCGCAAGGATTGCATACATAGTCAGTTGATCAGGTTATCAGGTGAGTCAATCTAACGTCCCATAATCAAAGTCAAAGCAATTAGACTATTTACAGGTTTTTTTGAATTGTCAAGAAGTTTAACGGAAAGTTGAAGCTAGTTGCTTTTTCCAAAGCGTAGGTGTCTATGGAGAAGAACAAACAAGAAACCCTATGGACACTCTTTTCCTTCAATTTGATTTTTACAAAATCTTGGTTACATTATTCATGTTGCTTTTGTATGTGAAAACAATGAAGGATATATAAAACAATTAAATAATACAAATAAAGATATAAGAAATGACCAATCCCAACTGACAGCGCCCGTTCACGTACCTACATGACGCGTGCATCAGCACCATTCAGTTCAATCATCTTGAAGGGAACTGAACGATCCAACGAATATTGATACCTATATTGTCAATTCAGACTTAAACCAGTGCTAGGGCCCGCTATATTGTCCGGAGTAACAGTTACACTGTAGTAGGCGCTACGTGCTTATGCAACAAGAATTTTAAATACCCGTGTGTTGTATGCACGTGGTGTAGCGATAAAAGAAACAAACGCACTTTATTTATCGCTAGGTTGCCGAAGTCTTTACGAAGTAACATAAGTAAGTAAGAAAAAGCATGAAAACCATTGCTTGCTTAATGTTTTTCAAGAATTGAGTAACACTTTAGACTACTTGAGTGTTGCTTTGATTGCTGTGAAGAGCTTTAAATACTAATTTCGGAAGTCGTGGCATTTCATTATGATAGACAAGTGACGAGAGGTTTGTAAGAGGGAAGCTAAAGCAAAAATTGCTTTGTTTTTTTAGGTTTAAAATAAGTTATCGTCCAATGAAAGACTGCAAAACCGAATACTGAATACTGATGGCAATTGTATGTTTTTATTGGATGGTGTAGTGTATTTAAAATGCATCTGTATTATACCTACATTATTTGGCAATAGTAAACAATAGATCCCATATTGGTGTTACAGCAGCTGTTATTCCGAACTTAGAAATTGAGTTGTATGGGGTCCCCGCCTATCAGTAAATATGGTCATTAAACACTTCGATTAAATTATTAGCCCAAAGCTTTATTATTTCCCACGGTAATTTCCGTCAAGTAAGTTGTACGGGTGCATCCAAACGCGGCCCATAAAATTCACGTAATTTCCTGCAAAACAAACCAAGTTTCCCTTTCCATATCAGTCGAGAAATCATGAATAAAACTGCAACCACATTACTTTCGGTTTATCACCTCGATCGAACGTTTAAACTCATAATTTAAACAGTTATGAACTGGAAAGTAGATTCAGATCGGATGCTTAAAAAGTTACGCAACAAAGCGATTTTATTCTCATATTGTACTAGAGTAAAAAAAATGCAGACGGTAAGAATTTCGTGTATCGATTCTTGTAAAACAAGTTCCATTGAATCATACCCAATCCGGTATTATAAAAATATAGGCATGTTTAAGTTTGCATACAATGTAATGTAGTAAAATGATATACCGGTGACGTAACTACTTTCACTTCGCTAACATTCTAGATAATCTAGGTGAAGTTACAAAATGTTATGTGCAGCCCGCCGACTGTTAAACTTAACTAGGCACCAATAAGGTAAAATGGGTTTTTATGTTTAATTTTAGAGTTGATATTTGCTTGTTAATTCTTTGGACGTGCTGTTTTTTTTGGCTATGTCAATCATCTCTGAATGGCGTCGCCTTCTCTCTCGAGTGCGATTTAAAGGCACATTGTTGAATTAATGCGGATATATCTTGTCTCGTGAAGAGGTGAGTTACGAGTTCAAATCGTTGGGGGAGATGTAATCACTAGTATTTTATAACTAGCTCTGCCCGCGACTTCGGTCGCGTTGTTTTATTTACCTTAAGTTACAGCTATGGTTACTTGTCCACTCCCGTCGAACGTAGCATGATGTTTTATAGCCAGGACTAATCCCCATGTATTTGATTGGTAGTTCAATAACGAACAAAAAACTCTTTTAACTTTATAATAGTAATAACGATGGATAAGTTAAAGAAATCTGTTATTGAAGTTTGATACACGGGTGGGCTGGCAGTCTAGGCAATATTGGATAATTATGGAAATGAGCAATATTTTTCTACACGCCCAAAGCTTGAGATCTTTCTCCAGCGATAGTTTATTGAAGTTTTCTACAAAAGCTTCAAGTTTAAGAGAGGCGAGGCAACATCATCTTTCTGCACCGTCATCTATACTAATAACGTAAAGAGTTAAAGTTTATTATATAAGTGTATTTTGTTTATAAGAGGTAATCTCTGGTAGTACTGGTGTTATTATAAAAACCCTTTCACTGATAGAAAGTTGCACTATTACCAAGTGATATAGGATTTCGACTACTACTTGGAGAAAGAACTGTGTCATTAGGTACCCTAGTGGTTCTTAACACGACTGCTACGCTAGAGGTCTTGGCTTTAATTCCCAGGTCGAGCAAAGCGTTATTGGGTTTTTTTATGAAATTCTCAGTAGCAGCTCGGAGTTGTGTCCGGTTAATGACAATAGGCTGGCCCCCTATTATATGGGACCTAAACATACCGGCGAACTATGGGTTTACATTGGTACACCTATGCCTAACCCTTCGGGGAATACAAGCGTGACGGTATGTTATGTGGAGGAAGTCGCGGGCTGCTAGTCGACAAAAGGTACGCTGATCATCATCAATGCATTTGCCAAATTGGGTGCCATTTCATTACATGCGCAATTTCCATTAGAGTCAGAAGGGCTTATTATTCTTTCATCTCTAATCTCAGCAGTACACGTGTAGCATGCCTTTCTTCTGATGTGATTTAGAATGGTGTGACGTGACGTCGCGTTCACGTCAGCCTCTATTTACATCTAAACACAATCTCACATAGGTCATCACATATTATGATTATATTATCATTATCTGCGAGATGAACACGAATGCATACTTAGTCACACAATAATGGAAAGTTTTGATTGTTACTACCTACTTATGTACTTAGTGGTACTTTCTTTCTTTGTTATTTTGATAAATTACCCTCACAATTTCCAGTGATGTAACGTATTTACACGATTTCGCATTTGCAAAATTTATGCGAATATAAACTACAGAAAAACATTCACTCTAACTTTAAAATTAACTTGTTTTTGATTGCTATCTCTCCAAAAAGAAACAGACGGTAAGCCAACTAGATAAATGACACCAGATTCTATGTCATAACATAATATTCGCATTTACGAACAGCGGCGATATTATAATTTATAATATATTCGGATTAGCGAATGCTTAAATCTTGGAGATTATGTCATTATTTTGTATAAAAAATATCAAACTGGTTTAATGTATGTTTTACCGTTATTGTCGTGAATCGACTCACATAAGATACATTCTACTAACAAATGCTGCAAATCTTCATTGACTCCACAGACCTTCGGTGACGATATCTTCTGCATCGTAAGACCAAACTCATTGCATGGTATTTAATCAGATCGGAGTCTGTGACCAAACACGACGAACTTTCTAATTAAGTTAGTATGCATGCACCAGGGTATATTTTATTAAATGGGACAATCCCGTCACCTTATTTCCAACCACTACAACCCCTTAAAGCGCGAAGGCAATGAAGCTCAATGAGTCCTAGAGAAACGGTTCAACCGTCTTAGATCCCGCAACGAAAAAAGTTTAGCGGAGGAGTGAGAAAAAAAACAATTTTCACTTTCCTCCAAACAAGCAGGAGACAACAGAACTAAGCCAATATGTTTACAACTGGAAGAATCCACCATGCACCAGGGTATATGAGAAGGCTTACATTATTTGGTTCTATACTAGATTATATTATCAAGCAATCGTTGGCCAAAATACTTCCATTGATCATTACTATCTTTGTATGACATGTTTAACATAAAGATTCGAAGAAATTCGGCACAAAATTAATCTCTTTTCCATCTCCCATCTCAAGGCTAATCTTGGCAACCCAGAATTTGCCATTTACTCCTGATTAATCCTTCAGAACTGAGGAATTGTGGATCCATTACGTGTAAGATAAGCATCAACAGTCGACTAAACAAGAGTTCAACAATAGGAAACGATAGCAATGAATTAACTAACACAAGATCTGCATATTTATGTACGTTATGTAAGCTTTAGAGATACGGAATGAGCGGCGCCAGTGACTGCGAGATGAAAGCTATTATCATTAAGCTGTTAGTTTAGTCATGCTTGAATCGAGGTGTAATTGGGGCCTGCGAAGTAGTTTACACTAATGCAGTAACCGTACATTGTGTAATAGAGAGATAGTATAACAACAGGCACGCATTATTTGAGACATTTTTGCTTTTTCTGGGCTGTAGAGGTGTGGACTCCATTCAACTCTACTTCTACCTTCGAGGTTTGGGACAACAGATAAATGGCACAATCATTAGCAGCTACTAATTCCAAATATACTATATCGTAGCAGGCGTAAAAATGCGCGAGTTTATGTATGTATTTCCAATACTTACTATAGTCACACTGCAGGTATTTTGGAAAGGTTAGTGGAGGTGAACTAAAAATATTATGAAAAACCTATAATTTACTAATCACATTTATGGAATTAAGCAATTTTTGCTTCGGGATTCTTCTAACGACTATGACTCTTCGCCACTGTTCGGTTGGCTAAACACATGTTTTGTTTCTGGTAGGCATTGTAGAATTCTTTGGACTTCGGACTTTGGACATCGGCAATCAAGCACCTTTGGGTGGTGACATACAATAACAAGAAAAACAGTACTATAAAAGTCACCAAAGATATAGCATAAACAAGTGACGTTTCGCAGTAACTCTCACCAAACAGCAGATGCTTCACTCGAGTACATTAGACTACACTCTTGACCTCTAGTAGTGCCTTTAATAATTATGCTTAGTGCAAAAAATACTGCAGATCTTATTAACATATCAAGATGCCTACATTAATCGAAGACCACTTCCATATTTCTCTTAAATGAAAGGAAGTACGAACATGTGTAACAAAAAACGCGAGTCATGTCCAATGAAGACCGAATTTGGCAGCCGGACTATCACAAACAGTATCCCACCATCTAATATTATCCACACGTGTCTTATCAACGCCCTCGGAAAAGTCCGTCCTATTATTAGTCAACCATTAATATCTAATTATACACTTTTTAATCAATGGAGTGGATAAAACGACTGTTGTTTAAGAAAGTGTGAAATAGTTACATAAGTGGCAGGGTGAAGGAAACGTTCAAAGTGTCTACGTTTATTTACTGATTTTATAATGAGTATAGTAATTAATCACACGGTTGAATGAACGTACGCTGATTATTGGTTTCGGCTGTTCGTTGAGGAATTTATATTTCTGGCTTTTCAAGAGCAGGCTTGCTTTGCAGACGGATTTTTTGGGTTTAGGTACGAAATAGTAAAGGGAAAAACGGAACCCCTTAATACAAGATCACTTTTTCGTTGAGGGGGTATAAAACTGTTCGAAACTTAAAGCACGGAAGAGTAGATAAAGTGATTGGAAATATTATGAAAACTGCATCAAGAGAAACTAGGACGCCTAAAAACGGCATTTTATGGAATGCAAAAAAAACGTGGATTAAGTGGCGTAAGTTCACGTATGTAGTTACTAAGTTATTACATTTTCCAAAAATGGCAATTATCTTACGCCAGCACTTTATTTGATTATCTTGGAACTGTGTTACGCAGTTAAATACAGTAGTCAGACCATATTTGAAGATCACATGCGTAAGAGTTGTTATTTTAGAAGGCACTGGCGTAGAAAGTCACAGCCTATAGAGTCTAGTTTCCCTTGACAAATTAAAAAGCAATTATAAACTTTTACTTGAAACGAAGCTAGCGACAAAACGAAGTATGGTCTCGGACAGTAGGTACGGTAGAAATCTGTACAATTGCTTGGAGATAAAATTCTAAGATCGTTTGTAACAGAAGGCCAATTCTACTAATTAAAAATGTTAAATATGTAGCCACGATCTCAAATAAGCGACCAAAAAAGATTGAGTGAGATTAAATTGCGATCGTTCCTAAAATTTATTAATTAAAAAAAGTATTACATACTTAGGTAATTAGTTAGGTATTCGTGCACATACCTACTTAATCGTATGATTTAATTAATCTTTGTACATGTCTCTGTTTTGTAATACCTAAACTGGGACAGAAAATTGACGACCGTCAAAAATTTGATGAACATTCAGACTTCATACGTTCGTGTTAATTAATATTCATGTCCATGAAGTCTGTTATGTAACCGCATTGCCAGACATGGTTCTTCACCTTCCGTATCCAGTAATACAGGGGCCTTCTTGAAGTCTGACTGTTATTTTGGCTTTCACTTGGTGGTCTCCACCCAAAGACTGATACTCAAAGTCAAAGCAATTATTTCATTTAAGTAAACTATTTATTGAAGGAATAACCTGAACTTAAATCCGCCGTGAACAAGCGTGGTGAGTAATGCTTATGCCTTCTGTGTATGAGAAGCGACCTTTGCTCTGCAGTGGGACAATAATAGGCTAGGATTGTTAATTAATAACCATTTCTAGGCACTTTTGAACTGTCAAGGAGTCTGTTAGTCAGTTAGCCAGAAAGCTGAAACCATTCTTAATCCTCTATGGATCTTGTGACGGACAAGGAATGATGGTCAGTCAACTGCTTCTGTAGTCTGCCAACCGAGCTAGCTACTATGCTAATATTGAAGGGGTTAGGTTTGTTTGTTTCTTTTGTTTGTATGAGGTAATCTCTGGAAGTGCTGGTCCTATTCGAAAAAAAAATTAGGTAGGTACTGATGGAAAGTATTGCCGAGTCTCGTAGGATGTTTAGATAGATAGATTTATTTATTTGCATAAAACATGGTATAAAAGGTGTTACATGAGTTAAATGCGCGATCAATACATGTTTTATGGTATACCGTTGACTTCTTCGCGGGCACAAACTAGGTGTCAATAAATAATAATGTTTTAGGTAGGTATTTATTTATTTAAACGTTATGCACAAAAAAGTACAAAGGCGGACTTAACGGCTTAATGTTATCTAAGAAGATTTAATATAGCTACTACAGCTTTAGGCTTTGAACTGTCGCGATATTGATTAACTACATAACTATGCATTAGGCAGGTGTCTCATCTTTCTGCTAATCTATACTAATATTATAAAGCTGAAGAGTTTGTTTGTTTGTTTGTTTGAACGCGCTAATCTCAGGAACCACCGGTCCGATTTGAAAAATTCTTTTTGTGTTGGATAGCCCATTTATCGAGGAAGGTTATAGGCTATATAACATCACGCTACGACTTACGGGAGCGAAGCAGTATTCAAAAACGTAACTTAAGGTGGATGAATAAAGCCACGCGAACGAAGTCGCTGGCAGAAGCTAGTTAAGTACTAAAATGGCTTTGCCTCTTAAAGAGTATCTTCACGGATTTCAGCAACGATCATTTTTGGTATTCCAACTTGCTAATGTAATTAACATTTGTCTTCTAATTAGATTAACAGCCACACCAATGACTTCTTAAAAAAATATGTAATATTCCAGTTACCACCTAACTGCCATTACTAGTCAGATAAAATTGTTTTAGAAACTAGTTTTAATTAAAGTTGTTATTTTTAATTTCTATGCATTCAGGATAAGATCTGAGATAGTGATTATGTAGCGAAACTCGTGTATTTTTCAGGGTTACATTGTACGTTTTTAGTGAATAGCTAATAAAGATCTATGGTCTAAGATACTACGGGTACGGCACTAGATACGGGCAACTAATGTCAAAATCAAGTTTAGGCGAACCTTGAATTCTATTTAAAAAAATGCAATTTAAAAGCTGGTTTTATAGCGACAATCTTTCTATCCTACTACTATTAAAATGCGAAAGTTTGGATGGATGTTTGTTACTCTTTCACGTTTAAACGGCTGAACGGATCTGGATGAAAGGCACAGAGAGAGATAGTTTGAAACATCGGAAAAATATTACACGCCACACAATAAATTCTCTACCTTTATTAAAAGGTAAATACCTACTTATTGACAAAGCCAAATCATTTATTTCAATTAGATGAATAAAAGACAATAAACATATAGGTAGTTGCCCCTTCGAAAAACTAGTTTCGTATGGCGAGGAATAGGCAAAAAACTATGAATACTCTTTTTAAATAAATGTGCACACAATCATAAATAAAACCCAATATTTAAGAATTTCATTTGTTTTACTTCAAAGATAAAACTTATCAGTCTGGTCACGTGGTATTATCATTAAAAAGTTCATGTCAACGCACCGTATATAGCGCCCGTATGTAATCGGTGACGCCCGATAAGGTAGGCAGAGCCCTACCAGGTTCTGATGACAAATCGGTCAGGGTCAGCTGGCAAAAATTGCGGCCGGACTTAGGCTAGGGTAAATACGCTAAATGTCGGCCCCCTAACGGTTTTTCTGTTTTGGGATCAGTCTGGCACCATCAATTTGCAACGAAAGGATAGCTTCCGATGCGGTTTTGGATACTTTCATAAATCTATTTCATGTTTATGGGCATAAGGTTAACATTTCTACTACAAGGAAAAAGTACTAAGGTTTAGATGCGTCGAGAACGAAAAAACCCTAAAGTCGGCCATTCACGGCCCATGGTCGGTCGCGTTTTTCCCAAATGTCGGCCGGGTATAGGGTGTTTTAACCTTTTGACCGCCAGAGCGTAAACACATCGGCGCCACTGCTACGCCAAGCTACCAATTCAGCATTTCGATTAGCAATTTTTGATTATTGTTTTTTCTAGTGAAATGTAAGAAATCAATATATCTTTGTGCTATTTTACAATATTTCATTAATGTAGTTTTAAATAATAGGAAAGAGAAACACAAAAAACTTAATTTAGGACATTTTTAAGTAGAAAATAAGTACTTAAAAATTTCGTTTTCTTGACGTCTATAGACGTCGGTGGCGTGTTTGGCACGATTTCGTTAGACGTCTATAAACGTCCGTGGCGTTCAAAAGGTTAAATTAAGACAGACAAATATTTCCATTATTTATTGCCTCAGGAGCTTCCTTTATTTTTGTGCGATTGTAACTGCATAATTTTCTTTGTTTCCGTGAAGGCCCTGGATCTTCCTGTTCTGTCATTGTAGTACCTTAAATTAAAAGCATTAATTCTAAAGGCAGCTTTTTGTGACATGCACATGACATAAGCTATCATAAATGTTTTCAATATTATCAACTCCTACATTAAAACTTAACTCTTTATATTATTAATAAATTAAATGTAGAATAAATATTTAATTTTGAGAAAATAAGAAAAAGTAATCAGCCTGTATAGTTGGGCTCGAATTCGAGGCTGGTCGACATTACGATCTTTAATGTTTCTAAAGCCGGCCCCTATTTCGTGTACATGTTTTCTCGAGATTCAACTAATATCACCCCGGCCGGTATTTGGCGATTAAACGTAAAATAGTTTTATTTGCCTATATGCGTTGCAAATTCTCTTATTAAGCCAACAGAATTAGTACAATTAGAATTTATAAAACAGACTGCATTTACTTTAAGTCGGCCACGGCCGAGAATCGGCTTTTAACTCAAAATTGGTATTCTATTGGCGGCCTCCTATTTTCACTTTAAAACAATACGTAAAACATTAAATAAACTATCTCAAAATATAGTAAAACTCACTAATTACTAATAATAAAGCTTAAAACAAAAAAAAAAGAATGTCTTACCGTTTTTATATCAATCCCCGAAATGTGGGTATTCACAGCAAGTAAGGTACTTTAAATATGAAATTGACGCTTCGACGGCGCAATCGCTACTGATGCTCAGTGTGCGAAGAGTGAGTTACGTAATCGGAAAGTAACGGTTTGTACATATAGAGTATGAACTAAGGTTGTAATTCGAGTGGCAAATCTGTCACTTCATTACGTTTTAAATGAACGCAAGCTGAAAATATGCAGACGGCCGAAGTTTGGGGTGGGGCCGACGTATGGCGTATTTACCCTACGTTTCCAATTGAGCTATGTTGCTATGTGTCTGATTTACACCAATCATCATCACATCAGTTGGAAGAGGTCCACTGCTGGACATAAGCCTCCCCCATAGATTTCCAAAAGGAGCGATTGGAAGCAGCCCTTGTCTAGTGCCTTGCTGCGATCCGATAGGATTGCTTTATTATTTTTAACTGTGAATATAAAGCAATTCTTTTGGTGTAAAACAGACACATCCTTTCCTCAGCAACTGCTTAAGTGCGACAGCAGACTTTGACTTGTATCGTAGACCTGGGTCACATTCTTTTCAGAACGATTTCATTTATACAACCTGTAATAGAATAAACGCAAGACCTGAAAGTCTGCGGGTTGTTCGAAAGAGATACCGCGCCCCCGGAACGCAAAGGGCACATGAAGGAACATAGACGGGTTTTAGTCAGTAAAAGGCTGACACTCCCTCCCGCCCCGCCCAGGGCGGGGGAAGTTATTTGATGATTTCCCGTCTATAAAAAAAAAAAAAAAAAAAAGACCTGAAAGTAGTTTGCTCAAAATCAGCTACTAAATCGATTTTAGCTATTTCTATTTTTTTTCTCGTTTATTCTGTTACAGGTTGTATAGCCTTCTATAGCCTGCCAATATTATGCAAAGTCGTAAAGAAGAAAAAATGGGACAAAATATAGAATAAAAAAATCAGTAAGTACTTACTTAAGTATATAGATGAAATAAATTATTTTGTCATCCTACTAAGATTACATTATTTGTATCCTAAAACTATAAACACAAAAGTTTATGAGGATTAATGGATGTATTTGTTACTCTTGGAATTGGACCCTAATTTTGTGTTTGCAAGGGATACTTTCGTACTTACGCTTAATTCTAGACTACGCAGACGAAGTCGCGAGCAGAAACTAGTACTTCATAAAATAAACGATGCTTGCAATATTTGACTGCAAAGCAAGGTGATAATTATTAAAGCTTTGACTAATGTTATTGAAATTATATGAATGTGACAATGTGTCATTGGATTATGCAAGTATCCATTTGAGAAGAGTTTGTTTGTTTGACCCATGCAAAATCTGGCAAATACCTTTTATTTGTATGGCAAATAATCATGTTTCATTCAACAGATTT
This sequence comes from Caradrina clavipalpis, assembly GCA_932526535.1. Lineage (NCBI taxonomy): Eukaryota > Metazoa > Arthropoda > Insecta > Lepidoptera > Noctuidae > Caradrina > Caradrina clavipalpis. The sequence continues at coordinate 848,141 of OW052101.1, forward strand.
CAATGAAGCATGTTTAAAAAAAATATCTTGACTTAAAATATAAGCTGTTATATTTTTTTTTTGTCAACAGTAAGTAAAATTAATGTTTTTGTTTACAATTTGAGGTTGGTAACCCGTAAAAGATATAACATTACGAAGCTGCATTCAAACTTGACATGTTTGAGTCATCATGACTGAAACATGTCAAGCCCCAGAGGTTGAGGTGCCTGACTCTCATGCATAAGATTGCAGGTTCAATGCCAGACAAGTACCAATGTGACTTTTCAATTATTGTAGGATCTTCACTATAGAAATTAAAATCCTAGACTTAAAAAAAGAAGAGGTGATTAAGTATCAAACTTATAAAGATCACTAAAGTTCTACTAAGATTTATTCATCAAAACAAAGAAGGCTATAGGCTATGTAACATCACGCTACGACCAACAGGTGCTGAGCAGCGAGGATGAAACCGCGGGGAACAGCTAGTCTGATATAAATACTTATATAATTTATAAATACATACATATTAAGGCATTAAGTCCGCCTTTGTACTTTTTTTTTGTGCATGAAGTTTAAATAAATAAATATTATAGATAAATCACACCCAGACACAGAACAAACAATCATGCTCATCACACAAAGTTTGTCCTGGGTGGGGATCAAACCCACGACCTCCGGCTTAGCAGTCAGGGCCACTAACCACTAGACCAACAGGCCCGTCGATTGAGATGGAACTTTGGTATACATATTCTTTCACAGCAGCCAGGGAGTGTGTCTACGTGGCACATGCTAGGTTGCAGTTGTCTTGCACTAGACATATGTTTACTTTTTGGGATTGATAGAGATGTTAGAGCATAGTTACTGTATTATTTGTCTTTAAGGGCCTAAATACACTTATTTAGCTTAATTCAGCTTTTCTCTATAAAAAAATAGTTTTGTATTGCATCTGTTTGGACGCAGAAAGCTGAATGCATGCACACGCATCTACTTACTAGACCGTTGTTTTCTATGGACAAAAGCTGAAATGAGCTGAAAAAGTGAAGTGTTTAGTCCCAAAATATTTATTAATTTAATGAATGTTTATTGTTACTGTTCTCATGTTATCTTTCTATAACAATTTTTAAGGGTCTTCAGCTTTAAGCAACATTTTGAAGGCAGGCGACATTCTCAGGTCAACAAAATAAAATTATTAAACTGCAGTAAAAACAACTTAAGATGTTAACCTTGTTACAATAACAGCAGATCATATAATTTGTTTTTATTTACTTCACATGCTTTATTAAAACAATTTCAGCCACGGTGTTTTTATGTGTAAGGTCAATAAGATCATAAAAATAAATGATACATAGGTATCTATTGTTATCACAATTGAGGAAATCATTACAATACCTAGTATAGATTATTATTATTTATTTTTAGAATTGTTTTCATATATTATGTAAACATTTGAAGTGGCTAGTTTCCATAGAACTGTTCTAATTGAATGGAGACATTTGTTATGCGATAATTTAAATTTTCATAGTTTTATTTGCAAGTTAGTAGGTAAAAGACAGTAATCTTGCATGCATCACAGCTTTCTTTTATTTTAGTGCATGTGGTAACAGTTAAAATCCTTTAGTGCAGCAGTAGGGGCATTCAAAACATTGTTTTTTTTTTTAGATTGAAAATTGTGATTTCCCTGAACACAAATGCAGGGAAGATGCAATACTTCTTTATAAATATAATTATGTTGGGCCTTAGATGCTTTGTCCTTTTAGATTAAGATATGTCCTATTTGATAATAAATTTCACTAAACTTCAATTACATCATTACTGTGTGTGTGTGACCAATTCCTATTGAAAATGACAAAACAAATACCAGATCTCAATAATTATACGCGGCCAGTGTCATTCATACACGTGACTCCCTTGACCTTGCTTCCACATTCGCTCTGATAGGCCCTGCTCACCGAATCGAAGGAAATCAGCTTCACAATCAATTAATTACCTACTACAAGAATATTGCCCAGCCGACAAACACGCGCCATCACGCGTGTGTCGAACGGACACTACACCACGCAAGATAAGCAATAGAAAACATCACGTTTTGTTATCAAACACCTAATCGCGTACGCATTCGAACACAAAGAACATCGCTAGATACTGTGACACGAGCCTGGATCAACGCCAACCAGCAAAAAACAACACTTTAGAAAGAAATTATATTCAACTCACCAGATAATTGTGAATTTCTTCTCGCTGCTATCCTTCCCACGGACACGAAACTCAATCTAACACTACTCATTATATAAACTTCGACAACGATTCAGTAATAACATCAGCCCTCAACCGAACGACAGAAACGTTAGTCGAGCCAAATAGAAATTACAATAAGTCGCCGTAATAAGCGAGTCGCAATTTTTATTGTATTTGTTTGTCAGTGAGAGGTCTCTGTCATGACGCAACACTTTTAGTCAACATCAACACTATTCGCAAATGTACAATAGACGGTGTAAGTACGAAAGCTGCACTTTACTATTTTTTTGATGATTTTACAAAAACAATTTTATTTTTTAGATGGAGCGGCCATACTGATGTTCACAGCTGATTTTGATGTGAAAGAAAATGAAATTTTTGTACCACGTTGTTTCGATGCCACCGCTCTCTAGTGAATAAATAAATAAACTTTAGCACTGTTTTATCATAAGAGCGCCGAGTTGTTGTACTTGCGACATTAGATGGCGTAGGTCATTTCAAGAAAATCTGTGCACGAAGCAAAAGAAAATGAAAATAAAAATTCTAAATCATAATACAAAAACAATCAATAACAAAATTTTATTTAACAGGTTACATATAACTTTTTCTAAATGTACGGTACTATTTTCCAAAATCTTTCAGTACTTTGAGAATAACAGGCTGTTTTACTTTTTTGTATTCAAACTAGAATCTGGTCACCCCACATGATAACGTCAATTTGTTATTTATCTTCTGTGATGAAAATTGTTCAAAATGGCTGAGACAGAAACCGATAATAACAGTATTATCAGAACCGAAAGAAATAATAAGAGTACAGGGCCTGCTAATGGGCCCCGTCGCGTTACAATATATAAAACTGAGACCGGATTTGGTTTCAACGTGCGCGGTCAAGTGTCTGAAGGTGGGCAGTTGAGATCGATTAACGGTGAACTTTATGCTCCTCTGCAGCATGTCAGCGCTGTTCTGGAGAACGGGGCGGCGGAGCAGGCCGGGATCAGGAAGGGGGACCGGATACTTGAAGTGTAAGTACTTAGAATAACTTGTAATACACCGTCCAACAATTGGTTGAACCAATCTTTATTCCCATTGGATTTTCCCATAATTGTTTGTGTTACTTAACATAGCAACGCATTTCCCGCCGGTTCTTTGTGTTAAACACTTCTCGGTATGTTTATTCCCTATGAAAAGGAGCCAAAAGTTTCATGATATTTTCGTACATACTCATTTACATAATGTTTGAGGTGATTCATTCAAAACTTGTTTGATTTAAGACTCGCAAGGGACTCTAGAGTTTCAAATTATTTGTATCTGCATACAGCATCAGGACATGAGTTATTATTACTGTAATTTTAAGTTCAACTATGTCATATTTCACTACAAATTGTAATACCATTTAGAATAATTCAGCATCTCTTGAAGTACATAAAGTTTAATATGGGTGACTGAACTGAACAGGGCCAATGGTTTCAGTGACACATACAACAACTAATAATACTAACTTGGCATAATAATTGTCATTATGTCTAGCATTAAGTTTTGAAAGACAAGTTTTTAAAGTACCTATGTACTTAAATTATTTATGTTTCAAAAATAAGTATGCATTTTAACATTTTATTTCATACTCCACAATCATACAAGGACATTTTTCAATGAAAAATAACAAAAGTTGTATAAATACTCATCATGTAGAAGACGACAACACAATGTTAATGTTTAAATGTAATTTGGGTACTTAAAATGCAAATTACACAACATTAAATGTTTTAATATTTTAAATGCTACGGAAGTAAATAATCTAGCTAATTGTTACAGCATGTGCTTGCAATTAATCGCCAAGCAACTTGACACCATTTCAACAGTGTTGCAAGTTTCTAAACTGCTGATCTATCCCAACAGTAAATTTAATGCATATTAAACACTTATTTATGCAACTTTATGTTTTAACATACATTAATTAGAATACATTTTGTACAAAACAAACAAGGCACATTATTAGCATTCAAACTTATTGCATGGTTGAGACTGTTCCTTATTATGTATGGCCTACTCAAATACTTGTTGACATTGCTTTAATCATTAAAAAATTACTACTATGCTTACATGCTTGATCACTTATCTCTGCATACAAATTTTATTTACTTTTGAACTCTGACCTTAAAAAATTGAGACTTCATGATCAATCTTGCAATGTCATACAACAGTCGGGCATTTATGCATTTTAATATAATTTTATTACCCTAAGTAAACTGTTAAATGGCATAAGCAGTAGCCAAATAACAACCAATCTTCCTGCTTCCTACTACTATTATAAATGCAAAACTTTGGATGGATGTTTGTCACTCAATCACACCAGAACAGCTGAACAGATCTGGTTGAAATTTTGTATAGAGGTTGATTATAGTCTAGAATAGCATAGGCTACTTTATTCCGGACAAATTTTCACTTCCAGTGGGATAATATATCATCTTTGATATGGATAAAGTTGCAGGCAGAAGCTAATGTGGGTTTTTAATCAAAAGCTGTCTTTGAAATAAACTTCTAAATAAATAATTTTAGACACTTATAAGTATTTTTTACTAAAGAATATTTTTTCCATATCTTTAATTTCATGCATTTGCATGCAGAAACACTACTTATTGAAAGTCTATATTTGTTTCAAATTAACATAATATCTACCTGCTTTGAAGCATAACCTGTTTCTCATTGTGTAACTCCTATAAGTAAATAAGATTCTGATATTTTCTCAGATAAGAAATATTGATTTTGAATGGGTATAAATGGAAACACAATTCTTAGAGTTATGAAAACCAAATGCCAAGTCTGTCAAAGTTGTGTTGGTAAAAATTAAGTTATTAAAGTTTTAATAATGACATGTTCCAATCAACCAAGTCTTATTTTAAACAAAAGGAAAAACCTTGATCATTTTTGAAGCTCATCTTCTAACCATGACATTCAAAATGCATTTTATAGCTTCTTTTAAATAAATGACTATTAATATAAATTTTCGAGAGCATTAGCATAACACATTCAACATGATGAGTCTTAAATTGCTTGATAACTCCCACAAACATTGTTTTGCGAGAATTAACATTACCTAAATGAATTCAGTCCAATCTACTAAAGGTGTTTATTCATCAGCGCGTGCCTATTTGCCTCTCAGACGTATTCGTCGGACCCGAGTCCCGTACGTACCCACGACCGTGCCTCAAAGAGGTCGTGTGGGCGTATCATCGGCCTCGGTTGCTTGGTATACGAATAGTATTCAAATTCAGTCTTCCGTAATACGATTTTCGATTGCATTGATCAAAAGGCTGTTGGATCTTCTCTCGTGTCCGCATCGGTTGTTTGAGATTAGGTCACTGCTTATACTACTATGCAGATGTTTTCCTCGTGCCTTCCAGTATTGTTAGTTGTTGATACTCAGAAGGCCAAATAAGAAAACTGCTAAAAATCTAGTCGCGACCTTATTTAAGCCGCAATCGAAATTCAAAAACTCGCATAAATTAAAAGTATTTTTGACAGATTCAGACTGAGATTAGGATGCGATCGAACATAAAAATACGGGTTTAGGTTTCTATTTTAAAATAACATTGCCTCAAACTTGGAATTTCTCCCCTATCGTGGATTCGTGGGTGCGTTTACAAACATAAACTCACATAAACAAACAGCCAGACCCGGAACAACTATCTGTAGGCCATACAAATATTTGTTCCGTGCGGGAATCGAACCTGCGTCACGGAGCACAGCAACCAATTGCTCAGCGCCAACAGTGTCGTCAATTCCCTCTCGGTTATGGCACCCCGTACCTAGAGGTATAAAAAGTAATGGTCTTATCGAATTTTGAAAGCCGATTACCTAAATTATTCAAAAAGGGTGTCGAGAGAATATCTGATGATGTTACATAATACCATTCAACAGATATGTAGGCTGATACAGTTTTAATTTGTACCAGTTAACAAGGTACTAGCAATAGTAAGTAGTGCAGGCATTTGTAAGGTTTCTCTCAATGATCCTTGACTTACTTATCAGCATTTCTACTTACAAAGTCTTATTGTAATGTCTTGTACCTTTTGATAAAAAATGCGCTAGTTGCTAGCTGCTATTTTGAATCGGAAACTTAGTAATTTCCACAGATATGTATTTCCACAGATTTTAATAGTAAAAGGCTATGGTTGCTGCAAGAATAATTTAAACACACTACTAATTTTGTAAGCTATTCATTCATTATTATTCACCATCTTATGCCCGCGACTTCTTCCGCGTCAATGTATGCGCGCACACACATAACATCAAGTCACGGCTTTTTCCCATGGGGGTAGGCAGAAACCACACAACGCTGCCTGCTACGATCATTACACACGCACCTAATTCTTTTTCTAAAATAAAAGTAGCGTAAGTGACTCCTTATAACATCAGCTACCTGCGAATGGAAGTCCTGTTAAAATCGATCTAGTCGTTAAGAAACTAAGCTGCTTAGAAATAGTCCCAAAAAGTTAGGCTTTTCGCGACATATAAAGTAGTAAAGTTAGGATTAATTAATCTTGTTACTTAGAGACCCGTTTTCTTCTAACTACTAACTTACTATAATGATGAAATAACTAATAAACTTTCACTCATTCACAAATCATTTTATAGTAAACATAGATTGCATCAACCTTAACTCAATAAATATTGTTGACTGATAAGGGTTTTACTGCTTTTTCCTTAGAGTATTTTGTGCGTACAACTACAAACTACGGAAATGCGACTTATTTTTAATGGCTACACCATCCATCAATGGCTACAATGTCTATTTATTAAAACATTATGAAACAAAAACTACAAAGGCGGATTAGGCATTCTTTACCAGTCAACCAAATGATCTAAAGGTTGCGAAGAGATAATATGGCAGGTGCAAATTAATGTTGCAATCAAGGGGAATACCGCTGATAGCTAAAATACAGGCTGTGCCTAGTTTGGGTACAAAATATATTTTTGTATTCAAAAACCAAAAATAGTTGTAAACCTTTTGTGATGTGGACATCGGTCTCGCCGTTTAGAAGATAACCCGAAATAACCAGGGAGACTGACGAAAATTCTAAAGACTGTGGTTTTGGTATACACTCTGTTATTTTTATTACTTACATTACAAACACGTTACGTTTATTTACTTGTATGGATTATTAATTAGAAATACCTAGCTACTGTGTTGATTACATTTTACCAACATCTGTAAAGGGTCTATCTTAAAATTTGTAACAAACCTTTCCTCCTTCTCCATCTCTGAGTTTATTCAAAGCAGAATAGATAAATACAAGTGTGCTTACATTGTAATTGTAATAGACAGCCAACCAATCGCTTTATATTGATCGTAATTGTACAATTACTGCAATGAATCCATTACATTGATTCAGTGACGAATGTACCTATTTTTCCTTATACGTAGTCTGGGTGCAAAATAGAAGTTATAGGGACTATGAATAAATTGTTTCCTATCATTTATTGTAATTTATTAGGTAAATGATTTTCATGTTACAGGAAAAACATTTATAATTGTAGGTCACACGGCCCTTAATGTCATATATTCTACGGAAATTCTGGTTCATCCCGCGACAGCTCAAAGACAAAGTCAAGTCAAATCATTTATTTAATTTAAACCATAAGCACTTTTGAACGTCAATTATATCAGAACATATTAATAATATTGAATCTAGTTGCCCATTCAAAAGTAGTTTTTTATGAACAAGAATGGGCAAGAAACTCCATACTTACTCTTTAAAAAATATGTATTACAATAAGTTACAAAGTCAAACAGAAAGACGTATCGGTATATCTACATCTTCATAAATCCATATTGACGTTCTCAATTTGAATTTGACAACCAAAAGGCAATCTCTGGTTCCAAAAGGCATTGCCATTGGCTAGAGAATGATGTGTCAAACTGTCAAATAGTTTAAATTCATAAACTGCAAGTGCAATGATATAAATGTTAGGCATATAGGCATTGGTAATTGTTTCACAATGAACGATATCAATCAATACAACTATTGCTGCATTGCACTTGTTAACTGGGGCATGTGTGTTAACGCCTGCATTCAGGGTTGCCAATTTTTAAAAGAAGTTTTTTTATGTTATTAAATGGCAGGCAAACCGACGGCCCACCTGATGTTAAGTGGTCACCGCTGCCTATAGACATCTGCAATACTAGAGGCCTTGTAGATGCGTTGCCGTCCCAGAAACAAAAATCAAATGTCTGATCTGCATGTAATTACACCGGCACTCAAACCCTTCAAACCGGAACACAGCAACGCTGCTTTGCGGCAGAAATAGGTGAAGTGGTAGTACTTCCCCGGAGGAGCGAACTGTAAGACTTCCTAGGTGTAGGGCAAACACTTAAAATAGAACTAAGTACAAACTGTACTTATTTACGCTTCATTTATTTTCTTGAAATAAATTTTCTTAAAAACGCATTTAAATCGGTTGCGGAGAAAGATCTAAGTGTACAGAGGGACAGACGGCGGGAAGCGACTTTTTATACTAAACTAAATAGAGATGAATTCTTACAGAAGCAACTTTGTCATGTCATGCATTTCTCGCCAATGTCACTTAGGGGATATTTTAATGAGTTATATCACGTTGTTGCTGGCTTCGATGAAAACAAACTGCCTACAAACAGGTGTACAGTAAAAAGTTTTCCACTTTTCTGGGTCACCTGCCTTTACTTTGCTCTCACGGATCAAAGTAATAAGTTCACTTATACTAGAAAGGTTTAGGTAGTTAACTAAAGGTAAACAAATCGTAGAAAAGGTTTTTTATAGTTGACACTTCCTTGTTTAAAAATACGTTACAACAAAATCAATTTTAATTTCGATTTATGCGATACTTTTCTCTTTTATTAATGTATGTTAAACTTTATCATTTATTCGTAAACTACTCTTCATAGATGTCATTGTTTGGACACCACTTTTTTGTTAGTTTTATAAAATAGTATAATATTTTGTAATCTGTCTATTGTAAAGAGCCTAAAAAGACAGGTTCCCAAAACCTTTTAGAAGATACGATGAATTAGATAACGTCGCTAAATTGAAGAGTACGCCCGTGATGTAGTATGGCAACTAAAATTGCAGGTATTAAGTTTAGTCGATTAACCAGGCGCCTTTGAAAATTGCGAGGGTCATGTAATAAACAAGAACAGAAAATGTTTAAATTAGATAAAATGATTGATAATACCACTGAACGTTTTATTATTAACGTGGCAGATAGTTCCTCAAATTCTGATATAGACTAGAGCATATTATTATTATACGACTTTTAATAATACGATTTTAAAATTTGAAGTGAAAGGTTTAGCATCCATGAGTCACGTGGTTTGTTTTGTTTACATTTAGTTAACTACCTAAACCTTTCTAGTATAGTTGAGTTGTTTTCATTAGCGAGAGCTCCAAATGCTTTGTATACTTAGTTTTCGGGACTGACTAAATGTGAATCGATCGATTGTAATCTGATTTCAAAGTTTATTACACTACACTAGACTTGATATTTATGCCTACGTATTCGAAATACTTATTCCAGAATATTATTGACATTGTTATTGGGGTTGACTATGAAATTCTCAGTAGCAGCTCGGAGTTAGGATTTGTGCCCGGTTAATGGCAATAGGCTCGCCCCCTATTACATGGGACCTAAGAAATACCCGGCGAGCTGTGGGTGTAGATTGGGACACCTTTAACCTAACCCTTATACAGGGAATACAGGCGTGATGGTATGTTATTTCAAAATCGGTTGATTACGATTTTTACCCGACTATAACATAGCTAAAAGGAGGGTTATGATTTTTAGCAGTCCTTGTGTATGTTTATCTGTGTGTTGTGTATTATACAACTGAGGTATCGGTGGAAGCGTCATGATTTCCGCTGGTTATATAGCCCATTTATGATGTCACAGAAAATTTCTAGCTATCAAAAAATAATAGACTATACAAAGAATATTGATTTTTAAAGTGGTAGTTATACGTTATGATTTTGTATGATCTGCCGGCCTACGAAATAATACTAATTACCAACTGCGGCTTTTAAAAAAAGATACTTAACATTGTATTTCTTTTATTTTTTGATACTTTGGAAAAACACATAGGTACTTACATAAGCTTTTTGGTGGACGTTTTTGTCGTAGCTGGGTTTTAGTACTTTTTTAACTTTTAAAAACTTTTGCGGTTTGATGATTCAGCTTCAACCAAGTTCATGTCTCATTATAAAAGGCTTTGCTAAGGTATATCCAAGTTCTGTCAAAGTAGCAGAATACGTTCGAAAGAGTCATTGCGGCCTGGGAACGCAAAGGGGGTTAGGAAGAACGCGAATGGGTTTTATTCAGCAAGGATCTGACACTAACATCCGATCCGCCCAGGGCGCATGTAGTCATTTGATGATGTCCCATCCTTTAAAATCAATAAAAATATGTGGACAGGAAACCTATTATAACATGGAATTAATTTAAGTACCTATAGTATTATTTACCTTAAAGTGTGATAATCATGTTTTATCTAGCTATTCTACGATAACGTAGAAAAGATTTTGAGATTGTTTTTTCTAGTAAAAAAATCCAAAAATCCTGTAACATCCAAGTGGGACCCAGTACACATAGCCTAAGAAGCCATACAACAAAGAAATGCAGGCGCCATTCTTCCGTTTGCACAATCGCCAGTGCAGCAGCATAGTTACACAATCGCGCATTATGTTTTATTGCATTATCAGCAACGTTCTACTTACGGCATTTCTTACTAACTTGAGACTAGCCTATACTAGGCGACTATTTTTTTGCCGTCTACATACTTAAATTTTTGTCAATCTTTGTATAAATATGTGCACATATCTTCTACACTGTTCGTCATACAGAGGTTTCTAATGCAAGGTTTTTCGTACAAAATGTACCTATGGAAAAAGATTTTGGTGTTTTTTTTTATTTCTATTACTCATACCTTAAATGGTCTCATACAGTCTTTTGATCCTTACTTAAGAAATTGGATCGATTGGCATAGAAAAAATGTTTGGTATGTTAGCATTTTTTTCGCTGACTAAATATCTTCCAAAGTGTGAATGCAGTTCAGAATAACTCAATCTTCTAGGAACGTTTTCCTGTAACTACATTATAACGGTTAAGGTACCTGTCCTTACCGCCCAGTCTTAAAAATCCACCTGTACTTATGTAAACAAGACTTCTGTGTATAGGTGGTATAAATTTTAATATCAACGGCTACAAAGGCACATATCGTTACGCTCTGTGATCCCTAATATGCTGGCTAACACTTATTGTGTCAATCATTCCAACAATGTAACTGTTGGTAGCTTCCACAATGTTGCAAGTATTTTGGTTGGTTCAAGTTTTTCAAGTTAGAGCCATACTTATTCATAGGGCTGATATACAAAAATGCGGACACTGGACAATAGATTATTTACGGAAACATATTATGGTTACGCCTGGTAAGACACCCTAAAAAGACCTACCCTGACCTTATTGGTGGGGTTCTTCAGAAAGGCCGGGTGCGCAGTAACCGGCGAGCTTGTACGACCAAATGTACATATGTGCACGAGGCGAAAGGAGTATTTAAGGATCGTAGTAGGTGACGTTCTGTGGTTTCTGCCTAGCCCCATGAGAAAAAGGCGCGAGTTTACGTATGCATGTATGTATTATTACTAAAAAGATCGTAGGCTAAATTCGGAGATTCCCGGAGGAATGGCAGCCCTACATTTTTATCATCAGCATTTATTAAGAGTATTTGACGACAGTGCGCTTCGTACAAAATGTAGTGTAGCCATATAAGACTTAAGTAATGAAACTTTGTAGATAGAATAGGCTTGTGGTACTGAGTTTTCCGTCAAATAACTTACTTCCAAAATAATCCACGGTAAATTTTATAATGGAATACGCGTGTATAATTTATATATTTATTTGTCAAATTACAACGGACAAACCGATTACTGTAAATCAATTTGACAAGGTAGTTATATAAATTCAATGGCATACATGTACTTGGACTTAACAAAGGTAGGTAGGGTGAAAAGTATGCAGTTGCATGCATACCTATCATGCATTCTTCTTGCAGACAAGTTCACCTTCCAGAGGATATCAGAGGCCTTGCAAATGCGTTGCCATCTCAGAGACAAAGTTGAAATATTTCATGTGCCTGTAATTTTACCGGCACCCAAACCCTTCAAACTTCGAACACAGCAACGCCAGATTTGATCTTTTCAATATTTTTCTTCCAAGCTACGCCAAAGGTTTTCAGAATATACATTTCACTGCAGTATCTAATTGCTTTGTAATCGTATCAGTCTTCGATATGCCAATTTTATCGCGAAACAATAAATCAGCTATCTACAATTAGGACAATTTGTACAAGATGACATTCCATTGATTACTCACAACTGCCTCGTTGGCCTAGTGGTCTTAAACGCGACTGCTACTCTAGAGGTGTTGGGTTCGATTCCTTGGTCGAGCAAAAAGTGCTATCGGGTTTTTCTATGAAGTCCTCAGTAGCAGCTCGGAGTTAGGATTTGTGCCCGGTTAATGGCAATAGGCTCGTCCCATGTAACACCGCACATGGGACCTGAACATACCGGCGAACTGTGGGTGTCCATTGGTACACCTCTGCCTAACCCTTCGGGGAACACAGGCGTGATGGTATGTATGTATGATTACTCACATTAGTAGAACATTTGTTCACAGTAACAATTACGTTTTATGGGCTACGGTAACTGCTTAATAAAATGTTATTACGAGAGAAAGACATTAAAAAGAAAAGGGTAATAAAATGTTGACGTCTTTGCGACAAAGAGTAGGCGTAATCCCTTTCTGTAGATTAAACATCTACCAAAAAAATTCGTGATACAAAAAGTCACCTTGCTGGGTTTGCGTAAGATTGAAATTTAGTTTCACCGAAGAAACGGATTGATGGAATTGGTGCTTGCTGGTCAGTTTCTGGTTAAAGAGAGCCTATTGCCATTAACCGGGCACAAATCCAAACTCCGAGCTGCTACTGAGAATTTCATAGAAAAACCCAATAACACTTTTTGCTCGACCTGGGAATCGAACCCAGGACCTCTAGCGTAGCAGTCGTGCTTAGAAACACTAGGCTATCGAGGCAGTTCGACGTTCTTATTCGAGAAACTTCTTTTTTAGTTATAATTTTAAATTTTTCAACAGACGAAAAGTTATAGCTCATTTACCCGGTACCATCACTGTTATAAAAAATCCCTATGGTACTGTGGAATTCAATGCTCAACGTTAAGAATAAGATATTCCTGAAAAATAACAATACCAGGAATATCATTTAAAACTTTTTATTTCCATTATTATCTACCTAAAAGTTAACAGAAACTACAGAAACACTACTATCAAATTTCGTAGGAGGCACATTCAAGGCCGGGAGGATCCTATATTTAAACTGTTGATAACAAACACAACGCCTGTATTGTTAAACCATAAAACTTTTTCTATCAGTCTGTGCGCCCATAACTCCAGAACAACTGGGCACATTTTAATGTTGTTTATTCTAACGTCAGCGAGATTGATTGAGGATCCCTTTAAAAAATTGCTATAAATAAGAGACCTATAAACATTTAAAGGTCACACGAAATTTATATAGAACCGTTTCAGTTTCATTTCTGGAATATTTATGGTCAGGCGATGGGTAGTGTAGATCCGTCTTGCCTCCGTACTTCCTAAAATGTTAATGTTTTTAGGTTATGGTAAGGAGTAAGACATTTTCCTTATCTAACTAAGGGTATTAGGGTGGTGTCACACTGGCCAGGCGTTGTGTAGATTGGATGGGCGAGAATTGAAATTACGGCCATTTTTTACACCGAAAGATGTACTCGCACCGACCAGCTTTGGCACGCGAGAGATTTTTGGGTCCGTTTTGCAAAGTAATAAATACTCTATTTCTGCAGTAATATAGTTCAATGTTGTACGAATGAATATTTCAACACATCTTCACCGGTTTAAAACCAACTTTATACTGAGAGGCAGCCAGGATCGCGCTACTAACAAAATGTATGCCCGGTTGCGCAACCAAGCGAAAGAAAGGTGTGGTAACGTCCCTAGAGCGGAGACATAATCCATTTTATAGGCAGCGCGACCTGGTTGCGCCGTGACGAATTACTGGGTCCAGTAGGTAACATCTTTATATTGCCGGATATTTTGGGATCGTAGTCCTTGGCCGCAGGTTTCAATGACCTAGCCATCGAAGATTATCTGAACTAATATTATAAAGAGGAAAGATTTTTTGGTTGTACCGAATACGCTCCGAAACTACTGGACCGATTATAACATCATCATCATATCAGCCACAGGACGTCCACTGCTGGACATAGGCCTTCCCCATAGATTTCCAAAAGGACCGGTTGGAAGCGGCTTGCATCCAGAGCGTCTTCCTGCGGTCTTAATCAGGTCAGTCCGGCTTGTGGATTATAACATGTTTTTCACCAATAGATAGCTACATTATTCCTGAGTAACGTAGGCTATATAACATCACGCTACGACATACGGGAGCGGAGCAATAACCAAAGACGTAACTTAACTCGGGTGAAATAAACCACACAGACGAAATCACGGGCTTTTATTGTTTACAGTTGCTCCCTATGTCTAAAGTGGAAACGATACTTATCACCATCTTGACACCAATCCTTCATACTCACTAACGCAAATACTAGCAGAAATAACTCTATTTTTATTGCAAAACATATCTATTGGTATAAACAACAATAGCGAGTGATAATGTTGAATAGTGCATTCCTATCAGTGAACGCCACTGGACTCTTTCTCTGTTTAAGTTTATGTCTATTGTTGTGTTTATAATGTTTAAAATATTTGTTAATTGATGTTTGAATGTTGATTGCGTTTTCGTATTGATTCATTGTAAGTACTTTCTTTCAATCTTTATGTTGTCTGGCTCATTGCTATCAGCCTTTACAAATCTACTACAAGGTTGCCATCTTGACGATTTTCTTCTTGTTCTTATAAATCTTTTAGCGGCTAGGTTAATTGCTCGTTAGAGTTTCTTCGATGGCTTTCGAACGTTTATCTTCTTCATCAAATACCAAGACTTTCGTTAAATTAATTTTGAATCCAATCTGTCTCAAAATTGGTTTTCACTTTTTCACCAGGCATTATGCTGGGCCCCATTTGCTCTAATTCAAATACTTAGTCACCTTTTATGACCTGTATATTATATATCTGAAGAGTTGGGATTACCTTTAGTGTAATGATGATCCCTTCAGCTGGAAGTTTTGTCCTATTCGTGACAGCTCACAACACCGGTTACTTTACAAACATACATACATAAACTCACGCTTTTTCCCATGAGGGTAGGCAGAACCACATAACGCCACCTGCTACGATCCTTACATACTCCTTTCGCGTCCACGTTCATACATCTGGTCACATTACAAGCAGACAGTAAATAACCATATTCGCATTAAATAACATGATCTAAGTACATACATCAAACGCGATACGGTTGGTGATGAAACTAGTAATTGAATTTATTGATAACAAAAGAATGAAACACTGTCATATTATTGCATAGTAGCTTGACACGTGTTTCTATCTGTTTAGTAGTGAATAATTATTTAATTATTACGGAATGCAATTAAATTGATTGTGTTTTCCTCCATCACACCGGTTTTACCATAATTGTGGAGTTTAAAGATACTCTCTAAGTTCCTACTATCAAAATTGGATAAAAAACATTTTTTTTTAAATTTTCATGTCTTTTATCTATCTAGCGAACTGACCACGACTTCCTCCGCGTGGCTTATTTCACCCGCCTTACATTGCGTCTTTGGTTACTGCTCTGCTCCCGTAGGTTGTAGCTTCACATTATGCCTATGACACTCACAAATAACATGGCTTTCTACGAGTGAAAGAATTTTCGAAAGATCAGTAGATCCAAAATTTACCCCCTACAACCTCACAAATTTTACCTCTATTATAGATACAAGGCTTCCCTCTGTATAATCTTCATTATTGGCATCTGTGGAAGTTGAAGAATCCAACTTATTTGGATAAAGGAATACCTCTCCTTCAAAAAGTTTTGCATTATTTCTTTGCCATTATTTATTTATTTATTAAAACTTTATGCACAAATGTAAAAATACCTGCGGGTTGTTCGAAAGAGATACCGCGCCCCCGGAACGCAAAGGGCACATGAAGGAACATAGACGGGTTTTAGTCAGTAAAAGTCTGACACTCCCTCCCGCCCCGCCCAGGGCGGGGGAAGTTATTTGATGATTTCCCGTCTATAAAAAAAAAAAAAAAAAAAAATGTAAAAATACACCGTACAAAGGCGGACTTAATGCCTTAGGCATTATCATTCATCCATACAACGCCCTCTGCCAGATATAGGTTTACAATAACCGGTCCTGACTCATCCATTATATTCCCAAAATCTTATTTCATCTCAAACTTATCACTCCCTTTCTTCTGACTCAGTCGCTTCTCGAAGCTTCTGAGCTTCGTAAAAACATCCTTTACAATACGTAAATTCATTGTGATCCAATTATCCTAACAATACTCCTTTGACTTCTAAATCTTGACTGTGCTCATAGTTAATCAGTTTGCGTCTTTGTGGCTTTTATCCACCAATTTAGTCCTTTATAGAAGTCTGTTGGGCAATGGCCTGTTTGATTAGGGACCTGAGTCGTCCTCACATATAAAAAAAACATTATAAGACTTGGTTGTATTTATTTGTCTTTCTGTCTATCCAAAGACTCTGCTAGATCCCTCAAGAAATGTATAGTACAGTTCAGCTGTCTTACTAAAACAATTAAATAAATAACAGTTATATACAGTTACAAATAATCTTATGTACAAAGGAGAGTTTATCCCAGGTAGAGAGATTAGAAATCATCATCATCATCATCTTCTTGCCCTTATCCCATGTTACTTGGGGTCGGCGCAACACGTTTTCTTCTTCCATACCATTATTAGAAATAAGAACAGTAAATAAGTGTAGTACAAATTAATTATCATAAAAGGGAAATCCAATTACTAAAGCCGTCTGTTACTTTTGGGCAGTCAAAGCTGAAGAACCTTGGAAGTATGTTTGATGAAGTCTCGTAGTTGTTGACACAAACATTAATAATAATAGATGAGAAAGTTCGGGAGTTATTGATTGGGGTTTTATCCACTGTATTACCGAACCAACTGAAGACAAACTTGAAGTATAACAAGTAATAATTAAATTGATTAAAGGAGAATGCCCATTCGTGGTTTCATTTTGTATCAGAAACAAATTGATTTCAAAAATCTAGTTTTAATTTTTCACAAAACCACCTGAAATACCGAGCTATAACTTCGCCGGATTAAAAATGAATAACAAAAAATAAATATTTTGACTAAGTAATTTGATTGTCGACTTTTTTGACATTTCTTTTTTGAAAGGGTTGCCAATTTAGTGCATACTAAAAATCGATTACAAAAAAAAAATGTATAAAAACTAAAACCCGACTACGCGCTCTTACACACGAGCAGCATGTTCCCAACTGCAGAGGCAACTGCAGCTGTCGACGGCTGCAGTTGACGCGTCGACAGCAGCCGTCGACATTTCGCGGACGCGGCAAACTACAACTCGACTGCAGACTGCAGTCGACTGCAGCCGTCGACACGTGTCGACAGCTGTTGGGAACATGCTGCTCGTGTGTTAGAGCGCTACGACAAAAAAATAACGCTGAAAAAGTATGAAACAAGATTTTCAAAACTGTATTTTGAAAGCCGTAGTCACACGTTGTTAAACGATTGATGATACATAAAGTATAACGTGTGACTACGGCTTTCAAAATACAGTTTTGAAAATCTTGTTTCATACTTTTTCAGCGTTATTTTTTTGTCGTAGTCGGGTTTTAGTTTTTATACTTTTTTTTATTTAAATTATTTTGGTGTTATTAAGATTGAGTTTTTGACCGCTAGAGGGCACTTTGAATTTAAGTGATATTTATGAAATGTACAAGTGAAGGGCTTTCAAATGATATCAAACACGTTGTATTTATCTTAATTATTTTTTTAAACTTAACACTTTTTGTCCGCTGATTAGTAGTTTAGGAGATATATGGGAACAGATGAACATACACATACATACATAGCCTGTCAAAATCATAACCCTCCTTTGGCTTCGCCGTAGTCGGGTAAAGATAACACTATCGAATATTTCACGGGCTTCTCTAATCTGTAGTTTATTATAATCTAATAAAAGTATTGACAGGACTGGTTCTTCCAACCCGAAACAAAACGAGCTTAATTACAAGTTTGGTCATAATACTTACGAAAACACATTTTACGCGTTTTCACGTGCGTTTCTATACATTATTTTCTTTGACCGTTAAACATGATTTAAGATCCAAACATGAACTCGAAAACAAAACAGATATTTAGTACTTCACAGCCTCAGCTGGGGATCGAACTCATGACGCACGGATGCGAGTCACACATTCTTCCAACTCAATTTATTTCTAAACCGCTTATAATGATTGCTCAGAGTGCCTTAAGTCATAGTACAGTAGCTTAATTTTTATCGGCCCGAAGAACACGATTATTTCAGTGAACTTACTTAAAAATAATTTCCTACATTTTTAAGTAGGTATTTCACAAAATAGTAGCTGGAAATGTTAAATGACGAGATATTCAGACAATTTCTAAATAGTTCTATTCTTGGACGACGGGTGGAACGGGAAGGAGTGTCAGACTTTTACTGACTAAAATCCTTCTCCGTACTCCTTCAGTTGCCCTTTGCGTTCCGGAGTCGCGGTGACTCTTTCGAACAATCCCGCAGCCCCGGCAGGCATCGGCCCTGGAGGGCCTTTCCATTTTGCTGTCATCTCTTTGAGGCGCACATGGAGTACGACGCGCCATAGTTTCGAGCCTGTCTATCGTTTCCTTTGGCTTTGGGTCTTGTATACTGATTTCGAAGAATCTATTTTTTATTTATTGAAGAGGTGACTATATGGCCAAACCATCGGAGACGCCTTTCTTTCAGCTTATCCTTTAAACAAGTAAGAAAAAACTTGACTATTATTTAAAGTTGAATGGCTCCTCTAAAATCTTTAAGTTTATAAACATTAAAATCGATTAACAATCAGTAATCAATTTGAGAATCGATTACTAACATCTGGCAACACTGAAATGACAAAATAAACTGACAAATCGTTGTTGAATTTGAAATATCGTCTCGTCACTGACGTCAGGTCATCATCGCTTTCGTGCAATCGTAATCGTAGTTCGTTTGCTGGTGTTTTGTTGCTAAATATTTAATGTTTCTTGTTTCTTGAGTGTTACGTTGAGTTGAGCTGTGTGTTCCTCCGTACCCTTGGAAATAGGAATTCGAGACAGAGACTCTTTAGTGTGTGCGTGTACCCCAAACCGATAGGTACCACAATGGATATTATAACTAACCGTTGCATCAACTGCTCTTTAAATCTAGCGCACCAGCGCTGGCGCACAGTGCACGATGCAACAGAGCCCATGTTGAATGTCCTCCGTACCTGGATTGCACCATTGGAGGTCAGTATCTATTAAACGATAATAACTCTCGATTGTTGGTGTATACCCATGTTTTGAACAAATAAAAAATTATCTTATCTTAACAAACCATACTTTACTATTGTCTACTTTCACTAATAGATATCTAATTATTTTTTAACAGTTCTATATCTAAATGTAGACATTTTGTTTACTTACACAGGGAACAACGTACTTACATAATTATGCCTTTAATCATTTTATACATTATATTTTATTTTTATAGAGATATCCACATATCTGTCACTGGTTGGTTTGGCTTTATTATAAGAGTTCAATGTGATGATTTATATGTTTAAGAAAGGGTTATAGTTAGAGATAGGTGGGTTGCTGTAATAATACTCACAAATTAATCATATTAGTTCTTTCAAGTAACGGTTATACTTAACATATTTAATAAATTATTTTTTACAGGTTTCCCTTGTACACAGGCTGTGCTTAGAGTGCTTTCAAATGCTACAAAACTTGCCTGAAAGTGTCGAAGCACCACTGCCTATGCTCGGTCATAGAAGTGTGTGTTATGCTTGTGGTGCATCTATTCTACGGGCTCGCACTCACCTAGTACATCAAAATTGCCCAGAAAGAAATATTATAATCAGATGGATGCTTCCTCATTTGGTATGTATTATTATATCATTTTTATATTTATTTAATTTAAAGTATTTCAATTTTTCAAGTTAAAATAATTCATCATTGTTACATGGATCTAAAAACATGTTTTGTTTTTTTTGGTAAATATTATAACAAATATTTTTATTTCAGGTTCCTCACCTGACTAGAGTTTGTGCTGCATGTTGGATTGCTTCTAGAAGAAATGTTCAAAGGCAAAATCTGCAAGATGCCATCCGACCTGTTGATAACTTGAATGTGGAAATTGATGTTGGAGAGTCACCTCATGTACCTATACCTCCTCCTCTTCCACAATACAATCCAGTCCCACAACCCAGAGAACAACAAACTGTCAAGATTGTATCACAAACATATAGGCGTGCTGCATCCACTTCAAGATATTGTTTGTTTTTAGGATGTGAAAATTCAGAACGTCTTTTAGTGCCAATTGGAGTTAAAGAAATGTTACTTCTTCGCTATAGATTTTATATTCCACCTTCTGCTCGCATATGCAGATACCACTTGGAAAATAATTGCTGGGACCAATTGCCCTCTAATCATAGAGACTTCACGGCAACACAGATGGACCAAGTGCTAAATATGATGGAGAGAGCTAGTGTGAAACCATTGGACTTCAGCAATGTTAATATGATGCCACCACATCTTGTTCATTATTGGTTAGGACTTACAGCAGCTCAGTTCCATAATCTTTTGTCTGAGATACCCAATCTGCAAAATGAAGTACCATCAGCAAGTATTGCACTATGTATTTACTTAGTGAAATTGCGTACAGGTGACAGTAATGAGAGATTAAGCAGCTTATTTGATTTGCCTCGAAGCACTTTAGAGCGCTATATGTCTAAGGCAAGAGACTGCATAAGCCAGCAGATGACCCCTTTATATTTAGGCTTGAACCATATCACAGTCACAGAAGTTGCTTCAAGAAATAAAATTATTCCTGAGGGTCTATTTGGAAACCCTGATCTACCCAATGACGTCAAACCTGCTATTGTCATATGTGACGCTACATATGTTTATGTACAAAGTAGCAGCAACTATTTATTTCAAAAAAGTACGTACAGCTTACATAAATGTGATAATTTGGTAAAGCCTTTCATGATAGTATGTTGTGATGGTCATATTCTGGATTGTTTGGGGCCCTACAAAGCGACAATAAACGACGCCACTATAATGAGCAATGAATTCAGAGACAGTAATAGTAATATGAGAAGATATTTTCGAGAGGGTGAAGTATTCATTCTTGATAGAGGTTTCAGGGATGTGATACCACAATTACTGGAATATGGCTATCAAGCTCATATGCCTGAGTCTTTGTTAGAGGGTGAATATCAACTTACAACATTACAAGCAAATAAGTCGAGATGTATTACTATGTGTAGGTGGGTAGTTGAGGTGGTCAACGGACGTCTCAAAAGGGACTTCAAACTGTTTCGCCAAACGTTTTTTAATAAAGCTGCCAAGCATTTAATGACTGATTTTAGAAATGGTTGTGCCTTAACTAATAAATTCCATCCACTTATTGAAGACAATCCAGAAGCATTAGAATATGTGGCAATAGCAAGAAATAGGCTAAATATGGATAATGTGTTAGCCAATACTGTAAGAACCGAAAATCTTAACAGGCGACGAGCCATGTTTGAGACTATTGACTCTCACCATCCACATTTAAATCAGTTCCCAAGACTCACTATTGATGATTTAAAAAAGCTTGCATTGGGAACATATCAACTCAAGCAGGCTCGATCATACTATGGGGAGCATGTGCGTGCAAATGGCACCTACACTATAGAAATTAATAATCACATTGAAGATGATATTCCTCTTGCTCTGGGTACAAATAATTATTTATTACGAGGGAGAATAAAGTCAAGACACATAGGCAACAGAACTTATTATACTTATTTACTGATAAGTCGAAATGAAAATGTTGTCAATAGTATCAATGCTATCTCGGGTTATTGCTGCAACTGCCTTGTGGGTAAAAGGACAGTTGGTTGTTGCGCCCACGTTATGGCAGTGACTTGGTATTTAGGCTGGGGTAGATATAATGATATAAATGCACCAGCTCAATTTTTGGATGACATATTTGATGAATTCACTTATGAAAATGAATAGTTTGTAATTATACTTGAGCCAAATCCATGAAGAATATTTCACAACAAACATTTGTCATATTAAGCAATAGTGTTATAAAAATGTAGGTATTTTTCACATTTAAAATGTTTCATTGATGTTTTATAACACAATCTATTAAGTGATAATGCTAGTATTTATTAAAACTTACATATCCACATTTGTTTTAATGTTTGTTGTTAAAAAATCTTTATCGGATTTGGCTGAAGTATAAATCATTATCCTACTATTTATATTGCTGTTTATCATATGATTGAGCAACACAAAAACAAATTCTATTTTATTCATTATTTGAGACTTCATCCAATATAACATACTCTTCATTCCTCAACCTTGTATGTATAAGTTCCATGAGTCAGTGCCAATATTATTTACCTAATAAATAGATTATTTTTTGTAATACATTTAAGAAACTCCTGCAGGTGTATTTTGTTCATTTGATTTATGAAATAAATGTTTCATGTTCTTGTACCTACTCATTTATTTTTATTTCCATCAACCCATAGTGGATCATCGTGGTGGAGTACCTATGTTCTCTGTTGATAGACGGGGAGGCCTGCGTAGCAGTGGGGCATACATTAAAGGATGGTTATGTTATATAAGTAGGTACCTATCTATGTTCCATGCATAACCTAGAATGTATAAAAAACTGAAACTTGCATAAAGAGGAATAGGAATAAGTTTTCCGAAGTTCTGCCCTCAAAACAATCAAGTAAGCTGACACTACTCCATTCTCTTGAGTATCATATATAAGTATCTATTATATTTATTGTATCTATTTTATACATTTATATATGTTGTATACTTAGGTAACTTCTTAGTTGAGCACTTCTAAGTAAATACTTACCAAGATGTTCTTGGTAAGTATTATAAGATTCATG
Organism: Caradrina clavipalpis; assembly: GCA_932526535.1. Lineage (NCBI taxonomy): Eukaryota > Metazoa > Arthropoda > Insecta > Lepidoptera > Noctuidae > Caradrina > Caradrina clavipalpis. Next base: position 871,546 of record OW052101.1, read on the forward strand.
TTCTGTTTTTACTTTTATATTTTTTTTCTTTGTAACGCGTACCTACCTACGTAATTATTTTTCTTGTTGTATGCTATGTGTATCCTTTATTATGTAATTGTCTGTTGTTCCAAATAATATAAAAGAGGCGTGTCTTGGTTACTAACAACAACAATTTGGAAATGTCAAAAAAATAACCTAAACAAATTGTATTATTTTAGCATTTTTCTCTTATACCCGGCGAACTACAAAAATATGGTTTATTGTAATAAAATCTACAGTTATTGATCTATAAAATAAAATAAGTTTCATCACGGTACAAAATGAAACCAAAGCTCATACATCTGCTGGCATTCTCCTTTATTAATTGCTCTCACAATTTGTATTGATTTGAAATCGTTCGGTGTAGAATTTGTTTAAAGGTCTAAATATCCTTGACCTTGACATTTTCAATACAAAAACGGAAAACTGTAATGTCATCGTCAAATAGGAATGATTCCTATTTGACGATCAAGAGAATATCAACATAGCACAGTAAAGAAGAATCCCAAACAGGCTTTCTGATGATGGAAAGCTTCTACTGATTCGACCTTAGATATTCTAACACAAAAGTGGCTACAGTAAGAACCACCAAACAGATTTCCATCCAAGCTTGCTGCATAAGTACCTACAAACGTCCATTGTTTGACAAAGCCCCATATTTACCTGCCATTTACAGCCTTTTGTTCATTTAAACACACATTTCACAACACATAGTACGAAAACGCAACAATAATATAATTGTCGCGACGAGAAAGCGTTTTATGTGAGAAAGTGGTTCTGTGTTACACGCTCCTTATAACCGGGTTTATTTGTCTTTTATTATGTGATACACCCACGGTGTGTGTCAGAATGTATAAAGATGATGTTTGTATAAATATAAAGCGTTTAAGCCTATGAATATGCTTTTGGAAAATTGCCTCTTTGCGGTTAACGTCTTACGCAAGAATCATTTAGTTTGATGTTCTTGGGACTTACTAACGATCTTGATTACCGGGTCAACACAATTTCTAACTTTTGGCGTTATCCCATTATAACAAACTAGTTACTTCCCGCTAATCCGTCGGCATGGAAGTAAAGAGGACCATGAATGATAGCATATGACACTCGGTATTACTGTTGCTTTTAATCAGTAAAATATTTTTTCTCCAGATATGTTCTAGAAATATTCTCTTACCAACAAACTTTACCTATTTATTAGATTAGTCAAGTCTAGATTGTTCAAGGGTAATCTTAATAAGTTTAGGCCTCTAGTCCGCAACTGACATGTCGCGTTATTCGCATACATATGTGAACACTTACAAGCAGAGGTTTACACCTACTATTTCTTCTTTATAAAACCAAATCACTTTTTTGCCCGTCTTGAACATGACCTTTACACATCTAAACAAATAGGACGACGTATAAACACTTCAACACCCACAAGACATTACTAACTTTCTTTTATTTTATAATACAAGTAGGTATGAGCATGACGTGATAATCAAGTCGGGCGAGTCTCAAGTTACATAACTTTATTTTGTGCAAGTTTCAATAATGTGGACGCAGTTTTAAAGTTGCTTTGACACCGGAACAAGACGAACCACGACCTCGCTTAAAATTCAGCCAAACGTGATTCCAATCCTATTTAAATTCTGCCAATCGGAAGCGTCTAGCGACCCAGTCTAGCCAATCACAGTCCAGTGCTGGGCAATTTTGTTAAGGGGTAATGCTGGTCTTCAAGACAGGTTGTGATAGAAAATGTTTAACAGCATGCATTGCTTGTACGAGCCGAAGTTTCGACAGAATGGTGTTGAGAAAGGAAGATACACTCTGCTGGATACTAGGTATGTGTTTTACATTTGTACAACTTATAGATGAACTGTATTACCAGTAAAGCAGTTATATTAAACTCTATATTTGCGAAGGGATCCTATCATGTGGTTTTGATCGTCCATGAGAGGAACCATCTTGTTTAATGGGCTTTCATAACCGTCTTCAAAACACGAGTTAGTCGTGAGGGACTGCCCATAAGATACAGTTACCGTTGTGAGAAGTTTTAAACCCACCAACAATTTCAATGCATTTTGCGTTGGAATTGCAGCCAGTGTTCCACCAACGCTTATCTGCCACGATCAATTAGAAAGTATTCACGATGCTAACGTACCGGCATCGAATCTTCAGACCGATCATTAGGTAACCGCGCAAATCTAACATTCCATATGCAAGATTTGGTTTTTGCAAAGCCAAATCGCCCGATTTTCTTTATCTATAATGAAGGATTTGCCAAATACATTGAAAACGTGAGATATTCCGACCCTTCTGGACCCGAGGCTGACCTTGATAAGCCGTTTTGTTTTAGACCTTAGAGGATGGGGATACAGCTCTCTATAGCCTAATTCAATCTGGGATCAATATTTACTTTCAATGTCAATCTCACTAAGTAATACATATGCTTTGTAGTTATCATCCATTAGATTAGCTAGTTCGAACCGGACGGCGAGAGAATATACTGTCTAGAAAGATTTGGGGAAGGCCTTTGCATAACAATGAAACATTACACGCTTATAAAAAAATACTGATTTTTTATATTTATCAAAAAGCCGAAGGCCTGTCGTCTTATTTCGAAGTAGATAAATGTATATTTCCTGTTATAGGTAATACTTCTAGTCTTAAAAACAAAGCGTTGGAAGTGACATTTATCCACAGATAATTACTTAAAACCGTTTAAAAATAATAAATGTCTTATAAGTAAAGAGAAACGCGACAACAATTAGTGTTGAACCTGTAATTATTGTCGTATTTATATAATTAATTACATTAAACCGCAAACGTTATTTATAACTCGTTAAGTACGGAAATAGCTGTGATTATAACGTAACTATAGTTTTATCAGTAACTAGCAAACTTCCCGCGACTTCGTCTGCGTCATGCGTGGCTTATTTCAACCGCGTTAAGTTACGTTTTTGGATACAGCTCCGCTCCCGTGTGTCGTAGCGTGATGTTATATAGCCTATGTTACTCAGGAATAATGTAGCTATGTATTGGTTAAAAATGGTTAAAATCGGTCCAGTAGTTTCGGAGTCTCTTTTTATAGACGGGAAATCATCAAATAACTTCCCCCGCCCTGGGCGGGGCGGGAGGGAGTGTCAGACTTTTACTGACTAAAACCCGTCTATGTTCCTTCATGTGCCCTTTGCGTTCCGGGAGCGCGGTATCTCTTTCGAACAACCCGCAGCCCCGGCAGGCATCGGCCCTCAGAGTTTCGGAGCCTATTGCGCACAAACAAACAAACAAAAAAATCTTTCGTCTTTATAATATTAGTATAGATTTCCTTGTGCCAATGTTTGTTTTGCCAATCTCTACATAATTATAAAGCGGATTCGTATTACGTTTGCTGTAAGCATGACTTGTATTATTTATTTGATCGGAGCATTTACTTATTACAAGTTTTTTTTAAATACTATCGACTGATAATAAATAATGATTAAAGTTGATTTCATTATTGCAAATGTTAGTTGAACGTCATTAGTTAGACTTCGGCTATGGGCAAAGCGTACGAGGCACTGTCGGTACTACTAGATTTTGCCTATGATTTCGTCTGCTTGAATGTTGATTAGGTAGGTACCACGAATTCAGACAAACCCAGTCTTACAGATATACTTACGTAGCGGTATTAACATCAGGTGGGCCATCTTGTTTGCCATCCAATGACTTAAAAAAAGAAGTCATGGATTAAAAAGTAGCCAACGTCCATTCTTGTGGTTCAAGCTTACTCCGCACCAATTTCTTCAAAATCGGATCATCGGACAGAGAGACAGAGCAACACACTTGCATGAATGACATACAACTTCAAAACAATGCCTCGCTCTTAGCTTTTGTCGGGAATGCACACGTGTACACATTGCATAATAAGATGCAAAGCTTCTTGTATACTATTATGCAAGGTACTTTATAGCTTAGGTTCCACTCTTTTCTTGAATATGTAGGTTCAGGTTTGCCCCAAGCAACTGTATTTGTCCTAAATGTCTACCTAACCCGCAGTCATGTGCGCACAATCAAAGTTCACGGCGACCGCGAGTTATAACCGGTTGTCTTATAAAATAGCTCATGACTGCATTAGTACTCCAATAACCTATTTTATCCGTTATCTAACGGACAAGAAATTTAACACTCCCGCTAATGATAATGTGTTCGATTCCGTTTATTTGGAACATTTATTAGTTATCTGTCATTATTTAATATTAAATAACACAGCATCACGCCTGTATTCCCCGAAGGGTTAGGCAGACGTATACCAAAGTACACCCACAGTTCGCCGGTATGTTTACTGTTTAGGTCCCAATTCATAGGGGGCGGGCCTATTGCCATTAACCGGGCACAGATCCTAACTCCGAGCTGCTACTGAGAATTACATAGAAAAACCCAATAACACTTTTTGCTCGACCTGGAATTCGAACAAAAGACCTCAAGCGTAAGCAGTCGCGCATAGGACCGCTAGGCTAACGAGGCAGTTGTAACATTAATTACTTATCTCTCGTTATTTAATATTTTTGGGAGTAAGTATTTAATCATCTACGGATTGGTTCTTTCTCAATTTATTTTTAGCTATTTGATCCGCTCCGCTAAGCATGGCCGCCCAACGCCCAAAGTTGACCTTAAGATCAACGTAAGCTTTTAAGGGTCAAAGTTCAAAAGTCAAAGGTTAAAGTAATGGTGACACGCAAACCAAATAACACATACATCAAGTGATTATGGGGTTTGAGTTATGTTATAATAAATCATGAATTAGGTATGTACAGTAAGCGCTCAGAATTGCATACCCACGCTAAGGTTCACTTTCCTATGAACACGGGCGCGATCCAGTCAGCGCGTGCGCATGTGTGTTTACGAGTGATGTCTCAACCTCAACATTCCACAGATAACACACACTAATGAACCATCGTCGCACTACGCGAAATGGCATTATATTTCTGTTTACCGTACGAGTCCTACCCGACGCGCGACGTATTCTTACCATTGCATTGCTAAATTTCGCATAATTATAACATGGCCTGGCAGCTGGTTTGGATAAGAAAGGGTTTACGATCATTGAATTCCGAGTTCAAATCTTATACTATGTGTGGCTGTTTTTTGTTTCTTGAAACCATAATAATGTTAGGCAAAATCTTTTTAGGTTTATGTTGAATTATTACGTATTCATGCTTGTTATTTATTTTTTATAAGAAGCAAATATTAGTTATTGTATTATTTATTTAACTTTTTATGTGATTTTATTTTAAGTTTTTGTAATTGGAAGTAGGAAAAAAAGGCGTGCTGTGTGATAACAAAAATTTATTTTTAAAATTAACAAACTTATGAGAATTGTAACGTCACATTCCTACCGAAATAAAAGAAGTTCTCTTGTAACTGTTCATAAGATTTTTTGTTGAATACCCACTTAGTCAATAAAATTCATAATAACATAATAAGAGAAGGATATTTTAATAACACAAATAACTTTGGTGATGCTCACGTATTAAGTTTCTGAATTGGTATTCAGCAGAGTTAATTGAAAACTAAACTATAATTCAGACTTTATGAACAGGTTTTTTTATGTAACGTCACAATAAACTTAGTGAGGTAATAGTTTAATAATTCGTTTTCTTGATGAAAAGAAGATTGAAACTAAACCTCAATTTAAGACCATTAAATAACTATCTACGAATATATAATATAATTATGACTAAATATTTAGTTACACCGTCTAATTATTAAAACTAAAACATCCAGGTTATTAAATGTTGCATAACACCGTCTAATACTTCTTCATAAGTAGCACTGTTGCACGCCATCCCCACATATTAAAAACGAAACGTATTTTTTCTGGTTTATGATGCATGCAGCTGTTGTTGTAAACAGTATGTTATCCAGTGCGAAACCACCAAACTTAATCCACTTCGCTGTTGAGTAGGTAGGATAGGCTATCTATCCTCTTCCTCGTATTTCTTGCTCCGGAGACTAATAATAGTATTCCTCTAAAACAACAAAAAAAGTAATATTAGGCATTTATAACAAAATACTAAAGTGACTTAAGAGCGTTTACGTTGCGCGAAGCAAGTGAAGATTAGGTAAATCGGAGCAAAATTCACTCACACAGACGCAAGCGCGTTTGTGTGCGTAGAGAAGCGCGCTCGCTCACGGACTATAGTCGGAATAAAAAGCATTTTGATCCATTTGATTATTTTTGTTTGTGATATATAGTTTTATTTTTTTACAAAATATTTTTTATGCTTATATTAGACTAGGTGTGCCCGCGGTTTCATCCGCGTTTATGGTAAGTGTGTTATAGCGCGATGTTTGATTAAAACGATATATCTCCTCAGATATTCGTTGAAATCTAATGATGTTCAGGGCAATTTTGTTCAAAATGAAATACTAATGATGAATAATGTATTTATTTAGATAAAGATAATATCATGTTTATGAAAAACTAGCTGTGCCCCGCGGTTTCACCCGCGTTACGTTAGGTTTTTGGTTACTGAACCGTTTTCGTGGCTCATAACGCGATGTTATGTAGCCGGATATAGTGCCAATCCCACATACAACTCCCTGCTATACGATCGCCCGCTACTCGCGCACGCGTCCGCCTCGCTCTTGTCGGCGTAATCTTGTGCCGTGTACTATGGTATATTAAATGTGTTATAGTTATAATCTGTTATTCTGAGGTACAGGCTACGGAATGTCATTATTTTGCTGCGAAGTTATTTTAAAACTGTGATATCTACTAAGATATTCATTGAAATTAAGTGATGTAAAGGGCAATTTTGTTCAAAATTAAACACGTGTGATGAATAACGTATTTATGTTGATAAGGATTAATACTATATTCATAAAAACACCTTCGTAAATAATGCATTATTTTAAAATAAATTTTCTGGCAAAAAGTTAGGCATTTACTACCGCGGACTTTTTTTTTGTATATTTTTTTTTTAGAGGAACCATTCTGCCGTACGTTATTTTTGCGTAACTTTGACCGTTTACGCACCGCACGCAACGAAAGCCCTCAAAAGCTCGTTTTTGCCACATTTTTCATTGATGCTCCGCTCCAATTGGTCGAAGCGTGATGTTATATAGCCTATAACCTTCCTCGATAAATGGGGTATCCACAAGAATTTTTCAAATCGGACCGGTAGTTCCTAGGATTAGCGCGTACAAACAAACAAACAAACTCTTCAGTTTTATAATAATAGTACAGATAATAGTAAAGATAAAGCATTTACTAAAATTGGAGTCATTTTCTACACACTTTCCGATGTGCTTCCTTAAAATCAGATTGGATTCTAGCGTTGATTCTATGCAGACGTGTTTCTCATGGCTCCTATGTTGTCTAAACTACAAAAGATTGCAATAGGAGTAGCAATATCAAGTACGGTTGTAGATACACGAAAAAGGAGGAAAAGTGAAGCTTATAGGCTGAAGAAATAAATAACAGACAGAGAAAAAAAAGTAGTTTAAAAAACTAAAACCCGACTACAAAAATTCACGTTCTAAAAAGTATGAAACAAGAAAACATTCTCATCTGAAAGCCGTGGTCGTATGCCACTTTGCCCTAAACTTTAGTGCTAAAGATTAATGTTCTATTACTATACACATACTGTTTTACCGGAATAGGTGGCATACGACCACGGCTTTCAGATGAGAATGTTTTCTTGTTTCATACTTTTTAGAACGTGAATTTTTGTAGTCGGGTTTTAGTTTTTTAAACTACTTTTTTATTTAAATTATTTTGGGGTTTAAATTTAGACATTTATATATTATGTAATATTACTGGAACTGCAACATATACACAATATATAATACATACAATTTATTGAAACATAAGATAGCCTATAACCAGCGGACAATTTAGACGCTTCCAATGACACCTCATTTGTCAATTTACGTTAGATAATTTAGAAGTTATGAGGGAACAGATGAACATCCATACATACATACATACATACATACATACATACATACCGGTCAACCTCATAACCCTCCTTTTTGCTTCGCCGTAGTCGGGTAAAAAGGTATACAGTAGTACGATTCTCTAAAATGCAAACTCGAAAACGAGTCTCACTAAAGTGATCGAGTGAACTTGTCATTGGTTTATATTCGTTCGCCGTGGTGACGTCACCACGGCGAACGAATACTAAGCCAATGACAAGTTGGTTCGTTATCGAAGTGAGACTCGTTTTCGAGCTTGCATTTTAGAGAATCGCACAGCTGGTCTGAAAATGATTAAGGTCTAAAATAATTTAATGATAAAATAAGATTAAAGTTTTTCATAGGACTTAGTTCTCAAGTCTCTGTTCGAGTATACACATATAAACATCTACATTCTTTGTAGCACTCAACACAACACAACTGGAGACTGGAGTGCTGATCGTGTATGACTGTGACGTTTAATCGCACGAATGTTCTATACACCATTCGATTTAGAATCCGATTTTAGGAAAAGGACGGTCGAAACATCCGATTTTTCAATTTTGTAAAAATAATAACATTAGAATTATAGACCGATCACATGTCAACCGACGGTCTATACAGTTCTTACATCTATTTTGAGAGCTAAAATCAATGAACATATTGATATTAACGCTATCATGACTGTCTCTCAAAATGGTTGTAAGAATGAATGCCGTGGTACTAAGAAGCTACTCCTCTTTAATATGGCCATTAACCAGCACGTTCGTCGTTCTCGAAGGGATCTGTCGGCATGTTGGATAGACTATTAAGAAGGCCTATGATGCGGTGAAACATACATGGCTCATGAGGGTTTTTGAAATCCGTTCCTTCTTCATATATATATATTTTTAATAGCATTTTAATTGGTAATGGTGTACTTGATATTTTGCTCTGCTTACCCCTTCAAACCGTACAGACGTGATGTTATATTATGAAATCGTGAAAACAAAACAGACATACGATCACAGCAATTTCGGTTCATTTGTTATTAGTTATTGAAGAGTTCCAGAAGAGATCCTAATGTATTATATACTAAAACCTTCCCTGAAATTATACACTCAAATAACGAAATCCCCATTCAAAAAGAATAAGCAGTTTTTGAGAAATTCATTCCTATGAAATTCGATCGTATGTTTGTATAGTACATACAAACATATAATCTACAATTTTTTTAAGTCGGCTAAAAAATATACTTTTATATATGTAAAATGGCTATTAGTATAAAATAAATAACTTCTGGCCGTAGCAAAATTTTCAATTTCCAAATTTTCCTTTTCCTTTTTTTTTTGATAAAAATATCTTGGTTTTCTTTCCCATTGTGTCTAAAACATAATTTATTGTTACTCTTAATATTATATCAGTCATTAAAATTTATAAAAAAAAATCTTACTACCAAAGTACTAAAATGTTTTAGTCGCGCTATAGCGAAACGGGCTTTGTATTTACGAGAGCGCGGGCGCAGAAAGTTTGGACGTGACCTCTCCGTGTAAAGGCTCGCGGCCGACTGAATTGGCTACCGCTCGCGCGCCTTAATTTATAGTAGTTTTAAAATATTTATTAAAAAATTATAAAGCTAATTACACGAAAATTTTGAATTGCAAGTTTTAAAAGAGATGTTCTTCTATTAGAATATGTTATTATTATAATGATAAATGCAAGTTAAAACGTTGAAAAAGATCATTTTATCTACGTGTATTTTGTTAAAAGTTAGACATTGTTTTGATTTTATTTTCCGTAGTAAGTAACCTAAATCGGAAAATCTGTCTTGACAAAAAAAATATTAAGGATATTACCAATTAGCAAATATTTTTGTTTATTGATTCTATCAGCAATTTTTGGAGATTAACGGCTTCGAAATTGACTCTGAACGTAAAATACGCAAATCTCACTTTAGTTATCTTAATATAATTTACAAGCATGCTATTTAATTTTAAAAAAACCTCTCACGTCCTCTAGAAGACAAAATTTCCTAATATTATTCGTAAATTGCATGTTTGTACGATAAGTTATTAATGGGTATTAACAGGTTTGAAAATCATTGATTTTGAGGCAAATAGCGCGTGGACGGCGCGCCGCCGGCGTAAACCCTCTTAATTTTTTATATAATTTAATAATATTTATTTAATATAACAAATTTTAATATATTAAAACTATTTATTTATAAATTCCATAATTAACACATTTTTTTTGGCGTCATTATATATTTAAAAATCAATAATAAGTATTATTCGAAATGCCACCAAATAATTTTAGGTATCTTAGGTATAAATTTCAAATAAAAGTTTAATTTACAATTCGTTAATATAATACTCACATTCAGTCAGGTTTCATAAGATATTAATTGGGACCACTTTTATGCAGCCCAATAATAGTCGCCCTCGCGTCAGTAATATTATTTGCCTGCGTTTCGAGAATAATTACAATACCACTACGAGTATCTATTAAATCACTCGTTACTAACCAACAACCACAACCAAACGACAACGCTCATTCCAATCAAGTTAAATATGCACAAAACTCATGTCTACCTCACAGAAATCTAAATTCTTTATTAGTTTTCTATGACTACCCTTTTAAATTTACGAAATGTGTGAACAAAGCGAACAAGCTAAAGAATATTATATTTCTGTTCATTTCTTCAAATTGAGTAAAAACAAAAAGACAAAAATAATGTGAGATTCGAACTCGCGGCTCATTGATTAACGCCGTCAACTGGGCGCGCTTAACCGCTAGACCATTTTGTATCATGTAGAAATGTTGAAATTATGAACTACATTCACAACGATGATACATGTGTCTATTCTTGAAAGTAAAAGGTCGTAAGTCAAACTAAACGTCAACCTAATACGTTTTGAGATTGGGTATGGACTTTTGGTCGCCACTGTACCTTATCAAAAGGTACATTTAATTAATTTTTCCATATCCTTTGAGCAATAAGGAAATATAATTGAAGGAGACAAATGAATGTCAAGTATAATAACTCGCAACATATCGATCAAACCTCTTGACATGTTATATCGGACCCCTTAGCACTGATGAAACGCACAAGAATATTGCGTATTCAATTAACGCTATGCAATTCAACCATTAAACAGCTACCTTATAACCTATTAATGTATTAGAGGTCACAACTGCATCTAATCAACTGACATCAACGGACGTGACCCATATAATTCAACGTCGCAATTCAAATATCAATGTTTATTGTTAATATAAATCTAATTAATGATCATTATTAGTTTGTTAGTGTTTCTGTACGCGCGTGTTACGGGAATACGTATTTGTGGTATACTTTTGTAGTTTTACACTTCTTATTTTAAAATCAGCTGGGATTTTAGTCCGCCATTTTGCGTTTTCATACCAATTCATGTACTTACAGTGTTTGTGTTGATTCCAAAGCTTTATTTCCTAAAAGGAAAAATCGATGAGGAATTTATTCTTTAATGTGACATTTCCCTCCATTTCCCTAAAGAACAGGGAATTCGAAATTCAAAAAATTTAATTTTTCCGCGTGATAGTTGACGTTTGTTGCTTTTTTTTGTGGCGTGTGTCAATGTGCCAGTGGTGTCGCCATGTCGGTCCAAAGGGGCGGAGTTGGAACGTTTCGATACTGCTTCTATTACTGTGCAAATACAGACTTCGAGATCTATGACCTGGAGACTGAGGAGTCTGCGAAGAATACTAGGTGAATATATTTTTCTGGTGGTCTTGTTATTTGCGAGGGAATTGCTCAATTGCCAGAAACGTAGATTGAAATGAGTGTCGATGGTAACGTACGATATTGTCGATGACATTATCGTCCTCATTCTCATGCCCTTTATGATTCATTTGGGGTTGCCAGTATGCGCAGCATATCATAATTATGTAGTAGGATGGAGATCCTACTACTAATATAAACGCGAAAGTTTGAACGGATGGATGTTAGTTTTTACTCTTTCACTAAATGGCTAAATTAATTAGTTGAATTACGCTACACTCACAGATATTGGTTTAGCTTAACACATAGGATAATTTTAAGGTATACCGTTTTATATTCCTGTGGAATAACTAAGTACTTTGATTTAATTCTGGAGTTTACGCATATGAAGTCGCGGGCAGGAAGAAGCTATCTAGATGGGGCCACTTATTTCAATTAGCTATCGTCTCTGTTTCACTCCTTTCTCTACATACAATATCATATTCTACACATTATTCCATCGCTTCGCGAACATTTACAGCAGGATACTATAAGAAGCTTGTATATTTGCTAATGATATCATTAGACTTATAAGGGGGCTTTTAGCAACTTTGTTTACAACTGGTTCCAATATAACGTTGCATCTGTTCGCAGGTTCACGCTAAACCTACGTGTAAAATATATTTAGTTTATGAGTAATAGTTTGATCAGCAAAAACTATACCAGTACATGCGTTGGTTTATCGTCCCGAGTTGAACGGATATGAAAATTTTCTGTTATATCATATTCATAACACTTTTTATTTACACTTCTTGACCTATGTTAACTTTCAAATGATTACATTTTATTCATTTGCGTAATAGAGCGCTGGATCTATTTTTGACTCCGGAACTAGATAAGCTGTTATACCTATGTTTAGTTGATTAGATTCAATCTAATCTAGACATCTAAAATTAGAGAGTGTTTGGAACATCTCGGTAGCAAATTTAACTGGATAAACGAGTTGTTAAATAACACTTCCATCGCCTAACTAGGCATTCTGGCCATAAAACTAAGTAACTAAAAATTGTAGCTTGGAAACTGCTTTTATTATTGTTGTGTAAAATCACTGTTTGTCATAACACGCAATGTAACACGCATAACATTTTGCCTAAGGGACACATTACGGGTACGTATTTGAATATCGAAGATTAAAATACCTACGCTTAAAATACCAATGTTCAAAACATCGAAAATTTAAATATCGATTATATTAAAATGTCGAAAATTGTTATACCTAAGCTTAAAACGTCGAAGATTGAAATGCCGAGTGATTAAAATTTCGAATGATTCAAAATATCGAATGACATTATGCCTAAGTTCAAAATATCAACATTTCATACATCTAAATTCATAATATCTACGTTAAAAATACCTACTAGTTGAAATACCGAAAAAAAATTATATAGGCAGTATGAGTGTATTCATAAATGTAGGTAGATGTGAAATTGTCACAACCTGCAAACCCGTTGCTGTTAAGTAGTCATTAGTATAGTCATTAGTAGTCATTATCTAGCAGCAAACAAGCATGCAGCAATCATGCAACATGCAAGCAAGCATGGTTTCTGTCACGGCTCCGGCGCTGCAGGGCTCCGGCAGTCCCACGCGAGCTTAACGTCGCAGATGGTCTAAACGCTCACCACCGCAGCTTCGGCTTGTTGGCCGGCTTCGCCGGCCAACCTCAGCTGCGGCGGCGGGTGTTAAAACCACCTGCTCCTCAGCTCGCGGGCTGCCTCGCCCCTCCGCGCCTACGCGATTCTAAATTACACTCTAGGGGTAGGGCAGACAAGACTACGTGGAGTCGGTTTTGCAGCGATACGTTTCTGTCACTAACTTTAGTAGCACAACATATTGACTTTCAAGAAATATTTTAATTTAAAGACCTAAATAATACCTTCACGATTGACCTATGCTTGTACACTAGACACTGATTTTCATGGATAAAATAGGTCGAAATTGTTCCAAAACCGAATTGGGGCACCCCGAATTTACGTAGTCTTTTGGCTGTTACCCCTAGAGTGTATATAAAAATCCGGAGGCGCGAAGGGAGGGCAACCCCCGCCCGCTGTAACAAAGCATAGGCACCCGTGGGAGCCGTAGCGGCTGAGGCTGGTCGCCGGAGGCGACCAGCAAGCCGAAGCTGCGGAGGTGAACATGGGTGCCTATTCTTTGTTACGCAAGGGCGAAGGGGTTGCACTTCCCGTAGCGCCGGAGACGTTGCAGAAGCAACCTTTTTCCACTCATACTACTTAAATATATCAATTTTTTTTCGATATTTTAACTTGTGTACGTATTTTTAGGGTAAATTAATGAATGTATTAAATGTTGAAAATTAACCCATTTTTACACGTAGGTATATTAATTTTCGATGTTCAAATATTATATGTACCCATCGATATTTAGGACGTTCGATAGTTTGTACTTCGATATTTAGGTCATTCGATAATCTGTATTTCGATATTTGGATCTTTCGATGTAACTTTTGTAGATATTTAGATTTTAGATATATTGGACGTAGGATATTTAACTATTCGATACTATAAACTTTCGTTATTTTAATTTTCGGTTTTATGGTCGTTCGATATTTCCATTTTCGATGTTATGAACATCGATATTTTAACAGTAGGTATTTTAATCTTCGATATTCAAATACGTACCCCACATTACGCGTGCAACACTGTAGGGGTCGTGGGCGTATTTGAAGTTTAGTTACGACATTTAAAATTTGTAAAAATAAATAAAAATAAGATGAAACTGTAACCAAAAAGTTCCCAAGCATGCCTAGGAACCTTTTATTTATTAACTTTGATATTGATTCTGGATTATAATCAAAAATTAAATAAGAATGGGAATTAATGATGGGAAGAGATGTGACTTAAAATACGGCTTCGTTATGTGTTTTTACACCAGTTATATTGTTAAATCCAGCCAGTCTAATAGCAAAGCTTCTGGTAAAAAGTTAAAGATGGCCAATGAAATAAAAGACACTCACATGTTCTATATACGATCACCTCCGCATTGACCTTCCGCATAGCATTGCGTACGACCAGTTAGCCAACCTCATAAAAAGATAAGCTTAATCGAATGTTTAATTAATTTCTCTTATCAAGTTTGCCAGATAATTGCAGAGAAACAATACAAACAGATATTGTTTAATGCCAACATTGTTTAGTAATACATGTCTCGTTTACTCTGGCCGGTCGCGGCGCTGTCTGTAAACAAAGCAGCAGTGTATGATGTAATGTGTTGACTAAAGTTTCTGATACTGCGGGCTAAGTGCTGTGTGTTATTTTCCCGGTCTTGGTTTCCTATATTCTTTTGATAATTTGTACCAAATCTTTTCTTGTTTTATCGTTTCAAATTGTATGAATAACTAGCTTGTGTCCGTGAATTCGACCGCGTAAATTTTGGTTATCGCGGACGCGAAAAAGTATATCAATTTAAAATTCAATCATGATTCAAAAGGCACGTGGCGCCATCTATTATCATGAGAACGTTATTTTTGTTTTCCTCGGGAACAGTAGTACTTTTTTCGGGATGAAAGATACCCTATGTCCGAGTCTGTAACTCTGTACACCTGACTACGTATATGCAAAATTTCAGGATGATCGGTTCAGTGGTTTAGGAGTGAACAGGTAACAAACAAACAAACTTACTTCCGCATTTATAATATTAGTTAGGAAGTTAGGATTTATTTTGTACTTTGTTAGCTAGTTGTTAACTTTATTGTGCGTGCTGTGGTCTCCTATAAGTGAAGGAGTACATGTTCCTTTTGTTGACCATTATTTGTATGTCATGATTTGTGTATATCTTTTCTTGGAGACCCTCAATCAGATCATTTACTACGTTTATGTATTTTTACTTCGTTTTAAAGTCATTCAGTTCATTGTGACCTCAGATTACACAACTTTTTCACCGATATATTATCTCGCCGTACATTTTTGCACAGTATTGCATTCAATACGTAATACGATTAAACAACACGAGGGTTCGATATGACATTGATAACAAGTTGTTAAATAATGATTTATTAGCGCGTTAATAATAAAGCAATAAACGGCTGTTCTTTGTTAGTTAAAATCATTTTAACATTATTATTACTGCACTTATCATGCTCGATTATAAACTTCCTTACTAAGTTGTTATTGCTCATCCATCCTATTAAAAAGCGGAAGGTCATTCACTCACTGACGAAACACGAAATCTCGAAAACTACTTGACGTATAAAGCTGAAATTTGACAGGTATGTGACGTTAGTTTATAGGTAGAAGACGTCAGCTGAGAACAGATTTGACATTGGCTTTGACTTCCAAGCAAATCACGGATAATAATACAAAGTATTCATTATTTCTATTTAAAAAAGAAAAATGTCCTTCACTAGGAATTGATCCTGTATAGTCGGTGCAATGAATAATAATATTTTATCTTCTTAGTTTCTACTATAAGTCAGGATGTAACTGAAGTGCCTATTCACATAATTATGAAAGCTTTTACCTACATGTTCCGGTGTAATTAAGCCGGCCATTCACACAATTTGACGCCAGTTATTACTCGACAATCTGAGCGTGTGAAAAGGCACTAACCTCAAACACGTTTGTTGGTTTTTGAACTCTATCGTTTCCACAACAAGGCTTCCGCGGAAAAGGAGTTTAAAGGACCAATAGTCATAGGTTTTCTTTTAGGCCTATATAAAAAACAAGTTTTTCTAACGTGGGTAAATTTTTGGTCAGTGTCAAATTATCCAATTTAATTGGACTACTAAAACTACATTTGAACCTAATTTACAAGAAAAATAAATTAAATCTAGTTTGCTTTTCTAAGGGCAGTTTCTTACGGAGAAGAAAGGCGTTAAACATACTTTAAAATATTTACCACTGTCATGATCATCTGCCTAGCCTTTTCCCAACTATGTTGGGGTCGGCTTCCAGTCGAACCGGATGCAGCTGAATATCAGTACTTTACATGGAGCGACTGCCTATCAGACCACTGTACAGCCATCATATTTTAAACATGTTAATTGTTTGTTACAGTAACGGAGTGAACGTAGAAGGCTCCACCCACAGGCAGGTGGTAGACCTCATCAAGTCTGGAGGCGACTGTCTCACGCTCACCGTCATCTCTGTCACACAAAGAGTAAGTCTACTTCACTTGACAATGCGCAAGCCCGCATCCGCACTCGACTACTATTCACTAATCTTTAGTTAAAATTGCTTTAAAGTCGTCTGTGATCGCATTATGTTGTAACACAGGAAATGCTACTGTTCATCTTACAAGAAGATAAAGAGTTTCCGCATTTTGTTCAGAAACTCTGGCTTTTGAAGTAGATGGTGTTTTCATCAAATGACCTCCCCCACCTGGGCGGGGCGGGAGGGAGTGTCAAACTTTTACTGACTAAAACCCATCCACGTTCCTTCTTGTGCCATTTGTGTTCCGGGGGCGCGGTATCAGCCAAGTAGATGGTGTGCCCTCTAATAGTCTTCTGTGTTGGTAGTAGAGCTCTTTGTGAAGGAGCTCGACTGGGGAAGTACTACCACCATACCTATTTCTGCCGCCAAGCAGCTTTGTTGTGTTTCGGTTTAAAGGGTATGGGTGCCGATGTAATACAGGCACGGTAGACATTTCAACTTTGTCTCTGGGATGGCAACGCATTTGCAAGGCCTCTGGTATTGCAGATGTGTATAGGCAGCGGTGGTCACTTAACATCAGGTAGGCCGCGGGCTTATTTGCCATCCAATGACATAAAAAAGCCTAAATATTTAAATGATCTCTGATAAACAATACTCTCTTACAGCGATTCTCTACTACCATATCAGTTACCTATTTGCCATTTACGTTTTTCCAAGGCGACAACTAATTGGGCATTTACGCAATCATGTGTTTTCTGAATAGTGGGTGCGTTTACCATGTTGAAGGTTGATTTGTCCTATCAGATGCGACTGTGTGTCAATTTTACTGACTGTTTGTGGTTTATTGTTAGTTTCACGTAGAAGCAATATTAATCCAGCACCATAGTCTTAACTGAGAGGAGATGATAATTTTATATTGATGAGATGTTATGTTCCCTGCTATGTCTTGCATATCATACAGTTACCTTATCCCCCTTTTCTCCAGGAAGCAGAACGCTTAGAGCCATGCGACGACGGATCAGCACCAGTTGGCGTCATAGGCGGCGCGGCCAACTCCCGCGCAACCGTCTACCAACGTTACGACTACACAGACAAGCGTTCCCTTCCTGTCTCCATCCCGGATTACCGGATCGTTATGGAGAGGAACACCGGAAGGTCGTATGTCGCTTTCAATGTGCATATGGCCGGCAGACACCTGTGTAGTAGGCGGTATAGAGAGTTCGCTGCGCTTCATCATACGCTTAGGAAGGAATTTCTAGGTTAGTAATGTATTTTGTAAGCTATTGTGATTTCAACATAAGGTAGGGCCAAGAATTGACCCCTGGGGAACACCTATTTTTTGGAGGACATTTAAATGAACTCTGAACCTATATATTTTTTTTTATTTTTCAAAATTTAATTATGGAGTTAATAACCTATTTATTACAGTCACTACAATGAAAAGCTTTTGTGAAATCACAGGCAGGGGATGTTTCATTAAATTATTCGAATGAATGAATTCTTACATGAGTTTCAAATTGGTTTTAGTAAAGCCCGATGTTACCTATTTCAGGCTTCAACTTCCCTAAACTGCCCGGCAAGTGGCCGTTCACACTGAGCGAGCAACAGCTGGATGCCAGAAGGAGAGGACTGGAACAGTATTTAGAAAAGGTAAGCCTGTCTTTATGAAACATCTATAATGCTGCATTACCATTCTTTCTTAACATTTTACCCAAACAGTTATATGAACATGGGTCATATTTCTGATAATCTATGTATATGTATGCTAATATCTAAAGCTACAGAGTTAGTTTGCTTATTTGAACGCGCAAATCACCGGAACTATTGGGTCAGTTCTAAAAATTCTAAAATTTTATTAGGATTTAGAATAGTAAGAAAATTCTGGCGGCTTTTGCCCACCACTTTGGTGAGAAAAAGCTAGTCAACTCATAAATGAATTATCGTATCTTTTTAGCATAAATTTTTACTTGTCACACGTTTTTCACCAGGTATGTGCAGTCCGAGTAATAGCAGAATCAGATGCAGTCCAAGAGTTCCTGACAGATTCTGACGACTCCTCAAACCCAACCCCGGTAGACCTGAAGGTCTTGCTGCCAGACAAGGAGGTGGTTACCGTCAGCGTACTCAAGTCTACCAACGCTGATGATGTGTATAGAGCAGTGTGCGAGAAGATCGGGCTTTCGAAGTCGGTGCAGAAATATTTCTATTTGTTCGAGATTGTTGAGTATAATTTTGGTGAGTGTTTTTAGTCTTATTTGTTGAGATTTAAATAATGCTTATTTTAAAAGACTAAGATGGTGGGAGTGGGGCCTTTGTTCAAGAGTGGGACAGAATATGTGAAAAAATATATGTATGGAGTTATTTTTCAAAATATGTTTTGAGTTTCTAATTACTACTGCAGTTGGATACTAGAAAACCAATAATCCAAATGACGAATACATGAAAATGCTATCCTAATGCAACATTCCATCACCAGGTAATAGAATCTAAACTTTATCCTGTTGCTTTTAGAACGCAAACTCCAACCGAACGAGTGTCCCCACTCGCTGTACATTCAGAACTACTCGACGGCGTCCAGCAGCTGCCTGTCGATACGCAAGTGGCTGTTCAACCCTCGCACAGAGATCTCCGTCGTCGCTGAGGATGCTACCGCCGCCTCCTTTATATTCTGGCAGGTAAGTTGAAGACAAAGTAGTTATTAGTGCTCTTTTAGGTGATTTTGCAGGTTTTACAGATATTTTATGGTTACTCAAAAATCTACCCTTGGCTGTCTTTTATTTAATGATATTAGAAATTCACTAAAACAAAATTATTAAAAAAATTAAAAGGCTATATGGTAATATTACATAATAATTAATCATAAATACAGAATCACTAATAAGAAATGTTGTGAGCAAGAAATTCTCAATGATATCTGGTTTTTGTGTATCAAAAGTAATTTTATATCATAGTCTTTATCTGTGTCACCTTTACTACCCGACTGCGACAGAAGGAGGGTTATGTTTTTCGAGGGTATGTTTGTATGTATGTATGTATGTATGTAAGTTTGTATGTATAATTGTTTGGCTCGCTCTGCAGGCTGAACGGCTCGATGGATTTTAGCTTGAGAGGTATCGATAGATTCGTATTTACTGTAAGAGTGATACTGGGTATATTAATTTCTTTTTTAAAACACTAAAAAAATAAAAAACGGTAATTTAAAAAACTAAAAAACCCGACTGCTATTCTTTAAAAATCCCTAAAACAAGATAAATTGTAACAGTAGGGACCCATTCGGGACCATCCGCAATGTAGGTAATATAGGTATGTGCTCTCAATTCACTAATCCTCCATTTCTAGAATGGGTCCCGACTGCTACAATTTATCTTGTTTTAAGGATTTTTAAAGAATAGCAGTCGGGTTTTTTAGTTTTTTTAAATTACCGTTTTTTTTATTGTCTTAATTGAACTCGATGTCTTTTGTTCATCTATACGGGACTGAAGGGACATCTTAACATAAACTAAATTATTATTTTATGGACTATCTTGGTCTACAATAAACTATTATTATTATAAACTTTTACCATGGGGTCAGTCACAGATATAAGAAAGAAGGAGATGTGAAACGATCGTTGGAAATGTATCAAAACCTATGTCTCCGCTTTTACCCTTCCAACTCGTCACTACTATACATGCAGCAATAAGTTATGCAATCGCGCACACACTCGCGATCTTCAATCAGGACGTACTACACAATGAATTATAAAACCTTTATAAGCCCGAACACAACGTGAAGTTACTATTCACCGTACGACTTACTCACACAAAAGCATCGTTGTGAAAAAAAAAACATTTATTTTACATATAAGCTAGTGATTGACAAAATCGAAAAGTTTTCGATTCTTCCAATTATTATTGTACTATAACATTTTGGGGTAAAATAAATATCCTTTTATATTTTAAAATGTTTTAATTTTTTTTCCAATATTTAAAACTGTAAATGATACTTAAAAAAATTAATTAATGAAAATGATTTAATCAACTCACTTAACGGACGTTGGGTCCGCGTTTACGACTACGATGTAAAATAATAAAAATGTATGTACGATGTAAATAAAAAACATTATTTCACATCGGTCTTCCAACATAATTAAAAAGGTTGAGAAATCGAAGAATCAATTATAACTCTCTTTTCGACATTCTCGATAATCTAGTGATTCTAGTGGTACAGGCACGTCACTGACTCGTGACGAGTTGCTGTGATCTGTTCTACGTACAAATAAAGATGCGAAACTGTCGTTTTGCGATTTTATATTGCTTTGTCAAGTTATGTAACGACAAAATTAGGTAGTAGTTAAGGAGCAATGTATTTGTTGCAAAAATAGTACAGTCGCTTTGACATTTTTTTTTTTTTTTTTTTAAATTGGTGAACAAAAATAACATATTAAAAGTAAGGAATATTTATACGATTTTACTGTTGTACGTAATTTTAGAGATAAATATAGTAAAATATTTGTACTTATAATTATATGGTAAGAGATTCCATGGTTACCCAAGTTTTTCATTTGGCTTCTATTTTGGACTGAGGCCATTTTGCGCGTATAAGAGCATTTTGCTCCAGTCGCGTGGACACGGACACGCCCCTTTGCCATTTTTCCTGTTCTTTTTTTATATTTCTGTGCTTATATCTTTTTGAATTTTATAGTACTTCGTAAAATTGTTTTATCAAACTGTTTCTTACACAAATGAGGGTTGATTTAAAAAAAAAAAAAAATGTGCATACTTGTTCTAGACCAACCCCCCCGCCCCCCCTCTACGACGGTTACTGTCGGTTTGGACTGTGTAGGTGTAGCACTTTTGTATGTCATTATCAATGTCACTATCTCCCGCTCCGCAGGCGGTGGAGGACGTGAACCGCGGCGTGTGCGTGGCGGGCGCGCGCCTGTACCAACTGAAGGCGCTGCAGGACGTGCGGCGAGCGCCCGACTACCTGCAGCTAGCGCGCTCGCTGCCGGGCTACGGACACGTCGCCTTCCCGCCCGCCCGGACCGACTGCCGCGCCACGCCCGCGCTCGCCATCACCATCGGTACGTACACAGCACGTAGCTATACCTGCAGCTAGCGCGCTCGCTGCCGGGCTACGGACACGTCGCCTTCCCGCCCGCCCGGACCGACTGCCGCGCCACGCCCGCGCTCGCCATCACCATCGGTACGTACACAGCACGTAGCTATACCTGCAGCTAGCGCGCTCGCTGCCGGGCTACGGACACGTCGCCTTCCCGCCCGCCCGGACCGACTGCCGCGCCACGCCCGCGCTCGCCATCACCATCGGTACGTACACAGCACGTAGCTATACCTGCAGCTAGCACTGTGTAGACCACACGTAATAAAGTGTTCAAACTGAACTACAAAAGTCAACTAATTTATAAATCGTCAATGGACAGTCTTTTTGATCGCGAAGCAATAAAGACCTGACAGTCGATGCCCGTGGCTGTCCTTACTGCGAATATAGCTCACAGATAAGCCGCGACCCCAGTGCCCGGCGCAGTCTTTGTGCCCTCTATGTGCATTATAGTACGAGATCCGTAGAAGAAAAATATACCCTCATCCGTTATTTAATAATTTTAAGGTTTATATGCAAGATCAGACATAGATTGATACATCGCACATGGGTTGCCTAACTAAATCGCGTACCAAAGGTGTTAAATATTAAAAAATAAGGGCCAATTTTTTGGGTAAAATCCCCCCATCTGTTATTTAGGTAAATCGTGCATTAGCTGATAGAATATACCCCAAGGAGTCAAAAAAAGTAGGGTTGCCTAATCTCATCCGGGGCTAACTGTAGGGTTGCCTGGTTTGAAGGTGGGCAAAAATGGAGTAAAATACCCCCATCTGTTATTTAATCGAGATGTATGTCAAATGAAAGGTTATTTTATTCCCAATTCAACTGTATAGGGTTGCCTTATCAAAAATGGGGCTAAGTCCAGGGTTGCCTAGATTTTAGTTGTAAAATTGACATGTTGAAAAAATGGCACCTAGTAGCAGTTTCGGTCAATATCTCCTTTCTGACTCATTTTACGATATAAACATGTTGAACAAAATTAAAGAACAGAAAATTTCCTTCAATTTGTGGTAAACAATTTTTTTATAAGATCAATAGTTCTGGCGTACAAGTTCCGCAAAGTGTACTTCAACATGTATTTTGGCCAAATAAACTTTTTAACAATATTTCATAATTTACTTCCATATTATGTATTCAATTGATCTTAAATTAAAATGCATTTAAGTCATTGATATTTATTACAAATAAATACCAATAATTGACTTTAGTCCTAGCAGAATAAACCAACATTTCTCTCAATTTGTACGTAATGATTTTGGATATTTAACGCTGATTAACTTTATCTTTATAAATACACTCTCATCTGGTATTTAATCGAATGTTGTATCAAATAAAAGGTTATTTTATTCTCAATCCAACTGTATAGGGTTGCCTCATCAAAAAGTTGGCTAAGTCAATCGTTGTATAGGTTTTAGATGCAAAATGTTCAAATGGTAAAAATGGCACTCAACACCAGTTGTTTTGACAATATCCCCTTTCCGGCTCATTTTACGATAAAAACAAGTTGTACAAAATTAAAGAACAGGAAATTTCCTACAATTTGTGGAAAACCATTTTTTTTATGAGATCGATAGTTCTAGCGTACGAGTGCCGCAAAGTGTACTTCAACATGCGTTTTAGCCAAAGAAACTCTTTAGCAATATTTTATCATTTACTTCTATATAGGTATTCATTTGACCTTAAAATAAAATGCATTTGAGACATTGATGTTTATTTTAAGTAAAAACAATCATTGGATTTAAGTCCTACCAAAAAAAAAACCCAATTTGTACGTAATGATTATGGATGTTTAACGCTGATTAAATTTAGCGTTATAAAATACTCTTACCTGTTATTTAATCAAACGAAAGGTTATTTTATTCCCAATCCAACTGTATAGGGCTGCCTAACCGTAAAGGTGGCTAAATCCACGGTTGCCTAGATTTTAGCGTACGAGTGTCCAAAAGTGTACTTCAACATGCGTCTTGGCAAAAAAAACTCGTTGGGTAAAATTTTATTATTTAATTATATTTAAATATTCATTTGTTTTTAAAATAAAATACGTTTGAGTCTTTGATGTTAATTGTTTATTTTAATAGAGGTTCTCAATTCGGGTTTTATTTTTAATTTTCTTATGTAAGTTCATCATTATCATTACATAGTATAAAACAAAGTCACCCTTTTCCCCTTGTACGCGTTAATCTTTAAAACTACGCAACGGATTTTGATGCGGTTTTTTTTAATAGATAGAGTGGTTAAAGAGGAAGGTTGACATGTATAATAACATCCATTAAATAGCGGAAAAATACTGTTATTTTTGAGGTTTCTAATGTGATGTCGTAAATAATTTCATTTTTTTCCGCTTACATTGCAAACGCTGGCTGAACCCTACGAGATTTATCAAAATAATGTACTAAGTATTGTACACATTGAAAAGGTCTACAGAAAACTCCGCGATGGTATAATTATGTCTATCTCTTATGGATATCCCACAATAACACTTTTTTGTAATTTACTTTTTAATTTATTTATTTTCGAAGCGATTTTAACCAATACCAATCCTTATCCAATTAAATACCTTAAATACATTGTTGATTTAATATAGTTCTATATGGCCTTTTACAGCATATGATTTAAATGAATATTTTAGAAGATATTACAAATTAAAAATTGCGGGACGTAGCGTTTGCGGAGGAGCGGGCCGCTATGTTTTTGTAGTGTATTTAGTATCAGCATTGCACCCGTGCGAAGCCGGGGCGGGTCGCTAGTTTGTTATATAATCGAATTGCATATCAAAGGAAAGGTTATTTCTTATTTACTTACTTACCAATCCAGCAGTAGCATATTAGATGTAATCTTTACAGCGTGAGACATTTTCATTTTGCGGTACTCGTACGGTAAAACTATAAATCGTACAAAATAAAAGTTTTCTATAAATTTTAGGAAATTTCCTGAGCTTTATTTTTGTTTAACATGTGATTATCGTACAATAAGTCGGAAAGGAAATATTGTCAAAAACTGCAATTGGGTGTCATTTTTCTAATATGAAAATTTCACATCTAAAATCTAGGCAACCGTGCACCACCACCACCTTTTTGATAAGGCAACCCTATATAGTTTTATTGGGAATAAAATAACCTTTCTTTTGATATACATCTTGATTAAATAACAGGTAAGAGTATTTTATAACGCTAAATTTAATCAGCGTTAAACATCCATAATCATTACGTACAAATTGGTTTTTTTTTTTGGTAGGACTTAAATCCAATGATTGTTTTTACTTAAAATAAACATCAATGTCTCAAATGCATTTTATTTTAAGGTCAAATGAATACCTATATAGAAGTAAATGATAAAATATTGCTAAAGAGTTTCTTTGGCTAAAATGCATGTTGAAGTACACTTTGCGGCACTCGTACGCCAGAACTATCGATCTCATAAAAAAAATGGTTTTCCACAAATTGTAGGAAATTTCCTGTTCTTTAATTTTGTACAACTTGTTTTTACCGTAAAATGAGCCGGAAAGGGGATATTGTCAAAACAACTGGTGTTGAGTGCCATTTTTACAATTTGAAAATTTTGCATCTAAAACCTATACAACGATTGACTTAGCCAACTTTTTGATGAGGCAACCCTATTCAGTTGGATTGAGAATAAAATAACCTTTTATTTGATACAACATTCGATTAAATACCAGATGAGAGTGTATTTATAAAGATAAAGTTAATCAGCGTTAAATATCCAAAATCATTACGTACAAATTGAGAGAAATGTTGGTTTATTCTGCTAGGACTAAAGTCAATTATTGGTATTTATTTGTAATAAATATCAATGACTTAAATGCATTTTAATTTAAGATCAATTGAATACATAATATGGAAGTAAATTATGAAATATTGTTAAAAAGTTTATTTGGCCAAAATACATGTTGAAGTACACTTTGCGGCACTTGTACGCCAGAACTATTGATCTTATAAAAAAATTGTTTACCACAAATTGAAGGAAATTTTCTGTTCTTTAATTTTGTTCAACATGTTTATATCGTAAAATGAGTCAGAAAGGAGATATTGACCGAAACCGCTACTAGGTGCCATTTTTTCAACATGTCAATTTTACAACTAAAATCTAGGCAACCCTGGACTTAGCCCCATTTTTGATAAGGCAACCCTATACAGTTGGATTGGGAATAAATTAACCTTTCATTTGACATACATCTCGATTAAATAACAGATGGGGGTATTTTACTCCATTTTTGCCCACCTTCAAACCAGGCAACCCTACAGTTAGCCCCGGATGAGATTAGGCAACCCTACTTTTTTTGACTCCTTGGGGTATATTCTATCAGCTAATGCACGATTTACCTAAATAACAGATGGGGGGATTTTACCCAAAAAATTGGCCCTTATTTTTTAATATTTAACACCTTTGGTACGCAATTTAGTTAGGCAACCCATGTGCGATGTATCAATCTATGTCTGATCTTGCATATAAACCTTAAAATTATTAAATAACGGATGAGGGTATATTTTTCTTCTACGGATCTTAGACCATTAGTACTATAGGATTCCTTTCGCACTATCATTAAATATTTGCAGGGTGACTGTTAGTAGTGTGTGTAGTGTTAATATTCTGTCTTTTCAAATTTTCTGAACGAGCTGGTTAGAATCGAATCTTAAAGAGTCCTATGCCTTTGGTAAATCATGTTGAATCACCAATATTAACTGTGCCTGGTCCCTCCCCGGCAGGCTGGTCGGGGCTGAAGCTGTCGAGCTGGCTGGAGGGCGCGGCCCGCGGGTCGTGCGCGGAGGTGAGCTGGCGCGCCGTGCGGGAGTGGCGCGCGGACGACGACGCCGCCGCCGCCCGCCTCGTCTACACCAGGAGCGACTCGCAGGCGAGATCCCTCGCGCTCTTCACGCCCTATGTGAGTACTGCTCCATCAACATCTTCCTGCCCTTATCCCAAGTTACTTGGGGTCGGCGCAACACGTTTTCTTCTTCCATGCCGTCCTGTCAACCGTCAATAGCATGACGGTTGACAGGCTGACTCACTTCTCTTTCATATCATTTTACACACAATCCATCCATCTTTTCTTTGGCCTCCCTCTCCCTCTCCATCCACATTTATAATTAGAACTCTTAGTCACATATGTGTCATCCCTCCTTTTCACAAGCCCATACCAAGACAAACGGTTTCCTTTCAACTTTTCTGTCACTGCCGCTACTTTCAAACTTCCATTATTATACTTTTTCCTTACCTTATCCATTCTGGCCACACCACGCTTCCACCTCAACATTCTCATTTCCGCAACATGCAATATTTTTTAAACATTAAAATATAATTCTTGTTCCAGTACCAATTCCTATGCAACTGCATGGACAGAATAGCCGAAGAGGCGAACTGGGTGGACACCGGCGAATAAACAGCGTCGCAACCTCCACCACTCAATAGAAAGTAAGCCACGAAAACGGTATTATGCCACCTTAGCGCTACACCATTTGGTAGAAAAAATATTTCAAAACTGGCAACACTTTCCCCCCAGTATTGCCAACCAAAATGTAATTTCTACCAACATTGCAGCGCGGTAGTATTAGTTCGTTATTCTTATTCTAAAATAAAATTAAAGATTAATTATTTACTGTAACGTAAATCTTTTCAATACCTACCTTCTAGTGATAATTATCATAATTCAGTCTCGGTTTTTGGACAAAATGTCACTATAAAAGTATTTCAATCTAATTTTATCAGTAAGTCTACAGTCAAATCTTATGTGGTTTGAAGTAGCCATAACAAATGAAATTACTTGCCACAGAACTCGTCAGTAATCCGTACTAATATTATAAATGCGAAAGTAACTCTGTCTGTCTGTCTCTTCTTCACGCCTAAACCACTGAACCGATTTCTATGAAATTTGGTTCAGATATAGTCTGGGACCCGAGTAAGGACATAGAATAGTTTTCATCTCGGAAATCCCCCGGGAACGGGAACTATTAATCCACGCGGACGAAGTCGCGGGCAAAAGCTAGTATTTAAAAAAGGGCATTAAGAACAAGTGTCTTTAAAATTACCTAGAAAAATAAAAATAATACTATTTTTAGAGTCATTTTGTCACAGAAACTCAATCGCAACTGGTTAGTAGAAGAAAGGTAGTGTCATCTCTTCCGGAATTGGACGCAATATAGGAATAGAAACTGTAGATTTATATTATACTATTAACTTTTAAGCTATGCTTATCAAGGTTTATTTGTAGTGTAATAATAATTACCTAGATTCCAATTTTGTGGGATTTTGGGAGATACGATTTTAATAAAATTATTTTTCGAAATTGATCCTTTATGGAGCGTACTTACAGTCAATTATGAGCTACTTCCAAGGTGTACCCAAGAGATATTTTCTGTGAAAATCTATAGACAGCAGGCCTTAAATCAAAGACATACGTCACTGCCGATACCTTGCTGCCATGACGTTGAATAGATACGTCATTGAAACGCCCTCTATAATGCCAAATAATAAAGAAACATATTTTCGTGCAAAAATGCTACTGATATTCAGTCGCATTTGTAGATCAAAAGCTGGAACGACTAGCCTTGATCGATTAGCGCGAAAACTTAACCAATTTACTGTACACCGTATCTCCCAAAATTCATAGGCCGAGATAAGTAAATTTAACTTAGCACGTACTTTGGCTTGGCTATATTCCCGTCTCTGTCTGGCACTTGTAGTTTAATAGTTGTGCGACAGTGATAGGTATAATCGTTAGTACGTGTTAGGTGACGTTTCTTGATCTCGGCCTCAGCGTCGATTGTCCCTAAACTCAAGGTCTCTCTCTGCCTAAGTTAGGTTTTATGTACTTACAATATTATAATACGATTTTATTTAGATCTGCTTCGTTTAATTTGCTGTACGCAAACTATTTCGTTATTTTTTAATTAATTGAAAATATAAGTAGCAAAATTAATATTCTTAATCGATAATCGATAGTCTAATTATTTTATTAACAAAATTGACCGAATAAATTTTTGAATCGATTTTTAATATTCGATTAACGAAAATAGTTTTATGTCTAGTAATTCTTTTTTTAAATTAATATACGCATCATAATAGCAGCTAAAAGCTCATTTTTATTATTTTAAGACGATTTTATTTAGTAATATTTTTTAATAATTATATTCGTGTAGTGATTGTAGTACTGTGAATCATTAACGCATTTAACGTGATAATGTAAAATATATTACAAATTAACTTTAAATAATCTTCACTATGTAGTAAATTGTGTTTGTAAGAAATGTTTAATTACAATCATAATAATCTATGAAATCTCTGAAGTCGCGTAATGTACTAATACATCGAGCAAACCTAAATCGCGCATGTGAAATTCGCGGAAGTGAAATACGCGTAAGTTAAACTCGCGTAATAATTTCTTTGTATTATCCTATTTTTTTAGGAAATAAAGATTAATATTAAATATATTTTTACAAATCACAATTTACTAAAAATATCATTAATAAAGTTGTAAGCTAAATCAATTATATAGTTTGTGAGGTGTATTGTGTTAGGTATTTGATAAACCGCCTTTATACTATTATCATTTACAGTTTATTTGCGGCTATATAAGTGATACATCTAATTTTGATATCATCCTAAAATGGCCTCTATCTACATAATAATAAATCATTGTCTTCAACAATGGAAGCTTATTTTCAGAAACAAAGTAAGTAAATTGTAGTAAAAATATTACGGAAGCTTGTACAGTCGTTACATTTTACGAACGCTCATCAGTCATTGCAATTTAAACTTTATTACAATTAAATAAGAGTTGCATGCCGAGCGTTTTGCAAGAACTATACTCCGCTATGAAATAGTGCTGTTACGTGATATTTTTATCGTTGCAATTTTACCGAATTTCTGTCTCGATCCCATTGAAGAAAGGGCTTTGTAAAAGTTGGTTTCTATCAGCATAACTATGTTAATGTTTGTTGCTGTTACATCAAATTTTAATAGTTTAAGCCTTTCTTACATATCTATTATTATACCCTTATCTTAAATTATATTAATAAATTTTATATGATCGTGTTTTTTATATAATTATTGATTGATATCAGCGAAATGTTTCAAGAAGGTTTTAGTACAAATAAGTGGAAAATAATAGACCGAATTTTTATCAAGCTATTAAAATACGTTTAAGGCTCGTCGTCTTTTGAAAGCGTTTTTTATGGAGAGGTGTCGATGTCGATTTGAACGCCGATGTATAGCATCGCATTCGCATAGCTATGTGTTTAGGCTTGCTATAATTGTTTATTAGAAGTGCAACTCAGTATTAATTGTACGAAATAACTGTTGGTGCCATAAAACGTTTTAAACCGTGAAGATAGTGTTGTTAATATAGAAAAAAAAATTGAATTAGATAGTTGCTTCGATATTATAGCAGAAAGAAAGTGGTAAGAATAAAAATATTTATGAATTAATTAAAAATATCGCTCGCAACTATCTGATTTTGAAAGTATCGATAAAATTAACAACACTAGCTTACACGCGTGAAATTCAAACGTCAGAGATAATGCACATTCGGTTGGGCTCACATATCGATAAAAAGCAATACAAAATACCAATGCCTGAATACTGCCATAATCCTGTGATTGGACGAACGAGATG
Organism: Caradrina clavipalpis; assembly: GCA_932526535.1. Classification (NCBI taxonomy): domain Eukaryota; kingdom Metazoa; phylum Arthropoda; class Insecta; order Lepidoptera; family Noctuidae; genus Caradrina; species Caradrina clavipalpis. The sequence continues at coordinate 902,101 of OW052101.1, forward strand.
TCGCGTCTTCTAGCTTATTGTGCAGATGTAAGATTTCCTACTTCGTAGTGAAATAATCTCTAAAGGAAAGTTGATGCACTATAAAAATGTTAAACGCATGTTATCTTCTAAATGTTGCTATGAATATAATGTATCGTCCTATTGTGATTGTAATCTTATGTTGTTTAAGCCGCGGTTAAGTCTAACGTGTAATACCTATTATGTTTATAGGAAATTTTATCGTGTTACAATGACGTGCAAAATGTTGGTCGCTCCTGGATCAGTGAGGGCCGCTGGGTACTTGTACCGCCATCACACGTGTGCTTATTGGCTAAATGAAGAAGAGTAGCTTCACGATTTGAAATGAGAACAATAAGCATGATTTACTAACGTGGCGTTGTGTGTTATAAGATAAGTCTGCTTCCGATGTTGAATTTGCATACATAATAAAGTATCCTAAGGTATAAAGTTTAAAAACAGAAATAGTAATGGAGCAATTTTATAGTTTTAATTCTGGGTTACATTCGATTGGAATAAAATATATTTTTTTTTACAATTAATTCAGTGGGCCCATTATTAAATAAAGTCCGATTTGTCTTCAGGGTAATGTTGGTTATTTGTTACAGAGGCTAGCATATCAAGCTACCCCAATCTATGAAATTATTTGATAGTTTTACAACTTTATCACAAAAGAGTTAAGGTTCATGTTCAATTGGGAAAATTTGACAGTTTAGCATAGAGTCCTGGCAGCTGTACTTCCACGGGACAACATCGTTTACATAAACAGTATATGTTTGCGTTTGTGTGGTAACAGGGATAAGTCATTTTGCACGTCATTGTAATAATCTCAGTGTAGTAGTAATAGATATTTAGCTTCTCATGACAAATTGGTAACTAGTGACAAGTACTTATAAATCTTTTGTGTCTGGTTTGTGTGGGTTAAACTGATAGAAAAATCGATCCAAGATAGAAGTGGCATCTTTATGAACAACTAACTTTTGCTCGCGACTTGCTCCACATTGATATCATATATGTCATAATACATAGCCTATGGCGAAATTCTCAGTAGCAGCTCGGAGTTAGGATTTGTGCCCGGTTAATGGCAATAGGCTGGCCACTATTACATGGGACCTAAACATACCGACGAACTGTGAGTGTACATTGGTACACCTCTGCCTAACTCTTCGGGGAATACAGGCGTGATAGTATATGTATGCGTATAGCCTATGGCAATCAATAGAGTAGCTTTCTATCAGTGAAATATTTTTTTATAATCGTACCAGTACTTCCAGAGATTACCTCATAAAAACAAACTTTACCTTTTATAATGTTAGTATAGATATTAGTATTGACTAGTGTAGATTAAATATTGAATTTCTCAAATGCTGTATGAAAGCAGAATGTTACTTCTATCTTGTATCCAAAAATATGGAACTATGAAATGCAATATGTGCTTTAAATTACGCTGGCCCGAAAGGTAATGTTAAAAAATTGGTTTTAATAAGTGTTAGAAAAATGAAATAATGTATATTTCGTTAAAAAAGCATAGTTGTTGGCTTGAAATGGTGCCATTGCACGAAGGACTGAGAAAGAGGTTATATAGTCTGTGGTTTGTTTAAAAAAAAATTGTTCTATGGCGAGGCTCTATAGTTTTTGCTGTTTGCAAATTTTAATAACAAGCGATGTAACATATTAGATATGCTATCTCGCATGCATGTTTCTGTTGACATGTCTAAGCAACTACAAATTAATAGAATATTATCCATATTAAATATAATTTTATTTTTAGTATTTTCATAATTTAGTTTACCTACTTTAATTTTTGTTTATTTATATTTTTTTATAAGTAACATAATCATTTTGGTCTGATGTGTAATTTGAAAGTCAATGATAAATGAAATTTTAGTTTGTTTTGTGACTAATTCATTCTTATCAAATATTTAGCAATTAGAGGTCATGAATCCAAGCAAAATCAAAAATATAATTATCGAAACCTTTTTTTTATTGCACTCCAGTGTACTTGAATAGTGGTATTATAGTGTAAGACTAAAATCTCATTTCTCTAATGTAATTACTAATTCCGGCGTTTACAAACATTGGTCGGGCAACATGTCGGCCAATATTTGAATGCAATGTCCAACAGTGTTTATGAAACAAATACGTTGGACGTAAAAGTTGGTGTTGGGCGTCCAATGTTTGCAGGTGTGGTTTACTGTATAATACATTCCAATCATAGAATAGATTCACTTCACATCGCTGTGTCCGATACTTAGTGATTGTTGGACAACTTTTTAGCGGCTTTAAATGAAAATAACTTGAATATTTTCATAGTTTTCAAAGTTGAAAGATCGCTAGATATTTTCCAATTTGGTTTTAGAGTGGACATTCATTTGGATCTAAATGCGACACATTTTGCATGTAGTTATTGCATTTTAGATAATCGTGGAATGCAATAACTACCACAAGTGTCGCCCAACTGTTGGGCAACTGTCGGCTGATATTTAGTTGCCTCTTGTACTACGGAGTGACAAGGCTTAGAACTCTGTCTTCCAATATCTTCCCTTCGCGCTGGCTAATGAGACACATATCTAAAAAGTCGTTCAACTTCAGTCTTATTATAACTTTATGTAATTAATGTATGTTGTTCACAGTGTTTGTGTGATAAAATCAGTATGTATAGATTTCGCTTAAATAAATAAATTGTATTCAATTATGGCTATTATTTTATTATCTTTCTATTGACCTCCAATTTTAAATTAAAATACCAACTGCACATCTGCAATTGGTGACATTTGAACTACAAAAACCGACCTTATTGCTACGAGATAAACGCGCTTTCAATGTTCTAATGTGCCCATGAATGTACAATTTATTGTACCCACAATATATTTTCACACATATTATGGCTCCTTTTTTTATAGGGTACAATTTATTGTTTTTTTTTTCGAAGATAAAACTTACTTAAATAATAAAAAAATAAGTTACAAACTAAGTACAGTTTATAAAAAAAGGGAAGCTCATAGGGCATCAAATTTTGAAAGGTTTTGTTAATTTGAAACTTCCCCAATTCGCCTGTTCACAAATATCACTACGGAGCAAGGAAAACTTGAGTTAAGTAGGTACCTAGGGTAATAACAACATTTGCCAGAATACCTCACTGTGCCGGGACTCCGGGCATGAGGCCTATTTACGAGTCAACTAAATTAACTGGAGCGGCCTGATGTCCGGAGACCGGAGATCATAAAACTGCAGACTATAATCACCAAATTGCCTACTCCGAAACGGCGATTAAGGCCAAACGGTAGTCTGATAAGAATCGAAGCTGCTATCCTGAGCGGCACAACCCATCTTCATTCACTGCACTATTTAGGTCAATACCATTGCATGACTCCTCGAATATCCTTTTAATTCAGACTTCCTTCCTAGACTGAATTGAAACGCAAGACAATCCTAGTTGTCTGAAGTGCTTGAATCATTCGTAAATTGGCAAATTACATAATGGACTCGTGTGAAACAGTTTGGACTCTGCAGTCGAGATAAAAATCTCGTCTTAATGGCTAGAAAAAATAGTCTTAACTACTGGGGATATCTCTATACTAATCTCGAAAAGATCGTGTCTCGGTCTGTTTACATATAAAGAAAAGTCAGTGAATCCCTATTCACTGTTTCGTTTTTGGGGAGAAATCTTCCAAATGTTCTGAGATCCTTCGAATAAGACCGAAGCCAAGTGCGCGTTTTACCTGACTAAAACCTTAGTGGTCATCATCAACAGCACGGTGGGGAACTACGCTCTCTTATGACACCAGGTCCAGAACCGCAGGGGTTGTGCAATGGCACAACCCCGGGGAAACTGAATGGGTAGGGACATGATGCAGTAATCTATATAACCGTTATCAATATGTATAAACAACAGATTTACACATTACTCGACAGATACTGATCGATAATGCCGTTGCCGTCGTGTAGCAGTTTCGTTGCGAGACCCAAGACAGTTGAATCGTTTCTCCAGGACTTATCTCGTCGAGCTTCATTGCCTCGGCGCTTTTCTAGCTGTCTCCGCTGTTGATACTGGCTTACAGGAGTTGCAGTGATTTGGGAATGATGTGGCGGACTTGATCAAAAATGCCGGTGAACCTGGGACCACCATACCAATGGACGAATAGGTACTGAACTAGCCACCCTACAGCTGAATTTCCTATACTAGAAAGGTTTAGGTAGTTAACTAAATGTAAACAAAACAAACCACGTGACTCATGGATGCTAAACCTTTCACTTCAAATTTTAAAATCGTATTATTTAAAGTCGTATAATAATAGGCTCTAGTCTATATCAGAATTTGAGGAACTATCTGCCACGTTAATAATAAAACGTTCAGTGGTATTATCAATCATTTTATCAAATTTAAACAGTTTCTGTTCTTGTTTTATTACATGACCCTCGCAATTTTCAAAGGCGCCTGGTTAATCGACTAAACGTAATACCTGCAATTTTAGTTGCCATACTACATCACGGGCGTACTCTTCAATTTAGCGACGTTATCTAATTCATCGTATCTTCTAAAAGGTTTTGGGAACCTGTCTTTTTAGGCTCTTTACAATAGACAGATTACAAAATATTATACTATTTTATAAAACTAACAAAAAAGTGGTGACCAAACAATGACATCTATGAAGAGTAGTTTACGAATAAATGAATAAGTTTAACATACATTAATAAAAGAGAAAAGTATCGCATCAATCGAAATTAGAATTGATTTTGTTGTAACGTATTTTTAAACAAGGAAGTGTCAAGTATAAAAAACCTTTTCTACGATTTGTTTACCTTTAGTTAACTACCTAAACCTTTCTAGTATAGTTTCACATCAAGAATTTGGTTAACAAACTTAGACAAAATATTAGCAGTTTCATAACATGATGATAGCGCTAAACTAGCTCTCGTGAGTTATGGCGCTAAGTAGTCAAGCACGAACACGTCTGTTAATTTATGATGACGGACTCTGCTTTTGTATAATTTCGACTTTGATATTCCTAAATTAAGGTTCTTTTGCAATTACATAATTATAGGAAAACTCCCTTTATATCTACTGTCATTAAAGGCCGACTGAAGATCCCGTTTTGGTTTCGGCCAGTTCCTGGAAAAAATCTTGTTCAGGCCAGTTTCTGTTTCGGCTAAAAATAAAACAATCGAATTTTCGGGAGTCGTTTAACTCAGTGTTCCTGAATTGTTGTTGTTGTTAAATTGTTAATATTACATAAATAATGAACTATGTCATTATCTTTACATGTTTTAAAATACACTTCATTATCATTTCAGTACAAAATAGTAATTTTAACACTTCTAAATCAAAATGATTTTCGACGATGACCAAAGATACATTTTTGGTTCCGGCAGAAAATCCTATTTCAGTTGGACATCAATCTTGATGGAAAGACACCACCAAAAACTGTGACATGAAAGCTGAAAGAAATGTTCAAGCTGTCGACTATACATAGGTGTTCATCTACCTACTAAGTGCTACAGTGTAGGTAATTCCTCGTTGCATCACAAGCCACTAACATGCGGCCAGTTAGCGCGGCGCCGGATCTTATTGTGGCGTTAATGTTTCCTTCCAGACTTGGTAGACGATGTAGGTACCGGACTGTGAAATGTAGGGCATAATTGTTTTAGATGGTTACCCCATACTAGGTATTTCTCTTGTATCTTGAGTACGTTTACAAACATACATAAACAACCAGACCAATACAACTACCTGTAGGCCATACAAATAGTTGTTTCGTCCGGGAACCTAACCTGCGACACGCAGTGCAGCAGCTAACCGTTCAGCCAATGCGCCAACTGTGTCGACATAATGGATATTGATTTAAAGACTTTTTTCAATATTAAAATCTTGGCAAAATCGTAAGTAGGTAGATAGATACATTAGAGGCATTTTTGACAGATTGAGATTAGCGTTGCAGTAACCAAAAACGTAATTTAACGCGGGGAATTGGTAAGGTATAGTAAATTAATTAACTAAAAACCATCACGCCTGTATTCCCCGAAGGGTTAGGCAGATGTGTACCAATGTACACCCACAGTTCGCCGGTATATTTAGGTCCCATGTAATAGGGGGCGAGCCTATTGCCATTAACCGGGCACAAATCCAAACTCCGAGCTGCTACTGAGAATTTCATAGAAAAACCCAATATCACTTTTTGCTCGACCCGGGAATCGAACCCGGGACCCCTTGCACAGCAGTCGTACTTGCGACCACGAGACCAACGGGGCAGTCAAAAAAAAAAAAACAGTAAATCAGTACCTAAATTAATTAACTGTCATAGCATAAATAACTCCCTCAAGTAGGGCGTACGTTATATTAACTGCGTGGGCGCAGCGTATTAGACGCTAAACGAAACGTTATAAAATGCAACTGCCTAATTAAACACTACTGCTAGGCTGCTGTATCTGCCTACCCACTTAAAGCAAGTCGTGAGGAAATCCTCACGTGCGTTTGTCGTCATTCATAACTCGATGTGTCGGGTAAACGCAGATAATGAGCAGTGTACTTCGCGCCCCCGAAGCGACTCCTGCGCATACGACGTAGTGAGAACGCGTGTGATTGGCTGTAGATCAAGTGAAGTGGGCTTTTGATTTTTTGAATGAAGACTTGTTTTTTTTTATTTTTCTAACAGTGATTTTAATGTTTTAGTGTGATTGTAAGTAACCTAAGGGTTGATCAATATTTTTTTTTAAACTTGTAAGTATTAGATTAATTGAGATTTTTTATTCAATTGTTATTTATGTAATAAGTACCTACCTATACGTATGTGTGTTGTAACGTGAGCAAAAAATATAAAAAAATGTAGGTACCCACAAATATTTTGACGTAATACTACCGTATGAAGTTGAAGGTAGTTACTTAGGTATTTTTTACTGGTAATTAAATAATACTCGTAGAATTAATTAGCTGATGTGTATTTACGTACTTGTACCCAATTTCCAAGGCTGCAGGTAGTATTATTCCTTAATTATATAGGTACCCTACATACTACTAAACCACATTATAATTTAGAAAGATTTTCACACGGTATATTATTCTAATTTATTCTAATATAGCTATTTCACACTTGATAAATGTTTAAGTATTTTTTTTTTTTTTTTATAAAAAAAAAACATTTTATTGACTGAGAATATCTTTTCTCAGTAGAATTCAAAAGTTAAGGACCGACATCTCTGCCAAACCCAATTATCAGTTTTGTTGATGGACTATCGGGATTTCTAAAGCATTTTGTTCACCTGTACCTAGTAATTATAGCTTTTCTATAAAATCCAGATGAGACTATAACATCCAGACCATCAGCAGTAAAAAAACATCTCTCTACTGTAGAAACTGTCAATTATAAAATCGTCTGGGGATGAAATTAACTACAATACAGGTTGTAAACTGGAAGGGAACCTCTTACCATGTAGGTAACATGATATTTTTAGACCCCTAATAGTTGATGAAACAGCTGATTTGTGCATGTTTGAACAAACGTTTCCCCAAACTAAAAAATCTCCTGTATCGTGAATGCGATTACAAACATTATAAAATCACCAATCAATCAACTATCTGTTGTCTTAATAAGATTTGTTTTTCTTCCGAAAATCGACCCCAACACGGCAGCCGATGGCTCAACAAAATAGTTGGGAATAGCCTAGGCAGATTACCATATTTATGGCATGGTTGACGAGTACGTCAACCATGCCATAAATATGGTATAATCCAACCCTAACTATTTTGGGTAGGCTTCCAGTCTTCAGACTTCTGCGGGTTGTTCGAAAGACATACCGCGCCTCCGGAACGCAGAGGGCACATTAAGGAACATAGACGGGTTTTAGTTAGTAAAAGTCTGACACTCCCTCCCGCCCCGCCCAGGGCGGGGGAAGTTATTTGATGATTTCCCGTCTTAAAAAGACTTCAGACTTCCCGGCTTCTGACTATCAGTAACGACTGTCAAAGATCTACGAATGACAGCCGGGACCAAAGGCTTTACGTGTTTTCCGAGGCTCGAACCGAAGCCATCAATTTGATATGATGTTAGGAAAAAAATAATTTCTTCCAAGTACAAAATGACTGCCGTAGATATTACAAATAATAATTAACTTCCATGGATATCTAATCATAATAAAATGCTCATTACAAATAACTTTGTTCGGAACACGTAATTTTTATTAGGAAGGAAAACCGTCGCACCACTCAACTGTTTTATGTGGTCGTAAACCATGAATGAATAAGTTTTCTTGTTTATCTATGATTGTAATTTTGCCTTTGTTACCTACTTACTTTAACTTAAGTACTTACTTGTATGAGGACCACCGCCTACCAGTAGCAGGACGTCTGCTATTGGACATAGGCCCCCCCCATAGATTTCCAAATGGACTGATTGGATTGCATGCGTAGTAGAAACATGGTAAATGCGCTGATGATTTTTCTTGCTATGTTAATGTTATCCATAGCAATCACTGTAACACACCTTATAAAGTAGGATTGTAACGAAACTTTACCTCCGCCTCTGTAAGTGCGGAACTTCCGCGATTAATCGCACCTCCGCCTCCACATCCGCATCTGCAAAAAAATTGCGGAGTTTTAACGGAGGCAAAGCATCTGCCTCCGTTATAATCCTATTATAAATTAATAACATTCCAAATTTAAAAAATTCAAATTGAAATTCGTTCATTCACACATTTTTTTTTAAATATTTTTTTACGTTCTCAGACTGCGGTAATGATTCCAATAACAAAGCCTTCATCGACTGTTTGTCAGTCTGTCTGTCGCACTATCTTTCTCCAACGGTAGCCAAAACGGTATATTTTCTTTGACTACTGAAAAAAACTCGCTTTAAAACGTAAATCGGTTTATGATTGTGCCGTGCTGTAATTATGAAAATCTGTGCAATTTTTGAATTACCTCGTAATGTTATCCTTCCTACAAAATGGGTAAATTATTGTTATTTCAGTAATTGACAGCAATTTTAGAATTCATTTTTATTACCATTCTATTTGTTGAGTTGTTTCGAATACAAATAAATACTTTTTACTCGACAGCGCCAGAAGGTGGGTTATTTAATGTTTTTTTTCTTATGACCATTTAAACTCAACGTTATTATGCAGTTTTCTGCGTGTTAGCTTGTTTCCGGTCTGTATGAGATAAGCTCTTTTGCCTGAAAACAAAATCTAAGTACCTTTTTTAACCATACTCAACACATTAAGGAGACTAAGATATGGCACACTTAAAGTTTATATGGAGAAGGAAGAACATACCTAGAGCTAATATAAAAGCGTTAAAAAAACGTAACAATTTGAAACCATTAAAAGACCGCATGCACTTATTCATAATATCTATCGAACAATATTATAGAGCATACAACGAATTGTGTAAACAATTGAAGGCAAACCTTAATTCAATCATAATACCAGCTTATTATTGTCTTTCTGTAGGACAAAGGCATCTTCTCCAACAGAGAAGGCACGAGCAATGTTCACCACGCCTGCTAGCGGATTAACGATTTCAAAGTTAAGTCCATGATTGTTTCCTCACGATGTTTTCTTTTGCCGAAGCCAGTAAAGTTCAAGATAATGATAAATACATAAACAAATTATTTTTAGAAAATTGCCACAGTTGCCTACTCTAATCAAATTCAATTCAATTCAGCTCTTGTCAAAACATTTATTTGAATCGCTTAACCTGAATAGGTACCTACCTACACAATTTCAAGTGTCCACACACAATTTCAAGTGTCCACAGAAAAGTATGCTTACTGAAACTTACGTAGTTATGTAGGTATATAATTATGTGTGAGTATTTTACCTATTTCATTAAGATAGCAACTCAATGGACTGATATTGTGATGATAACCTTTCATTCGAATATGATAAGAGACACAAGTGTCTATTCGCGATTATCATCTAACAAATACAAACAATGTTTTGTCGTTTTAGCGGACAACAAATGTTTTACACACAAGTGATAACTTACTTAGTTTTGAATTTTTTTTTTTTAAAAAGCGTTATTTTACTTCTAACTCGCTATTTTTCTTTTTAGTTCATCTAAATAATACCAGACTATTATATATTGTCCCACTTCAAGGTAAATGCCCGCCCTTGGAGGGTGCAGATCATGCATCAAGCGAATACCGGTCTCCCGACTAACGGTAACAGGAGAAACCGTGGGGTTTTAGTTGGTATAACCCTCCATTCTCCCCAGATGGAGGAATCCATGCGGATTTCGCTAATGGAAAAACATGGGACAACAATGCAACTAGATTCATTAGTTTTAATTATTTTGACGTTCAAAAGTGCCTTTTAATGGTCTAATTGGAATAAATGATTTGACTTTGACTTTGACTTTTGACTTTGGGAAAGGCCCAGCATTTTTTTTTCTACCACTGAATGTGGCAAATAAGCTAACGGCGCGCCTGATGTTAAACGGTCACCGCTGCCTATGGACACTTAATAAATATTTTTATATTACCATATCTAAGCATTAAATATAATAAAATTGATGATAAAATTGAGTAGAAGTAGGTCAGTGACAATAATGTACAGGCCTTGTTTTACAAATTACTGATTTCTGATACACTTATCTATACAATCTATACAGTCAGATATATACCGACAAAGTGCTTTCTAGATAAAAATGCATGTTTTTAGTAAACTATCTGCTGACTTTGATATCCCCGCCATTTTGTAGGTCACACCACTCTCCGTTATAACTTACCTACCTGTCAACATCACAGTTACATAGGGAACGCATTGACATAACACGTATTATGTAAAGTACATGCAGCTAATGAATAGGGCCCATTGTTCACACAAGGCCTAATTACCATGCTAACTAGATGATCATCCGTGATAGATATCTTAGTGCATGCGGACCCAGGAGCGTCGGCTGTTGAATGAAGTTCTTAGTGCAGTGTGACGTCACGGTTGCAGGGCCGGATTAGGGCAGCGAACAAGAGACCCTTGGTTTGCTTTAGTTCTTAAGTTTAAGGTGTGAAATAACACAGAATTCTTATAAACAAACTTTTCTAGATTTCTTTGAGTAAATTATATTCATTATTGAATATTCAGTACCTACACATTATAAATGCTATGGCCTGTGCTAGTGCGCTCACTTTTAGAAATGTGTTAAAATTTTTAATTATCATTATATATTTTACATACATACATAGATAGCATCACGCCTGTATTCCCCCGAGGATTATAAAGAGGTTTACCAATGGACATCCACAGTTCACCGGTATGTTTAGGTCCTATTATTATAGGGCGAGCCTAATGCCATTAACCGGTCACAAATAATTCCCGAGCTGCTATTAAGAATTTCAATTTGTATTTTTAATACCAAAGTTTTTGCATTGGCCTGCTATAGCAATAAGTGGTAGCCACCCTATCTTAATTTAAAAAAAATTAATGTTATCCAAAACATTTATTTACGCTTAAGCAGGCGCGGTTACACGGGGCCCCCAATACGAGGGGCCCGGAGCATTTGCTAGTCTTGTTACGTGGCTAATACGGCACTGCATGCTGGTCTGTAGTTATTTATGACATATAGTATTTTCACTGTAACTGTTGTGCATTGGTTCATAGTTGGCTGGCTATTTAGAGAATCAATGAAGTAGCCATAATGAGGATTTCGCAGCAAGGACGCTTATTCATGTTTTAATTAAATAGGAGTTCTGAGTTATAATTATTTATGAAATTGATTTAAATGGTTGTGATTTTTATGTTAAGGTGACAATATTACATAAAGATCAAAACATAAAATGACTCACATAAGTATCAAACTAAGTAACTTTGTGCAAAAAATATTGCTGGGAAGCAAAATTATTTTTGGTGCGAAAAAACACTGTTCTAATGTGCAAAGTCACACATGTAAATCAGGGCATCATGCAACAGTATATAAAAGGGGCTGTGAGAAATCATAAAATTTAGTTTAAACATTTAAAACTTATTTTCGTTAAAAAAGATAAGAAAAAGTTGGAAGTTTGACCTTTAATATCTCCGTAATAAGGCAGGCCCGAGATAGAGTGCGCAAAAAAAAAAAAAATATGGAAAAAAAAAATTGTAACTGTGGCTTAGTTAAGTGTCTTTTTACACCCGTTATGGATATAATATCAAAAAGTTTCAAGTGCTATTAAAATTAATTAGTGTTTTACACTTGTTTAACATCAATTTAATGACTGAATTAACTAAAACACTTTTTCTGCAAAAACAATATTTTTTGTCAGGTGTGGGGTTCGAACCCACGCTCCCTCTCGGGAACCAGAGCTTAAATCTGGCGCCTTAGACCACTCGGCCAACCTGACGTGATGTTAGCGCGCCAAATTGCAGATCCCAATCCGAATCTTCTCCGATTTTTGCTGTATTTGGTAATTGAGTAGACCATTATATTTATGGCTTCGTGTAGAGGCAACCACAGTCTCCGCATCTATGGCCGATGTTTTTTTAGATGTAGGTCTCACGCAGGCACGCTATCGTATTGGATTCGAGATGATTTAAAATTTATTATAGGAAATACGACTAAATAATACACGACAAGTAGAATTAAAATATTACACAAATTAATAAATTATGCGTGAAATCGCTATTTCCAAGTTAGGCCCACTTATGAGCTTGTAATTTGTAATGAATATTGTGATGGCCCAGTGGTTAAGGCGCCCAACTCTCATGGACGAAGTGGTGGGTTCGCAATCGGCCATTAGCAGGTGACCACTGTGACCTTTTCTATTTCATATGTTTATTCTAATTTTTTCTTGGACATCACTGACATAAAAAAACTGACATTGCTAAATCTCCGTTAAGCAAGAGCGCTGATGAGTGTTGATCAGCGCTTCTCTGTATGAGAAGAGGCCTTTGCTCTGCAGTGGTACAATAATAGGCTGGTATTTTTTTTTTTTTATCTGCTCAAAACAGAAGATAGTATTATTCTAATCTTCAGGACTTAAAACCGTGTCATCCTATTAATATTGTTCACAGCGAACGACCTTTTATATCAACTCACTGATTAAGTATGTATGACACGGTAGCAGCAAATCCTTATGAAGTTAGTTAACAGATACTTAATCCTACTGATAAATCTTGAGGGATTAGCTTACTGTTAAGGCGCTACCTAAACGTAGGACACCGTAAAACGATCTGTTTTATCGCACAGTTATGCGTATTGGGAATATAACACACTAGAAAATGAGCGTATTATCAAAGGTTAAAAAAATAATTGTTAATTCAAGAAAATAAAACAGTATCATGATTAAAAAATCATAAAAGAAAGGTCAAAGATATTTTTTTCGTCGCATATTTGTTAGAATTTTGAGCATAAATCCATATACAATACCATAATTATGCATATTTTATGTAATGAGTAGCTTCTGCCCGTGACTTCATCTGCGTGGATCTTTTCACCCTTGTAAAGTAACGTCTTTAGTTACTGCTCCGCTCCCGTGTATCGTAGCGTGATGCTATTAGCCTATGACACTCACATATAACGTGGCTTTCTATGGGTAAAAGAATTTTCAAAATCGGTTCAGTAGATCCAGATATTCCCCCCCACCGCCGCACCAACTCACAAACTTTACCTAAGTATTTATAATATTAGTATACCTAGATATTATAAGGAATTCTATCAACTAATACTTAATGAAAAGCTAAAAGTTATTACACTGAAAAATTACTTTGTTTTGGGCATTCGATTTAACTAACATCAAACTACCTTACCAAAACATTTGCTTCGTACAGCTCCTTAATAGCTGCATAGGGATTATAAAGACTAACAGTGGCGTCCTACGGTCCATTATCCTTTGTACAAGGTTGAGCAGTCACATGGCTATTTTACCAAGTAATCCTCTCGAAGAATCTCGGACAAGATAACACGGTACACACAACAATTATTCATACTTAATCACATAAGGCAGCATGTTTTCTAACCCCATAATAATGGCTGTTAGATGTTTAAAATTATTTTAATTCTTGTACTACCTACTGTCATACCTATTTTATACAGCTATATATACAAGGTTACTTTTCATTCACCGGCCATATTTCAGGGGGTGAAAGTATTCATGAATATGAACAACTTTTGCTAAAGGACCAACCCAGAAATATGAAAAAAAAAACCGCTGTTCCGTACATTTTGATAGTGTTGTAGTGCAGTTTTGTAAGGAACAGCAGACTTTTTTTTTCATATTTCATAGTTGGTTCCATTATGAAAGTTATTTATATTCGGGAGTACTTTCACTCCCTGAAAAATGGCTGGTGAATGAAAAGTAACCCGGTATATACTTACGTATAACGGGCGTAAAAAAACACCTAATAAAGACGAGAGTTACATACATGTTCTTCTCATCATGATTTATTCAGTCTAACCGAGACAATCCTTGGTTTTTCATCATCATCATCATATCAGCCGCAGGACGTCCACTGCTGGACATAAGCTTCCCTCATAGATCTCCAAAAGGAAGGCTTGGAAGCGGCCTTCAACCAGCGTCTTGCTGCGGTCTTAATCAGTTCGTTCATTTTCTACGAAAACAAGTTTTAAATGTTCTAACTAAACTTGAAATTCTCCCACGATCGATTTAAGCACAATGTTCTGCGTGTGATTTTTCACAGTAAAAATAATTAAGTAATTTCCCTGCAAACATTTTTACCTAATGTTACTTAGTCTGTCGACAAGTACGACTATGTGATATGTATTTTAACACCTTGTACATATATTATAGATCTGTATCTAAATAACCGCAAACGATCATAGTAAAGTACTGTAAATAGGTACGTGTGTAAACTATGTGTTGTTTATGTAAAAGTTTTACATGAAAAATAGGGAGCAGAAACTCTACTGTAAAGTGGATCCACACGTGAGGTGCCCTGAGATCAGACATTACATTATGTGACATACATTTGCCCCGTTGGTCTCGTGGTCGCTAGTGTGACTGCTGCGCAAGGGGTCCCGGGTTCGATTCCCAGGTCGAGCAAAAACTGTTATTGGGTTTTTCTATGAAATTCTCAGTAGCAGCTCGGAGTTTGGACTTGTGCCCGGTTAGTGGCAATAGGCTCGCCCCCTTTTACATGGGACTTAAATATACCGGCAAACTGTGGGTGTACATTGGTACACCTCTGCCTAACCCTTCGGATAATACAGGCGTGATGGTACATTTGGCAATTTATGGCGGGGTTTTTTCACAATCATGTTCGTTGCATATTCCATTGCTTGGTCTTTGCCTTAGGTATCGGTCCTTAGCCTTGGTCCGAGGTTACCCTCCAAGAGATCATTAGTAAAGTCAAGACGCTGCTAGCCTTTTTTGAGGAGTTGGGGTTTGTCAAATGATCTATTTCTCACCCGTACATCAAGCCATCGGTCTCAGCTGGTATTTTGCGTGAATTTCGGATTTTAGAATAATTTTAGGGCTTAATTCTAAAATCTTGGTATGATTCGACATACCTCATGCGTAGAACGCTATCCTATCAGAACACATAAACGAGATAAAAATTACCCTATGTGTTAAGCTAGATAAATATTTATGGTAAACAGCTAATTTCGTTCAGCCATTAAAGCGGTAAAGCGTAACAAACATTTATTTAAACATCTATCCTCAGAAACTTTGGCATTCTTCTTCTTTCTTGATTAGAAGACAGTAAGAAAGCACGAAGCCACGCGCGACATCAGTGACATTCGGCTGCCCCATTTCAAAACCTAGCAAGGACCAAAAACTAAATTTTATAGGAGAGCGAATAAACGTAAATTAGATCAAAGGCGAGTAGTACCTACATTTACTGGGTATCGATGATTAAATTTCACCGCTTTAATGTGAGTTTTCAACGCTGGTGTTTTTGTTTTTGGTAGGGACGTACTTGGTTAGCAAAATTATGCAATAAAACGATTTTTGGAAAAAGTGTCCCTTACTAGGTTTTGAAATGGGACAGCCGCATTACCAGGGCTTATTTGGTCTTCCAAATGCCCATAGGTTCACTTGCCAACACATAGCCTGACGATAAGCCTTCTGCACCGTAATCTATTATGCAAAATACTACTGAAACAGTTTAGGTCAAACGCCTGACCTATTGTCTTCACAGTCGAGTCGTCACCACAACTGCTGTCTTTAGGACACCTTAATGATCGGCAATCATTTTGATGACTTGCCTCCACTTTTGTGTAAGATTTATTTTATCGTTTTCTGACATTGTCTACTTGTACATTTTGAGATCTTAAGTGACCGCACAGCCACATCGGTACATAAATATTGTTCAAATAGTGCGCTATTCTTGTCCTGTAGTTTAAGCTGTCTGAATTGTTATAACGTCTGTCGCTTCCTGTAGAAACTACATTGACTGCTTCGTTAGGGTTCTGAGGCTACGCTAGAAATCTTGGGTTTGATTCCCAGGTCGAGCAAAAAGTGTTATTGGGTTTTTCTATGAAATTCTCAGTAGCAGCTCGGAGTTCGGTTTTGTGCCCGGTTAATGGCAATAGACTCGCCCCTATAACATGGGCCTTAACCAGCCGGCGAACTGTGGGTGTACACTGGTACACCTCTGCCTGAACCTTTGGGGAACGAAGGCATAATGGTGTGTTATCCCTGAGTCCTGGTTTTATATTTTTGTTTCCGTCAGAAAATTGACGCGGGTGAAGTCGCGGGGATGATGTAGTAACAAAGTAAGTACCTACCTACTTACATACTTAATTAATTTATTACGCAACTTCGTTATCAAAATCTATTTGTGGTAAAATGAACATACAACACGGTTCTTTTTTTTTCTTTCTTTCTTTTCTATTTTAGAAACTTTATCCCACATTTGTAAATTTCTCTTGTATTGTGGATGCGTTTACAAACATATAAACTCACATACGCAAACAGCCAGTCCTGGAACAACTATAGTAAATGCTTATGCGAATCCCTCACGGGTGAGGGATTCGCATAAGCCCCCTGCCATGGTCAGAGGTGAAACACCGCGGGGGTTATAGCCGGTAAGAGTCCGGCATGCCCCTCCGTCACCCCCACGACCGAGGAAGTCTATGAGGATTACCACCGCGCACCAAAAAAAGTTATAGCGACGGCGAAGTGCCAATAACACCTAACTAACAAAGTCAAAAATTTACACAAACTGAAAAAAAACGTATAATTTCTTGACATGCTAAAAATTAGTTATTACATTTATTAATTTATAATTATAATAATATATACTTTATATATTATGATGAATTCGTACCTATATTTTATGATAGTGTAGTAGGTATTCGGTTAGATTGGAGGTAATGCCATAAAAAAGGCACGTTGGTTTAGTTGGGAGATATTTCCACATTTTAATTTAATGCTGTTGCAACAAAAAATACGCTTAGGAGATTTTACTAAAACATGCGGATAACGCTTTTAAATTCAAAACGATAAAAAAGTGAATTTCTCGAAAAATGACAGTTCTAGGAGGTATTGGCACTTCGCCGTCGATAGGTACAAATATTTGTTTCGTGCGGGAAACGAACTGGCGATCAGCAGCGTAGCAATCAATCCCTCAACCTGCGCCAACCGTACCGGCAAATTGCCATAATTACCTAAACCAAACAGAAACCACTTAATGGTTGCTATATTTTGTTCAAATGAAATGTAACGTAAATACTATAACTATATAAAATCAATAATGTAGTTTAAAGACTTGTTCATTTCAATATGGTAATATTAAATTGTGTTTCTCAACTGCGGGTACTGTTATCTTTATACCATGTGACTGTTCTTAAAATACTCTAGGCTAATAAAATTTTCGACTTTCCAGATCATATTGAAATTCGTGTTATAGGTGATGTTATAATAGGTCGGCTTCCCCTAAACAACGTGTAATTGGATTAACTGAAAACCTGAATTTGAATTCATAATTATGAACAACTTTTAGTAAGGGCGCAGCCCTGAAATTATGAAAATAAAATTAGTTGATCCTCACATTTATATGCACTTGGCTCCACAAAATGTATTCATCAGCTGATTAGCTGTAGAGGATAATGACTTGTTTTTAAGCTCTTAGATTAGCACCTAAAGTCTGTCGTAGGTAATACCTAATTTGGAAAGCGTTTTAAGGTTCTGAAGCCATGATAAGACCGGTCGAGGTGCCTAAACGTCGATGTGTGGTCTGCCACACACGCAAATTAGGCTCTTGCCCCAGACCGGCGCGCGGCGCGTTGAATTCTAGTCGCGCCGGAGAGATGTCGGAATAGTAGACGGGGCTCGCTAGCCAAGAGGAACACGGATAGGTTTTAATCATTAAGAGCCTGATACTCTCTTCTACTCCGCCCAGAGCGGGAGAAGTCATGTAATGATTTCTCATCTTTAAAAAATAGGGCCTCTCAAAGCCTATTTTAAGCTGTCGTTTATAGGTTTGAAACGCCTTTTTCTTCTTTCTTCTTTTTAAAAAACGTTGCCTCACACTAGGAATTTCTCCTGTATCGTGTTTGCGTTTACAAACATATAAACTCACATAAACAGACAGCCAGACCCGGAACAACTACCTGTAGATCATACAAATATTAGTTCCGTGCGGGAATCGAACCCGCGACACGAAGCGCAGCAGTCGATCGCTCAGCCACTGCGCCAACCGTGCCGTCAAACCCAACCCCATGATGACATCAAGTCTTTTCTCCCAGAAAAACGTTATAGCTACCCAACCAACTTAACCAAACTTGCTCTGACTAAGTGTAATATCTGTGTTTTCCGCTTCCTGGTTACAAGTCGTCAAATGAGCCTGTACTCAAACCACATGTATAGTAGTAATTAACTGAATTAGCAGTGTTGTTTATCGGATTACCGCGTCATTTAGCGCCATTCGGCCGCGTCAGGATGGCAACCCAACTTAGAATGAGTAAACTACTCAAGCAAGTCACGCGGTAATCACCATTACTGGTTTTAAATAAAAGTTCTAATTACATTTGCAAGTGCTATCGTTTTAAATTGAAGTTGGCTGGCTCATTAGCGCGGTGTTAACAAATCAACATCATTGATTCTGCATTCCTTCAGTGATTGTACGTTTAAGAGTGTGAATTAAAAAAACAATTGCAAGCCAAACGTTTAATTTTCGAATATTCGATATTTGAAAATTTAAAACTGTATTCTTATTCTAATTTTATACAGATTAAAAAGAAAACTTTTGATATCAAAGAGTTTTTTCTCATTCAACTTTTTAGTGTCAAATATTTAAAATAAGAATGACCACAGAGTGTTGTGCCCATATGAAAGTGTTCTGGTTTTGGTGTTTAGACAATTTAGATTATCTGCTCTATGGGACGTTAGTTCTAATACTGCTAATACTATTTCTTTACTTTATGATTGCATAGCTAACCTGTTTGTGAAAGGTAAATATTCTTTTAATACGCACTTATCTGAAATTAAATAGCCTATTAACTGTGATGTTGATTTAAGTTTGCTTGTTCACTGTAATTCGATTTTACGTGTGAAGTTTGATTAACAAAGTTATGTTTAAGGTGAAAACGGTCAAATTCATAGCGCAGCGTATTATTAGACTACTATAGGTCCTTGAGACGATTTAGAAACTGTGACTCTAGGGTGTGTGGGGTCGTTAGACCATACTGCCCACTTGCTTGCTTGACTAGCAAATTTTCCGGTACCTACAGTTATTTTTTTTTTCTATTTTAATTGAAAGTCTATGGCTATGGAATTGTCCACGAAAAAAAAAACATCAAATAAGCGAGGTACTTTCATTGTTATCCATCCTTCTCCTTTCCTACTAGATCACTCCTCTCTTTGGTCTCTATAGAGCGAAAACTTTGTTAATTAAATTCTATGACTGATTATCTCTATTTTTAGGTTCTCAGATATTGTTACCTTTGTACATATTATTACTCTTACAATTTAATTTCCGTGTCTCGGAAAACACGTAAAGTTGTTGATTCTGAGCCTTATCTGTACCTGTTCGTGTAGGATTACTGTCCCTTCGCAAAATGAGAGTGAGGGAAAATCATAGGGAGCGCACTTTATACGCGCACAGTCTAATACACTATAATAATCTCCTGGCTAATAATTAGCTGGTTTCCATTGAAGAAAACCCGAAGTTTCATAAATACATAATTATATTTCATTCATCATTACACTTTTGGCTCTAAAACGCTTTATCTTCGGACTTCAATTCGACTTCCCTCACTTGTATCATAAAGGTCTATTTATTTCCTTAATTTGTTTCCTAAAGGTATGGTGTACTATAAATCATTATAGCAATTGGTTATTTTAAGAAAATGATAATTAGTTGGGCCCCCGATTCGTATTATCCTAGGGCCCCCCAAATTCACAGTCCGTCTCTGGTGGTGTGACACCCCCGTGCCTCAAAAAGCACGTAAAGCCATTGGTGCAGGCTGTCATTCTTAGATCTTTGACAGTCGTTACGGATAGTCAAAAGCCAGGAACTTTGACAACCAATCTTACGAAGAGGTATCGTGTTGCCCAGTTACTGCATTGTAGAGGTCAGATAGGCAGTCGCTGCGTGTAAAAAAACACTGGTATTCAGCTGCATCCGGTTATACCGAAAGCCGACCCCAACATAGTTAGGAAAAGGCTACGCAGATATATAGAAAGAACCGAAATACGGTCAGGCTAATCCTAGGTCTAAATCAAAATGTCAAAATCAGTGAAAAATAAAAGTCTTTCTTATGCAAAGTCAATGGCGATTTTATTGCTATTTGTAATTATTGTGTTTCAATCAGCTGTAACGAATAAGGTATTACATTACGTAAGGTAGATTATTTCTAGTGGGAAATGTACAAGCCTGTTTAGGAGTAATGATTTTAAAAGGGGTAATCCGTTTGTAAGAAAACCTTTATCAAGATGTAACCCCTTAACAGTGTATCATTTACCTACGTTACTATAGATAAACCTGAATAGTTTTTTAAACTAAATCAATAGGCTCGCCCCCTATTACATGGGACCTAAATATACCGGCAAACTGTGGGTGTATATTGGTACACCTCTGCCTAACCCTTCGGGGAAAACAGGCGTGATGGTATATATATAGTTTTTGTTTATTTGGAACTAGCTCATCTCAGGAACTACTGGTGAAATTTTGTAGATTGTTTATGCGTTATTTAGCGCGTTTATCGTGGAAGGTTATAGGCCATATAACATTGCGCTACGACTCTCTAAAGCGAAGCAGTGATAAAAGACGTTAAACCACGGGGTAATAAAAAAATAAAATTAAAATAATGTTGTTCTTTTCCTGTCATTATTTTATTATTCTTCTCTGTCTGAAGAACTCTAGAACAACACATACCATAGTGGTTACTATGGTAAACAAACTGCTTCCCGATTTTCACATTTTGAATTATTGATAAGTATATATTTATTTACTTATCACAAAATCCACAGCTCTTTAAAAAAATAACTTAAAATATTTACACTAATCTTACAGCCAATTACGGGGTTACAATTCAATAGTTATACAGTACATGCAACAGAAACAAACATAAAGAGTGAACTGCTGCTGTGTATGCACTGATATCGGACATTCATTTATCTCTTAAATCTGTTGTACTAAACTAGCAACTGTATCCTCAGCCGCAGCTCTCGATAATTCAACCGATAACCATCGATAAATCCTGATAACAGCCTTTAGGTAATAAACATCTTAAAAAAAACAGTATTCAATATAATATTCAGTTCAATAAGATGTGACTGAAAATAAGTACTGTCAATACATGTCAATAAGAGTGATTTGAACGCTCGGGGTTAATCAGAACGAAATTTAAAAGTGATTTCAGTGTCAAAATAATATAGTTTGTTGCCAAAAAGCACTTATATTTTTTAACTATTAGGGATATTGGGTTTTTCTATGAAGTTCTCAGTAGCAGCTCGGAGTTAGGATTTGTGCCCGGTAATTGCAACTGGCTCGCCCCGTATTTCGTGGGACCTAAACTTACCGGCGAACTTTGGGTGTACATTGGTACACCTCTGCCAAACCCTTCGGGGAATACAGCGGCGATGGTGTGTGTGTCTAATTAACTATTTAGTGACCTCTTTAGCAACAAACTATATTATTCCAATTTTAAAAATCCCTTTTCAAAATCTTGTTCCTTTTCACCTCTATGTTCTCATTCAACCTGATTGACATTACTAAAGTAAGAAGTGAATACTGGCAGGCTAAAGAAAAAAATGTTTTTAATCAATTCCGAAATCTTTTTTCAAACATGTGTGTCCGGCGATCGGGTTTTGACGTCACTATATACAAAAAAAGTAAGCAGCGCTAATCACGCGATAATCTTATAGTAAACATGGACGTGTGAGTAACCTTGTGCCAGTGTGTGTCGAGCCTTACGGTGCGCAAGAGTGGATCCTCGTGCGGTCATAAGATTTCAAGTGTAAATATTGTAAATTCTTGTGTTTCAGTGATATCGATTTTTTTACTGTGGTGATTTATTTTTAATCGGTCAGTATTTTTATAAATTTTATCGATTTTCTTACTTCTGTCAGTTAAAGAGACACCGAATATATTGAAAAGTGGGGTAGCTGCTGCGGGAAAATTGTGTACATTACCCACCCCATACATTTTTGGATATAATCGGGTCTGGTGGGGTATGTATGTGAGGTTATTATGTTTGTTGACTGTCCCACGATACAGGAGAAATTCCTAAAGCTAGTGAGTCGGCACTAGTAATATAATATATACACTCTGTGAAATTTGAAGTGTCGACATATTACGGTTCAAGAGATATAGCCCAGTGTGTAAAAAACGGACAGACAGACGGACAAACAGATGACAGAGTCTTAGTAATAGGGTCTTGTGTAGCAACCTAACACCTAACTATAAAATACCTATTAGAAAAGAGTGTCCATGGAGTTTATAGAGACCTACGTTTTGGAACGAGCAACTAGTTAGCTTTAACTTGTAACTGTAACTTCTTGACAATTCAAAAGTGCCTGTAAATGGTCTAATTGAAATAAATGCTTTGACTTTGACCTAATAAAAAAACTTGAACCTATTTAATAAAAACACTTAATTAATATACCATAGAAAAAAGGATCTTAAAAGGATCCTTCCTTTTTTAGCAACAAATGTTTTTACTAAATTAAAATTAAGTGTCCTTATTGGCAACAAAGTATATTAATACTAAACTAGATTTCAACTTTGAAATTCTCTTTAAAATGTCGTCTCGATTCGCCCCTGGATCTCTATTCACCCTGTTACATGGTCCCACATCTAAAACACCTACCATTTATTATTAACAACAAGTAAAAGTTGAACAAATCAAGTGTACGATAGTAAAAGGCACTCATACCTATAATAATCCGTACTCCGTACTAATATTATAAATGCGAAAGTAACTCTGTCTGTCTGTCTGTCCGTCTTTCTGTCTGTCTGTCTCTTCTTCACGCCTAAACCACTAAACCGATTTCAATGAAATTTGGTACAAAATTTGGTTCATTTTTGGTGTATTTGGTTTGGGTTTGATCTGGAACTCGAGAAAGGACATAGGATAGTTTTCATCCCGGAAATCCCCCGGGAACGGGAACTATTAATCCACGCGGACGAAGTCGCGGGCAACAGCTAGTTTAATAATAACAATATTCTTCTCACAGACAAGCAATAAATCAACTTTGTTTGACTCTGGCTTGTCCTATATGGGAGGTTCTAATCACTCTGCGTCATAACTTGTCAAATGTGTACGTTAGACGCCAAGTCACATAGGCTGCTTACACTACCGAGAAATAGTCTACGTCATGATAAAATATAAACATGTCAAGTGCCCGCGGTTTTATTAAAAAGATAAAAATAATTCTGGGGTTGAATAGTTGACAGACAGGATAGGATAGGCTGACCTTTATTTCATTTGGTATTTCTCTAGGGGTGAAAGAACTCCGACTATGAAATATGAAAAGATTTTCCGCTGTGCCCTTCAACATGATGAAAACGTATGGACAAGTTGTGTTACGTTATACTTCGATATACAAACAACGAAACGAAACTATAAACGTTACGATTTTATAAGAAGTGTTATTTTTTTAATGTTTTTAAATTTTATTTTCAATTTGTATTTTTACCTTAAATGTTGCTGTGTCCTAACAGGGTCCATAACTGTTCTTTAAGCTTTAAACCTTATGTAACACCTTTATAACATTATGGTATGCAAATAAATAAATATGATATTGGTGTTTTAGAAAAAGTTGTTCGTATTTACGACTACTTTCACTCCCTACACAATAGCCAGTTGGTAAATTTGAAATTGCCGCTCTTATTCCAAAAAAATATCTTATTATACATATCTAAATCATGCTAATATCAACGTTCTTTCATTCCTTCCTTTCCACACCAACATACGTACAATATTATGCAAATTATTCGTTGCTCTGTCTCTCTTATACGGCCATCCCTCTTTTGACTCTCCTCATGTACCTACTTCCTCGACCATCATCACGTCCTTTAAGTACCTACAAATTAGGTAGGTACCTTCAAAATGAACTCCACGAAACGTTCAAAATGTGTTCAATACTTTTAACCCTGAAACCTAGTAAATACTTGACCATTTAACACTCTTGAGTAACATGCAACTTTTGACATTGTGTTGTGTTGTTGATATAACAGTACGGAGCTAAATATTACCAGCCTGTTATTGAACTGTTGAACGATATCTACAACGAAAGGAGATTGAATCTAGTTGTCCCTTCCAATTTTTTAGGTTTCAGTTTTGTAAGAAGAATAACAGACAAAAAACCTCTAATTAAAATGATATCGGGTTATTCCATAATAATAACTTAAAACAGAAACAAAATGGTGTAAAAAAATCTTCCGTTTCTTTCTCAAGTGAAAATTAGACCAAGAGCTTACGGCCATAAATCAATGTGGATATTCATATAGGTGCCCCATTAAAGGCATGTGTCTTCTTCTCCATGTAATCGGCCTGGTTGCACCAGAACAGCCCTCTTGAGTTCATTAACCTAATAAATTCACTCGATACACCAACGCACCAAAAAATAAAACAAGTAGGTATGAGGCAAAGAAAACCCCAAACTATACGTAGGTACCTATTACATACTTTGACATAACAAAATGGTTTGATGAACCCGTTTTTACAAGCCTTTATTTTTTAATTACAATGTAACGCGTGTTCTTGCGGTTGTAACAAAAAACTTGACATCTAAGATAGTTTCTTTTTGTACTTTATTACGGATAAAAAACCATTCAAAGCATTTGATGAAGATTTGATTGTACAAGTAAATGATTTCATCCTGTCTTATAAATAAATGTGTGATTGAACATTATGTTCACTTCTATTTACAGATCTCTACTATGAAATAGAATAATGGAAAACAAGGATCAAATCTCAAAAGACATAGAAAAAGGGCTAAACTCCCCCGAATTGAAACGAAACGAAGACATTCCATTTGCAGATGATTTCATTGAACTAGATCTAGTCAAACCCGACGAACCTATACGACTTAAACGCGCGAAAGATGAGAAGGAAAATGAAGAACCAGCCATACCAGAAAAGGATAGAAAACTGCATGCATCCGATTTGGGAGAAGTTCATTCTTCTCCAAATAATGATACGATAATTGTAAATACTCCAGAAGGAACTCTATACATTACTTTAGAGCCTGATTCTGGTAAATCTTCGAAGCCTACGAGTCCTGTTACAGAGTCAACTGACTTGGAAGCAACTCCTAGTACTTCGAAGAGTTTCGGAGCAGCAGAATCTGATGAGATGATAAGGAAGGAGAGAGAGGCTATGGAGCAGAGGAAGATGAGTTTGAGAAGGAACTCGATATCGATGCCGACGCTGCAGAACTTAGAGTTGGAGGTGCTGAAACAGCAGTATATGAATAATCCACAGGATGAGGTGAGTGCACCTTTCAGACTATTTTTGTTTTAAACGTTATAGTGGATAAAGAGGGCTTAAACCCTGAGATTTATGTAATTTATCATCATCATCATCATCATCATAATCAGCCGTAATACGTCCACTTCTGGACATAGGCCTCTCCTATAGATGAAAATTATATTAACTTAAAAATTTTGATGTAACTTTGTATGAGCGCCTGATTGTTTTTTTATTGTTTTACACGACGTCGATCACCGAAATTTTGCAGCACTGATAGCCGGCATAATACTCTTGACGGTAGTACTTTTTTTTTTATTACGTGGTTTAACACAAACAGCCGAAATTTAATATTGACACCACTCTTGGTGAAGTGGCTGAACAATACTTGCTGCACTGCATGTAGCAGATTCTACGCCTGGCTATTTGTGTATACGAGTAAGAATTTTTATAAACGCATATATGATATAGAAATAAATTTCTAGTTAAACAACTTTAGTCCTATAAGCCCGCTCTGTATACAGTTCTACAAGTATGTAAATACGCGGCTTCTCGAAAGAAAGTCGTAATAAAACAACCTAGTTCGATTATATTATCAGAACAAACAACAAAGATGGCTTATCTCGCTCTTAATCTACACACGATGATCCAAATTGTTCAAGCATCGGTAACCTCGCTCCGGTTAAAGAACCACCGGCTTTAATCTCTGGTCATATTTGTTTATCCGAAACAGAACCGGGTCTTCTAGTTTTACCGGTTTCTATAGATATTTTGAAGCTAGGGCAAAGTTGAGAAGCATTATTATTTTATTTATATAGACTGCTTTCTGATGAGAATCGGTTTTTAGTACTTATGCGATCTTTGACCTCATCTTCATTTACATTTGTCAAAGTAAGTTTAGGAATATCTAATTTGAAGTGTCATTTAAGTGCATATTTAAGTTACTCTTAACTAGTTTCAAGTAGATACGATACATAAATAAACTTTACCGTCACTAAGAAAAGTAGTAACTAAGTTAATGCTTAAGGGTAAACCCTCCATATTGGTACCAAAGATACAGGCTTGCCTAGTTTGGGGCTAATTTTAAAACCAAATGTAACTTTTTTAACTTAAGTCGGAAAGCGGACACATGAAATTTTTTGAACAATCTTTTGGGAAAAAGATTTCTATAAGAAAGCTATTGAATGTATCTTTTTAAAATAAACCTATTTGAACTTATAAATAAATAAGCTATGTCTTTTAAAAAGTGATAACTGTGAAAGATTTTGTTGTGGTTATCACCTGTGTTCAGAAAGAATATATTGTTAATACTATTGGAGATGGGATAACAGATAAATACTTGAGTAATGAATGAATAATACTGTAACATAAAACCGTTGAGATAATCTTATCGCATCATCGGTGATCTAATATATCGGCAGTAAATGACAATAACGACCAAAACCTCATTAATATTCTACGAGCTCTACCAATGCGACATTTTGAAGAGGAAATATCCATACTTTAATACCTTTGGGTAACTATTTATTTATAATCGAATGGCAAAGAATGAATTATTCAAGGCATGGTTTGAAATATAGAAACTTTTTATTTATGTCTTGTTTTGCTTATGAAGTTTGAAATTAGGAGAAAAGTAACGGTTTTGGAAAAACCCTGCATACATATGCTTTTAGGTAATATAGGCGCTGATTATAATGGTGATCCATGACACAATCAAAGCAGTGTGTATCAAGACATTAAAAATCCAATTAATCGCAAAAGCCTACCCTTGGTATGAATGGGGAAGATGGAAGATAAAGAAAGGAAATGAGGAAGTTGGTAGACAAAATTGATAAAAGAGAGAGACAAAATTTCAAAATAAGCAGCCTCGATGGTCAACTTTCGAATCAATCGAATCATATAAATAGGAATACAAAAAAGGAGATCAAACATTGCTACTCTCACTACATACTCTTCGAAGAGGAGATATCAAAAGTGCGCCAAAACTACTTATATGAGTTCCCAAAATGCACTCTGAAGGAACAATAATTGACATAAGATCATCTGATTTTTGTCTAACCCGGTAACGATAGCAGTAAAAACATACGAAAGATAACTAATCCGATCGTATGCCAACAAAATAACAATCCGGTATTACGTGTTATTTATCTACACAGCTACTATTGGTGCGAATTTGATAAAACAAAGCAAAGAAAAATTCTTAGATAACATTACTAAAAATTATCTTATTATACTGTTTTCCGTACAAGTCATAGTGAAAAACGAGGTTATAAGACATTCAAATGAAGGTGTAGAACAAGTTTTATAAGTGATAAACTAGCTTACAGACGCTTGCCTAAAATTAAACAAATTAATCATGTGCTAGTGTTTAAATATTAGGAAAATTTTGTTGCCCTTGAATTAAGAATCTTATCAGTGAGTGAATACATGCCTGACAAAATGAGGGTACGGAAGAAGCCAGATCTTCGGCTCGCCATACCTTCGTATCCTCATGACTATGTGGAAATGCCTCCTGAAACTAGGAAGAAAATAGAGGAAGTGATTCGAAGCAGCATGAGCCCGAGCATTGGCGATGACATAACTACTCCGTCAACTAGCAATATTGATGATCTTGATGATGCTAGAGACGGAACTAGAACTCCTGAAGTGAGATTTGTGGGTCCTGAAGATGCGAAAGTTGAAGATAAGAATGAAGAGTCAAAAAATGATGCTCCTTCAGGTGAAAGTCCTGTAGTTTACAGGAAAGCCAACAGAGGAGAAGGTAGCGATGTAAAGGATACGGGTGGTAGTGAAAGAGAAACAAAGACGGATATTATTTTTAATGTGAGTTATTTTGATATCGATAATGTTAATAATTAAAATGATACCAACCTAATATAAACTGCAGGGCAAAGGCCTCTTATCATACAGAGAAGAGGCCTTAATGCCTTAGGCATTTATCACCACGCTTGCTCAAGGCAGATTGGTGATTACAGACTTATATACCACTATTGTAAATGCAAAAATATGGGTAGATGTTTCTTACTCAATTACGCCAGAACGTTTGAGCGGATCTGGATGAAATTTGGTATAGAGATAGACTAAAGTCTGAAATGCCACATAGGCTCATGGGCAGAAACTAGGTAATTAAAAGTCTAGGTTTCCCAACGATATTTTCCTTCACCGGTTGATTGATAATCGTTTCTAATCACTGTAGTCTATAAGAGTATTCTAAGTAATTTCAAAGGGAACTGCATTATTTGCCTAGTGGTCCTAAGCCCGAATGATATGCTACAAGTCTTGAGTTCGATTCCCAAGTCGAGCAAAAAAGTGTTATTGGGTTTTTCTATGAAATTCGCGTTCTCAGCCCCCTATTACGTGGGACCTAAACATACCACCGAAATGTGGATTTACATTGGTGCACCTCTGCTTAACTCTTCGGGGAATACAGGCGTGATGGTGTATTATGTATGTTCAAAGGGAACTCGAATGTACTCTGGTCATCCCACACACATTGTTTCAATAACCAGGAATTTGATTATATTGTAGTGTTCTAGTGTTCATGTATTTACTAGTATTTCCCATTATTTTCTCAATTCTTCATAACTATTTCAATTATATGCATGTCATGTGTGCATGTTCTTCCTTCAATGATATGACTACTTTTACTAAGACTATTTTGCAATTCTACAAACTTTTAGGAACGAGCGGATTTTAATTCTGTTTCAGTCTGTCAAAAATGTCTCTAATTCTACCAATTTCTTTTTTTGACACTGATTTTCGCTGAGATGAAGTTGCGACTAGATTTTGAACATTTTTATTTAATAGGATTTAGCCTTCAGTTATTTCTAGATTCTAGAATTTTTCATATCAAGGTTGATGCACAAAATGTCCTTCACCTTTTGTCTTTCCCACATTTCTTACCACACCTACCGCTAGGGGACCTCTGTAGTGAGGACCATTACCATCACTTGATACGTAGCAAACTACTGTGACACTGAAAGTGAAGACGCGTCTAATAAACTGCGACGTCCTGTCGGGACGATCAATTTAGACCTACAGTTAGTGTTGGTGTCAGGTTCATACCGTAGGATTTGCTTGTTATAGGATTTTATTCGAGGTCTCAGTTAATAACAGTGTTATGTATATGTTTAAACACATACATACATACATAAATTTATACAGAAAGAACATTATTACAACCTTAAAATTAGATAACAAAAAAAAAGAACCTAAAACTGGCAAAAAATTCCTCCGCATCGCCGTTAACTGGAAAAATGCCCAAAACACTGGCGGCATTACCACAATGCTTTACATACATAAACTCACTCCTTATTCTCATGAGGATAGGCAGAAACTACAGAACACCACCTGCTACGATCCTTAAACACTTACAAAATAACAAATAAGCAAAATGAAAATGCAATAAAGGTTTTGGAGGTCGTCTTTGGTTTCTTGACCTCTAGAAGCTGTTGATTCTCAGCATAATTTAAACACGTAAACAAAAAAAGTGTAC
This sequence comes from Caradrina clavipalpis, assembly GCA_932526535.1. Classification (NCBI taxonomy): domain Eukaryota; kingdom Metazoa; phylum Arthropoda; class Insecta; order Lepidoptera; family Noctuidae; genus Caradrina; species Caradrina clavipalpis. The sequence continues at coordinate 932,379 of OW052101.1, forward strand.
TGCCTCGTTAGCCTAGTGATCCTAAGCGCGTCTGCTACGCTAGAGAGGGTTTGGGTTCGATTCTCTTTACTTTTTTGGGTTGGAAAATTCTCAGTAGCAGTTTGGTGTTAGGATTTGTGCCGGGTTAGTGGCAATGGGCTGGCGCCCTTTACATGGGACCTAAAACATACCGGCGAATTGTGGGTGTACCATTGGTACACCTCTGCTTATGCTGATATATGCTTAAATATAACAAATTACCCCACGAGCCCTGTTCTCCCAGTATACACCCAAGCAGAATGTTTTGCGTGCACAAACAGTGATTTTTAGTCTCAAAAATAAAAGTTTCTCAGCAATAATTACTACTTAACTAAGTTTAGCTCACAACTTCACCTGCGTGAATTTTCGTAAGGATCCATAAAGTATTTGGTAGTAAGAAATATAGCTTATAGATAGCACTAATAAGGGATACAGTAGCTTCGTATAGGAAAAGAATTTTCAAAATCGTATTCTAAACATAATTTAAAATGTAATTGGCTAGATGACACCAGTAATCAATTGATATACTCTTTATGAGCTGTCAAAACGCGATAATCCTATAGATTTTGTACGACAATACAGAATTGTGACGTCACTTATTCACCACTCAATTTACTAACTATTAATGGTTTCAAAGCAATGAAAAATCGAATTTTTTAGTTATTTAAAAATCAATCGGGGTTTTAGGGCTAAAATCAAATGTTGTGTTTTTTTTTTACAGAAGTTATGTCTTGAAATTATTTTTTATTTACATTGTCTCTACTACCCAGTTTGTATGTTTTAAAACAAATAAATATACACACCATCACGCCTGTATTTCCCGAAGGGTTAGGCAGAGGTGTACCAATGTAAACCCACAGTTCGCCGGTATATTTAGGTCCCATGTAATAGGGGGCGAGCCTATTGCCAAAGAAATAAATGGAATAATAAAATCAGCCTTTTACATACAATAAGACTGACTTCTCAAAAATTGCAATTTCTCTATGAACTTCTTTCACATCTTGATTGTTCATTACCTATCTTTGGTATTGAGAGTACGAGACTAAGTACTGCGTTGTGAACGAAACCATAGCGCGATTCAGAAATCTGCACTCCCGGCACAACGCCATCTATCGAGCGCGGTGGAAACGGGCGGGCCGGGGTTGGTATTACAAATGTTTAAATTGAACATGAACACAAAACAGAACAAGTAGTAGAATTATCATAATGCAAGAGTTTATTTTTTAACCGACTTCTAAAAAAGGAGGAGGTTCTCAATTCGGATGTTTGTATTTTTATTTGTTTGTTCGCGCATAACTTCGTCGCTTGCCAATGGATTTGAAAAAATCTTTTTTTGTTAGAAAGGGTATACTTTCCAAATGGTCCCATATACATTTCATATAGATCTGATGATAGATTCCAGAGACAGACAACGGAGCTCTTCAAAAAATCACAGCAAATTAACCGCGATTGCTGCTATCGCATAAATATGCATTGTTTACGCAATCACACAACACACTCAAAAGGGTTACACAGATGTATACAGTAGTTTTTGAAAATTTCTCATCCAAGTAAACCTAATAGCACAGATTACAATCTAATAGCATATTCTGCTTTCTTATTACTTTTTAGTGATATCTTGTTAATTTACGTAACACTAGCTGATGCCCGCAGCTTCGCTCACATGGACATAAGTGTAACTTAAGAAATTCGAATTCGATTTTGATGTCGTCAAAATCCTCCAAGCAGGCATGGTGGCAAAAGTGACTGCTAAAAGTTACGATAGTAGGTTTTCTATAAGTAATTTATCTGTATCTTCGTGTGTGTATGTCTGTGTCCCGAGTCTGGATTTGTGCCTGGTTGGACTTGCTCCATACCAGGGACTAAAGCATTTATTACCCTTTTAGAAAACTGATTTCTAATACACTACGTATAGTTGCCATTTCTTTTTTCTGTTTGTTAAAATATATTCTATTACAGCTGTGCCCGAGGCTTCGCGCACGTGGATCTAAGTGTAACTTAAGGAATTAAGTCTTGACTGCCATGTCATCAAAATCCTCCAAGGTGGTTAAAGGGTTGCAAAGGTGACTGCAGAAAACTTAAGAGTCTGGAGTCTGGTTTTGGACCCGGTTAGTAATTGACTTGCGTCATACCTAGGTCATGAACGGGTATGGTGTATGTTATGACTTTATCCGCTGTCGAAAATAATATGATGTAGAGTCAAAATTTACTTATTTTTCGATCTTAAACCATTTAAACATCTTTAATAGATGCTTTTTTAATAAAGCACCTTACATTTACACCTTGCCTTGTAGACAGAGCAACTGCCAACAGAATCTGACCTTCATGTTAACACAACAATACATATAATGTTTTAGAGGAAGGGCAAAAACAGAGAGTATAAAAAAAATAAGAGGCTAAGTAAAGTTTTACCTCACAAATCACGCAATTTCTCTTGCAAAATGGTGGTTATAGGTAACATAAATCTATACAATATAATTATTTCCATTTAAAGTTTATTTTAAAGCATGTAGAATATACTCGGAACAGTACCTTAGAGAAGAAATTCTGCATGCGCTTACAGTCGCGTCATGACACCATGTATCTTGAAAGCTAAAGTCTGTGACAGGGTATATACAACGATAGAAGACTGACTGCAACGGAATTGGCATTTGGGTAAAACAGATTTTTGGTATCTTCCTGTTGTTGTCATTTTTTTTCTGTTCAGCCATTGGAAAAGAAGTAGGCTTTTTGGTACCAATTCAATTTGGTGGGATCTTACACCGAGATTTTCTTATAAAATAATCCTGAAGCCCCATGGAAAGAATACAACTTACTATTTAAAAAACTAAATTTGCTACTCCTGGTTGACAGTATTGTTGTGCCGTGATTGGGGTAGCCGCGTAGCTAAACCCAGACTATAAAATATTGCACACAAAATGTTTGCTGATCATCAGTTGTATGAAGTGTTGAGGCCCACGGCGCAGCGATCCATATAACTTGGTAACACTTTAAGTTAAATTTTGTGGAGCAATCAGTCGCATTCTGTTCGGTTAGTGCTTTTCAGTTTTGAACGTTATGTTAAAGTGTGCCTAAACATTGTATCATTATAACCTGTCGAAAGAATGATATAAAATAACAATCAATTGTGATCGATATCACGCTAAATATTTTGCATGGCTTTCGTTATACCGCGAAGCTATGCACTTTATTGACACGACAAATAAATTAACCATTCCCACATATGTCACGATTAACTGTTTAACTCCTCCACCCAAAGAGAGAAGTAGATTGTGGGAAGGAAGACATTCACCACCTCACGACAACTTGACGCCCTGTGAATACCTGCCTCCCGGTAGTGAACTGCAGTGATCTATCTGGAAGGCAATAAATCGTTTGGTGAGCACCCAAGTTGGTCATTGCAAACGTAATTTAGAGAAATAGGGCATCATAGACCTGTTTGACACCCAGTGCAATTGCAGTGCTCCTGATCAGACTATGCCCCATATACTTTTTTTGTCGTTAGTGAACGTACGGACGGTGAGCTACCCATTGCTCACCGCCGACAGACCCGCATCTACGGTGGCCGGGAGTCGTCTCGTGACTCCCGACGCCCGGAGCGTCTACCGCGGCGGCCGCTGGGACGGGGGACTCTTCTCTCCCTCTCCCGTTCCGTCGCCTCCTTCTCCAGCGTTACAGCTTCGCAAAAGGAGGAGACTGCTTCCCATTCCCTCTCGCTCCGGACCATGGCCTGAACCAGTGCCGGACGCGAGAGTTCGCCGCCGCCGATGGCCGCCACGAGGACTCGGCGGTGCTCCGCCCAAGCGGGGCACACCGCCAATGTCCACCGTGTCCTAGGGGCGATCCTCGCAATGGTGACACCCGGGCGTTTCCTCCCGCCCGATGAGGTGCAGGAACCTCCCGAAACTTCCGTGTCCGGTGAGGACCTGCGTCAGGCGGTAGGTGAGGGCGCCGTGGCGCCGCTCTAGCCACTCCTCAAAGAGGGGACTTACCGCCTCAATTAAGGCGAGCCCTATGCCCCATATACTGGAGTGTCTCAATTGTCTGGTCACTTGCACCCTTTAAAATCTGAATAACACCTCTTACACGGCAATAATCGCGGCCTGGCTCTAGTGACATACATTATTATTATCGATATGAAAAGAAGAATTCAAATAGCTTAATAATGTAAAGCCATGTCATGGTGGTCAGGCCTCTAAATACTACGTTATTTTGTAAAAATTGAGTCACATGAACAATATTTTATTATTTATCGTATCCACACCTATCATTTTTTTTTAAATGTACTATTTTGACTTCGCTGCTGTTTTAAATGTAACTATGTAGAAATAGACATTATTTACAACAGAAATAGAAAAAAAAACTAAACAAATCAATGTTATGGGAGAATGTGTGCATACTATTTTTTTATTATTATTGGGAATCTCTTAGCATGACAAAAAACAATAGAAAATACACAAAAAGTAAAACAGTTTTGGGGGACCGAACTCAGGGTCAGCGATTTGCAAGGCGACCGTCGCGTCGAACCATTAGATCAATATTTTACTATTTATCGTTCCCACACCTATAACTTTTTTTAAATGCACTATTTTGACTTCGCTGCTGTTTTAAATGTAACTATGTAAAAATAGACATTATTTATTACTATAGAAATATAAAAGGTAAAAAAAAAACGAAACAAATCAATGTTATGGGAGAAAATGTGCATACTGCTTTTTTATTATTATTGGGAATCTCGTAGCATAACAAAAAACAATAAAAAGTACACAAAAAGTAAAACAGTTTTGGGGGACCGAACTCAGGATCAGCGATTCGCAAGGCGACCGTCGAACCATTAGACTAATTATTTCGCTGACAATTACTCCAAAATAGCCGTTCTAGTTTAACATGATTGACTGCTTCGCTCCTTAAAGATATGGCGTGATGATATCATTTTAGAAATTCAATCTGCAGCTATTTACAACATTCTTACATAATATCTCGTCTATTTCAATACCTTGAGAATTTGTAGAAGAATACGAACATAATGCAACATTGCTCATCCCTCAAAGCAAATAGCGTGATAATTTATAGCCTAAGTTTTAAGTTAAGCCTACCACTATACATTAGTGAAAACCGCATTCAAATCGGTTGAGCCGTGTCTGAGATTAGCGTGCACAAACGCACAGATAAACAGACAAACAGACAAACAGACAAAAATTCTAAAAACTATATTTTCGGCATTAGAATCATTCCCCGACCTCATAGCAATTACTTTTTTTCAAAAATATTTAATGTACAGTTTTGACTTCGCTACGATTTTATTATATGTATAGATGACACTTCCTTCATGGATTTGGATGACAGGAAGATGATGCTAAAAAGCGAGAAATAAAAAACTATTTTGCAAAAAAAGTGTCGGCCGGATTTTGGTTCTGATTGTTGTTTTGTATTGCTTCCGACTTCCAAAGCTAAAGTATATTTTTTTTCTCTTTTTAGTCTTTGAAGGCGGTTGTCTTTTTAGCTGTTGCCCGCGACTTAATTTGCGTTTTAGTTATAAAACATAACAATGTTAACTAAAATTGTACTAGTTCTATTAACCACTTTCCTGATCCAAGACAGTTGAATCGTTTCTCCGGGACTCGTCGAGCTTCATTGCCTCAGAGCTTTTCTAGCGGTCGCCACTGTTGATTCTGGCTTACAGGAGTTGCAGTGGTTTGGGGATAGTGTGGCGGGCTTGTTCCATTAAAAAGTCAGACAGTATACGTAGTAAATGGCTATATGATATGTCTTACACCCTGTATAAAAATTCTGACGTCACGTGGTTACTCGACTAATACCTTTGTGTGAATTTACGCTATCTAAGATTAACGGCCTTAGATAATTAGGTAGATTCACGATAAAATTAAAGATTATCTACGAGATAAAACTAGTTTTATGATTGTTTAACAGCTTGGGAATTGTCTTCTAAATTGTAAATACACGGAGATAAAAAACACGTCGGTTTTTCTTAAGTTATTGTAGGTAGGTTTTCCTGTTTATAAAAAATCTTTTTTCAACTCTATATCTCTATATAGGACTATTAGGTAAATATCGTCAGGTACAGACAGCAGTAAAAGTAGATTAACGTTTTACATTTCTAAATCCTTTATATACGAAATAGATCTAAAATTAAAATACAGTGAACTCTTAGGTATTTAATAAAATTCTGAATAGCTAGTCTATCTATATGATATGTAAAAGTACCATTGTTAATCAACTTTTGTTGCTGACCGTACAATATGAATAGGACTATAACATTATTACCCTATTAAATAATTGAGTAATTGAAACTGCCCCGTTGGTCTCGAGGTCGCAAGTGCGACTGCTGTGCAACGGGTCCCGGGTTCGATTCCCAGGTCGAGCAAAAAGTGTTATTGGGTTTTTCTATGAAATTCTCAGTAGCAGCTCGGAGTTTGGATTTGTGCCCGGTTAATGGCAATCGGCTCGCCCGGCTTACATGGGACCTATATATACCAGCGAACTGTGGGTGTAAATTGGTACACCTCTGCCTAACCCTTCGGGGAATACAGGCGTGATGGTATGTATGTATGTAAATAATTGAGACGTTTATTTATTTATTTATTTAAACTTTATGCACAAAAAAAAGTACAAAGGCGGACTTAATGCCTTAGGCATTCTCTACCAGTCAACCAAAGGTGGTGAAGAGATAACACAGCAGGTGCAAATTATTGTACGAGAGTAAACAAAATTAAATGTACACAAGTACAAAATAATTTTAATACTCTAAACTTGAAAAGAACTATAACAATGACTTAATAATTTATATTATTCCTAATACCGAATATAAAACAAATATACATACATAAAAATACATACACACATACATTAAATTCAACGTTTTAAATTTTTCAGATGAAATGTATTGATATAATTTATAAAAGTTGCTTTAAAGAGAGATCATAAAAAAAAATCTAAACTTGTAAAAGAGCATGTTTAAGCTATTTTTTTTTAAATAATATCGAACTTATATAGAATTGGATAAAAAAAAATACGCATTTATTAACAAAATATAAAAATTAAAAAACCGTAAACACATACGGCCGATATAATTATTTATAATTAAAACCATGACGTCACAAAACACTCGACATAAACTCCGTGGTCTATTTTACTTTCCTAGAAAAAGATAGAAACATCTTCGATGGCTTATATCTGTTTTGATTTCCTACATAGTCGAAAAATTGTTTTACTAAACACTAACTCTTTATTATATGAATGAGGATTTTTTTTTAAATAAAAATAAATCTTGCATGTTCCCTATTGTAAAAAAAATAACCTCGTTGTCTCAACATGATCTTCCCTCGACCTATTTGCCTACATTCAAATCGTCGGGATTTGTCCGTGATCTTAGACACAGATTCGTCTCATACCCCTACCTAAACAGACCATTGCATCACAACACTTACTTTTAACAACAAAACCATAAAACTTCCCGTGTTTATTTTAGTTAAAGTGCTTTTAAAATTGTATTTGTGATCTCTCAGAATACTACGCTTTGTGTAAAAGTGTAACCATTTTAAAATTGAATTAGTTTTTGTAAGTAAAGGCAGGTAAACAAAGTAACAAACTAATTTGCTTTTCCAAGAAGACTAGTTTGTGACAGTGTAAACTCATCATTCAAATCAATTGTGTCTTCACCGTTTTCCAAAATCGCATAATTCTCTAAAATGAGTAACGAATCAAAGTTCAGTGCGTTCGCTCACAAGTTCAAGTACCGATCACCGTTGTGGATCGAGTCTGACTCTGATGTCAGCAAGTCGAGTGATTCCCGTGATCACGAGCGTGGTGGACTGTGCAACAGTGATGACAGCATCGGCTGCCACAGCAGCGATAGCTCCGGGAGTATCAACAACTTTCTGGATTCCAAGGTTTTTATTTCAATTGTTGTGGAATTTATTCGAAAGAGTTTCCGCGGCTCTGGAATGCAAAGGGCATTAAGAGGAACACGGATGGGTTCCAACAGCGAGTGTCAGTAACAGTCTGACCTTCCGCTCCGCCCAGAGCGGAGAAAGTCATTTGATGATTTCCCATCCGAAAAAAAAGAATACAACAAGTTGGTTTCTTTATCTCATGTGATTATTCCATCTCATTGTTTTTCCCAACCTTAAAAAAATACATTGAAATACTTAGTCTTTATTTCACTTGTTTTTTTTTGTTGTTGCTTGCTTGTTCTTCTCCATAGAGAGAGATCTAAGTTTTGGAAAGAGCAACGAGCTTCAAGACTTTAAACTGTAATTTCTTGACAATTTAAAAGTGTAAATGGTCTAATTGAGATAAATGCTCTGACTTGGGTTTTTCAATGGCAATTTTCTTTAGACAATCAACATGCTTTGTAAATTGGTGAGGATTGTTTGTTGTTATAAACAGTAGGCTCATTGGCGTATCTAGAGTTAGTTTTCAGGGGGGGCCTGGCCCCTAAGATGCCATGACCGATGCGATGCAATGCGGTCAGGCGGAAGGTGAGCCTTACCCTTTGAATTTTAACAAATAGTAGGTTCCTAGTGCCTACAGAACTTGAAAAATATAAAATATAAATAGGTACTTTAAACAATAAAAAAACGAACTGTTAAAATTTAGAGCATTAGTGGCAGTGTTCCCCTGTCTGCTAATAGCAATAAATTACAATCACAAATACCAAGAGCATGTCATTTTTCTGTATCCGATCATCTATCTCATTACAGCACTCAATAAGGCTGTTGCCACTCTTAACCATTACAAATGAACATAATAATTAGTTCTTCACGCATTTACAGCACGTTTCATTAGTATCTATTAAAACTGTTTCAAATAGACGAAAAGCTGTTTTCCTTTAGATGTAGACTTGTAGATACCTAGGCAAAAATAAATGTCCCTTTATTCGTTTTAGACACTGGACATACATAAATAAATTGATAATTTACTTTTCTAACAAATTGCAGTAAGCAAAGTAATTTCAAAACTATTAACTTTATGCCTTGCAGCGCCATCTTGTGGGAGTAGTTCACACCACCAGAATGTTGTAGTACTAACTAGTACTATTAGATGGCGCTGTATTCAATGTAAATAGTAGGTATAGTACTGACGTATGATACTAGATGTCGCTAGCCGTATGTTAATTGGTTGTTTAATTATTTTGAACAGTTTACTTTTGGTTATTGTTTTCAAACCAATTGAAATATTTTTGATTGAAAGTTTGTACCTGTGATACCAAGGTTGGATAAGAAAGCGGCTATATTAGCAAGGTATACCTAAGTATGTAGGACAACTAGGTAAATAGTACATAAAAATCGACATACCTAAGTCTAAAAATACACAAGTGACACCTGGGTCGTAATTTTAGATTATCAGTCTGTTATTGCGTGCCACAGGGTTGCGACTACGTGTATCTGAATACATGAATGTGCATAACGCAGTCTTTGTGTTTCCATTACCGGTCGAGGACATCCTAAGTATTCTTCTTAGAGTCTTCTGGAAAAAGCTGAAACGATCACAAAGATAAAATACTATCGAATAGTCATCGATGCTACTCTAAATATCATCACAGGACGTTCACAGCTGGACATAGGCTTTCCCCATAGATTTCCACAATGACCGGTTGGTAGCGGCCTGCAAGTTTTAAATAATTTAATCAGGTCGTCCAACCAACTTGCTATTCTAAATACTAAATCCAAATTTTCATCTGTTGAAATATGGTACGCTTTTAATTGTGTAGCTGTTTCTAGTTAATCAAATACTTATTCATAAGCTGCGCTTCATTCATTAAATTGGAATAAAATATTTATTTAAAATAGTGAGGCTAATCTTCGAAAGAGAAATAGAATAATAATCGAAACCGCAAATTAATTAAGAACCTCCTCCTTTTTTAATTGGTTAATATTATTATTAAGTGACACCCCTAAATCAGACGCGTCTGAGACACCTCTGGTGATTAATGTGGCTAAATTAATTACAATTGAGATGTAACTAATAATTAGACTCGGTCACCACTGAACGCTACTGAACATGCAGTTGTGCAGGATCAGTGAACATGCGAGGATCTAGGAGAAAGCCTGACTTCGACTGCATACCTCTTACTCAGGTATTTCAATAAGGCATTTGTTCCAAGAGAAATTACTTGGAACTCTTAGAGTAGGAGATAAGGTCAGGCAGGCTTCTCTTTAACCAAAGACCTAAGAGCCAGGTGTCCTGACTAACTAACGACAGACCGTGTCGACGGTGCGTTCGTGTTCCACGCGCGCCTCAAAGACATGTCAGCAAACTTGGAAGGGGCCACTGAGGGCCGATGCCTGCCGGGGCTGCGGGTTGTTCGAAAGAGATACCGCGCCCCCGGAACGCAAAGGGCACATGAAGGAACATAGACGGGGGAGAGGTGTCCTTATTTTAATGTTATTGGCATTGGAGGCAGGACATGCGTATAAGTTTGAGAGTAGAAAAAACGTACTGATCTAAATCCTAAAAATGACGGTCCGAAGTAGCCTTACATATTTGTGTGACATCTTGTACGCTAGACCCAAATTCCAGGGTTTGAATTTAGAACACATTTGGTTGGGATTACATAACAGCACTTAAATGTTTTAGCTAGAACATTATTAAATTGTCCAGTCTATTTAATTATTTTCTACAGAGTATTATGAGTGTCTAAAAAGTATGTAACCAGTGGTTCTGAGAGGAAACAAAGCGCAGTTCTCGTGTTGCTACCGCGTCTGCATTGATTACTGTGTGTCTGGTCTCATGTTATGGAGAAGATTGACTGCTTGCATAATATAACAGGTTGATGACCGGTACAGTGCCACGGGTCAACAATGTTTTATTTGCCATATTTTTACCCGACTATGGCAAAGCTAAAGGAGAGTTATGATAGTCATGATAGGAGTTGGATTTGTGGTAGTTAGAAAACTCTTTAAAGTCTCGCTTTACATCAAGATTTAGGTACGTTTTATGTTGAATTTCTTCTTACCCATATTTGTGTTTATTTCGTTACACACTGTACCGAATGTGTGACTGTGCTATTGGTCTCGTAATTGCAAGCGCGACTGCCGAGCAAGGGGTCCCGGGTTCGATTCCCAGGTCGGGCAAAAAGTGTTATTGGGTTTTTCCATTAAGAATTTCTCAGTAGCAGCCCGGAGTTTGGAAGTTGGTGGTGTGACACCCCCGTGCTCGGAAAGCACGTAAAACCGTTGGTCCTGCGCCTGATCTCTCTCCGGTCGTGTCGGATTGCCGTCCTATCGGGCTATGAGAGTTAGGGAAGAGGGAGTGCACCTGTTTTTCCACACACACTTGTGCACTATAATATCTCCTGTGTACGTGGCTAGTCTGCATTAAGATTAGCCACCGTGGCCGGAATCGGTCTGGAGAATTACATTTTTATATTTCGTTAATGTCTTTATTCATTCCTGCCTAAGCAACTACAGTTCTTTTTTCTAAATATTTTTGGCAAAGGCCTCCCTCATGTTCTTCCAAATATTCTTTTCTGCGCTACCTCGAACCAGTCCTCCCAGTGCGAGTCTAGGTCATCTCGCCATCCATTGCGTGGATACTTTTGCCCAGCAGTTATAATCTATAAATAATCAAAATGTGTGGATATTTCCAGATTCCGGAGCACCACCAGAGCTCTGCGTCAGGGTTCAGTGATGGAGACAACACGGCTGACGACCACACCGAAGTACTCTCCGATGACGACAGGGCCAAGTAAGTTCATAACAAGATAATTTAACTGTTGCTTCTATCACCATACGTTTAAGAAGGATTTGGAATCATACTCGACTAAAAGATAGGGTTTTATTATATGCTGGAAATATTTAGGTAACCTAATTAGATATTTTGTTATAGAGTATATAGAGAATATATAAACATTTGTGTAGCCAAATATTTAAATATTTGTAGATCCGGATTTTTGAATACATAATACAAGATACTGTGTCGGTGTGCTTATTATAAATAAATAAATCAATCAATTAATCAGTTTTTAAATAAATCAATAAAATAAAACGTAATTTGCTCCAATACTCAACTTGCCATATAAATCACATTAAAACAAATACCCACACAGATTGCACAAATCTCTTCAAGTACTTATTTCCCAAGACCAATATCTGTCGTTTCCTTTCATCCAAATGAGTCCAAGTGGAATCTAGGTCCTTTAAGCGAGGGTTGCATCAAATCAGGAGTTAATAAGGAAGGACGTTGACCGATGCATTGCGAAATGTCGCCGGATCGCCCATTGTGTGGCCTGCAATGAGATAAGACGGATGGTTGGTGACTAGTAGTGTGTCATGGGAATTTTTGACGGAGGATTCTTTAGAGCAAATCATTCATGTGGAATGAAAGTCTAAAGTCAAAGCATTTATTTGAATTTACCATTTACCCTTTGTGTTCGGAAAACATGCAAACTTTTTATAATAAAACTTTTTAGTAATAGAGGGTTAGCTATGTTTATGAAGACATGAACTTTGTTGATTTTGGTAACTATGGAGATTAAAAAGTAAAATTAAGAAAATAATCGTTTTTTTTCAATAATGATTTAGGTAGGTACTAACAGAATCCAAAATATTCACTTTTATTTGAAAATAAATATCGTGGAAGAACTTGTTTTTAATTACTAGTAATAAAACCCATATTTTTCGGAAAATATTTTTTTTTACTTATTTGGAAATTATGCGATTGTGATATTTATTGTATTTAATTAATTAATTAATTAATTCATTTAATTAATGCACAATGTACTCAACCAATTTTACATGCTAGGCTCAAAAACTAGTAGTAATGTTACAATGAGTTAAAATGACATAACTTTAATAGGACCGGTCTTTGTGGCTATCTTTGGGAGAGACCATAATTATGTCCAGCAGTGGACGAACTTTTTTAGTTTGGTACAGATATTATGTAGCATGAGGCTATACCTAAAGGGATAAAACCACATACAGGCACTTTTGAACTATCAAGGACTTGATCGCTTAGTCAGAATGTTGAAGGTAGTTCCCCGCTATCCTTTTCCAGAACACGTCTTAGAGTTTCTAACAGATTAATCAATTTTGTTTCGAAATCTGTTTTCCTCAATTCACTTTAAAACGGCTACCTGCATAATATCTAGGTTTTGCTCGTGGCTTTAGCTACGTAGAATTCAGAATCTACATATACATACCATCACGCCTGTATTTCCCGAAGGGTTAGGTAGAGGTGAACCAATATACACCCACAGTTCGTCGGTATGTTTAGGTCCTATGTAATAGGGGGCGAGCCTACACATTAATCCTAACTCCGAGCTGCTACATGCATACAGCATGGCAATCGAACTCAAGACCTCAAGCGTAGCAATCGCGCTTAAGACCACTAGGCTAACGAGGCAGTCAAAATATATAATCAGAATCTCTATATCTATAATAGAATTTGTACATTTTTTTAAATGATTCTACGGGAAAGTGCTGCCGGCATAAAACAGTGTAAAGTATTTTGTGTTTCTTTAGGGCGTAGTTTATCTGTGCGCCTAGTTTCATCTAATTCAGTTCAGCCGTTTAAGTGATATTGAGTAACAAACAAACAAACATACACATTTATAACAGCCGTAAGATTTTATTTGAATAGGTAAACTGTAATATAATTCGACGATTGGCTCTATTAGTGGGACATTGAATTAATGACTTTAATCATATCAATTAATATTTGACCTATGTTATCTAATAGGCAACGCCGATAAATCAGTTTAGTTTTTACCGTTGTCCTATGCAGTACTAATTTATGTGTGCTTATCAAAGTTGTTATATTAGTTTGATAATATTATTTGAGTGATTGAAAAGATGACGTTACTATTAATGTATGTATTCTGAAGTATGAAGTACTACCACTATACCTATTTCTGCCGCAAAGCAGCGTTCCTGTGTTCCGGTTTGAAGGGTATGGGTGCCGGTGTAATTACAGGCACATGAGATATTTCAACTTTGTCTCTATAGGCAACGGTGACTACAAAACCCTGCAGTGGTCGGTCGCGTCTTAAAAAGTCACGTGTGTGGTCGCGCGGCTACATATTATGTAGCCCAATTTGTTTCGTCGTTTTTTAAATGAAATTTAATTGTATTATTGTTTTCTTATTCAAATATGACAAATTAACTCTTCCTAAATAAAATTAAAGCAAAAGACCATCATAAATCTTCAACGGTCTTGATTAAATCAGCTATGAAACAAAAAAGCACGTAAAAAGCCATGTCAGTTTAAACAACCATGGGCTACATACATATGTAGCCCGCGCGACCACTGCAGGGTTAACATCAGGGGCAGTTGGCTTGTTTGCCATTAAATAAAACACTTGACATCAAATAATCGTCTTTAACTTCGATTAATAGATTAAAACCTCGCATTGATGCCACATAAGGGTCGGGTTACATGTTCCTCGGTTAATGTTTACATTACGCGACTGTTTACACCGGACAGTGGGAACTTGTCTTGTTTACGTTTTAAGGCCCGGACACATTGGAGCGGACAACTTGCGGACGCGGTCAGATACTGATATATAGTTTTGTGCAACAGGTGTATTTGCGGACACATTAATGCCTAGGCAAGATTTTCTATCTAGTTAAAAGCCCAGAAATAACAAAAAAAGGTTGATAAAAACAAATAGGTAATGATGTAACTTAATTAAAAGAATAATCGAATCAATTCAACTAATTAATGTCGCTAGTTTGTCACACGCATTTTAATCACAGTTTGCTCGCATAATTAATATTCATTCATATATTTTAATGGCAATAGGCTCGCCCCCTATTACATGGGACCTAAATATACCGGCGAACTGTGGGTGTACATTGGTACACCTCTGCCTAACCCTTCGGGGAATACAGGCGTGATGGTATATGATAGTGATGGTATAATATTCATAGGTCTCCGTCAGCGAGTTGACATAGTAGTTGCGTTAACTTCGATCGAAGAAAGAGTGCAACTCATTCGCTATATTAATGTGTGCACTTTAAAGGGTGGAAGGGTCATCAAAACGAATATATTTACCGTGAATTCAGTACATGATACTAGAAAGAAAACAATTTTTATTGAAACCATGGTAAAGAGTTTTTATTATGATGCCCCCTGTTATTGAAGTAACCAACCTAAGAAAAAAGAAACAAAAAATGTTAAAAGTAAAATAAATGGTAAAAATTTTCGTTCAAAGTTTAAAAAAGTGACAATGGACTTGGCACCGTTTATACATCGTACCACTTTTTTTTTATTGCGAAAGCTTTATCTATATTGTTTATATAGAGATGTGAGGTACATTCGCGGGCTACTCACTCAGGTGCACAATAGTGAATTACGTGCATAAAAGTAATTGGGCCACGCATTGTTATTGGACTCGCCTGCAATGAATAACGTTCAAAAGTGTATTTTGATGATCTAATTAAATTAAATAATTTGACTCTGACATTGACTTTGCATATAATCTGCGCAGGTAACATGTATCGTATACAATCACCGTCACAATGTTGGTATTTCAAAACTGCAAAAAATTAAAAACGTCAATATTAATTAAAAACGATTAAAGAACTGGAATTTCTTATCGCTGTGTTAAAGCGTTAATAACTTAATTGATTTCTATTTTTAATTTCCTGTACCTACTATTTTAATTACTTTAATTGTTCACACACTGGAAATTACAGTGCCTTTAAGATGTACAATGGAAATACGTAGAATATTAATAAGATAAGGAAATAATATGTCTTAACATCATAGAATAGCTCATGTGGTTTTTACAAATTAATAGATCATTGTTCCAGTAACTGCCCCGTTGGTCTCGTGGTCGCAAGCGCGACTACTGCGCAAGGGGTCCCGGGTTCGATTCCCAGGTCGAGCAAAAAGTGTTATTGGGTTTTTCTATGAAATTCTCAGTAGCAGCTCGGAGTTTGGATTTGTGCCCGGTAAATGGCAATAGGCTCGCCCCCTATTACATGGGACCTAAATATACCGGCGAACTGTGGGTGTACATTGGTACACCTCTGCCTAACCCTTCGGGGAATACAGGCGTGGTGGTATAGTTCCAGTAACAATGTAGACATTATTACATGTATGTGTAGACATTATATTGCACATAAATTCTTCTAATACTATCTTTATTTACTTGGAAATTAGCTATACAAAACAAAAGTGTTCACAAAATTTTTGTCCCTTGTACAGGGTTGCGCCACGAAAACTTTTTCGTCCTTGCCGTCCTGTCATCAATATATGCTATCACTCAATTCCTTCTGTTTCATATTATTCTTCACACACAATCCATCCATCTTTAATTTGGCCTCCCTCTTCCTCTCCATCGCTTACTAATTTCAGGCAATTAAACCCCATAAAACATTATGTATAAATATAAAAATAATAACTTTTAACTAATACATATTTTATACAACAAACTTACAAACTAATGCACGCGAAGTGACGGCGGGCGTCGTGTTACGCTGCTTAGTTTATTGTGACGCCTAATACTTGTACAGTTAAGTTTAAATAAATAAATAAAACTAAGTATACCACATATCTATATATATAAAAATGAAACCCGTTTCCCGTTGTCACGCCATAACATGAAAACGGCTTGACCGATTTGACTGTTTTATTTTTTAGAATATTCCTTGAAGTACGAGGATGGTTCTTACGGAGAGAAAAATTTAAAACGACCCACGGGGGCGGAGCAGTAACCAAAGACGCGGGTGAAACCGCGGGGCACAGCTAGTTATTAAATAAAATTATTACAATTAGCGAAATGCCCACAACTTCGTCCGCGTTGTTTATTTCGCCCGGGTTAAGTTACGTCTTGGGTTACTGCTCCGCTTCCGTGCGGCGTAGTGTGATGTTATATTACCTATGTTATTTAGGAATAATTTAGCTATGTATTGGTAAAAAAATTGATAAAACCGGTCTAGTAGTTTCGGAGCCTCTTTCCTCTTAATAATATTTGTTTAGAAAACAATTATGGAAATAAGTTTAAAAATGACAAAGTTATGAGATAACAAACATTCAAAAATAAAAGCGAATTGAGAACCTCCTCTTTTCTTTAAGTTGGTTAAAAAGCACGCACTCTAGTTCAGCGCATAGATATTACATCGTCGCTTGCGCATGTATAACACACCGGTCAGTATAACTCGCACGCGCTTCCGAGCGACTCCTGCGCAACCCGACGTAAGATCTATAGATCTTTAGTGACTTTTGTGCCAGTTTCTCTGTCTTGTGAATTGTGTCGTGAATTATTTAAAGGATTTTTTTAAAGCGCTGTAATCTGAAGGTAATTGAGTGTTTTTTTTTAGAATTTTTATTTTTTTGTGAACTTTCTATAATATAGAGATGTGTTTGTTTTATGCCTTTATCAATATAAACGCGAAAATTTGTGAGGATGGATGGATGTTTGTTATGTAGTCTTTCAAGTTGAAACAGCTGGACAGAATAATTGGCTAAAGTTTGACATACATGTTAATGTTGATCTGGGTTCCTCGAAAAAATAATGTTTCACCCCGTTTTTGTGTTTCTATGGAATAATTTAGGGCATTGGCTTAATTCTTAATTACTCATTTTGAATTTTAACTAAACTAAAGACACGTCCCACAAAACTCATGACTCTTCTTTTATTTTTGATTAGCTTTTAATCGCGACTTCTTTTGCGTGGATATTTTACGTCTTTGATTAATGCTCCACTCCCGTGGGACGTAGCGTGATGTTATATAACCTATGTTACTCAAGATTAATGTAGCTATCTACTGGTGAAAAAATGATTACGATCGGTCCAGTAGTTCCAGAGCCTATTCGTTACAAACATAAAAATCTTTCTCTTCTCTCTTTTTTCTTTCTTATTTTTTTTCTCTTTTTTCTTATTTGATTTCTCAGTAGCAGCTCGGAGTTTGGATTTGTGCCCGGTTAATGGCAATAGGCTCGCCCCCTATTACATGGAACCTAAATATACCGGCGAACTGTGGGTGTACATTGGTACACCTCGGCCTAACCCTTCGGGGAATACAGGCGTGATGGTATAAAAATCTTTCCTCTTTATAATAATACTAGCGCACTATCTGCGACTTCGTGCACGTGGATTTTTCACCCCCCCTCCCCCCTTTAAGTTACGTCTTTGATTACTGCTCCGCTCCCGTGGGTCGCAGCGTGATGTTATATAGCCTATGTTACTCAGTGAAAATGTAGCTTTCTAGCGGCAAAATGATTTTGAAATTGGTCGTCGTTAAAAAAAGTGTAGTCGTTTTTAAGTTTATTCATTACACACAAATATAAATTGTTCATCTTTATAATATTAGTATACATATTGTACATGTAGTCGCGTAAAGATGAAGTCTGGTCGACGCCGACGGCTCAAAGTGCTTTATTTCACCACGCACCTAAGTGGACAAACTCGTATAATAAAGAAAACAAGTTATTTGACGTGATTTTTCGTAGAATCACAAGAAATCTGACACTTATGTTCCTTATTTTGCGTAAACATAAGCTCATATTTCTTTGCGTTTCGCTGATAGTATGACACATGACGAAAGCGCGTTATTTAAAATAAACAAACGGTGTCTTAAGCATGGCTATTGTTTCCACTAAAATGGCCCTTTATGGAATTGTTAAGAAAATTTAATATTTTCATAATAAACGTTTTCTTATGAAAATTGACAATATCGAATTATTTATTTCAATAAAACCATCCAAATTTTTATTTTATTTTATTTCACTGTTATTCTCTTTAAAAATTGTTTTACGATTATACATACGCCATATATTTTTGACATGCATTTTTACATAGTCGGTGAGTTTCTTTTTGTTTTTTTATCATTAAATGGCAAACAAGTTAACTACCTACCTGATGTTAAGTGGTCACCGCTGTCTATAGGACATCTGCAATACCAGAGGCCTTGCAAATGCGTTGTCATCTCAGAGTCAAAGTCGAAATGTGTCATGTGCCTGTAGTTACACCGGCACCCATACCCTTCATACCGGAACACAGCAACGCTGTTTTGCGGCAGGAATAGGTATGGTGGTAGTACTTCCCCGGACGAGCTGCTTCACAAAGAGCTCTACTACTACTCATTCTTGAACGGCATTTGCGGTAGATGAGGTTGTGACAAGATTTAGAACATTTTTAATTATGACTGCTTAATTTTCTTCTTACTTCTAGAAATCCTCGTTCGTTCTGCCTCGTTGGCCTAGTGGTCCTAAGCGCGACTGCTACGCTAGAGATCCTGGGATCGATTCCCAGGTCGAGCAAAAATATGTGTTGTTGGGTTTTTCTATGAAATTCTCAGTAGCAGCTCGGAGTTTGGATTTGTGCCCGGTTAATGGCAATAGGCTGGCCCCCTATTACATGGGATCTAAATATACCGGCGAACTATGGGTGTACATTGGTACACCTCTGCCTAACCCTTCGGGGATTACAGGCGTGATGGTACTTCCAGAAATCCATGTTCATCAGTAATGACTGTGATAATTAAGTACTCATTATTTATTATGAAACGTTGACCCGATGTTATCTGGTATTGCATTCCGATTCCGTTTGTTTTGACTGACAATATCAGCTGTCTTTTGTTAAGAGAAATATAATATTCAAGACGCTTACAATTAAAATCGAATTCAAAAGTGGCCTTCATTAACTTATTTAATTTTGTTTCTTGTATCTTAGTGTAGTTTTACTGTTTCTTAATGTACAGAGGTACATTTATGATTTCTTCTAGAGGGTAATAGGTTTAACATTGAAAAGATTACAAAGTAGTGTTGTACCTCATACTATAATGCCAGTAGCCTCCGAAGGGTTAAGCAGAGGTGTACCAATCGCACACAGTTCACCGGTCCGTTTAGGTCCATGACTGCTACGCTAGAGGTCTTGCGTTCGATTCCCGGAGCCGAGAAAAAAATGTTATTGGGTTTTTCTATGATATTCTTAGTAGCAGCTCGGAGTTGGGATTTGAGCCTGGTTTATGTCATTTGGCTCGCCCTCTATTACATGGGACCTAAAACATACCGGCGCCCTGTGGGTGTAAATTGCAATTGGTACACCTCTGCCTAACTTTAAGGGTAATACAGGCGTGTGTATGTCATGTGTGTGTATGTTTATTTTACTTGAAAATACAAACATATTGTTTTATATTCTCGTTGCTATTTACAGTTTTGAAGTGGATTATAATTATACACTCCCTGATAAAATGAAAGGTTACTTACGCTAAGCCCTGAGGTTACAGATAATATTGTGTATTCTGAGATTCGCTGTTGTACATCTTAAATGCGGATTGTGACTGATAGTGACGTTGATTACTGTTTGTGAACTAATTAGTGTAATTAACTTAATGCGTGGATTGCCTTATTAACGTATCTCTTGGAAGTGTTTAAATATTTTCTTGATAAGTGCTTAATTGCCTTGCCTTTCCTTGCTCTGTTAACTATTTTGGAAACAATTTGAAATGTTTCAATATGTACCTATTACTGCCACAAAGCAGCGTTGCGGTTAGAAGGATATGAGTGCAGCCCTGGTATAGCAGATGTCTATAGGCAGTGGTGATCACTAAACATCAAGTGAGCCGTCGGCTTGTTTGCCATTTAATCGCATAAAACAAAATTTAAGCTCGTCAAATTAGCGTAGGTATCCACAATTAAGAATGATTAATTTAGCAATCTTTCTTTGTAATACAAACTTAAAACGTTCAGATTTGACAAAACTGGAAGATCCAAACATTGAAATATTATTCCTCTGATCATGCAAAAAACAAGACAATACATATATCAAAGCGTATAAATAAAAAATCTAAAAGAAAAGTCGGTTGGCAGTTGAGTCGTAACCATGGCCTACTTCGTACATCAAACTGTGAAATTAGACGCGTCGTAAAACTGAGATAAAAGTAATCAAATGAAACGATTGCAATTAACATTCTTTTAGCCTCTCAAATAAAATCAACGGTCTTTGAGATGGAAAGCGCAAGTTAAAACGCGATAGTTTGTTTTGAAAAGTGAAAGCTTTCTTATCCAAAATTGTATGTAAGTAGACATTTTGATACGATATTACTTTGCCTTGCGCACTGTTGGATTTTCAACGCTCGGTTCAGCGCCGAGAGTCAAAAATTCGAAAATCAAACAACTAAAACTATAAAGTAATATTAAAATAGTTCCAAGAGCTGATGGTAGGCTCACTGCACTTCGGTAGGTACTATTATTATAAAGCTGAAGAGCTTTTCTTTGCAACTTTGATTCGTGCGTTCAATATCCAAAATTACTGGTACGATTTTGAAAATTCTTTCGCTAATAGAAAGCTACGTTAACCCTGAGTGCTATAGGCTATCTTTGACTGTAAAAAAGTTAGAAATCCCTAAGGAAATTCACCTGTTCGCATGTATGTAGATAGTCGCGGGTAAAATGGTACATACAGGAAAAATGTCGTAAAGAATAAAGAAAGCAATAGAGCTACAAGCTTTGGAGAATAACCTGATTATAGTAATCAAAGTCAAAGTCAAAGTATTTATTTCGATTAGACCATTTACAGGCACTTTTGAATTGTCAAGAAGTTACAGTTTAATATTGAAGCTAGTTGCTCGTTCAAATCAAATCAAATCAATCAAATCAAATCATTTATTTCAATTAGGCCATTAAAAGGCACTTTTGAACGTCAAAAAAAAATTAAAACTAATGAATCTAGTTGCCCATTCCAAAAGGTAGTTTCGTATGGAGAAGAACGGGCAAGAAACTCCATACATACTCTTTTAAAAAAAAAACGTATTACATTATATTGTACAATTACATGCATTCCATAATAAAATATGCTAATGTCAAAACGATCTGTTAACAATAAAAGTCACTCAAAGTACTACAATGCGTACTAAGTGCCACGAATTAAGAAATGAAAGCTAAACCAATTGTAATACTTAACACCAATATTGAGATCGAAGATGATCACTTCTAACATTTGAAAGGCAACGAATCAGTGTGTGAGCCATAGTAATCACCAAAAGTAACATTATTGTCTAAGAGAAAAAAAAGAAATACTTAGTAATAATAGTCAAAAATAAATTACTAATTTAATTAGCAACCAGTTGATTTTGTCAAGACTAAATTGTCCAGTGGAGCAGGACCAGCATGTTTCCAAGCATTTTTATCTTGGATATAATCCTCTAATTTGTAATATGCTTGTTTACAAAGTGTACTCTTAATAATTTTTTTAAATTTAGTTTCATTTAGTTTTAGTATATCGCAAGGTATTTTATTGTAACATTTAACACAGTACCCCATGAAAGATGTGTGCACTTTTGATAATCTAAAAAATGGTTGTGCTATTTTGTCCTTATTTCTGGTATTAAAATTGTGTCTATCACTTATTTTATCAAAAAGATGTAGATTTTTTCTTACATAAGTACATAATATTTTCATAAATGAATTGACAGGGCACTGTCATAATATTAATATTTTTAAATAGTTCCCTAAGAGATTCGCAGCGACGGAGATTATAAATGGCTCTGACAGCTCTCTTTTGTAAAATAAAAATGGATTCAATGTCAGCAGCCCGACCCCACAGTAAAATGCCATACGACATAATGCTATGAAAGTAGCTAAAATAGACCAAACGCGCAGTTTCGACATCAGTTAACTGTCTAATCTTCCTAACAGCAAAAGCTGCTGAGCTTAGCCGCCCTGCAAGAGATGTTATATGTGGTCCCCATTGTAATTTCTCGTCTAGCGTGATTCCTAAGAAAATAGTTTGATTAACAAAAGCCAGTTTTTCGCCATTCAATATAAGGTCACATACATTACTTCTAACATTTGGTAAAGAAAATCGAATACATTTGGTTTTCTTTTCATTTAGTACCAAATTGTTTACCGTGAACCAATTTTGAACCCGAAGAATTGAGTTATTTACGTCGTCAAGATTATTGGAACGTCTGTCTATTTTAAAAATTAATGACGTATCATCCGCAAATAACACCATCTTAGGTTGATTTTGCAGTAATTGTGGCAAATCATTTATATAAGCTAGAAATAGGAATGGACCTAAAATCGAACCTTGAGGAACTCCCATTGTCATTTCAGACCCCAATGAGTTTACGCCGTTCACCTGAACTTTAACCTGTCTATTTTCCAGGTATGATCTCATTAAATCAAGAGATGTGTTTCTAATGCCATAGTGCTCCAGTTTCAATAATAGCGTCTCATGGTGCACACAATCGAACGCTTTTGAGAGGTCGCAAAAGATTCCAATGGCATCCTTTGCTTCCTCCCAGGCAGTAAAAACGTTTTTTATTAAGGAGACACCGGCGTCAGTTGTACAACGCCCTTTGGTGAAACCGTACTGTTGTTCGTGGAAGATAGAATTTTTATTAAAGTGACGCAACATTTGACTGAGTAATAACTTTTCAAACACTTTACTGAGAACTGGCAGAATTGACACCGGCCTATAGTTGTTGAGTTCCTTACTATCACCGGACTTGAATAATGGAACCACTTTACTGTGTTTCATAAGATCCGGAAACACTCCCTGATCTACGCTTGTATTAAATATGAAAGCTAAATAGGGCGCAATAGTTTCTATGATAGATGTGCAGACTTTTACTGACATTCCCCAAAGATCTTCTGTTGATTTCATTTTAAGATCTTTAAAAGTTTTTATTATAGCCTGGGGATTCGTATGCTGAAATCTAAAATCCAAAGGACACGCATTTACATTATTTCTAAGTAGTGCAACAGAAAGCGCGGGTGAGGAATTTAAAGATTCTGTTGTTTTCAGAGGAATTTTTACAAAAAAGTTTTCAAATTCCTGAGCTACTTCTATATCTGAGCTTACTGCCCCATGCGGAGTCTCCAAATTATATTTAGTACTACGCTGTGTCTTCCTACCTGTCTCATTATTTATTATTTTCCAGGTAGTTTTAATCTTATCATCTGCGGAATTAATTTTATTGCTAATGTAAAGTGATTTAGCTATTTTGCAAACACTTTTAAAAGTTTTTGAGTAATTTGCAACATACTGATGAAAACTTTTATTAATTGTGTGCTGCTTTAGTCCATAGAGTTCAAATAATTTCCCTCTGCTTTTACGTATGCCTGGAGTCGCCCAATCACTAAATAAGAACTTTGTGTTAATATTTTTAGTCTTAATTGGAAAAGTGTTACTAAATTGAGTGTCTAATATCGAAAAAAACTCGGCATATAACTCATTTGGGTCACAAATATTATTAAAACTCTGATGACACAATTTACTAGACAAGGAATTATTAAATATTTCTAAATGTGTACATGTTATTGGCCTATACCTTATTTGAATTTTTTGTAAAGGTATGTAGGCGCGAAACGTTATGGTTTGTCCACTATGGTCAGATGGCAGTTTATTAACAATTTCTTTATGTAAGTAATCACAATTACAAAATATATTATCAATACAAATAGCAGAAGAAACTGTCACTCTTGTTGGCTCTATAAAAACATTTGACAAATTAAATGACTTAAAAAGGCTCAATAATCTAATACTATTACTGTTATTTCCTAATAAGTTTATATTAAAATCGCCACATACGATGATTGATTTACTAGTGGAACTAACTTTTTTTAACACATCTTCCATTACAGAATCAAACACAGATAGATTCTGGTAACTTAGAGTTCCAAAACGTAGGTCTCTATGGAGAAGAACGAGCAAGAAACTCCATGGACACTCTTTTCCTCTCAGTCTAGGAAAACGTATCTTATGTGAACGACTCGTATTTATTTCCATTAGATGTCAGTATGAGACTTAAATTACAAAAGTAATTTAAACAAACGTTAATTTTGGAACCGGCAATTACGAATGGTTACCACTTAATGTGCTTGATTTTTCAGTGGATTTTTAGTTCGGGGTCAAAAATTAAACTAGAGGTCGCCTTGAATATAAAGTCTTCTTTGGCTGCTAAGGAGATTTATGGCTAGATTATCTACCATTTATGCCTCGTCAAATCTAGTGGAAGAAAAGTGGTTCAGTAGGAAGCTCAGATGGAGTGATGAGCATAGCTATTGAAAGTGAGATAATGTCATCATCATCATTTCAACCTATGAGGATCGCTATACATTTGAGCGGGTCGCCTTATTCGGACCGGAATATCATACCTATTATGTAAT
Source organism: Caradrina clavipalpis (assembly GCA_932526535.1). Taxonomy (NCBI): domain Eukaryota; kingdom Metazoa; phylum Arthropoda; class Insecta; order Lepidoptera; family Noctuidae; genus Caradrina; species Caradrina clavipalpis. The sequence continues at coordinate 957,483 of OW052101.1, forward strand.
ACTATACACTACATATATAATACTAGCTTCTATCCGCTGCTTCGTTTGCGTCAAAGTTAATATATTATCCCACGGGAACCATACATTTTTTAGGCATAAAAAGTATCCTATATGTTATTCCACACTACAATCTATCTCAGTGCTAAATTTCATCCAGATTCGTTCAACCGTTTAAGCGTGAAGAAGAGACAAACACACAAACGTTCGCCTTTATAATATTAGTGTGATATATCTGCTTAAGTGGTTATCCTTCTAAGGATAGGTTTACAATGAGATTGATATCGCAGCAAGCAATGGTATTTTACCTATATGATTTATTATCTCAATGGATAAGAGCCCTAATATACAAGTGTGTGCGCAAACACAGGTGCACTCCCTTTTCACTCAATCTCTTGGTCCGATGGGAGGCAATTCGATACGACCGCAGAACCAACGGCTTATTGTGCTTTCTAAAGCACGGGGCTGTACCACAAACTACTTCTGAATTCCGGACTGCTGTTGAAAAATTCCTAATAGAAGAATCTTAAAACAGTGTGTCCGATCAGAGAACCGAACCCAGGACTCTTCAGCAGCCACGTTGGCGACCGCGAGACGTAGCAGTCAATAATCTTGTTACATTGCCATTGCCGATACCTACTTCATTGGTACTCTACCAGCCTGCCAGGGCTGCGGGTTGTTCGACAGAGATACAGCGCCCCCGGAACGCAAAGGGCACAAGAATTAACATGGATGGGTTTTAGTCAATAAAAGCCTCACACCGCCCAGGGCGGGAGAAGTCAATTGAACACGCACCATACGGAAAAAGGAAATTGGTACTCTACCTGTTGGTACAAATTCCTGACCTCTAAAATCATGAACACTCAAGTGTCCATTATGACAGCCTCAACTGTTTGCCGGTGTTAGCCGAATGGTACCTACGTAAATGAGTTTCCTCATTAGCACTGCGCATGCGACAGTTTGCTTCATCGTTGTTTAGTCAGTCTGTCGTTATCTTGGATCCGTGTGACGTCATGTTCACTTGTTTTTGACAGTTTTATTTGCATTAGGATTTGTTGGAGTTGGTAATGTGTGGGTTGGACATATTCTTCAGCTCAAAACAGTTTTTTTTTTAATGTATTGTACTCGTATTATTTTTGGAGATTCCACTCATATAAATTACGATTTTTATAGCATTATACAGACATATTGTTATTATCATTATAAATGAGAGAGATGGATGGATTGTGTGATGAATGATATGAAAGAGAAGGGAGTCAGTGGTATCATGATGCAGGTGGTATCAGTGTAAAGGCAGGAAGATAATGAAAGCGTGAGTTTGAGTGGATGTTTGTTACTCAATTACGCCAAAACGGTTGAAAGGATCTAGATGAAATTTTGCACAGAAATGGATTAAAGTCTGGAATAGCACATAGTATACTTTTAAACCCGGAAATATGTACCCGTAGGATAATTTATCCTCTTTTATGCGGACGAAGTCGTGGGCATAAACTAGTGTATAATATTATTTACTTACATTCTCTGGTTTTGGGGTCTCGCTCATATTAATTATGATAATTAGATTTTTATAGCATTTCGTAGACATCATTGTATATTATAAATGTAAAAAATTGTTTAAACGAAATTATAAAATCTTTACTAGCTTCAGATTACATCATAACCTTAACTTGAAAGCTGTTAAACAAGATATCAAGGACAAAATTAATACATATAAAGTGAGGATTGTACAACATCGTAGTACACTTAAAAAAAGCCACGAATACTCAAAAGGTAAAACCCTTTATGGTGGCTCCACACGATACAGACTTAACACAGACTTCTATTGAATTTTGTCTGTACAACAAATCAGTACAGACAAATGTCGGTGTACCAGAAAAGTCGGAAGTCTGCGTACATGTCTGTACGATTGTCGGAGCAAAACTCATGATTATTGAATTACTTAATTTATTAATTAAAATCGAAGTCTGAACTGATGAAAAGTCTGTACAGACATTTGGTAAAGACCTCTGAGTAAACATTTTTACTCAGAATTTAAAGTCTGTGCAGATGTCTGTACAGACAAAAGTCTGTATCGTGTGGACCCACCATTTGATCCAACGAGCAGAACAACCAGATTTGACCTATTTATATAGACTGAAACGTAAAGCGGACTTGGCTTGGCTTGGCTTGGCGCAAATCTGACAATTCTTACCAATTATTGAATTAAAATTCATTTATTTATTAATCAATACAAACGAAAAGTCTTTTAAATTAGAAAAATAGTCTCCCAAAACCATCTAGACGGTTTGAATGTCGAAACAGATTTTAATAAAAGACAAAAACTAATGAAAGTCTGCCACTCATATATTATAGAAAGAGACAGGGAGTAGAAAAGGAAAGGTCGTTTGGAGGAGAGCATAACGCTACTAAAAAAAAACAAGAAAGTTCGTTCCAAAAAAAAAGCTATAAAGATGCGTATTTGCTCTTTTTTATTGGGACAAGCCCGCCACACTGTTCCCAAACCACTGCAACTTTTGTAAGCCAGAATCAACAGTGGCGACCACAAGAAAAGCGCCGAGACAATGAAGCTCGACGAGTCCCGGAGAAACGATTCAACTGTCTTGGATCCCGCAACGAAATTATTTTACGCGTATTTGCTCTTTTAAAATCATGACCTTCATCATTTCACCCATTTCGATATTGCTTTACTATTTTCTTTCGTTTATTGCAGGACTCCCCTCCGTTCCCCCCGACGCAAATCAACGGCGCCCCGCAGGTTCGGCCGGTCGGAGTTCAGCATGGACGATGATGACTACTCGCCGAGCAACTCTGTCACCTCCGTCAACTCCCTCGCCAGCCTTCTGAGGGAAAAACTACAGGTACTGTGTACTTGATGATGTGTGATTAGATAGTCACTTTGATGCTTTTTTTTATCATTGGATGGCTAACAAGCTGACGGCCCACCTAAGGCTTGATGTTAAATGTTCATCACTGCCTATAGACATTTACAATACCAGAAGACTTGCAAATGCGTTGCAATTCCATGCCAAACAGCGGCACCCAAACTCTTCAAACCGGAACACAGTAATGCTGCATTGCGGCAGAAATAGACATGGTAATAGTTTTTCCCCGGATAAGCTCCTTCACAAGAGCCCTACTAATACTACTACTCAGATATTGTCCATCAAACTGCGATTTAGGGGAGTCGAGCAGTAACCAAAGACGTAACTTAACGTGGGTGAAAAAAGTATTCTTGACAATTTCCAGAGCATCCCCCAAAAAATCCGCAAGAAACCGACAGACTACAAGCTGCGCGCGTTCGTGGGCCTCATGTTCCTGGCCATCGTGTTCTTCGTGTCGTTCGCGTATGTACTGTATCATCAGCAGGCGCTCACCAAGGCCTACTTCCACAACGTCCAGTTCAACGAGCCCAAGAGACTCATCAGGATTTACAACAAGGATGATGTGGAGATTCTGAGGGCTAGTTTAGGTGAGTGGTATATTTTTTGAACTGGATAAAATGGACAATGAGCCCTTTGTAATGCTATGAGATTATGATCATTTGAAAAAATATTTTGATATGAGACGTGAGTCTGCAAGGTCAGTTACTAACTGTGGTCACAATTATAATTTATTTCTACTATCTATTGATGAACTCCTTGTTCTTTTTTTTGGATTCGGGGCGAAAAATCTCTTACCCTGGGGGGAAGGGTCAAACTTTAACTGCCTAAAATCCACCCCGTTGATCCCTTCCTACGCTTGCGTCGGAGATCCCGAGAGCATACGCGCCTTCCAAGATTCTCGACTGGAGTTGACGATCTCCTTGACATGACTTTTAGTGAACAGGTTTAGTTAATAAACTCATCTAAGTTGTTCAAACAACTAAGGTCATTTTTTTTACTGACGACTAAATACAATGATATTCTAGTTACTTCATTGCTTTATTTCTTCCTTTCAGCTGTCAACATCCAGGGCAAAGTAAACGCGTATCCATGTCTGCCTGAACACCGGCGCAAAGATGGCTCCGAGTGCTTAGAGTGGCTCCATACCCTCCGCTTCTACCTCAAGTCCTTGCCCCATGACCCTGGCGTGGATAACACAACCTGCTACCATGTGCATTGGCAAGCCTTGAGATCTGGTACGTAGACAAACTGTAAATATACGGGTGTTTTGAAAAACTTAGGTAAATCCTTGGGAAATGGCCAAATTTCTACGTCAACAACTGCTTGGTTTAATTGTTTTATTATCATTTTTGGCAGTGCTGTCGTAAACAATGAAGACAGATTAAAATTCAAGTCTAAATTCAGTTCCTAATTAACGTTTATTTTTACAGATGTGTATCCTAATGACTGCTTTGACTGGAGTGCTACAAAAGTCCACTGGTATGGAGGAGGCCAGTCTTCTAACTTAACCTGGCCTTTAGATAGTGGGTCATTAGACTACACCCCTTTCATTACCGGAGATATGCAGAAGTCTCAATGGAGCAACGTCCTCACGCGGTACTTCATCAATTCTAAAGGAGCTGCTATCATCATTGATGATGAGACACCTCTTCATGTCTCCGTCAATAAAGGAGGGAAACAAATCTGCTTGAAGGCTATGTACCATGAGTTTGCTTACCCCAACAGACTGACTGAGTTTCCAGAAATGAAATATAATATATGCACATCTGAGGATATGGCATCATTGCACTCTTCAATCCACAGCCATCGTAGAGCCCCATTATGGGATGGCTTAAAACCCGCCGATATGCAAACACTGGAGTCTCTGATATCAGAGCCAGTCTGGCAAATAGCTCCTAGATTCAAGCAAGAATTACGTGCAGAAACCATCGCCAAATATACTGAAGACGTTATCAATCTAGGATTCTTGAAACAGGGTCATGTGTTAATCAATGAACATTGGCAGAATGAAATAGGTGATCTATCAGTAGACATGAGTCGATTTGAAACATTGAACACGACTGTGGACAAACTGCATAGACGAGGCTTTAAAGTAGCGTTTACTATCCAACCCTTTATTAGTACTGAGAGTAAAAATTTTGCAGAATGTGTTCAGAGAAGATTGCTGATTAGTGAAAGAAATAGTGATAGACGTATACCAGCTCTAACTCGGTTTAAATCATTGGCAAGTGCTGGAGTTCTAGATGTAACAAACAATAGATCAGTACCCTGGTTCTTGGATAAACTACAAGCAGTCATCGATGAGTACCACATCGACTCTTTCTTTTTGGACTTGGGAACAGCCTACGATATGCCACATTACTTCCGATGCGAAAATCTTTTGACCAACCCTGACCAATACAAGAAGATATTCACCAAGACTTTTGAAAAGTTGCTGAATATTATTGGAGTATCCTCTGCTATATCGTTGCCACGTCCGCCAATCTTTGTGTCTTTACCACCATTTGAATCAACATGGGAGGCATTAAGGCTGGTTATACCAACAATGCTCACATACGGAGTCAATGGTTTTCCATTTATAATGCCGGGAGCAGTTGGCGGAGACATCTACTGGCCAGGCAGTGAGCAGTTCCTACCATCTTCTAAGGGGTTAGTGGAAACGACGAATGCTACTCAGGAGAATGGAATAGAGTTACCGGAGAGAGAGTTGTACATGAGATGGCTGCAGATGGCGACATTCCTGCCTGTGATGAAGTTCACGCATCTGCCCAGCAAGTACAATGATGAAAGGGTTTTGGAGATGGCAAAGAACTTGACTTCGTTGAGACAAAGAATGGTAAGAGATTATACTAAAGAACTATATTTATTTATTTTAGTTTCTTCAGCAGATTTCTTTGTACTAGTGACTAAAAATTTACTACATGGTTTATCAATCTTGGTGATTGCTCTATTATACAATACATATTTCTAGGTGACCCCACTTCTTCTGAAATACAAACGTGAAGCTCTAGAGGAAGGCCTGCCTCTCATTCGTCCGCTGTGGCTGTTGAGCGGTAGTGACACTGCGCCGATGCCCGTACAAGACGAGTTCGCTATTGGTGGAGAGATTGTCGTCGCACCTGTGTTGGAACAGGGTCAGACTACTAGAGATGGTAAGACTATCTAGAATTAAAATTATACCTTTAGAGATATAAAGTACAAGGTTGGAAGATCCCATATCCTTTATTGAAAAGGGAGGATCCTCTGAATTGAGCTGCCAGCACTGGTTGTCTGGTTTCTATAATGTCGCGGAGAACTTTGATACGCGATGTAGAATATGTCAGTTGTAATACACATGTGGCGCCATAGATGCCACCACATACCTCATAGCTTTATTAGATCATTAAATTGATTAACTAGATGAGTAATCGTCATCATATCAGTCTAAAGACGTCTACTGTTGGATATAGGCATTTTGAAAGTATAGCCACATCTTGTAAGTCAGTGTCACTCTCAACGTGATTAACAAGAACAAAGAATTGAATTTGTTTGCTTTTCCAAAAAGGTACTAACGTATGTAGAAGAATGAGGAACAAACTTGATACTTACTCTTCTAAAATATAATTATATATCTTCTTTCAGTATACCTCCCAACTGGCTTATGGCAAGACGGTATCGACGGCTCACTGCGCAAGGGCAACCGATGGATGCACGAGTACAAAGTTCCTATCGACAAAGTGGCTTATTTCGTCAGGAAACCAGATGACATGAGATTTAAATAACATGCTGGTTTCTTCTAAACAGAAAATTATATTTTTTCTTAAGTGAATGTCGGACTTTATTAGAAGTCTTGTTCAATATCAAAGTCCCTCCAAAAAGACAGGTTAGCTATCGGAAAATTATTGACTAATTAGAAGACAAGAGTATGGTTATACAATAGTAGTATTTTAAATTAATTTTTATTGCACAAATGTGTAAATTGAACATTTCCATAATTTATAATCTATAAATCTATTTTTGTGTTCAAATTGAACATGGCTAATGTTTTATTTCTGTAATTTGATTGTGTTCTATATAAGGTAATAATTAATTAATAGCAAATGGCTAAAACTAGTTTATATAAATTTTTCTTCAGTTATGTAAAAAGTGATTCCATATTTCAATTCTAGTCTTTTAAAAAAATGCTATATTTAGGTTTTAGTGCAAACAAATATTTTTGTAGGTTCTGATTTTGATTTTTATTAGCAAAATAAAATTCGGTGGTGAAGATAAACATATCCACAGCAGCCATTCTTGACGGAGATTAGCTAAGTACGGCAATCTGACAACTGAGGCGCAGGACCAACGGTTTCAAGTGCTTTCCGAAGCACGAAATGCTGCTACTGAAATATTCCTGTAATTGAAAATCTCAATAATAATTTACCTGATCTGGGATTCGAACCCAGGACTCCACACTCGGCGGTCGCGCTTGCGAGCAAGAGACCCAGCAATCAATTCAATTTTGATAGATTGAAACAGACTAAGTACAATCTGCCCTAACGAGCCAAATAGACATAAAGTAAAATACCTAATTATAAATAAATAAAACCAGAATGTCTGCATATCCTTATAAAGTAGGTATCACAAATATAGAGTAAGTTACTATGTAGATATTATAGTAGATACCTTAATAGTCAGGCAAGATCACACTCACGAGATGTTCAAACTTGTTAAGGCATCCCAAAACACGAGCCATTTATTATCATATCGTAGCGATAATTCCGCGTGCGAAATAGAAATTATTTCGCGGATAAAACGTCTTAGTGGTAGTATCACTCGTGTGTGGGGATGCCTTTTTGGCAGCACTTTTACGTATCTAGTGATTGCAGGTGCAAGCTGACTTTTAATTTACATGCATCTTACAGTGGGTAAATGTTCTTATAAATACGAACAAATTTTACTATTACCAACTGTGAAATATGAAAACAAAATAATAAAAACCCAGTCTTTGAAAATTTTCTTCGCAAAAAATTCTCGGTCGCAAAAGGTGGTTGGTCGACATATTGCCTCGAAATTATTTATAAAGGGCTCTATTGTGTAAATAATAAGGATTCCTACTAAGTTTCTACTTTTAAAGTTTATGTCATAATATGTATAGATTTACCAGATTTGATTTCGGAAAAAAAAAACTTTTTTTAATATAGAGTTTTAAGAACAAACGCACAATGTATATGCACAATATAAGATGAATTCCTGTTATTTGATATATCATATTTATACAAACAACGGATGCTTGCCGTATCTAACACTAGATATTCTCAGTAGAGGCACAGTAGAGGCTTTCTCACTGTAATAGTTATACACTCTAAAATTATTCTATCTTCCAACCTATTTTATAATTAGTTGCATGTCCAAATTTGACCTCTGTGTCAATGCCTTTAGCTTTTATTTTAGCAAGATCAATAATAATTAATTATTATTTATATCTTTTTAGAATGTAAGTGCTCAGAAGCTGATGTAGATACGTAATTAATTATGTACGTAAGTAATTAACGAACATTATTGTGATTACTATAACATTCCAAAGTTAGTAGCTTTTTAGTATTTAATTCTAATAAGTTTAGCTTTAGATGTATTTTGTGTTTACTTGTATTGATCTCTTGAAGATTTTTGATTCATAATAACAGTATATTATTGTTCCACTGCAGGGCAAAGGCCTCTTCTCATCGCTCATCGCGATTCCAGACTTATATATATTACAAGTAAAGATTTCTACGCAATGTTTTATTTCACCGATGTCTAAAAAATATTCTTTTACATTAATACACTCATATATTTTCTTCTTGGTTGTGCCCAATGCTTTGCATAATGTTTTTTGTTTCTATAATATATTATTATTGCTTTATTATAGTGAGTAGGTAATTAAAAGCCATTCCAGATTAAAATAATAAGTTTAAAATTAGTGAGCATTAACTATAAGTACAGTTAATTAAAATTATTTGATAATATAAGCGGTAACAGTGAGAGAGAGAGAGACATTGGGAGGCTATTCTAGCAACACTAATTAAATGCATGGTCTCAATGCATGCGCAAATATGCTATATTTAAATGTATATTTAATAAATAATGTCAAGTAAGTGCGTCAAGTCGAATCTTACCACAATTTACAGAATCACGTAAAAAACAATTTATAATTGTTTCTTCTTTATACTGTGTTGCTACTAGTACATTATTTAAATAATAATACTAGCCTAATATTGTTCAAAGGCCTCTTCTTATACAGAGAAGGTGTAATAATAATTTATTATGAATAATATTTTAATTTTATAAATTTGTAATTCTGTTAATTTTTTATATTTATTCAGCGATATGTATTTCCTTTGTTAGTAGTCTTTATTTGTAGAAATAAGTAACCAAAAAGTATTTGTATACGACTGTTTATTCTATAATTTCTATAATGCATTTAAATTGTAAAAATGTGCTGTTATTAAATGTTTTCAAATCAAATGTCTTTGTTTTTTAAAATTGATTTTTTATTCCGTATATTATTTACTCAAAACTACTATTATTAAGTTATAATTGTGTTATTCTTTGTATCTCTAGTTAATACTGAAAATTTGTATACTTACTGTCTGTACTCAGTGCGTACAGACAGATTGTCAGATGAATTAGGTATCTAAATCTTACTTCTTACTAATATTATAGATGCGAATCTTTGCTAATAGCAATGGATGGATGGATGTTTGTTTGTTACTTTTTCACTCTTTAACGGCTAAACGGATCTGGTTGAAAGATGATGGCTAAATGACTGCCCCCGGGCCAGATACATTCTGGAATGTATATGAATCTTACATAACCTCATAATATTTAAAAAATCATTCATGAATTATGTAGTGTTTAATATTTTCCTAGCACTTTCGTGATAATAAATTGCTTATCTAAAAAAAAAAAACTTTTCATCACAAACATTCGCTTATAAATATACAACCTCATTTTCGTTTTTAGTTTTATTATTTTTCGAAAGTGTCAGTTGAAGAAAATTATATACTGTGAAACACACCTTTTTTCGTTTTTAGGCAATATTATTTTACCATTATATTATTCCCAAAAAGTATCTGAAACTTTTTTACTTGCCATACTAATATTTAGCCATTCAGCATTACATTGTGCTAGGTACCATATTTATACATGGTACCTGGCACATGGGGCAGTGGTCTATACTTCCATTTAGCCATCTCCTTTGGCACTGATTTAGATTGTACTGTAGAATAATACATAAGACACTTTTTATCCCGTAAAAATTTACGGTACCCGCATGAAAATATATTAAAGACGCGGACGATTTGCGGGCGGGTCGAGTAATGAAAATAATACCTGGTTTGGTTCAAGCTAATTAATATTAGCAATAATAAACCAAAAACGTTTTCAAACATTTTATTACTCATAATGATTCATACATTACCACCAAACACGCTGAATGGGTTATAGCGACATGACTGATACAATGATAATTAATGAGTACTTTAAATTACATACAATCATAAATATGCACCTAGTTGCCCTTAAGGGCTTGACATTATTTAAATTATTAAACATTTTTGTTATACAGCAGGTATGTTAGTAAAGCAAGCAAGCATTTAAAATTATTCAAGAAAATTTTAAGTGCATACGACAAACCTTTAAGATAATACGGCCGATAATTGCCATCCACTGTTCAAATTGATTTATACTCCATTTTTTATAGTATTAGAAAAATAGTAGCAGTTATTGTGTAATATTGTTAAAAATACGGCATTTTTTGTGATATTTTTGGTAAAACTTGTAGGTTCCCGTCACCAACATGCTATTGCACTACGTCGCCGACATGCTAATGTCAACGGGTCAGCGATATGGTAACATTACTATTGCGCCAGATGTGCGGCAGTTATTCCAACGTTATTATTATTATAATCATATTTTACTAATGTTATATTAAATGAAATATAGTCAGGTGCAAGTTTTAAATGTCTAGTTATTCATGTACTTTGCTTAGATAATTTAATGATTAAGAATACCGTATGCACTTAAACTTCTCTTCTATTACAACATTCCCGTAACAAATCCTTTAATACAATTAATTAATTTAGGCGTATACAGCGTTTACCTTGCCACAGATTGAAGCATTGACTTTAGCTGTTCAACAAATCTGATCAGTCTTACTTACCACTAAGCGTGTTACTTGCACCATGTAAACGATGACAGTGGAACTTTTCATGTAAAAGTGACACATAAAGGTGTCCTAGCACACGGGCGATATTATCGCTGGGACGAAATACAAATTGAAATCGTTATACTGATAGATTTATATCGCCCTGGCGATAAAATCTCCCGTGTGTGGGGATGCCTTAAGACACAAACGTACTCACGCACTTAAAAGTCGGTTATAATGAAGATGACGTATTTTTAAACGGACAGGCGTAATTTGTAGTCACTTAAAATGAGTGCAGAAATTAATGTTTGACTCATTTTACATCAAGTGTGGCGTAATTTCGGCGACTCACTTTGAGAGACGTAAATTCTGCTGCGTTAACCCTAGTTCAAAAATAGTTTTGAAACCTTGTTTATATTAAGTTTTGTGTGAGATAATGTTGAATATTCCCACCCTCATCATTTACAGGGCGCACCATCAATACTAATATTGTTACGCATCGGTTTTCTAGCACCACTTAAGCATTCAAACTCGTTTATGAGAATAGAGCGTGATAAATGTCTAACTAACCATTTCTAAGAGTAGTCTAAGAGGTATGTAAACTACACAAGATTCTTATCATTAGGTATGATTTAAGGTAGATGTATTTGTCAAATTTGACAGGTAATGTCAAAATTATCTGTATAGAGTTGTTTATGTTATCTGTGCATATAAGTAACTTAGTAACAAAGTAGGTTCTATATAAATTGTCACGTTTAACACGCTCTATTTTCAAACGAATACCCCACATTGTTACCTACCTACAAAATCCATATTTCCCGTTTACTTTACTCCTTAAATCGATGTAATTTACTTGAGAGCTGTATGTGGCGTGTTACACGCTTAACCGGTTCGGCAGGTACGGTTCGGTATAATGCCGAACCGAATGTGCGTAGTAGGTGAAGTGTGTAGCACGCCTAATACGATCTCAAGCCGAACCGTTCGCACATTCCAATTCCATTTCATTTTATGATAGTGTTAGAAGTTTTGAGTGATGACAAACAGTCATACGGTGTACCTGGTTGTTTTTTCTTAATATATTTAATCCTAGGCATCTTTAGATGGCGTTGAGGTAAAGCAGGTTATAAGTTGGCAAAGTGATCAGTTTTATTTGATGTCCATTTGAGGTAATATCGACAAGCTTGCTCAGGGAAGCCGTATGGTTGTCTGCCACCTTTGACAGTCATCATTACATTATATAACGAACACACTAAATATTTGTTAACTACAATTAAACATGTTAAAAGTAACCCACAGTTGGAAGAATACAACATTTAATAATTTCAATAATGGTTTATTTCTCAGAGCTATTGATGTTCACTAAGCTGATACAATTCTTAATTTTAATAACATTTTTAATATTCCTAATAATATGCATTAATTAGAATTCTAGCTATAAAATACAATAGTAAACTTTAGGGTCAGGCTTCATAGCCAGCTAGACAGTGGTGGCTGGCTGAACAGAACAAAGCCTATTTAAATAATATATACTCAAATTCTTTTTTGTTCGAAGCATGTTTAGTCGTCACCGATGTACTCGCAATGATTATAAATCGTAAATTTTAGCGAAAATCTTATTATTTTTAGGTTGCTTTGCACATACAACGGTCCAAAATTCTTTACTACGATTTGGGCAATGCAACCGTAGAAATAATATTAGATTTATTTGCAACGTAGAGGTGTATAAGCGCTGCTTATGCTAAGATTGACTGGTAAAGCCAATGGTGGTGACGTCGGTAGCATCGGTTCAGACCCCACCCCACAAGGTATTCCTCTCATCCCTGTTTAGTCCCATCCAAACTACCTAAAGCATAAACCACATAATGAAACAATATTGTGCTCACATCAATCCACACACAGTAACACATACTATATTAATTATGTATTTTTAAACTATAAAATAAAAAAACTCATTCGTTGACATATAATAAAAAATAAAATTAAAAATGTATGTTTTCGTTTACAATTTTTAAAAGATTTTTTTTGTTTATATGTTAATACATTGTGCTGGTGCGTTCAGAATACGAATTGTTCTCGCTATATTTTTTCTCTATATTAAGAAATGTTGGCGAAGTAAGCGGTTGTTGTGACATTAATCCACTTATAACTATGGATGACTTAAAATTAATTGACTCAAACATTTTCATTGGATATTTGGCAAATAAGGACAATGTAACAGTGGTAGTGCGAGCCGTGAGCTGTTAACTATTAGATGTTACATTAATATTAGTTATAAAAGGCTGCATGCTCGCTTCTGCCGATGGAAAGCCTTGAGGACTGCTTACACACTAGATGCTGAATCATTTATATGGATCATTATCACACTCGCTCACATACGAACATAACATATTGAAATAAGTCGGTAATCTAATGGAGTAGGTATCTTTATCTATAATTACATGAGGATTTTATCTTCGACAAAACAAAAATTACTAAAAAACGCTTAAAAAGAAACAATTCATCTGAATAGGAACGAATTTGTAGACTATAACATTTTCTTTTTAATAAGTATTTGGGTCGCCACGACTAGAAATTTCAAACAAAAATACAACAGACCGAAAGAATATATAGTTCAAAGCCAACGAATTAGAAATAGAGATTCGGTAATCTCGTTCCATTAATAATTATCTTTTGGAAATGAGTAAATTTATATAACACGTAATTATAACTATGTTATATTACTATACCTCGACGCAACAAGCAAGTATCAACTGAAACAGAGGTAAATATAATGAATTCTTTAATAATAGTTTTCTACTAAAACATTTATTATTTATAATGGTTAAGCTCTCTATCGTTTTAGGCTCACTGTTGGTCTAGAATAACACAGATGTCTTCAATAGTACAGTTGCGATCGATCGAAGCTTTGTTTCACTTTAACTAAATATAAGTACATTTGACACACATTCAATTAATATTAGAAGTTGCAGGAGTTTCCAATTGTAATTGACTCTGTGTCTAATGTCTCATATTTTTGGATTAAAGTCGTTCAGAAATGGCGTCACGAGCTTAGATCAATGTTGCGGTAGCTTGTGATAGTATGCGCAACTTATTTTAAATTAGCCGAGAAGATAAATTTCGTTAGCGTGATGATACCTGATCTCTTAACAGCGCCATCTCTTGGAGGTTATGTAAAACTTGACAATCGATCGCCACCATTCGTCTATTTATTTATAATCGCAGGGAAATAAGCTCGAGTGGAAAATAAAAGTGGAAAACGTCACTCCTTACATCTAACTGAATTACTTACGAGGTACAGGCTGACACGAGAAGTCATCTTTGTCGTTCTAGAGTCGTTATAATAAGTCTCATCTAACAAATATTAATACAAACTAGTGCACGCGCAGGTAGCACTAGCCCGACGAGCGACTTTACATTTTAAGAACGTCTTTATAAGACAATATTTTGTTCTATAAGTATATCTTTATTTAAACCTTTACAAAAGTACCATCAGGTTTTACGTTAACGTCAGTTATTATGACATTCATGTGTTCACGTCCTTTTAAAGCGACTACGCTAAACAAAAGAATTGCCGCTAAGACATTTTGTACAATTTGTAAATCACAAATGGCGATAGCAAAATAATTTACTTATCTTTTTTATTCCCCCAAAAATTTTGATCGCAAAGCGGTGTTTTGGCTAAACAAAATGGACTGGTTACGCTAAATATCATGTATAAAAGCACTACAGTTTTGTATAAGACCAAATTTTAAAACATCATCAGAAATATATTTTAAATGGCAAGCTACTAGAAAACAGTTGTTTTTAGAAAAAAATGGACGTCTCTGTTCTTAGGTCGAGAATTGGTTATTGACAATTGGATGTGGTTAGGACACTGTCAGTTAGGGAGTTCCGAATCGGCCGTGGTTTGCACAACACAGTTTGACACCAGCACTTTCGTTTTCGTTTTCATTATCGTTACTTTCATTATTAACTAAGATTTTATCAAACTCTTTAGCAGTCTGTTAATTGCATTCATATATCACAAAAACTCAGCATCTATTTGCAAACACTCTCACACAAGGGAGTGGCCTCAAGAGTCAAAGCTTACGAGCGTTTCTTTCATTATCACAGCCTTTTTTTTCTACAACAACAATTACACTTTTCTTTGGTTCATTCGTTTCGTAAGCGTTAACTCCGTGAGAGAGGCTCACTTCTTTGATGAGAAGGCTACAAATAGACCCGAAACCTAGAACTCGAGTCTATAGGCCGCACACGATGTCTCATGGTCCTGAAGGTTGATGGTGCACCGCGACGCAGACGGCGAGAGGTCGATCTTGTACTTCTCGAGAGCTTCCTCGTTCTCTGTGACCCAGTAGCCAAGCACGTCGGTGTCATACGTAGGGATTATGGTCACTTCTGTAAGGGCAAAAAAATAAATAACATTAGGTCTTAAAGAGACATTACCTAAAACCTGATTAATATTTAATTTTGTATGGCGCTGGCGTAATTAGCTCAGTAATCGCACGTAGCACGATACAAAAACTGTCCAAAAGTGATTATTCAACAGCATTTTCCAATGCTACGGTTTTCAAAAATATGCATAATGTCGGTGACTTTGTGTCCGCATTATAACGTAATACTAAAGTTTTACTGTTTTGAATTTGAAGCAATTAGACTTACCCAAATCTTTATCTTCCCATGTCTTCTTGGCATCGAGCAGGGCGTTGTAGATCTCTTTCGATGGCTCTGTTCCGGAGAACACGTAGTAGCGTGCGCGGACTCGCTTGAAGAACTCAACGGCCGAGTAGTACGAGTTGCCATGGTGCGGAACATAAGTCAGTTCCATGTACACAGGTGCCGGAGCTTTCTTCTTACTAGGAGACTCCGAGGCGCGACTCTTTGCCTCTTTGCTCTTTTCCTGGTTGATCTTATTTTTGTTCAACACGGTTGAACTAGATTGCTTCTTAGGAGTACTCTTGCCATCTGTCTGAGTTGGCGCCCCAATTGGACTTGGCAGCCCAAGCGGCTTTCCCCACGACTCGATAGGATCTTCGGATGTTTTACGAGTTTCACTGGTCAGTTCAGATTTTTCGTGTTTAGTTTCTTGCTTGCTAGATGAACTGCTTTCCGTTACTTTCTTTGACTCTGATTTAAGGTCTTTTAATGTTATTGTACTTTCTTCCTTTGAAGAATGGCTCGAACTTGAATGGAATTTAGAGTCAAGTTCGTACTTAGCTGTTATGTTAGAAATAACTTCAGATCCGCTGACCTTCTTGTGTTCTTCGATGGCTTTCTCGAAATGTTCATCGGCTTCTTTCAAGAAAGTAGCGTCACTGTGTTTTAAATGTTCCGATTTTTCCTTAGCTAAGAACGCTTCCGTCATTTTTGTTGCAGATCCGGTAAGTACTTCAGTGGATGTTACTTCGGAATGTGATGATGATTTGTAAGAATCATCTTCGGGGAGTTGTCCATAAACGGAAGTTGACATGATATCCTTGTCTAATAGTTCCTGTTGAGATTTTGCGGTGTCTAATTCAAAGCTAAGATTAGATCTTGGTGAGTGTGCGACTTGTGACTTGGTACTACTGGGGCTACCTTGACCATCTTCGTCACTATAATACATGCCGCTGCCACTTTCTGTGCCCCAAACATGAGTAGCTGCCCTAGAACCTCTTGAGCTGATATCTGATGGAGGTGTGGCGATACCAGGGTGATCTAAATCATCACTAGCTGCTGATGAGCTTCGCATATCACCAGTCTTCGAAGAGAGCTTGGAGAACGACTTTTCACTTTCACCGGTGTCAACAGTTTCTTCAAATTCTTCTCTGAACTCTGATATCGTAGTTTTTGTGGATTTAGTAGTCTTAGTGACACCGTCACTTCCCTTGCTAACTGTAGTTGTTTCTATTGTTACCTTGATTTTCTCTGGGCTAATTACTTCCTTCGTGGTCACCACAGTGATGGTCTGTGTGATTTCGTTCTCACCTTCTTTGATAATTTTCGTGTAAGTGTCTGTTTCTGTAGTTATTTCTCCTACTGGCGAGCGTTGCTTCTTTGATTTTTGTTCCGATTTGTCCTTTGATTCAAGTGGATGTTGACTGACTGCGGGTCGCTCGTCTAGTACTTGTCTTTCTTCCTGCGCAACTGGTTGTTTTTCTATTTCTTCAAGTTCTTCAGGAGACCAATCATCCAGGCCTGTCCCTGGAGGTAAGTACGTGATTTGTGTGCGGACATCTTTCGTTGTTTCCGCAGTGCCATCATCTTTTACGTTTTCAGTAACAGTTTCTGTGACTGTTTTAACTGCAACATCGTTAGTTTTACTATTGCTAAGTTCCTCTTTGGTCACGTTGGTCGTAATTGTTTGAGTTATTTTTTCGCCGTGATCTGTCTTAATAATGTTAGTTTTCTTATCAACAGACGTTTTAATTTTACCAGTGGGAACTAACCCCTGTAGCGCAGCTTGTAAATCACTGTCTGATGTCTTCTGGAATTCGGAAACGGTGATTTTCACATCTTTGGTAGTTTCTGTTGCTCCATCAGGGAACTCATCCACAGTAGTTGTTTCAACTGTGGTCCGAACGCGTTTAATATTTACGTCATTGCTAGCCAAAAATTCGCGTTTGGTTGCAATCGTGATTTTGCGCTTGATGGTAATGGAACCTCGCTGTACTACTTCGTTTTTAACATCCAAATCCTCTGTCAGACTTTCTACAATTTCTGTATCACCTATGTGTAATTCTTCAGGACGTTCAGGAACATCTTCCAATGACCTTTGAGGGTAACCAGCTATGTCAGTAATTGTGACAGTTTCTTTCTTTTTGGTAATAACTGTACCATCAGGATGTTCATCTTCAGTCTCAAGTCGGACTATTGTTTTTACTTTCCTAGAACGTGTAATCGTATTTTCGAATTCTTGTGTAATTGTTACAACTGTAGTTTTTCTAATAATTTTGATGCCATTTTCGAAAACCACATCTTCTTTAGTTTGCACTGATTCCTTTGGCTTATTAACTTCAGTATAGCCCGTAAGATTTTCATAGAATGTTTCTGTTTTGTAATCATCCAGTGTCACTTTTTTGTCTCTTGTGATTTCAGTATTCCCGTCAGGTAACGCAATTTGACTTTCAGTTTCTACAGTTATTCTAACCTTCTTCTTGCCATCTTCCTGTAGCGACTCAAGAATCTCTTTTGTTGTTTTAATAGTTATAATTTGTTCAAGTTCTTTGCCGTCTCTAATTATAACATTATTTTTTGTTTCTACATTAATTAGCACATCTCCTACTTGCTCATACCCTACCACATGTTGGCTTGGGATTTCTTTTTGTTCTTCTTTTATATCACAGACCGATGTGCTGGTGTCCACAGTTGTTCTTGCAGCGCCATCAGGATATTCATCTGTTGTTGTTACAGTTTTAACCGTCTTTAATTTTCTAAATACATGCTGGTTGTCTGCGTACTTAGTTTTGACTACCTTGG
Organism: Caradrina clavipalpis; assembly: GCA_932526535.1. Taxonomy (NCBI): domain Eukaryota; kingdom Metazoa; phylum Arthropoda; class Insecta; order Lepidoptera; family Noctuidae; genus Caradrina; species Caradrina clavipalpis. The sequence goes on from OW052101.1 coordinate 975,966, forward strand.
TATTGATAATTCTTCTGATGTGCATGTCATTTTCTTTTATCTCTTTTATGTCTGTGTCCTCGATGACTTCGGGTTCTCCTGAAGGCGACAAGTCTTTAAGCGCAGCTTCTAATTTTCTTATTTCAGCTTGTTCTTCTGCAGTGGGCTCAATAGTTTTAAGACTCTCGTCTACTAAAGAAACCTTTTCACTAGCTCTTGTAATAACGGACCCATCAGGATATTCATCTTCCAATACTGTTCTAATTGTGGTTTTAGTTCTCTTAATATTTTGGTTAGTGTTAGCATATTCTTGCACTGTTGTTGTAATGGTAATTTTTCTTTTGATGAGAATACCATCTTCAGTGACAGTTTTAGTTTCTGTGGTCGTATCTTCTATTGGTTCTCCAATAGTATCAAATCCTTCTTCGGCTGCGTCAGTTATTTCTACTTCTATGTCTGTTACTGAAGTGCTACTTTCAACGATAGTACGCGCTGAGCCATCTGGGTAGGAATCGGTAGTGGTGAGAGTAGTAACAGTCTTCAGTTTTTTGAGGTTGCCATGTTTGTCGGAGTATTTTGTTTTAACAATTTTTGTAATGATAGTCCTCTTGATAGTAATGCCTTTTTCCTTGATATCTACAGTCTCACTGGATTCACAAACTTCTGGATCTCCAATTGGCGTAAGCTCTTTCAGGGCAGTGTCTACTTTACCACTTTCGGCGGGATGCTCATCAGGTGATGGTGATTCATCTTCGACCTCAACTGTTTCCTTTGTTTTTAATTTGTCGTCTAACAGCTTTTCTTTCTCAGGATGATCATGAACTCCATTGACAACAGGTTGTAAATCTTTGCCCTTTATTTCTGGTATACTAGTTTCATCTGTATGTACTGTCTTCTTTGTTTGAATTTCTTCAGCAAAAATGTCAGTAATGGAAGTGCTCGTATCAACAGTTATTTTTGTAGTATCATCAGGATATTTATCACTTGTAGTGACTGTGGTTACTGTTTTAAGTTTTTGTAACAATCCTCGACTGTCAGAGTATTTAGTCTTAACAATCTTAGTTACAATAGTTCTAAAGATCGTTTCTTTATTTTCTTTAATTTCTTCTTTATGGACGTCTTCACTGACTTCTGGCTCTAGTGGAATCAGATTCTTTAGAATCATTTCAATTTTCTCATTTTCAGGATTTATTTCTTCCTCTTGCGACTCTTCGAGATTTTCATCCAAAAGTGATATTTTTTCACTGGTCTTTTTGATTACAGAGCCGTCTGGGTGTTCATCTTCTACGACGGTTTTAATTGTTGTCTTAATTCGCTTGATGCTCCTAGAAGTATTAGTATACTCCTGTACAGTAGTTGTAATTGTTGTTGTCCTCTTAATTAATTCACCGTCTTCAGTAACTGTTTCGGTTTCTGAAGTAGTGTCCTTTTTAGGTTCGCCAATTGATTCAAAGCCTTCGAGACTTTCATCTACAGCATCTATCCCAATGTCTGAAACGGATACTTTGACATCTTTAGTAACTTCTGTCGTACCGTCGGAAAGCATTGTCTCGGTCACAGTTTCTACAGTAGTCTTTATTTTTCTCCTAGTTCTATCGATTGTGCTCAAGGTTTCTTTTGTTGTTGTTGTAGTTACAATTTGCAGAGCACTTTTTCCATTAATAGTGATAGTTTTTTCCTGTTTATCAGTTTCAATTGCCTTGTCTTCTACTACTGTTAAATCTCGAAGTTCAGGACTTTCTACAGATTCTACTTCAATATCTGTCAAAGAGGTACTACTATCAACTTTAGTGCGAGATGAACCGTCAGGGTAATCATCGGTTGTGGTAATAGTTGTGTCAGTCTTAAGTTTTTTGGGCACACCTTGATTATCGGCATACTTTGTTTTTATTACTCTTGTAACGATTGTTCGCCGAATGATATAGGTATCTTGTTTGATTTCCTCTGTTGTAGAAGTGACACTTTCTTCAGGTTCGCTACATATCGAAAAATCACTGAGTATACTGTCTAAATTACTGCTAGAATCTAAAATAATTTCTTCAGTCTTAACTTCAACGTTCTTCTGTACATCTTTTGAACCATCGGAGTGTTCTTTCGTGACATTTGTTTCAACTGTGGTTCGAATTATCTTTTTGTGGTCACTGACCTTAATAGTTTCTTTTTTAGTGGTTGTTGTTACGGTTTCAACGATATCTTTGTTATTTTCTTTGATAATTCGTTTACTAACATCCGTATCGATGATCGTATCCTCAATGTTGTCATCTGACTCATCAGTCTCGCTTAAAAAGGATTTGAGCGATTCTACATCTTTAGGCACGGAAGACTCGCGTTTGTCAATCAAATCTCTAATATCAAACTTTTCTTCGCTTTCTGAATATTCTTTATCTATTCTGTCTTTGGCGTACAAATCCATGGATGAGGTAGATCTAAGGCTGGAAGAACATTCTGAGAGTAATGTTTGTGTGTCTTTTATTGTAGTTGTAGAACCGTCAGATCCTTTGCTAAGAGTAGTTGTTTCTATTGTAGTCTTTATATTTTGTGGGGTGCCATCTTCTCTTGATATGACTTCTTTAGTAGTGACAGTGGTTATAGTTTGTGTGACGACATTTTCACCTTCTTTAATGATCTTCGTAACAGTGTCGGTCTCCGTTTTTATCTTTCCTACATTTTGCATTAAAGATAATAGATCAGATTCATCTTCTACAAGAGCTGTTGTCTTTTTAGGTACTTTTTCAGTCGATGTTGAAATTCTCTGAGTGAGAACATCGTCTCCAACGTGGACTACTTTAGTGATTGTTTCTTCGCTGCCATCAGATTTATCGTAGGTAACTTCGCTTTGGACTCCATCACTTATCTTTACATCCTGGAAGCTGCTAGGAGTCTTCGGAAGTGGACTGACTGGAACTGTTGGGGGAGTAGACACTCTTACCAAAGATTCCACGCTCTCAGTCTTAATACCTTGTTGTACAGAATCTTCTCCAAATGCTTTATGTATTGTTTCCATAAGATGAACAGCACTATCTTTCATCGCTTGTGTAACATTTTTGACATCATTTGGCCCTAAATCAATTGGTATACTGTGCACACCTGAGTCTGATGCTTCAGAAAGAGGAATTTCATCTCTAGGTGATCCAAGTTCCTGTGTCTTATCATCATGAACATTTGTCAAATCAGTATCTTTCAATGTTGATGTAATTGAATCATCAATTGTCAGAGATTCTACTTTTTGACTGGAGGCATCATCAAAATATAACTTTTCTTTAAGAGATTTCTTTTCTGATTTTTCAGTGCCTTCAAAACTGTATTTTTCTTCAAGACTAGTGTCTTTGGATACGTCTTCAGAGCTACTACCATGCGGTATGGGAGTAAGACCATCTGTCGTGCTTTCAAGTGAATCTTGAGTAGACTTATCATCTGGAATAGATCTTTTCTTAATTTCATGTGGCTTACTGACAGTTTCCTTAAGGCTAGGTTCTAACTTAGAAACAAATTGTTTCTCTTGTTTTAGCATTTCCTCAGTATGAGACATTATTGATTCCGCTGTTGTGGCTGTTATCTTAATTGAATCTTTTTTAACATCAACTTTTTCTATGACTTGACTGTCTTCACTGATTGATTCACCGTCCTCAAAAATATCTCTTTCGTCAGTGTCTAGATCCTGATGTTCAAGTTTTTCGTCTGTTGATTTTTTTAAGAATTCTGCTGCTACTGGACTTATTGGTTTAAACACTTGTTTATCTTTAGTAATGGATGGAGTTTCTTCTTCAAAACATTCTTTTTCATCAATATCCTTTTCGTCATCTTTAGATTTTGTTTCAATTTCTTTTTTAGTAACTTCAGATTTTTCTGGTTTATCTTTTTCGGTATCCTTTACAGAGCTAGCAATTTTTTCATCAGGCTTAGCTACGCTAGGAGTCACTTCAGATTGTACTGTGCTAGATTCTTTAGCATCAGGCTTTTCTGAGCTTAATTCTTTTTCAGAATCTAGTAGACTGGTTGTTTTTATATCCGGCTTAGCCTCTACTTCTTTTGACTTGATAGAGATAAGATTTTTATCATCCACTGTTTTTTCTGGATATAAATCAGTTTCATCTGGAACTTCAGGACTTAAATCGTCTAGCCTTGCAGGACTTGGTAAGTCTTCATCTGGCTCGTACGGTGAATGAACTTTGAGGTCTAACAACATACTAGTTAATTTTTCTTCTAAATTAATAGGCTTTTCTGGGCTTGTTGCAGTTTCAACAGGCTTTTCTTGGCTAGTTGTCTTCTCACCAGATTTAATAAGCCTTGGTGTTTTTTCTATTAGTTCGACAGGGGAAGACGCCTTTTCCTTGATCTTGTCTAAGCTAGCCTTCTCATCAAGCTTGATTGGGCTAGCTGCTATTTCGTTTGACTTATCTGGACTGGGAGTTGTTTCATCGCCCTTAATTGGACTCGGTGTCATTTCCTTAGGCTTAACTGGGCTAAATTCTTTCTTGCTGAGTTTGTCTATGCTAGCTACCGTTTCATCAGACTTGTCTGGGGTAGCCACCTTTACATCGGGCTTTATAGGGCTACCGTCGAGTTTTTCTTGACTAGCTGGCACTTTAGCTGGCTGGTCTTGAGTAGCTGTGGTTTCAGTAGGCTTTTCAGGGGTAGCTATCTTTTCAATGGGCTTTTCCGGGGCAGGTGTTTTTTCATCGTGTTTATCTGGACTTGCTGCAGTTTCAACTAGTTTTTCAGGACTAGGTGTTTTTTCCTGAGGCTTAGCTACGCTAGCTGCTACTTCAACTGGCTTTTCTGAGCTTGCTGTAATGTCAGCCGGCTTGTCTGGGACCGCTGTCTTTTCAACGGGACTACCTAGCGTTTCAGTTACCTTGCCTGGGCTAGCAGTTTCAACAGACTTTTCTGGGCTGTCTGTTTTTTCATCGTGTTTGTCTGGGCTGACTGCCTTTTCATCAGGCTTAATTAAGCTAGATGGCTCTTCTTCAGGCCGGTCTGGGCTAGCTGTCTTCTCATCAGGTTTGTCTGGACTTCCTGTTTCAGCAATTGCAGCAGGCTTGACAGGGCTAAGTGGTTTGTCATCAAGCTTAGCAGTGCTTGGTGTCTTTTCTGGTTCAACAGCAGTTGGTTCTTTTTCGTGTAACTTGTCTGGACTCGGTACTTTCTCATGAGATTTGTCAGAACCAGGTTCATATATGTCAGGCTTGACAGGGCTAGCAGCCTCTTTCTCGACAAGCTTGACTGGCTTTTCCTCATCTTTAACTGGATCCAGAGTAACACTATGTTCTATTGGTTTGGTTTCCTTTTTCTCAATAATTGGTTCTATTTCTTTTTCCTTCACTTCATATTCACTTGAAGTCTTAACATTACAAAGCTGCATAAGTTGCTCCAAGGTAGGTTTGGTATCGCTGAGCGAAGTTTTCGTAAATGTTCTGCTGACTTTAGTGCCATCTGGTAACTCGTCTTCTTCGATTGTAACAATCATTATCTTATACATCACTGTTGTTCTCGTAATGCTATAGTATTTTTGAACAATCGTAGTTATAATAAATGTTCTCATAATAACAATACCTTTTTCAGTTATAGTAAGATATTGTGTAATAGTTTTTTCTTCTGATTCACCCACTTGTTTGAAATCCTTCAGTCTTTCTTCTATTTCTAGATCATCGAAGAATGAAAAGGATTTATCGTGCGTTGGGCTACTTGGACTGAGGTGTCCATTGTCAAGCTTCTCTGGAATTGATGTTTCCTCTTCCGGTTTTTTTAGCCCTGGTGTTTTACCTTCTGCCTTCATCTTCTCCTTAATATCGACTGCGCTAGGTGCCTCTTCATCAGGCCGAATAAAAGTAGGTTCTTTTGAGCCAGCCTTGACAAGATTTGGTTCAGTCAAATCAAGTCTTCCAGAGCTAGGTGACTTTACATCAGATTGGACGGGCACGTCATCTGGTTTAGTAAGTACGGAAGAAATATCTAGTTGTAATGGCTTCACAATTTTTTCTCCAAAAACGGAATCAATTGCAATATCGTCAGATTTTGTTGGGCTTTTTATTATCTCATCAAATTCAGAGACGCTAGATGGTTTATCATCAAGCTTTCCTGAGATAGGTTTGACGGGGCTAGACTCTTTCTCATGAGGTTTGTTTGGGCTGAGTTCTTTATCTTTTTTAACGGGGCTAGGCTCCTTGTCATCATGCTTCACTGGGCTAGGCTCCTTGTCATCATGTTTGACTGGGCTAGGTTCCTTTTCGTCATGCTTCCCTGGGCTAGGCTCCTTGTCATCATGTTTGACTGGGCTAGGTTCCTTTTCATCATGCTTCACTGGGCTAGGCTCCTTGTCATCATGTTTGACTGGGCTAGGCTCCTTGTCATCATGTTTGACTGGGCTAGGTTCCTTTTCGTCATGCTTCCCTGGGCTAGGCTCCTTGTCATCATGTTTGACTGGGCTAGGTTCCTTTTCATCATGCTTCCCTGGGCTAGGCTCCTTGTCATCATGTTTGACTGGGCTGCTAAGTTCCTTCTCATCATGTTTCACTGGGCTAGGCTCCTTGTCATCATGTTTGATTAGACTGCTAGGTTCCTTTTCATCATACTTTACTGGGCTAGGTACCTTGTCATCATGTTTGACAGGGCTAGGCTCCTTGTCATCATGTTTGACTGGGCTAGGCTCCTTGTCATCATGTTTGACTGGGCTGGGTTCTTTGTCATCATGTTTGACTGGGCTAGGTTCCTTTTCATCATGCTTCACTGGGCTAGGCTCCTTGTCATCATGTTTGACTGGGCTAGGCTCCTTGTCATCATGTTTGACTGGGCTAGGTTCCTTTTCGTCATGCTTCACTGGGCTAGGTTCCTTTTCATCATGCTTCACTGGGCTAGGCTCCTTGTCATCATGTTTGACTGGGCTAGGTTCCTTTTTGTCATGCTTCCCTGGGCTAGGCTCCTTGTCATCATGTTTGACTGGGCTAGGTTCCTTTTCATCATGCTTCCCTGGGCTAGGCTCCTTGTCATCATGTTTGACTGGGCTGCTAAGTTCCTTGTCATCATGTTTGACAGGGCTAGGCTCCTTGTCATCATGCTTCACTGGGCTAGGCTCCTTGTCATCATGTTTGACTGGGCTGGGTTCTTTGTCATCATGTTTGACTGGGCTAGGTTCCTTTTCATCATGCTTCACTGGGCTAGGCTCCTTGTCATCATGTTTGACTGGGCTAGGCTCCTTGTCATCATGTTTGACTGGGCTAGGTTCCTTTTCATCATGCTTCTCAGGGCTAGGCTCCTTGTCATCATGTTTGACTGGGCTAGGTTCCTTTTCATCATGCTTCACTGGGCTAGGCTCCTTGTCATCATGTTTGATTGGACTAGGTTCCTTGTCATCATGCTTCACTGGGCCAGGCTGCTTGTCATCATGTTTGACTAGGCTGGGTTCTTTTCCATCATGCTTCACTACGCTAGGCTCCTTGTCATCATGTTTCACTGGGCTAGACTCCTTGTCATCATGTTTGACTGGGCTGGGTTCCTTTTCATCATGCTTCACTGGGCTAGGCTCCTTGTCATCATGCTTCACTGGGCTAGGCTCCTTGTCATCATGTTTGACTGGGCTAGGCTCCTTGTCATCATGCTTCACTGCGCTAGACTCCTTGTCATCATATTTGACTGGGCTAAGTTCTTTTTCATCATGTTTGACTGGGCTAAGTTCCTTTGCATCATGCTTTACTGGGCTAGGCTCCTTCTCATCCGCTAAAGCAAGCACAGATTTAACGTCTAGCTCCAGAGGTTTTGTAATTTTTTCTTCAAGAACAGAACTAATAACCTTTTCGTCATGCTTAACGGAGCTAGGCTTTTCATCTGTCTTGACTGGGCCGGCTGCCTCATCTTTAGGCTTCGGGCTTAGTTCTTTTTCGTCAACCCGAATTAAAGAAGGTTCCTTCTTTTCATGCTCTACTGGGCTAGGTTTCTTGTCATCATGTTTGACTTGGCTAAGCTCTTTATCATCGGGTTTAACTGGGCCAGGCTCTTTTGCATCAGGCTTGACGGGGCTAGGATCTTTGTCGTGAGGTTTAACTGGACTAAACTCTTTCTCATCGGTCTCAATTGAACTGGGCGCATCATCTTTCACATCAAGCTTGAGTGAACTAGGTTCCTTCTCATCATGCTTGACTAGGCTAGGCTCCTTCTCATCAAGTTTGTCTGGGCTAGACTCTTTCTCATCAGATTTGATAGGGCTGGGCTCCTTCTCTTCACCTTTAGTAAGTACAGATTCAACGTCCAGTACTAAAGGTTTTGTTAGTGTTTCTGCAAGAACAGAACTAATTACCTTTTCATCAAGCTTGATAGGGCTAGGCTCCTTGTTATCAGGTTTGTCTAGGCTAGGTTCTTTAACATCAGGCTTGGCTGAGCTAGGTTCCTTATCATCAGGTTTGACTGGGCTAGGCTCTTTTGCTTCAAGTTTGACAGGACTAGGTTCCTTCTCATCATGTTTTACTGGGCTAAGCTTTTCATCTTTCTTAAGAGGGCTAGGCTTCTTCTCATCTGTTTTGGTAAGTACAGATTCAATGTCCAGCTCTACAGGTTTTGTTGGTTTTGCTTCAACAACGGAACTGATTATCTTTTCATCAGGTTTGATAGGGCTAGGCTCTTTGTCATGTGGTTTCACAGGGCTAAGATCCTTGTCATCAGACTTGTCTGGGCTAGGCTCTTTGTGATGTGGTTTCACTGGGCTAAGGTCCTTGCCATCAGACTTGACTGGGCTAGGCTCCTTGTCATCAGGTTTAACAGGGCTGGGCTCCTTATCATCAGGTTTGAGAAGGCTAGGCTCTTTGTCGTGAGGTTTCACTGGGCTAAGATCCTTATCATGCGGCTCGACAGAACTAGGCTCCTTGTCAGCAGGTTTAATTGGGCTAGGTTCCTTGTCATCAGGCTTGGCAGGGCTAGGCTCCTTATCATCAGGTTTGATAGGGCTAGGCTCCTTTGCATCATGCTTTACTGGGCTAGACTCCTTGTCATCAGGTTTGACAGGGCTAGGCTCTTTGTCATGTGGTTTCACTGGGCTAAGATCCTTATCATCAGGCTTGACAGGGCTAGGCACCTTGTCATCAGACTTGACAGGGCTAGGCTCCTTGTCATCAGGCTTGACAGGGCTAGGCTCCTTATCATCAGGTTTGACTGGGCTAGGTTCCTTTTCATCATGCTTCACTGGGCTAAGATCCTTATCATCAGGCTTGACAGGGCTAGGCTCCTTGTCATCAGGCTTGAAAGGGCTGGGCTCCTTGTCATCAGGCTTGACAGGGCTAGGCTCCTTGTCATCAGGCTTGACAGGGCTAGGCTCCTTATCATCAGGTTTGATAGGGCTAGGCTCTTTGTCGTGTGGTTTCACTGGGCTAAAATCCTTATCATCAGGCTTGACAGGGCTAGGCACCTTGTCATCAGACTTGACAGGGCTAGGCTCCTTGTCATCAGGCTTGACAGCGCTAGGCTCCTTATCATCAGGTTTGATAGGGCTAGGCTCTTTGTCGTGTGGTTTCTCTGGGCTAAGATCCTTATCATCAGGCTTGATATGGCTAGGCTCCTTGTCATCAGGCTTGACAGGGCTGGGCTCCTTGTCATCAGGCTTGACAGGGCTAGGCTCCTTGTCATCAGGTTTAACTGGGCTAGGCTCTTTTGCATCATGCTTTACTGGGCTAGACTCCTTATCATCAGGTTTGACAGGGCTAGGCTCTTTGTCATGTGGTTTCACTGGGCTAAGATCCTTATCATCAGACTTGATAGGGCTAGGCTCCTTGTCATCAGGCTTGACAGGGCTAGGCTCCTTGTCATCAGGTTTGACTGGGCTAGGCTCCTTTACATCAGCCACGACGAAGGTTGGCTCTGTATCATGAAGCTTGATTGGGCTTGGCTCTCCATCTGTCCCAGCAGGGCTAGGTTCCTTTTCATTACCTTTAGTAAATACAGGTTCAATGTCCAACACTAAAGGTTTTGTTAGTTTTTCTGCAAGAATGGAACTAATTACCTTTTCATCAAGCTTGACAAGGCTAGGCTCTTTATCATTTGGTCTGACTAGGCTAGGTTCCTTTGTTTCAGGCTTAACAGGGCTAGGCTCTTTCGCATCAGGCTGGACAGGGCTGGGCTTTTTGTCATCGGGCTTCACGGGGCCCGGTTCTTTCGCATCAGGCACGATTGGGCTAGACTCCTTGTCATCAGGCTTAACTGGAGTAGATGCCTTAGTATCAGGCTTGACAGGGCTAGGCTTCTTGTCATCAGGTTTAACAAGGCTAGGTTCCTTATCATCAGGTTTGTCTGTGCTAGGCTCCTTCACATCAGGTTTAATAAGTACTGATTCAACGCTCAACTCTAATGGTCTAATAAGCTTTTCTCCAAGAACGGAACTAATTATCTTTTCGTCAGGCTCAAATGGGCTAGGCTCTTTGTCATCTGGTTTAATTGAGCAAGGCTCCTTATCATCAGGTTTAACTGGGCTAGGCTCCATCGCATCGTACTTAACTGGGCTAGACTCCTTGTCATCATCAGGTTTAACTGGGCTAGGCTCCTTTGCATCATGCTTGACTGGGCTAGATTCCTTGCCATCAGGTTTGACAGGGCTAGGCTCTTTGTCATGTGGTTTCAATGGGCTAAGATCCTTATCATCAGGCTTGACAGGGCTAGGCCCCTTGTCATCAGACTTGACAGGGCTAGGCTCCTTGTCATCAGGCTTGACAGGGCTAGGCTCCTTGGCATCAGGCTTGACAGGGCTAGGCTCCTTATCATCATGTTTGATAGGACTAAGCTCTTTGTCGTGAGTTTTCACGAGGCTTAGATCCTTGTCATCGAACTTGACAGGGCTAGGCTCCTTATCATCATGTTTGATAGGACTAGTCTCTTTATCGTGAGGTTTCACTGGGCTAAGATCCTTGTCATCAGGCTTGACAGGGCTAGTCTCCTTGTCATCAGACTTGACAGGACTAGGCTCCTTGTCATCAGGCTTGACAGGGCTAGGCTCCTTGTCATCAGGCTTGACAGGACTAGGCTCCTTGTCAGCAGATTTAATTAGACTAGGTTGCTTGTCGTCAGGTTTGACAGAGCTAGGCTCTTTGTCGTGTGGTTTCACCGGGCTAAGATCCTTGTCATCAGACTTGACAGGGCTAGGCTCCTTGTCATCAGGCTTGACAGGGCTAGTCTCCTTGTCATCAGACTTGACAGGACTAGGCTCCTTGTCATCAGGCTTGACAGGGCTAGGCTCCTTGTCATCAGGCTTGACAGGACTAGGCTCCTTGTCAGCAGATTTAATTAGACTAGGTTGCTTGTCGTCAGGTTTGACAGAGCTAGGCTCTTTGTCGTGTGGTTTCACCGGGCTAAGATCCTTGTCATCAGACTTGACAGGGCTAGGTTCCTTGTCATCAGGCTTGACAGGGCTAGGCTCCTTGTCATCAGGCTTGACAGGACTAGGCTCCTTTGCATCATGCTTTACTGGGCTAGACTCCTTATCATCAGGTTTGACAGAGCTAGGCTCTTTGTCGTGTGGTTTCACTGGGCTAAGATCCTTGTCATCAGACTTGACAGGGCTAGGTTCCTTGTCAGCAGGTTTAATTTGGATAGGTTCCTCGTCATCTGGCTTGACAGGACTGGTCGCCTTTTCTTTAGATGCAAGGCGAGTAGATTCTTTCATTTCATCGGTTATATCTGGTAGTGCTTTATCTAATGTTAATTCTAGACCGGTTGTCATATCTTCATCCTTTACTGGTGTTGGTTCTTTCACTTCAATTGTAACTGTGCTCTTTTTAGGCCTCGTATCAGCAATAGATACTTCTTTGAAGGTTCTACTGGATCTTGTACCATCTGGATGTTCATCTGCTTCCATTGAGATTACTGTAATTTTATATTTCGTTATAGTTCTAATAACATTTGAATATTCTTGAATGATTGTTGTTATAATTGTTTTTCTCTTAATAACAAGACCATTTTCAGTAACAGTTACAATCTGAGTAGTTGTATCTTCCTCTGTTTCACCTATTGGTTCAAAGCCTGTTAGCTGCTTTTCAATTTCAAATTCATCTTGAGACGGGCTTGGTGTTTCTCTGTCTAAAACTAATAAAATCTCTTCTTTTCCATCTAATTTGGAGATTACAACCTCATCACGGTGTACAGGGCTAGCTGGCTTATCATCGGGCTTAGCTGAGCTAGTAGTTTTCTTATCCTCTTTAACAGGTTTTTGTTCTTTTATATCAGTAGGCTCAGTATCATCCATTAAAGGTGGACTGAGTACTTCTTCATCAGATTCTACTGGGCTGGATGTCTTAAAACTGGTAACAAGGTCAAGCTTAACTGGTTTGAGAACTTTTTTATCAAGACTGTCCTCCTTTTCAGCAGGCTTTTCAGGACTTGGTATTCTTATATCAGTTTTGTCTGTGCTTAATTCTTCCTCCACAGATAATACTGGACTGAGTACCTTATCTTCCAGCTTGCCTAGGCTTGGTTCGTCCTTCACAGATGATACTGGGCTCGGCGCTTTCTCATCAGACTTGGCTGGACTAAGTTCGTCCTTCACAGAGGATACTGGACTCGGCGCTTTCTCATCAGGCTTGGCTGCACTAAGTTCGTCCTTCACAGATGATACTGGGCTCGGCGCTTTCTCATCAGGCTTGGCTGGACTAAGTTCGTCCTTCACAGATGAGACTGGGCTCGGCACTTTCTCATCAGGCTTGGCTGGACTAAGTTCGTCCTTCACAGATGAGACTGGGCTCGGCACTTTCTCATCAGGCTTGGCTGGACTAAGTTCGTCCTTCACAGATGCGACTGGGCTCGGCACTTTCTCATCAGGCTTGGCGGGGCTAAGTTCGTCCTTCACAGATGAGACTGGGCTCGGCGCTTTCTCATCAGGCTTGGCTGGACTAAGTTCGTCCTTCACAGATGAGACTGGGCTCGGCACTTTCTCATCAGGCTTGGCTGGACTAAGTTCGTCCTTCACAGATGAAACTGGGCTCGGCGTTTTGTCATCAGGCTTGCCTGGACTAAGTTCGTCCTTCACAGAGACTGGACTCGGCGCTTTCTCATCAAGCTTGGTTGGACTAAGTTCGTCCTTCACAGATGAGACTGGGCTCGGCACTTTCTCATCAGGCTTGGCTGGACTAAGTTCGTCTTTCACAGATGAGACTGGGCTCGGCGCTTTCTCATCAGGCTTGGCTGGACTAAGTTTGTCCTTCACAGAGACTGGACTCGGCGCTTTCTCATCAGGCTTGGTTGGACTAAGTTCGTCCTTCACAGATGAGACTGGGCTCGGCGTTTTGTCATCAGGCTTGGCTGGACTAAGTTCGTCTTTCACAGATGAGACTGGGCTCGGCGCTTTCTCATCAGGCTTGGCTGGACTAAGTTCGTCCTTCACAGAGACTGGACTCGGCGCTTTCTCATCAGGCTCGGTTGGACTAAGTTCGTCCTTCACAGATGCGACTGGGCTCGGCGTTTTGTCATCAGGCTTGGCTGGACTAAGTTCGTCTTTCACAGATGAGACTGGGCTCGGCGCTTTCTCATCAGGCTTGGCTGGACTAAGTTCGTCCTTCACAGAGACTGGACTCGGCGCTTTCTCATCAGGCTTGGTTGGACTAAGTTCGTCCTTCACAGATGAGACTGGGCTCGGCACTTTCTCATCAGGCTTGGCTGGACTAAGTTCGTCCTTCACAGATGAGACTGGGCTCGGCGTTTTGTCATCAGGCTTGGCTGGACTAAGTTCGTCCTTCACAGAGACTGGACTCGGCGCTTTCTCATCAAGCTTGGTTGGACTAAGTTCGTCCTTCACAGATGAGACTGGGCTCGGCGCTTTCTCATCAGGCTTGGCTGGACAAAGTTCGTCCTTCACAGAGACTGGACTCGGCGCTTTCTCATCAGGCTCGGTTGGACTAAGTTCGTCCTTCACACATGAGTCTGGGCTCGGCGCTTTCTCATCAGGCTTGGCTGGACTAAGTTCGTCCTTCACAGATGAGACTGGGCTCGGCGTTTTGTCATCAGGCTTGGCTGGACTAAGTTCGTCTTTCACAGATGAGACTGGGCTCGGCGCTTTCTCATCAGGCTTGGCTGGACTAAGTTCGTCCTTCACAGAGACTGGACTCGGCGCTTTCTCATCAGGCTTGGTTGGACTAAGTTCGTCCTTCACACATGAGTCTGGGCTCGGCGCTTTCTCATCAGGCTTGGCTGGACTAAGTTCGTCCTTCACAGATGAGACTGGGCTCGGCGTTTTGTCATCAGGCTTGGCTGGACTAAGTTCGTCCTTCACAGAGACTGGACTCGGCGCTTTCTCATCAAGCTTAGTTGAACTAAGTTCGTCCTTCACAGATGAGACTGGGCTCGGCACTTTCTCATCAGGCTTGGCTGGACTAAGTTCGTCCTTCACAGATGAGGCTGGGCTCGGCGCTTTCTCATCAGGCTTGGCTGGACTAAGTTCGTCCTTCACAGAGACTGGACTCGGCGCTTTCTCATCAAGCTTGGTTGGACTAAGTTCGTCCTTCACAGATGAGACTGGGCTCGGCACTTTCTCATCAGGCTTGGCTGGACTAAGTTCGTCCTTCACAGATGAGACTGGGCTCGGCGCTTTCTCATCAGGCTTGGCTGGACTAAGTTCGTCCTTCACAGATGAGACTGGGCTCGGCGCTTTCTCATCAGGCTTGGCTGGACTAAGTTCGTCCTTCACAGAGACTGGGCTCGGCGCTTTATCATCAGGCTTGGCTAGACTAAGTTCGTCCTTCACAGAGACTGGACTCGGCGCTTTATCATCAGGCTTGACTGGACTAAGTTCGTCCTTCATAGATGAGACTAGGCTCGGCGTTTTCTCATCAGGCTTGGCTGGACTAAGTTCGTTCTTCACAGATGAGACTGGGCTCGGTGATTTCTCTTCAAGTTTGCTTAAAGGTGATTTTGTATCAGTTGCTTTTTCTAATGCAAAATCTATAGATTTATTCAATAAATCTTCACCATCGATTTGCTTCTCAGTTTGTTTGATGTCATGAATATCTATTTCTAAACCAACTTGCTTGACATCAAGTTTGTCAGAAATTTTATCCTTTTTCGTAACTTCATCAGGTTCTTCTTTTGGTTTTAAGTTTTGTTCTACATCCTTGATTTCGTCATCAAGTGATTTCAATTCGTCAATTGTTTTCTCTACCAGTGTTTCTTCTTTATCGGTAATTTTTTCATCTTCTTCTTTTTCAGAAATATGTTTTTTCATATCTTCTTTGGCTGATAATGGGCTTAGAACTCGATATGTAACCAAATCTTGTAAGCCACCATCAGTTTCAGCGTGTACACTGATAATATCTTTTGGTTCCGTCGTGACTTTGGTAAAACTCGGTTTTTTTTCATCAACCAACTTTTTACCGATATGGCTGGGATCTTGATCTGCGTCCAGCACAAGTTCAGGGCTTGGAATTTCATCTTCAGATTGATCTTGGATGTCGGTGTCAATACTGAGTTCTTTCTTTATTTTGTCATGTGTAAGGTCATCTTTGATTTTGATACCTTGATCCACTTCTTCCTTTATCTGAGCCTCTTTCTCTGGACTAGGTTCTTTTACAGGAACTTTGCTGAGAAGGGCATCAGAAGTTTTAGGGACAAGTGGTGGTTCATCGATGGTGATTGTGTGTTTGTCTGGTTTATCTGCCTCCAAAAAATAAGACAGTTTTGGTTCATCTACTGGGCTAATTTTTGTTAGATCTATTTTATTTTCTACAGAATCATGTTTCAGATCCTCATGATCTTCATCAAGAAGATGTTTGTCAACGACAACAAAGCCATCTTCATCCAATTGCTCTTCCTTTTTATGCTCACGTTTGTCATCAACTTCAATGGGCATGCTTTTATCACTTTCTATTGGTTCCTTATGACGAGGTTCGATTGAAGCAGGTATCTTTTCATCAGTTTTGGAAAAACTATGAGCCTTTTCATCAAGTTTGACTGTGCTAGGCGTCTTGTCATGAGGTGTGATAAGGCTCGTCTTTCTTACATGAAGCATGGGCGGGCTTGGCTCTTTGTCGTCTGGTTTGACTGAGCTTTCCTCTTGGTCGGTAGGTTTGACTAAGCTTGGCTTTGTGTAGCCTGGTTTGTCTGGGCTTGACTTTTTTTCGTCAATGTCTATTGGGCTTGTTGCCTTTTCTTCTGGTGTAATAAGGCTTGGCTTGCTTTCATCTGGCTTGACTGATTTTGGTTCTTCAACGTCTGGTATTACTGGGCTTATTTTGTGTTCGTCAGGTTTTTTTGGAGTGGTGGTTAGGCTTGGCTGTCTATCATCAGGCTTGACTGGGCTGGGCTCTTTCTCACCAGGTTTTTCTGGAGTAGTTAGGCTTGGCTTTCTATCATCAGGCTTGACTGGGCTGGGCTCTTTGTCATCGACTGAGCTTGGCTCTTTGTCGCCAGGTTTTTCTGGAGTAGTTAGGCTTGGTTTTCTATCTTCAGCCTTAACTGGGCTGGGGTCTATGTTATCGGGTTTGAGTGAGCTTGGCTCTTTCTCGCCAGGTTTTTCTGGTGTGGTTAGGCTTGGCTTTCTGTCATCTGGTTTGACAGGGCTGGGCTCTATTGAGCTTGGTTCTTTCTCGCCAGGTTTATCTAGTATGGTTAAGCTTGGCTTTCTATCATCAGGCTTGACTGGGCTAGGCTCTTTGTCATCGATTGATCTTAGCTCTTTCTCGCCAGGTTTTTCTGGAGTGGTGATTAGGCTTGGCTGTCTATCATCAGGCTTGACTGGGCTGGGCTCTTTCTCATCAGGTTTTTCTGGAGTAGTTAGGCTTGGCTTTCTATCATCAGGCTTGACTGGGCTGGGCTCTTTGTCATCGGGTTTGACTAAGCTTGGTTTTTCCACATCAACACTTATTGGGCTTGGTGCTTTCTCATCTTGTGTTATAAGGCTGGGCTTTCTTTCGTCAGGTTTAAGAGGGCTTGGTTCTTTCTTGTCATCACTTATTGAACTTGGAGCCTGCTCTTCTGATGTAATTAGGCTTGGCTTTCTATCATCAGGCTTGACTGGGGTAGGCTCTTTGTCGCCAGGTTTTTCTGGAGTAGTTAGGCTTAGTTTTCTATCTTCAGCCTTGACTGGGCTGGGGTCTATGTCATCGGGTTTGACTGGGGTAGGCTCTTTGTCGCCAGGTTTTTCTGGAGTAGTTAGGCTTAGTTTTCTATCTTCAGCCTTGACTGGGCTGGGGTCTATGTCATCGGGTTTGACTGAGCTTGGCTCTTTCTCGCCAGGTTTTTCTGGAGTGGTTAAGCTTGGCTTTCTTTCATCAGGCTTGACTGGGCTGGGTTCTTTGTCACCAGGTTTTTCTGGTGTAGTTAGGCTTGGCTTTCTATCATCAAGCTTGACTGGGCTGGGCTCTTTGTCGTCGAATGAGCTTGGCTCTTTCTCGCCAGGTTTTTCTGGAGTGGTTATTAAGCTTGGCTTTCTATCATCAGGCTTACCTGGGCTGGGCTCTTTGTCATCAGGTTTGACTAAGCTTGGTTCTTCCACATCAACACTTATTGGGCTTGGTGCTCTCTCATCTTGTGTTATAAGGCTGGGCTTTCTTTCGCCAGGTTTAAGAGGGCTTGGTTCTTTCTTGTCATCACTTATTGAACTTGGAGCCTGCTCTTCTGATGTAATTAGGCTTGGCTTTCTATCATCAGGCTTGACTGGGGTAGGCTCTTTGTCGCCAGGTTTTTCTGGAGTAGTTAGGCTTAGTTTTCTATCTTCAGCCTTGACTGGGCTGGGGTCTATGTCATCGGGTTTGACTGAGCTTGGCTCTTTCTCGCCAGGTTTTTCTGGAGTGGTTAAGCTTGGCTTTCTTTCATCAGGCTTGACTGGGCTGGGTTCTTTGTCACCAGGTTTTTCTGGTGTAGTTAGGCTTGGCTTTCTATCATCAAGCTTGACTGGGCTGGGCTCTTTGTCGTCGAATGAGCTTGGCTCTTTCTCGCCAGGTTTTTCTGGAATGGTTATTAAGCTTGGCTTTCTATCATCAGGCTTACCTGGGCTGGGCTCTTTGTCATCGGGTTTGACTAAGCTTGGTTCTTCCACATCAACACTTATTGGGCTTGGTGCTTTCTCATCTTGTGTTATAAGGCTGGGCTTTCTTTCGTCAGGTTTAAGAGGGCTTGGTTCTTTCTTGTCATCACTTATTGAACTTGGAGCCTGCTTTTCTGATGTAATTAGGCTTGGCTTTCTATCATCAGGCTTAACTGGGCTGGGCTCTTTGTCGTCGACTGAGCTTGGCTCTTTCTCGCCAGGTTTATCTGGAGTGGTTAAGCTTGGCTTTCTTTCATCAGGCTTGACTGGGCTGAGCTTTTTGTCACCAGGTTTTTCTGGTGTAGTTAGGCTTGGCTTTCTATCATCAGGCTTGACTGGGCTAGGCTCTTTGTCATCGACTGAGCTTGGCTCTTTCTCGCCAGGTTTTTCTGGAGTGGTAAAGCTTGGCTTTCTTTCATCAGGCTTGACTGGGCTGAGCTTTTTGTCACCAGGTTTTTCTGGTGTAGTTAGGCTTGGCTTTCTTTCATCAGGCTTGACTGGGCTAGGTTCTTTGTCACCAGGTTTTTCTGGTGTAGTTAGGCTTGGCTTTCTATCATCAGTCTTGACTGGGCTGGGCTCTTTGTCGTCGAATGAGCTTGGCTCTTTCTCGCCAGGTTTTTCTGGAGTGGTTATTAAGCTTGGCTTTCTATCATCAGGCTTACCTGGGCTGGGCTCTTTGTCATCGGGTTTGACTGAGCTTGGTTCTTCCACATCAACACTTATTGGGCTTGGTGCTTTCTCATCTTGTGTTATAAGGCTAGGCTTTCTTTTGTCAAGTTTGACTGGACTTGGTTCTTTCTCATCAAGCTTCTTTTGACTTGGCTCTTTTTCATCAAAATGTTCCGAACTTGGTGTCTCTTTCTTCTCTTCTGGTGTGATTAAGCTTGGCTCTTTTATTTCATTGCTTTCGTCATGTAATGTACCGGGTAGTTTTTCTTCTACAGTGCTTTGACTTATGTCTTCTGACTTAAGGGGGCTTGTTGTTTCAGAATCGACCTTACCTGATTCTATGTCAACAAGACTAAGCGTCGTTGTCTCGTCTGGGCTAGGCGATTTATCAGGTAATTGTTTTTCAGGTCTAGGCAATTTATGTTCAAACTCGAATGGGATGGGGTCTGGTTTTTTATCGAACAATTTTATTTGCCTTAAAGTTTGAGTGTGTAATGTGCCATCAATATGGAGATAGTCATACGCTTCTATGGTTACAATGCAAACCTTGTATTTTACCACATTTTTGGTTGAATGTTTATATTCCTGAATAACTGTTGTTATGTGAGATGTTTTGGTTATAACGGTATCGTTCTCAGTAACAGTTTCGCTTTTTTCAGTAGTATGATCTTCAGGTTTACCCAAAGGTTCGAATTCCTTCAGTAATTCCTCAATTTCTAGTTCTTCAGTTTCATCCCAAACCAAGTTAGGTACATACCTAGACAAGTCAGGTACGCACAAAGTTTCACTATGTTTGTCGGTAGAAATTTGCATCGGATCTTCAGGTTGGACTGGAATAGAAGATTCATCCATTGGGCTTGTTGATTCCTCGTCTGATTGGACTGGACTAAGAGTTGTTTCCTCTGGTGTAGTTAGGCCCTCCTTAGATTTGAGTGAAATTGATTTTGTTGCATCAGGTTCTATTAAGCTCTGCTCTTTTTCATCAGGCTTGATTGGACTAGGTGTTGTCTCTTCCGGTGTGAATAAGCTTGGGGTTTTCTCATCATGCTTGACTGGGCTTAGTACAGGGCTAGGTGCCTTCCCATCAAGATGAATTGGGCTAGGTGCTTTTTCATCCAGTTTGACAGGACTGGGTGCTTTCTCATCTGGTTTGACGGGGCTAAGTACCTTCTCATCAAGATGGATTGGGCTGTGTGCCTTCTCATCTGGTTTGACGGGGCTTAGTGCCTTCTCATCAAGATGAATTGGGCTGGGTGCCTTCTCATCTGGTTTGACGGGGCTAGATACCTTCTCATCTGGTTTGACGGGGCTAGGTGCCTTCTCATCAAGATGAATTGGGCTGGGTGCCTTCTCATCTGGTTTGACGGGGCTAAGTGCCTTCCCATCAAGATGAATTGGGCTAGGTGCTTTTTCATCCAGTTTGACAGGGCTGAGTGCTTTCTCATCTGGTTTGACGGGGCTAGGTGCCTTTTCATCAAGATGGATTGGGCTAGGTGCCTTCTCATCAGGTTTGACGGGGCTAGGTGCCTTCTCATCTGGTTTGACGGGGCTAGGTGCCTTTTCATCAAGATGGATTGGGCTAGGTGCCTTCTCATCAGGTTTGACGGGGCTAGGTGCCTTCTCATCAAGATAAATTGAGCTTGGTGCCTTCTCATCTGGTTTGACGGGGCTAGATACCTTCTCATCAAGATGGATTGGGCTAGGTGACTTCTCATCTGGTTTGACGAGGCTTGGTGCCTTTTCACTTGGCTTGACGGGGCTAGGTGCCTTTTCATCAACATGGATTGGGCTAGGTGCCTTCTCACCTGGCGTGACGGGGCTAGGTGCCTTTTCATCAACATGGATTGAGCTAGGTGCCTTCTCACCTGGCTTGATGGGGCTAGGTGCCTTTTCATCAACATGGATTGGGCTAGGTGCCTTCTCACCTGGCTTGATGGGGCTAGGTGTCTTTTCATCAACATGGATTGGGCTAGGTGCCTTTTCATCAAGATGAATTGGGCTAGATGCCTTCTCATCTGGTTTGACGGGGCTACGTTGCTTCTCATCTTGTTTGACGGGGCTTGGTACCTTCTCATCTAAATGGATTGTGCTAGGTGCTTTTTCGTCAGTCTTGACGGGGCTAGGCGATTTTTCTGGTGACTTCACATCAGGCAATTGTATTGTACGTCTCGGCAATTTATCTTCGAGCTCGAATGGAATGGGATCCGGTTTCTTATCGAAAAGTTTTATTTGCCCTAAAGTTTGGGTGTGTAATGAGCCATCAATATGCATATAGTCATACGCTTCAGTGATTGTAATGTAAACCTTGTATTTTACCTCATTTTTGGATAAATGTTTATATTCCTGGATAAATGTTGATATGTAAGATGTTTTGGTAATAACGGTGTCGTTTTCAGTGACAGTTTCGCTTTTTACAGTATTATGATCTTCAAGTTTACCCACAGGTTCGAATTCCTTCAGTAACTCCTTCATTTCTAGTTCATCAGTTTCATCCCAAACTAAGTCAGGTCCCAATTCAGTTACGCGCAATCCAGTTGCGTACACGTTACGTACGCCAGCAGAAGTTGGCGTCGGTTCTGGCTGTACTTGGAAAGAGAATTCATCTTCAGATTCAGTTGGACTGGGTATCTGTTCATCATCATGAATTGAGCTTGTTGCTTCCTCTTCTGACTTCTCTTCCGAAGATTTTACTGAAATTGGCTTTGTGTCATCAGTTTCTATTAAGATTGGCTCTTTTACTTCAGGCTTGATTGGACTAGGTGCTTTCTCTTCCGGTTTGACTGGGCTTCCTGTCTTATCGCTGACATGGATTGGGCTAGGTGTTGTGTCCTCTGGTGTGATTCGGCTTGGTTTTATTTCATCATGTTCGACTGGGCTGAGTACTTTATCGACAAGTTTGGCTGGACTTGGTGCCTTTTCATCAACATGGATTGGGCTAGGTGGCTTCTCATCTGGCTTGAAGAGGCTAGGTGCCTTTTCATCAACATGGATTGGGCTAGGTGCCTTTTCATCACCATGGATTGGGCTAGCTGCCTTTTCATCAACGTGGGTTGGGCTTTGTGCCTTTTCATCAACATGGATTGGGCTAGGTGCCTTTTCATCAACATGGATTGGGCTCGGTGCCTTTTCATCAAGATGGATTGGGCTAGGTGCCTTTTCATCAACATGGATTGGGCTAGGTGCCTTCTCACCTGGCTTGACGGGGCTAGGTGCCTTTTCATCAACATGGATTGGGCTTGGTGCCTTTTCATCAACATGGATTGGGCTAGGTGCCTTCTCACCTGGCTTGATGGGGCTAGGTGCCTTTTCATCAACATGGATTGGGCTAGGTGCCTTTTCATCAACATGGATTGGGCTTCGTGCCTTTTCATCAAGATGGATTGGGCTAGGTGCCTTTTCATCAACATGGATTGGGCTAGGTGGCTTCTCACCTGGCTTTACGGGGCTAGGTGTCTTTTCATCAACATGGATTGGGCTGGGTGCCTTTTCATCAACATGGATTGGGCTAGGTGCCTTTTCATCAACATGGATTGGGCTTGGTGCCTTTTCATCAACATGGATTGGGCTAGGTGGCTTCTCACCTGGCTTTACGGGGCTAGGTGTCTTTTCATCAACATGGATTGGGCAGGGTGCCTTTTCATCAACATGGATTGGGCTAGGTGCCTTTTCATCAACATGGACTGGGCTAGGTGCCTTCTCACCTGGCTTGACGGGGCTAGGTGCCTTTTCATCAACATGGATTGGGCTAGGTGCCTCCTCACCTGGCTTGACGGGGCTAGGTACCTTTTCATCAACATGGATTGGGCTAGGTGCCTTTTCATCAACATGGATTGGGCTAGGTGGCTTCTCACCTGGCTTTACGGGGCTAGGTGTCTTTTCATCAACATGGATTGAGCTGGGTGCCTTTTCATCAACATGGATTGGGCTAGGTGCCTTTTCATCAACATGGATTGGGCTAGGTGCCTTTTCATCAACATGGATTGGGCTAGGTGGCTTCTCACCTGGCTTTACGGGGCTAGGTGTCTTTTTATCAACATGGATTGGGCAGGGTGCCTTTTCATCAACATGGATTGGGCTAGGTGCCTTTTCATCAACATGGACTGGGCTAGGTGCCTTCTCACCTGGCTTGACGGGGCTAGGTGCCTTTTCATCAACATGGATTGGGCTAGGTGCCTCCTCACCTGGCTTGACGGGGCTAGGTACGTTTTCATCAACATGGATTGGGCTAGGTGCCTCCTCACCTGGCTTGACGGGGCTAGGTACCTTTTCATCAACATGGATTGGGCTAGGTGCCTTTTGATCAACATGGATTGGGCTTGGTGCCTTTTCATCAAGATGGATTGGGCTGGGTGCCTTTTGATCAACATGGATTGGGCTAGGTGGCTTCTCATCTGGCTGTACGGGGCTAGGTGTCTTGTCATCAACATGGATTGGGCTTGGTGCCTTTTCATCAACATGGATTGGGCTAGGTGCCTCCTCACCTGGTTTGACGGGGCTAGGAGCCTTTTCATCAACATGGATTGGGCTAGGTGCTTTTTCATCAACATGGATTGGGCTTGGTGCCTTCTCACCTGGCTTGACGGGACTAGGTGCCTTTTCATCAACATGGATTGGGCTAGGTGCCTTCTCACCTGGCTTGACGGGACTAGGTGCCTTTTCATCAACATGGATTGGGCTAGGTGCCTTCTCACCTGGCTTGACGGGGCTAGGAGCCTTTTCATCAACATGGATTGGGCTAGGTGCCTTCTCACCTGGCTTGACGGGACTAGGTGCCTTTTCATCAACATGGATTGGGCTAGGTGCCTTCTCACCTGGCTTGACGGGACTAGGTGCCTTTTCATCAACATGGATTGGGCTAGGTGCCTTCTCACCTGGCTTGACGGGGCTAGGTGCCTTTTCATCAACATGGATTGGACTAGGTGCCTTCTCACCTGGCTTGACGGGGCTAGGTGCCTTTCCATCAACATGGATTGGGCTGGGTGCCTTTTCATCAACATGGATTGGGCTAGGTGCCTTCTCACTTGGCTTAACGGGGCCAGGTGCCTTTTCATCGACATGGATTGGGCTAGGTATCTTCTCACCTGGCTTAACGGGGCCAGGTGCCTTTTCATCAACATGGATTGGGCTAGCTGCCTTTTCATCAACATGGATTTGGCTTGGTGCCTTTTCATCAAGATGGATTGGGCTGGGTGCCTTTTCATCAAGATGGATTGGGCTAGGTGCCTTTTCACCTGGCTTGACGGGGCTAGGTGCCTTTTCATCAACATGGATTGGGCTAGGTGCCTCCTCACCTGGCTTGACGGGGCTAGGTACCTTTTCATCAACATGGATTGGGCTAGCTGCCTTTTGATCAATATGGATTGGGCTTGGTGCCTTTTCATCAAGATGGATTGGGCTGGGTGCCTTTTCATCAACATGGATTGGGCTAGGTGGCTTCTCATCTGGCTGTACGGGGCTAGGTGTCTTTTCATCAACATGGATTGGGCTTGGTGCCTTTTCATCAACATGGATTGGGCTTGGTGCCTTCTCACCTGGCTTGACGGGGCTAGGAGCCTTTTCATCAACATGGATTGGGCTAGGTGCTTTTTCATCAACATGGATTGGGCTAGGTGCTTTTTCATCAACATGGATTGGGCTTGGTGCCTTCTCACCTGGTTTGACGGGGCTAGGAGCCTTTTCATCAACATGGATTGGGCTAGGTGCTTTTTCATCAACATGGATTGGGCTTGGTGCCTTCTCACCTGGCTTGACGGGGCTAGGAGCCTTTTCATCAACATGGATTGGGCTAGGTGCCTCCTCACCTGGCTTGACGGGGCTAGGTACCTTTTCATCAACATGGATTGGGCTTGGCGCCTTCTCACCTGGCTTTACGGGGCTAGGTGCCTTTTCATCAACATGGATTGGGCTAGGAGCCTTTTCATCAACATGGATTGGGCTTGGTGCCTCCTCACTTGGCTTGACGGGGCTAGGTGCCTTTTCATCAACATGGATTGGGCTTGGTGCCTTTTCATCAACATGGATTGGGCTTGGTGCCTTCTCACATGGCTTGACGGGGCTTGGAGCCTTTTCATCAACATGGATTGGGCTAGGAGCCTTTTCATCAACATGGATTGGGCTAGGAGCCTTTTCATCAACATGGATTGGGCTAGGTGCCTCCTCACCTGGCTTGACGGGGCTAGGTACCTTTTCATCAACATGGATTGGGCTTGGCGCCTTCTCACCTGGCTTTACGGGGCTAGGTGTCTTTTCATCAACATGGATTGGGCTTGGTGCCTTTTCATCAACATGGATTGGGCTTGGTGCCTTCTCACCTGGCTTGACGGGGCTAGGAGCCTTTTCATCAACATGGATTGGGCTAGGAGCCTTTTCATCAACATGGATTGGGCTGGGTGCCTTTTCATCAACATGGATTGAGCTTGGTGCCTTTTCATCAACATGGGTTGGGCTAGGTGCCTTTTCATCAACATGGATTGGGCTAGGTGCCTTTTCATCAACATGGATTGGGCTAGGTGCCTTTTCACCTGGCTTGACGGGGCTAGGTGCCTTTTCATCAACATGAGTTGGGCTAGGTGCCTTTTCATCAACAAGGATTGGACTTGGTGCCTTTTCATCAACATGGATTGGGCTGGGTGCCTTTTCATCAACATGGATTGGGCTAGGTGCCTTCTCACTTGGCTTAACGGGGCCAGGTGCCTTTTCATCGACATGGATTGGGCTAGGTATCTTCTCACCTGGCTTAACGGGGCTAGGTGCTTTGTCATCAAGCTTGGTTGGACTTGATGTCTTTTCTTGCGGCTTAACAGGGCTAGTGGATTTTTCGAAAAGTGTTTCCCTATCAGGACTTGGTGATTTTCTTTCTATCAGTTCTGTTTCTAAACTAAGAGGTTTCTTTTCAAATATTTGTCGCTCTGGACTTAGCAATTTATCATCAGGTGTAGAACTAAGTTTTGGTTTTTCATATGCGAGCGAGACCTTTCTTATGGTACGACTTACTTTAGCACCATCTGGCAATTCATCTTCTTCAAAAGTTAAAACAGTCGTTTTATATCTGAATGTTGTTTTAGTTACATTTGTATATTCCTGGAGGATTGTCGTAACTGTTGATCTCCTTTGTATCAATACGCCTTTCTCAGTAATTGTTGTGATTTGCGTTGTTGTTATTTCTTCCGGCTTTCCTGTTGGTTCGAAACTCATAAGTCTTTCTTCGATTTCTAATTCTTCATCTTCATCGTAAATTAAGCTGGGCTTATCGTCTGGTGGTGTTTGACTTAAAGGCTTTGATAGAATTGGGCTAGGTATTATTTCTTCTAATTCAGTCAAGCTTGATTTTTTCTCATCAGGTTTGACGGGAGAACTAGGCTTTTCATCGGGTTTTACAGGACTAGGCGCTTTCTCTTCAATTTTGGTTGGGCTAGGTGTTTTCTCATCTAGTTTAATTGGACTGAGCTTTGGTCGTTCGTGAGAAAGAGATACTTTTCTGTAAGTTCTCCCAACCTTTGTACCGTCAGGCAATTCATCGTCTTCAATTGTCAAAACAGTAGTTTTGTATCTAACTATTGTCCGAGTTATGTTGCTATATTCCTGTAAGACAGTTGTTATGGTTGATTTCCTAGTTATGACAATACTATTTTCGGTAATTGTCGTAATTTGTGTTGAAGAGATTTCTTCTGGTTTTCCAATTGGTTCAAACCCAATTAGCCTTTCTTCAATGTCTAGTTCTTGATCTTCGTCATAAATTAAGCTAGGGATCTTATCTTCCGATGGCATATCTTTCCGAATTTCAAGAGGAGTAGGTATTTGTTCTTCTGATTCTGGTGAGGCTGGAGCTTTTTCACTAAGAACCTGTTTGTCAGGACTGACCTCTTTCTCAGGACCAATTTGCTTTTCCACTATTTTTTCTAATTTGCTGTCCAGCTTATCAAGAACGTCCTTAGTAGTGTCGGCAATTTGACTTTTCATTTCGTCAAATATTGATACTTCTGGTTTTTCTTCATATGGTTTATCTATAGAAACCTTTTCTGAAGATAATTCTTTAAGTGGACTTGGTGTTACTATATCTGCCTTTTCTTGAGCATCCGTTTCGGAAACCTTCTTTTCAGTAATGAGTTCTTTTTCAGGACTTTGTTTCTTTGGAATTTCTTTCTCAGGGCTAGGTTCTTTCTTATCTGTTTTTTTGCCAAAGAATCCAAACACTTCATCTTTGAAAGCAGAAACCTTTCCAGCAACCTTTTCTACTCTTGTTTCAGCTTTTTGAAGTAATGTTTTCTTAGGAATTTCCTTTTCAGGACTTAATGATTTCTCCTCGATAGGTGACTTTTCTTTCAAAAGTTTTTCTGGTTCTTCAGGTTTTTCTGAAATGATTTCTTTCTTCGGTATGACAGATACTTCGTCTAAGCTGGCTCGCTTAGACGTATCGGGGGCAACGTCTTCAAGTGTTTTAGGTTCACTTACTTCAGATAGTTTCGTTTCAATCTTATCAAGTAGAATTTTTTCTTCTTTTTTCTTCAGATCAGCTATTTTTTCTTCAAGTTTTTCAAGTGTCTTAGCTGATTCTAATGCAGTACTGACTTTTTTATCAGGCTTCAATTCTTCAATGTCAACTGTAGCATGATCAGTTATATCTGTACTGATTGCATGCATTTCCGAAACTCCAATTTTAAGGTCTTTGTCTGAAATTTCATTAACATCGTCTACTTTATCTTTGATTTTTTCATCTAAAAGTTCTCTTTTAACTCGCTTACCTTCACTTAGTACGGTCTTGTCTGAAGTTTCACTTGCATCTTCTGATGTTATTGACCGAACAGGTGACACTTCTTTCTGTATAGTATCAGCAATTTCGTGTAATTTTGCATCAAGAGTTTTAATTTCTTTAACGTCCTCATGCAAATCATGTTTTATTTTTTGTTCACTAGTCAAAAGCATCTTTGTTGCTTCAATAACACTTACAGTTTTATCTACACTCGGGAAGGCATCGGGTGATTTACTTAATAAAGGCGACTTTTCAGCCATGATTTCTTCTAAGCTTTTTTCTGATTTCAGTACTTCAGCGACATCAGCAACAATTTTTTCTACTTCTTTAGGACTTAAGGGAGGTTTGTCAGCCATTTCTAATTTGCGAGCCTCCTCAATTTCTTTTTCAACGTCTTCAGGTATTGATGGGATTTTTTCGGGCATACATGGCATCTCTTCGATTACAATAATATCATCTTTAATTGGTGAATCAAGTGTCGTAATGTGAGTTTCTCTTAATTTTTCAGTGTACTGACCGTAGTCATAGTCAGCATCATCATATTCTTTAACGGGTTTTAAGTCCTTATCAGGAGTTGCAGAAACTTTCATTTGCTCGTGGTACATGGGGGACTCTGGTGCTGAACCAGGAGTCACTGTAACGAGTTCAGGATGCGATGCACCTTGTACAGTTTTAACTATTACGTCATCTTGGACAGCTTTCATTCCTTTATAAGTCATAGCACTTTCCTGGTCTAAAAGAGGTAGGTCTTTAGGAACTTTAATATCTTCCGGTTTCCGTTTAATAAATTCTTCTTCTGGCGTTTTCTTTTCTACATAAGTTCTGTAGTCTACTTCCTCGTGCAAAGGTAGGTCGGCTACTTCGTCAGGGGTCTTAACAATTTCTCTTATAGGCACTGGTATCGATTCAAGTTTAGGAGTTTTTTCGAGAGATAATGGTTTCGTGTCGATTAAGCTTTGAGGTGGAATTACTTCCTTCGTTTCCTCTTGAACATGTTTTTCTTCAACTTGTTGATCTTCTTTAATTTCATCGAGAGTTATTCGTTCATCTTCAGGTAGAGTGGGTGCAGTTGTAGCTCCTGATTCGATTGTAGTAGAAATTTTCTCATCCGGCTGAGACTCTTGAACCTGCATTTCAAGAGAATCTTTAGGTTTAGGAATACTTTTACTATCAGAAGTCTTCTTTTCACTGCTAATATCTTGTTTTTCTTCCACACTCACTGAGTGTTCCTTTGATTCAATTTGTTTTGCGTCTGTTTCGATAATTGCTTCAGTCTTTATTTGTGTATCTTCAGGTTTTTCCTGCTCTAATACCGTTACATCTTTCTTTTTCTCAGATTCTTCTTTGTCTTTAGCATGTTTTTGTAATTCATCTTCATGATCATGACTATCTTCTCGATCTACAATCGAGTCCTCAGTATATTGTTCAACTTCTTCCTTTTCAATAATCAGATATTCTTCTTCAAATTCACCGTCGGCAGTCGTTTCAGTCTTGGTGTCGTCTAATAAACAAGTAATTTTTTCGATATCCGATCGCCCTACATACTCAATTTTCTCCTCGGCTTCGCTATCCCTGTTAAATACTGCTTCAATTTCTCTAACAATTTCTTGTTCTTCTCTTTCATCTAATTCTTGCTGTTTTATATCGTCAAGAGACTTTGACGTGTCTTCGTCGGATTTCTTTGCATCTTTTAATATATCCTCATAGTTAACTCTTTGTAACCCCTTTAACTTTGAAGAATCAGCTTTAACTGACTTCACTGATTTAGTTGGGCTCTTCATAGCTTTTAATCCTTTCACTGGTGATGATAGAGGTCTAGGCCGGCGCGAGATAGGTTCTCGTTTAGTTTTAGTGTCTTTCTTTTCGGCTGCTTTTGCCGTGATGTCACGTTTAGGTGATGCTTGTTTATATTTTGATTCAACAACCATGCGATTTTTAGCTTCCTTGGTGCTTTTGGCTGGAGTGCTACCGGGGCTCAGTCTTCTGGTTTTGGCTTTAATTTTTTCTTTTACCGCTGGCACAGATGGACTAGGTTTAGCGTCAACGGATTTTTTGGGTGTCGTTGGAGGTGATTTTTTGTCCTCTGTTGCTGTTTTCTTATCACTGCTTACCGTTGTTTTCCTTTCTGATACGGCCCGCGTTGCACGATGGCCGACTTTGCTCCTAGTCATAGATGACGTCATTTCAGATGTGCGTGGGCCTACCCTTGTTTTCTTTTCTACTTTAGCTTTCGGTTCAGCGTCAACTTTTTTAGCATCAACCTTAACTACAGAGTCTTTAACTTCATCAGTCTTATCAACGCGTTTCGTTTTCTTATCCACAGCCTTCTTTTTGACTTCCTTTTTCTTAGGCAGACCGTCTATCACAGTGCTCTCGTATTGAGCAATCTTATCATCTAGTTTAGTTTCTATTCTCGCAGTGATAGCATCGTGTAAAACGGAGTCCATTTTATCTTCTCCATCTACAAGTTCACTGAGTAATTTATTGTCTATAATATTTTTTGTTTCACCTTCTTTGAGGTCTTTTGGTGGAAGTTCTGGTTCAGAGATTTTCTCTTCTTTCGTTTTTTCAGTAGGTATGCTTCTTTCTTTGCTAGATTTAGTTGCCACTCTTGCGCTAGTCTTTGTAGTTGGGACTGTGGTTGTGGCCGGTGGCGTCATGGGAGTCATCTGCCTTCCCGTGCAAGTGGGGTGCTGTAGAAATTCTAAGTGTTTGAGCCTTTCTAAGCCTTCGAATATTTTATGCTGCGGGGTCGATCCGGGGAACATTATCCTGGTAATTGTATCGTCAGGGTTGGCTGGGCGCCACACCAGTAACGCGCATATCGAGACTAAGTTCGGTATCGGGAAATTAAATTGTCCAGATACACTGGCACCCTCAAATAGTTTTTGTTCACTATTGTGCCAACGTTTTAGGAATTCACGAACGTATTTAGAGTCCTTGGACGGATTCAGTACGTACATGTCTAGGGTTCCTGAAATCAAAGGAAAAAGAAGTATTAGAAGTTGAGAACATAATTATTATTGGATTATTAGGCGTGTAGGTTAGCTGCGATTTATAGAGATAATTCGTGTATGCTGCTTAAAGACGTCAACTAGTATTTATGTAGGTACAAAATTATGTCTTTGATGGTGATGATAATCATCACTTGATTCTGATGTTTCTAGAAACAAATGAAATAAAAAAAGGCTGGGGAAATGCACAAAATAGATTGATTAGCGCGGTTGGATATACATTACACAATAACCAATGGTCAACTTATTTATTGTTTAAATAAGTTGACGATTGGTTATTGTTAAATGCATCACGGCTTGATTAATGCGATTAATAGGAATCGATTGATCATTACAGTCTTGGGAGTAAGTGGGTCTCGAAAAGGCTTACCATGTCCAACTTTGTGGTATAAGTTGATGGGTTCAGGGTTTCTGTAGCAGTGCTGCGGTTTGAGGTTTATATGGCGCAGGTCGGCCATCATGTCGGATCCCTCCTGCAGTAGCGACACTAGCAGGGGATCCGCGTCCTTGTCTCCGTCGGGGCTCGCGAGAGCGCGTCGTTCCTGGAAAAAGCGGGGTTGGATTTGAAAATCGGATCAGAATTGGGTAGGTGACACCACTAATCAATTGACGTACTCTTTATGAGCTGTCACAACGAGATTCCACCATAGATTTTGTATGAAAATACCTATAACGTCATTTTTAATGTTATTTATTTGAACTTTAATTTAAAAAAATAATTTTTATTTGCTTTAAAAACAATAAATATTTAGAGTTAATTCTCTATCTACTTACCTATTTATTGATTTTAAAGCAAATAAAAATGTTTTTTTGTAGTTATTTAAAAAATTATCGGGTTTTCAGGGCTAAAATAAAGTATTTCTTTATAGAAGTGTGTGTTGGAATTATTATTTAATGGTCTCGAGTACCTAATTTTGTATCCCTTGACTACACGGCTACTGTTCTCGGGTTTGATTCTCGTAAGGAGCAAATATTAGTGTGGCCTACAAATACTTGTTCTGGATCTAAGTGTTTGTGTATGTGAGTTTATGTGTTTATAATAAAAGTAGGCACAACATTAGCTAACGTTTCAAATGCTCTAAGTAATAAGCTTTTATTCTTTTCTAGCCTGACGTCTTGTTGTTAATCGTTGTAGTCAGGTCTACATTGTAATTTTACGGATATCTAGCAATTATTATTAAAAAAAAACATTTTTGAATGAACGTTATTTTTTAAGTTTGAATGTATGAAAAAAAATTGAATTCTAAAATTAGAACGGTTTGATAATATATTTTTTCATTGATAGCCCAGCTATTTACAGTATACATACATAATTATGTATATACGTAAGCTGTAAGTTACATGTATAGGAGTAATGTAAGTTACATAACTTTAATACATACCCCAACAAATCACATATTACCAGATTTGGAACACATTAACAAAACAGAATCACTAAAACACTGGAAATAGTCAAAGTCACAATAGATTCTCTCTGGATCACTACGAAACTATAGTCCGTGATGAATGATCGCAATATACTGACTGGAAGGTGATACTATATGCATCACTGATTACCGCAGATTTTAGAACATTATGCTAATATTGCATTGATTTTATTTACTAGGTAAATTCTTCCTTGGATTATGCTTATATAATAATATTAACACCAGTCTATTATTCGTCCACGACAGAGCAACGGCCTCTTCTCATAGGGAGAAGGCATGGACATCACCAAGCTTACTTGAGTACGCTACCGAGCCTACCGTGCTTGAGGCAGATTAGCGATTTTAGACTTATTTATTTCATTAACTAATTATGAGTCTAGGTTTTTTCACGATGTTCTTCATCACCGATGTCGGTGGTGTCTCTTATGAAAAACATGTTGCTACCTAACTCGAAATTGAGACCTTACTTGCCGAAAGTCTTACAATAATTCTTATTAAAAAGATGAAATGGGAAAGGTTAACACTGCAATGAATGTTTGGATTGTTTTGGATGAAACAACAGACAGATAAAGCTCATAATTATACAAATTTTATATGTGTAGGTAGGTATAACATATAAGGGAAAATGCGAGAGAATTTGACTAAAATATCCTCGATAAAACGTTTAGCTTGTTTTTGCAATCAAAGCCACAGGTGCAGCTACTAGTCTACCAGGACAACATAGCATTTGCCAGTTCTACTAGATTGTAAAGGGCACACAACCAGTAAGCAGTGTGTTCAATGAAGTGTATCGACACAGTGTCATGTGTCGGCCTTGTAAGGGCGTCTGTGTGGCGCCAACTACCTCTGATCCCATTGTCGGAATAACTCTCTGAATGTGGGACATGGAGGCAGGAGGTAAGGCAGTGTGAAGGTGTACCTAGCTATCATAATGAATAAGGTTCTAACTTTTCTTCATATGTTTTAAATAAAAAGTGTTTGAAATTTTCTAATTAAACTTTGAATACCTCGATGACCACTGTACTGTTGGATGCAACTGTATGCATCACACCAAAAATAAAAGCTGTTTCCCAACCAGATTTTTTGTCTTCGCTCAAAGTTACTAAGTATGTTGTGTAATTAACGGGTATATGATGTGTCTTTTTACACCTAGTATATGTGCCAAACTTCAGCTAATTCCGTTCAGCTTATTAAGCATCAAAGAGTAAGAAACATCCATTTACCATTCATCCATCCATGCTCACAAACTATCACTCTCCCAAGTCACGTCCACTACATCTCACCTCTTAACAAAAGTGCAAGAAACCTCATCTCACCTCTAAATTACAGAAGAAGTGCCCAATCTGAGGGTACACGGTAGCTCCGGCCTTCCTGCGCAGCACGGATGCCATGCCTGACATGGAGCAGTTGTTGATCCTGGTGAACAGCACCGCGTCCAGCCGGTCCAGGTGGCGGGCGAAGTCCCACCAGCATGCCTTGCGGGAGAAGCCTCCGTCAACTGGAATGTACAGCGGTATATGTCAGTATGTCTTATAGTATAAAATAACGTTGCAACCTGCAAAAATGTTAATTGTTAACACCAATAAGACACCTACCTAAAGGTCAATACTGTTTGGAGGACCTATATCGATAGTTTATTGCTATCTTACCTACCTAAACTGTCAAAACGTCTTATATTATTTTGTTTGTAATGGATAAAGTCAGAAACCACTTAACCAATTAAAAAAATATTTCACCTATGGTAAGCTATACATATAATCAGTGAGTTACAAACGCTATATTTTATTTAAAAAAAAATGGGTTCTATAAGAAAATTCACGCGGACAGAGTTACAGGCAATGCAATAAAGGTACTTTTATATAATTTTGCGACCGTACCCCGTTGAAGACCTTCCCTTAAACACATAAACTGCAAAAGTTAAATAAGACTTACACAAAAGGTTCCATCTAACTAAATTTCCATCAGTTTTACGAGAGACTAAACGAGCATAACAAAACGAGGTTAGATTAGACCCCGCGACCTTTAGATCGTCTGTCAGCGTAATGGCCGCTGCGCTATTGTCTGGCTAACATCCCCTAGGCAGGGGAGATAGCGTGTCTCCTCCACATTGTACTAACATGTTTAGCCATCCACATAAAGTTTTGCAACTGCACGAGAGAACCGCTAGGGATTTGTCGTTCGAGATAACGAGAAAATATTAGATGGCAGATACGTATAACTGGATGCACAAAATTACAATTTGTAGCCATGCTATAGGAACAAAGGCAAAACCTTTTTAGCTCAATGGCACTATTTACACTAGAAATTTCTCTGTTATCGTAGGTGTGTTTAAAAACGTAAACTAAGAAACACAACAAATTTATTTTCCAAGAAAATGACGTTCAAAAGTGCCATTTAAAGGTCTTATTGAAATAAATGATTTAACTTTGACTTTGAAAAACAACCACCTGTAGGCTATATGAATATTTGTTCTATACGGGAATTGAAATCCAGACATGCAGGGCAACAGCTTTTATGTAAGTAGGCATTTTTATTATTTTGTTGGTACTCGTAAACATTTCACTTTATATAAAGTAATTATTTTAAAATAAAATAATATTTATTTAAACGTTATGCAACATAAAACATTCTCTACCAGTCAACCAAAGGTGGTGAAGCGATAACATGGCCGGTGCATATTAATGTACGAGAGAAAACAACAATATTCTCAAATTAAACATGTGAGAATGTGTGAAGTGAACTTTTATTTATGTTTTAAATAATTTTTTGCGCTCGTTCAATAATTTGCACCTGGCGTGTTATATCTTTACCACCTTTGGTTAAGTGGTAGATTTTTTTAAGGCTGTAATTGAAGAAGCTTAATCAAATCAGAACCCTATAACAATTCCAAAATAGGGTTATTCGATTTAACAATAGGTGTTAACTAACCCCACACTGCACGTCCCTACGTGGTTCAAGCACAACAGTTCGCATAAATTCTACCACCATATTCAAGTATTCACACCAAACAACCACCCTATTACAAACTAATTACATGTATACAGTTCAACCCCCTTTTCATACCGAAATCAACATACAAATCACACACAATTCCCCGTTAGGCATACATTGCCGGCTCGCGATACAAACGCGTTCGCAAACACGTTCCTAATACGCAATACGATTAGTACATACCGGAATTCTCAATGAAGCGAAACTCAAATTCGAAATGATACTCTCGGTACACAGTAATTAAGCTTGCATTGTTTCATATAGCTTTTAATTTCTATAGGCACTGAACTTATTGTGTTCTGCCAATGAGCTTTTGATTCGGAAATGTCGAATGAGGTCAGACTCTGATTTAAATAAAGAATGGAATGTTAAGTTTTTAATTGGGTGTCAGTTTGATGTGTGCCAGCACTTTATAGACTTAAATGGAGCTCGGGTGTTGTCCATTTTGTGCTTTTTAATTTAATTTGTTTTGGAGTTGTTTGGTTTTCCATTTACTTACTTATTTACCAATATAGGCACAGGGTTTGGTCTTTTGCTTATTTATCTGATTCATGAAGGTACGAATAGATGATTACTGTTTAAAAATTAGATGCACAATAATATGGATTCACTCTTTTTAAGTAAGTATTAGTAATATAGAAGTGTTTATTTTGTAATGAATAAGAGTACCAATAAAAAACATTTTTAGTTTATAGGTGCAAAATCAATCTAAAGTTAACAAAAAAATCTGTAAGCCTAAAAATCCGGGTATTTTGTTGTTTTTTAAGCCAAAATAAAACTACCATTAAATTTCCAAACATTTTTAATTCAACCTCATGTCACCAAACTCTTCAATAGCTATAGCTCTAATACCTACATCTAAAAGACAGGTATTTCACTCACAAAATATTGACAAGGTGGAACTCAAACAAGATAGATAAAACCCACGGATGGGCACTTGATTGAAAAATAAATTGGACAGGGAATGGATTCCGATGTGCATTTTTGTTTGAACAGCGAATGATGTTACCAACCGCCATTTTGTTTGCGGATAGCGGTAAAAAAAGAAAACTAAATGGTGTAGTGGAATGAAATATCAATGGAGAGGATTAAAGATTGGTAGGAATAAGAATTTTAATTTTAATCCATACCTATTATTATTATAAATGCAAAAGAAACTCTGTTTGTCTGTAATGTTTTCACAACTAAACCACTAAACCGATTTTAAATGAAAGGTCGGGGTAAGTTTGAACCCCAAGACAGGATAATACGCTACTTTTTATTCAGCGACTTCTTCAGCGTTCGTGATAATCAACATTTACTAGAACGCAGTCACGGGCAAAAGCTAGTAAAGAAATAAAAAAAAACAATTAAATCATTTTCGTTTTGTTCCAATGAGTATTATATAAAATGAGTATTATATATTTTTTTAGGTAACACGTTGTTTAGGTTACACCTATTAACTTAGGTGTATCCTTCAAAAAGGTCTAATATACAACGTGACTTTCAATTACGAAATCTACTTGGAAATATGAAAAAAAAAAAAAAAAAAATATCAAATATATGGAACCCCTGATTTTGTTTTTCATACTTCAAAGTAGGTTCTTTAATAAAAGTAGTTCAAATTCATGAGTACTGAGTACTCCCTGGAAGATGTATAACGAATAAAAAGTAATGTTGTATAATTTCCAAAGCGGTAAGATTATTAATCTCAATGTCCCTTTGCCTATTCCGTTACCAGAATATTATGCAAAGTAAATAGGCCAGTAGGTTTACTACGTGACTACATTACTATTCTAGGGGTGCAAGAACTGAGCATAAAGCTTAATTTCCAATTCTAAATAGATTAGATGTCTATCAAAATTGTTATCAAAACAAAATATATTTCATCTCCCATTTTGGTCACTATTTAAAATTACCTACTATATAACATAACATCTGTGAAAGTCAAAGTCAAAGCATTATTTAAATTAGACAATTTACAGGTACTTTTGAATTGTCAAGAAGTTAGACGGAAAGTTGAATTTAGTTGCTCATTCCAAAACGTAGGTCTCTATGGAGAAGAACGAGCAAGGAACTCCATTTTTTAATGATTCTAGGATTTATTTGTGTTTTTATTTAAAGTTATTGGAACATTCTAAACTCAAAATCTTTTAGACTTACAATACAAAAAAAATAACAAATAACAAGGAACTACAACTAAACGAAATGTGTACTCTAAAAACTTTCCAACATTATTGTGTTACACACAGACTTGAGGCCAACGCCGTGCCACTTCCAGTAGCGAGCGTGTTTATATGTGTGTGAGGTTACTTAGTAACACGACGCTGCACGCTCTCGTCCGTGACGTGACACAAAAGGCTTAATGGGGAATGCTGTAATGCTGTTTGTGGCGTTTTTCTGAGTTTTTATCCGGAATACGTCTCTTTAGAAGAACAAGCGCGACATAATTCAATTTTAGGTATTATGCGGGATTAATCAACAGATACAAGTTGATTATTTTGCTTGTGATTGGCAGCTTGATAATCGAATACGTGAGATTTATACTTGATACTTTTTTCAATTTCGTTTTATATTAATATATTCATATTTCAATGAACGTCGATATTTTTCAAACATTTAATGTATTTATTTTAATGTTTTGGCTGGCAGATAACCCTACCCACCTTATATTAAGTGGTCACCGCTGCCTATAGACATCTGCAATACCAGAGGCCTTGCAAATGCGTTGCAATCCCAGAGACAAAGTTAAAATGTCTCATGTGCCTGTAATTACACCGGTATCTATACCCTTCAAATCGGAACACGGCAATGCTCCATTGCGGCAGAAATAAGTAAGGTGGTAGTACTTCCCGGGCGAGCTCCTTAACAAATAAGACAACGTGACAAATAAAAGCTTGTAAGTTTTGTTATAACTAAAGAAAAATTTCAATATTTCAATGTAAACCATTGCTTCGCGTGACAGTCACGTTTTGCAGTGGGTGTTTGCTCAACACGGCGTTGTCACGCTGTTGGACGTGACAATGTAGGCAACGGATTTAATGGAAAATGTTGTTTGTGAAAAATGTGTATTTTATTTGCGCCTAGCCTGGGCGTATTGTTAGTAGCGGTGAGTGGTGTTCGTTGGTTAAACAAAGATATTTTGTTTGGTCAGACTTGATTGGATTTTGATTCTGTAGCGACATCGATCGCTCAACGATGGCAAACTGATGTTGCCTAGATCGCGTTATCAAAGTTCAAGAGGATGGGAAACTGTACACCCTGTTGCTCATACCTCCACAATTCTAAACTACTCAAGCAGAAACTTGCCGTGTTACTAGATAAAAAGTGGTTAACATCAAATTTTTTAGTTGGCGTAATTACAAGTATTGGAACTATATCACCAAACAATTTAAAAGTGTAAGCCAAAGCAATTTATCTAAGAAAATAAAAAATACGATCTGTTTCTTACGGTTGTAAAATAGATAAATGGTAAAACACATATTAATTAATAAGAAAAATATTCAAGCGCTCTTTCTTACTGTTACTTGTTATAGCCTTGCCCGGCAGTGTCCACAATTGTTTCTATTTATTAACACCTACATACACCTCTACATATACACAACCATTCTATTACACAACATCACCTACCTATTTCAATAAACCCCTCCACAATTACATCTAAGAGCCCCATTTCTCGTGACGCAACA
The DNA here is from genome assembly GCA_932526535.1 of Caradrina clavipalpis. Taxonomy (NCBI): domain Eukaryota; kingdom Metazoa; phylum Arthropoda; class Insecta; order Lepidoptera; family Noctuidae; genus Caradrina; species Caradrina clavipalpis. Next base: position 1,014,443 of record OW052101.1, read on the forward strand.
GTGACGTCATGCAGATAAGCCAACAGCGTGTCAGTAGCGTGACACGCGAGTTTGCACGGTAACACGATAGCACGCTGTTGGCTTGACGTGCGCTGTATGGTGGCTTAATGGAAACCTTTGTTTGTGGGGTACACTTTATTTACCTTTATGGTGTCAGCTGTTAGGTCTAGGTACCCTCTATTACTGGTTGGTTGGTGTTTACTGCAAAGGGTGTTTGTATCATGGATATATTTTCATAGCAGTATGTCTGTTTGATTCTGTTTGTTTGTGTTTGTGAGTTTATTTATTTATTTAAACTTTATACACAAAAAAAGTACAAAGCTGACTTAATGCCTTAGGCATTCTTTACCTGTCACCCAAAGGTGGTGAAGAGATAACACGGAAGGTGCAAATTATTGTACAAGAATAAATACAATTAAATGTACACAAGAACAAAATAATTAAAATACTCCATACTCCTTGATGATGTTATGTTTCTTAACACATCGAAAATACGGGGTTGAGTGTGTGCTTAATTTTTGTTTTTATAAAGAGAAAAAAATTTGCTATTTAATATATTGTTTATTATAATAAACTAATGAGGCCCAGAGCGTGACTGTATCAAAATAATATTTGAACTCTTTTAAAAACAAAAACAGGCAATACGAGTATGTAAGTATCGTAGCAGGTGGCGTTCTGTGGTTTCTGCTTGCCCCCATAGGAAAAAGGCGTGAGTTAATGTATGTATGTAAATAAAAAGTCTTACACTAGGAATTTCTCATGCATACTTAATGTGACCATACCTAGTTTAGTGATATAGCACCATCCCGCAAAGAGTATTATTTTAACAGAGTAAAGATTAAAATTAATATTCTTCAAATTGTATAATTTCTAAATGAAAACTCAGCAACACGACAGAAGTTCAATTCAATAAACCAGCAATCTATTTCATATCGCACATTGCTAGTTCAATTTGCAGAAATATTCTGTATTCAATATCTCGTGTTGGAAATCACAGAAATGGATCGAGTGAATCAGCAAATATACATTCGATAGAAAGTGAAAAGTCAATGGATGAATTCTGGATTATATAACTTATGTTTGAGTTCTATTAAATAAAGTGTATTTGGAAATTTTAAAATGTCAGGACCCAACGAAAATTGGAAATGTATGGGGGGGGGGGGGGGCTATGTCCAGCAGTGGACGTCCTACAGCTAATAATTACGATGACGTACTTACTAAGAATCATGCCGTTTTTGGTTAAGAAAAGATCCACGTCATCAGACATGGCTTAATTATTATCTATAGGTACTAAGCTGAAGAGTTTTTTTTATAATATCAGGAACTACTAGCCTGATTTGAACAAATCCTTAAACATTACATAGCCCGTTTATCTACAAAACTTATAGGCTATATAACGTCACGCTAAGACTTACAGCAGAGGAGCAGTTATCAAAGATTCAACTTAACGTTGGTGAAACCGAGGGGTACGGACAGCTAATAGAAGATATTTATAGCAACAACACTAATGAAGAGTAAACACAACTGATTAAAGCCATACTTGTAATAGACAATGGACATATTACGGTGAAGGTAAGTCACTCTTTGTCAAGGAATACACAGACCCAACAAAGCACAAATCAAATAAATAATTTATTGATTTAACAGACAAGCTCTTTGGGACAATCCGCCCTCAAATTCAAACGAATTTGAAACTAAACAACAACGAGAGTGAAACAAAACAATTATCTAAATACTCAAGACATTTCGATACAGAACTCTTCAAACAATATAAGATTGTGTTGCTGACAGGCCATCAGTGAACGCTTGAGCGTCTTTGTACCGGAGACAGCCAATATTTCTTTGGCACAGTACCAAGTTTCAAGTGGTTGTACCACTTTTCAGATTGTGTCAAGGTTCGACTTTTGTAAGTCAATTGGGTGTGGGATTCTCTTGTAAGTTGTAAGCTTTTGCTGAAAATATGATGTTGGAACTAATAGGATCATGTAATAGGAGAAACTGAGGATCACTATCTTTATTTATTTCATGTCTTTTGCTGCCAAACATGCTAGTGGTAAGAAATTGGTTTATATTGGAAGTCGACCCCATACATATAGTTGGGAAAAAGGTTAAGCACATCGCAGCAGTAGAAAAGGCTCGACAGACTAGTTGTTTAAAAAAAATGTGTTTTTTTTATTTTAACATCTGCAAGCTGACGGCCCTTCTTGTGTTAAGTAATCATCGCTGCCTATAAACATCTGCAATACCTTGCAAATGCATTGCCATCCCAGAAACGAAGTTGAAATGTTTCATGTGCTTGTAATTACACCGGCACCCATACAATGGTGGTAGTACTTTTCCGGGCGAGCATCTTGGCAAAGAGCTCTATAACTACTTTAGATCTAGGCTTTATTAAGGCCTGTCTTCATAGGGGCAGAAAACTAGTAAGCGCGGTCGCGGGCACGGTCATATACCGCAGTAGTAATATCAACTGCGTTGTTATGTATGAACCTGTTTATACAAATAATACTGCAGTGTTTGACCGCGACCGAGCCCGTAAGTTGTCCGCTAAAGTGATATTGAGCTTTTATTAAGTCAAAAGTTATATACTATCAAAAATTTACTTAATTTCGATTTTGAATCCCGAGATCTCCCAGACAGCTTTGTAACTCAACTGAGACTTTGTAGCAATCATTAAATTTTAATTGTTTGAACCACTCTACGAGTATGTTGCGTCATCTCGGGAACATTAGGTAAATACTAGCACAGTAAATACTCCTACCCATCTTAGTCACTGGTAATGACGCATGAAGTCTTAAACTCTGAAAATTATTCAAACAACTTAGTATCAGAGTACTAAAACTTTCCAACCGTTTCTTTCAGCCAAAGGCTAAAACCATAAGCAGTGAAAACAACAAAAGTCTCGTAAAACCAAATTGTAAAATGTTCAACATTGAACGAAGTACACAGAGTAATCTTGCCAATGTAACCAAGAGATGAGTTTTGGCAGCGCGCCAATGAAAAGGGAACAGCCAAAAAAATCCGCATGGAAACCCTGAGGCGTGGCGAACTTATGTGGTAAACGAGGGCACTGTATTTACAGAACCTTAGTCAGCTTAGTTATGTAACTTTGGGGAGAAGAACTAAGTTATTTTGTATTTTTAACTCGATTTTTCCCCAGCAAAGGTGGAGTCCCCGAGGCAACATTAGCGTCTTGGTGCTCGTAATGAAATTTATCAATTAGATTTACGAGGAGCTTGGCAGCTAGAAGTTTTCTTACGATCCCCTATTTGCAAAGGTAAGGATACATAGTAATGGAATTTGGACGAGTTTACTTTGTTACTTTTGAATTGTAATTGAATTTCGCGCTTTGAGAAAGTAATAACCAAAGTGACAATTTTGTATAGAAACACAGCCTTTGACTGCAAACAATTTCGGTAAGTCTCCTGATAGTCTTAAGGTGATGCTTTTCAAAGAATTACATTAAAAAATTAGCTCTAAATTGACAAAGCTATAATGTACCGCTCCAAACGCTGTCAAGACTGTAATATTGACCAACAAACAGAATTTCTCCATAGGGGTGCCTCAAGCCGGGGCTGCGGGTTGTTCGAAAGAGATACCGCGCCCCCGGAACGCAAAGGGCACATGAAGGAACATAGACGGGTTTTAGTCAGTAAAAGTCTGACACTCCCTCCCGCCCCGCCCAGGGCGGGGGAAGTTATTTGATGATTTCCCGTCTATAAAAAAAAGGGGTTCCTCAAGGACCTATCCTCGGTCCACCCTGAAATTGACTTACCTAGCATATTAAATCCATTGATGCCGAAGAGTGCGGCATCTCCTTGTCCTCCCGGGAACACGTAGAGCGTCGGGTGGCTGAACCTGATGTTGCCCACCACGTCGCTCGACACCAGGAGTTGGTCCAGGCTTGCTGGCACCACGTACGGGTCCAGGTATGCTGCGAACAAGAGTTTGAAGGTTAAGAGATGTTCTGGAAATGTAAAGTGCGAGATTACGAAGGCAATGGATTTGCAGGTAAAAGTGAGCTTGAGGTGAGCTGTCCTGCCACACATACAAGAGGTTGATAACTCACCTCACACTCACTTCACCAGCATTTTTCAGCTGACTGACTGTAAATATCTCCCATATTTACTGTCTCCGTGCTTTTCAAGATTGTAATACATGTTTGTGCCAAATCTCATTTAGATCCGTTCAGCCGTTCTGGCGTGATTGAGTAATAGTAAGAGTAATATATTTATAATAGTTATGTAAGATTACACGGTGATGTGAATTTATATAAAGACTCACTATCTCAGAGAATTTATATTCGATAAGCTTGAATATTATTGCATATTCTTGACAATTCAAAAAACCCTGCCTGTAAATGGTCTAATTGACATAAATGCTTTGGGTTTGAGTTTATTAAGAACTATAAGTCCATTGTTATAATATTTGAATACACTAAAGCTACCTACCTAACAAGCTCATATTAACTACTTTCTTATTAAAAACGAAAACTTTCATTTTACCTAGGAGAATTCAAAATATCTTTCTCAAGACTTTTTATTTTTAGCGCAATCATTAAAAAACTAACTTGCTCTCATATTAAAAGGCCGTTTCTTTTAGTAATTTTACTGTATGCTGTGAAACTTAATTAAACCAACACTTCATTTTGAAACTTCCGACAAATGGTTCCGAGTTCTAATTAGTTTTTTATCGCGAATTAACGAAGGATTAACGAGACAAATGTTTTGAGAGTTTGTGATGGTTTTTTCTTATCATTTTAATTAACAGCGGCTATGAAATTGGGAACTAAACTTGGTTATAAAAAATTCTAAACAAATTTTGTTAATGTTTTTCATGATTTAAGTAGAGATTAAGATGTCTCCTCGTACTGTAACTATATTGTAGGCATAAGATTACTAACTGGTTAAAAAAGTTCGAATTAGAAGTAGATTCCGCATTTTTTTATCAACGTTAGTTTTAACCACGTAAAAAGTAATAAAATTTATTTGTCAAAATCACAACTAATTATTGAGCGTATGTTAAAGTTAAAGACCAAATTTAAATCATTTATTAGAGACCATTACAAGGCACTTTCGAACATCATATATTAGAAAAAGGTTTGAAATTAGTATGACATTGTAACACCCGAAAAATACTATTCCCACAAAAATATTTTATTTAACAAAATAATGAACAGAAATTATAACCCATTCATCACCACGAACAAAGAGGAATAAACCGTGAACGCGCTCGGGGTATAATAGAGCCTATTTTGACATTTATGCGCGCAGAGATTTAAGCTAAATACTAGTACTCTCTCGGTTTAATAGCACAATACTGCAGTACTGTGAATAGCATTGTTAAGTCTGAAAGCTGTCAGCTATGAAAATTGGAGTGGGAATTTACAGCATTGCAGGGTTGGGTAGTAGACACAACAAACTAATAATCCATCTTCCTTTAAAAAATAATAATATTTTAGCAGTCACCTTAGCAACCATTCGACCGCGCTTAGAAGATTATGATGACATAGTATTTAATACTTAATTAGTTAAGTAACACTTAGGTCGACGGGAACGAAGTCGCGGGTATAGGTAGTTTTCAATAAACTAAAAGTATAATATGTGTAGTAGTTTGAGATCAATAAATGGCTAGTCAATCAAATTGGCCAATAAGTGACGTCACAGTTTGCTATTGCCATATTTTCTACATTTTTTTTTAACTTATGTACTATCTTGAGTACACGTATTAATTTTGTTTCAAATCGGTTCATTGATTACCAAGATTTTGAACATCAGAATCTTGCATGAGATACCGTGCGATATAACTAAGACAACTTTTGTTTTAAAGTTACATAATGCCATACTTTGCTCCTACACAACAAACTAACCTACATTTACACAACCTTAGCAAACCCAAGGAGAGCCTAACAAGATACCATGACCTAGATCCTAACCTAACAGCCTGCATCACGACTCCGACCCAATCAATTACCTGGGACCTAGCCGCCCTAATAACTCACTACACCTGAGAGCTGCCATCAAAGCGTTTCAAACTTTAAGCCCTGTACGGCAAAGTTTAATATCGAATGACAGGGGTCAATTTGCTCGAGTGGCTACGCTTAAGTGGACACGGTTAATTACAAGGATGTTGTTAATTATTTTCCGTGTCGTGGTTGCTCTATAACCTCCATCTTGGGTAAACAATATTTTGCTTATTCTTCTATAGGGAAGAGTCTTGACCTGCAATAATTTAGGCCTCTCTGCACAGATTCGGTTGGCACGGTGGTTAGGGTGGTTACGGGTTCGATTTACACACGGAACAAATATTTGTAAGGTCTACATAAAGTTGTTCGGGGTCTGGTTGTTTGTGTATGTGTGTTTATGTTTGTAAATGCTAAGGTTAAAGAAGAAACTCCGAGAGTGGGGCAAAGTTTTTTTCAAAGAACACAGACATAACCTATGACAATAGACCACATATTATCATAGGGTATTTGAGATGTATGAGAGGCTTTTTATTACTCAACCAGGCGCTCTAAACATTTTGATTATAAAACCTCATATAATTTACTTGTCAATATTTAAACACAAACATGACACGTTCATCAAACTTTATAACGATTACAAATTCCCAATTTTATATTTCATCACATATTGTCCAAAAATAATTAAAGCCAGGCTTTAGATTCGGGCCTACATTGTTCCGAACCTCTGATGTCAATATAGACAGATTTTAATTTCGTAGGATCAAAGGTTAGGCTAGAACATAGGGCTATGTGTGAGTAAACAATAAAATGGCGAGAAGGCTATTGTATGCCCGGCCGGTATGCGCTTATTGAAAATTCCTGGGATCATGTGCCAATATACAGACTAATAATGATTTTATATATTTTAATATTGGGCTCGATATAGTTGGAGTTTCTTGGTTGATTCTAGTTTTGGTGTATGAAAATATTTGGAAATTAATATTAGTCTGGAATCGCCAGTCCGCTTTGAGCAAGGCTGGTGACTAATGCTCGTGCCTTTTCTGAGAAGAGACCTTTGCAATGTAATAATTAATTATTTATATATTTATGTGGTTTTGATGACATATTGTTAATAATCCAAAATGTATTTATTTTTCAAACATAAAACTAATCATATTGTTAATTGATTGTTTTTTCTGATATTTTCGTTCGCTCCGAGAAAATTGTTAGGATTACTTTTACCATTAGAGAAACTTATACCACCTAACTGATATCAAAATAAAAGCTTTGAAAAAGCAACCGCTGACAGTCTCCGTTTAAATGTGCTCAAGACGTATATATACCTAGCAACGCAGGTAAAATACACCTAAAGGCTATTAACTATAAGTATTATATTCCTATATTAAGATCTACAAAAGCACAATATTTATTTTTCCAACACTAATACATCACCGGAAAATTATTCCAGTACCCACTTTATAAATCTTCCTTACACCTAAGTACCTTATTATAAAAATTCGTTGCCCACTTCAAGGTACTTACTTCCCGAGTCTAGACCATTAGTACCCGAGCGAGGATCAAACCATTGTCCTTCAATACATTACGTACCCTATTTGAAGATCTTATTATTCCGAGAGCTAACCGTCACCGTTGGACATTTTGAGAATTGGACATTTTGCCCCTGAACGAACATTTTGAGAATTGGACATTTTGCCCCTGAACGAGCTTCCGTTCAGGGGCAAAATGTCCAATTCTCAAAATGTCCAACGGTGTCAAAATGTCCAATTACCCAAAATGTCCAATGGTCAAAATGTCCAATTCTCAAAATGTCCAATGGTCAAAATGTCCAATTCCCAAAATGTCCAATCTTTGAGAATGTATCAAATTTGTTCAATAACTCATCAAAATGTTTTTTAATACTTATGAAAAATAATAAATACAAAATACTGAAAGAATCGATAACAAAAATAGTGATTTCGGGTATGTTGTGGTCTTCTCTGGTCTTAATTTGTTATTTATAAATAAAACATATTTTGATTCTTTCAGTATTTTGTATTTATTATTTTTCATAAGTATTAAAAAACATTTTGATGAGTTATTGAACAAATTTGATACATTCTCAAAGATTGGACATTTTGGGAGTTGGACATTTTGACCATTGGACATTTTGAGAATTGGACATTTTGACCATTGGACATTTTGGGTAATTGGACATTTTGACACCGTTGGACATTTTGAGAATTGGACATTTTGCCCCTGAACGAAAGCTTCAATGTATCTTGTGTAATTTCTTTGATGAGAGACTAAAATGTCAGCCTCGTCTGGTCGTCATACATTAGTAACAAGGTTAAATCAGCAGATAATAAAATAAAAACTGTTTGGAAAATTATTAATAACGAAACAAATAGAAATAAAAGACATAATGCTGATTATAGTCTAGATACTTCCCGAGGTCCCATAAGCACAAATATCGATGTGGCTCAGGAATTTGTAACATTCTTTACCAATATTCCAATTAAAACTACTGAAGCTTTAAATTCCTCGCCCGCACTTGCTATGGATTTAATAAGGGCGAATGTTTCAGCCTGTCCCAAGGAATTTAAATTTAAACATATCAACCCTCTGGTTGTTATAAAAACATTCAATCAACTCAAGAGCAAGGTTACCGAAGATCTGTGGGGCATGTCTACTAATGTATGTAAATCAATAATTGAGACAGTAGCACCCTATTTAGCTTTGATATTTAATTTGTGTATAGACCAAGGAGTTTTCCCTACTTTAATGAAGCACAGCAAGGTTATACCCCTATTTAAGTCCGGGGATAGCAAAGACACCAACAATTATAGACCTGTGTCGATTTTGCCGGTTTTCAGCAAAGTGTTCGAAAAAGTGATGCTCAATCAAATGCTCAATCATTTCAACTGCAACAACATCTTGCACGATCAACAGTACGGTTTCACCAGAGGGCGTTGTACTACTGACGCCGGTGTCACTTTAATTAAACACATCTTTAATGCATGGGAGGACTCACAGGATGCCATTGGCATCTTTTGCGACCTCTCAAAGGCATTTGATTGCGTAAATCATGAAACACTCCTCCTTAAGCTCGAGCATTACGGACTAGGTCATCTAGCGCGTGACTTGATAAAATCGTACTTAAATGATAGACTGCAGCATGTTCAAATAAACGGTGTAAATTCATTAGGCTTAAAAGTAAAGATGGGGGTTCCGCAGGGTTCTATATTGGGTCCGTTTCTCTTTTTAGTATATATTAATGATTTACCTCATTTACTGAAAAACCAACCTCAAATGGTGTTATTTGCTGATGACACTTCACTGATTTTTAAAGTAAATAGAAAGGCACAACATCTTGACGACGTAAATAACGCTATGCATGAGGTTCATAATTGGTTTACTATAAATAACTTAGTATTGAATGAGAAGAAAACTAAATGCATAAGATTCGCTTTGCCAAATGTTAAAAGTTGTTCATGTAACGTTACATTAAATAAGGATATACTGGAATTCGTCGAAAAGACAGTTTTCCTAGGGATTACGCTTGACTCAAAGCTGCAGTGGAGTCCTCACTTAACATCTCTAGCAGGGCGGTTGAGCTCAGCTGCTTACGCTGTCAGAAAAATCCGACAGTTAACAGACGTGGATACCGCGAGGCTGGTCTATTTTAGTTACTTTCATAGCATTATGTCTTACGGTATTTTGCTTTGGGGGCGGGCTGCAGATATAGATTCTATCTTTATTCTGCAAAAGAGGGCTGTCAGAGCCATCTATAATCTTTGCAGGAGCGAGTCTCTAAGGGAATTGTTCAAAAAAATTAATATCATGACGGTTCCTTGTCAATATATATATGAAAACATTATGCATGTTCGAAAAAACCTTCATCTTTTCAAAAAAATTGGTGATAGACATAATGTTTATACTAGAAATAGGAATAAATTAGATCAACCAAGTTTCAGATTGTCTAAAGTACACACTTCTTTTATGGGGTACTGTGTAAAATGTTATAACAAAATACCGCTCGATATTCTCGAACTAAATGAGAGAAAATTTAAAACTTGCATCAAACGCACACTATGTAGTCAGGCATATTATAAGTTAGAAGATTATATTAATGACAAGAATGCTTGGCTTAATGCTGGTCCTGCTCCACAGAGACACGCGCTCACAAATTAATAGATATTATTTTTTGGGTATGTTTCTTACCACTTTTTAATTTTGATTGACATTAATAACGTCTACCGTTATTTTATTGCTATTTATTTTACATACTATGGATCATCAATCGAATAGGTTCACTAAAACCTTAGTTTTATATAATTTAACATAATTTATTTCAATTTTGTAAATGTGAGTACCATGGAGCCATTTATTTGCTAAGTTACTATGTGTTGGACACTGAGCATGGCAGTTGAGAGCTTCGTCATGCTCTCTTTAATGTCTCGCTGACGGTGGCGCGTGGGTTGGATCGTTTGGTTCCCTTCAAGATGGTTGAGCTAGATGGTGCTGATGCACGTGTTAGAAATAGATAGAGAAAGGGGTAAAATAGTTAAAATAAATTTCAATCAAATATATTTATTTATTTAATATATGGCAATTATCCGATTTATTAAAGTTGCTCAATATTGAAACTAACCTTATGTATCAATGAAAGTCATTTATCATTATTACTCATTTCATTTATTACATCTTTATTAAACAATTGATTCTATATCATCATGTATACACACCAACATTTATACAAAAATACTTTTACACATATACCTATGTACACAACATCATTACTCAATAATAACATCATTTAGTTACTACATCAAGTATATAACCAACACTGCTATCAGCAGTACAAAAGTATATATATAGTAACACTTATAGAAAAGTACCTTTATACACATACTTATACGTATATATACACACGTACATAGCATTTATACAACATCATTGCTTACTGGTAACATTATTTAGCTACCATGTCAGGTAAGTATATAACTAAATAAAGTAAATAACCAATATTGCCACCAGTAATACAAAAGTATATAAGGAACATATAGTTATAATTATAATATCTAATAAAAGAGGAAATATACTTAACTAGCGATCTGCTCGGTCCGACAGCTCAGATAAGAATGACACTCAAAGCGTTGGGCTCTCGCCTTTATAGACAGTGACAAACAAGTGAGTCATCGAGTCGTTAGTACAGAGACTTGTACAAATGTGTCTAGAAATTATATTTATGTGTATAAAAAGCTATAATTATGTAACGACATAAATAATAAAATATAAATAACGTAAAACTGGTCTTAGCTATGTTTTTATGATTTGAATCATAACCGAACCAACTTCCGGTATCAACAAATCACAAAATACAACTTTAGCAATTAAAAATACAGTACATATATTATAACTTTTAATGATTATCATCATTAAAAGCCATAATATATAACACGGCCATTCTGATAAGTACTTCGTTCTCGAAGTACAATCATGATATATCTTTTATATCTTTTTAAGTAGTACATTTATTGTTGTTATAGGTACAGCCACAGGCACAGCCTTTTTTTTTATATTAATACATTTATTATTTTTATAGGCACAGCCACATAATTTATTTTGAAGTGGCATATTTATTATTATTATAGGCACAGCCACAGGTACCCACATTATTTATTTTTATTATAGGCACAGCCATGGGCACAGCCACATTATTTATTTTTATTATAGGCACAGCCATGGGCACAGCCACATTATTTATTTTTATAATAGGCACAGCCATAGGCACAGCCATTTATTTAACAAATATAATAATAACTTATAATTTATCAATATTTGGGGACAAATAGCATCTTCAACAATAGCATTCTCATAAATAATTTTATCTGGCCTATCTAATCGTGAATTTCAATACAAGCCCCTAAATTTTAGCTAAAGCTTTTTATGACATCTATGGTCTTGATAAACGTAAACTATATTCCCTACGTGGTATATATTTATATGTGATTTTTTCTACTTTTTATGGGTCTTTGTTACCTGAATTAAATAATATATTATTATTATATATATTTAAGGGGGTACTGCATCGAACGTTCTTTAAATTTTTGAGCCATGAGACGATTGTGAGCGAGTTCGCGACCTGCTTGAATGTTAAAATCACATTTCGCAACATGATTATTATATCATATTAACATGATTATTATTTACCATAAATTTGGTTCAAGCGAGGCTGAACACAAAGTATATTCGCATTACTACCAATTAGTAGTCGTATAGGGGAAAAACCCGTAGATTTTGAACTGTGGTATTTATGGATTACTGCCATTTCCATAGTTCGTTCGGCCAGTCTGACATATAACCGCGGTGTTCCGTTGACTATCATGTGGTACGTGTTCTATTTCTAAGTCTCGATATAAAGAACAAACTAAATTGGAACTAAAATTTGTGCCACGGTCGGTGACTATTAATGATGGGGTACCAAATAGAGTAATTGTGTCTCTGATCATAGATACTAGCTCAGCTGCCCCTAAGGTCTTTGGCTTAGTCGTCAATAATTAGGAACACATACTTATAACCGTCTGTGGGTTGTGGGAAAAGGCCCTGCACAAACCGAGTGAATAGTATGGTGACTTATATATTGGATGTGTCCGTCTTTTGGGCCAGAATAGAATTTTCGCTCTACATAAATGAAGTAATGGTACAAATACCTGTTCACAAATGCTGCCATTAATGGGAACCAAAAATTGGTCTTTGATTAATGGTTTCTAGAACTACAACTCTATTAATGAGTACCTGTCCTTTTCTATATTTTATTTGGTGAACGATGATCGATACATGAATGGTCATTACCTAACAAAATCGATCTAGCGAATGGGGAGTGACTTTCGCGAATTATTTATTTATCAACTGTTTGCTAATTTAATTATACGTATATAAGTTATTTGTTTTGATTATTATTACTATTTTTTTCCTCTAAAACTGTAATGCTTCATTTTTTATTTTATTATTTTTATTTCATTATTATTATTTTATGGTTAATATGGCTCACACTGATTCGTTGTCTTTTGAAATTTTAGAAGTGATCATCTACGATTACAACATTGGTAATTCGTATCAAATATTTAATTGGAATCGGATTCTAAAATAAACATACGGAAACAGTATAAATATGACATTAATCTACCGGCTGTCAACAATATGCTGTATTATAAAAGTACTTATGTTACTGCTATTCTTGTGTACAACCACCTACCACCAGCCATCAAGCAATTAATTGGAAATATGTTCAAATATAAATTGGTATTTTTTTCAATTTAAAAAGTATTTTATAATTTAAATGAATATCTTAATTCAAAATAATATATATGATAATTATGTAATGAGTATTTTGATAAAAATAATATTTGTGAGTTTTCAAATACCTAATTCTCAAAAAATATCCGACCTGGGTGGATTGTTGATACTAAAAATGTAATGTTTATTAATAAGATCTTAATGTACACAATTATGCAATAATGTATCTTTGTCTTATCTTTATCTTGGTTATTTTGAATTGGTTTAGCTTTCATTTCTTAATTCGTAGCACTTAGTGCGTATTGTAGTACTTTGAGTGACTTTTATTGTTTTTGACATTAGTATATTTATAGAACTGTACAACATAATGTAATGGTGTTTCTTACATGTTCTTCTCCATACGAAACTACTTTTTGGAATGGGCAACTAGATTTAATAGTTAAATTAATTGACGTTTTAAAAGTGCCTTTCATAGTCGAATTGGAATAAATGTTTTGACTTTGACTTTATCAACCAAATATGTAACTATTATGCTTACTTTTTGTCTTTCAACGGGGGCTAACCTACATGGTCTGTAATTTACTACTTTATTATTTTCAATCAAACAAATCAATTGGCCTGTTTTTTTTGTATTTTCTTTTAAGCTTGTGTTCAAATTCTGTATTGAGAATTGAAGCTTAACATAAGCATCACACTGATTAACTAGATATACAGTGGCAACAGGAGATAGATCTTTCCATGTAGGCCTTACAACCTTCAGAATCTAAGTACTATAATTTGAATATCAATATGACGAACTACATTCCTACCAATAAGGAGACCATATGGAATATCTTGGTCACGGGTATGTAAATCTAGTTCTATAGGTACAGACGTTTTCAAATTTAACTGGCACTGTGGTAATTGCAAGTCAGGTATTTCTATTCCATTAGAGCATGGTAGGTACCATACATCATAATTTTGTAGTCTGGTAATAGATTCCCGTATAATGCTACAACTTGCTTCTGTATCGATAATAGAAACAATAGACATGTTACAAATGGTGACATTGATTAGCTTAAATTTTTAAACGTTATTTAAGGTGGCTTGAGCATCTACCCATTGATTTTTCTCAGAGTTCAATTGTTTTTTATTTTTCGAATTTACGATTGTACATTTTTTTATCCTTTGGTGAAGAAATTGTTTCACTAGTTTTTGTGCACTGTGTACAGAAATGTTCTTTTTCACCTCACGTAACGATTTTTTTTTTATGTGTTTTTTTGTCGGTTTTTAGCATTGGCTTGTAATGTTTACTTGGCCCGTGTAAATTGTGGGAAGATTGATCTAATGGTAACTTTTTAGGCTTTTATAAAGCTATTAATTCAGACGTATTTACACTACTGTTAAAAGATGCCATTTTCACATTATTGTTTCGAATACCTCCGCAAACTAGTTATTTTTATTAGACTAAATTTTATTGAAAATACAATTTTAGTATTCTTTAAAACTTCTCTTGCGTAGTGTTATAATCGTTGTATAATGAAATTAATACAGCACCTAAATGTTCCTATGATCCTTCCTGGTGTTGCCAGGGCTCGTACCATGATAATGCAGAGCCCTCGAGGGCCTTACCTGCCTTTGCGATTCTAGTTAAGTCGCTCCAATCAAATTCTTTCTCAGTTTTTCAATATCCGCAAAACATGCCGCTGCTGTCGGTGGCGGTTGGATCAAATATTGAGAGATTCACATCATCCTGCCGATTCTAGCTGGATAACGCTTCTTTGTCAGCAGTAAGCAGCTTCTGGATAATCTCTGTCTCCATTCGGGTAGTGACAAAAATCCTGGAAATATATTCTCATTCACTTAATAAATCCTCATTTTATTTACATTTTAATATTAAAATAAAAACATAATTATTATAAATATTGGTATGGCACCTGGTGATCCCACTTCTGATGTTAGAAATAGATAGAGAAAGGGGTAAAATAGTTAAAATAAATTTCAATCAAATATATTTATTTATTTAATATATGGCAATTATCCGATTTATTAAAGTTGCTCAATATTGAAACTAACCTTATGTATCAATGAAAGTCATTTATCATTATTACTCATTTCATTTATTACATCTTTATTAAACAATTGATTCTATATCATCATGTATACACACCAACATTTATACAAAAATACTTTTACACATATACCTATGTACACAACATCATTACTCAATAATAACATCATTTAGTTACTACATCAAGTATATAACCAACACTGCTATCAGCAGTACAAAAGTATATATATAGTAACACTTATAGAAAAGTACCTTTATACACATACTTATACGTATATATACACACGTACATAGCATTTATACAACATCATTGCTTACTGGTAACATTATTTAGCTACCATGTCAGGTAAGTATATAACTAAATAAAGTAAATAACCAATATTGCCACCAGTAATACAAAAGTATATAAGGAACATATAGTTATAATTATAATATCTAATAAAAGAGGAAATATACTTAACTAGCGATCTGCTCGGTCCGACAGCTCAGATAAGAATGACACTCAAAGCGTTGGGCTCTCGCCTTTATAGACAGTGACAAACAAGTGAGTCATCGAGTCGTTAGTACAGAGACTTGTACAAATGTGTCTAGAAATTATATTTATGTGTATAAAAAGCTATAATTATGTAACGACATAAATAATAAAATATAAATAACGTAAAACTGGTCTTAGCTATGTTTTTATGATTTGAATCATAACCGAACCAACTTCCGGTATCAACAAATCACAAAATACAACTTTAGCAATTAAAAATACAGTACATATATTATAACTTTTAATGATTATCATCATTAAAAGCCATAATATATAACACGGCCATTCTGATAAGTACTTCGTTCTCGAAGTACAATCATGATATATCTTTTATATCTTTTTAAGTAGTACATTTATTGTTGTTATAGGTACAGCCACAGGCACAGCCTTTTTTTTTATATTAATACATTTATTATTTTTATAGGCACAGCCACATAATTTATTTTGAAGTGGCATATTTATTATTATTATAGGCACAGCCACAGGTACCCACATTATTTATTTTTATTATAGGCACAGCCATGGGCACAGCCACATTATTTATTTTTATTATAGGCACAGCCATGGGCACAGCCACATTATTTATTTTTATAATAGGCACAGCCATAGGCACAGCCATTTATTTAACAAATATAATAATAACTTATAATTTATCAATATTTGGGGACAAATAGCATCTTCAACAATAGCATTCTCATAAATAATTTTATCTGGCCTATCTAATCGTGAATTTCAATACAAGCCCCTAAATTTTAGCTAAAGCTTTTTATGACATCTATGGTCTTGATAAACGTAAACTATATTCCCTACGTGGTATATATTTATATGTGATTTTTTCTACTTTTTATGGGTCTTTGTTACCTGAATTAAATAATATATTATTATTATATATATTTAAGGGGGTACTGCATCGAACGTTCTTTAAATTTTTGAGCCATGAGACGATTGTGAGCGAGTTCGCGACCTGCTTGAATGTTAAAATCACATTTCGCAACATGATTATTATATCATATTAACATGATTATTATTTACCATAAATTTGGTTCAAGCGAGGCTGAACACAAAGTATATTCGCATTACTACCAATTAGTAGTCGTATAGGGGAAAAACCCGTAGATTTTGAACTGTGGTATTTATGGATTACTGCCATTTCCATAGTTCGTTCGGCCAGTCTGACATATAACCGCGGTGTTCCGTTGACTATCATGTGGTACGTGTTCTATTTCTAAGTCTCGATATAAAGAACAAACTAAATTGGAACTAAAATTTGTGCCACGGTCGGTGACTATTAATGATGGGGTACCAAATAGAGTAATTGTGTCTCTGATCATAGATACTAGCTCAGCTGCCCCTAAGGTCTTTGGCTTAGTCGTCAATAATTAGGAACACATACTTATAACCGTCTGTGGGTTGTGGGAAAAGGCCCTGCACAAACCGAGTGAATAGTATGGTGACTTATATATTGGATGTGTCCGTCTTTTGGGCCAGAATAGAATTTTCGCTCTACATAAATGAAGTAATGGTACAAATACCTGTTCACAAATGCTGCCATTAATGGGAACCAAAAATTGGTCTTTGATTAATGGTTTCTAGAACTACAACTCTATTAATGAGTACCTGTCCTTTTCTATATTTTATTTGGTGAACGATGATCGATACATGAATGGTCATTACCTAACAAAATCGATCTAGCGAATGGGGAGTGACTTTCGCGAATTATTTATTTATCAACTGTTTGCTAATTTAATTATACGTATATAAGTTATTTGTTTTGATTATTATTACTATTTTTTTCCTCTAAAACTGTAATGCTTCATTTTTTATTTTATTATTTTTATTTCATTATTATTATTTTATGGTTAATATGGCTCACACTGATTCGTTGTCTTTTGAAATTTTAGAAGTGATCATCTACGATTACAACATTGGTAATTCGTATCAAATATTTAATTGGAATCGGATTCTAAAATAAACATACGGAAACAGTATAAATATGACATTAATCTACCGGCTGTCAACAATATGCTGTATTATAAAAGTACTTATGTTACTGCTATTCTTGTGTACAACCACCTACCACCAGCCATCAAGCAATTAATTGGAAATATGTTCAAATATAAATTGGTATTTTTTTCAATTTAAAAAGTATTTTATAATTTAAATGAATATCTTAATTCAAAATAATATATATGATAATTATGTAATGAGTATTTTGATAAAAATAATATTTGTGAGTTTTCAAATACCTAATTCTCAAAAAATATCCGACCTGGGTGGATTGTTGATACTAAAAATGTAATGTTTATTAATAAGATCTTAATGTACACAATTATGCAATAATGTATCTTTGTCTTATCTTTATCTTGGTTATTTTGAATTGGTTTAGCTTTCATTTCTTAATTCGTAGCACTTAGTGCGTATTGTAGTACTTTGAGTGACTTTTATTGTTTTTGACATTAGTATATTTATAGAACTGTACAACATAATGTAATGGTGTTTCTTACATGTTCTTCTCCATACGAAACTACTTTTTGGAATGGGCAACTAGATTTAATAGTTAAATTAATTGACGTTTTAAAAGTGCCTTTCATAGTCGAATTGGAATAAATGTTTTGACTTTGACTTTATCAACCAAATATGTAACTATTATGCTTACTTTTTGTCTTTCAACGGGGGCTAACCTACATGGTCTGTAATTTACTACTTTATTATTTTCAATCAAACAAATCAATTGGCCTGTTTTTTTTGTATTTTCTTTTAAGCTTGTGTTCAAATTCTGTATTGAGAATTGAAGCTTAACATAAGCATCACACTGATTAACTAGATATACAGTGGCAACAGGAGATAGATCTTTCCATGTAGGCCTTACAACCTTCAGAATCTAAGTACTATAATTTGAATATCAATATGACGAACTACATTCCTACCAATAAGGAGACCATATGGAATATCTTGGTCACGGGTATGTAAATCTAGTTCTATAGGTACAGACGTTTTCAAATTTAACTGGCACTGTGGTAATTGCAAGTCAGGTATTTCTATTCCATTAGAGCATGGTAGGTACCATACATCATAATTTTGTAGTCTGGTAATAGATTCCCGTATAATGCTACAACTTGCTTCTGTATCGATAATAGAAACAATAGACATGTTACAAATGGTGACATTGATTAGCTTAAATTTTTAAACGTTATTTAAGGTGGCTTGAGCATCTACCCATTGATTTTTCTCAGAGTTCAATTGTTTTTTATTTTTCGAATTTACGATTGTACATTTTTTTATCCTTTGGTGAAGAAATTGTTTCACTAGTTTTTGTGCACTGTGTACAGAAATGTTCTTTTTCACCTCACGTAACGATTTTTTTTTTATGTGTTTTTTTGTCGGTTTTTAGCATTGGCTTGTAATGTTTACTTGGCCCGTGTAAATTGTGGGAAGATTGATCTAATGGTAACTTTTTAGGCTTTTATAAAGCTATTAATTCAGACGTATTTACACTACTGTTAAAAGATGCCATTTTCACATTATTGTTTCGAATACCTCCGCAAACTAGTTATTTTTATTAGACTAAATTTTATTGAAAATACAATTTTAGTATTCTTTAAAACTTCTCTTGCGTAGTGTTATAATCGTTGTATAATGAAATTAATACAGCACCTAAATGTTCCTATGATCCTTCCTGGTGTTGCCAGGGCTCGTACCATGATAATGCAGAGCCCTCGAGGGCCTTACCTGCCTTTGCGATTCTAGTTAAGTCGCTCCAATCAAATTCTTTCTCAGTTTTTCAATATCCGCAAAACATGCCGCTGCTGTCGGTGGCGGTTGGATCAAATATTGAGAGATTCACATCATCCTGCCGATTCTAGCTGGATAACGCTTCTTTGTCAGCAGTAAGCAGCTTCTGGATAATCTCTGTCTCCATTCGGGTAGTGACAAAAATCCTGGAAATATATTCTCATTCACTTAATAAATCCTCATTTTATTTACATTTTAATATTAAAATAAAAACATAATTATTATAAATATTGGTATGGCACCTGGTGATCCCACTTCTGATGTTAGAAATAGATAGAGAAAGGGGTAAAATAGTTAAAATAAATTTCAATCAAATATATTTATTTATTTAATATATGGCAATTATCCGATTTATTAAAGTTGCTCAATATTGAAACTAACCTTATGTATCAATGAAAGTCATTTATCATTATTACTCATTTCATTTATTACATCTTTATTAAACAATTGATTCTATATCATCATGTATACACACCAACATTTATACAAAAATACTTTTACACATATACCTATGTACACAACATCATTACTCAATAATAACATCATTTAGTTACTACATCAAGTATATAACCAACACTGCTATCAGCAGTACAAAAGTATATATATAGTAACACTTATAGAAAAGTACCTTTATACACATACTTATACGTATATATACACACGTACATAGCATTTATACAACATCATTGCTTACTGGTAACATTATTTAGCTACCATGTCAGGTAAGTATATAACTAAATAAAGTAAATAACCAATATTGCCACCAGTAATACAAAAGTATATAAGGAACATATAGTTATAATTATAATATCTAATAAAAGAGGAAATATACTTAACTAGCGATCTGCTCGGTCCGACAGCTCAGATAAGAATGACACTCAAAGCGTTGGGCTCTCGCCTTTATAGACAGTGACAAACAAGTGAGTCATCGAGTCGTTAGTACAGAGACTTGTACAAATGTGTCTAGAAATTATATTTATGTGTATAAAAAGCTATAATTATGTAACGACATAAATAATAAAATATAAATAACGTAAAACTGGTCTTAGCTATGTTTTTATGATTTGAATCATAACCGAACCAACTTCCGGTATCAACAAATCACAAAATACAACTTTAGCAATTAAAAATACAGTACATATATTATAACTTTTAATGATTATCATCATTAAAAGCCATAATATATAACACACGCGTCATATTCGTGAACGGGTGCTGTCAGTTGGGATTGGTCATCTCTTAACTGCCATGGCTTACATCTTTATTATAATTTTGTTATTTTTTTATATTCACCTTCATTGTTTTCACATATAGAAGCAACAAGAATATTGTAACCAAGTTTTTGTAAAAACCAAATTGAATGAAAAGAGTGTCCATGGAGTTTCTTGCTCGTTCTTCTCCATAGAGACCTACGTTTTGGAACGAGCAACTAGCTTCAATATTAAACTGTAACTTCTTGACAATTCAAAAGTGCCTGTAAATGGTCTAATTGAAATAAATGCTTTGATTTGATTTGATTTGATTTGATTTGTCAACTTCTGGGTTTTATTACTCGTAACATTTTCTTTGTTAAGAACTAGTTTTTGATGAAGAAGAGTTTAGTAGCAATGTAGTCTTATGTCTTTTGTAATTTGAAGTTGGGATTTTGTTTTAATGTGTGTAGCTTAGGACCGGTCATTGTGACTATCTTAAGGGGAGGCTTATATCTAGCAATGGACGTCCTTCGGCTGATATGATGATGATGATCATGATGTGTGTCATTTTAGCTGTGTATTTCTGGAACTGGAGTTGATAGCGCAATTATTCGTATAACTTAAAGGTGGTTGTTTCAGGTCTGTTCTGTTATGTGTGAGTTTAAATCCATACTATAGAATACTATATACTATAATTTTATACTATCCGTACTAATATTATAAATGCGAAAGTAACTCTGTCTGTCTGTCTGTCTGTCTGTCTCTTCTTCAAGCCTGAACCACTGAACCGATTTCATTCAAATTTGATACAGATATAGTCTGGGACCCGAGAAAGGACATAGGATAGTTTTTATCCCGGAAATTCTTCGGGAACGGGAACTATTAATACGCGCGGACGAAGTCGCGGGCAAAAGCTAGTATGTTTATAAATGCACCCACGATACAGGAGAAATTCCTAGTGTGCGACAACTAATTCTTCTCATGGATGTTTTAATATTATTAATCTATCTATATCTATTATGTACTTTCTAAGTTTATCTTGGACATCACTGACATCAGTAACCATGTCAGAGGCCCTTGAGGCGGTTTAGAAACTCTGTCACTAGGGTGTTTGGGGTCGTTAGACCTTACTGCCCACACGATAAGAAGATTAATCTATCAAGCACCATGCAGTAGAAACAATAGAAACTCTATTGGTCTCTGCTCTACCGTCGGTGCAGAAATAGCTTGACGGCTTAAAATTAATCCTCACAGGAGACACAATAGCAAGCAACAATAGCGGCAACAACACGCTTGAATCAAAGGGATTATTGCCTTGAACATCACTGTTGGCAAACAGATTATTATAGAAGGATGCTAGTGTACTTTTCTGTTATCAAACCTCCTTAAAGGTAGGCTTAGTTTTTCATGTAACACAATAAAATGCACAGTAAACATTTGCATGTAACTAAAAGTAAGATTAACAGTAGAATAGAACGTAAGATGAGTAAATAAGAAAGTTTGATGTGTATGAAACAAATGAGGAAAACGAGGGAAGAATGGCGGACGGTTGCTAAAAAGAAGAGCAACCTGCTACCAGCTATTTTGCTTTGTAGCAACCTGTTATGAAAGTAACTCTGTCTGTCTGCCTGTTACGCTTCTACGACTAAACTACTCAACCGGTTTTAAAGACATTTTGTATGGGGTAAAGTTTGAAACCTGGGTTTGGTCCTGGGTTCGATTCCCGGGTCGAGCAAAAAAATGTGTTATTGGGTTTTTCTATGAAATTCTCAGTAGCAGCTCGGAGTTTGGATTTGTGCCCGGTTAATGGCAATAGGCTCGCCCCCAATAGGGGGCAACAGTTCGCCGGTATATTTAGGTCCCATGTAATAACATGGGACCTAAATATAGCGGCGAACTGTGGGTGTACATTGGTACACCTCTGCCTAACCCTTCGGGGAATACAGGCGTGATGATGGTGATGGCTACTTATTATTCCGCGATTTCATCTGCAACCGAAACAACCGGACGAAGTCTCGACGAGAGCTAATACTAAACATAATCTCTTAAGTCCTTCCACCACCAAGTCCCAACTCTTAAGGCTCGTTATAACCAGAAAACTGAACATATTATTAGGCTCTTAAACTTCACCGCTTACCTAAACATATGCTAAAATTAAACATCAAATACTTAACGTGGAGGGTTTCAATAAAACTTCCAACGGTTAACCGATAGGTTGTAAGTTGTGAAAGCAATTTAAACTTGTAACAAGTTAGGGCGCAACCGACACACGAATGTATAAGTTGCAAGTATGAAGGTTGTTGCGCTGTTACATGTTCTACGTTATTGGTGTTATGTTACTCATGAATTGGGTATTGGTTTAACGAGCTAATGAGTAATAATTGTAGTAAGGTTTAATAAAACAAGAAGAGGTGATATACACACCATCATGCCTGTATTCCCCGAAGGGTTAGGCAGAGGTGTAACAATGTACACCCACAGTTCATCGATATGTTTAGGTCCCATGTAACAGGGGGCGAGCCTATTGCCATTAACCGGGCACAAATCCAAACTCCGAGCTACTACTGAGAATTTCGAAGAAAAACCCAATAACACTCTTTGCTCGACCTGGGAATCGAACCCAAGACCTCTAGCGTAGCAGTCGCGCTTAAGACCACTAGGCCAACGAGGTAGTTATAAAGGTGTGATAAAGTTCAAAATACAAAATCAGGGTCAAAGTTAGAACTTGTATTGAAATGAGACAGCTTTACATTAACAACTCGATATTAAAAATCACTAACTCACTTCACACTCTTCTTTAACTTACGCTGAAATGTAACTAAGAAGGCCAATTCTACTTATACGAACGCGTAAATGAGATTACGACTAGATTCTTTCAAGTCGCAATTTCATCTAAGCGACGATGAATGTCCCAAAATGTATGCTTGACAGATTGAGACTAAGATTAAATTGCGATCCCTTCCAATTTGCCCCTCAGATTTTAAATAAGAGGATAAATAACAAAATGACACACATCGTCAGATCATCGGCAGGTCGTGTTCGTCATCGTCATCGTTGCTGCCGACATCGTTGTGTCGTCATGCAATTGGACTCTAATATACACGGAGATAATGTTAATTAGTTTTTTTTTAACTAAAACCTGTCGCCACTGCTGTTTTTTATTAAACATACCGGCGAACTGTAGGTGGACATTTAGTACACCTCTGCCTAACTCTTCGGGGAATAAAGGCGTGATGGTATGTCTGTATGTATCCTCTAGATCCTTGTAGTTTATGATAGCATTAAATTAAGCACGTCATAGATTTTTATTAAATGAATTTTCCGTGACTTATTTTAATTACCTACGATAGAGATCAGAGATGTCAAAGTGTAATCGTGTTTCCAATAAAATAAATGTTGTAAGAGTGGATAAAATATTTCAAAGATATTTTATTCTTGTGTAGACAACGTCAACAGGAAGCCCTCGCGTCGTTTTATATTTTATTTGTCGAAGGTCTGTTTTGAAAAAAAGCGAAAAAAGACGAAGGACGTGATTTTCTCGTTAAATCTGATTTCTTTGAAGTAAATCCGTTTAGGAGACGGATTTTTATTGCGATTTTAGGATGGAGAGAAAATATTCAGTGTTTTTTTTTTTATTATTGAATATTGCGCGAATTGTGATGTATAAAACTGATGCATCATAGGGCTTACTATGATGTAAAATTATGTAAGGAAATGCTAATGTTTTAATTATTTGATTTTAGACTATAAAACGATAATTATCATAATCTTAACTAGCTTCATTTTTAAACTGTAAATTCTTGACAATTTAAAAGTGTCTGTAAATGGTCTAATTGAAATAAATGCTTTGACTTTGCTTATGAAATGAAAAAAGTTTGTTGATTGATATCCTCATTCTTATATTAATTATATGAGGGGTGTTAAATAGACACATCACATAGCGGTTACAAGGAAATGAAATAGACCTTTCTAAAGAACTTCACCAATAAGGTTACACGCACACAGGCACAGCTCCGCTTCCGCGACAACTCACAACCTACCCCCACACACAACCCACCAACAAACTTCAGCGTTACAAACAATTTGCAACTCGTGCGCGTCAAATTAACCCCGCTCACTATATGTGCAGCTTCCTGCCTCGTTGAGCGTAACTTGCCGCATGACAACCGACCGCACTACGCTGTACGTCAACAAAAGAGTTTTTATTGCCGTTTGTTGCAGTTAAAACTGGGTGGAAATGAGCGCTGTTCATGTTAAATGTTTATGGAAGTTTGTGTGGATGTAATTGTGTTGTTGGGAGGATTTGTTGAGTGTCTGCCTGGATCTGTTTGGATGTTAGAATTTGTTTATATTTTTAAATACGAGTGCCTCAATATGCAAGTGTTATGGAACATTTGTATTAGTACTTTGTCAGCTAGTTGTTAACTTTCTTGTGCATGTTGTGGTCTCCTATAAGTAAAGCAGTACACAAACATAATACTTTTGTAATATGGTTTTTATATCATAATTTGTGTTTATCTTTTGTTGGAGATCCTAAATAAATAAATAAATAAATATAGTAAATTTAGCGACCCGGTTGGCTGAACGATTGGTTGCTGCACTGCGTGGCGCAAGATCAGTTCCCTCATAGAAAAAGAAATTATATTACCTATAGTTAGCGATTTTATGTGTTTGTGAACGAATCAACGATACAGGAAAAAGTCTTGGAGTGAGGCAGTGTTTTGTTATTTAAAATAAAATTATGAAATAACATTCGTTTTAATGTTTTTAATAAATATTAATAAACTATTATTTGACACAATAGCTAATAGCTATTGTTTCAAATAATTGTTTCTAATTTATCGATATTGATCATTTTTCCTAAACCGTAGCTAAACAAAAGTCCTTAATACATATTTTATTAAATTCAGGTTAAAGTAACAGTTAAAGTAAGCAATAAAGTCTAGTTATTAATTTAACGTATAATTAACAAGAACTAGAACGAAACCTACAATTTGGACCTAGTTTTGTCTACATTAAGGTTTAAATACGAAAGTCATAATAGTTTGGAACACGCAGCTCGCCTACTTTTATCATTTAAGAGGTAATAAAGTAATGGAGGGACTGTACTAAAACTTTAACGATCAAACTAAAATCTAGTAGAAGCAAAATTGTATAATTTTAGTGCCAATTTAGTGCTTTGTCTATTTAAGTCTCGTTTAGAAAGGTTTTTATATTGTAATCTAGATAATGAAAAAGTTTTGGAAAAGCATTTTAATCTTCTATATTAATGTTCAATTAACTAAGTATGTAATAATAAACAAAATCTTATAATCAAATGCAATAACTAAAATTATTGTAAACGCAATTCAGTGCTACGCCGTAGCCACATCGTAGCGGGTAACCGACGTCGCGCTCGTAGCACTTGTCTACGTTGCTACGCTGATTTGCTTGCCATTTCCAAAGCGCTTGTCATTCCCAGCATTGTGAACGGTATACGGTAGGGTGACCATCGTTTTAAGGAAATTATTGAGGATATTTTGAAATGTAAATATTTTGTTGCTGTGTAGATTTTTCTTCACTTTATATTTTAGATTGGCTTTGAATTTATATAAGGCAATGATAATATAATAATGGCAAATGAAATATCAATATTTTTTTAACAGTTAAAAAACTGTCTCCGTTTTCTAAAAAAAAAATCCTTTCAAAAAGCAAAAATAACCAAATTGCTCCACAAAATTACAGAATCAATCCGTCTCAAACAAGATCCCTCAACATTGAGCAAGGGTATCCTTCATTAAATATTTACAAGGATTTACGTCCCGGTATGAAGCGGCGCCGACAAAGTTAACACTCAAACACCTACAGTTAACACTTCAAACCTGCTTACTAAATTTAATTTACTGCAAGAGAGGTAATTGAGTTAATACTAAAGGTGTTACAACGAAAATGTGCTTTGTTTTAGGCTGTATTTTGAAGCTAAGGGTACCTATTATAGGGCTTAGTACTTATCCCTGTGGGTCTGGCAAAATGGATTTGAAAAAGAGGCTTGTAGCAAATGATGTGTCGAAAGCTTTGTTTAAAATATCATTTGCTGTTTTAAATGTAATTGAAAAATGTTACATACATACGGGTCGAATTGATAACCTCCTTTTTTTTAAGACGGTTAATAAATAGAGAGAGTACCAGTATAAGCTGTACAGGTTGGTCAATACTGGTCGGAAAAAAATAAACAAGAGTGAATTTACATGAAAAGAAAAAGAAGAAATGAATAAATTACAACTAGATTTTAAGATGAAAAATAATAATAGTTTTTTAGGCACCTTTATGTATTCGTCACTCTAACCAATCAATGCCTACATCCAAATTAAATTCAACATATTTCATTTTATTTATAACAATCACACCTACTTTTAAAACAAAATGTAATAAAAAACGATACACAGAAATTGTCTATCGTAAACAAATTACACTAAAGTTTATTTTACAAAACATTCCAGGACTGTCCCACCGTTTAACCTGGCAACCCTACAAGTGGCACGTGCCAGTAACCCAGGCGTACAAGCGGGATCGTTAGTGCAGTGTGAATGGCACAGCTCAACTCAAAGTTATGCTAGCCGTAGCGCAACTTTGAGCCGAAGCCAAACATTCGCAGCTTCAGTTGCGAAGTTTCATGGCAACTAATTAACGTATTGTTAATTACATTTTGGTGGGATGAAGTGGGTTTTGTTGGGTTTCTAGGTATGTATTACTGAAGTGAATTATGGAGCGAATACCTGCTAGAAGTTGGGGTTTATTAAATATTAGCTACTGCCTGCGGTTTCGCCCGGAAAAAGTACCTAAGCATTTAAAGTTGAATTATAATCTAAAAAGCGAACTGTGGGTGCACATTGTTACACCTCTGCTTAATCCTTCGGGGAATCTGCGGGTTGTTTGTTGTTTGGGGAAGTTATTTGATGATTTCCCGTCTTAACAAAAAAAAAAACCTTCGGGGAATACAGGCGTGATTGTATGAATTATAATCTCAAGCGAAGGCATTCCTGGGATAAAAAGTATCCTGTGTTAAGCCAGGAAGCGGTTTATCTAGGTGCCAATTTTCATCCATATATGTTCAACGGTTTACGCGTGATTGAGGAACAAACAACCAAACATCTTTGCCAAATTTTACATTATAATATTAGTAGGAAGTGGAATAACTAATAACTGCCTCGTTGGTCTAGTAGTTTTAAGCGCGACTGCTATGCTAGGGGTCTTGGGTTCGATTCCCAGGTCGAGTAAAAGTGTTATTGTGTTTTTCTATGAAATTCTCAGTAGCAGCTCGGAGTTTGGATTTGTGCCCGGTTATGGCAATCGGCTCGCCCCCTATTACATGGGACCTAAAACATACCGGCAAACTGTGGGTGTACATTGGTACACCTCTGCCTAACCCTTCGGGGAATACAGGCGTGATGGTATGTATGTAGGAAGTAGAATAGGATATGTTTTACTAGATTTTCCCCACGTCTTCGTCTGCGTCAAAGTATTGTCCCACGGGAATCGTACATTTTTCCGGGATAAGAAGTAGCCTATCTGCTATTTTTGACTATAACCTATCTCTGTAGGTTATAGTCAAAGATAGCACATAGGCTACAAACAATCGCACTTCCCCATTCATAATAGAAAGTTAGATTTACTGGAAGATGTGATCATAAAATTATGAATGGTAATAGGTTTTATCATATTTTATCTAGCTTAGAAAACATGATAATATAGTAATAGATTTTTAGAAAGCTTTTTTAAAAACTGGGTACCTAATTTCAGTTTATTTCTGATATTGTTCAGGCAATTCGGTTCGGTCTAAAAAGCAAACAATTAATTGAATCAAATAACGTAGACACTACCTCTAATCTTTAACAACATCCCCGTTAATGAGGCATCATATTACCACAGACCACACAATAACGTACACACCCTTAGAAAATTATGTACAAGATAATAATATATTGCACGCAATCACGCAATTTTGAACTCTATTCCTATCGTGTTATAGTTCATTATCAATGAGAACTGCTCGAGCATATTATTGCTCTGTGTATGTTGACAGTAGGTATGTAAACAGCACTAAATTGCGCAGAGTCAATAATACTAAAACCTAAAGGTGGGTCCACACGACACAGACTTAACACAGACTTCTATAAAATTTTGTCTGTACAACAAATCAGTACAGACAAAATGTCGGTGTATCAGAAAAGTCGGAAGTCTGCGTACATGTCTGTACGATTGTCGGAGCAAAACTCATGATTATTGAATTACTTAATTATTCATTAAAATCGAAGTCTGAACTGATGAAAAGTCTGCACTGACATTTGGTAAAGACCTCTGAGTAAAAATGTTTACTCAGACTTTATAGTCTGTGCAGATATCTGTACAGACAAAAGTCTGTATCGTGTGGATCCACCATAACATCATTAGAGATACTATCTCCACTACTAACTAGACTATATTGGATGTAATCCAGACATATTGGTTTAGTAATCTCATTAGTTTACTCCAATGACAAGCTGACAATGAATAACTTAGGATGACGTTATTTGCTTACACATACCATCACGCCCCGTGTATATGTATTCCCCTAAGGGTTAGGCGGAGGTGTACCAATGTACACCCATAGTTCGCCGGTATATTTTTTAGGTCCCATGTAATAGGGGCGAGCCTAATGCCATTAACCGTGCACAAATCCAAGCTCCGAGCTGCTACTGAGAATTTCATAGTAATTTAATCCGAACTTACTGAAAGGCGGTAAAACAAACCTTTAGGCAGTCATCGTCATTATCGGAATTATGAAAATTAAAGCAATTTATCCGGTCTTCAGAAAAATTACGATTTTTATTAGTAATTCTTCCAGTCATCTATCATCATCATCATCATCTCAGCCATAGGACGTCCACTGCTGAACATAGGCCTCCCATAGTCATCTATATCTCGATCTAATAATACCAAGGAGATCTAATCCAGCAAAATCTAGTCCAATGTCAGATTACGTCATAAATTCAATTTGGTTCGGCCTAATCCCGTCCATCTTTACATTAGGGAAGGACGCGACTGACCTAGTCTCATAATTGAACAGATTTCATTATTCATGAAAATTGGGCAAGCTTCGACTTTGATGATGGATGAGAATTTTACTTAATACTGAGTCCGGCTGGTTTAGCTATATATATCCGTTATTTGAATTTTACCATGAGATATCTGTTTTAAATAAGAAAGGCTTTAATAGTCCACGAAAGATGACAAGACGTATTTAGTTGCATAAAATTAGTTATTTAAGATAATTAACTCGATACATGTTACTATATTTAAAAAAGATTTATCTCGTTACCCACGTTCGTCTCGTTCTGTGGCTTCTGCCTATCCCCATATGAGTTCGGCAGATTTTGTTTTTGTTGCTTTAGTAATTTCCCAGTCAAGATTAGCACGTAAGAATTTTTTGGAAAATCCACCGGCAATGTCGGATTCCTAGACAAGTTGGGACGGTTCACTAGTCAAAAGATAAAAAGCACTTACCAATAAAATCCTTGATGGCTTGAGAGCCAGAGTCTAGTTTATCATTAGGGTTGACCCTAATCTTGCAGTATTTGACAAAGGGCATCTCCGGGAGCTTGGCCCATTCTCCGCCGCCGCTCGTGGAGCAGTGGACATCAATGGAGATCGAGTTCTCGTAGGCGCGGATGACGCGCTGCACCTCGTTCTCTTGGTAAGCATCAGTGAAGTCAGCGAGGGAAAAGGTCCCGTCCTGGAACAAGAAAAGAGAAGTGTGAATAAGTGATAAAGATACAGGCAGATGAAATTAAAATATGTAAGTAACCATTTGTGGTCTAATATAGTGAAGTTTGTGAAGAGTTGAAAGATATTGCCGATATATTTGACCATAGACCAGAAATGACATTCAAAAACACAATATTTCTAAACAAATGTAAACCAAACATTACATAGCCGTTTAGTACTCGTACTACTCATCTTACCAAGTACCATTGAGCTGAAATTATTGCTAGGAAACGGCTTTAGATTTTAGTGTGATAAATCACTGTTGATGGTAATTTTGCTTATGAATACACACAATAGCACAGAAGTCATGAGGGTGTTTAAAGAATTACATTTTATTGATCACTAGCTTTTGCCCGCGACTTCGTCCGCGTGGATTAATAGTTCCCGTTCCCGGGGGATTTCCGGGGTGAAAACTATCCTATGTCCTTTCTCGGGTCCCAGACTATATCTGTACCAAATTTCATTGAAATCGGTTCAGTGGTTTAGGCGTGAAGAAGAGACAGATAGACAGAGTTACTTTCGCATTTATAATACTAGCTTTTGCCCGCGACTTCGTCCGCGTGGATTAATAGTTCCCGTTCCCGGGGGATTTCCGGGATGAAAACTATCCTATGTCCTTTCTCGGGTCCCAGACTATATCTGTACCAAATTTCATTGAAATCGGTTCAGTGGTTTAGGCGTGAAGAAGAGACAGACAGACAGACAGACAGAGTTACTTTCGCATTTATAATATTAGTACGGATTACAGTATGATATGTTAATGTTTTGGTCAAAAAAAAAACGTAGAGAAAGAAGTTGAAATTTTGGAACTCAGAAACAAAAACAATGATTGCAATTATGAGAGACACATCTATCTTTCGACTAACTGTCTTTTTACACCCATTTATGTAAATGGCCATTCTAACCAACAAGTATGGTTACTGTAGCAGTAGTCACTAGTCTAAACAGCTCTATCCCTTGGTACTGCTCCATTAGTATCCAAGAGATCAGTTGAAGTAGTTAGTGACCCATCCATCACGTGTGACATGTGTCTGACATGGGTCATTAGCGTCGATAGCTAGTAGCAGTACTGGTAGGTACATATTGAAAGGAGGAAAACATTCATTTTGTAATTATTGGTAAGTGTTTTGTGAGTCTTTTGGTGGTAAACGAACCGTCACTTCTATTATCAAGATCACACACACACATCAAGACAATCTAAGTCACTAGCTCTCATGATTTTTTTTTCGTGTGAGAGTCTAGCTTACACTGGGCCGGTTTCTTTATTTGCTATTCATTTGAATTTAGTGCTGCATGCTTCTTATGCATTTTATGCTTAATCTCTCTTCTGTCATGTATCTTATAATAATCACATAAACAATTTTGTAGAAAAAATCTTTATCATAGTATGTATCGTCTATTACAGACCAGCCTTGATAAACTTGTTTTTCTATAGTTTCAGTATCTACAATATTAAGTGAGTGCTCATATAGTTAAACTACAGTATCATTGCTTTCATTGTTATCCTTTCCTCGTTCATTACCACCTCCACATTATCTCGTATCCCCACAAAATCGTCTAACATTAACACCGTCCTCGTAATATTCCGTATTCCCATTCACAGATCCTCATAATCCGTTCTTTCAACAAAGGGATCATACTTTTTCACCAGCGTACAATGGCGATTGTTCCAAAGCCAACGTTTTTACGGTCCTCGGTTATTTAATTACCGTCCAGCAGTTAGTTTCGCTTTTTAAGCTTCATTATCAGGACTTAATTAAAAATATTTGAACGCCACGTCGATAGACTGTGAGCAAATTAATTTCCATTGAGTGCCTTTTTCAATATGTGATTTTTGTAACTTCCAATTTATCTTTTTTTAAATAAAGTTTGATGAAATTGAACTTTAATTTGGAGTCATGAGATGTTTAATTTCATTTTAATATGTAACAGATGGTGTGATCGAAATTAGAAGCTGTTTAACATTTAAGAAAAAATAATTATATTTTGGTTTTGAGCATTTACTAATTTTTATTTTTATTTTAACTTTGATTTTCTAAATCTGGAAAATCTGTACCACAAATTTACATATCTAACGGTACATTTATTTATTTTTTCTATGTATTTCATATCCACCTTCATAATTTATCAGTGCCTTTTACAAAAAGCAATCCCATAATATTGCAGCTGTAAAATCCTGTTCTACTTTCGATTGCAGTTTTAATTTCCGTTGAAACTCGTGAGGAAATGTCATTCAACACACGTCCATTCATCGTTTACGAATTAACGAGGTTACCAGCTCGAAATCCAATCCGAAATTCAATATTTCAATTGAAATATGGAGTGAAAAGAACTTCTGTCCAAATGAAATTTAAATCCAAATTAGTTTAGCATTTTCGTTTAAAATCAATGGAAGTTGGCAAAGTAGTAGAAAGTAAGGAAATGTAGTTTAAATCCGGAATAGTGAGGTGGGGAATTTAAATCAAATACGACAGTTAGATGCAGTTGAAGAAGTTTCCAGATTCATTGAATTATATACTTTTTATTTAGACACTATTTATTTCGGAGTCATAGTGCCTTAATATTTAATTGTTTGAAGAATGTTCATCAGTCGAAACGTTAATGTAATAAAGAAGAAAAATAATGTGATATAATAAAAGAGAAACAAAAATAATGTAACCACGGTTTTTGTCAAGTAAAACAAATCCTTCAAAACTACCAAATTTTCTTTTCACTTCTGCACTAGAAAAAACAAATAGCGTAAATTTTGTTAATTCTGAGTTCAACGAATTTTTATTCTTCACCTGTTACATTTCGTACCGTGAAAAATAAATAAAAACTTTTTCCAATTAAGAAAGTTGAAAGTTCAAATAACAGCGATATTAAATTACTTTGAAGAATTTGGTCGCTATAGTTAGTTACACGGTCTTATGTAGGCTTTACTTTATCAAAATTGTTTTAAGACGTTTTTAGCCGACTTCAAAAAAAGGAGGAGCATCTCAAATCGGCTGGATATTTTTTCTAGTGTGTAATCAATTTAAACCAATACAAAAGTATCAGTCGTATATATTATAAATACGAAAGTAACTCTGTCTGTTACGCTTTCAAGGCTAAACCACTGAACTGTTTGATAAAGGTACGGGGTAAGCTTAAACACCTTGAAAGGACCTCTAGGTTTCATTCTCGTATAATTATGTATGATTTGTCTGTTTCAAGTCCTCTACGATTTACAAAATTCATCACATAACTATACATGATATATTTTACTAGAACAGTTCAATATCATAGTTCGTTTAGTATCAGAGTAAACGCCGACTTTTATGTAATAGTTACTATGAAGAACTATAGTTACTAGTTTTACAAAACCCACCCCCAAACAAAACCCGCATGAATAAATAACAGTTCGAAAGCTAATAACACACCTACTTCTAGTTTAACCAAGTCTCCGAATTATCTTCAGTACATTTTCAATTCCAATTTAGTGAAACGTAATGGGAACAGAGTATTCTATTACATTACAGCCGTTCCCTTGATAATGTACCTTAATTTGTCCCAAAATGGCAGCACCATTTTGATTGGGTTTCGCTGATTGGTGGTGACGTAAATACGTTAATTTCTCCTTGCTCAGTTCGGCTTGTGGCTTGGAAGATTTTAGTATTCATAAATGTTGATTTAGTTTGCCTTTTGCTTTATTTGTTTTAATGGTGTTGGGTTTATGTGGTCCTGTGTTTTAGTGGGCACTGTTGTTAAAGGCTTTTGCTGAATTTATTGTTTAAAAACCGGTTAAGTTAAATTATGATGTTATTATTTACGCTTTTAATGTACGTAATATTGGTCGTATTTCGTGTACTAGCTTTTGCCTTTGACTTCGTCCTCGTGAAAGTTGAAGTCAAAATTAAATACGTTGTTAGCTGACGTATATCTTCTGCCTAAAAAATATCTACCTGGCAAAGACAGGGTCAAGGGTCGAGCAGTTTTCAAGATTTCGTGTTTAATCAGTGACTGGTATTTTAGTTTTATTATCATCGTCATCTTCTCTCTCAAAAACATTTTCAGTATTTAAAGTTTTTTTTTTTTTTTTAAAGATCTTTGTTTATTTTACCATCTGTATTGGAGTCTACGTTATTAACTTTATCTATATTATTACAAGAGGTAAACAGGTCTACATTTTCAAGAAGTAAAGATTTTTTGGTTGTGAAAGGTAATCTCTAGAAGTACTGGTCCAATTCCAAAAATTATTACACAGATAGAAACCTCCACTAATACCAAGTGTACTATACTTTATGGCATACTAGACTTCCACGTGAAAGAAGTCGCAGGCAGAATCTAGTACCTATTATATAATAATATGCTGTTTCTTACCTGCATGATCCAGGAGCCATTCCCTGCGAATGTATATCCGGCGTGCACGAGGTGCCTGTGTCTTGTGAACGAGCTGAGCAGGTTGCGCATGCACTGCATCAGCGTGTTCATCTGCGGGTGGATCAGGATCTCTGTCACCAGGTTCTCCGACGCGAACTGGATGAGACGTTCGCCTGGAAGGAGAAGCTCTTGTTAATAAGGGTTTATAGTGTTCTCGTGGTCTAACCAAGAGGTATCGTGTTGCCCAGTTACTGGGTTGTGGAGGTCAGAGAGGCAGTCGCTCCATGTAAAACACTGGTATTCAGCTGCATCCGATTAGACTGTAAGCCGACCCCGACATAATTGGGAAAAGGCTAAGCAGATGATGATGATGTCCACGTGGTAGTAGAACAGAGTCCTAAGTTACAGGTGTACCTAGTTTAGGATCATATTGTAAGGGTCTTGTCCCAAGAACTATTAGAATTTATTATGGTGTATAGGTGGCTGACGCCCCGTCGACCTCGTGTTCGCAAGGGCGACTGATGAGCGTGGGGCAAAAAGTGTTATTGGGGTTTTCCATTAGGAATTTCTCAGTAGTAGACCGGAGTTAGGAAGTTGGTGGTGTAGCACCCCGTGGCAGTGTTTCGTTTTTTTACATGCTTATACTTAAGTTAAAATTGCAGCTAACTGTAAAATTAGCATAGAGAAGATTTATATTGTTCATTACATTTAATTAGAATGAAAAAAAAAACTAAATAATAATTAAATTACAAACTATGTACAGTTAAAATAAAAAAGTAAGGTCATAGGGCGTCAAAAAACTAAATAAAACATAAAGAGAGAAAAATTAAATAAAACATAGCGCGTGGTCATTTGGCAAGACTTTTTATGCATAGAATATTATTCGTTATATCTCGTCCATTTATCATTACTTGTCTTCCTTTACTACCCTATTCTCCTGCGAGTTCAATATTTGTTACCTGACTTTTCGTGTTTTCGTGTATAACTTGTTACGTAAAGAACTTTTCCTTGTTCTTAATATTCGTGCTTCGTGGTTAAGTAAAATATTGCGTGTTGAGGGCACATAACATTATAGTGGGACATTTCTTTACTTTTGGCCCCAATTTTTTGTTAGTTCAACAAATAACTTACTAAGCTTTCAACGTTATACACTTTAGTCTTTCTATACAGTTTGTTGTTTTTTTAGGAAAATAATTATGTGGAGAGTTTTATGTTTCTGAGAGACTGTTAGCAAAAAAATTTAATATTTTATTATTTGGAGGGTTGAATTCTTTTAGACTTTATCGGTTTTTTTGGGGCTATCGCCATTATAAGATAGAACCCGCTAAACCCTCGGCCTACCCGCTTTAATATCACGTCTCATCCTAACATAATTTTCCACCCCCAACCCCTATTAACTTTCAGCTGACACATACGTTCAACCTTGAACGGTCCACAAAGCGTTCAAGAAAAAAATATTAAATCCATGGCGACAAAAAACGTTCCGCATTGCGCCATTTCACCAGCACAGTTATTCGCTATCGACGTCTCCATTCACCCCCATTCACCGCTGTTCAACCCCATTCATCGCTATTCACCTCGTCGCTATTCACCGCGTTACGTACCAATTCTGCGTCGTTTATTTGATTACCGTCTTAATATAATTCGTGTTTGGCTTTATCTGCTCCGTTTTAGTCGTATGGGGGAATTAAGTGAGCAATTGGCAGGGTGATAAAGTCTGGACTGTTAAGTGTTACAGTATTTCGCGCTGAACAAGAGGGTGAATTAGTTGATTGAGAATCCTTGTTACAAGTATACGAACATCTGATTGGATCAGGGGTACTATGTCGTTAGACTGCTCTTGTCTGCTTAGAAAATGTGTTAATGGCTATAGGTAGACCCTCACAAAAGACCAGTGGAAGACTAATTTTGACCTTGGAGCTAAGACCTGAATTAAAGATGCTATGGTTCTAAGGCAAGACTAAGAAACCGCGAAATACGGTGATATTATCATACTTCGAGAATCAGAAGACTATACAAGAGTCTTTTAAGAGCAGATCATTGTCTTAGGTAAGGGTTATTTTAAGGATACTGCAGTTTTAATTAGAGTCAATTTAGTCTCTCCCTGTTCTCCAAACGAAAAGCATATTATGCAAACCTCGGTGAAGACAGACCGGATCCAATGATCGTTTTAAATAAAGCGATAACTACACATCTTGGTACGTATACCCTAGTAACAAAAAACGTTGATAAAATGTTAACAAAAGACTACAAAAACCTCTAAAAACCTACATAAAACATGACATCCACCTCCGTTTATCACTTTCAATTAGTGCCCAATTTGTATGCGATCGATAGCGAATTAATAATACCGGCTATCGGCTATCGGCTATTGTTCCCTAAATGTCAAAGGCCCTCGAATTTTTCGGTCGCTTCCAACTAATTGATGTTACCTAAAAAAAAGCCGAGCTTTTATTTATAGCTTTTTCGTCCGTTTTTTAACAAGGTGGGTAGTATTTCGAAAGGTGGCGGGACTAATTACATGGTCAGGTCTAAAGCAGTGCAGGGTCAAAAATCAGAAAGACTATTTTAAGCTTTGTTAAACGAAATCGAACCGTTCAGCAGTGGACGTTCTGCAGCCTTTAATCACCCTCATACTTCAACGGGTCGGTCGGTCCAACACGCACAGGAAGAGATCAGGCGCTTTCGAGGCACTGTGGTGTCACAAAAGCAACTTCAAAACACCGTGCTGCTGCTGAGGAATTCCAAATCCTAATAACACTTTTTGCCTGACCTTGGAAGCAAAATCATGACCCCCATGCTCAGCAATCGTGCTTGCGACCACGAGGCCAATGGGCAGTCAGACTTTTAATTAAGTGTAGTTCAAAGTAACCCTAGAAGCTTCGAACAATAGAGTTCCCACTTGAAAGAGTGAAGTGCTTCACAAAATTACAATATTGGAGGTATTGTTCGAATTTGATTGGAATACTTTGAAGATAGAAAGGGCTTCTGTGTAACCTTGACATGACCTCAATAGACTAGCTAGTTTAAATTTATACATACATACATACATAAACTGACGCATTTTTCCCGAGGGAAACCACAGAACGCCACCTGCTACGATCCTTACATACTCCTTTCGCCTCATCCACGTTCCGACCTTTCTAAAGAACCTCAACAATAAGGTCAGGGTAGGTCTTTCTAGGGCGTCCCCTCTCCGCATTGCCACTCACATCTGCCATATAAATTCATTTCTTTTTCTAAATATTATTTTGAATAAGGCTTCTTTTTTTTCTCACGTTCCTTATTCAAAAGTGATTACCTAAAATGACGTAGGCCCTAGTAATACCCAAAAAACGTTTCGCAATTTTTGGGTGAAAATTTTCATAATGAAACATCAAGAATACATTTCTCATCCTGAATAAAATATCTGAAAGCCTTTTATGTGCCCATTATCTTAAACAGAAACATAATTAGGATCATCATTACTCTCCGTTGAAACAGTTTTAAACACCTAGGGTTCTCCCAAATTTTCTCTTTACAAAATGAAAGAAGAATTTCAATCAACTCCGATTGTTTTAAAGTTGGAAATATCCGAATTATGTTAAAACATTCAGAGCAGAACCATTTCCAGAAATAATATTGAATTTCATTCCAATTATTATTACTGGATATTTTAGAAATTGAATTGAAATTATCAATATATTGAGTTTTGATAAAGATTGTTTCTGTTGCATATTCCAGAAGCTTGCAATCTGTAACTTTAATTTGTTCTTTGATATTTTTGGCAATTTCAATATGAATATAGCTTTTATTGTGTTGAAATCGTTCATATCCAAAGGCCAAAAGAATAATAAACTCTCACTTTTCTTGCCAAAACGTTAACAAATGTAATCAACCAAATAAAAAATATCTTCCCAAGCAAAATCTCCGTAACGCCAAAAAATCCTTTGACAAAAAATATTAATTCCCAAATGTTGCAAAGCTCAGAGGTGGAAGAGTGAAAAATAATGATATGAGTGAACAAAGCGTTTTGTTCACATGAACACAAAGAAAAGAGGAGTAGTGACAATGCGCCGCCGGCTTTGACACCACACAAGAGACACGACCTTCGGAATGTAGTTCACAGTGATGTGGGGAAGCTGCTTACGTAAAAGTTTTGACTAAGCTAGTGCTACTAAGTAACTACTAGCTTAAGTTCTGCTTTTTGAATCAAGCTAAGTAGATACAGTAGATACTAAAGTCGAAGTCAAAGTCAAAATTTCAAAAACAGCATTAAAAGGCACTGTTGAACGTTATTTACAATCAGTAATATTGATTCTCATTTCCCAATCCAGAAGGTAGTTCCGTATGGAGAAGAATGTGCAAGAAACTTTATATACACTAATACTATACTAATGTGGCTGGTTATAAGAGAAGTAAGAAGAGAAGAGAGACATTCAGACAGTGATGGCAGAAGTAATGAGGAGAATACTGTTTTTAGAGAAAAAAACTGGAAATAGGCAATAGGCTCGCCCCCTATTACATGGGACCTAAATATACCGGCGAACTGTGGGTGTACATTGGTACACCTCTGCCTAACCCTTCGGGGAATACAGGCGTGATGGTAAAACTGGAAATATTTATCAGTCGCTGTATTTCGATCTTGCACCAATCACAATTGTTGTTATGATAGAAAGTAATTACTTTTCTTGGGCCAAAGAATCAGCATTGCCATACAACGTGGCAATGCTGCCAGCCTTCTGGGCACATGTCTCATTGACAGCGATGCGGATGAGTTTTTTGATGCCCTATGACCTTCCTTTCTTTTTTATTTTTAACTGTACATAGTTTTTAATTTAATTATTATTATTCAACTATGTTTTGTGTATGCAAATAAACCATTACTTATACAGTCAAATTAAATGATGATGACATGTTAGGACACCATTGACGAAATTATAAATAATTGTCGCTACAGTTGGAGATCGTCACGTTTATTGCCTAAGTCGAATGAAATAAGTGTGTGAGCAATCGAAATTTTCCTGATAACAAAAATAATGTCCTTGAAGAAGCAGATAAAACTGTGGAAAAATAAAATAGCTTCAAGTGCTTATCAAGAAAAATCCGATTATATTCCAATTCATCCTCGAAATCGGAAAAAAAGATCCGATTAGCAGACTCCAATAAATAAATCTCCAACAAGATATAAAAAAGTGAGCAAATACTTGCTACGGCTTTCCTATCTCGTAGCCAAGATTTCAATAGCT
This sequence comes from Caradrina clavipalpis, assembly GCA_932526535.1. NCBI lineage: Eukaryota > Metazoa > Arthropoda > Insecta > Lepidoptera > Noctuidae > Caradrina > Caradrina clavipalpis. Next base: position 1,054,608 of record OW052101.1, read on the forward strand.
TCGTTGAAAACACTCGGGTTCTGTTGAGCAAATCCTCGCTCACTTGCAGTGGAGATAAACACCGGTATATTGACTTGATCCACAATGTCTTCCCGAGATAATTGGAGTTCGGTTTCAGTTCTGTTAGTAAATCGAATGGTCTTGTTTATTTTTGAACGGAACGCTTGTAATATAAGGAGAAATTGATTGAGAAAATTAAAGCTGGGAATTCTAGGAGGTTGAGATAGCAAAGAGTGTTGTTATTGTCTTTAGTGCTTTGTTCTGAGTTTAAAATTTCGATACCATTGTGTACTTCTTCATAAGCGGTACTCAACCTTGGACATTGATATTCGAATAACAATATTACAAAAAAATAAAAGAGTAGACAAGTATTAAGTTATGGAGCAAGACCGGTCATTGTGACTATTTTTAAGGAAGGCCTATGTCCAGCATTGGACATCGTTTGGCTGATAATTATGATGATGAAGTATGGAGTTTCTTGCCCACTCCTATCCATACAAAACTACCTTTTGAACCAGGCACACGTTCAAAAGCGCCTTATAATGGTCTAATTGAAATAAATGATTCGCCTTTGACATTGTTACTTTGTTAACATATACCCTGATTATGTAATCAGCAAACTAAGCAGCTAATTCTTGCTTAAACACTTATATAACATGACCTTTCGCTGTTAGTACAATAATAAACCTTAAAGTGTAGGCGGTAGGTATATAATCTCTATTTCCAAGTAGAATTCAATTAAGTTATATAATATTGCAATTAGTAAATTGTATTGTTATTTTTGTATCAAATGGCTTTAGAACCTTTTATAGAATTATCCGAAATACCATACGCTGCCATGTCTGAAATACGTGTATTTCAATTTAATCGGATTATGCGAACCTTTGCCGTTACATTCCATTGCTCATAGCAATTAGCAATTAAAATGAAAACCAGGTAGGATAACTGGATTTTATCATTATGCAAATTAGAATTACGGTTTTATATAAATTGGATTGGTAAAGCTGATTATTTTTTGAATAAATAAAAAAGTAAAGGATTAAGGGAAAATACCAATTAAATAAAAAAGTAATATAGGAAACGACAGCCTTTTCCATGAATGTTTCGTTGACTGTACTATTCAGCTTATTTTTATTAATGCGCCGTCAGTCAAGAAAAGATTCATTGAAATAGTTTAAAAAGCCTTGAAAATAAGCCAACGTCGACTATTGTGAAGGAAAGCTTTTAAAGCCATTAAGTACCTTCTTTACTACTTGAGACTTTCAATGCTACTTTTTTTAGTTTTATTTCTTGGTATTTAATCAGCCAGTTCTTTAAGTACACTTTTTTTTCTCTAGTACTTCTTTTTCTTTTCGACTCAATGTTACTTAACCCTTAAGTAACATTGAATAAAAGTTATTGCTGGAAAACGATTTTTGGTGTAAAAATCTCTGTTTATGGTAGTGCGTTTACAGTTGTATGCAACAGTATAGTAGTGGTAGGAGTATTTAAAGTTTCATGTTTTTGTAAAAAAAACTGAAAATGCTGAAATATTGACTTTGACCGTCAGTATTGACGTTACCTGGTTAGTTGCACTTTGGTAAAAAAATATTGCAATGATGGGAAAAGCATGTAACTTTCTGTATTTTTGGTGGCTTTTTACATCCCTTATGATGTAAAAAGCATAAAATATATGTTTTCAAGCATATATTATTATATATTATCATGCATCGTGGTTCACCACGTTTGATTGACTGGCCTTGGCACTTTTTTGTTGCATTAGGATTAATTAAATAAATTAAACTAAGAAAAACGGAAGTTTATTTGGAATTGCTGCGCTAAACCTTACTTTTTGACGGGAACCTGAATACGTATCACTTACGCAGTTTTCTATAGTCCAAGAACAGGCATGTTTCCTTAAAGATTCAATAAATAAAACAACAAATACAATAACCAAAGAACATCGATGACAAGTCTGACATAGATTTCCAGTATCAAAACTACGCATAAACTTTTTTCACGAACCCTAACTCCTAATCGCACGCCTTATTGAGAAAAGGGCTGGTCATAAAACTAACTACAGCCATTTATCACCCTCTAATAACTCACACTCTATAAACCCGAAGTTTTCATTGAAATATTTCGGTACACAAAAAATATAAACACATAAATCTGTAGCCATTGGGTCCGCTTCTCCGATCGTGTGACGAATCAGTGAGCTAGAAACTCCGATAAACCGTCAGGGCTTAAAACTTTTGCTCATTTTGTGGCCTATATTTGGTTAATAAAGCGAAACTAATTATTATGTTTATAGCTCAATAGGTTAGGTATACACTGAAAGCTGAATATTTTATAGGTTTATGTTTTGTATGTGGGCCGAATTAGCTTTCTCGGAAGTGGATATTTCACGCATTCGTTTTAAGAACATAATTATACACACACCATCACGCCTGTATCCCCGAAAGGGTTAGGCAGATGTGCACCAAATGTAGGGAAGATGAAAGATGGAGGGGATGCATCACGCCTGTGTACCCCGAAGGGTTAGGCAGAGGTTAACAATGTCCATAAACCGGTCACAGTTTGCCCTTATGCTTAGGTCCTATGTAATAGGGGGCAGCCTATAGCCATTAACCAGGCACAAATCCTAACTCCGAGCTGCTACTGAGAATTTCATAGAAATACCCAATAGCCCTCTAGCGTAGTAGTCGCGCTTAGGACCACTAGGCTAACGAGGCAGTTATAAGGATAGATGTATTTAATTATAGGTATATGTATGGAGTGTAATAAAACATATAACATAGGCGTTAACTACGCATACTGCTCGTAAATCTAAGTAACTATCAGCAAATATTATTACTGAGAAACAACTTATATTTTTGGTGTAACAAATCACTGTTTATGGAAGTTTGACGGCACGATTGGCGCAGTGGCTGAGCGTTTGGCTGTGGCAAACAAACATTTGTATGGTCTACAGATAGTTGCTCTGGGTCTGGCTGTTTGTGTATGTGAGTTTATATGTTTGTAAATTCACCTACGATACAGGAGAAATTGCTAGTGTGGGGCAAACTTTTTCTTATCAAAAAAGCAAGTGCCAAATATAATTTAGGTATGCAAAACATTGTGCTTAAGAGTACATTCAAGAGTACAGGTTTTGTAAAGGTATTTAAAGTTTTGTTACAATATTTATAAACGTACCCTGTAATTGCCCCGTTGGTCTCGTGGTCGCAAGTGCGACTGCTGTGCAAGGGGTCCCGGGTTCGATTCCCAGGTCGAGCAAAAAGTGTTATTGAGTTTTTCTATGAAATTCTCAGTAGCAGCTCGGAGTTTGGATTTGTGCCCGGTTAATGGCAATAGGCTCGCCCCCTATTACATGGGACCTAAATATGCCGGCGAACTGTGGGTGTACATTGGTACACCTCCACCTCTGCCTAACCCTTCGGGGAATACAGGCGTGATGGTTATTTTTATTTATAAACGTGTTAAAATAATTTTTAACTTTGACCTTCAAAATCTCCGTATCTTTCCAGTCATGTTCCCAAAGTTTACTACTCATGTTTTACAAATAAAATAGCTTTTATCTTTTTTATCTTTTATGAAAAGACAATTTTCTAGTAGGCTTTTCTTGTAAGACAATTTTTCTTGGCACGATCTACCTCATAACTAGAATAAGTATCACCTAAAATATATTCCTTCGTTATCTAATGCTTGGCTGACTCATAAAAGTCAGCTAATGGAAATATGTTCATACGCGAACGCGATTGGCAAAGAATCTAGCGAAAATAACATCGCTCATTTTTCTTGTGTAGTCCGTGAGATAGAATATTATAATCGAAATAAGTAGGGGACCTTTTTTGATAGCATATTGCGCTTGGTTTGTCGTGGGGGGCATAGTTATATTAATTTCAACCAGGTTTCAGATTGTCTAAAGTACACACTTCTTTTATGGGGTACTGTGTAAAATGTTATAACAAAATACCGCTCGATATTCTCGAACTAAATGAGAGAAAATTTAAAACTTGCATCAAACGCACACTATGTAGTCAGGCATATTATAAGTTAGAAGATTATATTAATGATAAGAATGCTTGGCTTAATGCTGGTCCTGCTCCACAGAGACTCGGGCTCACAAATTAATAGATATTGTTTTTTTGGGAATGTTTCTTACCCCTTTTTTCATTTTGATTGACCTTAATGACGTTTACCGTTATTTTATTGCTATTTATTACATACATCAGTCGAATAGGTTCACTAAAAACCTTAGTATTATATAATTTAACATAATTTATTTCAATTTTGTAAATGTGAGTACCATGGAGCCATTTATTTGTTAAGTTACTATGTGTTGGACACTGAGCATGGCAGTTGAGAGTTTCGTCATGCTCACTTTAATGTCTCGCTGACGGTGGCGCGTGGGTTGGGTCGTTTGGTTCCCTTCAAGATGGTTGAGCTAAATGGTGCTGATGCACGCGTCATATTCGTGAACGGGTGCTGTCAGTTGGGATTGGTCATCTCTTGACTGCCATGGCTTACATCTTTATTATAATTTTGTTATTTTTTATATTTCATTCTTTCACTTCATTGTTTTCACTGTAACTTCTTGACAATTCAAAAGTGCCTGTAAATGGTCTAATTGAAATAAATGCTTTGATTTGATTTGATTTGATTTGAATCGAGATTCATCATCTAATCTAATAGTAGTTTCTGATAAGACTTCAGAATTAAGCTTAAGTTCTAAATTTTCCCATGGAGCCACAACACGGGATAGCAATTATCCTATGAGGTAAGTTAGATCAATAATTATCTATATGCTTGCCAATTTTGAGCTTATTTGCTTGAAAGAGTATTAGATATATTTTTATAAATCCATCCATACAAAGATTCACTCTCATACAAGTATACGACTTGTATACGAGTACTATAGTAGCCAGTAGGGATTATAAACATATAAAGTTATGTTTTCTTGTTTGTAAGAGATGATTTCTGGAAGTACTAGTCTGATTACAAAAAATCTATCACTAATAGCTATACTAGTGGCGAGAGACGTAAGCCATGTTATATATACAATATTTTACGCCCATGCAAACGAAGTCATGGGCAGAAGGTAGTTAGTAATAACCAAGCATAAAGTCCTTTTGGAAATCTATGAGAGCCTATGTCCAGCAGTGGACGTCCTGTGGCTGATATGATGATGATGATGATGAAGTATAAGACGTCAATTGTCTTTAGTTTTTAACCGAGTTTCAAAAAGGAGACGGTTCTAGTTCTCCTTAATAAACTGATCGTTATTCCGCTTACTGTACACTAACGCTCTACCCAGTAACCCAGTATGATTACAGCCACAAAGCGTGTTATTAAATGTAATAAATTAGTTAGCCAGTGGTCACGAGCGTCGCATGTTGTGTGAGATTAGCAACGCAAGCTGAATCATAAATTTGGCCTGACTGTGATGTATGCCATTATTTAGATATAAGATTTTTATGTGAGTAATGTTTATGATCATGGTTTGTTTGTTATTTTTAATTATATGTTAAATACTGTCAATGACTTTTTAAGGTAGGTAGAAATAGATAAGTTTAATAGTGACTGCCCGTTTGTCTTGTGGTCGCAAGAGCGACTGCTGAGCGTGGAGTCCTGGGTTCGATTCCCAGGTCGGGCAAATAGTGTTATTGGGCTTTTCAATTATGAATTTCTCAGTAGCAGCCCGGAGAATACAAGTTGGTGGTTTTGAGAAGAAATAAATAATTTAAAAAATGAAGTAATTTTTCTGCCACTTTTAAACTTTACGTGTAAATTAATCAACAGTTGGCACTATTCTGTGAAAAATCACCCACGGTGAATTTAAGTGAGGTGAGCTTGAGGTGAGTTGTCAATCCCCAGCATTAGGATGTCAAATCACCTCAAACTCACTTCACCAATGGGCAAAACAAAATAGAATATACCGACAGATAACCTTTCGTTAATGTGTAAGTGATCGCAATACCTATCTTCATTAATAAAATATTAATTTCCAAGAAGACGCTATCCTTTGCCTTTGACATTTTCTCAGTAACTCATAAAGACACCTTTAAGTAACCTTTGACCTATTTACAGGTACTCAAACAAACTAAATGTTATATTACGGACGTTCCATGAATTATGACTATTTTAGTTCAAACATACCATCACGCCTGTATTCCCCGAAGGGTTAGACAGAGATGTACCAATATACACTCACAGTTCGCTGGTATGTTGAGGTTTCACATAATAGGGGGCAAGTCTATTGACATTAACCGGGCGCAAATCCTAACTCCCAGCTACTAATAACACTGCTCGACCTGGGAATCGGACCCAAGACCTCTAGCATAGCAGTCGCGCTTAGGACTAGGCTAACGAGATACTTTAATAAAGCTTAAATAAATTATGATACTTTATGAAAAGTTTTCCCATTTTCTATGAAAAATCCTAAGTACTAATTATCTTCAAACCATGCTTCATCTCTTACCCACAAATCTAGCCGAACTTCAGTAATATTTCAGCTGAAGCCGTTTATCTAGCGTTTGCTTAAAATCTCAAGTTTACGGTGTTTTTACGATCGCCCCTTAAAATAACGATGTAATACAAGTAAGCTTACTTTGTGTGGTACAAGAATAAATGTATCTATGTAAGGAAATGTTTTAGTTAACATTTTCCTTGTTGTGACATTTAAGGGTGCGAGGAGCAGTGTTTATATGGTTGGAATGATATTATCAATTTGGACATGGGTTTGAAAAGGTCTGTATTGATAGTTGTCAAAGGCTTGTAGTAGTGGGAAAAGTCAATTTTTACTCCGAAAATGATTAAGTAGGAATATTTGAAATTTTCAGAAGTACTATAATATTTATTACTTCTTTATTTGCAGACGACTCGGTGAACTATTATCAAAACAAAAAAACAAATTATTCATATCGGTCGAGCCATTTTCGAGGGAGACTAACGCACGGTAATCATTAACCAATATAATTAATTCTGATTTGTATAATTTTCAATTTGGTAACTAAGTTTTAACCTTGTAGTAGCATATGCTTACATAAGTAAAAAGATAAAACAACCTACATTGACTTTACATACTCAATGATAGCCTACCTAAATAATAAATCAGAGGGGCTATTATTAATTAGACTAGCAACCCAATTCCCTCGTTCGATATTTAAAACTAGCGCGAGAACTCAAACAGCTGTCAAACTATACTTTTTAATTTCCCGGCTACCATAGAGAAGAAAATAAAAAGGCAATCCTCTTTCGTTCGCTATGTTTCTTTGCTTGGTTAGGAACAGAATCAACTGCGGGTTTTCTCGGAAAAGATTAATTAAATTAGGGATCCTCGCTTCCATACATATTCGTGGGAGTATATGACGTCTTTCCTAACCAACTTACATGTTTCATAATTAAATTAATCAAGTTCTGTAATAGGATTAATCGGTCCTCGCTTAATCCTGGTTTCTGTGGTGTAACTCAATTTTATTATATATTGTGCTGTGTCTGCAACAGTTGAGGAAATTGTACATGGAATAAGAGATTAAGTCTTCTGAAAATCTGACTCTGGGAAATAGGCTTTCTCAGTTTTTTTTGAGTACCTAGGTAAGATGTTTTTTTTTATAAATCAAAGTCGTCACATACCCATGCTTACTATGCTCGCGTTTGCACGAGGTTGTGGGCTCGTAATCGGGCACGGGCAAATACCAACGTGACAATATCGATTTATGAAGATCTAAATTTAATTTAGACATTAATGACATCGGCGAAGGAAAACCCCATGAAGAAACAGGGACTTATAAAATGTAAGACTGAAGCCGACAATCGGGAGTGCTTTGGACAAACTCCTGGGGACTAATTCCTGTTAAAGACGTTGGCATTTTAGCTGAGTCTCTTTCTTTCAAAAAAACTCTCTAATTTGATAAATTTTTGACAAGTTTTAGGTAATTAATTGTGACTACATTTTAAACGTTTTTGATTACGGGATTTAGCCTTCTGATAGGATTAGTTTTAACATTCTATATTTATTCAAGGTTATATAAAAACCCCGCCAAAGCTTGTATTAAGTTGCGGGCGTCAGGTGCGTCAATCGCTCACGTCATCGCGTCATTTATACGACGTCAAACTGATTGATTGATTGCTTTGGCTAACATCACTCATATATCTGATGCAGTCATCTGGAAGCTAAAGATGTATGTAAGGATCATAATATACATGTATAACCAATCTTTGAGTTTTACCTTGAACAATGTCTTTGGATTATTTTACTACTGGGAAATATTTTTTTCTCACAAAAAAGGTTGTTACACTCTGCTGCGTTTCACCTTCCTTTTACATTATTTACTAAAGCAGGTTTTAAATATTTTAATTGAACTTTTAGTACCACTAATAGCTCTTGTACCTACTGTTGCATGGACTCGTAAGCAATTTCTTTGTGCGCTACTAACGATGATTATTCACACCAAAAATCGAAGTTGTTTTCGATCTACATTTTTTTAAAATCAAATTAGAAAAACGTAAACAAAGAAGAGGTAATTAAAAAACGCGCGATTGATGTTCATATTGCAATATGTTTGATGGACAGTATGCGTAGGTATTTAACGACTATGTAGTGTGTCTTTTTATACCCTGTATATTCTGTGGCTAGCCCATCTACATGTGTAGCTAACTGGCTACAGGTAGGCACAGCAATCAGTCACGTCAGCGCCTCTCCCGAGCGGTCGCGGTGCTGCTGATTGATTGCTCACCGACCCGCGCCCGTGATCAATCGACACGCAATTATTATTATTGCTGTCGGTAGCGGGTCACAGATTGAGATGGGAAATTGGGGTAGTTTGGTTTTGATAAGGATTGGAGTTTTAGAGATGCACTTATTTACTGTAAGATTAATTTTGAATGTATGTAAGAAAACTTTGGAGAATTTAATTACACATATTTTGAATGTTTTAAGGAATTCTTGTATTTCTTGACCATAACCTTTACTCGACAATGTTAAATTACCAATGAAAAACATATCAGGTTTAGTCGGGCAAAAATAGGTTGGTGTAAAGTCAACATCTCAAAGCCAGAGTCGAAATATTAGTACCGATTAGACCCTTAAAGGTACTTTTCACGTCATACATAAGAAAAACTAATTGATTCTAATTGACTCTTTCAAAAGGTAGTCGCGTATGGAGAAAAGTGAACAAGAAATTGAACATTGAATCAAAATATCTGGGGGGCAATTCTTTTAAATTTTAGAAACTATCGCAAACTAAGCTCAGTCTAAATCTATCAAAAATGTCTCTAAATTCTCTTTTATTTATTGATTGTCGCCTAATGACATTGTTGACTTGCTTTTGACCATTTTCAATTAGTAGAATTGACCGTCAAACAAAGTAATTATAACTGTGTTGTGTCTTTAAATCATAGGTAACACTAACTAGCCCCATTATTACCCTCCCGAGTGTAGACATTCAATACAAACCGCTGCAAAGCACGATCAAGGGGGGAAATACCACAATGTGTGGTTTGTGGGGCATCTGGGGTCTACAAACGTACAGAATAATAGACCACATGTTAGGGGCACACTGGGCTTGCAATGAAACAGTACTGTACTTCCTTTACTGTGTAAATTCAGTAGCACCATAAGAAAACTGGAAAAATTACCATGATAGTACTAAAAAAACCGGTCAAGAGTAATAGGACTCGTACTCGAATGGTTTCGTACCAACGTACAGTATTTAACATTACAAACAAAACACGTGTGTTTCCTGTTTTGGAAAAAGGAATAAGAGGACTCTTTACTGATTGTTTACAGAGTGCTAATATAAATTAATGCGGCAAACGCAAACATTAAGGATGACCAATCTAATAAAAATGAATTGACGTTTGGTAGTCTCACAAAAACTCGAGAACGGCTGAACCGTTTTGCCTAATTTTGGAGTGAACAGATAAAATGATTCAAGAAGAAGGTTTATACGTTTACAACAAACATCACGCTACTACTAACGGGAGCGGAGCAGTAATCAAAGACCTAACTAAACGCGGGTGGCACGTGTGTTGTTTAGCTAGTTGGTTATGAAAACAATACCTTTTCAGGCCCAAACAATGGAAACACAAAGTACTTTTAAAAATAGGCATATTAATATCGAAAACAGACGATATTTTCTTACAAATTGGAATCCTAACAATACCTGTTTCCAAGTCTTATAACAAAATAGGCGTCAATTGTTTCTCATACAACGCCTTGGGGCGGCAAAACACAATAAGCGTTTATTTCCCCCAAGTATTGTTCGTTATCGGTATCGGGAACAATAACTAAAATAAAACGGTATTTATATTGGAATATTATTTTCTTTTTTATGTGTATTATGTACGTAATGGACTGGGTTTTACATAATGGTTTTTGAACATAGGCTTTTCTTAAATTGGGTAGTGTTCGGTTGAGCCTAGTTTATGTAGGTAGCCAACTATTTTTTGGTAAGTATTGGGGCCTATTTATTTTTATTTAATTGGACAGGGTAATAATAATAATTATTATTTAATTGACAGCTGTCCTTAAGCTCACTAAATCTAAATTTACCGAGTGTTGTTTTACAGAACAGCATTGCTGATGCGAGGTATTGAGAGCTCACCTCAAACTCAACTTTTGTACTCGTAGGTTTACTAAAGGATTTTTCTGGAATAGTACTGTAGTTCTAACATCATACCTATGTATTTCAATCGCCCATTACCATTTGAGTATTAGCAGAATTTGTCCTATTAAAAATGACACACCTAACTTTATGTTTCCCTTGATCCATAAAGGATATATTATACATCAAAGGTCGACTGTTTTGACATTCAAAAAATAACCATTAAAGTTTCTGGCGTCCAATCATATTTTTTTAAATGAATAAAATAACCCTTCAAAATAACGAGAAGCTTACTGTTTGAAACTAAACTTAAAGTTTTAATAGTATTTAAAATTTTACGTTCATTTTAGCAAAGTTTTAAGCGCTTTACACTGTCTGTGGTTACCGACAACCGCAAAGGTCGAAGAGGTAACACTATATACTTCAAATACAAACCTTACAACTATATAATAGTAATATGTACCCCTTGTGCATATGTATACATAGGACTCAACTTGCCATACTAAAAGTAATTTAGTTATATTTTGCCTAAAAAATTCATCATCATCATCATATCAGCCACAGTATGTCCACTGCTGGATATAGGCCTCCCCTCATAGATTTCCAAAAGGACCGGTTGAAAGCGGCCTGCATCCAGCGTCTTCCTTCGATCCAATAAATTTTATAACGGCAAATCATTTTGGTGAACTGGATGAGAGGTCTCATGTCCAACAGTATGGTTGGTCACTTTAAAGTCCCAAAAAATTTTGACTTACGTATCATTTTGTAATCAGGTTACTTGACGGGAAATTTATTATCCACAAGCCTAAATATACCTGCTCTTAAATCATCATCATCTCCTTAGCCTTTTCCCAACTATGTTTGGGTCGGCTTCCAGTGCAATCGGATGCAACTGAATACCAGTGTTTTACATGGAGCGACTGTCTATCTGACGTCCACAACATGAATGCTATTAAATACCTAATGACTTGATTAACTAATCGACTCCTAGACAATTGAAAACTATCTGTAAATAGTTTGATTGATATAAATGCTTTGACTTTGACTTTTATTTAACCTATCTACAAGACATCGATGTTAATTACATTTTGAATAAAATATGAGTAGACTATATAGGGCGCGCTGTTGGAAAATCCAACTTTTAATAATAACATTTTGACATTTATAATGTGACATTTATTCTAAATCAAGAAATTGTAATTGGATATTTTATCTAAATCAATAAATTGTAATTTGACATTTACTTTAAATTATAATTATTGTGTTGAATTTATACGTTATATGTCTTAGATATTGTTTGACAGTAAAAATGTATTGCATATCAATTTAGTGATTGTAGGAGATATTATAGTGCACAAGTGTGTGCGCCTGATCTCTCTCCGGTCGTGTCGGATTGCCGTCTCATCGGACGGTGTGAGTGTTAGGGAAGAGGGAGTGCGAGGGAGGAAGTGTGTTTGCGCACACGAGATCAACGAGGCAGTAAAATGAATAATACCTATAGATTATCATAATTTCCAGCTAAAAGTATTGGTACCTGGAATAAAGTATTGCATAGCATTTATAACTGATGAAGAGGTACGTACCATATCGAGCTTCCTCCCCCTCGGGTGCCTGCGCCGTGAGGGTGGCTAACTCCTTCTCCAAGTCCACCTGGTGCTCGCCAGAGTCCCATGATAGCAGCCCTGGAACAATACATCAATATTAGTACGTCGTTTATAATTATAATATTACTAATTCTAGTCTGGCAGATGGGAGTTTCAACGCCCTAGAAAGACCTACCCTGACCTTATTGGTAAGGTTCTTCAGAAGGGTCGGGTGTGCAGTACTCGTAACCGGCGTGCTTGTATGACTAGTATGATCGCGGAAGAGGCTAAAGTAGTATGTCAGGATCGTAGCAGGTGGCGTTCTGTGGTTTCTGCCTACCCCCATGGGAAAAAGGCGTGAGTTTATGTATGTATGTATGTATGTATGTATGTACCAACACGAACGAAATCGGAAAATCATTTTTTATTAATTTATAATAATATTTAAAAAAATATTATAGTCAGAACGTTTGGCATGAGTTTGCAACACAAAGTCCTTTCCACCGTGTATGTGTCTATCATAAAGTCAAGAAAATAAACTTTCAAAAAGAGTTCCAAATACAACTTAATAAAAACTGCCTGCCATCTTCATTAACATCATTTTCTCATAGAAAACGCTCTCTATATTAATATTAAGCGAGCATAAAATATGCGAGAGTTTAAAATTAAATACACGTGCGAAGCTGCATCGCTCTAGAGGAAATAATGAAGGAAATTATGCACTCCGGTACATACATACGTAGCCAGCACGTGTACGTAGAGGGTAGGAAATAGGGGCGTGTAGTGAATACGTATACACTGCGTAGTTATTGTATTGCAGGAAATAATTTCTCGTAACACGATGAAATGAACATCACTAATTAGTGTGTGCGTAAATGCAATTAGTGGGGTTTTGCGGGGGTGTGATTATTTTTGTATACCTATCCAGATAAACTAGGTTTTATTTAAAAGAGCAACGTACATGATTTTGTACCAGCCTTTTATTGTTTCACTGCAGGGCAAAGGCCTCTTCTCATACAGAGAAGGCACGAGCATTGATCACCACGCTTGTTGAAGGCGGATTGGCGATTTCAGACTTATATTAATTATAACCCTAAGTTTCCTCAAGAGGTTTTCAGTGACGACATCGAAGCTATTACAAATACAAATACAAATCATTTATTTGCATAAAACAGGTTGAGAAGATGTTACAAAAGGTGAATTGAAATTGAATTGGACATAGAGAAACAATAATTATGAAAATATAGAATTGTTGCAAATTGTAGCGAACATTAAAGATTGTGTATTGAAATATTCACTTGTGAAGTGTATTAATAAATATAGAATACTGGTACACTGATACAGTAAAATAAACGATTACTAAATAAAAATGACAACCACCCACCATTCTATTACAAGTAGCGCATAAAATTTTATTCGATGAGTTAAGGCAAATTACAAACAATAAAAACCTACTAAAACAAATTTAAATAAACGGAATTGAAAGGATAAAGAAATGAGGGATATAAGAGGTTTAACTAAATCAGATTTTAAAAGTAATTCGTTATTTTTTTAAACTGGTAAGCCTTATAGATTAAAAGGTTCTAAGATTTGTCTTAAATTTAACGGATCAAGAATATTTGGATTTTCATTTCTCTTGTGATGGATTGAAGATGAAAAAAGATTATTTTGGTTTGATTCATATTACCATGTTTGGGAATATCATAAATATTTTTATTATTCAATTCTCGATTTTACATTTAATTAGAATGAAAAAAAAAACTAAATAATAATTAAATTACAAACTATGTACAGTTAAAATAAAAAAGTAATTTTATATTACGTAATTTATAAAATAGAAAAGGGTTTTTTTTGGGTAGAAGATAGAAATAAAAAAAAATATGGACACAATTACTAAATGTATTCATTCAGTAAACTAATTAAAAATGACAATATATTTTATGAACTGAATGAGCTAGGCGGTATTTATATGGGACTACCTTTGAAATACGACCTATCAAACAAAAAAAGAATCACCAAAATCGATTCATTATCTACGCGATAATGAATCGATTTTGGTGATTCTTTTCACAAACATACAAAAAGAATATTTTCGAGTTGAAAACCTCCTCCTTTTTTGAAGTCGGTTAAAAATAGATAGGTATTAGAAATAATAATATTTGATTATTCAAAATAAAGTGTTTAAATAGTAGATAGATCCTTCCACCTCTACAGTACCGTAACTCATAAATAACCCATAAAAATCGGAAACATTTTGAAGGTACTTTCAAATTAATATAAGTCCACTGTATATTTTCTTTCTTTCTTTCTTTCTTTTCCCTTTCTCTTTAATTATTCAGACAATTGTGCCTTTTCTTCGACGGTGCGACATTTTTTTTATATCTTTTATTCATGCGTCAATCTGGGACAAGTTTGTGTCTTTTGAAGAAGGTTTATCTTCGTAGGCTTTTATCATACGATGCTTGGAAATCGGGCGTAATTTTCGCAAGTAATCTGTGTTAAGTTTTGAAGTGATCTGGTTTTTTTATTGGCTTTATAGCCTTGTCGGTTTAGGCTTCTGTACGGACACTTCTTATTTAACTAAGTGTATACTTATTTGTAATATCAAAATAACAGCTTTTTATTAAATCCTTACTAATATTATAAATGCGAAAGTAACTCTGTCTGTCTGTCTCTTCTTCACGCCTAATACCACTGAACCGATTTTAATGAAATTTGGTACAGATATAGTCTGGGACCCGAGAAAGGACATAGGATAGTGTTCATCCCGGAAATCCCCCGGGAACGGGAACTATTAATCCACGCGGACGAAGTCGCGGGCAAAAACTAGTTCATATAAATAAATGTTTTCACGGTACTTACTTATGCCAAAAAACTGACTGCAAATTTTTTGCTTGTTTGTTTGGGCTAACCCCCGAAACGGTTGGATCGGTTTTGACAAGAATCTAGTGACCGACTTTCACTGGCGGATAGCTGATGTTATAAGAAGTAACTAAAGCTACTTTTATTTAAGAAAATTAATTAATGGTTCGCGAAATCCATCAAAACCCATTAATTGTATACAAAATCCAATTGAATAGTCAGTTATATTGGCAAGTGTCGTCTGTAGCCTACTTAAAAAGAATCGTAATTCAGGACTTTGGGAGACTGTCTAATGTAAAGACGTATTAATAGTACGTATAGGCATACACATTACAAAATTTAAACACATAAACATTACCTAGTAATATTTGTGTGTCATGTTTATGTTACATGAAGCGTCTAGATGGTTCATGTAACATAAACATTTTAAACACGTATCCCGAACAACACAATATAAACCTACAGTTTATCACAGAAGCGTGTCAAAATTACCGCGTCTATCTTCACAAGCCCTAGCGCTAGGCAATACAATACAATACATATTCGTAATGTAACCCGGCCGTATCTCTAGGGGCAACACAGACAGCGGTAGGAATGAAACAATAAAGTCTAGGCGCTAGGGTCGTGCCGCAATACGTTTTAATTAAACCTCTGTGGATGGTTGTGTGTAAGAGAGGCGGTTTTTGGCGTTTGTAATAAAAATATCTAAAGTTTTATGTTATTTGGTTGAACTATTATTAGATACTAGCTGTTGCCCGCGACCTTGTCCCCGTTCAGTATTTTTAAGTTAATAGTGTTATACTGTTTCTGTCTAACCCCCATGTGACATAGCGTGATGAATTGTACCTAAGATTACAGCTCAGTATACTGCCAACACAATCCCAAAAGTTTTGTTCAAATGCCTCTAATTGGTAAAAAGCATTTATAAAAAAAAAAGAAAAAAAAATGATACACACCATGTGCAAATAATAATAAAAACGTTTTGATTATAATACTTAGTTTTTTTTAAATTTTTTTTTAATTCGCTTGCCAGCAGGATCTTATTGGTAAATTTAATTTTAGAGTTAAAAAATGTAACCATTAGGAGGTATATTTAATTAAGTTTCTATGCACAGATTACTTGAAACATAAATTGACATAATCTTTTGAAAAATATTATAACTCTGACTTTTAAACTGTAAGTACATGTTGAAACAAATACATTGGAAGTAACAGTAAGAAAAGGGTCTAATGTTAGTTTTCTACTAGCATTTATAGAGATTATGTAAAACACGTCTAAGATAGCGGCTCATTACCGCCATAATTGAACCCAAACGTGTCCAAATACTTCAAGGAACAGCAACAGTGAAACACATCACAACTTAACAGTAAAATTCATCCGTTTGTCACACTAGGTCTCCTCAACGACAAAAGCTCCAAGTAATACAAAAATGTAAATGTAATTCTCAAGGCCTATTCCGGCCACGGCGGCTAACCTTAATGCAGACTAGCCACGAACGCAGGAGATATTATAGTGCACAAGTATGTGCGCAAACACAGGTGCACTCCCTCTTCCCTAACTCTCATAGCCCGATGGGACGGCAATCCGACACGACCGAAGAGAGATCAGGCGCAGGACCTACGGCTTTACGTGCTTTCCGAGGCATGGGAGTGTCACACCACCAACTTCCAAACTCCGGGCTGCAACTGAGAAATTCCTAATGGAAAAACCCAATAAAACTTTTTCCCCGACCTGGGAATCGAACCCGGGACCCCTTGCTCAGCAGTCGCGCTTGCGACCACGAGACCAACGGGGCAGTCAAGTAATACAAAAGGTAATATAAACTAGGAATAGAATAATGAACAGACTACAGCGCTAGGGTCGGGGCTGCAATACATTTTCATTAGAGCTCACTGTGATGGATCTCTGTGCTGTCTCCGGACCAGTAATGATTGTACACTATGATGAATGTTTAGTTTGTATTATTGTTTAGGTTGTTTATTCATAGTTGGTTTGGTTGTTGTTTTTCTTTTATGCCTTTATTAATCAGAACGGCAATTATTGTAACTTTTAAGAATAATCGCAGACTAATCTCAGTTTCAACTTGTCAACAAAAAAAATGCCTTTTTTTTATTGCGACTAGTTTTGAATGTATTTAATTAGTAGAATTGAATACTAGATTCCGGTAGGCTACATTTAATAAGCTTGTAGAGGATTGGATTTCCAATAGTTTAAATAGACACCAATAAAATTATTGGTTAATTGTAGGTTGTCATAGTGAAGTAATTGGAGATACTTATAATAAATTAGCTCGTTCTTACATAAATAAGACCATTTGTAGTGTGCACAAATTAATCATGATCGCCGTCTATTCAGCATTAAAACTAAGCTTCGCAATAATTACCAATAAGAACGGCATCCCACCCTTAAAACATTAATAACTAACTACAAAAAACATTAAGTAACAGCAAAATATCATCAACCATCAAAATAGGTACCCTATCATCACTCCACGATCAAAGACCACCCAATCTCCGTACAAAAATGAAAATAAAACCCAAAAAAAAAATCCAATACCTAAAATTGAGACATAAAAGGCATAAAAATAACATTTCCTAAAGAAAAATATCGTTGGAAATGTCCGAGACGGTCGTACGTTGAATGCCTGAGGGCTATTGGAGGGAAAGTTAACGAAATGGAAAACTTTTAAAGGCTTCTAATAGGAAATTTGATGTTGAGGCAACGAGTAGGTACTTATTGTAGAAATTGTATTAGAATTCCTGGTTTTAATGATTAGGTATTATAAGATGTTGACGGATAACGTAATGCTATGTTGTAGTTAATGTAGATGTTGTTGTTTGTTGCTGTTGTCGATGTGGATGTTAAGTATACCATAACATGTTTGCCTCGTTAGCGTAGTGGTCGTAAGTGCGACTGTCTACGCTACAGGTCTGCGATTCCCAGATCGAGCAAATTGTTATGAGAATCTCAGTAGCAGCTCGGAATTAGGATGTATGCCCGGTTAATGGCAATAGGCTCGCATTCTATTACATGAGACCTAAACATACGATCTGGTCAGCTCTGCCTAACCTTTCCGGGAATACAGGCGTGATAGTATGTGTGACCCATTTTAGTGCCATTAGGTACTGGTTTTCCAGGATCTTTTTACCATTCTTTGGATATTTGTACAAAACAAAATTGTTCATTTATAAATAGCTGATACCAACTAAATAATATGAAAACATTATTTTCTTTTATTCAATACTTTTTCCTTGAAAATCTTATGAATAGATTTTTTCAGGGCTTTCTAATTATATTCTTCTAAGTGGAAAATTCTTTTACAATTTTGTATAGAATGTTTATTTTTGTTGAAGTCCCGCAGACCTTTTTAAGGATTCCTTTTCATTTTTGTAATAATAACATTTATTAACTATAATAGGGCATTTATACTAACTTTTAGGAATGACTCAAAATGTCAAAAATGCCCTTAATATTTAGACATTGTTAGTCGCCAAGATGAAATTGTGACTCGATTTTGTAACGTTTTTAATTAGTAGAATTTTCCTACAGTTTCTTGAGATAAAACGTACGTCGTATGTTTTCATCTTATTAGGTACATACCTACAACAATGTACGATAATGTCTACATATTCCACAACTACATTGTTGTAGAATCTGTAGGCATTATCACTATACATTGTTTATAAAAGTTTGAACAAACCCACATATCATCATGCCTTTATTACCCGAAGGGCAAGGCAGAGGTATACCAATTTAACCCCACAGAAATCCTAACTTGAGCTTCTACTGAGAATTTCATAGGAAACCCCAATAACACTTTACTCGACCTGTAAATCGAACCCAATACCTCTAGCGTAGCAGTCGCGCTTAGGACTACTAGGCTAACAAGGCAGTTTTTTAGAACAAAATAATGTCAAATCCAGAAGTGAAAGTTTGTTATTTGTTGTGTCAGCATCTGCCAAGTTCTCAACAGACTTTGATTAGCTCCGGTTACTTTACTCAACAAATTATTCAGCGGCGTGAAATTCTGACAGTGTGTTTAGTTATTTTAAGCGGTCAACGCTTAAAAGAACCGGTGGTAAGTCTGGCAAGTTTCACTAAGTATAAAATAGGATGATTAAGAAAACTTGACTTAAGCCCCGTTTATACAGGAGCGGATAACTTGCGGTCGCGGTGCGGTTTGTTACTCAAAATTTTTATTGTATTCATGTGTTATATAATTGTTACAATTTAATTAAGTTTCAATATAAAGCCCAATGGTGAGGGATCAGGAACATAATAATTTACGATTAATGGGCGAATCCACAACAATGCAGCCAGCTGCTGTCCGTGAATATTACTGCAGTGTTTAATTATAGTAGAGCTTTTTGTCAAGGAGCTCGTTCCGGGAAGTACTACCGCTATACCTATTTCTGCCGTAAAGCAGCGTAGCTTATTTGCTGTATGCGAGCCGGTGAAAGACAGGCACGTAAGACATTTAAACTTTTTCTCTGGGATGGCAACGTATTTACAAGGCCTCTGGTATTGCAGATGTCTATAGGCAGAAGTAACCACTTAACATCAGGTGAGTCGTCGGCTTGTTTATCATCCAACAATATAAAAAAGTACCCCCAAGTTGTCTGCTCCAGTGTGGTCGAGCCTTTAGTAACTTATCCCAGTTTTGCTGTTATCAGTGTCGACGTAGTGATGTATTATGCAGAGAGGTCACCAACTTGAGCTGGAGTTGGAAACAAGGCTCTGATTGGAAGTCTAGAGGTATTGGATTACGTTGTTCGAGAGTTTATTTATACTCTTGTAAGACTAGCTGTTTGTGACTTTGTGTTCTAGAAGTTTGTATTGCAAGGAACTGATATTGTTTGGAATAGAGTAGAACAGTTTAATTGCATACTCGCAACTTTGTCCGCGTAAAAAAATATATAGCCTATGTTACTAGCTGGTAATACAGCTTTTCATAAGGTAAAGAAATTTTAGAATCCGTATAATAGTTTTTGAGTTTATCCGTTACAAACTAAAATACAAATCCTTATATAATAACAAAATTATTTTGTAAGAGAAATCAGTTTTTGTAAAAAATCAAAAACATTGTAAAAAGAGAAGCAAAGAAAGTTTTTATGCGTATATTGCTTAGAATAGAATAGAATAGAATAAATGTTTATTTACAAATATGGGTACACAATAGTTGTTATAAATCAAAATCAGTTCAGCCATATTTTACCATTCGGCATGCAAATATTTACCAAATTAATAATACCATTCAATTATCAATTATATAACATTATTATTAATATTAACGTTATTATTCTCATTTATTTATTTCTATTACATTATTATTCAAATTACAGTATATTATTAAATTATCAATTATATCACACTATTATTCAAATTAAAGTATATTATTAAATTATCAATAAAATATAACATTGCTATTAAATAATCATTATCCTGAATAAATTACTAATTATTAATTAGTGTATTGCTTGTGCAATACACTTATTGACTATACATTAAAACGCGTGAATATTAATAGATCTAAAATAAATTTCATAGCAGCACTTAATTACACCCTAAAACACCGCCTTCACCTGAATGCCCCCCCTCCACCCCACCCCAAACATATGTCCGCTCCCACCCTGAATGTGAACCAAATGTCGAAGGTTACCGGAACTGGGTTAATTATAGGCAGCAAACTGAACACGCTGTATACTTGTTGCATACGAGTACTGCGAGAATGTTACACACTGGGAATTGAATCACCCTGTATATCGGTTCCCTTGTGGTACACCGTGATTGTTTGTAATTGTACGTAGTGTGTGAGAATTTAGGCGGGATATGTTTCAGAAGGAACCGGTCCTTTTGGAAATGTATGGGGGAGGCCTATATCCAACAGTGGACGTCCTGCAGCTGATATGGTGATGATGTTTCAGATAGAAGAAGGTATATGGAAGATTTTTATGTGGGAAGCCAAGATATAGTTAATAGAGTGGCTGTATCCCAATGACTTGTGATACTTTAATTGTATAATCTATGGTAATAATAATTATAAAGCTGAGAAGTTTATTTATTCTATTTTTTTTGGTCTAAATTTTCTAATCTCTGAGACTGGTTGTGCGATTTTGAAAATTCTTCGTAAATATGAAGCTATAATTATTATCCTCGAGTGCTATAGGCTTAGTAAAATTTTATTATTAAAAAAAATATGACTTATTAGATTCTAGTTAGTATGGTGAAGGAAAACTTAATTTCAGCTTAATAACCTAAACTGATAAAAGTGATATTTTATTCCAATTTCATAAAAAGAAAAATAAATGTTTTCCTGTCCCAGTTATTTACCTCATGAAACTATCACAGGTTGCCGTCACCAGCATATAATGAGGAAGTTTCAAGTACGAACCTAAAAACGTGATTCTACTCCGAATGGCTGCATTTGCATCTGTACTGCTTAAAGCTGGATGCAGTTCTTAACTTGTGGAATTAAAACTCACATTTGCAAATGTAGAAACATTAACTTAAAAACTTGACTGGAATTACTATAGAAGTTAGTGAAGAAGTTTTTATAAGGAGAAAAGTTTACTGTACAGTATATAGTTTGGAGTTTTCTTTTTACCTCTTATTTTGTTATTTTATGCTAACACATTAATTAAATAAATAAATAAATATCTTGGGACAACTCACACACGGCTATCTGATCCCAAGCTAAGCAGAGCTTGTGTTATGGTAACCATACAACTGATGTACTTACTTATATAATTTATAAATACATACATATAATAGATAAATCACACCCAGACACAGAACAAATAATCATGCTCAGCACATAAAGTTTGTCCTGGGTGGGAATCGAACCCACGACCTCCGGCTTAGCAGTCAGGGCCACTAACCACTAGACCAACAGGCCCGTCTAAATTACCACCTGTGGTGTTATCTCTTTACTGCCTTTGGTTAACTGGTAGAGCCTTTGTACCTTTTTAATTACATACAACATAAAATAACATACCATCACGCCTGTTTTCCCCAAGGGTTAGGCAGAGGTGTAACAATGTACACCCACAGTTCACCGGAATGTTTAAGTCCCATGTAATAGGGGCCTATTGCCATTAACCGGACACAAATCCTAACTCCGAGCTGCTACTGAGAATTTCATGGCAAACCCAGTAACACTTTGCTTGACCTGGGAATCGAACCCAAGACCTCTAGCGTAGCAGTCGCGCTTAGGACCACTAGGCTAACGAGGCAATAAATTACATACAGTTAAAAAAAATGTTGTAGACGTCAATCCGCCTTAAGCAAGCGTGGTGATCAATGCTCGTGTCTTCTCTTTGTAAGAAGAGGCCATTGCCTTGTAGCGGGACAACAAAAGGTAAGTACATTATACCTAGAAACTTAAGCAACGTTCGATGCGCTAAAAGAACTTAGGCATGGTTAGGTATCCAAGTAACTTTTTAATGAACCCTGACTAAGTTATTTTAATTAAGTTAGCCTTTGACACACAAGAAACTCATTAAAAATACTCTCAACAAAAAAATCTAAAATATTTTTAATCGCTTACACTTACAAAAACTTAAAAAAGAGTCTAAACCAAGTCTAAACTGTAGTATAAAAAGTGATACAATTTTTGAATTGTTTTTTTAGGAATGATTAGATTGAATACAAGTCAACGGCCCATCTGATGATAGGTGGTGAACGCAACCGACATTTGCAATACCAGAGCTCAATCTTACAAATGCGTTGCCATCCCAGAGACAAAATTGAAGTTTTTCATGTGCCTGTAATTACACTGGCACGCATACCCTTCTAACCACAACACAGCAACGCTGTTTTGTGGAAAAAAAAGGTATGGTGGTAATACTTCCCCGTACGAGCCGCCAGTTAGTCGCAGTATGATGCGTTGTATTAAACAGAATTTGCAGCGTCAGTCGTTCATTAAGCTCGGTTCATTTATTAATTAGCACGCCAACTAGGCTGTGGAGATAATGAGAATTTTAGCCTCACTATAACCTATTTGTTAGGATGAACAACGCTAACTCATTAATTATGTATAGTGCAGAGGTGTACGCAAATAAATTGTGGTGGATTTTTTTGACCAATTACAGAAGGATTAACCTGTCCTATTTTATAACTAGCTAGGTATATAATTAATTATGTATTTATTTATATATTTGTTTTCTATTCGGTATTTGGAATAATATATAACAGACTATTATAAAATTATTGTTATTATTCATTTAAAGTATGGAGTATTTTAATTATTTTGTACATTTCATTTTATTTACTCTCGTACAATAATTTGCACCTGCCGTGTTATCTCTTCACCACCTTTGGTTTACTAGTAGAAAATGCTTAAGGCATTAAGTCCACCTTTGTACTTTTTTGTGTGCATAAAGTTTAAACAAATCAATAGGCAGAAGCTAGTATTTTTTTAATTTAGAACAATATTAACTATAGTTTTTCTATTGGCAAGTTAATGTTTTGGTAGCCACTTCAAGCTTACGTGTAATTGCAATTAAAAAACACATAAAAATTCAACTAACAAAGTAGATATATAACTTCCTAGTAGAAAATTTACATATTTACTCACGAAAACTATTGTTTTTGAGCATTTTACTTCAATAACGGAAGTGTCGCGTGTCGAATACCAAGCAATTATAAATTTGCCAATTACTAAATTGTTATCAACTAATTAATCTATTTCTGCTAAGTGACATTGAGCTAACATTATTGTTGGGCAACGACTTTCATTTTGGTAAAAAAATTGTTTGCAAAATATTCCGATTACGAGTGCATACAACAGACTAGAGCTAGCTATAGATTAAATTCAGCTGTAAAATAAACTATTTTCCGTACAAAAATGTAAAGAAAATGATAACTTTATAATAATAATAACATCTTAGGAGGCTCTCGCTGGGCGGCTGGATCAAGGGCTTGATTCAGAAAGCGGTACTCCTAGACACGGCGCGTATCGTTAAGAGATTCCTTTCTCAGGAGCCCTGACCACCGGTGGCTTGGACCCTGTTCCCGACGCCAGTGGGCTACTATTTTTTATATTTTTAAATGTTTTTATATTTTTTACTAATATTTAAAAATGTAATTGATATGTAATTTGATGAATAAATGGAAATAATAATAATAATACATTTATTTACTTTGACCGTCAATATCTCCGTAGCTAGAAAGTATATGGTATGGCAGGTATGGCTCAGAACAAAAAAAAATATTGCAATATAGAGAAGAACATGTTAGACTGTCTTTTTGACCCATTATGTTGTGCTAACAAGCCGGCGAACTGTGAATGTTCATTAGCACACCTCTGCCTAACATCTCGAAGAATAAAGGCGTGATGGTATGTTATTTTAACTACTTCGAACATACACACAAAATGCCTATAACATACAAACAAACGATGGTTACTTAACCTAATTTCCTTAATTAGTTCAAACGAAACTGAACACTAGCAATACAATGGTGTTTCTCAGAAAATTCGTTCACTTTACATAAGTTAAACACATAAATCAATTCGCGTGTACAAATCTGGTATTCGGATCCGGCCGATTATGTATGTGCATACATGTAGGGGAGACCTGTACAAAACCGTATACCGGGGTAAAACCGTACAGCATGTCTATTCTTGTCAATAATTCAAAGATCCCGCGCGCAAACTGCTCAGTGGCGTCGACCAATGAGAGCTATTTGTCAACTAACATTTGTCGCTGCAGGCACGCGCGTTATCAAAATATTCGATTTTATGGTTTTTTGGCGTACTTGATCTTATTTTTGTGGATATTCAATCAATAATAGTGAAATTTACGTATTTAGCAGGTAAGTGTCCAATCAACTATGTTAAAGTGTGTGTATTTACTCGTAATTAACAAATATTTGAGTAGGTAAAATTGGTTTGCGTGTGAGTAGTGAGTGATATTTTTATACATCGAGGCTTGGGTCAAAACCGTACGGGGCAAAACCGGCCACTTTTTGACCCGCATGAATGAATTTAAACTTACTTTTTATTTTTATTTTAGGTGCAATTAAAACGACCAAGAAACCAAAACGGAAAATAATAAAAATGATAACATTTGCTTGTACTGCCTCGAAGAATACGGTTCAAGCCGTGTGGATGAAGAATGGGTGCAATGTAGGGAGTGTAAAGGTTGGGCTCATGATGGCTGTACAGGTTATGACTCAGAGGATTTAGATAATTTTGTATGTATGGGATGCGTTGCTTCTAGATAATTTCTGGGGCAAGACCGTATACAATATACGGTTTTACCCATGTGTCGGGGCAAAATCGTAATAAGAAGAAGTTTAATATTTTTTGTTTTTTATCGTTTAATATTTTAATTATTCCAAATATGTGCAAGCGATTATGTACCTTATGAGACTGACTAATTATACATGTTAAGTAAATAAATTTGTGTTTTAATATAAAAGACCTACAACCCTATACCCTTAGCTATACGATTTTGACCCGATCTCTCCTACATAAGCGTGTTTTTTACATGCTTTCATCAAACAATTAATGAATATTTAAGTAAAAAATTCAGCGCTAATAGAGTCGTTTAAAAGTGACTTTGATTTATTTATTATGTCGCGAAAAGACACGCTTCGTAAACTTTAACGTGGTAAGAAAATATGTTGGGAACTGTTTTAAAAATTCATTGAATTTGAAGGAAGAACGGTGAACGCAGAATTCCCTGAAGTGTGCGACGTTTGAATGTCGAATTGCCAAAATTCTTCAGGGAATTTGTGGTGAAGAAATGGTTTTAGAAAACACGTTCCGAATAAATAAAATACCTTTGACTTTAACTGGAAAGCTACAAATTATTTATTTATGTGGCGTTTGCCATATAAGTACATACTGTAGGGACTCTAGATAGCTAAGCCATATACAACCATACTTAATTCCAATGAGATAAACTCTGTTAAAAATAAGAAGACTTGACACTAGGGCTCACAGGTCGCATTTAGATTATAATATAATATAATAATAGTAAAGTCTTTCAATCACATAAATTGATAATCCCCATAATTCAATACTGACTTTTGTATTTGGCAAAACCCAAAAAGGCTAAAAAGCAATTTACGTAAAGTAAACCACTCCATAAAATTGTAAGCGTTTTTTTCCGTATACAAACTTAATCTTATTCAACCTTGAGCCACAATTATTTATGTAAATATTCATGAAATTAAACAAGAATTTTCCCCATAGACCTCCTTCATCAAAAACCCTGAGAATAATATTGTTATTTGTTAAGTACCCTTCCCATACAACACTCACGGGAGCGTTTCAGAAATCTAGACCACCAACTAACAGCTCAGTAATTAAATTAACATCTCGACTTCCAAATTCAAACTCGCCAATCCCAGCCAGAGTTCCAAATGACAATTAAAACCAGCGCTCCTATTGGTCGAGGCAAACAGCAGTTTATTCATTAGTGGCTGTTGTCAATAGAACAAAATTGTGGTAGAATACGAAAAGAGGTCGTTTGGAGGGAGTGAGGGTATAAATAGGAGGGAGTCTCGACCTCTGACCGGGTTATCCCTAAACAAAGAGGGAGGGTCATTGCCCTGAGTGGCGGATCTCGTTTCGTTCTATTTTTCTAGAAGCCTCTTGTGTACAAAGTTGTTAAGTCGGTTTGTCCTCTTTTGTGTGGCGTGTGGTGTTTCTAGAATGTGTGGAAATTAAAATGTTTATTTTGTTGTTGGGAGTGTAAAGTACCTAAAGTAGCTAGTAGTGGCTACAGCCATTTGTGGAATTTAAGGAATGGAATTCTGCTTGCAAAAGTCTTTTCATTTTATTTGGCAATGTCAAAATTTGACAAAACTTTTATTTCAATTAGACCATTTACAGGCACTTTTGAATTGTCAAGAAGTTTGTCAGTCTGTCGAAAGTTGAAGCTAGTCGGTCGGTCCAATCGCGTTTGAATGTTGTAAATATATCTTACATATTTTCAGTAGGCATTATATACAATAGAATGTCTGAATCTTAGCTGTCTAGATCATCGACTCCTTGTTTTACTACAAATATATACAAACATAAACTCACGCCATTTTCCCATGGGGGTAGGCAGAAACCACAGCATGAAGCCAGCTACAATCCTTACATACTCTTTTCGCCTCATCCACGTTCAAATATCTGATCATACAAGCACGCCGGTTACGAGTACTGCGCACCCGACCTTTCTGAAGAACCTCACTAATAAGGTCAGGGGTAGGTCTTTCCAGGGCGTCCCTCGCCCCCGGGGGCTTGTTATACTAATCAATCAATAGAAAACTGATTACAAAATCAAAGAAAATGTCCCCAAAACTACCAAAAAAAAACATTCGTTGCTAGGCAACAAAGATACTTCTAAAAATTCTAGAACCTTAATGTAAAGCCCCAAAAAATCTTCCACCCTCCCAAATAATAATTGTTTTCTGAAGACAGCCGCCATTACCATCTAATTTGAATATCTACACAAACTTTCGCGGCAAGATGGCGTCAGAATAGTTCCGTATAATTTGCTGCTTCGCTCTTGTTCCTAATGTTTTGTTGATTGCTAGCCAAGTTTAGTTTCGTGGTGTTGGTCTTTTTGTTTTGATAAGAAATGGGTAATTAATGGCAGAACTACCTATTGTGTTGTTGAGGTTTTGGTCTGAATAAGTTATGTATTTCTTGGCAGATTTCTGGAATCATAATTAAATAAGGATAGTTGAATTTAAAAGTCTGGAGTAATTTGGATATGGCGTCAGTGCATAATTAAATTTTTAACAAAATTACATCAGTTATACGAGTATCTCAATATATAACTTACTAATATCAGGTTTTACTACACTACTGCAGGGCAAAAGTCCCTTTTTATATAGAGCAAACATGCTCATTGTTTGCAACAACACAGGCTCAAAGCGGATTGACAATTTCAGACTTTTAATCAATCATAGCTTTTTCCCGCTTCAATTTTCTTAAGGATGCCTATTTTTCCGAAATATATATAGCCAATGTTACTCGCTGATAATGGAGCTTTCAATAAGGACAATTTTTTAAATCAGTGATCTAAGCAGTTTTTACTTTATCCATCACTTTCTCTTACTTATTGGTTTAGATTAAGGACGCATTTACGAATTGACACGCTTCAATTCTAGGTATTGAGTCTTACTACTACATGTGCACGGCTTACACACACAGCGACATGCACGCGAAGCGGCGAAATTATGAGTAAACTGACACGGCTTGATACTTTTATTTAATTTTTAAGCGTTTATTTTATTTGATATGGATGTCAAAAAGTAGAAAGAAAATGAAGTTGATTTGGCACATTTTGTAGTATTCAGGTCAGATCATAATCAGATTGGTTCGATGGTACCATATCATTATGGGTTTTACATACATTTGTCACTTCCAAAAAATTCCTATTGGAATGGGAAACTAGATTCAATATATTATTGTTTTTTTTCATGTAATGACGTTCAAAAGTGCCATTTAATGGTCCAATTGAAATAAATGATTTGACTTTGACTTTGACTTCCCTTACATAGTTAAGGATGAAGCTCATAAAAATGTTTGAATACTGAACAAAACTATCGAAAACAGGGTAATAAAAAAAAAACTTAGTTTTTATAACATTGTTAGGACAATGTGAAGAATGTTTTCGAAGTTCAATGTATCTTTTAAATCTTGGATCATTCAGTTCTGGAAGGAGGCAGTTCTTATAGAATCGAATTTCAATAAAAACACAAACAAAACTAAAATTAAACATAAAGGTTTACGATTTCTTGAAGCTGTTTCATGAAATAACCGTAGTTACTGAAACCTGGATAGGTTCTGTTTCCTCTTTGTTCGTGTTCTAAAACAATACAGAAAATTTATGTATTGGTTTTTAGAGTAAAAAAGTATTTGAATATAACAGTAAAGTTGTATATATCAGTAATTTTAGGTATGTAATTTTAAACTTCCGTAAGATATTTCCAAACTGTTCTCATTAGGAATACTACAACTCGTTTGGTCATTTCTCTCCGGGCACATTTCGGATGTTACATACGTCGCGATACTAGTATCACGCCTACTTTCAGAATTTTGCCTATAAAAATAATAATAATTTATTTTAATGAAACTAATACTTATTTTTTATTCATAATAACGTACATGTATTTTTGATAATCAAATAAGTACAAACCGTATTCGCTTTTCTGCTTTACGCCTACAGGCATGAAGCTTCTTACGAGAGCTATTCCAAAACGTATTAGGCCTTGGCATCTATAAAAACAATTGAGTTATAAGAGGTTTTTAAAGTAACTCTTAACAACCAGCTCCACGCGTCTATTAGTTCCAGCAGACTTCGAAGTTCACCTTCAGGTCACTCTATGAAGTCCTGTTGTAAGGTGTTGACATAACTAATAACAAAAAGAGTCCAAACTCGGCACACGTAGCTCGGGTTGGGTTTTAAAACGTGCTGCCTCGCTGGAGGAAATGTGAGAATATAAGGGGTTTCTAGGGGGCTTGTTACCTTTGCAACATTTTTTTTTTTGCTAGAGACGAAGTTTTAACCAAAAGCATTTAAAGAAAAGTCCAAAATTTTTAGGTTAGGAATGGAATTTACGTCGTAATGTCTGGCTCCGAGTGCGCCCGGAGTCCGACTCAGACCAACTTGACTGGATTAGGTTGGGTGCTTAATGCCCTCCATCACCCCCAGAACCTCCAGAATCTACATTTGCTGTGACAAAACGATTAAAAAACATTAAAAAATATACGCATTTCCGGCAAGCAAAGTTAGGGGGGATAGTTCCCCTCTCCCCTCCTCTTCCCCCCCCCACTACTTCATGGAACCCTATCGAGGCAGCACGTTTCTAAACTTCAACCCGTAGCTCTACTCGTCTATTTGTTCCACCAGCAGACTTGGAAGTACAACTTCAGGTCACTCCATCAAGTCCGAAACGAAATATGAATTTATAATCCCCACTTCTAGCAAAAATATAAGAAACTGTGAATAAAATCTTTCCTTGGATGTGTGGACCGTATAAAATGTTAAAGTATCAAGTTTGGTATGTCAACTATTTTGTATGCGTACAGCGATCTTTTTCAACACGAGCTGCTGATTACAATCGACACAGTGTCCACCCACGACGGCGCCCGAGCGCAGACTAAAATGTCATGTCATGTCAATGTCAATTGTTTTTGGAATAAACAAAGAAAGCGACCAATAAAATGACCCCTAATTCAATCCATTAAGATTCACGTATTAGAACAAAATAAGTGAAAAAATTGATTTGATTTTTATTTATTTTCTGATATTTTTTGTAACATTTTGATAATTCTTTACCCTAAATTTTTGAGTTGAACATGTCTGCATTCATAAAATATTTAAAAATAAATAAGTTTATGTCATTAAATAGGAGAAAAATGACCCAAAACTCAACACGATATCGTTATTTTCGTGTGAAGTGGCAACGGAAATAATTTTTTAAAATATTATAAATCAAAATATCCGAATAAAAAGTTACCACGATTTAAAGATGAAGAAGTAATCTATCTGTGGTAATTATTAGTTACATGTGGTTTAGTTCCGTTTTGCAGCACAATACACCGAAAAACTACTTATTTTTATCAGATTTGCAAATGCGTCCTTAAGTCCAAATTTTCACACGATGTTTTCGCCCAATTTAGCAGAGAAATTTAACCCAACGCCTAAAATTCCCACATGCCCTAAAACTCCTATCGATCGTTCCAACACTTAACACGTTTATAACGAAGTGCTATTAATTATTCACGTAAGGCGCTTAAAATCTCGCTTTAAGCGCTTAATGAAAACATTGCTACATCGCTTAAAGCCTCATAAAGCGGAATATTTGAGATGCGCGTGAGTTTATAGCCTTTTAAGTGTTCGTTAAGAGGGTTTAGTTATTGTGATTCTTGTGAAACATTGTAAGGCAAGTTAAGTATTTAATGTGTAATTATGTTTTTAGGAAAGCTTATGTATGGTAATGAGTATGTATGTATGTAAAGGTCTGGGGAAGTATCGCCACACCTATTTCGGCCACAAAGCAGTGGCTATTTTTCGGTTTGAGGGCATGGGTGCCGGTGTAATAGGCCACCTGATACCCGGTTTGAAGGGGGCCAGTGTGATACAGGTACACGAGACATTTCAATTTTGTCTCTGGGATGGTAACGCATTTGCAAGGCCTCTGGTATTGCAGATGTCTATAGGCAGCGGTGCACACCTAATACCAGATGGGCTGACGGCTTGTTTGCCATCTGATAATATAAAAAGAGGTTTTATAAACTCCTTTTAAGATCCCAGAGTAGCATTTAAATATGCCTGAAATTACGAGAATAGGTAGAAGAATTTATGTGACTGATAAGGTATGTACTTGTTACTTTCAATGCTGACTCACTTTTCAGGTCACACCTGAAAAGTGAATGAGTTAGTGATTGAAAAGTGGTTTCAGGTATAGAAAGTACCGTACTCATTTAATTACTACATGTATGTTTTACATAATATTGTTATTAATCATTATTCTTTAATGGCAGACACTTTCCGTAGATCATAACTTCCTGTAATCTCACTGATGCTAGAGTTTGACATCTCATCTCAAGTTCACTTTACCTTTTAGTGAGGATGTTTTTACAGAATTGCACTGCTTGCTTACATGTTTAGCTGTCTTACTAATTAGGTTCCCCTATTAATTAAAAGTAGAACTTTGACGTCATATTATATTCTAGAACCAAATTTAAAATACACAAGTTTAAACAACAGCTTCTAATTTCAAACACGTACTTGTAAAATATTTAACGTTTTTCCATACTCGCGTGACTCTAATTAATTTAGCATCATAATTATTTACGATGAATTTTCACTTAAAAACTGCTTCTAACATTCTACCCGCCGTTACAATTTAATATCCCCACTGGCAACCCAGTCGCATAATTTACTTTTTTCAAATTAAAACCATTGAGCGCGACGTTTTGCATAATTCAATGTGAGAGCGAGACGCGTCGGCTCTAATAAAGTGACGTCAGTCTATACAGTGTTGCCCGCAATAAATGAAAAAAGTCCCGAGATTTTTTTCCCTTTTATGTGTCGACATTTTTTATTTCCCAAACTCTGTTAGCGTGTCGGTGTACGTTGAATAATGTATTTAACGGTAGATTGAATATTGGATGTGGTTATGGTCGGTAGTGTGGCTTGAAAAATACAGTGTAAACCTCTATTATGACTTTGCTTATGACATTAATTGTTATTGTTTATGTTTTCACTGCGTGAACTACTAACATTTTCATTAAATATGCTCGTAATATTCCCACACCGGGTAGTTCGGAGCAGTGTTATGTAATGAGTATATAAAGCGTACCTATTAATAACAATTCTGGTTTTATCTCTCGTTTATCTTGTACCTTTTTCACGAAGACAGTTTATTTCTGCGCCATTTATAGTAGTGCGCCTCTCATATCTATATTATTAACCTTCGCTACCAGCCAAGTACCGATGTGACATTTTTGTTCAAAGTTTTCTCGGATACTACTGACATCAGTGGCGGAAAACATCGTGAGGAAACCTGGGTTTTACAATTATTTTTTACCGCCCGCGTCTTCGTCCACTAGAAGCTCTACCATGAAACATATCATATTTGACAATCGGTAATAGCGTAGCTTTCTATCAGTAAAAGAATTTTTGTAATCGGACCAGCAGGTTTAGAGATTTCCTCTTACAAATGAAAATAGAAAATATTAGTATAGTTAAGTCACATATTATCTGCCTTCAGCAAGAGTGGTGATCAATGCTTATGCCTTCTCTATATGAAATGAGGTTTTAAGTGAAATATAGTTGGAACCAGCAATTTCGTTCGATGTTCTTTTTTCAAATATTTAAATACTTTTAAAATTTAAAGAACGTTCCAAAAAGATTTTACGCCAACTATGATTTATTCGGAACACATAACAAAGACTTTGTGGACCATTACTACCCTATCCGGAACACACAGAGTTGGGAAATGTTCCAATAAAGAACTCTTACTTCAAGGCAATGAATAAAAGACGAAGTCGGGGATATTTTATTTATCCCACCTCTAGTCGTGTGGGGCCATAAGAGCGGATTTGGAGCGGTTTAAACGAGCTTTAGATGCGATGAGAGTGGTTTAAAGTCAAGTGTGGTTTATGACTTAATAGAAATTTTGTTTGAGTTCGAGTGAGTTTTATCGTTTCTGTTTAGTGTGGAATTAAATAAATTACTTGTATAACAACTCAGTTTGAGTGGTTTTACTTCGATTTAAGTATTTTATTGTCAACTAGCGTTCAAAAAAAGTACCACTGTATCTTGCATATAATTTTAAACTTTATTGCGAATGTATTTTAGTTCAATATCAATTCACAAATAAAAACAGCTTAGTTGCTGTTCTCCTTAGGATTTATTTATTACAATATCTCGAAAATATTTGTTGCTCAATTCATACATTATTATTTGTAAAATTAAAATGTTTGTTGCTTGAAAAGTAAAAGATTTAAAATTATAAATAGGTATTGTGTTTTAGCTGTTTTGAAGACAGATTAGATGATAAAATTACAGGTTTCAAAATGGAACTGCCTCGTTGGCCTAGTGGTTGGCCTTGCTACGCTAGAGGTTCGGGTTTGATTCCTAGGTTGAGCAAAAAGTGTTATTGAGTTTTTCTATTAACTTCTCAGTAGCAGTTCGGAGTTAGGATTTGTGCCCGGTTAATGGCAATAGGCTCGCCCCCTATTACATGGGACCTAAACATACCGGCGAACTGTGGGTGCACATTGGTACACCTCTGCCTAACCCTTTGGGGAATACAGGAGTGATGGTATGTAATTATAGATGTATGTTGTTGTGGTACTAGAGAAATGCTTTTGTTTTGTTACAGTTAAATTTTATAGTGTTCTTTTTTATTTTTCTGTTTTGTTATCAACACGTAATAATATTATAAATAAAGAGGAAAGATTTTTGTTTTTTTTTTGTCCCGAATAGGCTCCGAAACTCCTGGATCGATTTTAACCATTTTCCATCAATAGATGGCTACATTATTCTTGAGTAACTAAAGCTATATAACATCACGCTATGTTAAACGGGAGCGGAGCGCGGACGTCTTCTTTATAAATAAAAAATAATGGTTAAATGGCTGACTCCTTTTTTTGTTGTGTTCGTAATTTCCGGGACAAGGTTAATATGAAATATTGTTTTTAGAAGATCCACCGGAAAAGTCGGAAATTTGCACCCATGCGAAGGGGTGGTTTGTTAGTAGCTAATATATGAATGTTACTCCGAAAAAAATCCATTCGTTTGTTTCATTATTATTTATTTTCATTACATCCTTACGTAAAAATAATCATAATCATCGTATCATTATGTATGTACAACACTTATGAATAATAATATTATTATGTACGATGTATTGCAGCAGGAGCATTTTAGGCATCAAAAATCATATCAATACATTGCACCTACGCCAACAATTTCTTATAATGTTGTATGTTCTTACAATCTATGCAAATAAAAAACTATTCTATTCTAATTGCAATATCTAAATAAAATTCCCACTCAAAGTCGCGCATGATTTAAAACTGGTAGACAGAAACACAATCGATTGGCTTACCACAAAAACCTCACTAAGATACCTCCTTCAAATCCCATTTCTAAAATCACTTATCTCCAAACTCGATCTTATTAAAGACGGACGGTCTAGGGGACCTCTATTGCAGACAAAAAGAGCAATAAATACATAATTAGTATCGCCGGCTCCAGACACACTAATCCCCCATCAGGCCCCCGCCTGTGGGTAGAAAGGGGGATTTAATTTCCGTTCCCCGACGACGGGGGAATTAGGAGATAGGAAGGTACGCCCATGGATACTGGCCCTTATGGGGCGCTTGAGATTTATTTATAGTGAAATTTGTAGGTGTTCTTTGTAAATGATTACTTTAGCTATTTAAAAAATAAAATATTGTATTTTTTATGTTATTTGCATATTGGTGAGGTTCTTCAGAAAGGTCGGGTGCGTAATAATCGTAACCGGCGTGCTTGTATGTCTA
The DNA here is from genome assembly GCA_932526535.1 of Caradrina clavipalpis. Classification (NCBI taxonomy): domain Eukaryota; kingdom Metazoa; phylum Arthropoda; class Insecta; order Lepidoptera; family Noctuidae; genus Caradrina; species Caradrina clavipalpis. The sequence continues at coordinate 1,089,648 of OW052101.1, forward strand.
GATATATGAACGTGGACGAGGCTAACGGAGTATGTAATCGTAGCAGGTGGTTTTCTTTGGTTTCTGCCTATCCCCTGTTAGAAATAGGCGTGAGTTCATGTATATATCTATGTTATGTACGAAACGTGTACTTTGAAATTTGAAAATTGAATTTATATACGTTCACGCTCATGTAGAGCCCTTAGAACTTTACGTGACCTTAATATTTTCACCAAACTTTGTGTTCCCAAGAAACAGAGGCGTTAACACATTTATTTACCGCAAAAGCACACTTATTACACGTAATGGTGGAACAGTATGAGGTGTATATGTATGTATGTAGGTGCCTAAAAGGCTGTTATAATAACACGATTGAGATTTCGAGGCCTTCCCGCTTGTTTGAAGATTGTGTGCTCTTATTACACTGACGAAGGCTAAGGGTGTGCGCTGTATGTACAATTTGTTTTTCGTTAAAATAGTGCGAACTTCATTGGACAAAAAAAAAACAATGCAAAAAACTGAATATGCAGTTATAATATTAGTGTGATATGGTAGTTGTGTTGTGGTAATAAATAAATAAATATGGAGATTAGATTGTTAAAAAAAAACACCAATTGTATTCAACTAGGGGTAATTCTACTATCTTTTAGGAACCAGTCTGTATTATAATATAATATTATAAAAATATTATAGTCGCATTCACAAGACATTTTCGACGTTTTGCAAAATTACAACACAATTTTGAGAATTAGACTTCCAGTGCTATTAAATTGACATTAGGCTCTACTAATATGAGAGGTATGTATCGATTATAACGTAAATACTCACTTATTTCCAAAACTTCACATGCCAAAATACGGACTAAATAAAATACATATATGTAAGTCCAAATAATATAACACGTGAAGCCACCTATTGTATTTACTCTATTTAAATGTGAATAAATTAACTTGAATAACATCAAGTAATCAATAAAATTAATGTATAAAATATTAATCCATTGCACCTAAAGTAAATAGTCCCCAAGTGACTGTCCACGCGATTGTACAAAAGAGGCTGGGCACAAAATTAACTGTCTACGTCTCTGCGAAGTCCGCAATAACCTTTATCTTCAGCTAACTTTTGTAACCATTGTAATGGTTTTTCATCACAAAGCGAGCGGAGAAATACAATTTTATTGAAATTGCTCCCAAAAACTGTTTAGCCTGAAAACATTGAATTTCAAACTCCAAAAACTGTTCTTTTTTATTCCAACCTCTTTTTTTCTGTTCAGTTTTTTTTTGCGACTGGTAAAAAGTACACCTTTTTTTTATCAGTGGCAACACACACAAGTCTTACATAATTGTTATTAAAATTACACCTTTTTTTGCCAAAAATTACACTTCAGAGACCAAAAAATTCAAGTTAAATATTGTCCAAATTATTATGACTTCGCCCGGGCCGGATGAAAAAACTACTTTTGTTTGCGGTTATTTCTCCGGTTGTTGTAATGTCCTCCGGATTACGACCTCTGGGAGGTACCCCGGGAGTGTTATTATGAAGTGTCGTCAGAACTGTTTGTTTAGGGACCTCTCGGACCTCGGGCGTAGTTTGCACTTGTCATTTGTTTGATTATTTGTCATAATTGAGTTTTGTTGACGTGTGTTGTGTTTTGTTTTTCTGTTAATGTGTTGTTGACGGAATTTGTGCTTTGTTGTGACAACATTAACGTTGTTTATACTTAGTTTATTTTAGGGTTATATGTCATGAAATAATTTTAGTAGTACTGATGATTTACATGATCATTCGAGTCAACTCTATGTAACTATTTATCTTTAGGATGCTTATTTTAAGTAAAGTAAGTAACTATTTATTTATTGAAGTGAAGTATATACCATATAAAATATCCTATGACACTCTGCAATAGTGTACTTTTCTATTAGTGAATGAATTTTTGTAATCAAACTAGTATTTTCAGACAATAACTTTTACAACCTAATAAAATTACTACCTTATTTTATCGGTATAAAGTACATAATTACGAAGTCCTTACAAGTTTCTATTGAACAAACACACATTATTCTAACAGAACGTCAGAACACACAGTTCTGAAGCACATTTTTCTTCCGCTCACAAAACGTTTTAAAGTGAAGAATTTTCTATAAAAGTTTCCCTTTGAACGGCGAAACACTGCCGAAGGCTGCAACTTCCAAGTTAAGTTAAGTTTTAAGCGCCTTTCAATTCACGGGGAAGTAAAACCATTTCAAGCCACCCGGGGGTTACGGAAAAATTTACTATTTCTTAGTGGCAAAGGACTTCTTAGTTTGAGTTCGGTAAAAGAAGTGTTTCAATCCGTCAGTACGGAGTAGAACAAAACTTTAGACAAACATTTATTTAGTACGCAATTAGGTACGTTATTTTTACAGTTATACAAATTATGTATAACTGCTGTGATGGGAGGCAAGTAACAATGAGACTTTTTCAATTCATATGTTCTTTCTAAGTTTATCTTGGACATTAGTAATGGATAACATCGTGAGGAAACATGGACTTGAAAATTATAAGTCTGAAATTGCTAATCCACCATGAGGAAGCGTGGTAACCAATGCTCTTGCCTTCTCTGTGTGCGGCTTTTGCCTAGCAGTGGGACAGTAATGAGTTGGTATTATTATTTCAAACATAGCAACAAGTTATTTTTTAAGGATAGACAATCATCAAATGGCTTCCGCTGGTCAGGCGGGAGCGGAAGGGACTATCAGACTCTTACTGACTAAAACCCATCCATGTTCCTCTTTATTCCCTTAACGTTCCAACGCGCGGAGACTGTTTCGAACAAATTCCGCAAATAGAAACAAGATGAGGTAAGTAAAAATGAAGTGAGAAATAAAGAATACTTAAAATGCATACTTGAAGATAGTGTTGCAGGAAAGTAAAAAGTTTATTACACTTGTCTAGAACAAGACACGCTGCCAAGATGAAATTTAAAATTTAAAAAGAAAGCAGTAAAAATTGCCACTTGATGCAAACTAAGTGCCTTACTGCATACATATTTGTTGGTGCATGTATGATGGACGTGCAATTTACTTACAAGAATAATTTTCTGAGGTAGTATGGTTGATAAACTAGTAAAATGTAAGCCAGTGAAGGAAGATATTAATTCTGTAAAATTTACCTTAGTATGAGCTGAAGAGTTTTATTTTTGTTCATATAAACGCGCTAATCTTTGTAACTACCACACAGATTAAAAAAAAGTTTTTTTTGTAGATTATAGCCAGATTCATGAGGAATTCTTTAGGCTATATAACATCATGCTACGACTTACAGGAGCAGAGCAATAATCAAAGACGTAACTGAAGACGTGTCAAACCGCGAGGCCCCATATTATGATATTAACCAAGTCGAAGATTGCCTTAGTGACACCGAACTAGAGCCTAGCCTATATTTATGTCAAGAATAGGGTTAAAGAACGAGTCACATCAATTGGAAACAGCCATAGATTTCCTTACGGATCGGTTCTGAGCAATTTGCAGCCAACGACTACCTATATCTTTATCGGGTCGTTTAACCATCTCTGCAAAGACCTTCCAATGATTTGCTTTCAGTGACGGAGAAAAGAATTGTAGACGCTCTGGTCAGTTAAACCATATTCAACCTAATTTTGGGTAAAGTTTATGGTTTAAAATTGAATGCTAAGACAGTGTCCCAAAAAGTGTAGGCAGTTAACAGACACGATGGCTATCAGACGGTTTTTCATTTATTATTTAAGTCAATAATTAAAAGGTAGGAAAGGTTACATATTAGTTACGTAAACTTATATAGAATTTGAGTAATTACTAACATTGAATGGAATTTTCCTGAGATATTAAAATATTGTAGCCAGGTCATACTGTCCCACCGCTGAACAAAAGCCTCCATTCCTTTCATCTATCGTAACTTTATACTACATCTTGCCAATTCTTGAAAAAGCCGATCAAGTCGTCTGAGACATGAAATATATTTTTTTTATCGCCATCAAACCAAGATAGCTCTATCTTTCATCACCTTTTGATACAATAGGTATTGAATAAATTAATCATTAAGTAGTCGAATCCCGTACTGACAAACAAACAAAGGCACGCAATCAAACCAACACTAGTCAACATCGAAACGGCTGTAACGATCTGTGCTGTCCTTAATGACGCACCACTACCGGGCGCTGTCCGGAATTGCTTCAATGTATTTTAATGGACGCACGATCGGAATTGGGGTTCAACGGAACCATTTCTTTTTTTCTGGATTATGTTATTCCTGTGCGTCCAAAGCGAAAGGTCGTTCGCTTATTGACTGACTATGAATTTCGACAACTACTTGGCTTATGAAGCTGAAATTTTGTAGATATATATTGGATTTGACTTTGACTTCCACGTGGATGAAGTCGAAGTTAAAAGCTAATACTTATATGAAAACGATTTTGATTCTGTTCATAATCACCAAGTAATATAACACACGAAATGATTAGAAAAAACAATCTAAATCAAGCAAAATAATCACGCGATCATGATGATATTGAAGCTCAATATTATATAATCCTTCAATCACGTCTATTCCTACAGAAGGCGATGAGATTGAGTTTGGATAAGACGGCCCTAATCCGAACATAATCCAGGGACTAAGACAGGATGTGGGAGGCAAAGGGTCGGCTGTTGTGATACAATTTGGAAAAACAGATTATGCTGTTGCGAAATTCAATAATAACGGAATGATAGATAGATACACCTAAAAGTACGATAAAGACAATGTAGAGAGCTATGGTCGGGGTCTCTCTGCGAGATTTAATTAGAAATGAGGAGATCCGCAGAAGAAATAAGATGACCGACATAGCTAGTAGAACAAACTGCCATTGAAGTCGGATGGCTCTCGGGTGGCGACCAACGAGGTGGACTAACGACCTAGTGAAGGTCGAGGGGAACCGGTGGATAAGGGCAGCGCAGGAACGGTCATTATAGGGATATTTAAAGGAGACCTATATCCAGCAGTGGACGTTGTTAGGCTGAAATAATGATGATCTTCTTCTTTATCGATTGGGCAGTAAGGTCTAAACGATCCCACACACCCAGTGTCAGAGTTTCTAAACCGCCTCAAGGGGATCTGACATGGTTACCGATGTCAGTGATGACCAATATAAACTTAGAAAGTACATATGAATTAGAAAAAGTCACATTGCTACTTGCCCATGCCGGTTGCGACCCCTTAACCTCGTGCATGAGAGGCGGGTGCCTTAACCACTGTGCTAACACGACAATAATGATGATGATAATAATGACTTAACAACAAGATGCCATGTTTCACAAAAAACAAAGGCCCAAACAAAAGAGAAAGTGAATCCACCAATCATCTTTGACATTGGTAAACATTGATTTCAAATTGCAACGAATTTCTCCGAGACAATCATAGATACTGCTAATATTTTCCATTATGTTAACGCAACGCTTAGAAACAAAACACGTAACGAATATATTTATCAGAAAGACCCAAAAGATGGAGATGATCAGTTGGGTACGTGACTCGAAATATATCAATATATTGGTTAGCCTGTCTATTGTTACGACGACAATCTGGTGATGTAAGAGGACGAAGGGCATGCTTCAAGAGCAGAATACTTATAAACTAGACCGTGACTATGTGTGGTTTATGCCTATTTCCCAAGAGTTGATTAAATAGGCCTAAGTAATAGTAAAATGTAATTGAAAGCGAATAGAAGTAAAAGTTTGTGGGAAACGATGGAGGTTTGTTACTCTTTCACGCTTAAATGGCTGCACGAAATTAGCTGTATTATTAGTATCATTATGTAGATGATATTGGTGTAGCTTAACAAAGGAAAATTTTAATCTCGTTTTTATGGTCTCTTAGAAAAATTTTGGCCTTTGACTTAATTCTAATGTCTACAAAAATGAAATCGCGGGCAGAAGCTAGTCATTATACTTTGTCTGCAATCTCAAACATGCAATTAATCTTTTCAGACATTATTCAACTTTCTTCTTTGGTAAGGTACTCATCAAAATTGAAATTCATGCCCCACGCAAAAGTTATGGCGGAGCTAATAGCCCAACCCAGACGCGGAGAGCTATTAGCTAATTCAAAAGTCTCTAAAATCACTGAAAGGAAGTGTAAATTGCACAAAATTATACCTTGTGGTGGAACACGAGTTGAAATAAACTGAAGAAAACGCGAAGAAAGCTTTAAAAGTTAATTAAAGGACATTAATTAAGGTTGTGCGGAGGAAAGGTGCAGCTATTTCTTACTTTTCATTACCGTTTGAAACCTCTGCACCGCTTACCTCTGGCTTTGGAATTTATGCTGGTGTTTCTTTGACATCGTTTGGGTTGAATTCATGGGCGGTTTTTTATGAAGGGTTTTATTATGGACTAGCTATATACCCCGCGGTGTCACCCGCGTTCAGTTACGTCTTTACTGCTCCGCTCCCGTTAGTCGTAGCATGGTGTTCTAAACGTATAAACCTTTCTCTTGAATCACTTTATCCATGAAAAAAAAACCGCATTAAAAAATGCTTAATTTAAAAAATCTAAGCGTTATGAGAGACAAACGGCCACTTTCTTTTATACTATAGTGATATTTAATGCTCTATTATGGGCTCCAAGATCAAGAGGAAACAACCTATATTCTAGTCTACTTACGTATAAACTTGAAAGTTTATGAGGATGGATCTACGGATGTCTCTTACTCTGGCACCTCTAAAACGAAAGGCACACTTAGAAAATAATGTTGATCTATCTTTAGACATAACATAATTTTTATCCCGTGTTTGTTTTCCCGTAGGATAATTATATCAACTTTAATGCGGATGAAGTCGTGAGCAGAAGCTATTTATATTCTATAATGTTATTATCAAGCTAGTGGAAACGAAATTACCTACTATATCCTAGGCAATATGATTATCTTTTTCCATCTAATCCGCCTATTGAATTCTATAACGGTGAAAGCCTTTCTCCTTAAGAATGAGCCGAGGGGTAAAAATTTTAGGTCTATCTAATATACTTATAATAAAGCTGAAGAATCTCTAAAACTACCAGTCTGATTGGAGAAATTATATTAGCATATGATAACTAGATTCATGAGGAATAACATAAGCTATAAAACATCACGCTACGACAAACGAAAGTGGAGCAATAATCAAAGACGTAATCTAATGCGGGCGAAAGAAAACACGCTGCTGATGTCGCGAAGAAGGCTAGTATAGAATATGTTTCCTAATGCGTCTTTTATCCGATCCTAGGTATAAAAAACAGACACTGCGCCATTTATGTCAGAAGTCTAGACTTAGTATATTAAACGAATAACAAAGATAGACGTGACGAAGTTTCTGGAATCCCTAACAAGTTGCAAATGATGGCATTTGAAAGTTTTCGGTTGACCCTCATTTATTAGGTCGTATTGAAATTCAACGAGTTGGATTTCTTGTCTTAATTCAAACTTTCGCTTAGTGTAAATAAATTCGGAATTTTGGAGGGTCGGAACTGGATTATCTTGATGCTAATGGGCTAATGGAAAATAATTCAGTCTTTCTTGGCAAAACTCGATAAATAGAAAGCTTATTATGTAATCGTATCATTTTTTTTCGTTAAGTAAATAATTAATAAACGTCTATTTTAAATACATTTTACAACAAAATTATATAAGTATGTATATCAGTTGTCTGGTTACCATAACACAAGCTCTGCTTAGCTTGGGATCAGATAGCCGTGTGTGAGTTGTCCCAAGATATTTATTTATTTAACTTAAAAATAATAATTGACCTAAACACAAAACTTATAAATAATTATAATTAGATTAGATTAAACATTAGTTAGCGATTTTTAGGGAAGCCTATGTCCAGCCGTGGAGGTCGCTCCACTGATAAATGATGATGAAATTTTACTTGATTATATTTTTGTTTGGCTAAGGGCTTCCAAGAGTTCCGAAAACGGATAAAAAGCCACTAGGGATTCTTAATTCCGAAAAAAATCCTTTGTACCTATAATATATTATATTGAAAAAAAAATGCTGTGTTCAGACTAAAGATTTTTGATGTTGCGACAAACGCTGTCTTATTACGCATTGAGAACGCCGCGTCTCGTTTTTTTCTTTGAAATCGATTCCAAATATAAACTTTGACGTTTGTCAACGTAATACCGTAGTGTCACATCATAAAATTGACGCACATTTTATATCTTTTCTTCATTTTTGAACGTTAATGCTAAAAATATTTCTTAAAGAAACTTTGGCATTTTCCTTTTCAAGTTTATTTATTCATAGGTATACACTGGATCTAATTTATGATCTTATGATTACTTTATGTATAAGGTGGACTTGAGGATGATATTATATATTATGTATTGTATTTTTTTCCTTCATCCCACCAGAACCATTATGGAAATTATTTCTCCTACAATATTCAGGACCAATTTATATCACAAAATGTATTTCAATCATACATTCTTGCAAAACTTCTACTCATATTTTGTTCTGTGAAAATTTTCCAAGTTATATGATGAGTGTAATAAAATTTACTACCGCAGCCATAACATTGCAGAAAAACTAGACTGTATTGCGGACACACTGGCGGCAGTGACGCGGTCGCGCGTATCGATCGCCCGTCTAGCCGCGCCCTTACGGGCTGTCTAGAACAATGCCAACTTTCAAATGGTGCTCTTTATCAAGGACATAAAAAGGGTGAAGTCTGGCTTATCTGTTAGTATGGCAGTAGTTGGACGGTTTTGCGAGAATTGAGACGGATTTGTGTTTTTTGTCATGCGATGCCAGAAACTTGAAGTTTCCTATTTTGTTATCAGTCGTTGTTATAGCAGGCTTCAGATGTATTTTCAACTTTAGTATCGCTTTAGACAGCACCATCTTTGCCTACTTTTTTGGGGTTCCTTTTCTGTAAGGTGTTAACGGGACCCTATTAATAAGCTTCCGCTGTCCATCCGTCTGTCTGTCAGCGGGCTGTATCCCATAAACCGTAATAAACAGAGAGTTGAATTTTCACAGAGTGTTTATTTCTATTGCCGTTATAAAAACACATAAAAACTTAAGAAAATTAATAATTATAAGGGGTACCCGTACAAGACGCCTTTTTTTGTTTGTTATGTTAAATATTATATGGATTTTTTATAGTAATATTTTTTCATAAGCACAAAAGGCATTTTCGTACATAAAATTACAGAAAAGTAAGTTTTTTATTTATTTATGAAAACTTTATGCACAAAAAGAAATTACAAAGGCGGACTTAATGCCATAAGTACCAAGTAACAGTTAAGATACCATTTTTTTTTCAAGGGATATGGCCAATATTTCACACATTATACCTTTGTCTACCAAGCAGACAACGGTTTATGTACAGCTACTTAAAGTTTTATCGGTACCTTTTGAATTTCGAACTCAAGAAAATGGTCAAATACGTTTTTTTAAGTGGGGTTTGGTCTCCTAGTTTTTTTAACCGGTTAGCAGATTTTAAAGCTGTCTTTATAAATAAGATCTATCTAAAAAAAATTTTTTTAAACAAGCTCTTATATATAAGGTGTTACCAAAATATCTGCCACGGATTTAATGGGAGGTAGTATTGTGTTTAAAGATTACAATAGTGAAGAAATTTCATACCCCAGAATAGTTAATTCAATTTGAGAAAATAAAGTAATTTAATAAACATTGACTCTACACTGCATAACGCGGTTCACAAATTTAAAAAAAAATATGACACATTATCAATAATTTATCTTCACTATTGTAATCTTTAAACACAATACTACCTCCCATTAAATCCGTGGCAGATATTTTGGTAACACCTTATATAGGTATTGTATTGTCATGCCATGTGCAAATGTATTTAAAATTCCAGCTTAATGGAACACTGGGAAGTAGATCTAATTTTATTTGTAAGATTTGATAAAGTTCCCATGGCCACCTTCCGGTTCCATCATCATACCAACTCTTTGACATCATTATATTGTATTGTCATGCAAAGTGCATATGTGTGCAAAATTTCAGCTTAATCGAACACCGGGAAGTAGGTCAAATTTAACTTGCAAGATTTGATTACAGTCAAACAAACATCGGAACACGTGAAACTAAATAAAAGCTTGTAAAACCATTGACAACACTACAATTTTCGAAAATGTAAAATTACGAAATGAAACAATAGAATGCCAAATACAAAACATAAGCCCACACAAACCCGACTTCTAACTTCAAAGCTCGAACGCGAAAGTTCAAATTCAAAAACAGAATTCAATTTCGACGAATGTCACAGTCAAGTAGGAACGTTATTGTGATCGTTTTAGGCTAGAATTTCGCATGCCGAATTTCTGTTGAATGCCGTATAGGCTGTGTTTGAACAAGTGGCCAGATTGAATGCTTCCCGTCGGTCCTGAGCCGCCGAACGGCGTTGCGATGAATAGTTTGACGTTTATCTTTGACGCCATTTGCTATTGGTCTCGTGTTGCAAACTAGAACATAGTTTGTATTGAACTTAGAATGATTTGAGCTGGCTTTCTGGTAAATAGGAGTTAGGAGTTAAGGATTGTTTGTGTGCCAGTAAGCTTATCAACTAAGATTTGTATTGTCAGTGATTTTAAAGACGAAATTTGCCTGGTTTTTTCGATGCTAACACAAATAATTTACAATTAGTCATTCTTATATGTAAATGCACTCTTAAGCTTATTTAAATCGAACAAAATGATTTCTAGTTTCATCTGGTTATAGACGAAGCAATTACCGCCTTTTCATTGAAATTTTTCCATGAAAAAATTTTAAACTAAAAACAAACCGTTGAAAACCCTCTGTTATGTTTTAGTCCTGAATAATTTTAATAAATCAATCACAATGTTTTGCGGACCAGGGCCGCTACTACCATCCCTTACTTTTTCATGCGCGCTGTTGGAATTTGAACTCTCGGGTCACCACCCAAAGCTAAAAATTCAACAATGGTATTTAAAAAGTAATATTAAAATAATACTGTTTTAATAGATTGTACAGTTTGTGCCACGAAGGATGAGACTTGACCTCCAACTTTATTATTTTGTAATAAATATTGTGAAGAATTTTTGTATGTTGTTTTAATTCCAATGTCATCGAAAAATCTCTGAATAAATATACAAATTATGGATAACTATTTCGGACTCTTAGTACCTGCGCAAGCTCCCCATACTGACACTCGCCAAGTCTCATTTTTCGTGGCACGAACTGTAATAGGCTCCCTGAACCGAATGAGCAGAGATTTATTCTTATAGAAAAATCTGATGACGCCAATTGGGTTTTTAAAAGATAATGTAGGCTGTGGTTGATAATGAACGTCAAAATTTAAGACGTTCATCCCATATCTCAGCCATTATCCTCTAGGCCTCCTAAGGTAGAAGATTTTTAATTCGTAAGCAGTAATAGGGGAGATTAGGGCATCTCTGCCTTCTTCTAAATCAGCAAGGTAAAATAAATATTTGTGAGGTAAGGTTGTATGTTAAAAGCTATAGACAATCGTCTTGCGTTCCATATTCTATATTTTTGACAGCAGCATTTTAAATAAGGAACGCAGAACGCTAATCTGTAACTTGTTCGAAGTTCAATTTTAATATCTTTTAACTATTAAAAAGATATTAATTGTAACGGCCATTGTTCGTGGAATTGTCACTAGACATAACATAATGTGTAGAGTAACCTTTTGTACTATGAATAAGAACACAATTTTCATGCAATTTTAAGACTGCTTAAAAATTTACTTAATTTTGTTTTTATCTGTTGCAATTTTTCATTTCAATAATTATTGCACAGTTTTGGTGCTTATTTACAATTGAAAAGTTTGTAAGTAATGGTGTAGAAAATGTTACTGAATTATTTAGTAATAAGTATTTTTAAGCAGACTTAAATACAATTTTCCAAGAAAATGTATTGATCTTGTTATTTTCTTTTTATAATGACAATGCCGGCAAATATAAACTCTCAAAGATAATCTCAAACGCTTTCTCAGCCACATCTTTAAAAGTTATGAATTTTGATATGAATCTGTGAAACTCGATATATTTCCCGCAAAATAGCGAACTTTATAATCGCCCAAACGTAGAACAATCTGAAGTTCTTTAAGCAAGTGCTTAAAGAACTCAAGTTTTGTGTTGCTGATAAAAGTTCTTGGAAAATTGCTTTAGATTTTGGTATCGTGTTTTGTTTAGGAAATTGAAAGCTTACTGCGATTTCTCAATTAAGATGGTGTAGAGAAAACAACGAGATGAACACAAGTACTTCTACCATAGATAAAGTAAATGATTCAAATCAGTATAAAAAAATCGCCTGTTTTTTTTAACATCATTGGATGGCAAACAAGCCTACGACAAAAAAAAAACTTTTGACAAAAATGACAACCGCCTTCAAAATCTAAAAAAAAAGAATCATGACAATCGGTTCACCCAGTCGGCAAATTCGAGGTAAAAAACATTAAAAAAAAAAACAGTCGAATTGATCACCTCCTCCTTTTTTTGAAGTCGGTTAAAAAATAATAGAACGCAGCAGGCCTACTCACAAACCAACTTAGGTATAAACAAGGACTGACGGTAATTGCTCTACCTATGTAAAACCAGAAACTATTCAAACAGAACCACCAACATAAGAAATTGAGTTTGACATTGACGATAGCAATTGTCGTGTTGCCAACTAAGCTTAGTACTATTTGTGGCTCGACAATCGAGAAAAGAAAATTACAAACATATACATTTTATATAAGTTAAAGAAAAAATAATTGTATTTATGTTTGTAATGGAAAAACTAAAAAAACTACTTAACCGATTTAAAAAATGATTCTATTTACAGAAAGTTACATTACCAGCGAGTAACGTAGGATGTGTTTTATTGAAAAAAAAATGGAATTCCTAAAGAAAATCCACACGGCGGAATTCCCGGGCATAAGCGAGAAAAACATAAATTAAATTTATTACAACCGAAATAAAGTACCAAATTAATATTTTTGCTAACCTTGAAGATCTCTCCGCATTTGTAAAACGTCCAAACTTAATTCTTATTTGCGAAATGCTTATCAAAAAGTTTAGTATCCTTAGATAAGACGATAGCCCTCCAGAGATTGCTTATGACTTTGGCCCCAATAAACATTTGACGATCCCAGCTTTATTCCGCCAAAATGAGTACCAGAGATAATCTTTGCGATTGTCCAAAATAATTTTGAGTTAAAAGCGAAAGTTTATTTTGTTTAAAACAGCTTTTGTTCAACATCAGTCGGTCTTGTACCCTAGAGTGTTTTTGGAACTCAATTTATAGTCTAAGCATGTTAGATGTGGATAATGTTTTATTTTATATATTCATGGAATAAAGCCTATCTGAAAATATAAATAACACTTTTATGGTTTTCATGCGTGCCTAATAAACAAAATTTTGTAACGAGTGGCATGTCGTATCGCAACGGAATTTTCATCATGGATTTATTTTGGATTATGGGCACCCTATTGATGGTACAACACCCACGCGGTCATACATGAAACAGCTGTTTTTTTTTACCCTCTGGGGGGATTTAGAATCCACGGTAAAAGTTTTCGTTAAGATGTCTCTAGAGACCCCGTATTATTATTACCTAACATGAAAATAGATATTTCATGAAGAGAAATACTCTTAGATTATAGTCTGATAGTGTATAGCCTATCTTCCATCTAAACACTGGGTACATTTTAATTAACCTATCATTCCTCCATATTTTCTAAGAAGTCACAACTCACACTTTAATAATCCGTCCCAAAGGCGAGATTTTCGCGAAATGTCGAAATATTATCTCGGATGTAATTAGATCAAGTAGCGCTTTACCTCTCGTGTTTCTGACAGAACATACATACGCTTATGAAGTGTTGGTGAGGTACGCAAGGTGAGAGAAGAAAGCGATTTGCAGAAGATTATAAAGAAAATAATAAAACTATGCCCGGTTACCCGGATGTCCGGTTAATGGTAATGGCAATAGGCTCGCCTCCTATTACGTAGGACCTAAAAATATATAGGCGACCTGTGGGTGTATATTGGTACACCTTTGCCTAACCCTTCGGGGAATACAAGCGTGATGGTATGTATGTGTATGTGTGTAATAAAACTATTGCAAGAAAGAACCTAGGTATGTTTAAGACAAGGTTATAGATGTTCGAATTTCATTGAATAAAGAGTTGACCATGAAGATTTTCTGAGTTAGTAAGAACATTTGGAAGTAGTAGGTACTTGTAGTGTACCAAGAAATCATAGAAATACAGGAAAAATCCTACAAATATAAATGAGAAAAGGTTGTGAAGACGCTTGGATGTTTGTTACTGAATCACGCGTAAACTGCTGAACAGATCTCGATGAAAATTGGCATAAACATACCATTTTGTTGATTAACACATATTGCACTTGTTATTCCGGTAATCTGTTCGCTTTGGATAATCGTTCAACTTTGACGCAAACGAAATCGCGAGCAGAAGCTTGTATGAAATAAAATTCAAAGAAGTTCAATTATGTAACATCACGTTAATTTGTTAGGTTAGGTTAAAATGATTAAATTTGAAACTGCTGCTTATATTTAAATTTACCAAAATTATTTCTTAGAAAAGAGTAAAATAAAAGCTACCCAAAAGTTTCCACAAAGAAGTGTGGTACGTGTTATTATGAAATTGTAATTACAGTCTGCTGAACGCAATTATTTCCATAATAATTAACTCGGTTTCGCGTACCGAAAGTTATATAATAAATGTCAAGTTAATTAAAATATTCAACTATTTTGTATAAACAAAAATATTTGCTATTACACACAGTAATCATTCTTCTACAGAACTGATTGATTGAACCTGATTTTAATGAAATAATTAGATAAAAAATAGTTGTAAAAGACAAAACTATAAAAGCTATCATGCATCCACATTTGTAACTATGTTGCTATTTGTTTCATTTACTCAATACTACACATCAATCCTGATGAGTAAAAAATAATTTAATATTAGATGTGTCCTTATCTAATATTAAATTCTTTAATTTGTAAATTATTCTTGAAATTCGAATAACTTTTAGGAACGTATTAGGTCGTAATCTAATTTCAGTCTCAATCTGTCAAAAATACCTCTAATTGAATTAGCTCCATTTTGTGACTTTGTTTGTTCGCCGAGTTGTAATTGCGACTAGATTTTAAACGTTTTAAATTAGTAGAATTTTATTAACTTTCAGACCACCTAACAAAAATATATGTGTTAATGAAACCAAATAGAAAATTCATCCCATGTCACAAGTCCCCGCTTACAAGTCAAACTTAGACCAAACCTGTCTTCGAACCAAAGTGGGGTGCCAGAAGAAAGTCCTAGTGTTTGCACGACCTGAATACCTACATCTAGGGCCTTAAATGAGGCTTTGAGTGTTCCAGCTGAAAGCCCTGGGAATTAAGATGGATGAGAACATCTCTCTAGCATTACACGAAACTGTGGGAAGAAAAACTTGCAAGAAAAAAAGAAATGTAAGACAAATTTTTGAGAGTAATTATTATTTATTGCTGTTTTTCGTGTTATGTTTCAGTAAAGTAGGTTACCGGCAGGTGAAAGAATTTTGGGAACAAATAATATTAATGATGTTGTAATAAATAAAGATAGGCAGTTTTACCTGAGGAAGAATTTTAGGCAACAGTAGCGTGTCTTAATGATTGACTAGCAAGAAGCAATTTATCACTTCGGAGAAGTGAAAATTGTATTTTCTTGTTTATTGTGCGGTATTTTTATTAATTTCTTTTTATTAATCAGTGGATAAAAAAACTAAATTGGAAGGTAAAGAAAGACATTGTGAGGAAGAAATGGACTTGTAGTTAATATAAGTCTGATATCGGCAATCTGCCTTGAATGTGGTGATCAATCCTCGTGGCTTCTCTGCATGAGAAGTGGCCTTTGCCCTACTCCTACAGTGAGACAAGAACAGGCTGGTATAATTATTTACAGTCTAATTTTTTTTCATAGATTCTTAGACCCACTTTCACCAAAAACTAAATAATTTTAGTGCCTAAACGTGTTTATAAAGGAGGGTCCCCCGTCCCAGCGGCCGCCGCGGTAGACGCTCCGGGCGTCGGGAGCCACGAGACGACTCCCGGCCACCGTAGTCGCGGGTCTGTGGACGGTGAGTTATGGGTAGCTCACCGCCCGTACGTTGACTAACTAACGACAGACCGTGTCGACGGCGCGTTCGTGTTCCACGCGCGCCTCAAAGAGATGTCAGCAAACTTGGAAGGGGCCACTGAGGGCCGATGCCTGCCGGGGCTGCGGGTTGTTCGAAAGAGATACCGCGCCCCCGGAACGCAAAGGGCACATGAAGGAACATAGACGGGTTTTAGTCAGTAAAAATCTGACACTCTCTCCCGCCCCGCCCAGAGCGGGGGAAGCTATATGATGATTTCCCGACTTAAAAAAAAAACCCTGTCACATTGTTAGAAAGTGACAGTGACAGCATGATAATTTAAACACAGTTAGCGCTAAATATGTTTAGTGACATTGGTGGAAGTGAGCCTTAATATAAAATTTTCATTTCTCCTAACCGTTGAAAGCCAAGAAATTAAAAAAGGGAGGATGAATATAAAAATGTTTGCACTTCTCAACATGATAGATTACGGACGTCGTTCTGATGATGAATAGCTTTTATCACAGAAAGGGTCGGCTTCAAAAATATTTGCTTAATTTCATGTTGTAATTAGGAAAATCTGAACTCAAAGTTTGTTTTTGAATGTAAAATAAAATGAAAGCTAAAACCTGACTCACAACCGTTTATTTCAAAAGATCATTTATCGGTATTTTTAAGCTGATAAATAATCAGCCAGAAAGTTGAAGCTACTTGCTCGTTTCAAATACTAGGTTTCTATGGGGAAGAATGAGTTTAAAACTTCATGAACGCTCCTTTAAAATCGATAAAACATTTTATATTTTCCAAGTGTCAACACTTCCCGTGGTTTAACTTTTACCCTATACAGAGGCTAAGTATTGCTATCCAACTTGCAATTTTAAGCACATTTCCAGTTGACGGGCATGCAGAAGAATTTTTAATGCCATTTTGTTATCCTTACTAATATTATAAATGCAAAAGTAACTCTGTCTGTCTGTCTCTTCTTCACGCCTAAACCACTGAACCGATTTCAATGAAATTTGGTACAGATATAGTCTGGGACCTGAGAAAGGACATAGGATAGTTTTCATCCCGGAAATCCCCCGGGAACGGGAACTATTAATCGATCGACGAAGTCGCGGGCAAAAGCTAGTAGTATTATATTTTTCATCATCATATCAGCTGCACGACGTCCACTGCTAGACATAGGTCTCACGCATAGATTTCCAAAAGGACCAATCGTAAGGGGCCTGCATCTAGCGTTTCCTGCGGTCTTAATCGGATCGACATTTTTTACGATTATTTGTTTGTCAAAGATTACACATTAAAAATAACACAAACCCAAGTTCATGGTCATCCATGTTGAATTTAAGTATACAAAGACTGAAAGATGAAGAAGGAAATCTGCCCGTCAAAACGAAGACCCAAAAATAGGAGAAGAATAAACATACCCACATCACTCAACCTCCGAGTCACTGATCCTATGGAAGATATGAAAATGAGGCGGTTCAAATATCCACACAGTCCTGCTCAACCTATTCAAATCGTATTTGATGGACAGCCCACTTAACCGCAAGAAAAATGGGCAAGCATTATATTCTTATAAGATTTAAGTTATGATAGGGAATTAAAAAAGTTTTTATGGAATGGAACGAAACTGTCCTACAAGGGTAGCTGAGCGTGGTAATGTGGAAATATTGGAAATACGACTTTAAGTAAAAAGCGATTTGGTTTCATCTTATACGACAATTAGAAAACGAAGTGCATTGATAGAAATAAAGTGTAAAAAATATTTTTTTTAAATATGTAACTAATAAACTGTCCTATTCTTCTTCATATAAAACTAACTTATACCTATTTAATTCTTTTTTCTGTTAAATAACGTTCAAAAGTATCTCTTAATGGTCTAATAGAATACATAATTTGACTTTGACTATATAGTTAGTTGGTTGGGTTGGTTTATAGTTTGTTTGGTTGACTGGTAGAGAATGTTCATTAAATCCACCGTTGCCTTTTTATAATAAAAATATATTTAAAAAAATATACCATCACGCCTGTATTCCCCGAAGGGCTAGGCAGAGGTGTACTAATGCACACCCACATTTCGCCGGTATATTTAGGTCCCAAGTAATAGGGGGCGAGCCTATTGCCATTAATCGGGCACAAATCCAAACTCAGAGCTGCTACTGAGAATTTCATAGAAAAACCCAATAACACTTTTTGCTCAACCTTGGAATCGAACCCAAGACCGCTTAGGACCACTAGGCCACCGAGGCAGTTAAATAAATAATAAATAGTGACAAGCTAATTCCATCACCAAAGAAAAAAAGCAACCCGTATAAAAACATCCCTTTTGGCTCCGTGAACTCCGCACTCCGTAATATAATAAACTGTTAAACAACAGCGTCGCATACCGCTTCATCAACAGCTAATTGGCTCCTCGCACAATGTAATTTTAAACCGTTTTATGTGAGTATGCAAATTATAATTTAACTTTAACGTTGTCAAGGGAAAGTTTTGCAATGTACCTATAGCTCGTAGTGTTTAATAAAAGATAGCCGTGTTACATATTATACAGGATATATAGGAGCAACTGCCTCACCTACCACCTTAAACTTTATACTGTAGGTCTTGACAATTCAAAAGTACATGTAAATGGTCTAATTTAAATAAATGCTTTGACTTTTGAATAAAGGTATCTCATTTGCTAAGTGCTGTGGCGTTTTCCATGTCACCATTTGTATGACGTCACTTCTTGTTTAGTTATGTCTTTGGTTTCTGCTCCGCTCCCGTGAATAGTAGAGCGAAGTTAATAATAATACCAGCTTATGATTGTCCCACTGCTTACATTGGGACAGTGATAGGCCTAAGTCCTCGTGCCTTCTTTGTACGAGAATAGGCCTTTACCTTAGTAAAGGCCTCTTCTCGTACAGAGAAGGCATGAGGACTTATCACCACGCTTGTTCAATACGGATTGGTAATTGCAGACCTTATTAAGTTTTGTTTGATTAGGTAATGTTATATACCCTATACTATTCTTCATAAATCGGGTTATCATAAAATATTTTTTCAAATCCAACTGGTTCCAGTTTTTAAAAGATTTTGTGAAAACTTAATTGAAAATGGTAATTTCTTGTAATTTCTTGCTCGTTTTTCTATATAGAGAATTACCTACCTTTTAGAACGAGCAACTAGCTTCTCCTTTGTGACTAACTGACCGACTCTTTGACAATGCAAAAGTACCAGTTAACGCCTCCATTTAAATAAATACTTTGAATTTGACAAAAATGGCTTCAAAAATACCGACTCGCTTATCATTCAAATCGAATCCGCTTATAGTCGTCAAAATAACCACGTAAGGAACGATCCTTCAATATCTAACAAAGGAAAACTTTTCTATTTACATTTTGACTTTCATTTCTCCTCAGACAGTCCCTTATTTACTATCGGATTGAAGAGGCTTAGCTTCTAATCTCATTTGAATAAACATACTTGATATGTTAGGGTAGCATGAGTCTTCACAAATATAAATTTTACCTACAAAATATCCTGAGTTTAGAGATTGGTCCATGTTTCGGGAAAATCCTTACTATCCTTACTAATATTATAAATGCGAAAGTAACTCTGTCTGTCTGTCTGTCTGTCTCTTCTTCACGCCTAAACCACTGAACCGATTTAAATGAAATTTGGTACAGATATAGTCTGGGTCCCGAGAAAGGACATAGGATAGTTTTGATCCCGGAAATCCCCCGGGAACGGGAACTATTAATCCACGCGGACGAAGTCGCGGGCAAAAGCTAGTAACTTAATAATTTTCCTTAACAAACTTAGCAGACACGGGTTAACAAAATTAAAGGTTATTCATGAATTTGGATATGACGTGATAAAATAAGGAAAGGCCTTTATGTAAAACTAGCGACCCTTCCTGGCTTTGCACGTGTAAACTGAACGTCGTATTTTTTTATTGAGATTTTATAACAAAAATCCCGTCCAAACGATTTTTCCGTTGTTTTTCAAACAAAAATCTGACATGTGTACATTGTCCTGACAATTCAATATTAATAATACCAGCTTAATATAGTCTCACTGCGAAGGGCTCTTCTCATACAAAAAAGACACGATCACTACGCTTGCTCAAGGCGAATTGGAGATTTCAGATTTATATTAATTAAATTCGTCCAGATTTCCTCAAAATGTTTTTCTTGGGCGCCTTCAAATTAGAGGTGTAAGTAAGAGCTGCAGTGGCGCTTCTAGAATTCGTATGAAAATTAGCAGCGGCGCGGCTGGACACCACTGTGGCGCTTTAATTTGAAGGCGCCCTAACTTAAAAACTTAATGGAGCATCTAGAATTCGTAGTAAAAGCTTTATGATGTCCCTTCCACCCCGTACAGATTAGATTAGACCAAATTCTGCTTCTCCAATTTCATTAATCTTTCATTCCGTCCAATTTCTTTCTTTCTTATCCCTACTTCAAGAACTATTCCCACTTCATCTCCAGCACATAAATCTTCAAATACAGCATTCCTATAGTCATCCCGAAGGCAGTGACCACCGCCAATTCTGCCACAACCATTTATCTTGCACTATCATTTGTCTGGTTCTTGACAATCGGATCCAATCGGCCATAATTCACGACCGCACGTCTCTCGTGCACTGAGTAATTGAAACTAGTGGGTTTATAGATATTGTGTAGGTCGGGGCTGGTGAACTTGATCAGACTCAAGAGGTACTGTTTAGTGTCTAGATTCTATGCGATCTACCAATTACTTATTTTTTATTGCCTCGTTAGCCTAGTGGTCCTATGCGCGAATGTTATTATTGATTTTTTCTATAGAATTCTTAGTAGCAGCTCGGAGTTAGGATTTGTGTCCGGTTAATTACATGGGAGCTAAATATACCGGCGTACTGTGGGTGTCCATTAGTACACCTCTGCCTAACCCTTCGGGGAATACTGACGTGATTGTATATATGTGTACTTTTTGAAAAGCATAACATCAATGCTTTAAATTTTACTAAGTAGATAAATTAAACAGTCATCATCATCATCATCTGCCTAGCCTTTTCCCAACTATGTTGGGGTCGGCTTCCAGTCGAACCGGATGCAGCTGAATATTAGTATTTTACATGGAGCGACTGCCTATCAGACCTCCACAACCCAGTAATGGGTAATACGATACTCTTGGTAAGACTGGTTGTCAGACTTTCGGGCTTCTGACTAACAGTAACGACTGTCAAAGATCTACAAATGACAGCCGGGACCAACGGCTTTACGTGCTTTCCGAGGCACGGAGGAAACTCGCTATAGTAAATGGTCACCCATCCACAGACCAACCTCGGCAAGCTAAATTAAACAGTATACCAGTTATATTTTTTATCATTTCAGTAACTACTCCTTTTAGTGTGAGCACTGCTTCTGCGATCAACTCCATTAATAGCTCTGACGGGCTGGCCACCCCTGATATAGGAGAACTATTTCTCAGTAGTAGGTGGTTCATTAGTCGATAATAAGAACTGGAGGAAATGGATTGGGTCGTGTGGAAAACTTTGTAGGTCGTATGTAGTGCGGTAATAAAACCGTCGGGTGGTATATTGTTCATTAGTTACTGTTACATGTTGAAGGTAATGTAATATACGAGGTGATGTAAAATATAGGGTGGAAGACATGGACATTTACCACGATTGTAGACTTCGCAGGGAGAATTTTTCATTGGTTACAAAATCTACATTTTCTAAATATATGAAACTACATTTCTTGTTTAATAACTGACGAAATGGTAACTGGGTTATTTAGAATTATATACTGAAATCATGGTGATCCTTTCAATCATTTAGACGTAGAAATAAGTAATCAATAGTGGGTCATTCTAAAGCATTTTTAATACGAGTAGTAAACAATTAGAAGAGAAACTTAAAAGTTTAAATTTTATCCTGCGCAATGTACCCTTTTTATTTATAAACACTTCTTGAAAATCCTATATCAAAATAAACCTACAATTATATACAGGATAAACAACAATATCTGTATCAAACAGCTGTGTTCCAACACCTACACTGCCTTACCCTAATCCTTTGTGACAGGCTCACCTGTTACGTAAACCAAACAGAACTCAATACCCCTACAGTATATATAACATAACATCACGCCTGTATTCCCCGAAGCGTTAGGTAGAGGTGTAACAATGTACACTCACAGTTCGCCGGTATGTTTAGGTCCCATGTAATAGGGAGCGAGCCTATTGCCATTAAATGGGCACAAATTCTAACTCCGAGTGTTACTCAGAATTTCATAGAAAAACCCAATAACACTTTTAGCTCGATCTAATGGTGGGTACACACGATACAGACTTAACACAGACTTCTATTGAATTTTGTCTGTACAACAAATCAGTACAGACAAATGTCGGTGTACCAGAAAAGTCGGAAGTCTGCGTACATGTCTGTACGATTGTCGGAGCAAAACTCATAATTATTGAATAACTTAATTTATTAATTAAAATCGTAGTCTGAACTGATGAAAAGTCTGCACAGACTTTGGTAAAGACCTCTGAGTAAAAAAATTTACTCAGACTTTATAGTCTGTGCAGATGTCTGTACATACAAAAGTCTGTATCGTGTGGACCCACCATTAGATTCGAACGCAAGACCCTTTGCAGTCGCTCTTAAAACTATTATGCTAACGAGGCAGGTAATCTTACAACCCCCGTCCCCTTCGTCTTCCTGTTAGTTCTCACAGTATATATAATTCTGTTTAATCAATACTCCACTAACCTACTTCACCCAAGTACCTCTATTAGCATTACTGTTACTAAAGACAAACTCAACTGTTTACGCGAATCCAAAATCTGCGATTCAAATATTGTCTTAAGAAGAATCATAATAATTAATCTTACTAAGCGTTAAGACAAAAGCACTGAAAGCGTCTTGAAAGACGTTTATTCAATTAATGAATATTTATTTACAGAGATCGTTTGGTCCGTTTTTAACAGCAATTTAACACTTGGAGATGAAATGGAGGGAATTAGTAAGCGAAGTCTTCAGGGGCGTACTTTTATATAGGAATTTTGAGCTGCACTCCAGGGCCCCGAGGCCTCATCCAGACTGCAATGACAAACTTAGCTCATTTTTCACACTGAACTATTATTGTCCTAATTTTGTTTCTAAAAATACCGTGTATGTAATAATATAGAAAACAGTTTACTGATAAAATGGCAATTAATTTCATTAGTTAGGTAGCGCTAATTAACGCCACTTGATATAGATGGTTGTTCCGGGTCTAGCTTTTTATCTATGTGAGTTTATATGTTTGTAAATGCGGCAACATAATTATAAAAAATTAAAAGAATGAGGCCCCCATGTAGTATTAGCCCAGGGCCCTACAATTTCCCGGTCCGGCCCTGGAAGTCTTAGAAGATGGTGGCAAAGAAGAAGGGGATTTTTTTGCTTATTGCCTTGATTAATACTGAGATGTTTATAAGGGATGAAGAACCTCCCTCCCGTACAAAATGTTGATGTTGGTAATAAAATTACGAATGATCCTAATAATTCTGTCGGATTTCTTATTCTTTGCGAAGGAAATAATGAGATGCTCTCATTGATTATGCTGACATTGTGGAAGCTTTTAGATTTTATTTCTGACTTGTTTTTTTTTGCTGATGATTGAGTAGAATTTTACTAAGTAATGAGGCTTTTAGGAATTGAAAAAAGTTGGGCAGGATAAAAAAAGACATTATATAATCGTTCACCTACTATAGATATTGTAACTACACATAATGACCATGAAACTAAGCAAAATTGAGCAAGATTTTTTGCGGGGAAACGACTTTTATTTTCGACGTGAAAAATTAGGTACCATTAATGATACCGCGCAATATTACACACGCAAAGTAGAGTGTGTGCCACCGTGGGGTAGTAAGGGTACTTAAAGGGGATTTATAAGAACAATGCTTTTCTTTTCGTAAAATAAAAATCAAATTTCGATCTTCAATATCTCATAACATTCATATTATATTGTTACTAGCTTCTGCCCGCGACTTCGTCCGCGTCACAGTTGATGTGTTATCCTACGGGTACCGTACATTTTCCCGGGATAAAAAGTAGCCTATGTGTTATTCCAGACTATAATCTATCTTTGTGCCAAATTTCATCCAGATCCATTCAGCCGTTTAAGCGTGAAAGAGTAACAAACATCCATCCATACATACAAACTTTCGCCTTTATAATAGTAGTAGGATAATGGGCAGTACATGAAATTTTCTTTTTAAGAGACTTTTGACCCATTATGCCATAAAAATGAAGACCATTACTCTTTCCCTTCCCCTCCAATCGCGTGACTCGTTAATCGGTCTAGCACCCATTTTTTATTCCATGAACCGAGTCAATTTCCAAAAGAAAGAAACTAAAATGTCATTGGCCATGGCCTCATTACGTCAGATAACGCACAATGAGGATCAAGCTGTCTAATATCACTTGATTTATGCCTGAACCCTCCACTTTTGTTCGGAAATCAAATGTCGATGCGCGAATTTATAGGGTTTACTAACAAAAGGATTAAGTGAATGCATAAATAATAGGTCCCGGACTAAGGTCGTGGAAGGACATAAAAATAAAGCAGCAAATTGCGAGCAGAGACAACTTACAATGGACTCTAAAAGCATAATTTTCCGTTCTGTAAAGTAATTACAATGTTCCGTGAAATACAACGTTGTGTTAAACAAATTAGCATAATGCTGGAAACTTTAAATAGCTTTGATAACTTGTGCAATGATTTAACGCGTTGCGGCATTAGTTACATTATATCAGCTTATCATTGTCCTATAGCAGAGCAAAGGCTACTAACAGAGAAGGTATAAGTTTCATAATTACGCTTGCTCAAGACGGATTGGCGATTTCAGACTAATAACAAATTTTGAGTCCAAGTTTCCTTATCACGGTTCCTTCATCGATATCGTGATGCCCAAGACCAATTTAGAAAGTACATACTTATGCATTGAAATTGTCACATTGGTACTTGTACGCTATCGCAACCTAGTTCACGAGAGGCAAGTGACCTAACCACTAAGTCAACTAGACATCAGTATCAGCTGGTATTTAAAAAATAATATTCAATTTCCACATAGCCTAAATGTTTCATCACTTAATCCCCGTTACGTCATAAACTTACATCCTAGCTACCTCTCCACATATCTACAGACTGTAATAAACTTATCAAGTTACTCTCGAAGAAGCGTTCCATCTCCTCAACTTGAAGTTCCCAGATATCAGAAACTAGATCCCCAGAAGTACTCGACTTGAGTATGTGAGTACATATCTTGGTATATAAGAGCGCCTTGTGGGCGATCACTCATAGAACTAGTTATTGGGCAAAGTTGTGATCCCGTCTGTCTTAACGTGAAAGTTTCTGACAGAACCTGCCTACTTTGTCTATACCGATGTCAAGAAGTCGACTGACGACTTAAATAATAAATATTGTTTCAAGTTCTTTGACTTATACAAGTGAGGGACGCCCTTTTAGGTTGTAGGTATGTGAAGTTACTTTCTGTTGGTTCGTGTATCGAGTGGCCGAAATTCGTTTCTTGTACAGAAAAGTTTTTTACTTTGTATTGGAGAAGTTTTAAACATGACCTTTGTTCTGTAGTTTGGTAGTAGGTACGGACTAAATTTAGGGTTAAGCGAATGTTTCTATCTTCATGTAAGTATAAATAAAAATAAATGTATGTGTGTTTGACTTCTATATATCCCTAAACCCAACCCAATTGTACCCAATTGTAATGAACATTTGGTGGAATTATTCTGAAAAGTTAAAATAATAAACATCGGGTACGAAGTCACGGGTAGAAGCTAGTTACTTATAAAGAATAATACCCACATACCTAGTTCCCTTAATAATGAGTTTAAATGATTAAATATGTACCTACCTATATGTAAACTAAAATAAACATATTGTACTCAATAAACACTGCAATAAAAGAGTAAATAACTATTCCGAACATTCTACACACCACAAAAATGAAATTGAATAGCAATACAATACAAATAATAAATAAACAGCACTATAACATAACCCACGTCAACGACCAACGGTGCCACAATAACAATAATCATCCAAATAAATCAACCACAACCGCAATTCCTATCCCGAAAATATTTCCCGCAATAAATATTTCGGGAAGCTTTTAGTTAACCAGCTGTGACATTCCCGGGACCCTAAAATGTTCACGTAATGCTCTACAAATGAAGAAATCGAAGCATTACGAGTACTTGACGGTATCCGAGCAACTGCCCTGAGGCTGGACGATAGAATTGCGCGCAATCCAAAACGAATTCACCCGAAAGATTATTACGGTTTCAATTTGTGTAATGTAATACATTCTTGGGGTTAGACGGATGATAGATGATTGCGCAAAAGTAACGCTTTTAGGTCTAAGTAAGATTACATGTTGTGATTTTTTGAAATTTTCCAGAAAAATGTGCCGTGTAGGTACAATACATTGATGTGAATATTTTGTGAGCGTGTGTGTGTGATGTTGGTTTAAAAGATGACGCTATACATATTACACTTTACGTAAGCTTTGTAATATCAATTTTGAGCTTCTTTGTACGATATTTTTATCAGTATAATGTGTGTAGCCTTATAATGTATTTATTATCGCATTTTTCTTTACAGGGGTTTTCACCAGTACTGATTTTTTTCTATACCTTTCACATTTCTAAAGTGGGTTCCATGGAAAGTTCACCAATTTAGCAAGCCTAAAATTTATTGTATGGTTCGATTGTAAAACAAATATCAATAAAGAAGTCAACTATATCGTTAAGAAAATAAACCTAAAAGTTTTTGTTCTTGTTCATCATCACCGGATGGTGATGATGATTACATGACAGGGTGGATGCCCTACATCTTATTATTACATAAAACAAAACTAACACTAAATCTCATTTGTAACCTTGTCACTCTAACGTAGGTTGCCATAAAATAAAAGGGCTTTTGTGCCAGTTCCGTCGCCTTGAAAGTTTAGAAACTACAGTTCCAAAGTATCCTTTACACTATCAACTTCTAGAATAAACTAGAAACTAACCTTGAACAATACGGCTCTTAATTTAACCTCACGGTACCTATTGTTGGTAAAGTTGCCATAGAAACCGCTTAGAATTCAGTACAGCATGTGAATGGCTGATGTGGTAGCGAAGTTATTACGCAGTCTCTTGTGCTCATGGAAAATTTACCGAAGTTCTACCTCGCAGTTGACAGGGATTCAATGGAGCTCCGACAGGTTTCAAACTTTCAGATTTATGAAACAAAATTGAATTTAGAACGATAAAGAACAATTTTTTTGTTGTTTATTTTTATGTTGCTACGGTCGAGCTTAATTTTCCTTCTTTAGTATTTTTTTGCTTGTGCCTTTTTTATGAGTAAAGGCCTTTGCTTTGCAGTGGCGCTATAATATGATATTGTTGAAAAAACTAACATAATTTATTACAAGACTTAAAGTCTGACTTAGGTCAGAGATCACTCACACCACACGTACATCTTTTTCAGTGGGTTAAAGTTTCAGCAAGACGGTTCAAAAGTAAAAAAAAAAATTATCATATTCTTTTATGTATACAAAAAATTTCAGCCATGCTAAAATGACGTCAGTCTGTACACTGGGACACATTGGACTATTGATTTAATTTAAAATAAACAAAACTAACATAACGTTGAACAAAATTTCCAATTAACACTTCACAATTTCCCGTCAGCACAACGTTATCAAAACCAGACAAATTCCAATTGAAAATTTCCGATTCAAGGAACTTTACAGCCATCACAGATGATTCAATAACACGATAATTAAACCCTTTGACTCCCAAACGATTTCCAAAATCTATTCATAAACCAAACTACGAATAAGCATAGCCAATTATATTTCAGTATTCACTTAAAAGTTTTCTCGTTTTGCCACAGAAGCTTTTGAAATGTCTCGAAAATTGAAGAGTGCGCAGAGCTCTTCAGAATTATTGCTGGAGCTTGCCGGAGAGCTGCCGTGACTGCCTACCATTACGCTAATAACGTTGTTATTATAATGCCTTGAGGAGAATTATGATGGGCAAACCACCTGCGAGTAATTGTGTTGTCGTGGGTAATGGGAAATATATCGCGAAATGGTATATTTACCGGGCTATTAAGGCTATTTGGTAATAGATTAAATTATGTTAATATAAATAGCTTTTTATGTAGGTACTGTAATTGGCTGTACATGGAATGTTATGGTTGTATATCTTTTATAAAAGAAATGTTAAAATTGTGCCAAAACTGAAATATATCAAATGTGTGACATTACTATCTAATAGTAGCAATTCAATGTATATCCTAAACTTATTATTAGAATAGATTTTCAATCAGCGTTACATCATGACAATGACTTCTAAAACGAAAGAGTCTCTGATATTTGTTGGCTCGATTCGGCAAAACTAATTCTAATATGGCAGTAACACATCATCAATGTATCTTGAATTTATTGGTTAAACTGCTACCAATTACTTATCTTATCTTTTTGTGCTATATTTACCGTCCAAAGACGCTTATTAAGGATACATTGTTTTCGTCCTAGTTTTACTACTATCCACAGATATAAGTTCATATTTCTGTGCTACTATCACTCGCTAAAACAGTCGACGAAATATATATGTATTTGCATGTTACCAAAACTCGGCATATTATACTAGTTGTACGAGAAAACCTACAAGGCATAAACTACTATTGTTTGCGTGACCTATATTGACGACACACGCAACTACTAAAGTCACATTTACAGCTATAATATAATATTTATCCACTTGTTTACTCTCTTCTAATGTAACGGAAAATGTGCTAACAATTGAACGGAACCATTTATTTGATTTAGGCAAGGCGGCCATTATATTCAGGGTAACAAAACTGCAGATTTTTTTTCTATAGTAGGTACCAAAGGACATTATTATTTTCCCATGGCGATCTTGTATGAAGAGGAGCAAGGAAAATGGGCGACTTAATGATACTCTTATTTTTGTCTCGACACTCTTATTGTCGTCCTTCACTTCCCTCAGTTCAGCTTATAGGCTGGATTTTATTATCCCTATGGAAATTATACCTAATAAGATACGGAGAGGGTTAGATGGAAAAGACTCTGATTACTTTTGTGACAGAAATTCACAACTATTTTATCTCGCTGAATGAATTCATCGATAAGGTGATATTGACCAAGAACCAAGTTAATATCAAGAGAAACGAAGTCTTCAAGAATAATACGAATGATAAAGAAGCCAATTTTAATGCTGCAGTAGAAACTCCAATCTTGAATGGTTACGTAAGGTTCTGAAGACATCTTGAAGCGACAAAGGACTCTTGACAACTAGAGGAGGTACTTACGTAGTTATAAAGTTTCAGCTCATTCTTTAGCTAACAATGGATGCCATAAATCACGTTGTGTATTACCTGCAACAAAGATCAACATCGTAAATAACATGACATTTAGGGGAAACGTAAATAGGTAAGCAGGGGGACTGGCTGTAGATACTTATAAATAAGTTATAGAGGGTATGAAAAAATGTGTGGTAAAAAAGAAACAAAATAACATCGTGCCACACGGACTTTATCATGGATTCCGTACATGATTTTAGACCCTAAGCGAAGACATATTAGGACTGTTATTAAAAACAGTCTTTTGTTCCATAGATGTAAAAAAAGATATTTGATAGTTTTAATAAATGGAAAGAGTGTTTTCGATGAACTCTTTCTGGCAGACAATGTGAGATTTTACTTGTATCTGTCTGTCAGTATGTACAGTCAAAATATATGAACGGATTTCTTATTATAACCCTCAAAATATAATGGTAAAAGATGTACATGTATTGATAGACGATACTGCTGTTTAAACAAAAGAAAAGTAAAAAAAAGGAACAAAATACAGTCTGTATTTTGTTTCTTTTTTTTTATATAGAAGTCAGAAAGGACACTGTACATATTGAAGATGTTTTCAGCAGACGTCAAAAGACTCTTCTAAAAGTAATTACGGAGAATACTCCGCGCACATCTCACGCTAGTTTCGAAGTTAACGCTCGTCGTCTGAGTATATTTAAATTGCAATTAGGGGCGTCTGTCTTCCCTTCGCTCGAGATATTTGCTTCAATTCTTGTTTTGAGACAAATATTTGTTCATTTGACTGTGAAAGCTAGTGTAAGTGATTCGTTTAGTGTAATTTGCATATACGTTATTAGGTCTTAGGGTTAAATGTTATTTTGTATTACAATTATTATCGTACGTGGAGCATGTAACAAATTATTATTATTATTAGATTTTGAAACGGCTTTTTAAGAAAATCTATAGGGTTTTCAGAACATTGGCAAGCGACTGGCGTAATCGAAGGGCTGACATGTTTTTGAGTAAAAAAATCATCATTGCCAAATAAGGTAGTAATGCTGCCAGCCTTTTGGGCACGTGTCTTATTGACAGCTCTGCTTACGAGTTTTTCGATGTCCCCTTACGCTTTTATAAATGTTATATACTTATCTTGTCATTTTATTATTTTGGTTAATTACAGGTTTAGACTTAATATGGATAAAGAAAAAACATTCCCAAATATATTTTTTTCACACAAAGTTTCACAATATTGAATAAAGTGTCAAAAAATTGTTACCAAGAGAAGACACAGTGATACGAAAAACTCACACTTAATAAGGAAGCACTCCACACGCATTTGTCACCGCTACATATTTGTGACATGACTATGTCTACAATTACTTCATTGCCACTGTAAAGGCCCACTCCCGTTAATTGAAAGGTGAGATTAATGAAGCTATGACAGTTTCGGTCGTAAAATTATGATACCAGGTGGATTGTCGTCGCTCCATAAAATATGTACGTAGATAATGTGCTAATAAAATTCTTCTAAATGGGTTTTTTTTTGCTATGTCAGCCTGTTTTTGGAACGAATGAGCGAGTGGTTGTGATAATTTGATGTTCGTGATTCAGATAACCAAAATACAGAAAAAGAATATTATAATACTATCAAAATTCAGTTATAATAGATTTATTTTAGATTAGCTTGTGCCCGCTACTTCGTTCGCATGGTAGTCTATTATACCATAAAATTGTCCTATGTCACTTTCCAATAGCGTAGCTTTCTATCAGTGAAAATAATTTTGTAATGGGACCTCTACTCCCAGAGGTTTCCTTTACAAACAAAAGAACTAACCAGCAAATACCCCTTTATAATATTATTAATTTTAATTAAAATAAACACTTTTCAGTTTTCCGACTGACTAATACTACAATATAATAATTACCGCTAACGAGTCAGACACAGTGTTACAAAAATTTCCATCAAATTTTTCGCCCGAACTCAACAACGGAGCTATAAGCTCACTAATTAATAAAATAAAACCCAACAACGCTGAAAAAGGGTCTGAAATTTGAATTTCAAGTTACAATTTAGGTTATCATCCTGCCGGAGGCTAACGATGAACATAAAAGCTTTGGAAACCATGAAGAAAGGCATATATTACACGGTACGGCGTCTATTATATACAAAAATACATAAATACATTTATAATTAATGGTTAAAAACATTAACATCTTTTGTGGTGTCACGTTCGCTAAACGTGAAGAATAAATTAATGTTGTTATAAAGGGAATGGAAATAATTTTCCTTTGTAATAATATTTTCGGTTTAGTTAGTAGACAATTGTTTGACGTGTGCTGCAATGCGGATTCTAACAGCTAGCTTTCTAGTGCTAGCGTATTCTACACTATCTGTATATCGGCCATTCTAATTGGAACTTATACAACCAGTTTTTTATGTCCATTTTCCGATATTCGATCGCTTATCTTTATTAATTGGCTTAATTATAGTAATTAAGGATAGTTCTGCTACATTCTCTAAATAATTAAATTGATTACGTTAAACTGCTTCATTAGGCCCAATGTGTTATATTATTATACTGTTATAACGGTATAATGTATATACCAAACTTATGCATAGAACATAAAAAAAATATCATTACAATTACTTCGACATATAGAAGAATTTTTATGTGGGTTGGTTTGTTTTAACTGAACAAACTCCAATTACCTAAAAGTCCTAGACTTTACTTATACACCTACTCACCTATCACTCCGATTCCAAACCGTCAATAACGTAAATAAAAACAATAGAAAATAACAAATGACATTTCCCAAATCCAACGGAACCTTAATAAAAATAAACGAAAATGTTGTATCCCCAGGGCGAGAGACCAAAGATAATGCTAAAACAGTAGGAATAAACCCTGATTCTGACTAGATATTTTTTGCTCCGGACGGGGAATAAAAAATGTATAGCTCCGCCCTCCGGGGACATTGCGATAAAATGTTACGTACAGAGCTGAGTGGGACGGAGAGCTGGATCGATAATGGAGAAAATTAAATGAAGCCGGGATTATGGATTTGATTGCAGACGATAAATTGATCAGATGTAAACTGTAGATTATGTCTTCCTTGACACGGCATGACTTCCACTTTATAAGAATAAAGGAACTTTTTTTCTTTTTCTTCTGAGAAACATTTTCCCAATTTCACAAATTTCATAAATCATACTGTAGGTAACTATTTCGTCTACGTATTTGCTCATTTTTTTCAATGGTTAATTCCAGAATTGCATTCGTTAACACATTTCATTTTATTTTTATTTGTTTTATATTTTCGATCCTCTTTTTTTTTTCTAAATCTTTTGTTATGTCACTATCACTTGTAGTAAGTACAATACAAATCTGTTAGCGACTTAGAATTTAGAATAACGTTTTAGTATAGTGTAAAATAAGTGCTGTATGTTTCTAAAAGAGAATTAAATATTGTTATATGTATTTTTTGACCTTTGTCCTTCTAACTCCATGACCCCTACAAGAAACAAGCCAATTCCTAAGTTCTCAAGTTCTTGCTTAACCTTTTTGTCATTAATAATAATTTTACTCTTTGTCTAGAACAATTTACTCAACTTAATTGGAAACCCTACAAGATGAAACAGTCCATTTTTCTCTTTTTCCAAGAATAAACACTGAAGAAAATATTACCAAGAAATCTAATATAGTTGCACATTATAAAACTTGTTTTTAAAAAGGATACCTCTTTCAGTCTTCGTTAAAATGAAGCAAAGATTTTATTGTACCTAGTCTTTTAAAAATAGCAGAAAACTCTCAAAAAAGGGATGAAAATTTATTATATATTGCCAGTGATAGTTGGTGTACCATAATGATCAGGTAAAGAACTTAGCTCATCCCATTATAGAAAACTAAAATCCAAATTGCAGAAATACAAAAAGAAACAGATCTCCTTACATAGATTGTATCACATAATACGTCATAAAAAAAAAAAAAAAATATTATACATACAGACGAATTGAGAACCTCCTCCTTTTTTGAAGTCGGTTAAAAATACCAACCTTTTACTATCCCACAGCTGGGCAAAGGCCTCTTCTCACACAAAGAAGACACAAGCATTGATCATCAAGCTTGTTCAATTTGAATTAGCGATTTCAGACTTATATACGTATTAATTGTAAGCTCAGTTTTCGTCGAGATGTTTTCCTTCACCAATGTCAGTAATGTCCAAGATAAACATAAAAAGTACATTTGAACTGAAAAAGGTCACATTGGTACTTGGTTGCCAAAGCTACAACGTCATGCATGAGGGGCGAGCGTCTCGACCTACGTCTCACATAATAAGTACTCGTACTTAATAAGATCAGATCTCGAGAATGGCGCCTTCAAATCTTACTTACCCATGATTAAACGTCAGAACTACGCAGTATAGTGTCACTAAATATTGCTGAGTGTCGCCTGCGAGTGTCGTACACCTTGGAACGACACTTGACACTCACTTGTGGAGCAATTTGTGCTAACGACAGCAAGGACGGGTGGAATTGGATTCTGAGAAATTGAAATTGTTACGTAGAAACGAGAAAATCCTTTTCACCGCAAGAATGAGATAATTGAAACAAATGCAAGCTCTCTGTCTTGTGTCCGGCTGCAAATCTATCTTTACATTGTATAAAACGTACGACATAGCATAAACTACGCGACGGATTTTAATGTGGTGTGCATCAATAGATAGAGTGATTCAAGATGAAGGTTTATCAATATTGAGCACCACGCTACGACCAACGGGAGCGGAGCAGTAACTACAGACCTGAATGCGGGTTACATCTTAGGGGAAAATATAGCTATTTAGTAAGTAGAGCGCTAGCCAATTGCCCACCTAACCCAATAGACTCCGGACGTCTACACAAAATTTCCCTATGGGCCATCATTAGACTAACTAAGTTCGGATAGAGAATTATGATTACATAGCATTCAATACTTAGCTTGATATTTCATATGAGCGAAACCATAGTCACAGTTAGAATTACCAATACACAATATGAACGTCAACTTCTTAAAACTTAATGTTGAAATAACTTCAAAGTGGTTCATGATGTATAAAACGAAACACATACTTTTAAACATACCATTTCAAAAAAACTTGGCTCACGAGATGATCAAAGGCAAATGATATCACAGAATAGTTGAAGATTATAAGATGTGTGCCAATTCAATCTTCAAATTCCATATCGGAGGGGACCTTTTATATAGACCTTTGATGTTATTGACATACGATAGAAAATTGTAAGGAAACGAGAGCTTTGTGGTGGAGATAGAAATTTGGGATATCTAGGAAGAAAAGGTCTATCAAATTGGGTTCAGGAAATTGGATAGTTTGACTATTGGATGTAGACTAAAATCATATAATATAGTCATCTAACGCCAGATATATTTTTGTATATGAAAGCCAGATTCATGAGGAATAAGAAAGAGTATCATCATCATCATCATCATATCAGCCGCAGGACGTCCACTGCTGGACATAGGCCTCCCCCATAGATTTCCAAAAAGACCGGTTGGAAGCAGCCTGCATCAAAAATACATACAATTGTGGGTAATAAACTATTCATCACATTTATAATGAAATTTATTACATTAAATATGTATGAGTATGATTAAAATCGTTCCATAAAGATGTATAATGAAGTCCAT
Source organism: Caradrina clavipalpis (assembly GCA_932526535.1). NCBI lineage: Eukaryota > Metazoa > Arthropoda > Insecta > Lepidoptera > Noctuidae > Caradrina > Caradrina clavipalpis. The sequence goes on from OW052101.1 coordinate 1,124,776, forward strand.
CAACAATATCGTAACAAAATTCGAATTATTATATTCCTTGTTTTTCTATGTTATAATCAAAAAGTGTTAATGGATTTTGCCGTTAGCAATTAGACAATAGCAGCCCGGAGTTTGAACGTTGGTGTTGTGACGCCCCCTGTGCTTCGGAAAACACGTAAAACCTTTGGACCCGGCTGTCATTCGTAGATCTTTGACCATCGATACGGATAGTCAAATACCAGGAAGTCTAACAACCATCCTTATGAGTAGCATGAGGTATCATGTTACCCAGTAACTGGGTTATGGGGGTCAGATAGGCAGTCGCTTATTGTAAAACACTGGTATTCAGCTGCATCTAGTTAGACTAGAAGCCGACTCCAGCGTTGTTGGGAAAAATACTAAGCAGATGATGATTTAATGTAATAATCCTTGAATATTTTTTGTAAATATAAATATAATACTATAGGTTTGTTTAAGAGCTAAGATATTCTATGTAAAACATCAGAAGCGAATAAACAAGTAAGTGCCGGTAAAAGCGTGCCCATTTACAAAATTCTAGATTGTAAGTAACTTCACTTAATGTATTTACATAAAGTTCTCTACTAAGCGTCGATCCTCAAACTCCGCATAATAAACTTCGGTAATAAACTCCGAATCCATCGCAATTTCGCGCAGGATTCCGAAAAATACTTCCAGACCATTACGTTCCATGGAATTCTTCTAAATTTCACTGAGTACCCATTTCTCCTTACAAAGTTATACCAAGTTGAAGAGCTCATTGTGGAATCGCAATATGAAGGCTTTTGTGTGTCAAAGCTTTGAAGGTTGGATTCCAATGGTGGAATTCTCAACGGTAATAAGGTTTTAACTGGCGGGTGTAGTTTCCTCGATACCTTTAGTTAGAAGTCTTCAGATTATGGAGTTATTGATTTTCTGTGCTTTGAGTCTAATCTTGCTTTGATCTCGTTTATTGGATGCCTTTGCATCTTTAAATAGACTTGACAATTATGAAGACCCTTCTAAGTAAAAAAGAAGATAGATATAAAATAAATCATCAAAATTGTATTTAGGTAAAATACAATTTTGATGATTTATTTTATATCTATCTTTAAGCGTGGTAAAATCTAGGATGATCTAAATCTTTAATGCATGCTCCGCGCCCCTGACTGACTCTCTAGTAAGTCTGGATTGTCCCACAGCAGGGCAAAGGCCTCTTCTCATGCGAGTATTGATCACCACCCTTGGAGAGACGGACGAAACGAGACGAGACAAGACGGACTATTTTTTAAATTTGGGACAAGCCCGCCACACTGTTCCCAAACCACTGCAACTTCTGTAAGCCAGAATCAACAATGGCGACCACAAGAAAAGCGCCGAGGCAATGAAGCTCGACGAGTCCCAGAGAAGCGATTCAACTGTCTTGGATCCCGCAACGAAATTAATCAGAAAAGATTAGCGGAGGAGTAAGAAAAATATAATTTCCACTTCCCTCCAAACAAGCAGGAAACAGAACAGAATTAGGCCAATAGGCACAAAGGGATTATTTACAACTGGGAGAAGCCCAGATTGCCAAGCACCACGGATTGCAATTATCATTAACTTAATGGGTCCTAATGTGAACTGTTACATTTGATTCCAGTAATAGGTATGGCAAAAACGCTTGAACGCACGGAAATTAGTTCTAGTTTCTACAAGGTCCGCGTAATAAACAACACCGGATATAGCCTGTACACTATCTAACATAATATTTCGCTCATTCTGCCAAAGAATACACTCCCATAAGATGTGATGAGCAGATTGTTCATATTCAAGACGGACTGGCGATTTCAGACGTAGGTATATAAAGTTTAAGTTTCCTAACGATATTTTCCTTTACCTATGTCAGTAATGTCCAACATAAACCTCCCACATTCGTTCACATTTATTACAGTTTTTAAAATTAATATAGATTCAGATACATTAACGTCATACGCATACAAAATTAACCGCAACTCAACGGTTTATCAATTAATAGTTTCATCGGAAAATTCAGTTACATTTGCGAGAGTGAGTTTCGACATGTAATTAAGATATGAACCGCAGGCAGGCTGATAATTAATGAGGTCTGAAAATGTAAACGAATCGTGACGTTTTCAATGAATTAATAATTTGCGATGTTCATTCGTCACACACCTTGAATCGAAATGAAAAGACAAAAAGTGTTATTGCGTTTTTCTATGAAATTCTCAGTAGCAGCTCGGAGTTTGGATTTGTGCCCGGTTAATGGCAATAGCCTCGCCCCCTATTACATGGGACCTAAATATACCGGCGAACTGTGGGTGTACATTGGTACACCTCTGCCTAACCCTTCGGGGAATACAGGCGTGATGATGGTAAGACAGGCAGAGGAATAAACTCCAAAAATGTTCGGCTGTCTTATAAATACCTAGTATTCGTTTTGTATCTAACTTCTTTGCTTAATCTCAGAAAGCCAAGTTATCGCGAATAATCTAAACCAGAATCTTCAATCTCATTAACCTTTCCAACAGCGCAGGTAGATTCTCATCTCAATAATTACCATTTATCTTATAAATATACCGAGGGCGTATAATTTTTCCGATACCAATTCCTTTGAGAAAAGTTTAGAGGTCAAAGGTGAAAAGTACCTATACACTAAGTATAGATGTACGCTGGTTTGATTCTAATGAAAAGGAATTTTTATTCGATTCGAGAATCACTGGTTTCGATATTATCGATTTACTTCAAGAAGAATTGAATGAAGTGGTATTGGATTATAAAGAGTAGCTTTTAGTGCTGCGGATCACTATCCAATACTGATTTTATCGCAAATAACTATAATATTAATATTTAGTAGATAGCTACTAGCTTTTATTAATTAAAACATCACTTTATTATATTTTGTCTGCGACTCAGTATGTTTGTTTTGGCAAATTTCCTAAATGGCTGGACTTATTTTGACAGGACTTACACTGGCGGATAGCTAATGTTAAAAAGAGTGACTTATGCTACTTTGAGAGAAAAATAATATCGATTCCTTGCGAAAAAAAAAACCGTGATAACCCACATTTTCCCAAACGAAATTGCGAGCATAAGCTAGTAAATAATAATATTAGAGCAAGAAATCTAATCAAAGACATATGCCAAGGTTACTACAAGTTCAGATGGCAATATAAACCGTGTACCTATAGTAATAAGTTTCGATATTGATCCTTCATTTGTATCGAATAAACCCTAGGGACAGATAGGTGTGCCGTGTGAAGCAATTCGCGCTACAAATTGAAACGTTGATTGTATCGCAAGCCAATCGCTCCGGGATGATAGCTGCTATACAATAATACGATCTATAGAACAGAAAATGGTGAAAAGACATGTTGGAAGTATGTTGATTGAATTTGTAAAGAAGTTTCTCTTTTTTTGGAGGCCTTTTTAAAGTTTTGCGTTATTTTGGTTCTAAATCTATTTACTTTTTTTTATGCCACTACTGAAATGGCAAACCAGGTTACGGCCCTCTTGATGGTAAGCGGTCGCTGTAGCCTATGGACGCCTGCAACACCAGGCGCATCACACAGGTCTTTACGACCCTAATAAAACCTATTAACTCCCATCTTGAAGTACCCCATACTGTATTATAGTCTCTTGGGAAAACCTCAGCAGGGAACTACCAAGTTCAAAGCAGAATAAACAGCAATGTCGAGAACAGTCATAAAAACGAGTAGAAAGAGAAAGAAGCCAAAAAGGATTTAAAAAAGATATCCTCTAAAGACGACAACATTAAAATTATAACCCAAGTGCAGCTGTTAACACCACTTAAACTCTCAAAATAAGACCTCTAAGCTTGACTTTTAAATAACAACAAAGTTTTAAGAGATTTTTCCGACATAAAAATGTATGAGCATTACACAGCCTTCAGAAAAACTTGTTACATATTTTTTTGAAAGGCTTTAAGAACCGTGTGTATACATTTTAGGCTTCCCATAAAGTGTGGGACAACGTCTGAATAAATACAAGAGTGGCTTTAATATTTTTGGAAGGAAAATGTAAAAAGGAACTCGGAAGGCTTTGCGTTGCTTTTGAAGAACTATTGGTTTTGATATTTTTGGCTTTGTAAACCTTTTCTTGTTAATTGTACTTTTTATGTTATTTCACTTTGAATTTTGGTCTTGTGTTGAGCGGTAACCGAGTATACCTAGTTCACAACTTACCTATTGTTAGCTTTTATGACAAGTTTCTAGTCTAAGTCTAGTCATGTGAATTTTAAAGTCTAACGTTTGAAACTTCACTTATAAGAAAGATAGGTTACGAACGTTTAAGATGAAAACCACACGTTCACAAAAAATAAATTCAAGTAAAAATTAAAGCTAGAAAGCCCATAAAAAAGAGCAGACATTTTTAAAAAACGAGCATAAAGCAATTCTCTTTCACGGCGGCCGCCCTCAAGTGGAGTTGTCACAATTATACGACAGATGTCGCCTCGTTACTAGAAACCGGGTCACCCGTATGAATGTGCAGGCAAAACGCATAGAGCCCGTGTGTCGACAGAGGCGGAAAGTGAATATTTGGGGCCCTGATCTAACGGTACTTGGGGGGCCCACCTAATTAATCAAAGTATTTGCCATTTTGAGAAATAACTGTTTTATTTTATAATGCATACAGTGTAGGATTTCTTTTTAAATTCACAATATTATGGTTTATTGTCATCAATGAGGGGCTGGGGGCCCTAAATACCTTTGGGGCCCTGGGCTGCAGCCCATACAGCCAATAACTAGATCCGCCCCTGTGTGCCAACACATCTATCTCTGGCACACGGATTGATTTAACGAAGTTAAGGCGACAGAGCGTGTATTTTGCGACGAATGCCGATATTGGATGGATGATGTTGCTACAGACCAATTGGGGCAATTTTCCGGTTACAGGGAGGTGTCTGAATTTAGGTCTCTCTCCAATTGGGGCGGGTTTGGTGGAGCGTGGATGTTGTGGTGACCTTTCGGGAGCTGCTAGATCATACGGTGTTAAACTTCCACATCGTGTGATCGTAATTTGTCATGCATATTTTTCAATATTTATGTTATTTTTACCCGACTGCGACAGAAGGAGGGTTATGTTTTTCGAGGGTATGTTTGTATGTATGTATGTATGTATGTATGTATGTATGTATGTATGTATGTTTGTAAGTATAATTGTTTGGCACGCTCTGCAGGCTGAACGGCTCGATGGATTTTAGCTTGAGAGGTGTCGTTAGATTCGTATTTACTGTGAGAGTGACACTGGGTATATAAAAAAAAAAATGGCGGATTTTTGGCGCCAAATTCAAATGTTTGGCTCGCTCTGCAGGCTGAACGGCTCGATGGATTTTAGCTTGAGAGGTGTCGGTAGATTCGTATTTACTGTAAGAGTGATACTGGGTATATTAATTTCTTTTTTAAAACACTAAAAAAATAAAAAATAAAAAACGGTAATTTAAAAAACTAAAAATCCCGACTGCTATTCTTTAAAAATCCCTAAAACAAGATAAATTGTAGCAGTCGGGACCCATTCGGGACCATCTGTAAATCTGTCAATGTAATATAGGTATGTGCTCTCAATTCACTAATCCTCCATTTCTAGAATGGGTCCCGACTGCTACAATTTATCTTGTTTTAGGGATTTTTAAAGAATAGCAGTCGGGATTTTTAGTTTTTTAAATTACCGTTTTTTATTAAATATGGGTATGAAAATGAAAACATTTAAAAATATGATCTCACTAATCAGATTATGTATCTATGGAGAAGACCTATGTCCAGCAGTAGATGTGCTGCGCATGACATTATGATGTGTCAGATAGAAAAAAAAAAACAAAAACATGACGATTTCATGTTTTTTGATAGCTATTACCATCTGCTTATTAGCAGAAACAGGGGCACAGTTATAAAATAAACCTTGTATCTCTATATTATTAATTATAGTAGTATAGACTAAGCCTAACACACCATACCTTTAATTATCATCCAACCACCAATCCACCATAGCAACACCAAACCACCACACTTCTAGCTAAATCGCTAAAATTTCTCTGAACCGTTGTAATACCGATAATGGTGTCAAATATCATAACCGCGTGATATCGGCTATAAGACTATTAAATATGAACGTCTTTATAACCGGAGGGGTCGGGGCTTCGCGTCCCAGATTTGTAAAACGATTTAACGTTAAACACAGCTTAGAAATTGATACGTTTTTCAAGAGTTTTAGGGTTTCTGAATTAAATATTGTTTGGTCGAATTGTGAGGGATAAGGTCATGGTTTAATCATGGAAGACTTTTGTCAGTGGGTGGAGTTTTTTGGGATTATTTAAACAGGTTATGTTTTGGTATGTAAAAAGACACTTAATGAAACCAGTTAATGAAGTCACGTGTTCTAACTATTCTGAAACTTTTACGTGTGCTAACCATTATTTATTTATTTGTTTAAACTTCATACAGCAAAAAGTACATGGCGAACTTTTCTTATTCCGATATTTTATTTACGTTTACTCTGAAATACACCTGGTACCGTCTAATTATGGAAATATTGTAAGGGCGACTGCTACTCTAGAGGTCTTGAATTCAATTCCCAGGTCGAGGCAAAGTGTGTTCTATGAAATTCTCAGTATATTCTTGGAGATAGGATTTGTGTCCGGTTACTGGCAGTAGGCTCGCTCCCTATTACATGAGATCTAAACATACCGGCGGACTGTGGGTGTACATTGGTATATCTCTGCCTAAGTCTTAGGGGAATACAGGCGTGATAGGATGTTGAAGATTACCTAAAGTTAAAAAAAAAAACATTTTTTTACGAAAACGAGAAAAGAGGTCTCCTTTCAAAATATAATTCATGTGTAGATAAAATATTGCTTACCTACACCAAAGACCACACTGTACTCGTTGCTCAAAACACTCGCGGGAAACGGCCCTACATTCCCAGTGGGACATCTCTTAAGATAATAAACTTTTCTTTCTCTTTTACGGAACCCCAATTGATCTGGTTTATTGCTCCGAGTATCTCCTTCGAGGATCGTTCATGTATAACCGCAGTTCGCAGTTTTTGCGAGATTGTGATGCTGTAACACCGAGATGTCATAAATATTTCGTGAGATAAAGAAGTAAAGGGGGGTATGTGACATAGTTATTGATGGCACATCGTTTTGTACGACGGTTTGGCGATTTTTTGTCTGTGTAGTAAAAGATAGGCTGTCGCGGTTATTTTATTAAAGAAAGTACCTACTTACTCTATCTGGGACAAAGTTTAACATACTTATATTTTTTGCCTTAGAAACAAGATGGCGACATTCTTCAGCTCAAGCTTGAGAAATATAAAAAGTTTTGCTTTTGCCCTAACTTTGCGCATCCGCGTGCATGTCACAGTCTATTTCAACTTTGTCTCTGGGATGGCAACGCATTTGCAAGGCCTCTGGTATTGCAGATGTCTATATAGGTAGCGGTGACCACTTAACATCAGGTGGGCCGTGGGCTTGTTTGCCATCAAATGGCAAACAAGTACGTCTCCTGCCTACAACCTATTTATCTACATGCCAAGTTTTACTAAAATTATTGTAATTTGAAGGGAGAATTTCCTATATTAATTTACTTATAGTTTCGTTAAATCTTTAAATTACAAAAGCGTAAGGTGACTAAATGTAATCTCGAAAATCTCTTTTTTTTAAGACGGGAAATCATCAATTAACCTTCCCCCGCCCTGGGCGGGGCGGGAGAGAGTGTCAGACTTTTACTGACTAAAACCCGTCTATGTTCCTTCATGTGCCCTTTGCGTTCCGGGGGCGCGGTATCTCTTTCGAACAACCTTGACCTATGATGTTTGTCAGGTAGGTAACTTATACCGAAGAATATATTTTGACTTTGAATTCCACGCAAACAAAGACACGAACAAAAGCAAGTCTGTTACAATCATTCACCATCACACTCATCCCCAAACTCCTAGTAATCGTCTATAAAATTACACATTCAACACCACAAATGGGACAAAGACTAAACAAAAGCTGTGTAGGTAAGAAACGACACTCAATTGATTAGTGCGGACCGACGCGTCTCAAGTAATTGCTGGAGCCAGAAAACAATTAATATCAATTTGTTATGTACCCCAGTTTATTGCCTCGTGGAGGAATAGATATTAACTTTCTTTGGAGACAAAAGAAGTACTTTCAGGGATGGAATAGATAATGGATTTTAAGCGTTAAAGTTTAAAGAATTGTTTACTGTTGTGTGTTGTCGTTGGGGTCCATTTTCTGTACTTAAATTTTTACAGTCTTAGTCACTAAGGTACCATACACAATTATGTTATTGCTCATTATTAAAACTTTGTTCACGTTTTATTTATTTATTTGTGTAACATTACAAGGACGCATTCCTTCATATAATCTGTAAAGGGAAAATCTAACTGACTGACTGACTATGACTATGGCTTTTTCATGACGAGGGCAAGCTCTAAGAAAGGATTTCAACCCCTGAGAGGGTAAAAAGGGAGTTCTTTTGTATGAAAAGTCTTATTTCTTGGGTTAATCAACTTGAAACTTGCCACGAATAGCAACTTAAATAAATAATAAAGTTGATCATTGCTAGTTGCTTTTTTAAAATATGTGTGCTAAGTGCATATTTCTCTACTATCAGCCATGTTAAAATGATGGAGGTCTAGCGGTTTTTAGACCGCAGTCTGTGTTTTATTTTATAATAATGAAACAAAGACATTACTTTATTAAATTTATATTGTAACCTTGTTCGAATACAGATGACAAAAACTTCTTGACACCACAGATTATAAATCTATTATAGAACAGTCTGTAAGCATTAAAAATCGACAAAACGAAATAAAAAAATATTGCTTCCCACTTTCCACTCGCAAGTCTCGAATATCATAAACTTTACGACTATCAGTACCGACTGTTTTTACTGCCGGCCACCTGCTACAGCAATACAAACTTTATGTCAACGTGTTACAGTGCCATATCGATTGATACCGATTTAGTACCAGTACATCGAAGAGTTCTTACGATTTTATCTGTTTCTGTGAAAGTCTGGTATAAGGTCTGAAGCACTGAGTTTAGTGCTGTTTTATTGTTTAATAGGTTCAGGTTAGTATTATTATTTTAGGGCTAAAATATGGCCTAGTATTAGATCCAGACTAGAGGGATATTTATCGTTTTTAATCTACGGCCTAATAAAATGCCTATCGGTTTTAACAGGTCTTCAAATAAATTTGAAGAATGTACTTGGTAGATAACTTCGTACAAATAATGTTCTATTTTAAAATAACAGGGACATGGTAACAAAAACTCCATACCAAAGATTCGGAACATCATTCAAAACAGGATTAGTATTTTTCGTAGGTAAGTTATAAAATAAAATCAACTATCAAAGCGCAACACCTACACGGTCAAAGTACAATCATAAATAAAATATGAAACAGCAGATATTTTTCATAAAAGAAGAATTTTTATTTACATCTTATGAATAACATCTATTAAGATGGTGATTAATCAGGCACTAAGAATTTTTTGAGGGCTTTTGGACCTACAGTCTACCTACGTACAATTTTAAATCTAAAAAGCTCTCATTAACCCTTCCTACTGAATATTCATCAAAACTACACTAACGAGAATTTACCAAAAACTATACCTAGGTACAGACACTACATAATCCTTCAAACCCTATCTACACTAATAACGCCATCAGACAATGGCGTCTAAAAGTTAAGCTCCACATGCAAACCCCTTTGTCTACTGATCCGACTATCAATGGCGGGCTTCCTGAAGCCCAGCTTCCAACGTTGAAATTTTAATTGAAATGAAAACTTTCCTTTTTTCGTTTGAAGAGGATTTGTGCAGTGTGCACAAATCCTGCTGTTTGTGTAAGGTAGTCAAATAAAAAGTTCAACTAACGAACGCAGAATGTTGGGAATGAGATAAAATGTTTGTTCACAAAAGGTACCTATATTATAAAATTACTATTTTCTAAACCCTTCTTTTAATTTTCAGGGGTTTAAACGACTAATATATAGATATTATTAGCTGTCTAGCAAGCGGAGCGTAGGACGTCCACCCACTGAGGGCCGATGCCTGCCGGGGCTGCGGGTTGTTCGAAAGATACCGCGTCCCCGGAACGCAAAGGGCACATGAAAGGAACATAGACGGGTTTTAGTCAGTAAAAGTCTGACACTAAGGGCGGGGGCAATTATTTGGTGATTTACCGAATATAAAAAAAAGGACGTCCACCCACAAGGTGGACAGATGACCTCATAAAAACCGCAGGAAAACGCTGGATGCTGTATCCAACCGTTATAGGCTATGTTTTGTACCAAAGTGTCATTAAAACATGGCCAGCGCCTTAGTCTACAGGGAATATCATGATATTCCCTGTAGACTACCCGCTGGGAGAAGCTGATTATTCTTTTTTTTTTTATTAAGTTCCGTTACATCACCGTTACAACTGTATTGAAATATCGGAAGCCCAATAAAAGGAACTAAATGCCCAATCACAAAAATTCTACTCTGTAAGTGTCAATACAATTTAATTGACACTCTTTCCTTCGGGAGCGACATTAGCATTTTATTAACTATACCTTTCCTTTTTTTTCGCGGGAAATTCCTCATGGATACCCACCCTCCTTTTTGGTAGAACGGGTTATGTGGGACTACATACATACATACATACAGAAACTCACGCCTTTTTCCCATGGGGGTAGGCAGAAATGACAAACGACAGAACGCCACCTGCTACGATCCTTACATACTCCTTTCGCCTCGCCCACATTCATACATCTGGTCATACAAGCACGCCGGTTACGAGTACTGCGCACCTGACCTATGTTCTCATACCAACTAAAACCTCACGGTTCCCACTCCATTAGTTGGTATCCCGGTATTCACCATCGTTTGTCAGTGTATGAAAACGCTGCAATTATTACAAAGGTACACATTGGAAAACGGGCGCTCAGACAGTCAGCAAATATTGCAAACTGAACAAACATACAAACTGCAGTATTCTGCACTTTTAGTTGATTTAAAGTTAATTCGAAAAGCACTACTATGTAATTGGTTTATGCCGTACGCCATTGGACTGATGTGCATTTTATTATTGGAATAGTTGTCTACATTCAGTTGTTTTTGTACTTATGTTAATAGGGTTCAACAAAACCGGCTCTACATTATACAAATTGATGACCCGGGTGACACAGTGGCTAAGCGATTGGCTGCTGCGCTGAGTGTCGTAGCTTCTATTCCTGTACTAAACAATATTAGTAAGGCCTAGGGCCTAGAGATAGTTGTTCCGGGTTTGGCTATTTGTGTAGGTATGTGAGTTTATACGTTTGTAAACGCACCCACGACATAGGAGCAATTCCTAACAACTACAAACTGTCTTTTAAAAGCCTTTGGTGTCAGCAATGAAAGCTTTAACTAAAATATAAAGAAACTACAACAGTTAAAGAGTTTTCCATCTTTAGCTGTACTCGAAATAGCTAACCTATCTTTACCTAATGCCTTGTTTATGCCACAATCAAGTGACGTCATATTTATAAAGATGACACATCCTTTGAGGTGGTCTATTTCTGACAGAGGGACTCGAGAGGTTTACTGATGACGTCAACCACGGTCAACAGTGGGCGACCGTCTCATAATGTCATTGACGTAAACCGTTGAGCAAAAAACAACCCCTATTTTCAAATGGGAGTATGAACCTAAGATTTTAGGTAGGTATTTATGGATGAAAATGATATTTAAAGGGAATCTACTGGTTTATTTTCAAACGTAATGGCGACGATTTTATTCCAGGTGAAAACGAGCGCCTGCAATATAAAGTGGGTCGATGTCGCTCCTGCGTCTCGTTGCTCGTGCAATTTGTCAGGCGCTTGCTAGAATTCTCTGTAGTTTATGCAAGCGTGGCATGAATATTGATTTTAAATGGTTCACTGTAGGTTTGTAAGATTTATAAGATAGGATAAATCTTAGTTTACAGCAGGTAGTTACAATGAAAGCTATTTGATAGAATTTAAATGAAAACCATTTTATTTTATTGTTTGGTCTGAAAAGCAGTCTTACCAAAGAGTACCGTGTTACCCAGTATCTGGGTTATAGAGGTCAGCTAGACAGTCAGCCGAATAAAATACTGGTATATAGCTGCTAGTAAAACTGGAAGCCAACTTCAACATAACTGAGAAAACATCATTCAGTTGATGAGCTGATGATGATTACATTTTTCAAGAAAAAAATTATCGTTGACCGTATTCATGGTTGAGAAAACAATTACTTCATGATCTTACAAAAAACACACACAAGAAAAAAACAATTTTCTCACAAACGCCTGCAAGAATACATTTAGCAATTGTCTTAATACTTTCATGGTTAGAAAAGAAACAAAGAACGCAAAATCAATAAAATTCTAACTCAATAAGGACTGAGCAAGAAATTTTGTTCCTCTCTTTATAGGCACACCATTTACCTAGGCCGTTTGGAGCTCACAGGAGCTCAAAGGTTTAAGGTTAGAGCCTTTCTGAACGAAATGTCTAGAAACTAGTTTTCGGCAAATACTGAACGACTGTCTGTCTCTATTTCTAGACGAAACGTTATTGCTTCGAATGTTTGTTAAGGGCAGTGTGTTGTATCGGTTTCAGATTTTAAAATGGAAGATATTCTAATGCTGGGATGGCCCACGAGGCTGTGGACTTGCAACCAGGCACTTGGACATCGGTAAAGGAAAAAATCGTAAAGAAACCTCGACTTATAATTTTATTAATATACGTCTGAAACTGCCAATTCGCCTCGAGCAGCATGCATGCTGCCTTCAATGGCCTTTCAGGCTATTGCCCTGTAGTGGGATAATAATAGGCTTACATTATTGTTATTCTACATACCTTTTTCTGGTAAATTTAGTATTTTAGAAAGAAAAACAAGTAAAATCAGACATTACGACACAGTTTTAAATAGGTATCCACCATTTTGAAAATAAAAGAAAAAGGTTTCTTTTGTTTTCTAGACTTGAATTGATAGGTATTATCCCACCTATTACGTAGTCTGATACAATTCAGGATTTAACCCTCGGCCCACCGGCCCAGACAGACATAAGCTTTCAAAATAATGTTCTTATTTTAAAAATCCTATTTACCCTCGAAACAAAAGCACTTTAACCCTAACATACCGAATGTAACCCTTCCACAATAAGACCGTGAGCTGTACCCATTAAAGCCGCAGGGCTATTTATTGCTCAGTGTGAGTTTATTTGTACCGGGCAATGTTATTAGATGTTCGCTCACTATTTAGAAGTAGCGGGGTTAATTAAATAGTGTGTAAATTTTGAGTTCTGGTGCTGGTGTTTGTTTTTTTACGAAATATTGGCAACTTTATCTTCTAAAAAACAAAACTAAACAATGTTTATAAGACCACTTCGGTAAAAAAAACGGTAATTTAAAAAACTAAAAAACCCGACTGCTATTCTTTAAAAATCCCTAAAACAAGATAAATTGTAGCAGTCGGGACCCATTCTAGAAATTAAGGATTAGTGAATTGAGAGCACATACCTATATTACATTGCAGATGGTCCCGAATGGGTCCCGATTGCTACAATTTATCTTGTTTTAGGGATTTTTAAAGAATAGCAGTCGGGTTTTTTAGTTTTTTAAATTACCGTTTTTTATTTTTTATTTTTTTAGTGTTTTAAAAAAGAAATAAATATACCCGGTATCACTCTTACAGTAAATACGAATCTACCGACACCTCTCAAGCTAAAATCCATCGAGCCGTTCAGCCTGCAGAGCGAGCCAAACATTTGAATTTGGCGCCAAAAATCCGCCATTTTGTTTTTTTTTTTATATATAGGTACCCAGTGTCACTCTCACAGTAAATAGGAATCTAACGACACCTCTCAAGCTAAAATCCATCGAGCCGTTCAGCCTGCAGAGCGTGCCAAACAATTATACATACAAACAAACATACATACATACATACATACAAACATACATACATACAAACATACCCTCGAAAAACATAACCCTACTTCTGTCGCAGTCGGGTAAATAGAGTAAAATCGATGGAACACAGTTTTTTTTTATCATTGGATGGCAAACAAGCCGACGGCCCACATGATGTTAAGTAGTAACCGCTGCCTAGGTATAGACATCTGCAATACCAGAAATAAAAGTCGAGAGTCAAAAATGTCTCATGTGAGACAAAGTTGACACAATATCAATTTTTATGCCACGTAAGTATTTTTTACACAATCTGGAGAAAGAATAATTTCCGAAGCAAATAAAAATTTCGGCAGCTACATTTTTCATTGCAATAAAAGACCGCCATACCATGCACGCACGACTTTAGGCAGAAAACTGAACAAGAGTTTCAGTATAAAAGCTGTAATTTAGCTACAATTTTCCCGGCCGTACCTAGGTTTAGAGAGCGGAAACGCTCCGTCGGCCATTTTACGATCTCCAGGAAACATCCGTCAACCGTCTTATTATTATATGGAATACTAGTTTCTGCTCGCGACTTAGACCGACATGGAAGTCAACTGTACACTGTATAATATAAAGCATAGGACACTCGGCAATAGTGTAGCTTTTTAACCGTATAATATTTTTTTGTAATCGGTCCAGTACATACTGTTGTAGATATTATTGTATTGTAGATATTTTATGTGGGATGTGAAAATAAGATTAGATTTTCTCTTAAACAAAATTAAACTAGATTCATCATCTGCCTAGCCTTTTCCCAACTATGTTGGGGTCGGCTTCCAGTCGAACCGGATGCAGCTGAATATCAGTATTTTACATGGAGCGACTGCCTATCAGACCTCCACAACCCAGTAATGGGTAATACGATACTCTTGGTAAGACTGGTTGTCAGACTTTCTGGCTTCTGACTAACAGTAACGACTGTCAAAGACGACTGACGACTGTCAAAAATTAAACTAGATTGGATTCAGTAAATAGAACTCCTAGAAGCCAAAAAAAGACAAGGTTACTACAAAAAACGATAAAGGCGATTGTTTTAGAATTGGATTGGCTTTTTTACAAGTTTATAGCTGTGCCTTTAAGATGGCAACACATCTGAATACTCTCTGGTTTTGGAGATGTCTATAGGCCACAGTAAACACTTAACGTCGGGTGAGCAGCCGGCTTGTTTGCCATTAATGATATAAAAAAATGATTATTTCCAGACCACTAGGTATTGATTGATTGCTAAAATATTATACAAGTAGACGGCAATCAAACAATAAATTCATTAATTTTATTATTGACTGCCCCGTTGGTTTCGTGGTCGCAAGCGCGACTGCCGAGCAAGGGGTCCCGGGTTCGATTCCCAGGTCGGGCTAAAAAGTGTTATTGGGTTTTTCCATTACGAATTTCTCAGTAGCAGCCCGGAGTTTGGATTTGTGCCCGGTTAATGGCAATAGGCTCGCCCCCTATTACATGGGACCTAAATATACCGGCGAACTGTGGGTGTACCTAAATTGGTGCACCTCTGCCTAACCCTTCGGGGAATACAGGCGTGATGGTATATTTTTTTATTATTTAATTGTGTTAATGACACCTTTCTCTGCTTGCTCTTGTTCTTTTTCCCGCTATCGCAAAATCTTATCCCTTTTGTCAAGTCTAGGCAGCTTTTTAACCCCCTTAGCCAATAATACAATAAATAATCCTTAATCGCGTGTCCGTATGTCAAACATTGCCGTTTTCATACAATTACATTCGGTCCCTTTATTGAGTCCTCGTGAATATAAATGAAGTAATCGCACGGCGTACGCACCGGTCGATATGCAAATTATATCATATTGAAATCTCAATAATGGGGCCGGAATAAATTTTTTGATAGAATTTCTTGAAGGGAGAAATTGTAAAAGTTGGACTTCTTTCATATACAATTTCTTGTGAGGAACAATGGCGGTGTACCTATATAATTATCATTGTAATATTTTTTAAGTGTATTTTGTTACAAGGGATGTATTTATTTACAATTTAGGGGTAGAAATAAAAAAAAATGTCTATAGCTGTACATAGTACCTAACTCAGATTAAGATTCGTCAGCTCAGCTGCCTATGTGAGAATGATTACCTCCCTACTTAACATCTATAGACAATAAATAAGTATACAAGAACTCAACAAAAAAAAAAAACAACAACACTAAGTATAAACTAAATTTCTATTGTAATAATTATCTATAGTTTATCTTAAACTGAACAAATAAACTATCAACAAATTATTTATACACCAACTAGCAAAAACCAACAAACTCTAAAATGATAGCAAACTTCCTAAATAAACTCAACCCCAGAAACAAACATTTAATATGAAAACATCCCCATCACGAACGACCCCCATAGTATAACGAATCACTCTAAAATTTCCATTGCTTCCCTAACATAAAGGTGCAAAGTTCATCCCCAAACGCTGGACCCGCCCCATTCCCTCCCCCCACTAAGGGAGGGGTCTAAAACCTAGGCAATATAGATTCGTTAACATGAAATACAGCTGAAAATTGAACTTTCGAGCGCTTTCAGAGACCCGCTTCATATTGATGTTTTGAGTAAAAGCTACGTTCGATGAAAAGTGACTATCTATGTTTGTATGTAGTTGGTATGTTTGAATAACATAGTGTTGTGGGTTTAAATTGAACTTCGATGGATTGCGTTTTTTGTGCTAAACTTTTAATATGAAAAGAACACAGAGCACTTCTGCTCGTTGTTTGCATACCACATACTTAACACATATCGTCACGCCTGTATTTCCCCAAGGGTTAGGCAGAGGTGTACCAATGTACTCCCATAGTTCACCGGTTCGTTTAGGCGCCGTGTAATAGGGGGCAAGCCTATTGCCATCAACCGGGCACAAATCCTAACTCCGAGTTACTGCTACTGAGAATTCCATAGAAAAACCCAACAACACGTTACACGGTAGAACGGTGTAAATATTTTAAGCGATTAATACGCATTTATTAAGTAATCCGCCATTTCCCATGAGCACAGCACTAAGGCAATAAATTAATAAACATTTAAACGAAAACGCTAACCGAAAAACACAAACGCAGCCAACCGTATTCTGTTAACCCTCATCAAAAAACCGCCTCTCAGGGAATCGCATTTACTAATTAACACCACATAAGCCTCCATACTCCGGGCCCCAGGGCCCCAGCCCTCATACCCGGGGCCCGGGCCCCGATGTCCAACTATCACTATCAATCAGACGCAAGCCTTTCAAATCTCAGCGCTCACTCCAAGTTAATCCAGTAAGGGCTGCAATCAGTTCCCTCCCACTCCCCTCTTTCATTCTTAGGGGTTGAGGGGTTGAAGTTTTACAATTTCAAAGATTATTTAATCTGTTAGCTATGGTTTTAGGTATTGGAATGTGCTTTGGAGATCTTATGATGGAGGATGTATTGAAAGTCATATTATATCAGCACAATTTATACTAACATTTAAAAGCTGAAGAGTTCTTTTGTTTCTTTAAACAGGCTAATCTCTGGAACAACTGGTGGGTCCACACGACACAGACTTTTGTCTGTACAGACATCTGCACAGACTATAAAGTCTGAGTAAACATTTTTACTTTACCAAATGTCTGTGCAGACTTTTCATCAGTTCAGACTTCGATTTTAATGAATAAATTAAGTAATTCAATAATTATGAGTTTTGCTCCGACAATCGTACAGACATGTACGCAGACTTCCGACTTTTCTGATACACCTACATTTGTCTGTACTGATTTGTTGTACAGACAAAATTCTATAGAAGTCTGTGTTAAGTCTGTGTCGTGTGGACCCACCATAACAGTCGTATTGGATTCAAGAAATCTTTTTGTATGTGATTGCCTAATTCATGAGGAATAATAAAGGCTATGTTATTTCAAGCTACATCCTACAGAAGCGGAGCGGTTCCCAAAGGCCGCGGGATACAGTTCGTTTAATAAAAATAGAAATATAATGTTTTAATTGCACAAAATACTCGTATCACCGGTGATCTTTACTTTGTGAAAATATCCAAAATATTTGCAAGTGGAATACCTTATTTTTATTAAAACCTTATTTTTTTATTTAACAATTTATGTACACTTATGGATTTTTTTAAGAAGGAGGAAAACTATGTGTAAGAATATGATTTTATAAAGTAATCTTCCACCTAATCATCCTTCCCGGGTTCTCCCAAAGATCCATAGCATAAAACTGACATTTCATTTCCAAACAAAAAATACCTACATTCATACACACAGTCAAACAAACAAATAACTTAATTTAACATCACGGAAAGCCTATAACAACGTTATCACCAACATTTCGCTACAAAATAAAATGAAGTAAAATTTTCAATAAATGTATGTGAGAGGCAGAAAATTTTCATTTCGGTATCGCCTTCGCTCGCGATGAGTTCAAAATGAAATCTGCATACGATTTGCGTCTACGTAAGTTATAAGCGTCAGCGGGTGAGGCAACGGCCGTGAAAGAGTAATACGTTTTGCAATTTTATTATAGAAGTCAGATTCGTGTATTTTGCGGATCATGGCTCGATGACTACTAGAAAAAATTGGCAAATTTAAAAAATCTATTTAAAATCGAAATACCACCAATAAATAAACGCGAAATCTCGAAAACTTATTAACCTACGCATATGACGCAGTTTAATAAGTTAGATATACCAATTAATGGTGAAATATGTTGAACTTTTGTTTATTTAAGTAACATCCTTAATACCATATTTTTGACAAAAAGAATACTTTGACTTTAATAGTTTATAAGTATGAGACGTCAGTTAAAAACGAACCACATTTCGACTTCCACGTGAATGGACTCGCGAACAAAAGTATGTAGGTGTATAAAAGCGAAAGTTCACTGATTCATTCTCTCACAGACTCTAAAAAACTACGCTACCTGTGGACCTGATATTTGTCAAGTGAGAACCGAGTTTGTGACCGAATTAACGGGGTATGTGACTTCCTTGGTACACCCTACATTAGTAACCCTTCGTGGAATACAGGCGTGATGGTATGTGTATGTATGTGAATTCCCCATTGACGGAGTCGCGTGCAAATGCTAGTTACTTTATAATTTGATTCATTGTTTTGCTGACAAATTGATAATCGTAGTTTGTTTTTCATAACAGACAAAGGAATTTATGTTTTCAAAGTTACTGGTATTTATATGCTACAGTTACTAAAAACATAATAAGCAAGAAATACCGTACACGTAGGTATTACAATCAACTTCACTAGAACACGTAATTCTATCAAAGAACGATTTCTGTTTTGAAAAATATAACTATGTAAGTAGATGATTTTTGCTCTGTACTTAGAAGATCAAAGACGTAAAAATGAGAAGATTTCTCAGAAATTATCAATGGTATTTCGCCTTCAACTTGCACCACAAAACATTCTCAATTCACGCGGGCGTATAAATCCGTCTATTCAAAACTATATTGACTTCAAATTCATATGGAAATCATATTTCTTAGCGCACGGGTCAAAGGATGCCTCCAAGAATCGTGGTAGACTTTCATACCAGCTTATGAGTGAAAGATATAAGAAATACATTCTCAAAGGCTTTTACATACGTGTCATAAAATATAATTTCTACTGGTAAGATTTGCATTTAAATTCTATGTGAATATTTTTCATGGCTAAACAAACTATTTGAGGTACTGTTCTTTGGTAAGAAATGAATGGTCACCCATCCACAAACCAACCTCGGCAAACGTTGCTTAACCTTGATCCGGGTTAAAAACATTAGGTAAGGAAAAACTTCAAAAATAACGATATAGAGCCAATGGGGCCTAGTATGTTGGAAGTATGTTAGAAGGTCCGACAACCTGATAAAGGTCGCGGGAAATCTTTGAATGCGGGCAACGCAGGACCAGCCATTGTGACTATCTCTAGGGGAGGCGTATGTCCAGCAGTGGACATCATTTGACTGTTTTGATGATGATGATGATGCTGGTAAAATACGAAAAACAAGATAGAAGGAGAGAAGTAAGCATACTGTAATAATAATCACTTATTTTTTTTTTGTAATAATGAACAAATAAATTATTGTAAAGATTTTGCCTATCAGAATATTCCTTTCTGTCACAAACTCAAACGGGAACCCAACAGAATCTACCTCAACTAGTAACAACATACATACAAATACATAGTTGCTACTATAGGTGTGCTGCATAGTCTGTTGGGCTGAAAATTGGATTGCACGTCACACGCAACGAACTGCAAATAATATTATATAGTTACTTTGTTATAAACAAGACTTGACTGACACTGTTTAGTTTACACTGACTTTTATGTAGGTTAATAGTTAGGTAACTTTTGTATTCATAGGTAGGTATGCACTTTATCTAAGGTTATCTAGGTCATCACTGAAATCGGTGAAGGAAAATATTGTGAGGGGAGCTGGACTTGAACTGCCTCGTTATTCTAGTGGTCCTAAGTGCGACTGCTATGCTAGAGGTCTTGGTTTCGATTCCTACCTCGAGCAAAAAGTGTTATTGGGTTTTTCTATGAAATTCTCAGCTCAGCTCGGAGTTTGGATTTGTGTCCGGTTAATGGCAATAGGCTCGCCCCCTATTATATGTGGACCTAAAAAAACATACAGGCGAACTGTGGGTGTACATTGGTACACCTCTGCCTAACCCTTCGGGGAAAATATGCATGATGGTAAATTGCTCAGGTATTCTGCAAAAAAATTCGATGTCATCTTACCAACGCAATAACGGCTTAGTAATTTCTATACCTATAGTCCTATTCTCTCTGTTGCAAAAACTGTATGAATGACTAATTAGCACACCATTCTAAACGCGCCCTACGTGTCCCTTGCGATGGTCGTTGACATTGATACTCGGCGAGTACGTTGCACTCGGCGCCAAAATTAACTGCGCCGACGCACGCATTTAGATCGTCTAGATCCGTACGCGAAACTTAGGTACTTGCTGTTTCTAATGTTTGTAGTTAATGCTGGAATGGAATTAGGAGTTGGAGATGAGCGGAAATGTTTTTAAATAACGTCTGAAGAAGAGTATTTTTGTTAAGAACTTTAAGATTGATTAAGATGGTTATAAGTACAAATACCAGAAGACCAATACTACTAAAACGTTTAAAATCTAGTTGAAATCTTATCTCATCTTAGCGACAATCAATGTAAAAAAGTTAGAGGCATCTTTGACAGTTTTCAGTTCAAGTCTAGGTTTCCCCGCAATATTTAGCTGATAGTGTTAATTTCAGACAACAAAACACAGCAACTAATATTTGTTTTGATTTTCGCTCCAGGAATAAAGTATGAGTCAATACTCACCAAGTCTTGAGTGTGAAGGCCGCATTAGACTCCACTAAGTTTAAATTACTTACTAAGCTGCTTAGTTCGCCAACTTATGTAATACACCACAACTTTGCCCACTCAACTTGAAACTAATTCATCACGTAATCATTTTAGAGATTATCCTGAACATGTAGTTGTGCTTAGGAACTTTGTCCTACTTATTCACTATACAGTACAAAAATACTAGTACTGACATTTTGTATTAGAAAACAAAAATCATTTTATTAGCTTTTGTTGTCATCGTCGTTATTACCCAGTGGTTAAGGCGCTAATCTAATATACACGAGGCTTTGGGTTTGCAACCGGGCAATCAATGTGACTTTTTCTATTTTATAGGTGGAAGCACCTATCATACCTTTTGTTTTGGACATCTCCGATAGCGGTACAGGAAAATACCATGAGTAAACCTGGAATTGTAATCATTATTAACCACGTTGAGAGACTGCAGTGATCAATGCTCGTGTCTTGTCTGTGTGGAAGGAGGCCTTTACCCTGCAGTATAACAACAATAGGCTGGTATTATTTTGTAATATTATTTTGTAACTTCAATAAACCAATCCCAAATATTAAAACAGTATTTGACAATCGATACTTGACTATTATTTTTCTGACTAAAGAACATGCCTACCTTTACATAATTATTAATTAGTCTCAAATAAAATCAACGAATTTAACGCTAATTGCTAACTTCTTTGTGCGCCTTGCGTGTTAGAAAATATTTTCACAAAAAGTCCCAAACTTGTTATGAATGTACTTTTACTATGTAACGTAAGACACAGTGGGTCGAATCGATATAGCTTGGTCAAAACTTTTTATTAATTTTCCCCAAAATGTGTCAAAATTACAAGTCCATCTCCGCCCTTGGCCGACTTTTTGACCTACTTTCTGGCCGATTTTTGCTGGCGAGAATGGAACATTATGAATTCCAATATACCAACACACACAGCAAACATCGCTCCGATAATTGGTCCTACAAAAGTCGGTCGTGTGCGGAGAGGCTTATTTAAATAATTATATGATTTATGAGACAAAAAAGTTTTTTTAGGTAAATTATATTTTAACGAGCTTTCTGAAATTCGAATTGGGTAAGTTGTACGTAATTACGGGATTTGTGTTTTATAATTATTTTGCTTGTAAATATTTTTAAAACGACTGTTCTCTGAAATTATTGCATATTCAATTTATATGTTAGGTATACAATTTAAATATACTCTATAATAACTAAATAGGTATGGTGAAGTGATTGCGATTTTTCACACCCGTATGTTGTAATTTGTAGTCTTAGAAAATATTATGTATGTTCTTCTCACGTTAATATTTAAAATTTCACACCAGTTTTATGAAATTATCTCATTAAATACTTATTTATTTAACACAGTTACTACTCAATTATACAAAGCAAGCACCCATAGAGCAAATCAAAGATACCGATCCATAAACGGTACTCAGTCATAATTAAACTATAGAGCATAGAGCAATCATCCAATAATTATAATTATAGAGGCAAAGGGAAGATTTACACAGCCAGCTCGTCATGCTAAACGTAATATAAAATGTTGAGTGCACAGTGTACCGCCTCATCGCTCCGCAAAAACTTAGCGTGTGCTCTAATTGGGTTTCAGAAAGTAGCAACATCGCTGGAACGTCATTTTTTTACAATATTATTACAAAAATTATTTGCAAACGTTTTATAAACACATGCATAGTGCGCTTAATTGTAGGGGCGTGGACAAAGTTTTTGTAGATTGTTTTTTAATTTGTAAACGGTATGCTCAATTTAAACAACCGACATAGACATAGTGTGCTTAATAGTGGAGGTGTGGACAAAGTTAATATGTGTTTTTTTTTTGTTTCAATTTAGAAGCGGTATATTTCTTTTAAAGAATAATTTCAAATGCTCGTAGTGTAGACAGACGCACACCGTAACTTTTTATAATATATCCAGAAATATTTAAAAATAAACAACATTTTTACTGCAACGTAACATAAGTAATCAAAATTCTGTATAATATCTTAATTTTGAAATATGAGAATGCGTGATGCGTCACACATAAACCTATTATAATTCTGGAGACATCAAAATGCCAAGTGAGTAAGACATGTCTAATGAAACGTATCAAAAGATGCGGAATTGTAATTACATTTGTGTTCCAATTCAAATTACCTAAATTATTCTTGTTTTGCTTCATACTCAAATAATTCTTCGCAAGAAATGTCATATTATTACTCAAGTTCTTACATACATTTCGTACGAAGGTAAGACCGAGATTTTATCTTGAAATGTACGCTTTATTGTAAATTTCAGGTGACTGCTCGTTTTCTTATAAACAAAAGACTTATTTACTTGACTAATGCCGATTTAAACAGACAGATAGACAGAACCAATATCTTACTAAGCGCCAAGAAAAGATATTACAGTCGAAATAGCAAACAAATCATTCTTAATTAAGTAATGGAATTAATTAGCTATTTGTCAGGTTCGGTACTGTCATGATTAGTGATGATAGATCGAAAGACGGTCTCGAATTGAGTGATGAAGTAGTGTGTGAGACTTTACGAGCACTTGTATCTCATCTTATTATTGATTACGAACATGAGCGTATTGAAAAAAAGCTAGAACGTTCCGCATCGGTAGACATAGTAAAACTCTGAGTGGAAACGTGTAAAGGGACAGTAAGTTAATTTTAGGTAATTCTTCTTCATACGGGAAAAAAAGTAACTGTGGAAGTGGCAAATAGATTGAATTATTTTGTCTTGAACATGACGTTTAAAAGTGCCTTTTAATGGTCTAATTGAAAATGATTTGATTTTAAACTAATACTAAATAGTTTGTCGAGAGATAAGACACCGTATTGCAAACTAAGTGATCGTAGTTGGGACCTAGGTGATATCAACAGGAAGAGGAATCTGCAGAAATACGAGTTATTGATATTACGACGAAACTTTCATATTTTTAAAGAAGCTGTAACTTTAACTATTGGTACAGTTCGTACAGGACTAAAGAAAAGATTTTCCTGTTATTGATAAATTCATATCAGTTCACCTTTGAAAAATTTACTATTGAAATACTTACGTCACCACCTTCACTTCCACTCTCACCTTTCCCAACAGCTTAGCAATAACTAACGTACCTGAAATGAACAAAACACAACTATTAGCACGATTAATCGAATAAAAATCGATATAACGCAATAATTATGCACATGCACGATAATCGAGATCGAATCGATTGTTGCATGCGCTGTCAAAATTGTCGTGAACAAGCGAACTGTGAATAATTGCTAGCTTACAGGTTATGTTGGTAAATGAAGGTTACGTCGTTTTAAAAGTTAGTGTTGGATTTTAGTTTGGGTATTACCTGCTTTCTAAATAGTAATTTTTTCTTAAGAAAACATATTAAAAATACGAATAAAAACCTTAAAATAAAATAAAAAATAGAAAAAAAAAGATTTTTTTTTAAAGCATTCAAAATACCTCCGCATCGAAATCGACATGTGCCCAAAAGGCAGCGGCATTGCAAGCTAGGCCAGCAAGGCTAAGCCTCTAGCCAAGGCCAGTCCTTGAGTCACGAGAAGTGTCAACTAAGCGTTTGGAAAATAAAATTAAATAACTAGGTAAAACACACTAGTAACGAAAGTCCCATAAGATGAATCTTAAAATCAAAACTAAAATTCACAATTTTATTTTGTATGTTGTGATATTTAAAAACGCATGCATGATTTCAAAGACCATTTATAATGTTCAGTTTTTTCTGCTTCACGCCATAAAAGGATCCAGTTAAAATTTTTAATAAAGTTTTACCTGCAAAATATTTTCCAATATATGGTTCAATGGAAATTCCTGGCATGCCTCTATCAATTTGTTTCGTTAGCGACAATTTTTCCACGGTACAAAAATATTTTTTGTTCGAAAATATAAACTTTGTTCAAAAGTTGACTACAATTTTTTGTCCGTGTTTTAATCCAAGCGAAACACTGTGCATTGTTTAATAAAAACATATACATTAAAAGTTGACGTATTTTTTGTTTTGACTTACCTGTGGAAGATACAATAAAATGGTTTTTTCGTTGTAATAGTTCGATGAGGAACTCTAATAAACAGGTAATCAATCAGATAGGATCGTTAATGATGCGTGACAAAAAGAAAAATGTCTATTTTACACGATATAATCATTGTAACGTAGCGACTAATTTCTTTTTTAATCCAGTTCTCTGTTGCGTCAGTCGATGACGAACTTGAATAACACTAACCTAGTTATATCAATCATCGATCCACTTTCAGAGGAATTTAATTTTTCGCTTTTATTAGAAGGTGATTTGCTGTCGAAGATTTCAACGAATAGTGATTTATTTTTCGCTACCGAATGATACGTTTTAGATAAGATTTTCGATTCATAAATCATAAAATATTGGAAACTATTTCAACAAGGTCAAAGCAACGTGCTTTGAAATAATCAGTAGATCACCAATAAATAAGTTTTCATTCATTTTAAACCACATTTCCTTCAAATCTAATTCCAATAACTCAGTTACTGATCAAAAGCACAGTTTCTCTACAAATTCCCCCCAGTAAAGCCAACTGTCCCACAGAAAACGTGGCAGTTGAAGTAAAACAATCTCAATAGTGCTTCCAACTCCGTAGCTATACGTAGCTAGAAGCAACTGGCACAAATTATCTCACTTTATCGGAACGCGATCGGAAACTATCGGACAACTTCGTGACAGAATCGTGAGGGAGGGAATTGATTGAAATGGCATTCTCTATTTATGACAGTTGTTGTCAAGCAGTTTTTTTCTGCGATCGGTTTAGTGAATGAGGTTTTTGCGGTAGGCAATTTTGCACTTAGTTATAGATTGAAAGAAAGTGTAGTTTAGTTTGTTTTGTTTTGTGGATTGGTTTCGATCAAAGTTATAGTATAATAGCTTTGGCTGCAACTTCCTCCGCGTCGGCGTCGTTTTGTTCACACGTGTAAAGTTACGACTTAGGTTACTGCTGTGCTCGCGTGTGTCATAGCGTGATGTTATATAGCCTATAGCTATACTATTTCTCATGAATCTGGTTATCATGGACATGTTATTTTTTTTTTTTTAATCCGACAGGCAGATCCAGATATCAAAGCGTTTAAACAAACGCACAACAAAAGTCTTTAGCTTTGTTTATTAGTATAGACTACACGAGACATTACAACATACATATGATAATGCTAATTATATGATATCAGTAAAAAAAAATGGTGTCTACACAATATTGTGTCCAAACACTCATCATTTAGCCCACAGTGTATTCGCACATAATTTTCTATCCACCATATTAATATTCCGCACGAGAGTCTGACAAAATTCTGAGCACCTGTCAGGACATCAAAACTTTTCATAATTAAATTAAAAGTTACATTCTGTTAGGGACTAAACTCGGGATAATTTTCAACACTGTGTTGTACGAGAGATCACTGGAAATCATTACCTAAGGGAAAAAGTAATGTATTTTTAAGCTGGATTTATAGGTTTATGTTCAATTTTTGACAAGTACCTACACCCGGCTTTGGTCTTGTTTTTTGACAGTTTTAATTAGTTGAAAGTGATGTAGGTTTAGACTACATTTATCTTTTGTTTTTGTTAATTCATCGTGTTCATTTTCGGTAATAATATTTTTCATATTGCGTTTTGCTATCACCGGTATGATAAGTATAATATTGATATTGTAGACTAGCAACCCACCTTCTATGCGCTCCTGGCACCATTATTAGTAAAAACTAAAACGAAAATTTTTCCCAAATAAAATTTTGGTATATATTTTGCAACTTTTGGTAACATTATTGCGAATTTTCTGAAGGATCTCTATATTTTTTTAAATAAATTATAGCCTATATTATTACTACCTGATAATTTAGCTATGTATTGATAAGAAAAGGTTAAAATCGGTCCAGTAGTTTCAGAGCTTATTCGGTACAAACAAACAAAAAAATCATAGTATTATGACTGATTTTAATGTGTCCATAAAAGAAACATAGCATGGGGGTAAATGGAGGATTTGTGCCCGGTTAATGGCAATAGGCTCGCCCCCTATTACATGGGACCTAAATATACCGGCGAACTGTGGGTGGGTGTACATTTTGGGTACACCTCTGCCTAACCCTGCGGGGAATACAGGCCTGATGGTATGTATGTATTTTTTTCTAAATAGACTATTTCCCCTAACTACCTACCCTTGCCTAGTTCCTACCCATAACACTACCGTCTCCAACTGGTCCATTTCACAGCATACAACAATAGCGATACGATCGCGACGTTTGCTTCCGACGAGAAACAACAGCTCATAGACAATAGTTAGGAAATAACTACACTGACTCACAGACTTGCTTATAACAGAGCGGCTATTTATAAAGACATCGAGGAGATGTGCTTTATTGACAGTGGAGAATAGGCCTTATGTTTAAACTACTTCTGTCAAAAACTTCATCTTCATGGTTCTTTTCACGGCTGTCTGTCTGTCTGTTATGTTTTGACGACTAATGCTCGGTTATTATATGATAAACAGATAGTTTATCTTACCAGTCCTAATTCTTTTGAATACTTGACTGGTCGTTTGGGAAAATTTTGGTGTCAATTGTGAAAGTAAGAAAAGTTTACAAAGATTATGGATATAAACCTACCCGTTTGCTGAAAAAATAAACTTCAATAACAGCGAAAATACGAAAGCATTTGCATGTTGCTATGGTCAGATTTACGGCTCGGTAAGTTTTAGGAATCGGGTATAAACCACTGAACCGATTTTGATGACATTTGGTATGGAGTAAGTTTGAACCCCAAATAAGGACATAAGCTACTTTTTACTCCGTCTCACAGTGTGTCGACTAGAACATGCTAGCTGGACAGAAATCGTTATCAAACACTCGAAAACAAAGTGTCGTTTAACGTAAACAACACCATAGAGGCGCTAATTCTAGGAATTGTTTTCGTTTAACACTGTGGATTTGTTTTGTTTGCAATGTGTAAGTACCCTTTATTGTGTAAATCACAAATGCACATTTATTCAGTTGCAATTTAGCACTACGTTGGTTAACATCTCCAAAGAAATTTTGTGATTGAATCTATTTTACTAGTGATGGATTATATACTAGAAGGTATGTATATTTTTATTATATATACATGATAAAGTAATTTTAACTGTGTAAATTTATAAAATAAACCTACCCTCATACGTCTTTCAAGGCGTAATTTTTCTAACTTTCAAAGGTTTGTTGGAGGGTAACTAAAAACCCCCAGTCTACCCCAGTTTACTTTTTTTTTCTAAAGGTAGCTACATATTTAAGCTTTTAAATAATGTATATTTTTTTACCCCGAACACAGTCCAACATGGTTTTATTTTTATTTTTCAGAAGTTACATACAAAATTACTCGTATAGAATTTTTTCAAGTGTGGGTCAAATTAGATAAAAAGGATAAAAATAATTTAATGCTAAGGTATATAAAGCAGAAATGGAGCTTGGAGGATGTTGTAGATACATCAGAAAAAGAAATTAAATTACAAATATCAAGATTTTCGGCAAAATTGACTTTAAAATGGAATTCTTGTCGATTCGATAAAAAAAGGATGTTGGAGAAAAATAAGACGTGGCAGGAAGGTGCAGACTTAGAGTTTAAGGTTGCTTTTCACAGACCACAGGCTTCCACATCGGCACCGCTTAAGCTACATCCTGGAAGACCGCCAATAGATTTCGAAAATGCTTCTGAGAAAACTAAAAAACGCCGCGTAGAACTCGTTAGTGAGCGTAGCGCAAGTGAGCTAACGTTAGCTGCTGAGATAGCTCATAGAAAGGCAGGATACAGGAATGTAGCAAAAGCTATTAGAAGTAGCAACAGCCCAGCCAAGGGTAACCAATCCACGTCGGAATCTTGTGTTGGTGGCAGACAATTAAGTAGTGATGAAGCTTTAGCGTATTATATAGACTCTAAATATTAACATAAGTTCTTAGTGGTATTTGCATTTCATTTGAATTAATTTCTGCATTTTCATAAAAAAAAAAACAATTTAGATTACTTTTTTGACGTATCTAATGAGATTGTAAGTAGTAATTTTCAGCCTTTTACATAATGTAACGTTTTGTTTTTGTATTTGTAATGTTTTTGTAGTTATTTTTTGCATAAATTCATTTTAATTTAGTGTGTATCATGAATTATATAATTAAACCGGTCATTAATATATTTATATTTTTTCATTCATACCAACAACACCAGAACTCAGGAAAAATAATAATTTTGGCTTATTTTCATTCATCATAAGTGATATAAGTCAAAAAATATTTCTGTCCAGCTAGCATGTTCTAGTCGACACACTGTGCGTCTGCATCCTCTATAACCGGTATTAATGCAGACAAAGTCGCGGGCAAAAGCTAGTAGGCAATGAGAGGCGAAGCTTTAACCAAAGAACAGAAATTCCGAAACTAAACTCAAATCTACAAAACTGTAAACTTTCTAAAGAAACTGTAGTCTAAAAGGAAACTATAAATGTAAGTACCAACAAAGAGTAATATATTTGTGTGCAACACTTTCTCAAAGACTATCCTTAGCCCGCTTGGGTGTACCGACTCAAAGGCGATGAGATTCTACGCTCTGTATTCAAGACTAGAGGATTATTATTACTGTGTACACTATTTTCTACTTGTTGTATCTGGCTGTATTTCTCTATGGGTTGCAAAGGAGGTTTTATTTTGTGAGCTTTTTATTTTACTTTTGCTTTTGGTTTGTGATTGTATGCCCTATTTTCTGGGGAAAACGAAAGGTAATATAGGACTCTTACTAAGTAAAACCCCATGGTTTCTCTACCTACCACCATGAGTCGGAAGCCCCGCATACACTTGATGATTCTGCACCATGTGCCCATGATTTAAAACCCTGTGCCTATTGAGTCTTGCCGCCCACCCCGACTTTATAACAGTTTTTTTTTTGTTAGCGAGAATGAAAACATGAATTTCAATACACCAACGCACACGATTGACGAAAAATCGGTCGTGGGCGGAGGCTCTCCAGCCTTATTGGATTTTGACAGGTGCCTGGTTTTGAAATTACTTGCATTTATTTATTTGAATTTCTACAATTACATGTCATTATTATTAAAACAAAACCACATTTTCATCAATTCTCCATCTTACCTATGAAAATAAAGGTAAAGAATATATTTCCCCGATTCATTTCCGAGCAAAGACGACGGAGCAACTCAAGCGAATTCTCTTTTATCTTCTACCTCATTAGCAACGAAGGCATGATCATGAAACAGGTACTTGTAACAACTTTATCTACCAGAAACGTTAGGTAACACTTGGAAAAGGGTAGGAATAATACGTAACACAAACGAACAGAGATAAGCCATTTCTGATTTAATAATTTTCACGAAATCTGCTGCGTACGTAATGTTATAATCTGGGATTTATCGTTCACGTCCGATTTAATTTCTACTTGAAAAATGAAAAAATAGTAACCTTTTTAGGAATTACTGATGTCATGGCTGAAATAAACGAGAAAAATAATGATGATGAAGAATCTGGTGATAAAGAAGTAAATCCAGGAAGATGTAATGGAGATAAGGGTCATAATCTCGAAGAGTTGATATCATCTGCTAATCACAAGCTTCCTAATGACAGAAATGATGAAAGGGCTGAAGTAAACAAACATACTAACGTATTCTTAGCTTATCTAACTAAAGTACACTCATGAATAAAATAATACCAGCTTATTATCGTCTAACTGCAGGGCAAAGGCCTCTTCTCATACAGAGAAGGCACGAGCATTAATCACCACACTTGCTCAAGGGGATATACAACTTCAAACTTATATTAATGACAAGTCCAGGTTTCCTCACAATATTTTCCTGCACCAATTTTAGCGATGTCCAAGATAATCTTAGAAGTCGTAGAAGAGAAAAAGATACATTGATTCATTTAAAACAGCTAAAAAAAGAACATCTCAAATTAAACCTTATTCTCTATTTTTTCTAAGGAAATTACCAGAACTTTTTAGGTAAAATTACATTGAAAAGTAAATTCAGGCACTTAAGTCAGTAAGTACCAAATAATTGGAGTATAAAGGCTCGCAGCCGATCCTTTCACGATGGTGTTAGGTAAACGTTAGTACTTGGAATACACTCTAACTCTGTTTCAAAGTCAAGCAGTAAAACGTGTTGGAGTGGGGTCTCAAAAGAGATTGGTTTTATTTTATACTAGCTTTGTCCGACAATTACTTACTCTTGCACGTCAAGAGTAGCATAAAATACATCTAAGACACTTTTCTTTTAAGCATGGGAAATTATCGGGTGGTGCGAAAAGGAGAGTCAGACTCTTACTGACTATCACCCATCCGTGTTCCTCCTAACCCCCTTTACATTTCAGGACCACGATGACTTTTTCAAACAAATTCCGCAACATCCTATATGTATGACACTTGAAATTTATGTATTTTTCCATGAGACAAAGATTTTTTGTACTCTTACCTGGACATTCTTATAATATACAAAAAAAAATACCTCTTTTAAATATTAGTATAGGTTTGTAAGATTTTATAACTAGTAGATTATCTGGAAGAAATCACAAACATGAATGGAATGAGTAAAGCAAAAATAAACATTTTTGATTACGTAATGCTGATTGAATTATGCTTATCAAGACCATACACACCAAATTGATGAGAGCTCATCTTTCTTCATAAGAGACAATTGATAGAAATTGGGCACTTGAAAGCACTTGTCTGAAAGTCTTCTACATAAATATAACACCTACGTAACGATTTAAGCATATCGAAAGAGATATATGCATTTAGGTATGTAATAAAATCTTTTCATCATAAGGTATAATCTGACCAGGGGGCCTTCCACCAGTATTATTTTAGTATGATTTACCCTTGCGCATTGTTGGATTTTCAACACTCGGCTCAGCCCCGAGAGTCGAAAATCTAACAACTGAAATTAGAAAGTAATGTCAAAATGATACTGCTTTAATGGCAATAGGACCTCTCCCTATTACATGGGACCAAAACAGACCGGAAAACTGTGGTTATACATTGGCACACCTCTGCCTAGCCCTTCGGGTAATACAGGATAATGGTATGTTGTGTGAGATGGCGGTACGCCCCCTGATCAATCTTTCAATAATTTAGAAATCTCCAGATTGACGCTTTTAAACCCCCTATTAATAGCATTAACTAGATAATTACAAAATCCATAAATCCAAATCCGTCTTCTTCTGATTTGGCTTTAAAATGGCGAAAAATATTTGTATGTTAACCAAACTTCTACTGTATTCCTAAATATTCACTCCTGTCATGCGTCAAATCTGACATATTTACCCAAAAATTCACACTGAATTGAGCGCACAATTTGAGTCCGTAATTTGCAAATTGGCTGGTCCACAGTGACCTCGCAATCAGTCTCGAAACACAGCCAAATATGGTCACTTTATGTCAAACAAACACGCTATTTAACGAGTAGTACGACCACGATTGGAAGCTCAATACGGGACATCGGGGATTTATGGTTTTACTTGACATAATTATGGAACTATAGGATTTGTTTTTGGTTGTTTAAGATACTGTAGGTAGATATTTTGTGTAGTTTACTTACTTCTGTCATGGGTTGTTTATATTTTTGAGAGTTTTCCAAGTATTTCATAGATTAAACGATATGAAACGAAATATAAACATATCCTAAACATGCTGTCACTTTTAACATCTTGGTTGAACTGGAACGAACAGTAGACTAAAATTATGATGAAGTAAAATAATTTATTCGTAAAAGATAATCTCAGAAAGTACAAGTCCGATTGCAAGAACTCTTTCATTGATGGAAAGCTACACTATTTCCGTGTGTAGGATATATTTTTTTCTTTATTTTTATTAAAGAGGCTTTAATCCACAGTGGCATGTCAGCCTCATTTAAACTCTAAAAAATATTGTTTAACAAATCAGAGAGGAAGTTTTCGGTCTCAAAAGTAGGTTGCGCGAATATATTGAGGTATGGGCCGATCACATCTATTCTTATTTATAGTACTCATTAAGAGCTTTAAACTTTAAACAGACTCCGTACCCAAGTCGGCCGAAGCAAAGACAATCTTCAACGGTGGGGTTTCGCAGATGGCACGGACCTTCAGTGCCTGTGCGGGGTCTCTCCGCAGACCATGGCCCACCTTTTATCTTGCGCCGCATGCCCTGTCACCTGCACTCGTGAGGACCTAATGACGGCGTCGGCGGATGGTGTTGCCGAATTTTGGGTCAAACATAGTATTTAAGAAATATCTTATTTAATTATTTATATTTTATTATTTGCCATCGATACGCTAAGAAGAAGAAGAGCTTTCTCTCTTATCTTGACTTCTACTCAGACGAAGTCACGGGCAAAAGCTAGTTACAGATAAACTTGTAACACGGGACGATAAATGAGTCATTTAAAACAATCACTTGCCATTCTCAGTTGTGCGTGTTGAAGTAAAAAGGTTAATAGAAGAGTTGTCGCCATAAATAGTGATAATTACTTCATCAGTGGATGACAATGGTGCTATTGTTCGGGTGAAGGAGACTGCTAGTTGAAGAGATTTGAGATTTGTTTGTTTCGCGGGAAATAATGGCTGGTTGGTTGTAAATGTTTTTGATTTTTTATAGGCAATATTTGGTTTTGAATGTCATATTATTATTTTACTCACGTTGTCTTTTAGAAAACTTTTATTTAATACATAATTCTATGAGCCCCAAAGCCCACTTGTCAGTGTCACAGCTGTTCCATATATTTTGACTGTACCTAAACTTAAACTGTAAACTGTTTTTAAACCTGCGAAAAATTCATCTCTTTAGAGTGTAAACGTTTTCATTGTCCTTTGCACGCAATATACCACTTACGTCATCTGCTATTTGTACTACTCCAAACTCTCTCCCGTTCACTTATTTTGAAACTCTGATAATATAATATATCTATAACCTGTTTTTATTGACTAGTGTTAAATTACACCAGAAAATAGCAGAAAACCTTACAACTGATTTACTCTATCAGCAATCAATCACACATCTCTTTCATTGCTACCAGATGTTAATCATTACTTCCAACGTAAATAAGAGTCAAATCTGTACATTCTCTGCCGGTCTCGAATCCCACATAAAACTGATGACTTCACTGTATTCACAGAAACTGTAACATTACCTCATCGTGTTGAAGGAATTAAGTTTATAACGCTGTTTCTTCAATTGAAGAATATCTTGGATATTGTGTTTCTTAATGACAGTTTAAATGAAAGCACATCGTCACCTATATTTCTTAGATCATCGTTTTTACGCCACGAAGCAACACATAAAGAACCTAACTAAATTAATAATACCAGCCTATTATTGTCCCACTGCAAGGCAAAGACCTTCTCATACAGAGAAAGCACGAGCATTGATCACCACGCTTGCTCAAGGCGGATTGGCGATTTCAGACTTCACTTGTATTCATTATATGTCCAGATTTTCTTGCAAGTTGATAAATATATTTTAACTTTGATCCTGAGCTACAGTATTTAAATATTGGGTCCTATTTACGATTCAAGTGTTTTTAATTTGTCCTTGTAAATGTTTATTGAGCTTATAATAATAAGTTCTATCATACCTATTTATTTCCATTGTCACATCATATTAAGCCATCCATGTAATGATTTCATCCTTAAACACGCATATCACTACTATTTTTAGTATCAATCTCGACCCATATCTGTTAAATCTCAGCGTGTCCCGAATCTGCGTCATCATGGCGACCCCAGCGCGTCACAAAATGGCGCGATCCACGGACTGACAGCTTAAAATTAGATTTTGCGACAATTTGACGCCAACATTGCATTGGCTGGCATTGCATTGATTTTGGATTGGCTGCGGTTATGACATTTGCCTTTTATGGCTTTATCCATGTATGGGAAACTGCTTTTAATGCCAAATGAGGTGGCAAGCTCTATTGGCATTATGCATAGGTTTTAAGTTTAGATCTTAGACAATACGACGATGTTTAGACTATACGATACATTATGTTATGTCTCAGAGACTAGTAATAGAATAATTTTGTTTTATTCTAATGCCATCTTTGGAACAGCAAATTGCTTCTCGAATTTATATCGTGACTTTTATGTTAATGAGGGGTAAAAGTATTCATGAATATGAACAATTTCTATTAAAATAATAATAATAATAATAGCGTTTATTTCGACCAACATCGGATCATAGCACACACATTGCACATAATAAAATAACAATAAAAGCACTTATAATTAAAAAGACCACAAACACAATACAAACAAAAACACACCACATATAATTACACACATGTTACTGATTTCGATTGCTCAGTACGTGAACCATACAGCAATGGTTCAGGTACTGACAATCGAGCCTCTGTGCAAATGCCTTCAGGATGCTGTTTGAGCTAGCCCGAACCCTGAGCACCAGGGAAGTGCACCGCTTTCGCATGGTAGAATAAAAACAGTCTACTTGCGAATCGGCGAACATCCCTGACGCACTGCAGAATCGGGGTAGCCCCATCAGCACCCTGAACGCATTATTATATTGCACGCGCAAGGCATTGTACTGTCCGCGCGTGTATGAGACCCACAGACTGCTCGTGTAGAAAGATGTACAAAATGCTCTGAATAAAGTAGTTTTCACTTCAGTGGTTAAAGGACCTACTCTGAAATACAATAAAAAAGCTGCTATTACAAAAATGCAATACAACTCAATCAAAATGTGTAGAACAGATGGTTTCGTATTCATATTTCAGCGTTAGTAATGTTATAGAATATAAAATAAAATAAAAACTTTATTCGCTTTCAAATACACAATATTTTACATTGGCTTTTAAACATTTTGACGTTTCTAGTTAACCAACAAAATTTCGAATACCCTAATCATTTTATATAATTACACTAATCAGAAACATTTCGCATACTACTCGACTAGAACCTAATTAAAACTGTCAAAACCACCCCTCATCAGGGGGGAAATAGACAGACGACCACCCTTTTATGTAATAAACTCTCTATAGCTAAAAATATTTAATTAGATTACATATCTGACAGTTTATCACAGCCAAACGGATGTATCATTCATACTAGCTTTTACCCACGACTTCGCCCGCGAAAATAACGGTTATATTTAAAATTCAAACATGATTCGAAAGACATGTGGCGCCATCTATTATCGTAAGAACGTTTTTATTGTTTTCCTCGGTAACAGTACCTTTTTTCGGGATAAATGGCACTCTATGTTCGTTTCTATACACCCGACAATGTATACGCAAAATTTCAGGATGATCGGTTCATTGGTATAGGGCTGAAAATATAACAAACAAACTGAATTTCGCATTTATCCTAACAAATTACTAATTTTGTCGTAACTAATATTATAAATGCATACATAACTGTGAAATATGTACTATCCTAATTAGGATTAGCCAAACGCTCAACGATCAAACGAATGTATAATATTGTATTAATATCGTCAGCAACAGAGTTCGAAAGGGGAAGCTAGACATGTATGCACTATTTGCTGGTTTTGTTGAACCCTTGATCCTTTTAGGCATGCCTCCCCTCGTGTTTCTACACTCGTCAATAACATTAACAAGGCCTGACCGTTCATTAGGGTGCATTAGGTCGTCCAGCTGCGAGAAACCCCTCGAAAAATGCAACCCTTTGCATGAGTCACGTTGCAAAGAGGGGTGAATTAGGGTTGCAATTTTAGTCGTGCCTGGATTTTTGCTTTGATGTATTTGGGTGCGTTTACAAACATATAAACTCACAATCACAAACAGCCAGAATCGCTAAAACTGTTTGTAGGCCATATAAATATTTATTCCGTGTGGGAATCGAAACCGCGACACGTACCGCAGCAGCCAATTGCTTAGCTACTGCGCCAACTACGAGTATGTCGTTAACCCGTGATGTGTCTCAATTTGAACTATAAAGAATACAATTTATCTCTGTCTCGTTAGCCTAGTGGTCTTAAGCGCGACTGCTACGCTAGAGGTTGGGTTCGATTCCCAGGTGGAGCAAAAAGTGTTGTTGGGTTTTTCTATGAAATTCTCAGTAGCAGCTCGGAGTTAGGATTTGTGTACGGTTAATGGCAATAGGCTCGCCCTCTATTACATGGGACCTAAAACATACCGGTGAATTGTGGGTGTATATTGGTGCACCTCTGCCTAACCCTTCGAGGAATACAGGCGTGTTTGTATGTTTATCTCTCCCTAGCTTGATTTGTAGCCATTTAAAACACGAAGTACATCATGTAATTCCAAAAAGAATCTCCGAATAAAAACCTGTACAACATTCATAAGACAGTTTGGTACGAAAATAACTGAGACAAGAATTGGCCTTGACCAGATATGTGCAGATGACTGTATACTTTAAGCAATAAAGAGGCAACGAATACTCTTAATTCCGCATCATTTTGTCCTGGATTTTTCTTAGATTTTACGTCAGAACACTATTTACTTTTGTGAGTAGGTAATTAGGTGTGGATTTCGGATATGACTAATAATGATTTTGGTCCTGCCAAGACGAGCCAATAATAAAATAAAAAAATATTTTTTATTGAGATAAGACTATCCATTGGTACATTGATACTAACATTATAAATGAGAAAGTAACTATGTCTGTCTGTTACACTTTTTTTAAGACTAAACCACTGAAACGTTTTTGATGAAATTTGGTATGGGGTAAGTTTGAAGTCTAATAAAGGACATAGGGTACGTTTTGTAACGCGACTTCTTCTGCGTCTGCGATAACTGACATTTACACGCACCAAGTTGCAGGCAATAGCTATTTCATCTACATCCAAAACATATGTTTAAAATTATTCCGTTTTTTTTCGTGGTGTGTTTACAAATATTTGTACTGTGCGAGAAGTGAACCCGAGACACGCAGCAGTCAACCGCTTGGCTACTGTGCCTACCGTAAAATAAAATATACAATTACTTACTTCGAAAATGGGAAAATATTTTGACGTGGATTCTTATACAAGTTCAGTTTGAACGTGTCTTGAATTTGTTCAACATCGTTTTACTCCTAGATTTTGACAACCACGAATGTATGTCATACTATTGTATAAGTTTGTAACCAATTGTGGACTGCCAAAATGGCTAACTATGTATTGTTTTCCTTTACAGAATGAAGAGAAATGATATCATCAACGCCGTGATGAATAAAGAGCGATTAGGCCTTAATCTGGCGCCATTCGTTAGTATTCTAAAAGAGTATGATGAGTAATCGTTTTCGTAATTAAATCCCGATTTAACTCGGTAATTTGTATTTGTATTCTGCAAATACAAAGTAACTGCTGAGATTTTATTGCATTACCGTGTAAAGTCTACTCTTATCTATACTAGCTATGTTCGCAACTTTGTTCATGTTGTGTGTGTTAGTTTTCATAGGTTTTTTTTTTGCGCTGATCCCTAATTATTATTAAAAAAAAATTGAAACTTCTGATAACATCTGTCAGAGAAAGTCCCGTCGAAATCGGTCTAGCGATTTAGGAGATAAGCCGGAACAAACAGAAAGACACACCTTGTTGACCTTGTTGTTGTTGTTGTTGTCCTTGTTGTTGTTGATTCATATGCATTCAGTAAAAAGCTGTTATTTTGACAATACTTTCATACAGGCGAACTGTGGGCACACATTAGTACCTCCTGCCTAACCCTTCGGGGAATACAGGCGTGATGGTGATGATTTATATACTTTCATACTATTTATTAATTTACAACAGCTAAACCAATTACCAAGATATCTTTACAATTCTTATGCTCAGACCAATAACCTCTTATTCTACTTTCTGCTAACTCCTTTTCTTCGTCCTTCCTATAACTAGACTTCCAAACAACTTCTGTCACCCTAGTACCATCCACGCACTGGTACAGCTATGCCACCTCATAAGAAGATGTCGTGATGATACATACTATGGCAGCTAATAGCCAGTTCGCGTGTGCCAAAACTTTAGACGCCACACAACATCGCTTAGAACACGGTCACCCAATTTGTTAGCAATTCGTTTAATAGATTTAAAGGTCAATGTTTGTGGTAGTAGACGAAGTAGACAGAGTTTTGATTACTTATATTTTGTGGTTAAAGATACCTTATTGCTGAAAATATAATTATAAATTTCACTTCATGTCAAAGTAAAAACTAATCTATAGTAATATTACTAGTGAACTACACACACGGCACACGGGAGCGGCGCAGTAACCAAAGTCATAACTTATAGCGTGGGTGAAATAAGCCACGAAGACGAAATCGCAGGCGGTATTTATATCATAATATTTATTTATTTATTTATTTAAACTTTATGCAACAAAAGTACAAAGGCGGACTTAATGCCTTAGGCATTCTCTACCAGTCAACCAAATAATAATTATCCTTTTTAAAATCTTATTTAGGTAGAAGATACCAAAGATAAAAAATTTTTGTTAGTTTCGTTTAAAAAAAAAAAATACTGACTGTAGTGACTCCTTTGTATGGTGACCAGACATTTTTATTCAACTGTCCCATAATTATATCACGACTAAATAAGGTAAGAATTCCTAAAATGTATTCGAAGCTTCACATTACAATAGAATAGAAAACAATTAAATAAAAATCAAAAAACCCGAACGTGAACCGAATAATGATTTCATTGGTCACAGACCATAATTGGATGGGTCAATGAGATAATGCACACATAACAGGTTCAGAAGTTTAATGTTTATGACTGCGAATTTTATTACAGTGGCAGTTATTTCATCTTTACGAGGTCATTCCGAGTGACGACAAGAATTTCTTATGACCGACGTGAAAACATTGAGGGTATTGTGATTTTGATTTTGACGATATTATAGTATAGGAGATATAGTCTACCTAGCTACTGCCGGCGATGTAAACTGCGTTAAATACCTCTTTGAATACTGCTCTGTTCCTGTAAGTTGCAGTGTGATGTTATGTAGCTTATGCTATTCCTCATGAATTTAGCTATCATGTTCATACCTATACAAAAAGAAGTTTTCCAATCTGAGCAGTTTTAGAGATGAGCTTTTAAACAAACAAACAATTTTTTTTTGCTTTATTTTAGCGTTTGTTACTTTATTTAGCAAATGTTTTAAGAATTGTTTTTTTAGCCCAAAATCAGAACGCAGTTACTTCATGTATTAGCAATTCGTTGAATAGACATAAAAGTCACTGTTTAGAAGAAAGTATTTTTTTTTAATACTCACATACATTTTAAACTATCAATCAAAATAATCAAACATTTCAAGTATCTTCTCCTAAGTTACCACGTAATAAATTACTGAAATATTTGCGTTCGCCAAAAGTCTTATTTCACGCTTCCATTTTTAAATGAAATCAACGACAACGCACAGGAAAACACAAATAAAACAAAAACTTTTAACAAAGTTTAAAAATAGAACTGAGGCCGTCACAGTTGCAAAGTTACGTATGTAGCAATTTAGTTGCGTGCACCCCGGGAACTTCTCCGGGATATTGAATCCCGGAGACCGGGACTATGTCGAGCGAATTCCAATTGGAAAAGTTGTGCTTATTGCCTATCCCGGTTCGAGTGGTCATCGGGAACTTGGCATTATACGGGCCGTAACTGTGCCGTCAGTGATACAGATATTGATGTCCTGAATTAAATTGGACCGTGGGCACTATGTAAGTTGTAAAGAGACGTATGGCCTGTGTTGGAATGCTTTCAAAGGAGGGATGGAAATATTGATTGCTTTCTGATACGAGTTTTGTTGATGGAGTGTTTTTAATGGATAATGGATTAGTTAATTTAACTGAGTACGAAGTATGGAAAATTACGAGATACAAAAAATATATGGGATCAAAAATGTAGATCAACTGCAGGATTATTCAGACGATGTATAACGAATTGAATTTGAATAATACCAGTCTTTTGCTGGCCTACTGCAGTGCAAAGTCGTTTTCTCATATAGAGAAAGTTCGAGCTTTGATCACCATTGGTCACGGCGATTTCAGACTTATGTAAATTAACTACCCGCTTTTGCTCACGTCTTAGACCGAGATAATATTTTATTTTATTCGCGATATAATGTAGATACCCATGGCTGATTTATCTTTTTAATAAATCGGTTAAGTAGTTTTGAGTTTATTCTTTAACAACAAAATATCTTTATAATGTTCGTTTAGATTACTTACTATTACCTGATTCTGAAATCAGTATTAAATCTAGAAATTTCGCAATACATTTAGACCTTTCCACCTAAAAAAACGGTAATTTAAAAAACTAAAAAACCCGACTGCTATTCTTTAAAAATCCCTAAAACAAGATAAATTGTAGCAGTCGGGCCCATTCTAGAAATGGAGGATTAGTGAATTGAGAGCACATACCTATATTATTCATTGCAGATGGTCCCGAATGGGTCCCGACTGTTACAATTTATCTTGTTTTAGGGATTTTTAAAGAATAGCAGTCGGGTTTTTTAGTTTTTTAAATTACCGTTTTTTATTTTTTTAGTGTTTTAAAAAAGAAATTAATATACCCAGTATCACTCTTACAGTAAATACGAATCTACCGACACCTCTCAAGCTAAAATCAATCGAGCCGTTCAGGCTGCAGAGCGATCGAAACATTTGAATTTGGCGCCAAAAATCCGCCATATTGTTTTTTTTTTATTTTGATATACCCAGTGTCACTCTCACAGTTAATACGAATCTAACGACACCTCTCAAGCTAAAATCCATTGAGCCGTTCAGGCTGCAGAGCGTGCCAAACAATTATACATACATACATACATACATACATACTCTCGAAAAACATAACCCTCCTTCTGTCGCAGTCGGGTAAAAAATGATCCCGCTTTTCAAAGTACCAAACGCATTACTTTTAGCAAATATTTGAACCCTGACTGTTCAACCGAAATATTTTAAATGCTCAACTGAAGTGGAGTAATTGGACATAATTTGTACAAAGGGTCCTGTTTCAGAGTTAGTTAAAACACAGTCCCAACTAATTAGCGAAATTGGACCAGCGTGACCGATGAGTGTCGAAAAAATGTGTGTATTGGAATATTTTATGGTGGAGGCTCTGAAATGGCTATTATTTATTGCGCTGTAGGGTTTGTTTTTGTGTTCTACAGAAATAGATTTCAAATTGTATTCTAAGAACCTTGCACAGCCTGACATTGTTAAGTCAATATTTCCATCTCAATTGTCCTTATCTTTTGACATAGGTAGGTACATACTATAATTTTTCGCTAATGATCAAACATAGCCAAAACACACCGTAGTACTAAATATAATGGGTATAAAAATGGCCAACATGAAGTACAATTGCATTCGTAAGCACAATGTTGTATATGCGTTACAGCGCGCACTAGTATAAACAGTAATTTTTGACACCAAAAATAAATATTAATTTTTGTGCTCTCAATATTTTTGATGGGCAATATGTGTATGTAATGTAAAAGGTATGGTGATGTGTCTTCTGTATACCCTGTATATTGCTGAAGCTGCCAGTGTGAAGAATACAACATAACATTTCTATAGGTAATTAACTAATTTGGTTATTATAACCAAACAATACTGAACAGCCTACACTGGATATGACCACCTCCTTTCACCAAATTGCACTTCAATCTTTAAACGTCAAATTTTATCACCACGAGACATCAAGCATTAAAGACAACCAACAACATTATAGCACGAAGGTCACCGTCAGAGACGTGCGTGAGACACGACCATTAAACAAAGAGCCCTACGATTCAATTGATCCCCCCTTGCTTTATGTAGACGATGTTGTGTGGCAAGGGGGGCGGTGTGTCAGGTTATAGTGGAAGTTTTTGCGAGTGACTCAGCGTTGAGTCAGAGCGCCAGCGCTTAAGT
Source organism: Caradrina clavipalpis (assembly GCA_932526535.1). Lineage (NCBI taxonomy): Eukaryota > Metazoa > Arthropoda > Insecta > Lepidoptera > Noctuidae > Caradrina > Caradrina clavipalpis. Next base: position 1,167,924 of record OW052101.1, read on the forward strand.
TTGGGGCATTCCTGTATGAAATTAGTTGCTATCGATTTTTAGAATTTGCAAGTTTGCGATAGTTTTAGCATGTTTTTTATTTATATATTAAGGTTGTTAGTTAGATTTTTAACACTTCGTTTCGCAATGGAATTGGTTTTCTTTTTTCAATCTTAATATTAAGTAAACATTTTTCTTTTGTTTTTTGCTTTCTTATCAAAATTACAGCGAAATAAAGTGTAGATAATATGTTTTCCTCAATGCCACAAATATGTTACTTTTGATTGCATTTTCCTAATTGGCACTTTAAATATGTTACTAATATTTGTTCAAAAAAGTAAGTAAGTTCAGAACCATTGTCCGAAATTAAAACATTTTGATTTGACAGAAACTTACAAACCAGTTACTAAAACATATTTGTACAGTCTCATATTCATGTGTCCATTAAAAACAGGCGACGCATTTCCACAGACAACACTTAATAAAATTATCTTGTACTAGAAAAACAGGTACCTATGCACCGTACATGTCAGTAGCACAAGCCACCTTATTCTCCAAAACGTATTAACGCGAACGCAATTACTCTATTTAACAGGCAATAACAAAAGGCTTCGTCGCAGAATGTCCCTTTTGCAAAATGTCCCCTAGTCGAAAAATGACCCTTTCGCAAAATGACCCCTAGTTACAAAATGTCCCTTTCGCAAAATTACCCCTAGTTGCAAAATGTCCCTTTCGCAAAATTACCCCTAGTTGCAAAATATCCCTTTCGCAAAATGACCCCTAGTCGCAAAATGTTCAAAGTCAAAGTCAAATCATTTATTTCAATTAGGCCATTAAAAGGCACTTTTGAACGTCATTACATGAAAAAATCGTTAATATTGAATCTCCTGTTGCAAAACGCGTTGTCCGAGGTGGCGGAGGTGACTTAGTACAGTCGGTACCCAGTAGAATGTTTATATCAGTATAATTACTACCAATTAGACGTACATTTACGCCCTAACGATGACATCATTCGCACTGAGGGACTGTGGCTACTGTTACACTCATATTGTTTTATGTATGTTAGTAGGTGTGTCTGTTTGTACTGAAATAATTGCCAAGAAGTAGGTGACTATTTTTTTATCAATTAGAATTTAAATTATCACGTCTGCATTCTTCGAAGGGTTGGGCAGAGGTGTACCAATGTACACCCACAGTTCACCGGTATGTTTAGGTCCCATGTAATAGGGGGCGAGCCTATTGCCATAAACCGAGCACAAATCCTAACTCCGAGCTGCTACTGAGAATAATAATGATTGGGATAATTTTGTGATAAACGTGTTGTGATAACTACAGAAAATTGTGGTAAATCTCCCTTGGTGTGTTAAGGAGAAGTGAACTTAACGAGAGCTGTCAATTTCTAGTTTCAGTCGGCCTATTTTGTATAATCTCTCTCATGGAATTTGGGTGTACTGAGCATAAGGTGACCTGTCTATCTCTAGCATCAGTCGACCTATTCAGAGAGATGTTTACGGAATAACTCTGCTGGACTACTTTATCAACAGGATAATTGCCGATGCGATGCCTTAGAGATTAAGTAGAAGAGTGATATAGAAACCGCAAACAACATCATTCATTGAGACACACATTTTTGCTCTAGACAAGAATCGAGAAGTAGTTATTTGCAGAAAATATAGGTGTACATGTAAAACATTGGTGATTCATGTACTATCCATATTCACCTGCTTATGTTAATTACACTAAGTAACACTTCAGTAAATGCACAATACATACAAATGACATACCAATATTCTTAGCAAAACCGTTCATTTAACACTTTCTATCTATCCAATCCAAAAACAACTCACGGCTGATATAACTAAGAACTAAATTAATTAACATATGCAACTAATTGTCAAGCCAACCCCTTACATACGTGATGCATTGCGGCATTAGTACTCTCGCCACACACACCTTAATAGCCACTGTTTAACAACCAGTAGCGGTTGCGAAAACAACTGCAACGCGTTAGGTAATAGAAAAAAAAAACGTTATATTGTCAGACTAGAAAACTTAGGAGCACTTCGTTAGTATAGTTAGGGTAAGTTGTATAGTGGTGCTAATTGATAACAATTGGGATTGTAGACTTGTGGGAATTTTGAGAAATACCCACTTGAATGTTTAGGTATATTGTGTAAGCTGTAGAATTTTAAGGTTCCTATGCTTAGTGGACTGTTTATAATTTATAGTTCATTGCTGCATTTAACTGCAGGTGTTGCATTAAAAAGATTAATGGGCAGTTAATAGATGTTATTTTTTGTACTTGTTTTGTGAATGAATTATTGTTTTACAAAAAGTATTTTTCTGTTAACTTTGTTCAATTCTAAGCAATCAACTTTTATTGAATTACTACTGTACCTCGCGGTTTCACTCGCTTTAAATTGCATCTTTGGTAACTGTTCCGCTCCCGTATGTTGTAGCATGAATTATATAGCCCATAATATAACGCGAAATGATTTTTTTTATAGGCTCGCCCCCTATTACATGGGACCTAAATATACCGGCGAACTGTGGGTGTACATTGGTACACCTCTGCCTAACCCTTCCGGGAATACAGGCGTGATGGATGTTTTTTTTTATTTGCGCATTCAAACAAACAAACTCTTCAGCTTTCCAATTTACGGTTAATACATCATAATACTTATATTTAAAGTTCAAATAAAAATACTAGTCCAACACAGCTCAACAGTTTTTTGTTCCGATTCGCCAGACGGCGCTTGTTTTAAGACAATGCGAAAGTGAACAAAAGAGCTGTGAATGAATGAATGAATGAATGAACTGAATGATGAGTTCTTGCGCGAAACTAGCTTATCTGATTGTTGAGCAACTTTTGTTTTCGATTAAGTTGAATTGTGGTTATTAAGCTAAGATATTAGACAAAAAAGTGGCTTAGAAAATATATCACAATTAGTTAATATTACTTATGTGATACTAGGTACTACTGTAACTAATATTAAAATGAGAAGAAATTGTTTGTTTGTTTCTGTAGGGGTAAATTCTGAAAGTACTGATCCAATTTTAAAAACTCTTCCAATGATAGAAAGCCACACTATTGCCGAGTGCCATAGAATATTTTATGATATATGAAGTAGGTACCGATTCGATTAAAAAAATCTTGCAATGATAAAAACCTGCACTATTACTGAGTGCCTCAGGAAGTTTTTAGTAATAAACTTCCACGCAAACGAAGTCGCCGGTTAAACTTAGTTACTCACAATCAGTAATACTAGAATATACAATGTTTCAAATGTCAACAAATTATTCTGGCCTACTTTATACAAAATCCCAAGGCTACCCATAAAATAAAATCACAATCCCGGTTCAAAATAATCATAAAAGTTACACAACCCAATTAAAAGCACCGATATTCAAAACCCGTTTCATTCCACGCATCACATGTCCAAAAAAGGCAGCGTATTTAAAAATAAAAAGGAACAATAAGCAGAGACCTTGGCCAAGTAAAACGGAACGTTGACAGTTGCGACACACGACATGACACGCTGAAACGCTTTCATACATTTTAAATATAGGATTGACAAATGTTTTATTTCAATATTTCAATCAATCATTAATTTAATGCTTTTAAAATTGGTTTACAGTGTTTCTAAATTGTGTATTCGGGCTGTATTTAGGCTTTTTTGTTAGCAATTACCTACTTTTGCTATCGGTAAATGATTTGAATAATAAAGTTTTTTATTCGATTATCATGTATAGTGCAACGAAATATTAAATTTTAAAAGTTATAAATGATTGACTATTATAATTTTAGGCCATCATTCGGTAGTTCCTATTTCCTATGTTATTATTATTATAAATGCGAAAATTTGTGAGGATAAAGTAAAAACTACTGCCCCCTAGCCAAGTCACAAACGATAATCGTAAACGCTCGGTAGGTACCAATAGATTTTCAACTTAATACCCAAGAGCCTTAAGTTGAAAATCTATTAAAGATTTTTAAGCGTCAGCGACTGGAACGAACGAAAACGCTATGCAATCTTCATTAGATCTTCAACTTAAAACCAAGCACATAAAGTTGAAGATCTATTAAAGCCTACTCAGCGTTTGCGTTTATCGTTTGTGACTTGGCTAGGGGGGCTGAACAGATTTACAGTACCTAATATAACTTATACACCAAAATATCACATTGGCTACTTGGATAAAAAAAAAGATTAATTATAATTATAATATTTTAAAAGGTATAGGGGGGGGGGGGGTATTGGGGGGGAAGGGGGGTAGGGTATTTTTTTTTTTTTTTTATATTTTTAAAAGGGCGAATCCGCGGCTTCACCAACTACAAACTATAAACAAGAGAACATAAAACAGTACAGCACTAAAATGTCGCACCCAGTACATTAAACATAATAATTGCAACCATTCAGTTAATGAGATAGAGAACCATACAATTACTTACATTTTAGCAATAAAAAATGCACTCTCGGTGTCTGATATTAATGGCTATAATACTATAATACTTATTATTAACTATTAATAAATAGTAATGAAGCTTTCATCTTTCCTCGAGATATTAAAGAGAAAGAAAATTAAGTTAGTACATTCACTGCTACACAAGAAAGTTAATTAGAACTAGTCATTATCACGATAAGTACATTTATTAAACAATAATAATGGTATAGTATATAATAATACCATTTAGTCGCTTAGTCAGGTTAAAATCATGACCAATAGTCTTTTTTTTTTATAAATGGAAATCATCAAATAACTTCCCCCACCCTGAGCGGGGCGGGAGGGAGTGTCAGACTTTTACTGACTAAAACCCATCTATGTTCCTTTATGTGCCCTTTGCGTTCCGGGGGCGCGGTATCTCTTTCGAACAACCCGCAGCCGCGGCAGGCATCGGCCCTTAGTGGCTCCTCCAAATGTTTGCTGACATCTCTTTGAGGCATGACCTAAGAGCTTAGCCAGACAAGTATTCAATTAATAATCTCAAAAAAAACCGACGAAAAAGAAAATTATAAAAAGTGAATGAAAAAGATAGTATCGAAGAAAAAGTTTGATTAAAAAACGCTGATAGAATATTAAATAAGGTAAGTACGTTGAAGAGTACGATCGAAATCTCTACTCTATGTAATGTACCTAAGTATTTAATAGTAACGTACAAAAAACTGCAATGATCACATACTACCATCACGTCTGTATTCCCCGAAGGGTTAGCCAGAGTTGTGAAAATGTACACCCACAGTCCGCTGGTATGTTTTAAGTCCCATATAATAGGGGGCGAGTCTATTGCCATTAACCGGGCATAAATCCTTACTCGACGCGATGATCTGATGATGCATTTTCTTGAATATCTTCTATCACATTCACATCTTGAAGAACTCACGCTATCAACCAATAAACCATCCTGAAGTTACAACCTTTCAAACATCCACCACTTACTTCACTTACATCCACAAAAAGGAACAAAACGACACTATCTGTATCCAATTTTATTAGATTACATCCATTCAGACAGTTTCCCTCCCTTAACTCCATGACTCAGAAGCTCAGTTCATGCATTAACAAGTCGCTTCAATACGCACGTCTCCGTCGGACGTAATAAAGTGGGTACACGCGGATAGATGCGGATACATGTGGATATCAACAAAGTTTTTGGCGAAACGTGCTGTCTAGACATACTACGCTATGCTAAAGGTCTTGATTCCCAGGTCGAGAAAAGTGTTATTGAGTTTTTCTATGAAGTACGAAGTAGCAGCTCGGTGTAAGGATTTGTGCCCAGTTAAGGGACTAATTACACTTATTCAGCTCCAATCAGCATTTGTCTAAAGAAAACGTCATTTTTGTATCGCATCCTTTCAGCCGCGGAAAGCTGAACGCACGCGTACGCGTCTCCATACTAAAATAGTGTTTTCTATGGATAATGGAGCTGAATAAGTCCCTAATGGCAAAAGGCTCGCCCACTATTACATGGGGCCTCAACATACTGGCGAACTGTGGGTGTACATTGGTACACCTCTGCCTAACCCTTCGGGGAATACAGGCGTGATGGTATGTATGTCATATCGTATAAGCTTGATTCTATCTTACGTTCCACCCTCGATGTGTCCGACTGCGATCTCAGACGGGTGGCGGCGTCCCGGCGCGATCGATCCGGTCGTCTGTAATGCTAGTATATTGCACAGTTCCTGGTTATACAGTTTGTACTGGACGAATGGATGTATGTTTTGCTGTTTAGTTTCTGTTGAGTTTATATTAATTTGGGGAGGAAGGGTGGTTTGGTTTGCGTTTGGTGATCCAGTTTGATGAGTTTAGCGGTATCGGTTTTAGAGTTTGTATAGGCTAAGAACAATCAAATATGTCTCTAGATATATTTTTGTGAGATAATTTCCGTTGCTTTTTGCGTCTTCGAAAGTAACTGAGTAACCATTGAAAAAATTTGTTAAGTACAGTTTTGGACAGGTTTTCACATTTATTTAACACTAATTTCTGACCGCAATTTTGTTCACGAAAAGAACAAAGCCTATAGCACTAAACAATAAAGTAGCTTTCTATCATTGAAAAAAGCAGTAATCGGACCAAGATTTCCATAGGTTACCGCTTACAAACACACTCTTCCAATTCATATTATTATCATAGATTGAGACTTATTATAGAGCACTTTTAACAAACCAAAAAAAAAACAAGTAATTCTCAACGTTTAGCATAAGCGCCCTAATTGGAACAAAACAACAAATTAAAATTACAAACGCGTTTTACGATTTGGCGAGTAGGTACCTTATAAACAAAAAAGAATTAGGTCACCAGTTTCATCAAAAATGTACGTAATTATTTACCCAAGAAAGTTTTCGGGCACGCTACGTTACGTCCTTCAGATTACGACCTATAAGTCTGCAAACAGCCCATAAACAATAGCCGATGGGCTATTTGGGGCATACCCGACCGTGAAGAAGTCGTTATATGGGCTATTAGGACTATAATATGTTCAGATTTGCAGATTAGTATAATAGACAGACCTGAGATAAAGGACTTTTGAATGTTTCAAGGACTGATAACATAAAGGCATCCCTACACATGACCTATATTATCGCCAAGGCGATATGACACTGTAATTAACTGATCAGCTGAAGCAAAATCAGCTGATCTATACAATTATGCTCATGTAATAACTTGACAAAATGTATTACCTACTATGTATTACCTGTTTTTTTTTTTCAGGGTTGATCCCACTGAGAGTTTATTTATGAATTTATGACTAAGGATACACAGATAGGTAAATTCCATGCGATACAAGTTGTTCGTGTTGCATTTGCTCCTTAAATAAGATGAGACCACATCTTGCACATATAAGTAGATATTTATAGTGTATACTGTATCTATATATACAGTCTCGAAAATATAGCGACATATGTAGTCACTAAAGCTAAAGTAACTATATCCAAATTAATTTACTTACAATTGTGTCTAATGATGAATATAGTGATTATATTTTCGGGTTTCCAGGAAATGCAATTACACCTTGAATTTGTAGACCAACTTTACCTGCGTCATTATAGTGCTAGCGATAATATCGCGCATGTGTGGGGACACCTTAATGAGTAAAGTACCATTTAAAAGCAATTTTCGCTGATGTTATTATTGTAATCAAAATGATAAGTCCCCCCATCGTAACACCCTGTTGTAATTTTTGCGGTGTGCAATAAAGAGGTTTTATCTAATCTTGAATTCGTTGAAATAAAAGCTATATTGGATAATACCTAATAGCTAGCGTCATATTTAAGTTAATATACCTTCAACATTTGGTACCTACAATATTTTTTTTAGTTTACCTTGGACAACACTGATATCAGTGATGGAAAACATGTGCTTGTATAAACTAATATTATAAAGAGGAAAGACTTAATTTGTTTGTTTGTTTGTTTGTTTTTTTTTTGTTTGTTGATTTGTTTGTTTGTTTGTTTAGAAAAACTCAAAAACTGCTAAACCGATTTTAAAAACCTATAAAAAACTATATTCACGAAAAAAAAAGAATCCGTAAAAAAAGTCACTGGCAAAAGCTAGTAATTAAACTAAGTCTAAGGCCGTTTTCACATTAGGACGTTAGCAGCGCGATAGTAGCGCGGCAGCAGTACATTTCTTCACATTACAAGAACAGATCGAAGATTAGGTCAGTATGGCGCTCTTCATTTTGAAAATAGATGCTGTAGGCGACAGCTCTTCAGTTTTTTTGTTATGAAATTCAGACGGGGCGACAGTCGCGCGACAGCCGCGCTGCTAAAGTCGCCTAAATGTGAAAGCGGCCTTAAATCGCTAATCCGCCTTGAGCAAACGTGGTGATTAATTCTCATGCCTACTCTATGAGAAGAGGTGTTTTCCCTGCAATTGGGTAATAATACACTACTATTATCATTATAATCACTAATTACACACACTCATTCATTAAAAAAAATAAAGGGCGTTGCCCATAGCAACCCCAAATAAACAATCTTACTCGAGTTTGACATGAACAGACGATAACCCTAAAGTTTGAAATATATAACAGGGATTAAGCTTCAACTGGTTAGGTAATTAGGGCGACTATAACTGCGAACTACACAATTTAGGCTAATGAGAATTTCCCAGAGTACCACAGGAAGTTCCCGTAATATCTTGCAACCGGAATCGACCCCTTTACGCTAGGGTAGGCCGTGATATTAATAAGTATCGTACGTTATTGGTTAACGAACCAACCAAGTTCCTTTGTGTAGTAATAAAATGTACGGTTTATTAGAAAATAAGTACGTAATAAATAAGATAAAAATAGTCATAGACTTATTTTATTGGGTAGAGGCGACAAATATCTAAGAACTCATAAAGGTTTTATTTTAGTTAAGAGTCTGTTTGACCAACTTATAATAAGCTACGATTAAATAACTTGATAGATTCGACTGCTAATACAATTGAGAAAGTTTGTGATATATGTATGGATGTATGTTACTCATTGATCCAAAAATGACTACTAATATGGACAGATATTTTTTCTCCCGCTTTTGTATTGCCATGATAATATTTCTTCCCACATGTCTTATATTAGAAATTCAATATCTCATCGAAATTTTGGGCATTTTTTTATTATACGCTCAAATGCTAGTCATTTCATAAAGAATCTGTTACATTTTTTTAATATATGAGAGGGTTTTTTAAGAGGTACCTATCTATTGTAAAGGTAGTAAACTGTGAATGTGATGACAGTTAACCTCTACGTACCCATCAAAAAGATTTAATTTAATTTAAACCATAAAAAATATATCATAAAAAACAGCAAAACCCCAAACGAGTTTTGAATCTAGCCCATAAAAATAAATTTATTGCAGCCGACTTATCTATAAATCGGACGCCATATGCATTTGCATGCATTAAAACAAAATGTAAAATAGTCTGCAGTTGAAATGGTGACGAATAGTCTGTGCTCGTAAAATGTGCAAAAATCGACTCTTGCGTCACTTTGTTGGATAGCTGTTAACTGTGGGATAAGTTATAAGCTGACAGCAATATTGCAACACCTCAAGCAACTTACTTTTAGTTAAACAGAGGATATTTACAAAATAGTTACAGGAAGAAGAGTAAGGGCTAAAACTCTGGCTACATAATATGGCTGTGGCTATCTTTGATATAGTCACTTACCGAAAGCTTAGTCGTGCCGTGAAAGGAAAACCTACAGCTTAAATTGGCTACAGTCTCTATTAGCCAGGGCAAAATATAACGTCAGTTAGTTGTGGAGCATAATCCTGTCTTTCCAAAATGGTGTTTTTTCAATGCTATAAGTATAAGTGAACTGCCTCGTTGGCCTAGTGGTCCTGAGAGCGACTAGCTAGCTAGAGGTCCTGGGTTCGATTCCCAGCTACAGCAAAAAGTGTTATTGGGTTTTTCTATGAAATTCTCAGTAGCAGCTCGGAGTTTGGATTTGTGCCCGGTTAATGACAATAGGCTCGCCCCCTATTACATGGGATCTAAATATACCGGCGAACTGTGGGTGTACATTGGTACACCTCTGCCTAACCCTTCGGGGAATACAGGCGTGATGGTATATATATATATTTTTTATATAAGTATAAGTCAGCTTTTTTAAGCATTAAATGAATGAACTAACTAACGGGTTTCGCCTAAGTTAACTATACTAATATGATAAAGCTCAATAGTTTGTTTTTTCAAAATTTCAGGAACGATTCCGATTTAGAATCCGTTTATCGAGGAATTTTATGTATAACATCCCGCTACGACCGACTGGAACAGAGCAGTACCCAAAGACGTAACTTAAAGCGGGTAAAACTGTTACGTATATCTAGTTCACGTATATCCAAGCCATCCGTCGCAGTTCCAACCGTGCCTCAAGAAAGCAAATAAAAGTTCTGCCAAATAATTTATTGCCAGTATAATCCTCGACCTTGAGAGTATAAAACTAACTCATAAAATCCAACAAAACCGCTAATCGCTCGTAAATTCGGCCACAAAACGCACGGAGATATGAATCACGCCGAATTTAAGCACTTAGTCCGGTCCAAGGCCGCGCCATAGTTGAAATGGTGTGTGCAGAATACTGTTATAATACTTAAATGTTTTGTAGCATATTGTATAAGGACAGTTTTTAGCCAAACGCCAACAACAACGTCGTTTTATTTCTGCTCGATTTTTGTTTAGTTTTTTTATAAGGTGCAACCTCTTTTTATTTAAAAAATATAGCTGATGAACTTTTGTATGGATCAGCAGATTTTCAAGGAATTCTTAAAAAAAAATCGTCAAATATTGGTATGTTTTTAACTAATTGGCCAATACCCATTTTATAAATAAGTAGTAGTTCCTACGTTAGTAATAGTAGAGCTCTTTGTGAAGGAGCTCATCCAAGAAGTTACTACCACTACACCTATTTCTGCCGGAAAGCTGCGTTGCTGTGTTCCGGTTTGAAGGGTGTAATTACAGGCACATGAAAAATTTCAACTTTGTCTTTGGGATGGTAATGCATTTGCAAAGCCTCAGGTATTGCAGATGTCTACAGGCAGCGGTGACCACTTAAAATCATGTGGGCCATCGGCTTGTTTGCCAAAAAATATTTGGGAAAAAAAGAATAATGATTCTACTATTCTATTCTATATTTTCGCCTTAAACCCTCCATATTTTTTCAACTCCTGGGCAAACTTCACACTATTCACGTAAAAAGCCATAGGTTAAGTTGATAAAAATGATAAGACTCTTATGTCTAGAAAACCATAAAACCATTATTCCTTAGTTTCTTGCAAGTTTTTATCACCGCGATATTATTTTCGTATTGTTTTCGTTTCACACGTTAACCGGCTGGCCTTGGTAATTCATCTGATGTTTGTTCACACAGAAGAAGGTCATTGCATTAGATGACAGCATGTTTACAATGCAGTTTGAAGATGCCATTTTTTGCAAATTTTTCCGTAATATTATGTTGGGTAACTTCAGTGTTTGTTTGATCAGGAGTAAACGTCATTTGTTGCATGTTCGTGACAGTGATGAAGAAGGTTAATGCAATTATTATGTTGGTATCCTTAAAGACTATGTACTGAGAAGATAAAGAGAAGATTAGATTTTACATGAAGAACCATAAAAGCCTGCATAAAGGCTGACTGCCTCGTTAACCTAGTGCTTCTAAGCGCGTCTTCTCAGGTCGAGCAAAGCGTTATTGGGTTTTTCTATGAAATTCTCAGTTGCAGATCGGAATTAAGATTTGTGCCCGGTTAATGGCAATAGGCTCGCATTATATGCTCCTATTACATGGGAGCTAAACATACCGGTCAACCTGTGGGTGTACATTGGTAAACTTCTGCTTCCACATTGGGAAATACAGGCGTATAGGAATGATAATGATGAACCAAAGCCTTCCACACGGGTGTAATATTATCACAGGACAATATTGAGATATCTATCCGTAGAATATAATTTCTATTATATCTCACGCGACCTTTCACACATAGGCAACGTTGCAACCTGGTATATTATCTTCCATGTAACACTCAGGTGTGGAAGACTGTTATAATTAACAGTAATTTAAGCATACAAGCCATTGTCAATATCTCAATAAACAGAACTAATTTAAAAAAGCCTTTTTCCTTGCTTACTCAAAATCGCTTTAAAAATAATTATCTATTGAACTAACCTGTCGACTGCAAGCTTGCCACTCGTGCAAAAATGTTCACGGAATTACTACGGCTATTGTACAATTACTGACGAACAAACGATTAGTCAGTACATTTGTTTACATAAAGAGAAATTGTCTAACAATATAGCGCTAGTGAAAGTAAAAACACTGAAGCCCAAAAAGTCATGTTGTGTCTAGATTTTTTCAAAATGGCCGCTTCACATCTGTCAGCTGACGCCATGTTGACGCAATATGGCGAATACGAATTTGAAAAAAGAATTGTAATTTTTTTTATTAGACTGTCTGCGTTTAGTGATTGTTTTTCTTTTTGGTAAATGGATTTGAATATTAGAACGTGGCCAAATATTTTGATACTCTTTTTAAATTTTTCCCCGTTTTAGATTTTTTTTTTGTGTCACGGATGTGTTTTCAAACATATAAACTCACATAACCAAACAACTAAACTCGGAACATTTTCCCGTAGGATATTCAAATATTTATTCCGTTGGAAATCGAACCCAATATACTTAGCATAGCAGCTACTATGCCAACATGCTCAAAATACCATATTTGTAAAGCTACTGTTTAAAAATAAATAGGTATATTTATTTAAGAGTCAAACCAAAAGACAAACATGAATCAACCTCAATCGGCACACATTCGATTCGAATGCAATCATCAATCGATTCGATTCCAGCTAAATCGATCGAGTATCGATACGTAATCGTTATGTAAACAGCAATGTTTACGTCTGGTAGTCGGCTTCCATGTAATATATCGTTAAAGATGCTGTTTTATATTGATACTCGTTTAATGACCTATCTCAATAAATATGTATACGAATTACGTTTATTTAACCTCTGAGGTTCCAGCCGCATTAAATCTTTGGTTACTACTCTGCTCCAGTAGGTCATAGCGTAGTTTAATATACCCTTAAACCTTCCTGGATAAACAAACCATATAACACAAAAGTATTATTGAAATCGGACTAGTAGTTTCTGAGATTAGCACATTCGAACTTTTCAGCTTTAAAATATTACTATAGATATACATACACCCAAATCCCATGTCCCATACCGGTGAACTATGGGTGTACATTGGTACATCTCTGCCTAACCCTTCGGGGAATTCAGGAACAGGATAATACTTACAAAGGTAATGCTCACTTCGAAATCTCTTCCAACATACCTGAAAAAAGAAAAGAGATTTTGTAAATAAAAATGTAAACACAGTATGTAAAAGAATAAAAGAAAATTGAAAACGTGACACTAGACTCAAAATCTGAAAACGTAGGTAGGTAACTTTTGTTTTGGGGGGAGTAGCTTATAGGCTAAGGTCAGAAGACCAAGTCTACAAATTAAAAAGCTTATCAAATTTTAATTTCTTCGTATTAAATCTGGTCCCAATATCATCTCAGCGACAATCATTGTAAGTAAAATAGATACATTTTTGACATATTAAGATTGACATTAGATTGCTATTGTTCCTTATAGATAGAAGATTTATCCCTCTGATAGAGCAATCATTCCAGCCTACTGTATCTTCCTGAAAGAGTCATTGCGGCCCTGAAACGCAAATTAAGAGGAACACAGATGGGTTATGGTTATGGAAAGTCAGTAAGAGTTTTACCCTCCTTTCCACTACACCCAGAGCGGAAGAAGTCATTTGATTATTTACTATCCTTAAAAAAAAAACCTACAGTAGCCAGTACAGTAGCAAGAAAAAAACTGGATCATCAAAGTAGCCTTACAATGAGAATGCTAAGTATTTTATTTACATAATTTTAGTAAAGAATGAAAGTGATTCACTGTTTTGCTTCATGATATAGTAATTAGCTGTGAGAACTAGGTAAGTGTGTCTTTTAATAGCAAACGTAACGCATTGCTTGTAATATATTCTTCTTCAATTGTCGTGAATAATACCTAGATTTCTTGGCGATTTTATTTTGCTGAAATTATATAACTGTTTCGTCCACATAGCATTTGTGGTAGGTATGTCCTTCAATTGGGTAGATGACACCACTAACCAATAATTTCAAGAAACAACTTCACAAAAAAACATTTAATTTTAGCACTAAAAACCCGATGATTTTTTAAATAATTATAAAAATCGATTTTTAGTTGCTTTGAAATCAATAAATAGTCAGTGAATTGAGATGACAAAAAAGTGACGTCATAGTTAAGTATTGTCATAGAAAATTTATGGGAGAATGGCGTTTTGACAGCTCATAAAAAGTACGTCAATTGATTAGTGGTGTCATCTACCCAGTTCAAGAGCTCAGCAGAAATACAAGATTTAAACGTACTTATTGTGAATTCAATTTTAGAAGTAGAAATACTCCTCGCACATAATATTTTTTTTAATTTGGAGACTTTAGTCATCAATATAGCTCCTACCCACAACTACTGCATTAAGTTACGTCTTTGGTTTCTGCTCCGCTCCCGTGTATTGTAGCGTGATGTGATATATCCTATACTATTGCTCGTAAATCTGGCTATCGTATACAAAAATATTTTTTTAATCTGACTTGTACTTGTAGTTCTAGAGATTAGAACGTTTAAAGAAAAAGCTCTTCAACTTTATTAATATAGAAGATATACAGAATATAGATTGTACTTTCGTATCAAAGGATGCTAAAGGATATCGTCATATTTTCAATTCGAAAATGAACCCTAAGCGAATATTTATAAGTCAGCTCAATCGTGCTAGATCTGCCGGTTCATTTTGCTTTCCCCACTAAATCACTACAACCAATAATGGACGGAAATGATCGAAAATGCGAACAAAGCACCATTTGCCACAGCCGAGAACTGAACCCGGAACACGCCGGTTGGCACTCTGCCAACGATAAGCATGCCAGACTGGGTCGTAACCACTTTTATGAGTTAAGACATAACGCCGGGTAACTGCGCTCATCGATGTATGAAAAGTAAACCTGATCATACGTTTTTATTACTTTTAAAGGCAAGTTTTTTCCTTTTTAAGGGCTTTTTAACGTCTTTAGGGTGTGTAGCTAGGACACCTCATAAACTCGAGGTTGTGAATTTGCAACTGGGCACGCGCTCGGACTAATGTAGCATTTTTCTGCTTCACATAAACTTTCTCAATTTATCTTGGACTTCATTGACATCATTGAATTAAAATATCGTGAGGAAACTTGAACAAGCAATAAAAATAAGTCTGAAATCACCAATCCGTTGATAGTGCTCAATGCTCATGCCTTCTCAGTATGAGAAGAGGCCTTGTTTTGTAGTAGGACATCAATATACAGGTTTTATTAAAGACAAGACAACACAAGACAGTAGTGGAGCTCACTACTGTCTTGGCTGACTTTCTACGAATGCGTAAACTAGGTACTATCCTTCAGCTCATACCCACACAACGTATGAAAAGCAGCAGGTCTATACTGATAAATCTCCCTCGAAATATTTATCTACAGTGTGTGATCTTATGCATTTTCGATCTAATGCGAAGGACAGGCAACTCGCCTCAATCTCACTTCATCTATATCTTTTCACTGACTTGTAAATAAACTGTTTTTCTTTCTTCGTTCTTTCTTTCATCTAAATTTATCGACGGAGATTTGTACAGAATAGACCAAGAGCGTAGAACTCCATTATTTCTTAGATTTGCTAACTAGTACATCTCTTCTAGACCATCTTATCTCCTAAATCCTCAATTGCATCATACATAAGTGCTTTATATTCGGCTGAACCACACGATGTAACAGTTTAAGCGAAATGGGTTTATAAGCACTGAAACTGGTGTTTCGAAATATTACAACAATACTTTCTGTTTCTTAAAGAGATAGATCATAATCTATGATCATATCTCAGGAAAATTAACGGCTTATTGTTCCTTTAAAAAAATTCTAGCGATCGCTTAAACAATTTCTACCTCAAATCGATACATAATTGCTTATGTTATTGTCCCTCTACAGAGCAAAAACCTCGTCATTGATCACTACGCTTGCTCGAGGCGGATTGGCAATTCCAGACTCATACTAATTATAAGGTGTCAGTGATGTCAAAGATAAACTTAGAAAGAACATATGAAATAGAAGAAGTGAAATTGCTACTTGCCTTAACCACAGCGCCATCACGACATTATATCGAATATAATATCGATGATATATCTAAAACAATTCCCGGAAAAGCACCTACCACTGATTAAGTGTCCCTAAAACAATAGACAGTCAAGTCTTGTGACCCCAAATGATTCCAATCTAGCCAAAGTTTAGCCTTACAGAAACTTGTAACAGTTCAGTCTAGCAAGTAACCGTGTCACTCCGCTGCATGTTAGGCGAAACTAATCATTATTACAACGAGTTCGGTTCTAACTTCGAGAAGCGGTCATTGCTCTGTAACCTTGTGGTTTTTGCCGGCAGAGGAGTTTGAAACATCGAAATTAGGCTTTAGATAAGTGTCGGACGATTCTTTGCATTTGCCATTATGTTGCGACTGTGACCTGTATTAAAAGAACTAGCTGTGTCCGCGGCTGCGCTCATGTACACCTTAATGTAAAAAAACTATGTGTCATCACAATCCTCCGATTGAACCTAGTTGTTAATAGATAGATGGATGTTTGATACCCGATCACGCCAAGACGTCTGAACGGATCTAGATGAAATTTGGCACAAAGACAGATTATAGTCTATAATCGCATATAGGCTACTTATTATCCCGGAAATATGTACGGTTCCCGTGTGATAATATGTTAACTTGGACGCTGACAAAGTCTTGAGCGACAGCTAGTATTAGTATACCATCACGCCTTTATTCCCCGAAGGGTTAGGCAGAGGTGTACCGGTATATTTAGGTCCCATGTAATAGGGTGCGAGCCTATTGCCAGTAACAGGGCGGGCTAGTATTAGTATATTCTGTAAATTTCAGCCATGCTAATAGGGCGACTATCAGAGCGTTAAGTTTGGATGCGGATCAAGTCCCGGGCAAAACCTTGCGGGAACAATACAAACAACACAATATCTACATTAGGATGAATACTAACTTGCAAGTCATTGACGTATGATATAATACGTGGGAAGTACAGTATGCTATCCATTTGTCTTTCAGTAACGTGTAAAGCCTTTCACTTCAGTTTTCATGTAAAATAAGGCCATTCTAGACATAATAAGCCCTTTTGAAGGTCGGCTAATGCCTTGTGAATTATTAGGGGATTGTTTTGTTAAGTGCCTGTTTGTTGTTCAATAATTAGGGCTCGTAATGGTCGTTAATTATTGTTAACGCTTTTTAATTATTAAGTTAACAACGTCATGAAAAATTAAGCTGTATTTTTAAATATAATTGATGTTAATTTGGGTTTGTGATCAAAAAGGACTAAGTATATAAAGCCTACTTGAAAGACTTGATTCAGGGTTAATTTCTTACACGAGGATAAATTACTGAATGTACCCGGGTTAGCTATAAACTCTGAGATTTTCTTTTTAACTTTTCACAACTTTAGAAATTTCTCCTGCATTGTGCGTGCTTAAGAGCTCAAAATCGGGATAGATGGAATAAATGGAGACAGGCCTTTGCCCAGCAGTGGGACAGTACAGTAAAGTTATTAAATAATCGTGCACGCTTTTATAAACATACGTTTAAACTCTAAATACACACACAAACAGTTAAAACATAATCCTGCTATGTGCAAGCGGGCCTAATTTTTTGTAACACAACATGTTTAACAAACTAGTCCGGGGCTCATAAAACTGAACTTCAGTGTCAAACATGTTCGAAATTAAAAAAATAACTTTACAATATAACAGAAACATCTCATATTCCTAAAAGCGGACAACTTCAATAATGTAAAACAAGTTGTTTGCGGTTCAGACTAGCATTAGTAACCGTAGCGCAGACAGATATAACCGCAAGTCCCCTTTACGCATAAATTATTCAAAATGTTTCAACCAGAGGGTAAGCTGAGAGACTAGCCAGTGATGTCATCCAACCCTTACTTTGATTGTACCAAGATTACAAATTGGATGCTTTGTTAGGATTTAGGTTTTATTTTGATTGTCGCTCCATGTGAATGTTTTGGTATTTAAATGCTGGTTAGACTGGAAGCCGGTTTAAATATACTTGGATTAAAGCTCTCAGGACTGATGATTTGAAATAATATCTAAAAAATCAACCGACACGGTGTTTTGGTATATTTCCACTGTTTGTAGTCTTATTTCTTTGAAACCCCACAAGTCTTAGCAACATACCGGCGAACTGTGGGTGTATATTATTGGTAAACCTCTGCCTAACCCTTCGAGGAATACAGGTGTGATAGTTTGT
This sequence comes from Caradrina clavipalpis, assembly GCA_932526535.1. Taxonomy (NCBI): domain Eukaryota; kingdom Metazoa; phylum Arthropoda; class Insecta; order Lepidoptera; family Noctuidae; genus Caradrina; species Caradrina clavipalpis. Next base: position 1,186,317 of record OW052101.1, read on the forward strand.
ACGGTGTTGTATGATAAACCCTTTAAAAAAAAATAGACATAAAACAATAAAGCTTTTAAAGCTTCCATCCTAAGGTCGACTACACACGACTACAGTGCCTCTGTCGTCGATCTCTTGACATATAGGCCAGTAAGATAAGACCAGTACTGGCCTTGATGGGGCGAGTAAAAGTGCCTGCGCTGGTCTCGTGTGTAGCTTTAAGATGTATTGATACCTATGTGAAATGTACTAAGGTGTATGTTTGAGTGTAGTTGATTGTAATTTAAATAAAGCGCGTTAGCCAGAGACGCTGTTTTTCTATAATACAATACAATCAATTTGCCTATAGCGTCATCAGGGATAACGTAGCTACCTATTAATGAAAAAAATTTTCGAATCGAACCTTTAGTAGATGTGATGATTTATGTCATAATATTAGTTTCGATTATAAAAAATATATTTTAAACTAATAAGTAATGAATTTCTTGCCCATTCTCCTCTATACAAAAGAACCTTTTGGAAGGGCAGCTAGGTCCAAAGAATCTCTACTTTTTCATACTCTTTTTTTCAATTTAGAAACAAAATAAAAACTTTCTCTCTCTCTCTCTCTGTACAAAATAACAAGAAAAATTTGCACATTTAAACATAACACCTCATAATTATCTTGCCAACAGAATTTAAAAAAGAAATACTGAAATTCCAGGATTATCACCAATTTAGTGTCGTGACGTCATTACTCAGTATCCTCAAGGATCTCGCTGGAGCTGTGCCAATGTTAGCAGACAGTCCAAAGAATCAGGATTGAATCACCAACCATGCTATTTTAAAACTTCGCCGGAAAGGACAACTTCTGAGAGCTATAAAAAATTTTGTTGATTGGTTGCCATGGTGACGAGGGTTGCAGAAAAGGATCAAAATTATCATAGTACTAGCACTTTATTCAGCCGCAAAGATTTCGTACTTCTCAGAGAATGGTTCAGAAAAACTAATAACGTCAAACTTTCTTATTTACTTAGGTTCACATTCGCGGCAAGTTTTAAGTAAATAACTTATACTTTTTCACACAATCGAACTCCACCCTTCAAGGGTTGAATGTTAAAATATCCGTCAAGGGCAAACTATCTATTTAAATATGTTCTTCTTTCTTCATATTCATATTTATTCGAGTTGAATAAAATCATTACAAAGTTAATCTCCATAATATTATAACATACTGCACAGTCGGAAAAAAAATGCATGCAATTACATTACATTTCAATTCATTCTTCGAAACTACATAACGTATTCGTGATCGCATTGGAACCACCTAGATGTAAACTAAAAACTTTATTAAAATAATATGTACTCGTATCTACTCCAAACTGCAATACATTGCAAATATCAAAAACAAAATTGCCCCAGTCGATCCACCAACCATTTATAAATAAAACATCAATAATAAAATTGTTCTTCACCAACCACTGCAATGCAGTCGAATCTAATCTAGATTAAACATATAAAACTAACACGATTCTGACATAAACTGTTCATTTTATTTAGAACAAAATCTACTTTAAAGGAAATCAGGATTTTAAGAATTCAGTGTAATATGGGAACCTCTCGATGGACGCAAGGAGTTTGGTCGGATTCCTATATTTTACCAATTCTTATTTACCTCAAAGATTCTGTTAACGAAACTTAGTATTCCAAGTCACGTTGGCTGAAGGGAACCGCAGTCATTTTCTAAAAATGTACAATTCCGATGAAAATCGATAGGTACGGAATTTTATAAAGCTAAAAAGTTTGTTCGTTTGTCTACTCGTCAACTACAGAAAATCATTAGCTAATACAAAATTACAATATCCCTTAGTAGACCTGAACCGTCAGAAAATTCACACGGTTGGAACTACACGGAATTCAAAAATTCAACGTTCAATTTCCATAGTGAAATAAATAAACAAATCTTTTGAACTGCCTCGTTGGCCTAGTGGTTCTAAGCACGACTGCTACGCTAGAGGTCCTGGGTTCGATTCCCAGGTCGAGCAAAAAATGTAAGTGGGTTTTTCTATGAAATTCTCAGTAGCAGCTCGGAGTTTGGATTTGTGCCCGGTTAATGGCAATAGGCTCGCCCCCTATTACATGGGACCTAAATATATCGGCGAACTGTTTGTATACATTGGTGCACCTCTGCCTAACTCTGCGGGGAATACAGGCGTGATGGTATATTTATTTATATATTTTATATCTTTTGACCTAGCCTTGTAAGTACATACAAACATAAACTCACGCCTTTTTTCAATGGGGGTAGGCAGAAACCATAGAACATTGTTGTTAAGTATTTTATTATCAATATTTCGCAAGAATAAATGGTATTTCTTTCTTTCTTTTCTTTCATCAAACAAAAGAAGTCTATGACAACGTTTTTAAATAAAGAATTAAGTGTTCGTTCCCTATGAAACTCATTGACAGGCTTCATCGTACGGAGTAATCTATTATAGGTAGTTGACGAATATCCACGAATTTGTCCGAAGCCACACGACTGGTCTAATTGGCTTGAGGCTCAATTTGATCAATGTTGTAACTAAGCTGATATAAAAACTATAGAGTTTTAGGTCTAGAGGGCTATGTAGGTCCCTAAACTCATTCACCATGGCATAGGAACCAAAATTAAGCAAATAAAATGACAATCCTTTTCATTTTGACAATTCAAAAATATTCATTGCGTTTTTTACGCTGTGGAGCGGACAAATTTATCAAACAAATGAAGTATTGGATTATTCATTTCTCCAAGGGCAACACACACGAATTACATTTTTATTATTCAATTGTCTACCTGTTATGATTGAAAATATACAGCCCAGGGAGGCTGTGACAGATGGACAAACATACATACAGACAGTTAAGTCTTAGTAATAGGGTCCCATTCATTCACCACCATTCATCATAGGGTTCATTTTTAGGGTCCATTTTTGTACGGATCCCTAGAAAAGTTAATGTGAATTTTTAGTGTACATTATTATCCATCTAACCACTACCTTTTAATGAATATAAGTCTGAAATCACCAATCCGTCTTGAGCAAGCGTAGTGATCAATGCTCGTACCTTCTCTGTATGAGAAGAGGCCTTTGCTCTACACTGGGATAATAATAGGCTGGTATTATTTAACCACGTAACTTACTCAAGCCAGACAAATTCACTTTCTACAATCAGTATCGCAGTAAACGAATCAACATTGGCTCTGTGTGTTTTGACATTTCATCGAAAGGTTGTGTGGTAGGCAAATGTCAAAACTGTACATTTTTATTTGAGGGTTTATTGACATTGCAAATTTGTAGACAGTGTCTTTGACTGTGATATTTTTTTCTTATAAAAAGGGCGTTGAACTCCTTGATAAAACGATTATTAGGGAAAGTATTCCTATATTCTTTCCTAGCTATTTGCAAATAAAGAAATCTTTTATTCATTCTTTCATTATAATATGGCAATAGGCTCGCCCCCTATTATATGGGACGTGGGTGTACATTGATACACCTCTGCCTAACCCTCTGGGGAATACAGGTGTGATGGTATATTATTGTGAATCATAAAAAAACTATAGGTACCAAAAAGTCCAAAGCACAGCCTCACGATTTGCTCTTTCTCAATTTGCAAGTTTATTAAAAAATCGGCTTTCCGTTCAATAACATTGATAGCTAACATTAAACGCAGTTTACACGTGTAATAGAAATCGAAAACTATCTCATTATTGTCTGTAAACTAGATGAAAGTAATACGAGGTCGCTGTTTTTTGGTGTGAGCAGAAATGTAGCAAGTTTGATACGATAGAATTTTGTTTACGAAAAGCGTATTGGGGTGTAGTAAATCAGTTATATAAAAGCAACTGATAAAAAAATGTTTTGATTTGAGTGAAATAATAAACGTTACCCATTCTAGGGATTTCACCTATACCGTCGGTGCATTTACAAACACATACATGCTTGCACATATAACCAGACCCTTTACACTGCCATTCTTACTACAAAAAACCTCTGTCTAAAAAACGCTTAAAACCTAATATTCACGCATCAACTTAAAACTGTAAAAAAAAGCAACTAACTGCAACTTTCACATACCAACTGCATTTTAAAAAGATAGGGGGAGGAGGGGTGATGTAATCAACATAAAACAAAAGCCAATCACCGCACACGTTGTTACCCGCTAAGCAAACAACAGTTGATCACGACAAAAACAAAACACAACTTTATCAGATGGGCTTTAAAAAGCCTTACACACTAGTGAATAGTATGTAAGATCCAAGATCAAAGAAAAAAAAGAAAGAAGATCTATTGTAACATTATTCTGACAAATAAATACTTACTTACTTACTTAATTAAGCTATATATTCTCCAGAAAGAATCCGGACACGGCGGCGGCTAATCTTGCCAAGTACGCAGGATATATTATAGCGCACAAGTGGCGCAAATACAGGTGCACTCCCTCTTCCCTAACTCTCATAGTCCGATGGGACGGCAATCGGACACGACCGAGGAGAGATCAGGCCTAGCAGTCCTAGCACCAACATAACCAAGATTTTGTAAAAACCAAATTGAAAGAAAAGAGTGTCCATGGAGTTTCTTGCTCGTTCTTTTCCATAGAGACCTACGTTTTGGTACGAGCAACTAGCTTCAATTTTTAAACTGTAACTTCTTGACTATTCAAAAGTGCTTGTAAATGGTCTAATTGAAATAAATGCTTGACTTTGACTTTGAACGGCTTTACGTGCTTTCCGAGTCACGGGGGTGTCACACCACCAACTTCCAAACAACGGGCTATTACTGAGCAATTCCAAAATGCAAAAATCCAATAACACTTTTTGCCCGACTTGGGAATCCAACCCATGCTCAACAGTCGTGCTTACCGCCACGAGACCAGCGGGGCAATTAGTTTATGTAAGCTAATATATTTGCGATCAAGTGTAGCCGACACACGTGAGTAGCAAGCCTTAATTAGCTTTTTGTTAGTTATCGGTACATCGAGTGTTGAGGTCTATATGTTATGCAGACAATGGGGGCTAACAATGGTGTTTGCTGGTCATTATTATGGGGTCTTGAGGGGTTTGGGGTCAGACGTAGTCAGTTTAGTGGGTATTGTGTTGCAATTCTGTCTGGGTCGATGGTGATTACACAGACTTGTTAAACGGGTGGAAGTTATTCTTATTGAGATTGAGATTTTGTATAAAAACCGCCGAAAAATATTAACTCTGTTGGTTTAGAATTATTTACAGAATCCACGGTAAAAGTTTTCGTTACGCTATCCCGTATATCAGAACTAGTATCCATAGGTACTCTACGTATATATCTACTAATATTAAAAAGAGGTGAGATTTTTTTGTTTGTTTGTACCGAGTAGGTTTCGAAACTACTGGACCGATTTTAACCATTTTTCACCAATAAATAGATCAATTCTTCTTGAGTAACATAGGCTATGTAACATCACGCTGCGCCCCACGGGAGCGGAGCAGTAACCAAAGTCGTAACTTAACGCGGATGAAGTCGCAGGCAGTTAGCTAGCTATATAAATTGTTTAAAGCCAAAAAAAGACACTTCCACAATACAAGCTGCATTTTTTGCAACATCAATTAAGTTGTATCGAAATAAATGTAAATGTATAAGCCGGTGTGAGCATCCCTACTGCTGCCGCGATGGATAAGAGCATGAATGCGTAACGGTAATCAAGTCATCAAACTAGACACAACACAATAAAAAACAGAAGATTCACTCTTCAAGGAGATCAACTCATCATAAAGCTCAAATCATCATACAACATTAGTTACTGCCCGCAATTATCTTTGTACAACTTTTCAATAATGGTTTTAGTCAGTAAAAGTCTGACACTAGGGCGGGGGAAGTTATTTGATGATTTCCCGTCTATAAAAAAAAAAAGAGTTCTTGAGTTCGATTCTCAAAACAAACAGTGTTATTGGGCTTTTCTATGAAAGCAGTAGCAGCTCGGAGTTAGGATTTTTGCCCGGCTCGCCCCCTATTACATGGGACCTAAACTTACCGGCGAGGTACACCAAGGTTTACAATGGTACACCTCTACCTAACCCTTCGGGGAATACAGGCGTGATGATATTTTATGATGGCGTCTTCTTTCCTTCTTTTTTTCTTTCTTTAATTTTCTCTTTCTGTCCATCAGTAAGTTATAGTAGACATACTGTCATTACCTGTTGTACGACACAAGGGAGCTGAGATGTAGCGTGTACTCATGCATACCGGACACAGGTATTCATGGACGATTACAGCTGCATAGTAATTGTGTTAGACGCGGCTACATTGTATCTCACCTAGTGTTTCGACACGTCGGGATTTGCATTCTAGCAGAAGCAGGTGTGACCGTCGGTTCTTTCAGCGGGCTTTATCTCGTAATAGGTAGAGAGTTGAAATTTTCACAGGGTGTCTTGTTCTATTGCAGGTAAAGAAGTAAAAACATTAAAAATTAAAATTTTAAGTACTTAGGTAACCCCCGACACAAAAAAATGATCTTTTTTATCTCAGCCTTTTTTGCTTAATAAAAGAAACCTATACCGAGATAAGATAAAGATAATATTTATACAGGACATACATAAACTTGTCTTTCTATAAGTCTTATATGATGGTACAGAACCCTTGAGTTTGGACTCGCATTTGGCTGGTTTTTTGTCAAGGTGGTACTTTTTTGTATGTATGTATATACAAACAAAAGCAAACATTATGTACTTAAATAAACATTAGACGCAAGCTCAGATTCTAACTAACAAGAATAAAACCAAGAAGACATGAAATTCACAGACGGTCTGCTATAAATCAAACCGCAGTTTACAATCGCCCCGCTAGATGGCGTTAAACACAACTAATATGGTTCTTCCTTGCTCCCAATTTAACTTGCGCCTGCGGTCACCGATCCTGAATGACGTCATATAATTTATGGTCATAGAGTCATAGACCTTAATACGTACGTAATGGGCTGTTAGAGTAATCGCGGTGTTAGGTTTGATTCTCGGGTTGTGTTGGTAAATGTTTTTAAACATACATGCATACCATCACGAATGTATTTTCTAAAGGGTTAGGAAGAGGTGCACGCCTAAATATACACCCACATTTCGCCGGTATGTTTAGGTCCCATGTAATAGGGGGCGTGCCTATATTGCCTATTGCTTTACTTGCCCCGGGGTGTCACCCGCGTTCAATAAAGTCTTTGGTTACTGCTTCACTCTCGTTGGTCGTAGCGTGATGTCCTAATGCGTATACATATAAATCTTGACTAATTTTATTTATTGATGAAAACTGCATTAGAATTCGTTTCGTGGTTAAAATATTTAACCTACAGACAGCGGGAAGTAACTTTATTTTATTCCATATAGAGGAGGTTGGATAAGCATTTTCTATATGGTTAAAGTTATTTTACCATAATTATAAAGTAATGCGTCAATACCAATGGTTGGACCTACATTCTTATCTCATTCAATTCAAAACGGGTTCGAGATAATAATGATTATTATTGTAGTCATTATTTAATTGATTCCAATTAGTTTGGTTAATAATAAAGTAATCTTATTAATTACTATAATTATGTCCGTAATCAATCAATACGTTAACGCTTAAGGATTTATCGGTAAGGGCAAATTTTTCAATAATATTAACTCGGGTCGTACACGAATAGAAAATATCCAAGAGAGACAATTACTATTTTTTTTACAAATTATTTTAATAGCTTTATTAGGTTACTAACGTTCTTAAATAAAAGCTTAAGTTACTCCTTATAACATTAGCTATCTGCAACTGAAAGTCCCGTCAAAATTGGTCCAGCCGTTTCAGAGTTTAGCCGAAACAAACAAACAGACAGGCAGACAGACAGAAAGACAAAAAATAAGCAAAACATACCGTCACCTCTATCGAGTATAATAGGACTGATTACAAAATAAAACCTCACCTACATACAAATAATACTTATCACTTAATGACGTCACATAACGGCAACCTAACCAATCAAATTGGCGGGTTACGAACCTAATTGCCCCCTATAAGTTATATAAGGAAGCGGGCGTTGTTTCCGGCGCGCGCGCAGCCGACGTGATTCATAGGAGTGTGACTGTGATAGAGGAGTGAGACAGTCAAGAGGTCAATGTCAAGAGGGTTTAGTGGTCTCTAACCTAATTCTAGAGAAAATAGAATAGGTTAATAAAAAAATAGACTTAAAAAAAACTGACATTATAAAGCTGAAGAGTTTGTTTGGTTGGTTGGCTGGTTGAACGCGTGAATCTCAGGAATTGAAAAATACTGTTTGTGTTAGATAGTCCATTTATCGAGGAAGGCTATATAACATCACGCCACAAGCCATAGAAGCGGAGCAGTGGTCATAGACATGACCTAACGCGGGTGAAATAAGCGTTTAATAGATTTTATAATAATATTAGTATTGTGTTTCTAGGTTAATTATTGTAATTGGTTTGTAGCCGTTTTAATTAACTATAAATAAATAAATAAATAAATAAGCCACGCAGACGATTTTGCAGGAATTTCTGAACGCGAATAATCCTACAGACTGGGAAAAATGGAAAGAGGCATTAGCTAATGCTAATAATGTAAACCGAGATAATGATAATGTATTTTGTGAGTGTGACCAAACTACGTTGAACGAAAACCTCTTGATGAAAGTTAAAAGCCAATTTGCTAGCCAGCTAGAGATTAATGCTGTTCTTCCCGAAAAGCATTCATATTCTCTAGACCAATTTCGGTCACAACAGCCAATCTCAATGGAGATCCGCCAAGTACACAGAAGATTTAATAGTGCATAAGGCTGTGCGAAAACACAGGTGCACTCCTTTTTCCCTCAATCACATAGTCCGATGGGACGGCAATCTGACACAACCGAGGAGAGATTAGGGGCAAGACGGCTTTACGAGCTTTCCTAGGCACGAGGGTTACACAACCAATTTCCATACTCCAGGTTGCTACTGAGAAATTCCTAATGGAAAAACCCAATACCCCACGAGACCAATGCTGCAGTCGGAAATGCTTTAATGGAGTACCAATAATGCAATTGTTATGTGATGCGATAACGGTAATTAAACAAATATTGGCAGCAAAAATTTAGCCAAAACACCTATCTTAGATGGATAACGATACGCTATCTACCCTGGTGATAAGCAACCATGCAATTGTATAATTCAAGCGAAATGTAGGTCAGCATGAATGGGCAACTTGTTCTGACATGTTGCAGATTAAACTTGTTTAATATAAACCAAAGATTCATGGTTCTGTGGTTAAGGCATTTGCCTCTCATACACGAAGATGTGGGTTCGCAACCGCGCACAGGCAAGTTCCATTGTCATTTTTTCTTTTTCATATGTTCTTTCTAAGATTATATTGGACATTACTGATATCGGTGATGGAAAATATCATGAGGTAACCTGGATTTATAATTAATAAGTCTGAAATGCGCCTTGAGCGAGTGTGGTGATCAATGCTCGGAGCTTCTCTGTATGAGAAGAGGCCTTTTTCCCTTCATTGGGACAATGCACAGGGCAGGTATTTTTTTTTTAACTTAATGTAATCGAAATATTCATCCAGATCATGTTTTTTTTCTAGATAGGAGAAGCAATCTTTAGTACAAACACACCTATAACTTATTCTGTCAATTAACTGCTGATCAAAGTGTCAATAAAATGGTCTAATTTCATTCTTGTATTGTCGGTATAAACTATATTCTGACAAGGTTCTCTAAGAACGTGGCAAATAAGAGAACAAATGTGTAATGTATAATTTGACAGGTGTCCGCCATTTTTATATTATCACTAGCTGTTGCCCGCGGCTTCGCTCACGTGGAACTAAGTGATACTTAGCTAATTAAGTATTTAATACTATGTCATTATAATCTTCCAAGCATGTCGAATGGTCGCTAAAGTGACTGCTTTCTTTTTTTTTTTTTTTTATAGACGGGAAATCATCAAATAACTTCCCCCGCCCTGGGCGGGGCGGGAGGGAGTGTCAGACTTTTACTGACTAAAACCCGTCTATGTTCCTTCATGTGCCCTTTGCGTTCCGGGGGCGCGGTATCTCTTTCGAACAACCCGCAGCCCCGGCAGGCATCGGCCCTCAGTGGCCCCATCCAATTTGCTGACATCTCTTTGAGGCGCGCGTGGAACACGAACGCGCCGTCGACACGGTCTGTCGCTAGTGAACGTACGGACGGCGAGCTACCCATTGCTCACCGTCCACAGACCCGCGTCTACGGTGGCCGGGAGTCGTCTCGTGGCTCCCGACGCCCGGATCGTCTACCGCGGCGGCCGCTGGGACGGGGGACCCTCCTTTCTCTCTCCCGTCCCGCCGCCTCCTTCTCTAGCATTACAGCTTCGCAGAAGGAGGCGACTGCTTCCCATTCCCCCTCGCTCCGGACCATGGCCTGAACCAGTGCCGGACGCGAGAGGGCGCCGCCGCCGATGGCCGCCTCGAGGACTCGGCGGTGCTCAGCCCAAGCAGGGCACACCGCCAGAGTATGCTCCACCGTGTCCTCGGGGCGATCCTCACAATGGTGACATCCGGGCGATTCCTCCCGCCCGATGAGGTGCAGGAACCTCCCGAAACTTCCGTGTCCGGTGAGGACCTGCGTCAGGCGGAAGGTGAGGGCGCCGTGGCGCCGCTCTAGCCACTCCTCAAAGAGGGGTCTTACCGCCTCAATCGAGGCGAGCCCTGCACGAGGTTGCGACAGTCGTTCTCTCCATGTCGCCATGAGATCGAGCCGGAGTTCCGTCCGCAGGGCGGCAATTTGCCGCGGCAGCGGAGTTTCGCCCCGGCCCAGTGCCTCCGCGCGCCACTCGTGTAGGCGCGCGAGGACCAGCGCCTCCAGATCCCATGGCGGCAATCCGGCAAGGAGGCTCGCTGCCTCGCCGGAGATCGTGCGGTATCCGCGGATGACCCTTATGGCGATCACCCGCTGGGACGCGTTCAGGTAGTGGGCGGCAAGCCGCTTCAAGCCCCGCGCCCACACCGGGGCCCCGTAAAGGGCCATCGAACGCACGACCCCGGCGTAGAGCCTCCGGCAGGAGGCGTTTGGCCCCCTCAAATTGGGCAAGAGCCGCTTAAGAGCGGCCGACGCCCGTGCCAACTTGGGAGCCAAACGTCGGAAATGTTCCACGAAGTTCCATCGGCTGTCGAGGACAAGTCCCAGGTACTTCATCGTCGACCCGACGCCGACGGAAACCCCTCCTACCGTTATTTGGGATCCCGAAGGTGGCGCGTTCCGAAGCCCATGAAAGCACAGGACTTCGGACTTGTGCAAGGCCACCTCGAGACCCAATTGCCGGATCCTCTCGACGACTATCGCAACCCCGCGTGTCATAAGGTCGGCCGCCGCCTCGTGCGACCACCCCTGCGCCAGGACCAACGTGTCGTCTGCGTAGCAAACTACGCTGGCGCCCTCGGGGAGGTCAGCACGTAGCACCCAGTCGTAGCCGATGTTCCACAGGAGCGGCCCCAGCACCGATCCCTGCGGAACACCGCACGACATCTCTCGCCGGTTCCATTCACCATTTCGACCAGGGTAGATCACGGCTCTATCACATAGATAGGCCCCGACCACCCGACGGAGGTAGTTCGGCACCCGGTGGTACCGGAGTGCCTCCCTAATGCAGGACCAGGGCAGGGAGTTAAACGCATTGGCGATGTCCAGCGACACCGCCAGCACAACCCTGCCCCGGGACACAGCATCCCCCGCCGAGAGAGCTCTCACGCGCATGATGGCATCCACCGTAGAGCGCCCCCTGCGGAAGCCGAACTGGCAGTCCGCAAGGTCCGGCCCCATCCCAGACAGGTGCCCGACGAGGCGGCCCGCAATCACTCTTTCAAAGAGCTTGCCCACCTCGTCGAGCAGCACGATGGGCCGGTATGCGGACGGTGAGTCCGCAGGGCGCCCAGGCTTCTGAATGAGGACCAGCTTCCCCGTCTTCCAACGAAGTGGGAACCGGCCCCTCTCCAAACATGCGCTTAGGAGCCCCTCCAATCGGGGCCCTAGAGCCTCTGAGGCCAGGACCCAGGCTTTCCCAGGCAAGCCGTCGGGTGCCGGGGCGGTATTTTTGCCTTTCAGCTTACGTACCGCCACCCTCAGGTCTACCCCAGTCACCTCTGGTGTGTCGTCGTCGGTGTGGTCCGCTTCCGGCATCGCAGGCGGCGGAGCCATGGGCGGGGGAGGATGTTCTCCCCGCGAGGGGAACAGAGCGCTCACCACGTCCTCAACGAGCTCCGGCCGGAGACTCTGCGTCAGCGGGGGGGCCCAGGTGCGGATCTTGTTCCGCACCGTCTTGTAAGGGCGCCCCCACGGATCCGCGTTCAGAGTCCCAAAGTGACTGCTAATAGTTACTTCTGTGAGTTTTAGGAATTTTTATGTAGACGCCCGGAGTCTGGATTTGTGCCCGGTCGGTAATGGGCTTACGCCATACCTGGGACGAAAACATATTTGGCCTAAAGAGGGTATAGGCTTTCGAAAATACTATGTGATGTCAAATTTACTAATTTTTCTTTCCCGAACCATTTAAAAGCATCTTAAATAGGTACTGCTTTAACAACCTCACACTGTAGCTTGGATTGGTCTAGTATCAAGACCTTAGAAATGAATCTGGCAATCAGAACAACTGCCAAGATAATCTGAGCTTCGTGTTATAACCAAATTAATCAAATGTTTTTGGAGAAAGTATGGACAGTAAGCAAGACTTATTAAAACGCTAAGCAAAGTTTTACCTCTCAAATTACCCTTCAGCTTTTGCAGAATGACGGTAATCTAAATAATGTAATATTTAAGCATCTAGAATAATTCTTCTATTTACAGTACCTAACTATTAGAAGAAAATCTATATGCAATGCATGATACATAATTGATGCATGATTCTACATGTATCCTAAGAACTTGAAGATTGTGAGACATTCAACGGCAGAAAAATTACTATAAAGAATTTTGAAAAGGGTGAAATTGATTTTGGTACACTTTCTGCAGTTGCTTATTTATTTTTGTTTAGCTATTGGAATAGAAGTACACTTTTTTGGTAGCATAACTCAGCCCAGCCAGTAAAATGTTGCACACAAAACGTTTGCAGATAAATCGTCCAACACTTGTATGAAGTGAAGTGTCGAGGTTGGTAGGCCCACGGTGCAGCGAACCCTATTTTTTAAGCTTAATAAGTCATCAAATGATTTCTGCCGCTCTGGCGGAAGGGAGATTCAGACACTTACTGACTAAAACCTATCCATGTTCCTCCTAGTGCCCTTTGCGTTCTAGGGTCGCGGAAACTCTTTCGAACAAATTCTACAACCCTGGTAGGCACTGGCCCTAGCCCTGGCCCCGTCTGCTATGCTGAAATCTGTTTGAGGTACACGTGGTCTATGATGACCCATTTCGTTAAATTATGTTTGCAACAGCTAAGGCAACAGCATACTCGTACTTAAGTGCGCAACCAATCCGTTACCTTCCAGTTACATCACTGAATTTCACTACCGGGAGGCAGGTAGTCTCGCAGCTTCAAGTAGTTATGAGGTGGTGATTTTTTCCTTCCTACAATCTACTTCTCTCTTTGGGTGGTGACTTTTGTAACCCTGGGTCGACGGCGCGTTGTGTTCCACGTGTACCTCAAAGAGATTTCAGCACTGTAGATAGGTTCCGCTAGGGCCAGTTCCTGCCAGAGTTAAGGAATCTGTTCGAAAGCGTCACCGCGTCTCTCATCTGTTCGAAATCGTTCTTGGAACAGTACCTATTTGAGTACAACGGCCGTACAACAATCGCACTTTTTGCCAGGTTTCTGTAATAATGACTCCGAACTGTTTTAACATTTCCAATCATTACAATGGCCTAGAGGAAGCATTTCATGCCTGTTTAAAACATATTGACAGGGTCGGTGAGTACGAAAGTCTGACAACCAGTCTTACCAAGAGTATCGTATTACCCATTACTGAGTTGTGGAGGTCTGATAGGCAGTCGCTCCATGTAAAATACTGATATTCAGCTGCATCCGGTTCGACTGGAAGCCGACCCCAACATAGTTAGAGGGTCGGTGAGTACGACTTGGCAGTCATACCACCAGAACCGAGCGATAAGACAGATAAAGTACTGAAGATAACCTTATTTGTCGCATCTTTGCTACGGGATGTGCCTGGTAATATAGAGGGGAAGAGACGATAACAACAGCAGCTATGATAAGTCATTGGCTCATCAGGTAAAAAGAAGTCGTCATCAGCCAGATCAGCCAGTGCAGCGTAACTGTTCTCCAACATACTCTTCTACAATCGAAGATAAAACTAATGTGCTAGACAGACAGAAACTGGTAAAAAAACAGCTTGGAGATCTTCACAAACATTTGGAAGATTTTTCGATGAAGAAGTAGGTGTTGATTTTATATTAAGGGCCATGCGACCACAAATATTTCAGGATGTACGGGGAAAGAAGTAGTGGTGGGTCGAAAGAGGTCAGAAGCCCTTCGTCTTCGTTGATCTCAGATTTGCCTGAGAATGGAGTAGGACGCTATTCACAAAAGCTGTTAAATACATGAATATGCGATTTATGTCACGCAAGAGTACGCTGGTAATGTAAAACTGCCTAAAACAATGTTTGTGGAAAAACAATGTTTTGAAAATTTTCACCTGCAATACGCCGTTGTACACAATTGTGTACAGCAACCTCAAAAGAACTCTACTTGTTATTATTATTTTATATTTTTTATTATTTATTTGGTTTATAAACAACAATAAACGGTTCGTAAAAATGTAGCTATCCTTTTCATTGCGGAAAGAATAATTCAATTCGCGTAATAATAGAGAGCCATGTGTTGGCCCAACATGTAAAGATTATCTTGACAAAATTAATTTGGGAAAGTCAAACAGACAGAAATTCTTTAACAGTACGTATATTTCCCGCTCAACTCGTTCCCACACCTATTCGTTATTTTTTCTTTCGATGAATAGTTTTGACTTCAATGCTGTTTTATTTGTGACTATGTATAGAAACTATGTATGTGTAGTCTAAATATACCGGCGAACTGTGGGTGTACATCGGTACACCTCTGCCTAACCGTTTGGGGAATACAGGCGTGATGGTATTTTTTTTTAATGTATAGACATTATTTTTTAAATAATAAAACATTTGGAAAAATAAGTAAGGTAAATGTTATGGTATAAAAATGCCTACTTTTATTTTATTATTGTTTGGAAATCCTCTATCATTCAAAGATAATATTTAAAAAACGCAAAAAGTAAAACACTTATTGGGGACCGAACTCAAGCCTAGCGACTCAGAACGCGGTTGTCGAACCATTACACTACATGCTTCGATGGGAAGTAATCTAAAATAGCCGTTCTACTTTGCCATGATTGACTGTTTAGCTCCTTGAAGGTATAGCGTGATAATAAATATTTCAGCAGTTCAATCCTCAGCTATCTAAAGCATTCTTATATTGTTTCTCGTCTTTTTACAAAAACCCGTCGTAATCTGTAGGAGAATACAACATAATGCAACATTACTCATCCCCTAAAGCAGATAGCGTGATAATTTATAGCCTACGGCAAAATTTGGCCCATGTGGAATAATATATACTAAAATTTAACAGAATCTGTCCGGCAGTATTTGCGTGATGCTTTCACAAACAAACAGACAAACAGACAAAAATTTTAAAAAAAGTATTTTCGGCTTTAGAATCATTACCCGACCTCGTTGCAATCACTCTTTTCCAAAAATATTAAATGTACAGTTTTGACATCGCTACGATTTTATTATATGTATAGACTTATAGCTGTTGCCCGCGGCTTCGCTCACGTGGACCTAAGTGATACTTAACTAATTAAATATTGAATACTATGTCATCATAATCTTCCAAGGATGTCGAATGGTTGCTAAGGAGTAACTTTTGTGGGTTTTAGGAATTTGACTGTAGACGCCTGGAGTCTGGATTTGTGCCCGGTTAGCAATGGGCTTACGCCATACCTGGGACTAAAACATGTTTGGCGTAAGGAGCCATAGGCTTTCGAAAATACTATTTGATGTGATTTACTTAGTTTTTCTTTCTCGAACCATTGAAAAGCATCTTTAATAGGTACTGCTTTAACAACCTCACACTGTAGCTTTTTTTTTTTTTTTTTTTTATAGACGGGAAATCATCAAATAACTTCCCCCGCCCTGGGCGGGGCGGGAGGGAGTGTCAGACTTTTACTGACTAAAACCCGTCTATGTTCCTTCATGTGCCCTTTGCGTTCCGGGGGCGCGGTATCTCTTTCGAACAACCCGCAGCCCCGGCAGGCATCGGCCCTCAGTGGCCCCATCCAATTTGCTGACATCTCTTTGAGGCGCGCGTGGAACACGAACGCGCCGTCGACACGGTCTGTCGCTAGTGAACGTACGGACGGCGAGCTACCCATTGCTCACCGTCCACAGACCCGCGTCTACGGTGGCCGGGAGTCGTCTCGTGGCTCCCGACGCCCGGATCGTCTACCGCGGCGGCCGCTGGGACGGGGGACCCTCCTTTCTCTCTCCCGTCCCGCCGCCTCCTTCTCTAGCATTACAGCTTCGCAGAAGGAGGCGACTGCTTCCCATTCCCCCTCGCTCCGGACCATGGCCTGAACCAGTGCCGGACGCGAGAGGGCGCCGCCGCCGATGGCCGCCTCGAGGACTCGGCGGTGCTCAGCCCAAGCAGGGCACACCGCCAGAGTATGCTCCACCGTGTCCTCGGGGCGATCCTCACAATGGTGACATCCGGGCGTTTCCTCCCGCCCGATGAGGTGCAGGAACCTCCCGAAACTTCCGTGTCCGGTGAGGACCTGCGTCAGGCGGTAGGTGAGGGCGCCGTGGCGCCGCTCTAGCCACTCCTCAAAGAGGGGTCTTACCGCCTCAATCGAGGCGAGCCCTGCACGAGGTTGCGACAGTCGTTCTCTCCATGTCGCCATGAGATCGAGCCGGAGTTCCGTCCGCAGGGCGGCAATTTGCCGCGGCAGCGGAGTTTCGCCCCGGCCCAGTGCCTCCGCGCGCCACTCGTGTAGGCGCGCGAGGACCAGCGCCTCCAGATCCCATGGCGGCAATCCGGCAAGGAGGCTCGCTGCCTCGCCGGAGATCGTGCGGTACCCGCGGATCACACTGTAGCTTGGATCGGTCTAGTATCAAGACCGTAGAAATGAATCTGGTAATTAGAACAACTGCCAAGATAATCTGAGCTTCGTGTTAAAACCAAATTAATAAAATGGTTTTGGGAGAAACTATGGACAGTGAGCAAGACTTATGAAAACGCTAAGCAAAGTTTTACCTCTCAAATTACCCTACATCTTTTGCAGAATGACGGTAATGTAAATAATGTATTTCCATTTAGAAGTAATTTTAGTATAATTCTTCTGTTTACACCATCACGCCTGTATTCCCCGAAGGGTTAGGCAGAGGTGTACCAATGTACACCCACAGTTCGCCGGTATATTCAGGTCCCATGTAATAGGGGGCGAGCCTATTGCCATTAACCGGGCACAAATCCAAACTCCGAGCTGCTACTGTTCTTCTGTTTACAGTACCTACCTATTAAAAGAAAATCTATATGCAATGCATGATACATGATTGATGCATGATTCTACATGTATCCTAAGAACTTGAAGTCTGTGAGACATTCAACGGCAAAAAATGACTGTTAAAGAATTTTAAATGGGTGAAATTGATTTTGGTACACTTTCTGTAGTTGCATTTTTTTTTCTGTTTTGCTATTTTAATAGAAGTACACTTTTTTGGTAGCGTAACTCAGTCCAGACAGTAAAATGTTGCACACAAAACGTTTGCAGATAAATCGTCCAACACTTGTATGAAGTGAAGTGTCGAGGTTGGTAGGCCCACGGGCTGCGAACCCTATTTTTTAAGCCTAGTAAGTTATCAAATTATTTCTGCCGCTCTGGCGGAAGGGACACTGGCCCGGTAGGGCCAGTGCCTACCAGGGTTATGGAATTTGTTTGAAAGAGCTACTGCGACCTTGGAACGCAAAGGGCATCAGGAGAAACACGGATGGGTTTTAGTCAGTGAGACACTCCCTTGCGCTCCGCCCAGAGCGGAGGAAGTCATTTGATTATTTCCCATCCTTAACCCATTTAGATTAAGTAAAATAATTGAGGGTAGTGGTCCAATTTTTAAGTTATGGTTGTCTTTTTTCACTTATTTTAATAGTAGATAGATAGTGCTACAAAATCATAGCCATTTAAATGGGTAAATCCAGTAGTCTAACCGTTTATAAGTACAGGTAGGTACACCTTTTCCCTTTTTTTGGGTTTGCGTGTGACTTTTTTGTCTTATAAGTAGGTGTGGTTTGTATAATTTACATATTTACGTTTAAAATAAAGCCTACTCAACCGTCTTGCGACTTATATCTGCAAAGAAATCGTTCTTGGAAAAGTACCTATTTGAGTACAACGGACGTATTCATACAACAATAGCACTTTTTGCCAGGTTTCTGTAATAATGAGTCCGAACTGTTTTGACATTTCCAATCATTACAATGACCTAGAGGAAGCAGTTCATGCCTGTCTAAAACATACTGACAGGGTCGGTGAGTACGACTTGGCAGTCACACCACCAGAACCGAGCGATAAAGAAAGTACCGAAGATAACCTTATTTGCCGCATCTTTGCTACGGGATGTGCCTGGTAATATAGAGGGGACGACACGATAACAACAGCAGCGATGATAAGCCAGATCCGCTAGTGCAGCGTAACTGTTCTCCAAAATACTCTTCTACAACCGAAGATAAAACTAATGTGCTAGACAGACAGAAACTGGTAAAAGAACGGCTTGGAGATCTTCACAAACATTTGGAAGATTTTTCGATGAAAAAGTAGGTGTTGAATTTATCAAGGGCCATGCCACCACAAATATTTCGGGATGTACGGGTAAAGAAGTAGTGGTGGGTCTGATTTACCTACATGGTATGATATGGCTCTTGCAAAGTCACAGCCGTTGCATGGAGCAACTATTGTTGAGCTGTTCCGTAGCAAGATGCCATTTCCGCAGAAAAATCTTACATAATGTGCGACCTTCGTCTTCGTTGATCTCAGATTTGCCTCAAGATGGAGCAGGACGCTATTCACAAAAGCTATAAAATCCATGAATATGCATTTTATGTAACGCAAGAGTACGCTGGTAATGTAAAAAGTGCCTAAAACAATGTTTGTGGAAAATCATGTTTTGAAAATGTTCACCTGTAATACGCCGTTGTACCCAATTGTGTTCAGCCCCCTTCAAAGAAGTCTACTTGTTATTATTATTTATTTGGTTTATAAACAACCATAAAATAAACGTTTCGTAAAAATGTAGCTATCCCTTTTCATTGTAGAAAGAATAATTCAATTCGCGTAATAATATACAGCCATGTGTTGGCCCAACATTTAAAGACTATTTTGACAAAATTAATTTTGAAGAGTCAAACCAACAGAAATTCTTTTACAGTACGTATATTTCCCGCTCTACTCGTTCCCACACCTATTCGTTTTCTTTCTTTCGATGAATAGTTTTGACTTCAATGCTGTTTTATTTGTGACTATGTATTTGTATAGACATAATTTTTTAAATAATAAAAGATTTGGAAAAATAAGCTAGTTAAATGTTATGGTATAAAAATGCCTACTTCTGTTTTATTATTGTTTGGAAGTCCACTATCATTCAAAGATAAAATAAAAAAAACGCAAAAAGTAAAACACTTATTGGGGACCGAACTCAAGCCCAACGACTCAGAAGGCGGTTGTCGAACCTTTAGACCACATGCTTCGATGGAAAGTGTTCTAAAATAGCCGTTCTAGTTTGCCATGATTTACTGTTTAGCTCCTTGAAGGTATAGCGTGATAATAAATATTTCAGCAGTTCAATCCTCAGCTATCTAAAGCATTCTTATATTGTTTCTCGTCTTTTTACAAAAACCCGTCGTAATCTGTAGGAAAATACAATATAATGCAACATTACTCATCCCCTAAAGCAGATAGCGTGATAGTTTATAGCCTACGGCAAAATTTGGCCCATGTGGAATATATATACTAAAATTTAAAAGAATCTGTCCGGCAGTATTTGCGTGATGCGTTCACAAACAAACAGACAAACAGACAAAAATTTTAAAAAATATATTTTCGGCATTAGAATCTTTCCCCGACCTCGTTGCAATCACTCTTTTCCAAAAATATTAAATGTACAGTTTTGACATCGCTACGATTTTATTATATGTATAGATGTTAGTTGTCCTTTACGTCACTTTCATAGACATCTTTGTTGGATTATAATGACGTAAATATCAATTACTTATTTCGTCTATAGGTACTAATATTATAAGGGAGTAAATAGAATATCTGGAAATAAAGATCCGATCACAAAAAATATTTCAGTAGCAGAAAGCTAAACTATTGCTGAGTGACATAGGTTATGTTTTATGGTATACTAACACATAATCCTCGCGGTTTCACCCGCGTTTAATTACGCTTACTGCTCCGATCCCGTGTGTCGCATGATAAACGGACACACAAAAGGATATTTTTCAAATCGAGTCAGTAGTTCCTAATATTAGCGCGGTCAAACAAACAAACTCTTTACCTATATAAAATTACCATCATGTATTCCCCGAAGGGTTAGGCAGAGGTGTACCGATGTACACCCACAGTTCGCCGGCATATTTAGGTCCCATGTAATAGGGGGCGAGCCTATTGCCTATATAAAATTAATTATATGTTTGACTTCCATACAAACAAAGTTGCTAGTCGTTAACAATATAAACTAACCTGGAAGGTTGTATAACAGGTCTAACTATCAAAGATGCATCAGACGCAAATTTTCCGCATCTCAAGATAAAGAAAGCTATTTTCATTTTCTTATGCACCCGATTTATAATCATGGCGATCTTTCTAATTATAATATGACATCACTGTTATGACATCCATGTGATGTATTGCAGATTGCTGAACATTTGTTATCATGATGCAATGTTTACTATCTTGGAAGGTCATTGTCGAAACATTTCCTGTTTTAGTCGAATGTAATGTTAATATGCAATGCATGTGTTTGTCACAGGTTGATTAAGTTACGTGTACATGATCAATTTTTATTTATTAGCTCAGATAATTTAGTGACGGAGTAGTACGGTAGTAGTAGACTTGTAAGTTCAATTCATTTGCAATTTTTCTAACTCATTCTTTTTTTATGCAGTCCCACCCAACCAATTGCATTCAATCCAATCCAATTCCAAACCAAAACGTAGTCCAATTTTTAAGATCGACCTTTCTAAATTATGTTGAGGCCTTTTCCATTGTTTACCTCTCAATCCGTACTAATATTATAAATGCGAAAGTAACTCTGTCTGTCTGTCTCTTCTTCACGCCTAAACCACTGAACCGATTTCAATGAAATTTGGTACAGATTTAGTCTGGGACCCGAGAAAGGACATAGGATAGTTTTCATCCCGGAAATCCCCCGGGAACGGGAACTATTAATCCACGCGGACGAAGTCGCGGGCAAAAGCTAGTGTTTTATACTATAAAGAAGAAAAGTTTATTTTTTATTTTTTACACGATGCATGTAATCTCTGCAAGCGTCAATACGATTACAAAAATTCTCTCACTGATGAAAAGCTACACTATTGCCGAGAGCCATAGACTGATTGTTTAATGATATTCCCGGCATCTACCCGCACGAAGTCAAGGGCAGAACTTTATTTGTTAACATGCTTTGCCTAGTAGATAAGGATGCTCTTCATCTACCATAAACTTATTCTCATACCATAAGATACTGTTGTATGCTTATTACTCAGTTTTACAGATGTGCCAAGTGCCAACAACTGTTTATTTTGTATCTCAAAAACAAAATAATCGTTATTTTTATTTCTACATTAACAAGTATGTAAATTGCAGTGTGGCAGTATATTGAAACAGACGTGACTAATGGCACGTGTCAATTCGCACTTAGATAAATATTGACTTAGCACAGAAATAGGTATGAGGTAACTGTTTATTTTTTAAGACTTCTTGGCTTATTGACCTAGTGGCTGTAACTGCACAGGCTGCTAAATATTTGAGGAGACCGACTTGAGATTGGGTTAAATTGACATATAGCAATACCGTGTAATGTTAAGATTAATACAATTCTAAATGTTTATTTTCAATTACCATCACGCCTGTATTCCCCGAAGGGCTAGGCAGAGGTGTACTAATGTACACCCACAGTTCGCCGGTATATTTTAGGTCCCATGTAATAGGGGACGAGCCTATTGCCATTAACCGGGCACAAATCCAAACTCCGAGCTGCTACTGAGAATTTCATAGAAAAACCCAATAACACTTTTTGCTCGACCTGGGAATCAAACCCAAAGAAGAAACATAGTATTAATAAAAAATTCTGCTGCACTAGACTCTTATAAACTTGCTTGAACATGTATAAGGAAAGATACATTATAAACAATTAACACATAAACCATATTTTATCTTTATATTCTTTTGAACCCAAGCAAAGCCGGAGCAGAAGAGGAAGAGAATAGCTAATACAAGATCAGATGTATAAATGTGGAGGAAGCGAAAGAACTATGTAAGGATCATAGCAGGTGGCGTTCTGTAGTTTCTGCCTACCCCTATGGAAACAAGGTGTGAGTTTATGTATGTATATAGAATAGTTAAATACAAGCGAACTGAAAACCTCCTCCTCCTCCTACATTTTTGAAGTCGGTTAAAAATGAGACATGAAAATAAAACGACCATAACTCCAAACTTTCTAGACCTAATTATTATAAATTTGAGCTACTTAAATACAAACTAATTAAAATCAAGCACTACAGTCGTTCATCATGAACAAACGACGATGGGAAATAGGTTAGCACCGACAGCGCTGGAGCAACATAACACTATGCATTGTTGTCATCGGTCGGTAGACCCAACAAGCCACAGGTTAGCTACAAGTGGTTTCAAATGACAGCGAATCTTGAGACTTGTACACTCGGGAGGCGAACTCGGGGTTAGTCTGTCGCCCAAACAGAGATAGGTCCGAGAGTAAGGCGCGCGTGGTGTTGCCCTTTTCTGAAGTATATGCGGTTGGTGGCTGACGGCTGCGCCGGGTGATGGGACCGACCTTGGCTTGTGGTGATAAAGAAGAATGTTCAGAACGACACCCATGCCTCTGTTAATGATATTTAGAGGAACGCCGTGGGATTTTATTGGGTAGGAGTGCGACACACCGTTCCTGCTTCCCCGAGGCGGAGACAGTCCTTGAGGAATTGCACATAAAAGAAGACACTGGGCTTATCAGCTGTTTATTGTGGCGACAGACAAAGGCGAAGATGGAGGGACAAGCTTGAAGTTTATATCCAGAATTGGTATACACAAGCTCAAGGGAGAGACGATTTAAAAGGAGAAAGAAAGACCTTTGCTCTGCAGTCACACAACACAAGTTAAACATAAATAATAATATTGTTTGGTGTCATAATCACCAATATTTGTTTGTTCCATAATGGTGATGACGGTGAATAAAATAATGGCACAGTCATTTGTTTTAGTTTTATTGTCTAATAGAGGAAACCTGACTTCTGTGCCAATGATGATGAAGCTTGAAGCAATAGAATCAAGTCTAGGCATGATGACGTACGGTATAATTACTATAAATATAATAATAACATAACCAGCCTATTATTGTCCCGCTATAGGGCAAATGCCTCTTCTAGAGAGAAGCCACGAGCATTGATCACCACCCTTAAGGCGGATTAGCAATTTCAAACTTATTATGTAGGTATAAACAATTATAAGTTAGGATTCGAGCTAAACTTAGGAAGTGCATAAAATTTAAAAAGTAACATTGGTAGTTGCTTAGTACCAAACCCATAACTTTAAGGCTATAGAACTACAGAAAAAAAAGAGATAGAAAACCACCACAAACAGAGATGATGACATCATCAAGATAAATAGACCCAATCAAACACAGCCTAAGGTTGAAAATAAAGACACAGTAAAATGGAAATGACCACGTTTGTTCAAACATCACAAAGATTTGCAGCGACACGTTTCCAGTGTCCAATTTCCGTTCAAGAAAACCAGGTTTTCACAGCAATAAATTCAAAATTGACCAGAAAATCCTACTACTATTATAAAGGCGAAAGTTTGTATGTATGGATGGATGTTTGTTACTCTTTCACGCTTAAACGGCTGAATGGATCTGGATGAAATTTGGCACAAAGATAGATTATAGTCTGGAATAACACATAGGCTACTTTTTATCCCGGGAAAATGTACGGTACCCGTAGGATAACACATCAACTGTGACGCGGACGAAGTCGCGGGCAGAAGCTAGTGCCGAATAAATGGTTAACATAAACATCCCGTATCGATATTCCTAACTGTAATACTAAAGTATTATGGGCTCTTAAGATTTTATCGTCATTTGAGAATACATTAGAGCGCCGGGACTACATTTACAATATAAATTTCTTATTGTTATAACGGAGTTTCTATTAATTTCGTTGTTATTCATTCAAATTGCATTTTTATTTGTTTAGCTTGTTGCTTTGCTTTTCTCTAATAACGTTTAGGGTTTACGATGTATTTTAGAATCGATTTTTGCATGTTAGTAATTGCAATTAGACTGTTAAAAGGCACTTTGGAGCGTCATTTTTAAGAAAATATTTAGCATTGATTTTCCATTGCAAGTTAAATTGCATAACAATTTTTGTTTATTAGCCTTTACTGTCCCATTCTCTGCTAAGGTCTCTCCATTCTTTCTACATCCCTCTGTTATATGTCCTGTCGCCACTTCCTTAACTTAATACTAACATAACTTGATATTATAATTTCCATTACACATTTTAATTAAGCAAGCATTAAGTTGGTTTTACTAGGTTATAATAATATAACGACTTTTTGTAAAGCCTCATTTCAACGTTCTAAATCTAAAAAACTTGAACTTACTTGCCAGTGTTAATATTTCAACTGTAGTTTAACTTTGACACGCAAGCATCGCGTGATTGTGTTCCTAAAGATTTATGTTCAGTGTTGCCAACTTCGAAAATGGTAAAAATGAGTTTGCGCTTGGAAGGTCGAAGGGGACAATAGTCTAAGAGTTGGGCTGTATATATATTTTTAGCAAACCTCATTGTACGAAATGACTATAATAGTACCTGGAATCATAATAATTTGTGTTGAAATACGTTTATGACTAGCTGTAAATGGCTCGAGTTTGTAATAAACGACTAGGTTAGGCAACAAATAAGTTACAAAGCGTTACTTTGTACTAAATAGAAAAGAAGAAAAAACAAATATTGAAATAGGAATGATGTAAAAGATGACATAACTTTTGAATCATTCCAAGACTTTAAAAATCTTTACAAATAAATGTAAGACTATGATTGGCTGCGGGTGGTTCGAAAGAGATACCACGCCCCCGGAACGCAAAGGGCACAAGAAGGAACATGGATGGGTTTTAGTCAGTAGAAGTCTGACACTCCTTCCCGCCCCGCCCAGGGCGGGAGACGTCATTTGCTGATTTTCCATGCGTAAAAAACACTATGATTGAGAAGCCCATGATTGGGTTGCATGAAAGAAGCCTCCCCGAGTACTCTCCGACCTCTATTACGTCCGCACCACTTCTGTCGATTGGTCCTTTCACCGCGATGGCAAATTTAAGCTCTAATCCGCTCTCCTCAAGGCAAAAAGTACACTGACAAAATAATATTATTTAATATACCTCACATATCATCACGCCTGTATTCCCCGAAGGGTTAGGCAGAGGTGTACCAATATACACCCACAGTTCGCCGGTATATTTAGGTCCCATGTAATAGGGGGGCGAGCCTATTGCCATTAACCGGGCACAAATCCTAACTCCGAGCTGCTACTGAGAATTTCATAGGAAAACCCAATCGCACTTTGCTCGGCCTGAGAACCGAACCCAAGACCACTAGCGTAGCAGACACCCTTAGGATCACTAGGCTAACGAGGCAGCCAATCGAGGTATTATTTATTATCTACAGATATATGTCATCAATACACGACGAAACAGGAAGCCCTCAGTAAACAAATGAACCCTTTTAAATAATTCCCAAGCACTATTAATAAGAATAAATGACTAAAATAGTACAATGAAAGACCATAAATCCGAAATTTTGAATCACAATTCGGAACATTAGTCACATAAACTTCCGTATCCCGGATCATAAATATTATCTTCCTTAGTATCTATTCTACCTTTTCAATTGTATTCTAACAACTATTATCCCATTCTCTAAATTTCAGATCGCAGAATCCGGTATTCTGATGGTAAATCATATTTACCGGTAAGAGAACATTCCCATTGTTTTACCCATCCGGTATTCATGAATTACCCGGCAGGTTTCCGACCTTGAATTTGTGACCTTTGTCTGTAACCTTGACCTCGTTAATGTCTTCACAATCCGGCTTAATGTTAATTATAAGTCATGTGGTTGTGTAATTGATAAAGATTAAGGTAATCCTGGGTTTTATGTCTGGGGTAAAAATGGCTAGATTATTATTTCAGCAATGTCTTTCTTCTGAAATATTGCTGTCATCACAAAGGCTGCTTTCTTTTTCTTTTCTCCTGAGTTTTGTTTCATGATCTAGAAAGTTAAATTTTCTTTTTATAATTTACATTCCACATTATTTTGCTTAGATGACTTGTTTGTAGTTCTGCCAAAACAACACTATAAAATAACTACCATTTTTCAACGTAGGTACCTAACTGTAATTATTTTGAATATAATTTAACGCTAAATAATTTTAAATTTATTGAAAGCATGCAATTTGGGTGTAGATTGAACTTTCATTACTTAGTTAGCATATTGAATTACTTTTACATTATTAGACAGAACTTACAGTATTTCATTACTTTACATACATTGTTCTTTTTATTTCATTGTTATTAGCAAGCTCTTCCTTCACTATCCACTACCCAATATCTCTAAATTCTATATCAAACTGTTCATTATTCGTTCTATAGTTCATTGCTTTTACAAATACGCTCTCTCAGCTTCCCTCGATATTCTAACAACCAGCTTCCAATCTCAAATGCACTTTAATTTCATAAAACAAACTCAGTTACAGCTTTTGATGACTCAAGCAAATTGAACTGAATCTTAATTTAATTAACACTGAAAATAACACGTTTCAACATTATTTCTAGTTAATTGAAAATTTTAATTTGATGCGTTGATGACAAAATAACAGGGGTTAGTACTTGTTTGGGTATAATTAATGTTTTCACTCGTTATGTTTTTGGTTAGTTCTATTCCCTGGAGTTTTGTACTTAAGTGTCGGGACACACGCATGTTTTGAAGCTAAAAGTATTCGATTTGGACGATTTTCCAACGTAGTGTGGGACGCCCTGTAACATGGTGGATCGACGAATTAAAGAAGCGGCAGGCAGCGCATGGAAAAAGGAGCCTAGCACCGAGATAGTTGGCGCTCTTTGAGGGTGGCCTACGTACAGCAGTGGACGACTATAGGCTGATAATATGATGATTCGATTCGATTGATTTTGTGAATTGGAAATATTATATATAAAATAAAAAAAAATAAAATAATAATATTACTCCATCTGCAGCCCTCAAAATAATATTTGGATATATAATCAGATTAAAAACTACAGCAAAAACTACAATAAAATATGAAAAAACGAAGAAAATCAGAAGAGAATGACGGCTGTCAAGGCCGTCATTAGACGATATATGGAATTAATAGAAGAAAATATGTACTAATAACTATGTTGACACGCGCCAGAGCCCGCTTAATCGCACAGCCACCATCTCCGGACTCGTCGCCCAGCTCCGCCTCGCCGCCGTCGGAAACCAGCCCCACCGTGAGTGCAGTGACACCGACCGCGGCAGTTGCGTCGAGCTCTAGCGACGAGTACTTCTCTCCGCCGACGACGCCACCACCTGTACGTCGACGGGGAGGACGCCGGCCGCCGATCAGTTTAGGACTCCGAGGCCCACTGGCCTCTGATAGGGTCCCCGCTACCGGTGGAAGTGTGCAGCACATGAGATGGACACAGTCTATTAATGAAAGTGTCATGCGCTCATACTTTGGGGCTACAGAGGGGGGAAGTAACCTGACTGCGTACCGTGGTCGGATGCTCTCTCTGTTTCAGGTGCTTGAGCCAGCTGTCAACGTTACGGCACAACGACTGTCGGATCAGGTGCGTGTCATCTTGCGTAATCATATGTTGGATGATACTGTGCTTGATCGCATTCGAACTGAGATGCAAAGGAGCCATGTCATTACTCCTCCATCGCAGACTGTGGATGTGGCACGGCCACAATCCATCCCAACATCCAGTCGTGTGGATGAGGAAAGTGATGACATGGTTACTCATGTAAGTACCCAGTGTAGTGAGGAATTGAGGAGTGCTTTGGAGGGTGCGATTCGGGAGTATCGACTAATGCCGCTCGAGCTCAGACCACGCTTACCTCGTTTGCCCATGCATAACAAAAATAAGGCGTTGGTGTGTGCTCTGGATTCACAGTTATCGAATTATTTTGATAGCTGTGAAGACCTTGCTGATGCGCACTCGATTCTGTACTGTGCAGCTGTTGCGGCGTGTCGTGTAGCTCACGTTAGATTTCCAAATAATGATAGAGCTGCGCGACCAGCTGTACCAGTGTGGCAGTGCAGGATTGAGCGGCGTATTAGTGAGGCCAGAGTGCTCATTGGCAAATTAACCTGCTTCAGGGAGGGCAATACTCGCCCAAGAGTGATGCGCTTTGTGAGACGGGCATTCTCGGGGACTGATATCAGGCCTCGAGACTATATGTCCCAGGCCACAGAGCGCATCGACTTCCTGAAGCAGAAGGTGTATGCATGGGCGAGTCGTATTCGTAGGTATAAGCGGCGAGTGGAACGATATACCCAGAATCGTACATTCCAAAGAAATGAAAGGTGGGTTTATAGGGATTGGGAGCGACCGGACCAAGGTGTGTCTGATACGTGCCTGCCGGATGATGACGCCATGTGTTCATTCTGGCGTAGCATCTGGTCGGTGCCTGTCAGCCACACTGAGGGTGATTGGACTCGGGATATCGAGCGAGCGTGTGATCCAATACCAGAAATGGGGGCAATTACCATCAGCCCCCAAGATGTAGCTCGTGCGGTCCGTCCATTACCTAATTGGAAATCTCCTGGGCCGGACGGGCTGCATAATTTCTGGATAAAATGGTTCAGAAGATCGCACGTTTGCTTGGCGTCCCGATTCCAGTCAGCCTTGGAATCTGGATCGCTGCCCCAGTTTCTAACGACAGGAATAACCCACCTGCTCCACAAATCAGGTAGTACTGCGGAACCCAAAAATTATAGACCGATCACATGCCTGCCGACGGTCTATAAGGTTCTTACATCCATTTTGAGAGCTAAAATTAACAAACATATTGACACTAATTCTATCATGTCTCCCTCTCAGAATGGATGTAGGATTGGATCCCGTGGTACTAAGGAGCTGCTCCTCATTGACATGGCTATCAGCCAACAGGTTCGCCGATCTCGGAAGGATCTGTCGACATGTTGGATAGATTACAAGAAGGCCTATGACTCGGTGCCACATACATGGCTCATGAGGGTGCTGGAGTTGTATAAAATTGATGCAACTCTACGCGCCTTCCTGATGTCGTGTATGGGGAAATGGAGTACGGTCCTTCGCTATCCAGGATGTCGAAATATCCAGAGGAATAGCGAACCGATAAGGATTGAGCGTGGTATATTCCAGGGCGATAGTTTGAGTCCGCTTTGGTTCTGCTTAGCCTTGAATCCCCTAAGCACACTGCTGGAGGATTCAGGTCTAGGCTATCGGTTGAAGAGAGGAGGTCAGGTAATATCTCATCTGCTTTACATGGATGACCTGAAACTCTTTGCCCCCAACAATTTGCAACTGACGGAGCTACTGAAGGTAACAGAAACTTTCAGTAGCGCCATCAGGATGGAATTTGGTGTGGACAAATGTGCGGTCATGCATGTCAAGCGAGGGGAGATTATGGAGTCCGAGGGAGTTCAACTCTCGGAATCCATAAACCTTAGATCCCTTTCTTCAACGGAGTCCTATAAGTATTTAGGTATGTCGGAAGCGTTAGGCATCAATACTGTTGACGTGAAGCAATCGTTGAAGGAGCGCTTCTTTGGCCGCCTGAAAAAAGTATTTAATAGTCTTTTATCAGGCGGAAATAAGGTGCGCGCCTTCAACGGGTGGGTCATGCCGGTATTGATGTACTCTTTCGGCATACTTAAATGGACTCAAACAGAACTCGACGCCCTGGATAGGAGGGTCCGTACATTGTTAACGGCATATCGGATGCATCATCCGCGGTCATCGGTGATGAGACTGTATATTCCGCGGAAGTGTGGAGGTCGTGGCTTCTTAAATGCTAAGACTCTCCACAACCGCGAGATATGCAGTCTCAGGGAGTTTTTCCTTGAAGCCGACGTGGGGATGCACCGAGATGTGGTGGCAGTGGATAAGGGCCTCACCCCGCTCTCCTTGGCTAAAGAGAACTGGCGCAAACCAGTAGTGCTGGAGACTAAAGATCGCGAGGAGGTATGGCAGAGTAAGGAGCTTCACGGACGCTTTTTCCGGGCCTTACATGGGCCCGATGTAGATTTCTTAGCGTCCGTATCCTGGCTTCGCTTCGGTGACCTATTTGGGGAAACCGAGGGTTTTGTCTGTGCAATTATGGACGAAGTTATCATGACGAATAACTACCGGAGATATATTGTGAAGGATGGCACGGTTGACATTTGTCGGGGATGCCACCGGCCGGGGGAATCAATCCGCCACATTATCTCTGGGTGTTCTCGTCTAGCTAACGAAGAGTACTTGCATAGGCACAACCTTGTAGCCAGGATCATCCATCAGCAACTTGCTCTGAAATACCACCTTGTAGAATCGGAAGTACCGTACTATAAGTATGTGCCCGACCCAGTTCTCGAAAATAGCCATGTCACATTGTACTGGGACCGATCCATCATCACTGACAGGACTATTGTAGCCAATAAGCCTGATATAGTGGTGGTGGATCGCTTAGAGAAGCGCGCAATGATTGTTGACATAACAGTCCCACATGACGTGAACCTCGTGAAGGCCGAGAATGATAAGAAGATCAAGTATCTTGACTTGGCTCGCGAGGTTGTCGACATGTGGGATGTGGAGTCAGCGATTATTGTGCCGATAGTCGTCTCAGCCAATGGCTTAATTGCCACGAGCCTCGACCAACATCTTAGGAGGCTCTCGTTGGGTAGCTGGATCAAGGGCTTGATTCAGAAAGCGGTTCTCCTAGACACGGCGCGTATCGTTAGGAGATTCCTTTCTCAGGAGCCCTGACCACCGGTGGCTTGGACCCTGTTCCCGACGCCGGTGGGCTACTATATTTTATATTTTTAAATGTTTTTATATTTTTTAGTAATATTTAAAAATGTAATTTATATGTTTTATTAATGAATAAATGGATTAATAATAATAATAGTATTTTTTTTTTAATATCTAATATTTAATAATATTAAATATTAGATATTAAATATTTGATTTTGGGAACAGAATTTAGTATACTTACCATTGACGTAAATAAATCCTTCAAAGTAAATGTTTCCAATGTAAATGTCGATGTAGTTAAATTAAACCTGTTATTTAGACTGTTTCTGTGAGGCCTATTATTTGACTGTTATAAATTTAATTGCAAGTGAAATATTTGAATCATATCTCTAGGAATTTGTTATACTCAAACATCATTCTGAGTGTATCCATGATACATAATTCCGTTCAGAGAGAAAAGTCATGAAAATGAATCGTTCTTACTTGTTAGTTTGGATGATTCAAGAACTATTTATGATGAAGAATGACGCAAGATTTATGGATAGTAGATCTTCATAGATAATTCTTTGATGTTTTTAAAGAAAACAGATTCAGACCCGTATCTTGAAATAAAATACTAACCAACGTACGAATAATTAAAATAATAAGCCTGCACTTAACGCAACATAAATCTAAGTATATTTTTGAACCAACCGACATTACCTACTACCTATGAAATACTTAAATAATAGTGAACAATACTCAATATCTTTATTGCTTTTCCATATGTATTGTCAGGTGGTAAATATATGTATAATTGAGATCATTATGGACCCTGTAGGGCACAGCAACATAGGGTTAGGAGAGAGGAGGCCCTGTTTTAAAAGGTAATTAAGTTGTACATAGAAATAGGTAATATGAATCTAGCTTTACTACCTATCCATCAAATAGAATACTAGCATTCTAAAAGACTTATTTCATAGAAGCCACTAAAAACTACTACCACTACTACTACCACTACTACTACCACTACTACTAGTGGCTTAGCCACTGAAAATAACGAAACGATCTCGAATAGTCTACTCGATAAGAGATCTAGAATCGCAACAAAACGGAGGCGCGCGCGCCGATAGCCGCGGTATGTGACGGACATAATTATAGTCTTACTTGCATGCTTTCTTTTTGCATCGTACGCTTAGGACTTGCAGACAGATCGCTTTGTTTTAACCATTTCGAGAGATGAGTTTGCGTATGCGCTTGTATTTGTTTTAAATTAATTGGCTTATAAAGGACGAATGAATTTAAAGTCTTGCCAAATTAGGAAGTTTCTTGTTAAACTATTGGAAATATTTTGTTTTCTTTAAGAACGTTATCCTACTTGGTGATATACTAGTAAATATATATTCTTAATTTCTTCTAATATTTTTTTATAATAATTAACGTAAATCATATAGTAAAAATAATATCGTATAAAAATTAATAGTAATATCTTGAATATTTGAATTTTCAGAATAATGAAAAAAAAGGTTGTGTTAACTATCTTTAAATGCGAAAATTTGTTTCGTATTTGTCTGCTTGTATGATACACTTTCACGGCTAAACCACTAAACCGATTTTGATGAAATTTGGAACGAGGTAAGTTCGAACCCCACGAAAGGACAAAGACTACTTTTTAGTCCGCGACTTCGCCTACATCCGCGATAACCAACACTTACCCGGACAAAGTCACAAACAAAAGCTATACCTACACGATAATTAAGACTTTTAAAAAACAAAACTGTAAAGAACGATGTCAAATTAATTAGCTTAGCCAATAATTTGATGTTGATCTGATATGTCAGTCGGTAATGTATTGAGATCGTAAAGCTGCACGAGTGTAGCAAACGCACACGCGATTTGACCACCTAGGTTTATCATCTAACGATCATCGTTATAAATAGGCTAGATTTTGATAGGGACTTTGTCTGCGTGGAAGTGAAAGACCGACTTATTTGACTGTGTCGCAAAATCCGTTCCTAACTGAAGTCTTCTGCTTATGAACTAACTTACGCTAGCATAATAATTTGCATCTGCCATGTTATCTCTTCACCACCTTTGGTTGACTGGTAGAGAATGCTTATTTATGGCATTAAGTCCGCCTTTGTACTTGTTATTGCAGAAAGTTAAAATAAATAAATTAGTAAATAAACTACCTACCTGCCAAATTTCAGCTGCATTGGTTAAGTAGTTTTCGAGATGTTGTGTTTGATTAGTGAAATACCATACTATATTAAAATAATTATAACTGGTGCTTAAGCATAGGAGGTTTTCCTAGTTTAAGTACAGTTGCATGTTCTCCAGTATCTTGCGTACAGTCGGTTGTCAGCATTATCTGACCCACCCTAAACACAATCGAAATTGGACCTTCTGCCTATGATAATAAGGTTTAATTTCAATTTATATGAGGTTATCAGTCAAGTGCTCGAGAACTGAGAAGGAATAAATACAAAAAAAATACACACACGCAAATTTGATCTTTATCACGTTAGCATTGGGTTAAATCTTATAACAACTTGTTATAATATAATAAGTGTAATAGCTTATTTTAATGAGTTCGGTCAAGTAACTCTGGTCTCGTGGTCTGTGTGTAAGACTGAGAGTGACAAGTTGCGAGATCAAATCCCGCGACGAAGATATTGTTTTGCTTTCAATTTAGAATTTATTCTAAAAGTATTTCTTGTATTATTGTAAAGAACTATAGACGGATAATCTTCAAATATAAAGTTTCTAAAATGGTAATATTTTGGCATAACTTGTATTAAGTGGGTAGTTGAAAAATAAATATTTGTATTCATTGTAAAACTGGTATTCAAATGCTACTAACTAAGGGTATGCAGTGACAACGCGCAAACGATAAGGTTGGCTGCTTGTGCTGTGCAAGAATAAGCTTTATTATAGTATACTATATGGTTTAAATTCTTTAGTCTTGTGGTCACTAATCGTTGTTTACGTTCGAAATCAAGTTTAACCTAAATATAGCTTCTGCTCAGGTGTTTCTTTTTTAATTATTTTATTATACTTTTTTTACAGTTCTTTAATGGACAACGCATAGAAATAAAACTAAACAATTGCAAATTTAAAATGTTTATTATTTCATTAAAACACTTAGGTAAATAAAGTAAGTAAATGCTCACATATTTCCAAATTAATATACAATATATTATGAGGATGCCATAATCAAATCTAACCATTTATAAACATTAAAAAGGCATGTTTTCTTGAAAGTTTGTTATCGAGAAAATTTATTTTATCTGTGAAATGCTTTAAAGATTTATAGCTGCCTATTATACGTAGTGAATAAACATGTCATTTAAATAGAAAAAAAACTATTTATGACAATAACATCACCACGTAATTGGCAACATTTTAATGGTTTAACAATCTATCCATTGAGCATTTACTTACATGGTGTGTTTAAAAATATCCTAGATTAATTAGTAGCGGAGTGATGGCGCACCGTTCCTTGTTACGTTCATCTTTGTTCGATTTAAATGTTTTTTTTTTTCATCAGTGAAGATCACAACATTTTCTTCTCAATTAAAATTTAAATATTCCTGGGCAAAACGGACCCCTCTTCAGCAGGTGTCAATGCTATTTTCTGTGCCGGTTTATAATTCCTTATTCCAGCAGCGTGTAAATGCCTTCTCACTGTTTCCACTGAAATATGGTGTTTTATTGCGGTTACACTAATGGGCAATCGCATTCGGGACTATACTTGATGTTTTTTGCCCCTGGACGAATCCGCTGAATATTTACTTTGTCTCCATAACGTCTTAGCTACAGTCGTATTGCTCTAAAACAAAAAAAAAAACTTTTTTGGAACCGTTTATGTAACTTGTAAGAAGTGAATGTAATAGTAAAATAGCCAACTACGCGTTCATTAATCACAATCAATTAAATAAAATAGGTATAAAAAAAAACACTTACTGCTATATTAAGACGACGACCAATCTCTCTAATTCCAACATTCTGCTCATGTAAAAATATGATTTTATGTTTGGTATAGTCATTAAGCTGCGACATGATGCTTTTT
Organism: Caradrina clavipalpis; assembly: GCA_932526535.1. Taxonomy (NCBI): domain Eukaryota; kingdom Metazoa; phylum Arthropoda; class Insecta; order Lepidoptera; family Noctuidae; genus Caradrina; species Caradrina clavipalpis. The sequence continues at coordinate 1,221,646 of OW052101.1, forward strand.
TACACCAAATTGCTTAAAAATACTTAACGAGTTATGCGAAACGATTTACAAATGTGTGTGCACAGTCAATGCTAATAGGCGTAGTGTAACTTTTGTCACTTAAGTAGACGAATTTATTATCTACCTCACGAAGCAAATATATGTGAACTTAAACTTTTTTAATTTACCCACCTGTTTACAAGATAAGTTATTAGGCGTAAATCATATTGGCCGTTCTTTAATAATGCAAACAATTTTGTAGAAATGAAATCAAATTAAAAAAGAAACTGATAACAGGTGGACTGTGTTTTCGAACCCACATGTTGTTCCTCGCCAATCCAACATCAAACCGCCAAGCCACAAGAACTTGTTAAGACTCCACGAAATTCAAGATTGGGTTCTAATTATGTAAGGTGACTTAAAAGGTTTTTAACTTTAATGTCAACGAGATAATGATTAAAATAGCTTAACAAAATGATAATTATAATGCCGGTGGCTCCGGCAACGTTGGGTGGGTTTATGCGTGTCTGTATTCATCGATAAATTGAAATTAAACCTTATTATCATAGGCAGAGGGTCCAATTTTGGTTGTGTTTAGGGTGGGTCAGATAATGTTGACAACAGACTGTACTTTATATAAGATTCGGTATAAAATAACTACTAAGAATGGTTGATATGAAAAGAGGGGATCGTAATATTTTTTACAAATTCGTATACATACCAACAAATATTTAGCCCAATAACTTACATGTCCCTAAATGAACCAATCAAGTATTTTAAAGTAATTACGTCACAAAAAAGTGTTATAATTATTGTTATGTAAGTGAACGAAAATTCATTAGTTTTTTAGCTAAACTGGTTCTGGAGTTAAACAATCGCTTACATCAATACTTGTTTATGAAACAGGAATATTTTTGGCTGTTGTATTGTACGTAGTAAAGTTAGTTCAGCCTTTTCTACGGCACCGGGCAATTTTTAGACACATCTTTATCATAAGCCTAAATTGTTTGGACTTGTGATTACAAATTGGCTAGAAATAAATTAGCGTACTTTTTGTAAGATTACAATAGGTACGCAATTTCGTAGATTTCTCGTAGATTTTATATCTATGGTAATAAAAACCTGTGACGTCACTTATTTGCCAAACAATTGACTAAATATTTATCGATTTCCAATCTAATTTTACAGTAAATTGAATTGGCTTAAGTGTTTTTAGAGAAGTATAGTGTCTTGGTTATTGGTAAATAGTGTCAACTAGCTAATCGTCAATGTTATTCATTTCTCATTCACAGTGTCTACAAGTGAATCATGCTTACAGGCTTAAACTCCATCTACACCTAAGCTAAAATAATTCCATTTTCCATGACAGAAATATATTTATTTTTATGTCTTTAGATGGCAATCAAACCCACTAGATGTTAAGTGATCACCGCTACTAGACATCTGCAATACCAGAGGCCTTGCCAAGCGTTGCCATCCCAAAGACAAAGTTGAAATGTCTCATGTGAAGTATCAGAAATAGTAGAAAGGTTCTATTTTGTAAATGCCTTAATTTCCAATCACCTATTTACCGTCTGATATTTGGCGAAAACCAATTACTATTTTATTTTACAACCAAAATATCTTTACCCCCTATTAACCAAACAGCTTTAAACTAAACTCAATCAACCTATTTAGTCTTCAACAAAGGCCGAAAGACATCAAAGAAAACTGAAACAACACTAAAACTAAACAGCGTCTGAAACTAAAACGGCACAAGTAAGAAACCGATACAACGTAGGATAATGTAATAATATAGTGAATTCGAGCGTCCGCTCTTGGATTATTTTCCCAGAGCGCGGCGTAAGGCGTAATCTCATAATATGGCGCCCATCCCCCGGCCTTTACTTGAGTGGCTTCGCTTATATGCCGCTGTTGTATCCACGTATCAAAATCTCCGAAATTGAGGCTTGTAATGTGATATTTAATACGTGTAAAAGGTTAATGTCTATAAATATCTTTGTGTTCACAGTTATATGATGAAAATTGTAGCGAAAATACTTGTGTATTTGGTATGGTAGACTCTTCTAGAAAGGTACTATACACTCGAATCTTCTGGCAGGAACAAAAAGTAATATATTCAATTCATTCATTCATGTGGTTACGATGTTGGACTCACAACTTTACTGTGTTTTAATTACAGTAATTTTAACCTGGACTTGTCTCAAATCGCCAATCCGCCTTGAGCAAGCGTGGTGATCAATGCTCGAGCCTTCTCTGTATGAGAAGAGGCCTTTGCCCTGCAGTGGGACAGTAATAGGCTGGTATTATTTATTTATTTTAATTTTAACCTCAAAATTACTGTGATTTTGATAGTTATTCGATACAACCAACATCAAACGTATCGATATTTTGAACATTATTTGTAAGTCTTTTTTTGAAGGCAACTTTCAGGAAAAGAATCTCGGGAAATTCAAAGTTGTTTCTTCTTCTTCTCGAGAGTAAATTTTATTGTGTACCATTCTTGAGAACATTAGAACATGGTATTATTCGTTCATGTTCTGTGACAGTTTAATTACGAGAGGGTTATATAATGTAAGGCTTTCAATTAATTAGAATGTCAGTTTTGAGGTGTGAGTAAACGTACTTTATTCATGTAGCAAAACTTAGTTAAACAATAAATAATTAAATTAAAAACTATGTACAGTTAAAAAAAAAAAAAACAAAAAGAAAGGAAGGTCATAGGGCATCAAAAAACTCATCCGCATCGCCGTCAATGGGACATGTGCCCAGAAGGCTGGCAGCATTGCCACGTTGTATGGCAATGCTGATTCTTTGGCCCAAGAAAAGTCCAGCCCTCTGGTCACGTGAAGAATCGACCAGTCGCTTGGCTAACTGATAACATTTACAAATGATTCTCTTCAATTATTTACAAAGATATGTATGAATAAGAAAGGAGAAAGAATATATTGTATTAAAAAACCTATATTTTATTATTGTTTATAAGTTTCGTGTAGATAATTTTCAAATTAAATAGATATTTATGAACAGAACTTAATTAAATACCCTTCATATTGAACAGCACTTTTCTAACTCTTATTCTTTTATTTAGTCTAAGATTAAAATAAAATAATGTGAGAAGAATAATGAAGAAATACCGTCCAACATTGTTCTTGTTTCGCTTCGTGAAATATTCTATTGGAATTTATAAATTGCTCCCAGCTTATACCTATTGGTTTGAAAGAAGTATTTTTAAAGAAACTAAACAGGATTTTATAGAATAATTTTCTATTAAACTTTCTCTCTCTTTTATTATTTGAATTTCTCTTTACTTTAAAGGTACCTACTATGCAATTAAGCTGTATGAAAACATACAGAATGTAATCTAAGCTTGCAGACAGCGAACATTAGGTAGCTCGCCGTCCTCTCAGAACCAGCCGGCTTATTCTGTAAGAAATCTCCCTCAGTGAATTAAGGTGAAGTGAGCTAAAACTGGGCTGTCACTATACGATGCTAGGGATTGACAGGTCGCCACACGCTCACTTCACGGAAGGAGGGTTTTACAGAATAACACCGCAGGCCCGGGTCGACGGCGCGTTGTGTTCCACGCGCGCCGCAAAGAGAGGTCAGCATAGTACTCGTAGACGGGGCCCGCTAGTGCAAGTGACTGCTAGGGTTGCGGTATTTGTGTCAAAGAGTCCCCGCGCCCGTGGGAAACAAACGGCATTAGGAGGAACACGGTTGGGTTTAAGTCAGTAAGAGTCTGTGCGGAAAGAGTCATTTGCTAATTTCCCATTCTTAAAAAAAGCGGATTGCATTGTGTCACCAAATTATCACAAGCAGTGTTATCATTCGTTTATCATTATGTCATGCGAGATAACACCGTTTTATATCTGTGCTAAATTTTCTACTTTCTCGTGCGATTTTGTTTAGGCGACCTTGAGATTTGGAGATTATAAATTGCAGTTTTAATATTATCGTATCTTCATAGATCGCCCCGACTGTTTCACTGCCCCGCTGATCTCGTGGTCGCAAGCGCAAGCGCCACTGCTAAGCGTGGTTCGATTCTCAGGTTGGACGAAAAGCAGTATTAAGTTATTATGTATTCATTTATCAGTATACGATCAACAATGAAATCATAATAAAACAGCTGATCTATATTTTATTGAGCTACGTGAACATAAATGTCATCAGGGGTCAGCTGGTTTTTTTTTTTCATGATTTCATACCTCGTTTCAAGTTTTCAGTTAATTCAATTACTCGTTGCATAATGATTATTTCTCGTTGCATAATGATTATTTATTATAATATTGGGCAAACTACTTTATACAGGACCATTTTTGAAATACAGTTTCTCTTATCTTGTAATATTACATACATACATACATACATAGTTCTGGCCATCACTCTTTTCCGTTAGTAACGAGACCACCCCTTATCGCTATGAAATACTAGTTATTTTGTCCCTTTTTTGGTCTATCTTTTTCTTCCCAAAAATATAGAACGTCACTTTCCGGACAGTTTTGTTATAAGGAAAATTCTCTTCTAATTTGAAACTTTATCAGTGTCAGAACCCTTTAATCCGTCGGCTAATATCATGCGACTTGAAACCACGGAAGGGATTATTTGAGACACCCTTTGTATAGGCTGCGGTTAACGTCGGTTATGCTGTAAAGTCTGTAAGGTATAAGGATCTATGGTGGAATGCGAAATTAATCTTGGTTGGCATTTTGAATTAAGTTATCTCTGGTAATCCGTTTGTTTTATTTTGTAGAAGTCAAAAATTAAGAGCATTTATTTCAATTAGACCATTTACAGGCACTTTTGAGTTGTCAAGAAGTTACAGTTTAAAGTTGAAGCTAGTTGCTTGCTAGAAGAACGAGCAAGAAAAACTGTAATTCTTATTATTGGTTCTTTGTTTCGCAAACACTGCCTGATCTTTTGGACAAATTCTCGGTACCCAAATCTCATTCGAATAATATGTGTTTTCATAATAATATTTCTCAAAATGGCTAAATAGTTTGATCAGCAATACATATATATTAGAAGCTAAACGGTTGCTTTATCGTTCAGTATGGAAAGAAAATATATTATGTCATAATTAGTCACGGCTTTCATGAAGTACTTCAAGTATCAATAACGCGTGGTGATACCACTCGATGACTACTTAAAAATGCATTTGAAATTCTTATTAGCTTCCTATATTATTAAAAGATGTTTTAAAAACAAGAAGTAATATACTAAACAATAAGATTTCCTAGATATTTTGCACTACTTCTTTTTAGCCTTTCGTTAGCAGTCTTAGCACAATGGACCTAGGATTTAGCCACGAGTGTGAGGTCATTAGTAGTGTCTATCAATTCTTGAAGTATGCAGACATAAGGGTCCAGGACAGTCATCGATACTAATATTATAAAAAGGTAAAGTTTGTAAGGCTGCAGGGAGTAATCTCTGGATCTAATCAACCGATTTTGAAAATTCTTTTACCCATAGAAAGCCACGTTATTTGTGATTGTGAGCGTCATAGGCCGTATAACATCACGCTACGGCTCACGGGAGTGGAGCAGTAACCGAAGACGTAACGTAAGGCGTGTGGAACAGGTTTTGGTTTTGGCGCCTCCACCATATTAGTAAATTGGTGTACCATATCAGTGGTGGTATTTAAATGAGGCATTGTTATTCATTCATTAAATATATTTGTATCCATTTGTAATATAATAGACTATATTGTAATACAATAGAATTTATGACTAAGATATCATTGTTGGAAGAAAATTATTATCAAAGTTTCCTAAACTAAATAGATTGTTCTCATAAAATCATGAATGTAGCATAAATGTCTAATATTTCCGAGATAACGTAAATACATAACTTTCAATGTTTAGAATAATGTCAAGTTATACGTTCGCATACAAAAGAGAATGTTAATAATGGACAGTTTACAATGCTTTGGTATATTCTTATGTAAAGTATTATTTATAGCTTTTGCCCGCTACTTTGTCCGCGTAAATGTCGATTATTGCGGGCGCATTTGAAGTCGCGGGATAAAAAGTACCCTATGTCTTTTTTGAGGTTCAATCTTATGCCGTACCAAATTTTATCAAAATCGGTTCAGTGATTTAGTTGTGAAAACGTAACAGACAGACAGAGTTACTCTACCATTTATAATATTAATATGGATTACGACTGATTCTAAATATGTTATTGGGGTAGGTCACGGAAGGTTAAATATTTTGTACATAATGCACATGTTTCTTAATTTTAAGGAAAGTTTTTAGCGTGTATGTAAAACCGGATGAAACAATGTTTTGCCTGTATTTTTTTACCAAAAGCCGGCTTTTTAACAAAATTCCTGAAAAAATTAAGATCTAGCCTAGACATTACTATTGTTAGGGTTCCGTACCTCAAAATGTGAAAACGGAACCATTATATGTTAACTTTTGGCTCTTCCGTCGCTTAGGGCTTTTTCTCAAGACAATCCTATATACAGTTCAGTGTGAATGATGATATATGTAAGTCTAACATCGCTAATCCTGCTTGAGCAAGTGTGGTGATTAATCCTTCTCTGTACAAGAAGAGGCCTTTGCCCCACAAAGTAATAGCAATAGGCCAGTATAAATTTATGAATTTTATGTGTCAATTTACCTTAACCAATATAAGTTAAGATTTTATGCGGAAAAACGCTGCAGTGTGCGCTACTACGAATTATGCATTACAAATGCGGATGAAAAACCCCAAGTAGAAACCGCAAGTGCAATTTAGGCCTTCTATTTGTTTGTCGCTTTGCCGATCTAAATCCCGATATCGTGAAGAGTGAAGATTATTTTACACAATCAGAAATTGTTTATTTATTTTTCTGATAATGTTATGTGAGTTTTATCTACACTGCATCAATTTCTTATCGTTATTTTTTTATCTGAGTAATTCGGTGGTCCTTCCATTGATATTAAGAAAAACCTTTTAATTTTAATAATAATACGTTATTAATAATATTGTACCTTATGATTAATTGCTATTTTCTGTAGAACAAAAACGAAATCTGTACTCCATTTAGTAATATTCCTAAATGCTATGTCTATAACTATGAAAAGTAATTAGACTATATACATAGTTCGTACTCTTATGTCTCTAAGTAATAAGTATGTTCCTACTCTAGATAGTCTAAGAGACTATAGAAGCAAATGGAAAGTAATGGAAGCCGGAATAAAAGACCAACTTTTTCGGCCACCTAAATTGAAAATTCTTTCAGCGATAATTATTTATCGTGTTCAGAACACGGTAAGGGTCTCCTTATTCCTTTCAAAGTCAAAGTCAAAGTCAAATTCTATCCTATCATTCATTTCAATTAGTCAAAAGGAACTTTTGACCATCATTTACAAGAAAAATGAATTTAACCCAATTGCCTCTCCCGAAAGGTGGTTTATCCTTTAATCTGATTTCTACAATCAACTCTAAGATGACTTCCTAATACCTACCTATACTGCCGTCGTAAGAAAGAAGGGCACAACTAACATTTTTATCAAAATCGAGTTATATACATATTCGGAATCAGGAAAAAAAGGCCTATCTGCCTAATTTATTGTGTATTTTTAACAATAAAACAAACAGAGATAGCATAAGCATAAAGGGCACAACTGCACCATTTTTTAAGATATTGTAAAGAAAAAGGTCACATTGTGATATATGTCTTCTATTTCACATTTATGTCTCTAAAATATTTAGTTGAAAAGGCATAATTGGCGCACGTTAAATATAAAGGGCTTATGTGGCAATTGTGCTATTTTTTTTAAACCAACACCTTAGCAAGAAATGTAGAAAGAAAGTCACAACTGGCGATTGTGTCTTTACTATTTACCCTACTCCTTAATATTTTGTATAAAAATAGGCACACTGGCGGTTATGCCTTTACTACTTACCCTACTCCTTAATATTTTGTAAAAAAAATTGGCACACTGGCGGTTATGCCTTTACTACTTAACATCTCTACAGAGAAATGAAGTGAGATTACGCCACTTGTGCCTGGCGTGTCAGGCACAACTGTCTGGCGTCGGCGTCAAGACAAACCCACGCATGTCAGTGCCACGCTATGGTAAGATTATTTTTAACCGACTTAAAAAAAAAGGAGGTTGTCAATTCGAACCGTATGTAAGTAATATTTCCAGTGGGCAGTACTGGAAATATTACATACATACGGTTCTTTTTAGTTTTTGAAGGCGGTTGTCTTTTTTTGTAAAAAAGTTTTTTATTTCTCGCTTTTTAGTATAAACTTCCTGTCAACCAAATCCATGAAGAAACTGTCATGTTATGTAAATCAACGAGACACCACTAAAAAGTCATAAGAAAGCAGAATATGCGATTTCGTTTACTTGGATGAGAAATTGTCAAATACTACTGTATACATCTGTGTAACCCTTTTGAGTGTACAGGCGTGATGTTATGTTGTGTGATTGCGTAAACAATGCATATTTATGCGATAGCAGCAATCGCAGTCGATTTGCTGTAATTTTTTGAAGAGTTCCGTTGTCTGTCTCCGGAATCCATCATCATATCTATATGAAATTTAAATAGGACCATTTGGAAAGTGTACCCTTTCCAACAAAAAAAAAATTATCAAAATTAGTTCATAAACAAAGAAGTTATCCACGAACAAACATAATAAAATAAAAAGTCGGTTAAAATTCCCTGTCTCAAAAACTACTTACTAACCGATTTTGATAAAACTTCCAGTATTCCCTAAGTTGGACAATACCTAGTACAATAAAAAAAAGAATTACTTAAATCGGACTTGTAGTTACGGAGATATGCGAACACAAACATAAAAACATACATACATACACTCTTGAAATTTGGCACATATGTTCAGACGCTGATGTAGATTAACATAATATACGAAAACTGGACAGTTTTGAAAATATTACATATTATATACGGGTCGAATTGATAACCTCCTTTTTTTTATGAAGCCGGTTAATAACTTTAGCTTTGGAAGTCGGCGGCAATACAAAACAACACACAGAACCAAAGCCGCCGACTTCCAAAGCTAATTACCTTGTTTTATTCAAATAGAAGTAATTTCTAATATTTTACTGTATACATCTATACGAATAATAATACAGTGAAAAGGCACAACTGAATAAAATGTGCCTTTCCATTGTAACATTATAAAATTTTCCTCAAAATGTTACATTAAAAAGGCGCATTTGGTTGTTTGTGCCTTTTAAACGTAATATTATTGTTTTGAACTTATTTTTTATGTTACGATGAAATAAATTAAGCGAATTATCTATTATATGCATTAAAATTAAAAATTAAAAATGATCATGGTCTTATATGTACTATACAGGATAAGTTTTTAACCAGTGCGTAAATTTTTTTTGGTACTTCAGTGTCAGTAATAGAACACATTTCCGTGTTTAGTAAAAAAAAAAATTAAAAAAAATTCATCCTTATCCGAGTTTGAAATAAGCAAAACACGGACATAATCTATTCGCCATACTATCAATGAAAACTCTTGGCCGCCGCCCGGGCGCATGGCTGGGGTGAGGGGGTGGGGAATGCGCTAGCGCCGAGTGACAATAAAATATGGTTTTTAAGTAAGCATGTTTCGTAAGCGATAACTTTTTTTTTTAGTACTAAAACATATCAAAGTAAAATATACGTGTTTAATAAAACGTGTTGAAGTTTATTATGGCAAAATTTACGCACTGGTTAAAAATTTTTCCTGTATAAATGCATGTATTGCCATTCACAAAATTCCGAAAAACATAGTTTAGTGGTGTAATTTTCAATAAAAACTAAAAAAAATTTCAAACTTGATTTTCTCAATATTTGCAAAATGTTAGTTGTGCCCTTCTTTCTTAGGACGGCAGTATAATGCGGATGACTGCCGGTTGACCTCTACTACCCTAAGCGTTGACCTTTCCGCCGGCAAAAACAGCTGCTCAATTAATATTTTTTTACCCAAGATCAGCAAGAAAACTGCTGTTTCAAACGTCACCTGTTTAAATATAGGTCTTAGAGTACAAAAAATAAGGTCTTTTGTACCGTAAATGTACTAACACATAAGATCAAATGGTACAAGGACCAATTCGAGCTCAACGAAAAATATAATTATCAGCATTCCAATTTCATGATCGTACTGTTTTCGGTTTTCGTGAATCAGAATCATATTTATAAAGATATCTTCCCGTTATCTGCCGCCGGTATCGCGTGCTTCGTGATTTTGTAAAATGCGTAACATAGGACTTCAGAACGTAAAATAAAATAGTGACAAATATTTCAGAGAAAATGTGACAAACGCTTTTTAATTGGCTGTTGGAAAAAACAAGGTGCATGTGGCCTTTGCCGAATAACTTGCTGTAGTTCTGAAAACTACAGCCTCATTTATAAGTAAGTAATTATAACTTGTTAGTTTTGATTAAATCGTACTTAATTGTTTTCTTGTAATACCCGGCATTTCTTCTTCAATAAATCATTATTGTTTTATGTTGTAGTATTTCGTACTTGAGGTTTCTTGTACCTGGACTTACATACATCAGAGAAAATAAAGTAAAAGTATTACGTAATATAAATAATGTCCTGCGGTCTATTTGCCGCAGTCTTTTCATTTAATTATTTACCGACATAATAGTTCGTAGCCCAAACTACGTCACCGGTGACGTAACAGGAAAAATGGACTAGGCTGAGTAAACGAAACCATCATCTACATAATTACCGCATTACATCACATTTCTCCAAAAAGTCGATTACTTTTACCCGCACCGCGAATTATTTACCGTGAAAATAACACAAAATAACCACGTTGTTTACGCAAAAAATAAACACTCAGAAAACACCGGACCCATAATTTTTCATTGGAAAGAATCAATGGAGAAAGTGCGTGTTGTGATGCTAAAAAATAACGTTTCTAATTCCACAATAGACGCTCGCCGGCAAATTGAATTTTCTCCCAATTTGACAGCTGTCAGGTTGACAGTTCCGATTTTTTCTGAGCAAAGGCAACAAAGTGTTCTGCTTACCTTTAACAAGTCGCTGCAGAATAATCTCCTTGTGCTCGTGAGTGTGGGGCTCCCCGATCACCGCGAGCAAATAACATCCCGTTAGAGGGCTCGGTGGGGGCACAGAGGCAGATACCTCCGTACCCAGAGACAAGGACCTGTCCTCGTCGTGGTCCATCGCCGACGGCGGCGCCGGCGCGACTGCCGACGGTTCGCCCAGGGCTAGCGTATGAATCGACCGCTCGGCACGAGAACTCCGATCGGAATGGATAGGAACGGGCTGTGAGGTAGACACTTGCGCGCGCAACGCTCCGCCATCGACCGCTGGATGTGCGCGACACGCAGACGCGTCGGCGACTCGACTCAACCCCAAAACCGTCTTTTCGTTCTAACTTAACATTTCTTTTATGTGAAAGATAGAGATGGAATATGTCGTAGGGCGTATACAGAAGCCGCTGTAGGTTTTTCAGCGCACACGTGATCTGCATTGCGTCTAAACAACCCGGCTAAATAACCTCGGGCCGGTGGCTCAGCTGTTCGACAGAATGCCATGGTTGTTACAATCGATAATGATATAATCGGAATGACTTGACATTATGGCGTTTGGTCACTTTATTTTAAAGAAGGCTTTATTAATAGCCGGTTGCGGAGGCTCGGCTCCGGGCGATATGTCTGCGCAGGCTGCAGAGACATGTCCCATTTGTTTTCCTGACATTTATCACTTCCCTACAACCAGCATGATTGTCAGCGGGCTTAGCAGGGCTGTTTAATTTTTTTAACGTTGTTTTTTTTTCGTTTTCCGCATTTTGTCATCTGCTGCTTCGGTTTCATATGAAAATCAGATTAATTTCCAGTTTCTTTCTGTCTTTTATTTTTGACATTATGTTTTTGAGTTAGGAAATTTCACATCAATTGTAAAAATCATAGCATATTGCTTTTAGAGACCCAATTTTGTTTTCAATTATAAATTATTGCTTTTACGTGAGTATTTGATTTGATCACGTTTGTGTTCGTTTATTCTTGAATATTAATGAATTAATTTTGTCCTTTTCAAAAGTATGGAAAATGTAGGGACAGAATTATAATCGGTCCTTTGATAGTTATTAGGTAAGCGTACCCTAAATAATTAAACTTTCCGAATTGTAACTTAAGTTTGGACGGCGCTTTTTTACATTATGTATGTATTTAAGTACCTAACTTACTTTTGACATAGACAGTGTAATTAAAAAATTGGTCCTTCGGTACTCATTTTCTAAGTAAATTATATTTGCCAAGCGTAGTGATAACTTTAATTTTTATCATTTAGTTAGGAATGAGAACGCCAAGTTTTAAAGACTCTTCAGAGAAATGTTAAGAGTGGTCGTCTACAGTTCCAATATTTGTTCATAAATACGTGATAACGTAACTTTGAACATAACTTCGCCGTCATTGCTTAACTTGTTGTACCTTGTACATATTGTAGTTTTTATGCAAAGTATTAATGTGTTATCCTGTACAGTCCTGTATACAACATTTTACAATGCATTTATTTTATAAGAGTCAATTTGGGAGTTTCTTTTCCTATTATTTTTCATATGAAACTACCTTTTAGAAGAAGAAGGGACGAAAATTCATTTCTTTTTTCTTAATGACATTCAAAAGTGCCCTTTTTAATATTAAAAATTAAATTAATAATTTGACTTTGGTAAACATTTTTGGGCTTGTAAGTTAGATATAATAAATAAAGAACTAATACCTTGCAAATCAATCCTTCAATGAATTCATCATTGAGAAAAATCACTAGTCCGCCGTAAGTCGGCATTGTAAAGAAGATGCAACATAAATATCTTGACTCATACTTTCACTATCGGCGCCGGCGCATTGAATCATCAACCGTATTGTTCCTACTGCTCCGATTGCCTACATACGGAGAAAATGTTCAATCAGCATAGTAACATCAATGAATGGGAGTGATTTGTTTACACAGAAATAATTGTAATATTTACTACAGGAGTTGAAAATAATTGTGTAAGTAGTTTAGTGTGGAGCATTCTCATCTTCTCCATAGAGGCCTACGTTTTGGATAAGCAACTAGCTTTAACGTTAAACTGTAACTTCTTGGCAATTCATAAGCGCCCGTAAATGGTCTATTGAAATAAATGAACATACCTACATATTTATTTATTTACACATACATAACATAAATCACGCCTGTATTCCCCGAAGGTGTGCCATGACACCCACAGTTCGCTGGTATGTTTTAGGTCCCATGTAATAGGGGCGAGCCTATTGATATTAACTCCGAGCTGCTACTGAGAATTTCATAGAGAAACCCAATAACACCTTTTGCTCGACCTGAGAATCGAATCCAAGACCTCTAGCGTAGCTGTCGCGCTTAGGACCACTAGACTACCGAGGCAGTAGACATTTATTTCTCTATTCAAAATTGTGTGTGATTTTGTGAGAGACACATTGTTAAGGTTTTAATTATGGTCATTTCATAACCTCACCTATCTGACTTAGTTTTATTTTACGTACTCTGGTCCTTTGCTCCGAAAAGACCTTCTATCCCTCCACAAAGGCAAATAAATGATAATGTTATCTATAATTATTAGTCAGTGTCGTGGTGGTAATACCGTTTGTTACAACGGTTAATGCTGGGGACCCACGTACGGCAGCGGACAGTTACGAGCTGATATGATTAATGATACAATCTTAGAAGCTGTCCTTCCAAATAATGTGTCAACCCTTTTCCAAATTACAACCTGACGACATATTTTCAGCAAGTGAATTTGATCATTTTACGTAAAAACACACAATATTTTATCCCCGTTTTTTTTTAAATGGAAGACTTACTAATATGGAGTCTTAGATTCTGATGGCTTAGCAGTTAAGATGCCCGCCTCTCATGCATGAAATTATAGGCTTCAGACCAGGTAAGTATTAATGTGACATTTTCAGCTCATTTATGATCTTTCTAAGCTTGAACATCGGTGAAGCTTGAACAGCTTTTCTAACATCAGTGAAGGGAAACATTGTAAGAAAACCAAGACTTATGCCAGTGACAGCCATGGCTAAAAGCTAGTAATAATGTATAAAAAAAATAAGATTCCTTTGTGAAAATTCTTATTTTTTTTTATAATTGTTTCTACAAAATTACCCACTTTATAACTTTTCTAACTAAAAACTAGTCATTTCGACTGAAGCTAATTATACAACTTTAACTGAAGCGAGCAATTAGGGTGACGAATTTTTTCAGTGGGTACTATGTCTACATTTTTTTTTTCATAATATTTCATCGTCACTGTGAAATTCAGCGGGTTCTCGAGTGTTCGATGCTAAGTGATTGGATTATAAGTACTCTACTTGTTTGCACTTTAATTTAATTTAAATAATTATTTTAATACACCTTACTTACGCTATTGGGGAAACTATATCTCAACTTTTGGTTGACTGGTAGAGAATTTGTAGTTTTTGTTGCATGAAGTTTAAATAAATAAATATCTTTTACATATTTATCTGGTGGACAGAGGTTGTATAATTTAGAGTTAATACCATCATTGTATTACCCTTATTTGTTTACTCGCTTTATATACGACCACTACGCAAAAGGACCAGATTTTTCCAAAGTATCCGACTCAAAGGACCAAGAATTCAACTTCATTGACAACAATCATTGGCTAACCCTGAAGTTTAGACTGCTTTGTTTGTGCTTATCTTATCTATGTGCCATTTTAATTTGTATTTAACACCATTATACAGATTGGTAGGACTTTGTAAAGACAACTTTAGCCATGGATTTTTCAGCTGATTACTGAAGTCCTGGTAAAAGTTTTCATTACAAAGTTCCTTCCATGTACACAATGTTTTATGCAAATATTTTCTTACATACCATCACGCCTGTACCCCCCGTAAGGTTAAGCAGAGGTGTTTCAATATACACCCACAGTTTAAAAGCATGTTTAGGTCCTATATAATGGGGGCGAGCCCATTGCTATTAATCGGACACAAATCCTAACTCCGAACTATTACTGAGAACTTCATAGAAAAACGCAATAACTTTGCTCAACCTGGAAATCAAACCCATGTCTATTTCTACCCGTATACAATATTTTACGCAAATATCTTTCATTTATTTTTGGAAAAGTCAGTGGTACACAAGTTTATGATTACATTCTACAAAGGCGCTCAGTAATTCGGGACACACTCTATTCTTATCAGTGTCGGTGTAATTCGCGAGTGCATCATTAAGTACACTCCTGATAACGTAATGATAATCTCCGTAATAAGAGTACGTGACGTCATGCCCCGCCTATTTTATTCTGTTCATACAACAGTTTTCCCCGAAGGAGGAAGGTTGGTTATAGAATATCACGCTACGAGAGCGAAAGACTTGACTGAAAGCAGGCGACATCGCAAAATATTAAAAAAAAAACCGGCCATTTTCTATAAAAATGGCAAAAAAAAGCACGTTTGTTGTACGGGAGCCCCCCTTAAATATTTGTTTTATTTCAATTTACTTATTCATTTTTAAAGTGCATATATAACTACACATTCTGTGTATATTTTAAGCATCTACTGTTGCCGTTATCAATAGGAGCAAAAACGAGCAAAAAAATCACGTTTGTTGTATGGGAGCCCCCTAAATATTTATTTTATTCTGGTTTTTAGTGTTTATTGTTATAGCGGCAACAGAAATACATCACCTGTGAAAATTTGAGCTGTCTAACTATCACGGTTCATGAGACAGCCTGGTGACAGACGGGCGGACAGCGGAGTCGAAGCCTTAGTAATAGGGTCCCGTTTTACCCTTTTAGGTACGGAACCTTAAACAACCAATCTATCACCATTGCCTTCCTATTGTCACCTATCTCCTATCAAATCACCAACGCCTTATATCAGACTATTTATCGAACGTTGGTTTGCTTATCTCCCTATAACTCAGTTGCCCCAACCTCCAGGGTTGGCTGTTCGCCAGTTCATCTGTCATGCTGACCTATAAACATTTCTGTAGAGCCAGTGTTTTGATAAGTCATCTTGTAGTTCGATGACTTTCTAGTTGCCCGGGTCAAGATTTTGTCGAGTAAGTTTAGGTGAAGAATGGAAGTTTTTTGTTTTTGTCTTGGGAATCGGATGTCTGAAAACTTGGAGATCATAAATGTGCTAGTATGTGATTACCTATGTATAAGTGTTCTTCTTTGAGAATGCCGCTTTAGCCTAGTGGTCCTAAGCGCGACTGCTACGCTAGAGGTCTTGGATTCGATTAAAGAGTTATAGGGTTTTTCTATAAAGTTCTCAGTAGCAGCGTTAGAATATGTGCCCGGTTAATGGCAATAGGCTCGCCCCATATTACATGTGACCTAAACATACCAGCAAAATGTGGGTGTGCATTGGTACACCTCTGCCTTACCCTTCGGGAGAATACAGGCGTGATAGTATGTTTGTATGTATGTATGTAAGAACATAATTACTGCCGTCCACTAACTAAAAAGCCGTTAAGCCACAGTTTGTCGTTTTTCACTTTTTAATGTATTCTTATACAACTTTCGATGCTCTATCTTTTGGTCTAAGAATCATTTTTCTATGATTAGTAGTTTAAGAGATACAGAAAATTGCTGAGCAGTTAAACCACATAAATTTCGTTAGTTCCTTAATTAAAAAGCGGCTAAGCCACAATACTTCTCTAGAAAGACGTTAACATACCTAAACGGCAAATTGCTGTTTCATTTTTTTCTAAATTTCCTTAACTAAAAGTACGTTATCTGGTCATGCTTGACTAAAAAGCAGCTAAGCGTCTCTAACTGCCCTTATGCATTGTATCTTACAAATAACCATCTGAATATCGTACCTTAACTACAAAGCGGTTATAAAGAAAAACTACACTAGAAAGCAGTTATATGCCCACAACGGCTTTTAAGTTATGTATTGAAATTAGTATTAGCTAAATATCAATCGCTAGAAAGCAGCTAAACGACAATGCTACCCTAAAAAGCAGTTAAACGCTTGTGAATCTCGTTTGCGTTTGAGCAGCTCAGCAGTGTGATTCTCTAAGCCTCACTTCGTAATTCGAAAGCTGAATTCGCAGTGAGATTACAAAATAGTATTCTGATCATTTTAGTGAGACTCGTTTTCGAGTTTGCATTTTAGAGAATCGCACTACAGGCTATAATTCCTTCCTTTTCACTTCGGGAGCTCATAGCGAACGAACGTGCGCGCGCCGCGGTGCGTCTAGTGCTTTTGGCGCCATAATATTACGAGAATGGCGGAAAATAGGCAAAGGTAAGCTAACATTATTATTTAAATTATTGTAATAAATATTTATTTATAATATTATTATAAATACCAAAGTTTTCACTTTTTGTAACTCCTTTAGCAAAAACGAATGGTTTTAACTTATCTAACTTTATAAATACCTGTTTTCGTTACTATACATTTTTCTGTATTCGGCAATAGCTGAACAGGTGAAACGAGTGCTGCTAGTTTTCATTATGTACCTACCTATCTGTTGCAAAAGGGTTTTAAAATACCTACTGTTTACTGTTTTGTTGTGGTGTTGTACCTAAGGCTGGTTTTATAGTCAAGCCGCTAGACGCGCCGTTGGGCAGCGCGCGCGCTCGGTTATGTATTAGGGTAGTAGTAGCGTTTTAAATTCGCGCGCTTGAACGTGTCCTCGTGCTATCCAACAGCGCGCTGCCCAACGGCGCGTCTAGCGGCGTGCCTGTAAAACCAGCCTAAGGCCATCATTATTGTTGTGGTAGGTATATGTCTCGATTGTTGATTGTTTTATACCTACTAGTGCAAAAGAGGTGTGTTGTATAATGGGTTTATTAGTTAACTGATTATATTTCATTGTATTTCAGACGTTTCTGTGTATCATCAAGGATCCAAACTATGATGAAAAGTGTGTTGGTGGGGCAGGAATTTCCAACTGCACAACGCCTTGAAACCAACAGCCATCATAGTAGCATGCCAACTACAAGCAATTCGACTTGCTCTAATATTGGCCAAAATAAATCAAAGTACGCCGATGTGAACAATAATGATTAAGTAAATTTTCTCTACCAAGAACCCTACTCGATGACATCACAAGTGTTTAAAAAATTCAATGAAGCACAAATAATAACAGCCAACCAGAAGAAACTCTGAAACCTACAATAGAAACCTTAACTCAACAGCTTGAAACACATTCTTTATACTGCCACGAATCGATACCCTCTCCTTCTCCGATGCCATCTTCTCCTCACTGTATTATACCAGAAATATTGGATTATGACAGTGATGACTCCGTTAAGGATAAGGACTACCAACCATGTGACGAAGTTTCGAGTGATGATACTGAATATGGTTATGACATCCAAAAACAAAATACAGTTTCAACCCCTAAAAGTAAGCCAATATCAAAAAGGAAAACATCAATATCTAAAACTTTTCCAAAAAAATTAATAACGCGACGACATACTCAAGAATTTACAAAAACAGAAGAGATTATTGGACATCGGATACCTATGAAAAGATTTCAGTTTTTGTGTTTATATAGTTTCTTTTTTTTAAGCTACGGTTTATTAAACGGTTAAAATATAAAAGACAACATTATTTTGAAGGTAACTTTACCTTTAAAATAATGTTGTTTTTTAAATTTTATTAAATATTTTTGTTTACAACATATTTTTGATAATACTATATGAGTGTTACTAGGTATAATTGCTTATTGCGTTAAAAATTTTAATTAGTAAGCATAAAAAATGGCTAAATTTGTATTTTTATAGATAAAGTCTAATGTTTAATTGATTATGTTGATCTCTGATTGTGATATTATTATTTTTTAAGAGCATAAGAATTTGAATCTGAAACGATTCTTCATGTAAAGTTTTTGAAAGTGTTTGATTTATTAAAGATGTATGTGATTGTGATCTCATTACTGGATAAGATTTTAAAAGTTTGATTAAACTCGATTTATTTTATATTGTTTAATTAATAAGAAGCTTAGTTCTGTTTGTCTATTCTTTTTTTAATAAATAATGTTCTGATTCTTATGAAATTGTTTTAAACTTTTCCCCCGGACATGCTTATTTAAAAGGCAGTTAATTGCGAGTGAGATATCTTTAACTGCTTTCTAGTTGTGCAATAGAAGAACCAATATAAAAATATGTTTTACAATACCGAGCTTAAAGGCGTTTAAAACCCCATAACTGCTTTCTAAGTAAGCAAAATTAGTCTTCCAAGTGAGAGCTACCTAGGCTATAAGACCGTTAAAACACTTTAACTGCTCTTTAACTAATGACTTTTCGATAACTTCTACTACAAGTACAAGACGTGGCGGCTACAAGAAATTACTTTGCTATAAAGCAGTTAAGGTATAGTTAACGGCCTTAAAGTGCAGTATATTTGTAAAATTGAAAAAAAAATGCTTAGCTAAAAGTTAGAAAATGAATTTAAATAAAATATAATAAATATAAATAAACGAAATATATCACATATTGTACACAAAGACTATACCTACATATTTAACTTGCAACCTTGTTCCTAAGTAGCATACTTTTCAAGAGACATCAATTCCCACTTATTTTCGCGTTTTCTCGAAAAACACTTTTTGCACTTAGCCGCTTTTTAGTTAGTGGACGGCAGATTATAAAGGTTTATTGCTGAAACTGTTACTAAGCTACGCTACGCTAAATGATTATGTATGATTTGCGACTGAATACGAATGCGCCCGGTTTGCCATACGAATATGCAGTAGTGTTGAGTATTGCGCTAGATCAACAAAACGTGTTCGATCATAATTATTGCATCGAGCAACAGTATTTATTTCTTTATCTTTATAAACATTTGTTGCAAAAGAGTATGCGTGGAGTTTCTTGCCCATTCTTCTCTGTACAAAACTGCCTATAGAAATGGGCAACTACGCTTCGCTAGAAGAGGTCTTGGGTTGGATTCCCAGGTCGACCAAAGTGTTATTGGGTTTTTTCAATGAAATTCTCAGAAGCAGCTCAGAGTTAGGATTTGTTAATGGCAATAGGCTCGCCCCTTATTACATGGGACCTAAACATACCGGTGAACTAGTGGGTGTACATTCGTACAACTCTGCCTAACCCTTCGGGGAATACAGGCGTGATGGTATGTTATATGTTCATCACAATTATCCTATGTGTTGAGCTAGTTCAATATGAAATATGAATTAAATAATAATATAAATTTCAGTCACATCCGTTCAACCGGTTAAGCGTGAAACATATTAAACATCAATCCATCCATCCATCCATTCTCACCCTGCCGGGGCTGCGGGTTGTTCGAAAGAGATACCGCACCTCCGGAACGCAAAGGGCACATGAATTAACATGGATGAGTTTTAGTCAGTAAAAGTCTGACATTCCCTCCCGCCCCACCCAGGGTCGGGAAGACAGCATTTGATGATATCCCAACGGTAAAAAAAAAAAACCATACTCACAAAACTTCGCAATTTTATTCTATTTTTAGTAGTACCTATGATTACAATAGTTTAGAATTAGATTTATAATATTTTACATAAGAATCAAATCCTCGATTCTAAGTCCAGAACACCAATCACCGGCCACAGACGCCGATAGCCGATAATCCTTTTAATCTCCCCGCGGATGCTGCGTGGGTCTGATAAGCGATCAGAGGATTAGTATAGCCTGAACTACGGCGGCGTAGATATAGGCAGTAGGTCGGGAGCTTCTAATAAAACATTGGTTTGATTATATTTATCAAAGGATTTGAAATAAAACGGTGATACTACGTAAATTTATATGATAAATGCCACTGAAAAGTAACAAGAACGCAAAAAAACACACACACCTACATAATACTTTTGTTGATATATTGTTTTTATTATGTAATCTTATTATTATTATTATTAAAAACTAAATTATTTCCGAATAAATAAATTTGTCATGATTTGTGTATATCTTTTGTTGGAATTCAACAAAAGATATACACAAATCATGACATAATAACAATTCAAAAGCGTCTTGACAATTCAAAAGTGCCTGTGACCTTGAAATAAATGCTTTGACTTTGACTTTGGAGATCCTACATAAATAAATAAATAAAAAATACGACATTTCGGTTATTTGCACGACATAATTTTTTCTTCAACAAAACTAAGCTACTGGACTGATTTTGATAAATTGTCTATGAGATCGACCTGAAAATTCGTATACTCTTTCAAATAAAAAAAATACAATATTTTCCAAATCCGTTGATAAATGATGGATTAGTATAGTCCCTTAGTACACTGACAGAACCACTTTATCCACCTGATCAAAATTTAGAACCGTGATCAATAGCTACCAATATTTCCCCTATTTCAACCCACCTAGGTTTTGCACCTAAAATATTTTCCTATCCTGATTTCCCTGATTTTGTCCTTTATCGAGGGTACATTTACTAACATATAAATTCACAAATACAAACAGCCATACAAGTATTCATAAAAAAAAAAACAAATTATTTGACTTTATTAGTACCATTAAAAGGATTTTAAACATCATATACAAGACGGAAAAAAGTAAATCCAGTTCCGTAGGGGAATCGAACCCGCAACACGCAGCGCAGCACCAATCCCTCAGCCACAAAACCAACCGTGTCATCAAAATAATTCACATAACCGTTACCTAAATAACTCTAACTAACCGAGTGTGCACAACACGATGATAAACACCACCTTTTTACCTAACAGAAGCCCCACTGATATACCAAGTTTAATATCACTTAGCTGTACAAAAACGGAGTAAATACGGGCATAACCATTAAAGGCCTACGCAGACCGGGACGGCATTTTTTTTTTTTGGACAAGCCCTCCACACTGTTCCCAAACCACTGCAACTTCTGTAAGCCAGAATCAACAGTGGCGACCACAAGAAAAGCGCCGAGACAATGAAGCTCGACGAGTCCCGGAGAAACGATTTAATTACTGTCTTGGATCCCACAACGAAATTAATCAGAAAAGATTAGCGGAGGAGTAAGAAAAAAACATAATTTCCACTTCCCTCCAAACAAGCAGGAGACAGAACAGAATTAGGCCAATAGGCACAAAGGGATTTTTACAACTGGGAGAAGCCCAGATTGCCAAGCACCACGGATTGCAATGGGTTCTAATGTGAACTGTTACATTTGATTCCAGTAATAGGTACCTATGGCAAAAACGCTTGAACGCACGGAAATTAGTTGGTTCTAGTTTCTACAAGGTCCGCGTAATAAACAACACCAGATGTAACCTGTACACTATCTAACATAATATTTCGGTTATTCTGCCAAAGAACTAAAAACACTAAAGAACACTCCCATAAGATGTGATGAGCAGATAGTTCATATTCACAGTCATTGTAAAAAAACATGTACGAATTTTAAATACATTTTTGTTAAGATCTTGCATGCTTAAATCTGTGTGTAAACGCATGTTACGACAAATAAATGATCATTTTCATTTTCATTGGTAAAAATTGAAATCCCTTGCCATGCCGTCCCGGTGTGCGTAGACCTTAACGCTCCAGCAGAGTTTGGTTGCAAAAACTTGGCTTCTATTACATTGGTCGTGTGACACTTGAAGACCACGGTCCACGCCTCTAATCCTGTCGGTGACATGTCGACAAAAAATATCAAGCCGCGGAACTATTAAGGTCGCAAGCACTCGATGGAGATATACTATGAGTGTGGGAACTCGTGAGACGGACACAGGCGTGAGTTTAAAGTGTGAGTACCAGAAGTTTTTGCTTGAACTTTTTTGAGGATAATGCGATTGACATTTCTTGGGAAAATCATAAGGAGAGTTGTTCGCTTGATATTAATACAACAATATATTGTTTTTAAATCCTACTTCCTACTATCCTACTTATCTAATATATAAAATTCTCGTGTCACAGTTTTCGTTGCCATACTCCTCCGAAACGGCTTGGCCGATTTTGATGAAATTTTTTGTGCTTATCCGGTATCTATGAGAATCGGCCAACATCTGTTTTTCATATCCCTAAAAAAAAAAAAAAATGGCAAAACAACGTTTGCTGGGTCAGCTAGTCCTTCTATATAATATAATAAATGCGAAAGTTTGTGAGGATGGATGGATGTTTGCTACTTTTTCACGCTTAAATGGCTAAACGGATTTGGGTAAAATTTGGAACTGAGATAGATTGTAAAACGGAAGAAAACATAGGACACTTTTGATCCCGGATAAATATGTAATTCCCGTGGGATGATACATCAAACCACACTCGGACGAAGTCGCGGGCAGCAAAAGTATTATATATTTGACATCTCGGTATAACAGGGTTATAACACAGCTGTTTAATTACGTATTTATAGCCAACTTAGGTACGAGTATAATGTTGTTTACTGATTGGCCATTGAAGTAAGAAAGGGTAGGCGTAGGTACACTTCCAATAATGTAACATATACTTCACAAGAAGCCCTAAGGTATGAAGATGGTGCCTAATACGCCGTAGCCATGCGTGTAGTCTCAGAGCTATTGACAAAGACACGTATTTGCGTCAATAAACACCAGGACGCAATAAAATGAAGACCATCTATCCAGTGGAAAATTTCCCTGTACAATAATCTATCTTCTTCTTCTTTATCGTGTGGGCATTATGGTGTTACGACCCCACACACCCTAGTGTCAGAGTTTCTAAACCGCCTCAAGGGAGGAGTAACTTAAGCTTTTATTTTAGAACGCAACTGAAGTGGCGGGCTACAGCTAGTAGTAAATACATCGAGTGTGTGTTGTAGATCATCCAATCTTATTAGGTACAAGCACGGATCTATTTCGTGGGTACAAGCTTAGTCTGTCTATGTATACCATCACGCCTGTATTCCCCGAAGGGTTAGGCAGAGGTGTACCAATGTACACCCAGTTCGCCGGTATATTTAGGTCCCATGTAATAGGGGGCGAGCCTATTGCCATTAACCGGGCACAAATCCAAACTCCGAGCTGCTACTGAGAATTTCATAGAAAAACCCAATAACACTTTTTGCTCGACCTGGGAATCGAACCCGGGACCCCTCGCACAGCAGTCGCACTTGCGACCACGAGACCAACGGGGCAGTCTTTTTTTTATTTTATTTTTTTATTTAGCCTGTACTGTCCCACTGCTGTCTTAAGTCTTAGTCTGTCTAAACTTCAGAATTAAGGAAATGTCCTTAATCATCCCGCGGGAACACAATAGTCTATAAGATTCCAGAGTGTAATCTATCTCTGAGCCAAATTTCATCTTAATCCGTTTAGCCGTTCTGGCGTAATTGAGTAACAATCATACATCCCTTCAATCTCTAAGTAGGTAACATGTAAAAAGTTATTATGCACATATTATTATGTAACTATGGGGCAATAAGGTTTGAAATCACACAGACCAAATCACATGTAAAAGCTAATATTATGCATTTATAACTAAAATAGAAGTAGGACTTCGCATACTAGCCGCGTCTAAACCAATCCGAACCAATCGACCTAGCTCCGAGTTTAGCACTAATAGTATTACATAGGCACATACAAACACTTCCAGGTCACCGGTCTAGGTACACTACGCAAAAGAGTTAGGTGTACGGGCCAAAATATTTCTCATTCCACAACGTTTTCAATGGTGACGGTTGTATTGTTGTGTACAGACTAAACTTGATTAAGGATAGTGGTATCTTTTTAACCGGCGTCAAAAAAAGGAGAAGGTTCTCAACTCGACTGTATATTTTTCGCTCTCTCTTATAAAACAAAAAATGACGGGCATAATAAAGGACAATTATCCTTAGTCAATGAACAAGGGAATGGGCACTAAAACTTATTGTATTAAGATTATAATATTTAAGAAATATTATAACTTATTGTATTAAGATTATAATATTTATTATACACTAAAAAGAAGACACGCTTTGCCAAGGGATTTCAAAAACTCAACGACTATACAAGCATTAGGTACATTAGATAATTAATTTTAATGACAGTAAACAATGAACAAAGTTACGCGAAAAAATAGTTCCTGAAAGGACTTGGTGGCAGACTTTGCCCAGCGGTGGCACAGAAGTGACTAGAAAAAGTAAAAACCGATATCATGATGGCCGTCGAGTTCTGCAAATTATACTCCTGAATACTTACTGCTTTTGTTAACTGTACCTATCTAGTTATTTCGAACTAACGTGTCGCGAATACTGAGTACGTTAACCTCTAACCATTAATGCTAAACAAAATATCTATAAACAATTTTAATTGGAAATGATAGGTATTGTTTTCGATAACTGAGAATTATTTTGTTTTCGACCTCGTTCTAGGGAGAAAGATGGACAGAAATGTGAGACTTAGTCATGATTTCATAGGTGTTCTAGATTTGAGTCTAGATTTATTGTTGTGTTATAAAGACGTAATTTATGAACTGTATATCTACACTAATATGTATGTACTAGCTTCTGCCCGCGACATCTTTCGTTACTGCTCTGTACCCGTTTGCCGTAGCGTGATAGCTTAAAACCTATACTATTCCTCATGCATATGGTTCCCATTTTCTATTGTCGTGATAGCCCAGTGGTTAAGGCGCTCGCCTCTCATGCACGAGGTTCTGGGTTTGCAACCGGGTACAGGCAAGTACCAATGTGACTTTTTCTAATTCATTTATGTACTTTCTAAGTTTATCTTGGACATCACTGACATCGGTTACCATGTCAGAGGCCCTTGAGGCGGTTTAAAAACTCTTACACTAAGATGTGTGGGATCGTTAGACCTTACTACCCACACGATAAAGAAGAAAATGGCTCTCATACACAATAAGATTTTTTCCAATCTAACTGGTATTTTCAGAGATTAATACGATAAATCAAAGACACAAAAATAAAAAAAAATTGCTGCATTACATTTGAATAAATAATAAAGATCTTACTAGTAAATCAACGCAATTTTTTGTAAGGGTGTTGGTTACTCTTCGGAAATCGCGGACGAAAGCCTTCTTTAAATAAGTCCATCCTTCGACTCATCCCAGTATCCTTCAGATACGTCTATCTTTTAACTTTTCAGGAGCAGCAGTGTGATTCTCTAAGCCTCACTTCGTAATTCGAAAGCTGAATCCGCAGTGAGATTACATAATGGTATACTGTTAAACACGATCACGCCGGGTGACGTCACTACGGCGAACGAATACTAAACTAATGACAAGTTGGTTCGTTATCGAAGTGAGCGCGATCACTTTAGTGAGACTCGTTTTCGAGTTTGCATTTTAGAGAATCGCACTACAGATTAAAATTCACGTCACTTCTCGTTATATCAACACCCCACGGTGGCAGGGAATCGTGAAAATTTACAAGTACTTGTCACAACGCCACTGAGACGGACACATTTTGAATAATATTATTGTCACTGAAAACTAGAAACTGGATAGGTAGCGACTTATTTTATGGTGGGTCCACACGATACAGACTTAACACAGACTTCTATTGAATTTTGTCTGTACAACAAATCAGAACAGACAAATGTCGGTGTATCAGAAAAGTCGGAAGTCTGCGTACATGTCTGTACGATTGTCGGAGCAAAACTCATGATTATTGAATTACTTAATTTATTCATTAAAATCGAAGTCTGAACTGATGAAAAGTCTGCACAGACATTTGGTAAAGACCTCTGAGTAAACATTTTTTCTCAGACTTTATAATCTGTGGAAACAAAAGTCTGTATCGTGTGGACCCACCATTAAGGGAGTGGCTTGATATTGTACTGAAGCGATGTTTTTGTGTAGGTGTATTAATAATAATACTAGTCCATCATTCCTGCAGGGCAAAGGCCTTATTTCGTGCAGAGAAGGCACGCGCATTGATCAACATGATTGCTCAATGCGAATTTCACAGTTAATATTTATTACCTACTAAGATTTTTTTTTTCACTGATGTTAGTGATATTTAAGATAAATGAATCAAGATGAGGAGATTTTTTGAACGCGTTTAATCTCTGGAAGTACCAGTCGGATTGGAACAAAAAACAATGGATATGATTGCTAAATTCGCGAGGAATAGCATAGGCTATATAACATCATGTTACGACCTACGGGAGCAGAGCAGTAACAAAAAACGTTACTTGACGCCTGTGAAAAAAATCAGGCAGACGAAGTCGCTCTCAGAAACTAGTATTACTTAGAAGTGTTTACTTTTGTATAATTCCATAGTTTTAGGTATAAATGTTTGTAAGCTTATTCTCGTAGTTATACTTTTAATTTAAATCTTACTGTCCCAATGTAATTGGATTGCAATGTGTTGGCCTGAAACACAGGTTTAAATTAACCTAGATCGGGCGGGTCGCTACCTAACATTGCAATTCCGAACTATCGATACTTGCTCCTATAATTATTTAGTTTTAGTTAATTTTTAGGCACTGTAATTTTTATGGAAACTCTTTTTATCTGTTTGGTTTTATGTACACTTTTTGTAAACATTTTTATTTGAATAAATTATTATTTATTTTCATTACGTTACGCATCTCGGGACCCTAGGGTCCCGGACCTTTGAAAGGCGTACGAGGAGCCGAAGCCAACTCGCAGAGGCCCCTTACAAGGCTTTACACTGAAATGGAACACCAACCGGCAATTATCCCTGTTTGCACTATGCAAATGCACCCAAGGACAATCCCCGGCTGGCGCAGGACTATTGCAGAATATGGAAACAAAGAATAGGGCTATGGGTTTGGGTAGCTTAGATGGACTAGTTTCCTGACACTATGGAAAGACTATGGCCCCTGCCAATCAATGTTTTTATGACACCAGATAAAATGGCAGGGGGTGACTAGCACACTCGATAAATGGGCCCCCTAAACGGCCGCTAGCACGTAGTGACGTAGCGACAAGAGGGCAACACAGACTGAGGTGCTTGAGGAGTGGAGAGGTGTTTCAAGGCTATCAGGACAATCCCGGAAGTACGGTCAAGATCCCTACCAGCACCTTAGTGAAACACTTCCTTCCCCCGAACACGAATGCTCTTGCGAATCTCCACTCAAACCGGCCAATGAAGGCAAGAGAGAGGTGGGAGCTTTGTTCCTCGTCAGTGTTCACTCCGGCCGGCCAATAAAGGCAAGCCAGAGATGAAGAACAAGACTTCTCCCGGGAGGTCAGGTCCGTGGGGTCGCTACTGCCCAACAGCTCGCCACAAGCTGCCCTGCGGATAATTTTTTTTTTTTTTTTTTTTTATATGGTTACGTATCTCGGGACCCTAGGGCCCCGGACCTTTGGAAGGCGTACGAGGAGCCGAAGCCAACTCGCAGAGGCCCCTTACATGGCTTTACAAGGAAATGGAACACCAGCCGACAATTATCCCTGTTTGCACTATGCAAATGCACCCAAGGACAATCCCCGGCTGGCGCAGGACTATTACAGAATATGGAAACTAAGAATAGGGCTATGGGTTTGGGTAGCTTAGATGGACTAGTTTCCTGACACTATGGAAAGACTATGGCCCCTGCCAATCAATGTTTTTATGACACAGATAAAATGGCAGGGGGTGACTAGCACACTCGATAAATGGGCCCCCTAAAACGGCCGCTAGCACGTAGTGACGTAGCGACAAGGGGGCAACACAGACTGAGGTGCTTGAGGAGTGGAGAGGTGTTTCAAGGCTATCAGGACAATCCCGGAAGTACGGTCAAGATCCCTACCAGCACCTTAGTGAAACACTTCCTTCCCCCGAACACGAATGCTCTTGCGAATCTCCACTCAAACTATTATTATTATTTTTATTTGGTAACTTATCTCGGGACCCTAGGGTCCCGGGCCTTTGGAAGGCGTACGAGGAGCCGAAGCCAACTCGCAGAGGCCCCTTACATGGCTTTACAATGAAATAGAACACCAGCCGACAATTATCCCTGTTTGCATTATGCAAATGCACCCAAGGACAATCCCCGGCTGGCGCAGGACTATTACAGAATATGGAAACTAAAAATAGGGCTATGGGTTTGGGTGACTAAAATGGACTATTATTATTATATCTTATTAAGTATGAAATAGAAAAACTCACATTATTATTCGTAGGCTTGAAAAATAAACCCCGAACCCTGGTTTTCACGCACACCTGCAAAAATAACTGTGACCCATTTCCATTTCCATTCGCCTCCAATTAACATCAAACTGCATTTCTGATCACAATTAATTTAAATATTGGAAAAAGTCAATTTAAATCTGTTTGATAATACTCCCGCGCTGTCAACCGAATAATAAACGAGCACAGATAACGGATCGCATATTTTCATCGGCTTAACTATTTTTCTTTTTAATCTGTGGTCGTGGCACAGATAATTAAACACGCGTTACGGCTGAGCGCGCAATGCGAATATGGAAATTCGCGCTCTTGACTGCCTGTACAAGTTTGCCTAACGAGGTTGGGATTGCGGTAGGCCCAGTTGGTCGGGGAGGACTAGAAGAGAAAATAATATTTGCTCAGTTGTTTTTGGAAAAACCGGCTCAAATTTTAAATTCACCAGAGTCAGAATGTCATGGGTCAACTGTAGGACAAAAAAGTGAGCGTTTTTTATATGCCAATAAAATGTAATTTTCTTTTGTTTATTACATTTAAGGTCAGTCAGCTACAACCAAGGGATTTCCTCTGCAACTATGTATTAAGATTGAATGCCTTGAAATTTTTTGTTTTTCAGTTCATCATTTGCTGCCTTGTTGTTGATACATGCACTCAATGTGTATGTAGAGAATTGCGTTCTAATTACTTATTCACAAGTTAACGCTTTTTAGCAAATTGATAATCTGCTTATAACGTTCTCTACCTTATCAGTTGAATATCATCTGGCGTGTTAAAGATTATTATTATTTTGACGCATTTCTTAAATGCAGTACACTAGAAATTAATTTAAACGATATGGAAAAAAGTTTAAGCACGATAATGACTTAGCAATGAAAAATACGAATACTACATAATTTCTCTGCTCCGACCAATCAACAAGCATGATTACACTAATTAATATTTGCACAATTTCGCAATGATATAGGTACTGAGCATCCAACACATACACAGTCATCCGTAAACATCCAACAATCAAATTAGTGCTTCCATTTGATTTCGCCTCATCATGCTCGGCTTTCGAGTTCAATTCGATATGTATAATATTCTGGGTTACTCATTTGAAAATTCACGCCACTCGTGTTGGATATGAATTAATTATTATCGATTTGAACGCTTTATTGGGGTGAATATATTTGTCACTGTTTATTTTGGTAGTGTTTTGGTTCGGAGTAGCTAGTTTTGGGGTATCGGGTTAGGCAGAGGTCTGTGTACACCCACAGTTAGCCGGTGTCTTTTCTTGTTTGGGAGTTGTCCCAAAAAACTGGCGACTGCAGCATTTTTAAACTAAAAGTGATGCGCTAACATAGATGTTTCACGTTAAACCAACGGCCGTGTGCCACGACACAGCCACGCCCGTTTTTTTTTTTGTTTGTTATTTAATTTCCATCTTTTCATTCCCGTGCAAAGGCCTGCCTCCACTTCTTCCATCTTTGTCTTAGGTGAGCTGTCATCTTACCTATTACCCTAGGTTTAACAGCCTGCTAACCTCAAGCTCACTTCACCTGAATTCACCGAGGGAGGTATTCTACAGAATAATACTACTAAACACGATTTCGCAGTACCCGTCCACATCAATTTGGATCTACCTAAAATGCATCACGTCACTGCAAGTAATACAATTGCAGCATTTGTGTACCAGGGTTGCATAACCCTCTTGGAAAGAAACTAATTTCATACAATACATTTTACTTTGTAGGGTTCCATACGCGAAGAGTGCCAACGGGACCTTATTGCTTAGCCTTCGCTGTCCGTCCGTTTGTGTATCTGTAAGTTGGTTGTATCTCATGAACCGTAATATTTATGAACTAGCTTTTGCCCGCGGCTTCGCTCGCGTTAAAAAGTATCCTTTCATCCCCTATTTTATTCCCTTAGGGGTGGAATTTATCAAAATCCTATTTAAGCGGACGTCTTCATCATAGTAGCTCCAATCATTCATTTCAGTTCAATCAGTCGAAAATCTAAGAAGATTTATACAAACTTTCATCCCCTATTTTATCCCCTTGGGGGTAGAATTTATCGAAATCCTATTTAAGCGACGTCTTCATCATAGTAGCTGCAATCTTTAATTTCAGTTCAATCAGTCGAAAATCTAAGAAGATTTATACAAACTTTCATCCCCTATTTTATACCCTTAGGGGTGGAATTTATCAAAATCCTTTCTTAGGGGATGCCTACGTCATAGTAGCTTTAAGCATGCAAAGTTTCAGCTCGATCGGTTTAAAATTGACAAAGTTTCATACAAACTTTCATCCCCTATTTTATCCCCTTGGGGGTAGAATTGATGAAAATCCTTTCTTAGCGGATGCCTATGTCATAACATCTACCTGCATGCCAAATTTCAGCCCGATCCGTCCAGTGGTTTGGGCTGTGCGTTGATAGATCACTATCTCAGTCAGTCAGTCAGTCACCTTTGAATTTTAATATTTAGATTTATTTAAAATACATCAGAATAGGTAGAGAGTTGACATTTTCGGAGAGTAAAGTATGTTTAAGTAGTAGAGCTCTTTGTGTAGGACCTAGTCCGGGGAAGTACTACCAGCATATTTATTTTTGACGCAAAGCAGCGTTATTGTAATCCGGGTGTGGGCGCCGGTGTAATTTGAGGCACATAGCCACTAGCCCCCCCCCCCCCCCCCCAAGTCAAAGTCAAAGTCAAATCATTTATTTCAATTAGACCATTAAAAGGCACTCAAGGTCAAAATAATTAAAACTAATGAATCTAGTTGCCCATTCCAAAAGGTAGTTTCGTATGGAGAAGAACGGGCAAGAAACTCCATACATACTCTTTTAAAAAAACATATTACATTATATTGTACAATTACATGCATTCCATAGTAAAATATGCTAATGTCAAAACGATCTGTTAACAATAAAAGTCACTCAAAGTACTACAATACGCACTAAGTGCCCCCCCCCCCCCCCCTAGTAGTTTTGGCCTCTCGTATTGCAGATGTCTTAATGCAGCGGTGAAAATTTAACATCAGGTGGGCCGTCGGTTTACCATCCAATTAAAAAAATTAAGAGTTAAAAATTAAATGGGATCTACAAGAAACGGTATTTTTATGTAGTAGGTATTTAATTATGTTCGGTGCGGTGCGGAACCCTTAGCGGGCGAGTCCAACTGGCGCTTGGCCCATTTTTTACAGTTGCAGACGTTTTCAGTACTGTGTAGAGTTTATTTCCTTGGGGAGTGCATTCATTGTGTAAAAAGAATTTTGTTTCATCAAGAGAGGGGGCATTGTGACATTTACAGGGTAAAGGTTAAACAACCCGCCAGTCATTTGTTTTTAGTTATTAGACATCTTCATTATAAAGGTCTCGTTGGTCTAATTGTTGCAAGCGCTATACTGTTGAGCATGAAGTCCTGCGATCGATTGAAAACCAAAAAAGATTTTTATACCATCATGTCTGTATTCCCCGAGGGGTTAGGCAGAGGTGTATCAATGTACACTCATAGTCTGCCGGTATGTTTTTAGGTCCCATGGGTTACGAGGCGAGCCTGTTGCCAATAACCGGGCACAAATCTCAACTCCGAGCTGCTCCTATGAATTTCATAGAAAAACCCAATAACATTTGCTCGACCTTGGAATCGAACCTAAGACTTCTAGCGTCGCAGTCGCTCTAAGAACCACTAGGTTAACGAGGCAGTTATGAAACAAAATGAAGTAAAGATATTAAAAAAAAGCCAACCGCACTAATCTTCGGTATTGACGTTTGTTACAATGCCATCGTTGTGACATCCACGGTTCAAGGTAGGACAACACCGCCGACCGTAAAATTGACGATAAAAAACTACTTAGGTACTTACTAGAAACAAAAATAGAAATCGTTCCCTTTAAAAAGAGGCTTTTGACATGGAACCTGCATGATTTACTTACCATCACCATCACGCCTGTATTCCCCGAAGGGTTAGGCAGATGTGTACCAATGTACACCCACAGTTCGCCGGTATGTTTAGGTCCCATGTAATAGAGGCGATTGTGATAGGGGGGATGATTTACTTGTGTATCTATGAAAAGAAAAAAAAGTGTCTAGTTTTTGGTTTACCTACGAAAACAAATAGATACAGAAACTTATAAAAAATAATACCGGCCTTTTATGGTCCCATTACAGGGCAATAGCCTCTTCTCAAACAGAGAAGGCACGAACGTTGTTCACTACGTTTGTTTTAGTATCTACGAATTTGTGATTTAAAACTTATTTAAAATTTTATTGTAAATTCAGGTTTTCTTACGATAAATAAAGAAATCAGACCACCATTTTTTTACAATTAAATTATACAAAGTTATAGAAAAAAAAAAAACAGTAGGTACCTACTACTAGAACTAGACCGATAGCAGATAAGTAAATAATTTACCAGTCACAAAATATTAGTTCAGTTAAAACTACAGAACTCAAACTTCAAAATAACTAATAAATCAAAATATCTAAAACAAATAAAAACCACTAACACGGTCCTTTAGAAAATCTTAATACCACTAACATCATACATAACTCCAATCTCCGCCTCTGAAACAGAAACAAGCCCAAAATAATAAAAGAAATATAAATTACAACCAAAAACAAACTAAAACAATCGTTCCCATATAAATAAAGAGCCCAATTAACTTACACCGCGCCAAGTCGCCATTCCGAGCGCCTTCCAAATTTGAATTTGTTTAACCACAGATTATGAAATAAAACAGACATGACCGGCTGTATGGCCGTTTCGTTCAGGAAGGACGGGTGGAAACGAGAGTCGGATATAGCGATGTTCTTGAATATGAGTAGTCACATTAGGTCACATTGGATGGGAAACAGAAAGCATAATGTTTTGGATTTTTGTATTGCGAAATGTTTTGTTACTTGACAAAATGAAATTAGGTCCAAATCATACATTTTTTTATACAAAAAACGAATTCAATAACAAACATTAGTTAGCCAGGCAACCTACATAAGATAAACAAAATATTTTTGATGATTCAAAAAATCACAGTAATCAAAGCATTGTCAGATCTCTTCAGTGTCTTATCTAAGGCACATAACCCTACCGATTTACGAAGGTAGTCGTATTCCTCCGTCCGTAATGGCCAGTGCGTGCAAGCGGCCGCGGTCGCGATCGATCGCCCGTCGCAGTGCGGCAACACGCGATTTCCTCAACAGCTGATTTCCAAACACGCTCATTGGCCGGCTTATGAGCCACCGCCATTATAATGCAATTTGTGGTGTATTCTATTTTTTTGAATTTTTCACCGCGCAAAGAATTGACGTGTTCGATTTTTTAATATAATTTTTTTTTATTGGTGTGACGTATCAATAATTACTTTTATTTTTAAACCACTGCCCATAGACAAACCATTATTAAAACTAAACCTCTTCTTTACGCTACTTCTAACTTGGCAAGTTCGGTGACCAAGTTAACGCGCCAAGACAAGTAAATTAATGTTAGCACTTAGCAGATTCTGTTGCCCAATTAATTTAGCCATCTACATGACACTTAGAACAGTGCTTATAAAACTTTTACAATAGATATGTAGGTACCCAGTTTTGTGGCTACAATACTGGCTATTAATATAAAAAGATGGAAAGATTTAGATAGTAAATAGTCATCAGAAAACTATGCATAAAATTTTGACAGGTAGGTAGATTTCTTTTTTCGTTTCTTTTATTTGTAATAGCAAGCTGTCTGCGACTTCCTCCACGTGGTTTATTTCACCCGCGTTAAATTACATCTTTGGTTACTGCTCCGCTTCCCTGTGTCATAGCGTGAGGTTTTATAGCCTAGAATGCACTCCATATAACGTGGTTTTCTATGGGTAAAAGAATTTTCAAAATCGGTTCAGCAGATCCAAAGATAACCCCTTTTTTTACCGATGGGAATTCATCAAATTACTTTTTCCGCCCTGGGGGAGGCAGGAGAGTGTCAGACTTTTACTGACTAAAACCCATCCATGTTTCTTCCTGTGCCGTTTGCGTTCCGGGGGCGCGGTATCTCTTTTGAGCAACCCGCATCAGAGATTCCCCCCTATAACGTCACAAACTCACAAACTTTACTTGTTTATACTATTATTAGTATAGATTTGTAATGTATGCATTTGAAAAACCTTCGCTCGCACTGTTAACTGCGATTTAAAAATAGATGAAAAGAGTGAAATGCGTTTTTCATCAAAACCCGCTAGCAACGGAATTCTAAAGAAATGAAATGTGTTTTTCAAAGTGGTTTTATTTCAATGCGTCGCTCACAATTTTCCGTCTACAAACACTTTCATTCGTACACTGGAACGCTGTTTCATGTGTATTTTTAGTCACACTAATCATAAATAGAGAGATTTATATATTTTTTTTTTTCATTCATGATGGAAAACATAGTGAGGAAACTTGGACTTATAATGAATGCAAGTCTAAAATCGCCAATCTGCCTTGTACATGCGTTATGATCTATGCTCGTGACTTCTCTGTATGAGAAGCGTTCCTTGTCCCTATTTTTATCATTTTATTAACCTGCTCTGAACTGTCTTCTTATTTATTTATTTAACTTTTAAGTACGACTTCGACTGCATAGACTTAAAATGAATTTGACTTTGACTTTGAAAGATATTTCTTTTATAATAACTGCGGTAGAAAATGTACCCTGAAATAAATCGCCCCGACTTAACCTTGTCTGTAATTCACATTATGTAAAAGATTAACCCTAACTTACCAAGGGGTTTTACCTGTCTAATAATATTCTCCAGACCGATTTCGGTCGCGGCGGGTAATCTCAATAGGCTTAGATAGAGGGATATTTTAGTGCACAAGTATGTGCGCAACACACAGCTGCACTCCCTTTTCCCTAACTCTCATGCGTAGGACCAACGGCTTTACGTGGTTTCCGAGACAGGGGGGTATCCTACCACCAACTTCTGAACTCCGGACAGCTACTGCGAAATTTCGTAATGGAAAACCCCAATAACTAAATACCCGACCTGTCAAAGTCAAAGCATTTATTTCAATTAAACCATTAACAGGCACTTTTGAATTGATACTTATGTTGCTGTGCCCTTACAGGCTTCATAATAATTGTACCTTAGCTTTAAGCATGTTCTTACACCTTTCTTGACATTATGGTATGCAAATATATGATTATGAATGGGAATTAAACCCAGGACAACAGACCCGCTTGCGACCACGCGACCACTTACTTACCTGTCTACTACATGAATTAAATAATACTTTTCCAGTCAAACACAGATGTAGTGCGTACTGGTAATGTTGCGAAGGTAACGCACTCAATCGAGTGAAAAGGTTAATGGTTCTCGCTAATTTATAGTTCGATAATACAGTTTTTGTTCGAGTGGTACTTTGTGGTAAGTAGGTTGGAAGTCGGGCTGACGTCGGTATCGGCTCGTATATTTACGACTCCTTGTGGAGTAAAGAAGTATTAAATGCTTGTAGATCTGCCAGTTCTTATGTAGGCACACTTTAATTTCAAAATCAACAGCGCCGCGGCACGCAATCTCATAAAGCACTATTGTGTATTTATCCAAATTCATCCAAAAAAAAATCGGTTATGACGAAGTTTTATATTTGTTCAAAAACCTTTTCTAAAATACAAGGAGCCTAAGTTACTCTTTATAACCTCTACCTGCCAATAATAGCCCCTTCAACATCGGGCCAGCCATTTCGGAGATTTTCCGGAACAAACAGACGAACAAAAAGAAAGATTTTCGAGTAGGTAACGAAATTAGTAAATAAATTACCTTCTTATTAATTTCTAAAAAAATATTTTTACACTAGTACCCGTTTCACATCAAAAACTCTTTAATTTTATCAACCAATAACTGGAACCTAACCCTAAAACGCTAATGACATCACCGCTATTTCACACAAGCGCCCCACTTTTTATCCCTAAAGGCAAAATCCCTCAGAATGAATGCTAACGCTTCCTATTCAACTTAACGACTATACTAAGTATATGGCACATTTGGGATTATTTACAGGTCTTAGACTTCACACATTTCGATGTAAATCCAGAGTTCTGTTGATGACCTTGTAATGATATCCTTGATTGTAGATCAAAGTTTGTAAGAGAGTAAGCTGAACTATGTCTAATATACTGTGTATGATATGATAAACCTCTTTTTTTTATTACTGCTTCTTAACCCAATGTAAATGTATACGTATGTGTCTACAAGTATCTAAGATATAAACTTGGTTCAACTCTAAAATTATACTAGGTGTAAAAGACTTGTCATATAGCTGTTAACTACCCATAGGTATTGCCCATCAAACTATGCAACATTGAGCAAAAGTTATTGCTGAAAAAAGACTTTTAGTTTTGGTCTAAAAATCACTGTTTCGAATAACAATGTAACGCATAAAAAATATTGTGCATGCAAACGTACCAGTACGTTTCATCATCATCTGCCTAGCCTTTCCCCAACTATGTTGGGGTCGGCTTCCAGTCGAACCGGATGCAGCTTAATATCAGTATTTTACATGGAGCGACTGCCTACTAGTACGTTTGCATGCACAATATTTTGTATGCGTTAACGTTGTAACTAAACTCCCCCCTTGAGCCCATAGTTTAGTTACAACGTTTAAACTTGTTTTCGTACTTTGAGCTTTGACCTTCATCTACAACCAAGAGGTTAAGAGGCAAAGGGAAAAACAAGTAACGTTCAACTTTGGTAAGTGTATTTTTACACTGGAAAGAAGAAAACCTACTTTCATATTTTGGAAACAAACGAAATACACCACATACCATCACGCCTGATTGCCCGAGGCAGGTAGAGGTTAGTTAATACTGTTGTTAGACAGAGATGTACCCCACAGTTTGCCGCTATGTTTAGGTCCGATGTAATACGGGGCGAGCTTATTTCCATTAACCGGGCCCAAATGGCAATAGGCTCGCCTCTCTTGAAACAGGGGCCCACAGTTCGCCGATAGGTTTAGGTCCCATGACCTAAATATACTGGCGAACTGTGGGTGTACATTAGTACACCTCTGCCTACTATGTATGTAAATCCTAACTCCGAGCTGCTACTGGGAAATTCAAAGAAATACCCAGTAACACTTTTTGCTCGACCTGAGAATTGACCCAAGACCTTTAGCGTAGCAGTCGCGCTTACGACCACTGGGCTACTTGCTCTCATATTTCAAAAACAACACATTCAACTCAACAGCCTGCCTCAATTAATTTAGACCACCATTCGCGCCAACTTTTCACATAATCAATTTTCTTCTGCCAATATACCCCAGCCAAAAGTTTAAAGCAAACCAAACGATGAGCTAAATGCTGCTAACTCAATACTTACGCACCATTAGGCGTCGTCTCCCTCCATTGAACGTCGTAGCGTGAGGCACAGGCGTTCTTATAATTATTGTCTTTATGATAGGTAGATTTATGTTGCTTTAAAATATATAATTAATATTGTATGACGTGATTGCTTAGTGGTTAAGGGCCGAGCCTGTGTTATGCATGTGGGGTTCGATACCGGGCAAGCACCAATGTGACTTTTTCAGCCTATGAAAATAAAAAAAATAAAGTGTCTGTCTGTTTATCCTGGCTAATACGCGAAACTTTAATTGACAGATTCTGATTGCTAATTTAATGAGCTGATGAATGATGTTACCCAAAACTTTAGTAAGAAATTACGGTTTACCGCACATAAAAAGTATAAAGCCATATAATAATCGACATTTACACGAACATAAGCCGATTCATAATATTATGTTTTTCGGAAAATCTCTCCAACCAATCTATTGTAGATCAATAAACATGAAAGGCATCAATCAACTGATCATACTTAGGGATTATATAATTATGCAATAATCTCACTGAGGTCACTGGCGTTTGCAGATAACAGCAGTCTGACAGCCGCAACCGCATATTATTACTAGCTTTTGCCCGCGACTTCGTTGATGTGATTGTTGGTTATCACGGCATATTTTTTTGCGAGAAACTTTAGTATTTTTTTTTCTAAAATATGAGTAGCTTAAGTTAGTCCTCATTGCAGCAGCTATCTGCCAGTAAAATCAGTGCAGTTATTTTGGAGATTAGCCGATATAAAAAAGAGATAGAGAGACAAAAATAATTAAAAAATGTTTTTGTCGTGTAATGTACCGTGCAACACACATACATTCATATTTTTTTTTAATTGTAAAATATGCTTTTATTCTGACATTACAAACAGACACTTCAACTTTTTTATTTGTATAGGGTAGTTTAGCCGGTTTGCCGGCCACCTCTGGTTTTCGGCCAGTACGTTGTTATATTAATATAATAAGGAAAATGAAACCTACCCATTTAAAAAAACAACGCCTACTTAATTTATTGGTATAAACCCTACAACTTTTGAATTTTGTAGAATTTTAATGATCCAACTGTGTCGTCTGTGACCCTCCGAAAGTCTTACAGTGCACGCGTGTGTCGAAATTAGTGAAAAAAATAGTGCGCGCATAATTTTTGCAAGCTAAGTTACAAAGTTGTTTATCGGTTTTATAAATATAATTATTGTTCTGTGCACGGGAGATAAGTTTAATTAGTGTTATTTTAATTAAAATGGAAGAAAGATAATGTTATTTACATTTAAATTTGATGGCCGGTAAACTAGATAATGATTTGGGGGACTATTTACTTCTCGGCCGGCCGGCCGAAAACTAGAAGAAGACCGTTTATATTTAATTGATTCTTTTGATTATTAAATAAGGAATTCTTTAAAAAGAAATGCTTTATACGCAAAGTAGAACCGCTTCTCATTTGTGTAGTCAGATGTCGGCCGCATGTTTTGAGCGAATTATGTGGTAATAACACTTAATAGTTATTGAATATTTGACGGCCGAAAATTAGAATTTTAATATTTACCTTTCGGCCTAAGCTAATCGATAGGGTCGAAAACTAATAATTTACTAACTGATTCTCGGCCAATAAAAGCTAACGATAATAAATCAACTAACTGGATCGAAATCATCACTCACACGAACAATACAGACGTAAAGGGACTTCCCCAAAATTTATCTTATTAGCTAGTTAGAAAATTAAGCAAATTGATCAACGGCCGGAAACTAATTAATTTAAATTTGTTTTTCGGCCGTGTTTGAAGGGATGGTCGAAAATCAGTTTAAGAAATCGTATTTTCGGCCAGTCAAAAAGCAGATTTTTTCCATAATCTCAATTATTTTTGCTATGCCATATTATCCTTTTTCCTTTTTGACCAATGTTCCTACTATTATCTTTAAAATGTTTCTATATGTTTAATATTTTAATTAAAATCGTTGATTCATACGTATTTTTTTGCTTTTAATCCATTATAGAACCTACTAGTTAGCAAATATAGATCATTTTTCAAATAGCAGATTAGTGGCCGAGAACTAGCAAAATAATGGCCGGAAACTGAAACAGGTGGCCGAAAACCGGTGAAATCGCTATTTTCAGACATTTTAATTTTCAGTAATTTTAATTTAACGCTGACGAGTAAAAGGTCTACAAATATCAAAACTACATTATATTTAGAGTTCAAAAATATTTAAGAAACTAGTCTGTGACTTTAATGTCATGGAGAAAAATCGTCACAAAGTCACACGTTCGCTTAAGTGGCCGAAAACCGGCTAAGTTACCCTACATTTCGTTATAATGACCATGATTTAAAATTATTCTTCAACATTACTGCTGGATTTGTGTAGGCCTCCCCCATAGATTTCTTTAAGGACCTATTGGAAGCGGCCTGTATCGAGCGCCTTTCTGCAGCTTTAAATGGCCACAATTCAAACCAAATACCCATCGCCGTAAAAGCTTATGAGATTATTTTTTTGAAATTATCAGATGTTCTCGACATTTTTGCAAAACCGAACTCAAATTATTAACGTAACTCGTTTAACTTAGAACTCGGACAGAACCGCTAAACATTTACTCGCTATTTTACGAGGCCTACGTTCAATTAGGGTGCGACCTAAAAAATAAGCTCCCTAAATCATAATTAACTGTGCCATCCCTACTAACCGACGACATTTTCCCTTTTCCGAATTACTTAGACACGCCTAGCCGTAGCTGGCCTCTTCTCACACCCAAGTTATAAGCGAAAGGCGTGCTTTCCAAAATGTAATTAAACCAATAGTGTTTAAAATTCTTTTTTCTTTGAACTCAACTGAAAGTGTACAAATCATCAAAAGAAAAATGTCATTTGTATTCAGTGAATCTATGGTATAGCTTATATTCTATTCTTAAAATTCGACACGTTTAAAAGCAGTAAGGCGTGACATACAATGCGTCCGCATTTCGGTGTTGTGACGTCACACAAATGATCACCTCATGCTAAGGTCCCGCAAGTTTCTGTGTCAGCGTGAAGTCTTTACTTACATTCATTGTTTTTTGTGGCCTCTTCCTTCACAGCATCTAGCTATACATTTTTATGCATAGATTTTAGGTATAAATAAAATAAATCGTCTGTATTTTATAAATAAGCCATGGCTTTTGATATAAATGCGTAATCGAGTTATAAAGCAAACTATTACTACAATCAGTTAAAGTTTAACTAAACCGATCCGCTTGCGCATCTGACATGCACCAACCAACTTAGCCCGAGGAAAATTTAGCACTCAAGACGACTAGAGTGTATGTACCGTAGGCAAGCAGAACATTATCATATTAAATATTAATAGAACCATTTTCAGATACCTTACACTAGTCTGAACTAGCCTAGATGGTTATGACTTAATACGTAGTTCAATCTAGAATTTTACCGGAAAAATTCTCAAAGTTTTGCTTATTTTTCTTGGCGGAACCGCGCGATTTTAAGTCAGTCCGTTGGTTATAATATGTGGATTTTTGGAGAATGTTTGACAGTTTTGTAATAAAATATTATTTATTGGACTATCTATGCTGTCGTTAGTGTTTTTAGGAGGAATAATGTAGCAGTATTTTCAAGCTCGGATTTAAAATCTTTGTGTTTGTAACATGGGTTTTTCTTACTGAGTTGGCTATTCATTCAGACAATTGAATCAATATAATGCGGTGTAAAAAGTTCTTCAGTCAGAAATGAGGAGATCCGAAGAAGAACTCAGGTGACCGGGATAGCTCTTTAGTTATTTTCTAAATATGAAACTATAGGTAGTATGAAACTATAGTAGCAATAGGCAAAGCAGAGAGAGCTCGTAGAGTGGCGGCCGTTAGGATCTTAAGGCTTTCGTGTGACGACCACGCATCGGAAGGAGACGACCTGGTCGCGTCAAATCGCTGGATGCGGTGAGCGCAGGACCGATCGTTGTGGCTATCTTTAGGGAACGACTATGTCCAACAGTGGACGTCTGATATGATGATGATGGAATGTTCTTCACATTTCAAGCTTGTAACTCTACATAAATATTTGCCAAATCTTTGACCTAAATATCTTAACAAAATAACAAATAGTACTCTATACTACCCTGCATTTTCCACAGCGTAAAATACAGTTTCAGTAAACATGTTAAACGCTGCCTTAGCATAAACTAATTTACACTTCATTTCATTAGTTTACAGCGTAATATCCTGAACAATTTCGGATCCCTAGATACAGTTTGTGAAGCGCGTTGCGAAGGGTCTGCTAAACTTTTAACCCCGCTTGTTTTATGATCTCGTTCAAAATCCGGCGAGATAGGTATTTATATTATGTTCTAACTTAATATTCACATTGATATAGGTACATTTTGTAAGTATTTAACTTGAAAGTAATTTGTTCAGATTAATCTAAAATTAGG
Source organism: Caradrina clavipalpis (assembly GCA_932526535.1). Classification (NCBI taxonomy): domain Eukaryota; kingdom Metazoa; phylum Arthropoda; class Insecta; order Lepidoptera; family Noctuidae; genus Caradrina; species Caradrina clavipalpis. The sequence goes on from OW052101.1 coordinate 1,264,311, forward strand.
TAGATGTACATTGGTACACCTCTGCCTAACCCTTCGGGAAAAACAGGCGTCATGGTATGTGTTTGTGTACCTAATCTAAAATTGCATCTATAAAAAATACCATTGTAATAATACCCTATTATTGTCCCATTGCAAGGCAAAGGCCTCTTCTTATATAGAATAGTCACAAGCATTGATCACCACGCTTACTCGAGGTGGATTGGCGATTTCAAACATAAATTAATTACATAATACATATTCAGATTTCTTCAAGTGGGTTTCCTTCACCGAAAAAAAAAAGTCACATCAGTACTTGCCCGGTCAAGAGAAGCGAGTGCCTTAACCATTGGACACCACGACACGACACTGGGCCAAACATATACTCAATGTATGTATGTCTACAACATTCGTATATTACAAAATAGTCCTTGAAAACATCTAAGTCTAGACCAAACTTTAAAGTAGGCAAGTCTAGATTGTAGAGACTTCAGATCCTATAAGCAGGATTAATTAACTTGATGTCAAGATGGCGGCCGGTCTCACGCCTCACGTACTCATAATGTACCCTCAATATAGAGGAATAACTACCCCTAATGTTGAAACTTAACTAGCCTTGTCTGTGTAGCTTTGGAGTTATTTATAAGGGACATAGGTTTATTGCAAGTTGTACTCGGACATATTGAACAATTGAAATTGTCATGTATCAAATGTTTGAGTATTTTGTATTTTTGCTTGTGATGTGGTAAAATTTTGTTGTCATTAATTATATTTTTATGACACCATGTCTTGTGTGATCCAAAAATTCAAAATCTCTCGAATCTTATCTTATCTTAAAAAAGAAATAGAAATGCATGGGCGAATTGCAACAAAGCATGTTGTTTGCTGTCTACAAGGTCTCGATTTTTTGAAACTTTGAAGGCACGAGCAACCACCACGCTTGCTCAGGGCGGATTGACGATTTCAGACGTATTTTAATATAAATCAAGATTCCTTCATGATATTTTACTTCACCGCGGATGTCAATGATATCCAAGATAAACTCTAAAGTACATAAGAATTGCAAAACGCCTGTTTATATTTAAAAAATAAATACCTTTATTTTATTCATGAATTCCGTTACAACAAGCAACAATATAATTACAAGGCAATATTTTTCTTCTATTTGTATCTCTTTGTTAGCATAATAATTTCTTTGCCGACGGTACTGTTGAGCGTCAACACTTGTTATGTAAACCGTACCTTTCTGCCGTGCACTTTATTAAATTAATTTTTCTTTGAGCTTCTTCTGACGAGACTTTGTACACAGTAAAACTGTACATTCTTCAGAAACGGTTACTGTAAATAACGAGGTCAAAGAAGATTAATTTTCTTCACTTGAAATGAGTAACTAGCTGTTCTTAGCTTCTTGCCCATTTTTGTCGGTCTTTTTTTGAGTATGGAAAATCATTAAATGACTTCTTTCGCTCTGAGTGGAGCGGAAGGGAGTGTCAGGCTCTTACTGACTTAACCGCATCCGTGTTCCTTGCTCTAATGCTAGAGAAGGAGGCGGCGGGACGGGAGTGGGAGAGGACAATCCCCCGTCCCAGCGGCCGCCGCGCTAGACGCTCCGGGCGTCGGGAGCCGCGAGACGACTCCCGGCCATCGTAGACGCGTGTCTGTGGACGGTGAGCAATGGGTAGCTCACCGTCCGTACGTTCACTAGCGACAGACCGTGTCGACCGCGCGTTCGTGTTCCACGCGCGCCTCAAAGAGATGTCAGCAAACTTGGATGGGGCCACTGAGGGCCGATGCCTGCCGGGGCTGCGGGTTGTTCGAAAGAGATACCGCGCCCCCGGAACGCAAAGGGCACATGAAGGAACATAGACGGGTTTTAGTCAGTAAAAGTCTGACACTCCCTCCCGCCCCGCCCAGGGCGGGGGAAGCTATTTGATAATTTCCCGTCTATAAAAAAAAAAAAAAAAAAAAAAGCGTCGGGGAATACATGCGTGATGGTATGTATGTTCATCCATTCGATTTCTGCCAATTTTCATTTCGTCGACCAATTTTCAAAATTCTTTTTAAACATTTAATGTTATAAGTAGGTAGCAAGAAATTAAGAAGACGATGTATACCATTATTTGACTGCAACATCTACAGTAATAACACTAGCTAGGTAACATCTGTCAACTTCACCTGCGGAGTAAATAACGCCGGTACCACAAACTCAGTCAGTACTGCGGCTAACCGCCGGCAGCCATTACAGATTCCAACCGTGCCTCCTTATTGCATACCAATGAGTTTATTATCTAAAGACGTGCTTCGGAATTGTATAAAAAAAGCTAATCTAATAAATAAAGGAGAATTTAACCGCATCGTTGGTCTTTAAGGCAGCTTTTGGTTAGTTTGTGTTCTTTTTTTTAATTACTTTTTTTTGTGAATTCAAAAATGGAAGAGGTTATTAATTCGGTTGTATATTGGTTTTTTGTTTGGTTTCCTTAGAACAACCGTCAGTGATGAGCCGATTTCAGTTTTCGTTTTATTTGTAAGACTAACTATATTTTCAGTTTGGTCACATAAACATTATATCTAAATCGTAATTTAAATCAAAATAATTGAAAAAAGCTTGTCACCAAAGTAAACGAAGACGTATATAATATGTTTAATCTCGAAAAGCCTTTTATTTATCATAACTTTTAAGTCAGACCACTAGACCTTCTGTATTTTTTTTTATCTAATGTTTAAACATACACATATACATAAACTCACACCTTTTTCCCATGGGAGTAGGCCTCTATCATCATCATCATTATATCAGCCACAGGACATCCACTGCTGGACATAGACCTCCCCCATAGATTACCAAAAGGACCGGTTGGAAGCGGCATCTATACATCTTTAACTTAAGGTGCAACTACCCCGGTGGCCCGTGATCAGTAAAATAATTCCATAAGTCGGTATAATTCCATGATGTCAAGATAGTCATTCTTTGGGTTTACCTGGCCCTATGGAGTTTTATTGCTGACTTAAATGGTTATAATTATGAAAATACATACTTCTTATGCCCGCGAATCTTACTTTAACCACCATTAAACATAATACTGACTTGCAAATTCCAAAAAACGTAAGAATATTTGAATTTGGCTGGCCACCGTGGAGGTTGCACCTTAAGTAAAAAACCTTAAATAAAATCGAAGTGTCTATTCATCAAGTCAAAATAACAACTATTTACTAAACGCATACAAATATTAACACGTTAAAACATATAAATATGACATCATATTCTCCAGAAATCAATGTTTCTACATTTTCCCTTACTTGTGTTGCTTTTTGCTCGAATGTGTCGTTTGGGGCTTGTAAATTGCAATACCTGCCGTGCCTTCATTGTTCTCCAGTGGATATTATCCGACGTTACAGGTTCTTACATACATAACGGCTTATATATTAAAGCTGTTACATGGTATTATAGCGTTATTTAATGGTCTGTGGTTTATAAAATGTTTGAACTTGGAAAATATTCAGTTTTGTTGTAACTTTTCCGTATTAGTATTAGGTAAGATTTATTTGTTTGTTTGTAAGAATAAGCTCTAAAACTACTGGACCGATTTTAACCATGTTTTCACCAATAGATAGCTACATTATTCCTGAGTAACATAGGCTATATAACATCACGGTACGACCCACGGGAACAGAGCATTAACCAAACAAGTAATTTATGGCGGATGAAATAAGACACGGACTACGGAATAAGACGGACGAAGTCGCGGGCATTTCGCTAGTGTGAAATATTTATAAACCACAGCGATAATAAGTGTTATTGGGTTTTTCTATTAAATTCTTAGTAGCAGCTCGGTATTAGGATCAGTGCCCGGTTAATGGCAATAGGCTCGACCCCTATTACATGGAATCTAAACACACCGGCGAACTGTGGGTGTACATTGGTACACCTCTGCCTAACCCTTCGGGGAATACAGGCGTGATGGTATGTAATTTCTTGTTCATAACTTGTTTTCGAAAAACAAAGTTAAAAATTCGACCGTCAATACCGTCATAACCAGAAGTTAAGGTCTAGAACAAAATAATAAACACCTATAGTTTCAGCTTCATTCAGTGTTTTTTTACACCCTCTAAACTAGCGTGTCTACCTAACCCTTCGAGGAATACAAGCGTGATAGTATGTTATAACTTCGGTATTTCCAAAGAAAACCAGCCCAATATTGAAACAATATAGTGAGGTAATGATGCGTAGTAAGCACCTTCGTGTAGCCTATCTCCGGTCACTTAGAAGGGTTGCCATAAATCTGCCGGCGCCATGATAGACGCCCAATAATGGCCACATATCGGCATTTTCGCCAACCAACAGTTTTGCATCGCGGTGACGCATACATCGGGGGAGTTATGGATTTGGGACTTTGTCACGTTGTGCGTGATAGGTTTATGATCGGGGGCTGAGCACGAACGAGCGGCGTAAACGTAAAACAAACCCGTTCAAAGTCAAAGTTAAGTCAAAGGTAAAACTTAAAATGCCATGTAATGTGCCATTACGGATAGTCAAAAGCCAGGAAGACTGACAACCAGTCTTTACAAGAGATATCGTGCTGCCCACTAACTGGGTTGTGGAGGTCAGATAGGCAGTCGCTTTATGTAAAACACTGGTATTCAGCTGCATCCAGTAAGACTAGGAGCCGACACTAACATAGTTGGTAAAAAGCTAAGCAGATACTCATTTGTTTTAGACCTTATTTCAATGGGTGATACTTATTGTGCTTAAGAATTAAATACTATTTGTTTCCAGCGATTGTGCTAGGCCTACTGTATTTTAGTGGTTTAAGCCTTTGTCATAGTAAATAATCCTTTACGGGTCAGCTCGGGCAGAGCAGCAGACACATAATTAACTTAATAAGAACTGAAATTAAGTTCAAAATTGCGTGCAAGAGATGACTCCCAGCAGCAGACACATAATCAACATAATCGTAACTGAAATAGAATACAAATTACCTTGCAAGGGGTGATTTCTTGTAACGTATATTTTCACTGAAAACTTAATTGTAAGGGACATGCTCGGGCATGCTCGAGCATTTTGCTCCAGAATAAAATAGACAGATATTTAAATTGAATGTAGGTTTACAGGATGGGCCCACTAGGGCACTAGCCCTAGTGTAACACTGTTAAGTAGGCACTAGCCTACCCGACAGGGTTGCGGAAATGTGGAATTTGTTCGAAAGAACCACCGCGACCTATCATACCATCACACCTGTATCCCCCATCGGGTTAGGCAGAGGTGTATCAGTGTACACCCACAGTTCGCCGGTATGTTTAAGTCCCATATAATAGGGGGCGAACCTTCTTTCCTTACTCCGTGGGGCGAACCTATTGCCAGCCCATCGCAGCAGTAACCGCGGCTCTGGAACGAAAAGGGCAAAGGGAACACGGATGGATTTTAGTCAGTAAGAGTCTGACTCTTCCTTCCTCCACCCAGAGCGGAAAAAGTAATTTATTAATTTCCCAGGATTTTCCAGAAAAATGTTACAGAGTGTTTTGCTATATATGAGCTGACCCTATATACAATAAGGTAAAGTTATAACATTATTCAGATAACATAATTTTCTCCGAAAAAACTTCCTACAAGTTTCAAGAACGGCGGAGTTCTGAACAAAAAACATTAACAAAATGCTGAAAATCTTGGTTTTTCGTAAAAAAAAAAAGATTACTGAAACAGATTAACTATGCCCTGTTGGCCCGCAATTTTCAGTAAACTAGTACACTTCGATCCAATAATCTAAATTATACTTTAACAAATAAAAAAAAAATGACTGTTTGTTACGAGTATGTTAAAATAAAAGCTTTTTACCTTTCTATGAATTTTTACATACCGTGTGAAAATTCGTAAAGTTTTTTTGTTCTGTCTACTTGTTCCGGCTAATCTCTGAAACTGCTAGATCGATTTTGACGGGTCTTTTTACTGGCTGATGGTATAAGGAGTAACTAAAGCTACTTTTACTAAAGACAAAGAATTAGAGTTCAACGCAAAAAAAAAAGTAGTAAGTCTTACTAGACAATGCCGTCTGCGTCCACGATAACTAACATTCATACGGAGGAAATTGCGAACGTAAATTAGTTTTAAATAATATCTAAAATAATTATTTTCAGTAACAACAAACTTGCGTACTTGTACTACCTTCACTCTTCCTATTATATCCAATCTCTTTCCAAAAGCTAACGACCTGAAACCCTAGCCTAGACACACTTCAGACAAAAATCAAAGCTTATAATATTACCGAGACGTGTGCGGAGTAAGGCACCTCCCAGACGTGGGAGCCGGCAGCCGGTGACACCCGACCGCGGTAAACACATTAGAGACACTCCACACTGACGGAGCTAGTGTACTGTAGTTGTGTGGCTGTGGTGAAAGTGGCTGTAGGATTTCAAGGACGAAGTGGTTATTTTGTTTTGGTGAATTTGTCACTATTACTACCTACGCTATTTACAGCGTACTGCCCGTTTTTGTATACAAGCTGTTGATTTGCATCCTCGTCAAATTTTAGGAGCTTGTCATAGAAAATAATTACGATACCTGGCCAATATTTAATAAATACTTGTTTTTTTAGTTGCAACTATCAAAAAACAGGATTCCAGAATACTCCTCTTGCAAAAATCAGCATCGCCCAGTTGCATATGCGGTTGGCAGAGTTGTCGCGCGGCTATATCAATGCGTGCATAGCGCCTAAACCCTCTGACGAGATGGCTAGTTCGAATTGGAAAATCACGGCAAAAAATATAAATTTTAAAACAAATTTATTTTGTTATTGATTCGTGTTAAGAATCACGAGCATAGTGAACTCCTTGAATTTCACGAGAATGCAAATCAACAGCTTGTATATGCAGTATGTGGGTTAAATACACGCAGAGTGCATACAACACAGCACAATAATGCATTTAAAGTGCTGGTGGAATTGCCACGCTACTGCAGTGCTTCGGGCGTGTTTGTAGAAGCAGGAATAGATGGCTTTCCTGAACTCATGCGCAAGCGGTGTGCTTCAAGTATGCGCAGGGTTCGGGTCAGTCCCAACAGCATCCTGAATACAATAGCGAACGGGTGGAATGCCAGAATGTCAAAGTTAGAAGTTAAAGTCAACAGTCAAAAGCCGAAGTCAAACCATTTATTTCATTTAGACCATTAAAAGGCTCTATTGAACGTCAATTACATAAAATAAAAACAAAAATTGAATCTAGTGGCCAAAAATCAAATCATATACTTCATCCATGCTAAAACATTTCGTCCATCTTGTAAACCGTTTCTCCTTCATTTTCAAACGCAAACATTTTCAATACAATCTAGTCTAAAATTCAACCGTCGTCAAAGGGAGCACAGTCCACTGGCTTGCAAGCACACAGACCCGTCCAATACTCCTTGTATTTGATTTCGAAACCATTCAGGTTTGCAGAGTTGAGAGCTGAATGCAGACGTTGTACAATTTGTATAGTTATTTGACCGACGGAAAGGAAATAGTGCATTGATTATTATGCAAGTTGTGAGGTTTAAGTTGTTTTTGGGGTTTTTCAAAAATAACCTGTAAGTGACGTAGATTTATGGTCGGTTTTGCATCTGTAGGATTTTAAAATACAAACAAAAAAAGTCAAGTAGTTTTTAAATATTGTTTATGCATAGTATTTTGTATAATTGTATTGTAATGTATATTTTCTAAGGGCCTCATTAAAATAATTAAAACATATCCCATGCAGCACTCAGTGAATTTTTTTTGTAATTGGATCATTATTTCCAGATATTACCTCTTACAAACATACAAACAATTTCCCCTCTACAAAAAGGACAGAATTTATGGTAGATACGGTGGAAAAAAAAATCCCCAAAAAATCTTAGTGATTAGTTTCATTTTGTATACGAGATGTACATTACTTATCTGTTAACAACGCACACTGCCCATAATTAACATTAACGAAAGCCTTATAGACAAAACACCAACTTAAACTTATATTATCTACTCAAGATCATATACTAAAATTAATCTTTCGCTAACTATTTATATTGCATACCGCAGTAAAGTTTAACTTTCATAAAATCTCATAATAACGTAAAATGAGCGCTTGCAATGGCTCGCAATTATTTGTGGAGTGTGCTACGGCGTCCTCGTAGCGCGTAGCCCGTAGCCCGTAGCTCGTAGCTCGTAGCCCGTAGCTCGTAGCGGGCTCAGGTTGCTACAGCCTTCATACGTCACACCTTGCTGGTAAGCACTAGAATAATATGAGGATTATGGAGATGGTTTATATGCAGGAATAGTGTGAGATTCTGTGTAATGGGTTGGATATACCTGGATGAGGTTGGTCGTTTAGTATGCGATTATGTAATGTAGTTCAACTAGCACAGCTGCGTATAAATTATCTTTATATAGTATTTTTTTATTAACTAAACAAATAACGTATTTGATTAATCAATTTAAGAAAATTTGGAGTCAATTCATTAATTTCATTTAGACCATTAAAAGGCACTTTTTCACGTTATATAAACATAAAAAATATTTAGCGTAGTTGCGCTTTTGAAAAGGTAGTTTGTTAAAGAGACGAATGATCAACAAACTCCGTACTTACTTTTTTTAAATAAATGTTTTACAATATCTTGTGTGTACACAAGATCCTCTAGGATCTCACAATGAATCAAAACATGGATGAAATCCTCTTAGACATAGAGCGATACTAAATAATTGAAACACTAGCCAAAGTTTCCCTGTTGACTAATGTAATGTTGATTCCTTAATATTTTTTTTTTTAATAAACCAAGAAGTTAAAACCAAAACCATGAAATTATGCATGCATCTTTATTACATCTAACACCATTTTAAACAATATTTTACGCAAATAATGATTTATGTTAAAATCTCTATCAAAAGCTTATGCAAACCACCCATAGACGAAACTATATTCATATTAATCTATTTAAACACCTCTTTATCGACACTAAATTGTCTTACGAAGAAGTTTATATCACTAAAATGAAAATATATAGGCCATAAAGAAAATCCAGTTCCAAATTGAAAACTATTTGAACCTACGTTCCAGAACGTTAAAAAAAGAAAAAAATCCATCGAGGCATAGAGTTTTTAAACGTAAACTTTTTTTGTTGGTTTTCGGGTAGTTCGACACAAACGTGTAGATCTCGTGCTGCGGTGCAATCAAAAGTTTAGACTTTTGTAAAAACACTAGTGGATTAGTTTTTTATACTGTGTTGCGACGAATTGGCAGGTCTCCAGGTTACATTGTAGACTTTTAGCAAATCAATACGTGCGCTGCTTTGAGGTGGTTTTTGATATAAAGTGCTAACATTTTTAAAATTTAAACTAATATCATAAAGAGGTAAAAATGTTTGTTAGAAGTATTCTATTTAACTACTGCCCCCCTAGCCAAGTCACAAACGATAAACGCAAACGCTGAGTAGGCTTTAATAGATCTTCAACTTTATGTGCTTGGTTTTAAGTTGAAGATCTAATGAAGATTGCATAGCGTTTTCGTTCGTTCCAGTCGCTTTAGAAATCTTTAATAGATTTTCAACTTAAGGCTCTTGGGTATTAAGTTGAAAATCTATTGGTACCTACCGAGCGTTTACGATTATCGTTTGTGACTTGGCTAAGGGGGCTGATCCGATTACAAAAAATATATTTCGCTTATAAAAAGCTACATTACTGTCGACTGTCATAGCTTAATATATCATTTTTTACACCTTTGGCTCGGGTGAAGTCGCGATTGGAAAACTAGTCTATTTGCAATATGGAATTGACCTAAAACACAATTTGGGAGGTAATTATACTAAATTGTAGAAACGATCGCATTCCAATCTCAATCTGTCAATAATACCTCTCATTTACCTACACTTTTTTGACTTGGGATCGCTGAGATGAAATTGCGACGAGATTTTGAATATCTTTAATTAGCAGTATTGGCCTTTTAACATAGGTCAATAATCCGACGACGACTCCGACGTGTGACTTTAGCTCATCAACTTATAGCTCAGCGCAATGGCGAAACAAGACTACTCAAAACTACTCTCGATTGAGTTCAAGCTGACAACTGCCACTGTGCGAACTGCCAGACTTTGGAGTTCACTGCCCGCCTCTCCGTTCCCTGATATCTACAATCTGGGTATCTTCAAGCCACGAGTGACCCGATTCATCCTACGAAGGCGGATTCCAGCTCAAGCCACATCATCACTTAAGATCACGTGCGTTGCGGGCAAACGCAAGCCTAATAGAATATAATATTAAAAAAATGCCCAAAAATATCCTACGTCATGTAAAAAGCTAAGGTTATTATAATTACCTAATCCTTTGATTAGAGAAATAATTGGTTCTGAAACTTCAGTAAATAAAACATACATACATAAACTCACGTCTTTTTCCGATGGAGATAGGCAGAAACCATAGAACGCCACCTGCTACGATCCTTACATACTCAGTAAATAAAAAACTAAACTCTTTTCTTTCCTAGTCACATACCACATTGTCTTAAACTCCGCTTCTAGCTACCACATCAGGGTGAAGTTGGCTGTCTGCCGCGACGCTATGTCTAGCCGTGGCGACGTCTATGCGTCTCTTGTGCAACTCTTCCTGCATGAACATACTCGTATTTACACTAAATGGGGTGGCCCCCTATTACATGGGATCTAAACACTGCGAACTGTGGGTGTACATTTTTACACCTCTGACTAACCCTTTGGGAAATACCGGCGTGATGGTATATTTATATTTTATATAAATAGGGTGTCTTTGTGAGGGTGTATGTGTGTCTGTGAGAAAGAGCTAAGAGTCCGTAGGCTGCAGTAGGTGTCCATAATTGTTAAAGAAAGAACTTCTGGCGCAAACCCTTAAATGCTTAAATGACTACAGAAATTCTTGTGTCTCTGATATCTTAAAAATACTTATGAAGCTCTTACATCATGATCGTGGTAAAAGTTACTGCAGGATAACCTCAATCCAATATTTAATATAACAAATGATGGGGAAGGTTTAAGCTGTTTATGTACTTAACTAACTTCATGAGCTTAGGTCTGTCCTGTCTTATGTATATGTCACCGTAAAATTGTAAATACCGTTAGATTATAAACTATCTCGCGAGTTTGTAAACTGTCGAAAGATTGTGAACCTCAAAGTACTGCTTACAATTTAACGTATTATTATTCGGTAGATTGTAATCTATCGAAATGAAACCGTCAAATTACAATCTTAAAATTGTGAAATTGTCAACTGTCCAAAGGCTGTCCCTGATTGGTCGGCTTTATAGTAGACCGTTCTGGGTCCATAGAGTTAGGAATGAAACACAGGTATCAGTCAAATAAAATGAATGCACTTCAAGAATTGTGCCATCAAGTATTTTATCATTTATATTGGTGCAATTTACTTTCATATTTTATATCTAATAGACAATTTTGTTACATTTTCGAAAACGTTAATATGTTTTAGATTTGCTTTTTAAATTTTGATTTCATTTTGTTATCGTTTTTTCTAAGAGAAAAATTCATTATTTTTTCAATTTTAATTTGTGTTTGAGAAGAAAATATTGTTACCTTTCTGTTTTTTTTTATTTTGATACAACTTTTTCTTACCATGTGATGCCAGAATTATTGATTACTTACCTACTAAGTAATGAATAAAACTTGATGTCACAATTCTTGAAGTGCATTTATTTTATTTGACTGATACCTGTGTTTCATTCTTAACTCTATGGACACAGAAGAGGTCTACTATAAAGCCGACCAATCAGGGACAGCCTTTGGACAGTTGACAATTTCACAATTTTAAGATTGTAATTTGACGGTTTCATTTCGATAGATTACAATCTACCGAATAATAATACGTTAAATTGTAAGCAGTACGTTGAGGTTCACAATCTTTCGACAGTTTACAAACTCACGAGATAGTTTATAATCTAACGGTATTTACAATTTTACGGTGACATACCTACTTGTGAGTATAATTTATATTCATAAAATAAATTGAACTAGGGCCTGTTTGTAATGTCAAATAACAGATTTTTTTCTGTTGGATGGCAAACCAGCCGATTGCCTATCAGATGTTAAGTGGTCACATCTATCTATAGAAATCTGCAATAACTAGAGGCCTTATAAAATGCATTGCCATTCCAGAGACTAGGTTGAAATGTCATGTGCCTGTAATTTCACCGGCACCTAATCCTTTCAAACCGGAACACAGCATCGCTGCTTTGCGGCATAAAACAGGTACGGTGGTAGTACTTCCCTGGACGAGCTCCTTCACGAAAAGCTCTATTACTACCATGTTTCATACTAGACAAATAAAACAACGCTGCTTGTAGCAAACTCCTTAGTTAGTTTAAAAAGTTGTAATTCTCCAGGCCGATTCCGGCCACGGCGGCTAACCATAATGCAGACTAGCCCCGAACGCAGAAGATATTATAGTGCACAAGTTTGTGCGCAAACACAGGTGCACTCCCTCTTCCCTAACTCTCGTAGCCCGATGGGACGGCAATCCGACACGACCGGAGAGAGGTCAGGCGCAAGGTTTTACGTGTTTTCCGAGGCACGGGGGTGACACACCACCAACTTCCAAACTCCGGGCTGCTACTGAGAAATTCCTAATGGAAAAACCCAATAACACTTTTTGCCCGACCCGGGAATCCAACCCGGGACCCCTTGCTCAGCAGTCGCGCTTGCGACCACGAGACCAACGGGGCAGTTAAAAAAGTTACAGAGATTAGCACCACAGGCTATTTGGCATTCACTTCGGATTCCTATAAAAAGAATATTTGACAACACAAAATATTTACAAACGCTGCACCAGCTGCCAATTGCTTCGGCTTTGCATAAAATTGGACCAATAACAACTTGGCATTATGTATGAGCTAACTTCTCATAATTGCTTTTTTATAAACACACAACAAATATTAAAAATTGAACAACTGATGATGTAATATAAAGAATACCAGTCTATTACAGTCTCACTGCAGGGCAAAGGCCAATTATACAGAGAAGGCACAAGCATCGATCACCACGCTTTCAGACATAAAATAATTAATAATATGTCCAGGTTTCCTCACAAGGTTTTCTTTCACCGATGTCAGTGACTTCCAAGAGAAACTTAGAAAATACATTATGAATTGAAAGTCACATTGGAAAGTATCATTTGATGAGAGGGTATTCTCAAGAATACTCTTCGTCTGGTAAGAACAGAGGGTTATGTCAAACTTTTACCGACATAACCCCACGGTTCCTCCTGCTACCACCATGACTCGGGAGCTCGGTATTCGCCTGACGCATGATCTGACTTGTATAAGACCTCCACCATCCAGTTACTGGTTAACACGATACCTCTTGGTAAGACTGGTTGTTAGACTACCCCGTTTCTGACTATCCTTAACGACTGTTCAAAATCTACGAATGTCGGCCGGGACTAACTTTAGCTTCTACGTGCTTTCCGAAGCACGGGGGTGTCATACCACCAAGCTTCACACTCCGGGATGCTACTGAGGAGTTCGTAATATTAAAACACGACAACACTTTTTGCCCCACCTGGGAATCGAACCCAGGACCCCCACGCTCATCATTCGCGCTTGCAACCACTAGTCTAACGGGGCAGTCCACTAACACAACCCTAATATTATATCTTTAATGGTTTAATAAAATAAATGACTTGACTTTGACTTTGAATCGCATAATCAATAATACAGCCTTCTACTACAACCAGCTGTTACGACGATAGGTAATGAATAGTTAAAGATGGTCGTCGGTTCAAGGCTCGCTGCAGTGAACTACACACTACTAACATATTCCTAGTGTGTTGGAGTTCAAAGCACTGCCGACGCTGCGGTGTGGTGACGTCATAATAGTGGGACTATTACCGTGCGACTTCAGTGAATAGGTAGCTGGTTTTTATGTTGTTCTTGGATTAAAAGGCTGCAGTTTTGTTACAGTACAAATTTATTTTGTATTGTGAATGCGGTCAATTACAGACATATACATAAAATCACTAGCTTCTGGGCGCGATTTTGTCCGCGTCAACGATGACATATTATCCCACGAGAACCTTACATTTTTCACATCTATCTTTGTGACAAATTTTATCGAGATCCGTTCAGCCGTTGGAGTTAAGCGTGTCTCTTTTAAGTAACAAACATCCACCCATGCATGCTCACAAACTTTCGCATTTATAATTTAAGAAGGATTATATACATAGATTCACTATATTCCAATAAGTTTCTTTTTCATCCAGCTTGCAATGTACCACTGTAACTGGAAAAAGGCCTCCCCCAAGTCCTTCCAAATATTATTTTCTACTAAGTTTGTTTAAAAAAATATATAGCAATTTTTAGCTCGCGCTTAGCGACTAACTTCAAGTCCATTGAAAATTAATGAACCGATCCTAATTAAATTTTTCTAAAGAGTTAGTTGAGAACATTTTTGTATAACAGTTTTGAAGCCAATGTAGAGCGATTTTAAGTCTTCCAAGTCTTTGAATTTAAAAGTTTGCGTGAAATACCAAGTCAAGTAAACACTCTAAAACGGTAATTCAGTCGACAATGGTGGGTCTCCAGCTCAGGGTGACGGCAACGGGGGCCAGGATGTTGGAGGTCCCCGGTGCCACCAGCGGCCCGTCTGCAGACGCTCTAGCAGAGAGGCTCAGAGCGTCCCTGGATGCGGATGTGGCCCGAGTGTCCAGGCCCGTCAGATGCGCAGACTTGCGCATCCTGGGCCTGGACGACTCCGTCACCCCGGAGGAGGTGGTAGCCGCCGTCGCCAGGACGGGTGGATGCCTTGCCGAGGAGGTGAGGGCAGGCACCATCCGCCCAGAGCGCACGGGCATGCAGACCATCACGGTCAGCTGCCCAGTGACGGCGGCTAAAGCCATTGTTGGGGGGGGGCCGCTTACTGGTGGGCTGGGTATCGGCGCGGGTTCGCCTGCTCGAGCCCAGGCCCCTGAGGTGCTACCGTTGCCACGTGGGGAAGCACGTGGCATGTCGGTGCGCCTCGGAGGTGGACCGCAGCGCCCTGTGTTTCCGCTGCGGTCAGCCCGGTCACAAGGCCGCGGCTTGTGATGCCCCGCCGCACTGCGATGCATGTGCGGGGGCTAACAGGCCGGCCGATCACCGGGCTGGGGGCAAGGCCTGCGCCGTACCCGCCAGGTCCGGGGGAGGGCCCCGCACCGCCGCCGCCGCCGCCGCCGCCGCCGCTGCCGCCGCCACCGTTGCCGTGGCCGCACCCGCCGCCGCCGCTGACGCCGCGTCCGCCGGCGCAATGGATTGCCAATAACGGCACCATTGCGCCTCCCGCAGGCGGACACCGTAGGCACGGTCTGTGGACGGTGAGCAATGGGTAGCTCACCGTCCGTACGTTATTTAACGACAGACCGTGTCGACGGCGCGTTCATGTTCCGCGCAAAGAGGTGTCAGCACAAGGAAGGGGCCACTAAGGGCCAAGGCCTGCCGGGGCTGCGGGTTGTTCGAAAGAGATACCGCGCCCCCGGAACGCAAAGGGCACATGAAGGAACATAGATGGTTTTTAGTCAGTAAAAGTCTGACACTCCCTCCCGCCCCGCCCAGGACGGGGGGGGTCATTTGATGATTTTACCATCTTTAAAAAAAAAAAAAAAAAAAAAAAAAAAGTCGACAATGGTACACGCTTACTGGAAAGTAGCCCTTTCATTTATAATTTAAGAACTTCTAAGTAATAGCAATCTATCTGCAGCAGGAAATTCTTCTCCAAAACAGTTATAATACCTTTATTGCCTTGAAAATAGGTACCTCGTACAAAATATAGATGCTCCACCATGTTTCGTCTCTTGTACAATCTACCTTAAAATTAGGTATCCAATATGTTAAAAGAAATAAATTAAATTATGACACATAATTTTACTAAAATGTTAGTATTTTAAATATACATGCATACATATATAAACACACGCCTTTTCCCGTGGGGGTAGGCAGAAACCACAGAACGCCACCTGCTACAGTTCAAATATAATTTTTAAAATCTTATTTCAAGTACTATCATTTACAAAGTCAATAGGAAATAATAAAAATTTTCTAGTAGAATGGCTCTTAGTTTCTTTTTAAACATTTGACAGCACAGTGACATCACGCCTGTATTCCTCAAAGGGTTAGGCAGAGTTGTACCAATGTACACCCACAGTTCGCCGGTATATTTAGGTCCCATGTAATAGGGGGCGAGCCTATTGCCATTAACCGGGCACAAATCCAAACTCCAAGCTGCTACTGAGAATTTCATAGAAAAACCTAAAAACACTTTTTGCTCGACCTGGGCATGTACACTATATTATTCGGAAGTGCACTGCAAGCACTATGGTAGCATGTGACAGTAATTCCATCTTGTAAAGTAACAAATACTCCGTCAACTAGAGAGGGAACGTCTACAAATTGTTTCTGCTTCGTTAGATTCTACTGTGAGAGTATAACTGGTGTAATGGCGCTGTGTCTTGCTTGCTATGTCGCGATAACATTTCTCTCAAGTCATTTGTGTTGTTGAGAAAAAGCTTTCTTCTGGTTTTCGAGTGAATGGTTCTAGATTGTGTTTTTGAAGTGAAAACTTCTTTAGCGGCGTTGTGCACTTTTTTTGGAATGGGTAAAGAATGTTAAACTCGCGACAGGACACGTGACCTGATCAAAAATTCGTAAGATTTTCTACAAAAAATCTTACGAATTAATATTCAAGTTTTCACTTCTGCCGGCACTCCCGGAGTGCAACCCGTCTTTTATTTTCTTGGAGTTCTTGGGCCCTGTAGGTAGCCAGGTTTATCGCAGTATCAATGGCGTTTTTAATGTCAGAAAAAGGTAGATAAATCGGAAATCGGGCCAGCTGAAATAAATAATACAGGTGTATTATTCTCTACTGAAAATTTCATAGAAAAACCCTGTAACACTTTTTGCTCGACCTGGGAATCGAACCCGGGACCTCTAGCGTAGCAGTCACGTATAGGACCACTAGGCTAACGAGGCAGCTCGGAGTTTGGATTTGTGCCCGGTTAGTGGCAATAGGCTCGCCCCCTATTACATGGGACCTAAATATACCGGCGAACTGTAGGTGTACATTGGTACACCTCTGCCTAACCCTTCGGGGAATACAGGCGTGGTGGTAGTTCTTGGGCCCTGTAGGTGGCCAGGTTTATCGCAGTATCAATGGCGTTTTTAATGTCAGAAGAAGGTAGATATTGATATATAAATCGGGCCAGCTGAAATAAATAATACAGGTGTATTATTCTCTCACTGCAATAAAAATTGTTGTGTTCTCGATCTTACCATTTTTGTCATGTCATGTTATTTTTACCAACATAAGCTTTCTTTGTGCTTTTTTTTCTTGTTTTTTTTTAACATCCAGATGATTTTGACACCAAAAATAAAAGTCGTTTCCTAGCAATAATTTTTGCTCGATGCTAATTAATTTTATGGGCAGTATGCGCAGTTAACGGTTATATGATGGGTCTTTTAACACCTGTATAACATAACAAAA
Source organism: Caradrina clavipalpis (assembly GCA_932526535.1). Lineage (NCBI taxonomy): Eukaryota > Metazoa > Arthropoda > Insecta > Lepidoptera > Noctuidae > Caradrina > Caradrina clavipalpis. The sequence continues at coordinate 1,281,769 of OW052101.1, forward strand.
CGGGTTTAGAACCCGAAAATCATCAGAAACAATTTCAAAAAACTGAAAAGCATACAATTCTACTAACCCCAAAACAGCAACAAGCTTCACAATAAACTAATCCTGTACAACTAAGCCTAGTGCATACAAATTTATAACTGAGCAGTAGATAATGCTGTCCACTGCGTGATTGTCACGCGCGGGTCGGCACCGCCCATAGCCAACCAGTAATGAAATGTAAACAACTACAGCTGGGCATGTACTGTGTGTATTGGTATTAATGGTAGTCTAGATTCGAAAGACCTTGGTTATCAATGCCATGTAATCAATAATCTAGGTCAGCCGATCAAGTACTATAAAATGTTTAAAAATAACTTAAAATCGATTCGAAAAGAAGAAGAATTGTGTAAAATTTCTCCCTCACGGAATTACGTAAAGTGAGCTTAAGAGGACACATAACATAATATACCATCACGCCTGCATTCACCGAAAGGTTAGACAGCGGTGTATTAACGTACACCCACAGTCTGCAGGTATGTTTAGGTTCAATGTATTATGGGGCGAGCCTATTGCCATTCACCGGGCACAAATCCTAACTCCGAGCTGCTACTGAGAATTTTATAGAAAAACCCAATAACACTTTGCTCGACTTGATCCCAGGACCTCGTAGCAGTCGCGCTTAGGATCACTAGGCTAACGAGGCAGTTCTTCTTCAAAACTAGGTTTATGTTTCCCTAAAATAATTATATGAGCATAAAACATAACATAAGGCTCTCGCCAATAGCGTACCTTTATATCACTGTAAAATGTTTGTAACAGGTGTTGATTTGCATCCTCGTCAAATTTTAGGAGCTTGTCATAAAAAAATAGAAGTAATCAAATATAATTACGATACCTGGCCAATATCTAATAAATACTTGTTTTTTAATTGCAACTATCAAATAACAGTATTCCAGAATACTCCTCTCGCAAAATTCAGAATCGCCCAGTTGCGTATGCGGTAGGCAGAGTTGTTGCGCGGCTATATCAATGTGTACATAGCGCCTAAACCCTCTGGCGAGATGGCTGGCTCGAATTTGAAAATGACGTCAAAAAAATAAATTTCAAAACCAAATTATTTTATTATTGATTTGTGTTAAGAATCACGAGCATAGTTAATTCCTTGAATTTGATGAGGATGCAAATCAACGCCTTGTATTATAAAAAAATCTTCCACTATTGCCAGCAGAGACTACCATTTACAAACAAACAATTTCACCTCTTACGTAATACTTTACACCAGCATACAAAAATCCCTTACCTTCTTGTAGCATAAAGAAAATCCCGCGTTAAAATAAAATAAGTAATTCCACGACCAGATATTAATCACAGTGGTTCCCTCTTAAATTACCTGACTACTACATTTTAACGTGCACCAGAATATAGTGAACTAATCCGAGCTTGTATATCTCTGTCCCACTCATAAATGTAAGGGTCAGTTCACACAGACGCGACGCGTTGCGACACTTTTTTTTTTCGGATGGAAAATCATCAAATGACTTCTCCCACCCTGGGAAGGGCGGGAGGGAGTGTCAGACTTTTACTGACTAAAACCCATCCATGTTCCTTCTTGTGCTCTTTGTGTTCCGGAGGCGTGGTATCTCTTTCGAAAAACCCGCAGTCCCGGCAGGCACCGGCCCTAAGTGGCCCCTCTGATTTGGTTTGCTGACATCTCTCTGAGGCGCGCGTGGAACACGAATGGCGCGCACCTTTTAATAAAGCTACTTAATATATAACTTTATTTGCTACACGAAAAGATACACATTACTTTGTCACAGTTTCATTGTGAGAAGGTGCAACGTGTTCTGAATTCAAACAATGAAATTTATATCTTTTCTTGTAGTAAATGAAGTTGAATATTGAGTAGCTTTATCAAAAGGTGCGCGCAGAATCGCGTCGCGTCGCGTGTCAGTGTGAACTGACCCTTAGTAGAAAAACGTAGCTGTTTTCTTAAAAGGAGTTTATAGTAGACCATTTTCGTTATTACGTTGTTTTACGTGACTGCAGCTTATGCGAAGTTTTTTTTTTTTTTAGTGCAGTGGGTTTGGTGCTAGAATGCAATGTATAGCAGTGATTACATTTGAATGATAGTTTTATTCGTTATTATATTATATACATACATACATACCATCAAGCTTGTTTTCCCCAAAGGGTAAGGCAGAGGTGTACTAATTTACCATACATCACAATTATCCATACATCCTCAGAAAATTTCGCATCCTGCTATCCTACTGAATATTATAAATTCGAAAGTTTGTTAGGATCACAGAGCTTGGTTAGGATGGATGGATGGATGGATGTTACTCTTTAAGCTTAAACAGCCGAAAGAATCTGGATGAAATTTGGCACTGCGATAGATGACAGTGTAAAATAACATATAGGATACTTTTATCCATCAAAACATCTACCTATTATCCATGCGATCATATGTCAAAGTTGACGCGGACGAAGTCCCAGGTAGAAGCTAGTTTATAATATTTGTACGATGAGCCAATCGTCAAAGTGTAATTTCGCAGCTGACTACGCAGGGGTAGGGCAAAGAATGTTGACTCACATGCCGGGTATGCCCGGGCGCCCCATGGCGAGCCGGGCGTATGTACCGGGCGTATGAACCGGGCGTATGTCCCGGGCGTAAAAACACACATCACATAACTATTAACTACGCATACTACCCGTTACACTAAGTAACAAGTTGAGCAAAACTTATAGCTGCGAAACGACTTTCATTTTGACGTGAACAATCTGTGTTTATGTAAGCAAGCAATATAAGGTACGCAAAATGTTATGCTTATGTGGATGTATGTAAAGGTTACTTTAAATGCATGCAAACTTGTTTTTTGTAACAAACGTAAAATGAAGTGGCTCGGAAGTGAACTGCCCGCGACTTCCTCCGCGTAGCTTATTTCGTCGCGTAGCTTAGTTACGTCTTTGGTTACCGTCCGCTCCCATTGGTCGTAGCGTGATGTTTTATCACCTATGACACTCACTAATAACGTGTCTTTCTATGGGTAAAAGTATTTTCTAAATCCAAACATTACCCCCTCTAAAACCTCACAAACTTTACCTCTTTATATTATTAGTATAGATAATGACGGGCTCCCATACAAACTTTCATCCCCTATTTCAAACTTTATTTGCTAGTAAATGTGTGTATGCCTGTATCCTTCTTCAAGGTAAAATCTATCCCTGTATCAAATTTCATCAAAATCAGTTTAGGCGTGAAAGCTAACAGATAGACAAACAGAGATACAAAGTTACCTTCGCATTAATAATATTAGTAAGGATTATGGAAGCTATTTTAACACACCCAGAGATGAACCTTCTTCATTATCATACATTCCATAACTGAATGAGCCGAACTTCCAGTGCCAGTCGTTGTGGCATCGCTTGGCACTGTGGCATCCCTGTCGCCGCTTCATTTAGCGCTAAGTAAACTCCGGCGGTGCCAAAAGGTGGAACGCAAACTGCGCCGCAGTGTTCCCTACTATGTAGCACGAAACTTTGTCTGTGGGGTAATGTATCTAGGTACCAACAGTAAAAGGGATTAGTAACCATGCCGGCTGGCTCATATAACTCAAGCTTTTTTGGATGGTTTCGAATAAAATTTAATTTAATAAGTAGAAAATAAACCGTTTGTTGTGAAAATAAATCGTGTGTGTAGATGTACATAATATTATTATTAATTTAAAAAATACATCTAGTACTGGCTACGATAACATTTGCACCAAAATATTAAAATGTGTTTCTTCTTTTATTGCACCTGTCTTAAGCCATTTAATAAATATGTGCGTAACAGACGGCACGTTTCCTACTCAATTAAAAATAACGGCCATAAAGCCTATTTTCAAGAAAGACGACATTGAAAATATGAGTTGTTATAGACCAATAGCATTGGTGCCAATACTATCAAAAGTTTTTGAGAAGGTGGTTTATAAGGGCATAAATCAATACTTTGAAAAAAATAATTTATTCACTGATAGCCAAAAAGGTTTTAGGGAAAACAAATCAATCAATATGGCCATTTATGATTTTTTGAAAATAATTACATCTAGAGTAGATAAAAGATTGCCCGTACTTGCTCTATACATGGACATGTCGAAAGCATTTGACTACGTAGACCATAAAATTCTACTTCAAAAGTTAAATTCATATGGCATAAGAGGTAACGTTCATAGCTTTTTAGAATCCTATCTCAAAGACAGAAAACAATTTACAGTCATTAATAGAGTATGCGCTAAGACTAAAAACGAAATTTATTACGAATGTAGTGTTAGAAATGTAGAGTATGGAGTGCCTCAAGGGAGTGTGCTTGGACCTCTATTATTTCTTATATATATTAATGACTTACCTACAGCAACTAACTACCCCATGACAATGTTTGCAGATGACAGTACTATTATATTTGATAATGATAAAATTGTCAATCTTGAATATGACATAAATAACAATATTGAATCTATAATTAACTGGTTAGAGTGTAATAATTTAAAAATTAATTTAAGTAAAACTGTGATTATGAAATTTAGACAAAGAAATAATAATAAATTGAATCTAAATATTAATCATAATGGTATAAGTATCAATGAAACAAACTCCACAAAATTTCTAGGAATACATATAGAAAATTCGTTGACATGGCGCGCTCAAATCGAGAAAGTATGCGGTAAGCTGAACCAATATTCATATGCATTGACGATGTTAAGGAAAACTGTAGGTGAATCAACTTTACTGACCGCATATCATGGACTAGTTGCCTCGTGTTTAAGATATGGCATCATTTTTTGGGGTAATTCAACCGGAAAGGAAGCTGCTTTTATTGCACAAAAACGGTGTATCCGAGCCATGTGTAATCTACAAAGAACCGACAGCTGTGTACCTCATTTTAAGAAATTAAAGATATTAACTTTGCCATCCTTGTACATCTACGAAACTGTTCTTTTCGTAAGGCGCAACCTGTCTAAGTTTTCACAAGTTAGTAGCCTGTCCACGCAGGCTACTAACTTGTGAAAATTTAGTTTGAATAAAACTGCATTGTTTCAGAAAAGCATATTCGCAATGGCACCGAAGGTTTATAATAAAGTACCTAAATCGATCAAATTATCAGATAACATTAATAACTTTAAAAAGAGTTTGTTTCTTTTCCTGATCGAAAAAACATATTATTCAATAGAAGACTTCCTTAATGATAAAATATAAATGTTAGGTATGTGTAATTGGATCTGATGTATGAATTGCTGTGATCGTTGTAACAGGAACAATATTAACCGGTATTTTGATAGATAATGTAGTGTAATGTTTTTTAATTGTTTCAAATTGACTAATTCTTTATATGACATTATGTTTTTATTTAATCTGACATTGTAAATTTTTATCATTATTTTATAATTATTTGTACACCTTTTATCCGACATTTTAAATTGTATAATTTTTTAATATTATTTGTACACCGTAAATGGTAGGACATAGAGATCATAATTATAAGTGACTGTAACACCTTTTTCACCTATGGACACAAATAAATTGAATTGAATTGAATTGTTAATTAACTACCATTAGGTTAACTGCCCCGTTAACCTACTGTTTCTATGCGTGACTGCTACGCTAGAAGTTACTTGGGTTCGATTTCCAGGTCGAGCAAAGTATTAATGGTATTTTCTATGAAATTGTCAATAGCGGCCCGGAGTTAGGGTTTGTGCCCGGTTCATGGCAATAGGCTCGCCCCCTATTACATGGGACCTAAACATACCGGCGGACTGTGGGTGAACATTGGCACACCTCTGCCTAACCTTTCGGGGAATACAGGCGTGGTGGTATGTTATTAATTAAAATTAAATTAAATTCGCATACGTCATCAGATTCATCAGTGTGAATGGAAAATTTGAGTATATCTGACTGCCCTGGTTACTTATCTCTTTTGGTGACTGTACATATTTTCATTGTATCTGTGTACTTTGTAGTGTCGATCAACTTAGTGCAGTATTATGCTGTTCATGCGGTTTTGCTGCAAACATTTGCATTTTTATGATCATTGTATCAATTTTGCATTTTGCAGAGGGAAGGATTGTGCAAATTGCACAGGGTAGAACGGAGGGGTGATTGTGCAATTGTACGGGTTTAACCCCCCCTTTGTCGAATGAAAATCAACGCAAAAGTGTGACTAAATGCCAAGCATGTAAGCTGATGTAATTGGTTGTTAATTATTCAGTCAGCCAAGCAGGTTACACTCGCTTGTCAATTCTTCACATGCATTTTTCGTAGGGCAAATCTGGAGCTAACTGCCTACTCTTTCTATGATCAGTAAATGTGTAGAAATGTATCCATTTCTTACTTAGAATTTTTCATTCCTTAGAAAGTATGTAAAACCAACAAAACCTTACGTTATTACCCTACACTAGGGTAGCGACACAAGTTTCGAGTTACAAATCTATATGTTAAAAACATAACATAAAAAATATTGTTTACATTACCAAAGGCACGAACATCTAGCGACAACATTCCTAGGTAAGTACTAAAAACAATAGGTAAAGCTAGAGGTCTTCGGTTCGATTCCCAGGTCGAGCAAAGTGTTTTTGGACTTTTCTGTATGAAGTTTTCAGTAGCAGCTCGGAGTTAGGATTTAATTGAGCCCGGTTCATGGCAATGGGCTCACCTCCTATTACACGGGACCTAAAACAAACAGGCAAACTGTGGGTGTACATTGGTACACCTCTGCCTAACCCTTCGGGGAATATAGGCGTGATGGTCTGTATGTAATATGCACGTAAGAGATCAGGCGCAGGACCAACGGCTTTACGTTCTTTCTCACCACCGTGTGTTTCCGGTCGTGTCAGATTTCCGTCCCATCGGGTAATAAGAGTTTCGGAAGACGGAGTGCACCTGTGTTTGCGCACACACTTGTGCACTATAATATCTCCTGCGTACGTGGCTAGTCTGCATTAAGATTAGCCGCCGTGGCCGGAATCGGTCTGGAGAATTACATTTACATGTACGAAAGCAGGCACGTGTTCACCTAAGTTCACGCCGGAGCATGAACCTAGCGTGACGATAGTTTGGAAGGGGCCACTAAGGGCCAATGCCTGCCGGGGCTGCGGGTTGTTCGAAAGAGATACCGCGCCCCCGGAACGCAAAGGGCACATGAAGGAACATAGATGGGTTTTAGTCAGTAAAAGTCTGACACTCCCTCCCGTCCCGCCCAGGGCGGGGGAAGTTATTTGATGATTTCCCATCTATAAAAAAAAGAGTGACGATAGTTCGTCAAATAGATCACGCGTACACACAGCAGGCGCGTCTGACACCTAATAACCTAAATGTTGCGTCCCAAGTGAGTGGTGCGGCGGTGGGTTTATACGGCGCTCGCGTGCTACGCCGCCATATCAAATCAAATATTGTTGTGGGGCTAGGAGATGAGCGGGTAGAAGTATGGGTAAAGGCTGAAGCGGATTGACTGTAAAAAGTGAATAGGTTTGTGTACACAAATCTCTTTACTCAGCATGTTATGTTTGGTAGTCAAGATTGCTAATTAAATAATAATTACTGATAAACTAATATTTCCGCTGCGGTATAAGCCCCCACCTTACCCTATTTTTCTCACCGTTATGATAGTTTCGGTTACTAAAAAAGATGATAGATCGTTAAGCTAAGTCGGGGTCCGCGAAACAAAGCAAATTGAGATCAGACTTTTACTATATTTACCATAGTACAGAGGGCAAAATTACTCATGAATACAAACAACTTTTTCTTTGAAACCGAACTTGAGATGTATAAAACGAAATCACATGTTTCGCACAACGTTTTTTTTAAGCGATTGGATGACAAACAAACCCACTGCTCACCTGATGTTAAGTGGTCACCGCTTCCTATAGACATCTGCAATACCAGAGGCCTTGCAAATGCGTTGCCATCCTAGAGATAAAGTTGAAAAGTCTTATGGGCCTGTAGTTAATTTGATTATGTTGTACCTATATTTCAGTTGGTTCCATAAAAAAAAAATCAAATTCATGAGTACCTTCAGCCCCTGAAAGATGTCTAGAGAACTTAAAGTAACCCAGTATTAAGCATCAACGCAATCAGTTTATTTTTTTCTTTCGGCTAAGACAATTAAACTAACTCTATAAAACTATTCACGTCTACCCCTCCAACGTAATAGCCACACACGCTACCGTCCACTAGCTGTATGGCCAGTAGCGCCCCTTACCATGAACTCCGACCTTATGGCCCGAGACCTGCTAGTTTCGCCACATCCACCCTAGTTATAATGAATTACGTAATCGCATCGATTTGTTACCCAAACGGTAGAAATTACTTTACTTTTTTGGGTCATTTTAGTGTAGGTGGGGGTTTCGATCAATTTCTTTGTGGGTGAAGTTTTTTGTGTTACGCAAAATTATTTCCTATATTTTCTTTTATGCGGATGAGTTTTTTAAAAATAAAATAATAAATATCTTGGGACAACTCACACACGGCTATCTGATCCCAAACTAAGCAGAGCTTGTGTTATGGTAACCAGACATCTGATATACATACTTATATAATTTATAAATACATACATATTATAGATAAGTCACACCCAGACACAGAACAAACAATCATGCTCATCACACAAAGTTTGTCCTGGGTGGGAATCGAACCCACGACCTCCGGCTTAGCAGTCAGGGACACTAACCACTAGACCAACAGGCCCTTCAATGATTTTGATGCCCTATAAGCTTCCTCCTACAGCTGTTTTTTTGTGTTTAGGATAATTACTGTGACTCTTACTTATGTAGATAGCTTTCAAACTAATTTAAATAACTCCTTTCCTTTTTGAGCTCGATCTCGTCGTCAACTGCACCGTTGGTCTCGTGGTAGCAAGCGTGACTAATGAGTGCGCGGTCCAGGGTTCGATTCCCAGGTCGGGCAAAAAGTTTTATTGGGTTTTTCCATTCGGAATTTCTCAGTAGCAGTCCGGAGTTTGGAAGTTGGTGGTGGGACGAACCCGGGCCTTCGGAAAGCACGTAAAGCCGTTGGTCCCGACTGTTATTCATATATCTTTGACAGTCGTTACGGATAATCAGAAGCCAAGAAGTTTGACAACCAGTCTAACAAAGAGCTACCGTGTTGCCCAGTAACTGGGTTGTAGAGGTCAGATATGCAGTCGCTCCATGTAAAACACTGGTATTCAGCTGCATCCAGTTAGACTGGAAGCCGGCCCTAACATAGCTGGGAAAAAGCTAAGCATCATTTTAAGCTCACAGAGTACGGGAATACAATATAGTAGGCAAGGAATTATTTTAATAAGAACTTGTTTTACAAATGTATACAATTGAGCCAACTATACATCATGAAATATAAGCATTAGGTACACAAATATCGTTATAACGCTATTGTTATTGCTGTTAACATGCAATAAGCTTTGTTATAACACGATAACACTGAGCAATTATTTTAATGCCAAATAGTTTACACTATAAATATAATTGAAATGCATAAATTTTCACAATGTAAACCTAATTACCACCGCTATTAGGTCGCTTGTCCGATGCTATAATGATAATAAATGGTCTATAGGAACAAGATAACTTAGGCAGCTTTTTTTTTCACATTTTGGAGTTTTTTTTTATTCATGATGGGTTTGCTCGTGACTCTAGTCTGGTCTGCCCCCCTAGCCAAGTCACAAACGATAAACGCAAACGCTGAGTAGGCTTTAATAGATCTTCAACTTTATGTGCTTGGTTTTAAGTTGAAGATCTAATGAAGATTGCATAGCGTTTTCGTTCGTTCCAGTCGCTAACGCTTAGAAATCTTTAATAGATGTTCAACTTAAGGCTCTTGGGAATTAAGTTGAAAATCTATTGGTACCTACCGAGCGTTTACGATTATCGGTGAGGTGACCAAGACATAGTCGACGATAGAGTAAGCTTACCAAGAAGCCTGTTCACTCTAACTTTAAAGAGATTAGGGTTGAATGTACACTACTTTGCAGTGCGCATTAGTCTTATTAATGAGTACTTTTAACTTCCAGAAAGATTTGCAGTGGATTAATAGTCACCCTGTACATATTTTTACCATGATAATACTTTTTACATAGCACAAAGTACTTCTATGTTGAAAATTGTACTTTTACAGGTTAATAAGTCAGTAAGACAGGCGCTAAATACAGAACCTGCATAGCAGGTTGTGGTGTTTAGGTATCTTGATGTAGTTTAGGCCTATGTCCAAGAATATACTGCTATCTAGATCTAGATCTACCGCATTGTACCTAGTATTCATTCTAGTAATAACAGGGTTTGGTTTTGGCTAAAACAAACTAAATCACGTTAGTTATCGTATCTTTATAAGTAATTGTATTATTTCTAAAGTATCGATGGCAAATGTACCTAGATATTACTTTTTGATTAAATTTTTGTATCAGCCCAGTATTTAGCCACTGCAACGTGTACAAGTTTAGTCGTGAAAATGTAACAGACTGACAGTGCTACTTTTGAATTTATATGATAACTAGCTGCTGCCCGCGACTTTGTTCGTGTTGTGGTTATAAAACACTAACTGCCCGCGACTTCTTCTGCGTGGCTTATTTCACCCGCCTTAAATTAAGGCGCCTGTAAAACTCGCAAACAACGTGGCTTTCTATGGTTAAAAGAATTTTCAAAATTGAGATTACCCCCTTCAACCTCATAAACTCAAATTATTCTCAATATAAAACGGAAATTAAAAAAGCAAACTAAAGAAAAAACATTTGTAAATAAACAACACAACACCGCAACGCAAGACTTCAGGTAAAACATTTTCTTTAAAACCTAATTATTATTTTAAAACTCGCACAACGAAAACTTAATTCATTTCAGACGTTGTTATTTCAATGAAAGCAGTACGGTGAAGTCTGCGGCTGTAACTAGCTACGGCGGCTTTACAAAGGTTATTTATATAACTTTTATTACCCACAGTATGACAGAAAAGGCATTTAAACTGAGGTAGAAGATGAATTTGCTCGAGAATAAGGCTTTTCTTCACCTTGAGTGAGTTTACCGACAATAGTATCTAAAGCTATATAAATAATGCTTATTTTTCTCATCTTTTTTCGATGTAGACTTTTTAAATGTTGCGGAATTTGCTCGAAAGAGTTACTACGCCAATATGGGGAAGACGATTGGGTTTTAGTCAGTAGTTCAATACGAGTCTGACACTCCTTACAACTAAAAATAAATAGGAAACAATATTTTTTTTACGTAAAAAACGTGTCTAGATTACAAAAAAAAAATATGGAAAGAAATGAAATTAAACCATTTATGTCTGTAAATGGTTTTGAAAATTAAAGCTAGTTATTATTCTGACTACCTCATAGTAAGTTAAAGCCGTGAGACAGACGTGCAGACATCGGGAACCTCCATATCTGCGCCCCCTATTTATTGGAATGCGGAACTCTAAAAACCGATACAAAAATGCCAACACTCAAAAACCCATAACAATCTTTCAATTTATTCAGATAACGTGCCTACCACAGCAAAATATCGGAAAACCATTTCTGTCCCCGATATCGATTCCCCCCCATTAGCAATCGGCAAGCGTCATATAATGAATTATAGTCGTTCGCGAATCCGCCATTTTGTCGCGAACCATAAATTTTCTTAATCGCATTTTTAGGGTTTTGGATACCTACAAGTTTTTTTGGCAATTAATTAATTTCGAAGTGGTTCAGCTGAGGGATGAAGAATGTTTGTTGTAAATGGGGTGGATATCTTAATCATGATTGAGATGAAAGGGGGCGAGATATTATTATAGGATTTGCCCCGTCTTTTTCTTGAGGAAAAAGCCTGCCTCGCTTTAGCTGCCTCGTTGGCCTTGTGGTCCTGAGCGCGACTGCTACGCTAGAGGTCCTGGGTTCGATTCCCAGGTCGAGCAAAAAGTGTTATTGAGTTTTTCTATGAAATTCTCAGTAGCAGCTCGGAGTTAGGCTTTGTACCCGATTTATTAAAAAATGTCCTTGACTCGTACTTAGTAGGTACCTTAAAGTTGATTGAAAGAAATGATGACTTGATGACACGCTTGGCTCAGTGGCTAAGCTATTGACTGTGTTGAGGGCCGTGGGGTCGATTCCCGCACGAAACAAATATTCGCATATGACCGGTAGTTGCTCCAGGACTGGTTATTTATATATGTGAGTTTACATATTTGTTATAGCACATAAAATAAAATTAAACTCTTTCTTTCTCCCTTCCCTTAATCAAATTATAAAGTTGTACACCAAACACACTTTCAACTCTTAACAGTATCAATTCTCTTCCTGAATTTTAAGCCCGCAGTTAATTCGTGAAGCTTAACGAACCCGACCTACTTTTAACTTGTTAAAATATTTAACACCTTTTAATATCGGTATTGTGAAAACTCGTATTGAGTTTATTTTCTGTGTTAAAGAAGACAGTGTTATAAAGTTTGTTGACCCGTATCGTGTCTAGAAAAGCTGTGGTATATATATACCATCACGCCTGTATTCCCCAAAGGGTTAAGCAGAGGTGTACCAATGTACAGTGGCGACCAAAAGTCCATACCCAATCTCAAAACGTATTAGGTTGACGTTTAGTTTGACTTACGACCTTTTACTTTCAAGAATAGACACATGTATCATCGTTGTGAATGTAGTTCATAATTTCAACATGTTTACATGAGACAAAATGGCCTAGCGGTTAAGCGCGCCCAGTTAGTGGCGTTAATCAGCGTGCCGCGAGTTCGAATCTCACATTATTTTTGTCTTTTTGTTTTTACTCAATTTGAAGAAATGAACAGAAATATAATATTCTTTAGCTTGTTCGCTTTGTTCACACATTTCGTAAATTTAAAAGGGTAGTCATAGAAAATTAATAAAGAATTTAGATTTCTGTGAGGTAGACATGAGTTTTGTGCATATTTAACTTGATTGGAATGAGCGTTGTCGTTTGGTTGTGGTTGTTGGTTAGTAACGAGTGATTTAATAGATACTCGTAGTGGTATTTTAAGTATTCTCGAAACGCAGGCAAATAATATTACTGAGGCGAGGGCGACTATTATTGGGCTGCATAAAAGTGGTCCCAATTAATATCTTATGAAACCTGACTGAATGTGAGTATTATATTAACGAATTGTAAATTAAACTTTTATTTGAAATTTATGAGTCCCGTACGGTTCATAGAATTACCCTTGAACGATATAATTATTTACAGAAAGCATGGTTCACCATTGAACAGTAATACGAAAAAACTATTAGTCGACACCATTATTTACCGACAGCACGTTTCGCCGAATAACGCTACAAAGAATGAATGGTTGGCCGATACCAAGATTTGCCGATTTCATGGTTCGCCCGAACCCGCTTGATCTAAATAATCTTTTACCGATAGCTATTTTCACCGAAAGCACCTTTCCTTACGCCGCGATTCAAAACAATTGTCTCGCTCATACAATTTTGACAGGCGTTGATTTAATTGCATTGCCTTCTATTTCCATGCGTTTCTCTTAGTATTTAATAAAAAGAGATGCAAAGAAAATAATAAAACAGCAAATCTGATGTTATTTTATAATTGATATTAAAAATACAGGTTGGAAGTTGCCCAATCATAAGAAACATGATAGGAAACTCTACTACACTTTAGCTCTAATGCGCTGAACAATCATTCTTGCTGCTGCTTTGCTAGGCAATTGAGCAGCCCTCGTACTTGGCACATCTTGCAAGCAGCGGTGAACAATTTGTGATGGACAATCCATTGAATTTCTTGCAATATCTTTTATCTTTGCACTAAAACTCATCTGTAACCGCTTTTCGGGTACTGGCAGATGCCCATGTCCATTGCTTTGACTTACAATTAAATGTTCATTAGTGCAAAATATTGTTGAAACTATTTCACTTTAAATTTTGAGGACACTTTTTTACAGACTGACGGTATTCGCAATAATAGGTACACTCGATTACTTAACCAGCGAGAATGTTTAATTCTTAATGCATCACTAAGATAAACGCATGGAAATAGAAGGCAATGCAATTAAATCAACGCCTGTCAAAATTGTATGAGCGAGACAATTGTTTTGGATCGCGGCGTAAGGAAAGGTGCTTTCGGTGAAAATAGCTATCGGTAAAAGATTATTTAGATCAAGCGGGTTCGGGCGAACCATGGCATCGGCAAATCTTGGTATCGGCCAACCATTCATTCTTTGTAGCGTTATTCGGCGAAACGTGCTGTCGGTAAATAATGGTATCGACTAATAGTTTTTTCGTATTACTGTTCAATGGTGAACCATGCTTTCTGCGAATAATTATATCGTTCAAGGGTAATTCTATAAACCGTACGGGACTCGAAATTTATACCTAAGATACCTAAAATTATTTGGTGGCATTTCGATTAATACTTATTATTGATTTTTAAATATATAATGACGCCAAAAAAAAATGTGTTTATTATGGAATTTATAAATAAATAGTTTTAAATATTAAAATTTGTTATATTAAATAAATATTATTAAATTATATAAAAAATTAAGTCACTTTAGTATTTTGTTATAAATGCCTAAAATTACTTTTTTTGTTGTTTTAGAGGAATACTATTATTAGTCTCCGGAGCAAGAAATACGAGGAAGAGGATAGATAGCCTATCCTACCTACTCAACAGCGAAGTGGATTAAGTTTGGTGGTTTCGCACTGGATAACATAGTGTTTACAACAACAGCTGCATGCATCATAAACCAGAAAAAATACGTTTCGTTTTTAATATGTGGGGATGGCGTGCAACAGTGCTACTTATGAAGAAGTATTAGACGGTGTTATGCAACATTTAATAACCTGGATGTTTTAGTTTTAATAATTAGACGGTGTAACTAAATATTTAGTCATAATTATATTATATATTCGTAGATAGTTATTTAATGATCTTAAATTGAGGTTTAGTTTCAATCTTCTTTTCATCAAGAAAACGAATTATTAAACTATTACCTCACTAAGTTTATTGTGACGTTACATAAAAAAAACCTGTTCATAAAGTCTGAATTATAGTTTAGTTTTCAATTAACTCTGCTGAATACCAATTCAGAAACTTAATACGTGAGCATCACCAAATTTATTTGTGTTATTAAAATATCCTTCTCTTATTATGTTATTATGAATTTTATTGACTAAGTGGGTATTCAACAAAAAATCTTATGAACAGTTACAAGAGAACTTCTTTTATTTCGGTAGGAATGTGACGTTACAATTCTCATAAGTTTGTTAATTTTAAAAATAAATTTTTGTTATCACACAGCACGCCTTTTTTTCCTACTTCCAATTACAAAAAGTTAAAATAAAATCACATAAAAAGTTAAATAAATAATACAATAACTAATATTTGCTTCTTATAAAAAATAAATAACAAGCATGAATACGTAATAATTCAACATAAACCTAAAAAGATTTTGCCTAACATTATTATAGTTTCAAGAAACAAAAAACAGCCACACAAAGTATAAGATTTGAACTCGGAATTCAATGATCGTAAACCCTTTCTTATCCAAACCAGCTGCCAGGCCATGTTATAATTATGCGAAATTTAGCAATGCAATGGTAAGAATACGTCGCGCGTCGGGTAGGACTCGTACGGTAAACAGAAATATAATGCCATTTCGCGTAGTGCGACGATGGTTCATTAGTGTGTGTTATCTGTGGAATGTTGAGACATCACTCGTAAACACACATGCGCACGCGCTGACTGGATCGCGCCCGTGTTCATAGGAAAGTGAACCTTAGCGGGGGTATGCATTTCTGAGCGCTTACTGTACACCCACAGTTCGCCGGTATATTTAGGTCCCATGTAATAGGGGGCGAGCCTATTGCCATTAACCGGGCACAAATCCAAACTCCAAGCTGCTACTGAGAATTTCATAGAAAAACCCAATAACACTTTTTGCTCGACCTGGGAATCGAACCCGGGACCCCTTGCACAGCAGTCGCAGTTGCGACCACGAGACCAACGGGGCAGTTAGCTGTGGTATTCTTTAAAAACATCCTTCGGTGAGTTTTTGTAAAGTGAGTTTGAAGTGAAGTGTCATTACCTAGTACATAGCAGTAGTAGTAGCTTTTTGTGAAGGAACTCGTCCGAGGAAGTACCTACTACCACCTTACCTATTTCTGCCGCAAAGCAGCGTTGCTGTGTTCCGGTTTGAAGGGTATGGGTGCCGGTGTAAACACAGGCACACGAGACATTTCATCTTTGACGCAGGGATGGCAACGCATTTGCAAGGTCTCTGGTATTACAGATGTCTATAGGTAGCGGTGACCACTTAACATTAAGTGGGCGGTCGACTGGTTTATCACCCAACAAAATTTAAAAAAAAACTACGTTGTAAACATTCATATTTAATTTTTTGTCTAAAAAAAAGCTGTTATTTTGACACAAACAGATACTTTAATTTATATTATTTGTGTAAATTACATTCACAACTATAATTATACATAGGACAACTCAGACCTAAGTTCATGTAGTAAGTTAGTTAAGTACATAAACAGCTTAAACCTTCCCCATCATTTGTAAGTTGTACAATAAACTACAAATTACAAACACAGTGTAGTAAGTCGTGTCTTATTTCTATGATTTACGAGCAAAAGCCCAGTTTATTTCATTTTGCACAGGACCTTTCTCGCCCGAAGTATAATGGCCAGATGTTGACAACATTTTGTTGTTCGGAAAAAATATATAACCTTAATATTGCTCTGTCTAACTTTTGAATTTGTTCTCTAGCGCCTCTGCGCGTTTTTGTAACTGCCTCGTTAGCCTCGTGGTTTTAAGCACGACTGCTACGCTAGAGGTCCTGGGTTCG
The DNA here is from genome assembly GCA_932526535.1 of Caradrina clavipalpis. Taxonomy (NCBI): domain Eukaryota; kingdom Metazoa; phylum Arthropoda; class Insecta; order Lepidoptera; family Noctuidae; genus Caradrina; species Caradrina clavipalpis. The sequence goes on from OW052101.1 coordinate 1,298,578, forward strand.
ATTCCCAGGTCGAGCAAAAAGTGTTATTGGGTTTTTCTGTGAAATTCTCAGTAGCAGCTCGGAGTTTGGATTTGTGCCCGGTTAATGGCAATAGGCTCGCCCCCTATTACATGGGATCTAAATATTCCGGCGAACTGTGCGTGTACATTGGTACACGTCTGCCTAACCCTTCGGGGAATACAGGCGTGATGGTATATTGCTCTGTCTAACTTTTGAATTTGTTCTCTAGCGTGAATTGAAAAGATCTTACGGAAATTGTTGAGTGTTCGGAACTGTAAGCACAAGTTTTATTGGTTCACTTGCTACAAAACAAGTTTGTGTCGCTTTTATTCGTGCATAAAAACACAATGTTATGGATGAAGATTATTAAACGCCAGTAATTGAAGAGATGACATTTATTTAACGTTTCATCTTGCCATGTTAAAGACTCTCTGAAACCCGGTTTTGTACCATACCATCACGCCTGTATTTTCCGACGGTTGGGACAAGTAGCAGTACGGTACCGATGTACACCCACAGCTCGCCGGTATTTTTAGGTCCCATGTAACGAAAACGAGTCGCGTTTAGGACCACTAGGTAACAAAAATTCTCGACTACGTCATCAAATGATCCGATTGGCTGTTGATCCAATAATGTGTTTAATAAATAAATGTGTAAATAAATCTAGTGTTTTGTTATTAAGGATGGAAAATCGATATTTTTTAAGGATTGGAAAGCTTCCTCTCTTTGCGAAGCGAAAAGGACTGTCAGACTCTTACTGACTAAAACCCATCCCTGTTCCTCCTAATGCCCTTTTGCGTTCAGGGTCCCGGCAACATATTTGAACAAACTCCGCAACCCTGGCAGGAATAATTCTACTGCTACCGTTGCAACGTAAGTAGGTACTCTAAAAATCTCAGAGTAAATTATGAGCATACCAGCATCGAACTCTCGACATCACGTTATTAGGCAAATATCTGAAAGTACAACACTCAAGTATGGCCGACGAGTTCATTATGAGCTCAACTTTGACGTCATAACACTCATAATATGACCTTATTATATTCTGAAGTAGAAATTCAATGTACAATTACGTGTTACGTGAAATTATATGAATTATAATGTGCTACTTATTTCTGCCGCCCAGCAACGTTGTTGTGTTCCAAATTTGAAGGATATATTATGTGGCGGTGTGTATGTGTTATTATAAGGTTTTTTAGCTTTATGTCTGGGATGGCAACACACCTATAATATCACTAGTATTGCAACTATCTATAAGAAGACTACCTGGTACTCCTGCATGTTTGAATTCCAACAAAAAAGGTTGTATATATCTAAACTTGACGTCCACTGCTGGACATAGGCCTCTCCCACAGATTTTCGAAAAGACCGGTTGGAAGCGGCCGGTATCCAGCGTCTTCCTGCGGTCTTAATCAGGTCGTTATCCACCTCGTGGATGGGTAGACGTCCTGCGGCTGATATGATGATGATCTAAATTAGTGGTTAAGGCACCCGCCTTTCCTGCCGTGGGCTGTTGGTACACAACCGGGCACGGGCAATGAAAATGTGACTTTTTCTTTCACAGATGTACTTTCTAAGTTTATCTTAGACGACACTGACATCGATTATGGAAAAATATCGGTAGAAAACCTGGCCCTATAATTAGTCTGGAATCGCCAATCCGCCTTGAGCAACCATGGTAATCAATGCTCATGTCTTCTCTGTATGACAAAAAGCCTTTTCCCTTGCATTGGAACGTTTCTATTTATCGTATTTAAGTACCAAGTCCCGTACGTCGATTCTGTAAAATTCAGACATGAACTCGCTATTCACCCTCACTTCGCTTAAGGTTCAAAATGACATTGATTTATTTGACACTTTGAAGTGCAAAGTGAGCGTCGAAGTGACGGTGGAATTACCGTATAGAATGCCACTTCTTACGTGATCTCATACTTTATCTGTCAAAATCTCCCCGTCAATTTAGTTCAACTCGCTGACACGCTTGCAAGAGTGGCGCTAGTGTAAATTCGAATTATCAACCGAGTTTTTAGAATGCCAATCAAGAAAGTCACAGCGGATTCAAATTCGAAGTTTAGAACGAACTCTTACAGAATCACACAGCTGCATAGTTTCCAAAAAATGCGTTCTTAAGTAAGAAACTTTTGAAAGCCTACTAGTGCAATACATAATCTGATCATTTATGAATTCCTGGTACTCCGGGATCCATAAAATAAACTAGGAAAGTGCACAAAGCGGAGTATGTAAAGGAACCTCTTGAATACTTGATGTGACGTCACAGGAGACCTGACGAGAGCTTCGGCTGTGTTCTGAGAAATATGACTAAGTAAACACAGGCAGACATATTACGGTATGATTCATTGCTGCTTGCTTCCTGAAACTTTTCTTACTTCTTTTCTGATTAATTTTCTGCGGGATCCAAGACAGTTGAATTGTTTCTTCGGGACTCAGGGTTATGTGTCTTTGCCTCGGCACATTTTCTTATTATTTTTTCTTTTTAACACATATTTCCTGGTGGTTGCCACCGTTGACTTTCAGGCTTCTGACTTTCAGCAGTTGTAGTGGTTGGACATAGTTGGATAGGTTTGTTGCAAAAATATTGCTTCCTCTAACAAGTTCAGATTGATGTTTGAGCGTTCATGGTAAATGAACGCTATTGTACTCGTACATCTCAAAGTTTGAGGATTTAAAACAGTGGTTTATACAATAAATAAAGATTTTTGAGAGCCATATCATAAAAAAATAATGTTAAAATAGAATTAACAAAATCAGTCAATTTAATTTGGAGATGATATAAATTAAATTAGTCGTAAAAGAAAATCACCACACGTGTCAGACAAAATGTTTATTGCAATTATTTGTTAAGAAAACATAATATTAGATATGTTTTTAAGACGGAAATGTAGTTTTCATTTAAAATAAAGACAGAAAACTTACTTTTAACAACCTACTAAACCTCAAACTATCAAAAACAACATTACAAATCCCGTACGTCTATAAACTTCACCTGTACGGTCTGAGTGCGATTCCAGACCATTACTAGTGCAGTAATGGAGCAGTTGCAAGTACATTGTTGTGATGTGACTCACTTCACTCGTGTACGTGTGTTGTCAATATCTAGTCAGGTTAAAGCTTTCTCGTTTCGTTGTGATACTGAGTGTAGCTTGCAGGAGTCAGACTTTCGAGTAGATTTTAGGCTAGATTTGTGGGGCTGCGTGTTGTTCGAAAGAGATATCGCGCCCCCGGAACGCAAAGGGCACATGAAGGAACATAGACGAGTTTTAGTCAGTAAAAGTCTGACACTAAGGGCGGGGGAAGTTATTTGATGATGTCCCCGTCTATAAAAAAAAAGGCTAGATTTGTAATTTTAAAGTCAAAGTTAACATATCAGATAACTGTTACCGACAACTGTTACTGTTACTGTTGTCTGTGTTTTTCTGTTACTGTTAACTGTTGTGTTGTGTCAGGCATTAAGTCCGCCTTTGTACTTTTTTGTGCATAAAGTTTAAATAAATAAATACATAAAAAAACTGTTAAATGAAGAGTTATTAATTTGACTGCCTCGTTAGCCTAGTGGTCCTAAGCGCGACTGCTACTCCAGAGGTCTTGTATTCGATTTCAAGGTCGAGCAGTGTCATTGGGTTTTTCTATGAAATTTTCAGTAGCAGTTTAGCGTTAGGAATTTGTGCTCCGTTAAAGGCAATAGGCTCGCCCCCTATTACATGGGACATAAAAAAACTGGCGAACTGTGGGTTTATATTGATACACCCCGCCTCACTAATTGATAACTAATGAAATTCAATTCTTGTTTCTGGCTTAAGACGTTCAAAAGTGCCTTTTAACGCTGTAATTAAAATAAATGTTTTCATATTGACTTTGAGTGCCATTAAACATCTCACATACTATAAAAACCGTCGATCACAAGTTTCATAAACTAAGCTGAAAAGAGAAGTTGGCCTCCTTTTTGATATCAAAGCTGGGATCTTCATACATGTGAAGTATAGGAACTTGTTCACATAAGTCTTGAAAATAGTTCCTACCTTTAGTGGGAAAACGAATACGGAATAACTCATGCGGCGCTTTCGAAGTTTTGACTTCAAAAACTCATTAAGTTTCTGCATGCTTGTGAATGCACAAATTTATCTCGAAAGTCAAAGACGCCTCGTTAGCCTAGTGGTCCTAAGTGCGACTGCTAAGCTAGAGGTTTTGGGTTCGATTCCCAGGTCACGCAAAAGTGTTGTTGGGTTTTTCTATGAAATTTTTAGTAGCAGCTCGGAGTTAGGATTTGTTCCCAGTAAATGGTAATAGGCTCGCCCCCATTACATGAAATCTAAACATGCAGGCGAACTGTGGGTGTGCATTAGCACACCTCTGCCTAAACTTTCGGGGAATACTGGCGTGATGGTATGTATTGGCATGTCAAAAATAACGTTTTTTTAATCCTCTAGACACTAAATTGCAAATAGTTTTGAGTAAAAATAAGTCTATTTTCAATTACTTTATTTACTTAACTGTAACGGTTTTAATTTAGACACGTCAAAACTTCTTAATTTGTGTTAAAGAATGTTAGGTCTCACGCTTAATTGACGTGAAAATAACAAGTAAGAATGAAAATACATAGGTATTTACAGCCTTATTTTTTGTTTGGCAGAAACCTGAAAAAGGGTCATTGTACTCGTTTTAGTGAACAACTAACCTTAACATCGCGAATAAAAATCGGATAATTTATACATTGGTTTGCATAAGTACAAAATTCACATCAACCAATCAGCATTTTCTTAACCATGATATCAGGGCTGGTCCCCTACAAAATTTTACTTTTGTTATATTTGGAAAACTTACAACTAGATACAGAAATAAGAATTTATGAGTAACTAGCTGTTCCCCGCGGTTTCACCCTCGCTGCTCAGCACCTGTTGGTCGTAGCGTGATGTTACATAGCCTATAGCCTTCCTCAAGAAATGGACTATCCAACACTAAAAGAATTTTCCAATTCCAACCAGTAGTCCCTGAGATTAGCGCGTTCAAACAAACAAACTCTTTAGCTTTATAATATTAGTATAGATAAAGCTAATTCTGGTTACAATTTAAAACAGATAGAAAATACATATAAATACATAGATTCTAAAAAGACAAAAGAGTTCACAATATTGATTACAATGACCCCTATTCAGATTTGTAATATCTTTTGTAAAACTTGACATTTACAAATTGTCACTCTTCGAAAGACACAAAGTTCCAGTACCTACTAGTCACAATAAAACACTTGAACGCGTAATACATTAAATAGAAAGCTTTCCCGATCACTTTTCTCTCTAATGAGCCGAGGTCCAGCAGATCCGCAAGGCGACACCTTGACAAAGGACCACGGTTGTGCCGCACACGCGTTATCAATTATCTGTAAAGGTCAGCCGTCGTGTAGGGGGAGGGGGATGAAACAAAAGACACCTATTCATTGTCCAACACTTGGTGATAGAAGACAGAAATATATTTCAGAAAAAGTAACGTAGATTCGATCGATCAAGTATTATTTACTAGCTTTTGTCCGCGAAATCGTCCGCGTGGTGGCGCGTTGAGACCTTTGGTATACCTTTGCCTAACCCCTAGAGGAATACAGGCGTGATGATATGTATTAGGTTCGTCCGCGTCAAGTTTCATATTTTATCCTCGGGACCAGTACATTTTTCCGGGATAAAAAGTATCCTATGTGTTATTCAACACTACAATCTATCTCAGTGCCTAACTTCATCCAGATCCGTTTAGCCGTTTAAGCGTGAAAGAGTCAAAAACATCCATCCATCCATCCATCCTCACAAACATTCGCATTTATAATATTAGTAGCATGTAGGATATTAATAGGATTACTAGGATTTAGTTGGAAAGCTTTATTCATATCAATGGGTGTGTCATTGTGCTTGTTGAACTTATAAAAACATAACCAAGTAGCTATGGGATAGTCGTTTTTCCAATTTAAAAATGGAATCGAATAAGTTTGGACGCTCATGGCGGTTGGCCTGAGGAAAGTCTTCATTTTATTAAATAATTACTATACAAATAAGTATTTGCAAAACTGAAAAACTAAAAACTAACTGCCTCGTTAGCCTAGTGGTCCTAAGCTCGACTGCTACTCCAGAGGTCCTGGGTTCGATTCCCAGGTCGAGCAAAAAGTGTTATTGGGTTTTTCTATGAAATTCTCAGTAGCAGCTCGGAGTTTGGACTTGTGCCCGGTTAATGGCAATAGGGTCGCCCCCTATTACATGGGACCTAAAACATGCCGGCGAACTGTGGGTGTACATTGGTACACCTCTGCCTAACCCTTCGGGTCATACAGGCGTGATGGTGAAAAATTAAAAATCAATTAAGTTGTCAGTGTAGTTTGTTATCGCTTATTAAAAAAAAACAGTTATTCCATATTATTTTCCCATTTTATTGGTATTGTATTTTTATTATTATCATAATACCTTTCTTCACTGTATGGCAAATAAGCCGACGACAACGGTCCTGATAATACGTGGTCACCGCCCGTCTATAATTATTTGTAATACTAGGCGGTTGCCTAGTCACAGATACGTTGCCATCCAGAGACAAAGCTCAAATATCTCATGCCCCTATAATTATATTACCGGCACACAACCCTGTTACTAGCCGCTATGAAATCAATAAATAATTGAGTGACGTCACAGTTTATTATAACCATACAAAATCTATAGACGAATCGCGTTTTAACAACTCATAAAAGGTATATCAATTGATTAGAGGTCTCTGACATCCAATTCTCGCCTTTATAGCCACCTCTTAGAGGTCATTTCGTAGCAAATCTTCTTGCATTTCCTTTACCAAAGTAAAGGTTCGTTGAGTACGTCCGTGCCCTTTACCACCCCAGCCTACGACCCAGTTCAGAGGGCGTTGACCCCGCAAGGTCACCAGCTGATCGATGCCGCCACCCCTCATGCATGGGGCTACCTACCTATACTTACACCATTCTTCGTAGATTTAGAATGGTGATAAATAGTCGGTGTTATAAAGAAAAATGGTATTGTGTAATAGGCCGGTGAGGTAGTTTTGAAAGAGGTCTAATACTGTTCGGCTGAATGTTCTAGATTTGAATAATTTGACATGAAAGTTATAGTTATAGCTAAATTCAGCTGTCTATGTGTGTCAATTTACAATGTAAGGAAGTAGTCGTTTTTAGTTTTAGGATTAAAATTTTTATTAAGTTGGTATTGTAGGATTTTTATGGTAGGTACTTACCGGAAAGCCAATAAATAAATGTCAAAAAGTTTAGATAAATTAGAGACATTTTGGGTAGACTGACATTAGATAGCGATCGTTCCTAAACGTTAATAAATCCTTACAAATTATTTAACGTTTGCAAAAGGAAAAACAATTATGTGACAGGATCAAAATATTTGGATAGGACAGGACCCAAATAATAAAAAACAAAATCCAACAATCCGGTAAAACAAACATGGCCGAAAATCCTTCCTAATTTAAACTTATCCTCCAATCGTGACAATTCATTCGACCCCAGCCGAACGGCAAGCAAACAAGCAATAACGTTGCGATAACCGTAAAATTCCGATAAAATCCGTTCATTACTCCTTAGTACGCAACAAAACCGTTTGTATTCTAGTGTTGCCAGGTTTAACGAATTATATTTCTGTAATGTTTGGGGTTTAGCACTATTAAGTTGTATTATAATGATTCGCTTCCTTGTTCTGAATGTATATTATACAAGGAAGGAAGCTTAAACATTCGAAATAACAGGCTTACTTAATTGAGTTTAATTGTGCGTAAATGTTCTGCTAAACAGAAGTTTACTATTAAAATAAAATTGTTTGATAATTGTATCGAACTATGTTTACATTTCTAGATTTTAGGAGCTTAATGTACTTTACTCTAATTTAAGTAATTGTATGAATTATGGGAATCTTACTACTTATTATAAATGCGAACGTTTGAATGGATGGGTGTTTGTTACACAATCACGCCAGAATGGCTGAACGGATCTAGATAAAATCTATTTCTGGAACAGGACATAAGCTACTTTATATCCCGGAAAAATATACGGTTCCTATGGGATTATATATCAACTTAGACGCGGACGAAGTCTCGGCCTAAAATCCCAAATATGTAGGCACCTAAATCAGAAGCTCTGACATCTAGAAAAATAAGTATATTTTGAAGAAAATTTAACGGACTTTATTCATCCTTATAAAAGTAAATAACTCTCAGAAAGCCCAAAATTTGCTCAAAAGAAATAAAAAAAACTTTTCCAAGTTGAAAAGAAAAGATAATTTAGATAATACAACTCAACTCAAGTATTTTAATTGACGCTCCTAACTTTGTGGATAGATAGTTAACTGTGAAGAAAACGCTGAGTTCCAAGTAACTGCTTATCATTATCCGTCTCACTGTGTCACGTTCTTTTTACAAACTGTTTGAAAGGAAACGGAAAGATAATGTAACTTTTTTTTCTGGATTTACGGTTTTATCTTTAAGATGTTAGTCTGTGGTCGAATGAAAAATTTACATCAAACAACGGTTCTCTCTCTAAGATAATTCATTTTAATTTTTTTTTTAGATAGATATTAAAGAAATTGTATGGTAACTTCTTAAATATCTATCTAAAAAAAAAAAGGTGAAATCATCACGCCTGTAATCCCCGAAGGGTTAGCCAGAAGTCTACCAATACCAATGTAGACTCACAGTTCGCCGGTATGTTCAGATCACATTTAATAGGGGGCGAGCCTATTGCCATCAACCAGGCATAAGTCCTAACTCCGAGCTGCTACCTACTGAGAATTAAACCCAGTAACACTTTTTGCTCGACCTAGTTATCGAACCCAAGACCTCTAGCGTTAATGTCCAAAAAATGGATGGATGTTAGCAAAGACAGTCAGGATAAAATGTCATTCTTTGATCAAGAAAAATTGTCGATAAGGGTCCTCGTTGCACAAAGATAGGTAACTTAGTCACAAAAACACTTTACCGCACTCATTTTTATTAGAAAAGCGCTTACAAAGCTATACTAGCGCAGCCCTCCAATACTGAAGTTTATGTTGTTTTCTTATACCATCTCAGGTGGGATGCCTGTTTAATATTCCTGAAGATGCACATAAAAGTTTACGATACTGTGCGAGACATTATATGTACTTATTCTGTGATTATGTACTGCTTTGTATAAAGTTTCTGCATTTTGTCAACACATTATTTCTTCACGGAGACCATGTTTAGGCAACCGCAGTGTGGGAAGCCTTGCTGCACGGTAGACCGACGATTTAAAGAAGATGGCGGGCAGCGGATGGATGCGGGTTGCCTAGGACCGGGATGGTTGGCGCTCTTTTGTGGAAGACGTACAGCAGTGGACGGCTATGATGATGATGATGATAATTATTTCTCGAATGTATCGTTGGGTCTGGCTTTAGAAAGCTAACCACATCATCATCATCTGCTTAGCCTTTTTCCCAACTGCGTTGGGGTCGGCTTCCAGTCTAATCGGATGCAGCTGAATACCAGTTTTTTACATGGAGCGACTGCCTATCTGACCTCCACAACCCAGTAACTGAGCAACACGATACCTTGATTGGACTGGTTGTCAGACTTCTTGGCTTCTGACTATCCGTCACGACTGTCAAGGAAAGCTAACCACATGAAGTAGCAAATTAATAACACACACAATTGATGAATGTATATCGAAGTTGCTACTAGAAAATCGTGATTTAATAGCAAGCGTGGTCAATTCAGTTTATTCGATTTAAGTCGAAGATTCGGATGCGTCCTATCATATCAAACGGCTTTCGTTGGCTAACCCTACCGATCCTAAATTATATATACATATTTTTTAGTATAGCTACACTGATACATGTTTCCGGAAGGTACCTACGGACACCTGTCCCTAAGATATTACCGATACGCTACTGCCTTGCTGACCTCCAAAATTGGACCAAGTGAAAAAGCATGCATGTCAGTAATTTTCCTGACCTTCATAATACAACAAAACAATGCTGTTTGGTGATAAATAACTGTGTAGTGTAAATGACACATATAAGACGCAACTCTTTTAAAAAAAAATGAATATCGTGATGGGCCAGCGGTTAAGGAGCTCACGTCTCATGCACGAGGCTATGGGTTCACAATAGAGCACAGGAAAGGGAATATATAACTCTTTTATTTCATAACTTTCTAAGTTTATCTTGGACATCACTGACATCGGTGAAGGAAAACATTGCAAGGAAACCTTTTTTTGTTAAGGATGGGAAATCATCAAATGACTTCTTGCGCCCTGGGTGGAGCGAAGGGAATGTCAGACTCTTACTGACTAAACCCACTCGTGAAGGAACCGTGGACTTCCAATCTACTTTTTCAATCTACTCTCACCTTATCTATGTGAGTAGAGGCTTTTGCCCTACAATGGGACAAATACCGGTATTATTACTATTAAAACTTAAAACACGAAGCAAAGTCTCTCAGATTGTAAGCCACATAGCAGAAGTTAGGGGTAAAAACCGCAAGTCTACACAATATAAAACAAAGCGTCACAATCCCCAGTGGCTTGAGCTACAATATAAAAGGTATATGTTTGAACTGTGGCAAACTTGAACGAGTTTATTTTGTTTCTGATTCTAAACGAAAAGTGTGGGAGCTTCATGTATTTGGTTTTATTGCACCTGTTTGTTCTAAAATGATGTGCTATTCGTGTATGTTTTTGGGAAACTATATATTACATACATTAAATTTATTTTGAGTGAGTATTTTCTAACTGAAAGCTAAAGAATTAATTGTTACACCACTTTTACATCTGCACTTTAGTGGACATCACAGCGCATAACAACGCTACTGATGCCTTGATAAACGTGGCCACCTACTGGGCCCAAAAATTATAAGATTATCATGGACTCGAGTAGAACGAGGAATTGTCAGTTTTTTAGTTTTAGTTATTCAACTAACATTAGAAATTTCTCATTTATCGTTGATTCGTTTACAAACAAATAAACTCACATACACAAACAACGAGATTCAGAACAACTACCAAGAATAAATTATAATAATTCTCAGTAGCATCTCGGAGTAGGATTTGTGCCCGGTTAATGGCAATAGGCTCGCCCCCTACTACATGGGACCTAAACATACCGGCGGACTGTGGGTTTACTTTGGTACACCACCTGCCTAACCCTTCGGGGAAAACAGGCGTGATGGTATGTTTTTATTTTACCAAGAATAAAATCCCCTCATCCCCTCCATCTTTCATCTTCCCTAAATATGGATCGCCTTCTGTTACGTAAGACTCCGGCAACAAGACATGATATCATACAAGCCTTGTCTGCTAAATCTAATCAAATGAAAGGAACTATAATTTTGTTAGTAATAGTTTTGGGGGCCTGTCATCGTCTCTTAAAATAGTATTATTTCAATATTATTCTGCCGTGCTCACTGTTAGATTTCCAATGCTCGGCTAAGCGCTGAGAGTTGAAAATCTAACAACTGAAAATACAAAGTAATATTGTAATGTTACTGTTTTAAGAAATGATGGTAGTCTCCCTGAACTCACATACTAATGCTAGTAACATAATTAAAGTGTCGGTAAGGAACTCCGTCCACACTGGACTTTTCATAGGACCGATTTATTGAACCGTTCAATAGATCCACATTTTCGTGGGCCCGACTATTTGTAGCACGCGTGCGTTAATACAATTATTAGAAGTCGTAGTATGTTCCATTCTCTCCGACAAATAAATCGGTCACCGATTGTCTGAAGTGGGCAGACAGCCTAAGGAATATAGAATTATCGCTAAGTCGACCTGACTATTAGATACGAAACTAGCTACTTAGGGTATCAATCTTGGAACAAATTGATTTAATAAAGCAGATGATGTATCTGCCCCTAACCACAGCCCTAACACACAACGATAATTATTAGTTCACGGCTTGGTTTGCGTATATATCGACTATCACAGAGTTTTATTTTGCTGCGCGAATTCCTAATTCATTTCTCAATACCAACATAAAATTAACCTTACTTTTCCTTCGAATACCTGCTATCTGCCAGTAAAATCCCGTCAAAATCGGCCCAACCGTTTCCAAAGTTAGCCGGGACAAACAGACAGAAAATATTTAATAAATCTTTTCTTTTTGTGTAAGTACCATGTAAACGTTCATACGCATGTACTAAAAAGTATTTAAAAACGTTGACTGTAAAGTCCAAGTTTATAAATGTTTTTAAACACAATTCAATTTCATTCAATTTATAGAATTGAATGAAATTGAATTGTGTGAACAGCGAATTTCATTTTTGCCAGCGATTTTTTATATCCAAAATGAGGCAGAAATAAAATGGCTGAATGTAAAATTGCCCTGTTCCATACGTTCGCGTTGCCTAAAATAGAACACTTGTGGGCGGCAGCAGGATCACTTTGTAGATTAGTGACGACGATATAATGTATAGTTGTATATACGTATCTTAGAGGTCACTGTCCATTCAATTAGTGTAGTGCATGATCCAGAAATCACTATTATTGTTACACTTGACTGCCCCGTTGGTCTCGTGGTCGCAAAGCGCGACTGCTGTGCAAGGTCCCGGGTCCCGGGTTCGATTCCCAGGTCGGGCAAAAAGTGGTATTGGGTTTTACCATTAGGAATTTCTCAGTAGCAGCCCGGAGTTTGGAAGTTGGTGGTGTGATACCCCCGTGCCTCGGAAAGCACGTAAAGCCGTTGGTCTCGGCTGTCATTCGTAGATCTTTGACAGTCGTGACGGATAGTCAGAAGCCAAGAAGTCTGACAACCAGTCTAACCAAGAGATATCGTGTTGCCCAGTTACTGGGTTGTGGAGGTCAGATAGGCAGTCGCTCCATGTAAAACACTGGTAATAAGCTGCATCCGGTTAGACTGGAAGCCGACCCCAACGCAGTTGGGAAAAAGGCTAAGCAGATGATGCTACGCGGTAAAATTCATCATTTTTTTTTTAGCTAGCCTATAATGTCCCACGGCTAAGCAAAGGACTTCCCTAAATCCTTCCAAGTATTTTTTTCTTGCGCCATCACGAACCAGCCCCCTCCGTGCGCATCTCAGGTCACGTCACCTCTTCCTAGGCTGACCTCGGTGACGCCGTTCACCCTAAGGCACCCTTTGGAGATTTTTACCCAGCCGTCACTGTACAAACGGCTAAGCGCCGGCGGCGGCGGCGGGTAACTTGCAGTTCCAGTGACATTTGAGACTGGCAGCGTTTTTGCCCACGTTCATAATTCCATCTGTTCTGCTTACACCAAGAATTCTGGCTCGATTGATCTTTCTTATTATATGATGTAAAAATCGTCTGTTTGTGCCTCTGCAAATATTCTAGACGCAGTACTACCCCACGACTAATCAACATCATCATCAGCTTATCGCAATCCACTGCTGGACATAACCCCTCCCCAAGGCGCGCCACTGAGCCCGATCTTCGGCTCTCCGCATCCAGCTAGCCTTGCGCAGATCGTCGCTCCATCTACCCGGGGGGCGTCCCACACTACGTTTGCCACTTGCGACACCCCAAATGTCCTAAACTCCATATAATATTTTATTGGGCACACAGATCCCTGTATGTCCTCAGACTCTGTAAGACATATTTAGAAGCCCACATAAACCCCAAAAGAATACAAGTAATCTTAAGAGACATAATGACATGTTGTATTTCGTCAATACACATGTATTTACTTACCATCAGTGTTTGTCTATTTGTTCAGGCACAAGGACACAAGGACACATACGATCGAACCTGTTTTCCCGATAAATGAAACATGAATTTATTTCTTTCATAAAAATAATATAAATATGGAGAGGCTGTTGGAAGTCGAGCGTAAAGATTTCATAGATCCGTACAAAGATTTGTTTTTAGGGTTCCGTGTGAAACGGGTGCCAACAGGACCCTATTAGTAAGGGTCTGCTGACCATCTTTCATATCGATATGGAAACACTTTTCTTGAACAAACTTTCACAATTGTCCAAATAAAATAGGTACCTAAAGTAAAAAATTAAATGGGATCCCTATACAAGAAACGTGTTCACTGTAGCAATTTTTTGTAGTCATTTTTCTACGGTCCCTATGATCTTTCGCTTCGTATGCGAGTCCGTCTCGCACTTCACCGGTTTTTTTTTATTTACCCTGTGTTGTTTGGAAAAATATGAAATCAAATTATTTTTACGTACTTAAGTATATTTAATATTTGATGAGAAATCAAAATCACGAATCTGCAGGTTTCTCGAAAACTGCTTACATATGACAACTCTGGTCAAACATTAATCTACACTGAAATAATTCCCAGTAGCTACTGTAAGTTATTACTATGAGTGTACGTCAAGCTGGTGCCAATTTCTAGAACGCTCGGATTGCAGAGTCTTGGCAATAAAAGGGTGCGTGTGTTGATGGCAGCCTAGTCATTAAGCCTATAACAGTATACTCCAGTTTAAAAAATACTTCTTCCGGACTGGGCAGAGCTGAAGGAATTGTCGGACTGTTACTGACTCCATGTTTTTTCTAATGCCCTTTGCATTCCAGGGCCGCGGTTACTCTATCGATTTTTGAACAAATTTCGCAACCAAAGCAGATCTAGTCCTACACATCTTTCAAGTGACATACCATTATTTTACGATGGGAGATCATCAATTGACTTCTTCCGCTCTGAGTGGCATACCCTTACTGACTAAAAACCCATCCATGTTCCTCCTAGCGCACTTTGCATTCCAAAGCCACGGTCATATCCTTTTAAGTATTTTTGCTATACCTTTTTTTTAGGATGGGAAACCATCAATTGACTTCTTCCGCTCTGAGTGTCATACTCTTACTGACTAAAACCCATCCGTGTTCCTTCTAATGCCCTTTGCGTTCTAAAGCCGCGGTGACTCTATCGAACAAATTCCGCAACCCTGGCAGAAAGCAAATACCTACACATCCTTTGAAGTATTCGTGACATACCTAGTAAAACTAAAGAGGCAGACGTAAGCTAAGATGGATGAGTATCGTTTGCGAGCTCTTGAAACGTTGCCAACTGACTGAAGAAGGTGTGTCAGGTGCCAGAGGGGTCAAATTGGAAGCAATAAAGTCGGGAAAAGAACCCCTTTGCAGACAAATGTTTGAAAAACGTCCCACAGTATGCTAATCGTCCAATGGTTTCTATAGTAGGTACAAATTGAAAGGGGAAGGTATATTTGGATCTTAGGATTTACCTAGGCTACACGATTTTTTGGCCCAATACCAGAATGACATTGCAAAATTTTGCACAGAAGGTGGCCTGTTCTGTTAGTTATTTACGATTGAAAAGTTATTGGGAACTGTCACAGTTTTCACTACATCAAACTACACCACAGTACGGTTAGGTTAAAAAGGATTTTGGGAAATGTTTAGAGTTTGCGAGCAGAAAGAACAATAAAAGTCATAGGAATCATAAACACTAACAGCCAAATTCTCAAGCACAACTCAATTTTAAGTCGCGTTTAAGTCTTATACTATCGCTGTCACTTTCAGCAGTATACTTAGTAGCGACAGAAATACATTTAAGAACGTTTTAAAGTCCAATGCCCGTGGATAATTCGGGGGAAAATTATTTGAATATGTATTTTTTTCCTTAAAAGCGACTTTAGGTAGGTCCTCAAACAAAGCCTACATCAATAGCTTACTCAAAACAAAATAAATGTCATTTCCTTTGTCCAATTACACAAAAGGCCAAACTTTACTGCTCAACTATATTCCCTATTATAACTTTCATACGTTTTCATTTAGCATCCGAAACGAATGTCCTTTTTGGCGCATCGCCAAACTACTGACGCCGCTGTGTCCCGAACCCGATTATAATACAAAACACACAAACTCAGGATTAAGTTATAATCGCCGCGCTAAATAAATGTTTAAGTATAGAATAAAGGTTCTGAAAGCTGCAGCTCAAAGCTGCATAACTCGTGTTTATGATATACTAGCTGTTGCCCGCGACTTCGTTCGCGTGGCTTATTTCACCCTCTAGGATACGTCTCGGGTTACCGCTCCCGTGTGTCATAGCGAGATGTAAAATACCCTATAACACTTACATATAACGTATTTTCTATGGGTAAAATATTTTTAAAATCGATTCAGTAGATCCAGAGATTACCCCCTTGTGCCCCGCGGTATCACCCGCGTTACGTTAGGATTTTGGTAACTTTTCCGTTCCCGTGGCTCAAAGCGCGATGTTATGTAGCCTATAATCTGTTATTCTGAGGCAACTGAGGTAAAGGCTACGGAATGTCACGCAGAGTCATTATTTTGCTGCGAAGTTATTTTAAAACTGTGATATCTCCTAAGATATTTATTGAAATTAAATGATGTAAAGGGCAATTTTGTTCAAAATTAAACACTTGTGATGAATAACGTATTTATGTTGATAAGGATTAATACTATGATTATAAAAACACCTTCGCAAATAATGCATTATTTTAAAACAAATTGTCTGCCCATAAAAATGGCTATACTGAGTCAACCTTTAAAGTTAGGCATGTACTACCGCGGACTTTTTTTTAGAATATTTTAAGAGGAACAATTCTCTGATACATTATTTTTGGGTAACTTTAACCGTTTACGCACCGCACGCAACAAAAGCCCTAAAAAAGAATATTTTTTCCCCGTTTTTGCCACATTTTTCATTGATGCTCCGCTCCAATTGGTCGTAGCGTGATGTTATATAGTCTATAGCACTCACGAATAATGTAGCTTTCTAACAGTGAAACAATTTTTAAAATTGGTTCATTACTTCCAGAGATTACCCCCTACATACAAACTTACAAACTTACAAACAAATGTTACCTCTTTATAATATTAGTATAGAAAAAGTACAGGCTGTTGACCTCTATGGGTTTGATTTCAAAAATGGAACAGAATAGTAAGGCGGCAAAAAAAAATGTTGGAAAAAAGCTTTAATAAGTTTAAGTTCTCTTGTTTATGATATAAAAAGTACGTACTGGTGACTATAGATACCTCAACGGTATAAATTCAAAAATGGAACAGAAAAATAAGGCGGAAAAAAAATTATAGAAAAAAGGCTTTATAAATTTAATGTTGCCATCAAAATACTTAAAAGAAAATAAAATAAAAGCAACAGATTAAAAAACCGATATTTACTGATAAAATATTTGTCGAACACAATGTAGATAAGTCGAAACCTTAGGTTGAGTCAGCAAATTATATACTTTTCGCGATCGTCTGGCTAGCTTCCAATGACAAGAGCTAGCGGCTAGAGGGATGTAGCCAATATTTTGAGCGCCTACGAGAAATACTTTAAAATTAAAGTGGAAGAGGTCAACGCGATGTTGTACTATGTCGTATTTTTGTACATTTTTGCCAACGAAAAGATTTTTGACTTCAATTTATTATTTTAGGTCAAAGATTGATTACAATCTGGCTTACCTTGAGTTTTATTGAAGTTATATAATAACTAATATTATAATTAACTAGCAATATCCCAGCGGTTTCACCCGCGTTTAGTTAGGTCTTTGATTACTGCTCCGCTCCTGTGTGCCATAGCGTGATGTTATATAGCTTATGTTACTCGCTGATAATATAATCTACCGTAGGAGAAATTATTATTAAAAATCGGTTTCGTAGTTTTTGATATTATACATTACAAACAAAATTACAAATCTATTCTTTTTTTAACATGATTTTTATTTTAGATTAATAATGATTTAGGCACCGACTTAGGTTTCGAATGTTACCTAGAAACACACACAAACTGCGTGCCCAGCTTTAAGGTCAGGTTAGGAAATCAATCGTTTGACCTATCACCTTTTATTTCGGGGTCACTACAAGGACAAGTAACTGCCCTAACCTAACCGATAGCAACCGAGCAACCAGGGTCTTACGAAAGATGGATGATGAAGGGACTATACGATTTTCGACTGACAGATTGACATTGAGTAATACCTCTTCTGACACCCTCCTGTTTGCCTGAACTAGTGAGTAAACCCTTCTTACTTTTTTCTTTTTTTTATCATTGGATAGCAAAATATCCGACGGCCCACCTGATATTAAGTGGTCACCGCTGCCTTTAGACATCTGCAATAACATAGGCCTTGCAAATGCGTTCCTATCTCAGGGACAATGTTGAAAAGTCTCATGTGCTTGTAATTACACCGGCACCCATTCAAACCGGAACTCAGCAACGCTGCTTTGCGGCAGAAATAGGTGCGGTGGTAGTACTTCTCCGGACGAACTCCTTTATTAAAGAGCTCTACCCGTACCTATTTAACTAAAACATAGTCTAAATCATCATACATCTATGATTACTGCAATACGATAAACGTCTTCTTAATAAAATTACATCGTCAAATTCTGCAGACATTAAAAATGAACCGAAATATTCCAAATAACACCTAATGATGTACCATACTGTGCAAAATTAATGCAGGCGTCCCATTAGCGCCAAACAATCAGTATTAACGAAGATTCCAACTTTCGCTGCAATTAAAAACTAATCAGTCAATTTCTGAGAACTTGGAATGCTGACATAAATTCGTATCAGTAACGCCATCTATGAATCAACGGTGGAGTTAAACACTGTTCATGTAAGTTAAAGGCAATTTCGCCCGTAGGTTTTAGTTGACTATAAAATAATAAGTACGGTTGTTCTTGTCCATTCTTCTCCGTACAAAACTACCTTTTGGAGGGGACAACTATATTAAATTCTTCTTTTGACGTAAGTGACGTTTAAAAGTGGCTTTTATTGGTGTTTAATTGAAATCGAAGATTGAAATAAATAATTTGACTATGACTTTACTTCTACACTTTTACTATCGTTATATATAACTCCGTACATAACATACCATCACGCCTGTATTCCTCGAAGGGTTAGGCAGAGGTATACACCCACAGTTCTCTCTCACAGTATATTTTAGGTCCCGTGGAATAAGGGGCGACCCTATTGCCATTAACCGGGCACAAATCCAAACTCCGAGCTGCTATTGAGAATTTAATAAAAAAAAACAATAACACTTTGCTCGACCTGGGAATCGAAACTAAGACCTCTAGCGTAGCAGTCGCGCTTAGAACCACTATGCTAACGAGGCAGTATAACTCTGTAATGTACTGAATATTAGTTTTATAAACAGGATTTCAAAAGCAAAATAATTACACAGTACAAATGAAATTGGACCGTCCGCCTGTTACAACAAAAAAGAAGTACGGGAACCATTTCCATTATAATGGGCGAGAAATACATTGTACCTGGGTATCTCTTCTACCTACATAAAGTTGTTAATTATGCGAAATACTGAAATATTAGGTACCTAGGCTATGTATCTCGAGAGTTATGAATAACTTTTGGGTATTATTAAAGTTGGTACCCACTGTAATCATTGGGCTGTGATAATAACGGTTTTAGACATTTATTTTTATAAAAGGTAGGTAGTAGGTACCGGGGGATTTAAAATTACTTGATTAAAAGACACTTTTCTTAATAAGGAAACTCAAGATACAAATGAAGTAATAACTTCATTTGTATCTTGAGTTAATTACATTATAATTTTGCGAGACCCATTGGTCAGCCTTCGTGACGTACAATCAAGTCTTTCAAACTTAGAACAGAGTTTATGTCGTACCTGGTAATAAATTATCTATGGTATAATAAACAAATAAATAAAGTTGGATTAGGCTACACCAGCCAGTCTTATTACAGCTAATACTTAATTTATGAGAATCCCATCATATTTATCCCAGAAAGCTTAGCCCAGTCAAATGGTCTATGACCTTGACAGATATTTAGCATTAACAAAACACAACTGTTTTGTAAAAACCCTTTATTGTAGCCTGATTAATTCACAGTTAACTGTAAAATTTGTTTTTTAGTTGCGTCGAAATCATTAAATACATAGTCAATTGAGTTGATAAATAAGTGACGTCACAGTTTGCTACAGCCATACAAACCCTATGGAAGAATCACGTTTTGAAAGCTCAAAAAAAGGACGTCAATTGATTGGTAGTGTCTACTGCCCAATTACTAGCGCGAGTAAAACTTTCCGCCACTTTGATATTGTACCAAATTCAATACAGAAAAAAGAAGTGTTAGGTATTGAATGTTCGCAGTGCGCAGGTCTTAAAGTCACATTAGTGTTCAGTCAGCCGGCGGCCTATCTGGCTCATCACTGACTACTATTTTTAGACCTCTAATTGAGAGGAAAGTTTCGGAGGGTCTACGGCTGAGACCACTGCTTGAGGCCCCATTTTTGCTTAGAAACTAAATCAAATTGATAGTGTATCTAAAATTCTAGACGCTCTAAGTACACGGGGTGGAAAATTACAACTCCACGCATTAACTACGCCTTCTGGCCATCAAATGTAACTGCTGTGAATCGGGTTTTATTTTTGGTGCGAAGAACATTGTGCTTAAGGGTGTTGGTATATACAACATTGCAGAGGTCGTGAGGGTTAGTCAGTAAGAGTTTGACACTCCCTTCTGCTCCACACAGGGCGGAAAAAGTCATTTGATGATTTCCCATCCTTAAAAAAGGGGTCGTGGGTACCTATATCATTTAAACATGTTTTCGTAAAAACATGATGGTTTAAATGTCTGTTATAAGAAAGGTATGGTCCAGAATTAGATTAATAAGAACAATAATGAGAAGAACATGACTTTTTTGGCTTCGTTGTCTTTTGCCACTCAATGCCCTATCTCAAACTACAAATAATTTTGTGTGGTAACTCATCATCATAGCCTAGCCTTTTCCCAACTATGTTGGGGTCGGCTTCCAGTCGAACCGGATGCAGCTGTGTGGTAACTAAGTCACTAAAATGTATTTTTTTTAGTTTGGTACCTTATCAGTGTAGTATAGATTTCGATTACACGTAGACCTGTAAACCTTCCTTGCTAGCTAATAAAATAAATTTGCAAAGTAGGAGTTGGTTGACGTAAGCAATTCAAGGATCAATATTTTTTTTTCCTGTTATGGACAAGGGTTTGATCTTCCAATTGTGCAGTAGGTAGTGTAGATAATATTAGGAATAAATAAGTACAGGATTCCGAAAGTATAATGTAGAACAAATCATAAAATGTGTAGTGCTTGACAGTCACGTTTTATTGTAGACTAGCTGTGCCCCGCGGTTTCACCCGCGTTACGTTAGGTTTTTGGTTACTGATCTGTTCCCGTGGCTCATAGCGCGATGTTATGTAGCCCATAATCTGTTATTCTGAGGTATAAGCTACGGAATGTCTCGCAGAGTCATTATTTTGGTGCGAAGTTATTTTAAAACTGTGATATCTCCTAAGATACTCATTGAAATTAAATGATGTAAAGGGCAATTTTGTTCAAAATTAAACACTTGTGATGAATAACGTATTTATGTTGATAAGGATTAATACTATGTTCATAAAAACACCTTCGCAAATAATGCATTATTTTAAAACAAATTTTCTGGCCATAAAAATGGCTATAGTGAGTCAACCTTAAAAGTTAGGCATGTACTACCGCGGACTTTTTTTTAGTATTATTTAAGAGAAACAATTCTCTCATACATTATTTTTGCGTAACTTTAACCGTTCACGCAGCGCACGCAACGAAAGCCCTCAAAAAGAATATTTTTTCCCGTTTTTGCCACATTTTTCATTGCTGCTCCGCTCCAATTGGTCGTAGCGTGATGTTATATAGCCTATAGCACTCACGAATAATGTAGCTTTCTACCAGTGAAACAATTTTTAAAATTGGTTCATTACTTCCGGAGATTACCCCCTACATACAAACTTACAAACATACAAACTTACAAACAAATGTTACCTCTTTATAATATTAGTATAGAAGTATAGATATCGTAAAAGGTGATTGAACGAAAAGATCGGAGTTTAGACTTCTGGCAACTTTTCTTGGCAGAGTGCAAATGCAGTATGTTAAATATTAAACCTTTCAAGTTAATAATTTTATCAAGAATTTATTTTTAGAGTTAGGCATACAGAAATTCCTATAGTGAGAAACTTAACGGCTGCATTCCCTGAAGGGTTAGGCAGAGGTGTACCAATGTACCCCAACAGTTCGCGGTATCTTTTTAGGTCCCATATAATAAGAGGCGAGCCTATTGCCATTGCCAGGCCTAACAACAGGCGTGATTGACGAGGATGGCTTCGTGAAGGTGGAGAAGAAGAAGAGGAACAAGCCTCCTAGTCGGAACCAGTGCGGGACCGCGCTGGTAGGACCCAATGTGCTGCGTCCAGCAGTGCCGACGACGCAGCTCTATGTGTCCCGTCTACATCACACCACGAAGGTTGAGGGGATCGTGGAGTATGTTCGAGTGAAGACCAGCTGGACCTTAAGGGTCGAGAAGTTGGAGTCGCGTCACAACACGAATTTCAATTCGTTTGTGGTGCGAGTTCCGACTCAATCACTCGAGACCTTTCTTAAGGAAGAGTTTTGGCCGAAGGGTGTCGTGTTTCGGAGATTCCGCGGGAGGTTACGCGACACCACGCAGCGCGATACGACGCCGTCACTTCGTATTAAATAGTTTATATGTTTGTCTTTGTTTTTTATAATTATGTATGTTAGTCTGTAAGGTATTTATGTTATGGGCCTTTGTTGCCTGAAATAAATGGTATTATTATTATTATTATTATTACCCGGGCACAAATCCTAACTCCGAGGTGCTACTGAGAATTTCATAACAAAACTCAATAACACTTTTTGCCTGGAAATTGAACTCACAACCTCTTGCGTAGCAGTCGCGCTTAGGACCACTAGGCTCTAACGAGGCAGTCCAAACAGAAAGAGGCAGTCAAATGTTTTTTAAAGTTCTAAATTCAAATATTTTAGTTCCTGCTCTATGCATAGGCGGCGTACCTAGCATACTTAACCATATTTTGCGCTAAAGCATTTTTTATTCGCGGAACTCGTCGGTATCGTTGGGTATAGCGGTTTTCAACCGCATAGCAGTGTGCCAATGAACTCATGAAAATACCTATAACATAGTAGGCAGCATGCAGCTGTAATAAAATTTATTGTTCTACCGCATTACCGGCAAATAATGGGTACCTACCTACCAATTACCGAACATCGCTTATCAATAATTAATTTCTAGGTTTATTTTCCTGCAGTGATATTTTATATTTTTTATCTGTGGTTGAACGGAGAAGACCGCATTCAGTCCTGACCTTATTGGTGAGGTTCTTTAGAAAGGTCGGGTGCGCAGTAGGTACTCTTAACCGGCAAACGTGAACGAGGCGAAAAGCGTGTGTAAGGATTGTAGCAGGTGGGATTCTGTGGGTTCTGCCTACCCCCATGAGAAAAAGGCGTGAGTTTATGTATGTATGTGTATGAAATGATTTTGAAAGTTATTAATAATAATTAATGACGTGTCATTATTATTTATAACTAAAACAAAAGGCTGAACAATATTACATAGCTAAACTCATTTCACAATTGAAATGACTGACTGAGCTCAAAACTGCAAACTAAGAGCTTTGAACTCTATTGCAATTTATGCAATACTATTATTGCTAGCGTTGTTTATTCACAGCAATACCTATCTATCTAAATGTCAGTATGCAATAATAATGATAGTTTTCCATTAATGGGTAAGTATTTACCATAACACGGGGCTGTGCCCTGAAAACAAGTTTAATAGTTAGAAATATGGGGTCGAGTGCTTGAGTTTCAATGCCCTACAATGCTTTTTCTAGACCATTTTAAACTGCTGCGGGTTGTTCGAAAGAGCTGCGGGTTGTTCGAAAGAGATACCGCGCCCCTGGAACGCAAAGGGCACATGAAGGAACATAGACGGGTTTTAGTCAGTAAAAGTCTGACACTCCCTCCCGCCCCGACCAGGGCGGGGGAAGTTATTTACTTAGTGAATTCCCGTCTTAAAAAAAAAAGAAAAAACAGACCATTTTAAACTAGGTACAACTGAAACCAATGGTCTTCTAATTTACTGCAAAAAAACTTTGCTTATTAAGTCCTAGGATAACCAGTCTAGAGTCTAACTGATATTCAAATAAGACTAATGTATTTTCAGTATATTTTACACTACACTAATTTCTCATGTATTTTGGGCGCGCGTACAAACATAATTATAAACTCGCATACAACAATAACTGCTTCGTTAGCCTAATGGTCCTAAGCGTGACTGTAACGCTAGGGGTCTGGGGTATGATTCCCAGGTCGAGCAGTGTTATTGATTTTTTTCTATGAAATTCTCACTAGAAGCTTGGAGTTAGGATTTGTGCCCGGTTAACGGCTTGCCCCCTATTAGATACTTGAGATTTAAACATACTGGCGGATTTTGAGTGTACATTGGGACACCTCTGCCCAACCCTTCGGGGAATACAGGCGTGATAATATGTTATAACAATAACCTATATAGGCCAAAAAACCAAAAACCTTTAGTACCCCAAACTACTATTTCCATGAATATAACAAAGTTTCACACATCTTCCATTCGAATTTCGAATCGCAAACGGTATTTACAAAACGTATATCCCGCCTCACGTACAAAAGATTCCACACCTGAGCCGTTGAAACTGGCGTGTTGTACTCAAAGCTTCGAGAATAAAAGTCTTACAGAACAATTGGTTTAAAGATTTCTCTCGATACTCGTTTCCTGGGGGATGACAACAGTTTAAGTGGTCGTTACGTTAAGTGCGCTGAGCTTGGAGTCGGAGCTGCTATTAGCTCACTGAAAGCCTAGAACGAGAGCGAGGACTAAATGCAAAGTAAATACTATCGATTTTTTAATTGGAAATACTCGTTTCGCAACTGTTTATTTTGTTTGAAAACTTTTGTGCTTGTCGTTTAAAACGAATGCTGTAGGATAGCTGGATTCTCAATTCAAAAATCGACTATAATTACAACTCGAATCGAATTACCTCGTTAGCGTAGTGGTCTTGGGTTCGATTCCCAGGTCAAGCAGTGTTAGGGCGGGTCAATCTCGACACAATCTCGACAGCAGGAAATTTCAACTAATCTTAATAACTACATTTTACTAAGATTTGTTGAAATTTCCCGCATTCTAGATTACCCCGCTGCACCATATAGCTTGGCGTTAGGATTTGTGCCCGATTAATGGCAATCGCCCCCTATTATATGAAACTTAAAAGCATACCGGCGAACTGTGAGTATACATTGGTTACACCTCTGCCTAACTCTTTGGGGAATACAGGCGTGATAGTATGTTATTTAATAAATCTACCGCTCAATATGGAGTATGGCGAAATCAGATTAAGATTATAAGCCTAGGTTTCCTCACGACGTTTTCCTCCACAAATATTATGTACCTAAATTGAAAAAGTACGATTGTTATCCAGTATCGAACCCACAACATCAACCAACTACAAAATTAATAAAAAGCTGCATTAACTCAATTCGTGTTTAAATACTACAAAATACTGCAGCAATGCATCCCAAAATATATCAGACAGGCGAAGTCCGATCTCCGATACAAACCCACCACTTATACTAAGAAGCCTTCCTCGGAACTCCAAGACTGCACGTTCACTCGAACGTCAGATTATGTAAATGGCGACACAGCGGAATGCATTCTCATGATACCATTATATTCTGATTTTGTAAGCACTTCCACTATTAATGCTGCTGAATATTTATCTACTTCAGTATTTTTAGTTATATTACCATTGATGTAAAGTGAGCTGATTTATTTAAGAGATGTTTTATTTTTATTTCTGGTGCCGTGTGGTCTTTGGTCACGATTCCTTTGTGCCACATTTTAATGAAAATCCAAAAGTGTTACGTAGTATTTTTAGAATAACTTCACGCTTCTCCAATGGACTGGGCAGAACTGTATATCGGTGTTAGTGATACCTATATTGTAGTCTGTGGTGACACCTATACAGGATAAGTTTTTAACCAGTGCGTAAATTTTTTTTGGTAGTTCAGTGTCAGTAATAGAACACATTTCCGTGATAAGATAAATAAAAAAAAAATAAAAAAATTTCATCCTTATCCGAGTTTGAAATAAGCAAAACATCCAGAACATAATCTATTCGCCATACTATCAATGAAAACTCGCGGCCGCCGCCGCCGCCCGGGCGCATGGCTGGGGTGAGGGGGTGGGGAATGCGCTAGCGCCGAGTGACAATGAAATATGGTTTTTAAGTAAACATGTTTCGTAAGCGATAACTTTTTTTTTTAGTACTAAGACATATCAAAATAAAATATACGTGTTTAATAAAACGTGTTGAAGTTTATTATGGCAAAATTTACGCACTGGTTAAAAAATTTTCCTGTATACTTCGCCTGTTATGTCTAAGTCCCACGGGCATTTACGTAACAGAATTTAGCGAGATTGTCGTGTACCTGAAATAAATCTAATCTCCGGGCTGCCACTGAAAATATGCTATTGGAAAACCTCAATATCAGACATTCTAACATTCAAAAGTAAGTTAATGTTATACTTCGTACATAATTACGTAGTTTAAGTAAATCATGGTCAGTGGGTCGTGTTAGGGGCAGATTTACACGCACTTTTAAATTGTTAAGGGGTCGAGCAAGTTGAAGGGTAGTCAGTTGGTCGTTCCAAAACGTAAGTAGATCTAAGGAGAAGAACAAGCAAAAAACTCCACGGGCACTCTTTTCCATTAAAGTTTTTCAAAATTCTCTTTATATTATTCTTGATGCCTTCATCATATACATTTTATGTGAAAACAATGTTATATGGGAATAGACCAACATTAAAAAATAATTTTAAAAAACAATAAAGAAATAAGTATGTCCTATCTCCTATCCTGACCTTAGAGCATATCCTGACTGATATCGCTCGTTTGCGAACATGACGCGTGGCGTGGCGTATACATTTTGTTCCTACCCGATAAAACTTTGCCGTAGAAATATTATAATATAAAATGAATTTTTTTTTTTTTTTTTTTTTTCATTTACTAAAAACATTTTAATTTTTCCAAAAACCTATTAGTCTGGCAACAATTTTTTAATGTATTATTTCACTTATCTGTGGTAAAACCTGGCAACACTTATGACTGTCAGTTTTCCGTCAGCGTAGTATTTTATAAAAAATATCGAAAATAATAGATACTATTGTATTTCTAGAGTTTATACATAGTGTATTTTTATATTCTACCTATAACTAATATGTTTAGTTTGTGTACCAAGCGTTAACGTGTAAATAAAAGTGGATGTGAATGTTCGGACTCCATTCTACAATGAAAGATGTCTTATTATTGGTGTGTGTACAGCCGAACAAAACGAAAGTGACTAGTTGACCGCGGTGGTTATTGAAACACTCGACTGGCATTAAAATGGCGCAAACGGTGAGGCGAGCGATTGAGGGCCGATACCCGTCCTGTTACATACCCAGTAGGATAAAAGAGAGAAGAGCTAAGGCTAGGGCATTAAGGTAAATATTGCTTAACTCAGGGCATTGGCACTTCGCAGCCACGGCAGGGATCTTGTTTTTTTTTCTTCGTTTTAATTTCGGATCGTTCTTGTGAGGGCAGCAATGTCAAAGATATATTCAAGATCAGAGTCAATAATAATGGATAAGCCTGAAAAAGCACTACGAAATTTTGATGTTTGTGTTATTGATTGATCATTATTTTCTTCATTGTTCTTCATAATAATAGCAGGATGTAATCAAGTGTGTGAATTGATCATTGACTTTGGGTATTATCACTTAAAATCTTCACGATTTTATGACTTCAATTCTGATAAGTGAAAAAGCATTGGCTTTAACAAAATATATGTTATAGTTGCCCAATTTTTTAGCATATAAATATTAATTTTATTACAAACAGCATTCCTTGACCTACTTTGACATTGTCTTTCAGGTTAGAACAGCAGAGGAAACCGGACAAGCCAGAAGATTTTGTATGCTATTCGGACAGTGACAGCGAAGAAGAAACGCCAACACAACAGCATAGAATATTATCAACGTCTTATAACTTTGTTGATTATGTACGGTCTAGAGAAATGCAGACCCCTGAGGTAATTATTATGTGCATTTAAATTAAACTAATAATTTGTGATTTTTTACTGTTGGTATTAGACTCAGCAGTAATATCGGGTAAGGTTCACAATTACGTCGGAGGGGGGGGCGGGGTTCGGAAGACTGGGGGCGTGGGGGGGAGGTGCTGAGTCCCCCCCCACCAATTTTCGCCGCCGGAGATGCTCCACGGAGCCCTACTGGGGTTTTGTATCAAGTCACATTAATAGGGCCGTAAGGGGGGCGGGGAAGGCGGGAGGAGGGTAGAGACACCCTTCAGCCTTTCCTTCCGCCAGGGCAGCTCGACGGAGCCCCGCCTCGCGGGGCTCCTACCTCCGGGTGGTTTAAAAAAAAATAACCACGAAGGGGATGGCAGGGTCTGTTCGCTCGCTTGGCTCGCTCACTGGACCCTGCCATCCCCTTCTAACCTAACCTGTCCGAGTCGGGGTGCCCCAAGTCCCGAGCTCGCTTCGCTCGCTCTTGCGCACAATAAAACAACAAAATTTTATTTTGAGCTAGCTCGGGACTAAGGGCATTCCAACCCGGACAGTTTTTTTTTTTTTTTTTTTTAACCACCCAGATGTTGGAGCCCCGGTAAACGGGCTCTGTCGAGCCGCTCTGACGGGGGGAAAGGCTGAAGGGTGTCCCTACCCTCCTCCCACCTTCCCCGCCCCCCTTACTACCCTATTAAGGTGACTTGATACAAAACCCCAGTAGGGCTCCGTCGAGCATCTCCGGCGGCCAAAATTGGTGGGGGGAGGTTAAGATAAATCCCCTCGACCCCCCCACAGTTTCAGAATCCTCAAATTCGCGGTACGTAATTCGAAACCCAACCCGTAATATCATGGTTGGCTCAACTATCGGCTGCATATCACAGGGTCAATTCTCACATAACCCAAATACTTGTATGGGCTATTGGTGGTTGTTCCGAGTCAGGTTGCGGTTGTTTGTGTATATTCGTAAACACACCCACAATACACCAGAAATACCACATTAGAGTTACATTTCTTTTTTAGAAAAATAGTGCACTATTATTATAAAACAAATAGACTCAAAATTAATATTAGTAGTCATTAAAGTCATTTTGTAGCATACATCCAACTCCAATTTAGTTAAAACACCATGCATTTACCTGCAATTGAGATAGAGATCATTTGCTACGTACATCCTGGCATGTCTACTAATATTGTATTTACAATTGTTATTCTACTAATATTTATTACTAAATGGCTGGATGAAATTTTGCAGTAAGATAGATTGTAGTGACACTACAGACAGTATCACATGTGATACTTTTTATCCCGGAAAATTGTATTACTCCCATGAAATAATATATCAAATTTGACGTTGACGAAATTGCGGGCTGAAGCTAGTCTTTAATAATATTTAAAAACATATTTTTATAAAATAATAATGAAAGTTAAATTCCGGTAATTCTTGCCAAGATTAATAAAATGCATACTACATTTGAGTCAAGTCTATGTAGGACTGTACTTACCACAAACTCTTGCATATAAACAATTCTTAAAGCAATTACTATTTCTTTTTATACAATGTAGAACGTAGCAATGTTTACAAGAATACATTAAAGATTAAATAAAGTGAAAGTGTAATTTATTTATCTATACAAATTAATTAAATTAATTTGTCTGTTTGTTATATCAAAATAACAGGATATTACTAAATGCAAAAGAATGTTTGCAAACTGAAATAAATATTCAATTTTTGAATCTGTGGGTGGCTAATCTCCGATACTGCTGGATGATTTTGACGGCATTTTAATTGATAGATAGGGCTTAAATAAGGAATAACTTAGGCTACTTTTAGAAAAAATATTTTGGTTCCGCGCAAAATAAAAACCCCGTGATATTCACGCGAACAAAGTCACGGCATAGGCTGGTATAAAATAAGTAATCTTATAATGACAAAGGTTCTTCCTCAATCGTTACATTATTGCATGTTAACTTAGCGTTATAATCACGACAGTTTCAAAATATTTGCATCATATTCATATAATCTTATCTCATTGCATTTGGCTCTGATGCCCTTGACGTGTGTGGTACCAGGTATTTTTGTTATTAATACTAGCAATATGCCACGGTTTCCATCGGGCTTATTTATGTTATCATTACTGCTCGGCTTACGCAGGTCGTAGCGTGATGTAATAAAGCCTTTATGGTTGTTTTCAGGGGATTTTCTTTGTGGGTGGCCCTTATTCTTTTTCTCAAATAATTACCTTAGTTATTCCTTATAACATCCGTTATCTGCAAATGACAGTCCTGTTAAAATCGGTCCAGCCATTGCAGAGATAGATTAGTGGGAACAAACAAACAGACGAAATATTAAAACATATTTTTTTTTGGGTGTGTATACACAATGTACCCTTGTTCATATTTATTTTAAAAGCTGCTATATTGATATTACAAACACACACTTAAATTATATTTATTTGTATAGATATGTATATCTAATTTAATTGTTTTCTTAGTCTGTCCGTCTACTTCATACAATCAACACAACAATGGAACACAGACATTCTAATTTACTAACGCAGATGTCAAAACAAAAAATTGGTTCCACGGAATTGTGGATCTATAGTTCTACAATAAGCCAAACTTGGTTGGAAGCCCTTATACTCTCCTCAGTCAACTACGGGTCCCGTTTTTAGACATTGGTGTTGATTCTGTTATGCACAAGCTAAACTTAATTTAGACTATTTCTATCTTTTTCTTTCCAATCAAACAAGAAAGGCACGGACGTGAATAAGACTTGTCAATTTTAGTTGATCTAAAACCAGTATACAATTATAGTTGACATGTCAGAATGCGTTGATTAAAAACACGGAAAAGTTGAAAGCAAAACTAATTTGACATCTCTAACTTAGTTCTAAGGTATTACCATCCTTTTCTTTCGCTGTATGTTAGTAGAGATGTCAATTCTCTAATTTTAGTTTAGTTTGTGTACAAGGGAATCGGCACCATTATCCTACAAAATACCTGCATCTCTCTCCTTGCAGCCCCGCTCGGTGGAGCCCTCCTACGCCACGAGACACATGCTCACGCACGACATGTTCCGGGAGACGCCCATCAACCTGGGCAACATGAACAAGGTGTTCTGCTCGCAGTGGCTCTCCGACAGACAGGTCGTGTTCGGCACTAAGTGTAACAAGGTATAGTTCTTGCATCTTTATTGTATGTGCATGATATACGGGCATATTGTTTCTATGTGTGTAAGCTCAGAAATGGTCAGTATTGAGCGAGTCACTCCGCGCACATAGAAACAATGTGTCTGTGAGCATGTGTAACTCTACACACACAATTATTACCAACCCGAAACATCCTAAGATGAAATACCTCTACAAGATGATAAATTTATTGTATTTGTGCTTTGTGGGTACATGCAACACTACGGGAGTCATGGGGGTACTTTAAGTTTAATTAAACATTAAAAACTTGTGTTCGTAAAAACACGTAAAAAAAGTTCGAACGTTAACCTTCAATATCTCCGTAACAAGATGTATCCTAGAAATAATTCGAAAAAAAAATCGTGATAAAAAAACATATAACGTTCGATAAGTGTCTTTTCACACCCGTTACACAGCAAAATAAACCTTAATGTAATTACAATGATATAATGTATCGCAGCTGATGGTGTACGACGTGCGTCGCCGCACACTAGACGCGATCCCCACGCTCCGACCGCGCGCGCCCTGGGCCGGCGCCGACCACCAGACCGGCATACACGCGCTGCAGATCAACCCCTCACGGTAAGGGGTATATTCCTCAGGGAATTCTTTTCTTCTGTCTTCAAAATCAGTGTGAACAGGACGACTACAAAAAAAAAATACCTGGGTAAGCTCTTGACTCAAATCTACGTCAGAGGTGACAAAGACTTTGCTTCAGTTCACGCCGAGACGCGACGCGACGCCACGCTGCACGCATCTTTTAATAGAAGTACTGAAAATATATATATTTACTACACGAAAAAATGAAACAAAAGAGACACAATGAAATGTGTATCTTTTTGTCTAGTAAATAAAGTGGTATTTTGTGTAGCTCTATTAAAAGGTGCGCTCTGCGTCGCGTCGCGTTTCGGTGTGAACTGACCCTAAATCGACGATGGAGTGAGATTACCCAGAAGAAACCTATTCCCTTTAAAATTAGAATTCGTAAACAAATTAACAAGGAGAAAGTCACCGATAAAATATAGTTTCAATAAGTATTAGCAATTAAATTGTTTTATTACAATGTCGCCAAGTTTCTTCAATAATTATATCATATTAAAATGTATTGTCAAATCTTTATGTTCAAATTGTAATGGTGTTATAACTATTGACCAAGTATATTTCCCTTGCAGGACGTTACTAGCGACGGGCGCACGCAACTCGTGCGAGCTGGCGATATACAGCCTGCCCACACTAGACCCCGTCTGTGTGGGAGAGGCACATAAAGACTGGGTAAGGGATACTTTACTTATTATGATACCATTCAAACTTAATGGTGGCTTGGAAGGTAGCTGCGAGTGCAGGTTCGCGCAGTGATATTCAAGTCAAAAATAATTAAAGATCCATGTTATTATTTACGTTCTAGAAGCAATTTAATGGAGCCTTAAAAGCTTTACTTAAAAAAAAAAACTATTTTTAAATAAGTACAACTTATTTATTTAAGGAACACAAAATAGAATACAGGCAATAAATATTATGGCATAGTTAATACATAGTATTCAATAAATTAAATTAAAATGTATTTACTATGTGATTACTCCGTGGGTGTATATTGGTACACCTCTGCATAACCCTTTGGGGGTATACA
This sequence comes from Caradrina clavipalpis, assembly GCA_932526535.1. Classification (NCBI taxonomy): domain Eukaryota; kingdom Metazoa; phylum Arthropoda; class Insecta; order Lepidoptera; family Noctuidae; genus Caradrina; species Caradrina clavipalpis. The sequence goes on from OW052101.1 coordinate 1,331,308, forward strand.
GGCGTGATGGTATATTTTGTTACATTCATCAGTTAGGGAAAGAAATTTCAACTATATCTGCCAACTCTGGTTACTTACCTCTTCTGTAGTCCGTACATTATACCTCCTTGATTACAATGCTCGTATCTGTCAGATCCTGGACATGTGCTGGCTGGACGACGAGTTCGTGGTGACAGGGTCTCGCGACTCCAAGCTGGCGCTGTGGCGGGCGCCTGCCGCCCCGCCTGCCTTACCCGTGCAGCACTTCATCACGCCCGTCGCCATCAAGGACTGCCGCTCCGGTAAGTGCATGCAACACGTGTTTATTTAGCCTTTACTGTCTCATTGTTGGGCCTTTACCCGGCGGGAGGCCTTTGCCTCCATTACCATTTGTTCTAGGGAATAAAGTTCAGGTAAAGTTTAGTTAGCTTCGTTTTGTCTCTTTTTAATCCCTTTAAGTAAAACCATGATCTTATAGATCAAAAATCTTGTGATTTAAAAACTTTATTCCTCAAAAACAACTACGTTTACTAAAAACGCCGATCGCCGCTACTAAAAGTAGCATGTGTGCTTAGGCCCTTACTTACATAAAAACTAATTTTGAATTAGAATATATTTAGTAGGCAATAAACCAACAACTAACTTAGGTTATTTTAAAAAATGTTACCAGATAAAAACATGTTAGAAACATGTCTTTACCTGGCAACATTTATCTCAGAGAAAGAAATCTATTTTATTTATATTGTTATTGTATTTATTAAGTGGTAAGTCTTGAACCCTCAGGTCAGAAGGTCCGCGCGCTGACGTTCAACCAGCGCTGGCGCGAGATAGCCGCGCTCACGCTCAACGGCTACATCCACGTGTTCAACGCAGAGACCTTCCGACAGACGCTGTCCAGGAAGCTGCCTTCCTGCCAGGACCTCGTCTGTCTCGCCACGCAGGTACGACTATTGGGTACTAGTTACTACTAACCGATAATTGGGTAGTTGACACCATTAACTAACAATTCTCAGACACAACCGAACTAAAACAAACTACTGAAACTGAAACACTTTGTTATATAGCCCTGAAAATCCGATTAATTAAAATAATTTTTCAGTTGCTTTGAAGTCAATAAATAGTTGGTGAATTGTGATGCCAGAAAAGTGACGTCACAGTTTACTATTACCATACAGGTCATAGAAAGTATGTCAATTAATTAGTGGAGTCTTATACCCAATTGAACATTAAGGGTATTACATCGCTCAAGTCCCAAAAACACCTTATGTTTAAAGAAATTTGTTGAGGAATCCTTCCGTACGTTTTCCATATAAAAAATATATGTTATACTTAAAGTCATCCTCAACAGTTCGCATTGATTAGAATTGTAATAAACTTGGCCAAAATTTCGGAAAAAAAAAATGTAAACAGGTCATTTTTCAATCTAAATTGCAAATTGTTGGTAAAACGGCTGAATAGTTCGACATGAATTTTATACTTAAAAATATGTAATGACATATCAAACAATTCGCATTGTTTACTTTTTCTTGTTTCTGTTAAGATTTTGTAATAATAACTAAAAACTCGAAATTTCATCAATTCCCCCCACGAGGCACCCCCGCTATGCCTGAGACGCCAAACTTCAGTGCCTTGATGGCTCTTGTCAAGGGTGGACTATACGCATGTTATTTTTTCTAAAATAAAAACCAAAAGTTCACTTTTTGAATAATTTATGAATGAAGCAATATTGTAAATAGTACAAATGTAAATATTTCGTAAAATAGGAATTGAAATTAAGTTCGTAAATAAATAAAAACAAATTTGTAATTTCGTTTAGTTTTTGAATCTATCATAGAGTAAGCCTGACTACTATGCCTATCTATAAAAACAAATGCTTGACCGAGCTCTCCAAAATTATTGGAAAATACCACGAATATCTATGATACATACCTACTCTTTTAGTAGATAAAAAATACACACCAAAGAAATAATGTATTTCTTTGGTGTTTATTTTTTTTATTGTTCGGAATTTCGTTTCACGGAGAACATAGATTTACGTGTTTCTTTTTTAATTATTTGCTTACCAAACTTTCAGAATGTATCATGTATGAGCACAACTATTTCCGTTACTGAGATCCGATAAGCACTTACTTGGTCATCACCTTTAGAATGTACCACATAGTAGCACCCGTGCTTAGTTAGATAAATATTGAAAGCTAGGTCATCCTAACTATTTTCGTTTCCGACAACCGATAAGTGAATATTTTATTTACACGGTTACTTTTACATCATTCGGGAGCCGAAACACAGGAACTCCCGTAAATTAATAATTACTATTGGCGTTATTTTTTTTAACGCGTCTCAAAGAATTTGAAAATTTGTGACTTTTTTGTCAAAAGTCAAAGTCAGAGTCAAAGTCAAAGTTTTTGTCATTCGAGATGTTAGTGCGTTTCTACCTGATCGATGAATGGATTTTTCAAAGGCTACCGTTCGCATTTGTATAATCGATAAGGTTTACACACTAATATGCATGGACTGCAAAGAAGCGTTTACTTCGAGTTCTCACTATTTCACAAATTAAACAATCATCATCACGCCTGTATTCTCCGAAGGGTTAGGCAGAGGTGTACCAATGTACACCCACAGTTCGGCGGTACATTTAGGTCCCATGTAAAAGGCGAGCCTATTGCCATTTCATCATCATCATACTCCGGGCTGCTACTGAGAATTTCATAGAAAATCCCAATAACACCTTTTGCTCAACCTAGGAATCGAACCCAGGACCTCTAGAGTAGCAGTCGTGCTTAGGACCACTAGGCTAACGAGGCAGTTCAAATTAAATTTTCATGTTATTTATTGAAAATAATATACGTTATGTTTCTGTTACTATGACAGAGTTTATGGCTTTTGGTTCCAAAACGATGTAAAAGTAAGCGTGTATAATAAAATAAATATAAATTACGATGTACCAAATAAAACATAATATAAGAACAAAATGTAGGTATTAAATCTCTCAGAGAGCGAATAAAATAGGCAAAAACAATGACAACTCTGCGACACATCTGTGTTCTTGCTTAATGTTAAGTTCCTTTTATCGTAGCATAGTGGATATCGGTAGATGGCGCTAAATTTAAAAAAATAATAGTACAGATGTCAAATCCTCAAGGACATCGGGCAGTGTAATAACCTTAATCGCGTTTTCAACCAACTCTATTTTTTTTTTATTAGAGTGTATTTTTAAAGAAGCTGACTGAGCTGAAAATCTTAGAAATATTGGCTAATGGTGCAAACTATCCAACTAAAAAGTGCTTGTAAATTAATTGAATTAATTTAGGGTTGCTAATCCAACATAGCGCTTAAAAGTGTGGAGTTTCTTGTCCATTGCACTACCTCTCAGAAGGGGTAACTAGATTCACTTTTCCCTCGCAAATGACCTTCAAAATTGCCTTTGAAACATATCTGTAACTGCTATATCCATTTCCCCAGGAGAGCGGCGTGTACGCGATCGGCTGCAAGTCATACACGCTGCTGCTGGACTGCCGCACGCTGCAGTCCGTGAAGAAGATCACGTCGCGATACAACGGCTGCGGCATCCGCTCCGCCAGCTTCCGAGGGAACATGCTCACCATCGGCACTGGACTCGGTGAGCGGGAAATTAAAACTTTCAAAATGTTGCTAAGAAATGTTAATATTACCATGTTCTTCCAAGGACGGACGTGATCGTCGAATAAATAATAGCCTAACTCCTTATCCAGGCCTTAAGCTATCCTTAACCTTTTGATCGCCGCAGACGTGTATAGTCGACAAAAGGCAATAAATAAAAAAAACAGTTTTCTTGTCTTCTATAGACGACTGAGGAGTGTTGAGGACGTTTTCATTTGTCGGCTATACACGACTGTGGCGTTTAAAAAATTAAATTGTATTACGCTGATTGTAACGAAATTTACCTTTTCAATGGTTTTGCCGTAGTGAGACCGAGTTACTTTAGCATTTATAATATTACTAGCTTCTGCCCGCGATTTCCGCGTGAAAGTTAATATATTATTCCACGTCAACAATTCTAGGTATTATTTACCTAGAATTGTTGACTTAATTCTGCCTAAAGTCAATACAAAAGCATATTATCCAAAGCATGATCTTTCCACTTGTAATAACTTCAATACTTATATTTTTTCTACAGGTCTACTAATGTTCTACGACCTACGCGCGGGCAAATACTTAGAAAGTAATATTCATTCTACCAAAACTGTAACACTCAAGGCATCCAGAGGCTATGTGGTGAGTTAATACTATTTATAAACATAGGTACAGTCAACAAAGCTATGTATTTGGTATACAGGCAGCTTACTTGCGATTACTTTTAAACAATGTTGTGAGTGTGCTGAGCTGTCAATTCTTTTAAATAACTCTCTTTAGTGTGTCATAAGCTTAAAAAGTAATTATGCATACAATAAAAATGAATATTGGCAGTGCAGTAGAAAGCTGAATAATTTTGCCTGCATACCAAATAGCTTTGTAGACTGCACATAGCATTACCATACTTCTTAAAGGCGGATTGGCAATATCAGACTTATATCCTTTATAAGTCCAAGTTTCCTCTCTATTTTGTTTTTCACCGATGTCAGTGATTTTTAAGAACTTGGACAGTACATATGAATTAAACATGTCACTTGCACGGCATAGGCCATCACGGCCGCCATGATATTAGGTTTGATGTTTAGTTTAGTTTTTTATCTATTTGAAAAGTACCTACGATTCATGCTACGCGAGATACGCTCTACGGATTGTGGCGTATTATTCTTAAAGTGCCTCGGAAAGCACGTAAAGCCGTTGGTCCTGCGCCTGATTACTCTCTGGTCGTATCGGATTGCCGTATGCGGTATTGCGGGTTATGAGAGTTAGGGAAGAGGGAGTGCGCCTGTGTTTGCGCACACACTTGTGCACTATAATACCTCCTGCGTACGTGTCTCGTCTGCATCAAGATTACCCGCCGTGGCCGGAATCGGTCTGGCGAATTACTTTTTACATTTTTAAAGTTACTTCTTTGGAAAGTAAATGAAATTAATGTAGCACTAGACTATTTAAAGTTTTGAACGCCAGAGCGTAAACGCATCGGCGCCCCTTTCACACCAACCCACAAAAGCGCAAACACCTCCAAAAAAAAAACGGATTGCAACATCTTATCGATAAATTATCGATAATCAATTAATCATTGCTTTTCGTTTCACATTTTTCAAATAAAATATTACTCGTTGCGTTATTCTTTTATTTAATTTGACCCTATTTAGTACTTAATGGTCATACCATCATTAAACAACAGTTACAAAGTTCTAAACAACTTAGAAAGCAGACATTAGAACTACATCACTAATCTCGTCCGTAACGTCATCTGCTGTCTGACATAAATATCTCTCATAATAATAATGCCGTTACAAATATTACCACGGACCATAATAATAAATGCAAAGAAATTACTAGCAGTTTCTCGTAACGCTAGTGACGTCACCGCTTGTCGTGTATTCCCGACTGTAACGTACAGGTTTATGCGCTTTTGCGTAGGGATGCGCGAGTGTGGACAGTAAACTATGGATCGATAGATATCAATTATGTTTTCTTTTCACAATTTTATAAATATTATTATGCATTAAGAATATTCAGATACGAAAAATTGTAATTAAAAAATAATTGTCGAAGTAATAATACTTTTAATTAAATATTTCATATATTTTGAACATAATTTACCTTACCCATCTTAGCAGTCGTGTCTTGCCGACTATAGCGTGGGTAGGAACACTTTTTTACGGATTTCGATTAGCAATTTTTGATGATTGTTTTTTCTGAAATGTATATCTTTGTGCTATTTTGCAATATTTTATATAACGTAGTTTTCAATATTAAGAAAAAAAAATACATAAAACTTAATTTAGTACTTATATTTATTTTGTTCTAAAAAGAATCGTTTTTTGTCGTCTATAGACGACAACCGCGTATTGGACACGTTTTCATTTGTCGGTTATACACGACAATGGCGTTCAAAAGGTTAATTCGGCTGCAAATATAAGCCCTGAAATATAGAAAATGTGGCAAGCCTTAAAACTCTATCTATCTCTCGCAGTTTCCCGATGAAGAAGCCGATGGGTTCAACCAAGTGAAGCACGTGCCCGCCATCTACACGCACTGCTACGACGACAGCGGCACGCGCATCTTCACCGCCGGCGGACCGCTACCCGCTCCGCTCATCGGGAACTACGCGGGACTGTGGCAGTAGCGGGGCCACACCGCCGGCGGACCGCTACCCGCTCCGCTCATCGGGAACTACGCGGGACTGTGGCAGTAGCGGGGCCACACCGCCGGCGGACCGCTACCCGCTCCGCTCATCGGGAACTACGCGGGACTGTGGCAGTAGCGGGGCCACACCGCCGGCGGACCGCTACCCGCTCCGCTCATCGGGAACTACGCGGGACTGTGGCAGTAGCGGGGCCACACCGCCGGCGGACCGCTACCCGCTCCGCTCATCGGGAACTACGCGGGACTGTGGCAGTAGCGGGGCCACACCGCCGGCGGACCGCTACCTGCTCCGCTCATGGGGAACTACGCGGGGCTGTGGCAGTAGTGGGGCCACACCGCCGGCGGACCGCTACCCGCGCCGCTCATCGGGAACTACGCGGGACTGTGGCAGTAGCGGGGCCACACCGCCGGCGGACCGCTACCCGCGCCGCTCATCGGGAACTACGCGGGACTGTGGCAGTAGCGGGGCCACACCGCCGGCGGACCGCTACCCGCGCCGCTCATCGGGAACTACGCGGGACTGTGGCAGTAGCGGGGCCACACCGCCGGCGGACCGCTACCCGCTCCGCTCATCGGGAACTACGCGGGACTGTGGCAGTAGCGGGGCCACACCGCCGGCGGACCGCTACCCGCGCCGCTCATCGGGAACTACGCGGGACTGTGGCAGTAGCGGGGCCACACCGCCGGCGGACCGCTACCCGCGCCGCTCATCGGGAACTACGCGGGGCTGTGGCAGTAGGGCACGCCTCTACTGACTGTAGCAATAGCGACATGGCACGGGTTAACTGACATGGGTGTAAAAAGACATGACATAAAGGGTTATGTAAATAATATTTCAGCAAACATTTTTGCTCGTAGTTTGTTGGGCAGTTAGAGTACTGCCCAAAAAACTTTGAGCAAAAATTTTTGCTGAAATATTATTTTTATTTTGGTGTAAACAATGTATTTGTTTATCGTCACATCGTGCTTATGCATGTGCAGGGCCGTGGGGATATTTAAAGTTTACTTATAAGATTTGTAACTCGTTTTCATAAAATAACATACTGCAATTTAGAACTTTGACCTTCAATATCTCTGCAACCAGAAGATTCTCAGGTTTGATCCAAATGATTGCAGTAATGGAAATTACTTGTTACGAATGGCTGCGTTAAGTTTCTTTTTACACCCATTATAGCACCCAGCGGCGTTCTTAGGTCTTTCCATCAGGAATTTCACAGTATCAGCTTGATTGATGACAATGGACGAACTCCCCTATTACAAGGGATAAGCTCCATTACAAGGGATGAGCTAGGTCCCACTGCCTACTCCAGCTGTAGGGAACAACACCGGTTTGTGGCACTTACATGAATGGAGAATATTCTCCAGGCTAAAGAAGCCGTTATTCTTCATCATACCACAGCTGGGCAAAGGCCTAACATTAATTACGTCGGTTCAAAGATGTGGGCCATTGCAGCAACTTACTTAATATCATATAACTATGGCAGATAATGTCTTTTGTTAGAACTACACGAGTTCTAGAATTCGACACGATCATAGGTACCAACATTTGCGTGAAATCTAGCAAAGATTACCATGACGGGAAGCACTTGTAACTATTGATACTTCATCAGTATGTGTCTATACAACCGTCATTATACGCAAATTATCTTTTGACATCGAAAGCTACATACAGTAAAACCTCGATTATCCGAACTAATTGGGACCGACACTAGTTCGGATAATAAAAAGTTCAGATAATCGCGACCGCCTTTCTGACCTCCACAACCCAGTAACTGGGCAACACGATACTTCTTGGTTAGACTGGTTGTCAGACTTCTTGGCTTCTGATTATCCGTCACGACAGTCTATTAAAATATGACATACATATTAACGTTGAAATATAAAACACCTAAAAAACTCAAATGTTTTTCTTATTAAATAGTCAATTTTTAATTGTCGAACAGCTGCAAAGCGTTTACAGCAGCAAATTCTCGCCTATGTTCGGATAAAAGTAACTCAGCGTTCGGATAATCGAGGTTTTACTGTACATCTTTGTGATGTGTCGTATCAATAAGGCGACTCGCACACTGCACCGCATCACGGAGCGTGGCGCGCATGGGCGTATATAGGGGGGGGGGGGGGCGGGTGGGCCGGGCCCACCCCAGAATGGTCTTGTGCCCACCCCAGGCTGTAGGGCTCACCTTCCGCCTGACCGCATTGCATCGCAGCGGCCATGGCATCTTAGGGGCCAGGCCCCCCCTGAAAACTAACTCTAGATACGCCAATGGTGGCGCGTAAGTGCGTGTTCTTACGTTCGCGTTGTTTGCAAGTATCTGTGTTTGTATAGAAAACACGCGTAGTGCAACACACTGAAAACGTATTCACGCGCCGTCTCAGCGTTCAGTCGCCACGCACCTCGGAGCGTAGCGCGGGGCAATGTGTGATTCGCCTAAAGACTTGGTCAATTTCTCTACTTTAGTCTATAATATTTTCGGGTTATATCGTATATGAAGATGGTAAAAAACTAGAAATGTGAGTATATACTAGTGGCGAGGTCTTCATACAACTCGATTCTTGCTAAGTTTCCCTTTGGAAGATTGTCATTCTACGCGTCATGTTCGTGAACGGGCGCTGTTAGTTGGGATTGGTCGACTCTTTTTTTATTGTTTTATTCACCTACATTGTTTTCACGAATATAAGCAACATACATAATTATAGTAATAGGTTGTAAAAACTAAATTGAAAAGAGTATCCGTGGAGTTTCTTGCTCGTTCTTCTCCATAGAGCTATGTTTTGGAACGAGCAACTAGCTTCAGCTTTCTGACTTCTTGACAATTCAAAAGTGCCTGTGAATGGTTGCTAAGCAACCAACCTAATTGCCTCTTCGCCACTGGTGTATACTCTGCCACCCTAACAGCGCCTTTATGTCATTGCATTAAGGGCGGTTTTTGTGGTACAAATATTACATGACGTACATGTGCATGAATATTTCCGGATGACGTCACTACTTGCAATCGTCTAATTAACTTGATTGGAATAGTAACTATTAGTGAAGAAATCGTTAGGCGAGTATAGTATTTATAGTAAAATGGTTTATCGCATAGAAGTGTACGGAATTGTGTGTATTGACATAGCAATAATAAAGAGAAAAGAAATAAAAAATATAAGTTTTGTATAAATTGATATGTAAGGCTCAACGCGAACTGGGATTTGTTAATTGATAATGAGCTTAAAACATCACACATAAAGTTAAAAAATTGTGTGCAAGATATAATTCAGCGCGGCATTTATTTTCTATTTGTTATCTTGCACGCAATTATTCAAATTTTAAGTCTATTTGTGATGTGATTTAGTTCATTATCACGTAACATAATGCCACTGTGTCTGCGTTAGCCGTAAAAAGTGCAATAGAAAAGATTGTCTAACTCAACAGGGGGTTTTAAAAGATGAACGGTGTTTCTGGTCAAAATGATCATAGTTATTTCGCAAGTATGCTGAGAATTGTGTCTTTAGCGTATTTTTAGTCGATTAGGCAAAGAATATCGTATATTTTAAAACACCCTGTGGGTTTAGCCTATAAAATATAGAGATTAATCAAAACGATAACTGCTACTAATTATTAATGATAAAGATATGCCGCGATGGTTAAAAATCTTAGTTTATCATTGACAGGGGTCACAAAATTCGCCATTGTTTAAGGAATTAGCCGCGGTAGATTGGCTAGATATGGTTTTGTACAAAACAGGGACCGATTATTTTGATTGCCAAGAAAATTGATTTTAATAACTGTATTTATGGTTGAGCTGTGTTATTAGGTTTTTCTATGAAATTCTCAGTAGCAGCTCGGAGTTGGGATTTGTGCCCGGTTAATGGCAATAGGCTTGCCTCCTGTTACATGGGACCTAAACATACCGGCGGACTGTGGGGTTACAATGGTACACCTTTGCCTAACCCTTCGGGGAATATAGGCGTGATGGTATGTTATGTATTTATGAAAATAAAAATACTAAAACCGTCTTTATAATATAATAATAATAATACTAAAAACATCTACAGTATTGCATTAAAGTTGTAATAAAGACTTAATTAATCAAATATGTCTAGAAAAATATTTTATTTTCCTGGCAAAATAATCGTGACCAGGGGTGCCTACTCTTTAAAACAGTAGCATTCTAATATTACTTTGTAATTTAAGTTGTTGGATTCTCAACTCTCTGCGATGAGCCTAGCGTTGAAAATCCAACAGTGGACAAGATAAAGTAATATTCAAATAAAACTGTTTTAAACGCTAGTAGGCCCCATATGAGTCTAGGTTTGACTAAGTCCTGTAAATGCCTTTAAAACTGCTTCAAACAACACATTGTGATTGTCACTTCGCGATTCAATACCGCATTTACCTCAGTAATGTTGTAGTCGGAACGGGACGCTTAGGTCTAACTGTATATAATTTAGACATACTTATTATTGTACCACTTGGTTCGTTTTTACATTATTTCATATGTAATTATAAATTAGTTTTAAATTTTTAAACCGAACTTCTGTTCGAAAGACCGTCACAGTCTTTACTTTTGTTAATTAAGTATGTTTCAGTATGTTAGGGGATTATTTAAATTATTAAGCCGTCCCGTTTTTACGGATACATAGTTACAAATTGTTCATAGTAAATATGTCTTATAATGGCCACACTTACCAATAAAAAACCGTACAAAAATGCGGTTATATGCTTCAGTGCAGTAGGTATAAATGTGGGTTCACACGACATAACTACTATGAATTAACTAGTTAATACTAATTTGATAGTAACACGATATCCATAATATTAGTGTATAATTAATGGACTGTGTGTCCGTGTGTTTTTACATATAGTTTCTTACTAAATAATCCATAAAAGTGGACATTGTGACGAGTAAAAGACTTGAGTATGCTGATTATTGTGTTTTATTGTTGTACCTCAAAGACCGGCTGAAAAGCTGATGCTTATCCAACCTGGAGTATACTTCTTTTTGAATCGATGTTTATACTTAAGTACTCAACTGTCTTGGATTCGATTCCCAGTTCCAGCAGTGTTATTGGGTTGTTCAATGAAATTCTCAGTAACAGGTCGGAGTAAAGATTTGTGCCTGGTAATGGCAATAAGCTCGCTCCCTATTACATGGAACCTATAACATACCGGCGAACTTGTAGCTGTAGATTCCTCACCTCTGCCTAATCATTTCTTACGGGGAATACAAGCGTGATGGTGTGTTAAATTATTAATCCTTTTTTCTTAGAACTGGTCCAGTAGATGGCCATATTTATAGCGGTATCAGTGGCATTTTTAAGTTTTTTAAAATGCAGGTGTAGGACACTGTCCATTGCAGTTTTCTGGACTGGTAAGTGCCATAGATAAAAAAAAGTTGTTTCAACAGATTAAAAATACCAATAAGTTCATTATTAAATGCATTCTTTATTCAATAAAAAGCATTGCAATCAAGGCCACATACACAAAATGCAAATAAATATCAGATTACATTTAATTATCCAAATACTGGTTTTAAAAAAGCACATTTCATCAAGCAGGTTTGTCGTCTGTCCTAGACGACGGCGGGACCCAACCTACGGGCATGCGAGTCCCTTCACTGCTAATGTAGCGGTCCCACTGCGACCTATAGGGAAAACAATAACATAAATTAATCTCTGGTGCTAAGATTTGAGACCGCATGTATCTATATTATACTAGCGAACCGCCCCCGGCTTCGCACGGATGCTCGAGTTTTTCCAGTGGAGTTTCTATAAATTTTCTTACATATAAACCTTGTCCGGGAAATTACGTATAAAACAAAAAAATAATCGTCCAAATCGGTCCACCCGTTCTCGAGTTATGCGCTTACCAACACATTTTGCGATTCATTTTTATATTATAGATCAGCGGTCGGCAACCCGCGGCCCGCGGGCCGCATGCGGCCCGCGGCTCTCTTCCTTGCGGCCCGCGATAGTTTAGTAAATTAAACTATATTTTATACATTTTACCTTAATTAATGATTTTAGGCGCACCGTAAGCTAACGTATAAGAAAATAGTAACTCAAATACAGCCTCATACATTACACTGAAATGTGTATAGGTACGGTTATATAACACCTTAAGCATTTAAGTTTTATATACTTTTTTCTTATTTCTTTTTTCAAAGAGATATGGAGGATTTTAATACTTTTCAGCTAAGCAAAAATTCGCTCCTATTCCTTCTGTATCGTCCTCAGCGGTTGCTTTACCTAAAACAAGGGCAAAATTTGGTTGGATGGTTGGATAACGTACATACTCGTGGGAACAAAAATGGACCTTATAAAAAACAAAAACGACGTAGGAGGGAAGGGGGTCGGAGTCCGACTCGGCCCCTAGTGTAGTGAGTGTGGGAAGCTCAGCGAGTTCCCACCGCGAGATGGACGGGCCCGGGAAGAAGTTCTTCCGGAAGCGGCCCAGACCGGAGGACCAGGCGTCCTCCGAAGGCGAGTTTGCCTCGGCTCGCAAGATCCCCACCAGCAGTCGCGGTGGGGTCCAGGAGCGAGGCCCAGGGAGGGTGACTGCCCGGAGGAGAACAGCGACGCTTGTCGCTGACGGGCAATCCCTGAGCGAGACCGGCGGCGACGATGTGGTCCAGCCGGACACATCGCGGGTGGAGGTAAGCGAACCTGGCGGCTCCGAGGAGCGTAGGGCCAGGTTTGCTGAGGCCGTGAAAGCCGCGGTCGCGAGTGTGGCCCGGAAGAAAATGAAGGGCAGCAAGTTCCGGGCCATGGACGCGGCTGCGGCCACCATACTGGCGGAGGCGGAGGCAAGCTTTGCGGGGGAGGTCCCGCAGCTTCGGGCGGAGGTGGGCCGCCTGTCGGCCGCCATGGAACTCCTGGTGGTGGAGAACAGGAGGCTCCGGGCGGACTTGGCCGAGCTCCGCGGGACTGGCTCCCGCCAGGCGCCCAAGACGGCGGGCCAGGGAGTCCAGCCCGTGCCAGCGGAGAATCGGGTGCTGAACCTGGTTTGCCGTCCTGGAAGGCATTGTGTTGCGCCCCCCTCTGGCGGCGAGCGGGACGGCCGCGGGCGCCAAACGGGCCTCCTACGCGGCCGCCGCGTCTGTGCCGAGGCCGGGTAGCCAGCCCCCCGGCGGGGCCGGGCCGACCCCTGCGAAACCGGCTCCGGCAAGACCGGCGCCGGCAAAAAATGCGGAATCCTTAAGGGGCAAGGCGGCATCCCAGCTGCCTCCGCCCCCTCTGCCCCCTAATCCCAATCCTCCGGCCGCGGAAGCCGAATGGCAAGTGGCCGGGGCAAAGGAGAAGGGGCCCAAGGCGGCCAGGTCGGCCAGAGCGGCCATGAGAAGGGCGGAGGAGCGGCGGCGACGCGGGGAGCGCAAAGCCACGGCTCGGCTTCGCGCCCCGAAATCCGCGGCTGTAGTGATCACGCTACAGCCGGAGGCGGAAAAGCGGGGCGTGACATATGCGCAGGTGCTCACCAGGGCCAAGGCAAGCATAAACCTTGGTGAGCTGGGCATTACCGGCCTCCAGCTTAGGGTCACCGCAACTGGGGCCCGAATGCTGGAGATACCCGGCGCCACCAGCGGCCCGTCCGCGGACGCTCTGGCTGTGAAGCTAAGAGCGTCCCTAAACGCGGACGAGGTACGAGTGTCCAGGCCCGCCAGATGCGCAGATCTGCGCATCCTGGGTCTGGACGACTCGGTTTCCGCGGAGGAGGTGGCGGCCGCCGTCGCCAGGGCGGGTGGATGCCTTACCGAGGAGGTCAAGGCAGGCACCATCCGCCCGGAGCGCTCGGGCATGCAGACCATTACGGTCAGCTGCCCAGTGACGGCGGCTAAAGCAATTGTTGGGGGGGGGGGGGGGCGCTTGCTGGGGGGCTGGGTGGGTTCGACTGCTCGAGCCCAGACCGCTGAGGTGCTTCCGATGCCACGTGGGGAAACACGTGGCATGTCGGTGCGCCTCGGAGGTGGACCGCAGCGCCCTATGTTTCCGCTGCGGTCAGCCCGGTCACAAGGCCGCGGCTTGTGATGCCCCGCCGCACTGCGACGCATGTGCGGGGGCTAACAAGCCGGCCGATCACCGAGCTGGGGGCAAGGCCTTCGCCGTGCCCGCCAGGGCCGGGGGAAGGCCCCGCGCCGCCGCCGCCGCCGCCACTCCCGCGGCCGCCGCCGCCGCCGCACCCGCGGCCACCGTCGCCGCCGCACCCGCGGCCGCCGCTGACACCGCGTCCGCCGGCGCAATGGATTGCCAATAACGGCACCATTGCGCCTCCCGCAGGCGGATACCGTAGGCACGGTCTGTGGGCGGTGAGCAATGGGTAGCTCACCGTCCGTACGTTATTAACTAACGACAGACCGTGTCGACGGCGCGTCCATGTTCCGCGCACAGAGGTGTCAGCCATTGGAAGGGGCCACTAAGGGCCAAATGCCTGCGGGTTGTTCGAAAGAGATACCGCGCCCCCGGAACGCAAAGGGCACATGAAGGAACATAGATGGTTTTTAGTCAGTAAAAGTCTGACACTCCCTCCCGCCCCGCCCAGGACGGGGGGGGGGTCATTTGATGATTTTACCATCTTTAAAAAAAAGGGCAAAATTTATTTTGCCCTTGTTTTAGGTAAAAAAATATGGTTATTGGGGACATTTGGGACAACAAAAAAGCAATAGGCTAATTTTTCAAACTTGATCTGCCGAAAAAAGCAATAAATTAAATTTCGATAAAAAAATTATGGGACAACTTCTGAAACATGACCTACCAAACAAAAAAAAAAATCAAATTCTAATCATAATTGGCGGATAATATCGCGTAACAAAAATACAAAAAAAAACACAGATGAATTGAGAACCTCTTCCGTTTTGAAGTAAGTTAAAAATGATGTGAAAGTGCGGCCCGCCACTACCTTATTTTGCCACCATGTGGCCCTTGCCTGCCAAAAGGTTGCCGACCGCTGTTATAGATAAACCTGAAGAGTTTGGTTGATCGCGCTATTCTCAGGAACTACTGGTTCCGAATTGAAAGTTTATTTTTGTATTAGTTAATACGTTTATCGGGGAAGGCTTTATGTAATATAACATCACGCTACGCGCCACCCTCGGGAACGGAGCAGAAGCTAGTTTATTTACTAAATTATAATGTAAGTATATTTTTTTGTTGGATTTCAAAAATAAATAAATGACAACGTTCCCAACACGCCACAATCGTCTATAGACGACTAGAAAACTGCATTTGTCGGCTATACACGACTGTTGCGTTCAAAAGGTTAGATACCAACCTGACTGCAACAAATCCAGCGACATCGCCTCCAAAGTCTACTTGTGGCAGTTCTCCACCGAACAGCGCCTCCTTCCACTTGTCCAGGTTAGAAGCCACATGCTGCTCCGTCTGGGCCTGCAGTGTGTCTATCTTCCCGGAGCCCTCCTTCAACTGGGCACGGAGTGCTGCTTCTTCCTTCTCGTAGAGTACCAGCTTGCGCGACCACAAGGATTTGAGTTTGTCTGTAAAATTGGGAAGGCAAGATTAAACATACTATCACTCCTGTATTCTCTGAAGGGTTAGGGTTCAAAACTAGTGCGATTCTCTAAGCCTCACTTCGTAATTCGAAAGCTGAATCCGCAGTGAGATTACAAAATGGTATTCAGTAGTACGATTCTCTAAAATGCAAACTCGCAAACGAGTCTCACTAAAGTGATCGAGTGAACTTGTCATTGGTTTATATTCGTTCGCCGTGGTGACGTCACCACGGCGAACGAATACTAAGCCAATGACAAGTTTGTTCGTTATCGAAGTGAGACTCGTTTTCGAGCTTGCATTTTAGAGAATCGCACAGCTGTTAAACACGATCACGCCAGTGACGTCACCACGGCGAACGATCACTAGAGATTCGTTTTCGAGTTTGCATTTTAGAGAATCGCATTACCGGACCGATTTTAACCATTTTTTCACCAATAGATAGTTGCATTATTCCTGAGTAACTTGCGCTATATAACATCACGCTACGACACATGGGAGCGGAGCAGTAGCCAAAGACGTAACTTATGGCGGGTGAAATAAGCTAGTGAAGTCGCAAGCAGTTCGCTAGTTCATAATAACATTTATAAATTTCTTATACTTACCAATATGAGAGTTGAAAGCAGTAGCTTCAGCATCAGACACGACCTCGCCTCGGCCCGTAGCTGTGTTCTGCCTAGCTTTGCGCAGTCTGACTACCGCATCTAGTTTCGTTACACATTTCTTTGCATCACTTTTCTTGCGAAGAACTTCTTTCAGCACCATGTCAGCTTGGAGTTTTTCTTCGGCTTCCTGTTATAATTTAGAATGATGATAATAATAACAGCCTATTATTGACCCACTGCAAGGCAAGGGCGTCTTCTCTTACCACTTAAATTTCCAAAATATTATTATTTTATTCCACAACCACTCTTTAGCATTAGCAAAAGAGTGGTTGTGGACTTCCTTGCTTGTTCCTTTCCATGAAGATCCACCAACGGTTTGGAACAAAAACAATTAAGCTTCAACTTTCTGATTAACTGGTTTAATTGAAATAAATAACTTTGACAATATTAGTCCCGTCAGCAACAAAAGTCGATTAATAATGTTACCATTGTGTTATCATTTAAATACATAAGAAACAACACAATTTACTGCTATTTAGAAGTTTAGGCAAAACCCTAAGAGTTTATTTTATCTTAATTTTGGATCCATTTCGTAGTTCTTTTGATATTGTGCTACATATTAAGGATTTAGTCTGAAATGTGAGTCTACATAACATGTATCAACATATTATGTTGCTGACTGTACATAACCAATATTAAGGCCTATTCAGACCTAAGCCAGTGGGTATGCGGTAATATTACTGTTCAGACCTAAGCGGTATTCGCTACCGTTCGTAACCCGCGTGGTATGTACCTCTACCCACAGCGGCAGCGAATATCGCTCAGGTCGCTCTAGCCGCGGTACGTGATACTAAATACCTGAGCGAAATCCGCGCGGTATGTACCTCTACCCACAGCGGCAGCAAATATCGCTTAGGTTTGAATAGGCCTTTAACTAGACAAATTAAAGGTAACGAAAGAGCAAGCACAAAATGTAATTAATAAATACCAAGGCTTCTCTAAAACCAAGTAACATACCTGATTTGCTTTATTAATATCATCTTTTATTTTCTGCAAGTTCTCATCAATCTTCCGAGATCTCTCCTTCAACTCTTTCTTCCTTTCTTCTCTCTCTCTTTTCCTCTCCAACTTAACTCTTTTCATGCGTAACCTCTTTACGGTTCTTTTTGCTAGAACCTTATGTAGCAAATCCAAATACGGACCGCAGACGCTGGTTAGAATTTTAGCAATTTCTGTCTTAACTTCTTCAAGTTGCTTCATGTTAGAACTCCATTCTTCTTCAGTTAACGTACTCAAGTTTTCTGTGAGACTCTTCTCTTTAGCTTGCAAGTCAATCACAGCAAAAAACAGTTTACGCATTTCCTCACGGATGGCTGATATTGACGGGGGTTTTACATTGATCTGTACAAGTTCTCTAACAGGTATTCTGTTATCAAAGGTTGACACAAAGTCCTGATCTGCCTTTTCTCTCTTAGCTGCAGGGGTTGAAGATGGAACGAAGAATGGGGGTGGCTGTGGTGGCGGCGGAACATAAAATGGTGGCAAACTTTGGAATGTAGAATTATTTCCGCAAAAATTATTATAAAAATTAGGATTATAATAAGACATGATTGTTGTAATTTTAAAATTAGTAGAAAAATAGTGAATGTTATTATAAAGCCACTGGCTCAGGTAGCTGAATTTCAGCGTCTTTGAGTACTTGTTCCGCTGTGAGGTAGTCCTCGTTCTCTTTGAGATCTTGTTCAGTTTCTAATGTACTCTTGAGGTCATTATATGCCTTCACCAGTCTGTGAAAATTAAATATTTTTTAGAGGCCAAAAAGCGACAAGAAATACTCCTTACGTTCTTAACATACCATCACGCCTGTGTTCCACTAAGGGTTTGGCAGAGTTGTACCAATTACACCCATACTTTGTCAGTATGTTTAGTTCCCATGGAATAGGGGGCGAGCCTATTGCCATTAACCAGTCACAAATCCTAACTCTGGGTTACTCCTGCTACTGAGAATTTCATAGATAAACCCAATAACACTTTTTGCTTGACCTGGGAATTGAACCCAAGACCTTAAGCGTAGCAGTCGCGCTAAGGACCACTAGGCTAACGAGGTACTCTTACATTTTCAATAATTCCTTAAACAATGATAAGGCAAGCAGTTCCAAAATAAATTCATACTCAGAAATAAAATACATCGACGTTGTACCTAATGAAGCGTACACAATAGATCATAAACATGAATCATCACGCATCAATGAGTAAGGACGCCAACAAAGGACAGATGTCGCATAACGGATTCTAACCTCCTTTCACACCTGTGACTTTACAAGAAAAAATAAATGAAACTATGTCGCCAAAGTGTTCGGAACACGGATTTTTGAGGATTCTTGGCTTTTAACAGTAATTTTATCGCGAACTCACCGTCTTTGACAGTCTGGGACCATCATCAGCGACTCCTGCAATACTTCCTCCTGCTTCCGAATATTGTGCTCGTCCTGACCTTCGTCTTTCAACCTCTGTATTCTATTCTTCTGCTGTTCTGCCTCCTTTTCATACACAACTTTCTCCTTGGCTATACGTTTTACAACGCCAGTCTTTATTTTTATTTGACGAATTCTGGGATCTGCCATTGTTCGAAAGCTCGCTATTGTTTTTTAATGTCAAACTCGACTCAAAGTGACATGACAGGCTTTCAACTCGCATTGCGCATGAACTTGGCAATGAATGGGTGCGTTCCAGTGAAATAATATTTACAATTTTGAACATCACAAAAATAATATTATGCAGAAGGCATATATTTTTTTATTAGCATTTAACAATATAATTATTTGTTTGAGATCATTAGAAAGTTGCAAAATAAAAATATTTAGTTTTCAAAGCTTTCTTTTATTGTAAGACCTAAATCGAAGTACCTAACTGGGAAATACAAAATTTATTTACGTTTTTTGCAAATTAAAATATTGCACGTTGATCAAAATAAATTTCGTATGCGCCAATAGGATACAAACTAGACAACACAGAAAAATTGACGGGGACCTGGATAGAAATAGCCCTAAGTTCGACGCCCACAAGCCCCTCCTTACGGTGGCCTGCTACTCTTCTGCTAATTTGTAATAGTTGGAAGATGTTTTTATTATCCAGACCGGTTCCAATAACGGTGGCTAATCTTAATGCCTGCCAAATACGCAGGCGATATTTATAGTGCACAAGTGTGTGCGCAAACACAGGTCCAATCCCTCTTCTTCCCTCACTCTCGTAGTCCAATGGGCCGGCAATCCGACACAACCGGAGAGAGATCAGGCGCAGGACCAACGACTTTACATCCTTTCCGAGACACGGGGATGTCACACCACCAAATTCCAAACTCCGGGCTGTTATTTAGAAATCCTTAATGGAAAAACCTAAATCTTATTGCCCGACCTGGAAATCTAACCCAGGACTCCACGCTCAATAGTCGTGATTGCCACCACGAAACGAAAGAGGCAGTTGGAAGATATCGTAAAATGCATTACATAAACATTGCAAACAAGACACTTGAAGAATTGTTACAGTCTGTATCTCTTTGTATCGGAGATAAGATTTAGTGGAAGAGTATGACTTGCATCCTTGGTATTTAATACTGGTGAAAAAAATATATAGGTATACCTATCAGTCTACAAAAAAAAACCAAATCCCTAATACAGGTTGAAAAAAAAAGAAGAAAATAAATTATTAGCTAGGGATATTTTGGTAAGGTGGTTATTTAAGTCTTATCAGCCGTAGGTTAATTAATTATATGGTGGCGTCAAAACTGAGACTGTGACTAAGATTGGATTAAAGTAATAGTATATAATTACGATACAAATAAGGTGAGATACATTGTTAATAAATTATTAACACGAACATTAAGTTACAATTTAATAAAATTTATCAAGAGTGACAATGGCGGGCCATCCACTAACGTTCATTCTAAACACGTTCGTTTGTTTCTTCTGTTTCTCGTTCGTGCTATAAAATAAATAAAAAATAAATATACCATCACGCCTGTATTCCCCGAAGGGTTAGGCAGTGGTGCACCAATTTAGGTACACCCACAGTTCGCCGGTATATTTAGGTCCCATGTAATAGGGGGCGAGCCTACCCCATAATAATAAAAGTGCATATTCGTGCTATAATAAAAGTAATATTATTTTATGAAGAGGTAATAAAGTTAGTGAGGTTGTAGGGGGTAATCTCTGGATATCCTGAACCGATTTTGAACTCTTTTGCCCATAGAGAGCCACGTTATTTGTGAGTGCCATAGACTTATAGCATCACGCTACGAGAGCGTCACGTTACGAGCAGTAACCAAAGCCGTAACTTAGCGCGGATGAAACCGGCGCAATGGATTGCCAATAACGGCACCATTGCGCCTCCCGCAGGCGGATACCGTAGACACGGTCTGTGGGCGGTGAGCAATGGGTAGCTCGTCGTCCGTACGTTATTAACTAACGACGGACCGTGTCGACGGCGCGTCCATGTTCCGCGCACAGAGGTGTCAGCCGTTGGAAGGGGCCACTAAGGGCCAAATGCCTGCCGGGGCTGCGGGTTGTTCGAAAGAGATACCGCGCCCCCGGAACGCAAAGGGCACATGAAGGAACATAGATGGTTTTTAGTCAGTAAAAGTCTGACACTCCCTCCCGCCCCGCCCAGGACAGGGGGGGTCATTTGATGATTTTACCATATTTAAAAAAAAAAAAAAAAAAAAGCGCGGATGAAATAAGCCACGCGGACGAAGTCGCGAGTAATTCGCTAGTATGCCATAGTTTGCACAGAAATTTTCCTTATAGCAAAATATCAACATCCTATAATACAATAGCACATCGCGAAACTGTAGGGGGATTTGATCTCATTGCTTATCTGACAAGTGTCTCTATCCGTACAGATATGGACCGATGAGACAAATAAAAATATTGTACTCTGAGAGATTACCGTCAGTAACACTTACCAAGATGAAGGTGCTACTCCTATTGGCAGGTAGGATAATATTC
This sequence comes from Caradrina clavipalpis, assembly GCA_932526535.1. Lineage (NCBI taxonomy): Eukaryota > Metazoa > Arthropoda > Insecta > Lepidoptera > Noctuidae > Caradrina > Caradrina clavipalpis. Next base: position 1,352,642 of record OW052101.1, read on the forward strand.
TCACTTATGCCCGGTTCCTAAAACTTACCGACCGGTATTATGTAGTAAACCATACTTACAAACCCATCCATGTTTATTCTTGTGCCCTTTGCGTTCCGGGGATGCGGTATCTCTTTCTAACAACCCGCAGCGCGGCCTAACAAACAAATGCCTTCGTATTTTCGCTGTTATTGGAGTTTAATTTTCAGTTTTTATATAAGTACCTACATAGTTTTTGTAAAAATTTCTACATTCCAAATTGTCACCAGAATTTTCACAAACGACCAATCAAACATTCTTATATTTAACTATTCTTAAAAGAATTATGACTGGTAAGATAAACTATTCGTTTTGCTTAAATAAACCGAGCGAGCATTAGCCCATTAACCTAAACCTAGTGCCGTCACAAAAAAACTTCAAATATATTAGACGATCCGGTTACTTATCTGTAGTTATCTTATAGGATAGGTATGCTCTAAAAGGGCATAAGGAATTGTTGGGTTTTGACTATGGAACTGTAAAAAATCAGGCGAGTGAATTCTAGACCCGGTATGACTAACTTAAAAACTACTGCACACGAAGTAACGGCGTCACGTTACGCTGCGAGGTGTCGCGTAGCCGCGGTAACGCTAATACAGCACTCCTTTCGGCCAAAACTCTTCCTTGAGGAAGGTCACCAAATGGTGAGTCGGAACACGCACCGCGAACAACTTTAATTATTTGAAAATTCTATCAAAATGCATCTACTTTTGTTTTGTATTATATACTAGCTGTTGCCCGCGGCTTCGCTCACGTGAGCCTTAGTGTTACTTAACCAATTAAGGATTGAATACTATATCATCATAGTCTTCCAACTGTCAAATGGTTTCTAAGGTTAATAATAGTTACGACTGCGGATTTTAGAAATTAGTCAGTAGACGCCCGGTGTCTGATTTTTTGTCCAGTTGGTAATGAGCTTGCGCCATACCTGGGATTAAAACATATTTATGTGGAGGGTATATGATATGGCTTTACTATTCGTTTCGAAAATACTGTGATGTGGTGTCAAAATTTACTTGTTTTACTTTCTCTAACCGTTGAAAAGCATTTTTAATAGGTTCTGCTTTAACACTTACATCCTAGCTTCGATCTGTCTAGTATCAAAACCGTAGAAATGAATCATGTAATCAGAGCAACTGTCAACTAAATCTGAACTTCGTGTTATAACCAAGTTAATAATAATTATGTTGTTGGGAAAAAGTATGGGCAAAAAACAGATGACAATATGACTTATTAAAAGGCTAAGCAAAGTTTTACCTCTCAAATTACGTTTCATCTATTGCAGAATTATGGTAATAGGTAACCTTCCTTTTCATTTTGAAGTTCATTTTTAAGAATGCAGAATATGGTCTGTTGACAGTACCTACCTATTAGAAGAAATTCTGCATGCGATGCATGATTAATGATTGATGCATGATTCTACATGTATCGTCTGAGAGACATTTTTTATATACGTATAGGTTTAATTAATTTTGGTACACTTCCTGTTGTAGCTAATTTGTTTCTGTTTAGCTATTGGAATAGAAGTATGCTTTTTTGGTAGCGTAGCGAAACCCAGACAGTATTGCACACATAACGTTTGCAGATAAATCGTACGACACTTGTATGAAGTGTCGAGGTTGGTAGGCCCACGGTGCGGTGATACTTCTTTTTTAATGACGAAAAATCGTCGTATGAGTTCTTCCGTTCTGGCGGAAGGGAGCGTCAGACTCTTACTGACTAAAACCCATCCGTTTTCTCCTAATGCCCATCGCGTTCCAGAGCCGCGGTGAGTCTTTCGAACAAATTCCGCAACCATGGCAGGCCAGTGCCTGTCATGGATGAGACGGGGCCCGCCAGGGCCAGTGCCCTGGCGGGCCCCGTCTTCTGTGCTGATATCTCTTTGAGACGTGTGTGAAACACAACGCGACGTTGGCACGGGTATGGTTCTGATCAAACGGCGAGCCACCCAACGCTCGCCGTAGCCGCAGGCCCGTTGCCGTCGATCGCCTCTATGAGGACACGGCGGTGTTCCGCCAAAGCAGGACAGACCTCCACCTTATGCTTCACCGTGTCCACCGGATGATTCTCACAATGATATCACTCTTGCGTGTCCTCATGTCTCATGTCAACATGTCCGGAGAATACCTGCGTCAGAGCATCATGGTGTTGCGGCGATCCTACTATCGATATAACTTGGTAACTTTTTAAATAGTCTGTGGCGCCGTTTTTTACTTACGAAAAATATTCTTAGCGTAGCTAGAATTTGTGGAATCAGTAGAATTCTGTTCCGGTCATTCCTCTTCAGTCGAACCATGCATATTTTTTAAGTTATGTAAGGGAAAAAAAGTAAACCCGTCTAAATCTGTTTTATTATAATATTGAAATCATACTGCATCAAAACCAAAACCTATTAAAAAAAATAACAAAAAGTAACAATTGATTGGAATTGAACCCACACAAAATATTTTACATGGTTTTCATACAGCGAAACTATTCACTTTATTTACGTAACAATTAACTATAAATAACTATTCCCATACATGTCATGTTTGAACTGCCCCGTTGGTCTCGTGGTACCAAGCAAAACTGTTGATCGTTGGGTAATGGGTTTTCTCATTACGAATTTCTCAGGAACAGCCGTTGGTGGACAACGGACGTTGGTGGTGTGACACTCACGTGTCTCGGAAAGCACGTGAAGCTGTTGGTGCTGCGCCTGATCTCTCCCCGGTTGTGTCGGATTGCCGACACGTCGGACTATGAGAGTTAGGGAAGAGGGAGCGTTTGCTCACACACTTGTGCATTTTAATAGCCGTCATGGCCAGAATCAGTCTTGTATTGAATTATATTACACAATTAACTGCTTAACTCCTTGTGGCTATGACTTGATGATTTTTATTTCATAGGATAAATATTATGTTAAAAATCTTCAATATTTTATGTATTTTATAACAGTCCCGTGGTAAAATCTTAACGGACAATAAACATAATGCAATAATGCTTACCTACCTAACTCCATTGTTTGTTACAAATACCCAAATAGTCTCACTATTTATTACAAAACCCACCACCCAAAGACAGAAGTAGATTGTGGGAAGGAAGACAGCCACCAACTCATGACTACTTGAAGCTGCCAGAGTACCTGCTTCCCGGTAGTGAACTCAGTGATGTATCTAGAAGGTACTGTACATGTCTGAACTGGTGTATCTAGAAGGTACTGTACATGTCTGAACTGGTGTAAATTATTGTTAGGGGAATCATCGATGCGAAAATAATTCAATCGCGTTATATAATACAGCCATGTGTTGCCCGACATTTAAAGACTATTTTGTCAAAATTTAATTTAAAGAGTCAAACAGACAGATTTTTTTAACAATACGTATATTTTCCGCTCTACTATCGTTCCCACACCTATCAGTTTGTTTATTTTGTTGATTTTGGTAAATGAATAATTTTGACTTCAATATTGTTTATATGAAACTATGATTGTATAGACATTATTTTTTGCAGAAATAATAAAATATTTGAAAAATAAGAAAGCAAAATGTTATGGCGGAAGAATGCCTACTTCAATTTTATTAAAGTTTGGAAATGTTCTAGCATAAAAAATGTACTTACAAAATCACAAAAAGTAAAACAGTTTTTGGGGTTCGAACTCAAACCCAGCGACTTGTTAGGCGGTCATCGAACCATTAGACCACATGCTTCGATAGGGAATATTCTAAAATAGCCGTTCTAGTCTGTCACGATTAACTGCTTAGCTTCTTGAAGGTATAGCGTTATGATAATTATTTCAGTAGTTTAAGCCCCAGCTACCTAAAGAATTCTTATATTTAGTCTCGTATTTTTATAAACGCGATGTAATCTGTAGGAGAACAAAACATAATGCAACATTGCTCAGCCCCCAAAGCAGATAGCGTGATAATTTATAGCCTACGGTCAAATTTGGCCTATGTGAAATATATATACAAAAATTGAACAGAATCTGTCCGGCAGTATTTGCGTGATGCTCTAACAAACAAACAGACAAACAGACAAAAATTCTAAAAATTGTATTTTCGGCATTAGAATCGTTCCCCGACCTCGTAGCAATCACTTTTTCTCAAAAATATTAAATGTACAGTTTTGACATCGCTACAATTTTATTATATGTATAGACTATAGACTATATAAATAAATAAACTCACATGCACAAACAGCCAGACACGGAACAACTATCTTTAGGCCATACAAATATTTGTTTCCTGCGGGAATCGAACCCGCGACACGCACCGCAACAACCAATCACTCAGCTACTGCGCCAACCATGTTGTCTAAAATATAATTATACCTGTAACAACTTCTTATTAATGAATTTGTCTTTTCACAGGAGTGTCAGTGGCGCTATGCGCCGTGCCCAACACGCAGCAGGCTCGCCGGCTCCACGCCCAGAAGAATGCTGACGGGAGCTTCTTCCTGACGAAAGAAGGGCGTAAGTTACTAGCAAGCACTTAATTTTTTAACAAACAAAGATTCCGTCCAAGAAGTACAATTTTGAAACAACCTTAGTTTGCGACCATTGTTTTTGCTATTCTGATTCAATAGCCAACTTGCATGAGTTGTATACTTGTGTGCATAGTTGTATTAGAATTACAAACCAACAATTTCACCATGTCAGTGTAATGTTTAGAACAATAAAAAAGAAGATATCTTTAACACCATTGAAATTGTTTCAATGCTGATTCTTCCTGAACTTGATTAATTTTATAAACAACTAGCTTTTGCCCGCGACTTCGTCCGCGTGGATTAATAGTTCCCGTTCCCGGGGGATTTCCGGGATGAAAACTATCCTATGTCCTTTCTCGGGTCCCAGACTATATCTGTACCAAATTTCATTGAAATCGGTTCAGTGGTTTAGGCGTGAAGAAGAGACAGACAGACAGACAGAGTTACTTTCGCATTTATAATATTAGTAAGGATTGTAGTCCCGTGTATCCCGTCTAGTCCCCCTATAGGTAGGTATCTATTTTTATACCACCCCATAAATACCTTCACATACCATAATTCTTCTACTTTGTGTAACAATCAGCTGCCGGGCCCCAGTACCTGGGTCACATCGGTCGCAATGCGGTCACGCACGACAGCCGCGTGATGTTCAACATGGAAGCCTCTGGAGAGGCCAGGAGTGGCGGCTTCAGGGTCAGCATCACCTGGTCCGGCCCCAGTGACCTGGTGTTCGAAGACTGCATTGATTTTGGTAAGCATTACAATAGAACCTCCATTATCCGAACTAGAGCGGATAATCAAAAGTTTGGATAATCGAATCGTGGGGTTTTTGGGACAAGATCAAACAAAAACAACACCTTTTTCAACCTAAAAGCTGTACAGTCTATTAAAATTTGACGTACTACATATTAAAGTTGAAATATAAAAAATATAAAAAACTTTTCTACTATAATATTCAAAATTTAATTGACGAACAGCTGCAACGTGTTTTCAGCAACAAATTCAAGAATTTGTTATAAATTCTTAAAAGCAGCTAGCAGTCAGGATTTGTGCCCGGTTAATGGCAATAGGTTCGCCCCCTATAACACGGGATGTAAACATGCCGGCGAACTTTGAGTGTACATTGGTACACCTCTGCTTAACCCGTCGGGGAATACAGGCGTGAGGGTATGTTATGCCTAAAGCTGATAAAAAATGTAGGTAATAAATAAATATTGCGCAAGAATATTTTTTTTAATAATCTTAGTGCATTTTGTCTGTCGTATCGTATCTACGATTATGACATGCCTGTCATGCATGAACTTCTGTGATTATCTTAAAATCTTGAATGGAATCAGCCAACATAATAAGTTTATCAGAATTGATAAAAGTGCTTGAAAGCGAAGCACCTGTCAATGTTTGTTATCAATGGAATCTTAACAACATGAATTGGTAGCTCAACTTAGAAAGAATTGGAGTACAATTTTGCTCAGTGTTTTAAAGGGGATATTGAATGCAGCTATGTCCAAGTTTGTATTATGTAACCACCATCACGCCTGTATTCCCCGAAGGGTTAGGCAGAGGTGTACCAATATACACTAACAGTTCGCCAGTATGTTTAGTTTCTATGTAATAGGAGGCGAGCCTATTGCCATTAACCGGGCACAAATCCTAACTCCGAGATGCTACTGAGAATTTAGCCACCAATAACACTTTTTGCTCGACCCCAAGACCTCTAGCGTAGCAGTCACACTTAGGACAACTAGGCTAACGAGGCAGTTGTATTATGTAACATCACTGATTACCGCACTGTCTATCAGGTTCCAGCCAATGGTTCGCTGGCCCCGAACAAAAACAACAATACTGGCCCATCCAGAATACCAAACTAGAGAAGTACTCCATCGTGTCCAAGGAGGAGGACAACGCGGCCGTCAGCGAGCGTTACTGGCTCAACTCCGACGGCATGTACATCTACGTGGCCCCAGAAGTACCACTCTTCGTTGACTACAACAACGTCTTGGAAGACCATCTCTGTCTGATCGCTGACGTCTCCGACCCGTACAGCACACGGCGAACCGAAAACATCCTTAAATACGACATCTGGTTCTTTGATAATCCGAAAGTCGCTCAGCAGCATGCTGTCGACACGTATCTTGGCAAGCCCTCTGGTGTTCCTGACTTCAGAATGATCCAGTACCCTATTTGGTCGACTTGGGCGCGTTACTCGAGGGAAATTGACCAGGATTTGCTTTGGGCTTTCGCTAATGAGATCAAGGACAGTGGTTTCCCCAACTCTCAGTTTGAAATTGACGATCTTTGGGAAGTCTGTTACGGTTCGCTGTTCGTGGACGAGAGGAAGCTTCCTGACTTGAAGCAGCTGGTGCAGGATATCAAGGGTCTTGGCTTCAGGGTCACTATTTGGGTGCATCCATTCATCAATAAGGACTGTGAGCCCTGGTACTCTGAGGCTCTTGGAAAGGGGTGAGTTGAGAACTTGAAAATGCATAGAACTACTTAAATACGTACTTATGTAATGATAATGATATATAATAGGGAATATGCATGTTTTTTTTAAAATCGCATTTTTGAACAAAGAATGAGAAAACCGTAGTATGACGATATTAATACAATAATATTAATTACGCAGCGATTAGACAGAGATCTAACATGGTCTGTGACGTCACATGTCACTACGGCCATATTAACTCGTTTTGCTAGAAAGAGATAGAAAGTGAATGAGGATTATTTTTTTGAATAAATAAAAATCATGCATATTCCATAACATCCAGCAAAAATATAAACTACCTACTAATTATCACTACATTTCCGCAGCTACCTGGTCCTCAACGAACAGGGCAGTCCGGACTCCTCCTGGTGGAACAACAACGGCTCCATCCCTGCCTACATCGACTTCACGAACCCTGACGCCGCCAACTGGTTCTCCGAGAGAGTACAAAACATTCTCGACACTTATGACATTGACAGCATCAAGTTTGATGCTGGAGAGTCTAGCTGGTCTCCTCAGGTTGGTATCTTGATTAAGTTTTTTTTTTGATACTTAGTATGTGGAACTTGTTCCTATGAATGAATGTTTAGTTTAGGAACAAGTTCATCATTTTGAACTTCTACGCAAAATCTACATAGTTTTGATAAATAAATAAATATCTTGGGACAACTCACACACGGCTATCTGATCCCAAGTTAAGCAGAGCTTGTGTTATGGTAACCAGACAACTGATATATATACTTATATAATTTATGAATACATATGTATCATAGATAAATCACACCCAGACACAGAACAAACAATCATGCTCATCACACATCATCTTGTCCTGGGTTGGAATCGAACCCACGACCTCCGGCTTAGCCGCTTAAATGGTATAACAACGTACAATACCGTTAATCAAAGTACTAACACCAGAAAATGTGTAGGTCTATTTAATGGAGACACCTTTGAAGACATAATTTTATCACAAAAATAAGAGTCTGGTCTACCCTCACATTCATAACATTGTGAAAACTACAGTCCACTGCATCATCTAATCTTCAAATTACCTAATTTGAAGATTAGATGATGTAGTCGAAAGTAGTTTTGTAATGTAAATTACATGGGGATTTCCATGCGATTTTGACGGGATTTTCACTCATAGAATTCTTCTTAGATATTATAAGGAGTAGCTTAAGCTCACTTAACATTTTATTAAAGTAAAAAACTTCAATATTTCCGCGCATAAAAATTAAAACTCCACAGATAACTGACATTCACGTGAACGGACACAAGACCTCTTTTCTTTAAGACCTCCTAAAGTCAGTAACGATTTCTTCTTCCGTAGATCCCAGTACAGAACGGTTTGGACATCAACCTGCACCCCGGCCACATTGTACAATCTTACGTAAGGACAGTCGCAAAGTTCGGACCTATGATCGAAGTCAGGGCCGGAATGAGGTGAGATATTTTCTGTTAAGTACTTGGCTTTGCTGAAAACAACTAACTAAGCCTTGGCTTTTAAAGTCTAAAGGTACTGATACACATGCTTTAAACTAGCATGCTACCAGCATGCTCAAACCAATTATTTAAAGCATGTGTATCAGTACCTTAAGCCTCTTCCCCCACGACGGTTTTTTGTAGGACCCATACAATAAATCCATAGTAAAAAAGTCGGTCGTAGGCGAAGAGGCTAAAACCGAATCATTTATTTCCCAATCACGAATAGTATTCGATAGTTTAATAAACGGCCCGTTTTGGTAAATATTCCATTTAATAAATTCTATTTCTGTTATAAAACTTACCGGTATAAGATTTGTAACGTTATATAAATGCCCAAAAGGCTCGTCCCCTATTACATGCGACCTAAACATACGCACGAACTGCGGGTACATTGGTACCCTACTGCCTAACCCTTCGGGGAATACAGGCGTGATGTTATGTTATGTTACAAATACCTAACGGTTCTAAATAAAGATATAAAAACCAGCTAAAATCGAGGAAAATATGGGGAAGTAAATTTTTTAACAGTCAATTTTTCTTACTACTTTATAAACCATTTTCTCCTTTCTAGGACCCAAGACCTGCCCATATTCGTCCGCATGGTAGACAAGGACACTCTCTGGGACTACAACAACGGCCTGGAGTCTCTGATCACCACACTCCTCGCCATGAACCTCAACGGGTACACCCTGGTGCTGCCCGACATGATCGGAGGCAACGGGTACAACGAGAGCCCGAGCAAGGAGCTGTTCATCAGGTGGCTGCAAGCTAACGTGTTCATGCCCAGCCTGCAGTTCTCCTTCGTGCCCTGGGATCATGATGATGAGGTGGGTCTTTGGAAATTCATTTTTTTTAAACATGACCTGAAACCTGATGTGAAATGGTCACCTCTGCTAGACATCTAGCTAAGACATTAACGGTAGTCGATTTCCAAATTTGCTGGATGCTGGCAGCGCAGGACAGATCATTGTGGCTATTTCTAGAGGAGGCCTGTGTCCAACATTGAACGCCATCCGGCTGATATAACGATGATGATAACTTTAGGTACCCTATGGTTACCACAAAAGTCTACAAAAGTTCTATTTGTTACGTATTTACAGTTTTTTACATTGTTTTGGATGGTAATAAAGCCGACAGCCCACCTGATGTAAAATGGGCAATACTTTCCAGAGACCTTGCAAATGCGTTACCATCCCAGACACAAAGTTGGAATGTCTCATGTGCCTGTAATTATACTTTTCGGTTTCTTTTTCAGGCGGTAGAGATCAGCCGTAAATTCACACAGTTGCACGCCGACTATGCCGAAACGATCGCGGCCGCCATGCAGAGGTCTGTGGATCACGGCACGCCCGTCAACCCGCCCATCTGGTGGCTCGACCCTTACGACCAGGACGCGTTTGCTGTTGCTGACGGTAAGATAAAGGATTACTTGACCTTACCATAGTATAACAAAAGTCTGGTAGACACGGCTAGATAAACCAGTTCTTGGACTGTTTTCTCTCAATTTATCATGTCTGTATGATGATAGTCCTGGTTTGGTGAAAAACCTTAAATGTTCACGAGAGATAATGCTTTCATATCCTATTAATATTATAAATGCAAAAGTTTGCGAGGATGGATGCATGGTTGTTTGATACTCTTTCACGCTTCAACGGCTGAATGAACTGGATGTGGAACTTTGATAGATTATATTCTGGAATAGCACATAGGCTACTTTTGATCCCGGAAAAATATACGGTTCCCGTAGAATAATATATTAATTTTGACGCGTACGAAATCGCGGGCTGAAGTTAGTTTACAATAAATTGAATAACGAATTCCTTTTTTGCCTTCAATTTCAATCTTGACAAGATTAATTTGCAAAGACCCATCAAACAACACTTGTAGACCAGCTGATAATTTTCATATAATTGCATACCATAATGTGTATAGAGCTGTTACATAAGGCTTAAAGCTAAGCTACTCTTAATCATTTGTGAGTCATCAACTATTCTTCTTCCAGAATTCCTCCTCGGCGAGCACATCCTGGCTGCCCCAGTAGTGAAGCCAGGCGCCGTCTCCCGCGACGTGTACCTCCCCCGAGGCAACTGGCGTGATGGCAACACTGGGGACCTCATCCAGGGCCCTGTGTGGCTCCGGGACTACCCTGCACCTCTGGACGTGCTGCCCTACTTCACGCTTGAAGATTGAATGTTATTTATGTAGATAACTCGTTTCTTGTGTTCATAAATTATTATTGTTAAGTTTAATGAATGATAAAGGTTGTTTTATTTTTCGCCTTTGAACTTAGAAAGGTAATAGAATCAAAGATAGCGAGACGTATTAAATCTCAAATCGCTTATTGCAATCCATAATGAACATTTACGACACGGTTGGCGCAGTGGCTGAGCGATCGACTGGTGCGCTGCGTGTCGCGGGTTCGATTCCCACACGGAACAAATATTTGTATGACCTACAGATAGTCGTTCCGTTTCTGGCTGTTTGTGTATGTGAGTTTATATGTTTGTAAGCGCACCCACGATACAGGAGACATTACTAGTGTGGGGCAAAGTTTTATAAAAAATAAAATACAGTGTTGAGAAAATCCAGATACTGTGGAAGTTGTACACCGCGATAAATAGTTTTATTCCAAACACTCATTCAAATTCCTTTTCGGAATTCGAATATAGGAAAAGAAACAATTGGTATTTTTTTATGGGGCATTTGTTTGCGCACACTCGTAATGTACTTATAACTTCCAGTTTGAAAAAATTATTAAAAAAATCTAAATTGTTTAATAAAAATTACGTCGGCGCAACGGGGAGAGATCAGGCGCAGGACCAACAGCTTTACGTGCTTTCCGAGGCACGGGGATGTCACACCACCAACTTCCAAACTCCGAGTTGCTACTGAGAATTTCATAGAAAAACTCAATAACACTTTTTCCTCGACCTGGGAATTGAACCCAAGACCTCTAGCGTAACAGTCGCGCTTAGGACCACTAGGCCAACATAGAGGCAGACACATAAAGGCATGTTTTTACTTAAACTAATGGACTAAGACCCCAGAACCGCTAGACCAACGTCTTTATAACACGGTTGAAATTTTGAGGGTAGTTAGAGGAATACTAAGATGAGGTATAGGTATATGCGCACTGGATAGCAAATTAGTTTAACACTAAATTTACATCTAAAATTACTTCCTGGAATTTACTTCTTGGATGAAGCCTTTGTAAAAACGCTACCTCATATAATAATAATATTTAAGTGACGTATGCAGATATGCAGAATTGCAGATAGTTCTTGTAGTCCTCCTTGACTGCGCTTGGCCTTCACTGACCAGTGGTAGGAACCAGTGCCGTATCTAGGGCGGTGCCAGCGGTGCTCAGGCGCAACGCGCAGACCCTGGAGGGGCGCAGAAATGACCATACCAGGACCAGATTTTTTTTTAAGGGCGCTGTTATCGGATCCCGCACAGGGCGCATAAAAAGTTAATTACGGCCCTGGTAGGAACGTAGCTTGGCCGTGGGTACTACCAATGTGCTCATTTGGTTATTTGGATGTTTGCATTATCTGCCACACCTTCGACACAAGCTACCCTTCGTCATCTTGTCACAATATAACAACCCAAGCTAGTTCCAAGGACTAGTTTCAATACTCCATTGGTCAGGTTTCAAAAAATTACCCATTCCAGAATTGTAACTAGCAAATTAGCTGCCTACCTTATAGGATAATATTCCTCTATCAATTTTCATAATTTTAGTCATGCGTATTTGGGATCTTGGACTATATTAAAGATAAGGTGCAATCTCACGCGGTGACCATGTCCTAACTTCAAAAAACCCAGTGACTAAGATTAGGACAAAATATGTACTTGAAATGAGATAATATTGATACGAAACAGTAAAATAAGAGAAAGTGACGTCACTTTCGTTCTGGAACAAACATTATAGTTAGGTACCTAATACTTAGTCGGTTATCTTAGTAAGAGATTGGTACAAATCAGGAAGCTTAGAAAATCAATCGTGCAGATCGATCGTATGACTAATACATACCTAGGTAACAGGGCAAATTGAATCATAAGTAGATAAGTGTTAATTAAGCAAGTCACTTTTTTGTTACGGTGTTGGCAAACAAGCATTCGGCCCGCCTGATGGTGAGTGGTTACCGTAGTCTATGGACGCCTGCAACACCACTATACTGCTACTGCTGACTGTACTAGAAAGCTCAAAAATAAATAGTACAAAATTAAAACCACCCACCACCTGTACACCTTTTATACCATGTTTTATGCAAATAAAAAAAAAAATTAAAAAAAAAACATTTATAGCTTAATTCAGTCGGCTGAATTCAGTCGCTACTGAATTAAGCCAATTGTAATAAGGGTAAAAGAAACAAAAGAAAGACTTTTGAAACAATAAGATAAAAAACATGATGCAGGACGCTTCCAACCGGCCCTTTTGAAATTCTAAAGGCGAGGCCTATGTCCAGCAATAGACGTCCTGCGGCTGATATGATGATGATGAGGATAAAAAAATCATGAAATACAGAAATCATGTAGCATTATCTCAAAGATGATTTCATCTCATGAAGAAGCGATAGTGTTGTAAGATGATAGGGATGTCAAGATATCGATTAAAGATAACGTCAAGACAAGCGACAGTCGGTAGTTATTGGTGGCACGCGATGGCGGCTCTGAAGGCGTTTTTATGTAAGTTTTCATCTTATGTAACATGAAAATGTAATCCTGTCCTACTTATATTTCGGAGGGGCCCAGGGCCGATGCCTGCCGGGGCTGAGGGTTGTTCGAAAGAGATACCGCGCCGCCGAAATGCAAAGGGCACAAGAAGGAACATAGACGGGTTTTAGTCAGTAAAAGACTGACACTCCCTCCCGACACGCCCAGGGCGGGAGAAGAAAAAGCTTCGCTGTCAAATGCCTAAAAGGCTGACAGCATTGCCATGTTTTGTATGGCAAAGTTCAAATGCAGATATTTTTGACTCAAAAATTGCCCAGCTCTCTGGTCACGTGAAGTGCCGACCAACCGCTTGGCGATGTCTCGAGAAACTAGGTATTGATGAGACACCAGAATTTTGCAATTCTGAGACCCTTGTCGGGTGCCTTAATTCTTCTGCGGATCTCATTTCTGATTCGATCTCGCAGACACTCCGAACATAGCCCTCTCTGCTGCTATCTGAGCAGCTTTAAGATTCTTTACAAGGCCATCACTCCGCATGTTATCAATAATTGACAACCAACGGCAACTATTACATAACTGGCAAAACGTGTGGCTGTACTTTGAACAGTAGGTATAGTCGAATTTCGTCAGTTAATGTTCCCTGCTCATAGGCGTATATGGGGGGGGGGGTGGGCCGTGCCCACCCCAGAATGGTATTGTGCCCACCCCAGGCTGTAGGGCTCAGGGCTCGCCTCGATTGAGGCGGTAAGACCCTTTAGGGTTTTACCCCCCACGGCCCCTCTTCTTGTCGCGGTGTTGTGGAACATCGTTTCTTCTGTACCGTCGTGGTTGCCTCCTCTGACTCTGTCCACCTTGCTGTATCTCGTCAAATCTCTTATTGAGTTTTGCTATCTCCGCGATGATGGTTTCGTTGCTCGAAGAAGGTGCGCTGCTGGTGACTGCGCTGACTGCGTCGCTTGTTCTGGCTGTTTCTATGATGCTGTCCGCCTGTTTTGCCAATTTGTTTAGGTCGGTAACCTCGCTGATGGTCAGTACGGTGCGTGCCACGGGTGGTAGGTGACTGATCCACATGATGCGCAATGTTTCCTCTGGGAACTTGCCTCTCGATAGATTTTTCATCTTTTGGAGTAAGTGTGACGGCTTTTGGTCCCCGAGATCCATCTCCGTCAGTAGCTTCTGAATTCTCGACGCGTCCGTCTCTTCGAACACGTTCAGTAGCCTCTCCCGGAGTACCGTGTACGGTTTGTCTGCTGGCGGTTGTTCAATTAGGTCGGACACGTGTTGTGCGATGTCCTTGTTCAGTTTCCCGATCACCATATTAAATTTTGCTTTCTCACCTCGTTTGGAGTCTGCGGTGAGCGCTTCGAATTGACCGAACCAGATCCTTGGTTGGTCTGTCCAGAATTCCGGTATTTGCGCACGAATGTTGATTAGTGCTAATTCACTGTCCTCTGATTTTACGACGGGTGGAACTGGGGCCTGCATTTTGGTTGTTACGGTATACACTTGCACTTGAGTTCAGAGTTCACGCTGACGTGGCTACTTGCTTATTACGCGTCACGTTTATACGTTTTAACTCGCGTTCGGGGTCACCACTTTAGGGTTTTGTTCTCGTTGGATAACGATCACACAAGACCCTATAATGAGTCCTGCGTCACCTGGTCTCGGGGTCTTTATCGAACAATTAAAAACGGGTTTTGGATACCGAATTTATTTCCGCGTTTAAACCCCGTGAGAGAACCGTTCACTTAGACCAGTGCGCAGCAACTGGCCGTACGTCCACGCGTCTCGCTTTCTTGCATTTCTGCTTGCCTTGCACTCTGCCATACATACTTACATGTGTTCCTACAACCCCTCTTTGAGGAGTGGCTGGAGCGGCGCCACGGCGCCCTCACCTACCGCCTGACGCAGGTCCTCACCGGACACGGATGTTTCGGGAGGTGCCTGCACCTCATCGGGCGGGAGGAAACGCCCGGGTGTCACCATTGTGAGGATCGCCCCGAGGACACGGTGGAGCATACTTTGGCGGTGTGCCCTGCTTGGGCTGAGCACCGCCGAGTCCTCGAGGCGGCCATCGGCGGCGGCGCCCTCTCGCGTCCGGCACTGGTTCAGGCCATGGTCCGGAGCGAGGGGGAATGGGAAGCAGTCACCTCCTTCTGCGAAGCTGTAATGCTAGAGAAGGAGGCGGCGGGACGGGAGAGGGAAAGGAGGGTCCCCCGTCCCAGCGGCCGCCGCGGTAGACGATCCGGGCGTCGGGAGCCACGTGACGACTCCCGGCCACCGTAGACGCGGGTCTGTGGACGGTGAGCAATGGGTAGCTCACCGTCCGTACGTTCACTAGCGACAGACCGTGTCGACGGCGCGTCCGTGTTCCACGCGCGCCTCAAAGAGATGTCAGCAAATTGGATGGGGCCACTGAGGGCCGATGCCTGCCGGGGCTGCGGGTTGTTCGAAAGAGATACCGCGCCCCCGGAACGCAAAGGGCACATGAAGGAACATAGACGGGTTTTAGTCAGTAAAAGTCTGACACTCCCTCCCGCCCCGCCCAGGGCGGGGGAAGTTATTTGATGATTTCCCGTCTATAAAAAAAAAAAAAAAAAGGCTGTAGGGCTCACCTTCCGCCTGACCGTATTCCATTGCATCGGCCATGGCATTTTAGGGGCCGGGGCCCCCCTGAAAACTAACTCTAGATACGCCAATGTCCCTGCTCCCCTATATTCTTTTAAGATGAACCTTTCTACTTACCCCTGCATGGAGTAACTACTTAAGTATTCTAAAAAACACGATTGCAGTCTATTTCGCCAACCTAGAACTTAGCTACGAGTTTAGCACCGCAGTTGTTGTCATAAGCTTTTTTTTCTTGGTTGACGGTTTGGTTCCATTTT
The DNA here is from genome assembly GCA_932526535.1 of Caradrina clavipalpis. Lineage (NCBI taxonomy): Eukaryota > Metazoa > Arthropoda > Insecta > Lepidoptera > Noctuidae > Caradrina > Caradrina clavipalpis. The sequence continues at coordinate 1,368,656 of OW052101.1, forward strand.
ATTTTATTGAAAAAGCGCTGCACCACACTAAGAATTTCTCCTGTGTCGTGGTTGCGTTTACAAACATATAGGTATAAGTACGTTACGTATTAGTCCATGTGTAAAAATTCAAAGGAAAATGAATGTTTTCACAGTGTTTGTAACTCTGGGTGCGCACGCGCACTCGGCTGCCGTGACAGAGACACCGAGCGTGCGCGCTGATGACGTGACGGTCACCTTGGAACCCATCCTGACTGGAGGGTTCCGCCTTATTCTAATTGAAGGTAAGTTCCTACCGTACATTGTTGTTGTACATGCGTATGAAACGGCACCTAAGTAGGTACAGTCGTATTCGGAAAAATGTAAACGTGAATAAGTTCCATTTAAATGTCTCTATTACACCAAGTTCATCGTAAGTTGTCAATTCTCGGTAAACATCTGTTCTAGACTATGTAAATGTAGCCAATAGATAATGATAATTTTGTTTTAAAAAAATATCAGCACATTCTTTTTAATTTTTTCATATTATTGTCTCACTTCAGGACACAGGCCTCTACTTACACAGAGAAGGCACGAGCATTGATCGCCACGCTTGTTCAAGGCAGATTAGCGATTTTAGATTTATATAAACTAAACGTTCCGGTTTCCTCCCAACGTTTTCATTCACCGATGCCAGTGATGTCCAAGATAAACTTAGAATTGAAAAAGTCTCATTGATACTTGATTTGACCCCGCAACCTCATGTGTGAGAGGCGAGAATCTTAACCGCTTGGCCATCACGGGATTCTACCAAGGCTATAAACAACAAAATTTATTCTAATTTACGCAAATTACAAGACTTCACCGCGAGATCGATAAGACTTGGTGCTAAATACAATTTATTGCCGTCATCCTCGCAGTAACGACACATTGTCTTTGACAATCATGATAGCAATTAATAGGTTTATTTCTTGATCCGCTGGGCACGTTGATGAACAAAAAGTTTAAGCCGTAGGTAGTTACAAAGCCGAGAAGACCCTGTAGGTGGCCACGTCTATCGCGGCATCAGGGCTTTTAATATCCTCTAAAGTGCAGATGTAGAGATACTTTGAGCACTTAAGTAATACAGCTACTGTATTTAACGAAAACTTTATCAAATAATTCCTTTTCAGACAATGAGCGAGAAATCGTCGGTCAGATAGGCCGCACGCTGGCCTCTCCCTACACTAATGAGGATATCGAAGGAGGCATGCTGGTGAGGGTCGGTGACACCAACCTGACCATCCACACCCTGCGTGATGCGCAATCTTCGGCGACAGGCATCAAGATCAGTTGGGAAGGAAGCCAGTACATCAGATTTGAGGATTGCATTGATTTTGGTAAGTCCTATGCTTTACTTAATGATTTTAATCTGAAATCTTGACAGGGTACGACATAACTTATCACAAAGTGACAATTTAATATATTACTATGCCAACAAACATATGAGTCACCCTACTGCTTTCTGAATATGTTGAGTCATCTTTTGTTATGAATTTGTTATTCTTTTCGAAGGTTCCATGCACTGGTACGCTGGCCCGATGCAAGTAGACCAAGTATACCCCATAGAAACCGCCACCCAAGTCTATAGACCTAGCTACATCCAAGAAGAAGACAACGGCGCGATAAAGGAGCGGTACTGGCTGAACTCTGCAGGAGGATACGTCATCGTAGACGAAAAAGTCCCACATTTCGTAGATTACAACAACATTTTGAGCAATCACCTGTGCTTTGGAGCCCAGCTAGCAGATCCTTACACGTTCAACAGACCTCGCACACTCCTGGCTTACGATCTGTGGTTCTTGCCAAACGTGAAGGAAGCACACAAACACGCTGTGGCTAATTACTTGGGCAAACCGTCAGCCACACCTGACTTCCAAATGGTCCAACACCCCATCTGGTCTACATGGGCACAGTTTTCCAGAGATATCAACGCGACGAATGTTCTTGATTTTGCTATGCAGATCAGGGATAATGGCTTCAATAACTCTCAGTTTGAGATCGATGATCAATGGGAGACGTGCTATGGTTCTTTGGAAGTTAATGTGGCTAAGTTTCCGGATTTTGCTCAAACTGTGCAAGACCTTAAGGCGTTGGGATTCCGCGTCACAATTTGGGCGCATCCGTTCATCAATAGGAACTGCGAGCCATGGTACTCAGAGGCAGTAGAAATGGGGTTAGTAAACGTAATATTTTTGACATAAAACCTAGGAAATGATTTTAAAGTCAAATCATTTATTGCAACGACACCATTTAAAAGGTGCTTTTAAATGTCATAAGTATACAAGCCACTACTTGCCCCTTCCAAATTTGAAAAAAGATACAACTTAAATCCTACTTTAGGATAAAGAACTCTTGCTTTGAAATCGCCTTCTTAATAAATACAAAAGCCTATTTAGGAAAGAGCGTCCCAAAAGTTAATCTTCTATCGTTGTAAACAACAGAAAGATGAAATAAAATATCTATCTCTTCCCAGGTACTTCGTATTAGATGAGAATCGTAACAGCACCACTTCATGGTGGAACAACAACGGATCCGTTGCAGGGTACATCGACTTCACCAACCCAAGGGCAGCCACCTGGTACTCCGATCGACTGAGGGCTCTGCTCAATACCTATGGTATTGATAGCGTGAAGTTTGACGCGGGGGAGGCTAGCTTTGCACCTGAGGTGAGAGTTTAAAGATTTTTGTAGGATACGTTCTGCAAAGACCTGATGACAGAATGATTTATTGACGTTATCGGGACTGGTGCATTTACTTAACATATTTATTTAGACACTGACAAAATCAATTTACTTCAATCACGATTAATTACAACACGGTTTTGGCCAAATCCTAGTGCCAGATTGTGAAAAATATATGATAATCTTGAACTCAATCTAATCTTGACTCTTCCATCATTGGTCCTGCGCCTCTCTCTGATGCATCGGATTGCCGTCCCACAAGGAGTGAAAGAGAAGTGCACCTTTTTGTTTGCGCACACACCTGTGCACTATAATATGTCCTGCGTACTTGGCTAGTCTCCTTTGGCATAGGCCGCTGTGACCGGAAAAAAAAGGAAAAAAAACGGTCAAAAATCGGTAAAATGGTGTGTTTCTTTTCAGATTGCCATCCAAACTGGTGACATTGAGCTGCAGCCCCACCATCTCGTTCAACAGTATGCTAGAGTTTGCGCTACATTTGGAGACATGATCGAGGTTCGGGCTGGCTTCAGGTGAGGATAAAGTCTACTATACTATGGGGCCAACATTCAGAGTATGGACATAGCCAGTAAAAGTGACAGGCAGGCCAACGGGCTCTGGACTGATGATAGTAGAAGAAATCAGAAGATGAAGATTTTAGTCAATAAGAATCCGACATAACCTTTTGTTTTCCCCAGATTACGCTGTCTGAAACAGTGACATCAGATGACCCCTTTCAAGAACATTAATATAATTTCCAGGACGCAAGACCTCCCTATCTACGTCCGCATGGTAGACCGCGACTCCATCTGGGGCCTCAACAACGGCCTCGCCACCGTCATCACGACGACCTTCCAGATGAACCTGAACGGGTACCCGTTCGTGCTGCCGGACATGATAGGGGGCAACGGCTACAACCTCGACCATGAACAAAGTGATCTGCCGACCAAGGAGCTGTTCATAAGATGGGTGCAAGCCAATACCTTCTTGCCGGTCATGCAGTATTCTTTCGCACCTTGGAATTTTGATGAAGAGGTACGTTATATCAGGGAATGAAAATCGATAGGTATTATTTTACAAGGGGTGGAAGGAACTTTGTTTGATCTTGGATTCAGTACTTACATGATTAGATCCCCAAGGGTCAACATTTATAGCAATTTATTTTTTCTACTGTTCCTTTTATTATGACGGTATAGGTAAACTGGACTTTTGTATAAAACAGTTATATTGATTTTATTTACATGTTTTCGTTAGGTACTATGTCTCTTTAAAAAGTCATAAAAATAATAAAAATTGCCGTTGCCATAATTTTAATACACTTTATAAGCACTGTTTGGGGTGCGTGGGGTCCTGATTTTTTCAATCCAAACCAGTAGTTCCTGATATTAGCGCGTTCAACCAAACAAAGCAACTCTTCAGCTTTATAATATTAGTATAGTATGGTCTCTTCAGCTTTATATTATTGGTATACAGATATAATGTATTTGTGTCGATATTAATTATGATCGTGATCTGATCGATTGTGTCGCAGCCAATCATTATAAATTACAGACACGAACATGTGACGCGGATCAAGTTTCACAACTATCGCTAAATAAACTGTTATGTGATTAAACTGTCAGCTTCATGTGATTCATTATAGTTTTTATGAGCATTGTTACAAAGTACAAATAAAAAGTAAAGTAGATTAAGACATATTCACAGATTTAGAAGAAATTTTTGAAAGTAAGTTCGCAACCTAATATTGAAAAGTATTGACAATACTTTGAAGATTAGTATAACGATATTAGGTTGAATTATGATAAATACTGTACTCTACACGTCCCTACACATACCCATATTTTTTGCTCTAGTATGTAATAGCTTAACGTATAACATCAGCATCTTATTGTACCACTGCAAGGCAAAGGCCTCTTCTCATACAGAGAAGGCTCGAGCATACGAATTAAAAAGTCATATTGATACTAACCCAGATTTGAACCCAAAACTTTATGTATGAGTGGCTGGGCCATCACTAATAACAATCTGCACCAATATACAAAATTAATAAATAATGTTTTAAGGTATACGTACAATTTATAAAAGAGAAAGGGGAAGCTCATCATAGGGCCAATGTAACAAAATCTAAGGTGTTAAATTATAAATAACAAGTGATTTTTTCACAGACGGTAACAATAAGCAAGAAGTACACGGACCTTCACGCAGAGTACGCGGATGTGATCTTCGAAGCGATGGAGGCGGCAGTGGAAGACGGAACTCCAGTCAACACCCCCCTCTGGTGGATAGACCCCACGGATGAAGAGGCTCTCGTGATATGGGACGGTGAGACATACCGCTACCATAATCATCATCATCATCATCATCATATCAGCCGCAGGACGTCCACTGCTGGTCATAGTCCTCCCCCATAGATTTCCAAAATGACCGTTTGCGGTTGCGTCTACCTGCGGTCTTAATCAGGTCGTCTGTCCACGTTCATATCCGTAAATTACGTTTTTTTTATAGTAAGTGGTCAACACACCATCATACCATCAAGACTCTATTCTCCAAAGGGTTAGGCAGAGGTGTACCAATGTATACTCATATGTAGTTCGCCGGCATGTTTAGGTCCATGTAATAGGAGGTCTCTTGCCATTAACCGGGCAGGAATTTCAATTTTAAAAGAAAAACCCAATGAAACTTTGCTGGACCTGGGAATCGAACCCAACACGTTTAGCGTAGGAGACTGGCGGCATTTCCACTGTTGGAGGTAAAAACCAGCCTGTGGATCACGAGAAAAAAAAAAGTTTAGTATTTAATTCTTGTAAGCAACAGAAAATAATTCCACATGACACTATCTTCAAGATTTTCAATTTTCTGTTTCCAGAATACCTTCTCGGCGAAACCGTGTTAGTGGCCCCAGTGCTCACAGAAGGGGCTAGGGCCCGCGACATTTACCTCCCAGCCGGCACCTGGTACGAGGAAGGTGACGAAGAGAGGGTCGTCGAAGGTCCGGTCTGGCTCCGGAGCTACCCGGCGCCCATAGACGTGCTGCCGTATTTCGTGCGAGAGAAGACGAAGTACACTGATGCTAGTGTATCGCTGTACACTTCTGGTGTCCTGGTACTTTTAGGCTTGATCGCTAATATTGTTAGAGTGTTATAAGTTTTGAGTTTAAGTGTAAATAAATAAATGAAGTTTTTAGTTGTATTGTGGTTGTTTTTTTTATTTATTGTTAACCCAGTCTATCGTGTGTTGTCCCATATTAAGACTTAGACCATTACAGAAAAGCTACAGGTCCTCGGAACAACTAATGCATCCCTATCTACTATCGAATACGAAAAATATACCGATGTAATTTTGGTCAATGCTCGTGCCTTCTCTTAATGTGATCACCAATATGCCTTCTCAGCACTTGAACAATAAGAGGCTGGTATTATTCGTTGTCTTAACACGGCGATCCACATTCTTCTTGTCTCTTTCCAAGTTTCCAATTTTTCCTAAACCACAGTCATACGTGACATAACTTAAATCACATGTCTCCATATCCTTGATTACTCATTGTAGGTATACTCTGAAACACTTCACTTTGTTGGTAACAGTTAATCATTTTAAGTGATATTATCATGTCTGTGATATAAAATATTATTTCGACAATTGTGCAACTGCCATGCAATTCATTAATTATACTTTCCTGATATTTATAAGATGATATTCTTATAATTTTTATCGTGGCTTCAGTATCGTTGTTGATGATCTCTAAAGAGCAGGTGTAGGTTCACTTTGGGCACTGTAGTAAATGGGCTTCTCTTGTCAGGAGTAAAGCATTCGCAGTGGGTATCAGTGACCCCACCGATACCAAAAAACCAATTCTAAATGGGGGATTCCAGACCCCTATAATCCCCCTTTTTGCTAGGTTACGTTTGAAACAACCTACTTGGGTGCACAAGTTATTAACCGCTTTCCATATAGGCCACTGCAAATGAGGATTCATTTCTTGTTTTAAACTATTCTCCGGCGGGACTGTTCAACCTGGTGCTATAGACATTTAAAGTAAAGGCATGATTACAGATCAGGTCAAGTAGAAAACAGAAAAACAACATCAGTCGGGCGCGCGGATCATGCGACAAGATTTTTTAAATATTATTTGATGGCAAACAACGGCACGTCGGCCGACGGCACGCGTGATCGTAATGTTAAGTGGTCACCGCTGCCTTTAGACATCTGTAATACCAGAGGCCTTGCAAATGCGTTGCCATCCCAGAGACAAAGTTGAAATGTTTCATGTACCTGTAATTACACCGGCACCCTTACCCTTCGAACCGGAACACAGCAACGCTGCTTTGCGGCTGAAATAGGCAGGGTGGTAGTAGTTCTCATACGTTAGTATGAGTTCGGTAGTTCAGTTACGCATCACGTAGAGTGTCAATCGTTAAAATATTATTCATTTGAAAAGCATGCATTAACTTATTGATATATCCTAGTTAGCTACCAGTCATGTTGTTTTTATTAGATAAATATGAGTGGTCTGTGAAGGGCCGGCTTCAAAGTATGGAGTGGCGATGATATGTTCTCACTCAAATTGATATACAGTTGCCTTGACTGTTAGAGACAGTCGAGTCTATCTACTGATCATGGGCACACGGTTCTGTAAGTAGCTTTCATAGTTAATTAGTAATCTATTCATTTTTAACCCCGACTCAAAAAGAGGGGTGTTATAATTTTGACGTGTCTGTGCGTCTGTCCTTGGCACCGTAGCTCTTAAACGGGTGAACCGATCTGAATGGGGTTTTTTTCTTTGAAAGCAAGTTTCCCAGCGATTATTCTTAGAATGTTTCATCAAAATCGGTTCACCCGTTTTAAGCTACAGTAGGGATATTTATTCTTCTGTCGGGGGTTACTTAAATGTATTTGCTTCAACAGTGGCGTTTGCCACCCTCGTGGCGTGCGCATGCGCCGTCGACGAGACTATCCTAAACATCTCGGGTACGAAGGCACGGCTGGTGGACAACGCCGAGGGAGGATTCAATATCATATTAGAAAGGGGCAAGTATTATTGTTTTTTTTTTTTTTTCAATTGGATGGCAAACATGACCGCGGGTCACCTAATGTTAAGTGGTTACCGCTACCTATAGACCATCTGCAATACCAAAGGCCTTGCAAATTCGTTGCCATCTCAGTAGCAATTTAAACATTGTCGTGATGGTTAAGACGCCGACGACGACCGACCTGACAAGACGAGACGAGACGAGACCTGACGAGACCTGTCATGCATAAGATTGCAGATTGAATAAAAGGCGAGTACCAATACAACTTTTTTCAATTTATATGTCCTTTCTATGTTCGTAAGTAGTAGCTCTTTGTGAAGGAGTTCGTCCGAGGAAGTACTAACGCCATACATATACCGCAAAGCAGTGTCCGGTTTGAAAGGTATGGATGCCGGCGTAATTACAGGTACATGAGACATTTCAACTTTGTCTCTGGGATGGCGACGCATTTGCAAGGCATATGGTTTATAGCAATTACAGCCAGTGGTGACCAAATAAATATTTAGGTGGGGTATAGGCCTTTTTGTCACCCAAAGATATCTAAAAACCTAAACATCGTGAGGAAACCTGGACTTCATAAGAATAAAATTATCAATCATCCTTGAGTTCGCTTGGGCTTTCTCTGTATCAGAAGAGGTATATGTCTTGCAGTAAAACAAAAATAGGCTGTTATTTTTATGTTTCCATATCATCCGGAGGGTTAGGTTTAAGCAGAATGGGATTCATACTATTTATAGAGAATAGAGCTCCTTTCGAAGTCCTTCCGACGCTTTCTTTCTTTCTAATACTTGATGTCTTGTCTACAGGGACCAATGCAGCCGAGGTGATCGCGTGGATTGGTCGCACCGTGCCACCCCCATCTTCTGCTATAACTACGAGCGGCACCACGGTTCTCCAGTTCTCGAGCCTGAGCACCACACTATCAATTACCAGCAGAGCCGTCACCAGCGGCAACAGCACAGGGCAGGTCATCAGCTTAGCCTGGAACGCACCTCGGGAGGTACAGCTTATGGACTGTGTGGACTATGGTGAGACCATTCGTTTTGATATGTATTTAAGACTATGTTGAAAAGTACATTAGCTTAGTGGTTCTCGTTAAGCTAGAGGTCTTGGATTGGATTCCCAGGTCGAGCAAAGTGTTATTAGGTTTTTCTATGAAATTCTCAGCAGCAGCTCGGAGTTAGGATTGTGCCTGGTTGTGGCAATGTCTGGGTGTGTTGTCTTATTACGTGGAACTTTTACATACCGGCGATCTGTTGGTGTACATTGGTACACCTCTGCCTAACCCTTCGGGGAATAGAAGCGTGATGGTATGTTATGAAAAGTAATGGCTAAAAAATCCATACAGATCATTTTGTAACTTGGATTATTTAATTAAAGTATATCACATTAGAACACTTTAAAGTAAAATCATGTCTGCAACATTCGATAGTTGCATGAAGCTTAACTGAGTTAACTTTTGTTACTGATTATGCCGGTTTTTATCAACATCTTATTTGTCTTAAGTTTCCTAAACGAGACTACCCTTCAACAGGCTCACATCACTGGTACGGTGGACCTCAGCAGAAGAGGCAGTACTGGCCGATCGAAAAATTGAATATTAGTGAATATTCATACATAACTAAGGAAGCGGATAACTGCGGCGTTGCCGAGCGCTACTGGCTGAACTCCGCCGGAGTATTCTACTTCTTCGACAGAAAAGTCCCCCTCTTTGTGGACTCAGGACACATCGTCAACAACTCCGCTTGCTTCATCGCTAAAGTCGACGCTCCGTATTCAAGCGAGAGAACTCTCAACATTCTCGGATACGACATTGCAATTTTCGAGGACGTAAGAAAGGCTCACGAGTACGCCATAAAAAAGTACTTGAATAAACCGACAGGCTACCCTGATGAACTGATGATTAAGTCTCCAATTTGGTCTACTTGGGCCAGGTATAAAAGAGATATAGACCATGATTTGGTGCTGAAGTTTGCTAACGAAATAAACCAGAACGGTTTCTCGAACAGCCAGTTTGAGCTGGACGACTTATGGGAGATATGCTACGGGTCTCTCACGGTGAATACGGATAGGTTCCCAAATATGAATAACACCATTGCTACTTTGAGAGAAATGGGCTTCAGAACGACGATGTGGGCGCATCCCTTCTTGAATAAAGGATGCGAGCCTTGGTACTCAAATGCTAAACAACTAGGGTAAGTCGTCATCATCAACACCATCATCATCATATCAGCCGCAGGACGTTCACTGCTGGAGAAAGGCCTATCCTATAGTCTTCCAAAAGGACCGGGTGGAAGCGGCCCGCATCCAACGTCTTCCTACAGTCTTAATCAAGTCGTCCGTTCACCTTGTGGGTGGGCGTCCTGCGCAAATGTCTTGTTAACTCATAGACATAGTCCCCACTTACCTTGTAGGAATTTCTGATCGGGCCATAACGACATTTTCAAGTCCAGGTCCAGTAATTATTTTTATTTATTTTTTATTTTAAAATTAAAATAAAAAAAATAATACGAATTATTCGTATGTAGATACTTTCATATTATACAGATTTAGCTTGCTTATATGGCAGTTCTTAAAGCTTAAGCTGTTCTTATAAAATCATTCCAGTTAACAATTTCCTTTAAGTACTCGACTACCCGAGTAAGCAAATCAAATGACAACTAAAACCATACATCCATTCCCACCACCAGGTACGTAGTGTCTGCAGAAGATGGCAACATAGAATCCCACTGGTGGAACGACAATGGCACCACCACCGCGTACATCGACTTCACCAAGGAACACGTGCGGAACTGGTATGTGGGGCGACTGAAGAGATTGCAGAACGAAACAGGTGTCGACGCTTATAAGTTTGACGGTGGGGAGACTAGCTGGTCGCCTGCGGTAAGTAATTGATCAATCATTATCAACGACGTCCACTGTTGGACATAAGCCTCCCCTAGAAATCACCACAATAACTGGTCCTATGCTGCCCCACATCCAGCGGGGCTTTTCTTTGCTTAGAGGTTATTCTCTAAGCAAAAAAAAGGGTTCTTGTTTACAATTCCCGCCCATGAGTGTTATATTGTCAATTGTTTGTTTTCCTAGAATTTAAAAAAGAATCATTAGGTAGAAAATTAATATGTTTTAAAATCCCCCAAAATGTTTTAAAACAATCTCTAAAGTACTTCAATTACGCCAATCCAACGTTTGACGGCATTTTCAAGTGATGAAACCATATCTTCAGAATAAAGTCTTGTTTTCCAGATTCCAGTTCTGCAAGGGAACATTTACGAGAAGCCCAACGTCATTACATCAGATTATGTGAGAGCTGTTGCAGCATTTGGAAGCCTCGTTGAAGTGAGGGTTGGATTCGGGTAGGTCAAGATATCATCATCATCATATCAGCCGCAGGACGTCCACGGCAGGACATAGGCCCCCCCCATAGATTCCCAAAAGGACAAAAGTATACTGCTACTTTACACTCGTTTTCAGACTTTCAGTCTTTTTAACTACCACGTTAGTCCCGTGGTCGTAGAGCATGGGGTCCTGTGTTCGATTGCCAGGTTAAGCAAAGAGTGGGTTTATTGGTTATTGGGTTTTTCCATTTGAAATTTCACAGAAGCAGCCCAGAGTTTAGGAGTTAGTGGTGTGTCACCCCCGTGGCTCGGAAAGTACGTAAAGCTGTTGGTCTTGCGCCTGATCTATCCCCAGGCCAGTCATGTCGGATTACAGTCCCAATCACCAGCCATCGAGTTGGGGATGAGGGAGTGCACTTGCGTTTTGAAGAATACTTATACAGCCTTTTTCCATAAACATTACGTAGATGAAGGTCATTACAAATTATATATTATTTCAAGTTTGTATATAGGCACAAGTATCGGTACGTACTTAAGTACCATTAAGGACTCAGCTCAATTGCCAAACTAAACTAGCTTATCTTTTAACTAAGACAAGAGTCATGTAAACACTACAAAAGATAAGGCTTCCTTTAATGTGTTTTAAACATACCATTACGCCTGTATTTCCCGAAGGGTTAGGCACAGGTGTACCACTACCAATGTGCAGCCTATTGGGGTTTGGGGGCGAGCCTGTTGCCATTAACCGGGCACAAATCTTAACTCCGAGCTGCTACTGAGAATGTCATAGAAAAATCCAATAACACTTTTTGCCCGACCTAAGAATTGAACCTAAGACCTCTAGCGCTTAGGACCGCTAGGTTAACGAGGCAGTTCTTTCCTACTAAATAATCCAATTGTCTGACTCCACAGGACTCAAGACCTTCCAATCTTCGTCCGTATGATTGACAAGGACTCTTTCTGGAACTTCGAGAATGGTCTACCGACCCTCATCACGACTATATTCCAAATGAACATAAACGGGTACCCTTTGGTACTTCCCGATATGATCGGGGGGGAATGGATACGACGGAGCGCCAAGCAAGGAGCTGTTCATCAGGTGGCTGCAAGCTAACGTGTTCATGCCCAGCCTGCAGTTCTCTTATGTACCCTGGGATTATGATAATGAGGTCAGTATTATTTAGTTCCGCCCGCGACTTCGTCTGCGTCAAAGTTAGTGTGTTATCTCACGGGATCTCTCCATTTTTCTGGGATACCCAATGTGCTATTCCAGACTATATACGTAATCTATTTCTGTGCCAAATTTCATTCAGATTCGTTTTGCCGTTCTGGCATGATTAAGTAACAAACATCTACCAAATCTGCGATGCGAATGCGATTCATGAACGGAATCCTATTACTAAGACGCTGTCTGTCCGTCCGTCTGTCACAGGGCAAATTTTAAAAAGATTGCATTATGTACTAATACCGCAAAACTATCAAGTAGGAGGTTTCCGCATGTATATTTAAAAAAAAAAATCCTTGGTACTAATCTCTTCGAGAGCGAGTTTGATTTGCACTTGGCTGGATTTTTATTATATTTTTAATCATATTATTAGCAAAAGAAGAATCTTCGTTGGGATAAAGGTATCGTCTCAATTCCTTTTTAGGGTTGAGATTTCGTTTCAACTACTTGCAAGAGTGCATTGACTTTTAGTTCATCTTCAAAAATCTCAGAACTTCGTCATTTACCAATCGATTTGGAAAATTCCTTTTTTGTTTGTAAGGATATTATACATTCTTTCAGATTGGTCCCATAGTAACTTTATCAAAATCGGTTTAGTAGCTTGGTTTTTCTAATAAATAATCTTTTACTTGTTAGACCATCACCATCAGCCAGCAATTCGTGAAGCTCCACGAGACGTATACTCCACAAATCATCGAGGCCTGCAAGAAGGCAGTCGCCGATGGATCGCCTGTCAACATGCCTATCTGGTGGATATCACCTAATGACACCACGGCTCATGCTATTTGGGATGGTAAGCTATCTACTGTTTTATTCCAAAGTTTAATTTACAACTAACTCGGTAGCTTGTGGTTCTAAGCGCGACTGCTACGCTAGAAGTCTTGGGCTCGATTCCCAGGTCGATCAGTGTTATTGGGTTCTTCTATGAAATTCTTAGTAGCAGCTCGGAGTTAGGATTTGTGCATAATGGCAATGGGCTCGCCCCACATTACATTGGACCTTAACATACCAGCGAACTGTGGGTGTACACTGTGGGTGTGTATGGTACACCTCTGCGTAACTCATCGGGGAATACAGGCGTTATGGTATGTTAAGTAATGTTAATTTATAAAGGTACAGTTGGCGAGGTGGCTAAGCCATTTGCGCTGAGAGTCGAGGTTTCGATTCCTGCGTGGGACAGATATTTTTGTGGCATACAGACAGTTGTTGCTATTCTGGCTGTTTGTGTATGTGAGTTCATATGTTTGTAAACACAGCCACGATACAGTAGAAATTCTTTGTGTGCCAAGGTTTATTTGGAAAAAAAAAATCTAGCAATATGGAGTTAGGAATATTAGCCCACAGGAATGTAATTCTAATTCTAATATTGAGTTGATGTTTAAAAATCATTGACCTACAACTATTAAGAAATCGGACTTCATTCGATGGTATTATTCACAAATTGCAGATATTATCTAAGAAACCGTTTCTCAGCATGCCAACCAACCAACCCACCAATATTGTAGTTTAATACAAGATCTTCATAAAGATATTTTTTCCAGAATACCTCCTCGGCGAGACGATCCTGGTAGCTCCAGTAGTCACAGAGAACGCCAGGAGTCGCGACATCTACCTCCCAAAAGGCACCTGGTATGAGCAAGGTGACACGAGCAAGGTCATCGAAGGTCCCACAACACTGACCGCCTACCCTGCACCTCTCAACGTGCTCCCATTCTTTGTACTTAAAAGCAGTTCTGTAGCTCCCGTGTATTCTGTTATGCTAGTACTTGTGTCAGTAATTGCAACTATTCATTAGTATATTGTTCATTATCTATACATACTATGTGGCCCATGCGCATGTGACCGCCCGTAATTTTCTGAATATTCATGAAAAAATTACGAAAATAAACTTCAAAAGGGGGGGGGCTTTCTATAACATTTTTACACTATTTTTTTAAAAATAAATACACAATTTTTTACCGAAATAATGACTTCGATTCGGTTTTTTTTCGTACTCGATATTTTTTAGTAAAAATGTTAATTAACCTGTTAAAATAACTCATAAGCTTTTGGAAATAATAAACAGAATCCAAATCGACCCATATACTTCGGAGATGTGGCAAAAAACAGAAAGCAAATCTACAACTCTACTTAAAAAATTAAAAATTGAATAACATGAAAAATGTTATAGATAGACCCCCCTATAGACTTTTGAAGTTTATTTTCGTCATTTTTTCATGAATATTCAGAATATTACGGGCGGTCACATGCGCATGGGCGACATTGTATAATAAAATCGTAACGTTCACTCCCAGCTGACCCGGGAGCAAAGTAAAAACATCAAAGTTGGTCAGCAGCAAACCTGAAAGCTTCGGCAGGCAGGTTTTTCGTGCGGATACCTCCCGCACTTCAAACGAAGTCTAGCTCGGCGGTGAAGGCAGTCCATCCTGATAAGGTCCGGAAACTGGCGGATCCGGCGAGTTAGCAAGGCAATGTTGATGGCTTAGGGCGGCAGCTGAGGTCAAAAGTAACTGCCGGTCAGATACTGCATCCAAGCCCTCCGCCAGTTGTAGCGGTCTCCGTTCCATTGGGTTACGGAGGGTTAGGACGAGAGGGGGCACCTGTGTTTGCGCGTCCGCTTGTGCACCAAAAATATTCCTGCGCAGATGATTGCTTCCGAATATTGGACTCCGAGTGACGTAAAGTCCCGTGGCGATAGGTTGAGGTAGAGAGGTCCGGCTTGATGCAAACCGGGCTTTGTCTGAGGCCTGCACATGGGCGGCTCTGGGGGTGTTCTTAGAGCATCGTGGTCGCTTTCGCTCTGTATCGGGGTGACAGAGAGGACTCGGCAGCACCTGGAGTGACAGAGCAGCCCTATTTAGGGATAGCACTGCTCCTGCTACATAGATGGTGTGCTCACATGCCCTCAATGTGCGAGGATCTTCATAAAAAAGATTGGCTACATAAGCCACATGCGAGCACACGAACGTCAACTTCGGAGGAGTTGAAGCAATCGCCTTGGCCGAAAACGGTCGGATCGCATCATTATCATCATCATCAAAATCGTAACGAGGCCAATTCTGTACATTCTAAATTTTTTAAAAAGAGTAATTCTCCCATGTTAAATACATTATACTGAACACAAAAAAATGATTTTTAGAATTTTTGACTGTTTGTTTGTTTGTATGTACGCGCATAACTTTTTAACTCCTGCACCGATTTGAACAAAACTTTTGGCATTGTGTTGGCAGTAACCTGAGCTGTAATCTAAGGTACAAATCATCACGCTATGTCACATAGGGGTTAGACAGAAACAGTATAAACACTATTAACTTAAAAATACTGAACGCGAAAGAAGTTGCGGGCAACAGCTAGTATTTTATAAATGTAACATAGCGCATTGGGCCTCCGGGGGCCGCGCAACCATTGGGTAGTTGACCCCACTAACTAACATGTTCGACAAGTTGATGACATTTCATTGTCGGTGATATGAGAGTGCAACTAGATTTTAAGAGAGATTCTTAATTATTACAAGAATTTATTTTCTAATCGCGTTTAGTTCCATTGAGAAGTCTCACCTTTTATCATTGAGTTATAAATAAATTATAATTTTTAATAAAATGTATTTTTCATTTCTTGACCTTTCACAAACAATTACCTCCGCAACAACTTCTTGTAAGCCTTACAAATTTTAATATTTGTTACGTGCGGGAATCGAACCCGCAACGCGCACTGCACCAGGCCAGTGTGTCATTATACTTTATATTACTATTTCATATTGTACTTTATAAGTTTATCTTGAACGTCACTGACTTCATCAAAGGCAAACATCATGAGGTTTTGATATTTATTTAGGAGTCTGAAATTACCGATCCGCCTTGAGCAAGCGTGGTGATCAATGCTCATAATATTCTCTGTATGCGAAGCAGACTTTACCCTTCAATGAGACAATAATAGGCTTATTTATAGATACTAATCTACACTTGATATTATAAAGATGAAAGATTTGTGTGTATGTAACGAATAAACTCAAAAACTACCGGACCATCATCATCTGCTTAGCCTTATCCCAACTATGTTGGGGTCTGCTTCCAGTCTAACCGGATGCAGCTGAATACCGGTGTTTTACATGGAGCGACTGCCTATCTGACCTCCACAACCCAGTAACTGGGCAACACGATACCTCTTGGTTAGACTGGTTGTCAGACTTCTAGGCTTCTGACTATCCGTAACGACTGTCAAAGATCTACGAATGACAACCGGGACCAACGGCTTTACGTGCTTTCCGAGGCACGGGGGTGTCACACCACCAACTTCCAAACTCCGGGGTGCTACTGAGGAATTCCTAATGGAAAAACCCAATAACACTTTTTGCCCGACCTGGGAAACGAACCCGGGACCCCACGCTCGTCAGTTGCGCTTGCGACCACGAGACCAACGGGGCAGTCGGGGAAAAACTACCGAACCGATTTCCAAAATTCTTTCACCATTAGAATGCTGCATTATCCCTCATTAACATAGGCTATATACAGGGTGGAAATTTATTATGCTACCTGGAGGGAAAGTACTCTAAATACTGAAGATAGCAAACTTTACTTAAAGGAAACATTCCTTTATTTTTAAAAAGAAACTAAACTGCATTTAAATAATTTTGAAAATTCCGTTGCCTCACCTGGGAATCGAACCGACTAAAATCCAAAATAATAGCATCCTGTATTTTTATGGCACTAATCGATAGGGTCAATCATAGGGATCAAATCTCTGCAAACATGGTAAATTAAATTAAACAAAAACCATGAAATTTTAACCTAAACTTATTTTATTCGAACGAAAAAAACGAACAAATTAACTAAGTAGTTGCTGGAAATGAGCTTCCCTTTCATGGATACACAAATTTATTTCTTTAAAAAAACTCATTTTGAGTGAGTTTTGGTAGCAAACAATTTTCAATATTCACCAGAACACCCTACTAAAAGTTATTCACAATGAATTCCTTAAAATAATAAATTTGTACATCCAAGAAAATGGAGCTCATTTCGAGCATGAAATTAGTCAATTCTCGATTTTTTCGTCCGAATAAAATAAGTTTTGGTTAAAATTTCATGGCTTTTTTTAAATTTAATTTATCATGTTTGCAGAGATTTGATCCTTATGATTGACCCTATCGATTAGTGCCATAAAAGTACAAGATGCTATTTTTTCGGATTTTAGTCGGTTCGATTCCCGGGTGTGGCAACTGTATTTTCAAAATTATTTAAATGCAGTTCTGTTTCTTTTTAAAAATAAAGGAATGTTTCCTTTAAGTAAAATTTGCTATCTTTAGTATTTAGAGTACTTTCCCTCCAGGTAGCATAATAAATTTCCACCCTGTATAACATCACGCTACGACACAGGGGATCTAATCGCAGGTAGTTCGCTAGTATACAGGGTGTTTGGTGCATCGTGTGCCAAATTGAAATGGTCGACTGAGGGGGTCATCTGCTATCCTTTCAGACCCCTAAACACTTCTCATGCCCTGTGTATTATTTTTCATCGACTTTTTAAAGTTTTATAAAAAAAAAAACAAAATTTTACATGCAAGTACATTTTTTTTTAAAAGTACACGTCGTAGACTCTGTATTTTAATTTTATTTAGATGTGCATTGTACTACAGTACTTTAAAATTCAAAATTAGTGACATTAGCCATCTAGTTTTTTATTTATTTACTCACAAAGTTTTGGACTTCAATTAAAGCTGTCCATGTTACAGTTATTTACATGGCTATAAAAAAAAACCAAATGAGACCGGGATCTAAGAACTTCGTCAAAAATTCTCTAGTCTATCCTCTTGCTAGTGATGTGCCACATGCCATAAAAATCTTTTTACAACTTCGTGAATTCGCTAGAATTGTGAATCGAGTCACAAAATACAAAATTACAAATTATGGTTTAAAAATATTGTTTTGCTTAAAAAACACTTGAAAAACGTATTAAATATGTTATCTCACTCTTATAAGATAAAATCTGTCTCGTACCTCTCTTTTTTGGGGGAGGGGGTACTAGAAATAATAAAAAATGCATTTTCAACATTTATTTCATATTTTTTTGCATATTCTGCTTAAATTGTTGGCCTCTATTGCGAATGCAGGCCAGACATCTATTTCGTATTTCCACAGTTGTTGTACGAAGTCGCATTTTCTCCTTAATTTTATTGAACGCCATTTGAATGCGTTGAAGTAGTAGGGACTATGTAAATCTAGCCAATAGATAATTTTGTTTAAATAACAATATCAGCATATTCTTTTTAACTTTTTTATATTATTGTCCCACTCCAGGGCACAGGCCTCTTCTTATACAGAGAAGACACGAGCATTGATCACCACGCTTGCTCAAGGCAGATTAGCGATTTCAGACTTATATAAACTAAAAGTTCAGGTTTCCTCCCAACGTTTTCATTCACAGCTGCCAGTGATGTCCAAGATAAACTTAGAATTGAAAAAGTCTCATTGATACTTGATTTGACCCCACAACCTCATGTATGAGAGGCGAGCATGTTAACCGCTAGACCATCACGACATTCTACCAAGGCTATAAACAACAAAATTTATTCTAATTTACGCAAATTACAAGACTTCACCGCGAGATCGATAAGACTTGGTGCTAAACACAATTTATTGCCGTCATCCTCGCAGTAACGACACATTGTCTTTGACAATCATGATAGCAATTAATAGGTTTATTTCTTGATCCGCTGGGCACGTTGATGAACAAAAAGTTTAAGCCGTAGGTAGTTACAAAGCCGAGATAATTTTCTTGAATTAGCACTGAAGTTCCAAACCCACTAGCACCAAAATCAACTGACCTAACTATTTGGATCCCTTACCTACGAAATCTTATAACCTTTAAAATATAGGAATAATACAGCCCTACCTTGTCTAGGGAAAGCTTATGCTCATGACAGGCCAAAGATTGGATTAACTGGAAATAAGCTTGGGTTCAAAGGGACAAGGGATCAGACGAAATGCGAAAAACAAAACACAAATTAAATTAGATTTAGCTAAATGTGTCCGTGATTTAGCTAAATCCTTCTTTTCTCATATAGCTCTTAGAAACTGTAGGTGGCCACGTCTATCGCGGCATCAAGGCTTTTAATATCCTCTACAGTGCAGATTTAGAGATACTTTGAGCACTTAAGTAATACGGCTACTGTATTTAACGAAAACTTTATCAAATAATTCCTTTTCAGACAATGAGCGAGAAATCGTCGGTCAGATAGGCCGCACGCTGGCCTCTCCTTACACTAGTGAGGATATCGAAGGAGGCATGCTGGTGAGGGTCGGTGACACCAACCTGACCATCCACACCCTGCGTGATGCGCAATCTTCGGCGACAGGCATCAAGTTCAGTTGGGAAGGAAGCCAGTACATCAGATTTGAGGATTGCATTGATTTTGGTAAGTCCTATGCTTTACTTACTGATTTTAATCTGAAATCTTGACAGGGTACGACATAACTTATCACAAAGTGACAATTTAATATATTACTATGCCAACAAACATATGAGTCACCCTACTGCTTTCTGAATATGTTGAGTCATCTTTTGTTATGAATTTGTTATTCTTTTCGAAGGTTCCATGCACTGGTACGCTGGCCCGATGCAAGTAGACCAAGTATACCCCATAGAAACCGCCACCCAAGTCTATAGACCTAGCTACATCCAAGAAGAAGACAACGGCGCGATAAAGGAGCGGTACTGGCTGAACTCTGCAGGAGGATACGTCATCGTAGACGAAAAAGTCCCACATTTCGTAGATTACAACAACATTTTGAGCAATCACCTGTGCTTTGGAGCGCAGCTAGCAGATCCTTACACGTTCAACAGACCTCGCACACTCCTGGCTTACGATCTGTGGTTCTTGCCAAACGTGAAGGAAGCACATAAACACGCCGTGGCTAATTACTTGGGCAAACCGTCAGCCACACCTGACTTCCAAATGGTCCAACACCCCATCTGGTCTACATGGGCACAGTTTTCCAGAGATATCAACGCGACGAATGTTCTTGATTTCGCTATGCAGATCAGGGATAATGGCTTCAATAACTCTCAGTTTGAGATCGATGATCAATGGGAGACGTGCTATGGTTCTTTGGAAGTTAATGTGGCTAAGTTCCCTGATTTCGCTCAAACTGTGCAAGACCTTAAGGCGTTGGGATTCCGCGTCACAATTTGGGCGCATCCGTTCATCAATAGGAATTGTGAACCTTGGTACTCGGAGGCAGTAGAAATGGGGTTAGTAAACATAATATTTTTGTCATAAAACCTAGGAAATGATTTTAAAGTCAAATCATTTATTGCAACTACGTCATTTAAAAGGCGCTTTTAAATGTCATAAGTATACAAGCCAATACTTGCCCCTTCCATATTTTAAAAAAGGTACAACTTAAATCCTACATGAGGATAAAGAACTCTTACTTTTAATTCACTTTCTTAACAAAGACAACAGCCTATTTAGGAAAGAGCGTCCCAAAAGTTAATCTTCTATAGTTGTAAACAACAGAAAGATGAAATAAAATATCTATCTCTTCCCAGGTACTTCGTATTAGATGAGAATCGTAACAGCACCACTTCATGGTGGAACAACAACGGATCCGTTGCAGGGTACATCGACTTCACCAACCCAAGGGCAGCCACCTGGTACTCCGATCGACTGAGGGCTCTGCTCAATACCTATGGTATTGATAGCGTGAAGTTTGACGCGGGAGAGGCTAGCTTTGCACCTGAGGTGAGAGTTCAAGGATTTTTGCAGGATACGTTCTGCAAAGACCTGATGACAGAATGATTTATTGACGTTATCGGGACTGGTGCATTTACTTAACATATTTATTTAGACACTGACAAAATCAATTTACTTCAATCACGATTAATTACAACACGTTTTTGGCCAAATCCTAGTGCCAGATTGTGAAAAATATATGATAATCTTGAACTCAATCTAATCTTGACTCTTCCATCATTGGTCCTGCGCCTGATCTCTCTCTGATGCATCGGATTGCCGTCCCACAAGGAGTGAAAGAGAAGTGCACCTTTTTGTTTGCGCACACACCTGTGCACTATAATATGTCCTGCGTACTTGGCTAGTCTCCTTTGACATAGGCCGCTGTGACCGGAAAAAAAAGGAAAACAAGGAAAAAAAACGGTAAAATGGTATGTTTCTTTTCAGATTGCCATCCAAACTGGTGACATTGAGCTGCAGCCCCACCATCTCGTTCAACAGTATGCTAGAGTTTGCGCTACATTTGGAGACATGATCGAGGTTCGGGCTGGCTTCAGGTGAGGATAAAGTCTACTATGCTATGGGGCCAACATTCAGAGTATGGACATAGCCAGTAAAAGTGACAGGCAGGCCAACGGGCTCTGGACTGATGATAGTAGAAGAAATCAGAAGATGAAGATTTTAGTCAATAAGAATCCGACATAACCTTTTGTTTTCCCCAGATTTCAAGAACATTAATATAATTTCCAGGACGCAAGACCTCCCTATCTACGTCCGCATGGTAGACCGCGACTCCATCTGGGGCCTCAACAACGGCCTCGCCACCGTCATCACGACGACCTTCCAGATGAACCTGAACGGGTACCCGTTCGTGCTGCCGGACATGATAGGGGGCAACGGCTACAACCTCGACCATGAACAGAGTGATCTGCCGACCAAGGAGCTGTTCATAAGATGGGTGCAAGCCAATACCTTCTTGCCGGTCATGCAGTATTCTTTCGCACCTTGGAATTTTGATGAAGAGGTACGTCATATCAGGGAATGAAAATCGATTACCGTATTATTTTACAAGGGGTGAAAGGAACTTTGTTTGATTATGAATTCAGTACTTACGTGATTAGATCCCCAAGGGTCAACATTTATAGCAATTTTATTTTTCTACTGTTCCTTTTATTATGACCGTATAGGTAAACTGGACTGTTGTATAAAACAGTTATATTTTATTTTTTTACATGTTTTCGTTAGGTACTATGTCCCTTTAAAACGTCATAAAAAATTAAGGACAAGGAGCAGAGAGTATTATGTACAAAAAAAAAATCCGTAGCCATAATTTTAATACACTTTATTAACACTATTTGGGATGCATGGGATAATGATTTTTTCAATTCAAACCAGTAGTTCCTAATATTAGCGCGTTCAACCAAACAACCAAGCTCTTCAGCTTTATAATATTGGTATACAGATATAATTGTATTTGTGTCGATATTAATTATGATCGTGATCTGATCGATTGTGTCGCAGCCAATCATTATAAATTACAGACACGAACATGTGACGCGGATCAAGTTTCACAACTATCGCTAAATAAACTGTTATGTGATTAAACTGTCAGCTTTATGTGATTCATTATAGTTTTTTTATGAACATTGTAACAAAGTAAAGTAGATTAAGACTATAGAAGAGATTTTTGAAAGTAAGTACAACCTAATATTGAAAAGTATTGTCAATACTTTGAAGATTAGTATAATGATATTAGGTTGAATTATGATAAATACTGTACTCTACAAGCACCTACACACATCTTTTTTGTTTTAATCTATACAAACATTTTTATTCATGTGGGGTACATTGGCCGCATAGTTCTCGAATGGAGACGACGCACCGGCAAGCGCAGCGTAGGACGTCCACCCACAAGGTGGACGGACGACCTGATTAAGACCGCAGGAAGACGCTGGATGCAGGCCGCTTCCAACCGGTCTTTTTGGAAATCTATGGGGGAGGCCTATGTCCAGCAGTGGACGTCCTGCGGCTGATATGATGATACAAACATTGTACAGAGTATTTTTTTTGCTTGTTCGTTTGTACCGAATATCCTCTAAAACTACTGGACAGATTTTAACCAATTTTTCACCAATAGGTAGCTACATTATTCCTGAGTAACATAGGCTATATACTCGTAACATCACGCTACGACTCACTCACAAAATAACGTGGCTTTATATGGGTGAAAGATTTTTTTAATAGGGTCAGTTGATCCAGACATTTCCCCCTACAATCTCACACACTCTCAAACTTAATCTCTTTAAAATATTATTATATTTATCTAAAACTCAAAGACATGTACAATTTACAAATGAAAAAACGGGAAACTCTGGCATCAAAAAACTTGTTAACATCGCTGTCAATATCACAAAATCTTAATAAATAACAAGTGATTTTTTCACAGACGGTAACAATAAGCAAGAAGTACACGGATCTCCACGCAGAGTACGCGGATGTGATCTTCGAAGCGATGGAGGCGGCAGTGGAAGACGGAACTCCGGTCAATACCCCCCTCTGGTGGATAGACCCCACGGATGAAGAGGCTCTCGTGATATGGGACGGTGAGACATACCACTACCAAAACCATCATCATCATATTTATTTATTAAAACTTTATGCACAAATATAAAAATACACCGTACAAAGGCGGATTTAATGCCTTAGGCATTTTCTACCAGTCTACCTTAACCAACTGCAACTGCATTCGCCGCATTCAATTCATATCAGCCGCAGGACGTCCACTGCTGGACATAGGCTTCCCCCATAGATTTCCAAAATGACCGGTTGCGGTTGCGTCTTCCTGCGGTCTTAATCAGGTCGTCTGTCCACCTTCATAACCGTAATATTAGGTTTTTTTAGATAATAAGATTTTTTGATATAATAACTGCCTCGTTGGCCTAGTGGTCCTGAGTGCGACTGCTACGCTGGAGGTCCTGGGTTCGATTCCCGGGTCAAACAAAAAGTGTTATTGGGTTTATCTATGAAATTCTCAGTAGCAGCTCGGAGTCTGGATTTGTGCCCGGTTATAATGACAATAGGCTCGCCCCTTATTTCATGGGACCTAAATATACCGGCGAACTGTGGGTGTACATTGGTACACCTCTGCCTAACCCTTCGGGGAATACAGGCGTGATTGTATGTATGTATGTTTAGATAATAAGTGGTCAACACATCATCATACCATCAAGACTGTATTCTCCAAAGGGTTAGGCAGAGCTGTACCAATGTATACTCATATGTAGTTCACCGGCATGTTTAGCCCATGTAATAGGAGGTCTCTTGCTCTTGCCTGTGGATCACGAGAAAAAAAAATGTTAAAATAGTATTTAATTCTTGTAAGCAACAAAAAATAATTCCACATGACACTATCTTCAACATTTTCAATTTTCCTTTTCCAGAATACCTTCTCGGCGAAACCGTGTTAGTGGCCCCAGTGCTCACAGAAGGGGCTAGGGCCCGCGACATTTACCTCCCAGCCGGCACCTGGTACGAGGAAGGTGACGAAGAGAGGGTCGTCGAAGGTCCGGTCTGGCTCCGGAGCTACCCGGCGCCCATAGATGTGCTGCCGTACTTCGTGCGAGAGAAGACGAACAATACGGATGCTAGTGTATCGCTGTACACTTCTGGTGTCCTGGTACTTTTAGGCCTGATCGCTAATATTGTTAGAGTGTTATAAGTTTTGTGTTTAAGTGTAAATAAATAAATGAAGTTTTTAGTTGTATTGTAGTTGTTTTTGTTATTTATTGTTAACCCAGTCTATCGTGTGTTATCCCATAAAGACTAAGATCAGAAAAGAACTATTACAGAAAAGCTACAGGTCCTCGGAACAACTAATGCATCCCTATCTACTATCGAATACGAAAAATATACCAATGTAATTTTTCATATATGTGCTCTCTAAGTTTGTCTTCGACATCATTGACATCGGTGTAGTTGAGGCATTCGTGAAAAAACCAGGATTTATATTAAATAAAAAATAATTATTATTTAATATAAATTTGAAATCGCCGACCTTTTTTTTATAAACGAAATCTGGTGACCATGTTTGTCAATGCTCGTGCCTTCTCTTAATGCGATCACCAATAGCCTTCTCAGCACTGGAACAATAAGAGGCTGGTATTATTCGTTGTCTTAACACGGCGATCCACATTCTTCTTGTCTCTTTCCAAGTTTCTAATTCTTCGTAAACCACAGTCATACGTGACATAACTTAAATCACATGTCTCCATATTCTTGATTACTCATTGTGGGTATACTCTGAAACACTTCACTTTGTTGGTAACAGTTAATCATTTTAAGTGATATTATCATGTCTGTGATATAAAATATTATTTCGACAATTGTGCAACTGCCATGCAATTCATTAATTACACTAAGTCTTTTTGATATTGATAAGATGATATTCTTATAATTTTTAGCCCTGTAGGTTGCCACATTTATCGTGGCTTCAGTATCGTGTTAATGATCTCTAAAGAGCAGGTGTAGGTTCACTTTGGGCACTGTAGTAAATGGGCTTGTGTTGTCAGGAGTAAAGCATTCGCACTGGGTATCAGCTCACCAATACCAAAAACCAATTCTAAATGGGGGATTCCAGACCTCTATAATCCCCCTTTTTGCTAGGTTATGTTTGAAACAACCTACTTGGGTGCACAAGTTATTGACCGCTTTCCATATAGGCCACTGCAAATGAGGATTCATTTCTTGTTTTAAACTATTCTCCGGCGGGACTGTTCAACCTGGTGCTATAGACATTTAAAGTAAAGGCATGATTACAGATCAGGTCAAGTAGAAAAGAGAAAAACAACATCAGTCGGGCGCGCGGATCATGCGACAAGATTTTTTAAATATTATTTGATGGCAAACAACGGCACGACGGCCGACGGCACGCGTGATCGTGATGTTAAGTGGTCACCGCTGCCTTTAGACATCTGTAATACCAGAGGCCTTGCAAATGCGTTGCCATCCCAGAGACAAAGTTGAAATGTTTCATGTACCTGTAATTACACCAGCACCCTTACCCTTCGAACCGGAACACAGCAACGCTGCTTTGCGGCTGAAATAGGCAGGGTGGTAGTAGTTCTCATACGTTAGTAGTAGTTCGGTAGTTCAGTTACGCATCACGTAGATTGTCAATCGTTAAAAAATATTATTCATTTGAAAAGCATGCATTAACTTATTGATATCCTAGTTAGCTACCAGTCATGTTGTTTTTGTTAGATAAATATGAGTGGTCTGTGAAGGGCCGGCTTCAAAGTATGGAGTGGCGAAGATATGTTCTCACTCAAATTGATATACAGTTGCCTTGACTGTTAGAGACAGTCGAGTCTATCTACTGATCATGGGCACACGGTTCTGTAAGTAGCTTTCATAATTAGTAATCTATTCATTTTTAACCCCGACTCAAAAAGAGGGGTGTTATAATTTTGACGTGTCTGTGCGTCTGTCCTTGGCACCGTAGCTCTTAAACGGGGAACCGATCTGAATGGGTTTTTTTTTCTTTGAAAGCAAGTTTCCCAGCGATTATTCTTAGATATGTTTCATCAAAATCGGTTCACCCGTTTTAAGCTACGGTAGGGATATTTATTCTTCTGTCGGGGGGTTACTTAAATGTATTTTCTTCAACAGTGGCGTTTGCCGCCCTCGTGGCGTGCGCATGCGCCGTCGACGAGACTATCCTAGACATCTCGGGTACGAAGGCACGGCTGGTGGACAACGCCGAGGGAGGATTCAATATCATATTAGAAAGGGGCAAGTATTATTGTTATTTTAATTTTTTTTTATTCAATTGGATGGCAAACATGACCGCGGGTCACCTAATGTTAAGTGGTCACCGCTACCTATAGACCATCTGCAATACCAGAGGCCTTGCAAATTCGTTGCCATCTCAGTAGCAATTTAAACATTGTCGTGATCGTTAAGACGCCGACGACGACCGACCTGACAAGACGAGACGAGACGAGACCTGACGAGACCTGTCATGCATAAGATTGCAGATTGAATAAAAGGCGAGTACCAATACAATTTTTTCAATTTATATGTCCTTTCTATGTTCGTAAGTAGTAGCTCTTTGTGAAGGAGTTCGTCCGAGGAAGTACTAACGCCATACATATACCTAGGGCTGCCATCACCTAAATTGCCGACCCCGGACAAACACTTCCAAAACCCCGGACATTTGGATGAAATTCAGTATTTATCCCGGACATCCCAGAAAAATAAATAACAATAAAAATAAAATGTATTCATTCATTAAAACAGCTTGTTTGCTAGTTATTTAACAATGTTTGACACAATCAACTTTTTTTTTTATTTTTTTATAGACGGGAAATCATCAAATAACTTCCCCCGCCCTGGGCGGGGCGGGAGGGAGTGTCAGACTTTTACTGACTAAAACCCGTCTATGTTCCTTCATGTGCCCTTTGCGTTCCGGGGGCGCGGTATCTCTTTCGAACAACCCGCAGCCCCGGCAGGCATCGGCCCTCAGTGGCCCCATCCAAGTTTGGTGACATCTCTTTGAGGCGCGCGTGGAACACGAACGCGCCGTCGACACGGTCTGTCGTTATTCAGTGAACGTACGGACGGTGAGCTACCCATTGCTCACCGTCCACAGACCCGCGTCTACGGTGGCCGGGAGTCGTCTCGCGGCTCCCGACGCCCGGAGCGTCTACCGCGGCGGCCGCTGGGACGGGGGATTCTCCTTTCCCTCTCCCGTCCCGCCGCGCCGCCTCCTTCTCTAGCATTACAGCTTCGCAGAAGGAGGCGACTGCTTCCCATTCCCTCTCGCTCCGGACCATGGCCTGAACCAGTGCCGGACGCGAGAGGCCGCCGCCGCCGATGGCCGCCACGAGGACTCGGCGTTGCTCCGCCCAAGCGGGGCACACCGCCAATGTGTGCTCCACCGTGTCCTCGGGGCGATCCTCGCAGTGGTGACAACCGGGCGTTTCCTCCCGCCCGATGAGGTGCAGGTACCTCCCGAAACTTCCGTGTCCGGTGAGGACCTGCGTCAGGCGGTAGGTGAGGGCGCCGTAGCGCCGCTCTAGCCACTCCTCAAAGAGGGGACTTACCGCCTCAATCGAGGCGTGCCCTGCACGAGGCTGCGACAGTCGCTCTCTCCATGTCGCCATGAGATCGAGCCGGAGGACACAATCAACTTAAGAAATAAAATAGTCTACATTTTCCACTCTTCTATTTATGAGGTAATTAAAAAATATATAATTATATTTTTTGGTTTTTTAAATAACAAATAAACTACATACATATGTCTCAACAAATTTTATGTCATATATGTAGTTCCGTTGGGTTAGGTTAGGTTCCGGACACTTAAAGTGTCCGGGTTTTACCCGGACGCTTTGTGCCAGCCCCGCCCGGACGCTCCCCGGACGCCCTCTAAACTAGGACAAATCCGGGGAAACCCGGACGGATGGCAGCCCTACATATACCGCAAAGCAGTGTCCGGTTTGAAAGGTATGGATACCGGCGTAATTACAGGTACATGAGACATTTCAACTTTGTCTCTGGGATGGCGACGCATTTGCAAGGCATATGGCTTATAGCAATTATAGCCAGTGGTCACCAAATAAATATTTAGGTGGGGTATAGGCCTGTTTGTCACCCAAAGATATCTAAAAACCTAAACGTCGTGAGGAAACCTGGACTTTATAAGAATAAAATTATCAATCATCCTTAAGTTCGCTTGGGCTTTCTCTGTATCAGAAGAGGTATATGTCTCGCAGTAAAACAAAAATAGGCTGTTATTTTTATGTTTCCATATCATCCGGAGGGTTAGGTTTAAGCAGAATGGGATTCATACTATTTATAGAGAAAAGAGCTCCTTTCGAAGTCCTTCCGACCCTTTCTTTCTTTCTAATACTTGATGTCTTGTCTACAGGGACCAATGCAGCCGAGGTGATCGCGTGGATTGGTCGCACCGTGCCACCCCCATCTTCTGCTATAACTACGAGCGGCATCACGGTTCTCCAGTTCTCGAGGCTGAGCACCACACTATCAATTACCAGCAGAGCCGTCACCAGCGGCAGCAGCACAGGGCAGGTCATTAGCTTAGCCTGGAACGCACCTCGGGAGGTACAGCTTATGGACTGTGTGGACTATGGTGAGACCATTCGTTTTGATATGTATTTAAGACTATGTTGTAAAGTAAATCGTTAGCCTAGTGGTTCTTGTTAAGCTAGAGGTCTTGGATTGGATTCCCAGGTCGAGCAAAGTGTGTTATTAGGTTTTTCTATGAAATTCTCAGTAGCGGCTCTAAGTTAGGATTTGTGCCTGGTTAATGGCATTAGGGTCACCTCCTTATTACATTGGACTTAAATATTCCGGCGAGCTGTGGTTGTACATTGGTATACCTCTGCATAACCCTTCGGGGAATACAGGTGTGATTATATGTTATGAAAAGTAATGGCTAAAGAAAGCCACTCATATCGTTTTGTAACTTGGATTGTTTAATTAAAGTATATCATATTAAAACACTTTAAAGTAAAATCATGTCATGTAACTTTCGATAGTTGAAGCTTAACTAAGTTAACTTTTGTTACTGATTGTGCCGGTTTTTATCCACATCTTAATTGTCTTAAGTTTCCTAAACGAGACTACCCTTCAACAGGCTCTCATCACTGGTACGGTGGACCTCAGCAGAAGAGGCAGTACTGGCCGATTGAAAAGTTGAATATAAGTGAATATTCATACGTAACTAAGGAAGCGGATAACTGCGGCGTCGCCGAGCGTTACTGGCTGAACTCCGCCGGAGTATTCTACTTCTTCGACAGAAAAGTCCCCCTCTTTGTGGACTCAGGACACATCGTCAATAACTCCGCTTGCTTCATCGCTAAAGTCGACGCTCCGTATTCAAGCGAGAGAACTCTCAACATTCTCGGATACGACATTGTAATTTTCGAGGACGTCAGAAAGGCTCACGAGTACGCCATAGAAAAGTACTTGAATAAACCGACAGGCTACCCTGATGAACTGATGATTAAGTCTCCAATTTGGTCTACTTGGGCCAGGTATAAAAGAGATATAGACCATGATTTGGTGCTGAAGTTTGCTAACGAAATAAACCAGAACGGTTTCTCGAACAGCCAGTTTGAGCTGGACGACTTATGGGAGATATGCTACGGTTCCCTCACGGTGAATACGGATAGGTTCCCAAATATGAATAGCACCATTGCTACTTTGAGAGAAATGGGCTTCAGGACGACGATGTGGGCGCATCCCTTCTTGAATAAAGGATGCGAGCCTTGGTACTCAAATGCTAAACAACTGGGGTGAGTCTTTAAATGTCTTCTAAATTCATAAACATAGTACCCACATACGTTGTAGGAATTTCTGATTGACAATCCTACATGAAAACCACCACATTGGTCGTAACAGTACATGTAACAAGCAATTCCAAAAAATAAAAATAAATCTAGCCAATTGTCCTACTGCAGGGCAAAGGCACTTCAATAAACGAATTCCTTTACATACTGGAACACCTGAGTTAGTAAATCAAATATGTTCACAACTAAAACCATACATCTATTCCCACCACCAGCTACGTAGTGTCTGCAGAAGATGGCAACATAGAATCCCACTGGTGGAACGACAATGGCACCACCACCGCGTACATCGACTTCACCAAGGAACACGTGCGGAACTGGTATGTGGGGCGACTGAAGAGATTGCAGAACGAAACTGGTGTTGACGCTTATAAGTTTGACGGTGGAGAGACTAGCTGGTCGCCTGCGGTAAGTGATTGATCAATCATTATTATCAACGACGTCCACTGTTGGACATAAGCCTCCCCTAGAAATCACCACAATAACTGGTCCTATGCTGCCCCACATCCAGCGGGGCTTTTCTTTGCTTAGAGGTTATCCTCTAAGCAAAAAAAAGGGTTCTTGTTTACAATTCCCGCCCATGAGTGTTATATTGTCAATTGTTTGTTTTCCTAGAATTTAAAAAAGAATCATTAGGTAGAAAATTAATATGTTTTAAAATCCCCCAAAATGTTTTAAAACAATCTCTAAAGTACTTCAATTACGCCAATCCAACGTTTGACGGCATTTTCAAGTGATGAAACCATATCTTCAGAATAAAGTCTTGTTTTCCAGATTCCAGTTCTGCAAGGGAACATTTACGAGAAGCCCAACGTCATTACATCAGATTATGTGAGAGCTGTTGCAGCATTTGGAAGCCTCGTTGAAGTGAGGGTTGGATTCGGGTAGGTCAAGATATCATCATCATCATATCAGCCGCAGGACGTCCACGGCAGGACATAGGCCCCCCCCATAGATTCCCAAAAGGACAAAAGTATACTGCTACTTTACACTCGTTTTCAGACTTTCAGTCTTTTTAACTACCACGTTAGTCCCGTGGTCGTAGAGCATGGGGTCCTGTGTTCGATTGCCAGGTTAAGCAAAGAGTGGGTTTATTGGTTATTGGGTTTTTCCATTTGAAATTTCACAGAAGCAGCCCAGAGTTTAGGAGTTAGTGGTGTGTCACCCCCGTGGCTCGGAAAGTACGTAAAGCTGTTGGTCTTGCGCCTGATCTATCCCCAGGCCAGTCATGTCGGATTACAGTCCCAATCACCAGCCATCGAGTTGGGGATGAGGGAGTGCACTTGCGTTTTGAAGAATACTTATACAGCATTTTTCCATAAACATTACGTAGATGAAGGTCATTACAAATTATATATTATTTCAAGTTTGTATATAGGCACAAGTATCGGTACGTACTTAAGTACCATTAAGGACTCAGCTCAATTGCCAAACTAAACTAGCTTATCTTTTAACTAAGACAAGAGTCATGTAAACACTACAAAAGATAAGGCTTCCTTTAATGTGTTTTAAACATACCATTACGCCTGTATTTCCCGAAGGGTTAGGCACAGGTGTACCACTACCAATGTGCAGCCTATTGGGGTTTGGGGGCGAGCCTGTTGCCATTAACCGGGCACAAATCTTAACTCCGAGCTGCTACTGAGAATGTCATAGAAAAATCCAATAACACTTTTTGCCCGACCTAAGAATTGAACCTAAGACCTCTAGCGCTTAGGACCGCTAGGTTAACGAGGCAGTTCTTTCCTACTAAATAATCCAATTGTCTGACTCCACAGGACTCAAGACCTTCCAATCTTCGTCCGTATGATTGACAAGGACTCTTTCTGGAACTTCGAGAATGGTCTACCGACCCTCATCACGACTATATTCCAAATGAACATAAACGGGTACCCTTTGGTACTTCCCGATATGATCGGGGGGAATGGATACGACGGAGCGCCAAGCAAGGAGCTGTTCATCAGGTGGCTGCAAGCTAACGTGTTCATGCCCAGCCTGCAGTTCTCTTATGTACCCTGGGATTATGATAATGAGGTCAGTATTATTTAGTTCCGCCCGCGACTTCGTCTGCGTCAAAGTTAGTGTGTTATCTCACGGGATCTCTCCATTTTTCTGGGATACCCAATGTGCTATTCCAGACTATATACGTAATCTATTTCTGTGCCAAATTTCATTCAGATTCGTTTTGCCGTTCTGGCATGATTAAGTAACAAACATCTACCAAATCTGCGATGCGAATGCGATTCATGAACGGAATCCTATTACTAAGACGCTGTCTGTCCGTCCGTCTGTCACAGGGCAAATTTTAAAAAGATTGCATTATGTACTAATACCGCAAAACTATCAAGTAGGAGGTTTCCGCATGTATAATTAAAAAAAAAATCCTTGGTACTAATCTCTTCGAGAGCGAGTCTGATTTGCACTTGGCTGGATTTTTATTATATTTTTAATCATATTATTAGCAAAAGAAGAATCTTCGTTGGGATAAAGGTATCGTCTCAATTCCTTTTTAGGGTTGAGATTTCGTTTCAACTACTTGCAAGAGTGCATTGACTTTTAGTTCATCTTCAAAAATCTCAGAACTTCGTCATTTACCAATCGATTTGGAAAATTCCTTTTTTGTTTGTAAGGATATTATACATTCTTTCAGATTGGTCCCATAGTAACTTTATCAAAATCGGTTCAGTAGCTTGGTTTTTCTAATAAATAATCTTTTACTTGTTAGACCATCACCATCAGCCAGCAATTCGTGAAGCTCCACGAGACGTATACTCCACAAATCATCGAGGCCTGCAAGAAGGCAGTCGCCGATGGATCGCCTGTCAACATGCCTATCTGGTGGATATCACCTAATGACACCACGGCTCATGCTATTTGGGATGGTAAGCTATCTACTGTTTTATTCCAAAGTTTAATTTACAACTAACTCGGTAGCTTGTGGTTTTAAGCGCGACTGCTACGCTAGAAGTCTTGGGCTCGATTCCCAGGTCGATCAGTGTTATTGGGTTCTTCTATGAAATTCTTAGTAGCAGCTCGGAGTTAGGATTTGTGCATAATGGCAATGGGCTCGCCCCACATTACATTGGACCTTAACATACCAGCGAACTGTGGGTGTACACTGTGGGTGTGTATGGTACACCTCTGCGTAACTCATCGGGGAATACAGGCGTTATGGTATGTTAAGTAATGTTAATTTATAAAGGTACAGTTGGCGAGGTGGCTAAGCCATTTGCGCTGAGAGTCGAGGTTTCGATTCCTGCGTGGGACAGATATTTTTGTGGCATACAGACAGTTGTTGCTATTCTGGCTGTTTGTGTATGTGAGTTCATATGTTTGTAAACACAGCCACGATACAGTAGAAATTCTTTGTGTGCCAAGGTTTATTTGGAAAAAAAAAATCTAGCAATATGGAGTTAGGAATATTAGCCCACAGGAATGTAATTCTAATTCTAATATTGAGTTGATGTTTAAAAATCATTGACCTACAACTATTAAGAAATCGGACTTCATTCGATGGTATTATTCACAAATTGCAGATATTATCTAAGAAACCGTTTCTCAGCATGCCAACCAACCAACCCACCAATATTGTAGTTTAATACAAGATCTTCATAAAGATATTTTTTCCAGAATACCTCCTCGGCGAGACGATCCTGGTAGCTCCAGTAGTCACAGAGAACGCCAGGAGTCGCGACATCTACCTCCCAAAAGGCACCTGGTATGAGCAAGGTGACACGAGCAAGGTCATCGAAGGTCCCACAACACTGACCGCCTACCCTGCACCTCTCAACGTGCTCCCATTCTTTGTACTTAAAAGCAGTTCTGTAGCTCCTGTATATTCTGTTATGCTAGTACTTGTGTCAGTAATTGCAACTATTCTTCATTAGTATATTGTTCATTATCTATACATATAATAAAATCGTAACGTTCACTCCCAGCTGACCCGGGAGCAAAGTAAAAACATCAAAGTTGGTCGGCAGCAAACCTGAAAGCTTCGGCAGGCAGGTTTTTCGTGCGGATACCTCCCGCACTCCAAACGAAGTCTAGCTCGGCGGTGAAGGCAGTCCATCCTGATAAGGTCCGGAAACTGGCGGATCCGGCGAGTTAGCAAGGCAATGTTGATGGCTTAGGGCGGCAGCTGAGGTCAAAAGTAACTGCCGGTCAGATACTGCATCAAAGCCCTCCGCCAGTTGTAGCGGTCTCCGTTCCATTGGGTTACGGAGGGTTAGGACGAGAGGGGGCACCTGTGTTTGCGCGTCCGCTTGTGCACCAAAAATATTCCTGCGCAGATGATTGCTTCCGAATATTGGATTCCGAGTGACGTAAAGTCCCGTGGCGATGGGTTGAGGTAGAGAGGTCCGGCTTGATGCAAACCGGGCTTTGTCTGAGGCCTGCACATGGGCGGCTCTGGGGGTGTTCTTAGAGCATCGTGGTCGCTTTCGCTCTGTATCGGGGTGACAGAGAGGACTCGGCAGCACCTGGAGTGACAGAGCAGCCCTATTTAGGGATAGCACTGCTCTCCTTGCTCAGCCTTGGAGGGGGCTAGAAAAGGTGCCCTAAAAAAATGCTCGCCCCAACTCGTATCGAAGGTAGTAACCGCGGCTGCCTTCGCATCACTCAATTCGTGGTCGACGCAACAAAAATAATTTAATAAAAACATCTGAAATGACATTCGGCGCGTGGAATGTCCGAACACTACTTGATCGCGACGGCAATGCTTGCCCTGAACGGAAAACTGCCATTGTAGCTCGAGAACTTTCACGCTATAATGTGGATGTGGCTGCCATCAGCGAAACACATCTTGCCGATGAAGGGGAATTGGTGGAACACGGTGGCGGGTATACTTTCTATTGGAAAGGGCTCGCTTCTTCTGAAATGCGACGGTCAGGTGTAGGATTCGCGGTCAAGAACAAGCTTGTGAAGCAACTACAGGAGTGTCCGGTGCATATCTCGGATCGCGTTACCACTCTGCGTCTTCACCTGGATCATGACAACTACCTGAATATCATCAGTGTCTATGCTCCTACGCTGGACAAATCTGATGATATTAAGGACCAGTTTTACGAGGAGCTGACTCGCTGTGTAGAGAGCGTCCGTCCCAGAGAGCAAATACTTTTGCTAGGCGATTTTAATGCCAGAGTTGGTCAGGATTTTTCTGCCTGGCCTAAAGTCCTGGGCAGACATGGAGTTGGCAGCATGAACGACAACGGTCAACTGCTGCTCAATTTTTGTGCTCAATTTCATCTTGCGGTTACGAACACCATGTTCAGACTTCCCGCGAAGCATAAGAATACATGGATGCATCCGAGATCAAAACACTGGCATTTGATAGATTACGCTATCGTGCGGCAAAGAGATGTTTCCCAAGTCCAAATCACACACGTAATGCGAGGTGCTCATTGCTGGACAGACCACAGACTTGTGATCACAAAGCTACGCCTCCGTCTTCGTCGTCCTTGCAGATCTGGTAGAACCAAGCCGACGTTTTTGAACGTGGACCGGCTTAGTGATCTCGAGACGAGGGGGAAGTATGCTGAAGTCTTAGCTACCACGCTGCCGTCTATTAGTAAGGGGACAGGTGATGTCGGAGCTGATTGGAGGGTTCTATCTAGTCACATTTTAGACACCGCCACAGTTACTTTGGGCCTAAAAGTCCGTAGAAGTGAAGACTGGTTTGATGACAATGATGGAGTCCTCAAAGAGGCAATTGATAAACACCGACGTCTCCTTCGGCAGCAAAGGGGAGTAAGCCATGCTGAAGCTGCGGAGGTCAGGCAAAGTGACCTGAGTCTGCGTAGACTATCCCGGGAGACAAAGGACAAGTGGTGGCATGACAAAGCTCGCCACATGCAATGGCTTGCAGACACCAACCAGCTGGGAGAGTTCTACGCTGAGGTTCGGAAGTTGATAGGCATCTCTTCTATTACACAAGTGCCGCTAAAGCCGCTAAGTGGCGAAGGCCTTCTTAAAAGTAAGGAAGAAGTGCTGGGACGTTGGGCGGAACACTTCAACACTCTTCTGAATGTAGACCGGTCGGTAGACATGGAATACATTCGTTCGATACCTCAGTTCCCCATGGACACCAGCCTGGACGAGCCACTGGCGGGTGACGAGGTTGTCCTTGCCATTAAACAACAGCAAAACAAGCGTGCGGTCGGCATTGACTTAATACCGGGTGAACTACTTAAATACGGCGGTCAGGATTTGCATTCGGTCATATCGGAGCTCTTTGATCTTATGTGGAAAGAAGGAAATGTCCCACAAACTTTTAAAGTTTCGCGTATAAGGGCTCTATATAAGAACAAAGGCGATCGTTCCAATTGCGATTCCTACCGTGGTATTTCACTGCTGTCAGTCCCTGGAAAAGTCTTTGCCAGAATTTTGCTAAACCGCCTTAGGAAACTCTCTGAGAAGTTGTTGCCAGAAACCCAGTTTGGGTTTCGACCTGATCGAAGTACCAGTGAGGCCATATTCTCTGTACGGCAGCTACAAGAGAAGAGCAGAGAGCAAGGTCGTAAAATGTACCTCTGTTTTGTGGATCTTGAAAAGGCTTTTGACAGTGTGCCTCGAGAAGCCCTCTGGGTGGTGCTGGGAAAGGTAGGATGCACGGAAAAGTTTGTGAAGCTTTTGAGGCTCCTACATGACGATATGGAGTGCTGTGTTGCTGTCGGCGGAGAACAATCCGACTTCTTCCCTGTTACCTGTGGGGTGAAACAGGGTTGCGTTCTAGCACCTACATTGTTCGCATTATATTTTGCGGTAGTAGTCCGGGAGGTGCTGCAAACTACTTCTGAGGGTATCCGCATCCGTTTCCGCACCGATGGCAATATCTTTAATTTAGCAAGGCTCAAAGCCCGTACCAAGGTTTCCTACGCAGTGGTTACTGAGATCTTGTATGCAGACGACTTGTGTTTTGTAGCAGAGACCCCAGACGGCCTGCAACGGTTAGTATCCGGTCTCGACGAGTCTTGCTGGAAATTCGGCTTGAAAATCAGTGTTAAGAAGACGGAGGTGATGTCTCTGGACATTGACGGTCACGAGGCACTGTCCGTAAGACTCGGCGAGGATGAGCTGAAGCAGGTCGACAAGTTCCGTTATCTGGGGAGCACGTTGACATCGAAGTGTGGCCTTGATGAAGAGATCAACAGCAGGATCGGCGCTGCAGCTGCAGCGTTTGGTAAGCTGGATGCCAAGGTCTTCAGGTCGCATGACTTAAAACTAGCAACCAAGGTCTCAGTTTACATGGCGGTCGTGCTGCCTAACATTTTATATTCAGCGGAAACTTGGACCGTGTACCGCCGGCACATCCGCATGTTGGACCGGTTCCACCTTCGATGTCTCAGAAGGATTCTGAGGATTCGATGGTGTGATCGCGTGCGGAACACCGAAGTTCTACGCAGGGCTAATGTTGGTGGTGTTGAGTCCTATCTCATGCGGCGTCAGCTTCGGTGGTGCGGACATGTGTCACGTATGGCAGAGCAGCGAGTGGCGAAGCGCATCTTTTATTCTGAACTTGAGGAGGGCAAGCGCAAGCATGGCGGACAGCTCCTCAGGTATAAAGATGTGCTAAAGCGGCACTTTAACAAGTGCGACTTGGAGCCGTCACGGTGGGAGCAGCAAGCCGCTCATAGACTTGACTGGAGGGCTATGGTAAAAACTAAGGTTCATAGCTTTGAAGTGCAGCGGCGCCTTGAGCTTGATGCCAAGCGCGACGAAATAAAAGCCCGACCACCTGCGGCAATTATGTATAACTACATAGATGGTGTGCTCACATGCCCTCAATGTGCGAGGATCTTCATAAAGAAAAATGGCTACATAAGCCACATGCGAGCACACGAACGTCAACTTCGGAGGAGTTGAAGCAATCGCCTTGGCCGAAAACGGTCAGATCGCATCATCATCATCATCATCATCAAAATCGTAACGAGGCCAATTCTGTACATTCAATATTTTTTATAAAGAGTAATTCTCCCATGTTAAATACATTATACTGAACACAAAAAAATGATTTTTAGAATTTTTGACTGTTAGTTTGTATGTACGCGCATAACTTTTTAACTCCTGCACCGATTTGAACAAAACTTTTGGCATTGTGTTGGCAGTAACCTGAGCTGTAATCTAAGGTACAATTCATCACGCTATGTCACATAGGGGTTAGACAGAAACAGTATAAACACTATTAACTTAAAAATACTGAACACGTACGAAGTTGCGGGCATCAGCTAGTATTAACATAGCGCATTGGGCCTCCGGGGGCCGCGCAACCATTGGATAGTTGACCCCACTAATAACCAACATGTTCGACAAGTTGATGACATTTCATTGTCGGTGATATGAGAGTGCAACTAGATTTTAAGAGAGAGTTTTTAATTATTACAAGTATTTATTTTCTAATCGCGTTTAGTTTCATTGAGAAGTCTCACCTTTTATCATTGAGTTATGAATAAATTATAATTTTTATTAAAATGTATTTTTCATTTCTTGACCTTTCACAAACAATCAGCTCCGCAACAAGTTCTTGTAAGCCTTACATTTCGTTACGTGCGGGAATCGAACCCGCAACGCGCACTGCACCAGGCCAGTGTGTCATTATACTTTATATTACTATTTCATATTGTACTTTATAAGTTTATCTTGAACGTCACTGACTTCATCAATGGCAAACATCATGAGGTTTTGATATTTATTTAGGAGTCTGAAATTACCGATCCGCCTTGAGCAAGCGTGGTGATCAATGCTCATAATATTCTCTGTATGCGAAGCAGACTTTACCCTTCAATGAGACAATAATAGGCTTATTTATAGATACTAATCTACACTTGATATTATAAAGATGAAAGATTTGTGTGTATGTAACGAATAAACTCAAAAACTACCGGACCATCATCATCTGCTTAGCCTTATCCCAACTATGTTGGGGTCTGCTTCCAGTCTAACCGGATGCAGCTGAATACCGGTGTTTTACATGGAGCGACTGCCTATCTGACCTCCACAACCCAGTAACTGGGCAACACGATACCTCTTGGTTAGACTGGTTGTCAGACTTCTAGGCTTCTGACTATCCGTAACGACTGTCAAAGATCTACGAATGACAACCGGGACCAACGGCTTTACGTGCTTTCCGAGGCACGGGGGTGTCACACCACCAACTTCCAAACTCCGGGGTGCTACTGAGGAATTCCTAATGGAAAAACCCAATAACACTTTTTGCCCGACCTGGGAAACGAACCCGGGACCCCACGCCTCGTCAGTTGCGCTTGCGACCACGAGACCAACGGGGCAGTCGGGGAAAAACTACCGGACCGATTTCCAAAATTCTTTCACCATTAGAATGCTGCATTATCCCTCATTAACATAGACTATATAACATCACGCTACGACACAGGGGATCTAATCGCAGGTAGTTCTCTAGTATATAGTTCGCTAGTTTCTCTTAAGTTACTATGTGTTGGACATTAAGGGAAAGGCGGTTGAGAGCTTTGTCATGCTCACTTAAATGTCTCGCTGACGGTGGCGCGTGCATTGGATCGTTCAGTTCCCTCCAAGATGGTTGAGCTGAACGGTGCTGATGCACGCGTCATGTTCGTGAACGGGCGCTGTCAGTTGGGATTGGTCATCTCTTATCTGCCATGGCCTACATCTTTATTCCTCCACCTTCATTGTTTTCACATATAGAAGCAACATGAATATCGTAACCAAGATTTTGTAAAACCAAATTGAAAGAAGGTACTTTAAACTGTAACTTCTTGACAATTCAAAAGTACGTGTAAATGGTCTAACTGAAATAAATGCTTTGAATTTGAATTTGAATTTATAGTATTATTTATTTTTATAACTTTCTGTAGCTACACCTACTTAACTTTAATATTTATCTTGACGTGATTCAAAATGGCATCTAATTAAATGTTTTGTTGTCTCGTTACACGTTCCCAATGTGTCAAAGAACAACGGTTTCCGTTGAGATACATCTTTATGCATTTTATGATAATTTGCAAGCGTTTAGCTGTAAATTTATCGTTCATCACGCATTTATAGAGGGAGGTAATTGTCGTATCTACTTATGAAGAGTACCGTGATGTTCTAGCTAGATTAATAAGTAGGTATTAAGTTTACATTGTATTTAAACTCCATGTTTAAGGTTATCAAAAGCAAATATTTTAAAAAAAGCAATGAACGTGTAACCCTTGAAACTCCTGTATCGTAGGTGCGTTTATAAAGATATAAACACACATACACAAACAACCAGTCCCGAAACGTTATTCTATGCGGGAATCGAAACCACAACATGCGGTTCAGCAGCCATTGGAAACAAGGCCACGGCCCACCTGATGTTGAGTGCCAGATCTGCAATAACAGAGGCCTTGCAAATACATTGCCATCCCAGAGACAAAGTTTAAATGCCTCATGTGCCTGTAATTACACCGGCACCCATACCCTTCAAACCGGAACACAGCAACGCTGTTTTGCGGCAGAAATAGGTATACTTGTAGTACTTCCCCGGACAACACTGCGTTACCTACGTCATTTAAATTTACATATTTTATTATTTCAATTGTGTGCTTATCTTTAAATTAATCGGGATCCTGACACAAAAAGTGTCCTAAAACCCAAAAAATCACTTTCTAGAAAATCTTTTTTACGACTCTCGAACGCACCTTAAATTAGGACAAATCAAAACCAGAGAATCCTGGATAGCTGGCAGCCCTGAAACGGGAACACCAGCATAAAATTACGTAACCTGCAGTATTCTGTCCAAACACCAGGATCCACCACAAGGCCACGTCTCAACATGATCTTAAACGGATCTCACAAGCTATCAGATCTTGAGCAGAAACATGCAAATGTGATGGAAATGAGCGAAGATTACTGATTGTTATTGTTGAGCGCTAATGGCGCGGTGGACAATGCGACACTGATAATGATGTGTGCCTTAATAACGGGTTGACTTGACTCACTGGATCAGTCGTCCTGTGTCCTGCTGACGAGATGGGTGTCTACTTGTGTTGTAAGTACTATTTTAACCTGAAAATTAAAACAAAAGCATTTCATGTGTAGTTTAAAGCTTGATTCTCATATTTTTTATGAAAATTCAAGATCCCACTTGTCACCATTAATTGTACCTTCGTGTGGAGATGATTATTTGATCACCTATAGTTAGGTACCAATAATTTGCAAATGATAATTAGCCAAAATAAACTTCCTCTTATTATAAGCTTAATTGCTAATTCTAGTGTCTTTACTGCGAAACCCCTTTTTGAAGTCCCAAAATGAGCTTTTTGGCATTTTTCTCGAAGGTTGAATACGTTGGCTTTGCCCTACTAACCATAAGGTTAGTAGGGCGAAGAAATTATAATAGTGACCTTATTTTGATAACCGTTGCCCGGAAATTTAGACTAGAGTCAAAATGGTTTATTTTCAACTACAGACCTGTCGCAAAATTCTCTGTTAACTGTTCTTTCCAACCAATAAAGTACCTATCTGCCAAATTTCAGCTTCATAGGTCCAAGAAGTTACCGAGATAATTCATATTATGTTTAGTCAGCAAGCGAATGAGTAACCTTTAGCTTTTTATTGATTTCGCCATGCCTAGCACGTGCTCCAATTCTTTACATAGATTAATTAAAATGATTTACTTCCAAGAGGCAAACGCATTATTTTAATGACACAGGTAAAGCCTGAACGCTCTATAGAAATAGATAATTATATTGTCACAACAATTACAAGCTGACAATGGAACAAAAAAATGGAGTCATTACAGGATCGTCACACGCTACTATACTTTAGTGCTACAAACATATTATTAAAATCGGTCGATAAACATGTTTTTATATATTTTATCACTTCTCTTTAATCCGACTCTCCACACGTGGATCAACAGTTATTATTTCCTGATATGAAAATTATTCTGGCAATAAGCTCGCCCCCTATTACATGGGACCTAAATATACCGGCGAACTGTGGGTGTACATTGGTACACCTCTGCCTAACCCTTCGGGGAATACAGGCGTGATGGTATATACATATATGTAAATTATCAGGACCCATGGGCGTAGCCAAAGGTCACTTAGAATGTTAATATCATTTTATGAATTTTGTAATTACAGTAGATCCTCGATTATCCGAACCCTCAATTATCCGAACGCTGAATTTGTTTATCCGAACACTTAAGAATTTGTTGCTGAAAACGCCTTACAGCCGTTTGTCAATAAAAAATTGACTGATTTTATAAGAAAAGCATTTGACTTTTATTAGGTGTTTTATATTTCAACGTTAATATGTATGTATGGCTTTAATAGACTGTGCAGTTTTTAGGTGAATAGGTGTTGTTTTTGTTCTACAGTAGGTACAAAAAAGATGCTCTAGTAGACAACTACTAGAGCTTCATGTAGTACACAATGTCTTCTTTGCTCTAGTAGACAACTACTAGAGCTTCTTTTTTGTACCTACTGTCACGGGTGAAAAAAGCCACACGAACGAAGTATAGTTTGCTAGTATTAGTACAGATTAAAATGTGAACATATGGAAACATTTCACACTGATTAATCTAAAAATATATAAACGCAGACACAAAAACAACTGCATAAGTTGATATTCAACATTGTTGCAGTTTTTTTTTTACCGATGGGAAATCGTCGAATGACTTCTCCCGCCCTAGTGGACTTTTACTGACTAAAACCCATCCATGTTTCTTCTTGTGCCCTTTGTGTTTCGGGGGCGCGGTATCTCTTGCTCACAACCCGCAGCCCCAGGAGGCATCGGCCCTTAGTGGCCCCTCCGAATGTTTGCTAACATCTCTTTGAACATTGTTGTAGTGGTGTTCACGTTGCTGGCGGCGCATGCGCACGCTATCGACATCTGCATCCTGGACGCGCCCGACGTCAAGGCAGAGCTGCAGAACAACCCCTTGGGGGGATTCAACATCATATTGGAAAGAAGTGAGTATTAATTGATTCATAAATTTTATGGTTACGGAGATATTGAAGGCTAAAGTTCAAATTGTTTATCGCGAAACCCAACAAACTAGCACTAGTATTGATAACCCATGTAGAGCACATTCAATGGAAACCATCATATTATTACGTTGTCAACTGACTATAGGTTCAGACCATGATATAATTAATATCACAACAAAATGCTCTTAGCCTGAACCCAGGTTAAAAGACTTCAAAATCCGTTTTTTATTTTAACGAGTTAGTTTGAAGCTTCATTCATGCATACCAAAATATCCTTTTGAAAGAGATTTTTTATAGATTCAATTTGTTTTCTTTTTTCTTGTTAATAGCATTTAAAACTGCTTTGGTCTAATTAAAATGAATGGTTTGACTATGTCTTTGACTAGTGACATAAATGTCTTCTTTTCTTCAGAGGGTCTATCAGAAGTGATAGCCGTAGTCGGGCGCCGCACGGGCGCCATCAAGGACGTGGTGCAGGATGGCGACGTGGTGATCCAGTTCGCGAACGACACCACCGTGAGGATCAGCAGCGAGGAGGTGGCGGGCGACCGGCACGGGTACATCATCACCTTCACCTGGGAGGCGCCCAAGGGGGTCGGCTTGGAAGACTGCGTTAATCTTGGTGAGATTATTTTTATTTGAAGTTTATGCTATGATTGTAGTTTTTAAACTTTTTAACCGACTTCAAAAAAAGGAGGAGGTTATCAATTCGACTGTATTTTTTGGCAATACAAAACAACAAACAGAACTAAAGCCGCCGACTTCCAAAGCTAAAGTTATTTTTCTCTTTTTAGTTTTTGAAGGCGGTTGTCATTTTTGTAAAAAAGTTTTGAACAATTTCTTTGAGGGTAACAGAATTCAGTTACGATATATCGCAAGTTTATTTTACATATCAATCACATACCTACAGGGTAACTAAAGTACTTTTTAATAGACGAAATAAACAAAACAAATAAATAAAATAAATAAATAAATAAGATTCATTCGCAGAAAGTGATGTACCTACATGCATTAATTTATTTACATTATAAATTTCACCTTTTATATTTTTCTGAAGTAGGGGTTACACAATAAAAAGAAGAATTGTCTAACTAGAAATTTATATGAATATGTTTTGTTGTAGGTTCAAACCACTGGTATGGCGGGCCCCAGCAGAAACGTCAGTACTGGCCAATAGAACGCCTGGTCCTACCAAACTACTCCTATGTCACAAAGGAGGCCGACAACTGCGGCGTGGCGGAGCCCTACTGGCTCAACTCCGAAGGCATCTTCTACTACTTCGACAAAAAGGTCCCCCTATTCGTGGACCAAAATGACTTAGAGAAGAATGCAGCATGCTTCATAGCACAGATAAAATCTCCATACTCCAGCAAACGAGACAAAACTGATCTGATCTATGCGATAGGGATATTTGAGGACGTGAGAAAAGCCCATGAATATGCCGTCGAAAAGTATTTGGAGAAGCCCACTGGGATCCCTGACGAGAGAATGATTACGTACCCAGTTTGGTCAACCTGGGCCCGGTATAAGAGAGATGTGAACCACAACACAGTGCTGCAGTTCGCTGATGAAATCACCGAAAATGGGTTCCCTAACAGTCAGCTGGAAATAGATG
The DNA here is from genome assembly GCA_932526535.1 of Caradrina clavipalpis. Classification (NCBI taxonomy): domain Eukaryota; kingdom Metazoa; phylum Arthropoda; class Insecta; order Lepidoptera; family Noctuidae; genus Caradrina; species Caradrina clavipalpis. The sequence continues at coordinate 1,413,594 of OW052101.1, forward strand.
ATCTGTGGGAGACCTGCTATGGCTCCCAGACGGTAGATCTCCGAAGATTCCCGAATATGAGGAATACGGTGGAAATTTTGAGGGCAAAAGGCTATAGAGTGACGATGTGGACGCATCCGTTTATTAACAAAGGATGCGAGCCTTGGTATACGGAGGCTAAAAACAAAGGGTGAGTAATTTGAACAAAAAAATATGAATACCATACCCGCATATTATTGTCTTACTGCAGGGCAAAGGCCTCTTCTCATACAAAGAAAGCGCGAGCACTGATAAACGCGCTTGCTCAAGCCGGATTCGCCATTTCAGACTTATATTCATCACAAATCCAGGTTTCTTCACGATGTTTCACTTCACTATCAGGATGTCCAAGATACATTTAGAAAGTACATATAATCTGAAAAAGTCACATTAGAACTTGTCTGGATTTGACCCTCATGGTATGAGAGCGAGGCGGGCGCCCTAACAACTGGGTTATATAACAACGTTTCAGTCAGGACACAAAAAACCTGCAATGAGAAACTTCAAATAAACAATATTTTAGATTTATCAACCACCTTCTTGTTCTAGCTACCTGGTATCCTCTGAATACGGTTCAGTAGAAACAAGCTGGTGGAACGACAACGAGACGACCACGTCATACATCGACTTCACCAAGCCGGCTGCGAGGCAGTGGTACCTGGACAGGCTGCATATCCTCAAGAACACCTCTGGAATCGACAGCTTCAAGTTCGACGGCGGAGAGTCTAGCTGGTCTCCACAAGTAAGCGAAATCTGACCTCTACTTCTCGCTACCGGCATTCTAAAGTACTGGAGTATGTTTTGAAAAGGCAATCTCTATTTTTGGGGTGTAAAAAGACACATCACATAGGTTTTAACTACGCATACTGCCTATGGAAGTATTGTCGGGAAACAACAGTTACTTTTGGCGTATTTGCAGATTATGTAAGCTCGCAATGTAACGCACAAAAAACATTGCGCTTTAGGTTGCATGTGTCAGTACAGGGGTAGTGAAGGTATTTACAGTTGAAACATCTTCAAAGGGTTCCTAAGTATGTACCAGATTGCCAGGGTTGCGAAATTTGTTTGAAAGAGTTACGGCGGCTCTGGAACGCAAAAGGCATTAGAAAGAACACGGGTGGGTTTTAGTCAGTAAGTGTCTGACACTCCCTTCCGCTCCACCCACAGCGGATGAAGTCATTTGATGCTTTCCCATCCATAAAAAAAATAAAGTTATGTTCCAGAACAAAAGAATGATCGTCATGATGAGAAAAACATGTCTTTCAGCTTCTTTCAGTGTCTTTACAAACGTTACAAGCTAGCTCCTTATCATCATCATCATATCAGCCGCAGGACGTCCACTGCTGGACATAGGCCTCCCCCATAGATTTCCAAAAAGACCGGTTGGAAGCGGCCTGCATCCAGCGTCTTCCTGCGGTCTTAATCAGGTCATCCGTCGTCCTTGTGGGTGGACGTCCTACGCACCCTTAGCTTAGCCTACCCTTAGCTCCTTATAGTCTACAATAATATAATATTGTTTCTATCTTATGTCATTCAACATTTTAGATCCCAGTTCTACAAGGCGACATCAGAGATCAGCCAGGCGTGATATCAGCTGACTATGTGAGGACTGTCGCGCAATTCGGACCTCTCGTAGAAGTCAGGGTTGGATACCGGTATGTTTTGTTATTATTTATTTATACCTTGCTCACGTTACTAAAGTTATTCCGTTTCAACGTGGCGCTGATACAGTCAGTTCAGAAGGGGGTCATATAATGAAGGGCTCATTATATGACCCCCCTTCTCAACTGTCGGGCAGACTCCTGGAGTTCGATTGTCTAACGTCGGTGTTCTTTGACGGTTAACCACTTATAGAAAGGGAGACCCGTATTAAAAGCAGAAGAAGCGAAGGTAGGTCAAGGAGTGCTGCAACTTTATAAAAAAAAGTTGGTAATTGGCAATGCAGAGACGCTCATATCACAAGTAGTGGCTTAGTTTTAGGGACAATTCCTAACGAAGAAGAAGAGTATTAGTTTTGAGTCTTCGTAATCTAACTTTTGGCTTGCTATAATATTTATATTTTTCCTAGAACCCAAGACCTCCCAGTGTTCATCCGCATGATAGACAAGGACACTTACTGGACCTTCGAGAACGGTCTCCCGACCCTCATCACGACGCTACTGCAGATGAACATGAACGGGTACCCGCTGGTGCTGCCCGACATGATCGGAGGGAACGGCTACAACGAGCCTCCGACCAAGGAGCTGTTCATCCGGTGGCTGCAAGCCAACACCTTCATGCCCAGCATGCAGTTCTCGTATGTGCCTTGGGAGTTTGATAACGAAGTAAGTAAAGTTTCAACTGATTGCTTTCCTCACGGTGACTTATAATAATTATTCTTTAACTACCTAACTCTTTCTTCTAATGAAAACAGTCTTATTTTGTCTTGAATATTAAAGCAAGTCGCTTTTGGGCAAAGTTGAGTGAATTATACAGTCCAGATTCTTTAAAAGACTACCGATTTGTACAAAGCATGTCCGGCGCTTTACAACCAATTTGCGGTAATCGGCGAATTCAAAGAATTATACCATGGTTTGCTTTATGATTCTTGAACCCTCCACGATGAAATCTATAATCGGTACCTAAGTACCTATTTAAAAAAAGAATCAGCCATGGAATAATTGTTCCATACATAAGCTGTTTTTTTAAGGACCAACGAAAAATGTTGCCCCTGGCGGTCTTGAATAATTAATTGATTCCATGGTAAAAGTCTTCGTTACGATGCCCTTATACTGTACTTCTAATCCTTTTCTCCATCGACAGACGGTGGATATAAGCAGGAGGTACGTGGAGCTGCACGCGCAGTACGCGCCGGCCATCATCGCGGCGTGCCGGCGCGCGGTCACGGACGGCGCGCCCGTCAACCCGCCCGTCTGGTGGATAGCACCCAACGACACTGAGGCACATGATATTTCTGACGGTAAGTCTAAAGGCTCCAGCAAACCGGATGCGTATGCGTAGACGTAGCTCGCAATGTAACGCAACTGTATGAGACAGGACACACCGCTTACTTAACGTAGACATGCGCGTCGACGTACAGTTCCATACATTACAACTCAGTGGTACATGCACGTCTACGCATACGCATCCGGTGTGCACAAGCCTTAACTAGACGTAATTTTCCTTTATTTTTACACATTACGTTGTTTGTTATTAAACAAGCCCTGACCCACCTGATGTTAATTGGTTACCTCTGCCTATAAACATAGTGGTAACTTTTGCCTAATCTATACACATCTGCAATACCAGAGGCCTTGCAAATGCGTTGCCATTCTAGAGACAAATTTTAAATGTCTAATGTGTCATGTGTCAATCTTACCGCTGCTTTGTGGCAAGTAGGTATGTTGGTAGTACGTCCCCGGATGAGCTCCTTCACAAACAGCTCTACTACTACTACAGTTTACGCGTTAGCAAAATCAAATTCCTACGACGATCTTAAAAAGTTTCGCCTTTTCTTTTGGACGTACGGCATCCTAAAAACAGTAAAACGAGAGCTACGTCAGTGTTAGCCGATCAGACAAATCGGTTTTACCGTATCCTCATTTAATATGTTCGCGTGACTGTTGTAATTACCGGTACAATGGTACAATGAACCGTCCGAGACATAATCTTTACTGTAGGAGGATCATCAGTAAAGTATTTGCTATAGATTTTTTCACACGATCTCGAGAAAATTACATATTTGGAGCGCTTGAGTTTTTCCTTTAAATAGTGATTAATAATACCAACCTATTATTGTCCATTGTAAGGCAAAGATCACTTCTTATACAGAGAAGGCTCAAGCATTGATAAACGCTTGCTCAAAAGAAATAAAGGAAATCTTGCTAATATTTTAAATATGAAAGTTTGTGAAGATGTTTGGATGTTTGTTACTTAATCACGCGTAAACCGTTAAACAGATTTAGACAAAATTAACACATAGATAGGCCATTTTCTGGATTGACATATTATTATAGGATATTTTTTATCCCGTTGGTCCTGCGCCTGATCTCTCCCCGATTGTATCGGATTGCCGTCCCATCGAACTTTAATATCTAAGGCGTACTTGGCTACGGTCGGTCTAGAGAATACATACACACTTTATTTATTTATTATACCACACTCACTACCCTCCCCCGCACACTCACTCACTTCATTCACTCACTCATTCTCTCTCTTTCTTCTCTCTCTCTCTTCTTCACTTTATCCCGGTAATGTGTTTCCTTGGGATAAAAATAATTTACTTAAATGAGACCTTTTTCTCCTCAGAGTACCTACTCGGCGAGAATATTCTAGTAGCTCCAGTGATAGAGCGCGGCGCTCGGTCGCGGGACGTGTACCTACCCGCGGGCAACTGGCTGCAACAGGGCGACCCCGCCCGCCGGGTGCGGGGCGGCGACTGGCTGCGGGACTATCCCGCCCCGCTGGATACCTTGCCTTACTTTATTAAAGTTTAATCTCCTATGTATTATGTATTTTAGTTTAGCATTTGCGGTTTGCGTGGCATATCCAAAAATTTATATACATTCATTTATTTTCTTGAACAGCCAAACCCACTTAATATAATGATGTAATAGAAAGAGGCAGAGACGGAGGGGGCATAACGCTTTTTCCTTACGTGACGATTTCTACCAGTAAATCCTACCCCAAGCCGTGGTTAGGAACTTCGTTTCAATAATAATTATGTTACCAGGTAGTATTCTAGTGGGACTGAAACTAGTAATCTTTATGAGTAGTCCTTTTTTTTTGGTACGCGGTGGAAATCCTTGTGGATTTCCTCCGTCATGGGGAGTGACGGAGGGGCATGCCGGACTCTTACCGGCTAAAACCACCGTGGTGTTCCACCTTTGCCCATGGCCGAGGGTGCGGGATTCGCATAAGCATTCACCGCTCCCCGGACAGGCCTCGACCCGCTGTACCTTAGCGGATCCCTCCTCCCCGTGCAGCCATTCCAATAATGGCCGCACCCACTCTTGAAGGTATACAAAAATCGCGAGGAAATATTATCTTTATTTAGCTTAGTTCAATATTCTTAAAAAAATAAAACGTTTTTGCACCGTATCGTAGCGTAGTACATAAATAAGTCCACCGAAAAGCAGTACAAAACAGTGGATATATTATAGATACTTATATGTGTTTTGTAACTAGTTTTTAAGCTTGTACACGAAATATAGTAATGTAGTGATGTTAATTTTAAGCATTTGTTTTATTTAACATCTGAATTTGTCAGCCGCCTAAAAACATAGCCTATTTATCTACAACGCATGAAAAAATGATTTTTGCCGTTATTTGTTCTACTTTGAACTTTGTTACTATTATTAAAGTGTATTATTGAATGTCGTAAAGAAATCTATTTTGTTAGTTTTCACAAAACAAAAAAAGACGATTCTGAAAGGTTCTTTTTTTAAATAAAACCAGTTTTTTTCTTAAAATAAATCTTTATTTCTATGTCAACATTATTTAATTAACAGTAATATCTCTAACTAGTCCGTCTCCTAATATCCTGAAGTCTTCCACCAACGCTTCGACGTTCACTCTGTATTTAGTCTCGCCTTTCGACGTGTATGGCTTGAGCGCGTTAGCGTTTATCAACTGAAAATAAGACAAATTATAAAGTCAGTAGGGTCTCTTTTGTGTTAATCTCGGAGCAAGTTCTACAGGCCACGTTTTGCTATGTAAAGTAAGCTTTTTATACAGTTGTGAACTTTATTTGTATAATAATAGAGTACATATTCGCTATAAAATCTTAGGTACTGAGAAAAGTCTAATTATAGTCTATGAATCTTGCTCTTAGACATGGGTTATTTCTGTGCAAAATACAACTAAGAACGATCAGACACAATCTTTTGCTTTATTTATAATAATAAATAAGAGTTGGACAAAAACGTTTTTAATAATTAAGAAGATAATGAGTCATGTTTGAAAACTAATGTGTGTATGTACTTATATGGGATAGATACTTGCCAGGTTATATCTGAACCCACAGCTTGCTCTTTCAATATCCCACCACAGTCATGCGTTATTAAGCAATTAAAGTTAACATGTTTTGAGATTATTAAACCTTTCCACGGCAAAAATTGCGTAGATGACACCATTATACAATAATGTCAAGACACAACTTCATAAAAAAAAACCTGTTTATTTCAGCCCTGAAAACCCGATGAGATTTTAAATAACAATAAAATTGTTTGTAACTTTGAAATCAAAGAATAGTTTGTGACTTGAAATAACAAAAAAATATCGTCGTTGTTTAGTAATGTCATACAAAATCTATGGCATCGTCGTTAGTACGTCAATTGATTAGTGGTGTCATCTACCCAATTGCAATCTAAAATCAACTTAGTATTTATGAACATAAAGTTGAAATTCGCGTTTTACCCAGTTTCTAATTTTTTTTAAGTTTAAAAAAGGAATCTCTTCAGTTCATGAGTTAATTAATGTCACTGGCTGTTATGATGACGACACTACATACCTGAAACTCTTTGTCCTCTTTGATGTCAGGTTTCCACAGCACGGCGATCACTTCGCCTCCGTAGAGATCGTGGAAGAACAGCGCGAACTCACCGTATGCGCTCTGAAATTACAAGCAAAATAATGAAAAAAAAACGCAAGTATAAAGGAATAACTTTCGGCTTAATTAAGGGCCTTCTTACACCTTTAATTTATGTTCACATTAATTTGACTTGACCGTTATTCGAAGCTTATTTAATTGAGATAGGCCCTGCGTTTCCCGCTCTTCGTATTTCTATATATCTGTCTCTTTCTACTACGTCACTTCCGCTTGGCAGTAGTGGGGAGGCTCGTTAGCGAGACGCGCCATCTTGATTTCATTGGCGTCTTGTTTCCCGCCGTGAACGGTCGTGTTCTACCGACACTTAGCTACCTTAAAGTATTATAATTTTGAAAAGTGCACACGTGAAAAAAATAACGTTTTTTATTCGAATTAAAAAGTCTTCGGTAGTATAGTGGTAAGTATCCCCGCCTGTCACGCGGGAGACCGGGGTTCGATTCCCCGCCGGAGAGCCACACTATTGTCAGGTGTTAGTGAAAATCTTTACGATCAAATGCTTGATGTTGAACCTGATAATGTTAATGCACGTGGTGATCAAGAATTTAGCTTAACTTTTGAAACTAAGCTTAAGGAGCCTACGGTACCAAAGACTTCCGAGAACTATTTGAAGTTGCTATGTGACTTGCAACATTTAGATAAAAGTGACTGGAATGAAATTAGGTATTCTGAAACCCAGAAACTGTACAATTACTCGCCGGGTTATACAGATATTGAAATGAACGAGGAAGTTAAAGTATTTGAGTCTCCTCGTCACCTCGTTTATGCTGATAAGGCTTTCGCAGCCTTGACCATGTGTGTGCTCAAACAAAGGGAGATTTTGCAGGGATCTCTTCAGGAACTGTTACTATGGGCAAGGAATAATGACCCTGTCAATTCTGATACTCTGCTTCAAAAAGTAAATGACCTTTTTTCCACAGGGGCTTTAATAAGTGTTCTTCAGACTTATTACAGATTGTTTGTGGACATCGTGCTGAGATTCTCGAAATGAGGAGAGACTGTGTTATTAAGCAAGCAAAAGACCCTTTGATGAAGGCCAGCTTAAGGAAAATTCCACCGACATGTACCAGCCTGTTCAATGCTGAAAAGTTTACTGCTGCTGTAGAAAAAGCTGGTGGCGTAAGAAAATGTTTTTGGCCATTGCAAAAAGCCCACACGGCTTCTACCTCGCAGGTGGATGCAAAAAAGATTCGTGGCCCCTCGCAGGGGTCAAAGCCTTACAATAAGTCCTCGCAGGGCTTTGCTCATACAGCTCAGGCTTGCCGCCACAGTAATGGACATTCGCAATGTGCTATCAGTAACCCACCTACACAAGGTGGTTGCAGCAGCGGTAACCCACCTCCGCAAGGTGGCTGTAACGCTCATGGTGTTCAATATAATTCGGTCGCACCGAATAATCGCAATAGCTTTCGAGGCCGATCGAATGCTCGTCAAAATAATCAACCAAGACATGGGCGAAGGCGCGCGTCATCGCCTCCCCAGCACAATATTGACAATAAGCGACGTAAGTATTGACTCGTTCAGAGCAGGCCGTCTCCTTCAGTTTCGAGGCCAATGGGAACAAATGAATGCACCAAGTTACATTCTAAAAATTATAACAGGGTATCGCATACCCTTTTTCCGGAAACCACCGCTTCTACATCCAAGCGTGGTCAAAACCAACCTAAACGTTCCAGAATCTGCCGTAATGACATCTGTCATAAACAAAATGATAGAACAGGGTGTTCTGGAGCGAGTTGTTGTTTCGCCAAGCTTCCTTTCATCGATGTTTCTTGTCCCCAAAGGCGACGGCACAAATCGGCCAGTATTCAATTTGAAAGCTCTGAATTCTTACATCATAACAGATCGATTCAAGCTAATAAATGCATATCGCATTCCCGATTTTCTACAACCACAGGACTGGTTGTGCAAAATCGACCTCTCGCAGGCGTATTTTCATTTACCTGTGGCTCGCAGCCACAGAAGGTTTCTGCGCCTAATTTATCGCAACGAATTGCTAGAAATGACCTGCTTACCTTTTGGTCTGAGCACAGCGCCCAAGACCTTTGCTGCGCTTACAAATTGGATAGCTCAGACACTCCGGCAACGAGGTGTCAGGATAGTAGTTTTTCTCGACGATTTCTTGATCGCTCACCAGAACGTAGACCAGCTTCGGTGTCATGTGAAAATTGTGCTCGACACTCTAGAAAAGTTGGGTTGGCTGATCAATTACAGAAAGTCAATAATCACACCGTCGAAAAATATTGTCTTCCTAGGAATTCATTGGGATCCATGGGCGAATCAGAAGCGCCTTCCCAAAGAGAAGATTCCGGGTCTTTCAGACAAAATCCATCATTTGTTGTGGAAGCAGGGCACGACGCTCAAGGAGCTCCAAAGCCTAGTTGGTCTATTCAATTTTGCCAGCTTTGTAGTTCCGAAAGGAAGACTCAACTTTCGGGCGCTTCTGAACCTTCTGAACGAAATCTTGAAGTCAGACCACAGGCTACTACACACATTACCTCGTGCTGCCGTAGACAATCTGATATGGTGGAGCCAGAATTGTCATCTTCCGTCGGCCATACACGTGTCGCCTCCTACTCATTTCCTCACAACAGATGCGTCAGACATTGCTTGGGGAGCTCGCCTGGACAATCTCTCTCTTTCAGGTCTGTGGTCAGAAGCCGAGAAGGATCTTCATTGCAACCAAAAGGAAATGTTAGCAATCCTAAGAGTTTTGGAAGGTCATTATCGGCTCCTGAGACACAAGACAGTTTTGATTCAGAGCGACAACAAGTCGGTAGTTGCATATCTCCGTCACGAGGGAGGCACCAAGTCGGCTCCTCTCCTGGACTTAACCTACAAAGTCTTCCAAATAACGGAGAACTATCAAATTCACCTGAACGCCTTTTATATACCAGGTATATACAACGGCCACGCGGATCACTTGTCGAGGTTTCGCCTAACTCCAGAGTGGCATCTGTCTGCAGAATGCACGAACAAAATATTCTCCAAATGGGGAGTTCCTCTGATCGACCTATTTGCGTCCAACCGAGCGCATGTAGTGTCAAATTACGTGTCCTTAGACCAAAACGACGACCAAGCATTGTTTTGCGACGCATTCTCCCGGATGTGGAATTACAACCTAGCGTGGGTGTTCCCTCCACCCTTTCTGATTCCCAAGGTGCTAGGTTATCTCAATCAAGCACAGGGAACGTACCTGCTAGTGGTTCCACGATGGGAGCGAGTATTTTGGCGACCCGACATCAAATTGCGTGCCCTGGCAGCCCCATTTACGCTACATCACCTAGACAAAGTCCTGATCGACACGACAACAGGACTGCCTCCACCGAACGTCCACGACATGATTCTGGAAGTGTGGAAATGTGGGGGTGGTCTGGGATGCTAACATCCTGGAATAGTAGTCAATTAGAACTTCTTGAGAAGTCATGGCGTCCCTCAACACGTAAAGTCTATAGCGTTGCATGGAAGAGGTGGCTAGTTTGGTGTGAAACACACCAAGTTAACCCCTCATCTCCGGTAGGGAGCGATTTGGCTAGATTTTTATCTGATCTCCATTTAATTAATAACTTATCGTACAATTCAATTTTGTTACACAAATCTGTGGTCGCAACCCTTTGCAACCCAGAATCATCCGGTCAGTTAAGCTCAAATGTCCTGGTAAAACATGTTTTAAAATCTATCGCATTACAAAAACCGGTCAGCAATGTTAAGCCCCCTGTTTGGAACATAAACGACCTTGCTAATTTCCTGGAAAGTAAACGCATTGATGAAAATAACATTTTTCAAGTGCAGAGACATACAGCTGCTCTACTTCTGCTATGTTCCGGGAGAAGAATCCATGATTTAACTTTGCTCAGAGTTGATTCTAATAATTATTGTAATCAGAACGATGCTTTAATTTTTTGGCCGATTTTTGGATCGAAAACTGATTCTTCAGATTACAGACAATCTGGTTGGAGGTTTATTTCTAATGTAGATAACAAAAACTTAGACCCGGTCTTCTGGGCCAAGCATACGATCTCGCTTCTTGAGAATCGTAGAAATGCTGCAAATTGTAGTAATTTGTTTATGAACATTAGAGGTGAACCTAAACCTGCATCGAAAACCCTGATTGCTGGCTGGATCAAGTCCTTATTAGTAGAAGCCGGTATTAAGGCATCTCCTGGGAGTTTTAGGTCAGCTGTGGCCTCAAAAAATTGGGTAGATAATTATCCCCTTCAGGAGATTCTTGCTAGAGGTAACTGGCAATCACAAAATACGTTTTCCAAATTTTATAGACGTGAGGTTAGACCCACTGCAAACCGTACTTCGGTGACCGCTTTATTTAATCCAGTTGATTAGAAATGATATCTTAATTTTACTGTATTATTATCAATAAGTTGCTTTTGGTTTGGATCAAATATAATTTTCTATTAATTAAACTTTCTTTATTTTAAATAAATATATTTCTACAACACATACCTACAGTACATTTTATTCATAGTCATACCAGCTCACATTGGCGTCTTCGTCACTTCCACCAGGCGATAACAAACACGTCTCAATTAAATAAGCTTCGAATAACGGTCAAGTCAAATTAATAGAAGCGTTTTACCTCACAATAAAACGCATATTAATTTACTTACCTTATTCGAAGCTTATGTTCAAGCTCTGCCTGGTAATTAGACTCAATGAAATCAAGATGGCGCGTCTCGCTAACGAGCCTCCCCACTACTGCCAAGCGGAAGTGACGTAGTAGAAAGAGACAGATATATAGAAATACGAAGAGCGGGAAACGCAGGGCCTATCTCAATTAAATAAGCTTCGAATAAGGTAAGTAAATTAATATGCGTTTTATTGTGAGGTAAAACGCTTCTATTATTCGATGAAATGTATAGAATCAGCTGGATTTGAATTTAATAAAAGTTGTTCTAATGACTGCTGCCCTAGAGGTCTTGGGTTCGATTCCCAGGTGGAGCAAAGTATTCAAGTAGTTATTTGCATTTCATACTTGTGTTAAAGTTGTTACAGCAGGCTTTAAGCTAAGTACATAATGGACCTGTTAGGGCCTGTTGTTGGGTTTTTCTATGAAATTATTAGTAGCAGTTCGAAGTTTGGATTTATGCCCGGTTAATGCCAATAGGCTCGCCCCCTATTACATGGGACCTAAATATACCGACGAACTGTGGGTGTGCATTGGTATGGTACAGCTCTCCCTAACCCTTCGGGGAATACAGGCGTAATGGTATATGTACATGATTTCCTTTAGATGAACGAAAACATCTTATCAGTAAAACCGTAAAAATACCGGTCTCACCCTCAACTCGTCCAAGTACTTGAGCACAGGATGGAACTCGACGACCGGTATGACGTCATCCGCCAGCTTGTCGGGCAGTCGCTGCAGTCGCGGCTCGCTATCCACTCGCTCCGACGCGTGAGGGACCAGGCAGGGGTGCAGGTGGATCAGCACGTTGAACCCCGCGTACGATGGGATGAACATGCCCTGGAAATAGTGCCCTATTAATATTCCACTGTCTCGTTAGCCTAGTGGTCGTAAGTGGACTGTTACACTAGAGGTCTTGGGTTCGATTCCCAGATCGAGAGTTATTGAGTTTCTCGTAAACGTAACTCAGGGGAAGTTACGTATTCGAAAAACTCAAGAGTCGTATTCCTTATTTCTGAGAGTCGTGAAGTTCCCTAAAGATTAGCTTCGCGTTGGTCGGTGTGTCGGTCTTTGGCATTATGCAGTAAACGGGTGTTGCTGGTAAAAAGTATTAATACGATGATTCTCTTAAAGAAATAATAAAGAAATAAAATATTATTGACACAGACCATGTGCACACAAAAATACTAACAAAAAGGCTATTCAATAAAAAACAAAAAATAAGAAAACAACATAATTGTGTGCTTCACGGCTGCGCCAAACAGGCCCAGTTCAGCAAAAATGCCAGACCACTTGTGCCTGACGCTGGTTATAAATATATCTTACCAGTATATTCTCCTTGTACCCGACCATGAGAGCTTCATCGATATACTTGAGTGCACTGGCCGCCAGTCCCCTCGCCCTCGCCAGTACTTGTGGAGAGGGCGCAGCACTACTCCACACGGAGGGCGCAGGCCCGTCGTACGCGGTCACGATGCGGACGCACGGGGAGGACTCAGGGTCCGAAGCGAACTTCTGTTCCAGTTGGCTTATTTCTTCGTCTGGAATAAATGTAATGAAGTCGTTAGGAGGCTTAATTATTTTTGCTACCTGTCCATCGGGTGGTGAAGGTACTAACTCATAAATATGTTCCCTACAAAAGTACACTACTTATAACATGATCAAAACAAAAACCTTATATCAAGGGAAAACGTTCTTTCTGGGATGAAAGTACTTATGAATACAAACAAATTTTATTATGGGAACAACTTTGCAATGTTTGTATGAAACAGCAGATTTTTTAGATCGATAGCGAATGTTATTATTTCTTCGTCATGCACAGAGCAGACTCCATCTGAGAGCCTACAGGCTCCTTTATACCATCTTTTTTCTACCTTTTTGGAAATTAATGCAAAATCAGTAACAACCCATACAAAAGCGAAAGGAACTCTGCCTGTCTGTCTGTTAGGCTTCCACGACTAATAATAATAATCCACTGAACCGTACATTTGGTACGGCATGAGTTTACACCCCAATTAAGCACATATGCTACATTTTTATTCCGCGACTGCGTCTGCGTTCGCAATAACCGATATTTACACACACGAAGTCGCGAGCAACAGCAACTACACCATAAAATAATAACAAAAAACACTTACGCGACATATCACCATTAAAGTCAAGCACGATCATATCCCTCGCCCAATCAAACTCGACCAACAGCTTCAGTACCCGCACGAGGCCGGCAGTGGGCGAGGCTGGCGCCTGTGTGGGCGCGGCCAGCGTGTACACAGTGGCGGCCAGCAGCTCGGCCACCGTGTCGGGCACGTGCGGCGGGCACAGCAGGTGGCCAGACAGCCAGCGCTTCACCAGGCATGCTGTGGGGCCGAAGGTCGGGTGCTTCTGGTGCAGGCTGTGGAGTGGTATAGTGGTGATATGAGTGATGCAGCTTTTCAAAAAAATGCCACAGAACTTAAAGCTTGAACATGTTAATTAGGTACTAATATTATTTACATCTTACGTATTTTCTTGATGTTCATATTCGCAAACTAGACGCATGAATTCTGCGAATGCGAATGTTCGCTACATCGCTAATGCAGATATTCAACTATGGAAAGTTTTTTTTTGTTTATCTAGTTTGAATTTTCATTCACATGTCATCTTTCAAAGGTGAAAGTAATCATGAATATGAACAATTTTTATGATGGAACCAAATCTAAAATATAAATAAAAACAAAAACGCTAAACAAGTATAGAACAGCTGACTTTTTTTTCATATTTCATGGTTCGTCTTTTAGCGAAAGTTGTTCATACTTATGAGTACTGCAGGTGATTGAAAAGTTACCCTGTATAAATCCGCTCATAAAGTCATAGCGAAATGTTATCCAGCATATAACCTTCATCGATAAAAGGGCTACACTTATTGTGTAGCCCCTTAGCCGCTAAAGGATTTTTCATTGTTATGTTTAACTTTGTCAATTTAGTTTCTAAGATTATAAAATACACTTTAGATTTAGACAACTCACCCGTGTAGCGCGCCTCTCAACCTCGGCATGAGCACAGTATCACACTGCAACCTCACACTCTCCTCACTCTCCCGATACTTCACCACGCCATTCTCCATCTCCCTCTTCAATAGCGTCATCTCTTTCGGATGCGCGATCTCGAGCCGAAACACGAGCCCGTCCTTGAGTACGTCGATGTGTGTGGCGTATGCCTGTGTGGGTGTGGAGTACTGTTTCGTTAGACGCTCGGCTATTTGGAGATGGAAGGCTGCCTTTAGGCATCTGAAGGCGTGAATGTCGCCCGGCCATTTGCCGCTGTGACCTGGAAATGCAAGTTTAGGTAGTGGAAACAATGTGTGTATTGGCGAGATTTATTACAGAATGGAAGAATAAAGACAGCAAAAAAAAAATACGAGATATAATGGAACAATAGTTGACAGAAAACCAATCACAATAAATTAATAATTTTAGTAGTTAATGATGTAGTTAATATTTCTGGTATATTTTGTACTTCTGCATGTTTCTAGTAAAATATGGCTGTTTATAATTATATTTAACAAAATGTTACCTGCGACTTTTCCGCGTATTTTTTTACAGTATAATATAATCTATAGCTCTCGGGGACAATGTAGCTTCCAATTTGCGAAACAATTTAATCAGAATCGAACGAGTAGTTCCGGAGTTTAGCGTGGTAGCTGTAACTTCCAGTATACATACCTAAATTTTGTTCTCTACAAGAAATCGATTGGCATAAAACAAATATTTTTGGTATTTTAGCAATTTTTTTCGCTGAATGTACATTTTCCCAAAATCTCGTTCAGAATATCTCAAAAAGGTATGGATCCATCCTGTATACCTATTATAAAACCATACAGACGTAAATGATAAGTAAGCTAAAATGAGTTTCGTTAATATTTTTCATTACTATATATCCACATCATATGTTTTTACTAAGATTAACCAAAATCAAAGATAATTCTAAAGTGACAATAACTCACCTAACTCCAGTACAGCCTTGCACACGGGTGTATACTCCGGGAGTAAGGCTACCCCGTCTCTCTGCATGTCCTTCACGAGGCACGATGCGGCGCGACGCCAGGGATTGTGTGGCGGCGGCCGGGCCAGCGCCGGCAGCGGGCTGCTGTAGCTGAAGATAGGGGACACGCCTGGGGGGGGGGACATGATTATAATCTTCCTTCTTCTTTATTGTCAGGGCAGTAAGGTCTCTCGACCCCACACACCCTAGTATCAGAGTTTCTAAACCGCCTCAAGGGCCTCTGACATGGTTACCGATGTCAGTGATGTCGAAGATAAACTTAGAAAGTACATATGAATCAGAAAAACTCACATTGGTACTTGCCCGTGCCCGGTTGCGAACCCATAACCTTAACCACTGGGCCATCACGACACTTATATACACACACTTACACTTAGGTTACATTTAAAATTAAATCATGATTAAAAAGACACGTGGCGCCATCTATTATCATAAGAACGTCATTTCAGGATAATTGGTTCAGTGGTTTAGGCGTGAAAACGAACAAACAAAGTTACTTTCGCATTTAGTTAGGATACTAGCAGAATCTTTATAAAGTGGCAGTACTGAGGGCCTAGATAAGATTAATTTGTTGATTTTTCTGCTGATGCTACAGCCTGAATATAAGCAATAGTGCACAAGTGTGCGCGCAAACACAGGTGTACTCCCTCTTTCCTCAAAACCAATACAACACCTTGCCCCACCTGGGAATTGTAAGACCCCACGTTTAGTACTAAAGAAACCAACAGAGCTATTAAACCATGTAAATATTGTACTACAAAACTCACCATAAACCGCACTAATATCAAGCGGCAGCTGCAGCAGCTGCCTCAGGTCCCGGCGCAGTGCGTCGAAGGCCTGCAGCGCGGCCAGCGAGCTGTCCTCCGCGTACAGCTCGCGCGAGCCCGCCCACTGCTTGCGAGCCAGCACGCTGTCCAGCTGGTCGCACACGTGGAACAGCTCGGATGGGGGTATGTCTGTGGGAGAATGGAGTTTGTGAGGTCGGGAGATGGAATTGCTGATACTTTCTATATAACTATGTAATATCATGTTTTTTTTTTTTTTTTTAAGACGGGAATTCATCTAATAACTTCCCCCGCCCTGGGCGGGGCGGGAGGTAGTGTCAGACTTTTACTGACTAAAACCCGTCTATGTTCCTTCATGTGCCCTTTGCGTTCCGGGGGCGCGGTATCTCTTGCTCACAACCCGCAGCCCCGGCAGGCATCGGTCCTCAGTGGCCCCATCCAAGTTTGCTGACATCTCTTTGAGGCGCGCGTGGAACACGAACGCGCCGTCGACACGGTCTGTCGCTACTAAGTTAACGTACGGACGGTGAGGTACCCATTGCTCACCGCCCACAGACCCGCGTCTACGGTGGCCGGGAGTCGTCTCGTGGCTATGTAATATCATGATGGCCCTGTGGTTAAGGCGCCCATCTCTCATGTATGTGGTTGCGCAGGTTCGACACCGGATAAGTACCAATGTGACATTAACGTATTATTATTTATTATTATTTCCTAAGCTTATCTTGGGCATCACTGATATCGGTGAAAGGAAACATGAGGAATCCTGGACGTAATAAATGTATGAAATCAGGGTGATCAATGCTCGAGCCTTCTCTGTATGAGAAGAGGCCTTTGCCCTGCAGTGGGACAGTAACAGGCTGTATTACTTAACTATCATGGGGTTTGGTTTCCACACTTAGGCCTGGAGTCCACCGAAGCGGAGCGGAAAGAAGATGTGTGTGTGTTGAAGCTTAGCGGTGAGATGTGAAAATAACGCAAGCCGATTGGTTGTAGGAGATATCTTCTCTACTCTCTGCTTTAGTGGTGCCCGTGCCTAAGTCCTCGATTGTGGACTATGGCCTGTGCATGTACCATGGTGGCCGTTGTTCTAAATAGTCAACCTCCCTTCAAAAACCGATGAATCCTTACAGAAACCTTATAAAACACCATTATACATTAAGGGGCTGCAACGAAAATATGGATGCATTAAGTGAAGAATTACATGAAAGAGAAGGGAGACAATAATATCATGACGGTTGACAGGAAGGCATGGAAGAAGAAACCATGTTGCGCCGACGCCATGGGATAAGGGCAGGAAGATAATGATACACTAACGGGCTACCATCAGAGATGGTTCAATCATACTTTATGGAAAAAATCTGGCACAAATCGTTGAGATATTAATTATAGTTATATTATATGCTCTTTTCAAGGTGCGTACTACCAAAATAGCCTTTAAAAGCTGGAAATTAAGACTCAACTTACCAAACTTCAACTTCATGAGGTAGTCGACGATTTGCTTGGTGACGGTGCGCCTCTCCGTCATGCTCTCGCCCTCCCACACGCACGTCTCCGTGATAGACCCGTCCTGGAACCGGCGGAGTTCCGACTTGTCGCCCCAGAAGGCTCTGCACGGAAAAATCGTGATATAATAATTATTAATTTAAATTTATTTTTTTAATTTAACTTTTTTCTTTTTAAATTTTAATTTAATTACTACTATGTTGCTGTGCCCTAACAGGGTCCATAATTGTACTGTAGCTTTAAACCTTATGTAACATCTTTAAACATATTGTGGTTAGCTTGGGATCAGATAGCCGTGTGTGAGTTGTCCCAAGATATTTTTTTTTTATTTTTTTTGGTATGCAAATAAATATGAATATGAATATTAAATAAATAAATATGTAGTGGCCAGCTACCACACGACATGTCAAGCTGAGTGACGCTGTCACGCTGTATCTCTCCATTGTTTTCTGTTTTTCCTTCTGAGACTATTGTACAAATTAATTTGATTTAATTATAACTTCTATTCATCATAAATACTTTTATTTACCGGACGAACACCCACAAATAAATATACTCCCGACTTAATCTCAATGGAGACTAGCCAAGTACACAGGAGATGTTATAGTGCGTATGTGTGTGTAAACACAGGTGCACTCCCTGTTCCATCACTCTTATAGCCCGATGGGACGGTAAAAAAAGGGGATACTCATCGTTCTGACAGCCCCATTTCTTTCTCGTCTGGAAATTCGACTTACTCAAAAGCGATTTTCTTGTGAATGAACGATTGCAACGTTGAGAAAAGATTTCATAGTAGTAGTAAAGGGTCTAGTAGTGCGATTCTCTAAAACGCAAACTCGAAAACGAGTCTCACTAAAGTGACCACGCTCACTTCGATAACGAACCCACTTGACTTTCGTTGTGTTTTCGCTTGCCGTGGTGACGTCACCGGCGTGATCGTGTTTAACAGAATACCATTTTGTTATCTCACTGCGGATTCAGCTTTCGAATTACGAAGTGAGACTTAGAGAATCGCACTGCAGAATATGCTTAATAACTTACCTAAACTCTTCCGCTTCTGGCAAATTCGCAGGAGGTCCTTTTTCCACGACGTTTATTGAGTTTTCAGGGTTTAATACAAATCCAAATGATAGTTTTTCTTCAAACCTGCAATAACAGCCCTTAGAATGATTTCACAAAACACTTAGTTGAAGAGTATTTTCGGACCATTTCCGTAGAAATAAAACAAGAGTTTATATTAAAGAGTTAGGTTTAGGTGTTGCTATAGGCGTATATAAGATGTAGGCGTATATTATGCTCAGAGCCTTATGACACGCCCCAAAACTATAAGATATAGATGTGTTTTTGTTCATCGCATGTAAAACAGGAGTGTGGCTTTTTAACATTTTCATTTTTTATATTAACAAGGGCCCAGATATCTTGAATATTAATATTTTTCTTTAGACGGTACAAATCAGTCGCTCCCGCTGCATGTATGCTTTGATCTTTTAAACTGCGCAACGGATTTGAATGCAATTTCCAGCAATAGATAGAGTGATTCAAGAAGACGGCTTATACGTACATACAAACTTTCACGCTACGACCAACGGGAGCGGGCCAGTAACTAAAGGCGTAGGTAACTGAACGCGGATGAAACCGTGGGATATATAGCTCGTAGCAAATATTTTACATCTAGAAATTGACACTTACCCACTCCTAGCTTTGTCTAAACTCTTCTTGACGGGCCAGGAGAAGTCAGCCTCAACCATCTGCTGTACTAGATCCAGACGGTTGCCCAGCCCCTTAGACAGGAGGGAGTAGATGACGTCAGTGACCAGTAACAGCTGTTCTACACCATAGTTTACTTGAGACTCCTTTGGTGTTTTAGAAAGCACTGACTCTTTAATCTGTTTGAGGTTTTTGAATCTGTAAATGAAGAATATTTGAAGTATTTTACATGATTTTTGACACAAATTATTAGTCTTGCATACAGCCCCTATGTATGAAATCTACACTATTATAATAACAAGTGTGGTTCTTTTTGACACACTGATCTCTCATTGGTCTGATTCTGAAAATTCATTCGCTAAAAGGAAGCTATGTTATCTTTTTTAGTACCTAAGGCAATATATTAAAAAAAAATAGGACTCCCTAATAAAATTCACACAGACAAAGTCGTGGGGAAAAGCTAGTTTCTAATATATTTTCGGCAAAATATTTTCATATACTTATGCATTTAACCATTTACAAGTGTAAATATAGGCAGGCACATTAGAATCTCATCATTAAAATCCAGTTGTGACTTTCACATTGTTGTTCTTCAACAACTAAACTAGAACACCAGCTCATAAAAAAATAAGCTTCTAAAGGCATATTTCAAAAGAGTAATCTCAGCTAACCTACCTCAAGATATGATCAAATTTCATCAACGGCTTTACCGGTACCATAAACAGCGGTAAGAAGCTGTTAATCTTTCCGTTGTCCAACATATCCACAGCCAGCGCACACTCCCTCTTCAAGGCTGCGTAAGTGCCTCCACACATCTGCCAACATATGTTGTAATACCCAGTCTTGTCTATGAACACCACGGGAAAGTGTTTGTGGAAGACTTCTAGAGATGGCAATGTGTCTTGGCCTTTATACAGAGAGATACCTTGCGTGTCCAGGCTTGAAGTTTCTGTAAATTGATTGGTTATTGATTATCTTTTTTGGTATTCGCTATGAGTCATTTTTCATGGTTCCAACAGAACATATAATTTGGCATAGCTTTAAATCATGTGGGTTAAAATATTCTATTTTGTCGAAGTTAACTGTTGCGAGTTTTTTAAGCAATTACAGCAGGACAGTTGCCATGCAATACACTCAATTACAACAGCATGAGAGTTGAAATTTGCATGCAAGACAAAATTCCGAACCGCGTTTATTATCTTGCATAGAACCACACAATATTTTCGAATAGCACTTATCAAATTATGCGATTTTCAGCTCTAACACTGTTGTAATTAAATTTGCAACTACTCAGATTTAAGGGTATCTTTAAAGATAGGTAAAAGCTAGTATGTGACATAAGCATCATGAAATATGAAAGAACTTACTAAGTGCTATCCAAATATTCCTCACAATTTGATAACTGCTCATAATGTTGTTAACCCTCTTTGTCTGCACGTAATATGCAACCAGCAGAGCAACAACATGTCCAGATACACTCAAATTCCTCTGACGTAACCAAATCTTTAGTAAAGTCACTGCTTGCTTTAAATTCTCACTTTTTTGCAGTATTTCGGTCAAAAATTCTTGATTCACGGACGCAGTTAAATCTGATAATACACTACTATTGTAATAAGGTGTTGGTGGACCAAGTTCGGTATTATTTTCTGAGCTTTCGTTAAACAACCATGCCTCTCTCAAGTTGTTCCGTTCCGGACTAAAGCGGTGCAGCTTATAAGCATCACTTTCACATTCTAAGTTAATACGGACTGATAATTGATTCCCTAACTTCCCTGCTGGTTTGAACTCTAATATAGGCTTTGTTTCAGATCCGTTGGTATATGAATATTGTAATTCCTCAACTGATTCATATTTCGACAAATGTGCGGCAATGTAAGCTAAATATGCTGCTCTTTTCTTATGGTATTTATAGTTTACGGAGTCATTCTTTGTGTATGTTTCACTTGGAACTGTTATTTGTAAATCTATCTTCAGTTTCGAGTTAATAGCGCATCCTAATGCGTAAGACCCAACAATTCCAACATCAGAGAATTTGTGGAACTTAAAAATGCATTTTGTTTTACTTAATTGCTCACTCACAGGTAATTTTACTTTCAGTTTTTTGGAAAGGGTCTGTTCTGATAAATCGTACTCCGTGCCATCTTCAGGTATAGACAGTAAATAAGTTTTTAATTCTGTGAAAAACTGAAGGAATCTTTTCTCGGTTTTTTCTTTTATTTTTACTTCTTCGATTATTTCATCCACTTGTAATCGGAAGAGATTGGAGTTGAATAGGTTTTCTGTCTCTTGTAGTCTGTTTAACTCGTTCACGGTTGGTTGACGGTACAAACTTTTAGTTCTTACACGTTTCGGCCCATCTTTGTTTTCGTCTTCAGCAGACCGCTTTCCGTTCTCATTGAGAACTTGAGTCTCTCCATCCTCTTCAGAAATAGATACTTTTGTGTCCTACAATATCAATTCATAGTTTAAAGCGCATTTTATATATTAAAATTGGCAGAACTTACAAAAGTGCATGAAGACACTTAATTAATCGAAATGTAACAAGAATACTACAGCTTGTACAGTAATTTACGACAAGTTATGTTTAGGGAAACTTACCCGCTTCACCATTTTTAACAATTCACTAACAATACATAAAAACACTCCAAATTATTGTTTAGAAATAGGTTAGAAAAGCGTAAACAACGTGCGCTAGACATTAGTTTTATCTGTCACTTGTCAGTTTTGACACTAACGTATAAAATTTTGACATCTACGTTCCGTTACACGATTAACGTTTTTTTATTAGCGTGTCGAAGGAAATACCATCTGCAGGTTTTCCTTCGTTCGGCCGTTCCATCGTCCTCTACAAAGAAAAACCCTCAACATTTTGGCCTAAGTTCACACTACTGCTGGATATAGACCTCCTTTCTTTCTAGTCTTCAGTTCCTTTGGCACTATTCAGTCAAAACCTTCGATAAACCATCTCTGCTAAACCTTTTTGAACTGAATGTAGATCTATTTTGTATATATACCTTAGGTCGTATTCCTATTAAAAAAAAACTTTTTTTTGTGCTTGCAGCTCCCAGGCAATTTTTTAGTGAATAATCCAGCCTTGTTTACAACGTCAATTAGTAAGGTTCTTGCTCTTAGGCAAAAATATAATCTACTAGCTGACCCGCCACGACTTCGTTCGCGTGGTATCCTACCCCTACCCTACCCTCTCAACTATCCTATCTCTCAAGTTGGATCGAACTGCACATGGTGTGCGAATTTTATTATAATCGGTTAAGTGATTTAGGAGTCCATTGAGGACAAACATTGTGACACGAGATTTATATATATTATTTATTTAGATGAAACTGCGTCGCTGTTCTAAGCGCTACTGTTACGCTAGCGGTCTTGGGTTCGATTCCCAGGTCAAGCAGTGTTATTGGATATTTCTATGAAATTCTCAGTTGCAGCTCAGAGTTAGTTTGTACCCAGTTAATGACAATAGGCTCGCAACTATTACGTGGGACTTAAAATACTGGCGAACTGTGGTTGTACATTGGTACACCTCTGCCTAACCCTTCGGGTACTAAAGGCGTGATGGTATGTATGTATCTATCTACATTTTTTTTATGAAGGGTCCAGTTTTTGGTTTTTTACAAAGCCAATTCACATCAATAAATTCAGTCCGATCTAGGAATCGAATTCAGAATACTTTTAACTGCCTAAAATATGAGATACAGCTGCATAGACAAACCCCTTTGAATGTTGAAACAAGTTTATACGGAGGCATGAAAATCTTTTCTGTTTTCCTTAGTTTTACTTCACGCCGTAAATACTTACACAGTGTACATACAGCTTGAAAAGTAGCATTAGTAGTCACAAGAAAGTTAAGAACTTCAATTAAATAAAACCCAAGACAAAAATTTCAATGATTTAATTTTCAAAAATGGTTTAGGTGTTGTTGTACCTTTTCATGGGATTTAAAGATGGTGGACGAAATAAATCACCAAAATAAATATATTATGTGTGTTGGCAACTACTCTAAGGTACCCTCGCAAAGTTTTATTGATCGGATACTTCATAATAATAAAAAATATATTTACAATACCTATACGTTTGGTAACATTGCTCACAATTATAACGAAATAAATACTATGATTGCATAGCAATACTGTATGTAAAACTATTTGTTGAAATCGACTACTTATCTAAGAATACAGTAAGCTTTGGTGGCGCTCCTGAATTTTTTTCACTAAATACAATTCAATTGTATTCTAGGCTTTATGATAACGCCAATGCCTGTGGCAATTTTTTTGAAGAATCTATTCAAGGGCAAAGGAACTAAGTCCGTACGGCCTAATTAAGTTTAGAGATGATAGCGTTGGTGAATTCGCTGCACTTGCCGCTGCCTCCGAGATCGCCGGTGAGGGACTTGCCCTCGGCGAGTACTGTGTGGCAGGCTTTCTCGATGCGGTCGGCGTGGTCGTGGAGCTTCAGGTGTCGCAGCATCATGATGGCGGACAGGAGCAGGGCCGTGGGGTTGGCCATGTCCTTACCGGCGATGTCGGGAGCTGTGCCGTGCACCTGGAATCAGCCATTAAATTGTGTTAACATTAAGGCATTTTAAAAGCACGTAATAAAGTGTAAATTAATATTGTTGTTACTAACTTTTGTGTTAATAAATTTTCGCCAACTGTAAAGATTTGTTAGAATGTTAAGCTCTTAGAATATCTTTTTCACATCTTAAGCGTTTTATGAGTAGAACATTTTACTCTGAACATGTTATGAATTGGTATTCTCATAGCATAAACATATAATCTAACCTAGGAATGGGAAGAAAACATTGAAAAGGTAATAAATTACATTCCTCAATTCTGTTAATGCATTTATTCGGCTACTTATTTACATAAATTAACTAAACTAAATAAGCTTAAAATAATACAATAATATAATCATGGTTTCACAGCATTTTGTGTACTTAGTCGTAAAATAAATATCTAAAGTTAATCTGTAAAATGCGGTAAAAATTCTACATAAAAAAAAAATATCTAATAGAAAAAAGGTTAAAAGCTGGTTCACACGTCTGGAGCATTTAGTGTTACGTTCAAGTAACTTATAAAACACTAGTGAAAACTAATCTTCTAGCTTTTTATGAAATGCTTGCTTTCTAAAAGCTCAAACTAATTTCCATGGTTATATATTCAAGTTATCTAATTACACATTTAGTTTTATTCCATTAATATATATTTTATGGTTTAATTAAAGTACTTCATTGAACTCATTTGTGATGTACGTTTTATTGTCAGATTACATCCGACCTAGTAGTAAGATAAACAGTCTAAAATAGCGAAACACACAATATTAATATAGCCACTTTATAATCCTTAGCAGTGAACGTAATTTTGGCAAAGTAAGGAGCTGTGTGGATTTTACTGGGCTTTATAGAAGATTAAACAACTTTAAAATCTAGCAATACTTTTATAGGCCCTTTATTGTTTTTTTTCGCAGTATGTGGAAATAAAAAAGGTCATCTTAACCTCATCATATCACATTGTAAATTAAACTAAAATACTGAAAATAAAACAGCCAATTGTATCACAACTTTCCATGTTTTGTAGTTACATTAATTTCCTATTATAATAAACATATTGTCTGCACACATTGTATATTATTTCGAATGTAACGGACATAAAGCTCAAATTCAATTAAATGATAATAGTACCTATATTATGATACAAGCGAGCTAACTTTGTCATTACAATCGAGGCTGGATTGCAGCCTCGATTGTCAAAGTCGATGGCGTAATGGAGAGTGTAATGACAAAATGCTCACGCGTTTCATACGACGTTTTTCAGCAAACTTGTGGGGAAATAACTTTGATAATAATTCATTGATACGAAAAAAAATATTCACAATTTCTTTTCTGTCAAGATGTCAACCATAGCGTCACCAGGAGACAAGTGAGCAGTAAAACCGAAGCGAAAATGAATAGGACACAGACTGAACAGGTATTTTTCTAAAGAATCTCAAAAAAGGTAAAGTTAATATAATTATATAAATCGCGACCCATACCGGCTACGCACGGATTAGGGTTTATATGAAAAAATCCTACATGCGGCAATTGTTTTTTTTTTAATTCATTTAAATATAGAACATTTCATGAGATGTAAAATCTCAATCAAAGCCTTCTTGTTTTCAAAAATAGAAAAAAATAAAAATCAAACACAGTACAGTTACTTGCCAGTAATAATATTTTGTTACATGGGACTTACATCTGGTAGTGTGGGTATACTTTACAAGTATAGGCTTTTACGCAGGCAAATAAAATTAATAAACGAAGTGTATATAATATACACATGACATACCTGTTAACTACTTATACTGATCATCAAACTGACCAAAACACATTGCTGGGAAATGACATTCTATTTTGGTGTGAAAAATAAAATGAAAATCACTGTAAATGCACGCAAAACATTGTTCTTACGCTTTGCTTAATATTTCAAACTAATTCTCGTAAAAGCACGTAAGAAAAAGTTGGTACTTTAGAAGTATGGTTATTACTTTAAAAGTATGATTACAATGTGGAAATAACATGTAACTTTCGGGTTTGTAAGCGTAAGTATGGTTCATAAATGGCTGTTTAATCAAAACTGCTAACCGCTGGTAACTTATAAAATTAACTAAGACAATCTAAACAGGTTAAGTTATTATGGCCTAAATGTTTATTTGATAATTCATGTGGATATATAATGTACGGTGAAAGGAACATCGTGACACAAATTTTGAACATGGTTTTCGAGCAGATAATATGAAGCGAAGTCTCGCCGATGTGCGACTGGAATAATTTTATGCCATCATGAGCAAGCGATTCTATTGCGGAATTGTGTCATCGCGGCCCTGGAATGCAGAGGGCATTAAGAAAAACACGGATAGGATTTAGTCAGTAAGAGTCTGACACTCCCTTACCCAACCCAGAGCGGAGAAAGTGACTTGCAGAGATTTGAATTATTTGAAATACTTGTTTTAAATACAAATACAAAATGCAAAATACCAATTTTTGTGTAAAATTTTAAATACATTTTTCGAAATGTATTTTATTTGAAATACTTTATATAAATATTTAGTATTTGTAAAACGCAAAATAGTTTTGTTCCATTAATTAATTCATACTTTATTGTCTTATACCATAACTAATGAGAATGCAAAGAATTCTACGCAGTTTGCAAATGGATAACACATATGGTATGTATTGATTGATAGAAGTTATTAAAGAAAGTCCAAAACCAGTTGAATAAGTCATAAGAATAAGGTATTTTACTTGGAAATACATATTTTGCATTTTGTTTTTAAATACTCTTATTTAAAACTATTTTGTATTTCTATTTTGAATAGTAAAGTAACATTTGCATTTTGTATTTAAATACTTTTACTAAACTATTTTTTCACATCTCTGGTCATTTATTGATGCCTTACCATTAAAAAAAGGCGGCAATTCGTAGCCGGACAAATATTTGAGGTACACTAGCAAACAAATTGATTGGGCATTTGTTAGGTATTGGGCAAGGAAAATATGTGCACAGGCGTTTATAGTCAAAATTATTTGTTTTTTTTATTATTTACTAACGTAATTTGGATCTTTGTTCTGAATTATTATTAAAAAACAATCGGCTGCTGTTTAACCTTTTGAACGCCATGGTCTGATATAGCCGACAAACGAAAACGTGCCAAACACGCCACGGACGTCTACAGCCGTCAAGAAAACAACATTTTTAAGTACAAAATAAATATAAGTACTAAATTAAGTTTTCTGTGTTTCTTTTTCCTTCTACTTAAAACTACATTAATGAAATATTATAAAATAGCACAAATATATATTTGTCACCGGAAAATAACAAGATCCGTAAGTTTATCAATTTACTAGGAAGTTTATAAACTTTCGTAAGATTCTAAACGGGAGATAAATTGTAATATTTTACGTCCACATTTTCGTAAATTGATAAACTTACTGAACTCACTCGTAAAATAATAAGTAAGCAGTAACCAAACGCTACGCGCGATCTGATTGGTTGGCTGTCACGTGTCACTTCTCCTTCCTCCTATGGACACAAGCATTGCCACTATGAACATTGACCAATCAGAGAGCAGTGTGTTATTTTACGTATTTCAAAGATCGTATATTTAAAAGAGTTTCTGTGATTGGTCGAACCATATAAAATCTTACGAATAGATATTCGTTAGTTTGTAAATTTACCGTATGACGTCGGAAATTGATAAATTTACGAAAATGTGGACGTAAAATATTACAATTTATCTCCCGTTTAGAATCATACGAAAGTTTATAAACTTCCTAGTAAATTGATAAACTTACGGATCTTGTTATTTTCCGGTGACATATTCATTACTAACATTTCACTAGAAAAAACAATAATCAAAAATTGCTAATCGGAATGCGCTCAATTTGTGGCTTGGCGTAGCAGTGGTGCCGATACGTTTACGCTCTGGCGTTCAAAAGGTTAATACAACTACTTATGGAAGAGCTGATATTTTCTACGATGACTTTCTTTGTGTAAAGATAGATAAGATTAGCAGTAACTTGCAAGTAATTTTCTTATCAACACCTCATTCAGTACTAAATGCTGGTATTATTATATCCTCAAAAATCATCAAAAAAACATAAAATAAATACGCAGATCTATGTTCTACAATAAACGGACATAAATACTGAAATAAATTAGTTTATTTATCTAACTCTTTGGCAGTTACGCCTCGTATGCGAGTTTTCTCACTGAGATACTGTATAGATACTTGCATTAAGAACTTTAGAAAAAGTTGATTTTTGAATGGCCATTTGTAATAAAAGTTGGAAATCGTTGCAAAGGAATTTGAACTTTATCGTGTTTGATATTGAGTTTTCCGTTCTAAAACATGTTAATTAATCGAATACCAATCAATGTACATACTTTTTATGAGCTGTCAACACGCAAATTTCCCCATACATATTGTATGGCAATAGTAAACTGTGACGTCATTAATTTGTCAATGCCATCAGTTTTTACTTTTAACTGAACATTAATCGGGGTTTCACGGCTTTACTTTCAAATGTTGCTAAGGTAAAATCCATGTAAGGATGCGTTTATACAGTGAGCATTAAAGCGAGCCGCACCTAAAAGGCTGCAAATAAGAGTAAACGAACTTTTGTTTACTTTTTTCGGATGCTTACTGCGCCAGTATCTCAGTCAGCCAACTCTACACTTACTACTAAATAGGTCAACAAATTGATCTAATAATTGAACTAACTCCATCTCACAGTGCAATCACTGCCACGTCACAATTTTGATACAGGACTAAATATAATGAAATAAGAAAAAGTCGGTGAAAATTTCATACAAATAATAAACTTCTAAAACATAAATTGTGATAGAACCATAAAATAAATCGTAAAAAAAAAAGTATACTAAAAGTGATTCTCTTCTCTTCTTCTGATCTAGTCCTTAACAAAACGACCATACCACATCACCTTATTGATTAATTGGATAAATACTTAATAACAGCCGCTGTGAACTCAGAACATTTTCCCTTGCCGCCTAGGTCTTGGGTTAGGACCTTTCCTTCTGCTAGGACTTTGAAGCAAGCATTTTCTATTTTGTCTGCTAGGTCGGGGAGCTTCAGATGTCGCAGCATCATGACGGCGGACAATAGGAGAGCTGTGGGGTTGGCTAGGTCTTTACCGGCGATGGTGGGCGCGGTACCGTGCACCTAGAAAACACAATAATGGTACACCAGGTTTTAATAACAGTAGACTTGCAACTTCTGCGGTCGATTGACGCCAACTGGCTGTTTACGGAGGGATTAAACGCACTTATTTAGCTCAATTCAGCTTTTGTTTAAAGAAAACGCCAGTTTTGTATCGCATCTGTTCGAACGCGGAAAGCTGAACGCACGCGCACACGTCTCCATACTACAATAGTGTTGTTTATGAACAAAAGTTGAATGGAGCTGAATAAGTATATTTAGTACCTTAAAAGACACATCGAATAGCCGTTAGCTACGCATACTGCCCATTGGAAATAAGTTACATTGAGCACAAAATATTCCTGGGAGAGCTTAATTTTTTTATTGGTGTGTAAATTCACTGTTTATAGTAGTGTGCGTCGACAGTTTTGGGGGCCGTGGAGGTATTTAAAGTTTAGTAAGAACACATATAACTTAGAAAAACATATGTTTTATGGCAAAAAGCCGACGGCACACCTGATGTTAAGTGGTCACCTTTGCCTATAGACATCTGCAATACCAAAAGGCTTGGAGATGCATTGCTTTCCCAGAAATAAATTTTAATAGCTCATGTACCTGTATTTCCCAGTGATGGGAAGAATATGAAACTTTCGGCTTTGCTAAGTGTCTTTTTCCACCAGTTAAGATAATCCTTCTGTCATGTCTACACTGGATAGATTTTAGCCATGGCATAAATCGACCACAATCTAGTCGCACCACGGGGTTAAGTTTCCAAAAACTGTGTTAGTAGAAGACATTTCAGAATGAACATTATAACAGTAGTTGTAGTGTTCATTTTGAAATGTATTGGGAAAATGAAGGCGTTACAAGGTGTATATTCAGCTAATGGAATTAAATATATTTTCATCGAAAAGCTGCATTTGAAATTAGCTCCTATGACAACCATGTTTGAATTTAGATTTTGTCTTCCTCCATATTAAAGGTCTCTGCACACTTGTAACACCCAACGCCACATGCGTGCTTATTGGCCAAATGACGAAGAGAAGTCTCACAAGATCAAATGTGGCCAATGAGCACGCTTCACTGTGTTATAAGTCTACTTCTGCCCTTAATTAGAACACAACATAATAAGGCTCTATTCACACATATCGGTACAACTAGACAACTGGGCCTTGTTCCCGAGCAAGTTCTGGTGTAACCAAATATTAAGCCCTGGGAGCCTACTGCAACCTCGTAAAATAGTATTATTTATATATTACTTTGTAATTTCCACTGTTGGATTTCGAACTTTTAAACTTTGAGCCGAAAGTTGAAATTCCAACAAGCGAAATTACAAAGTAATATTAAAATGGCCCCCTGATTGGCCCGGAACTGTGTGAATGGAGCTTCAGTCCGCAAACATGACACCACTTGCAATACCATGCACCAATCATTCATAAATTAATAAAATATGTACAGTTCAATGAAATAATGTACCAAGCCATTAGCTGTGGCGGCCAATAATATTGCTTAATTATTAAGTAATGTAATAATGATATAATGATTAGCTAGCATTCATAGTAGTGGCATTCTTTGCGTCAAATGAATGGATTTTTGAGAAATATTTGAATGCTCTTGTTTCTCTTTTGTCTCGTTCACCCGTCTAGAGCAAGCCTTCTTTATATTAGAAGAGGACTTTGCGCTACTGTGGGAAAATAATAGGCGATATTATTATTATTATATTTTGTTCTCAATGCAACCTTTGATAATGTTGTATTAAAAATGTCAAACCGGATGTGGCGGCTCGTTTATGTGTATAGCCATACTCACTGTTTTATAAAATTCAAAAAGATAGAAGTTGTAGTAGTAGACATTTTGTGAAAGAGCATTCATATACTTCCAATTTTAAAACACATATCAATAAATATCAGGCAAACATGCAAAAATGCCAGATTCTAACAATTCACAAACAGTGAAAACTGATAATAATAATTATATTTTTTGTATTTTAGACATTCACATTAAAATTAGGTCACATAGCATATTTTTATCAGATTATTATTAAAAAAAAAAACATTTATTAGTGGTTTTACGTTTTAAATTGTCATGCGGTTATTGCCGATCAAAATAGTGTTTGTTTAGAACATGGAACCCACACCAGTTAGTTCAAACTCAATAATTTGAAACAACTTATCTTTCCTTTTAAACTGTTCTTTTTAATCACGAGCCGAATTAATAATAAAACGTCTGTCCGAGCCGTGTGTGAGATTAAAATCTTACTAATATTATAAATGCGAAAGTTTGGATGGATATTTGTTACTCAATCACGCCAAAATGGCTGAACGGATCTGGATAAAATTTGGCACAGAGATAGATTATAGTCCGGAATAGCTAAGACTTTTTATTTTAGGAAATGTACTGTTTCCGTAGGATAATATACTAACTTTCGGAAGCTGGAAATAGAATAAAAATCTAGGAATTTAAACATGCTATTTCTGTAATTTGCCCAGTCAGAGATTAGGCTTTGTATGGGCGAAATATAGTAGGTAGGAGTGTAGTGCCACAAAACGTTTTTCATCTATTATAATACCGCATTTATGTAACATCAGAAAAACGGGATAATTTTGTTTTATTGTTGGAATGACTGTATTTTGGTGTTTCTTATATTTTTTACTGGTAGGCTTCATTGTTTTATATTGATTGTGATCTAACGGAGTTTAATACGCGGTAACATTGAAATAACGATAGCGTTATTTTTCAGATGTTATTTAAACGGAGAAATGAAATATTTAAATGGCAAATTATTATTTCTATGATTTTAGTTCGAAGTATCTTTGTAATATGTTATTTGCTATCTTTAGGCCGGACAGGGATTTTATTACAGATACTATATTTGTGTATCACTTCACTATAGAATACGGCAATTTTATAAACAATTCAACTGATTATTTGTTCAGCTACAATTGTTTGCTTTGCCTACACACACGCTCTTCAAATATAATACGTAAAAGTAAGTAAACTTTTGCATTATCGAGTGAAATTTTGAGTTATAAAATTTTAAAAAAATACGATTTTGTTTTTTTTTGCAATTTTACATCCTCGTCAACCTTTTAAACCTTTAACCTTTACTTTATATTCTAGTAATTCTCAACACAAATTAAAAAGAATAAAAATACTTTTCATTTTATTTTTACATGATTGTTGATTTCGAAGTAGTCATCTTGCCGCACGGTTTAGGCAGGGAGGGCGATGAACCCGCACGCACACTAGTCAGTAGTAAGTGTTCTTCGAAAAAGGTGTATTCTATGTCACTTTTAACCAAGACTAGAGTCAAGAGCTAACCCATCTCGAATAAAAAAAAAACTAAAAAACACTGTCAGACATAAACAATTACAAAAACAAATATTTATTCATTGTTAACCGGAGTGTCGTAATCTTGTGATAATTTACCTCCTCAAATTTGACGAGGATGCAAAACTCCCTCTTGTATGAGTGCCGAATTTGATTTTGTGTAAATTTATTTTTGCTTTTGCTATTATGAACGATTAACTTTGTTTTCAAATTAAGGTGCCAAATGGAATCCTATTGCTCCTGAGACATCGCCGTCCGTTCTTCAATGTTTGAATAGAATAATTCGTCGATATTGGTAGTAAATAAGTTGATAGACAATTGTTGTTGCTAGATCAGCTTCGGTTAGGCTTCTAACGAAATCTATAATTCACATTAACTGTGAATTGGGTTTATTTCCGCCAAAACGAGCCAACCTTTCAAACTAATTCAACATGCCAGATGTACAATTACTATCAAGCAAAATTACTAAAAAAATCATAATTATGATCAAAAAAATTCAAATTAATCAGCGTTAAATATCCAAAATAATTAAAATTATTTGGAGAAATAGTAGAAGTTTGACATGGGCTGGTTCTTTTTGGCAAAATTAAGCTCAATTGTCAAAACACACACTATACAGGGTGAGTCTTTATAATGTGCACATATCGAAATGAGGAAATCTATGCTTAATTTTAGGGACGAAAATAATATTAAAAATATCAATAAAACAGTTTTTGTGTAAACGAAACGGTGTAACTTTTGAACTAAATGATCTTTCGCGATGAGACAAACTCCAAAATTATGCAAAAAAGTTATTCTCAAGTGAAAATAAACAGGGCTTTTTAGCAAAAACCTTTTAAAACCCTCATAATTTTGTACAATAATTTGTAATATGGGGTGGGGATCACAGCAAATTAAAAAAAAAAGATTATTTTTAATATTTTTTCCTTCGATAAAATTAAGCATAAATTCCCTCATTTCGATATGTGCACATTATGAAGACTCACACTGTATATCAATTTATCTTGTATTGTCGTCTATGATTGGTCTATTACTATATGTCTCCGTTTTAGAGAAACCGCGCCCTAACAATTTTTTATCGTGCACACATATCTTTTCAATTTTCTTCAAATCCAATTACGGAATGTTTTGTTCACTCTTGTAACACTAAGAGCCACTGTCACCAAAATCACTAAATTAATTTAGTGCCTAAAAGTAATTAGAACATCATTGCATCCCGTCACATTGTTAGAAGGTGACAGAGTCAGAATGATGATTAAAAGACGTTTAGCGCTAAATATAAATAATAATAATATACCCTCGCGCCTGTTTAGGGTTAGGCAGAGGTGTACCAATGTACACCCATAGTTCGCCGGCAAATTTAGGTCCCATGTAATATGGGGTCGAGCCTATTGCCAATAATCGGGCACAAATCCAAACTCCGAGCTGCTACTGAGAATTTCATAGAAAAACCCAATAACACTTTTTGCTCGACCTGGGAATTGAACCCAGGACCTCTAGCATAGCAGTCGCGCTTAGGATCACTAGGCTAACGAGGCAGTTAGCGCTAAATATGTTTAGTGATTTTGGTAAAAGAGAGTGAGTGCTGGTAGAGAATGCCTAAGGCATTAAGTCCGCCTTTGTACTTTTTGTTGCATAAAGTTTAAATAAATAAATAAAGTGGGGCTTAAGACAGATACTTACGGATTCGAATAGCGCGCCGTTCAAGCCGATGTTGCCCGAAGGCGTGAGACCCAGGCCTCCGACGAGACCCGAACACAAGTCGGACATGATGTCACCGTATAAGTTAGGCATCACCTACAAATTACAAATACATGTGAAAATACAAAATTGGGTAGTTGACACCACTTACACACAAACCATTGCGTTAGTTTTTTTATACCTTTTCGGGGTGCGTTCACAAACATATAAACTCACATTATACAAACACCCAGAAGAGCTACCTGTAGCCCATACAAACATTTGTTCCGTGCGAGAATCGAACTCGCAACACGCAGCGCAGCAGTAGTCACATTTAATGTGAGTCCACCCAAGACTTGGTCTTTTTTATTCCATTGGATGGCAAACAAGCCCACGGCCCACCTGATGTTAAGTGGTCACCGCTACCTATAGACGTCTGCAATACCAGAAGCCTTGCAAATGCGTTTCCATCCCAGAGACAAAATTGAAATGTGTCATATGACTGTTATTACACCGGCCGACCCATACCCTTCAAACGGGTACACAGCAATGCTGTTTTCAGCAGAAATACACTCCCAGACTCTTAAATCGAGCCACCTAGCATAATGATTTAGTAACGTCCATAACTTTAAAAAATTGTATGAATGATCAAAAAGTTTTTATGCAAGTTTGTAGCTGGCATAATCAACATTAGGCTCATGTACTATTGTTCTGAATTCGATTTTTCATTCATATGTCATTCATATAATTTTTTGAAGATAAGGACGATACAAACTCATTATGCTAGGTGGCTCGATTTAGGAGTCCGGGAGTGTAGGTATAGCGGTAGTGTTTCCCGGACGAGGTCCTTCACAAAAAGTTCTACTACTACTACAAGGTACTCCAGATTCCCCTAAAATACACCTAAGCCTAACCCTTTAAGGAATATAGTAATAAAAAATCTTCTGAAACCGTACCCTACGGGACCATTTGGGTTGTAAGGTGTAAGGATTTTTTTTTTTTCAATTTTATAGTGTGAGTAGTACGCTGTACTGACCAGTACGTCGAACTTGGCGGGGTCCTGCACCATGTTGAGGCACACGGTGTCCAGGTACCGCTCCTCGAACTTGATGTCGGGGTACTTGTTGGCCACGTCGCGGCAACACCGCAGGAACAGGCCGTCTGACATGCGCCTGGAATTAAGAGGAGCATATTGAAGATATCGTTTATTTATTGAACATATTTGATACCTAACACAGGTTTTTAGAAAACCAATTACAGAATTTAAAAAGAAGTTAGGTAAAAATCCAGAAAATATTCTCATCTGAAGTTGTTATTAGATAGGTACCTGTGGGCGTATGAAACTTTGCCTCTGACTCTGCCTTTGACTTTGCTTACTCGCTTACTATTGTTGTAATGTCATGTAAAGTGCAGGTGTAGGTACACTTCACTATAAACCTATATTGTAACATCCCACGAAGCATCATCCATTTAAAACAATTAAATACAATGTGTGAACCGTAAACTAACACCGTTACGTTAGCGATACGTTCACGTGACACACCACTGACTGTTACGCTGCCACTTCACTTGGCGAATTTGTGCAAATATTTGTGTTCTATCGCTAATTAAAAAACGACTTTATTGTAATATTTACTTTATAGTATTATAAAGCTAAAGAGTTTGTTGGAAAAATCTTACAAGCATTTTAAGTAAATTGTGACTTTAAAAACACGTGAGGTAAGTAGATTTTAGAACGACAAAAACTGACCTCGATTATTACCATTGAACAGGAACTCTGTGCAATAGAATTAGTGGGATAATATATCAGAAGCTAGTACTCACATAATGTTAGCCTTATGCACAGCCGTGACCTTCTTCCTCTTGTTCTCCTTAGCGTACACGAAGGCGAAGTCCGCGACCCTCATGGAGGCCTCCTCGGTGATCAGCTTGATGGACTGCACCACGCCGTCCACGATCTCGTGCTCGATGCCGGAGTACTCGCCCTCCGTGTTCTCTCTGATCGTCACCACGTCCACATTGTCGTATAGGGTTTTGATGCTGGAACATAATAAGTATACATCGATTAAGTCAAAGTCAAACAATTGGACATCACTGACATCGGTCAGAGGCCCTTGAGGCGGTTTAGAAACTCTGACACTAGAGTGTGTAGGGTCGGTAGACCTTTCTAAACTAAGGACATCGGTGAAGAAAAACATCGTGAGGAAACCTGGTCTTTCATAAGTCTAAAATCACCAATCCGCCTTAGACAAGAGAGGTGATCAATGGTCGTGCCTTTTTAGAAGAGGCCTTTGCCCTGCAGTGGATCAATAGTACCCTAGTACCTATTAGATAAGTTTTGATCTATAATTGTAGCTCATTGCATTTTCATGTTGTTTACAAGATCTCATCGCGTTATCTGAGTTTTATTTACTTTCAATGTGAAATAATACCCTAAGATCCCAGGGAGGGTAATCAGGCAGATAAAAAGAAGTAGGCAGCTTCGTCTTCTCATATTCAAATTCATTCATTTGCATACCATAATGTCAATAAAGGTGTTTTAATTGGCTTAAAACCTAGGTCCAAAAATGGACTTAACAAAGACCACGTTGTATCGATCTATCATAGTTTATAATACTTGGGCTAGTAGGTGGCCACGTTCATTACCTTCCGCGTCAGAGGCATTATTCAAATCGTCAAGGGTGCAGTTGGACGGACCACTGGGGATTTGGGACACTATAGCATACGAGACAGTTTATTCAGGAGCTCTGCAATCGTAGTAGGCGGCCTATCATCAAAATATAAACCGTAACTCGCAGTCGACAGTCTGTAGTAGAATAAGAATAGTCCAGTTGATTACGCAGCTCCTTTAGCCGAGCGTACCTTGGCAGGAGGCCAGCTATTCACACGCAGTGATGATGACAAATTCATGTACTTTTTTCGAACTGCATGTGTTGGTACCACACGCTAATTTAAGCATTAAATAGAAATAGATATTAAGTTTATTTTAAATGGACAAGATTATAATACAAATCACACGACAGATTATACAGACATGTATGTATCATTGAGAATGAGAAAATTAAGCATGTCATTATGCGGTACTGTTGTGTTGACTGTAATTTTACTTGTCAGCTAGCGAAACGTCTCGCATCGCTCGGGAGCAAAAGTCCGAAGTTTTGGGTGGATTTTCAAAAAAAAAAAACGATCTCAACAAAAAAAAAAACTTTCAAATCGATTCAGTCGTTCCCAAATGTTTCCATGCGAGATTGTCACACTGCAAGACAATAAATAGTCTGTAAAAGATTTTTGGAGGAAATAATAACAACTTTATTTGAGACATAATTTTGTTTTAGCATGCTGTGTCTATCGTATCATAATGTACACTGTATCATATCGCTACATACTGCTTGTATCATATTGCTTGTATTATTAGGATACACAGTGTAACAATTGTAGATAAATAAATAAATAAAATAAGTAAGTTCGTCCTGTGTTTAAACAACTTGCGGTAGTAAGTAAGTAGTAAGTACTGCAATGTATTTCGTTCCCACATTTCAATAAGGCATTGACCGAATCACAGCATGTCAGTAAAAACATGTCCGGCAGTTAGCTATCTGTCTCAACCTTGGACACGAATTCGCGAACAAAAGCCATTGACATTGCCTGATAGAGTTGAGATACCCTTATCTGTACGTGCTAAATGAAATATTTTTTATCTATATGATATAGCTAACTATCAACCTTCACAGTAACAGGTAGATAAGTGGGAATTTATCTTCTGGATACGCGGTTTAAATAAAAGAGGGCACATCCTTCTTAACAAAATATTATAAATGCAATAGTTTCAGGAGGATGAATGGATGTTTGTCACTCTTTCAAATGGCTGAATGGAATTAGCTGGTATACAAGATGTTGATTTGCATCCTCGTCGAATTTTAGGAGCTTGTCATAAAAAAATAGAAGTAATCAAATATAATTACGATACCTGGCCAATATCTAATAAACACTTGTTTTTTTAGTTGCAACTATCAAATAACAAAATTCCAGAATACTCCTCTTGCAAAATTCAGAATCGCCTAGTTGCGTATGCGGTAGGCAGAGTTGTCGCGCGGCTATATCAATGTGTACATAGCGCCTAAACCCTCTGGCGAGATGGCTAGCTCGAATGCGAAAATCACATAAAAAAAAAACAAAACCAATTTATTTTATTATTGAATCACGAGCATAGTTAACTCCTTGAATTTGACGAGGATACAAATCAACTCCTTGTATATGGTACACATTTAGATATTGATATAGCTTAACACAACACAATATTTATAAAAAATGGAGCCCTTTTACACCTGACGGTTGCTTCAGGCTAAAATTACGTAAGGGGTCTGAGCGCTATATTGCACATAGAAGTAAGAGGAAACGCAATTAAAGAAAGGGAGAGAAAGAAATGTACAATTGAGTTCGGATAATTAAGTTTTAGGGAACGAGTATTATATAAATCTAGCTGTAAACACATCTATTGGCTATACTTATATTTTTAACCATTGGCTGAGTACAACACCAGTTCAACAGCCCAGTAAAAAAAGTGTTATAACGTTAATTAATTGATACTACGTATAATTGCCACCATCTTGGAACCTATAAACTGCAGTACTATATACCATCACGCCTGTATTCCCCGAAGGGTTAGGCAGAGGTGTACCAAACTGTAGTACTATTCTGTAAAAGTCTACCTCGGTGAATTGAGCGTGTGGTAGCTAGCTTATTTCAAGCTCATTTTACCGAGGAAGCTTTCTACAGAATCGACCCGCTGATTGCTTATAAATTGATTACGATATGAAGGGCATCAGTTGACCTTTGCGCTATACTTACTCTAATGAATTATACATATAAATCATATAATCAATATTATTAATCTAAAAAAATGCAAACATGCAATAATTACGATAATGATACGTATCAACACACAAAGATTGCAAAAAAAAAATGATTGCATTTTAAATCCGTATTAAGTTATCAACATAATTACTTTACAAATATAATAAAAACCGGAAAAATCCGGTTTTTTTATTATCAACACGTGCTAATCTTTATCATAAAGCTATTGACCTTTCAATTTGTTTTATTGAACTATGACGTCTTGTATTTTTTCAGTGGGTCACAAGTTTGACATTAATTAATTAATTGGGTAGATGACTCCACTAATCAATTGACATACTTTTTATGAGCTGTCAAAACGCGATTCCCCATAGATTTTATATGACAATACTAAACTATGACGTCACTTTTTTGGTATCTCATTTCACTTACTATTTATTGATTTCAAAGCCTAATGTTACTATAAGCTTAATGAATAATGATAGTTTTTTAAAAATTAATCGGGTATTGAGAGCTAAAATAATGTTTATATTTTTAGAGAAGTTATGTGTCTTGGAAATTTTATTTAAGCCATTCAGTGCGGGCAACGGTTTAAGGGTGTTTCACACCCAATTGTAATCGACTTTTGTTGCTGACCGTACTACCTAAATGCTGTTCCAATTTTAAACCCAACCAGAAATCACCACTATTGGCCACGCAACTAGTTTTATGTTTATTCTTGAGGTTTTAATAGCTGGCGCTTGACTAACAATGCAAACATTACCATTTAGCACCTTATTATGTTGTCATAGAGCTGATTGGTGCTAAACAAACATTTTGGCGCCTTCATGAGAATTTACATAACATCGTGCCAATGGTTATTGGTTATTTATGAAACTGTAACATGTATGAAATAACATACAGGGTGGATTTTTCATACGGGGCAATAAGGGCAAGTAACTTAACCGTTGTTACAGGGAAACATTCTTCGGAGGCGAGAGATCCATAATTTTTGAGATATTCTGAACTGCATTCACATATTTTGGAAAAAGTGTACAGTCAGCGAAAAAACATGCAAAAATACCAAAAATATTTTTTTATGCCAATCGATCCTATTTCATGTCGTGATCGAAAGATTCTAAGGGACCAGTTCAGGTATGAGTATTAGAAATAACAGAAATCGCCAAAAACTTTTCCCTTGCATTACGCGAAACACACTATCAATTTCACGCCTATTTTCCACGAGAGATTAGGTTGAGGCAGAGGTACAAAAAATATTCACTGATGGCTACACTGCCTAGTATTTTTTATGGTTCTTTAGATCCACGAGGACGAAGACGCGGTCGGAAACTAGGTTTAGATGATAATAATAATGAGTCTTCGTCGTGATCTGACCTCTGTGGCTCTGTTAGATTGCAGTTAATGATATCTGTAATTTCTACTACGTGCTGTGCTTTCTGTTGCTATTTATACTTCGCCTTCTATTCATAATCTTGATACTTGTATTTTTTAACTTGGGACAAGCCCGCCACACTGTTCCCAAACCACTGCAACTCCTGTAAGCCAGAATCAACAGTGGCGACCACAAGAAAAGCGCCGAGACAATGAAGCTCGACGAGTCCCAGAGAAACGATTCAACTGTCTTGGATCCCGCAACGAAATAAATCAGAAAAGATTAGCGGAGGAGTAAGAAAAATATAATTTCCACTTCCCTTTCCTTTGGTATCCTAGCCTTTTTAGCCTAGTGGTACATTGGTACATCTCTGTCTAAGCAAAGGTTTACTAATGTACACCCACAGTTCGCCGGTATGTTTAGGTCCCATGTAATAGGGGGCGAGCTTATTGCCGTGAACCGGGCACTAATCCTAACTCCAGGCTGGTATTGTGAATTTCATGGAAATACTCAATAACACATTGCCCGACTCGGGAATCGAACCCGAGGCCTCCAGCGTAGCGCTCCCGCTTAAGACCACTAAGCTAACGAGGCAGTTTTTTTACTTTTTACACCCGTTACAATGAACCTAGCCGTCAGTTGTTAACTAACGCCCTCTCAGTTACCAAGATAAATTAACACTCTATAAATCAATTCAAACGTCCTATCATATTATAATATCGTGAACATTTTATCATAAAACAACTCAAGTGATTGAGAAATGAATTTATAGCGCCCAGATAACATTTAAACACAGGTAGAATATTGAAATGTCGATAGTAATATTGGATTAAGTTTTTAATACAAGACCCAATTATTATTTATTAAATGTATTTTTAGATTATTTTGTAGGTTGTTATAGTCTTATCTATGGATATTGTTACACAATGAGGAAGTAGGTATGTATATGATAAAAGTATTTAATAGTGGGAGGGGGTGGTAGACTGGTAGCCTAGTAGTCCCTTATCGAACCGATAATATAATATAACTTGTCCTTGCGTTGTTGCTAGAAGTACTGCAACATGTTTGTGAAATATGTTTTTAGTTTCAGAAACACAAAATCAAGGCTCATACAAATTACCATTCCGAATCATTGAAAATCGATTTGTAATCGACTCGGATTGAATCAAAAAGCCGACAGCAATACGCTAAATAATAAAGAGTGGGTTAAAAATGTAAAGGCGATACAAGATTTGGTTTTCAACATTTACATTTGGTATTTTTTTTGGGAAATCCTCTAAGGTAAGTTACACCGAGACGATACGCGACGCGACACTGCGTGCACCTTTTAAAAGAGCGACTCAATATATAACTTTATTTACTACAAGGAAAGATACACATTTAATTGTTTGAATTCAGATACGTTGCACCTTCTTACAATGAAATGTGTGTCTTTTCGTCTAGTAATTAAAGTTATATTTTGAGTAGCTCTATTAAAATGTGAACTGAGCCATAGACTGCTTCCCCCTCGACGAAGGCGGAGGGGGTGTGTCGGAATCCTGCCGACTAAAACCCCAATGTATTCACGAATGTAACTACCATTGGTCGGGACAAGGATGTCGCTTTGGGCATTCTTTTGCACCATAATACCATTTTACTGACAAACGAGCACCTGTATGTAACAATCTAAGACTCCATTTTGACCTCGAATCTTAACTGTCTTATTACAGGCGAATGCTACCGGTTAGGGGGAGCGCCTTTACCTGCTATATTTGCGCATTGGTTTGTCAGACCGACAAAACACAATTTCGCTTAAGTGCCTCATTAGCCTAGTAGTTCTAACCGCGACTGCTACACTAGAGGTCTTGGGTTCAATTCCCAGCCCAGGTCGAACAAAAAGAGAATTTATCAAAAAAACCCAATAAAGGTTTTTTGTTAAATTCTCAGTAGCAGCTCGGAGTTAAGATTTGTGCCCGGTTAATGGAAATAGGCTCGCCCCCTATTACATAGGACGTAAATCATACCGGCGGACTGTGGGTGTATATTAGCAGCACACCTTTGCCTAATCCTTCGGGGAAATCAGGCGTGGTTATATGTTGTACTCACTATTTCTATTTGGTGCGAGTAAAGGAACGTAAATGTTACAAATTGTATCGTTACAGGTTGCGCACTGTAATGCTCGGTTCTCTTCACTCATTGAAATAATGTTCTAATCTGAACTGTTAGGTACATTACAGGCGAAGACTCCCGGAGGGTAGCCCCATTATAATGCATTGATAGGTATGACATGGCGCCGCCGACCGATCGATCGAGGTGAACGTCCTAGCATGTCTCGGCAGTAAGCCAATTTGCTAACTTACATTGTTTATATAAAGGGACACTGTCTTGTGATATGTGTGCCTTCCTCATAACATACCATCACGCCTGTATTCCCCGAAGGGGTAGACAGAAGTGCACCACTGCACACCCACATTTCGCCAGTATGTTTAGATCCCGTGTAATAGGGGGCGAGCCTATTGTTATTAACCGGCCCAAATCCTAACTCCGAGCTGCTACTGAGAATTGCCTTAAATTTTCATATTTCCAAAGGATTGAGTCAATTGTAATTCAATGGTTGCGTTCGTCGCGTTAAAGCTACTACACACAGACGCGATACAGAATGACAGTGAGATGACAACCTAATCAGCACTTTAACAATGTGAGATAAGAATCAGTAGATATCCCAGACATGCACACGTTCAAAGAGATGTCAGCGTAGTAGATGGGGCTCGCTAGGGTCAGCGCCCGCCAGGTTTGTGGAACGCAAAGGGCATTACGAGAAACACGGATGGGTTTTAGTCAGTAAGAGTCTGACACTCCCTTTCGATACGCCCAGAGCGGAAGAAGTCATTTGATGATTTCTCATCCTCAACAAAAACGGAGCGTCCGGAGCGGGGATCCACACCGTGTATCGACGAATATTAGCGTACGACCCTTAAAGTACAAGGTTGCTAATAGCTTTGCTAATTAACATATAACAATAATTATTAACAGAGAGACATGTGATATTTGATTACCACAATCAGAGACCTTGAACGTAGTCTAGACTTGTTATCAGAGGCGATTACCATTGACCCACAAAGTGTCAGGTTTAACTCATGTCAGCTATAATTACTAATGTCTTGGTTTACTTTACCTATAACCATATTATTACCTATGTGTGTGTTACTGCCTCGTTAGCCTAGTGGTCCTAAGCACGACTGCTACGCTAGTGGTCCTGGGTTCGATTCCCAGGTAGAGCAAAAAGTGTTATTGGGTTTTTCTATGAAATTCTCAGTAGCAGCTCGGAGTTTGGATTTGTGCCCGGTTAATGGCAATAGGTTCGCCCCCTATTAAGTACATGGGACGCAAATATACCGGCGAACTGTGGGTGTACATTGGCACACTTCTGCCTAACCCTTCAGGGAATACAGGCGTGATGGGTGATGGTACCTATATGTAACCTATAACTATACAAAACACCAAGATTCTGGATACTTGAATGCTGTGCCCTACAGGGTCCATAATGATCTCAACTATACATATATTTACCACCTAAGAATAGATACGGGAAAAGCAATAAAGATATTGAATATACTATATTATAAAGCTGTAGAGAGATTTTTGTTTATTTAAACATGCTTATCTCTGGAACTACAAGTCTGATAGTAAAAAAATCTTATTGTATATGATAGCCTGACTCATTACAAATAGTATAGCGTACATAACATCACGC
Source organism: Caradrina clavipalpis (assembly GCA_932526535.1). Taxonomy (NCBI): domain Eukaryota; kingdom Metazoa; phylum Arthropoda; class Insecta; order Lepidoptera; family Noctuidae; genus Caradrina; species Caradrina clavipalpis. The sequence goes on from OW052101.1 coordinate 1,457,553, forward strand.
TACGACCTAAAAGAGCGGAGCAGTAACCAAAAACAAAACTTAATGCAGTCGTAACCATAGGGTATAACTATACTAGAAAGGTTTAGGTAGTTAACTAAATGTAAACAAAACAAACCACGTGTCTCATGGATGCTAAACCTTTCACTTCAAATTTTAAAATTGTATCATTTAAAGTCGTATAATAATAGGCTCTAGTCTATATCAGAATTTGAGGAACTATCTGCCACGTTAATAATAAAACAATCAGTGGTATTATCAATCATTTTATCTAATTTAAACATTTTCTGTTCTTGTTTTATTACATGACCCTCACAATTTTTAAAGGCGCCATGTTAATCGACTAAACGTAATACCTGCAATTTTAGTTGCCATACTACATCACAGGCGTACTCTTCAATTTAGCGACGTTATCTAATTCATCGTATCTTCTAAAAGGTTTTGGGAACCTGTCTTTTTAGGCTCTTTACAATAGACAGATTACAAAATATTATACTATTTTATAAAACTAACAAAAAACTGGTGTCCAAACAATGACATCTATGAAGAGTAGTTTACGAATAAAAGATAAAGTTTAACATACATTAATAAAAGAGAAAAGTGTCGTATAAATAGAAATTAGAATTGATTTTGTTGTAACGTATTTTTAAACAAGGAAGTGTCAACTATAAAAAACCTTTTCTACGATTTGTTTACCTTTAGTTAACTACCTAAACCTTTCTAGTATAGTTAAAGATAAAACGCAGAACAAAAGCCAATTTTCTTTGTTCTTAAAAATGTTAATGTAATTTTATGTAACTTTTATTCTCAATGTTATCAGGTATAGCATGGTACTTAGTTATTTTATTTACCTAAGTTTATTGTATGTTGTACATGAGTAACATTTGTTACATGATAAGAACATTATTTTCCTTTAACTATGTTTCTGGATATCGGACTTAAATGGAGGCTTGGTTCCTTGACAACAGGAAAAAGATATTTGATGTTCCAATCATCAGAAAAAAATATCTAAAGAATTAACATGGTAGTTTGTCATATTTTCTCCAAGGTACAGTTCTGCATGCCCAAATTAAAGGAGATAACTATGCTAGTGTTTCTGAACACAAATCAATAATATACAAAACCTATCATGTTGATTCTTCAGAATGATATTCAACCGTTAAAACCAGCCTTCCAATGAATACTTTGAATATTTCCAAATTTTATTTTGTGTACTATAAGAATAAGCCGACTAAATAAAGATTGCAAGAACTCATAAATAAAGGCTTAGCACTAACCAACAGAGTGCATTTTCCTGTGCAGTTTTCTAACACTTTATCCTTATACAAGACATTGACCGAGTTACACTTGTCATTTTTCATTGAAACCAATATAGTATAAAAGAAATACATACCCTTGAATACTTCTGCAAGGCCTGACGTTAGCGTACAAGTCAAACTCCTTACGCAGAGCCAAGTTGAGTGACCGGTAGCCTTTGCCGATCGGAGTCATCAGGGGACCTTTAAGACCGATCTTGTTAGCGTTGACAGAGTCAATGGCTTTCTGTGGGATGCCCATCTTGCCATCTGGGCCCTAGAACCAAATTGTTAAGTTAATTTTATGGTTTTTTTTTTATTTGATTGGATTGGTTAGGCATGTTTTTAAATTTAAAATTCTTGCTTTCAGTCTCCTTGGTAAAATGTTGCTTTAGCATTACTATGAGGACTTACTCTAGTAGTGATCATTGTCAAAAGATGATCCCACTAAAAAGGTCACATAAAAATTCTGTCCCACAGAATCAATTTATGTAGTATTCTGTGGACATGAATACTGCTGCAGACAAGGATATTGTGATCAATTTATGTAACCCAAACCCTACAAATTATTAGCATGACAATGCACAGCAATATGAGCCTAATTCTATCAACATTAAGAGCTATGGTGTAAATTACAGTTTATTCAATACTGAAATAGGCCACTTCACAGACTAATTGGTTCAAAGATACTCTCCAGAATAAGTATGTGTAACAAAATATGTAAATGTAAAAGAAATATGTGAACCGTAAAGAAAATACAATTATTCTTCTTAGAATAAAAATAGTCATGATAAGGAATACTGATAACATTTTAAAAACCTGTAAATATTGATTACATTTTGATGTTTTAAGTCAGAAATACATTGATTACAAATGTTGACATTGGTATAATTAAACAATACTGTTTATGTGATTATCTTAGACACAATAATAATTGTTGTAATAATTTAATGCCATACATTATGGTGCAGTAAATCTAACTAGATAGTAATACAAAACACGGTACTTACCCGAACAGCTGTGACGTCGACCTCATCCCATTCGATAGGAACTTTGGCGGCCTCGAAGATCTTCTGCACAGCGACCGTGATCTCAGGACCAATACCGTGGCCGGGGATCAGCGTCACCTTGCGCACGCCCGAGCTGTACTGCGCGGCACCGCTCCGCCTGGCAGGCACCTACACAGCACCAGCAAATACCAGTCACATAACCTCAAAGACATCACCAATTAATCACAAAAAAAAAAATATGTAACCTCATTTTTCCCTCTCTTATTCAACCCAGAACAACCGCTTGCACCCGGCTCCAGCCATTTCAATATTGAACCATACACTTTACTCTCACGAAAAGGTTCCAAAAGCACTTTTATGTAATTCTTCGACATAACTATACTACTACGTCTATTTTTGGATGACGGGAATTGTTAACACAGTAAACCACAAAAGCAATAAGTTAGGAAGATTCATGCAAAAGGAATCTGTAATAGTTGTTATGCAACACGTCTATAAACTTACAATTTTCCTGATAATTCTTGCGGCCATTTCTCAAATTTTCGCTAATTCGACGAGTGATAACTCCGCGGTGAAGGGCGGAGGGGGAGGAAGCTGCAGGCAGCGCGGTAACTAGTGTAACTACGCATGACCGGAAACAGCTATCAAGGACATTTCGAACGTTCCAAGACAATTAAAAAAAACAAAAAAATATTACATGTATTCAATTTTAGTAAATTATAAATTATGCATATTTAAACTAACAAATAATTAGGACAAAAAAACACAAAACAAAATGTCAAGAAAAAAACTAAACCACCAGATTTAATCACCGTATGGCAATATTGATTAACATAGAACTTGGGTTTACACGGGTTTACAAGACATAAAAGAGACTTTTTTAGGTAAATAATAAATATAAATCTCTATTTAGCAGTAAAATAATTTCACAGGATGTCCATGATAATGGCAACACAGTACTAAATACCAAGAAAGAAAAAACTGACGTATCAGCCCTAGAGTTCACACTTGTGGAGATGCCCACAAGCCTAAAGAAAAACCTGTCAGAACATTGAGTACATACGTCCATTGCCTGCATTTTGAGTCAAATTGTAATTGATTTGTGTGAAACGTATAGTATTCAGTGATCATTTCGTATATTTAACTTGATATTTTAAGGCGTTGGCACGTAGATATGGTTGGTCTTCTTTGGATAAAAGTCAATGAATGTCAACACTGGCATTTTTATCTTGTCTTTCACGATTAGAGTGGGTAGTTACTTTTATTGATACTAGAAGTTTGAATTATTAATCGATTAAGTACTTAGAATATGCGAGATAGATTCTCGCATGTATAATAAGAAATCAAAATTTTTAATCTTATTAATTATTACTAATGTTAATGTATAAAGGTAAGAAATACCTTTTAACCTCTGTAACGATGGGTAAAGAAAATGTTTGTCATTCCAAGATATGATTCAGACGGTATTGTTGCTATATGAAGTCCGACAAGGTTCTTTGAACCTGGCAAAAACTTAAGAATGTACTGGAAAACACCAAGTTAGTTCTTCTAGTTTTTTTTTAAATTATGTTTTTTTTTAACGATGTCAAATCATCCAATGACGTCTCCCACCCTTTGTGTTAGACTTTTACTGACTAAAACCCATCTATGTTCCTTCTTGAGCCCTTTGCGTTCCGCATCTCTTTCGAACAACCCACAGCCCCGGTAGGCATCGGCCCTGAGTGGCCCCTCCAAAGTTTGCTGACATCTGGGTTTTTACTTTTTTAATTATCGATATTTTATTACATAAAATCCGACTAGATGCGATTACCTCTCTAGTGCCGTGCCGTAGTGCCGTCTTGAGTGCCGTTGTGCGTTCCACTTTTATCTTGACCGACTTCACCAGTGGTGTGAGTGTGAGTCTCGGTGTGAGTGTGATGCTGACTTTGTTGATAATTTGTTTGTTGACTTGAGTCTTGACACTTGACAGTTAAGTTGTCAATATTTTCACTAACGAAATTGGGAAAACTTAATCTATCGTTATTATAATAATATTATTTATTGTTTGTGTTGTGAATGTTCTGCATTCCTTTTTGATTCGTGTAATTTATAATGTTATATTATTTAGATAAGTGATAATAAGTGTCGAAGTAGGTCGCTTGAAAATGGATCATCAGCCCCTCTCATTAAAATTGGCTTCAATGGGCCTTATTTCTCAATGTAAATTGAAAGAGATTCTATTATTATGCGGTGATAAAAAGGATCTTATTATAGATCCTACACTTATCAAACCATTGGAGAGAATTTGCGGTGTGAACTGGCTTCGGTAAGTTGAATATTTTATGATACTAAAATTAAATTTCCATAATATTATGATCTGTATGATCCTGGTGCATAATTTCAACTTACGGTTTTTTTATCTTTTCAGACAACATGGTATCGACAAAATATACAAAATGGACCCACAGCTAGGCAGCACAGCCAACACAAATCGAGTGTACTTTATACCAGCCTGCATTTTGAAATACAAATGTGTCCTCGACCAGATCGCATCAGTACTTAGCCAGAACCCTGCCCTCGCAGACCTGAACTGCTTCCACATCATCATAGTACCTAAAGTACTCACAACATATGACTCTGTGCTTGAAAGTAAGGGGCTGTATGGGATAGTGAAACTCCATACATTTTCATGGGAGCTCATGGCTTTGGACGAGCAGCTCCTCAGTTTAGAACTACCATTTCTCTTCAAGCAACTGTTTGTGGAGCAAAACCATTCATTGCTCTCTAGCATATCCATGTCATTATGGAGTCTGTTCCACGTTACGGGAAAACCTAAGGCAATATTTTCTGTGGGGAAACTATCTGCTAGTGTTCTAGATATGTTAGAGATTTACAATGAAACATATGCCAGAGATTTTCTTGACACACATAGCTCTAAAGAAATTGGAGCGTTGATTGTGATTGATAGAAACCAAGACTATGCATCAAGTTTACTCACCCCTGCAACCTACAGTGGCTTACTAAGTGAATTGTTTAACATAAACTGTGGACACCTAGACTTGAATGTGAAAGAGACAAAAGTGAAGAAAGGTAAACTAGACTTTGGGGCTGAAGAAAGCAGTTCACCTTCCAAAAACACAGTCATGACGTTAGATAGCTCAATAGACACTTTATACGGAGAGATTAAACACAGGCATTTCTCTGAAGTCTTGAGCGTGTTAAGTTCTAAAGCAAAGCTTTTGAAAAACGAGGATATTAAAGCATTAGGTATACAAGAAATAAAACATTTCGTAGCAACCAAGTTGCAGCAAGTGTCACTGTTTAAACAGAATCTAGTCAACCATGTACTTGCGTGCGAGACAATCATATCGGAAATGAGCAACAAGTTCGAAAACTTGAAGCTTGCGGAGACTGAGATGTTAAACAATAGGAACAAGAAGTCTAACTTCACATTTGTTGATGAAAACTTTGGAACAGACATCCATATTTATAATAGTTTACGTCTCATGTGTTTACTCAGCTTAACTCAGTCTCTATCATATGACGAGTACAATGCTTTAGTTAGTAAATATTTACTTGCTTTTGGATACAAATATTTGTATGTTTTCAACAACCTCATCAATGCTGGGTTGCTAGTCCAACCGTCAAGTCCGAAACTGTCTCTTAACATCTCAAATCTTGGGAATCTTAGCGACAGATTACCGAAATGGCAGAATGAATTCCAGAGTACAGCTAATAAGTTGAAGCAGCTTCCATCCCAACCAGACAAGGTTGGTAATACATCACCCAGTTATGTTTTCCATGGGGGCTATGTACCGTTAGTTGCAGTTGTCTGCAATGCAATACTAACGTCTGATACATTTGCTGATGCTCTATCAAAACTATCTGCTATATCAGATTTGCGGGTAGGTGGTAAAATTCTTGACAAATTCAAAGATGGAATCGAGACACTGAATGAGAAACTATCGAATTTAAAACTGCAGAGTGATTTAGAATTTGGATGTAAAGATGTTAGAAGTTTGGCTAAGGTATTGAAGAGTGAGCCAAACAAAGGAAGTTGCTTTCCTTTGAAACCTAAAACCGTGTTAGTGTATGTAGTGGGGGGTGTGAACTATGCCGAAGTAGCAGCTTGTGACTTGGTGCAGACTAATACAGGAAGTAAAATATTTGTGGCCAGTGACTGCATATCCAGTGGAGCTGATTTGATGGCCGCTAATACTTGAAATAAAGAATACAGTATTGGGAAATGAAGCTATTTATTAAGAAAGCCAGTTTATTGGAGTAAGTGACTGAATGTCACTAAACTTTAATACCTATTACATATTTTACCCTGAATATAGATCTTAAATGTCTGACAATTTTTCCAAATTTTATTCTGCAGTAGACATAAATTAGTTATAAAAGTTTGGTGATTTTCGCACTAGGGCTTATTTTAAACCACCTAAGGGGCAAAATCACCTAGGCACAGGGATGTTTGAAGATTTATTAATTTATGTTTCTCAATTTTAACTATGTTAGGTATATGGTTAGTCTGTACTGCTAATAGAAAAATGTTGAATCCCATCTTGAATGTAACTTGTACAATTTCAATCTACTATTGTGCATGGAAACCTTTTTTTTTTAGAGATGGGAAATCATCAAATGACAATTTACTGACTAAAAGTCATCTATGTTCCTTCATGTGCCCTTCGCGTTCCGGGGGCGCGGTATCTCTTCCGAACAACCCGCAGTGCATGGAAAGCTTTAAATGTGGTTGATATTATTCTTGCTATCGTTGTACTTATATTTTATAATTGTTCCTCAAAGGAGACCTAAGGTAACCATGTATGTTTTCCAGTGAATTTTTATTTTTAAGCTAATAAATGTGTCATAATATGATTGTTTTAAGTATATTTAAGGATTTTGCAAATCAAATAGATAGATACAAAAATGAAATCTCAGTTATATTAAAATAGCTTTTTATTATAATTCATGAACACTTATAATACCTATTATTATCACAGAATATTGTTCGTTTCCACAGTGCTAATCAATTTTATGTAACAAACTTGAAAATTATACTTTACAATTTACATAGTCCAAACATAAATTTTGTCAATAAATAATCACGATAAACACGAGAGCTTTTTAATTTTTTTTCTGGTGGCAAGAAAAGTTCTTTAAACTTTTAAACAAAAAGCGACTTTTCCAATATAAATAACGATTACATTTTTTTAAATATTGATACAAAATTGAAAAGTATTTGTCGTAAAAAGGCTAAATAGCCAATTAGTCTAACCAGAGACACGCTTTGACCATAGACACCAACCTGCACGGGGAAGTCTACATGTCCCCATGGAAAAACAGGCATAAGCGTCTCCCCGCACACGGTCGATTTTTGATTGAATATTTCGGTCCGATTTTTTATTTCTGTCGGCGAGAAGAAATCTGTCACAATATCGGCCATGTGCGGAGAGCCTAATTCTGACTTATCAACCACACAGTATTCCTCCGAATACCATAAAACAAAATGGCGGATGCTTTCTTTTGCTTTTAAAAAGTCACGGTCCATTTGGTACTCGTCCATTGCCAAAGCGTAGTCGAATGATTGCGGCCTATTTCCTCCAGTACTGCGCGAACTTGTGGAACTGTTCGACCAGTACCGCCATGACTGCTGTCACCGACATGTCGAGGAGGTTCTGAAGGTAGTGCACTGCTTCCTCATCGCCGAGGTCTAGCCTGAAAGGGTAATAGTTTGTGTTAGTTATAAGGATAGCATTGGTTCATGTAATTTTTTGACAAGGGCAGACTTGTTCGGTATACAATTTAAAGGCGAGTATTATGGAACGATGCTCTAGTATCACAGACAATGAAGTAGCATAGACAACGAATGTTGCATCATAGTGAATCACTCATTCTTCCGCTAATCTAAATAGGAAATATTTTTTTGTTTGTCTGTTTGTACAGAATAGGCTCCGAAACTGCTGGACCGAATTTAACCATTTTTTCGCCAATAGATAGCTACAGATACCGGTACGGATTCTGGGAGCCGACTTTCACTTGCGCAGATGTGAAATAGCGCTCAATATCCGTGCCGGTGCCTATATATTACTCCCGCATAACAGGCTATATAACATCACGCTACGACACATAGGAGCGGGGCAGTAACCAAAGATGTAACATAACTCGAGTCAAACAAGCCACACGGAAGAAGTCACGGGCAGTTCGCTTCTTCTTCTCTATCGTGTTGGCATTACTAAGGTCTAAACTCTGTAACCAGGTTCCACACACCCTAGTGTCAGAGTTTCTAAACCCCCACAAAGGGCCATTAGTAATAGTAGTAGTTCGCTGGTAAATATAATAATTATAAGGTATAATCAGTAAATAATACCTACATAAATGAATCTGATGGGGTTGCGTCAACGATCAATATTAAATGTTCCTTTCGCACTGACTAATTATACACGGAATGTTTTTTCAATAAGAAGTGCACTTAGTTTTAATAGACTTCCTAGGGACCTTAATATTGACTTGTTCTGCACCAGTGTAGCGACCTTGAGGCGGCTTTTGGCACAATTATCTTAACAAATTGTAATAACTTGTATGTACTTTTTTATCAAAGTTTTCCTTATCTATGTGTGGAGGCTTGTATTTAGCTATTTGTTAATACCAAATTCTGTATATCACTTGTTTATTAGTCTGTAAGCCTTCTGTAAAATAAAATAAATAAATAAATAAACTTAATGTGTACATACCTCAGCTTGTCCTGCACTTTCTTCACAGCCTTGTCAGGCTCGAGCGCGATGTCGGGCACTGACGCGTCCACCATCAGCGAGAACAGGTTCAGCATCAAGTTCGCGTGTCTGTACAACAAAAATACCTTTATAACCTATTATATATATTATTATGATATATTTATTATTTAAGTGTTATTAAGTATTCCTTTGAAATTCTCGTAAGCAGCTCGGAGTCAGGATTTGTTCCCAGTTAATGGCAATAGCCCGCTATTACATGGGACCTAAACATACCGGCGAACTGTGGGTTTTGAACTCAAAATCAACAAGTACCAAGAGAACAAATGAATGTGATTGTTGGGATTGTTCTTATATTGGATTCTATTACAAGGCAAATAAAGTTGATATTTCTTTAACACTGCAGTGCGCTAGGTCTGAAAAATACATCAACATACCGTCGTAAATGTAAGAAGGCAGTATAGCACTGCTTCCGGAACTCGTGGTACAGTTCCGAGTGGACCCCGCCCATGGCCTCCACCATCTCCTTGCTGAGCTTCATGGGCGGCGGCAGCGGCTTGGGGTCGCGGCCCAGGATGTAGCCGAAGTCGATGTGGAACAGCGCGCCCGCCTTCGTCAGCAGCAGGTTGTCTAGGTGACGGTCGCCGACGCCTGGAACAGGGAACAAGAAGAATTGTGAGGAAAGAGATACATTATGATTAACTGCGTTGTAAGCCTGGTGGTACTAAGCGCAACTGTTACACCAGAGGTCTTGGGTTCGATTGCCAGGACGAGCAAAGCGTTATTGGGTTTTTCTATAAAACTCAGTAGCACTTAAAAACCGAGCATAAATCCTAACTCCGACCGTTAGGATTTATGCCCTGTTATTGCTTAGCTTCCATGTGCACGAAGCCGCGGGCGGAAGCTAATAGTTCAAAATAGTAGAAAAAATAAAAGCCTGAAGAAGATTTCTAGTTAGTGATCTTACTGAGAGCTCATCAAACAAGTTTTTTTTTTTAACCTGTGGTATGTAATTCGTTTCTAATTACCTCGTATTTTCGCGGGGCTTGCGGTTTCCTAATATTGCCTTGATTTATCCCCCGAATTTTATCTGATACCAACTCTCATTGAGATTTGACAGCAAAAATATTGAATCCAATATTTTTTGTTATACTTTCAACAATTTTATTGTATCAAAATAATACTCACCAAGTAAATAAGTAATAACACAGTACCCAGCACAGCTTCTAATATAAGTATCCATAGTCTCCGGTTTAATCCCATAGGGGGCGCCCTCACAAGGATTATATTTCCTGAAGAAATTCTGTATACTACCCTCCGTTGCCAACGCTTCAGCCACCGTCACAGACTCTATAAACTGTAGGAAACCATGCTTCGAACTTGTTGCTAGGACCTTGTAAGGGGTCAATTTTAAATCTAGATTTTCTCTTCTTAATAATTTGTCCATTAACGTGATCATTTGTAGTATAAGTTGGTCTTGACGTAAGTCGTCACCGTGCTTGAATATGGCCTCGTACTCCATGCCTTCTGTTGTTAAGAAGGTCAGTTTTGAAGGCATTAGGGCTGACTTGAATAGACTCGCTTTTTTGGCGACGATTCCTTTGGAAAGAGAAAATTTGAGGTTAGGAAAAATTTTGAAGTTTTAAGAAAGGAATATGGTGCAGCGGGGCAATCTCGACAACGGGAAATTTCACCTAATCTTAGTAAAATGTAGAAGTTATTAAGATTAGTTGAAATTTCCCGCTGTCGAGATTGCCCCGCTGCACCTTATTGAAAATTTTGTTATTAAACTAAAGTAGTAGTAGTATTTGGAAGTACATTATCATTCTAAATGTAGACTGGATTGCATTGAGAATTTACTCAATGTTACAAGGGTTCAAAAAACCGGCCAAGTGTGAGCCGGACTTGCACACAAAGGCTTCTGTACCACCGCACAACCTTCTGTACCAACCATGTTATTTGTACGGGATTTAATAACTATGTCCTTTATTTTATAACTTTATTTTTATTATTTGTTCTTATATCGGCTTTAGTTACACAGTGTTTCTTTTTTGTCAATTTCAATTATCTACCAGTTACGGTTTCAAAGATGCAGCGCCGTGACAGACAGCTACTCAAAATGTATCGCTATTTATTACACGAAAAGATACACATTTCATTGTTTGAATTAAGAATATCTTCTCACAGTGAAATATGTATCTTATAGTGTAGTAAATAAAGTTCTATTTTAAGTAGCTCTATTAACGTGCGCTCAGCGTCGCGTCTCAGTGTAAACTGACTCTTAGTTAATAGGGTTCCGTTTGGCACCTTTTGGGTACGGAACCCAAAAAAAAGTGTTAAAATAAAACTCACCTTTAATAGTAACATTAGGGTCTAACGGGAAGGGCATGGGCTCGAAGTTGGTGAAGTTGAACTTGAAGGCGTCGGGATCGGCGAGCAGTTGCTGCAACCGGTCGGCCTTCTTGTTGCGGTTGCCGGACTCTCTTGCGACGCACTTGACGAGCCGCACGAGCTTGTCGATGAACACCTGCTGGCGCGCCAGGAACGACCGCGTGCGCTGGTGGGAGCTGTTGCCTGGGGATACAATAAGTCAAGGTATTTAAATGTTACAAGTCGTTATTATGGACTTTTACTTTACTCCGCAAGAGGGCGTTTTATAGGTTGTACTAGCAACCCACACTAGCTTCGTAGCGACCTTAAAAGAAAGAGGTTGTGCTTTCGATACTATGTTAAATAACGTTGAATGACTTTCTAACTGTGAGCAGGCCTCCGTCACTCGTTCAAGGTTACTCTCTTAAGTGCCTACGGCTCACCTGCGCCCGGGCGGGGAATCCAGTCGGATCAGACAGCCCTTGTGTGACGCGCGTTATTGCTCTCTCTCTCTAGCACAACACGACAGACGACGAAGTACATACTATGGGGCGTCTGCGTAAAGTACATTTTACCGCGCACGACCGTTTTTTAGGTAATTAAAGCGTTAATTGTTGGGTTTTTTCTATGGAGTGAAGTATCTGTACATATTTAATCTGTGCTGTGAGTTCGAATTCAAAGCGCATTTGCACAAATATCACAACCCAAGTCCAACTGTTTACAGCAGATTTTTTTAATCCATACAAATTTTGTCATTCTCCTGTCATACAAAAATACCATACAAATTTCAGCTTCATAGATCAAGCTTTAGTTGTCGTAATTTCGTTTTTAGGCAGGGAGTGGCCATTTGCTTTTATAATAATTGATATAATTTTACACTTTTTTTTACATTTACAGTCAAAGCAAAGCATTTATTTCAATTAGACCATTTACCGGTACTTTTGAATTGTCAAGAATCTGTATACAGTAAGTGGAAGCTAGTTGTCTACTTACCCTTAGCGAGTCGATGGCTGAAGGTCCTCATGACGGCGAGGTACATGGCCCGGGCGGCGTGGTCCCTCCCGCCGTCCTGGTCCTCGCACTCAATGAGCAGGTACCAGTACAGGTAGTTCGCCACCACGCTGTTGTTGCAGGCGCGGGAGATCAGGAACGACGCCAGGGAGAGGCGCTCTTCAGACGGGTCTGTGCCTTCGCTGTGGAGTTTATATCATTGTTAGTGTGAGGATAGCTGCTAATAAGAATATACCATCCATCTCGCCTGTACTCCCCGAAGGGTTAGGCAGAGGAGTATATCAATGAACATCCACAGTCCGCCGGTTTGTTTCGGTCCCATGTACTAGGGGCCGAGCCTATTGCCATTAACCGGGCACAAATCCTAACTCGCTGGTTTATCGTAGCTTTACACCTCCGACACCATCATCATCTGCCTAGCCTTGTCCCAACTATGTTGGGGTCGGCTCCCAGTCGAACCGGATGCAGCTGAATATCAGTATTTTACATGGAGCGACTGCCTATCAGACCTCCACAACCCAGTAATGGGTAATACGATACTCTTGGTAAGACTGGTTGTCAGACTTTCTGGCTTCTGACTAACAGTAACGACTGTCAAAGATCTACAAATGACAGCCGGGACCAACGGCTTTACGTGCTTTCCGAGGCACGGAGGAAACTCGTTATGGTAAATGGTCACCCATCCACAGACCAACCTCGGCAAGCGTTGCTTAACCTCGAAGATCGGTCTATGCGGCACATCACCGACACCATACGAACGAATTACCTACTGCAGTATAGTTACCTAAACGGGTTGTTGTTGTCGGCGTTGCTGTTGTTGTTGTTGCCACTGACGCTGTTGTCGAGCGCGGCGATACGAACGAATTACCTACTGCAGTATAGTTACCTAAACGGGTTGTTGTTGTCGGCGTTGCTGTTGTTGTTGTTGGCACTGCCGCTGTTGTCGAGCGCGGCGATACGAACGAATTACCTACTGCAGTATAGTTACCTAAACGGGTTGTTGTTGTCGGCGTTGCTGTTGTTGTTGTTGGCACTGCCGCTGTTGTCGAGCGCGGCGATACGAACGAATTACCTACTGCAGTATAGTTACCTAAACGGGTTGTTGTTGTCGGCGTTGCTGTTGTTGTTGTTGGCACTGCCGCTGTTGTCGAGCGCGACGGGCGCGTCCTCCACGCTCGCGTCCGTCGAGCGCCGGCTCGTCATCGATGACGTCATCTCGCTCGCTGTGAGCACTGGGAAGTATAGGAGTGTCTTTATTACAACACCAATCAAAGCAAGTACCAATGTGACTGTTTCTAATTCATATGTACTTTCAAAGTTTATCTTGGACATCACTGACATCGGTGACCATGTCAGAGGCCCTTGAGGCGGTTTAGAAACTCTGACACTAGGGTGTGTGGGGTCGTAAGACCTTACTGCTCACACGAAAAGTAGAATATTCTCTTACTCAACAACGGGTGAAACAAGATCTTCAATGATTTCTATTGAAATAAATGACAGCATTGTCCTGTACTTGATTAGAAAATCGCTATATTGGAAGATCGCAAAAAAAAAATACAAATTATTTCCGAATTGTGTTTAGGAATTTATTTTTATTTATATATACCATCACGCTTGATTTCCCGAAGGGTTAGGCAGAGGTGTACCAATGTACACCCACAGTTCGCCGGTATATTTAGGTCACATGTAATAAGGGGCGAGCCTATTGATATTTTTATTTATTGTTATAGAATTTATATTAATTTAAAAAAAAAAACAACAGGTATTTTCTATGAAATGTAACCTCAACCCATCTCACCGGAGGCGGACAGCAGACTGGCCTGTGAGCCCCTGTGTCCGCTCTGCATGAGGCGACTCTCGCGAGACTCCAGCTCCGCCGTCGTCGGGTCCTTGCCGCACACGCGGGCGTACTCTGGGAATATACACATAAAACATATTGGAAACTGTCTTTTCAGCCTACCAACATTTCTTAAAACAGTAACATTTTAATATTACCTTGTAATTTCAGTTGTTGAATTGTCAATTCTCAGCGCAGAGTGGAGCGTTGAAAATAAAATAGTACGTAAGGCAAAGTAATATCACGGGGTCTCAACGGGAACGAATTATAATTAGTCTTGAAAAAAAATCATAGATGGCAGTATAGGTTACTCTAACAAAATTTACAACCACTAAATTGCGTTAAACGGAAGATTTTGGCTGAAGTAAGATTAGTAAATAATAAAACTTCATTGCTCAAGGCTGATTTATCTATTTACATTCATAAATCACGTAATTTCGGCAAAAAAAAACTGAAAACTTTAACTTCCATTCGAACGTGATTCGAACCCATAGAATGATAAAGTCGTTAGATGCAGCTATCTGTGTTACCCATTTAGTTTAGAGCTATTTGCAATAGATGGCGTTTTACTCAATTTTTACAATAAGCGTAAGGGTAGCAACTATTGTTATTAATTTACGTTTAGTTACTTCATTTATGTTTACTTATTTAATTTTTTTATAAACATATTACTTACAACTCAGATCAAAGAAATAGGCAGATAGAACGTGCGCGACCAACAAAGTGAAGCTAGTTTTTATTAATGTGTGCGCGGCTGATAAGTGGCGCCGTGTACGGAGACGTGCATCTGTGTGCGTTTACGGTTGCCAGATATTGAGAAATACTCCCATATTTTTGTTCAGTTAAATTGTTCTCAAATATTGTAGGTACTACAATTTTTTTAAGCTGGAAACGCGATTTTGCTTTATGGTTATACCCAGATAGCAAAAGCGTGTAGTATTTATTAATTATAAATAATAAGGAATAAAAGTTAATATGCGTAATTACTTACTACCTATTTAATTAATTTATATTAGACCAGATATAACACTTAATAACGCTTTTTGGTAATTTGTTTAATAAACTATTTAAGAAAAGGTTTTTTAATTTAAAAAGATAAACAATTTGTTATAACAATCAACATATTTATTAAAATAATAATTATTTTACACACAATCATTAAACCCGAATAAATAAAATTTCCCGTCATAAACTAGCAACACAGACGATTTACTGTTAAGGTTTTGTGTTTCAAGTGAACCGAAAATATTTTATGAAAAATAAATACCAAAACAATAAAAATAACAAGAGTTATCTGTGGAAAGATATTCCATCTTGTTTTCTTTGTTTTTGTGAACAACTTTTGCAGTGTGCACTAGATGTTTTATGTTATGTTTTGACTTAAAATGGCAAATCACTAGAGACGTGTGAGCGAGACGATGCGTAGCTTGGTACCGTCGCGTTTTTTTTTTTATGAAGTACCACTCGTAGCGCAACAACAACACGATCCTGTGGTGGCCAAAAATTACTTTAAGGCCCCCAGCCAGGGCTACTAACTAACTGTCGCGAGTTTGTATTCGATTTTGATTTTGTATTTGCTTTGATGATTGGACACACTCGCGTGTTCTGAGCGCTCTATCTGCCTATTTTTTTGATCTGAGACTTACAAGTAAAAAAAAACCTTTTTTTTTCATTTTATTAAACCTGGAACTATCAAATTTACTAAACACTAATCAAGCAGATAGTTATTCTCTCTGACCATGTCAATTCATTCCCGTCATGTCTGATTAAAGGCCTATTCAAACCTGAGCGATATTCGCTGCCGCTGTGGGTAGAGGTACATACCGCGCGGGTTTCGCTCAGGTATTTAGTATCAAGTACCGCGGCTACAGCGACCTGAGCGATATTCGCTGCCGCTGTGGGTAGAGGTACATACCGCGCGGGTTACGAACGGTAGCGAATACCGCTTAGGTCTGAACAGTAATATTACCGCATACCCACTGGGTTTTCTCTGCCGCAGGCGGTAGCGAATACCGCTTAGGTCTGAATAGGCCTTAAGACTGTTATCCTTGTCACTTGTTGTTTAACAACTGACGAGTGTGCGTCTACCTGATTCGAATGTGTTTTTGTTTTCTGCTATACGACCTGGCTACGAATTACGGATTTTGGAAAAGACCAGCCTATGACTTGACCTGGACCCTGAATACTGAATAACAACGAACCTTGCACATACGACGACCTAAGCTAGTAAATTTCGGATTTTGATTTTCTCCTCACTAGGAGCTGTGCTAGGAGCATTCTCGTGTAATGTAATGTAATGTAACGTTACAGATACGAGTTTGAACATTACAAATAATATCCTTGGGGTCGAGTTAATAATATCGAAAGTCATTACATTAACAACATTGCTGTATCGACAACGTTCCATCGACGAGTTAATGAATCGACAGTAGGTACCCAAAATCAATGGTACGCTACATCTACAGTAGGTACTTACTCCAAATCGATGGCACGGTGTCGATACAGGCAGCGTACCTACTATCAATATTATGTAATAATATATCTTATTCCAGCGATTTCACCCTTTCCCACTACAACTCGAAAATTGTCCCACGGGAACGTAAAATCGGAATAAAAACTATCGTAAAAAAAATCCAGGTTGTAAACTAGTCGTGTACCAAACATCCAAATCCGTTCAGTATTTTTAGCGTGAAAGAGTAAGAAACATCCATCCATTCTCACAAACTTTCGTAGGTATTTATTATAACTGTTAAAGCCGCAAATCGTTGCGCGAATCATATTGTGATCAACATTCAAACTGAAAGTGACCTTCGAATTGTAAAAAACGCGAGAAAAGTTGATAGCTCACTCACACAAATAAAACTGTTGTCCTTGAACTCACGATGCGGTGCAATGAAGAGAACAGAGAATCTATAGAAAAGCAACGCCCTCTAGAGTATCATTGCCACTTAGTTTCGATTCCACCTATTATTTAGGTTGACTCCTAGATGGCGTTGTAAAACTACTGTTTCTGGCAATTAGTGAGTCGCCGGTACTGCCATCTATTGAGAAAATGGAGAAAAAAATATTGCCAGTCGAATTGCCAGTTTTAGGAAGGTCACATTTCTTTGTATGGGATTGGGTATCTGTATTGTAATCTGTGGTAATATTAAATTAATACTGTTTTGACACATGATGAAGACC
Source organism: Caradrina clavipalpis (assembly GCA_932526535.1). Taxonomy (NCBI): domain Eukaryota; kingdom Metazoa; phylum Arthropoda; class Insecta; order Lepidoptera; family Noctuidae; genus Caradrina; species Caradrina clavipalpis. Next base: position 1,474,966 of record OW052101.1, read on the forward strand.
CTTAGGTGTATAATCATTTGCTCAAATCTGCTAAGAATTGATCATATCAAAGTAAAAGTTAAAGTCAAATTGTTTATTTCAATTACAACAAAAAAGTCATTGTTTAATGTCACAAGAGGAAAATATTATTCAATTTAGATTTCCTTTCCAAAATGTGGTTTCATAAGAATAAGAATGGAGAAAAAAAGCTCCAAACTTACTCTTTTAATAACACATTAATTCAATACAAATAGATTTTAATTGGTTGATTATCATTGATATTGTATTGTAATTGTATTTATGTTAGTTTTAAAGCCATACTGTTCACGAACACTCACCGTCGTGTATCTCCATGAAGTCTTCATACTTGAGCGCCTGCACCAGTTGCAGCAGGTACAGCAGCAGATCATCGTCAGGAGCCTGCTTCAGGCGGGAGATGGCGTACCTGGAATAATTATTATGTTTTACTAGCTGCGACCCGCGACTTGGTCCGTGTTAAATATATTATCCCACGGGAACCGTGCATTCTTCCGAGATAAAAAGTATCCTATGTTTTATTTCACACTACAATCTATCTCAGTGCCAAACTTCATCCAGATCCGTTTAGCTGTTAAAGCGTGAAGGAGTAGCAAACATCTATCCATCCATCCTCACAAACTTGCGCATTTATAATATTAGTGGTTTTGACTGTGTAAGAATCTGGCATGTCAGCTTTTCCACTGATCAATGTTTCTATTTTTATTATATTATACTAGCTTTTGCCCGCGACTTTGTCCGCGTGGATTAATAGTTCCCGTTCCCGGGGGATTTCCGGGATGAAAACTATCCTAAGTCCTTTCTCGGGTCCCAGACTATATCTGTACCAATTTCATTGAAATCGGTTCAGTGGTTTAGGCGTGAAGAAGAGAGAGACAGACAGACAGACAGAGTTACTTTCGCATTTATAATATTAGTACGGATTAAGTACCTTGCAACATTTAGTACACCTATCTCCTACTTCTTTTCTTATCAACGATACATCTACACAATTTACAAGAGGTCAGGCGCTGGACCAACGGCTTTACGTGCTTTCCGCACGGGAGTATCACACCACGAATCTCCAAACTCCGGGCGGTTTCTGAGAAATTCGTAATAAAAAAACCCAATAACGCTCAATAATCAACAATACATACTTCCTGACAGCGGGATGTGTGAACTTGGGCGTCAGCAGCTCGAGCGCATCTTCTACGTCCATCGGCGCCCACTGCTTCATCATAGACAGGGCTTGGCGCACCTCGCCTGGAATATAAACAATACAAAAATCCCATTTATTAAAATCTTTAGCTATTGCCCGCGACTTCGTGCGTGTAAACGTCGGTTATCGCGGAAGTCGCAGAATAAAAAGTAGCTTATATCCTTCCTTGGGGTACAAACTTACCCCATAGCTTTCATCAAAATCGGTTCAGTGGTTTAGTCCGGAAAGCGTAACAGACAGACGACAGACAGAGTTACTTTCGCCTTTATAATATTACTAGCTTTTACCCGCGACTTCGTCCGCGTGGATTAATAGTTCCCGTTCCCGGGGGATTTCCGGGATGAAAACTATCCTATGTCCTTTCTCGGGTCCCAGACTATATCTGTACCAAATTTCATTGAAATCGGTTCAGTGGTTTAGGCGTGAAGAAGAGACAAACAGACAGACAGACAGACAGACGCATTTATAATATTAGTATGGATATGGATTGCTGAACTGCTGGGTCAGTGGTTTCTTCTTCTTTTCGAGTCTATAGTATACTTTAGTAACGTACTCCCGCATGGCCGGACCCAGTACGTCACTGTACGCGGGTGACACCGCGGGATATGTAGCTAGTTTTGTATAATGCATTTTGTCTTCGTTTGTTGAATAGCGAACAAGCTGGCAGCCCAGTAAATGTTAAGTGGTCACCTCTTCCTATAGACATCTGCAATACCAAAGGCCTTGCAAATGCGTTGCCATCCCAGAGTCAAAGTTAAAACGTCTTATGTGCCTGTATTCTCATCGGCACCCATACCGTTCAACGGACCACAGCAACGCTGCTTTGCGGCAGAAATGTGTATGGTGGTAGTACTTCCCCGGACGAGCTCCTTCACAAATAGCTCTTCTACTACTAAGCATTACAAACAGGCACTAAACTTCAATTATATTTATTCCTATGTAAATTACAATAAAACATACCTTTATACGCTTGACTTCGCATAAGTCTCGTATGTTTACTGATAGCGATGGTACACATTTTTATATCACTGGATTATTTATTATACACTAATATATATTGACAACAAACATCCACTGTTTAGTCAATCGCGTCTTAACTCTTAACTGATATAGTTTATTCTAATATTTATATCGACGCAGCCTTGAGTTCGAGTGATATCTTAATTGACCGTTACTGTGACAAAAATAACGTAATTTTGTTAAACATAATTAGTGAAATGTTGCATGAAATTTGGAACGAAAGTATTTACTGGAACCGACATCGTTATACAAAGTTTTATTGCTTCTACCCTTCTACCAAGAAGTTAGTGCATGAGTCTAGTCCACCCAGCGTTAACATTTATCGTCGGTTATTATTTTATTTTTTAACTAGCTTCTGCCAGCGACTTCGTTCGCGTGGCTTTATTCATCCACCTTAAGTTACGTTTTTGAATACTGCTTCGCTCCCGTAAGTCGTAGCGTGATGTTATATAGCCTATAACCTTCCTCGATAAATGGGCTATCCAACACAAAAAGAATGTTTCAAATCGGACCGGTGGTTCCTGAGATTAGCGCGTTCAAACAAACAAACAAACAAACTCTTCAGCTTTATAATATTAGTATAGATTACAGCCGCATAGATCGATCTTCCGGGTTAAGCCACGCTTGCCGAGGTTGGTCTGTGGATGGGTGACCATTTACCATAACGAGTTTCCTCCGTGCCGACCCCAACATAGTTGGGAAAAGGCTAGGCAAATGATGATTATTATTATTTTTAAACTTAATTGTCTGTAATGTCCCACTGCTAGACAAAGGCTTTCCCCAAGTCATTCCAAATATTTGTTATTAAAGAAATATTTTGCTGTTACATATATTTTGATTATGTTGAACTTTTGTATGTGACCGCTGTTTGGTTTTTTAATTACTTACTGAATATTTGAATGCTAAGTAGTCTAGAATTATGAGCTGAATCCATGGTAAAAGTATTTGTTATAATGTCCCTCCAGCAGTGTAAATACGAGTACTATATACTCCAACATAAAAAAAAAACCAGTAAAAAAATATTGAAGAACTTTTTGTTGTTTGATATGAGACGCGAATAAGTGATTATATTTTTTGGTATGAATGGACGAGACATGTAATTGACTGATAAGGATTTGTTTTTAATAAGAACTAAACATTGATAGTATTAATACTGTGAAGTGGATGACCCGCAATAAAAATAATATAAATATGTATTTAGTAGTAGTAGAGCTCTTTGTGAAGAAGTTCGTCCGGGGAAGTACTACCTCCATACCTATTTCTGCAACGTCTCTATCTTCCGCACAGCAGCGTTGCTGTGTTCCGGTTTGAAGGGTACGGGTGCCGGTGTAATTACAGGCACATGACAAATTTAAACTTTGTCTCATTTGCAAGGTCTTTGGTATTGCAGATGTCTCTAGGTAGCGGTGACCACGTAACATTAGATGGCCCGTCGGCTACTATGCCATTCAACAATTATAAAAAAAAAAATGCGGGTCATATTTATCTATATTTTAACTATAGTGTCAATGCCACAGTTAATAGTCTACTATTGCTAAACAACATAGTTACAAATGTGTTAAATATTCAGCCAAGACATGTTTTAAGTTAATTTGGACGCCATTGTATAATTTAAATGAAATACTTCAAGTATTAAGCAATATTAGCTTCCGTTTGCTTCTTACAACACCTTCACTACTACTGCTATACATATAGGAACAATCCATAGTAAGCTTTGCATCGATATTATGTATTTCAAAACAGTATATTTTCAAAAAAGACTTTTAATAGACCCCATTTTCCGAACGTTATTATATTGTACTAGCTTTTCCCGCTGCTTCGCTCGCGTTAAGAAGTATTATCTTTCATCCCCTATTTTATCCCCTTGGGGGTAGAATTGATCAAAATCCTTTCTTAGCGGATGCCTACGTCATAACATCTACCTACATGCCAAATTTCAGCCCGATCCGTCCAGTGGTTTGGGCTGTGCGTTGATAGATCACTATGTCAGTCAGTCAGTCACCTTTGAGTTATATATATTTAGACTAGCTTCTGCCCGCGACTTCGTCCGCTTCAAATTTGATATATTATCCAGCGGGAACCGTACATTTTCCCGGGATAAACAGTATCCTAGGTGTTAATACACACTACAATCTATCTCAGCGCACAATTTCATCCATTCATCCACACAAACTTTCGCGTTTATAATATGAGTAGGATTACTCGATTGCTTTAAAGCCATGACCTACAGAATGAGCATATTTATGCAAATGTATCTAGGTATATAAATAAAAATCAATATCATGCATGTGTGTTTAATTATTATCACTTGAGAATCGATTGATCGATTTACTGTTTTTTTTTGGTTGTGTTCTTAAATTACAAGGTTTATATGAAAAAAAGAATACTTTTGGAAAATTCAATGGAAAATATAGAAAAAAGATTGCATCCGTGTGAAGCCCGGGCAGGTCACTACTATCAATAAGCGAAAAACCGGGAAAACGATAATATCATAATTATGTCAAATCTAAAAAAATAACATAAAGCACGCTCTTATCAAATTGGATACAACACTGTTAAATCAGCATGTATGCAAACAAATGAATATGAATAGAAGCTGTTTAAGTACTCACAAACACATTTCGGTAAAATCCTTACTTGAGTCTTTATTTCAGTTTTCATATCAAACACAATATTACACAGAACTCCTTTTAAAACTAAAAACTTGGTACGTTTACCTTCCAAGCCATTTCTCCACAACTAACTGAACGAGTTTAAAGACACGCGCGTTGCGTAAAAACCACGTGTAGTCAAGTTATGCCGAAGGTAAACAAGTTAATGATGTTGCATTGAAAAAATATTTATGTTAATTGCAGTAACTTTGTTGGATTTATGTTCAAGGTGATTTCGACTTTAGTGTAAGATGTTAAGGTGTATTTTGTGTTGTATTGAGTGAGGAGAAATAAATAAAGGTTATTAAAACAAAAAACTGTCTGTAGTTTTTTTAGTTAATGCATTTTATGCATCTTAGGTTTTCCTATTAGTTCAAAGTTGGGATCGAATTGGCGACCCGCAGTGCAGAGAATAGCGCTTAGTCACTAAGTTTAAGTTGTAAAACTTATTTAAAATTAGTCAAATTATTCATTTTGATTCGACTTTCATATCAAATTTATTCAGTCTTGTGAGTAGGTACAAGACCATGTCAGAGGCCCTTGAGGCGGTTTAGAAACTCTGGCACTAGGGTGCGTGGGGTCGTTAGACCTTACTGCCCACATAAAGAAAGTCTTGTAAGTTTTTATTTAAAAGTATGTCTTGTTTGGAATTACATATGTCCTCAAACATTGGCTCTTTGACAACATATCTAATTTTAAACTTAAAAGAAAAGGGTGTATTGTCCCAACTTTACACGACGCTTCTTGAAACTTTATCATTGTGTGTTGTGAAACGCGTGCTAGATTACAAGAATGTTGTAATCTTCGTTAAGAACTGCGGATGTTGAATAATGAGGATATTATCTTATTAAAAAAAGGGTTATGTCATAGAGAATTTAAATTTAGAACGTTCGTTGAAGCAATCAAGTTAGCTAGAGTGTGTTTGAGATACATAAAATTAGACTGTCTGTATAAAATTTCAAAATAATAGCTTTTTACTAAATGCATATTGCACATGAATGTTACACGATACTTATAAAAAAAAATACCATACCATCACGCCTGTATTCCCCGAAGGGTTAGGCAGAGGTGTACCAATGTAGGTACACCCACGGTTCGCCGGTATATTTAAAAAAAAAATACGTTTCTTTTTAATTTTTGTCTGTCTATATGTTTGTTCCGGGTAATCTCAGAAAAGGCTGATTTATTCTGACGGGGCAAATAGCTGATTTTAAATATCCATTCACAAAAAAATGGTTAAAAATATTCAAGCGAATTAAAAGCTCATTTCGTTGATATAATTTGACATAATTTTAATTAAATACCTACTGTTAACGCCATCTAGTGATCAGCAGACGCAACGGCGTCTGCTCGTTTATTTGTGTGGCGCCATCTAGCGGCAAGCGGACGGAGACTTGGCGGCGGCGAACGGGAACGGGAGCAAGACGCTGCACGGAGCGCCGATTGGTCGAGAGAGAAAACAAAACTTCGTTCGTTCGTTCCACGCGTGTGTTCATAGAAATTAAAATGGTAGTCGGTTCACCATCACAAATTCACAATTCGTACATTTATTATATTCATAAGTATGTAAAAAATGTGTTAATAAACATATTAACAAAACAAAAATAAACTTCACTCATTGAAAAGTCTGACCCGTAATTACCACAAACATATTGGTCCTTCGAGCCGGATCGGAGCTGCTTCAAGAAGACGCACAGGTTGGAGTCGGCAACCAGCAGAAAATAAAACGGTCAGGCCATTCAGTGTTCCTATCCAAACCCATCCTAAAGGATCATTTGTGTTAATATCGTGTATTGTTGTGCAAAATTCCAGTTACATAGATGTGCGGGACGTGTCGCGAGCCCACGTTTGAAATACGAGTACCTACCTACCCGCCATATTGAGCGGCGTGGCTTCGAATTCGATCGAGCAGATTAAAATCTGTAAGTACTTTCTTTTGTCTCTTGCAATCTCCCAGAATGCCACTCGACGATTATAAAGATTTGATTAAGAAAAGGGGTGTAGTGAAAGGGAAGTTTACAGTATTCGTTAAATATGTGGAATCGTTACAAGGCCTAGAAATAACAGAATCTCAAAAGATAGCTCTAGAAGATCGTTGTAGTAATATTATGTCACTATTGGAACAGTTTTCAAACATTCAGGATGATATAGAATTTCACATACAGGATTCTGAACTAGAATTAGGAAAACAATTAATTGAAAGAGAAACCTTTGAAAATCTGTTCTATGAGATCACATCTAAGGCGAAATGCACGCTTAAGAGTAAAGAAATTATTAATAACGATGTTGAAGGTTCCAATAAGACGTTTAGCATCAAATTACCCACTATTTCATTGCCTACCTTTGACGGTTCATTTGAACAGTGGTTAGAATTCAGAGATACCTACATATCCTTGATTCATAATTCTAAAACTATAGACGATATTCAAAAATTCCATTAGGGTAAATACGCCATACGTCGGCCCCTCCCCAAACTTCGGCCGTCTGCACATTTTCAGCTTGCGTTAATTTAAAACGTAATGAAGTGACAGATTTGCCACTCGAATTACAACCTTAGTTCATACTCTATATGTACAAACCGTTACTTTCCGATTACGTCACTCACTCTTCGCACACTGAGCATCAGTAGCGATTGCGCCGTCGAAGCGTCAAATTCATATTAAAAGTACCTTACTTGCTGTGAATACCCACACTTCGGGGATTGATATAAAAACGGCAAGACATTCTTTTTTTTTTGTTTTAAGCTTTATTATTAGTAATTAGTGATTTTTACTATATTTTGAGATAGTTTATTCAATTTTTTACGTATTGTTTTAAAGTAAAAATAGGAGGCCGCCAATAGAATACCAATTTTGAGTTAAAACCCGATTCTCGGCCGTGGCCGACTTAAAGTAAATGCAGTCTGTTTTATAAATTCTAATTGTACTAATCCTATTGGCTTTATAAGAGAATTTGCAACGCATATAGGCAAATAAAACTATTTTACGTTTAATCGCCAAATACCGGCCGGGGTGATATTAGTTGAATCTCGAGAAAAAATGTACACAAAATAGGGGCCGACTTTAGAAACATTAAAGATCGTAATGTCGACCAGCCTCGAATTCGAGCCCAACTATACAGGCTGATTACTTTTTCTTATTTTCTCAAAATTAAATATTTATTATACATTTAATTTATTAATAAATAAAGAGTTAAGTTTTAATGTAGAAGTTGATAATATTGAAAACATTTATGATAGCTTATTACGGTTTGGGAATATAACTAAGATATAAATTGCTCTTTGGAACTTGCTACCTAATAAACGCATGTTAAAAAATAAAAAATATAAATGGTTGGTCGTAAATCTTTCATTCATGAATATAACCTGCATGTCACAAAAAGCTGCCTTTAGAAATAATGCTTTTAATTTAAGGTACTACAATGACAGATCAGGAAGATCCAGGGCCTTCACGGAAACAAAGAAAATTATGAAAGAAAGAAAGAAAGATAATTTATTTGTCAAACATGCGTGTACATAAACTGCAGCTTTGCTGTATACAGTTACGATCGCACAAAAATAAAGGAAGCTCTTGAGGCAATAAATAATGGAAATATTTGTCTGCCCTAATTTAAAACACCCTATACCCGGCCGACATTTGGGAAAAACGCGACCGACCATGGGCCGTGAATGGCCGACTTTAGGGTTTTTTCGTTCTCGACGCATCTAAACCTTATTACTTTTTTCTTGTAGTAGAAATGTCAATCTTATGCCCATAAACATGAAATAGATTTATGAAAGTATCCAAAACCGCATCGGAAGCTATCCTTTCGTTGCAAATTGATGGTGCCAGACTGATCCCAAAACAGAAAAACCGTAAGGGGGCCGACATTTAGCGTATTTACCCTACTTGCGTTCCGCGCTTACCGGCACTGCTAGTCAAATAATAAAATCGTTACAGTTTACTGCTGAAAATTACACAATAGCCTGGAGTTTATTGGAGAACAGATTTAATAATAATAGATTACTCGTTCAAAACCACGTTAAAGCTCTGTTCTCATTGCAGTCTTTACACAAAGAATCTGCATCTCATATTCGTAAGTTGATAGATAACGTACTAAAAAATATTCGTGCCCTTAAAGGTCTAGATGAGCCCACAGATTATTGGGCCACTTTAATAATTTTCCTTATTGTTACTAAGATGGATTCAACTACCGAAAAAGAATGGGAAAACCATAAAAGTGCACTTTCTAAATTACCAAGTCACGCTAATAAAAAATTAACTCTAAATGATATGATTACATTCCTTACTGACAGGGCGGATATGTTAGAATCTATTAAAGGTACACATGATTCTGGTAAGCAAACATCCGATGGTTCCGTAAAGAAATCATCATCATCCAATCAATCAAAGCATGCTAGCTCACATAGTTACGTCGCAACACGCAATAATAATAATAATGCGTCTAAATCATCGCAAAAACCTAATTCGAACAATGATTCAAAACGTTACCAAAGGTGTATTAAGTGCAAAGAGAATCATCCGCTTTATTCGTGCAGCAAGTTCAATGACCTTTCTATGAAGGACAAATTATTATTCGTGGACGAGAATAAACTATGTAAAAATTGCTTGCGTGCTGGACATACAGTGTCTCATTGCTGGTTCGGCGCCTGCAAGTTATGCAATCGTAAACACCATTCGCTTCTTCATGGTGAGTGCTGTGACAACGGCAGCATGTCAAAATCAGTAGGGCCGCACGACGCGCAAGCGCCTGCGTCCACATCGTGTCGCGAGTCTGACGCAACGGGCAGCGTACATAGTACAGCGCTACACAGTGCGTCAACTTCAACACGTCAGCAAGTCGACAATGGGTATTCATTTCAAGATCCCGTTATTCTTTCGACTGCATTATTAGAAGTATTATATCGTGATAACAAGTATCACACTATTCGTGCTATTCTAGATAATGGCAGTCAACATTCATTTATCACAAAATCGTTATGCGAAAAATTAAAAATTCGTTTGATACAGTCCACAGTACAAGTCGCAGGAGTAGGTAATTCGGTAACCCAATCTACACAATCATGCAAAGTGCAATTGCGATCTAAAAATAGTGAATTTAAGACGTACTTAAATTGTCTCGTGTTGCCTTGCATTACTGCAACGTTACCTTCTGTTACTCATAATATCGCACAATTTATGATTCCGAGCAATGTATCACTCGCCGATCCTAAATTTTTGATGTCTGGGCATTTTCATTTTAAATGGCGCAGGTTAAAATAAATAGGCTTCAAAAACTACTACAACTATACACTACAACTAGTTACTAACAGGACGTGACGGCTATAGATCGTTTTTAAAACTAAATTTAAATACTTAATCAATATTATCAGAAAGCTGTAAAATTGTACTTTTATGCGTTCAGCAGTGTATAAGTTATGTATACCTAAAAAAGAAAAAATGACAAACTTTATATTCATGAAAAAAACGTTACTAACTACAACAGTTCTTTTTTAACCATTTATTGTGCTGCAAAACTTACTGCACTAGCTGGACACCTAGTGCGACTAACTTCAAAATAACATTTCATACTTTGAAATTTGTACCCAGAGTTACCGTTAAAACCGAATTTTGATGATAAATGTGTGTATTTCATAGTAAAAACCGCGTGACTATCCGGACATGTCCGGTAGTCGCGAATTCGTGGGACAAGCTTTTTATTAAATTATTATATATTTTCTTCACTAACTGAGATGAAATGCTTAGTTTAAATGATAAATTAACTATCTAACAATACAATGAAAGTGTCGCTACGTTAGCTGTCGTACAAAAAATAACGAAAAAATTGAATGCAATGATGCAAACTGTCATGGGGACATCATGATTTTACACGATTCCGCAACATTATTAATTTAAATAAAATTAAATACGTGCTCTATAAGGAACTAATAAATTAAATCCACATATTTATAAAAATACCTACAGGGTACAATAGATTTTTCTTAAAAAACTTGTTTGCAAATATTTTTTTCATCATATTTTAGTCATGGGACAACCGAAAAACAGCCTGCGCCATTTAAAATGAAAATGCCCGTCTAATAGAATCGATTTATTAATCGGCGCAGATAAGTTTTGGGAACTTTTAAGTGAAGGATTAATTCGACTGACAAACGGCCCATACCTACAAAATACTAAGTTAGGTTGGGTTGTATCTGGTGTCATACATAATATAAAGGGCTCATCCGTTAATCGAGTCCAATGCAACTTTACGCACACGTACGACAACTTAGATATTCAATTAACTAAATTTTGGGAATTAGAGGAGATAAGTTCACAAACCGGTTATATGTCTAAGGAAGAACATGATTGTGAAAATTTATTTATAAAAACAACTACACGTGATAGTAATGGTCGTTTCTCTGTGCGCATTCCACTACGCGAATCAGCTGATCAACTAGGTGACTCGTACTTACAAGCCGAGAGTCGGTTCCTCGCGCTTGAACGCAAGTTAGGTCGATGCACGCCGAGTTATAAAAAATTATACTTCGATTTTATGCGTGAATATTTGGAACTCGGTCATATGACAAAAATAGATACTTATACATCTCCACATTACTTCTTACCGCATCACGGTGTACTTAGAGAACATAGTACAACTACGAAATTACGAGTAGTATTTGACGCTAGTGCTAAAACTACTTCCGGTCAATCGCTGAATGACATCCAGTTGATTGGCCCGTCATTACAAAATGATATCGTTGCCATTCTCTTAAGATTTCGTCAGTACACATATATTGCCTGTGCAGACATCGAGAAAATGTACAGACAAATATTAATTCAACCCGATCAACAATATTTACAATTAATTTTATGGAGAGAAAACCCGTTAGATGCGCTCGGTGTGTACCGGCTTAATACAGTAACTTACGGCACGGCGTCCGCGCCATACCTAAGTATGCGATGTTTACAACAGCTGGCGTCGGAATGTACTGATAACGACATCGCTCATATTATTCACGAAGATTTCTACGTCGACGATCTGATAACGGGTTGTGACGATAAAATGGAATTATTAGACATTTGTAATAAAGTTTCTACGGTATTACGATCGGGTTGTTTCTGTTTACGAAAATGGTTATTTAATTTCGATTTGTCAACTTTAAACGCGTCAAAGAATTTATCTCTCGGTGAAACCTGCCAAAGTAAAACTTTAGGTTTAGGTTGGTTCGCAAATACAGACGAGTTACATTATACGACTAAACTTACATTTACTGGGAGTCACGTTACTAAGCGCATTATGTTATCGGCAATCTCACAAGTTTACGACCCGTTAGGTCTATTAGCGCCTATCGTAATACTTGCAAAAATATTGCTACAGAAATTATGGATGTATAAAATCGGATGGGACGATCCGGTACCTCATGATATTTTAATTAATTGGCAAAAATTAGTTGACACGCTTGACTGTTTGGGTAAATTACGTATACCACGTCAGGTTATAAACAGTAAAATGCAATATATAGAATTACATATATTTACTGACGCTTCTCAAAATGCTTACGGCGCTTGCGCTTACGTGCGTATGTACTCGGATGATAATGCCAATGTATCCGTAGCCTTATTATGCGCTAAGTCGAAGGTAGCACCTGTCAAACCGATAACCATACCGCGTTTGGAATTATGTGGGGCACTATTAGGTGCAAAGTTGTACACTAAAATTATAAATTCACTTCGTTCGAATTTCACTAATGTTTATTTTTGGTCTGATTCTACAATTGTGCTGGGATGGTTGCGAATGCCACCTAACACTCTTAAAACGTTTGTACAAAACAGGGTGGCTCAAATTAATGAACTTACGGGTAGTTTACCATGGTTACACGTAGGAAGTAAATCCAACCCAGCTGACTTGGTGTCACGCGGGGTCATGCTGGACGCGCTGCGCACAGCTGATATTTGGTGGCACGGCCCGGCATTTTTGCACGAACGGCTGTGTAATTTCAGCTATGATCACAGTTGTCATAATGTTAACTTTAACGAGTTGCCAGATATTAAATTAACCACCACACTGTTAGTACATCAAATTAATGAGAATACTTTTCCGTTTGAGAGATTCTCTTCCTTTACTCGCATGAAGCGTGTATGTGCTTATATTTTACGTTTCATTGATAACGTTCGTAATAAAATAAAGGTAAATCGTCAATACGGCCCGCTTCAAGTAGATGAGTTAAATAAATCTATTAATAAATTAACTCAAATGTCACAAAACCAATCATTTCCTGCTCTTGATATTTCATCAAAGGGGAATGTAACCTTGAAGGCTAACCGTAATATTTCTGGTCTTAACATATTTGTTGATAATAATAACATTATTAGAGTTGGGGGTAGGTTAGATAATTCTTTAAACTTTTCATACAATAAAAAACACCCCATCTTGTTGTGTAGCAAACATACTTTTACACGCTTGTTATTTCAATATGAGCATAAGCGCCAGCTTCATGCCGGTCCTCAATTACTGTTAGCTAGCATACGAGAAAATTGGTGGCCCCTCAGAGGCCGTAATCTGGCTAGAAACGTCGTACATACATGTGTGACATGTACACGTATTAAAGGTAAAACTGTTTCAGTTCAAATGGGTAACTTACCTGTAGAGAGGCTAGAACCAGGTTATCCGTTCTTGAGGTGCGGTGTAGACTATGCAGGACCCATGTTTATTTTGAACCGTAAAGGGAGGGGCGCTAAATTAGAGAAATGCTATATCTGTTTATTTGTCTGTTTCTCAACGCGTGCAGTTCACTTAGAATTGGTTACTAATTTAACAACTGATGCTTACATATTAGCTCTAAAACGGTTTATGTCTCGCCGAGGTAAACCTGCTGAAATATTTTCTGACAATGGCAAGAATTTTGTTGGAGCAATGAAGGAACTTACACAATTTCTTAAGAATAATCGTGATAATATTATGGAGATTCTAGCTGATGATAATATAAAATTTAATTTCATACCACCATATACACCGCATTTTGGGGGATTGTGGGAGGCAGGAGTAAAGTCTTGCAAATATCACATCCGTCGTGTTATTGGCAACGCGAACTTGACGTACGAGGAGTTTAGCACGATACTGACACAAATCGAGGCCGTCCTAAACTCTCGACCCATGTATCCATTGTCCACAGACCCAACTGACCTTCTTCCCCTCAGCCCTTCTCTGTTTCTGATAGGCCGACCGCTCACCGCACATGCCAGCCCAGACCTGACGACTACAGCTTCACATCGCCTGTCCCGTTACGACCGTGTGGAACAGATGCGCCAGCAGTTCTGGCAAAGATGGTCGAAGGAGTACATAGCGGAGCTACAAACCAGAACGAAGTGGAAGACAAGTAAGGAAGAATTGATACCTAACACTCTGGTACTCATTAAGGAGGATAATCTTCCACCTCTCAAGTGGCGCTTGGGAAGAATTCTTCACACCTGTCCTGGGAAAGATGGCCTGTCAAGAGTCGCTGACATCAAAACGGCGACCGGAACAGTGCGAAGGGCATTCTCAAAATTATGTCCTTTGTTACCACAAGAAGAGAAGAAGAAGACGGATACACAATAATCATTCAATCTACAACATCATCGGTACTTCGTTGGAAGCAGGAACTTCCAAGGCCGGGGGCATATGTTAACGCCATCTAGTGATCAGCAGACGCAACGGCGTCTGCTCGTTTTTTTGTGTGGCGCCATCTAGCGGCAAGCGGACGGAGACTTGGCGGCGGCGAACGGGAACGGGAGCAAGACGCTGCACGGAGCGCCGATTGGTCGAGAGAGAAAACAAAACTTCGTTCGTTCGTTCCACGCGTGTGTTCATAGAAATTAAAATGGTAGTCGGTTCACCATCACAAATTCACAATTCGTACATTTATTATATTCATAAGTATGTAAAAAATGTGTTAATAAACATATTAACAAAACAAAAATAAACTTCACTCATTGAAAAGTCTGACCCGTAATTACCACAAACACCTACTTATTAAGTAGTATGTTTTAAATACGTACCGTGAAAGCACAGCTCTCCTACAGTTATGAATAACGAAAGAGAATATTTCGTTAAGGAAGATTTACTTGATAAGGGGAAATCCTTCAATAAGGAAAACTGTTGAATATCCGACGACTGTATAATTAATGAATAGCGCTTAGATGCAGGTACCTTGAATTACCTACAAGACATTGTTACTACGTGCTTTTTTCTGATATCAATACGATTTATTTTTTCATAAATTTATTATTATATTTAAAGCCTCGTTGGCCTAGTGGTCCTAAGCGCGACTGCTACGCTAGAGGTCTTGGGTTCGATTCCCAGGTCGAGCAAAAAGTGTTATTGGGTTTTTATATGAAATTCTCAGTACGAGCTCGGAGTTTGGATTTGTGCCCGGTTAATGGCAATAGGTTCGCCCCCTATTACATGGGACCTAAAAACATACCGGCGAACTGTGGGTGTCATTGGTACACCTCTGCCAAACCCTTCGGGGAATACAGGCGTGATGTTATGTATGTGTGTATCTTTAAAGCGCCCGACCCTGGTGCCTGAGGTTGTGGGTGCACGCAACCGGGTACAGGCAAGTACCAGCAAGCAGGCAGGTATTTTCTAAGTTTATCTTGGACATTTTCTCCTCGGTGAAGGAAAACATCGTGAGGAAAGAAACCTGGACTTAATAATTACTATAAGTCTTGAATCGCCACGATCCGCCTTGAGCTAGCGTATGGTGATCAATGCTCGTGCCTACTCTGTATTTGTGGAGACCTTTGCCCCACAGTAGGACAATAATAAACTGGCTATTTTATTTTACAATTTGTCATGGTTCCGAAGTCAAAAGGTGCCCAACGAAATTTTATTAAGTACTCGTACGTGAGGAACGTTTTCCGAAGTTTCACCGGAGTAACTGAATTGTTTTCAATACAAATACTATGTCAATAAACCTACCTAATAATTTGAAACTGAATGTAAATAAAACAAAGTGTGTCTTGTTTAAGCCCACAGTACGGAATGACGTAAAATTGGACATTGTATCTTGTGGCAACGAAGTCCAAATGGTTGATAGTGTCAAGTTCTTAGGAGTGCACATTGATGCTTTGTTGAACTGGAGGGATGAGACATTATCCTTAACCAACTCTATTAGCTCGGCCTGCTATGCTATTAGAACACTGAGGGAAGAAATAAGTCTACCTCAACTTAGAAGTGTGTACTTTGCCTTGGTGGAGTCCAGGCTAAGATATAGCATCGAGTTTTGGGGCAATAGCTACAAGTACAACCTACAAATGGCTTTCGTGATTCAGAAAAGAGCTATAAGGACTATGCTCCGCATGAAACAGACGGAATCATGTAAAGAACATTTTATTAAACTAAAAATCCTGACAGTGCCTTCCCTTTACATTTTAGTATTGCTAACCAGCCTAGTTAAAAGTTTGCACAAAATTGATAGATTGGTAGATTTGCCCAACACTATTCAACCGAAACTCAAAGTTGTCAAACATAGTCCGAGGTATCAGTCTGTACTTTTATATAACAAGTTGCCTATAGAATACAAAACTATATACAGTGTTAACTTATTTAAAAACAAATTAAGGACCTATTTGTTGGGGAAATGCTGCTACAGTATTGATGAATTTCTAGATGATGTATGACATTGTAATACGATTGTGTTTTTTTTTCTTTCATTCTTACTTTGACATTTATTATTTTTTTAATTTAATTGACCGTTATTGTTTTATTGAATTTCTAATGTATTTAATGAATTTTATTTTGTTTGATTTTGTTGCAATTGTATAATGTTATCTTAATTTTTCAACATAATGTTTTATTGTTATGAAATAAATGACTTATGACTTACCTGGCCTGTTCCAGTTGACGCATTCCAAAAACTTGGTGAGCGCTCTGCGGTGTGATGATAAGTAGAATCTAGAAAGAGAAAAATATTTTAATACATTTTTTTCAACTGTTGAGGAATACTAAACTATCTCTTTGGCGTCTATATTATTTAAAAAAAGTATATGTAGTGGTTAACTATAAAACAATTTAGTTAAGCTAATACAATTTCAGAAAAAGTTAGATTTAAATCAAGTCTGCAGTCAGAATTATAATTAAGTAACTATAGCTGTTGCCACGACTTCGCGGGCCGGGCAGTTGCTTTTACTCGTGAGTTGTAGCGTGATGTCATTTAAAGCCTCATGAATCTGGCTATCAAATACAAAATTCTAATCCGATTATATCCGATTAGTAGTTCGAGATATTAGCGCGTTTAAACAGACAAACCAACAAGCAAAACATCTCTTCAGCTTTGCGTAATTCTCCAGGCCGATTCCGGCCACGGCGGCTAATCTTAATGCAGACTAGCCACGTACGCAGGAGATATTATAGTGCACAAGTGTGTGCGCAAACACAGGTGCACTCCCTCTTCCCTAACTTTCATAGCCCGTTGGGACGGCAATCCGACACGACCGGAGAGAGATCAGGCGCAGGACCAATGGCTTTACGAGACACGGGGGTGTCACACCACCAACTTCCAAACTCCGGGCTGCTACTGAGAAATTCCTAATGGATAAACCCAATAACACTTTTTGCCCGACCTGGGAATCGAACCTGGGACCCCTTGCTTAGCAGTCGCGCTTGCAACCACGAGTCCAACGGGGCAGTCAGCTTCAGCTTTATTGTATTACTGTAATACAATAAAAAAAAACTACTTTTATCACGTTTCTGTAAATATCACAGCTTTGAAGCCCTATTCGTACTCATTCGGCAACACTCGACTATCTTCGGCTTCCAACCTGCACTTCGTTACCTGAACTTCCACAGTAAGTCCTGGTCGGTGGCAGTGAGCGGCCTGGCAGGCGGCGCGGCGACGAGTGCCGACAGCTGATCGCGCTCGGCCGCCGTCGGCTTCGCGTCGCGCCCGGAAACACCCGAACGGAGGGAGCGAGCGAGACGGTGCTGTTTGCTTTCTACTAGGTTTTCCTGTTCAAAGATAAAATTGATTAGGTTCATTATTCAACGCTTTGTTAAAATTATGAACTACAATCACTAGTTAACGACAATGATGATACATGAGTGTCTTTTCTTAAAAATATAAGGTTGTAAGTCAAACTGCTTATTACTTTGTGAGATTGCCTATTGGCCTTTTGGTCGCCACTGTACTTATTTAATAAGTTATTTAAATATAGAACATAGCCTATAGCACTAACGGAAAACGGAGCTTCCTAATGGCGGATGAATCTTCAAATTGGTATATAGGTTGATAATGTATATAATCGAGTTGTATAGAGTCCTAGCCACTGATCTGTTCACATACCTGTAAAATCTCATAATCAGGCACGGTGACTATCTCTGCTTGAGCTCTAAACTGGTACATCTCGTCACCGTCTTGTTCGTAGTACACCACCGCGTGCTGTAATGAGAACCGATACTGTATCGCCAATACAAGCTGCGGCTAAACAACACAACACATAAATAAAATACCTAAATAATCAAATAAAATTACGACATCTGGTTAATAATTATAAAATAGGTAATTGTTTATTTTTTTGTTGTTTATGTTTGACAGCATTTAATAATACACCTCTTTAAGGACAGAATCGCGACATTGCACTGTGTGCGCGCGGGTTCATTGCCTCGCCTGCGAAAAAAACCTTGCGGCAAAACGGTTAGTACGAATCCGAACATCACCAACTAAAAAAACCTGCCTCGTTAGCCTAGTGGTCCTAAGCGCGACTGCTACTCTAGAGGTCCTGGGTTCGATTCCCAGGTCGAGAAAATGTTATTGGGTTTTTCGATGAAATCCTCAGTACCAGCTCGGAGTTAGGATTTGTGCCCGATTAATGGCAATAGGCTCACCCCCTATTACATGGGGCTTAAAACATACCAGCGGACTGTGGATGTAGGGTCAGCGTCAGAGAAATGGAACCCCCTTTGGTAATACATCAAACCGTATAACAGTAGTCTTGGGGGGGTTCCTTTTCTCTGAAGCTGACTGTACAATGGTTAGCTTCTGCCTAACCCTTCGGGGAATACAGGCGTGATGGTGTGTGGTAACACTAATGTATTCATTAGTGTTAAAATCATTAGCATAGTGACCTCTATATCCTGCATACAGGTATTTTTCTCAGGTACTTAGTGACAGGTCACCTACGTTATCTGTTCATCAAACTTTATAATATAAAAAAACAATTACAAAGAGTCCTAATACATGCAATTAACTTTATGATACACAAGCAGGTTTTGCGCAACAGGCTAGCTAACCTTTAATAACATATCGAACATTGACAGGTGTGATGATAACATTATTAATTTAGAAATATCAATAAAGGTCATTGCACAATAACGTCATAGGGGCAGATATTATTTACGAAAACAAGATATTAATATCGTGTTTTTTTGTACTCGTCACAGACGAAGTTAGCATGCTGGGGAGTTCAAAGTATATAAGGTAGGTGGTGCTGCAGGTAGATAATAGTTTTTTTTTTTTTATAGACGGGAAATCATCAAATAACTTCCCCCGCCCTGGGCGGGGCGGGAGGGAGTGTCAGACTTTTACTGACTAGAACCCGTCTATGTTCCTTCATGTGCCCTTTGCGTTCCGGGGGCGCGGTATCTCTTTCGAACAACCCGCAGCCCC
This sequence comes from Caradrina clavipalpis, assembly GCA_932526535.1. Taxonomy (NCBI): domain Eukaryota; kingdom Metazoa; phylum Arthropoda; class Insecta; order Lepidoptera; family Noctuidae; genus Caradrina; species Caradrina clavipalpis. The sequence goes on from OW052101.1 coordinate 1,494,476, forward strand.
GGCAGGTAGATAATAGTGATGACAGGACGACACACGTCCCGTGTTAATATAAATTGGGAGAGCCCTAATTCTATCGTCAAATTCAACTATTTAAAAATTATAAGTTTTAGCTATACATACATTTATTAAAAAGAACATTGTTTCATAAGACAGGTAGAATGACACCCCACAACCAATAGGCGACTAATTGTCATTACTCATCATAACAGCTCAGCTCCAACAGGGCAATAGCAAAGCCGGAATTGCCTCGAAAAACCAAATAATGTTGCCAAAACAAAAAGATTTGACGGTGAAAGGTGAATGTAAGGATCGTAGCAGGTGGCTTTCTGTAGTTTCTGCCTACCCCCATGGGAAAAATGCGTGAGTTTAGGTATGTATGTATGTATGTATGTAAAAACAAAAAGGTGATGACTTGCGGGCGGTGCGCTGGCAGCCCGAGAGCCCGTAAAAGCCGTGCTATTATAATGAGTAATGACCTTAAACCACAAGTACTTACGGTAATCCCGTCAATCTGCACCGTAGGAAACTCAACCATCAAGTACATGTAGTCTGAACTGCGCTTTTCCTTCTCGTTGATCATCTCAATCTCCCTAAATGTCAGCCTGTCCAGCCAGTCCACCTGACAAGCAAAATAACACTTTATAGTGACACATTAAAGTCTACATTTGAGCAGTAATTTTTTGTGATTTTGAGTAATTAAATTTGGACTTTATTGCTTTACTAAATAAAGCTAATTTTTGTACAATCTATCGATTTGTTTTTTTTCTTTGCGTGTAAACAAGTGAAATGATTCAGGCAAATGAGCTTCCTATTTAAGCATGACGTGAAGTGGTCCCTAAACTAGCTAGCTTGATTTGAAGAACCTGAATTGATTCGTAATGTCGTGAAAATAAAGATAATTTTCATTATAAGGCCTATGTGCCCAGCAGTGGACGTCCTGCGGCTGATATGATGATGATTATTATAAGAATAAGTAAGGAAGAGAGTTCTTTAATTTCTGGCCTATTTTACAAAATTTTCTCCGATACTTAGTCTGTTTATTGCGCGGTTGGCGCAGTGGCTGCTGCGTATCTCGGGGTTGATTCCCGCAAGGAATAAATATTTGTATGGTCTACTGGTGGTCGTTCTAGGTCTAGCTGGTTATTTGTGTATGTTTGTAAACGCACCTACAATGTAGGAGAAATACCTTCTAAAGGGCAACTTACGGGACTTATTTCCTTTCGTCTTTCTTTAATTACTAGGAATTTATCTGGCATCGTGTGTGCGTTTACAAACATTTAAACTCACATACACAAACACTCACATACGTCTGTAGCCAATAGCTCAGCCACTGCTCCAACTGTGACGTCACACAAATACTGCACTGGACTTTAATAAAGATAGTAAGAAATGATTATGTTCTAGACAGCTATAATAATACATTATGTAGGGCATCTGGAATGCCAACAAAGTCGCAGGGGGTCACAAGTAAGAGATAACTGCTACTTGCCCTTTTACATCACTTACTGTACACGTCATTATCTACTAGCTTTTGCCCGCGACTTTGTCCGCGGACAGACGTTGCTGCGGATTAAGAAGCAGCCTACGTCCTTTCTACCTCTTTGCAAAAGGTTTTGTCGTGCTGAGGTAACAAACAAACAAACAGAAAGAGTTTCTTTCGTGTTTAGTGCGCATAAGGGACGAGCCACAGTCTCTGGCGACGCTTCACGCTTTGCGACAGGAGTTGCGACAGCGACACGATTTGCAGTGGTATGCCACAGCTCGAGTAGTTGCGACAGCGACGGCAAGTGAGACAAATGTACTCGCTAATACATTTGTCTCACTCGCACAGCGCGCATTCTGTAGCCGCTACATGTCGCGCTACTTGTCCGTGTAGCGTCGCATGTAGTGTCGCCGGTAGCTGTGGCATACTTCATACGTTGTCTACCATTTGTGTTTGCATCTCGAAGCTTGTCGCGCCTCATGTCGCATGAAGCGCTTGGCTGTGGCTGGCGGGTAAGAATGGTTGTCAGACTTTCCGGCTTCTGACTATCAAACGACTGTCAAACTACATACATAAGTACTTACTGAAAATTGCTGAAACAAAAGAAGTCGGAAACTTTTAAATTACAATATTTGAGACAAACACAACTTTCTTTTTTTTTTTAAACGCGTTAATATCTGAAACTGCCAGTCGGATTGGAAGAAATCTTTTTGTATATGATACCCATCACGCTACGACTCACAAGAGCTGAGCAGTAACCAAACACGTAACTGAACGCGGTTGAAACCGCGGAGTATAGCCAGTTATTGATAAGATAATTTTGGTGACCTATTGAATAATATTTACATAATTATCGTGCCATCTTAAAGATCTGTTGATAAGATAAGCGCACCTGGGGCAGGCAACAAATTTGCATGCAATATTGCATGCACAGTCTCTCAATATTTTTTTTAACGTCATTGGGTGGCAAACAAGCCTGCGGCCCACCTGATGTTAAGTAGTCACCGCTTCCTCCAGACATCTGCAATACCAGAGGCCTTGCAAATGCGTTGCCATCCCAGAGACAAAGTTGAATTGTCTGTGTGTGTGTGTGTGTGTGTGTGTGTGTGTGTGTGGTAATTACATCAAAATAATTCAAAATCCCAAATATGTTATATTACTATCCAGCATAATAGTTTAATGTATGAATAACTTTGAAAATGGGGGATACTTGACATGTGGTGGTTCCATTTGGCAGAACTATATGATCTCGCTTCTTATAAAACGATTTATTATACAAGTTCCAATTTTATAAGTTTAACATTAAAGATGATTTTGGAGTGTCTACTATGAGATTAGCATAATATAGGTAAATGTCTTGCAGTGTCTGTCATTTTTTGTAAAGTAAATAAATACATAGATAGGTACATGATAGTTCCTTATCAAGCAGAACATTCGCATTTCTATCACATCGTCACATTCGTTCAAAGTGCAATAAACACACCCCTTGCATTCGCCGGCTATATGTAATGTATAAACTACTATACTATATGTAATACATAAAATAGTGAAGGCAGCCGCTTCTTAAAACAACGTTACATTGTGCGTTATCAAAAACAGCGAAATTTCACATAAAAAAGAAAGTGATTTCCCTGTTCCTCTACAATCTTTTTGCTCAGAGTTATCTACTTAGTTTGATGGGCAATATGCATAGTTAACGGCTATTTGAAGTTAAACCCTATGCATGTGAATATAAAGGCTATGTTTGGGGCAAAAAAACACCAAAGAATAAACAAAGTTCACAGTACCTTCGGTATATGTCCATTTCGATGTTTCTTGGCAAGTTTGGCCAGTCTCTGCATCTGTTCCTTGCCCCTGTCGGGGGCTTTGCCCGGAGTCTTCTCACTGCCTTCCACGCCCGGCCACACTCGAAGATCGAACATTCCCTTTTTGAATTCGAAAAACTTTTTTAATCGTTCTATAAAAGTGATGTAACATTCTTTGCAAAGCTGCAATGTGCTGTGTGATTTCCCCATTTTTGGTAATAAGGTTTTATTTCAACTTTGAGTTAAGTTTAATTACAAAACAGAACCTATGCACTTCATATTAGGAGTTAATACGAAAAACACCAGAACAAGTACATTTAATTATTTTAACTTTTTTAGAAATACCCGCACAAAACACAATATTATACGCAAATAAAACCTGCACTTTTTATAACCACAACCAATTTAGAACACCATTTTGATATAAATAAACAATTTTAATTGAGAGAAATTATTTTAGAGTCATTTTTTTAATGCGCCTTTCTCGTCTCAATGATGGTAGCACACTGAACCGGCTGTGGCATTTTCCAGCCGATCGATGTTTGTGCCAATGTTCCTTTATATCAGGTCATAAACATAAATAAATATCCTATTACATATTCTTCAGATAAGAGCAAAAAAACAGCTTTATATTGGTAAGCTTGGCGCCGATTGAACTTTTGCAGTCTACCCAATAAAAATATTATCAATGTAGTTTGGATAAACAATGACGAATTAATAAATTCAATAATCTCAATATATTTATTTTTTCTTGTAAATGACAGACATTCAAATATGTGTCTTTTAATGGTCGAATTGAAAGAAATTACATACATACAATCACGCCTCTATTCCCCGAAGGGTTAGGCAGAGATGTACCAATGTACGCACACACAGGTCGCCAGTATGTTTTAGGTCCCATGTAATAGGGGGCGAGCTAATTGCCATCAAGTCCAGGTTATCTCTGACATCGGTGATCAATAAACACGACACGACGCGGTGGGTCAGAGATGTCTACCCACCAAAAGAAGATGATGATGATGTAAGATAAACTTAGAAAGTACTTACATGTGAATTGAAAATGTCACATTGGTACTTGTCCGGTATCGAACTAGCAACCTCGTGCATCATGAGAGGCGAGCCTTAACCACTTGGCCATCACGTCATTCATGAATAAATATTGTCATAAATTAGAGGGCAGAAAATTTTAATAATTTTGTTTATCAGATGCAGTAGTATTAAAAACAAAAGAATTAAATTAAAAGTAGTTGCTATAACCTCTGCAATTCCTTTTATTGCAGCTGCTTGTAGGTCATTGTGACGTCACTTTATTAATACAAGGAATACGAAACAGTATGGTTAGTAAATTATTAAAAGCCGGTCGTATGCGTGTCTAGCATAAATTAAGTAAAGGGCCATTAAAGCTAAAACACTAATGAATTGCGGCTTTTAGTAGATAATAGGCAATCAACAGTTTATGAAACAATTATCTTAGCTTGTATTACCAGATGTATGAATGTGGAGGAGGCGAAAGGAGTATGTATGGATCGTAGCAGGTGGCGTTACGTGGTTTCTGCCTACCCCCATGGGAAAAGGCGTGAGTTTATATGTATGTGTGTATTTCTGATATTCCATTCGCCAGTTTTTAACTTATTTTTACATAGATGACAATTTGAAAACTACTGAAGTTTAAAGGCCTCCGTCCATTTATATAATGTCAATAGGTTTTGTGTAAAGGCTAGTTAATCTTAATCTATTGTTTTTGGCAACACCCATATATAAGCAGATTATATAAGTAGGTATTTAATTGCTTATCAAGAACTAAATGGGCAAACAAACCCTGAAAACATAGGTAGGTACTTAGTTGCCGCTTCATGAACAAACCAGTCATTACAAAATAATTTATTACTATGCTACGTAATTGAAATTATTGATAACCTTTTTAATTGGCAGGTTCAAAGACCCACAGTACTGGTACGTGTGTTTAAAATAACGTGAAAGTAATTGGACTAGAGTCTATCCCTACAATTTTACAGCATCAACACCTTTGTTGATGCTGATGCTTTGTTGATGCTTTGCTGATGCTTTGTTGGTGCTTTGTGTGCTTGTGTGTGTGCTTTTTAATAATATTAAACCACCAACATTAAGGAATGTTGGTGGTTTAATATTATTAAAAAGTAATAAAATTTAAAATGTTTATTAACCCCCGTCGGAAGAATAACGTTTCCTACCGCAGCTAATAGAAGACCTGATAACCGATTTTGGATTTTGATAAAACATATCTAAGAACCATTGCTAGGAAACCTGCTTTTAAATATAAAAAACCGCATTCAAATCGGTTACCGTAGCTCTTAAACGGGTGATATAAGAGCTGCGGTACCACAGACAGACACAGACACGTCAAACTTATAACACCCCTCTTTTTGAGTCGGGGGTTAAAAAAGTTCAAGTTCAGTTTTTGAGTTGTTCAGGGAGTGAAAGGCGACTAACAAAAGGGATTTATATGGCAGATGTGAATGGCAATGCCGGGAGGGGACGCCCTAGAAAGACCTACCTTGACCTTATTGCTGAGGTTCTTCAGAAAGGTCAGGTGCGCAGTACTCGTAACCGGTGTGCTTGTATGACGAGATGTATGAATGTGGACGAGGCGAAAGGAGTATGGAAGGATCGTAGCAGGTGGCGGTCCGTGGTTTCTGCCTACCCCCATGGGAAAAAGGCGTGAGTTTATGTATTTATGTATGTTAAAAAGGTCCGCTCATCCCTTTCAAGATACGAAACCCTAATAACCCAATAAAATGAGTCCATTTTACTACTAACCTGTCTCAACATGCCATGTTTTCCAAACAGCGATATGGTAGTTCCGCCGACCACCATCAGCTTGCCGGGTCCGGCGCAGTCGTATATCGTCATGGCTAGCGTCGCGTTGCGCGGCAGGTCGCTGAAGTACACCGGCAGCGTCACCCATTCGTTCCAACTGACGAGGGAAGGCAACACAGGATGTTAGGCAATATTGTGATGCAAGGTTTTTCAGTGATATACATAGGCGTATATTGGGGCGGGTGGGCCGTGCCCACCCCATAATGGTGTTGTGCCTACCCCAGGCTGTAGGGCTCACCTTCCGCCTGACATTGCATCGCATCGGCCATGGCATCTTAGGGGCCAGGCCCCCCCTGAAAACTAACTCTAGATATGCCAATGGTGATATAGCTCCCTAACTGCACTAAAATGGTGCGATTATGTAAACGAAGCATCCATACTAATAAAGTTTACGCTTTTTTTTTTCAAGGATGGGAAGTCATCATGTGGCTTCTTCCGCGCTAGCTGGAGCGGAAGGAAGTGTTAATCTCTTACTGACCAAAATCCATCTGTATTCCAGGGTCGAGATGACTCTTTCGAACAAATTCCGCAAAGGCCCCAAAGTTATGCTGACATCTCATCTCGATCGCCGCAACTTCGTTTGCGTAAATTTCGTTTATCGCGCGTTTTTTTTTTGCACAGAACTCTAATTCTTTTTCAATAGTAAAAGTAGAAAGAAAAGAAAGTAGAAGTAGCCTAAGTTACTCCTTATAACATCAGGGTTCTGCCTGTGAAAGTTCCATCAAAATCCGTGCAGCCGATTCGGAGTTTAGCCGGAACAAATAGTCAGACAGACGAAGTATTAATAATAGTTTTTTTCCACCCATTAAACTAGAAAATGACAATTAGCATTATTATCTCTTTCACTCAAGTGATTTTTAATACTAAGACTACTTATTTACTACATATTTATATAAAGCAATATTGTGACGTTTCTTTATTTATTGCCACCCTGACATCTGAGATATCATTGCCTTGAAAAAATATATTGTTTCAGTAAGATGATATTTATGTGCCAATTCAATGTAGTATTAACATGAACACAAATAGGATTTCTAATACTACACTTATCTTACTTTTATGTACGGCAAAAAAAAAAATGCATTGATGGCTGGGTGATCCACTGATTCTGAAGTGTAAGTAAATTATGTTACAAAAATAACTGTCAATGCAAACTACATACATAACTTGTGCAAATGTATGGGCACAACAGGGCCACGTTGACTTGTACTAAACTAACGCAAGTATACATGTTGGAATTGACATAGTAACAATGACTTTTACCATGGATTCAGTTCTTACATGAGAAACACAACTAATACTTACTTCCATCGATTACTAAAAGACTTATATGATGTAGTGACCGGCAGAGCCAGTGGCTGTCCATCGCTCAGTATCTGACATGTCACATACAAGTCCGAGCATCCTTCTTGGTAGAGTCCGGAAAACTTGAGCATGGGGTCTGATAGTAGCGTGTCATATTCTGGTTTGGCCCGCTTGCCTTCCAATGTGCCTCTGGTGAAAGAATAACCGTCGTTTTAACAGAATTATTGGACAGATTGTATGTACTGTATATTGTGCAACAAGTTTTTTTTATTATTTAAATATGGGATGTCATCAAAATGACTTCTTCTGCCCTAGGTGGAGCGGAAGAGTGTCAGACTTTTACTGACTAAAACTCATCTGTGTTCCTGCTAATGCCCTTTGAGTTCCAGGGTTGTGATTACTCTTTCAAAAAAACTTCGCAACACCAGCAGATTGAATAACAAGTTGGCATACGTAATTTATCTATGGGGGAGGCCTATGTCCAGCAGTGGACGTCCTGCGGCTGATATGATGATGATGATGATGATATGTAATTTATATAATGTGTTATATTATGTACTTATGTAAGAAACCAATGCAAGTAAATATATCTGTTGGTTGTTTACATAGCATGGCTCATGCACATTTGTATTTAAGTTAATTGCTACTTAAGAAGGTTTAATTAATACAACCACAATTACTAGGATTACTGTACCTACTACAGCATTTAATGGTTTAAAGGTTAAACCATTTTAGAATGGCCTTGGAAAGTCTATTGAAACTGCTAAGTAACACTTTCCAGTTACTGCAGTCTCTTATTACTTGAACAATATTTTTTCCTAATTTCAGATTTAAATTCATATCATTTGTTACAATTTCTAATAAGATAGTGTTATCTTCATAATTACAAGCAGGAGTATTAGGTCAGTAATATAAGTCAATGATATAAAAAGTAAGTAACTACTTCGGTACTAGTAACCATACACACTTATTTCGTTTAATTTATGTTTCTGAGATTTTAATTTTTATCTTTTTACTGAATTGTGATATGGCCAGTTCTACAATTTCATGGTATAGACCATGAAATTGTGAAACTGGCCATTTTGAAAGACAAACAATAAAAATGAAAGTACTTAGATAAAAAACGTAATTGGTAAATAGTTATTGCAAAACAAAATACACAATGGAATCTTACTTACATTTTTATCTCCACTTTATGATCCAATGACGAACTATACACATAATAAAATTTATCATCAATCTCGTTCATATTGGTTTTATTTAGAAATAAATCGAGGATTTAATAATAACAACTGTTTTAGATTTTAATGCAGTTACGTGTTTTCGTGGTTTCCTCAATGTTTTTCTGTTTTTATTTTTACAAATTTTACTATTGTCAAGTCAAAGTGTCAAATCTCAATCTCAAAGTCAAACAAGTAACAACTCTTTTTTTTTAATGTTTAGCTCCAAGGTATTTAAGACACTAGTGTGAGAGAGTTCATTAGCGAGGTAGTTCATAGTTTCCGAACGTGTTCCATGATGCTGGCAATACAAATGGGATAGTGTTAGACTAGCAATGAAACAAAATTGAATAAAACGAAAAACGTCACTGTCAAATTCATTCTGATTCTTGATGCTTGTATCTCAACAAGAAATAGATAATAATATAATCAATTGATACGTCTGTCTCGATTTCGTTTTATTTATCAATACATTACTAGAAAGGAACATATTACCCCTGCCAAGAGCCAAGATTTCAAGATTTTTTCATTCAAGTACAGAGTATAAATTAAAACTTTGTGCTACATAAACAATTCAATGGAAAAAATATTGAAACGTGTTGAAAATATGGATAAGAAAAATAAAAGAAGGTACCTATGTAATTCATAAGAATAATACTAGGCCAAACCAAGTTCTTTACTACTTAAAATTGATTTTATATTGATTTTCATTTCAGGCAAACGACAAAGTTACAAGAATGGGTTTCAGTGATTTCACCAATATTAGCCTTATGGTATTCCCTAGTCGGAGGTTACATGAATCACCCATTTATTAAGAATAATATGACGTGGATACTTTTCTCTCCTATAGTCTTTGTAGTGCTTTTTGGCCTGTACATGGTGACTGTTATACTGTATCGAGTATTTACGTTTAACAATTGCAATGAAGCGGCCAAGGAGTTACAAGAAGAAATTGATAAGGCTAGAGCAGACCTTCATGAAAAGGGACTAAGATAAAAATAAAATTAATGTTAGTTTAACAATATTAAGTATTAATATTCATATTAGTACATTATTATCATATTTAGATTTCCTTATAATATTTTGTGTGTCGTCAGAAATTGCCTTTTATTTCCATACAACCACTATTCAATCAAATGAAAACTTAACTCATGTTTTTTAAAATTTTCAAATAATATTGGAAGACCATATTTGTACTGTTTGTGCACTTACTCATCTTGAGATATCGGCTCACTGCCTAACTCACCGCACGCGCGTCCGCTCAGCTCCGTGGCTCTAAGCAAACTGTGCGAGGGAGGGGGAGTATGCCCCGCTCCCCACCACACTATAGCGCGCGGCGTGTACGCATGAGACGACAGAACTATATAATATAATCTACAAACACTACAATATAAATTTATTAATAATAATTCAACTACAAAGTTAAAACTAAATAATAATTAAATTACAAACTAAGTATGTACAGATAATATAAAAAGTAAGGTCATAGGGCATCAAAAAACTCATCCGCATCGCTGTCAATGGGACATGTGCCCAGAAGGCTGGCAGCATTGCCACGTTGTGTGGCAATGCTGATTCTTTGGCCAAAGAATAGGCCAGCCCTCTGGTCACGTGAAGAATCGACCAGTCGCTTCGCGATATTGCGATAAACTAGATGAGCGCTCGGTCCCCACGGCCCTAGTGTTTCAACCCCAAACGGCTCAAACATATAACTTTCATGAAGGTTAATATATTTGCGCCGTTTGAGATTTTCCGCACCAGACGCAGCCGCCCCAGCACAACACGTCGTGCAAGGAAGATGGGATGGCGCAAGGGTGTCGACGCATGTAGCATCCCACACCAGAGGCCTACCCAACTTCCAAGGCATAATTATTATTCCACTACAATATTGATTGTTATATAATTTAAGTGTATATGTAGGCGGGTGTATGATTTTATACCATGATAAAAACAATAAAAATAAAGCTAAATAAAGTGTGTAACAGTTGATTAAACATATTTTGTTTGCGCCAAGCTCTGTAAACATAACCTTCGTTGAACGTTTCCGAACTTTCGGATCGTGTTAAAAAAGCTGGCAATACTGATTACTGTCAAAAGTCAAAACAATGTCTAATGTCAAAGAAGAACGACATCGAAATAGACAAACGTCACTACATTAGACATTACTCATTATTGTCAGTCATTGTCTTTGTCAAACGGCCGGCTGGTCTTCTGGCTGTTTCTATTCTATCATTTCTCTTCTCTTTCACCTCTCACGGCTCTCACACTCTCGATCTCAAACAGACAACATAAACCGTGTGGAGAGTACACGGTACAAGCACACAGCAAAGTTATTACAAGTCCAGACAAAGTGGGAATGTGGTAATAGATTTTGCAATTCAATTTTTTGTATAAAATAAAGACCTCGTGAAAGAAACTCTTTGGAAGCTGCTGATAAATATTCAGGTATTCAATTAATATTCATTGGAAAAGTACAGCCAAGTTCGTTTTTCTTTTTAGATTGATTGATTTTTTCCTTTTCAGAGAGATGACAAAGTTACTAGAATGGGTTTCTGTGCTATCGGCATTCTTCGCCGTATGGTATTCCTTGATTGGAGGTTACGTAAAGCACCCAATGATTGAGAAAAATATGACTTATCTACTTGTGTCTCCTGTAGTATTTGTGCTGCTTTTTGGTCTATATGCAGTGACAGTGGTGCTCTACCGAGTATTTACTTTCAATGACTGCGAGGAAGCTGCCAAGGAGTTGCAGGAGGAAATTAAAGAGGCTAGAGAAGACTTGCAAGAGAGGGGATTAAGATGGTGAATCAATTCATTCCAGTTTTGTAATATCTAAGTGTATATTTTTTTATAAGTAATTATATTTTGTTTACTTTAATGTGTTGTTTCATTGCCTTATAGTCCCACACTTACATAGTCCAACTCCAACATTAATATTGACGGAATGTCTAATAATATAACTAACATAGAATATCTTTATTTTCTTTTAAAATGTTGAATTAAAAAGAAACGAAAGATACTTTGATACATGTACATTTTTTTTTACACTAAGAATTTCTCCTGTATTGTGTGTGAGTTTAACAAAATATAAAGTCACACACACAAACAGCCAGACCCAGAACAACTATCTGTAGGCTGTACAAATATTACTTCTTTAAGCGCTGTAATTCAGCCATGGTCTGTAATCTGGTATAATTCTTATACTTTTTGAAAAAATAGGATTTATTTTGAAGATGGTTATCCAAAGGGCTAAGATGTGAACATTTGTACTTGTTATTTATCAGTTTAATGATAATCTTTTGAAGAACTAAATTCAAGATAACTCCTTGTAAAGTTAAAACAGTGGGTATTCATATAACCTGAATGTAATTGCATAATTTGCTTGGATTAAGATGGGGTTTGCATTAAATAAATACACAGTTTAGTACTTTATTGGGTATTTTTATTAAGCTAATTAATTAAAATTATTTGCGTACAATATTTACAATTGATATTTAATTCTACAGTAATATCTGACAGAAAATGTTAAAATGAAGGGAAAATCAACTTTAATTAAATATTAGGTCATTTAGACAATAATAATAACAATAATAGACTTCAAAAGAAATAACAATATGCATTTTTGTTCTTATTTTTTTAATTTAATTATTTATTAAATAAATATTGGATAAATTGCTGATGAATAAAAAAAAATACAATTATTATTTGGTAAACAATTGGGTCTTATTATCTATATTTTAAAGCTGTCATCCTTAATAATATGTATGCAAAATATACAACCAGCAAAATATCACATACCATTATTATTTTCATAATTTAATGTTTAGTTTATTGTACCTAGATGGTGCAAAGAAGAGAAAACCTTGCTCCTTTTGAAAACTCATAATTATATTTGAAATAACTTTTTCGTTATATAATTTGGCTTAATATTTGAATTTCTGAGTAAAAAGACAGCCAAAATCACAGCACTTACATTTTATTGTGTAAAACTTTAAATGGTGCAGAAATATTCATGCAATATTCACTTTATTAATATGGCACACTTCTATTTTATAATAAATTGTAAGCAAGATGTGACTCAAATATTTTTAATTGTATGGACGCGGCTCAATTTTCTAATTAATAATATATTTACGGTACAGTATTTAAATAAATTACTGAGAAAGGGATAGGAAATAGAAATAGATTAAAATTACAGAAGTAAAAGTCTTGTATTTTGGCCGAAGCTTTTATAAATTAGTAATAATAATATTGGAGGTATTATTAATAATTGTAAAAAATTGTGGGAATTCTCGTAATGGTTTTCTAATTTATATTCTAAAAGATGTTCCCCTAACTTCATCGCCATTTTATTAATCAATAATTTACAATTAAATTTTTCATTTTTAATGATTTTCTACCTACAGAATTATACTTAAGTAACATATAAGCAATATTAGAAATTATAATTTAAGCGTGTTACTTAATGCACAATTTATACTAATTATAATTACAATATTTTGTTGGACAAAATATCTTGATAGATGAAACATTAAAACAAATCATGGATGGGAATGATTCGCACAAGGACTGTTGCCCATTTATATGAGCATGAGCTAAATAATTTATAATTATTCCACAATAGTTCCCTAGTTCTGATCCCGCACTTATGTGAGCTACCCCATACTTACATTAATACTAATTATAATAATTACCTACCTACTGACTGTGTGAATTATAATGATCATGAAATACCTAATCTCAATTCCTTTTATTTTTTATTACATTGGATATCGTTTATAATGACAGGTGTCGTTATTATTGATTTGTTTGCGTATGCAAATTTTGCCAGCTTTCAACCCAAAAGGTATTATGTGTTACGGAGCTACGTTCTCGGAGACAGACAGACGAACACTTTAAACTTCAGCACAGTATTTTGCATCGGTGGTTAAAAAAAGCTTCGATACTCAATAAACAAAGGTTGAAGAATATTTTTTATGTAGGAGGACCAACTCTATTAATAAACCCGCGATTTCTATATAAACTGTTATAAGTACCTACTTATAGGGAAGAAGGTATAACAATAGGTAACAAATCGAGCGTAACACTAGATTAGCTTCGTTAAATTAAAACGATTTGAGGACATTATTATTATAGGGCTATTTAGAGGCTTATTTCGCGTTCAGTACCTACCTAACTATTACCTTGCTTTCAATAAGTTGCTATAGTTTCAAGATTTTTGTGGAGCACTCGATCGCTCCACCAAATTTTGTAATTTATCGCTAATGAATAAACTGAATTCACCCATTTTATTATTTCTACTTGGCTCTGCACTGCTGTGCGTCCAGCCATAAATAATAAACTCCGCGAAAGTTTATAACTCCCATTAATAAAATCTCTTTCATAGATCTAGGTAGGTACGGGTTTAGCCAATGCAAAGTAAAGTTGAGCTTAATTAATATTATGAAACGACTAATACTTCCCTATATACCTAAACAAACGAAACCCACTCCATGAAAATTGTATTCGTAATTAGTTGCGGGAATTTTTATACTTATTGTCAAGGTTATAAGGTGCCTATTAAAACTTGCTTGAAGCAATCGGCGTGTAGCTTTCTCGTGCATGTGAATTAGACACGCAAGGGACAAAACCACTCGGTCATGCAACTTTTTTATGACATTTACTCTTTGGGCGCCGGGAATACTGTTCTTTTTTCAAATGTATTATATGGTGTTGCTAGCTAACTAATTGTCGTGTAATGTGTCGTATGCATAATACCTACCTAATGGCGCGAACTAATCGAGCCATCGATGCCCGTAGTGTGAATATGACGTGCTATCTACTCGTTTTTAATATTTTAGAGTGCATTTTAGGTTTTATTGGGGGCATCCTATGCTACTGGGGCAGTTTGTTTAATATACAAAGGGATTTTGTAATACGTACTAGGTACCTATGTGGGAAACCCTATCAAGTTACCCCTTATATTAATGTTTACTCTCTTATATGTGCCTATGTTAAACGTTACAAGTTTCAATTTATTCCTACGTCTGTGTAGATCAATATTTGTTGGTAGTTAAGGTACAAAGTAAGTAATCTCATAAGAGAATCGCTTCCCCTTGGATGAACACGGGAGCAATTAAACTGACAGAGTTGGCTGTAGTCAATTCACAACATTGCTACATTGTTTTTAATAGGCGCTTAGACAACAAAGTCTTGCAAAGGCACTGGGAATCTCCATTAGAAACAAAGATCGAAATAATAGCTAAACTGTTTGGGTCTGTAGTGAAACATTCAAGAGGAGGTATTATCAAGACTTGAACACCACTTTAAGTGTTATCATCAATCATAGCAATCGTCGGTAGGTACCTATATCGCCATATTATGATATATTTTCAATGTTGACAAAGTTTTTCGATATAAATCACCCACTCTATACATTAATCATGATAACTATTTTTCATCCCCCGACAGGGCTTTTTATCTGTCAGCCAGATAAAAACTGAGACTCATTTTATTCCCTTGTCACTTTATGTAAAACGCTCGATAGAAGATCTGTTTGAACAAGATGTGGATGTTCTCATTCGGGACGTGTCGCTTCCTTTTTTTAGTGGACTAGCCGGACTAAGAGCTGAATCTCTAAAAAGTTTCTAATAAAAACGCGATTCTGTTTATGACTACGAGCTGATTCTCTAAAAAGTTTCTAATAAAAACGTTAATTATTTTCGTTCGTTAATTTTGTCTATGGGCAGTTTGTTTTATAAAAGAGGTCATCGTAGCAGTATTGGTAATTTTTTTGATGTGAATACTTTTTCATCTGCGTTGAGTTATTTTCGATAGGGGCAAAACTTATGGGTTCGCATCAACGGTATACTAATGTGACCTCGTAACCGACATGCTAATGTGTCGTAATGCGACGGACTGGTGACGCGCAGCGGACTATGTATATGTGAAGTTTTAAGTTTTTCACTTCTGTGGGCAGTCTCCATGACTGCCTATTTTTAATTGGTAATGATGTATGCTTGGATGTGTTTGTCAAGTTTTCCTTCCATCTTTCCGTCACTCTAAGCACTCCCGTCTTGTGCGACTTTATGAGTTTTCCTAAGTGGAGTCACTTTCGTCACTTCGCGTGACGTGCCCCAGACATGTTTCCCGACATAGCTCTCTGTGTAGCGTGACGCGGACTAAGTAAAGTGAATAAATTTAAAGCACTAGTTAGCATGCTGGTCTTCATTAAATAGGGCACAGTTTGCCCTCGCACAACTTGCTCGGAGTTCAACATTAATTCAATTCCTAAGTCTGTGAACTCCTCAACTATTTACGAATACAAAGTAGTACCTATGTAGGTAGTGTACGTATTACGTAACATCTCATTTTACTAGATATTATTATTTCGCTATTTTATCTATACTAGTTAAGTTAGCTGGGGTGTTATTCTGTAGATATTTTACTTACTAAGCGGCAAAACTCGCGGAGCAATGAATCCACCTCATAATTTTAATAAGAAATTAATTTTAAACGCATTTGACTCCCGAAATAAGCCAGAAATGGGAAAAATTCAAAAGTCTTAGTGTAAAAATTTAATTTTAATTTATAATAAACTCTAAGCGTGAGAGATTTGCCTCGAGTCTCTCAAGGCACTTTGCTTTTTACTTGAAGTTTGCTTGAAAGCATTTCTTATTAAAATTAGGTACTGAAACTAGTTTCTTCAAAGAGTTTGCCGCTATTTTATCTACCCAGTTATTTCCTTGTAATATTTAAATTATTTACAGAATGGGACTCCCAATGATATTAGATTTAAAGCTACAATTTCGAAATGAGTCTAGCTAAGTGAAAGATTTGAAGAAGTAAAGGAATACGCATGCGTACTGTGTCGACTAGAACTTAATATATCTCTTTATTAAAGTACTGCCTATTTTACTGATTAATGGACTTACAATTTACATATGGACCGGAGGAAATAAGTAGGTATTTTATCTGTCACTTGACCTAGTTTCTTGACTACGACTACAATGGCACCATTATTGTAAGTTGTTCATGTTCTGAAGATGAGTAGGATAGGTACAAATGAGGTTTTATTAAGGTTCTTCTTTAGTTTGGTTTTTTTTCTACCAAAACAAAGTGACTTTTTGTCTAATTGTCTATGACATATGGATCCTACTTTTACACATTCAACATTCAAATTAAGAAAAACAAAAGACAACACGACTCTACTCGGTTACATAAAATTGGTCCGAATTTATTCATTTTGTTGTAAACGGAAACGATAGAACAATAATAGGACTCACAGTGTACTCTGAATATGAAAAATCATAATTCTAGAGAAATAAGGTCCCGCAAGTATTAAAACATGACGTTCATAGGTTATAGGCAGATCGAAGTACATCGAATGTGAGTTTTGGCTTCTTTGTCAAATTCAAATTAAAACCTTCCAACCGCAGTGTTGCCAGGCAAAATATTCCCTCAAATTCAAAAGAGTCTCAATTGGTTAGTGTCTACGCGTTCCGTGTTTCATACGAATCGTGCGACTGCGACTGCTAAGAGGGATATTCCAGCCTTAAATTCGATGGAGGGACCCTGGTGGGGTGCTGAGGAGTTGCCGGCGAGGATGAGGGCCCTGAGACGCTGCCTCTCTCGGTACTTGATGTTCTCTCCAGGGGGGTCGAGGCACTCGAACTCGCAGCATCGCAAGCCCACGCGGAAGTTTTTGCAGAACTGTGAAATGTATGAATAAGGAGTGTTATTATGATAAATTAATTGATTGGGTTTACATAAAAAATGTTTTTTTACAAAAATAACAAAAGTAGGCTCTTCTTCTTTTTTTTAGGATGGGAAATTATCAAATGTTTTCTTTCGCTCTGGGCGGAGCGGAAGGGAGTGTCAGAGCCTAACTGATTAAAACCCAACCATGTTCCTCCTCATGCTCTTTGCGTTTTAGGGCCACGGTAACTGTTTCGAACAAATTCCGCAACACTGGGAAAGTAGATCCCTACAAACATAATTTGGCAAAATGATTTTTCATACACCCGTTAGACAACGTCAGATTGTGTAGCTTCTGAGTTCTGATCAGACTATATCCCATTCCCATATTCTGTAGTGTCCTAATTGTCCGTTCACCTGCACCCTTGCCGATCTGAATAGCGCTTCTGGCGCAGCAATAGCCGAAGCCATCAACTGGGCCTAAATAGTATAAATGGATGTGTTGTCGATTGAAAATACGATTCTAAATATATATACCATCACGCCTGTATTCCCCGAAATGTTAGGCAGAGATTTTTTGTTTTTTAGTCACGTCCATTGTTTTCACATTTAGAAGCAACAAGAATTTTGTAATCATGATTTTGTAAAAACCATTTTGAAAAGAGTGTCCATGGAATTTCTTGCTCGTTCTTCTCCATAGAGATCTACGTTTTGGAACGAGCAACTAGCTTCAACTTGCTGTAACTTCTTGACAATTCAAAAGTGCCTGTAAATGGTCTAATTGAAATAAATGCTTTGACTTTGACTTTGACCTACTGAGAATTTCATAGAAAAACCCAATAACACTTTTTGCTCGACCTGGGACTCGGACCCAAGACTTCTAGCGTAGCAGTCGTGCTTAGGACCACTAGGCTAACCAGGCAGTTAAATAAAAGTTAATTTTCAATTTTGTTTATCGTAGCCGCGACAAACGTATAGTTGGTGCTTATTAATCTATTATTAATAATAACGAGGTGCCGTGACAGTGGTCGATTAAAGCTTGCCCACATAACACAACTTTGTTCTACGTAATGAGTCATAGGTAGGCAGTAGTTAGTCGAAATAACAAGTGTGGGTTGTAATAATAACACGATAGTTTAACGGGTGTAAAAATACACTGAACGAAGCTGAAACTATAGGTGTTTATTATTTTGTTATAGACCATATTATGTAGGTATTGACGGTCGAATATTAAACTTTGTTTTTCGAAAACAAGTAATGAACATAACATAACATACCATCACGCCTGTATTCTCCGAAGAGGTAGGCAGAGGTGCAACAATGTATACCCACAGTTCGCCGGAATGTTTTTAGACCCCATGTAATAGGGGGCGAGCCTATTGCCATTAACCGGTCACAAATTCTAACTCCGAGCTGCTACTGAGAATTTCATAGAAAAACCCAATATCACTTTTGCTGGAGTTGGGAATCAAACCCAAGACCTCTAGCGTAGCAGTCGCGCTTAGGACCACTAGGCTAACGAGGCAGTTGCTTCTATTTGTTGTTTTGCAAATTATAACGCTACACAATATGTTATAGATACTCACATAAGGCGGATCACAGTAAATGGCCTTGCACCACATAGGCTTGGTGTGGTAGCAGACGCACAGGGAGCAGACTCCCGGCCCGGGGACGTACAGCAGACCGTGCGGGACTGACTTATTCTCCCAGTCGATGCATTTCTCTTCCACGCATGCTGTGGACAAAAACCCAAGGTTAAGCATCTGTTTCTGGTTGCGGGATTTGTTCTAAAGAGTCACCGCGGCCCTGGAATGCAAAGGGCAAGAGGAAAACGGATGAGTTGTAGTCAGTAAGAGTCTGACTCCCTTGCGCTCCGCCCAGAGTGGAAGAAGTGATTTCCCATGTTGGCCCAGTAATTAGGGAGCGCGCCACTCATGCACGAGGTTGTGGGTTCGCAACCGGACGCGGGCATTACATAGCATACATGTATAAATCTGACTTTTTAACATACTTTTTAAGAATATTTTGAACATCACTGCCATCAGTGAAGGTGAAGGCAAACACCCGATTATTATCGGACCGATTTTTGACACATTTCTTTTTCAGGGAGAAGTCTGTCCGATTATCGGTAAAACAATCGGTAGTGGTTGGAGAGCCTTACCAAGAATAAAATCCTTATAAAACATACGAGTGTTTACCTCATGCTACCTAATAAAATACTACTAAGAATCCTTTAAACATCCAGACTTACAAACTATAAACTCTAATGCTTTCGAACAATCTCTCCCCAATACTCTTAGCATTAGGGTGTTTAAAAATTAATTCGACTGCAAATCGAATTGATCATACCATTAGTAGTAAATTACCCCAATCGCGGAAAAGTGGCAACACCATAAAATCTGGTAGATATTAGTGTAAATGGTTTTCTTTAAAGCTTCGTAGTTATCATTTTTTTTATTATCCTTTATTAGCAGTAAAGTATTTTTTTTGATGTACTAGCTTTTCCCCTCGACTTCAGACGCGTCAAAGTTGATATATTATCCCACGGGAACCGTACTTTTTCCGGGATTAGCCTTTGTGCTATTCTATACTATACACACGGTCACGGTACCTGAACATACCGGCGAACTGTGGGTGTACACCACACCTCTGCCTAACCCTTCCAGAAATACAGGCTGATAGTATTATTTAAGTTTTACAGGAAAACTATAAAGGAAAACGTAATAGAAATTTATTGTAAACTAAATCAATTGGTGAAATAGGCCACATTACAGCATTAATAAATAATGTTTGCTACGGCGTAGCAACCGCGTAGAGGTCATTGCTACGCCGCCTACGCTGACGGAACCGATTCATTATTCTTAGAACTTTGATCGGACAGGATAATTATCTTTAAGTAGTAGGATGTAATTGTGCACCTACATACAATACCCAGGACCTAATATAAACACTAGCTTTTGCGCGTGACTTCGTTCGCGTCGCATTTTATATATTATTCTTAGGGAACCGTACATTTTTCCTGGATAAAAAGTATCCTAAGTGTTTTTCGACACTACAATCTATCTCAGTGCCGAATTTCATTCAGATCAATTCAGCCGTTTAAGCGTGAATGAGTAACAAATACCCATTCATCCATCCATCCATCCATCCTTACAAACTTTCGCATTTGTAATATTAGTAGAATTAAAGTAGCATTTAAGAAATTAATATTACACTAGCTTTTGCACGCGACTTTATCCCCCTAAACAGTTATCGCGGACGCAGACGAAGTCGCAGAACAAAAGTAGTCTATGTACTTTCCAGGGGTTAAAACTCATCCCATATTAAATTTCATGAAATTGGTTCAGTAATTTTTTTTATTGTTTACTAGCTTTTGCCCGCGACTTCGTCCGCGTGGATTAATAGTTCCCGTTCCCGGGGGATTTCCGGGATGACAACTATCCTATGTCCTTTCTCGGGTCCCAGACTATATCTGTACCAAATTTCATTAAAATCGGTTCAGTGGTTTAGGCGTGAAGAAGAGACAGACAGACAGACAGAGTTACTTTCGCATTTATAATATTAGTACGGATACCACTATGATGGCAAACAAGCATATGGCCCGCCTGATGGTAAGCGGTTACCGTTGCCTATGAACGCTTAGAACTCCAGGGGCATCAGCACAACAGGGGCAGATGAGCCGTGAAAGCATAACAGACAGACAAGAGTTACTTTCACAATTTAAATGTTAGTATGGTTTAGGAATGCGTGAAACAAACGTATAAATTCGTACATATAAACACTCATAAAGTGGCAACATTCTTAGGGAATAGGTGTGATAAATCACTGTTTATGGTAGCGCGAAACAACAGTACAGTATTTAAGGTTTAATAAAATTACTGATTTGTAATTTTGACTTTTAATATCTCCATTAGTCCGCATTTGCAGTTTTTTGTTGCATTAAGTTTAAATCTATACTTATAATATTATAAAGCTGAAGACTTTGTTTGTTTGTTTGAACGCGCTAATCTCAGGAACTACTGATTCGAATGGAAAAACTTTTTGTGTTGGATCGCCCGTTTGTCGAGGAAGGCTATACATGCTTATTTTTACATCGTTCTGGAACCGAAAGCTCTATAATAGTAACAGAAACAATTGGCACTATTATTTTCAGTAAATAACACAAAAAAAAAAACACGAAAATATAATTTGTGAAATAGTGAGAACTCGAAGTAACGCTTCCCTGCAGTTAATGCGTATTTGTGTGTAAACCTTATTGAATACGATCCATTCATTCATCGAACAGACAGAAGTGCTACTAATTTTGTAAATCGAATGGCAAAAAAAAGTAATAAATTATCAAAGGCTTCGAGAAGTCTTAAAAAAAAAATAACTACGCCAATAGTAACTATTACTCGACTGGAGGTCCTGTGTTTCGGCTCCAGAACGATGTAAAAATAACCGTGTATAATATAACGACACGATCCATAGGAGCGGAGCAGTAACCGAAGACGTAACTTAACGCGGGTAAACTAAGGACCAAGTCACGGATAGTTCGCTTGTAAATAAGTAAATAAGTTTCGGATTCGTTTAAGTGTCTATTTACACCATATTTATGTTTCTGGGTTTCTAGATTTCAACAGCATGTACACTCGCGTGCACAAGACAAATGAAAAGCTGCATGTTTCATTGATATCGATCGAATAGCGCAGTCGTAAACAAAGCCAATTGGTACGGCCACCAACAAAAGTCAATTGACACTGTTACTTTTACTGTTGTCATATACTTGTAAATAGATATAAAATCACAAGTTGCACTTCTTCTAACTGCCTGGTTAGCCTAGTGGTCCTAAGCGCTGATGCTACTCTAGAGGTCTTGGGTTCGCAAAATGTGTTATTGTGTTTTATATGAAATTCTAAGTGGCAGCTCGGAGTTAAGATTTATGGCAATAGGCTCGCCCCCTATTACATGGGACCTAAACTTATCGGCGAACTGTGGGTATACATTGATACACCTCTGCCTAACCCTTCAGAGAATACAGGCGTGATGGTATGTGTGAGATTACTGAGAGATTGTCTGACGCCTCTTATGGGGACTACTAGAATCTAAATTTTCATATCAGCCGCAGGACGACCACTGCTGGACATAGGCCTCCCCCATAGATGTCCAAAAGGACCGATTGGGAATGGCCTGCATCCAGCGTCTTCCTGCGGTCTTAACTAAGTCGTCCGTTCACATTGTGACGTCCTACGCTGCGTTTAGACTCTCAATTAGGATTCTTCTTTCTTAATCGTGTAGGCAGTACCTAAGGTCTAACGACCCCACACACCCTAGTGTCAGAGTTTCTAAACCACCTCAAGGGCCTCTGACACGGTTACCGATATCAGTGATATCCAAGATAAACTTAGAAAGTACGTATGAATTAGAAAAAGTCACATTGGTACTTGCTCGTCCCCAAATTAAGATTAAAAAAATCGGAAGTGTTCAATAACTTTTGTTGCTAATGCCACGACTGTAATGCATTTGCATTGACATTGATTGTTCATAAACATTGTGTGGGTGAGTGGGTGACCTTCACGTGTTCAAACTGGAACTAGGTTATTGCTAATGTGTATTTCATTTCAAAACAATAAAAGCACAAGTTTTTATCGATCACGATACAACTTTATGTGTTTATGCGCCATTTGACTTTGACATAAAATTATGCTTTAAATAGGTATTACCTGAAGGCCAATTTTAATAATTCAAATCATTCAAAAAAAACTAATCGCAATCTATTTGGTATCTCATCTTAGCGACGTTCGATTTCAGTCGATTTGCGGATTGGATTACACATATCGATACCAGAAGTATCAATTAACGTAAGGGACATTTTGGCGAAAATGAGTTATATACATCATTGGATTCAGAATTTTCTGCTCTATCGATTGGTATTATTAAAAAAATTCTATCGTTAAAAAAAAATCCCTTACGTTAAAAAAAAATGGCCTGCGTAAAACGATTTATGAAAAAAAAAATGATGTAAGGGACGTTTACATTTTTTTTTCTCTGAAAAATAAAGTAAGTCATAGTGTTAAATAATTTAAAACCTCATCTTAAACCTCAAATCAGTCGATTTAAATAGCATATCCCTTACTTTAATTCATGATAAGAGTTTTTTAAGAATTATTTCTAAATTTCATTTAAATCTGTGATAGCTAAGCTGAAACTAACATTAATCATGCAAAAAACCCATTTCCATGGTGTTAAAATACCATAATTTTAGTAGATAATCTATAGTTACATCAAATTGCAAGACTGTAAAAGTCCTTTACAATAGGATTACGTATAATTTTCTATTTCTCTTGCTGCTTACACTATGGTTGACGGTTTACACATAAAATATTAGTAACGTAAGGCATAACTAAACATATTTTTTTAATGTAAGGGACATGCTATATTTTAATCCGCTGGGTATTCCTAAATCTTTCGTTTAGAGCATGAAAGAAGAGGAAATTCTAAGAAACTTTGCTCTAGACACAATTAAAATTGGAGCAGACAGTAAAAAGTTATACCCAGATTTAAAAAAATAAAATCGTTTTTTGGCTCTCCTGAAAAACCGTGTTTTGTCCCTTACATTAATTGATACTTCTGGTATCGATATCATTACGCGGTTACGCCAGTATTCCCCGAAGGGTTAGGCAGAGGTGTACAAATGTACACCCACCAGTTCGCCGGTA
Organism: Caradrina clavipalpis; assembly: GCA_932526535.1. Lineage (NCBI taxonomy): Eukaryota > Metazoa > Arthropoda > Insecta > Lepidoptera > Noctuidae > Caradrina > Caradrina clavipalpis. The sequence goes on from OW052101.1 coordinate 1,518,519, forward strand.
TGTTTAGGTCACATGTACCTAATAGGGGGCGAGCCTATTGTCATTAACCCGGGCACAAATCTAAGCTCCGAGCTGCTACTGAGAATTTCATAGAAAAACCCAATAACACTCGACGTGGAAATCGTACCCAAGACGTCTAGCGTAGCAGTCGCGCTTAACACCACTAGGCCAACGAGGCAGTTCTATTGGTATTTATTATTTTGGTCAAATTTTATGCGACAAGCACAATCTTATTAGTATCTAACATTGATACTAATAAAATTAAACACATCAAATGAAATAAATATTATGCGAGGAACAGGTGTTGCCAATTTAATAATCAACCGAATTTTCATTACGGTTACCGCAGTTACGATTAAGGCTGCCTTCCGTCCGAGATTGCCCAGCTCTGTCCTGGGTTAAAGGCGGGGGTCATCCGGTTTTCAAAGTACGTCCCCGGGAACCTTTAAGTGTCAGGGGAATCTTAATTAATTAAAAGATAAGCAATAAATAAAAATATTAAACAAATTAAAATGTAAATTATGTTTTTCATATTTTGGTAAAGAAACATTTTAGGGACTTTCGAAAACAAAACTCAATTTCACGTAAATACAAGGCGCTGATTTGCATCCTCCTCAAATTCAAGGAGTTAACTATGCTCGTGATTCTTAACACAAATCAATAATAAAATAAATTGGTTTTAAAATATATTTTTTTGACGTGATTTTCAAATTCGAGCTAGCTATCAGCTCGCCAGAGGGTTTAGGCGCTATGCACACATTGATATAGCCGCGCGACAACTCTGCCTACCGCATACGCAACTGGGCGATTCCGAATTTTGCAAAAGGAGTATTCTGGAATACTGCCTCATTACAGCCATACAGCCTCATTTATCCATTATCGACAAAAAGAACTGCCAAAACATTTATTTGTAACGTAAAATCCATCAACGCTCTCTTTAATATCCACTTTCTTACACATACGATCAATCAATCAATCAATCAAAGCATTTATTTCAATTAGACCATTTACAGGCACTTTTGAATTGTCAAGAAGTTACAGTTGAATATTGAAGCTAGTTGCTCGTTCCAAAACGTAGGTCTCTATGGAGAAGAACGAGCAAGAAACTCCATGGACACTCTTTTCATTCAATTTGGTTTTTACAAAAACTTGGTTACAATATTCTTGTTGCTTCTATATGTGAAAACAATGAAGTGAAAGAATGAAATATAAAAAATAACAAAATTATAATAAAGATGTAAGCCATGGCAGTCAAGAGATGACCAATCCCAACTGACAGCACCCGTTCACGAATATGACGCGTGCATCAGCACCATTTAGCTCAACCATCTTGAAGGGAACCAAACGACCCAACCCACGCGCCACCGTCAGCGAGACATTAAAGTGAGCATGACGAAACTCTCAACTGCCATGCTCAGTGTCCAACACATAGTAACTTAACAAATAAATGGCTCCATGGTACTCACATTTACAAAATTGAAATAAATTATGTTAAATTATATAATACTAAGGTTTTTAGTGAACCTATTCGACTGATGTATGTAATAAATAGCAATAAAATAACGGTAAACGTTATTAAGGTCAATCAAAATGAAAAAAGGGGTAAGAAACATTCCTAAAAAAACAATATCTATTAATTTGTGAGCCCGAGTCTCTGTGGAGCAGGACCAGCATTAAGCCAAGCATTCTTATCATTAATATAATCTTCTAACTTATAATATGCCTGACTACATAGTGTGCGTTTGATGCAAGTTTTAAATTTTCTCTCATTTAGTTCGAGAATATCGAGCGGTATTTTGTTATAACATTTTACACAGTACCCCATAAAAGAAGTGTGTACTTTAGACAATCTGAAACCTGGTTGATCTAATTTATTCCTATTTCTAGTATAAACATTATGTCTATCACCAATTTTTTTGAAAAGATGAAGGTTTTTTCGAACGTGCATAATGTTTTCATATATATATTGACAAGGAACCGTCATGATATTAATTTTTTTGAACAATTCCCTTAGAGACTCGCTCCTGCAAAGATTATAGATGGCTCTGACAGCCCTCTTTTGCAGAATAAAGATAGACTCTATATCTGCAGCCCGCCCCCAAAGCAAAATACCGTAAGACATAATGCTATGAAAGTAACTAAAATAGACCAGCCTCGCGGTATCCACGTCTGTTAATTGTCTGATTTTTCTGACAGCGTAAGCGGCTGAGCTCAACCGCCCTGCTAGAGATGTTAAGTGAGGACTCCACTGCAGCTTTGAGTCAAGCGTAATCCCTAGGAAAACTGTCTTTTCGACGAATTCCAGTATATCCTTATTTAATGTAACGTTACATGACATACTTTTAACATTTGGCAAAGCGAATCTTATGCATTTAGTTTTCTTCTCATTTAATACTAAGTTATTTATAGTAAACCAATTATGAACCTCATGCATAGCATTATTTACGTCGTCAAGATGTTGTGCCTTTCTATTTACTTTAAAAATCAGTGAAGTGTCATCAGCAAATAACACCATTTGAGGTTGGTTTTTCAGTAAATGAGGTAAATCATTAATATATACTAAAAAGAGAAACGGACCCAATATTGAACCCTGCGGAACCCCCATCTTTACTTTTAAGCCTAATGAGTTTACACCGTTTATTTGCACATGCTGCAGTCTATCATTTAAGTACGATTTTATCAAGTCACGCGCTAGATGACCAAGTCCGTAATGCTCGAGCTTAAGGAGGAGTGTTTCATGATTTACGCAATCAAACGCTTTTGAGAGGTCGCAAAAAATGCCAATGGCATCCTGTGAGTCCTCCCATGCATTAAAGATGTGTTTAATTAAAGTGACACCGGCGTCTGTAGTGCAACGCCCTCTGGTGAAACCATACTGTTGATCGTGCAAGATGTTGTTGCAGTTGAAATGATTGAGCATTTGATTGAGCATCACTTTTTCGAACACCTTGCTGAAAACCGGCAAAATCGACACAGGTCTATAATTGTTGGTGTCTTTGCTATCCCCGGACTTAAATAGGGGTATAACCTTGCTGTGCTTCATTAAAGTAGGGAAAACTCCTTGGTCTATACACAAATTAAATATCAAAGCTAAATAGGGTGCTACTGTCTCAATTATTGATTTACATACATTAGTAGACATGCCCCACAGATCTTCGGTAACCTTGCTCTTGAGTTGTTTGAACGTCTTTATAACAATCAGAGGGTTAATATGTTTAAATTTAAATTCCTTGGGACAGGCTGAAACATTAGCCCTTACTAAATCCATAGCAAGTGCGGGCGAGGAATTTAAAGCTTCAGTAGTTTTAATTGGAATATTGGTAAAGAATGTTACAAATTCCTGAGCCACATCGATATTTGTGCTTATGGGACCTCGGGAAGTCTCTAGACTATAATCAGCATTATGTCTTTTATTTCTATTTGTTTCGTTATTAATAATTTTCCAAACCGTTTTTATTTTATTATCTGCTGATTTAACCTTATTACTAATGTACAAGGCTTTAGCTGACTTACAAGTATTTTTAAACATTTTAGAGTAAGCAGCAACATACTTATTAAAACTTTCAGTATTTACATAAGGCTTAAGGCCATACAATTCAAATAGACGTTCCCTACTTTTCCTGATACCTTTAGTTGCCCAATCACTAAATAAAAATTTTGGGCAAATTGTTTTGGTTTTTTTCTTAAAAATATTATTAAACTCTGTTTGCACGACTGAAAAGAATTTTTCATACAAAGTACTACCACTATTCATATCAAGGCTCTGAACACATAACTTACTAATTAAAGTGCTATTAAATTTATTCAAATTACCAGATGTTATTGGTCTTGATTGTATCTGCACTTTTTGTAATGATGTTTTGTACTCAAAAGAAACGGTTTGTCCGCTGTGATCAGACGGAAGATAATTTACTAAGACGATAGCGTTGAATCCCGAAATATGATGTATACCTGGCTCAAATGAATGAAAGTGGAATGTAAATAGTAAATTAGCTATGGGACTTAGCCAAGAAGCTACAAGAAACGCTACCTACGCAGTAATAAAATATGAACGAATGGATTCTGCCAAAGACAAGAAAATTATTGCGGAAAACCATTTCTGGACGTACGTGACGTGATATGAATAGGTTCGTACCTATTACGTTGTTATTATCTGTGCCAAATGTTTTCCTACAACAGATTAATAGATTTCTGTTCTATTATATGGTACATTATGCGTCTTCTTCGTTTATAATGTAAAGAATATTAACGATGTGCGGTGGGCCATAAAGAGATGAAGGTCAGACAACAGCTATTTGATAAAACCACAGATATGTAAAGAATGAAACACTACTAAAAATATCCCAGTATTTAAAACCTCGATATTAAATTTTCGACGTCTATTTTCTTGCAAAAATTAAAGCTCTATCCGTTATTAAAATTTTATGCTTCATTGTACCACTTGAAGGTCTTCCTAAAAACCCGTTATAATAAGCGAGAAAGGACCAAAGATAAACAAAATATGTAGATCCGAGCTCTAAAAAACAGCAGACCCTAATTTCATTAAGGTCAGGGCCTACTCGTCAGACCTCAACAAATAAAACCAGATTATCAAATAATTCCTACGCAAAAGTCGATGTTATTTTCGTAACCTATGAGTTTAAGTTACATTTTGGGCCAAAGGGCAACACTTCGATAAAATAAATAAAAACTTTTTACTCTGGCATTATAACTTTTTGAACTGACTGATGATGGAACGAAAGAAAAAAGTCAGCTGTCATATTTCCCGCGCAAGTTTTATGCAAACTTCTTTTGACATTTTAATTTTTTATACGCTTTTCTGGTGCACTTTGCTTTAAGAAACTCGGGTTTTTTAGCATGTCGAAGGTACTATTGTGACCATTGTTCCTGTTTTATCCGTAAAGTTAACATTTCTATGTATAAACAGGTTCCTAAATGGGTGAATAGGGTGTAGTGCTAAATTTTAACGAAGCTTTTTAAGTAATTTTGACACTGAAATAATGTAGTTTATTACCAACAAAAAACTATTAACGTTAAAATTACGCTTTTCAGTTAAGAAATTCACAACATAAAATAGCAGCTATACAATAAAATATTAATTTCATCAGATCAGCTATTTCTGTTTACCTAACAGAAGTTTGACACAAAACTATTACTGGAACGTCTGGAGCTTACCACTGCCAGACATTTGTTTTCTATTTCTGAGATACTCCGATGACGAGCAAATATTTATTTGCGCTAGCTTTGTTGAACTTGGCTTCCACAATGCCGAGCGAGACGCCTAGAGTTAAATATCTACTACAAAAAAAAGAAAACAGCGCTACTATGCCTACTTAATTATTCTGCGGCAAAAGAAAACGGCCAAATGGGAAAATCGTTAAAACTGATAGGTAGGTACTGTCATATTGGCCAAGTGGTTAATTCATATGTACTTACTAAGTTAATCTTCGACATTATTGACAGCGGTAAAGGAAAAAATATCGTGAGGAAACCTGGACTTGTAATTAATTATTAAGCCTGAAATCACCAATCCGCCTTGAGCAAGTGTGGTGATTAATGTTCGTGCCTTCTCTGTATGAGAAGAGGCCTTTTGCTTGGCAGTGGGAAAATAATAGGCTGGTATTTTTTGGGTATATTTTTTGGGTAAGTATATCTCAATATTCTCAATGGTTAAAAGACTGAAGGTTTTCCTTAATCTATGGCCGTATACATAACCTTAAAAGTCTCTTTTTAAAGTGGACATTATGGCGTGAAATAAACTCAGTGAAATCAAGGCAAAGGCACACAGCTATAAGTCCCACACCGTTTAAATGGAACGACTTGTTCCGCAGATAAACATACATAAAAATGGCTAACAACACAATATCACGTTCGGTGTTACTAGCTTAAAAAAAAACTAGATTTTCCCAAACCACTTGAGTTTGTCGGAAAACGGAATAAGCTATTCCTATTCATCCCAAAATTTGAATTATGAATGTGTTCGCCGTTGAATAAAATTGTATTTAAATCTCCCGCGGGATGTTGTACGAAGTTCTCGAAAACGTGTGCCAGTGAAGAAATATGACTAAATAAAATAGAAAAATGAAAAATGGGTTGCGTACGTTGGGGTATTGTTGACTGCGGCCTATAAAAGAATTACTGTACCGTTGGTCACGTGGTCGTAAGCGACTGCTGTGCGTGGTCTCTTGGATTCGATTCCCAGGTCGGGCACCAAGTGTTATTGGTTTTTTTTCATTACGAATTTCTTAGTAACGGCCTGGAGTTTGGAAGTTCGTGGTCTGACACCTCAGTGCTTCGGAAAGCACGTAAAGCCGTCCCATCGGACTATGAGAGAGGAGAAAGAGGGAGTTTATCTGTATTTCCGCACACGCTTGTGCACTATAATTTCTTCCTGCGTACTTGGCTGAATTTCCATTGAGATTATATGACCGAGATTCGATTGGGATTATTTATTATTATAAAGAAATGGTCTATTATAACATGTTTCTATGATAAAGACACACACACAGACAGAATAGACGTTTCCTTTGCTTGTGTGAGTGACGCGTTTGTCTTTCGCGCACTAATTTACCGCGCTTTTTTCCATCATGGCCGCCTCGGTGGGGCTGGGAAATAATAAAAAATATGTTTTATAATCTTGCGGTGGGAGTTTATTATTGTCTGTCTCACGCTTAATATTAATTTTAGTTATTACGGCAGCCATTGTCGCTACGGTATAGAGAAGACAATATTTTGTGCGTAGTTTTTTAATAAAATATTTGTGTCGTATTCAAACACCTGTTTTCTTTCGTTCGTTAACGTTTCTGTGTGAATTATAATAGATTAATGAATCAATTATATTCAAAGCAGTTTTTGCTATAAACGTCATGAATCATATTCAAACTCAAATTCTTTATTTCAATTTGACCATGAAAAGGTACTTTTGAACGTCTATTACGTGAAAAAAATATTAACAATATTAAATCTAGTTGCCCATTCCAAAAGGAAGTTTCGTATTGGAGAATGGGCAAGAAACCCCATACAATAAGTTGCACAAATACATGATAAAAAAAAAAAAATATGTAACGTTGACTTATCTTAACTTTTCTTGCAGTAAACATCTACCGTTTGAATGAACGTTAGCTTGAATTTATTTAATGTATACGCCATTGTACGCTCCGGAGTTTTGTATGTTTGTACTCAGACGGATCGCTCATCTGATGCAAACAACGTTACCTAAGTGTTTATCCCATTTCTCAGTGACAGCCCGGGGCCTGGATTCGTACCCTGTTTGTGGCAGTTGATTGTATCTTATGACATGAAGCTTAAACATACGGTGAAATGTGAGTGCCTTATAGTATAGGGCAACAAAACTATTCCCGGGACCCTGAGATTCAATGACGAAATTAATTATTTTTTGTTATTTTAGCCACTCTTTTGTTGTGTCATCAGGCCCTCAGTAGCTAAATTAGCCATATCTAATGAAGACATTGGTTATATCTATATTAATACTAATAACTATATTACTATAATTAATCTTATAAAGATTTTTTTGTTTGTTTGTAACAAGTAGGCTCCTAAACTCCTAGACCGATTTTAACATTTTGTTTCACCAATAGATAGCTACATTATTCCTGAGTAACGTAGGCTATATAACATCACGCTACGACACACGGTAGCGGAGCAGTATCCAAAACCGTAAGTTATATGTAACACGGGTGAAATAAGCCACGCGGACGGAGTCGCGTGCAGTTGACCAGTGTTTATTATTTGTGGTATTATTATTTTTTGTAATACCATCTCGCATGTTATCCTAGGAGATTTACAAAGCCTCATCTAGACTTTCCAGTGATGCCTTACAAATTAAGGGCTCCAACCAGAGTTTAAGGGTCCATCTTCCTTCACATATGCGTCCACCATAAAACGCAAAATTTATCAATTAAAATAACACCAGTAACTGTTAGACGGTGCGTAGTTTCATACGATATCATTAAGGACCTAGTTATTACTCCATTTTAGAAAATATTCCTCATTAAAACGCGGAGGCTGGACATGATAGAACGCACGATAACCCTGACAAATGAGGATACAGTTAGGATACCCGGCTATAAAGTTAACATAATCTCTTTAAGAATGTCCCGCGTCCCTGTACATTTTGGAGATCCCGCATTGCAGTGGCAAAGCTCTTCGTATAAAGGCTTAGAAATTATATTATTCTGTCTAGCGTATGGACGCGATTTCGTTCGCGTGAATTGGGTTTAATTTTTTTTGCGCTGTCCCCTATTTTTTTCTTCTAAAATAATAATAATCTTAGTTCTTAGTTCTCTTTATAACATCGTTGATCTGCAAGTTAAAGTCTCGTCAAAATTGGTACAGCTGTTCCAGATATTAGCAGGAACATACAGGCAGACAGGCAGATAGATAACTTTTTCTTTAATTTTTCTTTTTTGTAAACAGTTGTTGCTCTGACGTCATAAACAGATATTTCAATTTTACTTTTTGTATAGAATATAGGTTTTTATTTTCTGTTTTAGGAAAATTTTTCGGTGGATATGCTTTCTGCAGAAATTAGGGTCAAGTTACACTGCGACACAGTAGTGCCGCATTTTTCGAGCACTTGTGTCTGACACCGAGAGTCCACGTGCACAACTATACGGGGTGTTAAAAGATAAAACACATATTCTTTAACAAGTTTTTCTGTCCATTAAACTATTGCTAAAAATGATTGCTAGGAAACGACTTCTTTTTTACCCGACTGCGACAGAAGGAGGGTTATGTTTTTCGAGGGTATGTTTGTTATGTTTTTCGAGGGTATGTTTGTATGTATGTATGTTTGTATGTATAATTGTTTGGCACGCTCTGCAGGCTGAACGGCTCGATGGATTTTAGCTTGAGAGGTGTCGGTAGATTCGTATTTACTTTAAGAGTGATACTGGGTATATTAATTTCTTTTTTAAAACACTAAAAAAATAAAAAATAAAAAACGGTAATTTAAAAAACTAAAAAACCCGACTGCTATTCTTTAAAAATCCCTAAAACAAGATAAATTGTAGCAGTCGGGACCCATTCGGGACCATCTGCAATGTAATATAGGTATGTGCTCTCAATTCACTAATCCTCCATTTCTAGAATGGGTCCCGACTGCTACAATTTATCTTGTTTTAGGGATTTTTAAAGAATAGCAGTCGGGTTTTTTAGTTTTTTAAATTACCGTTTTTTTTTGTGAGAGAAATTACTGTTTATGGTAAGTACTGCACTCAAAACAAGCGTGGTTACGGGTGCATCCAACCGTACAGCGGTCATGGATATATTTAAAGTTTAGTTCTTCTTCTTCTTTTTGTATCGATGTCAATACATTTGTAGCTTTTTATATTACTAGGGCCACGTTTATTGCCATGTCAGAGGCGCTGTGTAAATCGTCAAGGATGCAGGTGAGCCTACCGGGGCTGAGGGTTGTTCGACAGAGATACCGCGCCCCCGGAACGCAAAGGGCACATGAAGGAACATAGATGGGTTTAAGTCAGTAAAAGTCTGACACTCTCTCCCGCCCCGCCCAGGGCGGGGGAAGTTATTTGATGATTTCCCGTCTATAAAAAAAAAAGGATGCAGGTGAACGGAAAATTGGGACACTACAGCATACATACATCCAAAGTTTAGTAATAATGCACTTCTTGTAGTAAACAAACTTAAAAAAAGTTGGAACTTTGCCCTTTAATATCTCCGAAACCAGAAAGTTTCCCGATATGGTCCAGAACAAAAAAAATATCACAATGATGGGAGCACCCTGCCTATCCGTCGAGGAATACAGGCGTGATGCTATGTATGTATGATGGGACGACCATATAACTATAACTATCCTACTACATACACCCTTTATGTTCCAAATCCAAGTACCTACAAGTTACAAAACATTTCTAACGAGTCGCTGTGTGTCTTGACATTAAAAGCTTCAAGTTCTCATCTTGACACATGTTACAAAAGTTTGTGCAGGTGTTTATTGCACAAAGCAAGGAAATAGTAAACTCTGAATGTAGGCTAGACTATGATTAACCTATATACCTATTTCGGCCGCAAAGCAGCGTTGCTGAGTTCTGATTTGAAGGGTATGGGTGCCGGTGTAATTACAGGCACATGGGACATTTTAACTTTGTCTGTGTGAATTCTTTGATGGCAATGTATTTGCAAGGCTTCTGGTATTGCAGATGTCTTTAGGTAGAGGTGACCACTTAAAATCAGGTGGGCCATCGGTTTGTTTGCCATCCAACGTTGTTTAAAAGAAATAAAATGGTCTGTAGGCTAGACTGTCTCAGACGATTATTTATTTTATTATTTATTTATTTATTTATTACTCATACAAATTTTTTATACTTAAAGTAGGAATTGTCTCCCAAAACCGTCTAGACGGTTTGACTGGGAGATCGTACAGTCTTACTCTCCTTAGTTATATATTCTATGTATATATATCTACATCCACACACACACATATGTATATATATACACACACACATATATATGTATTATATATATACACACATATATCTACATACATGTATATACCCATATCTTTCTTACTAACAGCTATTAATATCACAATCTTTTAACAATTTTAGCTTAACTATTAATATATCAATTTTTACTCTTTTAACTTTGTACTCTAAATTCTTGAAGTGCATTCATTTTATTTGACTGATACCTGTGTTTCATTCCTAACTCTATGGACCCAGAACGGTCTACTATAAAGCCGACCAATCAGGGACAGCCTTTGGACAGTTGACAATTTCACAATTTTAAGATTGTAATTTGACGGTTTCATTTCGATAGATTACAATCTACCGAATAATAATACGTTAAATTGTAAGCAGTACGTTGAGGTTCACAATCTTTCGACAGTTTACAAACTCGCGAGATAGTTTATAATCTAACGGTATTTACAATTTTACGGTGACATATACAAGCAAAACGAATTGAATCTAGTTGCCCCTCCTAAAGGTAGTTTCGTATGGAGAAGAATGGGTAATTTTTTTCGTTTTTTTTTATACAGAATTATAGAGGCACTTATGTATACAATTCTTATTTTAGATTCATAATATATGTTTGACGGTAAAGGTCAGTATTGCGTAAAAGCAATAAAGACACAGGAAATAGAGGACGCTGGAGGAATGGAGATCGTTCCGTTAATTGCTAGTGGAGAGTTATTGATGGGGAATTTGCCAACAGTGTGCGGCCCCAGATATTCTAATATCTTAGGCCGTAGATCAGGTGATGTGCTACTAGAAAGATCTATATTACTACGGATATTCATTTTGAAAGAAAGAAAGAAAAGGCGTTTTTTGGCATTAGGTACCTACAGCATAATGAATAAAACATTAAAAACTAAGAAAATTAATGAAATGATGTTTTTCAAAACTTTTCCATGACAAGTAAGGAACTATCTACACTTCTTTACTTTTTTTTAATAAACAACTTTGTCCCACATAAAACATTTCTTCTGTGTCGTGGGTGCGTACAAACATATAAAGTCACAAACAGCCAGTCTCGGAACAACTGTCTGTAAGTCATTAAAATATTGGTTCCCTGCAGGATTCGAATCTGCGATACGCAGCGCAGCAGTCTAGCCTACTAAGGTAGGCTATAGACTGCTGCGGCTAGGTATCACTTGTTTAGAAATGAGAGTAAGAATATTAATTCTGCTTTAAGAATTTCGATGAATCTTTATTTAGAATATTAGCATCACGCCTGTATTCACCGAAGGGTTAGGCAGAGGTGTACTAATGTAGGTACAGCCACAGTTCGCCGGTACGTTTAGGTCTCATGTAATAGGGGGCGAACCTATTACCATAACCGGGTTCAACATCCGAACTCCGAGCTGCTACTGAGAATTTTATAGAAAAACCCTAATAACACTTCACTGCACACACCACTTCACTTCAGCTTTTTTTTTGTGGTGTCATCAATGTTGAAAAATGGGCACAGGGTTTATACACAAGTGGCCATGGTCCTTTACCGTTAAATCCACTCTGGAGCCGATTGTCTAGCGCTGCAGCGTGACTTTAACGCTATTCTGGGTTGAAGTATTAAAAACAAAATGGAGTTTAATCCATCCAAATTCTTTGTCATGACTGTCAGTCGAGCACGGCATCATGTCATGCTTAGTTATAAAAAACGGTAAACTTAGCTACAATCATGTTCAGCCAAAGAAAAGCATTGTAAACGCAAGATGTCATTGCAAAAACACTTTTACAACACACACAGTTTGGATTTGTGACCGGTTATAGGTTATAGCTATAGGCTCGCCCCCTATTACATGGGACCTAAAAACACACTGGCGAACTGTGGGTGTCATTGTTATACCTCTACCTAACCCTTCGGGGAATACAAGCATGATGATATGTATGTATGTTTTACAACACATCAAAACTATTAAGAAATCTATTCATCTTCCCGCCTTTCACTACAAAACTCCATTTTTATGCGTCCATCAAAGCTAAAGCAGTCGTTTTCCAGCGTGTGAGCTAACGGCCACTAAAAACAGCATCTTCAGAAGATCTGTCCGTCTGTCATGTCTTTAAATTTCTTTTGATGTGACGTTTATTACAACAGTTTTTATTGTGCGATTTGTGCTTGACCGTTACGGTAATATAAAGGCAGAATGGAGTATGACGTTCGACCATGTTGGTTTATCATTTAAAAAGTTATTTTAATGTCTATGGAACGAGTTGTTATTTTTTCGCGGTATTTTTCGGTTCTGTGGAAATGGAGTGTTACATAAATATAATTATTTTAAAGCTACTGCCTACACAGAAAATGTTTTAATTTGCCATTTTGTAGAGAGATATTTTTCTATGATATTTCTCCTAAAACTTTGGGATATTGTCGTTACTATATTTTAAACAAAACAGGTACTTATTAGTTCAGAAAAGTTTCCTATATCTGCACTTTAAGGACATTAACAACGCTATTGATACGAAAATTAAGGGTGTTATAATAAAAATACATAACAAAATCATTTGGAAGATTAGTTTCACAAATAGCAAGCCACACACTGTGACGTTAGTTGTAGATAATTTCCGTATTGCGTCAAAAGTGTTACCTATTGGGTTCTTCCATTAGGTATTTCTCAGTAACAGCCCGGAGTTTGGAAGTTGATGGTGTGACTCCTCCGTGCCTCGGAAAGCACCTAAAGCCTTTCGTCCTGCGCCTGATTTCTTCCCGGTTGTGTCAGATTGCCGTTTCATCGGACTATGAGATTTTGCCGGGGCTGCGGGTTGTTCGAAAGAGATACCGCGCCCCCGGAACGCAAAGGGCACATAGACGGGTTTTAGTCAGTAAAAGTCTGACACTCCCTCCCGCCCCGCCCAGGGCGGGGGAAGTTATTTGATGATTTCCCGTCTATAAAAAAAAACTATGACATTTAAGGAAGAGGGAGTGCACCTGTGTTTGCGCCCACACTTGTGCACTACACTATCTCCTGCTTACTTGGCTAGTCTCCATTAAGATTAGCTGCGGTGGCCGAAATCGGTCTGGAGAATACACTAAACATTGCGTCAGAAATATCTATTAAATAAGTGCTTTTTATTTTTAATACGTATTATAAAGAGTGCTTCGATTCGTGCCAAAAGCTATTAAAATGATATATCGTTGTGGACCTACCGAAAAACGTAGGTATTGCGTAAATAACGTTCTGTTACACGGTACCTTGTTCAAATTTTCAACAATAAAATCGGTTTGACGCAGGTCATATTTTGCGGTTGGCATGTGATATTTTAAAGAGGAATTTCAATATCGTATGTAAATGTTTACTATTGTGTGTGAAAGGGAATGGATTTGGTGTTACGTGTGTGTTGCTTTGTGTTATTGTGTGTGCGTACTTTGAAGTTGCAGAGGTCGTTTTCATAAATTTCTTTATTTTGACCAGAACTTTAAGACTCTTGGCGTACACCTAAAGGAGCGATACACATAGCAAAGGAGAAATTGGATGTTTGCGTGGAATATAACACGCAGCACAAATTCAACGACGTAGCCCGTCTTCTAGAAATTAACTTAAAAATTAACATAAATAAATAAGAATAACTCTGTATAAAGATATAGGTTTATTTATGTATGGACCAAAGGTTCCGGAAAATAAAGGTTTGCTATTCAATTTTTTTGTAAATATTTAAAATTCAAATCATTTGTTAAAAAAAAACAGCTATTTACAGGCGCAAGTAAAACAATAAAACGTTAAAATAATAGTTCATAACATTATTACATATATCCCCAACTATTCTATTAAGTTAGGTCTTTAGTTTATTTTAGAAATACGAAGGCATGCCTAACGAGATTCAAACACCTAGAGCCATTATTAAATATGGGTCAATACTTACCCTGTATTAATGTTACAAGTGCTCCGAGCTAGTTCAATTATTAGCTAAGTGTCTTTCACACGCACCTCCACCACAGGTGACCCCGAAAAATGGAATATTCCAGCTATTCCATTTTAATGGGTAATTTTTTGTGGTTTAGGTCAATATGACACCATGACGTGTGTATATTTTAATTATTCCAATAAGTGACTTGTATAAAAAAAAGTACTTATACATACCTACTGACTGCCCCGTTGGTCTCGTGGTCGCAAGTGCGACTGCTGTGCATGGGGTCCCGGGTTCGATTCCCAGGTCGAGCAAAAAGTGTTATTGGGTTTTTCTATGAAATTCTCATTAGCAGCTCGGAGTTTGGATTTGTGCCCGGTTAATGGTAATAGGCTTGCCCCCTATTACATGGGACCTAAATATATCGGCGAACTGTGGCTGTACATTGGTACACCTCTGCCTAACCCTTCGGGGAATACAGGCGTGATGGTATATATTTTTTTTTTACTAATACATATAAATACCTTTAAAAATTAACTTATTTAAATGCAACATTATTTTTTACAGATAAATTTTAATTCGACGGCAATCTTTGTTGAAGGTAAATTTACACCTCCAGAAAGTCCCATAGTTTTGCTATGAGACCAACTACGAAACCTGATATAAAAATTCAATACAGAAATCGATGACGTGTGGACGGTCTCTTACGCAGGTAATCGAAAGGAAGACTGCATTCGGCAGACTCTGAATAAAACAATGAGGTACGACTTTAATACTACTTGTACAGTCGCACCCGCTCGTACTCAAACAGTGAATGTTCCACTACCCTCGGTAATGACTCTTGCTGGTACACGTACCTACGTATTGTACTTACTATTGATGAAAAGAAAGGTGTTGGGTTAGGTAATTCAATTCAAAATTTATGTAGGTAGCGATAAGGTTTGCTTTTGCCTTCTTCACTAAATAAAGATATGCTAAGACTGTGGACAAGTCTAATTAATGTGTTTGTCTGGTATGTTACAGTTGTAGGTAACCTAGGAAAATATAACTTTTACTTCAGTGACGCACATGAAGGAACATAGACGGGTTTTAGTCAGTAAAAGTCTGACACTCCCTCCCGCCCCGCCCAGGGCGGGGGAAGTTATTTGATGATTTCTCGTCTATAAAAAAAAGCTCGTTGAATTACAGGGTTCCAAACCTGAAAAGAAAAATAACCCTTATAGAGTCATTTTTCAGTCTATCCTTCTAGCAAGACCCATTTTTTCAGGAACGCTTGGTTCGAGCGCTCATCTAGCTTTTCGGGACATCGCGAAGCCACTAGTCGACTCTTCATGTAACTAGTGGGCTGGCCTTTTCTTGTGCTAAAGAATCTGCATTGCCATACAACGTGGCAATTCTGCCAGCTTTTTGGGCCCTTGTCCCATTGACAGTCCAGTCAGTACAGTCCCTATGAGCATCCTTTTTTTTATAAATTGTACTTAGCTAAATTATAATGTATGTATATGTGTGTATTTATGTATGTTTAATTGTATTGCAATATTTTATTATTTGTGATTTAATTTAATTATTATTTATAAGTTATATGTTTGAAAAAATAAACCTATTAGTTACCTAATTAATTTCCCAGACGACTCATGTAATTATAATTACGCGAACTTTTTAATGATCATTATTCCCGTCTGAGTACCTAATTGGATGATCATTATTTAGGTGGTTAGCTAACAACTTTGTCATGTGTATACAGTTCATAATCCGTCACATAGATGGGATTAGGTGTCGGGTATAATGGACTCATCCAGCCGGTAACTGTGCTATTGTGGAGCGGTCATGTGTACTGAGCACATTAACGATACGTCATATACATCATAGGCTTTCGATATAAATCATTTTATAGCCACCAGTATTTGAATAGGAAACTGGAAAGCAGGGGGGGAGAAGGGACCTGCTGAGGAACAGTGGGTCGAGGTTTGTCGGGGGACCGGTGAATCCTTATGTGAATCCCGCACTCCCGGCCATGGGCAGAAGTGGAACACCGCGGTGGTTTTAGCCGGTAAGAGCCCGGCATGCTCCTCCGTCACTCCCACGACTGAGGAAATCCATGAGGATTTCGAGCGCACACCAAAAAAAAGGATGGTATCTTAGACGGGTCCACACCAATGACAGCGACACTACTGCAGTGTCCGACCGCACTAATGACCGAGAACGCGCCCGGAATTTTCTTTACCTGAACCTTAATTTAAAAAGAAAATATATAACGCGTGGAATGGACATGGTATCGGAGACTTACCATGGGTTAATTGAAAAGAAATCAGCTGTTTTATACAAAAGAACAAGAGATGTTGTACTTTTGTACCTAAGGATAAATAGAGGTAATTTTTCCCCGTACAGATTGTACGGAAAAAAAATACTTTATTTATACTGAGGTGACGTTAGGTTGAGTGGAATAGAATGCCTAAGAAATTAAGTCCGCCTCTGTACTTTTTTCTTGTACGTAACGCTTTCTAGAATCATTTACTGAATTCATGTACGGTCAACAAAAGAGATAAGTAACCAGACCGTCTAATATACTTGAAGTTTTCTCTCAAACTAGGGGTAGTGTTTAAATGAAATTTAATTTAATAAAAAAACTGTTTATTTTCTATGAATAGAAACAAAATTTATGAAAAAAGTTCTATCGGTTATTAAAAAACTTTGAATTTATTAAGTGACGCTGGTTACTTATGTATCTCTTTTGCTGACTGTACAAGTCTTTGTTACGATGTCCCTTCCACCCTGTATACAGGCGGATCGAGAAACATATTACGAAACAAATTTATAGCTTACACAGGTGCCTATCTGTTACAATGTTTGTACGCAGGCATTTCAGGGGTTTTCTACGTTTTTCTCACTGAAAGCTTCAAGGAATACAAAGTTGTATATCGACTTATAATTTGATGGTAAACAGCCGACGGCGACGGCCCACCTGTTGTTAAGTGGTCACATAACCAGTCGTGGTGGTTTTGTGGTGGTGTGGTGGTGGTGGTGGTGGTGGCAAGACATCTGCAACACTACAGGCTTGCAAATGCGTTGCCACCACAGAGACAAAGTTGAAATGTCTCAAGTGCTTGTAATTACAGGCCTTTCAAACCGGAACACAGCAACGCTGCTTTGCGGCAGAAATAGATATGGTGGTAGTACTTCCCCGGGCGAGCTCCTTCACTTCAAATTGTATTATCATAAGCGGATTATAAAATACCATCATCATAATATCAGCCGCAGGACGTCCACAGCTGGACATAGGCCTCCTCGATAGATTTCCAATAGGACCGGTTGGAAACGGCCTGCATGCAGTGTCTTCCTGCGGCCTTAACCAGATCGTCCTTCTACCTTCATCATCATCTGCTTAGCCTTTTCCCAAGTATATTAGGGTTAGCTTCGAATCTAACCAGATGCAGCTGAATACTAGTGTTTTACATGGAGCGAGTGCATATCTGACCTCCACAACCCAGTAACTGGGCAACATGATACCTCTTGGTTAGACTAGTTGTCAGACTTCTTGGCCGTACCTACCTACCTTTTTTACCGTCCACCTTATATATATACCATCACGCCTGTATTCCCCGAAGGGTTAGGCAGAGGTGTACCAACACCAGTGGCGTGCGGTCCATATAGGCAAATAGACATTGGCTACCCTATAAAATACGTATTTATCTTATATTAAATATCTTTTATTGTATCCACGAGTAACTACTATCGTTAAAATAAAAAAATTAAAAAAAAACTTAAATCAGCTCCACCTATTGTTAAAATAAAAAACATAATATATTAAAACTTAAATCAGCTCCATCTATCGAGTAACGGTGGAGTCTCATCGATAAATCGCTTCGCGCGAGTAACGGGAAGACACAAAACATTGCGGCTGGGTGTTTCAATGTGTGCCTCATGACAGACTCGTAGGTACGCGTCTACAATAGTGTGCGTTTACTATAAAAACTCGACACACAATATCAAAATAACGCTCACAAACGTACAGATAGACTTTGGCTAATTTTTATGACGTTTGCGGGGGTTTTGCGAAGTTAGTTATGTGATTATTATAATAAGTAGTACGTTTTATTAGCGTTAAATGAAGCACGTTTACTTTTTGTCATAATATGTTTTTATGTTGACGTGACTTATGAGCGGCCATTGTTGATTCATTTTGTACGACTGTAAACTGTTGTGTTTACGCTAAAATTAGATTGTGATGTGTTAAAATTGTTCAGGTGTGTGTATGTGCAGAAAATATTAAATTATGCGTTTTCAAAGCTATCATAAAGTGATAAAAAAATGTTGATCGCCCAAGGCCGTTATACACCAGATTTGCAGTGAATACAAACTAAAGGTATAATCAATCGTAAATTCAATATAAAACAATAATGAATCTCACGGGTTGTTAACATAGCAATTTTTCGTGTCCAGACGTGAGTCGTAACGTGTTTTGGGCATATTGTACGTAGTTTCGTGGATATGAGTAGGTACCTACCTAACTACCTAGTTTCAAAACCGATTATTCTTGTAACTATGTAGTTACCTACTTCTGTATACAGTAGAGCTTTGGTTAGTTCTGCGTTGTATTATGGTATGATTACGAAAGTGTTATAGGTTATAAAGGTAGGTAATATTGTTACTTTGGTGTTATGCTTTGATTACGTATAGGTATGTGACAGTTTGAAGATGTTCTTTTTATCATGCGTGTAAGCTATACCTATCCCGAGCCGAAGGGACTGTTTACTCGGTCAGTGGGTCGTCTTTGCAAATACATACAGAACAACAGACATACCCGCCAAAAGGCCACTTCAAATATCCGTAAATTGATATGTTTATAATATCAGCCAATCTATAGATATTTGAGGTCGAAAATCATATACATCATTATTTAATCGACAAGGCGACGAACCAAAACCAACATGTATTAGGTGTTTTTGGTAGGTACATTTTCTGTCTACCCTGTCTAAAAACTCTGTGCACGCCACTGACCAACACCCACAGTTCGCCGGAATATTTAGGTCCCATGTAATAGGGGGCGAGCCTATTGCCATTAACCGGGCACAAATCCAAACTCCGAGCTGCTACTGAGAATTTCATAGAAAAACCCAATAACACTTTTTGCTCGACCCGGGAATCGAACCCAAGACCTCTAGCGTACCTTGTAGGCATAAAATACATTAAGTATACACAAACACCTAAATTCATAACTTACAAGCAGTTTACGATATTCAATTGAATAAATGATGAACTCAAGACAGTGTTCTATTTGAGAGCTCACGCTCGCTCCGTGTATTTTTAACGTAAGTACTCTGACCTCGACCCTCCGTACGTCTGGAAGTAACCTACCGTAGTTCTTTTCGTATTTTGCAAATTTTTAAGACTACGTAAATAAGTGAAATATTTGCACGTATGCCTATACTACAGAAGGGAGTAGGAAGGTCGTATGTGCCTACGTATAGTTAAAGGAAAGTCGTCTTTTAAAAGGCAACTAACTGCTGCCCGCGACGTTATCCGCGTCAAATTTGATATATTATTTAACGGGAAATGTAAATTTTTCCAAGAATATCCTATATATGTTATTCCCCCTACAATACATCTCAGTGCCAACTTTCATCTAGTTTCTTCAGCCATCCATCCAAACAAACTTTCGCATTTATAATGTAAGTAGGATAAGTAGGATAGGATTACATTAGGTACTACCAGCTTATCATTGTCGAACTTCAGGGCAAAAGCCTATTCTCATACCAAAAAGGCACGAAGATTGATCACCATGCTTGCTCAAGGCGGAGTGGCGATTTAAGACTTAAATTGATGCCAGTGATGTCCAAGACAAAATTTACCTTGAACCTCACATAACAATTTGCTTTGTTTTTAAACAGTATATCGGTAGACCCTGATTGTGTTAAATCAGCCGTACCATGTGTCGATGAGAACTAGCATCTGTTTTATAGTTAGCTATGCTCTAGGGCATTTCCCCACGTGGTTATACCATACAGGCTATTATAGATTGCAAGCCTTATAATTTTCCGCCTATTTCATGAGCAGGCACATTTTTACGAGAAATTGTGAAGTATGGTGAGCGGTGAGGGGGCGTTTTGAGTTGTTCAATCATGTATCGTCTTATCTAGTCGGAATGTTTAAGATATGCACTTTAAAAATACGTACAAAATACAACAAAAAATCACATACCATACCACCACGCCCGTATTCTCTAACGGGTTAGGCAGAGGTGTACAAATGTACACCGACAGTTCGCCGGTATGTTTATTTACTGCTATTTAGAATTGTTAACAATACTTAAGAGTTCGTTTTGTTAAAATTTTAGATCCATTTCGTATTTCTAAGATTCAAAAATCTTAAATGTTAATCTATTTTTGTTGCTGACTGTACTACAGATTTTCTAAGATATTCTTAAGTGTTACATTTAAATAAAAGCTGTCGCTTTGATAGTACAACTAGACACTTCAATTGTATTTATTTGTACAGCATAAGTACCAAAAAATAAACAATAAAACGATTACATAATTTACCATCTTCTCTAACATAATGGATTCTGTGGAGCTCGTTGAATAATAATCTATCGAATGAATAATTTATCGAAGTGCTTGCTTCCATTGCGGACATATTTCCGTAACATCCATCAAGTCAAGTGGAACGTCTTCTAGTGCTCTCTGATAAATGTCTTAAATCATACTTAACATACCAATACGCCTGTATTCCCCGCTGCGGGTTGTTCTAAAGAGTCACCGCGCCCCCGGAACGCAAAGGGCACATGAAGGAACATAGACGGGTTTTAGTCAGTAAAAGTCTGACACTCAATCCCGCCCCGCCCAGGGCGGGGGAAGTTACATGATGATTTCCCGTCTTAAAAAAAAATAAACCCTGTATTCCCTGGAGGTGTGCCCGACCTGGGAATCAAACCCATGACCCCACGCTCATCAGTTGCGCTTGCGACCACGAGACCAATGCACGGGGCATGTGCACTAATACACTTCCATACTAATATTAAATTAAATACTAGTAATAAATTGACAAATAATAAATATTAAAGTGACAAATACATATTTTTTGTTTTATTTTTGTACTAAAATAAAATAAGAATTCTTAAGGAAGTGTACACGGAAAAAGTCGCGGGAAAGTTACTTTACAAGTACTTTAATGACATAGGTTTAGTGACACTAAGATCTTGGACAATAATGAAGGCTGGGACTATAATAATGGACGGCACTATTACCGTCGATCCTTATAAAAGTGTTTAAGTGGTAGGAAGCCTCGATCGATCGGGTAAACTAGGACGACAGAGACGTATACGCGTTGTTTAGCGGTTATTAAACCAACACTTTGTTTCTCTAGGCGAACAGCGGCCTAAAATAAAAGTATTCGATCTTCTAATAGAAAATACTATTATCCTATAGTAATACCAGGCAATACAGGGCAAAGGCTTCTTCTCATACAGAGAAGGCACGAACGTTGTTCACCACGTTTGCTCAAGGCAGATTGGCGGTTTCAGACTTATATTAATTATAGGCCAAGGTTTTCTCACGATGTTTTCCTCCAACAATATCAGAATATTTATTTAAAAAATCTTATGACTTTTTCATTTTATACGAAAAGCTCAACTAGTAATATGCCCATTGGTATGAACAAAGCCTTATTTTATTTTTTAGTTAAAATGGTACAAGACCAATTACATTACTTAATTAAAATACACAACATAACAGGTATGTAGGTGCACCTAAATATATAATGACATAATTGGTTTTAGGAAGGAACAAAAATATTGTTTACCAATCATAGCAGTTTAGGCTCTAGACGAACTAGCTGTAATTGCTCGCAATTGGCTCTATTGAATCCGAAATTAATTAGCCATTTGGGCCATTACAAATCCGTTTTTGTAATGGCCCGAATGGTTAATTAGTTTCGGCCCTGTTTATTTGGCATTTTGTGATTGTTTATCCGTATTAACAATCACAAAATGCCAAATAAACAGGGCATGAAATGTCAAATTAAAATCTTTCTAATCGTTTATCAAAAAGGAGAACAATGTGATAACAGAACACGCCACAAAGTTATCAGCACATAGAAGATTAATTTATCAGCGATTATTACAGGGTTATTGGGTTGTTAAGTGTTCTTGGGTTTTTCTATGAAATTCTCAGTAGCAGCTCGGTGTTAGGATTTGTGCCCGGTTAATGGCAATAGGCTCGCCCCCTATTACATGGGAAGTAAAAACATACCGGCGAACTGTGGGTGTACATTGGTACACCTCTGCCTAACCCTTCGGTAAATACAGGCGTGATGGTATGTATGTACAAACAATACTCATAAACAGTCACAAAATGCCAAATAAACAGGGCATGAAATGTCAAATTAAAATCTTTCTAATCGTTTATCAAAAAGGAGAACAATGTGATAACAGAACACGCCACAAAGTTATCAGCACATAGAAGATTAATTTATCAGCGATTATTACAGGGTTGTCACGTAATGTCTTGTCCATCCATCACGATGGTAATTAATTATCGCCAACCCTAACAGTCTCGTCTAAAAGAGGGCACTTCGTCTGAAGATGGATGGCGTGGATGGGAGTGTAGGCAGAGATAGGAGGGCGCTATTTCGGTGTTTTTTTTTATCGCGGAACATTATAATTTCGCGGGTTTATTTTTGTTTAAGACCTTGTTTTAATTAAAGGGTAGTATCACATCGTAAGGATTTTTTTATAGATTAATTTCCATATTGTTTTTCTATGGAAAAATCTACTGTTTCATATATTTTTACCTTGTCAATGATGTAGTTTTGTATGGAACATCAGTTTTTTTTTATGTAAGTAATAAAAAAAAATAAACATTGAGCGGCTCGAATAATGTACAGAATCCATGGTAAATGTTTTATTTACAATGTCCCCACCACCCATTATTGAAATAGAAAATAATAATTTCACTTTAAAACGCATAAGAATTTGCAATTGTAGCGCTTCTGTCTGATTGATTGATGAATGAATGGATTTTTCAATGGCTACCGTTCGCATGTGTAGCTGAGCGTCGATTATACACACATATACATTGATTGCAAGGAAGCGTTACTTTGAGTTCTCACTATTTCACAAAAAAAAAACAATCTAAATATAAATCTAATAATTTTATACACTTTCGTGTTTTCCAGTAAAGGTAACCGTGTATATTCCTCTGTGACTATGTATGTTCCAAGCCATGCTAAAACGACGTAGGCCTAGCGACACCAGGTTCTTAGACTACTGGGAAACAAAAGCTGAGCAACAATGTTCCAGGAACACGGGAACATTTGTTGTTGTTATCTTTGTTACCAGTGAATACGCGGTATGAGTCAGCGCAAATAGGATAATTGTGTAATTGCGGCAAGAAAATAATGCCACGCGAAATTATATCTTGCACACAATTTTCAACTCTCATAGTTGGGAATAGTGTCCTGTTTTTAATATCATTGGATGGTACAAAAGCCACCTGATGTTAAGTGGTCACCGCTGCCTATAGACATCTGCAATACCAGAGGCAATGCAAACGCGTTGTCATCCTAGAGACAAAGTCGAAATGTCTCATGTGCCTGTAATTACAGCGGCACCTATACCCTATAACCCGGAACACAGCAACGCTGCTTCGCGGCAGAAAGAGGTATGGTGGTAGTACTTTCCCGGACGAGCTCTTTCACAAAAAGCTCTACTGCTACTGAACTTATTCATCTGCTGTTCTTTTCTAATACATTTCGATGCCGAAACCAAGACTGTTAAATCTTTTCTCTGGGACTCACCACGATTCATTGCCTCGGCGCTTTTCTGGTGATCGCCACCATTGATTCTGGACTTAAGAAGTTGCAGTTGTTGGAAATAGTGTTGTTTCTGTCAACTGTATGCAAAAACGACAACCGCCACGTGCAGTTCTTCTTCTTTATCGTGTGGGCAGTAAGGTCGAACGACCCCACACACCCTAGTGTCAGGGTTTCTAAATCGCATCAGGGGCCTCAGACATGGTTACCGATGTCAGTGATGTCTAAGATAAACCAGTCAACACTGCGCCAGTGCCGCAGCAACCCGGCACCAAACACATAAATTAAATCCGACCTAATACCAGTAACGAAATTGTCTTTCTAAACGTTTCTCTAGTTTCATTTCAATGTTGAATATAGGTCACTCGCTCCAAGAAACACTTTATCTGTACTAATATTATAAAGAAGAATGGATTTTTGTTGGTTTATTTGTATCGAATAAGCTTCGAAAGTTCTGGACCGATTTTAACCATATTTCACCAATAGATGGCTACATTATTCCTGAGTAACATAAGGTATGTAATATCACGTTACGACACACGGGAGCGGAGCAGTAACCGAGTACGTAACTTATGGCAGGTGAAATAAGCCAAACGGACGAAGTTGCGGGCATTTGCTAGTCGATACTAAAGAGGAAAGATATTTTTGTTTGTTTGTACCGAAAGATTTAGACTGATTTTAATAGTTTTTCACCAATAGATAGTTACTTTATTTCTAAGTAACATAGGTTGTGTATCATCACGCTACGACCCACGGGAGCGGAGCAGAGCAAAGCAAAGTCGCAGGCAGTTCGTTAGTTTTACAATGGATAGTACAAACCGCATCGGAGCGCGTTTCTATTAGTTTTAAGTGAAAGATTGATGGCTCGGCGGGAGATGTAGTGATCCGACAGCCGCGGCGATTTGTTACTGGATTACTGGACGATTGCGTTTGTTGGAGCCGGCTCTTTTCTGTTACAAAATTCCGGTTTATGTAACAGTTTTTACGTTAGAAAATAGATTTATAATTATATATACCATCATGCCTGTATTCCCCGAAGGGTTAGGCAGAGGTGTACCAATGTATACCCACAGTTCGTCGATACGTTTAGGTCCCATGTAATAGGGGGCGAGCCTATTGCCATTAACCGGGCACAAATCCTAACTCCGAGCAGCTACTGCGAATTCAATAGAAAAGCCTAGTAACGCTTTGCTCGACCTGAAAATTGAACCTATGTCCTCTAACGTAGCAGTCGCGCTTATGATCGCTAGGCTAACGATGCAGTGAACACATCAGGAGGAGGCAGCGTATACCAGTCTACTATTATTCCACTGCACTGCAAAGACCTACCTCTAATTGCCTAAATTTTTGACAAGTTTTTGACATTAATTTGACGTTGCTGAGACCAGAAAACAACTCGATTTTGAACATTTCAGTTGCATGAATTTGCCTTCTTGACACTGAAACTAGATTGCGACTTGACTTTGAACGTCATTCAGTAGAATTGGCCTTCAAGTAAGGAAGGTTCTATTATTAAAGCAGAATACACAAATATCAAGTAGAGCACATGACAACGTTTCATTAACATGCAAGTAGGTCGCTTGCACATGCACGAATGATGACAGAAACCAAGATACAACGGGGTACCGGCTTAGTCGTTTCATTTGGAGGTGCTTGTATGACGGTCGGTTTCGATGGTGGAGAGACCAAAACATGAGTAAATAGTGCTTAACTATGGTCTGTTTTACGACCTTTAGATAAATGAACATAATATAACGTAACATACCATCACGCCTGTATTCCGAAGGGTTAGACAGAGTTGTACCAATGTACACACACAGTTTACCATTATGTTTAGGTCCGATTATGTAATAGGTGACGAGCCTATTGCCATTAACCGGGCACAAATCCTAACTCCGAGGTGCTACTGAGAATTTCATAGGAAAACCCAATAATAAGCTTGACCTGGGAATCGAACCCAAGACCTCTAACGTAGCAGTCGCGCTTAGGACCACCAGGCTAACAGGGCAGTCTAGTAGATAGACTTGCGTATCTAATAAATAACACTAACAATACCAACCCATTATTGTCCCACTGCGAGGTATAGTCCTCTTCTCATACAGAGAAGGCACGACCATTGATCACCACACTTGCTCAAGACGGATTGGCAATATAAACTTATAAAAAATATTATAAGTCGAGCCATTTCAGTCTAGATTATTTAATAATTAATAAGTCGTTGACTTTCTTCAACAATTCAGTTATGACTACACTGACATAGCTTATCATCCAGCTACCCCAAGCAAAATCAAAAATTCCACGTCACGATAAAGAAAATTGTTCGTACGCTTAACAAAGGAAAAAGTTTGGGCGAACACGCATTCTTTGTCAGAATTTAGGACATAGCGACATCTAGCGAACTTATTACGAAGTTCTTGCACAAGTTACATGATTAATGAGGATTCGACTGCGGCACAACTATCAAATATACATCAGCAGTTGTACGCTTTTGATAAAACGACGCTTGTTTTAATCACAAGAATTTTGGAGGTTCTATCGTCTTCTACTGTCTTATTTCCTTTACAGTCTGGAATAGCACTTAGGCTACTTCTTATCCCTGTTAAATGTACGGTTCCCGTGGGATAGTATATCAACTTTGACGTGGACCAAGTTGCGAGCTCAAGCTAGTTTTATACTATATTCTACTAGCATTTGCCCGCGGCTTCGCTCGCGTTAAGAAGTATTCAAACTTTCATCCCCTATTTTATCCCCTTGGGGGTAGAATTGATCAAAATCCTAGCGGATGCCTACGTCATAACATCTACCTGCATACCAAATTTCAGCCCGATCCGTCCAGTGGATTGGGCTGTGCGTTGATAGATCACTATGTCAGTCAGTCAGTCAGTCAGTCAGTCACCTTTGAGATAAATATATTTAGATTATTCTATGAGGATAAATGGTTAGATGTTTGTTACTCTTCCACGCTTAAACAGCTGAACGGAATTTGGGACAGCAAAATACATTCATATACATACAGTCATGCCTTCTTCTCATGGGGGTAGGCGGAAACCACAGAACGCCACCTGTTACGATCCTTCTATATTACTTTCGCGTCATCCACGGCCCTATAGATGTTTGAATTTAGCTTATTTACCGGCGCGGCGTTTGTAGGACCAGATGGTCACACAGGTACCGGTAAATATGCTAAATTCCAATCCAGGTTTTGTCTTCCCACAGACAAAGTCACGATCAAAAGCCAGTAATGTCACAAAGCACCTGTAAACAGCCGTAGCGTCAATTTGTCGCATAACGACCCTAATCCCCAATGAGGCAAACATAATTACATTATTCATTGATTGCCCGCTCCGGTAATTACACAATTGAGGGTCCCTCTAAAGGACAATGGGGCAGTAAACTGAACCCCAGCATTATTTATTGACGTGTGGGGGGGGGGGGGGGGGGGCAATGGGGGGGGGCACAGATTCGTCATGATTGTTATTTAAGAACTTAAGTGTACACAGTGGAATAACAGTTTTCGAGGAAGGTTCCTTTTGTGCTCTGTTTTCTTTTGTTAAAACTTCGGTTCAATGGTGTAAGTAAATAACATATTGTACTAACTTTTGCCCGTGACTTTATCCGCATGAACTTTGTTATTGGTCGTACTTCTTTTACAAAAAATATACCCTATGTAACTCAAGGCTAATGTTGCTTATATTTAGCGAACAACACGTGGCGCCATCTATTGTCATAAGAACGTTATTGTTGTTTTCCTTGGCAATAGTATATTTTTTCGAGACGAAAGGTACCCTATGTCCATGTCTGTACACCTGACAACGTATATGCAAAATTTCAGGTTGATCGGTTTAGTGGTTTAAGCTTGAAAAGGTACCAAACAAACTTACTTTCGCAATTATAATATTAATGAGTTTAGGATAAGTAGGAGTATAGATACCAACGAATAAAAACTGTGCAAGAATCAAATAAATCAGTAATATGATGAAGAAACTACCTTTGGAATTATGTGCAAAGATAGTTTCTTATATTTTATTCATAGTTTCATGGAAACGCATTGAGCTAGCTACACACGTAATGTTATATCGTATCTTTACGAATAATACAATCTGAAGTTCAAAGTTTCTTACTAGGTAGCTCGCTGGAGTTTAAAAATAATCTTTTATTTATCTAAAATGGAATATTTTTACCTTTTTTCAAACTAACTTCATCATATAAATAAAACTATTTATACACATTTCATTTTTTTTTTAAATTACTTCATAACATTCTCCTAAACAGGAGAATGTTATGAAATAAATAGACGATAAAAATTGATGAAGTTCGGTAATGGATTGGTAGCTTTGATGTTCTTTCATGAATACTGATATTATAATTAAAAACCCTTAAAACAAGATAAATTGTAGCAGTCGGGACCCATTCTAGAAATGGAGGGTGAGTGCATTGAGAGCACATACCTATATTACATTGCAGATGGTCCCGAATGGGTCCCGACTGCTACAATTTATCTTGTTTTAAGGGTTTTTAAAGAGTAGCAGTCGGGTTTTTTAGTTTTTTAAATTACCGTTTTTTATTTTTTATTTTTTCAGTGTTTTTAAAAAAAAAATTAATAAATCCTGTGTCACTCTCACGGTAAATACGAATCTAACGACACCTTTCAAGCTAAAATCCATCGAGCCGTTCAGCCTGCAGAGCGAGCCAAACATTTGAATTTGGCGCCAAAAATCCGCCATTTTGTTTTTTTTTTTTTTATATACCCAGTGTCACTCTCACAGTAAATACGAATCTAACGACACCTCTCAAGCTAAAATTCATCGAGCCGTTCAGCCTGCAGAGCGTGCCAAACAATTATACATACATATGTACATACATACATACATACATACATACATACATACATACATACAAACATACCCTCGAAAAACATAACCCTCCTTCTGTCGCAGTCGGGTAAAAAGAATTTCTTTTGTATGTTTGTATCGAATAAGCTCCGAAAGTACTGGACCGATTTTAATCATTTTTTCAGCAATAGCTAAATTATATAACATCATGCTATGACATAATGAGGAGAGCAGCAACAAAGACTTAACGCGCTCAACAGTCAATTGACACGAAAAGAAGAGGACTAATGGTCTAATTTGAGTTTTACTTTGATGTCAACTTGCACGTATCGTGGAAGCGAGCTTAAAAGAGGAGTAACGTATCTGTTATCATTTGGGACTTCTGTAACTCTCGTAGTTTTAATTAATTATTGAAATTGGAACACCGTTTCGAATAAATACAAATTGCTTTGTTCAATAAAATATCTACAAAAATCAACGGGGCATTTAATATTGGCAGATGGCAATAAATACAATAGTGCTGGCGGCGGCGTTTACATCGGAAAACCTTATTGTTTTAACTGACGTTCCGGAGGAAATCTGATACAGTTTTGTATTAAAATGTGAATAGCAAAATGTGAAATACAGAACGGTATCAGCAGTGTGATTCTCTAAGCCTCACTTCGCAATCAGAAAGCTGAATCCGCAGTGGGATTACAAAATGGTATTCTGTTAAACACGATCACACCCGGTGACGTCACCACGGCGAACGAATACTAAACCAATGACAGGTTGGTTCGTTATCGAAGTGAGCGCGATCACTTTAGTGAGACTCGTTTTCGAGTTTGCATTTTAGAGAATCGCACTGCTGATCTGTCAATAAAAGATAACTGTGATATGTAAAATGCAATTTATATAAGTACATACTATAGATATACAAATTGTAGTGTCTGATTACATGCATACCATCACGCCTGTATTTCCCGAAGAGTTAGGCAGAGGTGTACCAATGTACACCCACAGTTCGCCGGTATGTTTAGGTACCATGTAATTGTAGGGCCGAGCCTATTGCCATTAACCGGGCACAAATCCTAACTCCGAGCTGCTACTGAGAATTTCAAAGAAAAAACTAATAAAACTAATTATTAATTAATGGCCGATTGTGGCTATCTCTGAGGGAGGTCTATGTCCAGCAGCGGGCGTCATTCCGCTGATATGATGATGACATATAGCAAAAAATTATTTTCTTATGTGTTTGTTTGTCTGTCTGTTTGTTACGGCTAATCCTCGAAACGGCTGGACTGATTTTGACAGAATCTCCATTTTTTTTTTTAATAAAGCGTTGCACTAGGTTTTTTTCCTATATCGCGGGTGCGTTTACAAACATATGAACTTACACACACAAACAGTGAGACCCAGAACAACTATCTATATTGCCAAGTGGCATATTATATGTTTTAAGATATACTCGATTTTTACTCGGAAGAAATCATGTAGAAGCTAGTGTAATCTATATGTATTTTTCTACCAATTCCACATAATCCGTCTTAGTAATACGTGCGACGTGCGTGTGCCAATTTGCAATGTTGCCCTTTTCAATCAGTAGTTAGGTATACAGAAATAAATACCGACATTACCTCGGTCTTTTTTCAAGGGGATTTAGCTGTCTATTGGGTACCTTTTTACAATATCTTTAGAAAGGGATTAGTGTTTTAGCCGGGTAAGATTTGGGAAAAAATAACACCCGTAATAGGTTTTAGGTATAGGAGTAACTGCCTCGTTAGCCTAGTGGTCCTAAGCACGACTGCTATACTAGAGGTCCTGGGTTCGATTCCCAGGTCGAGCAAAAAGTGTTATTGGGTTTTTCTATGAAATTCTCGGTAGCAGCTCGGAGTTTGGATTTGTGCCCGGTTAATGGCAATAGGCTCGCCCCCTACTACATGGGACCTAAATATACCGGCGAACTGTGGGTGTACATTGGTACGCCTCTGCCTAACCCTTCGGAATACAGGTGTGATGATGGAGTAAGTGGTGTTATCTCTTTGGTTCCGCAGGCTAACGAAAGGTAATGGGGAGTAAGGAAAAATTTTACCATGTATTCAGTGCATGATTCTACCATGATGACCGCACCGTTGGTCTCGTGGTCGCAAGCGCGACTCTTGAGCGTGTGGTCCTGGGTTTGATTTCCAGGTCGGGCAAAAAGGGTTTTTCTATTACGAATTTCTCAGCAGCAGAGCAAAGCACATAAAGTCCTGCGCTTAATCTTTTTCAAATGTATCGGATTGCCCATCGGACTGTGAGAATGAGAGAAGAGTAAGTGCACCTGTATTTGGAAACACACTTGTGCATTATAATAATCGGTTCACCCTTGTTTGGTCGAACAATGTTTCGTCGAAAATCACCTCGGCGAATTTTAGTTGCAATAAAGTCATTTCGTCGAATTATTCATTTGATCGAATAATTCATTGGTAAATTTTTATTTAGCATAATTATTTATTTGAACTAATTTCATTTCACCGAATTTTCAAATGCACTAATTTTATTTAAACTATTGTTTCACTAGACTAATAATGATTTACTCAAAAGATCGTATCGAATATTGAGTTCATTAATAATTCGTTTCTATTCATCGTCTATAAACTAACATTGTTCCTTCACCTATCGAATTAACGCCACGCCGCGCGCCGTACTTCTAACGCCATCTAGTAGATGTAAGTGGAACAATATTGAGATTTACTATAATCGTAAATATGAAGGTTTGACCAAGAAAAATGCATCATGCAGGTTGTCATTGTCATGCACTAGAACGATTTGTACTTGATACAGTAGTAAATAGTACATGTGAAGTGTAGCAAGCATGCAGCATACAAGCAAGCATGCAGAATGTAAGCAAGCATGCAACATGCAAGCAAGCATGCAACATGCAAGCAAGCATGCAGCATGCAAGCAAGCATGCAGCAGGCATGGTTTCTGTCACGGCTCCGGCGCTGCGGAGCTCCGGCGGCCCCACGCGAGCTTATCGTCGCAGATGTTTTAACGCTCACCACCGCCGCTTCGGCTTACTGGCCGGCTTCGCCGGCCAGCCTCAGCCGCGGCGGCGTCCCTTGAAAACACCTGCTCCTCAGCTCGCGGGCCGCCTCGCCCCTCCGCGCCTACGCGGATTTAAATTACACTCTAGGGGTAGGGCAGACAAGACTACGTGGGGTCGGTTTTGCAGCGACTCGTTTCTGTCACTAACTTTTGTACCACAACATAATTAACTTTTTTTAAATACACCGAACAAACAATATTCTTTAAAAAATGTATTCTATTCTGCATTACATTACACCAATTGAATATTCGATAAAATACATGTTATACCATCTGAACATTACATCAAATGAACATTATACCTTTTGATCATTCGCGCAAATGTTGTTATAGCAAATAAATATTCGACGAACTGAAAATTCTGTCCAACGATATTATACAAAGTGATGATTTTCTTAAACGTTGTTCGATTTAGTAATATTACTTCAAACGTTGTTCCACCAAACAAGGGTGAACCATAATAATCACCTGCGTAAATCCTCACCTACTACCAAAAGAAATCAGCCGATCCACCCAAAACTGCAACACCTACGCGATCAAAATTTTCAGATTTCTTTAAACTATCAACGACAGATTTTAATTAATTTTCGGAGTTGATGCTATCAATTTGCGATATTAATATTCTCTCCACCAAGTTTTGGTCACGGCGGCGAACCTCAATGGAGTCTAGCCAAGAAAATGCCAAGAACGTTAAAGATATTATAGTGCCCAAGTGTTTGAGCAAACACAGGTGCACTTCCTCTTTCGTCACTCTCATAGTCTAATGGGACGGTAATCCGACACGACCGGGACATAGTATAAAGAAGGGAAGTAGGTTATCTCCGGGCCAATCCGCGATATAATTGCCTACTGTCTCAGGGTTGTCACGGGCGCGGGCGGCATGGAGCGGTAATGACCACGAGTAAACGGTAGGTTACTGATAGTAGGTACTGCCAGGCCTCCGTTACTCGTTCAAGGTTACACGCTTAAGTGCCTACGGGTCGCGTACGCCCGGGCGCACACTACTATCGGGCGTCTGCGTAAAGTACATTTTACCGCGCACGAACGCTTTGTAGGTAAGTAATTATAGCGTTAAGTGCTAAGTTCTCAATGGAGTGAAGTATCTGTACTTATTTAATCGGTGGTACTGCCTACCAAACCAATTCATTAGTTTAAAGCCCGGCCCTTGCCATAGGTAACACATATCTGTATAGCTACCTAATTCAGTGATCATTTGTCAATAAAGTTCAACAATGGTTTTCCTAACAAATACAGAATGTATTCAAGATTCAGAGCAGTAGGTATTATTTTCAAAAAAAGGGATAAAATAAACCGGCGAGGCGGTGTGGCCGCGACTGTCCGCACTTTGTCGGACACCCAAACACACAGAAATACGTTCTCCTGCGATTGTCACACATTTTTCATTCATTAAGCGGTACCGAAAAGCCGTAACGCGCGAATCTCATGCGGTGTTAGCCCCGGCTGGCGCACTGAGAAACGGGTTGAGATTTTGTTAAGTGTGCGTGCGGCGACGCGTAGATACTATGACGCAAACATACAAGCCGCGCGCGGTGCGTTTGTATGAAGATAACTTACTTCCCCTCTTTATACTATGACCGGGAAGAGACAACGGCTTTACGTGCTGAGACACTAGCCCGTTATACAATTCATACGATATAATTTTGACGGGCCTGTTGGTCTAGTGGTTAGCGGCCCTGACTGCTAAGCCGGAGGTCGTGGGTTCGATACCCACCCAGGACAAACTTTGTGTGATGAGCATGATTGTTTGTTCTGTGTCTGGGTGTGATTTATCTATAATATGTATGTATTTATAAATTATATAAGTATGTACATCAGTTGTCTGGTTACCATAACACAAGCTCTGCTTAGCTTGGGATAAGATAGCCGTGTGTGAGTTGTCCCAAGGTATTTATTTATTATTTAGATATTATTATACTAAAATTATAAATGCAAAAGTAACTATATATACCATCACGCCTGTATTCCCCGAAGGGTTAGGCAGAGGTGTACCAATGACCTCTAATAACTCTGTCTGTCTGCTATGCTTTCACGACTAAACCACTGATCTGATGAATCTTGCCAACCTTTCTTTCTTTCTTTTCGTGCCAAAAAACTTATTTTGCTGCCTCTGCCTTAATTGTAACATATGTATTTGAGACATGTATGTTTGTTTGAAGACACACACACACAAGAAACCGGCTTAAAAACCCCAAAAAGAAAAAAATGCTATGGCCTATGAGTAGGGTAGGACGGGGCTAAAAGGTCCGCGGGTAAAAAGGTCCACTATGCATATCTCCGAAATTAAACGAACGTTATAGAATTGAATGACAGGCGTACGAAGGGGTCAAGGGAGGAGTACACATGCTGCCCCGAACAGTGAATTTCCGAGCGCCGGAGAGAGTGTACGTGGTACCGGCGCAAAAAAATGACGTAAGTAATATTTTTCACATTTCTTATATTTAGTCTGAGATTTGTATTTGTAATATGACAAAGTTAAACTTTTGATATACTACAGCTTGTAGTTTCACATTTTTCGTCAAGCCATAAAAAACTATAATAAACACTTTCGTTTTTTTTCTATAACCTCAAATAAAAGTACCCCCACCATGGGGGCACAAAGGTCCATGTTTGGACCTTTGTGCCCCACTGGACACATCCTCAAGTAATTTATTTTCTCCTGAATTTATAAGACCTTTTCCTAAGGCTGGGCTCCTAAGGCTCGCAAAGTTACAAGGGGAAGAAAGCGACGCAAGACAGCTATTTTAACTGACACCCGAAAAGGAAGCATTGTCTTTAGAACAAGAGAATAAGAAAAAGAAGAAAGTGATTTCTCGAAAAAAAGCGGTTAAACAGAAAAATAAGCAAGTTAGGAAGAAGATTTTAGCTGATAAAAATGAAGACAGTTCCACTTCTGAAGAAGAATGTTTTTGTTTACTGTGCTGTGAATCTTTTCTGGACAGCATCCCCGGCGAAGGCTGGATGCAATGTTACTATAATTGTAAAGGTTGTCAATCCGTCTTTATCGTTTTTGACCTATATTTGTAATAATTGTGAATCTGATGATGATTAATGACAATCACAATTTTTTTTTCCTTACGTTAACACAGGTAAAATAATTATGTTACAAAAAGCCAATTTAAAGGTAGGTAAATTTTAAATTTAAGTTTAAAACGAAGTAAAGACTAATTATTAAGACTGAAATACTGTGCCATAACTTTAACTTAAGTAACAAATGTGATTAATTGTTAAATATGTTGCTTTTCATAAATAAATATAAAGATTTGTTAATATGCATGATTTACGTTTATTTATTTTTCCTGAATTAAGTATATAATAGAATTTAATTATACTGGTCCTTTGTTCCCCAGCACTGGTCCTTTTTACCCCGCCCAGGGGGCATATAGGTCCATTGGATACGATGTTTAAAATCCTTATTATCTGGCTTTTACATATAATACAGGCCAAATTCAACTGTTACTTCTTAAACACGAAGGATTACGCTATTCAATACAAATGAGAGTTTTCTTTTGGAACCAAGAGATAAAGAGTTACAGGAGGATATGTGTAAATTGGGCCTTTTAGCCCCGCTCTACCCTACATGAACACGAGAAAATTTAAAATAAAACTATTCAAAATTGCAATAAGGCTTTTCTAGATCATAAGTGTATCATGCTAACAAATTTGGGACAAGTTTAAACCCAAAGAAAGGAGAAATACTACTTTTTATACTTCTTCATTAGCGTCCAGGATAATCGGCATTTGCGCGGACGAAGTCCCGGGCAAAAGCTAGTACAATATACAGCACAACAGAAAATCGTGTCCTCAATAATACTGCCTCCATAAAATGTTAACAGCAGACAGAAATCAAGGCTCGCACGTAACGTGACATGGTCGTAAAACTATATTGGGGTTCCGTATACATTAGGTACTAAGTAGCTTACTAGTACCAGCATCACGTCATCTCAAGCTTACTTTACCTGATTTCACTGAGATGGATTTCGGAAAAGACCGGCGGACATTGGACTCGTACTGTTTGTAATTAATGTACGTAAATGATTGTAATGGATTACATAATAAAATAACATACCATCACGCCTGTATTCCCCGAAGGTTTAGGCAGAGCCCAGGGATGTATACGGCTGCGAATTTCAATGGAGACTAGACCAGTACACAGAAGTTATTGTAGCGCACAAGTTTGTACGCAAACACAGACTGATGCACTCCCTCTTTCCTCATATTCTGATGGGATTGCAATCTGGCAGGACGGGGAAGAGAACAGGTTCAGGACCAACGGCTTTACGTACTTTTTACCACCTTCCATACTCCTTGCAGTTAGAAAATTTCGAATAGATGTATAACAAAAAAAGATTCAAACAAATAAGTAAGACACATATATCACTAGACCACTATCTTGAATTCGTTGCCACAATAAATCAACGTTGCTTCTACTAGGAAAACAGTACAAATCAAGAATACTGCACTGCGAAGAAATACAGCGTGATATTTTTATCGTAGCACAATGGTGAATCAAATAACGTAGATCATGTTTATCCTTGACACTATGTCATTTGTGTATGTGTGTTGTTCCACGATATTAGATACACACACATATTTTTTATGAATTGGATTTCGGAGGAGTTCATGAGCTTCAAGATTTCAAATTACCGCGATCCAATCAGCAAGTTGAAGTGGCAGTGGGCAGGGCACATGCTACGCAGAGCTGATGGCCGATGGGGCCGCAAATTTCTCGAATTGAGTACCACGCACCGGCAAGCGCAGCGTAGGACGTCCATCCACAAGGTGGACGGGCGACCTGATTAAGACCGCAGGATGCATACCGCTTCCAACTGGTCCTATTGGAAATCTATGGGGGAGGCCTATGTCCAGCAGTGGACGTCCTGCAGCTGATATGATGATGATGATGATGAGCCCTTAGAAAAGTATTCCTAAGATTCGCGTAAAAAGTTGAATAAATAATTTGAACAATTAGCCGTTTGGCGAAGAGAATAAAAATAATACAAAAAGCGTGGGTTCTCTACCGGGCACGAGCAAATACCTGTATGTGACTTTTTCTGTTTCATTTGTACTTTCTAAGTTTATCTTAGACATCGCTGACATCGGTGATAGTATCGACCCCAGTGCCGCATTACGTACCATACATATAGTACCTATAGTATTCGGGGTCTACAGTAGTAGTAGTATTACAACTCTTGTTAACCCCTTTTCAAGAAATGTATCGAATTACTAAACATTCTGTACAATGATTACATTTTAAATATTACATACATAAATCATCACGCCTATATTCCCCGAAGGGTTAGGCAGAGGTATACCATTTTATACCCACAGTCCGGCGAAATGTTTAAGGGCCCATGTAAGAGGGGGTGAACCTATTGCCATAAATCACAAATCCTAACTCTGAGCTGCTGCTGAGATTTTCATAGAAAAACCCAATAACACCTTGCTCTACCTAGGAATCGAACCCCAGACCTCTAGCGTAGCAGTCGCGCTTGGCACCACAAGGCTAACGAGGCAGTTAGTTTCGAATATTAATTAATCAGAAAAACTTGAAATCCGACACATTAAAGAAACCACC
Organism: Caradrina clavipalpis; assembly: GCA_932526535.1. Classification (NCBI taxonomy): domain Eukaryota; kingdom Metazoa; phylum Arthropoda; class Insecta; order Lepidoptera; family Noctuidae; genus Caradrina; species Caradrina clavipalpis. The sequence continues at coordinate 1,556,150 of OW052101.1, forward strand.
GAAATAATATACCTAATAAAAATGGCACGGTGTTTCTCTGTATTCCGTACGATAGCTTGGCTCATATGACCTCCGCCTAATAAATCTTCCGATCCGATAGTTTGTCGCAAATAGTAATAAATATATAGGAGATTGTATTGAGAAAATATATCTGTGTTTAGAATCAAATGAAGTAGACTGGACTGGAGCATTGTGTATGTGGATGATTCGGTAGAAAGAAGAACGAATGGGATTATTATGGAAGCAAGATCTTGAGGTTTTTTAAATAGAAGCATACATACATACAAACTTAAACTCACGGGTATTTCCCATAGAGGTAGGCAGAAACCACAGAACGCCACCTGCTACGATCCTTACATACTGCTTTCGCCTCGACCACGTTCATACATCTGGTCATACGAGCACGCCGGTTACGAGTACTGCGCACCCGTCAAAGCCAATAAGGTAAAGTATTAGCAGGTACTTCAAAATTGTGTAAAGATAGATTTTATGTCTAATATGCCAATCAGTTGGACATGTTAAAATCAGTCCAACCGTTTAGGAGATTAGCTGAAACAAACAAACAGATAGACAAAAAAAATATATTGGTATATACTTTCTTAAGCATCTAGTAAAAAGTTGTTATTCTGGCATTACAAACATATACTTCAATTTCACTTCATCATCATCATTACATCAGCCGCAGTCCACTCCTAGACATAGGCCTCCCCCACAGATTTCCAAAAAGACCGGTTAGAATTGACCTGCATCCAGCGTCTTCCTGCAGTCTTAAACAGGTCTTTTTTAACTATTTGTTGTACAGATAAAAGGCAATGTTTCCCTTCAATTCCAACAAGTAAATGAATCTATTGAGATAGTGCAGTGACATTGGCACAGTCGTGAACGTTGGCACGCTGCCTACTAACACACTCGTTCCATTTCACCCGGCTTCCTTAACAAGATACTACGACCTATTCCTTTTTCTTTTAAAAGGATAATCAAAATATTTACATAGACTAACGACGCTGCTTTCTCTTGGGGGTTAGCTGAAATAGAAACTACAAAATGCGTCATATTTAAGATTGCTTCTTTAAATAATATAAGGGTAAAGTCGCTTCCCGCCGTCTATCTTTCTGTACGCTTAGATCTTTTAAACTGCGCAACGGATTTTAATGCAGTTTTCATCAATGGATAGAGTGATTCAAAAACAAGGCTTATACGAATAGATCCATCACGCTTTAACCAACGGGGGTGGAGCAGTAACCAAAGACGTAACTGAACGCGGATGACACCGTGGGGTATATAGCTAGTATTCCAAAAAAGTATATTTTTATACAATCTTGACGTTTAATTGAACTTTTTATAAATTGTGATGGCACAGCTATGCTTGGAGGAAACTGGTAGATCACATGATCAAGAAAGTGCTCAAATCAAGATAGGAACAGCGTGGAAGACCCTGACTTATATGGATGTTTGTAGTTAAGAAAGCATATAACACATATAACTTACCATCACGCCTGTATTCCTTTAAGGATTAGGCAGAGGTGTACCAACATACACCCACAGTCTACCGGTATGGTTTAGGTCCCATATAATAGGGGGCAAGCCTGTTGTCATTAACCGGGCACAAATCTTACTAGTTAAGAAAAGTCTAAAAAATAATAATATTGGCCCAATTGCGGTTTTAAAAAGACAGCTTTAGAGAAAAACGATTAGGGGAGACGACCCCAAATAAAGATGGGATAAGGCCGGAAGAACAAGATAACTGAAACGTTAAATAAATATAAACGTTACCTTACAATGGGGATTGTTTAAAAATTTTAACCACTACATTTTATTTTATTTTTTAAAAATTTAGACCATTTTGAGAAACTAATTTGAATATTTTGATGATTGGCTCAATGGTTATTTTTTAAAAAAATATTTAAATATATATATTTTTTAAGATAGATGACGTCATTATTGGCTCAAAAGATTGTGTCTTTGCCCAACTATTTACATAATTAAAAGTTTAAATCTGTCAACACAACATCTGTCAAGCGTCAATAGGCGTCATAACATAACTCATACATAAACGAATCTAAAATTGGAAAAAAAGTAAAAATAAAAGAAAACATCAAAGTGATCTTCGCAACAATACATTGTATAAATCTTATAATATTCCGCGCCTACATCACGACACCACTTTTCTCGTAAATCTTCCCTTATACGGACAAAAATTTTGTTTGGACTATTATTGCTATTATTACTGCAAGTTGGAACAAAGCACGTCCTGTATTCCATTACTCTTACACTATAAAAATTGTCGAGTGTCGGAATAATGGAACAAGATTATTAGGAAAGTCGCAGGAATAACATTATTTTTGAAAAACTTTAAACTGTTTTATGTTTCAAAAACTTTTGACATTTGCATTATAATTTGACACTTGACAACTGGTTGACAATACTTGCCACTTACTTTTTTTATTTTCTAAGGCAACGATACAAAACTGTAGGGCCAGCGCTGACCTAATTTGAAGGGCAATGAAGGTCAATCGTATTTTATCAAAAATATCAGTAAAATATGAATATTTTTCATTATTAATTAGTCCATAATGCTCAGTGACGCTATTCCTCGAAACGGGTTTTCAATTACAACATATTAAAAAAAATGAACAATGCCCATTGCATTGCATTATTTTATATAACCCACTTTGGATATTATCAAGACCACAATACATAAGGGACATTGTTAAAAAATATCATGATATATTTCGGTATAATATTTGCAACAGTACAGTTAAGGTGCAACCTCCACGGTAGCCCGCCAAATTCAAATTTTCTTTCGTTTTTTGCAATTTGCAAGTCAATATTAGGTTTAATGTTGATTAAAGTAAGATTCGCTTGCGTAAGAAGTATGTATTTTCAGAATTTTAACCATTAAAATCAGTAAAATAACTCCATAAATCGGTATAATTCCAAAATGTCAAGATTTCATGAAAAAGTCATTCTTTCCGTTTACCTGGCTCTATGGAGTTTTATTGCTGACTTAAATGGTTATAATTCTGGAAATACACAATTCTTACGCCCGCGAATTATACTTTAATCAACATATAACTTAATACTAACTTGCAAATTGCGAAAAACGTAAGCAAATTTGAACTTCGCGGGGTACCGTGGAGGTTCCACCTTAAGCATTTTTAGCTGTGTATGTGTGCATTCGGGCTTCCCGCCCACGTCAGACAATCGGCGACCGATTTTTTTGTCAGAGAGAATAGAACATAATATGAATTCGACTAAACCAACGCACACGTCCAACAAAAAAAACGGTAATTTAAAAAACTAAAAAACCCGACTGCTATTCTTTAAAAATCCCTAAAACAAGATAAATTGTAGCAGTCGGGACCCATTCTAGAAATGGAGGATTAGTGAATTGAGAGCACATACCTATATTACATTGCAGATGGTCCCGAATGGGTCCCGACTGCTACAATTTATCTTGTTTTAGGGATTTTTAAAGAATAGCAGTCGGGTTTTTTAGTTTTTTAAATTACCGTTTTTTATTTTTTATTTTTTTAGTGTTTTAAAAAAGAAATTAATATACCCAGTATCACTCTTACAGTAAATACGAATCTATCGACACCTCTCAAGCTAAAATCCATCGAGCCGTTCAGCCTGCAGACCGAGCCAAACATTCGAATTTGGCGCCAAAAATCCGCCATTTTGTTTTTTTTTTTATATACCCAGTGTCACTCTCACAGTAAATACGAATCTAACGACACCTCTCAAGCTAAAATCCATCGAGCCGTTCAGCCTGCAGAGCGTGCCAAACAATTATACATACATACATACATACATACATACATACATACATACATACATACAAACATACCCTCGAAAAACATAACCCTCCTTCTGTCGCAGTCGGGTAAAAAGTCGGTCCCATGAAACTATGGGTCTATGAACGATCCGATAATCGGTCCTACATAAAATCGGACGTGGGCGGAGGCTCTTATAAATTTCAATATAGCTTACTAAACTGTCGTAATTCGTATCATTCAACCAAGAACGATCAACTATAATCATTCTGATACAATTTCAAATCGTCCAAATCAATCAACTCAGAAAGTTGTCAGAGCTCTTTTTCTTCTTCTAGATATAATTTAGATATAACTTTAACCCATATACCTACATTCCGTAGGATATCATAGTGATAAATATATGAAGCTAGAAGAATACCTTTAAATATTTTTTCGTTTTACATCTTTATAATTATGGCAAACAACACGACACGACGGCCGACACGACAACCAACCCAATTAAAGATCACCTCTGCCTATAGACATCTTCAATACCACAGGCCTTGCAAAGCTGTTGCCATCCCAGAGACGAAGTTGATTTCTCATGAGCTTGTAATAACACCGGCATCCATATTCTTCTAACTAATCTAATTGTAGATGACACAGTAATACTCTATTTTTTTAAATAAGGTAAATATAGCAAAGTTCCCCGAATAAATTCTTTCAGCTACTAATTTCGCTGAACTTTAAACAGCTTCAAGCTAAGTTGGCGCTTTCTTAAGCCTCATTTAGCTTGTTGGAAGTGGGGCTTAAGTTACAGCAGTAGCTATAGTACATAGTTTAGTGAGCGGTGGGTAATAACCGAGGAAACAGCGAAGCGGCTTAGCTGCCGCCTTCCGCGCCCCAGTTCCAATGGAAGACGAATTGTATGGGTAATTGCTTTTGGGTAGCTATATTTTATGTTTGTCTATATGTAGACAGTAAATGCCTCGTTGGTCTTGTCGTAAGTGCTATTGCTGTGGGTTGGGTCCTGGGTCGATTCTCAGGACGGGCAAAAATTTGTATTTTCCATACATTCATCAGTAGCACACACTGTAAACTGTCTACCTATTACAGTACAAAAGATGAGGGTCGAGCAAAAAGTGTTATTGGGATTTTCTACGAAATTCTCAGTAGCAGCTCGGAGTTAGGATTTGTGCCCGGTTAATAGCAATATCCTCGCCCCCTATACGTGGGACCTAAACATACCGGCGAACTGTGAGTGTACATTGGTACACCTCTGCTTAACTCATCGGGGAATACAGACGTGATGGTATGTTATGTAATATTATACACGGAACGTCGAAATCAAGGTAAAATACGAAAATTTAACAAAACGAATTTGTTAGCAGGAAAATCTAGGGCTCCGCAATAAACGCTTACAAGGCGTTGACGATGATTAATGATACAACACCGAACAATTCTCGTCACAACACTCATTACAATTCATCATACCGACGTTCGGTTACCGTTACACGTTCAGATGAGTTAAGGGGTAATAAATGGCGTTAACCTTTGCCCAACAGGCCGTCAACCTCAAAGGTCAATGACCGGTTACATGGTCACACATAGGGGTTGCTAATTTCCTGATCATCACGCTCTGGTTGATGAATGTAGAGGCTAGTGTACCTGGTAAAATTGACGTTGTTACAAATAAAATTGATAAACGAAGATATGTAAAAAAAGCGACTGACAAAAGGGATTTATATGACAGATGTAAGTAGCAACGCTGAAAGGGGACGCCTTAGAAAGACCTACCCTGACCTTATTGGTGAGGTTCTTCAGAAAGATCGGGTGCGCAGTACTCGTAACTGGCGTGCTTGTACAGACTAGGCGAAAGGTATCTAAGGATCGTAGCAGGTGGCGTTCTGTGGTTTCTGCCTACCCCCCATGGATAAAAGGCACGAGTTTATGTATGTCATCATCATCATCATCATCATCTCAGCCATAGGACGTCCACTGCTGCACATAGGCCTCCCCTTTAGATCTCCACATATACCGGTTGGAAGCGACCTGCATCCAGCGTCTTCCGGCGACCTTTATTAGGTCGTCTGTCCATCTCGTTGGTGGACGTCTTACGTGATGGGGTCGAAAAGTGCTAGAGCGGCGACCACGGACTAGCAAGTTTATGTATGTATGTAAAAAAAACATTCTTCAGACCAGATTTCTAATCCTAATCTAATGGAGACTAGCCAAGTACGCAGGAGATATTATAGTGCACAAGTGTGTGAGCAAACACAGGTGCAATCTCTCTTCCCTAACTCTCATAGTCCGATGGGACGGGAATCCGACACAATCGCGAAGAGATCACATATTATTTAAAAAATGGGTACTAGGGTAGTAGCCTCCTGATATTTACCTACAGGTCTGCCCATATCCTAAGACGCCACAACAAATCTATCCACACTCGTAATCCAATTGAACAAAGAATCTTAAGTAAATTCAATTACAAACTAATGCAATACTGTTTGTAAATAAGGGCATATAATGTGATTATGTAACGTATAGTCTGAATGTCATGGGCAAGTCTTTATGGAGATTTCTGCGCATTCTTCTCCATACGAAAATTTTAAAATGAAGTAGATTTAATTTCTATTTCTTGTAACTGGCGTACTAAAGTGCCTTTTCATGGTCTGATTGAAATAAATGATTTGACTTTGACTATCGTCAACTATTAAGAGTATTTACTTTCTCGGACTTTCTTCTACAAGAACTGATTAACTCAATGAGTTATATAGATATAGAATCTTCTGTGAGAATAAATCAGCCTTTAACACAAGTCAAGACTGACTTTTAAAAATAGTACTATTTTTAGCAAAGGTATTCAGGGAATCCTGATATTTATAATTCAGATCTAATATGATAGACGTATCCTCGATTGAATTTGCGTACGGGATACTATCGTGCATAAACACAGGTGCTATTCATCTACCTTCGCTCTCATAGTCGGTTGTTACGGTATTCCAACACGACCGGGGACAGATTAGGGACAAGACCAACAACTTTACGTGCTTTCCGAGGAACAGAGGTGGCAAACCAACAAGTTAAGTATAATATAAACGATATAGAATAAAAGAACATTAAATATTTTTTTGTTTATATCTTTTAATGGCAAACAAGCAGACGGCCCACCAGATGTTAAGTGGTCAGCGCTGTCTATAGAGACATAAGCTTTACCAGAGGCCTTGCAAATGCGTTGCCATCCCAGATAAAAAGTTGAAAAGTATTCCATGTGCTTGAAATTACACCGGCACCAATACCCTTCAAACCGGAACACAGCAACGCTGCTTTGCAGCAGCAATAGGCACGGTGGTAGTACTTCCCTAGACGAGGTCCTTCACAAAGAGCTGTACTACACTTATGTTATATTTAATAAAAGGAAGGAGCCCACATGACAACAAAACCACGGTGCCATATTGTCTAACTTCCATTTTCGTAACTTTTGGGCGAATGTTCGAGTTGTTTGTCATGAATGAGGACAATGGGTTACCGCTGTCTGTTTCTAGGCCATGACACACTTGGTAACTTTGCCAAAATAGTGTTGCAACTTAACCTTCCCTAACACCATGCTTTTTTATAGATTTCTTTATAATAGAGATATTCTTTTATAATAAACACTGTCTCGTTAGCCTAGTGGTCCTGTGTGCGACTGCTACGCTAGAGGTCCTGGGTTCGATTCCAAGGTCGAGCAAAAAGTGTTATTGGGTTTTTCTCTGAAATTCTCAGTAGCAGCTCGGAGTTTGGATTTGTGCCCGGCTAATGGCAATAGGCTCGCCCCCTATTACATGGGACCTAAATATACCGGCGAACTGTGGGTGTGCATCGGTACACCTCTGTCTAACCCTTCGGGGCATATCGGCGTGATGATGGTATATTTATATTTACTAAGATTGTGTTGTTACTTCGCTCACGAACAATAACTCTAAAGAACATTGAATAAGTAAATAAATATTGTCTGGTTGCGGACTTTTCTCCAAGACACCAGCGAGTGACCCAGATCTCATACATTTGACAAAAACTGCGGACGCACTTAATTTGTCTTTCATTGTCGCCTAACAGACAGATTGAGTGAAATAACATTAGTGGAGATAAGTGGGGAAAACCTGTGAAGACAGGAAGTTTATTTGATAAGTATCTCTGACGGGCCTGTTGGTCTAGTGGTTAGCGGCCCTGAATGCTAAGCTAGGTCGTGGGTTCGATTCCCACCCAGGACAAACTTTGTGTGATGAGCATGATTGTTTGTTCTGTGTCTGGGTGTGATGTATCTATAATATGTATGTATTTGTAAATGTTACCATAACACAAGCTCTGCTTAGCTTGGGATCAGATAGCCGTGTGTAAGTTGTCCCAAAATATTTATTTATTTATCTCTACATAGTAAACTAGCGAACTAGCCGATACTTCGTCCGCGTGGCTTTTCCACCGCGTTATGTTACGTCTTTAGTTACTGCTCCGCTCTCGTGGGTCGTAGCGTGATGTTCCTCAGGCAAATTAAAAAAAAAGTGTCCAGTGTCCATGTGGCCCAGCGGTTTAGCAGCCCGCCTCCTAGGCATGAGGATGGGAGTTCGATACCTAGCAAGTACCAAGTCCAAGTTTATCTTAGACAACATATAAAATAAGTAACAGCAACATAACAACAACAACAACATAAGTAACATAAGTTTGAAGTCACCAATCCGGCTTGAGCAAGGGTGATTATCACTTCTCCTTCTATGGGTAAGAAGAGGCCCTTTTCCAACAGTGGGACAACAATAGGTTAGTACTATAACAATAAAAATGTAAGTAAAGTAAAAGATTAAAGGTATTTAAAGCTTATATATAAGTCGCGGCCAAAGTTTGCCGCAGCGAGCAAAGACTTTGGTCCAACGCAAACACCTCTTGGTTGCTTAAGCCTAATTAAAATTATACTGCTCAAGAATCAACAAAACAAACCCTTACTAACAACAATAGATGTAATAAAATATACACACTTTATACATAAGATTACTTATTCTTACATAATACTCCCACCCAGCAATAGGCACTCCTTCCCCTCTAGCTAAGTCGCAAACGATAATCGTAAACGCTCGGTAGGTACCAATAGATTTTCAACTTTATACCCCAGAACCTTAAGTTGAAAATCTATTAAAGATTTCTAAGCGTTAGCGAGTAGAAAGAACGAAAACGCTATGCAATCTTCATTTGATCTTCAACTTAAAAACAAGCAAATAAAGTTGAAGATCTATTAAAGCCTACTCAGCGTTTACGTTTATCGTTTGTTACATGGCTACAGGCCCTGTATGCCCCCGAACGAAACGAAAACGTTTTGGCATGTGCAGTGATGTGTAATAAATTATGGTTGCGTTTTTATTTCAATTCATGTATTTTATGGTTTGGTTAATTTCGTGTCAAGTACACAATATTAAAATACCTAATAAAAAAAACAAAATAGCATCAAGAAATGAGCCCAAAAGACTGGCGGTATTGCGGCGTTGGATGGCAATGTTAAGGCAGTTCGCTAGTTTGACATAAAGTAATTAAATACATACATACATACAAACCATCACGACTATATTCTTCGAAAGATTAGGCAGAGGTGTACCAATATACGTACACCCACAGTTCGCCGGTATGTTTAGATCCCACTGGGGCGAGCATACCTATTGCCATTAACCGAGCATAAATCCTAACTCCGAGCTGCTACTGAGAATTTTATAGAAAAATCCAATAACACTTTGCTTGACCCGGGAATCGAACCCAACACCTCTAGCGTAGCAGTCGCGCTTAAAACCATTAGGCTACTGAGTCAGGTAATTAAATATAAATAAACAATCAGCCACAAATTACCGACTAAATGATTCAGGTAGCAAAGCATTTTTAATCAAACACTTCACCTCAATTCCAGTTGTAAGATGAAGTTAAGCGTCTGAACAGATTTACAGGAGACTTGCAGTAAATCAAGACGGTATCTTGTTTGTTTACCTAACAGACAGACTCGGCAATTTGACCTACATCTAAGGAACGTTAATCAGAATCACTTAATTATTTATTGCACGCCTTTTTCAGCGGTGAAGCTGAAGACTGATTAGCTTTAGAATTGGTATAGACTAATTTTATAAAGCTGATGAGTTCCTTTGTTTGTGTAAACGCGTTAATCTCAGAAATTGCTGGTCTGATTTGAATAAATCTTTTAGCGTTAAATAGCCCGTTTATTGAAGAAGGGTATAGGGTATAAAACATCACGCTACGACTCATAGGAGCGGAACAGTAATCAAAGACGTAAATTAATGTGGGTGAAACCGCGTGGTATTACTAGGAACATAGATAATACAATGACTATCATTTACAAAACATGTTCACATTATGATATAAGTAAAAGTAAGTAGGTCATGTCATTCGTCCTGATTCTGGAATCGAAATTGTGACCCAGAGCTTGGAAGACAAATGATACGTGAGGATATAATGACTGCGTCAGCGGATGGTGTTGTGTTATCGTAGCTGACTGCTGTGCCAAAAAAAAAAACAAAAAATGTTTTGCTTTTTATCTTTACATGAATACATTTAAACATTTGTTTTTTAACTTGTGTATTAATTACATACAACTATCGTATGAAGTATTACCTGATAGAATAGTCGTGGATAAAAGAATAGATTTTACAATAATAGACAAAACATGTATGCAACCAAGAAATTTTATATCGACCAGTAAAATGTCTGGTGCAAACTGAATGAATATAAACTTTATTAATAATACTCATTACTCAATTCTTAATTGCATTCCATCTGTATTACATAGATCTTACACATTGTATAATAAAGTAAAAGATCAGTAAAAGTAATAATGGCCAGCATGTCGGAATTTCGATGGTTAGTAGACGAATTGGTGAAGTAACCATGAGTAAATTATGTAGTAAATCGTTCCGTTGTTCACCCTTTAATGGATAACGTTAATTTCAAAGAAGTCATTATTTTAATTTCGCGTCTCAAGGACGGAAAATAGCCCAACAAACTTTACGACAAGGTGACTTTGTCGTAACTATTAAATATGTCGACTTCTAAGGACAAAATGTCAAACTATTTGGATGGTAGATTTTTATTACGATCAATATTTATTGGCGCATATTATTAATGGTTTTATTTGAGACGACTTCAATGTGTTTAACAATATTGTTATTTATTTATTTTAATTGGTTTCACTGGCCTTGATTTAAACAAAATAATCGTATAACGAAGTACTTAATTATAATAAAAATAAAACCATGAAAATCGACCGCAGTATTCATAGTCAAACATATAATAAATCGGTATATTAATTTCTTCACATGAATAGCCATACCAGTTCTCTAGGTCAGTATTATGAAATTCCCTAAAGATTTATAAACCAATACGGTGACCAGTAATCTAACCATATCAATCACCATACATTTGACAGCCAAATTATTGTTAGGGGTCACACAATACACAGGAAAATGATCTTTAATGCTAGTTTACTTTTAAGGCAATCAAGAAAAAATCCCTTAGCCATAAAAAAAAACTGATCTTGGCTTTAAAAAAAAACAAAAGAACTACTGCGGTATCCGTAGTCAAACTACACTATGAATAAAAAAAAAGAAAATAATAAAACTCTCTTTTCGAATTCAGAACAAAAGTGTTCCATATTCAAATGAAGTTTAGTTTTTAATGTAATCAGCAGGGATGCATCAAACTCGTTTAGTTTGTTCCCTGTTTCAATTTGCGAAAGTTGTATGCAGCGTTTAGTATGCAAGGAGATTCCGCGGCGCCTAGTTGTTCTTTTATAAGCTTTGTTTACACTGCAGTAATAAAATTGAGTTTATAATGGAGTAGCATTATTTATTTTGGCGTGGAAATTTTTATATCATTTATGAATAAAATAATGAAAAAAACTGGTTTTGTTTTTTTATTTTTTACGAAGAAAAAAAAAACAGTCAATACATTATTTATGACTGGTAACTTGAAATTTATATGCTTCTTACGGTTCCAATTTCAAAAATCCAATGTTTGGAATCATATAATAGAGGTCGTTGTTATAAGTATCAAAGTAGAGCAAAAAGGTTGAGTTTATTTTCTGTACGAGTATTGTCGGCTTTTCCTCGTTTCAAGACGGAATGTTACGTTTGATTTAAACCGTAAATAAAACAGATGCCGGTTTCTGTTAGGTTAGTTTTTATATTCCCGTTTTATTGTGTTATAAATCCGTATATTATAGAACAAAGCTGCGCAAGCCACCAACAGTAGGTAATAAAAAAAATATATACTTCCTGTTACGTAACCGAACAAATTTTACGTATATTTTCATTCATAATCCACTGAAATTCCAAAAACAACCTGTCTTAAAACCTACGAAAAAACCAACACACGCTTCAAAAACAGACCACAATAATGTTGCCACTTTATAAAATGCAAAACCGTCACTAGTACCTAAATTGAAATGAATAAAAATAAAAACAAGTGACAGTTGCAAATGATTCTCATGAACTCACCGACGAGAGCCGCGAGTACCGCGAGCGTGGCGGTGGCGAGCGCGGCCGGGGCGGGCGCTGCGCGGGGCATGACTGACGGACTGACGGAGACTCGCCGGCAGTGTTGCCAGATGACAGCGGAAAAGTGCGACAATTTTCCTGTTGGGGAAAAGTTGTACCATTTTGTTAGCGTCTTCAAGTTGGTAAATACTTGATTTTATTGTTTCATAAAAATTATGGACTTTGTGTTTTAATTTCGTTTCTATAGAAATGCTGTCTTTTTCATGCTTTCTTAAGCAAGTTTAAGCCATAATGTAGCTGTTACTGAGTTTTTTTTTCTTTCAATATACTACCTGAACAAGACAATCTTGAAAGACTTCACTCGTTTAAAATTGGGTAAAGGAAGTCAAGATGCTCAAGCTCATTAAGTGATTACCTACGTCATACCTTTTGTTGACCATTATTTAAACGCCATGATATTATGTGTATTAGATACATACATACATAAACTCACGCCCTTTTTCCATGAGGGTAGGCAGAAACCACAGAACGCCACCTGCTACGATCCTTACATACTTCTTTCGCCTTATCCACGTTCATACATCTGATCATACAAGTACGCCGGTTGCGAGTATGTGTATTATATTTGTCGAAATCTTAAACAAATAGATAGCGAGCTATATAGGACCATAAACATACTGGCGAACTGTGGGTGTACTTCGCTACGCCTCTGCGAACCCTTCGACGAATACCAGAGTAATGATGCTCTTACTTTTGTAAAACCTACACATTTGTACGTGTCGCCGCGGCTGGCAACCCCGCCGCGTCGCACGCTCGCCGCACGCGGCCGCAGCACGCCGCGCCCCGCGCCCCCGAATGCGGCACTGCGCTCTGTGACGACTCCACGCTTGCACCGCCTCCATTGTCACCCGGCACGCGACAACTACTTGTTAGGGATAGAAGCTTAGGCCGTATCCATGGAGTTTCTTGCTCGTTCTTCTCCATAGAGACCTACGTTTTGGGAACGAGGAACTAGCATCAATTTTAAACTGTAACTTCTTGACAATTCAAAAGTGCCTGTAAGTGGTCTAATTGAAATAAATGCTTTGACTTTGTATACAGAAAGAAAGCTGGCAGCTTACCAGCGCTTATAGGAACCGGTCCATGCAGTTAACCGGCGCAGGCATTTATGTGAACAAGCGCCGATAAGCGCCGAACGTCGCCAACTTACATACCACCACGACTGTATTCCCCGAAGGGTTAGGCACAGGTGTTTTTCTATGAAATTCTCAGTAGCAGATCGGAGTTAGGATTTGTACGTGGTTAATGGCAATAGGTTCGCCCGTTCGCCCCCTATTACATGGTACCTAACATGCCTAACCCTTCGGGAATACAAGCGTGATGGTATGTCAGCAGTCAGTGACTGTCCGACATCCGTCATTCTCCTGCAATCAAAATACGCCAGAATACTGACAATAAGAGACAATGGACACTCGCGCACTAGTGTGTGATACAGACACATTCATCCCACACTAGCGCCTAGGCCCCACTCTCTCTGCTCATCACCTTACAACAACTAGCGATGTAGAGACAGAATTTATGTTACAAGACTAGCTTATGCTTGTGTGTGAATTTGTTTGCGTAAATGACAGTTTTCTGTTTGGTTTTAATTGTTTTGTGCAGAACTGTAAGTCTTAGCCTAAAATAAAAGTGTAACTTAAGTTACTTTCTTCTTTATTTTATTATAAAAAATTAAAATATTTAAAAATATAGAAAATAGTAGATGACTGGCATTAAGAACAGGGTCCAAGTTAGCGGTTGTCAGGGCTCCTGCGAAAGGAATCTTTTAACAATACGCGCCGTGTCTAGGAGTACCACTTTCTGAATCAAGCCCTTGATCCAACCGCCCAACGAGAGCCTCCTCAGGTGTTGGTGGAGGCTCTTGGCTATTATGCCATTGGCCGTCACGACTATCGGCACATTGACTGCAGCAGTGTGATTCTCTAAGCCTCACTTCGTAATCCGAAAGCTGAATCCGCAGTGAGATTACAAAATGGTATTCTGTTAAACACGATCACGCCCGGCGACGTCACCACGGCGAACAAATACTAAACCAATGACAGGTTGGTTCGTTATCGAAGTGAGCGCGATCACTTTAGTGAGACTCGTTTTCGAGTTTGCATTTTAGAGAATCGCACTGCTGTACTCATATCACATCCCACATATCGAGAACTACCCGAGGAAAGTCTCATTCCATGATGTTTCTACGTATAGATTTTACAAATTTTATTTTAGTTAAGTACTTTGATAGCTAGTTGTTAACTTTCTTGTGCATGCTGTCATCCTTACTAATATTATAAATGCGAAAGTAACTCTGTCTGTCTGTCTGTCTCTTCTTTACGCCTAAACCTCTGAACCGATTTCAATGAAATTTTGTACATATATAGTCTGGGACCCGAGAAAGGACATAGGATAGTTTTCATCCCGGAAATCCCCCGGGAACGGGAAATATTAATCCACGCGGACGAAGTCGCGGGCAAAAGCTAGTCTCCTATAAGTGAAGGAGTACGCCAATTCAATTCAATTTAATTTATTTATTGCTGAACATAAATACATTTGAAGAACCAACATAATATTTTTGTTAAAAATGGTTTGTATGTCATGATTTGTGTATATCTTTTGTTGGAGATTCTAAATAATTGAATTAATCAAATAAAATATACTATTATTTTTATTCGTTCTACGATTCATGCCGGATACATGGTCCAAACGGGAATATTCGTGTTAATCCCTGTAATAAATCTCAACGCGCTTTGTGATTGGAAGCGCCATTGTTAATTGATCTGGTGCTAATTGATTTCACGATCTCTTGCTCTTTACTCTCGAACATATCTAAAAGCTTGTTCAAAGGAAACGACAAGAGATGAATAATTGATTCAATAAATGTTCATATTAATGTAGTTTGAATTATGTCTACTTCAAGCTGCGTAGCCCCTCGACGGGGGATGCTGTATCCCGGGGCGGGGTTGTGTTGGCGGTGTCGTTGGACATCGCCAACGCGTTTAACTCCCTGCCCTGGTCCTGCATTAGGGAGGCACTCCGGTACCACCGGGTGCCGAACTACCTCCGTCGGGTGGTCGGGGCCTATCTGTGTGATAGAGCCGTGATCTACCCTGGTCGAAATGGTGAATGGAACCGGCGAGAGATGTCGTGCGGTGTTCCGCAGGGATCGGTGCTGGGGCCGCTCCTGTGGAACATCGGCTACGACTGGGTGCTACGTGCTGACCTCCCCGAGGGCGCCAGCGTAGTGTGCTACTCGGACGACACACTGATCCTGGCGCAGGGGAGGTCGCACGAGCCGGCGGCCGACCTTATGACACGCGGGGTTGCGACAGTCGTTGAGAGGATCCGGCAATTGGGTCTCGAGGTGGCCTTGCACAAGTCCGAGGTCCTGTGTTTTCATGGGCCTCGGAACGCGCCACCGTCGGGATCCCAAATCACGGTAGGAGGGGTTTCCGTCGGCGTCGGGTCGACGATGAAGTACCTGGGACTTGTCCTCGACAGCCGATGGAACTTCGTGGAGCACTTCCGACGTTTGGCTCCCAAGTTGGCACGGGCGTCGGCCGCTCTAAAGCGGCTCTTGCCCAATTTGAGGGGGCCAAACGCCTCCTGCCGGAGGCTCTACGCCGGGGTCGTGCGTTCGATGGCCCTTTACGGGGCCCCGGTGTGGGCGCGGGGCTTGAGGCGGCTTGCCGCCCACTACCTGAACGCGTCCCAGCGGGTGATCGCCATAAGGGTCATCCGCGGATACCGCACGATCTCCGGCGAGGCAGCGAGCCTCCTTGCCGGATTGCCGCCATGGGATCTGGAGGCGCTGGTCCTCGCGCGCCTACACGAGTGGCGCGCGGAGGCACTGGGCCGGGGCGAAACTCCGCTGCCGCGGCAAATTGCCGCCCTGCGGACGGAACTCCGGCTCGATCTCATGGCGACATGGAGAGAACGACTGTCGCAACCTCGTGCAGGGCTCGCCTCGATTGAGGCGGTAAGACCCCTCTTTGAGGAGTGGCTGGAGCGGCGCCACGGCGCCCTCACCTACCGCCTGACGCAGGTCCTCACCGGACACGGATGTTTCGGGAGGTTCCTGCACCTCATCGGGCGGGAGGAAACGCCCGGGTGTCACCATTGTGAGGATCGCCCCGAGGACACGGTGGAGCATACTTTGGCGGTGTGCCCTGCTTGGGCTGAGCACCGCCGAGTCCTCGAGGCGGCCATCGGCGGCGGCGCCCTCTCGCGTCCGGCACTGGTCCAGGCCATGGTCCGGAGCGAGGGGGAATGGGAAGCAGTCGCCTCCTTCTGCGAAGCTGTAATGCTAGAGAAGGAGGCGGCGGGACGGGAGAGGGAAAGGAGGGTCCCCCGTCCCAGCGGCCGCCGCGGTAGACGATCCGGGCGTCGGGAGCCACGTGACGACTCCCGGCCACCGTAGACGCGGGTCTGTGGACGGTGAGCAATGGGTAGCTCACCGTCCGTACGTTCACTAGCGACAGACCGTGTCGACGGCGCGTCCGTGTTCCACGCGCGCCTCAAAGAGATGTCAGCAAATTGGATGGGGCCACTGAGGGCCGATGCCTGCCGGGGCTGCGGGTTGTTCGAAAGAGATACCGCGCCCCCGGAACGCAAAGGGCACATGAAGGAACATAGACGGGTTTTAGTCAGTAAAAGTCTGACACTCCCTCCCGCCCCGCCCAGGGCGGGGGAAGTTATTTGATGATTTCCCGTCTATAAAAAAAAAAAAAAAAAAAAAAGGGAACTCGTAGACCGCTACGATAATATCAAAATTTTGGTGCAACTGTTTAGTGTGACTACATGAAATTCAAAGTCATAGTGAAAGCATTTGTTTCAATTAAACCTTTTACAGGCACTTTTGATTTGTCAAGGAGGTGGTCCGTCAGAAAGTTGAAGCTTGTTCCAAAACGTAGGTAGGTCTTTATGGAGAAGAATGAGCAAGAAACTATGGTTGGTCTCGTAGTGGCAAACGCGACTGTTGAGCGTGGGGGTCTGAGTTCGATTCCTAGGCCCGGAGTTTGAAAGTTGGTGGTATGACTGCCCCGTGTTTCGAAAAGCACGTAAAGTCGTTAGTCCTGCGCCTGATCTTTCCCCGATTGTGATTGCCGTCCCATCGGACTATGAAAGTTAGCGAAGAGGGAGTGCACCTGTACTTGCGCACACACTTATGCTCTATAATATTTCTGCTTACTTGGCTAGTCTCCATTAAAATATCCGGCGTGACTAAAATCGGTCTGAAGAATATTGGAGAATATTACATTACGTGAAAAGGAACCTTTCTTCCACAATACCAGCCCCATTACCCCAGAAAACATCCCCACTCATCACGAAGAACGACAGTCTCGATTGTCAAATGTTTTTAATGACACCGTTTAATTATAGCCTTACAGCGCTGTATGCGCGGCGGCTGAACTTAATGAATCGCGCTCAAAGGGATAGAGCAGCTTTTTGACGAGCGCTTTCTTTAGCTTTTAGCTTTTTTGTCGAATCTTTTTTTAGTCCAACGCTACTTTTATCTGAGATGTATTTTTACGCTCCTTTGTCTTAATAAGTCGAGTCTTGTTACGTGTTTTTAAGGTACACAATCTATGCCTTAAAAAGTAAAAAGTAAACTTAATAATATTATAAAGAGGAAAGTTTATTTTTGGTTGTTGGTACCGAATAAGCTCCGAAAGTACTGGACCGATTTAAACCATTTTTTCACCAATAGAAAGCTACATTATTCCTGTGTAATATATGCTATATAACATCACGCTTAGCACCCACGGGAGTAGACACGGAGGTGGTTATGCATTCACATTATTTTATTTCATTTCCACATAATGCAATGTACACTGATTTAATAAAGCTGAAGAGTTGTTATGTTTCTTTAAACTTGCTAATCTCAGGAAATACCAGTGAAATCGTTTTTTTTTTTTTTTGTATAATTATAGCCAGATTCATGAGGAGGAGGCTTTGGCGCACGGGAGTTGAGCAGTAATCAAGACGTAACTTAATGCGAGTGAAAAATAAATCACATAGTGACATAGTCGTGACATAGTCGCTGGCAGAAGCTACGCAACAAACGATTAAATAATTTTAAGTTAGAAAGCTGTGAAGTATGTCCAGCCATTGTTTAAAATAACTCGCATAAAGGACCTAAAATATCACTCGTTTAATCATTAACAGAAACCGAAAATATATTCTAAGTCAGACATTCTAGTCCCTCAATCGAACCGCGACCCTTGTCACAAGAAGCGTCCGCTCCACGCTGCGAATGGGTCTCCAAAAATAATTATATGATAATAATAATAGCAGCCTATTATTGTCCCACTGTATAGCAAAGATCTTAAGTTGTGGAATGCGCTCCCTGCTAAGGTTTTACCAAGAGACTATAGCATGGGGTTCTTCAATAAAGGAGCTTTGAGGTTTTTACGGGGTCGTCAGCGCACCAGTGATGCCTCTGGTGTTGCAAGTGGTACTCAGCGGTGACCGCTTAATATCAGGCGGGCCGTTAGCTTGTTTGCCACCTACAGTGGTATAAAAAAAAAGGCCTTATACAGAGCAAGATCACCACGCTTGATCAAGGCGGATTGGTGATTTCAGATTTACATAAACTACTAACTTGTTAGCCTTTCGTTCGCGTTAAAAAAGAAAAAAAACCTTAGCTTAAGTTACTCCTTTAACATTAGCTATCAGCGAGTGAAAGTCCCGCCAAAATTGGTTCAGCCGTTTTAGAGATTGGTCGAAATAAATAGACAAACAGAAAAAAAAGAGTTTTTTTTTTATATGGGTAACGTATATACTTTCTAAAGCATTTAGTGAAAAGCTGTTAATTAGAAATTACAAACAGGCATTTCAATTTTATTTATTTGAATATATATATTTAGACTAGTTTTTGTATATTATTCCAAGGGAACGGTGTTTTTTCTGGGATAAAAAGTAGTGGTATTTCAGACTATCTTCTATCTACTAGTTATCTATCTAGATAACTAGATTTAATATTAATGACTTTTTATGTAATGATGTTCAAAAGTACCTTCTAATAGCCTAATTGAAATAAATGATTTGACTTTGACTTTGACTTATCTACAATCTATCTCTGTGCCAAATTTCATCCAGTACCATTTAGCCATTCTGGCGTAGTTTAGTAACAACAATCCATCCATCCAAACTATTTCATTTATAATAGTACTAAGTACACGTTTTCTCACGATGTTTTCTTAAAATAATCGCACTAAACAAAATATTTTCGACTCCATAAATAAGTAGAATATTAAATTAATCGACTAACATAACCATTGACCTCCAAGGGTTGTTTATTGGCCGTTGCTTAGCAACGCAACGCCCCTAGCAACCATTGAATTATTCAAAATATTTCAATGACGATTTCGTTTTGCAATAACTTTATTAGTTCGAAAGGATATTTATTCGTGGCGGGAAAACAGAAATGGCTGGAGTTACAAGACCTATGAGCCAAATGCGAAAGATAGAAACTGTGAGTTCATTTAATTTTTACAAGTTTTTATTTAATTTCACCCATCCCGTCTGTGGTAAATCAAATCTCACAAGGTAAATTTGAGCCACATCCCGATGTTCTATTGACCTGAAATTTCGCGTAAATGTGCTATTTTCATGACAATGCAATAATACCCATATATGACGTCATATAGCTGGTCTGACGATGGAGCCGGGAAACGGCCATGGGAACTTTAGTCATATCTTACAAGGTCAATTTGATCCAGTTCCCGGTGTTTGATTGAGCTGGAATTTTAAATACATAGGCATATTGCATGATAATACAATATAAAAGGTTGTCTTTAAAAATAAGTATTTTTAAAATTGAAGTTCTTGAAATAGATTTATGTTATTTAATTTTATTCCTCCAACTTCGGATCTTTACGTGATTCTTCATTTCGCGGGTACCTTAGACAGTGTAGTGAATTAGTTTAGTGGCAGTTTAGGGTCGGACCATATCTGACGGATAATGCGTCGCGTAACGCCAAAATAGTCAAATACATAATAAAGCATTCAACCTTTCACACCTAACCGATGATGCGTTAGCGCGTCTACCCAAGAGTGACGATACGCTCGGCGCATTTTCCGTCAGATATGTGCCGACCCTTAATAGCAGTCTTCTTCTACGCATATGTTTTTCAGCCTGGAGAACAGAATAATGGAAGCTGCTAGCTTCTATTCTCTTCTCCCAATAATTCCAATCCCAGTAATTCTTTGTCCAATCATAAGAAACAATTTTGTGACATCTAAAGAACTTATATTTTGTCCACTAATTTCTGAGATAATGCTGCACAGCAAAAAACATTATATCTATTTTATAAGAACAACTAGCTTGTGCCCGCGACTACGTTCGCGTGGATGATAAGTATACCATAAAAAATAAATTAAGGCACTCGGCAATAATATAGCTTTCCATTAGTGAAAGTTTTTTTGTAATCGGACCCATCTTTCAGAGATGATCTCTTAAAGAAACTCAGGAATGAAAAGTAAAGTCATTGCATTATCTAAAAACCCAACATCTTTATTGCTTTTCCATATGAATTTTGGGTCAAACATAGTATTTAGGAAATATCTTATTTAATTATTTATATTTTATTATTTGCCATCGATACGCTAAGAAGAAGATATGTATACTTAGGTGGTAAATCTATACTTAATCTATACTTAATATTATAAAGCTAAAGAGTTTGTTTGTTTGAACGCGCTAATCTCAGGGACTACTGGTTGGAATTGGAAAATTCTTTTAGTGTTGGATAGTCCATTTCTTGAGGAAGGCTATAGGCTATGTAACATCACGCTACGACCAACAGGTGCTGAGCAGCGAGTGTGAAACCGCGGGGAACAGCTAGTAGTATATGAGATCATTATGGACCCTGTAGGGCACAGCAACATAGGGTCTATACTTATTAATATTATATATTTATACTAGTATCCTAAAGCCGTTTGTTTGAATGCGCTAATCTCAGGAAAAATGAAATCAAATTCCGAAAAGTCTTTTTACGTTATGAACCCCGTTTATCGAAAAGGCTATGCAAGGCGTTGATTTGCAACCTCGTCCAATTCAAGGAGTTAACTATGCTCGTGATTCTTAACACGAATCAAAAATAAAATAAATTAGTTATGATAAATATTTTTTTTTACGTGATTTTCAAATTCTAGCTAGCCATCTCGCCAGAGGGCTTAGGCGCTATGTACACATTGATATAGCCGCGCGACAACTCTGCCTACCGCATACGCAACTGGGCGGTTCTGAATTTTGCAAGAGGAGTATTCTGGAATATTGTTATTCGATAGTTGCAACTAAAAAAACAAGTCATCATCTGCCTAGCCTTTTCCCAACTAGGTTGGGGTCGGCTTCCAGTCGAACCGGATGCAGCTGAATATCAGTATTTTACATGGAGCGACTGCCTAAAAAAACAAGTATTTATTAGATATTGGCCAGGTATCGTAATTATATTTGATTACTTGTATTTTTATATGACAAGCTCCTAAAATTTGACGAGGATGCAAATCAACAGCTTGTATAACATTTCGCTATAACACACGAGAGCGGAACAGTAATCAAAGACGTACTTTAACATGAGTAAAACCGCACGGTATTACTAGTAACACAGATAATACAGTGACTTTTATAATAATAATAAATAATAATAATAAAATATTTATTTGCGTAAACATGGTATAAAATGGTGTTAAATACAAATTTATATGGCACAAACATGTTTAGCTAGGATATAAACCTAGCAAGCAAAATTATAAAATTAGATGCATCAACCATCAACATTTTTTATCAAAAAAATCTTTTAAACTATAAAAACTACATTCGAGTAACCATTTATAAAACTTAATTTTAAACAATTTTGAATTTAATGTTTTGAAATACCTTGGTATTTTGTTATATATGCGCACACACATTGCTAGGCAATTATTATTGCTAGGCAATTATTATATATTTACTAAACATGTTCACATTTTGATATATAAGTATGAGTAAGTAGGTCATGTCTTTCGTCCTGATTCTGGAATCGAAAGCGTGACCCAGAGCTTGGAAGACAAATGTCTAATCCTCGTGCCAAGTAGAACGACGGATTTTCACTATGTGGGTCGTAACATCCTAGCGAGTTATGTGGTTGCCAATGAAAAATATATCATTCCTTTCTTTTCTATACATACATACCATCACGCCAGTATACCCAGAAGGGATAGGCAGAGGTGTAGAGGAGAGGTAGGGGGGGGGGGGCATACATTTGAACTAAGTTCTTACGAAAGGTAGTCAGATTGGCGGGTTTGGGTTTTAACATTTTAAAACACGGTTGTCGCAGCCGTGTGTGAGCGATTAGCTGCTACACTGCGTGTTGCAGGTTCGATTTTAGTACGGAACGAATACTTTTATGGACTACAGGTTCTTGTTCAGAGACTGTTACTGAGTTACGTAGTCAGAATCTCGGGTTTCGAAGAGTTAACTGCCCCGCTCCCGTGAATCGTAGCATGATGTTATATAGCCTACGTTACTCAAGAATAATGTAGCTATCTATTGGTGAAAACAATTGTTTAAATCGGTCCAGTAGTTCCGGAGCTTATTCGGTACAAACAAACAAACAAAAATCTTTCCTCTTATTACTTTACTAGCGAACAATCCGCGACTTCGTCAGCGTGGCTTATTTCTCCCGCGATAATTTACGTTTGGGTTACTGTTCCGCTCCCTTATGTCGTAGCGTCAGATAGATAGATAGATAGATATTCTTTATTTGTATAAACATGGTATACATACAAGAGCATGCAAGATTAAAATTAATTGTTTAGATCCAGTCATGTTTAGCCGCAAGTATCGGCGTACAAATATTTCTATAATATTGAAAACTACAAAAATTATAAAATTTCACAAAAGCAAGAACAAAATTTATAACTTCGAGACCTGTTAATTCGAAATTAATTTTTATATTATCCCGTCAACATTTAGAATTAATTAAAAATAATTAAAAAACACACATGCAAGAACAATGTCAAAGTTTAAATGTATGTCAAATTTGAATGATACATGTCAAAATTACAACCGTAAGTCCAGATTAACAGATTTATGTCAAATTTACAATGTTGATGGCAAAATTACAATGTGAACGTCTTGATCATAGTTTTTATATGTCAAATTACAAGATGAATGTCAAATTTACGAGTTAAATGTTCAGATTACAGAGTTTATGTCAAAGTTATACGATTGATGTCCAAATTACAATCAGTTATTCAAAAAAACTTTTTCGGCTAGAAATTCTGAGACACTGTAATATGCTTTATGCAAAAGGAACGTTTTTAATTGACGCTTGAATGCATTACTATTTAACTCTTTCCATTGTTTAGGCAGTATATTAAATATAGTGGGAGCCATGCAGACGATACTCTTGCGCATGAGTGCCGTTTTTGCGGGATAGTTGCGAAGAATAGTCGCATCTCTTCTGTTACGCGGTACGGCGTCCTCTAGTCGTGGGAACAGTTTGGGGTTAGTTTTGACAAACATTGCGGCTTCGAGAATGTACATACAGGGAAGTGTTAATATGTTGTACTTTTTAAAATATGGTTTACATGTATCAACCGTTTTTAACCCAAACATAGATCGAATACATCTCTTTTGCGCCTTGAATGCCTTGTTAACGTCGGTAGAATTTCCCCAGAATATAATGCCGTATCTTAGGTGAGACGCAGCTAAGCCATGGTAAGCTGCAATCAAGGTGTCTACATTCACAACTGCAGCTAGAGAGTGCAATGCAAATGCAGAACTACAAACTTTTTTGCAAAGGTTCTCTATTTGCGTTTTCCAATCGAGCCTTTTATCAATCATTAGTCCAAGGAATTTCGTACCGTTTACGCTTTCTATTGTTTTATTATCTATATTTATGTCCATGTTTTCTACAGTCGAACGTTGGCTAAAATGTATGATTTTAGTTTTAGCTAAATTAATTTTTAAGTTATTGTTG
Source organism: Caradrina clavipalpis (assembly GCA_932526535.1). Lineage (NCBI taxonomy): Eukaryota > Metazoa > Arthropoda > Insecta > Lepidoptera > Noctuidae > Caradrina > Caradrina clavipalpis. Next base: position 1,580,435 of record OW052101.1, read on the forward strand.
TTTAACCACTTTATTATTGATGTCAGAGTATTGTGAATGTCAAGTTTATATTGGATCATGTCACTGTTATTACTAGAAATTGTCACCGTGCTATCATCCGCAAACAAAGTCATAGGATGTGAAATTGATTTAGGTAAGTCATTAATGTATAGTGTAAAAAGCTGAGGTCCCAAAACACTTCCTTGTGGAACACCAAAGGTAATGAGACGTTCCTCAGATAGGTACATCTCTTCTTTTTTAGTATTTGTATTAATTCTAGTGATTTCGGTCTTTTGCTTTCTATTGCTTAAATAAGATTCAAATAAATTAAGTACATTACCTCTAATTCCATAAGCGTCAAGTTTTTTAATTAAAATGTCATGTTTTACATAGTCAAATGCTTGAGTCATATCGCAGAAGACAGCACATACAGGTGTTTTTTTATCTACTTTTGTCAATACGGTGTATAGAAAGTCGTAGATGGCCATATTTATAGTTTTATTTTCGCGAAATCCTTTTTGCTCATTACATAGTATATTATTTTTTTCTATGTAGCCGTTTAATTCCTTTTGAAAGTATTTCTCAAATATTTTAGAGAAAATAGGTATCAGAGAAATAGGCCTATAGTATTCCATCAGCTCTCTGTCTTCTTTCTTAAATAATGGTTTAACGATAGCCATCTTTAGTGCGTCAGGAAACTTGCCAGCCATAATACTAAGATTAATGATGTGAGACAAATGGTGGCTTATTTCAGATGCTACAGATTTTATTATTTTAGTTGAGATCCCATCGTAACCCACGCTATTAGTGTTTTTCAAACGCATAATGATTTTATGTGCCTGTTGTGGTGTACAGGGTGCCATAAACATCGAGTTTTTGCTATTAACGATGGCTGTTGTAGTTTTGTTACTAGTCTGTATTGGTTGAATTTTATTGATAAAATAGTTATTAAACTCATTTGCAATTTGTTTCGCGTCTGTTATCTTGTGATTATTAATTTTAATTTTTGATATATAATTTTTAGGTAGATTAAATTTTCCTTGATTTATTATTTGCCAGGCAGTTTTACATTTATTGTCTGATATTTTAATTCTGTAGTTGTTTTGTGAACGCTGTGTTAGAGTCATGATTTTTCTAAATAACTTAGAGTAATTTTTAAAGCGAGTTCTATTTGTTTCACTTGGATTTAATCTGTAGGTCCACAGAAGTTGCCGTTTTTTTTTACTACATGATTTAATTCCCTTAGATAACCACCTTGGCTTGTTTATTACATTTATTGTAATGATTTGTTTAGGAAAACAGAGATTGTAGAAAAGTGAAAATATTTCATGAAAGTTGTAGTAGGCAATGTTCGGGTCGTCTGTTACATATATTTCAGAAAAATTTATCTTGCTCATACATTCTTTAAATTTAGTGATATTGTCTTTATTGTAGTCGCGTCTGATAGTACCATATTTGTTGATAGTACATATTTTATTAACGGGACATTTTATAAGCTGGGCAGTGTGGTCTGAAAGGGCAAACTCCAATACTTCCGATTGACATTTTTTATTATAATTATGCGCAAAATTATCGATACATGTCCGACTTTTCATTCGAGTAGGTTGATTTATTGCTAGTTTTAGGTTGAAGCTAAGTAGAAGGCATTCAAACTCCACCGACTGGTAATTGTTTTTTAACATGTCTATATTGAAGTCGCCAGCTATGACAATATTTTTATATGAATTCTTAGATAATTCTAATAAAACTGTTTCAAACTGATTAAAAAAGTTATTTATATTATTCATATTTGGAATTCGATACACACATACAAAGGCAGTGTTATACTTGGTGAGCTCAATGGCACAGCATTCAAAAGTTCCTGTTATTGACATTTTTGATATTTTTAACAGCTCGCTCCATTCATGTCCATTTCTAATAAGGATACATGATCCACCTCTCTTAACTTCTTTTCTACTGTAGTGAGCAGCTAAGCAATAGTTTGGTATGCTCAACTGGTTTTCGTAGCCTTCCATCATAAAATGTTCAGTAACGCATATTATATCCACTTGTTTGTGTTTCTCTTCAAGTTCATTTAAACAGACTGTGAGCGCATCTGACTTGTTCAATAAGCCTGCTATGTTCTGGTGCATTATATTGAGATGTTTAGTCACGAAAAAGTTCACCGTGTATTAAATTATCCTTATTACAGTTCAAGTCAGTCAATATCATTTGGTTATTATGTTTTATGTCATTGATCAAATTTATTATGTCCTTAAAAATTATTTGTAGTCCAGTATTATTTATTGCGCCAGTCCGTCTGTTATACTCTATGTAGTCATATGTGAGATTTTTATTGCTATCAATTAGATATGCGTATTCGTGCGTCAATATGTCCAGAAAAAGTAGGTTATTAAATGTCTCCACTCTTGAATTATACAAATTAGTGTAATAGTCGCATTTATATGTTGGGGCACATAAAATAAAATTGGTATGTTTGATGTCCTGTAGAACTTGCCTGATATACAGAATAATGTCAAAATAACTACTTGTTGTTCTGAAGTCTTCTTCCCCTAACATGATAATGCAGTAGTCCTCTAATGTAAAGTTAGATACTTTGTCCTTTAATCCTTTTAGCAGTAAGTTTGCATTTCCATGGGGTGTTATGTAGTGACATATTTCAGAACGAAAGAAAGAGTTTTCTGCAATGTTCAGGATTTTATTATTATTATCTGTACTCAAAATACATATTTTGCATCTTTTCTTAGAGTTTTTATTAGGACTTAACCCTGCAGATTGGTAGTCGATGTTAGGACAAGTTTTCTTTATTTCTGTTGTCTCACGATTTCTTTCTTTGTCCAATGTTTTGGTTTGGATTTGTTTATTGGGTGTTTCAGTTTGGACTTGCTTATTGCTTGTATTTCGTTTATTGTTCTGTTTTTTAGCGCTAGACGGCTTTAGTTTAACTGGACTATTTGTTACTTTTTTAAATAAATCATTTTTTTTACTTAAAGTATTATTTAATTGTTTGAGTTCATTATTTTCTAATGACAATGTTTCTATTTCTGAATGTGCACTTTGAAGCTGTAGCGTGAGATTTATTACTTGTTCACGTAGCTTTTTTAGTTCGTCATCCTCGTCGTCTGACATCTCAGGTACACTAGTGACTGTGTTATTTAAGTTATGTGTCGGATCAATGCTCGTTGGATCAATGTCACTGTTGTTTAGAATCGAGTCCGATTTTGTTCTAGTACGGCGGCGAAAGGTAATGTTTTCTAAGAAATTCATTTTGGTGTTTCAAAAAGAATCTCTTGTGTTGGGGATCGAACTCGAGCCACACTGTTCACACAGTTACCGCTACTTTACTGGCGGTGCTATTTGCACAGTTAACTTTGGCGACGAAATAGTGTTCCTCAATGTAGATACACAATTTTGAAATAACGAGTGGCGGTTAATATATGAGTCATGCAATGGAAAAATTTGCACTGTTTCTTTGTTTGACTACACTTTGTAAAATTAACGCTTTCTTTTAGTTCTTTCACTTTTTAATGTTATTTAAAGTTTTTTTTTTCTTTGTAATGTTTATATTGTAGATATTAACTGTATTCACTTTTGTTATATTTGATTGTTATTGTTTTGTGGTCACTGTTTATAAAGTTATATGTATGCACTTTTTTGTCTTGATAATATGGTCACTTATTGTTTTTCAGTTATCTTTACACTATAGTACTTAAAATATGACAAAAACAGTAAAATAACTATTTTTAAATATTATTTAATACGGAGCTTCGCAGGGATCGAACTCACGACTTGGCGCGCACGCAACGACTGTCATGTTATATAGCTTATGTTACTCAGGGAAAATGTAACTTTCTAACGGCAATTTTATTTTTTATTGGTTCAGTTTCGTAGCTTATTCGATACAAATAAACACCTTTACACTTTATAATTAAAAATTTTAGATTTTGGCAAAAGAGTTAGGGTACCACGCAACAGACTAATACCCTGTGATTACCGACATTAAAGGTGGGTCCACACGATACAGACTTAACACAGACTTCTATAGAATTTTGTCTGTACAACAAATCAGTACAGACAAATGTCGGTGTATCAGAAAAGTCGGAAGTCTGCGTACATGTCTGTACGATTGTCGGAGCAAAACTCATGATTATTGAATTACTGAATTTATTCTTTAAAACCGAAGTCTGAACTGATGAAAAGTCTGCACAGACATTTGGTAAATACCTCTGAGTAAAAAAAATTACGCAGACTTTATAGTCTGTGCAGATATCTGTACAGACAAAAGTCCGTATCGTATGGACCCACCATTAGGCTGATGACACACGGACCGCATTTCAACTGAAATCTAACCGCAAATTGCAGTTCGGATGCAGTTTGAATGCAGTTGACACGACTGCAATAGAACTGCAAACCAAACGGGAAGTCCGATTGCAGTTCAATTGCAGTCGGAGTGCAATCGTGTGTGATGTTTGGTTTGCAGTAGAAATGCGGTCCGTCTGTCATCAGCTTAACGCGAACCAAGTCGCGGGCATAAGCTGGTAGACAATAATATGTGATAGAAACTTATTGTGGGGCACTATAAAGTTAGGGATAATTGGGTAACCCCGAAGTTAGGATAACACGATCTTCGACCTCATCTGTTATTCCTTCGATCGGCTTATTGGGAAAGTTTCAATCTGTTTTATATGCTACATCGTGAATTTGTGTGTTCCATCATGTGAGCGAAAGAAAATACAATATGCACTGACTTCTACTGATCATTCGGCTTTTAGCCATATTATGTACCATCACGCCTGTATTCCCCGAAGGGCAGTTCGCCGGTATATTAGGCCAGGTAAGCCTATTTGGTCTCGGCAGCCAATCTCAATGGAGACCAGCTACGCAGGATACATTATAGTGCATGTGTGTGACTTTAATGGTGAGGTTCTTCAAAAAAGTCAGGTGCGCAGTACTCGGAACCGGCGTGCTTGTATGACTAGATGTATGAACGTGGATAAGGCATAAAGAGTATAATTATATAAGGATCGCAGTAGGTGGCGTTCTATGGGAAAAGGCGTGAGTTTATGTATGTATGTCTAGAATGTCTACACTTCTACACTATCAACATCTACACTTCCACACACACACACAACATACTCACACACCACATTTTTCCACATTTTAAAGAGGTTTTTTTAAAAATTTTGTATGTAACGAAAAAACTTAAAAACTATTGGACCGATTTCAAAAACTATTTTGCCGTTAGAAAGCTACGTTTTCACTTAGTATCAAAAGCTATATAACATCACGCTACGACACACGGGAGCGGAGCAGTAACCAAAGACTTAACTAAATACGGGTGAAAAGCCAGCCGAAGTCGCGGTTCTTTGCTAGTATTTAATAGTCTTGTATGTTGGTAGAAAGAAGCCCTGTTTCGCGCCAGGAAGCGTATCCTCAAGTACATGGTGCTGGGCTACCTGAAGCAGGAGGGGTTCTTCACCACGGCTGAGAGCTTCGTGTCGGAGGCGGCGATCACCGGCGAGTACGAGGTCTGCGACAATATCGACCTGGACATCATTCTGCAGGTAAGCGTCTGAAATTATTATGAAGAGAGAAAAAACATAGCTGGCTTGTTCTAGATCCTAAAATGGTTTTTCTTAGGTTTTAAACCCTCGATTTATTACAATTACTGGAAGACAATACAAATACACAATTAATATAATTTAAGTGTCTGTCTGCTTGTTCGTTTCGGCTAAACTCCGAAAAGGTTGGATCGATTCTGTTGAGAAGAACTTTTATTTTAGAGAACTAATAAGGGATCCTCGCAAAAAATGGCACTTCGCAGACAATCGCGATAATGATAGAAATATGGAATAGTTGTATGGTTGTATATTGGTACACCTCTGCCTAACCGCTTCGGGGAAAACAGATGAAAAATCAAAATTAAATACCCGGTACAGCCATATCATATACCCTCCGCATAAATATGTTTTAATCCCAGGTATGGTGCAAGCTCATTACCAACCGGACAAAAATCAGACTCCGGGCGTCTACTGACTAATTTTTAAAACTCACAGTTGTAACTATTATTAACCTTAGAAACCATTTGACATGGCTGGAAGATTATGATGACATAGTATTCAATCCTTAATTGGTTATGTAACACTAAGGCTGACGTGAGCGAAGCCGCGGGCAACAGCTAGTTTGTTAAAATAAAAGTGTTAAACAACTTTTCTTACTACCCATGCATAACCTTAAATTCTCCCAAATAATTCCTACAAATCCCCCCATATCTCCCTTCCTTATTTCTCCTACAAATTCCCCCACTACAAAGCAACATGGCAAACATTGCTTATCCAACTACGGCGATCTATTAGGATGCCACGAGGGACTTAGAACGCGGTGCTGCAGTGCCAGTGTGGCTCACAGACAGCGTATACCTTGCTTGATGTTACATAAGCCCAAGTCCCAGGGGTTTTGCGGCTGCCAATATTACGTTGAAGGATGTACAACATTCGTTAATGGTTTGATCTTGGGACGCTGTTTAAGCTTCATCTTTGGCAATACAAAACTACAAACAGAACCAAAGCCGCCACTTCCAAAGCTAAAGTTAATTTTCAATTTTTAGATGTTGAAGGCGGTTGCCTTTTTTTTGTGAAAATGTCGTGCTGTTTTAAGATTATTTAGGTATTAGCTTCTGCCTGCAATATTGCATTACATTGATATATTATCCCACGGGAACCGTACATTTTTACGGAGTAAAAAAAGACATAATTATCTTCTTCTTTCTTTTAAAAAAAACGTACGTTTACAAACATTATATAGTCAGACAAACCCGGAATAACTATCTGTAAGCCATATAAATATGTTCCGTGCGGTAATCAAACCTGCTACACGCAGCCCAGTAGCCAATTACTCAGCCACTGCGGCAACCATACCTATATACTTTTGAACAATGACAGCATTTTTTTTGGAATTGTTTTTTTTTTTTTCAACATTTGTTCGCTGTTTGCTCTAGTCTAGTTCAGATTGTTGCTAAGATGACATTGCGACTAGATTTCGATCGTCGATTTACTAAAATTGGCCTCCAGGTACATCCTCGTTAATATTCAAGTATATCAACTGAATACGAAGTATCTGAATAGGAATTTATCTTCTAATGGAAGCAAGCTATCCCAAGGGAGATGTGAACTCGTGAAGGTGGTCTCCACCTATGTAGTAACATCGTAGAGGATATTTAATGAGGTGTAAGGCACTTTGAACTTTCATGAAGAGATATTAAAGCACAATTTTTAATTTGCTTTGTCTGTCTTGGATTTGATTCTTAGGCCGAGCAAAGTGTTATTGGGTTTTTCTATGAAGTTCTCAGTCGTAGCTTGGAGTTAGGATTTGTGCCCGGTTAATGGCAATAGACTCGCCCCCTGTTACATGGGACGGATGGGTGTTTTTATGTCTCTCTACTTTGCATATTTTCTTTGTATGTATGTATTTATTATTATATTTTATCTTGGAAATTTTCTGTTTCTGTTCCCTTTTCTTGCACCAACTATGTTTTCTCTCTGCATCACCCTAAGGTAGACTGGTAGAAAATGCCTAAGGCATTAAGTTCGCCTTTGTACGGTGTATTTTACATTTGTGCATAAAGTTTTAATCCTTACTAATATTATAAATGCGAAAGTAACTCTGTCTGTCTGTCTCTTCTTCACGCCTAAAACACTGAACCGATTTCAATGAAATTTGGTACAGATATAGTCTGGGACCCGAGAAAAGACAAAGGATAGTTTTCATCCCGGAAATCCCCCGGGAACGGGAACTATTAATCCACGCAGACGAAGTCGCGGGCAAAAGCTAGTAAAAAATAAATAAATCTCGATCCCGCTATAGAATCTTGTTAAAACTGTTCTAAAAATACGTTCAGTAGGTACTGATGCGGAGGCTGCGTCCCCGGAGAGGTGCACTTTGCTCTCATTGAGTTATGTGAGTGCGGCGTGGACTATTGCCAGCCTCGGTAATGGCGGAGGAAGTATTTTTCACGCTTATTACCCTCTCGGGGGTAAGCTGATCTTCAAGGTCATGGAGGAGTTTGGAAAGTGTCGGTTTTGTAATTTGCGGTTATGGGTTTAAAGAAGTGAAGTTTATTTTTATTCTTGTTTGGTTTCTTTATTTTTATGTGTGTGTTTATTTATTATTTACAAGCTATACAGGGTGGATTTAATTATGCTACGGGTTGCTACGTTGATGCTACGGGTTGCTACATTGATGCTACGGGTTACTACGCTATTGGTACGGGTTGCTACGCTGTTGGTTCGGGTTGCTACGTTGATGCTACGGGTTACTACGCTGTTGGTACGGGTTGCTACGCTGTTGGTTCGGGTTGCTACGTTGATGCTACGGGTTGCTACGTTGATGCTACGGGTTGCTACGCTATTGGTATGGGTTGAGACGCTGTTGTCGCGTGTTGTTATGTACAACTAAACTGTTCCAAAGATACGTTCAGTAGGTACTGATGCGGAGGCTGCGTCCCCGGAGAGGTGCACTTTGCTCTCATTGAGTTATGTGAGTGCGGCGTGGACTCGTGCCAGCCTCGGTAATGGCGGAGGAAGTATTTTTCACGCTTATTACCCTCTCGGGGGTAAGCTGATCTTCAAGGTCATGGAGGAGTTTGGAAAGTGTCGGTTTTGTAATTTGCGGTTATGGGTTTAAAGAAGAGAATCGATCGTATTTTCTTTTTCTTGCTTTGTTTCTTTATTTTTATGTGTGTGTTTATTTATTATTTACAAGCTATACAGGGTGGATTTCATTATGCTACGGGTTGCTACGTTGATGCTACGGGTTGCTACATTGATGCTACGGGTTACTACGCTGTTGGTACGGGTTGCTACGCTGTTGGTTCGGGTTGCTACGTTGATGCTACGGGTTACTACGCTGTTGGTACGGGTTGCTACGCTGTTGGTTCGGGTTGCTACGTTGATGCTACGGGTTACTACGCTGTTGGTACGGGTTGCTACGCTGTTGGTTCGGGTTGCTACGTTGATGCTACGGGTTGCTACGTTGATGCTACGGGTTTCTACGCTATTGGTATGGGTTGAGACGCTGTTGTCGCGTGTTGTTATGTACAACTAAACTGTTCTAAAGATACGTTCAGTAGGTACTGATGCGGAGGCTGCGTCCCCGGAGAGGTGCACTTTGCTCTCATTGAGTTATGTGAGTGCGGCGTGGACTCCTGCCAGCCTCGGTAATGGCGGAGGAAGTATTTTTCACGCTTATTACCCTCTCGGGGGTAAGCTGATCTTCAAGGTCAGTTTGGGGAGAGTCGGTTTTGTAATTTGTGGTTATGGGTTTAAAGTGAGGCGATCGTATTTTGTTTTTATTTGGTTTCATTATTTTTATGAGTGTATTAATTCTTTTCTTTCTTTAGAAAATGTCTCTAGGAATTTCCCCTGTGTCGTGGGTGCGTTTACAAACACATAAACTCACATACACAAACAGCTATGCTTGTATTTATTATTTACTAGCAATATACAGTGGTAAATAGCTAGAAAATCAAGAAACTAAAGTGAGTAACGTCTTTAGTTACTGCTCCACTCCCGTCGATCGTAGCTTGATGTTCTATTAGAAAAAACCTTCTTGAATCATTAACAACATATCGATGAAAATCCGTTGCGTAGTTGACGGCGGGAAGCTACCGAGACTAACTTTTGCCAGCGACTTTGTCGGCATGAATTTTCGTACTCCCAATATAATTAAAAAAGAAAGCTTATGTTGATCGCTGAAAATGAAGCTTTCCATAAGTGAAAGAAAATAATTTTGTGGTTTTAGATTTTATCTATGGTTTATTTTATACACCATGTCTTTTTTTTAGCTTCCATCTTATTCCATTTCAAATTTCATCAAAACCGATTTAGTAATTTAGTAGTAAAAGCGTAACAGACAGAGTTTCTTTCACCTATTACTATGGATAGTAGTTAAATCTATGTATTTTGTTAAGGTCAACAACACATTCGTGTACCTTTGTCCTTTGCGATTGACGTCAGCGCACGTCGCTTGTTAGTGGTGACACGTAACGGTCACGTCAGCACGTCGCGTCCGAGTCGGCGTGATGCGGGCGTGGCGTGCTTTGTGTGTACCTGTCGCTACACTCGGACACGAACGTCTTTGGAAGGTGATTTTAAAATAATTGGCAAATTAAAAAAAAAACGTAAAAGAAAGGTGTTTTTATAATCCTTAATGATATTACAAATGCGAAAGTTCGTGAGGGTGGATGTATGTTTGTTACTCTTTCACGCTTAAACGGCTGAATGGATCTGGATGAAATTTGGCACTGAGATAGATAGTAGTGTGGAATACCACATAGGATACTTTTTAAATAATAAATAATACGCAATGTGTATTTTGGAATTTGATAATAAATAATCATAATCATAATCATTTATTTCATAACAAACATACATTTGTGTCGAAACTTACAAAAATCTGGCTCAAATACATTTCCAACAACATAGTTATAATACAATAAAATTCTTACAATTTCAATCTAATTATGATTAATAATAATTCGCAACAATATAATTATAATAATCAATAAATTAAAAATAAATTTCTAAAAATAAGAATCTTAGTACCTAACATGTATGGTCAAATAAGTTTAATACATTCTCACCACATAACATTTTAAACAAATTAAAAGTATAAAAATAAGAATAAAACCTCCTTCTTTTTGTTTGAAGACGATTGGAATAGAAGATAATAAACAAGAATTACAATTTATCTTTCAAAAACTCATCGATGTTGTAATAGGCTTTTTTTAAAAGTAATGACTTTAATTTATTCTTAAATATTTTGCAATAAAACATGATAGTAGTCGATTAATTTTAAATTTTGTTGGTGACTGCACTGGTCTACTTAGGTATGCTATAAAAACAGTAATGTTATTAGGTGGCTTTTTTAGGCGGTTGCCGTGGATGCTACGGATTGCTATGCTGGTACTACGGGATTCCGCATTAATGCTACACCGTTGCTACGGCACGCTACGCTGTTGCTACGGCACGCTACGCTGTTGCTACGGCACGCTACGCAGTTGATACGGCACGCTACGCTGTTGCTACGGCACGCTACGCTGTTGCTACGGCACGCTACGCTGTTGCTACGGCACGCAACGCTGTTGCTACAGTTCGCTGAGCTGTGGTTACGTTGTTGTTACGTTGTTGTTACGGGTTGCTACGCTGTTGTCGCGTGTTGTTATGTTGATGCTACGGATTGTTCCGTGTAGGTTTGCAAAATGACGTACTCTATTAAAATAACACTGAAAATCTATTTCAAATCCTTCTTTTTTAACATTCTAATAGGCTTGTGTTTGATCGCAACTCATCTGATCTTAAGTGAAAATCTCAACTGTCCCACAATGTATTCCTTTTAAAGCAAGTCTCCAATATTACTGCAGAATATCTAACGGTTTTGTAGTCGGCTGTTAAAAGTTTGTTCCACTTTTTACTAAGTATTGTGTAAATTACATTATAATAGTTAAATCTTTTGTTTGTTATTAGTGTTAAGCATGATTACGCAATTGTTTGTGGTCCTGGTCCTGGCCCAGGTCGAGAAAAAGTGTTATTGGGTTTTTCTATGAAATTCTCAGTAGCAGCTCGCAGTTTGGATTTGTGCCCGGTTAATGGCAATAGGCTCGCCCCCTATTACATGGGACCTAAACATACCGGCAAACTGTGGGTATACATTGCTACACCTCTGCCTAACCCTTCGGGGAATACAGGCGTGATGGCATACGTATATGTTTGTTGTCCTAAAGAAATAAAAATAAAATAAATAAAATATCGTCCTCACAGTATTCTCCTTGACTGTCTACGTCATCGGCCAAGCAATCAACATACTCACACGCACGCTCGACATTCCTGCAGCTCTCGTTTGTAACAAAATGGCGGGGAAGTTTTAATTTGAACCAAATGTTCCAGCACCCCGCATAGTTCTGCTCGTTGGATGCCAAATTAATTTTATACCGCGTTTAGAGACTAAGTTTTGACGTAACGTATTTATTTAAAATTACTGGCTTTTATTTGAGAGTAATTTGAACGGACTATTAATATTTTAATATTTTTAAGTTTCTTGCCCGTTCTTCTCCATACGAAACTACCTTTTGAAATGGGCAACTAGATTCAATAGTTTTAGTTAGTTGACGTCCAAAAGTACCTTTTAATGGTCTAATTACAATAAATGATTTGACTTTGACTTTATTAACTGTAGAAAGGTTTAAATAAATATTTTTTTTAGTTACAAAAAATCTCCTTGATATAATAATGTCTAATCTATCTAATTGGTCAAAACTATCATACTGACCTTAAAATACAAAAAGTAAGAGTTTCGCAAATGTTTGAGTAAGTTGAGTTGTTGAGTGTGTTGAGTTGAGTTGTTGTTTTGAGTTGTTTTTTATTATGTTTTAATATCCCATACCTGTTCTTTATTTCAGTATTAATATTATAAAGCTGAATTGTTCGTTTATTTTTTTGTTTGAGAGCACCGAACTCTGAAAGTACTGATCCAATTTTGAAAATTCTTTCACTAACAGGAAACACACACATTCGCTATAAATACGTTACCCCTCAAAGCTAAAGACGGCTATATTTTATTATAAAAAATAACAAGAAGTAACACAGAAAGTTGAAGCTAATTGCTCGTTCCAAAACGTAGGTCTCTAAAGAGAAGTACCATCACGCCTGTATTCCCATAAGGGTTAGGCAAAGGTGTACCCAATGTACACCCACAGTTCGCTAGAATATTTAGATCCCACGTAATGGGGGGCGAGCCTATTGCCATTAACCGGGCACAAATCCACACTCCGAGCTGTTACTAAGAATTTTATAGAAAAACCCAAGAAACACTTTATGCTCGACCTGGGAATCGAACCTCTAGCGTAGCAATCGTGCTTAGGACCACTAGGCTAACGAGGCAGTTCTACAGAGAAGTATCGCAGCAAGAAACTCCACGGACACTATTTTGTTTCACATTGACTTCAATAAAATACTTCGGCTCGTCAATGATGTTCAAAAAATGCCATCTAATCTTGTTGAAACAGTGCTTGTCCCGTATTTACATAAAGCGTGGTCATGGTGTGTGAGAGCACTGAGGAGGTGCCGTGGGTTCATGACCTTATTTATGGCTGCTAGGAAATTGAGCGGCTTGAGTCAGGGCTGTCGGATACGGCGATTAGTTGTGTACTATGACTTTCAGAAGTTTTTTTCTCACTAGGATTTTTTTTAACTGCCTCGTTAGCCTAGTGGTCCTAAGCGCGACTGCTATGCTAGAGGTCTTGGGTTCGATTCCCAGGCCGAGGAAAAAGTGTTATTGGGTTTTTCTATGAAATTCTCAGAAGCAGCTCGGAGTAAGGATTTGTGTCTGGTTAATGGCAATAGGCTCGCCCCCTTTTACATGGGACTTGAACATACAGGCACACTGTGGGTGTACTTTGGTACACCTCTGCCTAACCCTTCGGGGAATACAGGCGTTATGGTATGTGTACATAATAAGCCAGGCTTGAAACAAATATCTGTGTGTCAAACAAATATTCTTGATTATTTTGAAGAGGCAAAATATCCCTGAATATTTGTCGAGTTTCTCTTTTTCCCTTTATTAAAAACGTTGTCCCACACAAAGAATTTCTCATGTACCGTGGGTGCGTTTAAAAACATATAAAACTCACATATATAAAAAATAGCAATAGGCTCGCCCCCTATTACATGGGACCTAAATATACCGGCGAACTGTGGGTGTACATTGGTACACCTCTGCCTAACCCTTCGCGGAATACAGGCGTGATGGTATATATATATATATATATATATATATAAAAAACCAATCCCGGAACAATTACCTGCAGGTCATTTGTTCCATGCGAGAATTGAACCCGCTACACGTAGCGTACCAGCCGATCGCTCTGCCAAACGTGTCGACAAACATTATAAAGAAAAAAAAACGGTAATTTAAAAAACTAAAAAACCCGACTGCTATTCTTTAAAAATCCCTAAAACAAGATAAATTGTAGCAGTCGGGACCCATTCTAGTTCAGAAATGGAGGATTAGTGAATTGAGAGCACATACCTATATTACAATGCAGATGGTCCTGAATGGGTCCCGACTGCTACAATTTATCTTGTTTTAGGGATTTTTAAAGAATAGCAGTCGGGTTTTTTAGTTTTTTAAATTACCGTTTTTTATTTTTGATTTTTTTTAGTTTTTTATTTTGATATACCCAGTGTCATTCTCACAGTAAATACAAATCTAACGACACCTCTCAAGCTAAAATCCATCGAGCCGTTCAGGCTGCAGAGCGATCCAAACATTTGAATTTGGCGCCAAAAATCCGCCATATTGTTTTTTTTTATTTTGATATACCCAGTGTCACTCTCACAGTAAATACGAATCTAACGACACCTCTCAAGCTAAAATCCATCGAGCCGTTCAGCCTGCAGAGCGTGCCAAACAATTATACATACAAACATACATACATACATACAAACATACCCTTGAAAAACATAACCCTCCTTCTGTCGCAGTCGGGTAATGAAATAAAATATGTTTTTTTCTCAGGCAAAGTAAATGAAAATTACGGGTATGAGATTACCATAGAGAAATCTACAGAAAACGTAAATAAGACGATTTGACTTTTTTATTTAACTCTCAATTTTCAAGTAAAAGCAATCCAATGAAATGAAAGCATAAATTTTGAGCTGCATCAACGGCGAATTGACCGGACATTTCATTTCCACTCGCGCCGGAAAAATCACGTCATAATCGGACGGTTCGATTGAAAACCGGACACGTACCAGCCCTACCGGCGAGCGACCGTTCAGACGTGTATAATAGTGTGTTCCACCACATAAAACTCAAGGCCCCTTTTATGTTATAAGATTGGTTTTTGGATTTTTTAACACGCTGTGGAGACAAGAATATTTTTCGTGGAAATTTTTTCAGCATAATTATGAAATAGTTTCTTACTACTGCTACTACTACTACGGTACCTACTTCCGAGATAATAATAGTCTATGTGTTCACACTACACGTGTCACGGGTTTGATTCCCGCACGAATATTTGTATGACCTACATATAGTTGTTCCGGGTCTTGCTGTTTGTGTATGTGAGTTTATATGTTTGTAAACGCACCCACGACACACGAGAAATACCTAGTGTGGGGCAACGTTTAAAAAAAAAAACTATCTCAGAGCTAAATTTCATCCAGATCCGTTCAGCCGTTTAAGCGTGTGTAGCAAAAATCCATTCATCTATCCTCACAAACTTTGGCATTTATAATCTTACTAGCTTTTGCCCGCGACTTCGTCCGCGTGGATTAATAGTTCCCGTTCCCGGGGGATTTCCGGAATAAAAACTATCCTATGTCCTTTCTCGGGTTCCAAACTATATCTGTACCAAATTTCATTGAAATCGGTTCAGTGGTTTAGGCGTGAAGAAGAGACAGACAGAGTTACTTTCGCATTTATAATATTAGTAAGTATTATATAGTAGGAAGTAGGATATTAGTAGCATAGAATTTAGCAAAGTGCACAGGGGGCGTGGCTTAAAAAGTATATTCATAAACTTGATCATTATTTAATCATTTTCCAAGCCTTATTCCAACTACATAGGGGTCGTGTTCCAGTGTAACTCGATGTGGCAGAATACCATTGTTTTACATGGAGCGACTGCAAAGTCAAAGCGTTTATTTTCAATTAGACCATCTACAGGCACTTTTGAATTGTCAAGAAGTTACAGTAAGTTGAAGCTAGTTGCTCATTCCAAAACGTAGATTTCTATGGAGGAGAACGAGCAAGAAACTCCATGGACACTCTTTTCAAAATGGTTTTTACAAAATCATGGTTACAAAATTCTTGTTGCTGCCAATCTGATCTGCATAATTCAGTAACAAGGGGTACCCCCCTTGTGACTACTCGTAACGACTGTCAAAGATCTACGAATGATTGCCGGGACCAGCGACTTTTACGTGGTTTCCGAGCTATGGTGGTGTTGCACCACCAACTTCTAAACTTTGGGCTGCTACTGAGAAATAAACCAGTCTTACTTTTGGCCCGATCAGGGTATCATTTCACCGAGGAAGGTTTTTCAGAATACAGCAGTGTGCAGAAGACAGCTCAACTCAAGGCAATTTCACCTAGATTGACAATGCAACTGCACCGCAGTACACGAATCTCGGGTCACCTAGAAACACTTGCAATCTTTATTTAAGCTCACCGCTCACAAAGCAACTGGGGCAGGTCAGCTAGAGATAAATAGGAGGGAAACTCTATGCTTAATCTTAAAAAAAAAACAAGAAACTTTACCTTTTAAAAATACGGATAAAATGGTAGGCACTTTCATTGTAGACGGGGCCAGTGCCAGTTATAGGTTGCAGACTTTGGACGAAAGAGTTACCGCGTCTGTGGAACGCAAAGGGTATTAGTAGGAACACGGATGGGTTTTAGTCAGTAAGAGTCTGACACTCCCTTCCGCTCCGCCCAGGGCAGAAGGAGAAATTTCATAATTTCCAATCCTTAAAAAAACGGTACCTACTATCATTGTGCTTTTAAATGTTTGTTTATTCAATACCTCGCACAAAAAAAACAAATTTATTTAAGATTGACCATGTCACCCTAAGTTTTCTTTTAGCCAAACATGAGCGAAAATCTGTTTCATTTGCAAATAGGTATGCGAGCAGCTTGCATTTCTTTTTTAAATATCCATGGGTGGCAGACAAGCCGAAGGCCCACCTGATGTTAAGTGGACACCGCTACCTATAGACCATACTTGGTATCTGCAATACCAGAGACCTTGCAAATGCGTTGCCTTCCCAGAGACAAAGTTGAAATGTCTCATATGCCTGCTTAGGTACTCTTGTGCAAGTATTGTACAATTTCCATACATTTAATGGAAATCGTAGATATATTACAGAATGTATCATTCACATTGAAGAATCGTACATTTCAAAAGTCATGGCTATTATATAATATAGCTGCGCATTTTCCCAGTGTGATTTCTAAATTAGCTAGCCAGTGTATTAATAAAACCGTTTCCGGATAGTCGTAAATAATTTTAATTTGACGAAAACATCGGAGCGAGCCAAATGTCTTTCGTTTTAAATGATATCGTTTAAATTGAATAGACTTGTCATATATTTTAAAAGCACAGTTTTCTATAAAGGGTGGACGGGACGCTGTAGTGAAAAGGTTTTGTAATAGTTTTTACCGTAGTTGGCGTTTAATCCTTACTAATATTATGAATGCGAAAGTAACTCTGTCTGTCTGTCTGTCTCTTCTTCACGCCTAAACCACTGAACCGATTTCAATGAAATTTGGTACAGATATAGTCTGGGACCCGAGAAAGGACATAGGATAGTTCTCATCTCGGAAATCCCCCGGGAACGGGAACTATTAATCCACGCGGACGAAGTCGCGGGCAAAAGCTAGTAGTTTATAATTTGACATTTACTTTGAGTTGATAATTGTTTAAAAACTTTAATTGGAATGCTGGTTATGAATTTCATATTTGAAAATTAAGATACCAAATTGATACTTTATGTTCTTTTTTGTATTGAGTACGGGTCATTACCTAAAGTAAATTATTTTTTGTTGTAATAAAAAAAAATGTACCTAATTCACCATTATATCTAATTTTTTGTTTTTCACTGTTTTGTGCCTCGTTGGCCTAGTGGTCCTTAGCGCAACTGCTACGCCAGAGGTCGTGGGTTCGATTAAATTCAGGTCGAGCAGAAAGTGTTATTGTGTTTTTCCATTAGGAAATTTTCAATAGCAGCCCGGAGTGATTTGTGCCCGGCATATATGGCAATAGGCTCGCCCCCTATTACATGGGACCTAAAGCATACCGGCGAACTGTGGGTGTGCATTGGTACACCTCTGCCTAACCCTTCGGGGAATAATTATTAAAAAACCTATTAAACAATAACATTGAAGTACAAAACATTGCGTGTTTACGTACTCTCTGGGCCACTTGGAAGGGTGCCGAGGACGCGAGACGCGCAGACGCCGGTGACGTCACAGGCGGACATGTTGCGTAACTGAAAGTTCGGCTGCATTTCCCCTTTTTGATGTTAATATGTAGGTGACTAGGAGGTGTCCATGTTGTGGGTAAACTGAGATTTCGCTAATATAGAGAAATACCTATATTTTTTTTTTGGGTATACATTGCTACACCTCTTTCAAATCCTTCGGGGAATACAGGCGTGATGGTATGCTATGTGGTATGTCTTAATTATTTTTTTTTTGGTTCGCTTAAGGAGGTTTCTTCAAGCCTTTGCATAATATTTTGATTACACGGTTAATGCAGTGGCTGAGTGATTGGCTCCTGCACTGCATGTCGCAGGTTCGATTGCCCCACGGCATAATTATTTGTATGGCCTACAGATAGTTGTTTTGGGTCTGGCTGTTTGTGTATTTGAGTTTATGTGTTTGTAAACGCATCCATGGTTCAGGAGAAATTTGTAGAACGGGACAACGTTAAAAACAATGTGGTACCTTTAATTAGATGGACTGATAACTTTTTATTTATTTATGTATTCATAGCATAAGTCGCATTTATTTTATTTAAATTATAACAAGATATAATATACTTGTATTATTGTTATTATTTACAAAATTGACATTAACGACAGAAGTACAGGCAAGCGGGGTAAAGTTAAATGCGACTTGTGCAGTGCAGATAAGAATCATATTGCAGCAACTGACTAACTGAGTTATTAAAGGATAAACTACAGTGATGAGTACCTATTTACCTAAGCGTTGGAGACAACGTCCTGAATCTGATCGTGCATTTTTCCTAAAGCAACTTTTCTTTCTTTCTTTCTTTCTTTCTTTATTTTCTTTCGAACCCAATATAACTCCAGCTCCGCTAACAGATCGCTAAACACGAAATGATTTTATCTTACTTTCATTTAAAGACAGTTGCTCGGTCCTCTGTAGTCACGTCCGACATTTGTCAGGCTTGTAACCGGACGGTCCCGTAATGCCTTGATATGTGGACAGCGTCACGGCTGTTTGTTTATGTCACTTGCCTGCAGGACCCTGTTTGTAGTGTGTTGTACGACGTGTAAAATGACACATCATAATAATTATAGCCGTATTTTGTCCAACAACTGCCTTATTGTTAATAATAATAATTTATTTATTTTTGAGTAGGTATATGGTACATACAAGATATTAATATTAAATAGTTTCTAATATACCTACTTCCACTTACTTTTTATGTATTACTTACCTATCTACATTCGTCATAAAAACTTTAAATCGCTGTTTTTTTTTGTTATCGGCTGGTTAACTGGACTTTCCTGTGGTAGCTTAACAAATTCAGGCCTTCACACAGGCCACAACTGTTAACATTTAGCGACTATACACTAATTTAAAGACATCAACAAAGCGGGTCTCCGGGATTAGGGAAGAGGACAGCTAGAAGACAGGTTAAATCGAATCTAAAATCTCTACGGGCAACTCCCAATGGGCTACTTAGTAAACGAATAAGGAAGTATTTTAATGAAAACTTTCTGAGATACCATTTGGCATATGCCAACGAAGTTAAAGGCATATGCCAGCAAAAGTTTAGGCGAAATGTCCAACCAACCTATGTCGAAATTCCTTTCATTTTTCGAACTAACTTTAGGTAATCTTAGATATTTAACGCTGATTAAATTTAAATCTATTCTAAGCATTTGATCTACATTGAACTGGATGTTGCTGTTACTGAGAATTTCATAGAAAATCCCAATAACACCTTTTGTTCGACCTGAGAATCAAACCCAAGATCTTTAGCGTTTAGGACCACTAACGAGGCAGTTGGAAAGTAATGTCATATTTTTATTACGTTCAGAAGTTTATGTAAACTTAACGTACTTAAAGTTAACGTAAATTTATTATACCCTATGATTTTTTAAATAACTATTAAAATCATTTTTAGTTGCTTTGAAATCAATAAATAGGTAGTGAATTGAGATGACATCGAAAAGTGATTTCATAGTTAGTATTGTCAAACAAAATCTATGGGGCATGGCGTTTTGACAGCTGATTGACGACTGATTTTGAATTAACGGCACTGTTGGCGCAGTGGCTGATCAATTAGCTGCTGCACTGCGTGTCGCGGGTTCGATTTCCGCACGGCACAAATATCGGTCTACAGATAGTTGTTGCGGGTCTGGCTGATTGTGTTTGTGTGTTTGAAAACGCATCCACGATACAGGAGACATTTATAGTGTGGAGCAACGGTTTTTATCATAAAAATAAATTAAATGAATTATTCTCTCGTCTCTTCTCCAGGACTACTGCAGCTATTACCTCATGCGGTTCAACAAGCAGCCGCAGTTCTGCCGCAAGGTGGAGGAGCAGCGCCCCCCTCGCAGACCTCAGACCAGGAAGACGAGGGAGCGCACCGAGCCCGTCATCAGCTCAGAGTGCGTCTGCGAGAAGGAAGATGCTGACCTGCCTTCTACCTTCACTGTCACTAAGTTGTCGAAGGTTGGTCTTTTTTTTATTTATTTATTTATAACAGCTTATACCATCATAACATATGTGAAAAGGGCTTTGCCCTGCTGTAGGACATTAATAGGCTGATGAACTCGTATTCTTATTAACTTCCTATTAGCCTCGTGGTCCTAAATGCGGCTACTGCGCAAGAGGACTGGGATTCGATTCCCAGGTCGAGCAAAAAATGTTATTGGGTTTTTTATGAAGTTGTTAGCAGCTCGGAGTTAGGATTTGAAGCCGATTAAGGCAATAGGCTCGCCCCCTATTACATGGGACCTAAAAACATACCGGCGGACTGTGGGTGTACATTGGTACACTTTTGCCTAACCCTTCGGGGAATATAGTCGTGATGGTATGTATTATCTCCCATATTCATTTGATACACATATAAATTATATTTTTAGATATTATCATCATATCACCCGAACGACGCGCGACGTCCCCTGCTGGACATTGAGCTCTCCTAAAGATTTCATACATACACATACATACATAAACTCACGCCTTTTTCCCATGGGGGTAGGCAGAAACCACGGACCGCCACCTGCTACGATCCTTACACACTCCTTTCGCCTCGTTCACATTCATACATCTGGTCAAGATTTCATAAATCTCAAAATTAAAACGTTTGAAACCCCTTAGTCCGGTTAGACGTGACCAAAATTAGATCGGAGTAATTATGGATTTTGCCTAAACAAATCTATATTTAATTATCAAGAGGTAACGTTTGTGAGGTTGTAGGGGTAATCTCGAAGTCTATTAAACCGATTTTGAAAATTATTCTACCCATAGAAAGTCACGTTATTAGTGAGTGTCATAGGCTATATAACATCACCCTACGACACACGGGAGCGAAGCAGTAACCAAAGGCGTTACTTAAAACAGGTAAAAATATACACGCGGACGTAGTCCAGGGTAGAAGCTAGAAAAAAATAAATTAGGCATTATGTGATCACAAAATTAATTATTCTTTACACTACTTATTCTGTAGTGTGTTCATGTTCAATTTAAAAGACTTGTAATACCTACCCCGGCCCGTTTCCACCGCGCTCGATAGATGGCGTTGTGCCGGGAGTGTGGAATCCTGCATCGCGCTATGGTTTCGTTCACAACGCAGTACTTAGTCTCGTACTCTCAAAACCAAAAACATATTGGTTAGAGCGGACCTGCATTGTAAATATACTTCGCAACGAATTTTTGACAAGTCAGTCTTATTGATTGTAAAAGGCTGACTTTATTATTCTATTTACTTATTCCTTTTAAAACATGCAAAATAATATTTTTAAATTTTTTTGAAAAAATATTTTTATTTTTTGATCTAGCAGTGTTATTGTAGTATTAAATTCTCAGTAGCAGCTCGGAGTTTGGATTTGCGCCCGGTTTATAACAAGAGGTTGGCCCCCTATTACATGGGACCTAAACATATCGGTAAACTGTGGGTGGTGGTCTAGACCTCTGCTTAACCCTTCGGGGAATAGAGGCGTGATGGTATGAAAATATTTGGAAATAAAAACAATAGTAGCACACTGGTATCGGGAACAGGGCCAACCAAGATGCCGGTGGTCAGGGCTCCTGAGAGAGGAATCTCTAGGCAATAAGCGCCGTATTCTGAAGGATACCAGCCCCTGTAGCCATGTAACAAACGATAAACGCAAACGCTGAGTAGGCTTTAATAGATCTTCAACTTTATGTGCTTGGTTTTAAGTTGAAGATCTAGTGAAGATTGCATGGCGTTTTCGTTCTTTCCAGTCGCTAACGCTTAGAAATCTTTAATAGATTTTCAACTTAGGGCTCTAGGGTATGAAGTTGAAAACCTATTGGTACCTACCGAGCGTTTACGATTATCGTTTGCGACTTGGCTAGGGGGGCTGGAACTCTAAAAACATATTACAACTAAATAGGTTTATTTTTCAAACAAAACTTATAAATAATAATTAAATTACAAACTATGTACGATTTATAAAAAAAGGAAGCTCATAGGGCATAAAAAACTCATACGAATCGCTGTGAATAAGACAAGTGCTCAAAAGCATTGCCACCTTGTATGGCAATGCTGATTCTTTCTTCTGCCCAAAAAAAAGGCTTATATAATAATAGTATGTACAAGAATATATTGCGTCTGAAATCGCCATTTCACTTCGAGCAAGCAATTGTTTTTTTTATAGGCGGGAAATCATATACATAACTTCCCCCGCCCTGGGCGGGGCGGGAGGGAGTGTCAGACTTTTACTGACTAAAACTCGTCTATGTTCCTTCATGTGCCCTTTGCGTTCCGGGGGTGCGGTATCTCTTTCGAACAACCCGCAGCGCCGGCAGGCATCGGCCCTCAGTGGCCACTTCCAAGTTTGCTGACATCTCTTTGAGGCGCGCGTGGAATACGAACGCGCCGTCAACATGGTCTGTCGTTAGTTAGTGAACGTACGGACGGTGAGCTACCCATTGCTCACCGTCCACAGATCCGCGTCTACGGTGGCCGGGAGTCGTCTGGTGATCAGTTTTTGTGTTTTTTCGGCTTGAAAAGGCTAGTATTATCTATTCTTATTATCATAAAGCTGGCAAGTTTGTTGGGTTGTTTGAACGCTCTAATCTCCGGAACTACTAAGCCACTTTATCTTTTAGTGTTTTATATACGTAAAAGCTTTAATTTACTATCAACAATTTTATGGATTCGTCAGAAAATAAAAATAAAACTAGTTATCTATACTAGTTTATACAAATATATAGACAAACGCGGGTGAAATAAGTAAAGAAAGAAAGAAAAGAAAGAAAAACCATTTATTCTTGCAAAAGCGACGCACAACACAAAAATAAAAAATAACAAAAACAATAATCTATATGCGCCACTACCGCGCGAAAAGCGGACGGAGTCATGGGTGATTCGCTGGTTTAATATAAGTGTAGACATTTTGTTCTTGAATGTTAGACCTCTGCCCCCTTCGGGGAGTACAGGCGTGATGGTATGATGGTATGTTTCCTTTTGCAGGACAATGAGTGTAATCAAACAATACCAGCGTTCGAAAGGAAGTCTCTAGCTGGTTTCTTGAACCACGCAACTCCTGACAAGAAGCAGTTGGTGGAACTGCTGTACCAGGACATCATCAGACCCACAGGAGTCTCGTGGGATGATGTGAAGGGCCTGGCTGCGGCTAAGAGCTTGCTTATGGAGTCTGTTGTGTATCCTGTTCGGTAAGGCCTTATCTAATACAAATAAATAAAATTAAGGGATTTATGTGGAAGATGGGAGTGGCAACGCCGCCGGCAGGGTCGCCCTGGCCTGGCCTGGGCCTGGGTTCTGTAAAAAGTTCGGGTCAGTGCTCGTAACCGGCGTGCTTGTATGACCAGATGTATGAACGTGGATGAGGCGAAAGGAGTATGTAAGGATCGTAGCAGGTGGCGTTCTGTAGTTTCCGCCTACCCTCATGGGCAAAAAAGCATGAGTTTATGTATGTATGTAAATAAAATTAATGCGCCTGTTTGTAATGTCGGAAAAACATCTTTTTACTAAATGCATGTTTACACGTTACTGACAAAAACACTTTTTTTAAGTTTCTTACTGGTTTTTTTAAGTTTCCGGCTAATCTCCGCAACGGTATTTTTTCCAAATTTCAGACTTAGGTCCATAGTAAAAGTATATTGCCCTTGAATGAAAACGCATGGCATTTTCTCATGTTCAGTTTTAAATCTAAATGGTATTGTTTGACCAGTTATCCCGAAGTATTCACTGGTCTCCTGGAGCCCTGGCGAGGGGTGCTCCTCCACGGTCCTCCAGGCACCGGCAAGACAATGCTGGCGAGAGCCGTCGCTAGTGAAAGCTGCTGCACGTTCTTCAACGTGTCTTGCAGCACCATCGTCAACAAGTGGCGTGGAGAGAGCGAGAAGATTATAAAGGTACCAGCTTCTAGCTGCGTATTGTGAAAGTTAATATGTTAACTTACAGGAATTCTACATGTTTTAGGGATAAAAAGTAACCTATGTGATATTCTAGACTATAATTTATATCTGTGTTAAATTGAGTAACGAACATCCATGCTCTCAAACTTTCGCATTTTTAATATTTGAATTGATTTAGAATTGGACATGTCATATTTCAAATTGCTGATTTGCATAGCTTTGATCCCAAGATACACACATTTACAAGGTGTAACATATTAAACGCATATCCAGAAATTGGTTTGCTCATAATAGGCTCCTGAATCGATATCAGCTATTTTTAAATGTTTTTGGAAATAAATAATAGTAAAACTTTCTCGGAAAATTTTAAAAACTGAAAGTTTCAGCTTCTTTTACTATAGATTCAAAACTTTGATCAGGTCCTATCGATTCAGATACTTTCTCATTGAAACGTGATCTCTATTTCTAGGTCCTCTTCGAAATGGCTTCCTACTACTCTCCCTCCATAATCTTCATGGATGAGGTGGAGACCCTGGCATCAGACCGGTCGTCTCCTGGTGAACACGAGGCGTCGCGCCGGCTGAAGGCACAACTCCTCACGGAACTTGATGGCATCGGCGGGAGAGAAGGGATCATATTCATGTTGGCCAATTCTAATATGCCTTGGTAAGCAAGCCAGTTTGGCCTGGCCGCCAAAATACAGGCGCTGTCTAGTTTGGGGACCGCCGTACAATTTATATTACATTTATAAAAAAAAAACAACATATCTTATAAAAAAATACCATAGTATTAAGTACTTTTATTGATTATTTTGTCTTGTAACCAATACGTTATTTTTATTCTCAGCATATTTTGGGTAGGGTTACAGGTAAGTAACCCTCGTTAGCCTAGTGGTCATAAGCGCGATTGCTACCCTAGAGGTTTTGGGTTCGATTCCTCAGGTTCAGGAAAGTTTTATTGGGTTTGTCTATGTAATTCTCAGTAGCAGCTTAGAGTTAGTATTTGTGCCCGGTTAATGGCAATAGGTTCACCCTTTATTACATGGGGCCTGAACATACCAGCTAACTGTGGGTGTAGGTACATTGGTACACTTCTGTCTAACCCTTCTCGGAATACAGGCGTGATGGTATGTATGTTAAAAGCCTTACATTGTATAAAAATCACTCTTAACAAAGATCCGAATTACTCTCCCAGGGATATAGACCCAGCCATGCTACGGAGGCTGGAGAAGCGAGTCTTCATTCCTCTCCCCGACTTCAAGACTCGCGAGGAACTGTTCCAGAATTACCTGAACGTGAAGAACGTGGAGTTGTACCCCAAGGTGGACTTCAAGGAGCTGGCTGCCAAGACCGAGGGGTACTCCGGCAGTGACATCAAGCTGGTCTGCAAGGAGGCGCTCATGTCTACTGTCAGGAAGATGCTGCCTAATATGAGTGTCAAAGGTACCTATGAACTGCCTCGTTGACCTAGTGGTCCTAAGCGCGACTGCTACGCTAGAGGTCTTGGGTGCGATTCCGAGGTCGAGCAAAGTGTTATTAGGTTCTACTATGAAATTCTCAGTAGCAGCTCGGAGTTAGGATTTGTGCCCGGTTAATGGCAATAGGCTGGCCCCTATTACATGGGACGTAAACACACCGATGAACTGTGGGTGTACATTGGTACACCTCTGCTCAACCTCAACCCTTCGGGGAATACAGCTTTGAAACAATAAATAGTGAATTGAGATTACAAGAAAGTGACGTCATAGTTTAGTATGTCATACAAAATCTTTGGGGGAATCGCGTTTTGACAGCTCATAAAAAGTAAGTCAATTGATTAGTGGTGTTTTCTATCCAATTTGTCACATGTTTTTTTCTTTCAACAAATTGGAAGCATTTATGTTCGTAACCTGCCGACGACTTGCATAGACCTCTGTGCTTCCAAGTCCTTGCATCAATACCCCCTTCTCATTTTCCAGGTAATGCAGCCAATCGCAAGGATAGACTGGACTTGTCGGACATAGTGACAGCCATCGAGAAGACCAAGCCGGTATCCAAGAACTTAACCAAAAGACATGTCGAGTGGCAGAATGAGATGGGATGTTCATAATTTTAATAGGAAATCTTGGATCCCACCAGCACCTTTTAAAACAGGATTATTTCAATATTACTATGCCTACCCCCACGGGAAAAGGGCGTGAATTTATGTATTTATGTACTTAGCCTTGCGTGCTGTTGGGTTTTCAACGTTCGGCTGAGCGCCGACAGTTGGAAATCCAACAAATCTAATTACAAAGTAATATAAAAATGGTACTGTTTTAAGGTAGGTCCCATAGAGTCTGTCAATATTTATTTATTAATCTGTAAATCGTGTTAGCCTATTTAAAATATACTTAGATTTTTCTATATGAGCCCTTTTATCTCAAAATAATGTGCTAAATAAATATTGTGTTTGATATTCTTACTTAAATAAATATTTGATACCTAATATTGTTGTTGTTGTAGGCATCAACATTTTGCTGTTACTATAGAATGTTTGAAAATTGTAACGGTTTTTTTTGAATAACGAATGTTTTGATGATTTTTTTTGTTTAATTATTTTTTTATTTACTGCTTTCTTCTTTTTTTTTTCACTTTTAGTTATTTCACTGCTGCCAAAAGTTGTACAGTTACAGTAATAGTGCTGAATATAGCCCCCCTCCCACTTATATTCCAACCAGCAAAGGTCTCTTCTCATATAGGCACGAGCATTGATTACCACGCTCAAGGCGGAATGGCGATTTCAGACTCGTACTGGTTAAAAGTTCAAGTTTCCTCAAGGTATTTCTTGTGATAGTTAATGTTGTATTAAATTATTGTTTTGTACTAATTTGTTCACAACAGGCCTTCTTCTGATACAGAGAAAACACGAGCAGTGATCACCACACTTGCTCAAGGTGGATTGGTGATTTCATACTAATATTCATTATAATATATCCAGGTTTCTTCACGATGTTTTCCTTTACCGATGTCACAGATGTCTAAGGCTAAGGAGTAACTAAGGCAAATTTTAGTTTTTTTTTTTTAATAAAAGGGTGACTCGGAAACAAAATTGAAACCAATGAAATAATGTACGCGAACGAAGTCCCGGGCAACAGCTAGTTATAAAATGAAACACCAATGTTACATTGTTATTATTTATTGACGACATCTAGACCAACATCAGTTCCTCTATACAAAATATTATTTCATTTAGATACACTTCTTACGCTACAAACACAGCTCAATTCCTGCATTCGCTTCCACATTCTAAAACAAGCTTTATACAAACACAATAAGGTCTTAAATTAGAATTCGCCAGTTGTTTATAATAAAATAATACTCGATAACCACACGACACCCGTTTTTACAGAAATTTCGAAAGATTTAGGATTCCGTTTGACTTCAAATATGATAATAATAAAGGGATCCGAGTAAATAAGGATCTAGAAAATTCTGATGGAGTGCGAAAGTAGCTCTTATTATAATAGTTTTAAAACTTACTATCTGTTTATAATGGCAGTTCATTAGGTATAGGTCGATAGATAGGTAAAGTCGTAAGGAGGTAGATAGGTATCAAGGGTAAACTCAGTAGGGGGTGGGTCCTGCCGGCCTGCGGGTTATTCGAAAGAGATACCGCGCCCCCGGAACGCAAAGGGCACAAGAAGGAACATGGATGGGTTATAGTCAGTAAAAATCTGACACTCCCTCCTGCCCCACGCAGAGCGGGGGAAGTTATTTGATGATTTCTCATAGGTAGAAAAAAAAGTGGGGTTGGGTACGTATAGTACTGTCCAAACTTAATGGCGGCTCGGAATTTAGCTGCGAATGCAGGTTCGCGGTTAATTCAAGTGAATAATAATGCATGCTCCATGTAATGATTTCTAGATATATATTTACGTTATAGAAGTAATTAAATGGAGCCTAAATTATTATTGACTTGACTATAACTGCCCTAATCTGCACTAGAGCTGCTATTAAGTTTGCACCGTACTATACTAGGTAGTAAAGGGGTAGAGTATTTAGCATTAAATTTTTAATAACACAAGTATACAAATAAACATACATCATTACTATAGAACGAACTCAAAAATCCCAAATAAAATTCAGCTGATCCAAACATTTATGTTAGCGAAACTCGACAAAATGTATGGATCAGCTGGTTTCATTTTTGACGATTTCAAGCTTAATTCTATAGTAAAAAATGATTTTAGAACACTCGGACTGTTCAGTAATCTCAAAGTTTTGTGGGACATCTGCGTTGGTATATCGGAATTCATGTGTTCTACTTGTCTCCGACAAAAAATCGGTCACCGGTCGGTCAAACGGTGAAACGGTTTCATGAGTACATCATTTTCAGGTTTTTGTGTAACCAAAAAATTTAGTAATATAGTGCTGTAGGTATACATAAGTCAATCAAACGGAATCCTTCAGGCAAGACGTGCACTACTGCGCTCTCGTAAAACGTATGTACCTGTGAATGTTAGCTGCAGCTATTTAATAATGCCTTTTCGTATTGCGAGATCAAAATCTATTCTTATTTATATTAAATTATACAGGCATTTTTTTGCAATCATTTTTGACTCTCCCTTTCGAGCCTTTTAGGGCCAAAGCACACACGCTACTTTTAGCATCGGCGATCTGCGATTTGTGTCTGTATCGATGCTGTCGCGTTTTAACGACTGTCTACGTGCCATCGCAGTATTATTCGCGTTTTTTAGAGATTCTATCGATCCTGCATCTCGACACAGAAAGTCGCGATATCGCAGATCGCCGATGAAGAAAGTAGCGTGTGTGCTTTGGCCCTAATAGACACTATAGTCAATTGTAATTGCAAAAAATAAAATCCTGCATGCACAGATGCGTCAAACCCGAGTTTAAATCAGATCTATCAAGACTTGGTCTAGTTTTTCCGAACACAGCGAATTTTGGCTTACAATGATGTACTTACATTAGATCATAGACAATGTGTAGGTAAGCCACGACTAGTTTTAAGTTACGCAGTAGTGCACGTTTACCTTTATTTATTTTGACTAGAAAAGTACCAATTCGAACAACGACACTTTAATAAGATCAATTGAAAAATACACTAAGATATTTTTTATTACATTTTCAAATCTAATCAAATCAAAGTTTAAAAGGAAAACGAAACATAAATTTTTAATATCAAGTTGTCATCTTTTCACGACAAAATGATCATGAAATAAACATTTTTTTAAATATATTTGTATATTCTTAGTATTTTTAATTTATCCATATCATATAAATTACATCGTGAAACTGCGTGATTTATGAAACAAACTTAATAATTACTTGACAATCCATCGCTAACTTAGTGATTTTTGAACCCTATACAAAATAATAGAAGAAAATAAATAAAACATAATATATTTTTTTTAAATTCATTTTTAAGTTTTAGGTTATATTTTTTGGCACTTCGCCCAAACGAAGATTAATAAAATTAAATAGTGTTCCTAATTAATTTATAACTTGTCGAAAAAAAAATTTGACTTAAAAACAAAAAGAAAATGAATTTTCTTAGAAATTGCATATTATGGAGAACTGAGTTTTAAAATTGAAACAGATTAATATAACGCGTTTAATCGGCAGATAATAAAATTTAAATCAAATTCATAACAATAAATAAGACAACTTACAACTAAAGCTAATAAGATTCTTTTTAAAGGAAGAAAATTCTCACTCGTTATTTGAAAGAGACCAAAATAATGTGGTCCCATATAAAAAAGCTAACTTATAATTTACTGGCAACTTTTAGAAGGTGAAAATAAGGCTGATACATATTATTTATTTGAAGTTTTCATGGAGATTCTTGCTCGTTCTTCGCCATAGAAACCTACAGTTTCGAACGAGCAAAATAGCTTCAACTTTCTGTCTGATTATTTGACAGCTCAAAATAGCCTGTCAATGGCTTATTTAAAACAAACGGATTGTTGATGACACGGCTGGTTCAGTGGATGAGCCATTGGCTGCTGCGGTGCGTGTCGCGGGGTGCGATTCCCGAACGGAACAAGTAATTGTACGATCTATGGATAGTTGTTCCGGGTCTGGCTATTTGTGTATGAGAGTTTACCTATATGTTTGTAAGCCATTGCCAATTAATTATAAGTTACCTAGTACAGCTACCGTACATAAAACAAATAAACCCATACGTTACACAAGCCTATCACAGATTTATCTACAGAAAAGGGGAGAGTATGATGCCTACTCACAACAATGAAGAAAATTAATGTTCACTAATGGGGGATTGGTACACCTCTGCCTAACCCTTCGGGGAATACAGGCTTGTTGGTATGTATGTATGTAATGTTCATTATTGCATTTAATTATTTGTCGATCAAAGCCTGTTTGTGCCAAAAATTTAACTCAGAGTTAGTTGCTACGGGCAGCCACCAACCTATTACTCTGTTGCACCGCAGGTTAAAGGCCTCTTCTCATACAGAGAAGGCACGAGCTAGATCACCACGGTTGCTCAAGGCGGATTGGCGATATCAGACTTATTTTTATTATAAGTCCAGATTTCTTCATGATGTTACAGTATCTCCAAGATTAATTTAGGAAGTACTTATGAATTGAAAAGCTCACATTAGTACTTTGGCCAGGTATCAAACCCTCAAACTCATGCATGGGAGGCGGGCGTCTTAACCTCTGGGCCATCATGACTGGACAACGAGTTGAAGATGGTGTTCAATTACGTATTATCAATCTGCCTAGCTTTTTCCTAACATGATAGGGTTGACTTCCAGTCTAACCTGAAGCAGCTGAATACCAGTGTTTTACATGGAGCAACTGCCTATGTGACCTCCACAACCCAGGTACTGGGCAACACGGATACCTCGTGGTAAGACTGGCTGTCAGACTTCCCGGCTTCTGACTATCCGTTAAAATACGTATTCCATTTTGCAATTCAACCTCATGTTAGCAAATAACTCTGAATTATGTTTTTGGTGCAAATGGACCCCAATGTTACAAGTTCTACTAATCAAAAGGAATATTCACAAACATTTAAACCGATATTTTAAAACACCCCAAATCACATTTCATCATTTACACGTTTTGCGGGCCTTTATTTAGCAAGACTGAATATTTTAAAACAATTTCAGTATAAAAATAAATTAAAATAGGTATTTATTGTATACTGAAAAAATTAATTCGGCCGAAGCCTGGTGGCAATAGTTACCCTTCCTCATTACCATTCAAGTCTCACTATCTTTATACAAATATGAATAGTCCGAGAAACGAAACATAAAATTTGTAAATCGGTAAGTGGTAACCGAAAATAGGGCTTATTTATACGGAGACAGCTTTTGTTTTTGATTAACTCACAAAATAATATAAGATTTCCACCAACCGGGCCGCGACGGAGCACAATTCACACTGTGCTGAAGAAAATTCAGCCTTCTACATAATAGTTAAAGTTCATGTTTGCATGGAATTTATACGGCTTAGAACGGCATACGCTCGGACCTACCCGAGTTCCAGGCAGTATAAATTCCATGCAAATATGAACCTAAACTATTATTTAGAAGCTTGAATTTTCTTTAACGGTGTGAAATGCGCTCCGGTGCGGCCCTGTTGGTGGAAAGTGTACATTACTTAGGATTCAGTACCTTAAAACAAGGTGATATTAATTGTGGTGGTGGTAATCAGACCGAGATTTTAAAAAGAATATCAGTGTCAAAATAATATAGTTTATTGCTAAAACGCATTCAATATTTTTATTGAATTATAATTAATGTCAATTTTGGCAACAAACTATATTATTCCAGTATCAAAATCCCTTTTAAAATCTTGTTTTGATTCTCTCCGTTTGACGTAGAAGACTTATAACTTACATGTCTGTAGTCCCACGCACACAAGCACATATCTCATGTTTCGTTACAAGGACTGTACTATACTACAGAATTACATTACAATAATTTTATATACCTTTTTAGAAGCGATCATTTAGGGTACCTACAGATCACACATAAAACCCGAAGAGGTCATTCTAAAAAGGAGGACTTACTAAAGCAGTTACGCATTTTTTATACACGAGGCGATTTGCGACAGATTTTTTTTAATTTTGTTGCCAACGACAAAATCGGATATTATTTGTGACCATTATTATTCATACTTATTTAAGACGAACTCTAATTACCAGCAAATACTAAAACAGACATAATGAGGTTCTTAATTACTTTTATACGAAAATACAGAAAAAGCTATTTTTTTTTCTTTTTTACCATTGCAAATTTGCGATAGTTACTTTTGCTGTTTTTTACTTCTTAATTCCAGCCCAATGCTTATGATTTTAAAAATCTATACAGTAACCTCATTGGATATTAAATACTATTTAGAAGAAATATATTATTTTATGGTAGCAATACTGTAACTAAAATCTACCAAAGTTCTATGTATGAATTCCTGTTTTATAATTTTTTAAGCGTGTAACACTGGTAATTTAATTGTCAAAAATGTCATGCGTTTCATTTATCTTTTTCTTTTGTGGAAGTTTTCTTTTGAAAAGTTACATTTTGAAGGATTTAGTTGATATGTTTGAATAAAATCACTGTTTGCAATTTAACTATTACTTTTAGAGATTAATTTAATTATATTATTAGAGATCTATTTAAAATACAAAGCTTTTCATTTTAAAAAGCTTAAAAAGAACTTGTAATTTTTATTCTTTCAGTGATTAAAATGTAACCGTAGTTAATATTAACTGATGAAAGAATGACAGCCGAGTTGTTACAAAGCACGCACGATTCAGCCTCAGACTACAAATCTCGATGTTAATTAGTTATGTATTAAAAACACGTTTTCACAAGGGCCTGTTTTATAATTTGAGGAAAAGTTAATTTAACATAAATCGAGTTCTAGAAAGAGATTTGATATTTGGATGCTTATTTACCTAAAGTTAAGGTTTTGTTTCAATGGTCGGAAGCGCGGATGTTGTGTCTATTGTATGCGGGGCTACCGAGTCATGGTGGTAAAAGAAAACGAGGGGTTTCAGACGGATGTCCGAAAATATCCCTCTGTTTTTCATAGATGTAGAAATGTTCTGTATCGAAAAATTACCGCGATTCCGATATCATTGTGGGGTCAGAATCTGTCTGGTATTAATGATGAAATGGATTTATTTGACGCAGTCGTGGGGCACACGTGCTCCCATTTTTTGCCAAATAAACATGTTTTTCTATTTTTAGAAGTTGTATCAATATTTTTAGCGAAAATCAACTTTAGGCGATTCGATGCGATCGAATCCAATTATTCGATCTTTAATTATTAAACATTATAATTCTCAGAGATAATTATATCAAAAACTCGATGTGTTTAAGACCAATAGTACACACCATTAGTCGAATGAACTAAAACCTTTTTGTATCACATTGCAAGACGCAACGAAAAACAAAGCAGGCCCTTTAAAAACGCCAAAATTACCAGCCTCAAATAAATGTTGCCAGCTCAAAATTTTAAACACCGGCTCCTATAAATGTTGCCAGCGTTTAGATGGGATTATATGTAGAAAATAATAGCCGGTATTTGGCCGTCCTCTACCGATGTTCCGTTGTTGTTACCGGCGGCGTATGAGAACTGGAACACGACTTTTTCACTGTTGTTGCAGTCGACTGTCACTCGGCGAAGACCCTTCGTGCCATAGTAGGAATCGGTGCCCTGAAAGAGAAAAGCACGGGTTAGTTCACGGCGTAGCTATTCTTCTCTCTAAAAGCCTATTTCTGTTTGCGCCAGTCAGGGTTATCTTTTAACTCTGGAGTTAATTGCTAACACCACCTTCTGCCGCGTCTCTTTCTGCGTAGATTGCAGAATTAATTATTTCTAAATTATACCACGACAACATAAAATAGGATAAAAATTGTCCTGTATTGAATTAGATCAGTATTGATATGTGTGCCAATTTCAGGTAATTCTTTTTTAGACGTATAAGCGTAGCGGGTAACAAACTCGGATCCTTACAAACTTTTGCGTTTATAATAATAATGCCAGGCTATGTTGTCCCACTGCATGGCAAAGACCTCTTCTCATACAGAAAAACCACAAGCACTGATCACCACGTTTGCTCAAGGTGGATTAAAAATTTCAGATTTATATTAGTATAGTACGATATTTTTAAATTCAACCTTATGTTAGCAATTAACTATCGAGGTTTTTGGCGCAAGGGGACCTTATTGGTACGAGCTGTATGTATTAAGCTCATCATTATCATCTTTCTGCCCCTATCCCATATTACTTGGGGTCGGTCGGCGCTACATGTTTTATTAACCACGCCGACCGCCGTCCGTTTTTTTTACCACGCCGTCCTGTCAACCGTCGTGCTCTCACTGACTCTCTTCTCTTTCATATCATTCTTTACACAATCCATCCATCTTTTCTTTGGCCTCCCTTTCTATCTCCATAAACGTATTAATGTATTTGCACATGCTATAATCAAATGTTGCAAGGCAGTAGCGAGATTGCTTGTAGCGACCGGTCAAGGCACTGAGCGTACATTTCAGGGTTGGCAACACTCGTAGAGGCCTCTGTAATGCAGCCTTTATAGACATAAAATTGACACAATAATTTATAAAAAACATAAATGCTATTGTAAGTCACGTGTTTGCCGGGAAAGTAATATGCGACACACAATTTACCTGTCACCGCAG
Organism: Caradrina clavipalpis; assembly: GCA_932526535.1. Classification (NCBI taxonomy): domain Eukaryota; kingdom Metazoa; phylum Arthropoda; class Insecta; order Lepidoptera; family Noctuidae; genus Caradrina; species Caradrina clavipalpis. Next base: position 1,615,461 of record OW052101.1, read on the forward strand.
CATTGCTAATTGAGCTTATACTGTCAAAAAGAGCTAACCCATAATTTCTCAATAACTGACAATTACGTCTTATTAATTAGTCAAATGTGTTGCATTGCTATCTAGCAATAACAGTCCAATGTCATGCTTAGAATAGATTTAAAATTAATCAGCGTTAAATATTATTACTATTACTTCGAAAAATTACATGGGTTGGTTCGTTTGGCAGAATAATAATTAAAATAAAAAATTGAATAAGAAATCATATGGGGTATATGCAAAGTGGATGTGGCTTACGATTTGTCATGCAGAGGTTAGTTAAAGTTCATATTGGCAGTTGCGTCACAACATTATTTTTTACCAAAATGGTAGTTTTTGCTGTCCATGCCTTTCAAAGGATTATGAAAAGTATCCTGTACTTACTTATTTCGCTTGAAATGATTGGCCAGTTAATAATTAGTCTGGATTTTTGTTCAGGACGCAAAACGCAAAAAAAAACATGGTTTGGAATCGAATCAGAAATTTGTTTAAAGCTCTCCGCTCACAACCGATTTTTCACAGATCTCTTTGTCGGCGGGAAGAAATCTGTCAAACATCCGTCACAAAATTAGTGAGCGAAGAGCCTAAGATTAACATAATTATTATTATATTTTTTCCGCTGCCACCAACTCAACAGATATAGCATTTTCTTTTTAATTTAAATTTGTATATATTTAGAAGAATAGATTTGGCTAAAAACATGTTTAAAATAAACCCATTTGGAATATTTAGGCCATATCAGCGGCAACTAAAACGTGCATGCATAAAGAAAAAAAAAAAACATAGACTAAAACCAGAACATCAATGAAGACTTTTACTATTAAACCCTCACCTCTTTCATTATTTACTTAGAAAGGATCGCTCTTGACCCATACTTGGTGGCCTGGCCTTTTTTTATAACCGACGCAGCGCGATGGCGTCCCGAAGAAACTTTAATGAATACACAACCTCTTTGGTCTGAATTTTTTTTATTGTGATTAAATATAGTAACTGTGAGCGGTTTTTTTCCAGGTGATTTCTTCACACCCACCTGGGAATTAAAGAAAAACATTGTGTATCAGTTGTTCCTAAGCCTATATTTTATTATACGCTTATAAAAGCTTATTTTTCGAACTTAAATTATTCTTTAGTTAAATTTTTATAAAATTAAATTATACTGAATTTACAGTCGACAAAGGAGATAAGTAACCAGGTGTTAAATATAGTTCAAGCTTTCTTAGAAGTAGATGGATATTTTAAAATTTAATTGAATTTAAATAATATAAATTGCTAGCTCTAATCGGCCCTCCTCCAGTCTACTAACAAAAAATACTATTTTTAACCTATATTTGCCTTTGATTACTTAAATTAAACAGTTCATTTATTGGATTAAATTTAATTCACATCCATCGGCTTCTAAGATGCTTCAACTAAATCTGACGATTCTGGTTACTTATGTTTTGTTAACTGTACCGTGTATCCGGAAACTCTTAAGGCGATATTACACAAGCGATTCTCTGTCGTGATTTTATCCAAACGCGATATGTCACTTGCCAGCGAAAACACGCTGCTTTGGTAACGAAAATAAAAGTCAAATTTACATGACCACACGCTTTTTTACTTTTGACTCAAAAAATAAATAATAAATTCTATTAGATTTTGTAATACTGGTACACAGTTTTTCTTTTATTCCCAATTAGTTTTGTTAAGTTTTATAAAAAACGTAGTTTTTCGAAATTTTGTTAGTAACAAGCAACTTATTAAGCAGTTAATTAACTTATTATAAAGCAGTTATTTATAGCAGTGACATAAGTCGAATGGAAACATTACCAATAGCAGTAAAAGTGAATGTTACTAAGACCCTCACTCAAATCACTGAATACATTTAGTGGCTAAACGTATTTAGAACGTCATTGCATCCCTTTCACATTGTTAGAAGGAGACGGAGACAGAATGATAATTTAAACACATTTAGCGCTAATTATGCCTAGTGATTTGTGGTGAAAGTAGGCCTAAAACCCTAAAGCTAGCTGCACATTGGTTACCATGGAGTTAACAACAAGAAGGATTTTGACGGAACTACGCAATCAATTGCCTCGTGTGTGATAAGTACGTCTGCCCCACAACTTAAATAACGCAATTAAACTTGTTTAACTGTCAAAATGAAAAGCATTGACATTAATGTAATTGTTGATACTAACAATCAATTGGCATACTCTTTACGAGCTGTGCCTCCCCCGATTTTTGCTGTAGATTTTGTATGGCAATAGGGTGCAGTGACGACACTTATTTGCTAACTTTATTGACAAGTTTTTGATTTCAAAACAATAAAAAAAAAATTGTTACAGATAATTGAAATCGAGTATTTAGGGCTACAATAAAGTTTTTTTTTATTAGGTCGTAGACACCATCTAACAATAAATCCAAGACACAACTTCACTAACAAAACACTTTATTTTACCAATGAAAACTCGATGAATTTTTAAATAACTATAAAATTCGATATTTTGTGTGATTAATAGTTAATGAATTGAGATGATAAAAAAGTGACGTCATAGTTTAGTATTGTTATACAAAATCTATGGCGGAATCGCGATTTGACAGCTCATAAAAAGTACGTCAGTTGATTGGTGGTTTCATGTACCTACCCAATTGATTTATTAATTTCAGCTCCGAAGATAAAGCAATCTATTGGTGGGAATCAGACACAACCTTAGCAACATAGCTTAGCTCAGCGTAAGTGGAACCAAACCCAAAAGGTGGTTGCTCGCTTCAGCAACCAATACACTTCGAAAGCCATAAAGACAGCAACAGCTCTGATTGATCACATTAATTAATTAATTAACACTAGAGTGATTTTAAGCGAAATGTCTTCGGTATAATATTACGAAATACAAAAAAAATTACCTTGCCTGGCGAACAGACTTAGGTACAGGTTTTTTTTTTAAAAAAAAAAAGGTTAGGCGACAGACTAATTTACTTTTCAACTGTACTTTGTGATGATAAGAAAATAAAAATCTATTATATTTTATCCTTGGCAACACCAACAACTACTAGATTCAATATTATTAATTTTCCCTCTTAGGAGACGTTCAAAAGTGACTAAAGACTTTTAAAGTTCTAATTGAAATAAATGATTTGACTTTGAACCCTTCTATTGTGGCAAATAGGAGAACGTTAATATTGATTTTCGTCCGATAAAAATCCAAAGGCAGATACAGTATAACCTCAATTATCCGAACATTGATTTAGTTTATCCGAACGCTTAAGGTGAATGCTCCGACCAGCCCGCGAAATTTAAATTTTCTTACGTTTTTTGCAATTTGCAAGTCAGTATTAGGTTTAATGTTGATTAAAGTATGCTTTTATGACATATGGAGTCATTTTACTGATTTTAATGGTTATAATTTTGAAAATACATACTTCTTACACCCGCGAATCATACTTTAATCAACATTAAACCTAATACCGACTTGCAAATTGCAAAAAACGTAAGAAAATTTAAATTTCGCGGGCTGGTCGGAGCATTCACCTTAATTATCTGAACTTTGGCGTGAATTTGTTGCTCGCTCCTTCTCAAACGGCTGCGAGACTTATTACTTTTTTAGGTGTTTTATATTTTAACATTAATATGTACAATCAGAAAAAGAGATAAGGTCACCTATTAAATTCAAAGTTTTTCAAAAACCGATAGAAGCTTTTTAATGAATTTTATTGAAGTGAAAACTTCTTTAGCGGCGTTGTACACTTTTTTGTAATGGGTAAAAAATGTTAAACGCGCGTCAGGACACGTGACCTGATCGAAAATTCGTAAGATTTTCGATCAGGTCACGTGTCCTGACGCGATTTGTCATGTTTGTGTACGGATAGCGCAATTAATAAATATTGTATTCTACCACATAAATGATAGTACTTTTCTACTGATAAATTAAAGCAATTCGTGCAAAATGATTCCCTAACCAGTCCAAAATAGCATAAATGCACAACGTTAATATTCAAGTTTTCACTTCTGCCGGCACTCCCGGAGTGCAACCCGTCGTTTTTTTATTAATAGAAATAAACAGTTTATTAATTTAATTAAATTTCATTTAAAAACGACCACCGATTTGAAAGAAAACTTCAACTATAATAGACGGTCCGGTCACTTCTCTTTTGTTGACCGTAAATGTCAAATTTTAATAGACTGTACTGGTTTTATATGTAAACGTGTTGGTACAGGAGTGCGTAGCTAAACGAGTGGGGCAAAGATGAGCATGGAGTATTTTCTTTAGTTTTCAGTCTTAACTTTACATTGTTTTTTTTTTAACCTAAAATGTGATTTTTCTTTCAAAAGCAAATAAACTTTTTAATCATTAATATTTCAATAAATTTATTGGTCTACATGGTAAAAACAACATTAGTTTTCGTTATGGAGACAAAAAAAAAATATTGGTTTTATTATTTTCATGGTACAGACAAAATACCTCGTGGCCCTTATTTTGTTTTGAGTAGTATATAATCTTGTCCCAAAAAACTCACATTTTTATCATCCGAACCAATTAATTCGGATAACCGAGGTTCTACCGTAAAGTTTTAAAGCATAGTGAGTTAAAAGTACCTTTAGTTTAGCACTGGCGATGTATGAGGTGTTGGGCAGGATCTCGACCGGCTCCTTAAACATGGCACGGAAGGTATCATCCGTGCCGTCGCAGCAGAACGTCGTGGTGTTCGAGCCACACACCTTCTTGGTAGCCAGGTGGATTATCTGCAACACATCACGGTACATGGTCACTGTACGGTCTCGTGGTGGCTAGACTGTTGAGCGGGGTCCTGGGTTGGATTCTCAGGTCGAGCAGTGTTGAGGGTTTTTTTTAAAGATTCTCGGTAGCAGGTCGGAGTTAGGATTTGTGCCCGGTTAATGGTAATTTCAAATTAACAGCTTTTCAATAAACGCATAGGGGAATTATATACGATACATACAACTACATACAAATTTTTATCTGTGTGACTGTCTGTCTGTTTGTTTCGGCTAATTGGCTGGAACGATTTTGACGGGACTTTCACTCGCAGATAGGTAATGTTATAGGATAGAGAGTAACTTAGACTACTTTTCTTTCTTTTTTGCCTTTTTTGTAACGCGAACGAAGTCGCCAGTTACAGCTAGTTTAAAATATAACTTGGCATAAAAGATATTGTCCTTCACTCCAGGCTCTATTTCTCTGCGGGTTGTTCGAAAGAGATACCGCGCCCCCGGAACGCAAAGGGCACATGAAGGAACATAGACGGGTTTTAGTCAGTAAAAGTCTGACACTCCCTCCCGCCCCGCCCAGGGCGGGGGAAGTTATTTGATGATTTCCCGTCTATAAAAAAAAAAAAAGGCTCTATTTCTAGGTTCCAATTTGCTTAAAGGTCAACTGTTGCACGTGGTGAAATGGGCTGTGGTTTAAATTATCACTTTAAATTTCTTTCGAAGGAGAAATAAACGTAGATTTTCTGATTCTAAAAAAAAAATATATCAAGGAGGTAGAGAGAGATTGAACACCAATATTTCGCCATTTTTTTATCTAGCTAATGCTGCCAGAGCTAGGCAAAGACCTCCCCCAAATTCCTCTAGGATTTCGCGGAGTGCGATCAAAGTCCACACAATGGTGCGTGGACTATCCAGCGGTCACTATTAATGTAGCTGATATGCTACTTAAATATGTTCCACGAAATGAGGGGACTAAAAGTGTGTCACTTACCTGTAGGTGTACCTCGTACCCCGTCGGCCCAAAATACGATCCATACAGGCCAAAGCCGACCACAAAAATTCTCTGATCAACCGTGAACCGGATCCTGTCTGTTGTCCCACTGTAACCCCACCGGGACTCCGTCTGGGGAAACCTATTCACCGTCAGCTCCTTACCAGTCATACAACACCTCGGGGTGTCGAGAAACCCCACATTCGGTTTAGGGTTGACGGTGAAATAGAGGAATAGTTGGACTATTTCTCGGTCATCCAAAAGGCCACTTTGGGCCGGTCCCATGGCGAATTCTTCTACTGACATGAGGGGAAATCGGATGGCATTGAAGGCCCTGCCTAGGACCATTCTTTGGTTGGTTGGCGTGACGGGTAGCTGGCGCCTTATGCACTCCGCTTCGGACCAGCGAAGCACTGCTGCGAAGATTTTTGCTTCTCTGATGCGGAGTGTGTCCCTGGAGAAATAGAGATGGGAATTGTTATGTTCTTGTGCATTTATATGGGTGTAAAAAGAAACATCATATAGCCGTTAACTACGCATAACACTTATCAACCTAAGTAACATTGAGTACCTAATAGTATTGTTGAGAAACGACTTTTATTTTTGGTGTGTAATATCTGTGGGTAATACAATGTAACGCACGCTACATGTTGTGTTTATGGTTGCATAGAACAGTACAGGAGTAGTGGGGGTATTTTGTCTCACTCCATAACTAGATGGACCCCCGGTATGAACCATACCAAAAAAAATACGATCACGATGATGGCAAAAACATTTGGGTGTCTTTTACACCGTTTATTTAACCACTAGCGAGCTGCCCGCGACCTCGCCGCGTGGCTTATTTTAACCGCGTTATGTCTTTGGTTACTGCTCCGCTTCCGTCGGGTCGTAGCGTAATGTTATGTAGCCTATGTTACTCAGGAATAATGCTATCTATTGGTGAAAAAATGATTGGTATGGGTACACCCATACCAATCATCCAATGAAAGTAGTTTGCTCAGAATCGGCTTCTAAATCGGTTTCAGCTATTTCTATTTTTTTTTTCGTTTGTGTAAGTCGCTTGAGTTAGTTTTTGTAAATAAACCTTATGCTTATTAAAACATGGTTATTTTAAAAAAAATATGTTTAACGATATATTTAATTTACAACTGCGTCTTAAAAGCCTTATTGCTTTTACTTAAACTTAACTTTTGTTTGATTCCGCTGTTAAACGGGAAGGCGAATGGTGTAATTGTTTTAGGAAAAAAAAAACCTCTTTTAGAAATAGCCGAAATCGATTCAGTATTGATTATCTGATTTTGAGCAATCTGCTTTCTGGTTTTGCGTTTAATATGTTACACGATGTATATAAGATAACTAGCTGTTCCCCGCGGTTTCACCCTCGCTGCTCAGCACCTGTTGGTCGTAGCGTGATGTTACATAGCCTATAGCCTTCCTCAAGAAATGGACTATCCAACACTAAAAGAATTTTCCAATTCCAACCAGTAGTCCCTGAGATTAGCGCGTTCATACAAACAAACTCTTAAGCTTTATAATATTAGTATAGATAATTTTCTTGTTTCTTTGACCTACTAGTACACCTGTTGCACTGGTCTATTAAGTGTAGGACTTGACGATTATCTATAAGGCTATGTTTATGGGGCAGCGGCGCGTGTAGAGTCTTGTTACCTACGAGGGGCGGCGCGAACGTCAATCAATCGCTCCATGTTGATAACAGGTGCTGTGCCATTGTGTTGCACGCGATCAAAACAAGCAACGGTTTTGATCAATCGAATATCGAGCTCAAAGTCAAAGTCAAAACGTTTATTTTAATAATTCGACAATTAAAAGGAATGTTGAAGAGACAAGAAGTACCGAAATATTACCATTTAATGAGATAAAATAATGCTACAAACTACTTAATTGAAAAGGGTTTTCCGCCCGCGTGATATTTTTTACGGATCCCAATTTTTTTTTTAATGAATTGTAGCCTACAGCGCGTAGGGATACCCACGGCACTTAATATAATTGAAATGATTTTTGGAATTGGACGAGTAGATAAATTGAAAGTCAAATCATTTATTTCAATTAGAACTTTATAAGGCACTTTTGAACATAATTTCCGAAAGAGTAGTTCCTGAGATCGCAATCAATGGACTGTTGCGCTGCGTGTTTCGGGTCTGCCTGTTTGTGTAAGGTTATCCTTACTAATATTATAAAAGCGAAAGTAACTCTGTCTGTCTGTCTGTCTCTTCTTCACGCCTAAACCACTGAACCGATTTCAATGAAATTTGGTATAGATATAGTCTGGGACCCGAGAATGGACATAGGATAGTTTTCATCCCGGAAATCCCCCGGGAACGGGAACTATTAATCCACGCGGACGAAGTCGCGGGCAAAAGCTAGTGAGCTTATAAAGGCACCCAAGCAACGCTTTAAAAAGAAAAAGAAGCGAAAAACAAATTCTTGGTGCACTAAGCTTAATAGATACATTATGTTGCCATGGAAATATGGCAATTAAAATGCCATAGTGTAAACAATATTACATTTATTCTGGCATTGGCACACAGTGTACCAACAGCTGGCATGTTGACAATGACTACTGTCAACAGCTAATGAGTATCAGTATCATTAGGAATAGGAATACTCAAAATACTTCATAATATTAGTATTGTAGGCATGATAATTAGTACTGCCTCATAAGCCTTGTGGTCCTTAGCGCTACTGCTATGCTAGATGTCTTGGGTTCGATTCCCAGGTCGAGCAAACTGTTATTGGGATTTTCTGTGAAGTTCTCAGTAACAGCTCAAAATTAGGAATTGTGCCTGGTTAATGGTAATAGGCTCGCCCCCTATTATATGGGACCTAAACATGAACTGAACAAAAACTAAAAATTAACTGGGGGTGTACATTGGTATACCTCTGCCTAACCCTACGGGGGAAGGCAGATGTGATGGTATGTAAGTATGTATAATAAAAAGTTTCTATAGGCTCCATTTACCAATTGGTTTTTATTGTCAACAATTGGTTATTTGATACCACCAATTAATTGATATATTTTTATGAGCTGTCAATACACAACTCCTCCATTGACAATAGATGCCAACTCACTAGATTAACTATGAATTTTTTTCAAAGCAAGTATAAATTTTAATTTTACTGTTAATTAAAAAAAATTGGGTATTTCAGCACTAAAATAAACTGTTATTTTTAAGTAGTTGTATCTCTGAATTATTGTTCATCATCATCTCCCTAGCCTTTTCCATTCAATTATTGTTCAATTATACCCAATTAAATAAATAAGAGGTTCCTTTTCATAAAGCCCTGACTGCCAGTAACTTAAATTCCGTTCCCTATTTTCTATAACATACTAAATTACCCAGCAAAACTTTATACCACTTCAAAAATAGATTTTAAGTTCTACACAAAATCACCAATTTGGACTATTTAGATTTTTTGGTTTCATTCCTAATATTCTTTTTCTTAGCCTGAATTGGTATTGAAATGAAATAAACAAAAACCCTATTCAAATTGGTCAAGCCATTTTTGAGTTTTTTCAAGACAAACACACTAAATATAAACAACAATTTGTTTTCATGTTCAAGGATAGATTTAAATAGCATAAGCAGAAGTAGATATTTAGCACTCATCAATTGTGTAAAATTATTTGTTTTATTTATATCTCTTTTATACTTCAGGTAATTTTATAAGATTGCAAGGCATCAATATTACAACATACAATATATAAAAAACAAATTAAGTAGGTGTCTAGTGTTTACTGAATAAATGGATTCCTTGCATAAAACATGAAGTTACTAAGGTCAGTTTACTTAGTATGTCAAGTATATTTAAGATGTTTTTTGTCATCTTTTCACCACAATAAAACATAGCAAATGTAAAGAGTTATTTAAAGACAGTTATTACAATTTGATATTTAATGATAAACAAACATACCTCTCTAGAACTGCATTCAGTGTGTCCTGATCAATGTCCGTAAACCCTTCAGCGTTCAACGCATCAGCCGTATTCTTATCTATCATCTCTAAGCACAGTGCAGCCAGCTGCGGTTCATCAAACAAGCGTGCCTGCGTTAACAAGAGAAACGCATTGTCCGTACCCAAGTTACTTTTCAAGAAATCTACACAGTGCTCCTCTAGTGCGGCTACAGCATATTTCTTGGCAGTGTAAAGCGTAGTCATCACACTCTCTGGACCAATCCGTACCTCATCCGAATATAGGAACTTTAGTAAGTGTAGGAAGGCGGCGGGCTCTACATCGGGTAACTCTACTTCATCGGACTTGGTTGCTAACACGCCATTGAACATGGCATCGAACACCGCACTGCCCACAGACAGTACGAACTTGTGCGCAGGAATGACCTGTTGGTTAGCATCCTTGCCCACGATAAAGTGTACGTCACATAAAATCTCATTGTTAAAAAGGAACGACAACCTTTCCTTCACGGTTGTTTTCGTTGCCTGCCAGTTGTGTAAGCGGCCGCCGTTGTTATTAATCGGCTGCAGGTTTTCTATTGCGGAAGACGAGGCGAGAGGTTCGCTCGCCTGCCCATTGTCTTCCTCCTGGATCTGGCCGAGCTGCCGCGCCTGCTGGTTGGATGGCAGCATGTTCTGCGGCGGCAGATCGTCTCCGCCGGCCCCATCGTCCAGCCTCACGTTAAGCAATCGATTCACTATATCATTTTTAGACCCAGATGCCATAACGAGTGGATTTTTAACTATCACACATCACACGACACGCCGGTCGTGCTTGAAACACGTTGTTTATGTTTGAAAACGGCTGTCTCTATCAAGAACGTGGGTGAGGGATACAATTTGAAGTGATTTGTAATAGTAATTAGCCTCAATTTTTGTTTATCACAGCACAGAAGTGTTTCTAAGATTTTTTTGACGCGTGACAGGAAAATTTCGGTGTTGCCAGATTCGGAGTAAAAAAATCTACATCGCAGTAGATTCATAATTATATACTTTTAATTAATTACACGGTTATTATTATTATTAATGAATTATGTATTAAAGATGAACCAAAAGTTTAAAAATAAATTAATTGTTAGCAGTTGTTAGCATAGTATGAGTTCATGAGTTGATAATATATTACTCGTGTCGAGCATCGCGCTGACGACTTTTCGTTTGCCAGTCAGCACCATCAATATTGGGTAATTGATCGTATCGTAGGTAACTCACTTATTTTCAGCAGTGCTATGCTGTCCGCTAATTATGTAGCTAAACAGAGAGGGGAGGAAGGAAATATATAGATTTTGCCTTGCAGTGGGACAATTTGGACCTGTAAAAAAAACCTCTGCCTATGACTAGGCACCTAAAGTAGTCATACACATTACTACAATAAACAGCCAAAAGGAAACTTATATTGTACATACAACATAAACGAATTGATGACATGTATAAAAGACAAGACGCTGCTACCATGCACTCAATAAAAGGACTTAGATACACAGTGCGCCCATAAGTATACAAAGATTTACATGCCTACTACTGCGGTTTGCAGTGTCAAATGAAGTGACTGAAACACCCGACCGTTTCCCATGAGTGTCGTAGGTAACAGTAATGACGAGAGGGCTGGTAGAAGTATTAAGATCTATGGGGTTTATTGCGGGTGGTCAAATTGTACTACGGTCAATGAACTTTCTGAGGTAGACATTGCATGTTCCTTGATTCATGCTAGTGTTAGATTAGATAGGTACATGTCTATAAATAATGCAACGGTAAGGAAGAGGGATACATAGAGGTTAGTGTAAAGAGGTTTGACTTAATAAAATAACTACTGCTTTAGTTTTTTTTCGTTTGTATCAAGTAACATGAAAATTACCAAGTTGGGAGGAGGTTTAGGCGTCAATAGTGTGGAGGGTAGGAATCAAACTCAAGATCTTTCGATCTCTAGCCGGTCTGCGCCTAACCCTTGGGTATAAATATTTGACAGATACTTTGGATCTGCTGTTTGTTGGAGCACCAAAAACCAGTTATAGAAAACCATTTTAAATAAGTACCTACATGCGATTAGAATTCTGTTTGTTCACGAACATCAAAATCAAAGTCAAATAATTTATTTTAATTAGGTAGGGTACATAAATTGACTTTTGAGTTACGTTAACAAAAGAAAAAAGGTTTATCTAATTTCTCCATCCAAAAGGTAGGTCATATGGTGAAGAATGGGCAAGAAACGGTACCTACTCAAGCACTTAAAAAAATACTGTTACTTGTATAGGTTAATTATTTCAATAAGACAATGTACCTAAAATAAAGGTTACTTAAAGTAAGTATTACAATAGGTAGGTAGTACCTACTAAGTGGTACAATTTTAGAAATGAAAACTAAATTAATTATGTTTATAGATATAGGTCATGATGCTCGTATGATGATTACAATATTAATAACGTAGGTAGCCTCACTTTAAAAAAAAGTCAATGGAGCGTATTAGCCTTAGATTCCTTAGGCTTCAAGCAGATGGGGTACCTTCCCAAGTGCCTAGTTCAAAGCCCTACCGACGATGTAAGTGGGATCGTACCTATTGTGCTTATAGCTTGATGTTACGGAACAAGCTGAGAGCGCGTGTGACACCAGGGTACGATAGGCAAGGGAGTTTTATTACCGCGGAAACTGCGACTCACTGAACACGCACAGGGTTAGGAAACTGAAGAGTATACCCGTCATTTTATGAAATTACGGGTTTACATGTGGTTTCTGCCTGCCCCCATGGGGAAAAAGGCGTGAGTTTCTGTATATAGGAAATGACTGAAAATTAATTCAAAGTCAAAGCCAAATCATTTATATCAATTAGACCATTTAACCTTTTGAACGCCACAGTCGTGTATAGCCGACATGAAAACGTTCCCAACACGCTACAGTCGTCTATAGACGATAGACTGCATTTTTTTTAAACTGAATTTGTCAGCTATACACGACAGTGGCGTTCAAAAGGTTATATGAACTTTTGAACGTCGATTACCTACAAGGTAAAATCGTCAATTACCTTGTCGCCCATTGCAAAAGGTAGTTTCGAAGGAAAAGTAATTATTGTGGAAAGTATTAAATAAACTACTGCCTCTTTAGATTCACCTCTAGATGAGTCGAACCCAAGAGGGTTCGATTCAAGAGGGTTCGGTTTTTCTATGAAATTCTCAGTAGCAGCTCAGAGTTAGGATTTGTGCCCGGTCAATGGTAATAAGTCATTAAGTCCGCCTTTGTACGGTGTATTTTTACATTTGTGCAAAAAGTTTAAATAAATAAATAAATAAATGGTATATAGGCTCGCCCCTATAACATGGGACATAAAATATACCTACCAGGGAACTGTGGGTACGCCTCTGCTTGACCCTTCGGGGAATACAAGCGTAATTTTATGTTATGTAGTAAATAAATAAGTGAAATATAATAAAGCTCAAGAGGTTTTTTGTTTGTTTTCTGGAACTAACAGTCTAATTGTTTTTTTTGTGTAGTAGCCAGATGCATGAGGTTTAGTAGGTACCTATAGGCTGTATAATATCACGCTTCGTCCTACAGAAATGGAACAGCAGCAACCAAAGATGTACCTACCTGAATGCGGCTCAAATCACGGGGTATACCTAGAAAAAAAATAAAAGGATTTAAACAGATTTTGATGTATTTTTTTCATTTTTAATAGGTACGCTTTTCTTTAGTTTTTTTTTGCGCTTTTTTTTACCTGTAACTTACAATGTAAAACAGTTTTAAAAATGGAATTTAACCAACCTCTGTCTGTAGGTATACCTACATTATGTAAGAATATATTTTTGAAATAATTTTGAGACTGCTAGGTATATCATAGAATTATGAGCTTAATTCGTATGACTAAGTTTCGATTAAACAACGTCTGGTCAAAAGATTTAATTTACATGCCTTCGGTCTGATCTGTATGAGGCTTGGCTTAAGTATGGATTTATTATTTATGAAAAAATCCCTTACATAGATAATTAAGATAGAATAGGGCTAATTTATTCCATGTACACAGCCCAAAATAATTTAAGTATCTATATAGATAGGTATGATTTATTACAAATACGCTACCTAACATAATTATTTGCATATTCATATAATTAGCCGAAACTATCTCTTCTCCATTCTATGGCGATTCTCGTACGTCATCAAGGGCACGCACGCGCGCAACGGTCGATTCAGCTACAGGTGCTAGCCCGGCAGTCGAGCCGTCGCCGTCTGCCACGCTCCACCCACAGCCCCCGGCCGCCCGGAGACAAACAAGGCGATATCGACTATGACAGACTGATAACCAAAACATCATTCTAAACTAACCAAAACGCTTATTAAAAAACTTTCTAGCCTGTACCAATAGTGTAAGCAAGACGTTGTGTCAACAAAACTCATTGCGTTTACAAATTCAACAGGCGCTCCCACCAGTGCTTCAGTCTTATGACTAGTGTAAATAATCTTTAAAGTTTAAATATTAATTGTTGTCTCGTTTTCTCAACTGTTGTTACAAGTGTTGTCTGTTCTTCTATGGACTTGTGTGTGATTTAAGTGTTCACGTTCTATAAGTATAATGTTGTTTCCATTGTTGTTGAACTTGAACTGGATGGCCTCTGCGTACGAGCGTGTAGTGGCTGTGACATAATTGTATTATAATATGAATACGATTAAGTAAAGGTGAGTTGGGAATCGATATTATTACACTATATTGTATGATTATAAATATAAACATACGTTTCACATGATAGATATTAAAATATAGTTGTGTGCGGATTGTATAAATAAATTAGCGGCATCGAGTAGGCAAGCTGAAGTCAGCGAAGTAAAGATAATACTTGTGTAGCAGTGTCCCTAATAATAACAGACCTTTACATAAATCATACTTTGGATCGATCAAATCCGAGTTTAGATTATGTTTAAAATTGTAATCTACTTAACTATGTAGGTAGATATTTATTTTTGAGTCAAAAGGTCACGTAAAAAATTAATGATGATCTTTTTTGTAGCTTTATTTTAATGCCTGTTTTAAACTTTGATGCAAGTTTAGGTAATATAAATTGACAAACGTGTGTTATCTAATTTACGATGACCAATTTACAAAAAATATTTATTTCTGTTAAAATAAAAAAAATAATCTAATACTATATGACATCCAAACATTCCTCCATATCGCCAATTTATTAATATTAGTTTGGCCTCATTTGACTACAAACCGTACGTAAAGCAGGCCCATCCAAGAGGTTGTAAACTTGTCAACATAATAGAGAATTTCTCATTTATGGGCTTATCTCAAAAGTCCACAATCCACTCGCGAAATCACAAGAATCGAATAGCCTTAAAACACCCTCCTTATGAAAATGGTCGAACAAAACTTCTAGATAGATAGACAGTACTTAATATTATAGCATCGACCAACACTTAAGGAGGCAATTGTTAGGCGGCTAGATCAAGGACTTGATTCAGAAGCCAGTATTCCTGGACACGGCTCACATTGTTAGAAGTTTTCTCTTTTTGGACCCTGACCACCGGTAGCCTCTGTTTTTGTTACCGCAAGACTACTACTTTTTATGTTTTTAAATGTTTCTATTTATACATTATGTTTTTTTTTATGTTTACATAGTGGCATTAAATAATATAGGGAAATAATAGGCATATTATATTCACATCAACAAAGATTATTAACCATTACATATATGTACTTAAGATTTAGATTTACAAAAAACACTTCAAGTTGTTACTAGCTGTCTTAGTTCATGTTTCTTGCAATCTATCTATTTTGACATTCAGTAGGATTTGTTGTCAGTCGTGTCTTCGTTCACTCTATAATAATAGATCCTGAGGGTTCATCCATCCTTATGGATGAACCCTCCTATGGGTCCACCATCCCCGAAACTCTTGTTTCGGGGATGGTGGACCGTTTAGCTGATGATGATGGTCGCTAGAAACCGCTGGATGCGGCAATGCATGACCGGTCATTGTGGCTATCTTTAGGGGATGGCTATGACCAGCAGAGAGAGGGCCCTATAGAGTGGGCTATGCTTGGTGTCTCAGGAATAGAAGATCTGCCAGGGCACAAGACCCGCAGAGCTGATGGCCTATGAGGCTACAAGTTCTTGAATGAAGACCACGCACCGGCAGACGCAGCGCAGGACGACCACACACAAGGTGGACAGACGACCTGATTGAGACCGCGGGAAGACGCTGCACGCCGGCCGCTTCCAACCGGTCTTTTTGGAAATCTATGGGGGAGGCCTATGTCCAGCAGTGGAGGTAGTTCAAATGATGTTGATGATGATGTACTTTTGGTCCTTGATTTATTGCTTGACAGTTTCTGTCATGTGGTTGAAGATGTTCTTGTATTGTTCCAGAACACGCTATGATGCTGAGTCCGAAAATACAGCGGTCAGTCCGCGTGAACGACGGTCAGCTGCTCGCCCTCTCTGACAGGGCGCAGTATGATCATTCACAGGTATGTAGATATACAGTTTAACAATAATATCTCGAGCTTGCTCAAGAGATTATCAACATGTGGATTCAACAATTTTTGTGCCTATAGACGCGTCAATAAATAAATAATAAAATATATTTAATAACATAAAGGTATAACATTAAATACCTGTGTTAAATACAGTATGTCTTAAATCTATGAAAAGTGCACACCTGATTTGTGCCTGAACTAGATAATCCTGTGTTTCAGGCGGTTAGGGATATTATTAATTGGTGCAATAATCACATAGTTATCATAATATTCTTATTGGTATCTATGTAAAAAGATATAAATTCATTATCTTAAATGGTTTGATAATGAAAAGTTTCGACTAACATCTAAAGAAACTTTCGCCTAACTACTGGGTCAAGAGTCAGATGCAGAAGGCGGTTGTCTTGGACACGGCACGCATACTGAGGAAGTTCCTCACTTTGGATGCCTGACCACCGCTAGCTTGGGTCTCACCACCTAAATAAAAAAAAAATACAATTAAGAATTCGTGAATATCATTAAATGGCCCTTAAAAGCACTAGAAGTAGTACTCGAAATCATCAATAATTATTCAAGTAAATAACAACGAATCGACAACGCGTCTTTGGAACTAAAAGGAGATGGCTAAATGGAAGTATAGACCACTGCCCCATGTGCCAGGTACCATGTATAAATATGGTACCTAGCACAATGTAATGCTGAATGGCTAAATATTAGTATTTCATGTAAAAAAGTTTCAGATACTTTTTGGGAATAATATAATGGTAAAATAATATTGCCTAAAAAGGAAAAAAGGTGTGTGTGTGACAGTATATAATTTTATTCAACTGACACTTTCGAAAAAGAGTAAAACTAAAAACAAAAATGGGGTTGTATATTTATAAGCGAATGTTTGTGATGAAAAAGATTTTCTTTTTTTTTAGATACTTTATTATGTTTAATAGTTCACGAAAGTGCTAGGAAAATATTAAACACTACATAATTCATGAATGATTTTTTTAAATATTATGAGGTTATGTAAGATTCATATACATTCCAGAATGTATCTGGCCCGGGGGCAGTCATTTAGCCATCACCTTTGCCAACAAAAATTGTTGCACCGTGTATGTTATATAAAAAGTTACTCAGTATTTCAGTTAACAGTAAATGGGAGCCTCCCCCCTCCCTCCTCCTTCCCCCTCCTCGCACGGTACCGTGGCTTCGTCAGAGTGGTCACAGTACCTATGTAAACAACCTCCACTAAGGGTCAATTCATACTAGCGCAGAGTCGAAGCGCATCGAAGCGTCAAATTCTTTGGGAAGTTTAAAGCGAATTCGCGCGTCTTCTTTTAATCTCAGTAGAAATAATTATGTGAATAACGTTGTGGCGTTATGGGTGTTATTTATTTAGGTATATATTATTTTACTTAACTATAAAACGGCCATTGGCCAATTACATTATGCAAAGACATACAAGCTGTTGATTTGCATCCTCGTCAAATTTTAGGAGCTTGTCATAGAAAAAAAGAAGTAATCAAATATAATTACGATACCTGGCCAATATTTAATAAATGCTTGTTTTTTTATTTGCAACTATCAAAAAACAGTATTCCGTTGTAACAGTATATTAGTTGCGTATGCGGTAGGGAGAGTTGTCGCGCGGCTATATCAATGCGTGCATAGCGCCTAAACCCTCTGGCGAGATGGCTAGTTCGAATTGAAAAATCACGACAAGAATATAAAAATAAAAAAAATATATATTATTGATTCGTGTTAAGAATCACGAGCATAGTTAACTCCTTGAATTTGACGAGAATGCAAATCAACAGCTTGTATAAACATTAAACGGCATTCACACGCTCATCTCACCTTAAAGAGCCTTTTTTTACCGATGGGAAACCATCAAATGACTTCCCCCGCCCCGGGAGGGGGGGGGGGGGAGTGTCAGACTTTTACTCACTAAAACTCATCCATGTCCTCCTTCTTGTGCCTTTTGCGTTCCGGGGGCGCGATATCTCTTTCGAACAACCCGCAGCTCCGGGACCTAAAGAGCCTAAAAGAAAGTTTGTAGGGTACATAAACGGGTACCCAAAGGTGCTCCGTTCATTTTCACATCAACGCTTCGATGCGCTTCGACTGTGCGCTAGTATGAATTGGCCCTAACATTGAATATGTTTGCAGGCTGGCTACCTGCACAAACGGAGCTCCGACAACACCAAATGGCAGCTTCGATGGTTCATCTTATATCAGGTAAGGGAAACATGCTTTTATTTTAGTACTAGCTCCGACCCGCAACTTCGTTCACGTTTTTGATATATTAGTAAATTTTTCCGGGTAAAAAAATATCCTATGTGTTATTCCACACTCCAATCTATCTCTGCGCCAAATTTCACCCAAATCTGTTCAATGGTTTTCGCGTGATAGGGTAACAAACATCTATCTACTATCCTCACAAACTTTAGCATTTATGTATAACTAGCTTCTGCCCGCGACTTCGTCCGCGTCACAGTTGATGTGTTATCCTACGGGTACCGTACATTTTCCCGGGATAAAAAGTAGCCTATGTGTTATTCCAGACTATAATCTATCTTTGTGCCAAATTTCATCCAGAACCATTCAGCCGTTTAAGCGTGAAAGAGTAACAAACATCCATACATCCATACTTACAAACTTTCGCCTTTATAATAGTAGTAGGATATTTATGTATAGCTAATGATAAAAAAAAAAAATATATATATATATAGGATTAGGATATAATTAAAATAAATTTTATAGGATTAGGATATAATTATAGGATAGGTACTTGTCAACATGTCTAGATAAGTAGGTAAGTAGTGGTAGACATCTTGGTACTATTATTTAAGTTAATCTGAAGTCAGTATTTTAGACGGCTTTGGTGAAAAGTGGGAACGGTGACTGCCGAGCTGAGTTCAAATCAACCCATCAAAAAAATATACCATCACGCCTGTATTCCCCGAAGGGTTAGGCAGAGGTGTACCAATGTACACCCATAGTTCGCCGGTATATTTAGGTCCCATGTAATAGGGGGCGAGCCTATTGCTATTAACAAGGCACAAATCCAAACTCCGAGCTGCTACTGAGAATTTCATAGAAAAACGCAATAACACTTTTTGCTCGACCCGGGAATCGAACCCAGGACCTCTAGCGTAGCAGTCGCGCTCAGGACCACTAGGCCAACGAGGCAGTTCAAATCAAATCAAATCAAACTTTATTTGTGAACATAGGTATTACAATAAAGGTGTTGTGCATACAATTTAGTCGAGCTCTATGTCCTACCAATGAAATTGGTGTACAAATCTAATAATTTTTTAGTCTTATGTCTGAATTTATACAGTAAAAAGTCAAGTTCGAGTAAATAATGTCAATTAAATCAAAATACGAATAAATGGTACTCTTATTAGGCAATTAATCAATTATAATTCGTTTTTAGTTTCGGTTCGTTCTTGGAACGGGTAAATCAAATCAAAATCATTTAATTTAATGTTCATGTAAATGTATCCTCCAAACCGATTCCGGCCACGGCGGCTAAACTTAATGCAGACTAGCCAAGTATGCAGGAAATAGATATTATAGTGCACAAGTGTTTTTCCTTAACTCTCGTAGTCCGATTGGACGGCAATCCTACACAACCGGGAAGAGATCAGGCGCAGGACCAACGGCTTTACGTGCTTCAATAATAAGGTGCAGATGGCGATGATAAAAAAGACAAAATGGATCTCTTATATAGTATATACCATCACGCCTGTATTCCTCGAAGGGTTAGGCAGAGGTGTACCAATGTACACCCACAGTTCGCCGCTATATTTAGGTCCCATGTAATAGGGGGCGAGCCTATTGCCATTAACCGGGCACAAATCCAAACTCCGAGCTGCTACTGAGAATTTTATAGAAAAACCCAATAACACTTTTTGCTCGACCCGGGAATCGAACCCAGGACCTCTAGCGTAGCAGTCGCACTCAGGACCACTAGACCAACGAGGCAGTTATGGATCTCTTATTCTTCATTTAATCTCGGCAAACTACAAGAACCTAAATAAAGACAAATTAATGTTACTACGGCGTAGTTGTTTTGAAGCTACGGGGCCTACGCCGCTACGACCGCGTAGTAGCCAGTTTGTAACGCGTGCCTATAAGAGTGGAGCCAGACGAGCGTTTTTTGCGTTGTGAATCGCATAATTTCTGTCGCGTAACTTCTGCTACTTTCGGTTTCATACAAAACTCCTGTTTCGTTCACTCGGTGACTCAAAATGAGTTGTCAGTTTCAGTAGAAAGTAAATTACGCGACCGAAAATCTGCGATCCACGACTTACAAAATTACGCTCGTTTGGCCTCACCCTAATATGTTAGAATAGGTACTGCATACCATAATCTTAAAACAGTACTATTTTAATACTAGTTGCCGCTCGTGGCTTCGCTCGCGTGAAATTGTTACTTTAGAAGGAACTCATCTAGTAGCTTTCCGATAGCGGAAATTTTTCTTACAAACTTTTTGGTACTTTATATTAATTGTAAATGTAAAAAAAAAACCGTTCAGTAGTTTTTTTCCTGGTAGAGGTACAAATATTCATTCGTCAAATTGCACTCATGCAAAGCCGGGGCAGATTCCTAGTTCTGGAAAAAACATTACAAACAAATTTATATTTTACTAGCTTTTCCGGAATAAAAAATATCCCATATTATGTTATTCCACTCTAGAATCTCAGTACCTACCGAATTTCATCCAGATCCGTTCAGCCGATTAACGAACATCCATCCATCCTCAGAAACTTTCGCATGTATAATACGAGTATTAGTAGGATAGGACTATGAATAATAGTAGGAAGTAGGATAGGACTAGAAAAAGAAATCTAAGATTTATATAAACCCTCCACAATTAAAAGCCATGATATCCGAGCCGATGTGATGTGTGAGCCGTTGGTCCCGGCTGTCATTTATAGTTCTTTGACAGTCATTACTGTTAGTCAGAAGCCAGAAAGTCTGACAACCAGTCTTACCAAGAGTATCGTATTACCCATTACTGGGTTGTGGAGGTCTGATAGGCACTCGCTCCATGTAAAATACTGATATTCAGCTGCATCCGGTTCGACTGGAAGCCGACCCCAACATACCTAGTTGGGAAAAGGCTAGGCAGATGATGATGATGTCATGATGGCGCACGCCTCTCATGCACGAAGTAGTGGGTTCGCAACCGGGCACGGGGAAGTACCATTGTGACTTTTTCTAATTCATATGTACTTACTTTCTAAGTTTATCTTAGACATCACTGACACCAGTAATTCTAGTAAGTCAGTGGTCCTTGAGGCGGTTTGAAAACCTTGACACTAGGGTATGTGGGGTCATTAGACCTTACTGTCCACACGATAAAGAAGAAGAATTAAAAGCCAAGAGTTCTAGTCGGATTCATGAAGCGTTGCTATCTTAGTATATGTATAAGTCCCGAGTCTGCTTGCACCACTTAAAAGGCACTAAACCCGTAGGTACCTCACTACGGTACCTACTTAAGAAGGCATTGACCTTTCAAGTCATAGTAAAATGCAACACGAATCTAAATGGCTGAACTTTATTGTTTTAAAGGTCTTTAGACATTAGAATGTTATTTTATGCTGTTGAATGTATACGGGCTGTAAGAAGATATGTCATATACCTAGCCGTTAAATACTCATACTGCCTATCAAACTAAGTAAGTAATATTGCGCAAAAATTATTGCTAACTTACGACTTTTATTTTAATTTTATATATTTATTTATTTTATTGAAAGGATCAGCAAGCAGTTACATACCAGAGCTTACAACTAATTTAACTATCAATATTAGCAATAATGTAACCCATAACACTGCTCATAGATAGTTAAAAAGCTTAATATAGTAGCAGTACGTGCAGTGGTAGTTGTTTAAAGAATGAGCATTAATAACGTTAGAATTTAGATAAAGATTACCTAGTCATAATATAAAAATATGTAGTAAGTTTGTATTTAGATTTTTGGTATTAAAATCACTGTTACTGTGTAAGAATGCAATGTAACGCACACAATTATTGAGCTTATAAGTACGTCCATCAGTACGGGGGCCGTGGGGGTATTAAAAGTTTAGTTAGGACATTTTAAACTGGTGCTTGTAAAAAAGTTGGATCTTTAGCTTTCAATATTTCCATAACTGCACAGTTCCCAGGTATAGTCCGCACGAAAAATGATCGCAATGATGGGAAAAATATGTAACTGTCTGCTTCGTTAAGTCTTTACATCCCTTATTTTGTCGATATTACATAATAATGGAGATAATGAATAGAGGTCTTGGGTCTGATTCCCAGGTCGAGCAAAAAGTGATATTGGGTTTTTCTATGGAGTTCTCAGCAGCAGCTCGGAGTTAAGATTTGTGCCCGGTTAAAGGCAATAGGCTTGCCCCCTAATACATGGCCTAAACATACCGGCGAACTGTGTGTACTTTGGTGCACCTCTGCCTAATCCTTCTGGGAATACAGGTGTGATGGTATGTTATGTTATATTACATAATAGTCCAAGATCTCAAAACCCTTTTTACTGCAGATCGCGTCTGAACACTTAAATTTCTGATAAATGCAGCTATTCTTATACTGTATGCTTTATTCTTCAACTTTTCAAACAAGATCAAAACCATTTAAAACCAAATGTCAATTTCCCGTGGCTCGAAAAGTAGGCACGTAAAGCCGTTTGTTCCCGGCTGTCACTCGCAGGTCTTTGATAGCCGTTACGGGTAGTCAGAAGCCCGAAAGTCTGACAACCAGTACCATTATCGTGTTGCCCAGTAACTGGGTTGTGGAGATCAGATAGGAATCCGGTAGCACTGGAAGCCGACTTCGACATAGTTGGGAAAAAGCTAGGCCGAAGCCACTTACATTGAGTTGAGGGTTTTCTTGCTACGTCTTAGCAACCGCGATGATTGATCAATAATAACGTTTGCTGTGGCAAAGATCAAAAACATTTTTTAGTATCAAACATTTAATGAAGACCCACCTTTTGTACTGCACCATATCATCTGGATACCTTCTAGTTACATAAATATTGAAGGTTTCAATAAGTTTCAAATGTTATAACTAAGCTTTGAATACCTCCACAGACTGTTGTAAGCCCCATACATAATGTTTTGAGTCAGCCACATTAACGTAAACATAATTTTTGACATAAAAAAAAACAGAGTTCTGCAGAAAAAAATATTGCTCAATATTACTTAGTTTGATGGGCAGTATGCTTAGTTAACGGCTATGATGTGTCTTTTACAACCTGTATGTATTCAGGTACAAACCGATTACGTGTAACCGCTCTGAATGTAATGAATGAATTTTATTCAAACAGCCAATTGACTTCATCACCGATGGTCGTGTCTGAGACGCATATTCTTCTTTCTTATCGTGTGGGTAAGTAGGGTGTAATGACCCCACATACCCTAGTGTCGGAGTTTCTAAACCGCCTCAAGGGCCTCTGAACAAAATACTACCTACCACCGATATACCACCTATGTATGTTGAATACCGTGGACTTGTCATAATATTGTCATTTTGTCAGCAATTTAAGTCTTGCCTTATGATTTATTTATTTGTTATAACATTTATTTCATAGATCTTACATTTAATTAGAATGAAAAAAAAAAAAACTAAATAATAATTAAATTACAAACTATGTACAGTTAAAAAAAATAAAAAAGTAAGGTCAAAGGGCGTCAAAAAACTCATCCGCATCGCTGTCAATGGGGCATGTGCCCAGAAGGCTGGCAGCATTGCCACGTTGTATGGCAGCATTGCCACGTTGTAATGCTGATTCTTTGGCCAAAGAATAGGCCAAAGAATTAAGTCTTAGTAGGTACTTATATTGACCTAAATATCTATCATGTTGTACGTTTGAAGAACCATTGAGTTTGAGATCCAAAGTTTTACCTGTAAGTACATTATAGACTCGCTAATACCATTTGGAGCCCTCCTCCGAGAATAGAGGGATTACAGATTATACGTTTGGTACGATACGATCGGAGTGCATTCAAGCGAGAGGAGGACCCGGAGGGATGAGGTCCAAGAGGGAAAGGGGCCCGGGAGGATCGCTAAGCCTGTCACACGGTATCCGATCTACTAGCCGATACTGTAACATGGATTGAACAAAGGACAGGAATATTCAACTGTGAATTGTTGATTTCTAAATAAGATACGTTTATGTGTGACTGGTTTTGCCCCCGGCTTTCCTCGCATGGATTAGGCGCGATGTTGGAAGTAAAAAAGTTCGGAAAAATTACTTTGCCAAAACAATTCGTTGGATATTGTTTTTTGTTTACGCTTATACTGAGAGCGAGGTAAAAGTAAATTCCATTTATTTTTCCTGTAGCGTACACCGTGCCACTGCAGGGCAAAGGCCTCCCCCAATTCCAATTCCATTTACTTTATAGAATTTTGCTCAGTTGTAGAAAAATAATACAAAATACCTTTTGCAGGCTATTATTTGTATGTCATGAACTCATGCCACTCATTAAGGATCTCCAACTAAAGATATACAAAACTTTGTATATCTTTAGTTGGAGATAAATAAAAAAATAAATATCTTGGGACAACTCACACACGGCTATCTGATCCCAAGCTAAGCAGAGCTTGTGTTATGGTAACCAGACAACTGATATACATACTTATATATAATTTATAAATACATACATATTATAGATAAATCACACCCAAACACAGAACAAACAATCATGCTCATCACACAAAGTTTGTCCTGGGTGGGAATCGAACCAACGACCTCCGGCTTAGCAGTCAGGGCCGCTAACCACTAGACCAACAGGCCCGTCAAAGATCCTTAATAAATAACTTTATATAATTAAATATTAAGGCGCTAAAGTATATGCCTCGTTAGCCTAGTGTTCCCAAAACTCGCTAGAGGTCTTGGGTCCGATTCCCAGGTCGAGCAGTGTTATTGGGTTTTTCTATGAAATATGAAATTCTCAGTAGCAGCTCGGGGTTAAGATTTGTGCCCAGTTAATGGTAATGGCTCGCCCCCTATTACAACCTAGAAACATACCAGCGAACTGTGGCTGTACATTGATACTCCCCTGCCTAACCATTCGGGGAATACTGGCATGATAGTATGCATATTGCATACGCCATGCATTTGCAAGGCCTCTGATATTGCAGATATTTATAATCAGAGGTGACCACTTTAGATAAGGTGGGCCATCAATGTTTGCCATCCAAGATTTAAAAAAAACTTGACTGACTCCCCGAAGCTTAAATTGAGTTATTCATAGCGCCTACCTTTCTTATAACATACCTTTCTTCACACTACAACAAGCAATAATTCTTGAACTCGAACATAAAGAGACGAGGCATTCTGACGCACATAAGCTAAGCTTGTATTTAGTACATTTTATCGCTAACTTCAAACGCAAAGGAAATTCTCGCGAGAACACATTCCACGGGAAATGGAACGTGCATAACGCCGGAACGGCACCGGAGACGGGTCGGCGACGGCACCGCGCCGGGAGGCGGCCGGCTATTGGAGTCGTGTGTGGTGTAGTTTGTACTGTGTAAATGAAAGTTTTATTGGTTTTAGCTACGAGAAATGTGGCGCCCTCGAGGCTGTGAGAAATATATTGACGGTGGAAAGGAAAAATTTACTAAGCGATAATTTTGTTGTGTTTTGTATCCCATTATGTGTTTAGACTAATAGGTAACAAAAAGTGATCGTTTTTTGCTCTTATTTTAATGATTTTCATTGATGAAGCTCATTGATTCTAATCCAACTAATATTGTAAATGCGAAAGTTTGTGAGGATGGATGGATGAAAATTTCACGTTTAAACAACTGAAAGGATCTGGATGAGTTTTGGTACTGAGATAGATTGTAGTGTGGAAAAACACATAGGATACTTTTTATCCCGAAAAAATGTACAGTTCCCTTGGGATAATATATAAACTTTGACGTGCACATAGTCGCAGGTAGAAGTTATTAAATAAAAAATTCAATGCGTCCAACATAGGCTATTGAAAGAGTCAATGAGTAAAATCATAACTTTTTATATTAGTCTCTATACACACCTAATAAGGTTGGATATACAACACGTGTACTCAATTCCATTGCGACTTTTTCAATTCATATGTACTTTCTAAGTTTATCTTGGACGTCATTGACGTCGGTGAAGGAAAACATCATCAGACAAAATTAGTAGGAAGGAAATATGATCTGTGGTATGATACTAATTATAACACGACCAAATTGTCGCTTGTTCTTTTTTTCCTGTCCACTGTGAATATTATTTTCATCTGATTTACCTTAACAATTTCAAAAGTTTCACAGGCTGGTACAATGTAGAACTAGCCTTATAAATAAGTAATGTACATGCCTTTTTATTCAAGCAAATAACGTCCCGAGTGCCACGACCCATCGCAAGATAAAAATGATACACAAATCAAATATATACGAACGCTCGACAATACAAAAATCAAACAGTAAATTGTCAAAGATTTCCATAAATGTAGGATTCGGAAAAGCGAGCACGTTTTCTTGCGAAATATCTACATTCTCGCGAAAAGAAATGATTCATATTCACGTCTTTTGTTTCTGAATGTAGGTATACTGAAAAGATTTTTGTTTTAAATTAATGATAGCGAGTGATACGGACATGATTCTTTTGTAAATCGTGTTTGAAAGGATATTTTTGAAATAAGCGAAATTATTTTAAAATCTCTAGCTTTATAAACCGAAACGACTGTCAATGTTTATTGCTCAATATTGGGCAAGCAATAATAAAAAAAAAAAAATCTTGGGACAACTCACACACGGCTATCTGATCCCAAGCTAAGCAGAGCTTGTGTTGTGGTAACTAGACAACTGATATACATACTTATATAATTTATAAATACATACATATTATAGATAAATCACACCCAGACACAGAACAAACAATCATGCTCATCACACAAAGTTTGTCCTGGGTGGGAATCGAACCCACGACCTCCGGCTTAGCAGTCAGGGCCACTAACCACTAGACCAACAGGCCCGTCATCAGGCCAGGATGGGAAATCATCAAATGCCTTCTCCAGCCCTTAGTGTCAGACTGACTAAAACCCATCCATGTTCCTTTTTGTGCCCTTTGGGTGCGGGGGGCGCGGTTTCTCTTTCGAACAACCCGCAGCCCCGGCAGGCATCGGCCTGAGTGGCCCCTCCGGTTGATTTGTTAACACGGTCTGCCATCAATTTACGTACGGACGATGAGCTACCCATTGCTCACCGCTCACAGGCCCAAGTCTACGATGGCCGGGAGTCGTGTCGCGGTGCATAATGCCCTGTGTTAAAAAGCGCCCATTGGAATACAAACCCTATGAACTTATATATATAAAATCTACAATTATTTGTATGACGTGTGTAAAGAGAAGTTCCCACCCCGACACGCATTAACCATAGTATCACATTCTCACGCACATTAACGAAAAACGTCTCTGTTCCTTTGTACGTGTATTATAAAACATAATAGACATTTTGTAGGTTAATATATGAAACAAGCAATTACTTAACTGATTGGAATCCTTTTATAGTTAATAACCCAAAATGAAAAGCATACAACAACAGCCCATCCA
Organism: Caradrina clavipalpis; assembly: GCA_932526535.1. Taxonomy (NCBI): domain Eukaryota; kingdom Metazoa; phylum Arthropoda; class Insecta; order Lepidoptera; family Noctuidae; genus Caradrina; species Caradrina clavipalpis. Next base: position 1,643,195 of record OW052101.1, read on the forward strand.
ATTAAGAAGCTTTGTGTTGCGAGAGCAAATTAAATATTTTATGATATTTAACTTTATTATAATAGCTTTAGAAGGTTGCATATCAATATTTTTTACATACTATACATACCATTGCTTTGCGGTATAAATAAGTATGGTGGTAGTACTTCCTCTGACGAACTAACATAAAAAGCTCTGCTACTACTAAACATGAGAAAAAATCAATTAATTTTTAAATTATAAATGCCCGTTTCGCACATTATCTTTATTTAGTTTTAAGGCTTCATTCATATGATGACCGTGGTATTGTTCTAATGGTATGGATAACCATATTTCCAATTCTAAAATCGAATATTGTAACAATAGCGCGCTTGCACTAGGGTTTCAGCTCCCGTATGCCCGGATAGACACTATCTACCTAAATCTAATAAACAAACGGAATTGTATTCGTACAACACTATCTGCCAGATAACTCAATCGGATATAACCAAATCTGGAGTAGATACTCAAATGCTTTTACTTACTTTCTTGAAGGAAAGCCATTTTTGTCATGTCTCTAAGCATAATGTAAAGTACTTGGTTCATATGTAGCAGCGATGTTTCTAAACAGACACAAATCCGGACTAAGGGTTGCTACTATAGCAGTTTGCTTGACCCATGACTCAGCTTAAGTAACACTTGCCCTTTGTGACCCCTGATTACGGTGACATTCCTGGCAGGTAGACCCAATTTCACTTTAATCATTAAGGGAACATATTAATATAGATCGTGGTATATTAGGCTGGTATCCCCAACTCCACATCTTTGTACGTAAGTAGATCATTCAATCCAACCCAACTCCTCAAAAGAGCTTAGGAACTTCTTAGCGTTGATGACGATCTTGTGGAAGGTTCCTGGATTACCAAATTACTTTGCCCTGTATCTGGTGACTTCAGATCCCGCCAGGGTGCAGAAAAATGCTCAGAGCATATTCCGTGTCCTGGCCAAAGGTAGAGGAACACCGTGGGGTTTTTGTAGGTAGGAGTCGGGCATACCCCTCCGATTTCCCCGTGGAAAAGGTAGTTCATGAGGATTTCTCCACGAAAAAGAAAAGGGTAGTAAGAAGCACAAAAGTTGCTGTTTTATGTTTCTTCTAGCGGACTAGAGTCTGCTAGAAGAAAGAAAGAGAAAGAAAAAGAAGAAAGCTGAAGTTACATCCTAAGACAAGACCAATGGCTACGAGACCTATGCTCTGCTTGATACTAATATAACTCATCTTGTACACAGAACATGCTGTTCTACTACGAGTCGGAGAACAACACGCGCCCGACAGGCGTGCTCATGCTGGAGGGCTCCTACTGCGAGAGACTCAGCAAGGCGCCCATGGAGAGGAACGCCTCGGTAAGTTGTACTGTGTCTGTAGCAAAATAACAACATGCGTCCGACAGGTGTACTACCTATGTCAGCAGAAGAACCTGTTTGAAACTGTTCTTATGTATTGTGCGAAGAAAATGCATAGAATAGTCAGAAGTCAGATTAGTCGGATAGTCAGGAGCCAGGATCTCCGACAACCAGTCAAACCAAGAGGTATCGTGTTGCCCAGTAACTGGATTGTGGAGGTCTGATAGGCAGTCGCTCCATGTAAAACGCTGGTATTCAGCTGCATCAGGTTACGGTGGAAGCCGACTTGGAGTGGGTTTCCAGTGTAATATATAATAGTCGGGAAAAAGCTACGCAGATGATGATGATGTGCAAAGAAAATGCATAACCCAAACCATACCGTCCGGGGAGACGTCGTGGTTATATGAGGCTTGCACCCACTAAAAATCCGTCTGTACACCTACTTTCGCCGTGATGGACTGCGAGAACTGCTTCGCATGACGTTCGTAACCCATCCAGGGTGGCCCACTTCTTCGCCCACCTTCACCCTTCCTTCTCTTTCATAAAGAGCTCTTCTACTACTGTTCCACCAGCTATGTAGTACTTTCATGCTGATTAACTGTATGTTGTTTTTACCCCAGTTCTGCTTCATCATATCGTACCGGCGTGAGAGTCAGCGGCAGTACGAGCTGCGGGCCGCCTCCGAGGTGGACTGCGTGCACTGGGTCGACGCCATCCGTGAAGCCAGGTATTGTGGGACTTGCTTACTCTAGAAATATATTTTCGGTTGGTCAAGGGACACGACTGCTACGCTAGAGGTCCTGGGTTCGATTCCCGGGTCGAGCAAAAAGTGTTACCTATTGGGTTTTTCTATGAAATTCTCAGTAGCAGCTCGGAGTTTGGATTTGTGCCTGGTTAATGGCAATAGGCTCGCCCCCTATTACATGGGACCTAAATATACCGGCGAACTGTGGGTGTACATTGGTACACCTCTACCTAACCCTTCGGGGAATACAGGCGTGTGTTGTTATTTATATAATTATTAGTTCCAGCAGTCACTACATTTACCTATGCTTTACCAATTATAAAAAAAATATTGCCCAATATAATTTAAAAATACTTAAATACTTATCTTGGGACAAATACTTACTTATCTTGGGACAACTCACACACGGCTATCTGATCCCAAGCTAAGCAGAGCTTGTGTTATGGTAACCAGACAACTGATATACATACTTATATAATTTATAAATACATACATATTATAGATAAATCACACCCAGACACAGAACAAACAATCATGCTCATCACACAAAGTTTGTCCTGGGTGGGAATCGAACCCACGACCTCCGGCTTAGCAGTCAGGGCCACTAACCACTAGACCAACAGGCCCGTCGATAATTTAAAAGATAATGATACTCATCGTTACTAGGGTTGCAGAATTTGTTCGAAAGAGTAACCGCGGCCATGGAACGCAACGGCCATTAGAAAGAACACGGATGGCTTTTAGTCAGTAAGAGTCTGACACTCCCTTCCGCTCCAACTAGAGCGGATAAAGACATGTTGATTTCCCATCGTTAAAAAAAAAACGACGGGTTGCACTCCGGGAGTGCCGGCAGAAGTGAAAACGCTAAAGACGATAAATTCGTAAGATTTTCTATCAGGTCACGTGTCCTGACGCGAGTTTAACATTTTTTACCCATTCCAAAACAAGTGCACAACGCCGCTAAAGAAGTTTTCACTTTAAAAACCTAACGTTAACAGAAAAAGACAAATAAACTGTCTAGCTTCCAACTACATCTAGATTCTAGACTAAAAACCTTTTAGGCATGAAGATGTGTACCTAAATAAGTAAATATTGAACGTTTTGTACGCGACGGTCGCACGCAATACCATCATTTGTGACATCTATGACAATCAAACCGTCATACGCGGCCTTGGAGTGAAAAAAATTGATTTTAGTATTTAACTACGCTATGTCATGACATGTGTGAAGTTGTGTACTATATAGGGTGTGAACACACATAACATTATAGCATAAATGACTTCAAAAACGAAAAACTGCCTCGTTGGCCTAGTGGTCCTGAGCGCGACTGCTACGCTAGAGGTCCTGGGTTCGATTCCTTGGGTCCTTTGCTTCCTTGGGTCGAGCAAAAAGTGTTATTGGGTTTTTCTATGAAATTCTCAGTAGCAGCTCGGAGTTTGGATTTGTGCCCGGTTAATGGCAATAGGCTCGCCCCCTATTACATGGGACCTAAATATACCGGCGAACTGTGGGTGTACATTGGTACACCTCTGCCTAACCCTTCGGGGAATACAGGCGTGATGGTGATGGTATAAAAACGAAAAATATGGTATAAGAGGTGGTAAAAGCTTTCTGTTTCTTGCACCTACTTTGTTCCGTCTCTGCATCACCCTAAGGTAGACTGGTAGAAAATGCCTAAGGCATTAAACCCGCCTTTGTACGGTGTATTTTATACATTTTGTGTATAGATTTTAATAAATAAATAAACAAAAATGTGGACTTTTAAAATTTGTGGCAAGTTTATTAGGTATAATTTTAAGGACTACGAGTAGGTATTTGAAAACCTGTAAGATTTGTACACCTTTTATGGTATCATATAACACGTACTTCAATTTAACACCATTGCATGCAACCATTCGTATTGTAATCTACTCATGTTAAAGTAAAAAAAAAAAAATGATAAAATAAAAAAAAAAAAAAAAAAAAAATAAAAAAAAAAAAAAAAAAAAAAAAAAAAAAAAAAAATGATAAAATGATTTATTATTATTATTATTATTAAAGAAATAAATTGATTTTTATCTTTATCTTTACATACCCGTTAAATATACCCACAACAACATCTCTTTGTGCCTATTGGCCTAGTTCTGTTCTGTCTCCTCCTTGTTTGGAGGGAAGTGAAGTTTTTGTTTTTTCTTACTCCTCCGCTAATCTTTTTAAAATTAAAATTCGCTAGCTACGCACTGCCCATCAAAATTGAAAGACAAGAGTGTCCGTGGAGTTTCTTGGTCGTTCTTCGAGACCTACATTTTTGGAAAGAATTAACTTTTATTTTTGTTATGAAAAATCAGTTTTCGCGGCAGTACGCAAAACATTGTGGTACCAATGGCGTAATGGTAGTAATGGCGGTATTTAAAGCTTATTTAGATCATGTTAAGCTAGATTTTGTAAAAAAACGTTAATAAAATTTTGGAAAGACTACCTATCAATATCTCCATAATAGAAAGGTTCCCAGGTACAGTACAGAGCAAAAAAAAATATCGCTATGATGGAAAGACATGAACGAGAGGACAGAGAGGCTTCGTTAGCTAAGTGTCTTTTTACACCCGTTATGCGTGTGTGTGTGTGTTGCCGCCCGCGACAGATCGTGCATTAAAATAGCTTTCACGAGTCGCGCCGCTGAATTGTGGGGACCTACCCCCCTAGCCAAGTCACAAACGATAAACGCAAACGCTGAGTAGGCTTTAATAGATCTTCAACTTTATGTGCTTGGTTTTAAGTTGAAGATCTAATGAAGATTGCATAGCGTTCTTGTTCGTTCCAGTCGCTAACGCTTACAAATCTTTAATAGATTTTCAACTTAAGGCTCTTGGGTATTAAGTTGAAAATCTATTGGTACCTACCGAGCGTTTACGATTATCGTTTGTGACTTGGCTAGGGGGGCTGTGTTCTCTGACGCGCCTTGGGCAGTTAGAACGAAAGAAAGAAAGAAAAAAATGTTCGCAGTTTAAGGCAAAAGGCAAAATAATTAGACTTGCTACCGTTTTGCTAATTGGCTCATCTATGAATTCGTTTTTACGGCATATACTACTTTCTACCCGCGACTTCATAAGAACATTTATTTATTGTTAAAATACAAGCTGTTGATTTGCATTCTCGTCAAATTCAAGGAGTTAACTATGCTCGTGATTCTTAACACGAATCAATAATAAAATAAATTTGTTTTAAAATTTATATTTTTTGACGTGATTTTCCAATTCGAACTAGCCATCTCGCCAGAGGGTTTAGGCGCTATGCACGCATTGATATAGCCGCGCTACAACTCTGCCTACCGCATACGCAACTGGGCGGCGCTGATTTTTGCAAGAGGAGTATTCTGGAATACTTTTTTTTGATAGTTGCAACTAAAAAAACAAGCATTTATTAAATATTGGCCAGGTATCGATATTATATTTGATTACTTCTTTTTTTCTATGACAAGCTCCTAAAATTTGACGAGGATGCAAATCAACAGCTTGTATAAGCTTGCAGTGTGTCACCAAATCCAAGTAGTCAAGTCGTTATTTAGAAAAGGTGTTTTCTCATAATGATATTTAAACAAAATAAGGTTCGAAATAGCTAAACCAGCCAGAATGTACAGTACACAAACCTCAAAATTTAAATGGAAAACGTGTCCAATTTCCATCGGAATCATCCAATTTAGAACCTGAATACACGAAACATCCATTCAGTTAAAACTCCATCACAAGTAAAATCCAATTGAAAGTTCAAAACTCCGCTCTTCAAACATTTCTCCCGGTAACCATAGTAACCATAGGATTAGGGTCACGGTAACCCTGACCCGCTCCCGGAGACCGGGGAGCCAGAGGGTTAAAATTTATTTTTAAATTACCTGTTACATTTTTATTAAGGTGCCTTTTATACCCGGTAAATGCATTGTAGGGTTATTAAAGCAATGAAGCCTAGTAGCAAGGTTGTGTGAAGAGTTTCAGGGTCTGTCGTATTTATTCTTGTTCATGAGAAGATAGCACTTTTATTTTCTGTTCTTTTTCTTGCCGGTTGCATAAAACGACTTATGTTGTTATAATAGTAGTATTTTTTTTTGCAGTAGGTCACTCTTTTATTCTTTAAAAATTAGCGGTGCTCGCGGCTTCGCTCACGGGGACTTAAGTGTATTTTAAGGAAATAAGAATTTAATGCTAAGTCATTATAATCCTCTAAGCTAGTGTAATGGTTGTAAGTGTGACTGCTGAAAGTTAAGATACTGGGTACCGCTGAATTTTCACTTAGCGGAAAAGTATTAGAAAACGCTTAGTGCGAATCGATGGAATGGCAGCAAGGTGGGGGTGGTAGCCAAAGGTGCGTGTGAATGTCCGATGGTGGAAGGGGGCTGATGGGATGCGTTTTATGCTAAAGTAAAATAAATAAATAATTAATGTCAAAGTCAAAGTCAAATCATTTATTTCAATTAGACCATTAAAAGGCACTTTTGAACGTACAAAAACAATCAATTGCATAAAAAAGATAAAAACTAGCTTCCCATTTCAAAAGGTAGTTCTGTAGGAAAAAGAAAAAATGTTACAGTAAGTTGTAGAGTTACATTAATTCCATGCAAATATACTATCGGTTTCGGTTTTCGGGCCATATAACTATATAAAAACCTTCAATAAACCTTTGCCGAAACGTATGCTGAACTACAACGTTATATACAAGCTGCATTAGTTAATTGAGCCTTTATTTCAAGCACAATGGCTCCTGTCGGGGTCGGCTCGAGCGAAACACTACAAAGCCTCTATAAATTGAGTAGTGCACATATCGCCTGGCCACGGTAGGTGTAGCTAGGCATATAGGAGTGTGAGGTATTAAACTGAGGATGCTAGTTAATACACAGTACCTAGAATAGCTAGGTACTGTTGATTTATTACAGGGTTGTCGAATATTTAATGTATTAAAAACTAGCTTATGTTTGTCCGCGTCAAATTTTATGTAGTATCCCACGGAAACTGTACATTTTTCCGGGGTAAAAAGTAAGGTAAACAGTATTTTGTTGTATGTGTTGTTCCACATTACAAACTATCTCAATGCCGTATAAGCGTGAAAGAGTAACAAACATCCATACATCCTCACAAACTTTCGTATTCATAATATTATTAGCAGGATAGTAGAATAATAATTAGTAGGATAGTAGGAAGTAGGATTCACAAGACTGATTTTCAATCATTTGTCTGTGAGATAAGATTGCGACTAGATTTTAAAACGGTAGCTTTAGACAAGAAGTTCAAAATCTAGTCGCAACCACATGTCAGCAACTATGAATGTCAAAAATCGTAGGTTTTTCGATAGATTGCGATTGCGATCAGATAGCGATAGTTTTTAAATGTTGGCAGAATTGTCCCACTGATAAGTGAATTAAGGAGAATAAGGTTCTTTATTAGTGATCGATAAGAATGAGCCATAGATTCAGTATTCCCTATACTATACATGGCTCAATTGAAGGTAATTTGGTGGAATCTATAGTACCTAGTAAATCTAGCAACCCTGCTAACATGTAACGCTCAGTTTAATAATGTCGGTGTCTTGTACTGAGAGCTGCCGACCTGTGTGCACACCGTCGAGTTTCTACACAAACTTACTCTTAGCATACTCTGTCTGCAGTAAGTAGCTACCTGCCGAGTTTATGTGCAACGCGGGTTATTGCTTAAGTTGATGAAAATGAAACTGGTGAAATGCGAGTATTTTTTTGTATATTTCTATCATCAACTAAATATAAAGACCCGTCAACATCAGTCTAGTCGTTTTGGAGAACAAATAAACAGACAAAAATTTGGTAAAGGAACTATCGTGTAAATATTCATATTTATTTAGTAAAAAGAATGGTAAAAAGCTGTTATTTTGACACAACGAACTGATACTTCATTTTTTTTTGTATGTTTAGTCTATATACGTATCTTCTCTTTACTAATATTATTAAGATGGAACATTTTTTTGGTTGTTTGTTTGTACAGAATAGGCTCCAAAACTACTGGACCGATTGAAACCATTTTTTCAACCAATAGATAGCTACATTATTCCTGAGTAACATAGGCTATATAACATCACGCTAAGATAAGCGCTTAAACAGCTGAACGGATCTGGATGACAATTAGCTGAGATGGATTGTAATACGGAATAACACATAGGAAATAATAATAATTAAATTACAAACTATGTACAGTTAAAACAAAAAAAGAAAGGAAGTCAGAAAGGAGGAGGAGGCGGAGGAGGTTGCAGAAAGGAGGACATCAAAAAACTCATCCGCATCGCTGCCTAGAAGGCTGGCAGCATTGCCACGTTGTATGGCAATGCTGATTCTTTGGCCCAAGAATAGGCCAGCCCTCTGGTCACATAGGATACTTTTCATCCCGGAAAAATGTACTGTTCCCGTGGGATATGTTAAATTTGACGTGGAGGAAGTTGCGGAAGAAGGTAGTCCTTCATAAACCTTTCAACAACTCTTGCAAAGCATTCCGAAACTTCGATGTACGATCGGCGTAAATAAAGTCTGCTTTTAAGCTGGCCATTTTGATTGGCTCCGTCTATTGTTTTAACATTCTCTTTGTGTTCCGATCGCGAAGTGAAGCGGAATTATGTTTCTGCCGTGGGAAAATAAACCTTATTGTGTTGCAATAGTGAACTGCAGTAGTAGTGTTCCAAGTGACTGCATTGTTGGGTACCCAGTTTTCAGAGGAGTTAGTTGCTCTTTCGGGTTTAAAATACATTTAAGGAAGCAGAAAGTAACATTTTATTCCCATCATTGCGATATTTTATGAAGTATTTTTATAGAATTATGTAGATAAAATACATACATAAACTCACGTGTTTGTCTCATTAGGGTAGGCAGAAACCACAGAACACCACCAGCCGCGATCCTTTCGCCTAATTCACATTCATACATATGGGAAAAAAATCCTGTAAATAGAATCTGTTGAAAAATGAATCCATTTTTTTCGTAGGTACTAGACCATATCTGGGAACCTTCTGGTTTGTTGTTCTTTTCTCTCGTAAGTATATTAATTTTCACCTACCATGTTATCTCTTCACCACCTTTGGTTGACTGGTAGAGAATGCCTAAGGCATTAAGTACACTTTTGTAATTTTTGTTGCATAAAGTTTAAATACAAAGATACTGAAGGTCAATAGACTCGCCCCCTATTACATGAGACCTAAAACATACCGGCGAACTGTGGGTGTACATTGGTACACCTCTGCCTAACCCTTCGGGGAATACAGGCGTGATGGTATGTGTGTGTAAGATCAAAGTTCTAACATTTATCACGAAAACACGTTTTAAATTATATAATTTAACTTAATAAGCCCCTGCACTGCTGCATACACCCGTAAGCACAATGTTTTACGTGCGTTACTTCATATACTATAAAAACAGATTTTATTTACACCAAAAATAAAAGTCATTTTCCAGCAGTATGCTCAAATTTTCGTAGTTTGATGAGAAGTAAGTTTAATTAACAGATTATGTGATGTGTATTTTTACACTCCGTATAAAAGTGTCGTGAGAAAAGTACAATTTATTTTATTTCGTTGGATACTGTATGTAATTTCGTCAGCTTATGTACTGATGTACAAAAGCTGACGGTCCACCTGATGTTAAGTCACCTCTACACTAGATAGACTATACTACACTAGATTTACTATTTAGATCACCTCTGCCTTTATAGACATCTACAAAACCAGATACCTTGCAAATTCGTTGCCATCCCAAAGACAACCGGGGCTTCGGGTTGTTTTGGGGCTGTCGGTTGTTCGAAAGAGATACCGCGCCCCAGGAACGCAAAGGGCACAAGAAGGAACATGGATGGGTTTTAGTCAGTAAAAGTCTGACACTCCCTCCCGCCCCGCCCAGGGCGGGGGAAGTCACTTTATGCTGGCCCATCTTTAAAAAAAGAAAACCCAAAGACAAAGTTTTAATGTCTCATGTACCCGTAATTTCACCGGCACTGAACACAGCAACGCTGCTTTGCGGCAGAAATAGGTATGGTGGTAGTAGTTCCCCGGACGAGCTGCTTCACAAAGAGCTCCTACTACTACTACTTTTCCAATACTAGCTTATATCTGCGACTTCTTCCGCGTCAAATTTAATATATTATCCCATGGGAACTGTAGATTTTTCCAGGACAAAAAGTACCCTATGTGTTATTCCAAGCTACAATCTAGCTCAGTGCCAAATTTCAACCAGATTCGTTCAGCCGCTTAAGTGTGAAAGAGTTACAAACATCCATCCATCAATCCTTCCATCCCCTGCATTAGCATTTATAATATTAGTAGTAAATATTCACCTACCTTATTTTGCGATCGATGCGAGCCCTGTCCAACCTCCATTATTGCACACACGGTATTACAATTTAATCACGTGTTGCCATCAAGTAAAATTGGTAAACAAAACGGGTAACTGGTGACCAGAGTTAAAATGTAATCTTTATTCATGCTCACGGCGTTTTCCCATGAGGGCAGAAACTACGGAACGCCACGCGCTGTTAAATCTTGAGTGGTCTGCCCACTGCTTCGGAACATACCATGACCGTGCTAGGAACACACACACACACAGGTTGATTGTTATATTACGTTAAAATTGTGCATGTGTGTGTTTTAGATAATTTTAATTTGTGACTTATGTGTTGTATGCATTTTTGTTTGTGCTCAACTGCCTCTTTAGCTTAGTAGTTCTAAGCACGACTGATACGCGAGAGGTCGTGGGTTCGATTCATAAAAAAGTGTGATTGGGTTTTTCTATGGAATTCTTCTTCTTAGCGTTTCGATGTCAAACTATAATATAGGTATTATATTGTTGTGGCCCAGAATTTGGCCACTTTGACTGCGTTGTCGGTGGCAGCCATTAAATCTATGGAATTCTTAGTAGTAACTCGGATTTGTGCCCGATTAATGGCAATAGGCTAGCCCTCTAATACATGGGATCTTAAACATACCCGCGATTACACCAACGTCTTTGATTAACAGAGGTGTACCATATCGTTTACACCTCTGAAACCAAAAACGTTACTTAACACGAGTGAACATATCCGGACGAAGTCGCGGGCAGAAGCTAGTTTGTTACATAATCTCTGGAGTATGTCTGAAATAAATGAATTAATTAATGTGCAATGTGCAGTTGCGGTGCTCACACGAGGAAATTTCTCTCAACCCCTTATTACGGTGCTGTTGTTTCATAGTACTAAACGACTACAATACGTATAATAACTTAGGCTTGCTACATAAACAGGGATTAGTCTCGACCGTGACCTGTGCTTGCTGCGCTTGGTAAGGCCCGGTTTCCAGTATAGCGGAGAGAAGAGCGGATACATATTTGCAAACGTTCTGTTCTTGGAAGTACACCTACCTTTAGTTAGTGTTATCATCATCTGCCTAGCCTTTTCCCAACTATTTTGGGGTCGGCTTCTAGTCTAACCGGATGCAGCTGAATATCAGTATTTTACATGGAGCGACTGCCTATAAGACCTCCACAACCCAGTAATGGGTAATACGATACTCTTGGTAAGACTGGTTGTCAGACTTTCGGGCTTCTGACTAACAGTAACGACTGTCAAAGATCTACAAATGACAGCCGGGACCAACGGCTTTACGTGCTTCCCGAGGCACGGAGAAAACTCGCTATAGTAAATGGTCACCCATCCACAGACCAACCTCGGCAAGTGTGGCTTAACCCGGTTGATCGGTCTATGCGGCTGTAATTATTTAGCCACGAGCTCCTCACCACCTTTAGTTAGTGTTATGTTAAAGCCAAAGTCAAAGCTTCTTCAATTGCAATAGCCTAATTGAAAAAAGCACTTTTGAACGTCATGTACAAGAAAAATTAAGAATGGATTCTAGTTGCCCTTACCAAAAGGTAGTTTTGTATTGAAAAGAATAAGCAAGAAACTTCTAATTAACTCTTTTAAAATCAGTATTTTATAATATTTGTTTATAGAATCACACAGAGTTACAAGTGACTGTAATGTACTTACATGAAAACGCCTATGTAAAAAGTAGATAATATAAAAAAAATACGATTATCCATTCATGCTTAGCGTATCTTAAACGTGAACTTTATGGATATTTACGTGAGTTGTTTTTTCGAGCTCTTCGCTTTCTGCACCTATGCTCCAGTGGGCAAGGATCCTAACTAAATGCAGTACCTTAGTGTTGTTATTTATTTAAAATTGTTCAAATCAAATCAAAATCCTATATTTGCAGAATATGGGTGGGTATATTACAGTTAGAAATATGTATCGTCATACTTAGGCTTACGCCATGCAAATTTAAAATCATAATAATAAATTACAAATTAATTAATAAAAGGTCATAACCTGGTGGTGGTTTAGGTCATTAACTAATAAAATTAACGAGATAGCTCTTAAGGTATCAAAAAACAACCGCAACGCTGTTAATGGCAATACCTACCCATTCTTTGGACTACGAAAAAACGAGCCCTCTGGTCACCTAAAAAGTCAACCAGTCGCTTGGCAATGTCCCAATTAATTAATGCAGTACCTAGTTTCCAACTACCTCGGAACAACTATACATGTGTTCGACCGCCGGCGATGCCTGAATATTACATTTGCTGGTCAACCGCAGTCACAAGCCGCATTAATTAATTAAATGTTATGTTAACAAAACGGTACATATGTTAGTTGACGCTAGATATAGAGATGTGTGTTTGGATGTTAATTTAATCAATATAAACATAAGGATAATTATGTTAATATAATGTGTTGATTCTTGTTTACAAGGCATGAGAGGTTACATTGGATATAATTGGTACCAAAATACAAAGAAAACCCTACTAATAATTATTATGATGCAAAAGTTTGTGAGGATGGATGGATGGATGTTTGATTATTACTATTTCACGCTTAAACGGCTGAGAGGATCTGGATGAAATTTGGCACTGACGTGAATTGTACTTTGGAATAACACATAGGGTACTTTTTATACCGGAAAAATGTATGGTTCCCATGGGATTATATATCAAATTCGAACCGGACGAAATCGCGGGTCTCTGCAACAATTTAATGGTTATTAACAGCGTAATCATTTTCAAAATCGGTCCAACCGTTTTGAAGGTTAGTCGTATCAATAGAGAAAGACAGATATTAAATAAAAGGTAGTTTTATATACAAGGCGTTGATTTGCAACCTGGTCAAATTCAAGGAGTTAACTATGCTCGTGATTCTTAACACGAATCAATAATAAAATAAATTGTTTTTGAAATCTCTTTTTATTGACGTCATTTTCAAATTCGAGGTAGCCATCTCGCCAGAGGGTTTAGGCGCTATGTACACATTGATATAGCCGCGCGACAACTCTGCCTACCGCATACGCAACTGGGCGATTCTGAATTTTGCGAGAGGAGTATTCTGGAATACTGTTATTTGATACTTGCAACAAAAAAAACAAGCATTTATTAAATATTAGCCAGGTATCGTAATTATATTTGATTACTTCTATTTTTTTATGACAAGCTCCTAAAATTTGGCAAGGATGCAAATCAACAGCTTGTATAAACCGTGTAAGAATTAATATGCATAATTATAACAAAAAATATCTGTTATTTTGAAATTACAAACACCATCCATCTCGCCTGTGTTCCCCGAAGGGTTAGGCAGAGGTGTACCAATGTACACTCACAAACAATTGCAAACAGATAATTTAAACTTTATTTATTTCTATAGATATGCTTGTCTACAACTGGGAACTAAAATCAATTACCTGATTACCCTATAGGACCCCAACCCCTACCACAGTTTAACCCTTCTGTTAACACTAGTTCACACACCCTGTCCCGTCTACACGGCAACTATTTGCCGTTTAATCGGATGTCAAACTTTTCACACTTCAGCGGTTGCCGTCCCTTTACTATACGGTCCGAAACCGTTTGTATGGAAACACTTAGGTGGCAAAGGCACATAAACCCGGTTTTACTAACGGAGTTTACTCTACACGTACAGTCAGCAAAAGAGATAAGTAACCAGTGTCGCCTAATAAATTTAAAGTTTTTCAAAAACCGCTAGAAGTTTTTTGATAAATTTTGTTTTTATTAATAGGAAATAAACAGTTTTTTAATTGAAGCCAAGAAGTCTGACAATCAGTCTAACCAAGAGGTATCGTGTTGCCCAGTTACTGGGTTGTGGAGGTCAGATAGGCAGTCGCTCCATGTAAAACACTGGTATTCAGCTGCATCCGGTTAGACTGGAATGGTGGATCGGTTAGGCCGACCCCAACGCAGTTGGGAAAAAGGCTAAGCAGATGACGATGAAACAGTTTTTTAATAAAATTAAATAACATTTAAAACTACCACTGGTTTTAGGGAAAACTTCATCTATATTAGACGGTCTGGTTACTTATCTCTTTTGTTGACAGTACGTACCTAACTTACCTACATGTACATTACATATTTGCTCTGAAAACTTTGACTACTCTGTGTAGTCTCTACATAGTATAAAATAAAGTCGCTTCCCGCCGTCTGTATGCTTAGATCTTTAACGGATTTTAATTTGGTTTTCATAATAGATAGAGTGATTCAAGACGAAGGTTTTTGTGTATGGAACATCACGCTACGACTGACGGGAGCGGAGCAGTTACTAAACACGTAAGATCGCGAGTGACACCTTGGGGTACACAGGAAAAGTTTTTAACCTTTTTTTAATTTTTTTTTGGTAGTTCAGTGTCAGTAATAGAACACATTTCCGTGTTTAGTAAAAAAAAAAATGTTCATCCTTATCCGAGTTTGAAATAAGCAAAACATGGACATAATCTATTCGTCATACTATCAATGAAAACTCGCGGTCGCCGCCCGCGCCCGGGCGCATGGCTGGGGTGAGGGGGTGGGGAATGCGCTAGCGCCGAGTGACAATAAAATATGGTTTTTAAGTAAACATGTTTCGTAAGCGATAACTTTTTTTTTTTAGTACTAAGACATATCAAAATAAAATATACGTGTTTATTATTAAAACGTGTTGAAGTTTATTATGGCAAAATTTACGCACTGGTTAAAAAAAATCCTGTATAGTTAGTGTTATATAAAACTGTAAAGTAGCCTCTGTTTCATTTTATTACTGGGTTTGATAACGGGCCAGTGTGACTTTTCAATTCATAAGTATGTACTTCCTAATTATATCTCGGACACCACTGACATCGAAGACGGAAAACATCGTTAGGAAAACTGAAATTATAATTAATGTAAGACTGAAATCGCCAATCCGCCTTGAGCAGGCGTGGTGATCAATAGAAAATAGGCCTTTGTCCTGCAATGGGACAGTAATAAGCTCCAAGAATTATTATTACTTTTGATCAAAAGGGTACATTATAATCAGCTTACAGATCGTTTGATCTCGTTACCGAAATGGATTGAAAAACCCATTTATTTCTAAACAATAAACTATAAAAGCCTTCTGTCGATGTAATCCTATTTTATACAAATAAAAGAGAAGTTTGGCAGCTTTGTAATTTTGCGCGTATTCGTAAATCATTTTAACGAAATACACATACATTATATACCATCACGCTTGTATTCCCCGAAGGGTTAGGCAGAGGTGTACTAATGTACTGTACACCCACAGTTCGCAGGCATATTTTTAGGTCCCATGTAATAGGGGGCGAGCCTATTGCCATTAACCGGGCACGAATCCTAACTCCGAGCTCCTACTGAGAATTTCATAGAAAAACCCAATAACACTTTTTGCTCGACCTGGGAATCGAACCCAGGACCTCTAGCGTAGCAGTCGCGAGTATAATTTTTAGTGCATTATAACTAGCATTTTGACGCGGTTTCGTTTGGGTAAAAGTCAAACCCTACCTTTTTTATACGACCTGTTTTTTCCCCCTCCTATAACTCAAGGGTTATACTCTAGTAGTAAAGATAAAACAAAAAGTCCTAAAATATTGCCTCGGTAGTCTAGTAGCCCTAAGCTCGACTGCTACGCTAGAGGTCCTAGGTTCGGTTCCCAGGTCGAGCAAAAAGTGTTATTGGGTTTTTTATGAAATTCTCAGTAGCAGCTTATAGTTAGGATTTGTCGGTGAACTTTGGTACACCTCTGCCTAACCCTTCAGGGAATACAGGAGTGAGTCCGAGAATATGTGGTCTAAAAATACACAGTTTCGAAGATATATCATCTATCATAATTAATTTCTTGCAAATGCGTTGCCATCCCAGAGATAAAGTTGAAATATCTCATGTGCCTGTAATGACAAACGCGTCCTTAAGCTTCATATGTCAATTATATTTCGAGATTTCGCGTTTATTCAGTGAGTGGATACGAGACCTTTCGTTTTTTATATACGAACGACCTACTTGCCCCGACATCGCTCGGGTTTGCCTGTGGATTTCCTGTCAAAGCCTCTTTGAAACGGATACGTGCAACTGCACTGACATAGACTTTTTTTTTTTTTTTTTTATAGACGGGAAATCATCAAATAACTTCCCCCCGCCCTGGGCGGGGCGGGAGGGAGTGTCAGACTTTTACTGACTAAAACCCATCTATGTTCCTTCATGTGCCCTTTGCATTCCGGGGGCGCGGTATCTCTTTCGAACAACCCGCAGCCCCGGCACTGACATAGTCTAACATAGACATTTTTTGTTATTCGTAGTTTTAAAACTGATGTATACCAGTTTTTACTCATGGCTCTGGTTATCATACAAAAAAAAGAAGTTCAAAAACTAAAATCCGATGACGAAAAAAATCACGTTCTAAAAAGTATAAAACAAGAAATCATTCTCATCTGAAAGCCGTGGTCGTATGCCACTTAGCCCTAAACTTTAGACATAGGTACTGTTTTACCGGATTTTATTACGATAGATGGTTTAGAAGTTATGAGGGAACCAATGAACATCCATACATACATACAAACATACATACCGGCCAAAGTCATAACCCTCCTTTTTGCTTCGCCGTAGTCGGGTAGAATTGTTTCAAATTCGACTGGTGGTTCCAGATATTAGCGCTTTAAACAAATAAAAAATCTTTTTAGCTTTATAATATTTGTATACATAAATCTATATGTATAGATATTTCGAAATTCAAAAGTCATTGTCGTTTATTAGCGTCTCTGCACATACCTATAATCCGGCCGATTTTTTACGACCTTTTATCACCAACGAAGAAATCTGTCAAAAATCGGACTGGATAACGGAACAGGTAGAGCCACAGAGCACAACAACCCTGGTTGTTCTGCTCGTTGGGTAGAGCTAATGTGCCTCAAGTTTAAAAAACAGGGACTAAAAGTGGCGACCTCCTTACGACCAAAAACAACTATCAGATTTCTTCTCTCCGACAAAGAAATCGGTCAAAATATCGGTCGTAGGCAGAGAGCCTTAGGTATAAACGAGAAAAATGTCCGATATTCAACAGTTGTCCTATTTGCAACCACTTCGTGGAAACACGACAATGTTTTGTTATGCAAATTGTAAAGCAAATTGCGTTATATTAAGACCATTCTACTTCGCCAACTAAATTATAGAACTAGGTAATTAAGTACCCGTTGTGATGCACAGGCATAATTTAATTTAATTTAATAATGGTGTGTTGCAGAATTTGTTCGATAAAGTTCCTGCGGCCCCGGTACGGAGGAACACGGATTGGTTTAAGTTAGTAGGTCTGGCATTGGTGCCGATTCCCTTGTTCACAAACTAGAACTAAAATTAAAGAATTGACATCTCTTACTAACATATAGCGAAAGAAAAGGACGGTAATATCTTACAACTAAGTTAGAGATGTCAAATTAGTTTTGCCTTGAACTATTCCGTTTTTTAATCAATGTGTTCTGACATGTCTTATTCATGTCCGTCCCTTTCTTGTTTTATTGGAGAGAAAAAGATAGCAATAGTCTAAATTAAGTTTAGCTTGTGCATAACAGAATCGACACCACTCTCTTTCGCTCCGCCCAGAGCGGAAGAAGTCATTTGATGATTTGCCATCCTTAAAAAAAGGGCATAATAGTGTATTGATTAACTTTTTACCGCTAGCAATTAGTCTCTTTGTCTTCGTATCTGGGATGGCAACGCATTTTTTGACGGGCCTGTTGGTCTAGTGGTTAGCGGCCCTGACTGCTAAGCCGGAGGTCGTGGGTTCGATTCCCACCCAGGACAAACTTTGTGCGTTGAGCATGATTGTTTGTTCTGTGTCTGGGTGTGATTTATCTATAATATGTATGTATTTATAAATTATATAAGTATGTATATCAGTTGTCTGGTTACCATAACACAAGCTCTGCTTAGCTTGGGATCAGATAGCCGTGTGTGAGTTGTCCCAAGATATTTATTTATTTTATTATATTTATTTGTAAGGCCTCTGGTATTGCAGATGTCTTTAGGGAGAGGTGACCACTTAGTCAGTCGCGCTTAGGACCACTAGACTAAGAAGGCAGTTACACAAACTACACCTCGTTATAACATTATAATTTGTGCCCGGTTAATGCCTAATAGGCTCGCCCCCTATTACATGGGACCTAAAAAACATTCCGGCGAACTGTGGGTGTACATTGGTACACCTCTGCCTAACCCTTCGGGGAATACCGGCGTGATGGTATGTTTGTGTGTATCTATTAATTATAAGTTTCCTCACGATGTTTTCCGTCACCGATGTCAGTGATGTTCAAGATAAACTTATAAGATTCATATGAAATACTAACTTATGCCCGCGACTTCATCCGCGTCAAATTTGATGTCTTATTATACCAAAGCAACTGTTCATTTTTCGGGATAAAAAGTATCCTATGTGTGTGCGTATATGTGTATGTTTATTCTAGATTACAATCTATCTCAATGGCAAAATTCATCTAGATCCGTTCAGCCGTTTAAGCGTGAAAGAGTAACAAACATCCATCCATCCTCCCAAACTTTTGCATTTATAATATTAGTACGATAAAAAGCCACATTAGCACTTGCCCGTGCCCGGTTGCGAACCCACACCCTCGAGAAAGGCGAGTGCCTACACCTTGGCTATCTCAACATCTTACCCACGACACTTACCAGTACGAAAATAATTACACCCGTGTGCAGAAATCAGAAAACAGCAAACTTCGAGGTCAAGGACATGTCCTACTCCACGGACGCCCTTGACCCATGGGACCTAGTTCCCGGCAGCATAAGGCACAGATCCGCTTGTCTCCCTCCACGCGTTGCCTCTGAAATTAATTACATATCGGTTTTGTGCCCACATGTGGAATATGTGCATTTACTTTGATGTTATGTAATGAGTGTGGTTGGGTTTCTCCTGAGCAAATTGGTGACGTGTGCTGGAAGAAAGTTTTGCAGTAGCAGTGTGGTTTAGTAGATGCAGGGCTTTTTTTTCAGATGGGATATCATCAAATGACTTCTCCCGCCCTTGGCGGGACGGGAGGGAGTTTTAGACTTTTATTGACTAAAAGCTATCCCTGTTCCTTCTTGTGTGCCCTTTGCGTTCCTCTTTCGAACAACCCGCAGATCCCATCGGCCCTGACTGGCCCCTCCGAATAATTTGCTGACATCTCTTTGACGCGCGCGTGGAACACGTACGCGCCGTAGTAGAGCTCTTTGTGAAGGAGTTCTTCCGGGGATACCATACCTAACCTATTTCTGCCGCAAAGCAGCGTTGCTTTGTTCCAGTGGGTTCAAGAAGTCTTCATCGAACAATTTTTCTTTATTCAATTCTTTCTAAACATGCTATTTTATGTCTTAAAATATTAAATATATACCAAAAATTTTACCTTATACTCAGAATTTTGGTTAAGTTTGGTTTCATGGACATACTATACTACCCAATCCTTCTGATATAATAAAACACCAACCAAATGTCCCTTTTCAACACCGTTCCCAAAATAAGTAAATCTCAGCTACCTACATCTCTGCCGTCCCCGCAACCGTTATCTTGATAATACAAAACCTCTTACCAAGTTTGAACAAGCTTATTTACCCGTGTGGCCATTATATAAAATTTTAATTTTATCATCGACTTGCAAAGCTCGCGGCAAAATAATACTGCGTAACTTTAATAATAAAAGCTACTGAATTATTCAGTCGTGTGCCGTGAGTTTGGGCGATTCAGTACCGCCGCCATCTTGGAACTCGCTGAGTAGTCAAAGGCCTTCTGAATTCTATTGCTTTGTAAAAAAATGGTGAATTTTTTATATGTCATTTTTTTCTTGATTCGGTTGGGGTAACATATTGATACGGATGTTGCTTCCTGTGAATGAAATGGCGGATGGAAGGACATCGTTACGAAATCTTTATCATGGATTCATTTAGACCCTCAAAAAAAAATTTTTTTCCTTCGGCTTTACAAAAATTTGCTGTTTCATCCAAAATGGCGGTAGAAATGGTCAAAATGTATGGGACAGCTCGTTTTTTTTTTTTGTTAATAGTAAGGCAGGACTTTTACCTATTTCAAGCTCCTATTTTACATTGTGCCATTGTAGCCATTTATTCATAGGCCTTGCCACGGTAATATTATAATACAGTACTCCAACTTCATACAAACGGACGAAACGCGAGCTATACCTACGCGCCTCGATCCTGGGGTGCGCGCGCGGTGCAGACAGATTAAAATACTGGAGACGGGCAGCCTCTAACGCATGTTTACGTACCGCGCGGCTGTAGGCATTTATTTCTGTCATGCGGCCGAGTTACACTACTGTATTATTATATTACCGTGGCCTTGCGAATGCGTTGCCATCCCAGAGACAAAGTTCAAATGTCACATGTGCCTGGGTGGTACTTCCCCGGACGAGCTCCTTCACAAAGATCTCGACTATACTTAAAGTTTTGGTTTGGCTCGTTTCAGCAGAATAAAGCTCAGTTAGTCTAATATATATTATAAGTTTCAAATGCTAGTTGCATTTCGTATGAAATATTACAGTTCATGATAGATAGTCATGATTATAGTCTCTCGGTTACCTTTTGTTTTTTCACACTAACTGATGGTTATCGGTAGAATTAACGGATAGTATATTGTAGAAGTAACGAACATCGAATCGGGATGGTTCAGTGAATAAGCCTCTCATGTAATTTTTTTTTTTATAGTTTGTTAATCAACTAATAACTGTGTGTCAGACTTTTACTGACTAAAACCCATCTATGTTCCTTCATGTGCCCTTTGCGTTCCGGGAGCGCTGTATCTCTTTCGAACAACCCGCAGCCTCTCATATCTGAGACTATACTGTAAGTTGTTAAAGAGTTGCATTACCTGTCACTGAAGTTCTACATTTTCAGATCTTCAAGAAATGAGTATAATCACCTCAGGAGACCGATCTTACTTAATTATGTTTTAATGGGTTCTCCAAACATGGAAAAGAATTATTGAAATCAATACGGATGACATGATAAAGGTACATAGGACCTCTTCCATTTTTAAAGTCATTTAAAAAGAACAGTCGTTAATTGACTGGCTCTTATTTATTTTGTTGCCACATACCATCACGCCTGTATTCCCCGAAGGGTTAGGCAGAGGTGTATCAATGACACCCACAGTTCGCCAGTATGTTTTTAGGTGCCATGTAATAGGGGGCGAGCCTATTGCCATTAACCGGGCACAAATCCAAACTCCGAGCTGCTACTGAGAAATTCATAGAAAAACCCAATGACACTTTTGATCGACCTGGGAATCGACCCCAAGACCTTTAGCGTAGCAGTCGCGCTTAGAATCAGTAGGCCAACGAGGCAGTATTTTGTTGACTAGGTACCTACTCATAATAATCCAGAATGCAAACATTTAGGTATCTTAGTCATATTGGACTCGATACTGTGTCATCTTCTACGCGAGCGAGCGTAGTAACTAGATATCGGTTGCCATGGAAACTGGGTCACGGCCGCATCGACATTTCTGATAATGTGGACTGAGATTTTATTTTAAAATTTATAAACGGGTGATGGGGCGGGAGCTAATTAGGTGCTGATATAATTAGCAGCTTGCGTTGACGTCATTATAAAAACGTTAATTTGTTGAGCGTTGATAAGTATTCATGACATAGCTTCGCAACTTAAAATCAGCAACAGATTTTAAGCAGCAGTTTGCTTTTTGGTTTGTTTCGTTAGCCTGATGGTCATAAGCGCGATTACTACGCTAGAGGACTTAGATTCCCAGGTCGAGCAAAGAAAGTGTTATTAAGGTTTTGCTATGAAATTCTCAGTAGCAGCTCGGAGTTAGGATTTGTGCCCGCTTAATGGCAATAGGCTCGCCTCCTATTACATTGGACTTAAACTTACCGGTGAGCTGTGAGTGTACATTAGTAGGTACTTGGTAGGTACACCTCTGCCTAACCCTTCGGGGAATATAGGCGTGATGGTATGTGTGAGTCCTACCAAATACCGGAGAAGTGACGAACCAATCAGGCACGCATCCAAAATTAAGGGATTATTCGTCACACAATTGCAATTAAAATTTTAGTGAATAATTAAACCACAATGCGGCAAATAGGCGTGTAAACTCAATCGTACAATGGTTACATGACGAATGGCGCCTGGCATTCAATGTTTTGATTCAAAATGTTTAATTAAAAATAATCAACACATATTTCGTTACACTGCAGTTAATATGTTTAATATCATTAAAACAACAGTGTTTACTGATTTGTGGAAAATATTAAGTTTCAATTTTAAATTATCGTTCATTTTCGTAACTCCCAGTATAACTGGATGCAGCTGAATACCAGTGTTTTACATGGAACGACTGCATATCTAATCTACACAACCCAAATATTGTACAACATTATACCTAATGGTTGTCACATTTCCCGGCTTCTGACTATCCGTAATGACTGTCAAAGATCTACGACTGACAGCCGGGACCAACGACTTTACGTGTTTTGCTTTAAAATTATCGTTGTGTAACATTTAATGAAATGTCGGTAGTGGATAGGAGCTTTTCTAGATATTAATATTATAAAGAATACCTAAGTTCTATTTTTGTTTATCCCGAATAGGCTCCGAAACTACTAGACCGATTTTAACCATTTTTTCACCAATAGATAGCTACATTATTCCTGAGTAACATATGGTATATAACATCACGCTACGATCCACGGTTTCGAAGCAGTAATCAAAAACGTAACAGAACGCGGGTGGCACTGCCAGGTACATAGCTAGTATAATAATATTGAATCTATACTAATATTATAAAGTTGAAGAGTTTGTTTGTTTGTTTGTTTGTTTGTTTGTTTGAACGCGCTAATCTCAGGAACTACCGGTCCGATTTAAAAAATTCTTTTTTTGTTGGATAGCCCATTTATCGAGGAAGGTTATAGGCTATATAACATCACGCTACGACTTACGGGAGCGAAGCAGTATTCAAAAACGTAACTTAAGGCGGATGAATAAAGCCACGCGAACGAAGTCGCGGGCAGAAGCTAGTCATACATAAATCGGTATGAACACTGTTAAAAATGAATCATACATAGATACAAACATTGTTAAAAATGAGCAACGAAGTCAATGATATTTTATTAACAGATATGTTATACACTTACAAAACAACAGAAAAAAGTGTTCCGCGCCGAGAGGCAGCACACATACACGCTTTTCATTCATTTTACATTTCACTACAAGTAAAAAGGATAGAAAAAGGACAGATTGATAAAACCAATAAGAAAAAAAGTGACAGCTAGATGTTGTCAATTGCGCGTGAATGTTAACAAACATTATTCGGGCACCAATCACCGCACGTTGGCATCATAGACTAACAAATTAACTAGGCAGAAGGTACAAACCGCGTGTACAGAATTTGTAGCCGGGATTTGTGCCTATGCAACGAATAAACACTATTTTTAATTTATTCATAAGTTTTTATGCATTTAAGTCAACACGGTAAAAATAAAAATGGGTACGGTAATTAGGCGAAATTTCTAGTCATTGCTTACTCCGAGAATGGCCGTATAAACGATTCATTTCTTTGTTTACCAACTTTTGCTATCCATTCTTGAAGCCTGATCTCAATGGTAGCTTTATTTGAACACTATCTGTGACATATTATGGTAACGATAAGCTATTTGTATTTTCTTTTTCTACTTATGGCATGTTTATTTTATAATTGAGTATAATTATGTAACAAAATTATAAAGAACTCTGGAGTACAGATGACTTTACTGCCTAATATTCGTAATTATTTATATATAAATATCAGAATATCAGGAAAATAATTGAAATATATTAATAAATCGAAGTATATTGCGTTCTTACATGTGGTATGAGATCCCTTGTGTTTTATTTACTTTGGTATCATAATTTTTACAATTTCTAAACGCACACGATGGCATTTTGGATGATAATTACGTAGCAGCGCGCAGCGTGTCACTCGTGGTCGTGCGAGAAACAGACTAAAGGCAATACAACCGAATTAGGTTGTTTTCTAGTCTTCACGATTTGCGCGCTCATAACATATCTGTTAATAAAATATCATTGAACGAAGTATATCTCTCCATCAAATAAAATCCGGACTGCGTTTGTTGTATCACAAGCTTTTTAATTGATTGCAATACAAAAGAATGGACGCTGTGGCGCGTCGTTGCAACAAAGCATCGCCGCACCCGTTTTAAACCTTATTCCAATTAAAATAGATGTCATAATTCTGTGACCAAAGTAGCTCGTAATACGACACGTGCTGCGGTATGATTGTAATGAAATAAAGTAATCATCATCATATCAGCCGCAGGTTGTCCACTGCTGGGCATAGGCCTCCCCCATAGATTTCCAATAGGACCCGTTGGAAGCGGCCTGCATCCAGCGGCTTCCTGCGGTCTTAATCAGATCGTTTGTCTACCTTGTGGGTGGACGTCCTGCGCTGCGCTTGTCGGTGCGTGGTCTTCGATTCGAGAACTTTGCGGCCCCATCGGCCGTTTGCTCTGCATGGCATGTGCCCCTGCCCACTGCCACTTCAATAAAGTAATTTTAAACTCATTGAAATAAAGATCAAAAGAACTTGATCAGAAACGAAATCTTCTGCGATGCCGGGCAATTCCGTGACATCAGTCAGCATTGGCTCTAAGGGTACAAGAGAACTTCAGAAAACGTACACAAGTGGTTCTATTAGTGCATTATTCTGTCTTAATTAGCGATCTTCATTTTAAACTTAAAACTCATCTTTATTTGTCTACTTATAATCAATTGTTTTTCAAACAAAAGAGGCCCCGAAACCGCTTATCTACCGCTATTGATTAAGTAGATTGCTTGAAATGAAAAGACACTTAAAAAAGAGTTGAAAGTGACCCTAATCTATGCAAATAAAGTCATTTG
Organism: Caradrina clavipalpis; assembly: GCA_932526535.1. Classification (NCBI taxonomy): domain Eukaryota; kingdom Metazoa; phylum Arthropoda; class Insecta; order Lepidoptera; family Noctuidae; genus Caradrina; species Caradrina clavipalpis. The sequence continues at coordinate 1,668,523 of OW052101.1, forward strand.
AAGTGCCTGTTTGTAATATTTAGTTATAGTAGTAGTGCGCTTTGTGAAGGAGTTTGGCCATGAAAGTACTACCACCATACCTATTTCTGCCGCAACGTAGCGTTGCTGTGTTGCGATTTGAAGGGTATGGGTGACGCTGAAATTATAAGCACATGAGACATTTCAAGTACTAGTACTTTGTCTCTGGGATGACAATGTATTGCAGATGTCAATAAAAAAGCTTTTTTCTAATTGTGTATAAATGTTTCTATGGTAGGTACAGTTCATATCAATAAACATTTTTATTAATTTATCGTCTGGCTGTCAGTTTTCCGATTTGAACCGCACTTTCACTAGCAGATAACTAATATTCTAACGAGTAACTTAGGCTAGTTTTATTTTAGAAAAACAATTAGGGTTCTGCGTAAAACAATAAAATACCCATAATAACTGACATTCATACGGAACAAAGCTAGTTACACCTAAATGAACAGCTATTTCAAGATGTTGAGCAAAATTAAACAACGAGCACTTGATTTCTCCAAGGAATTTAAAAAATAGACGGCGACGGGCGCTCTACGCTCGGAGTAGCAATCATGCAGAAAGTCGGATGTTATTCGGAGAAATGAGCTTTCTCGAATGAAAGACGAAACGTTATTCCAATTAAAACATACCTTTGTTAATTCGGATTGAATATCTTTGTTTGCTTTACTTTTCTTTCAATATTAAGCGCTAAAGCTTCTGCCTGCGACTTCGTTCGCCTCTTTGATATATTATCCCATGGGAACGATACATTTTTCCGGGATAAAAGGTATCCTATGTGTGTCTATGACATCCATCCATCAATCCCTACAATCTTTTGCATGTATAATATTAGTAGGATTGCCTCTCACAGATAATTTCTCCTGCGTGTACATCAGCATGGAATAGCATATAGGCTACTTTTTATCCTGAAAAAAAGTACGGTTCGCGTGGGATAACATATTTAATAGGATAACTATGACGCGAGCGAAGTCACGGAAACTAGCTTTCAATAAAGAGACAATATTATGACTGCCAAGAGTCATCTTACACAAGCATTTTGAACATTCTGTATATTTATTGTTAGTATTTGCTGCAGGTTGTTCGAAAGAGATACCGCGCCCCCGGAACGCAAAGGGCACAAGAAGGAACATGGATGGGTTTTAGTCAGTAAAAGTCTGACATAAGAGTGGGGAAAGACATTTGATGATTTCACATCTTTAAATTTTTTTTTAGTATTTATTTACGTATAGGAAGCCCTGTGCACATAAAGGTTACAGTTCAACCCCCAGCATCGAATACACTCGAAAGAGATACCGCGCCCCCGGAACGCGAAGGGCACATGAAGGAACATAGACGGGTTTTAGTCAGTAAAAGTCTGACACTAAAGGGCAGGGGGAAGTTATTTGATGATTTTCCGTCTATATAAAAAAAAACATCGGGTACACAACAACATTATCACGTTTTTTAATTAAAACAAAACGTACGTAACGTTTAAAACAGATTAAACGTGAAAGATGTAAAACAAAACGACGAGCAAGCGTGTCATTTAAATGAAAACATGCTACATTACAACCTATCCGTCACCCAGATTGGCGTGATGATAGTCCTGCGTATTAATACAATGGCGGCGTCCCCTCGCCGTGGTCTGGCTATTAATGTTACGAACGTGATGCGACGGTTTGGAATAATTAAATGACCGTGTAATTGCAAATTAAAATACGTAAGGGAGTATTCAGTTTCAGTAGGTTAAAGAATGACAAAGATTCTTACAAAATGGTGGGTCATTTGGGAGAATATTTTTCGTTTGCCTCGTTAGCTTAGTGGTCCTAAGCGTGATTGCTACGCTAGAGGTCTTGGATTCAATTCCTAGGTCGAGTGAAAAGTGTTGTTGGGTGTTTCTTTGAAATTCTCAGTAGCAGCTCGGAGTTAGAATTTGTGCCCGGTTAATGGCAATAAGCTCGCCCCCTTTTACATGGGAACTTAACATACCGGCAACACTGTGGGTGTACATTGGTACTCCTCTGCCTAAATATTCGGGGAATGCCGGCTTGATGGTATGTGGTATGATGTGTGAAGGGGGCTCTGAGTAGTTCTAAAATCTCGGAGCATTCGTACTATTTCAGACTTTTAATCAGATGAAAGGTCCGAAATCGCCAATCCGCTTTGCGCTAGCATGGCCATCAATGTACATATCTTGGCTGCATGGGAAGCGACCTTGGCCTGCAGTGGGACAATAATAGGCTGGTATGATGATTATTGTGCATTTGACGCTCTTATGAAAATGGTGTCTTAACTAAATATATCTCGGATTTTAGCAGTTCAAAATATCTCTGAAAAACCATTTTATTTTTGTCACCAGTTTCAACAAGCTCCTCCTTCAGAAGGAAGAATTGGAGCAGAAGCAGCTGCACCTCCTGCAAGTGGTGGAGAGCGAGAGGACGTCGCGGTGGCAGTACGCGCAGCAGTGCGATGAGCTGTCTAGTGAGGTCAAGAAACTCAGGACCGAAGTAAGTAGCAAATTGGATGCTTTTTATCTCTACATCTATAAATACAACTAAATAAAATTGAAGTGTCTGTTTGTAATTTCAAACTAACAGCTTTTTACTAAATGCATATGAAAGTATATACGGTAAGAACTTACATCAAAAAATTAATGTTTAAAATTTTTTTACGTCTGTCTGACTGTCTTTTGGTTTCGGATAATCTCTGAAACTGTTTCACTCACACATAGTTGAAGTTATAAGGAGTAATTTAGGCTACTTTTATTTTTGTTTCTTTTTATTTTGCTTTTTAATTAACAACACAACGCGAACGAAGTCGCGGGCCACAGCTAGTTATCTATATGTTAGGATCACTATCAAATTTTTGTGTCGCAACAAATTATCAGTTTCTGTTTGCTAGATGTAAACTCTTGTTCCTTACCACAGCTGTGCACCTACAAGAAGGAGCATGAACCAGCGACGCGAGCAGCTTCTACCTCCAGCTCCTCGCCGAGCCACTCGCCGGAGATAGACCCCGCCGAGCTCAGGAAGATCAAGAAAGTTCAAGTAAGTAGCCTTTAGCATCAGTTTCTCTATCTAATAACAAATTATTTGTCTGCTCCATTGGTCGTGTGGTCGAGTGCTACTGCTGAGCGACGGGTCCTGGGTTCGGTGCCCAGGTCGGGCAAAAAGTGTTATTGGGTTTTTCCATTGGAAATTTCTCAGTAGCAGCCCGAAGTTTGAAAGTTGGTGGTGTGACACCGGCGCGACGTGGAATATGAAATTACCCATTTTCCAAACTCCCGGAATAATTTTGAGGTATAATAACCAAATTTTTTCGAACCAACTACATTGGCCATTTGACCAAAGAGTCTCCGTGGCCCTGGAACGCAAAGGACATTAGGAGGAACACGGATAGGTGGTAGACAGTAAGAGTCTGACACTCCCTTCCGCTCCAACTAAAGTGGAAGAAGATAATCGACGATTTCATATCCTTAAAAAAAGACAAAGTCACCGAACTGTCAAAATTCCTGTACCTTGAAAGAATGGTAAAAACGTGTGATATTTGTACGTTCATTTCTTTTGTACAGAGTTTCTTCCGTGGCTGGCTGTGCCGTCGCCGCTGGAAGCAGATCGTGGACGAGTACATCAAGAGTCCTCACGCCGAGAGCATGCGTAAGAGGAACAGCCTCGTCTTCAAGATGGTTGAGGCTGAAGAGGAGTACTTGGAGCAGATGGAAATTATGGTATGTGTTCCTTACTTAGCCCTTTATTTATTTTACTTTATTTATTTATTTATTTATTTATTTATTTAACGCAGCATGGAAGACTTACAGCTAACAAACTAAATAGAAAGGAAACCATAGATGACAGGAAGCCAATTACAAGTCTTCGCGTGTAGAACTTGACAAAAAATTAAAAGTGAGCATACATTAGACACAGATTGTTGTTAAACGTTACACGTTAGTCTAAAACTATTCGATTTACAATTTAGGAGGATCAGATCATAAAATAAAAAGGTAATAGTGAAAGGTAGCTATTTAAAAAAGGTGAGGCTTAAGCACCGTCTAGCTGACGTCACACTAGTCGTAAAGGGATCCAAGTCATGTTGCTTACATATTTCATTGAACTGCTTGCTTGCGCGCACAATATAGCTATTCTGCCTATAATTGGTAGAGGTATGAGGTACACGTAAAGGCGGATTAAAACGAAATGATTTATTTGGCACACTAAAATAAAATTTTGATAAAAGCTCGGGGCTGTCAATATTATTGTTAAATATCTTTAACAGAAACAGACAGTCAGCAATCTTACGTCTATCTTCAAGTGGCAACAAATGGAACTTCTTACAGAGACGGAGATAATCAGTAGAATCGTAAGGAATCTTTTGATGGTAACAAAGATATTTAACAAAGCGTCTTTGGATATTTTCAATTCGGTCGATGTACCTATGATAACGTGGGTTCCAAATCTGAGATGCATACTCTAACTGACTTCTGACAAAGGTGCAGTACAAAATTTTAAGTGTTTTAGCATCTAAAAAGCTTTTAGAGAGACGCATTATAAACCCAAGTAATTTAGAGGCTTTTTTTACAATGACGTCAATGTGTGAGTCAAAAACTAGCTTACTATCTTGGTGGATACCCAAGTCACGAATAGTGTTGCACCTCGGCAAGGTTTGGCCCGATAGAGTGTATGTGGTAGCTAGGACCGCACGTTTCCTAGTGTAAGTGATAACTGAACACTTCAATGGATTAAGATCTAGTTTGTTGGCCCGACAATACTCTTCAAGACGATATAAGTCAGCCTGAAGTGCTGACTCATCTTCAAGCGATGATATTTCGGCAAAGATTTTCATGTCATCGGCGAAGCATAATAATCTAGATGAATGCAGACATTGATCGATGTCGTTTACATAGGCCACAAATAAGAAGGGACCGAGCAACGAACCTTGAGGCACTCCGCTGGGCACAGATACCCATCTAGACATGTAATTGTTAAGTACTACTGCTTGCGACCTATTATCGATATAAGATGCGAACCACCTCAGTAGGTCTCCACGAATGCCTATGTACATTAGCTTCTTTATCAGGGTGTCATGGTCAATCCGGTCAAATGCTTTGCTATAGTCAGTGTAAACGACATCGACCTGCTTGCCGCCGTCCATTGCGTTAGTAATAAAATCATTAAATAAAATGAGGTTAGAAGTGGTAGACCGTCCTCTCAAAAAACCATGCTGGAAAGAGCTGAACGAGTTAGCGAGTGCGGGATATAGCTGGTTGTAGATAATACGCTCAAATACTTTAGCAATAATGCATAGCTTGGATATAGGTCTATAATTAGTTAATTCAGTTTTAGGTCCTTTTTTATGAACGGGTGTAATAAACGCGGATTTCCAGAGTCTAGGGACAATACCCTGAGATAGAGACTTGGAGAACAACATTGAGATAGGTAGCATAAAACGGCCATTGGCCAATTACATTACATAAAGACATAAAAATATATGTTACGACATTCACGCGCTCATCTTCACAATATTCCAAATATACTGATAGAATTAGATTTTCTGAATCAAATGAAAATGAAATATTGTTATCTGTGATAACAATATGTATTCTTGATGAATAGATAAAATACTTATTTAAAACTAAGAAGCATAAGCCTTTTGCTTTAAAGTTTTTTGGCATAATTATAAAATTCTTATAATCTTTTTCTTTTTGGGGTTCTAAATCTAAAGGGTGCTAACAGGACCCTATTACTAAGGCCGCTGTCTGACCGCCTTTAACGGGCTGTAACATTTCATTCGGAGTAGATAAAAAAAAAATGGGAGGTGTTTTCTATATAAGAAACGGTTTTTTTGTATAGAATTATAAATATTATACGACAGAACGGGAAAGAGTCCCGTTCTGTGGCGTGCGAGTTTGACTCCCAGTAAACGTGCTTTTTTTGTCTCTTTAATTCTATAGTCAGTCAGTAACTAAAAGTCAGTTCAAACAAGTGCAAATAAAATATCTTCATCTCTCAGGTAACCTGTTTCCTACGCCCATTCAAAATGGCGGCTAGCTCAAAGAAGCCTCCGTGCACGCACGAGGACGTGAACTCCATCTTCCTGAACAGCGAGACGGTGCTGTTCCTCCACCAGATATTCTTCAAAGGCCTCACATCACGCATGGAGTCCTGGCCGACCCTGGTCTTAGGTGAGTGTTATAGGAATTTGTAATATTTAGAACTTTATACATCGCCAATTTTCATTCTACTGCTCCTGTAAATGCCCAATGATTATGGAAAGAACACTATTGAGTAATAATTAACACCAGGAAAGTACTTATAAATATAAACACCTTGCAATTTGGGACTTCCCTTGAAAAGTGAAAAAAAAACAATAAGCTGTTCTCTATACTTGATTTTTTTTTCAAAAATGGGCTAAATAGTATAGTGTAATATCTAGTTGGCAATCAGTCTATCTACTATTAATAAATAAATCTATACTGCGCTAATATTACAAAGAGCTAAAATTGTTCATTTGTCTTTAAGATCTCTGGAAGTACTGGTGTAATTACAAAAAATCGTTCACTCCGGCTCGAAGGACCAAAATATTACTACGCCCACAAACTACCCAATGAAACCCCAAAATAAAACAAAGGTTCAAGAGAGTCTAACGATGTATTAAAGGCGGTTAACGGCGGTTAAAATCAACTGCAAGGAAAGTCTTAATTGCTTTTGCTGATCCTGCAGTTTATCACAGCTGCTAGGTTTGGTGGCGATCTCTAACCATACAGCGGCGCATCACAATAGATCAGTTATGGTCGCAGTGATACCACAGCCGCACAAAGTAAAAAAAAGTCTTAACAGCACGGTCTAATTAAATACGGAATTGTACAAAACCATCTAAAGAGCTTAGAGCAAACTTTTACTTAAATAGCTAGAAAACTAGAGGTTTTGGGTTCGATTCCCAGGTCTAGCAAAAAGTGTTTTTGGGTTTATCTATGAAATTCTCAGTAGCAGCTCGGAGTTAGGATTTGTGCCCGGTCAATGGCAATAGGCTCGCCCCCTATTACATGGGATCTAAACATACCGGCGAACTGTGGGTGTGCATTGGCACACCTCTGCCTAACCCTTCGGGGAATACAAGCCTGATGGTTTGTAGTTAGAAAACTACACTATAGCCAAGTGTCACATATGTTTTATGATAAACTTGACTTCCATGTAGATAAAGTAGCGGACAGAAGCTTTAGTAAAAGCTTTCTTTAAACTTACAAATAAAACTTTAAACGCTTCATCATCATCGCCAATCTCTCAATCATCTCTCCCTGAATACTTGTACAGTATCAAACCAACATAATGAGAGTCATCCATCATCCCCATCCAAACATCAACCAATAAAAAAGTAGACAAAGGATTACACTTAGTAGTGCACCTACATACAGGAGACCTATTCGACATGCTGCTGCCGATGCTGACCATCTACCAGGAGTATGTGAGGAACCACCACTACTCGCTGCAGGTCCTCACTGAGTGTAAGCAGAGCCAGCCGTTTGCCCAACTCCTGGCGCGGTTGGAGAGCAAGCCGACCTGTCAGAGCCGGTCCTTAGAGACGTTTTTGACGTATCCGATGCATCAGGTATTTATGAGCTTTGGTTAATTGAAGGAGTCGTCGATGCAGGTGGTGTGGTTGACAACCTGTATGATATAGATGCTGTTGCTATTTGTGTTAATCAAAGACAGTTTGAAAAAATAGTTGTCAAAGAACTGAATAAATTTGCATGTTGTGATTGTAAACTCACCCTTATTATAGGCACAGTTGTTAGATGTCCCACGTTGAAAGTTTGAGGTAACTTTTGTCCCACCAGCAGTGCTGTTTTGTAAAAATCTTTTGATTATTTATGAGCAAGGAGCTTGCGGTGAGCTGTCAATCCTTAGCATGGTGGGTACTACTACGTAAATTCGAATTTAAAGATTTTTAGAAAATAGCACTGCGGATTACATAAGTAGGGCAAAGTTTAAGAAAAGTACGTGAAACAGTCTTGGTGGATATTTTTTGGCAAGAATATTTAAATAGGGGAGATTAACATTCAAAAGGCGTATTTCTTCTAACAATTTAGAAGAAAATTAATTACCGCAAGTGTCATTTTGGCCGTGCCGCGGTGTAACTAAATTGTTTTGGTGGTAGGAGCTGTCTGTAATCCATTTTTTTTCCCCTTTATTTATGCTAAATGTGTAAATTTTCTTTAATACTTACTTACATTGCATTATTGTTGGATACATTGATGTTAGGTTTTCTTTTGTTGGACCAATTCCACCAAACTATCCCAGGCAACAGCAACTCCAAAAGAATCAACAATTGTGACCACCAGAAAAGTACCATAATCAGGGCCTCTCCCAGTTGGAAACAAACCTTTGTGCCTAATAGCCTAGTTCTGATGTAGAATTTGCCAAACTCTTTCTTTGTCCTTAAGAGTCAATTCACACTGAAACGGCAGGGGCACGATGAGCACTTTCACTGTGAAATAATTTTAAACTTTATCTAAGTAATTAAAAGACCCAGTATCGCTTTGCCGCTGCCGTTCCGATGTGAATCAACGCTGAGACCTACAATATTCCAGATCCCGCGGTACATCATCACGCTGCACGAGCTGTTAGCTCACACGCCACACGACCACGTGGAGCGACGCAGTCTGCAACATGCGAGGGCGCAGCTTGAAGAACTGTCACGCCAGATGCACGATGAGGTAACGTTAGCAATGATTTTTTTCTACAATATTTTTAAGGTGATAGTAAATTATACAACACGGGCCAATGAAGTTTATTTTATAAGCTTTTATTCAACTTCAGTTATACAGGGTGCTTTGAAATTGCTCGTATTCCTCTCGGGAGAAGAAACTATGACTAATTTAGAATGATTTAACCCCTATCACTTGGGGGTCGAAAATCCTCCATTTTCGAGAAAATCTACTTTGTTTTTATTTTTAGAAAAATCTGAATTTTGGTAATTAAAACTTCACTTATCAGATTTCTTTTATAATTTATTGCAAGTTTTAACATACAACATAAAATCTAACAGTAAATTACACAGTTTTTAGCTTTAGAGAGGTTGGTCAATTAGTAAGCTATCAGATCATAGAAAACTTTTGGCTGAAAAGTGATAAGTTTTTTTTTATTAAATGTTAATTACCAAAATTCGGATTTTTCTAAAAATAAAAACAAAGTAGATTTTCTTGAAAATGGAGGATTTTCGACCCCCAAGTGATAGGGGTTAAATCATTCTAAATTAGTCATAGTTTCTTCTCCCGAGAGGAATACGAGCAATTTCAAAGCACCCTGTATACGTCCTGGAATTTTGCAATCAATATTCCACCCACAAGGTGGACGAACGACCCGAGTAAGACCGTAGGAAGACGCTGGATGCAGGCCGCTTCCATCCGGTCCCTTTGGAAATATATGGGAGAGGTTTACATCCTACAAGTGCGGCTGATATTCAGCCGCACTTGTAGGACGTAAACCTCTCCTACTATTACTACTACTACTACTACTGACTGACTGATACTACTGACTGTTTTACGACTGACTATATTCATCATAATATGATGATGATGATTTCACTCACAGCCATAAACTGGGCTTTTGGCATATTATGTTTGGTTTGGTTATGCATGATTATTATTGGTGAAACTATTAATTACGCCGAGTCATATATTTTGTCATAGGTCAGTGAAACAGAGAACCTGCGAAAAAACTTGGCAGTGGAACGAATGATCATCGAAGGCTGTGACATTCTTCTAGATGTCAACCAAGTCTTCATTCGCCAAGGTATGGAACACATCAATAATATGAACTTCAATGTAGGCTATGAAATTTTCAAGAGAGTATCTTTTTTAAAATTTTGAATACTCATCAAACTGCAATAGTAGGACGCCACTAATCAATTGACATACCTTTTATGAGTTGACAAAAGGCGGTATCCCCGTAGTTTTTGTATGGCAATATTAGTAAACTGTGACGTCACTTTGCCAACTTTGACGACACGGCTGGTGCAGTGGCCAAGCTATCAACTGCTGCGCTGCGTGTCGTGGGTTCGATCCCCGCACGGAACAAATATTTGTATGACCTACACATAGCTGTTCCGGGTCTGGATGTTTGTGTATGTGAGTTTATATGTTTGTTAACGGACCAACGGGGCAAAGTTTCTTACTATTAATTGATTTAAAAGCGACAAAAAAAAAAATTTTACTATTAATTAAATCTTTATTGGGGTTTTAGGACTAATAAGAAGTGGCGTTTAGAGAAATTGTGTCTTGAAATTACTAGTTAATACTGCCAACTACCCGAATGTGGATATGTCTAAATAACACATGAGCTCGTGAAAAGACATTCTTACTAATAACTCCATGTTGATGTCCCCAGGCACCTTATCCCAAGTGGTAGGTAAGGGTCGTCGCGCCACGCTGCAGGCGCGCCAGGCGTTCCTGTTCAGCAACCACCTGCTGCTAACCACACGCGCTGCTGGTGGACGCCTGCACCTGCCCCCTGCCGGCCGACTGCCGCTACATGATGCGCTGCTCATTGAGGACCCGGCTAATCATGATGACGATGGTAATTATTTAGATAGATAAATGGTATAGTGGTATTTATTTCGTGTTCATTATATACGTACTTTTTTTTCATCGACGTTTTTGTGTAATGTGTAGTAGGTACATGCAGTGTTTTATTTTATAAAGTGATGTGGCACTAATAATATATGTAATAGAGGACTGATCGTTGAAGAGCCAAATAGATAAATAAATGTAACCAGAATTTTGTAGAGTCAATGAAAAGAGTATCCTTGGAGTTAAGAAACTCCAAGGATACAAGCAAGGGAGCAAGAGCTCGTTCAACTCCATAAAGACCTACGATTTGGAACGAGCAACTAGCTTTAATTTTCTGACTGTCTGTCTGACTCTTTGATTATTCAAAAGTCATTGAAATGAATGCTTTGACTCTGACTTTAAGCGAAGTTACAGTCTTCCTAGCTTCATAGATATCTCCTCACGTTTTGATAGATTGAGGAGGGCAATGTGGCCGCTTTTATATTACTTTTTAACTTGATAGTTACTCTTAATTCCAGACTCAACATCAGTATGTTCATCACCCGGAGGTGACATCTATCAGGGCAAGGACTTCAAAATACTCGTCGAAGTAAAGGGAGAACAGATTTGTGCTCATTTAGGTAACACAATTTTATTTACATAAAACGTACTTGGCAAAACTGTTGTGTTTTGAAATCTTTCTGCATATGTATAACTCGGTTATTTGAAGTTTTTGTTTTTTTTACTATATACATATATACCTATATTTTTGCCACCAACAAGAAAAAAGAAAAATGTTTACTTGGTACAGAGTAAGAAAGTTTAACAAGATTAGGATTAGTTTGTAACTAACATGATTTTAAAAAGAATCAGGATCATGTGAGCTCACGGCTCAGATCCCATCCGTTCACTTCGGAAAGAACTCAATGATTATCTCTAACACAATTTTTGTTCATCCATTTCTTGTTGTACCTCTGCCTTTTACTTTGTCTATATTTAATGTGTTAAATTAACTTTGATCACAGTCGCCGGCAGCGTCGAAGAAAAAGCCGGCTGGACAAGCGAGCTAGCACAATGTATGGAGAGCGCGGCACTCACGGAGCTCCTCCGAGCTTGCGGCGCATGCGGGGCGGCGTCAGCCAGCCTGCCAGCCTGCCGGTCAGACAGGGCCCTGTTCACCGATGATGTGGACATCAGGTTCAGTAGGACCTTGAACTCCTGCAAGGTGCCGCAGATTAGATCTGCGACGCCGCAGCGGTTGCTGCAGAGGTTGACTGGTGAGTTGTTGATAAGGCTGTTGTAAATCTTTCTGATATTGTTTGGGATGACTGGGCGTACAATGAAAGGTGTTTCATTGGCTGAATTTTTGGCCAAACATAAAATTCAAAACATACTTTATTTATTTATTTTCTTTTACTTGCTATCTATACGCGAAGAAGAAGAAGATAGGGAGAAAATTTTATATAGGCTTTGAGGAGCTGTGTTATGAGAGCCTGATACTTAATAATGACTAGTGACCCGGTATAGCGAGACACGGGTGCTCTTAACCATACGTCACATTTTTTAAAAGATTTTCGATGGATTTGACGAAAAATTATTTCATACTAACCTCATGACTGACAATAACGAATACAACAAAAAAGTTTTTCTAATTATACGTATAGATAACGCATAGAATATCTGTTTAGCATATATTCATTCATATATTGAAAGACCTGCATCAAAATAATTATGTTTTTTTACTTAAATCTAAAATCTTTGCCTCATACCCATTCCAGACCTCCGCTTCCTCTCCGTGGACTTCTTGAACACGTTTCTGCTGACGTACCGCGTGTTCACTGACGGCGTGACCGTGCTGGAGGCTCTTAAGCAGGTTTTCTATGAGCAGTCGCAGCAGGAGATGGAGCTGGCACCACCACCAGATGCCACCAGGAAGACTAGCGCTGCGAGCTCTGTTTCTGGTGAGAACTCAGACTTTATGATGAACAAGTATCAAGATTATAGAATATGATTTTTGGATCAAGAGTTTTTAACACTCAATATTCAAGGCATGTGGCAATGAGTCTTTAACCTTTTGACCGTTACGTCAAAATAGCAAAAACATGCCCTCAGCGCCAAGCTATGAATTCATCCTTTAATACCCACATGGGGTTTGTTGGCACGGCTGGTGCAATGGCTAAGCGATTGGCTGCTGCCCTGCAAGCTGAGGGTTCGATTCCCGCATGGAACAAATATTTATATAACCTAAAGATAATTGTTCCGGATTTAGCTGTTTGTATATGTGAGTTTATGTGTTTGTAAATGCACCCACGACCCACGATACAGGAGACATGACAAGTGTGGGACAGTGGCTTAAAAAAAAAGAAATAGTCCAATATTATTGGTAACTAGGATAAGAACAAGACCGTTATTATTTTACTTAAATATAAATGGCAGGCTGTTACTAAAACTGATAGAAAAAAAGCACAAACCATTTCAGGTTACGGATCTGAATACAGCGACCGGGACTGGCAGTCAAGATTCTGGCGCGCTTCCCGAAAAAGTAAGTTAGCGATACTACGCAATGAGTATTGTAGTACCCCTTTCTCTGGAAAGAAGGTGTAAGAAACTTGATCCTATGTAATAAAGTTTGTCGAATTCTAGGCGAGGATGAAGACAAACTGTCTCCGTACCTGATGGCCCCGTCGCGAAGGACTTCCACAGTCAGTAAGGTAGTTGTACTCTTTATTTTTATTGACAAAACAGTTTATTATACTGCTGATAAGTCAAATTTTGCTGGCGAATCTCATAGTACAACTGCCGCATTCATTGGTATAAGATTTAAAAAAAAAAAAATTGAAAAGGCTTTTGTAATACTGCAGCTAGATACATCATTTACCTTAAAAAAGAAGCTAATGAAACACTAATTAGTCATGGTTATAAATCACGAGCGTATTCGGGGTAGGGAGCGAGGTTAAATACTCCAGAACTATTCAAAATATAACATTAATATCACTTCAGGTTTCTCAAATCGTTTTTTCATAATGTTTTTGGTGCTTTTGTTTCCTTGACCAAAAACTTTGCGACATTTTTGTTATACATAGACCTTTAGAATTAATGTTCTAAGGTTCTATGTATATGTTCTAATACTCCACAATTCTGTATACACGCATACCAAAAGACTGAGGAGGATAACAGTCATTTGACAATACCAAAGATAATGGCGACATCATCCAGTAACGAGACGTTGAAAGGTAAAGGTACATACCGTTTCTAGACAGTAAGTCAATCCCCACCCCACCCCACTCCCATTGTTAAGCTGAAGAATTCGTTTGTTTGTTTGAACGCGATAATCTCCGAAAATACAAGTCCGATTTGAAAAATCTTTTGGCAGTTTAAAGCCCGTTTATCGAGGAAGGTTATAAGCTTTATTACATAACGCTATGACATACATATGAGGGCGGAGCAATATAAAAAGGGGTGAAACCACAAGGTATTGCTAGTATAATTTTAATGGAAGAAGGAATCAATAAGATTGTATAAAAAAAAAACTTGATCATTAGTGTTGTTTTAGTAGTAGTAGAGCTCTTTGTGAAGATGCTCGTTCGGGGTAGTAGTACTACCACCACACCTATTTCTGCCGCAAAGCAGCGTTGCTGTGTTCCAATTTGCGCATGAGACATTGCAACTTTGTCTCTGGGATGGCAACGCAATTGCAAGGCCTCAGATATTGCAGATGTCTCTGATATTGCACTTAATATCAGGTGGGGCGTCGGCTTGTTTGCCATCTAAAGACGTTACAAGCGGTAATAATCAAGTTTTTTTTTTGTTTTCTATCTGATATTCTAATGAAACTCTTTCACCAAATCCAAATATAAAAGTCCAAATAATAAACCATATTGCACCACTTTAGGAACATCACCATCTTCCCCCGGGGCGATTAGTTCCGTGACTCTAGTCGGAAGTCCCAAGAAGGTCAGCCCAGTAAACGATCCAAGTTCCAAGAAGAAACCAGCAAAGGACAATGATGCTGCAGCCGCTGCACTGATGAAGGATGAGAGCATAGAGCTGGTGGACCAGAGCGATGAGGATGTTAAGTATAAAGAAGAAGAACAGGAGAAGAATAAGAAGAAGCCTGATGATAAGTTTAAAATATCGCAACGGTTTTCAGAGGTAAACTTAGAATTCGGTTTTAGTATATATGGTGTTAGTCATCATCATTTATTTATTAATGTAACCAATTACAATATTTAAAGACATAACACTTAAAAAACGATCATCCGTTTCATAAATTCTTCTTAGAGTACTTCTTAGAGTCCTACTTCTGACATACCAATAAAATCTTCGTCCATTGATCCGCAAACAGATCGTTTGTCTCTTGGATTAGAATCCAAGAGATCATTAAGTGCAGACAGAGTGCATTACCATCATCATATAAGCCGCAGGATGTCCACAGCTGGACATAGATTTTCAAAAGGACCGGTTGAAAGCGGCCTGCATCCAGCGCCTTCCTGCGGTCTTAATCAAGTCATGGTGTTAGTGTTTCTTATTAAATCTGCAGTATTTGCTTTTCGGATTAAAAGCCAAGAACCATAACATACCATCACGCCTATATTTCCCGAAGTGTTAAGCAGAGGTTTATCAATGTACACCCACAGTTTGCCGGTATGTTTTAGGTCCCAGTCCCAGGTAATAGGGCCTATTGGCATTACCGGGGCACATATCCTAACTCCAATCTAGATACTCCAACTAGAAGGTAGTCACGAAGATATTCAAGGGACAAAGTTCCAACATTTTTATTGCTTTTTGTGAAATTAAGTTTTGAAATGTTCTAACTAAACTTTAAAAACCCCCACGATCCCTGTACTGTTGGATGCACCTGTAAGCACAATACTTGCGCGTGCGCACAATAAACAGTGATTTTGCACACAAAAATATAAGTCTTTCCCCAGCTTTAATACTAGTTAAGTACTTAGTTTGATTTGCAGTATGTGTAGTTACCGGGAATGTGATGTTACTTTATATCCCTGTACTGTTTGTGCACTTACTCATCTTGAGGTATCGGCTCACTGCCTAACTCGCCGCACGCGCGTCCGCTCAGCTCCGTGGCTCTAAGCAAAGTGTGCGAGGGAGGGGGAGTATGCCCCGCTCCCCACCACACTATAGCGCGCGGCGTGTACGCATGAGACGACAGAACTATATAATATAATCTACAAACACTACAATCCCATATTAATATTTCATAACTCATTGCATTAGCATGTGAATATTATTATAACTGCAGCATTTAGCTAATCTCTTTAAAGTTAGAGTGGCAGGCTTTTTCTGCGTAAGCCCATTCCATTGTCGACTTTGTATTTGTTTCTTCTGACGTAGACTAGAGTAAAGAGCTTACCCTTTCTCTTAAAAAATAAACAAATAATTCGTTTTCGGATCTTCCTCTATAAATACCACACATAACATACCATCACACCTGTTTTTCCCGAAGTATATATAAGCCACATTTTGCCGGTATGTTTTCTCCATGAACGTGCCGCATGAACGTGAAATGCCGTTTAGATGTTCTGGTGTTCTTTTATTCTAGTGAATAAAAGAACACCAGAACATCTAAACGGCATTCCTGATACTCAAAAAGTCCCATCATATCTGCTGTCGCCATTGTTTGTAGAGTGACAGAAACACAACGAGTTAAACAGTTTATCCAACAGCGTGTGCGCACTATGTCGGAGTCTCCCCGCCGCCTGCAGCCATCATCAGCTGCTTCCGAAGCTAGGCGCAGGTCGGACAGTGCTCGGGAGACAGCTGAGGCAGCAGCTGCAGCTACAGACGAACCCAGGAGGGCATCTGATTCAGGAACGAGATTTGCTGCTCGAAGATCCGTAAGGTTAGATTTTTTGTACGAATATAGGTAGTCACTTGACCACGGGTATTGCGGCCAAAAAAGCCTGGGTACTCCCAGTAGCTGTGAGTCACGCCACCGGTTAATGGGGTAGTGTCCACCACCATCAACTGACATACTTTTTATGAACTGTCAAAACGCAATTCTCCCATAGATTTTGTAGTGCAATAGCACGCTGTGACGTCACTTATCGGCCTACTCAATTGACTAACTATTTATTGATGTTAAAGTAAGTAACAATTTAATTTTACAATAAATTGAAAATTAACCGGTTTTGACGGGTAAAATAAAGTGCTTTTTTAGAGAAGTTGTGACTTGAAATTATTGTTTTGTGGTGGACACTACCCAATTGTAGTAGAGCTCTTTGTGAAGGAGCTCGCCCGGGGAAGTACTACCACCCTACCTATTTTTCTCGCAAAGCAGCATTGCTGTGTTCCGGTTCGAAGAGGTGCCGGTGAAATTACAGGCACATCATTTCAACTTTGTCTCTGGGATGGCAATGCTTTTCAAGGCCTCTGGTATTGCAGAAGTTACCACTTAACATAAGGTGGCCGTCTCGTCGGCTTGTCTGTCCTAAGATGTTAAAGAAATAACCTAAATAAAATATTTAATGTTGTGCGTGAGAAGAGTGGGCGTTTGTGAGGACCATCATACAACACCATGAAGATCATTGACAAATAGTGGTTTAAAATAACTAAAACTAAGAAGAGAGCAAGGAAGCATTCGACCAAAAGTGACTTTCTATCTTATAACTTAGGTACTCAAACCCAAGAAACATCTACATCAAACACAGCCAACTGCAAATTAATAGGTGATTTACAAGTACTTATAATAATATCTTTTCTCAATATTCAATTGGCTAATTGACACCATTAAAAAAAATTAAAGACACAAACTTTTTAAAAATGACCCTCACTTTTAGCCCCGACAAAAAATAACAATTAACGGTAAAATAAGATTGTTAGTTAATTGCTTTAAAATAAATGAATGGTTAATCAATTGTGTTGTTAAATAAGTTACGTCACAATTTACTACTCCATACAAATTGTATGGGATAATCGCGTTCCGACAGCTCATAAAAAGTACCTATAGTATGTCAATTGATTGGTGGTGTCAAATATCCAATTGTACCTTTACGCATACGCCCCAGACAATACGCATTTATGTCCCTGTTTGTATTGTCATTAATAATAAGTACAGTGTTGGTCTGCCCACACCACACACATATACCCAAAAACCCACCACACCATTTGAATGTTTTGTTAATGAAATGACATACAGACATCGCGAATGCGCTGTGAATTTATTTTTATTATCGTTTTATATAAATAAAAGATATAACTTATATGTATTTAAGATCAAAAAATAAGAATTATAAATCAGCCTTTTACAATCAATAAGACTGACTTTTCAAAAATATACGAACAAATTCGTTTTTCATTGTTGTACTAGTATTAAGGAACATTTTTGGTATTGAGAGTACCAAACTAAGTACTGCGTTGTGAACGAAACCATAGCGCGATTTAGGAATCCGCCCGCCCTGCACAACGCCATCTATCGAGCACGGTGGAAGCGCGCGGGCCGGACTTATGCCCGGTTCCTATATGAAAACGGACAGTTTATCTTACCAGTCGTAACTCCTTTGAATGCTTGGCTGGTCGTTCTCGTTTGTGCAAATCCTCGTGACAATTTTGATTGTAAGAAATGTTTACAAAAATCTTGGATATAAACCTACTCGTATGTCTAAACATAAACTTCAATAACAGCGAAAATACGAAAGCGTTTGTTTGTTACTGTGGTCAAAAAATACCGGTCGGCAAGTTATAGGAATCGGGCATAAGTTTAAGTCCCCATAGTGGAATAAAAGGTTTTTGGGCACGCAATAGATAAATATACATAGGTGAGTACGCAGGAGATATTATAGTGCAGTGTCTGCACAAACAGAAGTGCGTTCCTTCTTCTTTTCAACAGCAATCTGATACAACCAAGGAGAAATCTTGCACAGAACGAACAGCTTTACGTGAGTTCCGAGCCACGGGGTGTCACACCACCAACTTTCAAACTCCGAACTGTTGGCAAATTCCTAACAGAAAAATGGAATTCGAACCCAAGACCCCACGCACAGCAGTCGTGATTATGACTACGGAACCAAAGGATAGTAGCAGGACTCACGGTGTAACAAGTCTAAGCCATTAGCGGCGATGCCTCGCCATACCTTACCACCACGCCTGTATTCCCCGAAGGGTTAGGCAGAGGTGTATTCACGTACGCCCACAGTACGCCGTCCCGGCCCCTTGTAATAGAAGGTGAGCCTATTACCATTAACCGGGCACAAATTCTTACTCCGAGATGCTGCTGATGCCTCGCGATGTCTGTATTCATTAATTGTATGGTCTACTTCGTGAAGTGTCGTCTTTGTTATTCATACCTATGTGACAGTCTCTTTCTAAAGTCCGATGTGTCGATTATAACGCTCGGGTTCTGTTCGTTAATGTTTACTTGGTATGTCTCTAGTGAGCGTCGCTACACCAATTCGTCAATCAACAGTGAGCGTCGACGATACTGGGGCGGCTCCGAACCACGATCATCTGTCACCTCTCAGGTTTCACATGCACAGGTATTAATACTTTTAAATATACAAGGCTAATTGCACAACCCTCTAGAATGATTAATATTATAATGATGAACATGCACAAGCTGATAAGAAATTTAATGGAGATTTGAATGACAAGGTAACAAATAAAAATATATTTTCATGGTTCAAATTAATTGCACTTTTGAAAAACTGCCATACAATTCTTTTCGATGATTTTGGTGAGGCACGAATACCTCAACCAGAGTACATAGAATTCTTGGCAGGACCCAGGATAAAGTCCTACTAGCTAAAGAATTTTACACTTTAAATTTCAGAACTATCGGCGCGAGACCAGTCAGCCAAAAGCGGGTGTCGTCATCACGTCCTTCAGGCAGTCTCACAGGAGGTAAGATGAATACAATCTTGATTTACATCTAATCCATTTTTATCCATAACGTATTATTATATGTACTTGTAATTTCAAGGATTGCAAACTAACTCGACTATTGAACATCTAGCACACATGGGAGCTCAATATTCTCAATGTTGTGGCATGCTAATCACCTTTTTCTTAACAATCTCAAATTCTTTGTAAATTTTACTAAAGTTATGATGCTTTTGCACGACATTTTATCAAGAGAAAGTCCTTCTAGCTTCGACATAGCGCCTTCGTACTTGATGACTGTAAAAATGATAATGAAACTATTAATATTGATTTAACAGCTTTGGAAAAGACCTCTTGTGGTGAGTGATTGGTACAGGTAAAAGATGTAGAGACTGAACCTTAGTAGTGATGCCGTAGAAGAGTATTTTTAATAATTCCGCTTTACCTAGCATTCTGACGTTACCTTACCTTTTTTTATCCATTTTGTAAAACCTAATGTTTAACGTAGACATGACACTACAGCAAACACTACTGATATCGTCTAAAACAATGAAGCAGCAGATAAACTGAAACATCTTATCCTGACGCCAACGAATTATGATACCTGACACCACTATATAGAATTTGATTCATCCGATAACCATCGTGTGTACACTGCACTGTTGACCATGAAGGACAGTGCTAAGCAGAACAACCATCTTCTCATACTCGTATATTGTTATCTACCTGTTTTTTCAACACCTTGTATTTTGTATGTGACCGCCTATTTTCAGGAATTCTGCTCATTACAAATTGTTGTACTGTGCGCGTTGAAGAGGTCTTTCCAAATGTCAGGATTCTTTTCAGTTTAACGTGAGGTGGATACAGCGTATTCACCACCATAATCACAACGTTCTCTTCATTATCACATCATAAATCAACATCTACAACTATCATTTCTTCTTAAAAAAAGAAGTTCACACACTGAAATACAAAATTTTGTAATTTTACTTCTTTGGCTTATGAAAAATTAGAATTAGATTTTTTTATTCGACATTAAGTATTCATAAAATTAATATTTTGACTCACCTTGACTATTTGATTAGGATAATAACTGCACCTTCGGTATATTTGTTGTTAAGTACTATTGGAATAGCGTGTTAATTGGAAATTGGTATTATAATTAGATTTTTATTTTTTCTAAATTCTAAATTAAATAGATTGACAAAATTTGCATGTTTTATAACGGAAATTAAGCAGTTAAGCGAGAATCATATTTCGAGAGGATAAACTTATCTTACTTATTTTTCTATTACTATCACTGTATTTTCTTCTCTCTCACTCTGCCTGTCTTTCTGTCTTTGCATGTGTAAACTATTCTATGTTAATTTTATATTCTATCTTTACTCTTTCCCATCAAAATCTACTCTTTATCAATTCATTTCAGTTTCACTTTGAAAAACACCATGAACCATTATCAGATCATCGTCTGGTCGTGAATTCTGATTGTCTGCATCATCATCATATGTCGTGTATTCACATCTATTATGATGATTTAGGAGCAGTACGTCTACCGCAGCAGTGGCGTTTGCTGTGGCCACTTCAGCTTCTTCAAACCCAAGATCGCCTCCACCGAATTCGCCACCAGCTACTCGAAGAGATTCGGTTATATCTACTGCTGCTACAATGAGAGTGCTCAATGTTTTGAGGTCAGTAACCAAATCTTACTATCCTACTTCCTACTATCCTACTATAATAATATAAATGCGAAAGTTTGTGAGGACGTATGGATGTTTGTTACTCTTTCACGCTTAAGAGAACAGATCTAAATGGAATTTGGCACTGAGATATATTGTTGTGTGGAATAACACATGTAATAAATTTTATCCCGGAAATCTATTATCATCATCTTCATCATCATCATCTCAGCCATAGGACGTCCACTGCTGAACATAGGCCTCCCCTTTAGATGTCCACATATACCGGTCGGAAGCGACCTGCATCCAGAAATCTATTATGGTTTCCGAGAAATAATATATCAAATTTGACGAGTATGAAATCGCGTGCAGAATCTAGTCTATGCTACATTTATATTCAACTACTAATTCAATTTAAGCATTTAATCTTTTATTTTTAACACTAGAAATTGTATTATTATTATTGGTTGTAGGCACTGGATCTCAAAGCATTCACACGACTTCTGGTCTGAGGAGCGTCTCCGTGGCCTCACCATGGACTTCCTCAAGGAGATAGAAGGTAGTCCAGGGTTACTGCCTGCTGAACACAAAGCCGCTGCCCAACTGCTGCGTTTGCTGGAGAGAGCTCCGGAGAGAACTGTTGATTTGAAGTCGTTGTTCATCCCTCCCCATGTAAGTTTTCCTTATTTTTTCCTGAATGTCAAAAATTACACCTAGGTCTGTTTACTGTGAACTGTTCCGTTAAGGTAACTGAATCCACTGACTCAGTGTTTAATGCAAAGTCATCAAAGTTAAAGTCGAAAAGCCCTTTGATTATGTAAACTATGTGGGAATTTGTTATTCATGACACTTATAAATAAATGTATTTCCTCAGGTGCCAACCAAAGAAAGCGTGGAAACTATTTCAGCTTTAGAAATAGCAGAACAAATGACTTACTTGGATTATCAAATCTTCAGTTCAATCAACAGCGAGTAAGCTTGACAAAACTTCTACACCTCTACCTCTCTTCTCTTTTCCTTCTGCTTCTTTCTTCTTTTTTCTTCTTCTTCTAATGGTTGTTACTAATATCGCTAACAACAATTTTCCTTCTATTAGGGAGTTCTTAGGACAAGCCTGGACAAAGGCAGATAAAGCAGAGAGAGCGCCTCATATCCTCATGATGACTTCCCACTTCAACCACATCTCCAACCTGGTCATATCTGAGATTCTGAAGAAATATACTTTGGCTGGTATGTATTCATAGTATAGGTAAACCTGCAATTGTTCAATGAAATTAAGGCAATAAACGCTTCGATATTGAAATTAGGTGACTTGGAATGCTACTCTGTGTCTATCCCCTTCAGTGAGCTCTCGGTGAAGAAAACTGACATACCACATAAAAATGAGGAGGATTTTTACATAATAACTCTTCTGTTTCTGTGTGATAATTTTTATAATTTTTTTTAAGACGATTTTATCATATAATTTTGTTCACGAAGTGGTTTCTTCCCCAGCGAAGATTTTCTCATGACAAAATGCATCACTAAGTATATCACTCACCATATAATATTTACAACATTCATAACTTTTTTTACCAGGCCGCGTAGCAGCAATAGAGAAATGGGCGGCAGTGGCAGACATAGCCCGCTGTCTGCATAACTTTAATGGAGTGCTGCAAGTTTGTGCTGCACTGTCCAACACCTCAGTTTACAGACTCAAGAAGACCTGGGAGAAAGTGTCTAA
The DNA here is from genome assembly GCA_932526535.1 of Caradrina clavipalpis. Classification (NCBI taxonomy): domain Eukaryota; kingdom Metazoa; phylum Arthropoda; class Insecta; order Lepidoptera; family Noctuidae; genus Caradrina; species Caradrina clavipalpis. The sequence continues at coordinate 1,691,306 of OW052101.1, forward strand.
AACTGTAAGCATTTCCTCAATTGGATGATTCTTGATAGTAATGACGGCCTGGACGCAGACCGCGTCTAACTAGTGCTTTTGGAAATTTATTGGGGAGGCCTATGCCTTACAGTGGACGTCTTGCTTCTGATTTGATTATGATAAATGACGGCACGGTTGACGCTGAGACTGGGTGAATGGCTGCTGTCATGCGTGTCGCTGATTGTATTCCAGCACAGAACTAAAATTAAATTTGTATGGCCTATATGTAGTTCTAAGTCTGATTGTTGTATATGTGAAAAATTCTCTGTGTCGGACAACGTTGAATGAAATAAAGTAGAAGTAAAGAAGTAGCTAATTCTATTTTAATATTTTCTATTTCAGAGTAAACAAACCATAGAACGAATGCAGACCATTATATCGTCGGAGTGTCGTTTTAGAATCTTGAGAGATGCTTTGCACAGGTACGTTTAGCTTTATAGAGTACAAGAAAATGCCTTTCTTCTCATATTTCACAACGTACTTCATATTGTTTGTCATTTTGTGCTTATTTTTCAGGTGTGACCCTCCATGCATTCCTTACTTAGGAATGTATCTATCTGATCTGTCGTTCATCGAGGAAGGAACCACAAACTACACGCCAGATGGTCTTCTTAATTTCTCAAAAATGAGAATGGTAAGTTAGCATTATCTTTTCTTAAGATTTAGAGTTAATTGTAGGAACTTTATATCCTCTAACCAATGAAAGCTCTGTTATTATTTATAAAAAAGTTTTGATAATAATATAAACTTTTATGGTATTGCAGATAGCACACGTAATCCGTGAAATAAGGAATTTTCAACAAACCCCATATAAGATTGACCATATACCAAAGGTAACGCACCTGTTTTATGTTTTTATTAAATAATTTATATCATATTTCCAATATGAAAAAACATCGCGCAACCCGCATTAAGAGTGGACCTAAAACACGCCCTTGTGATACTCCATTTTGAACTTTAAAATATTAAAAGTTAGTATTAAATTGATAATTTGATACAGGTATGTGACTTCCTGCTGGACAACTCGCTCGTGATCCCCGAAGAGCGTCAGTACACGCTGTCTCTAGAGCTGGAGCCCCGTGTGGCGCGCGGGTCGGGCGCGGGACTCCCTGCGGGCGCCTCGCCGGGCTCCTAGCGGCGGCGACGCGCCTCCCTGGCCGCGCTAGCACCGCTGCGCAACGACCGCTAAGCGGACCAGGGGAGTCGCACACGCAAGCTTCTGCAAACCTCAACACGTTACGTAGTTTCACTTCTATGTGTCTAGTTTCAAGTGATTTGCGAGAAAGATGCTTATTGACTTTCATAGTTAAGTTATTTTGATGTAAGATGTGTTGCGAGTGTTATGTTTGATTCTGGAAGATTGCCGGCCGAATTCTCAATCTCAACTCAATTTTAAGTCGCTGCTATGTCTCGTGCTGTCCCTGTCACTTCAGAGTGTGTTGTGGCGACAGAAAGACTTTCAAGTTGTTTTGGGAATTCGGGAGTGAATGGCACTGAGAGTTTCTGTTATGATGTCGTGCTATAAGTAAAGCCTGTGCATATTTTCAATGACCAATTTGTAAAGATTACAAATATCGATCTATTCACAAGGATCCAGAGAAATGCAACGATCCTACAAATTGGTCAAGACACGGCAAAACTTAGATTTAAGTAGTTTTTAAATTGAATTTTAGTTATAAATAGTATTTTAAATTCGATGTACTTTTAGTAGGAGTAGTTTAGTTAGCTTCTTAAATTATGTACCGAGTACTTTAGTTTTTGAAATATTCATGATTATAACAGATGATGTAATTTTAATAGAAAATTCGAATGAAAATAATATAATTTTGCTAAAGCTATACACGCTTCCGCTATGTGCTTATAAATGCTATCGAACTTAACTAAAAACACGTCTCCCAACAAATTTCCTATTTGCAAACTAAATTCTAAAAATTAAAAGGAATATAATATTAAACAAAGAAATAGAAAATAAATATTTAAGAACTATGTAATTTTATGTAAAGTTAATGATATAAAGAGTATGTTCTTCTTAGATTGAATGAAAAAGTAAAAGATGCCTACAACGGTTCTCTATTTTTGTATGATCTTAATTGTTTGTCAATTAGGTAGGTTATAATAATAAGCAAAAACATATCACTGAAGACATGTGACTTCTGATTGAATGCACTCGATATTGCAGCTATGAGAAATGAAGTAAAATTCTTGAGTTACGTGACAGATGGAAAGTATGCAAATGATTGCACGGAAAAGAGTACACGAGAGTCAATCGTGACGATTTAAAAACGCGGGTAATAAATAAAACGATAAGTTAAAAAAAAATATCATGTAGAAGACTAAAAATACCTGACTTAATAGAATGAAAATCGTTTTGAAAGATTGGGGAGCTACCACCATCTTTTAATTTAATATTACTCTGTAATTTCAGTTGTTGAATTTGCAGCTCTCAGCGCTGAGTTGAGCGTCGAAAATCCAACCGTGCAGAAGGCAAAGTAATATTGAAATAATACTGTTTAAGTGATTGTGGCAGGCCCCTTGGTGAATCTAATGAACATTCAAGAATATGGAAACTTTGGAACGCACACCCTGCTGTTATGTACATACACAATGAACGTGAATAATACTTTATTGATAGAGTGAGCGTTTATAACATAAAACGTATTGTTAGTAACAATAATAGAAATGAGAGCTTTTGTAAATAGTTTCCTAAAAGATGATAAAATATATAAAAAAATATTTAAGACAAAATAGCTTATTAAAGAATCGGTGTCTCCTTGTGGATGTACCCCTTTTTAGGATTTCAATGACCTCTAGTCAAATATTAAGTGGAATGAAAGGTGATGCAAACTTGAAATATAATTTAGTGCTTCGAAACACGGTTTCTCATACCTACATTGTGCATTGCTGATTGGAACATAAGAAAAGATGAAGGGTGTAGAGAAAGAGATAGCTATCTTATGTTGACTTTCTCATCTATGCGGTTAGGCCTAAATTAAACTTACATCTCAAATCAGTTAAAAAATCTTGATGGAGAAAATGCTAATATTACGCTTAGCCATTTTTAATGAAAAGGCATGAGGGGTATCAAGTAAACTTTTGCAATTACTTCAAATGAATTAAATTAATATGATGAATGCTTCTTATTTATGTACATACCTACATTATCTTCACACTGTTTTCATACGAATACAAAATACTTTTAAAAATAAAATAAAAAACATTTTATCAAGGATTGTGATTACAGCGTGAGATTTAGTCGAAGCGTTTTATATTGTAAAGCATAAATATGAAACAGTATGAAAGTGGTTGTTACATGTTACTATGGTTGTTATCGTCATTTCGACTGCTTTTACACGATCGTCTTAAATATTTCCCCTGTTATTCTACCGTGCTTGTTAGTTATAATGTATATTAAGATCTTAGGAGTACCGCAAGGACCTATACTAGGACCTGTTTTAATTCTAGGAAGTATGCTGGACATACTTGGAATTGTTTCTGTTTGTTTTTATTATTATAGGCATTATCAATTCGATAATTATGGAAGATATAAAGAGACGTGTGTGTCTAATTAAAGATGGAGGAATATTTTACTGAATATGTTTAAAGGTGAATATGAAAATATCATGTTTAAGTACTTGTTAGCATTTAATGTAAATGTTTTAGTAAATGAATATAATTTTCGACAGTATTATGATCTATAGTTATAGGTACTAATATGTTGTTAACATAATTGTTCTTTCCTCGAATCTTTAAGTATGTTGATACTTCTTCACGATGGCTGACGTAACTTAACGTGATTTCAAGTGAGAATACTGTCTGTAAGTCTTTTCTACGTCCTTTTCTATGTCATTTAATGTTAGTGTTATCATAGATTTTAATGTGTACTTTATTGTGTAGTGAGTTGAGATCATTGTCGTCTACAGGCATTGTTTTCTTCTTGGCAATGTCGACTTCACAATTTGAGAATGCTACTTTAAGATGTTACAAGGCGAATTATTATCTTGACGTCTCATAAGTATTCGCTTGATTGTGGCAAAGTTTAGGGTAATTAGTATGTATCTAAAGTACTGTTATTATCATTATAAATTATAAAAATTATTGGCTGTTTTAAATAGGTATTTAAAAATTATACTTAATAAAAATATTTTGGTGATTTTCCACTTACCTTTATATGCACAATTTTTAAAAGTATTATCACTAAAGGCTGTCACAATTATCTAATTTAAAGTAAGATTTGACATTTTAAATCATGACTTGTGTAGATAAGAATCCTTCATTTGTTTAGTTTTAATGTCTTCCCTGTAATATTATTTAAATTATATTTTTCCTAATTTAAGTAGATTAGTAGCCCTAAGATTGAAATATTTTAATCAACGGTTAATTAGATTACAATTAATTAAAACACATTAATTGTAATTTGATAAAATCGTAGTAAAATATGTACCTACTTATGAAATTTCAACACGACTACGCTTCGATTTTAAAATCTCTTATGAAGTATCCAATAAGGATTTTTAATGAATACGTAATTGTAAAAAATATATATATTATAAAATGTAGAAAGTCTTCGGATCTACCTCTTCAAATAAATGTTCTAAATATTACAGAATTATATCTAATTTAATATCAAAATTATATCATAGTTAAGCGTTGTAATTTTACCGTTCAGAATCTGAAAATTTCTTATTTACACTTTGGAAATATTAAATAAGTACGGAAGTTAACTGTATAACATTTTGCGTATATTCTAAATAGTGGTTTTTGCTTGGTAAGTTTCTTTAGAGTTGGTACCATATCATACTGTATTGATCAACTTGTATAGTGACGTTACCTAAATTTAGTTACCAATCGGAAATCACTAGCCTTTCAAATGATTGATATAATTATGCAATGTTAGATTTATTATATACAGGGTGTTAAAAGACACTTAACAGAGCTACAAGTAACATTCTTCTACTCATTGCGCTTCCTTGAAAACGTTTGCCATCATCATCATATCAGCTATAGGATGTCCACTGCTGGACATAGGCCTCCCCCAGACATTTCCAAAAGGACTGGTTGGAAGCAGCCTGCATCCAGCGTTATCAACCCATCTGTTACGGAAATATTGTAGATTAAAGTTTCTCTAAGTGTTTTAAAAAAAACAAGTTTTAATTCCGAAATGTTTTAATACTCTTACGACCTCTGTGCTATTGTATGCACCCAATTATTGTGCTCATGCGCCCATAAGCACAATAATATTCGTGTGTACATGGTAGGTATAAAAGCAATTATTTTCCACCATCACGCCTGTATTCCCCGAAGGGTTAGGCAGAGGTATACCAATGTACAACCACAGTTCGCCGGTATATTTAGGTCCCATGTAATAGGGGGCGAGCCTATTGCCATTAACCGGGCACAAATCCAAACTCTGAGCTGCTACTGAGAATTTCATAGAAAAACCCAATAAGTAACACTTTTTGCTCGACCTCCTCGTCCTCGTTTGACTGCCTCGTTAGCCTAGTGGTCCTGAGCGCGACTGCTACGCTAGAGGTCCCGGGTTCGATTCCCAATTATTTTCCTCACGAAAAAATGTTGTTTCCCAGCAATCATGTTTGCTAAATGTTACTTAGGTCGATGGACTATGCGTAGTTAACTGGCATGTGTCGTGTTTTTTAACACCCTGTATATACATAGTAGGTGCTTACAAAGTAATAATATTATGGTTTATTAAAGAGTCCTGTATTTTTTCTATAATTGTATAAGTAACTTTAAGATATCATTTGTTTAGATTTCCTTTCGCAGATGACTTATTTCGACGCGTCGCGAGATTGTTACGGCTGATGGCTAAAATTTTGAGAATAGGTATGAAAAAAAGTTTTAAAAAATTTGTTCGATACTAGAAAAATCACCTGTATCCGTGGGTGTATTTACAAACATATGAAGTCACATACACAAACAGCCAGACCCGTGCCCCACGACAAAAAGCGCAGCAGACAATAGCTCAGCCACTGCGCCATCAATCATTATTGTCAAATATCAATCAATCATAAATTAAAAGAGCTTAAAAAGAAATATGTAAGAACAAAGCATGGCAATAACATTCAGTACTACCTACCTCCTGTTATACGGCGAACAATGCAGGAATCAACTCTCACTTTGGCATTGTTCCAACAGCTAATTTTAGTGTTCCACCAGCCGCTTGTAATGGCACAGTAATGCTTGTACTATTGATGATTATTGTCGATAAACTGACAGTTTTAGAACCAACCGTGGCTTGATCTCGCGGCGCGTCTAGAGAGCTTTGGCTTTGGGGAACGTAGTAAAGATAGGTAACGTTACTGTTACGGGTAGTTTTGTTATCAATAAGGACACTGAATTGTAAATTGTAATTCAGTAAAAACAGAGTCCTTTTTGGTAACAAACTACATTTTATTAACGTTCAAATTCCTATTAAAACGGGATGAATAGACGAAACTTTATTTCGTATATTCACCCCTATTTTACGGCGTGGTGAAAATTATTTTAATATTTTTAAATTATCATTTTCTCTTCATTTATGACAGAAACACTACCTATTTATATGCTTATTATATATTATAGTTACTTATTTTTACTACGTTACCTAACGTACAACAAAGCTGTAAGTTATAAAGCTGTAGGTAATCTGTGAAATATATTGTGAATTAATTTAGTCAAATTTAGCAATTATTTATGAATTTCGACAATATAAGAAGAAAGTACAGAAATATCAGAATATATTATTATATAAGTTTATCGTGAAAGATATATGTATAATAAGGTGTATAAATTAATCGTCATGACTTTATAGATACTGTTCAAGGGGTCATCGGGGCTCAAATAAGTAGTGTAAGGGGACATCGTTACCAGAAGTTTTACCATTGACCACCAAGAATCAGCAGTTCTGTTTAAAAAAAATCTGTTGTTCCATACATTTTGATCGTGAAGGTATTATACTTTTGAGCTGACGTAGCTCAAACGGCTGCTCAACTTAAATGGGGATAGGCAGGACATTTCTGCCGCATGCCGGACAAACTGTGGGCCCGAGTGGGCAAAACTGGTGCCCTGATACAGTGAGTCGGGGTCGCGGTAGGCCACCAAGGAGAAGGCGGGACGAACAGGAATCAATTCAGTTCATTCCGCCATCTCCTTGAAAACTGGAAGGATGAAGTACGAAAACGTGAAGCAGTGAAGAAGTAGAGGGATCGAGCCCTGTGCCTAGGAGTGAGATAGAACAGGCCAACAAAAAAATGGAACAGTAGATTATTTTTTTAAGATTTGAAATATTTAAAACTCTGGGAGGAATCTAGAATCAGGTCAATCTATCTATCTAAAGTTTTCGTTACTATGTCCCTTCCACCACATATATCACTAATATTACTTATATTAAAATAGTACGTACTCATATTTAAAATGTCTAGTTTTATCAACTTTAATATATAATAAACAATTCTAAATGGAACCCAATGTACAACATAAAACTTTACTAATACGCGTCAGATTCTAAATACATAACATTCTAAATAAGACAAGGTTACAAACCTATATTTTGAAAATGCTTCAATTCAATTGGTTGATTTGATCATTGTTGATTGATTGATACGTTTTCAGCAAGAGCAACTAGATTCAACTTTCTGACCCACTAATTGAGAATTCACAAGTGCTTGTAGATACATGGTTTTATTAAAATAAATGCTTTGACTTTAACTTTATTGTTCAGTTCATCTTACCCAAGTAAGTCCCGTTGGACATCGCCCCATCAGAAATATAATGATTAATTCAAATAAAATTGGAAAAATCATCAGAATTTCAGGTTACTAGGTGTTTAGGCATCGATTAAAACTATGACAACCGATTGAATTGAAGCACCATCATTTCCGGGCTTAACTGATATTCTAAATAATCATAATTTGGCTGTGAATAAGATCAGATTTGTAATAAAACTAATAAACTAAAACCTCGTGAACTATATAGATGTTAATAATATCCCGATGACCCCTTTAAACTTTATTTGTGTAGACAAAACTATAGATTATATCGCTCAGTGATAGATTTTAACGAAATATATTAATTCTTCTGGGTAAGCTCACTCCATAGTCGACTTTGTCTTTGTGACCTTTGACCTAGGACTAGAGTTAAGATCAAACACAACTCGAAAAAATAGGTGAAAAATAAAATATACAACTTTATTTTTTGTTTACTATAAACCTGAGAAGGGGTCATTATCCGTACATTGTATAAATACATTTTACAGTGGGACTAACCCTAAAAACGCGATGAAAAAATCGGCTGATCCAAACGTTTTTTTCGTAATTTCATGATTAATCCCATAGGTAAACTTATTAATAATGAATGAGTACAATGAGCCCTTTTAATTTTCAGCTAGTTGGTACCTACTTGGGTAATTTCTAATATTATATTTTCAAAGATAAACAAAAAAAATACTACCTAAACATACCGGCAAACTGTGGGTGTACATTAGTACACCTCTGCCTAAACCTTCAGGGATTACAGGCGTTATGGTATGTTATGTTCATCAAAGATTATGTAATACACAGGTACATTCTGAAGCCAAGAATTTCCGTAACGATACAAACATTATCACTAACTCAGATCATTTTATTTAAATTTTCTATTAGCGTCAATTTGAACGTTAACATATTGCCATGATGTCATCATGATGTTTATTAAATTTTCCTGTCTATGAAATTATTCTATTTTTAAATGTGTAATTCCAACTAGAACTGGCTTTTACTGTAAATCATCTAGTATTATTCATCAGTATTTTACGTTTCTCAACTGCATTGTCTCTGGGATGGCAACGCATTTGTAAGGCCCCTGGTATTGCAGATGTCTATAGGCAGCGGTGACCACTTAACATCAGGTGGACCGTGGGCTTGTTTGCTATCCAATAGCATAACAAATTTTCTCTCGTTGATAGTGTGACTGCTGTGATCGGTGCGTCTTCGGTTTAATTCCCGAGTAGGGCAGTGACATTGGCATTTGCTGTCAGGATGTTCTTAGTAGCAGCTAATAGCACTTGGTTTAGACCTAGCAGAGATTAAAACAAATCGTCGATGACTTATATATTTTTTTTAATTTCATAGTTATTCGAAAAATAGTTTTACTGAACTGCTTAATACATGAATGAGGACTATTAAAAAAAAAATATCATGCATATTCCTTACTAGTTTATCCTCTATTTGACTAACAAATCGTAGCTGTAATACATCTTTACCAAAATGATAATAAAGTTCAATTTAGCGTTACCGGGTTTTTGGTCCTTATTTGTTCTTAATACTGCTCCTAGTTTCCTCATTATAATGTCGGTATGCACTATGACGGTCGCCTGTACAAGTAGGTACTAATATTGACATAAATGAATCTAGTCTGTAATAATACTTCAACGTGTGATGATCAACTGTTTAAACATATTGTTCATAGTAATATGTTTTAAGATATTGCAGTAGTTGATTCAAGAAGAATTGATGAGAAATAAGGCATTTCAGATTTTAGATCAGGGATGGCGAACCTTTATTGGTGAACATGTCATTATAGGATATCTAAATAGAATAATTATTTCAGTTTGAAAGGATAAAACAGAATCAATATAAGTAAAAATGTAAACAGCAAATACCAAAAATAAACCTCAGCAATTACCGGCGGATTTTTCTAAAACAAACATACATACCATCAGTACCATCACGCCTGTTTTCCCCGAAAGGTTAAGCAGAGGTGTAACCAATGTACACCCACAGTTCGCCAAATATGTTTTTAGGTCCCATGTAATAGGGGCGAGCCTATTGCCATTAACCGGGCACAAATCCAAACTCCGAGCTGCTACTGAGTATTTCATAGAAAAATCCAATAACACTTTGCTCAACCTGGGAATCGAATCCAAGACCTCTATCGTAGCAGTCGCGCTTAGGACCACTAGGCTACCGAAGTAGTTAGAACAAAATACAAAATCTAAAACAGAATATTTCATAAAAGCCGGGTCCAGGAAATTACAATCACAACAAAAAAAGAATGAGCCATAATAGCCCAGTTATTCTTGAGTTTTGCGCTTAGCAACACATTTAGCCATTATTTTTTTATGACCAGCTAATTATCCGCGATTTGACCCGCGTTACGTGTTTGGTTACTGCTCTGCTCCCGTGTATCGTAGCGTGATGTTATAATTATAGCCTATGTTACTCAGAAATAATGTAGCTATCTATTGGTGAAAATCGGTGCAGTACTTTCGGAGCTTATTCGGTACAAACACACAAACAAAAAAGTGTTTTCTCTTTATTATAATGTAAATAATGTTCCCTTTAATATGGATAAAGTTTTCCTTTTTAATCTAAATCTTCGTCAATTTATCACTGAGCGAATACAAAATAACTCTATCTGTGAATTAAATGTACTTACCTCCATGTAAATATATGTTTAGATAATTATATATTATACAGTTCATACAAATGTATTAGATTATGTTCCTATTCTGTATACTGTAGTCCCGGAGTCCACGGTAAGTCAGTGCATTGTATCATTGCGCCGGTATTATTTGGGAATTTTTAACCAATGTCATATTGTTTTTTCGGAATTGGCTTGGTTGGTATCTAATAAAGATGTCTAATATCAAAGCAATGGAACTATAATAGTCGTTCTTCCTAAATTTTAAAACAGAAAACTAAAATACATAATATAATAGGGTACACATATAGATTACTAGCTTTTGCCCGCGACTTCGTCCGCGTGGATTAATAGTTCCCGTTCCCGGGGGATTTCCGGGATGAAAACTATCCTATATCCTTTCTTGGGTCCCAGACTATATCTGTACCAAATTTCATTGAAATCGGTTCATTAGTTTAGGCGTGAAGAAGAGACATACAGACAGACAGACAGAGTTACTTTCGCATTTATAATATTAGTAAGGATGAGTGCTGGTGAAATTACAAGAGACATTTTAACTTCGTCTCTGGGATGGCAACGCATTTGCAAGGCCTCTAGTATTATAAACAGCGGTGGCCACTTAACATTTGGTGGGCCGTCAGCTAATTGCCATCCAAAGATATAAAAAACATCAGATAGAAAAAGCACTAAGCGATTAAAAAGTAACTCGAAAATAGTCTTTTTATAGTCACTCTGTAAAAATACTATTTTCGGCAATAAGGTGAAGGCATAAGGTCGATATTGTGTTAAATTAGTTACGCTGTCCAATTTAAACCCTCCACGATACCTTTTATTGTGTTGTTTGTAAGGAACCATCGAAGTTTGTAGTTAATCAATAAATAAAGCGAATAATCTCGAAAAAAGAACACGTGTAAATAAAAACACGATTGGAGACCTGGCTATAAATTATCAAGAGATTAACCGGAATCTAGGACCAGTTTTTTTTTAATTAATGAACTTCCTTTGCTTATGCATTATAAAACTTGCGTCTGCTCGCGACTTCGTTGTTTTTTTACCTGCTTTCGGGTACGTCTGTGGTTGCTGCTTCACTGCTTAACTCCTGTGTGTCATAGAGTAATGTTAAATAGCTTATACTATTCCTCATGAATCTGGGTACCTTTCCTATAGCACCTATCAAGAATATTTTCTCCAATCCGACTGTTAGTTTCAAAGATTAGCGCGTTTAAACAAACAAACATGAAAACTAAGCCGTATTTTATTAGAATTATTAGTTGCCTAATAAAACTAACAAAAACAGATTTTCGAGATTCTATTATTACAACTGCCCGTGAAATCATCCACAATGCTTTTTTCACCCGCATTTAGTTACGTCTTTGGTAATTGCTCCACTCCCGTGTGTCGTAGCGTGATGTTATATAGCCTATGTTACTCAGGAATAATGTAGCTATCTATTAGTTCAAAAATGGTTAAAATCGGTCCAGTAGTTTTGGAACCTAATCGATACAAACAGAAAATGCTTTCCTCTATATACTATTATTAAGTATGGATATGCTCAAATATAATGCCTTTTACAAAAACAACCATAGTTTAAGGTATGGAAGGTGGTAGGTAGGTATGTTCCTATTCATTACCTATTCATGACTTTGGTATGAGCATTCAATTGTCTGTCCTTTCGTATCGTATTGCTATGTAAATGAACTCATGTACAAACAACAAAGCTATTTGGTGTACAGGCAAAATTATTCATCTTTCAACTACACTGCCAATATTCAGTTTTATTGTATGCGTAATTACTTTTTAGCACACTTATGTGAGTTATTTAAAAGAATTCACTGCTCAGCACACTAACAACTATGTTTAAAAGTAATCGCAAGTAAGCATAGCATACCATCACGCCTATCTTCCCCGAAAGGTTAGGCAGAGGTGTACCTATGTACACCCACAGTTCGCCGGTATATTTAGGTCCCAATTAATAGGGGGCGAGCCTATTGCCATTAACCGGGCACAAATCCAAACTTCGAGCTGCTACTGAGAATTTCGTAGAAAAACCCAATAACACTTTTGGCTCGACCTGGGAATCGAACCCAAGACCTCTAGCGTAGCAGTCGCGCTTACGACCACTAGGCCAATGACGCAGTTACAGAGGTTAGAGTGGTAGAGGCAAGTAAGCTGTATACCAAATAGCTTTGTTGACTGTACCTATGTCGTTTCGACAGTAAAAATATTCGTTGAATGTCCTTGAATGTCTCAATGATTTTAATATACTTAAAGTTTTATTTCTTTCTCTATAGGTTGAGTGACTTCTAGAATTAATTTCATAATAATTATTTTGTCTTTATTTTTTGTTTATGGTTTCAAGGTTATTTTTTATTACCTATTAGCTTCTGCCTCTAGCTTGCGAGGTAGTTAAATTTGCCATAAAACAATTATGGCAGCATTTTATTTATTTATTATTTAAACTTTTTGTACAAAGGCGGACTTAATGATTTAGGCATTCTCTACCAGTCAACCAAAGGTGGTGAAGAGATGATATGAGCAATGCAAATTATTGTACCAGAGAACTCAAAACAATTACATAAATCAATTGAAACGTACACAATTACAAAATTATTAAAATTCTCTAAAATTTCGTTCGCGTCAAATTTGATATGGTTATCCCACGCTTTGTGTTAATCCACATTACAATTTATCTCAGTGCCAAATTTTATCCAGTTCCGTTCAGCCAGTAACGAACATCCATCCATCTATCCAACCTCACAAACATTCGCATTATTATATTATACATATGGGATAGTAGGATTCAATAAAAATATTTTAGTTTTCTATCAGAGAAAAAAAAATGTAATTGAATTTGTAGATACTTCCAGAGATTATGTCTTCCAAGAAACATTTTTTTCTTTATAGTTCCATAGTATTAATTTGTTTCTAGAGTAGAAGTAGACAGAGGTCTACTTCTACATTACTGTTCATACGAGTACTTTCTATTTATGTCTACTCAATATGTCCAATATATTTAAGTGCATACTGGCACTTTTATAACAAACATAAAATTAACGATCGCAGGTCAACGTAACCTGAGTCAAATCGTCCGTCACATTGATGCCGATTCCGAGTAGAAACAGTACACGTCACACATTACTTTTATTCATTCACTAAGGTGCAGCGCAGACGGCACACTTTTTGTGCGATCGAGTCTGCGGCGCACTAAAAGTCTGCATGGGGCGCGCAAAATGTCGGTCGCGGATTTTTCACAGACTGCGTTACGGATAGTCTGTCGTCTGCGCTGCACCTAAAAGTTAAACAACGGACTCTTGTGTGGGCACCGGATATTTAAAATTGTGTGGACAAATGAACGCGTGTAGAATTTAAAATGTATTTTTCTACGCTCGCAGAGAGACGAAGCATTCAAGGGAGTATTAAAGTTGCTACTGCACTTGAATTCGTCCGTGTTAAGGTCAAGTATATCTTAAAATATAGACTATGACACTCTGCATGGTAATCAAGTTTGCTATAAATATAGGCTATGTATGACACTCGGCAATAGTGTAGCTTTATATCAGTGAAATAGTTTTTCCAGAGATTATCTTTACAAACAAAAAAATTACAAACTGTCTTTACCTCTTTATAATATTAGTATAGCTATAGATGATTAAAGGGTTCCAATAAAATAACAACAGAAATAGTGAATAACTTCCCGAAGTAGGTATTGGGCTATACCGGTTTGAAGGGTATGGGTACCTGTTATTACGGGCACATGAGGCGTTTCAACTTTATCTCTGAAATGGCAACGCATTTGCAAGGCCTCAGGTATTGCAGAGAGATGACATGCAGCGGCTACCACATTAACATCAGGTGGGACGTCAGCCTGTTTGCCATCCATCGAAATAAAAAATAAAAAATGTAATCTGTACCATGCGTTTGTAATTCTCTCACGTAAAATATGTTTGCAAGTCTCACCATGCACAACCTTGTAAACGTGAAGACTTCGTTTGTTATATTTAACGTGTTATTCTATTTTTGGTCGTCTTTGTTAAAGACATAAATCTATTGAGCAAAAGAATAAAAATATGTTTGAAATGTGTGCTCGCTCCTGTGATTACGCAGTCAGCATTTTATACATACCTATACTAGCGAACTACCGAACAACTACTAACGAACACCCGCCATAAGTTACGTCTTTGGTTAATGCTCCGCTCCCGTGTGTCGTAGCGTAATGTTATATGGCCTGTGCTACTCAGGAATAATGTAGCTATCTATTCGTGAAAAAATGGTTAAAATCGGTCCAGTAGTTTCGGAGCTTATTCGTTACAAACAAACAAGCAAATTTTACCTCTTTATAATTTTAGTGTGATTTGTTACTAGCTTTTGCCCGCGACTTCGTTTGCGTGTATGTCGGTCATCACATGCGAAGTCGCGGAATAAAAAGTACCTTAAGTCCTATCTTTGGGTTCACACTTACTCCGTACTTAGTTTCATCAAAATCGGTTTAGCGGTTTAGTCTTGAAAACGTAACAGATAGACAGATAGATTTACTTTCGCATTATAATATTAGCATCTAGATTTCTTCTATATATCTTAACCCGTTAATAAAAGCCAGACACAGAATTTTGACCCAAAAATAAACCAAATACCAGAATCATGATCGTAGTTCAAAGGAATGCTCTAAGGAGCAGCCACTTTTACTGTTAAGGAGAGAGGGAGAGAGAGAGATGTTTCTTTCTTTCTCTGTCTGTCTTTTTTTAGGTCGAAATAATGTACAGCTATAACCAGCGCCTAAAATTCGGGTATGCAACCTTTGTGTCAGTATGTTTACAAAACTTAATAATAATTCATCGATCGGGAATTGAAAAAACCGGCCAAGTGCGGGTTGAACTCGTACACAAAGGGTTCTTTGCCACCGTACAATATTTTAACACAAAGGTGTTAAGTATTGTGTTAAACATATAATAGATGTTTACAAATAAATATGTTTCTTATATGGTTAAAAATAAAAGTAAAGTTTAAAAATTAAAGGGATTAATTTTCTCTTATGTTTTATTTTTATTTATATCATACCTACTACCAGTACTTTTTAGTACTTTAATAGAAATATACACTCTTGTAAAAAATATGAACTCTCTACCTATTACAGTTTATAAGAGAAACTCTAAAAATGTTGTTGAAATCAAAATATTTATCAACTAGCGAACTGCAAGCGGCTTCGTCCGCGTTGCTTATTGTACCCGCCATAAGTTACGTCTTTGGTTACTGCTCCGCTCTCGTGCGTTGTAGCGTGATGTTTTATAGCCTATATTACTCAGGAATAATGTAGCTATCTATTGGTGAAAAAATGGTTAAAATCGGTCCGGTAGTTTCGGAGCCTATTCGTTACAAACAAACAAACAAATCTTACCTCTTTATAATACATATTAGTAAAGATGTATCTGACTTACCGTGGACTCATTAACTGTTGTTTGTTGACGTAATCTGACTTCCTTAATTGTTGTTCCCTTCACAATAAAGTTGTTATTGTAAAGTTTCTATACGTGTTTTATTTATTTATCCTGTTATTCATTAGGTAAACCATAATTATGTTACCATTTCTAAATATAGATCTGTATACTGGAATTTTGTACTTTATTAACTACTTACATTCAATTCAATTTAATTCAGTTTTAATTTAGATTCATTATAGAATACTGTTTTGAATCAACTTCAACTTATTAATCAACTAATCAATGAATCAACTTTTATTAATAACAAAGACTTTTTGCTCAGGATTTTGGTGACACGGGACCTTACCAAGTGTCTCATCATCACGATTTCAAGATATTCCCGAAGTCAAAGTCAAAGTTAAATCATTTATTACCAATTAAATAATTAAAATGCACTTTTAGAACGTCATTTACAATAAAAATCTAACTGCCTCGTTAGTCTAGTGGTCCAAAGCGCGACTGCTACACTAGAGATCTTGGGTTCGATTCCCAGGTCGAGCACAGTGTTATTGGATTTTTCTATAAAATTCTCGTATCTATGAAATGCTCGTACTTAGAATTTCACAGAAAAATCCAATTCGGACTTAAGATTTGTGCCCGGTTAATGGCAATAGTCTCGCCCCCTATTACATGGGACCTAAACATGCCGGTGAACTGTGGGTGTACATTGTTACACCTCTGCCTAACCCTTAGAGGAATACAGGCGTGATGGTATGTTACAAGAATAAACGAATGAATCTGATTATCCCTTCCAAAGAAGTAGTTTTATACGGACAAAAGGAAAATGTCGGACTATAAATAGTAATGTTTTGACTAAGCCGTGATGAATGCAGTCATTATTCAAAAGGATCTCAACAGTCAACCGGAAACTATGAATCATTAGCGCAAATGATGATTAGTTTAACTACTTTGTTACTGGTGGTTATGACAACGATAGCAGCTACTACCTACGTCATTTATCACATGAATTATATGGTGGAAGGAATATCGTAACACAAACTTTTGCTATGGATTCAGTAGGTATAGGAGAATGGGCAAGATACTGCATATGAAACCTTTTGGAATGGGCAATTTAATTCTTGTAATTGACGTTCAAAAGTGCCTCCCAATGGACTAATTGAAATAAAAGGTCTAATTTCTAATGTGTAAGGTCTAATAATAATATGCACATGCCGTTTATCTCTTCGCCACCTTTGGTTGACTAGTAGAGAATGCCTAAAGCATTAAGTCCGCTTTTGTACTTTATTTTGGGCATAAAGTTTTAATAAATAAATAATGACTTGACTTTATAATTCTAGACCCCTACCGTTAAAATTTCTTATACTTAGATGATAATTAAAAAAATATATGAAAGATACGATGAAAAAAAAAGTTACTGATGAAAATTTTAAATTTTGGAACGGCTATACTTAATCATTTTCTTACTGAATTTACAAAAAAGGTCGAACACAAAAAAGTAACCAAGGAGAAATTTTAACTAAGATAAATTAATCGATGGTATTAAACTACGTCAAAAATTATAAAATTTTTGGTCGCTTCGGTAGCAGCTTATCAGTCCCTGATAATGTCGGTAAGTTTATTTTACTTAATTTATTTACTCTACTACCGACGTTGATAAATTGTAGCACTCTAGGTATCGTGGTGTATGATAATACGGTTTGATATGCACGTGCCGCCGGTTTGAACGACACATGCTTTTAGGAGCGGGACTATGACCTGGAAATGTTAAAATGTGGCTGTTTGTGTATGACAGTTTGTAATTATTATCTTTGTTAACGCACCCACGATACAGGCGAAATTTCTAGTGTATGGCACAGATGTATGAACATGGACGAGACGAAGGGAGTACTTACAGTGCGTGCCACGAAAGATGAGGCTTGACCTCCAACTTTATTATTTTTTAATAAATATTGTGAAGAATTTTTGTATGTTGTTTTAATTCCAATGTCATCGAAAAATCTCTGAATAGATATGTCACCGGAAAATAACAAGATCCGTAAGTTTATCAATTTACTAGGAAGTTTATAAACCTTCGTAAGATTCTAAACGGGAGATAAATTGTATTTTACGTCCACATTTTCGTAAATTGATAAACTTACTGAACTCACTCGTAAAATAATAAGTAAGCAGTAACCAAACGCTACGCGCGATCTGATTGGTTGGCTGTCACGTGTCACTTCTCCTTCCTCCTATGGACACAAGCATTGCCACTATGAACATTGACCAATCAGAGAGCAGTGTGTTATTTTACGTATTTCAAAGATCGTATATTTAAAAGAGTTTCTGTGATTGGTCGAACCATATAAAATCTTACGAATAGATATTCGTTAGTTTATAAATTTACCGTATGACGTCGGAAATTGATAAATTTACGAAAATGTGGACGTAAAATATTACAATTTATCTCCCGTTTAGAATCTTACGAAAGTTTATAAACTTCCTAGTAAATTGATAAACTTACGGATCTTGTTATTTTCCGGTGACAGATATACAAATTATGGATAACTATTTCGTACACTTAGTACCTGCGCAAGCTCCAAATACTGACACTCGCCAAGTCTCATCTTTCGTGGCACGGACTGTATGTAAGGATCGTAGCAGGTGGCGTTCTGTGGTTTCCGCTTAAAGCCATGGGAAAAAGGCGTGAGTTTATGTATGTATGTGGAAAAAGAAAAGAAAAAAGAAAGAAAATAATTTAAGTGAATTGTGAAAGGGTAAAGGCCAAACGATCGTAATTTTGTAAGTTAATTTACGCTGCATTCCTTTTCATATAGAAGTCTTTTTTGTACCACATGGAGACGCAAAATTAGTTGCCAGTTTCAGCAGAATGTGCCTAAATTACGCGACTCAAATAGCGCAACTTATAATTCACAAAATTTCGTTCCTTTTTCGTCGTTACACGTTGAGCGGGAATGAGATCTGACCTTGATACTTGAAATATCAATGTCCAATAAATACTTGATAACTGCCCACACAAAATTCCCCAATGTCGAGACAGTCAACAATATATCAAGATACAAATAACTGTCTAAAAGTGAACACAAAAACATAACTAAACACTTAAAAACGAACTTTATTACTTATTTACATAAGTTACAATATCACACATCGGTGGGTCCGTTCTCGATCCTGGCTTCTTCCGCCTCCTTCATCAGAGGAGATGACCCACACAGACGCAGGTCCTTCGTGTACGCGATCACGCCCACAAACAGACCGGACACGACCAACCAGACACCTCCCATGTAGAAGGTCAGGTCCCAGGATTGGGTGATATCGTAGAGCATACCTGGAGGTGACGGACAATTTAACATTACTAAAGTGTGTCTAAGTCATTATGGTGTTTGTGGTGAAAAATGTTGTAAGAGAATCGATGAATGAGTGAATCTGGATTGACTAATATCTTGACCATGTCAAAAACTAGTACCAGCTACCAGCCTATTATTGTTCCACTGCAGGGCAAAAGCAGGCTTCTTTCATAGAGAGAAGGCATGAGGATTAATCACCACACTTACTCAAGGTGGATTGGCGATTTCAGACTTTTATTATTTAGAAGTCCAGGTATCCTCACAATTTTTTCCTTCATCAATGTCAGAAATGTCGAAGATAAATTTAAAAAGCCCGGTATCAAATCCAATTAAAAGTAAATTTTATCAAACTATCATAGATTTACCCTACACATTTCAAAAATATATTTTTTAAATATTTATTTTCGATCCAATTCTTAAACAGTTCTTACCTCCAATAGGTGGTCCTACCAGATGGCCAATCCCCTGGCTCAATAGAATCAGTCCGTACGCCACAGTGAAGTTATCAAGAGGCATCAACTCCATCAGAATCGTTGGAGTATACGAATAGGAACTGGCAAAGGAGAGACCGAATACTGCGGATATCACGGCAACGGCCCAGTAGTTGGTGATGAAGATGGGGTAAGCAGCCACGGAAGCACCGCAGATGATTAGGCAGACGGCGTATGTCTTGATCACGTTTAACCAAGGCTGGTCACCTGCCCAGCCGAGGGCAACCTAGAGGATGAAAAGGCAAATTGTTTAAAGTGTCTGGTGGACATTGTTTGACATAAATGTTACCACAATAAATTATGATATCTCTCATTGAAAAAAATGATAAAAGAAAAGTAAGGTAAGTTGCAGAGATAATAATCCACAGTCTTTAACTTTTTTTTATTAGGAACCAAAGAAGAGTATGCATATGCCAAAGCATAGCACAGCGGGTGTTTAAATAACGCGTATGAAAAATTATACACGTTATTTAAACACCCACTAATTTAAAATTTAATAAAGTAACTAATACTCACGATTCCAATACTGCTAGAAACTCCAATGATTGATATCATCATAGGCCCTCCCTCTACATTCCTCTCGTTCATGTAGGAATTGAGGAAGAAGTATGGCACGATGAACCAGACGGAAAGAATCAGGGAAGATAGGTTGAACATTAGGAAATGGAACTCCGTGAACATTTTGAAGTCAAACATCGATTTGAGGGTTAGTCCGAAACGGTTGTACCATCTCTGCAAAATATTAAAAGACGATTAAAAACTATTTAGCGTCTCTGTATATTACCGATTATCGGGCCGATTTTTGACAGATTTCTTCGTCGGCGAGAACTGTCAGAAATCGGCCAAATAATCGGTCCACGCTCAAGGACATGTAGAGATATTTTATCTGCTTTGTATGAAGAACAAACTTACCATTTCATCATCAGATTCAGAACCCAAAGACCATGATGAGTTCCTATACATATCTGGCAATGATGAAGCTCTCAGCTTATACCTCGTGATGGACATCATAGCACCTCGGTGCATCATTGAGGTCTTATACAAGGGCACATCTCTCAAGTAATGATGGTCAGTAGAAATCTGTCTAAACCAGCTTTGTTGTTGCTGTTGTTGTTGCTGCTGCTGATGAGTCGTTTTTGAGTCTTTTGCAACAACTTTCGGTTTCGTAGAGTTTATGTTGGTATTGGACTTGACAACCTCGGTTTTTACACCTTCGCTCTCACTCTTCTTCGCTTCTCTCTCTGTACCGTCTTTAGGCTTTCTCGCTTTTATTTCTACAGGTAACTGAGCAGGTGGTTGTGTATTAGCTGGAGTTTCAACGTTGAAGTTAACCTCAGAATGCCTCCGCGTTAACACGTCCGGGTAATTTTGCAGTATGATATTATAAAGCCGTTTGTTCTTCATCAATTTGTCTATAACTTCCGTCGGTACCTGGGAAAAGTAAATAAATCATATATCTACACTGGTTAAAATAACTTCCTTTGTTCTGAACTTATAAATATGTGACCTACCTTTTCGTTCTGTTGTACGAACGTCGGTAGATGAATAGCTGAATGCATTCTCTTAGTTGTTTGCTCCGCGTTAGCTTGTGTGGTTGCCTCCAACTCTTCAGCTTCCTTTATGCTTGATGCTAATGTTGCTAAAATGTATTCAGGGCTCTTTCCACATTCCAATAACGTTTTCAATTCTTCCTGGTCCAAGTACGCTGATTCTCCTCCAATAGATCTTGAAGAAGTGGAACCAGCACTCGACGACCTTCTGGACCTAATTTTAGAGAGCTTTCGCTCCCGTTTTTGTTTAATTTCTAACCACTCCGGGTTCTTCATTAATGCTCCACAAACACACATATTAAGTAGAGTACCAGCTAATAAAACAATCGTATTTCTCCAATCGTATATTTCTAAGAAATAATGAGTCATTGGTGAATAAATAAGCGTACCAAAACCTATCCCGCACGATGCTAATGATACAGCTAAATTCCTTCTTTTATCAAACCAGAATGCTACTGAGACCACAGCGGTTACGTACAAAATGCCCATAGCTAATCCACTAATAAACCCGAAAGTTAAACATAACATTTCTACAGAGTTACTAATAGCAGCTAATAGGAATCCAATAGTAGACAGTACTCCAGCGATCATTGTCATAATTCGGCATCCATATCTGTCTACTAAGGCGCTCATGATGGGCCCAGCTAATAATGGGGTGGCAATGAAAAGACTGCCAATCAATGATGTTTTTGATTGCGTAGTTTCGAAGTACGAAGTGAATTCCTCGTGTAGAAGACCAAAAGAGAATGCCAGACCATCGGCGCATGCTGATACAAGAAATGCTGAGGCTACTACTACCCAACCCCATCCGCCGTCTGGTATCGGAGGTAGTGCTTCATTGTCACTCTCATCAGAACATATACTATCATTATCATCTAGTCCTTGGAACTTGACTCTGTCGACGGGTGATTCTGACTCATCTCTAGTAAAATGAGCGACCATGTCTTTTTCTTCTGATTTTATCGAATTAATTGTGTTGATATCTGTGTTGTTGTGGTTAGCTTGGCCATTGTTAGATTCTTCTTTTAGTTTCTCGGCTTCCTTTGTTTCAACCATAATTGTTTCCTTATTATAGCATACCGTTGATTTTATTTGTAGATTGCGATGATCTGAAAATAATGAAAACAATACATTATTTTTGTTGTCCAAGTGCGTATTTTGGCGAAGTATTTACTTAACTATTGCACAACAATTGATTCAAAATATTGATCCCTATTGTGGTGTAAAACGAAATGCACCTAAACGGTTTTGCTATTTGATAATCATTGAAAAGTTTTATTTGAATAATTATACGGGGTAGAAGAAAACATATCACACACACCAGTAAACACACATAGTTGCAGCCATAGCCTATTAACCAATTATTTCGACCAATAAACTAATATTTGAGCAAAACATTTTGCTAGGAAATTACAATTATTTTTGGTCTAAATAAGCACTGTTTACTAGAGTACTGCGCAGTGTAACGCACGCTAAACATTGTACTGTCGGGTGCATGCAACAGTAAAGATTAGCTATATATATTTAGACCTGGTTTTTGTAAAACTTCTCAGGTATGGTGCAAAACATAAAAATCCGTACTAATATTATAAATGCGAAAGTAGCTCTGTCTGTCTGTCTGTCTCTTCTTCACGCCTAAACCACTGAACCGATTTCAATGAAATTTGGTAATGATATAGTCTGGGACCCGAGAAAGAACATAGGATAAAATCCCCCGGGAACGGGAACTATTCATCCACGCGGACGAAGTCGCGGGCAAAAGCTAGTATCGCAATAATAGGAACAAATTTTAACGTTCGTCTTCGTTCAATGACTTATGAGGGCCTGTAAACTAGGTATCATTAGATTAACATCGTGTACATCTAAATGATATCCTGTTTAATAGGCTACGACAATGAGTAAACCTTGGTCTAATCACAATGCTTGGTATGAAGATTAGTAATTGTGGTATGATGTCATCAACCCAAGTTTAGATAGGTGCTGTTTTATATTCACCTGGTGGTTTACTAGTAGTAGAGCTCTTTGTGAAAGAGCTCGTCCGCTTGATTACTACCACCAGTTCCTACCCCAAAGCAGCGTTGCTGTGTTCCGTTTAGAAGGGTTTGGGTGCGGATGAAATTACAGGCTTATGAAATATTTTAAGTTTGTCTCTGGGATGGCAACGCATTTGCAAGGTCTCTGGTATTGCAGATGTCTATAAGCGGAGGTGACCACTTAACATCAGGTGGCCCGTCGACTTGTATGCCATCCCATGTTAGAAAAATAACCAGAACCAAAATATTGAATGTTGTGTGTGTATCACGAGAACAATCATACAACACTTTAAAGATCATTTACAAATAGTGGCAAGGTCTCTGGTATTGCAAATGTCTATAGGCAGGGGTGACCACTTTATATCAAGTGTTAATGTTTAAAGAAAACAAATTATTCACCTCAAAAAATAATCCAAAAATTAACACTCTACGGTCAACGCCCTACGGTTACCGCTGTCACGCAATTTACTCCGCAGTCAGATATCACTTATTTAGATTAAATAAATGATATTTGACCATCTGTTGATTGTAATCGCCTCGATGCCGTTAGTAGAACGCAGGGTCCATAAATTATAAGAATACCCTATGGATCGGGATGTTTGAAAGAGATACCGCGCCCCCGGAACGCAAAGGGCACAAGAAGGAACATGGATGGGTTTTAGTCAGTAAAAGTCTGACACTCCCTCCCGCCCAACCCAGCGCGGGGGAAGTCATTTGATGATTTCCCATCGGTAAAAAAAACCCTATGAATTAGAACATAATGTAGATTATTTAGATAAGACTTATGCCCCGTAACACCCCTTTTGGTGAAGCGTGACGATTGTAGCAAATTGTCTGTGTCCCGGGCTCGATTCCTGCACAGAATAAATATGTGTATGGCCAACAGTAGTTGTTTCGGGTTTGGCTATTTGTACATACACAAACAGAGTTTATTAGGCGCTGCGCAAACGTAGACACTTTTAGTTTCCAGTTTTCGACACCGAACACTTTTTGATCGTCATGAGTTTGTGTTAAGTGGAAGCAACTGGACACAAAAAATGTTTACGTATGCGCTGGGAGTGGACGGTTTCATACTGGTTTTATAGTAATAAAATATTCATCGGTAGCTTGTATCTGACCCAAGACACAAAAGTGTCCAACGTTTGCGCCTTGCCTTATTGTAAACGCACACACGATACAGGTGTGAAATTCCTAGTGCGGCTGTGCGGCATCGTTTTATTAAAAAAGAGAGTGACAGCTCATAATCTAGATCATGACAGTAAGGAATAATGCATGTTTTTTTTTATCCAAAAAATCAATCCTCATATAGGTAAACAGTTTAGTTTTTTTTTTCGTATTACTAAGAAATTCTAAAAGATATAAGCTATTGAAGATTTGTTGCTACCTGTTTTTAGCAAAACGAAATTTAACACGGAGTTCAGATGGCCGTAGTAACCAATGACGTCATTGGTCATGTTGGATCTCGCTGTCTAATCGGTGCGTAATTAATAGTTTTAAATGCTTGTAGTGGCCGTATTTCTAGACCGATTTTAATTTCACTTTTTGTCGCCTCTACTATGGTATTTTCATGTTTTGTAAACAAACGCGAATAAAAAAAATCATGCATATTCCCTACAATGGCATAGCAGCTCGCTACCTAAGAGAATTCAATTTAATTGGCGAAGTGTATTACAGATGCACCTTCCTCTACCTATAGCTACGGGAAAAATATGTTTGATATTATTTTGTAAGCTAATTCTAGTATACAAATAGGTTACTCATATTAGCTCACAACTTAAAAATAGGCATTGGTTAGAAGCGGCAACTGTACATATTAAATTGTAGAATTGGTAAGTAAAAAATTACAAAATGCACGAGTTTACCAGTAAAACCTAACATATCTGCCCATTTTTTTTCAACTGATGATAATAACTTCCCTAATGTTTAAATAACAGTTGTAAATCATTATTACTCTTAAAAATATAATTAAAGAGTAGGTAATAGTAATAAACTTAAAAATATAATTAGCAATTATCATAATTATCCTAATTTGGTAGATAAATATACCTATAAGTGCCTCGTTAGCCTAGTGGTCCTGAGCGCGACTGCTACGCTAGAGGTCCTGGGTTCGATTCCCAGGTCGAGCAAAAAGTGTTATTGGGTTTTTCGATGAAATTCTCAGTAGCAGCTCGGAGTTTGGATTTGTGCCCTTTTAATGGCAATAGGCTCGCCCCCTATTACATGGGACCTTAATATACTGGCGAACTGTGGGTGTACATTGGTACACCTCTGCCTAACCCTTCGGGGAATACAGGCGTGATGGTATATTATTAAAATATAATTAGCAATTATCATAATTACCTAATTTGGTAGCTAATTATATGTTTATGTCACCATGTCTTGTACCTATATTGGCAAAATAAAATATTATTATGTTATCTTATCCTTATTTATGTAATCGCTCAGTAATGGCAACTGTAATCACATTACTAGTAAACTTATGGGTTACCTATTTATTTAATGAGTATAGAATGCTTGTTTCACTATAATTGGTTATAAGTGCATTATGGCGATAACGGAAATATTATTACTAACACATTTTTTTATTATTCATTATTTTATGAAAATTAACGACCTCCTAGCATTTTAAATTTATGTACAGTTTATTTTCTCTGTTATAAGAGAACCGACGCCAGCGGAGCAGTAACCAAAGACGCAACCTAAGGCGGGTGAAATCCCTCAAAGGACACGGATGTTTTGGGAGGTTCCTGGACCTCATCGGGCGGGAGGAAACGCTCGGGTGTCACCATTGCGAGGATCGCCCCGAGGACACGATAGAGCATACAACATTGGCGGTGTGCCCCGCTTGGGCGGAGCACCGCCGCGTCCTCGTGGCGGCCATCGGCGGCGGCGAACTCTCGCATAAAAATAAAAGGCGCGTGAAATAAGCCACGCGAACGAAGTCGCGGGCAGTTCGCTAGTCATTCCTTAAACGTAGAGCAATACAAGCTGTTGATTTGCATCCTTGCCAAATTTTAGGATCTTGTCATAAAAATATAGAAGTAATCAAATACAATTACGATACCTGGCCAATATTTAATGAAAGCTTGTTTATTTAGTTGCAACTATCAAATAACAGTATTCCAGAATACTCCTTTCGCAAAATTCAGAATCGCCCAGTTGCGTATGCGGTAGGCATAGGTGTCGCGCGGCTATATCAATGTGTACATAGCGCCTAAGGGTCGGTTCATATCTGACGGAAAATGCGTCGAGCGTATCGTCGCTCTTAGGTAGACGCGCTAACGCATCATCGGTTAGGTGTGAAAGGTTGAATGTTTTATTATGTATTTGACTGTTTTGGCGTTACGCGACCGATAAAACGCGACGCATTTTCCGTCAGATATGAACCGACCCTAAACCCTCTGGCGAGATGGCTACCTCAAATTTGATAATAACGACAAAAAAAAACATTTATTTTATTATTGATTCGTGTTAAGAATCACGAGCATAGTTAACTCCTTGAATTTGACCAGGATGCAAATCAACGCCTTGTATATCCATAGCTATAAATAGCAAGATAGCCTAAAAATCCATCAGAAATACCATTTTAAACACATGCAGCAATTAAATGTAATGTTTGACTACGAATATTAATGAATAGTACAAGGCAGGTATTACATAACCAATTGTAAACATGGCTGACCTTGTTTTTGATAACGTTAATCATTATGCGGCAATACATACTACTACAAGTTGGCCTTTCATTCATTTGCAATCTTTCAGAGGTGAAAGAACCTGCTTACGTATGAAATTAGAATCTTTCTTCTATTTTAAGTGAGAAACACTGGATGCATAATTGTTTGTTAGGTACTCCAGTCACGCCAGAACCGTTGAACTAATCTGGATGAAATTTGGCAATCTATCTCAGATTATATACTGGTTTAGCACATGGGCTGGTATTTTTTATCCTAAACACCACCAATTTCAAGCAATACGAATGCAATAAATAAACAAATATCTTACTCAGAGAGTACGCTACAGATGAGCCTCTTCTAAAACAGTGCAAGAGTCACATAAGTAACGTGTTTGAAGGCCTGTCGTAAAGTTTATTGAACAGTTTAACATGACAATGTGGGTAGGTACTTACATCTCATATATCATCTCTACAGTCAGCAACAAAAGTAGATTAACACGGACTGAATGCCTAAGGCATTAAGTCCGCCTTTGTACTTTTTTGTGCATAAAGTTTAAATAAATAAAGAAATAACATTTCAAATGTTTAAATCCTTATTATTGAGCACAGTATCAAAGGAAATACGACATGGATCTAAAATTAAGACACAATGAACAGGTATATGCGTTATTTCGTGTCTATTAACTGCCTCTTTGGCCTAGTGGTCCTAAGCGCGACTGGTACGCTAGAGGTCTTGGGTTCGACTCCCAGGTCGAGCAAAAAGTGTTATTGGGTTTTTGCTATGACATTCTCAGTTGCAGCTCGGAGTGAGGATTTGTGCCCGGTTAATGGCAATAGGCCCGCCCCCTATTACATGGGACCTAAATATACCGGCGAACTGTGGGTGTACATTGGTACACCTCTGCCTAACCCTTCGGGGAAAACAGGCGTGATGGTATATATATTCGTATCTATGTAAATAATATGTAAAAGTAACATTGTTAATCTACTTTTGTTGGTGTCCGAACCTAGCGCTACGTCACCCAATGTGTTTAGAAGTAATCCACGCACAGTACGGCTTATGGTTAACATCATCATATTTTATGATTGTTTGGAAAAATGGATCCGTTTTACTTTATCATGAGTGATGGGGGAACGTAATGAGTTTGGCTAAACCAGTAGAATGGATCTGTTGCCAGGCGTCGGGATAAAGCCGGGACATTTCAAAATTTAAACATGAAATTCGGCTTTTTTATCAAAATACAAAAGATTAGCAGATTACTTTTGGGATTTAGGATCTGGCAACCCTAGAGTGTCAACGTAAAAGTATTTGATTAGATTTGATATTCAAATTGGAAATACGAGTACCTACCGTTAGCAATTTGTTTTTAACCGACTTCAAAAAAGGAGGAGGTTCTCAATTCCTCGGGATATTTCTTTTTTTTATGTATATTACCCGATTAGGTTACTACTCGAATATGCTTTTTCGTTGTGACGATTTGAAACCTATTAAAATAAAATTGATCGAATTTTGGGTTCGATTCCGGGAAAGTACAAATACTTTTTAAAATTAAAATATAGATACTTTTTGCGTTAATCATAGATATCACTGATATCGGTGAAGGAAAAACATTGCGAATAAACCTGCCGTGCGATTCTCTAACATATTTCAGCGCTGCGCTCGACGTCGAGCTCGTCGACGACACTACTGTTAAATCAACTTTACGCACAACGCATAGAGTTGATTTTACCGAAGTTTACCGCAGCGCTGAAATACATTAGAGAATCGACACGCAGGACTTTTATAATTGTGGCCAATCCGTCTTAAGCAAGTATGGTGATCAATGCTCGTGCCTTCTCTGCATTAGAAAAGGCTTTTGCACAGCACTCACAGTAGAACAATGACAGGCTGCTAGGTACTATTTATTTATCATAGGTACATTACGTTTACGCCGCGCTCTCGTAGACAGAAATAAACGAGTGGACGTCAAAACAAACTCTGAATTACTCGAAATAAGACGAAATCTTCAATCAACCAATGGGAACGCCAGACAGCTATTGATCTCATCTGGGCACAAACATGTGACTCACTGTGTTTGATAAAGGTTTTTGAACCCTATTGCAGAGGCGAGATTAATCAACTTTTGCAATTAACTCGTCAAACCACGTGCCTTACCATTTTGGCTACGTAGGTACCTATTAGGTATAACATACATGATTATAATTATATTTTTTTACCTTTGGGAAATCATCAAATGAATTCAAATGACTTCCACCGCCCTGGGCGGGAGGAAGTGTCAGACTTTTACTGACTAAAACCCATCCATGTTCCTTCTTGTGCCCTTTGCGTTCCGGGGGAGCGGTATGTCTTTCGAACAACCCGCAGCCCCGGCAGGCATCGGGCCTTAGTGGCCCTCTGAATGATTTGCTGACATCTCTTTCTCATCTATTACACGGTGGACTCGATGGCTTCTGCACTGTGTATCGGGGGTTCGATTCGCGCACGGAACAAATTGTTTTGTATTTGTACGGCATATAGATAGTTGTTCCGAGTTTGGCTGTTTGCGTATGTGAGTTTATATGTTTGTAAAAGCATTCCTGATCCAGAAAAAATTTGGAAATTCAAGTGTGGGGCAAGTTTGAAAAAAAAAATGGCTAGGCTGACTAGGTCGTGACTAATTGACCATTACAATTATGCGTAGATATACCTAGTGTGTGAACATTTAACCTTACCCGCCCTCACATGGGGTGACCTTAGCGTGTACTTGCTTAGTTTATAAAGCACTGCCTGGAAGCTTTAATTTTTAAGAGCGCGTATACAGAAAGTTCACAGCAACATCGCAAATAGCTGTCAAATATTTCGCTGTTTAGATTAATTTGTCAATATTACTGTATGAAAATAAGAAATATGGCTAACTAATGCACTAGAATATTAATCATGAATTGCAATTAAAACACTGAATTTGATGTTGTAACCGTTTTAGGTGCAAAAAAGGCATTTGTAAAGTTTCCAAATACTTTTTTACATCTAAAACTAAATATTCGGTGTTACGATATTAATTATTGCATTTCATAATCAATATTCTAGTGCATTAGTTAGCCATATTATTATTTCTTATTTTCATACAGTAATATTGACAAATTAATCTAAACAGCGAAATATTTGACAGCTATTTGCGACGTTGCCCACTTTCTGTATAGGTACACGCTCTTAAGACACCACAAGAAAGTCGGTTACTGTTTAACCGACTTCCACAACTTGTAGATCGAAATGCGAGATAGGTGACCCTTGGGACTTTACCCAATTACAATATCATAAAACTGCCTCGGTAGCCTAGTGGTCCTAAGCGCGACTGCTACGCTAGAGGTCTTGGATCCGATACCCAGGTCGATGTGTCGATGTTAGTGGGTTTTTCTATATAATATTCTCAGTACCTAGCAGCTCGGAGTTAGGATGATGGTATGTATGTATGCAATATCATAAAATGCCTACTTAATATAAAAAGATAAAAACTGGCCAAGCGCGAATTCGACACATACCTACGAATAATTATATCATTATCACTCATTATGTACTATAGTAGTAGATATTCATTGTTATCTGTTAGGTAATAAAAATAAATGAGGACTCGTGGTTTGCTGATAATTCTACGGATATATTGATAGTTGAAATTAAGTATTAAATTACTTCTTTAAGATGCAGAGTCTGTGTTTAACTTGTTTGGTGCGCAGCTGAAGATGCCGGTTTTATTTTTCTAAATTCCGTGATAGGTCAAAATTATAGGCTCGCCCCCTTTTACATGAGACCTAAACAAACCGGCGAACTGTGGGTGTATATTGGTACCTACACCTCTGCCTAACCCTTCGGAGAATGCAGGCTTGATAGTATGTAATTATTCTTTTACATTTATCACTTAATACGGACGAAATTTAAACGTTTTATATCCGTTCAAAAGTTTAAGAGAGGGAACCCTAAAATTGAATACCAAATCTACCAAATTTCATTCACCGTTCTGTTGGTAACCGGTAACCAAAAATTAAAACTACAAAAAAAAGTTGTCAAACTTACTGTTTTTTAAATAAAGAGCTAAAATCCAATAACTTTACACATAATATCACTGATTACACTAGATAAACTAGTATTAACTGATTCAAAGTCCGTATTTTAGTAAACAAAACTTATTTATAAGCGGCCCGTCATACCGGCGACACGTTCATCGCGAGACTGACTCAACTGACTGGACTGGTATACAGAAAGAACGGGCAGTGAACAGTCCTAAAAAATGTGATAGCTATGTTTAACTAACAATATAATTTATTTATTTTACAGCTACATCAAAAACACGCTGTAACCTACTGACAAATGACAAATAATCACGTTTGTAATTCATAATTTGGTAAAGAAATGCATTGTTTTAAAGTTGGTTATTTTATTTCAAGTAAAAAACCACGTGATAGCGACCACATGGTGTTTTATAGGTCCCAAGCGATGTACAAGGCACGACCTTCACGCATGGACCGTTAGCATTACTGTTATTAGCTGTAAAACCTTTAGAAATTATATTAACAATATAGGTACCTACTTACATAATAGTAAAACATTGATTTTTAGTTAAGAGTAAGTATGGAGTTTTTTGCCCGGGTCATCTCCATACGAAACTATCTTTTGGAAGGGGCAACTAGATTCAAAACACACATACCATCACGCCTGTATCACCAAACGGTTAGGCAAAGGTGTGTGAATGTACACCGACAGTTCACTGGTTTGTTTAGGTCCCATATAATAGGGGGCGAGACTATTGCCAATAACATAAGACCTAACTCCGAGCTGCTACCTACTGAGAATTTCATAGAAAAACCAAATAACACTGCTCGAGCTGGGGATCGAATCCAAGACCTCAAGCGTAGCAGTCGCGCTTAGGACCGCTAGGCTAACGAGGCACTTAACAACGTACTTACAAATGTATACACCTGTAGTCTAGTTTGTATAATCATATTTCGATCAATAAATAAAAAACAAAACGTTTGCGCCGAGGTTTTTGAGTGTAGTTTAAAATATGGTACGTTGGTACGGAACCCTTCATGGATTAGTTCGACACGCACTTGGCCGGATTTACTATTCACAAGGAAACAGAAAAGAGGTCATTGTACTCATCATTAGGAACCACAGAACAGCTTTTAGGACTAACCCAGAAATCGTGAACAGAAATATCAGCTGATCTTTGCAATTATGTTTGTGTAAGTCAATGACCCCTTCTCAGGTTTCAGGTAAACAAAAAATAAGGTTTTTTTGGTACAAATGATTTATCTTGGTAAGTTTATCTTGGACATCTCCGACATCGGTGAAGGAAAACATCGTGAGAAAACCTGTACTTATGTTGAAAATCGCCAATCCGTTTTGAGCAAGCGTGGTGAATGCTCCTTCTTTCTCTGCATAAGAAGATGCCTTTGCTCTGCAGTGGGCCAATAATTGACTGGTATTATTATAGATGGAAATGGAAGTACCTAATACAAAAGAATAGAAAGGCTTACATTACCAGGGGTAACCAACCAGTCGATAGCGGCCATTAGTAGTATGATAAATTTAAAAATAATACGCTTTAACTTATTGTTTCATTCCCTTAGTTATTTTTTTATGTAAATAGGTATATACCTAGGTTAATTATGATTTTTTGAAGAATTAATGATTATGTAATGGGTAGATCGCAGAGTCTAGTCAATAAACAGCAAATCTTAGGACTAATCAAGTTGGTCTACCCGTGAAATATCATCATCTTCCTGCGGTCGGAGCAACATGTCTTCTTTCATGTCAACCTGCCAACCGTCATGCTATCACTGACTCCCTTCTCTTTCATATCATTGTTCACACAATCCATCCACCTTTTCTTTGGCCTCCCTCTTCCTCTCCATCCATCCTTGAAATATACTATTAATAATTACTGTCAGGTACAAACAAGACGTGTCATTTACCTACCTACACACGTATTGACAGTTATAGGTACAGTAGGTAGGTACTAAACATTATGTTGAATAGATAATAAAATAGATAAGTACCGTACGCTAGACGCGGATGACGTGATGATGTCGCTAAGTGCTCTGTAACGTAGGATGCACCTTCACAACCTACCCACGAGGAATACAAGTGTGTGACATGATTCATGATTGAGAATTAGTGCTCTAAGACAGATTTAACAATTGCTCCAGGATCTAGAGTCGTTGGAGTACGTCGTTTTGCTTGGCTGAAATTGTTACCTACACTTATTTATTAATACTTTAAAGAGGAAAGTTTTTGTCGTTTGCACCGAATAGGCTCCGAAACTACTGGACCGATTTTAACAATATCTTCACCAAATAGCTACCTACATTATTCCTGAGTCATTAGGCTAGGTATATAACATCACGTTACGACCTACGGGAGCGGAGCAGTAACCCTCAATACCAATACCCTCATATTTAAACTGTGTTTTCCATCTTGTCCCTTCGGATACTTTAAATCTCTCTGCATAAAGGTCTGAAAATATTATCTGACTGACTGACTTCATCCGCATAAATATCGTAAGTAGTAGAATAAAAAATAGCTAATTTTTTAAGGTTTAAACTCAGCCCGTACCAAATTTAATTATAGTCGGTGCAGTGGTTTAGTCGTTTAAGAAAGACAGACAGAGTTACTTTCGCATTTATAATATCAGTATGGATTACCTAGTTCATCATTCGTCTTTTTTTTTTTTTTTTTTATAGACGGGAAATCATCAAATAACTTCCCCCGCCCTGGGCGGGGCGGGAGGGAGTGTCAGACTTTTACTGACTAAAACCCGTCTATGTTCCTTCATGTGCCCTTTGCGTTCCGGGGGCGCGGTATCTCTTTCGAACAACCCGCAGCCCCGGTCATCATTCGTCTCGACTCACGACTTTACGGCTACGAGGACATGACCTAACGATTGTTACTGGTTCGTCATAATTCACTAATAATAGGATGTTACAGTACAAATTAATTGCTCTCGTCTGCTCTTCACACGTAACCATGGGATGAGCAACGCGGCGCCCCATGATCATTAATATTTTATTAACTACATAATACTCTTGTTATATTGTTTTTATGTCATGATTTGTGTATATCTTTTGTTGGAGATCCTAAATAAATAAATAAATAAAATAAATAAACTAAGCCGAGTTATTTTTAGACCGGTAACATAGCTTACAAAGCTGATGCTTTGTTGACTTAAGAGCTGTTGGTGAGGAGAATATACTCTGATCTTTGCCTGCAATTTTTTTCCAGTAGTAGACACCAGCTGTCACCTGACCTTCTTTTTTAGCGTAAATAATGCCGCCTGATCTGCTACGCGTGATGTTCGTGACCCATCCTGTGTGGTCCACATCTGGGGTCCCTCTTCTTTGCCCTCCTCTTGACTCTCTCCTCCTTTAGCGATGTCCGGGTGTTCTGAGACATCACCACAACTCTGTGATCTGATCATCTGACCTACACCAAGGTCATTAAGCACAGCCGCACTTGTTGCTTCTAGTGTCAGCCCTAATACTGTTTGTTGTTTGCAAATGCCAAATCTCTTTATTACAATATTTGTTCCTAAACAATAGATTATGGTGAGTTATTTAAAAAGGAGAAATAAATAAACAATCTTAGCATGAGTACCTATACTGTTTATGATAATGTAACGGCAAAATATGGAATTTCTATAATGGAATTGCCGTAAAAATCCGGGGGTAAATGGGCCATAGCATATCCATTATGAATGGCTATAGCTATATCCTTTACCTATTTCTAAAACACGGATAACAATGTCTGCAGTCTCGACGAACCGGCGCCAGTCGCGTGACGTCACTTTTTCTCTCATGAAGTAGTACAACGTGCCAGATTTGTGGCACTTAAATGTTTACTTATTGGGATATTTGCCTGACCCTAGGTTGTGTCTAATTGGTCTAAATAAAAATAAAGGGTTCGTTGCTCTAATAATGCCTCTACTCTCAGCTGCTACAAGTCGTGAGTGTGAGGCATTTCTTTGCAAAAAAACACAACACAAGAAAGCAGTTTATTTTAATTTTATTCTGCCATAAATTGTACATTTAAATTAGGGTCTCTTTTTATCTTATTGAAATATTATCAAGTCTTGTAACACGAAACAGGTAAAATAAATATTTTGCCACTGGCAATGTTGGCAACAAATGTCAAAACTCGCTTGACAAACAAAAATCCAAGCTGCGTTTATTTTATTTCAAAATAAACTTTAATCACAGTAAAAATGGCCGAAAAACCACCGGAGGAAGGCTACATATCGGTAGTGGATGAAGAACCTGAAATTTTCGAGTTACTAAAATGGGATTCATCACACACTCAGAAACCAGAGGCACCACCGCGGCCTATTGAAAAACCAAGGAGTCCGGATAAAAGAGTTCTCAAACCTACGGAATGTGACCCTTTTGATTTGAATGAACCTTCATTTATAGAAACTTACAGATTATCTAAGGATTTGGCGCGAAACTTGTGCGAGGAACTAAAACCTGTGATGCCTGATTCTACGAAATCTATCGAATTCTCTGTTGAAAGTAAAGTAAGTTCTTAAATACTGCTTTGTTGTGTTGTATTTGTCGAAAGTGCCTACCTAGCTATACAACGGCTTACCAGAGCCTGTCGCGGCAGCTGTGAGTCACGTAAAACTATATACAGTGATAGTTGATGCTAATATTATGAAAAGGAATTTTGTAAGTGCAGGAAATAACAGTTTATCTAATGCTCTTGGCTTGTTGCTTTGTTTCGATACTGAGTTTAGATAATAATATTATCTACTATTATTTGTTACAAACCGATATTATTTACTATTATTCGGTACAAACAAACAAACCAAATCTTTCCTTTTTATTATAATCTAATTATTAGAGACTAACACCAAACTTTCGAGTTTTGTAATCAAACTCTTATTTATCAAGTAAGTAAATCATTCCAATCCCGCATTGGCACTTTAAGTTTATAATTAATTAATTTATAAAAAACTCCTTTGTTACCCAAAACTAGACCCAAATAGCTAATTGGAAACCATACAAATATTTGTTTGCCTAGGGAATCATCTCCATATAACTTCCTAAACAACTAAACTTTAATTTCTTCCATTTTGAAGGTAATGGCAGCTCTAGCATTCTATGCAACAGGGAAGTATCAGAAGTCTATAATGGGTAAAAGCGATCCCGGCATCACGCAATACTTTGTGGGGACAGCAGTGTTGCAGGTCACGGAGGCTATGAACCACCCCGCTATAGTCAAGAAGTACATTCACTTCCCACATTTAAGGCAGGAGAGGGATATTATTAAAGCCAGGTAAGGGCACCAGGAAGAGGGGCAATGACCTAGACTTGCACCGGGAGGACTGGTTTGAGGTGGTGCAAGAAAAGAGTATTTGGAGGGACTTGGGGAGGCCTTTGGTCAGCAGTGGGAGATTCAAAATCAAAGTACCTGTAAATGGTTTAAGTAAATGGTCTAATTTAAATAAATGTCAATTAGACCACTTTTGAATTGTCAAGAAGATACATAGAAAGTTGAAGCTAGTTGCTTGTTTTAAAACGTAGGTGTCTATGGAGAAAAACAAGCAAAAACTCCATGGACACTCTTTTCAAATTGGTGCCTACAAAATCTTTGACACAATATTCTTCAATGTAAGTTAAATTTTAAAAAAAAAGTGTGCCCAGGGTGACTATGAAACATCCCTCCAGGGTTATTATTATTATAGCCCATGGGGGTCTTACTGGCTGTGGCTGCCACCGACAAGGCAGTCAAAGTAGCTAAATTAGCCGCAACAACATAATGTCTTTATAATAGTTTGTCATCGAAACCCTAAGAAGAAAAAGGGTTATTCCTAGACCCTATATTTTCTGCTAATAATACCAATCTGTAATAGAAAAAACTAATCCTACTACTATTATAAAGGCGAAAGTTTGTAAGTATGGATGTATGGATGTATGTATGGATGTTTGTTACTCTTTCACGCTTAAACGGCTGAATGGATCTGGATGAAATTTGGCACAAAGATAGATTATAGTCTGGAATAACAC
This sequence comes from Caradrina clavipalpis, assembly GCA_932526535.1. Taxonomy (NCBI): domain Eukaryota; kingdom Metazoa; phylum Arthropoda; class Insecta; order Lepidoptera; family Noctuidae; genus Caradrina; species Caradrina clavipalpis. The sequence goes on from OW052101.1 coordinate 1,728,283, forward strand.
ATAGGCTACTTTTTATCCCGGGAAAATGTACGGTACCCGTAGGATAACACATCAACTGTGACGCGGACGAAGTCGCGGGCAGAAGCTAGTTCTCTAATATTCTAAAATATTTGCATTGCTTGCGTAATATTAAAACTACTTTATCTCTATTATCATAAGGCATATTTTAAAGCGAAGTGCCAGTATGTAAAATTCAATTTTACTTCTGTTAACAACTGCATATTGTAATGAACTTTCTTGTAGTGTAGACATTTGTCCCTTCCAGATTCTACATGAAGTATGGCATTCCCAATGTGGTTGGTTGTGTGGATTGTACGCATGTGCCAATGGCGCGTCCAGACGATGACCAGAAGAGCCACTTCAATAAGTCTTACCATTCCAAGAAGGTGCAGGTTGTAAGTATCCAGTTTTCTTGTTTTTTACAAATTTAGCTCCTAAAGTAAACCAGGAAATGGTAAATAAAGAAACTTTATAGTTTTCTTAAACATCTGATTGGCTTATATCTGTAAGATTGGAACATTTAACATTCAGTTATGTAGTAGTAAGGCTCTTTGTGAAGGAGATCATCCAGGGAAGTACTACCTGTTAATTCTCGCCACTAGTGGCGCTGCTGTAATTTTTTTCAATAAACTGTTATGTTGTATCAACAAATATTTAATTTATTGCTACAACCACTTAAAATTGCTTCACTACCACCAGACCTATTTCTACTGCAAAGCAGCGTTGCTTTGCGGCAGAATTCCGCAGCTGTATTCCGGTTTGAAGGGTATGGGTGCCATTGTAATTGCAGGCACTTGAGACATTTCTACTTTGTCACTGGGATGGCAACGCATTTGCAAGGTTTCTGGTATTGCTGATGTCAATAGGCAGAGATGACCACTTAACATCCTTTGGGCTGACAGCTTGTATGCAATCCAATAACAGAAAAAAAATAACACAAATGTTTTTTCTCCTATTCACAGATTTGCGACAGTGATTTAACAATTATAAGCGTGGACGCGACTGCTGGCGGATCGTACTCACACGATAATGTTCTGAATAGACATGCGGTGAGGGTAGACCTCGACAGTTTGAACCATTCTGGAGAACCATGCTGGCTTGTTGGTAAGTCATTCATTCAGCAGCCTCATGTTAAAAAATACATATAAACATACCATCACGCCTATATACCCCGTAGTGTTCGGTGTACCAATCTACAGTGAACAAAAGAGATAAGTAGCCGGACCGTCTAATACAGTATAGTTGATGTTTTCTTTCAAACCGGTGCGGTGGTCGTGTTTAAATGAAATGAAATTCAATAAATAAACTGTTTATTTTCTATTAATAAAAACAAAATTCATAAAAATATCTTCTATCGGTTTTTAAGAAACTTAAAATTTAGGTGACTCTGGTTACTTATCTCTTTTGCTGACTGTACACCCACAGTTTGCCTGTTTGTTTATGTTTAAATCCCAAGATATTGGGGGCGAGCCTATTGCCATTTGCCGGTTAAAAAATATAGCCAAAATAATAGTCTATTGAATCTTAGTTCACCTGCATAGAGTCCTAATTACAGTGAAAACCAATTGCTAAACAAATTAATGCTGTGGCGTAAATAAAAACCATGTTGTCAGTGGTATGTGTGTCATATATCAAGTTCTTAATTTCCAGGCGGACCACACTACACCCAAAAACCATACATAATGACGCCAATACCGAAAATAACAAAGAAATCGCCCGTCTCACCAGAAAAGTACTACACGAATATACACGCGCAAGCTCACAGCGCTGTCCTGGACACTATCAAACAGCTGAAGAGCCGGTGGAAATGCCTCCAGGCGAATTGTAACAAACAGTTCGACCCCCCAACAGTAGCCATGATGATCGTAGCGTGTTGCGTCCTCCACAACATGTGCAACCGACGCGGCCTGCCCATAGTTCCTATGACACAAACCGAGGAGCGTCTAGAAGCTATGAAACAGAAAGTGGCCAACGGCCCGATACCAAGAAAGCAAGTTGATGATGTAAACGGTATGCAAGCAAGGGCTAGATTAGTGGAGAGGCTATGGAATGAGCGTCGCGTCGTGCCCGAATGTGGGGCTCCTAAGAAACGGATGTCGAAGAAGGACAGGATATTGGAGAATCATCAGCCTCAGCAGCCGCAGCAGCAGATAACGCAGCACCATCCCCAGCAGTTGCATCAGAACCATATACATGAGGACATGAGCAAGAGGCCTCGGATTATATCTATGACCACACCGACGTATAGTTTAGGAGTGCCGCCCGGGTGGGGGCATTATCCTCAACACTGAGGGTGATATTTTTGAACGTATTGACTGCGAAACGGTACGTTTTAGGCCGCTATCTCACTGGCGTTTTACGAGCGTTGGCGTTTCTCCAACGTCCGCGCAATGACAACGCGACGTTAACGCAATGTTAACGTCGCGTACACGCTGTCGGATAAACTCGGGTACGGGCAGAGCGGGACGGCGTGATTGTACCTGTTGCCAAAAAACGCAACGTTAATGTCACCTTGACGTCGCAAACTCGCAGTGCAAACCTTTGCACTAAAGACTCGCGACTTTAATGTCGCGTCCGCGCAGCGTTGTCGTTGCATAGACGTTGGAGACATGCCAACGCTCAAAAAACGCCAGCGGGATAGCGTGTGTTAGATTTAAAAGATTTTCTGATGCGTTCTTTCAGTGCCAAGGGTCTTTTTGATGATTAACGCATCAAGGACGGATATTCGATGTACTGAGACTTATGAAAGACGGATATAGGATATTGTGGAACATTTATTACGCAAATGTATTTATTGTAGCGTTTTGTTCTTTTTTAATAGTTTTTGTTTTGTGAGTACAGACGATCTTCGCAGTGAATGCGTTTAAACAAATAATGTAACAGTGAGATTATGATGTTGCAATTGTTTTTATACATTTTTATTATAGTCACAGTAATAAGGTTAAAATGATTATTTGGCGAATGTAACGAAAAGAACATCTCAACGAATTACTCTATGAAGATATAGTGCTTTGCGAAGTTGGCACCGACAACAGACGATTTTTATAGACTCCAACAAGAATTGGGCACTTGACATTACTAATCAATTGACATACTTTTTATGAGCTGTCAAAACGCGATTCTCCCATAGATTTTATAGAGCAATGTGTGTACCTGTGGTATCACTTGTCAACTTTTTTTTTTTAAAGAATTGTAATCATCAAATAACTTCCCTCGCCCTGGGCGGGACGGGAGGGAGTATCAGACTTTTACTGCCTAAATATTTGTCAACTTAATTTATTGATTTCAAAGGCACAAAAATTCAAATTTTCCTGTTAATTTTGAAGATTAGTCGGGGTTTCAGAGCTTAAAATAAAGAGGCTTTTTGTAATAATTGTTAATGGTGTCAACCACCCAAATATGTAATTCTGGGCCCTGATAGTTCTGTTGGTGTAATTTTACCATATAGTTCGATGTTCAATCATTTTGAATTTGTGACAACAAACTGATCATAATATTATGTTTACCTAAATCCTAAATTAAGTATATTTTATCGTTTGTCTTAAGTATATAGAGAAAGAAATTACATATGTATTAATGAGGATTTGATAATATTTGTTTCTGTGTCCTTATATTTTCTCCCAGTATGATAAGCTGTTATATTTTTACTTTTTATTATTTGTTTATCATTTCTTTAGGATATAAAAAAGACATTTACATCACACAATGAATTGTATAAACGAAATGTATTTTAATGTATAATTGGAAAGAATGTCAATATAATACGTAATACGGGTGTAGACGTCACTAATCAATTGACGTACTTTTTATGAACTGTCAAAACGGGATTCTTCCATAGATTTTGTATAGTATTAGCAAATGTGACGTCACTCTTTGCTAACTCAATTAACGAACCATTTATTGATTTCAATGCAACAAAAAATTAGGGCTTAAACAAAATGGTTTTTTTTTTAATTATTAGTGAATGTTGTCTACACTCGTTTTAGAAATGTGGCTCTGCCTACCCTTTTGGTAGCTACATGCGTGATGATATGGTTGGAAAGAATCTCAAAGGAAACCTATGTATGTATATCGTTAGTTTATAAACAGAAATACACGCTGTGTACATATTCATCATTGTTTATTTATTCGTCAATAATTTCCACTGGATATTAATTCTCTGTGCAATGTATTTACTGTGTTACATTTGACTAGAGAAAAGGAAAAATAATTCTTAAATGACAAACCTATCCCATACTAGGAGTTTCTTCTGTATCTTGGGTGCGTTTATGAACATATAAACTCACATAAACAAACAGCCAGTCCCGAAACGAGTATATGTAGGCCATACAAATATTTATTTTGCGTGGGAGTCGGACCCGTTGCATGTTGCGCTGCAGCCAGCTGCTCAGCCACTGCGCAAATCGTGTCTTATATTTGTCTACCTATCTAATCAATTCTTTAGTTACTATCCCACTCCTGTGGCAGCGTGATATTATATAGCTCTTACTATTCCTTAGGAATCTGGCTAAAATAAACAAAAATATTTCTTCCAATCCGACAGGGAGCTTAAATCGGATCATTCGTTTCTAAAATTAAAGCGTTCAAACAAACAAAATACAAAGTCTTCAGCTTTATAATATTAAATATAGATTTGGAATGAAAATAGACACTTAATAATATGACATAATAATCTTATTCTTTATTCTCCAAATTCATATTATACTCTATATAAAATAAACATACAAATATCTGTGCAAATATTCAATTGGGTAGATGACACCACTAATCAATTGACATACTTTTTATGAACTGTCAAAACGCGATTCCCCTTTAGATTTTGTATGGCAATAGCATGCTGTGACGTCACTATCTCCCTACTCAATTGACTAACTATTCATTGATTTTAAGGTAAGTAAAAATCTAATTTTACAATCAATTGAAAAGTAATCGGTTTTCAAGTGCTTTTTTAGAGAAGTTGTGACTTGTATTTATTGTTTAATGGTGTCTACTACCCAATTCCTTGTCCAGTGAGCAGAGCAAGTCGTGTAGTGTGTTCAAGTCCGGGCGAGTGCTTGCGCCACTTCGTTGGCGAGTAGCGAGGCTATCGCCATGTTGGGGCAGTTGGCGGTGACGCGGGAGCTGTCCTCCTCAGTGCGGACTGACAGCAGGACCAGGTCTTGTGATGACATCATGCGGCCTGCGAATCTGTGATGAAAACAAAAAGATACACGTAAGCTAAAGTAGACATTTATTTCAAACTATGAATTAATATTTACAGCCATAAAATGATTTAAAAAAAAAAACGTTATTAAGAATAAAAAAAAAGAAACTAAATCTATAAGGCATCAAAAAATTCCTCCGCATCGCCGTCAACCGGAAAAGTGTCCAAAAGACTGGCGGCATTGCTACGTTGGATGGCAATGCTTAACCTCTGTCCAAGGTAAACGCCAGCTAAAGCTAAATGTATGAATAACTGTCAAGCCTCCTCTACACGTCTGCAGATGCGTCCGCGGACGTCATCTGCGGATGCGTCCGCAGACGTATAGAGGGCGTAATTTGTGCATCTGTTGTAGGTATTTAACGTCCGCAGACGCACGCAGACGCGTCCGCCTCGAATCCGATTGTTGTCGGTTTTTGTGGCACAGATCAAAGGGTTTCGGCGTGGATGTCCGGCGTCTGTCCACACGTCTGGAGACGTATCAGTTAAATCGGAGCTGCGATTGAGAGTGCACGCGTGCTTCTTGCGGTTTATTTTTTGTTGAAATAGCTAATGATATGAGCCCCGAGGAAACTTTTAGGTTTATTGAGCTATATCAAGCTGAAAACTGTTTGTGGAACCCCAAAAATAAATACCACAAAAATAAAAATGATCTAAGCGATCTAATGATAAAAGTACTAAATAAATAAATAGCTGCGGTAGCTACGGTCTCAATATCCGTTTTTAAACGAGCGTGTTGCGTCTGTCGAGAATGAACCTAGACTGATCGACCTGCAGACGTGTGGACAGCTCGTGGTGATCCACCTGCGGATGCATCTGCGGGCGTCCACGGACGCATCTGCAGACGTGTAGAGGAGGCTTCAGAACGTGCCACGTCCGCCATTTTGAATATCAGTTTTGAGTGAAATAAGGAACATATTCGCATGAAACGCGGACTATTTGGTGGCCATGTTGTGATTCAAGGCTACAGCTTTTTTTGTAGTTAGTGCCCGTCCAGTCAGTGGACAAAGTAATAACGCCACGACTACGGCCAGTCGTGTCGTGCAGTTAAAACCTTCATTATATATTACGTATAATTATATTCTACGTACGTGTTTTATACTAAACTTACTTATTTGGTAACTCAATTTATTAACTATTTATTGATTTAGTTTGAAGCAAATAAAAATCTATTTTTACAGTTGATAGAAATTAAAGGTTTTCAAGGCTAAACAAAGGTTATTTTTAGTGATATTGTGTCTTGGAATTATTGGTTGATGGTGACGTAAGAACATAACAACGAACTGTGGGTGTACATTGGTACACCTCTGCCTTACCCTTCGGGGAATACAGGCGTGATGGTATGGTTGATAGTACCTAATGACTGATTTTACCTGAGATAGTCTCCAGTAGACGTTATCGCTGCAACATTAGCTGTCTCAAAAACTCGCTTGCAAATAGTTTGTTCGTCTTCTACCTTCACTGTTTTCTTGTCACACTGAAAGAAATTCGCAGAGCCGTTTTAAATAAACATTTGATAATGAACTTAAACTCGATAGAAATAGAGTTGTATGCAAAATTGCACTTTTTCGTCGACGTTGTCTTTATCACCTCTACCTCGACTAAAGTCAAAAGCTTGCCCACTTCCAATAAAAAAAACGTCTCTGAGTCGTCACGCCAGCGCCTTTTAGGCCTACATTTTAATTAGTCATTATAAATTATTATGAGATACCTCAGTCATTCCTCTCAGCTTCTTGTGCTCGGAGTCCCAGCGCGTCTGTGACATGGTGACAGCTCGCATCAGTTCACCCACAGGCGGCGTTATCGTTACTGGTACTTCACCTGTGAAAAGCCAATTATTATGTAAATAAGTTCTTGTGAGAGTCATGAAAATGTGAGCTTTATGTCTCGAATAGTAAAGTTAAATTTCTAGGGTACGATAATGCTCATCATCATTTCAGCCGCAGAACGTACACAGCTGGACATAGGCCTCCCTCATAGATTTCCAAAGGGACCTCTTAGAAGCGGCTATGCTTCGTAAATGTATCATGTACTGTAAATCAAAGTTTTTGGAGTTGGCATTTCTTTTCTCTCTCTCCCTCTCTATCTCTTCTTTCTCTCTCCAACAAGTGAAAAACATCATTATGAACAACTTTAAGTATCGGATCAACCCTGAAACTCCAATAAAAAAATCAGCCGTTCCATACCTATAGAGCCGCTAATAGTAAACTCTATGGGTTGTATGGTGTCAGCGAAGTCCACGCCCAGCGTCACGGTGGCGGAGGCCGACGGTGCCAGTAGCTGGATAGGGGCGAAGTCGTGAATGTTGCGGGAGCCGGTTAGAGTCTGCAAATAAAAAAACATATATGAGTACATCATCATCATCATCATCATATTAGCCGCAGAAAGACGACCTAATTAAGGCCGACCGGTCCTTTAGGAAATCTATGGGGGAGGCCTATGCCCAGCAGTGGACGTTCTGCAGCTAATAAGTACTTAATAAAATATCCATTTGGCCAAGGCCAATTAAATTAGGGCTGAATAAGTAGCATATGGCCCCAACTATCCACCATTTTCATATGTTTAATGTTCTAACACCCTTTTTTATTTTTTACTGATGTGAAATCATCTAATCATTTCACCCCCCTTAGTGTCAGACTTTTACTGACTAAAACCCATCCATGTTTTTTCTTGTGCCCTTTGCGATCCGGGGGCGGGGTATATCTTTCGATTAACCCGCAGCCCCCTGTCAAACAGCCTGTATTATAGTTAGTCACCTTCTTATGTATCCGTATATTAGTGACATCATTGGCGCTGTGGTTGGTGAGCATGAGGTCGATGGCGCACATGTTCTGCGAGTACAGGTGCGGCGCGCGCGACCAGCGCAGCGAGCACGACGCACCGCGCCACGACACGCGGGATACTAGCTCCCGCCACGAGCTGCTGCTCAGGGACGGACCCACTGGGGTTATGCTGTCAGCTAGCAACAAGAGAGAAATATAATTGACAACACACACATACTAGGTACACGAGATAGAAAGATAACAGGCACGTAAAACGTTACATGTAATAGGGAACGAGCCTATTGCCATTAACCGGGCACAAATCCGGACTCCGAGCAACCCATATTTGCGAAATAAATTATCTTGTCTTATGATAAATTGACTTTTAAAACTTTATTATCATCAACGCTTATACAAAGCAATATAAAATTCTAACTAATATTAAATGCGAAAGTAAGTTTGTTTGTTACATTTTCACGCCTAAACCACTGAACCGATTATCCTGAAATTTTGCATATACATGGTCAGATGTATAGAAACGGACATAGGGTACCTACCTTTCATTTTAAGAAAGTACTGTTCCTGAACATAACAATAACGTTCTTATAATAATTATTATCAAACGCGCGGCGCCGTAGCGCCATCGCTGGCGCCACGTGTCTTCCAAATCTTGATTGAACTTTAAAATTTAAAAGCGACAAGCAGAGTACAACCCAAAATTGTCAAATTCTAAATTAACGCCAGGGAAGCCGTGGGCAAGAGCTAGTTCTACTTAATATTATAAATGCGAAAGTTTGTTAGAATGGATAGATGGATGTTTGTTACTCTTTCACTCTTAAACAGCTGAACGGATCTGGATGAAATTTGGCACTGAAATAGATTGTAGTCTGGAATAACACATAGGATACTTTTTATCCCGGATAAATATACGGTTCCTGTGGGATAATAGACAAAACTAATGGTCCGTTAACACAAGAGTACTGACCATCCCCGACGCCACTGGGCGTGACGCTGGGCGGCGACAGGAAGCCGCCGCAGGTGGGCGTCATGGTGGGCAGCGAGCTCGCTACCTCGTCCAGCTCCAGCAGCAGCTCCAGGTTCGACTTCTCGTTCCTCTTCTGTTCCTCTTTCGTAGGCTCTTGGGTGGTACGCTACAATTTAAGCATATTTAAGAAGGAATATACTATACTATACCATCACGCCTGTATTCCCCGAAGGGTTAGGCAGAGGTGTACCAATGTACACCCACAGTTCGCCGGTATATTTTAGGTCCCATGTAATAGGGGGCGAGCCTATTGCCATTAACCGGGCACAAATCCAAACTACGAGCTGCTACTGAGAATTTCATAGAAAAACCCAATAACACTTTTTGCTCGACCCGGGAATTGAACCCAGGACCTCTAGCGTAGCAGTCGCGCTCAGAACTACTAGGCCAACGAGGCAGTAGCAGAAGGAATATTGGGGGGTGGTATTACAAAAAAAGATCCTACAGTCCTTCTAAAAATATAAATGCGAAAGTTTGTGAGGATGGATGGATGTTTGTTAGTCTTTCAAGCTTTAATGACTGAACAGATCCGGATGAAATTTGGCAATCAGACAGATTGTGGTGTGTTATACCACACCGAAATCTCTTTGATTTTATCCCGGAAAAATGAACCCAAATACCTGAAAGACATGCATTTATTTGTTCTGAAAATCTGTACACAAAATAACCAATTGATGACGGCGCTAACTGCGTCGTCAATTTCAACCAATGAAATGGCTTCAAACTACTTTTCAATTAATGCTTCAGTCAGGTGTTGTAAAACGTCACTTAACGTTCGATAAACTGATGTAAAAATGAAGTAGTGTAAAACCACAAATCCCGTTTTTTTTTATTGCAATAACAGTAAGGCATGCAAAATGTACATACATAATAATTAAGTAAAAGAAGAATTAATATAAAAACCACGCTATTTAAGAATCGAATTAAAAATGGCGGCCAAGCAAAAGAGTTTATTGTGCCCTTTCACTCACACAGTATAATGTGAGTGAAAGTGTGTGAGTGAGTGAGAGGGAATGACCATCGCAGCCATTTTTAATCCGTTTGTTACAAAACCTCTCGAAGGATAATAAAAAATACAATTTAGTGGATCAATATGAAAATTAGGAAAGCAGTACCATGCAAGCAATAGAAATTAAAATAAAAAGCTAAAATAGGTGCTTACATATATTTATTGATAAAATAAATAAAATACACAAATAAAAACATAAATAATATAACAACCAAACTAATCCATAACTAAAATTAAATGTCAAAGACAAAATGTTCTATAAATAAGGTCCTACTTGTCTATAGTAAAAAATCTATAAGTACCTTGTCATCGCGACTAACATCAATCTTCTTACTAGTTTCGTCGTCAGTGCTGTCGGCCGACTCGTCTGATTCGCTGTCGGATGCGCTGCCCGATTCGCTATCCGACTCACTGTCTGAAGTACCGGAGTTCGACGATCTAATAGCGACAGATTGTGAAAGTATTGCCACAGATTATACATATCAAATCAAATCGAATCAAATCAAAGCATTTATTTCAATTAGACCATTTACAGGCACTTTTGAATTGTCAAGAAGTTACAGTTTAATATTGAACCTAGTTGTTCGTTCCAAAACGTAGGTCTCTATGGAGAAGAACGAGCAAGAAACTCCATGGACACTCTTTTCATTCAATTTGGTTTTTACAAAAACTTGGTTACAATATTCTTGTTGCTTCTATATGTGAAAACAATAAAGGTGAATATAAAAAATAACAAAATTATAATAAAGATGTAAGCCATGGCAGTCAAGAGATGACCAATCCCAACTGACAGCACCCGTTCACGAATATGACGCGTGCATCAGCACCATTTAGCTCAACCATCTTGAAGGGAACCAAACGACCCAACCCACGCGCCACCGTCAGCGAGACATTAAAGTGAGCATGACGAAGCTCTCAACTGCATAGTACATAGTAGAATGGACAAATGACGTATTACCTTTTAGATACCATAGATTAAGAACATAATTCAAGACTTTCATACTTTCATTCATTATTCCATACAAAAATGTTCTTACCTGTAATTATTCGTTGCTTTTGCAGGTTTCTCTGGCTTCTTGTCTTCAGTTGTGCTCTCTTCCCTAAGACATTAAAATCATTAATAAACGAAGCAAACGATTAAAATATAAACACATACTTGAACCCTGAAACATCAGACTCTTACGAGTATAATACTCCTTGATTTGGACAGTCGCGTAAAAATAAGGGGACATAAATTGAAGATAGGTCTTGCGAGCAACACTGCATTATTATGACAACAATTTTATTGATTTGTTTTTCTGTTTTTGATCATTGTCTTCATGTCTTCAGCACTTTTTTCAACTTTTAGTTAATATTTGGACAATGCTGTGGGTTAAGGCTGCTCACACTATGCTGGCTGGTTTCTTGCCGCGCGGGTAAGCTGCTGACATAATCAGGCCGCCGGTATTTGCCACTGGCGCCCTCAGAGCATTATTCCAGTTGTGACAGCCGGGTAGAACGCCAGTGGAGTACACACACTAGTTATTTTAATATAGAATTAGTGACATTATATTAAAATACCTTAAATGACAAGATTGTACCGTCTAAATGAAATAACCACTGTTTCCTTAATTCTATTACTTTACTTTAGAATTGTAATCTGTATAATTTGTAAATTTCAAACACAATGTAAATTGTTTAATGAAAATAAATGAATTTAATTGTTTTTGACGCCGGCTTAACTCGGCAGCCGTGCCGGACTAGTTTGCGCGGCAAGATCGGCGAGTCAGTTACCCGCCGGGTTTTTTGGCGGCCAGGCCGCTGCCGGCACTGTGTGTAAAGGCCTTTACATATTTCGACAGTTTGTATATCTTATGTACTCACTCGTCCGAAGAATCTTCTGAGCTGCTGGCTTCTGAGGAAGACGAGGCTGAGCCAGAGCCACTGCTCTCCGGCTCAGAGTAGAAACTTTTATTTTTCTGGGAACAATTTTTACATAAATATTAGGGTCCTATTCATTATGAAAAATCGAGATGCCCTTTTTAAAAAAATATTTTTACACATACATGAAAAATATTGTAAACCACTAATTTTTAAAGAGTAAGACCGGGTATGCGCTCCCTCCGTTCCAAAACCTTGAAACTACGGATATAAAAATCTCGACCCGAATCCGGTTATAGCTAGTCGCACTGGCATCCAATTTCACAAATTCAGATCGGATGCAGTGCGTAACCGCTCTAAGTATGAAGTTTCTTGCCCATTCGTCTTCATACAAAACTACACTTAGAAAAGGGTAACTAACTACATTAAATTCTTTTTTCTTGAATATAACATTCAAAAGCACATATGTAATTAATAGTCTTAATAAAATAAATGACTTGTCTTTCGACCTTTAACTCGTGCTACTAACCGGCGTTTCGTCATGGTTGTCCTGCATCACGGCGCGGTCTACGGGCGCGTCGCGTAGCGCAGCGGCCTGCGTGCTGCGCGGCGGAGCGGGCAGGGGCCGGTACCCGCCCGCCGCCACGCCGATGTACTGCGACAGCGAGCCCACCGTGAATGTGCCGCGGTCTGCGGACAACGCGGGTACAAATCATGTGACTCAGAGAACAGTGTTCGAGCTTTTAATCGGGGTCGACAACGCATGACTGATGCCTCTGTTGTTGCAAATGCCCATAGGCATCGGTAACCGCTTAACATCAGGCGGGCCGTTAGCTTGTTTGCCAGCCGGGGCTGCGGGTTGTTCGAAAGAGATACCGCGCCCCCGGAACGCAAAGGGCACATGAAGGAACATAGACGGGTTTTAGTCAGTAAAAGTCTGACACTCCCTCCCGCCCCGCCCAGGGCGGGGGAAGTTATTTGATGATTTCCCGTCTATAAAAAAAAAAAAGCTTGTTTGCCACCTTAAGTGGTATAAAAAATCGTGTGGCTTAGAGAACAGTGTTCGTGTATTAAATTATGTGGCTCAGAGAACAGTGTTCGAGTTTTAAGTCATGTGTCTCAGAGAGCAATGTTCGAGTTTTAAATTATGTGGCTCAAGGAACAGTGTTCGAGTTTTAAATCATGCGGCTCAGAGAACAGTGTTCGGGTTTTAAATCGAACAGCAAGCGAAAATGCATAATTGTTTCGAACGCAAGTATCGCTCGTTAACCAAACAACCTGTGGGCCAGTTCGCGTTCAGATCTCATTAGAGACACCACGTACACAAACCATTACAAAAGATCGACTATTCATCCTTAATTTAAAAAAAAACACACGCCTTTTTCCCATGGGACTAGGTAGAAACCACAGAACGCCACCTGCGACGATTCTTACATACTCTTTATAGAAATACCCAATAACATTTTTGCTCGGCTTGGGAATCAGACCCAAGCGTAGCAGTCGCGCTTCGGACCGCTGGGGTAAAGAGGCTTTAATAATAAAATAAATAGAATGCCTTGGATCCTGTTCCCGACGCCGGTGGGCTACTATTTTTTATATTTTTAAATGTTTTTATTGTTATTTTTTATATTTAAAAATGCAATTTATATGTTAATTGATGAATAAATGGAATAATATTATAAATAACAATATCATACCTTTAAAACTACTCTGTACATCAGGCTTCGGTTTCTCGGGCAAGAATATATCAGCGACATAATTGTGTAGCACTTTTCCAGGCTGAGGCTCTATGAAGCGACGGAGCATTCGCGCTCGGTCGCGTACGTCATAGCTGACGTCATAGCGTGCGAGCGAGACCACGTAGCGGCAGACAGGGATAGTGTCCGGCTGCGTCACTGACAGCTTCACTGCTAGCGATAGCAGTTGCAGCTTTACTAGCTCGTCCTATTGGAAAATGGTTTTGTTGTGTAGATTTTATATGATAAGAAAATATGGAGTCAGATTATGGATAATTTTTGCTGTAATTTATTCTGAACTCAAAGAGGACCTAGAAAAACGTGTACTACTAGTTCTGTCGCCCATTCAGCTGCTAGTGGTATGACCAATAAGTGGCAAAGCCATTTTTTATTTATACATTGCGGCTACCACTTGGGGCCATTTGTAGCTGAGTGCGGTAGCACTTATTCTAAATTGGAAGCATGAATGGGAAATGTTTGGTTTACCTACGTCCAAAAAAAGTATCAGGCTGATATTTTAGATAGTAAATAATTTGGAGGGGCATATTTTGTATTACATTGAATGTTTAAAACATGTAATGATGATGGGGTAGGCACAGAAAGGTGAGACTTACCTGGTCGGCGAAGTTAGCGGCCATGTGTGCGAGTATGGCGGCAGCTCTCGGGTGTCTCGCGCCGTGCTCCGCCACCAGCCACACCGCCGCCGCACGCGCGCTACCCGCCAGCCTACAGGGGCATTACTACATCAACCGTGGCCCTCAAATTACAAGTCAAAGCACTCTTGGAGTGTCAAGAAGTTAGATAGAAAGTTGAAGTAAGTTGCTCGTTCCAAATCGAGATAGATACCTCGTTTTGGAACGTTCTATCTTACTTTTATAGAGAAGAACACTGCTTGCAATTAGTTTTTTACGAAATTCTGGGTACAATATTCTTGTTGCTACTACATTTTTTTTTAGTGCTTCTGCAAGCATATAGAAATGTGAAAAAATAAAGGTGAATATAAACCAATAGAAAAAAAGGAATAAGGATATGTGAGTCATGGCAGTTGAAAGATGACCAATCCCATCTAACAACCCCCGTTCACGAACATGATGCGTGGATCCATTTAGATCAACCGTCATCATTTAGTGCACATTGAAGTGTGGATTTGTATTGAACAAACGAACAATCAGTTTAATAACCCAATTTACTTGTATACTGTGTATATTACCTGTCAGAGCGCAGCAGTTTGGCAGCTCTAGAGACCGCAGCCCTGGCGGATGTGGCACCACCACCCACCACGCGCTTCACCACCACCACCGCCTCGCAAACCACCCACTCTGTGAACATGCTACAATTGACGTATCGACGGCATGGTTGGTGCAATTGCAAATTGATTGGCTGCTGCACTGAGTGTTGTGAAATCAAATCCCGGACGTAACAATTATTTGGACAATAAATGAATGTACGATTTCCACCAAACGGGCGGCGCAGGAGCCCATTTCACACGTGCTATACAAAATTCAGGCTTCTACATAATAGTAAAGGTTCATATGCATGGAGTTCATACAGCCTGGAATTCGGTTATGTCCGCGCATATGCCGAACCAAGCAGTACATGCAAACATGAATCTTAACTATTATGTAGAACTTGGATGGGGCCACAGAGGGCCGATACCTGCCGGGGCTGCGGGTTGTTCGAAAGAGATACCGCGCCCCCGGAACGCAAAGGGCACATGAAGGAACATAGACGGGTTTTAGTCAGTAAAAGTCTGACACTAAGGGCGGGGGAAGTTATTTGATGATTTCCCGTCTTAAAAAATAAAAAAAAAACTATTATGTAGAAGCCTGAATTTTACATAGCACAGTGTGAAATGCGCTCCTGCCCCGCCCGGTTGGTGGAAATCGTACTTAAAGGTTCTTGCTTCGGTCTGGTTGTTTGAATGTGTGAGTTTATGTTTATAAACGCACTAGCTATGCAGAAAAAGTCTTGTGTGGGTCAATAATTTGAAAAATAAATTGAAGAAATTACGCCCTTTTTAAATGAGAAAAAATATAATATTTAAACCTTTATATTAAACAAAAAGCCAAAGACAAATCATTTATTTTATTTAGACGTTTAACCGGACCGTTTCGCTTTTGAACCCCAAAAAACAACAGTTTTTTTTTTAATCTATTTCCCCTTCCAAAAGGTACTTTCTACCATTACTTACCATCTTTACTGGAAAGCAGATGTAAAAGTCCGTTCAGACAGGTCTCAGTCTCAGAATGTATGGCCACAGCGAGCCTGCCGATGGCCTGTATAGTAGCGCCGGCGAAGGCCTTGTCGCTACAAGTCACGTACGTCTGGAACTCCCTTAGTATGACGCCAGCACTGGCTTCCGTTGCTAAGTTAGTAAGAATCTCTAGCTTGAGCAACTTGATGTGAGTCGGGTCCGAGTTCCGTACGAAGAACGATTTGAGGAACGGTTCGAAGAGTGTCTGTGCAAGAAAGGAAATGGTCACAGGACTAGTATTTTTTATTGGTTTCGACAATTTTGAAGTTAAAAGGATCTCTATATATTAAATCGTTACATAACTAACCTACGGGGTGTAAAATGATACATCACGTAGTTGTTAACTATGCACAATGCTCATCAAACTGTTGCTGGAAAACGACTTTTATATTTAGTGTGAATAAAAAACGGTAATTTAAAAATCTAAAAAACCCGACTGCTATTCTTTAAAAAGCCTTAAAACAAGATAAATTGTAGCAGTCGGGACCCATTCTAGAAATGCAGGGTGAGTGAATTGAGAGCACATACCTATATTACATTGCAGATGGTCCCGAATGGGTCCCGACTGCTACAATTTATCTTGTTTTAAGGCTTTTTAAAGAATAGCAGTCGGGTTTTTTAGTTTTTTAAATTACCGTTTTTTATTTTTTCAGTGTTTTTTTAAAAAAATAATTAATAAATCCTGTGTCACTCTCACGGTAAATACGAATCTAACGACACCTCTCAAGCTAAAATCCATCGAGCCGTTCAGCCTGCAGAGCGAGCCAAACATTTGAATTTGGCGCCAAAAATCCGCCATTTTGTTTTTTTTTTTTATATACCCAGTGTCACTCTCACAGTAAATACGAATCTAACGACACCTCTCAAGCTAAAATCTATAGAGCCGTTCAGCCTGCAGAGCGTGCCAAACAATTATACATACAAACATACATACATACATACATACAAACATACCCTCGAAAAACATAACCCTCCTTCCGTCGCAGTCGGGTAAAAACCACTGTTATTATACTGAGGTCCTGTTGGTATTTAGAGTTGAACTGTAACATTTTAAATTAATTGTCGTAAAAAGAAAATTTATTTTATTTATTTTTATGAAAATTTATTTTATTTTACACCCATTAATCGAACACAACGTTATACAGAAGAAGATTTTTTTTCCCAGAATTATGTTGCCAAACTACGTTTACATTTTAAATACATTTGTATTTCATAAATGCAACTTTTGGAAATTTATGGGGCAGGCTTATGTCCAGCAGTGGACGTCCTGCGGCTGATAAATAAATAAATAAATATCTTGGGACAACTCACACACGGCTATCTGATCCCAAGCTAAGCAGAGCTTGTGTTATGGTAACCAGACAACTGATATACATACTTATATAATTTATAAATACATACATATTATAGATAAATCACACCCAGACACAGAACAAACAATCATGCTCATCACACAAAGTTTGTCCTGGGTGGGAATCAAACCCACGACCTCCGGCTTAGCAGTCAGGGCCACTAACCACTAGACCAACAGGCCCGTGATATGATGATGATGATGATGAAATGCTACTTACCCTTCTGGTGACGGTGAGGGACGCAATAGAGTTGAGTACGACGCTTTGCACCTCTAGCGGAGCACGCAGGAGTCGAACCATGGCCTTCGCTACCGGAGGCAGCTCTTGAGCTAAAATATACAAAATACAAACAGTTTTTTTTTGTAGATTACCGTGTTCCTTATAACGTATTCATTAAGGTTCAATATTTAACAAGAAAATTACAAAAAATCTTTCACTGCTTTTTAGGGTCTGCACAGCAATATTATATCTTTACGTAGTATAAAACAAAGTCACTCTTACTATATGTACGCTTAGATCTTTTAGAACGGATTTTAATGCAGTTTTAAGCAATAGATAGAGTGATTCAAGAGGAAGCTTTAAACGTACAGGACATCACGCTACAGCCAACGGGAGTGGAGCAGTAAGTTTTGGAGGAATGAGAAACAGGGTGTAAAGTTTCTCATCTCCCATTGAAAAGGAAGAATCCTCCGAGTGGGCTACTGCCCGACGGTCTTCTTCTTTATCGTGTGGGCAGTAAGGTCTAACGACCCCACACACCCTAGTGTCAGAGTTTCTACACCGCCTCAAGGGCCCGACGGTTAATGCCTTTGTACTTTTGTTACATAAAGTTTAAATAAATAATGAATAAATAAATGTCGGGATTTTGTATGTATGCTAATGTCGCTGCAAACTTTGATAGCGCGATCTAGGCAACGTCAGTTCTGCTGTAATAGTTCGCATGCTGTGCGATAGATGTCGCTACAAAGTAAAGACTTAGCTAGATGGATGGTCGGATTACTAGGACAGCGTACCTGGTCCGCAGTGATAGAAGAGCTGCGCCACAGCGAGCACGACGCCGGAGTTCCGGCTCTGCAGCAGCGGCTTGGCGGCGCGCAGCAGCAGGCGGTGGTCGGCGTCCAGCGAGCGGGCACGAGCACGTGCTGCGCCCGACGACTCCGACGAGTAGAACGGCTTGTCCGTGTCGCTGTCGCTTGAGTACGCCTGGACAGGTGAATTAATCAATGAATGAATTGAAGGATGAATGTAAGTCAAGCTCATAGTCAAAGTCATAGTCAAATTCATAGTCAAAGTCATATTCAAAGTCAGTCAAAGTCAAATAAAACAATACATAAAAAAATATATATTTATTAATAAGGACTGCCCCGTTAGCCTAATGCTCCTAAGCACGACTGCTACGCTAGAGGTCATGGGTTCGAGTCCAAGGTCGAGCACAATGTTATTGGGTTTATCTATGAAATTCTTAGTGGCAGCTCGGAGTTTGGAATTGTGCCCGGTTCATGGCAATAGGCTCTCCCTCTACTACAAGGGATTTAAACATACCGGCGAACTGTGGGTGTAAATTAGTTCACGACACGGTTGACGCAGTGACGGAGCGATCGACTACTGCGCTGCGTGTCGCGAACAAATATTTATATTGACTAGAGATAGTTGTTCCGGGTCGAGCTGTTTGCATAAGTATGTGACTTTATTTTTTGCAAGCGCACCCACAATACAGGGGAAATTCCAAGTATGGGGCAATGTTTATTTAAAAAAAAACGACGGGTTGCACTCCGGGAGTGCCGGCAGAAGTGAAAACGCTAAAGACGTACACAAATATGACAATTCGCTGACGCGAATTGTCATATTTGTGTACGATAAATTCGTAAGATTTTCGATCAGGTCACGTGTCCTGACGCGAGTTTAACATTTTTTACCCATTCCAAAAAAAGTGCACAACGCCGCTAAAGAAGTTTTCACTTCAAAAACAAAAAAATCTTACCTCACTGTTGGGATCTGCAAAGCATGTCTTAGCGTAGACAGTGAGTACATTGAGCAATGTGAGCTGGCCCCACTCGTCCACATCAGCCAGTAGCGAGCATAGTTTTCTGTGGATATAATAAACAAGTATTATTTCACGTTTTGCGCTGCTTATAAACTAATACGATAATTACGACGCATTTGCCATCTCAAACTGAAGGATTTTGACTTTAATTATTATAATTATAAATATGTATACATAAGTATGGCGTTATTTTTTTTAATAACGATACAATTCGACGCTGAGTTGAAGTTGACATTGTGCAAAAACATTAGAAAATTTGAATTTCGCGGTATGGGGACCCCTACCAGGCTGGCCAACTGATATTCTAAGTGACCAAATTCTTTGGTCTATATTCGCACTCTCGACTGGTATTGCACCGCCATTGGCAGACCCTTATACTATATGTAGCCTGTCTTGCGACCGCACATTCCACGAAAGGGCGCGCAGCAGCGGGCAAAGTGAGAAGTTCGCCTCCTTTGTGTGCACCTCTTCGCAAAATGAGGCAACGGCATCCCACGTGTTTGAGATCTGGATCATGAAATCAGATTTAATACCTAGGTGGGTCTGTGGCCATGCGTTTTCATCTTAAGGCGAATGCTTCGACCAGCCCGCGAAATTTAAATTTCATGCAAGCAAGATTTCATGAAATCTTGACATTTTACATGAAGCTTGATTTTAGTGGTTATATTTTTGAAAATACGTCATACTTCTTACGCCCGCGAATCATACTTTAATCAACATTAAACCTAATACTGACTTGCAAATAGCAAAAAACGTAAGAAAATTTAAATTTCGCGGGCTGGTCGGAACATTCACCTTAATGTTATATAGTTTGAGGGGCAGTGTGCGTAGTTAACGGCTATAGTGTATTTCTACATCCTGTAAATACCTGTAACTCCTATGTATAAGACTCATGCGCTCTCCACACACTTCTGAGAAGGCCATGGCTGCTGACCCGACGACGAGCGGCGCCTTATCTGATAACAGCTTGTCTATGATTGATACTAGCTCTTCTTTCTGTTCCGGGTCCAAGCTGTTGGGGAGAACATACGTATTGGTAGATCTATATAATGATATAGAGTGGGGGGGTGTGTGTTTTGTTAAGCAATGCCTTTGCTCTGCAGTGAGACAAGAATGGGTTTGTATTCTTTTTATTTATGCAAAGCAAATGAATAGCAAGAGGGCTGCTAGGCTTAAATGGGATTGGGCGGGTCACGTCAGCCGCATGCATGATGACCGCGGGGCGAAAGTGTCCACACGATGGTTGCCGGAAGACGGACGGCGCAGCCGAGGCCCTGATACATTCTAGTAAGATTGCAGTGTTCCTTCCTATATATTCTGGTGTCAGTTGTTTAAATTGTGATTGCTGTGTGATGGGAGTTCTTCCGTCATGTTATGGAATAGAACGTCATTGAAAACTACAATCTAACAGTTGTTCGTTACACATTTTCTAGCCTAGTAAGAAATAAGAATAAATAAATAAAGAAGCAGATATTTGAAGGATTATTACGAAAATTTCAATATTTTATAGCCTTAATAACAAAAGGTAAAAATCAAGTTGAATTAACAATTATTTCATGATGAAAAACAAACAATATTTTGAATAGAAAATTAAATTATGACTATGAAATTATTAAAAAAATATGTAAAAGCCAAAAATTTTTCAATGTTTAAAACATGGTTTTCCCACCAGGCAGCACCACAAAGGTAGATAGGTTAGGTTTTTGCTATACAAGGCTGGTGTACACAACTGTATTGAGGTACAGTTGTGTACACCAATCAACAACAGACAGACAAACAGACTTACCTATATAACTTCGGTATTGCATGTGCAGCGGTCTTCCTGACATAAGGACTCATGTCACTGGCCGAGTCTCTGATGGCTAACATCACGATGGGCACTATCATGGGCACACGGATGGATGAGAGGACTCGTAGAGCACCTGCACGGATCAACTGGTTTGGGTCCTGGGATAAGGAGATGAATAGATTGTTTTATTATGTATGGAAGATTTTGTAAAACACTTACAGTACGCAATTGTTAATAAAAATGGAGTCCTAAGTTACTATATTTTTATTTACTAGCGTTTGAAGCTTAGAAGCCACAAGCATGCATGCTGGCATTAAATTTCTAAAGAATCTCTCATATTTTTGATATTAAAATATAGTCTATACAGGTATTACATAGCTTCCTATAAGATTTCTTTTTATTGGTTCCATAGTTCCGGATATATAACTAACCCAATAAAAATAAGGTTCACAGTCCTTTGAACATATTTATCTGCTCCTTCTTATCTGTTTATATGTGTATTTAAATTATATTACTATTAGAAATTTGAATGGATGGATGTTTGTTACTCAATAACGTCTGAACAGCTGAATGGATCTGGATTTAATTTGTGCATATTTACATATTTCTGTCTCTGTACATATTTTCAGGATTAAAAGTAGCCTATGTACGAACATAGGCTACTTTTAATCCTAAATCCATATAATATGCTAACGTTGACGCACTGAAGGTAGTAGGTTAGGCTAAAGATAATGCTTTACCCCGTGACATAAAAAAAAACACAATTAAAAAATAAGACAAATATTTCAATTATATTTAAATTTAAGATTAATTTACTGCCAACAGCCTGGTTTTTTTAGGTATAGGTCTTCCAGATTAATTAAATAAATAAATATGGTTACAAAAGACGCCTCCCCTGAAACCTTCAAATACTAGCATAGCTTCTACATGGCATAACATTAAAGTCACAACATTACCTTCAGAGCTCTCTGGAAGGTGCTGATGGAGAGCAGCGCCAGGTCCTGCTGCTCCTCAGCGTACCTCACGAGGTACACATACACAAGCTTCTTTACTTCTATGTTCTTTGACACTACATTCTTTACTACAGCTGGAAACCTGAGGAAAGAAAATATGACTTATTAATTTCTTCACAATGTAATAGAAATGTTATTATGTTTGACATAATGTTGATATTTAATGGGTAAAATTGATTTGACCATGTTGGTGATAATAATGAATGGAAGGGACTTTGTATTAAAAACTTTATTTTGGATGAAAGTTTCATTATGATGCACATTCCACCTTTTTTTTTTTATTTCAAAAGTGTGTTCAAAGAGGTTTTTGTTTGTTCTTTTCTATAGGAAAGTTTTGACTGACAACTCTCAGACAATTCAAGAGTGCCCGTAAATAGTTTTTTTTTTTTAATCCTAGTTTGAGTTTTATTTTGAGGGTTTCCATAATAAGTATACAATGTAGTAGTCAACTGCGATAATTTTTAAAATTATAAATAGTTAGCATTGTGAAAGTTTAACTGGCAATATTGATCTACTTCATAATGCAGGTGAAGGTAACACGTTACAAATTCCATTACACTGTGATGCAGATAATACTTACAGATCTGAAGCATCTCTTCCCTTAGCAATCATTCCAATGATTCTTTTCATAGCCTCTAGTTTGAGCGAGTCTTTGGACCCATCTAACATGAGTTTTAAGTCTTCATTCCTAAAAAATACAAACATTTTTAAACAATGGTGTTTTGCTAATTGAATGATGTGTTTTCTGCAGAATTTAATATAGTATAAGCTCTCTTCTCTTATGGAGTTATTGTACATATATATGGCTTACAAATACATACGAAAATTATGGGCATACTCTACATAGGCTTAAAATAACAACAAGAGATATTAAAGTTATGTTTTGGAAGCGTAAATTAATCATGAAAAACATCTCTTGATGAAGTTTTTAAGTTATAAATAAATTGTTTAATACTGCTAATACATAAAACATTCATATACTTCTTATAATCTGGCTGGAAAAACGCCCCAGAAGCTGGATCGTTCGCCGGGTACTCCACTTCACCCATCACCACCTTTTCATTATTATACGACGTCGTGGCCGACATTTTCGTTAACAATTTAAAACAAACACTTCACTGGATACTTATTTTTATTTAGTTAATAACGTTCATAATTTTCTAATCAACGTAGTGAAATCGCAACATTTCACTTAATTTGACATTATTTCACTTGTTGACGACTTGACAGTGACGTTAGACAAACAATGTTATGTCAAAGTTGCGTTTCGTTACTACAGTGATGATGATCTATAATAATAGAAAAGAGTTTTTAACTTTACAAGAGTTGAGTAGAGTTAATAGAATCTATACACCTAAACACATAATAAAATCGCAATGACGCCAATTCTGTACATTCAATATTGTTTCAAAGAGAAATTGTGTTAAATACATTATGCTGAACCCAAAACAAAAGTTTTTGGAACTTTTGTCTGTTTGTAAGTTTGTACGATTCATCACGCTATGTGACACTGAGGTTAGGCAGAAACAGTATGAATACTATTAACTTAACAAATACTGAACCTATTTGCACAAATCTTTTTGGATGGATGTCCCTTTGAGGAGAAATTTTTTGTGTTTTATAACCACAAAGCACGTGTAAAAGCTAGCTAAAAATAAAATAATGACAATACTGACGATAAAATCATTTGAAAGTCCAATGTCAAAAGGCTGTTTTGCGAAAATTGCGAAGGGCGATTGTGATTGATTGTGGGTTCGATTCCTATCCAGCTCATGTCTTTTTTGTATCTATTCTTATTTCATTTTCACCAATAATTTTCAGCTTTGGAAATCCTAATAACAAGCTATGCATTGTTTGAGGTACATACGAGTACATTGTATAATCCGCATTGTTTTATTGAGTGCTGTGAGTGATAGTAAATATTTAATAGTCACACACATTCTGAATTCAGCGAGTTAAATTCAGTTTTAATATTAAAACGATGCTTTTGCAGTTTCACGAATTAAATTTTACTCACATAATAATTTGCCTAGCTTTTTCCCATATACGTTACTGACTACTTCCTGCCTAAGCAGATGCACCTAAATGCCAATATTCTAAATGGAGTGATTGCCTATTAATGGTTCTCCATTACCCAGTTACTGGGAAACACGATACCTCTTAGTTAAAATGGTGGTCAGACGGGGTCTCATACCATGAACTTCCAAACTACAGGCTTCTACTGAGAAATTCCTAATAGAAACACATAGCATACCAACACGCCTGTGTTCCCTTCTGGGACTAAACATACAGTGTATTGGTACACCCACAGTTGGCGTGTATGTTTAAGTCCCACGTAATAAGGGGCGAGCCTATTGCCATTAACTGGGCACAAATCTTAACTCCAAGCTGCTACTGAAAAACCCCATAACACTTTTTGCTCAACCTGGGAATCGAACCCAAGACCTCTAGCGTAGCAGTCGCGCTTAGGAAAACTAGGCTAACAAGGCAGCTAATAGAAAAACCCTTTAACGATTTTCCCGACACTACTAAATTAATTCCCAGTTTTTTAAGCCCTATTTAGCATGCAACAGTAGGTATTAAGTTGAGAATTTCTATCCAGTAGATAGATTGGACATTCTGTTTACATCGAAACTGTTCGAAACAACAATGTTTCGGAACTAATGAAAATGCAGAAGTTATGCAGCTTGTTTCCAATGAAATAATGAGGAATGTTCGCGAATTAAGCTCTTTTCATACGTTCCGGTTGCCGGATTACCGGTGCCGACCATCCGGTAATAAATTAATGCTCGGTCCCTATATGCAAAACGGATAGTTTGTCCTACCAGTCGTAATACTTTTGAATGCTTGAGTGGTTTTTTGTGAAAATTCTTGTGACAATTTTGAATGTAATAATTAATAAAAAAATGGATTTAAGGCTATCCGAATGCTGATAAATAAACTTCAATAACTGCGAAAATACGAATATAATATATTTTTTAAAGCTTTGCTACTGTTTACTCGGATACCGGGCAACTGAAACATGTAAATAAGTCTTAAGTGCCTTATCACACTAGCGGAATGCGAGCGTTTTCAAAGCGGAGCGGGCGCGCAACGAACACGCGGCGCGTGCGCAGCGAATTCATTGCGGATGCGCAACGAGATCGCCGAGAATATCAGTGTAGACGCCATTTTGTAAGACGTTAACTTGCTACAAATAAGCGACAAAAAACGTTGCGAATTTGCCACGCAACCGCGACGTCTCCGCTGTGTAGCCGCGGCGTGTTCGCGACGCACTCGCCCCGCCTCGCAGCCGCTCGCAAACCGCTAGTGTGATAAGACCCTAAGGGCCTTATCACACTTGCGAATTACGAGCGTGTTTTCTATACAAATATCTGACGCGGCGAATTCGCTGCGTGATCGCCTTCATACAAAATACGCTCGCAAACCGCTAGTGCGGATGAGTTTTTTGATGCCCTATGACCTTACTTTTTATATTAACTGTACATACTTAGTTTGTAATTTAATTATTATTTAGTTTTAACTTTGTAGTTGAATTATTATTAATAAATTTAACCGCTAGTGTGATAAGGCCCTAACAAAGGCAGGCACGGTATTGTTTGAATTTAAACAGAGTTGTGCAAATAAACAAAAATCACTGCAATTCAGCTTATCGCATACTTTAGCTAGGTTTTTACAGTTTTTCAATGAATGAGCTTAGTTTTGTTACGTTCATTAAAATGTAGGATGTATTTACGGTGCAGTTTTCAACCTTATCACTAAAAATATAAGGGTGAAAAGTGTGTCTAAGTATGTGTAAAATTAGATTAAAACTTTGTAAGTACAATAGGCCTTATTAATTTTTTCAAGTACCTATATGAAATAATCGAATGAGTTGTTCTGCTCTGGGCGGAGCGGAAGGGAGTGTCAGACTCTTACTGACTAAAAGCTATCCGTTCCTCCTAATGCCCTTTTCGTCTCAGGGCGCAATGACTCTTTCGAAATAATTCCGCAACCCTGCAGGAGGAGTCAGCAACAAAAGTAGGTAACAATTTAATTTTTTAAATCCTTGCTATTGAGCACAATATCAAAGCAAAAATACAAAATAGATCTAAAATTAAGATAATAATAACTCTTAGGTATTATTATCTCGTGGCTAAATAATTACAGCCGCATAGACCGATCTTCCGGGTTAAGCCACGCTTGCCGAGGTTGGTCTGTGGATGGGTGACCATTTACTATAGCGAGTTTCCTCCGTGACTCGTAAAGCCGTTGGTCCCGACTGTCATTTGTAGATCTATGACAGTCGTTACTGTTAGTCAGAAGCCCGAAAGTCTGACAACCAGTCTTACCAAGAGTATCGTATTACCCATTACTGGGTGGTGGAGGTCTAATAGGCAGTCGCTCCATGTAAAATACTGATATTCAGCTGCATCCGGTTAGACTGGAAGCCGACCCCAACATAGTTGGGAAAAGGCTAGGCAGATGATGATGAATAACTCTTAGGTATTGCCTAAAATTACACGTAAAGCCGTTGGTCCTGCGCCTGATCTCTCCCCCGGTTGTGTCATATTGCCTTCCCATCGGACTATGAGAGTTAGGGAAGAGGGAGTGCACCTATATTTCCACACACACTTGTACATTATAATATCTCTCGTTTAGTCTTCATTAATATTAGCCACCGTAACCGAAATTGGTCTTACGAATACTTACATAATTACATCCACTTAGAAATATGCTCAGACTTAATTTAAAAAAACCGGCGAAGTGCGAGTCGGACTCGCGCACGCAGGGTTCCGTACCATTTTCTATAAAAACGACAACAATACTTAACAACATTTAAGGGGGGCTCCCATACAATAAACGTGGTTCACGTTCCCCCTTAAATATTTGTTTTTTTAATTTAATTATTTATTTTTTATTCTGGTTTTTAGTGTTCGTTGTTAAAAAAATACATCACCTGTGAAAATTGCAACTGTCTAGCTATCACAGTTCATGAGATACAGGCTGGTGACAGACAGACAGACAGACAGATGGACAGCGAAGTCTTAGTAATAGAGTCCCGTTTTACCCTTTTGGGTACGGAACCCTAAAAAATCGGCTACCGCAAACTAAATTACAACAATACATATTCAAAACATTTGGAGTGTGTGGGTCTTGTCAGCGCTTTAGGGGATTATATAATTTAGGAAGCTCGTGTAAGGTTAGCTTAATTTTAGTTTCACTTGTAACTAAAACTAAAACCCTGTCCACATGAATACCATCTTTAAGATTATGTGCTTAAAGATGGTATTTACTTGTACTTACCATTGTTGTTGTGTAATTACCATTTATATAGAATTATTAATTCCGTGGCTTATTGTGGTCGATTTAGGGATTTGGGCTTTGAAGTAATTAGCTCCCTTAGGCATGGCTAACCTTTAATGGTGAACGTGCTATCTTTTACGGAAAATAAATAATGTGGCAATAGGCTCGCCCCTATTACATGGGACCTAAATATACCGGCGAAATGTGGATGTACAATGGTACACCTCTGCCTAATTCTTCGGGGAATACAGGCGTGATGGTATATTTTATTTTTTAAAAGATGTGGATAGGAGTCAACGTTTCTTAGAAAATCAACGAAGAATAAACTTTAAATTATTTTTTTTAATGTAAGTCTTTTTTGGTAAATAAGACGTACTCCCCACACTAGGAATTTCTCCTGTATCGTGGGTACGTTTACAAACATATAAACTCAAAACAGCCAGAACCAGAAGAACTATTTGCAGACCATACAATTATTTGTTCCGTGCGGGAATCGAATCCGCGACACAATCGCTCAGCCACTGCGTAAACGTGTAGTCAAACTCCAGCTCGCAACTCGAAATTTAAATTTAAATGAGCAACAACCATAGTGATTTAAAATAAAAGGAGAAGGTTAATGTGATTTTTGCCGTTAAAATTAGATTCCGTCAAGTAGATACATAGAGCAAAAAGTGTTATTGGGTTTTTCTATGAAATTCTCAGTAGCAGCTCGGAGTTTGGATTTGTGCCCGGTTAATGGCATTAGGCTCGCCCCCTATTACATGGGACCTAAATATACCGGCGAACTGTGGGTGTACATTGGTACACCTCTGCCTAACTTTTCGGGGAATACAGGCGTGATGGTATATTTTTTTTAGATACATAGATAATGTCAATTATTGACGTGGCTTAATTATTTTTTCGCGTGCCACCGTAGCTCATGTGACTTTGTTTCACCATCCCTGGCATAAATATGTAGTACCTACACTCCTTTTTTTAGGGTTCCGTACCCAAAGGGTCAAACGGGACCCTATTACTGAGACTCCGCTGTCCGTCTGTCTGTCTGTTCGTATGTCACCAGGCTGTATCTCATGAACCGTGATAGTTAGACAGTTGAAATTCATAGACAATCCGTGGTGCTTGGCAATCTGGGCTTCTCCCAGTTGTAAATAATCCCTTTGTGCCTATTGGCCTAATTCTGTTCTGTCTCCTGCTTGTTTGGAGGGAAGTGGAAATTATATTTTTCTTACTCCTCCGCTAATCTTTTCTGATTAATTTCGTTGCGGGATCCAAGACAGTTAAATCGTTTCTCTGGGACTCGTCGAGCTTCATTGTCTCGGCGCTTTTCTTGTGGTCGCCACTGTTGATTCTGGCTTACAGGAGTTGCAGTGGTTTGGGAACAGTGTGGCGGGCTTTTCCAAAAAAAAAGACAGTTGAAATTTCACAGATGATGAAGTTCTGTTGCCACTATAACAACAAATAA
This sequence comes from Caradrina clavipalpis, assembly GCA_932526535.1. Classification (NCBI taxonomy): domain Eukaryota; kingdom Metazoa; phylum Arthropoda; class Insecta; order Lepidoptera; family Noctuidae; genus Caradrina; species Caradrina clavipalpis. The sequence goes on from OW052101.1 coordinate 1,757,095, forward strand.
GTTTATGTTACGTGCGTCGCTTTCACGCGAATAAATGGTTTTTATTTCTTTCTTTCAAATACTGAAAACCAGAATAAAATAAATATTTAAGGGCGCTCCCGCTTTTAATGGTACGGAACCCTTTGTGCGCGAGTCCGACTCACACTTGGCCGGTTTTTTATCCCCCTTATCACCCAAATGTGCTTTACTTCCAGGCCTATTGCCAACACTGCACCTAAAATCCAGTCTCAAGGCATTCATCATCATCTTATCAGCTGGGCAGCGATGTATTATTGTGGTGGTGGGTGTTAGTGAGGCGCTGGTGGTACGTACAGTCAGCAACAAAAGTAGATTACAACCCAGATTTTTAAATCCTTAAATTATTATTGAGCACAAAATAACTAAAATTGAAATTAAGAAACCCAATAGGGGTTTAACCTGTTGAATTGAATTGTGTTATTTTATGACTATATACATTTATATGATATATAAAAGTAACGTTGTTAATCGACTTTTGTTCGGGAAGAATAAATAAAACGGCAGATGGAAGGAAGCGTATGTTGCGACAGTTACAAAAACAATTTACATTTTAATGTTGGTGTTGCAATTTAAAACAGAATGCACTTTGCATGACAATACAATGATGTCAGAGTGGTGGAGGCAGAAGGTGGAGGTAGAAGGGAACTTAATCAAATCTGACAAGAAAAAATTACACAAATTTACGCATTAACCACTGGGCTATTAAGCCAAAAAAAATGTTATGCAATTTGATGATGAATTAGCCCACAACCCGCCTCATTTACCATTACATACCATCACGCCTACATTCCCTGAAAGGTTAGACAGAGGTGTATGTTTTAGGTCCCATATAATAGGGTGCGAGCCTATTGCATTTACCGGGCAGAAATCCTAATTCCAAGCTACTATTGAGAATTTCATAGAAAAATCCAATAACACTTTTTGCTCGACCTGGGAATCGAACCCAAGACGCTTTAGAACCACAAGGCTACCGAGGTAGTCATGTTACGTAGTCAGTGTCTATGTACAGTCAGCAAAAGAGATAAGTAACTAGAGTCGCCTAATAAATTCAAAGTTTTTTAAAAACCGATAGAAGTTTTTTCATAAATTTTGTTTCTATTCATAGAAAATAAATAGTTTTTTTACACATACATACACATACATACATAAACTCACGCCTTTTTCCCATGGGGGTAGGCAGAAACCACAGAACGCCACCTGCTATGATCCTTACATACTACTTTCGCCTCGTTCACGTTCATACATCTGGTCATACAAGCACGCCGGTTACGAGTACTGCACACCCGACCTTTCTGAAGAACCTCACCGATAAGGTCAGGGTAGGTCTTTCTAGGGCGTCCCCTCCCGGCATTGCCACTCACATCTGCCACATAAATACCTTTTGTTAGTTTTTTTATTAAATTAAATTTCATTTAAAAACTACAATTGGTTTAAGAGAAAACTTCAACTATATTAGACGGTCTGGTTATACTTATCTCTTTTGTTCACCGTACATCTGCAATACCAGAGGCCTTGCAAATGCGTTGCCATCTCAGAGATAACGTTAAAATGTCTCATGTGCCTGTAATTACACCGGTACCCATACCCTTCAAACTGGAACACAGCAACGCTGCTTTGCGGCAGAAATACGTGGTAATGGTAGGAGTACTTCCCCGGACGAGCTCTTTCACAAAACTTTACTACTGAAAATTATATAAAGCAGGGAGTACATTAGTATCATAACTTATTACTTAAATAACTTGAACTTAATTATATAAGTGCTGGTTTTTCCAGACCTTCTTAGTTAGAAGCAAAAGAAATAAGTACTTATTAAGTTAAAGTTTTATGTAAACGCGAGCATCTGGTCTGTAAGTTCATTGAAACTTACTGAAGCGCGTTTTATGACATGAACTGAGTGACTTTATGGCGTGTTTATTCTTAAAACAAAATATATTTTTTTGCTTAAAATGTGGTAGGTACAGCGTTAAGACATAATAATAGACATATCTCTCCATTTGGTGTTGTCTGGCAAATATACATACATACCCAACAAACAAATAAAGCTTATAAAATTAAGTCTATATGGTCTAAACTCTTGTACTTGTTATAAAAGAGCATTTATTATGTTAATGTTCCTTATAATGGCACATTATTAGAAGATTTGGCTATATTACCTGTATTCTTATAATTTGGCTGGGTAAACGTTAATAAATTCAATTAATACGGCTACTAAAAGGGTTCGAAATGTGTTCTTCTTCTAGTTACATTGCTTTATAGCCATATAATATTCTAATTCATATAAAGGCTTTTAATATGGCCAATTATTCTTATAAAAGTAATGTACAAGGTAACTATGTTGCTTTTTAACTTATAGAAGCATTTGATAAGACGTCTATCCATCAAACGAATTCTAACATTGTATATAATCTTTACAAGGATGAAAGCAATCTGTATTCCCTTATACAGTGATAGTGACAGTGAATTACGCCCACCACCTCTACTCCTATGATGCTACAAAATGACCAAGCAGAAACCAACGAATCAGCCAGTGGTTCCGCAGAGGATTATTTTATAGAAAATGAGAATGAAAAGGAAACCATTGAGGAAATAATAAATGTCAACATAATATTGACATATGATTTGCCAACATCTGCTAATACGTATATGTATACATTTAGGAAACTCTTTTCTAGGAACTCTTTTCTATGACATTGTCTATGGTAGGTCTAGAAAAGGCGGTTTATGTATGTCAAGCATCTGTGAATTGCTCGTTGGTTTTGGTAAGGAATAATTGGCGCGACTTGTGAATTGTTGTAATTAGTATTTGAATTACTCGTAACTTCATGATTTATTGGTTGTATAACTGATTGGTCTTTTATTTATCATTAAGGTTGTGTAAAAGTCCAGTTCAGTCAGGTTATTCCTTTGTAACTTTTGTTTTGTTATTAAACATGTACGATAATTGTTCTTTTCTAATGAGTTTTGCTTCTGAATCCTAATGAATCCTAAATTCAGAAGTGGGATTCTCCCATAAAACATGCCCACGGTTCTTTTTATTAGTATCCTCCTGATTTGCAAAAAAAATAAAACACCATTCACACCACGCATAATGAACACCGTCATTTGTTTTCCTTGTTTTAAAATTGTTGTTTGTGTGTGAATGTGTCTGATAAACAGCATAATATTTCGTAACAAGTCGCGTCAACACGATAGGGATCGTAGTCGTCGACGTCGTCGACTGTTCAGCCAAATTGCCATTGAAGACGGTTGAGTGCATAAGACTGCATAGTGCATTCGTCACACCGAACTAAAGGGCATTTTGAGTTCTTCAATAAAGGTTGCATACTTAAGGCGCGTAGTGAATTAGGGTCAGGTTAGACCGAGCCGACATAAAATTAAAGCCCTAGTTGATGTACCGGTACCTCGTAATGTCAAACAATTACGTCAATTTCAATTCGGTTTGGCGGGTTGAATATTCTCAGTTCACAGGAAAACTAGAACCTGGCATGCGCGAACCGTATCGGGTGACTACGGATACCTGGTGGTCGCTACCTGCAGTTAAAACTCATCAGTGGTTCATATAGCAAAACCACACAAGCAGCCCCTGAGTACAGTGGTGTGCTGGGTTGATGCGGTGCTATTGTGAGTCAGTGCTGTGCTGGTCCCGAGGTATGGAAAATGGATTCCTGATGTATGTACCTACTGCCTATTTTGGTGGTGAGTTGCTTTGCGTTCTATTATGATGTGTGATGTATTCATCGTGTCACTGTGCTACTGCTGGTTGAGAGTACGATTCACGTCGTGCCTCTTCTCTCAACTGCTGGTGCTGTTTTAAGCTTAGGTGATTTTCTGTGCTTATTGCTAAGCTATGCTTCACGCGATGGTTTTATCTACGAGGTGTATTTCAGTGAGTTACTGCCTCACGTTATGCCTCTGACTTAGTGCCTGCGTGCGTGCCATGTGTGTGTGCTTACATCTGTTTTCTACGTGTATTGTTACAAAGATGTAGACATTGGTTGTAACCTGGTATTGACCAGAACCATTGTTGCTGCTTATGACAATGATCTGCAGAGTTAGAGGAGCCCGAGGACGGACTCGTGTCAGGGGAGGCCGTATTGGGAATCACATCCTTACCCGCGCTGTGTACGCGAGTCTTCCAGTGCTACGAACGCGTGTCTGCCCGCGCTGTGCACGCGTGTCTGCCCGCGGTGTGCACGCGAGTATTCCAGCTCTACGCACGAGTGCCTGACAGCGCTACGTACGAGCGCTTATCGGCGCTACACACGGGTGCTTATCGACGCTGAGCACGGGCGCTAACCGGCGCTAAGCACGAGCGCTTACCGGCGTTGAGCACGAGCGCTAATCGGCGCTACACACGAGCGCTTATCGGCGCTGAGCACGAGCGCTTATCGGCGCTGAATACGAGCGCTTACCGGCGCTGAGCACGAGCGCTTACCGGCGCTGAGCACGAGCGCTTACCGGCGCTACACACGGGCGCTTACCGGCGCTGAGCAGAAGCGCTTTGCGGCGCTACACACGAGCGCTTACCGGCGCTGAGCACGAGCGCTTATTGGCGCTACGCACAGGCGCTTATCGGCGCTAAGCACGAGCGCTTACCGGCGGGGAGCACGAGCGCTTCTCGGCGCTACACACGAACGCTTACCGGCGCTAAATACGAGCGCTTAACGGCGCTTCGCACGAGCGCTTACCAACGTTACGCATGAGCGCTTAACGGCGCTACCCATGAGCGCATACCGGCGCTACGCATGAGCGCTAAACGGCGCTACGCACGAGCGTTTACTGGCGCTACCCACGAGCTGCCGAATTCATGATGCTCTGGAATGGAGAGTGATGTCCAGAATCGTATGCAGTTATTTTCGAGTTTTATGGGAAGTATGTAACTTTAGTGTTGGATGTGGGATTGAGTGATGCCTCCATCCACACAAATAGTGTAGTAGTGTGAGTAATATGTATGTGGTAGTTTGTGGTGTTGGACGCGCGATTCAGTGATGCCTCCGTCCACGCTATGTATATGAACTGAACTATTGACGTGCGATTCAGCGATGCCTCCGTCAATATGTTGGACGCGCGATTCAGTGATGCCTCCGTCCATGTATATGAAGTATATGAACCTTTTATGTATTTATGACTAATATGTGATTATTGGTGGTATTGACGTGCGATTCAGCGATGCCTCCGTCAATATGTGGGACGTGCGATTCAGTGATGCCTCCGTCCAAATAGACATGCCTATAGTGAGGGGTATGGTCTATGAACTGTAGTGTCGACGTGCGATTCAGTGATGCCTCCGTCAATGGGACGCGCGATTCAGTGATGCCTCCGTCCAAATAGACATGCCTATAGCGAGCGGTATGGTCTATGAACTGTAGTGTTGACGTGCGATTCAGTGATGCCTCCGTCAATGGGACGCGCGATTCAGTGATGCCTCCGTCCATATAGACATGCCTATAGTGAGGGGTATGGTCTATCAACTGAAGTGTTGATGTGCGATTCAGGGATGCCTCCATCAACCTCAGGCAGAGGGGACGCCTTCTGTCTGATCTGTTCACAGGTACAGCTGCTGCTGGTGCAACTGCTGCCGGTGCAGTAGTGAAAGCTTGCCACACGTGGTTGTGAAGATAGAAAAACGTTAATGAGAGCTCTCACAAAGTTTAAAGTTTTAATAATGTGTGATACACACATTATTAAAACTGTTATAGCAATTTCTAAGATGGGTTCACATTTCAGATAAGAAAGTGTGTGACCCCAACACAGGGTCATCATCGGGGTGCCTTCAACCTGGTCCTGAGAGTGACCCCAACCAGGGTCATCATCGCGGTGCCTTCAACCTGGTCCTGAGAGTGACCCCAACCAGGGTCATCATCGCGGTGCCTTCAACCTGGTCCTGAGAGTGACCCCAACCAGGGTCATCATCGCGGTGCCTTCAACCTGCTCCTGAGGTGGCTGGGCCCGTGGCGACTCTCCAGCTGAAGAGTTGGCTCCAGCCGAACATCAAGAACACCGCGTCGAGGACGACGCTTCATCAGGATAGGCCGATTTAGGAAACTCTTTTCTAGGAACTCTTTTCTATGACATTGTCTATGGTAGGTCTAGAAAAGGCGGTTTATGTATGTCAAGCATCTGTGAATTGCTCGTTGGTTTTGGTAAGGAATAATTGGCGCGACTTGTGAATTGTTGTAATTAGTATTTGAATTACTCGTAACTCCATGATTTATTGGTTGTATAACTGATTGGTGTTTTATTTATCATTAAGGTTGTGTAAAAGTCCAGTTCAGTCAGGTTATTCCTTTGTAACTTTTGTTTTGTTATTAAACATGTACGATAATTGTTCTTTTCTAATGAGTTTTGCTTCTGAATCCTAATGAATCCTAAATATACTATCATTGCAATATCTGCGGATGAACATATAATATATGTAATTATATTCTTTATTTTGAACTTACAATTATAATTATATTTCAAACTTAAAATTGGTACACAAAAGTAAGCTTATCCCTTTAAAGAGACCTCTACCAGCCAACCCACTCATAGTGAAACATACATTTTATACATATGGAAAAAAAACAAGCTAGGTTCAGGATTTTACTCGTGAGAAAGGAACCCTGACTGTATGTAAAATGGCGATAGCATAAGCAACAAATGTGGCCATTATAAAGTCTTCAGCCTCATAGACTCCTTGTAGAGGATGTGCGAATCGTTTTGCTCTCATAATAGCACTATTTGAAACATAACTAAATAATTAATAACGTTTTTAGCACAAAAACATTTTCAATTCAAGGGCGGGTTGATACTACAAGACCTAGCATACCACATTTTATCATGCATTTGAATTCCCATACACTTTTCACTATAAACGAGCACATAAATCAAGTGAAAAGTACATAAGTAAAATGGTTGACGTTTCTCATCATTTCGCCCAACTGTTGCGAAAATGTAATAATCACTAAGAAAGAAACTTATTGCATAATCTTAAACAGACGGCTATAAGGGCCTACGGATTTTTAAGAGCCTTTGATTTGCCGCAATGAGTTTAACTCCCTTGTATCGGACCATAATATAATAAAATACGTATAGGGGTGATCGCCCTTATTAACGCTTTCTATATGTTCCTTTCAAGTGTGTTGGATTTTTAGGAGCTTTTTTCTTGCCATTATAAGTTTAACTTCCTTGTTCCTTGTCATAATATGTAACGTATAAGGAAAAAAAGTGATCAATAAAGCAACTATTAGGGGGGAATAAGGCTATTGCCTTTATAATTTGTGCCCAAACGCACCCTTATTAGCGATAATGCGGCTCCTATAAGAATATTATTTTTGGGAATATAAGTCACAATAAGAGCAATTTTTGTTTGTTGGGTAGGTACATACATACCATCACGCCAGTATTCCCCGAAGGGTTAGGCAGAGGTGTATCAATAAATAAATAAATAAATAAACCTTTTTGCCGACCTGGGAGTCGAACCCAGGACCCCTCGCTCAACAGTCGTGCTTGCCACCACGAGACCAAAGGGGTAGTTATTGTATAATAGTAAATAGACCTATCAAAATACAATTAATATGTAGGTATTGGAGCTTAAAATGAAATTAAGCCACAGTCATAAATTATCCCTCGGGATCTCAAAAACAGGATAAAAATAATCATGTATTAACCTAAATCAATGTTCATACATGTATCAAATTTCAGATGATTCCGTTTAGCAGTTTAAGAGAAAAAGAGTAACAAACATCTCTACCCATCTATTCTCACAAACTTGTGTTTTTAGTGTAGTAGGAAGTAGGATAGGATAAAAAATCAAGAGAAATTAAAAGCATTTCAATTAGGCCATTAAAAGTCACTTTTGAACGTCGAACACAACAAAAAAAAAAGAATTGAATCTATGTAACTGGATTCAAAGTTATATTCAATTCATTTTTGTTAGGTATGACGTTCAAAAGTTGGCTCAAGTTGAGTTAAAAGTTGAGTTTGAGTTTGACTTTTGATAACAAGAAGTAGTAGGAATTTCCACCACCTCCTTATTCCTAAGAGGACAAAACTAAAATTAGCACAAATTATGTTTCAACACAGTTCAAAATGGAAAACTTAGTTCAAACACAAACATAAACACCACTGTGTTATCAAACTTTTGCAGGTCTACGCCGTAGCTTCGTAGCGGCAGTCGTAGCTGCGTAGCCGCGTAGGCCAGACGGGTGCACGCACGGGCCAAAAGTGTACGAAGCTTTTCGAACTTTCGAAAGTTAAAGTTTGTTAAATGTCGTTCATTTAAATAAGTTAAATGTTGTAGTTAGTTATATTAGTTAGCACTATTAACTTTGTGATTTACTTTTAACAAAAAAAAATCTTAGTGTCTACTTTTTACGGCAAAAAATTACTTTGGAAATATTTCTAAGTGCTAAAGTGCCACATAAAAAAAATGTGTTAAATGTAAAAAAAAAATATTCTCTTCCTATTTAAAACTAACATGTAAGAAAAAATGCCAGAAATGATACTAAACAACTATGATTATGAGGAAGATATACCTCTGCTTTCAACTTCGGAGATTGACAAGAAATTCTGGGACTACTTCGACGGAGCCACTACAGCCAGTTCCAACATCACGGAGACAGTTCTCCGAGACCAGGGTCCAGTGCTGGTGATATACGGGGTCCTGTTAGCAGTGGGGGGTGTGGGGAATGTGGCTGTGCTGGTCAGCCTGGCCAGGTCTAGGAGGAGGAAGTCTCGGGTAGACCTGATGATGACCCATCTGGCGCTCGCTGATGTCTGCGTTACTTGTGGTGTTATTCCTTTGGAGGTATGTTTCGTTATAACATAGTATATGAAAAATAAGTATGGTATGTCTTGTGAAAACTTGAAAATGGTCGACTGATTTGTTTTTTTTACTTGATTTGGTGGTGTAGAGAAAATTAAGTAAAAACTAACCGGCCAAGTGCGATTCGGATTCGCGCACGAAAGGTTCCGTACCATTTTTCTTGAAAACGGCAAAAAACGGACGGACAGCGGAGTCTTAGTAATAGGATCCCATTTTACCCTTTGGGTACGGAACCCTAAAAACTCTTGGTCGTAGGAAGTTCACCGGGTCATTTAGCCTCGGTGGCCTAGTGGTCCTAAGCGCGACTGCTATGCTAGAGGTCCTGGGTTCGATTCCCAGGTCGAGCAAAAAGTGTTATTGGGTTTTTCTATGAAATTCTCAGTAGCAGCTCGGAGTTTGGATTTGTGCCCGATTAATGGCAATAGGCTCGCCCCCTATTACATGGGACTAAAATATACCGGCGAACTGTGGGTGTACATTGGTACACCTCTGCCTAACCCTTCGGGGAATACAGGCGTGATGGTATATATATATATTTAGTGTTAAATAAATAAAGAATAATACCAGCCTGTTATTGTCCCATTTGCTAGACCTCTCGCGAGAGATCACAAGCAATGATCATGCAAATAATATAAAAAGGGTAAAATCATTTATGACAGATAGACTAAGGCCCACTTTTACCAAATTCATTAAATACATATTTTAGTGTCTAAACGTATTTAGAACATCATTGCATCCTTGTCACATTGTTAGAAGGTGACAGTGACAGAATGATAATTTGAACACATTTAGCGCTAAATAAGTTAAGTGATTTTGGTGAGTGGGCGTAAGATTAGGGTTGCAATCATTCTTAAATTTGGTGGAATTTTCCTTCTTATCGCGAATAGATTTTGAAAATTTTTAGATAAGGAATTCTTATTATTTAACTGGCTTCTGCCCTAGCTACTGCCCGCGACTTTGTCTGCGTCAAAGTTGATAAAGTATTCCACGGGAACCGCACATATTTCCAGGATAAATATCTGTGTTATTCCACACTACAATTTATCTCAGTGCCAAATTTCATCCAGATCCGTTCAGCCGTTTAAGCGTGAAAGAGCCACAAACATCCATTCTCACAAACTTTAGCATTAAAATTCTAGCTTCTGCCTGAGACTTCGTTGACGTCTAATTAGATAATAAAATATTCTCCCACGGGAACTAACAGACATTTATAATTCTAATACGATAGAAAGTAGGAAGTGGAATAGGATAGTAGGATAGGATAAGAGATTGAAAGAAAGGACTGTCCAATTGTCCATAGAATTTCTTGCTCGTTCTTCTCCATAGAGACCTACGTTTTGGAACGAGCAACTATCTTCAACTTGTAACTGTAACTTCTTGACAATTCAAAAGTGCCTGTAAATGGTCGAATTGAAATAAATGCTTTGACTTTGACTTTGATTTAGAGGAGGATAGTAGGAAAGATTGTAGGATTGTGTCTACACCGAATACAGTACCCGACAACTCGAACTGTTGACTTACGCTCGTTTACAGAACCTTATTTACCTAAACGAGCGTAAGTTATAACACCCACTAATTAACTATTTTGAAGTAAAGCGTTTCCTAATTACGAAATGTCACACGATTTCTAAGAACCGCCTGTCTGTGCAAATAAAGTTGATATTTATGTTTTGCCTTCATTAAGCCTCTGCTAATTAAAAGTTAACTTAAGCTTAAGGGCAAATGGGTATTACAAAACTCACTTTGAAGATCATGGCGTGTACTCCTTGTAACTAGAGCCTTCCTGAAATTAAAAGTACGAGTACTTATGTTGTATTCTGCAGACCGTCTCCAGCCACGGCGGTTAATCTTAATGCAGATTAGCCAAGTACGCAGGAGATATTATAGTGCACAAGTGTGTGCGCAAACACAGGTGCGCTCCCTCTTCCCTATTTCTCATAGCCTGATGGGACGGCAATCCGACACAACCAAGGAGAGATCAGGCGAAGGACTAACGGCTTTACGTGCTTTCTGAGGCACGGGGGTGTCACATCACCAACTTCCAAACTCCGGGCTGTTACTGAGAAATTTCTAATGGAAAAAATCTTATAACACTTGTTGCCCGACCTGGGAATCGAACCCAGGACCCTGAACTCAACAGTCGTAATTGCCACCACGTGACCAAGGGGCAGTTACTTACCGACTATACGTATAAACACACATCACATAGCCGGTAACCAGTGGTAGATCTTTGTGAAGGACCTCGTCCGGGGAAGTACTACCACCATACTTATTTCTGCCGGAAAGCAACATTGCTGTGTTTCGGTTTGAAGGGTATGGGTGCCGGTGTAATTACAGGCACTTGAGGCCTTTCAACTTTGTCTCCGGGTTGGCAACGCATCTGCAAGGTCTAGAGTATTGTAGATGTGGGTCACCACTTAACACCAGGCGGGCCGTGGGCTTGTTTGGCATCCAATAGCATAAAAAAACTAGGCATAATGCTCATCAAACTAAGTAAGTTTGAGCGAAAGTTATTTGCTATATTACTAGTGTTAAACAGAATAGGGATTAGAGTTTAAAATTCTCAGGTTTTTAAAGTTTTTTTACAAGAGGCCTGGCATTTTGGGCCAAAGAATCAGTATTGCCATACAACGTGGCAATGCGGCCAGCCTTATGGCCACTTGTCCCATTGACAGCGATGCGATGAGATTTTGATGCCCTATGAGCTTCCTTTCTTTATAAATTATACATAGTTTGCAATTCAATACACATACATACATACATAAACTCACGCCTTTTTCCCATGGGGGTAGGCAGAAACCACAGAACGCCACCTGCTACGATCCTTACATACTAATTTCGCCTCGTTCACGTTCAAACATCAAAAAATTCAATCATTATTAAAAAAGTTTTGTGTTTGAAAAATAAAGAGAGAAAGTTACAAAACCTTTTTGTAAATAACTTACCTACATAAGGAAATTTAACTTTGCCTAGAAAGGCAAAGCAATATAGAAATATTGCTATAACTAAAAGGCTTCTAAGTATGGTCCAGAATAAAATATGATCACAAGAAAGGGAAGAACGTGTAACTTTTTGCTTCGTTAAGTGTGTACACCCGCTATCTATATAAATAAATATAATTGAAGTGTCTGTTTGTCATATCACAATAACATATACGTACATATCATCACGCCTGTATTCATCGAAGAGTTAGGCAGAGGTGTACCAATGTATACCGACAGTTCGCCGGTATGTTATTAAAATGTTTTATCAAAGTAACATCTTTTTTTACTTTAAAATCAGATTGTTAGCACGGTTAACTGCCTCATTAGCCTAGTGGTCCTAAGCGCGACTGCTACGCTAGAGGTCTTAGGCCCGGTTCCCAGGTCGCGTAAAGTGTTATTGGGGTTTTCTATGAAATTCCCAGTAGCAGTTCGGAGTTAGGATTTGTACCCGGTTAATGGCAATAGGCTGGCCCCCTGTTACATGTGACGTAAAAATGCCGACGAAATGTGGGGGTGTACATTTGATACACCTCTGCCTAGCCCTTCGGGGAATACAGGCGTGATGGTATGATGGTATGTTAACACAGTAGCTACGCTTATACAAATTTTTAACTTTGTTATCTGTCTGTCTGTTCCGGCTGATCTCTAAAACAGCTGGACCGATTTTGACGAAACTTACCCTGGCAGATAGCTGATGTTATAAGGAGTAACTAAAGCTTTTATTCTAAAAAAAAATATTAGGGTTCCGCGTAAAACATAAAACTCCATGATAACCGACATTCACGCGAATTCGCGGATATTTTTATACGACTTCCCCAAAAAAAGAGTATTTATTTTAGAAACTTTACGGTACGGAGAAATCTTTTATTTAAAAAAGCTCTCCGCCCACGACCGATTTTTGTCAACGAGAATGAAACATATGAATTCTATTAAACCTACGCACACGATCGACAAAACACCTACCTATAGCTGGAATCAAAGTAACAGCTCACATTAGAACCCATGTTAATGATAATTGCAATCCGTGGTGCTTGGCAATCTGGGCTTCTCCCAGTTGTACCTAAACATCTCTTTGGGCCTATTTACCTAATTCTGTTCTGTCTCCTGCTTGTTTGGAGGGAAGTAGAAATTATGTTTTTCTTACTCCTCCGCTAATCTTTTCTGATAAATTTCATTGCGGGATCCAAGACAGTAGCATCAACAGTGGCAACCGCCAGAAAAGCGCTGAGGCAATGAAGCTCGATGAGTCCCGGAGAAAGGGACTCGCCGAGCTTCATTGCCTCGGCGCTTTTCTGGCGGTCGGGACTGTTGATTATTGCTTACAGGAATTGCAGTGGTATGGGAATAGTGTGATTTGCTCGTCCCGTCCAACAAAAAATCGGTCGTGGGCGGAAAGGCTTAGAAAAAAGACTCAAAAGATCTTCTTCTTCTTAGCGTTTCCATGACAAACTATTACAGAGGTAATTATATTGTAGCGGCCCAGAATTTGGCCACTTTGACTGCGTTGTCGGTGGCAGCCATTAAATCTTCCTGCGTGCAGCTGTTAGGGCACGTAAGCGGCGACGTGAGAAGGGCCATCGTTTGTGCTGTACACAGACAGCTCAAGTCGCCACCGACACCGAATCCCCACCTAAACATGTTGTGTTTGTTCCGACCGACGTGAGACAAAACACGAAAGCCCGTGATAACCGATATTCACGCAAACAAAGCCACGGACATAGGCTAGTTTGACCTACATACCTACCTATTTTATTTCTCACCAGTTCGTGTAAGAGGAGGATTTTCCTAAAAGGGCTAAGGTTTCTTTTCTCGGGAAAGGTCACCCGAAAAACTTTTATTACTTTGACGTAGGTTTACGAGAGACAGTACATTTTCATTAAAGTTCTAAAGCTGTGCGTGATCTTCGTTAGTCGGCATAAACTTGAGTTGCTTTTCTTATAGAGACTGTAAAGTTAGATACTGTACGTCTTCTTAAAACGGCCTTGTTGTCAATTATTATTGAGAGACGGTGGAAAACATAGTTTAAGTTACTTGTACACCTAGCATTTTCACTCCATTTCTTTAGCACTTTTTCCTGTCACAATACCAGTTTATATGTAACTTAACTGCCCGCGACTTCGTCCGCGTGGCTTATTACACCCACGTTAAGTTACGTCTTTGGTTACTGCTCTGGTCCCGTCGGTTGTATCGTGATGTAATATATAATTTACTTAGTAATAATGTAGCTGTATCTATTGGTGAAAAAATGGTAAAAATCGCCATCATACTAAACGTCAACTGGTTTTATTTCCTTTAATTATTTGGTATTATCCATTCTATATACTATACTATATTGATATTATTAATGCGAAAGTAACTCTGTCTGTTTGTAACGCTTTCACGAGTACACCCCTGAATCTGCCTGCCGGGGCTGCGGGTTGTTCGAAAGAGGCAAAGGCAAAGGGCACAAGAAGGAACATATATATAGTATAAATATATATATATAGTAGAAAATCCGAGTGTGGTAACCGCGGAGTAAAGAAAGTTTAATATTTAAAAAACTTTTAACAAACTTCATCAGCGTCCACGATAACCAACGTTTACGCGGGTGTAGTCGCGGGCAAAATCTAGTTAAGTATATATTAAAAGCCTAGAATCCTAATTTCCAAGCCAAGAATATATTTGGAATTAATAACGCCTGACAAACTAATAGATATTACTTTAAATTGTACGCTTGTAGTCGTAATCGCCAATTAGCGTAAGTACCAATTTATTGGGAGATTGCTAGCAGCCTCCTAGAGGTCTTATAGTGCCATTCATCTCTAGACTTCAGCATTAAACTTTGTTTAGCATAATATTACGGTTATGTAATAAATAGCGTTTACTTACCATTAAACTTTAAAAAATAATATAACTAGATTTTACTTTTTTGTTTTGGTATTGCATGTGACCTAAAATCAATCAAATCAAATCAAAGCATTTATTTCAATTAGACCATTTACAGGCACTTTTGAATTGTCAAGAATACATACCGGCGAACTGTTCGTGTACATTGGTACACTCTAACCTAACCCTTCGGGGAATACAGGCGTGATGGTATGAGTTAGTTTTTGCTTGCGATTTATTGTTCGTGCATTTTGTAAAATGTGTACATTGCGGATGGTGTTAAAATTAAAAAAAGAGCTGAAAATGTTTAGCTAAAATAATGAAATCTATCGAAACAATACCAAGGCCAAACTACGTATTGTAAGGCCTGCGTCAGAGAAAAGAAACTCCCTTTGGCAATTACATCAAACCGTATAACCGTAGTCTTGGGGGGTTCCTTTTCTCTGACGCTGACTGTACCGCGGTTGCGAAATTTGTTCGAAACAGTTACCGCGGCCATGAACGCAAAAGGTATGAAGAGGAACATGGATGGGTTTTAGTCAATAAGAGTTTGACACTCCCTACCGCTCCGGGCCCAATAGGCCATAATTTGAGGATTTACCATTCTTAAAAAAAAGGCGGGTCTTTATGAAGGGGAACGAGCAAGAAACTCTATTCAGAACACTTTTTCCGTGTAGGTTTACGCTACATGACGCATCCGACCCAACGAAACAAATATTTGTATGGCCTACAGCTACTTATTCCGAGTCCAGTTGTTTGTAGAAAGCTTATTATGTTTGTAAACGCACCCACGATACAGGAGAAATTTATTGAGTGGGTTAATGTTTACATAAAAAACGGAAAATAATGATAAAAGGTTCAGTTTTCTGTTACGTAGTCTGACATTGGTGTCGATTCTGTTATGCACAAGCTAAAAATTTAGACTATTTCTATCTTTTTCTTTCCAATCAAACAAGAAAGGGACGGACGTGAATTAGACTTGTCAATTTTAGTTGATCTAAAACCTCTATACAATTATAGTTGGCATGTCAGAACGCGTCGATTAAAAACACGGAAAAGTTCAAGGCAAAACTAATTTGACATCTCTAACTTAGTTCTAAGGTATTACCGTCCTTTTCTTTCGCTGTATGTTAGTAAGAGATGTCAATTCTCTAATTTTAGTTTAGTTTGTGAACAAGGGAATCGGCACCATTGTTTTCCTTCTGATAAATTCCTCGATCTTTATTACAAAGAGACTAAGTATGTTATATTTAAGAGACAGGATAAAAAGGAAAAAAGGTTTGAGTTAATAAATGGAAATGCATAAAGAATTCTCTTTCTGTTTCAAAAATAGGCAAATAATTAAGAAGGCATTTTGAGGATTGTAATGATTATAATCTTGTAAATAAATACATTACAGTGTTATTGGGTTTTTCTATGAAATTCTCAGTAGCAGCTCGGAGTTTGGATTTGTGCCCGGTAAATGGCAATAGCCTCACCCCTATTATATTATACTAGCTGTTCCCCGCGGTTTCACCCTCGCTGCTCAGCACCTGTTGGTCGTAGCGTGATGTTACATAGCCTATAGCCTTCCTCAAGAAATG
The DNA here is from genome assembly GCA_932526535.1 of Caradrina clavipalpis. Taxonomy (NCBI): domain Eukaryota; kingdom Metazoa; phylum Arthropoda; class Insecta; order Lepidoptera; family Noctuidae; genus Caradrina; species Caradrina clavipalpis. Next base: position 1,773,351 of record OW052101.1, read on the forward strand.
GACTATCCAACACTAAAAGAATTTTCCAATTCCAACCAGTAGTCCCTGAGATTAGCGCGTTCAAACAAACAAACTCTTTAGCTTTTTAATATTAAGTATAGATATATATTTTGTGGATCATAGGTGGGTACCCGGACTAAGTACATAGTACGGGTCTTAAAATAATCAGATTGTGTTCAGCTATATGCAGCATATGGCATACAATAGCAAATTACATACATTAAGAATACATTGTTTTATAAATGATTAAATTAATAAAATGTCACATAAAATGTAAAAAAGTTATAAATGATTAAATTAATAAAATGTCACATAAAATGTAATAAAGCTATAAATGATTAAATTATCAGAATGTCACATAGAATAAAATAATGTTATAAATGATAAAATTATTAAAAAGGTCACATAAGATATAATAAGAGTTACCTATGTGATTAAATTATTAAAATGTCACATAAAATATAATAAAAATAACAATAAACACGGGTAGTACATATCAGAGAGCTACTGAACTCGTCGTGACTGAGGGTGGTTTTATTGGAGAAGAAATTTATCCGATAGGAAGTCTTTGAACATTTGATGTGCATATTTGTATACATCTTCAACAAGCGAACTGGTCGCGACTTCATCCGCATGGTTTATTTCACTCACCATGGTTTTAGTCAATGCTTCGCTCCCGTGGGTCATAGCGTGATGTTTTAAATGTTACACAGGAATAACACATGGTGAATAATTTGAATAAACAAATAAGTTTCCTTTGTTAAGCACGAATAATGTAGCTATCTGTTGGTGAAAAACTTGTAAAAAACGGTCCAGTAGTTTCAGAGCCTACTCCTTACAAACATAATAACAAACAAAAGATCTTACCTCTTTATAAAAAAAAAAAAAAAAAAAAAATACCATCACGCCTGTATTCCCCGAAGGGTTAGGCAGAGGTGTACCAATGTACACCCACAGTTCGCCGGTATATTTAGGTCCCATGTAATAGGGGGCGAGCCTATTGCCATTAACCGGGCACAAATCCAAACTCCGAGCTGCAACTGAGAATTTCATAGAAAAACTCAATAACACTTTTTGCTCGACCTGGGAATCGAACCCGGGACCCCTTGCACAGCAGTCGCACTTGCGACCACGAGACCAACGGGGCAGTTACGGGGGTCCTATTGCCAGTAACCGGGCACAAATCCAAACTCCGAGCTGCTACTGCGAATTTCATAGAAAAACACAATAACACATAATAAAACACATAATATTAGTATAGATATATACGTATTTTTTTTAAAGTTGCCCCATACTAAGAGTTTCTTCTACATCGTGAGTGCGTTCACAAACACGTAAACTCACGTACACAAACAGCCAGACCCGGAACAACTATCTGTAGATCATACACGTATTTGTCCCGTGCGGCAATCGAAGCTGCACCAGCCCCTCTAGCCGAGTCGCAAACAATAATCGTAAACGCTCGGTAGGTACCAATAGATTGTAAACTTTATACCCCAGAGCCTTAAGTTAAAAATCTATTAAAGATTTCTAAGCGTTAGCGACTGGAACGAACGAAAACGTTATGCAATCTTCATTAGATCTTCAACTTAAAACCAAGCGCATAGAGTGGAAGATCTATTAAAGCCTACTCAGCGTTTGCGTTTCTCGTTTGTTACATGGCTACAGGTGCTGAACTCGCAGCAGTCGATCGCTCGGCCACTGCGCCAACTGTGTCGTCAAGCTTTTGCTTTCGCTTTTGCATTATGCTTTCTCTCTCTCTCTCTCTCCAGTCTACACAACTGGTGTTACTTGCAGTGAACATTGCCATTGTATGAAGTTTGGTGTCGGTCGGTGTGATCCAGTAGCAAGCAAAGTTCTATTACGGAAATCAAAGTTATATTGTGTTTGTCGACCTGTGAACTTGCTATTCAAAATCATACAATCTATGTTTTAGGTACATTTCCCCCACAATGTGTTGCTGCGCGTTCTAAGCCAACGTAGTCTATCCATCCATTTATTTATATACATACAAAGTCACGCCTTTTTCCCATGGGGGTAGGCAGACACCACAGAACGCTTCCTGCTACGATCCTTACATACTTCTTTCGTCTGGTCCAGGTTCATATATCTGGGCATACAACCACGCCGGTTACAAGTACTTACAGCATTTACACAGACAAATTAAAAAAAAAATGTATTTTGCATAACGAGTTATTAAGTCACTGTGTATTATTTTAACATTCAGACGTTGGCCGGAAAATTAAATACTTAACTTAGTTTTAAGTAAAAAAAAAATGTATTTGATCACACCTGCCACAAGTTTCAATGGCAATGCCATTGAAACTTCACAAATTAGCATTTTGACAAATTACTTTCCATAAATTTTTTCTTTCTTCACTTTTTCAGTATGTTTGCCAACCATTACAACGTTTCAAAGAACCCTCGCTTCCGCACCCTCTTTCATTACCACCAGATAGTATCGCGTTACAGATTGCTTTCGCCAGAAAATCATGATACCCCTAGAGAATACATTAACGACTAGCTTCCGACCGCCACTTTGTCTGCGTGGGAGTTAAATATACCACTAACCATCACGCCTGTTTTTCCCGAACGGTTAGGCAGAGGTGTACCAAGATACACCCACAGTTCGCCGGTATATTTAGGTCCCATGTAATAGGCGGCGAGCCTATTGCCATTAACCGGGCACCAATCCAAACTCCGAGCTGCTACTGAGAATTTCACAGAAAAACCCAATAACACTTTTTGCTCGACCTGGGTATCGAACCCGGGACCCCTTGCACAGCAGTCGCAGTTGCGACCACGAGACTAACGGGGCAGTCACCACTACCACTAAGTACCACCACATATACCACTAAGTTGGAGGATTATGATAGCATAGCATTCTATCCTGATTTCTATAAGTTATACTTAGGTCTACGTGGGTGAAGCCGCGGGCTCAGCTAGTAGGTATACCACAAAATATAGCTTTTAATAAGCTTAAGCACAAGGTTGTGGGTTCGCAACAGGGCACGGGCAAGTAGCAATGTGATTTTTTCTAATTCATATGTACTTTCTAAGTTTATCTTGGACATCACTGACATCGGTTACCATGTCAGGGGCCTTGAGGCGGTTTAAAAAACTCTGGCACTAGGGTGTGTGGGGTCGTTAGACCTTACTGCCCACATGATCTTCTTATCGTGTGGGCAGTAAGGTCTATCGACCCCACACACCCTAGTGTCAGAGTTTCTAAACCGCCTCAAGGGCCTCTGACATGGTTACCGATGTCAGTGATGTCCAAGATAAACTTAGAAAGTACATATGAATTAGGAAAAGTCACATTGGTACTTGCCCGTGCCCGGTTGCGAACCCACAACCTCGTGCATGGGAGGCGGGCGCCTTAACCACTGGGCCATCACGACACCCACATGATAAAGAAGAAGAAGAAGCTTTTAATATTCGATAATAGTGTACCTAGTTTTCTTTCAGTGCAAGAGTTGTTGTTGTTAGACGAATTTCCAGAAATTACCTCTTACAAACAAACAGTTTTACTAAAATGATGTTATGTATTTTATCGGATTAGCTTATGCTCGCGACTTTGTCCGCTTGAATGTCGGTTATCACGCACATAGACGTAGTTGGCAGATAAATCTAAGTTATTAATTACCCTTAAAAAACACTTCCTAGTATAACTGAAACAGATTTTGCGCGGACCCCTAATAATTTTTCTAAAATAAATATACCGTAAGTTACTCCTTATAACATCAACTAATTGCCAGCTGAAGTCCCGTCAAAATAGGTCCAGTCGTTTCAGAGATTAGCTAGAACAAACAAACACACATCAATTTTATTCATCGGTTTATATGATAACATGGTATTGCCTTAGTTAACCAACCATATATAACTATATACATATTAAACATAATGCCTTGAGGCAAACTGAATATGTGATGAAGCACGTATTTGATTTTCCAAAGGTTTGACTGAGATCAGGTATCAGTTATACCTACGTGTTTATCGTGTAGCTCTCCATGAAATTTATGTTAATGTCATGGCGCCGTTCCAAGACGGTAATAGTTGACGTGGACAAAATGGCTGCCAGGCTCAAATAGGGTTGGGCGATTTACATCATTTTTCTTTATAGGCGAAAAGAAATCTGCCAAAAAACGGTCCGATAATTGGTCAAAAACCCGGTAGTGGGTGGAGAGCCTTATTTTTCAAAAGTAATGGAAAACAAAGTAATGGGAGGCCGTCAAAGACAGTTCAAAAATAAAACACACACAAAAAAAGAAATCTTCCCATTTTTTAAACTTCCATTTTACTTTTGTACTAAATCATTTGTAAGTAAGTATGCTACTTTATGTTACCAACAAAAAATAAGTCTTAAGAAAACTTGAAACATTACGAGAATTTACTACATTTCTCTATTACCAACACAATTTTTCGCATAGACGGCTGGCGTTGCCACCACGTCGCTTACCGGCCCGTCCACCCTGCACTTGGTCGGGTATTTTTTCTTTTTTACGTAGTGCTTTTTTTAACTTAATACCCCAGAGCCTTAAGTTGAAAATCTATTAAAGATTTCTAAGCGTTAGCGACTGGAATGAACGAAAACGCTATGCAATCTTCATTAGATCTTCAACTTAAAACCAAGCACATAAAGTTGAAGATCTATTAAAGCCTACTCAGCGTTTGCGTTTATCGTTTGTTACATGGCTACAGGGGCAGCACGTTTTTTAATTCTCTGATGAATAGATAAGATAAGAAGAAAAAGCTGCACTGCGATTTAATAAAAAGCGCATAAAACTTGAACTCGTGTTTTTTTTTTAGTTTATTTTAAACATCAGTATCCCGCGGGTATCATTAGGGCCTTATCACACTAGCGGTTTGCGGGCGTATTTTGTATGAAGGCGATCACGCAGCGAATTCGCTGCGTCAGATATTTGTATAGAAAACACGCTCGTAATTCGCAAGTGTAATAAGGCCCTTAGTGTCTTAGCAAAGATGGCAACATTTACTATCTCTTAAGATGAGTCGTCGACTAAACACAATAAATAAAAATACTTTTGGTTCTAGCCATTTCTCAGATACAAATGAAAAAAATAAAAGCTGTTGAAACTCGCACACGAAGGGTTCTGCACAATATTAAACACTACATTAAAAAAATAACACGTTTCTTGTAGACATAGGGATTTCCTTTAATTTCTAACTTTATCATGTTTTTATTGTTTGTTACATAACTTTGCCTTGGTAGCCCAGTGGTCCTAAGCGCGACTACTACGCTAGAGTTCCTGGGTTCGATTCCTAGGTCGAGCAAAATTCTCAGTACCAAGTCTGAGTCTACATGGGACCTAAAACATATCGGCGGACTGTGGATGTACATTGGTACACCTCTGCCTAACCCTTCGGGTAATACAGGCTTGATGGTATGTATGTTACAATAGCATAGACCCTATACCTATGACGGTTCATGAGATACAACTTGCTGACAGATACACGTACGGTCAGCCATAAAAGTCGATTAACAATGTTTGATTACATATCATTTAAATAGACACAAAATAATACAATTTACTGTTATTCAGAATTTTAGGCAATACCTTCATTTCGTATTATTTTGATATTTTACTCAAATAAGGATTTAAAAATTTGAAATGGTAATCTACTTTTCTTGCTGGCTGTACGTACACACGGATCCTTTTAGTACTCTTCGGGTTTTTGATGTTTTCAAATACGAATAGTAGAAGGATCTCTCGAGAGCATGCGACCACACTTTGCCAATGAAAAAAACCTTTTAAATCGTCTCTGTTAGTTTTCAATTACTGTGGCAGACATTTGCTGGCAGTCTCCTTTGATAAAAGTAATCTTATTAGCGATTTGCGACATTTTATTTGCATGTGTGTTAGATTTTTTTAATGTTTTCCATTAAAAAAATCTAAACTTATAAAATCCTAAGTAGGTACTAACGTTCTGTGAAACTTGTGAAAGCCATAATTATTTTTATTTTGTTGTTTCATCTTTAATTTTTATATGTTTTTGTATAACCGAATTTATCTGCCTCTTTTAATTTTCTCAATTTGATTTTATCTTTTTTTTGGTTTAATTTATTTGACCAATTTCATATAACGCTTATTTATTTTTTCTTTATTATTATTTCTTTTTTGTAGTACTTGGAGCTAGTAACCGCGGCAAATGAAGCTGCATTTACTGCGACCACTGGGGTCAAATAAAAGTCAAAATATAAAACCACTGCGGTGTTCCACCTCTGCTCATGGCCGGGGGTGCGGGATTCGCATAAGCATTCACCGCTCCCCCGACAGGCCTCGACCCGCTGTACCTTACCAGGTCCCTCCTCCCCGTGCAGCCATTCCATCTTGTCCTCACAGTAAAAATGTGAATCCTAGGCCTTATTTTCTTTCTTAACTGTAGTGCGATTCTCTAAAATACAAACTCGAAAACGAGTCTCACTAAAGTGATCGCGCTCACTTCGATAACGAACCAACTTGTCTTTGGTTTAGTATTCGTTCGCCCGTGGTGACGTCTTCGGTGTGATCGTGTTTACAGAATACCATTTTGTAATCTCACTGCGGATTCAGCTTTCGATTTACGAAGTGAGGCTTAGAGAATCACACTACTGCCTCGTTAGCCTTGTGACGAAGTGAGACTGCTACGCTAAAGGTTTTGGGTTCGATTCCAAGGTCGAGCAAAAAGTGTTATTGGATTTTTCTATGAAATTCTCAGTAGCAGCTCAGAATTAGGATTTATGCCCGGTAAATAGGTTCGTCCCCTATTACATGTGACCTAAACATACCGGTGAACTGTGGATGTATATTAGTACACCTCTGCCTTACAATATAGATACATGTAAATTCTAGACCTTATTTTCTTTATCAAAAATCACATGTCGATATACTTACGCAAGTAGATGGATGAGTTCTGTCCTTTGATTCCATCTCGGTATGTTTCCACAGAAAATATAGAATTAATGTACCGCGGAATGAACACTAGGCATTGGTTGGAGATTATATTATAATATATACCAATAAATAAAATTGTTGTATCTGTTTGTTTTCTAAAATAACAGCTGTTTACTAAATGCATAAACTCTTTATGCAGATGATGATAACTAAATTCAATTTTTTATCTGTCAATTTTTCTACCTAATCTCCGACACGCCTGGATCGATTTTGATGAGACTTTCATTAGCAGATTGCTGATGTCATAAAGAGTATGGTCAGCAAAAGTTGATTAACAATATTTCTATTATATATTATCATTAAAATAGACACGAAATTACGCAATTCACTGCTATTCCGAATTCTAGGCAATATGTAATAATTCATGAACTGTGGGTGTACATTGGCACACCTCTGCCTAACCCTTCGGGGAATACAGGCGTATATGTAATAATTCATTGAATCTTAATTTTCGGTCTATTTTGTTTTTTCTTTGATATTGTGCTCAAAAATAAGGATTTAAAATCTGAAATATTAATCTACTTTTGTTGCTGAACGTACCTGTACCGCTACCTTTTGAAAAAAAAATGGGTATCGCGCAAAAATAAATATCTCGCAGATAAACAACATTGCGCGGATGGAGTCGCGGGCATAAACTAGCTACACATATATAATAACTTTACGCTGTATTGGTTGTGCGTATGTAAGTTTTATTTATTGCCCTTTTTTGGCAAACGAGTAAGCTCAGAAATAATATTGTTTTCTTCTACACGAAGCAAAGTTTCTTACAAAAGATAGGTATAAAGTTTAATATCACAATTTCTGTACAAAACTTTATATAAAACACGCACAACTAAACCGGAATAACTTAAAGCCGTACACGGAACAAAATATTTGTTCCGTGCCGGAAACGATCCCGCGACACGCAGCACAGCAGCCAATCACTTAGCCGCTATGCCAACCATTATGAGCATAGTAAATAATTAGCATAGTAGTAGAATTTTTGTGTATTTTTGGAGAACTTATTTTACTACAACACTCTTTAATCGTAAAAAAATAAAAAAATATACCATCACGCCTGTATTCCCCGAAGGGTTAAGCAGAGGTGTACCAATGTACACCCACAGTTCGCCGGTATATTTAGGTCCCATGTAATAGGGGGCGAGCCTATTGCCATTTACCGGGCACAAATCCAAACTCCGAGCTGCTAATGAGAATTTCATAGAAAAACCCAATAACACTTTTTCCTCGACCTGGGAATCGAACCCGCGACCCCTTGCTCAGCAGTCGCGCTTGCGACCACGAGACCAAACGGGGCAGTTAAAACCGCCCCGCGCCGCGGGGTACTCTATAATCTTTTCCCTTAAAAATATCCATCGTACCAACCATCACGCCTGTATTCCCTGAAGAGTTAGGCAGAGGTGTACCAATGTACACCCACAACCATATCCCATATCAATCTCATTCCTTATATTTGGGAATCTTAGGAGGTTTCCCACAGGTTATCTTATTTTAGCTGACATAGCCTATTATTGTCCCACTGCAGGCCAAAAACCTCTTTTGCCCTGCAGTGGGACGATAATAGGCTGGTATTATATGACAAATAAATACAGTAATAACCGAACCAGAGTCGGCCAATCCTGCTCAATGACCCTCAAAACCAGACTAAGAAATATACGTTGACTTCAATATTTTTCCGATAGGTACTTATACACAGTTTTATATATTTTCCTGATAACTTATACACAGTTTTATTTTAGCTTGTTCTTACGGCACGACTTTTTAATTGAAGTCCTTTGAAAAATAAGAGTTTGCGAGAAAAATGAACTCCACGGGAACTTGTAAGTAATCACAACTAATAATAACATCGAGGTCAAAGCGTGCCTTTCAGTCTTGCAAAAGGCTTTTATAGTTAATAACTTCCGTACTAGTACTATCTGTAGTTGCCCCGATTGACTGCCCCGTTGGTCTCGTGGTCGCAATAGCTAATGCTGAGCGAGGGGTCCTGGGTTCGATTCCCAGGTCGGACAAAAAGTGTTATTGGGTTTTTGCATTAGGAATTTCTCAGTAGCAGCCGGAGTTTGGAAGCTGGTGGTGGTGGAAAGCACGTAAAGCCGTTGGTCCTGTCTGCCCTTTTCTAGATCTTGGCAATATGACTCAAACTATCCCGTTTAAAATAAATCATCATCATATCAGTCGCAGGACATCCACTGCTGGACATCGGCCTCCCCCAATGGATTTCCAAAAGCACCGGTTGGAAGCGGCCTGCATCCACCGTGTTCCTGTGGTCTTAATCAGGTCGTCCGTCTACCTTGTGGGTGTTTAAAATAAAAGTAGTATAAAACAGTATACAGGAAAAAATTTTAACCAGTGCGTAAATTTTGCCATAATAAACTTCAACACGTTTTATTAAACACGTATATTTTATTTTGATATGTCTTAGTACTAAAAAAAAAAGTTATCGCATACGAAACATGTTTACTTAAAAACCATATTTTATTGTCACTCGGCGCTAGCGCATTCCCCACCCCCTCACCCCAGCCATGCGCCCGGGCGGCGGCCGCGAGTTTTCATTGATAGTATGGCGAATAGATTATGTCCATGTTTTGCTTATTTCAAACTCGGATAAGGATGAAATTTTTTTTTATTTTTTTTTTAACTAAACACGGAAATGTGTTCTATTACTGACACTGAACTACCAAAAAAAATTTACGCACTGGTTAAAAACTTATCCTGTATATTAAGATTTACAAGCTTCTACAAGCAACTACATCTGCCCCTCTAGCCAAGTCGCAAACGATAATCGTAAACGCTCGGTAGGTCCCAATAGATTTTAAACTTTATACCCCAGAGCCTTAAGTTAAAAATCTATTGAAGATTTCTAAGCGTTATCGACTGGAACGAACGAAAACGCTATGCAATCTTCACTAGATCTTCAACTTAAAACCAAGCACATAAAGTTGAAGATCTATTAAAGCCTACTCAGCGTTTGCGTTTATCGTTTGTTACATGGCTACAGGGGCTGGAGTGCAATTGGACAAGATTTGTCTCTCATCTTCTGATCAATAATGTAACTGGGAAAATATAGCATGTCCTTCTCCCCCCCTTCACCCCGCGTCGGCCCCTTCGGGAAATACAGACGTGATGTGATACCTACGCATAATTTAATATACATGAAGTGATAGCTGTTTGACCTTCACATGTAGATACTAGTGTATTTGTCCCTTGGGAAAACCCCTAAACATTGTACACTTACTTGGAAAATCACAGCCGATCTGTAGGTCTATCGTAAGCGTACTAACGTACGGCGCGTTTGTGTTCCACGCGCGCCTCAAAGAGATGTCAGCAAACTTGTAAGGGGCCACTAAGGGCCGATGCCTGCCGGGGCTGCGGGTTGTTCGAAAGAGATACCGTGCCCCCGGAACGCAAAGGGCACATGAAGGAACATAGATGGGTTTTAGTCAGTAAAAATCTGACACTCCCTCCCGTCCCTCCCAGGGTGGGGGAAGTTATTTGATGATTTCCCATCTACGAGTATAAAAAAAAGCGTACTAACAGAGTCGATTTTCTACTAGTCTATAGTATTTTTGGGCGATTGGTTGCTGCGCAGTGAGTCACGGGTTCGATTCTAGCACGAAACAAATATTTTTATATTATATTTGTATGGCCTACAGTCCCTTTTTTTTATTAAGATATGGGAAATCATCAAATCAGTCTTAGTGTGGGTGTGGGGCAACGTTTTTTAAAAAAATTAGTAGTATTGTTTAATTATTTATTTTTAAAGCGATTATTACTAAATATTCTGTAAATATTTCAAGCGTCTATCTATTGCCGTTATCAATTTTGAGCAATTTCGGACGGATGGACAGCGAAGTCTTAGTAATAGGGTCCCGTTTTACCCTTTAGTTACGGAACCCTAAAAATCGTTACGTTTACTGCGCACACTTGTGCCAGGCCTCCTATACCTACTTACTATTCTATCCGCAACCTCCACGTCAACAAGCATTGATCACGTTTACGAGAAACATAAAGATAGACAAACATTTATATTTTGGCAGCAATCCAATATTGCATGGCAGAACTTTGATGACGATAGGACTTATTCTGATCTGTCACCACGATTTTCCTCTTATGGGGATAGATCGGAAAAATCTGATCAAATCAGAATCAAATCTGTCCCTCTATCTTTACTAATAGGTATTATAAAATGGTAAGATTGGTTTGTTTGTTTGTAACAAAAAGGCTCCGAAACTACTGGACCGTTTTGAGCAATTTTTTCAACAATCAATAGGTTAATGCTCCGCTCCCATGGGTTGTAACGTGAAGTTATAGAGCCTTTGTTGTTCAGGAATAATGTAACTATCTATGGGGAATAAAAAAAACAAAATCGCTTCAGTCAATCCGGATATTACTCCTACAATCTCACTTACTCACAAACTGTACCTCTTTATAACAGATTAACGAATACTCAAACAAAAGTACATGTAATTTATGGTATAGACTTTCCACAAAGCCGTTTAGGTAAAGAGCGAAAGTTGGCAGCGAGTTATATTAATGAGATGAATTAATTAAAGCAATCCAGCCTTTATCTCCGTCATTATAAAGTTAAGAATGCATTAGTACGTCACGGGAAAATTTTCAGGCACATGTTAATTGAGTTCTATATGAGTATAATTGTTGTTTTTTGTTCACAACTTTTGTTATACCCGTTTTGCTCGCTACTATTAGCAATTTTTCACGCCAAAGATAAAAGTCGTTTCCAAGCAAATGTTTACCGTGTCGACTGTTCCACGCGTGCCTCAAAGAGATGTCAGCAAATATTCGGAGGGGCCACTAAGGGCCGATGCCTGCCTGTTGTTCGAAAGAGATACCGCGCCCCCGGAACGCAAAGGGCACAAGAAGGTTTTAGTCAGTAAAAGTCTGACACTCTATTCCGCCCCGCCGAGGGTGGGGGAAGTCATTTGATGATTTCCCAAGGGCAAAAAAAAGGCAATATGTTTTGCTCAAGTTTGCATAGTTTTAGTAGTAGCAGAGCTCTTTGCGAAGGAGCTCGTCCATAACTATTTCTGCCGCAAAGCAGCGTTGCTGTGTTCCGGTTTGAAGGGTATGGGTGCCAGTGTAATTACAGGCATATGAGACCTTTCAACTTTGTCTCTGGGATGGCAACGCCTTTGCAAGAAATGTGATATTGCAGATGTCTATAGACAGCGGTGACCACTTAATATCAGGTGGGCCGTGAGCGTTTTTGCCATCCAATGACATATAACAAAATAAGTCTGATGGGCAGTGAGCGTAGTTAACGGCTACCTACGTTATGTGTCTATTTGCAATCCGTATGTTAGTTTAAATATTACATTAAAGGTTCAAATATCAACATTAACGGTTTTAAATAACTGACAGTCAATAAAAGCTGGTACAAAACTAATTAATTACCTTTAATGTTCCCTGTAATTTTGTATGAAACCGCAGCAATTCTGTTCAGTTAATCTTCAGTGCAAACCGCAACATTTTCAAAGCCACATTATAATTTATTAGGTCGATACCAAACAAATAAATTTGGTTACCTACACGAGTTCGTGGTGAAACACAACGGTATTTACAAAATGTAGGATCAATAACTTTAAATAAATAAAAATCTCTTGAATTATAGTTTCGGATTTAACGTTTTTGATTGAGTATCGAGTTCGTAACTAACTTAATCCGTAATAACTAAGTCTGTCTGTCCATCTGTCTATTACGCTTCGACTGCTCCGTTGGTCTTGTAGGGACAAGCGCGACTGTTATGGCGGGTCCTGGGTTCGATTCATTGGTCAGGCAAAAAGTGTTATAGAAATTTCTTAGAAACAGCTCAGAGTTTGGAAGTTGTTGGTGTGACACCCCCGTGACTCTAAAAGCACGTAAAGGGTTCGTCGTGGCTGTCATTCGTATATCTTTGACAGTCGTTACGGATAATCATAAGCCTGGAAGTCTGTCAACCAGTCTTACCAAGAGGTATCGTGTTCCCCTGTAACTGGGTTGTGAAGGTCAGATAGGCAGTCGCTCCATGTAATACACTGGTATTCAGCTGCAACCGGTTAGACTGGAAGCCGACCCCAACACAGTTTTGGAAAAAGATTAGGCAGACTTGACGCGGACGAAGTCACGGGCACAATTTATTAGTAGAAAAATCTAAAATGATTTTACACTATTTAATTTTGAAGGCGGTCCTTTTTTGTAAAAAAGTTAATTTTTTATTTTAAGACACCACTGAAAAGTCACAAGAAAGTCGAATCTTCTTTTTGAAATTGGTAAAAAAAAAACATCTGCTTTTTTTCTCTATCGGTTTCATATTATTCATCTAAATATATATAACTCAAAGGTGACTGACTGACTGACTGACTGACTGACATAGTGATAGATCAACGCACAGCCCAAACCACTGGACGGATCGGGCTGAAATTTGGCATGCAGGTAGATGTTATGACGTAGGCATCCGCTAAGAAAGGATTTTGATCAATTCTACCCCCAAAGGGATAAAATAGGGGATGAAATTTTGAATACTTCTTGACGCGAGCGAAGCCGCGAGCAAAAGCTAGTATTTCATAGTATTCGTATTTCATATTTATGAGAACTTACTTTAGACTAACCCTTCGGGGGTTAATCTGTTTAATGTTGGACTTAGTTACCTATTGAACGTCGATCTACTTTAATATTAATATGCAGAAGGTCTGTTATACGTAAAATATTAGCTTTTGCCTGCGACTTCAGTTATATTAAAAATTCATTCATGATTCGAAAGACACGTAACGCCATCTATCAAATCAAATCAAATCAAAATCGTTTATTGCAATCCATAATGTACACATACAGGTGGTAGTTAAATATATATATTTAGAAACAATTATGGACCCTGTCGGGCACAGCAAAATTTTAAATAAGAGGAGATAGGAATGAGCGCTTTAATAATTTTCTTCATGTTACATTTATTTTATATTTCCATTTATCTACAATTATTGAATTCGAAGTAATTATTTATATATTTATATTAAATATTTATATGTATATTCATGAATTATTTATTTAATTAATTATATTAATTATTTATTCAAATATATTTAATATATTTAATATGTATTTGTAATTAGGTATGTATTTAGTTACTTGTATTTATTTTTGAATAAGTATTCATTTACTATTTATTTAATTATATTTATTATGTATCCTTACATTATTCATTAGTTTTACCTATACGTATATATTTTTGACTAAGTATTTGTTAATTATTTTTTAATTATATGTATTTATAATGTATTCTTACATTATTTATTTAACTATGTTTATTTTTTAATAACTATTAATTAATTATCTATTTATTTAATTATATTTAAAATCAATTAATTTATTTACTTGTTTAAAAATGTATCATTATTATAACTGTAGTATAATTATCAAATATCATAGTGTAATTGTTATTATTATTTATTTATTCTTTTGCTTGTTAGATATCTGTTTTTCATAGTTATGTGTTTTTATTTAATTTATCCGTTAAATATTCTTGTAGTGTATAATAGCTTTTTTTAATTAAGAATTGCTTTAATTTATTTAAAAAGATATTGGTTTTATTTTGTTGTTTTATGTCTTCTGGTAATTTGTTATATATTTTAATAGACATTGAATATGGACTAGATGAGTGTAGTTTAAGGCGGGAGGGGGGCAAATTTAGTCTGTTTTTATGGCGCATCGAATAATTTGTTTGTGTGTCTCCCCGTGTGGTATAAGAATCTGGATATTTACGGACTAGTTTACATAATTCTAAGATATAAATACTAACTAAGGTGAGAATCTTGTGTTCCTGGAAGTAAGGCTTGCAACTATCTGTTGGTTCTATATTGGTTATTATTCTTATTAGTTTTTTTTGGAGGGTAAATAGGGAGGGAGCGTCGGTGCTGTTTCCCCATAAGATGATGCCATAGTTAAACCAAGCATGGGCATACGCGTAGTATGTGACTAGTGCGGTTTGTAGGTTTGTAGTCTTTTTTATTTCTCGGAGAGCATATGAAAACTTTGAAATTTTAGATTTTACTGTCTGTATATGTGTTTTCCAGTTTATGTTCGTGTCTATGGTTAAACCTAGAAGGGTGAAATGATTAACTGTTTTTAATTGATGTACTTTAAAAGTAAAGTCTATGTTTATTTTATTTTTCTGCCAGGGGTGAAACGCTATTAATTTGGTTTTAGTAAAATTTATTTCGAGATTATGGTCACTCATCCAGTTTATAGTCTTTTCAAGAATATTCGTTAGTTTTCCATTTAAATTAGCGTTTGTTTGGCATGAGGTCAGGATCGAGATGTCATCCGCAAAAAGTACACAAGGTTCATCTATGGTTTTGGGGAGGTCGTTTATGTAAATGAGGAAAAGGAGGCAACCTATAACGCTTCCCTGGGGAATTGAAGCATGTACTGGTTTAACATCGGATCTTATGAGCTGTGCTTCCTTTGTTGTTTGATTAAAATATTCAATCTCAACTAATTGCTCTCTATCTTTTAAATATGATACGAACCAGTCATGGGCTTTCCCACGTATTCCTATTCCGTGTAGCTTATTTAATAATATTTTAAATTGAACTTTATCGTATGCCTTTGTCATGTCGAGCAATATCCCTATTGCATACTGTTTGCTATTTATAATATTTAATGCTTCCTGAATGTATTTATAGACCGCTAGCGTCGTAGATCTATTTTTGCGAAACCCATTTTGGCAGTCATCAAAAATCTTATATTTTTCGCAAAAAGAGTACACCCGGTCACACATTGCTCTTTCAAAAATTTTTGATGCTGTAGGAAGAAGAGAAATTGGTCTATAATTACTTGGGTCTGTTTTAGCGTTCTTTTTATAAATTGGTTTAATTAAAGCTTTTTTTAGTTGATTGGGGAAAGCGCCCTCCTCGAAGGATTGATTTATTAATTTGTAGAACGGTAAGGTAAGCTCGTCAGCGCACTGTCTGAACAGAGTCGGTGGGAGTTCGTCGATGCCGTGACTATTTTTATTTTTAAGGTTCTTTAGGGTCTGGTTTATTTCGTATCCGTCGACTGGGGTAAGAAACATGGTGTTCTCAGTGGGATTAATCACTGATGTTTCTCTCTGTATACCGCCAGATGTTTGGGTGGTATTTTCTCCGATGGATGCGAAAAAGTTATTGAAAACGTCAGCTACTTGTTTAGGTTCACTTACTAGGTTTGTTGTTTGTAGTATTATATTTTGTTTTTCTTTTTTAGTTTTTTTGTTTGTCCGTTCTTTTACAATGGTCCACATAGTTTTTACTTTATTTGATGATTTATTCATTTTATTTGTGTAGTGTATTTTTTTTGCTGCTGTTACAGATTTTTTTAAGATTTTTTCATATTTTTTATAGTATTTCGTAAATATTGGATTATTAATTTTTGACGAAAAAACTTTCAGTAGTCTTTTATTTTCACAAGATTGTTTAATGCCAACAGTTAGCCAGAAATTATTCCGTTTTGTTTTTAGTTTAAGTCTACGTTTAGGGATACATGTATCTAGGATATCTATCAGAGTTTTATGGAACATCTGATAGTTCTCTTCGACATTTTTATTCGGCTGTATAATTTCGTTCCAGTTTAATGTCTTCAGTTTGGATTTGAATTTTAAAATGTTATTTGCATTAAAAAGTCTTTTATTGATAAACCAAATAGATTCTTTACTTTGTTGTTCTAAAAACATATGTATTATTGTTCCGCAGTGGTCTGAAAAACCTAATTCTTCTACGGTCATGTACATTTTATTATCATTAAAGTTGGTAAATATCAAATCTAAGCATGTTGACGTGGTTTGTGAGATACGCGTAGGTTCTTTTATATGTTGGACAAATTTAAACTCTAGCATGAGATCGATCAATTGGTTTGTTTTTACGCTATTTTCTAAGATATTTATGTTAAGATCCCCTCCTATAATAACGTTAAATTTATGGTATTTATTGTTTATATATCGCATTATTTGTTTTAGCTGAGTAATAAACATTTCTTCCTCTCTTCTATTCCAGTACATGGTAACTATTAACAGGTTTTGCTTTGGTAGCTTACATGCACATACTTCTATACAATATTCAATAGTCATATCTCTAATATCACAACATTCTAAAAATTCTACACTATTCTCTAAAATAATACAGACTCCGCCACCACTTCGAGAGCGGCGACAATACGATGCTGCAGTTTTAAATCCACTAAATTGCACAGTTTCTAATTTGTCTTTGGTGAGCCAGGTCTCGCACATGCATATTGCTTTGTAAGTGGGTTGATCGTTGATGAAAGCCTCTAGAAGGTGTTGCTTGTTATAAATGCTTTGAATATTTTGGAACAAAATTTTAAATGGTTGGTCTGGGGTTTCGAAATGTACGAAATGTACGATCGTCGCTATCTTCATTTACATTATGTTGAGTTTGGTTGCGTTCATTGTTTACTTGCTGATTGTTAATGTTTATATCGGATTGTTCCTTCTGTAATTCTGTTCTTTTACCTTCTATAAATAACTGCTTGTTTCTAATTATTGCATATAATCCTTTTTTCCTTGCTTTCAGCATTTCTTCTCGCATTTCTTTTCTTTCCAATCTTTCGTTTTCATCTAAAAATTCAGACAAAAACAATCTTGTTCCTTGAAGACAGTGTTTATTTTCTACAATGTATTTTGCCATCCTTTTACTAATGAGTTCAATCACTAGGGGCCGGTTTTGATTATAGTTTCTACCTAGTCTATAGGTTTCTTCTATGTACCCTGTAAGATCGATATTTAGTTTTTCATAACAAAGATCAATTAATCTACATTGTTGGTCATAATCTGGCTCTTTATAATATTCGGGAAAACCGTAGAGAACTATTTTCTTGCAGTTGTTCTCAGTACATTTCAAGTGTTTTACCGTTTTCAGTTTGTTTAAGTCTTTAATCTCATTTTTTAGTTTTTCGTTTTCTATGCTTAGGTTTTCTATTTTCTTATTTATTATTTCTATATCTTCTTGTCTTCGCTCGTTTTCTTTAAAAAGTGAGTCTGTTTTTCTTTCAATATCTTCTCTCACTTTAGTAATTGCCTTGTTAATTTCTATTTGAATAGTGTTTTGTAGCTCCGCTATTATAGACTGGTTGTTTTCTCGTAAACGAAGAATTATCATTTCGCTTAGATTCTTTAATGTTAGTTCTCCTTGGATAATTGTGCTCAATGGTGTTTCTTTATCTTCCGAGTATTGTGTATCACCCAATAAACTCAGGTCTTGTGAGGAAGATATGTCAAGGTTGGAGTTAGTTGCCCTTTTCCTAAGAGTGACATTATTTTCCTCGGACGGTGAATTCGTAGGTTGTGGTTGTGATTCAATTTGCGCACGTATAGGGGTGTTTATATTCCCGGTTTTTGGGATTTTACATTTACATGTTTGACAATTCCACGACTTCTTTTGCACTAGTGTCATTATTTTGTTGAAATGTATGACAGTAATATTTGCACATTGTAAGTCGTATGTTTTTTTACATAATTTGCAAGTGAGCTTTTCTTTGGTAGGTAATTCTTGAAGACAACCTGCGCACAGTGACTCCATCTAGTAGCTTTAATGCAATTTTTTGTTGAAAGCGCCCTCTATTGGCGTACGTTGTAATTAACACAGTACTGAGTAACTTGTTCGATTATTTATTGATTTTGTTAGTGTTTCAGCATATCGAACACAGATGGCGTGGAATTAAGTTTAGGGCAGATGATTATGCACTTTTATTGATTTTTATTTGCATTGAAATGTACAAATCACTTAGCGATAGATGTTTACTCCTACCTTATGTGTATTAGAGCATCTTATAGTTGTTCTTGGCATCAACAGTCGGTTCCTGGTGGTTGATCCAGTTTGTTTACGTTTTGCACAAATTCAAATTTTAGTTCGTTGCACTGCACTATTTTTGTTTTTCTTACGGAATATTGATGGAAACTGGTGAACTACATCTCAAATCATTGATAGTCTTCAAGCACTCTAGTTATATATAGTTTTCTTCACTTAGTATTAACTTTATCTATTTTTAAACAATTAAATATACGCAGCTGATGTTTACTTGCGCACAGTAGCGCCCTCTCCCCACTATCCACTCATTCTCATAACATCTATTATCATAACAACGTCATTGTGGTTTTCTTCGGGCACAATACTTTTTTTCGGGATGAAACACACACCGCGGCACGCGAATTATATATATAAGATATAGGATTAGGATTTCTAATTAAAGTTTAAGCAAATGTCTGTTTTTTATATGTCAATCAACCCAGACCTTTTGTTTAAAAGAGACTGGAATCAAAAGGGATTAAAAAGGGTTCAATGCATAAAAAGCTATAAGTACTAATATAATAAAGCTGATGTTTTGTCTCAAAGTCAAACCATTTATTTCAATTAAACCATTTACAGGCACTTGTGAATTGCCAAGAAGTTACCTATAAGAAGTTGAAGCTAGTTGCTCGTTTTAAAACGTAGGTCTCTATGGAGGATAACGAGCAAGAAACTCCATGGACACTCTTTTCAACTTGGTTTTTTTACGAAATCTTGGTTACAATATTCTTGTTGCTTCTACATATATGTGAAAATAATGGAAATGAATAAAAACAATAGAAATAATAATAATTTAAAGAAGTAAGCCATGCCAGTTAAGAGATGACCAAACCCAACTGACGGCGCCCGTTCACGAACATGACGAATGGATCAGATCCACTTAGCCCAACCATTATAAAGGGAACCGAATGATCCATCTCACGCGCCACCATCAGCGAGACATTTCTCCTACCCAATTCTTGAATTTATTTATATTACTGTCATTATTACGTATATTCCTTATAGTCTAAGAGGCAGAAACCTTAAACCTCTCATTTAAAAACTTAAATGACCAAATTCCGATTGCAGAGAATCCGAGTCAAATTGAAAAAGTTATTCGATTACTTGACAGAGGTGTCGAGAACAAATAGGTGGGCGATCCGACCTAACTTGTCGTTGGTTCGGGAATCCCTGGAACTAGAGTTTTGTCAAGTTTATACCATTAGAGAATTTATGTAAATGTATATCTCCGCTTATGCCCGAAATATCGGATATCACGGCTTTTTATGTTTTGTGCGGAACCCTAATAATTTTTTAAACTAGACTTATCTTCTGTAAATCTATACAAATAAATAAAATCGAAGTGACTGTTTGTAATATCACAAAAACAGCTTTTTATCAAATGCATATGAATTGTTTGTTGCCTGTTTGGTTATCTCGGAACTAACAGAACCGATTTTGAAAATTCTTTTACTCATAGAAAACCACGTTATTTGTGAGTGTCATAGGCTATATAAAATCACGCTACAACACACGGGAGCGGATCAGTATCCAAAGACGTTATTTAAGACGGCTGAAAATATCCACGCGAACATAGTTCCGGGCAGAATCTAGGCCTTAATAAAATAGGTGATTTACCTATATACAGGTATATAATAGTACCTACAATTCTGTTCGAAATAGCGCCATTATTATTCTACCTACAATTTTACTCTGAATTTTAATAACGAAACCTAAAAGTTTTGTAGGCCTACTACTTTTGTTGGTTATTATTTTGTAGGTTTCGTAGGTATTTCGTGAATACAAAAGCTATTAAACTAGATTCCTATATTAAATACTTTTGGGGTTTTTATTTTTTATGTAAAGACTAGCTTTTACCCGCGACGTTTATCGCGTGAATGTTCTTACGGATCCCAAATTTTTTTGATCATCAAATATAGGCTATTATAGCACCCAGTGATAACGTAGGTTATTAAAAAAGCAATCAAACCACCTCTACAGCTGTATTAATAGTACAGATAGTATCAAATAACAATAACCATAGTCACAATTCTTAATCTTATACAAACCATCACCATCACGCCTGTATTCCCCGAAGGGTTAGGCAGAGGACGGTGTACAGTTCGCCGGCATATTATTAGGTCCCATGTGATAGGGGGCGAGCCTATTGCCATTAACCGGGCACAAATCCAAACCAAAAAAAAAACAAATCTTATACAAAATAATCTATTAAATCTACGTGATCTCTAAACCAGTATAAAACAAAGTAGCTTCCCGCCGTCCTGTACGCTTGGACCTTTTAAGCTTCACAACGGATTTTAATCCAGTTTTCATCAATAGATAGAGTGATTCAAGAGGAAGGTTTGTACGTAA
This sequence comes from Caradrina clavipalpis, assembly GCA_932526535.1. Lineage (NCBI taxonomy): Eukaryota > Metazoa > Arthropoda > Insecta > Lepidoptera > Noctuidae > Caradrina > Caradrina clavipalpis. Next base: position 1,794,487 of record OW052101.1, read on the forward strand.
AGAACATCACGCTACGAGTAACGTGAGCGGATTAGTAACCAAAGACGTAACTGAATGCGGATGATACCAGTGGGTATTATAACTAGTAATAAAAGTAACTGCCTCGTTACCCTTATTTAATTGGGACAAGCCCGCCACACTGTTCCCAAACCACTGCAACTCCTGTAAGCCAGAATCAACAGTGGCGACCACAAGAAAAGCGCCGAGACAATGAAGCTCGACGAGTCCCGGAGAAACGATTTAACTGTCTTGGATCCCGCAACGAAATTAATCAGAAAAGATTAGCGGAGGAGTAAGAAAAATATAATTCGTTATTCGTTTCCTCGTTAGCCTTATGGGCCTAAACGCGTCTGCTACGCTAGATATGACGACGATTGGCCGAGCGATCGACTGCTGCGCTGCGTGTCGCGGGTTCGATACCCGCACGGAAAAAATTTTTGTATAACCACTATCTACGGATAGTTGTTCCGGGTCTGGCTGTTTGTGTATGTGAGTTTACATGTTTGTAAACGCACCCAAGATACAGGAGACATTTCTAGTGTAAAGCAGTGTCTTAAAAGAAAAAAAATCTTTGGTTGAATTTTTAGTAACAGCTCTGAGTTATGATTTGTGCCCGGTTAATGGCAATAGGCTCGCCCCCTATAACATGGGACTTAAATGATACCAGCGGAATGAATATGAATATACACTGGTACACATCTGCCTAACCCTCGGTGAATACAGGCGCGTGATGGTATGTATGTATGTAGTATAAACTCCAGACTTTAGTTGCTGACCACACTAAAGCTGAGCTCCAATTGTTTTCTAATTAGTCGCCTCAGCGCCTTTACTGTCGCTCGCAGAGACCCTAATCATTATTATGGCTAGGGCTGCCAACCGAACTATATTTATCTTAATATTGTTAATATTTAACAAACGATGTTGTTTTTAAAATAATAATAATAGTATATATTATTATATTCAGCCAATGGCTTAATTGCCAAGAGCCTCGACCAACATCTTAGGAGGCTCTCGTTGGGCAGCTGAATCAAGGGCTTGATTCAGAAAGCGGTTCTCCTAGACACGGCGCGTATCGTTAGGAGATTCCTTTCTCAGGAGCCCTGACCACCGGTGGCTTGGACCCTGTTCCCGACGCCGGTGGGCTACTATTTTTTATATTTTTAAATGTTTTTATATTTTTTAATAATATTTAAAAATGTAATTGATCAATATGTGTATTTAATGAATAAATGGAATATTAATATACCATCACGCCTGTATTCCCCGAAGGGTTAGGCAGAGGTGTACCAATGTACACCCACAGTTTGCCGGTATATTTAGGTCCCATGTAATAGGGGGCGACCCTATTGCCATTAACCGGGCACAAGTCCAAACTCCGAGCTGCTACTGAGAATTTTATAGAAAAACCCAATAACACTTTTTGCTCGACCTGGGAATCGAACCGAGGACCTCTAGAGTAGCAGTCGTTCTTAGGACCACTTAGGCCAACGAGGCAGTAGGCGGGGGTTGTTTTTTGTTAGTTAATAAAAAACAACATCGTTTGTTAAATATTAAGGTATTTTATTATATATCTTTTCATCCTATTTAATATTATAAATGCGAAAGATTGTTTGCCCTCTTCTTCACGCTCAAACGGCTGAACGGATTTGAATTCAAATAGATTAATTAGTTTTAACTATTTTGACGTTCAAAGTGCCTTTTGATGGTCTAATTAAAATAAATGATTTGACTTTGACTTTGAATGAAATTTGGCACTGAGATAGATAATAGTGCGGAATAACACATAGACTACTTTTTACCCCGAAAATATGTACGAATCTAGTGGGATAATATGTCAAGTTTGACACGGGTGAAGTCGTGGGCAGAAGCTAGTAAAAGGGTCTTGGGTTCGATACCCAGGTCAAGCAAAGTGTTATTAGGTTTTTCTATGAAATTCTCAGTAGCAGCTCAGTGTTAGGATTTGTGCCCGGTTAATGGCAATAGGCTGGCCTCCGATTGCACGGGACCTAAAAAAACATACCGGCGAAATGTGGGAGTACATTGGTACACCTCTGCTTAACCCTTCGGGGAATACAGGCGTGATGGTATGTATGAAACCCACTGGTACCGAAAACAGTATCCAACCTACCGATGGTCAGGGCTCTTGAGAAAGGTATTATTATCATTGCTCAAAATTCTAACCTAACAAATTTTGGCAACCCTAATTTATGGGGGACCCAGAACCAAACTTCCTTTTTAGAAAAGTTTTCGCTACGGACCTTCTCCTCATCCATCATGATGTTAAATAGGACAAATTAACTTTGCCCGACAGATTAAATGTCAAATAAAAATAAGCAGTTTTGTTGACATAATAACAACGACCAATCATATTACGTGACTTAAGATTTATTATTTGATTGATTGGACCAAGATTCAAAGTCGAAAGTCAAAGTTAAATCATTTATTTCAATTAGATCACTAAAAGGCAGTTACTTGAAAAAAAAAAAACTGGCAAGGGCCAGTAACCGGGCACCAAATCCCAACTCCAAGTTGCTATTGAGAATTTCATAGAAAAACCCAATACCATTTTGCTCGACCTGGGAATCGAACGCAAGACCTTTAGCGTAACAGTCGCCCTTAGGAGCACTAGGCTAACGAGGCAGTTTATTCCAAAAAAATATTCAGATATAACCACAATCAAAACTCTTTGACGCGATTTAAAAAGCAAATCCACTATCACACCAATCCAGTAATATAATGTAAGAGATTAAATTAAAAATTTAAAAAAACCCCGACACAAAATCCTAAGTTGCGCGTTGGGGGACCGATGTTGCATTTAGGGTACGACCGTCTCAAGCGGTCCCCCAACGCGACGTATTTTATTTTTTTACTTTTTAAAGGGAACTTAGGATTTTGTGTCGGGGGTTTTTAAAATTTTTAATTGAATTTTTATTTTATACTTTTTATAGGTACATACTTATTATAATGTCGATTTTGTTAAGCTGTAAATACATAGGTTCCTAATAATTTAATAACCCACATGACAAATCATTTTTAGTTTTTCTTTCCCACTTTCACACCCATAACTTTTAAACGGCTCAACCGATTTTCATCAAACACGTCTAAGAACACTCGCACATAAGTCACCTTTCATATAAAAAAAACTAAATTGAAATCGCTTCATCCATTCGGGAGCTATGATGCCACAGACAGACAGACAGACAGACACGTCAAACTTATAACACCCCTCTTTTTGCGTCGGGGGTTAAAAAGTATGCGTGCGTAATACGCTTCATTACAGACCCTAACAGCAGTACAATAAGAAGCGACTTTACGACCAAGTGTGTTAAAAAACGAAACGCGAGCAAAGTGTTATTGGAATTTTCCATTTGGCAATGCGAAGTAGCAGTCGCAACTTGTGCCTAGTACCTGTTAGGCCTTTCCCTTATAATATTGAACTTATAACTACTTATAACTTTTCATATGAAGTGGGTAAACAGGCTTGCTTGGGGAATTCGGGCATGATAATATGTATGTAAATTAGAAAGGCTTTAAGAAAATGAGGTTATTCTTGTTTACTTTACTTACTTTACATGTATAACTAGCTTTTGCTCGCGAGTTTGTCCGGGTAAATATCGGTTATCGGTAGTCATGCGCGGAATAAAAAGTAGCCTAATGTCTTTTGTTGGAGTTCAAACTATTCCTGTGGCTTACATCAAAATAACCCATTTTGATGTGGTTTTGTCGTGAAAGCATAACAGACAGACAGAGTAAACTTTCGCATTCATACATACATAAACTCACGCCATTTTTCCATGGCCACAAAACATACATCTTCACATACTCCTTTCGCCTCGTCCGCATTCATACATCTGCCCCCCTAGCCAAGTCACAAACGATAATCGCAAACGCTCGGTAGGTACCAATAGATTTTCAACTTAATACCTAAGAGTCTTAAGTCGAAAATCTATTAAAGATTTCTAAGCGTTAGCGACTGGAACGAACGAAAACGCTATGCAATCTTCATTAGATCTTCAACTTAAAACCAAGCTCATAAAGTTGAAGATCTATTAAAGCCTACTCAGCGTTTGCTTTTATCGTTTGTGACTTGGCTAGGGGGGCTGGTCATACAAGCACGCCGGTTACGAGTACTGTGCACCTGACCTTTCTGAAGAACCTCACCAATAAGGTCGGATAATACTACGATATGGCTTTCTGTTAAGTTACATCTTTGATTACTGCTACGCTCCCGTGGGCCGTAGCAATGTTATACAATAAACCATAACCTTAATCAATAAACGTGATATATAAATTTAGAAATAAAATCGACTCGGATTATCTGTAGTTCCTGAGATGAGTGCGTTTAAACAAACAAAAAACCTCTTCAGTTTTATTATGTTAGTTTAGATGTAGAAATTGTGCTCATAGCTTCGGGCTTTTCAATTATTTTTCAAGGATAAAACCCGGGTGCCTGTCTTGAATGTATGTTGAATAAGTTATAGTTATATATTTTCTTCCACGAGTCTTTACACATTGTTTATCTTTTTTATCTGCTGGATAAGCAGATCGAAATGATCGGAATACATGATAAGTTTTCAGCTGTCAAAGTCAAAGTCAAATCATTTATTTATTTATTCAATTAGACCATTAAAGGGCACTTTTGAACGTTATTGCATGAAAAAATCATTAGTATTGAATCTAGTTGCCTGTGTGTCTGTAGAACAATATCAAACTAATTAAAAAAAAAAATTGCTACTAGCATTTTGATGTTAAGTGGTCACCTCTGCTAGACATCTGCAATAGGTACCAGAGGCCTTGCAAATGCGATTCCATTACAGAGACAAAGTTAAAATGTCTCATGTGCCTGTAATTACACCGGCACGTAAACCCGTCAAACTGGAACACAGCAACGCTGCTTTGCGTTAGAAATAGGTATGGTGGTAGCATTTCCCCGGACTAGCTTCACAAAGAGCTCTACTACTACTTATTACATTAGTTAAAGACATATATTTATTACCACGACATTCACACGTTTACTTTATAATACCATCCCAGAGGCAAAATTGAAATGTCTCATGTGCAAGTAATAAAACCGGCAACTTTGCAACTTTATGGCAGAAATATAATTAATTAATATGAATTGAAAAAGTCACATTGATACCTGCCCGGTTTCGAACCCGCAAACTCATGCATGGGACTTGGGCGCCGTACTACATCCCTCACGATCCATCACGATATATTACTTTAACATAGAGCGGCCATTGGACAATTACATACATACCATCACACCTGTATTCCCCAAAGGGTTAGGCAGAGGTGTACTAATGTACACCCACAGTTCGCCGGTATGTTTTTAGTTTCCATGTAATAGGGGGCGAGCCTATTGCCATTAACCAGGCACAAATCCAAACTCCGAGTTGAGAATTGCATATAAAAACCCAATAACAGTTTTTGCTCGACCTGGGAATGGAACCCAAGACCTCTAACGTAGAAGTCGCGCTTAGGACCACTAGCCCAACGAGGCAGTTACAGGCAATTTGGACAATTACATTAGTTATAAACACTAATATATTTAACAACACGACATTCTCACAATTCTTCAGAACATACTGATAAGTTCGTCCTCCATTTGACCGCGATCATATCACAGCGAAGCTTAGCGTCCCAGACAACGTTAAGCGCCCACACAACACTCGGGGCACGGAAAATGAAGAACATATTGTAACTTTCAGCTTTGCTAAGTGTCTCTTTGCACCCGTTAAGTATTTCTTTTAAAAGAATTTCGTTCTGTTGTCGTTTCGTTAAGTACTCTCCACTCTCTGTTGTTAAGTAGGTAATACTATCTAGAACCACTCTGGGGTCACCTTGTAAGATAGTGTGTCTAAGTGAAATAAATAAATAATCTATGGTTGGTGGCGGAATTTGTTTGAAAGAGTCACCGCGGCTCAGGGTAATGAAATTAGGAGGAATACGGACGGGGCATTATAAGGACTAACTTCTTCTTATACAAAAGGAATTTGGATTCCGGATTCATGTGGAATAGTATATAACATCACGCTACAACACACGGGAGCGCAGCAGTAACCAAAAAAATAGGACACATCACACACACATTACACACACACATATTAGTTAAAGACATAATACTAATAATATTTTAAAGAGGACAGATTTTTTGTTTGTATATTTGTACCGAATGAGCTCCGATACTACTAGACCTTAACCATTATTTCACCAATAGATAGCTAAACTATCAGAAAGTAACATAGGCCATGATATCACTCTACAACCGACAAAAGCAGAGCAGTGACCAAAGCCCTAGCTTAACGCGGGTAAAAAACCAGGCAACCGAAGTCGCGGGCAAAAGCCAGTAGTTTAATAAAACACGGAACAAGGGCACGCCTTGTTAGTTCCAATAAAACATGAGACGACACACTATGTAATATTACACGGAGATTTAGAAGGAAATGTCGTGGACCCTTAACAACGTCCTTTCTTCATAGTAATAAATTAATATTCTTGGATATAAATGACAGGACAAGGGTTCGCTGTAAGAACATTTTTTACCCGACTGCCGTAAAAAAGGGGCTTCGAATGTAATAAAACATACCATCACGCCTGTATTCCTCGAAGGGTTAGACAGAGGTGTACCAATGTACAACAACAGTTCGCCGGTATGCTCAGGTTCCATGTATAGAGAGAAAGCCTATTGCCATTAACCGGGCACAAATCCTAGATCCGAGCTGCTACTGAGAATTTCATAGAAAAACCCAATAACACTTTTTGCTCGGCCTTTGAATCGAACCCAAGGCTTCTAGTGTAACAGTCGCGCTTAGGATCTCTAGGCCAATGAGGCAGTTACAAGTAGGTACAAAATAATATCCTCTATCTCTTACTCAATAAATACTGTGAAAAGAATCAAATTAAGATCTCTAGGACATCCTAGGAAATCTAGCCAATCCCTGAGTTTATTCAATAGTCTACAAGCAGAAAATTAGTTCAGACGTCCCTGTGATCCTATTGTCCGCGTTGCCATGGAAACGGCTGGAGAGCTTATTGCCTCTTTCAACACAAAAGCGGTAACGCTAAATACATCACGACAATTTTCTCGGAATCGGTTTGTTTACCTTACAAAATTGGTAAGTTTATTATAACAGGGATAAAAACTTGACGACGCCGAAAGTAAAATTTTCTTTCTATTATTTCAGCTTTTTTCTTGTTCTAAACCGAACTTTGTGTTTACGGAGAAATTAAAGGTTAAAGTCCCAACTTTTTTAAGCTATTTTACAAAATCAATAAAATCATGTCAAAATATTATGTCTGAACTTTCAATACCCACACAGTCCCTTGGATCCCACAATAATATTGAATGTCATCCAATATTATTGGATGATCCAATATTATTGGATGACATTCAGCCTTACTTATAAAAGTTACGCTAACTAATACTTGGCTACCTCTCAATTAACTAACTCTTTAAGTCTCATTAACTAATGTCAACATATTTTCACTTATACTTGATAAGTTGCTAAGTAATGTTTAGCTGTTTCCCAAATATTTGAGACTACTTTGTAAGTAAGGCTGTACGTGCGTACGGGCGCCTGATAGACCAGTGCAAAAGCCTTTGAAAATGGTAAAAAGTGAAACAAAATATAGTAGGATTAAGCCCAATGGACAAAAAGAAGTTCAAAAACTAAAACCCGACTACAAAAAATTCTCGTTCTAAAAAGTATGATACAAGAAAACATTCTCATCTGAAAGCCGTGGTCATTTGTCAATTTACGTTAGATGGTTTAGAAGTTATGAGGGAACAGATGAACATCCATACATACATACATACATACATTATGTATGTATGTATGGATGTATGATACATACATACCGGTCAACCTCATAACCCTCCTTTTTGCTTCAACGTTCTGCCAAACATTGAACATACGAAAATGACTAAAAACGCACCCCCATCCACTTCCCCACCTCAGATCGCCCGTAAATTATTTTTTCTTTCATTTTTGTTATATTCTCTTCTTTATACCCGACTACGGCGAAGCAAAAAGGAGGGTTATGAGGTTGACCGGTATGTATGTATGTATGTATGTATGGATGTTCATCTGTTCCCTCATAACTTCTAAACCATCTAACGTAAATTGACAAATGACCACGGCTTTCAGATGAGAATGTTTTCTTGTTTCATACTTTTTAGAACGAGAGTATGATTCAGACTAATCATCATCAATCTATGGGGTAGGCCTCTGTCCAGTAGTGGACGTCCTGCGGCTGATATGATGATGATGATGAGTCTGAATCATACTACGAGTAGCACCCATAAAACCACCCCTTTAAAACGAAACACAGCAACGCTGTGTTGCACAAAAATAGGTATGGTAGTAGTACTTCCCCGGACGAGCTTCATAACAAAGAGCTCTACCTACCACTGCTTATTAATTATAGAACGCTTTGCAAAGCGAGAGAGAGCAATAAAAAACACAGTTCTAAATATAGCGATAGAACCTCACTTATAATTATAATAAGTAGTTACATAAAATCTGTCCAATTATTGTTGGATACATTTTAATTCTCTGCCAACAAAATTCTTCAACGCTACAGCTAATTCGCTAATTAATAAAAATTAAAAATTAGCCGAAAAGTTAGGTAGGCAAATTTTTAATTATTAAAAGGGAAACCGTTTTTCTTTTTTTAATGTACTCCGGCTTTTGGGAGCAACAGCCTAATTATAACGGCCTGTTTAATGAATAAAAAGAACTGGCTGTTTTTTTAAGCAATTAGATGGTGCTTTTACTAAAAGAGCATCTTTTTAATAGAATATTAACAAGTTGTTATCATTGAAATCCTTCTTTGAATCTTAGAAACTCTCTCTGTTTCATTAAAAAATGTGGGGTAGTATTAAAATACAGTAAATAATTTAAGAATATCATCTGGGATATCCCCCGCTCTGGGGAGGGAGGGGGAGACTGAAAACCACCCCCCGGCATTTCCGGGAAGCGAATGCACCTTTTATATTTTTTAAACTATACGAATGTTGGGTGCCTCGTTAGCCTAGTGGTCTTAAACGCGTCTGCTACGCTAGAGATCTTTGGTTCGAATCCCAGGTCAAACAAAGTGTTATTAAGTTTTTCTATGAAATTCTCAGTAGCAGCTCGGTGTTAGGATTTGTGCGTAGTTAATGGCAATAGGATCGCCACATGGGACCTATACATACTGGCGAACTGTGGATATACATTAGTACACGTCTGCCTAACAGGGGAATAAATTCGTGATGGTATATAATGTTATGCGAATATACAGCAAGCAAGTTCAGCACGCCAAAACGCTGCGCTCCAAAACCGGGATAGCTGACGTGGCTAAAAAGGTTGCCCAACACAAATGGGACTGGGCAGGACATGTCTGCCGCATGCCGGACAATCTGTGGGCCAAAATAGCACAAAGCTGGTGCCCCGAGACAGTAAGTCGGGGTCGCGGCAGGCCACGAAAGAGATGGCGGGACGAGCTCGACCGATTCCTCCAAAACTGGAGAAATGAGGCCCTCAAAAGAGAAGGATGGAAGGAGTGGAGTGGAGTGGCCTTTGCCCAGGAGTGGGACAGAACAGGCTAGCAAAAAAAAAAAAACTTCAGCACGTTTTGCAATTAGCTGCTGCGTTGTGTATATCGGGTTCGATTACCTCACCGAACGAATATTTCTATAGCCCACAGGTCAATTAACCAAGTCTGGTAAACGGTGGTGTACGTAAGTTGATATTTTTGTAAATACAACCAAGAAACGTGAGTAATTTAGAGTGGGGATCAACGTTTAAAAAAAAATGAAATACATTTTCAAACTAAATAAATAATACCTTGCTTTTGCCCACGGGTTCGTCTGTGCGGCATTCAGAGTCAAATTTGTTCTGAGCTGACGTCTTTTACCTATAAACTACCTTCCTACTTAGTAATCAGAATCAAGAATCATTTAAAAAAAATGATTTTAATAAAGCTATGATTTTGATTCCACATTTTTTTTATAGTACATTCATTTTTTTTCCATTTTTTTCCCATCAACTTATTCTCTAGAAATAAAATTATTAAAGCTACCATACAATATATATTATTTTTACAAAAAAAACCTCTGATATTCAGTATTCCATAAATTCCGCTTCGTAAAATTAATTCAACAATTGTGTAGAGGTGGAATTTTTCTCGAATGTTTCACGATGATAAAATAATGGTGGCATGAAAATATTTAACCGTTTTTACAAAAGAGATTTCGCTTGAACAATGTTTGGCTTATTGCTGTCCCGTATTGTTCCATTGAAAAAAAAACAACCGCCTTCAAAAACTAAAAAGTGAAAAATAACTTTAGCTTTGGAAGTCGGTGGCTTTGGTTCTGTTTGTTGTTTTGGATTGCCACCGACTTCCAAAGCTAAAGTTATTTTTCACTTTTTAGTTTTTGAAGGCGGTTGTTTTTTTTTTTGTTTAAAAGTTTTTTATTTTTTGCTTTTTACTATCAACTTTCTGTCATCCAAATCCATGAAGTAGCTGTCATACTACGTAAATTAACTTAACACCACTAAAAAGTCATAAGAAAGCAGAATACTTATGCGATTTCGTTTACTTGGAGGACAAATTTGCGAATACTACTGAATATATCTGTGTTACCCTTTCGAGTGTACACGCGTGATTTTATGTTGTGTGATGGTGTAAACAATGCTTAGATATGCTATAGCAACAATCGCGGTTAATCTGCTGTTATTTATTGAAGAGTTCCCTCGATTTCTACAAGATCCCATCATCAGATATTGAAATGGTGACAATGGACCACACGGGAAGCACCAGCTTTCAAATAAAAAAAGAATCATGACAATCGGTACACCCAATCGGGAAATTCGAGGTAACAAACATAAAAAAAAAAATACAGTCGAATTGATAACCTCCTCCTTTTTTGAAGTCGGTTAAAAAGCAAGTAGTGCTTTCTCACTAATTTGTTTTAAATACTATTAGATTAGTTTATAACGCAGGGAGGTGACGTACAGTTCGTGCCACGAAAGATGAGACTTGGCGAGTGTCAGTATGAGAGCTTGCGCAGGTACTAAATGTACCAAATAGTTGTCCATAATTTGTATATCTATTCAGAGATTTTTCGATGACATTGGAATTAAAACAACATACAAAAATTCTTCACAATATTTATTACAAAATAATAAAGTTGGAGGTCAAGTCTCATCTTTCGTGGCACGAACTGTACTAGAGAGCCCTACTGACCGTATTGGTGAGGATCTTCAGAAAAGTACAGTTAATTAAAAATTAATTCCGTTTTCAGAGGTAAAATAAATTGCTCTTTTTTAATATGTGCCTTAACATTATTGGTTAATAGTTTCAATTACTCAATTACGAGAATTGGCTGTCTATTTAGATATGTAATCGTTATAAAATAAAGGCACACACACACTATTTTCTCATAAAATTTGGACAAAAGTCTATCAGACGGTCTTTGCTTAGTAACAAGTTAAATAAATTATTAAATAAAATCCCAAATCCTATTATGAATTGCTAAGAATTTAAAGGCTTCGAAAATGTATTATTTAATTAGCGAATATTGAACACTCCAAATTTTAATATTCGTCCTTCGTACTGAACATTTCAGTTGATAAATAGCGATTTAATATTCTGAATAGGTTTAATAAAATCAAATAATAGGAAGTGTTTTGATGGCCCGGTGGTTAAGCCATCAGTCTTTCATGCATGAGGTTGCGGGTTTGGTTTCGGACAAACACCAATGTGATTTTTGTCAGTTCATATATTATGTACTTTTTTACCTTATCTCGGACACCTCCTATGAAGGAAAAGGACTTATAATTAACATAAGCTTGAAATCACCATTCTTGGCAAACTCATGCCTTCTCTGTATGAGAAGAGGCCTTTGCCCTAAAGTGACACAATAATAGGCTGGGAATTAATAGGAAGTCTAACAACTTTATAGGTCGGTGGTTGAAAGATTGACCCAGTTCATGAAGTCTTAGACGGTATGCGTCGACAGCCATTTCGCTTAAGTGAAACTTAAACATTTCAACGTATAGTTGCGAGCTTGCTCCCGATAAACTTGGTAACTTAGTTAGGAACACCACAATCTTGAAATACCTCATTGCAGATGCAATGTTGGCTGTGCAGACTAAGTACTTGTAACCCTAGCCGTGGGTTACTTACATACCATCATGCCTGTATTTCCCGAAGGGTTAGGTAGAGGTGTACCAATGTATACCCACAGTTCGCCGGTATGTTTAGGTCTCATGTGAGCTGCGAGCCTATTGCCATTATCTGGGCACAAATCCTAACTCCGAGCTGCTACTGAGAATTTCATAGAAAAACCCAATAACACTATGCTCGACCTGGAAATCGAGCCCAAGACCTCTAACGTAGCAGTCGCGTGTAAAACCACTAGACTAACGAGGCAGTCAGCAATAAGGTGCTCGATAATAAGGACTTAAAAATCTGAAATGTTAACCAACTTTTGTTACTGACTGTGAAAGAAAGAAAGAAATCATTTATTTGTGAAACATAGGTACATTGAAGATCATAGAAATAGTAAATAGAGCGCTATGTTTTGTCAACAATGACATACAAATAATATAATAAAAATAAGTGACATTATTGAAAATTAATAATTAAAAAATAGTCGAAAATAAAAAATAATTCTAATTAAAAATATGTAAAACAAATATATTGAAAATGTGATTAATTAAATTTGTCATTTAGAAAGTCGTGTAATGTGTAATAACATTTTTTAAGTAGCAGCCATACATACTTAAATATATAAGGAAACCTTCCAGTAGAATTTTAAAGAGCCTAGCGACTGTTATCGATCAGCTTACCCTGAGAACATTGAAGCGTAATAATAATAATTAATCCCTCTTTGTTCGCTTCAATTGTTATAGCTTTAATAAAGCCTTAAACTTAGAAGAACTTATAAGGTTCAAGAATTCTGTGTTCCCGTCAGCAGGCAAATAATGTAATTACTTTTATTTGTAGGTATTGTAGAAAATGCCTTGGTGGTCTTGTAGTCGCAAGGACGACTGTTGAGCGTGAGGTCTTGGGTTCGATTCTGAGGTCGGGTTAAGTGTTATTGGATATTTTCACAAGGTTTCTCAATAGCAACCCGGAGTTTGGAAATTGTTGGTGTGACAACCCCGTGTCTCGGTAAGCACGTAAAGCCGTTAGTCCGGCTGTTATTCGTAAATCTATGACAATCGTTACGGGTAGTCAGAATCATGAAATTGTGACAACCAGTCTTACTGAGATGTTTCTTCTCCACAACCCAGTTACTGGGTAACACACCCAGTAACTGGGTTGTGAAGGTCAAATAATTAGTAAAAAACATTAGTATTTAGCTGTTACGTAGTTGAGAGAAGATTAGGCAAATTCTGAACACTGTAGAAAATATTATATTTAATAATATTATTTAGAAATTAAAGTTGTTCTCGCTGTACTTAAGTTTAAATGGCGTAAGCAAGTACCTAGTTATCTTAATTATGTAATTATTTACAAACACTCCTGACGGTTATTATAATTGTAAAACGCAACAATTAGCATAAACCAAAGGTTCTCAATCTTTTTCATTTCGCTTCACGCTAACAATTGTAGTACTTTTTTTTTTAAAGATGGGAATCGTCAAATGGACTCCCTCGCCCTCAGTGTGAAACTTTTACTGAGTAAAACCCATTTATGTTCCTTCATGTGCCCTTTGCGTTCCTGGGGCGCGGTATCTTTTTCGAACAACCCGCAGCCCCGGCAAAAGTGTAGTACATGTCTCAGCGCTCTATCTAATAAATAAAATTAAAATGTTAGTTTGTAATGTCAAAATAACCGTTTATATTCTGTTTGTTTGTCCTAACTAATCTCCGTAATGGGTGGGCCGATTTTGACTGGACTTTTACTGCAGATTAATGGCTTTAGTTTATATAAATAATTAATACAGTTTTAGCGACAAAAAACCGATACCCCGTCCTATCGTCTGATAGCACGGGGTAGTCTTTTTGTCTCGAAAACTTGAATTTGTTCGAATAAGTGTCTTCTCATTCGAACAAAGTAGGATAGAACGAAGTAGGTTTTTATTGAATGAATGTACTTATACAACTTATTGTGATACATTGTTTTTTAAAAGAGTATGTTCGGAGTTTCTGGCCCGTTCTTCTCCATACGAAACTACCTTTTTAACCGAATTCAAAAAAAGGAGGAGGTTATCAATTCGACTGTATTTTTTTTTTTTTTTTTTTTTATGTTTGTTACCTCGAATTTCCCGACTGGGTGAACCGATTGTCATGATTCTTTTTTTATTTGGAAGCTGGTGCTTCCCGTGTGGTCCCATTGTCACCATTTCAATATCTGATGATGGGATCTTGTAGAAATCGGGGGAACTCTTCAATAAATAACAGCAGATTAACCGCGATTGTTGCTATAGCATATTTAAGCATTGTTTACACCATCACACAATATAACATCACGCCTGTACTCAAGGGTTACACAGATGTATACAGTAGCATTTAAAAATTTCTCATCCAAGTAAACGAAATCGCATATTCTGCTTTCTTATGACTTTTTAGTGGTGTCTCGTTAATTTACATAACATGACAGTTTTTTCATGGATTTGGATGATAAGAAGTTGATACTAAAAAGCGAGAAATAAAAAACTTTTTTACAAAAAAATTACAACCGCCTTGAAAAACTAAAAAGAGAAAAATAACTTTAGCTTTGGAAGTCGGTGGCAATACAAAACAACAAACAGAAATAAAGCCACCGACTTCCAAAGCTAAAGTTATTTTTCTCTTTTTAGTTTTTGAAGGCGGTTGTAATTTTTTTTGGAATGGGCAACTAAATTCAATATAATGGCTTTTTCATGTAATGACGTTCAAAAGTGCCTTTTAATGGCCTAATTGAAATTAATGATTTGACTTTGACTTGACTTTGACTTTTGACTTAGGATATAAAATGCGTGAGCTTGGTGATCTCTATACATTTTTTCATAGCGTTATTTAGGTTTACAGCACCCCTCTTTACCCTCTAAGGCGCCCCCAGGCGGCGCTCACTTTGAGAAACTCTGACATAAAGAACAGTATAAGTAAGTCGAGAACTCAGTTATTATGCGGAACAAATTACATTCCGAGAAGTTGAATGTTTTACCATTTTGCTACATTAACATTTAAATATTTAGACTCACCGTTTATTTTTAATTAAATTCGTTTGTGTTGTTAACTGTTATGGAGTAGATAAGTACTTAGTCTTTACACGCTTTTGTCTATGACTTTTTATAAGGAAACCCAAACTTTTAAATCTATACTAATATTATAAAGCTAAAGAGTTTGTTTGTTTGAACGCGCTAATCTCAGGGACTACTGGTTGGAATTGGAAAATTTTAGTGTTGGATAGTCCATTTCTTGAGGAAGGCTATAGGCTATGTAACATCACGCTACGACCAACAGATGCTGAGCAGCGAGGGTGAAACCGCGGGGAACAGCTAGTAATAATATATTGGTAAGGAGGTCTCCACTTTTTGTCTCTGTTCTTTGAACTTGAGGCACATTAGCTCTGCCTATTCTGATCACTGGTTATAGGTCTCGGTGGTAACGTAGGTTCCTTTTAACGAAAGAATTTTCAGAACCAGCAGTAGCAGCAGTTATTGAGATTAGAGTGTTCATACAAACAAACTCTTCAGTTTTATAATATTAATACGAAAAGTATATTTTGTATATAGATGTTATCTTTTTGTAACGTCTATCCATATTAATATTTTTATTACCTACATAGAGATTATCTCATCAGTTTTTTGAGCTTCATTTTATAACACATTGCAATCTATAAATATATTTACTACTAGCTGTGTCCGCGGCTTTGCTCACGTGGCTATCGGAATTGAATACTTTGTCAACACAATCTTCCAAGTGGATTTTGTTGGTCTAAGTCTTATAGCAATCCCACGGTAAACTGCTGAAAACAAACAAAAACAGATATATATTGAGTCCAACCGAACTTTCGGTTTCGGCTTAGTATCAGCAAAAAATCGGGTTTCGCCTTTGATTTTGTTTCGGCTTCCAAACGGTCGAAACTATGGCCGAAAGTTAAAATTTCGGTATTTTCTTCAGAAAACACTCAATAGTCATAACTTTTAAAGATATTAAGTGAGAGCTCTGCCACAGTGATATTTTTTACTGCAAATAACCTCAACTATCGCCCTGTTTCGTTTGATGCACTATTTTTTACTCAATCTGTATATAGACGCTGTCCGCGCATTCTTTCGCGTGGTTTTATCCCTTACATCTCTGTAGTGCTATTCTAAAAGTTCATTTACGAAATCACTACTGAATCCGCAGTGAGATTTTAGTTTCGTGTTCTTAAAATGAGTGAGTTCGACACTCTAGCGCCACCACGTGATGACGCATGTGTATAGAAGTATTATATTGAGCGAGTATTTTGACGTTTTTCAATAGGATTTGATATTCTGCGAAGCATGCGTGACTATCGAGATGACTTGCGAAATGTCTTTCGAAGTGATTTGCCTATTTCAGAATAGCATAGCTGGTTACTGCTCCACTCCTGTGTTGTAGCATCATATATAATAATATAGTGTATACTATATTCTTCCTGACTCTGGTTATTATAAACATAAAGATTTTTTCCCATCCGACTGTCAGTTTCAGAGATTAATTTGCGTGTTTAAATAAACACACAAACAAACAAAAATAATATTCAGCTTTATTATTTGAATCATCATCTTCCTGCCCTTATCCCTAGTTACTTACCGTGTCGACGCGACGGCGCGTTCGTGTTCCACGGGCGCCTCAAAGAGATGTCAGCAAACATTCGGCGGGGCCACTAAGGGCCGATGCCTGCCGGGGCTGAGGGTTGTGAGCAAGAGATACCGCGCCCCCGGAACGCAAAGGGCACATGAAGGAACATAGATGGGTTTTAGTCAGTAAAAGTCTGACCTCCCGCCCCGAATAGGGTGGGGGAAGTTATTTGATGATTCCCCATCTATAAAAAAAAAACCCAAGTTACTTGGGGTCAGCGCATCACGTTTTCTTCTTCCATGCCGTCCTGTCAACCGTCATGCTATCACTGACTCCCTTCTCTTTCATACAATTCTCCACACACCCCATCCATCTTTTCTATGGCCTCTCTCTTCCTTTGTTATCTTAATATAGATTTATAATCGGCTTAAATTGTCTCTCTGGAACGTTTCACGCGTTTCCATTCACGTAAGTACGTACGCTTTATTAATTCCTTTGGTAATACGCCTTTCATCACTTTCGTAACATTGACTAATAATCTTCTTAATTAATATAATTAATTGTAGACCGTAATATACTAATTTATAACGTAATAATACGTGTTAAGGATATTATATCTTCTCCTACTTAACATAGTTTATTAGAGGGGTACACCTTTTATAGCAGAACTTTTTAAGTCCTAATTTTATTTTGCATAACAACTGATAGCATAAACCTCTTTTCGCAGAAAGTCATTTGGCATCACTTACTTAGCATACATTTATAACTCATAATTTTGTATGGCAGAATCCTCATTTCGCATAAATTTCATTTCCATAATAATTAAAAAGCAGAACCATCATATCGCAGAAAGTTCACAGGCAGAATCGTCTTTTGGCATACATTTCGTTTTAAAGTCCCTAGAGATAGATCCAGAGCCCTCGAGACTCAAAAAGCATAACGGTCAAGGGTTTAAAAAAAAATAACCACGAAGTGGATGGCGGGGTGTCCGAGTCGGGGCGCCCCAAGTCCCGAGCTCGCTTCGCTCGCTCTTTATAAAAGTTATACTAAACGAAATTATGCGAAATTATAAGTATGCCAAATGTAATTATGCCAAATAAAATTCTGCCATCTTAAAAGTATGCCATTTTAAATTCGGACATAAAAACGTTCTGCCAAAAAATAATTATGCTATAAAAATATTATGCCTTAAAAACGTTCGTCTAAAGAAGTTTATGCGAAGTGAGTTATGCCAAATAGGTTTCGGAGTATCAAGTTTCTGCCAAATAGAACGCAGTCGCACCCTTATTAGAGGAAAACGGAAAACGGTAAATGGAAAAACGGAACGCGCACCGAAACCTTTAAGTCGTGCCCTCACTTTTATCGTTCCGTAAAATTAATTATCGGCTGCAAATACTAATACTGTTTTGCTAAACATAAATCTAGTATAGTGTAAATCCACTAATAATTATTTTCGGTGCTCCAGGAAGTGAAATACAAACAATAATAAACGCTAAAAAACTTTCGAAAAGTGCCGTATCATAGTGACTAACCCGCGAGTGCACGGAATCCTAGTGGTTGTGCGAACCTGTGCGAACCTATTAACCGCTAAAGTCCTGCGCACGCGCAATACCGCTACGCTGTCAGTGCTACCAACTTTCCGACAACGAAGTGCACGAGCGCGTTCCAGCGACGATTATAGTGCGACCTGGTACATTGCTGGTGAACGTGTCTGGTGGCGCCACCCCAACCTTTAAACTTTTTCTGGTTGAACTAAAAATGGCAGTGCAGCGATCTCCTACCTCGGCATCTAAATTAAATATGCAAAATCCTCCAGTTCACTATAATTCTGACTCAGCTCTTGACATTTCGAACAAAACAGATCCTGAAGATAACTCTCACATTAACGTTACCAAACGGTTCAAACGCACTTTTGGAGAGTACACGGAACAGCCTGATTCCTCCATCTCCTTGCTTAAATCTATGTTCGATGAGTTCAAAGTCCAACAAGACCACAAGTTTGAATTGCTGAGCGGCACCTTAAACACTATTGCCACGCAAAATCAAGAGATCAAGAACTCAATTGGAACCATCACCTCTCAACATCAAGAACTCCTTGCAAAAATTGTTAGCCTAGAAAAGGAAAATTGCGAATACAAAAATCGAGTTACTACCTTAGAACATCAGATTGACCTCCTCGAAAAGAATGCAAGCTGTACAACCATCGAAATTCGAAACTTACCTAAGCAGGATATTGAAAATAAAAAAACCTTTTCCAATATAGTCCAGAACCTCGGCTCAGTACTGGGACTTGAAAAACCAATCGAGGGGTCGGAGATAAGAGATATCTACCGCTCAAAGTCCGAAGCCGTAGTGGTAGAATTTACTACCACCATGCGTAAGGAATCTTTTGTCTCCAAGTATTTTTCGTTTAATAAATCCAGACGTGAGCTCGAGGAACCACGTCTAAACTCGAAACACATCAACGTTCCTGGCGATTTACGTACATTATTTATTTCTGAGTACCTATCTAGCAAAGCAAGAAGGTTGTTTTATGTTGCTCGCCTAAATGTAAAGGGTAAAAAGCTTGTTGCGGCCTGGACATCCTACGGGAAGGTTTTTATTAAGAAAGAGGACGGGTCTTTGCCAGTGCGTATTAATGATGAGTCCGAGTTAAACAAACTCATTTTGTGACTGGTTGATGAACTTACTATTAATTCCTTTGCTATGTCATTACTTGTATTAAGATTAGTTTCATCGTTCGATAAATGTATATACCCTTTTTTTTTACTTTATGTCAAACCTAATAATAATTGCACGCTCACACAACTTACACAACCTTCAGTTTCACACAATCCACTTACACCTAATAGACACGCACTCTACACAACGCACTATTTGAGTCAATATCTGGTAAATCGAGCGGTTATTGTCAATAATATCTGTCTATTTAATCATGCAGTTCCATTTATCATTTCACATCACAAAATTATAACGAAAATAGCTGCCGACATACCAGGCCTGAGAAACAACCCACTTCAATATATACCGAACGGGACACGTTATAAACGTGACCTGAGTCGTTCAATAATATTTTTTTTCACATGATGCAAAACATTGAAGCAATTCACTCAGATCTGGATTCCATGTCGGTGGCTCGTGTTATTAGAAGTGATATAGAGGATATAAGAACCCATGTTAATTATAATAATCGCCAACTAAACATTATCTCGCAAAATATTCGTAGTATTTCGTGCAACATGCCGAATTTCGTTACTCTTCTGCATAGGTCTAATGTAGCATGGGACGTGTTGGTCCTTTCCGAATGCTGGCTACGCTCAGCCAAGAACATACCCACTCTTGATAATTATAAGTATGTATCAACCACTTTGCATAGGACTCAAAATGAAGGAGTCGTTATCTTTTACAAAAAACAACTCAAAGTGTCATTTGAAGAACCATCAATTAGTGACGCTAACTGTCTACTACTCAAATTAAATCCTGATACTTGTATTCTTGGAATCTACCGCCCCCCCGGCCAACATAACTCTAGCAATTTTACTGACTCCCTCGATGCGCTCCTCTCTTCTTTAAGCAGTTACAAAAACATAATACTTTGCGGTGACATAAACATAGATATAGTCATGAATAGTCCTGATAAACGCTCGCACGAATACCTCAATGTCCTTGCTAGTCACTGCATGATGCCAGGTCATGTACTACCAACCCATGGTAAAACTTGCCTGGATCACATCATGGTTAAGACTAGATTGAAGGCTACCTGTCTTGTGTTCGAATCATCAATTACTGATCACGAGAGTGTGGCCATTAGCCTTGACCTTGCACATAAATCTCAGCTAGAGTATACAAATACCATTAGTCACCGTATTGATTATGATAACCTAGACTCAGCTCTACGTGGGACAGATTTTCAAACTATTTTAAATTGCAGCGATGTAAACAAAGCAACTGACTTGCTAGTTGGTTGTCTGTCAAGAGCTATAAAAGATAACTCCAAAATAGTAAAAATACCTAGAAGGAAACTAGTCAGTAAGCCGTGGGTTACAAAAGGGCTTCTAAAATGCATGCGCAACAGGGATAATTTGTATAAAAAAGTTAAAAAGGACCAAAGCAACGAAATACTTCAAGCAACATACAAGCGTTATAGAAACTTTTGCACTTCGCTACTGAAGAAAGCTAAAAGAAACTACGAAAAACAAGAGATTGAGAATGCTAGTGACAATAAAAAGAAGCTATGGGATGTTATAAAACAGATTAGCGGCTCCAACAGGGCAACAGATCACTCATCCTGCCTCATTTCAAGTGTTGACCCGGACAAGAGTATTAACGAAGTCAATAGTTACTTTGCAAACGTTGGACGTAGCCTGGCCGAGCAGATTACCTCTCATTCATTCCTTCCCAGGAATGAGGCTGATAATCTCGCGGAAGAAACTCCCCTTCATTCCTTGGTCATGTTCCCTACTGATGAATCGGAGATTGTGCAACTCATTCAAGGACTAAGGGACAACTGTGCTGTTGGACTTGACCAGATTTCGTGCCGGTTGCTTAAAAGATATGCAAACTTTCTGGCCCCCGCAATCACCTACATCTGCAACCTCGCCATATCCACAGGTATATTTCCACAGGCGTTTAAATCGGCAATATTAAAACCCATACACAAGGGTGGTGACAGGGACTGCGTCGACAACTTTAGACCCATCTCTATTCTTCCAACGCTCTCAAAGGTCCTGGAGCGCCTCATGAATAACAGGCTAATTAAGTTCCTCGAGCTCAACAACCTTCTCTCATCTTCCCAGTTTGGGTTTCGGCGTGGTAAATCTACTAATGACGCAGTACATGAACTTGTTAGCTCAGTAATAACGAGCTTGGATGAGAAGAGAAATTGCTTGACGGTGTTTCTAGATTTGGCAAAAGCCTTCGACACAGTTTCTGTCCCACACCTATTGCAGAAAATGGAAAATATGGGAGTACGGGGTCTTCCATTAAAATTATTCCAGAGCTACCTGTCTAACCGTAAACAGCAAGTTAGAATTGATAGCATGGTCAGTAAGGAAGAGTTAGTAAATTTTGGGGTACCCCAGGGAAGTATACTCGGACCGACCCTTTTCTTGATCTATATCAACGATCTGTGCCAGCTTCACCTTAGTGATGGTCAAATCTTTACATTCGCTGATGACACTGCTCTTTTTTTTAGTGGTGATAGCTGGGATGGAGTCTTTGGTGTGGCTCAAGAGGGGCTTAACAGGGTTGTTGCATGGTTACGGCATAATGTTCTGACTCTCAATGTCACTAAAACCAAATATGTGACATTTGCACATCGATCGAACATGCTACCCACACGTTCATTGTCAATTACGGCTCATACATGCTTGTCAACCCTCCAGCCTTGCGTATGTCCTTCTCTTCAGAGGACCGATAGCATTAAGTATCTTGGCGTTACATTGGACCAATTCCTCAGCTTCAAACCACATATTGACGTCCTGGTTACGAGATTACGGAAACTCATTTATATATTTAAGACTTTAAAACATGTAGCCGACCTTCGTACTATCAGGATGGTCTACTATGCTTTGTGTCAGTCGCTTATTGACTACTGCATTATCTCCTGGGGAGGTGCTGCTAAAACGCACTTGATGGAGGCTGAAAGAGCTCAACGTGCAATACTTAAGGTGGCTGCGGGTCTTCCCTACCGATTTCCTTCAGTCGAGTTATACAAGAAATGGGATGTACTGACTGTAAGACAAACTTTCGTTCTGCATACTGTCCTTAAAAAGCACTCGCAGCTAGTTTATGATCCAGAGCCATTGAAAGATAAAAGAAGAAAGGGTACTGTATGCAATACAAAGTTTTTCCGCCTACGTCAGTCTCACAAGTTTTTCTGTTACTTGGGGGATTACTTATATAATGTCATTAACAAGGGTCATAATATATATCCACTTCACAAACACAGTTGTAAAAAAAAAGTAACGAACTATTTGAAAACTCTTTCCTACGAGGACACAGAGAAGTTGCTCCGCACAATTGCCTAATATTCGATCTCAAAATAATCTCACCTTCACAATCACCACCTCACACACACACACACACCTTCGCATTATCCACCCTGCACCTACACATATTGTTAATTTTTATTTTTATCTTTGTTATGTTTTCTTTTCATTCCATTCATTTATTTATCTTTGTTTTACTTTGTTTAGTAGCGCAACATGTTACCTGCCTACTTATTTATGATGCCACTAAGTGGAGCCTGGTGACCTGTAATACAGGTATTTTCTAAAACCTACTTCAGGCACCAGCTCTCACAATGTGAATTTATATTGTTCAAAACTGTTAACAGCTACAAAACCATTGTGAGAGAAAATAAATAAACTTATTATTATTATTATTATTATTAGAGACTAGCGAACGACTCGCGATTTCGTTCGCTTGGCTTATTTATTGTTAAGTTACGTCTTTTGTTACTACTCCGCTCCCGTGTGTCATAGCGTGATGTTATATAGCCTATGTTACTCAGGAATAATGAAGCTGGTACTGATTTTTTTTTAAATCGTTTCTGTAGTTTCTGTGTCTGTTCTGTACAAACAAACAAAAAAATATCTTTCCACTCTAACAATATACCATCACGCCTGTATTCCCCGAAGGGTTAGGCAGAGGTTTTATGTGTGTATGTGTATGTAGAATATAAAAAAGAAGAGACAGGATTCGAAAAAAACTTTCTAGAGTTCTAGTCCGTAATTATTTTGACACCGCGTCCGCCGGCGCAATGGATTGCCAATAACGGCACCATTGCGCCTGCCGCTGGCGGATACCGTAGGCACGGTCTGTGGACGGTGAGCAATGGGTAGCTCACCGTCCGTACGTTATTAACTAACGACAGACCGTGTCGACGAAGCGTTAATGTTCCGCGCACAGAGGTGTCAGCCAATGGAAGGGGCCACTAAGGGCCAAATGCCTGCCGGGGCTGCGGGTTGTTCGAAAGAGATACCGCGCCCCCGGAACGCAAAGGGCACACGAAGGAACATAGATGGTTTTTAGTCAGTAAAAGTCTGACACTCCCTCCCGCCCCGCCCAGGACGGGGGGGGGGGGGGGTCATTTGATGATTTTACCAAATCTAAAAAAAAAAAAAAAAAAGTCCGTAATTATTTATTGAAATTAATTCTGTTCGGCGTATATGTTAATTGTAAATTCTCTATTGTCTTGTACTTCTCATCTTTTCTCGACAGTTCTACGTTATTATGGTAGAAAAGCTCAGAATATTTCGTGTTTGTGTAATGTTTTCATGAAATACATTGTTCATAATATACGTGACATAATTTAAGAATGAAGTACAATTATTTTTCTGAGAAATATGAGTTCAAGGCTGGTTTAGTCTACGTTAAACAAAGGAAAGGGAATATTTCGGATTCATTACCGGTTGACAGATTTGTGATGAAATACTTTATGATGTAATTTCTGTATACAGGAAAAAATTTTAACCAGTGCGTAAATTTTGCCATGATAAACTTCAACACGTTTTATTAAACACGTATATTTTATTTTGATATGTCTTAGTACTAAAAAAAAAG
This sequence comes from Caradrina clavipalpis, assembly GCA_932526535.1. Lineage (NCBI taxonomy): Eukaryota > Metazoa > Arthropoda > Insecta > Lepidoptera > Noctuidae > Caradrina > Caradrina clavipalpis. Next base: position 1,818,801 of record OW052101.1, read on the forward strand.
TTATCGCTTACGAAACATGTTTACTTAAAAACCATATTTTATTGTCACTCGGCGCTAGCGCATTCCCCACCCCCTCACCCCAGCCGTGCGCCCGGGCGGCGGCCGCGAGTTTTCATTGATAGTATGGCGAATAGATTATGTCCATGTTTTGCTTATTTCAAACTCGGATAAGGTAGACTTTTTTTTTTTTTTTTTTTTAACTAAACTCGGATATGTGTTCTATTACTGACACAGAACTACCAAAAAAATTTACGCACTGGTTAATAACTTTTCCTGTATAATGAACTACAACACAACAGTTTTTTTTATAGATGGGAAATCGTCAAATAACTTCCCCCGCCCTGGGCAGGGCGGGAGGGAGTGTCAGACTTTTACTGACTAAAACTCATCTATGTTCCTTCATGTGCCCTTTGCGTTCCGGGGGCGCGGTATCTCTTTTGAACAACCCGAAGCCTCGGCAGGCAAACGCAACAGAATAGAGTTGAAAATTGCATGATTGCGTGCAAGATAAATTAATGTCGCCCGGAATTAAGTCTAGCACACAATTTTCAATACTATAGTGTATGGATTTTAGTTTAAAATCAATTAACAAATGAAAACAGTTTCAGTAAATTGCTTCTCTGTTTATACTGATTGTTATTAGATTTAGTAATCACAAGCGCGACTGCTAAACACTAGCAAGGATTCCAGGTTCGATCCCTAGGTCGGGTAAAGTATGCCTGGTTTTTTACGCACATTAGAATGCAACACTACATTACCCAGATAAGATTTTATCATAACTAAAGGCCAATTCTATTAATTAAAAACGTTCAAAATGTAGTAGCATTTTTTTAACTCCGTGACAATCATTGACAAAAATTGTAGGTAAAACTGAGAACTACCCCTTAGACTAGGTCCTTAGCGCGACTCGATTGACTGGGATCGATTCCCATGTCGAGCAAAGTGTCACCGGATTTTTCCATGAAATTCTCAGTAGACGGCAATAGGCTCGCCTCCTTTTACATGGGACCTAAACATACCGAATTGTGGGTATACATAAGTACTCCTCTGGGTAACCCTTCTGAGAAAACAGGCGTGATGGTTTTTATTTGTAGGTGGCATTTTTAAATTGAGTTAGTACAATCAGTTCCCTGAATTGTCTGACCCCAATTCCCTTTATCATCTTTATAAAAGGGGTCACACATTGTAGGACCCATAGCAACCGACAAATACACACCTTTGCTTACCCCTCCGAGAAATACGGCGCGATGCTTATATTCCTTCATTATGACGGCACGGTTGAACGAACGACAAGTGGTCGATTCCCGCACGGAATACATATTTGTATGGCCTACAAGTAGTTGTTCCGGGTCTGGTTGTTTGTGTATGTGAGTTTATATGTTTGTAAACGCACCCACTAAGCAGCTAAAATTCTTTATACGGGACTACGTTGTGTACACATACAATATTTCTTTTGTTTTTGTATACCTAATTTAACAAAGATGAAGACATTTTTTATTTGCGCTAATCTGTGTCTTATGCCAGTAGGATTGAAAAAATCTTGTATATGATAGCCAGATTCAGAAGGAAAAGTATATAGGCTGTATAACATCGCAAAGAAACTGCTTATTTAGTCTAGTGGTCCTAAGGTGGTCTGCTACGCTAGAGGTCTTGGGATAGATTGACGGGCCGGGGCGAGCAAAGTGTTATTGGGTTTTTGTATGAAATTCTCTGAAGCAGCTTGGAGATAGAACTTGCACCAGATTAATGCCAATAAGCTCGAAGAACACAGGTGAAACCGCGGGGTATAACTATAGTCACATAATAAAATTGCCAGTATCGAGCCGCACCATCAAAAGCGTTTAATGAACACGATATGGCAAAAGCACAAAGGCTTTGATGTCAATCGATAGCGTCGCTAACTATACCACTTGATATATGGTGTATACATAGCCATATAACATAAATATAGTGTGGAGACGGTAAATCTACTGGCCTCATTATACTTGGAATGTCGCAGTGGCATATGTTTGATGGTCAATGGAACTTAAAGAAACTTGTACGGGGTTTTTTAAAATAGGAATGAAGACAATACGCGCTTTACTATCCGAATTGACTGAGACGAGAAACGGACGCTGCTTTTAGACATATGCAATCCCAGAGGCCTTGCAAATGCTTTGCTATTCCAGAGATAAAGTTGAAAGGTCTTATGTGCCTGCAACTTTTTTTATTACATCGTCACCCATACCCTTAAAGAAATGCGGCTGCGGGTTCGAAAGAGATACCACACCGCACAAAGGCCACAACAAGGAACATGAATGGGTTTTAGTCAATAAAAGTCTGACACTTCCTCTCACCCCGTGGGATAAACCATTTGATGATATCCCGGAAAAAAAATCCCCTACCCTTCAAACCGAAACACATCAACGCTGCTTTAGAAAATGGCAATAGGTTTGGTGGTAGTACTTCCCTGGAAGAGCTCCAATTTTCATCCCATCAGCTATCTTTTTTTAGTTTTAGACAAGTCTACCACCCTATTCCTGCTAGTAACCACAGTCTGCGAGCAATTTAAAGCACACATGACATTTCAACTTTGCCTCTGGGATGGCAACGCATTTGCAAGGCCCGTGGTATTGCAGATGTCTATAGGCAGCAACACGGAACACCTGATGAGAAATGGTCACTCCATTGTGTTCCGTCAGCTTGTTTGCCATCCAAGAATATAAAAAGAAAAGAAAAACCCAGACTCAACATGCCCACCGTAGACGCGGGTCTGTGGACGGTGAGCAATGGGTAGCTCACCGTCCGTACGTTCACTGAATAACGACAGACCGTGTCGACGCGACGGCGCGTTCGTGTTCCACGCGCGCCTCAAAGAGATGTCAGCAAACTTGGATGGGGCCACTGAGGGCCGATGCCTGCCTGCCTGCGGGTTGTCGAAAGAGATACCGCGCCCCCGGAACGCAAAGGGCACATGAAAGGAACATAGACGGGTTTTAGTCAGTAAAAGTCTGACACTCCCTCCCGCCCCGCCCAGGGCGGGGGAAGTCATTTGATGATATAACGTATTTAAAAAAAAAAAGACTCAACATGCGGAATTAGATTTGCTGGTCATGCGAAGTTTCATTAGATTTTTCTAATACGAAAATTGAACCCTCAGTAGAGGTGCGGGTTTCAAATTGCCTGATAAATATAAATAGGTCTGCTCAATGCCTCACACGTGATAAAGGAATTTGAGCGTTATAAACCTCTTATTTCGGGTTTTTATGTGCTAAAATGACTACACGATATAACCTTTTTTGTTGCTAAATTGAGCAGTGTGCTATTTTATTTATAACTAACTATGTATACACAATCACACATACATACATTAACTCACGCCTTTTTCCATGGGGGTAGGCAGAAACCACAGAAAGCCACCTGCTACGATCCTTACATACTCCTTTCGCCTCCTCCATATTCGTACATCTGGTTATACATGCACGCCGTCGGTACTGCGCACGCGACCTTTCTGAAGAACTTCACCAATAAGGTCAGGGTAGGTCTTTCTAGGGCGTCCCCTCCCGGCGTTGCCACTCACATCTGCCAAATAAATCCCTTTTGCTAGTCGCCTTTCCATTGGCGTATCTAGAGTTAGTTTTCAGGGGGGGGCCTGGCCCCTAAGATGCCATGGCCGCTGCGATGCAATGCGGTCAGGCGGAAGGTGAGCCCTACAGCCTGAGGTGGGCACAAGACCATTCTGGGGTGGGCCCGGCCCAATATATACGCCTATAGATACGCCTTTCACTCATCCTCTCAGCATGACCGAACCATCTAAGCCCACTTTTTCAACCTTTGTCACTACATGCACTTTTAATTTGCTACGTTCTCGTATAATTTCATTCCTTACTCTATCGCGTTTGATTACGTCTTTGATTAATACTCCGCTACTTGTCTACTACGTACTTTCAAGCATGAATAATCTTTACAACTGACTGACTCCTTGATCATTCAATAGTGCTTAAATGGTTGGTTTATGAAATAAATATTTTGTTTTTTTTTTTAGGTACCTCAAAAAAAAGGCATTTATTAATCAACTAGCTATATACCCCGCGGTATGACTTAAGTCCAGATAGAGGTCTTTGGTTACTGCTTCGCTCCCGTTGTCGTCGTAGCGTGATGTTCTATAGATATAAACGTACTCAAATCCGTTGCGGAGTTCGAAAGATCTAAGCGTATAGACGGCGGGAAGCGACTTTGTTTTATACTATGTAGAGAAGTTAAGAGCGCGTATACAGAAAGTTGGCAACGTCGCAAACAGCTGTCGAATATTTCCCTGTTTTGATTAATTTGACAATATTACTCTATAAAAATAAGAAATATGGCTAACTAATGAACTAGAATATTAATCATGAATTGCAATTAAAACACTGAATTTGATGTTGTAACCGTTTTAGGTGCAAAAAAGGCATTTGTAAAGTTTCCAAATATTTTTTTACATCCAAAACTAAATATTCGGTGTTACGATATTAATTATTGCATTTCATAATCAATATTCTAGTTCATTAGTTAGCCATATTTCTTATTTTCATACAGTAATATTGACAAATTAATCTAAACAGCGAAATATTTGACAGCTATTTGCGACGTTGCCCACTTTCTGTATACAGCGTGTATACTTACTTAACAAGTTCCTTATAGTACTTGCTGGTTTAGATAACGAAAGATTTTCCAGTTAGTGATAATATATATTTTCACCTGTCTAGCTTATACTCACATTATAACATTAGATAAATATCGTTATAATAATGTTAGCATTTACGAGTAATAAGCTTCGTTATTTAACGATAAATATAAAAAGCAATGTACTTATACTATTTACATTATTAAAAAATATCGATATTTTTTTTATATTTGCGTAATATAACTGAACTAGCTTTTCCCCGCGACTTCTAATGTCGTTTATCGCGGACGCTAACGGAATAAAAAGTAGCCTATGACCTTTCTTGGGGTTCAAACTTACCGCATACTTTTCCCCAACATCGTTTAATGCTCGATTCTTAAAACTTACCACCGGTGTTTGTTAGCCATAGTAACAAACAAATGCTTTCGCATTTTCGCTGCTATTGTTGTTTATTTTTTGTATCAATAATTTTTGTAAACATATCACACATTCAAAATTCGAGAGGAGCTCGTGGCTAAATAATACAGCCGCATAGACCGATCTTCCGGGTTAAGCCACGCTTGCCGAGGTTGATCTGTGGATGAGTGACCATTTACCATAGCGAGTTTCCTCCATGCCTCGGAAAGCACGTAAAGCCGTTGGTCCCGACTGTCATTTGTAGATCTTTGACAGTCGTTACGGATAGTCAGACGCCAAGAAGTCTGACAACCAGTCTAACCAAGGGGTATCGTGTTTGCCCAGTTACTGGGTTGTGGAGGTCAGATAGGCAGTCGCTCTATGTAAAACACTGGTATTCAGCTGCATCGGGCTAGACTGGAAAGCCGACCCCAACATAGTTGGGAAAAGGTTAAGCAGATGATGATCATACATTCAAAATTGTCACCAGAATTTTCACAAACGACAAGTCAAGCATTCAAAGGATTTACGACTGGTAAGATATACTATCCGTTTAGCATATAGAAACCGGGCATCAGTAGTTTAGTTTAGTCGTGAAAGCGTAACAGACAGACAGAGTTATCATTTTTATTAGTAGATAAGAATACTTAATATTATTTGGCCGCTTTTTTCTAACACCGTAATAAATAGAGTGACAATACATTAAATGTTACATCAACATCAGTCAGCCGATATACAAGTCGTTTACAGACAGATCATAAAAATAAATAGATACCTATATTTTTTACCTTTACACGAAACTCACAAAACATTCTGTTCAAGACATCGACCTAGACCTCACAAAGGGTTTCTAACAAAAACTCGAGTAAACAGCGATGGAGCGAACCTTTTTATGTTTACTAAAAGGTAGTACAAATATTGGAATGCCTACCGCTTGGAGGCAAATCTCGACAACCTCTTAGAGGCATGTCTCAAGAGTGTTTATTGAACTTTACAGCTGCTATCAAACCAGGGTCGAGCAAAAAATGTTATTGAGTTTTTCTATGAAAGTTTTTATATGAAAAGTTTGGATTTGTGCCCGGTTAATGGCAATAGGCTCGCCCCCTATTACATGGGACTTAAATATACCGGCGAACTGTGGGTGTACGTTGGTACACCTCTGCCTAACCCTTCGGGGAAAACAGGCGTGATGGTATATTTTTTTTTTTAGCAAACAAGATTTTGAACCTCACAACACAACTCAAAAATAGTTGCCTCTTCAGAGCGCGTATTACACTACCTAATCGGTAGGGCCCTATTGATGTCTTTCAGCCGCAGCGGCCCTGGAACACAAAGGGCATTAGTAGGAACACGGATGAGTTTTAGTCAGTAAGAGTCTGACACTACCTTCCGCTCCACCCACAGCGGAAGAAGTCATTTGATGATTTCCCATTCTTAAAAAAAGGGGGACATTGATAGAGCGACATGAAGCCTTTTAGCGTATAGGCTACTTTTTATCCCGGAAGAATCTACGGTTCCCGCAGAATAATATTACATCAACCTTGACGCGAACGAAGTCGCGGACAGAAGCTACACCTCTGCCTATCCCTTCGGGGAATACAGGCGTAATGTAATATTAGTAGGATTACGGCCAACAATACAATCCATCTTGTTAGTAAAAATGCCTTATAACTAGCGTTAGTAATAAAAAACAAGAAACAACACGGACAACATAATGGATCAAGTGTCCGAAGCAGGTTCTGCAGAGAGCAATCAAGCAAGAAATGAGCTTCCTAATTGACTATCCTCTCCACAAAAGTTGGGAGGAATTTTGTGGAGGGGGGGGAGGGAAGTCATTTATTTCAAACTAGCTTTTGCCCGCGACCTCGCCTACGTAAATATCAGTTATCGCAGAAGCAGACGCAGTTGAGGAATAATAATGTACCATATGTTTTTTTTGGGGTTTAAACTTACCCCGTATCACATCTAAATCAGTTCAGTGAATTTGTTACGTTTCTTAAAAGCAAGACTACAGAGTTACTTTCGAATTAATAATATTAGTAGGGATAAAAGTATGGAACTACTTTCTGACAGTCAGAAGTTACATCAGAGGATCTTTTAAATCTACACTAAAAGTATTTGCCACAATGTCCTCCCCACTACTAAATAATTAAGTAAATAGTATTGCACTAACAAAATACTATCAACAATCCTTCAAATAAATAACGTTTCTATCAACATTTTCTTCATGAATTCTGTTTTACTGCAATCCCATTTAAGTACAAAATCGAGTGCTTCCATCCACAGCGCTATTAAATTGTTTTCCGCGTTAATCTGTATTCCTAGGAAAGCTCTTGATTTATCTCACTGTGGCTAAAGCTGAAAATTAATGGCCTCCTTGTTTCTATTAAACTTTTGCAATGAAACGCGTCTGAAGTTTTGATTTCTGTTTGTGTTTTTGGAACAACTAATTGCGTGTATATTTAGATAGTTTTGACAGGGATATAGTGTTGGAAGTTGTTTTTTTTTTCTAATTTAAAGGGTTTTGGTTTATGAATCTGTCTGCCTTTTCATACAGTTTTTAAAATACCTTACAATAATATGGACGAGGGACGAGAGACTTAATTTAACAGGACAGTATGAGCAGGTATCTTAACCGTTATAGTTTTAAAAATGTTTTGATCCCTGCATGAAACAGTATCGATAGGTCTTTTTGTTTCGCATTTTTTTCGCTGACTGTTTTTATTTTTAGAATCTGCGAATGCAGTTCGAAATATCTCTAAAAGTTATGAATAGTCTCCTGGGAACATTTTACTGTAATTATAACGGTTAACGGGTTACTATCACGTCTCAAAAATCCATCCTATATAACGGTTTCATATCACAATTCAAATATTATCTAACTCTTAAATAAAATCAACTCTTGTTTACAATATGCGGCAAAACATAGAAATATGAGTCTGCCAGTGGCGGAAAACGACATATGTTTTCCTGTGTAAATACAGCATCGCTGAATACCACACATAAGAAATATTTACTTTACGTTTTCAATCAACTTTAGCCAGTAAATCTCATTGCGTGAACACGTTTTCAATCATTTCCATATTTATTTAGAACAAAAGAAAAACAAAATGGTAGATTTCCTTCTAACTAACTAAAATAACATTTATGATTTCCGTTTGCTTTCCCTTGAAAGCAAACGGAAATCATAAATGTTATTTTATGTCTTCCATTTTACACTCTAAAAACATTCGTCGGCTTATCTTTAAAAGTCAAAGTTTAAGTAAAAGATAAATGCCAGAAATAAACATGAAAAAGATAAATTTGAACAGTAAAAGAATACTGCCAGAAATAACTATGGGAAAGATAAAATTCGGCCTAAAGCCGAGGATAGATGTAGGAATAATTAGGTACGCGTACTTATGGCTCGACTCTTTACCCTTTTGTCAACTTAAGTACGCGGACTATTAGAGTAGTTAACACGTGCAAAAGACGTACGAGGGGTTCGCGTACTTATAGTTCAACGATCTTTTTCACATGTGTGATACATGTGAAAAATTGCCTCGTTAGTCTAGTTATCATAAGACCAACTTCTACGCAAGAGATTCGATTCCCAGGACGGCGCGACTGCTTCGCTACAGGTCTTGTTCGATTCCCAGGTCAAGGAAAATATTATTGGGTTTTTCTATGAAATTCTCAGTAGCAGCTCGGAGTTAGGATTTGTGCCCGGTTAATGGCAATAGGGTCACTCCTATTATATGGGACTTAAACATACCGGCGAACTGTGGGTGTACGTATACACCTCTACCTAACTCCTCCGGGAGTATTCCCGGTATTCACGCCTGTATAGGCGTGATGATATGTATGATACATGTGAACAAAATCGTTGAACCATAAGTACTCAAACTCCTCGAGTAAGATGGTAAATAGACGAACAAGGTTGACGTTAAGCCAAGACACACGAGGTAATTCACGTACTTATAAATGTACCTCGTGCGTCTCGGCTCAACGACCTTTTTACCTGTAGCACCTAAACACGTGTACTTTTGGGACAAAACATGGGCGAAATTAGTGCTCAAACTTTAAGTACGCGTACTTAAGTACGTAAGCGAGTACACGTGTGTCTAACACTCGCTTTATGAAAAGAGGGAGTGTGAAAGTAGTCAACAGTTTTATTATAAAGCTGGCGTGACTCAGGCTTATAAAATAAGTCGCCTTACGCCTTACAAGGTATTCTTTGTATAAAACACTAGCTTTTGCCCGCGACTTTGACTTTGGTTTTTTGTTGCCTGTGTCAAGTTACATCTTTGGTTACTACTTCGTTCTTTTCAGTCGTGTCGTGATGTCATGTTACCTATGCTATATCCTGATATTTAAGTTATATGTAGGTGGAAAAATGGTTAAAATCGGTTCAGTAGTTTTGGAACATATTCTGTATACAAACAAAAATTTAGTCTTCTTTATAATATTAGTACCTACATGTAGAAGAAAATGCTTCGCTTTGCTTTCTTAACTTTCCCGGTATTGAAAAGTTCTAGGTCATTGTGTGTTTAATCGTGCGTTTAATATTCACAATAAATCTTTTGTTGAAGGATTTTTTTCCGGGTCGGTGAATATAATACCTAAGTATTTTTCTTTTTCTGTTTTGTTGTTTTATTATTTACTGGCCGCGTCTCGTCCATCTTTCGGCTTTATAATATTATTAAGTACATCGAATCGTACCTAAGATCCCTAGCGTAGCATTGGCGCTTATAACCATTAGGATAACGAAGCGGTCAGTATTAGATAGTGTCGGTATTATAATTGTTAATTAATTATGATAATTTTGTCCACAGATCGGTTGGAAATACACCAACGCTTGGTTAGTGGGTAACCTGATGTGCAAGTTGTTGTTAGTGCTGCGAGCGTTCGGGCTGTACCTGTCCTCCAACGTACTCGTCTGCATCTCTGTCGATAGGTGAGTATCTTTCTAGAAAACAACTTTTTATGCAGAATGACTGACGCAACTTTGTCCTTTAACCCGCTTTAACTTACGTAGTTGGTTACTGCTCCGCTCCCGTGTGTCGTAGCGTGATGTTATATAGCCTATGTTACTCAGTGATAACGTAGCTTTCTAGCGGCAAACGATTTTTTGAAATCGGGCCAGTATTTTTTATGTTTATTTGTTACATACAAAAATACTAATTTTTCCTATTTATAATATTAGTGTAGACTAGCTGTTCCTTCGACTTCGTTCGCTTTGTAGCTATAAAACATAATAATGTTCTTGGTAAAGAGATATACTTAATTTGCAAAGCGATCTGTGCAAATTGGTTTAGTGTTTGTTAAGTTAAGAGTGAGCATACTGTTTCTGCATAACCTCTATGTAAAATAGCATGATGAATTTATATAATGTACGCCTGCCCTATTTGAGATATTATTCACAATTTCATTGGTTTCAAATTTGTTTTCGCGTAGGTAACCCGCTTTCTTCTAAGTTACTCCATATATCATTAACTAACTGTGAGTGAAAGTCCCGTCGAAATTGATCCAACCGTTTCAGAGATTAGACGGAACACCGTTCGCATCTAAATTGATATATTATCCCAAAATCGTAAATTTTCCGGAATAAAAAGCAACCTATGAACTATTCCAAACTATAATCTATCTCTGTGCTAAATTTCATCCAAATCCGTTCAGCTGTTCTGGCGTAATTGAATAACAAACATCCATCTGACGGGCCTGTTGGTCTAGTGGTTAGCGGCCCTGACTGCTAAGCCGGAGGTCGTGGGCTCGATTCCCACCCAAGACAAACTTTGTGTGATGAGCATGATTGTTTGTTCTGTGTCTGGGTGTGATTTATCTATAGGTATGTATTTATAAATTATATAAGTATGTATATCAGTTGTCTGGTTACCATAACACAAGCTCTGCTTAGCTTGGGATCATCAGATAGCCGTGTGTGAGTTGTCCCAAGATATTTTTTTTTTATTTTATTTATCCGAACTTTTGCACTTTGTAGTAAGATATATCCAACTTTCCTAACAATGTTTTCTTTCACCGCGAAACGAGTTGATATTACTATTATAAAAATCGATTGAATATACGTTACGTGTATTTTGTAAATCATTCTTATATTAGAATTGGTTGATGCTGACGTTTAAGAAAAAAAGAGTCTATTTATAGTAGGATAAGGTCCATTATAGTTCTCCCGCTATTATCAAACGTGGGAGTGGGTATCATAGTCTATTTACTAACTCATTCTTTTAGAATAGGTTGATGCTGACCATGATTAAGAAAAAAAGGCATCTATTTATAGAAAGATAAGGTCCATTTTACTCCTTGCATCGTATATCTCTAACCGCTTGTCAAAACCTTTAGCCCGAGGCGAGACGGAGCAATTAACCCTCACGAGATACTCCTTGGGGCTAGGAAGTATATTACGTGTCTCCCAAAACAAAACACGCTTCGTATTTCTCGAGAATTTAGGCGGAGATTACTATCGCATACATTTTGCCTGATAATTAGTTGTTACCCACATTATTGCACTACAACACGAATAAAATGTATGAGACAACTGTTTTTTCTTTCTTTCATATTTCTGAGTTGGTCACATACTATTATGTAAGTGGTCTAGGATACAGTGCCATTATTTGCAAAATACATGAGCACTATGTAGCTTTGAATATAATTTTGCCGTCAATCAATCAATTAGTTCGTCTTGGTCTTGGGTTCGATTTCAAGGTTGAGTGAAAAGTTTTATTGGGTTTTTCTAGCAAGGGTTTGTGTTTGGGTAGTATTTGGGTCCAGTTAATAGGCAATAAGCTCGCCCCCTATAACATGGGACCTAAACATACTAGCAAGTTGCGGGTGTATACTAATACACCTCTGCCTATCCCTTCGGGGAAAACAGGCGTGATGATATGTGTGACTAGATCTAAATCCAGGTTCCAAGTCACGAGTTTCCTGATGAAAAACCCTAAATCCAATTAAAGTTAGACCCGCAGTAGTGGCGACCTCTAGATGAACGAGATCAAGTGCGGCAAATAATAGAAACACGTGTAGCAATGTACTTGTCGGCTATTTTCTAACAAAGGGCCATCGCTCATTATGACAGAGCGGTTCCGACAAAACAAATTATTTGCTATTAAATTTTGGAGTTTAAATCGTTTGTGTTAAAATACTTTTTATAATCTATACATACATCTATACAACTAAACAAAATTGAATTGTCTATTTCTAATTTCAAATGAACAGCTTTTCACTAAACGCATATTTAAAAAGTATGTACGGTTTTTTTTTTATAGTTGGGAAATCATCAAATTACTTCCCCCGCCCTGGGCGGGACGGGAGAGAGTATCAGACTTTTTACTGACTAAAACCCATCTATGTTCCTTCATGTGCCCTTTGCATTCCGGGGGCGCGGTATCTCTTTCGGTACTTACTTACATCAAAAATCAGACAACAGACCAATTTAAAAAATTTGTCTGTGTGTTTGTTCAGGGGTATCTCTGAAACAGCTGGACCGATTTTGAAGAAACTTTCACTCGTAGATAGCTAAAGTTATAAGGAGTAAGTTAGGCTACTAAATTTTATTTAAGAACGCGAACCAAGTCTATGGCAGCAGCTAGTAACAAGATAAAAAAGGTGACGGTCTGCTGGCGGTTCGCAGGCAGCTGTTGCTTGTTTGTTGTTGTTGTTTTTGTTGCTGTGTCAGAGTTTGCGGAGCTATTATAAAGAGCGATGACCGATAATATGTTTTCGTGCCGTCGAACGCCGTTGAACGCAATAAAAAGTACAACGTGCTGCGAATGCAATTAGTGCCTTTTTTCGCCGTACTGGAAAATCTTTTCATATTCCTAAATTGCGGTGTTAAGCTTAAAAGCGGTATGTAAAAAAAGCCGCGATGTTGATTTCTATGGCATCGGATAACTTACACAAAAATACATCCAATGAACTAAACCAAATAGGTACCCCTATTCTTATTCATTCTTATTTAAATAAAAACTCCATCATACCATCACGCTTGTATTTCCTGGAGCGTTAGGCAGAGGTGTACCAATATACACCCACAGTTCGCCGATATTTTTAGGTGTCATGTAATAGGGGGAGAGCCTATTGCACCGGTCACAATTACAAACTCCGAGCTGGTACTGACAATTTCATAGAAAAACCCAATAATACTTTTTTTCACCTGGGAATCGAACCCAAGACCTCTAGCGTAGCAGTCGCGCTTAGGACCACTAGGCCAACGAGGCAGTTCAAAAGAAAACTATACATATTCACAAAACTTTTTTCTAGAAACTTGATTTTCCTGAAAAACCTTTTTTGTCATTCATTGGATACCTACTACTACTCATATTAGTACCTATTCCATAATGCTCAGAATACGTATTCCTTTGAACCGGTAACAGAAGTCGACTGTCAACCATTTTTTCAGTTCTAATTTCTCATTTCCGACACCAATAAAGCTATTTCAGTGAATCTCTATATTTGTCTGTCGCCGTGCTAAACTGAAATCTATTTATTTTGCCATTAAGGGCTATTTTTAGTTGTTCCTGCTTATCGTTTTGCATAAATAGATTGTTTTTTCTCGAAATACCGTAGCACGTAATCTGATAAAAACCGGCCAAGTGCGAGTCGGACTCGCGCACGAAGAGTTCCGTACCATTTTTTATAAAACGGCAAAAAACACGTTTTGTTTTATGGAAGCCCCCTTTAAATATTTGTTTCATTTTAATTTAATAATGAATTTTTAGTGATTGCCGTTATTTTTGAAAAAGTTTGTTGTATGGGAGCCCCTCTAAATATTTATTTTATTCTGGTTGGAGGTTACTTTTTGTTATTATAGCGGCAACAGAAATATAAATACATAATTAGTGAACATTACAGCTACCTATCACGGTTCATGAGATACAGCCTGGTGACAGACAGACAGACAGACAGACGGACAGCGAAGTCTCAGTAATAGGGTCCCGTTTTACCCTTTGGGGTGCTTTGGGTACGGAACCCCAAAAATACGTTAAGTGATTTTTTCAACCTAACTGCTGATGCTACTTTCATTTGAAGTAATACCGTCCGTCCATCCTTTTGAAAAGCTATCTAAACTCAGTACCTAGATGCTGGGTACCTATGTGCCGGTAGCGAAATCTTGTCTATTGAGCCGAAACTCCAATCTTATTCAGAAATGGAGATGAATTCGCAGAGGTACTTCGATTCGACCACAGACCAAGATTGGAAATGTTATCTATGTAGGTACACACTGTATGCGAGATTGTGAAGCTATATCTTGAATTTAAACAACCTGGTTTATGTACAACTAAGCCTACATCTTCAAAACACACACAAAGTCAAAGTCAAAGCATTTACTAAAATTAATCCATTTACAGGCACTTTTGAATTGTCAAGAGTTACAGTTTAAAGTTGAAGCTAGTTCCTTGTACCAAAACTTAGGTCTCTATGGAGAAGAACGAGCAAGAAACTCCATGGACACTCTTTTCCTTCAATTTGTAACAAAATCTTGGTTACAATATTCTTGTTGCTTTTATATGTGACAACACTAAGGGTATAAAGGGATAGGATAGGGAATATAAAGCAATAATTTATTTTTAATAAATAGAAACACGGAAGCCATGGCAGATAAGAAATGACCAATCTGGGATTGGTCATTTCTGTCTTGAACTTCATAGGAAATCCCAATTACACTTTGCTCGACCTGGGACTCGAACCCAAGACTTCTAGCGTAGCAGTCGCGCTTAGAGCCACTAAGCTAACGAGAAGGTCACTCTATATACTTAGCTGTACGTTACTTTAAACAATGTTTGCTTCGCCACTGATAGACTGACTGTTTTATTTTTTATATTTTTTATCTTAATATTGATTAATTTTAAAGTCATTTTTCTTATTTGCACCTACCACAATTTGTCTCTGCATCACCCTAAGGTTGACTGGTAGAGAATGCCATTGGCATTAAGTCCGCCGCTGTACATTTTGTGTGCATAAAGCGTTAAATAAATAAATAAATAGACGTAAGCTACACAATAATACCTACTTTAACCGCACGGAAACCGCAATGCCATCAAATCAACAGATGGCGATAGATTTCTGTCATCAACAGACATAGATAGATGTTGCCACCATAAAATCAATCCGGTACAGAAGCACCATTTCACGTAGTACCTACTGCTGCAAAGAAATAAATTATGTATATCGTATCGTATAGTAATGTACCCCAGAACCAAAATGCCTTTGCAACTAAAAATAACTATTCATAAATATTAAATTCATTCATTAAAAAGAAATTACGGCTGCCCCATTGGTCTTGCGGTTGCAACCGCAGCTGTTAAACTTGGGATACTGGGTTCGACTGCCTGGTTAAGTACAGTGTTATTGGGTATCCCAATTCCGAATTTTTCAGTAATAGCCCGGAGTTTGAAAGTCGATGGTATGACGCTCCCGTGGGTCGAAAAGCACTTAAAGCCGTTGGTCTTACGCCCAGTTGGGGAAATCGGACTTCTTCTTCTTCTTAGCGTATCTATGGCAAAATAAATAAATAGCATATGTTTCAAATCATATGTTTGATCCAAAACTCAGCCACGGCAACACCAAATCGGACTATGAGATTAAGAGAAGACGGAGTGCACCACACACTAACTTGTGCACTATAATATCTCCTGCATACTTTACTAGGCTTTGCTGAGATAAGCCGCTGTGTCCGAAATTCGGATTAGGATACAATTCATCAAAACGTAATTACACCAATTTGTAGATATTAATTAAGAACATCATTGATTAAGGGATCACTTTAGATTAATTAGAGATTTAATCATTGCCTATCTTATTGTCTTCTAAAGGTACTAAACGAAGTAGAAAACTACTTGAAAATGTCGAAGTAATTAATTTCGTGTTTGATTAATTACGATGTTTCATTTAAGTCTATAGTTCATTCAAGATATCAATAGACAATTGGGTAGATGACACCACTAACCAATAATTTCAAGAAACAACTTCACAAAAAAACATTTAATTTTAGCACTAAAAACCCGATGAATTTTTAAATAACTATAAAAATCGATTTTTAGTTGCTTTGAAATCAATAAATAGTTAGTGAATTGAGATGACAAAAAAGTGACGTCATAGTTGAGTATTGTCATAGAAAATCTATGGGGAATGGCGTTTTGACAGCTCATAAAAAGTACGTCAATTGATTAGTGATGTCATCTACCCAATTAACGTTATTTCGATATAAGCGTACCTCTATATCCAGCTGGGTTGTTTTACGATAAATACAAAGCAATGTAATCTATTTATTACTTACGTTTAAAATAAACTGGCTCGGTAGCCTAGTAGTTCTGAGCGCGATTGCTACGCTAGAGGTCTTGGGTTCGGTTCCCAGGTCGAGCAAAAAGTGTTATTGGGTTTTTTCTACGAAATTCTCAGTAGCAGCTCGGCTCGCCCCCTATTACATGGGACCAAAACATACCGGCGAACTGTGGTTGTCATCAGTACACCTCTGCCTAACCCTTCGAATACAGGCGTGATGGTACGCTATGCTATACATTCGACTGCCCGAAAAAATAAAAATAGTAAGTTGTGTATGGCTACTTTTAAAAAAGTAAATTATCGTACCTACTCGTTGATA
Source organism: Caradrina clavipalpis (assembly GCA_932526535.1). Taxonomy (NCBI): domain Eukaryota; kingdom Metazoa; phylum Arthropoda; class Insecta; order Lepidoptera; family Noctuidae; genus Caradrina; species Caradrina clavipalpis. The sequence continues at coordinate 1,835,438 of OW052101.1, forward strand.
ACCGACCTTCACACGGAGAAAGTCGTATGTATAAACTAGTGATTGAACTATAATTTAACTTCTCCGCAGGCTAGTGAATCTTCTGAAATAGTTCCGTGAGCACACACGTGTTGCCGTAATACAAGAGCATGAGTTACACCTTCATCAAGTTTCGGAAGTTTATGTTCAACCATAAATATGATTGAACATCAAATTCATGGCATATTTGTGTGCCCTGTTTTGTGATAACAATAGGATGCTATTGGTTGATATTGTTGTCTCAGTTTATCATGGACATCACAGACATGGAAACCTGGACTTATCCTAGTATCCTACTTCCTATATTAGTAGGATATTAGGATAAGTAATAACGTATCCTACTAATAAAATAAATGCGAAAGTTTGTGTGGATGGATGGACTGATGTATGTATAGATGTTTGTTACTCTTTCACGCTTAAACGACTGAACAGATCTAGATGAAATTTGGCACTGAGTTGGATTGTAGTTTAGAATAACACATAGGATACTTTTTATCCCGGAAAAATGTACGGTTAATTGACGGTATTGATGGTAAATTGAGGCGAACAAAATCGCGGGTAGAGGCTTATAATTGAGATTATTTTTTAACTTACTGTACCCTGCGGGTTGTTCGAAAGAGATACCGCGCCCCCGGAACGCAAAGGGCACATGAAGGAACATAGACGGGTTTTAGTCAGTAAAAGTCTGACACTCCCTCAAAAGTTATTTGATGATTTCCCGTCTATAAAAAAAAAAAAAAAAAAAAAAAAAAACTTACTGTACCCCCCGGTGTAACGGTTAAGTAACGTCTTTGATCTCGTGGGTCGTAGTGTGCCTCGCGTGTGTGTGATAAACGTTCTACGTAACGCAAAGGGATTGTTCAAACCGGACCAGTTTTTTTTTTGTTGTTCCCAAGCTTATTCAAAATCTTTAGTTATTTATATTTACCTACTATATTTTAAAGGTCTTATTGACGATTTTATAATATTAGTATAGATTAGAAAAAAATAACAGAACAATGATTGTAATACAATCAATGAGAAAAATGTCCTGTGCGTAACGTCACACGACGCACACTTAGGGAACCCTATTAGTTAAGGGCCTTATCACACTAGCGGTTTGCGAGCGTATTTTGTATGAAGGCGATCACGCAGCGAATTCGCCGCGTCAGATATTTGTGTAGAAAACACGCTCGTAATTCGCAAGTGTCATAAGGCCCTTAGTATCTCCTGAATTACTTTATGTTTACTTTAGAGTACCTCCGTACTGAATTTCTCAAGACTTTTAAACAAAGTTTAGACTTTGTAAAGACTTTAAAGAAGTTTAGACTTTCTAAACAAAGTTTAGACTTTGTTTAAAAGTCTTGAGAAATTCAGTACTTGTGGGCGGTATATACAAAAGGTTTGTTCACCGCATATTCGCTTTATCATGACAGCCCGAATTGTTAGAGTTAAAAATAGCCTACAGAATGTAGCACTGAGGAAATTCAAATAAGCTTTCCTTACATTTTTCTACTAAAGTGCCTTCTGACATGAACATGTAAGCTCTGCGTAAACGTGGACACTTTTTGTTACCGTCACGTGACACGACGGACACGCGGTCGCTGAACCAAGAATTTTGTCTTTCCGGACATATTGTACATTAGTGTCCTGGTGTGACAACTTATTTATTCACACAATTTTGAATTTTCGAAACTGCCGCGTGAGCCTAGTGATCCTAAGCGCGACTGCTACGCTAGAGGATTCGGGTTCGATTCCCAGGTAGAGAAATAGTGTTATTGGGTTTTTCTATGAAATTCTTAGTAGCAGCTCGGAGTTAGGATTTAAGCCCGGTTAATGCCTGAGACACAGGTTTTACCTAGTTCAGGCACGTAAATCTTAGAAATATAACTTACATTTAAGCAAAATTGTATTAGTTTTATATATTGTAAATTTGAATAAATGAATTTGAATTTGAATGGCAATAGGCTCGCCCCTATCAAATGGGGCTTAAAACATACTGGCGAACTGTGGGGTGTGCATTGGTACACCTCTGCCTAACCCGTAGGGGAATACGTATACATTCGTGATGGTTAAAAAATTATGATTACTTAGTAGTTTAGAAGTTATGACGGTACAGATACACATACTGGTCAAAATCATAACCTTCTTTTTTGTTATGCCGTAGTCGGGTAAACACACGAAAGGAAGAATTGTACTGAAAATCATTTAATACTTCAGAGCAACTTGCAACAACAAAACAACTATTTCTTCTTTCCCTTTAAATAAGTACCTACCTACTTATTCTATAGCTTTCAACAAAGAGTACAATGACAGCTACAGAGCTATGATTGAACCCATTGTTAAAGTACCACAGTCAGCTGTCGTACAATGGCGTATCAGTTCCGCAGAAGCAAGCAATGAAAGGACTCCAACCAATCAGAACTTCACAAGGCAGTTATTGCAAAACTTTTCACATAAGAAAATATTGTGGTTTGCCTTTTGTGTGATGTAGGTACTGTTATGGTGGGTCCACACGACACAGACTTTTGTCTGTACAGACATCTGCACAGACTATAAAGTCTGAGTAAAAAATTTTACTTTACCAAATGTCTGTGCAGACTTTTCATCAGTTCAGACTTCGATTGTAATGAATTAATTAAGTAATTCAATAATCATGAGTTTTGCTCCGACAATCGTACAGACATGTACGCAGACTTCCGACTTTTCTGATACACCGACATTTGTCTGTACTGATTTGTCAGACAAAATTCTATAGAAGTCTGTGTTAAGTCTGTGTCGTGTGGACCCACCATAACGTTTGTACTGGTGGAAGGATCTAACGCTACTTATTTAAAAGCGTTATAGACTTAAACATTCGTTTGTTTGTTTATTCATGCTTATTATAATATTATTATTATGTATTAATTCATAGTAGGACGTTCCTTGCGAAGTATGTGTGGTGTAACTGAACGATAGGTTGAGGAATGAAATTATACGACAATATTACGACTTAAAAGAGGTTGTAATGAGGATGTGTGGATGGAAGGTTAAAAAGAGTATGCTTAGATGGTTCGGTTATGTTGAGAGAATGAGTAAAAGGCGACTTACAAAAGGGACTTATATGGCAGATATGAGTGGCAATGCCGGGAGGGGACGCCCTAGAAAGACCTATCCTGACTTAATAAAGTCAGGAGAACCTCACCAATAGGTGAGGTTGTTGCTGATCGTACATTGGTACACTCTGCTTAACCCTGCGAGGAATACAGGCGTGATGTATGTATAAAAAAATATTATAGTCTGCCTTTTGCGTAATGTAGGTACCTACTGTTAGACTGTTGTATAAGTTACACGTAAGGTTCTAGAAACTATTATTTTCTAGAAACTATTATTTTCTTTAGCCAACTAACTGTAAATGCTTGTTTCCTTAGCTCTGAAGGAAAATTTTGGCTTAAAAACACATAACGTTTCAACTTCTGAATCTCTTGAATTACAGTTAAAGTATAATTTTAGTTTGGAATTACATTAAAAATTATCTCGAATAAGAAACTTTATAGTTATATAAGAGGAATTAAGTCCTTTAAATTTATTTACTAGTGCTTGTCCCCGCGACTTCGTTCGCGTCAAATTTGATATATTATTCCACGGGATAAAAAGTATCCTATGTGTTATTCCACAGTACATTCTATCTCAGTGCCTTTCCAGATCACTTCAGCCGTTTAAGCGAGAAAGAGTAACAAACATCCATCCATCCATCCATCTATTCTAACAAACAAAGGCTTATTTAAAGGGCTTGTATGACGAGATGTATGAACATGGTCAAGACGAAAGTTGTATGTAAGGATCGTAGCAGGTGGCGTTCTGTGGTTTTTGCCCACCCCCATGGGAAAAAGGCGTGAGTCTGTGTATGTATTTAAAGGGCCTTATTTACATGAATAATATAATTGTTAACTTCGACGCGGATGATGTCGCGGGCAGAAGCTAGTCTAAGATAGATATTAGCATATTGATACTGTTCAGTATCTAGGCTACTAAGGACAGCTGCCTGTTTCTGTGTAAAGTCCATTCAAATTCAGCCACATCTGCTTGGTTAAATTCAACTTTATGGTCAAAGAACCCAGGGTCGTCACTCCTACGTAATTTTTGCAAGAATATTTATTTTGTTTTAAACTGAAAAAACCTGCCAAGTGCAAGTCGGTGTCGCGTACGAAGGGTTCCGTACCACTATTTATAAAACTGCACAAAAAAAACACTTTGTTGTATGGGAGCCTCACTATTTGTTTTATTTTAATTTAATTTAATTAATTTAAAGACAAAACTTATAAATAATTATTAAACTACAAAGTTAAAACTAAATAATAATTAAATTAGAAACTATGTACAGTTAATATAAAAAAGGAAGGTCATAGGGCATCAAAAAACTCATCCGCATCGCTGTCAATGGGGCATGTATTGTGCCATATTATTTTAAAGTGAATTTATAACTAAACTAGCTGTGCCCCGCCGCGGTTTCACCCGCGTTACGTTAGGATTTTGGTTACTTTTCCGTTCCCGTGGCTCGTTATTAGCCTATAATCTGTTATTCTGAGGTATAAGCTACGGAATGTCACGCAGAGTTATTATTTTGCTGCGAAGTTATTTTAAAACTGTGATATCTCCTAAGATATTTATTGAAATTAAATGATGTAAAGGGCAATTTTGTTCAAAATTAAACACTTGTGATGAATAAGGTATTTATATTGATAAGGATTAATACTATGTTCATAAAAACACCTTCGCAAATAATGCATTATTTTAAAACAAATTTTCTGGCCATAAAAATGGCTATAGTGAGTCAACCTTAAAAGTTAGGCATTTGCTATCGCGGACTTTTTTTTAGAATATTTTAAGAGGAACAATTCTCTCATACATTATTTTTGCGTAACTTTAACCGTTTACGCAGCGCACGCAACAAAAGCCCTCAAAAAGAATATTTATTCCCCGTTTTTGCCACATTTTTCATTGATGCTCCGATCCAATTGGTCGTAGCGTGATGTTATATAGCCTATAGCACTCACGAATAATGTAGGTTTCTACCAGTGAAACAATTTTTAAAATTGGTTCATTACTTCCGGAGATTACCCCCTACATACAAACTTACAAACAAATGTTACCTCTTTATAATATTAGTATAGATATTCTGTGAATATTTTAAGTGTCTACCTGTTGCCGTTATCAATATCGAGCAAAAATTCACCTTTGTTGTATGGAAGACCCCTTAAATATTTTATTCTGTTTTTTTGTATTTTTAATTATAGCGGCAACAGAAATACATCATCTGTAAAAATTTCAACTGTCTAACTATCACGGTCTATGAGATACAGCCTGGTGACAAACGGACAGCGAAGTCTTAGTAATAGGGTCCCGTTTTACCCTTTGGGTACGGAACCCTACAAAGTAGCGTTGGGTGGAATCGAAAGTAAATATTGCTTATTCCATTAGTAGTACTTTTTTGTAAAGTCAATAGTTTTATTTAGGTGCCATCCAAAGTGGCAATACCGCCAGCCTTTAGGGCACGTTTCCAGTTGAATTTGTTGATGCCGTATTGTTACGCTTTTTTTTTTGTTTTATCTTATCTTATTTTAAAGTTGTAAATATTTAATATTGAAAATAAATAGTTATTTTTCTATAAGAACTAATAACTGTGCCAGTTTTAAAAGAAAGAAAGAAAGAAAAACCATTTATTCTTGCGAAAGCGACGCACAACACAAAAGTAAAAAATATAACAATGACAATAATTCATATGCGCCACTACCGCGCAAAAAGGCTGACGCTCAGCATAAAGCCGTGGCCCGTGCACGAGACACGGAACCACAGCGCTGGTTTTCAGCGTCAGCCGGCGTGTCGCTGTATCGAAAAAAGGTCAAAGGGACAAAGGTCGCAAAAAGGTCATAGAGTTGATTTTGTTTCGAACTTCGGAAGGCAAACCGGTTGGAGTTGTTTAGAATCCTCGCTACTGGTCACGACATTTCTTTCACAGTGTTTTTCCTCTATCTTTTCTCAAAACATCGGCCATGTTGAATGACGTAGTCTTAGCGACTCTAGGATCTTGGTCACTCAGTCCACTCTATTTGGGAAACTATGCACCCATCCATAATACGCTTAGCTATTCCCATTTGTGTACTATTGTAGCAATAGTACCTACAATGTAGCCAGAGTACATAGTCTATACATCTATACTAGTACTAGTAATTACGTCTTTGATTACTATGCCGCTCCCGTGAGTCGTAGCGTAATGTTATTTAGCCTGTAAACCTTTCTCGATAAACGGGCTGTGTAACGCAAAAAGATTTTTTCAGTAGTTCCTGAAATTAGCGTGTTTAAATTACTATAGATTATTACGTCGTAAAGAGTATCAAAACTCTAGTCTGATTTCAAAAAGTTCTTTCTCAAATTGAAAGCAAGACTATTGCCGAGTGTCATTTATTTATTTAAACTTTATTTTAACAAATGTGGTGAAAAAATAACATGACAGGTGCAAATAAAGTGGGTTATTTAGGTGTTTGTCATAGGATATGTTTCATGTTATACTTGAAATCAACGCGGGCGATGTTGCTAACAGAAGCTCAAAGTCAAAGCATTTATTTTAATTAGACCATTTACAAACAGTTTTAAATTGTTAAGTCGGTCAGTAGAAAAGACCAAGCAAGAGATTCCACACTGATTATAAATACTTTTTGTTCACTTTGTAATAGCACATAATTCGTTCATGAGGTAGGAACGTGAACATGTTCTAACTGAGTGTATATTTGCAGGTTCTTCGCAGTGATATACCCGTTGCGGCTGCCGGTGGCGCGCCGGCGCAGTAAGCAGATGCTGTTCTGCGCCTGGGCCTTCGCGCTAGCCTGTAGTTTACCACAGGTAAGAATTTTTTTACTGAAATAAAATATGATTTAACAAAACGTTGCCCCACACGCTAGGATTTTTCGTGTATCGAATGTGTGACAAGCATATAAACTCACATACAAAAACAGCCAGACCCGGAACAACTATGTTCATTAGTGGAAAACTCATTGGAAGCTACGCATTGTAGGGAGGCCCCCCACTAGGTGAGAACCCGAGTAATCGCTGGTTTCGGGCAGCGCAGGACCAGTCATAGTGGCTATAGTAGGGGAAGGCTATCTCCAGAAGTGGACGTCGTTCGGTTGGTTCTTTTTTAAACATCGTTGGATGGCAAAAAACCTTGCGACCCACCTGATGTAAAGTGGTCACCTATGTCTATAGACATCTGCCAGGCCTTGCAAATGCGTTGACAGACGAAATGCCTTATGTGCGTGTAACTTCACCGGGACCCAAACCCTTCAAACTGGAACACAGCAACGCTGCTTTGCGGCAGAAATAGGTATGATATGATGATAATACTGTTTTTGTTTAATTATTTTTTATAATTGATTCCAAGGACAAATAAGGTCACCAGAGTATTTCACCTTGTTCACCTCATATCACACAACCTAAAAGGAGCACTTCAAAAGCGAACGGTACAATTCTCACAATTCAGACAAAACAAAGAGGAAAGACAATGTACAAATCGTCTCATATACCATGTTATCGTGAGGTTTTATTGATATTGCCACACGAAGCGGTGAAATCTTATCTACGTCTCGAAACGATATCTAAACGTGGCGTCGTGTTCACTCGCCTTTCCTAAATGGTCGTCGTTAAAGTCAAATGGATTACCTTACATAAAGAAGTTTGCATTACGTGAAACTATAACACTGCTCATTAAGATAAAACCTCTTTTTATGTTACGAGTATATGTCATTGGTTGTCAAGCAAGCTGATGGTTCACTTGAAGATAAGTGGTACCACTGCATAAAGGCATCTGCAATACCAGAGGCCTTGCAAATGCGTTGCCACCACAGAAAAAGTTGAAGTGTCTCATGTGCTTGTAATTACACAGGCACCCATACCCAAAACCAGAAATAGGTATGGTGATAGTACTTCCCAGGACGAACTTCTTCACAAAAAGTTCTACTACTATGCTTGCAGTGGGACCCTTTTAATGTTAATATTTATTTATTACTATTATTTGCTATTATCACAGCAACAGTAATAAACACTCTTTGACATTTTCAAGTGTGTACATATTACGGTTCAAAAGATACAGTCCTGTGACTGACGTTCGACAGTTTGTATACCCTGAACAGACGGTGGAGCATTAGTAATAGGGTTCCTTTGGCAACATAAGGGTACGGAACCCTAAAAATGGTAAACATATATTACGTATTTGTCGAACAGATCATGGGCTACATCGACCATAATGTGGGTCCCGGAAAACTACATCGTAGCAGCCCGAAGAGCGGGATTGGTATACACTACCTCAATATAAAGAGGATTAGAAATTAGGAACTGCCTCGTTGGCCTAGTGGTTCTAAGCACGACTGCTACGCTAGAGGTCCTGGGTTCGATTCCCAGGTCGAGCAAAAAGTGTTAGTGGGTTTTTCTATGAAATTCTCAGTAGCAGCTCGGAGTTTGGATTTGTGCCCGGTAATGGCAATAGGCTCGCCCCCTATTACATGGGACCTAAATATACCGGCGAACTGTGGGTGTACATTGGTACACCTCTGCCTTACTCTTCTGGGCAGGCGTGATGGTATAGAAAGGAGCAAGGGAGGTCTTGGCCCTGCAGTGGAAGAATACAGGCATAAAATAATAATTAATGGAACGAGGAACTAATCTAAACTTTCAGATTAACTATCCGATTTCATGAGAATTCAAAAGTGGTTGTAAATGGTGTAATTGAATGCTTTGACTTTGACTCTGGCTTTGACATCGTAATTACAAGTTTTACTTCAGGTTCAGTAGGTACACGAACCAGAAACAAAAAAAAATCATAAGTTTAAAATAAACTGCTGTTCCAGTCAAATGTGCAACAGTTACACAGTCAAAATGTAATGTAAATGTACATACAGTAAAGCCTCGATTATCCGAACCCTGAATTATCCGAAAATTGAGGAGAATTTGTTGCTGAAAACACGTTTCAGCTGTTCGTCAAAAAAAAATTGACTATTTTATATGAAAAGTATTTGACTTTTTTGGAAGTGTTTTATATTTCAACGTTAATATGTATACGTATGTCAAATGTTACTAAACTGTACAGTTTTTAGGTGGAAAGGTGTTGTTTTAATTGACCCAAAAATCCCACATTTCGATTATCCGAACTTTTGATTATCCGACCTAGTCACTGTCCCAATTAGTTCGGATAATCGAGGTTCTACTGTAGTCTGGAAAAACTATGTATGGAACAGCAGATTATCTATACTAATATTATAAAGCTGAAGAGTTTGTTTGTTTGTTTGTTTGAACGCGCTACTCTCAGGAACCACCGGTCCGATTTGAAAAATTCTTATTGTGTTGGATAGCCCATTTATCGAGGAAGGTTATAGGCTATATAACATCACGCTACGACTTACGGGAGCGAAGCAGTATTCAAAAACGTAACTTAAGGTGGATGAATAAAGCCACGCGAACGAAGTCGCTGGCAGAAGCTAGTTTTAAATAAAGAACAAAAAGCATTAACTCTTGGGGATTGGTGTAAATGGTAAAAGTTTTCATTATGATATCCCTTCGCGTAGTAAAGAAAGAAGTATCCCTTCCACCCCGTTCATATTTGAAGCAATATTTTTTACTCCAAAGTGTAATTTTGCCGAAAGATTTATACGTTCATATATTGTGTGTAAAGACATTAATCTTCTGTCTAGGCTACAGAAAGTTATATTACTTCACCTAGTAAACGCAAGTATGCACTATAGATAGCGTATTTTACAAAAATGTACCAAAACCAAGCCAGACAACTTTGTAGCAACATGTTTCAAACATAAACTATATGAAAATTTTACCGGCAACATAAATAAATAAATAAATAAATAAATATCTTGGAACAACTCACACACGGCTATCTGATCCCAAGCTAAGCAGAGCTTGTGTTATGGTAACCAGACAACTGATATACATACTTATATAATTTATAAATACATACATATTATAGATAAATCACACCCAGACACAGAACAAACAATCATGCTCATCACACAAAGTTTGTCCTGGGTGGGAATCGAACCCACGACCTCCGGCTTAGCAGTCAGGGCCACTAACCACTAGACCAACAGGCTCAGGCAACAGGCTCGTCAACATGTTTTCATCACCAAAATTTGTTGATGAAACAATGTTGCACAACTTTTATTTACCTTCCGAGCTCTAGCCCGACCTTTTGTAAGACAGATTATCGGACCGTTCAATAGATTCATAGTTTCGTAGGACCGACATCTTTTAGGACGTGTGCGTTGGTTTACCAAGAGCTGGTTTACCATTCCAGTCTTACCAAGAGTATCGTATTACCCATTACTGGGTTGTGAAGCCCCCCTAGCCAAGTCACAAACGATAAACTCAGCGTTTGGCTGAGTAGGCTTTAATAGATCTTCAACTTTATGTGCTTGGTTTTAAGTTGAAGATCTAATGAAGATTGCATAGCGTTTTCGTTCGTTCCAGTCGCTAACGCTTAGAAATCTTTAATAGATTTTCAACTTAAGGCTCTTGGGTATTAAGTTGAAAATCTATTGGTACCTACCGAGCGTTTACGATTATCGTTTGTGACTTGGCTAGGGGGGGAGGTCTGATAGGCAGTCGCTCCATGTAAAATACTGATATTCAGCTGCATCCGGTTCGACTGAAAGCCAGCCCCAACATAGTTGGGAAAAGGCTAGGCAGATGATGATGATGTGCGTTGGTTTAGAATTCTTTTGTTCCATTTTCACCGACAAAAAATCGGTCACCGATTGTCGGGGCGTGGGCGGGCGGCCTTAGCGGTTTTCTAGATAAGAGCGCACTAACGTATACACGTAGCGGTAAACGTAAACATAAAGCACGTAGGTAATAAATGTTTGTGTTTATGTTTATTTGTTTATGCGGAGTGGAAGGGACATCGTAACAAACTTTTACACTGTTTGTTTAGTACATCACTAGTTTATGCCCGCGACTTCGTCCGTTGTGAATGTCAATTTGTTGCGGCATTTTATCATTTTGCTTAAAAAACTAATTTATTTTCAAAAATAACAGTTTGCTGGGGAAGTTCCGTCAAAATCGGTTCAGCCGTTTCAGAGATAAGCCGAAACAAATAGTGTTTCGACCAATTTTAAAAAGCGATTTACAGGCAGACTGACGCGCGAACTGTGGATACATTGGTACACCTCTGCCTAACCCTTCGAAGAATACAGGTGTAATGTTATGTGTGTAAGCATTTAAATGTATTTAGTAATTGAAAATCTATTATTTTGATACTACAAACAGACACTTAATTTTATTTATTTGTATAGATTCTAGATTAGATGTTTTACTAAATGAAAATCCCTCCGACCCGTTATGTTTGTAACCGCACCCACGATACAGATAAAATTCCTAAGAACAACGTTTTTTAAAAAAAGAATAAAGAATGTTGGTCAAATATTTGCTACTCATAATATGCGTGTTGGCCATTGTGTTACTTCAAAGAATTTCTTAAATTACCTTAATTTTTTCTTTCTTCCAGAAGGTTCCCGTTATTGTATTCTTTCAAAGACCTTTGGTACGTGTTTCTAAAGCCGAGTCTGGCTTGCTATAAAGAGCAAATTACTTTTCTTTGTCCCCACAGTTTATACCTTTTGCGTTTTATGATTATTTTTACCCGACTGCGACAGAAGGAGGGTTATGTTTTTCGAGAGTATGTATGTATGTATGTATGTATGTATGTATGTATGTATGTATTTATGTATGTAAGTTTGTATGTATAATTGTTTGGCACGCTCTGCAGCCTGAACGGCTCAATGGATTGGATGTGTCATTAGATTTGTATTTACTGTGAAAGTGACATGGGTAAATAAAAAATAAAAAAAAGTAAAAAATAAAAAAAGGTAATTTAAAAAACTAAAAAACCCGACTGCTTTTCTAAGTGTTTATGAAAAAGCCCTAAAACAAGAAAGTCGTTGTACCCGATTGCACTTAAAATTGTAGCAGTCGGGACCCATTCTAGAAATGGAGGCTTGGTGAATTGAGAGCACAAACCTATATTACATTGCAGATGGTCCCGACTGCTACAATTTTAAGTGCAATCGGGTACAACGACTTTCTTGTTTTAGGGCTTTTTCATAAACACTTAGAAAAGCAGTCGGGTTTTTTAGTTTTTTAAATTACCTTTTTCTACTAGCGAACTTTCGCGACTTCATCTGCGTGATATTTTTTTTATACCTCTTCCTGTGGCTAACAAGCTAACGGCCCGCCTGATGTTAAGCGGTTACCTATGGACCCTTGCAACACCATTATTCATTATTAGTCCTTATTTCAAGTTACGTCTTTGGTTACTGCTCGTCTTCCGTGTATCGTAGTGTGATGTTATATAGCCTATGACACTCACAAATAACGTGGCTTGCTATGGGTAAAAGAATTTTTAAAATTAGTGCAGTCGATAAAGAGAAACCTACAAACTAGACAGAAAAAGTTTGTGAACTTTACCTCTTTATAATATCAGTAAGATTTCGATAATTTTAATACTACAATTTACGTAAATGTTAAGCAAAACAAATATTATTATAAAATTAGTTTCTGCCCTTCACTATAGTCTGGAACTATAATCCTTAGAGAAATCTTTAAAAGGGCGTCATTTGACATTTAATTTTATCGAGTTTTGCCGACGCCATGGCGGGCGCAGTAGCGGAGTGATTGGCTGATGAGCTGCGTGTCACGGGTTCATTCCCGCACGGAACAAATATTTGTATAACCTACTGATAGTTATTCCGGGTCTGGCTGGTCTTTTTTCGAATTGTAATTTCGCTAGGAGGTTGTTTACTCCTTTACCGAACTTTCCTGTGGTTGCCTTAGAAATTAAGGCCTCCAGTCTGGCTGTTTCTATATGTGAGTTTTTATGTTTGTAACGCAGCCACGATAAATAAACTGGAAACACTTTTATCCTAGTCATCTTCCAAAATTTCCGCGTACGAAAAATTAAGAGGTTAGCTTTGATTTATTATATATAAAAAAAAAATATAAAATAATATACCATCACGCCTGTATTCCCCGAAGGGTTAGGCAGAGGTGTACCAATGTACACCCACAGTTCGCCGGTATATTTAGGTCCCATGTAATAGGGGGCGAGCCTATTGCCATTAACCGGGCACAAATCCAAACTCCGAGCTGCTACTGAGAATTTCATAGAAAAACCCAATAACACTTTTTGCTCGACCTGGGAATCGAACCCGGGACCCCTTGCACAGCAGTCGCACTTGCGACCACGAGACCAACGGGGCAGTTTGATTTATTAGTTGAACGAAAACATGAAAAAGGTCGACCCGAAACATGTAAAACCCACACCTACACACATCCTTCAGTCTATACATATTCACATTTTGTATCATGTTAAACTCCCATGTAATAAAATCCGTGCTTCAGGCCACTTACAGAACCCAATATCACTGCCCGACCCGATTAGGCAGAGTATGTACGGAGTTTCTTGCCCATTCTTCTCTATACTAAACTACCTTGTAGACGGGGCAACTAGATTCAATTATTTTTACTTGTATACAATGGTGAGTTATTTAGAAGTAAAAAAATTGTAACTGTTTTCTTTAACTTTATTTATTTGGAAGCAAATTGGAACACGTAACATTCACGTCACATTCTAAAGTAATTTCCTTCCAAAGGGTTGATTAAAATGTACTGGTGTTACGAATATCGTATTCTGGAACTCTTACTACTATGAAATCGGTCTTATCTCAAAGTTGCTATCGTTTATTCACGAGACAATCGCTGTTATGCCAAGTATACGCATGTTTATGCTCATTTCTGCACATAATACCAGTAGGTTTAGTATGGGAAGGCCTCCCATGCTGGACCGATGCCGATGACCTGGTAAAGTTTGCGGGAAAACACATAAAGCGGGCAGCACAAAACCGATCATTGTAACTATCTTTAGGCCTATATCAAGCAGTGGACGTCGTCCGGCAAAGTTTTTTTTTAGACATCTATGGATAGCGTACAAGTCAAAGTTAAGTGGTCACCTCTGTCTATAGACATTTGCAATACCAGAGGCCTTGTAAATGCATTGCCATCCCAGAGACAAATTTGAAATGTCTCAGGTGCCTGTAATTTCACCGGCACTCAAATCTTTCAAACTGGAACACAGCAATGCTACTTTGCGGCAGAAATGGTATGGCCAGTGGACATCGTACGGCTGTAATAATATATCTTTGGACAAGCATTCACGATATTTATAGGCTATTTACTCAGGATTGTAAGTGCCTAAACAACCCTATTAGGGTAAGAAGAGGATGAATAGGGTCGATAAGGGCAGTGGTTTCGATGGTCACAGTGACATCGGTTTTATTACATATTTACATTTCAACACCGACGCTAATTTATACCAACAGCGGCATTTTGTCAAACACGATCTTATCTAAAATTACGTAAATATTAAACTGCCATTTAATGGTTTGATTGAAATAAATAATTTGACTTTGACTTTGATTTAAGACAACCTCAGCGATCTTATTGTAAATATTTCCGTTTAATTAACAAATAAATAATTCTCTTCTGTTTAGCAGTTGCGCATAAAACCCTTGCTTCGGCCAATTGGCCAATTAACATGGTGAAGTAAAACTATATTTATTCTAAAATTAACATTGATTAAATGAATGATATTAAACAACGAATAATACATAATATAAACCATCATGCCTGTATTCTCCGAAGGGTTGGGCAGAGGTGTAACAATGTACACCCACAGTTTGCCAGTATGTTTAAGTTCCATGTAATAGGAGGCGAGCCTATTGCCATTAACCGGGCACAAATTCAAAATCCGAGCTGCTACCGAAAATTTCATAGAAAAGGAAAATCTAATGAGACTTTGCTAGACCTAGAAATTGAACCCAAGACATCTAGGATAGCAGTCGCGCTTAGTACCAGGCTAACGAGGTAAATGTTAGTGTTATACAATGCCAGTGATAAAAAGGTCAATATTTGCTTAGAAACACAAAACAAACTGAAAAGTCACCTCTTTAAATAACCAGACTTTTCTCTGAAATACAGTTATCAGTAAATTGAGAATAACGTTGAAATGTTTTAAGAAACTTGAATTTCTTCAGAGAATTAAATACAAGCACGAGATTCAATCTATTTTCGTCTATTTATTAATGCACTGCGTAGACTGCCGTTGGTCTTGTGGTCGCAAGAGCGACTGCTAAGCGAGGGGTCCTGGGATCAATACCTAGGTCGGGCAAAAAGTGTTATTGGGTTTTTCCATTAGGAATGTCTCAATAGCAGCCCGGAGTTTGGAAGTTGGTGGTGTGACACCCCCGTGTCTTAAAAAAAAGAAAACACCCCCGTGTCTTAAAGCCGTTGGTGCTGCGTCTGATCTTACTCAGGTCGTGCTGGATTCCCGTCCCATCGGGTTATGAGAGTTAGGGAAGAGGGAGTGCACCTGTATTTGCGCACACACTTGTGCAGTATAATATCTCCTGCGTACGTACTCTGCATTAAGATTAGCCGCCGTGGCTGGAATCGGTCTAGAAATTTACATTACACTGCACTGCGTAAAGTTCAGGTCATCCTATAGAGGATATTCCAGGAACAATAAAAAAGAAAGTGAATTTTTAAAAGCCCCAATCTTTTTTCTTTTTCCTTTCGATGCAAATTGACAACGATTTTAAGCTCAAAGGTTTAGCTCAAAGGGTCAGTTTTTCAGTATCACTCCGTTTCCAACAACCCGATCATATTAACGTCTGCTTCAATTCATATTCCAATCAGTATTTCTGCAAACAGCATTTTGCAGACTTTTCTCTCCAATACTATCTTTTATTCGTCCATATTTATCGTTACTGGTATTCGCAGAAATATTCCATAGCTTTCGATCATTTCAATTTGCAGTTTTATCTTGAAAAAGAATTCAAAAGTGGTTGTTAGCAGTTCAATTAAAATGAATGTTTTGACTCTGACTTTGTATACGATACGAAACTTTGCCATGTTTGTTATTGTGAAATAAATCATGTGGTGAGTGTATCGTAAAAAAATAAATTAAATCATTTACTATTTGTTCATAGGTAGGTGCGAAATAATATTCATAAGTTTAAAGAATTAAACTTATGAATAAATTAATTATCACATATTATTCACAACAATCACAACCAAACTATTGTAGGTACATGATCAGCCGTAAATTGGCTGGCTCGTAGGTTTGCACGTTGTACTAGAGAGGTGAAAATTACGCTCTTTAGAGCGTATTGCCAATCTATGTACACGTGTGCCCTATGGGTCAGCTATACAAAAAGCTCGTACAATGCTCTGCGAGTCCAATATAATAACGCCTTCAGAGTTATGTTGGGGCTGCCGCGCTTTTGCAGTGCATCGGGGATGTTTGCAGAGAATGGAGTGTCAGATTTTTACGCACTGATGCGGACACGGATAGCATCCCTGATGCGGCGAGTGCGCGACAGCTCCAACAGCTTGGTGGCCATAGTAGCCGACAGGATGGACAGCCCAATGATGTGGAAATGGATGACCACTCATTGTGCGTCCTTCCAGTATATAAAATAGTGTGTTTTTACGTATGTTTATGTTTTGTTTTTAATTAAAATTGTAATTATGTTTGTTTATTTATGGATTAAGGTCTGAAATAAATGTATTATTATTATTCTCATTTATTTATTGTATATACATATAAGTTACATTTTTAAATATTAGTATAAAAAAATAAAAACATTTAAAAATATAAAAAATAGTAGCCCACCGGCGTCGGGAACAGGGTCCAAGCCACCGGTGGTCAGGGCTCCTGAGAAAGGAATCTCCTAACGATACGCGCCGTGTCTAGGAGAACCGCTTTCTGAATCAAGCCCTTGATCCAACCGCCCAACGAGAGCCTCCTTAGGTGTTGGTCGAGGCTCTTGGCTATTATGCCATTGGCCGTCACGACTATCGGCACAATGATTGCCGTATTCACATCCCACATGTCGACAACCTCGCGAGCCAGATCAAGATACTTAATTTGTTTATCTTTCTCAGCTTTCACGAGGTTCTCGTCATGCGGGACAGTAATATCAACGATCATTGCGCGACGCTCTAATCGATCTACCACCACTATGTCAGGCTTATTGGCAACAATAGTCCTGTCAGTGATGATAGATCGGTCCCAATATAACGTGATATGACCATTTTCAAGAACTGGGTCGGGCACATATCTATAGTATGGTACTTCCGATTCCACAAGACTGTATTTCAGAGCAAGTTGCTGATGGATAATCCTGGCTACAAGGTTGTGTCTATGCAAGTAGTCTCCGTTAGCCAGACGAGAACAACCAGATATAATGTGACGGATTGATTCCCCGGGACGATGGCATGCCCGACAAATGTCAACCGTACCGTCCTTCACAATATATCTCCGGTAATTGTTCGTCATCATAACTTCGTCCATAATAGCACAGACAAAACCTTCGGTTTCCCCAAAGAGGTCACCAACGCGCAGCCAGGATACGGACGCCTTGAAGTCTACATCCGGCCCATGTAGGGCCCGGTAGTAGCGCCCGTGAAGCTCCTTGCTCTTCCATACCTCCATGCGATCTTTAGTATCTAATACTATAGGTTTGCGCCAGTTCTCGTTCGCTAAAGAGAGCGGGGTGAGGCCCTTGTCCACTGAGACCACATCTCGGTGCATCCCCACATCAGCTTCCAGGAAGTACTCCCTGAGACTGCATATCTCACGGTTGTGCAGGGTCTTAGCATTTAAGAAGCCTCGACCACCACACTTCCGCGGGATATACAGTCTCATTACTGACGATCTTGGGTGATGCATCCGATTTGCAGTCAATAGTGAGCGAACCCTCCTATCCAGGGCGTCAAGTTCTGTCTGAGTCCATTTGAGTACGCCGAAAGAGTACATTAAAACTGGCATGACCCAACCGTTGAAGGCGCGCACCTTGTTACCGCCTGATAAAAGACTATTTAAAACTTTATTTAGGCGGCCAAAGAAGCGCTCCTTCAACGATTGCTTCATGTCAGTAGCGCTGATGCCTAACGCTTCCGACATACCCAAATATTTGTAGGTTTCAGTTGAGGAAAGGGATCTAAGGTTTATGGAATCCGAGAGTTGGGTTCCCACAGATTCCATAATCTCTCCTCGCTTCACATGCATGACTGCACATTGTCCACACCAAATCCCATCCTGATGGCACTACTGAAAGTTTTTGTTACCTTCAGTAGCTCCATCAGTCGCAAATTGCTGGGGGCAAAGAGTTTCAGATCATCCATGTAAAGGAGGTGGGATATGACCTGACCACCTCTTCTCAACCGATAGCCCAGTCCTGAACCCTCCAGCAGTGTACTTAGAGGGTTCAAGGCTAAACAAAACCACAGTGGACTCAGACTGTCGCCCTGAAATATACCACGCTCGATCTTTATTGGTTCGCTGGTCTCCCGGATCTGCCGACATCCTGGATAGCGCAAGACCGTCCTCCATTGCCCCATACACGACATCAAGAAGGTGCGCAGAGTTGTATCTACTTTATACAATTCCAGCACCCTCATGAGCCATGTATGTGGCACCGAGTCATAGGCCTTTTTATAGTCTATCCAACATATAGACAGATCCTTTCGAGAACGGCGGACCTGCTGGTTAATGGCCATATCAATGAGGAGTAGCTCCTTAGTACCACGGGACCCATTCCTACATCCATTTTGAGAGACAGACATGATAGCATTGTTATCAATATGATCATTGATTTTAGCTCTCAAAATAGATGTAAGAACTTTATAGACCGTCGGTAGACATGTGATCGGTCTATAATTTTTGGGTTCCGTAGTACTACCCGATTTATGGAGCAGGTGGGTTATACCAGTTGTTAAGAACTGGGGCAACGATCCAGACTCTAAGGCTGACTGGAACTGGGATGCCAAGCGAGCGTGTGATCTTTGGAACCACTTGATCCAAAAGTTGTGCAGTACGTCCGGCCCTGGAGATTTCCAGTTAGGCAACGGACGAACTGCACGAGCTACGTCCTGGGGGCTGATTGTAATTTCCCCCATCTGTGGTATTGGATCACACATTCGTTCAACCTCCCGGGTCCAATCGCCCTCAGCGTGGCTGACAGGTACCGACCAGATGCTGCGCCAAAACGAACTCATGGCATCATCATCCGGCAGGCGCGCATCAGTCACACCTTGGTCTGGCCGCTCCCAAGCCCTGTAAACCCACCTTTCATCGCTCTGGAATGTGCGATTCTGGGTATATCGCTCCACTCGCCGCTTGTACCGACGAATACGGTTTGCCCATGCACTTATCTTCTGCTTCAGGAAGTCAATACGTTCTGTGACGCGGGACAAATAATCTCGAGGATTAATATCAATCCCCGAAAATGCCCGCCTCACAAAACGCATCACTCTAGGGCGAGTATTGCCCTCCCTAAAGCAGATTAGCTTGCCAATGAGTGCTCTAGCCCTATCGATACGAAGCTCAATCCTGGACTGCCATGCTGGTACGGTCGGTTTTGGTCGTGCAGTTCCGTCACTCGGAAATTTGACGTGGGCTACACGACATGCCGCAACAGCCGCGCAGTACAAGATTGAGTGGGTTTATTATTATTATTATTATTTTTATATGGTTACGTATCTCGGGACCCTAGGGTCCCGGACCTTTGGAAGGCGTACGAGGAGCCGAAGCCAACTCGCAGAGGCCCCTTACATGGCTTTACAAGGAAATGGAACACCAGCCGACAATTATCCCTGTTTGCACTATGCAAATGCACCCAAGGACAATCCCCGGCTGGCGCAGGACTATCACAGAATATGGAAACTAAGAATAGGGCTATGGGTTTGGGTAGCTTAGATGGACTAGTTTCCTGACACTATGGAAAGACTATGGCCCCTGCCAATCAATGTTTTTATGACACAGATAAAATGGCAGGGGGTGACTAGCACACTCGATAAATGGCCCCCCTAAAACGGCCGCTAGCACGTAGTGACGTAGCGACAAGAGGGCAACACAGACTGAGGTGCTTGAGGAGTGGAGAGGTGTTTCAAGGCTATCAGGACAATCCCGGAAATACGGTCAAGATCCCTACCAGCACCTTACTGAAATACTTCCTTCCCCCGAACACGAATGCTCTTGCGAATCTCCACTCAAACCGGCCAATGAAGGCAAGAGAGAGGTGGGAGCTCTGTTCCTCATCAGTGTTCACTCCGGCCGGCCAATAAAGGCAAGCCAGAGATGAAGAACAAGACTTCTCCCGGGAGATCAGGTCCGTGGGGTCGCTACTGCCCAACAGCTCGCCACAAGCTGCCCTGCGGATTTATTATTATTATTATTATTAAATTTTCCAAAAACAATTAAAATAAAATAATAGTCAGTAATATTACACCGTCTATCGCAATTAATTAAATTGTTGTGTGAGACATTGGGACTTGTCTAATATTGATAAAACGAAGTCCAATTAAATAGTACGAAATTGGCATTTATACTGCTTGAAACACTGGCAGACCTACAATAAAATAAAATTAAAATAAATTGGCAATTATTTGAACAAATCGGCTTATTATCAAAACGAGTCTTAAAAAAGAAAACTCTTAAATAAAACCAACCACGAAAATAATAATTCACCAAAAAATCTGCAAACAAAAATACAAATGTTTCGTAAATAAATTATATTCCCTAACAGGCGTCCATTAAAATAACACGGATTGTGAAATTACTAGTAAAACATGGACCGAAATCATTTGCGTAGGTGTTAATAAAAAGCCTGATAAACATGTTGTACATTAGTACTTATTACTGTGACAATAAGACGGGATTTCGTATAATTCAGGTTGTAAAAAGACATAACATACTATAACGCCTGTATTCCCCGAAAAGTTAGGCAGAGGTGTACTAATGTGCACCTATAGTTCGCCGGTATGTTAAGGTCCCATGTAATCGAGAACGATCCTATTGCCAGTAACCAGGCACAAATCAAAACTCCGAGCTGCTACTGAGAATTTCATAAAAAAGCCAATAACTTAATAGTATGATAGTATAATGGGCAGTATGCGTTGTTAACGACTATGTGTTTTTTTTATAAGAAATCCCGCTTTATTTTTACCGTCAAGCAAAAAGTGTTATTGATTTTTCTATGAAATTCTCAATTTGTAGCAGCTCGAAGTTAGGTTTCGTGTCTGGTTAATGGCTATAGAATCGTCTCCCATTACATGGGACCTAAACATACCGGCGAACCGTGCGTGTGCATTACACCTCTGCCTATCCTTTCGGGGAATGCAAACGTAGGTGATAGTGCGTACAATAAATGGTGGTTTTTTCACACCAAACATGAAAGTCCCAGCAAAAACAAATCTGGATGTTACTTAATGAGAAGATCCGCAGAAAAACTAAGGTGACCGACAAAGCTACTGAGAATTTCATAGAACAATCCAATAACACTTTGCTCGAGCTGGGAATCGAACCCAAAACCTCTAGCATAGCAGTCGCGCTTAGGATCACTAGGCTAACGAGGCAGTTATGGTACAAAATTATCATAAATGTTATAGTAAAGTCCCATTAACATACATAGAAGCCAGCCAACAAAACATTCCGTCTCTAGAGCCTAGGCTTGACAAATGAGTTAGTGATCACAGAGCCTCGCCCACGCTTCTCCAGTTCAACTGAGACAGCTTCTATTCCTGGACGCATGCACTGACTATTAATGTATGTGTAGGAAGACAAACGACTGTGCATGTGATGCCTGAAGGGCAATTCCCGTAAGTTGAGCATCGATTGCATAATAATCTCAGTCTCAATCCTTACTAATATTATAAATGAGAAAGTAACTCTGCCTGTCTGTCTGTCTGTCTCTTCTTCACGCCTAAACCACTCAACCGATTTCAATGAAATTTGGTACAGATATAGTCTGGGACCCGAGAAAGGACATAAGATAGTTTTCATCCCGGAAATTCCCCGGGAACGGGAACTATTAATCCACGCGAGCGAAGCCGCGGGCAGGAGCTAGTTGGTCATAAATACCTTTTGAAGTGTCACTAGTTATGCGATTATACTGAATTTAAATTTTGATATGGTATTTTTCTTCTTAGCGTATCGATGGCAAATATAGATATTGCGCAAATACCATCACGCCTGTATTCGCCATAGGGGAAGGCAGATGTGTACCAATGTACAATTGTACACCCACCGTCCGCCGGTACGTTAAGATCCCATGTAATAGGGGCAAGCCAATTGCCATTAACCGGGCACAAATCCTTACTCCGAGCTGTTACTAAGAATTTCATAGAAAATCCCAATAACATAACAATACATACAGTTGTTCCGGGTCTGGCTGTTTGTGTATGTGTTTGTACACGCACCTACGATACAGGAGAAACTCCTACTGTAGGGCAACGTTTTATAAAAATAAAATATAAGTTTTCCAAAATGCTACGACAGCTCAGTCAGTAGCTCGTCAAATATAAATCCTGATACAACAGATTTAAAAAGACACTTAACGATATTCTCGTAAACTTCAATTTTGAACGAGCGCTGAATTTTAAAATCAAATTGCAAAACTGCAACCGCACGAAATAATATCGTCCCAAGGGTTTATCCTCTCAAGAAATCTGTGAGTGGGCGGTAGCATTCCGCATCTTCGTTATTATTCCGAGAAGGGACAAGGAATATTGCTGAATTATTGAGAGACTTGAATCAAGGACTCGTGGCTAAGATCACAATCGCTTGCGAAGTAAATTAGTCTTTACCTATATGTCTTTACGAATGAATGACCTTTGGCCTCGCAATACAATACATTTTATTTATGACCAGAGGGCTGGCTTTTTCTTGCGCAAAGAATCAGCATTGACATGCAACGTGGCAATGCTGCCAGCCTTTTGGGCACTTGCCCCATTGACAGCGATGCAAATGAGTGGTTTGATGCCCTTTTTAAACAATACACAGGTTGTAATTTAATTGTAATTATTTAAGTAAGTTTTATCTTTAAACAAAAAATTCAGGCATAGTACTTGTTGGCACGGTTTTTTCATATACCTATTATGTGGTTTTGACCAATATCCAATCATCTAAAGTTACTTAGATCAATGGTCAGTATGTGTATGTGTTGTGTCATTTTCCCGACTGCGCAAGCAGGGGGTTCTAGACTTTAACAGTCGGGACCCATTAGCAATCTAGAACGATCTCCCAGTAATGGGTCCCTGATGTAAAAGTCTAGACTTCTTTATTATTATTTCTGTTTAATTTTACACACCAACCCGACTGTATTCTCGCAATAACCCTTTGGGGGGAATACAGTCGGGATGGCGGATGTTAAAGTCTAGACTAGGAACTTAATATTTTTTTTAGTTTTAAATTCAAACTCATTGATTTGCCAGCATGAAGGTGTACAAAATATGAGCTTAAAATTATAATAAGGCCCATTTACCATTAAATATGGTATGCAAATATTTATTTTACGTTGTAAGTTAAAATATAATAAATCAAATCAAATGGGATCTTTCGTTAAGGGTCCCTATCAATTTTGCGGTCTAAAAACCGGTTTTTTTTTCAGTTCAAATTTCTCAATAGCCTTGAGATATCTAGTTTTTTAAAAAATACGCAGTTACTTGTCACCTATTTATCTAGTCAGCCCACGAAATTAAATTTTGATAACTACTTAATATAAATTACAAAAAATAAAAATGTAACACACGTTTTTACGTAAGCACGAAACACCAAGTTTTTCAACTGCTTTCTTAGCCTATTGGTAGCAAATATCAATCTGAAAAAAAATCCTAAATATAGTGCATATAGTGTACTAGTAAGCCTACGATTTTTTTTTTCAAACTAAATGCATTTAGTACCGGTAAAAAAAATCTAAACATGCTGGAAAACCCAATAAAATTGTGTGCAAAACCGTCGTCTAAGCGTATGAATTTATAAAAAAAAAAA
Source organism: Caradrina clavipalpis (assembly GCA_932526535.1). Taxonomy (NCBI): domain Eukaryota; kingdom Metazoa; phylum Arthropoda; class Insecta; order Lepidoptera; family Noctuidae; genus Caradrina; species Caradrina clavipalpis. The sequence goes on from OW052101.1 coordinate 1,859,358, forward strand.
ATAAGTATTCCATATTTAAAAATTTAAGGTGTTTATCTACCAAACTCATTTTTTTTTTTACTACTTATTTAATTGTAAAAAAATATCTAAAGAATGCCTTATAAACCGATGCGCTCGCTCGGAGCGCATTCAGTCCCGCCCAAGGGCTTCTCGACGACGGATTTGTGTCGCCTTTAACTGCGTATTTTTTTAAAAACTAGATATCTCATGGTTATTGAGAAATTTGAACTGAAAAAATATAAATTTTCGGTTTTTAGACCGCAAAATTGATAGGGACCCTTAAGCACATATTTAAATTTCAAAGATATGATGTTGATGTTTAGCATACTTACAGTATTTTTTTACGCTGTCACTCTCTTGATTTTTGAATTTTTTATTTTTTTATTTTTCTCTTTCTAGTCACACAGCGTATGTACAGATTTTCAAATATCTAATAGGGGCTTAGGGTTCACCTTCAAATTAATCAAGACTTCGGGCTTTATCAGAATCTAATAGTAAAAACAAAATCACTTAAATCCTATCCCGTGACTCGAACTTAGGGCTACACCAGATTAATGAAGCAATCAGTTTATTTTATACTAGCTTTTGTCCGCGACTTCTTCTACGGAAACCGTACATTTTTTCGGAATGAAAACTGCTATGCCAGCTTTACCAGCCTATATTTTATTCCAGACTTATTATTTACGTTTATTTATATGTGTGCCCCATTTTATCGAGATCCGTCCGGCGTGATTGAGTAACAAAAAAAAGTAAAAAAACCATCACGCCTGTATTCCCCGAATTGTTAGGCAGAGGTGTACCAATGTACACCCACAGTTCGCCGGTATATTTAGGACCCATGTAATAGGGGGCGAGCCTATTGCCATTAACCGGGCACAAATCCAAACTCCGAGCTGCTACTGAGAATTTCATTGAAAAACCCAATAACACTTTTTGCTCGACCCGGGAATCGAACCCAGGACCTCTAGCGTAGCAGTCGTGCTTAGGACCAATAAAAACGTGATTAAAGTGTATCCACTGTTTCTCTGCCTCGATTACCCCGTTAAACGCCCGCACGATGACTGATAATGATGCCAATAATACCGACTTTCCGACACATATAAGTCTGAAATCACCAATCCGCCTAGAGCAAGCGTGGTGACCTATACTCGCCTTTTCTGTATGAGAAGAGGCCTTTGCCCCACAGTGGAACAATAATAAGCAGATATTATAATTTATTATACCATCACCATCACGCCTGTATTCCCCGAAGGGTTAGGCAGAGATGTACCAATGTACACCCACAGTTCACCGGTATATTTAGGACCCATGTAATAGGGGGCGAGCCTATTGCCATTAACCGGGCACAAATCCAAACTCCGAACTGCTACTGAGAATTTCATAGAAAAACCCAATAACACTTTTTGCTCGACCTGGGAATCGAACCCGGGACCCCTTGCACAGCAGTCGCACTTGCGACCACGAGACCAACGGGGCAGTTATTATAAGTTAATATAATTTATTATAAGTTGTGAAATAAAATAACGTCAACAACAAACACTAAATGAGGACAACTAATTGCTTGATATTTATTCATGAAACCAACAGAATTTAAATGTTCAATAAAAGATGAATAATAATTGTACTCTTATTTTTATTTCAATGAAGCATGTAATTATGTTTGCAATCAGCGCCAATTTGTGGAAATATTAATTCATATCACGATAGTTATTAACATTTTATTTAGCTTGCGTCACCGTATTTGTCCTCCTCATTGAACTAAAATGGAAAAGATGGATGGATTGTGTGAAAAATTATATGAAAGAGAAGGGAGTCAGTGATAGCATGACGGTTGACAGGTTGGCATGGAAGAAGAAAACATGTTGCGCTGACCCCAAGTAACATGGGATAAGGGCAGGAAGATGATGATGATGATGATTGAACTAAAATAAATCTTAACAAATAAGGGCCTCCGCCCACGACCGATTTTTTACGGCCGATTTTTTCTCGGCGAGAATGGAACGTATGGATTCTAGTACATCAACGCCCACGGCCGAGAAAAAAACGGTCCAAAAACAAAATCTACGCATCCTGGCCGCCGATTATCGGTGAAAAATAGAAAATAGGGTAAATGCTCCAGTGAATGAACACTTAAGCAATCTTCAGACTTCAAAAAATCATTACATTATGTTGCCTCTAAAGTATGCGGTTTTATATTTTGGTAATCTATGTCTACTAAAGAATATTTTTTAACTTGGTTTTACGACATAACCTGTATATAAATATATTGTAATGATCGACATCTTGATTTCCCAGTCTTCTAATAGATGGCGTTACTAGACTCACCACAATAGTTTTAAAACATTTTATTAGATGACGGACAGGTGAGGGTAGCCAGAAAATAATAAGTTGTCATGTCATGAGATGTCAATGGAAAAGAAATGCTGCGTAACGGTTGCTCCGAGTGAACTTACATTTTTCCTGGAATTAAAGTCAATATAGTTCGGGAGTTAATACAGAATAGAAATAAGTATTATCAATAGTGCAGTATAGTGAATTTGTGTGCAAATTGTCGAAGTAACCAGCTTGTGGAAACGCCCTTGTTGTTCGGGCACAATACTATTGTAATTTGAAGGTCCATCTGCGATTGATGAAATAGTGTGTCGTCATCACGGAGCTGAGTAGAGTGATCGACATATTCGCCACGGTACTTAACTGACCAGTTGGTCTCGGGGCATAGAGGCCGATCCGAAGTCTGTGACATCGAGTTCGAACCCGGCCAAGTGTTTCTCTTTTTGTTGTGCGAGACATTTTGTTTTGTTATTTATTTTGATCTTTTATTTTATTTTGTGTCAATATTATTTACTTTATTTGTTTTAATTGTTTAATGGTTAAGGTGTTAGTACTTAAGCTACATGTTACAAATTAGTAGATTTTCTTTGTTTAACTTTATCTTGTTCCATTATTATTGTTTTGGCTTGTAACTTGGAAATGCGGCTGAATATTCAGCAATATTATTATTCAAGTAAACTTGTTAAGCAGTCTTAGTTTCTTTCATTGTTCAGTTACTTGGAACCCCGGTCATCACATTGGCGCCCACGGGTTAACTGAATGAAAGATTAACAAGGTGTTTAACAGTTGTGGTTATTCAGTGTATTTAGGTAATTATTATTGTCAACAAAGCTTGGTAAATACAGCAAAAAAAAAAAAAAAAAAAAAAAAATTTTTTTTTTTAAAAATTGTTATGTTATTGAATTAAAATTGTTACGCGGACAGAAACCTACTCAGCAGATTAATTTGAAGTTAAGCGGGTTTTAATTATTATTACTGTCTGATCATGGATGTTAATGCACTGCATAAAGATGAGCTTGAGTTTGAATTGGCCTGTCGCGGGATTCTGGATTGTAGGACCGTGGCGACTATGCGGAAATTTTTGCGGGAAATTTTAGTTCGAGAGCAGTCGGGAGAGTCGTCTATTTCTTTTAAAGCTCCTAAATCTTGCATTGATAACCCAAATCATGAGATATTGATATGTCAAAAAAAATTAGCTGCAATAACTTCACTTATATCTGAACTATCGCACAGTCCCGAGCATTCGTTGTATAGACGCATACACTCTCGTTTAACACACTTGTTGAACCGTGCTAAACTTATAATACCTTCTGAGTCTGCTGACATTGAGAGTCATTTGACTTTGCTAAAGAGCATCCAGGATACCTTGTCGTCACTAAGACAGCTTGAGCAAGAAGAAGGTGAAGACGATGATGTGATTTCTGAACATGACAAAGACATCTTACAAAAGTCTCTGGGCGAAGAGGCCATGCAGATAATGGGGCAATTGGAAAAGTGCCGAAGCTCAGGGAAAACTACTTTACCAAAGGAGGAGGACACGGAAATTCACCGAGATCGAGCCTCACAGTCTACCGTTGCCAACATATATGACATGCCACGAACCGCCTTAGAGAGACCGAGTCTTTCACGTCATCCATGCTTACAAAGAACTTCTACTTTTGATAATGGCTTTCACAAACGGAAACTGGTTCCCATTAAAGACTGGGGTGTTAAATTTAGTGGTAAGGGCACTGTAAGTGTGAACGCGTTTTTGGAAAGGATCGAGGAACTTAAAGACGCGCGGAATGCTGCCGATGAAGACTTATTTCGGTATGCCATAGATTTCTTCGAAGAGGACGCCTTAATATGGTTTAGAGCCAATAAAAATTCAGTAACTAATTGGACTCAATTAGTGAGGTTACTGCTGGACACGTTTCAACAACCGTATTACCAAGAAGAGTTATTGGAGGAGATTAAGCAAAGAACCCAAAGCAACCAGGAGGGCATTCTGATTTATATAGCAATTATGCAGAACATGTTTAATCGGCTACCTACTCCCATTCCTGAAACACAAAAATTGATGATACTTAGAAAGAATTTACAACCCTATTTTCAGAGGGCCATATGCCGAGACACCTTTCATTCGGTGAGCGAATTAACGTCGATTCTAAGGATTATTGAATGCACTAAGTTAAGCTGTGACAATTTCAGAGAACCTACTCATAGTGATCGCTCTTTGGAAAAAGATTTAGCATATAAGGGAAATACTTCTAAGATAACACGGAATGAAAACACGACTGAGCTGGCAGCCATAGATAATAAGGAAGGACTAATAGCAAAATGTTGGAACTGCAGAGCTCCAGGACATCGTTTCAGGGATTGTAAGTTGCCAAAACAGAGACTCTTCTGTTATAAATGTGGACGTTTCGGGAAAACGACAAATAAATGTCCATGCAATTCTACCGATAAGGGAAACGACAAGTCGGAGTCGATGCCGGCCGATCGTACCCCGACAAGCTAAGTCATTCCACCTCGAATGACTGGCAGCAATGGCTACACACAGTTTCGATCTTTTTTAAAACAGGAAAGATCTGTAATATTAATAAGCACAGGCAAGATAATCGGTATTACGCTGAAATAAAAATTTTAAATCAGCCGTTTGTGGGATTATTGGATTCTGGCGCCACCATCTCAGTCATTTCGCAGCAATTTGCAACGAAGATCACGAAATTGGGGCTTCCAGAACATAAAGTCGAGAAGCAAATGATCTCAACGGCAGATGGCACCTACCATACGATGGATTCCATTGTTCATTTACCCATTGAGTTTACGGGAAAATATAACGTGGTAGATTTTTATATAATGGACTGTTTAAAACATGATATTATTTTAGGAATGAATTTTTTTGAGTCATTCAACTTAGCTATAGGGGCAGGGAAATCGACTGCTGACATTACGGAAATGAATGTCTCACAACCAGTAATTTCGCGGGATGAACTGACTATTCCACAGAAAGAGCGCCTTGACAAGTTGTTAAAGGAGATGGAAGCCGACATTGGTAAAGGTTTAGGAAGGACATCGTTGATCAAACACAGAATTGATACCGGGGACAGCTTACCCGTCAAACATAGACAGTACCCCTTCGCTCCCCCAATTATGGCAGAACTTGAAAAGGAAATTCAGGATATGCTAGATAATGATGTAATAGAACCCTCCTTCAGTTCATGGCGTTCTCCTGTACTACTGGTGAAGAAACCTTCGGGCAAGAATCGATTGTGTCTCGACAGTCGACAGTTAAATAAGGTTACAGTAAAGGATTCTTATCCCTTGCCTAGGGTTACAACCATTTTGGACAGTCTGAAAAATGCTCGATACCTGTCAACTATTGATCTACGATCAGCTTTCTGGCAAATACCACTAGAAGAAACAAGCAAGGAAAAGACTGCTTTTGGACTGGCAGGAAAAGGACTTTATCAGTTCAAAGTCATGCCATTTGGGCTAAGTAATGCATCTCAAACCCAACAACGTTTGATGGACCGCTTGTTCACGCCAGAATTTGAAAGTAGAGTGTTCACTTATTTGGATGACATCGTCATATGTGACGGAAGCTTTGATAGCCATTTATCGTCATTAGCACATGTAAAAAATCAACTTAAGGAAGCAGGATTAACGATCAACCTGGAGAAATGCGTATTTGCGAGATCGTCCTTAAAATACTTGGGCTATATTGTAGACAAGGAAGGATTACGTACGGACCCGGATAAAGTAAAAGCGATACTCGACTATCCTAGGCCTACAACCTACACGGAGCTAAAGCGATTTATTGGTCTAGCTAGTTGGTACAGGCGGTTTGTAGAAAATTTTGCCATCGTCGCAGCTCCACTTCATGAGCTAACTAAGGGAGGTAAAAAGACTAAATGCATTGAATGGAATAAAGAGGCCGAAGATTCTTTCTTAAATCTAAAGACTGCCCTAACTTCGACACCAGTTTTAAGAGTGCCTGATTTTACAAAACCCTTTTCTATTCAATGTGACGCATCTAACAGGGGGACTGGTGGAGTTTTAATTCAAATGTCCGAAGGTCTAGAGGTTCCCATTGCTTACACGAGCAGGAAACTGACAGAGAGAGAATGCAAGTACTCAGCCTCTGAGCGAGAACTATTAAGCGCTCTGCATGCCGTAGAACAATTTCGTCCATATGTTGAAGGGAATCATTTTAAAGTTATTACCGACCATAGTGCCCTTCAATGGCTACACCGTAATAAGGACCCTCATGGCCGTTTGGCAAGGTGGGCTATGCGCTTACAACAATTTGATTATGAAATAGTCCATCGCAAAGGCAAGTATAATACTGTGCCGGATGCTTTATCAAGAGCGACTGAAGAAATTAATATATTGGAGATAAAGCCAGAAGATAAAGATGAGTGGTATAAATCAAAAGAGGACTTGGTGCTCTCTGGGAAGAATGACTCGGACTGGGAAATTAGTCAAGGACTACTATGGAAACACATGAGATTAAAACAATTTCCCGATGAAAATGATAGTTGGAAACTTGTGATCCCAGAATCGCTACGTCAAGGAATTCTAAAGGAATGTCATGATGATCCTACAGCTGGTCACTTTGGCGTTAAAAAATCGATCAACCGCGCGAGACAGCGATATTTTTGGCCAACATTAATTCAGGACATGAAAAACTACGTACGGAAATGCGAAGTGTGTGCAAAATATAAATACTCACAAAATAGGCCATCAGGCTTAATGGGAAAGCAACGAGAAGTAACCGAACCCTTTCAGATTATATCTATGGACCTAATGGGGCCTTTTCCGAAATCTAAGCATGGTAATACTATGCTGCTAGTCATTACATGCTGGTTCAGCAAATTCTGCTTTTTGTATCCTCTCAGGAATGGAAAGTCATCAACTATAGTCCAAATACTGGAGGAAGAGATATTTTTAATGTATGGAACCCCTAGTGTAATAGTTTGTGACAATGGAAAGCAATTTGTATCCAACCACTTCAAGGATCTAGTTTCAGGATACGGTGTAAAACTATGGTATACCCCTTACTACCATCCTCAGGCCAATCCCACTGAACGGGTAAACAAAGTGATTGGATCGGCTATAGCTTCTTACGTTGAAGAAAATCACAAAGAATGGGACAAGTATATTCCACACATAGGACATGCAATCAGAACATCAGTTCATGAAGTGACGGGGAAAACACCAGCCTATTTGTTTTTTGGACGTGAGACGATGGTCCAGGGCATTAAACCCTATAGCTTTGAACCAGGCGAACCGATTACCTTTGACAAAGGGAAGTTTGAAACAAATATAGCCTTTAGAAGTAAGGTTTATGACGAGGTTTGTGAAAGGATACGGCAATCACATGAAACAAACAGCGAACAGTACAACAAAAGACGTCGCATATGTAACTATAAAGTTGGTGATCTAGTTTGGAAGCGCACTAAACTTTTGTCAAATGCTGACAAGGCTTTTATGTCTAAATTAGCCCCTAAGTATGAAAAAGCTGTGATAGCAGAAAAGATATCAGACGACGTTTACAGATTAAGGAGTTTCAGGGGCAAAGATTTAGGCAAATGGCATTCCTGTGACCTGAAACGTCTGGTTTGAATCCGGTCGGATTCTTTAGAGGAGAGGGGATATTGTAATGATCGACATCTTGATTTCCCAGTCTTCTAATAGATGGCGTTACTAGACTCACCACAATAGTTTTAAAACATTTTATTAGATGACGGACAGGTGAGGGTAGCCAGAAAATAATAAGTTGTCATGTCATGAGATGTCAATGGAAAAGAAATGCTGCGTAACGGTTGCTCCGAGTGAACTTACATTTTTCCTGGAATTAAAGTCAATATAGTTCGGGAGTTAATACAGAATAGAAATAAGTATTATCAATAGTGCAGTATAGTGAATTTGTGTGCAAATTGTCGAAGTAACCAGCTTGTGGAAACGCCCTTGTTGTTCGGGCACAATACTATTGTAATTTGAAGGTCCATCTGCGATTGATGAAATAGTGTGTCGTCATCACGGAGCTGAGTAGAGTGATCGACATATTCGCCACGGTACTTAACTGACCAGTTGGTCTCGGGGCATAGAGGCCGATCCGAAGTCTGTGACATCGAGTTCGAACCCGGCCAAGTGTTTCTCTTTTTGTTGTGCGAGACATTTTGTTTTGTTATTTATTTTGATCTTTTATTTTATTTTGTGTCAATATTATTTACTTTATTTGTTTTAATTGTTTAATGGTTAAGGTGTTAGTACTTAAGCTACATGTTACAAATTAGTAGATTTTCTTTGTTTAACTTTATCTTGTTCCATTATTATTGTTTTGGCTTGTAACTTGGAAATGCGGCTGAATATTCAGCAATATTATTATTCAAGTAAACTTGTTAAGCAGTCTTAGTTTCTTTCATTGTTCAGTTACTTGGAACCCCGGTCATCACAATATAAATATACCATCACGCCTGTATTCCCCGAAGGGTTAGGCAGAGGTGTGCCAATGTACACCCACAGTTCGCCGGTATATTTAGGTCCCATGTAATAGGGGGCGAGCCTATTGCCATTAACCGGGCACAAATCCAAACTCCGAGCCGCTACTGAGAATTTCATAGAAAAACCCAATAACATTTTTTGCTCGACCCGGGAATCGAACCCGGGACCCCTTGCACAGCAGTCGCACTCGCGACCACGAGACCAACGGAGCAGTTACGACCTGTATAACCTGTATACTTTTTTATATATTTGGCAATATATTGAAAAATACCCTAAAACCCCAGTGAATGAATGAAATTTTCCAGTAAATGTACAGCATTAGAACCAGTGAATGAACACAAGTTTTTGTTTAATTAATAGTTACGAAAAATCCTTATTATTATATCAAATGCAGTTCAAAATGGAATAAATAAATGAACATAAATCCTTAGCCTCTAAATCTGCTACAATCATTTTTTTTTTTAACAAAGTGTAAGCCTTCCATCTCTTACTTAATCATTATATACCTTCATAAGCCTAGCCAACGTCAACAATCAATTCATCATGATATGAGCCGAACGATGTCCACTGCTGGACATAGGCCTCTTCAGTAGTACAGAAGTGATTCCGTCTTCCCCGGCACCTTGTTGTCCTTAAGTTGTTAAGAAGCCATATTTATCTCATATAGGCTGACGTCCGGGAACTCATCGGTGTAGTGTCAGGTCAGTCTAGCTATTGGGTCTTTTGTTGGACTAGAGACGGGTTTTTAGAACTTCTCTACCTCCCTTAAAAGCTCTAGTTTAGACAAGATGATCCTGCCATCGTTAGTCTCCAGCTTCGTCAGCATTTGAGGTGTGTCGCGTTTGATGGATTTCAGGATCTGCCTTATAAGCCGAGCTTATTCTGACTGAACCTGCACCCACTGAAGACTGCCCGTTCCGTTCCCGTCTTTCCTTTATGAGCTTGGGAGTTAGAGTCTCAGAGCTTTGATCTATTTGTTAGTTCTCCGTTCTCTAAAATGATGATTACTAACTCAAAATGTGGTATTCATTTATTTATTGGTTACATTTTTATGATGAAAGCTTATATTTTAACATGATAAAAATGTTATAGTTCATTCACTAGATTTCATGAAATTAACGATTGGTCATTGAATTAACGGTCGTTTATTCACTGGATTTCAAACGTTTTTTAATGCCAATGCTGGAACACTCAATAATTTACTTAAAAGTAGCTAAAATTGCAAGAATGAAATTGATTTGATACATATATTATAACTACCCATTACTCGAATTTATAATTAACTTATAGTACATACTTTAATTACGCCTGCAAAGTGATATCAAAAAATTTGCGTCTGACCCAAGTCCTAAATTCTTGCCCGAACAAAGAAAATGTACACCAGCACTGCCAACTTTAAACGCTCGTCATTTTAAAACGAACAGTATCGCAATACATGAATGTTGTTACTATGCTAGAATAAAGAGCAGCAATTACAAAAAAAAATACTGCGTTGGGTAGAAGGTAATATCTTAGTTTATTATTTTTTGGAAAATACTCGGATTTGTTAATTCACTCGGGTGTGTTCATTCACTGGGGCACTTACCCTATGCGTCATGGATTTACTAGGGAAGAACGTTGTGTCATTGCTAAAGTCAAAAGTCAAAAGCAGTTATTGCGAATTAAGTGAACAATTGTGGTGTTATGTTAAGTTAGTACTTATGAGTTTGAAGCATTTGAATAATAACAATAATTTATTATTAAAAAGCTTATTTATTTATTAATAATATGGTAAATCAATTTTTTCTAAATTAATCGTCTGTGGTTTCAATAAGTAAATAATATTGTGATGATTTACGCAGGGTTTTAAATACCGGTAAATATTTATAAAATTACCTTTGACAGAGTTACCGTTAATATAAAAATAACGTTAATGGATTAAAAAAATAATATATAATCAAACGAATTTAATAAATTCTTAAGAATGAAAATAACATTCGTTTTCAACGACTAAGCTTGCTAAATATGTAATGACTTAAATCCAGGGCTTGTTAACGTTATGAAATCAAAAAATAATAATCGTTACGTAACGTTAATTTCCATGAACTCGAAAATTTTGAAAAAAGTAACTTTATAAAAACGTTATTTGATAACATTTCCAGTAATATAATGTTAATTAACATTAATATAGAATATGAATTAATCGTTATTTTTACCGTTAAATTAGGTAAGTTGCCGTTTTGTACGTTTATATTAATTGTCACTGACTAACTATATTGGGCTTGTGGTCGCAAAGCGCGTCTGATCAGCGTGAAGTCGTGGGTTCGATTACCAGGTCTAATAATAACATATACGGTTACTTTTACATTGTTCTGCAGCTGAAACACTGGAACTCCAGTCGAGTAATAGTTATTATTGCGTGTTTTTTTTTAAGACGTCTCAAAGATGTTGGAAATTCGTCACTTTTTTTTGTTAATTCGAGTTAAATGTTAGTAGCGCTCCTGTCTGATCGATTAATGTATTCTTTAAAGGCTACCTTACGCATGTATAGTCGATAAGGTTTTCACACAAATATGCCTTGACTGCAAGGAAGCGTTACTTCGCGTTCTTACTATTTCACAAATGTTTGAGTTATTTTATTTATTTTTGTTATTTATCGAAAATAATAGTGCCAATAGCTTCTATTAGGTACTATGATGGATCTCATGGCTTTTGATTTCAGAACGATGTAAAAGTAAGCGTGTATAATTCTCATTCGTAAGAATCGGGCAAAGTATTGTTAGGCACTACATTAGCGCGACGCTAAGGTGGGCGACCCGCCACACCTCCGTCATGCGCTACTTCCATCTTAGAAGGATCAATTGTTTAAAAAAACCGATAAAAATATCGTCAATAAACAATTTAACGATAAATTGTAACTTAAATAACCTTAAATCTATTAACGTTATTTTTATACTATCGGTAACTCTGTCAAATAAAAGTTGCGATATAAAATTTGTCCGCTATTTAAGCTCCTCCCTCGAAAGTCACCGACAAAAACACGGTCGTGGGCGTTGAAATTTTTGAAAAAACGGGCCCGTTTTTCTGCCCGATTATCGGTCCAAAAAAATCGGTCGTGGGCGGAGGCCCTAAAACAAATTGAAGAGTCTGTTTATAATGTCTAAATACCAGCTTTTTACTAAATACATATGAATGTTTGCACGGTACGAGTAACTACTAAAAAGGTATTCTTATTTTGTCTTTTTGTGTATCTGTTTGTTATAGCTGATCTCCTAAACGGCCGGACCGATTTTGACGGACAGATAGCTGATGTGATAAGATGTAACTTCATCATTATTACATCAGCCGCAGGACGTCCACTGCTGGACATAGGCCTCCCCCATAGATTTAATATAAGATGTAACTTAGGCTACTTTTATATTAGAACAATAAATATTCTAGGCTATAATCTATCTCTGTACCAAACATCCAGACGTTCTGGCGTGACTGCGTAACAAACATCCATCCATACCAAACTTCCACATTTACAACAGTAGGAAGATTATTACTACTGCCTCGCTAGCCTAGTGGTCTTAAGCATGACTGTTACGCTAGAGGTCTTGGCTTGGTTGGGGTGGAAAAAAGTGTTATTGGGGTTTTCTATGAAATTCCCAGTAGCAGCTCGGAGTTAGGATTTGTGCCCGATTAATGGCAATATGTTCGCCCCCTATTACATGGGACCTAAACATACCGGAAAACTGTGGGTGTACATTGTTACACCTCTACCTAACCCTTCGGGGAATACAGGCGTGATGGTATGTGTGTGTAAGATTAATCATCAATCATCTGCTAAATATCATGTCTTCTTTGTCCCCAGAGCATAGTCTTCCGTGTGAAACGCCACCCACTAGTGGCCGGCTTTGAGCAGTGCGTGTCTTTCGGCGCCTTCAACTCAGAGCAGCAAGAAGTGGTCTACAACATCTTCTGTCTTTGCGCGATGTACTTCTTGCCGCTGATCGTCATTACCGTGTGCTACGTGTGTATCTTCTGCGAGATACACAGAAGCAGCAAGGAGTTGGATGGTAAGGGATTTTATTGTATAAATGTCATCTACGTTTGCGCAATTTGTGATGAGCAGTTATCATAAAAAGAAAATAAAAAGAAAATAAAAAGAAAAAAGTCTATTATTGTATGTCTGTTTAATCAGCATTGTAATGAAAAAACGAATATAAATTGAGAAATAAGCTAAGATATAAACTATCCATAAGAATTCAATTAAAAAACAAAAAAATATACCAATGATTTAAGAACCTCCTCCTTTTTTTGAAGCCGGTTAACTAAATGGCATGAAAAGATATCCCATTAGAATATTTCCAACAGGCAGGCAGATTGTCACACGGAAAGGGAATGCTTCGCCTCCGGTCCAGGTAACAACCAGCCCTTGGATTACAGGAAGTGTCAACCAATTGGGTAGATGACACCACTAATCAATTGACGTACTTTTTATGAGCTGTCAAAACGCCATTCACCCATAGATTTTCTATGACAATACTCAACTATGACGTCACTTTTTTGTCATCTCAATTCACTAACTATTTATTGATTTCAAAGCAACTAAAAATCGATTATAGGGGAGAGTCGGCTATATCGTACCACTTTTTACTTCAACTTAAATATTTCGACTATGATAAGACTTACAATAATGAATGAATATGCAAAATAAAGTTCAATATTTTGCCTTGCTTAGACAGAGAAATCAGTTCCATACGTTTACTCAAACATTCTTAAAAATGTGTTTTTATAAAGGACTACCATCGGTACGATTTAGCCGACGAGTCGTTTTAATCGTACCACTGAGTTTTTAAATCGTACCATAGGTGTTTAAGCCGTACCACTGAATTAAAGACAGTTAAAATTTTAACCAAATTATTTATTTTTAACTCTCAGGTGATAAAGGAACAATGTTATCAACACAACTATGCTTTCTCATATGAATAACATGATTAAACTACAATTTTGAGATCAATCATCACAACTATAATAATAAAGAGAATAGTATAAACCATATTCATAAAGTAACGTGAAAATATAAACAGTTTTATTTATATTTTTATAGTTAGACCAAACATGTGTGTTTCAAGATGAAGAATATGCTCGGCTAATTTATTTTCCGTTTCGACATCGAAGATAACCGTCTCCCTTTTTGGATTTTTGTATCAACAGCAATCTTATTTTTCTTCTTTATATAGGATTGTAGGTTTTGGAATAGAAGAAATCTTTGAAATTTTGTTCAAACTCAATTGTTCTTTTCGTAAGTCACGAGAGCTCTTTCTAAATCCTTTTCATTTCAACTATAATATTTTATTTTAGCGTTAACCCTAACGCTAAAACATAACAATTTAGCTAAAAAATAAAATTAGCTAGTAAATTCATATAGGTACTTTTGGACTAGTCGACTTAATCGTACCAGTACAATTTACCAAACTACGAGTGGTACGATTTAGGGAACTAGGCCCTTTTTCAAAAAAACCCATCAATCCAGCATAGCCTCAAAACTTAGACACGCCACAAAAATCACAAATAATCTAGCATAAAACTGTAATAGAATAATGCAAACTGTGTGTCTATAGCTTACCTTTTTTTGGAGTTATATGCTTACGAATTTACAAGAATATTTACATCAACTCCCCCTAAAAATTGTTTTTTTCACTCACGCGCACAGTTGTTAACTCACATCATTTGCAAATGGCGGAAGGCGGAGGGGTGGCGCAGAGCCACGATTTGGTGTACCCAGTGTAGAAGAATTTACCCATTTAATGGAAAATTTAGAAGTGGTACGATTAAAATGGCAGTACGATATAGCCAACTCTCCCCTAATAGTTATTTAAAAAATCATCGGGTTTTTAGTGCTAAAATTAAATGTTTTTTTGTGAAGTTGTTTCTTGAAATTATTGGTTAGTGGTGTCATCTACCCAATTGTTTGGACATTTCCTGGAAAGGAGATTGGCACTCGGACCCAACAAATGGAGCATTTGATTGGAAACCAATACATCAGCGTTCAACTATAGTTATCTATTTTCAACATATAATCGCTTTAAAAAATCCAAGCAAGCACGCCACACGCGGCCCTTTACATTTTTAACTTTTTAATAAAAGTATTTTTAACGTAACCGACTTAAAGCTCACACTTGAATGGCAAATTACTTTCTGTGGCGGAGCCGTGATGTGACACTGAGTGATAACATTTAAAGTTCTACTTTTGTGATTCAAAGTAAGTTAATATTAATTTCTATTATCTACTTATGACACAGTATTACCGTCTGTCCGTTTAACACCCAACTTCAGAGTGAAAGCATTAACATTCATGACGAAGTTTGCTAACAAAACCACAATTCGCCTTCAAGCGTTAATAAAATTTTAGCCTTGTCTATTTGCATCCCCTTCTTTCATATGCGTGTAAGTAACGTAAATTATAGCTCTGTCTCTTGTCTCCGAAAATATACAATTTCAACTCAGTACTTAAAGTTATTTGTGTACTTTAATCTGTTTTTAATTTAATTTGAAAAGGTTCATAAAATAGGACGCGTAAAGCGTGTGACAATATTCTACATTTATTTTTTTCCCTCGACTGCCTCGTTAGCCTAGTGATCTTAAGCGTGACTGCTACGCTTGAGGTCTTGGGTTCGATTCCCAGGTCGAGCAAAGTGTTATTAGGTTTTTCTATGAAATTCTCAGTAGCAGCTCTTAGTAAGGATTTGTGCCCGGTTAATGGCAATAGGCTTGCCCCCTAATACATGGGACCTAAACATACTCGCGAATTGTTGGTGTACTTAAGTACACCTCTGCCTAACCCTTCGGGGAATACAGGCGTAATTGTGTGTGTGTTTTATTTTTCAGGCGTCTACAATCTTTGGAAAATGGTTCTAGCCCGTTCTTTCCCATGTTGAACTACCTTTTGATAGACGCAACTAGATTTTATTTTGTGTCTTTGGGTTTCGTACCCGAAGGGTGTCAACGAGACCCTTTTACTAAGCCTCCGTTATCCATCCGACTGTCAGTCCATCTGTCAGTCAGCGGGCCGTATCTCGTGAACCGTAATATGAGGAAGTTCAAATATTCACAGAGTGCGTCTTTTTAAGAAAAAAAACAAGTCCCAAAATAAACGCTTTTTTTTCAATGCAGTTTTAATTAGTGTACTTTCGGTGTTAACCCTGAGTATGCGAGTCCAACTAGCATTTGGCCGATTCTTGTAAATTACATTCAAACGTAACTTTTAATGAGCTAATTATTATATCTAGATCGTGATGTCCCACTGCTGGGCAAAATCCATTCCCAATTCATCATTAATAATCTTTGGGACAAGCCCGCCACACTGTTCCCAAACCACTGCAACTCCTGTAAACCAGAATCAACAGTGGCGACCACAAAAAAAGCGCCGAGACAATGAAGCTCGACGAGTCCCGGAGAAACGATTCAACTGTCTTGGATCCCGCAACGAAATTAATCAGAAAAGATTAGCGGAGGAGTAAGAAAAATATAATTTCCACTTCCCACTCCCAATTCATCATTGCAAGCAAATCGAAATTAACAGTTTTAAACGTTCAGGAACCTCCAGAAGGTCAAGGTTGCTGCGTAGTAGCTAAGGAGCACTATACCTACTTGTAATATCTAAGCTATAAATATCGACCAGCCTCCTCAAATGTCTCGGTCGTGTATAACAAGCTATTTCACTTACCGGCCACTTAGCGTACAACAACATCTACCTTATAACCCAATTAAGGTCATTTCATCATCGTTCAGAGACTATTTATAAAATAGCAGAAAGCTGTAACTATAAAAAATATAACACACAGTCACGCCTGTATTCCCCGAAGGGTTAGTCAAAGGTGTACCAATGTACACCCACAGTTCGCCGGTTTAGGTCCCATGTAATAGGGGGCGAGCCTATTGCCATTAGTCGGGCACAAATTCTAACTCCGAAAAATATCATAAATAAATCAAAAGCGTTGGTTTCATCACGTTTTCATCATTTCTTTCGGGACAATATTTTTTTCATCCGTGTGTATTTTGGTGTAAAACTAACTGAAATATTGGTATCATAGGCAATATTTTCTTTTGAACTTCGAATGATTTTTCTTTTTTTATATACCTACTATCAAATGGGGTTAGTTGTTCAGTGTTAACATAATATTGTTTGTTGCCAAAAAGCACTCAATTTGTTTTCATTCACATAAACACACATACCTTAATTAACGACAGGCCGTTCGTGTTCTACGCGCGCCTCAAAGAGACGTCAGCAAATCAATCGGAGGGGCCAGTTAGGGCCGATGCCTGCCGGGGCTGCGGGTTGATCGAAAGAGATACTGCGCCAAAGGGAACAAGAAGGAACATGGATGGGTTTTAGTTAGTAGAAGCCTGAAACTCCCTCAGTCATTTGCTGATTTCCCATCCTAAAAAATATATAAATAAAACACACAAAATCCTAACACCGAGCTGCATAGATAAACCTAACACTGCTCGACCTGGAAATTGTACCGTAGCAGTCGCGCTAGGCAAACAAGCCAGTTTTTTTTAAAACATATCTTTTACTATACATATAAATGTATATTTTTAATTTTATTCTAATTAACTGCCTCGTTGGCCTAGTGGTCCTGAGTGCGACTGCTACGCTAGAGGTCCTGGGTTCGATTCCCAGGTCGAGCAAAAAGTTTTATTGGGTTTTTCTATGAAATTCTCAGTAGCAGCTCGGAGTCTGGATTTGTGCCCGGTTAATGGCAATAGGCTCGCCTCCTATTACATGGGACCTAAATATACCGGCGCACTGTGGGTGTACATCAATACACCTCTGCCTAACCCTTCGGGGAATACAGGCGTGATGGTATATATATAATTCTAATTAACGATTTAGTGTAACTTCTGGCAACAAACTATAAGGTATATAATTTTAATGTTAAAATCCCTTTTAAAAACTAGTTTTGATTCACTGTATGTTTCCATTCAACCCGACCGACATTAGAAATCTATTTTTAAATCAAATGTATTGAATGTCTCTCTGAAGTACCTGTAATAACGTGAACTAGAGAATTGGAGACCGTGGCTATTAATATTATAAAAGGGTCAAGTGTGTGCGTAAGAGGTAATCTCTAGAAATACTGCTCCGATTACAAAAAATCTTTATTGATGGAAAGCTAGACTATTATCGAATGTCATAGGATATCTTTTATGATATACTATACGTAGCTGCCCCTACCCCTCGTTCAATTATTCTTTAGTTGCTAGCGTGATATTCAATACTATTTTTTCTGTATTTAAAATCTTCCTCTTAAAACAGTCTACCTATTAATGAAAATCCGTTGTGTAGTTTGGATTATATAAGCGTACAGCCTTCTGTACGCTTATATAATCCAAACTACGCAACGGATTTTCATTAATAGGTAGACTTGGCACATGATAACCTCTGTCCTTACAGAGGTTATCATGTGCCAAGTAACTGGGTTGTGGAGGTCAGATAGGCAGTCGCTCCATGTGAAACACTGGTATTCAGTTGCATCTGGTTAGATTGGAAGCCGACCCCGATGAAGCCATAGGCAGACGCTAGTAAATGATATAAAAAAAAAAGTATTATTGTATGTGTGGGACGCTCTGCTGCATGGTAGACTAACAATTTAAAGAAGGTGGCGGGCAGTGGATGTATTCGGGCTGCCCAGAGCCGGGATGGTTGGCACTCTTTGGGGGAGGCCAGTCGACGGCTATAAGCTGTTATATTGATTATGTTGTCTAACTCAGTCTGCATTCCTCAGAAAAACGCGTGCATCGCAGCAGTGTAGGCCACGTGCGCCTGCGCCGCTCCGACAGACGCGTGTTGGAACGCGCGCGTCGCCGCACGCTGCGCATGACCGTCACCATAGTCGCCGTGTTCGCTCTCTGCTGGCTACCCTACGCTACTATCACCATGTGGTCAGTATATGAAGGGCTACCATCTGCCCAAGAATTATTCCGACAAGTCCCATTGTTTTGTCCCAAAAAAAAAAAACTTTTGTTAAAAAAAGTTTGATCTCTCCCTCTTTTAGCAACTCGGGGCATAAAGTTGGAACTGTTCTCTCATTGAAAAATAACTTTAGCTTTGGAAGTCGTCATCTGGTCATACACTAGATGTATGAACGTGGATGATGGCGTTTTGTGGTTTCTGCCTACACCCATGGGGAAAAGGTGTGAGTTTTTGTGTGTATCAATGCTCGTTTCTGTCAGTTCATCAGTTTATGTATGTGTGTAGGTACTGCCGGGGAGGTATCAGATACAGAACCAACGCGCTTTCCGAGACGAAGGACAACAGTTCCCTCTAACAGACCCGAAAAAGTAGAAGATAGCTATGTAACAATATCACTATCTTCCAAGCTCCGGGCTGCTACTAAAAAATTCCCAATGGGAAAACCCAATATGACTATTGCCCTCCGTATTTGCCTACGTGACAAGCAGAGCAGTCAAGTTGATATGTCACATCAAGCTAAACTATAAAGCTCTTTCCAGGTACATGGTAGACCGTGAGTCAGCAGCCCGCGTGTCTCCAAGAGTGCAAGACCTGCTCTTCGTGATGGCAGTCTCCAACTCCTGCATGAACCCGCTGGTGTACGGCTCCTACACCCTGGACATCAAGGGTCTACTGCGGAGACTGCTGAAGAAGACCTGCTGCCACTCCTCAGCCGCTTCTGATACGATAGGTATTTGAGTTAGATAGTTATTTATGGCTAGCTCTTTATTATATTGGATTTATATGTAACTAGCTATATACCCCGCTATGTCACCCGCGTTCACTTACGTCTTTAGTTACCGCTCGGCTCCCGTAAGTCGCAGCG
This sequence comes from Caradrina clavipalpis, assembly GCA_932526535.1. NCBI lineage: Eukaryota > Metazoa > Arthropoda > Insecta > Lepidoptera > Noctuidae > Caradrina > Caradrina clavipalpis. The sequence goes on from OW052101.1 coordinate 1,878,992, forward strand.
TGATGTTCTATACGGATACACCTTTCTCTTAAATAACTCTATGTATCAATGGAAAATCCGTTGCGTAGTCTAAAAGATTTAAGCGTACAGACGGCGGGAAACGACTTTCATTTTAAATTGTGTAGAGATCATTATATATGTTGCAGTCAAAACTCTTAACCAGTCAAAACTACTATTGACTAGCAAAATTAGTCATAACTACTTTTGACTGGAGAGGTTGGTCAAAAGTGGTTTTGACTGAAAAATATTGGTTATTAGTACTTTTGACTGCAAATTTGCGGTTAAAAGTACTTTTGACTAACGCTCTTCGTCAAAAGTAGTTTTAACTGCAATAAAGCATCAGTCAAAAGCACTATTAACTTGTTAGATGCTTAAAATGCATAGTCGAGGAGCCCCGCTTAAGGGTTTACAAAAAAAATAACCACGAAGTGGATGGCGGGGTCTGTTCGCTCGCTTCGCTCGCTCTCTAGACCCCGCCATCCCCTTCTAACCTAACCTGTCCGAGTCGGGGTGCCCCAAGTCCTGAGCTCGCTTTGCTCGCTCTTTCATCCTATAATTTACTTTAATAAAGAATAGATATTATTAATTATTATTGCAGATTAGTGACTGATTTTTAAGAGTTTTGACTGATTCGAGCAGTCAAAACCACTTTTGACGGAATCACTCAGTCAAAAGTACTTTTAACCAGCTCCATTGGGCAAAAGTACTTTTAACTGTTATTTTAGTCAAAAGTATTATTAACTAAAGCATACGGTCAAAAGTACTTTTGACTGATTTTGCTAGTCAATAGTACTTTTGACTGGTTAAGAGTTTTAACTGCAACATATATAATTCTCTCGACTGAATTTTGGTCACGTAAGCCATCTCTATAGAGATTAGCCTAATACGCAGGAGATATTATAGTGCACACTGTAAAGTAGATAGGTGTCAAGGTGAAGGGATCTTACGACTGTTGAAATTTGAAATACATATATTTTGTACTTCGTTTACTGGTTATTAATTTATTATTATATCTTTGGCAGTGGTAGTTTCGGTCTTTCATTCAAGTCTTTGCTCAGCAGTGGATGGCTATAGGTTGATTGGTGATGATTCACTTCTTTATATTAAACCTAGCATCTATCTCGCAATATAAACATCTATAATTTCTTTGTATTCAGCTTCTACAGTACCTACTATGTAGAACTACCTCTGCCTGCCATAAAAAATCTTCCGTCTACTTCATAAAATGTAATAATAGACAGTAATATTTTGGCAGTGTTTAATTTAATTAGTAGTTATTTAGTTAATTCCGTATTTTACGACTATAATATTAGGGTGCAGCAATCTTGTATGACATATGTCATAAATATCGGTTTTATTAAACAGCACTTGTCAAGACAATTTGTCAATTTTGACAAAAAAGTCAGGTTGTCAGCTTTATTAAACAGGGCACTGGTTAATTAGATTGTTTGACAAGTTACTTTGTCATAGTTATATAACCTAACACAGACAAAACTCGCGAGCAAATTCTACTTGCGTTATAAATTCCAACCTGTCTTCTATTCTAACGAGAATTTGTAATGGTCAAAGAGAAGTACAATCAAATAAACATAATGTAGCTCAGTACCTACGGATGTATGGTTAGCTAAATATTTCGCCAGACTAGTGAGCTTTCCAACTAAGGATTTTCATGAATTTCAGTTAAACCACATTTAGCTACGTAACGTTGATAATCGTTGTTGGAATCAGAGTTGTGGTTATTTGATTTACACTTTGTAATGATGTTGAATGCTTAAGGCGTACGCAGACCGGTGCGGCATGGCAAGAGATTTAATTTTTTACTAATAAACATTTTCAATGCCGCGGCATTATTTTAAATCATAGCAATTTATGTCGTATAAGCTTCTGCCAGCGACTTCATCGCGAAAAAGTTGACATATTATCCCACGGGAACCGTACATTTTTTCGGGATAAAAAGTAGCCTATGTGTTATCCCGCACTATTATCTGTCTCAGTACCAAATTTCATTAAAAACCGTTGAGCCGTTTGAGCGCGAAGAAGAGACAAATATACAAACTTTCGCATTTATAATATTAGTAGGAAATAGGATATCGATAGGTTTAAATGTCCATTAGTAAACATTTAAATCCCTTGCCTTGCCGTGCCTGTCTGCGCAGGCCTTTAATGGTCGGTTTACACTAATACGTGGCAGGCATAACAATACGCGCGCTATCCAACTTATTTACTGCACTATATCGAGCCATTACCGCCGACTTAGCGTAACCGACAAAAACCAAATTTTACAGGAGAAGGTTTTTTTAAAATATTTTTGCTAATAATTGAGCTATTAATGTGAATTAGCATTTGCTATAACTTAAATAACTAATTTATTTTGACGGGAAGGTCGACGAGGCATGGTCCGTTATAGTTTAAAATGTCTTTTGCGATGAAAAACGCAGTTTAGGCAGTAGGCCTGTCTTTGGGCACACGCTTGTGCACCAAAAATATCTCTATTGAGATTCGCCGCCGTGACCAAAACTTGGTCGGGAGAATATTATTATTATTCCTTTTCATGCCATCCATTACGCCTGTGGGTGTATTCCCCGAAAGGTTAGGCAGAGGTGTACCAATGTGCATCCACAGTTCGCCAGTATGTTTAAGTCTCATGTAATAGGGGGCGAGCCTATTGCCATTAACTGAGCACAAAGCTCAGCACCGAGCTCCTATTGGCAGAATTTCACACCTATTATACCTTTTCCTTCCTAAAAAGTGTTTACAGCATCGTCTACCGTTAGCTTTGCGTGTCGGTTCAGTGTGAAGTGACCTTAATAACCGGTGTCTAGAACACACTAGAACTTTAGTCATAGAGAGTACAATATTTGTGTTGTTTGCAAAACGAAATAGTTTAGAATTTAACATGATAGTTTAACGTGAAACATTAGAGGCAAACTGAGAGTAGTTTATGTAGATACGTGTAGTAATAACATGTTATAACAAGATACAGGAGTAATACTAGTTAGTAATGTCGAAAGGTCAATGGTAGTGCGAAAGACGCCGAAACAAAAATTCGTTATGAGATGAAAATTGTAAATAACACATAATAAACGAACTTTTGTTTCGGCTACACTACAGGCTACAATGCTGAAATACTGTAGGCTAACTTTTGGCTAACTATACTACTTTACAGGACTACATAACATACCATCACGCCAGTATTCCCCCAAGGGTTAGGCAGTGGTGTAACTAATGTACAGCTATAGTTCATCGGTATGTTTTTAAGTCCCATGTAAAAGGGGGCGACCCTATTGCCATTAGTCGGGCACAAATCCTAACTCCGAGCTGCTACTGAGAATTTCATAGAAAAACCCGACAACACTTTGCTCGACTTGCGAATCGATTCCAAGACCTCTAGCGTAGCAGTCCCGCTTAGAACCACGAGGCAACAGCGAGACATTATGTTATTTGGAATAGTAGACAGTATAATATACTGTTTCAATTTAAATGGCGGTAGTGTAGCTGTTGTTACAAATTCCCGAAGGGAAAGCGGTAGGAACCGAGTTGTACGCAAATCTTGCTAGTCAGTAATGTTCAATTGCATTGTTTAACAAACCATCATCATCATTATCATATCAGACGCAGGACGTCCACTGCTGGACATAGGCCTCTCCCAAAGATTTCAAAAAAGACCGGTTGAAAGCGGCTTGCATCCAGCGTATTCCTGCGATCTTAATCAGGTCGTCCGTCCACCTTGTGAGTGGATATCCTAAGCTCGCTTAATAAGGTTTAATTTACGTTCTTTGTACAGGTATCGACGGCTCTGGATCAAGCTCTATGAAGAATAGGAATATAAATCTGGAGACACCGCTTGTGAAATCTATGAAGGTAAATGTTTGTTAAATTGTTTCTTCTCCTCCTTCTCGAGTCGTAATACCACTGCTAAACGTCATGATGTTCCCGTGCACCATATTCTCCACGACAGAGCTGCTTCCACCTCCCTCGTACCACGGCATGGCTTAGAGCATCTGTAATCGTCGTGTTTAGACTTTTGGCTATTTGGTCTGACCATTTGGTTTGGTTGTTAAATTGTTACTTAACTATAATTTTGTAACACACTCCAAGTCAAATTTATTTATTTTAATTACTCTATTAAAAGGCACTTTTGAACGTCATTTTTTTTTAAGGATGGGACATCTTGCTTGGCCTCTTCCTCTCTGGGTGGAGAAGGGAGTGGGTCTTACTGACCTAAATCCATCCGTGTTCCACCGAATGCCCTCTGCGTTCCAGGGCCGCGGTGACTCTTGCAAACAAAACTTCGCAACCCTGGCAAGCACCCGCGTAAATCTCAACCTAACAATACATTTTGCCCACAGAGTAACAAAGTCCGCACCCGCCTCGGTGTCCGCTTCGCCGAGACCTCCCTGACAGCGGTGCCCTCCCGGCTGGAGGTGCCGAAGGTGGCGAGAGGTCCTGCCTGACATCCACCCCCACGCCTCCGCTGCGCCGAGCACGAGCGCTGTCGAGTGCTGAACCAGTATTACAGTGATAAGATCGCCACAGTTTAATGATAAGCGGATTACAGTACCCGGACGCAGCGTTCATTGAAAACAAAAGTTGCACAACATTGTTTTGGAAACATGTTTTTTTTGCAGAAACATGTTACAAGACATACTGATTGAATGTGAAACATGTTCATGACAGCAAAGAACAATGTTTCAGTAATGTTGCAAAACTTTTGTTTACCATGAATACAGGGTATGTTTTATGTAAGACACTTTGAGCTTTAGAAAGAGACAACAATGCGAATGACAGAAATGACGCTCTACAATGCCATTTTTTCTCTAAATTTTGATGTGCTGTATTATATTATTTATTTATTTACATACATAAAGCTACATTCACGCAATTCGGTAATATAGTTACTAGTTAGAATAATAAATTAGATAAACGAAGTGACGAAGTTTTTACTGCCAAGTTGGTCACACGGTCACAAGCGCGATTGCTGAGTGAAGGAAACCAGGACGGGTTCAATTCCTAGGTCACGCTTGAATTTTTTCCCATTACGATTTTTTCAACAACAGCCCGGTTTTTGGTGCCTTGGAAAGCACGTAAAGCCGTTGGGCCTGATTCTCCGCGGTCGTGTCGGATTGCCTTCCCATCGGACTATGAGAGTCAGGGAAGGGGGAGTGCACCTGTATTTGCATACACACTTGTTCACTATAATTTCCGCTGCGTATTTGACTAGTCTCCATTTAGATTGGCTACCGTGACCGAATCGGTCTGGAGAATAGTTTTTTTACTAAGTTAGAATACTAAGATTATTATGTCCACGTGGAAAGTCAGACAGGGATCGAAGGATAACTCATGTAAAGGCACAGACAATGCTTTCAGTGTACAATTACTAAACCTAAGACACGTGGGATGTTGGATTAGTTCGAACACCACAAATGTCTTACAAAAAGAAACCCTATGTCATTGAACTTACGTGTCAAACATGAGAAATACCCAAAAGAATTACATCCCAATTGTAGGTAGGATTTTATATGATCTGCGGCAAGACATCAAATTGAAGTTTGTAAAAAAATAAAAAGCTAAAGTTTTTTTTGTAATAACATTTTAATAAAGCTTTAGCTTAGCATTATTTCTGTCGCTGTCGCACTTTTGTCAAACTATAAGTGCTAGATAAAGACAGGAATATAATATCTAAGCCTCAGTACGTGGTAAGTAAGGTTTAATTTCGGCTTAAGAACAAGGTCCCAAATTGAGGTGGCTTTTCTTTTATACTTAAAAATAATATGCTTTTTGATTTATTCATATAGGTAATTGCTTTAAGTGCTTTTTTAATATCAAATTTCATTTTTTCTTTCTCTGTTACCATGTTATCTTTTCAACACCTTTGATTGACTGGTAGAGAATGCCTAAGGCATTAAGTCCGCCATTATACTTTTTGTTACATTAAAGTTTAAATAAATTGATTAATGCTCCTATGTAATCCATACTAATATTATAAATGCAAAAGTAACTCTGTCTGTCTGTCTCTTCTTCACGCCTAAGCCACTGAACCGATTTCAATGAAATTTAGTACAGATATAGTCTGGGACCCGAGAAAGGACATAGGATAGTTTTCATCCCGGAAATCCCCCGGGAACGGGAACTATTAATCCACGCGGACGAAGTCGCGGGCAAAAGCTAGTACTGTAATATTTTTGTTGTATAATCAAAAACAGAATTGAGAACTTTTAATTAAGTAGTTGGTTTCAAACTTCACATTTATAACAAGTAATAAAATTTTAAATTTTAAGTAACCCCTGACAAAAGAATAAAGATCCTTACCGCAGCTAACAAAAGAGATGATAACCTTAAAACGGCTGAACCGATTTTGATAAAATATATCTATAAACCATGGCTAAGAAACCTGCTTTCAAATAAAAAAAAACTCATTTATATCGGTTGACCCGTTTCAGAGCTACGGTGCCACAGACAGACACACAGACACGTCAAACTTAATACACCACTCTTTTTAAGTCGGGGATTTTATTGAAATACGTCAAAATATAATTCGTTTTCTACACATACGAGTAATTCTGATATTGAGTTTCAATAATTGAATTCATTAAAATATAATTATATTGTTCGGTGAAAACGAATGAACGCAAAATTAAACTGTAATTTAATTGAGAAGACTGAATAATAAAGGTTTCGAGAGATAGATAATATTGGAAATAACGTGTAAATAACATATTGCTAATAGCATTTAGCATTCGCAGTCTAACGAGATCATATTATTTTGAATTTGAACATCAAAGGTATGTAATTTAAGCTTTAAACGATTTTGCAAATTAAATACTTTAAAATTTATAAATTTTCATGAACGTCCGGTAAATACAGAACCATGTTACTCTCTTGAAATGTGTGAAGAGAGGGTTCAAGTTATAATGGTTTTTGTATGGACACATAAGTGAATGTTATTGAAGAACATTTCTAAGTGTTGTCGCACACTGAGCAACTAAAGGTTGTCGTAGCAAAGCCACTATTAGTCGCCGCAAGTTGTGCACGAATTTTTTCATATTTTTTTATTCGGCGATAAGATATCAATCGTCGTTATGCAATCGTTGTAAGCAGGGTTGCTGTGCTCCGGTTTGCAGGGTATGGGTGCCGGTGAGACAAGCTCATGAGACAAGCTCATGAGACATTTCAACTATGTCTCTGGTTTGGCAATGCATTTGCAAGGCCTCTAGTATTGCAGATGTGTATAGACAGGTGTGGCCATTTAATATCAGGTGGGCCGTTGGTATGTTTGTCATCGAATGATGTAAAAAAGAATAACTTACGGGATTATGTTAAAATTTTTGAAGTCGCGTAACGCAGCCTTCTTTATGTGGTACCGATCGCAAAGCCTCTAGTGTAGTCGCCCTTAGTGGTTCAGTGTGCTTTAACACTAAGCCTTTCCCCCCACGACCGACATTTTGACCGATTTTTAAAATTATTCTGAATTGTCACCCTACATCGGAAAAAAATTTTAAGGGTCTGCCCCCACGACCGATAGTCGGCGTTTTTTGTCGGTGATAATGGAACATATGAATTCCAATACCAATGTACACGGCCGACAAAAAATCGGCCAAAAATCGGTCATGGGCGGAAAGCCTAATAGTGAGTATTTTTGCATCACCGCAATAATTCAAGCTAAGTGTTGTATAAATTAATTAAGTATAATTAAATGATTTATATTATTAGGTAGAACGCAAATTTAATGGTTTAGTTAGTAGATTTTTACTTACTTAAGCAGCATTTCTTAAAGTATGGGTCGCGAGCGAATATATAATGGGTCCTGGGAGCCTACCAACATCTCTTAAAACAATATTATTTTAATATTACTTAGCCTTGTGTACAGTCGGATTTGCAACGTTCGGCTCAACGCCGAAAGTTAAAAGTCCAACAACTGAAATTACAAAGAATTATTTAAATGGTAGTAGACTTCCTGAATAATTTTTATTCCATAAGAAAAGAACTCTTGGCTTGACAGCCAGAGTTCCGAAAAGGTTTTGTGAAATGGTTCGCGGTCCAGTCAAGTTTGGGAACCATTGACCTAAAGAGTTTTTACTAAGTACATATCTTAGTAAAAACTCTTTATCTGAACTCTAGGTATCAGTGTAATCGTTCATTTGTTTTATAAATGTCAGAACTTTGCTTACAAGCAAAAATACATGTTCAATGTTGTGCATCTTGTTAATATTGCAAAGAAAATATGGAAATAAAATTGACGTCACATCTAATACTTTGTGGTTTTATTTACTATCCCACTGCTGGGCAAGAGTCAACCAAAGAAAACATTGATGAATTGTGTGAAGATAATATAAAGATGATAAGAAGTAAATGGGAGTCACTGATAGTATGACAGTTAAATGACGTCCAAAAGTGCTTTTTAATGGTGTAACTGAAATAAATGATTTGACTTTGATAGGATAGAATGAAAGAAGGAGAAATATGTTACGCCAACCAAGTAACATGAGACAAGGGCGGGAAAAAAGCCTCTTCTCATTCAGAGGGAGCTCGAGCATTGATCAGCATCCTTGCTTGCATACAAAATGTTTGGGTGAATCGTTTTTGGCGGGTATATCAATTGATACTGCCCCGTTGGTCTCGTGGTGGCAAGTGCGACTGCTGTGCAAGGGGTCCCGGGTTCGATTCCCAGGTCGAGCAAAAAGTATTATTGGGTTTTTTCTATGAAATTCTCAGTAGCAGCTCGGAGTTTGGATTTGTGCCCGGTTAATGGCAATAGGCTTGCCCTATAATACATGGGACCTAAATATACCGGCGAACTGTGGGTGTACATTGGTACACCTCTGCCTAACCCTTCGGGGAATACAGGCGTGATGATGGATGGTATATTATATCAATTGATTGGTTCCCGTTGGACAATATACCTTAACATGCACAAAGTTAAAGGAAGAAGCAAAAAGCAATGTTTAAAAAATTAAACACACGCACATTAAAAAGCTTTTTTTTTAACTATGCCTCACACTAGGAATTTCTCCTGAATCGTGGGTGCGTTTACAAACAAACTCACATACACAAACAGCCAGACCCGGAAAAAATATCTATAGGCCATACATACATTTGTTATGTGCGGGAATCGAACCCGCGACAAGCAGCAGGTAATCGCTCAGCCACTGCGCCAACCGTGCTGTCTAACTCAACTCAACTGTGCTGTGTTTAATAATAAAAAGTGAAGTGAAGTGAAGTGGTGTGGAGTGTGTGTGTGTAGTGTGTTTAAAGGTCTAAGAAAAATGCAAACGAAATCACGAGCAAAAGCTAGTATTTTAATAAGCTCAATCAAGTCTTGTCAATCCTTGTGGTAGACTATCAACTTCTTTTTATATTAAAACACAGTTTTTTTTAATAAGGTTGTTAAGATTGTTCAAATAAGGTTGTATATGGCTCAGCCAGTCAGAATCTCTATAGTACCACCCAATTTCCGATACGTCAATGTGTATTTAACTTCGATGAAGTTTTCATTTGTCTTTGTACTTAATAATCTCTTGGATTATAATCCATCAAGTGATCTCTTTGCGGATGAATGGATGAAGATTATTGATATGTCTGATACTGTGAGAGGAATTTATGAAACGGATGACTTTGAGATATCTATATGTATGTTTTAACAACTGTTGTTATAACTGCCTCGTTAGCCTAGTGGTCCTTGCCGGGGCTGCGGGTTGTTCGAAAGAGATACCGCGCCCCCGGAACGCAAAGGGCACATGAAGGAACATAGACGGGTTTTAGTCAGTAAAAGTCTGACACAGGGGGAAATTATTTGATGATTTCCAGTCTATAAAAAAAAAGCCTAGTGGTCCTAAGCACGACTGCTACGCTAGAGGTCCTGGGTTCGATTCCCAGGTCGAGCAAAAAGTGTTATTGGGTTTTTTTCTATGAAATTCTCAGTAGCAGCTTGGAGTTTGGATTTGTGTCCGGTTAGTGGCAATAGGCTCGCCCCATATTACATGGGACCTAAATGTACCGGCGAACTGTTGTGTACACACCTCTGCCTAACCCGTCGGGGAATACAGGCGTGATGGTATATTTTTTACATATTTTTTGTTATGGATTGGACCGTATGTAGGGTGTTTAAGAATTAAATAAATTATTGAACCGAAAAGAATACAATTTAATGGATAAGATGAGAATATTCGCCTCCTATTACATGGGACCTAAACATACCGGCGAACTATTGGTATACATTGGTATACCTCTGCCTAACCCTTAGGGAAATACAGGCGTGATAGTATGTGTGTTTATGTATCCAGAGAATGTTAACGGCAGGCCCTTTTACTTAGGCTCCGCTGTGATTTTTTCCTACATATTTTCATTATATTTTCCTAAAATCTCTCTTATATCGTACATACAAACATACATAAACTCACGCCTCTTTCCCATGGAGGTAGGCAGAAACCAGAGAACGCCACCTGCTACGATCCTTACATACTTACTCCTTTTGCCTAGTCCACATTCATACATCTGGTCACACAAGCACACTAGTTACGAGTACCTACTGCGCACTCGGTCTAAGAAATAAACAATTCTATTCTACTCACAACTTATAAACTACCCGTAGAAAGATACATCATAGCACAAACAATATTGGTCCTCCAAACACTTCGCTGCAACGCTTCCATTTATCTGCCATATTCGAACCGAGGCAACGACGACTTTTCATCCATAAACTCCCTCACGATGCGATAACATTTTATCTCCTAACTGGAAAACTCACTAACTCCACTTTCCACTTTAAACCGTTTAGCTGAACTGCAAGCATGTCCATTAAACTTCGAAATCTTGAAGCGTTGTCGTTACGAAGTATTCCGAACATCAGTTGACTTGTGCGATTCTCCGAAATGTTTTGAACTTCAGTAACTTAGTAGGGACCTATCAGTTTTCTTAAGGCAAGTCGAACGCGAGAGAGGATTTTATTGAAAAAGTAGCTTGGATGTTTAGTTGTGAACATGAAAGAGTTTGAATGGACGAGAGGTACCTATAAATTGTTCAGTCTAATGGATTGAAATACAATTTCAATGGATACTTCTTGTAATGTATTTAGGATATTATCAATTCGAAATTTTATTCTAATTACTACTTTGTTACTAAGCTTGCGCCAAATTCAATGCAGAATATTCAATAACAAACAATTGTCAAATTAAGGAATAGTGCGAGTATAAAAATATTTTTCACAACCTTTAAAATGTTTTATTGTATTTTATAAGACAAACAAACTGTTAAGGATGACTCACGCTAGACCGTGTCGGGTCCGAGCCGAGTGTTGGCCGTAAGACGGTCATCTAATATTACTTAAATGTTGAATCGGCCGTCACTCGGTTGCCGCTCGGTATAGCGTGAGTGTGTCCATACAATATATATGTAATATTAGATGCCCGTGCTACGGCCGACACTCGGCTCGGGCCAGACACGGTGTAGCGTGAGTCATCCTTTATGGAAACACATGTAATTATGCTAATACTTACTACATAATACAAAAGTAAATTGTAACTCTTAATTACTTTTATAACATGCAGCAAATGCTTATATACCCACTTTTTTTTAATTGTTGTTATAGATTCTTTTTCGAATTAGTCAGTAAAAATCTGACACTCCCACCTGACCCCGCATGACTTCTACCGTTTCGCAGTGGTAAAACAAAAGTCTACAATACCTACTCACATATGTTTCTATTCGATTTCCTTATTCTATGTACCCAACAAAGACATATTGCGGAAAAATATGCTACATTCAAGATAGTCGTCCATCATACGTTCTCTGATAGAATTTATATCAAAAATATTATATTGTGTTGTTATTCCTATAAGTAATATCACCCTGAAACAGGCGATTTATTGCTTGTTTTCCTCATGATAAGCCAGTAATTAAATCTTGTCAGAGGAAAATATTTCCTAGATAGGTATTTCACACTGGCCCTTAAATTATTCAAGTTTACTAAAAAATAATATTTATAGACTTTAATTAATTATATTTACAGACTTCAATAAACAATGTTTACAGACTTAAAATAAGATAGGTACTAAAACACTAGATAGATACTACAACACTAACATAGTATATTAAGTACATTCTGTTACTAACTCACTAACAACGTTATGGACACTTTGGGTCTGAAATAAAGATATTTTATTTTTTTATTTTTTATTTAAAACTAAATGGTATTAAAAAATTCCTCTACATCGTCGTCAACAAGAAACGTACCCAACAGACTGGCGGCATTGCCACGTTGGATGGCAATACTTAGCCTCAGGCCAAGGTAAAACCAATACAATAAAGTCCATAAAACTGTTTTTTTTTATTATTTTTCACAAACAATAGTACTCTTATTGGTAACTATATTTTGGAGCCGTTTGGGGTGGAAACCCTCGGGTCGTGGGGTCCGTGTGCCAATAGCCTTTTTGAGGGATTGTCCAAACGGTTGGTTGACACTTTTCGTTATCCAAGGGCATGCTTTTTAACCTTAGTATTGATGACCTTCCTCAAGAAAACTGCGTTGTTGCGCTGTATTGACTTGGCGGTTCCGCGGCCGGCTTCGGCACAGTGCAGTAGTTTTTAAGTTAATTATATAAAATATGTAATAGTTTATAGATATTGTGTTTATTTGTATTTGTGTATTGTTTCATGGGCATTAGTTGCCTGAAATAAAAGAATAAATAAATTGCCATCCAACGTGGCAATGGCATATTTTAATGGAATACATGAGTTTTACTTAGTTCATTTTTTTACTATTTTATGTTATCTTATTATAAGTTTTTTTTTTTTTGTATTTTGTGAAACGTAATAATTATATTGAGGTTCTCACAAAAACTATTACAGAAGTTGAAGTTTTAATCGACTATGCTTACTCCCCGGTTTTACCCACAGTCATTACCTCGCCCACATTGACCTTCATATGGGAGATCAGACTTCCAATGAGCATACCCCTTAATAAAGTTCTAAACTAACCTAACTTTTGTGATTAATATTAATTAATATTGCCTGCCAAGCGTGGCGATTTAAGGCAAATTACCCCCTAAAATGATTAATATTTTTATTTTCCAAATATTCTAGGCCTATATAAAGCTAGTTTCATACCGACTAAGCACGGAGAGGATTAAAATAGGCGAAAATTAAAATTTGTATTAGTAAAAAATACTCTATTCTTGCAACAATATAGTTCAAAGTTCACTGTGTACCAACAAAAAATATAATTCATGGGTCGCCAATCTTGGTTGTGAAAGGTCTGGATAGACATGTGCAAGGCGAGAATTGAAATATTTGCTCAAACAAAATTAAACTATATTTCTGCAAAAATAGAGTATTTATTGCTTTGCAAAATCGACACACAAATCTCGCACGTGCCAGCGCTGACCTCTCGTCGGCGTAAAACCACCTTAAAGGCGTAAAATAATAAATAGCCTGAGAATCCAATCTCAAAATACAAATATAAATAAAGCTAATAAATACTGTGTAGGATGTATGAGTAAATAGCGTTGGATCTATCGACAACAACACCTAAAGGTTTAATATACTAGAGCATGTAGTCACAGAATATCGAACCACTTTTATATAAAAAGTCACACTTTCGATTAACAAAAGGAATTTATATGGCATATTCGAGTATATATGAGTGGCAACGCCGGGAGGGAACTCCCTAGAAAGACCTACCCTGACCTAATTGACACGATTCTTCAAAAAGGTCAGATGCGCAGTACTCGTAGCCGGCGTGCTTGTATGACCAGATGTATGAACGTGGAGGAGGCGAAAGGAGTATGTAAGGATTGTAGCAGGTGGCGTTCTTGTGTGGTTTCAGCCTACCCCCATGGGAAAATGCGTAAGTATGTATGTTTTAGTGCTATCTCAAGAAAATAAAGCAAGAAAAATTTGCATGAAGTGATAACAATAATCATTTCGAGAAAAAACACAATAATATTCTTATGATAATAGATGGCGCCACGTGTCTTTCACATCATGATTGAATTTTAAATATAACCGACATTTAAGAGGACGAAGTCGAAGGCAAAAGCTAGTATAAAATATAGCTGTATTTTGTACTTCAATAAATTAAGTAAACGAAATAAAGTGTTAGATCCCTCCACCTCTAGAGTATATAGACGAATATACAATAAAGTAAAGGCTCTAGTATATCGTCATCTGCTTAATCTTTTCCCAACTATGTTGGGGTCGGTTTCCAGTCTAATCGGATGCAGCTGAATACCAGTGTTTTACATGGAGCGACTGCCTATCTGACCTCCACAACCCAGTAACTGGGCAACACGATATCCCTTGGTTAGACTGGTTGTCAGACTTCTTGACTTCTGATTATCCGTAACGACTGTCAAAGATCTACGAATGATAGCCGGGACCAACAGCTTTACGTGCTTTCCGAGGCACGGGGATGTCACACCACCAACTTCCAAACTCCGGGCTGTTACTGAGAAATTCCAAATGGAAAAACCCACTTTTTGCCCGACCTGGGAATCGAACCCGGGACCCCACGCTCACCAGTCGCGCTTGCGACCACGAGACCAACGGGGCAGACCAAAGGCTCTAGTATATATTCGCCCTTATTCACAGCTGAACTTTACGAATGAAACTTATATAATAGAAACAAGACGCCTACGCGATTGTGGGCACTGGAAATGATAATAGATGTATACAGACGATCTAATGTGGCAATCAGTCGTTTGATGAAGGTACGCCTGATACCCACTTTATCTTGTATTTACTTCTAGTTTTGCACATTATTTGATCTGTTTCAGGAGCGTGAATTATATGAATTTAGGCTAGAAGATTCTTTGGATGTTGGTCATAGAAAATAGGGTGTTGTGTCATCCATCCTTTCATGTTTAAGGATGGTAACTCATCAAGTGACTTCTTTCGCTTTGGGTGGAGCGGAAGGGAGTGTCAGACTCTTACTGAACTAGAACTAATTTCCGTGCGTTCAAGCGTTTTTGCCATACCTATTACTGGAATCAAATGTAGCAGTTCACATTAGGACCCATTAAGTTAATGATAATTGCAATAAGTGCTTGGCAATCTGGGCTTCACCCAGCTGTAAACATCCCTTTGTGCCTATTGGCCTAATTCTGTTCTGTCTCTTGCTTGTTTGGAGGGAAGTGGAAATTATGTTTTTCTTACTCCTCCGCTAATCTTTACTGATTAATTTCGTTGCGGGATCCAAGACAATTGAATCGTTTCTCCGGAACTCGTCGAGCTTCATTGTCTCGGCGCTTTTCTTGTGGTCGCCACTGTTGATTCTGGCTTACAGCAGTCGCAGTGGTTTGGGAAAAGTGTGGCGGGACTGTCCCTTAAAAAAAAACTCTTACTGATTAAATCCCATCCGTGTTCCTCCTAATGCCGTTTGTGTTCCAGGACCGCGGTGACACTTTCGAACAAATTCCACAATCTTAGATAGTATTACCTACTTAACAACAGAGAGTGGAGACTAGGTACTTAACGATACGACAACAGCACGAAAGACTGCCTCGGTAGCCTAGTGGTCCCAAACGCGACTGCTACGCTAGAGGTCTTGGGTTCGATTCCCAGGTCGAGCAAAAAGTGTTATTGGGTTTTTCTATGAAAGTCTCAGTAGCAGTTCGGAGTCAGGATTTGTGCCCGGTTAATGGCAATAGGCTCGCCCCCTATTACATGGGACCTACACTTACCGGCGAACTGTGGGTGTACATTAACACACCTCTGCCTCACCCTTCGGGGAATACAAGCGTGATTGTATGTATGCACGAAATGCTTTTAAAAGAAATACTTAGCGGCTGTAACAAGACACTTAGCAAAGCTAAAAGTTATATAAATTATGATCTTTATTTTCCGAGCCCCGAGTGTACTGTTGGCGCTTAACATTGTCTGGGAGGCTAAGCCTGCGATGTGTTCACAATTGAATAGAGGACGAGTTATTAGTATGTTTTGGAGAATTGTGAGTATGTCTTGTTGTTAAATATGTGTCTTCAACTAATGTGGCCGATTGTAAAAAGTAAAATATCTACTTAAATAAAAATGAATGGCTAAATGTGTTGCTAAGCGGAAAATTCGAGAACGACTGGACCGATATGGTGGATTCTTTTGTTGTTATGTTTGTTTGTTTTTTTTGGAAAGCCCGCCACACTGTTCCCACACCACTGCAACTTCTGTAGTAATAGGTATGGCAAAAACGCTTGAACGCACGGAAATGCACGGTTGTTTTTTTTAGAAAATCCACCTTGGGAAGCTGGGGCGATTCGCCAGTTATAAATAAATATTTGTTTTTATTCTGGCCATTTCGAACAAATTCCGCATCCCCGACCGGGTATCACCTACCCTTGGGTGTTCTTCCTTGATAGCACATTGTAGTTCTTTTTTAGCTTATCTAACTAAAGATCCTATAAATTTTCTAAACGCTAGCGTTTAAGAGCGTCGATTTGTTGCTCTTTAAAGCTTAAAAGGCTGAACGGAAAAAAAACAGACATTACGCAGACGAAGTCACAGGCAGAAGCTAGCAAAAAATAAGTATACTTGTGATACCAACGCAACCCTAACGGAATCATTAATGCCATTATCTCAGATATTAAACTTAAAAGTTATTATGTAGAATTTCCGAAAACTGAATTTTCGGCTCGAAAGGGGTAAAATAGGGAATTAAATTTTATGTGTCTTTACAAAGTCTTACACGGGCAAAGTTGTAGACAAAGAGGTCTCTGAGGTATGGCTCACGCCACATTAACGAACTACTCTTTAAGTATTAAATAATTAACGACTACGAGATACTAACGAGATGGCAAATTAATGTGACAGGAGTGCCTACATCCTACTATTCTACTATACATATATACTATACATAAATACTACTGTGTCTACACTAATATTATAAACAAGAAAGACTTGTATGTTTGTATGTAACGAATAAACTTAAAAACTACAGGACCGATTTCTAAAAATCTTTTGCGGTTAGAAAGCTACATTATCACTGAGTAACATAGGCTATATAACATCACGCTGCAACCCACGGGAGCGGAGCAGTAACCAAAGACGTAACTTAACGCGGGTGAAATAAGTCACGACTATTAATTCGCGTATAGTTCGCTAGTTATTACATATTTATACAAGCTGTTGATTTGCATCCTCGTCAAATTTTAGGAGCTTGTCATAGAAAAAATGAAGTAATCAAATATAATTACAATACCTGGCCAATATTTAATAAATGCTTGTTTTTTTAGTTGCGACTATCAAAAAACAGTATTCCAGAATACTCCTTTTGCAAAAATCAGCATCGCCCAGTTGCGTATGCGGTAGGCAGAGTTGTCACGCGGCTATATCAATGCGTGCATACCGCCTAAACCCTCTGGCGAGATGGCTAGTTCGAATTGGAAAATCACGTCAAAAAACATAAATTTAAAAAAAAAAGATTCCTGTTAAGAATCACGAGAATAGTTAACTCCTTGAATTTGACGAGAATGTAAATCAACAGCTTGTATATCCTACTAATAATAATATTATAAATGAGATTTGTGAGGATGGATGGACGGAAGGATGTTTGTTACTCTTCACGCTTAATAACGGATATAGATGAAATTTGGCACTAAGATATACCTACTATAGCGTGGAATAACACAAATAATAAATAAATAAATAAATATCTTGGGACAACTCACACACTGCTATCTGATCCCAAGCTAAGCAGAGCTTGTGTTATGGTAACCAGACAACTGATATACATACTTATATAATTTATAAAAACATACATTATTATAGATAAATCACAGCCAGACACAGAACAAACAATCATGCTCATCACACAAAGTTTGTATTATGTGGGAATCGAACCCACGACCTCCGGCTTAGCAGTCAGGGCCGCTAACCACTAGACCAACAGGCCCATCATCAATAAATTAATGCTTTTTATTCCGGAAAAATGGACGGTCCCCGTGGGATAATACATAAATGTTGGCGCAAACAAATTCGCAAGCAGGAGCTAGAACGTAAATATTTCTTCAGAAGTAATTCTTCGCTTATTTCACCTAATGTAAATATTGTATGAGACACGCACACATTTTGGCTAAACCACAATCTAACCAAAGCGAAGGTTGGTTAAATGACATAATATATTATGTACTTAGCGTGCAATATTAAGATATTTTCAATTAAACAGGCAGGTAATAATATGTACTATATAAATATATGTACATTTCAAAATGAAAAGCCAGAAAATCGTTTGATTTTGAACCTTTATCTAACATTTATATTACGAAATAAATCTTTTAAGAAAGCCGTACTATTCTAATGATTGGAAAATAAAATTGTTTCGTAATTTTTAGGTTACCTACCTATAAAATTCCATACGTTTCGTAAAATGTATTATTCGTTAATTTGGGAGCGTAGGCTTGCAAAAACATTCTTCTCAAATTATTTGCTGAACCAACTGCTTGCTCTTTTTACGAGAGTGTAGAATATTTTACATTGTTATGTGAAAAAATATCAGATATGCCCAAATATTATTACAGATTGAAAAAATACTGTTAGATTTGTGGAGAAACAAAGTTTTGCACAAATATAGGAACATATTAATGGTCTAGGTCCAGGGTGGAAAACCAATGACACGCACCAGTGGTGACCTAATTTAGACACATCAATAATAGAAAGAAGAAAATAAAGTTAACGAACAATTAACTAGTAATTCCACGACACAACTTAAATAAAGAACACTTTATTTTAGCCCTAAAAAACCTGACTAATTATCAATAAAATGTAAAATGACATTTTAAATTGAACTCAATAAATAGTTGAACAATTAAATTGCTAGATAAGCGACGTCGCCGTTTGCTACTATCTAGGAGGAATCTCGTTTTCGCAGGTCATAAAAAGTGTGTCAATTGTTTGATGGTCGCCTTATTGATAAATCTACTCATGCTGTAGACATCAAGTCAAATATGCAACAGCAGAAATCACACATAAAATAGTAAACATTAGGACTTTGTTCAAATTTCGAGTTGCAAATAAATAGTTTTATGTTAATAAATGGAGAGGAATGGAGTATATTAGAGGAAGTTTGAAAGTAGCGCCAGTGACAGAAAAGTTGAAAGGGAACCGTTTGTCTTGGTATGGACATGTGAAGAGGAGGGATAAGACGCATGTGACCCAAAAAGTTATGAATGTAAATGTGGATGGATGTAGAGGAAGAGGGAGGCCAAAGAAAAGATGGATGGATTGTGTGAAGAATGATATGAAAGAGAAGGGAGTCAATGATAGTATGACGGTTGACAGGTTGGCATGGAAGAAGAAAACACGTTGCGCCGACCCCAAATAAAATGGGATATCATCTTCCTGCCCTGGAAGATGATGATATTAATAAATGGAGAATAAATAAACTACATAGATTCTAGTTTATTTTATCTCTATTTATTTAATTTTATCACTAAGTAAAGTTTCTTTGATGTTCGTCGTAGGCACAAAAATATATATTTATCTTTTTTTTACTTTTTTTTCTTTATTCGAGATCGATAAGCTCTTAACTCTAATAATGGTTTACCATCCCTGGTGACGCTAATACAGATTAAATCACAGCTTAAAATTCTTTTTTAGCTAATTAGGTAATTGAAACAGGATGTTGAAACATTTTTCGCCTGTAGGCCTTAATTAAAAGAATTAAAATCTCAATGGATTTAATTATTTTAGTAGGTAGGTGCTTATTTCTCCATAATTTATCCAGTAGGTCAGTATTCAATCTAATTGTTGGTTTAGTGGTCATAAGCACGACAGCGAGAGTTGGAATTTTGGTTCGATTCCCAAATCGAATATAATATATACCATCACGCCTGTTCCTCGAAGGGTTAAGCGGAGGTATAACAATGGACACCCACATTTCGCCAGTACGTTAAGTTTCCATGTAATGGGATTGTACTGGGATTCGAACCCAAGACCTCTAGCGTAGCAGTCGCGCTTTGGAGCACTGGGCTAACGAGGCAGTCCCAAATCGAGCACGGTGTTATTAGGTTCATTAGGAATTTCTCAGTAGTAGCCCGGAGTTTGGGAGTTGGTGGTGTGACACCCCCATGTCTCCGAAAGCACATAAGGCCATCTTGCGCGTTATCCATTTGATTATGAGAGTCAGGAAACTGTGTTTTTTGCGCACACACTTGTGCATTAAAATACATCCTAAATTCTTGCGTAGACTTAATTGAAAATCCACCCGAAATTCAGTAATTTTATTAATTCATCCAGATCTACATAAAGATAAATATCTACACAAGTTTCCTAATAATCATTACTTCTTTGATAATATTTATTGTTTGAAAATCTACAACTATATCATCTATTACTTTAACTATCAAACTTTGGAAACAATAGTAATTATTTTCATATTCAAAACTTTGCAAGTACTTAAAGTTGACAATATATTTGCCCCTTAAAAATGTTTTAGACTTATAACTTATCTCTACTCTGATGTCTGATTGCGATATTCAGTTGAGCTTAATTGTGCCAAAACTAACCAACCCACTAACTCAATCGATGTTTAAACCATAAACGGCGCAAAAATCGTAACCTTCTAGGAAGCTATATGTTTGAGCCATTTGGGGTTGAAAAACTAGGGCCATGGGATCCGAGCACCTCGTCGAAGGCGCGTTAGTATTCCACGCGCGCCTCAAAGAGATGTCAGTAAACATTCGGAGGGGCCACTAAGGGCCGATGCCTGCCAGAGCTGCGGGTTGTGAGCAAGAGATACCGCGGCTCCTGAACGCGAAGGGCACAAGTAGGAACATAAATGGGTTTTAGTCAGTAAAAGTCTGACACTCCCTCCCGTCACGCCCAGGGCGGGGAAAGTCATTTGATGATTTCCCATCTTTAAAAAAAAAGGTGTCCGAGCGCTCATCTGGTTTTTCGGGCCATCGCTAAACGACTAGTTAGCTCTACGTAACTAGATGGCTGGTCTTTTACTTTGGCCAGAAACATAGCATTGCCATCCAACGTGGCAATGCCACCAGTCTTTTGGGTACATTTCCAGATGACAGCGATGCGAGGGAATTTTTCGATGCCATATAGTTTCATAACATTCATAAAACTCCTAAAAGGAACAAAAAAATAAAACAAATTTACTATAAAAAAACGATTTCAGCGGTTTATTGAAATCAAAATATAAAAGTTAACGACGCAAAACAAATAAAATGTATATTTACGTAATCAGATTACAAATAAAACCTAAAAATAACTAGGTACCTATTTAAATATTTACTTTTATAATATAATATTTAAAAAGCTACCTTATTTTTGTATTTACACCTATGTTATATTATAACCAGGGGATAGATAATAGAATCTATACACTTGACTGGTTGACTTTTCATTTACCTGCCATCCATCTTTCAGGGCGTGATAGTAGGTACTCATAAATAAGAACAACTTTTATTATGGAAACAACCCAACATCAGCTCTTCCATATAAAATTCTTCTCAGCTCGCGTTGCAGTGCAAATAATGCACTGCAACACGAGCGAAATGTATGGAACAGCTAACTTTTTTATCATATTTCAGAGTTGGTTATAAAAGTTGTTTTCACCCCTGACAATGACAGACGGCCTGTATTTACTTAAAATACATTTTTCACTGGAAAAGTATGGTCTCAAAACTTAATCTTAGGTACGGTACGAAACGAAATACTTTCTGTACAAATAACTCCTTCTTTTAAAATTTATTTACAACTTTTACACATGGCATTCACCAGAGTGCTGAAAATCCCTTGACTCCAGTAAAACGCCAAGACATGGAAGTCCCGGTCCGACCGTTTTATGACCGTGCCCACAACTAAACTTGGCATTTAAAACAGGCCAAAATAACCCTTAAACCTACCTACGATTAAACTTAACATAAACCGGTCCATCCGGGCGTATCAACATGTCAGCAAGAAGCGTTGGTCGGAAACCCTTAACACGCGGCGAGAGCCTGAAGTTACGACAGATTCCACTCAGCACGCATTTCATCTCCAGCATTGCGAACCGTTGGCCTGTGGACAAGGGGGTTTGGTTGTAGTCAGCAAGCAATGGATAGCGGGCCTTTTGGAAGTACCGTGGGTTGAACGGTATGGTTGTAACTATTTTTGGTTGGCGTAGTTTTTATTGCTTTGCTGTAATCGCATTTGAAGGAAATGGCTGTCTAGATTTTCCTAAAGGAATAGGTTGTAATTACTACAACAATTTACGATTTCTCGGTGATATGAATGTAGTGCGCATACATTTCTTTTTTGCTAGCCCTTTCTTTCCCGCCCCTGGGCAAAGGCCTACCCCCCATTCCTTCCACTTTCTTTTATGTATGATATGAGACATGAAAATTAGACGAAAAAAATTAATAAGACTTTATTTCCATTCATCAACGTCAATAGTCATTCTACTTCTTTTATACACAACGAATGTTTGTAAGGATGGATGGATGTTTGTTACTCTTTCACGACTAAGCTGAACGGATTCAGCTGAAAGGCACACATATTTATTGATCTAGCTTTACACAGATTTTTATCTAATTTTTGAAAGAGAATTTAGATTTTTGACTTAAGCATGAAGTCTTTGAAAAATAATATACGAATATTCTGGGTTACTACAAATTGAGCTTTTGTTAACCTTAATAAAACTATTGTAGTCTTACACAATAGATAAATAAACCCTTTCTGTATATTTATGCAAATCGTTTTGCTATTGAAATGACAAATTATTTAAGGCGTGACGTCACGTGGTTTTCAGCCGCTGCTGAAAATCACGTGCTACCCTTTTCAGTCCTTAATTACGTTTCAAGTTTTTTAACAAATAAATACAGCAATCTAAGCAATTAAATTAAAATGTCAAGAGGCAACTTGTTTAAATTCAGGATTTTTGTTTAGTCTAGAATTAAGCAAAAGTCTTAAATAATCAGATGGAAAAACAATAACGGCATATAAGTTATGTGTAAAGCCAAATCAATATCTTGTGTGCCAAATTTTAGCTAATTCCAATCAGCTATTTAAGCTCTAAAAAAAATATTTTTTAAATATCATTCGTTGGTTCACGATCCACCCGATGTTAGGTGGTCACCGCTGCCTATAGACATCTGCAATACCAGAGGCCTTGCAGATGCGTTGCTATCCCAAAAACCAAAGTTGAAATGTCTCATGTGCCTGTAATTACACCGGCACGCTGTTTTGCGGCAGAAATAGGAATGGTGATCTCCGTCAAGCTTCTTCACTAAAAGCTCTTCTACAACTAGTAAAGTACAAACACCCATTCAACCAGGCTCACACACTTTCGCGTTTATAATAGTAGTAAGATAATACGATTAATGTCATTCGATGTAATAAAAAGGTCAAATGACGCCAAATTGAAAAACTTTTCGAAGTAAATGATAAGATATCTACAACTATTTTGGCACGCGATAAGCCAGACTATATTTCCGTTACAATCCAAAGAAACTGTTATCTAGAAAAACTCTTAATTGATCTGTAAAATATCTACAGAAAAGTTTGTACTGCCCAATGTGAATTTAAATGACATTAAAACTTGTATTTAACTTCCATATACTTTTTAAGGGTCGGGTCAGTCTGACTGTCTATGACAGGGCCGTGTCTTTTTGAACCGTAATAAGTAGCGCTTTTTACTATCTATACCTATTCGTTATAGGTCGCGGGAAATCTCTGGGTAGCACAGTTGTGTTATTCTATACGGTAATTCCATCGTCACTTCGACGCTCACTTCGCACTTCAAAGTGTCAAATAAATCAAAGTGACAAGAGGGTTAAGGGTCTGCCCCCACGACCGATAATCGGCGGCCGATTTTTACTCGGCGAGAATAAATAATAATAATTCTGACAAATAAAAGTTGCGTTATAAAATTTGACCGCTCTTTAAAGCTCCTCCCTCGAAAATCACAGACAAAATGACGGTCGTGGGCGTTGAAATTCTTGAAAAAAAGGGACCCGTTTCTAGGCTTGATTATCGGCCAAAAAAAATCGGTCGTGGGGGTTGACCCTAATAGTGACTAGAGATGCGAGTTCATGTCTGAATTTTACAGAATCGACATACTGGACCGGTCATTGTGGCTATCTTTAGGAGAAGCCTATGCCCAGCAGTGGACATCGTTCGGCTGATATAATAATGATAATACATACATACATAAACTCATGCCTTTTTCCCATGGTGGTAGTCAGAAACCGCAGAACGCCACCTGCTACGATCTTTACATACTCCTTTGGCATCCTCCACATAGTCCATATTCATACATCTACATCTGGTCATAAAAGCACGCCGGTTACGAGCACTGCGCACCTGACCTTCTGAAGAATCTCACCAATGAGGCCAGGGTAGATCTTTCTAGGGCGTTCCCTCCCGGCCTGTCACTCACATCTGCCATATACATCCCATTTGTAAGTCGCCTTTCACTCATCCTCTCAGCATGTTCATGATTATGATGAAAATTTGAATAAAATACGTACCTATACAGTTCCTAGGTCCGGCGCTGAACGGCACGAAGGCATACGGGTGCATCGGCTCCCCGCTGAAGAACCGTTCAGGGTTGAAGGCGTCAGGGTCAGGGAACAAGTCAGGTCGTCGGTGCAGGTCGTAAATATGGATCGACACTTCTGATCCTTTCTTCACGGGTAGGTCCTCTGCAAAAAAACGTAAATACCTATATAATTTCTTCCAGGTTCCGTAGAATAGACAGAAACAAGCTTCTTTTTGTTTTATTTTTTAACAGGTAATTCTTAATTGAAGACACAGTTGACCGATTTCTCCTCGCACGGAGCAAATATAATATATGTATGTATGGATGTATGGCCTACAGATAATTGTTGCGAATCTGGCAATTTTTAGTTTTGAAACACACCCGCATCACAGAAATAAATTCTTTGTGTGAAGCAACGTTTTCCTTTATGAAAATAAATTTAAAAAAGTAGTAAAAATACTAGTTTCAGCGCTACTGGTCTTGTATCCATTTTACAACAGTAGAAATATTTAAAACCTCAGATTCTTCTCCGATTTCTTTATGTGGGTGTCAATTAAGGAAAGTTAAACATTAATAATTACAATCGAAGACGCTTCTAAACAAATGAATCGGAAATATTTACAAACAAACAGGAAGGGTAATGTCAGCCCTAAAATATTTACTCACAAAGTTAATTCAAGCAAATAATTTACAATTAAAGTTACACCAGTTTGAAATTTGACCTCATATTAATTATTTGCCGAACTTTATCCCGAATTTGTAATTGATTGAACCTCGCTATTATGGTCGGGAGTGGGTTAAATTTCATTTTAATGGCAAAGGGACGAACGAGCGTATAAAATGTAGATACGCCCATTATTTTGTTTCAAAGTCGATTAACGTTGGCTGCCGGTTAGGGCGTGGACACATCACCGTGGTGGAGGTCACCGTGAAACGCCACGACGCTGACGGCACAGTGCCGTGTACGGTGCACCACTTTTTTTTTTTTTTTTTCATAGACGGGAAATCATCAAATAACTTCCCCCGCCCTGGGCGGGGCGGGAGGGAGTGTCAGACTTTTACTGACTAAAACCCGTCTATGTTCCTTCATGTGCCCTTTGCGTTCCGGGGGCGCGGTATCTCTTTTGAACAACCCGCAGCCCCGGCACGGTGCACCACTGCGGCACACGGTAGCGTAAACGTGTACTTGCAGTTCTTGCCTAGATTTAGATGGCGAAAACGTATTCTTTTATATTCTACGTATATTAGATTCACAATAATTATTATTTTAAAATAAATAATTTGACTTTGTGAACATAAAATGTTCGATGTTGTCAGCCATCTTTTTTCTACATTCAGTAACGAACTTAGAGCTTTTACACACAAGCTGCATGGTACCAACGGCCGAGGTAACTGCAGCCGTCGACGCCACAGCGGCAGCTGTCGACATGTCAACTTCACTGATCTTTGAAGTTGGCATGTCGACTTCGCAGCTAGTGTGTAAGAGCTCTTAGCGGCGCACCGTACACGGCATTGTGCTGCCCCCCTAGCCAAGTCACAAACGATAAACGCAAACGCTGAGTAGGCTTTAATAGATCTTCAACTTTATGTGCTTGGTTTTAAGTTGAAGATCTAATGAAGATTGCATAGCGTGTGTTCGTTCCAGTCGCTAACGCTTAGAAATCTTTAATAGATTTTCAACTTAAGGCTCTTGGGTATTAAGTTGAAAATCTATTGGTAACTATCGAGCGTTCACGATTATCGTTTGTGACTTGGCTAGGGGGGCTGCAGTACATCGTATAAATCCAAGATTACGGCACTAATGTATTTGCGCCCTTACTCACAATATCGCAGCAATTCGTAACGATTTGTATTTCATTAAATCGTCCGATCACGCACGTATCGCGTACAAACTCCCGAGAGCTCCACTGTTGTGATTTTAAAACGCAAATCGTTTACTGATGCCTGAAA
Organism: Caradrina clavipalpis; assembly: GCA_932526535.1. NCBI lineage: Eukaryota > Metazoa > Arthropoda > Insecta > Lepidoptera > Noctuidae > Caradrina > Caradrina clavipalpis. The sequence goes on from OW052101.1 coordinate 1,905,396, forward strand.
TTAGTAGACTTTTATACGCTAGGTATAAGTTTACCGGTGCAGAAATATGTATTGGTTTAAAAAATACAGGAGGTAGTCTAGAGCCTGGTTGTTCAGATCATAAAAATACAAGTTTATGTTTCACACATATCACGCCTGTATTTTCCTAAGGGTTAGGCAGCCGAGTACCAATGTACGAGTACGCCCACAGTTCGCCGGTATGTTTGGTCGGATTTAATAGCCGGGCACACCGGGCTGTTTATTGTTACACTGCAAGGCCTCTTCCCAGGCAGAGAAACCACGATCAATGGTCACCACGCTTGCTCAATGTGGACTAGCGATTTTGACTTATATTCATTACAAGTTCAGAATTCACCATCACTCCTGTTTTCCCCGAAGGGTTAGGCAGAGGTGTACCAATGAACACCCACAGTTCGCCGGTATATTTAGGTCCCATGTAATAGGGGGCGAGCCTATTGCCATTAACCGGGCACAAATCCAAACTCCGAGCTGCTACTGAGAATTTCATAGAAAAACCCAATAACACTTTTTGCTCGACCTGGGAATCGACCGCACTTGCGACCATGAGACCAACGGGGCCAAGTTCATAATTCCTTTAATTTTTTACCGATATCAGTGATGTCCAAGATGAAACAAAGTATCCACATTGTCGAACCTACAACCTAATCGACAATATCATAATCCATATGAAACCGCCCTAAGAAGTTTTTTTTTTTAAATTCAATAAAGTGTTATCTTAATTACATTTAGACATGAGCACTAGATTTTGTTGACATTCAAGATTTTCTTAGCTTTCATAATTAGTGTTTATATTCACTTACTTACTCGAAAATTAATATTTTCGTAAAGTAAATAAGTGTAAGATGAAAAATATTTTTTCAAAAAGAATTTTCAAATTATTGGAATCAAAGCCATTAAAATAATGAACGATTTGTATTGAAAATATTACGTTTGAAGACAATTAATTGCTCTGAAGAAACAATAATGACTGCAAACTGACCTTGTGTCTGGTGCTTGCATAAGGTCAAAGGACGCGGAGAGTATATCTGTGGTTAAAGAATCTTTATTTACTCAAAAGAAATTCACTACAAATTTCACTTAATATTTTAACTAAATAAGAATAAATTCGTGAGCCGAGCTGGTATGACATGCACAATATTTAAGGAACACAACAACAATAATTAACATCCATAACAATACATTGAAGGTAGCAGTGAAAGATTCATGCGAAACAAAATAAAAAGATTGTGGGTATATTAAATTAATAATTATCTATTAGAAGATACTTTGTCTTACTCCCATCGTACCAAGCAATCCGTAAGATATACAATTTATTCGTAGTGTAGATATAGCCTCTCCGACCTTTTCACCGATTTTTTGGCCGATGCGTTACAGATTTTTTGTCGGTGAGAATGGAACAAAAAAATTATAACATACCAACGCACACCGCCGACAAAAAATCGGTCGAATAATCGGTCGTGGAATCAGTTTTTCTTTTTTGAAGTGAAAACTTCTTTAGCGGCGTTGTACACTTTTTTGTAATGGGTAAAAAAATTTAAACTCGCGTCAGGACACGTGACCTGATCGAAAATCTTACGATACGCAACGTGTACGATAGCGCAATAAATAAATATTGTAATGGCAATGGTGTAGGCTACTAGCCAGCGAAAACAAAGTCAACTATGCACGAAAAACTGTATAATATAGCTAAAACTTATATAAAATACAATATTAACAAAACTATGGGACCGTCGACAATAAAACAAAACCCCATCTCATATGTCCTCTTGACGGATGCGCGCGCCGCATGCGGGAACACGCATGCGCGGCTCGCGCTTTTCCAGTCCAACCGCGTATGTGTGTTATAGTCTCCCCCTGTAACCCTAACGAACGTCCTCGTGTTTGGGTTAGTTTCTACGAGGTTTCCCTCTCTTATGCTTCTCCTGTACTGGAGCTTGGATGCGACAAACGAAGGGAGTCAGTATCGAGGCAGCAATCCAGCTGGTTTCCCGGTGTTTGCCTTATATCACTGACAAGGCTCACAATTCTTTACATATTGCGTAACGTAGGAACGCATTCCTGGCCAGTAATACTTACCGACCGAGCGTTGCAGCGTACGTTGCGCGCCCATGTGACCAGCGGTGGGTGCATCATGGTCTTGTTCTGGGACCACCAGTCTGGCGTCGCCGTGCTCTTCATTCTCACTCAGGACAATATCTATACAATACGCCTTCGGAAAGCACGTATCCTTTGGTTGCCTATGCCCTCCCCCTAGAGGGATCGTCGGCTTCCAGATCCTCGCTAATCTTACCGACCTCCGGGTCCTTCGTTTGATTCTCGGTTTCTGTGTCTTCCTTACTTGAACGCTATGAATAACGAAATCTGTAGGCGGTCCAGCCGAAGCGAATAGAGCGACTCTGCCCTTCAAGGACTCGTTGAGTGTGGCTCTGTGCTCCGGTGATAAACTCGTACCTTCATCGTAGCGCAGCGATACATCGCAAACCTCTGCGTGCATCGCGGCCGCGCTTAGATACGAATACCTTAGCTCGTTCACATTCACCTTATTCTCGCGCAATAACCTCGCGTAGTATCCTGTACGCAGGCTTTTTCACGACCGACGTAGGCGGCGCGTAGGCGCGCGAGCGCGTCCGGCCATGAGCCGACGCAGGCTCGGGCGCCGCGCCACCACACTGCTGCGTCGCCGATCAGCAACATGGAGTGGCCGCGTAACGTGTGCTCGTCGGACACGTCAGCGCACTCCTTTTAAACTTACTTCGACTGCGTCAATGAACGCCTCCAGTGCCTCGTGGTCGCGTAACCGCCCGTCGTACCTTGCAGTGAACTTTATAAGTGACCGCCAGAGGTAGCGGGCGCGTTCGTCGTCAACAGCTGCTCGGTGCCGAACGCTGCGGCGGGCGCGCCGGTGCGGGCCCCGCCGAGCGCGCGGTCGAGGGCGGCACCCCCCCGGGTGCGCATCTCCTCGTCCGGGTCAACTGCACCGCGTGCACGGGTGGTAGCGGCGCCGTTACAGGAGCTCGTCTCCACCTCGGGGCGTCATCCGTGTCGGAGTAACCGTCGCTTCCTTGCGGTCGATCGCTGGTCGTGTTGCCCGAATGATTTGTGGCATCATAACGTTATGTTTTCACTGATTTGTATCAACTACACTTTCACGGGTCCGTTTTTCAGTTTTTTGAGAAAAAACATGGCCGCGAGTTGGGCGCCACTGTAATGGCAATGGTGTAGGCTACTAGCCAGCGAAAACAAAGTCAACTGTGCACGAAAAACTGTATAATATAGCTAAAACTTATATAAAATACAATATTAACAAAACTATGGGACCGTCGACAATAAAACAAAACCCCATCTCATTTATGTCCTCTTGACGGATGCGCGCGCCGCATGCGGGAACACGCATGCGCGGCTCGCGCTTTTCCAGTCCAACCGCGTATGTGTGTTATAATATTGTATTATACCACATAAATGCACAGTACTTTTATACTGATAATTAAAGCAATTCGTGCAAAATTATTCGCTAACCATTCCAAAATATCAAAAATGCACAACGTTAATATTCAAGTTTTCACTTCTGCCGGCACTCCCGGAGTGCAACCCGTCGTTTTTTTTTTTAATAATATATAGCCTAAGTATGTAACCCACATGGATTACGTAGTTCAAGCAAAATAGTTTTTTAGAATCACACCAGGAGTTCCAGTCTGATCTGCACAAACTCTTCACCTGTATAACTCTTCACTAGCATCTGCTTGCGACTTCGTTCGCCTTATGTCTTTAGTTACTGCTCCATACTCATGAATCTGGCTATCATACACAAAACGATTTTTATAAATCCGACTGCTAGTTCTAAAATTAACGCGTTTAAACATATACAAGCGTACAACTGCCCCGTTGGTCTCCTGGTCGCAAGTGTGACTGCTGTGCAAGGGGTCCCGGGTTCGATTCCCAGGTCGAGCAAAAAGTGTTATTGGGTTTTTCTATGAAATTCTCAGTGGCAGCTCGGAGTTTGGATTTGTGCCCGGTTAATGGCAATAGGCTCGCCCCCTATTACATGGGACCTAAATATACCGGGGAACTGTGGGTGTACATTTGGTACACCACTGCCTAACCCTTCGGGGAATAGAGGCGTGATGGTATATATTTTACAAGTAAACAAACAAAAATCTCTTCAGTTTTATTATATCAGTATAGATATTTAGTATAATCTTATCCGCTTTAAGACATCAATATAAAGCTACGCATTGTGGATGTAAATGACAGGATTGCGGAAAAACTTCTAACGATATTCGTTTTGTTTGGAATATAAGGGGATTACACACCTAAATAAGATATTTTGTCGATCACGTTTCTCTTTCGCTTCTTATTGGTCACGTTTCGTTAAAAATATCTTGTACGACTTCGGCCTAATATTAAATTACGTCAAAAACTTTCTTGCCTTTTTAGAAAGGCCACGTTGAGACTTGATACTAAAATGGTTCTTGTTAATACGGACTAGACTAAAAATAGATAAACCGTTTGGTATATCAATACAATATATAAAATCGAAGACTAAATTGTATATGAATGTCTGCGTCTCAGTCTGTTTGTTCCGGCTAATCTCCAAAACAGTTAGATCGAATTTGAAGGCAGATATATGAAATTCTCAGTAGCAGCTTGGAGTTTGGATTCGTGCCCGGTGAATGGCAATAGGCTCGCCCCCTATTACGTGGGACCTAATAACATACCGGCGAACTGTGGGTGTACATTGGTACACCTCTGCCTCACCCTTCGGGGAATACAGGCGCGATGGTATGTAAATCTATAAGGCATCAAAAAATTCCTCCGCATCGCCGCCAACCGGAAAAGTGCCCAAAAGACTGGCGGCATTGCCACGTTAGATGGCAATGCTTAACCTCTGGCCAAGGTAATAGCCAGCCTTTGGGTCACCAGAAGTCCCAACCAACCATTTTGACAATTTTTTTTTTTTTTATTATTATTAAGGCCGTAAGTATTTTGTTACAAATAAAAATAAATTATACAGTAATAAAATTATATTATTATATTTTGTAAGAGAATTTCTATTTATATTTTAACACACACATTTTTATACATAAGGATTTTTTCCTGTATCGTAGGTGCGTTTACAAACATATAAAACTCACATACACGAACAGACTAAGCGATCACCAACAGCGTTGCGTGTCGCAGGTTCGATTCCCGCACGAAACAAATATTTGTATGAATACATTGTTGTTCTTGGTCTGGCTGTTTGTGTATGTGAGTTTATATGTTTGTTAACGCACCCACAATACAGGAGAGATTCTAAGTGTGGGGCAAAGTTATTTTAATTCCCAGGTCGAGCAAAGAGTTATTGGGATTTTAATTTCAGAAGCAGCTTTTTTTTTTTTTTTTTTTTTTTTTTTTTTTTTTTTTTTTTTTTTTTTTTTTTTTTTTTTTTATAGACGGGAAATCATCAAATAACTTCCCCCGCCCTGGGCGGGGCGGGAGGGAGTGTCAGACTTTTACTGACTAAAACCCGTCTATGTTCCTTCATGTGCCCTTTGCGTTCCGGGGGCGCGGTATCTCTTTCGAACAACCCGCAGCCCCGGCAGTTCAGAAGCAGCTTGGAGTTAGGATTTGTGCCCGGTTAATGGCAATAGGCTTGCCCCTATTACACGGGACCTAAACATACCTGCGAACTGTGCCGGTGCCGGTGTACATTGGATACACCTCTGCTACCCTTCGAGGAGTGATGATATGACGATGATTCTTCTTCTTCTTCTTCTTTGTCGGTATCACTCTCGAGAGAGTGGTCGTGATCACTTCAGGTGTTGCTGGCAAGCTTCACACCATGCCGCCACTCTTCTATGATGATGAGAAATAAACGCTTACCCAACATAAAGTCCTCAGTGATCTCCCGAGCGATGAAGGGCACGCTAGGGTACAGCCTCAGGGTTTCTTTGATGACTGCCTCCAGGTACTTCATGTCAGCCAGGTCAGGCATAGTCGGGGTGCGGTCCGAGTCTCCCAGGATCTTCTGGCATTCTTCATATATCCTATTCTGTTGATATTAAAGGTGAATGAGCATGTTTATATGATTAAAGTCAGCCTTAAGTTGGAAAGAGTAACAAATAGCTGACTTGTAGTTATTTAGCAGAATCTATAGCAATATTACAAAATTAAAAACAAAAAACGTTTAAAAAAAAGCTTTTATTTAAATGCTCTAAAAAGAAGAAGAAAAAAAAATCTTCTTTTATGAATGTGAACGAGGCGAAAGGAGTATAAAAGGATCGTAGCAGGTGGCGTTCCGTGGTTTCTGCCTACCCCCATGCAAAAAAGGCGTGAGTTTATGTACCGTATGTAGAAGAAAGTATTTTTTTTCTTTTAAATTTTATTTTCTTCTTTTTTTCTAAAGATAACTTGTGTTGCACGTGAATATCTAATAATATAAAGGTTTTTGTAAAGACAACTTGTGTTGCACGTAATTATTAATTTCAATTTTAACGTTGTTTTTAATTGTGTTTTTCTAGTAATAAGAATAAAACGTGTGTAAATAAATTAAGTGTATTCATTGTTGCAATGAGTGAAGCTAGTGGTGGAGATGGTGATGGTTTCTAAGAATCTAAACGTTCCCGGTGCTCCGTCATCTATGTAATTTCCTAACCGATGCCCGCCACGGCGGCTTATCCTTAATGCAGACTAGCCACGTACGCAGGAGATATTGTAGTGCACAAGTATGTGCGCAAACATAGGTGCAGTCCCTCTTCCCTAACTCTCATAACCCGATGGGGCGGAAATCCGACACGACCGGAGAGAGATCAGGCGCAGGACCAACGGCTTTACGTGGGCGGCACGGGGGTGTCACACCGCCAACTTCCAAACTCCGGGCTGCTACTGAGAAATTCCTAATGGAAATACCCAATAATACTTTTTGCCCGACCTGGGAATCGAACCCAGGACCCCTCACTCTGTAGTCGCTTGCGACCACGAGACCAACGGAGCAGTCCGTTATCTATACTAATATTATAAAGAGGTAAGATTTGTTTGTTTGTTTGTACAAACAAACAAACAGGCTACAAAACAACCGGACCGATTTTAACCATTTTTTCACCAATAGATAGCTACAGTATTCCTGAGTAACATAGGCTATATAACATCACGCTACGACTCACGGGAGCAGAGCATTAACCAAAGACGTATCTTATGGCGGGCGAAAAAAGCAACGCGGGGAAAGTCGCGGGGGCAGTTCGAATAATATAATAAAATGTCGAAATATATTTTTCAGTCATAAAGTAAAAACATAAAACAGTTTTATGTTGAACTATAATTGGATTTTGACGGTTTCGACAGGTTTGTTAGGAACTATATAAACTCGTAGCCCGCCGTGGTCGCCACATTGCGCTCTCAGCGCGCAAGTACCCATACCTACTACCTACCCTATAGCCACACATGATGCAACTTATTGCAGTACATGTGGGTATACTTTATAGTAGGTGGACACATTTCTATGGCGGAATTTTCTCGACGGAATTATAATTTTTTAACAACATATTTAAACTCGGAAAAAAAAACAAGAAATCTGACAACCAGCCTAACCAAGAGGTATCGTGTTGCCCAGTTACTGGGTTGTGGAGGTCAGATAGGCAGTCGCTCCATGTAAAACACTGGTATTCAGCTGCATCCGGTTAGACTGGAAGCCGACCCCAACATAGTTGGGAAAAGGCTAAGCAGATACATGATGATTTAATCTCGGAAAAAAACAGATTAGGAAGGTACAGTCAGCAACGAAAGTAGATTTACCTACAAAGTAGATAGACTGTACTTACGTAATTTCCGAGATTAAACATGTTGTTAGAAAATCATAATTCCGTCGAGAAAATTCCGCCATAGAAATGTGTCCACCTACTATAAAGTATACCCACATGTACTGCAATAAGTTGCATCATGTGTGGCTATAGGTTTGGTAGTAGGTATGGGTACTTGCGCGCTGACAGCAGTGTGGCGACCGCGGCGAGCTACGAGTTGTTATCATTCCTAACAAACCTGTCGAATCCGCCAAAACTCAATTATAGTTCAACTTAAAAGTGTTTTATGTTCGTACTTTGCCGGCAAGAGTTTAGTCACAGGCCCTGCCTGAGGTCTGCGGGTGGTTCGAAAGAGATACAGCGCCCGCGGAACGCAAAGGGCACATGAAGGAACATAGATGGGTTTTAGTCAGTAAAAGTCTGACACTCCCTCCCGTCCCGCCCAGGGCGGGGGAAGTTATTTGATGATTTCCCATCTATAAAAAAAAGGCCCTGCCTGAGCTTTGATACCAACACCTTCCAAACTCCAGGCAGATTAGGTACTATTAAGAAATTCCTAAAGCAAAAACCAAACCACACTCTACTCGACTTGAAAATCAAACCCAGTACCCCACACTTAGCAGTCGTGCTCACTACCACAAGACCAACAGGACATTCAACAAAAATAAAAGGCTTTACACGATAAATTCCTGGAAACGGTCTAAGTTCTTTCTTTAGCGTATCGCTAAAAAGTACGGCGGCAATAAAAAGGAGGCAACCCAAACGTTCTAAAAGATTAGATTAACAAAACCCTAGTGAGCTGTTCAGGGTTAAAAAAACTTGATAAAAGGAAAAACCTCGAAACTATACGTATTTATGTTGAAAGAAGATTTTAATCTCGTCCTGACTCTTGTAATCTTAGTTAGCTTGGATTAACCAGAACAGTACTTATCAGCGGCTTTTTAAATTTAGAAACAAATGTTTTGTCTCTGCCTCTTTAATTTTTTTTTTTATATCTTTAAATAGTAAACAATCCGAGTAAGTGGTAACCGCTGCCTATAGACAACTGCAATACCAGAGGCCTTGCAAATGCGTTGTCACCCCAGAGAAAAAGTTGAAATGTCTCATGTGCCTGTAATTACACCGGCATCCATACCCTTCAAACCGTAACACAGCAACGTTGGTTTGCGGCAGAAATAGGTATGGTGGTAGTACTACCCCGAACGAGTTCCTTCACAAAGAGTTTTACTACTATTTCATTTGATTACATTTTACCTCGCCATGAAATATAACGGCAGATTTTTTATTGGTAATAAACTTTAATTCTACAAAAAATAGAGTTGAAAATTGCACAATAGCGTGCCAGATAATAAATGCCGTGTGGAAGTATATCTGGCACACAATCTTCAACAGCTTTATTTATGTTTCATTTTAGTATTTTTTTTTAACTTTACCTTCTTTATTTATTTAGAAAAAGTAAAACTCATCGTCATCTGCTTAGCCTTTTCCTAGCTATGTTGGAGTCGGCTTCACGTCTAAACAGATGCAGCTGAATACTTTAGGTCGGGCAAAAAGTCTTATTGGGGTTTTTCCAATAGGAATTTCTCAGTAACAGCCTGAAGTTTGGAAGTTGGTGATGTTAAAACCCCGTGTCTCGGAAAGCACGTAAAGCCGTTGGTCCTGCGCCTGGCTTCTCCCCGGTTGTGTACTAAAATATCTCCTGCGTACTTGGCTAGTCTGTATTAAGATTGAAGAAAAGGAAGAAATTGAAGGAAAGAGTGTCCATGGAGTTTCTTGCTCGTTCTTCTCCATAGAGATCTACTCTTTGGAACGAGCAACTAGCTTCAACTTTAAACTGTAACTTCTTGACAATTCAATAGTGCCTGTAAATGGTCTAATTGAAATAAATGATTTGACTTTGACTTTGATTAGCTTCCGTGACCGGAATCGGTCTCCAGCATATACATATTATAATGTATGTATATGCTCCACACCGATTCCGGTCACGGTATAGATACGTTCATAGCACGGTCATAGTATGATACGGTGTCATCTTAATATTACTCCGCTTACACAGACCTACGGGTCGGATCGACGGCGTACGGGAGAACGTTAATTAAATGGTTTTCATCAATTCGGCACGCGTGGGCTCACACGATACATTGCCCCTTCGATATATCCGATTACATGCAATCTAATAAAGGAATGGCGATGTAGTGGACACAGTATCGACATGGGAAAACGCTGTGTACCTATCTATTGTACAGATAGCATCGGTCCCTGATGTAGACTGTAGATCAAATCAAGCAAATTATTTGTTTAATGTCTGTAGTATTATACTAATACATGAATACTCATATACTAGTACTAATATACAAATACTTATATAGAAATACTAAAATACAAATACGTACTAATTACAACGCTGCAAAGATTTTTTATTTGTTAGAGGTACCAGTCGGATTGGAAAAAATATTTTTCGATTCCTGTCGAATAGTATAGATTATGATCTTATACTACATCACGCTACAACACACGGGAGTGAAGCAATGACGCACTTTGCACTTTAATATCTCCTGCGTAGTTGGTCTTGAGATTGGCTGCCGTGAACGAAATTCGATCGGGAGAATATTATTATGATGTCTGTATGATTGCCCCATGACATAAAAAGCAGGTAGGGAACACGAGCGAAGTAAAACCTAAACCTATGTGTTGTTTTTATACTAATAAAAACTACACCCCACGCTCTAGAAAGACCTACCCTGACCTTATCGGTGAGGTTCTTCAGAAAGGTCGGGTGTGCAGTACTCGTAACCGGCGTGCTTGTATGGCCAGATGTATGAACGTAGCGAAAGTAGTGTGAGGGGATCGTAGCAGGTGGCGTTCTGTGGTTTCTGCCTACTCCCATGGGAAAAAGGCGTGAGTTTATGTTATGTTAAAAACTACATATTATTAAAATTATATAGCCAGACGCCGCCAATTAGATACTTCACGAACATAACAAAATAAAGCGTTACGGAAACATGTGAAGGCCTTGAATACCACACGATGTGTCACATGGGATTAATTAAGATAAGAGGGCCGAGTACGAACGAACGAAGTAAGTTTGGGAATAAGCGTTAAGCACATAATACGACTTTTTCTAATTCATATATTATAACTATACGTTTCTAAGAGCCTCGTAGGCCTAGTGGTCCTAAGCACGACTGTTACGTTAAAGGTCTTGGGTTCGATTCCCAGGTGGAACAAAAAAAATTATTGGGTTTTTCTATGAAATTCTCAGTAATAATAGTTAGTGGCAAAGGCTCGCCCCTTATTATTTGAGGCCTAAACATACCGGCAAACCATGGTTGTATCACATCTCTGCCTAAACTTCAGAGAATACATGCGTAATGGTATGTTATGTTACAAACTAACAAACAATATTAGTCAAAATAAATTGTCTTTTTAAAAAAAAATTACAATCGTATTTCTACTTGGAAAATCGACTTGAAGTCGACTTATCGTCTTTTGCGTCAGCGCCTCCGTGTTAGGCTTATAGTTAAGACACGTAAGAAGAGCTTCCTGTGGTTAGGGAAACTCTAACTTATCTAGTAATCAATTTTAATTACGTATACGTCTTTACTAATTACTTTCCGGATTGAAGAACTTGACTTATTGTTCTAGAAAACGACTTGCCAGTATTAATACCAAGTTAGGAGATTCAAAAAGTCAAAAAAAAAATCTTAGCTTATGTAAACTTAAACAAGGTTCAGTTTTCCATCCTTGTACAGAAATAAATAAAAGTCTGGATACAGTATTTCAGAATACAACTCTTTTAAAGAACAGAATTGCCACTTGCGTATGCAGTAGGCTGTATCGCATGAATATATCACTGTATGCTTGCGGGTTCATCACCCCACCTGCCTAAACCCATCGGTAAGATAACTGGTTCAAATTCAAAAATCATCTACAAAAAATAATCCCATCCATTTTATTAGTATTCCGTGTTGAGAATTACTAGCACTGCTTGCACCGCCGAGTGCAGCGTAGGATGTCCACTAACAAGATGAACGACGACCTGTAGTACGATTCTCTAAAATGCAAAATCGAAAACGAGTCTCACTAAAGTGATCGAGTGAACTTGTCATTGGTTTATATTCGTTCGCCGTGGTGACGTCACCACGGCGAACGAATACTAAGCCAATGACAAGTTGGTTCGTTATCGAAGTGAGACTCGTTTTCGAGCTTGCATTTTAGAGAATCGCACAGCTGATTAACACCGCAGAACCAGAAAGACGCTGGATGCAGGCGGCTTCCAACCGGTTCTTTTGGAAATATCTGGGAGAGGCCTATGTCCAGCAGTGGACGTCCTGCGTCTGATATGATCATGATGATGGTGATGAGAATCACTAGCATTGTTATGTCCACAAATTTAACGAGAATGTACAACTATGCAATGTATAGGAAAATATAGGTATGGTGCATATATGGTATAGTTAATTAATTAGTAAGGATAATTACCTGTACATCTTCATGGTCTGCTATCAACATCAGTCCAAGGACGATCGCCATCGCTGTGGTGTCATGACCCTGCATGATAGAGAAATTATTTTCACCAATTTGTATATAAAAGCGAAACGGTACTCCAGCGAAATGTACATCAATCAATATATTCATTACTTTGTATCAGAACTATACGAGAAAAAAACAAAATATTTTCACGGTATAATTTTAATAAAATACATGCGAGCTGCCCGGGACTTCGTCCGCGTGGCTTATTTCACATGCGGTAAGTTATGTGTTTGGTTACTGCTTTCCGTCCGTGGCTATATCATAGGCTATATGTATAACATCACGCCACGACCTGCCCCCCCTAGCCAAGTCACAAACGATAATCGTAAACGCTCGATAGGTACCAATAGATTTTCAACTTAATACCCAAGAGCCTTAAGTTGAAAATCTATTAAAGATTTCTAAGCGTTAGCGACTAGAACGAACGAAAACGCTATGCAATCTTCATTAGATCTTCAACTTAAAACCAAGCACATAAAGTTGAAGATCTATTAAAGCCTACTCAGCGTTTGCGTTTATCGTTTGTGACTTGGCTAGAGGGGCTGATATACATATAGCTTATGTGATTCAGAAATAATATAGCTATCCATTAGTGAAAAAAAATAAATAAATTGGTCCAGTATTTCTGCGGGCCAGGCACTACAGTGGTAAAGTTGCAAGAAATCGCAGTGGACGCCGTTGGACTGAAATGGTGATCAAGATGATAATGACATGAATAATCTCACCTCAAACATAAACGTATTAACTTCTTCTCTGATCCCCTCCAAATCTATTTCTCCTTTATTCTCCGCTTCCAGCAACAGGTCCAGCATAGCCAGTCTCTTCTTCCCACCAACAGAAACATCATCTTCTGTGAAATCACTCTGTCCAGGTTTCCAATTCTTCTTCCTCTCCATTATGACGTCATCAGCGAAGGAGTGCACCTTTTCTAGACAGTTCTCGAATCTTCTACCGATGGGTAACTTTCGGAAGAGATATTCGTTGTGGAGCCATACTCTGGTTAGACGACCAAGAAGGAGGTTCCCAATTTCCAAAATGGCGCTTTTGTATTGAAGAGTTTTTGAAGACTTGTCTGCGTCCAATTGGGTTCCCATGGCAGTTTCTGGAAAGATATACCTACAGGTAAAATACAATGTCTGCCATCAAGTGCCAAATTGGCCAAATTCTGGGCCGCAACAATATAATAAAAATATATAGAGAATGCCATTGGCATTAAGTCCGCCGCTGTACATTTTGTGTGCATAAAGTATTAAATAAATAAATATAATACCAATATTTTAGTTTGTCATGAAAACGTTAAGAAGAAGTTAAAATACACAGCAAGGTAGCAGATTTGGGGTGCAGATAGATATAATTAGTATTTATCATCAGCCTGCAACAGTCCACTGCTGGAAATAGGCCTCCAATGGGCATCCAATCGCATGCCACTTAGCTCGATTCTCGGCAACTCTCATCCAGTTGCTACCAGCTACCCTGCGAAGATCTAAGATCCACCGAGCGCCCGCCGGTCTCCACTCAAAAACACGTTTACGGTTCGGTGCGGCCAAATCTACACAGCCCAATAAGTAACATTACAAATGATTTTAACAAGTGGGATCATCTTACCACAAATAGTGAACAGCGTATAGTCACTGATGAGCGGCATCAGGTTGACCTCCGAACCCTCTAACTCCATGAGCTTCTCCACCAGACCGCGGCTCCTCTCCTTCATGACCACGGCGAAACTCTTCAGAATATTGAAGTGGAAAGTGGGAGTCAGGATCTTGCGTCGTCTGTGCCATTTTGCACCTGTTGGTGGAAAATTATGGTGTTATGAATTACATAATACATCATTGTTGAGTCAACCGTCTCCACATCGCGGCGCGCGCTCGCACGTCAGCGGCAGTGAACGAGGGACGCCGGGGGGGGGCAGCGGTCCGCCAGCCGGTCCACGGCTTGAGCCAGGGCCCCGCGCCCACGGCAGTCAGCGGTTGCACACCTCTACGCACGGCTGCGCTTACGCGTCTTTTATCGCTCTTATTATCTTGTTTGCATTTTAACCGACCGTTGTAATTCTGCTGCATTCTTTAATATAGTACATGTTATACAGTCCACTACCTTTCATTTGCGCCACCAAAAGCTATCGTCGCGTTTATTGGTCCTTCTACCGTTAACGTTTGAACCGATCGAACAAAGAACTTTCAAAAATCAACGGACAACGGTCAACCGTCGGGTGGAGAAAAAAGGACTTCGTCTTCAAGTTTAAGTTTCGCAAGCGGTCTTCATTTCTTCGTGTCATCGCCTGCATTTGGTCATCACGATCTTAGATACGACAGCAGTCGTCTTCATCGAGGTCAAATCCAACGGGCAGCGCAAGAAAAAGCCGTCGAGACTTCGGAACAAGAAGATTCTACGTATGACTACACTTCGGATACAACCATCAGCTCATCACCAGAGGTTGACAGCATAAAACCGTGAGAACGTTCCAATTCCTTTTTATTTCCAACATCTTGCCTTATTTGCTTGTTTACTTTTAGTAGTTTTCGTTCCATTAGTCATCCATCATACCATAATCTTCAGTCTATCAGCTTGTTTAATCAGTTGGTGGTCTTTTGTCGTATACAATATAATACTAAAGTTAAAAAAAAAAGGCCGTTACGAATAGTAATCTTAAAAATTATTTTTTCAGTGTGTCAATCACAATTTTACAGTTACCCATATTAATTACAATTTCTATTCCATATTATTAACGAATTCTAGTCCATACTATTTATATTGTTCCATTAATTTAATTGAATTTATAATTTTGTTTCGGGTAGATGAAGTATTGCATCATCCGTTAAGCCCTCTAAGCTTATTTGATCTGAAACGCCTAGCGCTTTTATCATAGCAACGAAACATCGAGCTGCGTGTAATTCTTGTGCGCATTCGCTACTTATTGCTATTACTTAAGTAAAAGTAACTTAAGTTTTACATAGAATTTTTCTTCACTTCTGCTTTTTCCCTTTCCAGTACATCTGCAAATTTCACTGTCATGGCTGACATAAAAGGTTTCATTAAGAAGAGAGCTTCCATTAAAGCCAAGCTTACGCAGTTTAATTCTTATTTAAATGTTTCAAAGTCTTGCGAAAAGTTAAGCGAAGTTCAAATCATAGAAATCGAATACCGCCTTAATATATTTGAAAGCCTATACGAAAAATATGATGCATTGCAGGATGAATTGGAGGCGTTGGTGGAGGACCCCAGCGAGCAATATGCCGAGCGCGAGGAGTTCGAAAAGCTGTACTACGGCTTGGTGGCTTCTGCACGGCAGCTGGTCAGCGGCGCAAGGAAGCTTCTTGAGGGGGATTCCGCAAACGAGGTGGATTCTTGCATAACTAGTACACACAAACACAATACAATTCGTTTACCCAAAATTGATTTACCAAAATTTACAGGCAGCTGTCATGATTGGCTGGAATTTAGGGATACTTTTGTGTCTATAGTCCATAACAACATAAATTTAGACAAAATTAATAAACTTCATTATTTACGTGCTTCCTTAAAGGGTAGCGCTTCTCTTGTTGTTGACAACCTCGACTTCAGATCAGAAAACTACGACGCTGCCTGGAAGTTACTCTGTGAGAGGTATGACAACAAAAGATTACTTGTCAACAATCATGTGCAAGCACTCTTTAACGTTCAGCCCATTGACAGGGAGTCAAGTAAGTCACTGCGAAACATAATTGACATTACCAAGAAAAACCTTAGAGCATTGGCCACCCTTGGTCAACCAGTAGAGAACAGCTTCGTCGATGTACTCATCATTTACATAATGACAAGTAAGCTTGACCAAATGACTAATATTAAATGGGAAGAGCACAGAAATAATTTTATAGAACCTCCAACTTTATCTGCATTTACTAACTTCATCACTAACAGGGCTGACTTACTCGAGACAATAGAGGAGTCTAAGCCTGTAACCACAGCTAAAACGGAATCAACTTCAATAAAAACTACATTACCTGAAAAATCATTAAAACCTTTGACTTGTCCCATGTGTCGTCAGGATCATTTTATTTTTGCATGTGAACAGTTTAAAAGTCTGACAGTACAAGCTCGAATTAAAAAAGCGCAGGGTTCAAATGTATGTATGAATTGTCTTCGTCCAGGTCATATTGCTTCTAGATGCAAACTAGGTCATTGTAAATATTGTCGTCAAAAACATAATACTCTTTTACACATAGATAGTGACAATGTCCTTCCTAGTGCACACAACACTGCATTATCAGCTACTCAATCGTCTTCATCTCGAATAATTTTACTGACCACAGCGCTCGTGAGGGTGACTGACGCAGGCGGTAATCACCATACAGCACGGGTCTTGCTGGACAGTGGCAGTACTACCAATTTTATTTCGGAGGAGTTTGTTCGTAAGCTGCATACTCCTACCTACATTACCAACACCAAGGTAACGGGTATCAACTCCATTTCTTCTAGTTGTAGTCAGGGGTGCTCATTGTCGTTACAATCAATTGATGGCAATGGATACGAACTGAAAATTGATTGTTTTGTATTGCCGAGAGTATCAGCATCAGTTCCTCATACTTATATTGATACCAGCAGCATACGTATACCTACGAACGTCCGTCTTGCTGACCCCGCTTATTATGTTCCGTCTTCCATCGACGTCCTTGTCGGTGCGGAAGTCTTTTGGGGTATCGTAGGCACTGGACGTATCGCATTAGGTACTCATAAACCCACTTTGCTTGAGTCAAAATTAGGTTGGCTCATTTCGGGTACATATTACCAATCGGATTCCTCTTCGCATGTTTGTATGCATATTGACAAGTTACAAGTTGATTTAAATCGGTTTTGGGAATTAGATTCTGTTTCGTCTATGCATAACCATACAGGTGAAGAGAGATCCTGTGAACAGCATTTTGTTGACACCACATATCGTAATTCTGATGGACGATTTGTGGTAACTATTCCTTTTAAAGAATCACCAGACGTGTTGGGTGATTCATACATGTTGGCTAAGCAGCGGTTCCTATCTCTTGAACGTCGTTTGGGTAGAGATGCTCGCCTTAAAAGCCTATACGTTGACTTCATTAATGAATATATAGAGCTTGGACACATGTCTGAATCTACTGGACGTCCACTCGACTCATCGTACTCAAATTACTTACCACATCATAGTGTTTTAAAGGAGTCAAGAACTAGCACCAAATTAAGGGTAGTTTTTGACGCTTCCGCTAAAACTAAGTCAGGCAAATCCTTTAATGATGTACAGATGGTTGGTCCCACTATCCAGGATGATTTACTGTCAATATTGCTTCGGTTCCGTCAACATAAAATCGTCATTAGCGCGGACATTGAGAAAATGTACCGACAAACTCTTGTTCACGACAGTAATCGTCCACTACAAAAAATTCTTTGGAGAGCAGAACCAACTCATCCGTTAAAGGAATACACACTTAACACCGTAACGTACGGAACAGCATCAGCACCATTCTTGGCCACTAGGTGTTTACTTCAATTGGCTGAAGAGTGCTCAGATCTTTCTACTAAGTTTTGCACTGCACGTGACTTTTATGTGGATGACTTTCTGTCCGGTGGAACGTCTGTTTCAGAAGCTTTAGAAAAGGCCCGCAGTGTTGACGGTGTTCTTCGATCAGCAAAATACAATCTTCGGAAATGGCGGTCGAATTCCAGTCAAGTCCTGCAGGCGCTTAGCGGTGAATCTGAAGCTTCTGATGTTGTGATCCTGAGCGACAACGAGCAGTCAAAGACTCTGGGCCTTCTATGGAACAGCTTGAGTGACACGTTTTCTTTTTCTCCTAGCTTAAACTTTACTGAAAAGGCTACTAAACGTCACATTTTGTCCATCATGGCGCAAATATTTGATCCCGTTGGTCTTGTCGTTCCATGCATAGTGGAAGCAAAAATAATCATGCAGCAGCTATGGTTGGCTAAATGTTCTTGGGATGAGCTTGTTCCCGCGCATATTCAGTATGCTTGGAACGATTTCCAAAATGGTCTGCACCTTTTAAACGAGTTCAAGATACCTCGGTGGGTGGTGTGTAAATCTGCGTTCCGTTTGCATCTGCACATATTCACTGACGCTTCCGAAAAGGCTTATGGGGCGTGTGTTTATGTTCGCAGTGCTACGAGAGACGGCGAGGTAACAGTGCATCTACTTACCGCTAAAAGCAAGGTAGCTCCAATCAAATCCACAACCATACCGCGGCTTGAGCTGTGTGGTGCTTTGTTGGGTTCACGATTGTACTCAAAGGTTCGTCAGTCACTTACCTTACATTTTGATGAGGTCCATTTTTGGTGTGATTCCACGATCGTCTTGGGATGGCTATCTACTTCGTCAAACCAATTAAAACCATTCGTTCGTCATCGGGTGTCTGAAATTCAGGAAACTGTAGGAGGGGAGGCTTGGAGTTATGTTCCGTCGGCTGAAAACCCGGCAGACCTCGCTTCGCGTGGACTCAAAACTGACAGACTAATATCTTCTTCATTGTGGTGGTCAGGGCCACAATTTCTTAGAAAAGATAGGTCTTCATGGCCACAATTCCCTGAATCACATCATCACATCTCCGGACTACCGGAAACGATCACTCATCATGTTTCACACCATATTATTGAAAATACACTTTGTGAGTTGTGGTCCAAATTTTCTGACTTCTATAAAATACAGCGTGTGATGGCATATGTCATAAGATTTATATATAAATGCAATAAAAAATCAGTTGAGTTTGGTCCACTAACTTCTACTGAACTTAACAATTCCATAAACTTGTTATTAAGGCTTAGTCAAATGGAATCTTTCCCGGAAGAATACCACTTGCTTAAATCTGGTAAACAATTGCCAGCAAAACACAAACTCTTATCTTTGTCTCCTTTTTTTGATACCGTTTCTAACCTCATTCGAGTCGGGGGAAGATTAAATAATTCATTTTATGACTTTAATATTAAGCATCCAATTTTATTATCTAGTTCTCATACAATTTGCATTCTCTTATTTAATATGTTTCATTTACGCCTTCTGCATGCTGGGCCTCAGCTTCTATTAGCCACTGTTCGTCATCACTACTATCCTATTGGAGGTAGGAACTTGGCAAAAAAGGTCACGCAGCAATGCGTTAAATGTTGCAGGGTCAAGGCCACCATTCAGCCTATCATGGGTAATCTTCCAAGGCAACGTTTACACTTAGAGTTTCCTTTCTTAGACACAGGTACAGACTACGCCGGTCCCATCATGATCGCTGACCGGAAAGGCAGGGGGTGTAGACTTATCAAATGTTTTATTTGTGTGTTCGTGTGTCTAGCTACAAGAGCCATCCACCTCGAGCTTGTGTCGGACCTTACAAAGGAAGCTTTCTTAGCTGCGCTTAATCGCTTTATTGCTCGAAGGGGAAAACCACGCAACATATTTTCCGATAACGGTACAACGTTCGTCGGCGCTTTCAATGAGTTGGCTAAGCTGCTTTCTCAAGACTTAAACGTTAACACTATCGACCCAGGCATAAACTTTTCATTTATTCCTGCATACACTCCACACTTCGGTGGCTTATGGGAGTCTGCAGTGAAATCCACCAAACACCACCTCCGGCGGATTTTAGGTTTGACAAACCTAACATTCGAGGAGATGGCTACCTGTTTAATACAAGTTGAGGCTATCTTGAATTCAAGACCTTTAACTCCATTGTCCGACGATCCTTCCGACCTCGCTCCTTTGACACCTGCTCATTTCCTCATTGGTCGTTCTCTAATCATGCTGCCTCATCCACAGGTCCAGAACGCCAACATCAACAGTCTAAAACGCTTCCATCGCATAGACTATCTGAAGCAACACTTCTGGGCTCGCTTCTCGCATGAGTATGTTCTGTGGCTACAGGAGAGAACGAAGTGGCGTCGGTCATCTGGCGAGCTCAAGGAGGGAACAATGGTCGTCGTAAAAGACATAAACTTACCACCTCTTATGTGGCTTCTAGGACGAGTCCAACAAGTTCTCCCAGGCAGAGACGGCGTCACGAGGGTCGCCGACATCCTCACCAAGAAGGGAGTCATCCGGCGCGCCTTCAACACCATCTGCCCGCTGCCCGTCTCGACTGTTGAAGATTCTTCAACGGGGGGAGTATGTTGAGTCAACCGTCTCCACATCGCGGCGCGCGCTCGCACGTCAGCGGCAGTGAACGAGGGACGCCGGGGGGGGGCAGCGGTCCGCCAGCCGGTCCACGGCTTGAGCCAGGGCCCCGCGCCCACGGCAGTCAGCGGTTGCACACCTCTACGCACGGCTGCGCTTACGCGTCTTTTATCGCTCTTATTATCTTGTTTGCATTTTAACCGACCGTTGTAATTCTGCTGCATTCTTTAATATAGTACATGTTATACAGTCCACTACCTTTCATTTGCGCCACCAAAAGCTATCGTCGCGTTTAATCATCAACTGCCTTTTTAGCCTAGTGGTCCTAAACGTGAGTGCTACTCTGGGGGTTTTGGGTTCGAGGTTGAGCAAAAAGTGTTATTAGGGTTTTCCTATGAAATTCTCAGTAGCAGCTCGGAGTTAGGATGTGTGCCTTGTTAATGGCAATAGGCTCGCCCCGTATTACATGGGACCTAAATATACCGGCGAACTGTGGGTGTACATTGGTACACCTCTGCCTAACCCTTCGGGGAATACAGGCGTGATGGTATTTTTATTTATTACTATCCAGCAATAACAATCAAATCTAGACCCAAAACGAATGCTTGTAATAGATTTTAAATTAATCACAGTTAAATATCTAAAACTCTCACCAATTACTTTGAAAAATGAGAGACATTTTGACGTGGGTTGGCAGAATTAATCCCATTAATTTTATCTAGAATACACTTTATATCGGGAGCATCTAAATTGAAAATTGCGTAAAATTGATGAGAGTCAACGCATCACTGCGTCGCTCCTATTGATTCAGTAACACAATGGTGTCGATTCTGTTATGCACAAGCTAAACTTAATTTAGACTATTTCTATTTTTTTCTTTCCAATCAAACAAGAAAGAGACGGACGTGAATTAGACTTGTCAATTTTAGTTGATCTAAAACCTCTATACAATTATAGTTGACATGTCAGAACGCGTTGATTAAAAACACGGAAAAGTTCAAGGCAAAACTAATTTGACATCTTTAACTTAGTTCTAAGGTATTACCGTCCTTTTCTTTCGCTGTATGTTAGTAAGAAATGTCAATTCCCTAATTTTAGTTTAGTTTGTTTATAGAACACTAGCGAACTGCCCGCGACTTCACCCGCGTGGCTTATTTTACCCGTTAAGTTACGTCTTTGGTTACTGCTCTGCTCCCGTGTGACGTAGCGTGATTTTATTTAGTCTATGTTACTCAGGAAAAATGTAGCTATATATTGGTGAAATAATGGTTAAAATCGGTCGAGCAGTTTCGGAGCCTATTCGGTACAAACAAACCAAAAATCTTTCCTCTTTATATTATTAAGTATGGATAGGTAGTTAATACTTCTTATACACACACACACACATATCATCACGCCTGTATTCCCCTAAGGGTTAGGCAGAGGTGTACAATGTATACCCACAGTTCGGTTCACAGTTCAGTACTATATCTATATACTCCTTATTTACTTAAAATGGGTATTCTATATTAATTTGTTTATTTTTATGTTTGTCAAGGCAATCGAAGTAATGGAAATAAACAAAGGTAATAAACCACTACCTCGCTAGCCTAGTGGTTCTAAACACGATTACTACGGCGGACTATGGGTGTACATTGTACACCTATTCTTAACCCTTCGGGGAATACAGGCGTGATGGTATGTAAGCCACTAATCGACAAAATAATGTTACGTGAATAAATACCTAATTGCCTAACCCCTCATGAGACTTACACAGAACTAATAAAATGTAGGTGATCTAAATATCTCTGCCCACTCCTTTGTAGAATACGGGCGTGATGTCATGTTTCATCGTAATTTTAATAAAATATTTCAATAGGCTTGTAACAATTTGTCAACGGATTTTTACTGCTGAGCCATGAAAAAACTTTTTGTTGAATATTTTTACCGTATCTTTTTTCCCTTTTTTGTATATAGTTGTTAAAACATGTACACTTTTCATTTATAAACGGAAAACTCGATATCAGGGAAGTTATTTTTTTTTTTAACTTTGCCCCTACCTTGGAGTTACTCTTGTATCGTGGGCGCGATTACAAACATATAAACTCACATACACAAACAGCCAAACCCAAACAATTATCTGTAAGCCATAGAAATATTTGTTACGCGTGGGAATCGAACCCACAACACGCAGCGCAGCAGCCAATACCTCTGCCACTGTGCCAACTGTATCGTCAAATTATATTTAAAAACTTCATCATCATAGGCCTCTCCCATAAATTTCGAAGCGGCCTACATCCAGAGTCTTCTTGCGGTTTATATAAACTGACGCCTTTTTTCCCAGGGGAGTAGGCAGAAACCACAGAACGCCACCTGCTACGATCCTTACATACTACTTTCGCCTCGTCCACGTTCATACATCTGATCATACAAGCACACCGGTCACGAGTACGGTGCACCTGACCTTTTTGAAGAATCTCACCAATAAGGTCAGGGTAGGTCTTTCTAGGGCGTCGGAGTCCCGGCATTGCCACTCACATCTGCCTTATAAATCCCTTTTGTTAGTCGCCTTTCACTCATCCACTCAACATGACCATCCATCCATTTGAAAACTTGCTTAGTAAAAAAAGGTAAAATAAGCTAGAACGATGGTATGGTTAATGATAGGAGAAATTTGTAACTTTCTATGTCATTATAATTATGTTTTTAACACCCTTGAAGTCCCTTATCCATGGCCCGGCGTTGCATACTTTAAGGATACTTAACATTACTTTTTTAAGGATTAGTCAATAATAAAAATGAAACAATTTCTTACCGGAACTCAGTAACAGTCCCGTGCCGAGCCAAGCTTCTAAAAACGTGTACGGTTTACTCTTCTTTATGTTCCGCGAGTGAGATAACACGACCTGCGAACAACATACAACAATTATATAAGAGGTGTTTTAAAAGATTAAAACTATGTTTTGCACAGTACATACTACAGTCAGTCTTGTTTACTAGCAATACCCCACGGCTTTACACGTGTTAAGGTATGTTTTTAAAATTATGCTCCCGTGTTTTGCGGCGCGACTGCTAAACAAGAGGTCTTGGGTTCGATTCCCAGGTCGAGCAAAAAGTGTTATTGGGTTTTTCTATGAAATTCTCAGTTGCAGCTCGGAATTTGGATTTGTCCCCGGTTAATGGCAATAGGCTCGCCTCCTATTACATGGGACCTAAATATACCGGCGAACTGTGGGTGTACATTGGTACACCTCTGCCTAACCCTTCGGGGAATACAGGCGTGATGGTATATTTATTTATTTATTTTATGATCTTATTAGGATTCCGTACCTCAAATGGAAAAATACGGAACCCTTATAAGGTCTCTTTTTGTACATTTGGCTCAAAGGGGTTTTTCTTAAGACCTACGCAATATAAGGCATTTGTTGGCGTTGTTGGCAAACATACTGACAGTCAAAGATCAAAATAATTATTTTTAAATATATTTCTTTTGAACTGCCTCGTTAACCTAGTGGTTCTAAGAGCGACTGCTACGCGAGAGGTCTTGGATTCGATTACCAGGTCGAGCAAAAGTGTTATTAGGTTTTTCTATGAAATTCATAGTAGCAGATCTGAGTTACGATTTGTGGTTAATGGCTATTACATGGGGCCTAAAAACATACTGGTGAATTGTGGGTGTACAATTCACATTGGTACACCTCTGCCTAACCCTTCGGGGAATACAGGCGTGATGGTATGTTTATATTTCTTATTGTGATGTTTTAATTTGAGCTCTTTCAA
Organism: Caradrina clavipalpis; assembly: GCA_932526535.1. Taxonomy (NCBI): domain Eukaryota; kingdom Metazoa; phylum Arthropoda; class Insecta; order Lepidoptera; family Noctuidae; genus Caradrina; species Caradrina clavipalpis. The sequence continues at coordinate 1,929,603 of OW052101.1, forward strand.
CATGCGAATTGTATTTTTAGAGTACAACAACATAACAGCGAATAATAGGTATTTGCATTTAGATTGCATTGCACAAATTGAATACAATTATAATATGTAGAATAGACTCATCTGGTATGTTTTACAATAATTTTATAATATTATGAATATCTTTTCTAGAATCCCAATAACACTCGTCGCAGCTGTGTGCTACACTTTAAATGAATAAATATTTCATGGCATCTATATGTTATGGACCAAGTGATAAATTGAGCAGTATACATAATGCCCGGTCATTGTGAAAAATGCCCAATATGAGAGTGCAATTTGATAATAATTATTCAAATAATCAAATGGACCGGGCACTATACATATTGCCCATCACCTTTTGGGCAGAGTAATAGAAACATATTTAATAACTATTTTTTTATGTTGTATTGTCTATATTGTCATTTAACATACAATAAACTAAATATTAAACCTCTTAAATAATCAGACTCATTATTTGTATTAATTACGAAGGACTTCTACCTTAAAAATCCATTAGTTTTTGCATTTAAAACCGAGACTCTTCGCCGACAGGACACTTCACCGACAGGACTCTTCGCCAACTTCGTCGGGGAGCCCCGCTTCGCGGGGCTCAAGGGTTTACAAAAAAAAAACCACGAAGTGGATGGCGGGGTCTATTCGCTCGCTTCGCTCGCTCTCTAGACCCCGCCATCCCCTTCTAACCTAATCTGTCCGAGTCGGGGTGCCCCAAGTCCCGAAATAAATTGCATCGCTGATGAGCCCTGTCGGCTATTTTCACGATAAAAGGATATGATGTATTATTTTACATGCTAAGTTATAATAAATGATGCTGACTGTGGAAGCCTGAATTAAATTATTTTGAGGACATTGCGTTGAAGCTGTAAAACATAAAATAGTGACGAGATGTAAAATCCGTGGCCGAGTTAGTAAATTAGGTGTCAATGCATAAGTAAGAAGGACAAGTCACAATAATTGATGATCTTTACTTGACGCTTTCTATAGAATATTTAGTGGGCGTTGTAAAAAATATGAATTAAGTTATTAGACGCTATGTCATTTTCCCGTTGCTATCCGTTATAAAATTAGAAGTTTAATCACGTGTCCGATAAGTAATTTTGTGGCTAGACTTATAATTTCCCTTTATTTATTAGAACAACTGCCACATATAGCTTTATTATCAAATTGCCCAACTATCATGTAGCAATATAATAATGACCGTGCAATGTGATAAATAATGAAGTTAAAAAAGTAATTAATCACTTAGCCCGATAAAGCTAGACATTATGCATAATGCTCGTGCATTATAAATAATGCCCGCATTAATCACCTGGTCCATAACATATATACTAGATTCTTTCTACCTTCGGACTAGTGGGATTTTTATAACCTTTGGTGACTACTCCGCTCCCGTGTGTCATAGCGAGATGCTATATAGCCTACACTATTCCTCATAAATCTGACTATCATATACAAATATTTCTCAAATAAATTAAATTTAATAATTATTCAAATAATCAAATGGACCGGGCACTATACATATTGCCCATCACCTTTTGGGCAGAGTAATAGAAACATATTTAATAACTATTTTTTTATGTTGTATTGTCTATATTGTCATTTAACATACAATAAACTAAATATTAAACCTCTTAAATAATCAGACTCATTATTTGTATTAATTACGAAGGACTTCTACCTTAAAAATCCATTAGTTTTTGCATTTAAAACCGAGACTCTTCGCCGACAGGACACTTCACCGACAGGACTCTTCGCCAACTTCGTCGGGGAGCCCCGCTTCGCGGGGCTCAAGGGTTTACAAAAAAAAAAACCACGAAGTGGATGGCGGGGTCTATTCGCTCGCTTCGCTCGCTCTCTAGACCCCGCCATCCCCTTCTAACCTAATCTGTCCGAGTCGGGGTGCCCCAAGTCCCGAAATAAATTGCATCGCTGATGAGCCCTGTCGGCTATTTTCACGATAAAAGGATATGATGTATTATTTTACATGCTAAGTTATAATAAATGATGCTGACTGTGGAAGCCTGAATTAAATTATTTTGAGGACATTGCGTTGAAGCTGTAAAACATAAAATAGTGACGAGATGTAAAATCCGTGGCCGAGTTAGTAAATTAGGTGTCAATGCATAAGTAAGAAGGACAAGTCACAATAATTGATGATCTTTACTTGACGCTTTCTATAGAATATTTAGTGGGCGTTGTAAAAAATATGAATTAAGTTATTAGACGCTATGTCATTTTCCCGTTGCTATCCGTTATAAAATTAGAAGTTTAATCACGTGTCCGATAAGTAATTTTGTGGCTAGACTTATAATTTCCCTTTATTTATTAGAACAACTGCCACATATAGCTTTATTATCAAATTGCCCAACTATCATGTAGCAATATAATAATGACCGTGCAATGTGATAAATAATGAAGTTAAAAAAGTAATTAATCACTTAGCCCGATAAAGCTAGACATTATGCATAATGCTCGTGCATTATAAATAATGCCCGCATTAATCACCTGGTCCATAACATATATACTAGATTCTTTCTACCTTCGGACTAGTGGGATTTTTATAACCTTTGGTGACTACTCCGCTCCCGTGTGTCATAGCGAGATGCTATATAGCCTACACTATTCCTCATAAATCTGACTATCATATACAAATATTTCATTTTTTTTTCAATTCCGATTGGCCGTTCCAGAGATAAGCGCTTTTAAATAAACAAACAACCAAAGATCTCTTCAGCTTAAGCTTTCGTATAAATATGCTCTTCTTAACACACCTCCTTGTATTACATGATAAGTAAATACGAAGCGAAAGGAGTATGTAAGGATCGTAGCTGGTGGCGTTCTGTGGTTTCTGCCTACCCCCATGGGAAAAAGGCGTGAGTTTATGTATGTATGTACTCGTATGTAAGTAAATACCTATGAAGTAAATGTTTGATCCTACAAATAAAATAAAAAATGGAAGGTTTTTTACATGGAAGCTGGCACGTCCTCGCCCGCTGAAACGTGAATATTTCAGGGGCACGTTATTTGTGGAGAAATATTGAGCCCTACATTTAGTTCAATATTTAAATAACTGCACTTATAAAGAAACGTGCCGGTAAGTTTTTGGAGAATTATTTATAATTCAAAATGTCAAGAAAAGACCCGAAAAACTTTCTCGTGGGATGTTACTACGTAATTTTTAGGGTACCGTGCCCTATGAATGCTAATATATGATCCTATTACTGACATCGGTAACCATGTCAGAGGCCCTTGAGGCGGTTTAGAAACTCTAACACTAGGGTGTGTGGGGTCGTTAGTCCTTACTGCCCAAACGATAAAGAAGACTAAGCCTCCGCTGTACGTCTATTTATCCGTCTTTGGGCTGTATCTCATGAACCGTAATAGACAAGTTTTTTGCTTAAAGAGTGTTCGTGGAGTTTCTTGTTCGTTCTTCTCTATAGAGACCTACGGTTTGGAACGAGCAACTAGCTTCAATTTTATTAAACTGTAACTTCTTGACAATTCTAAGGTGCCTGTATATGGTCTAATTGAAATAAATACTTAAACTTTTGACTTTTTAATTTTGAAGAGCGGTACGGAACCCTTCACGGCTAAGTGCAAGTACGGCTTGCACTTAGCTACGTTTTTTAGGGTCAATTTAATATAATTAAACTCCTGGTTTTTGGAATGAAAACAAACATATAAAAGAGCGCGCGTTAGCTACTGTGGTTGATTGACTGAACTATTAATAATCTAATCAGGTTACTTGACTTGAATTTAGTTCTATACCTGTACATCCTAAACTTATGCTTAGAATAGATTAAAATTAATTACAGTTACTTAAGAGCGCGTATACAGAAAGTACGCAACGTCGCAAACAGCTGTCAAGTATTTCCCTGTTTTGATTAATTTGTCAATATTACTGTATGAAAATAAGAAATATGGCTAACTAATGAACTAGAATATTAATAATGAATTGCAATTAAAACACTGAATTTGATGTTGTAGCCGTTTTAGGTGCAAAAAAGGCATTTGTAAAGTTTCCAAATACTTTTTTTACATCTAAAACTAAATATTCGGTGTTACGGCATTAATTATTGCATTTCATAATCAATATTCTACTTTATTAGTTAGCCATATTTCTTATTTTCATACAGTAATATTGACAAATTAATCTAAATAGCGAAATATTTGACAGCTATTTGCGACGTTGCCCACTTTCTGTATACACGCCTCATCACAATTAAGTACGATAAATGGGAAAAGTATTGACGTGCATTAAGTTCGTTTTAAAACTAAACACAATTTGTTTCATTTTGCAACATAAATAATTTTCGTTCAGAAACCATTTCGTTCCAGAAACCAGTTGGTAACGTAACTATTTATAAATATTGACGTCACTTAATGTTTCTGCTTTTACTTATAAGGAAAATTACCAAGTAAATAACATTAGGAAGACGAAAGTGCGACGGTTACGTGTATTTTGTAACGATATTAAATTAGTACGCCCGCAACGGGCGAAAGGAGGCAAACACAAATTCGATCGATTTTTTAATTGAAAATTCTCGTCACGCATGTTTATTTAGTTTAAAGGCTTAATTGGAACGAAATTTTGTAACGAAGTGCGTCAGGAGTTAATTGGCAGAAATCGTCACGTAAGGAAAAAGCGTTATGGCGACCGCTTTGTTTACATGTAAATTAAATGAAATGAAGTTTATTTATTTTGTCGAACTTAGGTACTTACATAATAGCTACATATTTGTAAACACACTCACGATACAAGAGAAATTCCAAGTATATGGTAGCGATAAAAAAATAATCGACCAAGTGCGAGTCGGACCCGCGCGCACGAAGGGTTCCGTACCAATATCTTTGATGACGTATTTAAAAATTAGATCTCGTTCAAACCAATTTTCGGTGGAAGTTTAAATGGTAATACATCATATTTTTTTTTAATTTATGATTACTAATTCATCATACTATGTAGGGGGGGCCCCGAAATTAATTGTTTTTTTATATAAATTTTTGTGTGAAAATCTTAATGTGGTTCACAGAATACATCTTCTTCCCAAGTTTCAACAGCATAGCTCTTATAGTTTCGGAAAAAAGTGGGTGTGACATAAGGACGGACAGACAGACAGACAGACAGACAGACATGACGAATCGACAGTGTTGCGCTGATGTAGAGGACAGCTGATTTCTTTCCACCCGTTACGTAACAATTCATGAATGAACACATGAATGCAGTAAAGAGTTTGAGTAAGTACCTCAACGTCCTTCACGCTGGAGATGTGCAGGATCCTTCTCTTCATCATCTTGACGACGTAGCGGTCTCCATACTCCTTCTTGTACTGACGCATCTTCACGAATAGCCCTCCTGTAACAATACCGTTCAAAACTGCTGTGTTATTCTGTACAAATTAAAAAGTATGTATAGAGTTCCTTGCCCATTCTTATCCATGCGGAACTACCTTTTGGGAGGAGCAATAGATTCAATTATTTATTCTTGTATATGACTTCAAAAGGGCCTTTTGAAAGTAGTTTGAAATAAATTATTTGATTTAATTTTATTTTCGCAAAATCCGCATTTGTTTCAAAATTTACCTGAATCATTCTATTAATTTACTAATCTTACAGCCAATTACGGATTATAATATATATGCAATAGAAACAAACAAACAGAATGAAATTCTAGATGGATCTAAGCGTAGCTTAGTTTGGAATTGCAAATGAGTGTGTGAGTATATTATAGTGGTGTATGGAGATATGCCTTCTCCATAGAGACCTACATTTTAGAAAACTAGCTTCAACATGTTGTGAGATGAGCTATCATCCAACAATTCTAGAGATGTATGGAATAATTCTGCACTTACAATAATACAAGCTGCAGTTTTGCATCCTCGTGAAATTCAAGGAGGTAACTATGCTAGGGATTCTCAACACGAATCACTACATAATATTAAACAAAGTCGCTTCTCACCGTCTGTCCATCTGTACGCTTAGAACTCCGCAATGGATTATGGTGCAGTTTACATCAATAAATAAAGTGATTTAATAGGAAGGTTTATGCGTATTGAACATTACGCTATGACCAACTAGGACGAATCAGTAACCTAAGACGTAACTAAACGTGGGTGATACCGTGCGATATACAGCTAGTCATCAAATCTCACTAATTGGCATTGGCACCAAAACTCATTATAAAGGCGAAAGTTTGTATGTCTCTTCACGCTCAAACGGCTGAACGGATCTGGATGAAATTTGGCGTTGAGATAGATTGTAGTGTGGAATAACACATAGGAAACTTTTTACCCCGAAAAAACGAAGGTTCCCGTGATGTAATCTATCAACTTTGATGAGGACGAAGTCGCGGGTAAAAGCTAGTTATAAAATAATAGGTCTTTAACGAACAGTGCCGCAATACTTCAAAGTACAATAACTTACTAACTTACTCAGACTTTTATTGTTACAAGTTAAATTCGAGTTTACTGGTAACTTGTAACTAAAATACTCTGTTAAACATGTTTACATTAAAACTCTTAACTGTTTTACTGTTTTTAAGTTAAAAAGTTACGTTCAACGTCGGGAATTGTTGGAAGTTCAGCCGAAGTTTATTGCCAATTAGTTAGCTATGGAGTTATTATAAGTACATTCGCGAACAGTTTATAATAAAAACTGCTCGCGAGTATACTTAAAAATACCTAAAAATACCTATTATATTAACTTTATATCATATTTTTAGATATTTTTTTAATAAATCATCTAATAAGCTTGTGTAGACATGGGTAGATGAACGTTTTAAGGACATCGTGAACATTCTAAAGTTATCTCTTATCAGAATACCAATTCCACTAATTAAAAACGTTCAAAATGTGATTTCGGCGGCAGGCAGTGTCAAAAATGTTGATATTGTTGTTGTTGTTGTTGTTGTTATTGTTGTTGAATGTTATCGGCATGGTTGGCGCAATGGCTGTGCCATTGGCTGCTGGCTGAGTGCCGCGGGTTCGGTCCCGCATGGAGCAAATATTAGTGTGACAGCCAAACCCAGATACCCCGGAGGTGGGATACTTGTTCCGGGTCTGGCTGTTTGTGTATGTAAGTTTATATGTTTGTAAACGCGACACAGGTGAAATTCTTAGTGTGCGTTACCCCACACTAGGATGGATGTGGTTGTGGTTGTCTGTAAGTTGTTGCTGGTGTTGTGTTGTTGTTGTCGGTTGTTGCTGTTGTTGTTGTTATTGGTTGTTGCTAGTATTACCATCACGCCTGTATTCCCTGAAGGGTTAGGCAGAGGTGTACCAATGCACACCCAAAGTTCGCAGATATATTTAGGTCCCACGTAATAGGGGGCGAGCCTGTTGCCATTAACCGGGCACAAATCCAAACTCCGAGCTGCTACTGAGAATTTCATAGAAAAACCCAATAACACTAGTGGTAGTTGCTAGTATTGTTGTTGTTGGTTGTTGCTGCTATTGTTGTTGTTGATAGAAGCATTTTTTAAAGATTAAGACTGAAACCAGATTGCTATCGTTCCTAAAAGTAGAAGCCCTGTACTGAGACAATTTAAAAATCGATAAACGCCTCTAGTGTCCAATAGTGTGAAATAAAAATTGTATTCCCCAAAGTAATCAGTGTCGTAGCACTTTAATCCAGTCTGCGTAGCAGGCTACGCCGTAGCCCGTAGCATTGCGCTAAGAGCAGTGCCTTTAATACAATTTATTTATTACTAGGTTTTGCCCGCGACTTCGTCCGCGTGGATTAATAGTTCCCGTTCCCGGGGGATTTCCGGGATGAAAAGTATTCTATGTCCTTTCTAGGGTCCCAAACTATATCTGTACCAAATTTCATTGAAATCGGTTCAGTGGTTTAGGCGTGAAGAAGAGATAGACAGACAGAGTTACTTTCGCATTTATAATATTAGTACGGATTATGACCGGCTTACGTCATCTTTATCCCTAACAATTTTAAACACAACGTCTCTCTGTCTGTTTATCCGTCAGTATTGTCAACATTTCATAATGGTAATACATTATTACGATGTTATTATTCATTATGGATAATAATTATAATCTATTAGGCTGGGTACTCACTTAGCAGTGTAGCACGCAACGTATCAGATACGGTATTAACCTGCAAGTGGGTACGGCTCGTCCACGGTCCTCCGCGTATCTAGCTACGAGCTTCCTAGCCGCCTTAGTGTTCGCAGTGAAACCGCCACTCGGCGGGTCACTGCGAGCTTACAGCGCTCGACGCGCGAGCGGCTCGCAGCGGGCTCGTGCCTACGTACTCACTTGATACCGTATCTGATACGTTACGTGCTACACTGCTAAGTGAGTACCCAGCTTTATATGCTAATTCATGTGTTTAAAAGAGAGTTGTGTTGTGTATATCTATACTAATATTATAAAGAAGAAAGATTTGTATTTTTGTACGTGACGAATAAACGTAAAAACTACTAGACTGATTTCAAAAATTATTTTGCCGTTAGAAAGCTACATTATTCCTGAGTAACATAAGGTATAAAACATCGCGCTACGACACACGGGAGCGGAGCATTAATCAAACACGTAACGTATGGCGGGTGAAATAAGACAGAGAAGAGAGAGAAGTCGCAGGTATGTCGCTAGTAAAGTTTTTTTAGTTTGTTATTTTCCTTGACTGCGAAAGTAGCTACTTATTTTGATTAAGTACTTATTGTAAGTGATATATGATCCAAGATAAGTACCGTTTTCCCTACGTTTACTATATGACGTGACGAAGATTAAGGTTTCATATTGTATTTGTTAGAAGCGATCGAGTTAATATAGAGTGAAATAGGTCTCGAGGGAAATTAATACTCGTAACTTTTACGCGTACGTTTGAGATACAATTGAAGGAAAGCCTTGAAAGAAAAAAAATAAGTTCACGACAGAAGAATTGATTTTGAGTCATATTCTTTGCATTTCTGGTCTGTGAGAAGAAATAAATTAAAGCATTTCTGGTCTAGTTTACTGCCTCGTCAGCCTAGTGGTCCTAAGCGCGACAGCTACGCTAGAGATCCTGGGTTCGATATCCCGGTCGAGTAAATTGTTATTAAGTTGTGCTATGAAATTTTCGGTTAATGGCAATAGGATCGCCTTCTATTACATGGGACCTTAACATATCGGCGAACTGTGGGTGTACATTAATTCAACTCTGCCTAACCCTTCGGGGAATACAGGCGTCATGGTATGTATTATTCATTATTTAATATCAGTTATTTATTCAATGTAAATTTCAGAATAAATATGGTTTTACTTTACCATGTTAATTGGGTAGTTGACACCACCGTCAATTGACATACTTTTTATGGACTGTCAAAACGCGATTCTCCAATAGATTTTGTATGGCAAGAACACGCTATGACGTCAGTTATCGGCCTACTCAATTGACTAACTTTTTATTGATTTTAAAGTAAATAAAAATCTGATTTTACAATAAATTAAAAAATTAATCGGTTTTCATGGGTAAAATAAAGTGCTTTTTTAGAGAAGTGGTGACTTGAAATTATTGGTTAGTGGTGTCAACTACCCAATTGGCCAATTGGCCGAAGCAAGGATTTTATGCGCAACTGCTAAACAGAAGAGAATTATTTATTTGTCAAACGTACATATTTACAACCAGATCGCTGAGGTTGTGTAAAATCAAAGTCAAAGTCAAATTATTCATTTCAATCAAACCATTAAATGACAGTTTAATATTTACGTAAATCAAGATAAGATCTTGTTTGACAAAATGCCGCTGTTCGTATAAATTAGCCTTGCTGTTGAAATGTAAATATGGAACAAAACCGCTGTCACTTTGACCGCTGAAACCACTGGCCTTACCGACCAGTGTTGCCAGCAGTACGATTTAAATCGTACTTATACGACCTTTTTGGCTTTGATATGGTGCACTATCGAATAGTACGCATCATAAAAAAATAAATAAACAAATAAATCGATTGGCGTATCTAGAGTTAGTTTTCAGGGGGGGCCTGGCCCCTAAGATGCCATGGCCGATGCGATGCAATGCGGTCAGGCGGAAGGCGAGCCCTACAGCCTGGGGTAGGTACAAGACCATTCTGGGGTGGGTACTTCGCTAACTATTTATTGATTTCAAAGCAACTAAAAATTGAATTTTATAGTTATTTAAAAATTCATCAGGTTTTAAGGACTAAAATAAAGTGCATTTTTAGTAAATTTTTGTCTTGGAATTAATGTTCAATGGTGTCTACTACCCAATTACATTTTTACGTCACCATGTCTTGTACACATATTTGCCAAATAAAATATGTTTTCTCTAAGAAAACCTTTTTATGTTATTGGACGGCCAGCCAACAGACGACTAAGCGCCGGCACCTCACAGAGGCATTGCAGATGTATAGCCATCCCAGACATAAATCTGTAACGTCTCATGTGTCGGTCATTTTACCTACGTACATAATTTGTACAAAACTTTGTGGGCATGGTTGGTATAACGTTGAGTGATTGACTGATATCATTGGGTATAACCTGTAAGGATATTTGTATGTTTAAATAATAATATGTTGAGCCATACAAATAATTGATTGAAAGTTGTAAATGCAAGCAAACTGCGTAGGGTCCTGGGTCCGGTTTCCAGGTCAGACAAAAAGTGTTACTCAGCGAAGACCGGAGTTATGTTGGTGATACGGCATCATCTTGCGAAAAGCAGGTACGCACTGTTGGTCCTGTGCCTAATCTCTTCCCGGTCATGTCGGATTACCGTCCCATCGGACTGAGTTACATAAATATGATCGTTATTGGCCACTGTGACCGAAATTCAATCGGTACCAGATGTGATGGTTTGTGTAGATACCTATTAATGTATGAGAATTTAATAATTGTAACCACGATACAGGAAAAAAAACTAGAACTGGGAAATGTTTTTCAAAGAAGTTAAATGTACTTACGTGGAGTAATCCTCAGAAACTCCAAAGCACATCCTATGATGGGATGCTGCGGCGGCCCAGGCAGCTTGTCCAGGGTATTCTCCTCATCAGCCACGAGTCTCCATATCACGAAGGTGATGAAACCCAACAAGGCTAGTGTTAGGAGCATTTTGTCAACAGTTCGTAGACCTTGAAGTACCCTTCCAGTTGATTAGGTTATTGCGAAGGCAGCGAAGGATTATCTGAAAAGAACAGACGTAGGTATATAATTATATAGGTGTTTGGTATCACTTCAGTGACGGACTCAGGGATGCGGTAGGGGCCCGCCCTGGGCCCCTTGTCTGGGGGCCCAATTCTCTAGATGTTCTCTTAACTAAATCCTATGTTCAGAGCAACAACTCTGAACATAGAAACTCTAAATATAAACGTCAACGCCACACGGTGGATCAGAACACTGATCAAGAGTGTGGCGTTGACGTTTATGTTTCTTTAAAAAAAATATTATTTATATATAGATATATTACAAAATTTCACATAAATATAATATTACTTTTTTTAAGGGTTCCGTCTCAGGCCTCTGAGACAATTAGTCCGTCCCTGTATCACCTATCAGTGTATAAATATTATTAGCCAATAGATTGTGGTATTAATAGCAGATGTCTTAATTACTCACAATGTCTCAATGTCCTATATATATTTGGTGATAAGGTTATCGTTATCAACTATCTTGTATTATTCATAATGTCTGAGACACTATATTTATTTACTTGCTTCTGCTCGCGACTTCGCCCGCATAACTTATTTCATCCGCGTTAAGTTATATCTTTGGTTACTGCTCCGCTCCCGTGAATAGCGTGGTCTTAGTGGTTTTAGCGTGATTTTATATACTAAATATTTTTATATGCTAATTATTATTATTATTATTTTTTTTAACTGCCCCGTTGGTCTCGTGGTCACAAGTGCGACTGTTGTGCAAGGGGTCCCGGGTTCGATTCCCAGGTCGAGCAAAAAGTATTATTGGGTTTTTCTATGAAATTCTCAGTAGCAGCTCGGAGTTTGGATTTGTGCCCGGTTAATGGCAATAGGCTCGCCCCCTATTACATGGGACCTAAATATACCGGCGAACTGTGGGTGTACATTGGTACACCTCTGCCTAACCTTTCGGGGAATACAGGCGTGATGGTATATATATATATATATATATATATATTTTTATATGCTATTCCTCATAAATCAGGTTATCAAATAAAAACAAATTTTCTAGTCCAACTGGTCATTTCAGAGATAAGTGTGTTTAAAGAAACAAACAAAAAAGGAACTGATCATTACTAAGAGGTAGTCTAGAATTACCTTATTCTACCTAATAAAATTATGCAATCATTTAATAGAAAAACCCAATAACAATTTGCGTTCACCGGCTACCGTAAGTTCACCGCTATGTTTTTAAATCCAATAGGGAACGACCCGACGACGACCTATTGCCATTAACCGGGCACAAATTCTAACTCCGAGCTGCTACTGAGAATTTCATAGAAAAACCCAGTAACATTTTGCTCGACCTAGGAATCGAACCCAAGACCTTTAAAGTAGCAGTCGCGCTTAGCACCACAAGGACAACGAGGCAGTTCGTATCGTGAAAAAAAAAAGTTAATTTATTTGCTATTGGCAAGGTTAAAGTCAATGTCAGACACATTCTGATATTTAGTTTTTATTTACCTTGACAAACAATTTACATATTCGATACAAGATTTGAGGATATTCGTTCGCATATCAATAAAATTGATTAACTATAGATAATAAATATAGGTACGTATTCATTTCGTCATCCGTATGAATTTATTTATAAAAATCTAAAATTAAACAAGTACAAATACTACAAGTTATAATTGGGTGTAATTCTGCCAAAATAAACTAACTCGCGTGATTTTTCGAAGTTGTAATTGTAATGATTTTGGATATTTAACGCTTATTAATTAATTTTAGATCCTATCTGGACTGTTACTGCTGGATAGTAATTACAACAAAAAACAAAACATTCATACATACTTACATACATAAAGTCACGCCTTTTTCCCAGCGGGGCAGGCAGAAACCATAGAACGCCTCCTGCTACAATCCTTACATACTCCTTTTGCAAAACAAAACAAAACTACTTTACCAAACTTATAAACGTTCAAACAAAAAAAAAACAAACAAAAACAAAATAATCGGTTTATTTATTCTGAATGAATTTAATTGCTGGAATTAATTCAATAAAATGAAAATAATGTTAATATTATAAAATGAATTTATTTCACGTATAATAATTAATTTAATCACTGAGATATCGTAGATTGATTGTAAAACTAAGTTCAACTAGGACGAGGAAAACCAACATTAAACAGCCTGTATTCTCCGTACCGACCCACGATTTATTAACTCCCATTTAATAGAGGAAGACGCAAATATTTAATTAAAATAGAATTTGGACTAACCTTGATGTATGAACCAAGTAACCCAGGTCGTGGCCACAAGTAGACTGAACAGTCTATTATCTTCACCACATTGTATAGTACAGGTTTTATTAGTTTACCAACTTTTTATCGCAGAGATACCACAGTCCAAAGGTTGGCAATTGTTTGACCGCTTTTGAGGCTAGTAACTGGACTTTGACCGTTATAAATTATATGGTCTGTGTGTTACAACGCGAGATAAAACCGAGCCTGATCAAAGTTCATGCTTCCATAAACAATTTAAAAAGTGAGAGACTAAAGTCCAAAGTACGGTGGCCGCTTTTGCGGACTTTGACTTTGAGCAATTAGAGTGGTTGGCCTGCTTAAAAGCTTTGCAACGGTCACTATAATGACTTTAGCGCGGTGACTATTTCATCGTCTATCTAGTCTTATGCAAACTATGTCGTGGTTACCTGACAGTCTTACAGGACGAAGATGAATACCACTACTCTACTTAGAGTGACAGTGTATCTGATCTTCACAACGTAGCTATTGGGTGTCATGGTACTCCCCTAGGGAACTTTCTGCTCAAAATATGTGACCAAAATCTCCTTGAGTGAAGTCGCTAACAGAAGCTAGTCAACTCATCGGCAGTTAGAGAGAAGAGGAACACACCAAAGTATATGATATTAATTCTCACGAGCAAACGGTCAAGCCAGCTAATATCAATAGAGAGTAGCCAAGTACGCAGAAGCTTTAAACTGCACAAGTATGTGCACTAATTCAGGTGCACTCTCTCTTCCCTTACCCTCATAGTCCGAAGGGACCGCAATCCGACACGGCCGGGGAGAGACCAAGCGCGGGCCCAACGGCCTTATTTACCTGCTCTCCGAGACACGAGGGTGCCACCTACTTCTAAACACTGGAAAATCTCAATAACACTTTGACTACAAGACTACACTGTTAAATTACACGTGTATCTGTCGGACACTATCACAATAGCCTCGGTGCAAGCTGCATCGACGCGCCGCGGTGTGCGCACACGCATTAGAACTGTCACATACATTCACGAATACTTCCGCTTAGTTGCATTTGAATAGGTTGTCAACCAAGTATTACACAATCGTTCATAACATTAGGAAATTTTAAATCCAGTGCTATTGTGTACCAGAGTTGCGGAATTTGTTCGAAAAAGTCGCCACGCTTTGGCGCTGGAACGCAAAGGGCATTAGGAGGAACAATTATGGGGTTTAGTCAGTAAGAATCTAACACTCCCTTCAACTTTGATGATTTCCAATCCTTAAAAAAAAGTGCTTTTGTGCAGCTTTTGATCAGACTATATCTGAGTATTCCAATCGTCCGTTCACCTATACAATGCCCATGAAGTAGCAATAAACGTGGAGACCTACTGGGCCCAAATGGTATAAATTATTATCGATGTATCATCATAGGGAAAGAAGGAGTTAGATTTTTAAGCCATAATGGTGACAAAGAGCTCCAGATATAGAAAGTTACTCTTCGTGGGAGAACTCTAAAGTGAGAATTTTTTTTTAAGCAAGATTCGACAGCTTGTTTCCAATTTAACTTTCAATTTAGGAATGTTACCATACTATTTCGTTGGTATATGTACGGTATCAACATTTGTTTAACAATGCATTGGTTTTTTGACAATTTTTGATTGATAGAATCGTAGCGTTCTTCATTTCTTTTCGGATCGATAGTATTTCTATATTTTTATTTTTTTGCATTAACTGCCTCTAAAGGCGACTGCTACTCTAGAGGTATTGGGTTCGATTCCCAGGTCGAGTAAAAAATGTTATTGGGTTCTTTCTATGAACTTCTCAGTAGCAGCGCGGAGTTAGGATTTGTGTCCGGTTAATAGTAATAGGCTCGCCCCTATTACATGGGACCTAAAACACACCGGTGAACTGTGGGTGTACATTGATAGACCTCTGCCTAACCCTTTGGAGAATACGGGCGTGATGGTATGTTATGAAATGCTATAATAACATATTAACCTAAATTTTATTAGGAACATTCGGCCAAGATATAAAAGTTTAATGTACTATTAATACAAACTGTAGTTACCTAAGTACTGTCTTATCTTTATTGAATGTTTCTCAGCAGACTATCGTACAGAGATAAGAATAACAATAACCAACTAACCTAACACATACATAGGTAGAAACGCCACTTAAATAGTGCCAAACACGATTACTTAATCCACTTCAAAAAGCACATGTCTTCTTCACTAATTAATAATTTAAAAACATACTTTTAACGTAACTAACACTTTTGAACTCAAACACTCCCGAGAAACAACTGAGTGCAAAAGATAATAACAACCAATTCAGACATGATTACACCAAGTTATTAAAACATAGACATACATCCATTGATGGCAGAACGAGATTAAAACAAACATCTAACGGAACATAAGTGGCAATGTATCAACACAGCACGAATACTCACGAGTAACAACATCAAGGTTAGCAACCAGCTATTTCTATCAATTTTTTGCCGCATAATTTATCGATGTTTATGTTATGTGCGAAATGCTGATAAAAAACTGTTATTTTATTAAGTTTTTGTTTGATAATGTTTTGGTATCTTTATTATGAGCTGCATTGTCTAAATCTTCAACTAAAATGTCTATAATTCACATTTTTATGACCACAATGCAATTTTAGTGCATGGATAGTTCGATAGATGGTGTTGTTAACCTTTTGTTCTTGACACTCATGCGCAGTTTCTAATTATCTGATCACATTTGATCTTGATACGTAACTACTACCTGTAATTTAACACTCGGCTGCCTTGCACTTTGAATGTCAGGTTGCAAGTGTATTTTATCTTTAGATGAGATATTATTACAGAATTCATAACATACCATCACGCTTGTATTCCCCGAAGGGTAAGGCAGATATACACCCATAGTTCCCATGTAACAGGGGGCGAGTCTATTGCCATTAACCGGACACAAATCCTAACTCCGAGCTGCTTCCAATAATTTCATAGAAAAACCCAATAAAACTTTACTCGACCTGGGAATCGAACCCAAGACCTCTGGTGTAGCAGTCGTGCTTAGGACCACTAGGCTAACGAGGCAGTTCATTTCAGAATTCATCCTGACAAAATACATGACAGGTAAAAACTTTTACCATATATTTAGTACTTGATTAGATTACTGTCTCGTTGGCCTAGTGGTCCTAAGCACGACTGCTACGCTAGAGGTCCTGGGTTCGATTCTCAGGTCGAGCAAAAAGTGTTATTGAGTTTTTCTATGAAATTCTCGGTAGCAGCTCGGAGTTTGGATTTGTGCCCGGTTAATGGCAATAGGCTCGCCCCCTATTACGTGGGACCTAAATATACCGGCGAAATGTGGGTGTACATTGGTACACCTCTGCCGAACTCTTCGGGGAATACAGGCGTGATGATGATGATGGTTGATTAGATTAGATAGACCTCCCAGCTATGAAATTTCAAATTAGTTATGATAAAGGAATCAGCTGTTCTATATAAAGTGCTGCATCGTGAGTTTATGCTTGTATGTATGTAGCAACAAGTTTTTGACTTATAATCTTCTGTGCAATATTCACTTGGAGCCTTTTGAGCTTGTCAATAGAAATGAAAATCATTTGCGGAGATGCATATTTACTTATCTAATTATTATCTCTTTAACAATCGCATCACGAAGATACGCGTAACTAATGAAAAATCAATATGACTTGTTAAACTAACATCCATACGTTAAGTGCAATAAAGTAAACAGATATATTATTTATACTATTTTTTTTTTTTTTTATATATGTATATCTACGTGTTAAAAATGTAGATAGAGCATAATCCAGTGCCTACACTATCTATACATATACAAATAAATAAAATTTGTCTGTATGTACTGTCAAAATAAGAGCTATTTACTAAATGCAAATGATTTTTTACGGGATACTTATATCCAAAAGAAAAATCTTTTTCGTCTGTCTGTTTGTTCCAGCTAATCTTCGAAATGGCTGAACCGACTTTCACTGGCAGAAAGCTGTACGTCGATTCTGTAAAATTCAGACATGAACTCGCATCTCACGTCGCTATTCAATGACATCAAAAATATTCAATTGTTTTATTCAGACATTGTTTTACTTGACACTTTGAAGTGCGAAGTGAGCGTCGAATTGACGGTGGAATTACCGTATAGAATAACACAGCTGATGTTAAAGGAGTAACCTACGCTACTTTTATTTTAGAAAAAGACTAGGATTCCGCGCAAAAAAACCTTAAACTCTGCTGAAACCGATATTAATTTACGCGAATGAAGTTGCGGGCATAAGTTAGTACAAGATAATATTGCAGCATATAATGCAGTACACAATAGAGCAATAAAAATAAAAGTATATTATTATTAGCTAATAAAATAATAAGTACCAATGTATCTTTTTCAATTCATGTGACATTATTGACACCAAGTACTATCGCATCAGGGTAAACCCAGTATTGATAATATAAGCTGTTATAAAGAAAGAAAGAATAAAAGAAAGAAAGAAAGAAAGAAGGAAAGAAAGGGAGAAAGAAAGAATATAGCAGCCTATTATCGTCCTACTGCAAGGCAAATGCCTCTACTTATACAAACAAGTCACGAGCATTGATCACCACGCTTGCTCAAGACGGATTGGGGATTTCATACTTATATTAATCTTAAATCCAAGTTTTCACGATATTTCAGGATATTCTGGGTAAGCTTCATCAACCTTGTTTTTAAATTTAAAAAAATGTTTCCTTCTTCCTTCGTCAATGGTGTCCAAGATAAACTTAGAAAGTACATAAATATCTTCTTAAAATATCTTGGGACAAACTCACACACGGCTATCTGATCCCATGCTAAGCAGAGCTTGTGTTATGGTAACCAGACAACTGATATACATACTTATATAATTTATAAATACATACATATTATAGATAAATCACACCCAGACACAGAACAAACAATCATGCTCATCACACAAAGTTTGTCCTGGGTGGGAATCGAACTCACGACCTCCGGCTTAGCAGTCAGGGCCACTAACCACTAGACCAACAGGCCCGTCAAATGAATTAAAAATGTCTCATTGGTGACATGTTCTTCCCATCATTGCGGTTTTCTTTCTGGAATGTACCTGGGTTTGTGTAACCTTCTGGTTAACAAAATGGCATATTTTTTTACGTTTTTTTATGAAAAGTCGATCGGAAATCCATCGGAAGAAAAACTGAACCAGAACCACGACGAGTGGCCTCGTATGATCCAATTATTTTCAACGAATAAAAACGTGGGAAATATGTGAGTAGGGTACTACAAACATATACGAAAACTACGCAATTCTGGCAATATTACATACATACGGGTCGAATTGATAACCTCTTTTTTTTTGAAGTCGGTTAAAAACAGATCCACTGAAATAGAGTTCAGACACAAGTTGCGCCTAAAATAAAAATTATAGCAATATGTCACTACAAAGGAAAAGGTTGCTAAACAATTACTTATTAATATCGGCCTATCATAGAATAGCAAGAAGTAAGATTTTTTCATCTCTCTTCGGAAATATTGTAAACAATTTTCCTCCAACAATTTCTTACGGTCAGTGGCAACAGTCGACTAACATCGGTACTTTTACATATCATGTAAATCGATACAAAATAACACTATTCACTTCTTCTCAGCATTTTAAGTTATTACCTGATAATATTAGCTATTTCTAAGAGTTTATTTTTTCTTTAATTTACATACCATCACGCTTGTATTCCCCGAAGGGTTCGGCAGAGGTGTTCCAATGTACACCCAGAGTATTATATCCATAATTAATTACCTAGTATTTGAAGAAAGAAAGAAAAACCATTTATTCGCATGAGAGCGACGCACATAACATAAACTTACTTAACCTACTTAAATACAAAAGTTAAATAAAAAATAACAATATTAAAAATGTAAAATGTGATGTAAAATTTATTTACATTCACTTCGTATTTCAAAATCCGAAATGTTAGGTAATCCACTTTTGTTGCCGACTGTCAGTACTAAGCTACTATTTTCTTGAAATAATAGAGAAAACAATGCAGAAAGGTTTTGGTCTGCTGATTGTGGTCATAATTTAATTATATACCTCTGGGGCTTGCCGGGAAGGAGGGTCCAAATAATCAAGTTTTCTTGTAATTGTTGTTTGTGAAAACCCCTGTTGAAATGAAATAACAAAATGATCTACTATATGAAAACCGAAGTAGCCAGCTTATACAGATTTAATTATAACCTATCTGTAGTTCGGATTAAAATAGATAAAAGAATTGAATTTGTGAGTCCCTTTTGGGATTAACTCCCAATTGGACAAGTGTGAGTACGAGTGAGTGATATAATAAACGTCTTAAATAGGCTTGATTCTAGTTTTCCTAATTATTTGTTCAACCTAGAGCGTACATAAGAGAGCAGCGAAGAATTTCACAAAAAAGATGTCGGGAGCCCCTAGTTCAGTCTACAATTTAGTGACGCAAATTGGACCGTTTAGATTACTTAGTTTGTCTGTTTAAGTTAAACTTTGAAGTAGGTACCTACTGTGATTCTGATTGCCACATCCAGTGACCGTATTATGTTTAATTCGCAAGTCACGGACGATTCTAGATCGTGACATACTTCTTCTTCGTTAAACTAAACATGACGTGTGTATGTAAGGGTTAGTTCACACCGACACGCGACATGTACTCAAAATAGAACTTTATTTACTATACGAAAATATACACATTTCATTGTTTGAATTCAGAAAACGTTGCACCATCCCACAATTAAATGTGTATCTTTTCGTGTTGTGAATAAAGCTCTATTTTGAGTAGCTCTATTAAAAGGTGCGCGCAGGGTCGCGTCTCGGTGTGAACAGACGATAAAAATGATGTCAACTATTTACGAGTATTATCAAGTCAGGATATTGAATCCTTCAAGTGAAGAAATCAGGACTAATTCTATGAAAGCTGCACATAGTAAAAACACTTTTTTTATAAAACTCAGCCCACGAAATCTCAAAATCTCTACTGCACCGTCGAAAAACCACTAAAAGGCCAGTGCCTGCCACGCGCGGTACTTCTAATTTTAAGTGAAAAATCGGGACGTCCCACCAAAATCGGGAAAACACTGGTATGTATATACGTATATACACATAAGTACGTACACTATGCGACTTCAAAATCGTTTGTCGTTTCAGTAATCCTAAATTGGAACTGTAATCCCTACGTGACTACAATTCTATCAAAATGGATAGGTACTTTGAATAATCATGAAATGGATTGATTAGTGCGGGAATCTAACCCGCAATACGCAGAGCAGTAGCCAATCGCTTTCTCTGTGCCAACCTTGTCGTCTTTAATATCTACTTATTTGGAATTCTTTGAGTTTTCTTTTTGTTATTCCATAGGATGGCAAAACAGCCCAAGACCCACCTGATGTAAAATGGTCACTGCTACCTATAAGTATAGACATCTGCAACAACAGAGACCTTGACCTTTTTTTTTTTTTTTATTAAATGCGTTGCCATCCCAGAGACAAAGTTGAAATGTCTCATGTGTCTTTAATTACACGCGCACCCATACCCTTCAAACCGGAACACAGCAACGCTGGTTTGCGGCAGAAATAAGTATGGTGGTAGTACTTCCCTGGACGAGCTGCTTCGCAAAGAGCTCTACTACTACTACACACACTTTGTCTATGTCACCTCTGACCTAAATTAGAGTCAAGAGCAAACACATACATACATAAACCACGCCTTTTTCCCATGGGGGTAGGCAGAAACCACAGAACGCCACCTGCTACGATCCTTACATACAACTTTCGCCTCGTCCACGTTCATCCATCTTGTCATACAAGCACGCCGGATTACGAGTACTACACACCCGACCTTTCTGAAGAGCAAAAACATCACAAATAAAAAAAATATAAGTCACATTTAAATTAGATAGTGTTTTATTTTCCGAATATATATACATATGTTATATATACCATCACGCCTGTATTCCCCGAAGGGTTAGGCAGAGGTGTACCAATGTACATCCACAGTTCGCCGGTATATTTAGGTCCCATGTAATAGGGAGCGAGCCTATTGCCATTAACCGGGCACAAATCCAAACTCCGAGCTGCTACTGAGAACTACTGGGTATAATATACCAAAAGTTGAGAATATAACATATTATGTTATATTCTCAACTTTTCCTTGGTATTTATTAATTAGCTCAAAGGGCACTAGAACAGAAGACACGATAAAATTTTCTCGAGAATTCTTCTGTCTTTGTATCTCCCAAATATAGGTGATTGCTAATTTAATACATTCCTTAACAAAGAATAAATTAGAACTAATTTGCAATAAAGACTTCGAAAATGTTACATAGAATCTGAATTGATTTAAAGTTAGTAGATTTAAGTTTATTTTAATCTATTTAGCTTTTACACCAAGAATTATTTACTTATTTAAATTGGTTTTTGAAGGATTCGTTCGTCGTTCAGAGTTGAATGATGTTCTTATTAGTAATTAATAGTTTGTTAAATTCAAATGTTAAACTAAGATCATTAAAATTTTAACCCCAAAATTTGGAGATCTTTGTTGCAAATTAACTCTAGTTAATCCCCTTTCAAGAAATATAGTGACTTAGAAACCAATTTGTATAAAAGACTTAGCCGAAATCCTATTCATATCCTAATCCTCCTATCTTTAAACTAAATCGTCACAAAATCTAATAGTGTTTTCAAATACAAAGATTTCTATTAAAATAAAACCCACACAGAATTTCTAATAATCCAATTAGATTACAATCCTTTTAAATCCGTTTACACCAAGTTGAGTACTTTTTAACTCCAAGTTAGTCGCTAACGGGTACCCATTCATCATGACATTTTTGTAACTTAACCACGTGTTAACCAGTAACATAAAGTCTCAGCCTCTCCGTCCACAACCGATTTTTTTGTCGGCGGTCGGCGGGAATGGAACATATTAGTTCTTATACCTACATACATTATACCAATGCACACGGCCGACTAAAGTCGGTCCTACGAAACTATGGATTTATTGAATCGGTCCTACAAGCAGTTCGTCATACGCGGAGAGGCTTAGACTGTCTGCCCACGTCAGACAATCGGTGACCGATTTTCTTGTCAGAGAGCATATGGATCATATAAATTATTAAATACCAACGCAGATGTCCCAAGTCGGTCCACGAATCGAACATCTTGAACGATCCGATAAACGGTTCTACATAAGTCGGACGTATGCGTAGTCCCTAAAGTAAGTTTTTAGCGCAAATGGGCTACAAGAATAAAAAAACAAAACTGGATCACAAGTCCATTCTAAATTTAAACCGCTCCAAGTTCAAAAACAAAACCGAAACCTATTACAAACTGTTTTTACCCAAATCTGTTCAGAGTAATAAACAAGATCTTTGAACTTGTTCCATTAGTAGTTAATTCGAGAACATCTGTTTCGCTTTCTTTTTCACGGTTCCGTACTTCAAAGATACGAACAAGACCCTATTACAAAGCTCACGCAATCTATATGTCGATCTGTCTGTCACTGGTTTCTATGGCAATAGTTTGTGTGTTTATTTCACGGAATGCGTGTTAATGTGGCCTCTAACTGCCCCGTTGGTCTCGTGGTCGCAAGTGCGACTGCTGTGCAAGGGGTCTTGGGTTCGATTCCCAGGTCAAGCAAAATATGGTATTGGGTTTTTCTATGAAATTCGCAGTAGCAGCTCGGAGCTTGGATTTGTGCCCGGTTAATGGTAATAGGCTCGCCCCTATTACATGGGACCTAAATATACCGGTGAACTGTGGGTGTACATTGGTACAAATGGTACACCTTTTTTTTTTTTTTTTTTTATAGACGGGAAATCATCAAATAACTTCCCCCGCCCTGGGCGGGGCGGGAGGGAGTGTCAGACTTTTACTGACTAAAACCCGTCTATGTTCCTTCATGTGCCCTTTGCGTTCCGGGGGCGCGGTATCTCTTTCGAACAACCCGCAGCCCCGGCAGGCATCGGCCCTCAGTGGCCCCATCCAATTTGCTGACATCTCTTTGAGGCGCGCGTGGAACACGAACGCGCCGTCGCCGTCGACACGGTCTGTCGCTAGTGAACGTACGGACGGCGAGCTACCCATTGCTCGCCGTCCACAGACCCGCGTCTACGGTGGCCGGGAGTCGTCTCGTGGCTCCCGACGCCCGGATCGTCTACCGCGGCGGCCGCTGGGACGGGGGACCCTCCTTTCCCTCTCCCGTCCCGCCGCCTCCTTCTCTAGAATTACAGCTTCGCAGAAGGAGGCGACTGCTTCCCATTCCCCCTCGCTCCGGACCATGGCCTGAACCAGTGCCGGACGCGAGAGGGCGCCGCCGCCGATGGCCGCCTCGAGGACTCGGCGGTGCTCAGCCCAAACAGGGCACACCGCCAGAGTATGCTCCACCGTGTCCTCGGGGCGATCCTCACAATGGTGACATCCGGGCGTTTCCTCCCGCCCGATGAGGTGCAGGAACCTCCCGAAACTTCCGTGTCCGGTGAGGACCTGCGTCAGGCGGTAGGTGAGGGCGCCGTGGCGCCGCTCTAGCCACTCCTCAAAGAGGGGTCTTACCGCCTCAATCGAGGCGAGCCCTGCACGAGGTTGCGACAGTCGTTCTCTCCATGTCGCCATGAGATCGAGCCGGAGTTCCGTCCGCAGGGCGGCAATTTGCCGCGGCAGCGGAGTTTCGCCCCGGCCCAGTGCCTCCGCGCGCCACTCGTGTAGGCGCGCGAGGACCAGCGCCTCCAGATCCCATGGCGAAATGGTACACCTCTGCCTAACCCTTCGAGTAACACAGGCGTGATGGTATATTTATATATATTTATATGGCCTCTATCACGTCATAAATAATAACAAAATAATATTCAAATTAATTGACACAATATAAAATTAATAAAATTTTGCTGAATGTTAATTATAATTTTAATTGTTACGTGGTTGAACTAAAATTATAATGACAAAGGCTTGATTCAGAAAGCAGTATTTCTGGAGACGGCTCGCATTGTTAGGAGGTTTCTCTCCATGTCTCCCTTGCCGGTTAGCTACTAATTTTTAAATGTTTTTATTTTTATATTGATATTCAAATAGAGTATGTGCCATCATCTGCTTAGCCTTTTCCCAGCGATGTTGGGGTCGGCTGCCTGTCTCAACGGATGCAGCTGAACTAGTGTTTTATATGGAGCGCCTTCCTATCTGACCTCCACAACCAAGTTACTGGGAACACTATACCTCTTGGTAAGACTATAATTTGTCTGACTTCCTGGCTTCTGGCTATCCGTAACGATCCACGATCTACTTTTTTTTAAATTGTAATCAATTATTAGAACTTAATACTTTATTTCAAATCATTCAATCTTATTTAGATCCGTTTTTTTTTTGCAGAAACTAAGGATCACATCACATTACGTTTAGAAACCTAGTGCTGCCAAATACAAGGCGATAATAGCATTTTTACCCGACTGCGACAGAAGGAGGGTTATGTTTTTCGACAAACATACCCATGTTTGTATGTATGTATGTATGTTTGTATGTATAATTGTTTGGCACGCTCTGCAGGCTGAACGGCTCGATCGATTTTAGCTTGAGAGGTGTCGGTAGATTCGTATTTACTGTAAGAGTGATACTGGGTATATTAATTTCTTTTTGAAAACACTAAAAAAATAAAAAACGGTAATTTAAAAACCTAAAAACCCGACTACTATTCATTCGGGACCATCTGCAATGTAATATAGGTATGTGCTCTCAATTCACTCATCCTCCATTTCTAGAATGGGTCCCGACTGCTACAATTTATCTTGTATTAGGGATTTTTAAAGAATAGCAGTCGGGTTTTTAGTTTTTAAATTACCGTTTTTTTTGCAGATACAGAACCCATGTGCCAATCCTACTCGACTTAGCCTCAATATTGGTATGTTCAGCGGTTCACCAATCTTTTTGCACAGTCTCAATAGCTTTACATAGAAGATCCAATCATCTCTTCTCGAACTTACACTGTAAGTATTGGTAATATAAAATCTGAAAAAGTTGCTCCATTTTACTTTAGGGCTGTTGAAAATGTCGGAGTATGTACTTACAGATTCTGATTAGTACGAGTTACTAAAATCTTTTTTTCGGTATCGAACAGATATATCTATACTTAATATTATGAATACAAAAGTTTGTGAGAATGGATGAATGGATGTTTGTTACTCTTTCACGCTTAAACCGCTGAACGGATCTGGATGAAGTTTTGCACTGCAATAGATTGGCATGGGACACTTTTTATCCCGGAAAATGTACGGTTCTCGTGGGATAATATATCAAATTTGACGCGGAGAAAGGCGCGGGTAGCAGTTAGTGCTTAATATTATAAAGCTGAAGGGTTTTTTGTTTGTTTGTTTAAATACGCTAATCTTCAAAACTCCTAGCCAGATTGGAAAAAATCTCTTTGTACATGATAGTCGCTGGAAGGCGCAGTATGGGAGGGAGATAGACCACTCACAAGGTAGACCGACGACCTGGTAAAGGTCGTGGGAAATCGCTGGATGCGGGCAACGCAGGACTGGCCATTGTGGCTATATTTAGGAGAGGCCTATGTCCAGCGGTGAACGTCGTA
Organism: Caradrina clavipalpis; assembly: GCA_932526535.1. NCBI lineage: Eukaryota > Metazoa > Arthropoda > Insecta > Lepidoptera > Noctuidae > Caradrina > Caradrina clavipalpis. Next base: position 1,955,588 of record OW052101.1, read on the forward strand.
AGACTGATATGATGAGGATGTTTTAAGCGCAATACACACTGAGCCCGCCGGGCCGCCGACATATGTCGGCAACTTTTTGTCGGCGGTCTAGTTGGCGGCTTCACTTAATACAAGTCGGAAAATTTGGTCGGCGGCATGTCGGCGGCTTGAGATGAGATATTTATTTGGCAGTCAGTGATTGTACCCAAGCCGCCAACATGTCGGCGGGCGCATGTTGCCGACATGATTCTTTACATACAGGCCGCCGGGTTGTGTCGCCGGGCTTTGTCGGCGGCCCGGCGGGCTCAGTGTGTATTGCGCTTTATGGTATAATAGCGAAATGCCCGCAATCTCGTCAGCGTGGATTATTTCAGCCGCCTTACGTTACATCTTTGGTTACTGCTCCACTCCCGAGTGTCCTAGTGTGATGTTATACAACCTTTGACACTAACAAATAACGTGGCTTTCTATGGGTAAATTTTTTTCTAAAACGGTTCAGCAGATCCAGAGATTACCCCCCTACAACCTCACAAACTTCACCTCTTTATAATATTAGCATGGATTTGACTTGGCCCCGTGCCTCGGAAAGCACGTAAAACCGCACGTAACGTCTTGCGTCTGATCGCGCTCTTTCCGGTCGTGTCGGATGGCCGTCCCATCGGGTTATGAGTGTAGGGAATAGGGAGTGCACCTATGTTTGCGCACACACTTGTGCACTATAATTTCTCCTGCGTACGTGGCTAGTCTGCATACGATTAGCCGCCGTGGCCGGAACCGGTCTGGAGAATTACCTTTACCTATGGATTTGACTTCAAAGAAGATGAAATGACCAGCAAAGGGTAATCATTAACCACAGTACCAGCAATTCTGTAAGATATTACGTTTTACAACATTCAGCGATATTTTTTATTACCGTCATACGTGATACCCATCAATGTAACTTCCTGCCTGTTATCATTAAGTACTTTTCATAAAACGGGAAATTGGTTGTCAATTTTCCGTTTTAGTGCCAGTGTCAGCTGTGCCTGATGGTAGCAATGAAATTACTAGAAAATTCCAATCACCAGGATACAGTTGTTCATTTAGTTTTTAATCAGTCTTCATTCTTTTTTTGAAGTGAAAACTTCTTTAGCGGCGTTGTGCACTTTTTTTGGAATGGGTAAAAAATGTTAAACTCGCGTCAGGACACGTGACCCTGATCTAAAATTCGTAAGCGGCATTGTGCACTTGTTTTGGAGTGGGTAAAAAATGTTAAACTCGCGTCAGGACACGTGACCTGATCGAAAATCTTACGAATTTATCCCGGAGTGCAACACGTCGTTTTTTGTTTTTTTTTAATATTACCTATACTAGGATTTTCACTTGTCGTTTTTTTTTTAATTTTATTTTGACCTTATTGGTGGGGTTCTTCTTTCTGATTTCTGAAGAACCTCACACCTCGGGTGCACAGTACTCGTAACCGGCGTGCTTATGCGTATGACCAAAGTTATGAACGTGCATGACACGACTAAAATATGTAAGGATCGTAGCAAGGTGGCTTTCTGTGGTTTCTGCTTACCCCCATAGGAAAAAGGCGTGAGTTTATGTATGTATGTACTAGGAATTTTTCCTGTATCGTGGATGAAAACATTATATAAACTCACATACATAAAAAACCAGATCCGGAACAACTGCCTGTAATAAGGGCCTGCGCCCACGACCGAGAATCGGCCCGATAGAAGAAATCTGTCAAAAAAACGGCCCGATAATCGGGCCGATTATCGGTCGTGGGCGCAGGCCCTAAACATGCAAATATTTGTACTGTGCGGGAATCGAAGCTTCCACGAGGTGCCCAGCCAATAGCTCAGCCACTGCGTCAACTGGGTCGTTAAATATTTGATTCAAAGTTAGTAGATAAGTAGGTATACGTATAAGAAGGTACATACCGAAATAAGGTACACAAAAATTAATTAGACATTTTATAAAAAAAAAACAATTCAGGGGTAAATACCTTTTATTATAAGTTTTTTTTAAATTGTTTATTAGCATATTGAATTACGTACACTACCGGTCAAAAGTCTTTGCCCACCCTATAGATTTCGGGTTATAGAACAAATAAAAATAATACGATTGATTTTGATACTTATATTTAAAAGAACTTGAATAGATAAGAATACAGTAATGATAAAAGTACAATTTATAAGTGTTTTATATTTAAATTTTTGATTCGTCAATATAACCTCCCTTTGCTTTGATTACTGCGGCGCACAATTTTGGCATTCTCTGTAATAATTTCGATAAATAATCATCATTTATTTGATTCCACTCGTTTCGCAGAACTTCCCAAAGGTGTGTAGTAGAAGTAGGACACTGCTTTCTGACTTCTCTGTCCAGTTTATCCCACAACAACTCTATCGGATTGAGGTCGGGTGACTGTGACGGCCAAACCATGACTTTAAGCACATTCTTCCTTTCCAATTGTTCTAAATACTCCTTGCAAAGCTTTGATGAATGTTTAGGATCGTTATCATGTTGGAAGATAAATTTTCTGCCGATCAGGCGCTGGCCAGAACGTACTACATTTTCCTTAAGTATTTTTTTATAGCCTTCTTTCTTGAGAATCCCTTCAATTTTTACAAGGTCTCCAGTTGCCCGTCCTCCAAAACATCCCCAAACCATCACTGAGCCTCCACCGTGTTTCACAGTAGGAATTACACATGAATCTAACATCCGTTCTTGTCTTGACCTGCGCACAAACACTCTTCTTTTACACCCAAAAACCTCAAACTTTGACTCATCGCTAAATAAAACTCTCTCCCAATCTTCATGCGTCCAATTTTTATGTTCTTGGGCCCATTGCAACCTCTTGATTTTATTCTGACGTCTTAAAAGCGGTTTCTTCACTGCCACCCTCCCGAAAAGGCCAGCTTCTCTCAATCTTCTTTTTTCACAGTAGAAGTACTCACAGGCAAGTCCCTAGACAAATTGATTTGAGCTGCGATCTCTGGGCCTGTGAGTCGTCGATCTCGTTTGCTGATCAATACAATACGTTTATCTTCAGCAATTGTAGTTTTTCGAGGCCGTCCTGAACGTTTTCTATCGAGGAGACTCTTGGTGGATGCGTATTTATTCACGTTATAGTCTACGGTTCGACGAGATATTTTCAATTCAGAGGCAATGGCACGGTTACTTTTGCCTTGATTATGAAGACTAATGATAAATGCACGAGTTTCAATCGGTAGTTTCTTATTTTTACCCATTTTTGAATTTATGGGTCTGAATTTGCGAGAATGAAAATAATTCGAATATGAACTTCACAATAATAAAGTTTTTACCACTACACTGTACGTTCTTTCGACTAACATTGTTGATTGGGACTAAACTACAATAATAAACACGAAAGAAATATTTAACTCTCACAGAAATGAAAAAAAAAATCGGGTACTTAAAAGTATTAATTTTTCACAACCACCCACAAAATATAAATATGCTCGTGTATAGTGTAAACGCAAAACACATATTTAAATTTTTGTTCCGTATAAGATCGTTTTGAACTTAGCTTGACAATTTTGTGATGAAAATTCGGAAAATGGTCATATGTTAAAAAATAATGAATGGCTTAACGGGTGGGCAAAGACTTTTGACCGGTAGTGTATGTTATTTATTAAAAATTACATTACAAAGCCATATATATGAACTGAATTAGGTACATATTGCAACAGGAAATAATAAATTTATTCTTTATCTGGGTAGCAATCAAAAGTGGTTTTCATACTCACAGGAAAAAACAAATCAAGCAATTGTTGAAAATATTTTGCAACAACACGCTCTCATCATGACAAAGCAGAAACCAGGTTTTCTTGCATACCGCTAATTACGCGAAGGTCATTGAACTGTAGTAGGAATTCTTTTTGTTCCGCTGTGGAAAAAATCTCATAGATATGTCCCGTTCTGAGAGGTCTGTCAGACTGTTACTGACTAAAAACCAACCCGGTCTCCCCTTTCCATACTTATATCAAGGAACCCGGGAACGTACCTGTCTACCCGCGATGTCAATATATATATATATCATCACGCCTGTATTCCCCGAAGGGTTAGGCAGAGGTGTACCAATGTACACCCACAGTTCGCCTGTATATTTAGGTCCCATGTAATAGGGGGCGAGCCTATTGCCATTAACCGGGTACAAATCCAAACTCCGAGCTACTACTGAGAATTTCATAGAAAAACCCAATAACACTTTTTGCTCGACCTGGGTAAACGGAGAGTTATTTCGGTTCCTTTTATTACCATAAGTCAGGAGCCCGATAATCGTTTGATGCATGATCCGCGCTCCCGTCTGAAATTGGACCGCCATCACCATTAGCCGCACATCCACAAGACTAGAGACTGTAATTATAGGCCTAGTGCAACTGCATTCACCTTGATAAGATACAATTTGCAAGTCATAGTGACAACGTGAAGTACTTACAAGGAAAACTGGATGTACCTGTAGGGCTTAGTACACACTTAATTGGTGTTAGCGTAGTAGGTAACTAACCTTGTCATACATTTATGTACTTGTAAAGGTGATTCAAATCAATTATCTTAATTTTATAAATCTACACACCTTTTAGCTGTATAATATTATAGAGTGCCTAGTAGCGCTCTTTGTGAAAGAGCTCGTCTGGGAAAGTACTCTCACCATACCTATTTCTGCCACAAAGCAGCGTTACTGTGTTCCGGTTTAGGGTAGGTATGTGTGCCGGTGTAATTAAGGAACATGAAGCATTTCAACTTTGTCTCTGGGATGGCAACGTATTCGCAAGGCCTCTGGTATTGCAAATAGCGGTAACCATTTAACATCACACCGGTCGGCTTTTTTGCCATCGAATGATGTAAACAAAAAACATAGATTTGAGATAAGTCCACTTAAATGAGTCAAAAAGAAAAAAAATAAGGAGTGATTCATATGTGTTTATTATTAAAAGAAACGACAAGTCAAGGTGACTATCAAATATTTAAATGTCCAAAGTTCAATATCTGATGAAACAACACGTCATCGAGGTAAATCCGATATTGCGGACTTTGATCACTGAGGTACTACCTCCATCTCTTAACGAAATTATTATGTTTTTTGTGTTGTTTGATTTTAAACGCTCGGCTGAGCACAGAGAGTTGAAAATCTAACAATTGGGACAGAAAAACAATTACGATGACTTTTGAATCGTAACTTGTATTCTTAAAAGCACTTCTTTTAATAACTTTTTTGTTTTGTTAAAAATGCAGTGAAAGATTTCGCATAATCTACAGCGGGATAAAATCTGTCTATCTGTTTGTCTGATTACTTCAGGTTTACAGCAAAAAAAAAGCTAGATCTTCATGATTTCTACCTGAAGAGTAATCTTGGCACTAAATCATGGGATTAAAAACTTTTTCAGCCTTGAACACACTTAAACACTTCTTAAAATACGGCGCAGCTTGGGCACATGAAAGAACATAGACGGGTTTTAGTCAGTAAAAGTCTGACACTCCCTCCCGCCTCGCCCAGGGCGGGGGAAGTTATTTGATGAATTCCCGTCTATAAAAAAAAAAAAGCTTAGACCTTGAGTGAGACATAGAAAAAACTGTAAATGTATTCTTCAAACCAATTCCGGCCACGGCGGCTAATCTTAATGCAGACTAGCCAAGTACGTAGGAGATATTATAATGCACAAGTGTGTGCGCAAACACAGGTGCACTCCCCTCTTCTCTAACTCTCATAGACACAACTATATCCCTAAACAAGTCCACCAAAATATTTTCTAACAAAGACATTCATCAGATAAGCGAGTATTTCTGAAACCTTGCAGTTTATGTATCGCAAGTGGATTTTCAAAGCAATATGCAAACGTAGCCGCAGGCTCAATCCGCCGCGAAAATCGTCGGAGCAGAATGGTTTGTTCATTGCAAAATGAACTTTATCCACATTATTTAACATACAGTCAGCAACAAAAGTAGATTAACATTTCAGATTTTTAAATCGTTATTATTGAGCACAATATCAAAACGAAATGGATCCAAAATTAAGATAAAATGAACTCTTAGGTACTGCCCTAAAATCTGAATAGCAGTGAATTGTGTTATTTCGTGTCAATTTACGCCGGGCGGCGGGGCAATGACCCCATATGCACATAGCGATATTATTGCACCAGTTGCATGTCAGACATTGGAAAACTGCATCTTGTATCATATTAGCGTATATGTAATTAGGCCTACTCAAAAATTGCAAGTCATCTTAACGATGCGAATATCTGGGGTTGTGACAAACTTCGTGGCATGCCAATGCTTGCCGCGGTATGATTGTATAGAAATAAAGTAATTTGAATTCTACACTCATTAACATAAGGTTAAAAAGAACTCGATCAATCAGCGCTGGCTCTAACTTTCCCTTTTCGCAACACACGAGAGCATCCCGACTATGTTTGTGCTTTTCGGTCGATTGCGCTCAAAAATCGTTATTTCATTTCTGCTAAATATATTCGGCGAGTGCATGTTTACAAATGGAAGTAATAAAACAGATTGAGCGCAGTTGTTTGCGCTGTACACAAGCGCCCCTAAACGGTTTGAAATATTCCGACATGGTTCTCCATGCATTTTACAGAAAAGGCAATTGACCTGGCAGTACTAGCTTTGAAAGGCTTTTGAGAGGTGAGTTTTTTAGTTTACAGTACATTTTTTGAAAACCTCGTCAAAGCTATGGAGGTCAACCTTTTTTTTTTTTTTTTTTTTTTTTTTTAATGTCAAGCAACACTTAACTTTATTATTTTCTCAAAGGTATCTCTGTCGCTCCAGACAGAGATAGCTTAAGACTCATAGGGGACTTAAAATTGAGTTGTGTTTGAAAATAGAACCTCGGGCTGCCAAGCAAGTCAACCCACAATCTCTCAAAAATTTAACTCATTATGTCAAACTAATTGAATATGCTAAATGTGTTACATTACTATTTAACAATAACAGATCAAAGTACGTCCCAAACTTCTGCCTTAAATAGATTTTAATCAGCGTTAATTTATACCAAATTCATTATAGTTATTTCGAAAAATAGGAGAAACTTTGGCGTGGATTACTTCATTTTGGTAGAACTGACCCCACTTATTCAACATAATTAGCACTAAGACTTAAGCAGCACTCATTTTTACTACCAACACCACGTAATTTCTAGCACTTTACAACCTCCCACTGTAGTTTTGTTACCCTCCCAAGTAGCGTCGCCATCACCTAAATTGCCGATGTCGGACAAAAACTTCATAGACTCCGGACATTTAGACGAAATTGAAATGTTTTTCCTTCACAGACTAGGTATTTTTCAATAAAAATATTTATATTATTTAGATTTTCATTCTTTTATTATTTTATATTAATGCTTATATTTCAATTAATCAAGATTCCCCTAACACTTTCTCTCTGGATGACCGCCTCCCACCGATTTTTCGGACGCCCTTTGGAAAAGAGTTACCTACACATATTATATTATGAGAATAAATAAATGAGTACCTAATAAAGTAAAAGTCAAAGCATTTAATTTCAATTAGACCGTCTACAGTCCCGAAGAACTATCAAGAAGTTATACAGAAAGTTGAAGCGTGAAGAAGAACGAGCAAGAAATTCTATGGACACACTTTTCAATTTGGTTTGTTCAAAATCTTTGTTAAAGATTAAAAAAATACTGTTGTAAAAATATATATAGACGATAACAGTTAAATTTATAAGGAATATTATTAATGCGGTTTTCTTTAAATAAGTAGGAGGGCTACTTATTTAAACTGTTGCTGTGCCCGACAGGGCCCGTAATTGTTTCTATTTTTGAATACCTGTATAATTTCTCATTATGAATTTCAATAAAGATTTGAATTCCTTGTTATGTCATTGGATGGCAAACAAGCCGACAACCCGCCTGTTGGCTGCGGGTTGTTCGAAAGAGATACCGCGCCCCCGGAACGCAAAGGGCACATGAAGGAACATCATAGACGGGTTTTAGTCAGTAAAAGTCTGACACTCCCCCCCCCCCCGCCACTTCCCACTCCCCACTTCCCCCGCCCCTCCCAGGGCGGGGGAAGTTATTTGATGATAACCGGTCTTAAAAAAAAAAAAAAGCCCGCCTCTTGTTAATTGGTCAACGATACCTATAGACATCTGCAATACCAGAGACCTTGCAAATGCGTTGCCATAACAGAGACAAAATTGAAATGTCTCTTGTGTCTATAATTACACGCGAACCCACACCCTTCAAACCGAAACACAGCAATACCAGAAGCCTTGCAGAAGAGTAGCCATAACAGAGAAAAAGTAGAAATGTCTCATGTGCCTGTAATTAAACCGGCACCCATACCCTTCAAATCGGAACACAGCGACGCTGCTTTGCGCCAGAAGTAGGTATAATTTGAGAAATCCGGTTAATCCCGAACGGATGGCAGTCCTACTCCCAAGTTAGGTGTTACAAACTTGTCGAGAAAACACCAAAATTTTTGAGAACCACGTCTTTTATGCCAACTCCGGAGCTTATTATGGTAGAAACGCGCAATATATCTTAACTTTGTATCATAAAGTAATCAAGAATTCATAAATAACACAAAATGGTTGAATTTATGTTGAAAACATGGAAACAACATTTTGTGTCGTGCCATTAATTTGAATACTGTCGCTCCTGGGTAGACTCAAAGCATAATATCGCGCCTGTTTTTCCAGAAAAGCTAAGCAGAGGTACGCACACATTTTACCAATAGGTAATGGTGTAAGCCACATTAATAAGGAGTGGGCCTATGGACATAATCATGACATGGCCCAGGAATAGGGCAGCCCTATTCCGTCCGAGTTTCCCCGGATTTGTCCTAGTTTAGAGGGCGTCCGGGGGACGTCCGGAAGGGTTTGTCAAAAATGTCCGGATGAAACCCGGACACTTTTAGTGTCAGAGGAATCCCAATTCATCATCATCTGCCTAGCCTTTTCCCAACTATGTTGGGGTCGGCTTCCAGTCGAACCGGATGCAGCTGAATATCAGTATTTTACGTGGAGCGACTGCCTATCAAACCTCCACAACCCAGTAATGGGTTCAGAGGAATCCCAATTAATATAAAGATAATCGATAAATAAAATAATATAAAAATCCTAGGATGTCCGGGAAAAAAACTAAATTTCACCCAAATGTCCGGGGTTTTGAAGTTTTTGTCCGGCCTCGGCAATTTAGGTAATGGCAACCCTAACGAGGAACAACAAGAAACCCTTGTAGTTTCACCATGTTTGTCCGTCTGTCTGTCTGTTTACCGCTTAGCTCATTCAGGATTCTTAGTATTAGTAGGCAAATCGACATGGCTATACATTTAAACATGCCGAAAAAGTGGTAAAATTAAAACCATACTTGACTTAAATGGGGAACATTTTCTTTTCGTATTAGAACGAAGTTATTACGAAAATTATCATAGCTAAGTGTAGATTTTGTAAGTTAATGAGATATAGGTGCAATTACGAAACATGGCCTGCTGCACAACTCCGAGAATTGAAATGTATGGCTTATTTCGATTGGATAACTATTAAATTCAATTGATAAAAAAATCCTCTGCCTTCCCGTCTGCTCAGGCCATAACACTTGGTAATATTTTTCTTATAAGCCCTTCTCAGTATCCGCCCAATCTGGATTTGTGCCAGATTTACAAAAATAGGATCGTGAATTATCCGAGGAATTAAAGATATTTATGGGTAGGACTTGGCTCTTGTTCTTTCCTTATTCGGCTTAATATGAACGATTCCTATAAATTACAGCTCGGTAAATTGAGCTTCTAGGTATACAGGATTTCGTCTGTTTTATAGGTCATCCTATAAATATAATCAAATAGGTCCTCCGTTGTGTAATGTTAGACGTAGTTACGTTATCTATATACCATCACGCCTGTATTCCCCGAAGAGTTAGGCAGAGGTGTACCAATGTACACCCACAGTTCGCCGGTATATTTAGGTCCCATGTAATAGGGGGCGAGCCTATTGCCATTAACCGGGCACAAATCCAAACTCCGAGCTGCTACTGAGAATTTCATAGAAAAACCCAATAACACTTTTTGCTCGACCCGGGAATCGAACCCAGGACCTCAGCGTAGCAGTCGCGCTCAGGACCACTAGGCCAACGAGGCAGTTGCAGCAGCAGCAGCAGTTGCTTTGTTGTGGCAGTTGGCAGTTAGGTTATCTATGTCTTATATAATTAAAGTCGCCTTAAAGCAATGCACGTTTCGGGGCTCCTTTTATCATCATCATTATCATCAGTGTATCAGCCGAACGACGTCCATTGCTTGACATAGGCCTCCCCTATTTGTCTTTGTAAAAGTGCCAAACTTCCAAAAAAACAAACGGGACAAGATGCGGGCCCTGTATGAAATTGCCCAAACTATCAAAAGGATCCCCATCCCCAAAAAAAAAGTTCTGACCACTAAATATCACAAGGTAAATAAAAAAAAAAAAAACAAAGTTCAAAAATATTTTTTTATTGAAAATATAAAGGTACTCGTACATACGCAAGCATAGTCTGAGCTAAGCCTTAATTTAATACTTAGTAATGTACTTATAAGTTAACGTAATTGAACCAAGTTGTACTTGACAAGTAAATGCTAAAGTAACTTCGGTACAACACTGACCTACACTGCCGTGCAGAACCTAAAACGCAGTAATTTTTTTATTGTAGATCACCGTGTTCCTTATAACATGTTAAATAAGGTTCAATATTCAAAAAAAATATAAACAAAAAATATATTACTGCGTTTTAGGGTCTGCACGGCAGTACAGGCTTCAATATAAGGTACTGGCATACCACAATTGGATATTTAAAAAAATAAACCAATAATTCTACACAAAAAGAGCAGTTTATTTTAGTCCTGAAAACCCGATAATTTTTTAAATAACAATAAAATTCGGTTTTTAGTTGCTTTGAAATCAGTAAATATGTTAGTAAATTGATATAAGAAAAAAGTGACGTCATAGTTTTGTATTGTCATACAAAATCTATTGGGAATCGCGTTTTAACAGCTCATAAAAAGTACGTCAAATGACTGGTGATGTTTTCTACGTCTCAAATATATCTAGTACTAAATCTTACTAATTAAAAATTATTACTTTATGTCTAATATTATAAATTATAATTGCAATGATTTAATCACTAGCCGATTTATTCTAAAATAATTTTAATAATATGTTATACTTAAATATTTTACGTAGCAGAAGATACATCGTAAGGAAAACTTTGACCATAGATTCAGTATAGGGTCCACGTATTTTCTTTAAAGATGGGTAATCATTAAATTACTTCTTCCACCTGGGCAAAGCGGAAGGGAGTGTCAGACTTTTACTGACTAAAACCTATCCGTGTTCCTCTTAATGCCCTTTGCGTTCCAGAGCCGCGATGACACTTGAACAAATTCCGCAACCCTGGCAAGTACAGAGTTCACCTAGGGTTAACATTATTTGTCAGTTACCAAAAAAATCAGTAGTGCATGCCTGTCCATGCATTTTTAGCATATAGATGTTACACTTTTGAATGGGATAACTAACTTTTTTATAATAACCGACTAAAAAAAATCTCTAGGACCTCTACAATTACATACAGAATTCATGGTAAAATATTTCGTTACGATGTCACTTGTAACCATTACAACTGATATAGCGAACATTCATAACAGCGCAATCTCTATCCAATATCCAAGTCAAATATTAGCCATTCGATTTAGGGTGATGCCACACGGGCGTTGTCTGTGCGTTGCGTTGGTGCTGCGTCGACTGAGCGGTGACGATCCTTCGTTTTACATATTAATCTGTACGACATGCCACACAAAGACGTTAACGCGACGAATTGTTTAACAATAATTCTAGACCAGGCGCGCGCCCCCCGCAACCCGCACACAGCCCGGTAAGTAAGCTTTTTGTTATTTTATTTAGTCGGAAATGATAACTTGAGAAAATCCTTCTACAATTTTAAAGAGTATTTATAGACTTGTGTACAGGGCAAGTTGAGAGGCTAAAATCGGCCCCGTTTGCCCATAAGATGTGAATCGCTATTTAAAAAGAGGTATGTTTGATATTTTTTTCTCTGTTACTAAAATTACTTAATCATGTAATGAAAACTAACAAAATAAGGCTTTCATCATGAACTATTCAGAACACCAACTCATATTTTTATACGTTTCGTAATTACTGACAAAAATAGATATCACTGAGGCCAAAATTTCCAATTCGTCCTCTTAAAATTACGGACGGCGACGCAACACACGCGCAACGCAAAAGGGTAGGAGACGAGACGAGGAAGAGAGCTGCGTTGAATCAACGGAGCCGGAGCGGCATTATTAAACACTGGGGTATTTAATAGCTTAGGGCCTTAACACACTACCGGAATGCGAGCGTTCTCAAAGCGGATCGGGCGCGCAACGAGATCGCCGAGAATATCAGCGTGGATGCCATTTTGTACGTCGTCGTTAACTTGCTACAAACATGCGACTAAAAATGTTGCAATTTTGGGCACGCGTTCGCGCCGTCTTCGCTGTGCACCACGGCGAGTTCGTGACGCATTCGCCCCGCACCCGCAGCCGCTCGTAAACCGCAAGAATGATAAGGCCAATTTAGATCCGTTGACGCAGCGCTCGTGTGGCATTAACTGCGTTGCGACGACCCAGCGTAACCGCAACGCCGTGTGGCATAACCCTTAGCAAGCAGGCCTTAGAGCTACACAACATTACAAGTTAACGTGGAATAAACTTGACGTAGATGGGGTCAACGGGCCTCAGCACCAGGTCAGCCATGAGCCTAGGCCGAGCTCCCTTCACCTTCGGCACTAACTTGAAGTTGCGGCAGATCTCGCTGAAAGTCGTCTTCATTTCTTGCATGGCGAAGCGTTGACCTGTAGGTGGAAATGGAAATGTTATTTTTATCTTGTGCGGTTGTCCTATTAATGTTTAAAAACTCAAGGAATTTGTACGTGCGGACCTAACCGAGTTCCAGGCAGTATAAATTCTATGCAAACATGAACCTTAACTTTTATGTAGAAGCCTGAATTTTCTTTAGCACAGTGTGAAATGCGCTCCTGCGCTGCCCGATTGGTGGAAATCGTACATAATTAAGTCCTACTCCTGATCGAATGTCGGTCTCGACCAATCTTAATGGAGACTAGCCAAATTCTGCCTATCAGCCTCGTTAGCCTAGTTGACCTAAGAGCGACTGCTACGCCAGAGGGTATGGGAGTAGCAGCTTGGAGTTAGGATTTGTGTTCAGTTAATGGCAATAGGCTCGCTCGCCATTACATGGTACCTAAACATACCGGGGAACTGTCGGTGAACATTGGTACGCGTCTGCCTAATCCTTCGAGGAATACAGGCGTGATGGTATGTCTACTAGCCAAATACGCAGGTGATATCATATTGCCCAAGTTTACGCACGAACTTGCCTCTCTCTTCGCTCACTCTCATAGATCACTGGAATGGCAATTCGACACGACCGGGGGGATCAGACGCTAGATCAACGGCTTTACGTGCTTTCAGAAGCCATGGTGTTGAGTTATGGCCACGTAAAACGTGTTTCCTTGGGAAACAAAGGAAAATCGAAACAGCCGCATTTAGAGTCACATAACACCGCGGTTTATAGTCAGGGAGTGGCGTGCACAGAGTTTTTAGACAGGGTAGACAGAAAATTAATCTACCAAAAACACCTAATACATGACAGGGGGCAAATACTAAATTTTAGGAACGATCGCAACCTCTTATTTATTTAAGTGTTATGACATTGATTGTCGCTGAGATGAGATTGCGACTAGATTTTGAACGTTTTTAATTAGTAGATTTGGCCTTCTAATGTGATTGAATTGTAGCATTTGTAACCCGGTACCCACTAAATAAAATCTTCCCAGTTAAGAGCATTTTTAACTACTACTACATAATACGTTTTTTAAAAGAGTATGTATGAAGTTTCTTGCCCGTTCTTCTCCATACGAAACTACCTTTTGGAATGGGCAACTAAATTCAATAATTTTAATTAATATGACATTCAAAAGTGCCTTAATGGTCTAATTGGAATAAATGATTTGACTTTGAATGATGAACATAAAACCATGTACGAACCAATACAGTTCCTAGGTCCGGCACTGAAGGGCACGTAGGCGTAGGGATGCAGCCCCTTCATCCCCGTGCCCAGAAACCGCTCCGGCTTGAACGTCTCCGCCTCCGGGAACAGATCCTCGCGGTGATGCAACTCGTAGATGTGAACGTCTACTGTCGTGCCTTTCTTCACTAAAATGTCGCCTGGGAAAGGTAAATGATTTTAGTAGGTTATCATCATCCGCTTAGCCTTTTCCCAACTATGTTGGGGTCGGCTTCCAGTCTAACTGGAATATCAGTGTATGCTGCTTAATATCAGTGTTTTATATAGACCGACTGCCTATCTGACCTTCACAACCTAGTTACTGCGCTACACAATACCTGTTGGTAAGACCGGTTGTCAGACTTCTCGGCTTCTGACTATCCGTAACGACTATCAAAGATCTACGAATGACAGCCGGGACCAACGGATTTACGTGCTTTCCGATGCTCGGCTGTATCACATCACCAGCTGAGAAAATCGTAATGGAAAAACTCAATAACACTTTTTGGTCGACCTGGGAATTCAATCCAGGACACTGGCTCATCAGGCGCAGTTATTAGGTTTAAGTAAAAATGTACCTCTAAATTGTATCCTATGATAAACGCAGCAGATTACGTAATGATTAGTTTTAAGTTCCAAGGTTGGTACGCCATTATTATGTAATTGCTAGTTGTTCCAAAAATAATAAGCACAATTAACAAAAAACCTAAGTTACTGACGTTGTTAAACGTTACTCATAATTAAGAAACACTTTAATATTTTCTTGTTGAGTGATAGAAATCCTCGAATGTTTTTTTTATTAATAAACTGTTTTTTCTGCCGATTATTTTCTGATAGACTTACGAGCAAGTTGGCGTTCTTCATTTATTATTTATTTATTTCTATCGCCTTTGAATTATACAATAATCGGCACATTAGATTTATGACTCAACGATATTTTTTTCCCACAAATATGTCATCTTAATGTACGATAAAGAAAATTCAGGCTTATACATAATACTTAAGGTTCATGTTTGCATGGAAGAAGTTATACGTTCGGACCTAACCGAGTTCCAGGCAGTATAAATTCCATGCAAACATGAACCTTAACTATTTTATACATATATAAGCCTGAGTTTTCTTCAGCACGTGTGAAATGCGCTCCTGCAGCGCCCGGTTTATGAAAATCGTACATTAGTCTAACGTCACGGTTCGTGCAGTTGGTTGTTGTTTGTAAACGTAACCATGATACAGGAGAAATTCCAAAGTCTGGTTGTTCCACAACCTTAAAGAAAAAAATATATAAAAAAGCACGGTGCTACGCTAGAGGTCTTCGGTTCGATTCCCATGTCGAGCAAAAAGTGTTATTGCGCTTTTCTATGACATTCTCAGTAGCAGCCCGGAGTTATGGTTTGTGGCCAGTTAATGGCAATATTACATCGAACCTAAATATACCGGCGAACTGTGGATGTACAGGCGTGATGGTAAGTTATCTATCCTAAGAATATATACTGTTTACTCCAAAGGACAGAAATGATTTGAATGAATGATACAAAACCAGTCTTACCCAGCTTGAAGTCTTCCACGATATCTCGTCCAATGAAGGGCACGCTAGGGTACAGCCTCAGGACCTCTTTGATGACGGCCTCCAGGTACTTCATGTCAGCCAGGTGGGACATGGTCACGTGGTCGGAACCGTTCAGGATGCTCTCGCACTCCTCGTAGATACGCTCCTGGAAATGGATGTTTTATGAATAAAGAAGATAGAAGACGTCGATCGATGTTATAACTATAATGTTATTAATGCTAAAATAACTCTGTCTGTTTGTCCGTCTGTCTGTTACGCTTTAATTACTGGATCACTAATAATTTCATGTTCTATTGCAGGGATGGCGAACCTTTATCGGTGATAGTGCCATTTTTTATAGAAAAATAATAATGTGACTATGACGTGCCATCAAAGAATCTTGGCTTAGTCATTGAATGGAGAAAAATACAACTAGAAGCTGTTAACACTCTTTGTTTGCAACTAGTTTGTACAAGAATCGTAATATTTACTATTTTATGTTTATTTTAATAAAAGGTTAGTGTGATTTCTGCTATTGTCAATTGTTTTCGATCAAATACATATACAGTTGTCATATATTGGCGTGCCCGAATTATTTTGTCGTGTGCCACTACTGGCACGCGTGCCATTGGTTCGCCATCACTGTTCTATTGTATTATTAATTATTTTAAATTGAATGTGTACTGTTTATTTGATTTTACTAAATTTCTACACAATGTATATTGTTCCAAGATAAATGACTTATGACTTACAATAATCCGATTTAATGACATTTGGTAACTTTTAACCCCAGAAAGGACATAGGCTTTTTTTTATTCCGTGACTTTGTGTGCGTCCGCGATATCCGACTTACGCGCACAAAATCACGAGCAAAAGCTAGTAATTAATACTATAAAGAAAAATATCTACCTGGACATCTTCATGATCTGCCAGCAGCATCAGACCGAAGGTGATAGCTAGAGCCGTAGTGTCGTGACCCTGAAATAATATAAAACTTGTATTTCGGCTACAAAAATAATATTACACTATTGTAAATTAAGAGTATCTATGGGAAACCCAATAATACTTCCCCGGCCTGGGTGTCGAACCCTGGTCCTCACGCTCAGCAGTCGTACCTACTTGTGACCACGAGTCTAACAAGGCAGTTGATCAATCGTTTGGCAATTATAATTATACATTTCTTTTTCTGTTTCTGCTCTGCTAGAGCTAACCTTTGCTGGATCATATTATTGAAACGATTTACCATTAAATACATTGAAAATTTAATAATTATATTACCGTTGGCTGGTTTTAATTTGATCCATGTCAGATAAACATATTTTTTCTTATTTTGTGCAGACGAACATAATATTTCTATCAGATATTTCCGACTTCAATGCATTTGACGAATTGTAATTATTTGTAAAATTTTACTGTTATGATCGTCGTGTTATTTACCTGGTTTTCCTGTATTTAACGCCAGTACTCCAAATAAATTAATTACCTTACCTTATATTATATTAGATCGATTTGAATAAACACACTGTGAAATGTTAAAGTTGTTTCCCGTAATCACCACCCACAATACAGGGTGGAAATTTATTATCCTACCTGGAGGGAAAGTACTCTAAATACTGAAGATAACACATTTTACCCAAAGGAAACATTCCTTTATTTTTAAAAAGAAACAAATCTGCATTTAAATAATTTTGAAAATACGCTTGCCACTCCCGGGAATTAAACCGACTAAAATCGGAAAAAATAGCATCCTGTATTTTTATGGCACTAATCGATAGGGTCAATCATAAGGATCAAATCTCTGCAAACATGGTAAGCTAAATTAATAAACAAAAACCATGAAATTTCAATTTAAACTTATTTTATACGGACGAAAAAAATGAGTACATTAACTAATTGCATGCTCGACATGACATTCATTTTCTTCGATGCACAAATTCAGTATTTTAAGGAATTCATTTTGAATAACTTTTAGTAGGGTGTTATGGTGAATATTGAAAATTGCATTACGCTACCAAAAGTTACTCAAAATGATTTTTTTTAAGGCATAAATTGGTGCATCTAATAAAATGAAGCTCATTTCCAGCAAGGACTTAGTTTACTCGTTTTTTTCGTCCGAATAAAATAAGTTTACATTAAAATTGCATGTTTTTCTTAATTTTAATTTACCATGTTTGCAGAAATTTGATCCTTATGATTGACCCTATCAATTGATGCCATAAAAGTACAGGATGCAATTTTTTCGAATTTTAGTCGGTTCGATTCCTGGGTGTAGCAAGCGTATTTTCAAAATTATTTAAATACAGTTTCGTTTTTTTTTTTAAATAAAGGAATGTTTCCTTTGAGTAAATTTCGCTAACTTAAGTATTTAGAGTACTTTCCCTCCAGGTAGGATAATAAATTTCCACCCTGTATATACATTGTTTTTTTTTATTAAAATAAAAAAAATTACAGTGTTAACCAAAAACGAAAGCGACTTCAAAACAATGAATATTTTAATGATATTATATTTAATAATTAACATTATGTTTGTATTCAGAGATAGAAGATGGTATTAAGTGTAAATAGTTCTCCTGTGGGGAAACAATCACAAAAATTTCAGCGTGTATTCAGAATCAAAATCAGAATACTTGATTTCTAAATATAGATCAAATTACAACAGTGTGAAATGTTACAGATAAGTAGATTCTCTATATTTTGCCCTCAGGCGTACAAATATATTTAATTAACATTATTACATAACCGTATTAGCTTTAGGTGTTTTAATATTGACTTACCTCAAACATAAACGTGTTGACCTCATCCCTGATGCCTTCCATATCAATCTGACCTTTCTCCTCAGCTTCCAACAACAGGTCAAGCATAGCCAGTCTCCTCTTAGTGCCAATGCCATCAATAGCTTCTATCTCCTCACCTCCTGTATTCTGACCTCTCTGAGCTTTTCTATCCAGTATAACATTGTCTGCGAAGGAGCGAGCTATAGAAAGGGTTTTGTGAAATTCTTTTCCTTCTGAAGTGTTTTTGTATATGAGGTCATTGTGCATCCATATCCTTGTGAGTCGATTCAACATCTGTAAGCCCATGGTAAGAATTGCATTCTTGTAGTCCATGGTGGCTGATGATTGGTCTTTATCTAGCTTCGTCCCCATTGCAGTCTCTGTTGAAATAAAGGAGAATCTGTTTACGTATTCATAAACTGCCTCGTTAGCCTAGTGGTCCTGAACGTGACTGCTACGCAAGGGGCCTTGAGTTCCATTCCCAGGTCGAGCAAGTGTTCTTGGGTTTGTCTATGAAATTCTCAGCTCGGAGTTAGTATTTGTGCCCGGTTAATGGCAATAGGCTCGTCCCTTATTACTATGGACTAAAAAACATTTCAGCAAATTGTGGGTGTAGTGGTACACCTCTGCCTAACCCTTCGGGGAATACAGGCGTGATGGTATATTAAATGTATTCATGGAAAAGGTAACAAGTTTTCTCTTCACTGTTCTCCACTTTGAAAGGGATATACGGAACCTAATTACAAGTTGGTCGTCAATTGATTTACGAAGTACGGGAGGGTTAATCCAGTCCTGCATTTAAGGAACCCAAAAGTTTGGAGCAAAAGTTAAATTTATTGAGTTTTAAAGAAATAAAAATAAATGAGGCTATTTTTTTTATATCGTTGGATGACGAACAAGCCCTCCTGATTACTACAAGACAGCAGTGACCACTTAAAGTGGTCACTGCTGTCTATAGACATCTGCAATCCCAGAGATAAAATTGGAATGTCTCATGTGCCTGTAATTACACCTGCACCCATACCCTTTAAACCGCAACACAGCAACGCTGCTTTGCAGCAGAAATAGGTATGGAGGTAGTAGACGAGCTCCTTCACAAAGAGCTCTATTAATACTTAACATAGGTACTATATTCTCATTTACGAAAAAATATATTTGAAGACATAACCTATTTATCTAGTAAACGGTCTAACTGCCTTCAGGGTTCGCCCCTACGCCTATTAAAAACGATTTATAGCGCAATGTTTGAGACAGCATTATAATAAGAAAACCTAAAAAAAATGCCTTTCGTAATTATATTTTTTCTTTGAACTTATATCTTGTATTATATTATTTCTAATTTGAAAAATAACGTTACAATGGTATCGGTATAAATAACGGTACCTCAGTTATTTCATCATAAATATAAAGCAATGCAGACTATCATTTACGTGTTTCCAAAAAAACAAATCACTATAAAATGCAGTCATTTCAAAAATATTATATAACATCTAACTAGCTTCTAACCGCAACTTCGCGTGGTTTTTTGGTTACTGCTCCGCTCATATGCGTCGTAGCGTGATATTATATAGCCTATACTATTCCTTATAAACTTGGCTATCATATACAACAGTTTTTTTTCCAATCCGACTGTTGGTTTCAGAGATTAGTGCGTATAAACAAACCAACAAAAAAAAAAAGTATAGCTGTCATTTGGCCGCTATTGTTCAAACCCTATAAAAAATGGAGTATAGGATCGTATTATAAAAAAAAAACTTACACATACATACATACATAAACTCACGCCTTTTTCCCATGGGGGTAGGCAGAAACCACAGAACGCCACCTGCTACGATCCTTACATACTACTTTCGCCTCGTTCACGTTCATACATCAACAAAAACTTTCACAAAATAAACAATGAATTGTACGTACATTGTACAAACAATGAGATTCGTAACAAATGGGACAGTACCTACTTCGGATTGTTTTCAAAAGAACTTCAACAATGGAAAATAATTGATGTAGAAAGACATTTTATTGAATTCGAAATAAAATGCTACAATGTATTGAGTTATTTTTGTTCTTCTTTTTCTGGTTTTATACGATACTAGCAGTGCCCCGCGGTTTCACTCGCGTTACGTTAGGTTTTTGGTTATTGATCCGTTCCCGTGGCTCATAGCTCGATGTAATGTAGCCTTTAATCTGTTATTCTGAGGTATAAGCTACGGATTGTCTCGCAGTCATTATTTTGCTGCGAAGTTATTATAAAATTGTGATATCTCCCAAGAAATTCATTGAAATTATATGATGTAAAGGGCAATTTTGTTCAAAATTAAACACTTGTGATGAATAACGTATAAATATGTTGATAAGGATTAATACTATGTTCATAAAAACACCTTCGCAAATAATGCATTATTTTAAAACAAATTTTCTGGCCATAAAAATGGCTATAGTGGGTCACCCTTAAAAGTTAGGCATTTACTACCGCGGACTTTTTTTTAGTACATTTTAAGAGGAACAATTCTCTCATACATTATTTTTGCGTAACTTTAACCGTTAACGCAGCGTACGCAACGAAAGCCCTCAAAAATAATATTTTTTCCCGTTTTTTGCCACATTTTTCATTGATGCTAGCGTGATGTTGCCTATAGCACTCATGAATAATGTAGCTTTCTACCAGTGAAACAATTTTTAAAATTGGTTCATTATTTCCGGAGATTACCCCCTACATACAAACTTACAAACATACAAACTTACAAACAAATGTTACTTCTTTATAATATTAGTATAGAAGTATAGATTGAGTAGGTAAAAAGACGAGAAGGAAAATGTGCATTTTCATAAATAAATATCGGAAAGGTGTATTGTATTGTTACCAGGATTTTGTAAAAACCTAATTGAAACGATAGTCTGTGGAGATTCTTGCTCGTTTTTCTCTATTGAGGCCTACCTTTTTATTTCAAAATCATCAAATGACTTTCCCCGCCCTCGGCGGGGCGGGAGGAAGTGTCAGACTTTTACTGACGAAACCCATCCATGTTCCTTCTTGTGCCCTTTGCGTTCCGGGGCGCGATATCTCTTTCGAACAACCCGCAGCCCCGGCAGATATCGGCCCTGGCTGGCCTCTCCGATTTGCTGACATGTCTTTGAGGCGCGCGTGGAACATGAACGCGACGTCGACACGGCCTGTCATTATGTAACGTACGGACGGTGAGCTACCCATTGCTCACCGCCCACAGGCCCGCGATTGAGGCCCACCTACGTTGTGGAATGAGCAACTAGCTTCATCTTTCTGACTAATAGACGGACTCCTTGACAATTCAAAAGTGCCAGTAAATGGTGTAATATACCATACCATCACGCCTGTATTCCCCGAAGGGAAAGGCAGAGGTGTACTAAATGTACACCCACAGTTCGCCGGTATATTTAGGTCCCATGTAATAGGGGGCGAGCCTATTGCCATTAACCGGGCACAAATCCAAACTCCGAGCTACTACTGAGAATTTCGTAGAAAAATGATGTAATTGAAATAAATGCTTTGGTTTTGTTTCTTATTGTCGGTTTAAACTTGTGGAAATAATATTCATTTTGTATTAAAAACAGGTAGTAGGATAGAGCGTCCGATTTATCGAACTGGAAACATGGTAATTTGAAAAAACTTTACCAAAATCGGTACAGCCGTTTGGGAGCTACGATGCCACAGGCACACGTTAAAATAACCTTTTGTTTTCGTCGGAAGCTAAAAATATCGCTTCAGTAATTTACGACCGTTTTTTAATTCTTTTAATAATACACCTAGTTGCCTGTTTCTCAAAACATAATTTTCAATAAACAAAACAACCTCAACTTTTCAAATACAAAATAACCTGTATCAAACCTGCAATCATATCCATTAGATGACAATCAGATTACAACACTTGCAAACTGTGACCTTTATGAACATTGACATAACGTTTAAATTACAATGGCAGATCTTGACACTAAATTCACAAAGCTTACAAAGTGCAGTTTGTGATGTAATTATAGAGTATTATTACGTCACTTCTACGATTATAAGTAGATTATAAGTGATTACAGGCTATGGGCGACGGCTGCATTTATTAAAGTTATTTTTGTACTGTGTATAGGACGATAAAAAATGGCAATGTGGGTGGATGACTTTGACATTAATAAATAATGTCTGAGAAATCTGCAGATGAATAATAAAAAAAGGATCTTTATAAATAATGTAATCATTAAGTAGGAAGGAAAAATTACAAAAAAAAGTAAAATGTCTGTTGTGCTGTCAATATACCTAATTACTTTTCACATAATGCATTTTTAAAATGTTCAGAAAAGCCACTTTTAAAATGTTTGTCTGTCTGTCTTTTTGTTCCAGCTTATCTCCGAAATGGCTAGACTGCTTTTGACGGGACCTTCACGGGCATAATATAGCTGGTGTTATAAGGAGTAACCTATTTCAATTACCGATAGAAAAAAATAAGGCAACACGCAAAAAAAAATGCATTCGAAGCGACTTCGTCTTCGTTTACGATAACCTTTACTCACGAGGAAGAAAACAAGGGCATCAGCTAATATGATAAAACAATATTGTTGTTTATGTTGTTGTTTCTAAAGGTCTCCTTAATTACCGCAAGTCATTTATTATAAACGAGGATGTTCCTGATCTAAACAAAAAGATAAAATAAGGAAAAGAATCTTCTAAGAACCTCAAACCGTCGTCAGTATTGTTCCAACCTTGGTCGCAATACTAATGAATGAACGTACAAATTAACAATCAAGGCGAACCTTTGAATGTGACATAATGAAATGGACGGTCGGTGAAGCAAACACGTGTTGGAGTGGAGACCACGTTTAGGAAAACGCAGTGTGGGACGCCCTGCTGCACGGTGAACCGGCGATTTAAAGAAGGTGTGACCGGGATGGTTGGCGCTCTTTGGGAGAGGCCTACGTACAGCAGTGGACTGCTATAGGCTGATATGATGATGATGAATGAAATGGAAGATTGAAACATCTTAAACAGCGGAACATTTACTAGTAGTAGAGCTCTTTGTAAAGGATCTCGTCCTATGCGACGATGAGCTCTAAATCTCCTAATTGTCTGTGCTATTTATATCTGAAACTGGGCCCTGCCCACGACTTCTTCCGCGTGGAGAATTAATATACCATAAAACCCAAGGTTGCGGAATTTGTTCGAAAGAGTCGAAAGAATCAACGCGGCCCTGGAACGTAAAGGACATTAGAAGTAACACCAATGAGTTTAGTCAATAAGAGCCTGACACTCCCTTCCGCTCAGCCCCGAGCGATTCTCATCCTTAAAAAAAAAAGCATAATACTCAGCATAAAGTAGCTTTCAGTAGCAACATTTTCTTAATCAGACCAGTCCAGACCTTTCAGAGAATACCTCTTACAAACAAACAAGCTTTACCTCTTTCTAATATAAGTATGGTATTGGTATTCATATTCGCTTTTTAAAGACGGCACCATGTCGCTTTTAGGCCTCCGCAACCATTCTCCGAAGACCGATTCGCCATTGGATTGTTCGTGGACAGGGCGTTTAGTTTTTGAGAGATTCATCGATAAAACGTTTCATCCATGGATGTTTCATCGACAGAACGGTTCGCATTTGTTTGTTTCGACGACAGGACTTTTCTATGGAATATTCGCGGTCAAATCGGTTTGTGTACTATTGTTTCAACATGGCTTTTTCATTATTTAACTACAAAGCCACCAAAAAGCTACTAGCTTGCTACAAAAACACATGAAGAAAGAAAATGTTTTATTGTAAGGCGGACTGAAATCTGTAACAGATGTTTTTGTAATCGCTTTATATTTTTAGTTTTTTATCAAGTTAAGTGTCTTTTAACGCAGTCTCTGTACGTTTATAATAGCTAATTAGGAAATAAATTAGATTTACAAATTGCCTATTATAAACGTAGTACCTACTAGCAGTAGTAGTACACAGTAAGTGGATAAATTTTTAATTCTTTATGAGAAAATTAAGGTTCTTAAACCATATTTCAACGGACTTACCACAGATAGTGAACAACGTAAAGTCACTGATCATAGGCATAAGGCTGATGTCTTCTCCATTCTTCTCTTTCAGCATCTTCACCATATCCTGGGTTTTCTCCTCAATGACGGTGGCGAAGTTCTTCAGGATGTTGAAGTGGAAAGTCGGGGTGAGGATCTTACGCCTCTTGTGCCATTCAGCACCTGGTGGGGAAGAATAGAAGAGATATTTACTGTTTAGGCTAACTAGTGTTTTTCATTATATTCGTAAGTTGGATTTTTCTGTTTTCGAGAAATAAATATCTTAAACCTTAGATGTAGTCATTTTCCAAGACGACAAAAGCCTGTAATAAAATTCTCCTGACCGATTTCGGTCACGGCGTGAATGCTTGTGGGAATCCCACACCTGGTCATGGGCAGACGTAGAACACCGCGATGGTTTTAGCCGGTAAGAGTCCGGCATGCCCCTCCGTCACCCCCATGATGGAGGAAGTGCAGGAGGATTTCCACCGCGCTCCAAAAAAAAGCCAATTTCAATGAAGACTAGCCAAGTACACAGGAGTTATTACAGTGCACAAGCGTGTGCGCAAACACAGTTGCCCTCCATCTTCCTAAACTCTCATAGTCCGATAGGACGGCAATCCGATATATCCGGGAAGAGATCAGCCGCAGGGCCGGCTTTATGTGCTTTCCGAGCCACGTGGGTGTTACACCACGAACTTCTAAACTGCAGGCTACGACTGAAAAATCCTCCTGATGGAAAAACCCAATAACACTTCTTGCCTGATCTGGGAATTGAATCCAGAATCCCAGTCCCAGCAGTCGCGATTAGAACCACGAGAGAAGAAAACTTTATGCTTGTCCTACCAACCTGTGCTCAACAGCAGTCCATTGCCCAGCCAATCCTTCAAGAACTGGTAAGGAGAACTCTTCTTAATGTTCTTCGAATGGGCCAGAACGACCTGTAACAAAACAGCTGTATTATAGACATACATACATACCATCACGCCTGTATTTCCCAAAGGATTAAGCAGAGGTTTACCAGTACACCCACAGACCGCCGGCATGTTTTAGGTCCTGTGTAATAGGGGGGCGAGCTTATTTCCATTAACCGGGCACAAATCCTTAAATCCGAGCTGCTTCTGAGAATTACATGGAAAAACCCAATAACATTTGCTCGACCCGGGAATCAAACCCAAGACCTCTAACGTAGCAGTCGCGCTGTGGACCACTAGGCTAACGAGGCAGTTTTAAAATCATTCAGTATTAATAATCATCGCTCTCTATAACACCAACACTCCAACACTGCGACAGCCCCACGGTATTCCAATAAAAAAATCCAACCGTAACGTGATTGGCACACTGCCCCGCATCACGGAGCGTGGTGCGCAGCGATGGAGCTTTAGTGATCTGCAACACTGCTCGTGAACGCGTTTTCAGTGTGTTGGATTACGCGTGTTTTCTATACAAACGCAGATACTTGAAAACAACGTAAGAACACGCACTCACGCGCCTCGTTCCGTGATGCGGGACAATGTGCCAATCGCCTTAGATATAAGCGCGCCGCCCGCAAGCTGTCACCTTTGTATTTGCTATTGTAAAAACGATTTTATCGCAAACAATTTAAAGCCCTAACTTGAATGGCAAATTATTTCCTGTGTGGGAGCTGAGCTGTTTAAATTAGCGATGACCTTAACTTCTATCATGTCAGATGTATAGGTAGTGGCGTCATCGCTATTCTTGTACCCCTGTAGAAAAGTGGGTACAAAAAAAAACTGAATAAACATATACATATACAATACACATAACAACACACACAATACACTCATATAATACACATATATACTGAATGGTATGTATTTTCTATGGGGCTTGATGCCTGATTTAAATAAAAAAAAAATATATAAGTACAGGTCGAACTGGGAACCTTTTTTTAAGCCGGTTTAAAAGATCAACGGTCCTTGTTACTTCTTAAGAAAAAAGGAGGATTTTTGAAGACTCGTTATCCTAAACGTTCAAAATCTAGTCGAAATCTAATCTCAGTGAAAATCAATGTATCGGGCAATCAAACTGACAAAAATGTAGGTAAGAACTTCATTTATCTTGAATTGTATTCTAAAATAATAATTTCAAGAGGAAATCCTCTTGAAACACAAATGTGTTGGAGTCCGAAATTCTTCCTAGTATTTCGGGTTCAGATGCAAAAATTTTTATGTTCACCATCTATGTATTTAAGTATTGCCTTTATCTATTCCTAACCTAAACTATTTATTTTAAGAAAGAAGTATTTTTAGTTTCTTGTATCTTATTTCAAGGTTGTAGTTGATAAGTATTGTAGGGACATAAATAATATGAAACATTTATCATAAAAAAGACTGAAAGCTTATTATTTTAAAGAGTAGCTTCACTAAGCTTTCGAGTACTGAACTTACTACTTTTAAGTACTATTATTCTCCGGAACGTTTCATTCAACTCAAAAGAATACCAACGCCCGGCACACTTGTAGAGTTGAGTGAATTAAAAGGTTTTTGAAAACAATTTGTGAAGAGCAGTTTCCTGGTACTCGTTAGTGACATTTTAAAAGCTTTATGCCTTCTGTCTTCTTATTTTGAATCCTCGGAAAAGATTTTAAAAATTCCCAATACCAGTTATTCATAAAGGGGTGGAAGGTCTAATCATTTACTCCAATTGGACTATCAAAAGGTGCTTTTAAAAGTCATTTACAAGAAAAATATAATATACTAGCTGTCCCGGCAAACGTTGTTTTGCCAATTTTTTTTGTAAAATAGATAGATTTGAAAAATAGATGTTGGCCGATTCTCATAGATACCGGATAAGCACAAAAAATTTCATCAAAATCGGTCAAGCCGTTTCGGAGGAGTATGGCAACGAAAACTGTGACACGAGAATTTTATATATTAGATTTAATTCCGTATGGAGACAAATGGGCAAGAAACTACACAGGTACTTAGCCTACTCTTAAAAATGTTATACAATATTTTTTGCATAGTTATAATTGTAAAAAAGCGAAGAGGACGTACCAAAAATAATACGTTACGTCTTTGGTTACTGCTCCGCTCCCATGGATTGAAGCGTGATGTTACTATACTATTTTACACGAATCTGGCTATCATAATCAAAAATACTTTATACAACTTATACTGTTCCACGTGTAAACTCTTCAGCTTTATTATATTAGTATAGGTGGTGTTCACAGATTTCAATATTGTGATCCACGTGCCAAATCATAGTCTAAGGTTGCACGATCGTCTCCATATCAAATTCATGTTCGTCTAAAATTGCGGAAGCCATCACAAATTCACAACTCACAGTTTTCCTTATTAACTTGCTCGGGTTGTATACGCAATGACATCGTCAAACTTACAATTAGTGTAACCTTGGCAGTAGTAGAGCTCTTTGTGAAGGAGCTCGTCCGGAGAAATACTACCACCGTACCTATTTCTACCGCAACAAAGCAGCGTAGCTGTGTTCCGGTTTCAAATGGTACGGGTGCCATGCCGGTGTCATTGCAGGTACATGACACATTTCAACATAATTATGATATTTAAAAAAAATCATAGGACGACCTGATTCCAACCGGTCTTTTGGAAATCTATGGGGGTAGCCTAGTGGACGTCCTGCGGATGATATGATGATGATGATATTAAAGAAAGAAAAAATAACTGCCTCGTTAGCCTAGTGGTCCTAAGCGCGACTGCTACGCTAGAGGTCTTGGGTTCAATTCCCAGGTCAAGCAAAGTGTTATTGGGTTTTTTTATGGCGAACTGTAGGTGTACATTGGCACACCTCTGCCTAACCCTTCGAGGAATACAGGCGTGAAGGTATGTGTTGTATTGAACAGTCTCTCAGTACAATGAGAGTTCATTTTCCACTGAATATGCTATCTCCATCGTCATTTGAACAAGAATCTTGAGTGACTCAAAGTCACGCTAGATTAAATTGTCTGTTAAACAGTGAACCAGTATTAGTCCGATACAATATTAGCTTAGACTTTTGTCTGCATTAACCTTTCAATAAGGCTTAGTAATACGTGAAAATAAGGCGAAGTAATTAATTTAGATGTAGGTTTAGTAGAATTGAAGGCTTTACACGAATACGTAACGTAAATGCGGTCGATTTTAGTGTTGGAATTGTACATTATGATACTAAGAAAGTTAGTCATTACGTTCGAGGATGGATTGAAGTAGTTGAGCTGAGATTGTAATGATAAAATTTTCACGCGTTTGATATGAGCTTTTTCTACACACTAGTATTGTAATCTGTGACACTAGTAGTAGAGGATAATTAAATATAATGTGATGAATTTTAGTATATTGGACAACGAATTGTCCATAAAAATGCGGAAAAATATTCAAGACATTTTGCTAAAATGACAAATAAAAAATCTGTTCAAATAACCTCTATCCAATAGCTGTAATATAATGTGAAAAGCACGACTGCGTAAAACGGTACCTCAAAAACGATGCAATAAGAGCTACTTTACGCACAAGTGTTTTGAAAACAAAGTTTTTCATGCAGTTTGAAGAATTTATTCACATCAATGGGCGATTCTCAGATACTATGCTTGTCTTGTAACCCAAATTCCTATAGGATGATCGTATTTCTAATTTGAAAATCGATTTAAATCGAATACTTTTTCGTTCAGCCAAAGAATTAAGAACACATTTTTTTTTTATTCGAGTTGGGTAATCTTTTGACTCTAGTCTTGGTCAGAGGTGACAAAGACAAAGTCGACCATGGAGTGAGCTTAACCAGAAGAAGCCTGCTCACTCTAACTTTGAAGAGATTAGGGTTGAATGCGTTCGGAAATACAGACTCAGGATGAAGGATTTACGTACCTCGATGTCCGACGGTCCAGAAATGTGTAAAACTCTCAGGCCCATCACTTTGAACACGTAGCGATCGCCATACTGCTTCGTATAGTTAACCAGGACATCTAGGAGCTTATCTAAAAAGGGAAAACAACTTTAACACGTAAGACTTAAGAATCGTTTTCATGTGTAACATTTTTGGGCAAACCAAATCCGTGTAGTCATTAAACAAGTTCCTACTTCGTTCTAAGTTATAGCATTTTGAACTTTATGCCAAGAAACTAAAGTTCTTAATACAAAACAGACAACTCGCGGCTAAAGTAAAGAAGATGGAAAATGGTGGGCCCAAATGTGAAAAGTTGAGATGATGATCTAAAAAATTAGTCATATTTTTTTTCAAATTCAAATTCAAATCATTTATTTCAATTAGACCATGTACAGGCACTTTTGAATTGTCAAGAAGTTACAGTTAAAGTTGAAGCTAGTTGCTCGTTCCAAAACGTAGGTCTCTATGGAGAAGAACGAGCAAGAAACTCCATGGACACTCTTTTCTTTCTATTTGGTTTTTACAAAAACTTGGTTACAAAAATTGTGGTTGCTTCTATATGTGAAAACAATGAAGGTGAATATAAAACAATAAAATATAATAATAAAAATGTAAGCCATGGCAGTTAAGAGATGACCAATCCCAACTGACAGCACCCGTTCACGAGCATGACGCGTGCATCAGCACCATTTAGCTCGACCATCTTGAAGGGAACCGAACGATCCAATGCACGCGCCACCATCAGCGAGACATTAAAGTGAGCATGACAAAGCTCTCCACTGCCATGCTTAGTGTCCAACGCATACTTAGTAACTTAACAAATAAATTAAGGCTCCATGGTACTCACATTTACAATATTGAAATAAATTATGTTCAATTATACAAAGCTAAGGTTATCAGTGAACATATTCAACGAATCAACTGTAGTATGTAAGAAAAAAGAAATAAGAATTATAATAACGGTAGACGTTATTAAAGTCAATAAAAAAAGGTGCTTAAGAAAAACATAATTCCTTTTTGTAAAATATGCATATTAATTTGTGAGCCCGAGTGTCTGTGGAGCAGGACCAGCAGTAAGCCAAGCATTTTTATCATTTATATAGTCTTCTAATTTATAATATGCTTGACGACATAGTGTGCGTTTTATGCATGTTTTAAACTTTCTCTCATTTAGTTCGAGAATATTGAGTGGTATTTTATTATAAAATTTTACACAGTACCCCATAAAAGAAGTGTGTACTTTTGACAATCTAAAACTTGGTTGATCTAATTTGTTCCTATTTCTAGTATTATAATTATGTCTATCACCAACTTTATTAAAAAGATGAAGATTTTTCCGAACATACATAATGTTTTCATATATATATTGACAAGGCACCGTCCGTTTTATCTTAGAATACGAAAAATCACCTCAATTCTGTTGCTGGAAACGTAGAGATAAAAAAAAAGATCATTTACGCGACATTATCGATTGAGTAATCGATTACACAGGTACAAAAATAAAAACTTTTCACAAGGTTGTGTACTCTAAGTAATTAAATACACTCTTTAACAAACAGCTTTATTACTTTGGAGGTATGAGAAACAGGGTGTAAAGTTCGCATGCTGTGCGATAGATGTCGCTACATTATTACTAGTTTTGTCATCAGGGAACTTTTTAAATTCAATATGTGAAAAAAACGATAAACAAAACTGAATTCTATCATAATAAAGTTTTTGAAACAAACTTATTATTCGCCTACTGAACAAAACATTGTTACATGATGTCTAAAATAATAATATTAAACAGTGTCTGACATTGAATTTAATCTTTTTAGAGTAAATTAATAAATTCTTTGATCTAGACCAGGGGTAGCCAACTTGATTAGGCCCTAGATCGACTGTTTACTGACTAGAGTCTTTGCCATCTACCAATATTACGAACATAAAAGCCTATTTTTCATAATTAACATTAATACATACTTACATATTTCAATAAACAATATACGTACAGCAAAGGACAGAAACAAATGGAAATCCTTAGAGGAAGCCTCTGTCGAAAGGAGATAAGCCGAATGCCGAGAGTATGTTTTAGTTTAAGTTAATTTATAGTTTTCCTCTATTGTTATCATTTTCTTTTAAAAAGTTACGTTTAGTTAAATAAGTTAAATTCGAACAGCAATAAAGGCTTATTTCATTGTATTTTTATTGTTTATACTTGAGAGTAATATTTTTTTTTTATTAAGAGGAGAAAAAACAAAACTTGAGTATGTTTTTAGTGAAAAACGACTTATAAATTGGTGTGAGCGTTGCATGTGGGATCAAGTCCACTAAAAGCTGCAATCGACTGGTTAGCCACCCCTGATCTAGACTATTTAATTATTCAAGACCAACGTTTGATCTAAAAATACTCTCTCAATCATATTATGAAACTTTGCGATACTGTTTATAATTTAATTACTCAATCGCTCTTATTTTTTTTTATATAAAATGAAAAACAGAGTACCTTCTTCTCGTCTGAGTAAATAATCTGTATACCTAATTGTATTCTACACACCGAATTTCGGTCAGGGTAGCCTATCCCAATGGAGACTGTTATTACATACACACATAAATACATAAACTCACGCCTTTTCCCATGGGGGTAGGCAGAAACCACAGAACGCCACCTGCAACGATGCTTACATACAACTTTCGCCTCGTCCACTTTCATACATGCCTGACTGTTATTAAAAAGATACAAATTTAATTCACAAAAACGGCAATTCTAAAATTGTAAAGCGATAGAAAAGTAATCACTATTAGGGGCAACTAGGGGGCAACACAACACATTTTACTTTTAAATTACGCATTGCTCTTATTCAGCATTTTTGAGCATTGAACACCAGCCTCCCTAGCCAAGTCACAAACGATAATCGTAAACGCTCGGTAGGTACCAATAGATTTTCAACTTAATACCCAAGAGCCTTAATTTGAAAATCTATTAAAGATTTCTAAGCGTTAGCGACTGGAACGAACGAAAACGCTTCATTAGATCTTCAACTTAAAACCAAGCACATAAATAAAGTTGAAGATCTATTAAAGCCTACTCAGCGTTTGCGTTTATCGTTTGTGACTTGGCTAGGGGGGCTGATTCCCCAGAAAATGATTCGGTTCAGGTTCACACTTATAGGATGGCAATGCGACAAGAGAGATCGAACTTAAGCCAATGGTTTTACATGTCATGCTCTCCGAGACTCAGGGTTATTAAACCACCCCCTACGAATCTCCTGATTACCACTCTCAAATGTCTAATGGAATAACCCAAAAACGATTTGCCTGTGCTTGGCACCACGAGAACAATAAAGCATTTCTATTCGTTTGCACATGAAATGCCAATAGTCAAAAGTGTTATTGGGTTTTTCTATGAAATTCTCAGTAGCAGCTCGGAGCTTGGGTTTGTACCCGGTTAATGGCAATAGGCTCGCCCCCTAGTACATGCGACCTAAATATACCGGCGAACTGTGGATGTACATTGATGCACCTCTGCCTAACCCATCGGGGAATACAGGCGTGATGGTAGAATAAAACAGCTCTTACCTGGTGGTGCCTGGAACAGTTCCCAAGTATTGCCTATGATTGGTTTCCGCGGAGGTCCAGGCAGCTGGTCCACTGGATTCTCCTCCTCCTTGAAGAATAGCAGCCATATCACCAAGCCAACGACCCCGACTATTAGTACCTCTAATAACATGTTGCTTCAATGAAGAATTCCTGTGAACAATTGACACTGTTAGTAACTCATACGTCACTGCTTACTGTTTTTATTGGTTAAATGAAAATGAACTGAAAAGACAACACAAATAGAACTGAATATTGCATGTTTGCGTGTATAACAAATGCCGCGCATGACTATAATTACCTGACATACAATTTTAAATTCTATTTGGTTACACATTTTAGTTCATTATTAAAAAAAAATTGCTGCTCTATTTGTGCTAACTCAAGCGTTCGAATTTTGACCAATTATTCGATCAGACAGTTTCCAAACGCATGATCTAGAACAAGAAATTGTTCACAATTATGTGAAGAATATGTCAAAGTCAAAGAACTTAAATATTTCAATTAACCATTTACAGGCACTTTAGTACCTACTGTCAAGAAGTTAGACAGAGAGTTAAAGGTAGTGACTCGTTTCAAAACGTAGTCTCTATCGTTATAGAGACAAACAAACAAAACAAACAAATTCTGCATCTCTTTAAATGCGGAATTTGTTTGAAAGAATCACCGCGGCCCTAATATGCAAAGGGAATTAGGGGGAACACGGATCAGTTTTACTCGGTAAGAGTCTCATACTCCCTTCCACCCAGAGTGGAAGAAATCATTTGATGATTTCCCATCCTTCGAAATGTGTCTCTATGGCGAAGAACGAGCAAGAAACTCCAAGAACATGTAATAACATTCGGTATCGTTAAGTGTATTTTTACACCCGTCATACTAAAAGCTAGTTGATCTTAAAATATTTGTTTGTGTGCCTCAATCCTTTTATTGCGGAAGCCAAGCGCCAAGGGTTGAATTATGTAGACCCTTGGATATCGTTAATATTGTGATAAATTATTCATGTTTTCTGGACCATTCCATGCTAATATGATCAAGTAGAAGAGTTCGTTTGCTATTTCATTTAAACGCACTGATCTCCGGAATTGCTGCTCCATTTCTGAAAATTCTTTGGCGAATAGAAAGCTACGTTACCTCTGTATTCTATATGGCTGTTTTATTATCAACATGTAAAAAAAACTGCCTCGGTAGCGTAGTGGTCCAAAGCGCGACTGCTACGCTAGAGGTCTTGGCTTCGATTCCCAGGTCGAGCAAAAAGTGTTATTGGGTTTTCTATGAAATTCTCAGTAGCAAGCTCGGAGTTAGGATCTGTGCCCGGTTGATGGCAATAGGCTTGCCCCCTATTACATGGGACCTAAAACATACCGGCGAACTGTGGGTGTACATTGGTACACCTCTGCCTAACCCTTTGGTGAATACAGGCGTGATTGTATGTATGTATGTATGTAAAAAAAAAACTCCGGACCGATTTCGGCCACGGCGGGTAATATCAATAGAAACTAGCCAAGCATGCAGGAGATATTATGCTCACTTCCTCTTCCCTATCTCTCATAGTCCGATGGGAATGCAATCCGACAAAACCGGGAAGAGCGCATCATTAACGTCAATTAACGGCCTGTCGTTAATTGACATACGGACGGTGAGTTACCCATTGCTCACCGTCCACAGGCACGCGTTTCAATAGTGGTAAAGTACGTTATCCTTGTACGCTATAAGTAGGGTTGCCATCACCTAAATTGCCGACGCCGGGCAAAAACTTCTAAACCCCGGACATGTGGATGAAATTTAATTCTTTTCCCGGAAATCCCAGGATTTCTATTATTATTTTATTTAAGTATCGCTTATCTTTCAATTAATCGGGATTTCCCTGACACTAAAAGTGTCCGGGGTTCACCCGGACATTTTTGACAACCCCGCCCGGACGCCCCCCGGACGCCCTCTAAACTAGGACAAATCCGAGGAAACCCGGACGGATGGCAGCCCTAGGCTATTATATATTTCATTACAAATTAGGGATCCTTAAGAAAATTAACACCGACAAAATCGCTGGCAAGAGCTAATAATTAATATTATACTGTTATATTATTAATAATCTGTCTGAATCGGTTTAATGTATCGTATTCGAGTAATACTACCTATTATAGTAATTATTAATATCTACGTATATACATATATACGTAATTAATTCGGTTTATGTTATCGAATAAGATATTAATGGTAGAATGGATTCCTATTAAGTAATCCTGTTAGCTCTAACCACAGTTAGTGGCTTTAGATTCAGAGACATAAGAGGTATCTAAATACAATAGAATTGGCTACATGCTTTGGATATCCTACTACTATTATTATTGCGACAGTTTTTATGTATGGATGGATGTTTGTAAGTCTTTCACACTTAAACGGCTGAACAAAATTAGTTGAAAGGTTAAAACTCAATAGTGGCATTCAGAGATAGTATAGTTTCTTATTGGCAGAATATTTTTTAAAATAATTATAGCCGCATAGACCGATCTTCCGGGTTAAGCAACGCTTGCCGAGGTTGGTCTGTGGATGGGTGACCATTTACTATAGCGAGTTTCCTCCGTGCCTCGGAAAGCACGTAAAGCCGTTGGTCCCGGCTGTCATTTGTAGATCTTTGACAGTCGTTACTGTTAGTCAGAAGCCCGAAAGTCTGACAACCAGTCTTACCAAGAGTATCGTATTACCCATTACCGGGTTGTGGAGGTCTGATAGGCAGTCGCTCCATGTAAAATACTGATATTCAGCTGCATCCGGTTCGACTGGAAGCCAACCCCAACATAGTTGGGAAAAGGCTAGGCAGATGATGATGATTGGCAGAATATTTTTCAGAATCGGATCATTGGTTTAGCAGATTATTGTGTTCAAATAAACCAACTCCTCAGGTTTATAGTATTAGTTTAGACATCATATTTCAGCCAGATACTTTGTTAAGTTAGCAAAGGTGTAAAACGCACCCATAGTTCGCCAATAAATTTCTTAGAGCCTGTTTTACCACTCTCGTTGCTCTCGTGTTAAGTTTCGATTAAATAATTTGGCAGATACTGGTTATACTCTTTTTAAAGTTGGTTAGGCAATAAAAAGAGGTCATTTTATTATGACTTTAGCCAGCTTTGTTGTAACCTACGATAAGGCTTGTCCCAATTAGCCCGAATTATAGAGATATCAAAGAAGAATAGGCCTTTGCCCTGCGGTGGAAAAATTCTGACTGATAATAAACTATAGAGCTATAGATCATTAGCAGTCTGAGTTACTAATATAGGTAATAAAGCCGAAGAGTTTGTTTGTTTACTTAATCTCGATAATCTTAGGACCTACCAGACGGATTCAAAAAAATCTTTGAATTTAATTTTTGTATCTTAAATTTCTAAAATAATGCTCATTGGATGATGATTATTTTATGTCTGAACATACTAGCTTCTACCCGCGACTTCGTCCGCGTCAAACTTGATGTAGTATCGATTATTATAGACAATAGGGCTATTACTAACTTTTGCCCGCACTTCGTGCGTGTATTTTTTTCCAACTGGTTAAGTCTTTGCCCAACCAGCAAAAGTTAGTTGTATAGAAAGCCATAGAACGTTTTGTAAAAACTAATCAGTGGTCAGATAAAAGGCGAAAGATGGTGCGCCTACGAAGAAACTGGCGCAATTATATCTCCATTCAGTCTTATAGTACAACTTTAATGGTGTAAGGCATGACAATTTTGGCCCGCAAAAAAAAAACCCAATAACACTTTTGGCGCGCCCCGGGGATTGGACCCCAGGACCCCTCGCTCAGCAGTTGCGCTTGCGACCACTTAACCAACAGGGCAGTTAACATTTAGCTATAGAGCCAGCGAGGGCAATTTTCTAAACCAGGTTCAATTGACAATGAACGAACAACTCAACAGAAATAGGTACCTATAGTTGAAAGTTACAAGATAATAAATGTAGAGCAAAACATCTCGCTCGCAAATTCAAACTCTATTTCTAAGAAGTTTTAGTTCATTATCAACTGATCCATGAAAACTTCTTATGTGTATTGCTGTTCCGTTTGCCGCCATTCAAAAATAAATGTGTTATCTTTTACGAGATAAGGCGTGACGAGTTTTTAGTACTATTATCATATTATTTGAATCCTCTGTAAGTCTGTACCTATATTGGCTATCTTATATTCCGGTGTTTGCGATTTTTTACACTATTACTAGCTTCTGCCTTTTTTTTAAGAAGGGAAATCATCAAATAACATCCCCCGCCCTGGGCGGGGCGGGAGGGAGTGTCAGACTTTTACTGACTAAAACCCATCTATGTTCCTTCATGTGCCCTTTGCGTTCCGGGGGCGCAGTATCTCTTTCGAACAACCCGCAGTATTAGCTTCTGCCTGAGACTTCGTTCTGTGGTTTCTGCCTACCCCCATGCGAAAAAGGCGTGAGTTTATGTATGTATGTATGTATGCCCGAGACTTCGTTCGCGTCCAATTTGATACAGTATTCCACGGGAAGCATACATTTTTTTCTGAATAAAAAGTATCCTATGTGTTATTTTACACTAAAATCTAGGAGCCAAATTTCATCCAGATCGGCTCAGCCGTTTAAGCGTGAAAGAGTTACAAACGTACATCCATCGAGGTTTCCGGCGACTGGGACCGCAATTAACTAGGACCGCGGTCCCAATCGCCGGATCTGTATAAAATAAATAATTTTCTTCCGGCGACTGGGACCACTTATATGATAACTAAAATTTTAAAAAATGTACAGTCAAACAAAAAAAATTTAGATATAACAATTGAAGAAAAATCCTAAAAACATAATTCATTGATATAAGAAAAACAACCACTGACTACAGTTCTGTTATTTAAAACTTTCGTAATTAAAACATACACTTAGATCGTGTTAACAACAACATCAACAAAAAAAACGGTAATTTAAAAAACTAAAAAACCCGACTGCTATTCTTTAAAAAGCCTTAAAACAAGATAAATTGTAGCAGTCGGGACCCATTCGGGACCATCTGCAATGTAATATAGGTATGTGCTCTCAATTCACTCACCCTCCATTTCTAGAATGGGTCCCGACTGCTACAATTTATCTTGTTTTAAGGCTTTTTAAAGAATAGCAGTCGGGTTTTTTAGTTTTTTAAATTACCGTTTTTTATTTTTTCAGTGTTTTTAAAAAAAAAAAAAAACCTGTGTCACTCTCACGGTAAATACGAATCTAACGACACCTATCAAGCTAAAATCCATCGAGCCGTTCAGCCTGCAGAGCGAGCCAAACATTTGAATTTGGCGCCAAAAATCCGCCATTTTGTTTTTTTTTTGTTTTATATACCCAGTGTCACTCTCACAGTAAATACGAATCTAACGACACCTCTCAAGCTAAAATCCATCGAGCCGTTCAGCCTGCAGAGCGTGCCAAACAATTATACATACATACATACATACATACATACATACATACATACATACATACATACATACAAACATACCCTCGAAAAACATAACCCTCCTTCTGTCGCAGTCGGGTAAAAAAAAACACATAAATCGTGCATAACAATCAACAATTTTTAAATAATTAAAAATCAGAAAGTAATTGTTTATTATAAAATCAGTCTTTAACTGGTACCGTAAATATAATAAAAAAAAAACATAAATCACAATAAAAATAATAAACGTGGTACTATCTATGTCAATCACAATTAGTTTAAAATGGCCGTTATGGCTTCACACAAAATCAGTCAAGTAAGTAATTATCTATTAAATAAAGTCACTACACCACCACTCACATCACACAATTTGCAGCAAACATTAAGCGCAGTATCTTACAATGATCTGATATGACACTGTCTGATGCAAAACTTTCTTAAACTGATAAGCTTCTTGTCAGTGTTTGGCCGAGCCAGTCATCTGGCGATGCAAAATTCCCGTTTATAACAAAAGGGCTACCTGACCTTGAAATCGACAGGCAAAACGGACTCGAGTTAGAGAGGGATAGTATTATACAATGCTATTCCCTTTGTGTGTATTTACCTGCATGTGTAAATTATGTCAAAACGGGCTAGCTTAATCTATTACTAAGCGCGTAAGATAAAATCATGTCTAGAACGAGTCAATGATATTCATATAAATAATTTATAATTTTTTTCGTTTGACTGTACTAATTTTGGCTTGAATAATAGATTTTTTTAAGTTATCTATGAGTGGTCCCAGTCGCTGGAAGAAAAATATTTATTTTTTACGGATCCGGCGACTGGGACCGCGGTCCCAGTTAATTGCGGTCCCAGTAGCCGGAAACCTCCATCCATCCATCCTTCCAACCTCACAAACATTCGCATTTTCGTATTAGTAGGATTCCAGACTATCTCAAAGGTTAATTAGTGAAGTAAACTTACTATAAAAAATAAAAAAAAACACAATTAATATTTGTATTAGCACATATACTCCCAGACTCCTAAATCGAGCCACCTAGCATAATGAGCTTGTATCGTCCTTATCTTCAAAAAATTATATGAATGACAAATGAATGAAAATGAATGAAAAATCAAATTCAGAACAATAGTACATGAGCCTAATGTTCTAATGCCAGGTACAAACTTGCTTAAAAACTTTTTGATCATTCATACAATTTTTTAAAGTTATGGACGTTACTAAATCATTATGCTAGGTGGCTCGATTTAGGAGTCCGGGAGTGTATATAGTTTTTTACTCATATCACTCCTACTATAATAAACAACATACCAGTTAACTTAATTTATCAAATATTTATTGTATAAACAGGTATGGCTAGATAATATAAATATCCAATAATTCATAGTTTTTCTAATGGCCTTCAGTAATTTAGTCATCTAAATGCTGAGTGACGTTAACCTTGACATTCAAACATGTATAATGGTGCACATATTATTATATAACTGCCTCGTTAGCCTAGTGGTCCCGAGCGCGACTGCTACGATAGAGATCTTGGGTTCGATTCCCAGGTCGGGCAAAGTGTTATTGGGTTTTTCTATGAATTTCTTAGTAGCTAGCATTAGTGCCCGGTTAAT
Organism: Caradrina clavipalpis; assembly: GCA_932526535.1. Classification (NCBI taxonomy): domain Eukaryota; kingdom Metazoa; phylum Arthropoda; class Insecta; order Lepidoptera; family Noctuidae; genus Caradrina; species Caradrina clavipalpis. The sequence goes on from OW052101.1 coordinate 1,995,472, forward strand.
GGTAATAGGGTAGCCTCCTATTACATGGGACCTAAATATACCGGCGAGGTGTGCGTGTACATTGGTACACCCACAGAAATATTATATCTGTGGGTACACCACTGCCTTACCCTTTTGGGGCACTGCCCCGTTGGTCTCGTGGTGGCAAGGGCGACTGCTGAGCATGGGGCCCCGGGTTCGATTCCCAGGTCGGGCAAAAAGTGTTATTGGGTTTTTCCATTAGGAATTTCTCAGTAGCAGCCCGGAGTTTGGAAGTTGATGGTGTGACACCCCCGTGCCTCGGAAAGCACGTAAAGCCGTTGGTTCTGCGCCTGATCTCTCTCCGGTCGTGTCGGATTGGCGTCCCATCGGGCTATGAGAGTTAGGGAAGAGGGAGTGCACCTGTGTTTGCGCACACACTTGTTCACTATAATATCTCCTGCGTACGTGGCTAGTCTGCATTAAGGTTAGCCGCCGTGGCCGGAATCGGCCTAGAGAATTACATTTTTTTTTTATTACCTTTTGGGGAATACAGGCGCGATGATATGTATGTATGTTGAAGAGTTTGTTTGAACGCGCTAATCTCAGAAACTACAGATCTGATTTGATAAAATCATATAACATCATGCTACGTCACATAGAAGCGGAGCAGTAATCAAACAAAACTTATCACCGGCCAAACCCGCAGTGTATGATTAGTATACTTATAACCGAGTAGATATTGCATGATATCGTGTTATCAATAATCGTATCATATCAGTGGAATATGATAACAAGTTCGACACCAGTTGGTATTAACTGATCTGCAGTTAGACCCTGTCTTCTTTATCGTGTGGGCAGTAAGGTCTAACGACCCCACACACCCTAGTGTCAGAGTTTCTAAACCGCCGCAAGGGCCTCTGACATGGTTACCGATGTCAGTGATGTCCAAGATAAACTTAGAAAGTACATATGAATTAGAAAAAGTCACATTGGTACTTGCCCGTGCCCGGTTGCGAACCCACAACTTCGTGCATGAGAGGCGGGCGCCTTAACCACTGGGCCATCACGACACTAGACCCTGTCAAAATCTTCTTTGGTAAAAAAAAATAATACAGGAATACAGGTGTGATAAAATGTATGTATGTAAGCTGGGAGTCAGTTGTCAATCCATACTTCCTTAGCTTCTGCCGGTTTAGATATTGTGTAAAAGCTACCTCGGTAGGTGAAGTGAGCTTGTATTTACCAATGGGCCACTTGTAAATGTAATGTATGTAAGCTGGGAGTCAGTTGTCAATCCATACTTCCATAGCTTCTGCCGGTTTAGATATTGTGTAAAAGCTACCTCGGTAGGTGAAGTGAGCTTGTATTTACCAATGGGCCACTTGTAAATGTAATTCTCCCCGATTCCAGCCACGGCGGCTAACCTTAATGCAGACTAGCCACGTACGCAGGAGATATTATAGTGCACAAGTGTGTGCGCAAACACAGGTGCACTCCCTCTTCCCTAACTCTCATAGCCCGATGGGACGGCAATCCGACACGACCGGAGAGAGATCAGGCGCAGGACCAACGGCTTTACGTGCTTTCCGAGGCACACCAATTTCCAAACTCCGGGCTGCTACTGAGAAATTCCTAATGGAAAAACCCAATAACACTTACTACAGTATCCAAAGTTGCTAGTACTCTAATAAGTATCAGGGAATGAATTTTTTGAATCAAACTTGTACTTCCAGAGATTACCGCTAACCATTACCATTACGATTTATTTCAACTACTAGACCATATAAAGGCACTTTTGAATCGTCAACAAGTTAGGTACACAGAAAAATGAAGCTGGTTGCTTGTTCCAAAAGGCAGGTTTCTGTGGAAAAGAACGAGCAAGAAAAACCACGGACACTGTTTTCAATTAGCTTTTTATTAAATCTGGGGGCACGGTACTGCCCCCGCCAAGACGAGACTTCTGATTTTCTTTTTTTATTAGCATATAGCTGTGCCCCGCGGTTTCACCCGCGTTACGTTAGGATTTTGGTTACTTTTCCGTTCCCGTGGCTCGTTATTCTGAGGTATAAGCTACGGAATGTCACGCAGAGTTATTATTTTGCTGCGAAGTTATTTGAAAACTGTGATATCTCCTAAGATATTTATTGAAATTATTGAAGATGTGATGAATAAGGTATTTATGTTGATAAGGATTAATACTATGTTCATAAAAACACCTTCGCAAATAATGCATTATTTTAAAACAAATTTTCTGGCCATAAAAATGGCTATAGTGAGTCAACCTTAAAAGTTAGGCATTTGCTACCGCGGACTTTTTTTTAGAATATTTTAAGAGGAACAATTCTCTCATACATTATTTTTGCGTAACTTTAACCGTTTACGCAGCGCACACAACAAAAGCCCTCAAAAAGAATATTTTTTCCCCGTTTTTGCCACATTTTTCATTGATGCTTCGCTCCAATTGGTCGTAGCGTGATATTATATAGCCTATAGCACTCACGAATAATGTAGGTTTCTACCAGTGAAACAATTTTTAAAATTGGTTCATTACTTCCGGAGATTACCCCCTACATACAAACTTACAAACAAATGTTACCTCTTTATAATATTATAGTATAGATTGCGGCTGTGGTCACTGCGACCATAGTTGATCTATTGTGATCACTGCTTTTGTAGTTCCTTTTACAATATTCTCATTGCTTCTATATGTGAAAACAATGTAGGTGAACATCAATCACTTGACAGCAAAAGGCAGGTTACCAAGAAGAGCTTATCTCCGAAGCCATTAGATCACGAATAGAGATACTCTACCTCTAATTCACCAATAGGTACAAATCACTTAACAACGGATGCAAGCTTTCACGAGAAATGTATCGTCAAAGCCACGCACCCATTAAAACCATTAAGCCCGGATTTCGAAGTAAACTCTACCCGTAGTGCGATTCTCTAAAATGCAAACTCGAAAACGAGTCTCACTAAAGTGATCGCGCTCACTTCGATAACGAACCAACTGTCATTGGTTTAGTATTCGTTCGCCGTGGTGACGTCACCGGCGTGATCGTGTTTAACAGAATACCATTTTGTAATCTCACTGCGGATTCAGCTTTCGCATTACGAAGTGAGGCTTAGAGAATCGCACTGCAGTTACCTAGAGTGATTCCTGTTGTAGACTTATCATATCCTAGCGAACTATCTGCAACTTCGTCCGCGTGGCTTATTTCACCCGCGTTTAGTTATGTCTTTGGTTACTGCTCCGCTCCCGAAAGTCGTAGCGTGATGTTCTATAGCCTATGTTACTCAGTGATAATCTAGCTTTCTAACGGCAAAAGATTTTTGAAATCGGTCCAGTAGTTTTTAAGTTTATTCGCTACATACAAAAATACATATCTTTCCTCTTTAAACTATTAATTATAGATGTAGGTACATGTGATGTGTGTGATACTTAACAACGTTTTGTTATCCCGTAGCCCACTTTTTTAAAATTAAAATAAATATAATTTTAAGTTTATTTGTTTCATACAAGAATACATATCATTCCTCTTTGTAATATTAATATTATTATAGTGTAGAAGTGCTGAAAATGTTGAGACCACCTGTGTTTGCACACACTTACGTACTCTTATATCGGCTGCGTCGATGGCTAGTCTCCACTGAGACTTGTTACCTCGACCGACATGTCAGAAAGGCTAATAAGTAAAATAATAATACCTGCCTATAATTGTACCAGTGCAGGACAAAGGCCCCTTCTCACTCAGAGAAGGCATAAATATTGATCACCACGGTTGATCAAGGCAAAATATCTCTACATAATATCGCCGTCTGTACGCTTTGATACTATAGATACTACACTTTATTAAACTTCGCAACGGACTTTAATGCGGTTTCAACAATATAAAAATAAAAAATATACCATCACGCCTGTATTCCCTGAAGGGTTAGGCAGAGGTGTACCAATGTACACCCACAGTTCGCCGGTATATTTAGGTCCCATGTAATAGGGGGCGAGCCTATTGCCATTAACTGGGCACAAATCCAAACTAAACAATCCAACAATATAATATAGATTAAAGTAATTCAAGAGGAAGATTCATGCGTATAGAAGACTACGCTACAACCAACGGAAGCGGAGCAGTAAGAAAAGACGAAAGTGCAGGTTTTTCAATTTTTGTCAATGATGTCCAAGTTTCAATCAGAAAGTACGAATTAATTGAAAATGTCACATGCAAGAGAGGCGCTGCAGGTTGTTCGAAAGAGATACCGCGCCCCCGGAACGCAAAGGGCACATGAAGGAACATAGACGGGTTTTAGTCAGTAAAAGCCTGACACTAAGGGCGGGGGAAGTTATTTGATGATTTCCGAAAAAAAAAAAAAAAAGCAAGAGGGGCGGGCTCCTTAACCACTATATTATTATAGGTAATTGTTCTCATGCAGAAATGGGATAATAACAGGCAAGTATTATTATTATAAGTAACAAATATAAAGGAAAAAGGTAAAAAATAAAATGGGTTTTTATATACCATCACCATCACGCCTATATTCCTTGAAGGGTTAGGCAGAGGTCTACCAATGTACGGTCAACAAAAGAGATAAGTAACCAGACCGTCTTATATAGTTAAAAATTTCTTTCAAACCGGTAATCGTTTTTAAATAAAATTCATTCAAAAACTTCTATCGGTTTTTGTAAAACTTTGATTTCATTAGGCGACCCTGGTTACTTATCTCTTTTGCTGACTGTACACCCACATAGGTTTTTATATTTTTGTTAATCCCAAAACCAACTTATCTTAGTAATAAAGTTAGGTACGTGTTTTTAAAGAAAATGCGCGTGAAACTTAACCCATTATTAACCAGCCTGTCTAATTAATAGATTAATTAGACAGGCTAGATTAATGTTAGATTAATCATCGTTAACTTTACGAACTAAATTAACTAAGTCTGATATCCATAAGTACATAGCAAAATACATGTTGAACTTGGAATAATAAACCGTAATATGTATAATAACTAGGTTATACCACAACCTCGTTCGCCAAACGGTTATCACGAGGTTTTTTGTTTTTGCGCGGAACCCTAATTCTTTTCCTAAAATAAAAGCAGGCCCACGATACTCCTTAAAACATCAGCTATCTGCTGGGAAAGTCTTGAAAAAATCGGTCCAGCCGTTTCGGAGATTTGGCAGAACAAACAGACGAACAAAGAATTAAAAGTTGATTTTTTGATTAGTACCGTGTGTACTGTTATTTTGGCATTACAAACAGCCACTTTAATTTTATTTATTTGTAGATGTGTCTAATACAGAACTAGCCAATTAATAGTTAACGATGTTCAAGTGATTAACTGTTAGCAATTCAATTTATTTAACCAAACAATTATGGCTCCAGATCCATCCTCATATAAATTTAGTCCCTTCATCATTGCGACATTAATTTAAAATACATACATACATAAACTTATGCCCTTTTTCCATGGGGGTAGGCAGAAACCACAGAATACCACCTGCTACGCATCCTTAGGTATATATGTTGCAGTCAAAACTCTTAACCAGTCAAAAGTACTATTGACTAGCAAAATCAGTCAAAACTACTTTTGACTGAACAGGTTGGTCAAAAGTGGTTTTGACTGAAAAATATTGGTTATTAGTACTTTTGACTGCAAATTTGCGGTTAAAAGTACTTTTGACTAACGCTCTTCGTCAAAAGTAGTTTTAACTGCAATAAAGCATCAGTCAAAAGCAGTATTAACTTGTCAGATGTGAATAATGCTTAAAAAGCATAGTCGAGGAGCCCCGCTTGGCGGGGCTCAAGGGTTTACAAAAAAAATAACCACGAAGTGGATGGCGGGGTCTGTTCGCTCGCTTCGCTCGCTCTCTAGACCCCGCCATCCCCTTCTAACCTAACCTGTCCGAGTCGGAGTGCCCCAAGTCCCGAGCTCGCTTCGCTCGCTCTTTCATCCGAGTTTTAACTGCAACATATATATGTTGCAGTCAAAACTCTTAACCAGTCAAAAGTACTATTAACCAGCAAAATCAGTCAAAAGTACTTTTGACCGTATGCTTTAGTCAATAATACTTTTGACTAAAATAACAGTTAAAAGTACTTTTGCCCAATGGAGCTGGTTAAAAGTACTTTTGACTAAGTGATTCCGTCAAAAGTGGTTTTGACTGACCGAATCAGTCAAAACTCTTAAAAATCAGTCACTAATGCTGCAATAATAATTAATAATATCTATTCTTTATAAAAGTAAATTATAGGATGAAAGAGCGAGCGAAGCGAGCTCGGGACTTGGGGCACCCCGACTCGGACAGGTTAGGTTAGAAGGGGATGGCGGGGTCTAGAGAGCGAGCGAAGCGAGCGAACAGACCCCGCCATCCACTTCGTGGTTATTTTTTTTTGTAAACCCTTGAGCCCCGCGAAGCGGGGCTCCTCGACTATGCTTTTTAAGCATTATTCACATCTGACAAGTTAATACTGCTTTTGACTGATGCTTTATTGCAGTTAAAACTACTTTTGACGAAGAGCGTTAGTCAAAAGTACTTTTAACCGCAAATTTGCAGTCAAAAGTACTAATAACCAATATTTTTCAGTCAAAACCACTTTTGACCAACCTGTTCAGTCAAAAGTAGTTTTGACTGATTTTGCTAGTCAATAGTACTTTTGACTGGTTAAGAGTTTTGACTGCAACATATACACCTTTCGACACATACACGTAAAAAAAAACTATAAAGATATTGTTCGCAAACAAACCATGAAAATGTATAAATACCAGACTATATATGGTACAGATATAGTCTGGGACGCGAGAAAGGACATAGGATAGTTTTCATCCCGGAAATCCCCCGGGAACGGGAACTATTAATCCACGCGGACGAAGTCGCGGGCAAAAGCTAGTATACTATAAACGGTTAGAAGGAATAGTAGTGGGGCGCGTCTTCGTGGATTGCACTATCTATAGTATTGCATGAAAAAAGACAAAATATTTATTTTCTACTCCTTCGCGGGACTTCTTCCTCGTCAAATTTATCCCACGGTAATCGTACATTTTTCCGGGATAACTTTAGCCTATGGGATTCCTATAATTAAACTGTAAAACAAATCAAGACTTATTTTTCAAAACAAACGCAATTTACAGTTCAGAAACACAAACAACAATTCATCACAACTTTCCGCCCCAAACATTTAATCTACATACTTCATTGTTAGTCAAAATTATTCATTATAATATTAGTAGGAATTATTCATATAAACTAATCTATACTAATATTATAAAGAGGTAACATTTGTTTGTAAGTTTGTAAGTTTGTAAGTTTGTAAGTTTGTAAGTTTGTAAGTTTGTATGTTTGTAAGTTTGTATGTAGGGGGTAATCTCCGGAAGTAATAAACCAATTTTAAAAGTTGTTTCACTGGTAGAAAGCTACATTATTCGTGAGTGCTATAGGCTATATAACATCACGCTACGACCAATTGGAGCGGAGCAGCAATGAAGAATGTGGCAAAAACGGGAAAAAATATTCTTTTTGAGGGCTTTCGTTGCGTGCGCTGCGTGAACGGTTAAAGTTACGCAAAAATAATGTATGAGAGAATTGTTTCTCTTAAATAATACTAAAAAAAAGTCCGCGGTAGTACATGCCTAACTTTTAAGGTTGACTCACTATAGCCATTTTTATAGCCAGAAAATTTGTTTTAAAATAATGCATTATTTGCGAAGGTGTTTTTATGAACATAGTATTAATCCTTATCAACATAAATACGTTATTCATCACAAGTGTTTAATTTTGAACAAAATTGCCCTTTACATCATTTAATTTCAATGAGTATCTTAGGAGATACCACAGTTTTAAAATAACTTCGCACCAAAATAATGACTCTGCGAGACATTCCGTAGCTTATACCTCAGAATAACAGATTATAGGCTACATAACATCGCGCTATGAGCCACGGGAACAGATCAGTAACCAAAAACCGAACGTAACGCGGGTGAAACCGCGGGGCACAGCTAGTACTAATATATTAAAGAAGAGAATTTTGTGTCCGTTTGTTTTGCTATAATATTCTCAGTACCAGCTCGGAGTTAGGATTTGTGCCCGGTTAATGGCAATAGGCTCGTCCCCTATTACATGGGACTTTAAACATACCTGCGAACTATGGGTGTACATTGGTACACCTCTGCCTAACCCTCCGGGGAATACAGGCATGATGAAATGTAGTATGTAATACAGGAAAAGTTTTTAACCAGTGCGTAAATTTTTTTTGGTAGTTCAGTGTCAGTAATAGAACAGATTTCCGTGCCTAGTTAAAAAAAAAAATTTAAAAAAAAAAATTCATCCTTATCCGAGTTTGAAATAAGCAAAACATGGACATAATCTATTCGCCATACTATCAATGCAAACTCGCGGCCGCCGCCCGGGCGCATGGCTGGGGTGAGGGGGTGGGGAATGCGCTAGCGCCGAGTGACAATAAAATATGGTTTTTAAGTAAACATATTTCGTAAGCGATAACTTTTTTTTTTTAGTACTAAGACATATCAAAATAAAATATACGTGTTTAATAAAACGTGTTGAAGTTTATTAAGGCAAAATTTACGCACTGGTTAAATTTTTTTCCTGTATATTAAAGCAGAAGAGTTTGCAAATACCAGCCGGATTTGAAAAAATATTTTTGTATATGAAAGCCGGTTTCATGAAGAATAGTATACTTAGGCTAAATAACATTTCGCTACGATCTACGAGAATGGAGCAGTAACCATATACATAACTAAACGCGTGTGAAACCGCAGGGTACAACTAGTTCATAAAACATTGAAAGCAATTTTAATTGGTTGATTAGAGATACAATGAAACATTAACAGTATCAAGCTATTAGGTTTAATTCATTACATTTTCTGGATGAATATCAAAACAAAATAATATTAATGGTTTTCACGTATTTACTCTATTTATTTCTGACATAGCGTCTTCTTTGTTTTATAGAGATGGGAAATCGACAAATGGGGTGGTCATTTGATGATTTCCCATCTTTAAAAAGTGTCGGAGGGAGTGTCAGACTTTTACTGACTAAAACCCGTCTATGTTCCTTCATGTGCCCTTTGCGTTCCGGGGGCGCGGTATCTCTTTCGAACAACCCGCAGCCCCGGCAGGCATCGGCCTCTCCTTGAGGCGACATCTCTTCGATGCGCGCGTGGAACACGAACGCGCCCTCGACCCGGTCTGCCGTTAGTTAACGTACGGACGGTGAGCTACCTATAACTCACCGTCCACAGACTCGCGTCTACGGTGGCCGGGAATTGTCTCGTGGCTCCCGACGCCCGCCCGGAGCGTCTCCCGCGGCGGACACGACAGGGTATCGCTAGTATTTAAGCATTGAGCCACCGTGTCCAGAATGCTCTTGCCTTTTTAGTATAAAAATACATCTTCGTCCGACAATGGCACAGTAACACACAGGTATTATTATTTACCTACTAAGAAATTAGCCGATTAGTTTCAAACTCAAACGAAACTCTTATAAATAAAATCATGCGCTGTATGATAGATAACGAAGTAATCATTCACTACTACCATAAGAGTAATAAGTATCTAATACAGTTGACAAATCACAGTGTGGTTTGTTCATTTCATTTAACCTTCAGACATCTTGACCTTGATCCTCAATAATAATACGAGTGTAAAAAATCAGTTAAGTGGCACTGCTGCGCGGGACGAGTCACGGCTACAACATGCATTGTGTTTATAGTAATATTATGATGTACCGAATAACCTCGGGAACTACTGGACCGATTTTAACCACTTTTTACCAATAGATAGCTATATTATCAGGGAGTAAGATAGGCTATAATTTATTTAAAAAAGAATCAGAGATTCTTAAGTAAATTGCAATAATGTAAGTCAAAGTAGCAAAATTACATACTAACACGCCTGTATTACCCGAAGGATTCGGCAGACCCACAGTTCGCTGATATAATTTTAGGGTCTCATTTAATATGGGGCGAGCCTATTACCACAGATTACCATTAACCGGGATTCTAACTCCGAGCTGCTACTGAGAATTTCACAGATAAACCCAACAGCACTTTTTGCACGACCTGGGAATCGAACCCAAGGCCTCCAGCGTAGCAGTCGCACTTAGGATCTCTAGGCTATCGAGGCAGCTCCGAAACTATTGGACCGTCTTTAATCATTGGACATCCTTAAAAGTATAAAAAAAGTCGCTTCCCGCTGCCTGTAGGTACGCTTAGATCATTTATATCCACAACGGATTTTAATAAAAAAATGGTTTTAATAAATAAAAAAAATAAAAAAAAATAAAAAAATAATAAAATAATAAATAATAAAAAATAGTAATAATAATAAATGGTTTTTCTTTCTTTCTTAATACGGTTTTCATCAATAGATAGAGTGATTCAAGAGAAAGTGTATCACAGGTAGGAAGGAATTTTACACGTATGTAAAATCACGCTACGACCAGCGGGAGCCGAGCAGTAACCAAAGACGTAAACAGTAAACTGAACGCGGATAGCTAGCTAGTTGAACTATATAATTGGTCAAGTTAAACTCTCAACGAAGTTCAGAAACCCTTGAGACCTTGTTCACTTTATTTACGTACTTGTAAAAATATTACAAATTAGAATCTATGAACCGTTAACTCTCAACATGAATTTTTCGTAATACGTTCAAGTGCAATTTCTTTTTGAATGGACGATCGAGCAAGCAAGTGTGCACTAATGCTAATATCTTCTAATAGGTACTAATAAATGTCAAGAATCTAGATATATCATACTTGTTTAGTAATAGATTTTTCCACAGTTCGCCGGTATGTTTTAGGTCCCATGTAATAGGGGCGAGCCTATTGCCTATTGCGTTAGACTATCCTAAAGCTAAATAAATATTAAGTAACCTTTTGCTACTCAACAAATCTCTACATAGTATAAAACAACGTCGCTTTGTCTGTCCCTCTGTACGCTTACACCTTTTAAACTGCTCAACGGATTTGAATGCAGTCATCAATCCATAGAGTGATTTAAGAGGAAGGTTTATACGTATAAACCATCACGCTACGACTAACCAGGGCGGAGTAGTAACCAAAAACATAACGCAGGTGACACCGCAGGGTGCTTGTAAACAAAAAAATCACTTTCCAATAATAAAAACACTCGTAAAATGTAAATAAATTCACTAGAGCTAGTTAACTGCGCTATAGGACTTAAATTACACAATAATATCATCGTAAACAGTCCATAGAATTGTAAAATAATTTGCATGACACAAAAACATTCCACTTACTTCAATTGAAGTCTGAAAAGTCGTTCATTGAAGTCGTAAATTTAATTTAGCACTACACGTTATAACTGGCACAATCAATTCGTAGATTGGGAGTTCGTTTATCTCCGAGCGTGCGCGAGAGTGCGTTTGCGCTCCTCAACTGAGCTGAAAACGAGTAGATAATCACTAATATACACGCATAGTATTGCTATATCAATCTTGTATGTATATACCTGTTATTTTTTTGCATATAAAAGCCTGAGTCTGACGATAATTATGCGTATTATGTTGCAAATACGAATGACACAGACTATGGTGATTTGAATATTGTATCTCATTAATTTTGTGATGTCACCCGTTACTGATAACTATTTGCGGAAAATTAACCAATATTTTGTGTAGATATGGGTCTAATACGCCACGGGGCGATAACGATTCTGCCATGCATTTGCCTTGGACATCTCTAAAGTATTAAGTTTATCTTTATCTTGGAAAACATTGATAAAGGAAAACATCGTGAGGAAACCTGTACTTATAATGAATTTAAGTCTAAGATCGCCAGTCTGCCTTAAGCATGGTGATCAATGCTCTTACCTTCTCTGTATGAGAAGAGGCCTTTGGCCTGCAGTGGGACAATAATAAACTAGTATTAAAAGAACTGCCTCGTTGGCGTAGTGGTCCTGAGCGCGACTGCTACGCTAGAGGTCCTGGGTTCGATTCCCGGGTCGAGCAAAAAGTGTTATTGGGTTTTTCTATGAAATTCTCAGTAGCAGCTCGGAGTATGGATTTTGTGCCCGGTTAATAGCAATAGGCTCGCCCTATTACATGGGGCCTAAATATACCGGCAACTGTGGGTGTACATTGGTACACCTCTGCCTAACCCTTCGGGGAATACAGGCGTGATGGTATATTTATTTATTTTTATTAAAAGTAACTATAGGAAATACGCAGGGTTGCCAAATCCTAAATTCAGAAAGCCGAACCACCAGTTAACCTGGACTTGAGTAAAATTGGGTAAAAATATCGAATTTTACATTAGAATTTTAAAATGATAAGATTACATTGCATTAAATTTCTCGATACTTTATCATAAACTTCTCATGAAATAAATGTAAAGCCTAACAAAAGTCGGACATCGACTAACTTGGCCGGACACTCATCTACAAAGCCTGACTGTCCATGACATGTCCGGATTTACCCGGACGCCTGGTAACCCTAGATATAAGTACCTATTGCCGTAAATTTGTAGTCGGTGTCCATCGGATGGGTCGTCCCGTCCGCTTAGGTACCTGCTGAATAAGGTGACCCCAAAAGAACAAAAGCATTTATTTAAAATCATTTAAATTAAATCATTTGACTGCCTCGTTGGTGTCGTGGTTGTAAGCGTGACTGATAAACGTGGTATCCTGGGTTTGATTCGCAGGTCGGGCAAAAAGTGTTATTGGGTTTTTCCAGTAGGAAGTTCTCAATAGCAGCCCGGAGCTGGGACGTTGGTGGTATGACACCCCAGTGCCTCGGAAAGCACGTAAAGCTGTTGGTCCCGGACTCCCGGTTGTCATTCGTAGATCTCTGACAGCCGTAACGATGTCTATGACGTCTATGAAAAAAAAAGCAACAACACTGCTCGACCTGGGAATCGAACCCAAGATCTCGTAGTCACGCTTAAGACCACTAGGCTAACGAGGCAGTTATGTTACAAGTCGTGCAAGTTAAGAGGTCTAGAATAAAAAATAATAATAAAAAAACTAATTTATAATACATTTATTCCCCGCTAAGTAGTCGCGGTAAATCTGAAAACAAAATACTCTAATATTTAGTATTGCGATCACGCTTGACCTTGATTACTATTGAATAGTCAGCAAAAGAGATAAGTAACCAGAGTCGCCTAATAAATTCAAAGTTTTTCAAAAACCGATAGAAGGTTTTTAATGAATTTTATTTTTATTAACAGAAAATAAAAAGTTTATTAATTAAATTTCATTTGACTACGACCACCGGTTTGATAGAAAACTTCAACTATATTAGACGGTCCGGTTACTTATCTCTTTTGTTGACCGTACATAAGCAATAGAGATATTTATAAACTCACAGATTCCACTGCAAGTTAGATCATCATAAATAGGTACCTAATTATTTTTGCTGCCTACACAATTACACATAAATAAATACCAGGCTATACAGGGTGGAAATTTATAATGTTACCCGGAGGGAAAGTACTCTAAATACTTAAGTAAGCACATTTTACCCAAAGGAAACATTCCTTTATTTTTAAAAAGAAACAAAACTGCATTTGAATAATTTTGAAAATACGCTTGCCAAACCCGGGAATCGAACCGACTAAAATAGGAAAAAATAGCATCCTGTATTTTTATGGCACTAATCGATAGGGTCAATCATAAGGATCAAATCGCTGTAAACATGGTAAGCTAAATTAAACAAAAACCATGAAATTTCAATATAAACTTATTTTATACGGACGAAAAGAATGAGTACCTACATTAACTAATTGCATGCTCGAAATGACGTTCATTTTCTTCGATGCACAAATTCATTATTTTAAGGAATTCATTTTGAATAACTTTTAGTAGGGTGTTTTGGTGATTATTGAAAATTGCATTACGCTACCAAAAGTTACTGAAAATGATTTTTTTTAAGGAATAAATTGGTGCATCCAAGAAAATGAAGCTCATTTCCAGCAAGGACTTAGTTAGTTTACTCGTTTTTTTCGTCCAAATAAAATAAGTTTACATTAAAATTGCATGTTTTTTTTTAATTTTAACATACCTTGTTTGCAGTGATTTGATCCTTATGATTGACCCTATCGATTGATGTCATAAAAGTACAGGATGCAATTTTTTCGAATTTTAGTTGGTTCGATTCCTGGGTGTGGCAAGCGTATTTTCAAAATTATTTAAATGCAATTTCGTTTCTTTTTTAAAATAAAGGAATGTTTCCTTTGAGTAAATTTTGCTAACTTAAGTATTTAGAGTACTTTCCCTCCAGGTAGCATAATAAAATTCCACCCTGTATATTAATCAGTCATATTGCGTAGATGAAGCGTTCATACGAACGAACTCTCGACCCTGAGATCCACGCTATTTATTGTTTACAAGCTTCTGCCCGCGACATCGCCTTCATCCACGCGGATATTTTCACCCGCTTGAAGTCACGTCTTTTGTTACTGCTCCGCTTCAGTGTGTCGTAGCGTGATGTTATATAGTCTACTAGCTTTTACCCGCGACTTCGTCCGCGTGGATTAATCGTTCCCGTTCCCGGGGAATTTCCGGAATGAAAACTATCCTATGTCCTTTCTCAGGTCCCAGACTATATCTGTACCTCATTGAAATCGGTTCAGCGGTTTAAGCGTGAAGAATTAAGAGACAGACAGAGTTACTTTCGCATTTATAATATTAGTACGGAAAAGTACGGATGACACTCACAAATAACGTGGATTGATATGGGTAAAAGAATTTTCAAAATCGGTTCAGTAGATCTAGAGATTACCCACCACAAACTCACAAACTTTACCTCTTTATAATATTAAGTATAGACTAGCTTCTCTGCTTGCGACTTCATCCACGCGGATATTTTCACCCGCTTGAAGTCACGTCTTTTGTTACTGCTCCGCTTCAGTGTGTCGTAGCGTGATGTTATATAGCCCATATTACTTCCTGATAATTTAGCTATCCACCGTGAAAAAATAATTGAAATCGGTCCAGTAATTTCCAAGATTATTCGGTACAAACAAACAAAAATATTTTTCTTCTCAATATAAGTATGGATGACGTCATGACGTCATTGCGTGGATGAATCCATCAAAACAAATAAGTAGACGTACAT
Source organism: Caradrina clavipalpis (assembly GCA_932526535.1). Taxonomy (NCBI): domain Eukaryota; kingdom Metazoa; phylum Arthropoda; class Insecta; order Lepidoptera; family Noctuidae; genus Caradrina; species Caradrina clavipalpis. Next base: position 2,010,524 of record OW052101.1, read on the forward strand.
AACACGGTGAGATGCGCTAAACCGGCTGGAAGGGTAAGGATTTATTTATTTAGGATCTTCAAACTAATTTATTTATTGGTAACTATATTTTTGAGCCGTTTGGGGTAGAAGCCCTCAGGCCGCGGGGTCCCTTACGATTGGTTGACATTTCCCGTGACCCAAAGGCTGGTATTTACCTTGGCTAGAGGCTTAGCATTGCTATCCAACGTGGCAATGCCGCCAGACTTCTGGGCACATAAATCCAGTTGACGGCGATGCGAAGGAATTTTTTGATGCTATTTAGCTCTAGTTATTTGAACTGTGGGTGTACATTGGTACACCTATGCCTAACCCTTCGGGGAATACAGGTGTGATGGTCATCATCATCTGCTTAGCCTTTTCCCAACTATGTTTTTTTTTTATATAGACGGGAAATCGTCAAATAACTTCCCCCGCCCTGGACGAGGCGGGAGGGAGTGTCAGACTTTTACTGACTAAAACCCGTCTATGTTCCTTAATGTGCCCTTTGCGTTCCGGGGGCGCGGTATCTCTTTCGAACAACCCGCAGCCCCGGCAGACATCGGCCCTCAGTGGCCCCATCCCAGTTTGCTGACATCTCTTTGAGGCGCGCGTGAAACACGAACGCGCCGTCGACACGGTCACGGCCAACTATGTTGGGGTAGGCGTGATGGTATATTTAATTATTATTTGATAATTGTTTTTTTATTATGTTATCTTATTTTAAGTGTGTAAATATTGTACATAATTTAAATATCTATTAATTAAATAAAAATCCAAACAAAACATATAATATACGCAAAATTTTAATCATAACATACAAATAATGTTCAAAAAAGGGTATAACATTGGCTTACTCCTTCAGCTATATAGGCCACAGCATGCACAATAAAGTTAACAACTTGATAACAAAGTAATAATAATAGAATTTATAGTACAGTTCGATAAGATAAAACATGAACTAATTTAGTAGATAGGTTTATGATTGTAATGAAATCACCCCCCATCAAATGAAATTTTTCATCACCTATTTGCTGTTAGGAATAGCTATTTTTTTAAGTTTCGAAATATTTCTTGAGATTGTGAAGATTGAGAGTGGGCGCAAAACCGAAATTTAATTACGAACGCAATTTTCGAATTGTGTAGGTAATTTACATCCTAAATTAACAACTAATGTTGCGTCGCGTGGAGCATAAACAGGACTTTTGTATAAAAAAAAAAGGAATGCAGCATAAATTACGTGACTGAAAAAACACGACTCACAATTTGCTAAATTACACTCGTTTAGGCTCCTTATTATTCGCTAGCCTTGCGTAAAATATATTTAAATATTTGTTCCAATCATCGATAACACTCCAATTTCCATTAAAGAGGTACATAAAACAATACGATTTAAATTTTATTCGAAGCAATAAAAGCAGTTACAGTTCATAAACTTTATTCCTCAGTTTTCGTATAATACTTATTTTATTAAAACATAGGTAAGTATTATTTTTTTCAAACATGTGTTTTATTTTATTAAAACACTAGCGGACCGCCCCGGCTTTACACGGATGCAAATTAACGATAACAATGGTCGATTTTCCAAACAAAAATGTGTTTAAAAACCATGCCCGGAAAATTACAAACGCAACAAAAAAAAAACAGCCAAATCAGGCCACCCGTTCTCGAGTTTTGCGCTTAGCAACACATTAGCCATTCCTTTTTATTTAAGTATATAATAGATAGGTTTTATTTTATTTAAAATAAAGGTAGCATAGGTACCCAGTATTGCTTTTTCCTTCGGTTTTCTTATTATCTCTTTCTTCCTTTCTTTCCCTTACGGGTCCGGTGGCGCATACGCAAGACCCATATTTCGAAGCTCACAGTCTTCTTGCATAAAATCCTGTAGAAGAAGTTTTTTGAGTGCCGTGCGACGTACCTGTGTATTAAATATGAATAAATTGACTTAGTTTACAACGATCTTAGCATAAGGCAGGGCTTCCTAACATGTGCACCGCGGCGCTCTGGGGCGCCGTTGAAAGACCATAAGGGCCGGGCGCCGCGAGGCGCTTCAAATTCAAAATATTCAACAAAAAAAAAACAGAAAAAACTACGAACAATTTTCTATTAATATTATTGACTAGCTTTTGCCCGCGACTTCGTCTGCGTGGATTAATAGTTCCCGTTCCCGGGGGATTTTCGGGATGAAAACTATCCTATGACCTTTCTCGGGTCCCAGACTATATCTGTACCAAATTTCATTGAAATCGGTTCAGTGGTTTAGGCGTGAAGAAGAGACAGACAGACAGAAAGACAGACAGAGTTACTTTCGCATTTATAATATTAGTACGGATTAACATTATTTAAAAAAATATACTAATAAAGAATCGAAGCCGCGATGTTTGGTTGTTTGTGGTCAGTAAGTATCTCACAGACCAACTGACAAATTTCTAAACTTGTAAGTGCGCCGCGGACTGGAAAAGGTTGAGAACCCCTGGCATAAAATGAAAATTTAACGTCGGTCCTAATGAGGTATCTTCTGAGTTACAGAAAAGTGTAGCTTCAACTGCAAGTTTTTTTGCAAAAAAATACCTTATGCGTTACGTTACGCTGTGCGTCCCGTAGGATCTACATTTGATCATTAAATAAAAAGGTTCCGTTTCCAAATGGTGCCAAACGGGACCCTATTATAAAACTCCGTGTCTCGGTCTATCCCTTTTTTTTATAGATGGGAAATTATCAAATAACTTCCCCAGGCCACGGGCGGGGTGGGAGGGAGTGTCAGACTTTTACTGACAAAAACCCGTCTATGTTCCTTCTTGTGCCCTTTGCGTTCCGGGGGCGCGGTATCTCTTTCGAACAACCCGCAGCCCCGGCAGTCGGTCTATCCCTGGGCTGTGTCTTTTGAACAGTAAAAGGTGGAGATTTAAAATTTTCGGCGAACATAGCATTTATAGCAACAAATCTTTACTAAACTTGACGAACAAATATTTGTATGGTCTACAGATAGTTGTTCAAGGTCTGCCTGTTTGTGTATGTGAACTTATATAAACTAGGTACTGGTTCGAATTGAAAATTCTTTGTTAGTCCTTTTATCGAGAAAGGCTACAGGCTATGTAACATCACGGTACGACAGTCGGGAGCGGAGCAGTAAATAAAGACGTAGCTGCTGATTAAAACCACACGAACGAAGTCACAGACAGTAGCTAGTAGTAATAAAAATAAAATAAAGTAAAGAAATTAAAGAAGGTACCCATACAAGAAAGTTCTTTCTTTCTTTCTTTCTTTCTTTCTTTCTGTCTTTCTTTCTTTCTTTCTTTATTTCTTTCTTTCTGTCTTTCTTTCTGTCTTTCTTTCTTTCTTTCTTTCTTTCTGTCTTTCTTTCTTTCTTTCTTTCTTTCTTTATTTCTTTCTTTCTGTCTTTCTTTCTGTCTTTCTTTCTTTCTTTCTTTCTTTCTTTCTTTCTTTCTTTCTTTCTTTCTTTCTTTCTTTCTTTCTTTCTTTCTTTCTTTCTTTCTTTCTTTCTTTCTTTCTTTCTGTCTTTCTTTCTTTCTTTCTTTCTTTCTTTCTGTCTTTCTTTCTTTCTTTCTTTCTTGGGTTCCAGTCGGTCAATCGGGTCGAGTTACCTTCCTTCACGCCTGTATTCCCCGAAGGGTTAGGCAGAGGTGTACCAATGTACACCCACAATTCTCCGGTATATTTATGTCCCATGTAATAGGGGGCGAGCCTATTGCCATTAACCGGGCACAAATCCAAACTCCGAGCTGCTACTGAGAATCGAGTCGGGTCGAGTTACTTTTGTATTATAATATTGGTATGGATATGGATTAGTACGGATTATCATGAATTCAGGTTTCTACGCTCACGGTTACAGTGATAATCTACGGAAACAATTGTACCACTTGCTCGTAAAGACTCTAAAGCGAGTCTTAAGAGCTATCTGCCTCGATTTCAAAGGTACGAGATTAGGTATTATAACAGGAATCTAGACTAGGGGCTTAATATTACCTATTTTATGATACTAGTGAACCGCCTCGGCTTCGCACGGGTGCTAATTTCGGAGTTATAAGGTGTTTTTAATTTTCTTACATACATATAAACCTCATCATCATCTCCTTAGCCTTTTCCCAACTATGTTGGGGTCGGCTTCCAGTCTAACCGGATGCAGCTAAATACCAATGTTTTACATGGAGCGACTGCCTGTCTGACCTCCACAACCCAGTAACTGGGCAACACGATACCTCTTGGTTAGACTGGTTGTCAGACTTCTTGGCTTCTGACTATCCGTAACGGCTGTCAAAGATCTACGAATGACAGCCGGGACCAACGGCTTTACGTGCTTTCCGAGGCACGGGGGTGTCACACGACCAACTTCCAAACTCTGGGCTGTTATTAAGAAATTTTTAATGGAAAAACCCAATACTTAACACTTTTTGCCCGACCTGGGAATCGAACCCGGGACCCCACGCTCCTCAGTCGAGCTTGCGACCACGAGACCAACGGGGCAGTCCATATAAACCTACATATAAACCTACGGTACACCTACATATAAACGGTTTCTTACATATTATAAACCTAGTCCGGGAAATTACTAATACAACAAAAAAAGAATCAGCCAAATCGGTCCAGTTCTCGAATTTTGTGCTTAGCAACACATTTAGCTACTCATTTTTATTTATATATAGATTTCCACTATTAGACATTATTTTATTCGATTTTCAACACTCTAGTCATCGTTCAAGGGTTGAAAATTCAACAGTGGATAAAAATTAAATACCTAATATTGTGTCAGGCTCCTCTAAATACCCTAGATTTACATATTTAAAAAGTAAGTAGTTCATATTTAGGCATAGTTTAACTAAACCTAATTAACAAGCGTCAAAATATTTTAAATATATTCCAAGCATAAATTTTGGATGTTTGATAGTACATAAGTACATTGCGAATTAGTTAATTATTGAGATAGTACCTAAAATTAATTTCATTATTATGAGATCGTGCGTTCGCCCGTTTTGATAGGATCAAGCTTAATTATAGTATCTGCTAGCTATTACAGAACGAATTGCAGAATGTACGCGTTTTTTTTAAGCAAGAGATTCTCATATAAACCTGGTATTTTTGGAAAACTTGGCAGCCTATTTTTGGACGAATATTTTTGACGAATAAGTCAGAAAGGACACCTCGACACTGACTCAACTGCTTCGTTATCCTAAGCACGACTGCTAACCTAGAGGTCTTGGTTTCGATTCCCAGGTCGAGCAAAAAGAATCATTGGGTTTTTTTTTATTTCGAGATAGGTTAGCTCTTTGACCAAGACTAAAGGGTCAAAGTTTTTCTGTGAAATTCTCAGTAGCAGCTCGGAGTCAGGATTTGTGCCCGGTTAATGGCAATAGGCTCACCCCCTATTACATGGGACCTAAACATACCGGCGAACTGTGTTTGTACTTTGATATACCTCTGTCTAACCCTCCGGGGAATACAGGCGTAATGGTATGTAGAAAGGAAATAACTTTTCTTCACCTTTTTCATTATTCACAGCGAAGCTGTTCGCAACCCGTGACTCCAATCTATGCGTTGTTATTTTTAGAAAACGTGTTTTGATCTTTTTTTTTCGTTTCCACGAAATGTTGACAGCAAAGGTATCAGTTTCAGGATTATTTTTTAATGGATACGAAAGGTGAGGTAGGTACCTACATATACACGTGACACGTGGGAGTTATTTTTTTATTTGTCAGTGCCCAACGTTTTAATCAAATAAATTCAACAATTGAATCAAAAAGGTCATGCCTATCACATCATTCACATCAGCACCCACACTTATCCGTAAAACCTTTTTTCTAACAAATGCTTAGCTAAAACATTGCTGAAAAAAAATGTCCGCCCACGCTGAATTTCCTACAGTACCTATAGTAACCATGCCAAAGGAAAGGCCCAGGAACGGAGACATAAATCTTTATCTTTATATATATAAAAGAAAAGTTGTGTTAGTTACACTATTTATAACTCAAGAACGGCTGAACCAATTTGGCTGAAAATTAGTGGGGAGGTAGCTTAGAACCAGGAGACGACATAGGACTTTTTTTTTAGATAGGTAAGTAGGTAGTTAGGTACAGTTTGGTAGGGTAGGTTGAACTTGGATTTTTGTACCGATTTTCAGGGTAGGACGTCTGTCGAGCCCGCTAGTTAAAAATAAAATATAGTGTGTGGTCGGGGGACCTCCGTCAAGAATACTTTTGTTTTTTTTGAATTTTGATATCCACAGATTCATGAGGCCGCCGTGACTCTAGGGAAATCAAGTGCACTATTTTTAAAGCATAGCAATTTATGTCGTATTTCTATATCGATACGTTTGAATGTTTATTGGTAAAAGTTGTAATCCCTTGCCATGCCGTTTTAGTGTCTACTAGCTTAAACCCGCGACTTCATTCGCATTAATATCGGTTACTATCACATGGATTTTCACCACGACCAAAAATGATCACCAATGGAAAGCAACATTATCAGGGAGTAACATTAGGCTATATTTTATTTTTAGCCTACTATAAAAAGGAGAAGGTTCTATGTATGATTTTTTTTTATGTATATCTATCGATTCCTCGGTCCAATGTAGGTACTCGTAGAAAAAAAATTGCAGTCTGCAAATCCGAAGTCGCGGTCAAAAGCTAGTAAGTTATAAATTGCACCACAAATGACTTTCAGCTGTGTTGTGGTAGCCAATTTCGGTAAAATAGGTAGTTGACACCACTAACAAATAATTCCAACGCACTACTCTAAAAAAGTACTTTATTTTAGCAATGAAAACCGTTTTTTTTTTGTATAATTAGATTTTTACTTGCTCGAAATGAATAAATAGTTACGCCATTGAGCAGGCAGATAAGTGTCGTCACAGTTCGATATTGCCATACAAAATCTATGGTAGAATCGCGTTTTGAAGGCTCTTATATAGGGTGTTTGGCGCATGGACCGACACAATTTTTTTTTCAAGGATTTGGTAGGTCATTAGCTAGGATCTACCCATACACCCTTTGTCCCAAATGTCACGGTTGGGTACATATGTTTTCTTTTTTAATGCAAAAAAATGCCCAAAATTTAATTTTTTTTTTTTTTTTTTTAGAACCTAGCTAATGACCTTCCAAATCCCTGAAAAAATTGTGTTGGTCCATGCTCCAAACACCCTGTATAGTACGACAATTGATGGTGTTGTCAACTACCTTACTTACCAAAGCTCCAACAGAAATCGATGCGAAACATGTCAAACTAAATAAATGATAAACTAACAGCCAATGTCTGCCACTTCGCTTGCCGCAGCTCTTCACGAATGAACATCATCTCGGGGCGAAGGTCCCGGTGGGCAAAGGGATCCATGTCGATTTTGAGCCTGGGGTCGATGTTCGCAAGCTGTTGATCACTGAAAACAGAAAAATAAGACAAAAGACTTTAGAAACCTTCAAACCGCAATCAAGTGGCCAGCAGTGGATACAAGGTTATAACACCATTTTACTAAAAACAATTACCTATATTTTTTACCCGACTACGGCGAAGCAAAAAGGAGGGTTATTGTCTGTAGGTCTGTCTGTTTGTACCGACCAATCTACAAAACGGCTAGGCCAATTTTGACAGGACTTTTACTGGATGATAGTTGGTATCAAAGGACATCTTAACTGCTTAGTTAAGTTGTCCTTTGTAACACGAACAAATTAAACAAAAATTTGGTGCACGCAAAAAATTAAAATCGTGCAAATAGCGGACTTTCACGAGGAAAAAGTCCGAACATAAGATTGTCGCAAAAAAAAATCTAGTGGACCAGATTAATATTCCCTTGTTCTTTGCAGCACTTCAAAGTAACTTGCCAGCCAGTTGAAAAATCTCGCTACAAGTCCTGCCATCTATTATATTCTAAACAGAAACGTGTGGTTCCATTGTTAACACTAGATATCGCTAGTAATACACAGATGACGTTACAGTTACAAGTTTTAATTTGTTTCTGCATTATATTTTACCCTCCACTATTATTATTTATGAATAGAAATTATTTTGTTATAGTCGTAATTACATGTCGTTTGTAACTTTGTACGAAGTAGTATTATTGACTTGTGGCTACAAGTTTCAAAATACATAATTATTCTTCTTTCTTTATTTTGATATTAAGTTATAATTATTTTTAAAAATGTTTGACGTAAATTGATGGCCTGAAACACAGGTTTTCATAAACCTAGTTCAGGCAGGTCTACATTATAGTTAGAATTAATTTTCTTCTATGACGATTAATGTAAATCATAGTTTTACTTATATTTTAATAAATTTTATTTTACTTTTATTTTATAATAGTTTGTGATTTATAGAATTATAACAAAGAGAATGAAACAAAATCTTAAATCTAAGCTTTTTGCAGAACATTTTGGTCGTAGTCGGTCGGGTTTATATATCATTTTATCATAGATCTACACCACTCTATAGGGTTGTCGCTTCGTGCTATATTATGCTGTTACAATATGTTTCTCAAATGCCTGCCTACCTAGCCTACCTACCTTTAACTTTCATTTCATCAAATAATTACACTGAAAAATATAGTTATTAGTGCCTAGCGAACCAAAGCATGTTGTTGCGACAATAGGTAGAGTGCTGTGCAAAACCAATAGACTGATATTCAGTTAATTTTCTGCTCATTTGGAGCGAAAAACTGACTTGCAAGTAGATAGGTATCTATCTTCTGTAAGGTTGTTACAGTACCTTTAATTAAATCTTGAAAAACTATAATATTAAAGTCTTGCAAACCAAAGGTTGCATTTCAATTAAGTACGCTAGATGTCACTACCATAGCTAGAATTTAAAGGCCGCTTATGCCCACGCAATAGGCCTGCTATAGACCGCTTGCACGGAGTAAATAGAATAGAACTAGTAAGGAAATAAACAATTATTACAAATTAGCTCCAACATCTGCTTCCAATGCTCCTGCTTCTTCCAAAGCCTCTCCTGCAGCGTCTCCATTTTGATTATCAGTAGACATTCTGAGACTCAAAAGTAAATTATCAGTTAATATTATTAGGTATTAATTATTATATTTATGCAATCTGATATATTATCAGTGTAATTGAGTTGTTTGACAATCAACGATGATCAATAAATAAATGTCTATTTTTTATGAAAAAAAGTATCTATGAAGATATTTTTTAAATTTTGCGAGGCTGGCGGCCAGGCACCTATACCATTCTTTTTTTTAATTCTTGTGCATATACTTTGTCATTTCCATGGTCATTTCTATGTTGTACGCATGTTGTACGTGACAATCATTGAGTGAGTAACAATTATTTTCTTTTTTTTTGTCATCAAAAGGAAAAAAAAGATAGGATCAGCACCATCTATGACTTGTGGCATAAACTAAAGTAAAATGGTGAGAAATCTTGATGACGTGCGTTCTGAAGTAATTTTTTTCACTATCACTGTCTCAAATGCGTTCTAGTTTTATAAATAAACAATTATCTATCATTACTTATTAAACAGTAAGAAATGATTGTATACAAGTAAATAACTGTGAGTTACCTTAAAATTTAATCAAAAGAATAAAGTAATTTTCTTCGAGGCAACGATGACTCATCAACATACAATATTTCTGAACGCACTCCCACTAGTAAAAGGGTGAGTGAACCGCCTCATTGTTATTTATTGCATTTGCCTCTAATAATACATTAATTAGCCGTTTTACGGACACAGCGAGTGCAATAACATAGGTCGCGACAGCCATGCCGATGTGAGTAATTTAAAAGGTGTGGCACGACAAGGGGCGTAGTTTCTCATCTAGTGACATTAGTGGTGTGAAAAAATATTCTTCCTAACTCGTCGCAAGATGACCGAATATAAATTGGTGGTGGTAGGCGCCGGAGGCGTCGGTAAATCCGCATTGACTATACAGCTGATACAGAATCACTTTGTGGACGAGTACGATCCTACGATCGAGGATTCGTATCGGAAACAAGTAGTTATCGATGGTGAGACGTGTTTGTTAGACATCCTGGATACGGCAGGGCAAGAGGAGTACTCCGCGATGCGGGACCAGTACATGCGGACGGGCGAGGGGTTCCTGCTGGTGTTCGCAGTGAACAGTGCTAAAAGTTTCGAAGACATTGGCTCCTATCGGGAGCAGATAAAGCGGGTGAAGGACGCTGAGGAGGTGCCCATGGTGCTGGTGGGCAACAAGTGCGACCTGCAGGCGTGGGCCGTGGACATGGCACAGGCGCGCGAGGTGAGCTTGTTTACATAATAAACCTGTGCTACACCACACTGCTCTCACATGTACTTTGTTTATGTACAGACCAAGGAACTGTTCATTCATAAATGGAACATTGTAACCAGTATTACACTTCAAGTAATTATTTCCCATTTGTCTTAAAATAACGGAATATGTGAAGGAGTTGTAGTCATCTTATGTAAGATCTTTGTTTGCGTACATCCATTTCTTTAGCCATGGAAGCACATTCTTTTGAAGACGGCAGGCAAGAATATAGCTACTTAGTCTCAATTGCATATGAGTCTCTTTTGTGTAAAAAACAGTGAAGGATAATGATTTAAATAATCCAATTGCCTTATATTAAAAGATATGATGTCACAGTTTAATAAATACTGTCTGTTATTGTCCCACTGCAGGGCAAAGGCAGAGTGGTGACCTCTTATACTGTGAATGCCCAGGGCTGAGACACATACCAATCTTAGATTGTTGGTTTAATACCATGCAAATACCAATGAACATGAACAATTTAAAAAAATTAATGCTCTTATATGATTATTTCCGATCAATTTGATCCTTTTTCAATATGCAATAGGAACAACATTACTTGAAAATATCTCAGTTATACGAATATACTCCAGATTTTCGCGTATAATAAGTCAAAGTCAAGTCTACCAGTCACAACGCAAATCGCTGCCTCCTCTAACCTCAGCCTAAGTCTCAAATCACCAATCCACCTTAAGCAATTACACATACCATTACACCTCTATTCCCTGAAGGCTTAGGCAGAGGTGTACCAATGTACACCCACAGTTCACCATTATGTTTTTAGGCAATTGTTTATTTTTTTGTTCTTGAGAAATTATTAAATACACAATAAAAATATTACAATCATTGTCTAATAGAAATGTCTATCTAGAGGACATAGCTACACATAATTGTATCCTTCATGATCATATTTACCTACTTGTGATTATTTTAATACCCATGTAAAAAGCTAATAAAATTGCTGAATGATGTCAGCAACGAAACTGTGATGTCTCTAATAGACATAACTAACATAATTTTACTATATTGCACCTGTTGGTGGGTTATTTTAACAAATGTTAGTTTGGCAATGTCTAGAAGCTTTTCATAAATTACAACAATAACATACTATCACACCTGTATTCCTGGAAGGGATAGGCAGAGACGTACCAATGTACACTCACAGTTTGCTCTTATGTTAAGGTTCCATGTAATAAGGGGTGAGTCTATTGCCATTAACCGGGCACAAATCCTAACTCCGAGCTGCTACTGAGAGATTGTTCTGCTTTTTCTATGAAAAATCAATTACTCTGATTATCATGCCAGTGCTTCATCCACCATCAAGGATTGGGTGTGGTAACCAAACCCCCCATTATGATAGATTATGTCAGTGCCTGCTGGCTGTCATTTTCATGAATTGGATAGATGACACCACTAACAAATAATTCCAAGACACAACTTCACTAAAAAAACACTTTATTTTAGCCCTGAAAACCCGATAAATTTTTGAATAACTATTATCATCAATTTTTAGTTGCTTTGAAATCAATAAATAGTTCCTGAATTGAGTCGACAAAAAAGTGACATCATAGTTGAGTATTGTCATACAAAATCTATGGGGAATTGCGTTTTGACAGCTCATAAAAAGTACGTCAATCAATTAGTGGTGTCATCTACCCAATTCATGTTTTCTTACAAAATTATAAAAGGAAAAGAAATGTACTCCTCTCTGTCTCTATGCCAAACAAATATAACTATAGTAATTGCAACCATTCTCTCTATCACAGTCTTTCTTTTCTTTCATCCATACATTACACTAAAACCAGCCTATCATTGTACCACTACAGGGCAAAGGCCTCTTCTCATACAGAGTATGCCTTGTCTGGACGAGAATAGGCCTTTCAAGCTATAACTGACAGACAATAGGGATGAACATCTTTTCACTCTTTTAGTAATAAGATTGTAAAGTGGTTAGCCACCATGTTTTGCATTACAAATATGTACAATCAATACTTTATAACTTCATTACGCGTTCTTAGGCCTTCCAATTATAATTTCAGAAAATTCTCTAAACGCTTGGTATTACACATTATAAGCCGCAGCCCGGCTACAGTAAACATATAGTAACAACTATGTTTGAACAATTTAACACATATTTAGTAATCTCATCTAATTCTTGCGCAAACAGGGCTTATTACAGTATCACATTAACCTCATATTCAGATTTAATTTCAAAATTCATGTGCGTTACTATTTTATATGTATACTAGCGAATTGTCCATGATTTCGTTTGCATGGTTATTTCACCCGCGTTAAGTTACGTCTTTGGTTACTGCTCCGCTCCCTTGTTTCGTAGCGTGATGTTTTGAGGCCAGAGTTACTCAGGAATAATGTGGCTAATTGGCTATCCATTGGTGAAGAAAAGGTTTAAATCGGTCCAGTAATTTCGGAGTTTATTCGGTACAAAATAACAAACAAAACATCTATATATTAATATAGATGAGCCATTGTAGAATGTTTTAAAGAAAACGCTGTTGTTTTTCTTTTTAGTACAAACAATAAAACATCCTGTTACTATGTCACTAAGAATTATTTTTAAACAAACAATAACAAGTACTTCAAAGACATTCCAATGTATCTATTCAATTGTAATATGCCTAGCAACCAGAGTAACATGTAATCAGTATGGTGATTTATTGATTGTGGCCTTATCTTGACTTATCTTTTACTAGTACTTACTACATCTGAAGAACAACATTTTGCATGTTATGCTTTCATAATTTGTACAAAACTAACGAATTGCCCGCGACTCCGTCCGCATGGCTTATTTCACCTGTTTTAAGTTACATCTTTGGTTAGTGCTCTGCTCCCGTTGGTCGTAGTGTGGTGTTATATAGCCTAGAACACTCACAAATAATGTGGCTTTTTATTGGTGAAAGAATTTTCAAAATCGGTTCAGTAGATCCATAGATTACCCCCTCTATAACTTCATATACACATAAACTTTACCTCTCAACACAAGTGTCCTTACTAATATAAACGCCTAGCTCTTCCTGGATAATTTATCCCTGCTTCTACTATGGTAGATGGCTAGTATTTTTACCACAGCTAGATTTATTCTATTTCAATGATTGATAGGAAAAAGCAACACAATTTTTGAACCTCAACCTTTGACCGTTTGAACGCCACAGTCATGTATAGACGACAAATGCAATTTAATTAAAAATGCAGTTTTCTTGTCGTCTATAGATGATTGTGCCCTGTTGGGCACATTTTGATTTGTCGGCTATACACGACTGTGGCGTTCAAAAGGTTAAGCCCTATCTATAAAATACAATATAGGGGAAGAGTTTTTTTTGGTTGTATGTTTAAACACACTAATCTCTAGAATAGTTTGCAGAATTGGTATAATATTCACAATTAATGGTTGGATTCTTGAGGAATAGTATAGGACCTATAGGATATGTGATATCACGCTACGCCTCACAGGAGCGCAGCAGTAAACAAAGACCCTATTGCCATTAACCATGCACAAATCCTAACTCCGAGCTGCTACTGAGAATTTCATAGAAACACCCAATAACAGTTTACTCGACCTGGGAATCGAATCCAAGACCTCTAGCGTATCAGTCGCGATAAGGACCACTAGGTTAACGAAGCAGTAAAAAAAAAACCACAAAATTATTTTTTAAATACATTATTTCTGACCGCATGACCTGTTACTTCAGCATTCTCAAACGAGGCAAGAGAAAATAATTCAAGACATCAATTAAGAGTAATTAACTGTTCTTCTCATAAAGTGAGTCATGAGGCGTGGGTACATTGCCCATGTGCCACTTCAGTTTAATAAAAGCACTTTATAATGTGCACTTTCAGATGTAGCTTTTAATCATTTTTCAGTCTGGTAAGCAATTGAGGAGAAATTTTGATGGCTATCTCTGTGTCTGTGGAATTCTTTGAAATTATAAGGGCCTATTTTTCAAGCGCCAGATATAGGGTATAGTATAGATATTGTATTTATTTTATAAAACACTAGCTGACCCGCCACGACTTCGTTCGCGTGGTATCCTACCCCTACCCTACCCTACCCTACCCTACCCCTACCTTACCCGTACCCTACCCCTACCCTACCCTGCCCCTACCCCTACCCTACCCTACCCTACCCCTACCCTACCCCTACCCTACCCCTACCCTACCCCTACCCTACCCTACCCTACCCCTACCCTACCCCTACCCCTACCCAACCCCTACCCTACCCCTACCGACATTATAAGTATTATCACAAATCTTTTGTATGGGAGTATAGAAAATTGTTGTTTTTAGACTTTTTCAGGTTTTTTTTTTTTACCATATTTCTGCCCGTAAGAACCATCCTCGTACTTCAAGGAATATTTTAAAAAAAGAATTAGCGTAATCGGTCCACCCGTTCTCGAGTTATGCGCTTACCAACACATTTTGCGATTCATTTTTATATTATAGATAAATAAATGTGGTGTTAAAGATGTGCATGTTTTGCCATTTAGCGTTCAGGGGCAAAATGTCCAATTCTCAAAATGTCCAACGGTGTCAAAATGTCCAATTACCCAAAATGTCCAATGGTCAAAATGTCCAATTCTCAAAATGTCCAATGGTCAAAATGTCCAACTCCCAAAATGTCCAATCTTTGAGAATGTAGCAAATTTGTTCAATAACTCATCAAAAAGCTTTTTTAATACTTATGACAAATAATAAATACAAAATACTGAAAGAATCTAAACATGTTTTATTTATAAATAACAAATTAAGACCAGAGAAGACCGCAACATACGCGAAATCACTATTTTTGTTATCAATTCTTTCAGTA
This sequence comes from Caradrina clavipalpis, assembly GCA_932526535.1. Taxonomy (NCBI): domain Eukaryota; kingdom Metazoa; phylum Arthropoda; class Insecta; order Lepidoptera; family Noctuidae; genus Caradrina; species Caradrina clavipalpis. The sequence continues at coordinate 2,025,595 of OW052101.1, forward strand.
TTTTGTATTTATTATTTGTCATAAGTATTAAAAAAGCTTTTTGATGAGTTATTGAACAAATTTGCTTCACTCTCAAAGATTGAACATTTTGGGAGTTGGACATTTTGACCATTGGACATTTCGAGAATTGGACATTTTGACCATTGGACATTTTGGGTAATTGGACATTTTGACACCGTTGGACATTTTGAGAATTGGACATTTTGCCCCTGAACGCCATTTAGGTATGATATAAAATTTTTACCCATTTTAGGTATATGTGTAAAAATTGTGTGCCCTGACCTGTAACACCTGTATCCCCCGAAGAGTTAGGCAGAAATGTACCGATGTACACCCACAGTTCGCCGGTACTTTCAAGCCCCATGTAATCCCTATTACATATATTATTAAGCTTGCCCCCTGGCAAGCTAACATTAACCGGGCACCGATCCTAACTCTGAGCTACTAATGAGAATTTCATAGATAAACCCAATAACACTTTGCTCGACCTAGGGATCGAACCCAAGACCTCTAGCGTAACAGTCGTGCTTAGGACCACTAGGCAATTGCAGTTGTTGTATTGCACAAATACAAACAATTCTATGTTTGAAATATTTCATGACTTCATTGTATGCATTCCATAAACATTGTACAATTATTGCTTTCATTGTTTGCCTAATAAGTAAATAATATAGAAATGTTACTCTTTTCGATAAAATAAGGACAATAGGCAACAAATATTATTGTATTCTTGTTCCAGTTTACTATTTATTAGTGAACTAGGTACCCGTAATTACACCAGCGAAGTTACGTCTTTGGTTACTGTAGTGCGATTCTCTAAAATGCAAACTCGAAAACGAGTCTCACTAAAGTGATCGCGCTCACTTCGATAACGAACCAACTTGTCATTGGTTTAGTATTCGTTCGCCGTGGTGACGTCACCGGCGTGATCGTATTTAACAGAATACCATTTTGTAATCTCACTGCGGATTCAGCTTTCGAATTACGAAGTGAGGCTTAGAGCATCACACTGCTGGTCCGATCGCGTGGGACGTGGAACGTGATGTTATTTAATTAAAAATCAAATAAATAAAATTTCTAAAATAAAAATAGCCTAAGTTACTCTTTATAACATTAGCTATCTGCAAGAGAAAGTCCCATCTAAATCAGTCCAGGGCCAGGCGTTTCACAGATAAGCCTGATTTTAAAAATTTATGTTTTGATGTATGTTCCGTACATACTTTCAAAATTATGAATTTAGTGCAAAGCTGTTCATTTGATATTACACACAGACACTTCAATGTTATTTATTTGTTTATTGTTTATTTATAGTAGGATAGTAAGAAAGATAGTAAGATTAGTGTAGATATCATACTCAAAGGATAGTACTCAAAAACATCCGGTTGTCAAAATTCCGAGATAGGCAAATACTAAAAATACGATTTTAAATACTTGATAAAGAAAAAACCTCAAAATCTAAGATATGAAAGCATAATCACAACATCCCAATGTCATACAAAACACGCTAGGGTAACTCCCCGTATCAGAAGCAACATAAAGCCGACTATATCCTTTTTAATGCTACATTGAGCCACTTGAGTTAAAACAATAAACTAAGTCTCATATAATATTTATATCCTGGGAATCCCTGTCATATGGGGACTAATTTTATTGCAATATGAAGACGTTATAAACGCATAAACCTGCCTACCCTTTTCCCTACTACTTTGGGATCGGCGTCCAGTCTAACTGAATACAGCTAAATACCGTAGACCTTCACTTTTCAGCTACTGGGTCACGCCACCATCTTTCTCTTTCACTCTGGGCTGCTACTGAGAAATTTCCTAACAGAAAAACCCAATAACACTTAGCCCAACTTGGGAATCGTACTCGGGCCCCCACGTCTGCCGTCGTGCTTGCAACGACACCAACAGGGTAGTTGTCAAAACCCCAATAGAATAAGGAGTACTTTCAGCTGGAAATGATTTCTGTTGCTTAGGCCTGTGTTATGAAGCGTCAGCAACATCAGTAGTGACCCAAGCTGGACACTGACGTTTTCGATGTAGCATCAATGTGTTCATTATCGATCCCAGAACCCCACTTATGTACTGATAACGGCTACCGTGGTGGTTATAGCCAGTTAGAGACGAGCATGGCTTTCACCTGGCGAGAGGTTACCAAGAGTTTTCAAAAAAAAAAAACCATAATACCACGCCTGTATTCCCTGAAGGGTTAGGCAGAAATTTATCAATATACACCCACAGTTAACCGGTATGTTTAGGTCCCACATAATAGGGTGCGAGCCTATTGCCATAGAAAAAAACATTTGCGCCTTTAATTTGTAACTGGCAACTGCACATTCTAAATTTTTACCAACAAACAAACGCGTTTAGAATCCTTGTGTATTTGTTTATCGAGGTCGAGCAAGCGACTGTCTGGCCTACCCGGTTAGTCGCTCACTCGACCAGACAGTTCCCAAACAAATAACAATGAGTGCTGAATCTGAAAGTTTGCGTTACTATTGAAACTTCACAAGGATACGCATGCATCTTGATGAAGCGAAGTAGCTGCCTTGGGTCAAATAGGTTTTGTTTTAAGTTTAACGTTGTGTGTAGCTTGCGATGTTGATTAGGGGAATCTTTGCGGAAACTATGGACGAGCTACAAGTTCGTGATGAATATGCAAAGTGCGTTTTTAATAGCCTAATTAAATATTTGACTTTGCTTGCAAGCTATGTCAATTACTCATCTTTCTTACCCCTCATAGGTAGTCCTAATGAAATCCACTTACAAACCGATATTTCAGTGTCCTTTGCGAATCTTTTTAGTACTGTTTCTATAGTACATATTTGGGTCCAGTAGGTACTCGTAGGAGATCACGGTAAAGGCAGCATCTCTGGTATTTTTATATCCTCCTAAGGGTATGAGGACACTTAGGGCAGTCCATCGTATTGGTCAAGAACACCGCACTCGCAACTGAGCGTCTGATAGATCTATAATTCCCTTGCTCATAGTAAGATATCTGAACTAACTTTTTACGTAAAGTGGTGTCTCTTTTGCAAAGCCCATTAATGAAAAATCATTAATGGGTTTTAAACTGTACCTATTACTATTACATCTCGGATGACATGTCCACATTTTTCCCGCAAAAAGATTTAGCTTTTTGTGGGAAAAATGTTTTATTATTTCTCAAATCAATTAAAATTCAATCAATACAAGGTAATTTCCCAGTATATTTCTGTTCATGTTCGTCATAATATTATTTTGTAATTTGAGTTCAGAACTATTTATTTAATAATAATCGTATGAGTAATATTGTTCCTGGTGATACTAAATGGATATAGGTAACTGTAATACACATTACTCAGTATAACAATATGTTTTGATGAACCTAAAATGTACCTACTATGAACTGTAGGCATTGTCATCTTGCATGAGTAACTTCCTCGTGTGAATTACGGTCCAGAAAATACCAATTTATTTTATTTACTCTGTCATGTCGTGAATGATATTATTATTCGTCTTGTCCTTCAAAATATCTGGACGTAAATACAAATTTTTGACAGTAGTAACATATTGAACACTTAAATCTGTACCTTAACTTTGGTACCACCAAAGGAACGCAAAAAGCACAAGAAGGAACATGGGTGGGCTTAAGTCAGTAGAAGTCTGACACACCCTGCCCAGGGCGGGAAAAGTCATTTATGATTAACCGGCAAAAAAAAAACCTTGGTACCATGTCATCGGAGGTTCTAAATAGGTGGTTCTATCTGGCAACTTAATGTTTGACCTTTCAAGTGCCCGTAAAAGCCTACTTTGCAGACAAAACTTTGAAAAGTTGAACACAAACCGAAAGTTCGGAGCCAAACTTTATCCTAATCTCTTTGTAAGCATTGTTCCCTCAAAGACTTGAGATGAGAGATTATAAATACCAAGTGTTCACCCTTTTTGGTGGTTTCAAATGCCAACACCACGTTTTTTTAAGATCGTCTATTCAAGTGCATAATATGTCACTTAGGGGCCTTCACCCACATCTGACTTTTTATAAGACTGATTTTCGGATCGTTCACTAGATCCCCCGTGCCTCCCGTGGCTCGGAAAGCACGTAAAGCCGTTGGTCCTGCGCCTGATCTCTCTGCTGGTGTCGGATTGCCGTCCCATCGGGCTATGAGAGTTAGGGAAGAGGGAGTGCACTATAATAGCTCCTGCGTACTTGGCATTGAGTTACATTTTACAGCTTCGTGAGACCGAATTTTGTAGATCCTGTGCGTGATATGTTTCATTCTCTCCAACAAAATAATAGCTCACCGATTGTCTGACATGGGCGGACAGCCTAAAAAGCATTCCAGTAGGTAGAGAATGTCTTTAACTCAGAGCCTTAAAATACATAAATGCACAAAATGCCACTTAATCTCTAGGAATTTTAGGTTTTTACGTATGCACCCAGAATCACGGTATAAACAATTTTTTTCCTGGCTTCGTTATGTGTTTGTCTAACTAGTAATACCATTTAATAAATGGACTGTTCTGCTAACGATGACATTTCATTATAATAATTTATAGACGTTTGTTATTGTTTTATTTATTGGCTTGACGCTCAGTTTCTTATCGCTGCTGTGCTTGGCTAGCTGACTATATTAGTAACATAAATAGGTGCTAACTAAAATCCTTAACACCAGTAAAGTATTTTTGTTAGTAGCTTCTGCCCGCGACTTTCTCCGCTTCCAATTTGATATACTATCCCACGGGAACCGTAGCTTTTTCAGGGATAAAAAGTACCCTATGTGTTATTCCACTCTACAATCTATATCCAAATTTAATCCAGATCCGTTCAGCCATATTAGCGTTAAAGAGTATCAAACAAAGATTCATTCATCCATCCATCCATCCATCCATCCATCCATCCATCCTAGCAAACTTTCTCATTTATAATATTAGTAGGATTTTTTCCGCTGCTACGGTGAGCATCAAAGTCAAAGCATGTATTTCAAGTAAACCATTTACAAGCACTTTTGAATAGTCAAGGAGTCGGTCAATTAGTCAGAAAGTTGCTAATTGCTCATTCCAAAACGTAGGTAGGTCTTTTAAAGAAGAACGAGCAAAGAACTCCACGGACACTCTTTTCAATTTAATTTGTACATACTCGTAGTCCTGGTTACATTATTCTTGCTGCTTCCATATCTCCACTCCAGGGCTTTCGCTTATAAATGGCATCCATTAGGACCGTCCTTAACCTACGAACTTTCGAACATAACGATCGCTGCCTGACCTACTTAACACAACTAGTATTTGTAAAACTTTGTCCTGTTTAAAATATTTTCTCGACTGCCTCGTTACGTTAGCCTAGTGGTCCCAACCACGACTGCTACGCTAGAGGTGCTGGGTTCGATTTCCAGGTCGAGCAAAAAGTGTTGTTCGGTTTTTCTATGAAATTCTCAGTAGCAGCTCGGAGTTAGGATTTGTGCCCGGTTAATGGCAATAGGCTCGCCCCCTGTTACATGGCGTTCAGGGGCAAAATGTCCAATTCTCAAAATGTCCAACGGTGTCAAAATGTCCAATTACCCAAAATGTCCAATGGTCAAAATGTCCAATTCTCAAAATGGCCAATGGTCAAAATGTCCAACTCCCAAAATGTCCAATCTTTGAGAATGTAGCAAACTTGTTCAATAACTCATCAAAACGCTTTTTTAATACTTATGACAAATAATAAATACAAAATACTGAAAGAATTGATAACAAAAATAGTGATTTCGGGTATGTTGTGGTCTTCTCTGGTCTTAATTTGTTATTTATAAATAAAACATATTTGGATTCTTCCAGTATTTTGTATTGATTATTTGTCATAAGTATTAAAAAAGCGTTTTGATGAGTTATTGAACAAAGGTACATTCTGAAAGATTGGACATTTTGGGAGTTGGACATTTTGACCATTGGACATTTTGAGAATTGGACATTTTGACCATTGGACATTTTGGCTAATTGGACATTTTGACACCGTTGGACATTTTGAGAATTGGACATTTTGCCCCTGAACGTTACATGGGACCTAAATATACCGGCGAACTGTGGGTGTACATTGGTACACCCCTGCCTAACCTTTCGGGGAATACAGGCGTGATGGTAAAATGTTTTCCTATGTGATTAGCATTTTAGCGCCACAGACAGACAGTTTTTTATCCTTTCCAGATTGACGTCATTCTTGTTTTATTTACGTCATCTCATCTTACAGAGACATATTATTGTATTATGTATTTATTGTCTCGTCTCGGCTCCTTCAACTTTAGGTAATGATTTTATTTAAGAACAGTGTTTACTTCACCTTTACTTGCCAACAACCATCACGCCTGTATTCCCCGAAGAGTTAGGCAGAGGTGTACCAATGTACACGCACAGTTCGCTGGTGTGTTAAGGTCCCATGTAATAGGGAAACTTGTAACTTTTTCCAAATATTGAAAAACCTTTTTTCTTTCTTTCATACTTATACAAAAAATAACACCAAAATTCAGTCAATTCAACAATATCACACAACAACTGCCGTTATTTCTAATACTCATAGGATACTATATTAGCACTGGCTATTTTCACGAGCTTTTATTGAACTACCACCGAATAAACATTTTCAAAACTTTGGGGGCCATTTTCAAGTGTTACGTAATGTCTACGTGACTACCCATATGCAGAGGACTTAGCACCAGCAGAGTGCAGAGTAAACGCGTGGGAGATTGATCGAATTTGAAATTTCATGAGTTTTGTTCATATTTACTTAGTTTTAAATATTCATTTATATCAATGGACAATGGCAATGTCATATAAAACGACTAGCTTCCCCCTGCGACGTCATCCGCGTCAAATTTAATATGTTATTCTACGGAAATCCTACATTTTTCCAGGATAAAAGGGAGCCTATGTTTTATTCCAAACCATAATCTATCTATATGCAAAATTTCATCCAGATTCTTATCCGATAATATATGACGAATAGTTTAGAAGATATGAGTACACAGATGAACATACATACATAAACTACAAAAATCATAACCCTCCTTTTATCTTTACCGTAGTCGAATAAAAAATATAACTTAAAATCTGCTTTTCCAGGTGGCGCGGAGTTACGGCGTCCCCTTCGTGGAGACGTCAGCCAAGACCCGCATGGGAGTCGACGACGCCTTCTACACGCTCGTACGCGAGATCCGCAAAGACAAGGCGAGTCGAGTCAAACGAAATAGGAGAGGACGAACCATAGGCCCTGGGCGCAAGTTCAGATGCACGTTTCTGTAATTCGATATATAATTTAGTGATAATATTTGTGGATATTATCTGATGGCGACGGATCGGTAAGCCAATATTATTGTCGATGAACACCGCTTGTTTAGTTTTGTAAACTTTTTACTGTAGCACTTTTTGTAGTGACACTGACACTTCTGACGTTTAAAAGTTGATCGGTACTTGACTGTCGATTTTCAGCTGCTTGTCATCGATTTTTCTTATTTAAATATTTGTTAGACTACACTAAACTTTTTGTTGACAATAATATTGACTTCGTGCCAGTAGACTAGCTTATAGACTACACAGCTTACAGTCACGGAATTGGAATCTTAAAACATACAGTCTAAGGTTCCATTTCCATGATCATAGTGTAGCTAAGTTTAGGGAAAACGCTAAAGGTATAAAATTAAATACTTATTAGCCTTAATATAAATTTATAATACGAATATTTGAAATATGTTCAATTAAAATCGATTCTTGACATTTAAAACTAATATTGATCGAAGATTCTGAGTCCTGACTATTCAGCCACGACACTTAATAATATTAATATACCGATATAATGAAATCTATATCGATTATAGTATGTATTGATATGAAATCGAATTAATGTATTTCACTTACCACTGTTTTACGAAATAATAGGTGTGCTGCGCCCCAGCTAAAATCACAACGCGCTTTTTGACTTATTTCTTACCATTTATATAAAACATTCTACATAGCATGTAATCCTTGTATAATATTAATTATAATTAGCTAATCTCTGTGAGAAATATCCATAAATATTATATGTATAATGTAGTAATGAGGCAGTTATGAAATCTAAGGCATTCTTCTGTGGCTGAGTAAAAATAACTTTTTGTACAGTCAAATATTTCAGAACTACTTTGTGCTTATTTGTATGAGATACTTCAAGCTTGTATGTGTGCTCATTGAGTTTGTATCTTTTGTGAGAGTAACCGAAGACGCGATTTATTCTATCAATTAATCAAAAAACATCTCTCATTGATGGTATGTAGTTAGTTAGAGGGGCTTATCACTGCTGCCCCAAAATCTTAGCCTAAAAGTCAGTCTGTCTTTAGACTGACTCAAGAAGGGTAGACAAAAGATTCTAATTATTTATTGTTTAAGTATTAAACCCAAATTAGATCTATAAATTAAGAATATTGTTTACGACGAAAGAATGCGCTGTTTCTGACCATGAGGGTAATGATGACTAAGCTCACGTTTAGCTACTTTTACTGTAATTAATGTTGACCTATTCGGAATCTTTTCTCACTCTTATCAAGTAACAATACTCAACTTACAAGCACTGGCTTCAAGTTCTCAAGGTGCTATTTGAAGCATAGTATACTTGTAGCGAAGGCCGTGTCTATTTACTAGAAAAAAAACTTGTAAGTGTGAATTAAATTACGTGTATTATACAAAGTTATATAAATTACATCCAGTTGTATTTATAATGGAAATTGTAGATGAAAAAAAATAGCAAATTATGTAATTCTAATTTCGCTTTTACCCAATGTCCAACTTCTTTTTACCCTAAGAATTATTTATCCGAATAAAAGGGTAAATTCGAATTGTTTTCGCGTAATATAATGGTTGTGCATTATTCAAGTACAATTTTAGATTGGTTGTAATAACTGTTTAGTACAAATAGTGCACAATTATTGGGTAGACACTGACTATGTAGTATTACCCCATGTCTTTATACAAGTATAGCTCAACAACACTTACAATACCTATCTAAAATTCGTATCTATTGTATAATAATCACAATATTTTCAGTTTTAAAATTTTAAATATCTGTTTAATATGTAATTCCTGTTTTACTAGACTTTATCTTTGATAAAAATGGCTGCCGAGAATAGAGCGCAGCCGATATCATATACAATCGTTATTGTAGCATAATATTAGGAACATTGTTAAATGTTTTCTACCTTAGCTAGAAGCAAATTTGCAAGCTATATTGAAGTTTGTAACTCCTTGACATATTATTATGCTTGTAATTTTTGGTGTAATGCCAAATAAGCGTTATTAAAGAATTTGTATAGTTTCCCGTTAATTAATACCTAAATATTATGTTTCAAATATTTCGGTCACCACTGTAAATGTTACAAAATCCTAGTTGCGCTTCCAATTGCTCACACAACGCCCTCTAGGAACTCCTTAGAAAATGCAGTTTTTTATGAGAGGCCAAAGTTTACGCAAAATATTATAAAATATTTCTATTACTTATATTATTTTACTCAGCATGTACAATGAATTATTCAAACGAATTTTTTAAATCAAATATCAACAATCATAAATTTTAAATATTTTGACAGCGTTTTTTTAGTATTTTAAGTTAATAATAGAAAGATTAGTTGTTAGTTTTAATTATAGTCTTAAAAATACACCAGGTACTTGCAACATTTTGTTTTTGCACTGTTTGTATGATTGTTCGTTTTATCCACAGTTCACAAATGGTAGTAAAAACTCTTGTAATGACTTTATAAAAATAGTCTATCTAGCTGCTAGCAGTACATCAGGCAGTAAATACCATTATGCTAATAAACAAGTAAGTCATTCTCCGTAACTTCCTTGAAATAAGTCAGTGTGTTTGCTCATGTAATTTAGCTATGCTAGACTATAATCCATTTAATATAACATTAAAAAATAACGTTACAACGCTATCGTTATTTTAATGTTAGCATAACATAAACTCGGTTATTTCACGATAAATATAAAGCTATGTAGACTTAGCTTTTTACGAAAAGATGACACCAAAACGCAGTCATTTCAACAACATAACACAAAAACTAACGTTATTCGGCCGTTATTTGTCGAATGCTATAATAAATGGAGTATAGCTTTAGCTTTATAATAATAAAAGTTTTTCATTAGGTGCCAAACTATAAGTACTTGGTATATTTTTACGAATATTGTATAATTTTAATTTCGAACGAAAATCCAAGCTGCCATGAAAATCGTCATCAGCCAGAATCATTTTTGCCATGAATTATGTATACCTACCTACCCCCATTTCGTAGCCATAATTTTATATTTACCTAACGAAAATATTTTTCAAGCTTTACAATAAACATTTACCTCTTATTAATAAACCCGGAGTAAAGTTAAACCAGTATTAACCTCAATTTAACCATTATATTTTTCGAGGTTCAAGTTCGGAGTTATTTTACTCCGAGTTTATCAATAAGAGGACTATTACAGTATAAACATCTATGTAATGCTGTCCCTATATTAATTACCTTGCTTGTAAACGTTGTTCAAACAAATTCTTCTTTTTCTAAGTGTTTTAATTTTTATGTTTTGGAAAAGAATCTTACAAGTATTTGAAAACGTTTACGAGTGAGGGCTTATAGTATGTAACATTTTTATTATATTAAATATAAATTTCAAAGCTAGTGCACAATTTTGTTGGAAATAGTTGATATTTTATGACTAATTAATTCTGTAACAATATAGCACAACACTGTGTGCTAATTGAAATAAATAAAATTGACGAGGCAACGTGTTTTATTTATTATCTAATTTAAAATCAGACATCGGAAGTTGATCAATAATCAATCGTGATAATTGATTAGCCTGTAAGTATGCTATCTAGCTCCCGTAACTCAAATAGTGGATGTCAAAGAAGAATCTGCAAGCCAAGCTTGTGAACTAACTACGACGCGCGCTTGCACGAATGTTGGGTAAAGTTGAGAAGTGACGATTATTTAACTCAAATACGACGCATTGTCGAGGTCGGCCGCGTCGAAAATTATGTAAGAGATTTAACAGCTGGGACATCACAGCATACGTGGTGATCAATGCGTGCCGTCTCGACTTCTATTATTCTCAAGGGTCATGTGGGTCTTACTATTAAAAAAAAACTCATTTTTTTGTTTGGTCACACACATTCCTGAACTGTCAATGGTGACAGATGTCATTTGATGTCATCAAAAAACTTGTAAACACCCGGAATCAAACTTATTTTATGTTGTATTTTGCGACAATAAAGAAGAATACTTATTGAACACAATGGATGCGAAAGACGTGTGTGTAGAAATTGAGAACGATGAGTTTTACAGCAAGTTCTTAGACGAGTCTATAAAGCCTATAATCAATGAACATATTTCTGTTACGGACCAAGTGAATAAACTCGCTCAAGGGATTGAAAAACTAAGCAAAAGCTTAGAGAAACAAGTCCTTGCCAAACACAATGATCTACTAACACAGGCAAGTCATATTTCAGATTTAGAAATGACTTTAGAATCCGTCCAATCTCAAGTACAGAGTTTGCTACGCGGCGCCGAAAAAATGAAAGATCGTGTACATACACCGTATTTTGCCCTAGAGAACCAAACCATGATGCTTGAAAGAGTTCAAACCACATGCAATCTATTAAGACACTCCTCTAAAATCTTGAACTTATGGAATAAACTGCAGAGCATCAAAGATAACCCATCCAAGGAGGCCATCATACTATTTGAGCTGAATGAGTTGATCAGTGACTACGATTTTGAAGGGATTGATCTACTTGATGAGGTTCTAAAAGCTGTACAACATAGAAGAACTGAGTTATTAACAAATTCTACAGAACTGTTACAGTCAAGTCTACTGAGTGGAGACAAAGTTAAACTTTTACAGTGCTTCAAGGTATTCCACAACCTACAATGTACTGAGGAACAGATTAAAAATTCTGTTAACAGCATACTGACTGATTTGAAGAAAGAAATTACAACTGCATTAAATCTACAAATGGTTTCGATTGAAGTAAAGAAGTCAAGCTCTGGAAGAATCGCCCCAGGGAAAGCAAATATCATGAATGCTCAAGACTTTAAAATTAAACTATGGGACAACATTGAGAAGCTCTTCAAAGTCGACATTTATAACAGCTGCACTAAAGTTATAATGCTTCAGAATGTAGTCAATGAATTACATGCAATTGGAAACTTCAGAAATATTGCCAAAAACTTCTGGGCCGATTTGTCCCTAGTGTTCAGCAGTGAACTTGAGAAGAGCCCTCTCACTGTCAACCAATCTGTAGAGATTGACTTCCCAAGATTACTAAAGAGCTTCAATGATTTACTATCTAGACTAAAATGTAAGGACCTTGAGATGAACCGCTCATGTCTGACAAAATGGGAAAACTCCTTTTTATCAAAATCCTTGGGAAAGTTACTAGAGCCCGTTAGGAGTATGTGGCATTTGTCTCAAGTGCCAAACATGGACCAAATAGACAATGCTATCAGAGTTATTGCTGAAGCTCTGAGCATTTCACTTGGTGACAAACAGTTGAGCATAAGTTTGGCCAACAGTGTGGCCAAGTCTATCAAGCAGATGACTGTGGAGGCTGAGCAGAGGTTATCAATGGACAATGATGTCGCACAGATCATAGAATCACCTACAAGCTCACAACAAAAGAATGCTGACCTGTGCAATGCTTTGTATTACTTCTCATCACAAATCAAAAGAGTCCTCATAAACATGAACTCAATGCTGCCGCAAGAAAGCATTCAAATAGTTCAGAACAGTTTGAAAGACATTTCCAGCATGCCAATACTTCAATTATTTGCTGAATCAATCAAGAATTCTCTATACATTATTTTGATGACCATGCATGATGAACCTGATTTGATCAGGGCAGATGATCCAACTGGCAAAACATTGTCATGTTCCCCATACATGAAGGAATTACAGCAATTTGTGTCCAGGTGCAAAGACATTTACTTGTCAATGTTCAGTGAAAAGTCAGCTCTCAATGAATGTTGTATAAACATAGCCAGAGCTTGTATTGAGAGATTCACACAGCACATCTGTAATGTAAGACCACTGAGTAAGTTTGGGAGGGCAAAGTTGCAGGTAGATTGTAAGCACCTGGAGATTGCTTTATCCCCTCTAGTAAATGATATGACAGAGCTAGGGGATCACTACAGACAGTTGAAGGCTTTGCACCTCTTGTTAGAGAAGACTCCTCAAGAAATAGCCAAGAGTCAATCTGAAGGTGCATGCTTACCTTACTCATCAGTTATGATGTTCCTGTTCTCTCACGGAGGGCATCAGCTCTTGGCTCCCCATACCTGTGCTGGGTGGAATGTACAGAAGTTGATGCAGTGGCTGGACTCCCACAAGAATGAGAGGGATAGGCTAGAGTTTGTGGCAGGAGCCTTGCAAAGATATCAGAATCATGTGAGACAGAACCAAATCGCGACATATGATGAGGTGTACCCGGTGCTGGTACAGCTGTTAGAAGATGGAAGGAAGTCTTTAAAGAAGTAGAGAAGTATTACAATCAATATTTAATTTGTATTTTACCCAATATTGTAAAGTTATTAAATAAGCCATCCCAATTATTAGTTATTTATGTAACACAAAATGCGTTCCAACTGAACCCAGTGTTTCCATATTGTTAATCATAAAATAAAACTATTATTTAACACTTAAAGTTATTTATTGAAAATAAATTCGTTTGAAACATAAACTGTCTTCTTAGTTCTTTGGCGGCCATCTTCTACAAGCAAGTATTGTTCGTGATGTTCCCCACCCGAATCTGACGCAGGAAATGAATTATTTTAATTCACTTTCTCCTGACCAATCTGCTAAAGAACGAGGAGAGGGTAATCATTCTAACTAGGAAGCAAGCAAAGCAACTGTTTACGCATAATCAATGCCAAATAATTGACAAAACGTGGGAAATCTATTAGGGTCAATTCACACCGAGACCCAACGCGATGGGATGATGCGCGCACATTTTAATAGAGATACTCAGAATATAACTTTATTTACTCCACGAAAAGATACACATTTCATTGTGAGAAGGTGCAACGTATTCTGAATTCTAACAATTCGGCGTTGCGTCTCGGTGTGAACTGACACTTAGGCTGGTTAAGGCCCAAGAATTTGAGTGTAATAGAATTTGATTCGAATAATGGTCAAGCAACTATAACTAACATTGATGCCCGCCATTTGGGCCAGGAACCACCGCGGGCGTACGCAGAAAAACCTACCAATCAATCGTATTGCATCACAATTCCAACAATGGTTTAGGAACGCATAGAGGACAAACATTCATTTTTATAGATAGAAGATTGATGGTGAACTAAAGTTTATCAAAATAAGTCTAAAGACAAAACCCCCATGTGTTCCACTGGAAACACGAGTTTAAAATTTCGTAAGTTGCGTAAAAGGTGCACATAATTAACAACTCTATATGTGATTGTGTTAAGTTCATTATCAATCTATAAATAATAGCTGCTCTGTTTACGCTGACCTATCTCTTTTTACTTTTTTTCGATTGGATTGAGATTTCCAGTACCTATTTTAGGAATGACACACATAATCATTTATAAAAAATAAAGAAAAGGCAACTAAAAAAGGTGCAGAATAAGGACCGTTTTACATTACAGTATTTGCAAGGTACCAGTTGACTAAAGAACGGTCACAAAATAATATCTTGTGACACCATTTATCAGGAAGACGATTTTAAACTTATTTCCAATGACTTTTCCCTTTTTCCTTACATTGTACATTTGACGGTACCGCAAACTTCTACATCTATGGTAAAACACCTAGTTTACGGCCTCCAACCTATATACTTTGTAAAAAACTTTCAGATATTGAACTGACAATAATGTGGAAGTAAGGGTGGCAATAATTTAAAAGCATATACTAGGGAAATGTGTAATTCCGCTGCTGCATTTAAAACTAGCATTTTCAGCTGGTCACTTGCAAATACCACAATGTAAGAACGAACTAAGGCTAGGCTTCAAATACAAACTACATAAATAAAAAAAGAAGATATTTATTAAAATTCAACAACATTCTTATACATCTAACTATTCAACAGCCAGCAGCATACGCACACTACATAGCAACTATATACTTTAGATACTTATGATAAACAAATGCATAGACTTAGAATAAATTGGACACTGGTGAACACATAGAATTGAATAATAGACACCATCAACCAATAATTCCAAAAAAACAACTTCTCTAAAGAAATAATTTATTTTACCCCTGAAAATCCGATTCATTTTCATAGATTTTTAGTTGTATTTAAATCAATAAATAGTTAATTGATTTGGCAAAAATGTGACGTCACAATGTACTACTACCATACTCATAATCTATGCTGCTATATACAGGGTGGAAATTTATTATGCTACCTGGAGGGAAAGTACTCTAAATACTTGAGTTAGCAAATTTTACTGAAAAGAAACATTCCTTTATTTTTAAAAAGAAACGAAACTGCATTTAAATAATTTTGAAAATACGCTTGCCACACCCGGGAATCGAACAGACTAAAATCGGATAAATTAGCATCCTGTGCTTTTATGGCACTTATCGATAGGGTCAATCACAAGGATCAAATCTCTACAAACCTGGTAAACTAAATTTAACAAAAACCATGAAATTTCAATCTAAACTTATTTTATTCGGACGAAAAAAACGAGTACAGTAACTAATTGCATGCTGGAAATGAGCTTCACTTTCTTCGATGCACACATTCATTATTTGAAGGAATTCATTTTGAATAACTTTTAGAAGAGTGTTGTGGTGAATATTGAAAATTTTACTACGCTACTAAAAGTTACTTAAAATGATTTTTTTAAAGGAATAAATTCATGCATCCAAGAAATGAAGCTCATTTCCAGCAACTACTTTACTCGTTTGTTTCGTCCGAATAAAATAAATTTACAATAAAATTGCATGTTTTTATTTTATTTTAATTTACCATGTTTGCAGGGATTTGATCTTTATGATTGATCCTATGGATTAGTGCCATAAAAGTACAGGATGCAATTTTTTCGAATTTTAGTCGGTTCGATTCCCGGGTGTGGCAAGAATATTTTCAAAATTATTTAAATGCAGTTTTATTCTTTTTAAAAATAAAGGAATGTTTCCTTTCAGTAAAATTTGCTAACTCAAGTATTTAGAGTACTTTCCCTCCAGGTAGCATAATAAATTTCCACCCTGTATATCGCTTTTTGACAGCTCATAAAAAGTATGTCAATTGATTGGTCGTGTCTAATACCCAATTGGTGGCAGGTCATTGAATCATTGGAAAATAACCACAGATTATATAATACTAACATGCGCGGGACATTATTGTAATAAAAAAGGGGGATTTCACTGCGTTATAGCCAACACTGGACCTGATAAAAATGTCTAAAGGAAAGTAAGACGAAATGCCCTTAACTTTACCCTATATAGTTAAGTAAAAACCGAATAAAGTTATTTTTATCATTGTATGTTAGTAAGGCAGTCAGTCTCAAATTGGTGTGGGCAAAAGCATTTGAGCTTGCATACTGTATCAAGGGCAGCTTTGTAAATTGACTGAAGCAATGTTTGTGTTCAGGTTTGTAAAACTTAAGTGCTGCCATCTATCTTAGTGATTTCTCAATTGACACTTTCCTCTTAAAAATATATTATTATTAACCATTTATACATTTAAAATATTGTCTTAAAAGCCATTTTCACCAGATTCAATTAAATATATCATTTAAATATTCCACTAATTCCAATTCCATTACCTATTAAAGCCTCGACTCGAAAAATATGTACTTTTCATAATTGTCTACCGGCAAACTATACTAAACCATAGAAAACGAATAGCACTTTGTGTAGAAGCGATGTTTGTGTTCCGTGCAAGTTTAATATTGCACTGGCAACCCTGACGCTTTACGTTCATAGACAAGAGAGTAAGTACGCGTACTTAAAGCTCAACGATCATTTTCGCTAGTGATGTGCCAACTCTGAAACTCAAGTTGAAACATAAATCGAGTTGGCGTAGCAAAGTTGATTGAATAATTTGTTATAAATTATGTATATGCGGAAAATTGAAATCTTTTTGCTACAGCACTATCTGTGACTCGATTCAATTTGATTTAGTCAGAATCCAACAATAATTTTCGCCTATATTTCTATCTCTCTTTACGTCTATACCGCTATAACGCTACCACCATCGCAAATACACAAACTATCATCCATTTTCTACGTACAATTTTCTACCTTAAGTCGTAGCACTACAGTGTATAGTAATTAAACCTGTTGTTCTTCGAAGGCGACTTTGAACACTTGGTCGATATCGCTGACGAAGTGAACGTCCACCTTCTCCCGGATGAAGTCTGGCAGGTCGTCGAAGTCGCGCCGGTTCTCTTCGGGGAGAATTACACAGCTCACACCTGCGCGCTTCGCCTGTGAAGATAATCATATTGTTATAGAAAAACTCTTTATTCGAGTAACAGAGACTCACAAATGTTAGTAAAAACAACTTAATACTATGTTAGTAAACTAAAAAACATTTAGGCAATTAAAAAAATAAAAAAATAAAAATAAAACACTAATGCTGAGCCATCCCATGTGAGACGGTGCAACAGTGATTCAAATAAATGCAGTCCAACCTGCTAGCAATTACGTTCAGGACGCTGTTGGAGCTGGCCCGCACCCTACTATCCAACGAAGCACACCGCTTCCGCATCGTTGCGTAGAAGCAGTCTACGTGGGCGTCCGCAAACATTCCCGACGCACTACAGAATCGGGGCAGCCCCACCAGCATCCTAAACGCATTGTTATACTGAACGCGGAGAGCGTTGTAAGACTTTTGAGTATATCTGGCCCACAAGCTACACGTATAAAAACTAGTGCAGTATGCCCGAAAAAGCGTAATTTTCACCGCTACAGAGCAGCGTGCAAACCTTCGGGCCAGCATGTTCGCTCTAATCGACAACGCTCTCCGCTCTCGTTCTATATCGGCATCGTCTTTGAGATCAGGTGTCAAGATATGCCCTAGGTATTTAACCTTGTGTGTCCTCAATAGAGGTTTTTTGTTTAGCACAATTACTGGCAACCCATCTGGACTCCGACCTCCACTCTCAAAAACCATGAACTCCGACTTATTACTATTGTACACCAGACCATGTGTCCTGGCATACTCTTCACACTGGGCAATCATCTTTCTGAGACCACAAACCGAGGCACTCAGCAGCACCATGTCATCCGCGTAACTAATATTATTGACACTAACGCCATCTATATAACAACCGACTCTTACGATCGACGTTATACACGGTTTCTTTTATATCGCTTTGGAGCCGAAACACAGGATCCCCAGTCGAGTAATAGTTAATATTGGCATTGTACATTTTTTTTAAGACGTCTTAAAATAGTTGAAAATTTAACACTTTTTTTGACATTTGAGTTAAATGATAGTAGCGCTTCTGTCGCATCGATCCATGGCTTTTTGAAAGGCCGGTCGCATGTGTAGTAGATAAGGTTTACATACAAATATACATTGACTGCAAGGAAGCGTTACTTCGAGTTCTCAATATTTCACAAATTAAATTTTCGTGTTATTTATTGAAAATAATAGTGCCAATAGTTTCTGTTACTATGATAGACCTTATGGCTTTCGATTCCAGAATGGTTTAAAAGTAAACGTGTATACAAATTCCGATAGCAACAGTTGGGCAATAGCCCACAAGGCAGAACACCCGTCTGGTCAGAAGATCCTCTCTTTTCAATGAAGGTCGGGGGACCTTTACAGCCTCTACAGAAGACTCACCGCAATAATCTTCTCCTTGATCCCTCCGACAGGCAGCACCCTCCCTGTGAGCGAGATCTCGCCGGTCATGGCGAGGTCGCTCCGCACGTGCCGGCGCAGTGCCAGTGACGTGAGTGCGGTGGCGATGGTGGCGCCGGCCGACGGACCGTCCTTAGGCGTCGCGCCCTCCGGCACGTGCAGGTGGATGTGACTGGAAACCAATTCAGTTATATTCATTTCAAAGACAAAAGCTTTTGTTCTAAAGGAGATGGCTAAATGGAAGTATAGACCACTGCCCCATGTTCCAGGTACCATGTATAAATGTGGTACTTAGCACGATGTAATGCTGAATGGCTAAATATTAGTATTTCATGTAAAAAAGTTTCAGATACTTTTTGGGAATAATATAATGGTAAAATAATATTTCCTAAAAAGGAAAAAAGGTGTGTGTGACAGTATATAATTTTCTTCAACTGACACTTTCGAAAAGGAATAAAACTAAAAACGAATATGGGGTTATATATTTATAAGCGAATGTTTGTGATGAAAAGTTTTTCTTTTTTTTTAGATGCTTTATTATGTTTAATAGTTCACGAAAGTGCTAGGAAAATATTGAAAACTACATAATTCATGAATGATTTTTTAAATATTATGAGGTTATGTAAGATTTATATACATTCCAAAATGTATCTGGCCCGGGGGCAGTCATTTAGCCATCACCTTTAACTATTTATAGGCACTTTTGAACTGTCAAGGAGTCAGTCAGTTAGTAAGTTACTTGTTCCAGAATGTAAGTAGGTTTCTATGGAGAAGAACGAGTAATTATTGTCCCAAAGTAGGACAATGGCTTCTTCTCATACAGAGAAAGTACGAGCATTGATCACAAATTAACCAAGCTTGTTCATGGTGAATTGACGACTTCAGACTTATAGTAATTACAAGACCAGCTCTCCTCATGATGGTTTTTTTCACCTATGTCGATAAAGCTCAAGATAAACTTAGAAAATACATTTGAAATAGAAAGCCACATTGGCAATTGCCGGTATCGCACCTACAACCTCATGCATAAGAATCAAGCGCCTTAACCACAGGACTACTGGACAACTGGCCCTAAAATTCTTACAATCCATCATCATCTGTTTAACCTTTTCCCAACTATGTTAGGGTCGGCTTTCCAGTCTAACCGGATGCAGCTGAATACCAGTGTTTTACATGGAAAATTCTCACAATCCCTCACCTAATATTCAAGAACTTGTTCTCAGGGTAGCAGAGCGTCATGTAGTTCCTGGCGACGGTGAGCGCGATGCGTGCGGACTCCTTCATGACGTCGCCGAGGTGGCCCGTGAGCTCCAGCGAACCGAACGGAGACTTGTCGTCCGTCGCCGCGTTGCGGAGGGCTGTCTCGATGAATAGGGTGCTGCCGCCTTTGTGAAACACGGAAATAGTGATCATTTTATTAAGAAACAGACAATTTTAAAGAGCTTTGGATTTTTTAAACAGAGAATTTCAAAGAGCTGTGAATTTTGTGATTAATAAATTAACAAGTTAAAGCAAAAATATATTATCAACATTTTTTTCCAGAATCACCTACTGTAGGGTATCGACCTATCTATTTCTGTAACATGCAAAAAATGTTTGTCAGATCTTTTAGTTTTGGTATTAAAATCACTATTTATGGTAGCGTACAAAACATGGTGCAACAATACCTGGAACGTGAGGTTTTTAAAGTTTAATTTCAAGGTTTGAAACTTGTTTCCATAAAGAAAGTGCATAAAAAGTAATGTTAAATATCTTTACCTCCACAAGGAGATTCATAAGTACAAAAAAAAACATCCCATTAATGGGAACAACTTTGACTGCCCCGTTGGTCTCGTGGTGGTGGCAAGCGCGACTGCTGAGCAAGGGGTCCCGGGTTCGATTCCCAGGTCGGGCAAAAAGTGTTATTGGGTTTTTCCATAAGGAATTTCTTAGTAGCAGCCCGGAGTTTGGAAGTTGGTGGTGTGACACCCCCGTGCCTCCCCCCGTGCCCAAGCCAAGAAGTCTGACAACCAGTCTAACCAAGAGGTATCGTGTTGTCCAGTTACTGGGTTGTGGAGGTCAGATAGGCAGTCGCTCCATGTAAAACACTGGTATTCAGCTGCATCCGGTTAGACTGGAAGCCAACCCCAACATAGTTGGGAAAAAAGGCTAAGCAGATGATGATGATAATGGGACCAACTTTCAACTTCTTTATGTGTCTTCTTTACACCCACTATATTTCCTACATACCCATGGCGGTCCAGGCGAGCCCCATGACGACGCCGGGCGGCGTGACGTCGTACATGCGCTCGTGCTTGAAGGTCGGCTTGCCCACCAGCTCCGACAGGTTCGATTCCGTCACCCGCAGCGTCTCCGTCTCTTGCTTCACTATCTTGTACGCTACTTTGCGGGCGATCTGAGGAATACAAGGAGCAAAGAATAGAAAAC
Source organism: Caradrina clavipalpis (assembly GCA_932526535.1). Taxonomy (NCBI): domain Eukaryota; kingdom Metazoa; phylum Arthropoda; class Insecta; order Lepidoptera; family Noctuidae; genus Caradrina; species Caradrina clavipalpis. The sequence continues at coordinate 2,046,832 of OW052101.1, forward strand.
TAATATTATAAAGAAGTACAGTTCGCGTCAAATGACTTTGCCGCTCTGAAATTAGGCTTTCCGAACAACCGCGCAGGTACCATAGCTTAAAGAAGCGTTCGTTTACTAAAAAATATTTCAAGTGCATAAATTTAATTATATTATACAAAATGAAAATAAATTATGTAATTTCTTTACATAACAATAACAAGACAAGGGTAAAGATAATAAAATCAATAAGAAATAACAAGAAAAACAAACTTGAAACAATGTAAACGTGTAACACTTTTGACATCAACAGCCTTTTTTTTTTTATATTCCTTCATGTGCCCTTTGCGTTCCGGGGGCGCGGTATCTCTTTCGAACAACCCGCAGCCCCGGCAGGCATCGGCAGCCTACCGTACTGTGCGAGCGAAACACAAACAAGCATTAAACGTATACGAGCGACTGAGACAGAAAGATAACTCTCTTGTCCGCCCGTTTATTGTTATTATAATTTGTTTGTTCACGCACTCACGATACAGGAGCAATTCCTAGTGTGGGGCAACGTTTTTTTTTTTTTTTTTTTATTTAGCCTGTACTGTCCCACTGCTGGGCAAAGGCCTCCCCCAATTCCTTCCATTTGCTCGGGGCAACGTTTAAAAAAGAAAATTAATGTACAGATTAGCTGATTTCTTTTTGTACGCATGTCACTTAGCTATCAACAACATACCTTCTCAATATGTTTCTGCAGATTCCTGACGCCACTCTCCCGGCAGTAGGACTTGATGAGCGAGTGCAGCGACTCGGGCGTCAGGTCGAGCTGCGTGTCGCTGAGGCCGCAGTTCTTACGCGCCGTCGGCACCAGGTACTGCTGAGCTATCGCCAGCTTCTCTTCTGCTACGTATCCTGGAGTGATGGTGGAAGGTTAAGGGGGGTCAAGGAGAAGTGGAAAAGATCGTCCATCTGGTTGAAGGTCATTGCTATTGCCTTCAAAATTTTAAATTGACATCGAAAGATTGTCCGATACGTGACCGATCACAATCACAGTATGAAGATTGAAGTTAAAGAAATAATACATGACTTTCAGACTCATGTAAATCCCAATTCAGTCAATAACTTGACTTAAAAAGAGTTTGATACTATCACGAGGTTAAATGACATACTGTCGGACAAAATGGGCCTATGTCAGCAAGTAAGTTTTAATTAAAAGATAATTTTGGTTGACGCCTTAGCAATTTTAGATTTTTATTGCCATATTCCAGGTAGTATCCACCCATCAAATTGTATAACACCTCATCAGGTGTTACACAACCTATACGTACACTCTTGCAAATAAAGTTATCAGTCATCATAAAATTATCATTACTCCCCCCCCCCCCCCCCCCCACACACACAGACCATCCATCTTAAGCCAAACATCCTCTATTATACCACTCACCAGACATATCAATAAGTTCCATCCTATCTCTGAGCGGCTCCGGTATATGCTCCACCACGTTGGCAGTACAGATGAACAGCACCTTGGACAGGTCCACTGGAACATCCAAGTAGTGGTCCAAGAAGTTCGCGTTCTGTTCCGGGTCTAGGAGCTCGAGGAGAGCAGATGATGGGTCGCCGTGAACACCCCTAGAGTGAAGGAACATTGATTTATTTATTAGGAGTAATGTTAAGAATCTTTTGTTTCAACCAAAGTGCTAAGTTGAGAAAAAATGAGCAAATAGGGAATAAGCATGTTTTTTTTTTTATTTAAAAAATCAATCCTCTTTTATGTAAGAAACAGTTTAACAAAAGAATATTTCGAATAACTATAAAATTCTAAAAGATATAAGCCAACGAAGATTTGTTTCTATCTCTTTCTGCCAAAACGAAATTTAACACGGAGTTATAGGGCTGTCGTAACCAATGACGTCATTGGTCATTTCGGATCTCTGTCTAATCGGTGCGTGATTAATAGTTTTAAATGCTTATATCGGCCGTATTTCTGGGCCGATTATAATTTTATTTTCACGTTTTGTCATCTCTACTAGGGTATTTTTATGTTTTGTTAACAAAAGAGAATACGCACGAAACTGCACGAATAAGCACGTTAAGCTGTTGGTCCCGGCTGTCATTCGCAAATCCTTGGCAGTCGTTACGGATAGTTAGAAGCAAGAAGTCTGACAACCAGTTTAACCAAGAGGTATCGTGTTACACTGGTATTCAGCTGCATCCGGTTAGACTGGAAGCCGACCCCGAGTTGGGAAAAGGCTAAGCAGATGATGATGATGATGTTAACAAAAGAGAATAAAAAAAATCATGCATATTCCCTATTGTACACTATTGTGTCAAACACTCACAATTCACATTCCTGTGACATTTTAGAAGTGTCAGCCACTCACCATTTGAACTTTACCACATGTTATCTTCAACCACTTACTTGCCAATCTTGTCCACTTCATCAATGAGCACCAGTGGGTTCTCCGTGCCTGTCTTCTTCAGACACTGCACCAGTTTCCCCGGCATGGCTCCCACGTACGTCCGTCTGTGTCCCTTGATCTCCGCAACGTCTGTCATGCCGCCCACTGAGAATCTGAAGTATTGCCGGTTGAGCGCGCGCGCGATTGAGCGAGCTGAAATGTGACGTATTGTTAGTGCGAGAAGGTTGAATGTTGTAGTAGAACCTTTGGTGAAAATTATGAAAGGATGCAAATATTAATAAAAAAAAAGTACTATAATAATGACTAAAATCTCGCATGGTTTTCCAGCTAATTAAGAGCTATACATATCGGTAATTTTTTTTTCAAATTTATTATTTACGTAGTATGTAAGGATCGTAACAGGTGGCGTTCTGTGGTTTCTGCCTACCCCCATGGGAAAAAGGCGTGAGTTTATGTATGTATGTATGTTATTATTTACCATTTTTACCTGTTTCATGGCGTATATGATATACACCATGTAACAGTCACATCTTGACCGTCTAAAGACATACACTATATTTGAAGATGGTGAGACCAACTCTTGGTGATAAATAAATATAATCAGTGGAAAGAAAGAACCTTAAATACTGGTTTTTTTTTTTTTTATATTCAAAGATACATAAATTATAATCATGATATTGATAGATTCATGTTTTTTTTTTTCATTTATTTAATTTTTCTCTTCATTTATATACTTATAATAAATCTTACCTATACTAGTTTTCCCAACTCCAGGCGGTCCATGAAAGCACAGAATCTTGCCCTGCGTAGAGCCCTTCAGCTGCGAGACCGCTATGAACTCCAATATCCTCTTCTTGATGTCATCCATGCCGTAGTGGTCTTGGTCGAGGATCACTTGCGCGTCATCCAGCTTGAGGTTCTCCTCGGATGTCACCCCCCAGGGTAGGGAGGTCAGCCAGTCAAGGTAGCAGCGGGTCACGCTGGAAATGGAGGAGAATTATTTTGTTTTTGTGGTTCTGAACCCCAGAGGGAGAACGGAAGTCTTTGTGAAGAGCTCGTTTGGGGGAAGTACTACTACTATCGTGCGTTTTTCATGCTGCAAAGCAGCGTTGCAGTGTTCCAGTTTGAAGGGTATGGGTGGAGACATTGCAACTTTGTCTCTGAGATAGCATCGCATTTGCAAGGCCTCAAGTATTGATACCGATATTTATACAGATGTCTTTAGGCAACGGTGATCACTTGACATCACATGGGCCGTCGGCTTGTATGCCATCCAAACAATACATATTTAAAAAAAATAAGACTTTGCCATATGTCCGTTTGTCACAAAGCATCTTTAGAATCTTTCAAAGAGTGTATCTTTAAAACCGTAATAGGCCGTAACATACACAAGACACAACATACAAGATCCCGACAGCAACTGTGGGACAACAGCAATTAAGACACAACACTCGTTTAGTAGGTGGATCCTCCCAATCCCCTGGGGGATGAGGAACTTTCCAACCCATTCCTCAAACATTTTTTTAAGGATACGAGATCATCAAATGACTTCTTCCACTCTGGGCGGAGCGGAAGGGAGTATCACACTCTTATTGACTAAAGCCCATCCGTGTTCCTCCTACTGCCCTTTTCGCTCTAGGACCGTGGTGAGTCTTTCGAACGAATTCCACAATATACCTCTAAATATTCTTTGGATAACTTACTTGAACTCGGAACTATGGCTCTCCAAGAAGTTGAGCTTGTTGAGCTCCTCGTCGATGACAGTCTGTATCGCTTGTGGCACCGTCTTATCAGCTAAACGCTCCTTAAACTTATCGCCTATCGCGTCCTTATCGTCTTTTTCTAAACCTAACTCTTTTTTGATCACCTGTAGGATAAATTGAGATTGGTCAGTTTGGTACATTGTTTTAGAACAACTTTAGATAATACTAATATTATAAATGCGAAAGTTTGTTAGAATGGATAGATGGATGGATGGATGGATGGATGGATGGATGGATGTTTGTTAGGTACTCTTTCACTTTTAAACGATAGAACGGATCTGGATGAAATTTGGCATTGAGATAGATTGTAGCTAGTGCTATTAGGTATAAATGCTCTTGCATTTATGTTCAGTCGCTGTCACAACCTCCAATCTAGGAGGGGAGGGGGCGATACCTACGACCTAGGGGGGACAACTTGCTCAACTACAGTATAAGGTTCAAATTACACCGTAAAACAAGTCAACAGTATTGGCTATCGCTACCTTAGATGATTTTAGGGGAGCTCCATGGCCCCCGTACCGAACGGCAATCGGGACAGCGCCTCAGTCACATTTCCAACTGCCTCTCCAAAGGTTAAAAACTCCATAGGGTTACTAGACTTTAAAAACCTAATTCCAAAAGCCACCAGTACTAACTTTAAGCTGTTCATGCAGGATGTACTTCCGATGCTGCTGCTTGACCTTCTCCTCCACCTCCTTGCCGATCTTCTGCTGCAGCTTGGACAGCTCGTACTCCTTCTTCAGGAGGGAGAGGGACATCATCAGCCTCTTTGGTATCTGGAGGAGAAAAAATAACCGAAGATGTATTTTTTGGAATGTTGTGTGTTGGTATTGATGCTTGGTTTAAGGTTTAAATTCATAGAAATAGATAAACAGTGTGTAGAAGTTTTAGGTGATGTAAAAAAAGCTTATGATTATTTTAACTAACTTAACTTTGGAATTGGGAAGTAGTAGAGTCATACAAAACAATATTTTAGGTGAAATATGTTAATGGTTTGACAGGTTCTATAATAGTAAATATATGTCAAAAGACCATATTTATTATTTAGATATAAGTTGTCCAAAAATTGAATAATCTGTCCTTACAGATGATTAACAAATAAATGATGTGACACCAAAGTTAGCTTGTTTGCCATAGGCTTACGTTATATTACGTTTTCACAGCATACACAATAAAAGTATCAAAACCATATTGAGAAAGTATCAAGACTTTCAACACTTTGGTATCACTAAATTCATTTGAAGCCCACTCACATCCATCTCCTCAAGAACAGCCTGCAGTTCCGTGGGCTCGGACCCCGTGAGGGCAGCGCCCAGGTCCGACAGGTACACCGGGTTGTCAACCACGCGCTGACCTTGTGCCAGCATATGGTGCAGGGACTCTCTGGAAACGGGGGTAAGTAGAGATTAGACACTGCACATTTTAGAGTAGTTTTTTTGTTACCAACTAGTCTATGGAACTACTAGGCCAGTTTTGATAATTCTTTCGCTAATAGGAAGGTACGTCAACCTTAATTTCTGTTATCAACCATAAAAAAAATCAGATCTGTTAGAAAATACACGAAGGCGATGTCGCTGCCAGAACTCGTGACATCGTTCTCGTAAATTTTCTTGTTGGAGATATGATAAAAAGCAAACTGTGTAATTTGGCAGCGACGTCGTGTATTGCGAGATAACATTACCCAGATATGAAACATAACCGTCAGTGCAGCAGAACAGTAAAATATTGGAGCACTTTTCATTGACTAATTGAGAATGAACTAAAATGAAACAGAAATATGTAGAGTTACAAATTGAGTGGTTACCCAGTATTATTATGTTACACCCAATTCTCTAATGCATTTTAGCAGCCGCCTATTGACCCTTATACTGGCCAGGTCCTATGGTCACAGTTAACTAAGTGTCGAGTCCACTGGACGTGGGCAGTTATCCGCCGTACTATCTAGGACTTCTTGTTAACCTTTTGAACGCCATGGTCGGATATAGCCGACAAAACGTGCCAAACACGCCACTGTCGTCTACAGCCGACAAGGAAACGACATTTTTAAGTACAAAATAAATATACTAAATTAAGTTTTCTGTTTCTTTTTCCTATTATTTAAAACTACATTAATAAAATATTGTAAAATAGTACATAGGCATATTAATTACCTACTTACATTTCATTTGAAAAAACAATAATCAAAAATTGTTAATCGAAATGCCTATTTGTGGCGTGGCGTAGCAGTGGCGCCGATGCGTTTATGTTCTGGCGTTCAAAAGGTTAATATTGTAGTACTAACTAACTACAAGTGTCTGAGCTTTCACACTACACTTGCCGCGAGGTCTCTACTCAAGGAGACGTATGCACTTATTAATTATAGTTTCTGCCTGCAACTTCGTCCGCGTGGCTTATTTCACCCGCGTTAAGTTACGTCTCTTGTTACTGCTCGGCTCCCGTGCGTCGTACCGTGATGTTATGTACCCTATGACACTCACAAATAACGTGGCTTTTTATGGGATTTAAGAATTTTCAAAATCGGTTCAGTAGATCCAGAGATTACCCCTACAACCTCAGAAACTCATTAGCTTTACCTTTATAATATAGAAGTTTAAATAGAGAACACAACCGACTTTCCCATTTCATTGAACTTTCTGTTTATGGTACAGAGTTCGCGAAGGTTGGTACCAATGACACGACGTGGTCGCGTGTTGTCATGCAAGCAGGTTGCATGCTCAAGTACCCTTGTGTTACGGTCTGATGGCCAGATATAGCGTCATTGAATAGAGAGTTTAGCATTGATGTTTTAAATTTCTGTTTATAAAGGTTAAAAACCTTGAGCGAAGAATGTAGTGAACATTTACATGTTATTTCCATCATCATCATATCAGCGGCAGGACGTCCACAGTTGGACATAGGCCTCCCTCTCATTGCGATATATTTTTGTTACGGGTTACAGGAATATTGAAGGTCAAAGGTTTTAAACACCCTTTTAATCCTTTTTTTTTGCAAACACAAGTTTTAACCAGTACCTATGACTAAACTTTAAGGCATAATATTCTGCTTACATTACATTACATGCTACCATAAAGAGTAATCACACCAAAAATAAGAGACATTTCCCAGCAACAATTTTGGCTCAATTTTACTTAATTTAGTGGGCAATATGCATAGTTAACGTTTATGTATTGTGTCTTTTTACACAACATATAGTAGAATAAAACTTTATGAATCAGCATTTTTATTGTTATCCATTTCCCAACAATTTTGTAGTCTGACTTTGAATTTAATTTATGCACCCCAATAACTTGGTAATTTTCACAAGAAATAGTAAGCATATACAGACATATAAAACTAACCTGTACAATGGATTCAAATTAATTATATCCCTGATGGTCTTAATAACTTCCTGCGTCAACGCCTTCACTTCCTCCGTTTGCTGGAACTTCAAATGCACCATATTCTCCACTTTGGCCATCATCACCTGATTCGGAGGTGGTTTCTTTGTCTCACTAGTTGGTTGTTCTGGTTGTTCCGGCGTTTCCGGTTCCTTGACCGCCTGCTTCCTAGTGTTCCGGTACTTGCGCCTGCGCCGCTCCGCATCAGACTCTTCGCGGGCAACGTTAAGCTCCACGTTAAATAGCGGAAACTTCAACTTCATTTCTGAAATGATTTTCACATTTCAGAAATGAAGTTGAAGTGTAAGGGTGAATATGGGTGAAAATGAATAAATGCATTTGTAATTACAATTTTAAAAAGTCAATTTTGGAGGACAATCATTAATTAATTACATTATTATTGTAAATAAATCCAGAATATACAGATTCAGATTCAGATTTATTTATTTGTAAACATAGGTTACAGATACACGTGAGTGTGAGATGTTACATTTTTCTTGTTACAATTAGATGACTTTTGAAAATTGACTGTCTTTAATTGTAATAGAGATGAATATATTATTTTTCTTCAAAGTGGTGATCAAAAATGTCCATTTTCAACTTGACGAAAAAAGTTTAAAAATAAATTGAGTTATGGAAGTATAAAATGTTATAACATGTCACTAAGCAGTACCCATAAACCCTTTAAAAAGAGAGTATAACTCACCAGCCGGCCCGCTTTCAATCTCATCTTCAATAAACTGTCCCGTAATCTTAATTCGCCTGTGAGCCATCACAACGAGCCTCAGTTTATAGTCCATATCCTGCATCTCGTGGATCTGTGCGAACACACCCACTTGATGCAGGTCGTCCAAACTCGAGACAATATCGGACTTCTCATCTTCTTTCTTACGTAAAAATATCCCAATATAAGGCTGGTTTAGTTTCACTTTACGTCTTATTAAATCTATTAAAGCTGGGTTTGATATCTGTAAAGTGTGGAAAGAAATGTTTTTGGGTAATGTTTTACTGACAGTAATGTTTTAATACTAATAGTAATTTCGCACGCTCGCTAAGCTATTATCGATCATTGCATCTCCTGAATGCCAGAAACACTGCAAATGCTACATTGATTAAAACAATCTACATAAAAACATGAGATGAAGATGGTTCTTTTAAAAGGCTTCATTTAAAATTACTACAGTCATTTATGCTCAGCTTCATAGTATACTAACCTCAATAAGCTTGATAAAACGCGGGAAGACAGGGTTTCTGTTGATAGCGATGACGGGCACCTGCGGCCACACCTCAGGCACGGCCACGGTCGCTGGCAGCTGGCTGCTGAACAGCGGCGTCTGGTCTTTTGACTCCGGGTCCTCCTCGGGAGGATCGTTCTTATTCGTCGAGAAATACCTCCCAAAACCAACCTGCTGGCTCGGGCTCAAATAACTACTGCTATAACTACATATCCGTGCACCCCTAGCACTAGCAACCCCAGAATAACACAACCTTTGCACCGGTTTACTGTGTGATGCAACTTTTGCTATATTGCGAACCACAGACGTCTTCAGGTTCGGACTGAGGAAGCTGTTCCGCAACAAGCTACTGGCAGTATGCATTTTTATAGTTCTTTATCCAATCTTTACGTTTTATATGCCTAGTTCCATTTAAAATACAGAAATTCTGCAAAAGAGTAGGTTATTTTTCCAGATTCTTCAAGAGAATCGCGAGATTAGAAATGTCAAACATCAATCATGACATTCATGACATAAGATTATGATTTCATGTTTTTTTTTTTTGGTGTAGGACATGTGGATTTCTTACAAAATAAAAGAGGAAGAAATCGAAATTGTAAATTATTTAATTGAAATAGTATTAAATTTTATACAGGGACCACGATCTAGATCTTAAGATCTACGTATCTTTCATGTTCGGATCTGCCTAACCCTAGAAATCGTCTTTCAGTCTTTCTGCTTTCGTTCAGAAACTTAAAAACAGACAAACTGGCTCTCAATTTGACAGAACACTGACTCTCTGACATATGCTGACACATGACATGTTTTCGTAACTAAAATAAGAAATTAAACCAGAAACACAATATTTTTTTAAGTATTTTGTAAAATAAATGAATGTAAGGAAGTATCGTAGAGTAGCCACAATTCTAACCCAGGTTTGTAGTTAAAAAATTCAAGTCAAAATAATTTGCTTTCGCTACCTTGTGTACTTATAATAAATAACCTCAATGAAAACATAACCATGTATACTTATGATATTTATCTTTCTACAGAGAATTATTAAAATGGATGCTGCTTCAAAGCATACGTGTATAAAAGAAGGAAAAGCTGAGATACTTCTCAAAACCGACCAAGTTTTTTATAACCCAGTGCAAGAGTTCAACAGAGATCTAAGTATAGCTGTGCTAACTATATTTACCAATGATTATAAAGCCGAGCAACTTGTTAAAGCTGAAAAGTTCGCTAGAGAGAGTAAATATAAGGAAAAAATTGATGAGGTTCGTTTATTTTTACTTTTAGTAACAACAAAACAAACATTTTGATACCTGTGTACATTTGGCTTCATAGGTAAATATCAATGTGTTCAAGCCACTGTTATAAAGTATATACTGTATGGATTCAATAGCAGGTGATTATTATCATAAGCATCTCTTGCATTGTCAATCATTTTATATAAATAATTAATCAATTGAATTCTCAAATATGTGATGTCACAGTACCCCATACAAAATCTATAGACTATCATATTTTGACTAGTCATAAAAAGTATATCAATTAATTTGGTGATGCCTATAACTGCAACAACTCCGAAAAGGCTTATATTTTTAACAAATTTCAGGTAGAAATATCAATATTAGAAGCCCTATCGGCAACTGGACTCAGAAGCATCCGGTATGCTAAAGAAGTGCCAAACATAACTAAGATTGTTGCCAATGACTTGTCGGAGAAAGCGGTGGAGACCATCAGAGAGAATGTTGTACATAATGATGTCAATGATTTGATTGAGACCAGTCATGATGATGCTTGGTAAGATTTGGTATACATACATACATAAACTCATGCCTTTATCCCATGGAGGTTGGCAGAAACAACAGAACATCAATTTTCTTTTTTTTCCATGATGGATAATTAATCTCTTGACTCTTGTCCTGGTGAAAGGTATGATTGTTATGATTCTTACGTACTCCTTTCGCTTCATCCACATGCATACATCTAGAAGATGTATGTTGTTCAAGATTTTGTATCTATACTAATATTATAAAGCTTAATGAAGTTTTATAAAAAAGGTTAATGAAGTGTTATATCTTTAGAGGATACACTGGTGCCAATTAAAAGTCCCCAGAATTATAATTATAATACATTTATTGCAAAAAAACAATGTTATAAGTATGACGATTGGTAGGCAAGTGACGTTCGTATGCAGTACACTTGAAAGAAAAAATACTACTCCTAATTAATTGTTTAAGTAACTCATAGGACGCTGTGTATGTTTGCTATCACTATTACTAAAGGCGTTAAGGCCTGAACATGAAGTTTTTCAAATAAACAAACTCTTTGTTTGTTTATTTGAAAAACTTCATTAACCTTTTAACTACGGCCTGACTCCATCTCTATCCAATTATTTTCCAAATCAGAAACTCATGCTGATATCATTCTTCTTTCCAGCATGCTAATGTACAAACACAAGCAGTACTGGAAGCGTTTCGTTGCAATAGACCTAGATCCATACGGCTGTCCGTCTGTATTCCTTGATGCAGCGGTCCAAAGTGTGCAGGAAGGCGGTCTACTGCTTATTACTGCTACGGACATGGCAGTATTGGCTGGAAACACTCCTGAGACATGCTACAATAAATATGGAGCTATTAGTTTGAAGACCAAGTGCTGTCATGAGGTGGTAAGTGGAAAATAATTGAGACTGCTAGAAGCATTTCATAAGATTTTTTTTTTTTTATATTGCCCCTCAATTGGAATTTGTCATATATCAAAGGTGCTTTTAAACGGCCTACATGCTATTAATTGTACTTTAATATGTAGGATTCTATGAGGCTGGCATTGTCACCCACATTGAAATTAAATATCTAATATCAAGATTATTCAAAAAATCCTTGTACACAAACACATGTATATCTGTTTATACAGGTGACTTTAATAAACTTTTAAAATGACATCATCATCATCATATCAGCTGCAGAACTTCCGCTGCTGAACATAGGCCTCCCCATAGATAAAAAAATAATATAATAAATACATACATAAACTCACGCCTTTTTCCCATGGGGGTAGGCAGAAACCATGGAACGCCACCTGCTACGATAATATAATAAATTATTTGTAATGTTAGCTTAAAAAAATATAAAAACATTTACTGAAATAACCAATCTTTCGCAGGCTCTAAGGATACTCCTGCAATGCATAGAATCGCACGCCAACCGCTACAGTCGCTACATAGTGCCGCTGCTCAGTATATCCGCTGACTTCTACATACGAGTGTTTGTGAGAGTCTACACCGGCGCATTTCACTGTAAGAATACCACTAGGTAAGCACACAAGTGCTACAAGTATTATTGTAATCTAAGTTTATCTTGGACATCATAGACAGCGTTGTAGGTACCCATCCTGAGAAAGAAAGAAAATAAAATAAAAAAAAAAGTTTGTTTGGCACAAAACTATTAACAAATTACAAAACCAAAGTAAAAAATAAAACTACACTGAGGAAGCTTGGAGTTGAAATGTCTGTTTGTTATTTTAAATTAACAGCATTTCACTAAATGAATATAAAAGTTTATAAAACTATTGTCACAATTTCTGTCTGTCTGTCCGTCTGTTTGTTCCGGGTAATCTCTGAAAGGGCTGGTCCGATTTTGACGGGACTTTCACTCCCAGATAGCTGATGTTATAAGGTGTAACTGAGGCTAGAACGCGATATATTAGAACGCTAACGAAATCGCGGGCAGCATCTAGTAATTAATATTTACTATTTACTATAATTAGTGAGCAAGCATGGTGATCAATGCTCGTGACTCTTTTGTATAAGGAGAGGCCTTTGCTCTGCAATGGGAATTGTCCCATTCTATTAGCATTTATTTATCCAGCCTACTATTGAGTAGGCTGGTATTATTACATTAATAAACGTGCTTAAAACCACTTAAATACAGATTGTATTTTCCAGTAAGCTGTCTATGGCATACCAGTGTACTGGTTGCGACAACATAACCCTACAACCGCTGGGCGGCTTTAAACCTAACCCTACAGAGAAGAACCCGGCACAAATGAAAGCCTACTTGCCTACAGCGCCACCTGTCGGGGAGTTTTGCGTTAATTGTCATCAGAGGCATCATGTAAGTAAATGCGACTTCTTTTTTTGCTGTTGTACCAATTGTTCAACTGTTTATAAGTTTAGACTGACTGTTTTTCCAGTTGTAAAATTTAATTTTTACTTAATTTTAATTTTATTTAAAATTTATTCATGATCTTAAGTATAACTCACTATCAATTCCGGACTTAAACAATCGCTAATCACAGGCCAAACAGCATGTCTAGAAATAAGAAGTAATTTTTCTATTCCTTCATATCACATGCCCATACTGTTATGTGTGTATATGTAATGTACACCCACAGTTAGCCGGTATGTTTAGGTCCCTTATAATAGCGGACGAGCCTGTAGCCAGAAACCGGGCACAAATTCTAACTGCGAGCTGCTACTAACAATTCCTTAGAAAAACCCGAAAACACTTTGCTCGACCTGAGAATCGAACCCAAGATCTCTAGTGTAGCAGTAGCACTAAGGACCACTAGGCAGTTATCCAGCGAGGAAGTAAAAATAATTAAATTAAATTTTTGACCATCAGCTAGGCGGCCCTCTCTGGTCTGCCCCTATCCACGACGAAATCTTCGTGACCCGGGTACTAACCCACGTGGAACACAATCCCGGCCTCTTCGGGACAGCCAAGCGAATAGCCGGGGTACTGGCCATGGTGAGGGAAGAGTTGCAGGACGTACCTCTCTATTATACCATGGACAAACTGTTCGGGAGGGTCCATTTGGAGACTATGCCTATGTTGGTTATGAGGTAAGGGTGGGTTTTGTGTATATTTTTGAAGAAAATATCGTTAAAAAATTATTAAAGTACAGTTAATGTTTACGAATACCAAATAAAATGGTTATTGAAGCTATTTTCAAGTAAGAATCAATTTATATATGTATTTTAATAAGACCATTACAAGGCACTATTGAGCGTCATGTACAAGTGAAAACATTGAATCTGGTTGCCCCTTCCAAAAGGTAGCTTCGTAATGAGAAATATTGGGAATCATTATTCCCAATATATTGACGGGCCTGTTGGTCTAGTGGTTAGTGGCCCTGACTGCTAAGCCGGAGGTCGTGGGTTCGATTCCCACCCAGGACAAACTTTGTGTGATGAGCATGATTGTTTGTTCTGTGTCTGGGTGTGATTTATCTATAATATGTATGTATTTATAAATTATATAAGTATGTATATCAGTTGTCTGGTTACCATAACACAAGCTCTGCTTAGCTTGGGATCAGATAGCCGTGTGTGAGTTGTCCCAAGATATTTATTTATTTATTTAATATTTCTGTTGGATTGGATGGGAATCATTATTCCCAATATTTCTACAAGAAACTCTGTGTACTTAGTTTTATCAAAATGTTTTCTCTTGTGTGAACAACTGCAGCTGTTCATAGAGGTATACTTCAAAGGCAGTATCTATTAGTACGTCAAGTGTATCTGCGGTATCACCTCGCCACTGCTGCCCTCCTCAGGTCACGGGGGGAAAGAGGTGTTTGACTCCCCCCGCGACGTCAAAGAATGGTGCGAGGAACTACGTGCATCCGCTTCGTCCAATCGCAGCATCACCTCAACTTACTAAACCAACCATTAATTTCCCAGATCCGCGCTACTGAACTCAGGGTACAAGGTGTCGTACTCTCACGCGTCACGGATGTCCATAAAGACAGCCGCGCCCTCGCAACTGGTGTGGGACATCATCCGGACGTGGGAGAAGACACATCCGGCAAAACCGGCTAAGTATGCTTTATTCTTTTTCTTGACGTGTTAATAGCAAAAAAAGTGGTTTAATCCGACCTTTATGGACCTCTTTCGCCATTGGATATTAGGTGTTATGGCTTCGTTGCAATAGGGGTTTTTTAGGTGTTGTAATCAATATTTACTAGCTATAAATTAAACAAATTTTATATAAAAAAAAACATTGCCCCCCACTAGGAATTTCTCCTGTATCGTAGGTCCGTTTACAAACATATAAACTCACATAAACAAACAGCCAGATCCAGAACAACTATCTGTAGGCCATACAAATATTTGTTCCGCGCGGGAAACGAACCTGTGACACGCAGCGCAGCAGCCAATCGTGTCGCCAAAAAAAGATTAGTCCATCACCTTCCAAAACCATTTATTTCGTGGTAATCTTCGTGTCCCATTATTCCATAAAATCAAACAAGGAGATCATAATGCTTTCCTTTTTACAAGCTTATAATTATTTAACTTACAATTTTCTTTTATTAAGACTGGCAGCAGATCCGGTAGCGCGGTACATTCTGGCACAAGACATCAAAACGCAGAACATTGACCTCAGCCCCCGTGGTGACGCCAATCCCGTCAGCCGGCGCGACGGCAGGCTGCGGTTCCAGTACAACCCCACTCCTCACTGGGGACCCGGCTCTAGGGCCGCTGTGAAGTACGTATTTATTGTAAAAATATACGTCTTAAGGTGAAAATACACGGTTCAATCTAATTGAATCACTTTGATTATGGAGCAGAAATGAAAGGAATGCTGTTTATTGAATGATTCACTTATAAGTTTACATGGATCAATTTGGTTGCTTCATCCAAATTGAAAGACAAAAGTGAACCGTGTAATTTCAGCTTTAGAGTCACTTCACACCAAGACGCGACGCGACGCAACGCTGACCGCAACTTTTAGTAGAGCTACTCAAAATATACCTTTATTTACTACACGTCGCGTCGCGTCTCAGTGTGAACTGGCCTTTACGTAGCTAATGATGAAATCAGATGGTAGAAAAACTATTGACATCAATTTACTCAAATCTGCCGTTGGCACTTTATTTGGCCTTATTTGTGCAAATGATTGCGTTATATCGCTAATTAAAAAATAACTTTATTCCAATAGTATAGGGTATATTTTGTATTACACAAATGATTTGAATATTTAGATAAATACGCCATCTGAAACTCCACCATCACGTTATTGAAGGACCAGATTGACGTAGGAGTTGTCAAATGTCTTAATATGTACAACAATCGGCTGCCCCGTTTCAAAACTAGCAAGGACCTAAAATTAATTTTATAGGAGAGCTAATAAACGTAAATTAGATCAGAGACGAGTAGTGCATTTACTGGGTATCGATGATTAAATTTCACCGCTTTAATGTGAGTTTTCCATGCTGGTGTTTTTGTATTTGGTAGGGACGTACTTGGTTAGCAAAATTATGCAATAAAACGATTTTTGGAAAAAGTGTCCCTTATAGGTTTTGAAATGGGACAGCCGCAATGTTCTATGTGAATAAAAATGTATTTCCTTTTTTTTATAGTGTATGTGACGAGAAGATGACAAAGGCGCTGAAGAATCAAAACAAATACTCTAAAGATAAGAAGAAGGACAAACGACAACACTCGCTGAGCGATGACGAAGAGAGGAAGAAAGTTAATACGGGCGGTGAACCTGCTGTGTAAATAAATATTTTGTATAATGCAATTTGGAGTTTTATTTAAAGAGACTATTAAACTCCATGTCGATTCCTGTTAGCTTATATTTTTATTGTTCATGATTAATAAAATTATATGGGTAATCATTAACATTAAAAACTTCATCCCGGGCCATCTCAAAATGCGTGGAATCTTTCTACTCGTAAAATAATATAGCTCCTTAGGAGTACCTGCAAGTACCTGTATACGGTAGAGAATATAAATGCAGATTCTTACAATAAATTAAACAAAATTAACGTAAGCCTCTGTGTACAAAAACGCATTTTTGTATTTTGTTTCGTAATTTTGGTTTCTAAATAATTACTCTAATTTGACAAATCTTAATTTTAATCTGTACCTGATCGTGCTGTCAGCTGCAATGACATTAATATTTCTAGACGAAACTGACAGCTTTAGCAAACATTACCCGCCCAAATAGAAAACTTAGCACATTGACAGCAATGTTTTGACATCCGTTGAATGTTGCTTGACTACTAGCGCCACTTTAAACCCAAAATATAATATTTAAATTTTCCGGATTATTGTATGACGCAAATGCGAGGTGATCGCGTAAAAATTACGAAGAGAAAGCTATAAATTATTTAATAATATTTGATAGTACTCGAACGACTTATCGTGTAGGGAATAATTGTCGACGTCGCAGCGAGTACACGTGCCGATGTCATTATCATTTGTTTATTGTACTGTGACACCAACTCGCTGATATATTAACAATAACATATTAATTGTTGTGTGTGAAAAATTCTTTTCCTATTACGATAAGGATGCATTTACAGACTTTACTAATTGTTTTCTTATTATCTTTCGCGTGTGGACAAGATAGAAAGGTGAGTTTTGTTGTTGTGCTTGTTTATATTATTTTAGAAAGTTTATTTAGGCTAAGGTTCATTGTTTGTTGACACCCCCTTTTTTTTGTTCTGCTTTATCTCTTTGTGTTTAGAAGGCGAAGGTCAATGATATTGGGTCATCGTTGATTTGTTAAACTGACACTGCATATTTTTTTTTGTGTAAAATTACATTTTACAGACTTAGAATATTTTTTTTTATACCTAAAGCCAGCCAGGCTTATTTTTTGTATCTTAGTTAGTCATTAACGCGGGCCTAATATGTACGACATATTGTAATTTAACCTCCTGTTAAGTGGACTATGAGTTAATTTTTTGGAATAAGTAGGCCTAATAAGTCATTCTATTTTAAAGTACAAGTCAACAGATGTTACCATGCCCTCGTTTCATCAATATTATCCTTGCTCTAATACTTCAGTGTTCTGCAACGTTTCCTCCCACTAAACCGAATAATCTAATGTTTATGTTATTATGACCTTTATATATTATAATTGTATGTAACCTACATTGCTAGGAAAACATTTTGTTTATTTGCATCACTAAGTAATCAGACTTGTAAATAAATTCTAATCAAGTAACACTCGAAAGATAAACATTTTCGGTTTGAATTTTCGTGAAGGATCCAATTACTAATTATTGTGAAATAGTTTTTGTTTTATAGCTAATTTTCTAAAATAATTTATTTTTATTTAATTAAACATTAATCGAAGGACAATGTCGTTTTTTTTACAAAAGTAGTACAGTTGGTATGATTAAACAGCATTACAAGAAAAGTAAGTTAGTGAAAGCGAGTTAACAATTAAGCGTAAGTATAATGTACGATAAAATGTATTATTTTTATTGTTTATTTATTTGACCTTTAACATTTACAGACAAGCTCGGAACTGAATCCGGGATGTAAAAACTGTGATTCAAGCGTAACCCTCGTGTATATCAGAGCAAACGGTACCCATGACACCGTCCACCAGCTATGGGATTTCACAAGAGGGATGCCCACTATTATCTACGCAATCACCAATTTGAACTCCGCATTAAATGTGACATGGTACAAGGAGAAACCTATTGAATTTGAGTTCACGGAAAAACCGCTGTACAGTTTTGCTGCAACAATTGATAAGGTAATTTTTATTATTTATGTGGCGTGCGGTTTTCGAGAAAACACGTCATGCGGCATATAACATATTATATGACATAATTATTATAACCTATACTGCCCCGCAGATAGGCAAAGGCGTTCGTATATTTCTTTCATCGGTCTCTGCGGTACGTCTTTCCACTTCTTAAGAACGCCATCCAAGTCGTCCCGTAATCTCCTTTGTGATCTACCGCGGCCCCAACCCGCTATTTCAGGGCACCAATCTTGGCAGCTTAAATAGGTACATAAGAGGAATAAATATAGGTCTAATTGTTTTCCTGGGCAAAGAGTACCTGGAAGGACTTGGAAGAGGTCTAACGGTGGGACAGTCTTTGTTATCATATTAGCCACAGGACATCCACTGCTTGACATAGGCCTCCCCCATAGATTTCCAAAAAGACCTTATTGGACAGTATATGCAAATAAAAATAAAAATTATAAAAAACAACATTAATTTTTAATAAAGGATTGTTAAAAATGATATCTCAATTCCCGGGAAAACCAGGATATTCCATAAAAAACCTATGTAAGTCATGCATTGTGATACAAGTTCCCCAAATCAAGCACACACGGAATTTAATATTATATTATAATATTATCGACGGAATGTAATATTTGACGGAAATTCAAACTCATATTTATCAACAAGTGACGTCATTTGTAAACCCGCTTCGTTGATGTCATGACATCTGTTGATGTTACCCCGTATCCATTGCCAAAGGGACAGACAATCCTATTGTTATTGAATCAGTTCAATTATTTTCTTTCCCGTTTGTAAATGGGGGAGTCAATCAATTTGATTTGGATCAATTTTGATTGATGTAGTTTCTACTGACCGCTTTTCCTGCTTCTTTCTTTATCGTGTGGGCAGTAAGGTCTAACGACCTCACACACCCTAGTGTCAAGGACCTCTGACATGGGTACCGATGTCAGCGATGTCCAAGACTGAAGAAAAAAGTCTATTGAAGAAACTTAGACTACTTACTTTTCCTGCTTTGTGAGCGTTTGTGGTGAAGCATCCCTACATAATCAATACAATATAAAATTATGAAGAAGGTTTGTACCGAATAAGCTCCGAAACTACTACCAATAGATAGCTAAATTGTCAGGAAGTAACAGGCAATATAATATTACGCTACGGCACACGGGAACGGAGCAGTAACTAAATGCAAAACGTATGTAGGCGTAACTTAAGGCAGGTGAAAATATCTACACGGACGAAGTCGCGGGCTGACGCGAGTACAATGTAAAACTTTTTATTGTCATAACTACTAGAATTTATCTTGCATATGAAAATATTGAACTCTATTTTTGGGACAATAAAGTTGATTTTGCACGAGACTACTCCAGGAAATACGCAAGTAAAATGCCCACATATTAATTGTCTAATAAGAAAATGCTCATGAGTCTATCATCCTCGTGAGTCATAGGTTGTGTCCCCATTTCATGGCACATTGCATTCGATAGTGAATTAGCAATGTGTCTCGTGACTGGCCAGCCCTTTGTGATGACCACACTCAATATTCGTCATTATTGTCTGTAGAATAATGATTAAAATTAAATAAACTGTCTTTTGAGGGCAGTAATTAAAATGGAAATGTTTAGATGCAATGCGAAATTCATATTACTATTCCAAAAATGCTAGATATACATACGATACATACATAAATTACTTGTTCGATTTACCTTTAATCAAACTGAACACAGCTATTGTCTTTTATTACCTATATACTTTTTTTTATAAATTATGACATAACGTGTTCAAAGAAATGCGTAATGTAGCAGAAAGTTCATGTCCTTTCCATCGTAAAACTGAAACATTCACCAAAGACTGTGGTTCTTCACACCTTAATATTATTTTTTTCCCTGCAGCAATATTAATTCTCAATGTTTCTTAATTTGATGAGCTGTATGCGTAGTTAACGGCAATGGCTTTTTGCACTCGTCTTTAAATGAACATTTGCTAATCAAATATCGGATGTAACTGGATAAACAGAACTCCTATTAGCTCAGTTGTTGTTACAACTGTAACTACCTACCTACTAAATGTACACAGACACACGCCAAATAGGTAACAGAGAAATGTTGTAATAATAACATTCGTTTGACTCATTCTCAGATACTTAAATATGGAGTATGGTAATCTGAGAAGTATATAATCATGTCATATACACACTGGAAGGAACATCGTGACAATTTTCATGGATTAAGCTTGACTGCCTCGTTAGCCTAGTGGTCCTAAGCACGACTGCTACGCTAGAGGTCTTGGGTTCGATCCCCAGGTCGAGCGAAAAGTGTTATTGGGTTTTTCTATTAAATTCTCAGTAGCAGCTCGGAATTTGGATTTGTGCCCAGTTAATGGCAATAGGCTCGCCCCCTATTAAATGGGACCTAAACATGCCGGCGAACTGTGGGTGTACATTAGTACACCTCTGCCTAATCTTTCCGGGAATACAGTCATGATGGTATGTGTGTAAAATAAAACACGCTAAAACGCTCCCGCTGTGTGTATGCTTAGATCTTTTAAATTACGCAACGGATTTTAATGCGGTTTTTATTAATAGATACAGTGGTTGAAGGAAGGTTTATACATATAGAACATTACGCTTCTACCAACGGGAGCGGAGCAGTAACCAAGAAAACTGAACACGGCGGGGTTATACTTAGTTAAAAATAGAAAAAAGAAGAAAGAAGGAGTTAAAAATAATATTTAAATTCTACTTGTTTCAGCTACAAGAATACAACGACATAGAGAACAACGGGCACATCGACAACAAGTGCCCGCAGAGGGCGCTGCCGCTGCGCCGCGTGTCGTGGGAGCGCACTCAGAGCGTGCTCAAGAACGGCACGGAGGCCATGCTGCGCATGCGCGGGTATTTCGAAGATCACCGCCAGAGAGGCGTTGTTGATATGAAAGTAAGTTTTCAAATTCAAATTCAAATTCAAATTCTTTATTTGTAAACATAGGTAGTAAGATGTTACAATAGGTTACAGTAGGGCATCTATGTTTTGCTTTGAAGCGTACAAATTACGAAATAAATTGATCCTAAAGTACGGTATAATAAAAAATTACATTAAAGTTTATAGAAATCAATAGAATATTAAATAGTTGAATGTCATTACAATATAATCAGTACAGTGTGGTATGTCAATAGATAACCGCTAATATATATTTTTTTATTGATATTTAAATAATTACAGGAATAAATCGGATATACTAGGCCTAGCATCCTTCATTCAGATATTCCTGAACACTGTAGTAGCACTTTCCAACCAAAAACTCCTTCAAATATTTTCTGAATAGTTGTTTTATGGTACTTATATGTATATGTGTATGGTTTTATATATATGTCGTGATGGCCCAGTGGTTAAGGCGCCCGCCTCTCATGGATGAGGTTGTGGGCAAGTACCAATGTGACTTTTTCTAATTCATATGTACTTTCTAAGTTTATCTTAGACATCACTGACATCGGTTATCACGTCAGAGGCCCTTGAGGCGGTTTAGAAACTGACATTAGAGTGTGTGGGGTAGTTAAGACCTTACTGCCCACACGATAAAGAAGAAGATAATACTTATGGTGTACAGTGAATGGTGACTACGTACTTAGTTTATATGTTTATGCCCTCTTTGGAGGCCTGACTGACGTCACGTCGTGGCATCAAATCAACGCTGTATCTGTTTTAAACCTTATTCAAATTAGTTTAGTTGTCATAATCCTATGACCTATGTGGCTAGCAGGACGCGGTGGCACGCCATGATAATAAAACGGCGTTTCGCGGTATGATTGTATCAAAATAAAGTAATACGAATTGAAATAAGGATATAATCATTTATTATCTAATATAATATTGTAAAGCTGACGAATTTGTATAACAGTCCTAATCTTTGGAACTACTGGTAAACTTCTGAGAATTATTCCGCTAATGGGATGCTGCGTTATACCTTTAGAGATGCGTAACAAAATGCACGCAGACGAAGTCGCATGCTATAGCTAGTAATTAATATAAGGTGTTACTACATGTGAAAAATTAACAAAGCCCAAATTTTTTATTTGTCATTGCCTTTGTTATGCCTTCTTTTTCGATACTTCGGTACACGATATTGGGAATGTTAATTTTTAACACCTTTTAAAATTCAAGAATTTCCTCAAACACAACTGTTCACCCCAACAGCTAGACTTCCTCCCGTTCCAAGACTACGCAGTGAACCTCCCGCACCTCATCCACACCGCGAACTCGACGCTGATCGACGTCAGCCTCGTGAACATGACCACGTCGGGCGACTACAACGCGTCGCGGTTCGCCATACACTTCGTGCTGGTCAGCACCGACGCCTACACCGACTCCATGACCTGCGAGATGAGGAAGAGCTTGGATGATGAACATACTCCCGGAGTTTTTGAGGTAAGCTTACCAACCAAGCATACCATCAAACCTATATTCCCCAAAGGGTTAAGCAGAGGTGTGCTAACGTATACACACAGTCCGCCGGTATGTTTAGGTCCAATGTAATAGGGGGCGAGCCTATTGCAGGAGGTAAGATTGATATAATTTGGTAAAATGTTCTCATCAATCAACTATACAAATAAAAGTGTACGGAACCGTTGATTATAATATTTTGTTATATTTCAGGAATATATTCATAAAAATAGTATTATTATAATCTTTTTGGTTTTCATCAAAATTAAATTCGTAATTTCATATCATGATGATGTTAAATTAACATAAATAAATAATTATACAAGATGTGATGTTAGTTTAAATAAGGGACATACTTTACAGAAGTGCATTGCTTGTGAAAATAAACCACTACCACTATGAAATTAAACTTAAAATTGAGAAAATAAATCAGCCGTTCCTTACACGATGTTGAGTTATGCGAACATAAATGTATGGAGCAGTTGATTTTTATTCGCGATTTTACGGTTAGTCCTTTAGTAAAACTTGTTCATTTACATGAGTACTGCACTCCCCTAGAATAAGTCCCTCGTTTACCTTAACACATTTTTTTTTAATGGGACAAGCCCGCCTAAATATACCGGCGAACTGTGGGTGTACATTGGTACACCTCTGCCTAACCCTTCGGGGAATACAGGCGTGATGGTATTTTTTTTTTAATATTACAAGCCCGCCACACTGATCCCAAACCACTGCAACTCCTGTAAGCCAGAATCAACAGTGGCGACCGCCAGAAAAGCGCCGAGACAATGAAGCTCGACGAGTCCTTAACACCTTATATAATGTGTTGTTTGTTTTGTCAGATATTAGAGATAAGAACTCCTAAGTCGAGCCGGTCGGACGACGGCGGCTTCCTGCAGTTCCGGCCGGTGTGCTACACGGAGCCCGAGCGAAGCGTGTCATCCTCCACCAACGCTTACGTCACCAACCTTACCAAGTAACTATATTACCTACATGATTTATTGCTTCTAGGTACATCTAAATGGAACTAAGCCGATTAGGTAAAAAAAACAATTTACGTTAATATTTCTCCCATTTTTCTAAGTAATTGTAATGATTTTGTTTTTTAGATCTGTTCTAAAATATGATTTTGGCAATAAACTGTTATTGCTAGATAGTATATTAATGCAAGACTTGTGGTTTATTGAATTAGTGTGACGTTATTATGGCGATTCGGGTATGCATCGGCCTCATACTACTTTTAGTATCATGTAGGTTAAGTGCTTACTCTATCTAACCGGGTTATTTATAAACTTAAACTTTATGTAACAAGAGGATCTTGCATGTTATTCGAATTTTGTTACTGACCGTACCTACTACTTTTAATATAAATAAATATAATATAAAGTTTATATAAATAGGAAGTTTAGATATATAGAGGACTATATATCTAAACTTCCTAATTATATAAACTTTATGCAAAAACAACGGCAAACTTACAGTCTCATCTATTCGTTTTTCCTCAGCTCATCTCGGCTGCAGGGTACGCTGATTGAGTTCTACCGCGGCTACGATCGCGACAATCTGCTCATTCAAGACATGTTCATATCGTTCGGTCTGCCCGGGGACGGCTTCTACAGACAATACAACTATACTTCTTGGTAAGTCTTCTCCAAAATTTTGTTAATTGAAAAAAAATTAAAACGATTGGGCCTTCTCAGTTTCTTGTAAAAGATTAGCTTTTTCCCGCGACTTCGTCTGCGTGAAGTTTCTTTCGCTGTCGTTGAATGCTGTAAGCTATTTTATTTTAAAAATGTTCATCCATGGATTGCCTGCGGGTTATTCGAAAGAGATACCGCGCCCCCGGAACGCAAAGGGCACAAGAAGGCGGGAGGGAATGTCAGACTTTTATTGTCATTCGTTAATTTCCCATGGGCAAAAAAAAACCATGGATTGCCTCGTTAGCATAGTGGTTCTGAGCGCGACTGCTACGCTCAAGGTTTTGGGGTCGATTCCCAGGTCGTGCAGTGTTACATAATAGCAATAGGCTCGCCCCCTGTTACAGAGGACCCATACCGCCCGAACTATGTATGTCATTGGTACACCTCTACCTAACCATTCGGAGAATACAGGCGTGATGATATGTATGTTTTCTTCAGGTCATTCACATTAGGCTACGGAGTGCCCCCAGTGGAGAACGTGTCTCTGTTCGTGATCATCATCGTGTCCATCGGACTGGGCGTGCCCGTACTCCTGGCACTGTCCGGCATCACCTACGTGCTGGTACGGAGGTGTAAGCAGAGGAACCCGCCGGCGAGGTTCACGGATGATGAGTAGGTCAGTTGAGAGTGGTTTGATGAAGTGGAATATAGACCGTAGTACATGGTGATAAGTGTTATGGATACTTGCCAAGGATTTAGTACATGGTTATAGACCCCTTATGTACGAATTTTGTGTCTAACTTTGTTTTGCCAGTGACTTTATCTACGTAGAATTTCAAGGTCCTAAATTATACCACGGTAATACACAAAAAAAACTGTACAAAACTAGATCAGTATTTAAGTGTAATGCTAATTCCATTCAGACGTTTAAGCGTGAAAGAGTAACATGCGTGTTCTTCTTCTTTATCGTGTGGGCAGTAAGGTCTTACGACCCCACACACCCTAGTGTCAGAGTTTCTAAACCGCCTCAAGGGCCTAAATGCGTGTTAACGAGTAACCTTTGGTTGACTGGTAGAGAATGCCTAAGACATTAAGTCCGCTTTTATACTATTTTGTTGCAAAAAGTTTACCCACACCCACAATTATTTGCGTTTATAATACTTTAAGTACTTAGAAGGCATTAAGATTCTTGAATCCTATACTGAATCCTTGGTCCAGGTTGAGCGACGTCCGCCCTTCCAACATGTAATATACATAAATTGACAATGCGAGTACGCAGAAGGTGACATTATGTGTGTTAGAGCGAGATAGACAAGACTTGTTTTTACTGGTTGTTTGATATCAACCGGTTTCGAGCGCGCTTTGTTTTTCTGAAACATTGTTTTTAATTTTTTTTTAACATGTTGCGCCGACCCCAAGTAAAATGGGATAAGGGCAGGAAGATGATGATTGTTTTTAATTTTTTTAATATATTTTTTATGGTTATATGACTGTTGAGTGTTTTCCTCATGGTCCAAGCAAAAAAACCCTTACGTTATAATTGAAACAAATCGTTGTACTTACGTCTCGCTTTTTCACACCGTTCGGTTTCTCGAACGAATATATGACGAAGTTATGCAAAAAGGATTCAACCCATAAAACCCAAATATTGAGTTACCCATATTAAATTAATTGTGACCATAATTAATAATTATAATTAATTACACACGTGCGGGGAAATCATCAAATATCTTCCCCCGCCCTGCGCGGGGCGGGAGGGAGTGTCAGACTTTTACTGACTAAAACCCATCCATGTTCCTTTTTGTGCCCTTTGCGTTCCGGGGCACGGTATCTCTTTCGAACCCGCAGCCCCGGCAGGGGTTGATACCTTGTGTTGATAGAAACGGACATCTTTCTTTTGTGTGTACTGTCGGCGGCAAAAGTCATCTGTCTGGGTAATTTTTATTTGACGATGAAAACGAATTTTATGAATAACCAATTTTGGAGTTTTTGTGAATAGGGTCCTTTTTGCGTATCCATATGTAATTAATGTGACAATTTGTAAGCTACTGTGATTGTGTTGTTGATAATTCAGTCAACCAATCAAAACATCCAACGTGATTAACAATCTGACACTTCAATATTTCGTTCGAGAATTAAACCAGGGTATGACTTATTAAAATTCTGCTACATATCATGATGATATGCTGTTAAATATCTGTTTTATAATAAGTGTGAGCGTAGAGAAATTGTTCTTAGATGTTTGAGAGTGTGATGTTTAGTAAATGAAGGATTTGACGTAGAGTTGACGTAAATGCTGGATTATTTGAGAGTAATTTTGAGCAGTAATCAATCAGGATAATTTTAGTATTTTTTTTTTAATATTCACAGAGTTAAATTACAAGAAAATTCATATGGTGCTGTAATATTTATGATTATAAAAAATATTTTTTATTAATTACTTTATCTGGATAGTTTTATTATTTTACTGCTCAAGACTGTCCAAATGTCCAGCATTAAAGCTCTTATTATAATAGTGCACAGTTAAAATGAGCACATTCTGTTTCATTTAACTGCTAAACATTAGAACGAGAAAGTATTAGAATTGGTAATGGTTTGAATGTTAAAAAATCGAAGGAATCGTTATATTATTTTGCCGGCTTTACTTGGTGTATTTGCCCAAATATTGCGTTACTTGGGTAATACAAAATAAACCCTATTACAAAGGGAATCTAGTTCATTTCCGATTAGCGAAATAATGTGAACGTTTACCAAGTGAAGTTCCTCTCCTAACTAACGAAACTTAACTTGATCAAAAGATTAGTTTAATCTGCGATTTGACTGGGTTTACGAAAACCTGAATTAAATGCAATTAGCGGTTAGTAGACGCAAAACTTCGCTTAGCACCCTAAGTAGTTGTAATTATTGTTTGTATAAATCGTAGAAATCTATTTTACAGTCAAATCTTGTACGGCCGAGACTTAGTTCAAATAATAATCGTTATTTAAGTTATACTAACTAAACGACAATTTATTGATAAAATTATTTTTTAATTGTTCCTTATTTGTCATACAGCTTTTATGAAAAAATCAAATAAAAAATAAAGTTAGACTATGTTTAAAAATATTTTTGTTGATTGTTCTCTTACTTTTTTTAACAAAATATGGGTTTTAAACAATACACGGAGATTAATTTTGATATTGCTAGCTACATGAAATATATATTTAAAGTGCCTGTAAATAGAACAATTTAGTTAGAAACGTGTAACAGTGTAATGTAACATGCAACGTAGCTTATGGTGTAATGCAACATTGCAGTGACGTTATCAGAACATGATTTAAAAAGCTGTATTTTAAAACTGTGAATTTTGTTGCATTACATGTTTGTCGTGTAGCATGTTACACAGACTGTTGCACCATAAAATGTATCATATACAACGTTATACTTATAATTTTAGGTACTTGTACAGAAAGAAATCTAAGATCTTGGAAAAATATATTTAAAATGCGTCATGATGCGTATGATTACAAAATAAGATGTATTTAGGTTTTATTGCACTAAATTGCAAAAAAAATACTGGTCGCGAGCTATAAGTTTTGTATGAGTGTGCGTGTTTGTATAGCGCGAGAAGTAAGGAACGATGCGCACAGCAGCAACTCGCCCTGAGTGCCTAGTGTGAGTTATTAACGTAATAATGTAAATAAAAACATATTACCTTAATCATTTATCTTGACACTTCAGCGTTACAACAAAGGAAATAGTGTTTTCGATGAACTCTAACAACCAATGTAAGATTTAACTTGTGTGTAGGGGTAATAAATACCGTTAATGTAAACGTACATTTCTGTCATTTTGTACAGATTTATTAGTTCCCATTGTTCTTTCATCTTCTTGTTTTTGAAACAATAGTTTCAGTAAATCCTTCATTTTTAATTATTCTGTTGTATATATTTTTTTCTTTGCTTTTTACCTCAGAACTCCATCATTTTCCAAACCTATTTGGAAAATTCTTTTTGTAGTTACTAGACGGCGATTCCAGTTTCAATACAAATAAAACATTATGTTAGCGCGATCGAGCACGAATAAAAATTCACACTAGGCACTCAGACTTCTTAATAAGCTTATTTTTCGTTCAGAGAATGTACAACTGTGCGTTACCTTTACTAGAAAAAAAGTTAGTTTGGTAAAGACTTACACTGAAAAATAAAATTAATATTGTATTGATGTATAAAAAAAAGTTCCCAAAAAAAAAGCCAATTATGTGATGTTACAGTATTTTGATAAAAATGTTGAAATACATAAAAAATATATTAGTTTTAGGATGTCGGCTATTTCTTTGCCTTTTTTTTTGCAAAATTAATTTTATTTAAGAAATTGTTTAAATTGAACTTTAAGAATTAGTCAGTGCATTTTGTTAATGTATAAAGTTAGAGGAAACTCTACACTATTGACAACCTATTACTATGAATAAGGCATAGACGGGTAAACAAACTGACATTCTGACTTTTGTAAAGATGACACATCAACTGTTTCTGTCAAAATTTTAACAAGAAGTAAAGTGATTTAGGCATGCCGCACACTGGTCATATATGTTGTATTACAAGTTATTAGAATTTGCCGAAAACAATGTAAATATATATAGAAATCAGTAAGTATACGATTCGATATAGGTACTTACATATTTGATTGCAACCAAAATGTGGTATTTTATTTCAAAATTGCACTTATTTGTTAGAGAATTTGGTGGAGAAGAGTGCAATTTTAAATTGAAACATCTACCTATTGACTTGTAGCCGTGTATAGCTCCGGTGTGCGGCTTCGCCTATAAAATTAACGTGCAAAGTTGGACATAATGTCGTCTAAGAAACTAAATACACTGATTCAGCTCAATTCAGCTCAGTATGGAGATGCGTACCTACGCATGCATTCAGCTTTCCGCGTCTGAACGAATGACAAAACTAGCGTTTTCTATAAATAAAAGCTGAATAAGTGTAGTTTAGTCCCAAATGCATAACTAGCTATGTTCTTAGTAAAAGAAGGATGATAAAAAAATATTTTGATGAAGTCAATTTTTACGTGACGTCATTTGTTTTTTAACCGAATTATGTACCTATTATATTTTTGTAAATTATTTCATAGCCTTAATCGTTAGCTTTGTATTTTCTGATGTGATATTAATTTTGATTATGTCTATTTGTTTTGTATAATGGGTATTGCCTATGTGTTACAAAATAAATGCACTAGTGCTGTAATATATTGTTTATTTTTACTGATCTTCCTTAATTCTAATTTTATAGTCTTATTACTAAACCATGAAGAGTATGCTTAGATGGTTCGGTCATGTTGAGAGGATGAGTGGAAGGCGACTAACAAAAAGGATTTACATGGCAGATGTAAGTGGCAATGCCGGGAGGGGAGGCCCTAGAAAGAGCTACCCTGACTTTATTGGTGAGGTTCTTCAGAAAGGTCAGGTGCTCAGTACTCGTAACCGGCGTGCTTGTATGAATGTGGAGGAGGCAAAAGGAGTATGTAAGGATCGTAACAGGTGGCGTTCTGTGATTTCTGCCTACCTCCATGGGATAAAGGCGTGGGTTTATTTATGTATGTAAGTATTACTGAACCATTCAAGGAAAAAGATGTAAGTATCTCAACATAAGAGGAATGCTCGTAAAAAATAAACCGCTTTTACCGGATTTATAGCTTCTGATAACCCTAACATTACTCATCAACAATAATAAAATGTGCAATTTTATTGCACAGATAACAGACTGGTGATCCTGTTCGTATAATTACGGCTATAACTGCCTCGTTAGCCTAGTGGTTCTAAGCGCGACTGCTACGTTAGACGTCTTGGGTTCGATTCCCAGGTCGAGCAGTGTTTTTGGGTTTTCTATGAAGTTCTCAGTAGCAGCTCGGAGTTAAGATCTGTGTCCGGTTAATGGTAATAGCCTCGTCCCTATTACATGGGACCTAAACATACCGGCGAGCTGTGAGTGTACATTGATACACCTCTATCTAACCCTTCGGGGAGTACAGGCATGGTGGTATGTTATGTAATTACGGCTATCATGAGTTTAGTTATGGCTCTCTTCTAGACTGGTGCCCCAAGACCTCGACCCTACCCCATTCAACCTCGGTTAGCTGGCGATAGGTTATGCGTTCTCCCCGCAGATGTAACTAGGATCCACTTTCAGAAGGCCCTTCAGGATTGGAAATGTAATGATATTATACGGGTTGTAAAAAGACACATCGTATAGCCGTTAACTACCCATCAGACTGAGTAAGATTGAACAAAGATTATTGTTTGGGAAACAACTATTAATTTGTATTGTGTAAAATCAGTTTATTTTAACCATAAGGATCCCAGGTATGTAGGTACCCGGATGGTTGCGGAGTTTGTTCTAAAGAGTTACCGCGCCCCCGGAACACAAGGTTTCAGTCAGTAAAAGTCTGACACTACCTCCCGCCCCGCCCAGGGCGGGGGAAGTTATTTGATGATTTCCCGTCTTAAAAAAAGGAACACGGATGGGCTTTAGTCAGTAAGAGTCTGACACTCCCTTCCGCTCCACCCAGGGCGGAAGAAGTCATTTGATCCTGAAAAAACCAAAATAAAGGTATTAACCAGGTTTAAAAAAATATAGCAGTGATTGAAAGAACAAGTAACTGTTGACTTTCTTAATTGTATTTTTTCTTTACAATAATTATAATTTCTACTTGAACTAAATACGCAATTCCCGACGGTAATTAACCCGAGATAACCCGCAGCACGAGCCACTACGCAGTGTACTGCGACCCGCATAAATCTATCCATTCATTACATTCCTGAATGTCTACCATTTTACCTACAAAGTAAATACACCCTTAAGTTTATGTTCTTGGGGTTGATATTAGAATGGTCTGAATAAAACTAATTATTGCGTCGTCTCACGTTACTGTTCGTTTAAAGATGATTTATTACTGGGAATGATAAAGAGGCTACTGTTTTAGTTGATGATCTAATTAAACTAAAATGCTGCTGGTTTGAACCTAGATTCGAAAGCGAAAAATAATAATAATATCCTCCCGACCGAAATTCAGTCACGGCAGCTAATCTCAATGGACATTAGCCAAGTACACAGGAGATATAATAGTGCACAAGTGTGTGCGCAAACACAGATGCACTTGGAGAGACAGTTCAAGCACAGGACCTACGCCTACGGCTTTACGTGCTTTCCGAGGCACGGGGGTATCACACCAAATTCCAAACTTCGGGTACGACTGAGATTACCGACAGACGGACGGGACTGCGTAACTCTTTTTGCCGGACCTGGGAATGGAATCCAAGACCCCTCGCTTAGCAGTCGCGCTTGCGACCACGAGACCAACGTCAAAATTTAATTACCTAGTAGGTAGAGGTATAAAATAAAACAATTATAAACTTAAAATAATTTTAATTTAGGAAAAGAAAAATGAAACAGTTATCACAAAACATATGTACACAACCCAATAGGAAACTGTCACAACAAGTCCATTCAAATTATTACATTTAATTATAAATTATATCATAAAACATGGCTCATACTAATCTTAGGTTCGAATTGTATTCCCGCGCGACTGACCAGGCCGTAGCCAACAATGGACATTCAAACGTATTATGGTATTATCATAGAAATACGACATACATTGCTATGCTTTAAAGATGCTGCGGCATCGGAAGGGATTTGTCGATGCTGAGGCATCAATTTAAAGCATAGCAATAAATAAATAAATATATATGTAATGTCAATATGTATGTATGTCGTATTTCTATGTTAATACGTTTGAATATCCATTGGTAAAAATTTGAATCCCTTGCCATGCCGTCCCGGTCTGCGTAGGCCTTAAAGGCTCATTTTCATTGGTCGTTAGAGCTCGCATTCGGGGTGCGAGAGATTTCTGTTTACGCATGCCATAGGGACCGCATGCTGTAGAACTGTAGTTGTCACTGGTTGTTAGGCCGCGTGCGGGGAATACCCGCATGCCATTTATCGACTGAGATTTAAATAGCCTACTTTTATTAGTCGATAGACTGTATTCGGGGATTTCCCGACTGCTGTATAACGACCAATGAAAATAAGCCTTGTTTATATAATCACAATCCAATTTATTTTGACACTACAGCAATATTCATTGCGTTTTTTACGCAGACGAGTTTTTCAAACATAATATGAAGCAATGGATATTGAATTGGTCTCGAAACGAAATGGATTGTAAGTTACGCAGTACGGAAGTACACACCAATAATCCAAAGACACACCTCTAAAAAAACACTTCATATAAGGCAAGACACCCCGATTTATTTTCAACATTTTCGTTGCGTCGAAATCAAGAAATAGTTAGTCAATTGTCTTGGCGCAAATAGGTGGCGTCTCAATTTGCTATAGTCTTACAAAATCTATGGGGGAATCGCGTTACAACGGCTCATAAAAAGTGTGTCAATCAATTGTTGGCTTTTACATCCATATTGGGGTGGAATTGTAACCACCGATCAGTTCAAAATAATTATTACAAACGGCCAAACTGACCGCCGCGCAGAAAAATACAATTCGACCCTTAGGAAATTCACAAGTTGAGGCAAAGAGGCACATAACTGGTTCCGAGTCACGAGGCAGAAGGCACAAGCCTATCCCGAGGCGGCCTCGGACGTAGCACCAGTATTGGGGTTTCTGTTGCGATGTAATATTTGTACTTAAAATTGAAATATACGTAAAATAAACAACGCCCTATTGGCTGTCACTCGAACGGCGTGGTCTGATGTAACTAGGTATTACTATAGCTTTGAAGCTCGAGGAGTTTTCATTGATTAATTGATAATAAACTAAAAACCAATATAAATAGAGTAGAAAATTCCGTAATTTAATGCAAGATAAGAAATGCTGTGTAGATTTATATCTTGCACACAATTTTCAACTCTATTTGTTGTGAGCTTAGGTTAATTTTCAATTATTAAATGAAAACTGCTCGAGTATATAACATTGCTGCGTTATTTGCAAACAGCTCACTTATTGTATTAATACTGGCGGCTTCAGTTTTGTACAGTCAACCCCACGACAACAGTACACACACTACGAAAACCACTCTTAATGCTACGAAATAAAGATCAAAGTTAACAAAGCCATTCGGTTGACTATACACTGAGAGACGATAGTTACAACTTAACCTACCAATCAACGCTC
Source organism: Caradrina clavipalpis (assembly GCA_932526535.1). Lineage (NCBI taxonomy): Eukaryota > Metazoa > Arthropoda > Insecta > Lepidoptera > Noctuidae > Caradrina > Caradrina clavipalpis. The sequence goes on from OW052101.1 coordinate 2,080,319, forward strand.
ACACTTGCTACAATAAAGACGTAACCTTGTATAGGTAAAACACACTTAAATAATTTAACGAATGTAATTAATAATAACAAGGTTCAATTAATGGAGGCCAGCCCCGGAAGTGGTGGTGTGATGATCTGGACTTTAAAGAGTTGGGGAAAGTGTTTCCCAACAGTGGACAAAGCAGACTTAAAAAAAAAGGGGAGACCTGGTCAGTAAAAGTAGCACAACCAAATAGCCGCAATTATACATCTTTAGTATTATGTTCAATAAATAGAATAAAAAATTTGAAGTGTTTTTAGATTTTTTGCTGACCGTCGCTATAGATTTCGAAAGAGTCACCGCGACGCTGGAACGCAAAGGGCATTAGGAGTCTGACACTCCTTTCCGCTCTGCCCATATCGTAAAGAAGTCATTTGATGATTTCCCACCTTTCCAAACTCAACCAAAAATTGATTTTGGTTGAGCTAGGCTAAAAATCGTCTAGGATCTAGATTTTAAGCTAAAACCAGGAACAGCTGGACATCAGACCACGCCACAGAGTCGTATACAAACGTCAATAACATTAATGTCTAAGCAGTCAGTCTAGGCATTAGGACACAAGGCAATACACAACAGGTATACTCAACAAAACATACTATGTAATCTTAAAATATATTTATAGCTGTTCTAAGTACAAGATGGACAGTATTAGGGTACCTACATACTAGCTGCTGCCGGGTTTTTGCTAAGCATATTGTGTAGAAGCATAAGGGGTGTAAATGAACCAATAGGGTAACAAGTTTTAAGCCGCTTCATAATTTATGAGGAGATAATATTGATTAACTTTCCACCATTCTGCTCCTTTCGTCTTCAATGGAGTATTACCCTAAGGCCTTCTCCCTCATACGCTGATATCGGTCGCGTACGTCAGCAATAAGACAATGATGCGTGTTATACCCGATTCCTAAAACTTACCGACCGGTATTAGTAAACTATACTAACATACAAATGACTATGATAGTGTGTAGGTGCCCTAACAACAGTGACACTTATTGCTTTCACATTTAGGAGAAGATAACTCAGCGCTTAACTCTCAAACACACGATAAAAGTATTAATATTAAGACGTTTTAAGTCTTTCTATCTTTACAATACACCTTGATGTGACAGAGATAGCATGAGATTTGACGGCTACTTACAAACGTTCGAGCATTTGGCTGAATATAATCTCATATTTTGATGGTATCTTCAATATGATTGTAACTTCTAGTATTGAGATTGTCTTGATGAACGAATGACTAGATCATAATAACTGTAGTATTTTGTGCGATAATTATATATTCTTGATAATATAGAATTTATAAATCTAAACTCTCAGTTCTAAAAGTTACAATATTTTGCATTATGAGTGAGAGTTCATGAAGTCTTGATCCACATCAAGTTACTCTATGAAACTAAATCTAACAGATTTGTGTAGTAACACCACGTTCACACCAAACTTTGCGTTGACAATCAACTGTTATACAAGTGACATTTGTCGTTTATACATTCTGAACTTTACACTCAGTCGGCGACTGATATAAGTGCGATGTGAACGCAGCCTTATACTGAATTTAAATATAAAACTAGTTGCTAGAACAGCTCGACGTTACACACTACAGTTGCAAATATACAAAGAAATATAATTTATTGTTACTAATAAAATTCGTTTAATTTGTGCTGGCTATAAAACTATCAGACGCATACATTTGGTCCTAATAAGTACATCAAGTATCAAGACTTTGGGTTCGAACGTCGATAGAACATTCTACAAGGTCGCGGTAACATCTACGGTTAAAATGTACTTAAAAACAAATTGATATGGGTACAAAAATACCAATAAAATTATTATTTGATTGCATTAACTTTAGTTACAAGTTTTAAAAGAGATTAACGTACAAACATTCATAACATCACGGCTGCTACCCATGGGGGTAGACAGGAACAACAAACTTCGCATTTTTCTCCCACATTCATGCATCTTAGGGAGATAATTGTTAAAATATAGATATCACATCCTTATGAGGAGAGATCCAAACACGGTGTTAGCTCAGCATGAAGCCACACTCAAAAACTTGTTAAAATAAGTAACACGACTAAATATATCTCTGATAAAATCGACGGCCGCACGGTACAGTCAACAGCACGTGCAGTGGTAACACTACATCTAGAAAACCGAACTCTTATTGCTACTAAAGACGAAATAAAGGTGCTGTCAAAGTTGAATTGTTACCATGTCCGTGTGGTTGACCGTACAAGAGTCAAGAAGACAACTAACATTATTGGCAAAAAACCGTTTAAGCGTGAAGAATATGAGACAAATTGTGGAAGCCGGGATGCGTATTCCAATGGTTGCACCAGTCTTTGTACTTTGCGGTCGTAATTCATTATTGGCGAAAGCGCTAGGGTTAGCCCACGAAATTCAAATTTTCTTTTACCACGATGGTGGTAAACAGGCTTACGACCCGCCTGATGGTAAGCGGTTAACGTAGCCTATGGCCCCTGCAACACCGCGGGCAATACACGCGGGTTGCCGACTCTTAAGAAACATATTCAGTCTCATCTTGAAGAACCCCGTACGGCTTTCTTACGTTCTTTGCAATTTGCAGCTCAAAATCGCGTTGTATGGTAATATAGTGTTAGCACAAGCAGCTTTGTGACGTCACGGGCGGAGCGTCTGTCGTCGTTCCGGGGTCTGGGAGCAATACTACCTACTATAAAAGGATGATTGTCTAATCTATTTGATACCACTTTTATACAATAGATGGCGTTGTACTGTGACGTCAGTTTTCTGAATCGCGCCATTAAGGTTTTTGTACAAATCATGACCTCTCGATGATTACATAAATAATTTGTCTTGCTCTGGACATTGCGTTTTATTCCTACGGGAGATGTTTTCTTATTCAATTAAGGCCTAACAATTAAATTTAAATTTAAGGCACAATTAAAATCAAGAAAAATTGGACTAAACTAAGTAAAATTTAATTCAAAATTTGAACTTAGAAAATTTTAAAGTTTTTTGGAATTAGAATAATTTCAACAAAAAGTGAACAACGGAAAACTTAATTCTCAATGTTTCCTTTGTGGATTCAAAGACTTGTAAGTTTCAACATGGAATCCATATGTAACTTACAATTTAATTTGCACTCTACGATAAGTAAAGCAAAGTCTAACTTTAAGAAATCACCAAAGGAGCGACTAACCAGTGCGTACATAGAAACCAAGCTGGAGAGTTTAGAAACAAACTAGTCAGCGTTTTCTGATACTCTTATAAAAATTTTAACATCTGTTAGACCAACTGAATTTTAAAAAATCTGAATATAACGTAAAAAACTTATATGAAATTACGGAAGAATTATTTACCGATTATAAAGCAGAGTTAAAGGAAGCATTAAAAAGAATTGTATGTTCAGATGGTTCAAATGAAGTGTCTGAATCTTCTGCGAAGGGTTTTAAAGACGAATGTTAAGGCATTAAGTCCGCCTTTGTACTTTTTTGTGCATAAAGTTTAAATCCAAACTAATATTATAAATGCGAAAGTAACTCTGTCTGTCTTTCTGTCTGTCTCTTCTTCACGCCTAAACTACTGAACCGATTTCAATGAAATTTGGTACAGATATAGTCTGGGACCCGAGAAAGGACATAGGATAGTTTTCATCCCGGAAATCCCCCGGGAACGGGAACTATTAATCCAAGCGGACGAAGTCGCGGGCAAAAGCTAGTAAATACATAAATAAATGTTCTGTGAAATTACCAAAAATTTTGTTGGGGTGTTGACAGGAACAATTAGCTTTCGAGAACTACAACAATTAGCTTTCGAGATTTATTAAAAACTCTAATCTATAACAATAATCTGCTAGACGACGTTAAAAAACTGCACTACTTATTCTAAAAAGTTAATTGCGAAATCACTTCTAAATCAGCGATGAGATTTCAGTTTCGTATTCTTACAATGAGTGAGTTCGACACTCTAGCGCCACCACATAATGACGTAAGTGAGAAGTGTTACATCGAGTGAGTATTTTGACGTTTTTTTTTGGGATTTGATATTCTGCGAAGCAAGCGTGAATATCGAGATGACTTTTGAAGTGATTTGCCTATTTCAGAATAGCATAGCTGAAAGTTAGCTACAAATTGCAAAAAACGTAAGGAATTTTGAATTTCGAAGGGAACCTTAGCGCTTTCCTTCCTTTGCTCATCAAACAAGCAATCGCGTGAGATCACTAAATCTAGTTGTCGTAAGAAAAGAGTTCACACACATAACACTAGCGACCCAGCTGCCTGTAGACCTAGCACGAGCCTCGCTTACGTAAAACGATTGGAACCGAGTCGATTTCCGATTAATCGAGTCGATTTTCGAACAACCCTTTCTGTGGGGGCAACAAACATGTGCGTATTTTTTTTGTGACGCGCATGCGCTTCGCCCGCACTTAAAGGGTTAACCGAGTCGATTTCCGAATAATCGAGTCGGATTCGAATGTCGTAATGAGAAATACGATAATGCTATAGCATTTTGGTTTAATTTTACGCGACAAGTACAATTAATATCACCATATGAATGCAGCCTTAAATTATTTGTTACTTTTTCTCTGCGCACTCGTGCTAAGCCCCCTGATTCGGATCTGTTTGACAAAGAACCGAATCGATTACGAATTATTGCCATAGTAAAATACTCATACTTTGCTATGGCAATGATTTCTTATTACTTACTACGTGCGATTTTTGTGGAGTAGACACCTCTTAGTTACAGACCTCGGTTCGTTGTCAAATCGAATCGGATCCGAAATCACACATTTCAAACAATCTTGCCAGAATTTACAAAATCACATACCTACATTACATAAAAGTTATTTATTAAAAACACATTTTATATTTTTTATTACTTTTCATTTTTTTTCTATAAATACGGACTTATTGTACGTTTTAAATTACATTTAGGTTTTTAATAAAATATGTGTATTTATCGCAATGTGCAGTTCACATGAGCTAGATTCGGTATTGCCATCAATTCAGGAACTCTGTCAACTATTGCTATTGCAAAAGTAATTACAATGCTTCTCGTATAAGTTCTAAGGAAGACAGTTCCGTTAAAATAGATCTTATTTGTGAACGAATCCTTATTTATAGAATGGCATAGAATTATTGCTTGGAAAGCATTGATGTAGAAAAAAATCAAGAAACACAGAGATTATCAAGATACAAGAGATAGATTCAAACACGTTCTCAAATCAATTAGAGCACTATCTCAGAAAGTGCGCTCATGTCATTTGAAAAATGTCTTTATGCGAAGGGCATAAGGTCTAAATTGTTTTAACAACGTTGTTTACTTTGATTAATTTACGACACCATTTGTTGTGACATTTGTATTTTTTTTTTGTCATGAATGTCATCCGTCTGGTTAACCGAGGAGGTTGTCAGTTACTTAACAGGACTTTTTTGTGGTGGCCTGAAAAATTAAGGCCTTCAAAGAGGTCTTAATAATGAACTATGTATCTAGATTTTTTTATACATCAATGTTGTAGAGAGAAAGTATTAATAAAGATAAACGTCATGAATGGACAGATGAGAGAAGGAGAGAAAGAGATAGAGCTACCAGCTAGTGATATATATGAAAGGTGTGAGTGATAATTACCATATTAATCACATCATAATTTTGTGATATATGTATTCGTTTCGTTTTAATTTGGTGAAGTTTTCAAAATGATTTACAGAGTTTTATAGTAATGTTTAAGATAATGAGTCTAGATATTTGTAATTGGGGTATTTTCATTAAAATTCAGTCTATTTGATACTATTTTATGGAATCTCAGTAAGCCAATGCCTCACAGTTAGTTTATTACTACAATTTATTGTTTTATTAATAATTTATTTTCATAGATAAAATGGACTGCACTGATTGGTATAAAGTTCTTTCATTCATATCTTTGTACCAATTTCAACTCTAAGTTAAAGTTGCTTAAGTTTATTTTACCTAGCGTCCAATCCGATAGATTCCGTCGATTCATAATATTCAACATTATATCAGGCACATCCTATTCGGTCCTCAATTTTATTATTGCAACACACACACTAAGATATAACCAGTGACGTCATTAGCTCCTATATTAATATTACACACATGTATCACAAGAGTTTTAAATAATTCTGTTTCGTTAAGCGTTGTCTCTGTCATTTACATATAGCATGACATTCTCTCTCGCTCACTTGAAGGTTCAAACTTAATGACGTCTCGGAAGTTAGCCGCGAGTGCAGGTGCATGTAGGCTTATTAGAGTTAATAATAATTTAGGCACCATTTAATGATTTCTAGATATATATTTGTTCCACACGCGAAGACTTGTAATTGGCTTCCTGTCATCATCCTTTTTACTTAGTTTTTTAACTGTAAAGCCCGGTTTCCACCGCGAGCGGAACGGACCCATTAATGACTCCGTTAAACTTGCAAGCGCAAACTGCATACTTTTCTCTTTCCGTCCGACTATTTGTTGGTGGAAATACAAGTATGCAATTTGAGCTTGCGAGTTTAACGAAGTTCCTTCCGCTCGCGGTGGAAACTGGGCTTTAGTCTTCTATGCTTGGTTATTTTTTTTATTCGATATAAATAATTAAATTGAGCCAAAACTATTATTGACTTGAATAAACCTGAGCGAACCTACACTCGCAACTAACTTCACAGCCGTCATTAAGTTTGAACCGTATTATATGAATCCCGTACTATACTGGCTCAATTTGAACATCAATCGACCAAAAACTAATTGCACATTAAATTTTAAGTAAGGCTGCTTGTTTACACTCGTTTTATTGCTATCATAATCTATAAATTATTGGTCGATGTTGACGGGTACTTAGAAAAAAGGAGTGAAGTGGAGGCCTTAAATTAAAGTCATCGCTCATTTTAACAGCACGGCTCCGACATTACAAATAATTTGCCATTCAAGATAGAGCTTTAAATCGTGTGAGTTAAGATGATTTTTGTAATGACAAGATAAAAAGGTGACGGCTTGCGGGCGGCGCACTTACAGTAATGTACGATTTCCACGAACACACCATTCCATTTCACATTTATTAAATAAATGGTTTTTCTTTCTTTCTTTTCTTTCTATTACTGTGCTAAAGAAAATTCAGGCTTCTGGAACTAGGTTAGGTCCGCGCGTATGCTATTCCAAGTAGTATAAATTTCACGCAAACATGGACTTTAACTATTGTGTAGAGGCTTGATTTTTTTATTGCAGTGAGAAATACGCTTTGGCGCGGGCCAGTTGATGGACATCATACATTAAGGCGCTTGGCACACTGCCCCGCATCACGGAGCGTGGTGCGCGGCGACGGAGCTCTGGTGATCTGCAACACTGCGCGTGAACGCGTTTTCAGTGTGTTGGACTCCGCGTGTTTTCTATACAAACGCAGATACTAGCAAACAACGTAAGAACACCATTACGCTCTGTGATGCGGGGCAGTATGGCCTAACGGTTGGATTTTTGGCTATATGTCAGAACGGTGGTGTTATAGTGAGTGATGACCGTTATTCGTGTTCGTGTACTCGTGTGGTGCTCACTTGTCGGCGGCGTGCTTCTGTATGGGGCGGCGGCGTCGCAGCGCGGCCAGCAGAGCACGCGCCGCGCCGCCGCACAGCTCCGCGCCGTCCCGCGCCGCACACACGCGCGCGCCCGCCGACAGCGTGTTGCCGATGTGACTGGGAGCGGGAGGACACTGTTACTACACCACTACATACCATCACGCCTGTGGGCCCCGAAGGGTTAGGCAGAGGTGTACCAATGTACACCCACAGTATGTTTGTATGTATGTTTAGGTCCCATGTAATAGGGGGGGAGCCAATTGCCATTAACAGAGCACAAATCCAAACACCGAGCTGCTACTGAGAATTTCATAGAAAAACCCAATAACACTTTTTGCTCGACTTGAGAATCGAACCCAGCACCTCTAGCGTAGCAGTCGTGCTTAGGACCACTAGGCTAACGAGATAAGTACATATTAGACTCACCGGACCATGTGATAAGGCACGTGTTGTGTGGAGAGCCACTCGAGAGCGCCGCCCACATCCTGCAGTGTCGCGCAGCCCACGAACTTGAATGCGCTTGCGCACGAGAAGAATACGATCACGCGGCTACCATCCTGAATGACAAGGATTATGTATATGAATATATTATACAAAAATTTTGAATGAAGTTGCGCTGCTTGCCCCCGGTGTTTCAAACGAAAATCAATGGTTGATTAGTTGTTGACATTACAGAACCTTATGCACGATTAAAGAGTATTACAACCTCTTTGAAAAATGGCTCAATTTAATCCTAAAGTGACAATAAACTACAACGTAGTTAATGAAATTTTGATTCAATCGGTAAGTGTGATTAAATTGCATTTAAATTTCACATTTTACTTTTCCGTGCGAAAATGCTAGGTGTTGCTTAGTACGTCATGACGTCAACTGAGTACTAAACCATGTCGCTGTGTTTATTTAAGGACGCATTTACGAATTGACACGCTTCAATTCTAGGTATTGAGTCTTACTACTACATGTGCACGGCTTACGCACACAGCGACATGCGCGAAGCGGCGAAATTATGAGTAAACTGACACGGCTTGATACTTTTATTTAATTTTTAGGCGTTATTTTATGTGGTATGGATGTCAAAAAGTAGAAAGAAAAAGAAGTTGATTTGGCACATTTTGTAGTATTCAGATCAGATCATAATCAGATTGGTTCGATGGTACCATATCATTATGGGTTTTACATACATTTGCACTTCCAAAAAAATCCTATTGGAATGGGCAACTAGATTCAATATATTATTGTTTTTTTCATGTAATAACGTTGAAAAGTGCCATTTAATGGTCCAATTGAAATAAAAGATTTGACTTTGACTTCCCTTACATAGTTAAGGATAAGGCTCATAAAAATGTTTGAATACTGAACAAAACTATCGAAAACAGGGCAACAAAAAAACAACTTAGTTTTCATAACATTATTAGGACAATGTGAAGAATGTTTTCGAACTTCAATGTATCTTTTAAATCTTGGATCATTCAGTTCTGGAAGGAGGCAGTTCTTATAGAATCGAATTTCAATAAAAATACAAACAAAACTAAAATTAAACATAGAGCTATGGTTTACGATTTCTTGAAGCTGTTTCATGAAATAACCGTAGTTACTGAAACCTGGATAGGTTCTGTTTCCTCATTGTTCGTGTTCTAAAATAATACAGAAAATAAATGTATTGGTTTTTAGAGCAAAAAAGTATTTGAATAATCAAATCATATCAGTAATTTTAGGTATGTAATTTTAAACTTATGTAAGATATTTCCAAACTGTTGTCGTTAGGAATACTGCAACTCGTTTGGTCATTTCTCTCCGGGCACACTTCGGATGTGTACGTCGCGATACTAGTATCACGCCTACTTTCTGAATTTTGCCTATAAAAATAATAATAATTTATTTTAATGAAAGTAATACTTAATTTTTATTCATAATAACGTACATGTATTTTTGATAATCAAATAAGTACAAACCGTATTCGCTTTTCTGCTTTATGCCTACAGGCATGAAGCTTCTTACGAGAGCTGTTCCAAAACGTATTAGGCCTTGGCATCTATAAAAACAATTGAGTTATAAGAGGTTTTTAAACTAACTCTTAACAACCAGCTCCACGCGTCTATTAGTTCCAGCAGACTTCGAAGTTCACCTTCAGGTCACTCTATGAAGTACTGTTGTAAGGTCTCGACATAACTAATAACAAAAGGAGCCCAACTCGGCACACGTAGCTCGGGTTGGGTTTTAAAACGTGCTGCCTCGCTGGAGGAAATGTGAGAATATCAGGGGTTTCTAGGGGGCACCTTTGCAACATTTTTTTTTTTTTTGTTAGAGACGAAGTTTTATCCAAAAGCATTTAAAGAAAAGTCCAAAATTTTTAGATTAGGAATGGAATTTACGTCGTAATGTCTGGCTCCGAGTGCGCCCGGAGTCCGACTCAGACCAACTTGACTGGATTAGGTTGGGTGCTTAATGTCCTCCGTCACCCCCAGAACCTCCAGAATCTACATTTGCTGTGACAAAACGATTAAAAAAACATTTTAAAAAATACGCATTTCCGGCAAGCAAAGTTAGGGGGGATGGGTCCCCCCTCCCCTCCCCTTCCCCCCACTACTTCATGGAACCCTATTGAGGCAGCACGTTTCTAAACTTCAACCCGTAGCTCTATTCGTCTATTAGTTCCACCAGCAGATCGGAAGTACATCTTCAGGTCACTCCATCAAGTCCGAAACGAAATATGAATTTACGATCCCCACTTACTTCTAGCAAAAATATAAGAAACTGTGAATAAAATCTTTCCTTGGATGTGTGGACCGTATAAAATGTTAAAGTATCAAGTTTGGTATGTCAACTATTTTATATTCGTACAGCGATCTTTTTCAACACGAGCTGCTGCTTACAAGCGACACAGTGTCCACCCACGACGGCGCCCGAGCGCAGACTAAAATGTCATGTCATGTCAATGTCAATTGTTTTTGGAATAAACAAAGAAAGCGACCAATAAAATGACCCCTAATTCAATCCATTAAGATTCACGTATTAGAACAAAATAAGTGAAAAAATAGATTTGATTTTTATTTATTTTCTGATATTTTTTGTAACATTTTGATAATTCTTTACACTAACTTTTTGAGATGAACATGTCTGCATTCATAAAATATTTAAAAATAAATAAGTTTATGTCATTAAATAGGAGAAAAATGAACCAAAACTCAACACGATATCTTTATTTTCGTGTGAAGTGGCTACGGAAATATTTTTTTTAAATATTATAAATCAAAATATCCGAATAAAAAGTTACCACGATTTAAAGATGAAGGAGTAATCTATCTGTGGCAATTATTAGTTACATGTGGTTTAGTTCCGTTTTGCAGCACAATACACCGAAAAACTACTTATTTTTATCACATTTGCAAATGCGTCCTTAAACAATCAATTATTGCAAATTTAAATAACTTACTATCCTAATGTACCGGAGTGTTGGTTAACATAACAATATTCAGCGAGTAACTTTATATAAACTACATAGCCTAGCCGCAATGTTTGTTACAACAAAAATCAAATACAAATTATAGATAATTAACTGTTTAACACTCACCTGTTTAGCTTTCTGCAGTTTCTTGACGGTGCCTTGCGTGAAGGGGTACGTGCCCGTAGTCTGCGCGACCTCCACGCTGTGCGGATCATCCGCCTTCGCCACGAAGTACCGCACGTTCCCCTCCGCGCTCTCCCCGTACTTCTCTATGTTCGCTAACAAAGTCTTCCCATTCGGCGACATAGGGCTCTTAGGACCGCTATACGATTGGGGGGAAAATGGCTGCGGAACATCGTTCCTCCAGCCCCCCGGCCGACCCTGACCGTTCCTATACCCCCCATAAGCATTATTATAAAAGTTCCCCCCCGGAAATCCGCCGTCATTTTGATTCTGATTATATTGAGGGTAGTATTGCTTGTTGTCGTGACGGTATTGTTCGTCGTTTTCCAAACGTGATCTCCAGTTCGGCGAGTCTACTGTTAACGGTTTCGGTCTCTGTCCGATACCGCTCGGCTGGTTCAGACCAACATTCTTTTCTTCGGATCCCATTATGTGGACCACTGTGCTTAGTATCTGTTCGTCTAAAGGCGTCATTGGTTTCGCTGGGTTAGACATACGGCGTATTACTAAAGCGCATAGCTTTTGTCGGAGGTAAAATACGCTTATTGCGTCTGAAGCGTCAGCTGTGAAAGCCATCCAGTCGTCCAGTGTTATCACAGCCGTGTCAGGGGAGGCGTTGTTCTCATCTGCTTCACTGTCTGAATCGCTTGACAGCCCTGGAGGGTTGGCGCGCTGAGTCAAAGCTCCTATTGGCAATCTTAGCGGCCCGCCGAATAACGCTACAGTTAAGGGTGTAACTAACGTGTTACACCGGATAAAACAGAACCTTCCCGCTCTGGAGATTTCTTCGAACACAACCCAGTCTGTTGGCAGACTGTGCACAGATTTCTGTGAGCCAGTCAACCCTCCGCCCTGGTGTAATGTGGAACTTGGGTGGAAAGCCACCTTTACTTCTTTTGACGTCCTTAAAGACGCCGAGTCTCTATCAACGCGAGCTATCGAAGGATACAGCCCACTCACTAACACCGCCTTCACAACGTGCCACTTTTCAGAGTTCAAATTAACGTCTTTAATGTCTCCTGAACCTCGAGCCTTAACGAGACATAAAGCTCTCAACTGTGCCAGCAACTGAGACCGGTAGCCGACGATCATTTCCATGGTAGCGCCACAAATGAGGTTTTTAGAACAGAACGCTCGCTCCGTGCCGTTAGCGCGCGCGGTCTGCCACGCTTGGAAAGCTCGCAACAACGCCATGTGATCCGAGTAACTGTCTGCGGCGAACTCTTTGCGCGCCAGACTCCCTTTCTTCCTATTCTCCGGATTCATAGATATCTGGAAGGGCTCCTTATTGGCCAGGCTACATACTATCGTCAGGATCGGGTCCAGGCACTTCATAACACACGCGTAAAGCAACATCTTCCCCAGCTTAGGTTCTACGGTCAGATCTAGCAGGTGCTGACCGATCTCTGTCAGATCTTCCATGGGGGTCAACGCACCGATAGTTTTGAGCAGCGACACTGCGTTCCTCACAGCCAAAAACGAAGGAGGTTCTAGAGCTTTCGACAGAAAATCTGCTATGGGAGTGTTCCCTGTAGCGAGTAATTTAGTATGGAGACATAACTCTTGGAGAGGGACTCTTAAAATTTCCGGTACAGAGTTCAAAGGTAAGGTGTTAAACCGTCGTTTGGAGCACATGTGGAAGCAATGGCCTGGCTTCGTCCTGCCAGCTCGGCCTGCCCGTTGCTGGCAGCACGCCCTGGAGGTCCACACACACTGCAACGAGCACACGCCTCCATTGGACTCATAATACTTCTCTTTGACCTTACAAGAGTCCACCACATACACCACATCGTCAATAGTAATGGAAGTCTCCGCGATATTCGTCGATATTATTATCTTTCTGGCGTTAGGCAGAGGATTGAAGACTTTCTTCTGGTCCAAAGTCTGCATATTGCTGTGTAGGGTAAATATCTGGTATTTGAGCACATTCATGTCAGAGCAGGACTGTATCATGTCTCTAAGGGTGACTATATCGTCGTACCCTGGCAGGAAGACTAGGATGCTTCCCTTGGGTAGGTTGACGTGTATATGTTTGATTAATGCTAGCATAAGATCGTGGTCTATCAATTCTTCTGAGAAGGTGTGATGGTATACGTCTAGAAGGAAGTTCTCTGCTGCGCTGTCATCTTCTGCGTTGTCCTTGGGTTCCTCGGTAATGTTGAAGGTGGATAGTATTTTGGCGCAGTCTGTGTGGTTGTTTTCTACGGCGTAATCGTACGCTGATTTGCCATCTTTGTCTTTTGCTGATGGGTCCGCGCCTACAACAAATATTATGTTTTTTTTTGGAATTTTCAAAGTCATGGGTGTGGGTGGTAGGTACGGTTATCAACAAATATATAATATAAGAATATAATAGTAAATAATATGTATAACGGTATTTTTTTTTATGTAGTTATCTTGCTTGGCTCGTATTGTGGAGTGCCTTACCGATCTGCAGCATCTGGCCGATGGTCTCGGTGAGTCCCCGGCTGGCGGCGGCCATGAGTCCGGTGCGTCTGGTGTGCGAGTGTCCGCACGACACCGGCACGCCCTCCGATATGTACATGTACAGGATTTGTGTGAACGAGTCCTGGGGATGTAACTAGTGTTAGTGCACTTCTTACCTATACAATCTGCTTTTGAAGTGCCGTGAAATTGATTATACTACCATTTAAAATGTCCACTGCTACGCTAGAGTTCCTGGGCTCGATTCCCAGATCGAACAAAAAGTGTTATTTATTGGGTTGTTTTACTATGAAATTCTCAGTAGCAGCTCGGAGTTAGGATTTGTGCCCGGTTAATGGCAGTAGGCTCTACCCCTATTACATGGGACCTAAACATACCGGCGAACTGTAGATGTACACCTCTGCCTAACCCTTCCGGGAACAAAGGCGTGATGGTATGTTATGTACTAACCAGTGTCCCTTCGTTGAAGCACTCGTCGAGAAACTCGTCCATGTCAGCTTGTAGTGAGGGGTCTATCGCGTTCTCTTTGTCCTCTTTAATCTCCTTGCTGTTGCTACTGGTGCCCGCGTCCTCCTGCTTTTGACCTGTAGTGCAAGGTTTTAGACGACTGTTGATTTCTATACTAGTCATAAAGAGCTGAAAAGTTCGTTTCTTCTTTTGTTTGAATGCGTTAGAGCACCTTCACACTAGCGTTTGTCCAGTGTAGGCGTTCGATGAACGTATGCGCAGCGCAGACGCGCGTCAATGCAACACTAAATGAATACGCTGACACGACAACGCAATAGTGTGACCGTCTGCGCCGCGTTAGCTCAGCGATCAATTGACTTCAGAGGAAACGTCTCGCGTCTGCGCTGCGCATACTATTTTTCTTTTTTTTTTTTTAATTTCATAGTATGCATACCTTCAAGCTGCGACCAATAGCTGTTCCCGCTCTTGAGTTTATTCTTGAGTTCCTTCTCGACTTGCTGCATCTTGGGCGTCTTGTACTGCGAGATCTTGAGCACGTCCTCCAGGTAGTAGCGCTGCACCTCGTGCAGCCGCCCCGGGATCGTGATCACCGGGCAGTTGTTGAAGTATCTGGGGAATAGGCAGTTACGATGGAAATTATGTTTTTGTTTTTTGAAGTGAAAACTTCTTTAGCGGCGTTGTACACTTTTTTTTGTAAAGGGTAAAAAATGTTAAACTCGCGTCAGGACACGTGTCCTGATGCGAATTGTCATGTTTGTGTACGATAGCGCAATAAATAAATATTGTATTCTACCACATAAATGATAATACTGTTATACTGATAATTAAAGCAATTCGTGCAAAATGATTCCCTAACCATTCCAAAATATCAAAAATGCACAACGTTAATATTCAAGTTTTTACTTCTGCCGGCACTCCCGGAGTGCAACCCGTCGTTTTTTTAAAGATGCAAGGAGGAAACGCGAAGCAGCAAGTTAAGGTGGCAGTGGGCAGGGCATATAGCACGCAGAGCTGATGGCCGATGGGGCCCCAAAGTTCTCGAATGGAGACCACGCACTAGCAAGCGCAGCGTAGGACGTCCACCCATAAGGTAGAAAGACTGATTAACCCTTTCTGTGCGAGGAACAAACATGTGCATTTTCTGACGCGCATGCGCGTCTCCCGCTCTTAAAGGGTTAAGACCGCAGGAAGACGCTGGATGCAGGCCGCTTCCAACAGGTCTTTTTGGAAATCTATGGGGGAGGTCTATGTCCAGCAGTGGACGTCGCGCGGCTGATGTGATGATGATGACACACTTGTGCCTGTATCTCCTGCGTACTTGGCTAGACACCATTAACATTGGCCTCCGCGACTGAAACCGGTCTGGAGAATATTGTTATTTGAATGATCATTACCTGGAGAATATTGTTATTTGAATGGTCATTACCTGGAGAATATTGTTATTAGAATGGTCATTACCTGGAGAATATTGTTATTAGAATGGTCATTACCTGGAGAATATTGTTATTTGAATGGTCATTACCTGGAGAATATTGTTATTTGAATGGTCATTACCTGAAGAATATTGTTATTTGAATGGTCATTACCTGGAGAATATTGTTATTAGAATGGTCATTACCTGGAGAATATTGTTATTTGAATGGTCATTACCTGGAGAATATTGTTATTAGAATGGTCATTACCTGGAGAATATTGTTATTTGAATGGTCATTACCTGAAGAATATTGTTATTGGAATGATCATTACCTGGAGAATATCTGCGTGTCCATGGTAGCGGACATGAGCACGAGCTTGAGCTCCTTGAACCTCGGCAGTGCGTCGCGCAGTGCGATCAACAGGAAGTCGCTGAACTTGTCGCGCTCGTGCACCTCGTCCACAAATATATGCGTTACACCTACACAAATAATGTTCATTTTAGTAAAGCAATGGTGGAAGGTTCTTGCATTTTATCAGTTTATATAAAAATGTGTTACATTAATTTTTATTTATTTTAATAAGCTACTGTAATCTACATAGAATCTCTTACGTATATATCTGTGTTCTGTATTTTATAAGTGAAAACCTGTAATTGGCTGTCGGTCGCAAGGAAAGTGCGATGTTAAAAATCTGCGGCACCGTGCTACGCGGCGGGGCGCGGTTCTGTATGATAATCGCTTTACTAGTGCTTTTTCCATATTCATTAAATACATTAATTAATTAACAAAAATGCACTAGAATTTAACTTTTTAAAGTTTGCCGTGACCAAAGCGACTCGGCAATAGTGTAGCTTTATATCATAAGATTTTGTGTTATCAGACCAGAACTTTCAGCGATCCCACTTATTACAAACAAACAAACAGATATTTTATATATATAAAATATACCATCACGCCTGTATTCCTCGAAGGGTTAGGCAGAGGTGTACCAATGTACACCCACAGTTCGCCGGTATATTTAGGTCCCATGTAATAGGGGGCGAGCCTATTGCCATTAACCGGGCACAAATCCAAACTCCGTGCTGCTACTGAGAATTTCATAGAAAAACCCAATAACAGTTTTTGCTCGACCTGGGAATCGAACCCGGGACCCCTTGCACAGCAGTCGCACTTGCGACCACGAGACCAACGGGGCAGTTGCAAGTTGGTACAAAAATGTGGTAATTTCAATAGTAATAATCACGATGACTTACCAGTAAGCGAGGTGTCTCCCGCCATGAGTGTCCTGAGCAGCACTCCGTTGGTGCAGTACGTGAGTACAGTCCGGGGGCTCACGCGGGACTCCAGGCGGATCTGATAGCCTATCGACTGGCCGATCTTCTCCATACGCTCGTACGCCACCTGTGAACGACGATAGAAGCGTCAGAACCAGTAAAATGTATGGATTAGTTCATGCCCGCGATTTTGTTCCCATGAATATTGGTTACCACGGGGGTTTTTTTTTTCAAACCTCCTACCCTAATTTCCCCCCTAACCCTAATTCCACTACTTCTTTTTCTAAAATTAAGGTAAATCTAAGTTACTCCTTATTATATCAGCCAGTGGAAGTCCCGTCAAAATCAGTTCAGCCATTTCCGAGATTAGCCGAAACAAACCTGCTTGCTTACGCAACATACTGTGTGTGTACTGATATGCATTTTATTTTCTTATAAACACTATATGGTTCCCTCCAAGGAGTATTTTGAAAGTAGAATTGTCTCGTTACCCTACTGTTCCTAAGCATGACTGCTACACTAGACGTCCTGGGTTCGATTCCCAGGTCCACCAAAAAGTCTTATTTGGTTTTTCTATGGAATTCTCAGTAGCAGCTCCGAGTTAGGATTTGTGCCCGGTTAATGGCAATAGGCTCGCCCCCTATTACATGGGACCTAAATATACCGGCAAACGAGGGTGTACATTGGTACATCTCTGCCTAACCCTTCAAAGAATACAGGCGTGATGGTATATATAACTAATAAACGTGATAGACTCACCCTCTCTGCCACTGCCACAGCGGATATCCTCCTAGGTTGCGTGCAGTACATGCGCGCAGCATGCTTGTGTTCCTGGCAGTAGTCCAACAGGAGCTGCGGCAGCTGTGTCGTCTTGCCGCACCCTGTCGCACCCGCTACTATAATCACCTGTAAATATAGATGAGATTAGAGCTCAAAATCGTGTGATATTTCTTGTCAAAGTCAAAGCATTTGTTTCAATTAAGGTGAATGCTCCGACCAGCCCGCGAAATTTAAATTTTCTTACGTTTTTTGCAATTTGCAAGTCAGTATTAGGTTTAATGTTGATTAAAGTATGATTCGCGGGCGTAAGAAGTATGTATTTTCAAAATTATAACCATCAAAATCAGTAAAATGACTCCATAAGTCAGGCTTCATGTAAAATGTCCAGATTTCATGAAATCTTGACATTTTACACACTTCTTACGCCCGCGAATCATACTTTAATCAACATTAAACCTAATACTGACTTGCAAATTGCAAAAAACGTAAGAAAATTTAAATTTCGTGGGCTGGTCGGAGCATTTACCTTAAGCCATTCAAAGGCACTTTTGAATTGCCAAGGAGTTAATCAGTTGCTGGTGAATTTATCTAAGCATAATCTTCTATAATATAAAAATGAATCGCAAAATGTGTTGGTAAGCGCATAACTCGAGAACGCGTGGACCGATTTCGCTAATTCTTTTTTTAAAATATTCCTTGAAGTACGAGGATGGTTCTTACGGGGAGAAATATTGTAAAAAAAAAAAAAACCTGAAAAAGTCTAAAAACAACAATTTTCTATACTCCCATACAAAAGATTTGTGATAATACTTATAATGTCGGTAGGGGTAGGGTAGGGGTTGGGTAGGGGTAGGGGTAGGGTAAGGGTAGGGTAGGGGTAGGGTAGGGGTAGGGTAGGGGTAGGGTAGGGGTAGGGTAGGGGTAGGGTAGGGGTAGGGTAGGGGTAGGGTAGGGGTAGGGTAGGGGTAGGGTAGGGGTAGGGTAGGGGTAGGGTAGGGGTAGGGTAGGGGTAGGGTAGGGGTAGGGTAGGGGTAGGGTAGGGGTAGGGTAGGGGTAGGGTAGGGGTAGGGTAGGGTAGGGGTAGGGTAGGGTAGGGTAGGATAGGGGTAGGGTAGGGGTAGGGTAGGGGTAGGGTAGGTGTAGGGTAGGGGTAGGGTAGGGTAGGGTAGGGTAGGGGTAGGATACCACGCGAACGAAGTCGTGGCGGGTCAGCTAGTTCTTAATATAAATCAATAAGTGGTTTAGTTTTATGCCATACAATGAAGCAGGAGGGGAAGTACCAGAAATATTGAAATGTGGTAATGATTGAGTTTATTTTGTTATTTATTTATTTAGATAAGTACAGAGTTGTAATAAGGTGGGTTGAATACGGAGTTGGAGTTCATTTTGTTGTGTGTTTGTTTGTTTATTTACAATTAAGGCACACCAACAACACATTTACAAAGATAAAATATTAGAGTAGACAATCAGAACTCTTCAATACTTTGTAAATACATCATTTATATAAGGTGTTACCAAAATATCTGCCACGGATTTAATGGGAGGTAGTATTGTGTTTAAAGATTACAATAGTGAAGAAATTTCATACCCCAGAATAGTTAATTCAATTTGAGAAAATAAAGTAATTTAATAAACATTGACTCTAGTCTGCATAACGCGGTTCCCAAATTAAAAAAAATATGACACATTATCAATAATTTATCTTTACTATTGTAATCTATAACACAATACTACTTTCCATTAAATCCGTGGCAGATATTTTGGTAACACCTTATATAATTGGACAACTTTTTTATATACAGGCAAACAATGATGAGGTGTACAAAGAAAGAAAGCTGAGGATTAGAGGAATTAGGCGATTATCAAACTGCACCGTCGCATACCGCGGCGCCGCAGATTTTAACATTTTTTTTTTTTTTTCGGAAGTGCGTCTCGCAGTTCAGCCAAGATGCTGTTTACTGCTTAATCGGTCAACTCAGTGGATGCCTCTCAATTAAGGCCTCCAGCCAGAGCATAAGTCTATTAAAAACTAAGCGACAGCGCGCTAAGGGCATCCCCTTTGGGGTACGGACCTCGGCTTAGGGCGTCCCTGGGGCAGCAAGTGGGACAGGCTGGATCTATCATCTAACATCACATAGAAGTATCTTAATTTATATTGAAAACACGCCTCCCGCACGTCTGACGCGTTAAGCGCGATGTTGGAATCTGCGGCCCCGCGCTACGCGACGGTGCGCGGTGCAGTATGATAATCACTATAGGGTTTGCAATTTTTTGCTCTTTCTCTTCCCCATTCCCTTTTTTGCATATGAAAACAAAAATTTCCTTTTATTAATTCAACAGCTCAGATTTTGTCTCACCTGATTATGTAGCACAGCATTGATGAGATCTAGTCTCTGTTCATACACAGGCAACTTCTCTCTAAACTTCACAAGCTCTGGATTGTATTGTGTGTTAGGAACCTGAAACCATAAAGATAAATAGAATAAGAAAGAGAAAGAATAAGACAAACTATAGACAAACAGGGTCTATGTTTTAAAACTTTTTGGTTTTCTTTTGAACAAAATATGATAGGAAATTAGGTGTAAAGAAAACAATATAAGGTGGATTGGTTTCTTAATGATGCTTCTCAAATATGAATTAGTTTATACCTGCTTTCAAAATTTCATTTTTATAGTAACGAAAATAATTACAGTTTTAATGCCTATCTGCTATATTTGATTATATTTTTTCTAATTTAAGGTTTGATGTTTTTTTAATTTTTTGTATGGGCAGTGCTTTGTGGTTCACACTACCTTGCCAATCAGTTTTTTATAAATTAAATGAAGACTGGTCTGGTCTGATTGGCTGTCAGTTTCACTTATGGTTATTCATTCTGTTTTATTTAGCTGTAAGTCTTTCATAGTTCAATAGTAAATAAATAGTTATATTTTTTGTAGGTTGTAGGATTTTTTACACAAATCTATGATGGAATACCTGTGCAACTCCATTGTTAAGCTGTCCCATAGTCTTATGTGTAAGTTGAGGACTTCTCTCTTTCTCCGGACAGCTGCTGAGGTCATCCTTCTCCTTGCTCGTGATCGGGAACGCATTGCACAGCTCCGCAATACTACAGCGCATGTTTGAGTCCAAGATGAGTTTGGCATCATTCTGAATTATTGTTGAACCAATTCTTTTGTATATTGTGAGGTAGCGGTTTACACCTGGAAGGAGGTTATAAATTTTACTATAGTGGCTTTTGTTTTATGAAGAAATAACTGTTAATGTAGCAATAATTGTAAAGTGCAATAAACATTAAAGTTCATTAGACTTTATCCCATTAAGGTATGCTGTCATTTGTATACAAATAAATCAATAAAGTTGATTAGATATGAGTGTTGTACCTTTAATAGTTCTTTTACAATAATTTTGTTATTGCACAATAAATTGTAAGGGAATAGAAACATTTAATTTAAAAGTAATGTGGGAAAAACCCTCATCTAAGTATGATAATTTAATCTGTTCATACAGTATGCTTCATGAAGAAGGTTTAAAAGAGAAGAAAATGTAACTGAAGTCTTAATTAAATAATCGCACAATCCAGTCATCTATTTCGCAACTAGTGGTAAATAACAAAATTATATTTAAAATGTATAAAACATAACACCTTGATTGATAAAAAATGAATATAAATAAAAAGCACTAGTCAATGAAATAGTACATTTGATAATATTGTACAAAAATCAAAATATGTTTTTCGTATCAACAACATACCTTTCCCGCGCGATTTCGACTTTAGACCTAGTTTGGCAACTGTCTCGTGGATGAATCCACGCTCCTGAGCCGATAGGAACGTCGGGAACTTAAGTTCAGTCTCATTTTCATCACTTATGAACTTATCCAACTGAATCTTCAGTGCTATGCTCACAGATTCTGCTATCGGGAAATGTTTATTTCCATGACGCTTTCCTTTTTTAGAACTCATTATAACACTTTACGCTATACTATTCACAATATCCTATACCTAAACTATAGTCGAACTATTGTTTACATAAGCAAATTATTAACAAGAGCGAAGAAATATTTAGATGAAAGAAAAACCGAAACGAATACTGTTCCACTTTCTTGATGCTAGGGAGAGGAGCGCTAAGGAAAGGAGTGAGGCGGCCCTCAATTTAACTCGAGTACTTTTAGTCGATTTGACATAAACATAAAAATAAATTGATGGAAAGTTTGAAAGAAAATCAGAAAACTATATTCTTTTTGTAATTTACAAACTTGAATACTAAAATCGAATCGCCTAAACTGGCGATCAACAAATTTGATTTATGGCAAATTTTGGCAAAGAATCCCGAAGAAAAAATCCAAAAAATCTATGCCAGAGAGTAAAAAAGGTCCATCCATTTTTGCAGACTTTTTCTTTTGTGGATTAGCCGGTTATTGCAATGTAAATCCGGTGGGTAATATTTTCAATTTATTCTACAAGTTTTAGACGATTTACAATCGTTATCATCATTGCCAATATTACATCACTTGGGCCGTAAATAAATGTCAGTTTACGAATGAAGCGTTGTAAAAAAATGTTGATGTTCCAGCTTGGTTCCAGCGTATTTTGTTTGCTTTTCTTTAGCATATCACTGATATAAAAATTGCTAGCCGACTTTGCAGGTAGGATCTCAGGTTTTCTTTATATTTCAGTTTATCTAAGAAGTAGCTATAACTTCTTAGATAAACTGAGGGTCTGGGGTGAATTAACGCAAAAAAATGTCTATTTAACCTGTGCCGTGTCAAGACATGATGCTTGGTCATGTCACTCTACTCTCTACACTACTAAACTCAAAACTGACTGTCAGTCTGTCAGTTGTCAAAATAATTCAACACGTGAAGGACGGAAGAAGGAAAGAAAATAAGGAATCATCAACCGTGTGAGATTAGATTAAAAACTGTTGTATTCAATTCCTGATGTAATTTATCAAAATGCCGAAAAATATTAAGCATTTAGTGGTCGACACTACGGCGTTCATAAAGGCAGCTGGCTTGCAAGACATCGCTGATAACGTATACACCGTGCAAGAGGTTATTGATGAAATCACGAATGATAGACAACGCAGAAAGCTTGTAGTGCTCCCTTACGATCTCATCGTGAAAGATGTCTTCACTGAAAACATTAAATTCATCACAGACTTCTCCAAAAAGACCGGCGATTACCGCAGTCTCTCTGCCACCGACATTAAAGTCATGGCGTTAACATACCAATTGGAGAAAGAAAAACTAGGCACTGAACATTTGAAAACTGATCCAACTGCCCAAAAAATTGTCAAAGTCACTGGATTATCAAACTACAACACAAACGCAAATGTGAATTCGGAAGGAAGATCAGAAAATGTCAACCAAGAAACTGGTGAACCAACAGAAATCAAAGATGAAGAAACCGGTGAAGCGAAAATTGAAATAGTAGATACAACTGTACCTAAAACAGAGGACATAACTATAAATGTAGCAAATAATAGTAATGTAAACGATGAAGAAGATGCAGAAGAAATATCTGAACAAATAAAAAATATGGATATACAAGAAGAAAATATTGATGATATCATGGTCAAAGTGTCTGAGGATGACGAGGAATCAGCAGATGATGAGGACTCAGATAGTGATGGTGGTGAATGGATCACACCTGGCAATGTTGCAGAGAAAAGGAAAGAAATGGAAATGGGAGAATTTGAAGAAAAATCTGTTGAAGTAGCTTGTATAACTTCAGACTTTGCCATGCAGAATGTCCTCAAGCAGATGGGCCTCAATGTAACCTCAATAGACGGACGGATCATCAGACAGCTACGTACATTCATCTTTCGTTGCACAACATGCTTCAAAACTACAAGTGTGATGACCAAAATGTTTTGTCCTAAATGTGGACACTCTACTTTGAAAAAAGTTGGAGTAAGCATCGATGACGATGGGGTGCAGCACATTCACATAAATGGACGTAAACCTCTGACAGCTCGAGGTAAAAAGTTCAGTCTGCCCACACCTAAAGGAGGTCAACACTTCCAATACCCAATCCTTACAGAAGACCAACACATTCACAAGAGGTTCGCCACTAAATTGGCGAGAGGCAAAACTAATGCAATGGACCCTGATTATACAGCAGGATTCTCACCATTTGCTATGAGGGATGTTAACTCCAAATCTGCTGTTTTAGGAGTAAGAGCTAATAAGCAGGAACTAAAATATTGGATGAAAAACTGTTGCAAGGGAAAGAAGAAATAATTTTAAGCTTTTCGGTCAGGCCTAATTTATAAGCCAATTTTTGTATATAGTAATAAAAAAATATGTCATAAAATATAGTATATTCTTATTTTAACTGATACATTGTTTAAATGGCCACCTATATTAAATAACAACAATTGTATACATGATGTGCAATTCAAGTACTATTTTGATACTTTGTCATCAATCCACTTGAACACTGATTCCATACATGAATATGACGTCATTTCGTGTTTTTGATGACCTGCAAAATAAACAGATGTAAGATTATACTAGTTTTTTTTAGTATAAAGATATAAATTCATGCAGTAATGATGGTGATCTGACCTGCTGAAACTCTTGGAATGTCAAATTCAGGTGTGTTCATTGGCGTATCCAGTGGGGATTGACTTGATATCCAGTTCCTAGCCGCCTACAAAAACATAAAATAGTAATGAATAAGGCCAAGGTTTTATACCTGAGTAAGTATGTATGTAAATGTAGTGTATGTTCCTATGAGATAAACTGTTTAAATTAAGAACACCACAGTTATATCATATTTTAGTAGGTCTTAATATGTTTTGTCAGTCAAGACGCATTTAGACATTAAAATAACCAACTCCCAAGTGTTACAGTAGCTAGCTCCATCACCTATTACGAAATCACAAAATTCAACTTACATCTTTCATATGCTTAGTAATCTGTATATTTGAATACACATGGACAGAGTCGGTGAAGGCTATTGCTTTCACCCTCTTCTCAAATTCATCTTTTAGCTGATCAGCTAACGTAACGGTCAATACTCCTCCGTAACTATGAGCAACAATTGCTATTGAAGTTGCTTTCGTATTTTTGACAAACGTTTTCCATACGTAATTGATATGTTCTTCTCCAGAACTACTGTTTGGTATCTTCTGGCCATTTGGTAGACAGTTATCGTTAGGATTTAGTACCATTACTCCATAACCTTTTTCTAGGGCTTTCTTGATGTAGGGTATTTGTGTACCCATATCTAAGTTATCATTGATTATGAGACTGAAATAAAAATCATACATTTATTTAAATTAAGAAAAAATGCAGCAAGTTATTTATGTGTCTAACAAATTATGCTTACGATCTAGCCCACTGTCCTGCTCGAACTGCACCAGATCCATGAATTAGAATCACCAAAACGTCCTTCAGGTCATAATCCTTTGACACAAAGATAAATGTTCCTTTATTGGAGTCTTTGGGCACCGACAACCTTGTCAGTTTCTGATCAGCTTCCATTAAATGGTACACATATTCTGTGACCGCATTCCCAAGCTCCTCGTAATGCGCCTGGCACTCTTGATGTTGGTTACTAACATTGAATTGGAATGGTTCTTCAGTTGGCTGGCCATCAGCTCCTACTTTACGCAGTTGTCCTTCTGTGAAACAGTATTAAAATACATTTAATTATTTATTGTATTGCATTATTCATTGCTTGTTTTGCATTATAATTGATTTGTAAAACTGACATGAGTTTACTTTAACTGTCCCAGACAAAAATAGATAATATTGTAGTTGTATTCAGGGAAATACCCAAAATGACACAATAACATTATATAGTTTTATCTCATCTTTTTACCCCTTGAACTACAAAACCTGAGTGCTGATAAGGAAATATTGTTTACCAG
Organism: Caradrina clavipalpis; assembly: GCA_932526535.1. Taxonomy (NCBI): domain Eukaryota; kingdom Metazoa; phylum Arthropoda; class Insecta; order Lepidoptera; family Noctuidae; genus Caradrina; species Caradrina clavipalpis. The sequence goes on from OW052101.1 coordinate 2,105,792, forward strand.
TGTTGAAAGCGTATCCCAAGTTTTTCATTGTTTTTACCGCGTCCATTTTATCTAATTCTGTAGCACAGTGACTGCGACCGGAAGTTTGTGACCAATTTTGTTTTGGCGAAACAGTTGATGAGCAGAAAACTCGAACTTTACGTAAAAATTTGAGTGACATGGAGCAGAAGACAATATAAAGATGCACAAGCAACTCGGCACTTGAAATCACGTTAGGAATAACAATTAAGAAATGTGTATTTTATTGATAAAACACAATTTTAAAAACAAACAAAATTAATTTATTGCCATCTTATTTTGACGTTTGCTTTTAGTTCAGAAATGTTCTGTCATGTGTATAAGCTTCGTTGATTCATCCCAATCTAAAGTTATCCAATTTTAATATTAATATGATAAATCCGAATTTTCAAGATAATTTTAAATGACATAAATAAATATTACTATTAAAAATTCCCTTCCAAAGGCATTTTTTTTGTTTTATAAACCAAACTCCGAAGTGCAATATTTCTGAACGAAATATTGGCTTTTTTTTAGTCTTGTTATCTATTTCTATGCAAAAGAGTTTCAGTAAATATGTTCCTTGGTTTCATACATACTGCCTAGAAGAATACGTAAATCAATTGGGGGTAGGTAGATCAACATCTGGCAGAATCGTATGAATTGCTTAGCGACCCAGCACGACCTCACCTTACCTTTCCTTTCCCGAGAAAGGATTGAGATGTATCTCTAACACATACCATCACGCCTGTATTCCCCGATGGGTTAAGCAGAGGTGTACCAATGTACACCCACAGTCCGCCGGTATGTTTTAGATCCCATGCAAGAGGAGGTGAGCCTATTGCCATTAATCAGGCACAAATCCTAACTCAGAGCTGCTACTGAGAATTTCATAGAAAAACCGAATAACACTTTGATCAGACTGGGAATCGAAGCGAAGACCTCTAGCGCAGCACGCGGTAGCAGTCGCACTTAGGACCACTAGGCTAACGAAGCAGTTAAGATCTCTAAATTATAAAGCGTGATTTTATTTAGCGTGAATTCTGATGAGTTATAGAGATGAGATATTTAATGTTATGCAAAGCATTTGTATTTTATTCATTTACATAATAAAATATTATTCAACCGAAATGGCATCTAATGCCACTAAGTTGTAGTGCTACTATTACTTTCATCTCTTTTAGAGTTTGATAGTAGGGTAAAGTAAAAGAACTATAACATACTAATACACATACAATTTAATCATTATACCAATCTAAGAACAGTAAGCTGAATGACATGACTAACAAGAAGAAAAGTACATAAACCCTAAGCCCTGCATTCCGTTGTATCGCCTGCTTTATTTGATCATTGGCATCCTTAACATTCTCTGTGGACCCCACCACTGTGTTTGATATCCTGTCTATATCTTGCTCTTGTTGTAACACCTGGAAATATAAAGTATAAGAATGAATATAGAACATTATTAAGCAGCATCTGGTTAGACTGGAAACTGACCCTAACATAGTTGGGAAAAGGCTAAGCAAATCATGACAAAAGCAAAGGGAAATAAGTGCATAGTTTGTCCTCTTATTTTTTTTTTAGTATTTTTTCAAATAAGCAGGATATTAATTCAGACTTTCAAGTTTATGCTTTATCTCTTAAAATGTCTTTTTTTCTTTAGTGTTTTTCAGTATTTTTATTTTTTACAAATAATCAGGACATTAAAATAAAATTGAAAGAAAAGAGTGTCCATGGAGTTTCTTGCTCGTTCTTCTCCATAGAGGCCTACGTTTTGGAACAAGCAACTAGCTTCAACTTGTTACTGTAACTTCTTGACAATTCAAAAGTGCCTGTAAATAGTCTAATTGAAATAAATGCTTTGACTTTGACTAATTCTGACTTGCAAGTTTATGCTTCATCTGTAACAGTCAAAAGTAAAAAAATATTTTAAATCACCTTTTCAGTAAATATTTCCTGTAGCTCTGCAATGTGAAGCACTTTGCTTTCTATTGCTTTCACCTCCTCCGTCATGCTATTCAGCTCGTTCAGGAGCTGCACATTCTCCGATTCAAACATCTGTAGCTCCTCAGCACTCAGCTCCTCATCAGCGAGGACAGCAACCTCATTCTCACACAAATCCATCTTCTTTACAGTATCAGTTTCCTCCAATTCTTCAATATCTTTGTCTAAAACTTTTTCAGTCTCCTTTTCTGCTACTTTGTCCGTGATAAATGGGTTGGAAATGATTGATTTGGTCTGTGGCAGCTCCAAGCGCGACAGTTTCCTCATCACTAAAGTGCGTTTTACTCGCAAAGCTTTAAGCTCACTGTGTATTTTACACACAGCTTTCAAGTACATGTCTATGAGATCAGCAACTGCTTCCATGTATTCTTTCATCTGTGGAGCTGCTGTTACCTTGCGATTGTCATTCCTGAACTCCTTTAGTAAGTGAGAGCAGGTATTGATTATCCTCTGGGCTCCTGTGTCTATTTGGTCTCTCTCTGCGTCGGTCATCTGATCCTCGACAACATTATCGTAGAAGCTCAAGTACTTCTCGCGGTGCTCTAACAGAAAGTCTCGTAGTCTCGTAATTTGTGAAGTTATATCCTTCGCAGTTATCATGAAAGCTGTTTTCGGCTTAGTTCGAAGTATGCGCTGTTTATCATCGCTAGTAGGGCTTTGTATACCAAAAGCTTTGTTCCGTGTTTTCACAGTCTTTATATAGGCTCGGAATAGCGGCGTGATATCCATTTTGGTATCTAATTCGCATAGAATTGATGGAGAAATCAATTGTATGTGTATATTTCACTTACACGTTCCCAGCTGTGTTGTATTGATAATTTCGAAATGGTAATGACATTTGACATTTATCTTGTTCAGATACACACACCACGCCACACAGTTATTGATTTTCTCAAAGATTAATGCTCCAGATACTGAAAACTTAGCTCTGATGATCTGGAACGCACCTGACAGTTGTTTTTGTTTTTTAATTTAGGTTTTTATTATCTGTGGATTGATTTTACAATACAAAAGAAAAGCAGCAAAATAGAAAATTTTCCATTGTTTTGTACTAAAATACGGTAAAATATCGCAAAAGACAAACAATTAAGATGGGATCAACTGCTGGTAACGGACATAAGAGCCAACATTCTATACCTATTGATATTTTAGATGACCTGTGCAGGTAGGTTGCTTTTCTTTTACGATCAAAGTATTGTGGTTTTGTGTTTGTTGTGTGGTAAACACTCCATACATTATTTGTAAATATTATGTTTACATGACCAATATAGAACTATGGTAACGCAGTTTCCTGCCTTGTTTTTATTTTTCAAATTTCATTAATTACACCATGTTAAAAATAATAATACGTAATGAACCTCGTGAAGGCCGAGAATGATAAGAAGATCAAGTATCTTGACTTGGCTCGCGAGGTTGTCGACATGTGGGATGTGGACTCAGCGATCATTGTGCCGATAGTCGTTTCAGCCAATGGCTTAATTGCCAAGAGCCTCGACCAACATCTTAGGAGGCTCTCGTTGGGCGGCTGGATCAAGGGCTTGATTCAGAAAGCGGTTCTCCTAGACACGGCGCGTATAGTTAGGAGATTCCTTTCTCAGGAGCCCTGACCACCGGTGGCTTGGACCCTGTTCCCGACGCCGGTGGGCTACAATATTTTATATTTTTAAATGTTTTTATATTTTTTACTAATATTTAAAAATGTAATTTATATGTTTGATTAATTTAATAAATGGAATAATACGTAAATCCAGTAACACATGTAACTAACTGATCCAAAAAACATTCTCGAGTTAACTTTCTAACATATATTTATTTCCTCTCCTCTAAAAGTCTAAAATTAACTGTAATAATTCATACTAGAAGTGGAATGAGGAACTTGACACAAAACACTCAACAGAATTCTACAAACCCCTAGAATAAGAATTGAGGTCACAAGCAATCCTTATGTCCAAAATGTCAACAAAGATAATCTGAAATGTCTATTTACTTGAAACTGATTGTTGTACAATCAAATAGGCCTTTCGGCACTACCTCTTGAGCTGACCTTTTGACTAGTCCTGGGCCAAAGAATCAACATTGCCATACAATGTGGCAATGCTACCAGCCTTTTGGACACTTTGTCTCATTGACAGCGATGTACTGATGACTGTACATAGTTTGTTTTATTATTGTTTAGGTAAGTTCTATGTTTGAAAAATAAACACTTTATGTGACCTCTTGGCTATATATATAAAATATCATAATAATTAGCCAGTACTCTCCCACTGCTGGGCCAAGGACTCCCTTCTTTTTTCCCCATCTGTCATGACACTCTGCAACGTGATGCCAAATCTAATAGAAGCTGTGCGAGTCATCCCACCATCTCCTTTATGGTGTGCTAGGTTCCCATCTCACTTGCCATTAATAACGAAGTCATATTAAAATTTTACTATTTTTAGCCCATTTTGTGCTTAGACCTAAAATTGTGATTATCAAGGAACACAACTTCAATAAGTAATTATTAGAACATTTTATCTTAATTTCAGCCGCTTCATCATTAACTTGCCGCCAGAAGACCGCGGGAATCTGGTGCGAATATGCTTCCAAATAGAGTTGGCACACTGGTTCTACTTAGATTATTATTGTACTGATGAGACCACCAGGCTAAACCCCTGTGGTATTAGGGAGTTTGCGGCACATATATTTCAAGTAAGTCAATGTCCTTTCACAGCAAGTTATTGAAAATTCAGGACATGAAGTTTCCTGGCATTATTGTTGACGACACGGCTGGCGCAGTGGCCGAGCGATCGACTGCTGCGCTGCATGTCGCGGTTTCGATTCCCGCACGGAACAAATATTTGTATGACCTACAGATAGTTGTTCCGGGTCTGGCTGTTTATGTATGTGAGTTTATATGTTTGTAAACGCACTCACGACACAGGAAAAATTCCTAATGGGGGCAACTTTTTTAAAAAAAAAGAAAAAAAGATTATAAAATGTGTAATATTTTTGGGCTGACACAAGCATGTAATAGTTTCTCAGTAACAGCCTAGACTAGAACCTCATTTTTTCCTTGTCTCATGCCTCCTATTTATTGGGACTGCTACTGATACATAACTGGCGAAGCTACAACTATGATACACTTCTGGACACATCTATTGGCCCACCTTAGAGTTTAGGTTTCGATGGCCCCTACCGAAATATGATTGCTAGATTGAAGAAAAACTGTTGATGCAGTTTTAAACCTGATACATTTTACCATCTTTTTCGATCGTATTGTTTTAAATTTGAATTCAGAATACCATACGACATGGAGCTACGCCTAACAAGTCGGATATGCGCCTTGTTAAAGGCAATTGATTTTTTAATAAAAAACATGTTTTATCAAATAAAGGTTTAATTTAATAACGCATGTTGCCTCCATGGGCATCTACCACAGCTCTCATACGATTAGGCATAGAGTTTATCAACCGCTCTATGAAATTTTGAGGGATCATCTCCCATCCCTCTTCTATGGCAGTTTTCAACTCCTGCATCGTCTGGGCAACTGGCTGACGAGCCCTAACACGTCTTTTTAGCTCGTCCCACATGTGCTCAATGGGGTTCATGTCTGGGCTTTTGGCTGGCCAGTCCCTAACTGTGATGTTCACATCCCGAAAATATTCCCTGACGATGCCGGCCGCATGGGCTCTTGCATTATCATGCATAAAAAGGAAATTTGGGCCCACATAGTCCGCGTATGGTATTACGTGAGGTTCTAAGCACTCAACATTAAATGATGAATGTACCTTTCAGCATTTAATGTTGGCAGCCGTGGTCCTGTAACAACCTCAAGTTGAGTTTTGCCGCTCGCGGATATACCGCCCCAGACAGTCCATGAGCCACCGCTATAAGCAACCCTCTCTTCAAAGCAGAATTGTGCGAAACGCTCTCCCTTACGTCGGTAGACCTTCTTCCTTCCATCATTGCCATGTAACACAATTTTAGACTCATCAGAAAAGAGTACACGGCTCCAATCTTGCTGTGTCCAATTTAAATGACTGCGTGCGAAATGAAGGCGCGCTGTTCGGTGGGCTCGCGTTAGTTTGGGCCTATTAGCTGGCTCGTGTGGTACCATATCACGTTCTTTTAACCTTCTCCGAACAGTTCGAGCGCTCACAGATACTCCGTGGAAGTCGCGAAGTTGGTTTTGTATCTCAATGGAGGTAAGGTGACGATTTCTCAAGCTGGTCGTCACGATGAATCGATCCTGCCTTTCAGTTGTGACCCGAGATCGTGGCCTTCCTTGGCGACGAACAAAGCCGCTAGTCTCTAGGTACCTCCGATAAACATTTCGGACCGCAGATCGACTTAAATTAAGTTGAGCACTCACGTTTCTTTGGCTGTGTCCGGCCGGAATAAGTGCCACAGCTTGGGCGGCGACTTCAGGTGAAGTATCCATAAATTATTGATAGAACCTCACCTTAATGTTAAGAATAAGTAATGTTTGTTGCAAAACCAAAGATATCAATCACTTTTTCAAGAATTAAATCCAAGTAAACCAATAAAACCAAGTTTTCTTAGTATTCGATTGTTTGATATCAACAAACAGGCTTCAAATTGTCTTTTGTTTCTTTAAATTCTGTGATCGAAATTCAAAAAAAGACCATTGAATGAAATTGTGAATGTGCCAGGTTCAAAACTGCATAAAAACTTTTTGCTCGACCTAATATAAAATTTTAGCTAGGATCAAACGAAACTGAAAATACAAGGTGGGCCAATAGATGTGTCCAGAAGTGTATTTTATGCAGTGTTACCTATCAGTGCTTAGGCTCTGGAAGGTAGTAGACTCGCAATAGGTACTACGAGTATAAAAAGATGCAGCAGAAAGAAGACCTTATATGGAGGCATAAAAATTACTTTTCCAAAATTCACATTAAATTTTGAATGGAGTTGTAAGTATTAAATGGAATTCCAGCACGTCCCGCAACTCCGCGAGCACGTGAGCAGTCTGGACGCGGTGCTGGACAACTGGCGCGAGTACAAGCAGACCGTGCCGACGTACGGCGCCATCTTGCTGGACACCGACCTGTCGCATGTGCTGCTGGTGCAGTCCTACTGGACCAAGGCCTCCTGGGGCTTCCCCAAGGGGAAGGTCAATGAGGATGAGGAGCCGTGGAAGTGTGCTGCCAGAGAGGTGAGGCAACTTATTGATACTGCTTACATTATATCTAGGAGAAACTGCAGTCGCAGGTCGGGTGCGCAGTACTCGTAACCGGCGTACTTGTATGACCAGATGTATGAACGTGGAAAATATAACTTTATTTACTACACGAAAAGACACACATTTCATTGTTTGAATTCAGAATATGTTGCTTCTCACAATTAAATGTGTATCTTTTCGTGTAGTAAATAAAGTTATATTTTGAGTAGCTCTAATAAAAGGTGCGTCGCGTCGCGTCTTATTGTGAACTGACCCTAATTGGTTTACTGTAATTACCTATTAATGTCAACCATCTTATCTTGTCCCCAGGTACTTGAAGAAACTGGCTTCGACATCAGTAAGCTTATAAACAAGAACGACTACATAGAAGCTATAATACATGAACAAATTGTCCGCCTATACATTATTGGGTTCATTCCCAGAGATACCAAATTCCAGCCGAGAACAAGGAACGAGATAAAGGCCTGTGAGTGGTTCCCATTGGCTGATCTACCGGCCAATAAGAAAGATATGACGCCTAAACTCAAGATGGGAGTAAGTCCTAACGCGTTCTTCATGGTGCTACCGTTCGTTAAACGCATGCGGCGTTGGGTCGCAGAAAGGAACTCGAAAGTGTTCACTAATACTAGACGAACACGTCACAAATCTATGGGAGACATAGAATCTACTTCTAGTACTAAACCTAAAGCCAAATCTATTTCTCAGGGGCTACAGAATGAAATACAGGAATATCAACAATTAAATTGCAATTCTGTCCCAAAACCGTACAAGAATCATGGGAACGGTAATGGCAATGGGAATGGCTATGGTAACGGCAATGGCAATAGCTACGGTAACGGCAATGGCTACGGCAACGGCAATGTAAACGGCTACGGGAATGGCACCGGGAATGGCCACGGAAATGGCAACGGGAATAACCACGGTAATGGTCATAACATCAACATACATGGTAATGGCCAAGGAAATGGCAATGGGCACGGTAATAGCCATGGCAACAGCCATAGTAATAGCAATAGCCACAGCAACAGCCATGGGAACAGTCACGGCAGTGGTGCCAAAAATACTCCGAACCCAAATGGTTCCAGAAAGGAGAGGAAGGTTGCTAAGCGACAATTGTTTACTCCGCAGAACACTCATCCAACTAATAACAGCTTCTCTCCTGTACAGAAAGAAGCTAGTCCTAAAAAAGAATCTCAAGACGAGAATGTTTTCTTCAACTTCGTGGCTCCGTCTTGGGCTAACTTCAAGTTTGATAGACGGGCCATCCTCGACTGCCTTACTTGAGCGTAAGGCGGTGGAACTTTGGCTCCAATTCGTAGATCACGTTGACTTCCTACTTCTATTTTGACATTATTTGTAATTATAGTAACAAAGCAGATTCACTATTTGTTTTATTTACAAGATCTTATGTCTCGCAATTTCGCATGGCTAGTAAGCCTGCGACATTACATTTCCGCTCGACTGCAAGAGACAAGAAAATGCAGCAATAAAATAAAAATATTTCAAAAAAATATTTTATTATCAAAAACACTAATTTAGCTCAAACTATTATTTACAAAGTCAAATAGATCTAGTATTGACGCACATTTCTGGAGCTTCTGAATTGAGAATAAAGCCTGAAGACCTGCTTACCTCATGAATAATAGAATGTCTATATTTTTCTGTAGCTTATTTTATAATAGATCTCAAGTAACTTATTCTTGTATCCTAAGTTTCTAAACCATACTCATTCCAAATTTTATTTCGTATGGTGTTATTAAACTGCTCCAATGTCCTTCAAAAAGACAGGTTCATAGCAGTCATTTCTAGTTTTCATTATAGTATTTCTGACTTTGACTTTCAGCCAATATTCAGCCTGTTGGTAAATCATAGGCATCTTGCTATAACAACATAGATATGGCAACTCTTCCATATGCATACGCATTATTTCTGTATGACTTGCTTCTCGATTTTCTCCTGTTGTTCTTCAGACTGTAACTGTTGTAAGGTAAGCAGTGACACTCCTAACTGATCCTCTCTTGTGAATGGTTGTGCCATCTGCCGGAGCCAGCGTTTGCAGATCTGGGGATTTTGAGAGCATACAATTAAAGGTGATGCATGTGAAAACGAAAATTGCTTTTACTGATTTTTCTGATGAATCTTAATACCTCTAAAATAGCGTTTGTGATTTTATTGAGCTTAAATGGCCTATGGCCGAAAATGATGAAAGAAGAAAAATTTGGCCAGGTAGTGTTTCGAGGTGAGCTGACATGAAATTATATTTAAAGCACAGTCAGGCAATCTTGGAGTTAGATCTAATTTTTAGATAGACAGCCTAATAATTGAAGAAAAGCTTCTTCTTTATCGTGTGGGCAGTAAGTTCTAACGACCCCTCTAGACCCCTAGTATCAGAGTTTCTGAACCCGCCTCAAGGGCCTCTGACATGGTTACCGATGTCAGTGATGTCCAAGATAAACTAAGAAAGTACATATAAATTAGAAAAAGTCAGATTGGAAGAGAGAAGTTTCTTCTAAATAATCTCCTCTTTTTTCCTCACTGAAGTCTCTAACTTCCGCAATAAAGCCTCTAGATTCCTCACAGTAAACCTCCTAGTGCCCTCCGTACCTGTACAGCCTCCTCAGTGCTGAGGTTGCAGAGCGAATCCTTGAGATGCTCCTGAATCCAGCGCGGCAGCTTGGTGCGCTTGTCCGCGCGACTGAAACGCTTGTCCGCGAATATCATTATGCCGTAGTCTGTCTTGCCTCTGCAAGTATCAAGAAAGTATTTGTAACAAAAAGTTGGGATGATTGCTCACACATACATACATAAACTCGCGCCTTTTTCCCATGGGGGTAGGCGGAAGTCACAGAACGCCACCTGCTACGATTCTCACAAACTCCTTCCGCCTCGTCCACATTCATACATCTGATCATACAAGCACGCTGGTTACGAGTACTGCGCATCTGACCTTTCTGAAGAACCTCATAAAGGCCAAGGTAGGACTTTCTAGGCCTAGGGTGTCCCCTCCTGGATTTGCCACTCACATCTTTCATATAAATGCCATTTGTAAGTCGCCTTTCACTCATCCTCTCAACATGACCGAACAATACATCCTCTATGCCCAGTTGAAAAGTATTAATAAATTGATTGCCTTTTGTAAGGTAAATATGCTGGTAAGTTATTTTTATATTTAACAATGATGGGCTTCTATGATAATGCTTCTATAATAAATAAAACATGCACCGGTGGTTAAGGCAATCAAATGGATTAATATTATCTCGCAAGATTTAGATGTTTTTAGTTGTACATTGGCGGAATTCGAAAGGACGACACTTTCCTATTTGTCAAGATAGAAGTGTGACGTTAGGAGTTTTTTGTTGTTTGATTGTCGAATTAGGTTAGCCTGTAAGGACAATTTTTAACATGTATTTAAATAAATAAATAAATAATTATTTTTTGTTTACCATAAACTTGAAAAGGTCGTTGTACTAATCATTATGAACAACTTTTGACTAGTCGAAACCAGAAATCGTGACAAGGAAAACTGCTAATCCAGCTATTTCTTATTTTAGGGTTGGTGCATTGGTACGATCCGAAGGATTCCTGTAATTTTGGGAACAACTTTGGAGTTCATTTTTTTTAGTTGAGTAATTATTAATGGAATAGTAAAACTTACCTCAACGCTCTGCCGACGCACTGCGCAGCATGACGCATCGCATCAAACGTTAGGAAGTCATTTTCTCGTATCTGTAATAAACATGGTAGTCAGATGTCAGCTAACATAGTCATATAAAACGGGTTTATACGAACACTTCATGAAGCCGAAAAGTTATAATGTTCGTCCCATCATTGCGATATTTTTTTTTGCTTAGATTACACTACCACTGCCTCGTTAGCCTAGTGGTTCTATGCGCGACTGCTACGCTAGAGGTCCCGGGTTCGATTCCCAGGTCGAGCAAAAAGTGTTACTGGGTTTTTCTATGAAATTCTCAGTAGCAGCTCGGAGTTTGGATTTGTGCCCGGTTAGTGGCAATAGGCTCGCCCCCTATTACATGGGACCTAAATATACCGGCGAACTGTGGTTGTGCATTGGTACACCTCTGCCTAACCCTTCTGGGAATACAGGCGTGATGGTATATACTACCACTACCTAGGTATCTTCTGGTTACGGTGATTTTTAACGTCAAAGTACCACTGTTCGAAACCGCGACATGTAGCGCAGTAACCAATCTCTCAGCTACTGCGCCAATCGTTTCGTCGATCGGCATATTGCAAGGTATATGTTGATGTGTATGTGTATATTGTTCCTAAATAAAAGACTTATATAATACTAGCGGGCCCGGCAGGCGTTTTCCTGCTCTAATAATCGGTACAAAAATCCAAGTCCAACCTACCCTACCACACTGTACCTTACTATCTACCTACCTATGTCCGTCTCCTGATCCTAAGCTACCTCCCCACCAATTTTTAGCCAAATCGGTTCAGCCGTTCTTGAGTTATAAATAGTGTAACTAACTTTCTTTTATATATAGACTAGCTGACCCGCCACGACTTCGTTCGCGTGGTATCCTACCCCTACCCTACCCTACCCCTACTCTACCCCTACCCTACCCTCTCAACTATCCTATCTCTCAAGTTGGATCGAACTGCACATGGTGTGCGAATTTTATTATAATCGGTTAAGTGATTAAGGAGTCCATTGAGGACAAACATTGTGACACGAGATTTATATATATTAAGATAAGATAGATTAGAGCGTGTGCTCACCTGGAACTGGTCCCGGAGGTAGTCGAGCCGCGCCTTGAGGATGCGGCTCTGCGTGAAGACGTAGGGGATGCCGAACATGAGCACGGCCCGGCCCAGGTGGTGGTCGAAGTCCACGCCCTCCGACACCTTGCCGCGGGCCACCGACAGCAGCACCGCGCCGCGACCGCTCTCGCACGCCTAAGGGAGGACGTTAGCTTGTGTTCTATATTACACATTTTATTTTAAATATTCATCATCATCTTAAAATATTGTTGTTCGGTCTCGGAACTGTGGGTGATGTCGTACTTTATGGTTCAGGGACAGCAACACGCCGGCTGACGCTGAAAACCAGCGCTGTGGTTCCGTGTCTCGTGCACGGCTTTATGTTGAGCGTCAGCCTTTTCGCGCGGTAGTGGCGCATATAGATTATTGTTATTTTTATTTTTGTGTTGTGTGTCGCTTTCGCAATGAATAAATGGTTTTTCTTTCTTTCTTTCTTTCTATCTGCCTAGCCTTTCCCCAACTATGTTGGGGTCGGCTTCCAGTCTAACCGGATGCAACTGAATACCAGTGTTTTACATGGAGCGACTGCCTATCTGACCTCCATAACCCAATGCCTTTAAATATTGAGTTATATATACGTAAATATCCAATAAAATATAGCACACGAAAAAAAACAATACTGTTACGGATGGATAGGACATCGTAACCAGCACGTTTACTATGAATTTAGCACATGATTTTAGACAAGAAAACAGCTGTTCCAAAGTGTAACACCTACATAATCAAAATGCTTGAAACAGCTGTTTTTTTTTTTGTAATCGACGAAGTAAGTTAACTCTGGGGTCTAGAATTATGTACAGAATCCTTGGGTAAGTCTTAGTAACGATGTCCCTTCAACCGCGTATACCTTTATATAATTAATAAGCGCGAAGCTAGTTTCGGCGGAGTCCTGCGTCTCGATGAACAGCAGCTTGTGTCTCTGCAGGCTCGCCACCACGCCCTGGTCGTACCAGGCGCCCACCACGCTCTCCAGGTACAGGTACGACGTGAAGAAACACACCACGCCGTCAGGTACTGCTGCTGATATCTGCAACATAATGAATATTACTAGCTTCTGCTCGCGGCTTCGCGCGATTTTTTTTTACCCACGTCAAGTTACGTTTTCGGTTTCTGCTCCGCTCCCGTGTGTTGTAGCGTGATGTTTTGTCTATACCATGACGCCTGTATTCCCCGAAGGGTTAGGTAGAGGTGTACCAATTCACACCCACAGTTCGCCAGTATATTTATGTCCCATGTAATAGGGGGCCACAAACCGGGCACAAATCCAAACTCCGAGCTGCTACTGAGAATTTCATAGAAAAACGCAATAACATTTTTTGCCCGACCAGGGAATCGAACCCGGGACCCCTTGCACAGCAGTCGCACTTGCGACCACGAGACCAACGGGGCAGTCTTTTGCTAACGGGGATTTGTCTATATTACAAAGAGATAAAGTTTGTGAGGTTGTAGGAGGTAATCTCTGGATCTACTGAACCGATATTGAAAATAATTTTACCCATAGAAAGCCATGTTACGCGCATCACCGCAATAGCGAACATCACGCTACGACACACGAGACCGGAGCAGTAGCCAAAGAGGTAACGCGGGTGAAATAAGTCACGTGAACGAAGTTGCTGGTAGTTCGCTAGTATTTCAATAAACTGAACATACAGGAAACATTTTTAACCAGTGCGTAAATTTTGCCATAATAAACTTTAACACGTTTTATTAAACACGTATATTTTATTTTGATATGTCTTAGTACTAAAAAAAAAGTTATCGCTTACGAAACATGTTTACTTAAAAACCATATTTTATTGTCACTCGGCGCTAGCGCATTCCCCACCCCCTCACCCCAGCCATGCGCCCGGGCGGCGGACAAGAGTTGTCATTGATAGTATGGCGCATAGATTATGTCCATGTTTTGCTTATTTCAAACTCGGATAAGGATGAAATTTTTTTTTATTTTTTTTTTTAACTAAACACGTAAATGTTTTATATTACTGACACTAAACTACCAAAAAAAAATTTACGCACTGGTTAAAAACTTTTTCTGTATAATACTAAGTAATATTTACCTCTACAAGTAATTGTCCATAGTTTCTAATGACAGCCACATCTTCTCTTGTTTCGTACTTAGACGATATCGCCACCTGATCGCTGCCTTTTGATACTATCTGAAAACATTAAAAAAGTAAAAAATAGGGAAAATGTATCTGGGAGATAACATACCATTACGCCTGTATTTCCCGAAGGGTTACGCAGAGGTGTACCAATGCACACCCACAGTTCGCCGGTATGTTTAGGGACCAAGCAAAGCCTATTGCTATTAACTAGGTACAAATGCTACTGAAAATTTCATAGAAAAACCCAATAACACTGCTAGACCTGGGAATCGAACTCAAGACCGTAGCGTAGCAGTCGCGCTTAGGATTACTAGGCTAACGAAGCAGATCTGGTAGGTATTTTAACATAAGCTATTAGATGTGGAATAGGCCACAGTCTTCAACTTCTTGAAGGTACTTTTATTTACAACATATTTTTTCTTAACCCTGCCGTAGTCGCGCGGGCTACATAATTTAGTCCACGGTTGTTTAAGGACGCATTTGCAAATGTGATAAAAATAAGTAGTTTTTCGGTGTATTGTGCTGCAAAACGGAACTAAACCACATGTAACTAATAATTACCACAGATAGATTACTCCTTCATCTTTAAATCGTGGTAACTTTTTATTCGGATATTTTGATTTATAATATTTAAAAAAAATATTTCCGTTGCCACTTCACACGAAAATAACGATATCGTGTTGAGTTTTGGTTCATTTTTCTCCTATTTAATGACATAAACTTATTTATTTTTGAATATTTTATGAATGCAGACATGTTCAACTCAAAAAGTTAGTGTAAAGAATTATCAAAATGTTACAAAAAATATCAGAAAATAAATAAAAATCAAATCTATTTTTTCACTTATTTTGTTCTAATACGTGAATCTTAATGGATTGAATTAGGGGTCATTTTATTGGTCGCTTTCTTTGTTTATTCCAAAAACAATTGACATTGACATGACATGACATTTTAGTCTGCGCTCGGGCGCCGTCGTGGGTGGACACTGTGTCGCTTGTAAGCAGCAGCTCGTGTTGAAAAAGATCGCTGTACGAATAAAAAATAGTTGACATACCAAACTTGATACTTTAACATTTTATACGGTCCACACATCCAAGGAAAGATTTTATTCACAGTTTCTTATATTTTTGCTAGAAGTAAGTGGGGATCATAAATTCATATTTCGTTTCGGACTTTATGGAGTGACCTGAAGATGTACTTCCAAGTCTGCTGGTGGAACTAATAGACGAGTAGAGCTACGGGTTGAAGTTTAGAAACGTGCTGCCTCAATAGGGTTCCATGAAGTAGTGGGGGGGAAGAGGAGGGGAGGGGGGACCCATCCCCCTAACTTTGCTTGCCGGAAATGCGTATTTTTTTAAATGTTTTTTTAATCGTTTTGTCACAGCAAATGTAGATTCTGAAGGTTCTGGGGGTGACGGAGGGCATTAAGCACCCAACCTAATCCAGTCAAGTTGGTCTGAGTCGGACTCCGGGCGCACTCGGAGCCCAGACATTACGACGTAAATTCCATTCCTAATCTAAAAATTTTGGACTTTTCTTTAAATGCTTTTGGTTAAAACTTCGTCTCTAGCAAAAAAAAAATGTTGCAAAGGTGCCCCCTAGAAACCCCTGATATTCTCACATTTCCTCCAGCGAGGCAGCACGTTTTAAAACCCAACCCGAGCTTCGTGTGCCGAGTTGGGCTCCTTTTGTTATTAGTTATGTCGAGACCTTACAACAGGACTTCATAGAGTGACCTGAAGGTGAACTTCGAAGTCTGCTGGAACTAATAGACGTGTGGAGCTGGTTGTTAAGAGTTAGTTTAAAAACCTCTTATAACTCAATTGTTTTTATATGCCAAGGCTTAATACGTTTTGGAACAGCTCTCGTAAGAAGCTTCATGCCTGTAGGCGTAAAGCAGAAAAGCGAATACGGTTTGTACTTATTTGATTATCAAAAATACATGTACGTTATCTATAATATAAAAATGAATCGCAAAATGTGTTGGTAAGCGCATAACTCGAGAACGGGTGGACCGATTTCGCTAATTCTTTTTTTTAAATATTCCTTGAAGTACGAGGATGGTTCTTACGGGGAGAAATATTGTAAAAAAAAAAAAACCTGAAAAAGTCTAAAAACAACAATTTTCTATACTCCCATACAAAAGATTTGTGATAATACTTATAATGTCGGTAGGGGTAGGGTAGGGGTTGGGTAGGGGTAGGGGTAGGGGTAGGGAAGGGGTAGGGTAGGGGTAGGGTAGGGGTAGGGTAGGGTAGGGTAGGGTAGGGGTAGGGTAGGTGTAGGGTAGATGTAGGGTAGGGGTAGGGTAGGGGTAGGGTAGGGTAGGGTAGGGGTAGGGTAGGGTACGGGTAAGGTAGGGGTAGGGTAGGGTAGGGGTAGGATACCACGCGAACGAAGTCGTGGCGGGTCAGCTAGTTATGAATAAAAATTAAGTATTAGTTTCATTAAAATAAATTATTATTATTTTTATAGGCAAAATTCTGAAAGTAGGCGTGATACTAGTATCGCGACGTACACATCCGAAGTGTGCCCGGAGAGAAATGACCAAACGAGTTGTAGTATTCCTAATGACAACAGTTTGGAAATATCTTACATAAGTTTAAAATTACATACCTAAAATTACTGATATGATTTGATTATTTAAATACTTTTTTGCTCTAAAAACCAATACATATATTTTCTGTATTGTTTTAGAACACGATCAATGAGGAAACAGAACCTATCCAGGTTTCAGTAACTACGGTTATTTCATGAAACAGCTTCAAGAAATCGTAAACCATAGCTCTATGTTTAATTTTAGTTTTGTTTGTGTTTTTATTGAAATTCGATTCTATAAGAACTGCCTCCTTCCAGAACTGAATGATCCAAGATTTAAAAGATACATTGAACTTCGAAAACATTCTTCACATTGTCCTAATAATGTTATGAAAACGAAGTTGTTTTTTTGTTACCCTGTTTTCGATAGTTTTGTTCAGTATTCAAACATTTTTATGAGCTTCATCCTTGACTATGTAAGAGAAGTCAAAGTCAAAGTCAAATCATTTATTTCAATTGGACCATTAAATGGCACTTTTGAACGTCATTCAATCTAGTTGCCCATTCCAATAGGATTTTTTTGGAAGTGCAAATGTATGTAAAGCCCATAATGATATGGTACCTACCATCGAACCAATCTGATTATGATGATCTGAATACTACAAAATGTGCCAAATCAACTTCTTTTTCTTTCTACTTTTTGACATCCATACCAAATAAAATAAACGCCTAAAAAATAAATAAAAGTATCAAGCCGTGTCAGTTTACTCATAATTTCGCCGCTTCGCGCATGTCGCTGTGTGCGTAAGCCGTGCACATGTAGTAGTAAGACTCAATACCTAGAATTGAAGCATGTCAATTCGTAAATGCGTCCTTAAACTGATGATTGTTTACGTACTTTTTTTTCTAAGCTCATTTAAACAAGACCGTTGAAGATTTATGTTTTTCGTTTTAATTTCATTTTAGCTGAGTTAATTTGGCATATTTTAATAAGAAAATAATAATTTAATTGAATTTCATTTAAAAAACTTAGGCTCCCTAAGTGGTCCGACCACAACAGGGTTAAAAAGAATAATAACAAGTGGGCTGCTATTTTTTTTTTTTTTTTTTTTTTTCATAGTAATATTTAAAAATGTAATTAATGTAAATAAATGAATGGAATAATAAGAAAATGTAATTTACTCACCATAGGTAATATACAAGGTCTAGCTAACGTCATTGTGAATGAACTCATTATAACTGGATTGAAGTCTAAGATCTTTGGGTACATGTCTAAAGGCGATAATGTTCCTGAAAAATAATAACAATTATTATTACCCTGGACTTTCGACTTTACGTCAGTGAACATAAGGTTCGTTTCAGCTTTTTACCGACCTGATGTAATGATGACAGACTGAAACCTAGCGAATACTGGCCGCATGGCTATTGATGAGTCCATACATCTAGAAAAGAAAATTTTATTAATTTAATAGATTTTTATAATATCTTGTATTTAAATTAAATACTGTTTATGAATGTTAAATATAAAAAAAGTAAAAAAATAAAATACGTCGCGTTGGGGGACCGATGTTGCATTTAGGGACCGACCGTCCCAAACGGCCCCCCAACGCGACGTATTTTATTTTTTTACTTTTTAAAGGGAACTTAGGATTTTGGGTCGGGGGTTTTTTAAATTTTTAATTTAACTTTTTATTTTATACTTTTTATAGGTACCTACATACTTATTATAATGTCAGTTTTGTTAATTTGTAAATACATAGGTAATAATAATTTAATAACCCACATGACAAATCATTTTTAGTTTTTCTTCTCCACTTTCACCCCCATAACTTTTAAACGGCTCAACCGATTTTCATCAAAAATGTCTAAGAACACTCGCACATAAATCACCTTTAATTAAAAAAAACTAAATTGAAATCGCTTCATCCGTTCGGGAGCTATGATGCCACAGACAGACAGACAGACAGACACGTCAAACTTATAACACCCCTCTTTTTCATATTAACAGAGATGTACAGCTATTTGACGTTTGTGGAACATACAGTATTATCTATATAAATATAAGGTGAAGAGTTGTGTTTGTTTGCTAACATCTGTAACTACCGGTCAGATTAGAAAATTATTTTTATATATGACAGTCAGAATCAAGGAAAATAGTATAAACTGTACAACATCTAAGCATAATAATGTTTTGTGAAATCATTTGCATGCCTTGATAGTTCTAATGTAAAAAATAATAGATAACATGTGGATTACGTTGTGAGTTACGCATATAAAATTAACATTAGATACTAAGGATTATTAATTAACCAACTTGTGTAACTGTTTGTTTTCCCTAAGAAAATAAATAAATAAATAAACATCATGCTATGACCCATGGGAGCGGAGCAGTAAACAAAGGCGTAATTTAAAACGAGTGAAAAAAAAATTGCTAGTTTTAAATTTTACTTACGAAAAATGTAGAATAGGATTGGAAACCGTTGGAGTTTTATCATCAAACGGCTCTATGATGATAGTGAACCCTTTAGTGTACGTGGATACTAGAGTAGCCAAGTGTGTGATGAGGGTGAGTGACGCGAAGTTAGAAGGGTCCGGTATCTCCAGCGTCTTCATGAGGGAAGACAAGCGGGTCGCGCAGAAACGTAGCGGTTTACGTTCTATGCACACGCGGGCTTGCACGTCTTTGAGGAACCCTGAAAATAATTGTGTTTATAATACAAATGATAACATACGACATACGGTATATGACATTCGACTGCTACGCTAGAGGTCCTGGGTTCGATTCCCAGGTCGAGCAAAAAGTGTTATTGCGTTTTTCTATGAAATTCTCAGTAGCAACTCGGAGTTTGGATTTGTGCCCGGATAATGGCAATAGGCTCGCCGTATTACATGGGACCTAAATATACCGGCGAACTGTGGGTGTACATTGGTACACCTCTGCCTAACCCTCCGGGGAATACAGGCGTGATGGTATATATGTATTTTATAACATAATGGCTGCTAACAGGACCTAGCAAAAAGGGTTATCATTATAAATCCCACCGACACCCAGTGCGATAAACATTGCGACGCACTGGGGACAAGTACTATAAAAAAAAAAACAGAATTTACATAATATTGATTCCAAAATTGCAATTTTAAAAAATCTATGGCCCAGCAGTTAAGGCGCACTTCTCATAATCGTGAGGCAAGTACCAATGTGACTTTTTCTAATTCATATGAACTTTCTAAGTTTATCTTGGACATCACCGACATCGGTAACCACGTCAGAGGCCGTTGAGGCAGTTTAGAAACTCTGACACTAGGGTGTGTGGGGTCGTTAGACCTAACTGCCCACACGATAAAGAAAGAAGAATAAACACCATACCTGCGGGAGATTCTTGCACGACGTGTTGTATCCTTAGCCTCGTTTTTATGTATTCTATGAACCTCTTCAGAAAGCTTAAGAAATGTTCCGCATTCCTTATGTTCCCTGGGACCACCTCTGCGAAAATAATAGTACCTATTTTAGTATGCAGTTTTGTAATTGCATTTAGATTGTAAATATATAAATCAATGTAATTCAAATATTTTGATGTGGCAATTCCACTCTATATTTTTCCTGCTTCCGCCCATCTGTCCAAATATATTCTGCACCATAAAAAATAATATGTAACATGCTTAATTTTCCAGTTAAATCCAGTAAATAATTCAACCACAGTTATCTTATTTAAATTTCTGTTCCCTTGTTTTTGGTGAACGAATATCGTTATTGCCATAAGGGACTTCTAAGAAAGCAACAAGTCAATTTTTCAAATTTGATCGGCCGAATTTTCCTGCAAAAAAACATCCACTTGTTTTGAAGTCAGAATAGTGCTCTCGAGTGAATTGGCGAAGTTTAAGGATAGATGTCCCTTGTCCCTTATCTTCTGTCCGGTCTTATCACCCTGTATATTATGTTATTTTAGGAAATGTCTGCCCGTGGATCTTATACACATACAACCCAACTGACAAGTACAAACAATATGATTCTAATTTCAAAAAAATCAGAACCTTGCGCTTATTAAAATAAAGTCGAAAATACTATGTACATCTGCCCGCTATTCACAGAAAATGTAGCGAGTATTCAAGCATTCAAGAACAGAAATGTTACCATTAAGTACGTCGTCGGGTAAGATAGGGTTGCCTAGTACTGCATCAGTCTCTCGCTGCACGGCGGCCTGGCGGAGTCCTTCCACCATCTGCTCGTACTCCACCGTGAGCCGCGCCGCGTCTGCCTCGCGGATCCTGTCGACCATTTCCTTTCAGTCTAAGCAATGTAATGTAACTGTCCTGACCGATTCCGGCCACGGCGGCTAATCTTAATGCAGACTAGCCAGATACACAGGAGATATTATAGTGCACAAATGTGTGCGCAAACACAGGTGCACTCCCTCTTCTCTAACTTTCATAATCCGATGGGACGGCAATCCAACACAATCAGCGAGGGATCAAGCGCAGGGCCAACGGCTTTACGTACTTTCCGAGACATAGGAGTGTCACACCGCCAACTTTCCAACTCCGGGCTGCTACTAAGAAATTCCTAATGGAAAAACCCAATTACCCTCCTTTGCCCAACCTGGGAATTGAACCCAGGACCCCTAGTTCAGCAGTCGTGCTTGCGACCACGAGACCAGCGGGGCAGTTCCTTGCCGAGTCCATTGTTTGACAACATTGGATACTAGGATTCAGTCTAATCTTTCCATACGATAACCTGCGATATCTTTCCGATCGATATACCGTTGGTTATCAACCGTGCCCGCAATTTTCCCGCTCCAGTGTAGTCGGCCACTGCATAAACTTGCGTGTATGATGAAGGATTATATGAAATTACCCACAAATTAAGAAATTTAATTAACTTACTGAGCCACAGTCTTCTCAAGTTGCTGCAACGCTATCGTGCTCCTATCTATAGTCCGTCTCGTCACCTTAACGCTAAGCGAGTCTATGCATACGTTGTCAATGTTGTGTGCTTCGTCGAACACAACAACCGCTTCTTTGTTCATTTCCTTCGAGACCACTTCGGCAATCTTCGGGTCGAGGAGGTAATGGTACGAATAAACTACGATTTCAGCGTGGATAATCTGATGAAAAAGTACATACACCCTGTGAAATCATGGTGTATGGTGATTGTATGGTGATCAAATGATGTTGGTAGTAAAACATTCATTGTATGGCATGGACAAGTATTAATGCGTCTTTTTCCAATTCATATGTATTTTCTAAGTTTATCTAGAACATCACTGACATTGGTGAAGAAAAACATTGTAAGAAAACCTGGATTTATAATTAAGACCAATCCACCTTGAGCAAACATGGCGATTATTGGCGATCAAAAGTTGTGCCTTCTCTGTATGAGAGGTGGCCACTGCCCAGCAGTGGGACAGTAAGTGGGATAGGCTGGTATTATTATTGTTATAAGTTTTTGACGAGTTGTTATTAATACCAGAATAAACCTATAAGCAAGAAATAGAATTTTTGAAATACATGTAGCGCTGAGGTGGTGTAGCGAATAATACTCCAGATGTGTAAACTTTGTATATTGAAGTAGGATACAGAATGAATAAATAATTTTATATGTACAAAACTTATAGCTAGCTAGTATGTTACAAGTAGTGAATCTACAACACTTTAATCTAATACGGATCGACCAATAAGATTCTAGTAGGTTTCTTGCGCGCCAAACTTGCAGTGTGCGCGCTCGTATAAATACGCGCAGCGCCGCCGCGCGGGACCTCAGAACAACAGTCGCCGCGATAGCGGACGGATGTATTGCAGCTACAGTACTCCCCCCCTAGCGAAGCGTACAGGCGTTTTGATGATCCTGCCAGATCTCGTGCGGTGTGCAGTGTCGCTGGTGCTTGCAGGAAGTAGGCTGGAATCTTCAGTAGCTGCTGTTAAGTTTGTGTGGATGTTGTTGCTGTCAGAATCTTCAGTATTGACTAGATATGCTGGTTTTAGTCGCTCGATCGATATGTTGGTAGATCTTCCTGGCAGTTGTATGGTGTAGTACTTCTCGTTGCGTTGTATGATGGGGTATGGACCTTGATAAGGTCGTTGCAACGACTTGCGGACGGTGTCATCACGGACGAACACGTGACTGCATGTTTGCAGGTCGTTGTGCACGAACATACATCGCTTGGTTGAATGCGGTTTGTATGTAGGTGTGAGCTTCGTGATTACGTCATGTAGGTGGTCGGCGAAGTCGTGGTCCATCTTCGTAGCGACTGGTGACGGTGATATAAAATCACTGGGAAGTCTTAGTGCTTGGCCGTAGGTCAGCTGAGCGGCGCTAGTGTTAGTATCAGTGCGTATGGCGGCACGTAATCCCATCAACACGGTCGGTAGTTCGGTGATCCATTTGTTGCTGTTTTCCAGTCGCGCCATAAGTGCGGCTTTCAGACTTCGGTGCCAGCGCTCGACGATGCCGTTACTCTGCGGGTGATAGGCAGTAGTACGGGTTTTTTCCACTCCGAGTAGTTGTGTGAGGTCGTGGAATAGTCGGCTTTCAAACTGTCGTCCTTGGTCGGTCGTTATCTTTGTAGGACAACCGTAACGTGAAATCCATGTTTCGTATAGTTTTCTTGACACGATATCAGCTGTGATCTCTTGTAGCGGTACAGCTTCGGGCCATCGGGTACAGCGGTCGATCATCGTGAGTAGGTATCGATGTCCGCACGAAGATGTAGGTAGCGGTCCAACAATGTCGATATGAAGGTGTTGAAATCGTTCGCTCGGTGGGAATGATGCGAATTCACTATGATTGTGTCGTTGAACTTTCGATAGTTGACACGAAGTACATGTTTTGGCCCATTCGCCGACGTCAGTGTTCATTGCTGGCCAAAAGTAGCGTTGCTGCATTAGCTTGCGTGTTGCTCTTATTCCAGGATGACTTGGATTGTGCACAGCGTTGAAAGCGATGCGACGGAAGTCAGCTGGTAGGTATGGCCGAACGTGTGACGTAGACGTTTCGCAGAATATTGCACTGTTGGTACCGGGTATGACGATTTTCTTGAGTTTGATGTTTGTTTGTTTTGATAAGGCAGGTATATTGCTGTCTCGTTCTTGCGCTTGCGATAATTCTTCGTAGTTGATTGGGGATGGTAACTCGATGGTTTCGATGCGTGAAAGTGCATCGGCGACGACATTGTTTACTCCGCTGACGTGCCGTATGTCCGTTGTAAACTCACTGATAAACAACAGCTGACGAGTTCGCCGTTGCGTATCGTTATCGGACGGAGGCTTGCGAATAGCGTAGGTCAGCGGCTTGTGGTCGGTGTAAACAATGAGTTCTCTTCCTTCGAACATTTTTCTGAAGTGTTTGATTGACATGTAGATTGATAATAATTCTCTGTCGAATGTACTGTATCGCTGCTGTGTTTCAGAGAACTTCTTTGAAAAGTACCCGAGTGGTATCCATTTCTTGTTTACGAGTTGTTGTAGGACAGCTCCGGCGCAGGTACTCGATGCGTCGCACATTAGAGATATGGCGTCAGTTGGTGATGGAGATGGGTGAGCGAGCAAAGCTGCGTTTTGTATGCTAACTTTACACGACTCGAATGCTTGTGAAGCTTCAATGTTCCAGTCGATTTTGGTTTTATCTCGTTTCTTCGAGTTGTGCAGGAACGCGTTGAGTGGTGCTTGTATGTGAGCTGCGTTAGGTATGCTGTCGCGGTAGAAGTTTACCATGCCAATGAATCTACGTAAGTCTTCAATCGCCTCGGGTCTGGGCTAAGCAGTGATTGCAGTGACTTTTTCTTGTGGTGGTTTAATTCCGTTGCTTGAGACTTCATAGCCGAGGAACTTGACATTTTCTTTGCCGAAGACGCATTTTGATGGGTTTATGGTGATACCATACTCGTCTAATCTGCGTAACACTTCTTGTAATTCTTCAATATGGCGTGCTTCGTTTTCGGATGCGATTATTACGTCGTCGATGAATGGGAATGCGTAGTCTAACCCGATGAGTACTTGATGAATGAATCGTTGGAATGTCTGTCCGGCATTTTTGAGACCTGGACACATTCGTGGGAACTCGAACAGGCCAAAAGGTGTTGTGATGGCCGTTTTCTCGATGTCGGGTTCGTAAACTGGTAGTTGTTGATAAGCACGGTTTAGGTCGAGTGTAGTGAAGATTTTCTTGCCGTGAAGTAGGTAGGTAAAATCTTTGAGACGTGGTACTGGGTAGCGATCTGGTTTCGTGACGTCATTGAGCCTGCGGTAGTCACCGCATACACGAATGTCGCCGTTTTTCTTAGGTACGACGTGCAGTGGGCTGGACCACGGACTTTTGCTTGGACGGCATATTCCTTGTTGCATCATCGTCTCAAATTCTTTCTTCACGGGCATGTATCGGTGTGGTGGTATTGGTCTCGTCTTGTTGTGTACTGGAGGACCAGTGGTTTCGATGTGATGTTCCACACGGTGCTTCGGAGTGTCTTTCATGCATGACGGTCGTAAGATGTCAGGGAACTTGCTGAGTAGCTGGTGATATGGTTGTTCGACGTCGATACTTCTTATTGTTGGCTCGGTGGAGTAAGTGACTGGTGCCCTGACGGTGAGGTTGGTTACTTTGTCGACGAGACATCGGCCGGCTATGTCGACGAGAAGTTGATGGTGTTTAAGGAAGTCGGCACCGATGATGGGCTTGCTGACTGCGGCGATGACGAACTTCCAGGTGTACGGTCTTCGTAGGTTGAGATCCAGTTGTAATGTTTTCTCTCCATACGTAGGGATGACCGTGTTGTTCGCTGCATACAAACAGAAATCTGTCGGTGATGTTTTCCCGCCTTTTTTCCTGGGTATGACGGAGATGTTGGCGCCGGTGTCAATTAAAAATGATAGTCGTGAGTTTTGGTCTGTTATAAATAGGCGGTATGAAGAAATGTTTGCGCCGGTTCCCGCCTCAGCCAGCGCAGGTGTTAGTTTCCCGAGAGGGCGTTGCTGTCTTCGAAGCTACACGGCCGGGTGCATCTTCGCGCTTCTTTTCCGAACTTGCGATGGTAAAAACAGATCGCTGATTGGTCGGTTGGCGGGCGACGCGGATTGGGTCTGCTCCTCGAACGTGATCGTGATCTCTGCCTGTTGAACGGTCTGCGCGTGTGGTAATTCGAGCGTGTTGCCTTTAGCTCGGCGATTTCTTCGGCGAGCGCGTCGATCTTCTCCTCGATTGATGTAGGTCTAGGTACATGGGCGGTGGCGGAGGTGGAGGAAACTGCAGCGACTGCGCCATGAGGCTGAGTCTGCTCTAAGACGTTGTCCGCTAGCACGGCTAGGTCGTGGATGCTAGCCTGCTTCGCGATATTTGCGCTAACGGCGAGGACTGCTCGAACGGACTGTGGTAGATGGCTACTCCACATGATACGCAGTGCAGAGTCGGAGATATTATCAGCGGCGAGGTTCTTCATTCGGCGTAGTAGCTGTGATGGCTTCAGGTCGCCTAATTCCGTCTCGGAGAGTAGCCTCTGCATTTGCCTCTGTTCAGATTCCTCGTAGACTTGGCACAGACGGCTCTTCAGTGCTTCGTAACGATGGGTCTCGGGTGGGTGGAGAATGATGTCGGAGATTTCGTCGAGATCTCGCCGCTCCAGTTGTCCGATGACGAGCTCGTACATGGCCTGATCGCCTTTCTTCTGTGGAGACATGACTGCTTCGAACTGTATGAACCATAGTCCGATTCTGTCGCGCCAGATGGGTGGGATACGTGGCGACGTCGACACACCGGAGAGTTCTTGATCCGCGTTCTTGTTGGCCATGGTGCAGTAGGTTGGGAGTTTAGTATCTGGAGGTTCCACTTCTTAATCACGTCGGGGTCACCAATGTAGCGCTGAGGTGGTGTAGCGAATAATACTCCAGATGTGTAAACTTTGTATATTGAAGTAGGATACAGAATGAATAAATAATTTTATATGTACAAAACTTATAGCTAGCTAGTATGTTACAAGTAGTGAATCTACAACACTTTAATCTAATACGGATCGACCAATAAGATTCTAGTAGGTTTCTTGCGCGCCAAACTTGCAGTGTGCGCGCTCGTATAAATACGCGCAGCGCCGCCGCGCGGGACCTCAGAACAACAGTCGCCGCGATAGCGGACGGATGTATTGCAGCTACATACATAATCATTCATCTGCCTAGCCTTTTCACAATTATGTTGGGGTTGGCTTCCAGTCTAACCGGATGTAACTGTATACCAGTGTTTTACATGGAGCAACTGCCTAACCAACCCCCACAACCCAGTTACTGGGCAACACAGTACCTCTCGATAAGGCTGGTTGTCTGACTTCCCGATTTCTGACTATCCACAACAACTATTAAAGATCTACGAATGACAGCCGGTATCAACAACTTTACATTAAAGGTGATGGCTAAATGAATCTTACATAACCTCATAATATTTAAAAAATCATTCATGAATTATGTTTAACATATTATGTTTAATATTTTCCTAGCACTTTCGTGAACTATTAAACATAATAAAGTATCTAAAAAAAAAAGAAAAACTTTTTCATCACAAACATTCGCTTATAAATATACAACCTCATTTTCATTCACCTTTTTTCCTTTTTAGGCAATATTATTTTACCATTATTTTTTATTCCCAAAAAGTATCTGAAACTTTTTTACATGAAATACTAATATTTAGCCTTTCAGCATTACATTGTGCTAGGTACCATATTTATACATGGTACCTGGCACATGGGGCAGTGGTCTATACTTTCATTTAGCCATCTCCTTTTATCAAATACATATTAATTAGTATTTAACTTACAGCAAATCTGGAAAGGAAGTACGGACACCAATTTCTGTCAGAGCCATATTGTTTCATATCATCTATAGTGTACACTCCGTATGGTAACATGGATTCTTTGCCTTCCCTGTTGAAACCCTCATAGAACTGGCCTGTGAAAGTTTTACACGGAATTGTAGGTATGCACAACCAGATTTTTATTTTATTTTTTATACTACTGAAGGTGGCAAACAAGCTAACGGCCCGCCTGATGTTAAGCGATCACCGCTGCCTAGGGACACTTGCAACACCAGAGGCATCACTTGTGCATTGCCGACCCCATAAAAACCTCTGTGTGACAGATTGAAAGCAATCTAAAGTACCCAACAACTTTTTTTTATATTATGGTTGCATGGTTTTCACATGGCAAAACGACCCACTGACCCTTCTTTCAGTTATTATCTAAAGATGGCTTCAAAAGTTGCCAGTCAACATCAGTAGTTCCACTTACATATTGGCACAGCGTTGTCAGATTCATGTCTGTCCCTAATGTAGCTTGCTGTCAGTGAGTGGCATTTACCATCTACCAGCTTGCCTTCCCTTTCCCTGGATACCTAGGAAAAGCAGAATGTTAAAGCTATTAATAGTTGCAACAATGTAACGGTAAAAAAAATCTGTTATGTAATCTAAATGATAGATACTCTAGCTAGTCACAAGATCACAAGTGAATGCTCAAACACAGGGCATTTTACACTACCAGCTCAGAATCGTTCTGTAAATCTGCCTGGTACCGTTTGTAGTAAGAAGTTAATACAAATAAGTCGTATGTTATGTCGTAATTTATGGGGGAGGCCTATATCCAGTAATGGAATTGGATATCCTGCGGCTGATATGATGAAGACAATGATGAAATAATGCTGCTCAGAACCATTTCAACATATAGAAACTAAAGTTCTTACATCAGGATGTATGCAGAGGTTCTTCCTGGAGGTGAGCACTACTCCGGTAATGCTCGGCTTCTCTCCTTGACTCTTCTCATAGTACTTGATCAAGTTCTTTAACTCTTCTAGAACTTTCTCTATCTCTGGCACTGTACGAGAACAGTAGATGAGTTTTCTGAAATTAAGGGAGAGATACAATAGTATGTTAAGCCTTTTTTAAGGATAGGAAATCATTGAATGACTTTTTCGCTCTGACCAAAGTGTACGGCTGTGTCAGACTCTTACTGACAAAAACTCAACCATGTTCCTCTATACCCTTTGTGTTCCAAGGACACAGTGACTCTTTCAAATAAATTCTGCAACACTGGCAGGAAGTCTGTTAAGGCTACAAAAATATTTTGATTTTGTAGTGCTTGACATAATGGCATTTTATTTTCTCATTAGCCATCTTGTACTTGAGATTCTCACTCAAAATTGTGCAATTTTATAAAACATATTGAGTGTAATGCCTAATATTAGAATACAAATGAATAAATAAAAAAAAGTACAGTACCTGACATGATGTGGGTTCTGTATCATGTATGCAACAATCAAAGAGAGAAGTGATATAGTTTTGCCCGTTCCTGAAGGCATCTCCAATAATCCATGGCCCTGAGAAAAGAAATTAGTACCCGTAACTAATTGCTCTTGTTTGGTGGTGTATCAAGTTTTGATACCTAACCTAAAATATAAATAGAAATAGAACGCAAATTGTACAATATTATTTGTGAACATACTCCAGCTTTCCATAAAACATTATTCAGGCATATTCGGCAAAGTAAATATAGTGGTGGAGACTGAAAACATTTACGATTTTTTCAGAGAAACTGCGATGGCGCGAAGTATACATAATACGCTATGTTAAAAAGTACACAATTTTTGTAAAAGATATCTTACTTTGGCGTCTAGGGCTCGTTTCAGTTCCAACATATACGCATACTGTTCTGGATAAATGTAATCGTAAGGGAAATAAACAAGAAGACCGTCCACCGTGAGCCTGTAAACAAAAACAAAATACATAGGTACGATATAGGAGCATTAAATTGTTAGATTATTATCATGTAACGTTCATAAATTTTGTTTACGTACTTCATGTCGGAGAATTATCTTTATGTTGTACTATATTAAAAGGAATACGATATTTTAACAATAGGAGAGAGAGCCAAGACAACATTCGACTACTCGTCGAAACATGTCATTGTCAATCTCATGAATCTCAGTCAATTATTAACGACTGTATTGACAATTGACATCTATGGTATTGGCAAAACAAAATACTCAACTCTATGGGTATTTCTTCTTTCATACCTAAGATTCTTTTGGATTCTTTACAAAAGACCGTAGATAGAGAATGAAAGACAGACACGGTATGAAACCATAGATTTGCCACTGATGTTCCTAATAACAACTATTCCTTGTTAATAATCCTACTTAAAAATACCCCTTTACTTAAAAATAAATTCTAATAATCTAATTTTGCCCTTTTTTTGTCATGTTTCACTGCTAAATGATGAAAATTATAAAAAGTTTTGTCAAATAGAAGAAATACGCATCTGTTAATCTGCACCATTTGTATTAGTTTCTATCACAGAGTATAATAATATATATGGTACAGAGAGCCCTCTCTAGGCATTTTAATGCAAACCTGTTTGAACAAGCGCCATCTGGAGTTCGGCCCCGAACTAATCATAGGTACTGTACCTACTACCTATGACTTCGTTATATTGTAGCAAAACCAACTATCACAATTTATTGCAAAATAAATTATGTTATTTAATTTTGCAATAAATTGTGGTACTTAGTTGGTTTTGCTACAATATAACGAAGCCGCTATTACTAGATATACCTATTTCAAATAACAACAATAGAATAGTAACAAGGTGTAAAATAAAAAAATATGGTTTGCATAAATTATCATTTTTTATTTTTATAATGTTTCATTTTGTTATAATATTGTTGAGCAGCAAATTTGGTTTCATCGTCTCCAACATATGTCAATTTTCCAGACAAAATCCGATTGATGGATCTGCACCAGCTATGTATAATAACATTAATGGTTATATTAATAAAATATTGCATAATTTTTTCTTTATGCCTGGTGCAGTTAAATGGATATTCAACCATCGTATTCGCAAAAAATGTAATATTCTTTTTGATATTTTTTATTGGTACATTTCTTTTTAAAAACGCAGTTGTTAGATTTTGGATGTCATGGAAGCAATTTTCCAATCGGTCACTCGGGTAACATAGCCATTTTTTATTAGCATATTCTTTAGCTTTTATGTAAGAATTTTTGTTATTTTGATCATCTCTGTCGATCATGTTTTCTCTGCACGTTTGACAAGTCTTTACAACATTTTTTAGACATTTTGTCAGGACCCAGCCACATACATAGTTCCTTTGACCTGCATCAGTTTCCCTATTTACATGAAATACTTCTTCATTACAAATTATTTCTTCTTCAATGGGAGCATCAGAAGTATCAGGGTTTATATCTACTTTATCTGTGAAGAAGAATTCTAAAGTTTGAAGACATTTATTTGAATCTTCTTCACAGTTTGCTCTACCTGAATGGGGCGAGTTATAATTATTTAGCAATAAAGCTTTAAATGCACCTTCAAATGCAACTGTATTTGGTGAATTATTTCTCGCCCCATAACTTCTGATATTCCCAAAGAAATTTTCTACTGGATCCTGATTAAAATTTCTTGTCAAAAGTGCATCAAAACCATACCTTTGGGACACGATTTTCCAAATGGCTTCCATACCTTCAATTGTTTTAATTAAATTTGTTACAGATGGTATCATAGTTTCCACCAATCGAGTTTTGTTTCCAATTTTTTTATTATACCTAAATTTAATGGTTTTCAAAATTGATTTTGCATTGGTCCATAGTTCGTGATGAGGTGAGTTCCTTCTAATAGGTCCTTTATATTTTTTTCCGTTTGGAATGTGAAAAGAGCTTACATTTAGGCTGTCAAACAAATTATCAATAAGTAACGTTATCTCAATTAATTCTTTGCATTCTTCTGGAAGATCTCCCCTGGCAGTTAAATGTTCAGCAGCTACAGCAACGCTATGGCTAAATAATTGCGTTGCTGATTTCACTTTCATTTTCTTAATTTTTTCGGGATTAATATGTTCTTCCGTAATTTTATTTAGTAATCGTAACTCCCCATAAGATTTGTCAGCAGCATATACTTTTTGGTAGTACTCCCATTTTACCACTTTTTCTGTGTTATTGTATGTATAAACCAAATCTTTTGTTATTAAATTATTTCGGATGCCTTTAATTAAATGGGGTACGTCAAATATCGGGATAATTTTCTGTCCACTAATGATGATCTGATCATGACGCCATTCCTTTCCACTTCGCAAATACTTTGCCTTGGTGTCGTTTATTAGCTCATTTATAGCACCAACATTTACAGTGCTTTGGTCGCACACAGTGTTTAATATCACCAGGCCAGAGTCTTGAGTATACTTTACTACTTCTATAATAAGTTTTTTTAATTCCACTTTGTTCAGCCCGGCCGTAAAATAGTAGGCGATAGGCTGCTTGAAATTTTGCTTGACACCTTTCACCATAAAAACCAAAGCATGGTCAGCAAATTTTCTATTTTTATTATTTGAAAATCCTTCAAAAGTATCTTTTTGAGCATTGTAACTAACTTGAGGGGTCAAAGACATCTCATCAAACATGAGGCTGCACAAACGGTCACCTATGTCTTTACCGAGCACTGTTTTTTTTATTCTTTCGAATACTACTGGATTTATTCCTGGGAATATTTTGATTGTGCTTAATAAGCGCTTCATTGCTTTAGTTGATGGCAGCGTAAACAATTTGTTTAAAAGACCATAGCACTTTGGACTTTTTTTGTAGAGTGACAGCGAGAGTATCTTCTCTTCAGTCGTGAAACGTCGACCTTTCGCTTTTTTTGACGCCTGCATTTGCATACTCAAAAATAATTGAGCTGGTCTTTTCAAGTTCTTGGCGAATTGCTGGAAAAGAGCCTTATTAGATAAGCCCTCAGCATTTTTCAGTCTGGTTATGAAGGACTGTCCTTTCTTCCGCAAACGTGAAATTTCCGTCCGAAGATATTTGATTTTTGTGCACAGTGGAGCCATTACATCTGTGGAAGGATAATGTTTGTTTTAATATGGGAAATTCGAGGAGCTCGATGTAAAGTGACAATCGCAAACATAGATTAGTTCCGCAGGTTCCGTAGTTTTTCAGTTGATCGATTATAACTCGTTAACCTATAAAGCCTACATAGCCGTGATAGTTTTCCTTTTAACTTCGTTATATGTACTACTGCTATGAATTTTTTCATATCTCCAAGAGCGACCGTTTAGCAGATACCCTAAAAAAATATTTATCAAGATTTTATATTACCACTTTTTCGGTGTTATGGGAAGTCAGTACTTAATGTTTGCAATAATAAATAAATGAGCCTATAAAAGGAAAAATAAAATGCCCAGCAAGTGGATGTCTATAAAGCTCTTTTCAAACAAAGTAAGGTGAGGCTGAACTGTGAACACTCCATCACTCTGACTCGATGTCATGACTCATGTGTTGAAGGAAATGGGTTTATAGCTGCCCACTGTTGGAATTTATTAACCCAAATTTAAGACCTCCAATGGATGGGTAACCAGATCTACCATGTGAATTGCTTAACATGCCTTACAAAGTATGAAGATGCTTGAAATGAAATGTGTTGCACACACCATACGAAGCTTAAACGTAGTGATTATAACAATCACTATAGTATTACTGCGCCACAAACGCCTTGAGAATAATAAACAGAAAAACATTTTTATTGGTAATAATATTGGTAATAAAATAAATAGGTACCTTTTCCAGCTGTTCTTTTATGCCTTGTAATTGCACTATAATTATGCTCTAGTGTTACACGGTTTGAACCTGAAATTTAAAAGACATAATTAATAATACTGTGATATCACTTACAAGATAACATTTCCACTATATAATAATAATTATACATGTAAATTTTACCTGCATTTCCAGATTGAGATGTGGAGGGTTGAAGGTATTGTGGTGTTGATGTTGGTTCCAAGTGTGGTTCCAAGATATTTTGGCTTGCAAATTGCCCTGCAATTGTAAAATAAGAATTATATTCTCAATTACCAGAACTTTTTCATCATCATCAACTAACAAACAATATACAACTAGCCGAGTGCAATAAGCCAAAAATACCTCCTCATTAATTAATCCCTGAATCGATGAATATTTTATGATAATAAGAACTTACCAGGCAAATGAAGCATTGGAACTGCTAATGCACTCAACCGTTTACATCGGTTTCTGTGACTATCAATAAAGTGTATGTCACAAATTCTCTTTCCTTTGTAGTATTCAAAATCAGATGATGTCTCGAGTTTGCCACCAACAAGACTGACCCAAGTTTTAAATCGCTCGGGAAATTTGACAGCATCTGGGAACCGATGCATTGGAACCTCTGAAACAAATAAAATGTAGATATTTGTTATAGTTATTTTGGGAAAAGTGTCCACCCGGCGACACCCAAAGGTAGGTTGTCATCTTGAAAACATTATTATAAATACTTGCAGAGTCTACATGTTGTAAACTCAGCCACTCGCACTTAGAGTAAAGGAGTACCTACTCAAAGAAATGTTGCTTAAAGTTAGGAACTTCCTCTCTTTGGAAACCTGACAAATAGTAGCATTCTTCTATACAAAATCAGCCAAATCTATTTTTATTCCTTTGATTAAAACATCTGACAATGAAAAAATCTAAACAGAATTCAATACAAACTAAATCTCGACGGTGTGTAATGGCAAATCAAGGAGGAGGTTGACTTGTCAAGTTGTCATATATTCTTCTGCTAATCATAACACTAAGTTAGTCAACTAAACACATTAGGATCAAAAATATTATAAACTTACCACTAGGCGGACAACCAAATGCGCAAAGTCTAGGCATTTTACAGGACTTGTTATTACTGACAAATTAATACAGCACAAAGTGTCTCTATCACAAAATACAGCACAAAGTGTCTCTGTCACAAAAAAGAAATGCACAAGTTTCCGAAGTGAATTCTCGACAGTAAGGCGGAGGAACAGAGGGCTCGACTCGACGCACTTACTGGAGGGAGGCTTTCACAGCGAAAAATAATATAAAATGGAGAGAACTACAAACATGCGCACTCGCAAGAAGTAGGGACCATTTTGAAATTTTGAAAAATGTGAGTGAAGTGGTGTGGCAAGTTTATTATTGTGGCAGAATGTTACAAATTAAAAGCAGTTTATTTTCCGTAAATGTATGATTTAATTATTTAATTGGTAGTGCAAGTGATTTGAGATGTTATTAAATAAAATGCTTTATTTAAAAACACTTAGAATACTAAATATATTTAATGAAAAATTAAATCTGAGAACGTAGCGACATCTGTCAAAAAAAAATGTACTAATTACAGTTTTCATTTCAGGGCCAAACTACAGAGGGAACTACCATCTTATAGAAATGTCACTTCATAGGCTCTGTCCCCCCCCTGGTTTCTATACTATTTGATCTGTACGCATCTATTGGTCAACTCTAACAACTCAAAACTCAAACTACTCAAAGTCAAACAAAATTGTCAACAACAAAAATGGCTGCAGAGAAAGTTAGCGTCTTTCATCATGAAAGAATTAGACATTCTATGATTATTTTGTGATGTGTGATTCTCCGTTATAAATAACGTGAAATAAGTTGTGATTTGATTAATTCCGTGCAATAATGGTGGTTTCTTTATAAAATACTTGTCTCGTTTCAATAACTAAGATAATCTCGGGTAGAAGTTCTAATTATTTTATAACTCTATCGTACAATATAGCCGCGAATCTATGAAAGTTACTTTGCTATGTAATACTATCATGAATTGAATAAATAGTAAAATAATATTGTAAGATGGAAGTCATGGAAGTGTGTCGTATTTGTTCAGTAATGGGTGTGAAATTACACGATCTACGATCATACCCGCTAGAATCTTATTATGAGTCTGTTATAGGACCCAATGTAAGTAGGCCCACTTTTTATTTAAATTTGTTCAGATATCATAATCGCACTGTTAAAAATCACCTATATTAAACAAACTGTATTTATACAAAAAACAAACCAACTAATTCAAATACTTATTAAAAAAAATATATATAAAATGTACATGTAATGAAAATAGTAAGTTAATTCTAGGGACCCAAAATTGATTGCAAAATGCAGTTTTCAATAATCATTTTTATTCATATTTTAATCAATTTATTTTCAGCCTCAGTACTCCGCCTTGCCGCCATTTGCCTGTTATGAATGTGCAGCACTTGTAAGGAAGTTTTATTTCTTTAGACAGAAATGTCTGCGGAGCCAGGCTGTACTGTTTGGCACTTTAGATGATTATGGCAAGGTAAACATAACATGAACATCAATTCTTAATTCAGTAACTTCATCAATATGATAAAAAACAAAGTTGTGGGGAAAATCAATATTTTTTTTGACTGACATACAATTAAATTTAACAGTAAGAAATAATACATTACTTGAAGTACTATATGCAAATGTTTATATAATTTTTTCTTATTTTATTTATTTATTCAAAAATGTATTGAAAAAACAACCCCATATTTTACAGTTAAAACCGAGTGAAGTAAGATTAATAGACAGAAATGGCCTGCACATTGCTTCAAACCTCAAAATCACCGTGCTGCCAGACTTAGACATATTTGACCATTCTAAAAAACAAACAAATAAAGAAATTAAACTTGAACCAAATAGTGATGATGAAGAAGAAAAGTTTAAAGTAGTAGATCATAACTACGCTTCCTTTAACTCTTTGGATCCAAGTCTCTCCAGCGATGATGATGAACCTCTGTCACTGCACAAAGAAAAGAAAAGTCAAAATAAGGATACAGATGATGAGAAGTTAGACTTGAAAGAAGAGTATGAAGGTCTTGAAGTAAGTTCTTATAATTTTAAATAATTGAAATTTCAATGAATCTGTAGCGACATCTATCGCTCAGCATGCGAACTACTTCGGAAAAACTGACGTTGCCTCGGTCGCGCTATCAAAGTTCTCCGCGACATTAGCATAATGTACAAAATCCCGACATCAACCGTTGGGCAGTAGTCCACCAGACAATACCCATCTGGTCGGAGGATCCTCCCTTTTCAATGGAGGATGAGAAACTTTAAACCCTGTTTCGTATACCTCCAAAAATCATATAATTAATGTCCTAGCAACTCTTTGAAAGAAATCTGTCAAAATTATGCTCTCTTTTACAGTTTGCTGTAGGTGCAGAAAACTCGAGACTTTCAATTGAAGAACCTAAAGTGGTTGATAGGAAACAGAAACGCCGGGTGAGAAAAGGAGCAAAGCATAAAAAAAAGTTGATAAACCCAAGTCTGGCGGAAGGCAAAAGCGATTTAGCACAGTACATCACTGTTATTACTTTGTCGGTATGTAAATGTTATGAATTAGAGTATGCTTATAAGCTTATATTTTTTTTATAAACAGTGCACATAAAAGCCAAGGCTTCCAAAGTCTTGACTTGTCTGTGTGCTGAAAGTAATAAACATTAAGTTATTAATTTATGTTCCTACACAGACTCAAATATCCAACCATAATTGGACGTAGTTATGCAGAAACGATCCAACCCTCAAAGTGTAGATACGCAAAAATGATCCAACTCTCAAAGTGACACTTTGGGTTGGATCGTTTCTGCATAACTACGTCCAATTAAGAGCGTGTAAACAGAAAGCGGGCAACGTCGCAAATAGCTGTCAAATATTTCGCTGTTTAGATTAATTTGTCAATATTACTGTATTAAAATAAGAAACATGGCTAACTAATGAACTAGAATATTGATTATGAAATGCAATAATTAATATCGTTACACCGAATATTTAGTTTTAGATGTAAAAAAAGTATTTGGAAACTTTACAAATGCCTTTTTTGCACCTAAAACGGTTACAACATCAAATTCAGTGTTTTAATTGCATTTCATTATTAATATTCTAGTTCATTAGTTAGCCATATTTCTTATTTTCATAGAGTAATATTGACAAATTAATCAAAACAGGGAAATATTTG
The DNA here is from genome assembly GCA_932526535.1 of Caradrina clavipalpis. Classification (NCBI taxonomy): domain Eukaryota; kingdom Metazoa; phylum Arthropoda; class Insecta; order Lepidoptera; family Noctuidae; genus Caradrina; species Caradrina clavipalpis. The sequence goes on from OW052101.1 coordinate 2,143,234, forward strand.
ATAGCTGTTTTTGCGACGTTGCCCACTTTCTGTATACGCGCTCTTAACCACAACATAAATCAATCATAATTTTTTTGTTTGATACTTTTTTTGTTTCACGCTTGTTATAGAGCTTTTATGGCCTCATGATCCTTCTAAACTTTATAGATTTCTTTTTGAAAACAGATAACAGGTAAAGCTTTATCTCTTAAAATATTCCTCAGTTGAATGTATTTCATCCTGTGCTTCTAGCTTGAAGAGCAGAAAGAAGAGATACAGAAGAGGAAAGAGTCGGCCAACTACTTGAATTCACCATTCCAGTGTAACCTGTGCTTTAAAGGGTTCATTGATAATGACGCCTGGGATCATCATGTCAGTAAACATTCTGTGGTAAGCTACTTTGTTTTACATCATTATTGTATTTCTTAGCAGACAAGCCTTGTGGTCGATAGATATAAAGAAAGCAAGATTTAAAAATCAAGTGCTTTACAATACGTCCATCTGTTCAAGCTATTATTTCATAGCATTGTGTGTGTGTGGTTGAAGCGTCGTTGAATTGTCTTTCTTTTGTTTGTAGAGCGCAGGCAGCGTAGAATGTGAAGTCTGTAAATTTAGGTTTAAAACGAAGCGCGCCTATCTTAAACATGCGGCTAATCACGAGAAAAAATACGCATGTAAATCATGTCCCTACGTATCTACTAACACGTAAGTATGACTAGTTATTCACGCGAACATTTACTGTTAGCAAATAAAAAGTAAGAAACACTAATGGGCTCAAAATGCACCCCTGTGGCAGACCTTTTCACTTCTCTATAATTTTGCTTTAACTTTTTTGGTTTCTACTACTTTACTGATTTGTGGGTGATATATCAGTGCATGCCACATTTTATACATCTCATTAGTTCGTCAGAACAACCTAATCGACATTTTTAACCTATGCTGAAAACAGTCAAAACCTTTAGTCAAGTCAATAGATGAATGTTTAAAATACGCTTGTTTGTCCAGGACTCAAGCTAAGCAGCATCAAGGATGGCATAAAGGAATTACTTTCAAGTGTAAATATTGCGATGAAATCTTTACGTGAGTAACCAACTAATGCTTCAGTTTTATCTTAATATTTATTTTGTTGTCATTTTGGAGATATTTAAGTAGGTAACTTTTAAAAATAATTGTTCTTTTATCAAGTATTTGGACGTCGTACATGAGTCACGTGCGGATCAAACACCCGTCGGAGTTCATATGTGGGTTCTGCGGGTACTCCTTCATCAGCAAGTTGGGCCTCGCCATGCACAAGACGATGATGCACAAAGATGTACAAGTAAGTACTTCGATCTTCATCATTCCAACACTTAATTATGTTTTTTTTTTTATGTTCATAATAGAGTTTTTTTTTACGTTTAGGAGAAAACTGAAGAAAACGCAGAAGAAGGTCCATATTGCGAAGAGTGTGATGTCAAGTTCATATCGACAGAGGCATACAAGAGACATATGGTGATGTCCGTCAAGCACACACAGACTACAGACTCTATGTAAGTGGATTTACGGTTCAGTTTTGTTTGTTTGTCCGATATTTTGTAAAAGTTGATATTCTTGTGAAATCCGTCCAAGCAAACTAGTCAACTAGTACAGAGTTTGTAATAGAGGGATTACAAACTCTGTACTAGTTGAATTACGGTTTTGTTTTGCTTAACATACAAGGTTTTATTCAACAGTAAAGGCTGTCGAACCTGTGGGGCGACCTTCGAGAATTCTGAGATGTTACGGCTGCATCATCGTAAGGCACACACGAGGAAAAGACCTAAGAACTACGGGAAGAAACCTTCTAACGCTAGTCTCGGTAGTTGGCCTGCCAAATGCGAACACGTATGTTCTAGCTTTATCATGACATACTCGTACTTTCTAAATTTTTGCACAATTAAAAATATTTTCTTTTTTTATAGAATACTCATGTACTTACCTAATTAAATACTGAAGGTGAAGTCTTCTGAAAAGGTTTTCTGCATGAAACTTAAAAAAAAAAAAAAAAATTGCGTGTATTATGTACATTCTTAACGAGTCTTTGTGGCATCTAAATTTAATCTATCATCATCTAAATTTAGTGCTTTCTTTTTTTTATCAAAAACGTTACTAATCCCCGCCAAAATCACAGTACTTTCCAGTGCATTAGCTTTACAGAATAGAAGAGATCTAGAGAACCCAGATCGGGCAAAAAGTGTTATTGGGTTTTTCTGTGAAATTCTAAAGAGCAGCTCGCGAGTTAGGACTTGAGCCCGGTTAATGGTCATAGACTCGCCTCTTATTACATGGGACCTAAACATACCGGCCGACTGTGGGTCTACATTGGTACACCTCTGCCTAACCCTTCTGGGAACACAGGCGTGATGGTGTGTAGCTTACCGAGGTTTCGTGGCATCTAAATTTAAAAACATTTTACTCTAGATTAGGTTGAGAATCATAACATAACGTAACATACTATCATGCCTGTATTCCCCGAAGGGTTAGGCCGAGGTGTACCAATATACACCCACAGTTCGCCGGCATGTTTTTTATATTTTTGCTGAGAATCAATGCTTTCCTTTATCAAAAAATAATGTTAATAACCCCCGCAAAAGTGACTGCCCTTCAAAAGTTCAGTGCTTACAGTAGCTTAGCTTAGCTTAACAGTGATATAAAGACAATTATTTCAGTGTCCAGAAGAGATCGCCAACGCTCGCGAGTACTGGACTCACTTTCGTCGAGTACATCCCGACAAGAAGTACCCCGTGCAGAAGAATCACGTGTGCGATATATGCGGCAAGAGTTTTAGGGTATGCACACATCTATATACAGTAGAACCTCCATTATCCGAACCTCGATTATACGAACCCTAAATTATCCGAACGCTAACTTAGTTTATCCGAACATTGGCGAGAATTGGGTACATGACACCACTAATCAATTGACGTACTTTTTATGAGCTGTCAAAACGCGATTCCCACATAGATTTTGTATGATAATACTCAACTATGACGTCACTTTTTTACATCTCAATTTACTGACCATTTATTGATTTCAAAGCAAATAAAAATCGAATTTTATACTTATTTAAAAATTCGTCGGGTTTTCGGGGCTATAATAAGGTGCTTTTTTAGTGAAGTTGTGTCTCGGATTTATTGTTGATTGGTGTCATCTACCCAATTTGTGGCTGGAAACGCGGCACGAGGGTGTCACAACACCAACTACTTAACTCCGAAACACATCTATATCTATACTAATACAGGGTGGGCCATAAGGGTGTTGGCGGTTTCAATATTCAATTAAAAAATAACTACGAAACATAACAAAAATATATTTGTATTTTTAAAAAGTAGAAACAGGAATTTTCAAGACTTAAAAATAATGTTGTCCAAATGGCTTCCTGACACTCTTGGAACCGAAGTCGCAAATTTTGGAAAACACGTTGAAAAGTTGTTCTCGGTATTTTGTTACTTTCCTGAAAAATATTCCTCTTCAGCTGTTCCAAATTGGTCGGATTATTCTCGTAGACTACCGATTTGAGGTAGCCCCATAGAAAATAATCGCATGGAGAGAGATCGGGGCTACGTGGTGGCCATTCAATATCTCCCCTATTCGATATGAGTTTTCCGGGAAAAACATTTTTCAGCAGCCCTATGGATGCCCTAGCCGTATGACATGTGCACCCATCCTGCTGAAACCACATCCTCGAGGTATTGTTTTGAAGTTCTTGCAAAGCTGGCACCAAAAAGTAGTTTTTTTCAAATTTCGCTGAACTGAAACACGAACACGCTCCACACCATCTTGCAGAAACTGGGCGACCACGAGCCGTAATTGGTACTGTTGAGCCGGTTGTTTCGACCATTGTGATCCATTTCACTGACTGAGTGAACTTCACTTAAATCGCGTAAACCGTGTTCATGTCGATACAAATGTCGTGCAGTGATCACTGATTTATTGTTTTCGTAATACGCTCGGACACAAAATGCACGCAGCGCTCCCGTGTACGGCTCCATGGCGACTAAATTTCCAGGAAGCGGCGCAGCTAACAACATACCCCCCGCCGCTCCCTGCCACGTGTTTCCGAGAAATTAAAGAATTAAATCGCCAACACCCTTATGGCCCACCCTGTATAATGCTGAAGAGTATTTTGTTCCTTTAAGTGCGCTAAACTCTGGAAGTATCGCATGCGATATGGACGGATTTTCTTTTCAAATCTTTAGTTTGCTTAAAACACTATTACGTCTTCATATCTTATGATTATCTTCGTAACCGGCGGGCGTGCTTGTATGACCAGATGTATGAACCTAGGTGAGGCGAAAGTAGTATGTAAGGATCGTAGCATGTCGCGTTCTGTGGTTTCTGCCTACTCCCATGGGAAAAAGGCGTAAGTTTATGTATGTGTATCTTATGATTAATTCTTTTCCTTTTCATATTCCGCAGGGAAACGCATTCCTAGTGTACCACAGACGCACGCATTTCGAAGAGCGCGCGTATAAATGTTCGCAGTGCGACAAAGCTTTCTTCAACCGAACCAACTTGCATGTGCATGAGAAAACGCACTCGGATAACAGGCCGTACCCATGCACCGTCTGCTTCAAAGCTTTCAAATGTAAGGGAGCGCTTACTAGACACTTTCGAGTAAGTATTTTATATTATTACTTATTTATTTTAACCCTCACGAAAAGCGCTCTTACGTCGTCGTCATAAAGTCGCTTTTAAGGTGTGACCATTGACGTTCGGTTGCCTAAACAATAGTAAAGCGACCAACAGGCAATGATATTATATTATTAGGTAAATACGTTACGCACTATATTAAAAAAATCGACCGTGAAATAGGAATAGAACTAACTATAAGTGAAAACTAGAAGTAAATACACATGATTAACTAGTTTATTGCCTTGGACGTATCTGCCTATGTTGATATAAGGTCATTGCCGACAGGTGCACGAGGAAATGTACTCTGAGAACAGGCCACACGCTTGCTCTGTCTGTGACAAAACTTTCAAGTTTAAAGGAGCGCTAGATAGACACTTCTTAGTAAGTATTTTAAATACTTATTGCACATTGCTGTCATTACTGGTCTCGTTTATAATTCAACTAGCTGCTGCCCGCGACTTCACCCGCACCAAATTTGATATATTATCCCAGGTACATTTTCCAGGATAAAAATATCTGTCTCAGTGCCAAATTTCTTTCAGCCGTTTAAGCGTGAAGTAGAGACAAACATACACACACACAAACTTTCGCCTTTATAACATTTGTGTGATTATATCACACTAATAAAATGTTGGCCTTAGCTTTCGACTATTTTAACCTAAGATTTATTTATTTATTTATGTTTTGCATAAAAATGGTATAAGGAGGTCTTACAGTACAGAAAACATTTGACATGATTTGTCAAGACTAACATGTAAGTATTTGTAATAACAATTATCTCAAAAAAATTAAATTCACTTCAGGTCCACTATTCTTTAAATTGGCAAAAAAAAAACCATCGTTTTTTTGCAAATTTACACTAACATTACTAACTTAGCTTATAATATTATACTTGATCCTTAGCGAGATATTACTTATTAATTCAATCGATCTCTCTCTCTCGTTACAGAGTCATACGGGTCAGAAACCCTACGAGTGCGAAGTATGCGGCAAAAGGTTCTCTCAGTCAAATAGCAGGAAAATCCACGTTCGCACGGTGCATCTGAAGCAACCCGCGCCTTACGTTAGTCGCAACCGCCTTGAGAGGCGGAAGCAGAGCCCTAAGGACCCTCCCACACAACAGTTTATATACTAAGGCCCATTTTCACCAAAAGCACTAAACATAAATATTTAGCGTTAAATGTGTTTAAATTATCATTCGGTAACTGTCACCTTATAATAATGTGACAGGGATACATTAATGTTCTAAATACGTTAAGGCACTAAATGTTTTTCGTGATTTTGGTGAAAGGCCCTAAGACAAGAAAAAAAGGAAGAAAAATCATAATAATAGTCGCTTTCATAGTTTATGTAGTTTTAATACTTTTATACTGAATATTTAGAGTTAATTATGTTTAAAAGTATCATGTAGGTTTACTTTTAAGTATGGCTCGCATCGAGTCGAGACGCAGTGACACACCAGCAGCAAGCGTTGTCTAGCAATAATGGCCGGGATAAGTTAAAAAAATGGGATGATATTTTTTTTTTTAATTGTTATCAGTTTTTATGAACAAAATCTGTTCAGATGTCACTTTTATTCCACAGAAAATAAATTAAAACCAGGTATAAAACTTTGGTAAAACTCACTGTTAATCTAAAGATTAAAGCATTATTATCATTATTTGGTATATAAGTAACAATCGATATTTTCTGTTGATGGCTCGGTGGTACCCATTCAGTGCGGGCAACGCGCATGCAAACGTCAGAAAAACGCGCATGCGCGTCGCCCGCACTGCATGGATTAACCACTGGTTTAATAGCGGGCAAGTGCCAATGTAAAGGTACACATGCTCATTACTAGCATGCTACTAGCATGCTCAAACCAATCACAGCACGGGAAGCTCACGTGACTTTGATTTTCGCGTGCACTGATTGGTTTGAGCATGCTAGAAATTAGCATATGTATCAGTACCATAACTTTTTCATCAATTTATATTTTCTAAGTTTATCTTGAACATTACTGGCATCGGTGAAGGAAAACATCGTGAGGAAACATGGAACCTGCAATTAATGTAAGTCTGAAATCGCCAATCCGCCTTGAGAGCAACCATATTGATGAACGCTTGTTCCTTCTCTGTATGAGAAGAGGCCTTTGCTCAACAGTTGGATAGTAATAGGCTGGTATTATTATTTTCTTAGTCCATTTCTGTATTAGTTGAACTAAAGTTTTTTGACTTCTTTGTTAATTACAGCCATCCTTTATTAGTTATTATAATAGTAGTATAGCATAATAAAATAATGCAACGACTTTATAAATACAATTGAAGTTAATCTTTTTTAGAAGTATAAGAGCGCTTTCACATTTAGGCGACTTTAGCAGCGCGGCTGTTGCTCGACTGTCGCCCCGTCAGAATTTCATAATAAAAAAACAGAAGAGCTGTCGCTCACAGCATCTATTTTTAAAATGAAGTGCGCCATACTGATCTAAACTTTGATCTGTTCTTGTAATGTGAAGGAATGTACTTCTGCCGCGCTACTGTCGCGCTGCTAACGTCCTAATGTGAAAACGGCCTAAGGGACGATCCACAGTCTCTGGCGACGCTTCACGCTTTGCGACAGGAGTTGCGACAGCGACACGATTTGCAGTGGTATGCCACAGCTCGAGTAGTTGCGACAGCGACGGCAAGTGAGACAAATGTACTCGCTAGTACATTTGTCTCACTCGCACAGCGCGCATTCTGTAGCCGCTACATGTCGCGCTACTTGTCCGTGTAGCGTCGCATGTAGTGTCGCCGGTAGCTGTGGCATACTTCATACGTTGCCATTTGTTTTTGCATCTAGAAGCTTGTCGCGCCTCATGTCGCATGAAGCGCTTGGCTGTGGCCGGCGAGTAAGGAACAGGGTAGAAAGTTCCTCATCCTCCGAAAAAGGGAGTATCCTTCGACTAGACGGGTGTTGTGTCTGATGGGCTACTGCCCAACGGTTGTCGTCGTGATTTTGTAAAATCTAATGTCGCAGTAAACTTTGATATCGCGATGTAGGAAACCTTAGTTGTAGTTCGCTTGTGGTGTGATAGATGTCGCCACATACTGCAATTTTTTTTTTTGTTTATGGCTGTTTAATGTTTTATTAACGCAAGGGTATGAGATGGTATTGTTCGGTTTTTAAAGAACACTGCTAACGACCATTGATCAGTGTTTTTAGCAATGACTCCTTTCGATCTTCATGCTTTAAAAGGGCAAGATGGTTTTTGTTTAATATATCAAAAACGGGGAAAATAAAAATTTGCTGGTTTTGTTCTTGCGTAATAATTATGAAGTATAAAAGTATAGTCCTAATATGAAAAACTTGCGAGTTGGGGCGCTAGGTGCTCTTTGCTCACCAGGCTTGCCAAAAATAAAAATTTGCTATAATTCACTCATAAACTTTGTTCTTTGTTTTTATTAGGTTGACTATTTAGTCTCCGGCACGCAGAATGTTGCCAAATGGCAATAAACCTTAAGATTTTACCAATAAATTTTTATTGCAATAAAGGGCATTTTCATTTTTTTTTTAGGAATATGCTTAACTGCATTCACAGATTTTGGAAAAAAAAGTTATCAAAGAAAATGTAAATATTTTTTTTAGTTCTTGGAAATTTTCCGATTCTTGCACCTACTTTGTTCCGTCTCTGCATAACCCTAAGGTAGACTGATAGAAAATGCCTAAGGCATTAAGTCCGCCTTTGTTCGGTGTATTTTGTGCATAAAGTTTTAATAAATAAATAAAATGCTAAAATACGATAAAAATATTTAACCAATCGATCCTATTTTATGTAGGGATCAAATCATCCAAAGGTTTTATGAGATCATTAATTAAGGTATGAGTACTAGAAATGACGAAATCGCCAAACACTTTTTCCGTACATTTTGTACGGAAAAACTTATAAATCAGCTCAAAATATTAATCATTCATTGTTGCAGAACTTTCCGAACGATTTTATTTTTTTTACTATATTTTAAATCAAAAGATGAAGTTGAGTGTACAACGAACTGACATTGTATTGTCTGACAGCTGTCTCTGCTGTCGCCTGTCACTCTTTGTTTTTGATGGCTGTTAATTGTATTGTAGTAATGTAGCGGTAGCGTATTTGCGTTATACAAAAATGGCTGTAGAATTGACCACGCATTGGCGTATTTCAATATTGTCGTAGGAATTTTCTTGGAATTTATGTCTATGGAAATTATACTTTCATAATATCGAATATTATTCAGTTTATCAGTTACTGTGTGTGATTGGCTGTTATTTATATAACGTGAAATAAAATGTGTTTTTAATAATAATAGTGCGATCATGACGTTTTATTGATAAAATACTGTCATAGCTCATTATCAAAGATAATTATTATAAAACTATAATAGTAGAAGTTCTAATATTTTATAACTCTATAATACTAGATCGCCGCGAAAATATGAAACTTTGCTAAGTCCTATGAAGTAAATAATATTGCAAGATGGAACTCATGAAAGTGTGTCGTATTTGTTTAATAATGGACGTGAAATTACACGATCTGAGATCTTACCCATTAGAATGTTATTATGAGTCTGTAATAGGAACCAATGTAAGTGGCCCCTTTGTTTATTTATATTTATGCAGTATTTTGTTTAATTTTTTGACTGCCTTCTTAGTCTAGTGGTTCTAAACGCGACTGCTACGTTAGAGGTCTTGGATTCGATTCCCAAGATGAGCAAAGTGTTATTGGGTTTTTCTATGAAATTCTCAGTAGCACCTCAAGTAAGGATTTGTGCCTGGTTAATCCATTCAGTGTGGGCGAAGTGCATGCTCATTTTTCTGACGTATGCATGTGCGTTGCCCGCACTGAATGGGTTAATGGCAATATGCTCACCGCCTATTACATGGGACCTAAACATACCGGTGAACTGTAGGTGTACCTTGGGTACACCTCTGCTTATCCCTTCAGGAAATACAGGTGTGATGGTATGTTATGCAGATATCAACTGCCTTTTATCTATACATATCAATGAATTACATTAAACTAGCTTCAATTTTAAACTGTAACTTCTTGACAATTCAAAAGTGTTTGTAAATGGTGTAATTGAAATAAATGCTTTGATTTTTGACTTTTGATTATATTTCAGCCCGAGTATGCCACCTTGCCTCCATATGCCTGTTTTGAATGTGCAGCTCTTGTGAGGAAGTTTTATTTCTTTAGGCAGAAGTGTCTGCGGAGCCAGGCTGTACTGTTCGGTACTATAGATGACTATGGCAAGGTAAATATAACATGAACAGATCTAACTGAAAATAACTGTGTATGTTATGTCACCAACAAAACTACTGGACCAATTGTAATGAAATTTGACAAAGATATTAAACAATTTTACAGGTAAATTCTAGTGAAATAAGATTAATTAACAGAAAAGATCTCCACATTGTGTCAAATCTCAACATCACCATTCTGCCGGACTTGGAAATATGTCCACAACATAAAACTCAAACAAAGAAAAAAGTGAAATGTCATACAAATAAGGAAAATAACTATTATATTGGAGATCATAATTATGCTTTCTTATCAATGGATCCCAGTGACCCTACCAATGATTATTTACTTACATCCATTGATGAGTTGGTGAAAAAGCAAAACAAGGATCCACAAGAGGAGATGGAGGATGTGGAAGAGGAAAGTCTTGAGGTCAGTTTATAATAAATTTATTTCTGAAAATGTTTTTAATGATCTTACATTTGAAAGACAAGTCAATTCAAATTAGTTTATGTATTTTGTTTACCGCAATTGTAATTCTAAGCTCTAATCGCCTCTTCCGGGTCAAACAGTTCACTGACAAAATAATATTATATAATATCCTTAGTTGTCTTGATAGCCTAGTGATCCTAAGCGCGACTGCTACACTAGAAGTTTTGGGTTCAATTCCCAGGTCGAGCAAAAAGTGTTATTGGGTTTTTCTACGAAATTCTCAATAGCAGCTTGGAGTTAGGATTTATGCCCGGTTAATGGCAATAGGCTCGCCTCCCTGTATATCGGACCTAAAGCATACCAGTGCAAAGTGGGTGTACATTGGTACACCTCTGCCTAACCCTTTGGTGAATCCAGGTGTGGTAGTATGTATGTATTTATATTTATCAATGATTTGCTTTAAAGAAGAACATTATTCACAGTTTCCTGAAGGGAACAATGACTTGGAACAGACAATTGAAGTACCAGAAGTGATAGAAGAGAGGGCGGAGAAACCAAAGTCACGTCGAATAAAAATAAAAAGAAAGCGTAAAAAACAGTTGTTGAACCCAAATGTGACTGCTGAGCGCAAAAGTGATTTTGCACAATACATTGGTGTTATTACTTTGTCGGTAGGTATGTAGATGTTATGACAGACTATGCATAAAAGCTTATGTTTTTTTTATAAACAGTACATAATATACAAGCCAGGGCATCACAGGAAAGTAATAAACATTAAGTTATTTTGACACTTTTCTTTGTTTCTGTAGAGCTTTGGTGGCCTCACGGCTTTACTAATATGATATGTATCTGAATAAGTGTATGTCTATGTATTGTATTATATGAATATAATCAGTTAATCTATGCAAAGAATATAAAGCTGAAGCATGATTTTTTTGTTTGTACATGCTAATCAATGAAAATACTGGCACAATTCGGTTTTTTTCCTCTAATAAGAACAGGAAGGCACAGGCAAAAAAATTTGGGATCAGTAAAAATGTTCAGGCGAACAAAGTTGCGGGCACAGGCTAGTTGAAATGTAAATATAATGCTAGGCGTGTATTCCAACAGCCGAAAAGTGTCGTAATGGCCCAGTGGCTTAGGCGCCCTGTGAATATCGGATCTGTGAATGTTACATTTCTTACGGTCTTGCTTTCTTTATATGCTGTAGGAAAAATTATTTATTTATTTTAATTATTAGAAGTCATAAAATCATCTACTTTTATAACAGACTTCTTTTAGCCCAAGAATTGTGAATTGGTCTGTCAAAATGTTCCGAAGTTAAATTGAATTTATTTCACTTGGGTGATTTCAGCTGGAAGAGCAGAAAGAAGAGATAGAGAAGCGGAAAGAGTCATCCAACTACTTGTACGCAACATATCAGTGTAATCTGTGCTATAAAGGGTTCCTTGATAATGACGCCTGGGATCATCATGTCAGGAAACATTCTGAGGTAAGCTACTTTGTTTATACATGATTAGCTTTGCCCGCGACTTCGTCCGCGTGGCTTATTTCATTTCACCCGCGTTAAGTTTTGTCTTTGGTTACCCCTCCCCTGGATCGTAGCCTGAAGTTATTGAGTCCATGACACTCACAAAAAACGTGGCTTTCTATGGCTAAAATAATTTTCAAAATCGGTTTAGTAGGTCTATAGATTACAACGCCACAAACTTTAACTTTTTTATTAAAATATTAGTATGTATTTATTGTATTTCCTGCAGGACAATCATTTTATTTTTTTATAAAACACTTTGCCCGGCACTAGGCATTTCTGCATCGTGGGTGCGTTTATAATCATAGAAACTCGATTACACAAACGGCCAGACCCGGAACAATAATCTGTAGGATATACAAATACAATATTTGTTCTGTGCGAGAATCGAACCCGCGATACGCAGCTCAACAGTCTGTCGTAATGTGTTGTAACCTTGATTTAGGTGTAGTTAAATATGACTAAGGCGATGGCACACTGCCCAGCACCACGGAGCGTGGCGCGTGAGTGCGTGTTATTACGTTGTTCCTAAGTATCTGTGTTTGTATAGAAAACACGCGTAGTGCAACACTCTGAAAATGCATACACGCGCAGTGTTGCAGATCACCAAAGCTCTGTTATCGAGAATCACGGAGCGTTGCGCGTCGCAGTGCGAATCGCCTAAAACAAGATTCAAGAATCAAAGCGTTTGCAACTCATTCCTGTCTGTTAATGCTATTATTGTACAGCTTTGCTATCTCATACATTGTGTGGTTCAAACATTGACGCCGGTTATTCTTTGGTTTGTAGAGCGCAGGCAGCATAGAATGTGAAGTCTGTAAATTGAGGTTTAAAACAAAGTATGTCTATTATAAACATGCAGCCTACCACGAGAAAAAATACATCTGTAAATTATGTCCATACGTATCGACTAGCATGTAAGTATAACTTATTTATAGTCTTAGCAAGAAAACAGCAAGCGGTTTTTACTGGTACCCCGAGGAAATACAAGTGGACCCAATATGCTTCCCTGTGGCAGACCTATAAATTTCTTCAATTTAGCTACAACTTACCCACCATACTTTGAGTCTGTGCTACTTTATTTATTTGTGACACACAAAAGAATAAGTGCACCACGATCTAAGTACATACGTCATGACTTTGTCGGAAAATCCTATACTATTTCTGTGCTAATCTTAGTCAAAGGCTTCACTTAAGTCAAAAGATGGAAGAAAGTTAATATGCCATTGGAATGTTAAAATAAATCTGTCTCATTCATCTACATTGTTATCCAGGGCTCAAGCAAAGCAGCATCAAGGGTGGCATAAAGGAGTTACTTACAAGTGTAAATATTGTGATGAAGTCTTTACGTGAGTGACCAATGCTTCTGTTATTCTATATGTGATATTAAAGCCATTTACATGACTTTTTAAATAATTGTGTTCGTTCAAGTATGTGGACGTCGTACATGGGCCACGTGCGGATCAAACACCCGTCGGAGTTCATATGCAGCTACTGCGGGTACTCCTTCGTCAGCAAGTTGGGCCTCGCCATGCACAAGACGATGATGCACAAAGGTGTACAAGTAAGTACACCCAGTTGTACCACTTCCACATTTCATTGCAATTTTTTGTGCGCTTTATCGAGTTTTTAACGTTTAGGAGAAAACAGAAGAAAATACAGAAGAAGCTCCATATTGCGAAGAGTGTGACGTCAAGTTCATATCGACAGAGGCGTACAAGAGACACATGGTGATGTCCGTCAAGCACACACAGACTACAGAAATGTGAGTTGACATACGGCTCAGTGCTCCAGTTATAGTGCAGTGTAGTGTGTTTTAGGTTTTGATATTTAGTAGAAGTTGATAAAATACGATTTAACCCTTAATCCTTTAAAACCTACAAAATAGTAGTGAGTTCGGAATTACATAGATGTTATTTTATGAGTTTTATTTAAGTATAAAAGTCTGCCATGGGATCGTGACCGTGGCGTGTTGGGCACATTTTGTTATCTGTGACTGTGGCGGTCAAAAGGTTAAACGGGTGTAGGTTCGCGCAGGTTTATTCTAGTCAATAATAATATAGGCTCCATTTCACTACTTTTATAGTAATACATATATGTACGTATATCTAGAAATCATTATTATCATTAGCTAACTTCCGAGCCGCCATTATGATCGAATCGTACTACATAATTATATGAATGTATACAGTATACGTCATAGTGATAGTCGTGCACACCCCAAATACAGACGTTATGTAGTTAGCATACAGTTTAATTTTGCTTGACATACAAGATTATATTGAACAGTAAAGGCTGTCGGACCTGTGGCGCGACTTTCGAGGATCCGGATGAGTTTCGGCAGCATCACAAGGAGCATGCGCGGCTGAGACCCAAGAACTACGGGAAGAAACCTAACACTAACATCAGTTGGCCAGCTAAATGCAAACACGTATGTACTAGCTTTTATCTTTGATTATTAGTTATTAGATTTTCTTCCTATTTTACCGAAAACTATTGGTGAAGTGGTCAGTGGGTCGTCTTAGAAGTTCTTCAGGAAGGTCAGGTGCGCAGTACTCGTAACTGGCGTGATTGTATGACCAGATGTATGAATGTGGACGAGGCGAAAGGAGTATGTAAGGATCGTAGCAGGTGGAGTTCTGTGGTTTCTGCCTAACCCCATGGGAAAAAGGCGTTAGTTTATGTATCTATGTTTACCGAAAACACAACACAAAATATTGATATTACATTTGTAATATCCCATTTGGCTGAGTATCCATGCTATTGTATCAATATTAAAAATGCATAACAAAAATACAAGAACATTGTGAAGGGTTACAGTAAGTTTAGAATAATATATTGTTTCAGTGCCCGGAGGAGTTCCTCAATGCCTCAGAGTACTGGAGACACTTCCGTCGAGCGCATCCCGACGAGAACTACCCCATACAGAGGAACTATATGTGCGACATATGCGGCAAGAGCTTCGCCGTATGTACACTCTCACTATTTCTTCATTTCTAGTTTAAGAAAACTGCCTCGTTAGCCTAGTGGCCCTAAGCGCGACTGCTACGCTAGAAGACTTCGGTTCGATTCCCAGGTCGACCAAAAAGTGTTATTGGGTTTTCTATGAAATTCAGTAACAGCTCGGAATTAGGATTTGTGCCTGGTGAGTGGCAATAGGCTCGCCCCCTATTACATGGGACCGAAACATACCGGCGCGCTGTGGGTTTAAATTGGCACACCACTGCCTTACCCTTCGGGGAATACAGGCGTGATGGTATGATGATGAGAAAAATATGATATGATTAATATTGTTTTTGTTCCAAACGACAGGGAAACGCATTCCTAGTGTACCACAGACGCACGCATTTCGAAGAGCGCCCGTATAAATGTTCGCAGTGCGACAAGGCTTTCTTCAAGCGCCAAAACTTGGTCTGGCATGAGAAAACGCACTCGGACAACAGGCCGTACCCATGCACCGTCTGCTTCAAAGCTTTCAAGTGTAAGGCAGCGCTAAAAAGACATGTTCTAGTGAGTATTTCATGGATTACTTATTTTTTTAAACCCGCACTTCATTGGTAATTCTTTCATCACGAGAATCGCCCTTACTGCGTCGCAATAAAGCTTGCAAGGTTAAAATGTTACTATTGGCATGGGCAATGATAATTGGGTAGATGATACCACTAACCAATAATAACAAGACACAACTTCACAAAAAAAAAACCACTTTATTTTAGCCCTGAAAACCTGATGAATTTTTAAATAACTATACAAATCGATTACTAGTTGAAATCAATAAATAGTTAGGGAATTGAGATGACAAAAAAGTGACGTCTTTTTTTACGGATGTGAAATCATCTTATGACTATCGCCCAGGCGGGGCGGGAGGAAGTGTCAGACTTTTACTGAATAAAACCCATCCATGTTCCTTCTTGTGTCCTTTGCGTTCCGGGGGCGCGGTATCTCTTGCTCACAACCCGCAGCCCCGGCAGGCATCGGCCGTGAGTGGCCCCTCCAAATGTTTGCTGTTATCTCTTTGAGGCGCGCGTGGAACACGAACGCGCCGTCGACACGGTCTGTCGTCAATTAACGTAGGGACGGTGAGCTACCCATTACATTGTCCACAGACCCGCGTTTACGGCGGACGGGAGTCGTCTCCCGGCTCTCGACGCCCGGAGCGTCTTCCGCGGCGGCTGAGACGAGAGGATCTGCGCCTCTGACGTCCCGCCACCTTCTTCTCTAGCATGACAGCTTCGCAGAAGGAGGTGACTGCTTCCCATTCCCTCTCGCACCGGACCATGGCTTGCACCAGTGCCGGACGCGAGACCTCTTCGCCGCCGATGGCCGCCAGGCGGACACGGCGGTGACGTCATAGTTTAGTATTGTTTGTCATACAAAATCTATGGAAGAATGGCGTTTTGACAGCTCATATAAAGTACGTCAATTGATTAGTAGTGTCATCTACCCAATTATTATGTTATGAGGTTACCTACGTTACGAAAAATACACATACATACATACATAAACTCACGCCTTTTTCCCATGGGGGTAGGCAGAAACCACGGACCGCCACCTGCTACGATCCTTACACACTCCTTTCGCCTCGTCCACATTCATACATCTGGTCATACAAGCACGCCGGTTACGAGTACTGCGCACCTGACCTTTCTGAAGAACCTCACCGATAAGGTCAAGGTAGGTCTTTCTAGGGCGTCCCCTCCCGGCATTGCCCCTCACATCTGCCATGTAAATCCCTTTTGTTAGTCGCCTTTCACTCATCCTCTCAACATGACCGAACCATCTAAGCGTACTCTTTTCAACCTTTGTCACTACATCCTCTTTTAAACTGCAACGCTGTCGTATAATTTCATTCCTCACTCTATCGTTCAACGTTACACCACACATACTACGCAAGGAACGCATCTCCACAGCATTAATCCGACTTTCATGCCTCGTTTGCCATACCCAACATTCACTTCCATACGTAAGTGTAGGCACCAGCACGCCATTGTGCACAGCCAGTCGAGCCTTTTTGGACATCGACTGGTTGGTTACAACCGCATGTATAGCACCATTCACTTTATTTCCCGCATTTACTCTCCTCTCCACATCAGCATCAATCTTACCCTCTCTTGTAAACATACTGCCCAAGTATACAAACTCATTCACTTGCTCCACACTCACATCATTTATTCTCACATCACTTACCGATACATCCTCTTCTCTTTCAAAAACCATCACTTTCGTCTTATTTACATTTATGTTCATCCCTTTCCTCTTAAACGCTTCATTCATTAATGTTACCATGTCTTGCAACTACGAAAAATGTTCATGAATAATGAGTTTCAAAGTTTTCAGTCGAACTATGAATGGAAGCGAGGAGGAAGTACAGAAGGTACGAAGGGATCCAAGCAGTAATCAGACATAACTGAACGCGGGTGACGCCCCGGGGGGTGCATAGCTAGTATATACTAATAATAATAAAAAATACTGTTTATAACAGTACCCCAGAGCCTTGGCGAAAAATTATTTGCTTATTCAAACGATCTCTCCCTCCCTTGTTACAGATTCACACGGGTGAGAAACCATACGAGTGTGAAGTATGCGGCAAAAGGTTCAATCAGTCAAGTAGCAGGAAACTTCACATACGCACGGTACATATGCAGCAACCCGCGCTCCCTCGCGACCGACCTAAGAGGCGGGCTAAAGAACCGCATACAGAGCAGTTTATATACTAAGGGTAGAGAAAAAGAAAGAGATATTAATTGTTGTAATATCGTTCGAAGTAAATGCATGTAGGAGAACCCAAAGACATTTTGATATGATACTTATGTATGATCTTTCAAAAGTCTCTTTGAGTGAATAAGCGAAAAATATTTTATAACACCAACTCAGTGACACTAAAGAAAGCCTATAATTAGGCCAGTGGGATCATTTTATCTGTTACCCGGAGTTCTTTTTTTCAGACATTTATGATCATTATGTTGTAGACACCTAAAAGTTGTGATTGTGAATGTAACGCAGTTGTTTAATGCGAGCAATAAATTAATTATTCACCTAAACTATGTTTTTTACTTCCCAAACGGTAATAGGTAAGTAAATATATTCAATGAATGTACATCTATTTAGAGAAGGGGTGCGAGATAGGATATATGTGCTAGGAAATGTGGGATCACAAAACCGGAATGAAAGAGATTCCGACGTATTAAGAACCTCCTCCTTTTTAATCGGTTAATGAAATAAGGCCTTTGCCCATAACGGGAAGAGGCAACAAAAAAAGAGCGTTCCATTCTACATAAAATGTTCAAGTGTTGGATGGTTAATCCATTACGCATACGCGGGACGATACGGAATTTCTGAATGTATCGTTTGCTGTCAAATTGTCTTCAGTCTGTCAATGTCATTCATTATTTGTCTTATTGTCTTCGTTGTATCGTGTCAAAATTTCAAAAAGCGTTGTGAGATAAATACTGTAATAAAAATCTTATTATTATCAGAATCATATGATACGAGCGATGCTCAAAAGAGGTAAACAACTGATAGTGTAGTTACAGTCTAAGCGTGTGTGCAAAATGTCTACGTCTCCGACAACTCCCGATGCGGCGCATCCTCGATTTTTACAGAAACCTATTCTAAATCTTGGTGGTACAGTATTTCAGTTGGTTTATATACTACCTATCTCCTTAATTTAATAAAATCTACTAACACTTACGTCATGTATACAAAGTATCGTCATGCAAAGTAAGGTTATCTATGTTGGCGGTGAATAAATATTACCTAATTAAGTGCTTTGTTATCTGAAGAATAAATACGTTGGTTTGATATAATTTTCTTTACAAAAGATAACATGTTTTTTTTTTATATTATTTCACCCTTAAAAGTTATCTTATCATTGAAAAACAGCCTTAAAATTAATTAAAACCTATATTTTTTTCTATTTATTATGTCCCGATAATTCTTTATTACCTTGTTGATATGATCACCCCAGAATTGTTTTTTTTGCATATCATTTAGCAAAGCATGCACCTAAAAAGTGGTTGATAGGACTACTCCTATATTATTCTACAATAATAAGAACATAATTATAGTTAAATAATTGGAATCCTTAAATATTTTATTCTATCAAGATTTTCTAAGGCCTTTTTTATTTATTATTGAAGCATTTATATGCAATTATTTACATTTTGTTTCAGTTCCATTATCTTTGATTACTTCAGCCAAATATAATTTTTCAATGGCTTTGCCAAACCAAACCTGCTCAAAGGATTGTGATACTAAATGTGGCCCACCATGTAATAATGTTTTTTCTTTACTCATTGTAATTTGAAAGAATCCAAACAATTCTCTGTATTCTAGATACACTCTCTTTCTACCCACTGTATTTAGTAAACATTGAAAATCATATTGTATTTAAATAATTTATTATATTTTAATTGTTTTTTGAAAACTTACAGCTGATCACATACAATAGTTTGGTTGTATAATAACATTAATAATGTCAATCACAAGTTTTCACAAACATTAAAGTAGACATAGATGTAATTTACATTCGGTTGTAACACAGAATTAACACTTTCATTACCACTACGATTTTCGCGATGTTTTCTCGGGTGCCGCCTACATTTTACGTTGAAAAAAATAGCAAAAACATTGAAATCGCGGGGCGAGTCTACGGCTCTGGAATAAAATTTACGTGGACTCTCCGGCCGAGTTGGTGGCACTGAACGTGTTAACTTAGGATTAATAATAAAAACTTGGATAAAGAAAAATGTAAAACTATTAGGTTAAGGTTATCAAAGACTCTTTCACAACTTAAAAAAGAGAAGAGGGAGAGAGAGTCTTTAAAATTAAATAACAATGTTTAACTTTAACATATTCTCCAGGAAAAATATTTTATTTTCTACCAAATAGTTTTTATTATTTGCATTTTTCTAAGCATAAGAGCATAAGATTAAAAATAGAATTGGGATGAATGGTAAGAGTGTTTGTTAACCTAGGGGGAAGAACCTTAATGATTTTTCTCTTTTTATTTCTTCTCAATTTTCAAAATGCTCTGGCGGTCCTAGAAACAGACTATAACTACACTTACATAAAATTATTATTACTCTCCAGGCTTAAGGATAGCTCTAGTCCAGTTAGCGGTGGGCATGGACAAGAAAAAAAACTTAGCAGCTGCAGTACAACAGATACATAAAGCCAAAGAAAATGGGGCTCAGCTTGTGGCCCTGCCAGAATTCTTTAATGCACCTTATGGTACCAGTAAGTATGCCCAAACACATTAAACGAAAATGTTGCTTACCAAAGTATCTATAATACTAAGAACCACTTTCACCAAAATCAATAAATACATTTAATGCCTAAACATATTTAGAACATCATTGCATCCCCGCCACACAATTAGGAGTTGACAGAGACGGAATGATAATTAAAACATTTAGCCCTAAATATTTTAAAGTGACTGGTGAAAGTGGGCCTTAATATTACAAAGAGGTAAGATTTTTTGCTTGTAACAAATAAGCTCCGAATCTACTGGACTGATTTTCCCATGTTTTCTCTAATAGACACCTACCTTATTCCTGAGTAACATAGACTATATAACATGACGCTTCGAAGAGCGTAGCATTAACCAAAGACGTAACTTATGGTGAAATAAGCCACGCGGGCGAAGTCGCGGGCAGTTCGGTATATATAGATGTGTTCATACCCTAAAACTCTAAAGGTTTCCGTGAGCCACCATCACGCCTGTATTCCCCGAAGGGTTAGGCAGAAGTGTACACCCACAGTTCGCCGGTATATTTAGGTTCCATGTAATAGGGGGCGAGCCTATTGCCATCCATGAGATTATATAAATATTAACTTATACGCGAACAAACGGAATCGGGCGGAAGCCAGCTGGCTCATAATTTCAAAAGACACGTCCGTACAACGTTACAGAATACTTCAAGGAGTACGCGGAGAGCGTGCCGGACGGCGAGTCATGCCGGGCGCTGCGCTGTGCGGCGCAGGACGCCGGCGTGTGCGTGGTGGGCGGCACGCTGCCCGAGCGCTGCGGCAGCGACCTCTACAACACCTGCACCGTGTGGGATGACTGCGGGAATCTCATCGCGCAGCATAGGAAGGTATTGAGAATGTAACTATAATATTACTCAAGCTGCAAACCACTTCGACTCGAAATCGAACGATAGATTTTATTAATCAGGCAACAATATTCAAATCCAAAGTGTAATTCACATACCTGCGCGGTAGTTTTCCTGTCAAATAAACTCGCTGAATTCTGCAGAACTTACTGTATCTACGTATACACATACAAATACTTTCACGCCTATATTCCCCGAAGGGTTAGGCAGAGGTGTACCGATGTACACCCTCAGTCCGCTGGTATATTTTGGATCCCATGTAATAAGGGGCGAGCCTATTGCCATTAACCGGGCATAAATACTAACTCCGAGCTGCTACTGAGAATTTCATATAAAAATCCAATAACACTTACTCGACCTGGAAACCGAACCCAAAGCAGACGCGCGTAGGTCAACTAGGCTAAGGAGACAGTTATTGTATCTCTAAACCTAAACTATACAACAAATAGCAACGAATGGCATTTTTTTAGAGTACATTCCTATTTAAATGTTAAAGTAGTAAAGAATTTAAGTAGGTATGATGATGGTTCACGTCAGATTGCGTTGGCCAAAGGTTTCTACCGAAGGTCATGGATGTCACCTGTATGTCAAGACATCTGTTCCAGGTGCACCTCTTCGACATAGACATCCCCGGGAAGATCAAGTTCAAGGAGTCTGACGTGCTGTCTGCTGGAGACCACATCACCACCTTTGAGTACCTGGGTGTGAAGATAGGCCTCGGCATCTGTTACGACATACGGTTCGGTGAGATGGCGCAAATTATGTCCAAAGAAGGTGAGGAGCGAATGTTTTATAATTCAACATAGGATACACTATTTCTCTAGTTTAAAAAGCAAAGTTTACCATAAAAAAGCGAAAGTGGCCAAATTGTTAGTTTGGCTCATATACATTGGACCCATCGTAATATTGTTAATCGACTTTCTATTCAGCATTTTTTTTCTATTTAGACTGTTAGGCAATATCTATCCAAGAGTTCATTTTATCTTATTAGATCCATTTCTTATTTACTTTGATATTGTGCTCAAAAGTAAGGATTAAAAAATCTAAAATGTTAATCTACTTTTTTTACTGACTCTACCCCCTACTACCTGTTCTATTCCAGGCTGTTCCATCCTGATCTACCCAGCCGCCTTCAACATGACGACAGGGCCGCGTCACTGGGAGCTCCTGGGGCGGGCCAGGGCCAACGACCTGCAGCTGTGGGTGGCGCTGGTCAGCCCCGCCAGGGACGCGCAGGCGGACTACGTGGCGTGGGGACACACCATGCTCATCGACCCCTGGGGGGCCGTGCTTCAGGAGTTGGATGACAAGCCTGGAGTTTTGAGCGCTGAAGTTGGTGAGTGACATTTCATCTTCATCATCATCATATCAGTCGCAGTACGTCCACTTCTGGACATTAGGCCTCCCCCATATATTTCCAAAAAGACCGGTGGGGAGCGGCCTGCATCCAGGATCTTCCTGCGGTCTTAAACAGGTCATCAAGTGGCATTTATACAATTATTAATGTTGTTTGTTTAGCCTTGTTTAGCCGTTTTTTTTTTTTCAATTAAATTCATTTATTCAGGAGCAATTAAGATTGTATTAAGTATGTGAATTTTAAAGCTTAAAAAATAAAAATAAAAACGGAAGTAGCACAAAATAAAGAAATAATTGAACAGTAATTTGACATTACAGTACAAATTAAAAATTAAATTAAAAAGTGAATTAATAACAAGTCAATGAAAAAAAAATCCAATGTAGTCAGTAGTCATTAGTTTTTACTAATGCCTATAATATCCCACTGCTGGGCAAAAGCATCTCCAGAGGCCTTCCAGGTATTTTTTTCTTGCGCCGCCTTGAACCAGCTTTGTTGCGTCTAGGTCGTCTCGCCCTGGGAATCGAACCCAAGACCTCTCGCGTAGCAGTCGCACTTAGGGCCACTAAGCTAACGAGGCAATCACTTTGATTGTAATCATAACATACGTCTAACAATCGTATTGTATTGTTTACCCAACATTCTTCTAAACTGCGTACTTATTCTCTTTCTAGATCTGAGAATGGTAGAAGACGTTCGTAGTCAGATACCAGTGAGAAGTCAAAGGAGAACAGATATTTATGACACCGTCACTCGCGACTCATGAAGACAACGTTTACTCTAACTGATTTCATACTACAAAGGTATAGTATGATTCAAATGTAATGGTGGCTCAGAAGTTAGCTGCGAGTGCAGGTTCGCACAGGTATATTCGAGTTAATAATAATAAGGCCGCTTTCACATTTAGGCGACTTTAGCAGCGCGGCTGTCGCGCGACTGTCGCCCCGTCAGAATTTCATAATAAAAAAACAGAGGAGCTGTCGCCCACAGCATCTATTTTTAAAATGAAGTGCGCCATACTGACCTAAACTTTGATCTGTTCTTGTAATGTGAAGGAATGTACTTCTGCCGCGCTGCTAACGTCCTAATGTGAAAACGGCCTAAAGGCTCTATTTAATGTTGTTTTAATGATTTCTAGATATATACACGGTCACTTTTACATCGTTCTGGAGCCGAAACACAGGAACTCCAGTCGAGTAATGAGTACTATTGGCGTTGTTATTTTTTTTTAAGACTTCTCTAAGACCTTGAAAAATTATCACATTTTTTTTTAAATTTCAAGTTAAATGTTAGTGGCTCTTCTGTCTGATCGATGAATGGATTTTTCAAAGGCTACCTACCGTTCGCATGTGTAGTCGATAAGGTTTACACACAAATATGAATTGACTGCAGGGAAGCGTTACTTCGAGTTCTCACTATTTCTCAAATTAAATATTCGTGTTCTTTTTTTATTTGTTGTTTTTTGAAAATAATAAGTAGTGCTAATAGTTTCTGTTACTATGTTAGGGCTTATGAATAACAGCTTTCGGTTCCAGAACGATGTAAAAGTAAGCGTGTATATAAATGCTATTGAAGTAATTAAATTGAACCTAAATTATTATTATTGACTTGAATAAACCTGCGTGAACTAACTCGCAGCTAACTTCTGAACCGCTATTATGTTTGAACCGGGTTTAATGTGCTATATAAAGGGGCTGTGTTATGTCGTCAATAGAACTCTACTCATTATACTAATAAATAATATTCACTCCATGGGTTAAGATAAAAATGTATTTAATGTAATAAGAAGGGATCAAGTAGTACAATTTATTATTGTAATATAACAAGCAAGTTTATATATTTTTTATTAAATGTTATTATTTAATATATGTTTTATAATAATTATGATGTGGTGTTATTAAAGTTTAGAACGTCGGTGTAGTTTGTGGTTGTTATTTAAATGGTCTTCTAATATTTGAAGCACTTCTTCGGCGCAACCCCAGAAAAGTGTAAAACCGCTGCCACCTAAAAAAACAAGAAAATAAAAGCTTTAAATAGGTACATCCTCTTCCCGAGATTCCAGAAATGCAATCAACTGAATTTGTTTATCGAAAATTGGCAATTATTTTGTTTACAAAATATTTATCACTAGTAATTTCTCCCGTATTGTATGTGTGTTTACAAACACATAAACACTCGTATGAGTTAAAAATGTGCCTCGAGTATGTGTATGTGCTTAAATCCTTGTGTATAAAAACAACCGGACTCGGATCCATAGGCCATACAAATATTTGTTCAGTGCGGGAATCGAACCTACAACAAGCAGCGCAACAGCCAATCGCTTAGTCACTGCAACTTACAATGAAGTTCCTTAAAAACTTGAATATTAACGTTGTGCATTTTAGATATTTTGGAATGGTTAGGGAATAATTTTGCACGAATTGCTTTAATTATCAGTATAAAAGTACTATCATTTATGTGGTATAATACAATATTCATTTATTGCGCTATCGTACACAAATATGACAATTCGCGTCAGGACACGTGACCTGATCGAAAATCTTACGAATTTTTGATCAGGTCACGTGTCCTGACGCGAGTTTAAATTTTTTTACCCATTACAAAAAAAGTGTACAACGCCGCTAAAGAAGTTTTCTCTTCAAAAACGTGGCCTAGGTGGCTATATACTTTAAAAACAATGCGATAGTTTACCATGTCCATAGTTGTGTATGTACAGTTTTCCATTCCTCTCTTCTGGCTCCAATCTGATAGAATATCGTGATGGTCTCACTCCAGCCCAATGCTTTACTATTTCTGCATGCTGCAATAATAATAATAGAGTGTAATTTTCATAGCAAGCTTCTGCCCGCGACTACATCCGCGTGTAAGACAATAACATAAAACATTTTTATGGCATTCGGTGTTAGTGTATCAATGAAAGATTTTGTATTATCGGACTAGTACTTCTCTCTTACGAACGGACAATAAATAGTGAATCGATTTGACAATTAAGTAACGACACACTTTTGTACTGTCATACAAAATCTATGGGGGAATAGCGTTTTGACAGATCATAAAAAGTATGTAATAATGGTGTCATCTACCCTAAAAGATAAAAGAGACAAGCAGTCCCACAACCATCGTTCTCTAGGTTATAGCCTATTAGTCTCAAACCAAGTATCAATATAAACTCAAGGGTGTTACGGAAAAAATCTAATGGGAATCGCAGGTAATAAATAATATAGAACAAAATACTTATTCTTAAAATACTTATTCTTAAAATGATTACTTCAAGCCCAGGCATCAATTTCTTGCACCCATTCAATATGAAGTCGGTGTCTTTTGGGTCCACTTCTGTGCTGAAGTCGTTTTGATGGGTTCCGCCGAGCACTACTGATTGAGAGCTGCAAATAACATGCATTATGAAAGGTAGGTACAAACGAAGCCGTAGCCAGAGCAGGATTTTTGGGGTGGGGTCTACCCGTAGACCCCACCCTTTCTCGAAAAATCTTAATCAAGTCACCGTTTTTAACCTACTTACTAATATTTTGGTGTTTATTTATACGATAGTAAATGGATTCCATTTTTCACCCACTTGGTTGTATGTTTCTTATTGTCTCTGATCCAGAATTAAATTTTACATCAATTTTCTAGGGCTTCTATTGAGAGGCTACAGATCACAGCCACAATAAGTATCCATCACTGGTGCTCTAAGATTATGCAACTTACTTCGGTATGATATAGTTTCCAGCCTCCACATCCACGACTACTTCTTTAATCCAGGGCGCATTCACCTACGACAGAAATACATAATTAAAGCTGTAAAAATAATGATGACACATGTTCAGCTTAAAGAGAGAGACCATAAAGCTAATATGTAGAAGGTCATGGCGCCGGGGGGTCCTGTCATTTATTTACATATAAATAAATAAATTTATTTATAAAACACATACAACTATCATCACAAGCTCAAATATTGTGATCCAAACGCGTTAATCTCAGGAACTTCAGATCCGGTTTAAAAGACTCCTTTTTAGAGCCCGTTTATATCGAAGAAAGTAATAAACTACATTATATCACATTGCGTCTCAGCCTACGGGACCAGAGCAGTAATCAAGGAAAAAAGTTAACTAGTTTTTTTTTTTCTTGTAATTGACGTTCAAAAGTTAAATGATTTGACGCTGTCTTTTAACGCAAATGAAACCGCGTGACATAAATATTACAAACACATAAGTACTTACTTTAACAATCTGACCTCTAATAGGCACCACTGTATCATCAGGCACGAGGAACCTCGCTCCCATGCCGGTACAGTTCACCACCACATCGTACTGCTCCAGGAGTGGGTCTCGCAAGGATGTAACCTTAGCCTGCATCATCTTGCCGTTAGCGAGCTTGAACCGTTGCAGTAGCCGGGCGAGTAACACCGGTGGACACGACACGAAAGTTGTGTACGTGTGGCCGGCACTGGAAGATAGGGATACGGAATTATAGTACCTACGTAAAGTTGGTCGTGCTGTTTTTTGTCTCATTATCATCATCATCTGCCTAGCTTTTTCCCAAATAATGTTTGGATCAGCTTTCAGTCTAACCGGATGCATAAGTACGGTACGGTATACAGGGTGGAAATTTATTATGCTACCTGGAGGGAAAGTACTCTAAATACTGAAGATAGCAAATTTTACTTAAAGGAAACATTCCTTTATTTTTAACCTTTTGAACGCCACGGACGTTTATAGACGTCTAACGAAATCGTGCCAAACACGCCACCGACGTCTATAGACGTCAAGAAAACGAAATTTTTAAGTACTTATTTTCTACTTAAAAATGTCCTAAATTAAGTTTTTTGTGTTTCTCTTTCCTATTATTTAAAACTACATTAATGAAATATTGTAAAATAGCACAAAGATATATTGATTTCTTACATTTCACTAGAAAAAACAATAATCAAAAATTGCTAATCGAAATGCTGAATTGGTAGCTTGGCGTAGCAGTGGCGCCGATGTGTTTACGCTCTGGCGGTCAAAAGGTTAAAAAGAAACAGAACTGCATTTATATAATTTTAAAAATACAGTTGCCACACCCGGGAATCGAACCGACTAAAATCCGAAAAAATAGCATCTTGTACTTTTATGGCACTAATCGATAGGGTCAATCATAAGGATCAAATCTCTGCAAACATGATAAATTAAATTTAAAAAAAGCCATGAAATTTTAACCAAAACTTATTTTATTCGGACGAAAAAATCGAGAATTGACTAATTGCATGCTCGAAATGAGCTCCATTTTCTTGGATGCACAAATTTATTCTTTTAAGGAATTCATTGTGAATAACTTTTAGTAGGGTGTTCTGGTGAATATTGAATATTGTTTGCTACCAAAACTCACTCAAAATGAGTTTTTTTAAAGGAATAAATTTGTGTATCCATGAAAGTGAAGCTCATTTCCAGCAACTACTTAGTTAATTTGTTCGTTTTTTTCGTCCAAATAAAATAAGTTTAGGTTAAAATTTCATGGTTCTTGTTTAATTTAATTTACCATGTTTGCAGAGATTTGATCCCTATGATTGACTCTATCGATTAGTGCCCTAAAAGTACAGGATGCTATTTTTTCGGATTTTAGTCGGTTCCATTCCCAGGTGAGGCAACGGAATTTTCAAAATTATTTAAATGCAGTTTAGTTTCTTTTTAAAAATAAAAGAATGTTTCCTTTAAGTAAAATTTGCTATCTTCAGTATTTAGAGTACTTTCCCTCCAGGTAGCATAATAAATTTCCACCCTGTATAAGTTTAGTACTGGTGTGTGTTGTAGAGCTACTCTACTACTAATATAATAGTAGTAGAGTAGCTCTTTGTAAAGACTCGTCTGGGGTAGTAGCACCACCATACCTATTTCTGCCGCAGCGTTGCTGTGTGCTGGTTTAAGGGGTATGGGTGCCGATGTAATTACAGGTACATGACACATTTCAACTTTGTCTCTGGGATCGCATCGGCTTGTATACCATCCAATTATATTTTTTTTAAAGTCCCTGTTATCAGGAGCTCTAATTCTAAACTAATATACAGGGTGAATTTTCATTCACCTGCCATCATTCAGGGTGTGAAACTACTCATAAATACGAACAACTTTTGATAAATTACCAACAAAAATAGGAATAAAAAAGTTTGCTGCTCCATACATTTTGATCATTATAGTACCTATTCCAGTGCATTTTAGTAGGGAACAGCGTTTTGCTGTCCACTCGATCAGATATACAGACCCTGGCGGGGGCGCGGTAGAATGCGCGAGCGAATCCCGTACGGCCGCCCAAAGGTCTATCGAGGAACACACTAGTGGTTTCAGCCTGTAAGAGTCCGGCACACCCCCCCGACTTCCCCTAAACGGGGGATAGTCCATGACAATTTCCCGACGGTAAAAAGGAAACAGCGTTTTCATATTTCAGAGTTGGTTCCATTGCTCGGATGGTTGGTTTCATGGTGTAAAAGTTCCATCAGTATTACAACTTACGTAAACTTCGTAGAATACAGTTCGCTATAGTCCTCCATTTGCTTCTCGTCGAGCGTCTGGTAACCGTACACTAGATGAGCCCACCTAGGCTTACAATACTTCTCCTTAGTTCTGTAGAAGTTGTACATGGGTATCACACTAACGCCGTAGCCACCGGCCTTCCATTGCTCGTGGAGAAATTTGTATGTTTTGTCGGCCCATTTCCTGAAATTAATGATGTACTATAGGTACCTGTGGCAATACTAGAACTAGCGGGGAGTACAGGAGCCCAGGGCTGGATCTGTTTAAAAGCTTTTTGGGGTGTAACTCAGGGCCCCTAACCCCTATTATAGTAGTACAAGTGCTTGAGTTGCAAGTGTCCATAGGCAGCGGTGACCGCTTAACATCAGGCGGGCCGTTAGCTTGTTTGCCACCTACAGTGGTATAAAAAAAAGTACCTACCATCATTATAATAAACACTTGTTTGACAAAATAGCAATTTAAATTGATTAATTAAGTAGGCCCCCAAGTAGTGCCAGCCCTGGGCCCCCAAAAATTTACGGTCCGCCCCTGCATACCTAGGTATTTAAGTACATAGAGCACATTACTAAATCATTTAAGTAAATTTTAAAGTACCTACAATATTATGTTCTGTATTAACAACTCAATCTACTCTTTTCTATGTCATTCTTTATGATTATGATTGTAAACCTACAGAATTAACGTACGAAAGCGTAATTTTGTTTGTTGTTTGTTTGTTTTGGTCTTTATCTAATTTTATTTGCATTTCATGTAGATAAGTGATGGTTGGACAGAAAAACTACTCAATTAGTTTCAAAGCATCGTTTACCATTTACCTTGTTGTTAAAGGTCGCTGTTAATAATTTAAAAAAACTCTATTAAATATATATTTTTAAATATTGAATGTCTAGTTCCACCATAGTGCTACTCGCTTTTATTTTACTGATCGTAATAAACTACTAAACAAGGTAATAAATACACAAAAAGTAGGACTAAAAATTCAATCAAATGTCTAGGACGGTACATACAATATCAGGTTGTAGTCACTGCTTTCACATAGGTACGGATACCACAATCCTCCCGAGCCATCTCCCGTCGTGTTCGGAGAGAATTCCTCTGAAATCAGCACTACCTGGAAGCGAAAACACCAAGGAAACGGATAAAATAACCAATATCCTACTATAAAAATAATTTTATTACCTACCTATTAACTCTATGTATTTTCCAGATCGGTTTCTCTCACGGCGGCTAATCTTAATAGAGACTAGCCAAGTACGCAATGCACAAGTGCGTGCGCAAACACCGCAAATCCGACACGACCGGGGAAGATATCAGGCGCAGGACCAACGGCTTGACGTGCTTTCCAAATACGGGGGTGTCACACCACCAACTTCCAAGCTTCGGGCAGTTACTGAGAAATTTCTAATGGAAAAACCCGATAACACTTTTTGCCTGACCTGGGAACCGAACCCAGGACCTCACGTTCAACAACCACGAGGTCACTAAGGTTCAGTTGAAAGCCAGCTTTAGGCTAATCGTCTGGTACTTTTGCTGAACTGGGCGACAATAATGTTATTTCTTCAATATTCATTATTAACTTTTAAATTGCATGTTTTGTTTTTTGCGCATCTCATAAACAAATAAGCTATTTTCTTCGTCTAAACAAAAATTAAATACCTGTATAGAACTAATTAATCTCCTACTTACCGTCCCATGTTTAATTTTCTATAATAATTATGTTGTACTTACATCAGAATTCTTTAACTTTTCTTTAATTTTAACAGCACAAGTCAGTCCATTCACCCCCGCACCGAGAACGGCAATTTTTAACATTTTTAAATGAAAATTGAGCTCCCTAGATCCAATCGATTTGGAGGTGTGTATCCTTATGCATTTAGTATTGTGTTTATGCCAACTACTTTATCTTATCTCTAGAGTTCAGGGGTGGGTAATATTATTATAATGCATCGTTTAATTGTCTGCTTGACCGATGAATTAAACTGGAATTTTCCGGGCTAGCTACGCTTTGTTTTTCATATTTGGAAGGGTCACCTTTGACCGCTATCTCGCCAGATGATTCGTAATAATGCAAGCTAAGTAAGATTTCGTAGTAGTAGAGCTCTTTGCGAAGGAGCTCGTCCGGGGAGGAACTACCATCATACCTATTTCTGCCGCAAAACAGGGCTGCTGTGTTTCGGTTTGAAGGGTATGGGTGCTGGTGTAATTACAGGCACATGAGACATTTCAACTTTGTCTCTGGGATGGCAAAGCATTTGCAAGGCCAACAGTATTTACAGATGTGTATAGGTAGCGGTGACCACTTAACATCAGGTGGGCCGTCGGCTTGCGCGTCATCCAATGGCATAAAAAAGACCCAGGTCAGAAAAGCTTATTATTAGTATTCAGTTAAGTCTTGAACAATCTGTGGTGCTATTAGAGGGCTTTGGCAAAGAAATCTACTTCTAGGGTGGAGCCAGACGAGCGTAATTTTTTGCGTTGTAAGTCGCGGAATTTCGGTCGCGTAATTTCTGCTGCATTCGGTTACATACAAAACTCCTGTTTCGTTCACACGGCGACTTAAAATAAGTATGACAAAAATAAGTAGGCGTTCCGGCCCAAGACAGTTTTTAAAATTATTAAATTACGGCCCAGCGACCTAAAATTATGACATGTCATAATTTTAATTATAAATACAAAAAATATATTATATTATTTTTTAATTCTGCCATAAAAAATAATAATTGTCGCATTCCGCTTGTGTGTATTAGCCTCTATTTGAGTAGATAGGGCATAATTTTATTTACGATCAATTTAACCGCCGAACTATCAAAACAGCAACCTTTATAAAACAACAATGAGAAATTGGTATTGCTTTTTACATATCAGCCGACCCTGATAGTAATAAAAACACTTGTTATCATTTGATTTGGTTTATTTGTTTAATAACGCGTCACATTGTTGTTAAGTATTGAGTCGTTCATTAAACATAGGCGTTGCCAGCTCGCACATTATTGTTCTGATCATTTGGCGGTAAAGTGTGTCCTTGGATATGTTGCACAATAATAACAATGGGAGGAACTACACCACAAAATATCGACGTAAACAAAAAATGTCATGAAAGAAACCAATAAACAGCCGTTTAGAAAAAAAAAACAGTCCAATAACTGTATTTTTTTTCTGAAATGACAAGTAAAAGGAAAAACGTCTCGAAATTCATTTTTTCAAATTCAATTTTGGAATTTAACAAAAAATGGCTACGCCTAATTTCAACCACAACTTATGCTAGAAACTACGGGGCGTTCACTGAATTACACGATCATTTCTTTATTTTAAGTGACGGTAGTTTATGGTCTTATTTCTTGCATTGTTGTTTGTGCACTGTAGGGACACGCTGAAACCAAGCATCTTTACTCTATTATATCCATATGCCTTATCAGCAAACGACAAGCGAAAAGTCGAACCACCATTTTTGATCGCCTCTCACTTAGGCACCAATAACCCGAGGTGTTATTCAAATCCTCCATTACTACTGTAAAACGATTACTTGGTAAGTTTGTTCCGTCGCTTGCGAGGCGGCGGTGGCTCCTTAGTATGTACAGTGCGTACGTGGAGGGTCCTCGTGCAAGACTTTGCGAAAGCTACGCCGCAAATCTCGCACTTATATGGGTTGTCGCCGGAATGGATCTGGAAACAAAATGACTTGATAACGTGAAAGGGAATAATACAGAGATTATATATAGGTAAAGTCATGCAGGCCTTTCGGTGCTTACTTGTACTTTGCTGTATTGTTATATATCACGCCATTTTGGACTTATGTGACTCAGAGATTACATAAAAATAGAGAACAATATAACATAAAAGTAAAGAACACCAATTTCGTATTCAAATGAGTACTTATACGTTCAGCGTCAACGGGTACATCGTACGCATCTCCATACAAAGCAGATTTAAACTAAATAAGTGTAGAGAGTCCCTTATCGTATTTTCTAATCTGTGATTAGTGGTTCTAGGTATCAAGTTACATGCAGCCGTACACAATAGTAATATTGTTGTCATGGACGAATCTGTTCAAAAATGTTCGGGTACTGAAGACGTTTACAAAGCAAAATACTCTGCCCCCAAGACACAGGCGCTAAAAAGTTTGGGAACTAAAGTACAAATAACCATGTGGCCTAACTAAATTATTTACTGTAAGAATATTATAAGTACCTATTTATTAACTAGATATATTATAGTTGTAAAAATACCAACATTTTATTTATAATACAAAACAAAAAATAATAATTTTCGAAACGACTAAATAGATGCGGCTGAACACCATTATTTTGTACAGATTCAATATCGTGCTCCCGTAGATGGATGGCTAAGCCACCAACTTACTTTCACATGCCTCTCGAGCGCTTCTTTCCGCTTGAAGGCTTGCGAGCACACGCTGCACGGGAAGGGCCTGGTGTTGGAGTGTTTCTGCATGTGTACGCGCAGGTTCTGCGCGGTGTGGCAAGCCTTGTCGCACTGAGAACACTTGTACGGACGCTCGTCGAAGTGGGTGCGTTTGTGCATCTCTAGGACGGCGTTGCACTGAGGGCAAAGTAATTAAATTATTTACATACATATTTTTTTTTTCTTAAACGGAAACTGGTCCGTTTACAAACATGTACTTGAACTCACATAAAAAACAGCCAGACTCAGAACAACTACCTGTAGGTCATACAAATATTTGTTCCGTGCAGGAATCGAACCCGAGATACGCAGCGCAGCAGCTAATCGCTCAGCCACTACGCCAATCGTATCGTCAACATACTCGTATTTATGTATAAACTCGCGACAACATATACATATTACTATGGGGGTAGGCAGAAGTTACAGGATCCCACCTGCTACAATCATTACATACTTCTTTCACCTCGTCTACGTTCATACCTCTGCTCTTACAAGCACGCAGGATTATCAGTAATAATTTAATCATTATTATTGTATATTTTTAAGTGTATTTTCACATTGGTTGCAATGAGTGCAATATACTCGATTCTTTTGATTTGTCACCTTTTTTATTATTTCCCGTCTTGAAATCCTCATGGATACCTTCCATCCGTGAAGAACGGAGGGTGATGTACCGACTAAGCCTCTCCGCCCACGAACGACTTTTTGACAGATTTCTTTGTCGTTGATAAGAAATCTGTCATAAATTGTGGGCAGAGAGCCTAAAGCCCCACAGTTCCTCCTGTTACCATAAGTCGGGAGCCCGGTGTTCGCTTGACGCATGATCCGCACCTACCGACTGTTGACTCGACCTGCATACATATTGTCCACACTACAATAACTCACCGCATATCTCTTGCCGCAAATATCGCACACGCAATTCTTCCGAATAACTGGCTCATACTTATCCGGATGCTTGAGTCGGGAATGGTTCCAGTATGAACGCGGGGTCGCGAATTCTTCTGGGCACTGCAAACGTAACAAAGTACTAAGGACGTGTCGATGTTAAGGCTTCTTCACACAGTGCCGGCGGCATGGCCGGCGGATAACGGAGCCGGATGCGCGGGAAGCCAGCGGCAGTTCGCTCTCGGTATTCGAGTAATTCGTTCGGCGTTCTACCCGGCTGTCACAACTGGAATTTTGCCAGCGGCAAATGCCGGCGGCCTGAGTACGTCGGCGGTTTACCAGCCGGCTGTGCCGCCGGTTTCTTTTTTATAGGTGAAAAATCATCAAATGACTTTCCCCGCCCGGGGCGAGGCGAGAGGGAGTGTTACACTTTTACTGACTAAAACCCATCCATGTTCCTTCATGTGCCGTTTGCGTTCCGGGGGCGCGGTATCTCTTCCGAACATCCCGCAGCCCCGGCGAGTGTTGCGCTGACCCCAAGTAACATGGGATAAGGGTGGAAGATAATGATGAGTTTCCTTACATAAGTATTGAATAATTCACATTGGTACTTGCCCAGTATTGCCTTCATCACTGAGCCAGGACGCAACTAAACTTTACACAATGGTAATAAGGTTCATATTACAAATTGCAGATACCCACATGTTCACACTTAGCGGGCCATTTAGTTCGAACTTGAGCCTTCCGTGCATAATTGTAGTGCTTCGGTTGTTTCTTAGGATGCTCCTCACGATTGTGAAGACGCAACTCTTCAGGGTCATTGAACATCTCGCCACATACACGACACCCGTTACTGTTGACAAACAAAACTGAACCGTATGTCAACTCACATACAGTCGAATGTGGTAGACAGACATTACCATTTGTTTCATGTACAGTTGAACAAACTATTTGGTGTATAGGGAAAATTATTCGCCTTTCTACACTGCCAATGTTCATTTTTATTATGTAATAACTTTTAAAGCATAAAAATAAAATGTGTCATAAAACACATTTAGTGCTACTTTCACCACAATCACTAAATACATTTCGTGCCTAAACGTATTTAGAACATCATTGCATCCCTGTCACGTTATTATAAGGTGACAGTGACAGAATGCAATAAAAAATTGAGTATTGAGTATTGAATGAGTAGTACAGGCGTACCACAAGGCAGCGTATTAGGCCCGCTATTGTTTTTAGCCTATATAAATGACTTCCCAAAACACGTCACATATCCGATGGTTCTTTTTGCCGATGATAGCACTTTAATTATAAGACATGATAAAAAACTCAACTATAAATGTGATATTAAAAATGCGCTACAACAATCAATTGACTGGCTTGAACAAAATAATCTAATACTTAATTTAAATAAAACTAAAATTATTCAATTTCAACAAAGAATGACAACACCTGACATTACTCTATCCTTTAATAATAATATAATTAATGAAGTAGGACATATTAAATTTTTAGGATTGACTATAGATTCTAAACTAACGTGGAAAGAACATGCATCGAACGTAATTACAAAATTAAGCCGGTTTGCCTTTGCCCTTTATAAACTTAGAAAAATAGTAAATCAGGCAGCTGTCGTAACTGCATATTACGGCTATGTGGATTCCATATTACGATATGGAGTCATTTTCTGGGCTAATTCCTGTGAAAAGCATGAACTCTTTAAAGCGCAAAAGAGGTGCATTAGGTCCATATGCAATCTAAAATCGACAGAAAGTTGTAAATCGCATTTTATATCTCTCAAAATTTTAACTTTACCTTGCCTTTACATATACGAGACCGCATTGTTCGTAAAGAAAAACGGTGATTTATTTAAAAAAGCTTCAGAACAACGATGCCGTTCTGTAAGACCTATGTATCGCCATGAAATATGCCTGAGAAGTTCAAAAACTGCCCTTATGCACAAGAGTGTACTCTGTATGGCTCCGAAAATTTTTAATAAGTTACCAAATGACATAAAAGATTTAAACTTGACACAATTTAAGCGAAAATTAAATAAATTCTTAATAGACAAATGCTACTATACCATTGACGAATTCCTTGTTGAAAAATTCACATAAATAATCCTGTGAACTTGCTACATTGTGTTTAAATTGACATTTCTATTTCTATAAGTACTTTTTAAATATTATAATTTTTGATGTTCTATAATTATACTACTAATAATGCATGCCCTTAGGGTAGATTATTGAGATACTATAATTCTGTAAGACCTGTTGTAACACCAAAAATCGCATTAATAAATACTTTGACTTTGACTTTGAATGATAATTTAAACACATTTAACGCTAAATATGTTTAGTGATTTTGGTCCAAGTGGGCCTTAAGAGTGATGTAAAAGAATTGACAGCTCAGCACACTCACAAAATTGTTTAAAATTAATTGCAAGTAAGCTGCCTGTATACCGAATAGTTTGTTTGTCTGTGCATGAAAATTATTTTCAACTTGTACTGTGAATATCAAACAAAGGAAAATGAACCATATGTCTACTCACATAGAGTCTGTAGTTTGTGTGTGCTTGACGGACATCACCATGTGTCTCTTGTATGCCTCTGTCGATATGAACTTGACATCACACTCTTCACAATATGGACCTTCTTCTGCGTTGTCTTCTTGTTTAGTCTAAACATTCAATCAAGCAGTTAAATATTATGGTCAAGTATTTGGTAGTGTTTGGTTAGAGTTTGGTAGCCGTTGGTCCCGGCTGTCATTTATAGATCTTTGACAGTCGTTACTGTTAGTCAGAAGCCAGAAAGTCTGACAGCCAGTCTTACCAAGAGTATCGTAGTACCCATTACTGGGTTGTGGAGCTCTGATAGGCAGTCGCTCCATGTAAAATACTGATATTCAGCTGCATCCGGTTCAACTGGAAGCCGACCCCAAGATAGTTGGGAAAAGGCTAGGCAGATGATGATTTGGTAGTAGACACAACCAATCAATTGACGTACTTTTTATGAGCTGTCAAAACGCGAATCCTCCGTCGATTTTGTATGACAACAGCAAACTGTGACGTCACTTATTTGCCAGATCAATATACCAACTATTTATAGATTTCAAAACAACTAATATCTAATGCCGCGATAAAGATCAAATAACTACAAAAAAAGGGATTACTTAAACTATCGATTCAAAAAGAAGAAGAACTAAATCACAATAATCAAATACAGTTATTTGGAAATTAATTGCATTTCAGGGCAAAAATAAATGTCTTTTTAAGTCGTATCTATCGTAATTATCTACTACCCAAATATCCCTTCAAATGAAAACTTCCTTACTATAACACGAAGTAGCGTTTGACTCTTAATACATAGAAATAAGGTTCAAATTCACTGTACTCACAGAGAGATCCTTATGCATCATATTCTTATGTACGACGAGTCCCTGCTTGCTGTAGAATGAGTAGCCACAGTAACCGCAAATATTCTCTGATGGATGTTTGATACGCATGTGACTGACATACGTCGTTCTTACACTGTGGAGAAAAATAAACCTTCTGTGTAACCCATAGAGTTGTATTTTCTAGGCCTTTTTAACCCTCGACGAAAGTTTAATGTGTGTGTCTGTCTTTGGAGTTACAGCTCATGAACGGCTGAACCGTTTTTGATTTAATTTGCTTGTTTGAGAATATTTTCAGCTATTATTATTAATGAAAATCTGTTCAGCCATTTGACGATTATTTGTTGTATGACTCTTTCTAGTTTATTCATGATGCATCTTCCACGTATCGAATTGAGTTTTGTTTGTGTATGTTTCAATCATACCATCACGCCTGTATTCCCCGAAAGGTATGGCAGAGGTGTCACCAATGTACACCCACAGTTCGCCGGTATGTTTAGGTCCCATGTAATAGGGGGCGAGCCTATTGCCATTAACCGGGCACCAATCCTAACTCCGAGCTGCTACTGAGAATTTCATAGATAAACCCAATAACACTTTGCTCGACCTGGGAATCGAACCCAAGACCTCTAACGTAGCAGTCGCGTTTAGGACCACTAGACTACCGAGGCAGTTCAATCAATAGTTACTTTTTAGGGTTCCGTATCCAAAAGCTGCCAACAGTACCTCAGGTTATCTAAATCGTGCCCTAAAGCGGTAACCTGCGCTAAAATAAACCGTCAAAAGTTTGTTAAACTAATAGGTGTTAAAAAATATGACTTACTTGAAAACTTCATCACAAAATTTGCATTTATGCGTGACTCCCTTATGTGACCCTTGATGCTGCTTAACAGTAGTTCTGAAATTATAAATCTTATATAATACACATACAATCCAATTTTAGAATAGCTTCACTTCACTATTGTTTCATCGATTTGTTCAATGGATAACAATGTGTTGCTCAACATTGTAGTAACATGTTTTTATGTTAAACATTCATCATCTGCTCAACCTTTTTCCAACTATGTTGGGGTCGGCTTTCCAGTCTAACCGGATGCAGCTGAATACCAGTGTTTTACATGGAGCGACTGCCTATCGGACCTCCACAACCCAGTAACTGGGCAACACGATACCCTTTGGTTAGACTGGTTGTCAGACTTCTTGGCTTCTGACTATCCGTAACGACTGTCAAAGATCTACAAATGACAGCCGGGACCAACGGCTTTACGTGCTTTCCGAGGCACGGAGGAAACTCGCTATGGTAAATGGTCACCCATCCATAGACCGACCTCGGCAAGCGTGGCTTAACCCGGAAGATCGGTCTATGCGGCTGTAATTATTTAGCCACGAGCTCCTAAACATTGTTTAAGTAAATGTTTTAGTACTGCAAAAATTATTGAGAAGCAAAAGTTGTTCTGGAAACAATGTTTGCAACTGTTGACCAACTCTTTTTACAAATGAATATAGGCAGTTATTGTTTTAAAAAGATGAAAGAATGAATATAGGTCGTTATACTTACATATTACTAGAGTTATATGGACATAAATTGCAAACATATCTTTTGCCGTGGTTTAGCGCATGTCGTTGAAGATTGCGTTTCGTTTTGAACCTGTACTTGCATATTTTGCACTCTATGTCGCCCAAGTTCTGCAAACAAACCAATATTCATGTGACATCTTTACGTATTCCATTACTGACCATTTTAGTAATAATTCGTTTAATTAATCTAAACCATTGGTGCCCCGTTGGTCTAGTGGTCGCAAGTGCGACTGCTGTGCAAGGGGTCCCGGGTTCGATTCCCAGGTCGAGCAAAAAGTGTTATTGGGTTTTTCTATGAAATTCGCAGTAGCAGCTCGGAGTTTGGATTTGTGCCCGGTTAATGGCAATAGGCTCGCCCCCTATTACATGGGACCTAAATATACCGGCGAACTGTGGGTGTACATTGGTACACCTCTGCCTAACCCTTCGGGGAATACAGGCGTGATGGTATATTTATATAATCTAAACCATTCTAAGCAATGGTATTGTAAAGGTAGAACGTTAGATTAGACATCAACACAGAAAGAAAAACTGTTTATAGTCACGGCTTTTTTTTTTTTTTTATATACGGGAAATCATCAAATAACTTCCCCCGCCCTGGGCGGGGCGGGAGGGAGTGTCAGACTTTTACTGACTAAAACCCGTCTATGTTTCTTCATGTGCCCTTTGCGTTCCGGGGGCGCGGTATCTCTTTCGAACAACCCGCAGCCCCGGCAGGCATCGGCCCTCAGTGGCCCCATCCAAGTTTGCTGACATCTCTTTGAGGCGCGCGTGGAACACGAACGCGCCGTCGACACGGTCTGTCGCTAGTGAACGTACGGACGGTGAGCTACCCATTGCTCACCGTCCACAGACCCGCGTCTACGGTGGCCGGGAGTCGTCTCGTGGCTCCCGACGCCCGGATCGTCTACCGCGGCGGCCGCTGGGACGGGGGACCCTCCTTTCCCTCTCCCGTCCCGCCGTATAGTCACGGCTAAAATATTAGTCAGAGGCAAAAACAGTCGTAATTTTTTTTTGGATTTTTGAGTTATTCAATCTTACCGGAGAGTGCTTGGTCTGGTGATGTTTCCAGGCGTGCGCGTTGTTGAACCCCCGGTAGCACAGGTGGCACTGGTACGGACAGTTCAGGTAGTTGGAGGACTGCTTGCGCTTGTTCACCTCTTCGAACTGATCCTCTAGCTGTTTATTAGGAGATTAGTTGGAATTTCTTATCCAGTGGTGTGAATACACTTCATGTGACATGCGACTTTTTTTACTGTCGTTGTCTATTAGTTTGATAATGCGACTACGTATTTTACAAGTACAGATGAATTGAATTGATTTTTTTTAGAGCAGGTTTTTTTTTACGTTAGCACTCCGCATTTCTCCTGCATGGTGGGTGCGTTTACAAACATGTAAAGTCATATACAAACAGCCAGACCCGAAACAACTAACTGTAGGTCATACAAATATTTGTTCCGTGCGGAAATCGAACCCACGACACGCAGCGCCAGTAGTGGGTTTCATTATCAACCCTTAACGAATTACGGATGTGAACCCAGTCCCAGAACAATCATAATTAAGCACGATTTCTTGTAAAGGTATTCACAAAGTCCATTGATGCCGTTGATGTTTGTTATAACCAATCAACATACCGACAAATTAATAACATTGATCAAATCATCAGTCTTGTCTTCGTATTGTCTGTCATCCTCCTTTACTTTGTTTGAACTCTTCTTCGCAACTGCAGCACGAGTCCTCTTTGGCCTTATTTGCTTCCTGGGCTGGGCTGTCGGCCTGTTTGATCTTTTTATTGGCAAGTTTGGTAAATCAACTATAGGTTCTGAAAGCTGCAGCAGAAATTGATTATTGTGAAGTATCATTCTTTTTAGGTGTCTGCAGTAGCTTTTTCATACTTTCAGGTAACATTTTAATAAACTGTATGAAGTCACTTGCATTCACAGCTAATTTAAAAATAAAATGAACTAGCACAGAATTTTATACAAAAGCCCAGAATGAAACTTGTATGTATAATTAAAATTAAGCTTACCTCAGGGCCATCAAACTCTTCCTGAATGTCCATCTTCACAGGAATCTCCACCTTCTCCACATCAGGAATTTCCTTCCTATCATTCTCGTTACATTCATCATCATCACTAGAACTGTTATCAGGACTGATGTGATCCGGGACTTCAACGTCATCATGATCCTCTTTCTTAATAACTTCTACAATGAATGC
Organism: Caradrina clavipalpis; assembly: GCA_932526535.1. NCBI lineage: Eukaryota > Metazoa > Arthropoda > Insecta > Lepidoptera > Noctuidae > Caradrina > Caradrina clavipalpis. The sequence goes on from OW052101.1 coordinate 2,184,537, forward strand.
TGGTCTTTCTAAGGTGATGTCATTTGTAACGCTATCCTCTGCTATGCTGATATGAGCGACGTTTGTAATTACGAGGAGATTTTTTCGGCTTACTGATTTTATCGCTGGACATGTTATCTGGAATTTAGATGGCATTGTTTAAATTGAGTAGTGGAATGAAGAAAGGTTTAAATTCTATTATAAGTTAATACTAAACAAATTAGAAATTATACAATAAGTATTTTTGTGAGTTAAAAAAAGAAACTTGCTTTTTAAGACTTCAAAATTTCCTCAAACTGCTTTGTAAGCCTAGTGGTACTTAGGGCGACTGCTATGCTAGAGGTCTTGGGTTCGATTCCAGTCAGTTACCATTTGTGCCCAGTTAATGGCAATAGGCTCTCCTCCTATTACATGAGCCCTGAACATACTGGTGAATTGTTGGTGTACATTGGTACGCTTTAACCTTTCAGGGAATAAAGGCGTGATAGTAAATGTTCACAATGTACCTTTCCACAGTCATCAATAATTGCACACAGTAGACCCTGACTCCGCAAACACTTCTCTCTAAATAAATGGAACTTCTTCACAAGTGCTGCACACTCATAGCATGCGTATTGTGGCAAGTTGGTATATAGAGGCTAAAATAAAAAGTTGTTTGGTGTAAACATATAGTAATAGACAGATTGATTTATTGCACTCATTTACAGTAACATAGCTTATTACAATGCAATTAATTAGGCAAGCAATGTCAGTCAGAATTTAATAAAATAACTGTAGTTGTAACAGGATATTCAATAAAAACAAACTAACCTTACTTTCGATCATGAATGATGCAAAATAAGATTCTAAAGGGTATGCGAATAGGTCCTGCATTTTTACATCCGTATTTAAACAAATACGACACACTTGAACGTCTTCCATCTTTTAATACCTTACAGTCATTCAGAAATAAATAATTTGGGGCGATAAACAGAGCTTCTAATATTATTTCATCGCTACATGGTGTTTACAAAATAAAAAGTCAGAGGGTCTCCTTCGGGATCATTAACTTTACTTTTTTCGAATAAATGTATGTAGGTTTATTTATCATACAGACAATAAACACACAGCAGACTGATATACCTATTGGAAAATAAACAAGTTTTTCTCAATCACTTGACGCCGAGTAAGAAATGCAGTGTAATGTAAAGTAAATCAAATTATCAAACAAATTCAAGAAATGTCAAAGTCATACAGTCAAAGAGTACATAGAGAGTACTAAAATAATACGACAGTCTTGTCAGCTGTCATAATGAATGAGGTCTTGTCAAATAAAACGTTTTGTTGTTTAAACAGAGCTTCTTATAATAATGAAGTATCAGTATGAAGTGAAGGTAAATAAAAAAAATATAGATATCAAAATTATTATCGATTTCAGAGTACATTCATCACACGCTTTAATCTTTTACTTATCAATTCCGTCCTAATAAAAAATATTAAAAGGTCTATTGATGCGTTTTGTTTTGTTTCAAAATCATTTCGCACAAATTCATAACGCCCGTAACATTAAAAGATAGGATAGGCTGAGGCACAGAGTACTATTGTATAACTGAAAGGCTGAGGTTTCCCTGACTGAGGTAGACATGGGCACATTATTAAGATCTCAAAAATATATTTGATATAAATAAAACTACCTATTTCGTGAAAATATGGCGAATTACTTTAAATATAATTTCTAAATCTGCAATATTTCAAATAATGATAACTTAAAAAAATAAATCATCTAAACTCGCGCATAGTGAGTTTTGTTTCATCAACATTGAACTATACAATGTATTGCAGTGCTACAAAAAGCAAAACACGTTTAACAAAATTCAATTTCACGAGCTACCTTGAGGGTAAAAACTGCGCTAGGCATATAGGCTGACTCTATAGGCACTGTACCATGTAGGTAGGTAGATACACAAGCATAGAATAATGCAAACCGGATCTCTCCATATTATTATTTATGAACATTTTTTATCTCTTAGCTATAGGTACCTACTAACAGTCTTATTTATAGATAAAGTACCTATATTTAGCTGAGTTGTGGTAATAGGTAATCTGTGGTTCTGATCAATAAATTAATAGATGTTTTATAGGATGTTTCCACGAATGGGGGTAGGTTCAACCGCTATACTTGTTTGGTATGAAGAAGAGGGGAGCATGCCTGGTGATTGCCCCTAACGTTACATGTAAAGCAACATGTATTTTAGCTTTAGCATACGTTTTTTGCCCGAAGGGTTAGGCAGATGTGTACCAATGCACACTCACAGTTCGCCATTATGGTTAGGTCCCATGTAATAGGGGTACGTCTATTCATAGTTATAACCCTTATCCAATGATCAATGTATAAAATCTCAATGGTGGTCACGGCAGATTTACCTTGCGGTAAATAATAATATTTAATAATTCATATCCCTCAGGTTTGACCTTTCAAATCAATAATAAAATACAAAGGTAGGTATGATATGTACCTACCTACCTATAGCTTACCTAACTAGGTTATATATTTATGTATAGGAACTAAGCCGGCACAGTGAGCCGCGCATATTCATCGATCTGCGCACGGCGCAGTAGCCATTTAGCCATAAGCCCTTTACCGTCATAATGATGTCTATTAGGTAACATGCGTAACCTAAATTCAGACTGAGTTCTCTTGGATTTAAAATCGATTCAAATCACTTGTTGTAAATTAACCATTTACAGGCACTTTGTGACTCAGCCGTAAAATTGAAACTAGGTACTCGTAGTTGCTTGTTCCAAACTGTAGGAATTCGGATTTTTAAATGTTTTTTTTTTTTAATGAGTTTATGAGAGAGGTTCTCAGGGATGAAAACAAAATAACAAATAATCACGGGATTACAAAACCCTAAGGTATTTATTTTCGGTAACAACAGTAACACACAATAATTATTTCACAACACGGGCACGAGGAGATGGCGCGGCGGCTTTGCGCATGCGTGTGCGCGGTAAGCGGGTAGGCAACGGACTGACGCGCCACGCCGCGCAATAACGGCCATACGAGTGCATTTTCGGTGTTGTAGCCGGACGACGTGATGTCGATTTGTTCGGTGTTGTAGCCTGAGGACGTGATCTAACATCGGTGTTTAATTTGTATGAGGTGGACAGAATGTGGGTTGCTACACACTCCCCCTCCAGTCCCGGAGAACGCCCTCGCTCCTGGACTGGTACTCTAACAAGCAGCCTTAGCTGGACGTCCGCGTTTCCGCTTCGGAATAACGGGTTTTGGTAGGGAGTCATCGGTACCTCGGTAACGTGTCAGGTCCTCGGAGTGATATTTCCCTATGTCTACATTGGGTTGTTCCGTGCTCGCGATGGTGTACGTAGTGGGGCTTACCTTTTTAGTGATCTGGTAAGGGCCATCGCGGCGAGGGTAGAACTTAGAAGTGAGGTCTTTTGACCCTTTGCTCAATAAGTGAGACTTAAGCAATACAAAATCACCTACCTCGAAGGTGTCGGATGGTCGGCGCGAAGCGTCAGCGTACTGCTTTGTCTTATCCTGTTGGATTTCGACGCGTTCCCGAACAGCTGACAGCGAATGTAAGAAGTTGTCAAGGTAAGGAGTCACCTGTGGGACAAAGTTTTCTTTATCCCTTATGGCACGAAGGTCATGAACTACCTCTGTGGGTGACCGCATCTCTCTGCCAAAGGTCAAATAAGCTGGTGACTTACCCGTTGTGCGACATTTTGCGCTATTGAGGGCAAAACGGATCACCTGCAACTTCTTCGGCCATGTGGTATGATCGTCTGCCACGAGATGGGCCAGCATTGCTTTAAGGTCGCGGTTTTTTCGCTCTGCAGGATTAGCTTGGGGATGATACAGCGGAACAAAATTTTGTTTAATATCTAAGACTGACATACATTTTTGCATCACCGCGGAAACGAACTGGACACCGTTATCTGAAATAATCCTGCGAGGTAGACCGAACCGCATAAAATATTCCTCGATGAGGACATGAGCACAAGCTTCTGCTGTGGCTTCTTTAAGGGCAAACAGCTCTATCCAACGGGTAGCCGTATCTTCAACGAGAAAGATCCACCGCTCCCCCTGGTCTCCTTCCGGTAGAGGGCCGAACAGGTCTATAGCCAATACCTCACCCCTCTGGTTCATGACCGGCGTCTGGAGCAGACCAGAAGGTTTGGCGTTGTTGGCCTTATACCGCTGGCAGTGGATGCAGGCTGCTACATAATCGGTGATTATTCTCCGCATCCCTGTAAAATAATAGAGCTGTGCTACCTTCTGGTAGGTTCTTTGGTTCCCAGGATGGCCAGCTGTTGGAGAGTCGTGTAACTCTTTTAAAACAGCTGCCACTTGGCAGGCAGGTATTACTAGCTGAGGGGATTCACTCTCAGAGTCCGGATTGTAACGGTACAGGACTCCTTGATCCATGAGGTAACCCCTTTCTAACCATCTTTGAGATGCAACATCATCAGGTCCTTCTAACTCTTTGATAATCTTTTCCACTTCAGGGTCCGAAGTCTGTTCCAGGCGTAGTTGACTTGGTGTCTTCGTGGGAAGATCACAGATGACTGAACAAATACCGCATTTATCGCTTGTGTCGCTAGAACAAATCGGTCTACTCAGCGTGTCTGCCACGACATTCGCTTTCCCTGGGGTATATTGGAACTGAATATCAAAAGATTGGAGTTTTAGGGCCCAACGGACTAATCTGCCTGCTGGTGATTTCAGTGATAGCAACCAGCGTAGAGGCTGGTGATCACTGCCAATCACGACTGGTTGACCGTCTAGGTAAGGCCGAAAACGCTCCACCGCCCACACTACAGCTAGTGCTTCACGCTCCGTGGTGGAGTAGTTGCGCTCAGCTGCGTTGAGGAGTCGGCTGGCATATTCAATAGGCCTTTCCTGATTGCCGTCGCCCTGTAATAAAACTGCGCCTAAGGCGTAGTTACTTGCGTCAGTACGCAGAATGAAAGGGTGACTGAAATCGGCTTGCACCAGTATTGGAGCTGTGGTCAGTAGACTCTTCAGCTCATTAAATGCTTGGGTCTGTTCTGAACCCCAAGACCATACTTGACTTTTCCTAGTCAAGCGTGTCAATGGTTCGGCAACTTTCGAGAAGTTCGGTATGAACTTTCTGAACCATGAACATGTTTGTAAAAAGGTTCTCAGGTGCTTTAGGTTTCCTGGTACCTTCATCTCGAGGACAGCACTCACCTTCCCTGGGTCGGTGGAAACACCTTTTTGTGTAATGACATGGCCGAGATATTTAACACTTTCCCGAGCAAAAGCGCACTTCTCCCTATTTACATGGAGGTTGAACTCGGCCAGACGTTTAAAAACTGCCTCGAGGTCTTGCAGATGCTGTTGATATCCCTGGGATATTATTAACAGGTCATCTAAATATGCTAATAAAGTTACATCTTGTAAAGCAGAGCAGGATCGGAGACGATCAATGAGACGCTGAAAAGTAGCGGGCGCGTTCCGGAGACCAAACGGCATTCTCTTGAAACGGTAGGTACCTAGAGGACAAACAAAAGCCGTCTTATCTCTATCAGCTTCCCTTACTCTAACCTGCCAATATGAAGATCGAAGGTCTAGCGTGCTCATGTAGCAGTCCCGTTTTGTACTCTGCAGTAACTCGTCGATGCGTGGCATCGGATACGTGTCAGCTTTGGTGACTGCATTCAAACGCCTGTAGTCGACGCAGAAGCGGATACCACCGTTGGACTTCGGCACCATCAGCGCCGGTGAACACCAAGCCGATTCACATTCTTCTATTATGTCATCTTGTAACATCTTACCTATTTCAGCTTTCATCAGCTCTTTCTTTGAAGGGTTTAGGCGGTAAGGAGGAACAGCAATAGGTGGATGCTCACCTGTATCAATGCAGTGTTCAGCATATGGTGTTGGACCTCCCCCTGCTCTAAAGACGCGTGCGTGCCTGGTGAGGATGTCAGCAAGCGCCTGTCGCTCAGCTGGTTTAAGGTGAGTACCTTCATCATTCCTAAGTACATCTGTAGAGGCGCAGGACACGTCACGCGAGGTAGGTTCGAAGAACAAGTTATATGTTACTGTATTATTATTACTGAAATACCAGATCTCTTTAAAAAAATCAATAACTACTCCAGCAGCAGTTATAAAATCGATACCTAGTAAAGTCTCGTTATTTGTCGCATCAGGAAATATTAAGAATGGAATCGTGATAACTGTCGTTTCTAAGCACACCTCTAAGGTGGTAGTGAGTACATCCATAGTACGGATTACACCGTCGGCAAGCTTAACTTCGCGTGTCGAAGAGCTGAGGGGATGACCGTGACGTAGAAGGAGAGTATATAGCGTATGACCCGCAATGCAATGCTTGGCGGCCGTATCTATCAACGCGGTGCCGGTAAAACCCAAAATTTTTATATTAAAAATAGGTCGTAACTCGCGACCAATGGAGGGTCCCGTATGACTCGTATGATCGTTACCGCGGGGTAAAACATCTCCACTACAAGTACAGTTATCACTATTTACAAATAAACACACATTCTTATTTTTATCAAATTGTGACTTAACGCAGTTTTCATTACTAGAGTCAATACACAAAATATCGCTAAAATTACGGTTATTCCCGTTTTGTTTATGAAACATGTTACACGCAATATCGTTATTATTATTAAAATTATTACACAAAATATTGGTACAACCGTTAGTTAAATATAATGGGTTAATGTTACCCTTTTGTTTACATAATTTTTTACATAAATTTTCTGTTTGGTTATGAACATTTACGTCAGTAGGATTTGAACATTTACACATATTTGTTACAAATGGTGGAATAATATGACTCGAACTATTATACGAAACATAGTTATGACAACACGTAATAATATCGTTATCAATAGAGTCTTTATTATCTGACGTAATGTTTTTATTTTGAAAGCACTGTTTTGATTCAATTATCGGCGAGGAAAAGTTTTGTTTACATACATCGCGAGATTGAACACAATAAAAAGATTGACTTTGGCCACTTTGTTTGTTATCACCGTTATCACTTATCACTTCCGCAGAGTTATTATTGGGTTTGGACTCACCTTGGGTCTGCAACTTACGACATTGGCCCCTTGTGTGGCCATACCGTTTGCAGTAGGTGCAGGAAGGACGTTGCTTCGCCGGAACCGGGGCGGGAGGCGCGTGCGGAGCGGGCGGGCTCTGCGACGGCGGCGCCGGGGCAGCGAGAGCGCGCTGGGCTTGCGCCCGACGGGGAGCGCTGTCGCGGGCGGGAACACGATCGCGGTCGGCGGAGTGTGGAGACGGTATCGACGGGGATGGCGGCGTGGGCGTTTGTGTTCTACGCTCACTCGCCGTCGGCACTAAGTTGTTTTTATCGTCGAAAGAATCTTCTATGTTACGTGCAAGGCGGAGTAATTCACGAAAATTATGACACTCTTCTCTTCGTAGCCTTTTCTTGATTCTACTGTGGAGGAGTCCGTAAGTTATATCCACTTGGGCCGACTCCGTTACGTCACCTTTAGGTAAGCGCGCCAAAAGCGCGCGAACGCGCGCTACGAATATGTCTGTGTTTTCCTTGTCCTGCGGCGTTGCAAATATCTCTAAGTAGATACGATGAGGTGGCCGGCGGTCACCATACGCGCTTATTAAGTTTTCTTTAGCTTCGCGCCACGACGACACGGAGTATTTTATTCCTTGCCACCATGTCGCTGCTTCCTCTTTGAATAAGTATGATAGGCCGCGCAGAATATTCGAATCCGTTACCTGCGCGCAATCGCTATAGGCCTCTATGGCGTCGATGAAAGCTTCGACCGACTCGTTCGGTCGGCCGGAAAAGGTGGCTTTGCAGCGTGTCAGGGTACTTTGCCCTTGTAACGAAAATGATTCCAGGGGGGTTGATCGCGACACCGAGTTCAGCAACTCCCTAAATGCTTCTGTTTGGGAGCGCTGGAGAGAGGCAATTATAGTCGCCACGTTTTCGTTGGAGAACGTAGCGTTAGCATCGGTGCGCGGCGAGAAGGACGCGTCGTCGCCATCTTGGTTGGCGGACGCCGCGGTCGGCGTGCTTGGTCGTGAGGGGGCGGGTAATGCGTCGTTTGCATCTTCCCTCCGATTTAAACTAGCCGCTCTACTCCTGGTCACTGGCATTTTCGTTCGTCACTACAAATCACTTAGGTATCGCTATGCACTATTGTCACACGAAAGAACGTTGGAGCGCCACATATGAGAGAGGTTCTCAGGGATGAAAACAAAATAACAAATAATCACGGGATTACAAAACCCTAAGGTATTTATTTTCGGTAACAACAGTAACACACAATAATTATTTCACAACACGGGCACGAGGAGATGGCGCGGCGGCTTTGCGCATGCGTGTGCGCGGTAAGCGGGTAGGCAACGGACTGACGCGCCACGCCGCGCAATAACGGCCATACGAGTGCATTTTCGGTGTTGTAGCCGGACGACGTGATGTCGATTTGTTCGGTGTTGTAGCCTGAGGACGTGATCTAACATCGGTGTTTAATTTGTATGAGGTGGACAGAATGTGGGTTGCTACAAGTTTCAGTTTTGTATTGGGTCTACATAGTATGATAGACAAGCTGAAGCAGTTAAGGGGCCGCCTCAGCCAATGATAAATGTAAACATTTGGAAAATAATTATGATAATCCAGTTCCAGCAGGGCCAGACAGTTAGTTAGCAATAGGTCGTAGGGGCTTGTGATGTGGAAAGGAACACACAGCACTATGTAGAATAAACTTCTTGGCTGTCTCGTTGGTCTAATGGCAATAACTTATCACCATTAGCAGTCAGGCTTATCAGTGATAAGCTTGATTGACGAGAATGGGGTCCTACGCTAGATTGCAAGGTCTGAGCGTAGTGTATAGTTGGGTTTTTCTCTAGAATTTTTTTTAGTAACAGTCCGGAATTTCGAATCCCGGAATCTAGATTTGTACACAAGTGATGGCAAATAGGCTCGTCCGGTGGCCCCTTTTACTTGGGGCTTTAAAACATCACCAGCCACCATTACCCTTTTATTTTGGTGCGTTGTAGAAGTCCTTATGGACGTCCTCCGTCGTGGAGGAGACGGAGGCGCATGTCGGACTCTTACCAGCTAAAACCACCGCGGTGTTACACTTCTATCTTTGGCCGGGCACTCACCGGTTAGCCAAACATTTCGGACAGTATCTACAGTTCAATCATATTCATAAATTATTGTCAAGGCAAGTGCCTAGAATGCAAAAAATATTTTCAGGAGATTGGTTGCAAAATCCAGGCAATTTGTGAAATATGTTAGATAATAATACCTAAAACATTCGTAAGTTTACCTAAAATAACTTATCTAAACCATGATACTATTGATAACAAAATGTTGTGAAATATCTAGGCAATGGACACGCTGGGAAATAACTACACAGGAAGTACCGTCATTATGTATTGTCTTTTATGTAGGTCTTCTTTTAGTAAATGGATAGGCAACTACTTAGTTAGGTAAGGGTGTTACCACACCAATCTATTGAACGTCGATCGACGCCATCAATCGACGGTAGAATTGATTAGTCGACGTCGATCGATAGTTTCACTAACACCCATCGATCAACTAATTCATTCTGCCATTGATCGATGGCACCGATCGACGGTCGATCGATTGGTGTGGTAACACCCTTAGTCGTTAGGATAAGTCGGAAAAATTAAAAAAATATTCGTGTCTGATAATTCTGAAATCAGTTGTGTCCGATAGGTGCAGTGATATCCAAGGTACCCAAGTTGGAAATGTACCTTCTTCTACTTTCTTCCTGACTACTGCAAAGGGTGGGTACAAATACAGTTTTTTTTAAATGTGGGACGTAGTCGTTAATGACTTCTTCCGCCCTGGGCGGAGCGGAAAGGAGTGTCAGACTCTTACTGACTGACACCCATCCGTGCCGTTGCCGTAGTGGCTCAGCGTTTGGCTGCTGCGCTGCATGTCGCGGGTTCATTCCCGCACGGAACGAATATTGATGATGGCCTAAGCTTACAGAGAGTTCTGGTTCTGATTCAGGTCAGACGTCGCCGCCGCCGTTCGCCTCGACGGGGATACGGCGGGGATCCGCCCAAGCAGGTCATACCTCCAGAAATATGTATGTATACGAGGTGTAAAAGAAAGTTATATCACACATCACAGAAAATACATGTATCAAACTAAACGAAATTGGGAAAAAATTAATGCTGGGAAACAAGTTTAGTTTATAGTTCAATATCTCCGTAACTAGAAGCTTTTCAGGTTTTCAGTTGTCCTTCAAGATGTCAGTGATGTCTAAGATAAACTTAGAAAATACATATGAATTGAAAAAGTCACCTATGCGCAAAGCACACATTTGTGGGCACATGACCCATTCCAGTCGGTAATACCTGCAGCAATAGGTCATTTGAACATCTACACGGTTTCTCGGAATTCGAAAATATATTTCGTAGGGCACGTAGTTGCTGGTATGGTATTGCCAAAATATTTCACAAAGGCGCCCAAAAACTAAACAAGATAATCTATTAAAATTGTGCAAACAATAGCAGATAGGTAGGTACTACAACTCTTGGAAGAAGACCCTTAGAAGTTGGCAGACTCGTCCTACAGTTAATTTGTTATATTTCTTCACCTATGTATTTTTATCTTTCTCTACTTTGTAGATTTTGTTTGTTTGTATGTATGTATAATGAAGTCATCCGCCTGAGAACTAAAGTCACCGACATTGCTCGCAGAATTAGTACGCTGAAGTGGAACTGTCGGCGGAGCAAACACGTGTTGGAGTGGAGACCACGTTTAGGCAAACGCAGTGTGTGACGCCCTGCTGCACGGTGGACCGACGATGTTTTGTCTCTGCATTACCCTAAGGAAGACTGGTAGAAAATGCCTAAGGCATTAAGTACGCCTCTGTAGAGCGTATTTTTACATTTATGCATAAGTAAAGTTTTTACAAATAACTAGCGGATCTGAAAAATGGTTGAAATCGGTCCAGTAGTTTCGGAGCCTATTCGATAAAAACAAATCTTTCCTCTTTATAATATTAGTATACTTAAATGAACCTTTCCACGTGGTAACAGAGGCAGTTGGCAACATGCGGTAATTCTTCTTCAATAAACTAAGTAAGTAGGTACTTAGCTGCTTTCAGTCTTCAGTTTTCATAACGAAGAGTCATATTTTGAAAACAAACTCTCGAATACTGTAAACTACTAGGTACATACTTTTTAACAACTTTCGCACGCGGTTTTTCTCTTACAGTACCTACTTAACTATTTGAAAAGTGGTTCCTTATTGACAACGGGGTCAAGAACACTGTACGAAATGTTTTAGGTCGCCTCCTCTACAGTTTTCTGTTGCCGGCGCGGCATAGGACCTTGAAACCCAAGGTTCGACTTCCAAATGAAACATGGTGATCTTAAATTAGTTTGGCTTTTCTTTTTTAATGTCTGTTTTTGTTTATGGTCCTTCTGATAGTTGTGCATAAAACCCGACAGAAGAGCAGCGCAGCAGAGCAGTGTTCCCTCCGACAGAAGACTCTAAAGTCTCCCTGAGGAGTTGAGATGCGATGATACAGTTGCTATACAATGTTTTTTGCTAAAATTGGGTTTTTGAAATCCTTCAAGTCAAAATATCGGAATTTAGGTATTTAAAACCGGGACTTAATAAAAAGTTAACACGACCAAAACTAAAAAGTTTATTATATTTATATAAAGTGTGTTTTTTAATCTCGTAGACTGATTTGACAGCTTCTTACGTCAAACTTGAAAATAGTGTGCTTTATGTTCATGGGCCGAAAGCACATTATTTTTATATTTGACGTATGAAACTGTCAATTTAGTCTACGAGATTAAATAAAACACACACTATAGTTTTGGACATTCAACTGCTTTTAAAGATTGTTTTGTTTCTTTTATAAAGTTCTTAAACTGCAAAGCACATGAAAATTCTTATTTTCTGCATCGTTGAAAAAACCATAAAAAGCGGTAGGTAATATGTAATACAAAGAAATGCTATTTGCGAATACTTTTTAATAAAAAGTTAAAAACTACAATACAGGCGTGATGGTATATTTATTTTTTATTTATATTTTTTAAAAACTACGTAAATATTATGTGCCGCAACATTTAAAAAAATGTACAAATTCTGCCTTCTCTTGTGATGCCCACTTGACCTAAGTAGTCGTACCCTAATAATTCGATTTTAACATTTTGTTACGGAACCCAACCCACGGAACGGAATCCATGCAGTATTGTCAATGAACTGGGTTCAATACCACCACGGATTTCCGGAAACCTTTCAATTGGGTCAATATCTATTCTACGATATTATATTAATTAATTCTACGGATTCGAGGAAAGGTGGAGCGGTGTACTCGCTCCCCATTCCCATCCCCTATTTATAGTTCCTTGGTTCACAGAAAACACGGTTACGTCATGTTTTTACCAGTCTAGTCCTAAACAAATAAAAATAACTAAAGTGTCTCTTTGTAATGTCAAAATAACAGCTTTTTACTAAATGGCTAAGAATGCTTGAACACGGTAGGTACCAATTCTAAGAAAAATATTGTTTTTTTTTCATTTTTGTCGGTCTGTTGGTTCCGGCGAATCTGCGAAACGGTTCGGCCGGTTTTGACGGGATTTTCATTGGCAGATAGGTACCTTGTTGATGTTATATGGAGTACCTAAGGCTTAGGTAGAGGTCTACCTGGAAATCGAACCCAAGACCTCTAGCGTAGGTAGCAGTCGCGCTTAGAACCACTAGCACCACTAGGCCAACGAGGCAGTCTATCATACTAAATCTAATATCCTACTAGTATTATAAATGCGAAAGTTTGTGAAGACGACGGCATGGCCAAATCTCCTTCGATGGCGCGGCATCATTTTAAAGCATAGCAATTTATGTCGTATTTCTATCTTGATCAATCTTGATACATTTGAATGTATCATGTTCCCGGCCTACACCCCCCCCCCCCTATATACGCCTATGGTCAATCCCTAGCATCGTATAGTGACAGCCCAGTTTTAGCTCACTTCACCTTAATTCACTGAGGGAGATTTCTTACAGAATAAGCCGGCTGACCTGAATGAAATTAGGCACTGAGATAGATTGTAGTACGGAGTGAAACATAGGATACTTTTTATCCCGCAAAAATGTACGGTTAACGTGGAATAATATATCTGTCGCTAACAAAGTCACAGGCAGAAGCTAGTCTATTATAATTTAGTTATACCTTTTGCCTCCTTTCAGCAGATTGAAGATCTAGAACAAAGATAGGAACCCTAGGTATATTTTTTTGAAACAATTAAAAGAAATGCCGGACGGGCGACGGCATAGAGCCAGTAGGCCCCTGGCCCAGTAGCACTCGTACACCGAGGGGGTTCCGTAACAATGAAAAGATTTTTTTTCATATTTTTTGTCCTAAGCGCGACTGCTACGAAAGAGGTCTTGCGTTCGATTCCCAGGTAGAGCAAAAAGTGTTATTGGGTGTTTCTATGAAATTCTCACTATTCTCAGTACCTAGCAGCTCGGAGTTGGGATTTGTGCCCGGTTAATGGCAATAGGCTCGCCCCCCCGGGCTGGTTATAATATAAGAATACTTAGTAATAATTTAAATACACATCCACCTTATTTCTCAGATTTTTTAGCCTAAGGGTTATTTTTATGGTCAGTTTTGTCATTACTAACAATTATGGACCACGGTCTGAAATAAAGTATTTTTTTTTTTTTTTTAAAGTATGTGACTGTAATTAAAATTAAAAAATATTTTTAAATGTGAAAATGAAGGAGAACAAAACAGGTTATAGAAAAAAGTGTATTACCTATAAAAAAATGCAAATGCAGCCCTTTCATACAACAGGTAGGTAGGCACCCGATTTGTCCAGTGACCCCATTTTAAAATATCGACCCCCTTTTCGGCACCTATTGTAATGAAAACGACCAATTTCTATATTTTTAAACCTTTACTTTACACATAATATGTAGGTACCTATGTGTAGGTGCATTATTTCAAACTATACCAAACAAGTCAATATGTAGGTACTAGGTACATTGACGTAGATAGGTAGGTACGAACCTATAATTTATGTAGGAGCGATGGAACCATATTTTGAATAGGTACGTAGGGTACCTACCTAGTTTTACTTTCTTTCTTTATTGATTAGATTAAGGCTGAACAATGCTATCAGATAATCAGACGGAATAGGTACCTACCTACCTACCTAGTACTTACCTACTATCAGTTTAGGTACTTACTGATAACACTAGCGCTCCCATGTCGCAATCTCTATGAAGCACGGTCTGCCTTTAAGTTTTAAATAAACTTTTTTTTATAGGTTTTATATTTTATTAGGTAAGTACCATAAGTAGGTACCTATTGCCTAAATACAATTTAACGTTACCTACCTATAATAATTTAACTAGTTTATATAGGTACCTAGGTACTAAGAAAAGAGTTAAGCCTTGCATACCCAAGCAAAACAAAACCAAAAAAAGTAAAATAGGTAGGTACTAAACAAAATAAACCAAAATCCCGCTATTTGCAACTACTACCTACTTCGTTACCAAGTAGGTTAAAATACTTACGTAAGCTTGTAATTGCATTATAAACCTACCTACGTTCTCTTTACGTTCATAGTAAAATACCTAAACATTTGACATCTACTTTTTACTTGTTGCTGTCTCGTTCACTCATGCAGGGGAATTATTTGTTCGTGGAATGCGCGCGTCGGCTAGTCTCGCTACACACTGTTGGTAAGGCCTAGATTATCAATCCGACCAACTCGTGCACTCTCTACAGCATTGACGTAAAGTCGAGTTTCGCACGCTGTTTGTGTGAGAACGTCTAAGTGACACCGAAACAGCTGTAGCGAGACTACCGATAGTGACTACTTTGTAAAGAGTACATTCATAAATTATATTTTAGGTATTGAATAGAGGCTGATTTAGAGCTTATATTAGAGTTCTAAAATTCTCAAAAAATTATATATTTTGTAGGATGGATTTCTGAACCCTAAAATGCATTATTTCTAAAATTAAATTAGTCGAAAATAGAACAAAATGAAAAGTCCTTGAGAACTAGTCTCGTGGGGAGTGCATCTACGTCATCGACGGGACTTTTGTAGTTATGTATGGTCGCTAGCAGTGACCTGATTGGCTAACAAAGCCTTGTCGGCGGCCATTTTGTTAGCTGCTGAGTCACCAAAAGGTGAAAAATGTACATGAATTGCACTCCCCACGAGACTACACAACGGTATTGGGCATTTCCCTGAACACAAAATTTGGGTTTCATGTTCCTTACCTACCACAGCGTGGAGCACAAGAAAAATATTTTTCCCAATTATCTATAAGTTTTACGGAATACAGAGTAAATTCAATCAAATAGAAATTGCCGCGAAAACATATTTTCAAAACTTGACGTCGGCTACATTGTGCGGAACTTTATTTTCTTAGTTCTGTCGACCCTCACATGGATGGACTATGAACAGTGAAGTGTGAACACGGATCACGGTTGGAAGTTGTCGTGGAATGTGTGAATGATAGTGAATTAAATATTCGTTAACGCATCCTATGCTTCGTCGATCTGTCAAAATAGTGAAGTGATAAGTGGAGGATGCACACCGTGCAAAACGATTGTTTACTAATTTTTGACTGAAACTTGCCACAGCGACGCTGCAGAATGTAGTCCTGGATTTGTGCGACGTACGGAATATTAGAAACTGTGTTTTTATTTAACGAGGAGTGAGCTGTAATCGTAAACATGACGGAAACTGCGACTGTCATACCAACCATGGTCAAGGTAAAAACGGAGCGGCCCGATGAGGCCGAGATTAGGGAGCTGGCCGCCAAAATGGTGGAGGCGAACAAGGCCAAGGCGTTAGCAGCGTCCGTGGCGGCAGCGCGGGCCCCGCCTGGCTCGCTCGTCGGCGTGGCGCCCCCGGGCTCCGGCGGGCAGATGGGCATCCTCAACTTTCTGGCACGCAAACCTGGCAATACTGCTGCAGATATACGGCCCATGCTCGACGGTGACAAGAAGATACCGGCTCCAGACGAAGCCAGTTGGAAAGGTCATTTCGGCTGGGACATGCTAGGTAAATGCCACATACCTTACATATACCGGTCCACCGAGAAGTATGTGGCCGTCAGGATGGTGGAGATCAAACTTTTGAACAAATACCTGAACTACCTGCATGCAGACATATACTCGTGTACATGTATAAGGAGTTACTACATCACAGAGATAGAAGCTCGACTGCTGAACGAGATCAACAACAGGCATTGTGACGGTCAGTTTGGACGGGATCCATTTACACAGAAAGACTTAGTAGTGCGGTTATCGGATGCCTATGAGTTCTATAACTTTTTAGACGTATGTTATAATAAGTTAATGAGAGGTTCAACGAACAGTAAAGACAAGTGTGGTTTTATTAGGATAAACAAGGAGTCCGTTGTACCATATACAGTACGGGACAGCCAGAAATTTGTTCCTCTATTTTATTTTGAAGGTGAAACAGACAATTTAAAGTTAAAAGCGGACCAGTTAAAAGGTTGGGACCTGTCATACTTGAAATTCTGTTGTAAAGTACAAGGTATTCGGAACGAACTGTTTGCAAGTGAGACGTGTTCAGTGATTAGTTTATCAGACATTAAAAGTTATTTCCCGCCGGGGACGGAGTTTGAAGAGTACTGGCCGAACAAAGTGGTGGACTCGCAACTACTCATATCAGCGAAAGGTGAGATAATTAGCTTAAGAAATGTATTTTCAGTTAACAATTTTCTATTTTTCTTTATTGTATGTAACTTGGTGGGGAAGCCTATGTCCAACAACACCAAAACACTTTTATCCAAAATCAGCAGCTTTTCTACTGTCTAATATCCATTATGTTTTGACCATATCCTGCTATAATGATCAGCACCGGCAACAGGTCATTATTTAGAAATAATACATACATACCATCATGCCTGTATTCCCCGAAGGGTTAGGCAGATGTGTACCAACGTACACCCACAGTTAGCTGGTATGTTTAGTTAGAAATAATATTTTAAAATTAAAGTTAAAATACTTAAAATACATTTTTACATATCGGTTAATTTAAATAGCATATTAATAGTTAATTTATGTTGAAATAACTTTCTAAATTGTTTCCCATAAACATGCCACTAAAACGCCTCTAACCAAAAGCTTGAAAACAATTATTAACTCTTAAACTAACTTTATATGTTGACTGTACACTTGATGTAATTATGAAGTGCATGCTTGATGATCTATGTATTTAAGGCAAGGTACTCATTAGTGTACTTATGATAAATAGCACCAATACTTCTATTACACTACTAAATTGGTCCCTAACTACCTAATAATAAGAACCATTACATCTGAAGTAGGTTTCAATGACTTTTAAAAAACCCTTTTGACTGAAAATTGCTTTATTATGTGGGATATAATGTAAAAAAACCCTTTTGACTAAAAATTGCTTTATTATGTGGGATATAATGTGGGACTAACTTTTAACTGCTAACCTTTTCTTTAAAAGGTTAGCAGCTTTTCTTTAGCAGAAGACCATAAACAACAGGTAGTTTCATCTGTTTATTGTTTACAAAAATCTGCACAGCTAACTAACTTAACACTATCCTTTTGTTCCTATTCAAATGACATTGTTAGAGGCTTCTTAAAAAAAAAAAAGTCACAAAAAGTATATCTGTGCAATGTTGTTTGACATTCACAGTTTAATTGCCAACAAAAAAAAAACAAGGTCATACAAGACTTGAAAACTTACTGATCAAAATAATGTTTTCATAATTATTTTGTTACAGCATTTTATTTCAGTAGTAGCTTTTGCCCGCGACTTTGTCCGCGTGGCTTATTGCACCCGCGTTAAGTTACGTCTTTGGTTACTGCTCAGCTTCCGTAGGTCATAGCGTGACGTTATATAGCCTTTGTTACTCAGGAATAATGTAGTTATCTATTCATAAAAAAAATGTTAAAATCGGTCCAGTAGTTTCGGAGCTTATTCAATACAAACATACAAACAAATCTTTCCTCTTTATAATATTAGTGTACATCACAATCTCTGGCTTTATTTATGATGTTGACTGAACTTAATTTGGGAGTAAATAAGAACTGATTTAAATTCATGTGCTGTTGCTACAATCATTGCCCTGAGTTGCTCTAATGTGTCCTCCATTGTCCCACTGGCTGACAAAAAAAGATTAACTGCTTAAAATAGCAGGGTAGGCAGTTTGTCCAAAATGAGTATGAAAATTAAGGCTTCTTAGCATCTCGGAACTCAAACTCGCCAAATATACTTTTTTAATCATTAAGTAAAATTTTAAATGGGTTTGCACTAAAAGCATACATTACATGATAATTATTATTATGTTTCCAGATAAAAAATGTTAGGACAATTTTGTCTTTTCTAAACAACTGATAAGAAAAGACTTGTTACCCTTTAGAGGCAATTTAAATTAATTAGGCCCACTTGCGCCAAAAAGTTTAACTCAGAGTTAGCTAACACGAGATTAGGTTCTTAAATTACAAAAAGTCATTCATAATTGACACGTGTGCATGGTGCAAGCGGGCCTGAGACAACAGGAAGTGAGTTAAAATTAAGTTTTGCAAGTTATTAAACATACTTACAAGTCAAGCTAATAATAACGCGTTAAAAATAACAACCAATTACGAATGACTCTTGTTGTGCGTTTTAAAACATAGGGGTTCCGCATATTTCGTGTAAAATAAAATATTTCTATTCTTGTATCAATAATAAAGCACTAGCCCTTTGCCCCACGACCCGTCCGCGTAGATTTCGTACCTCCCCATCCCCATCTTAAATTATAGTATAAAACAAAGTCGCTTACCGCCGTCTGTACACTTAAATCTTTTAAACTATACAACGGATTTTAATGCGATTCATCAATAGATAGTTATTCAAGGGGAAGGTTTATACGTATAGCCTCGTGAGGCCCAACCTAATTTAATACTTATTTTATTTATGTCATTAAATTAGGTCGTTGGGCCTTACGAGGATAGAACAAAATTGTGCGATCAACGGGAGCGGAGCAGTAACCAGAGACATAACTGAACGCGGGTGACACCGCGGTTTATATGTATAGCTATAGTGTGTTTTTTAATCTCGAAGACTAAATTGACAGTTTCATACGTCAAGTATAAAAATAATGTGCTTTCGGCTCATAGAAATAAAGCACACTATTTTCAAGTTTGACGTTAGAAGACGTCAAATCAGTCTCTGAGATTAAAAAACACACTATAGTATCTAATAAACTCGACACCCCCTCCTTAACACAATATGACGCTAATTGAAAAAAAAAACGAATTCCAGTAGTTTAGGTTTAGGGCTGCCATCCGTCCGGGATTCCCCAGATTTTCCTACTTTAGATGGCGTCCGGGAGTCGTTCGGAAAGGGTCTTCAAAAATGTCCGCATGAAAAAACGATGTTTTATTTGAATTTTAAAGATATTTTCTCTAGAACCAAGAAAAATGTCCCAATTCCACTCAAATTTCCGGTGTTTTTGAAGTTTTCGTCTTTTATGTGGCGTCGTTTTTGTGGCGTCAGTTATGGCAGCCCTATTTAGGCTGATACGGTAGGTCGGTTGAGTTACTTATTTTCCAGCGTTATTTGAGGCGATCTCGCTAAGCTTTTCCTAAAGGAAAAACCTAGCATTAGCGTCATTTTAGCGTATATTAATATTTCTTTTCTAAACAGAGAGACGAACCAAGGATATCGCAATTAAAGTGTTGTTTGTCGGTCGGAGTTATCCGGAGTTACTCTAATCACATTCACGCACTGTCCATTCAAGAGTTTCCAATTTTTCCAAGCTTTGCAGATAAGATTAGTTATCTTGTCTGTGTTAGTTTGGATTAATTTCCGATATCTCACAAGACAACAATAAACTGTCTAGGTAATAACGTTTTCACTCCCGTATCATCATCGTGTGATCCTATTTTTTTCCCATGCGGGTAGGCAGAAACCACAGAACGCCACCCGCTACGATCCTTACACTCCTTTCGCCTCGTCCATGTTCATGCAACTAGTCACACAAGCACGCCGGTTACGACAACTTTTCCTGACAGTCTTCACAAATCTGTGCATCTCCTCGTTCATGTGTATTTTGACGATGAAGACGATTTGGATTATGATGCTGTATAAATCTGATTGAAGTATTCTCATCAGCACATGATTTCTTTTGTAGATGTTCTAACCCTGCTTTCCTTAACCAGCATGTATATTTTTGAAGCTATGTTAAAATTAAGTGCTTAAGCTTCACATTCTACAAACTGTGGTTAAAAGATTACCTAGGCAGCAGGTTCACATGTGGTATATGTGGAAATGATCATATCCTAAAGTAGAAGTTGCTTTCCTATACTACCTACATACCGTGACGATGTTCGCAGATATTTAGATGACAGACACGTCGCGCAACCCATTATTTACAAAACAATCACATAACAAACCCGTAGCCATTGATGATACAGTGAACAATCTTGAGGGTATATAATGCTAAACAATACGCTTTTTTTCTGTTTTGGTTACGTTGCGCGGGTATTAATTTTTTTCCTTTGGCGTGATATAAAATATTACCCCACAGGGAAGCCAGATACCAAACCTGAAAGATTTATTTATTATTATTTACTTCTTTATTTATTAATCAATACAAACTTAAAATCTTATAAATTAGAAGAATAGTCTCTCAAAACCATCTTGACGTCGTAAAGTTTTTCAGTATCTCACGAGAGAAAATGTTTTTTTTTAGTTTCCCAGATGCCATACCCCATTAAATCTAACCGTATTTAAGTGGATTTTTCCTCTACAATATTGTGTCTTTATCGCGCTTTTGTAACCAGTATTTTCCAAATTCTTAGAATAAATTAATGACGTAATCGCTGGCGATTGGTTTTCTCATTAATTTCCGCAAAAAAAATATGCGTAATCCATAAATCCATTCCGTTTTAACTTTTTAAGTATGATGGATTTGGTAGTTAGTTAGACTTCCCCGAGCTCACGTCTATATTAACAATTTCAGGCATTTCATTCAGGCGGGATTTCGACGTCGAGTTTTTTGCCGAGGTAGTTGCCTTGTTCTCTGAGCTGGATTAGCCCTCTTGTCTTCCCGGTTTGCACTTTCATGGGCCATCGCGATCTAATATGAGGCTTCTTCCATACAGTTCTCTGTCTCTGCTAGAATAGCCCTCACTGCTACTAGCAAAATTACGTTTGACTCGACCAAGACGAGCGGTGGGTCCATACAGGGCAACCCTTGAGCCAATCCTGTTCAGGCGCTCACCGAAGCGACCGTGCTCCGTCAGCATCGGAGGGACCCAGTAGGAGAAGGACGGCAGCGACAACTCGTTAACTTGAATATCGTGTTTTCGCGAAGATTGCGGCTGTTGAAGCCATTCGTGCCACGGCTGGAGTGTGTATCATCGTTTCTGCCTCTCCACCGTTATTTGGACGCTTCCTGGCACACTATGGCTGCTTTTTCGGATAGCGTAGGATCAAACGCTCTCGTGTTCGTTATCCGTCGGGATGTCTAACTGTGGAAACCGCGCTCTTTGATTTGTCGCCTCAAAAGTTCAGCATCCTCGTGAAATCCCAATCCCCGTGCAGTCTGTTGATTGGAGGTTTCACCTACATAACTTTATACTATCTAACAATAAATGTGCTAAACCGGGTGAAATCTTATATTTTTTTAAGTATTGGCAATTTTTATGACAACATCCTTGCCCATATATGTAAATAAATACCAAAATAGCTATTTAAAAAATAAGTATAAGAAAAAATCCAATTTAAAACAACAGCACGATCGTGTTGCTAGTTTCTTAAAAAAATGCGAAGGTTTTTAAACCTTCAACATGGAACCTTGACATGTAAAAATAATTTGCATGATGACTGTTACTGTAGAATAATATCTCTTTTTATCAGTGTGCAAACGAGAATTCGTGTTTTTGTCCCCCATTAAGTACATATTAACGGCAAATAGTAAGTAGGTACGCAGTATTTAGATATTTTGCAAATATCTAGTCAGATGCTTTGCAGACGCGGCGCCCGCGCCCTCGAATTTTTAAGACGTTTTTTACTCTTAAAAGGCGAAGGCGGGGTATTACATCATCAGTCAATCGAAAGAGGTCATAACGAAGGACGTTGAGAGATCACTTTGGAACGAGAGCCGTCTTGCCATAATGCCAAGAGTTTGTTATACGCAGAACTATACATCCCGACGACACCCATACAAATCGAGGAGTTGGACTTCATTGTAACGAGAACCAATCAGTCGCTGTTTTGGGCACTATATTAATTTACTTCACATCATTAGGCGAAACTTAATAGACACCCAATAATAATTCCAATCCAATAATCTAATCCCAATGTAATAGGCTGGCCGCCTACTACATGGAACCTAAACATACCGGCAAACTCTGGGCATACCTACACATCTGCCCAACCCTTTGGGGGAATATAGGCGTGATGGTATGTTGATGTTAATAAACACCCAAATACGAAATAAAAAAGCAAACGTATTGAAATTTTGTCAATTCATTCCTTGTTAACCTAGTCAGGCAGTTCTATGAAGGCCTATGCTAATGTCCAAAAAATAATTAATTTCGTGCTGTTTCTATAAAAACTATTGAGGTACGTTTTGTCGTCCTCTATTGTTTTAACTGCCTCGTTGGCCTAGTGGTCCTGTGCGCGACTGCTACGCTAGAGGTCCTGGGTTCGATTCCCGGGTCGAGCAAAAAGTGTTATTGGGTTTTTCTATGAAATTCTCGGTAGCAGCTCGGAGTTTGGATTTGTGCCCGGTTAATGGCAATAGGCTCGCCCCCTATTACATGGGACCTAAATATACCGGCGAACTGTGGGTGTACCTACATTGGTACACCTCTGCCTAACCCTTCGGGGAATACAGGCGTGATGGTATATATATTGTTTTAAATCATGGTTCATTCTACGAATCAGCAAAAACAAGGAAAAGCATGGAATTTTTCCTAGTTATTTTTACCTTGTTCTTGACGTTTAAAATTCCCTTCGCAGAGGCGAAATAGTTTCAGGTTGTAAGAATGCTTTGCCATCGAACCAAATAACTACGGTCCATGACACCATTAACATGCAATTCACAATCCCATTTAACAGGTAGCGTGAAAATGTAGTTTTTTGGATATTCTGGTTAAGTTTTTCATCCGTTGTATATCGGGTGTAAGGGACAACTATCCTTTAACGGAAACCATGAATTCTCTATTCTGGACTGAGTATCAGACAACAAGATTTTGTTATAGGAAAACCATAAGTAAAAAGATATGGAGGTTTTTAATTCTTTTCTGCCAACTGAAAACTCGCTCTTATTCCATCTGTATCTTCCTCGGCGGCTTGTAAAAATTTCTTTTACTCTTGTTTTAGGTCAACAAATACCGTTATTGCCATTAGGGACGACTAAAAAAGCAACACGTCAATTTTCCATACTTGATCTGCCAAAAAAAAAAAGGGAAATGTTTCAAAATTTTCCTGCAAGAAATTCCACTTGTTCTGAAGTCAGAATAATGTTTTGAGTGCACTGGCGAAGTTTAAGGATACATGTCCCTTTCCCCCCTTAAAACTGCACATTGGTTTAACACCTTAAAATAACCAAAATACTTGCAGGTAGTGACCATACAATTTCATGTTTGCATAAAAGTTTATTTCACAATCAAGTTCTTTAATTGTGTTTGACCTCCCTTTATACCAACACTCAGTAAAAAAATATTTGTCAACTGCGTGTTAAAAGGAATTCGCAGACATAAGGGGCCATGAATACCCTGGCTTATCCTGACTCGTTTCTATTGTTAAATATTCTGTAAGACCCGTTTATGGTCGTGATAAAGCTAAGCTGGTTTGAAAAAGTTCACATTTAAAAAGTTTACCCTACGTATTTTAAGTATTTCTTGCTCTGCGTTGATTCCTAAGTATTATTTATAGCTTTAACATAAATAACACAGAAGTACGGTCCGGTTAACTGGATTGGTCAGCTAAAAATAATCAAGAATATGGTAATGATTGCAGTAAAAAAAAACAAAAAACAGATTTTTTATATTAATAACGGTTAAAAAGATAACGGGTCGTTTACCAACAATCTGGTGTTTGGCGAAAGAAATCTTGACATCTTATGCCTTGAGGCTTTCTCTTGATTCCCGTTACGCTATGATGTTGGTACGAACACTACGGATTTATCTCGGATCAAATGGCCCAGTTGGGGTTTTAGTTCGACGTTTCTTAAGATTTCACAGTTCACTGCTTTAACGTCATCAGACGTTGAAATAAATAAGAAAAAATAGACTAAAAGTAAATTGTTTTTTGCTTGATCTATAAAAACTGGCATACAGCATGAGATGCCAGAAAAATCTTAACTTTGCGAAGAAAAGTTAATCGTATTAATCTTAATGATTTAGAACCTTAATGGTCAGGTCATAGGATCCTCTCCCACAATTTAAACCATTTATTTGATGCAGAAATAACCTTCAAATTTCGTAACCCAACCCGCTTACCAGGTCGAGAACATGACATATGACGTCACTTGTAATTGTCCGCCACCTAGCCTGTTATAATTTGACCTTTTTCAGTGCAAACTCCTCGAATTTCAAGGGCATCCATTGTCTAATATTTCTATTGATATTTTCCCTGCCTTTGGTGCCTAGGTAATTACCGATTGTAAGTACTAATGGTTGATTGCGAAACCTGGCTATTCAATTTACGTAATTCTCATCTCATGGTCTTTTCCTTGCACGGTGCGACTGCGCTTGATAAGATCGCCACTGTGAGTTTTGACGGGTTTCCAACTAACTTATCGTTCACGGGTATCGCAGTCACCTGTTCTGTTTCCATAAGTTCAAGCTATTCTTGGAATGATACGTACTTCATCGACTTGGAAAATTCGTATTTTGACAAATTAAACTGAAATGTATCCAAAAAAATATTAAATCTTTCTTAAACATAATTGTCCAGCATACTTTATAAAATATTTAACGTCCGACTCCGATTTTATGTTGCGCCCCTCGCGAAATCCAAGGCGAAGTAATAAATGTATTTTTGGAATATTTGACCCACAATTCTAGATGCAGTTTTAGTTTGGCATTTGAAATTTTAACGATTCCGAGCGCATGCTAGATTCTGGCGTGAACTCTGAGGATTTGGGGAGGTAGATTTATTTATTTTGCAGGCCTCTTTAAATCCGTAAAACCTCGTTTGAATATATTTTAATAACTTCTATTTATATGGCCCCGAGGCCCGATGGATCTAGCATTTTCCGGACACTTCCAAGATGCGCAATTTTTATCGCGTTTTCTGGCCTAATCAGAATGACCCGCTCTTTTTTTTGTAGGCATATATGTATTACAGATAACATACAAATGACGCAATAATACTCGATGGTTAAGGAACTAAACTTTGTTTGAGGGAAAGTATGTTGTGATATCAAAGTCCATGAAATTATTTCTAGATACGGATACAAACTGGTTAACAAAGACTTAAAAGTTATTTACGTTAACTTTAACTTAAAATAGTTACATTCTAGCAAACCAAACTCATGACCACTCTTACTTACTGAGAAAATTCATCGTAAGTAGTCGAAATTCTTTCGATGCTTATACAATTGTGTGGATGACACCATCAAACATCCAACACACAACTTCACAAAAAACCCCAGTTTATTTTAGCCCTGAAAACCCGATGAATTTTTAAATACTTAACTGAAAACTTCGAATTTTAATTACTTTGAAATAAATAAATAGTTTATGAATGGAGATGACAAAAAAGTGACTTCATAGTTTAGTATTGTCATACAAAATCTATGAGGGAATCCCATTTTGACAGCTCATAAAAAGTACGTCAATTGATTAGTGGTGTCGTCATCTACCCAATTAAATTACGAAAAAAAAAAGAACACTTTTAAACTTAACCCTGTGATATTTACCAGAGGCATCATCTCAACCCTTTCTTTGTTCACAGGTGGATTAGCGGGTGGTCAATGGACGCGGGCGCCCCCAGTGCCTCCACCAGGCGTGGTCGGCGGCGTGGGAGTCGGCACGGGAGGCGTGGGGCTCAACAACGTCGCCGGCCAGTCGGGTCGAGGCAGGCGGGCGACCACGCAGAGGCATTCGCCTGCCTCACAGGCCATGCAGATGCCTCATGGGGGACTATCAGCTGCGGCTGTGCAGGCGCTGGCGAATGGTTGGAGTTTACCGGGAGCGTTGACGCAAGCGCAGACGCAGCAAGTGCTGAGGCTTGCACAGGTACGGTTTATCATGTTTTTCAAAAGAAAGAAGACTGCACTTCATGTAGCTGTATAATTTTGAGTTTTAACTTATTTTTCTAATTGTATTGTGGGTTTCGTTTACGCCGTTTTGATCTTAGGGTCGGCATTCCGACGATACTTTTTATTTTGTCTTCGTTTCTTTACAATATGTCAGCTTATCTGCTTTATTTGTTGCATATCGAACGTTAATTCCCGTGTCGTGCTAGAAACTCAATTTATGGTCTACTACGACGATTCGTTTAGTAATTACATTCCATTTAGCTCGAAAAAGGAAGAAGAATTTCTTAGCATTCTTTCTCTCTGTCATGTATTATTAGAACAATTGCTCCAACACAAAAGGAAACGCATTGTTATCCAACAGCTGATGTAAACGGCCCTAATTGTGACGTCACTCATTGTTTATTCATTCATTATTTCCACGAAATTAATTGATTCATTCGGCCGTTAAATGTTAATTGGTATTTATTTTTTTGTACTGAAATCCAAGATTATCCTGTTACTGCGTATAATTTTAATACTGATACTGTCTCCCTCATAATATAATTTTGAATTATTTTGCCGAACTTACTGTATGGAGATACTGCACCAGCTTTGTAATAGAAATATAGTGTTTTTTGGTTTATTTGCGAGAACGGTCACTAAGGAAAGATCTTACAACCCAAAAGCCATCGTATACATACATGAATATGGTTCCAATCTCTACAACGTGAATATCTCATTGTTCAGGCACAAGTGGCGCAAGCCCACGTGGCGGCTCGGTACAACAACGCCGCCATCGCGGCTGCAGCAGCGGGGATGCCGCAACACCGGTCGCAACACCAGCGTAACGTACAGGTAAACACACGAGCGTGTTACAGCAACGTGCTGGTAGAACTCGAAAAGGGTTTGACACATATCATTGCGCCTTTGCCCATGATGTCTAGCACACACTTAGCTAGTTTTTGTAAACTAATGTAAAATAAAATGAACTTTTGTCGGAAAATATTTAATCGGTAAATCACTATATATTTGTGAAATTTCACTTCATAGCAGTTCGAATATGGCCTTCATTATTATATGTATTTAGTTTATTTTTAGTCTATCACAATAACTTTCCTGGTTGCCTTTTGTTCCGCGTGAAAATGTTTGTTTTTATCGTTTATTTCAGTTTCCGAACAGTGCAATAACAATGGCGATGGGTCAGCAACCCCCTCCGCCTCTCGTGAGGAGCTCGGCAAACACGTCAACCATGAAGTGAGGAACTTTTCATCATTTGTAGTGGATTTTGTAAGAACAGCCCCGTTTATTGTAGTATACAGATACGCAGATGTATTGTATTCCATATTTGTAACCAGTTGGCCTTCTTACTGTATTTTGTATTCCCCAACAAAACTTCAGTCTATCAAGTTTCTATACCAACGCACCGAGTGTTGTAAAGATTTTAGTTTTTACCGTTCTTATCGTGACTGTACAAAAAGTGACGTTTCCTGCTTGTCATCATTATCATGTGCGCACGACGCGTTATTGGTGACATTTCATCGCATGCTCATAAACCGACCAATACGCACTCATCATACAGTTAACGTTATTATTTAGACTACAATTTACTTCAATTTAAGTCAAGTTTGACGGGGATACACAAAACGGTATCGTCTTTTTTTTTTCACTGACTAAACTATTCTAAAATTGTTACTAAATTTTATATCACTAGTAGATCATACAAAGTGAGTCGGGACCTCGCACTAGTCGCACTATGTGGCCACGACCAGTCGTCGCATAGGTCAAGTTCAAACTAAACCTATCTAAAGCATACCACGCACTCAGCTGGTTGGGCCAATTTAGTTTTTATATCGTTGAACCTGGGGGCCTACCATTTTTATACATACATACAATCACGCCTGTATTCTCCGAATGTTAGACAGAGATGTACCAATGTACACCCACAGTCCGCCGGTATGTGGGTGTACATTGATCGTTTCTCCGGGACTCGACGAGCTTCATTGCTACTGCGCTCTTCTGGTGGTCGCCACTTTTGATTTTGGCTTACAGGCTTGTCCTATTCAAAATGTTACCGGTATGTTTTTAGATAGCATGTAATAGGGAAATAACATTTTTGTATTGCTTTGTAATTTCAGTCGTTGGATTTTCAACTCACGGCGCTGAGCCGAGCGTTGAAAATCCAACAGTGCTCAAGGCAAAGTAATATTAAAATAATATCGTTTCAAGAGATGATGGTCGTGACCACGTCACGCGGGAGGCCCCTTTTATTAGATCTGTTGGAATGGGCTATACTAATCCTTTCAACGGCTTTATCAATAAGTTTAGATAACTCTTTGCAAGTCTTTTAAACCCACTGATTTTTTAAAGTGTTTTACTACTCTATTTCTTTCTTTTTCTTGTTGAGCATGTTAGTAAAAGATAGCAATAGTTTTAGTTCAGTTTAGACAGTGCCAGAATAGTTGCTCAGATTTGTTTCTTTAAAAAAAGGGCTGTTCTTACAAGTGTGTATTCTCCATTCGCCATTGTCTTGACACTGTCCCACAAAATCTTTATTAATATATATTGTATAAACTTGTTTTTATTTTACACTGTACGCGGTATTTTTCTATACTCAAAATACCGCGTGAATTATTGTTTTTTTTTTTCGTTTTTGTGTGTTATAATATTTTTCGGTAATCACAGTAGCAGTGTCAATAAAAAGGATAATATTATTGCCATCCTTTTACTGTCCTTCGTGATAGGGCTGTTGGTATGGAGCCTATGGAATAAAATAGGAGTAATAAAAATACTCCCATTTTAAGCTTAGCATAAGCACCATTCAAGAACCACATTTAATATTTCAGTTAAAAACACACGGTATTTTGTCAGCGTAATTTACGGCTGCTTCAAAGAAAAGGCTTGCTTAGCGTTTTATGCGTGTTTCACTAGTAACACTTAAATTAATGTAATGCCTGAATAAAAACGTGCAATTGGATTTTCAACGGTCGGCCCGGCGTTGAGAGTTGAGAATTCAACAGTGCGATATTATTTATGTGTTATATCTAAGTGTCGCTTAGTGATAGCGAAAAAGGGCCTTAGTCTCCATTCTTAATACGAAATTAGCGTTTCATAATTTTTCATAGTTTGCGTCGGTTGTTGAATCATACGATTCTTCAAAAGTACTAGTCATTATAGGTAAATTTGTTAATTATTTATAATAAATTGAATTTCATTAACAATACAAATTATAAAAATGACAATAACCTTTAAATTTTTATAATATTAATTTAAATTAAACATCATCCCCTGAAATAGGGATTTTTATAAGAAATTTAATTATGTAGCTCATTTTCTATGTGGTAAATCTTTCCGAGTTACCTAGTTTATGGAGAAACTGCATAGAGACAGAAATCAAATAGTCACCACTATAGTACTATCCGCAAGCCTAAGCTTCAAACGCTAAGCAAGCCAATCTATGAGACCTTACCAAAGATAGGACACGAGATCCCCGACAAAAAAAAATGGCGAGTTACGAAGCTAATATATCGTTTACTTTCCAGTGTGCCCCCACAAGTGACTGGAGCAATGAATGGCCACTCAACCTCTCACTCCGTGGACAATCGCAAAAGGCTTACCCCAATACCCGACATCAATATAACTGGCAACCATACGCCGTATAAGGTAAGGATTATTATCTCTTTATTTAAAAATATTAATGGCAATAGGCTCGCCCCCTATTACACGGGACCTAAATATACCGGCGAGCTGTGGGTGTACATTGGTACACCTCTGCCTAACCCTTCGGGAAATACAGGCGTGAAGGTATATGGTACATATATTAAAAATATACATCCATACTGTATCAATTTTTTTTTTAATGCGAGATAGGTATCCCACTTTATACTCTATAATATTAATATCTATCTTTGTTTCTAAGTCAAAGCCTTTAATTCAACTAGACCATTAAAAAGCACCTTTGAACGTCAATTTCGTCCAAGTGCATGTATTGATTTTATTTATATTACTACTTTGTTAAATTGATTTACTATAACAGACTTCAGACTGTCAATTTGTATGGTTGATGATGTGTCATGTCATGCAGAACTCTGACGGTGAACGATGCTTTTCATCGCGTGCTGATATCGCGAACGTTTAGAAAATGTGTCCCACTGTAGGGCAAAAATCTCCCTTCTTACATTTCACGTGCATCTAACGACTCTAGATATGAGTCCAAATCATTAGTTTAATCAGCTATTAACGCAATGATATCTCTTCCATAGGTACAGAAAGCGTTGGTGGAGAACACGATGGTCCCCTGCATCAACGCCAAGCCGTACCAGTACACAGAGCTGCTGATGACCCTGCCGGACCTGGCCAGCCACTTCTTCCCGCGCGTGTCGCTCACCACCTGCCGCGCCATGCTCGACGCGCTCGGCATCACGCTCTACAGACCTAACTCGTGAGTAGCTGCAGAGCCTTTCTTTTAGTCTTTTTAGGATTTGAAGATCTAACCCGCCACTTGTACATAAGTTTTCCATAGTAGAATATATAATAGAGTATATACCGCTACTTGTACATAAGTTTTCCATAGTTAATTTACAGTAGGTCTTCAAAAGGAAATATAGTATGTACTTGAGATTGATTAGTCACCTCTTATAATTATCTAGGCACGTGTTATAGAAGCAGTGTTCTGAAACTACTACTTAAAGGCCTATTCAAACCTGAGCGATATTCGCTGCCGCTGTGGGTAGACGTACATACCGCGCGGATTTCGCTCAGGTATTTAGTATCAAGTACCGCGGCTAGAGCGACCTGAGCGATATTCGCTGCCGCTGTGGGTAGAGGTACATACCACGCGGGTTACGAACGGTAGCGAATACCGCTTAGGTCTGAACAGTAATATTACCGCATACCCACTGGGTTTTCTCTGCCGCAGACGGTAGCGAATACCGCTTAGGTCTGAATAGGCCTTTACATAAGTACTTGCTGCCTAACCGCCATCTAATGACTAAATGTTGTTACAGGACGCAACTGCAAGTGCTTCGCAACTCCGGCAAGTGCAAGTCTGCGGCGGCGGGCGAGAACGGGCTGGCGCTCGTACAGATCCGCGACGTGATGCAGCACATGCTGCAGTTCAAGTACATGCTGCGCTCCGGGCTCGCCAGCGACGACGTGGCGCACGCGCAGCCGCGGCCCGCGCACGCGTCCCACTCGCCCCACCAGCCGCACCCGACCCACCCGACCCACCCGACCCACCAGGGGCACTCGCCCCACCCGCCGCACACCACGCACGCGCAGCCCGCCAAGCGAGCGCGCGCCAACTGACGCGAAGAGCCCCCGTCTCAAAACATACCTAAAATCGTAGTATTCAAGAAGCTCGAATGGATCAAGCAGAGAGCCGAAATTCTTGCGCAGCAACAGGAATGAACTGATCTTGTTCAACTTACAGACTACAGATCATCATCATTTCATCTTTTAAGTAATCGAGTCTTTAGTATAGATTATCTAAAGCACATTGGATGGCAGCTATGGCAAGTTTACACTGTACTGCATACGAGAATTACATCCTTATGCTAGAACATTCTCGTAATATTTAAAGGCCCAGATGTATTATGGTGCTTGATGATGTTGTAAAAGGGTTGAAAATAAAGTGGGTGTCTGAGCATGGCATCCAGAGCGGTCGTCATTTTATGCGCGTTAAACCAGTCGGCATGTGTTGAGACATAACCGGGGAGTTACAATTAGCTAAAAACAGGACAGCAGACATAATTATTACTGACTGATTTTGTGGTGCAAGTGTTGAGAAGCATGGAACATTTAGTAGGCAGTGCTGTGGGACAGCTCTTTATTCAGTGATTTGTGTGCTGAAGACTAATAATGAAACAGTGCCGTGACAATAAACGTGATTGTAAGATAGGCTGCAAGCCGGTTGTGGGTCTCAGCCAGTGATTAAGTTACAGATTGTCCTCGTATCATAGACAATCAATGCGTAAAGGACGTGTCAATTTTTCCATAGCTTGTACAAACTGTATGATACTATACTGTAAATCGAAAGATCTAATTTATAGCGATCTATTTGTACTATTCAATAGAGAAGACTGAGAATTTTATTTTTTAATAATTTCCTAAAACAAAAGCTATAGACATGTTGTGAACGTTTAGGTTTAGTTTAGTCGAGTTTTTCTGAAGAGTGATTTGGTATGACTTTTAAGTTAATTTGTATGTTGAGTTTATGTATACGATTATACAAACTGTAAATATTATATTCTCTGCATTTATGCAATAAATGTTATTTTAGTAATACATTTAATTTCCTATAATACATACGATTTTAGTGTAACACTGAAAAGGTAAGTTTTATTTGAAGTTAAGAGAAGTATTGCTACAATCGCATAATACAATGCTTATTAAATTATCATCACAATTTATGAAGTAATTTCACAAATTCAGTCACATTTTATATCAATAATGTGCTGATGCCAACATAAATATAGTATTTAAGAAAGGCATGACAAGATTATGTAAGATAATGATGGGTGGCAAATATATTAGGAGAATTTCATAACTATAGGGCCATGCCTCAAAATTTTCTGTAAGAAAATGGCAATATCCGCCAGCCAGGAACAAAATTAAAAATACTTTGTTGAATGCACAAACCTCTTAATTATTTATTGTTAAGTAACCTAAAGACGAAAGGGCTTCCGAGTGCGAACTCCAAATCCAGCCTTTAATTTTGTTGGTTATCACAATAGCATGTATGTATGTAATCACACCTGCAAGCCTTGGTGGTAGTTCCTGCAAGATCATTAATTATAGCAGTCAGTGGGGAAAGCTCATGTCTGGCAGAAAGTGTTAACAAACTGATATTTATTATGTATTTTTAGGTAAGCATTAATATGCTGTTATCATATGCAATAATATTATTATAAGGTAGGCAGTACATAGGGTATTTTCTCACAGTTCGATTGGATTTCGTTACTATATATGGATCTCTTTCGTCGAACATGCATCGCCCTCTAACTCGTATATTTAAAGTTTTTGGGCAGTGTTCCTGGCTATACCAGTGAATATTGGCGTAGCTTAATTCAATATAATGTAAAAATGACGTTCCGTAAGGAAATGTCTAATAATACTGTTCCTAGATAGAGCTCACGAAGCGATAAACAATCTTCTATTTTGTTTTAACTTAGTTTGCGCGTTTTACATGTGTAATGATTTCTCCATTAATTTTATTTGTACAAACGCAGCAGTTAATTTCAAACAAGATGGATGTTTGCTGTTTATTGCAGTGAGATCTTAATGTTGTGTGACTTGTTGGGATTCCCTTTTAGCTTTTGTTTAGCAATTATTTTATGAGGCTACTATATTGAACTCGAATACGACACTTCATAAAGTGACGTTAATGCCCCATAAAGGTAATCAATGAACCTTATTTCGTTAACAGCAAGTTGAAATTAATATTGTATAAGAATAGTCCACATTGGATCAGTTACCAATTTTTTTTTACGTATAACCTATTTAAAACGTTTCTAGTTTTGTAACATTTATTTATGTAATACAAAACTTCACAAATGTTTTACTTAATTATACAAGCGTTTTTAATTCATATTTTGCATACAGAAGCAAAAGCTAATAAAATCTCACACGTCACGATTTGCTGTTGCAATATATCTAATTAACTTCCATAAATCTATAAATATGTACTCTTTCGGTGCGATGGTAATGGTTAACACGAGATTTGATATTGTAAAAAGGAACTATAATTGTTCATGCATTTATATTTTGAAAGCCGCAGCTCCATTTTATTGGAAATCTAGTAAATAGTGACTATTTATGCTTCCAATTTAGAATAATTTTACCGTATTGTGCCCGTGCCAATTTGAACTGGTCTTATTTCTTGATAAGGAAAAAGTGGTGTTAGATCTTTTTGATCTACACTTCATTAGACAAGTTAGTTTAAAATAAATTTACGAACATGACAATATTAGGAGCTCGCGAACAAAATAATGAGTCAAATGCAATATCAAGTTTCGTGCGAACAGTGAGTTAGATAATACTTAGGCCTTGGTAGTTGTGAAGGGAAGCTAGTGTAGTAACCTTTTTTAAATATCTAGTATAATGTAAACGCTGAGCTGTGTAAATGTAATGCTAAATTATTTATGAATAGCTGTAAGTAAGGCGTGGTCTATTTGATAATATATCAGTTGAACGTGGACCACGGTAGCTCGTCGCTGTACAAGCGTTTGCGGTGATCCTGTAATAAACAAAATAAAAAATACTTTATAATGATGTTCTGTCTTTTTATTAATTTTAGAACCCCTACTTAGGGCCGCCGCCGACTCACGTCGCGGTACGGCGCGGTTAACGATTTTATTTCTGGACAAGTGTCCTTATTTTAATGAGTGTAGAATTGACGACATTTCTTTGATGTTTGTGGCGAAGAACCAGCCGCCCGCGGCCGCTGCGCGAGAGGCTCCGGGCGCCGGGAGCCTAAGAGCCGGTTCATATCGGACGGAAAATGCGTCGAGCGTATCGTCGCTCATACGTAGACGCGCTAACGCATCATCGGTTAGGTGTGAAAGGTTGAATGTTTTATTATGTATTTGACTGTTTTGGCGTTACGCGACCGATAAAACGCGACGCATTTTCCGTCAGATATGAACCGACCCTAAGGGACCATGCCTGCCGGGGCTGCGGATTGTTCGAAAGAAATACCGCGCCCCCGGAACGCAAAGGGCACAAGAAGGAACATGGATGGGTTTTAGTCAGTAAAAGTCTGACACTCTTTCCCGCCCCGCCCAGGACGGGAGAATTGATTTGATGACTTACCATCCCAAATAAAAAAGGCCAATCTCAGGATTTATTACAAAAAAAAAAAATCTTGCAATGCGAAACAAAAAGAGAAAATCAACAAGGCCCAATCCCAGGCAAGAATTCCAAAATAAACTAAAAAATCATTGAGTCTCTAAATCATAAAAATTCGTTGAACATACATGGGGTATTTCGGGAAGCCAAAGAAGAGAGGCTGCAAAATTGTTTGGACGTCTGCAAATCGGCCTACCGTGTATGCAGCAGATAATATTTTTTTACATTTCATTTCCCCTTTCCCGTCCGTATTTTTAGAAGAGAGCCAGATTGGCAACACTAGTAATACTGCCACAGATCCAATTAAAAAAGAAAAAAGGAACTGTCATGTCAACTTGTCAAGCAAAATGGAGGAAAAACTAACAATTCCGAAAATTGTTTTAAAAAGTGAAAACTAAAATAAAATTGTGCAATTTTTGACTCTAGTTACAACTTTTGTAGGAGCTGCAATGATGAAGACTTTGCCTGGACAAAATTTTGGTCATACTGTCTTTGGTCATACTCATTTCTCATTCTAAATTCTGATCTAGTTCATTGATTTCTATTTCTCATTTTATCGATGTATTTTTATTATTTTAGGGATTTAGGATTATTTTTTAGTACTGCATTCCATTGTAATTGACTCTGTTTACTTTCATTGTTATTATCGTACATAGTTCGTTGTTAGTTGTTAGGGTTAGGGCGGTCAAATTGTCATAATGAATATACAAGTATGCAGAGACCCCTCAGACGCTGCGGCTCTTTACTTGCCGCAGCGTTTGTATCTTAAATCCTATGCAAAGATTAACATTTCTGTCCAGCTCCCCCCCCACAAGGTCCATGGCAAGTCGATCTCAAACTGGGAACTTATGGAGAAGTTACGAAAAATGATCCTACCTGATAGTTTCTCTATGTTAAAAGTGTCGAAGCATAGTTCGGAAGTGATAAGATTTGACGCGGAATTGGAGACTCGTGATAATATCGACAGAGTGTTAGCGCGGCTCGAAGACCGTGTGGTGCAGTTGAAAGAGTACCCTGACCAGCTGAAGGTCAGGGTCTGTGAAGCTAAGTCCGACTTCCCAAGTCGACATGATTGGGACTCGTTTTTCCGTGATACCACTGAGATGGATGAAATGAAGCCTGGAGAACGGCCAGACACTATCCACATATCCAATTTGCCCATCAGATGGTTTCTTCACGCTAGAGACGAAGATGAGGATGCGCTTCCTTCAGAAAGCTTAATAAAGAAGATATTTGAGAAGTTTGGTTCGGTCCGCCAAGTAGATATTCCAGCTTCTGATCCTTACAGAATGCAGATGAAAACAGCAATGAGAGGCATAACAACTCCTCTACAGGATGCGGCATTGTATTTTGAGACCTATGTACAGTTTAGTGAGTATGTTGGTTTTGTACGCTGTATGGATGCTCTAAGAGGCAGGAAACTGCTGCGGAAGCGTGATGACATTGCAGAGTGGTGCGGCATCAAGGTTGAATTTGATACAACTAAGCACATGACTGATGCTGCTGTGAAGAGGAGGTCTATCGTAAGAGAAAGGCTGGCTGCACGTCAGAAATCTAAAGAAAGTGAGGAGATGGAAAAAGAGACCAAGAGAGAGGTGAAAGAAAGGTATGCATATTTCATATTTAGTCAAAAAACAAAGAAAGAAAAACCATTTATTCACGTGAAAGTAACACACATAACATAAATAATTTTGTTTACAAAAGCCCAAGACAAAAAACAAATAGGGTTGGTTGGTGGTTGGTTGCTTGGTTGTTTGGTGTTGATATTTTGGTTATCACACATCCTTTATTGTATTAGAACTAAAAAAAAACAGCTTTATTTCACCTAGTTCATAACTAAATCTAACTTCACAAGGCACAAGAAAAAATCTGAAAATATCTCCAAAAACGTTTTCAGACAACATGAACGCACTGAAAAAGAGAAGTTAGAAAAAATGAGAGAGCGAGAAGAGAGACGCAAGAAGAAACAGCTGGCTAAACTGATGCAGAGCGATAACCTGGACTTGAAGAGCAAAGTGGCTGAAGAGCAGAAGAAACTCATGAAGGCACAGAAGAAGATGCAGGCCATCCGACTCATTGAGGAGCTGTTCAAGAGAATAGAGGTTTGTCCATGAACTGTACATGAAGCAAACTACCAGTGACTCTGTTTGTGTGGTTTATTTGACCTGTGTTAAGTTACGTCTTTGGTTACTGCTCCGCTCCCGTGGGTCGTCGCGTGATGTTATATAGCCTATGACACTCACAAATAATGTGGCCTTCTATGGGTAAAACAATATTCCTCAATAGTCCTCCCAATAGTCCTCTTCATAATATTATTAGTAACTTTAGACTTTTTTAAATAAGCAAAGGGTTGAATTCAAAATCATAGGTCACAGACTTAACTAGAAATCTATACTAACATTATTATGAGGTAAAGTTTGTGAGGATGCAGGGGGTAATCACTGCTGCGGGTTGTTCGAAAGAGATACCGCGCCCCCGGAACGCAAAGGGCACACGAAGGAACATAGATGGTTTTTAGTCAGTAAAAGTCTGACACTCCCTCCCGCCCCGCCCAGGACGGGAGGGGTCATTTGATGATTTTACCATCTCTAAAAAAAAAAAAAAAAAAGGGGGTAATCACTGGGAATCAGCTTCTCTTCTCCTCTTACCCATAGAAAGCCATGTTATTTGTGAGAGTCATAGGCTATATGTATTTAACATCTCGCTACGGCCTACGGGAGCAGAGCAGTAACCTAAGATGTAATTAACGCGGGTCGGGTTAAATCAGCCATGCGGACGACGTCGCAGGTTAATTGGTAACTATGTCTTTGTATAAAAAAAATATTGATTGCATCTCCACAGCTACGTCCAGAACTGCAACGTAACGGCATCCGACAGGATCAGTACTACCCGGGCGAGCGGACGGCGCGGGCGCGCATCATAGGCAAGTTCAAACGAGAACAGCAAGAGTTGTTGGAGGAACAGAGGACCAACTACAACAACGCTCTCAATGGTAAGTTTTGATAACTTTTTCAACCCTTCCCGTCCACTTCAATCTCCTTATATAGGCAAGATCAGCAATAACACTTTTTACTTTACCTGAGCATGGAATCCAAGACCTCTAGCGTAGCAGTCGCGCTTAGGACGTTACCGAGGCAGTCAATTAATTAAAACATTATAGGTCCACAAAATAAAATATAATATTGAAGCAGGGAACCTGTCAGGCGGTCAAGAACTGATGTGGATTATACTTCATTTGTGTTTGAATATTTTAGTTAAATCACTTATTTGTGAGGTTCTTCAGAAAGGTCTTGTGCACAGTATTTGTAACCGGCGTGCTTGTATGACCAGATGTATGAACGTGCACGAGGCGAAACGTGTATGTAACGTAGCAGGTGACATCCTTTAGTTTCTGCCTACCCCCATGAGGAAAAGGCTTCAGTTTATATAATGAATATATGTAGTTATGTTTCATAAAATCCTTTACTTCTACAGGTCGCATAGTAATTCGCTCGGCGCTTGAAACCAAGAAGCCCAAACGCGACTCATCGCTCAGCTCGGCATCATCAGATGGAGTCGAACTGAGTCGGAGGGAGAGTCGCAAGAAGATCAAGACTGAGAGGCTCACCACGCCGGAGCGAGAGATGGAGTATAACAAGACTACAGGTCAGTTGAATACGCAATTAATCATGGGCGCACACATATACTCTAGCTTCTGCCGGCGACTTCGACCGCGTCGAATTTTATCTACATATTTTTTGTGGGTGTACCTTTCTACACCTCTGCCTAACCCTTCGGGGAATACAGGTATCATGGTATATTTGATCTACATATTATCCTTCGGAAGCCATTGCTAACTTAAAATTGTTCTCTATAGCTACAAAATTGTTATTTAAAAATATTTTCAGCTTTTAAGATTTATGCATATTCTATTCTACTTCATACTAATATTATAAATGCGTAAGTTTGTGAAGATGGATGGATGGTGATGGTAGTTACTCTTTCACGTTTAAACGGCTGAACGGATCGGATTTAATTTGGCACTGAGATAGATTGTTGTGTGAAATACCACATAATATACATTTATCCCGGAAAAAATTATGGTTCCCGTGGGATAATATATTAACTTTGACGCAGATAAAGTCGCAGGCAGAAGCTAATCTAAAATAATTTTATGGTGACTTGTAATTAGCGATCTAATTGTGTATTATTGACATACCAATGTTGTAAGTCTGTAAACCTTATTAAAATCTATTCTTATATACTATTCGGTATATATATCGGAAATCAGCTTAGGAACTGGTTGAAAGACTACACACATACACAAGCAGAGGAGTGGTGGGCCTCGACACCAGGGTGCAGGCAATCCAAGGAGGCCCTGCCATGTTTGGACACGGGCCTAACCAGGCGCCTTCTGCGCCTGGACAGAGCTAGCCTGCGACTGGTGGCGGGGACTATCACTGGCCACTGCTCACTGAACAAACATTTCCACACTTTAGGCATCACAGACAGTCCTCTATGCAGAGCGTGCATGGAGGCAGAAGAAACGGTGGCGCACGTGCTCCTTGAATGCACCGGCGTCGCCCAAACCCGCAAAGAAACCCTTGGAACACCAAAATCCCTTGCGGACGCCCTGAGGAGACCGGGAAGACTAATCTGCTTTTGGAGGGAGGTGGGTTGGCTGGAATAGCCCCCACCACGGCTCACGCACAATGGTCCATTGTAGGACTAAGTGCGGAAACCAAACCCCCTAACATAGATAGAACATACCTATATATCGGAACTAAACTGCAACGTGATTCGGCACATCGACCAGATTCGACGTTTTCAAGCCGAAGGCGATTTAGAGGTGGCAAATAATAATAATGATTCGCACTCGGACATAGAAATAGAGGTCGTGTTTGTACCCCGCTCCCGTTAGATACCTAACATATACTAATATTATAAAGAGGAAAGATTTGTATTTTTGTATGTAACAAATAAAATTAAAAACTCCTGGACCGATTTCAAAAATTCTTTTACTGTTAGAATTACCTACATTATCACTGAGTAACATAGGCTTTATAACATCACGCTACGACGCACGGGTGCGGAGCAGTAACCGTACTTAACGCGGGTGAAGTAAGCCACGCGGATGAAATCGCAGTAGTTCGCTTGTGTAATAAATATAATATAACATTGTACATTTGTTTGTTTCAGCGGGCATCTACAGCATGCCCTACAGTTTCGGCTACCCGTTCTGCCCACCCAGCTACGCCTACCCGCCGCAAAGTATGAGTATCTTATACGTTTTAAGGCCCATTTTCACCAAGATCACTAAACATATTTAGTGCTAAATGTGTTTAAATTATCATTCTGTCTCTGTCACCCTCTTACAATGTGACAGGGATGCAATGATGTTCTAAATACGTTTAGGCACTAAATGTATTTAGTGATTTTGGTGAAGGTGGGTTTGAATCTTTCTTCTTATGTACTTTAGTTAAAATCTGTGCCACTAATATCTAAGCTTGTTAGTCACTGTCCCGTCTTTCTAAAGAAATTAAGAGCCTATGAGCCTAGAAATACGTGCCATTATCCTGTCTACAAATTTTCGTTAAGTTTTGTTACTTATTGACCAAATTACGACTTGAATAGAGTACTTTAGTAAGGCGTTCGCTCTCGAAGTCCTCATAAATAAATAAATTACAAATGGCGGTGCTAATCATTCCACTAGCACATTATAACAGCACGATTTCCACAGCAAATAATTTGCCATTCAAAATAGGGTTCTATCTTCCACAGCAAATAATTTGCCATTCAAGATAGGGTTCTATATCGTGAGCGTTAAAATATTTTTGATAACGACAAGATAAAAAGGTGACGAATTGTGGGCGACTTTTTCGAGGTTATTTCGTTTATTTAATGATACGGATAAAATAGGTGAAGAAAATAGTTTTAGATCATGGTTTTCTCTCCTCTATTTCAAGCGATTGTTACATAATTTAGGCCCATATTAATACATTGCTTGTAACATCAACATCACTTTTAAAGCGATATCACTCCATTATAACTGTCATATTATCATTTCAACCATCTTATGTTACGTTTTTGAGAAAAGACATCATACTTCCTTGCCGTTTATTAACACGGGCCTATTCAGTGCTTTAATTAAATGGAAGATAAAATATAGAATGGGGGAGAGGGAGAGAGTCTTGCGGACTATGGGTTGGGTATAATAGACACAAAAATACTGCCGTCCACACTACAACTACTTTGACGTCACAGTTGGTGCAGTGGCTTTTTGATCGGCTGCTGCGCTGCGTGTTACGGGTTCGATTTTCACATGGAAGAAATATGTGCATGAACTATAGATAGTTGTTAGGGGTCTGGCTGTTTGTGTATGTGAGTTTATATGTTTGTACCACGATTCAGGAGAAATTCTTGGTGTGGGGCAAAGTTTACAGAAAAAAAAAGAACTGAAATAATTTGTGGTTGGTTTCGCATTTTTGGCCTAAGGAATGTGTACCTTAATTCTTCGTTGCTACCGTACATTTCTGTACAGCACAATATATCATTTCCATCGAACTATTCGCCTCTCACTCTACCCCATGCTCCTCGAGCGAGAGGCACATACACATGAGCTAATATGTTTGGTGACAGCGTCGATGTACTACCCGATGCGGGGGCAGTACTACGCGGCGCCGGGCGAGCCCGTGCGCAGGGCGCGGGGGCGGGGGCGGGGGCGGGGGCGGAACCCACGGATGCCGTACTTCGACGGACCCGACGCTAACCATCAGTATTATAGGTCAGTGTGTTAATGCCAAAGTCATCATCATCATCTTCTTCATCATCATCATCATCATTATTATCAACATCATCATCATCACCATCATCATATCAGTCGCAGGACGTCCACTGCTGGACATAGGCCTCCCCCATAGTTTTCCAAAAAGACCGGTTGGAAGCGACCTGCATCCAGCGTCTTCCTGCGGTCTTAATCAGGTCGTCCGTCCACATTGTGGGTGGATTGACAAAGTCAAAGTCATCATCATCATCAAAGTATTCGATATAAAATTATTTATTTCAATTAGCCAAATTGAAGGCATTTTGACCGTTATTAAAATTAAAAGAAAAAATAAATATACAAATTGACTCGAGTTGCCCATTTTCTAAAAGGTGGTTTCGTATAGAGAAGAATGGGCAGAAAACTCCATATTTACTTTTTTTTAAATGTTTTAAATAAGATGTACAGGCCTTAGATTTAAAGGCGAAATATATTCTGAAGTCAAGTTACAGTTTACTAAGAAGTAAACTGTAACTGGCCTGATTTCGCCTCTTGGCTTTAAAGACATTTGCAATCTTTTTTTTCCATGCAGAACCTTTGTTTTCAATGCTGAAGGAAATAAATAAATAATTTATTTATTTCAGATATTTCAAGAAGCTAACGGAGAGCAATCCTCACAGCGAGTACGAGGACCGGTCGCGCGGGCGCTCGCGTGACTCGCGCTCCCGCTCGCGCCGCCGCGATCATTCGCGCGAGCGCTCTCGTAGACGCTCGTACACGCGCTCGCGCTCGCGGAGCAGACGGTCGCGCAGTCGCAGGTCCAGGAGCAGGAGTCGACGGTCCAGGTCTAGGAGTAGAAGATCCAGGTACACCACTGTTTAGACTATTATTGAAGTCCTGTAAAAACAAATCAGTAAAACCACTCCGCAACGTTTCATACTGATATTTAAACTGTCTTTAATCCTGGCGATAGTAAAGCTGTCGCCACAAAGTAATAAACTTAAAAAAAAAATAACTAGCAAAAGAGCGGATGGATAACTTTGAAATGGCTGCACCGATTTTGATAATACATATCTATGCGCCATCGCTAGGAAACCTGCTTTCAAATAAAAAACCGCATTCAGACCGGTTCAGCCGTTTAAGACCTGTGACATAGACACGTCAAACTTATAACACCCCTCGTTTTGAGTAGGGGGTTAATGAATGAAAAATGTCTCAGTATGTTACTTTTTCTTCATGCTTTTCTTAGTAGGTATTTTAAAATAACTTTTTAATTACCAATAACCACTATAATTCCAGATCCTACCACTCGCGCAGTCGCTCGCGGTCGCACCGCCGCTCCCGCTCGCGCTCGCGCCGCTCCCGCTCCAAGTCGCACCCCCGCCGCACGCCGAGCCCACACAAGCCCCGCACGAGCCTCGACAGTAACAAGCTCGTGTCTCCTGCTGACGACACCTCCACACGCGAGCGTGAATGGTCGCAGGCTAAGGAGGACGCGGCCGCTCCGGGTAGTCCTAAGGATAAAAATTAATTAAATTTGATACTTTTATGTAAATGTAATATAAATTCTTAATTCGTTTTTGTTGCTTATTATTTTTCTTCTTTATCGTGTGGGCAGTAAGGTCAACGACCCCACACATCCTAGTGTCAGAGTTTCTAAACCGCCTCAGGGGCCTCTGACATGGTTACCGATGTCCGTGATGTCCAAGATAAACTTAAAAAGTACATATGAATTTGAAAAAGTCACATTGGTGCTTGTCCGTGCCCGGTAGGACAACTAGGCTATAAATGAGACAGTCCGATATCAAGTTTGACGTGTACACATAAATAATAAGCCTCTCATGCACGAGGCACGAGGCATGCACTCATGCGCGCGATTGCTACGCTAGAGGTCTGGGGTGCTATTTGCAGGTCGAGCAAAGTGCAATGTTATTCAATTAAAAATGTTAAATTAGGACGCTCCTTTTCAAAATTTTGCCTAAACTGCCTCGTTGGCCTAGTGGTCCTGTGCGCGACTGCTACGCTAGAGGTCTTGGGTTCAATTCCCAGGTCGAGCAAAAAGTGTTATTGGGTTTTTCTATGAATTTCTCAATAGCAGCTCGGAGTTTGGATTTGTGCCCGGTTATTGGCAATAGGCTCGCCCCCTATTACATGGGACCTAAAAACATTCCTGTGAACTGTGGGTGTCATTGGTACACCTCTGCCTAACCCTTGGGGGAATACAGGCGTGATGGTATATGTGTGTGTGTCACAGTCCTATGTTTTATGACATAAAAATTGTTTCGGGAAACACTTACGCAGGCCTATTCAGTTCGGCATTCTCAATACAACCTTTGATAATTTATTAAAACCGAACCGAATGCGCCGATACTTGTATAGCGACCATTATACACTCTTTTTCATTACATTATCGGGAATTTTATGTTATGGCTAATCTTTGCCACGCGATTTGAAATATAGGTAAATGTAATTATTATAATCACTCCGTTAATCCGGATTGATGCTGATAACTAGATAATGACAAGTGTTGTTCTACTGTTACATCGGCCTATCGACTGCTGTCGCGAAGAAATGCAATCACACATTATTAGGTAACCTGGAATTAGTTTGGTCGCAGTAGATAATGGTGCCAATTCCCTTGTTCACAAACTAAACTAAAATTAGAGAATTGACATCTCTTACTAACATACAGCGAAAGAAAAGGACGGTAATACCTTAGAACTAAGTTAGAGATGTCAAATTAGTTTTGCCTAGAATTTTGC
Source organism: Caradrina clavipalpis (assembly GCA_932526535.1). Lineage (NCBI taxonomy): Eukaryota > Metazoa > Arthropoda > Insecta > Lepidoptera > Noctuidae > Caradrina > Caradrina clavipalpis. The sequence goes on from OW052101.1 coordinate 2,229,131, forward strand.
CGTGTTTTTGAACAATGCGTTCTGACATGTCAACAATTATTGTATAGAGGTTTTAGATCAACTAAAATTGACAAGTCTTATTCATGTCCGTCCCTTTCTTGTTTTATTGGAGAGAAAAAGTTAGAAACAGTCTAAATTAAGTTTAGCTTGTGCATAACAGAATCGACACCAATAACTGCCCTGTTGATGTCGTGGTCGGGCATGTTTCGTAAGGTGGTGGTATGACACTTCTGTGTCTCGGAAACCACGTTAAGCCGTTGGTCTCGGCTGTCACTCGTCGATCCTTGAGTTACAGATAGCCAGAAGCTGGGAAGTCTTACCAAGAGGTATCGTGTAAAAAGAACACATCACGCCCAGTGCCGTAACTAGGGCAGTGCCAGCGGTGCCCAGCACAGGGCGCAGAAATGACCAGACTAGGACCAGATATTTTTTAGGATCTCACACAGGGCGCATAAAAGGCTAATTACGGTGCTAATCACACCTGTCTACTACGCATACTGCCCATCAAATTTAAAAATAATTAGGTACTAAATATTGCTGGGAAACAACTTGTATTGTGGTACCTAAAAAAAGTTGTAGATAATTATATCTACTTATGGATTATACTGATTTCAGTATGTTATCTGCTGTTAATCTTTTAATCCCACGTCTGAGGAGTGGGGAACGGATTACTTTTGGTTGCAGTGACTTCAGAACTAGTACTAATGAAAGTGCAACGAATCTCTTCGTGAATGGTGAAGTTGTCATCCCTGCTAGGGATTGATAGCTCCATCAAACTAGCTTCACACCGGTTTTTACAGAATAGCACTGCTATTTATGCTTAGGTGGTTAAGCTGTTTGACAACAATTCGGTGACTGATTTTTTTGTCGGAGACAATGGAGACTGGAACATAAGAAACAACGCAGTAGTCCCACAAAAACTGAATCTATTGAACGGTCCGATAAGCCCTACAAAATATCGGACGAGTGCGGAGGCCCTTAGGCCTTTTGGGTGCGAATACAAACATATAAGTTTATTTAGGTACACAACCAGACCCGGAACAACAACCTGTACCTAAGCCATATTAATATTTGACCCGTCAGAAGGGAATCGAACTCACGATACGCAGCGCGACAGCTAATCGCTCAGGCACTGTCCCTCCAAAAAAGAACGGGGTATAGAAACCTGTTGTGGCCGAACTACTACCTACTGTAGGTTTAAAAAGCCATAAACTATATTCAAAATCATAAAAATAATTAGGCTTAATCTATTAGGTTAAAGTAGGTAACGATTAATTACCTCACCGCTAATGTGCCGTATCTACGCTGGTAATTAACTAGAAATCCTTAGGCAATGATCCAGAACATTTTAATCTTGATTCTGCGAATGTTTTGCTTTGCACTGCCAGTCACGGGTTCGACTCCCGCATCCTACTACTATTATAAAGGCGAAAGTTTGTAAGTATGTATGTATGGATGTATGGATGTTTGTTACTCTTTCACGCTTAAACGGCTGAATGGATCTGGATGAAATTTGGCACAAAGATAGATTATAGTCTGGAATAACACATAGGCTACTTTTTATCCCGGGAAAATGTACGGTACCCGTAGGATAACACATCAACTGTGACGCGGACGAAGTCGCGGGCAGAAGCTAGTTTAATCAATATAACATAAAAAACTTTTTTAAATCTTCTAAAAATCTTTAAAAACTAAAAATTGAAAATAACTTTAGCTTTGGAAGTGTCGGCCAGATCCCAAGTCCCCATTTTCTAAAATACCATTATGATTAATTCAGTGGATGTGACGAAGTGATAAACATACAGACATGAGAGTTACCTACTATCGCATTTATAATACTACCTAAACGTGAAAACCAAAACCTAGTACCTACGTAATCGAATTAAAAAAACCCTAATAATATACCGCGATGTATCAAATCCAATCATGCGTTGGTTTGTTTAAAAAATACGCAACATTATCAATGGATTAGTTTATAAAGAGCCATGGAACACAAAATTAATCGGTATTTGTATCAACAGATTATGATATAATGACGTGCCTGTTATCTTTGATAAGGGGAGTTAATTAGTATATGTAGTAAGTCGGTAATTAATTCATTATAGTTAGTGACTTGACCGTTGGAACATGAAGGGTTTCGCATTCGTTCTGTTGTGCGCGCTTGTCGCCGTCCAGGTAAATAAATCCTATGTTATTATAAGTTATTATCCTAAGTTTGTGAGGATGGATGGATGAATGGATGGATGTTTGCTACTCTTTCACGCTTCAACAGCTGAACGGATTTGGATGAAATTTGCGGACGAAGTAGTAGCGTGCAGAGGGTAGCTTTACATATTTTAGAGTATATGAAATAGCTTAGTTACCTCCTAAAGTAATTAAGATTCACTATAATTAAGGTTTTAAGGTGGTTTCACACACTCGGTTAAATTACACACACACCGGCTTGCACGAGATACGCATCCATTTTGCATAGAAATAAATACTCAAAATCTCCAGCAATATAGTTTCAATATCGTTTGATTGGCACAACTTTGAACTTTGGGTATTGCTAGGATTTGGATTTTGGTATTGCTAGGTTTTGGTAGGAATAGAGTATTTTTAACTCATGCAAATTTTGATTCTTGGTAATCCAATCTAATTTTCGGTGCACAGAGTATTGAAATATATACTTTATTTTGATTGAATAACTATTAAATTCAACTGATAAAATAAAAATCTTCTGTCGTCCCTTCCGCCAGTCTGCACGGGCCAATAGACGGTCTATGAATTTTGGGAAATCCTCCTCGTACGTTACAAGGACAGGAAGTTAAAAAAAAAAAATGTGTTCCACCTTCGTTTCAGAAATTCTTATAATAATTAATCATTCTTCTTTTTATTATAATAATTAATCATTTTGTACTGCAGTTGGGAAAATAAAAGAATAATTAAACTGAGACCTATTACTGAATTACTGCTTCTTTTATCGAAAGAATTATACAATTTAGTTAATTTATTAATTTCGGGTGCCGCCTATCTGCTTACAATATTCTCGTAATCAATTTGAAATTATAGATAGACAACTAAATAAGTTTTCGATGTAATATTTGTTATCGATTAATCAACAACATCTGCCGCTCAGTAGATAGATCAGATTCAAGTTAAAAGAAACGCTTATGTTCAGGTAAGAACTCTAGACTATTTTTTATAACAAAAAATTCCAAATTACGAGTAAGTGTTATTGGGTTTTTCTATTAAATTCTCAGTAGCAGCTCGGAGTTAGGATTTGTGCCCGGTTAATGGCAATAGGCGCACCCCCTATTATATGGGACCTAAACATCCTGGTGCACTGTGAGTGTACATTGGTACACCTCTGCCTAACCCCTCGGGAAATACAGGCGTTATGGTATGTTATGTGTTATGGAAACTGCTAAATAGCTTTACCTACTTAAAAGTCTAGCTAGAAGTTACCCGGCTTTATCTAGCGTTAATTTTTTCAGTTTTTAAAACCACCTGGGGAAAACCTTACGTAGATAGATAAACCCCTTATCAATAAAATGTGCTTATCTAATTAGATTTTGTAATTATGTCTAATCATTGTTTTAATACATCAAGTTAATGCTGCTTAATACCTAGATTAACTTTATCTTTTAAACTTGTTTTTGGTGATCGATTTTTCCATTTACGTAGGTAGGTAGTTATTTTAAATATCTATTGGTATTTTTTTTATGAATAGTTTTTTTTTAAAGGATCGTAACCAGATGTGCGCTTATTTTTAGTAGTTTCTGCCTACACTCCTAGGAAAGGTCTGGGTGTACCGTGTATGTATGTTGTACATAGGTACCTAACTTACTATATTTAAATTTTTACTTTACATTATATGTAGACAAGCTATTGCTACATACATGTCTACGTTTAATCCTTAGTTTAGATTTAACGTAGTAACAACTTTCTTTTTTGTATCTAGCCTATACTGTCACACAGCTGGGCAAAAGCTTTTCCCATGTCCTTCCAAATATTCTTTTTTTTTGTGCCACCTCTAACCAGCGACTACTTTGGTAATTAGAAAAAAAAAATTTCGATGCATGAAAGTGGACGAGGCGAAAGTAGTATGTAAGGATCGTAGCAGGTAGCGTTCTGTGGTTTCTGCCTACCCCCATGGGAAAAAGGCGCGAGTTTATGTATGTACGTATGTAAAAAAAATTGACGTGAAAAACTAATAGGTATCTATCTATGTTCAGTATGATTAACTATTTCTTTTAATTACCGTATAAACTCCTTTACCTTCTTCGATTTTTCCTTTTTACCATATTTTCCTGTAACATCATTGACTATTCTTTTCTAAATTATTATTTTTTATTTTTCAGGGCCGCCACACCGGCCTCGAGAGTAAGTAAAACATATTGTTAATCTAAATACTTTAGTCTCTTATGGTTAAAACAATAAAACGTATAATTTTAATTATTAATTTACAATTTATACAACCTGTTTTTTTATAACTCTAAGGTGTGAATGAGACCTTATCAAATAATCTGGAACTAGCATAAGAATTATTTTTCAATCATCTTTTATTTTTTTTCTATTTTTCTTTTAAAATAATTCAACCAACCCTTTCTTTTTCAAATACAGTCGAACCTCGATTATCCGAACTAATTGGTACCGAGACTAGTTCGGATAATCGAAATGTGGGTTTTTTGGGATGAGATAAAAAATAAACAACACCTTTTCACATAAAAAACAGTACAGTCTATTATAACTTGAAATACATTGTATTTATTAACGTTGAAATATAAAACACCTAAAAATTTGGTCTCGTAGCCGTTTGAGAAGGAGCGAGTTAAAAATACGCACCAAAGTTCGGATGATTAAGCGTTCGGATAAACTAAGTCAGCATTCGGATAATAGAGCGTTCGGATAATCGAGGTTCAAGTATTCAAGTATTTATTTGCATTCCATATGTGTTAAAGTTAAGGTTCTACTGCAAACGATTTGAATTAACTTTAACTTTGACTTTGAAACCCGCACTTCGCGTACCACGAGGGCTGGTTCGAGGTGGCTCAGGAAAAGAGCAAATGGAAAGAATTGACGGAGGCCTTTGCCTAGCAGTGGGACAGTACGGCCTAAATAAAAAAAATATAGACACCAACCAGTGTGTTAGTGTCCATAGGCAGCGGTGATCGCTTAACATCAGGCGGGCCGTTAGCTTGTTTGCCAACTCCAGGGGTATAGAAAAAAACCTGCATTTCCCATGGTTGCTTACCATTTACTGCTCCTACAGGCACCCGCTCCGCCGCCGCTTTGGGTGAGAATCCCTGGGTGGTGCACCTCCGCATCGCCGTCGGCTCCAGTGGGCTCCTGAACACCTGTGCCGGGTCCCTCATCGACAGCAGATGGGTGCTTACTACCGCTAGCTGCGCCTCTGAGTATGTTACCTTAATACCCTACAGCTTTTATTAGGCTTCCGTAAGTCCGTATTAAAGAAAAAAAAAATGATAGGATAAAATAATGATAGGCAACTGTCTTTGCTCACTCTATTTGGTAGAGAAAAGATTTTTTGTTCGTTATGGGTAAGGATGAGCAAAGTGTTATTGGGTTTTTCTATGAAATTCTCAGCAGCAGCTCGGAGTTAATATTTGTGCCCGGTTCATAGCAATAGGCTCGCCCCCTATTACATGGGACCTAAAACATACTGGCAGACTGATTGTGCACATTGGTACACATCTGCCTTACCCTCCGGGGAATACAGGCGTGATGGAATGTTGGTGTACAAAAACTTTAGAAATGTAGGTGTATAAGTAGCTTGTTTTGTTAATAATTTTAAAACCCCGACTGCGAGCACTTACAGTTTTGTATTCCTCTAGTTCCCGTTTCATTTGGGTCCGCTACGGTGTGGTGAATGTCATCAACCCATCGCTGGTGACTGAGACCTCTAACGTCCGCCTTCACCCTAACTACAACGCAGCGACTGGCGAGAACAACGTCGCTCTCATAAGCATCAACAGAGTTGTACAACCATCCGGTAAGTACAGTAAAACCGTTCCTATATGAAAAACGGATAGTTAATCTTAGGTACCAATCGTAATTCCATGGCTTGACTCGGTCTGCAGAATACGTAAGTCACGATTAATTCTACGAATTTTAATAGCCACAAATAATCGATGAAGTATGAACGTAAAGATGAACGTAAATTATAGAAGAGTTTGTATTGTTTGAGAGAATTATTATGCAGACTCTTTTTTATTATTCAAAAGTTGTGAACTTGCGAACAGCGGGAAGCGGACCTAACCTAGTTTTAACGCAGTTTTAAGTTTTCTTTCTACATCATTTTGACTTCCAGTAAAATTATTTTTATTGGGTTAGGTACATAGGAAAAGGTATTCGTTATTTAATACGTTTCCAACTTAATGACGGCTGTGAAGTTAGCTGCGAGTGCAGGGTTTATTCAAGTCCATAATGTAGGTTCTATTTAATTACATCGATAGCATAAATATCCCCGGTTACTTTTACATCGTTTTGGAGCCGAAACACAGGAACTCCAGCCGAGTAATTGGTACTATTGGCGTTGTATTTTTTTAAGACGTCTCATAAGACCTTGAAAGTTAATCTCATTTTTTTTTAAATATCGATTTAAATGTTAGTAGCGTTTTTTATTTAAAGTTAACAAGACAACTCTGGCTGGTGCAAACGGACCTAAGAGTTAAATTAACAATATCTTATAAAGAATTCAACGGTTATATCTTCGATGAACATTTATTAAAATGTTTTGCCGAAAGCAATCGTTAGATTAATAAAAGCTTTGGCCAGCGATGCGATTAGGTAGCTATTTTATTGGTAGTAGTTAGAATTGGATGCAATTAAACCGTTTGAATGTCGGTGTTGTAGGTTTTCAAAATTTTACAAGTGCCATTTTCGACGGACTTTGAGATCTACATTAATCGCTCACCTAGTAATATAAGGGCACATCTGCAAAAAACGTGTAATGGAGTTTGTACCGCACAAGTGTTCAAAATTGCATAATCATAAGGTACAATCTCAATTTCACGTTTTTTTGCAGATGTGACCATATATTACTAGGTGAGCAATTTGTGGATTATAAACATACGTACAGTCTCTATAAGACGGGTCTCTGATGATCTACCAGTCGACACAAAAAGACAGACACTCAGACGTCACTTTTAAAGGTTGTGCAATTTAAAAAGAAAGAAGAAAACATTAAGTGCATCTAAAAACTCGTCCGCATCGCTGAGCTGAGCATTAGAAGGAACACGTACGGGTTTTAGTCAGTAAGAGTCTGACACTTCCTCCCGCTCCGTCCAGAGCGGAAGAATCTTTCATCGATATCCGATCCTTAATAAAAAAAGTGCTCGTGGCTAAATAATTACAGCCGCATAGACCGATCTTCCGGGTTATTAAGCCACGCTTGCCGAGGTTGGTCTGTGGATGGGTGACCATTTACTATAGCGAGTTTCCTCCGTGCCTCGGAAAGCACGTAAAGCCGTTGGTCCCGACTGTCATTTGTAGATCTTTGACAGTCGTTACTGTTAGTCAGAAGCCCGAAAGTCTGACAACCAGTCTTACCAAGAGTATCGTATTACCCATTACTGGGTTGTGCAGGTCTGATAGGCTAGGGATATTCAGCTGCATCCGGTTCGACTGGAAGCCGACCCCAACATAGTTGGGGAAAGGCTAGGCAGATGATGAATAAAAAAAGTCCCGGAAAAATTAAAACAATGGTGGTGCGTTTTAAAACGCCGGCAGGGGTCTGACCCTTTCAATTAGAAATAAAATACATTCTTTTTTTCATTAATACATATATTGGACATAGTGTGTTTTTTCTTACTCCTCCGCTAATCTTTTCTGATTCATTTCGTTGCGGGATCCAAGACAGTTGAATCGTTTCTCCGGGACTCGTCGAGCTTCATTGTCTCGGCGCTTTTCTTGTGGTCGCCACTGTTGATTCTGGCTTACAGGAGTTGCAGTGTTTTGGGAAAAGTGTGGCGGGCTTGTCCCATTAAAAAAAAAATAGTGTAAAAGGCAATATTTTTAATTTCCAGATAACATCAGTCCCGTTTCCCTCCGTGCTGCTGATATTCCTAATGTCGCTAATTTCTGTGGTTTCAGTCAGGATAATTCTGGTGAGTGTAATATGCAATAGTTATTTATTTAAAATATAAACTGATAGTGCTTGCGACTAAATCGTTTACATTTTAGTCATTTAAACTATCTTATGACTAACTTAAACTAACTAATCATTCACGGTTTGTCTGACCTAAGAATCGAACCCAAGACCTCGTTCTTAGGAGGATATAGTGCCCGCGCCACTAGACATAAAGAGAAATCATTGCCGTATTTGTATGCTAAATAAAAAAGAGGATGAGTTCCTAGTCTAATTAAAACTAAAATTGGAATCTAAACCTTTCAATGTAAAGTTGTATTTACATTGGCATGCACTCACTATTTTTGTTTTTTCAGCCCCTGGTGAGGAGTTGAACTGCTACGAGGTCGATGTTTCTGAGGATGAAGAGGGATCCCTATCAGTATCCAGCGACGAGGTTGTTGCCAGCCGAGTAAGTAATATATGCACTATCAATCACTCAATCATTTAATTCGAATTCGATTCGAATCTATAAGAGCTATGCTGTTGAAACTTGGTAAGTAGATGTATTCTGTGAATCGCATTAAGATTTTCACACAAAAATAAAAAAAAAAAATTTTTGGGGGTTCCCTATACTTCGGACTGAAACTCAAAAATATTTTTTCATCAAACCCATGCATGGTAATGTACAGCCAACAAAAGAGATAAGTAACAAGATTTCTTTCAAACCGGTGGTCGTTTTTAAATGAATTTGAATTTAATTAATAAGCTGTTTATTTGCTATTACATGGGACCTAAATATACCGGCGAACTGTGGGTGTACATTGGTACACCTCTGCCAAACCCTTTGGGGAAAACAGGCGTGATGGTATATTATTATTATTATTTTTTTTTATTTAAGCTGTTTATTTCCTATTAATTAAAATAAAATTCATTCAAAAACTTCTATCGGTTTTTGTAAAACTTTGATTTCATTAGACGACCCTGGTTACTTATTTCTTTTGCTGACTGTACATTACCATGTAAACTTCCACCGAAAATTGGTTTGAACGAGATCTAGTATGTAGTTATTTTTTAATACGTCATTATAGGTACTGGTACGGAACCCTTCGAGCTCGAGTCCGACTCGCACTTGGCCGGTTTTTTTCTTTGGTTGCCTAGTAAGCCGATAGCCCACTGATGGGCATCTGTAATACCAGAGGCCTTGCAAATGCGTTGCCACCCCAGCTACAAAGTTGAAATGTCTCATGTGCTTATAATTTCACCGGCTTTGCTACAGAGTTGGTTGGTTGGTGAATACAATGTACTTACATACAATTACCATATTAATTATTCCTTGATCTAATAAATTTAGTCCTAATTCAGGTGTATTCGAATTTTGAATTTCTTATTTCAAATTAAGATTTCTATAAATTAAGGTCAAAAGGAGGTTAGGAGGTCAAAGAACCTACTTATTACCAACGAAATTTTGCAAAATGTATATTAGTTGCCGTTACGTGAGGAAATTCACATAACATAGTAGATATTTACGTAATGTCAAAATTATTGTCTAGGTTTCTTATTTTGTTTAAAGTGAGGCACCTACTTTTATTTAATATGAATATTATAAATAATTTATTTCCTCAATTATGAATGTTTTTTTAGTTAAGAATAGAGTCTGCTTAAACATTTTTGTTTGACGTTTCTGTGTGTTTAACTCCAAAAATGTTTATAAGAAGACTAAAAAGGCACATTTTATTTCATTATACGTACGTAAACTAGCGGGATGTAAAAAACCAGGTTGTATAATGATAATGTTTTGTTTCAGTTCGACGTCGGTGCTCCCCTGGTCAGCGACGGTACCCAGGTCGGTCTCCTCGTCGCAGCCGGATCCGACAACAACGTTGGCGGTGAGTAACAAGCTTTATTTACACCTACTAAGACACCTATTGAAGTTCTTTCCCTAATTTCTGTGGTCGGATTGGCTGACTCCTTCGAATATGGTTTTATTTGCGCGGAACTCAATTATTAGCTATAGTAAAAGTAGCCTAAGTTAGTCCTCATAATATTAGCTAACTGCCATTGAAAGTCTCGTGAAAACAGGTCCAGCCGTTTAGGAGACTAGCCGGAACAAACAGCCTATTACTAAATGCAATTAGTTTATAGGCTGTTATTTTGACATTAACAAAACAGACATTTTAATTGTGATTTGTATGGATAAGTATGAAAGCCTGTAAGGACCATTGAAGTACTAAGAAGGTTATTTGTCAACATTTTAACAACATAATTTGGTTGAGGCCATTATAATGAGTAACTTAGAATGACCAACACTTTTACTTCGGCGAAAACATACTAATGTATTTATTATTTATTTTCCGTTGCAAGGGGTCCTGGGTTCGATTCCCAAGTCAGGAAAAAAGTGTTATTGGGTTTCCTATTAAGAATTTAACAGTAGCAGCCCGGAGTTCAGAAGTTGGTGGTGTGACCCATGTCTCGGAAAGCACGTAAAACCGTTGGTCCTGCGCCTGATCTCTCTCCGGTCGTGTCGGATTGCCGTCCCATCGGGTTATGAGAGTTAGGGAAGAGGTAGTGCATCTGTGTTTGCGCACACACTTGTGCACTATAATATCTCCTGCGTACGTGGCTAGTCTGCGTTAAGATTAGCTACCATGGCCGGAATCGGTCCGGAGAATTTCATTTTTTTACATTTATTTTCAGACTTCGTAGCCGTCAGTAAGTACACTGGCTGGATTGAACAGGAGACTGGACTGAACCTGAACCCCGAGGCTTCCGACGAGGTGAGACCTGAAGACGTCCACTTCGTCTAATACGCCTCATCAACTTCACAGCTCGAAACATTACCTGAACTTGGTCCTTCGATCTGACATGTATGCTCCAAACTGGTCCTAAGTTGGTCCTTTCTTCCAACTCGGTTCAAGAAAGTTTGCTGTACTGGTTAACCTATTTTTAGGTTCACTTGTCATTGGTTCCCAAACCTCCACGTTGGGAAAAATGAGCCTTTATATTTCCAACGGTCTAAAGGCTGTTTTCAAACTGGACTGGCTGAAAATTGTTATTCGAGCTGTGTATTAATAATTGTAATAAATAATTTTACAAATTATATTGTATTTATTTTATTTGTGAGAGTGTTTGTTTAATAAGAGAGGTGGCCTGACAAATAGGAACAGGAAATTTTAGTTGAACCATTAGTCAAATTCAAAACCTTTTTTAACATTTTTGTCGTACCTGAATGAATACTTAGGCCTTAAATATTTAACTGCCTCGTTAGCCTAGTGGTTCTATGCACGACTGCTACGCTAGAGGTCCTGGGTTCGAATTCCCAGGTCGAGCAAAAAGTGTTATTGGGTTTTTCTATGAAATTCTCAGTAGCAGTTCGGAGTTTGGATTTGTGCCCGGTTAATGGCAATATATAGGCTCGCCCCCTATTACATGGGACCTAAAAGATACCGGCGAACTGTGGGTGTACAATGTGTACATTGGTACACCTCTGCCTAACCCTTCGGGGAATACAGACGTGTTGGTATATTTATCTTATATGAATTAATACTTGGGCCTTTTCTTGGGCCAAAGAATCAGCATTGCCATACAACGTGGCAATGCTGCCAGCCTTCTGGGCACATGTCCCATTGACAGCGATGCGGATGAGTTTTTTTCATGCCCTATGACCTTCCTTTTTTATATTAACTGTACATAGTTTGTAATTTAATTATTATTATTTAATTTTTGTGTTCGAAAAAATGATTAATATTAAAGTATAGAACATTGACCTAATTTCTAAATAAATTAACCTCTATTAATACTTAGGTCTTAAATATTTGCTCATAAAGAAGGGCAGGGACATGATATAGATGTGTACATAAGCCGTTATATTATATAATGTGCTGTTTTATGAGTGAATTATAAGCCTCCGTAACGGTTCGACGATGCCGTCAAAAAAATGAGGTTACGACGACGCTCGAGTGTTAGCGATTAGCGTGAGTAAAAAGCGTTTATTTATCAATGAATATTACTTTGTTTAAATATTATTTTATTAAATAGACGCTCTGAGAGCCATCCAAGAGGTATCGAGTTGCCCAGTTACTGGGTTGTGGAGGTCAGATAGGCAGTCGCTCCATGTAAAATATTGGTATTTAGCTGCATCCGGTTAGACTGAAAGCCGACCCCAATATAATTGGGAAAAGGCTAAGGAGATGATGATGATGAAATAGACGCTATGAATTACTCAGGTTTTAAAAGGACAATAATGGTTGTACAAATAATGTGAAGTTTCTTGCTCGGTCTTCCCCATAGCGACTTGCGTTTTGGAATGGGCTACTAGTTTCAATTTTTTGAATAACTAATTTCTTGACAATTCAAAAGTGCCTGTTTAATTGATATAAATGCGAAAACTGACGTTTACTTTGACAAATGACCACCACGCCATAATAATACGCTGCATTATGAGCCCAAAAGCGGTGCAATAAGAGCCACTTTAGGAGCAAGTCTGTCGAAAAGTTAATAAGTATAGCGTTACTGATTACCTACGTTTATTGATCATATGCTACTTTGGTCAATGAACTCTCTTAAATAACAAAGAGATTGAACATCTTTGTTTCTATTTTTTTTTCTACCGTTCACTTTTACTAGATACATTTGTGCAGATTTGGTCCTTCAGATAATATCCTGACGCGTATAAGAAGCTTAAGCCTTCAAACACAACATTCTTACCTGGAGGTGGATACGGTTAAAAACAATAAATTGAATAAAAATTGCCATAATACATTATTGCTTTCTTCAAAATATTGTACATAAGGACCAAATACCACTATTACAATTTTTTTCCTTTAATGGAATACAAAGTCCTAAAGAACTATTCTGTAATCGCTCAGCTCTCTGCAAACCCGCTTTCCGCTCTTACTGTTACCACGCCCGCTCATTCGCGACTATATGCTTTGAAGTATGCCACAAGCGTCTCGATATAAATCGCTCAGCTATTATGGTAAATTCGCTGGAAACTATCGATTTCCTTATTGTGGTGGGATTTACTCACGTAGGTATAAATGATATACATACTTTTAATTCTGAGTTTATTTTCTGGAATAAATAATATTGATTAAGCCGCTGCAATTGTAGTATTGCAAAACCTAACTGTGTTTTTTTAAGAGGAAAATAGTACCTACAAGTCTATACTATATTCTGCAATCACAAATCATACTGGTAGCACATTATAATTTGTCTAATTTGGGTTGCAGCTAAGATTTTTTTTTTATTTCATCACCATTATTATTTTAGCCACAGGACGTCTACTGATGGAGACAGGCCTCCCCCATTGATTTCCAAAAGATTTATTTATTTATTATTGCTTAACTAGGTTGGTTGCCTTTTTAAGGAATTGTCCAAAAGGTTGGTTGACACTTCCCGTAAACCAAGGGCTGGCTTTTACCTTGGCGAGAGCCTTAGCATTGCCATCTAACGTGGCAATGCCGCTAGTCTTGTAGGCACATTTCCAGTTACGGCCATGCGAGGGAATTTTTTGTTGCCATTTAGTTTATTTTTTATTTTTGCTATTAGTTTTTCTGTCATCTTATTTTTTAAGTTGTTTTACATTTGAGTATGTCACCTTAGTAATGAACATAGTTAGGCGTACTGTTACACGTGTGACATATAAGTGCCTACCTACATAAGTATGTATCCGTCTGTGATGTGATATTTACCTTACCGAGATCGTTACGTCAAGGTATACTTGATATTTCCTTACACTGCAGCCACACTCGCGTTTCTTAATTAATATATTTTTGTTGGCCTATATTTTGTCTCACAGCTGGGACAAAGGCGTCTTCTTCCTTTTTCCAGAAATAGGCAATTTCTGGCTATGAACACTCCTGACATTTCTTCTTTTCTTTTTTTTTCGGATGGGAAATCATTAAATGACTTGGGAGGAGGAGGAGGGAGTGTCAGACTTTCACTGACTAAAACCCATCCATGTTCCTTTTTGTGGCCTTTACGGTCCGGGGGCGCGGTATCTCTTTCGAACAATCCGCAGCCCCAACAGGAACACTCCTGCCTATCCCTTCAATTGTTAAACGCACGAAGATTACCAAAGGTGTGAGCCTATGCTTAGTACAGTAACCTAGTTTGGAAACACAACAACGCTATTAATACCTCTACCCACTAAATACGTAATTACATATGGACTTCAAACTTTCTTTTACGTAACCTAACCTTGACCGACTTGAGAAAAGTGGTATTCAGTTATTGCACTAAACAATTATGGAACAAAAATTATTGTCCATTACTACGGTTTCATAAGATTTGCTAGATTTAAACCTATGTGTTCATGTGACCTCGGGTTAGCGTTAGTTGAGCAACCTATCGTGTCTTCTGGCAATCATTTTGGAGTGCGTTTATCGTCTTCCAAATGTGAGTTTTGGCAGATCAGCATAGCAACTGCTGCAAAAATGGATGATGGCTTTGCCGTGGTCGTAATTTTCTGACGGCACTGTTGGTGCAGTGACTTAGCATTGACCGCTGCGCTGCGTTTCGCGGGTACCATTCCCGCTCGGAGCAAATTGTATGGCCAACAGATAGTTCTGGGTATGGCCTTTTGTGTATGTGAGTTTATATGTTTGTAAACGCACTCACAATTTAGGAAAATCTAGAAAATGGCTTATTTCTTTAGCCGTATTCGCTTGAAATATTATGTATGTCTTGTGTTTCTTGAATATGGTAGGGTTTTGACAATGGGCAACAGTGAGCAAGACACTGAACTTCACCTAAACGGCTGAATCGATTTTAATGTTTTTTTTTTGCTAGTGTTTGAGTGTCTGATGTTCATGTGACGACAGGCGTAGGCACCAAACGTTCTCAGTCCCCCCAAATACACCTTTACAATACTCATCACGCAATTACCCAAGTGCGAAAAAAAGCGCCCATTCACTTGTTACCTCTCCACAATACATTTGCGAAGTATGGTGCGGCAATGTCAGCCCCACTTATAGGTCGGCGACCTTCCGCAACTCGAGCTCACACTTCAAATCGCAGCTCATCTCAAGCAAAAGAAGATTGGACAGACATAAGTAGATTAAACAGCAAATGTGGGTTAAGATGCCGCCGACCGGACCTTAGAGGACAGTGATGTAATAAACCTAAAACGATACAGGGCCGGACTCGGCAATAAAAACATCACACGCACACACAACCCCATGCAAAACATTTTACTACCGACTCGAATAAATAAGCCAGATTGGCGAAATATCTCACTGTAATATTTTTGTATCGTAATAAAAAATTGTAATCAACAACACAGATTTTACGAGCAACTAAAGTTGACTTATTTGCATGGATATTACAATGTTCCTTGTTGACTTAGGAATTTACTTTATAACATGGAATTTACCATACGAATATTGGCGGAATACCTTATATTAGTAAAGATTTTATTTGAAGATTATCAGCTTATATTTGCTTTGCTTTCGTTTAGATTGACTTCTTTTAATTTAACAGTATAATATGTCTGCATTCGTTTCTTATTTGTAAATTAAGATATCTTTAACTTTTTTATACTCCAACAAAGATAAATTACTAAATCATGTCTTGAAATCATAATAAGTCATACTTCATACTTATTTTTTTTTGCATGTAATCGTTTATGAAGTAACAGTGTACCTTTCTCAATCATCATACAGAATGTAATCAGTTGGGAAATAAAATTAAGCTCAAATTCATCTGAACACATCATGAATGAACCTGTCATATAGACAGTCACCGAATGCGGCCCTGTTTTAACTTTCTCTCTTACAGCATCACAGATTGCGCATGATTCTTGTTAACGCATTTGGCCACATTGTGCGCGGGCGCTAGCCGCGAGCGCTATGTCTCGCGAATTTAACCTTTTTAAATAATTTTAATTTAAATAAATGTAATTAAAAATGCATAAGTGCGCCCCTGCGTGAGTGTAAAAGGATTGCAGTTTTGAAATAAATTGTGTGAGTGACGTATATATAAAATGAAGTTTTAAAAGTGCTGAAAGTTTTGAACACACGTTTGTTATTTATTTGTGTTAGTTTTAGTTTGTTCTGAAGGGGATGATTTTCAATTGTGTTTAGAGAATAGTTTTTAGTATTCAATGGCTGTTTGCTGAGATCGAAGTTCTGCAAAATTTTTGCATAAATAAATGGAATTAAATTGAGAATTACGCAAGTGAAATATTGTCCTGTTAGAATGAAATTGGAACGAATCTTTAAAGCACTATGAAAACTACCACCATGTAAGATTTTAAAATACAAATAAAATTACCATTCCAGATATTATCAGTTTTACCAAATAATGTCACAGACATAAACACGAAGATGTTGGGGTTCAAACGTTCAGCGGTGCAGGTCGTAGTCATGCTGGCTTGGCTTTTGGGATATTACACCTTCGGGTCAATAGTGTTATGGTTTATTTTCGCTTGTGGACTGAGTTTGGCCATTGTCCTGGCCGTCACGACGTATGACCATGACTACTGGACGTCACGGGGGGTGTTCTCGCCACCAGCATGGCCCATCGTGGGCCATATCCTGTCTGTGGTGATGTTTAAGGAGCAAGGAGGCATGTGCTTCAAGAGAATATATGACACATATAAGGACAAGAGATTTCTAGGTGAGTACGTAATAAAAAAGAAAGATTAATGTTAATTTTCGTGACAGATTTTGATCAGATCAGATCGGCTGGACCGATTTTGATAAGACTGCTTTTATTTTGAAAAAGTAATTAGGGTTCCGCGCAAAATAATAAAAGCCCTCGTTGATCGACATTCAAGCGAACGCAGTTGTGGGCATATGCTAATAACAGTATTATCTGGCACACGATTCTAGATCATTTGCGAATATTCTCATGTATATTGATAACTGCCTCGTTAGCCTAGTGGTCCTAGGCGCGACTGCTACGCTAGAGGTCTCGGGTTCGATTCCCAGGTCGAGCAAAAAGTATAAATGGGTTTTTTTTTTAAACTCTCACAACTCGGAGTTAAGATATGTGCCCGGTTAATGGCAATAGGCTCGCCGCCTATTACGTGGGACCTACACATACCGGCGATTGTGGGTGTACATAGGTAGACCTCTGCCTTACCCTTAGGGCAGGGGAATACAAGCGTGATGGTATGATGGTAAAATGTAGGGCGAACTAAGTGATAATACTGTCTTGAGCGAGGATCCTCCCTGGGTTTAGTCGGGCTTGGGGGTCAAACCAAGACGAGCGTAGCCTGTGTTTCCCTTCGGGGAATACAGGCGTGGTGGCATGCATGTTGATATCGTTTTATTGCCAAAACGTTTCTTGGTATCAGTGGCCGCATGGCAGTCGCCGGCCCCGGCAGCAATGCCGGTTATACCAGAACCATGTGATATCATGGATGAACGAACGAGCCGAGCAATCGGGGCGTAACCAATTATTTGAACAACCACTAACCTTTACATCATAATGCATAATACATTAATGGATGTTAAATCGTTACACTGCCTCGTTAACCTAGTGGTACCAAGCGTGACTGCTACGCTAGAGGTCTTGGGTTCGATTCCCAGGTCGTGCAAAATGTTATTGAATTGAAATGGAATATGAACCGTAATAGGTAGACAATTAGATATTTGTTTTATTACTATGGACGCTAAAATTATAAAAATAAATTAAAGTTAAACATTTAAGTAGCTTAATGGATAGGTACAAGAAACGTGTTTTTTTTGCTCGAATTAATATTGTAGTACGGAACCCTTCATGTGCGTGTGCGACTCACACTTGGCCAGTTTATTTTACCGCCGTGGGTTAGTGATCGCAAGTGCGACTGTCGAACGTTGGGTCCTGGGTGCGAACCCCAAAGAACGGGCAGTGTCAGTGTAGTCCCGGAAGGGCTAAAGTGTACCAACATACACCCACAGTTTGCCGGTATGTTTAGGTCCCATGTAATAGGGGGCAAGCCTATTTGCCATTAACCGGGCACAAATCCTATCTCCGAAAAACCCAATAACACTTTTTGCTCGACCTGGGAATCGAACCCAAGACCTCTAGGGTGGCTGTCGCGCTTAGGACCACTAGGCTAACGAGGCAGTTACCGGGGCAGTGTATGCAGCCTAAACTATGCCAGTAGGCTATAGGCACCTATAGGCATCTATTACATGACTTCTAAATATAACTTGTGATATGTCAATATACAGCTCTGCCTATTCTACAACAATCTATATATATGTCACCGGAAAATAACAAGATCCGTAAGTTTATCAATTTACTAGGAAGTTTATAAACTTTCGTAAGATTCTAAACGGGAGATAAATTGTAATATTTTACGTCCACATTTTCGTAAATTTATCAATTTCCGACGTCATACGGTAAATTTATAAACTAACGAATATCTATTCGTAAGATTGTATATGGTTCGACCAATCACAGAAACTCTTTTAAATATACGATCTTTGAAATACGTAAAATAACACACTGCTCTCTGATTGGTCAATGTTCATAGTGGCAATGCTTGTGTCCAGCTGGCGGCCGCGAGGAAGGAGAAGTGACACGTGACAGCCAACCAATCAGATCGCGCGTAGCGTTTGGTTACTGCTTACTTATTATTTTACGAGTGAGTTCAGTAAGTTTATCAATTTACGAAAATGTGGACTTAAAATATTACAATTTATCTCCCGTTTAGAATCTTACGAAAGTTTATAAACTTCCTAGTAAATTGATAAACTTACGGATCTTGTTATTTTCCGGTGACATATATAAAAGAAAGTCGTGTTAGTTACACTATTTATAACTCAAGAACGGCTGGACCGATTTGGCTGAAAATTGGTGGGGAGGTCGCTTAGAACCAGGAGACGGACATAGGATACTTTTCTTTTTAGGTTGGTATGTAGGTAGTTGTAGGTAGGTAGGGTAGGTATGTATGTAGATAGACAGTTAGGTACAGTTTGGTAAGGTAGGTTGTACTTGGATTTTGTACCAATTTTCAGGGCAGGACAACGCCTGCCGGGCCCGCTAGTAATATAATAAAGAGGACAGATTTGTATTTTTGTGTGTAACGAATAAAATATTCGACCGATATTAACAATTTTTTCACCAATAGATAGCTACATTATTCCTGAGTAACATAGGCTATAAAACATCACGCTGCGTCTCACGGGAGCGGAGCAGTAACCAAAGACGTAACTTAACGCGGGGGAAATAAGCCACGCGGAGCAAGTACCAAGCAGTTCGCTAATAAATAATCTATACTATCTATACTAATATTATAAAGCTAAAGAGTTTGTTTGTTTGAACGCGCTAATCTCAGGGACTACTGGTTGGAATTGGAAAATTCTTTTAGTGTTGGATAATCCATTTCTTGAGGAAGGCTATAGGCTACAGTAACATCACGCTACGACCAACAGGTGCTGAGCAGCGAGGGTGAAACCGCGGGGAACAGCTAGTTATCAATATTTTTTTCTCGCGACCGCATTTCGGTCACGGGGTGTAATCTCTACGAAGATTAGCTAAGTGCGCAGAAGATATTATAGGAACCAAATTCAGTTGCTCTTCCTCTTTCTTCACTTTCATCAATATCTTAGTAAGAAGATCAAATTACTTATTTATTTTTCGAAATAAAACTTAGTTAATTAATAATAATTAAATTACAAACTATGTACAGTTAATATAAACAAGGAAGGTCATAGGGCATCAAAACACTCATCCGCAGTGCTATCAATGGGACATGTGCCCAGAAGGCTGGCAGCATATCTTAGTTCTGCCTATCCTTTTGAGGAATATAGGCTTGAAGTTATGCTGTTTATGACTTTATTATTCCTTTACTAGTTCCTCGGTAGCCTGAATGCGATACAACCACATACATACTTGTTTGTAGTATTTTTTCATACGAATTTACAAACATGATTTCTTTTCCTAAACAACGCTTCTCAATACTCGGAAGTTCTCCTGAATTGTGAGTGCGTTTACAAGCATTTTTTTTAATTCGAGGCGGATAAGCTCTTGACTCTAGTATAGGTCAGAGGTGACATAGACAAAGTCGACGATGGAGTGAGCTTACCTAGAAGAAGCCTGTTTACTCTAACTTTGAAGAGATAAATATAAATACATACATACATATACCTAAACAGAGAGAGAGAGAGAGGAGAGAGAGAGGCCCTTGGGGCGGTTTAGAAACTCTGAGACTAGGATGTGTGGGGTCGTTAAAACTTACTGCCCACACCATAAAGAAGACATAAACTAACGCCTTTTTCCCATGGAGGTAGGCAGAAACCACGGAACGCCACCTGCTACGATCCTTACATACTACTTTCGCCTCGTTCACATTGATAAATCTGGTCATCCCAGCATGCAGTACTGCGCACCTATAAATATAAATAAAAAGTCACATACACAAACAACTAGTCTCTTCACATCTGTAGGCTATACAAATGTTTGATCCGTGCGGGAATCGAATCAGCGACACGCAGCGCAGTAGTCAAGCGCTTAGCCACTGTGCCAACCGTGTCATTATTATACTGACACCCGGTAGCCTGATTGTGTGGAAAAAGCCACACAAATATTGCCAAAGTATGAAGTTCTAGATTTTTCCATACGAATGTACAAACATAATTATACGAACTTTGTTTTTTAATTTGTGTTGTCGATATTTACATGTGTGTGCACATATAAATGGTTAAATAATGCTGTCGTGCTGTTATTATAAAAGCGAAATTTTCCAAAGATGTATGGATGGATGTTTGTTTGTTTGTTTGTTTGTTTGTTTGTTTGTTTGTTTGGGTTTTTACTCTTTATGCTTACATGAAATTGGCTAAAACCTGCATAGCTATACATAGAGTCTGAAACATTTTGATCCCGTTTTTGAGTTCCCGTAGACTTATTTAGGACTGTAGACCATATTCTGAAGTCATCGCAGATAAAATTGCGGTTAAAAGTTAGTTAAATATAGGGTTTGGCTAAGTAGCACGTCAGCTTTTTAAATGCTATCGACCGACTCGGTCGTAATCATCGATCGCTTTTCAGTTATAGTTAAATAAATTGACCCTTAAAAATAATTGTAAAATTGTCAATAACGATTGAAATTACTTTTTGCTACAAAACTTCTTTTCTTGATATATGACTCCAATTGAGTTAACCCGCATAGGCTACGCGGGTTGTGGCATACAAATATATGAACTCGACTTGACCCATCACAGAAATAATAAATCATCATCATCATATCACAGGACGTCCACTGCTGGACATAGGCCTCCCCCATAGATTTCAAAAATAACCGGTTAGAAGCGGCCTGTATCCAGCGTCTTCCTGCGGTCCTAATCAGGTCGTCCGTCCACCTTGTGGGTGGACGTCCTACGCTACCGGTGCGTGGTCTCCATTCAAGAACTTTGCCACACCATCGGCCATCAGCTCTGCGTAAAATACATCATCATCATCATCATCATGCATCTCCTATATTTGCCATCGATATGCAAAGATGAAGTTATCCTTGATCGTCCTTAAACACATTTCCAGGTTGCCACCAGTTCTACCAGCGAACCCTAGTAGTCCGTGACCCCGAGCTGATCCGAAGAGTGTGCGTCAACGACTTCCAGCACTTCACGGACCGAGGGTTCTTCTTCAACAAGGACGTGGATCCCCTGGCAGGGTCCGTGCTGTTCTTGAGAGGAAACGAGTGGAAGAGGCTTAGGGCGAAGATATCGCCGATATTCTCGTAAGTGTTTTAACGGATCTTTATTTTTTTAAACGGTGCATAGTTTGTAATTTAATTATTACTATTATGTAAGTTAGTTTTTGGTTTGAAAAATAAAAAGCAACCTGCATAAAACGTATCTTTAAGTCCTATGTAATAGGGTGCGAGCCTACTACCATTAACCGGACACAAATCCGAACTCCGAGCTGCTACTGATTATAGAAAAACCCAATAACACTTTGCTCGACCAGAAAATCGAGCCCAAGACCTCTAGCGTAGCAGTCGCGCGTAGGACCACTAGGCTAACGAGGCAGTAACTATGTCTTTATCTAAATAATTAACGTTTACACATCTAAAATTACTACTTAATCAATTTCAGGCCAATCAAACTCCGAGGAATGTTTCCCCTGATAGAAAACACAGCAGGAGAATTCGTCACACGAGTCCAAGATTTATTGACACAGCCTAAAAGTGTGCCGAACCAAAACGGCACGACAAAGTCAGATGGTCAATCAAATGGTGTTGGATCCTGTGGTTCTGGGTCGGTGGTGCATTCGGAGAAACTTGTGGGTGGTTACACTGCTGATGCCATTGTGCCTTGTGCCTTCGGGTTGAAGAGTAATGTCATGTATAACGAGGATGACCCCTTTGCCGTGGCGCTGTATGCCTTCTATGAAATGTCACTGTATAATATTTTTGAGAAGTAAGTTTATTATTTATGTATTTTACTAGCTGACCGGGCAACCGCTGTTTCGCCATTTTTTGGATCATTAAATTATATAGATGTTGGCCGATTCTCAAACCTACCCGATATGCACACAAAATTTATACAAATATTTGTTCCGTGCGGGAACCGAAGGCGCGACGGTAGTCGATCGATTGGGCCACTGCACCAACCGTGTCGTCGAACATTGAATATTTGAAGTTTACCTATTTGGTAACTATACGGTATGAATCGCCAGTACCTTACTGAGTAAATTGAAAAAAAAAAACAGGAGCTAACCCACAATTTATAATGATTTAATGAATTACTAATTAGACATAATACATTAGTTACTAAATGATTAACTAAAAATTATTATATTTGGCAATTTTTTTTCTAAAGATGATGGCTCACGTTTTGCAGTAAACTACACAAATCAGATGTCATAAACGATAGTATTAATATTCAGTCATTCATTTGGCTCATTCAGTATCTACAGTGATCTAACAAAAGGCATTTTTCCCCACTATCTTTGCCCTCAATAATGCTCAATGGAAACTTTTAATTGACTTACTTACCAACTTCGTTTAGTTCGACAATGATCTAACGATGTATTCAGCACACATCCAGCCAGTCTATAACTCTCAAACAATCATTAATAAATAAGAAATTGATTCCTAACTTTCATAGTTTGAGGCCAGCCAATCACTATTATTTACTTTAGCAGTTTGGCCAATTGCTAAGAAGAAAACTTATTTAACTTAATCCGAATATTACTTTGTAACTATTAAAAAGTTGTTAAAAGAACTTTAGGAATATAACTTGGTTTGAATTTTATTATGGTTCGTAAAATCTATCTGTTTTAATCTATGGTAATAGTTTTGGTAATTGAATTGGCTGGAGTCAAAGTAATAATAATATTTGCCTGACCGATTTCGGTCATATCGGTCAACCTCAATTTAGACTAGCCTAGTAGGTACCTACGCCTTAGATATTATAGTGCACAAGGATGTGCACAAACACAGGTGCACTTCCTTACTTGATACGACTTTGGAGATATCAGGCGAAGTATCAATGGCTTGACCTGCTTTCCGAGGCACGGAATCTGGGGCCCCACGCTCAGTAGTCGTGCATGCAACCACGACACCAACAGGGTAGCGTGCAGCGGGGGAATGAAAGGAAAAAAACGGGCAAAATAACGGGCAAATTAATGTGTCAGATACCAAAGGCTACAAACTACATAGTTCGTTGTGTTTGGGGAATGAAAATGTTTTCTATTTTTATTAATCAAAATTATGGGTTAAATGGTTCCTGGAATCAAATATTTTGGAGTTGTAGTTATTCCTTGTTTTTTTTTTTTTTGGCTTAGCGTGTGAATGATGTTCAAAGTCAAAGTCGAAAGTGCCTTTATACGGTCTAATTAAAATAAATGTTCCAAGCATTTTTTATTTTTTTATTACATGTGTAACGAATTCACGTTAAACATGTAAATAAACCACTGTTTTATGATTCAGAGTGTTGTCCCATATCAATGTATTTATTATACAAGCTGTTGATTTGCATTCTCGTCAAATTCAAGGAGTTAACTATGCTCGTGATTCTTAAGGCTAGCCGCACACACACAATAATATTGACAATCCAATATTGTCGGAATTTCAAGATATATAGAATAATACCGCAATACAGGCCGCACATACACAATATTATTGACAATACGTACTTTATTGTCAATATTATTGCGTGTGTGCGGCTAGCCTAACACGAATCAATAATAAAATCGCCAGAGGGTTTAGGCGCTATGCACGCATTGATATAGCCGCGCGACAACTGTGCCTACCGTATACGCAACTGGGCGATGCTGATTTTTGCAAAAGGAGTATTCTGGAATACTGTTTTTTGATAGTTGCAACTAAAAAAACAAGCATTTATTAAATATTGGCCAGGTATCGTAATTATATTTGATTACTTTTTTTTTTCTATGACAAGCTCCTAAAATTCGACGAGGATGCAAAGCAACAGCTTGTATAGTTATTTACGAAAGAACAATTTCTTTTTTCAGAACGATGCGTCAGTTCTGGCCAGCTTTTGTATTGTTCTTCAGAATGAGAATAATACCTAAGAAGACACACGATTTCTTCTACAACATCGTCACCAGCGTGCTGAGAGCCAGAGAGAATGGTAAAGACATTTGTTATTACTACTGTGTTTGGTCTGTACCTTCTTATTCGTTATTAGATTCCGCCCGCAACTTGTCAAAATTGATATATTATTATATTAACCATACTATGGGAACCGTATATTTTTCCGGGATGAAAAGTATCCTATGTATTATTCCGTACTACAATCTATTTCAGTGCCAAATTTTATCCAAATCCGTTCATCAGTTTAAGCTTGGAAGAGTAACAAACATCCATCCATCCATCTTCACAAACTTAAATAATATTATTAGTAGGATACAAACAATACGACAACAATGTCTCTGGCACTAGGGTGTGTGGGGTCATAAGCCCACAAGTAGAAGCAGGATAATGAAAGATGAAAACGTCGGAAAGCACTTGTGCAAAGTCGGGCGATGCGCTTGTTATTGAATAAACATACCATCACGCCTGTATTCCCCGAAGGGTTAGGCAGAGGTGTACCAATGTACACCCACAGTTCGCCGGCATATTTAGGTCCCATGTTATGAGAGCGAGCCTATTGCCATTAACTGGGCACAAATCCAAACTCCGAGCTGCTACTGAGAATTTCATAGAAAAACCCAATAACACTTTTTGCTCGACCTGGGAATCGAACCCGAGACCCCTTCCGCAGCAGTCGCACTTGCGACCACGAGACCAACGGGGCAGTTTTTATTGAACAAAACACTGTGGAATAAAATTAAGAGAGATATTGATGTTTCTTTATCAGTAAAAGTTTTACTTTAGCAATACTAGCGATACGACAATAAAACTGGCCTTATGTATCCTAGACTATGTTTAATATTACGCCTTTTAACCCTTAACTTGGCAGAGAGTTTGATGTCATTTTTTTTTATTTCTTTACTATATTTGGGTTGTTACCAGGTAAATAGACACCAGAAAAATAAAAAATAAATTCTCCCTATATTAGTTTTGTATTTATACCATGTATCTAATTATGCACACTACCAAGCTGTCATGCATAAAACTTTAAAAATCCATGTGCACTGTAGGAAACACTGCCTTATTGGTAGAGAATGTAATAAATTTTTATTTTATAAAAAAAATATTTATGCAGTCATATTAGACACATATATCTTAACCAAAATATGTAAAATCACAGTCTTCAGTGTAAAGTAGGAACATAACAACATCTTCTTCTTAATAATTAAAAGTTAAAGCAAGTTATCGCCCGGTGTCACCACTGCGTGGACTGCCGGGAGGACACATCGCGGCATACGCTATCAGAGTGTACCGCTTGGGAGGAGACGCGCATCCCCTCATATCAGAAGTAGGCAGTGACCTGTCGCTGTAGGCCGTAGTCACTTCGATGATCGGCAGTGAAGAGGCCCGGCACGCGGTGGTTTCCTTCTGCGAGATGACCGTTTCGCAGAAGGAAACCACCGCGTTCCAGGCCTCTTCACTGAGGCTGCGGAAAGGGAGAGAGAGATCACAACCTCTCTTCCGGCCCGCAACAGGCGCACCGGGCGTCGGCGGAAGGCGGACAACGCCCTCCTCCGGCCCCCCTGAATTGGTCCAGGAGCGTCGGGCTTGGGGAAGTCTGTCGCCCTCTATTCAACTGGACCCGAGGTGGCGGCGCGTAGTGTTACACGCGCACCCCTCTGTGACGTTTGCGGGGGGGAGTCTAACACCTCACTCCCCCCCCCCTGACCTGAGAAGGCCCGCAGTGGCGGGTCAGCACCAGTCGGGGATCGCGGAAGGCGCGTACGTTCCCAGGATCCCCGGCTTAAGTACGGTGGGTGTCGGAGACATTCTAATCGCAGCTCCTCTAATTTAGCGACCCTCTGTTGTGCAGTGTGTGGTCTGGCGTTGTCCTGAAGCAGCAATGGGGGGTAGAGCAATTGACCAGCCTCGGTTGTTTAACGGCTAGCTTTTTCGGCAAGGTTTGTAAGTGTTGAAAATACAGATCTGCCATAATCGTCTGGCCAAATCTTTGGACGCTGTAGTGGATGACACCAGCACTGGTCCACCAGATGCTTAACAGTACCTTTTTCTGAGTCAACTTTCGCTTGGGGCAGAATTAGGCCGGTTCTCCTGGCTTTAGCCATTGTGATAAGCGTTTCCGATTATCGTACATTATCCATTTTTCACGATTTTTCATCACAAGTAACAATACGATTCAAAATAACCTCATTATTGTGACGATTGAGTAGCAGTGCATCTGCAAATGCATATTGCATAATATAAGCTCTATGCTGTATCTTTGGCAATGCATCTTAAAATGCACACTGCAAAAATCAAATCATAATATGCTCACTTGGCAGTGTGCATTTATAGATACATGAATATTGACAGTCAAATTTTAGGTAAAAAACATTGTTGTATGATCAAAATTTTGTACGTAATCAAAAGAATGCACATTCAATCAAATAATAACTATATTTATTTATCGTAATATTGATATTTTATTAAGATTATAATCGATGTTTACCTTATAACTCGTAGGCGCACGCGCACGCTCCGCTATCTTGCGATCTACTGACTTCAATTGTAGGCAGATGTGATAAATACTATTTTTTCTACCAACTACAACTCTCTCATATATCAGTTAAAAAATAAAAAGAAACATAAGTACCAAAACTTTACTCAAATATTTTTTCTTAGAATGTGTGCATTATTAGATACGGTATCAAGTAAAGGGTTAATGGCTGCCCTCGACAACGCAGTCAAAGTGGTCAAATTCTTGGCCGCAACAATATAATGCCTAAATTATAGTTTGTCATCGAAAGAAGAAGAAGCATATTACGCAAAATATTGACACATTGCTAATTGTAAATTTGCAGGAGTTCAGGAGAAGCGCGGAGACTTCATTGACATGATGATGGCACTGAGAAATGATGAGACCAACAACAACTGTAAGAAGGACCTCGAAGATGTTGAAATTAGTAAGTTTTGAGACTATCGTCTTTGTAACTTCTACACAAACTACTCTTACACTAACTGGACGTAGTTACGCGAAAACGATCCAACCCTCAAAGTGTTGATACGCAAAAAGGATCCAAATCTCAAAGTGGACACTTTGAGAGTTGGACTTTTTTTGCGTATCAACACTTTGAGGGTTGGATCGTTTTCGCGTAACTACGTCCAACTGCTTCGTTGGACTAGTGGTCCTGAGCGTGTGAATATCGGTTTAACTAATAACTGGCCAATAATCGTTTTATGTTAAAGGATACGACTCTGGATACGACGAACTGCCTCGTTGGCCTAGTGATCCTGAGCGCGACTGCTACGCTAGAGGTCCTGGGTTCGATTCCCGGGTCGAGCAAAAAGTGTTATTGGGTTTTTCTATGAAATTCTCAGTAGCAGCTCGGAGTTTGGATTTGTGCCCGGTTAATGGCAATAGGCTCGCCCCCTATTACATGGGACCTAAATATACCGGCTAACTGTGGGTGTACATTGGTACACCTCTGCCTTAATCTTCGAGGTATAGAGGCGTGATGGTGATGGTTAACTGGCCAATAATCGTTTTATGTTAAAGGATTTTTTTAAATCTAAAAACGGCGTCCTCTTCTAAACACAAACTCATTATAACTTTAATCTCTAACGGTTAAGTTAAAGATAACGTAATTAATGAGTTCTCATTAACTTTTGACATTAGGGCGACTCCAATACTGATTAACTCCTTAACTTTTACTTAATTCGGTTCGTAATTTTAAGTTTTCACATAAGTATCGATCTGTTTAGTTTACAAGGATGTTTTAAATTTAGAATAATATTTTGAATGGAATAAGGTTAAGTAACACACACATTGACATAAATAGCTACAACTCGGCATATTATTAGTTAGCTTGTATCGTCGTGTTTATTAAAGTTTTTACAAAAATATCAGCAGGTTGTTTTTATACGCATATGTATAGGTAAAGGTTCGTACATACTATTTCACATTATGTTACATGTTATGTGTAAATATACACATTATTTAATATTGCTATAATTTAAACAGTTAATATTGTTATAATTTATAGCAATATTTAATGGTGACGTGTCTATCAAATGATACATAATAGGGAGGCACCGTTAGAATTAGGGTTTGTTTTTTTAAATAAAAAGTAATGTTTATCCTAAGAATAAAAGTGACATTTTAACGTATTTGCAGAATATATGTCAAAAAGCTGTCAAACCGCCATATTTTTTTCTTCTGTGATGATTCTTTTTTCGAGTAACACGTTAAAAAAGTGCCTTTTTAAGTCATTAAGTATATTTTTAGGCATAACTTTTTCTTAATGTTTTCTACAATATTTACAGCAACAACATTTGCCTTCCACAATAACTTGATTCTAACCTCCCTCCACAGCCGACATGGTGATATCAGCAAACGCCTTCATAATCTTCCTGGGCGGTTTCGAGACCACCTCCTCGACCCTCGCGTTCCTGTTCCTGGAGCTGGCCGCCAACCAGCAGGTGCAGGAGAAGTTGAGGAGTGAGATCCGGGAGGTAGTGGCTCGACATGAGGGGAAGATCACCTATGAGCTGCTGCAGGAACTGGTGTATATGGAGATGGTGATTCAGGGTATGATGAACTGGAATTAGTCTTTAAATGTGTAATTATATTAAAGCTGGAGCATGGTGGTGACAACGGTAAATGCCCCGTTGGTCTCATGGTCGCAAGCGCGACTCCTGAGCGAAGGGTCCTGGGTTCGATTCCCAGGTCGGGCAAAAAGTGTTATTGAGTGTTTCCATCAGGATTTTTTCAGTAGCAGCCAGGAGTTTGGGAGTTGGTGGTGTGACACCCCCGTGTCTCGGAGATCACGTAAAGTCGTTGGTCTCGGCTATCATTCGGCTTTTATAGTCGTTACGGATAGTCAGAAGCCAAGAAGTCTGACAACTAGTCCAACCAAGAGGTATCGTGTTGATCTCTCCCCAGTTGTGTCGGATTGCCCTCTCATCGGACTTTGAGACTGAGGGAAGAGGGAGTGCGCCTGTGTTTGCGCACACACTTTTGCACTATTATATCTCCGGCGTATTTGGCTAGTCTTCATTAAGATTAGCCGCCGTTACCGAAATCGGTCTAGAGATACACAATACAATGTTTGTCTACCTGAAATCAGTCTTTACAAAGGATGTATGTTACCGAATGTCTGTTTGTAAGTAATTAGTTTCAACACCACACATCCAGCACAGTGACCTCAATTGGTTTGTTACTTGTAACCGGAAAAGTTTCTTTTAATGAGTTTTTACTTCCCCCTCGAGAAACAGTCTGGTCCGAATTAAAAGAACTGTGTCCGTTACAGAGACCACAAACTGTGACCAGTTAACAGACGGGATTTAAACTTATATGTTCGAGCAAAGTGTTATTGG
The DNA here is from genome assembly GCA_932526535.1 of Caradrina clavipalpis. Classification (NCBI taxonomy): domain Eukaryota; kingdom Metazoa; phylum Arthropoda; class Insecta; order Lepidoptera; family Noctuidae; genus Caradrina; species Caradrina clavipalpis. Next base: position 2,259,052 of record OW052101.1, read on the forward strand.
GTTTTTCTATGAAATGCTCAGTAGAAGCTCGGAGTTAGGATTTGTGCCCGGTTAATGGCAATAGGCTCGCCTCCTATTACATGGGACCGGCAAACTGTGGGTGTAGTTTGGTATATCTCTGCTTAATCCTTCGGGGAAAACAGGCGTGATGGTATATATATACTATTCAAGCACAAGACAAAGCAATACAAGCTTCTCAGCCATCGACCTTAATATTTTCCACTGCGCAACGGATTCATTTTATTATTATCTTTTATATCGAGTTTGTTGATGCAAATTGAAGTGTCTAAGAATACAGGCGTGGTTGTATGAATCCATGTATGTATACTAGTTTGTGTTATCTTAACTGACGAAATTGGTGTCGTCTCAGTAAAAAGTAGTTAACTTTTTGTAAAACGTCCAGCAGTGGACGTCCTGCGACTGATTATACAATGATGACAATTGTTTCTTCTTATTTAAGGTATATTTTTCTAATTCCAGAAACGCTTCGCCTCTACCCGCCGTTCCCGAGCATCCAACGCTTATGCACCAAAGACTACACGATCCCCGACACGACGACTGTGGTGGAGAGAGGCACCATCGTGCTGTTCCCGACGCTGGGCATACAGAGGGATGAACAGGTACGTAGTGCTCCGTGTGTGTAGGTAGGGGCTACCCCAATGAGGAAGTCCAATCTGATTAGGGTCATGGAAATCAGTTGGCTGCAGTAGACAGATCTTCAACTTACTTACTGATTTCCTTGCCAATTGGGTAGATGACACCACTGATCAATTGACGTACTGTTTATGAGCTGTCAAAACGCAATTCCCTCATAAATTTTGTATGACAATACTAAACTATGACGTCACTTTTTTGTTATCTCAATTCACATTTATTGATTTCAAAGCAACTAAAAATGTAACTTTACAGTTATTTAAAAATTAACCCAGTTTTCAGGGCTGAAATAAAATGTTTTAAAAGATAAAGTGAGTCTTGGATTTACTATTTGAAAAAGTCCCTGTAAATGGTTTAATTGAAATAAATGCTTTGAAGTTGACTTTATGGTCTTACTGCATGCACCCATGCTCAATCTTTTGTGTGCGCCGTTTTCCAGTAATAATTTTGGCTCAAACTTTACTTTTACTCTTCCAAAAAGTGATTGCTCACACTAAAAATAAAAGTTATTTTCCTGAAAATGTTATATAGTTTGATGGGCAGTACGTATCGTATAAAGTCTTACAAGTAAGGGGTGCATTCTCAACATGTCGGGAGGAAGTTAGTTGCTTGTTCAAGTTTTATGCAAGTATTAGCTCTGACACTTGTTTTATTTCGTACAAGATATCCGCTGTAAGTTGGCACGTACGCGGGGTGGCGCACTTTTATACCAAGTCTGCATGTACCTACGCTCCGTTCTGCCAAGTCTTAAGGAAACTGGATTTTACTAGCTTTGCAATTTTTAAGTGCAGCTTATCTATTGTTGAATAGTTGTGTCTATAAATTTAAACACTAATGGTGGGTCCACAGGATACAGATATCTGCACAGACTATAAGTCTGAGTAAAAATTTTTACTCAGAGGTCTTTACCAAATGTCTGTGCAGAATTTTCACCAGTTCAGACTTCGATTTTAATGAATAAATTAAGTAATTCAATAATCATGAGTTTTGCTCCGACAATCGTACAGACATGTACGCAGACTTCCGACTTTTCTGATACACCGACATTTGTCTGTACTGATTTGTTGTACAGACAAAATTCTATAGAAGTCTGTGTTAAGTCTGTGTCGTGTGGACCCACTATTAGGCCCACTTTCACCAAAATCGCTAATACATTTGCCCCTAAATGTGTTTAAATTATCATTCTGTCTTTGTCACCTTTTAACAAAGCGACAGTGACAGACAGAAAAATTAAACACATTTAGCGCTAAATATGCTTAGTGATTTTGGTGGAAGTGGGCCTCAGTGCCTAAAAGTATTTAGAACATCATTGTATCCTTGTCACTTTGTTCCACCGCGGTGTTCCACCTCTGCCTATGGCCGGGGGTACGGGATTCTCACCGCTCCATTATTAGTCTAGATACAAAATTTCAAAGACTGCCCCGTTGGTCTCGAGGTCGCAAAGCGCGACTGCTGAGAAAGGGGTCCCGGGTTCGATTCCCAGGCCGGGCAAAAAGTGGTATTGGGTTTTTCCATTAGGAATTTCTCAGAAGCAGCCCAGAGTTTGGAAGTTGGTGGTGTGATACCCCCGTGCCTCGGAAAGCACGTAAAGCCGTTGGTCCCGGCTGTCATTCGTAGATCTTTGACAGTCGTGACGGATAGTCAGAAGCCAAGAAGTTTGACAAGCAGTCTAACCAAGTGGTATCGTGTTGCCCAGTTACTGGGTTGTGGAGGTCAGAAAGGCAGTCGCTCCATTTAAAACACTGGTACTCAGCTGCATCCGGTTAGACTGGAAGCCGACCCCAACGCAGTTGGGAAAAAGGCTAAGCAGATGATGAATCAAAATTTCAAAGAATTTACAAAAATGTAACTGTACTATGTGTGCGTGTGCATGAACAAGCTGCGAATTAAAGCTGTTTACTTCACAACCAATAACAATTCTCAGCACGTATCAATTTATTCGTTAACAACTGCAGTCAAAACAATTTGTGATTATTTTCTCGCTGAAAAAAGAACCCTTCGTTTTTCAGCAGCAACGTTGAAGAATATTAAATTAATCTGATCGATGCCAATCATCTTTGAGTTATTGAGTTATCTCAGACAAATTAAATTTTAAAGGAGGGTTCCGAAGCTAAGTGGGATGAGCGCGGGTTAAGTGGATAAGTAAAGGTTATCTTTTGGATCTCATATTATATTCATTTTTTAAAACCATCACGCCTGTATTCCCTGAAGGGTTAGGCAGAGGTGTAAATGTAGACCCACAGTTCGGTGGTATATTTAGGTCCCATCTAAAAGGGGGCGAGCCTATTGCCAATAACTGGGCACAAATCCTATCTCTGCTAGTGAGAATTTTGTAGAAAAACCCAATAACACTTTTTGCTCGACCTGGGAATCGAACCCAGGACCTCTAGCGTAGCAGTCGTGCTTAGGACCACTAGGCCAACGAGGCAGTCATTATTCATTTTTTGGTTGTATTTTGAGTGTGTATATTTATTGTCAATTTTCTTACAATACGGTACTCAAAATAATGTCATCCTATTGGAGGAATAGATGCACAAAATACGCTTATTCGGTTCGACGAACTTTTTTTATCACCTACCTACATAGTTAACTTAAGTACACAAACTTTTAGAGTGAAATAGGCGTGAAAAGTGGTCGAGTTTTAAGTACGCGTACTTGCTCGTACGTTTATTGTTCATTTAAGGTTCATACACATTGACTTATCTTCCTCTAGATATACCAGAAATGGGAGGAGATAATAAAAATATAATGAGTTTCATTCACACGATTAGTTGGCGCCACAGTTGGCGCAATGGCTGAGTGATTGGTATGACCTACAGATAGTTGCTCCGGGTCTGGCTGTTTGTGTATGTGAATTTATATGTTTGTTAACGCACCCACGATAAAGGAGTTTTTTTTTTTTTTTTTTCGTGCCCGGTTAATGGCACAATAGGCTCGCCCCCTATTACATGGGACCTAAATATACCGGCGAACTGTGGGTGTACATTTCTTACGCCCTTTGCGTTCCGGGGGCGCGGTATCTCTTTCTAACAACCCGCAGCTCCGGCAGGCATTGGCCTTGAGTGGGTTCTCCAAATGTTTGCTGACATCTCTTTGAGGCGCGCGTAGAACACGAACGCGCCGTCGACACGGTATTGCCCACCCCCTCTGATACCATTCTTTATGTTGCAGTACTTCGAGAACGCGTCTGCCTTCATTCCTGAGCGCTGGTCTGAGGATGCGCCACAGCCGCCTCCAGGAGTCTACATGCCCTTCGGAGATGGGCCTCGCTATTGTATTGGTGGGTTTGGTTTTTGGTTTTAACTTATATTTGGGAGTTTGGTACATTATAGTTAGTAATAGGTCATTCTAACCAGCGGTGTTATTCTGTAAAACCCTCCTTCCGTGAAGTGAGCGTGTGGCGACCTGTCAATACCTAGCATCGTATAGAAACAGCCCAGTTTTAGCTCACTTTACCTTAATTCACTGAGGGAGATTTCTTACAGAATAAGCCGGCAGGTCTCCAGAAGCAGAATAATCGTCCCGGTGAGTCTAGGGCCACTTAGGTCCTAATAATTTGATAAATGTGAAACTTTGTAAAGATGTTTGGTACTCAATCACACGTAAACTGTTAAGCAGATTTGGATGAAAATAATCCATTTCCTGAATTAACACATAGGATATTTTTGAAGTGAAAACTTCTTTAGCGGCGTTGTGTACTTTTTTTGGAATGGGTAAAAAATGTTAAACCCGCGTCAGGACACGTGACCCTGATCGAAAATTCGTAAGCGGCGTTGTGCACTTGTTTTGGAATGGGTAAAAAATGTTAAACTCGCGTCAGGACACGTGACCTGATCGAAAATCTTACGAATTTATCGTACACAAATATGACAATTCGCGTCAGCGCATTCTTTAGCGTTTTCACTTCTGCCGGCACTCCCGGAGTGCAACCCGTCGTTTTTTTATCTCAGTTCACTTGATGACTTTGTCAAGGGAGAAGTCGCGGGCAGAAGCTAGTATAAGATAAACTTGTAATACATTTGAGCATTACATTATACATTTGCAAATGCACAAACCTACCGGTTATATTATTTTAGCGAATTCACTATTACAACTCCGGCAAAACCCCTTAGGAAGCAAAAATCCGAACTAGCCTCGTACTTACATGTGCCAATTCCTTAGAAAACAGAGTAGCGTCAGCAAAAAAACACAGGTATTACGTTACCTCGATTGCGTTGAGCAATGTGGCTTAAGGTCGAGTTGCATATTTTTTTGTCGACGCTATACCAGCTATTTGTGTGTGTGGCTGAAGTGGCAATTTGATACTTATTGTTTTGTAGGAGTGTGTGAATCGTATTAACGTACCATGTTACTTGAGCAGAATTGTAGAAGGTTTAATTTCGCTTGGACGTTCTTAGAACGGGTGTAAGAAGACACTTATTGATGCCGAAAGTTAATTGTTTTCCCATAACGTAATATAACACGGCTGTATTCCCCGAAGGGTTAGGCACAGATGTACCAATGTTTATATGTTTAGGTCCCATGCAATTGCAAACATGCCAGTCAGTTTTCATTCAACATCATCTGCCTAGCCTTTCCCAACTATATTTGGGTCGGCTTCCAGTCTAACCGTACGCAGAATACCAGTATTTTACATGGACCGACTGCCTATCTGACCTCCACAACCAGCCAATCAGTTTTTTAGTATAACCCATATTTTTTTCACAGGCAAAAGATTCGCCCTGATTCAAATGAAGTGCTGTCTTGTGAGGCTGCTGCAGCATATAAGGATCACGCCAGCGCCCCGAACTGATGAGTTCGGCAAGAAGTACGTCGAACCGCGCGTCGAACCGTTCACAGCAGACCCCCGTTCCCCTCTCACTCTTCACCCCGCTGACTCCATGGTTACACTCAGCCTTTTATGACGAACGACCGGTTAAAACTCGTATTGTTTTAAGTCAGTAAAGATTAGAACATACTCGTAAGATATAGATTTAATAGATCTACTCAACGATTGCGCTAAAATAGAGAAGTAACGTGAAATGTATTTGACATATAATTTGACATGAGCTGTCAAAAAGCAAACGTCAAAATTGTGACGTCACTTATTTGTTAATTCAATTGATTTACTATTTATTGGTTTCAAAGCAACTAAAAATATATTTTTTTAGTTAATTGAAAATTTATACTTAGGGTTTTAATTTTCAGGCTAAAATGAAGTAGTTTTTAACCCCCGACTCAAAAAGAGGGGTGTAATAAGTTTGATGTGTCTGTCTGTGGCCTGTGGCACCGTAGCTCTTAAACCGGCGAACTGATTTGGATGCGGTTTGTGTTATTTCAAAGCAGGTTTTCTAGTGATTGTTCTAAGACATGTTTTATAAAAATCGGTCTAGCCGTTTCAAGGTTAGCTCTTTTGTTAGCTGCGGTAGGGACCTTTATTCTTCTGTCGGGAGTTACTTATTTTTTTTAATTTTATGTTTTGTTGTCTTAGAATTGTTTTTAAATAGTGTCAGTTACCCAATTGGCAGGTTTTTGAAATTTTCCTTTACAAGCAGCGCATTATTTACATTTATAAAAAATATCGGATAAGAATTAGTTACCGAATAAAAGCGATAACCTGCGCTCTCTCATGCTGACTGTACTTTTTAAATGCAGATAGTGAGAAAATTTTGTTTTGTGTTTTGAATTCTTTGATATGAATAATTGTGAATATTTGTAGTTAGGTATGTCACTACGGGCCACTGTCACTAAAATCTCTAAATATATTTAGCGCTAAATGTATTTAAATTATTTTAAATTATCATTCTGTCACTGTCAGCTTCTAACAATGCGACAGGGATGCAATGATGTTCTAAATACGATTAGGCATTAATGTATTTGGTGATTTTGGTGAAAGTGGGTCCTAGTTTATGAAAAATGAACAAAGTTATTTTCTTAATGACGTCTGCCTTAGTACTTATAGCTAATGTAATTAAAATATAAGCGAGCTGGGTTGTAGCCAAAGTTGACTGTATACTTTTGGACTTAAAACATATTAGGTAGGTATCTATATGTATTAAGTCGCACGCACACAGGCGCGTTATTATCGGTCGATAATACGGGATGCGATATGATGCGGTTGACGCAGTGGCCGAGCGATCGACTGCTGCGCTGCATGTCGCGGGTTCGATTCCCGCACGGAGCAAATATTTTTATGACCTACAGATAGTTGTACCGGTCTGGCTGTTTGTTTATGTGAGTTTATATGTATGTTTGTAAACGCACCCACGATACTGGATAAATTCTTAGTGTGCGGAAAAGTTTTAAAAAGAAATAACGCGCCTGTATGGGGGAGTCTTTAATCAGACTTATGGCGCCTAATACGGCACATAATGTTTGAAATAGGGACCATTCTTAGCCAGTGACTATACGGCATTTTAGAATAAGAAAATAAGATTATTAATAAGTAATATTTTTTGTATTATTTTGTACTTGAAATTTCTGTAAATAAACTGCTTTACTTGTAATACATCTTTTTATTTACCAGGCCAATTTTCTAGCTGCTATTCTAGTCGCAATCTCATTTTAGCGGCAATCGATTAATATTTTTTTAATACATTGAGATTATATTGCGACGCCGACGGTGACAATAATGAAAATATCTCCTTGTTGTTGTTGATGACACGGTTGGCGTAGTGGCCGAGCGATCGAATGCTACGCTGCGTGTCGCGGGTTCGATTCACGAAAGGAACAAATATTTGTATGACCTACAGATAGTTGTTCCGTGTCTGGCTGCCTGTGTATGTGAGTTTATATGTTTGTTAACGCACCCACGATACCTCAAATTCCTACAGTGGGGCAACGTTAAAAAAAATACATTGTAGGTACATTTATAAGATAAAAAAGAAGAACCTATCTAAAACCTAGATTCGTCATCAATGCTTTCGCACACAGTCAACCATTTAAATAGGCCCAATTCGTCTAGACTAGACCCTAAATAAATAAAAAAAACCCTAAGCTCAGGACTTGAACAACGAATATAGTAAGCCTCGTATTATCAGACCTTTCACGAGGTTTCTTTGTCCTTTCAAATCTTTTATTACATTATTTGGGAATACAGGGTGTGCTTTCACGATAACTCGAAACTGAGAATTGTAGTCAAAGGCGTTCACAGGCTAGATTAGGCAGAAAAATAGCAAAATTTTTAAGTGTAGTTGTTTAAATATTTATTCAATAAATAAAAAAAACAATATTCTTGGATGGATTTTTTTATGCTTACCAAATTGTAATTGGCCTTCTTTTACTATTGTTAACCTATGTAAAACCTAGCTGTAAGTTTTCTTGAATAATAAAAAAAAAAAAAAAAAAAAAAAAAAAATGAGGCTTTCCACAGACAGAGCAACTTTAGTTGTCAAACGGTTGTCAGATACTTTTGCAGCAACTGATATGTCTGCACAGTTTCGCCAAACAATTATGAAAATCGTCATAAATGTTATGTATAATAGCTTTGCATTGAAAGACTAGTAAATAATATACTCTAAATGAATATATTTTAAGATTAGATAGTTAATAACTCTTTACATATTGTGATTGACATATTTACGATTCTCACAATTAGTTAAGGATCTTATTGTTAACTCTTTAACGATGTTTTCCATATTTAGTCACTATTTCCCTAATCATGTATAATTATCCCACTACCCTTATAGTATATAAACTCAGACGAGAAATCATATTGTATCAATTGCTTCTTCTGAACGTACGAACTCGCGATCTCCAAAGATCTGTATTCTTAATTATTCCGAATTCTGTAACTTATACTAATTTTAATAGAAAAAAAAAGAGAGCGGGCTATATTTTTGAACTTTTCGAGTTATTTACTGCGACTGCGTGACATAAACAGCCAGTTAAGAGTTGTCTGTTGCCGCAACTAGGAGATCAAAAGTTGCCTCGTCTGCAGAGCGTCTTAACGGAGCGATATTTTTGAGAAAAGGCGTCTTCATGTGCAGATAAGGTAAGAACAAATAATACAATAGGTATCACACTAATTATAAAGGCGAAAGTTTGTGTGTGTGTTTGTGTTTCATCTTCACGATCAAACGGCTGAACGGATCTGGATGAAATTTGGCGCTGAGATAGATTGTCGTGTGGAATAACACTTTGGATACTTTTTATCCAGAAAAAACGTACGGTTCCCGTGGGATAATAATATAAACATTGACTTGGGCGAAAAGCTAGTGTAACATATTTCTATACGAATCTAGACTATATTAATATTATAAACAGGAAAGATTTGTATTTTTGTATGTAACGAATAAACTTAAAAACAAGGACCGATTTCAAAAATTCTTTTGTCGTTAGAAAGCTACATTATCACTGAGCAACAAAGGCTATATAACATTACGCTACGACTCACGGGAGCGGAGCAGTAACCAAAGACGTGACTTATGACGGGTGAAATAAGCCACGCGGACGAAGTCGCGAGTAGATCGCTTGTAATGTTAAGGCAGATTTAGACAGGGTCAGTGCACAAGTCAGTTGTAGGCGCCGACATCTAAATATTCATGTGCGAATTTACAAGTCAGCGCTGACTTCCCGCCACAGTACTGACTTGAAATCAATTTATACGGGGTTTTTTTCGGGTCAGCGCTGACTTGTCTCGATTTCGGCGCCAGTCACTGACCCTGTCTAAATCTGCCTTTATGGACATACTTGCTTTTGCCCGCGACTTCGTCCGCGTGGATTAATAGTTCCCGTTCCCGGGGCATTTCCGGGATGAAAACTATCCTATGTCCTTTTTCGAGTCCCAGACTATATCTGTACCAAATTTCATTGAAATCGGTTCAGTGGTTTAGGCGTGAAGAAGAGACAGACAGACAGACAGAGTTACTTTCGCATTTATAATATTAGTACGGATGATAATGTTTACCTATCTCAAGGGAATTATTGCTTTGTTTATGTTATCAGATGTCAAAAGAGTACGTATGTCATTAGAATAGCATTAAGGATATTATTATCACTAAGCAGTTAATTATATTGTTGTTAGATAATTAATGAAAAATGTTATTGAGTTTTTCAACAAAATTCTCAGTAGCAGCTCGTATTAGGATTTGTGCTTGGTTAATGGCAATAGGCTCGCCCTCCTAAACATACCGACAAACTGTGGGTGTATATTGGTACACGTGTGCCTAACTAAGATTTCGGGAAATAATAATAATTTTCTCCAGACCGATTCCGGTCACGGCGGCTAATCTTAATGCAGACTAGCCACGTACGCAGGAGATATTATAGTGCACAAGTGTGTGCGCAAACACAGGTGCACTCCCTCTTCCCTAACTCTCATAGCCCGATGGGACGGCAATGCGACACGACCGGAGAGAGATCAGGCGCAGGACCAACGGCTTTACGTGCTTTCCGAGGCACGGGGGTGTCACACCACCAACTTCCAAACTCCGGGCTGCTACTGAGAAATTCCTAATGGAAAAACTCAACAGCACTTTGCCCGACCTGGGAATCGAACCCGGGACCCCTTGCTCAGCAGTCGCGCTTGCCACCACGAGACCAACGGGGCAGTCAGATTTCGGGGAATACAGGCGTGATGATATTATTATGTTGTATCACTCGTTTGAATGTAAAAGTTCAGTAAATCAAATCGTGACTCAATGAAGTGTCTCCCACACATCCTATCCACAATGCCACCGCTCGTTTCATTACCAATAATATAAAAAGGAAAGATTTTTTGTTTGTTTGTACCGAATAAGCTCCGAAAGTACTGGACCGATTATAACCATTTTTAACCAATAGATAGCTACATTATTCTTGAGTAACATAGGCTATGTAACATCACGCTACGACTGACGGGAGTGGAGCAGTAACAAAATACGTAAATTAACACGGACGACGACGCGGGTTGAAACCTAGTGTTTTTATAAAAATACTAGCTGACCCAGCAAAGTTTTGCCATACATTTTTTTTTTTTTTTAGGGAAATGAAAAATAGATGTTGGCCGATTCTCAGACCTACTCGATATGCACAAAAAAATTCATCAAAATCGGTCAAGCCGTTTCGGAGGAGTATGGCAACGAAAACTATGACACGAGAATTTTATATATTAGATAGATGACTGTTAATATGATGACTGTCTAAGTACATCACATTCTGCATAACTTTGAAACATGAGCACAAATGTACCTTCTTTCTTGGTGTAAGGTTTCGAAATTATAAACAAAAATCATCTTGAACAAATTTGAACCATCTTGAAACAATCACAATTACAAAACAGTTCTTATTACAAACGCAGTAAAGACTAAAATCCAATGAGCCGTCCATGAGACTTAGAATCTTTAGCCTGAAACAATTTGCCTTTATAAGGTTGTACTCACAATTTTCATGGTCATTTAAGCTTTAGTTCTATAGTATATTGCATAATACTTTGGTCGTTTTAAAAGTACCAAAATATATACTTAACTACAAAAAAAACCATAAAGAAATAAGAAGTTAGTGTGTTGTGAAAAAAAAGTACAAAAATAAAAGTTTTCAACATATTATGAATACTCCGGAGGTTCAAGAAAAAGGTTAGTCCCTTTTCATGAATTATGTTAAATATAAATGCTTTTAGTTTTGTTTAGACTATAAATAAATAATATGAAAACCTATATATACCATCACGCCTGTATTCCCCGAAAGGTTAGGCAGAGGTGTACCAATGTACACCCACAGTTCGCCGGTATATTAAGGTCCCATGTAATAGGGGGCGGGCAAGCCTATTTCCATTAACCGGGCACAAATCCAGACTCCGAGCTGCCACTGAGAATTTCGTAGAAAAACCCAATAACACTTTTTGCTCGACCTGGGAATCGAACCTAGGACCTCTAGCGTAGCAGTCTTGCTTAGGACCAGGCTAAAAACTAATTCGTGTGAAAACCTGAAAGTTACATATTAAGTATAATAAATTATGTTTTTTTTAATAGTAAAATATAATTCGCCATTTTGATCACTATTTTTGCTCGGGGCCAAACCATTTCTTTCAAAAAAAACATCATCATTCATTAATTCATTTTTTTCTTTTATTGTTTCGAAATCTATAGAATTAACATAAAGAGGTAAAGTTTGTGAGGTTGTAGGGGGTAATCTGGATAATATATCCAGATTATCCCCTACAACCTCAACTTTTAAATATAATTATTACTTTTATAACATGTAGCATGCACATTTTTTTTTAAAGTTTGTTGTTAATGATTCTTTTTGGAATTTGGCCAAAGTACCTATAGGTACCTCTACCTACCTATACAACAAGGTACTTCTGGTGTAAAAAGAAAAGACAAGTGCTTATGTCGTTTTTGAGGATTTCGAGATTTTGTACTCCATCAAGACACTCCGCACTAGGTTATATTCCCGGCAGTTCAAAGTTTGTTACCCTATGTAAACAAATAGTAACATTATCTCGTTTATTTTTCGAACACAAAACTTAGTTAAATAATAATAATTAAGTTAAAAACTATGTACAGTAAAAAAAATAAAAAATAGGAACATTGAACAATACATTTTAATTACAATAGGCTCGCCCCCTATTATATGGGACCTAAACATAACGGCGAACTGTGGGTATTGGTACACCTCTGCCTAACCCTTTACCTTATAGACGCGTGATGGTATGTGTGTTTTTAATTACAATAGTGAATAGTTTATCTCCTTGAATATACCATTCAAACTTTTTGGTATGTATACGTACCTAATGGATATTGCGAAACTTTTAGTTTATTTTTATTTCTATACTAGCTTTTGCCCGCGACTTCGTCCGCGTGGATTAATAGTTCCTGTTCCCGGGGGATTTCCGGGATGAAAACTATCCTATGTCGTTTCCCGGGTCCCAGACTATATCTGTACCAAATTTCATTGAAATCGGTTCAGTGGTTTAGGCGTGCAGAAGAGACAGACAGACAGAGTTACTTTCGCATTTATAATATTAGTAAAGAAGTACAGTAGTACAGATTGATTGATCGTACATGCTTGCCAATACTCGCCATACACGCACTCTAGCATATCTCAGTTCATGGCACCAGTTGGGGATTGCGGAAAGCGCGTAAGTTCCCGGGATCCCCAGCGTAAGGGTGGGACTGGAACATTGGGGTGATATTTTGTCAGTAAGAGTCTGCAGACCCGTGCACCCCCGGGGCGGTAAACATTCAAGAGAAAAAAATTAAAAGGAAGTGTCCAGTCAGTAAAAATCCCCACTACAAATATTGTATACATACATACATAAACTCACGCCTTTTTCCCATTGGGGTAGGCAGAAACAACAGAACTCCACCTGCTACGATCCTTACATACTACTTTCGCCTACTCCACGTTCATACATCTGGTCACACAAGCTCGCCGGTTACGAGTACTGCACACCCGACTTTTTTGAAGAATCTCACTAATATTATCAAATAAAAATTTAGGACAAGAACTGAAAGAACAATGTGGCCATCGACTCTCTTTGTATCGAGCTTTTTCAAGTGCCAGATTGTTTGAAACGTAACTTCAAAACGCGTCTAAAAGCGGCCTCGCTCTAGGCGATAACAAGTACCTACCTACCTAAGAAATAAATATAACGCTATCTTAATCCGTCAATAACTTTAGTATGACGGACTCATAAAGATAAGCCTGCTTCAAAAAGCCTTATAAAATCTAGAAAACAGAGCTAAGAAAACTAGGATAGAAAAAAGCTTTATTACTTTTTCCCGCGTCATCACAGGATACTCCGCCATATTGTGTCTATGTCTAAAGATGAGCGAGGGAAACAGAAGGCTCTTTTATCTCTCCACACGCCATTCAGGGTGTCAGATCGCAATTACGATAGCAAATGTACGGCAAGTGACGTGAAAGGGAACATTCAAAGAACGTGCACTATAAAAACCTACGTCGGTTTTGTTTTTTAAACGTCCTCCTTTAGGGATGACGAGACGCGACCCAAGCAGCCTTATTTTTTTTTTAATTGCTGCGGAACTGGAACAGCTGTAATATACCTTGGATGTTCTTAATTCAAAATTATTGGTGTTGTTACGTTGGTATGAAAATTTATTAATGACAATATTATGGCAAACTGGGTATTCTGGTTTTTTTTTAAATTATTTAATCTGTTTTCAGTTTGCACCTATTTTGCACAGTTTCTTGCTATATTTGCCCATACTAGTGCCAATTTATTTTCTTTGCAAGTATACCCGGTGAAGTCAACTTCGTAACGAAACCTTTGGTACGGGGATTCTTATTAAAGAAAAAATGCTGGTTCTTACAAATATGCAACATCTACATCAAAATATAATATGAAATAGCTGGCGTCTTTTTCCCCTTCTACCCGTCTTTGCAAAAACGTATTATATCTTATTTTAAACATACTTATTTCATGATTGGTAATACCATTGCCACGAACTGCACGCAATATTGCGTACAGTCGCAAGGCTCATTATAGTGTATTTCGTGGAAGCAGATCGATTTCCAATCATTTCAGTGATTTGATTGGATGCAGAGAACTAACACAGTTCTGCCCATTACGTTTCGTACGTATTAGTGGACGTAGACTCGTGGGTATACAGGTTGATAAAATTTTTTTTACAAAAAAGACAACCGCCTTCAAAACCTAAAAAGAGAAAAATAACTTTAGCTTTGGAAGTCGGAGGCAATACAAAACAACAAACAGAAGCCGCAGACTTCCAAAGCTAAAGTTATTTTTCTTTACAAGAAACCACTAATAATAAATAATAAAAAGTCGGTTACAATTCCTTATCTCAAAAACTACTGAACCGATTTTGATGAAACTTACAGTATTTCCTAATTTGAACAATACCTAGTCATCTGCCTAGCCTTTTCCCAACTATGTTGGGGTCGGCTTCCAGTCAAACCCCAACACAAAACAACGAGTACAACAAAAAAAGAATTACTTAAATTGGACTTGTAGTTACGGAGATATGCGAGCACAAACATAAAAACAAATAAACACACATACATACATACACTTTTGAAATTTGGCACATTTGTTCAGACGCTGATATGTTAGTCTATACATATAATATACGAAAACTGGATATATGGGTCGAATTGATAACCTCCTTTTTTTTGAAGACGGTAAAAAATACTCATCAAACAACGATAAGCAACATCGAGGAAGCATTATTGCTAGAAAACGATTTTTATTATTTTGGTGCGGCATATCACTTTTTATACGTACTGTATTGCGTAATGTACAGTCAGCAAAAGAGATAAGTAACCAGGGTCGCCTAATAAATTCAAAGTTTTTCAAAAACCGATAGAAGTTTTTTAATAAATTTTGTTTTTATTAATAGAAAATAAACAGCTTTTTTTATTAAATTAAATTTCATTTAAAAACTACCCCTTAATTGAGAGAAAACTTCAACTATATTAGACGGTCTGGTTACTTATCTCTTTTGTTGACCGTACCTACTACTACCACATGCAGAATATTGTGACCCGTAAGCACAATACACCTACTTTAGTAACATTTCAAATAGGTACCTTATAACCTAATAACTTGGACTTTGTGGCTGTCTGAGGGTTACATTTATTTAAAAAGCAAACTGTTATATTTATTTTAAAACCATCACACGTTTCGGGCCACTTAGAAACGCATAAATTCTCTACTTAATGGGAAACAAATTTGGGACAAGCGCCTAATTCTTAGGAAACGAGTAAAATATCAAATTGTAAGCGCAACTCACAATACTAGCGCCACATCTGGTTATCATAAACGAGGCCCAAATATTACTTAAGGGTTCGTAGAACAATTGAGAAATTGTATAAAAAAAGGCAGACTCCGCAAAAGTGTGGGAACATGAACAGACGCATTATTTTTTTTATCGGACAAGCCCGTTACACTATTCCTAAACCATTGCAACTCCTGGGGGCCTACCACTATATTTTAAAGCAGTATTATTTCAATATTACTTTGCCTCGCACCGTGTTGGATTTTCAACACTCCGTTCAGCGCCGAGAGTTGAAAATCCAACAACTGAAATTACAAAGTAATATTAAAATGGTACTGTTTTAAGAGATGGTGGTAGGCCCCCTGTAAGCCAGAACCGTGATAGTTAGACAACTGAAAATTTCACAGATTATGTATTTCTGTTGCCGCTATAACAACAAATAAATAACAACAACTAAATACTGAATAAAATAGATATTTAGGGGGGCTCCCATACAACAAATGTGATTTTTTGCCGTTTTTATAGATTGTACGGAACCCTTCGTGCGCGAGTCCGACTCGCACTTGACCGGTTACTGCTCCGCTCCCGTGTGTCGTGGCGTGATTTTATATCAGGGACTTGAAACGTTACTCAAAATAACGTTACGCGTAGTTCCAGTACCGATAATTTGTACCGTTCCACCAGGATCGTAACAAAATTAATACCTTGGCTATAACGATACTGACAAACGGAACGAAATCTTAAAGTGTTCACTAAAAATATTATCAATATATCGTTATTAGTATAACGATATAATAACGTTATTCATTACAGTGGTGGCTTGTGCCGAGGCTACCGGGCCGCGGGCGACGACGGAGCGGTAGTCAGCGAGAAAAGTTCTTAAGAATAACGTTACAAATGAATCTGTAACGTTTCACCTGTAACGTTATTACAAGCGGATAAGCTTAATGTTACTGATACCTGTAACGTTACTTAAAATTTTGTTCTACGAAAATGATATTCTTTAACGTTTCTGTCTTGTAACGTTATTGGTATTTTTAAGTTTTAGTATCGTTACAAATTTTGGAACGTTATATGATAACATTAATGATAACGGAACGAAATTCATTTCGTTTTCAAGTCCCTGTTTTATATAGCCTATGACACTCATAAATATGTAACGTGACTTTTTATGGGTAAAAGAATTTTTAAATTCGGTTCTAAAGATCCAGATTATTGTAATTAAAATGTATTGTTAAATGTTCGACTTACAAAAAAAGAAGTTTAAAAAACTAAAACCCGACTACAAAAAAAAACGGTAATTTAAAAAACTAAAAAACCCGACTGCTTTTCTAAGTATTTATAAAAAGCCCTAAAACAAGAAAGTCGTTGTACCCGATTGCACAAAATTGTAGAAGTCGGGACCCATTCTAGACCATCTGCAATGTAATATAGGTATGTGCTCCAAATACTCTAAGCCTCCATTTCTAGAATGGGTCCCGACTGCTACAATTTTGTGCAATCGGTTACAACGACTTTCTTGTTTTAGGGCTTTTTATAAATACTTAGAAAAGCAGTCGGGTTTTTTAGTTTTTTAAATTACCGTTTTTTATTTTTACCTTTTTTTATTTTTTATTTACCCATTGTCACTTTTACAGTAAATACGAATCTAATGACACCTCTCAAGCTAAAATCCATCGAGCCGTTCAGGCTGCAGAGCGATCCAAACATTTGAATTTGGCGCCAAAAATCCGCCATTTTGTTTTTTTTTATTTTGACATACCCAGTGTCACTCTCACAGTAAATACGAATCTAATGACACCTCTCAAGCTAAAATCCACTGAGCCGTTCAGGCTGCTGAGCGTGCCAATCAATTATACATACATACATACATACATACATACATACCCTCGAAAAACATAACCCTCCTTCTGTCGCAGTCGGGTAAAAAATCACGTTCTAAAAAGTATGAAACAAGAAAACATTCTCATCTGAAAGCCGGGGTCGTAAAGGAGTATGTAAGGATCATAGCAGGTGGCGTTCCGTGGTTTCTGCCTACCCCCATTGGAGAAAGGCGTGAGTTTGTGTATGTATGTTTAGTGTTCCTATTTGTTTACATAGGGTAACAAACTTTGAACAGCCGGGAATATAATTACTGCAGAGTCTCTTTATGGAGTACAAAATGTGGAAATCCTCAAAATCGACATAAGCACGTGTCCTTTTCTTTTACACCAGCCCCCCTAGCCAAGTCATAAACGATAAACGCAAACGCTGAGTAGGCTTTAATAGATCTTCAACTTTATGTGCTTGGTTTTAAGTTGAAGATCTAATGAAGATTGCATAGCGTTTTCGTTCGTTCCAGTCGCTAACGCTTAGAAATCTTTAATAGATTTTCAACTTAACGTTCTTGGGCATTAAGTTGAAAATCGATTGGTACCTACCGAGCGTTTACGATTATCATTTGTGACTTGGCTAGGGGGGCAGAAGTACCTTGTTGTATAGGTACCTATACTTTGGCCAAATTCCAAAAAATAATCATTAACAACAAACATTTAAAAAAATGTGCATGCTACATGTTACACACCATCACGCCTGTATTCCCCCATGGGTTAGGCAGAGGTGTACCAAACTACACCCATAGATCGCCGGTATATTTAGGTCCCATGTAGTAGGGGGCGAGCCTATTGCGGCACAAATCCAAACTCCGAGCTGCTACTGAGAATTTCATAGAAAAACCCAATAACACTTTTTGCTCGACCTGGGAATCGAACCCAAGACCTCTAGCGTAGCAGTCGCGCTCAGGAGCACTAGGCCATCGAGGCAGTTTTAAAGGTTGTAAAAAAGTAATTTTTGTACACGGAGCGTGCATCCAGAAAGTTGGCAACGTCGCAAACAGCTGTCAAATATTTCCCTGTTTTGATTAATTTGTCAATATTACTGTATGAAAATAAGAAATATGGCTTACTAATGCACTAGAATATTCATTATGAAATGCAATAATTGATATCGTAACACCGAATATTTAGTTTTAGATGTAAAAAAAGTATTTGGAATCTTTACAAATGCCTTTTTTACACCTAAAACGGGTACAACATCAAATTCAGTGTTTTAATTGCAATTCATTATTAATATTCTAGTGCATTAGTAAGCCATATTTCTTATTTTCATACAGTAATATTGACAAATTAATCAAAACAGGGAAATATTTGACAGCTATTTGCGACGTTGCCAACTTTCTGGATGCGCGCTCTTTATTGAATATTCAGCATTGAATGTGGCGCAAGTATATTTGTAGGTGTCGTTGTAATTATCTAAAAGTAATAACAGACACATGAGACATTTCTGCTTTGTCTCTGGAATGCCAACGCATCTGCAAGGCTTCTGGTATTGCAGATGTCCATGGGCGGCGGCGGCGGTGACCACTTAACATCAGGTGGACCGTCCGTCGGCTTGTTTACCATCCAGGGTTATAAAAAAAAAGTATTGTTCCTTCTTACCTAGTATTCGTTAAATTACTTACAGATGTTGTGACAGGGCCATTTTTAACAATCGTTTTTATGGTAGTATAGTCCACGGAGGGTATGCCTGTAAATAGTACTATGTATAATATAATAGTACACGGTAAAAAGTTTTAGAAATCTTAACATAACAACCGTATCATATCATCACGCCTGTATTCTCCGAAGGGATAGGCAGAGGTGTACCAATGTACACCGAGAGTTCGCTGGTATGTTTAGGTTCCATGCACAGATATAAGAAAAATCCAATGTAATAGGGGGCAGGCCTATTGTCATTGACCGGGCACAAATTCTAACTCCGAGCTGCTACTGAGAATTTCATAGAAAAATCCAGTAACACTTAAACGCTAACGAGCCAGGTTTTTTGGAATCTTGTAATTTTTATTTTGTTTAAAGATTTAGTCATACTGTCAGTTAGGTTAACTAAGGTTCCATTTTAAGCGAATGACATCTCTTTAAAAGATTGAAAAATAAAAACTTTAACCGAACCGTCCATACGATATCAAAACCTACGTCCTTTAAAATAAGGTTTCTTTTAATTATTTATAGCTGGGTGTACGTAGTACCTACGAATTACTGCGTCTAATTCTTTGCATGTTTGCGATAATGAGGGTGTTTAAACATTTTTTTAAATAAAGTTCTGATGGTAGGAAGAAAAATGTGGACAGTCGTACGCAATTCATCAAAATGTCAGTGTCTTCTTTTGAGATTCAAGTGAAAATACCTATAGCGGGTCTACTGAATTCAAAATACAATGGCAGAGGTGAGTATTAACCAAAATACTTTGTGTAAAAGCATAAAAAAATAAAAAATATGCTGTTTTAGTAGTTATGGTTCGGTTAGGCCAATATGCCATAGTAAGTTTTTTGCTCGGAGTTAGGAATTGTGCTTGGTTAATAGCAATAAGCTCGCCCCCTGTTACGTGGGACCTAAACATACCGGCGAACTATGGGTGTACATTGGTACACCTCTGCCATAACCCTTCGGTGAAAACAGGCGTGATGATGTTTGTGATGGTATGTAAAGTTTTTCTAAACAAATGAAATTTTAACTGATTTTTGTATTAAAATTTTAGTTTTGTTTAATAATTTAAGCGCAGTAGACTCAGTTTTACTATACGGTTATTCACACGTGGTAAATTTATAGGCTAAGCCAGGCGCTTATATTTGTGTTTTAGAAACAGTATACCTAACCTGTATGCTAAAAATACAGTGTTAGGTACTTATCCACAATCACTGATAGTACATTATCAGCAAATTCTGTAGGAACAAAGTCCAATTAAATTCTAACTGATGCAACTTTGAAGCATTACGCGTCTAAATGCCTTGTAAATAAATTCGATTCGACAAGAAATCAAAATCAAAACTCATCAATTCTTTTAAAGCAAACCATTCATGGCCATTGTGGGCCATTGTGTAGATTGTGCCTTCAGATTGCATAAACTGTCACTTGTTACTTCAGATCACCATGAAGGTTTTTATAAGTAGTTCTGTTTTATTTTTGAATTTTGACGTTTCCTAAACACGTACTGGCATTAAAGATTAAAAAAGAATAGAATGCTTGAATTTTAAAAGTAAAATTAAATGTCATTGTTCTTATCGTTTCTACAAATAAAATAATACTCTATTTGCTCCACAATAAAGTGGTTATTAAAATATGTCAAAAAACCAACATAAGACGAATCTATATTTTTGTAAACAATGTTCTACTTTTTTATTTTGATTTTGGAACACGACAATAATTTGAAATAAAAGAAGTTTTGTTCTTTACTAATTTGACATGATGTACGAGGAAACGTATCATATTCTGTAATATTTTAAGAGAAATTATTTCTTGGAGACTTTGCGGTGATAAAAGGTAAGAAACAGCTTTTACTAGAAATCTAATTTTGTATTCTTTATGTTATTATTGGATTAGGTATTCCACAATATTATGTTGATATACAATCTCTTGAAGTAGGACTGTCACAGTCAGCAGAAGGGTCACTCTTTAGGGTTGCCAGGCGTTCGGGTAAAGCCGGACATAGTCAGACTTGTTGAATGTGTGCCCGGCAAAAATAACAGCGGCTTTTGCTAAATTCATTAAAAGTTTATTTAAAAAATAAAATAAAATAATTTATCATTTTAAACGTCGGGATAATGCAGGACTAAGTCTGATTTTTTCAATGCTTGCCCGGAAAAAATAGTCTCATGTCCGGCTTAACCGGCTTTTGTTTGTAAAGCCTATACATTATATTCATTAGATTTCATGATTGCATATCGAAAAAATAAAAATAAAACAATGTTGTTATTAAATCGGTCTAGCCGTTCTCGAGGTTTGCGCTTATAGCAACACGTTTAGTCATCCATTTTATTTATAGATAAGTACAGATTTTACTTTGATAGATACCTACCTCATTATTTGTATTCGCAACATCCCGTAATCCCGTTATGTACAATTATCTATATGATGGATGGATGGATGGATGGATGGATGGATGGATGGATTGATGGATGGATAGATGGATGGATGGATGGATGTTTGTTACTTTATCACGCTTAAACAGCTGAACGGATCAGGATGTATTTTGGCATAAGGATACATTGTAGTGTGGAATAACACAGAGGATACTTTTTATCCCAAAAACGTACAGTTCCCGCGGAATAATATATCAAATTTGATTTGCACGAAGTCACGGACATAGTTTGTTTAAACGCGCTCATGTCTGGAACTGCCAGTCGGATTAGAAAAATGTTAACCTTAATATAAAATAATTTTATATGATAGCTATATTCATGAGTCAATAGTGTAGGATTATGCTTTGTTGACTACGGGAGCAGAGTAGTAACCAAAGACGTGTTTAAAGGAGAGTAAAAAAAACACACGGACGAAGTCGCGGGCACAAGCTAGTTACGTAAAATAAGACATAAACCATAACACTTTAAAGATGAACAATCCCAACAGACAGCGCCCGTTCACGAATATGACTAAAATTCAATGATATAGTACGATTCAAACTTAATGGCGGCTCGGAAGTTAGCTGCGAGTGCAGGTTAACGCAAGTTTATTCCAGTTAATATTAATTTTACTTCCTTTTAATGATTTCTAGATATATATTTCTGCTATAGAAATAATTAAATGGAGCCTAAATTATTGCTAACTGGAATAAATCTGCGCGAACCTGCACTCGCAGCTAATTTCCGAGCCGCCATTAAGTTTGAATCGTACTATACCTATATTATTTAGCAATGCTAACTCATGTGGAATTTATTTAAGTCTTATATTATGACGTAACTGCCTCGATAGCCTAGTGGTCCTAAGCGCGACTGCTACGCTAGAGGTCTTCGGTTCGATTCCCAGGTCGAGCAGAGTGTTATTGGGTTTTTCTTTGACCTTCTCAGTAGCAGCTCGGAGTTAGGGATTGTGCCCGGTTAATGGCAATAGGCTCGCCCCAATTACATGGGCCGTAACATACCAGCCAACTGTGGCAGTACATTTGTACATATCTGCCTAACCCTTCGAGGAATACAGGCGTGATGATATATGTATATGTGTGCATTATGACGTTGTTCGTCCCCTATTACATGACATTTCTGTTTGATCTGATATACTCCGTTTGAGACCCGCGCAACCGCCCGCAGGCTTATACGAAGCACTGATAACACGACCTCTGTTACCGACAATAAGAATGAGCAGGGACATAGGCATTTAAGAGAAAACTAGATAGCTAGATTATAGTAAAACCAGCCTATTATAGACCCACTGCAGGGCAAAGGCCTCGTCTCATACTGAGAAGGCACGAGCATTGATAACAACGCTTGCTCAAGGCGGATTGACGATTTCAGACTGACTTATTAATTCCAGGCATTGTTTTTTTTTTTAATGTTGTTTGTTGTTTTGTTATCTCTCACTCAGTCATTATTATGGCTTTATCATATCAACCGATTTAGCAGATTTTTTGATGTGTGTTACAATACAAAACAACAATCAGAATCAAAGTTATTTTTCTGTGTGTAGTTTTTGACGGTGGTTCTCTTTTTTAGGGTTCCGTGCCCAAAGGGCAAAGCGGGACCCTATTACTGAGACTTCGCTGTCCGTCCGTCTGTCTGTCTGTCTGTCTGTCTGTTTGTTTGTTTGTTTGTTTGTTTGTCTGTTCGTCTGTCACCAGGCTTTATCTCATGAACCGTGATAGTTAGAGAGTTGAAATTTTCGCGGATGATGTATTTTTGTTGCCGCTATAACAGCAAACGGAATAAAATAAATATTTAGGGGGCTCCCATACTCCCACTTTTATAGAGTACGGATGGTACGGAACCGTTTGCGCGCGAGTCCGACTCGCACTTGTAGAAAAAATGTTTTTATACCTACCTGTATAACAGTCTTAAAAGGAATTCACAACAGCAAATTTAAAAACCAAGTACAATGGTCGACCTTCAAGACGAATGCCACATCTGGCTCACATATTTTTCATTAGTTACCTACCCTTAAACAATTGAGGGTCTGTACAAAAAAGCAATAAGCTTTCTGTGCATAATCTTAGGAAAGTGGTGTGGTGAGAAATATTCAGGAAGGAAGGGCATTTTGTGACTTACCCCCGTACCGAACGGCCATACTTTTAAGTGTGCCCATGTTACTTGATGCCAGTGTTTTTGGCATTCTGAATGTATCTGTGTGTGTGTGTGTGTCATTAGTTAAAAGCGCTTTTTTTTTTGTTTTTTTTTAAGACGGGAAATCTTCAAGTAACTTCCACCGCCCTGGGCGGGTCCGGAGGGAGTGTCAGACTTTTACTGACTAAAACCCGTCTATGTTCCTTGCATGTGCCCTTTGCGTTCCGAGGGCGCGGTATCTCTTTCGAACAACCCGCAGCCCCGGCAGGCATCGGCCCTCAGTGGCCCCATCCAAGTTTGCTGACATAGTTAAAAGCGCTAACTTCTATGTTAACTAAGAACTTATTATTAGTTTAATCAAGTAATCATAGACTGTAGTGTATTTTTTTAAAGTTTTTAGTAAAAGTGTGAAAGACTTGTGAGCTTGATGGTGTATTGGTGTATGTATGGGTAAGTGTTGTAGCATCGCCTCTTTTTTAACGCGGTTGAAGTTATAATGTGAAAATATATCACAATTTCTTACAAATTTCAAAGTAACAGTAATGTTTTCTTTCTTCTTTTTAACCTCTGACTCAAAATGATGTTTGGCAATAATTTTGACGTGTATGTGTGTCTGTCTGTGGCAACGTAACTCTAAAACGGATGAACCGATTTAGATGCGGTTTTTTTTTATTTGAAAGTAGGTTTCCTAACGATGGTTCTTCATGTGTTATATCAAAATCGGTTCAGCCGTTTCAAGGTTATCATATCTGTTGTTAGCTGCGGTAGGGATCTTTATTTTTCTGTCGGGGGGTTACTTAATTTTTTTAGTTTTATTGCTTTTATGTAAAACGTTACCCCCGCTATGGGATTTTTTACTGTATCGTAGTTCTGTTTACAAACATTATAAGCTCACACACTTTATAAGTAATGATTTTGAAACTATGACGCTGATTAATCTTAAATTCTGTTTGGAATCTATAAAAAATTTGGATGCATATTCAGGACATTCGATTTCTCCATTTAGGTAAATAGGTACTAGGTAGGTAGTTATTTTAAGTAGGTATCTAACGGTAATATATTTTTCTTTTATAAATAGGTACGTGTAAAAGGATCGGCATTAGGTGTCGCATTGTTTCTGTAGTTTCTGCTTACCCTTTAGTGAAAGGTGTGGGTTTATGTATGTATGTTGTATATTCCTATCCTATCCTGTCTAACTGCCCCGTTGGTCCCGTGGTGGCAAACACGACTGTTGAGCGTTTGGTCCTGGGTCCGATACCCAGGTCGGGAGAAAATGTGAGTGGGGGGCACACGATGCGTTGCGGCGGCGGTGCGGCGCCGTCTTACATAGAAATATCTGTGGCATGTCATCTCTATCGAAAAAGAGCATTTTATTGTCGTATGGTAGGGTATCCATTTCCTCGTGATTTTTGATTGCGGATAGACGTGTCTCTGCCATGGACCATCGTGAGAAACTTATTGCTTATTTGTTATTAAAAAGAACTCTGTTTTAAATAAACGACAAAGAAGATACTGGATACGCTACTGCCGATTCTCGCGGCGCGGCGCCGCAACGCGGTTATGTGTTTTGGCCCTATGCGTCACAAGGGACGGCCAACAACAGGCGCTGCTGAGGCGCCGGCGCCGGCGGTGCCCAGCAGTATAATTTAGATAAATATTTGGCTAATAATAAAATTGTTCCTTTGTTAACAGTTACGCTCAACATGAAGTCTCATTTGAGTGAGGACACAGATGACGAGAATTGCGACGACCCCATCAAACTGTTTAACAACGATATCAACGCGGTATACTTCGGCACCCTGCCCCGTGGAAAAGGTAAGCTGACATCTTTGGTCGGCACTGTTGGCGCAGTGGCTGATCGATTGGCTGCTACGCTGCGTGTTGCAGGTTCCATTCCCGCACGGAGCAAATATTTGTATGGTCTATAGATAGTTGTTCCGGGTCTGGTTGGTTGTTTGTTTGTGTATGTGTTTGTAAACGCACCGATAGCACAGGGGAAGTTCCTAGAGTGGGGCAAGGTTAAGAACATTTACCTATCGTATTCATAGTTATAATCGCAACTTGCACAATATTGTCTGGGCTTTAGTTTTTTGTGATGACCAGCCTATGCCCGTCACTTCGTCCGCGTGAACGTCTGTTATCCGCGGGTTTCGAACGCCTAATACTTTTTCTAAAATAAAAGTAGCCTAAGTTACTCCTTATATCATCAGATATCAGCTAGTGAACCCCTCTTCAAAATCAGTCCAGCCGTTTAGGAGATTAGCCGAAACAAACAGATAGACAAACAGTCAAAAATTTTATAAATTGTTTTTTTGGTATGCGTGGCTTATTCCACCCATTTTAAGTTACATCTTTGGTTACTGCTCCGCTCCCGTAGGTTATATAGCCTATGTTGCATAGTGATAATATAGCATTCTAACGGAAA
Source organism: Caradrina clavipalpis (assembly GCA_932526535.1). NCBI lineage: Eukaryota > Metazoa > Arthropoda > Insecta > Lepidoptera > Noctuidae > Caradrina > Caradrina clavipalpis. The sequence goes on from OW052101.1 coordinate 2,284,874, forward strand.
AAAAAACGGTCCAGTAGGTTTTAAGTTAATTCGTCACATACAAAAATATAAAAATACAAACCATTCCTCTTTATTAGTGTTGAAAGAAGATTGCTGGACATACTGTTGCATTGTTTTGGCAACACGTTGATAGGTTTGAGAGGCAGTCGTAAGACAAAGTTTTGAATTTTAAAAGCATAAACACCCTATCCCTTCTTCTGTATTGTTTTTAATTACAGCCTCGTTCCTTCATTTCTGATGTAATAATAACAAACACCCTTTCTTACGCTTTTCGCAGGTACCGGAGACATAGAAAGCCGTTGGAAATTTGAAACGATTAGAAACGAAAAAATATATCAACCTGAAGAGAGGTCTACACTCGAAAGTTTCGACGATATAGAAGAAACGTTACATAGCGACACTGTCAGTGAGTGTGATATTTCTCCATTATGTGTTAAGTTAGTGGATTGTGGAAAATTTCCGTGGTACTTTAGAAAGTATACGCAACAAATAATGCATAAAATAGTTTTAAATCAATGTAGTGACAGTGATCACGAAGTTGATGTAGAAGCTGTAGACGATGATTCGGACGACTGTTATATAGTAGAAGATCTACCAGACATTACTAACAAAGTAATTGAAAACGAACAAATAAGCATAAAAACAGTGCAACTAACAGGACCTAAACCAGACATGGTTAAAAATAAAATGAGCAAAGACTATGAAACTCTTAAGCGCCGTAGAGATGATCGGGAGATACAAAGAGCATTAAGTATAAAGAATTTGATTAAAATGGATTTAAAGCGTAATCAAGGACTTGTCGGTATGAAAATTACACAAAAAATGGTAAAAAATTGTACGCTGGACGTTCAGACTGGCAAAGAAAATGAGGCTAAAGAGGGAGAAGAAAAGCAGGAAGATGCAAAGGCTGATGAGAAGTTGATAAGCGCTATTGATAAAACACTTAGCCATATAGGCACGCAACTGATACCAATAATGGAAGAGAAAGAAAGTGTTCCTATCAGCCAATCTAAAACTAACAACGAACAGCAAGATTTGGTTGTAGCAAAACCGACCATCATTAAATCTACTAGTCCCCGAAATCTTCCTGTGCAATTTGATATTAGTAAACTACCTGACAAACTAATAGATGATTTAAAGTCAAAGAAAATGAATGATCTGTCGCCTGAAGCTAAACTTAATAGTAAAGTATCAGATAATAGTCTTTTAAATAATCCAGAAAATGAATTGAACATGGTAAATGAAAAAAATAATAGTCTTAAAGTAACTACAACAGAAAATTTGTCGAATTCATCAATTAAACTCGCGCCAAACGTGAAGGATGTGAAAAAAACTAATAAATATAAAAATGATCAAATAAAAGAAAAATCTAAAGCGAGTCACAGTTCTTTGATAGGACTATTGGTAACAAGTAAAATTAAAGAGGATAACAAAGAAAAAACGTGCGTGAAACAAAAAAGAAATAAAGATGGTACACAAAGTAAAGTTACTAAAATTGATAAGAAACCTCGTAAAAAGATTGAAAAACAAAAACGTGAACCAAAGTCACCAATCCTTCATTGCACTGTAGCAAAGAAACTTAAACCCCAAATCCTTTCTCAATGCATTAAATCAGGTACAAATTCAGACATACCGAACCAACTTGGTAAACTAGAGCAAATAGTTGATAAACTTACCAATCCGAATAATTATTGTAATGCGAAGCAAGATGAGGTACCACTAAAAAACGTTAATCCTAAAATTGCCGCAGTAACAAAGCCTTTTGATGTTCATACAAAACCAGTTTTACAGAAAGACTCTTGTATAAAACAGAATAAAACCGTCAGTCAAGGCAGTGACATTCCAACTAAATCTTTAAATATACCGTCCAAACTTAGTAAGAATTGTAACGATGTTAGTGAAACTGTCAAAACCAACAACTTCCACAATACACAGATGATATCTTTAAATCAAAATAAGCCTTTGAATGAACAAAATGTATCAAATGAGACTCGCACAGTTAATATGCATAAACATTCAATAACTGCTGTGCCTGTATCAAATACTACTTTTAAACCACCAATCAAGAAAAGAAAATCAACTGTCTGTAATAGTAATGTGTCAACGACAACTGTGGTCACGCCTGCTAGTCAGTCAAAGCCAGTTCCTTCCAATCAGTATGCCAACGTTCCCACTACTCATCGTCCCCATATCCCTATCCATAATACAGTAAATCCATATCCTAGTAAAAATAGTAGCAATAATATTCCTACCAAAAATGTTCCCGTACAAAATCGTTACGCGTCGGCTATAATATTAAAGCCAAATAATCACTCAAACGGTCACACACAAGGCGATCCCCCTGTGCAGACGATGGATCCTCAAAAATCCATGAATATCCCGAGCTATATACAGCCACGGGCCGGAGACCGCCAACCATTTCCTATGTATTACCCATCAGCTACTCCGGTTAGGCATCAGGGTTATTTTCCAACGCCGGCCAATTCTACGCAAAATCAATTCCATCTTTCAAATGGTTATACTGGCCAACAGTCTAGTGATTGTAGGCAAAATTTTCAAAAATCTTGTTGGTTACCAAAAAATTTGGCTCATCCGCCCCCACCACCCCCACCTCCCCCTCCACCACCAAATATTCCCCTAAAAGACAGTCACGAGGTAAATCATACCTGGGATTATTACCCTCAATCAGTGTCGGTAGCACAAAACCCTCAAGGTGCTTCCCGCCCAAATTCAGTTAATACCCTACAAACTGATTATAGTTCTATAATCGGAATTAATAATGACGGTTTAGTAAAAAGAATTAACATAGTCGATCTACAGTCAAGGACAGTAGACGTAGAAAACGTAAAACATCCTCAAATTAGTCCAAATAGTCTGCTTGAAGAACCAGAAGTAGTTGCAACTAAGACGGAAATGTTAAAAGAATTAGACAAGCTGTCGTTTGTTGACGAAAATATTAACGAGTTCAAAAGGATTTACCCTGCTACTAAGATTAATGAAAACAAGAAAGAAAACACATTAGAAGTTGCAATTATGTCAAAGAAGCCTGGTCGGTTTGAAACTTTAAAATTAACAATGAACCAGAAAGACAATTGTGGAAGATCACAGCTAAAAGGATATTCGCCGCCAATTTTGCCAATACCAACGTATCAGAAAGTGTTGGGAAGTGTGATTTCACATTCACAACCCCTAACCGCAGCTCCTAAGATTGCTATTCGTACCGAAGATCCCAGAATCAATTCAAGAAATGAAGTTAAACCAATGAGGAAACGAGATTTCGTGAAATGTTGCAAAAGAAAACTGAATGCATGGGATAATGACGAAGAAAGTAAAAGAAAAGATGATGCTAAGAAGATTTCTTTAGAAGAATACAAAAAAAGAAGTAAGGAAAAACACAATAATAATCATCGGTTTACAATAGAGTATAAGTATAGGAAAAATGTAGACTATAGCACAGAAACTGATCTTGGATATGATTCAGATAGCACTGTTATATTGTGATTATTGTTTTGCGTGTACTGCTATCTAGCACTTTATTATTACTTGACTTGTGTATTACTCTTTTATTTTGAGTAGCTACCTACTTACTAATTCCATTTTATGGCAATTTGGTGTTATTTTTGTTAAAGCAAGGAAATATGAACTTTGTGCTTGTGTGCGTGAACAAGTGAAATGCGGCGAGTGAGCTTTTCATTCCATTTACAAGTTGGATAATGCCGCGTCGCCTTGTTATGCCGTTCCTGCCGTGCGATTCTCTAACATATTTCAGCGCTGCGCTCGACGTCGAGCTGGTTGACGAAACTTCGGTAAAATCAACTCTATGCGTTGTGCGTAAAGTTGATTTGACAGTAGTGTCGTCCACGAGCTCGACGTCGAGCGCAGCGTTGAAATAATTATGTTAGAGAATCGCACGGCTGGAGACAGATTATAAATACATTGTGTCAAATACTCACACTCATACAAACGCTGAGTTCATATTTCGTACTGCGAGCTTCACGCTCTGGTGGCAAATATGCGAATCAAAGACGACCGTTGCATTTATGAACTGTGGTCAGTGTCAAACGGAAAGTTGTGTTTTCTATTACGCGATTTTGTGAAAATTCCGCAAAGAATCACTGTAGTTAGTATTATTTTTTTATTGTAAAGGTGAAGATGGCCAGTATATTTTGGCACCAAAGGCGGAGCTGCTTTTAGCAAACAGTCGATGCAGTTGTCTATAATTGTTGGGCTTGGGGCCAAAATATCCTGACTGCATGCACATACAACCCCAATGACAGTTGCCATTCACAACAACTGACAACTGACAGTTTAGAGATTAGTTCGCATTTAGTCCACTGGAGCGCTAGTAGCAACTCAAGTTGCGTATAAGTTACGTTTTTTACATAATGTTAAGTTTGTTTTTGATTTAAAGAGAACGGTGCATTGTTCCTAATAGAGAACTTATTGTTTTTGTTATTTGTTGAGAGTATTCGTAAGAAATAAATACATACTTTAAATATACTTTACTCTTTTAATTTATCATAAATCCATGCATTTTAAAAAGCTGCCAGTATTGACGTTTTCCAAAAGTTCTTTTGTTTGAATTTATTCTTAACAAAAATTTCTTTAATTTAATAGAAATAGATGACATAGTTTTTTTTTTAATCTAATTAAAATACCCAAGGCTAAACCTAGACTCATCATAATAGACAAGACGTAAGTTCACAACTAACAATGTAATGTCTGACACGGTGTGTCAAATGTGTTTCCCGCGTAGATCTGCCTATTTAAATTATCATTTTAGTTCGAATTACTTCCGCCCTAAAGTGTAATGTCACTTGCATGTCATATTATAATGTCAAAGTTTTTGACAAGGCAAATGTGACAGCTAGTTTCAACCTAAAGGTGAATCCACAATAAACATAACATATTATTTAATAAAGCAGGTTTTTTAAAATATCTTTCAATGCATTGTTGAATAAGGAGAACGTACAACAAAACTTTTTTAATATGTTAGATAATCTGAATGAAATCAAGAAATGAAATCATAAATAAAGTTTCGATTTGCTAGAAGTTTTTGTCAAAAGTGGTATAGTTATATGAGGTTCAATATAGTATTGACATATGACAGTAAACAAGAGTTAATCTTTAAAATGATACGAGTTATGGAGAACAGGATGGTAAGTTCGTAATCCTCCATTGAATAGGGAAGATCCTCTGACGCGACGGGTGTTGTCGGGTATGCTACAGTCCGACAGTAGTGCGGGAGAACTTTTGATATCGCGATGTTGAATTCGGCAATTGTAGTTCGCATGTGTCGCGATAGATGTCGTCACTTACCATTATGCAGTCTAGCTTTTTCGATGCAAAAATACCTGTCAAAGTAAGCCTTTAATAAAAGTCACCCTGTCAAAAAAAATTGCCTAAACTTGAACATTATTTAGAGCAACATCTGCATTGTGGCTGCGGCGACAATTAATCTATCTAACGCGGCTCACGGCGTCTTGTTGTAATAAATCTCTGGATTACAGCCTCCTTTGCGGAATTAGGTCCTTACTGGAAGGATCTGACTTGAATTATAGAAAGGAAGTTCGGCTTTTTTAGGCCGTTATCTGACTAATTAGCATTGGTGGTTGGTTTCGTCGACGGTTTTGGCTTTTGTCGCCTTTTGGAGCTGGTAATGTATTAAACTATCATCATATCATCACGCTTCTAGTCCCCGAAGGGTTAGGCAGAGGTGTACCTTCGGGAAAATCGAAGTATTCAAATAAATTAGTCTTTGTTCCGTGAACCATAATGTAAAATGAATTGGCACAAAACATAAAAATGTTTTAACTTTCGCTGGTGATATTTAATGTTGCCTTTGAGAGCTGAGGTAGCAACTAATTAGTGTTAGATGTATTGCTATGATATTTTATCAGGCGTTCTTAAGTTCTCCGTGAATTTAGGTGATGTCAGCATGAGGTGAGTTGTCATTCCACTTCTCGTGGCAGGAATTAATAGTTCATTTCACCTATATTCACCGTGTGAGATTTTTACAGGAGTAAAGTTCACAGACCTAACAAACATTACATAGGTAGTACGAATTTGTTCTTATAACCCGCAAAATCACGCGTGTTGATTTATACCTTTGGTTACTGCTCTGCTCCCGTAAGTCGTAGCGTGATATTATATAGCCTATACTAATTTTCCTCATGAATCTATCTATAATAACGAATATTATATTATGTGAATAGCTATCTTAGTCATTCTTTTTTTTAAATACCACTGATAGCTCCAGCGATAAGCTTTATAATATAAGTAAAGATAAAAACGTACACTTCTCAGGCTTCGAGAATAAATCTCTGAAAATCGAGAAAAAAACCCTCCCATCTAAGATTGCATTAAAGCCGTAATGGCACGGCAGCCCTCCAATGTTTGTTATCACGAGAACTAAGAAGAAACCTGAATGATTTATTACCTGCCGTGTGTTTCCGTAAATAGAGATAGGTATCGCATTTGTTATGTAAGTACTTTGTAGTACATTGTTGACGCAGTGCGGGGGTCTGCTTAGCAGCGTTGCCAGTTTTTTTTTTGGCAAATCGGAACTAGTCAAAATTCGGGATACTTTGGTCGAAAGCGGGACTATGATAAAAAAAAGTATGCAATGAGAAGTTTTTAAATATTTATCTTTGTATTTGAGTTTTGGATTACGTTAACATGACAATAGATAGTAAAAATAGCCTTGAAATTTAAATAAAAATATAACATTTCAAACGCTGCACGCACGGTCAAGTTATCCCCGAAAAGCGGGACATCCCGCCCGATGCACAAAAATCGGGATGTCCCGCCGAAAACGGGATGTCTAGCAACGCTGCTACATAGAGTACAGTCACGAGTATAAATATGTACGTCATCGTAAAATTGTGAAACCCGTTAGATTATAATTTTTCTCGGGAGATTGCTCAAACATACTGCTCAAATTGAACACATGATTTTTCGATACTTTATAATCTGTTGAAAAACGACGTCCGACTGCTACGCTAGTGGTCTTGGGAACGATTCCCAGGTCGAGCAAAGTGTTATTGGGGTTTTCTACGAAATTCTCACTAGCAGAGTTAGGATTTGTGCCCAGTTATTGGCAATAGGGTCGCCCCCTATTACATATATGGGACCTAAAACATACCGGCGAACTGAGTGTGTATGTTGCAGTTAAAACTCTTAACCAGTCAAAAGTACTATTGACTAGCAAAATCAGTCAAAAGTACTTTTGACCGTATGCTTTAGTCAATAATACTTTTGACTTAAATAACAGTCAAAAGTACTTTTGCCCAATGGAGCTGGTTAAAAGTACTTTTGACTAAGTGATTCCGTCAAAAGTAGTTTTGACTGCTCGAATCAGTCAAAACTCTTAAAAATCTGTCTCTAAGCTGCAATAATAATTAATAATATCCATTCTTTATAAAAGTAAATTATAGGATAAAAGAGCGAGCGAAGCGAGCTCAGGACTTGGGGCACCCCGACTCGGACAGGTTAGGTTAGAAGGGGATGGCGGGGTCTAGAGAGCGAGCGAAGCGAGCGAACAGACCCCGCCATCCACTTCGTGGTTATTTTTTTTGCAAACCCTTGAGCCCCGCGAAGCGGGGCTCCTCGACTATGCTTTTTAAGCATTATTCACATCTGACAAGTTAATAGTGCTTTTGACTGATGCTTTATTGCAGTTAAAACTACTTTTGACGAAGAGCTTTAGTCAAAAGTACTTTTAACCGCAAATTTGCAGTCAAAAGTACTAATAACCAATATTTTTCAGTCAAAACCACTTTTGACCAACCTGTTCAGTCAAAAGTAGTTTTGACTGATTTTGCTAGTCAATAGTATTTTTGACTGGTTAAGAGTTTTGACTGCAACATGTACATTGGTACACCTCTGCCCTTCACCCTTCCGGGAATACAGGCGTGATGGTATGTATGTATTCAAGAGTAAGTTAGGATGAGTTACGGGCTCACGTGACATATGGCTTGCTTGGTTACGTCGTTCTTGGATATTCATATGTTTATTAAAGTAGGACGACAAGGAATGGTATAATGGTTATCGCTCATTTTGTCGCTCAAAAGTGCCTTTTAATAATCTAATTGAAATATACTTTGAACTTTACAACAACACGGCTCCAATATAGCAAATAATTTGGCATTCAATTAAGGATTTTAAATTAAGTGTAACAAAATATTTTTTATAATGGCGAGATAAAAAGGTGACGGATCGCGGGCGGCTCGCTGAAAGCTAACGGTTCGGTACATTATTGGTTAATTAAAGAAGGCAGCTTGAGCTTATTGTTGCTCACTACACATACATTATACCATCACGCCTGAAGAAGGGTTAGGCAGAGGCGTACCAATGTACACTCGCCGTTCGCCGGTGTGGTTGTTGTCACAAAGTCCTTTTACACAAAATTCTTCACAAACTGATTTTTAAAACCCAGTTCACAGAAAACTAGTGTCACATTTACATACCTAAATAATTTCACTTCCGCACCTGAGTACTGTGTATATTTTAAAATTCATAGGGATTTAAATTCTTAGACACTTCAATTTGCATCAGATACGACGGGCAAGAGCTGCGGGAAATATGGGACAGTAACTCGATATAAAAGATAATAATAAAATGAATCCGTTGCGCAGTGGAAAATATTAAAGTCGATGGTTGAGACGCTTGTAATAGTATGTATTATGTATTTGTTCTGACTTGTCTGTAGTGTAGTTGATACAAATGTGACGCAATGATTATTACCCGACTGCGACAGAAGGAGGGTTATGTTTTTCGAGGGTATGTTTGTATGTATGTATGTATGTATGTATGTATGTATGTATGTATGTATGTATGTATGTATGTATGTATGTATGTATGTATGTATGTATGTATGTATGTATGTATGTATGTATGTATGTATGTATGTATGTATGTATGTATGTATGTATGTATGTATGTATAATTGTTTGGCACGCTCTGCAGGCTGAACGGCTCGATGGAGTTTAGCTTGAGAGGTGTCGGTACATTCGTATTTACTGTAAGAGTGATACTGGGTATATTAATTTCTTTTTTAAAACACAAAAAAAATAAAAAACGGTAATTTAAAAAACTAAAAAACCCGACTGCTTTTCTTTAAAAATCCCTAAAACAAGATAAATTGTAGCAGTCGGGACCCATTCTAGAAATGGAGGATTAGTGAATTGAGAGCACATACCTATATTACATTGCAGATGGTCCCGAATGGGTCCCGACTGCTACAATTTATCTTGTTTTAGGGATTTTTAAAGAAAAGCAGTCGGGTTTTTTAGTTTTTTAAATTACCGTTTTTTTTAATAGCAAACTATCCGCAAAGGTGATGGCTAAATGACTGCCCCCGGGCCAGATACATTCTGGAATGTATATGAATTTTACATAGCCTCATAATATTTAAAAAATCATTCATGAATTATGTAGTATTTAATATTTTCCTAGCACTTTCGTGAACCATTAAACATAATAAAGTATCTAAAAAAAAAAAACTTTTTCATCACAAACATTCGCTTATAAATATACAACCTCATTTTCGTTTTTAGTTTTTTTTTTTCGTTTTATTTTTTGTCAGTTGAAGAAAATTATATACTATCACACACCTTTTTTTCCTTTTTAGGCAATATTATTTTACCATTATATTATTCCCAAAAAGTATCTGAAACTTTTTTACATGAAATACTAATATTTAGCCATTCAGCATTGCATTGTGCTAGATACCATATTTATACATGGTACCTGGCACATGGGGCAGTGGTCTATACTTCCATTTAGCCATCTCCTTTGTACGCGTGGGTTATTTAACCCGCTTTACGTTACGTCTTTGGTTACTGCTCCGCTCGCGTGTGTCGTACTGTGATGTTATACAGTGTGCATGGCAGAACGTTGAACATACAAAAATGGTGGATAGTTAGGGTCATCTGCTACTTTCTCAGACCTTATTTATTTGGCCCTTGCCCCCTGGATATTTTTTCTTTTTTTATTCTTCTAGTCTTAGTCTAGTCTAATATCTGTATAGTCTATGTTACTCAGTGATAATGTATGTAGCTTTAGTCGTTACATACAAAAATATAAATCTTTTCTCTTTATATTATTAGTGTAGATAGATGTAGATAAGGCTTTGGACTTTATTTCAATCAAGACACCGTTATTTATTACCGAAGTTCTTCTCAGGCCTTGCATGTTTCTAGGATCTTCTGTATGAAGACTTGATGACAGTGCATTTTGGACTCTCAATCTTCATCACCACAGCTTATTTTTCTTTTACTACACAATTAGCTACAGCTGTATTATTTACGTAGCTACTTCCATTTCAGCATGGAAACCATCTTTAATATAAATCTAATTTTTGGCACCAAATTATAATCGCTGGGGTCCCCAGTGGCATTCCGATAGACTTTTAATTTTTATTACCTTATTAGGCAAACGAGAATTTGAGGGCCAAGAAACCTATTATAGTTAATCGAAATTATAATTTGAATGGGGAGGCCTATGTCCAGCATTGGACGTCCTGCGGCTGATGATGATGATGATAATTTTATTAAAACCGAATTTTTTGGTTAGATTAAACATTTGTCAGCTAATTATCTCTAACTAGCAAAATGCCCGCGACTTCGTCCGCGTGGAGTATTTCAACCGCCACAACTTACGTCTTTAGTTAACGCTCCGTTCCCATGGGTCGTAGCGTTATGTTATATAGCATATGTTACTCAGGAATAATGTAGCTATCTATTAGTGAAAAAATGGTTAAAATCGGTCCAGTAGTTTTGAAGCCTATTCGGTACAAACAAACAAATCCTCTTCATAATATTACAGGGCTAATTATTTCTAATGATGACATAATGTAGACACGATATAACAGGGTGGTTCTTATCAGAATGTTATCAACCCTTGTTTCTTGGTAGACAATGGTTCTTTATTCTGCCCTAATTCTAATTATTTGATAACAAGTGTGCTTTGAGTAAAGACACGGCTGTTTTTATATTTTCTTTCATACTTTCAACATGGTCAATGATTGCAGTGGTCTTATAATTTATGTCTTAAACAGAATTAATATTTGTTTCGCAATGTCACTTTGGGGAAAGGACAAACAGGTTATTAACGCAATAATTGGTTACTTCTTAGTTATTAATTTCAAAAGTTTCATAAACATACCATCATGCCTGTGTTTCCAGAAGGGTTAGGCAGAGGTTTACCAATGTTCACTGTGGGTGTTTCGCCGGTATATTTGGGCCCATGTAATTGACATGTAATGACCAATGGTCCATTGGTATATTGTCATTAGCCGAGCACATTTCTAACACCGACATTCAAAGGTCCGGGACCATAGGGTCCCGAGATACGTTACCGAATAAAAATAATAATAAACTTACCAGACCCGGCACTACCATCTGTAGATCATACTAATATTTGTCCCGTGCGGGAATCACACCCGCGACATTCAGCACAGCAGTCGACCGCTGGGTCACTGCGCTAGCCGTATCATCAAACGTTGCAAAGGTCCTTAAACTCTGCCCTTGTCAACTTTTACACGTGCAAACTAATAACATTCATAACTTGATTAATCAGACGAAACTATACCACTTATCCAATTAAACAGTTTGTGTAATTGAATGATTTTAAAGTATAAAAGAACAACTTCGGTTAAACATACAGCCATTCAAACTTTCTAACAGTTCTATATTTATGTATCGGTATGGACGCTCCGCTGTTGAAGAAAACTCATCCTCAGAAATATTACTTCAAAGCACTATGTAAATTGATATTTTATTTAGGGATGGGAGATCTCTGGTATGAAAAATCCGAAGTATCCATTTACTGGAAGTACCTGTACAATGCCTGGAGGGTAGTGGCGAATGGTTACATCATCATCATCTTGTTTGACGAACTTTTAGCACATGCTAGAACTGATTTGACAGACAGGGAAAAGAATGACTTAGTGCAGTTCACCTTCGCACACCCCTTGATCTTCTGCAAGGTGTTGACGCTGTACATCTGGAAGGACCGCATCAAGTTTGTAATGGAGCGCTTGTTGGAGGGCTCCAGGTCAATTTTCCACTCAATCGAGCTGGAGAGACTGTCGGTTAAGCAGTTCGCAAAGCATTGCTTTACACTGACTGGTATTTCTTATCTAACTCTGAGCTCAGCAACTATTGAAGCAGTCAGGCTACATTTCATAGAAGGTTAGTTTTTTTCTATTGTTTCGTTGCTGTCCAAACGAAGACTTACTGTATTATTCTTTATATCATTGGATGGCAAACAAGCTGACGGCCCACCTGATGTTAAATGGTCACATCGTGGACATCTGCAATAACAGTCCAGAGGCCGTGCAAATGCAAGACCTCTGGATTTTGTCAGAGACTACGTTGAAATGTCTCATGTGCCTGTTATTACACAGGCACCCATACCCGTCAAACTTTAACACAACAACGCTGCTTTTCGGTAGGAATAGGTATGGTGGTAGTAATTTCCCAGACGAGCTCCATCACAAGAAGCTCTGTTTCCTTTAAAAAATCTACTTAATATGTGTGGTTTGCTTTGACCAAGCTTGAGTTAAACCTTTGTATCAGATATACCGGTTCGCACAGAAGTGGTGTACTTCCCCAACTCGTCGCAGACTGGCTTCTTCATCAACGTGCTCCGTTTCTTCGTGGAGTTGCATTGGTACTTCATCGTAGCCATGATGGCTACTATGGATTGTCTTGCACTCTGTTCCATGCTCACTGTAAGCCATAAGTTCAGGGTCCTAAGGCTATATTTTCGTACCCTGGGTGTTAGAACTATGGAGAATAAAAGAAATAAGACCCAGAAAGAGCTTCTAGAAGAATTTAAGAAAGATTTTGTTGTTGGGATCCAGTTGCATACAGATGCTTTGTGGTAAGTATGACTTTAGGAATATTAAATAAAAAGAAATTAAAGGAATCCCAGGTCAGCCAAAAAGTGTTATTGGGTTTTTCTATTAGGAATTTCTCAGTAGCAGCCCGGAATTTGGATGTTGGTGGTGTGACTCTCCCGTGTCTCGCAAAGCACGTAAAGCCGTTGGTCCTACGCCTTCTCTCCCTGGTTTTGTGGGATTGCACCTGTGTTTGCGCACATACTTGTCCGTTATAAAATCTTTTACGTACTTGGCTAGTCTCCATTAAGATTGGCCACCGTGACTGAAATCGGTCCGGGGAATATTATTGCTTGGCTACAGCTCTGCATGCAAATGATTATTCTGAGTCGGAAACTGATCGCTATTTCTTTTCTCAGGTGTGCCCGCAATGTGCAGTCGGCCATGGGTCCTCTTTACAGCATACAAGTGATGGAAAGTGTCGCCCTGCTCGTCATGTGTCTTGTGAAGCTAGTTGTGAGTAGATAAATTAATTGATAGTAGGGCTCTTTCAATGTATGCCTTTGGTGCAATGTGTGTAATAATGTATGGACTGGGCGGATTGCTCACAGACTGTTATCTTTTATCTTTTATATGCAGTTGAGTATACACGCTATGATTGTCGTCCTGTAAAAGCTTAGATTTTCAATTTCTTTATGTCTTTTTGATAGCTAACAAGCCGAGACGGCGCATCTGATGTTAAGTGGTCACTACAGCCTATAGATATCTGCAATACCAAAACCTTCCTAGATTCGTTACGTTCCTTTGTAAATTTTTAACGTCTAAGTAATGACAGTAGACGACATCCGCAGGAAGGCGCTGAATACAGGCCGCTTCCAACCGGTCCTATTGGAAATCGATGGGGGAGGCCTATGTCCAGCAGTGGACGTCCTGCGGCTGACATGATGATGATAATAATGAAGTAATGACAGTATCGTAATACATAGAATATCTACTTTCAGGTGGCGGAACGCAATGCAACCTATTTGTTGGCAACCACCGCATTCATTATCTGTCTTATAATACTCACTGGGTCCTACATGACGGCTGGGGGAGACGTCACATACGAGGTGAGAATTCTGTTCTTTTATTTATATCCCTCGAGTCCGTGCATTTATTTTTCTGATGAAACATCATCAATTGGCTTCTCCCGCCCTTTGTCTCAGACTTTTATTGACTAAGACCCATCTATGTTCCTTCTTGTGCCCTTTGCGTTCCGGGGGCCCGGTATCTCTTTCGAACAACCCGCAGTCCCGGCAGGCATCGGCCCTGACTGGCCCCTCCGATTTGCTGACATCTTGTTGAGGCGCGCGTGGAACACGAACGTGCCGTGGACACGGGCCTGTCGTTATTTAATGTACAGACGGTGAGCTACGCATTGCTCACCGCCCGTCTACGGGGGCCGGGAGTCGTCTAGCGGCTCCCGACGCCCGGAGCGTGTCCCGATTCGGGTACGTGCTCTGTTGCACCTTCTGAATGTTTTAGATAGGTGTCTGTCTGACTGTCATACATCCAATTTGTTATTAACAGTTTTGAATTAAGCAGTTAATTACGGTAAAACTAGAATGACTATGTTAGGGCAATTCTTATTGAAGTTAATTGTGTAACGGTCCGACGATATAAAGTTTTCTATGTTCGTTGTAGGTATGTGAAATATACAAACTTATAAAATAATTCTGGCTTTTTAGCATTGATATTTTTGGCGTTCAATTCTCGAGAATTTCACTGCCACACCAACACGTTCAACATGCGTCCTATTACAGAATATGATCAGGGAGCATATGCAGTTGCTAAGAACCTATAAAAGGTTGCGTTGGGTTTTACTGGCGAGTACTGTGGTCATGGCGATCACAATGAACGCATATGGGCTCGCCATCGCGTACGCACGTGAAAAGGCCTTTATCTTACAATGACACATTCAAATATACATTATTATTATCGTGTTACCCAGTAACAGGGTTATGGAGGTCAGATAGGCAGTCACTCCATGTAGAACACTGGTATTCAGCTGCAGCCGGTTAGACTGGAAGCCGACCTTAACATAGTCGGAAAAGGCTAAGCAGATGATGACGTGCCGATAATGATTAATGTGTATTTTCCAGGCTTCGCAAGTCGGCACGTCGATATTCCACAGCGGTTGGGAGGAATGCCACGCGGGCTCTGATCTCCGAGTCCTGGCTGTAGTGGCTCTGCAGATGAGTCAGGTGCCCGTACATTTAACGGCCTTCGGAGTCATCATCTTGTCCAATAATAACCTTATATCGGTGAGTAGTAAAAAAATACTATTTGTGCTACTATGCAATGCTATATTTATTTATATAGTTTCATATTTATTTATCTTTTCAGGTACTTCGTTCTTCATATTCTTTCTTTGCTGTAATGTATTAAAAAGAAATAGCTCAATCCAATGTATAAGTTATGTAAAAAAATATTTTTAAAAGAATTAATGTTTTAATATACCTACTATTTTTATTCACATGCCAAAGCATTTATTTACTTTTAAAGCGTTAGTACTAAAGATGGAGGTACATACTCGTACATTGTGATTGCAATATCACAACATTTCGCCACACATTAGTATTGGAATAATAAAAGTTCAATAAACAATTGATTTTCTTTATAAATTAAAGTAATGAATAATCTATACAAACATAATTAAATAATGTAGATAATAGGTTTATTTTTCAAACACCAACTTATAAATTATAATTAAATTACAAACTGTATAATTTATAAAAAAAGGAAGCTCATAGGGCATCAATAATCTCATCCGCATCGCTGTCAAATCTCTTCTTTCTTCGAAGTTTGCTTATCGGTGCTGTGGACAGAAGACAAGAACACCGGTAAACTGCAACTATAAATTTTTCATGCCGAGACCACGAAAACGAAAGGGAAGTGTGGCTTGCAGCCATGCAAAGCATCACGGAAAATTATAAAATTGAAGAGATTTTTTTTCGTATTTTTTTTTAAACGCGTTAATTTCTAAAAATACTAGCCTGATAGAAAACATATTTTTGTGTATGGTACCCATTTTCATAATTAACAGATTTATACGTATATCTATCCTGTGTGTGTAATCTCATGGATAATTTAGCACTTTGGCTTAATTCTGAAGTCTGCCCAGACAAAGTAGCGGGTAGAAGGGAGCATTATACGTATTGTGTATTTACGGAAACGTCCAACGGTCCCTAAAACTCTCACGATCAATTTCTTATACTGGCAAACTAATAAAACGATTCATAACTATCGAAACATTAATCAGACCAAACTTTACCATTTATCCAATTAAACATTTTGTGTAATTGGATTTGAAAGTTAAAAAAATACCAATTTTGGTTAATTCGTCATTGGCCAATGACCAACCATTCAAACTTTCTGACAGTTCTATATTTATGTATCGGTATGGACGCTCCGTCGTTGAAGAAAACTCATCCTCAGAAATATTACTTTAAAGTACTATGTAAAATGATATTTTATTTGGGGATGGGAGATCTCTGGTATGAAAAATCCGAAGTATCCATTTACTGGAAATACCTGTACAATGCCTGGAGGGTAGTGGCGAATGGTTACATCATCATCATCTTGTTTGACGAACTCTCAGCATTTGCTAGAACTGATTTGACAGACAGGGAAATGAATGACTTGGTGCAGTTCGCTTTCGCGCACCCCTTGATCTACTGCAAGGTGTTGACGCTGTACATCTGGAAGGACCGCATCAAGTTTGTAATGGAGCGCTTGTTGGAGGGCTCCAGGTCAATTTTCCACTCAATCGAGCTGGAGAGACTGTCGGTTAAGCAGTTCGCAAAGCATTGCTTTACACTGACTGGTATTTCTTATCTAACTCTGAGCTCAGCAACTATTGAAGCAGTCAGGCTACATTTCATAGAAGGTTAGTTTTTTTCTATTGTTTTGTTGTTGTCCATACACGACAGCATATTGTATTTTTTTTTTGTATTATTGGATGGCAAACAAGCTGATGGCCTACCTGATTAGTGGTTATCGCTGCCAGCATCTGCAATACCAGAGGCCTTGAAAATGCGTTACCATCCCAGAGGCAAAGTTGAAATGTCTCATGTAGGTACCTACACGTACACCTGCACTATGCCCTTCAAACTGGAAGACAGCAACGTTGCTTTTCGGCAGGAATAGGTATGGTGGTAGTACTTTCCCAGATGAGGCTCTCCATCACTAGGAGCTCTGCTAATTCTCAAATCTTATGCATTTACTTTTCTATCTACTTAATATCTATTGTTTGCTTTGACCAAGCTTGAGTTAAACCTTTGTATCAGATATACCGGTTCGCACAGAAGTGGTCTACTTCCCCAACTCGTCGCAGACTGGCTTCTTCATCAACGTGCTCCGTTTCTTCGTGGAGTTACACTGGTACTTCATCGTAGCCATGATGGCTACTATGGACTGCCTTACTCTGTGTTCCATGCTCACTGTGGGCCATAAGTTCAGGGTCTTAAGGTTGTATTTCCGTACTCTGAGGGCCAGGACGATGGAAAATAAAGGAAATAAGACCCAGAAAGAGCTTCTAGAAGAATTTAAGAAAGATTTTGTTGTTGGGATCCAGTTGCATACAGATGCTTTGTGGTAAGTATGACTTTAGGATATTTAATATAAGGAAATTAGAGGCATCCCAGGTCAAGCAAAAAGTCTTATGTTTTACGATTAGGAATTTCTCAGTAGCAGCCCGAAGTTTGGAAGTTGGTGGTGTGACGGAAAGCACATTGGTGCTGCTCCTCATCCATGCCGTGACCAAAATCTGTCTGGAAAATATAATTGCTCGGCTACAGCTCTGCCGACAAATGATTATTCCAAGTTGGAAATTTATCGCTACTTCTTTTCTCAGGTGCGCCCGCAATGTGCAGTCGGCCATGGGTCCTCTTTACAGCATACAAGTGATGGAAAGTGTCGCCCTACTCGTCATGTGTCTTGTGAAGCTAGTTGTAAGTAGAAATAAATTTACAGTTTTAGGTTTTTTTTTTATTTGAGGGCCAAACGCGTCCTGCCGGAGGCTTTACGCGGAGGTAGTGCGGTCCATGGCCCCATATGGGGCCTCGGTGTGGGCGCTTACTTTGAGTACTTTACGTAAGGCGCAGGCCTGCAGACGGGGACGGCTAGCGTTGGGTGGCTCACCGTCTGATCAGAATTAAGCCCGGGTCGGCGGCGTGTTGATTTCCACGCGCGCCTCAAAGAGATGTCTGCACTGTAGACGGGAATACGGATGGGTTTTAGTCAGAGAGAGTCCGACACTCCCTTCCGCTCCGCCCAGAGCGGAAGAAGTCTTTTGAAGATTACCCATCCTTCTCTCTCTCGTCTCATCTTTACCATACTCCAATGGTAAGAGGCACTTGACTATTGAAAAATCGGCCCTTAGTCCATTTTCAACATCCAAGTAATGATAGTATCCTAATAGAATATCTATTTACAGGTTGCGGAACGCAATGTAACATATCTGCTGGCAACCACCGCATACGTTATCTGTCTTATCATACTCACTGGTGCCTACATGACTGCCGGGGGTGACGTTACATACGAGGCGAGTATTCTGTACTTTATTTATGTCACTCAAGTACGTGCTGTGTTGCACCGCCTGAATATTTTAGATTTGTGACTGAAATACAACGAAGTTAGTTTTCCATCTTCAGTTTTGAGTTTAGGCCAATTGACATTGAAGAGAATTGCCTAATGGTTCGACGACATAAAGTTTTCTATGTTCGTTGAATATTAAATAAACAGAACTGAAGAAAGAGTCCTGGCTATTTCACATTTATGATTTTGATGCCTTGAAGGTTAAAATTCGCCTACGCGGCTCTTTTGCCGAGACGAGGAGGACAATTGCACTGCCACTGCAATGCGTTCAACTTGCTTAGTTGTTAGGGACTTGTAGGTACTGTGTCTTACTGGCTAGCCCTGAGATCATGGCGATCATAATAAACGCGTATTGGCACGCCATCACGGGCGCATGTAAAAGGCCTTTGCCCTGTAGACACATTTATAATCATTGTCTATTTTCCAGGCTTCGCAAGTCGGCATGGCGATGTTTCACAGCGGTTGGGAGGAATGTCACGCAGGCTCTGATCTCCGAGTCCTGGCTGTAGTGGCTATACAGATGAGCCAGGTGCCTGTCCACATGACAGCTTTTGGAGTCATTGTCTTGTCTCATAATAACCTTATATCGGTGAGCATCAAACTAATTAATTAAGTATTTTATTAACCAGCACCTGTAGCCATGTAACAAACGATAAACGCAAACGCTGAGTGGCTTTAATAGATCTTCAACTTTATGTGTTTGGTTTTAAGTTGAAGATCTAATGAAGATTGCATAGCGTTTTCGTTCGTTCCAGTCGCTAACGCTTAGAAATCTTTAATAGATTTTATACTTAAGGCTCTTGGGTATTTAGTTGAAAATCTATTAGTACCTACCGAGCGTTTACGATTATCGTTTGTGACTTGGCTAGGGGGGCTGATGTATGAATGTGGAAGAGGCGAAAGGAGTATGTAAGGATCGTAGCAGGTCATGTTCCGTGGTTCCTGCCTCACGCCTTTTTCCCATGGGGGTCCGTGGGAAAAAGGCGTGAGTTTATGTATGTAATGTTTCTTTACGTATGTATTTTATTAAGTACTAGCTGTAGCCCGCGACTTCGTTCGCGTTCAGTATTTTTAAGTTAATAGTGTTCATACTGTTTCTGTCTAACCCCTATGTGATATAGCCTGATGAATTGTACCTGAGATTACAGCTCAGGTTACTGTTAACACAATGCCAAAAGTTTTGTTCAAATCGGTGCAGGAGTTAAAAAGTTAGATTATGCGCGTACATACAAACAAACAAACAAACAAACAGACAAAAATTCTAAAAACCATTTTTTTTGGGTTCAGTATAATGTATTTAACATGTGAGAATTACTCTTTATAAAAAATATTGAATGTACAGAATTTTATTATATGTATAGATTTTTCAACAGGCTCGCTCCCAGTTACGTGGGACCTAAACATACCGGTGAACTGTGGGTGTATATTAGTACACCTCTGGAGATGCTATGTATTTTAGAGACTCTGGTTGGTTGAGGGAAATCCAATCTTGTTTGATATAAATATTCCTATAAGAAAAACTCTGTGTGTCAGGATATACAGGGTAAAAACACACATCACATACCCGTTAACTAAACGCACTGCCTATCAAACTAAGCAAAAATTATTGTTGGGAAACAACATTTTTTTCTTGGTGTAAAAAATCACTGTTTGTGCTACCCTGCAATGCTATAATCATTTATATATTTTTGTATTTCTTTATATTTTCAGGTACTTCGTTCTTCTTATTCGTTCTTTGCGGTAATGTACTAAAAGAAATAGTTTAATCCAATGTATTATCTATAAGATATGTGTACAGCGTAGAGTAAAATGAAATATTTTTCATGTGAAAAATTAATCTAGAAAGAAGTGGTTTTTCATATTGTATTTGGTTCCGTTTTGTATTTCTGTAAAGTAATTAAAATATAGGTACACGAATTTATTATTACAGTTTGAATTGCAAATTAGAACTGTAATAAACTATAAAAGTTGTTTTAAATTAATCTATGTTTTCTGTGTTAATATAGAACCTCAATTTGCATGGCATAATCATTATTAAAGCACTTATTTGCTTTAAAAGTGGTAATATAAAAGATGGTACATAAAAGGTGACACACCATTTTTTGGAAAAATTTAAACAATAAAAATTCATTTTTTTTTTACAAAATGAATACAGTTCATACGTACATAATAAAGCTGACTAGCTTATTGTTTGTTTGTGTAAATGCGCAAATCTCTAAAAATATCAGTCTGATAGAAAAAATCTTTTTGTAAATGTGCCCAATTTCATAGTCAGTAAAAGTCTGACTGTTTGGGTGATCAACTTCAATTAAACTCTTGTTGGTAGTTTCTTCTGGTTTATTGAGTATTTCTTGTTAACATATGGCGAAATAGGATTAGTAAAATAGTAATAGAAATTTAGGAGCTCGCCATTCGTAGTTCTGTATGTCTCGTCGTCGGATCGGACGCTAGAGGGCGCTAAGATGGCAGCTGCCGGCGCAGGCGACTCGTCGCGTTCCATGTTTTTGAAGTGTCGAAAGTTTAGCCTCTGAGCGTTTCAGTTCCGTTGCGAACATCCTCCCCCCCCTTGGGGACGTGTTCCCCAAGGAGCTCTTGGGAATCTAGTAGCGAGAGTTTTGAGACGGGTCTATGAATGACGCCGTTCTCAGTCTTCACGTCGACCACTCTGCATACGCCGTCAGCTCCTGGGTACAGCTTAGTGATGCGGCCCATAAGCCAAGTGGCTTATGGGCTGCCTCCTATGAAGTCATAGGAGGCAGCTGGTCGTTTAAGATGAGGACCAGGTCGCCAACACGAACATGGTCTGGTACACGCTGCCACTTGACGCGTTGCTGTAGGGTGGATAAGTAGTCCTTTGTCCATCGGGACCAGAAGTGCTGTCTCAAGCGTTCAATCAGCTGGTACCGATTGATGCTGGCCTTTTCGATGACGGGTGAAGGAAGTGAGGTCAATGGTCGGCCCACAAGGAAGTGTCCCGGTGTAAGTGCTGACAGATCAGAAGGATCAGTAGACATAGAAGTAATGGGCCGTGAATTCATAATGGCCTCAATCTGTGCAAACAGAGTGTACAATTCTTCAAAGGTTAAACTTGAATTACCCGCTATCCGTTTTAAATGATATTTAGCTGTCTTGACTCCCGCCTCCCAGATACCGCCGAAATGCGGTGCATACGCAGGAGAGAAATTAAAAGTGATACCCTCTTTACTCGCGAAGTCGCTAACTGAATGTTCACTTTCTTTAAGCAGTCTGTTCAGCTCGTTACTAGCTCCTACGAAGTTTTTTCCATTATCGCAGTATATAGTGTTAGGTTTACCTCTTCGTGAGATGAATCTACGCAAGCACAAAATGAAGGCATCGCTACTTAAGTCGCTCACGACTAAGTGCACAGCTTTCGTGATGAAACAAACAAATATGCATAGATAGCACTTGGAGGTCTTGGCACCGCGACCCTTTCTATTCAAGATTAAAAAAAAGGGCGGGAGAAGCCATTTGATGATTTCCCATCTGAAAAAAAAACCCAATTTCATATGGAACTAAATTATATGTATCCCGTTACGAATTTGGTTTAATTCTGGAGTCTGCCGAGACGAAGTTGTGGGTAGAAGGTATACATACTCGTACATAGGTAGGTAGGTTGTTATACATATGACGTCTTTAGGGAAACGCCTAACAGTCCCTAAAACTCTCACGATCTATTTCCTACACTGGCAAACTAATAAAAAGATTCATAACTATCGGAACCGAATCAGACCAAACTATACCATTTATCCAATTAACCAATTTGTGTAATTGGATTTAAAAGTGAAAAAGACCAATTCCGATTAATCATTGACCACCCAATGACCAGAGACCTAAACTTCCTGGCAGTTTGATATTTAAAATTTATCGGAATGGACGCCCCATCGTTGAAGGAAACTCATCCTCAGAAACATTATTTCAAAGTACTATGTAAAATGATGTTTTATTTAGGAATGGGAGATGTTTGGTATGAAAAATCCGAAGTTTCCCCTTTCTGGAAGAAAGCTTATACTGTCTGGAGGGTAGTGGCGAATGGTTACATCATCATCTTCTTGCTTAACGAGCTCCTATCGCATACCAGGCCGAATTTGACGGAAAGAGAAAGGAAGGATTTGGGGCTGTACACCTTCGCGCACCCCTTGATCTATGGGAAGGTGATAGCGATGTACATTTGGAAGGACAGCATCACGGTTGTGTTGGAGCGCTTGTTAGAGGGATATAGGTCTGTTTTCCACTCAATCGAGTTGGAGAGGAAGTCCGTTAAGCAGTTTGCAATGCATTGCTTCGCATTGACCGCTTCATCCTATATGTGTCTGGTCACAGCAATCGTTGAAGGAGTCAGACTTCATTTTAAAGAAGGTAAGTTTGTCTGTAGCTTCCATTAATCCAAATATCACAGTCTATATTTATTTAATTTATTTACTAGGCTTTGCCTGTGAATTTTCCGCATGGAATAATTATTAGCCCTTTTTTGGGATTGAATTTTGAAAAACGCATGGACAAATGTTTAATGCAATCCATAATATGAACATACAGGTTAATAAATAGAAACAAATATGGACCCTGTTAGGCACAGCTAAATAAAAATTAAGAAGAGAGGAAGATTTATTTCTTATTAAGTGCCTAAATACAAAGTTTCAATAATGACTGACTCCTACACAAGCTGCCATCCTCTATTTCAACCCCTTCAGGCAATTTAATTTTTAATTAATTTTTAACAAAAATGGTTAAAAATTAATTAAAAAATTTAAAGGCTTTAAAAATTTGCTTTTGTCCTTCTCCGAAGTCTAATCTATCTATATACCAAATTTTATCTTAATCGGTTCAGCGGTTTAGGAACGCATAGCAGACAGATACACATAAATCTAAGACGTATTATAAATAGACATCTGGAACCTTTTGGATGGGGTCGCAAATTGCATAAAACTCGAGTTATATGAAAAAGAAATAATTCATATTTTCTTGAAAGATTGAAGATATTCATTTTCTTTTTGTCTAGGAATTTGCACCCACCTGTCTGTTCACCACCTTTGGCTGACTGGTAGAGAATACCTAAAGTATTAAGTCCGCCTTTGTCCTTTTTGTTGCATAAAGTTTAAATTATGTATTTAAACTTTAATAAATATTTTTTTTTAATGACTTTTTCAATGACCTTTGTATCAGGTATACCGGTCCGAGCAGAAGTGGTGTTCTACCCCGTCCCGACACAGAGTGGCTTCTTCATCAACGTGCTCCGAGTTTTCGTGGAAGTACACTGGTATTTCCTCGTAGCCATGATGTCTACTATGGACTGCCTTACTCTATCTTCCTTGCTCATTGTAAGCCATAAGTTCAGGGTCCTAAGGTTGTATTTCCGTCACCTGAGGAACAAGACTTTGGAGAATAAAAAAACTAAGACGCAGAAGGAGGTTCTAGAAGAGTTTAAGAAAGATTTCATTGTTGGGATCCAGTTACATTCGGATGCTATGTGGTAAGTATCACTTTGGAATATTAAAGTACTTTTTTGTTGATCCCACTGCTGGGTAAGGCCGCCAAGTCATTCCAGGAACTGTAAAAGTAATAAATATTAATAGTAATTATGATTGCAAGTACCAAGAGTGTCGACCAGCATCTAAGGAGGCTCTTGTTAAGCTGGGTACTGACCAACGTTACGGGGCGTAATGTAACGTGTTACACTGCGAGCATTCGTGCAGTCAGTATGTCGTGTTACGGGGAAACCAGCGAGTAACGAGCCGCTCGTTGCTCGCTTTGAGTGCTCCACCCGGCTGTCGGGTTTTTGGCGAATCCTTTGAGTGTTACGCGGTTCGGTCAATACGCGTCCTCGCTGTCGGCCATCTTGAGTGAACTAACGGCGAAAGCGGAGCACAGAGTTTTGACGAGCATGTTACGCCGATTTTAAAACACAGCGTAACATGCTCGATGCGTACACGCTCGATGCTAATGTTACATTACACCTCGTAACGTTGGTCAGTACCCACCTTTAGGCGGCTAGATCAAGGGCTTGATTCAGAAAGCAGCACTCTTAGGCACGGCGCGTACTGTTAGGAGATTCCTTTCTCAGGAGCCCTGACCACCGGTGTCTTGAATTCCCGATGCCGGTGGCTAATATTAACTACGAAGTCCAGGTTTCCTCACGATGTTTCCATTCACAGCTGTCAGTGATGTCCATATAAACTTAAAAAGTATATATAAGCTGAACTCACAACCTCATGTATGAGAAGCGGGGGTACCTTAACCATCACGACATTTTAGAGTACTTTAATATTTAATTTTATTGTTGGCACATTGATGGGGAGTAGCACCCGGCTATAGCTCAGCTGTCGCTTAGCCTGCAAATGATTCAGTATTGAAAATTCATCGGAATTTCTTATCTCAGGTGCGCCCGCAATGTGCAGTCGGCCATGGGTCCTCTCTACAGCATACAAGTGATGGAAAGTGTCGCCCTGCTCGTCATGTGTCTTGTGAAGCTAGTTGTAAGTGGTTCAATTTTTTTTTAGTTTTATTCCATTTCAAATTACTACCCGTTTTATTCTATTACTATTTTCTAAATATTATTATTTGGGTTTGCTTCCCGCTTGTGTTTGTACTGCGGACGCAAACGAAAGTCACGGATTAAAAAGTAGCCTTTGCCCTTTCTTAGGGTTTGAATTTATCTGGTATCAAATTTCATTAAAACTGGTTTAGTTGTGAAAGCGTAACGATGACGACGTTAGTATGAACGACTGCCCCAGCGATATATAAACACGGTACCTAACAATATGTAATGCTATATAGCTAATTATTAGTATTTTTTATAATAATAGTATTAGTAACTTTTGATATCTTTACAATCCTTAAAATAAAATCGTGTAACTCCTACGTCAATAGTTATCAAAAACTTCAAACAAATGACATTGCTATGAATTTTTACTTAGGCGTTTGGACGTATTGGCGATGATATTGATAATTGTATTTTTGACTAGCGACTCACCCCGAATTTGCACAGTGGTACTTGAATACTATTCATATTCATTTAGCTTATTCCATTTAGCAGTGAAAGCGTTTTAACTATAAGTATAGTAAGTGATTATTGTATGGTAGGTAATGAAATATGTATTTGCAGGTGGAAGAGCTCAATGTTACCTATCTGCTGGCTACCTTAGTATTCGTTTCATGTCTAGTAATACTTACTGGTTCCTATATGTCGGCTGGGGGAGACGCCACCCATGAGGTAAATATTTGATACAAATCATTTATTTCAATGAGATCATTCTCAATCTTTCGTTCATTTCATTTTTCATTTTTTTTTTACTGACATCAGTAACCATGTCAGAGGCCCTTGAGGCGGTTTAGAAACTCTGACACTAGGGTGTTTGGGGTCGTTAGACCTTACTGCCCACACGATAAGAAGAAGATGAGATCATATTATGGCAATTTTTTTTTTTTTGACTGTTGGTGGAACACACATCTTTTAGAGCGGAGACCACGTTTAGGAAAACGCAGTGTGGGACGCTCTGCTGCACGGTGGACCGGCGATTTAAAGAAGGTGGCGGGCAGCGGATGGATGCGGGCTGCCCAGGACCGGGATGGGTGGCACTCTTTGGGCAAGGCCTAGGTACAGCAGTGGACGGCTGTAGGCTGATATGATGATAATGGCAATTTTTAACGTCATGTACAAGAAAAACGAATTATCAAAACGCGATTCCCCCATACATTTTGTATGACAATATTAGAATATGATGTATTTTTTTTTATTTCAAAGCTTATTAGTAATTCTATTTGAGCTAAAATACAATGGCGAAAGCCTCTTCAACCTTTTCAATTCAGATCTTTCTTGACCCACTCTGTTCCACTGTTTATAAGCTGATAATCATTGTATATTTTCCAGGCTTCGCTAGTCGGCACGGCGATGTTCCACAGCGGTTGGGAGGAATGCCACGCGGGCTCTGATCTCCGGGTCCTGGTAGTAGTGGCTATCCAGATGAGCCAGGTGCCCGTCTACATGACGGCCTTCGGAGTCATCATCTTGTCTCATAATAACTTTATATCGGTAAGCGCTAAAGTAAGAAAGAAAGAAAAACCATTTATTCTCGCGAAAGCGACGCACAACACAAAAATAAAATTAAAAAATAACAAACAAATACAACCATGCGCATTTTATATGCGCCACTACCGCGCGAAAAGGCTGACGCTCAGCATAAAGCCGCGGCCCGTGCACGAGCCACGGAACCACAGCGCTGGTTTTCAGCGTCAGCCGCCATTTTTTAGTCTTTCTTCTTTATCGTGTGGGCAGTAAGGTCTAATGACCCCACACACCCTAGTGTCAGAGTTTCTAAACCGCCTCAAGGGCCTCTGACATGGTTACCGGTCATTAGGTACCTATGACAAAATAAAGCCTGCAGTTGCCTCGTTAGCTTAGTGGTCCTCGGGGCTGCGGGTTGTTCGAAAGAGATACTGCGTCCCCGGAACGCAAAGGGCACATGAAGGAACATAGACGGGTTTTAGTCAGTAAAAGTCTGACACTCTCTCCCGCCCCGCCCAGGGCGGGGGAAGTTATTTCATGATTTCCCGTCTATAAAAAAAAAGCCTAGTGGTCCTAAGCGTGACTGCTATGTTAGAGGTCTTGGGTTCGATTCCCAGGTCGAGTAAATTGTTTTTGGGTTTTTCTATGAAATTCTCAGTTGCAGTTGCATTTTTTTTGCAGTTTGCATTTGGCTCGCCCTCTATTTCATAGGACCTAAGCGTACCGCCGAATCGTGGTTGAACATGGTACACCTCTGCCTAACCCTTTGGGGAATATAGGTGTGATGGTATTCAGCTATGATTGTGTACTATGTTAATGATTGCTATTTCCATATTTTCTTTATTAATTATTTCTTTATCTTTCCAGGTACTCCGCGCTTCGTACTCATTCTTTGCTGTCACGTATTAGAAAAAGATATCGTCCAATCCATGAAAATCCGTCCATCAAAGACAAAGTCAATTTTGTTTCAATTAGACCAAGGTTGACCAATCCCAGGCCCGCGGGTCACTAAGAGTCCCGCCAAAGTAATTGAATTTACCCCGTATTGGTTTTAAATCTGATATTTTATAAATTAATAATAATAACAATATTCTCTAGACCGATTTTGGTCATGGCGCCTAATCTAATGGAAACTAGCCAAGTACGCAGGAGATATTACAGTGCACAAGCGTGTGCGCAAACACAGGTGCACTCCCTCTTCCCACACTCTCATTGAACGAAGGCACGGCAATCTGACACTACCGCGGAGTGATCAGGTGCAGGATCAACACAGTTCTACGTGCTTTCCGAACCACGGGGGTGTCACACCATAAACTTCCAAACTCCGAGCTGCTACTCAGGAATTCATAATGAAAAATTCCAATAACAGTTTTTGTTTTATTTCCTTCTCGCATGACTGGTAGTGTACTTTTCCTCTTTGCATGCCACCATATTTGTACGCCACGAGGCATAACATAGCGACCTATGTACTTATTTAAGATCTGTATTCTCTACCTATGTTACACAAATAATAAATGATTTGATTTGATTTTGCCCGGCCTGGGAATCGAAACCAGGACCCCACGCTCATCAGCCGCGCTTGCGATCACGAGACCACAAAGGAAAGTTTAGAAATTAAAAGTCAATCTTATGTCGTTATCTTTTCTTTTGTGTAATTTTAGAAGTTACTATTATAAGTAGAGATCCGACGCCGCGCCGCCACAGCCAAAAGTTTGGTCGGCCAAGAAAATCAGTTCACCAGTCTTGTATAGACTTGTAGACCTTTAAATGGCACTCAATCGCAACTTCATACATGTAAGAAAATGCACATGACATGCAATTGTTTATTTGCACATTGCAATGTCTGGCTAAAAGTTTTATTTATTGAATAAATAAATGTTTTGTTCATATTATTGTATGTGGTTTTATTTCATTTTCAGTTTAATAATTAAACTGCTTTATTTGGATGTCAAATGTAAGTGAAAACGTAATACAAAAGATGTACCTACGTCAATATTTTTAGTGAATGCGAGTATGCAGTTATATTTTGTACTAGCTTCTGCTAATAACTTCATCCGCGTCAAATTTGGTTTATTACCCCACGGGATAAAAGTATCCTATGTATTATTCCACACTACAATCTATCTCAGTGCCAAATTTCATCTAGATCCATTCAGACGTTTAAGCGTGTAAGAATAAGAATAACAAACATCCATCCATCTATCCATCTTCACAACTTTTCGCATTTAAAATATTATTAGGATAGTAGGATAAAGGTTTGCCCCAGCGACCGATTATGGTGTCCATCAGGATGAACGGTCACTAGGCGTATTTAACCGCCTGACCGATTTTTGGAAATTTTTGGAAAATCGGCCTGATAATCGGAAAAAGACGTTTAGTAGGATTAGTATGAATTACACACTAATAACCCGAAAATGACCTAAGCTTAACAATATACCTAAACCGGCCCCTAAAAGAGACCTCTCATCCAGAATAATAACTAAAGACAATATTAAATAAATCTCGACCCTCCATAAGCAGCTTATAGCTATCTCTGTCATTATTAATTTCATGAAAATCCTTTTGTTTCGTGTTTCGCCCATCTGCGACGATGTTTTAATTTTAATAGATTTTGGAGATGAAGGCGTAAAGTAATTCGTTCGGGGATTCGGAATAGAAATCTGTTATTGAAAAGATTTGCAATCATTGTGTCGATAGTCGTGACGACCAATGGCTCCACTAACATCTCAGGAGGCTCTCGTTGGGCGGTTGGATCAAGGGTTTGATGCCGAAAGCGGTACTCCTAGACACGGCGCGTATTGTTAGGAGATTCCTCTTCCAGGAAGCATGACCACTGGTAGCTTAGACCCTGTTCATGACACCGGATTACTAATAATATTTTTAAAAATATAAATATTTTATTTTGCTAATACCTAATATTTAAAAATATAATTAGGATGTAGTTGAAAAAAAATACAATATACTGGTATTATTCCCAGTTCTACCGTTTCAATATCAACATTACTGTTTTTTCTTTCAGATGAATCAATTTACAACACTTTAGCGTTTCTGTATCAAATTCACCAGATATTTGGCGACAGGAAGGACGTCCCACTTGGAACGCATCCAGCCTCCAATGCGTCTTCTGTTAGGACCAGTGTACACGATACTGTATTTGTATTAAAATAATGGTTTATGGAAAACGGTCCTATCTCACATAGTATATAAAAAAAGTAACTCCCAACGGAAGAATAAAGGTCCCTACCGCAACTAACAAAAATGCTGATAACCTTGAAACGGCTGAACCGATTTTGATAGCCGTAACTGAACGCGGATGACACCGCGGGTATATAGCTAGTCTACTTATTTATTGTTCTTGGAACAAGCCACCTAACTCCTTAAGAGTTCTGTTTAACAAGCCACCCAACTCGTCATGAGTTCTTTTTATACCTCTGCTCATTGATGGATTTTTAGCACCAAGCTTGTGTTTCGACATACAAATAAAAATAAGAGTAGGGCACTTACAGACTTACTTACTTACTTAGACTTACTTAGAGTAGGGCTAGCTCTACAGATAGGAACTAGAAATGAGTTGGCGAGCAGCGAGAAGTGAGTGTGTTGTTCCGATAATTTTGTGGCCGGTCTATAAGCGAGTGTGCGAGTGCGACAGGCGATTACTCGCAGAAAATAGCCGATGTTAGTCATTTCCTCGCCGGCGGCGCTGGGACAACTGCCTTACACATTGTCTTTCATAACCCTATAATATAAATAAAAAATTCTTCTGCTATGGCTTCAGCTCCCTTTGGAATTGTAAATTACCTAAAATTAAAAGAGAATTGTTATTATTTATCCATCGCTATTTGTACTAACTATACCGAAATCGTTCTTGATAAAATAATAGGATTCTTGGAAATTTAACCTAAACCAATATAACACGAAAATATTCTCTAGTGATACAAGAATTGGCATGTATTTGTATTACCGAACTCGTGTGCCGAGGTCGTAACATACACAAATGATACAGACTCAGCTTCCTTGCTCCGTAGACTAAAGATGAATGTTTGTGTACTGATATCGGTAATGTGGACCTCGCTGTGAAATGTATGCAAATTTGTATTGGATTTGCGTTTGTGGTTTAGTTTGTATTAGCTGTATGTCTCGTGGGGTCACCCGCGTTTAGTTTCGTCTTTGGTTACTGTTCCGCTACCGTTGGTCGTAGCGTGGTGTTCTATACGTGTAAACCCGTTTTTTTCAATATGTATACCTACTTTAATTATACCTTGTAAATAGGTTGGTAATACTCGGTTACTTACTGTATGTGTGTTTTACTCAATCAAGCCAGAAAAGCTGAACAGATCTGGATGATATTTTACACCGATTTTTTTTTTAATAGCCTGGTATAGCACATAGACTAATTTTTAACTTGGAAAAATGTACGATTCACGTCGAGACGAATTTGCGAGCAGAAGCTACTATATAAAACAAATATTTTCAACAGCACATACCACCATTTTTACCATATTTCCTATAAACAGGAAAAGGATAAGCTTTCTAACAAAAATGTGGAGTGCAAAGAAACTTGGAGTCATAAATTAGTCGGTATCGGCACACCTGTGGCTTGAGCCTCGCGTATCAAAGCGAGCTGGAAATGTACGCCGGGGCTAGTGTTGCCAGCATATGGTAGGAAAGTGTTGCCAGGGCATTAAAGCCGTGTTTGGTAGTTTATTTTATACTTTAGGAGGTTTTATAAACATGAAATAGAGGTTTCGAGGTTTAAAATATTTTATATTTTTGGTGTTTTGAAGTGAGAGTCAAAATGGCGGGTGTACCATGATGAATTAAATTGTACCAATTACCAAACAAATGTACCTAAAAAGTACTATTTAGTACCTAGCGTTAAAAAATTTGTACCTCCTCCAGAACAAAGTTATTTCCAAATTAAGGTACACCCGCCATATTGAAATCAAGACGGCGGGTGTACTGTAATATTTTATTATTTAACCATTTCTCATAAAATATAATTATACCAAAAAATTGTACCTAAAAAGTACCTCAAGTAAAAAGAAACACACACTTGATCAGAGGGATAGTTCCTGAGAAACAATTATCATGATAAGTATATTGATATACAGGGTGTTTTTTCGGAAGCGTACCTGTAGGGAAACTACTGTAACTACTGCAAACGGTAAATTTTTGTTAAAATAAACATTGCTTTATTTTTGTAATTAAATAAACTGCATTTATACATTGCCACACCCGGGAATCGAACCGACTGAAAAGCAGCGTCAGGCCCAAGTGGTCTGGCATTTATGCTGAACTGGGCCTGTTTGGCGCAGCCGAGAGGCACACAGTTATGTTGTTTTCTTTTTTGTTTTATATTGAATAACCTTTTTGTTAGTATATCTGTGTGCTCATGGTTTGTGTCAATAAACTTTTTTCTTTCTTTCTTTCTTTCTATCTCTCTGCAAACATGGTAAATTAAATTAAACAAGGAAAGGCAGGGTGCGGCAAAATGTAAAGGCAGTTTTGTTTCATTAAAAAAATAAAGCAATGTTTCCTTTGACAAAAATTTACTGTCTTCAGTAGTAACAGTAGTTTCCCTACAGGTACGCTTCCGAAAAAACACCCTGTATATTATCGACGGATCCTATGCATATGGGCGAAAATGCAAAATTACAACTTTACAGGACACGCTTCTAAAGTTTAAATTTACTATAACTTCAGATTGATAAAACCGAACTTTATGATTATTTGCTTGTTTGCTAAGACAACTATCCTCCTCATTCTTCTTCTTTATCGTGTGGGCTATATGGTCCAATCCAACGACCCACACACCCTAGTGTCAGAGTTTCTAAACCGCCTCAAGGGCCTCTGACATGGTTACCGATGTCAGTGATGTCCAAGACACCACTGTGTGTGTGTGTGTTTATCCTCCTCATTTATACTAAAGTATTTATTTACTTAAAAAGAATATTTTATTCGTAACTCGTGGGGCAGGCAGACGTTGTCCTGCCCTGAAAATCCAGCCAACCCAACCCCACCTACTCTACCAAACTGTACCTACCTATCTATCTACCTACTTACCTACCCTACCAATATACCCACATACCCTATCAACCAACCTACCTACATACCTACCCTTCCTACCCACATACTAACTCTACCTATGCCTGCCCTTTTTTTTCCTCTTGGGAAAATCCTTATGGACTGCCTCCGTCTGGGGTAAGGCAGAGGGGTGTGTATCGCGATCTCTTACCGACTAAAACCCCACGGTGTTCCTCCAACTACCATTGGCCGGGGCACGGGTATCGCTCTGAGCATTCTTCCGCACCCCGGCAGGTATGGCCCGCCACCACCAGTCACATGGCGCGGCCATCTACCACTGGCCGCACGGACTCCAGTAAAGGCATGCGGGGAACACCACGAGCGCCTTACTCTCGGGCCTGTCTCTGTTCGGGCGACGGACTGACTCCCAGTCCGCCACCCGCAGGCCCCTTTTTAGGGTGGCCGGAGATCGTCCCGCGCCCTCCGGCGCCTGGGGTGCTGCGGGTGCGATTGGAGGAAGTAGCCTCCCTCTCCCGTTCCGCCGCCTCCTTGGCGGCCATCACCTCCTCGCAGAAGGAAGCGACGGCGTCTCACGCACTCTCGCTCCCGACCATGGACTAAACAAAGTCCTGGAGCGAGAATCTACCCACAGTTGTCGCTGCGACGAGATCACTGCGCTGCGCTGCCCAAGCTGGGCACTCTTCCAGCGTATGCTGCGCCGAGTTCTCGAGAAAGTTCTGACAATGATGGCACCTAGGCGCCGTCTCCCGACCTATGCGATACAGGTACTTTCCAAAGCACCCAAGTCCAGAAAGCTCCTGCGTCATCCGGAAGGAAAGGGCACCATGACGCCTCTCCAGCCACTCCTTCAAGACGGGAATTGCAGTCGCTATAGCAGCGTGCCCTGCGCTGGGTCGTGCAAGTCGATCCTCCCATTCTGCCACCAGGATCTGGCGGAGACCTATGCCTGCCCTACCTACCTTACCTACCTCCTACCGAGCGACTTTTCCTATCAACCTACTAACCTTGCTTATTGTAGGTTAGCTTAGAGTAATAAGCTTAGACAATCGGATGATCTACAATTTAGGTCAGAATGCACCGTTTAGCTGAAAAACGCGAAAAATCCATTTTTGAAAACTTTGAACGTCAATAAAAAAAAAATGCACAAGTGGGATCGATAGGGACTAATTTGACTGGACTATTAGGACCTTGTACGTTTAAATTCATGTTACATTATGCCGTTATACTGTAATAAAAAATCGTGTTTCTAAGCAGAAATCTTTTTTTTAATAGCTCACATAATTCATTACATATATATGATACGTTTAACATAAAAAAGTCAAAATGGCCAAATTGTTAGTTTGGCCCTTATACATAGGACCCATCGATCAATATACTTATCATGATAATTGTTTCTCAGGAACTATCCCTCTGATCAAGTGTGTGTTTCTTTTTACTTGAGGTACTTTATAGGTACAATTTTTTGGTATAATTATATTTTATGAGAAATGGTTAAATAATAAAATATTACAGTACACCCGCCGTCTTAATTTCAATATGGCGGGTGTACCTTAATTTGGAAATAACTTTGTTCTGGAGGAGGTACAATTTTTTTAACGCTAGGTACTAAATAGTACTTTTTAGGTACATTTGTTTGGTAATTGGTACAATTTAATTCATCATGGTACACCCGCCATTTTGACTCTCACTTTTGAAACCACAGAGGTGGTGAGTAGAGTTCATAGATACTTTGCTAGAACTGCCACGGGTAGATAGTGTTTTTAATATGTGGAGTTATTTCTGTATTGAATTATGAACATCGATATTCAAAGGTTAAGGAACCTTTTTTTTAATATGACTAATAGTTCTTTAGGTAGGTAAGTAGGTATCTTCTATATTATAACTGGCAATGTAAGTAAGGCAAACTTAACGCTTTTTATGAACGTAAAAGGACGTGAAACGAAACACATTATCATAATATTTCGAAAAAACAATGTTTTAATTATTCAGGAATTAAGGTAGGTATTGTGACAAATTTGTAAAATTGAGTTGATAAGTAGATATGGTATGTTGTAAAGTTGCAAATTTAAGAGTTAAAATGAAATAAATATGATCTTTAAGGGTTGTGTAAGAGCTTTTATGGTTTGTTACAAATACATGTTACATGGGGTTATAAAGGGTTAAACATTGGTTCATATGTTCACAACCATTTTCATATTTTTCCGGAAAAAACCACGTATTTTATTGAGTGGTGCATACCAATCTAGTTGCTACATTATTTTTATCAAAATCAGAAGAGAAACAAAACTCAGTCAGTGTTCAGTAAATAATAATTAACTAAGCTTACTCTAGGTTTCACCAATACACGACAAACATTCCGAAGTTCGTGTGGAACCAACATTCTAAGGCGTGAAACCTCTTGTGGATCCGAACACAAAGCGTCTTGGAACGTTTGATATCAAATACGTTAGCCTGTGTGAACACGGGGAACAATTTGTATGTACCCTGCTTTAGTTACGGATAGATTTTCTTCAAGAAGTTTATAAATAGGTAACCACAGAGTGTTATAAACAAGTTATGGTTATGAAAAGTTATTAACCTAGACTATAGTCAAGAGCTTACTCATCTCGAATAAAAAAATAAGCAACAGTTTTTTTTGAAGCGCCTACTTAATTAAAATAGCAATGCAACACTAACACACGTGTTTGCTAACCTTTTTGTTTCAGGTGGTATTAGTGAAAAAGGGTCCTTTCTCTTATTTATACAGATGCGAAAATGCAGTCCTTTTCCCATTATTGTTTTATCACTAACTAGGTTGGTTTACTCAGGTGACCATGACACTTTTATATACATATAAGGTGTACAAACAGCCAGACCCTGCGCAACTACCTGTAGGTAATAGTGCGGAAATTGAACCCGCGAAAATCACGACAGTCAGTTACAATGTCCCTTTAACCTGTTTTATCACTTTTCTTCAATTCTGACTTTTCCCACTGATCATAAGTCTGAAATCAAAGACAAGCAACAGTTATGTTCCTACCTACGGAACAAAGCCAGGGCTTCAGTATGGAACAATCGCGTCTCGTCTGTAACTCGGAAGGGAAGCAGATGTCGAAGTTAGACGGAGTTTGTAACATGGAGTTTATACGCTCTGGTTTTATCAGAGATTTATCGAGTGAAAAAGTGGGAATATTGTTGGTGAGAAACTAGGATTTTACATGTGAAGAGTGTGTGGGATTTTGTGTTTAACCAAAATGTGTTCCTGAAAAGTCAGTTAAACAATAATTATAGTATCTCAATTTCATTTACACGTTTATTTTTCTGTTGGACATTAGCTGAACAAAACAATAAAAAAAACTAAAACCCGACTACAAAAATTCACGTTCTAAAAAGTATGAAACAAGAAAACATTCTCATCTGAAAGCCGTGGTCGTATGCCACTTTGCCCTAAACTTTAGTGCTAAAGATTAATGTTCTATTACTATACACATACTGTTTTACCGGAATAGGTGGCATACGACCACGGCTTTCAGATGAGAATGTTTTCTTGTTTCATACTTTTTAGAACGTGAATTTTTGTAGTCGGGTTTTAGTTTTTTAAACTACTTTTTATTTAAATTATTTTGGGGTTTAAATTTAGACATTTATATATTATGTTATATTACTGGACCTGCAACATATACACAATATATGGAATAATCTATTAGGTCTCCCAAACGAAACATTGGTTAGTTGGCTAGGTTTATGGTGCGTTCTAAAGGGTGTGTGTACGGGTGTAAGTATAATTTACTAATAAAATATTTATATATTTGAAATGTGCTAATTAAACCCTCTAATTTGATATGTAACACGACCATATTTGGAAGAAAAAAAATATTATTTCACATCTTCATTAGCCCTAGAGGGCGCCACATACAATTTATTGAAACATAAGATAGCCTATAACCAGCGGACAATTTAGACGCTTCCAATGACACCTCATTTGTCAATTTACGTTAGATAATTTAGAAGTTATGAGGGAACAGATGAACATCCATACATACATACATACATACATACATACATACATACCGGTCAACCTCATAACCCTCCTTTTTGCTTCGCCGTAGTCGGGTAAAAAAAGAGAAACATGTATTTTAATAAAAACGACAGGGACAAAAAGTTATTAAACTGATATAATATAAAAAAAAACTCCGATGAATTGAGATCCTCCTTTTTTGAAGTCGGATAAAAAATGAAGAGTATTTTTATTTGTTTGTTTAAACGCGGTTATTTCTGGCACCTACATAACTTGCTGTTAAAGCAATTTAAAGCACGATTTAAAGAAGGTGGCGGGCAGCGAATTGATCCTGGCTGCCCTGGACCGGGATAGTAGGCGCTCTTTGTATCGGCCTATGTACAGCAGTGGACGGCTATAAGCTGATAATTATGATCAGAAAAACACAATCTGCTACATAAACAGAACAAAAATCATACAAATAAACACAAAAATAAACCTAGACCAACAGGTCTAGTAATTGAAATAAAACCAATGAAGAGTTTATACAAGAAATACCCTTCCAATAAAATAAGCTACCGGACCATACTCTGATCATTTCCGCACGGTTAACACAATGGTGGCAATCAGTAAGTTAGTGTTACGACCTCCAATGTACCGCTAAACTTGTTCGGACCCTCCAAATGTGTTCCGAACTTCATACCTAGGTGTTTCACGCTCTTTTTTCTGTTACATTGGTCAGGAATGGTCAAAGTTTGGTATGTGAAAGACTGCTTGGCAATCTGGGCTTCTCCTTTTGTGCCTATTGGCCTAATTCTGTTCTGTCTCCTGCTTGTTTGGAGGGAAGTGGAAATTTTATTTTTCTTACTCCTCCGCTAATCTTTTCTGATTAATTTCGTTGCGGGATCCAAGACAGTTAAATCGTTTCTCTGGGACTCGTCGAGCTTCATTGTCTCGGCGCTTTCATTGTGGTCGCAGGTTGAAAAAAAAAAGTGAAAGACTTTGGTTAAGATTCTATATTCCGCATTTCAGTCATGGTGGCCAATCTCAATGGATTTTATAGTTCACTAGCTTTTACTCGCGACTGCGTTCGCGTCAAAGTTCATATATTATCCCACGGGAACAGTACGTTTTTTCGGGATAAAAAGAATCCTATGTGTTATTCCACAGTACAATCTGTCTCATTGGCAAATTTCATCCAGATCCGTCCAGCTGTTTGGGTGTGAAGAAGAGACAAACATAAAAACTTTCGAATGTTAATTATATAAATTCGAAAATTGAATATTAGTGTGATAAGTGTGATAAGTATTTGTGTAAACATTTATTTATTTATTAAAATATTTATTTATTTATTTAATAAAACTTTATGCACAAATGTAAAAATACACCGTACAAAGCCTTCCGGACTTCGGCCTTTGGCATTTTCTACCAGTCTACCTTAGGGTGATGCAGAGACAAAACATAGGAGGTGCAAGAAAGAGGGATCAGAAACAGAAAATTACAATGAAACATGGGTGTACTACTACTTTCCTCACTTTCATAGTCCAATGGCATGGCTGCCTGACACGATCAGGCGCAGAACCATCAGCTTTTACGTACTTTCCGAGACACGGGTTACAGTACAAACCTCCAAGCTCCGGGTGGCTACTGGAAAATTTCAAATGGAAAAACTCGAATAAACTTTAGCCGATCTGTGGGAATCGAACCCAGGAAAGGCCGCGTTTGCGACCACCAGACCATCGGGGCATAGAAGAAAGACTTGTAGGGTATTATTAATAAACCTGAAGTAAAGTTACACCAGTATTAACTTCGATTTAACAATACATTTTTCTGGGGTTAAGTGTAACTTTACTCCGAGTTTAGGTAAGGGTATACTAACGCGTTTAACATGCCGAAAAATCATGGAAAATAGAAATAAAGATATTATTACTGTTATTACTAAAATCCGACCCCAACATAGAAAAAGCAAAGATGATGAATACAATTCCTTCAACAATCTGGCTAAAAGGTTGAGCACCACTGCAACACCTCAATTACTAAATAAGTCCATTACAATGCGAAGTTCTGCCAAGATTTGTATTGTTCTTTACCTTCCTGAATAACGGATTATGGTAGGCTGTTAAATTAATTACTTATGGACTTGGCGGCCATTTTCTTTCTTTTATATTGTGGGAAAACTTTGTACAGGATCTTTACTATTAAATACCTGTCTCGCTGCCGTTGTTTGGAGAAAAGTGAGTATAACTAGAAACTGGGAACTATTACTATTCATTCCCTCCCTAGAAAGACCTACCCTGACCTTATTGGTGAGGTTCTTCGGAAAGGTCGGGTGCGCAGTACTCGTAACCGGCGTGCTTGTATGACCAGATGTATGAATCTGGAGGCGAAAGGAGTATGTAAGGATCGTAGCAGGTGGTTTCTGTCTATCCCCATGGGAAAAAGGCGTGAGTTTATGTATGACTAATAAAATTTTGTCCAACCAGTATTGAGCAACCTGTACAGCTCAATCAGTGCCCTCGTTTAGATCTTGGATGGTGCAGGTGGTTGTGCACGACGGGCAACTAAAGAGGCGACAACTGCCACGTGAGCCTAGTGGTCCTAAGCGCGACGGCTACGCGATGTCTTGGGTTCGATTCTCAAGTCGATTAAAGTGTTATTGGGTTTATTTTGTATGAAATTCTCAGTAGCAGCTAGGAGTTAGGATTTGTGCCCGATTAATGGCGATAGGTTCGCGCGAACTGTGGGTGTACATGGTATTAGTAAACCGCTGCCTAACCCTTCGGGGAATACAGGCGTGTTGACATTCATTATTCCTTCCTTCGCTCTTCTAAGCGTCCACCTAATATTACTTATCAGAAAGAAAATGCTTTTGACACTTAAGACTAGCGCAAAAGCACTAGCAAAACTGCCATCAACAATATTATTTCAGCCTAAAACGAATTCCAGTTCTGACAACGAGGCCAGACGAACTATTTGCGACTCAAAAGCAATTTGCTCATAATTTCGTCAAACAACGTTTTTTGTTAATAACGTTACTGTTACAAGCATAATTTATTCGCGTTATAATAAAAATAAATACATAGAAGGTTAACTCCATACAATTAGGTCCATTTTTAACCCCCGACGCAAAAAGAGGGGTGTTATAAGTTTGACGTGTCTGTCTGTCTGTCTGTGGCAGCATAGCTCCCAAACGGATGAAGCGATTTCAATTTAGTTTTTTTTTGTATAAAGTGTGCGAGTGTTCTTAGACATGTTTGATGAAAATCGGTTGAGCCGTTTAAAAGTTATGAGGGTGAAAGTGGGGATGAAAATCTAAAGAGGATTTGTCATGTGGGTTATTAAATTATTTTAGGAACCTATGTATTTACAACTTAACAAAATCGACAATATAATAAGTATGCACCTATAAAAAGTATAAAAAAAAATTAAATTAAAAAGTTCCCTTTAAAAAGTAAAAACATAAAACACGTCGCGTTGGGGGACCGATGTTGCATTTAGGGTACGACTGTCCCAAACGGTCCCCCAACGCGACGTATTTTATTATTTAATTTTTTAAAGGGAACTTTTTGGTGTCTGGGGTTTTTTAAATTTTTAATTTAATTTTTTACCAAAATCACTAAATTTAGCGCTAAATGTGTTGAAATTGTCATTCCGTCACTGTCACCTTCTAAAGCCCTAACTATGTGACAGGGATGCTATGATGCTCTAAATACGTTTAGGCACTAAATATGTTTAGTGATCTTGGTGAAAGTGGCCTTAAGTTCAAATAACACGCACATATAGAAAGAAAACAATTGGATAGAAATAAAATAGAAAAATAATGGGAAGAGAAAAAAGACAGCTGTTGTATACACAAAGGCAACACATATTTTTTTAAGGATGGGTAATCTTTAAATGACTTCTTCCACTCTGGGCGGAGCGTGAGGGAGTGTCAGACTTTTACTGACAAAAACCCATCCATGTTTCTTCTTGTGCCCTTTGCGATCCAGGGTCGCGGTGATACTTTCGAACAAACTCCGCGACCCTGGTAGTCAAATGCAACACCTACACGATCAAAAATTTATAGAACAGCAATGTCACGATATCCTTTTCACCGTGTATTCACGCTTTAAGTGCAAAAGCAAGCGTGCTCGCGAGTGTCATTTGTAAAATAAATGTCATTTGGTAAATAGGAATATGTATTTCTTACCACCCCATTCAAGCCATGTGAGAGTTCGCATACACGGAAGAATTTCAAAGGTATTTCTTTATAATATTGCTGTCTGGAGTGATATCCAATTTTAATTATTAATTTTCTAAGTACGACCCAGTCATAGGTATTTCGCGGACCTGTGGATGGTGAGCAATGGGTAGCTCACCGTCCGTACGTTAACTTACGACAGACCGTGTCGACGGCGCGTTCGTGTTCCACGCGCGCCTCAAAGAGATGTCAGCAAATCGGAGGGGTCAGTCAGGGCCGATGCCTGCCGGGGCTACGGATTGTTCGAAAGAGATACCGCGCCCCCGGAACGCAAAGGGCACAAGAAGGAACATGAATGGGTTTTAGTCAGTAAAAGTCTGACACTAGGGCGAGAGAAGTTATTTGATGACTTCCCATCCTAAAAAAATGTATTGGTACTTAAAATGTAACTGACATACTCGGTACATTTTCAGTGTCAAATCATGTTCGTTCTCGGTAATTGCATGAAGTTGACCTTCTGAACTATTTTATGTCTGCGTTGTGTAAGATTAATAGGTGGCTGTAATTAATTACTGAGGGTCAAGGACGCATTGTGTCTGACAAGAGGCATTGACCTTGTGGGAGCTTTTTTAGTTGATAAAGGTTGGGTTCGAATAGGGTGAAAGAATATGTTAATTGTAGGATTCGAATATGGTTTGAACTGCCCCGTTAGCTCGGTGGTCCTAAGCGCGACTGCTACGCTAGAGGTCTTGGGTACGATTCCCAGTTCGAGCAAAGTGTTATTGGGTTTTTCGATGAAATTCTCAGTAGCAGCTCGGAGTTAGGATTTGTGCCCGGTTACATCTCTGCCGGGTTAGGCAGAATCGGAGAATACAGGCGGATGGTATGTATGCTATGCATATGATTTATTAAGTGTTCTACTGATGTGATTGCATATTTTACGAAATTTTGGATCTTGCTTCTGAAAGATGACGATACGGTTGGTGCAGTGACTTAGCAGTGGACTGCTACGTGAGAGGGTTTGATTTTTCGCGAGGCAACTAGATTTAATACTATAATTTTTATTTCTTGTAATTTAAGTTTGGAATTGCCTTTTAATTGTCTAATTAAAAGAAATAAAATTTAATTTCTTTTTTAAAGCACTTTTAAATTGTCAAGGAATGAGTAAAGTCATATGAAATCAAATATTTCCGTGAACAGTTTTGTACTTTATACGTCTGACTAACAGAGTATGGTATACTTTGTCGCGAACTTTAATATAGTTAGTAGATATCCTAATAGCGTTTTCGATTGTATTACCAAAATTCAATTTGTGTTTATAATATTTAAATATCTTCTATTGTTCTCTTTACAATTTAATTGAATTTAAATTGATAGACAAATGAATATTCACTCTTATTAATATTCAATTTTGTAAAAGAAAATTGTATCTTTTGTAAATAAATTAATAAATTGCAGCAAGTGCTGTATAAAGCATTAAAATTTAATTGAAAATATATTTTTGATATTACTTATTCAGTGTCTTATTATTATTCAGTGGTTTTTTTTATAGTTTCAAACATTACCTTTTTGATATAAAGCCATTGCTTTCTTCGGTCTACTTGTACAAAAATTTAACTTAGATTAAGTTGCTAACACGAGGTTAAATATAATAGGCCCGTATTAAAGCGCTCACCTCTCATGTCGGTGAGCTTTCAGTAGCAGAATAGGGTGTGATATCAGAATCGGAGAAGTACCAAATTAATATTTTCAATTCATAAAAGTGCAGTTTTGCATGCTTGTCAATTTTCAGGAGGTAACTATGCTAGTGAATCTAAACACAAATCTTTAATACAGTTGTTTCTATTGTTGGATGGCCAACAAGTCGACGGCCCACATGATGTAAAGTGGCCACCGCTGCCTGACAGCGCAATACCAGAGCCTTGCAAATGCGTTGCCATCCCAGAGGCAAAGTAGAAATGTCTCATGTGCCAGTAATTATAGCGGCACCCAAACCCTTCAAATCGGAACACAGCAACGCTGCTTTGCGGCGGAAATATGTACTTATAAGTACTTTTCTAAATTTTTTGAAAAAGTGAGTTTCCATTTCGACCTAGCTATCACTCCGCTGGGTTTAGCCAGACAGGGCGATGACCCCACACGCACACAGTGATACAGCACGACACTGCCTACCGCCCTCAACGGGGCAATTCTGTTTATTGAAAGATGTATTCTGAAATACTTTCAAACGTAAACAACTAACAAAAACTGAAATTTTACGAATGTGTATAGATGCAGTATGTATGTGCCAACTTCCTAAACCCTAAGATAACCTTATCTGGCACAAGCGAGCCTTACTTCACAGCTAGTAA
This sequence comes from Caradrina clavipalpis, assembly GCA_932526535.1. Lineage (NCBI taxonomy): Eukaryota > Metazoa > Arthropoda > Insecta > Lepidoptera > Noctuidae > Caradrina > Caradrina clavipalpis. Next base: position 2,327,927 of record OW052101.1, read on the forward strand.
CCGTTAAATAAAAACTACAGGCAACACGGAACATTTTTATTCTTAAACTGTGAATAAAACGTTATATTTTTATACGGTAAGCACTGTGAACATAGCATCGCTCCGCCGGGGGGAACTGATGCCATTTGTTACTCTATAAAAGTCATATTATAATGTCTTAGCGTTTCTTCTAGTACTTGTGTGTACTTGTTTGTATCTTTGTGACAATAAAAACTGGTGGAGGATTTCTTTTGAAGTTCTTTTGAGTTTAGAAGTTAAAATGTCGTACGGAAATTACGCATTGATTACGCTTTTTTATGCTTATTGCTTTCAGACTAGTAAACATCGTATATAGAGTGCAATAAAATTTCAAAAATCATAAAGAAAAACGTAACATGTTTGTAAACGTGGGTGCGTTTATATACCATCACGCCTGTATTCCCCGAAGGGTTAGGCAGAGGTGTACGAATGTACACCCACAGTTCGCCGGTATATTTAGGTCCCATGTAATAGGGGGCGAGCCTATTGCCATTAATCAGGCACAAATCCAAACTCCGAGCTGCTACTGAGAAATTCATAGAAAAACCCAACAACACTTTTTGCTCGGCCTGGGAATCGAACCCAGGACCTCTAGCGTAGCAGTCGCGCTTAGGACCACTAGGCCACCGAGGCAGTTTGGGTGCGTTTCAAAAGATGCTATTATAAACTTACATACACGGCCAACAAGACCCGGAACAACTATCTGGCCATACAATGATTGGTTCTGTGCGGAAAGCCGCGACATGCAGCACCGGAGCCAATCGTTCAGCCACTGCGCCGACCCGGGTCGTCAAAACAATATAACACATAGCAGGATTTTATTAAAATTCTTTTTTTTATTTTACGGTATATTTTCCAGTACTACACGTAACTGACGCTACGCTAGAGGTCCTGGGTTCGATTCCCGGGTCGAGCAAAAAGTGTTATTGGGTTTTTCTATGAAATTCTCAGTAGCAGCTCGGAGTTTGGATTTGTGCCCGGTTAATGGCAATAGGCTCGCCCCCTATTACATGGGACCTAAATATACCGGCGAACTGTGGGTGTACATTGGTACACCTCTGCCTAACCCTTCGGGGAAAACAGGCGTGATGGTATTTTTTTTTTATTTTTTTTTATTACACGTAACTACATGGATTGCACTGACAAGCGTTGATAAGTACTGTTGCTTGTAGGTTTTCATTGCATCTCAATAATCATTCCAGTTACATTACATTTCAGGTTCATCTTGCCCACAAGATGGACTACCCGCAAGGACCTCAGCATTCCCGTCACGCCTCCACTGCAGGACGCCATCTATCACCGATGAGATGCATCACTCACGCTATAGCTTAATATGGATGTCGCACCCTCGCGTCTCAAATGATATAGTTCTATGCGACCAAATGTTATATATTCCTTCACTTCACATAAGCTTATGTGTGAGAACATGTGTTGTGGTTTGAAGGGTATGGGTGCCGGTGTATTTACAGGGACATGAGGCATTTCAACTCTGTCTCTGGGATGGTAACGCATTTGCAAGGTCTCTGGTATTGAAGATGTCTAAGCAGAGGAGACCACTTAACATCACGTGAGACGCTGGCTTGTTTGCCATTCAATGAAAAAAAAGAAAAAAACATTTATTTTCCGCTGCACAAAGCTGCACAAAAAACTAGACAGTTCTTGTCCTGCGTGGGACATTCAATTTCAATTCGAAAATCGGAACGTCACACCAATATCAGAACATCTATAAAACACTGCTACAGTGGTTTCTGTCTTTTCTTTATCAAACGCAAGCGTGATAATTACCGTAGCAGGCATACAAAAACACAGTCACATAAAACTCATCAAGGTATTTCAAACTTTAACTAGTCCCACGTTACCTAACACCAAGCAATCGTGTAACCATTTCTCGACGCTAAACGAAGGAATCGCCGCAGTATATCTTCATTAGGCGAGGTTCCAACGAATCGGTGGAGACCAGGCATGTCCCGCGATTGAGGACAGCTGCTGTAAGGAACTTATCGGACTGAATTTACTAGCTTGCGGTTTGTTAGTGAGGAATATAATGTTGGTGGAATGTTTTAAGTAAATAGTGGTTTTTGTAAAGTACAACATGCTAGCTTCTGCTTTTGACTTCGTTCACGTGGTGACACGCGGCGGTAAAGCGCTGTTCTGTTAGAGATTTTTTTTTTTTGTAATGGGACCAGGAGTTTCAGACATTACCTCTTACAAATAAATAAACCAGCTAAGTGCAAGCCGAACTCAAACATGGACAGTTCCGTACCACCGTGCAATTAGTCAGTTTTAACACTACATACAAAAATACAAGTCTTGTGATCTCTAATTTCGTTATTTGTTTTTTTTTTAATTATATTTTCTAGTTTATACTTATTATCAACAGTTTAAAAGATTAGGCAGTAGAGTCTTAGTATAAAGTATCGTTTGGCGACCCCAAAAACAAATCAACTTTACCTCTTTATATTATTATTAATCATAATCATAATTTATTTATTTGCTGATCAAGGCCATACAATGCAAGTGGTGTTATTAGTTTAAACTATAATTTAAAAACAATCACACAGAACAGAAAAGAGTGAACATCCAAATCGTCATAAATAACCTAACCGAATCGGCAACAGATTTACCAATTCAATATTCCCAATCCGTGCGGATAAATTATTTGTTGAAACGAAACCTCCGTGTAAATAACTCGATTGTTCAAATGTGTTAATAAAACACTGCTCTGTGAATATTTAACTGCGCTCCCATAAAGTGTCCTTATCTCAATTGCAAAGCCGACGGCCGAGGGCTAGCAGTTTAAATAAAACATTACATTTAATATTTAGTTATCTACATTTTTATTTAAATACAGTACTGTGTCTGGGTTGTTGTACATTCGTCACAAAGTAAATTCGCCACATTTTGAAAAATCCATGCATTGAAAGTTAATTCGTCACATGTATTTAAAATATGTGTAAATTCGTCACAGATGCATGAAGGTTATAGTAAAATTGACACAAATCCTCATTTATTTATCTTGATGTAGCGATAGCAACCAACATTATTGATTTTTAGCGCTCGAAATTAAAGATACTCTTGCACACGCTATTAAGCTCTTGCCAGTTAAGCACATGACCTACACCTGAATGACATAGAACAGAAAAGGCACTTAGCCAAGTGTGCTGCATTAGCACTTTTAAAGGAACAGGACATTGAAAACGCTTGGTTCGTCGGCGAGTGACTAATTTACAACAAACAAAATTAATATATTGGGAATTGTGACGAATTTACACATTCTTTTTTTCGTGGCGAGTTTACTATGTGACGAATGTACAACAACCCCTGTGTCTACTGCCTTGTTAGCCTAGCGGTGCTAAGCGCGACTGCTACGCTAGAGGTCTTGGAATCGATTCCCAGGTCGACCAAAGTATTTGTGGGTTTTTAGATGAACTTCTCAGTAGCAGCTCGGAATAAGCAGTCGCCTCCTTCTGCGAAGCTGTAATGCTAGAGAAGGAGGCGGCGGGACGGGAGAGGGAGAAGAGAATCCCCCGTCCCAGAGGCCGCCGCGGTAGACGCTCCGGGCGTCGGGAGCCAAGAGACGACTCCCGGCCACCATAGACGCGGGTCTGTGGACGGTGAGCAATGGGTAGCTCACCGTCCGTACGTTCATTAAATAACGACAGACCGTGTTGACGGCGCGTTCGTGTTCCACGCGCGCCTCAAAGAGATGTCAGCAAACTTGGAAGGGGCCACTGAGGGCCGATGCCTGCCGGGGCTGCGGGTTGTTCGAAAGAGATACCGCGCCCCCGGAACGCAAAGGGCACATGAAGGAACATAGACGGGTTTTAGTCAGTAAAAGTCTGACACTCCCTCCCGCCCCGCCCAGGGCGGGGGAAGTTATTTGATGATTTCCCGTCTTTAATAAAAAATAAAGCTCGGAATGAGGATTTGTGGCCGTTAATGGCAATAGGCTGGTTCCTTATTACCTGGTACTTAAACATACTGAATTAAAACATAACTATGGGTGAATGTTGGTACATCTCTGCCTAACCCTTAGGGAAAAACAGGCGTGAGTGTATGTATATTAATTAAATACAGTATCACGAAACTTATAAATAATAATTCAGTTACAAAGTATGTACAATTTATAAAAAAAAAACTCATAGGGTATCAAAAAACTCGTCCTCATAGCAGGTAATGGAGCAAGTGCCTAAAAGGCTGTCAGCATTGCCACGTTTGAGGGCAATGCTGATTCTTTGGCCCATGCAAGGGTCAAGTGCAGAATCCACCAGTCGCTAAACGAGGTCCCAAAAACTAGATGTACGCTCGGACCCCCATGGCTTTACAGTTTCAACCCGAAACGGCTCAAACATATAGCTTCCTAGAAGGTTATTATATTAAATATTCATTGAATAAAACATTAAATGCAAAACACTCGGTTTCAAAAGTTTTACTGAACAACTGAAAGTTTTGCTATGAAATATCTCGTTGTGTTTTGGTCTAGGGTGGCTATTTTCTTTAGTGGTTTTTGTAGTTTGCGCAGTTTTGCAGTGAAAAAAGTAGTTTGGTAATTTATTTCTTTAAGTAAAATGGTTTGTGTTTATCCTTTACACTGTGTATTATTTCTATGTTTGTTTACTTCCGTCTAGTTGGTCTCGTGTGTCGTGGGTTCGTTTCTCAGGTCGGGGAAAAAGTGTTATTGGGTTTTATCATTAGGAACTTCTCAGTAGCAGCCCGAGTTTGGAAGTTGGTGGTGTGACCCTCCCGTACCTCGGAGAACACGTAAAGCCATTGCGTTGGTTCTGCACCTGGTCTCTTCCTGGTTGTGTCAGATTGCCGTCCCATCGGGCAATGAGAGTGAGGGAGTACACCTGTGTTTGCCCACACACTTGTGGTCTATTATATCTCCTGCATACTTGGCTAGTCTGCATTAAGATTAGCCACCGTGACCGGAATCGGTCTGATGAAAACACATACATGTACTGATTCCTCATTATACAAGCAATCATACACAAAAACATTTCGAAGCCGACTGGTAGTTCCAGAATTATCATTTCCACAAACGAACAAAAAACTCATCAGCCTTCTTATATTATATATATACACTTTTACCATCTATACCAATATAAATATATATAAATATACCATCACGCCTGTATTCCCCGAAGGGTTAGGCAGAGGTGCACCGATTTAGGTACACCCACAGTTCGCCGGTATATTTAGGTCCCATGTAATAGGGGGAGAGCCTATTGCCATTAACCGGGCACAAATCCAAACTCCGGGCTGCTACTGAGAAATTCCTAATGGAAAAAACCCAATAACACTTTTTGCCCGACCTGGGAATCGAACCCGGGACCCCTTGCTCGGCAGTCGCGCTTGCGACCACGAGACCAACGGGGCAGTTTTACCATCTACTCACCAATAAAATCGACAATCCCTCAGCACTGATAAATGTAAGCCTAAACGTCCCCATGGGAGCCATGCGAGGTGCGGGGGAGCGCGGTTTGCGTCGGCGGCGACCCCTGCTGGCTGTGGCTGGCTCCCGCACTCGCGCTACAAGAAATGCTACCACGCCACGTACTCTTGCGCTCCTCAACTCAATCTTACTAACTCAAAATGTGGACCTATTCACTGATAAGTTGAACAAAATTATATCCGCGGCAAATGTCCACCTCACACACTGTCATAATAGTACAAATTAAGGTGACGGTCGCAGACTTTTTTAAGGATCTTAACTGTAACTAGCTTAAGCTGTATTTCACTATTAGTAGACAAGCAAGCATTAGTATTTAATATAGCAAGTATTAGTATTTAATAATAATATTTCCTGCATTATGTTAACAACAAATAACTGTACGCGTATATTACTAAATGTAACCTGTTGTAGACGCTTTGGGTTGACCTGTAAAGTCTACATAATGTTTAATAAATAAATAAATAGTAAGAGAGAAAATTAATAAATCAGTATAGAAGAGTCCAACCGGGTACGGGCAAGTACCAATGTGACTTTTTCTACTTCATATGTATTTTCTGAGTTTATCTTGGACATCACTGACATCGGTAATCATGTCAGAGGCCCTTGAGGCGGTTCAGAAACTTTGACACTAGGGTGTGTTGGGTCGTTAGACCTTACTGCCCACACGATAAAGAAGAAGTCCAAATAATCCATTTTCCAAAACAAAAGTCACAGCCTAACAAAATAAAGTGATATTTCTATTCAGTCGTACAACTCTGTCCACCGCGAACGTCCGTCGCTCGCCGCGTGACCGCAACCCGCAGCGTCGCGTCGCCGCTGTCGCACCGCTAATTTTCTACTCTATGTTTATTTTACGACTAGCTGTACTGTGTAAAGATTTATTCGAATTTTGTCTGTGAAATAGATGTGATATTTGACTAACCTCGTTCTCCTAGCCACAAAAGAATATTGTAACCAGGGCATATAGTTACCATAAACTAATTATCAATTGCCTGCTATAGGCCTAGCATGAACGTGCTAATCTAAAAGCATTTGATTCGAAACGATTTTAGAATTCGTAAAAATACAATCTTATGTACATTATGTTTCAATTTCATATGACGAGCACAATCACCCATTGTTTTTTATTTATTTATCAATTAAACATCATTAGATGGCATATAAGCTCACGACACACCTGATGTTAAGTGGTCACCAGTGCTTATGGACAATACATGTCAGCAAACATTCGGGGGGCCACTAAGGGCCGATGCCTGCCGGGGCTGCGGGTTGTTCGAAAGAGATTCCGCGCCCCCGGAACGCAAAGGGCACAAGAAGGAACATGGATGGGTTTTAGTCAGTAAAGGTCTGACACTCCCTCCCATCCCGCCCATGGCGGGGGAAGTTATTTGATGATTTTCCATCTATAAAAAAAAGCCTACTGCCCATCTCATGTAAGTGATCACTTCTGCCTATAGACATCTGAAATACCAGAGGCCTTGCAAATGCGTTGCCATCCCAGAGACAAAGTCGAAGCGTCTCGTGTGCCTGTAATTTCACCGGCATACAGCAATTCTGCTTTGCGGCAGAAATAGGTATGAGATGAATAAAACCTTTAACTAAATAATTACTATATGCGAAACAGATATTTCCAATTCGAAACTCAAAAATACTTTACGATTATTCTGCATTCTCGTGCTAGGCTCTTTGATATGAATACGTTAGACGGTCTCAAAGTCCACAACACGTCTAAGTGCTAATACGATACGATTCGTCCCTCAGGACCTAGCAGCCTCACAAACTCCAAGAATTAATCTCATTGATGCCAGGAGAGAATTCAAACTTCATATGTATGTCATAGAAAGCTCCTAGGGCAGTGGTTCCTAAAGTTTACTGGACTGGGACCCGTTTAACAAAAACTTTTAAATTTGGAACTTACCTTTTGGCTATTATAGAGAAAAATGGCGATGTGGGAGTGAACAACTATTTAAATAATAAAAAGAAAACATTGAGTTAGAATTACAAAAACATAGTATCTCATTTTAAATAAAAGAAGCTTTTTTTTTTGTAGTAGACTTAATATTATTATAATTATATTCTATAGAATGTTTTTAAATTAATATAGTGTATGTCTAAAGAGTAGATTTTTGAGTTACTAAAAATATCTACAAGACTAAAAATTGCACATACTTTGACTTTGTTTCCAGTTATCATAGTCTTGTAATTTTGCCGTGCTCATCAAATATTCACTCGTGACCCACCGGGGGTCGCGACCTAAAGTTTGGGGAATACTGTCCTAGGGTATTCTGTAGCCATCTTTGCCCGCTTAAACTTAGCAAGACGGCTCTAACTGTAGTGTATTTTAGAAGACCTGTCATAAAGTTTTGAAGTTGGGTTTGAGTAAAGCGGCTAACGCTTTGTGCACCGAAATATGCACCAGCGGAGTTAGGGCACAGATGGCTACATCTGCGGATCTATTCTGGAAAAATCTCACTTGGTGAATTTAGGTGAAGTGAGTTTGAAGTGTGCTTTTTAAGTTTATGATATAATTGACTGCCTCGTTGGTCTCGTGGTCGCAAGCGGGACTGCTGAGCAAGGGGTCCCAGGTTCGATTCCCAGGTCGGGCAAAAGTGTTATTGGGTTTTTCCATTAGGAATTTCTCAGTAGCAGCCCGGAGTTTGGAAGTTGGTGGTGTGACACCGCCGTGCCTCGGAAAGCACGTAAAGCCGCTGGCCCTGCGCCTGATCTCTCTCCGGTCGTGTCGGATTGCCGTCCCATCGGGCTATGAGAGTTAGGGAACAGAGAGTGCGCTTGTGTTTGCGCACACACTTGTGCACTATAATATCTCATGTGCATGGCTAGTCTGCATTAAGATTAGCCGCCGTGGCTGGAGTTGGTCTGGAGAATTACATTATTTTTACATCATTGACATCGGTGAAGGAAAACATAGTGAGGAAACCTGGACTTGTAATTAATATAAGTCTAAAATCGCCAATCCGCCTTGAGTAAGCGTGGTGAGCCTTCTCTGTATGAGAAGAGGCCTGTGCCCTTCAGTGGGATAGTAACAGGCTGATACTAATAAGTTTGAAGTGAGTTGTGAGCTTGATGCCGGCGATTAATAGATTTTGACATTGATAAGATTGAACAGCACTGCAGTACTTACAAACATAAAAATTAAATTTCGCTTGTGTCGCAGCGAACGTAGAACGCTGCGATGTGATTTTAATAATAATAATAAATAATAATAAAATATTTATTTGCGTAAACATGGTATAAAATGGTGTTAAATACAAATTTATATGGCACAAACATGTTAATATTACTTTTGTGTTGCGCAATGTTGGATTTTTAATGTTCGTCTTGACGTTGACAGTTGAAAATTCAATAGGGGTAAAAACAAAGTAATCTTATTCTACTAATATTACGAATGCGAAACTTTGTGAGGATGGATGGATGTATGGATGGATGAATGTTTGTTACGCTTTCACGCTTAAACGGCTGAACACCTCTAATTTGCCTACACTTTTGAGATGAGATTTCGTCTAGAGTTTAAACGTCATTTAGTTAGTAGAATTGGCCTTTGATCGCCATATGCATGCCATTGCTGGCGACAACTTGAGCACGCTATTGCCAATCGGGAATACTCTATTAATACATTGTTCCCAACTTGTGTGATCAGACCACACGACACCATAGTCCGTTGTTGTTACCCAGAACCATAAGCTTCTGCCTCGATAGGCTAGTGGTTCTAAGGACTGCTACGCTAGAAGTTTTGGGTTCGAATCCCAGGTCGAGCAAAAAGTGTTATTGGGTTTTTCTATGAAATTCTCAGTAGCATCTCGGAGTTAGGATTTGAGCCCGGTTGGTGGCAATAGACTAACCCCTATTACATTCTGCCGGGGCTGCGAGTTGTTCGAAAGAGATACCGCGCCCCCGGAACACAAAGGGCACAAGAAGGAACATGGATGGGTTTTAGTCAGTAAACGTCTGACACTCCCTCTCGCCCTGCCTAGGGCGGGAGAAGTCATTTGATGATTTCCTATCTGAAAAATAAAATACTGTGGGTGTACATTGCTGCACATCTGCCTAATCCTTCGGAGAATACAGGCATGATGATATGTAACAACAAAGAGAATAAATAAATAACAGGGTGTTGTTTCTGTAACACGATAGCCTAATACCGGACGAATGTTTGCGGACGTAAATGGGCTCCATAGTGGATCTGTCCGAATCAATATTGTGCTTGGTTGTATGAGGGATTGAAGTGGGGTTCGATTTGTAAGCGTTGGCTGATACAGTTTTGTTTATGTTTGTACCTGGGCCAAGCAAATTAGTACGGTGAGAAATGTGTAGTGAGCCTGTGCAGATTTCAGAGCTTGATGATTGGGGTTTGTTGGTTTGTAGGCATGCGTATTTAGCCTTTATTATGGGGAGGATAAAGAGGAAAATAACCATCATCATCATCAGAGAAATTGAATACTCTTCATTGTAGACCATTATAGATGCAAAGGTTTGTGTCGGGCTTGGCCTCCTGGTCAGCGTCATGAGCGTGAGGTCCTGGATTCGATTTTCAGATTGAGCAAAAAGTGTAATTGCGTTTTCTCAATAAGAATTTCTTAGTACAGTCCGGGGTGAGAAATTTGGTGATATGACACCTCGGTGACTCGGAAAGCACGTAAACCCCAATAACAAGTTTATGAAGGTCAAATCCGGGAGGTTCTAGTGTCAGCTACATTTTTTTTTTGTGGTATACTTGGCTTCCACGCGGACTTAGTCGCAGGCATAGGCTAATCTCTACATTCGTAGTATAAAACAAAGTCGCTTCCCGCCGTATCCCTCTATACGCCTAAGTGTAGTTTAAAATATCTAAATCTTTTAAACTACGCAATGGATTTTAATGCGGTTGTCATCTATAGATAGAATGGTTCAAGAGGAAGATTTTTACGTACAGAACATTACGTTACAACCAACGAGAGCGGAGCAGTAACCAAAGACGTACCTAAACGCGTTGACACTGCGGGGTATAAACATAGCTAGCGTTGAATAATTTCATACTAAGCTTGGTTTAGTTGTCAACTGCTGACACTCCAACATAATGAATAATTTATGTACGTATGATTGTACATAGATCCACTGAAACTCCTGAACCTTTCTCGTAAACACTTGGCATGTCAAGTCAATTTCTGTGAAGCGTGTATTAATTATATTAAGGAAATAGATCGCGTGTGAGCGCGTGCGTGTATTGAAGGTAACATTTCCGTTTGAGGAAATTAAATGAAAATACATGGTTTAGTAATTATATGCTTAACGGGGTAAAGGTCGGATTAACTGTTCTCGAAATTGTCATATTCTAGGAACGCTTACTTTCGAATCTAAGGAGAATGTGGCAAAAATACTCCTTATTTATCTACATTCTTGGTAAGTTTTTGACGTTGATTGTCGCTGAGATAAGATTGCGACTAGATTTTGAATGTTTTTAATTATGAAATTGGCCTTAGGCTTGTAATTACTCTTGGCAGGGCAGGAGTACCAACTCATTTTATTTCTAACACAATATAACGTTGCACGTGTTGAGAGATCGGGAAATAATGTTGTATTGTAAGTAGTAACAAGTAGTGTGTAGTCCAATGGGCTCACATGGCTCATAGTCCGATGGGTCGGCAACCCGACAAAACCGGGGAAATCAGGCAAAGCACCAACGGCTTTACGTGTTTCCCGAGGCACAAGTTGACCCACCACCAACTTCCAAACTCCGGGCGTGCGTAGCGTAACTGGCGTAACGTAGAATTTTTTAAATGGATATACCCAATACCACTGTTTGCCCGACTCGGGGAATCGAACCCGGGAGCCCACGCTCATCGTCCGCGCATGCGGCCACAACACTAACAAGGTAAAAAAAAATAGTATTATAAAATTTGACTGTTAAAAAGTATAAAGATATTAAAATAATCAGCAAATAACCATAAAACTGTACGAAGCCAGCTAGTTACCTAAGTTCCAAACTTATTTACTTGACCTACCTACATTCAAAAACAACTTCAAGAAACAAAGTTAATTTAAATGAAAAATAAATAAATACTGGAAAGAGTTTGTAACTACATACTTTGTATTTGTTACTTAGGTACTCGAAAACAGTTTACAAATTCATAAACTGGGAACTGAGTTGTAAAGTTACAAACGAATTGTACATTCAAATGTCATGTAAATTGTACGAGTTGAACGCTCCTTTGTAAAAAAAGGAGTTCGCTTCACAGCCCCCCTAGCCAAGTCACAAACGATAAACGCATACGCTGAGTAGCATAGGCTTTAATAGATCTTCAACTTTATGTGCTTGGTTTTAAGTTGAAGATCTAATGAAGATTGCATAGCGTTTTCGTTCGTTCCAGTCGCTAACGCTTAGAAATCTTTAATAGATTTTCAACTTAAGGCTCTGGGGTATAAAGTTGAAAATCTTTTGGTACCTACCGAGCGTTTACGATTATCGTTTGTGACTTGGCTAGGGGGGCTGATCTATACGAATGAGAAAGCTGAGACACATGACGTTCTTTTTTCGGGTCTATACATACACATCATCACGCCTATATTCCCCGAAAGGTTAGGCAGAGGGGTACTAATGTACACCGACAGTTCGCCGGTACATTCAGGTCCCATGTTATAGGGGGTGAGCCTATTGCCATTCACCTAGCTCCGAGCTGCTACTGAGAATGATCGATCGAGTTCAATGTTCGAGTTGAGTGTTGAGGTCGATAATTTTAGATAATCCTTTTTTTTTCTTATAATTTTTGGGTCCAGTAGGTTGCCTGGTGGTATGTGTATCGCGGCGTTAGTAGCGTTGTTGTGTTGTTATGTTGTTATGTTATCTCCTCTAAAGTGCAGATGTGATGTAGAATTTCTGAAAATGATTATACGGAGTGTTCTTTTGCTTTTTTCCTTTGGTCTTTTCAAACTAGAGGCATGATTAAATTGCGATCGTTCCTAATTTGTAAAATTGTCTCCCAGGTTTGATCTGATTTTGTGATTTTAACGTTATTTGCAGATGGCATTAGTAGCCGGTTTTAGGCGTTTTTAACACAGGCAACAGTCTAAGTCCAGCCTTGGATGTAATTCTGTTGAAAAGGTGAGGATACACAAATAAAAATTTTCAAAGCACCAACATTTTTTTTTCTCCTATGATGGAGTTGAGCGACGCCTATTGCTATTTAGTACTGACCTAAGCATACAGGCTTTAATCAGAAAATGTACAGCATGTCTACCTGCAGCTTTACTAGTTAACATACTCGTACAGGTTAAACACACAAAAACATTGCAATGAACAACTTTGAAACGAAACGAACAAAGTTCAAATAAACATCGAAACAAAAACAATGGTGAGTTTCAACTAAGAGGGAGGGTACACGATACGGTATAAGCGCTGTAGTTATTAGCTGCGCTGTTGTCATGTTTATGAAATGACTGAAATTATGAATATCTTTTAAGCCTTTGTGGCCTGCATTTACTAGCAAACTAGCATGCTACTAGCATGCTCAAACCAATCAGTGCACGCGAAAATCAAAGTCACGTGAGCTTCCCGTGCTGTGATTGGTTTGAGCATGCTAGTAGCATGCTAGTTTAAAGCATGTGTATCAGTACCTATAACACCATAACTATTTTACCGCAAAACAGCGTTGCTGTGTTCCGGTTTAAAGGATTTGGATGCCGGTGAAAGAAGGTACAGGCACAAGAGTCATTTATCCCGGGGATGGCAACGCATTTGGAAGGCCTTTGGTATTGCAGATGTCTATAGGCAGAGGTGATCACTTAACATCAGGTGGTCTTGCTTGTTTGCCATGCAAGGATGTTTAAAAAAAAAGATAAATGTGTTCGGCTCAATTTAGGACTTTAAAGTGTAGTTAAGAGCTCTAAATAAATATGGTGCACTTAAAATTTTGGTGCAAGCAATAAAATTAATACAAATTTAATAAGGCTGAAGAGTTTTTTGTTTATAATTACTACTACTAAAAAATCTTTTCGTATGTGGTAGTTATATTCGTAAGGAATAGTATAAAGCTATATAATATCACGCTACAACACACGGAAGCGGAGCAGTAATCAGTAACCAAACGCGGGTGAAACCGCGCGGTTAAGCTAGTCAGGAATATATAAAAACTAAAACCTGTACTACCAGGAAAAATGTAAAAAACCCACGCGCTTCAAACTATCTCGTGTACCCGTCACTAACACGCTGTCAGTTTTTAATACCGACGTGTCACGACTCACGAGCGTGTCGACGAGATAATGAGTCGTCGTGTTTGTAGAGAGCGTACCAAAGACTAGCGTTTTATAGTAAACCACATGTCAGCTGTATCGCTTGAGGTACAAAAACCACCCTTAATGCTACGACATAAAAGCTCTGTAAATGTCAAGGTGCTCCCACACTGCAGTTAAAAAAAAGTTTTTTTTTTTAACAGTAATGCATTTTGTTACAAGTTTTTGGTATTACATTCTAGTAGGTATTGTATTCTTTTGAATTAGGCGAAAGGAGTATATAAGGATCGTAGCAGGTGGCGTTCCGTGGTTTCTGCTTACCCCCATGGAGAAAAGGCGTGAATATGTATGTACGGGACAATTTTGTTTAAAAATGTTTGAAAAAAAAGAAAAAAAAAAATATTATCTTTATTAACATGAAAATATTTCTTAACATTGTAATCAAAAGTTCGTATAGCAAAATGTGAGAATTTCATGGAAAAACCCAATAACACTTTTTGCTCGACCTGGGAATCGAACTCAGGACCTCTAGCCTAGCAATCGTGCTTAGGACCATGAGGTTAACGAGGCAGTTAACAATAGAATAGATGCGTTTTATTCGCTATGAGGTTGAGCGTGCGGAGTTTACTTATGTTTGTAAACATTTTTATCAGCAGTGTGGGAGCACCATTAAGTTGCCATGGACACGTGGTTGACTGAACAAGGTGATCTGTCCAGCGCAGCGCTTTGTGCAGCCTGACCCGTCCAGCGCTTTTGGCTGAATCGGCTGAAAGTGCACGTTAGTTGCGGTCGTAGGGATTATAGTGGCGTTCACTGGAAATGACGGACTCGTATATCTGTGGTTGTAACACTGGAGTTATGCTCTTGGATTTGTTCCACGTCAAAGGAAGGGAGATTAAAAATTGGTGACTGCTAAGCCTTTATGGGAATTGCTTATCTTGTTGCTTGCGGAGGAAGTTATTTGATGATTTCCCGTCTTAAAAAAAAAAAGGCTCGTAGCAGGTATCGTTCTGTGGTATTATGCCTACCCCCTTGGCCTTGCACATAGCCTAATTGTCGCATTTATATTTAAACAAAAATTCTTAAAAAAAAACTTAGACATTTCTACCACAGTTTCTACCTAGAAAGTACTTAAATAGATTCATAAGTCACTTAGATACATCAATAAAAATATTTCGTTTGTTTTCAAGATCCACTTGGATTATTATTACAATTGACATAATTCATAACTAAAATCAAACATAATTCTGTCTCTGTCAACTTCAAGAAGTTTGACAAGGATACAGTAATTTCCAAAATATGTTCAGCGCTAAAAAGTGATCCATAATGCAATTGGATCGAAATGGGTAAGTTATAGATGTACACATAGGTACGTTTGTGTGCATACATACGGCTTGCAACCATAAAAAAGCAAAATCACACAAGTGCATAAGGTAGGGGTAATACCGAAAGAAGTAAGCGATTTATGTTATTCTGCAATGCTATTATGTAAAAATCTCCTTCGGTGAATTAAGCCTAATGTGAGCTTGAGGTTTACTGATATTCCACCAAATGCAAGGGAAGGACAGCTCACCTGATGTTCATTTCAACTTTGCATTGGATTCCTTTCCTACCGGTTTTGAGTTACGTATAATTTTGAAATATAGTTATTTAACGGAAAACTGACCTCAGATATTAGTGTGCTTATCTCATCTACAAAATTTCATCGACTATTATTATTGACTAGCTTTTGCTTGGGACTTTGTCAGTGTGAATTTTAGTACAGGTGACAATTGTTTTAAGTGAATTATGAGCTTTCAGAACGTAATGTAGCTTCCTATTACCGAATTCATTTCCAGGATCGGACCAGTAGTTCCAGAGATAAGCAAGTTCAAACAAACAACGAAATATAATATTAACTATAGATTGATTGATAGCATTCATTAATAAGTAATTAACCTCAATATGGCGTTCTGTGCCCCCATTTTTTTTTTACCGATGGGAAATCATCAAAGAGCTGCCCCAGCCCTACCCCCATGGGAAAAAGGCGTGAGTTTATGTATGTATGTAACCTCAATACTACAGAGTTTGAAGCACACTATCAGTAAAACCCCCTGAACCTTTGGCACGGATCTTCGGAAAGCTCTTCACAAGCGGATCACCCGCTATCACTGGGACCTACCCCTCCCCGTCCATGCTATTGTCAAAGCAAACACTGAAACATTGATTGTGAATGTGCAGCGCTCTGCCGCATCATGTAATGCTCGGCTTTCATTCTTATACACACACTGATATACCATGTTATATGTATGGTCTAGTTTTATTTAGGGCAGTAGTGTTTGAGTTTTTTAAAGTTTTCCCACAGGCGAAAAGTGTTATTGGGTTTTCCATTAGGAATTTCTCAGTGGCAGCTCAGAGTTTGGAACCTGGTTGTGTGATGCCCCCGTGCCTCGGCAAGCACGTTAAGCCGTTGATTTTGGCTGTTATTCGTAGATCTTTGATCTTTGAGAAGCCAAGAAGTCTGACAACCAGTGTTACCAAGAGGTGTCGTGTTTTTCAGTAACTAGGTTGTGGAGGTCAGATAGGCAGTCGCTTTATGGTATTCAGTTACATCCAGTTACACTAGAAGTCGACTCCGACATAGTTGGGAAAAGGCTATGCAGATGATGTCTTATAACTTTTTTGTTGGTGTTATCCTTTTAGTTATTGCTCATTTTCCGTTAAACGTACCGTGATGTTTAACGTATAAACCTTCCTCTTGAATCACTCTATCTATATTAATGAAAACAGGCAGTGCAGACAGACAGACGGCGGGATGCAACTTTGTTTTATACTATGTAGAGATTTATTTGGTGTATAAGAAATAATATTCTATTCCGTAAATAATCTCAGTATGAATTCCAAAAGCTCATTTAAAAATCTAATATTTTTATCAAAACAACATCCAGTAACTGGTAACATCCAAGTTCGCAACAAAGTAGTGGTATAAAAGAGACTGGAGCGACCACCTAGATATTAATATTGTGTTTATTGCAAACACAGATACCTTGGCTCGGGTGAAAGCGACTACATTTGCATTTTTACCGTTTACTGTAAGATTTTAGGGTTCAGTGAGAGAAAATAATGATGTTAAGAAATCTGTACAAAGTGTAAACATAATATCTATTCCTAACCTTTTGTTGTACTACGGTAAATTTTTTAATCAGAGGTAAACATGATTTATTGATAAATAAAAATAATAATATTAGCCTATAAAAATGTGCAGGCAAAAGGCCTCTTCTCATACACAGGAGGCACTAGCATTGATCACCACGCTTGTTTAAAGTGGATTGGCGATTTCAAACTTAAAAGTCCAGGTTTCCTCAAAATCCGTCCAGGTTTCCGTCACCGATGTCTGTAATGTCCATGATATACTTAGAAAGGCCTGCAACCTTAAGACCTAAATAAACGACAGGTCATGAGATTAACTGTAACATTTTAATTATATTTAGGCACTTTGGTTGTGACATACAGTAATAGACATTGTATTCTTGTAAGTCAACTATTTTTCCAAGTGAAGTCGTATGCATTTATAGATACGCTCCACGTGGCTTTGCGTTGCTATATAATGAAGCTCATATTGTAGTGACGTGCTCAATTTAGTGGCATTTTAGAGCAGATTCTTTCATAATAAAAATGAAACTACATTTTAGTATTTCGTGTAGTTTTAAAAATATTGAGTCATCACGTACACATAAAGCTTCGTTCTGAAATATAGATTAACAAATTTATACATAACATAAAAACAAAGTAGTAATATTAGTAGAGTTCTTTGTAAAAAAACTACTACCACCATACCTATTTCTGCCCCAAAGCAGCGTTGCTGTGTTCTGGTTGTTTGGTGGTTTGGGTTTGGGTGCCGGTGTAATTACGGGCGGCACATGAAACATTTCAACTTTGCCTCTGGGACGGCAACGCATCTGGCATTTGCAATGCCTCTGGTGTTGCAGATGTCTATCGTCTTTTTTTTTACTGGCGGGAAATCATCACATGAGGTGTCAGACTTTTACTGACTAAAACCCATCCTTGTTCCTTCTTGTGCCCTTTGTGTTCCGGGGGCGCGGTATCTCTTTCAAACAACCCGCAGCCCCGGCGGGCATCGGCCCTTAGTGGCCCCTCCGAATGTTTGCTGACATCTCTTTGAGACAAACATGAACGCGCGACTAGTTGACGTACAGACGGTGAGCTACCCATTGCTCGCCGTCCACAGACCCGCAGATGTCTATAGGCAGCGGTGACTACTTAACATCAGGTGGGCCGAGGGCATGCTAGCCATCCAATGACATTAAAAAAAATATTCGAACAAAAATGTTCCAGAAAGGTGCGTAGGTGTTGTTATTCGTTCATTTACTCGCTCTTTTTGTCGTTTGTTCATTAAAAGGCTTCTAAAGTCACTGCGGTGTGGGTGTTAAAAATCAAATTCTAGGAACCTTTCAAGTTGGCTTCATGTTATATTCAACGTTGTTTTTGGTGCTGAACAATTTACAAAGGCTATTTTAGTACACCAAATAGAAATAGCTACACATATTTAGATTGTGTTGTTTGTCATAAGTAATCTTATTTCAAACAAAATAATTCTATCTGTTGGTTTGAATAAACTAAAAATATTTTTTTCAAAAAGGTTCGTTCTCTTTTGTTTATTAATTTTATTGTTTTCTTCTATTCTATTTGTCTATGACGACTGTATTGTCAATGTCAAAAGTCAATTGGAATAGCAAGTGTGTGAGAGGGAGAAAACCCTTATAGATATTGTTATCGTATAAAGGGGCGCGTGTTAAGCCAATCTGCCAAGAAAACTGGGCAAGTCACAAGTCACAGAATTGATAAACTTTTTATAAATTGTCTAAACATGATTCCCCCATAGATTTTCTATAGCAATAACAAACTGTGACGTCGTTTATTTGCTAACTTAGTTGTCTAATTAAAGATCAGTTTCAAAGCAACTAAAAATCAAATTTTACGGTCAATTAAACATTTATCGGGTATTTAGTGCTAAAATAGGTAAAGTGTCTTTTTAGAGAAGTTATATCTTGAAATTATAAGTGTCTTCTACACAATTAGGAAATCTTGCTGGTTTTTCAGTTTCCCGTTAAATACATCCCTAATAGCAAATAAAACGACTAGGCGCTGTTAAAAATCGATAAAAAAAATTTACGTACGGAATCCTTTGCAAAAATGTTGTTAGACACCACTACTTTTTATGCCCATAATGTCTGCATGAAATTTCCGCTAGGTGCTACCATTGTTGGACTTCCTGTGCTCGGAGCAGACAAAAATGTACTTACGTCACACGAATGGCGAACATTTTAAAACGTTTTCATATGCCTCGGAGGTACGAAAAATTAGGAGTCACATTTGGGAACGTGAATGTTGGGAAAAGTTGGATAAAAGATAAGATGGGATTTCTTTATTTGTTTAAACATACATACATTCTATCCTAATTCCTAGTTAATATTTTAAATGCGAAATTTTGTGAGGATGGATGGATGTTTTTTACTGAATCCTGCGTTCTGATTTCATAAATGTATTTTATTTTAAAAGCGACTAGCGAACTGCTACTTCGCTACTTCTACCGTGTGGCTTAATTCGACCGCGAAAAGTTACATCTTTGGTCACTGATTCGCTCTCGTGGGTCGTAGTGTGATGGTATATAGAATATGTTACTCAGGAATAATGTAGATTGGTGGTGATAATTGGTGAAAAAATGGTTTGAATCGGTCCAGTAGTTTCGTAGCCTATTCAGCACAAACAAACAAACCAAAAATCTTTCCTCTTTATACGTATACATATATTAGTATAGATGTGAAACTAAATCTTAGCAAAATAACGTTAATTATTTAAAAAAACAGTGAAATCTTAGAAACATCTTCTTTTTAAAGTCGGTTAAATAATTCACTCCAACATTCTTTCACCTCAGTAAAAAAATAAAACAAAAGAACGTTAAAATATCTCTGTTATTTGACCCGCCAGCTATTCTTCGAGAATTGTCATTAATTCTCCGGCTCGTATAATAGGCATTCGAACAAATACCCAAGAATGCCCAAGATAGACTATTAATATTTGGACAATTACAATTATATCTTGAACTGAAATAATTATTTTCAAGATCCCGTTGTTCATTTTGTTCCAGATAAAATATGTATTTAATTTGTTTGGGACAAATATTTTGTTCTGAAAAACAGGTGGGAGATTACAGAGGATTTTTAGTCTTCAATTTTGATTAGAATTATTTATTCTTTGTTTCTAATATTTGTTGAGGACAATATTAAAATTCAGCTTCAAAAGCCTAGTGGTCCGAAGCAAGGCTACTAGCTACGCTACAGGTCTTGGGTTCGTCTCCCAAGTCGAGCAAAGCAAAATGTTATTGGGGTTTTCTATAAAACTCTCAGTAGCAGCACGGAGTTAGGATTTGTGCCCGGTTAATGGCAATAGGCTCGCCCCTATTACATGGGACCTAAACATACCGGCGAACTGTGGGTGTACATTGCTATACCTCTGTGTAACTCTTCGGGGAATACAGGCGTGATGGTATGTGTTAGTAAAATATATAAATAGGGTGCAGTGATAGATTACACGGGAGATGATACTTTAAGTTTAATTCTGCCCATTCTGAGTAATCAGCATTCACAGCACTATGCTGGCTAGCTCGATGGCCATTAACCTGGCATAAATATTTCGAGCTGCTTCTAAGAATTTCATAGAAAAACCCAATAATACTTTGCTTCACTTAAGAATCGAACTCTGACGCGGAAGAAATGATTTGTGTGTGTTTGTTTCTGTCTTTCTGGCTAAAACCCATCCGTGTTTCTCCTAATGCCCTTTGCGTTACAAAGCCAAGGCGTCTCTAAAAAAAAAATTTGGAAAAAATCTGCAATCCTAGTAGATTACTGCAACCTATGCAGTTATATTGACGCATACTTCAAAATAAACTTCACTATACCCAAGTTATAATCGACAAACACATTACCTCACAATTTACCGACCAGACAATGAACCTCCTTCAATGGGCAAACCTTCGGGCAAACATTTGAACAGGCATTCATTCCTATCCTTGCATTATACGGAATGTAATTATACTGGGAGGAGTCCGGGAATCACAATCAGATTGAATGAGTGAGTGAGTGAGTGAGTCAATGAGTGAGTGAATGAATGAAAATGTTTGGGAAGTTTTGATGGATTTCTCAATTAGATTTTAACGATGCTTGAGATTTTTTTAACGGTTTTTTATTGAGATATTTTATATTTTTATGTTTTTATTACTTTACAAATGCTTTATACTTTATTTATTTGTGTAGATTGAATAAAACTGATTGTAATACTTACAACATACATACACACCATCACTTCTGTATTCCTCGAAGGGTAAGGCAGAGGTGTAACCAATGTCCATCCACAGCTCGCCAGTCTGTTTAGGTCTCATGTATAAGGGGCGAACTTATTGGCATTAACTGTGCAAAAATCCTAACTCCGAGCTGCTACTAAGAATTTAATAGAAAAACCCAATAACACTTTTTGCCCGACCTGGGAATCGAACCCAGGACCCCTTGCTCAGCTGTCGCGCTTGCGACCACGAGACCAACGGGGCAGTTAACCAACAGATTGTATCTGCAACAACATCAACAGGTTCGTTACACAAAGCAATTAAGTTATTGATGTGACGTCATTGTTTACTGACGCACATTACTGTAGGAGTCCATTATGTAATTGATTTGTAATGGGGTCAATGAAGTGTGTGTAGATAGCGCTTGCAGATTCCGGGAATTGTAAACAGTTAAATGATAATTGTGCGTGTGAATTGCATGAGCATCTGGTAGTTGGTTATAAATGACACATACAAGGTTCATCGTTAGTCAAAGTCAAAGTCAAAAATGTATTTATTTCAGTTAGACCATTAAAGGGTACTTTTAATCGCCATTTTTTGGCGCAACACGTTCGAGAGGCAGAGGTGAAGTGTATTTCGCCGGTATGTTTAGGTCTCATGCAATAGGGGCGAGCCTATTGTCACCAACCGGGCACAAATACTAACTCCCAGCTGCTACTTAGACTTTCATAGAAAAACCCAATAGCAATGTTTGCTCAACCTGGGAATTGAACCCAAGACCTTCGTCGCGGTTAACATCACTAGTTCAACGAGTCAGTTACTTCTAAAATCAGCCTTTTCTCTGCCTTCAAGCGGGTACTTGCATAAATCTAGCACACATAATCTGAAAAACGCCAAGTGCGAGGGTGAATCGCGCACGAATGGTTCCGTACAAAAAAAACCACATTTGTTGTATGGGAGCAACCCTTAAATATTTGTTTTATTTTTAATTAATTATTTATTTTTAAAATAAATAAATATTCTGTGGATATTTCAAGTGTTTACCTGTTGCCGTTATCAATATTTAAAGCAAAAACGAACAGCAACAACAGAAAAAATCTCGGAAATTATCTGTGAAAATTTAATCGGTCTAACTATCACGGTTCATGAGATACACCCTGGTGACAGACAGTCGGACAGCGAAGTCTCAGTAATAGGGTCACGTTTTACCCTTTGGGTACGGAACCAAAGAGTCGTGCTACAAATGAAAGGAGACGACGTCATAATAGCATCGTCTGGCTGAACTTAGTTGTGGCGCGCAAGTTCTGAAGTGTGCAATCAACGCGCGAACTTCGGCTTTGTAGGTCGGACATAATTTGTCTCATCTTTTCGTGGAAGGAGTCTGAGAGAGTAGAACTAGAAATAGACAAGGTCCTTCCAAATGAAGCTTTACTTATAAATTCAATCTTTGGTAAAAAATAAATGGTAAATAGTAAATGTTTATTATAACATTTCAACAACGTAAAATGGCTCTTATTGCAGCGAGTTTAGGTTCATTATGCGGAGTATTACGCTCGCGAGGTTTCGTAATGTTAATAATGAAAAAAACTAATTAAAATGTATTTTACTTATATGAATAAAAAAAAAATGTATTCGATCTAAGTGTATTATAATCCATTCTTCCTCAATTACTTACTTTAATATTATTAATGTAAAAATAACTCTGTCTATTTGTTTGTTACGCTTTCACTTTCACGACTAAACCACTGAACCGATTTTGATGAAATTCGATACGGGGTTAGTTTCAACCTCAAGAAAGGACATAGGCTGCATTTTATTCCACAACTTTGTCTGACATTGTAAGATAAAAATGTGTAAAACTTATTTACCTATAACATCTTATAAACAGCAAGGAAATGCAACAAATTATAATTCTGACAATTTGACACACCGGTAGACTTTCTGCCTTCATAAGAAAAGAGGTCTTTAAGTCATTATCTTAAGGTCGGAAATCGGTTACTTCGTTTTGCGTAATTACGTCCTTTTCTGTTATGACGGCGGACTTCTCCAGTTTATTTATTCCATAAACTAGCTGTTGCCCGCGGCTTCGCTCACGTGGACCTAAGTGATACTTAACTAATTAAGTATTGAATACTATGTCATCATAATCTTCCCAGGATGTCGAATGGTTGCTAAGGAGTAACTTTTGTGGGTTTTAGGAATTTGACTGTAGACGCCTGGAGTCTGGATTTGTGCCCGGTTAGCAATGGGCTTACGCCATACCTGGGACTAAAACATATTTGGCGTAAGGAGCCATAGGCTTTCGAAAATACTATTTGATGTGATTTACTTAGTTTTTCTTTCTCGAACCATTGAAAAGCATCTTTAATAGGTACTGCTTTAACAACCTCACACTGTAGCTTGGATCGGTCTAGTATCAAGACCGTAGAAATGAATCTGGTAATCAGAACAACTGCCAAGATAATCTGAGCTTCGTGTTAAAACCAAATTAATAAAATGGTTTTGGGAGAAACTATGGACAGTGAGCAAGACTTATGAAAACGCTAAGCAAAGTTTTACCTCTCAAATTACCCTACATCTTTTGCAGAATGACGGTAATGTAAATAATGTATTTCCATTTAGAAGTAATTTTTAAATCTAGTATAATTCTTCTGTTTACAGTACCTACCTATTAAAAGAAAATCTATATGCAATGCATGATACATGATTGATGCATGATTCTACATGTATCCTAAGAACTTGAAGTCTGTGAGACATTCAACGGCAAAAAATGACTGTTAAAGAATTTTAAATGGGTGAAATTGATTTTGGTACACTTTCTGTAGTTGCATTTTTTTTTCTGTTTTGCTATTTTAATAGAAATCCACTTTTTTGGTAGCGTAACTCAGTCCAGACAGTAAAATGTTACACACAAAACGTTTGCAGATAAATCGTCCAACACTTGTATGAAGTGAAGTGTCGAGGTTGGTAGGCCCACGGGCTGCGAACCCTATTTTTTAAGCCTAGTAAGTTATCAAATTATTTCTGCCGCTCTGGCGGAAGGGACACTGGCCCGGTAGGGCCAGTGCCTACCAGGGTTGTGGAATTTGTTTGAAAGAGTTACTGCGACCTTGGAACGCAAAGGGCATCAGGATAAACACGGATGGGTTTTAGTCGGTGAGACACTCCCTTGCGCTCCGCCCAGAGCGGAGGAAGTCATTTGATTATTTCCCATCCTTAACCCATTTAGATTAAGTAAAATAATTGAGGGTAGTGGTCCAATTTTTAAGTTATGGTTGTCTTTTTTCACTTATTTTAATAGTAGATAGATAGTGCTACAAAATCATAGCCATTTAAATGGGTAAATCCAGTAGTCTAACCTTTTATAAGTACAGGTAGGTACACCTTTTCCCTTTTTTTGGGTTTGCGTGTGACTTTTTTGTCTTATAAGTAGGTGTGGTTTGTATAATTTACATATTTACGTTTAAAATAAAGCCTACTCAACCGTCTTGCGACTTATATCTGCAAAGAAATCGTTCTTGGAAAAGTATCTATTTGAGTACAACGGACGTATTCATACAACAATAGCACTTTTTGCCAGTTTTCTGTAATAATGAGTCCGAACTGTTTTAACATTTCCAATCATTACAATGACCTAGAGGAAGCAGTTCATGCCTGTCTAAAACATACTGACAGGGTCGGTGAGTACGACTTGGCAGTCACACCACCAGAACCGAGCAATAAAGAAAGTACCGAAGATAACCTTATTTGCCGCATCTTTGCTACGGGATGTGCCTGGTAATATAGAGGGGACGACACGATAACAACAGCAGCGATGATAAGCCAGATCCGCTAGTGCAGCGTAACTGTTCTCCAAAATACTCTTCTACAACCGAAGATAAAACTAATGTGCTAGACAGACAGAAACTGGTAAAAGAACGGCTTGGAGATCTTCACAAACATTTGGAAGATTTTTCGATGAAAAAGTAGGTGTTGAATTTATATCAAGGGCCATGCCACCACAAATATTTCGGGATGTACGGGTAAAGAAGTAGTGGTGGGTCTGACTTACCTACATGGTATGATATGGCTCTTGCAAAGTCACAGCCGTTGCATGGAGCAACTATTGTTGAGCTGTTCCGTAGCAAGATACCATTTCCGCAGAAAAATCTTACATAATGTGCGACCTTCGTCTTCGTTGATCTCAGATTTGCCTCAAGATGGAGCAGGACGCTATTCACAAAAGCTATAAAATCCATGAATATGCATTTTATTTAACGCAAGAGTACGCTGGTAATGTAAAAAGTGCCTAAAACAATGTTTGTGGAAAATCATGTTTTGAAAATGTTCACCTGTAATACGCCGTTGTACCCAATTGTGTTCAGCCCCCTTCAAAGAAGTCTACTTGTTATTATTATTTATTTGGTTTATAAACAACCATAAAATAAACGTTTCGTAAAAATGTAGCTATCCTTTTCATTGTAGAAAGAATAATTCAATTCGCGTAATAATATACAGCCATGTGTTGGCCCAACATTTAAAGACTATTTTGACAAAATTAATTTTGAAGAGTCAAACCAACAGAAATTCTTTTACAGTACGTATATTTCCCGCTCTACTCGTTCCCACACCTATTCGTTTTCTTTCTTTCGATGAATAGTTTTGACTTCAATGCTGTTTTATTTGTGACTATGTATAGACATAATTTTTTAAATAATAAAAGATTTGGAAAAATAAGCTAGTTAAATGTTATGGTATAAAAATGCCTACTTCTGTTTTATTATTGTTTGGAAGTCCACTATCATTCAAAAATAAAATAAAAAAAACGCAAAAAGTAAAACACTTATTGGGGACCGAACTCAAGCCCAACGACTCAGAAGGCGGTTGTCGAACCATTAGACCACATGCTTCGATGGAAAGTGTTCTAAAATAGCCGTTCTAGTTTGCCATGATTTACTGTTTAGCTCCTTGAAGGTATAGCGTGATAATAAATATTTCAGCAGTTCAATCCTCAGCTATCTAAAGCATTCTTATATTGTTTCTCGTCTTTTTACAAAAACCCGTCGTAATCTGTAGGAAAATACAATATAATGCAACATTACTCATCCCCTAAAGCAGATAGCGTGATAGTTTATAGCCTACGGCAAAATTTGGCCCATGTGGAATATATATACTAAAATTTAAAAGAATCTGTCCGGCAGTATTTGCGTGATGCGTTCACAAACAAACAGACAAACAGACAAAAATTTTAAAAAATATATTTTCGGCATTAGAATCTTTCCCCGACCTCGTTGCAATCACTCTTTTCCAAAAATATTAAATGTACAGTTTTGACATCGCTACGATTTTATTATATGTATAGATGTTTAACAAGATATCTTCTGGAGTGGTTGTTCTTATCAGAGACGAGTTTAAACAATAAACAAGCGAGCATCGTACAACGAATTGCATTTAAACATTCATCTTGTTTTGTCAACTGCATGGAGTAAAGGTGCAGCCGCACTAGCGTTACTGTGACTTGAACAAAAGTTTGAGTTCCTTGTTTTTATAAAAAAATGTTCTTTCTCATTTTGTTATTAATAAATAACAATTACCGCATTAATATTGCCTTATTTTGAAAAAAAAATTCGTCGGTTATTGAAATAAAAATGAAAAAGCTATTCAATAGAAAGTGTAACATCTGCACGATATAAATACATGAAAGAGCAGACTTTTAGTAAGTAACCTGCGAAATATTTAAGGTTTAATGGGTTTAAAAGCATGTAAAAACGTGTGTCATGATGCCATAGTATATTTTAAATCTCTGTCAGTAAAAAGCAGCCTATATGTGTCCCACCGTAGCTCAGGGCAAAGGCATCTTCTCATGCAGAGAAGGAACTAGTATTGATCACCACGCTTGCTCAAGGTTAATTCGAGGTTTCGAATTCGTGATGTTTAGGACAAACTTAGGTAATACATATTAATTGACTGCCCCGTTGGTCCCGTAGTCGCAAGTGCGACTGCTGTGCTAGGGGTCCCGGGTTCGATTCCCAGGTCAAGCAAAAAGTGTTATTGGGTTTTTCTATGAAATTCTCAGTAGCAGCTCGGAGTTTGGATTTGTGCTCGGTTAATGGCAATAAGCTCGCCCCCTATTACATGGAACCTAAATATACCGGCGAACTGTGGGTGTACATTGGTAAACCTCTGCCTAACCCTTCGGGGAATACAGGCGTGATGGTATATTTTATATTTTTATATTTTTTATATTAATTGAAAAGTCACATTGGTACTTTCCCGGTATCGAACCCACAATCCCATCTTTGAAAATTAATCGACCACATTCCTACTCTATCTCCACTGTCTTTTATGCAGCATTTAACTAATGCGGCCGAACCTTTACTGCTTAGTATGCGACGCACTCCTGATAATAACTTGCTTTACACAAAGTTTCACTTGTAATAATGTTAGATATGCTTCACTGGTGTATTTATACCGTTTCTCTGTACTCCTGACTGTATTTGTTAGAACTTGGAACTTTATATGCAGTTCTAAGCTATTCAAGGATTATACTAGACAATGCATACCATCACGCCTGTATTCCCTCCGAAGGGTATAGCATAGCATAGCATAGTTTTTTTTTAAATCATTAGATGGCAAGTCGACGACCCACCTGATGTAAAGTAGTCACCGTCGCCTATAGATATCTGCAATACCAGGGGCCTTGCAGATGTGTTGCCATCGCAGAGACAAAGTTGAAATATCTCATGTGCCTGTAATTACACGGGTGTGCCTGTAATTCCTATCAAACAGGAACACAGCAACTGTACTTTGTAGCAGAAATAGGTATGGTGGTAGTACTTCCCCGGACGAGCTGCTTCAAGAAGAGCTCTATTACTATTAAGGCTGGTACAAGTAGCTGTGAAAAAATTCCGGTTTTAGAACGAAAAATTTGTCTGACAAATTGTCAGCGCGCGTAAGCTTGTGTGATTGGTTGAACTGAACTGTCAACAACCAATCATAGCAGATTACACGCGCTTGACATTTGACAACTTGTCACATTATTCTTTTGTTCTAGAACCTTGTTAATGACGTAATCTATACTGTCATCAATACTTGTATTACCAAATTCTGGGCCGCGATAATAATATAAAATATTATAGTTTGTCATTGAAGCGTTAAGAAGAAGAATATTCGTAATATTTCGCTAATAAGAAGCTACTTTAACTGCCTCGTTGGTCTCGTGGTCGCAAGTGCGACTGCTGTGCAAGGGGTCCCGAGTTCGATTCCCAGGTCGAGCAAAAAGTGTTATTGGGTTTTTCTTTGATATTCTCAGTAAATATGGGTTGATATTTTTGGAATAAGATTTT
This sequence comes from Caradrina clavipalpis, assembly GCA_932526535.1. Lineage (NCBI taxonomy): Eukaryota > Metazoa > Arthropoda > Insecta > Lepidoptera > Noctuidae > Caradrina > Caradrina clavipalpis. The sequence continues at coordinate 2,356,287 of OW052101.1, forward strand.
CATGATTTTTGTTTTTTGCCTCGTTAGCCTAGTGGTTCTAAGCACAACTGCTACACTAGAGGTCCTGGGTTCGATTCCCAGGTCGAGCAAAAGAAGTTATTGGGTTTTTCTATTAAATTCTCAGTTGCAGCTCGGAGTTTGGATTTGTGCCCGGTTAATGGCAATAGGCTCGCCCCCTATATATTACATGGGATCTAAATATACCGGCAAACTGTGGGTGTACATTGGTATACCTCTGCCTAACCCTTCGGGGAATACAGGCGTGATGGTATATATATGTATATATATATATATATATATATATATATACATATATATAAGAAGCTACTTTATGTATAAGAGCTGCATTCGTTTTAGTTGAATAACTATCACAGTTCATGAGATACAGCCTGGTGACAGACGGACGGACGGACAGACAGACAGACGGATAGCGCAATCTTAATAATAGGGTCCCATTTTACCCTTTTGGGTAAGGAACCCTAAAACAAATACTGATTTTAAACTTTTTATATTTTTATCGAATAACCTTTTTATTATTATTTGTGTGTACAAATAACCTGCGTAAAATAAATACTTTTTCTTTCTTTCTTTTCTTTGTTCTTTCAACTCTTTTATGTGTGTTGGCTCTAATGTAAATACGCATTCGTATTTCTTTGAAAGGTCATTTCAGATTCGTTTGTCCTCACGTAACGCGATCTTCTAAGAAAAAGAAAAAGGTCAGAGACGCTGTTGTCTTTGTTTCATTTGCTTATTCTCGGAGCTAGAAATTTATCGAAATATGAATATTTTATAAATCATTTGACTATGTTTTATAAAAATACTAGTCTATTATTGTCGCACTGCAGGACAAAGGCTTCTTCTTATACACAGAAGGCATAAGACTTGCAATCAATATGAATCATTAGCATCACCACGCTTGCTCTAGATTAGCGATATCAGGCTTGTATTAATTATAAGACGAATGTGAATTTTTCAAGTCATAAATCTCTTTCTAAGATTGTGGATATCATTGATATCGGTGATGAAAAACATCTTCCATGAGGTTTTCCATCACTTGAAAAAGTCACATTCGTACTTACCGGTACGGATCCCGTAACCTTATGCATAAGAGACGGACGCCTTAACCATTAGGTTATCACAAGATTAATCTGCCTAACCCTTCGGGGAATACGGCTTGGCCCTTGATGGTATTGCATTATAAGTTACTAATACCCCAATTGAGACCACTTGAGATTGTGTTGATTGGAGACCACGCACCGGCAAGCGCAGCGTAGGACGTCCACCCACAAGGTGGATGGACGACCTGATTAAGACCGCAGGAAGACGCTGGATGCACGCCGCTTCCAACCGGTCTTTTTGGAAATCTATGGGGGAAGCTTATGTCCAGCAGTGGACGTCCTGCGGCTTATATGATGATGATGATGATGATGATGATGATGATGAATACCCCAATTATTAACATCTATAATAAATGACAATTCTATTTTTTTTTCTATCCCTTCTCTTGCTTCATCCATCCATTCACGAGCGAAACTAAAAATCCAGTTTCAAGTAAACTGCTGGTATTTCGTCAGGTGTCCACACACTCAGTAGAGACCACGTCGTGAAGTTTTCCGTGCAACTCGGACAGCTGACGCCGCCCGTCCGAGTTGACGTCCTGTGTTACTTACTCGTCTCAAGTTTGGGAAATAAATTGGATTGGACCGCTGACGCCACTGTCATTGAGAAGAAAAATAGCTGCTGTTTTTGAGAAATTTTGACTTTGTGGTGACGGACGATTTTTTAAGGTAGGCCAAAAAGCGTCAACCCACATTCTCTAAAAAAGAAACCCACTAACACATTGCTAGACCTGGGAAATGAACCTAAGACCTCTAGCGTTACAGTCGCGCTTAAGACCACTAAGCTACACGTTCTCAGCTCACTTATGTAATATTTTCAGCGTATGTATTAAATTGTGTTATTTTCGGTTCAATGCTTTGTTACATTCTCACTACAACATACAGTCCACTTCTCCTGTGTTTACCCCACCCCTCCCCCATCTCCTCCCCTCCTCCTATGAGTCTTCTTCTTTATCGTGTGGGCAGTAATGTCTGACGACCCCACACACCCTAGTGTCAGAGTTTCTAAACCGCCTCAAGGGCCTCTGAGATTACCGATGTCAGTGATGTCCAAGATAAACTTAGAAAGTACATGTGAATTAGAAAAAGTCACATTGGTACTTGACCGTGCCCAGTTGCGAAGTGCATGAGAGGCGGGTGCCTTCACCACTGGGCCATCACGACATTAATCTCCTGTGTGTGCATGCTATACTATGCCTCTGAGACAATTATTTTGTCCGATATTCCTTTACCAAACTATTGGGTTAGACTCTGCTTTTGAGTGCAAGCTAACAAGATGTGGATGAATACTTTGTATGGGGCAACTGCTATTGGAGCTCCACAATCCAATTACTGCGCAAACCTCATATTCTGTGGTTAGGTTGCTTTGAAGGTTGCTAAGAAAGACATGGTGATATTCGTCCTGCACATCAGTATCATGCTCTCACGTCGAATTAAGATATTTTCTTTTTTTTATACATATTTTCGTCTCACTGGGAATTTCACCTGTATGTTGTATTTGCTTGCGACTTCGTCATCGTAAATATCAGTTCTGTTTAAAATTCAATCATAATTCGAAAGACACGTGGCGCCATCTATTATCATAAAAAATATTATTGTTTACTTCGGGAACAGTACGTTTTTTCGAGATTCCGTTTCTGTACACTTGAAAAAGTTTTTGCAAAATTTCAGGATGTTCGGTTCAGTGGTTTAGGCGTAAAACGATAACAAACAAACTTACTTTCGCATTTATAATATTAGACAGGATTATATGTTTAGTATAATCTTACATTCTCCAACTAGACCAGGAATCTGTAGGCCATACAAGTATTTGTCCCGTGCGGGTATCGAACCGTAGCAACCATAGTGGTTTCGTAGCAAGTGTAAGGAATGTCGTAGCAGCGTAGCGGTTTACGTAGCACACATAAACATAGAAGTTATACGAAACAGAATTTATCTCTGTCAGATACTGTATAGGCCATCCATACAAACCGGATGAAGAATGTATCCTGTACATCTGAATCTCTAAACAAAATTTCAGCTGAAAGCAATAACTTTGAAATGCTTAATACTTTTTTTTCGGCAGTTAATTAAGTCTTAATTATAACAAATGTATTAGGAGAAAGATATATTTTACGCAGTTGTTTCTATGTGTGCAGTTTATTGACACCGATGATTTTTTACTAAAATGTTTCTTAACTTTATAATTAAAAAAATGTTGCTATGCGGTTTTTTAACACCAAAAGAATCCGTGCACCCTTCCCGTAACACAGTGTATTTATTTTTGGTCAGACTTTTACAAAAATCCACGAAAAAACGAAAAATAACTTCCCATGCAGCGTCCATTAAATTTAATAAAGCACCTAATATTAACCTTTTCCCTCTAAAATTATAATCAACATAAAGCCTACACCTGAAAACGCAAAGCAAATTAACATTATTAAAATGAACATCTCATACAATTTAAATTGTGCCGGGTACACACTAAATCACTGTGTTTGGTCGCCCGAGTATTTCTTGGTGAAACTTTATTTCTTTAGAAAATACTTTAAGCAACATTAAATCATGGAGACCGGCTTTATTTAATTTAAACGTGTTGCTTTATGATGAGAACTGTTGTTTTCGGAGGGGGTGTGAGTTAGAGGAGGGAGCGGGAGCGTTTTTTTGACTGTAAGTATTTCTTACGGAAACGTGCTAAATTTTTGTAAAATAAAATTATTGTTAAATCATAAGGATTTATTTAATCATTTGTGGATAACGTTGTAAGTAGTGTATTGGTTAACACTATTATTAAGTTCTAACTTATATGTGCTTACTCGTATAATTACACTGCTGTTTGTTGTCCCTAAATAAGAAAAAAAAAAATTAAGGAACATAAATGCTGACATGATTCTCTTAAATGACGGCATGGTTGGCTGGGCAATTGGCTGCTGCGCTGCGTGTTGCGGGTTCGATTCCTGCGTTGAGCAAATATTGGATGGCCCACAGGTAGTTGTTCCGGGTCTCGCTGTTTTTTTTTTATGTGAGTTTATAGGTTTGTAAAACGATGCAGGAGAAATTCCTAGATTGCAGCGACGTTTAAAAAAATAAAATGTTTTTCTTTACCCTATTTTATTTTATTTATTCTTTAAGATACTCTGGTCTTTTTTGTAATTCTACGTTTCTTTGCATAAAATAGTTTGCCATCCAACGCTATAACTTTAAATTCTTATAACTTGTACCACACTTGGTCAATAAAATTATTCTATTTTTAATTTTGTCATAAAGCTGCAATTACGAGACAGTTTGCAGAATTAAACAAGCGATTGTGACCACTCTTGTAATTACCGTGTTAGCGCGATGTTACTTTATCTTTCTATTTTAGTAACTGACGGAGAATAATTAGCTACACAAGAAAAGAAAAAGCGTTTTCCAGAAATAATTCATGCACAATGTTCTTTAGTTTGATGGGCAGTATGCGCCTTCTTTTTTTTCGAATCGATATTAAGTAAATCCTTTTATTTTTCATTACTTAATAGTGCTTAGCTCCAGTACGAGACCACTTTTAATGTGGCATCAGTGGCATTTTTTATATCCTGCAAAGTGCATGTCTTATCTACACCTGCAGTTTAGAAGATATAAAAAATCCTCCACGTCGAGCACTGCAGCAAATGGGCTATCGTCTGGTTGGGAGCACCACTATACTTGGCAATATGTATAAGACTGTCCGCGTGGCGTAAGCTGAGCTTTGCATTTGTGTGAGTGTCCATATAGATAGAGTAGGTGTGAACTCAGCCTAGTGTGCGACGCTTCCTTTGCTTGGTTTAAACCTGACGCAGCTCTCTTCTTTTGTTAATCACTCACACAAATTCAAAGTTCAGCAGTGTCATTCTCTAAGCCTCACTTTGTAATCCGAAAGCTGAATCCGCAGTGAGATTACAAAATGGTATTCTGTTAAACACGATCACGCTCGGTGACGTCACCACGGCGAACGAATACTAAACCAAAGACAGTTTGGTTCGTTATCGAAGTGAGCGCGATCACTTTAGTGAGACTCGTTTTCGAGTTTGCATTGTAGAGAATCGCACTGCTGCTTACGCCTCGCGGACTATAAACGTCTATGGGATGTCTTTTTATACCCCGTAAGTACACTGCTGGAAAACAGTACCTACTTCGTGAAAGGTTTGATGACGTCAACTTGGTATATTTGACCCCAACCTGCAAAAAAACTTTCCGTCAAACAGGTATCTCGACCATAATGGAAGGGTACAAAAAATGTTTTTCTAACAAGTTAATTACATAATGATGTTAAAAGCAGAGAGTACACTGTCTAGCTTTCGGGAATTCACAAAAAACCGCGTTTTTTTTTACTTTTACGCAAAGAATTGAAGTAATTGGATTTTTTCGACGCGACGCAAAGAAAACGTCTTTCGCGAATTCTCTTTTCAGTGACTTAATTATAGGGGCTTAGTTTGTACCTAATGTGCTTTATTTGTTTATAAATAAGGTCGAATAATATGTTTTCTATTTGTTGTGTTTTTGTTAGTAATAAAACTTTTATGTAGTTTTGTTTTATTTTTATTAGTTTTAGTACTTAGTTTTATTTTTTGCTGTTTTTTGTGTGTGTTTTACTTTAGGTAAAAAGGGGGGAATAGGTATGAAGGGGGCTTAAAGAGAGATCTTAGTCCTTTTCTACAAGCTTCTAAGCTACTTCTTACGTTACGATCACGTCAAATTACATTACGACCGGTAAGTGGTTTTGTCGTGATTAGATAACATACAAACAGACAGAATTATTTTGACATGGATGCATGGATTCATGACAACATGAATGCAAACATAATGATCGATTAAGTGGTTGTAGCGTGTAACCGTAATAATAATATCCTCCCAACCGCATTTCGGACACCGCGCGACGGCCAATTTCAATGGAGACTAGCCTAAGTTCGCAGGAGATATTACAGTACTTATACAAGTGTATCTACGAGCACAGGTGCACCCTCACTCTCATAGTTCGATGGTACGGTAAACCGACACACCGGGGCGGGATCAGACGTAGGACCACACTACCAACTTCCAAACTTAAAATCCAATTACACTTTTTGACCGACCTGGGAATTGATCCCAGGTACCCATACTCACAGTCGCTCTTATGAGCACGTGACCGACGGGGCTGTCAAACAAACTAACAAATAAACAAATTCACATTTATATTATTAGTTAAAATGTAGAACTTTACCGTTTCTATCTAAATTATTCCAACATGTCTCTGTTAGGAGATTTCTTTACTTTCGTTCTTTCTTTTAACCCCAATATCACAGCGCAGTTCAAACTCCTCCCCCATGCAATACAAAAGTGTAAAGTTAAAAGTTATTCAAGTGTAAAGAAGTTCGTCACGTCGCGTCGTCGCCGCGTCCTCGTCGGGAGCTCGCGACCGGCTTGCGCTGACTTGCACAAGTTTTTGCGAACGTACTTAGAGTTGATACTTGCTTTAGAACGTAACTGAGTACGAGAGTGATTTGGAAATAAGATGTTTTACTTTGTACTGATTATTGTTTAATACTAGCTTGTAAAGAAAGATGGAATCAATGGAGTTAGGCCTTTGCCCAGGGAATGGGAAGCAGTCGTCTCCTTCTGCAAAGCTGTAATGCTAGAGAAGGAGGCGGCGGGACGGGAGAGGGAAAGGAGGGTCCCCCGTCCCAGCGGCCGCCGCGGTAGACGCTCCGGGCGTCGGGAGCCGCGAGACGACTCCCGGCCACCGTAGGCGCGGGTCTGTGGACGGTGAGCAATGGGTAGCTCACCGTCCGTACGTTCACTAAACAACGACAGACCGTGTCGACGGCGCGTTCGTGTTCCACGCGCGCCTCAAAGAGAATGTCAGCAAAATTGGATGGGGCCACTGAGGCCCGATGCCTGGCGGGGCTGCGGGTTGTTCGAAAGAGATACCCCGCCCCCGGAACGCAAAGGGCACATGAAGGAACATAGACGGGTTTTAGTCAGTAAAAGTCTGACACTCCCTCCCGCCCCGCCCAGGGCGGGGGAAGTTATTTGATGATTTCCCGTCTATAAAAAAAAGGCCTTTGCCCAGGAGTAGGGCGGAACAGGCTGACAAAAAATGATAATTGGAAAAAAGCCTTGTTAAATGTCGGTTATCACAGACGCAAACAAATATAAAGTAGCGCATGTCCTTTATTGAGGTTCAAATTCTCCACAGTGACAGCGTAACAGACAGACAGAGTTACTTGCAGATTTATAATATTAGTATAAAATAATACGAATTAATACCAGCCTATTTTTGGCTCACTGCAAGACAAAGATCACTTGGTTCTTCTCATACAGAGAAGGCACGAGCATTGATCGCCACGTTTGCTCGCAAGGCATACTATAGCTTTCAGACTTATACTCCCAACTCCAGCTTCCCACACGATGTATCCCTTTGCCGATATTATTGATTTTCAATATAACCTTTACAAGCCGATTATTTACAACAGAAAATATGCCGTCGTCATTATGCCATCTCCCTATGGTAAAGTAATCGGCTTTTTGGCAAACTCATTACGAGGAGATTATCCATGCTTATTAGTAACAAAGTATTACCCATCTGTACTTATTTATCTATATCTATAACTTTTTGACCGCCGTCTCAAAAAGGCAAAAATGTGCCCTCATTGCCAAGCTATGGATTCATTCGTTAATACTTACAAAATAGTAGTGAGTTCGGAATTTTATCGTTGGTTTAATGAGTTTTATTTAAGTTTAAAAGACACATTTTGGTTTGTCATGACTGTGGCGATCAAAAGGTTAATATTATCCAGCTAATCAGATAGATAGGAATTAATTCAATTATTCATTAATAAAGTAAATTATCAAAGAGCTCTTCCTTTCTCCTACAATTTTGTGGTGCCCGACAAAGACCATAATTATTTCTATTTCTTAAAACCTGTATGTGTAGGTACTTACTGAATTGCAATAAAGATTTAAATTTGAACAGCTTATTTGTTTTTGTTTTAAAGCGTAAAGGTCTGATTCCTGGAATTACTGGTCTGATTCTAAACATTCGTTTGCAAATAGGACTATTAGGTAGTATAAAGGTATATTTTCCTTTCCAAAAAATTTGGGAACATATATTTTGTTTAGTGCCAATGTGACCAATGTGACTTTATCTAATTCATATGTACTTTCTATGTTTATCTTAGACATCACTGACACCGGTAACCATGTCAGAGGCCCTTGAGGCGGTTTAGAAACTCTGACACTAGGGCGTGTGGAGTCGTTTAGACCTTACTGCCCACACGATAAAGAAGAAGTGCTGGAATTAAACCTGCGACACGTAATGCAACAGCCAATCGTTCAACTACAGGTCAATCGGGTTGTAAATACAACAATATAATCATTTCATAATACTATTATCCAACACTATTCCCCTTATATTGAAAATAAAACAGTTACATTCTCGTATCCCGTCGTCTCGTTACACATTCATGAGTGGCTCGGCGGGTTCCAATCACAGATAACACGTTCTCACCGGTTGCAATCTGTAAATAGATTCCATGCTAGTTTCTCATGAAAAAAGACTGAACTAACATCTGGAACCTGGATGCTGGAGTTTAAAGGAAATTGGTCTTTCTTGTTATAGGAATAAGGGGCTAAGAAGGTGACAGAGTTTTTTAGTGATCGATTCCGCGACGAGCGAACTAGAGGCAACTTTGTGAGGTTCTTATGTCTAACAATCTATTGTAAAATCTTTTTAAAATCTGCATTGCATGATTGTTTGTCATTTATTATTTTGTATAACGCCTCTGTCACCAATGTGTCATTTTTTAATTGACATGCACTTTCGAAGTTTATCTTGGACATTACTGACTTCGGTGAAGGAAATCGTTTTTAGGTAATCTGGACTCCGAATAAATATAAATCTGAAACGCCGACCCGCCTTGAGCAAGCGTGGTGATCAATGCTTGTGTCTTCTCTGTATGAGAAGAAACTTTTACCCAGTAGGGGACAATAATAAGCCGATGTTATTTTATTATTTTTATAAACCTGCTCATGCCAGCACTTTAGCGAAACTGAACAATATCAGAGAATGATCATCTATAATAAAGTATCAATCGAATGTTCTGTATTCAAAACACTGTAAATTTGACAGCTGTCATAAATGACGTGTGATTTAAACATCAAACGTCACATTTTTTTCTTTTATTGTTTTGAGGTTTGTTTCTAAACAGTTATGCCAACCGAAAGAGGAGCTGCGGGTTGTTCGAAAGAGATACCGCGCCCCCGGAACGCAAAGGGCACATGAAGGGACATAGACGGGTTTTAGTCAGTAAAAGTCTGACACTCCCTCCCGCCCCGTCCAGGGCGGGGAAAGTTATTTGATGATTTCCCGTCTTAAAAAAAAAAAACCGAAAGAGAAGGTTATCAATTCGATTGTACGTATTTATTTTTTCTTTGTTTGTATCCTCTTTGTTATATAAAAAAAGAAAAAGCTGTAGGAAAATGATCAAGTCCATCATTACCCATCATTGCTGTACCCCATCTCTAGACAACTCTAAGACTGACAAGTAATTATCAAGTTCCAATATTTGGATGACGCCAACAATTTGAGGAGTTAAGTCAGAGCTGTCTGCCGTCATCACAGTATGGGTGACGTAATCAAGATGGATGCTGCAATCCTTTCTACACAGGATCAATAGGAGCTAAGCCAATGTTTAAGATTAGGCCATGAGAACTGCGGAGGAAAAGATGACATATTTTAATGAATTGTTAGTCCATTTTTGTTTGAGTGATATTGGTCAGTCAGTTTGCTGCCATTTTTTATTTTTAACTACTGTTTTGAATATTATAATAAAGATTTTTTTTAAATCAACGTAATCTGAAACCAATTAAAATAAAAACAACTGTGAGGTAGGATTTCTGCCCGGTTAATGTATTAGGCTTGCCCTCTATTACATGGAACCTAAAACATACCGGTGAACTGTCTACAATGGTACACCTCTGCCTAACCCCTCGGGAAATACAGGGGTAATGGTATGTGGTGTGTGATGTGTTATGTAACAGTTTAGTTCATTATACATTAATCAATAACCATACTGTAGATGTATGAATGTGGTCAAGGTGAAAGGAGTATGTAAGGATCGTAGCAGGTGGCGTTCTGTGGTTTCTGCCTACCCCATGGAAAAAGGCGTGAGTTTATGTATGTTTATGTATACTGTTGCTCCGTCTCTTCTCACAGTTAGGTCTCACCATATAACCTAACCCCGCTACCTTTATACCCCCAACACCATAATTCTCAAAGTAAATACAAAATTTCTTCACGAGTCCCCAAGAATAAATGCTTTGACATTAATCAGTGCACCTCGCTTCAGCGGCGCGATGATAGACGGACCTCTTTTGTTAAAACACCCCTTTTACATCTTAATATATATTCTTTAAGTGACAGTAAGGTAAGGCTCCAGGAGTGTAAGGCGTATGAGTGATTGACAAGAATTGTCTGCTAAAAAAGGGTCGCTTCCCATGAGAGAAGCGAAGATTTCAAAATAGATTGTATTATGTTCGTTTTTGCATGTGTATTTGTGCGTTAAGGGGGTGTGTTAAGGTGTTTATTTATCATGCAAAAACCTTGCCCCACATTAGAAATTTCTTCTGTATTGTGGGTGCGTTTACAAACGTATAAACTTACATACATAAACAGCTAGATCCGGAACACTTATGTGTAGGCCAGACCATTTTGTTCCTTGTCGGAATTGTATCCGTGTCACTCAGCCACTGCGCCAACCGTACCGTGCCCTCGTGTTGCTGTCTGCAGTACCTACATCGCATCAACATCGTACACCCACGCATGCAGTCCTCTGGCGGTACCACCACAGAACAATGAAAACACACACGGGTACTACCACAGAACAATAAAAAGGTACCACAGTAGGTACCACCTTGGAAGTAATTGTGAGTCGTTTCCATGGCAACGTACTGTCATTCTTGCTAGTTACTAACTTTCTTGCTGCTGTGGATGTGATGGTGTGTCATCATCATATCAGCCGTAGGACATCCACTGCCGGACATACGCCAACGTCATAGATTTCAAAAAGAACCGGTTGGAAGATGGCTTGTCTCTTTATTTAATTGCCCCAATTCACTAGAATTCATTTGAAAATTTGATAAGTTTAGCTTTTTGTACTAAACACAAGCTAATCTTATAATTTTTTTTATTAAAAAGTCCAAAGTAAGAATGGTTAAAAACTTAAATAAAGGACTTGTAGCATTCAAATAAAAATGATATAAAGAGAGAAATGACACCAACTCAAGTCAGATGAGGTGTAACTAAATAAATCGCAATTTATGTTTTTACAACCCCCCCTCCCCCCTTCAGTTGTAAAAACATAAATTACGATTCGATGGGAACACGGTTATAAAAAAGTTGGCCACATAAAAACTTGGTAGCAGGTAGCCTAATTTCATTTCTTGTGATTTCATAGCTCATGTAATATTTATAGGACTTTCCTGAATGGAACTGTACGTCGATTCTGTAAAATTCAGACATGAACTCGCATCTCACGTCGCTATACACCCTCACTTCGCTTAAGGTTCAAAATGACATTGATTTATTTGACACTTTGAAGTGCGAAGTGAGCGTCGAAGTGACGGTGGAATTACCGTATAGAATGCCACTTCTTACGTGATCTCATACTTTATCTGTTATTTCCCCGTCAATTTAGTTCAACTCACTGACACGCTCGCAAGAGTGGCGCTAGTGTAAATTCGAATTATCAACCGAGTTTTTAGAATGCCAATCAAGAAAGTCACAGCGGATTCAGATTCGAAGTTTAGAACGAGGTCTTACAGAATCACACAGCTGCATGGGATCGGGAATTGTGGGAAGTGTGGTTGTAAGTCAAATAAATGTGAGTGATTCATCAGGAAATGTTGAATGAATGAATGAATGAATGATGAAAATTAAGATTTGATTAATTTTTTTGGTACTGTTCTTTCCCCTTTCGTATTGTTTCTTTTATTGGGGTAAAGTAATGAAATACTTTCCGTTGAAGAGTTAAACATTTACATGGTAACGGTAGGTGAGAATAAATATCTTGATAAGAATAAAGATGAGGGTTGATTTTTCAATAGTCAGATATTTTTAATTTAACAAACATAAAAAGTAAAGCAATTAAAAACAAAAACAAAATAAACAACAACAAAACAACTAACTACAACTTTAACTATAACTACAACCACACTACTACACCAATAACTCAACTACACACACACTACTCATACTTTAACTATATAAAAACTGTCAAAATTATATATTTATTCTTCAAATATAAGTTATTTGGACGATAAAAAAATCAAGCGTTGGTGGTGTTCTTTTAATTTCCAGTTAACTTTTATCGAAAACATAAATATGATGGTGTGATACATTATTATTTTCTCTAAAAAAGCTGTCAAACTGTGATATAAATATTGTCGGAACGGTTGGCGCAGTGGCTAAGCAATTGGCTGCTGCGTTGCGAATCACGGGTTCGCTACCCGCACAGAATAAATATCTGTATGGTGTACAGATAGTTGTTCCGGGTCTGACTGTTTGTGTATGTGAGTTTATATGTTTGGAAACTTACCACAATACAGGAGAAGTTCCAAGTGTGGGGTAACGTCTCTTTAAAATAATAATAATATTTTCATTAGATAAAAATTATGTACTATTTCTAAAATCGTCGCTACAGTTAATTTGTTCACTGTTGCAAAAAATACCTTAATAGATAAAACTCACTGAAACCCTGACTAATTGAATTGTTAATTTAAATTAGGTTAACAAATAATCAATTGGTTCATTGATTAATTATATAATTGTAATTAACAATTATTTAATAAATCAATGAACAGTGATCCCCAGACTAGGTTAATAGGTAGACATAAGGTAGATCTTGGGTATCTGTCAGAGTTGTGTTAAATTAGATTACATTAGATTTAACATTAGGATTTTATATGGGTTTTTTTTTGGAAAAAAAAGCTTTTAATAAAACGTTTAAAAAGCTAATTTAATTGGTAGCAGAAAACGAAGTCTGGCAGCCAGAGTCTTACCAAGAGTTATCGTGTTGCCCAGTAACTGGGTTGTGGAGGTCAAATAGGCAGTCGCTCCATGTAAAACACTGCATTCGGTTAGAGAAAAAGATAGGCAGATGATAAATGATGAATTCATAGCAAAAAATAAAATTCATATTGCCGCGCTACTAAAAGGACTCACTACAAAATTTCCATAAAATAAACATTACCAGTTCAAAAATAGATAAACACAAGACCACCTCAATTCAAATCAATTCCCCCAATTAAGTGAAAACTATATTTTCAGCCGCAACGGACCTATTCCGTGAAGCAAGTCATTGAGATCCAATTAAATATAATTCCAAGTTTCTAGTTATACGACAATTTGACTCACTAATTGGTTACTCGGAACCGTTCTACTATTATTTGTATGAGAATAATGATACTGGATATTGAGGAAAACTGTTTTTTTTTTGTGTTATTGGATGGCAAACAAGCCGATGGCCCACCTGGAGTGCGATTCACTAAGGCAAAACATCTTGAGCTACCTATAGACATTTTCAATACCAGAAGTCTTGCAAATGCGTTGCCATCCCAGAGACAAAGTTGAAATGTCTCATATGCCTGTAATTACAGCGGCATATCTTTAAAACCGGAACACAGCAACGCTGCTTTGCGACAGAAATAGGCATGGAGAAAGTACTTCCCTGGACGAGCTCGTTTACAAAGAGCTTTACTACTACTAATAATAATACTAGCTTAAATTAGCCTTTCCTTGCTAAGTTACGTCTTTGGTTGCTGCCCCCCTCCGTGGGATCGTAGCGTGATATTTGTTATACAGCCTGTACTTATAACTCATGAATCTGGGTATGATTTAAACAAAAATATTTTTTCCAATCCGACTGGGAATTTCAGAGATTTACAAAGACACAAACTAACCAAAAATCTCTTCATCGTTTTTATATTAGTATATTTACCGTATTTTTTTCTATTAGTAGAACAATATCGTTTTCAGAGCCATTATTTAACATAATCACGAAAAGACAAAGCAAAAAGAATTCCTCTATCAGATATCGTGTACAAAAGAACTATCCCAAATCGAATACGACCTAACCCGTATAAATTCTAGTACAACACCGGACACTAATAAACATTGCCACATTACTTACTATCAAGAAAATACCGTACAAACCTACACAAATAAAATAAACTTAACTTTTCATCGCTTAGAACAAAAATATGGGCAACTACATGTCTTGAATATCACACATACCACCATGCCTGTATTTTCTGAAAGGTTAGGAAGAGATGTACCAATGTACACCCACATTTCGCCGGTATGTTTAGATCCCATGTAATAAAAGGCGAGTCTATTGCCATTAACCGGGCACAAATTCTAACTCCGAGCTGCTACTGAGAATCTATACATAATATTATAAAGAGGTAAGATTTGTTTGTTTGTTTGTAACGATTAGGCTCCGTAACTACTGGGCCGATTTTAACCATTTTTTCACCAATAGATAACTACATTATTCCTGAGTAACATAGACTATACATAAAGCTAAGTAGCTTATGGTGGGTGAAATAAACCACGCGGACGAAGTCAGGGGCAGTTAGCTAGTTTGAAATGGGAATCAAACCCAAGACCTCTAGCATCGCAGTCGCGCTTAGGACCACTAGGCTAACGAGTCCACACACATCTCTCGCGTACATGCCTGGAATTGTGAAGTATTTCAGTTCTACATTCGAATAGGAAAGTATTTTAGCTCCCCAGCTCTGTAGCCTCAGTTTGTCGGCTGTGGAGCAGACTGCATGGAATACAAATCAAATGCATTTGTCATTTCTTCCCGTGGCTATAACTCTGTGCTGGCACGTCTGTGCCTAGGGAATCAATGTTGATATAACCGTGGCTTGTGTAGTTTCAAATATCCATTGCTTTTGTACTGTTGTTTTAGGTTGATTTTGTTTAATTATAAGCGGATTGAGTTATGTTTGCATGAGAAGCCAATTCTAATAACGGTTTAGAATGATCGCAATATAATCTCAGTCGAAATCTGTTACAATGCTTCTAATTTACTTTTGGTCATTAGAAGAGGATATGAGATGAGGCTGCCTCCCTCATTTATGTGGAATACATTCCGTAAGAAATAAAAGGACTTCACAGTTATCAATTCTTATAATTATTAAAAAGCTCAAGAGTTGGTTCGAACGCGCTAATATCAGGAACTACGGAGCCTATTTGATAAACAACTATTGCATTATAAAGCGTGTTTTTCGAAGAAGTTTATAGGCTAATAACACTGCGAACCAAGACAGTTGAATCGTTTCTCTGGGACTCGCCGAGCTTCATTGTCTCGGCGCTTTTCTTGTGGTCGCCACTGTTGATTCTGGCTTACAGGAGTTGCAGTGGTTTGGGAACAGTGTGGCGGGCTTGTCCCAAATAAAAAAAATAATTTTTGGACATTAATAGTGCAGCGAAAGTAAGTTTTTTTCCTTTGTAGCTAGTCAGTTAATATTAAACCTTAAGAGCTTTGTACGGTAAGATTCGGTAGATGTGCTTTTGTATTAGTTATATATTTTCCATTTAAATGGAAAGCATACCACACTAATATTATTAAGCTGAAGATTTTGTTTGAACACGCAAATATCATAAGCTATGGTCCGTTTTGATAAAATCTTCTTCGTTTATTGATTAAGGTATATAATTTAACTACGACCCGTACGTACTTTACCGTGAGTAAAACTGCGGGGCATTAGTAGTCAGGTTATTCAATTTCCAGCAAAAAAAGCCAAGAAACAAAAGCGCAACGCACACACCGCACCTTACGTCACCGTACCACATTTTACCGCACCGTACTAAACCAAATACATTTGCGCTTTCTTAAACCACCAAGCACTAAATTGCCCTCACGTATACTACAATTACCGTTGTTCGAACTAACACTAAACTTATATCTCTTAAAGCTGATATTTTTCTAGAACTCTCTACGACAGGGGTTCCCAACCTTTTCCAGTCCGCGGCGCACCTACAAGTTTAGGATTTGTTCACGGCGCCCTCGGGGGGAGACTCTTACTGACATAAAAATCAAAGCTCCTTCTGCGTACTTCCGTTCTATAATACTCGTAGCATACATTTTAATATAATGTTAATCAATCATTTGAATAGAATATTGTTCGTTGAACTTTTTAAAGATTTTTAGTATTTTAAGTTTAATTTTGAAGTTCAGATTAGCAGCTCGGCGCCCCCATGTACTTGCCACGGCACCTCAGGGCGTCGCGGCCCCAGGTTGGGAAGCCCATTTCTACGATATATATTTTCTCAGAGCTATGTATCAAAAATAAACTCAATACTAAAATTGTATTATAAGTAGTGCGAAGTAGTGTGCTTATAACACACTTCGTGTACAATACAATAACGCCTTCAGAGCTTTACTAAAGCTGCCCTGGCGGTGTAGTGCGACTGGCATGTTCGCTGAGAACAGAGTTACAGATTTTTACGGGCTCATGAAGAGACTCAAGTCATCTTTCCTGACCCGATTAATCGCATGCAATAATGAGACAGTAAACGTTATATTCCAATGTGTGCACCTGCTTAGGCGTTAAATGTATTATTATTTTTGTGTTTTTGTTTTGTCCTCTTGTTATAATAATTGTAATAATTATAACTAATTTTAATTTTTAATTTTTAAATTGTAATTTTCCTGCGATAAAATAATATATTGTAATGTAATAATTTAATCTAACAATGCATTGTAATGTTAATATGGGTTAATGCCTGAAATAAACAAATTTTATTTATTTTTTATTTATTTTTTTATTTAGTGCCACCGGAGATTGGTTGTTTATCTTAGATCATAGAATGGGATATTAAGTTTATCTAGATGTGGGAGATTTTATATTTATCTAGATTGAGAGCTTTTAACAATATGTATGTTCTATTTATAATATTAACCTCGTTTCGAAGACAACCGTCACGATTTTTAACTAACATTATTATATCTGCTTAGCTTTTTCCTACTTTCAGCCTTACAGGATGCAGCTGAATAGCAGTGCTTTACAAGGAGCTACTGCCTATCTGACCTCCACAACCCATTTACTGGAAAACTCGAAAATTCCTTGGTAAAACTGGTTGTCAGACTTCCCGGCTTCTGACTATCCGTACCGACTATCGAAGGTCTACGAATGACAACTGGGACTAACGGCTTTACGTGCTGTCTGAGACAGGGGGGTGTCGCATCATCACTTCTATATCTTGTCGATATTGCCTCGAACCTAAAACCCCATGCTCAGCAGTTGCATTTGCAACTACGAGAAGAACAGTCAAAAAAAAAAAAATAATAAGAAGAAGAAGTCAAAATAGTCAGTTATACGATAAACCTATGTAATGATATGATAAGAAAATAATACCAGCCTATTCAGACCTTCTGCAAGTCAAAGGCCTCTTCTCCTACAGAGAAGACACGAGCATTAATTAACATGCTTGCTCAAAGCGGATTGGTGATTTCAGTTTAAATACATTCCAGGGCCAGGTTTCCATACGATGTTTTCCTTCAGCGATGTCAGAGATGTCCAAAATTAACTCAGAAAGTACATACAAATTGAAAAAGTCACATTGGTACTTGCACGTATCAAACCCGCAACGTCATGCACTAGAGTCGGGTACCTTAACCACTGGGCCATAACCACGATATGTAAAACTATTTAAAATACTCACATATCGATTTGAATATAGTAATATTTTCAAGCACTTTAGTACCTTTGGCTGTCGATTTACTGAAATGAAAATCCTACTGAGAGCATTTCGATCACATTTTAGCCATAAACTACAAGTTTCTTTAGCTTATTTATCTCATTTCTACATAATCTAAGTCCTAGCCATAAAGTATAGGATATTAGTCGTAAACCGGGAGCTTTCGATTCCAAGTTATCATGTTGACCGGTTATGTTATGCATAACATGAATACTGTGTGGCCATGAAGTATAAAGTGGCGCTATCTATTGAGCCATATGCAAACCATACGTCACCATATTCTAAATACTAATCTATACTACTATAAGGTGGTGTGATGGTCTGGTCTTGTTGGCAGGGCGAGCATGGCCAGACATCGCACAAGACAGAGAAGTTTGGAAGGAGAAAGGAGAGATCTTTGTCCAGCAATGGGAAAATTGACAGATTAAAAAAAAACGATGGGTTGCACTCCGGGAGTGCCGGCAGAAGTGAAAACTTGAATATTAACCTTGTGCATTTTTGATGTTTTGGAATGGTTAGGGAATAATTTTGCACGAATTGCTTTAATTATCAGTATAAAAGTATTATAATTTATGTGGTAGAATACAATATTTATTTATTGCGCTCTCGTACACAAACATGACAATTCGCGTCCTGACGCGAGTTTAACATTTTTTACCCATTACAAAAAAGTGTACGACGCCGCTAAAGAAGTTTTCACTTCAAAAAACTATATGTGAACATAATCTCACGTAAATCCAGCTGAAAACCAGCGTCCGGTACAGGTTTATCTTGAACATCTTTGACATCAGTGAAGGAATACATACACACAGAAAATCTTATAGTTTATCTAAGTTTGAAATTGCCAATCCGCCTTGAGCATGCGTGGTGATCAATGCTCGTGCCTTCTCTGTATGAGAAGAGGCCTTTGCTCTGCAGTGGGACAAAACGCTGTATTATTATTCTTATTATTTATCCTAAAAAGTCGCGGTGTGAGCTATCTTTAAAGTTTTGCATTTAAAAACGAATTATTAAGTCACGAATCGACTTCAAAAATGTGGATTATTAAATTCTTTTACCATTTTCTACCCGCGTACCTCGTGGCCCACAATGTCATCTCAGCGCGAATAGTTACAAGATCGTTGACTGTCTGCTCCGGATGCAAGCGTACAAACAAGTGCCGATTCATGTGTTGTGGCGTGATAGTGTTACCAATACCTAACTACTTAAGGTAGAAGAAATATAAAAATAAAAGGAGAATAATAATAGTTCTTTTTTGGTTACAGCTTATTGGTTACAATAAATATAAAAGTTACTATAAAAATTAGTAGCGTCTTGAAATCTCAAAATATTAACAATCAATCAATCAATCAATCAATAATCAATCTTTAATTTTTTTAAGGTTCCGTACCTGTAAGAGAAAAACGTAACCTTGATATTTACTTATATTACTTCATGTTTTGATTTCACCAAACCTTTTTTTTTGTTTTTGGAAATTCTCCGAAAATGTTTAATTCGTTGATATTGATTTGTTTGTAGATTCTGTCTAGAATCCTTACAAAAAGAAGAGCTAACTTTTGCCCGCGGCTTCGCTCACGTCTCCTTAAGGAACAGTTCTTTTATTCAGAATAAAAGGTATCCTATCCTTTTCTGTACCTCTGACCACGTATATGCAACATTTCTTAAAATCGGTTGAGTAGGTAAGGCGTCAAAATGTAATAAACAAACACACATTCTAGTTTAAAGTGTTAGTTAGTATAGAATATATTCTCTCAGCTTCATTGAATATTTTCTACATCATTCCTCAAGGGATTTCAGATTGAAAATACTTCAGCTTTTCAATAAAATTGCAATCTTTTAAAAAAGATCATTGACTGTCTGCACCGGATGCGTCTGAACGGTCCTTTATAATAAAATACTGCTGTGTAGTGTGATAGTGTCGTTAGCAGAAAAATACAGTTGTAGATAAAAGGGGAGAGACTAATTTAATAATAATTATTCCAGTCTATTATTGTTTCACAGGGTAAAGGCCTCTTCTCATACAGAAAAGTCACGAGAATTAATCAGCAGCCTTGCTTGAGGCAGATTGGCGATTTCAGATTTATATTAATTCTCATAAGTTCAGGTTTCCTATATTCAGATAATTTTGCAGAGAACATTATTAATCAGTCAATTATTGTTTTTTAAACCTTCTAAACTCATTTAGTGGATAATTGATTTTTTTATTCAGTACCAAATTTTCGCCGGAACGTTAACCAAAAATATGATATTTCATTGGAAAACCCTAAAACTATCTATAGCGGCCTTTCACAAAATATCCTCCTACTTTAAACATCCAACTTTAAAAATAACATCCAGAATAAACACAAAGATGTAAGCAAAGTGCATATCATGGCTAAACTCATTCATTCCCTCGTGAAAGTCGGTTAAAGCTGGATGCAGCTTGATATATGAACGGGTTGTGACTCGGATTTGCGATGGAGCTTGAAAAGAGACTGAGTTTTATAAAATAGCTGTTTTTATATTATCCTTGGCTGGATTTTGTAAACACTGTTGGGGTAAGCTTTGCTTGTTTTTTGCTTTTTAGGAATTGAGATTAAGTCTGCTGAAATGAGCTCTATAATTCAATTAGGTATCTTAAAATAATTGAATATTTATGTTTGCAGCGAAAACAGGTTAACATAAGGCTATGATAAATGATGTACAAATGTATATATTTTTTAAGAAAATTACCTGTTCCTTAAGCTAGATGCAGGCCGCTTTCAACCGGTCCTTTTGGAAATCTATGGGGAGGCCTATGTCAAGCAGTGGACGTCATGCAGCTGATATGATGATGATGAAAATTTTTACCGTGTAGGTGTAGCACTTAAGTTAAAAAGGAGACCGCTAATGAAATTGAATTAACGGTCGATGAAAGAGAAATTCCTAAAGAGAGGCAAGGTTTTTTGAACAAAAAGAAGAAGAGCAAGAAAAGTATAGATAAAAAAATCTGTTTAATTTCCTCTGCATCTGCTAACAGTGATAATTCATCAAGCACTTGTGAGCGGGTGTGATTATCATATCCACTTGGAAGCCTTTTGTGAAACAAACGCGGCCTGTCATCGTGTCTTCTCTCATAACGTCGCGTTATTAAAAACTGTCACACAAAGAGGTAGTTGTACTGGATGTGGCTAGCGAAACATTGAATTAATCAGTATGTTTTTGACTTAAAATACCTTCGACATCGCATAATTGGCCTAATTAGAAAGCGCTTAATAGACTGCGCACCTAAGTAAGTCGCTTTTTTTCTACGGTTGGGTGATCATCAAATGACTTCTCCCGCCCTGAGCGGGGCGGGAGGGACTGTCAGATTTTTATTGACTAAAATCCATCCATGTTCCTTCTTGTGCCCTTTGTGTTCCGGGGGCGCGGTATTTCTTTCGAACAACCCGCAGCCCCGGCAGGCATCGGCCTTGACTGGCCCCTCGCGAGTTGTTAACATCTCTTTGAAGCGCGCGTGGAACATGAACGCGCCGTCGACACGGCCCGTCGTTAATTAACCTACGGACGGTAAGCTACCCATTGCTCATCGTCCACAAGCCCGCGGTAGGTTAGGGTTAGGGTATTAATGAACTCTCTATCTCAAAAATAAAATTAATTACGTCAAACTAATTTAATATGACATAAGACAATAAACGTGATACATAATTATCTATCAATGTACCAAAATTATGCTTAAATAAAATAGTTTCTAAATCAACTAGGATTTTTTTCTGTAGCCTACCTCTTAATTTTATTCGAAACTATTTTTTATTGTGTGTTAATTCGTTTTAGCAAAATGAACACTTGCCCAAAAAACACAAAATAATACGAAATTAAGATTACAATCGACGGTCTCTAGATAATATTTATTAGAAGATTAATGCTCTAATGTTATTTAAGTGAATTAAAGTGGGTATGCCTTATTCTCGGGGGATCAATGGGTAATCTACTCCAATTTCATCGATGACTATGTTATATCTCATAGGTATATTAACCCGTGGCACGATAGTATATATAGACACAATAGTTAAACAATACCCTTATGATCAAGGTTTGATCATACGACGTTTGAAGGGTTAAACAGTGACGAGAAAACAAAATACAGCCAAATCCAAAAAAAATTAGGTATGAAACTTAAGAACGCACTTAGAAAAACCGGTGAAGGGTAAAAGCATCTTCTCATATAGAGAAGCCAGAAGTATTAAAGCATTATAATTTTCCTTCATTATCTTTCTGCCTCGTTAGCCTAGTGGTCCAAAGCGCGACTGCTACGCTAGAGGTCCTGGGTTCGATTCCCAGGTCGAGCAAAAAGACACCTCTGCCTAACCCTTCAGAGAACACAGGCGTGATGGTAAATCCTTATCCTTACTAATATTATAAATGCGAAAGTAACTCTGTCTGTCTGTCTGTCTGTCTCTTCTTCACGCCTAAACCACTGAACCGATTTCAATGAAATTTGGTACAGATATAGTCTTGGACCCGAGAAAGGACATGCTTTTTCCACGCGGACGAAGTCGCGGGCAAAAGCTAGTTTAATATAATTCCCTTCTAGCAACACTTTACATCAAGGTGGACGATGTTAAGCCATTTTTCAAACCATTCACTAAAAGCATTCTTTGTTTCGCGAGAACTTTTAAACTTTACTATGGAGGTTAAATTTTATGTTTGTTCATTTACATGCTACCATTGTAGTACTTGATTAAAACATTCCACAGTGTTGCCATCTAAAAAATGAACGTTAGTTAGCTTCGTTTAGTTTGACGACTTGTTGCAAAGTTTTAGTTGAATGTAAAAAATGTAATGGATTAACTATTTTGCAGCTGTTGAATTTGTTGCGGAATTTGTTCAAAAGTCACCATGGCATTGGAACGCAAAGGGTATTAGGAGAAACACGGACGGGTTTGGGTCAGTAAGAGTCTGATACTCTCTTCTGCTCCGCCCAAAGCGGAAGAAATCATTTGATGATTTCCCATCTTTAAAAAAGCTGTTGAATTCATGTGTGAATGTATGTGTGTATTTAATTTAATTATTTTACTCGGGGGAGTCAAACAAGGAGGCGCTTACTCTTTCGAGATTCCCAGTGTGGTTTTAAGTCAGTAAGGGTCTAATAAACCTTTTCGCTATTCCAGGGCAGGGGGCATTTATGAGGATTTTCTACCACGGAACAAAAAAATGGAGATTGTCGGCTGTGCATTAACAAAAACAGTGATTGTAGGAATACAACCTTGTTTGAATTTAAATTTCTGTGTTACCTAGTAGTCAGTATTCTAATTTGTGTTCCATAAATAAAAATAATGCGGTTTTTTATTTTAAGAACTGAGATTACTATTTTGTCTATCAGTGTTTGCCCTACATGCTCTCAGCTTATAGTAAGCCTATAAGAAAGATGCTAGGACTAACATAAACCAGCAAGCTACAGACTAGCTTCCAATAAAATATAACTGCTACGCCGTAGCCTGCTGTCTCATCGCTACGCCTGCTACGCTGTCGTAGCTGCTACGAATTTATCGAACATGGGACGATATTAAATTCATTTTGTCAATTTCAATTCTTACGTCGTACGCAGAATTATTTTACAAAAGAACCCTAAAGTGTACTAAGGATTCTGTACACAACACTGTACCATACTATGACCGTGCTATGAACGTACCAGGCACGGAAGAAAACATGACACGAACGAGAACATATCAATCGACAAATTGATGCTCCGTGTATGGCACGCGACGGTGTTGGTCAGTGACGGAACGGTCTAGTGAGCATAGTCTCATACTTCTCATGACACGCATTTCGCATTCATTAGCTTTTTTAGATTTTGCTTTTGGTTTTGGTTAATGGCAATAGGCTCGCCCCCTATTACATGGGACCTAAATATACCCGCGAAATGTGGTTGTACGTTGGTACACCTCTGCCTAACCCTAAGGGGAATACAGGCGTGATGGTTTTTTTTTTTTAGTTTTTTCCCGCTGCTTCGTCTGCTTAAATGTCGGTGATATTTAAAATTTAATTATGATTCGAAAGACACGTGGCGCTATCTATTATCATAGGAACGTTATTGTTGTTTTCCTCGGTAACAGTACTTTTTGTCGGGATGAAAGGTATTACCCTATGTCCGTCTCTGTACACAAGACAACGCAAGGACATATAAAAACAAAATTGACAAAAAAAAAACAAGATGATCGGTTCAGTGGTATAGGCTTGAATAGGTCACAAACAAACTTACTTTTCCCTTTTAAATATTAGTTAGGATTTGTTCTAAATGTAAAAATAGCCATCTATAAAGTTATAAACTGCTCTGACAAAAGCTTTGAAGTAAACTATTTAGAATTCCTGAAACTCTCTACAGTCACTCTCAGTGAAACTAAAAATGTTTGTAGTTGTGAAATTTTAGTTTTAATGTTATTCTTAACTAGCTTCTGTCTACTTCGTTCTTGTGGGTTTTTTCTACGACATGTCTATGCTCTGCTCCCGTGAGTCGTAGCGTGATGTTATTTAGTCTATACTATTCCTCATGAATTTTTCTAGGTAGTTCCGGAGATTTACAGTGAAAGTTATAGAAAAATGTCTAGCTGTACCCTACGGTTTCACAAGCGTTTAGTTAAGTATTTGGTTACTGCTCCGTTCCCGAGCTCCCATGGGTAAAAGCGAGATGTTATTTAGTATATACTTTAAATCTGGCTATCATATATGTAAGTACAAAAAGTTTTTTTCAAATTAGATTGGTAGTTCTAGAAATTAGTGTACTTAAATAAACAAAACATTGTAGTTTTATTATATTAGTTTAGATTCCAGTGGTTTAAAATCTTGTATTTGACCAAGTTGGATATTAAATAATTTATAACACAGCTGTATTCTACTTAGTTGTATAATGTTTTATTTTTCAGGAAAGAGCAAACAGTGAAATCTTTTATTTATGATTTACGTGACTTTATGAAGGAAAGCTAGACTTAAAACGGCTGGTCTAGATATTTTCTGGGTCAACTTGGGATTTTTACACATTAAATCCTTAGTGAAACCTAGTAATAATAATGAGTTGGCTTGGTTCCCACGTACACCTACTGAAGGTCTTCAGGATCCCGAGTTACAGTGCCAGTGTGGAGCACCATCACAGGACATACGCCGCCTCTTTAGAGCGGGATAAAGACTTCTTCTTGTACAGAGAAGGCACGAGCATTGATCACCACGCTTGCTTAAGGCATATTATAGTCCATATTTCCTCACGCTGTTCTCCTTTACGAAAACAGTGATGTCTAAGATAAACTTAGAAAGTACATATGAAAAAATAAAAGAATGTTTGAGTCCGGTTGTGAACCCACGACCTTTCCCCAACTGCGTTGGGGTCGGCTTCCAGTCTAACCGGATGCAGCTGAATACCAGTGTTTTACATGGAGCGACTGCCTATCTGACCTCCACAACCCAGTAACTAGGCAACACGATACCTCTTAGCTAGACTGGTTGTCAGACTTCTTGGCTTCTGACTATCCGTCACGACTGTCAAAGATCTACGAATGACAGCGCGTTACCACTAGCCCAAAATTAAATAAAATTTGAAATAAGATTTTTTTTAAAAATAAGATTTTATTTTTTACTAGAAAAAAATCTTGTTGTTGTTGGGAAAAGGCTTGTCTTTTCCCAACTATTTTGGGGTCAGGTGACAGTCAACTCTAGCAGCTTAGCTCCTATATTTTACATAGAGCGACTGACCTCCACAACCCAGTTACTGGGTTACACGATATTCACCAAACCTATGCCAAATATAATCCAATAACTCGCGGCAACAAAGAAGAATCTAGAACTCTAAGCTCAATATCCTTGATCATTCTTACAACTGCAGCTCTAATCAATTTAAACCTTATCGTGTGGTGTTAAGAGTCAACACAGAACTTGGCTTAAACCGGGCAAAGACCTACGACGACTGAAGGTGACCCAAACTGTCGACTTAAATTATAGCGATTACAAAAAGGATAATGGTCTTTGCTTGGATTAAAGAAATGTGGATAGGGAAAATAAGTGGAAGATAACTTTATTCAGAGGTTTCTAGTGTTGATATTTTGAAGCGTCAGGCTAAAGTTGTGGCTCATGGAAAGTATCTGTCAGTAATGAATAATGTTTTTTTTTTTAAACTAACCGTCATATTTTTTTTTAGTCGGTGACAATGGAACATACGTTTGAATTCTAATACACATATGCACACGTTCTACAAAAAAAACGGTCTTTGAAACTATAGATTTATTGAACTGTCCGATAATCGGTCCTACAAAGGCGGTTGTGAGCATATGTATGCTCACAACCGACTTTTTGTACTTTTTTCTCTTTGTGTTTGTTGTTTTTTGTTTTTTCTGGCTGTTTGTGTATGTACACAAACAGCCAGATTTGTTTCTTGCTGTTCATTTGTTTGTGTGTTTTGCAATTACTTATCCATATTTACATAATCCACGGACCCAAAGCAAGTAGCAACATAATTTATTTAAATTGTGCATTTGAATGAGTTAAATTGCATGTACTTTCGCTTATGAACCTTCAGCGAGACTCATTATAAAATATGTTTATTTTAATGGCAACCATCGAAAGCCTAATCGAGTCAAAGGTCTGTTAAAATATATGCTTAGATAAAACTTTTAATATTATTTTGTGTTTTTGAGCGTTCCGTACCCAAAAGGGTAAAACGGGACCCTATTACTAAGACTTCGCTGTCCATCTGTCTGTCTGTCCGTCCGTCTGTCACCAGGCTGTATCTCATGAACTGTGATAGTAAGACAGTTGAAATTTTCACAGGTGATGTATTTCTATTGCCCAGATTAAAATAAATATTTAGGGGGGCAATACAACAAACGTGATTTACTCGTATTTGCTCGTTTTTGCTCGATATTGATAACGGCAACAGACACTTGAAATATTCACAGAATATTTAGTTATATATTCACTTTAAAAATAAATAATTTAATTAAAATGAAACTAATAATAAAGGGGCCTCCAGTACAACAAACGTGACTTTTTTGCACTACCTTACCCTTCGTGCGCGAGTCCGACTCGCAACTTGACCGTTTTTTTTTATCGTACTTAGCAGGTTGTTGAACCCTTGGGAGGATAAATAAAAACTTGTACAAGTTAACTACCTAGGCTAGGTAAGTGCCTCGTTAGCCTAGTGGTCCTAAGCGTGACTGCTACGATAGAGGTCTTGGGTTCGATTCCCAGGTTGAGCAAAAAGTGTTATTGGGTTTTTCTATAAAATTCACCACAGTCGTGAAAGCAGAACAGACAGACAGTATTTGAGTTCCGTTATCACGCATGTAGTTAGTAACATATATACCATCACGCTTGTATTCCCCAAAGGGTCACACAGAGGTGTATCAATGTACACCCACAGTTCGCCGGAATGTTTAGGTCCCATGTAATAGAAGGTGAGCCTATTGCCATTAACCGGGCACAGATCCGAGCTGCTACTGAGAATTTCATACAAAAACCTAAATAACACTTTGCTCGGCCTGACAATCGAACCCAAGACCTCTAACGTAGCAGTCGCTCTTAGAACCACTAGCAGCATATATGGATGTCAGTAACTATCATCAAAGTCCTAAAAAACAAGTCATAAAAACTTCAAACAGTTCTGTCGTTTGTTTCTCCGAATTCGGCCAAAAGTCGTCACTTTCATAAAGTGTGTACTTACCGTCCAATTCACTTCGTTGAGCAAGACGTTTCGCTAAGTGTATTGCTCTTGCTCATGTCGAGATATTTCGACAAGATGCAACACAGGGTTTGGTTAGCGTGTTTTTATATTTATGAGAAAGTTGACTAGTTGTGTTTGAAGAAGCAAAGAAAATATTGTTTGGAGTATAATAAATAGGGTGGAAAGTTCTTTATAGGTGGATCTGAGGAGCTACTCCCAATGTTTTTTTTTCTTATGGTTACCTTTTATTCTGTCCGGCTGCTTAACAGAATTTTTCTGTGGTGCCTTTACGTCATAACCGTACTTTAAGGCCGTCCGTACGTTAATTAACGACAGACCGTGTCGACGGCGCGCTCATGTTCCGCGCACAGAGATGTCAGCACTTGGAAGGGGCCACTAAGGGCCAATGCCTGCCGGAGCTGCGGGTTGTTCGAAAGAGATACCGCGCCCCCGGAAAGCAAAGGACACACGAAGGAATATATATGGTATTTAGTCAGGACGAGAGGGAGTGTCAGACGACACTCCCTCTCGTCCCGCTCTTGGGGTCATTTGATGATTTCCCATATTATAAAAAAAGGCCCCTAGCTAAGACATAAAACATATATTAAGCCACTACACGCTAAGGGCACTCTTTGTGAGATACAGACTTAGGGCGACATTGGAGGAGGACAGTATGGGGCAGGCACTGTCGGATCTTTGCTTGATGGTTGCTGTCGGGGTTATTTATATAAATTAATAAAGTTAATGTCGGTGAACCGAATACTCAACTTTTAATATTTCTACACCGATATTAAGATCTTGTATGTACCATAGACCTTTACAAAAATAAATAAATAATTATTATTTTATTCAAAAAAAATATTTCAATGCTAGATTATTTAGTGATTAATTTAAAACTACAGGCCTAGCGGTGAGGGCTGCCTCAAGGCGGGCAAATTGCACAAGTATGTATTTAACAAGTGTGGAATGAATTAGTGCAAGTATTTGAGTGATTTGCAGACACAATGGTTTCACACTGACTCGTGCAAGTCTAATCTTGGGCACGTATATCCTAACGTGATCTTATAGAAAAATTAACATCTATGGTCGTTTTTAAGAAATCTAAAACGAAGGCCAGTTGGCTTTGGCACAGTCCTGAGAAACTATTCCAAAAATAATCGGATACCAAGTTATAGCAATGTTAAATTTATATCAGAAGAATTGGACAGATTCCATGTCAATTGAATTACTTTTGGGGTCTCAGCATTCTGTTAGTTCTATAAGAAATTGAAGTACCGTCGCTTCTTTGTGCCAAGATATTTTTTTTATTTTTTTTCAATTTCGTCTTTAATGGCAAAGTAGGTAACATTGTTTCTACTATTCTAGTTTTCTCATCAGAATATGACTCCATTTTGTTTGAACTTACTGCATTTCGCTCGCCAGTCCGACGTTTGAACACGCTTTCACATTTTCTACGAATTCTTCTAGAACACTGATATAGAATAAACGAATCGACCAAGTGCGAGACCGCCGTACAATATTTAATACTACATACAAAAACCACAACACGTTTGATGTATGGTGCCCACTACAATTACTAAATTTTTATGATCTCTTGTTATACTTAGCGGCAATAGAAATACACTCAGTAGAAATTTCGACTCTGTACCTTCATAACAACTCTGTACCATTACAAATCATGAGATACTACTAACAGACGTATGGGCAGGCAGAGACTTAGTAATAGGGCCCCGTTTTACCCTTTTGAGTCCGGAACCCTAATAATTATCGCAATGATGGGAAAAAGATGTGACTATCGGCATCATTAAGTGTCTATTTATACCCAATAGTAAAAAAACATTAACAAACAAACAACACAACGAACGAACGAACGAAATATAAGGATAAGGAGTAAAATCAGTTCTTGAACGGTGCACGTAGGCTATTGTAATATTTGACCTACTTCCGTAGTGCAGTGGCCAAAGTTTCGAAAGCACAATTAAGTTTTGGCGCTAATTGGACTAGTATAGTGTCCTTCAGTGTTCCGAGACTGTTTTAACTTGGAATTAGGATAAAATATGGGTTGATATTTTTGGAATAAGATTTTTGTTGAGAGGATGAGTGAAAGGCGACTACCAAAAGGAATTTATATGGCAGATGTGAGGGGCAACGCCGGGAGGGGACGCCCTGGAAAGACCTACCCTAACCTTATTGGTGAGGTTCGAAAAGTCGAGTGTGCAGTACCTGTAACCGGCGTGCTTGAATGACCAGACCTATGAACGTAGACGAGGCGAAATGAGTATGGAAGGATCGTAGCAGGTGCGGTTCTGTGGTGTCTTTCTACCCCCATGGAGAAAAAGGCGTGAGTGTATATATGTGTGTATGTAAGATTTTCGAGTTTTGATGCTTATTACGAAAACAATAAGGTTAATAATGCACTGTATATGGACACCACAGGGTCGATGATTACGGTGATGTTTGGGGAAGTAGCCAACTAAGACGTGTGCCGTCTGAATAATTAATAAAGGGAACAATAATATCCTCCGGACGGGGTTTCGGTCACTGCGGCCAATCCTTATTTACATGTATATATATCCTTATTATAGTGTACCAGTATGTGTGCAAACACAGGTGCTCTTTCCTAACTCTCATAGTCCATCAGTCATGGGACGACAATATAGACGATAAGGACGGGGGATAGATCAGGTGGAGAAGTAACGGTTTTACATGCTTATCAAGGTTCGAGGTGTTAGTTCATCAACATCACTTCGGGCTGCTAATAAGAAATTTCAAATGGAAAAACCCAATACCACTTTTTGTCCGACCTGAAAATCCAACACAGGACTCAGCAGTCAAAATAATTAATGGTCTGAATAATTGCGAAGACTATGATAAAAAGATGGAGTGTGCTTACACAGGTTACAAGGCATATGAGGAGTGATCTTGGATATGACTGACAACGGTGACGGAAAACCTCGTGAGGGAATCAATTCATGTAACTCTGACATCACCAATCTGGCTTGAGCATGCGATCGTGATCGCCAATTGTGCCTATCGTGCCTATCGTGGTTATAGCCTATCGTATGATCGTGCCTTCTCTATACGAGAAAAAGCCTTTGCTGGGCAGTGGTATTATTTTGTTTTTGCATGACTGCTACGCTAGAGGTCTTGTGTTCGATTCCCAAGGCGAGCAGTGTTATTGAGATTTTCTTTGAAATTCTCGGTAGCAACTCGGTGTTAGGATTTCTGCCCGGCAAATGGCAATCGGTTCGCCCCCTATTACATGCGCCCTAATCATTCTGGCTCACGGCGGGTGTACATTAGTACACCTCTGCCTAACCCTTAGGGGAATACAGGCGTGATGGTATGTGTGTTTTTTTTTCATTTTGCTTGCAAGTTGGGTTTATTCACATTCAGGTCATACATTTAAAAATAGACTTATTCATGAAGTCGGTGGATACCATCATCACCACGCCTGTATTCCCCGAAGGGTTAGACAGAGGTGTACTAATGTATACCCACAGTTCGCCGGTATATTAAAGTCTCATGTAATGGAGGGCGAGCCTATTGCCATTTAACCGGGCACAAATCCAAACTCCGAGCTGCTATTGAGAATTTCATAGAAAAACCCGATAACACTTTTTGCTCGACAAAAAAACACAAATCGGTGGATAAAAAGACACTAAAACATTTAAAAACTCCACTCGGGCTGTCATTATTTTAGTAAAGTGACGTCACCAGGTGCAACTGTTCATTAACTCCCACGCACTGTTAGAACTCGCTAAGTTTAAACATAAAGCTGTTCTTTCACTAGGGATGTGCTAAGTGAAGTTGCTATGGTAATACGCATGTATGATACCAATAGGATCGATGGACTTTGTAGTGGGGTTTGGGTTAGTTCTCGTGGGATTTTTAATTCATGTAAAGCGCATCTTCAAAGCACATTTCATCTACATAATACCTAAACACACCAGCGAACTGTGGGTGTACATTGGTACAACTCTGCCTAACCCTTCGGGGAATATATCCGTGATGGTATATTACGTATGAAAATGTTCAACGTTTTGGGTCTAGGAATCACATAGTTTCCTAGCTTAGCTTCTCGCTCAGATGCCTAGCACAGTTACTGTTCTGGTGGAACGGCAGCCTTAACCTCTCAGTTAGGTAACGCCTTCATTCTTCCTACGTAACGCCTACCACCCTTGGAACAGACAATTTACCTCATTTGCTATTCTGACCGGATCATGATAAGATGCTTAAAATTGTTATCTCTAAGGCCTAGCATAAATGCTGATGATAAACATTACGTGAATTCGATTGATTATTATTAAATTGGAAATGCAATTTGGTAATAAAATGGAAATTTCGCACATAATAATATTTTAATGTTTATGTGATGATACCTAATATGTTCTCATATTGAATTATTGTAACACGTTTGTGTGTCGCGTTTTATGTAAAAAAAAAATAAAAAAAATGATATTCCATTTTTATTTTACATACATACACATGATATTTTTTAAAATATTAACATAACATACCATCACCCCTGTATTCTCCGAAGGGTAAGGCAGAGGTGTACACATATTAAATAATATTGCAAAAAAAAAAGTACACCGCACAAAGTCAGACTTAATGCCTTGGAAATTTTCTACTAGTCTGCCTTAAAGTGACAAAACATAAACATATTGTTATATAAGCACATATCGTTTATGTTCAATATTGGATTAAAACCAACATTATTATGTAAGCTCTATGGAATTTTACATAATCTAAAATAAGACATTGGCTACAATTTAATATTTTTAAGTTTGAGAGCTTGGGCTAGGCCCTCCTCTCAAATGTCAAAGTAAAGTGTAGGTGGATGTTAAGTAATATAATATACTAATCTTATAAAGAGATACTGTTTGTTTATTTTAATATTTGTATTATATTGTGATTACCGACATTTAAGCAGACGAAGTCGAGAGCAGAAGCTATATTTAAGGTAGTAGGTTGTAAGGTAGTATAACCAGATTGATTGAATTTAGGCTTAAAAGATGCTTTGATGAATGAGACAAAAATCATAGGGGCTCATTCATCTTTACTAATTGAAGGTAGTTCCACCAAAGAGCTCACAGATAATGAATCGAGGAAAAATGAACACTGTTTTCATTATGCTTAGACAGTTCAGGGGAGCAAAGCTAATAAGTTTTAAGAACCAAGAAAAGCCACGGTTATAAGCAGGTAATAAGCTAAGGCCTAAAATTGCGTAACTCTGTAACTCTGTATACTGGCAACCGTTGTGTCTACATTAAGGTTGCCCATATCAGACAATCAGTGACCTTTTTTTTCGGAGACAATGGAACATAATGAGTTCTAAAATACACGTCTAAAGCACACGGCATATAAAAAGTTGGTCCCACGAAACTATGGATCTATTGAACGGTCCGATAATCCGTCCTCCAAAATCTCGGACGTGTACGGAGGCCTTACTGGCAACACTTGTGTCCATCGTAAAATGTAAAGAACTCAATTCCAAGGCCTATTCACATTCGACGCAATCACAGACGTAATCGGTGAAGACGATATTTTTACAGGAATACGGACGCCTCTGCATAAAAAAGAAGAATATTAAAACCGGTTTATGACTTTCTAAAATATTATATTTCTTTTGCTTTTTCAACTTCTTTGGATGGCAAACAAGCCGACGGCTCACCTGATGTTAAGTGGTCACCTCTGCCTATAGACGTACGCAATACCAGAGGCCTTGCAAATGCGTTGCCATCTCAGAGACAACTGGAGGGGCCAGTCAGGGCCGATGCCGGTCGGGGCTGCGGGTTGTTCGAAAGAGATACCGCGCACCCGGAACGCAAAGGGCACAAGAAGAAACATGCATGGGTTTTAGTCAGTAAAAGTCTGACACTGAGGGTAGGAGAATTTATTTGATGAATTCACATCGGTAAAAAAAAACCTAGAATCAAAGTTGAAATGATTCATGTGTCGATAATTTTACTGGCACCCAAGCCATTCAAACTGGAAATAGGTATGTTGGTAATACTTCCCCGTACGAGATCCTTCACAAAGAGCTCTACTACTACTATGAGTTTCTAAATCTAAATTTCGCACTGAGAATTATCTTCATTTATAAAGGGTAATTTAAATAATATCTTCCGCGGAAGATAATCTCGCAATCTGCTAGGTTAAGTAGAATAACCCTCTCAATTTGTCGGTGCAAGGTTGAGATGGATTAGCTAGGAGATTTGCATCGTTTGGGGTTTAGGGCGCGGGAATTTTGGGGTTTGAAGTTTCATGTTGTTTTAATTTGTTGTAAAATTTATGTTCTGTTGATATTTGTGACCTTATCGATTTATGTGAACACAAATAGTACATTTGTTCACAAATCGATTCCTTAGGCTGGCTCCGTTGTAGAATATGCACTGTATTAAAAATGTGCAATGCTCATAAAGAAGATTTCTTATAACGGGCAGCAAATAATCACATCGTATCTTCTTATTGTATAAGCACTTCACCAAGAAATTCCAGTTTTCTCAATTTTGTAAATAGATGTTAGTTTGGCATTTTTAGTATTGGTAAATTTTGAGTACAAAGTTTATTAGATGTATTTTGATTTCTACATAACATTGAAATGATTTTCTTTGACTTAAGTTGAACGAAGCCGCGGGCATATTATTTGAATAAGTATGTATGTATTTACAATCACGAGCGTAAATATATACTTTAGCAACATTCTAAAGCAATGTCCTCCCAAAGGATTAAATAAAATATATTGGTGTTATAAATATTATATTCTGGACCTCATATTAGTAGCCATCGTTTGTTAACAAGAAAATTAACAACGCTTAAAAGTTTTGGTATTTGTTTACATGTTTATGCTCGCGACTGTACACATACGTAAGCCGTTGGTTCTGCGCCTGATCTTTCTCCGGTTGGGTCGGATTGCCAACCCATCAGCCTAAACAGTAAAGGAAGAGGGAGTGTACCTCTTGACAAGTCTACATTGAGATTGGCATTAAAAACCATTTTGAAAAGAGTGTCCATGGAGTTTCTTGCTCGTTCTTCTCCATAGAGATCTACGTTTTGGAACGAGCAACTAGCTTCAACTTGCTGTAACTTCTTGACAATTCAAAAGTGCCTGTAAATGGTCTAATTGAAATAAATGCTTTGACTTGACTTGACCAACTGAATTTTGGTTATGGCAGCCGAAATTCGGTGTAAAAGAATGTTATTAAAAATTTATTAATCATTCGGTTTATCCAATCAAATAGCTAAGACTAGCTCAAAATAACACCCTATTAAAACAAAATATAAACACGGAAATTATAAAAGAAAGTTTTCTCCGTAAATCGTAAGACTGAACCAAACGACTAAGAAAGTGGAGTAGGTATTTCAGACGCTACTCTTCCCTTGTATTTTTTCTTGTCAAATAAATTACTTAGTTATATATTCAAGGAAGATATCTCAAAGGACGGCCCTTTAATCATCGCGAGTATTGCTTCTGATTTATACGTACGAGGGGAATGCAGAAGTTGAGGTTTGAATTGTATAAAAATAAATTAATCAGGCTCACAAAATTAAGGGTCTTACTTATAAAAATAACGCCAATTCATACTTAGTTACCTCTTACTTGACTGACTGAACGATGAAACACTATTTTAATCTGCCAACACTTAGACGTCAGCATAGAGCATGACCAAATTATTCGACTAAAGAACGAAATCAAACGAACAATTGAGCATAATTGTCCAAATTTACAATAGAATCCATAGACCAAAAATGTCATCGTCACAGCTGATTGAAGCCAGCCATCTTACTTCAGAACTATACTTAAACAACGGGTCGCTGCTGTTTAAATTTTCTGTCACTGAGCTAGTACATAATAACATCTCAACGCTGATTAATGTTTATAAGTAAGATTTTTCACCTGAGACACCGTTAAAAGTGGTTTGACAAGTAGCTAAGTATTATTTAGCGTTATTTTTATAAGTAAGGCTGTTATTTGTTTACTATAAGGGCGATTGGCACACTGCCCCGCATCACGGAGCGTGGTGCGTGGCGACGGAGCTCTGGTGATCTGCAACACTGCGCGTGAATGCGTTCTCAGAGTGTTGGACTACGCGTGTTTTCTATACAAACGCAGATACTTGCAAACAACGTAGAAGCACGCACTCACGCGCCACGCTCCGTGTTGCGGGGCAGTGTACCTATCGCCTATAGCTTTTGCCCGCGACTTCGTCCGCATGGCGGTCAAAGTCAAATGCGCTCTAAGTTGACGTCTACTACCTATTAACTACCCGCCTGTCTTTTAGCTTTAAAGGTCATAAGTCGGTGCGTAACCTTTCGCCGTCTTAAATATAAAATGTTTTATTAGTGTAACATTTCTTTTTGGATAAATGCGATTAATTAGATAAGCAGAAAGTTACATTAATGTAAGCACAACACAGAAAAGTGGAGGCGTAACATCAGCAATGTATAGTTTGTATATCAAGGTATGAGTGCTGGCTGGTTTCAATGCCGGGGCAATTTTCAAGTATTATTTAAAGAAAGCCCTATTTACATAAGTTCAACTATGACGGTTGTTTTTTTAAATGTTTGTCAGGATATTGTTTTTTTTTTTTTTTTTTAAGTTGTTCCACACTAGGAATTTCTCTTGTATCGTGGGTACGTTTACAAACATATAAACTCACATACACAAACAGCCAGACCCGGAATAGCTATCTGAAAGTCATACAAATATTTGTTCTGTGCGGCAATCGAACCCGCGATACGCAGCGTAGCAGTCGATCGCTCAGCCGCTGCGCCAGACACTTTTGGTCCGTGTTGTAACCATTTCTTATTTGGCAGCTGCTTTCCATCGGCCGTAAACTTATGCCAGCCAATTTAAAAATCCGACATTTAAAATTTCATTCAACTTTAGGGTCTCAGCCCATTTCGAAACTGACATAAACAAAACAAAATTTTAAAAATTGGATTACTGTCTTGCCTGTCAAATAGCGATCAAATTCAAATCCCGAAAAGGCGAAAATATTTACCTAATTTGCTTCATAAATTATTTATCTGTGTCATTTGGGAATGCAACTAAGTATTTTCTTTGTAAACAATTCAATTTACGAGATATTAAGAGTTTGTTCGGTTTCATTTTCTCTTTGACACCTTAATAAGGACAATCAGACAAGAAAATGGCAATCAGCTGTTGAAGAAGTAGGTCGTTTATATTTAGCTTTTGTTTATTTTTGTGTCGCTTTTTTGCTTGTATTGTGAACGGTCTCATTGTCACCCAAAAAGTGTTATTGGGTTTTCCAAAGAAATTCTCAGTAGCAGCTCGGAGTTTGGATTTATGCCCGGTTAGTAATAGGCTCGCCTCTTACTACCTATAAGGGCCCTAAAAAAAAAACGTATCGGCGAACTGTGGGTGTATGTACATTGATACACCTCTGCCTAACCCTTCGGGGAATACAACCGTGATAGTATGTATGTTGTGACGTCACGAGGACGAGAGAGCACGACTAGGGAAGAATGGCTTGTTCCGTGTAGTTAGTCTGTTAGCTTTGTGGTTTAGTTAGAAACTGGAGGTATTTAAGTGTGTGTGTTGTGGCTCCATGGTTGTTGTGACGTGTTATTTTTGTAAACTGAATATTTTCTGCTGTTATAACGCGATAATAGAGTCTTGATTAATTCTATTTTATCTATACATATAATAAAATTGTAGCGATGTCAAAACTGTACATTTAATATTTTTGAGAAAAAGTGATTGCTACGAGGTCGGGGATAATAAAATTGTAGCGATGTCAAAACTGTACATTTAATATTTTTGAGAAAAAGTGATTGCTACGAGGTCGGAGAATGATTCTAATGCCGAAAATACAATTTTTAGAATTTTTGTCTGTTTGTCTGTATGTTTGTTAGAGCATCACGCAAATACTGCCGGACAGATCCTGTTCAATTTTTGTATATATATTCCACATAGGCCAAATTTGACCGTAGGCTATAAATTATTACGCTATCTGCTTTGGGGGCTGAGCAATGTTGCATTATGTTTTGTTCTCCTACAGATTACATCGCGTTTATAAAAATACGAGACTAAATATAAGAATACTTTAGGTAGCTGAGGCTTAAACTACTGAAATAATTATCATAACGCTATACCTTCAAGGAGCTAAGCAGTTAATCGTGACAGACTAGAACGGCTATTTTAGAGTATTTCCTATCGAAGCATGTGGTCTAATGGTTTGATGACCGCCTTACGAGTCGCTGGGTTTGAGTTCGAACCCCTATAACTGTTTTACTTTTTGTGATTGTTTAAATACATTTTTAATGCTAGAACATTTCCAAACTTTAATAAAATTGAAGTAGGCATTCTTCCGCCATAACATTTTGCATTCTTATTTTTTAAATATTTTATTATTTCTGCAAAAAAATAATGTCTACACAATCATAGTTTACATTGAAGTCAAAATTATTCATTTATCAAAATAAAAAAATAAACAAACTGATAGGTGTTGGAACGATAGTAGAGCGGAAAATATACGTATTGTTAGAAAAATTCTGTCTGTTTGACTCTATAAATTAAATTTTGACAAAATAGTCTTTAAATGTCGGGCAACACATGGCTGTATTGTCTATCGCGATTGAATTATTTTCGCATCGATGATTCCCCTAACAATAATTTACACCAGTTCAGACATGTACAGTACCTTCTAGATACATCACTGAGTTCTCTACCGGGAAGCTGGTAGTCTCGCAGCTTCAAGTAGTCATGAGGTGGTGGCTGTCTTCCTTCCCACAATCTACTTCTCTCTTTGGGTGGTGGGTTTTGTAATAAATAGTGTGGCTATTTGGGTATTTGTAACAAATAATGGAGTTAGGTAGGTAAGCATTATTGCATTATGTTTATTGTCCGTGAAGATTTTACCACGGGACTGTTATAAAATACTTAAAATATTAAAGATTTTTAACATAATATTTATCCAATGAAATAAAAATCATCAAGTCATAGCCACAAGGAGTTAAGCAGTTAATTGTGTAATAGAATTCAATACAAGACCGATTCTGGCTACGACGGCTAATCTTAAAGCAGACTAGCCAAATATGCAGGAGATATTAAAATGCACAAGTGTGTGAGCAAACGCTCCCTCTTCCCTAACTCTCATAGTCCGACGTGTCGGCAATCCGACACAATCGGGGAGAGATCAGGTGCAGGCTTTACGTGCTTTCCGAGACACGTGAGTGTCACACCACCAACGTCCGTACTCCGGGCTGTTACTGAGAAATTCGTAATGGAAAAACCCATTACCCCACGATCAACAGTCTTGCTTGCCACTACGAGACCAACGCTGCAGTTCAAATATGACATGTATGGGAATAGTTATTTTTAGTTAATTGTTACGTATATAAAGTGAATAGTTTCGCTGTTTAATGAAAACCATGTAAAATGTTTTGTGTGGGTTCAATTCCAATCAATTGTTACTTTTTGTTATTATTTTAATAGGTTTTTGTTTTGATGCAGTATATAAACTAAACCCGCCTAAACCTGTTTTAGGTTTAGGCGGGTTTAGTATTTTCCCTTACAATATTTTTCGTAAGTAAAAAACGGCGCCTCAGACTATTTAAAGAGTTAGCAAGTTATATCGATAGTAGGATCGCCGCAACATCATGATGCTCTGACGCAGGTATTCTCCGGACATGTTGACATGAGACATGAGGATACGCAAGAGTGATATCATTGTGAGGATCATCCAGTGGACACGGTGAGGCTTGAGGTAGAGGTCTGCCCTGCTTTGGCGGAACACCGCCGTGTCCTCATAGAGGCGATTGACGGCAACGGGCCTGCGGTTGGCGAGCGTTGGGTGGCTCGCCGTCCGATCAGAATCATACCCGTGCCGACGTCGCGTTGTGTTTCACAAACGTCTCGAAGAGATATCAGCACAGAAGACGGGGCCTGCTAGGGCCAGTGCCTGCCACGGTTGCGGAATTTGTTCGAAAGACTCACCGCGGTTTTGGAACGCGATGGGCATTAGGAGAAAACGGTTGGATTTTAGTCAGTAAGAGTCTGACACTCCCTTCCGCCAGAACGGAAGAACTCATATGACGATTTTCCATCATTAAAAAAGAAGGATCACCGCATCGTGGGTCTACCAACCTCGACACTTCATACAAGTGTCGTACGATTTATCTGCAAACGTTATGTATGCAATACTTTACTGTCTGGGCTGCGCTACGCTACCAAAAAAGCATACTTCTATTCCAATAGCTAAACAGAAATAAATTAGCTACAACAGGAAGTGTACCATTAATTAAACCTAACGTGTATAAAAAATTTCTCTCAGACTTCAAGCTTTCACGATACATGTAGAATCATGCATCAATCATTAATCATGCATCGTATGCAGAATTTCTTCAAATAGGTAGGTACTGTCAACAAACCATATTCTGCATGCTTAAAAATGAACTTCAAAATGAAAATGAAGGTTACCTATTAGCGTCATTCTGCAATAGATGAAAGGTAATTTGGGAGGTAAAACTTTGCTAAGCCTTTTATTAAGTCATGTGCTTACTGTTTTTTGCCCATACTTTGTCCCAACGACATAATTATTTTTAAGTTGGTTATAACACGAAGTTCAGATTTAGTTGGCAGTTGCTCTGATTACAAGATTCATTTCTACGGTTTTGATTCTAGACAGATCGAAGCTACAATGTGAGTGTTAAAGCAAAACCTATTAAAAGTGCTTTTCAACGGTTAGGGAAAGAAAAACAAGTTAATTTTGACACCACATCACAGTATTTTCGAAAGGAATAGTAAAGCCATATCATATACCCTCCGCATAAATATGTTTTAATCCCAGGTATGGTGCAAGCTCATTACCAACCGGACAAAAAATCAGACTCCGGGCGTCTACTGACTAATTTCTAAAACCCACAGTCGAAACTATTATTAACCTTAGAAACCATTTGACATAGTTGGAAGATTACGATGACATAGCATTCAATCCTTAATTGGTTAAGGAACACTAAGGCTGACGTGAGCGAAGCCGCGGGCAACAGCTAGTTCCGGAATACGCAGCGTAAAACAAGTTTTCACTGATAAATATTCTAAACTAAGCCCAATAATATCTGATTGAATTGATTTAACGGCAAATTGAATTGATGTTTAAAAGTGCCTTTTAATGGTCTAATAATCTAATTGAAATAATAGGTTTGACTTTGACTAAGCAATACTATGTAAAAACGGATATGGGGGTTAGAATCATGTACTGATTCCAAGGTAAAACTTTTCATTACAATGTTTAAGATTTCCCGTACTATAACCCTTCCCCATATTAAACTAACACACATACTACTCCACACATTTAACAAACCTACAACAAGACACACACAAAATTTAATTACAAATTAGCTGCTCCATTACCCGGAACAAGACCAGCTTCACGAACGAAATGTCGCTTTAAAACTTCGCACAGAAATATTTTCTTGGAACAACGTGAAATAAAATGGTAGCACATAAAGTAGAAGAGTAAAAAATATAGGAATGGACGCAACAAATTCTTTTAAAATGGCGTGTTGAGCGAAATATGATGGAATAAAGTTGTGGATTGAATGGAGGGTTAACTTTGGTATGTGGGGGGCTAATACAAGCTGTATACTGCAGTGTGTGGGTTATGGA
Source organism: Caradrina clavipalpis (assembly GCA_932526535.1). NCBI lineage: Eukaryota > Metazoa > Arthropoda > Insecta > Lepidoptera > Noctuidae > Caradrina > Caradrina clavipalpis. The sequence continues at coordinate 2,397,452 of OW052101.1, forward strand.
TTTTTTATAAGATTATTTTTATATTTCTTGCAAGTAAGCGCTTTTGGACCGTCAGATATTTTCAGTTGTTATAGTAAAAAAATACTTTAAATTTACATGATTTAAGGCCGTTATTTGAATGGCAAATTACAGCATCGCTCCGTATCAGTAGATACGGAGCGATGCTGTTGCGAATTGCGGTAAATATTAAATTATATTATTCTGCAAATAGGGTAAAAATAACACAACACACACAGTCCCGGAGAAACGATTTAACTGTTTTAAATCCCGCAACGTAATTAATCAGGAAATATTAGCGAAAAAGTGAGTAAAAACATAATTTCCACTTCCCTTCACACAAGCAGGAGACAGAACAGAACAAGGCTAATAGGCACAAAGGGATGTTTACAGCTGGGAGAAGCCCAGACTGCTAAACACCATGGATTACAATTATCATTTTAACTTAATGGGTTCAATGTGAGCTGTTACATTTAATTCCAGTTATAAGTTCGCACAGGCTCGCACTTGCCTGGTTTTTAGGGTCCGTATGTCTGTCTGTCCGTCTGTCATCAGGTTATATCTTATGAACCGTGATAGTTAGACAGTTTAAATTTTCACAGATGATGTATTTCTGTTGCCGCCACAAATACTAAGAATCAGAATAAAACAAAAATTTAAGGGGGCTCCCATACAACAAACGTGTTTTTTATTTTTATAGATAATGGTACGGAACTTTTCGTGCGTGAGTCAGGCTCGCACTTGGCCGCTTTTTAACACACACGTATGAATGACAACTTCGTATGAATAAGGGCGTTATTTCCTCGCCCATAGAACTTTTTAAAAGAACCGAATGAAACAATTGCGGTTCTCATTACGATACGAGGGCCATTGAAAATGAGGATCGTATTCATTTTGTTCCACAATTGTTGGGCAGTTACTAATTAGAGGCTTTTTTCTTTCTTTCTTTCATAAATTGGAGGTAAAAGAATTTACGATGGGGTTTTTAGAAAGGCTAGTTGCTAGGTTTTAGTGTTCATTAGCTGATTGTAACGTTAGTACTTCAGTGTATTTGGTGTATTTGTGCAAATATTTGCGCTAGAAAAACTACTTTATTGCAATAGTCATGGGGTATATTTTGCATTAGTCAAGGAATCTTAATATTTGGACAAGTATACTACCGCTGTAAGTAGGTAGTACTGGACTGGTTGTAGTGGCGATGGTTAGAAGTTATTAAAGAACTAGTTAACTGTCTCGTTAGCCTAGTAGTCCTAAGCGCGACTGCTACGCTAAAAGTCTTTGGTTCGATTCCCAGGTCGAGTAAAGTGTTATAGGATTTTATAGGTTATAGGATTTTTTTTTCGTTTTTGGTCCAAACGGGCTTAAAATAAACAAACATGAACTAAGTTAATCACTAAATTCCAAAGCAAAGCACGTTTCAGCAATACTAACACCAGCTTAATCTTAATAAAAACCTTTTCAATTTTCTAACCAATATTCGTCAAATCCTGGCATTATTAAAACGACCTATTGTTTGCATAAAGAATTTATTATTTTCTGCAGCATGTTGTTTATCTCCCTCTTTAGCCTAGTGATCCTAAGCACGACTGCTACGCTAGAGGTCCTGGGTTCGATTCCCAGGTCGAGCAAAAAGTGTTATTGGGTCTATCAAATTCTCAGTAGCAGCTCGGAGTTTGGATTTGTGCCCAGTTAATGGCAATAGGCTCGCCCCCTATTACATAAGACCTATATATTCCTGCGAACTGTGGGTGTACATTGGTTCACCTCTGCCTCTGTGGGTCGCCTCTGTGGGAGTCTGTATATATATGTTCTTCATCTCTCTCTTTCGTGCATAATTGAGTACGTTAGAAAGAGATGCATTGTGGTTTTAAGTGACCGTTATGGGAATTTCCCGGTACGTAGTCGCCATTAGGTTTGCACAGTGGGTCATTACCGGTGTATTTGTAAGAGATACGTTTATTAGTTATCGGGGTAACAGAATAGCCGTGGAACGTAAAATTCGTGCTAAATGCGGCCATGAATCACTGCGTTGTCCGATAAGTGAACAGTGGTTGCGTATTTAGTGATGTAGCTTGATTGAGATTATCGATAAAATTATAATCAAGTTTTTTTTTACCACTGTGATTGTGACTACAAGGAAATAAGTATTGAATACTAGACCACGCCTTTGTCTGCGAAGGTTCCCGAATTAAGTCAAAGTTCAAAATTATCTCACAAGTACAAAAATGGGATAAAAACGAGTCTATGTGTTAAGCTACATTGTATCTATGTGTATCAAATTGTAATTAAGTCTGTTCAGCCGTTTAAGCGTGAAAGAGCAGTAACTAACATCCTCGAACCATGTTTTTCCTTGAGGAATTTGTCTGTAGACGCTTTGAGTCTGGATTTGTACCCGATCGGCAATTGGCTAGCTTGCTACTTTGTTTGTTGATTCTGATGATCGAATTTAATTAATGTTGTACTTATTGTATTATATATAGCGAGTTTAAACAAAATTGACGAGTTTAAACAAATTTCAAATAGTCGACTATGATTTCAAAAATTTTACTCAATGGATAAGCCGATTTGCAATTTCCTGTATTACAAAATTTACACCAGTTCTTTATAAAGACCTTTTCCAGAAAACATATTGAGAAACACAATAAAGATATACAATATACATAACAGACTATACATCTCCTTTAGCCGTTTATTTTCCCAAATCCTTATCGATAACAAAGCACAACACTAGTCAACATGGCGGATGAAATTCGGGGATAAAAAAGGGAATTTCTGTCGCGACGTTTGGCGCCGTTGGGTATATCCTCTGATATCACAACGGAGAACGTTGGAGAAGAATGTTGGAGAATATTATTCGTGTACACGAGCTTGGCGTTTGATAGGTTTATCATATTTTTATTGGCTTTTTTACTGACCGTTTGGTAGTCCTAGAGATTGTGGCTTGATAGTGACTTTTTTTTTTTTAAAAGAGTATGTATGGAGTTTCTTGTCCGTTCTTCTCCATACGAAACTACCTTAGGAATGGGCAACTAGATTAATTAGTTTTAATTTTTTTTTGACGTTCAAAAGTGCCTTTTAATCGTCTAATTGAAATAAATGATTTGACTTTGACTTTGACTTTTCACGTTTAGATGTTTTTGAAGTGTAAATTGCTAGCTGCTTTGAGTGATTTTTGGTTCGACAAAATAATTATAAATTGTTAGAAGATTCCTTTTTCAGGAGCACTGACCACCGGTAGCTTGGACCCTGTTTCCGATACTGGGTACTACTTTTAAATGTTTTTATTTTTATATTAATATTTATAAATGTATTTAATAGGTATTGTAAATTCCCTTGTCTTGTCTTAATTGTATTAAGATTACTATTTTTCAAAATTTCGTAGTAATAACAATGTTAACACAATGTGTAGGCATTTGGTAACATACTTATGCCAGTTCACGAAACAGGAAGGTGATTACAACCGAAACCCTTGCTAAGTTATAAGTTGTTAAAATAAGCACAATTATACACTAACGATAACTAACTAAAAGTTGCCTAACAGATAAATCATGGAACATGATAAAACAGTATCATGGCCCTAAACAGTTAAAACATCCCTATTCTAACCAAATCCTTATTTGCACCCCTGAAACGATTCATTACAAACTCACGAACAACTCGAAACATAAATTCCAAAATTTTAGCAACCACAACACAAATCAAGGTTATTAAAATGGTTATAACATTTATTAAAACGTTTCGAAAACGGTTTCATTTTAACACAAAAAAACCGCTGACCAAATATATATGTGGGATGAATAATGTGACAAGGAGTCTTCAATTTGCGGGACATTCCCACTGTTCCCATTTTAGATGATTTGTCAGTTTTCCCTTCCCGAGTAGGGAAACAGGATATATTGAAAATTTCCGCCTTTGAGATAATATATCGGGCCTCGATGCCACTTTTGTCTTTTATGGGGTAAAAGGAATTGTGAGTCCCCTACTCTTGGTTTGATTTAGATGATTTTATGGTCATCTATCTTGGTGAAGTGGGTTAGCGTGTAAACTAGGCCGTGATAGGTGTTAAGAACGAATGTACAAAAGGTACACGAGATTTATCGGTCGGACAAAGAAATATGGGGTGCAAAAATATATTCGTATATCTCATAGCCTTTAACTACGTATGACCATCAAACTTATTAACATAGGGCAAAAAATATTGCTGGGACACGACTTTTGGTGCTAAAAGTCACTGTTTATGGTATAGCGCAATGTAAAACTTACAAAACATTGTAGGTACTCTATCTTGCTGATATCAGCAAATAATTTACTTTCTTCGAAAAAGGCTGCCTATATTTCGAATCATTTAAAACTAGGCTAACGAGGCAGTTAATAGATGGATGGTTCGCGCGATGGCTGAAGATGCCAAATTAGTTTGATTATTAGAAAAACTGACTCGTGGGGCTAGTGGTGCTAAGCGCGACTGCAACCCTGGAGGTCTTGGGTTCGATTCTCAGTAGCAGCTCGGAGTTAGGATTTGTGCCCGGTTAATGGCAATGGCTCGCCCCCTATTACATGCAACCTAAAGAGAAGGGCAAACTGTGGGTGTACATTGATACACCACTTTCTAACCCTTCGGGGAATACAGGCGTGTTGTTAAGTTAGTATAAGAATATCCGAATATCCCTTAAAAGCTACGATAGTGAGACACCCTACAAATAAATCCGAGCATAGTGTGAACACTGTTGAGTGTTGAGCAAACTCGAGCAATAATTTAGTTGCGCTGTTTAGTTTACAACACGTTTTTTGTTCACAGTTTTAATGGAAAACGCGAGCTAATAGGATTTCTGACGCGTACGTATGTTTCTTTCTGTATTTATTCTCTTTGTTTTTTTTTTATGTATGTATGTGTTGGAGACATTAGGTAATGATGATAGCGCGGTTTTTTTTGTAATGCGGCTTTTTTTGTGAATGTTTTGGCTACGTAAGACCGATAGTGGTTTCAAAAGGTGGGTTTTTTTAGTAGGTACCTAATAGAGCCTTGTTGTCGCTCATCACACAGGTCTTTTGAAGCATTATAGGTTGACACTTGATTTTTTTACAGAGTGTGTGATTGTAGGCGCTTAAACGACAAATAATAAAAATACGTACAAAAAACATTACTTAATTTCGTGCGGTAGTACGAAACCCTTCTATATTTGGGTGTCGGATAGGATAGCGGTTTTTTTTGTAGAAATACTTTTAACAGTATTATTGGTTTTCCAGGCAGATAGTAAATAAGATTGTAAATACGGGTACAAAATTGGTAGACAAAATATAGAAACTAATTTTAAAATCCAAACTAATTTTTAATATAATAAATGCGAAAGCACTTTTTCTCTGTCTGGGTCTGTCTGACTGCTACGCTTTCACGATCAAACCACAGAACCGATTTTGTTGAAATTAAGTACGGGGTAAGTTTAAACTCCAAGAAAGCACATAAGCTACTTTTTATTCTGCAACTTCGCCAGCATCTATGATAACCAACTCCTATGCGAACGAAGTCGCGGTCAAAAGCTAGTTCTAAATAATTAAACAATAACACGAATTCATTTCGCGTTCACTGTTAAACGCACATTTCAAAGTATTTCACAATTATATCAAAATTTCACAAAGATAACATCTTTGAGTGAACCTTAATATAAAACAACTAAAAAACAGCGCTTTATCATAATAATTTCAGCAATAAAACCCACAGGCGAACATTCGCGAACAAATTATTTGAAACTCCATTTATATTTGCAAAATATTTCACTGGAAACGATCCTCGTATATTTTATAAAATATTAGCGACCCGCCCCGGCTTCGCATAGGTGGTAATTATTTACGACATCACATTAGAAACCTCAAAAATAACAGTATTTCTCCATTACTTAATGGATGTTATTATACTGTATATTAACCTTCCTCTTCAATCACCCTACCTATTAAAAAAAACCGCATCAAAATCCGTTGCGTAGTTTTAAAGATTTATGCATACTTAGGGATATAGGGACAGAGAAAGCGACTTTGTTTTATACTACGTTACATTAAATAAGGATATACTGGAATTCGTCGAAAAGACAGTTTTCCTAGGGATTACGCTTGACTCAAAGCTGCAGTGGAGTCCTCACTTAACATCTCTAGCAGGGCGGTTGAGCTCAGCCGCTTACGCTGTCAGAAAAATCAGACAATTAACAGACGTGGATACCGCGAGGCTGGTCTATTTTAGTTACTTTCATAGCATTATGTCTTACGGTATTTTGCTTTGGGGGCGGGCTGCAGATATAGAGTCTATCTTTATTCTGCAAAAGAGGGCTGTCAGAGCCATCTATAATCTTTGCAGGAGCGAGTCTCTAAGGGAATTGTTCAAAAAAATTAATACCATGACGGTTCCTTGTCAATATATATATGAAAACATTATGCACGTTCGAAAAAACCTTCATCTTTTCAAAAAGATTGGTGATAGACATAATGTTTATACTAGAAATAGGAATAAATTAGATCAACCAGGTTTCAGATTGTCTAAAGTACACACTTCTTTTATGGGGTACTGTGTAAAATGTTATAACAAAATACCGCTCGATATTCTCGAACTAAATGAGAGTAAATTTAAAACTTGCATCAAACGCACACTATGTAGTCAAGCATATTATAAGTTAGAAGATTATATTAATGACAAGAATGCTTGGCTTAATGCTGGTCCTGCTCCACAGAGACTCGGGCTCACAAATTAATAGATATTGTTTTTTTGGGAATGTTTCTTACCCCTTTTTCATTTTGATTGACCTTAATAACGTTTACCGTTATTTTATTACTATTTATTACATACCACGGATCATCAGTCGAATAGGTTCACTAAAAACCTTAGTTTTATATAATTTAACATAATTTATTTCAATTTTGTAAATGTGAGTACCATGGAGCCATTTATTTGTTAAGTTACTATGTGTTGGACACTGAGCATGGCAGTCGAGAGCTTCGTCATGCTCACTTTAATGTCTCGCTGACGGTGGCGCGTGGGTTGGGTCGTTTGGTTCCCTTCAAGATGGTTGAGCTAAATGGTGCTGATGCACGCGTCATATTCGTGAACGGGTGCTGTCAGTTGGGATTGGTCATCTCTTGACTGCCATGGCTTACATCTTTATTATAATTTTGTTATTTTTTATATTCATCTTCATTGTTTTCACATATAGAAGCAACAAGAATATTGTAACCAAGTTTTTGTAAAAACCAAATTGAATGAAAAGAGTGTCCATGGAGTTTCTTGCTCGTTCTTCTCCATAGAGACCTACGTTTTGGAACGAGCAACTAGCTTCAACTAGCTTCAATATTAAACTGTAACTTCTTGACAATTCAAAAGTGCCTGTAAATGGTCTAATTGAAATAAATGCTTTGATTTGATTTGATTTGACTATGTAGTGACTAGCTATATTATACCCCGCGGTTTCACCCGCGTTCTGTTACGTATTTGGTTACTGCTGTACTCCCATTGGTCGTAGCATGATGTTCAATACATATAAACCTTCCTCTTGAGTCACTCGTAGGTATCTATTGATGAAAACCGCATTAAAATCCGTTGCGTAGTTTAAAAGATATATGCGTACAGAATTACAGACGGCGGTATGCGCCTTTGTTTTATATAATGTAGAGATCAAAGCCACGCATTTACTTTGATAGGCTAAACTAAAAGGCACAAAAAGTGCACAAAAGTGGCAAAAAGTTACGCAAAATGTTTAAAAAAAAGTCAATTTTGTGTGCTTTTATACAAGTGATGGTGATGATCACTTCATGAGTGGTCATTAAAGTATGAATGGCTTTTATTCACTGAAATATTTATTTTATGAAAAAAGATACAAAGTAGTCTAATGTGTACGCTTTTTTTTTTTTTTTTTTTTAAAGATGGTAAAATCATCAAATGACCCCCCCCGTCCTGGGCGGGGCGGGAGGGAGTGTCAGACTTTTACTGACTAAAAACCATCTATGTTCCTTCATGTGCCCTTCGCGTTCCGGGGGCGCGGTATCTCTTTCGAACAACCCGCAGCCCCGGCAGGCATTTGGCCCTTAGTGGCCCCTTCCAATGGCTGACACCTCTGTGCGCGGAACATGGACGCGCCGTCGACACGGTCTGTCGTTAGTTAATAACGTACGGACGGTGAGCTACCCATTGCTCACCGTCCACAGACCGTGCCTACGGTATCCGCCTGCGGGAGGCGCAATGGTGCCGTTATTGGCAATCCATTGCGCCGGCGGACGCGGTGTCAGCGGTGGCTGCGGGTGCGGCCACGGCGACGGTAGCGGCGGCAGCGGCGGCGGCGGCGGCCGCGGCGGCGGTGGCGGCGGTGCGGGGCCTTCCCCCGGTCCTGGCGGGTATAGCGCAGGCCTTGCCCCCAGCCCGGTGATCGGCCGGCTTGTTAGCCCCCGCACATGCGTCGCAGTGCGGCGGGGCATCACAAGCCGCGGCCTTGTGACCGGGCTGACCGCATCGGAAACATAGGGCGCTGCGGTCCACCTCTGAGGCGCACCTACATGCCACGTGCTTCCCCACGTGGCAACGGTAACACCTCAGGGGTCTGGGCTCGAGCAGTCTAACCTGCGCCGAAACCCAGCCCACCAGCAAGCGGCCCCCTCCAACAATGGCTTTAGCCGCCGTCACTGGGCAGCTGACCACAATGGTCTGCATGCCCGAGCGCTCCGGGCGGATGGTGCCTGCCTTGACCTCCTCGGCAAGGCATCCACCCGTCCTGGCGACGGCGGCCACCACCTCCTCCACGGAATGTGTACGCTGAAGCTTTGATTGGCAAAATAACATATCATCACGCCTGTATTCCCCGAAGGGTTAGGCAGAGGTGTACCAATGTATACCCACAGTTCACCGGTATATATAGGTCCCATGTAATAGGGGGCGAGCCTATTGCCATTAACCAGGCACAAATCCTACCTCCGAGCTGCTACTGAAAATTTCACAGAAAAACCCAATGACATAAACATTTATATGAGTTAGATATAGTTGCAAGTGTGTTTGCAAGTGCGACTGCTGGTCATGGGTTCGATTCTCAGGACGATCAGTGTTTGATTTTTTGGGTGTTCTCTTTTGGAATTTCGCAGTAGCAGCCCGTTAGCCCGTTGGTGACGTGACACCCCCGTACCTCGAAAAGCACGTCAAGCTGTTGGTCGCTGCTGTCATTCGTAGATCTTTGTTAGCCGTTTCGAGTAGTCAGAAGCCCAAATGTCTGACAACCAGTCTTACCAAGGGGTAACGTGTTGCCTAGTAACTGGGTTGTGGAGGTCAGATAGGCAGTTGCTTGTAAAATACTGATATTCATCTGTGTCCCGTTAGACTGAAATAAATAAGAAGTTTAATAGCATTCCAATTTATTTTCCTCTTAGAATTTTCTTTTTTTTACCAAAAATATTTCCATTTTTCTTTTTCAAAGTTTCTGAAAATATAACATTCCGAGCTTCCATTCAGGTTGTCCCATTCAGTCCGGGCCTCATAAGGAAGTAAGGAACATGATCCCGCTATTTATATTTTCCAAAGGACCATACTGATATATGGCATCAATTTCTCACAGTCGTACCGTAGGACCAACAAATAGATAAATGCAAAAGTATCACCCACTAGAGTCGGAAAGCAAAAATTTTATAGAATGTTTATTAGCTTCTGCCCGCGACTTTGTCTGCTTCTTTTTTACTTTCTAATAATTATCTTAACTGACTGGTAATTCCAAAGATCAGCGCGTTTGAAAATGCAAACATACAAATAAACTTTTCATCTTTATTATGTTAGTATAAATAAATACAGGTTGCCCTAGGTAATGATTTTGAAAAGAATATTTTGAAAGCTTTTTTCCATGGGGTTTCAAAAACACGCCCATGTTGTTGATAATCAATGTTGAAAGTGTGATCAACAATATATTTTTTCTTTTTACCGTACATACCAAACTATTTAATGATGGTTTCTCATAGAAGCTAAATAGTCTCCATGAGAAAGCATCCTTAAGTACTTGTCAAATCTGTTGCAAGGAAAGCAATTGAAAAGGGAAGAAGGTCTTGATAAAAATGGTCCTTCTGGTTATTTATTTTTCGTGAAGTAATATGTATCACATGAGTAGTATTAATGTTGAGCTTTGTTGTGTGTGCTTTCTATATTTTGAAGATGTATGACAGCATTCATTTTAATGATAATTGTTGTTTGTATTCATTATCATTTTATACTTTTCTAATGGATCTCGTGTTTTTAAGAACGTAATTACGCAAGTATCTCCTTTTTTGACTAGTTTCTTGTGTGATTTTGGTATTGTTGGTCGCTGAGTTGAGATTGCATTTGAACGTTTTCAATTAGGTAGGAGAATACGCCTTCAGATTGTATTATTTCTTGTAAGTTTTTAATTGTATGTTTGTGCCAGTATGTTTAGGTCCCATGTAATAAGGGGCGAGCCTATTGCCATTAACCGGGCACGAATCCACACTCCGAGCTACTGAGAATTTCATAGAAAAACCAATAACGCTTTGCTCGACCTGGGAATCGAACCCAGGACCTCTAGCGTAGCAGTCGTGCTTAGGACCACTAGGCTAACGAGGCAGCAAAAAAAATTTAGTAGACTAATTCAAACTTTAACCTTTAATTGTGATAAGATAATAAAAATCTATCCTATTGTAAATCCTACGACTTACAAACTTGTCTGTACACGTGTATCGATAGCCTTACTGCACAAGTGCTCCTACCAAATCGTTTGTTTCGAAACAAAAATATTGCAGCAATATGTCTACTGAAAATTTCTAAGGAACAAATGAAATGACATTTGTATTACAGTTCCCTGAAATTTTTCAATGTTCAACAACTTCATTCGGAAGTTTCGAGAAATTATTGCTCCTTTCAAATGTTTGTATGTTGCTTGTGCAGGTTGTAACTGCACTTTCAGGAGAAATCCTACTACTATTATAAAGGCGAAAGTTTGTATGTATGGATGGATGTTTGTTACTCTTTCACGCTTAAACGGCTGAAATTTGGCACAAAGATAGATTATAGTCTGGAATAACACATAGGCTACTTTTTATCCCGGGAAAATGTACGGTACCCGTAGGATAACACATCAACTGTGACGCGGACGAAGTCGCGGGCAGAAGCTAGTGTAGAAATACTTTTTGTACAACGTTACCAGGATTGCAAAGGCGGATAAGAAGTAGCTTTTTCAAACTTTTTAGTGGAATCAGGTCATAACCACCACCACCAACCAACCATCAACCATCCAACCATCTCTGCCAGTTTGTTTTTATAAGTGAAGACTTGTGAAGTGAAGAATTGGCTGTCAGTTTCACCAACTATTTTATATTCTGTTTTGTTTAGCTGTAAGTCTTCCATAGCTCATAAATAAATAAATAATGTTTGCTAGTACAACAAGGCATTGGCAGGATATGGTTCACCTTTACTTGTAATTTCCTAACGAAATAACCCAATAACACTTTTGGTAATCGAACTCAGAACTCCACGCTCAGCAGTCGCCCGCGAGAGTAACAGGGGAAAAACGATTAGGGTTGAATGATATGATTTATTTTTATTTTCTTTCTTCCCATGACCTCCACTATCAATCTAATAAGATTAATCTTCGTAAGACAATTTGTTAGATCTACCTAAACTGTTCTATTTCTAAATTTATTCAATATCCCAATCCATAAATTTATTCGCAGAAAAAAAAAGAATTTATTTACTAGTAGGTACAAGATTTTTGCTTTTTTATTTATAACTAGCTTTTGCCGGCGACTTCGTCCGCGTGGATTAATAGTTCCCATTCCCGGGGGATTTCCGGGATGAAAACTATCCTATGTCCTTTCTCGGGTCCCAGACTATATCTGTACCAAATTTCATTGAAATCGGTTCAGTGGTTTAGGCGTGAAGAAGAGACAGACAGACAGAGTTACTTTCGCATTTATAATATTAGTACGGATCTCTGGAAGTACTGGTCCATAGTAATAAAAACATATTGATAGGAAGCTAAACTATTACTGAGTATCATAGGATATGTTTTATGGTATATTTGTTTTCTACGCGGTCGAAGCCACGGGCATAAGCTTGTTATTATTTTTCTTTGTTTATGTAAATAAAGAAAACAATACTAAGGTCCACTTTCACCAAATTCAGTTACACTTAGTGCCTAATCGTATTTAGAGCATTATTGCATCTCTGTCACATTGTTAGAAGGTGACAGTAACAGAATGATAATTTAAACACATTTAGCGCTAAATCCCGGGTTCGATTCCCAGGTCGGGCAAAAAGTGTTATTGAGTTTTTCTATGAAATTCTTAGTAGCAGCTCGGAGTTTGGATTTGTGCCCGGTTAATGGCAGAGGCTCGCCCCCTATTACATGGGACCTAAATATACCGGCGAACTGTGGGTGTACATTGGTACACCTCTGCCTAACCCTTCGGGGAATACAGGCGTGATGGTATATTTTTTTATTTATTTTTTGCGCTAAATTATGTTTAGTGACTTTGATGAAAGTGGGCCTTAATGATCGATAAATACGCGAATGATTTCATTACAAAACTTTAGTTAAACCAACAATAATAACACCCATAATACTTTTGTTTCCGAACTAGTTACTTAAGTCATAATTAACTGACTAAACCAATATTCATCTCTGACTTGATTACAGATGAATAGTTTCAGACTTAAGGCTATGAATTCTAGTGTAGACCATATCTCAGTCTAGAACATATTTTATGACCAGACTCTTTGTGCCCATCCTGTATTCCCCGAAAGGTTAGGCAGAGGTGTACCAATCTACACCCACAGTTCGCCGGTATTTAGGTCCCATATAATAGGAGGCGAGCCTATTGCCATTAACCGGGCACAGATCCTAACACCGAGCTGCTACTGAGAATTTCATAGAAAAACCCAATAACACTTGGCTCGACCTGGGATCGAACCCAAGGTCTCTAGCGTAGCAGTCGCACTTAGGACCACTAGGCTAACGAGGCAGTTAACTAAACCAATTTATCATTGACGTGATTACAGATGAATGGTTTCAGACTTAGGGTCAGTTCACACCGAGACGCGACGCGACGCGACGCTTCGCCCACCTTATAATAGAGTTAATCAAAATACAACTTTATTTACTACACGAAAAGATACACATTTCATTGTGAGAAGGTGTTACGTATTCTGAATTCAAATAATAAAATGTGTGAATTTCTTTGTGTAGTCAATTAAATTATTTTGAGTTGCTCTATTCGCGCGTCTGCTCGCGTGTTCGTCTGTTCGTTGCGTGTTATCTCTTCACCACCTTTGGTTAACTGGTAGAGATGCCTAAGGCATTAAGTCTGCCGCTGTACTTTTTTTTGCATAAAGTTTAAATAAATAAAAATAAAAGGTGCTCGCAGTGTCGTGTTGCGTCTCGGTGTGAACTGACCCTTAAGCTATGAATCTAAGTCTAGACAATATCTCAGTCTAGAACATATTTTACGACCGGACTCTTCGTGTCTATGATCAATAAACTCATTATGTTAGGCTGGTATAAAAAGACACTTAACGAAGCTGAAACTTACATGTGCTTTCTATCATTGAGATATTTCTTTTGTTTTGGACCATAGAGGTATTGAAGGTCAAAGATTTTCTTTGTGAAAGAAAGTTTATAATGTTCTTAAAATCGATTTATCCTACTACTATTATAAAGGCGAAAGTTTGTAAGTATGGATGTATGGATGTATGGATGTTTGTTACTCTTTCACGCTTAAACGGCTGAATGGATCTGGATGAAATTTGGCACAAAGATAGATTATAGTCTGGAATAACACATAGGCTACTTTTTATCCCGGGAAAATGTACGGTACCCGTAGGATAACACATCAACTGTGACGCGGACGAAGTCGCGGGCAGAAGCTAGTTTTAAAATAAAAATCTGAAGTATGTTTTTATTTCACGACTGTTCATTAAGGGTTTTTTTTGTGATAATGTTATTATCATTTTGTTTTTTTTTTGTCTGTAAATTGGAGTTGAGATTTTTGACCATTATTCTCAATACGAGACTACATTATGGAATAGGCAACTACATTCAGTTTTTTTTTGGACAATTACGTTCAAAATGTTATTGTAATGGTCTAATTCAAAGTCTAATCATTTATTTCAATTAGACCATTAAAAGGCACATTTAAACGTCAATTGAAAATAAACCATCTGACTTTGACTTTGGCTTTGACTAAATTTAAATCACGCAGGTAAAACAAAAGTCACACAAAAAAAAAATTACAACCACTTCCAACTCACACTATATAAATAATTCCTCATCTAAGTACAACATTAATATACATTTTCGTCACTTTTGCGACCTCTAGTAATAACTTATCAATATATACTGCGACCGTGTAACGTAAACCATTGGAATCTATACCTTAGGGACAGCCGGCGTCGGTTACAAATTGAATGTTACCAATCTTTAGTTTACGAGCGAAACTCCCTCTTGTGTTTTAAAAGTAAACTATGTTTGATGGCTTACTTGAGCTTTTGTTGTGGTGTCTGTGGTGTATGGTTTAACGGATTTCTTTTGAAGAAAAAGGAGGGTCTTACTCGTTTGATGGGTAAGTTGATCTTACTACCTACTGGAGATGAAGAGGGAGGCCAAAGAAAAGATGGATGGATTGTATGTATATTGATATGATGGAGGTGTTGCCCCAACCCTAAGTAACATGAGATAAGAGCAGGAAGATGATGATCTTGGTACTGCTAAAAACGGAAAAATACATAATCTTTACTTGTATAAAGAAGCTGAAGAGTATTTTTTCTTTGTTTGTTAAAAGCACTAATCTCTGCTAAAAAACCAGTCGGATTGAAAAATTATTTTATGTACTTTCCGAGGCACAGGGGTGTCACACCACCAAGTTCCAAACTCCGGTCTGCTACTGAGAAATTTACAAAGGAAAAACCGATATCACTTTTTGGCCGACCTGGGAATCGAACCCAGTTCCCCACGCTCAATAGTTGCGCTTGTAAATGCAAGACCAACGGGGTAGTCAAAACGAAACCTCATAACGGATAATACCACAGATTATCACACTGCACGGTAATTATTCGTACGGAATGTGATCGCACGGTATCACAGCGAATCGTGTTATTAAGGCCCTATAGTAAGCAAATGTAATGTCGACAAAAGGGCATCGCGTTAACAAATAAGGTTCAAAATAGCGATGTAAATTGTATCGAATAACCACCAAAATGACAGAAATTTTGAGGTTTTCATTAAATTAAGAACAAAATGCACGGCTCAGTGGAATAATTTATAGATAATAATACGTCTTTAGTTCATGAAGATCCTTTTAAAAATTTTACATATACGTGATGAAAATTCCTTTGCGATTTTTTTACCATGAAACTGCTTTATTTTTACAAAATATTTATATATAAGTCTTTTCTTTGGACTCTTGGCAATACTCTCAATTTTTTTCAGGCTTCTAATATGTACCAATACGCCAAACCATACGACAATATTTTTTGTAATATGTTTTTGGTGTCCTGTGTTCGGATAGTCCCTTAAACCGAATCCCGGTTCATTCGTGTTTCCTAACGAGTGGCGTTGGTATGTGTGTGGAAAATTACGTGGTAATTTACGTGAAAACATAATTATTTCGTGCTAAACAGTTGATGAATTGTTAATTTAATTTCTGTTGCAGTGGTTTGGAAACGATGATTGTACAAGAATTCACGTATCGTTGAATCCTGTTGTGGATTTTCTACGTGTAGCCAGTCTTCATATATTTTTATGATGCTTTGACCTCTTTTAAGAATTTGTTGGCTTCCAGTCCAATCGAATGCAGCTTAACACCAGTATCTTACATAGAGCGACTGCCTATCTGACCTCCACAACCCAGTTACTGGGGAACACGATACCAGGCCTTTTGGTTAGACTGGTTATCTGGCTTCTGAGTTCTCCAGTATGGTGGGTGTGTTTCTATATAACTATAACAAAATAAACTCACAATTAGACCTGACGCAACTACTTGTTATGTACACCATATCAATATTTATTCATTGTGGGAATCGAAGTATATACATACGATGACATACTAGAATAGAATGTCATTATTTTTCATACCCAAAGTGTCTTTACACGCCACTGACTTGGCATTATACGTTGTCACCTTCTGGGCAGATGTACCTTAAAAATAGTAATATAACCATCGATTTGAAAAGAAAGCGAAGCGCGCAAGTTGCACTTAGTTATTCGCAAACCTACTCAAATAATGTAAGTTCCAACCACACTCACCACTCTCCCATTAAAACTACAACAACTTCCAACCTCATAATTCACGACTGACCACAACCATCTCTGTCCCACATATAAAAAGCGATAAAGACAGAAGAATTTCCACCAAAAAGTAGTACAGGAAAATTTCGCTGGCTGTGGAAATTAAAATGTCAAAACCATTAATATACTTCACCAGTGCAAAATTGTTTAACTTTTCCCATTAAAAGCTGGAGTTGTGCGTTATATAGCTTATTACTTAGCTGTGGGTGCACATGGGAGCATGGAAGAGAGGTTTCCAATGTGATGGTAGATTTAACAGGGAAATTACGCGATAATGGTGTTACGGCACTTAGCGCAGTGGCTGAGCGTGTGCGGAATCAGATTCCCGCACGGAAATATTTGTATGGCCTACAGACAGTTGCTCCGGCTTTGACTGTTTGTGTATGTGAGTTTGTATGTTTGTTAATGCATCCACGATACATCAGAAATTCGTAGTGAAGGGCAACGTATTTATCTGAAACAAAAAAATATTAAAAATACTGGCCGTGTGTGGTCAACATGTCATCCAGTCATATAGAGTGATTGGATGAAGTAAGCTCGTTAGACGTCTCTCCCAAAAGTTAAGATAAAAAATACATGTTCAAAAAATCTGGAACAACAAGATAAAATGGCTGTGATGGCACAGTGGTTAAGGCACCCGCTTCTCATGCATGTGGTTGCGGGTTCGATACCAGAGGCAAATACCAATGACTTTTAATTTAGATTTACTTTCAAAGTTTATCTTGGACATCATTGATATCGGTGAAGGAAACTTGAATTTCCCAAAAATCCGCCTTGAGCAAGCATGGTGATCTATGCTCAATTGCTCATGCCTTGTCTGTATGAGCAAAGGCCTTTTTCTGTTTTAGTACAATAATCGGCCTTTATCATTGAAATACCACATAAATAGAGTTTAAAATAGCGTACCTAATAGCATGCAGGAAAACAAATGCCGCGCGAATTATCTAGCAAGCAAATTTTAACCATATTTCTGCTGATTTTAATTCATTATCAATTAATCAATGAAAGTTACGTATATTATTGGTATATCTGCACTAGAAGGAACAACCAGGATATCTCAACTCCTTTACAAAGGAAAGTCGGGAAGTGTAGCAAAAGTTCAGAAATCCGTTGTCACTTTTTGCTGACTGAGGTGTCAAAGAGGGAACTTGCCTTTACAGACTGGGATGAACTTAGTCTTGGGGGATCGAAGTCACGCCTTCAAGCATTGTCGCTGATTTGACCCAAATAGAACTTTGTTGTGTGTGTGAAGTCACAATATAGATGACAGAGTGTCCAATGTGAACTTTTATCCTTTTTTTTTTTTTTTTTTTGTTCCTTACCTCAGATCTCCGTCATTTGTCAACGGATTTAGAATATTATTTTTTATTTGAAAGGTCAGCGTTACAGAAATGGTAATGACAGCAAACCGTATAACCGTAGTCTTGGGGGGTTCCTTTTCTCTGACGCTGACTGTACTTTAAATTTAAACGGGGTTTAAATATTAGAATTGGTTGTTTTGAAAACAAAACAAATAAAACAAAAATGTGGTCAAATAAACGAAATTGTATATTTTGATATCGTGAATTATCAGAGATGTTTATTTTGTTAATCTAGGAAAGTAGTGTTACTGTTTCTTCTTGGATTTGGATAATAGGAAGTAAATACTAAACAGTAAAAAAAAAACATATTATTTACGCCTTCTAAAACAAATTGATTTAAAAAAAAAAGGTAAAATTAGAAGGACCAATGAAAAATTGTCAATAAGATTATACTCCGATTGTTCCTAATAGTAAGAAAAACTAGATTACGCCACTACATTTTGAACGATATTAATTAGTAAAGTTGGCCTTCTTGTACAAAAATATAGCATCTCAACTTATAAAGCTGGGCAACTTTTTAAACTTTGTAATGAGTAGACCCTCGGATGTTTCTTGTTAGCGGCAAATTTCAGCAGGTTCATTGGATTGTAGATTTATAGGCCAAAGGTAAGGGTCACACGTTTTGAAGGTATTAATTAAGATTTGATTGTTTCAGATTAAGCAGTTGAAGTTACTTCTTGATGATGAGGAACGACTAGGTTCAACTCCAGGTTAAGTGCCTATTATAAACTGAACTGTTTTGAATACTGTGTAAACTGGGTGGTTCACAAATGCACATAATATCGTGTTACTTATTAACCTTAAACTGTCCCGTTGGTTTCGTGGTCGCAAGTGCGATTGCTGTGCAAGGGGTCCCGGGTTCGATTCCCAGCTCGAGCAAAAAGTGTTATTGGGTTTTTCTATGAAATTCTCAATAGCAGCTGGCATTACATGGAGCGACTGCCGATCAGACCTCCACAACCTGCGGGTTGTTCGAAAGAGATACCGCGCCCCCGGAACGCAAAGGGCACATGAAGGAACATAGACGGGTTTTAGTCAGTAAAAGTCTGACACTCTCTCCCGCCCCGCCCAGGGCGGGGGAAGTTATTAGATGATTTCCCGTCTATAAAAAAAAAAAAAAAAAGCTTAGTACTGCAGAGCAAAGGTCTCTTCTCCTACGGAGGAGGGCATTGATCACCACACTTGCTCAACGATTGGCAATTTCGGACTTATACAAATTACTAGCTAAGCCCCGCAGTTTCTCTCGTTGATCATTGGTCGTAGCGTAACAAAATATACCCTATAACAGTCGTCAATAACCGGGCTTCATAACGCAAAATCTGTTTTTAATTGGATAAGATGTTATTGAGATTACCGCGTTCAAACAAACAAATTATTTAGCTTTATAATATTATAATATTGATAAGTACAGGTTTCCACACGTTGTTTTTCTTCACTGATGTCAGTGATGTCGAAGATAACATTGTAAGTATACATTGAAAAAGCCTTATTGGAACGTCCTTACAACCCTCAACCATTGGGCCATCACGACATTTCAACTATTAGACATAAACCTAAACATTTATTATAAGTCCGGTAGAATTTTCCGAAATTACTTTTAAATAAAAATACATCAACATGGCTTCCATTTCCTTCCAAACTACAAAATTAATAAACATTTCTCTACCAATGTAGGTATCGGTAGAGAAGGATTTATTAATTTTGTGAATATTCACCAAAATTCAAGTGGAATATTCCAAATTCCAATGTTGCCACAAACTCAATATGCTCCAATAGTAAAGCATATTTCAACGAGCACGCACGTACAATGTCACCTTCCTCGGATAGGGTTGAATTTCCTTAGGAAGCTGTGCGGGCGGAAATTAAGACGTCTAAGCAAGGTTCATGCAGGCACGTCAGACGTGCCTTTTGAGGAATTTTTCAAAGATTAATGGAAGCATAGTGACTGTGTCTGTTGGGGAATGTAGGCTTGTAGGTTTATTGTGAAATGGGATTAGAAAAGGAAATCTAAATTAAAAGAAAAATAAAATTCATGGTACTGTGTTGTAAAGGACTTTCATTTTAGTTTTTTTTCGTAGGTCGTGGGATGCGGGTAGAATTGTGTACCCTTGCGGAGACCTATTTTTTTTTACTCGTGATGGTTAAGTTCTTGTCTCTAGTCTTGGTCAAAGGTGACATACACAAAGTCTACGAATGGGGTGAGCTTATTCAGAAGAAGCCTGTTCACTCTAACTTTGACTTCTAGCCTATGTCTAGCAGTGGATGTCATTTGGCTAGTGTGATGATGATGATGAGGTTTTAAAAGAGACAACTAATTTGAAAAAAAAAAGAATCCTATGTTCGTCTCCTGGTTTTCAGCCAAATCGGTTCAGCCGTTCTTGAGTTATAATTGTGTAACTAACACGACTTTCTTTTATATAATAATATGTATATAGATTTAGGTGACAATTCTATGAGAAGTAACTTTTACTGAAGATGGCATTCTAATGCCAATCTTAGACCGACTATCATGTAAAAAATGTTTCTATTTTAGGTTTAAAGAAACTTTATTCTCAATAAAACATAACAAATGTCACTTACTTGAGAACAATAAATTAATGATGAGAAATATAAATTTATTTTACATACTTTATTATCATTGATTGCCGCAGAGATGAGAATGGACCCAGATTTTTAACGTTCTTCGCAGCAAAATGCACATCTACCAAATAAATCCAGTCCAAACCTTCGGCCCACATAATCAGCCATCCGAACCAGAAAACCTCTTAGCATCAGACACTCCGGCACCGGTGCCACTTAAGCAAAACCCAAGACATTTTGGCAAGCACCTTCGGACCCTCAATCACGAGCATTTCTGTTTCGTTAACAATATTGCGGAATAAAATCCTACGGACGCCTCCAAATCGGTCGGTTAGACCGCTCAAAACAAACTTGGACACGTTTTATGGATTTTATAATCGGTCAATGCTGGAACTACTCCAAGCGGGGCATGGTCGGGGACGATGCGGTTGAAATGAGGAGAGATAGCGGGTTTATGGAAATTTATGTATCCAGCTGTGTGAGTCCAAATTATCAAGTTCTTTTATTATCCTACTAGCATTCACCAGTAGGATAATGCTTTTACAACTTAAGTTTGTACATACCTACACACAACATACACAAACAGGTACACACAGCAGGCATAGGCAGGCTCAATTTTTGAATCCGTTAAATATTTTTTGAGTTAATCCATTACAAACAAAAATACTTACAATTTTTTTAGGGAAAATTAAATAACGAACAGTAATTAGAAAAAGTCATATCGGTGGTAAGTTGTACTTGATCGTGCCCGGTTGGCAGACCACAACCACATAGAGAGGTGGGCGCCTAAATCGTCTCTGGTTGCGAAATCAGAACACCAAGTATGACAGGCCTTTAAACAGATTTGGAGCCATCGTGACATTGAAATAGATGTGTCGAAGTTTATCTTAAAATGCTTTGGGGTGATAAAGAGAATTCTTAAGTCAGAGCAAGGTCAACAAAAACTATGAATAGAAAAAAAAATATACACCATCACGCCTGTATTCCCCGAAGGGATAGGCAGAGGTGTACCAATGTACACCCACAGTTCGCCGGTATATTTAGGTCCCATGTAATAGGGAGCGAGCCTATTGCCATTAACCGGGCACAAATCCAAACTCCGAGCTGCTACTGAGAATTTCATAGAAAAATCCAATAACACTTTTTGCTCGACCTGGGAATCGAACCCGGGACCCCTTGCACAGCAGTCGCACTACCACTAACTAACTAACTATGAATAGGTAGACTATAATAACAGGTTTTTCTTTATCATCTTACGACTTGCTCCACATTCGTTCTCGCCGCTTTCTGTTGCCAAGTGCCTGCAAACTTTGCCAGGGTTCAACGGAGAACGTTTTATTTTGTTTCCTGTATTTTGATGTGATTTGAATTTAATTTCTACGTTTTTCTGACGAATTTATGTGTCTCTAGTAATATTGAAAATCTACAGTGAATACAGAAATTGTTGAAATTTTTGGGGTCGTTTAAATCTTGGCAGTAGTCAGCAATTTTTTGACTTCATCTTTCTGAAACTTTTCAAAAAAATCAAGTTGATAGGATTCTATTTCCGCATTTTACAAAACGCGTACTAAATAAACCCAGTCTCAATCTGTCAAAAATACCTCTGATTCAACTAAGTATTTGACAGGTTTTTGACACAGACAGTCGCTGAGATGAGTTTGCGACTTAATTTTGATTTTATTTACGGAAATTGACCTGTTGATCGTGAAAGTGAATACAATATTATATAGACTAAACTTAAGCGGTCTAAAAAAAAATACAACGTTAGTATTAGGTCACTGAATAAATGTGCTATTCATAGATTCATCATATTATTCTCTTTTTTTGTTTGTGTCCCTATTCTATCTAAGGAAGTAGATCGTAGCCCTTTACTTAAGTGGGTTCCCATGTTTATAGGTAGGTGCCCACTTATTGAAATTATCGTATCTACTAGCGTCCGCTCGCGACTTCATCTGCGATTTGAAAGGTGTGGGTGCCGATGTAATTACAGACACATGAGATATTTTAACTGTGTCTCTGGGATGGCAACGCATTTGCAAGGCCTCTTGTATTGCAGATTTCTGTAGGCAGCGATGACCACTTCTTAATCACGTGGACCATCGGTTTGCCATCCAATGAGATAAAAAAAGCAAGTAAAGTTGCAGATAAAAAATACCTATTTCTTTTGAATGTCGCTGACATGAGATTGCGACAAGATTTTTTAAGTTTTTAATTAGTAGAATTAGCCTTAAGTAGGTACTTAGTCAACTGTAAGTAATTAATTATGGGCGGTTTATTAATTTTACCGTGATAAGTGTACAAAAACAGACACATAGATGTACTCATATTTTTTAGTATTAGTAGAGATATAGATAAAATCAATTCAATAGCCATATCCTGACTAGGAGCACTAAAGACACTAATAATTATATAAGTTTATGTGTTTATCTTAGTAATAAAAACAAGAAAATTGTAAGTAGATGTACATTTCTAAATCAATTCTTGCTTATGGAGTCTGTCCACTATATTGTATTATTTTATGACCATGCTAGAAAGGAATAGGATAAGGCATAGAAATATACCATTATGCCTGTATTCCTCGAAGGGTTAGGCAGAGGTGTACCAATGTACACCCACAGTTTGCCGGTATATTTACGAAATATAAAAAAAGAAAGTATAAAAAAATATATTATATAAAAATATTTTTTCTATTGAATAGTATGGGACTATTACTAGGTACTGTCAAGGTTGCGGTATTTGTTCGTAAAAATCACCGTGGCCCTGAAACGCAAAGGGCATTAGGAGGAACACGGATAGGTTTTAGTCAGTAAAAGGGTGACACATCCTTCCGCCAAAGACGTCATTTGATAAATTCCCATCCTTAAAAAAAAATGCACACTATGCCGTCCCGTCGCACCGACAACAACGCGTGTCGTTAACAATTGTCGGTTGATAAGTTCTTGTGGGCATAGTAGTTCGTGTCATGTGGGGTTCTGGGTTCGATTCCCAGGTCGAGCAAAAAGTGTTATTGGGTTTTTCCATTAGGAATTTCTCAGTGCACAATAATGTCTGCTGCATACTTGGCTAGTCTGCGTTAAGATTAGCCAAGGAATCGATCTGGAGAATACATTTTATTTTTTACATGGCATGGTACGGTATAGTGGGGAAAGTTCTTTAATCATGAAACCTCGCAAACATAGTTCAGTAATTTTTTTATTTTTTTGTTTGAAATGGTAATTAGACACTTAATGGATTCTTTTAGTCCCATTAGGTTAATGTTTATGTTTATTTGATTCTTCTTGAAGTGTATTCAGATTTATTTTCTGTATTTTTGAATCTTCTACTTGTTGCTTAGGTATTACTACTAAAACTTTTTGAATTTTTCATCGTGTTTCGTCTTAACATTCAAACAAAAATTGAATTCGCTCATCTAATTTTTAGGGACATTTTACGTGTCAGGCCTGGCCTTTTCTTGGGCCTAAGAATCGGCATTGTATTGCATACGTAGTAATGCTGCCAGCCTTTTTGGTACTTGCCCCATTGACAGCGCTGCGGACAAGCTGTTTAAAGCCCTATGAGTAAAAAAAACTACATACTATGTAGTTTAATTATTTTTTCTAAGAAACTCCATATTGGTTCAATATGGAGTTTCTTACCCATTCTTCTCTATATAAAACTACCTTTTGGAAGGGGCAACTAGACCATTTTTATAATTCTAAGTTGTGTTCAAAAGTGTTTTTTATCAGTCGTATTGAAATCTATACTAATAAACAATAAACATACCGGCGAACTGTGAGTGTACAGTAAGCGCTCAGAAATCCATACCCACGCTAAGGTTCACTTTCCTATGAACACGGGCGCGATCTAGTCAGCGCGTGCGCATGTGTGTTTACGAGTGATGTCTCAACATTCCACAGATAACACACACTAAT
The DNA here is from genome assembly GCA_932526535.1 of Caradrina clavipalpis. Classification (NCBI taxonomy): domain Eukaryota; kingdom Metazoa; phylum Arthropoda; class Insecta; order Lepidoptera; family Noctuidae; genus Caradrina; species Caradrina clavipalpis. The sequence continues at coordinate 2,421,599 of OW052101.1, forward strand.
GAACCATCGTCGCACTACGCGAAATGGCATTATATTTCTGTTTACCGTACGAGTCCTACCCGACGCGCGACGTATTCTTACCATTGCATTGCTAAATTTCGCATAATTATAACATGGCCTGGCAGCTGGTTTGGATAAGAAAGGGTTTACGATCATTGAATTCCGAGTTCAAATCTTATACTATGTGTGGCTGTTTTTTGTTTCTTGAAACCATAATAATGTTAGGCAAAATCTTTTTAGGTTTATGTTGAATTATTACGTATTCATGCTTGTTATTTATTTTTTATAAGAAGCAAATATTAGTTATTGTATTATTTATTTAACTTTTTATGTGATTTTATTTTAACTTTTTGTAATTGGAAGTAGGAAAAAAAGGTGTGCTGTGTGATAACAAAAATTTATTTTTAAAATTAACAAACTTATGAGAATTGTAACGTCACATTCCTACCGAAATAAAAGAAGTTCTCTTGTAACTGTTCATAAGATTTTTTGTTGAATACCCACTTAGTCAATAAAATTCATAATAACATAATAAGAGAAGGATATTTTAATAACACAAATAAATTTGGTGATGCTCACGTATTAAGTTTCTGAATTGGTATTCAGCAGAGTTAATTGAAAACTAAACTATAATTCAGACTTTATGAACAGGTTTTTTTTATGTAACGTCACAATAAACTTAGTGAGGTAATAGTTTAATAATTCGTTTTCTTGATGAAAAGAAGATTGAAACTAAACCTCAATTTAAGATCATTAAATAACTATCTACGAATATATAATATAATTATGACTAAATATTTAGTTACACCGTCTAATTATTAAAACTAAAACATCCAGGTTATTAAATGTTGCATAACACCGTCTAATACTTCTTCATAAGTAGCACTGTTGCACCTAATTATTAAAACTAAAACATCCAGGTTATTAAATGTTGCATAACACCGTCTAATACTTCTTCATAAGTAGCACTGTTGCACGTCATCCCCACATATTAAAAACGAAACGTATTTTTTCTGGTTGATGATGCATGCAGCTGTTGTTGTAAACAGTATGTTATCCAGTGCGAAACCACCAAACTTAATCCACTTCGCTGTTGAGTAGGTAGGATAGGCTATCTATCCTCTTCCTCGTATTTCTTGCTCCGGAGACTAATAATAGTATTCCTTTAAAACAACAAAAAAAGTAATATTAGGCATTTATAACAAAATACTAAAGTGACTTAATTTTTTATATAATTTAATAATATTTATTTAATATAACAAATTTTAATATATTAAAACTATTTATTTATAAATTCCATAATAAACACATTTTTTTTGGCGTCATTATATATTTAAAAATCAATAATAAGTATTAATCGAAATGCCACCAAATAATTTTAGGTATCTTAGGTATAAATTTCAAATAAAAGTTTAATTTACAATTCGTTAATATAATACTCACATTCAGTCAGGTTTCATAAGATATTAATTGGGACCACTTTTATGCAGCCCAATAATAGTCGCCCTCGCCTCAGTAATATTATTTGCCTGCGTTTCGAGAATACTTACAATACCACTACGAGTATCTATTAAATCACTCGTTACTAACCAACAACCACAACCAAACGACAACGCTCATTCCAATCAAGTTAAATATGCACAAAACTCATGTCTACCTCACAGAAATCTAAATTCTTTATTAGTTTTCTATGACTACCCTTTTAATTTTACGAAATGTGTGAACAAAGCGAACAAGCTAAAGAATATTATATTTCTGTTCATTTCTTCAAATTGAGTAAAAACAAAAAGACAAAAATAATGTGAGATTCGAACTCGCGGCTCATTGATTAACGCCGTCAACTGGGCGCGCTTAACCGCCAGACCATCTTGTCTCATTTAGAAATGTTGAAATTATGAACTACATTCACAACGATGATACATGTGTCTATTCTTGAAAGTAAAAGGTCGTAAGTCAAACTAAACGTCAACCTAATACGTTTTGAGATTGGGTATGGACTTTTGGTCGCCACTGTACATTGGTACACCTCTGCCTAACCCTTAGAGAAAAACAGGCGTGATGGTATGTATGTTACTGAAATAAATGATTTTGACATTGACACGACGGGTTCAAGTAAAAGTCAAATCATTTATTTACCCCGCCTAAACCTGTAATCTCATATTTAAAAAACCCACAACACGCCACAATTTAATTAACATCCTGAAGATAATTAATTCGCAAACTAATATTCTTTTTAAACTACTGGAATTCTCGATATAAAACTTGATTGCATGAAATTGATTAATTACGTTCCCAGCGGAGGCGCCTCACGACATTCACTTTATATTAGTTTCAATGAAGTTTATCTTTGCGGAGTTGTCTTCATTGATAGGCTAATTACTCTAGTTCGTTACTGAAACTTCACTTTGGTACTGGGAAATTAAATTATGTAATATCTTGATGGCCCAGTGGTTAGTGGCACCTAATGCCTCTTATATATGGGGTTGTGGGCTCAAACCCAGGTTTTTTCGGGATAAGCTCACTCCATCGTCGACTTTGTCTATGTCACCTTTGACCTAGACTAGAGTCAAGATTTTACCGTCTCGAATAAAGAAAGAAAAAAAAAACGTGAATTTTTCGAGTCATTTGTACTTTCAAAGTTTACCTTGGATATCAATGACATTGTTGTAGGAAAACATCGTGAGAAAACGTAGATTTATAATTAGTTTAAGTCAATCAAAAGTAAGCTAAGTGGTAATAAAAAAAAAATATAAATATACCATCACGCCTGTATTCCCCGAAGGGTTAGGCAGAGGTGCACCGATTTAGGTACACCCACAGTTCGCCGGTATATTTAGGTCCCATGTAATAGGGGGCGAGCCTATTGCCATTAACCGGGCACAAATCCAAACTCCGGGCTGCTACTGAGAAATTCCTAATGGAAAAACCCAATAACACTTTTTGCCCGACCTGGGAATCGAACCCGGGACCCCTTGCTCGGCAGTCGCGCTTGCGACCACGAGACCAACGGGGCAGTTAATAAAAACAATAAATACTGGGTGGTAATAAATACTCGGGCTTTTATGTATGAGAAGAGGCCTTTGCTCTGCACTGGGACAATATTAGGCTGGTATTATTATGCAGTCAGTAGCTACTGGAAATAAACTTTTATTTTTAGTTTAAAATTGTCTGAGAAGTTCAGGAGTCAGATGCGGGCTGTCCGTGTGAAATTGTGAAAATATTTCTGCTCACTTTTTTATTTAAAAGTTTTAGATACATTTTTGCAAATAAAAAGCAAATCAAATATAAATCAAACTTATAAATAACATACCATCACGCCTGTATTTCTCGAAGAGTAGGCAGAGCTGTAATAATGTACACCTACAGTTCGCCGGTATGCTTAGGTCCCATGTGGTGGCGAGCCTATTGCCATTATTTGGGCACCAATTCAAACTCCGAGCTGCAAAGTGTTATTGGGTTTTCCTACGACATTCTCAGTAGTGAGAATGTCGTAGGAAAACCCAATAACACTTTGCACGACCTGGGAATCGAAACCAAGAGCTCTAGCGTAGCAGTCGCCCGACCACTAGGCACTCGGACCTCGAAAGCATCTGTTTTCGATAGAATCAATTGGAACATGAAAATAAGACGTCAACGAAAGACAAACCCTTTAACAAAAGAATAATAACTTTTACCACGCCTTGCATAAGATTTATTTTATAAAAAATCCAGTTAAATTTTCATGTAAACTTTCTTCTTGCTTTTCCATTAAGCACTCTATTACTACTACCATTCGCTTTCTAATTGAACAGTTAACATATCGTATGACAACATGGCACTATCAACCAGATATTTTAATTATAAACCAGTATATATTTTGATTTATTGGACGTATATTTTACACACATAATAAGCAATTTATTTCAGTGTTAATTTGATTATTAATTAGGTTTTTGTAGTTATTAATTGGTAGATCGGTAGCCAATTAATGGGAGCGTGTAGTAATTGGTCCACTACAAGGCTAGGGATACTTTTACACAAGCGAAGTGACACAAGAATTTATGTCAATAATATTATTATTATTTTATTCGGGATGGTTAAGCCCTTGGCTCTAGTCTTGGTCAAAGGTGACATAGACAAAGTCTACGATGGAGTGAGCTTACCCAGAAGAAGCCTATATGTTATTCACTTACAATTGATGTTTCAATAGTACATTACTTTTATTTGAGAATATATGGTGGTTTCCTCGTGCTTGTATGGCCAGATGTATGAACGTGGACGAGGCGAAAGGAGTATGTAAGAATCGTAGCAGGTGGCGCTCTATGGTTTCTGCCTACCCCCATGAAAAACAGGCACGAGTTTATTTATGTATGTAATTCAGGGTTTCTCACGATATTTTCCGTCACCTATAAATAAATAATAATAATAATATCAATGTCAAAGATATACTGATAAACTGAGAAAATACATAACGAATTGTAAAAGTCTCATTGGTACTTAAATTCACATGAAAGGCCAGCCTTAACCATTAACCAGATTTATTTTTCGGCAAGAAGCAAGAAATCTGTCAAAAATTGGTCCGATAATCGGTCATGTGCGGAGAGACCTAGACTATCACGACCTAAAGACAAAATATCTCACAGAAATTAAAGTTCTTTCAAATTAAGATCAGGCCCATCAAGCAATGCAATTCAATACAAAAGGGCATTGTGGAAGATTCTAGAACATTTTCCATTATTAGATGGTACAGCTTCATTATTTAACTTTCAGTAAGACGTCGCCACAAATTGGAAAATACGCCTTAGGCCTATTTAATTCTGTGGAAACTAATCTTGGATTCTCTTGTTGAGATATTGGTTAGAATTTTTTATATAAAAAAGCTATATTTTTTCTACGTATTTTTGAATTAGTTTGAACTGGAATTTTGAAATATTAGGATAATAATCTTGATTACTGATAGTTTTTTGAGTAGGTATCTTGTTGCTTTGGTTCTTTTATCAAAAATGATGTAGTATTTAATTGTACAATGTAGTTTTTGAGAGGTTATAATAAGCCAAAAACTCTAACAAAACCAAAGCGTAGTTAAAGTTTGACGACACAGTTGGCACAGTGGCTGAGTTTTTGGCTACTGCGCTGTGAGTCGCTGGTTCGATTCTCGCATGAAACAAATATTTGTATAGCCTATGGATAGCTGTTACGGGTGTATGTGAGTTTATATGTTTCTTAACGCATCCACGCTATAGGAGTAAAGTGGTTCATTAATTAGATTTTTAATGATACAACAATTAAGTCTATCTTATTAATGTTGACTCTAAAATCTTGCCATTATACGCTATTTATAGACACAGCACCAATGTAGCTTTTTTAAATTCAAATGTACGTATATTTAAGTTTATCTTGTATATCAATTAACATTTTTATTAAAAAATATCGTGAAAAAACCTGGACTTAAAATAAATACAAATTGAGCAAGAGGCTTTTGCCCTGCGGGGGGCTAATAATAGGCTGGTATTATCATTAGCTGCCTCATTACCCTAGCGGTCAAAATCGTGACTGCTTCGATAGAGGTCTTGGGTTCGATTGCCAGGTCGAGCAAAAAGTGTTTTTAGGTTTTTTTATGAAATTCTCAGTAGTAGCTCGGAGTTAAGATTTATGCCTGGTTAATGGCAATAGGATCGCCCCTTATTACATGGGACTTAGACGTACTGACGAACTGTGGGTGTACATTGGTACGCCTCTGCTTAACCCTTTGGGGAATACAGGTGTAATGGTATGGTATGGTATGTTATGTTATGTGTAATTTTTATTATTTATACACATAGGTACCTACTCGAAACTCCGCTACTGTGTAACGTAGGCCCAGCAGATTGCTAATGTAGTTTGTAGTTCTAAAATAGGCAGACTGACTCTTGGTATTTGTGGAAGGGCGACAAACGTGCCTACCAAAGGCATACAAGCTGACTATTTAAATGTCGGTCACGTGTATTCTGAGCCTATTTTCGCCTGAATAAACGCGTCCGGCGCGCGTTTGCTAATGTGTACGCGGCCTAATGTCGAACATTTCTATCTTATTGCAAAGTTTCATAATGCATACATACTTAAATACAATAAACTCATGTTTTTTCCCATGGGGCCCAGGCAGGAACCACAGAACGTCCTGCTACGATCTTTACATACTCCTCTCGCCTCGTCTACATTCATACATCTGGTCATACAAGCACGCTGCGTGCCGGTTACGAATACTGCGCACCCGACCTTTCTGAAGAGCCTCACCAATAAGGTCAGGGTAGGTCTTTCTAGGGCGTCCCCTCCTGGCGTTGCTATAATACATAATATGAACAAACCAACCATTATTTGTAACAATCTTTTGTCTATAAATAAAGATAAATAAGAACCATAATAGGTACCCATAAAACATTAAAAATATTAAGACAAAATACCACAAAAATAGTTGCCAAACTAAATAATTGTGCCGTTTCTGGCAACATTACATTATATTATTTTCGGAAAACAGGATAAGGTTGTCACATAAAAAGGGAGATGATTGCCGCAAGCATTTGTTGGGATAATAAATACTTTTATATTAATGGGTGAGTTAATAAATAGGTTTCTTATAAATAGAGAGAAGTATTATTTTTTTGAATACAAACGTCTGTTCGTGAAAATGTAATAGGAAGTATGTGGGTGAAGTTTATTATCTACTCACAAAAGATATAAAAAAAATCTCCTTTATTTATATCGTTGTTTGACAAGGAAGTCGGCCCACCTCATGTTAGATGGTCACCGCTGCTGGTCACATCTGCAATACCAGAGGCCTTGCTAATGCGTTGCCATTCCAAAGACAAAGTTGAAATTGCTCATGTGCCTGCAATTACCCACCCATACCCTCCAAGTCGGAACACAGCAACAGTACTTTGTGGCAGTAATAGGTATGGTGATAGTACTCCTACGGACGAGCTCTTTCACAAAGACCTCTACTAGAAGGTTTATTTTATGTCATGGGATGGCAAACAAACTGGCGGCCCACCTGATGTTAAGTGATCACCGCTACCTATAGATATCTGCAATACCAAAGGCCTTGCAAATGCCTTACCATTCCAGAGACAAAGTAAAAATGTGTCATGTGAGTGTCTATGAGCTAATATCAATAGTAAAATATCGTGATAAAGTTAGTAGCCATCACTGACATCGGTGAGGAAACCTGGACTTAGTTCTCCTTATTAATAGACGTGAAGTAAAGTTACACCGGTATTAACTTCGATTTAGCAATACATTTTCCGAGGATTAAGTTTAGTGTAACTTTACTCCGAGTTTATTAATAAGGGGGATAAAATCTGAAATCGCCAGCCTTCCTTAAGCAGACGTGGTGATTAATGCTCGTGCATTCTCTGGGAGAAGAGGCCTTTGCCCTGCAGTAGGATAACAGTAGGCTGTCGTGATGGCCAGTGGTTAAGGCACCCGCCTTTCATTCACGAGGTTGTGGGTTCGCAACCGGACACGGGCAAGTACCAATCTGACTTATCCTAATTCATACCTACGTACTTTCTAAATTTATCTTGGATATCACTGACATCGGTAACCATGTCAGAGGCCCTTGAGGCGGTTTAGAAACTCTAACACTAGGGTGTGTGGGGTCGTTGGATTGGACCTTATAGCCCACACGATAAATAAGAAGAAGAAGAAGTAGGCTGGAGTTATAATTGTGAAAGCTTAATTTAATCCACCAATTAAAGGCCCTCTCATAGCGTCGCGGAGAGCTGGCGGGTGCGGTTAAATACTGCAGTAGTATTTTGCCCGCGTCAGTGTGGAGGCGTCCTTATCTGCTGCAGTAACTAACCGCGCCTGTGACCAAAACCGCGCCAGCAAGTCTTCCCGTTGCTCGCTCCCGTAGGACTTGGCCTTTATACAAAACTAGCTTTTACCCGCGGCTTCGTCAAAGTTTATATATTATTCCGCAGGAACTGTAAATTTGTTTGGGATAAAAAGTATCCTATATATTATTCCACACTACAATCTATCTCAGTGCCAAATTTCATCCAGATCCGTTCAGCCGTTTGAGCGTGAAGAAGAGACAAACATACAAACTTTCGCCTTTATAATATTAGTAGGATAATACAATATAGTGTGACTAGTAAACTGTCCGTGACTTCGTCCGTGTGGCTTATTACACCCGCGTTAAGTTATGTTTTTGGTTACTTCTCCGCTCTTAACTGCCATGGCTTACATCTTTATTATAATTTTGTTATTTTTTATATTCACCTTCATTGTTTTCAACTATAGAAGCAACAAGAATATTGTAACCAAGTTTTTGTAGAAACCAAATTGAATGAAAAGAGTGTCCATGGAGTTTCTTGCTCGTTCTTCTTCATAGATACCTACGTTTTGGAACGAGCAACTAGCTTCAATATTAAACTGCAACTTCTTGAAAATTCAAAAGTGCCTGTAAATGGTCTAATTGAAATAAATGTTTTGACTTTGACTTTGGCTCCAGTGAACGACTCACTGGAGCCAAAGTCAAAGTCAAAACATTTAGCATGATGTTATATAGCCTATGTTACCCAGTGATAGTAGCTTTCTAACTGCAAAAGATTTTTTGAAATCTGTCTACATACAAAAATACAAATTAATCTTTCCTCTTTATAATGTTAGTGTAGATTGGTTATCATACTTATCATCATCTTCCTGCCCTTATCCCATGTTGCTTGGGGTCGGCGCAACACATTTTCTTCTTCCATGCCGTCCTGTCAACCTTCAAAATACAAAATTATAATTATTTATAACTGGTGGTCCTGAGCGCGACTGCTACGCTAGAAGTCCTGGGTTTAATTCCCAGGTCGAGCAAAAAATGTTATTGGGTTTTTCTATGAAATTCTCAGTAGCAGCTCGGAGTTTGGATTTGTGCCCTGTTAATGGCAATAGGCTCGCCCGCATTACATGGGACCTAAATATACCGGCGAACTGTGGGTGTACATTGGTACACCTCTGCCTAACCCTTAGGGGAATACAGGCGTGATGGGATGGTATAATTATTTATACAAAATTGATATGACTAAAATTTCAAATCTGTCAAAGATAATTTTAAGCGACATTGAAAAATTACATAAAACTTTCATCTAAAGTAGAAACCACTATCATATTTTAGCTCCAAACTTCAAAACTTATTTTATACATTATGTTGTATCAAATTGAACGGATACTTTCAATAATTTGTTTATCTACATAGTAGATAATTATACGTTGACAGATACTTAGATCATTTATTAACATTAATGTTAAAAAATGAAATTGAAGTGCGTGTTTGTAATGTAAAAAAATAAGTTTTTACTAACTGCATAATAATCGATAGGTAAAGTGTTAACATAAATAAGATGTGTTAAACTATCGTGTTAACATTCACACAAAAAAAAACTATCTGTCTGTTTGTTCCGACTTATCTCCGAATCGACTGGACTAATTTCAGCGTCAAACAGCTGATATAATCAGAAACCTAAGCTACTTTAATTTAAGAAAAAGAATTACAGTATACTAAAAAAAAAACAAACATTTCAGGGACGAAGCCGCGGCCATAATTATGCTAGTAAAACAGTAATTACAAATGGCTTCTCCTACCAAACTAAACGCTAAAACGCTACACCACTAAATCAATCCCAGAACCGTGTTCTAAGAGCTACAGATTAGCTGACAACACCAATCCGTGTCTAGATTTAGCTAAAGGCAATATATTTTAATTAAAGCTGGCGTTTGCTGCACGAATGGATGCAGCTCTGTGACGAAGCTTACGTGTTTAGTTGGAAAACAAAATACCGCGTTTGTGTCTTAATTTGTTTTTTAAATGAAATGTTGGTTTACTTTTTCTTTAAACATGGTTTTTTTTTTATAGACGGGATATCATCAAATAACTTCCCCCGCCCTGGGCGGGGCGGGAGGGAGTGTCAGACTTTTACTGACTAAAACCCGTCTATGTTTCTTCATGTGCCCTTTGCGTTCCGGGGGCGCGGTATCTCTTACGAACAACCCGCAGCCCCGGCAGGCATCGGCCCTCAGTGGCCCCATCCAAGTTTGCTGACATCTCTTTGAGGCGTGCGTGGAACACGAACGCGCGGTCGACACGATCTGTCGTTATTCAGTGAACGTACGGACGGTGAGCTACCCATTGCTCACCGTCCACAGACCCGCGCCTACGGTGGCCGGGAGTCGTCTCGCGGCTCCCGACGCCCGGAGCGTCTACCGCGGCGGCCGCTGCCTGGGACGGGGGACCCTCCTTTCCCTCTCCCGTCCCGCCGCCTCCTTCTCTAGCATTACATCTTTAAACATGGTGCAGTATTGCATTCTCGTTAAAATTCTAGTAGGTTGTTATAAAATACATAATCAATCAAATAAAATTACGATACCAGGGCAATGCCAAGAGTGGTTACGTTTGTTAGCAGTTTAGTAGTAGTAGAGCTCTTTGTGAAGGAACATCCGGGGATGTACTACCACCATACTTATTTCTGTCGCAAAGCAGCATTGCTGTGTTTCGGTTTGAAGAATATGGGTGCCATGCCGGTTTAATAACAGGCACATGAGATATTTCAACTTTATCTCTGGGATGGCGACGCATTGGCAAGGCCTCTGGTATTGCCTGTCTATAAGCAGCGATCATCACCTAACATCAGATGGGCCGTCGGCTTGTTTACCACACAAAGATATTAATAAAGAATAAAAATTAGAAATATTACCATTCGATATAAAATTCTGGTTCTAGTTTGTAAAACCACAGAAACTCTAAAAAGTTTAAATATTCCAATCCTAGCAATCAAGTAGAATACATGCAAGAATATTTGTGTCGAATATTTGATTATAGCTGATTGGTAAAAAACAAAGAGACATCAAAGCGACCTCATGAATCTATAACGATTCAAACAATTGTTGCCGAAGGCAGAGACTAACGCATATAATGCATTGTATCGATTTGAAAATTATGAGACACTCGCTTATCCCCGCGACTTTGTTTGCCATCGATTGGTTTTATTTTATGAGCGCGAAACCCAAAACGCATTTTCTATACTACAAGTATCTATCTTACAGTGGAAGTACCGTTAAAATCAGTCTAGCCGTTTCGAAAATGGGTCGGACCACACACAGACAGACATCTTTTTTCTTCACTGATGTCCAAGATAAACATAAAACATTGCCCTTATAGCCTATCAGCCTATTATTGTTCCACTGCAAGGCAAAGACCTCTTCTCTTACATAGAAGGCACGAGCATTGATCATCACGCTTGCTCAAGGCGGTTTGGCGATTTAAGACTAATATTCATTATAACGAAAAAAACTTTTAGTAAAGTCCGATTCATGAGGAATATCATCAAGCTACCACATACGGGAGAGGAGCAATAGAGGCAAAACGAGTAAAAAAATCACGCAAACGAAGTCGCGGACAGAAACTATTCAGTTATAAATAGACTGCCAATAATAACTAAGAAACTGAAGTGAAATGGGTTCCATTGTTAAATGTTAAGTCGCCAGTAATAGAATTCGTTCCGGGTTCTTGTGTTCAATACAATTGCTATCAGTTGCAGTGATAAACAAAAAGCGGTCGAGAATAATAATAGCTTAGCAATTGTATTGTTTATCTATGTGTAAGTTTTACATTAATTAATTTAATTGTACTAGCTATAAAAAGCTATACAAGTTCAACCCTGAAAAGGGATCACTGTAATCATTATTATGAATAACTTTTACTGCGAGAGTGGGGTGGGTAGGAGTCCTACCCACCCCTCCGTGTTAACTGAGGTGGAGATAGTCGATGAGAATTTAACCACGATAAAAAGAGATTAACATTTCACTAATAGTCTCATATCAACTCATACATGGATCACTAGATTTTTCGCTAATTCGGGGTTGGCCCTGAATTTGCGACAAATCAATCGTTCCATATATTTTGTTGAGTTATGCAAACATGAAAGAAGGGCCTCTGCTCTGAAGTGTTACAAACGTAAAGGTATATATAGGATTGCATAGAACAGACACACACTCTGCACATTTTTAACAGCAACCATTGCACAATTCTCACAACCAACCACTGTCAACCGCATTACAATTCCAGTCACAACACTGGTGATCAACAATAAATATATTTACGATCTTCGTATATAACATGGCATATAATTTAGAGCCATAGGACTGTTCTGTGGATGATAATAAAACCGCCCATTTGGCATCCCTCCCATGACAATCACGGGGTACGATGTATAAATCTACGTCCTTTGGTAGCTGTGACACTCCGCGACGACAGAGTACAGGGAAGTTGCAGAATGTCAACGTTACACTGTTCTCTAAAAATGTTGATTATTGAAATACGTAACGTGGAACGCGAAACGGTCACCCGATTTCTAGAAAAGAAAATTAATGTAGGAATATTTTTGTTGTTTCATTTCAACGCAGTTAAATGCAGATGATTGCATGCTGCTGTTAAAATGAGAGAGAGCGGAGAAATGTTTCAACTGTTTTTGATCCCGTAACGAAATTAATAAGAAAAGATTAGCGAAGGAGTATCTTTTGTGAGAATATAACGTTTTATTTTGGTCAGCAACCCTACATGAATGTAACAAATTATTGTCAAACTGTACACCGTATTCCCGAACTTAACCCAACCCTGGGTACAAGAAACTAACACCGCAGTTTATCGAATAAAAAATGAACGTGACAAACTGACGAGAGCGCGAAAACTGCTATGATTGGTTGTTAAAAATTTGGTCAACCAATTCCACTAGTTTACGTGCGTTCGAAATTTCAATATTGCTTTGATTTTTAAAGTTTTAGAAACTAGGGATTAGTGAGACAACATTTATTCGATTGGAGTACTACAGATAAATATAGACAGCAGATAGATTTGGATGACCCTTTTCTTCGAAGAATAATCTTTCGATCAAGTTTGTATATGTTGTATGTTTAATTCATCTTGAAAGAATATGGGCTGGTAACATGAAAAAAAAAATGCTACTAAGACACGTATCAAGTTTGCCCACCTACTTTCGATTACAAACGTACTTCTATTGTCACAATTTTAGGATGTTGAACGGGATGGTACTTCTCTAAATAATCTGTCTACTGTCACACCCGAGAAATAGTGGTTTATTTAAATTCTCCGACATCTTAGGGGTCGTTTGGGTGTACAATCACTAAGATAAATGCTGCGACATTCCACGCGGTCATCAGATGTAGTGACAGTAGAAGGAGTTGAGTGTTTGTATGTATGTGTGTGTGTTAGTTTAGTTTATGTACTCGGTTGCACAACGCTTGCTCAAGGCGGATTGTTGATTTCAGATTTATGTTAATTATAACTCCAAGTTTCCTTACGAGAAACTGCGAAGAGCCGCGGGCACAGCTAGTTTTCGCATACATACAGATAAACAAAATTAAAGTGTTTGTCTGTAATACAATATTAACAGATTGTTACACATAAGAGATGCTTACAGTAGTTCATAAAATAACCTCCTTTTTCTGAAGTCGGTTAAAAAAACCAATTTTGAATCATTTTTTTTAATTTTCTTATTTTTTGTCAAGGCGTTTCAAAGATAACCAGAAGGTTATCTTTGAAACGCCTTGACAAAACTTTACGGGAGTAACTTAGGCTACTTTTACTCAACAAATGAACAAGGGATCCACGCAAAAAAAACCCTCGTAAAAGCCGATATTCAGGCGAACGAAGGCGCGGGAATAAGCTAGTACACATAATAAAGGCTTAAGTTCACCTGAGGAGAAACGGCATTAGATCAATAACATCGTAGTATAATAATATTCTGGAAAGTTCAGCGCAATACATCCCTACTACAGATGCCCCAGGCGATCACTAATTACATGGAGATATACCTCGATAATGTTGTAGATAGCTACATAATATAAAAGATACCGCTATTACTTATGTTTTAAAAGATAATTAGGGCAATGTATTCATGTTTTGTTATTTTTATAACGGGCTTAGGAAAATATAGTACGTAATGGAAATATTTCGAAGTCGGAAAATTTGGCCCTTTTTCTGGAAGTTTCCGATAAGGATGTCGAAGCCTGTATGCTTTTAGAACTTTACGTGAAGTCTATTTTGTTTGTAAGGTCTTGGGGTAGGTCTTTACCCAGCAAAGGACATTACAGGATAGTTTTTTTTTTACAAAAGTTACGATGAACAGTCAAAGTCAATGTCAAAAGTCAAGTTTGCTGGTTTTAAAACGCAGGTTTTTAGAGAAGTTGTTATACCGGCGTTAGAATTATACACTTCATAAAAAAAAACAAATGTAGGGTAGGACGGGGCTAAAAGGTCCGCGGGTAAAAAGGTCCACTATGCATATCTCCGAAATTAAACGAACGTTATAGAATTGAATGACAGGCGTACGAAGTGGTCAAGGGAGGAGTACACATGCCGCCCCGAACAGTGAATTTCCGAGAGCCGGAGAGAGTGTACGAGGTACCGGCGCAAAAAAATGACGTAAGTAATATTTTTCACATTTCTTATATTTAGTCTGAGATTTGTATTTGTAATATGACAAAGTTAAACTTTTGATATACTACAGCTTGTAGTTTCACATTTCTCGTCAAGCCATAATAACTATAATAAACACTTTCGTTTTTTTTCTATAATCTCAAATAAAAGTGCACCTACCATGGGGGCACAAAGGTCCATGTTTGGACCTTTGTGCCCCACTGGACACATCCTCAAGTAATGTATTTTCTCCTGAATTTATAAGACCTTTTCCTAAGGCTGGGGCTAGCAAAGTTACAAGGGGAAGAAAGCGACGCAAGACAGCCATTTTAACTGACACCCGAAAAGGAATCATTGTCTTTAGAACAAGAGAATAAGAAAAAGAAGAAAGTGATTTCTCGAAAAAAAAAGCGGTTGAACAGAAAAATAAGCAAGTTAGGAAGAAGATTTTAGCTGATAAAAATGAAGACAGTTCCACTTCTGAAGAAGAATGTTTTTGTTTACTGTGCTGTGAATCTTTTCTGGACAGCATCCCCGGCGAAGGCTGGATGCAATGTTACTATAATTGTAAAGGTTGTAAATCTGTCTTTATCGTTTTTGACCTATATTTGTAATAATTGTGAATCTGATGATGATTAATGACAATCACAATTTTTTTTCCTTACGTTAACACAGGTAAAATAATTATGTTACAAAAAGCCAATTTAAAGGTAGGTAAATTTTAAATTTAAGTTTAAAACGAAGTAAGGACTAATTATCAAGACTGAAATGCTGTGTCATAATTAATTGTCGTGATTAATTGTTAAATATGTTGCTTTTCATAAATAAATATAAAGATTTGTTAATATGCATGATTTACGTTTATTTATTTTTCCCGAATTAAGTATATAATAGAATTTAATTTTACTGGTCCTTTGTTCCCCAGCACTGGTCCTTTTTACCCCGCCTAGGGGGCATATAGGTCCATTGGATACGATGTTTAAAATTGTTATTATCTGGCTTTTACATATAATACAGGCCAAATTCAAGTGTTACTTCTTAAACACAAAGGATTACGCTATTCAATACAAATGAGAGTTTTCTTTTGGAACCAAGAGATAAAGAGTTACAGGAGGATATGTGTAAATTGGGCCTTTTAGCCCCGCTCTACCCTACTTTAAGAGTTACAGACATACGGAAGAGCAAATAAACATGGATTCTCCAGACCGATACCGGCCACGGCGGCTAATCTTTAATGCAGAATAGCCAAGTTTGCAGGAAATATTGAAGTGCACAAGTGAGTGCACAAACACAGTTGCACTCCCTCTTACCTAACTCTGATTATCCGACGGGACGGTAATCTGGCACGATCCTGGAGATATCAGACTCAGGACTAACAGCTTCATCTGATTTTCGAGGCACGGAGGTGTCACACCACCAACTTCCAAACGGCAGGCTGTTACTGAGAAATTCCTAATGGAATTACCTAATAACTCTTATGGCCTGACTTGGTAATCGAACCCAGCACCCAACAGTCGTGCTTGCCACCACGAGTCTAACGAGGCAGTTAGGAAGGGCAGATAAACGAACAGCGAAAGCTTATTAAGCCCTAATAAAAAAGTTATTCATCATAATCACACTACCACTGTATGCTATGCTAAAACAACACAAGCTAATGTTTGTACTGGGAATGAAGCAACGGTTCAACACAGCTAATTGTGAACCAATGCATTAAATGAAGTGTTTGTACAATAGTTTCCATTGCCGGGTGTTAATGTACCATACACTTGTTTGTTTTTATTGTGGATCTATATTAATGGCAATGGATATCGCACTATTATGTATGGATCGTTATAATTGGTAAATAATGCGAGTGAGGCTATACTAAGTAAAAGCTAGTGCTGGTATTGGTAGTGGTCGTGTAAATATGTTAATAAAAAAAAAATGACGTTGCCCACACTAGAAATATTTCCTGTATTGTGGGTACGTTTACAAACATTGAAACTGACATGCACAAACAATTAACCTCGGAACAACTTTCTGTAGGCCATACAAACATTTGTTCCGTGTGCGAATTGAACTCGCAATACTCAGCATAGCAGCCAATCGCTTAGCCAATCGCCAACCGTGTCATCTTACATGGGACCTAAAATATACCGGTGAGCTGTCGGCGTACTTTAGTACACCTCTACCTAACCCTTCGGGGAATACAGGCGTGATGTTATGTATGTATGTCTAAGAAATTTTCATGCATTGTTGGTGCGTTTAAAAATACAAACTCACATACTCAAGCCATATAAACATTTGTTCCGTGAGCGAACCGTACCCGCAATACGCAGCAAAGCAGCCAATAACTTAGCCACTGCGCCAACTGTGCCATCAAATAAGTCAAAATCAGTTCAGCATCAGATCTAAAAACGACTCTTTATATGATACAAATATTTGTTCCGTATGAGAATCGACCCCATGACTCAGCAGTCGTGCTTCCGACCACGAGACCACCGTGTCAGTATAAAAGTAACAAAAGTACTTCTCCATAATTGGAAATAGGTACTAAAATTCCTTTTATTTTTAAACGAACTCTGCGGTTCGAAGTTCGTAATGACCTGAAACTTTTGAAACCCATAAAAAGTTTTATAGGTTTTAAAAAGTTCGTCGAAATGCTTACGCAGTCCTGTATTTGTTTAGAGGTAAATGACATTTGAAATAAGATTTAAACAAATTGTGAGATATGAGATACTGTCTCGCGTTTAGGGAATAGTGTTAAAGTTTTTTGTTTATTACATTTGTTTTAAGTCTCGTGATGGCTCAGTAGTTAAGATGCACACCACTCATGCATGTGGTTGTAGATTCGATACCGGGCAAGTACCAATGTGACTTTTTCAATTAATATCTACTTTCTTAGTTTATTTTAGTTATCAGTGACATCGGTGAAGGAAAACATCGTGAGAAAACCTGGACTTTATAATTTATGTAAGGCAACGTATTCAACTGCAAATGGTATCCTAAAATATGTAAAATTTAAGACCTGTTCACTATAAATTTAACAAAATTAATGTAATAAATAAACAATAACACATATTTAAAAAAAAAATGGCAAACAAGTCCATGCCCCACCTGTGGTCACCTCTGTCTATAGACATCTACAAATCCATCCCAGAGACAACGTTGATATGTCTCATATGCCTGTAATTTCACCGGCACTTAAATCTTTTAAACAGGAACACAGCAATGCTGCTTTGTGGCAGAAATAGGTACGGTGGTAGTACTTCCCCGGACAAACTTCTTCACAAAGAGCTCTACTACTACTAAATTCTCCAAAAAGACATGCAACAAATCACTGGTCTGGCCAAAAACGTTTAGTAAGCATCTGTGTCTGAGACAAACACAGGAGTGTCCCCTGAATACAAAGAGAGCGCAATCAAAGCTGCTCACTGCTCACATTTTGTTACGTACTCCTAAGTTTGTTCGTGTCTCGCCAAGTAGAACTTAAGGAAAGTGGGCAGTGGATGTGGCACAATTACTTTAAGCGATTTAGGGCTGACATGTAAGAAGGGCTATGAAAAACGAGTGCTCCATTTTGTTTGTCACATTGTCTAGCGGCTAATCGACTCTTCTCGAGACGATTCTTAGAGGGCTGGCCTATTCTTTAAATTAACAACATTAGCGTTGCTATACAACGTGGCACTGCTGCCACCTTTTAGGCACTTGTCTAATCGACTGTTGAGGTTAGGGTCCTGGGTTCGTTTCCCAGGTCAGGCTGGTGGTGTGACACCCCCGTGCCTACAAAACCGTAAAGCCGTTGGTCCTGCAGCTGATCTCTCCCCGGTTGTGTCCGATTACCCACCCATTGGTCTATGAAAGTGAGTGCAACTGTGTTTCAACATACATTTGTGGATAATGATTTCTCCTGCGCAATGGAGACTAACCAAGTGTTAGTCTCCATTGACATTGACCGCCGGCGCCGTGACCAAAATCGGTCAGGCCTAAACTATTATCGTAATACCGTATCAGATAGTCTTCTTACATCCCAAACACGTAGGTAAGAAGTTCAGGCCTTTCAGGTCGTGTACTGAAAGTTGCGTCGCGACTTCAGCCTCATGCAACTTATGGTATATAGGTAAACGTATTTAAAGTTTTCTGAGGTGGCTTCCAGCTATTAGAACAAGCCAATCTTTTGTTTAAGAAAGAGCGCATAAAGTTAAGGAAAATTATATGCTGAGTTAGGGGGTTGGAAGGTGGTGTGTGTGTGTGTGGGGGGGGGGGGGGTTTGTGCATCTCTAGTGTGGGTCTAGGAATCCTAAGTCGGGCAAAGTTTTGTTGGGTTTATCTATTACGAAATTTCTGAGTAGCCGCCCGGAGTTTCGAAGTTGGTGATGTGATACCACAAATAACTTTTGGTGGCGTTTGACTAGCTTTTTTGCAGTATTAGGTTCTGATATTTCAGAGTAAGACGCTTCGGGCGTCGGGAGTCGCAGGGCGATTCCCGGCCGTCGCAGGTGCGGTCCTGCGGATAGCGAGCGTTGCGCGGCTCACCGTCCGATTAGAACCAGGCCAGGAATTGGTTAGTAACATTCTGACACTCGCTTCCGCTACACCCAGAGCGGAAGAAGTCATTTGATGATTTCCCATCCTCATCAAACAAAATAAAAAGTTTAGATATTTCGTATTTCAGAACCTTTGAGTACTTACTTGGCTTTTATACGGGTCTGAATGAAATACCTTAAATATAAATAACAACAGTGAGTGGATTCGCTTACGATCATAAACAATTAACATTAACAATGTACTCGTAATTGCCAATCTTCGTGATAAAACAGTGACACCATATTCTATTTTTAGTATACCTTATCGTTGTTTACAATAACTTGAATAATCCCTATTTTAATTTTATACACGTACGTAAGATTAATCTATCAAGATTCTAGATAAAATCTTTACCTAATATTTCTTCATTTATATTTAATCTTAATAATGTGCATTAAAAAATCTATGGTACCTTTACTTTGTTTTTTTTTATTTAGTGTGACGGGCCTGTTGGTCTAGTGGTTAGCGGCCCTGACTGCTAAGCCGGAGGTCGTGGGTTCGATTCCCACCCAGGGCAAACTTTGTGTGATGAACATGATTGTTTGTTCTGTGTCTGGGTGTGATTTATCTATCTATACATATAATAAAATCGTAGCGAAGTCAAAACTGTACATTTAATATTTTTGAAAAAAAGTAATTGCTATGAGGTCGGGGAAGGATTCTAATGCTGAAAATATAGTTTTTAGAATTTTTGTCTGTTTGTCTGTGCGTTTGTGCACGCTAATCTCAGACACGGCTCAACCGATTTGAATGCGGTTTTCACTAATGTATAGTGGTAGGCTTAGCTTAAAACTTAGGCTATAAATTATCACGCTATTTGCTTTGGGGGATGAGCAATGTTGCATTATGTTCGTATTCTTCTACAAATTCTCACGGTATTGAAATAGACGAGATATTATGTAAGAATGTTGTAGATAGCTGCGGATTGAATTTCTAAAATAATATCATCACGCCATATCTTTAAGGAGCGAAGCAGTCAATCATGTTAAACTAGAACGGCTATTTTGGAGTAATTGTCATCGAAATAATTAGTCTAATGGTTCGACAGTCGCCTTGCAAATCGCTGATCATGAGTTCGGTCCCCCAAAACTGTTTTACTTTTTGTGTACTTTTTATTGTTTTTTGTTATGCTAAGTGATTCCTAACAATAATAAAAAAGCAGTATGCACATTTCTCCTATAACATTGATTTGTTTAGTTTTTTTTTTTACCTTTTATATTTCTGTAGTAAATAATGTCTATTTTTACACAGTTACATTTAATACAGCAGCGAAGTCAAAATAGTGCATTTAAAAAAAAAGTTATAGGTATGGGAACGATAAATAGTAAAATATTGTTCTAATGGTTCGACGGTCGCCTTGCAAATCGCTGTCCCTGAGTTCGGTCCCCCAAAACTGTTTTACTTTTTGTGTATTTTCTATTGTTTTTTATCATGCTAAGAGATTCCCAATAATAATAAAAAAAGTAGTATGCACACATTCTCCCATAACATTTATTTGTTTAGTTATTTTTTTTTATCTTTTATATTTCTGTTGTGAATAATGTCTATTTCTACATAGTTACATTTAAAACAGCAACGAAGTCAAAATAGTACATTAAAAAAAAAGTGATAGGTGTGGGAACGATAAATAATAAAGCGACCGACCCGTGGTACAACTGCGATGTCTAACTGGTTGTACTACGGAGAAGTAAAACCCATAGAACAACCAGTTGAACACTGATTGTTCTATGGGGAAATATCTTTACCAATGGTTCAATCCAAATAGTTGTATTCAGGGAATTTAATGTATCTATGGAACAACTACTGGTAATAAACAGGAAAAGGTTATCTATAAAAAAAAAAGGTGTACGCCCTCAGTACCTCCCACAAACATTGTATCATTGGCAGGTCCATTCCTGATAAATGTATACAATAGGATGAAGGAGCGAGCGAAGCGAGCTCGGGACTTGGGGCACCCCGACTCGGACAGGTTAGGTTAGAAGGGGATGGAGGGGTCTAGAGAGCGAGCGAAGCGAGCGAACAGAACCCGCCATCCACTTCATGGTTATTTTTTTCGTAAACCCTTGGGCCCCGCGAAGCGGGGCTTATTAGACGTTCATTTGTTTTACACGATCATCCTATCCCCATGGTCCAACCAGTTGGACATAATTCCACCGTTGTACCACGGGTCATAATCATAAATATCAAAAAAAAAAGTTGAACCATGGGTAAATTTACTTCTCCGTAGTACAACCAGTTGGACATCGCAGTTGTACCACGGGTCGGGAGTGAATAATAAAATATTATTCATGTGACTCAATTTTTACAAAATAACGTAGTATTTAGAGGTCTGACCACCACATGGCTTTACATTATTAAGCTACGAGTATTTGAATTCTTCTTTTCATATCGATAATAATAATGTATGCCACTTGAGCCAAGCAGGCTGCGATTACTGCCGTGTCAGAGGTGTTATTCAGATTTTCAAGGGTGCAAGTGACCAGACAATTGGGACACTCCAGTATATGGGGCATATTCTGATCAGGAGCACTGCAATTGTACTGGGTGTCAAACAGTTCTATGATACCCTAATATTTCTTTAAATTATGTTTGCAATGACCAACTTGGGTGCGCACCAAACGATTTAGTGCCTTCCAGATAGATCACTGCAATTCACTACCGGGAGGCAGGTATTCACAGGGCGTCAAGTTGTAGTGAGGTGGTGAATGTCTTCCTTCCCACAATCTACTTCTCTCTTTGGGTGGAGGAGTTAAACAGTTAATCGTGACATATGTGGGAATGGTTACTTTATTTGTCATGCCAATAAAGTGCATAGCTTCGCGGTATAACGAAAGCCATGCGAAATATTAAGCGTGATATCGATCACAATTGATTGTTATTTTTTGTCATTCTTTCGACAGGTTATAATGTTTAGGCACACTTTAACATAACGTTTAAAACTGAAAAGAATGAACCGAACAGAATTCGACTGATTGATCCACAAAATTTAACTTAAAGAGTTACCAAGGTATATGGATCGCTGTGCCGTGGGCCTCGACACTTCATACAACTGATGAACGATTTATCAGCAAACATTTTGTGTGCAATATTTTATAGTCTGGGTTTAGCTACGCGGCTACCCCAATCACGGCACAACAATACTGCCAACCAGGAGTAGCAAATTTAGTTTTTTAAGTAGTAAGTTGTATTCTTTCCATGGGGCTTCAGGATTATTTTATAAGAAAATCTCGGTGTAAGATCCCACCAAATTGAATTGGTACCAAAAAGCCTACTTCTTTTCCAATGGCTGAATAGAAAAAAATAAGACAAGAACAGGAAGATAGGAAAAATCTGTTTTACCGGTTTTACCTAAATGTCAATTCCGTTGCAGTCAGTCTTCTATCGTTGAATGTATCCTGTCACAGACTTTATCTTTCAAGAGACATGGTTTCATGACGCGACTGTGAGCGCATGCAGAATTTCTTCTCTAAGGTACTGTTACGAGTATATTCTACATGCTTTAAATTAAACTTTAAATGGAAATAATTATATTGTATAGGTTTATGTTACCTATAACCACCATTTTGCAAGAGAAATTGCGTGATTCGTGAGGTAAAACTTTAATTAGCCTCTTATTTTTTTTGTACTCTCTGTTTTTGCCCTTCCTCCAAAACATTATATGTATTGTTGTGTTAACATGAAGGTCAGATTCTGTTAGCAGTTGCTCTGTCTACAAGATGCATATTAACGGTCTTGATCTAGACCAGACATATCCAAATTAAAATGTAAGGTGCTTTATTAAAAAAACATCTATTAAAGATGTTTCAATGGTTTAAGATCGAAAAATAAGTAAATTTTGACTCTACATCATATTATTATCGACAAAGGATAAAGTCATTACACCATACCTGTTCATGACCTATGTATGACGTAAGTCAATTACTAACCGGGTACGAAACCAGACTCCAGACTCTTAAGTTTTCTGCAGTCACCTTTGCAACCATTTAACCTCCTTGGAGGATTTTGATGATATGGCAGTCAAGACTTAATTCCTTAAGTTACAGTTAGGTCCACGTGCGCGAAGCATCGGGCACAGCTATAATAGAATATATTTAAACAAACAGAAAAAAGAAATGGCAACTATACGAAGTGTATCAGAAATCAGTTTTCGAAAAGGGTAATAAACTCATAACACACATCCTTCTTCCACAAACATGCTCTAGTCCCTGGTACGGAGCAAGTCCAACCAGGCACAAATCCAGACTCCGGACACAGACATACACACACGAAGATACAGATAAATTACTTATAGAAAACCCACTAACATCGTAACTTTTAGCAGTCACCTTTGCCACCATTCCTGCTTGGAGGATTTTGACGACATGGCATTGACTACTTAATTTTTTAAGTTACACTTATGTCCACGTGAGCGAAGCTGCGGGCATCAGCTAGTCTATAATATGTATGTATTTATAAATCATATAAGTATGTGTATCAGTTGTCTGGTTACCATAACACAAGCTCTGCTTAGCTTTGGATCAGATAGCCGTGTGTGAGTTGTCCCAAGATATTTATTATTATTTATTTGCCCAAAGTTTGGATGGATGTTTGTTACTCAATCACGTCAGAACGGCTGAACAGATCTGGATGAAATTTGGTACAGAGATATATTATAATCTGGAATAGTCCATAGGCTACTTTTTGTCTGAGAAAATGTCCCGTGGGATAACATATCGACTTTGACATCGATGAAGTCGTGAGCAGAAGCAAATAATTTTATAAATCTCTTCAAGTATTTAAGTGGCTGTAACAAGTCCCAATGGAGGATAAAAGTACATCAAATTAAAAAACCAAAAAACCATATACTTTATAGCACGTACCTATTGTGCTAGACAGAATTACTCTCTTTCACAGACTAAAGAAAATAATAGAACCGCAACTACTCAACAAACAAAAGGAAATCCATTAGAGCTGTGCAGTGTGTAATAAAGTTTATGAGATTAATGACACTCCATTGCAATTGTTCTGCTTTATTATCTGTAGCTGGTTTGTTTGTTGGTTTAAGAAAAACGTGGAGGTGTGTTATAAAATTGTGAATTGCTAATTTTATTATGTTACTGGCATATACAATTTAATTTAAGTTTGTTCTGTCTCACTTCAGATGCATTCTAATAATATTGTTTAAAAGAATGTTCGTATTCTAATCTGTACCAATTTGTTAAAAATATCTCTAATTTATATCCAGTTTTGACGAGATTTTGACATCAATTATCGGTAAGATGAGAATGCAACTAGATTAAAAAAAATGAATTATGGGTACTGACAAAAGCCTCAGTTTTGTCCCATTTTTTTTGTCTAATACCATTTTTTAGTTTCCTACGGCAACCGAACATTTTCCGGGATAAATAATCCTGCTTTATTCCATACTACAATCTATCTCTATCTCAGCGCCACATGTTTTCATCATCCAGATCGTCCTGGATTGATCAATCGATTGGATTGAACTGGATGGATGGTTGGGGATGGATGTTTGTTACTCTTTCAAGCTTTAGCTTCTCCAACCATCCATCCATCCATCCTCACCTATCCATCCCAAACCATTCATCCATCCACCCCCAACCATCCCCAACCATCCATCCATACATCCATCCCCAACCATCCCCAACCATCCATACATCCATCTCCAACCATACATCCATCCATCCATCATCATATAGTAGGATATGTAAGTAGGAAGTAAGATTAGTAGGAAGAAGAAGCAATTCACGTTCTAACCATCTCGCTAATACATAAGTTAACAAAGATAGGAATTTAATCTGAGTGTGAGACGTTGATCAATTTATCACCAGTATTGTAGGGTTATTAAGCTGAGATCTAATTAATAACGTACGTCAACTGAGCCGAGATGGCAGCATCGCTTTCAGTTGGCGGCTAAGATGGTGCTTCAAGGAATTTCCGTTGAATTCAATCAAAATGACTGACTAACACTGAATGCATGATTTTTTGTTAAGTTTGTCTTTGTCACCTCAACTTAAATAAATTATAATAATTCGTTATATTTAGACTTTCGTTTATTTTCAAGTCTAATTTATTTAAATAGTGTTCACTTGTTTATTTGTTCCAAGTAACATGGGATAAGGTCAGGTAGATGATTATTTTATTTTATTTCATGGAAGATAACATCGTATAGACATCAGGACTTACAGTTGATATAAGTCTGAAATCGCCTGTTCGCCTTGAATAAGCGTATTTATCAATGGTTGTGCCTTCTTTGTATTAAAAGAGCTCTTTGCCCTGCAGTGGGACAATAATAGGTTGGTTTGGTATTAATATTGTTTTATGGGTAGATAGAGGATTCCCAATCTGGAAAGATTACACACTACTCGCACCATTCAAAAGTATTATTTTTACTATAGCAGTTCGCCATCACGCAGCATTTTAGCGCACCCGGCAGATTGTCGAAACTATAACGTTTAACGGATTAGTTAAGACGTCAAACTAAGTTCGACGGTTCAAGTTGCCGGATCGCGGTGTTACTACTTAGAATAACTTATGACTAACTGACATTGTTTTGGTTAAGTACCTGTGTACACTTTGGCTGTGCCCAAGCATGAAGTTACGATTTAAGTTATGAAAGGGTCAAAGAATCAACATTGCCATATAACGTGGCAATGCTGAACACTTGCCCCATTGACAGCGATGCGGATGAGTATTTAGATGCACTTTTAGTTTTTTCCTTTCTTTATTTATTAATTGTACATACTTACACAAACTCACGCCTTTTTCTCATGAGGGCAGGCAGAAGTGACAGAACCTGCTACAATCCTTACATCCTTTCGCATCATCCACCTTCTTACATCTGGTCATACAAGCACGCCGGTTACGAGTACTGCACACCCGACCTTTTTGAAGAACCTCAACAATAAGGTCAGGGTAGGAGTTCTTGTGTTTTACATACTTTCTAATTATATTGTTATTTATAAGTTTTGTGTTGGTTAATAGAAAGTTATGAAATATATTGTTGATCACACATGACATCACGCCTGTATTCCCCGAAGGGTTAGGTAGAGGTGTACCAATGACACCCACAGTTCGCCGGTATGTTTTTACGTCCTATGTAATAGGGGGCGAGCCTATTGCCATTAACCGGGCACAAATCCAAACTCCGAGCTGCTACTGAAAAATTAATAGAACAACCCAATAACATTTACCCAACCAAAAACCCAACCCAATAATATTGTTGATCTCCATTTAAATCACTGAATAGAAAACCTGTTATTTTGCTTTCCCAAGCAAACAACAAAACACAATAGCAAGATAATTATAAATTTAACAACTAATACTAATAGTTATTATTTATTAATAACTTCACAACAACTACCTACTATTATAAACGCAAAAGTTTTTCAGGATAAAATGGATGGATGGATGTTTATTACTCTTTGACGCTTAAACGGCTGATTGGAGTTAGCAAATTGATGTATTGATCTAGCGTTTCTGAGTAGCAGCTCGGAGGTAGGATTTGTGCCCGGTTAGTGGCAATAGGCTCGCCTCCTATTACATGGAATCTAAACATACTGGCGAGCTGTGGGTGTACATTGGTATACCTCTACCAAACCTCTCAGGGAATACAGGCATGATGGTATGTTATTAAAAATACACTTATTACATTTATCAAATATTTATTGCTATGTAATTATCAACTACTAGCTTTTCCCGGGGGATTTCCGGGATGAAAACTATCCTATGGCCTTTCCCGGTTCCAGACTATATCTGTACCAAATTTCATTGAAATTGGTTCAGTGGTTTAGGCGTGAAGAAGAGACAGACAGACAGAGTTACTTTCGCATTTATAATATTAGTCATCATCTGCTTAGCCTTTTCCCAACTATGTTGGGGTCGGCTTCCAGTCGAACCGGATGCAGCTAAATATCAGTATTTTACATGGAGCGACTGCCTATCAGACCTCCACAACCCAGTAATGGGTAATACGATACTCTTGGTAAGACTGGTTGTCAGACTTTCGGGCTTCTGACTAACAGTAACGACTGTCAAAGATCTACAAATGACAGCCGGGACCAACGGCTTTACGTGCTTTCCGAGGCACGGAGGAAACTCGCTATAGTAAATGGTCACCCATCCACAGACCAACCTCGGCAAGCGTGGCTTAACCCGGAAGATCGGTCTATGCGGCTGTAATTATTTAGCCACGAGCTAATAAATAATATTAAATACGCATTGTACTTAGACATAATAACGTATTTACCCATCCACCATCCATCCATCCATCACTTACCTCCTCTAAAAGCTGATCATTCTATGTCAGGCTCAGTCATTACATCGTGTCACTGTCCCAAATGTTAGACGCACTCTCCATTAGCCAGTAGAGTGCAACACAAATGATTTATTAACTAATTATGTATGCAGTGACATGAAAATTAGAAGCTTGTGCAACGCGGCCTTGTGGTCATCACTATTATGTATGTAAGTATTCTTTAGACCAACAAGTGCGCTCCCTCGTCCCTAACTCTCATAGTCCGATGGTACGGCAATCCAACACGACCGGAGAGAGATCAGGCGCAGGACCAACGGTTTTACATGCTTTCCGAAGCACGGGGTTGTCACACTACCAACTTCCAAACTCCGGGCTGTTACTGAGAAATTCATAATGGAAAAACCCAATAACACTTTTTTTTTGCGCGACCTAGGAATTGACTCCACGCTTAACAGCTGTGCTTGCCACAGCGAGACCAACGGGGCTCACTAAAACAGCACTATTTGATACGAAAATGGCTTGACCGATATCGCCTCGAAAAATTTAACTGTTAGCTGCTAGCGCGAGGCCCGCGAGACGTCACCTTTTTTATCTTGTCATTGTAGAAGTTATTTTAACGAACATTATATAAAGCTCTAACTTGAATGGCAAATTATTTAGTGTGTCGGAGCCGTGCTCTTATAATGAAGCTTAATAAATTCCGCCGCAGCATTTGGCGAAATGGAATTTTGTGCACACACACAGACAATGTATCGTTTAATGTTATTTCAATCGGGAATATAGGGGTAAGTCAGAACATGATTCTAAAAGAGATTTTAGCATTGGAATACATAAACTCACGCCTTTTTCCCATGGGGGTAGGCAGAAACCACGGACCGCCACCTGCTACGATCCTTACACACTCCTTCGCCTCGTCCACATTCATACATCTGGTCATACAAGCACGCTGGTTGCGAGTACTGCGCACCTGACCTTTCGGAAGAACCTCACCGATAAGGTCAAGGTAGGTCTTTCTAGGGCGTCCCCTCCCGGCATTGCCACTCACATCTGCCATATAAATCCCTTTTGTTAGCATTGGAATAATATAGTTTTATTGCCAAAAAGGACACACAATCTTTAATAATCATTCAGGTAAAAGAATTGAGTGCCTTTTGGCAACAAACTATACGTATGTTATTATCACACTGAAACCTCTTTTCAAGTATCATTCTGATTCACCCCGTGCATTCCTTTTTATCCCGTTTTACGGTACATGCAAACCCGAAATGTGTGTGACGCTTGTCTTCCGATGAATTCTCACGGATTCCGGAAAATCGAATACTACGAAATATTGCGCATTGATGCCGATCCCTGGCTTGACGGTGTGAATTCAGCCTTAATAAGAGGCAGAGGTTGAAAACTATAGGCAGGATTTATAATAGACTACTTGTCCAATAAAACAGATTATGCAGTATGTTAAGTCTTTTTATAGTTTACAAATTAGAGTTTATCCAGGGTAGGAATGCTGTCACACGAGTGAAGACAGATGGAGCGCTTGCTTGACAACCTTCGCCGGGCCCGAAGGAAACCACACCAACCTGTGAATGTAAATATGTTAATGTTTCAGGAAGTATACCTACAGGGTGGTAGGGACTATCTATTGAAAACTATTACCATGGAATCAGTACTTGATTCTAGACTAAAAGAGTTAGCATTATTTGGTAGTTATTAAATAATACATCAGCTGTTTCATACAAAAGTTCAACACCTACACGGTCGTAATGTATGAAACAGTTGATTTATTTACTCAATAAATGAAACCTAAGATCAATGTTCCTAACTCTCTATTTTACTAGGGTGAAAGAACGTATGAATACTAAATAACTTTTATCATGGAACCCACTCTAAAATATGAAAATTTAAACGTAAACATTAACTAAAGGACCCAGACACAAAAAATGCTATAACACCCTCGTTCGTTAGGCACGATGATTCAGATAAAACTTATATTGTCTTGTTTAGTGTTCTTCCAGGTAAATAATATTTTATGAAATATACCTAATGGTTAAGCACACCGAAGACTTAAAAGAACATAAAAAAATTCAAACTCACCAAGATCCTCTTATTCTGATGCAGAAGCGTCAAAGGTCCACCGGAGTCTCCATCACAGGTTCCCTTGCCTCCAGTCCCACCGGTACAAAGATGGCTGGCAGCGATGGTGACCTTGAAGCTATTCTGACAGACAGCGTTCGTGATGACAGGCACTGACGTCTGGTGCAGCGACGTCGACGTAGGGAAACTGCTTTGAGCTGAACAAAGAAAAACATCAATTAATACACATACCATCACGCCTGTATTCCCCGAAGGATAAGGCAGAGGTGTTGCCGCGGCTGCGGATTGTTTGAAAGAGATACCGCGCCTTGAACGCAAAGGGCATAAGAAGGAACATGGATGGGTTTTAGTCAGTAAAAGTCTGACACTCCTTCCCGCCCCGCCCAGTGAGGGAGATGGTATTTTATAATTTCTCATCCGAAAAAGGCGAGATGTGTACCCATGCACGCCCACAGTTCGCCGGTATGTTTAGGTCCCAAGTAATGGGTGGCGAGCCTATTGCTATTAATCGGGCCCAAATCCTAACTCTTATCCTAATTATTACATATAAAAACCCAATAAAGTTTGCTCAACCTGGGAATCGAACCCAAGACCTCTAGCGTAGCATTTGATTGGTACGAAGTTCAGTACTTTGCTTAAATAAAGCAATGTGAGGGAACAGCGAGAGTGCAAAAGAATAAAAAAAAACGACCAATTCTAAGGAATTCCGGTTAAGCAGAAATGCGAAGAAACGTTTCCTTAATAAATACATCTTTTAGGAAAACCTCAGTTGTTTTTAATTACCAAAAAATACAAAGACAAGTCTTCTAGGGTAAATTTTTCGTAATATTAATTCAAAAATGTACCTGTATGTTTTTACCGGCCGGATTTTTTAAGCTATATAAATTATGAAATTAATTGGAAATCGTGAATTTTGCTTGGGGGCGTTAATTTCCCTTTGTTATGGCTCGTTTGGGTACATGTTGGCTTCACAAAGGGACTTGTTCGGGCTCGTCCCGGCCCTTTAGGTACAAGAACGCCATTTGTTCGGAACAGTATGCCCCATGGAAAAGTACTGTGTTTTCTCATTTAGCGTAGAAATGTTAAAGGTTATTCAATAGGTAGGGATTTTCGTGGAATATTCGTCTTATTATAAGCTCCTAGTGTTATGTCGTGTAAAAAATTCTATACTAATATTATTAAGAGGTAAATATTGTTTTAATATTTTTTTTGGTCGTTTGTAGTAGGTAGCAGGTGGGTAGGTGGTAGGTAGGTGGTTTGGTGGTTTGGTGGTAGGTCCTTTGGAACAACTGGTTAAATTACAAATAATATGATGGAAAGTTACACTACGTGAAGTGCCATAGGCTTTTTAGGCTAGGAGGTACTTGATTTTCATGCGGGCAAGTCGTGGGTATTACGGGTCGAGCTTGTATTTTATATCTATACTAATATTATAAAGAGGAAGAATTTGTATGTATGTATGTATGCAACGAATAAACTCATAAACTACTGGACCGATTTCAAAAATTCTTTCACTATTAGAATGCTACTTTATTCCTGATTAACATAGGTTATATAACATCACGCTACGACCTATGGGAGCGGAACAGTAACCAAAGATGCAACTAAACGCGAGTGAAATAAGTCACGCGGATGAAGTCGCGGGCAGTTGGCTGATTATCTTTTATTTATAATTAGTAACAACGGCAATATATTCACAATCCTATATTGATTCGCTATCAAATATAAAATGGTGACATAATTGTTTTGCAATATTAATCCCACACGGAAAAACCTAATTAAACAAACACGGATATTAATTAAAAGTTTAGATTAAAGATCTTTTATGTTGTAGATCTTTTTAATAGACTTAGATATCTATATCTATATTTTTTTATAGTTATTTTGTTAGCTTGTATATTTGTTTGTAACAAATAGGCTCCGAAACTACTTGACCGATTTAAACTATTTTTTCACCATAATATAGTTACATTATTCCTGAATAACATAGGCTATATAACACCACGCTACGACACACGGGAGCGGAGCAGTAACTAAAGACATAACGCGGGTGAAATAACACGCGCGGGCGAAGTCGCTGGCACTTCTCTAATCAATGATAAAACAATGAGTACAATCCGTCCCCGACTTGTAACAACTAGTACCGAGGATTTCATGCAACTCGATTCCTAACTTTCCTTAGCAAGTTAGGACCAACAGGTACTCTGCCGCCATTGAAACATGGTGCAATAATAGTTGGTTTATTCGCGCTAAGCTCTAGAACAGCCAGTTGGATTGAAAAGACACTTTTGTATATGGTAGCCAGTTTCATGAGTTATGGTGGGTCCACACGACACAGACTTAACACAGACTTCTATAGAATTTTGTCTGTACAACAAATCAGTACAGACAAATGTCGGTGTATCAGAAAAGTCGGAAGTCTGCGTACATGTCTGTACGATTGTCGGAGCAAAACTCATGATTATTGAATTACTTAATTTATTCATTAAAATCGAAGTCTGAACTGATGAAAAGTCTGCACAGACATTTGGTAAAGACCTCTGAGTAAAAATTTTTACTCAGGCTTTATAGTCTGTGCAGATATCTGTACAGACAAAAGTCTGTATCGTGTGGACCCACCATAATAGTATCCTTACTTAATGTTATAAATGAGAATGTAAGTCTGTCTGTCTGTCCGTCGCTCTCGCTTTCATTACTAAACCACTGAACTGATTTTGATAAAACTTGGATCGGGGTAAGTTTGAACCCCAAAAAAGGACATAGGCTACTTTTTATTCTGCGATAATCGACATTTACGCGCTCTTAGTCTCGGGCCATAGCTGGTAGGCTCTATAATATCACGTTATGACCAACGGGAGTGGAGCAGAAACCAATGACATGAAACTTTACGCGGGTTAAATAAACCACGTGGAAGAAATTGCAGTCAGAAGGTATAATGTTATAGTTGAAAATAAATAAATATCTTGGGACAACTCACACATGGCTATCTGATCCCAAGCTAAGCAGAGCTTGTGTTATGGTAACCAGACAACTGATATACATACTTATATAATTTATAAATACATACATAATATTATAGATAAATCACACCAAGACACAGAACAAACAATCATGCTCATCACACAAAGTTTGTCCTGGGTGGGAATCGAACCCACGACCTCCGGCTTAGCAGTCAGGGCCGCTAACCACTAGACCAACAGGCCCGTATAAAAATATAAGTAGATACTACGTACCATCGCTGGTCTTGCCAAAGCCGGACACAAGGCCGGTTGACCCTGCGAAGTTCTGGCTCGCGTCAGCCGTCGTTGGCAGCGGGATCACTGCGATCGTATCTGGAAACAAAACATCTGGATAACGTCTTTGAAAATAAAATGGCAGTATTTTATTCGCAAAAAGGGATGTGGATTTTCTTTTCGTCTGGATTTCAATACGTCATCATTTTTCATCTCTGCTCTATTTAAAGCATAATTTATTTATATAAAGTTAAAGTATGTATGTATGTATGTATATAAATCAACAACATACCATCACGCCTGTATTTCCCGAAGGATTAGACAGAGGTGTACGTGTACTGGATCACAGTTCGCCGTGTGTTTAGGGCCCATGTAATAGGGGGGGAGCCTATTGTCATTGCCATCGATTAAGACATGTTAAAAATCGCTGATTGCCACTTGAGTTCGAACTTTATTTTGTTAGTAGAATTTTTTGTAACATCTAGTCGCAATCTCAACTCGGCGATATCAATGTCAAAACTTGTAAGTCAATTAGAAGCATTTTTGACATAGGTAAAAAAGAAGAAGCATTTTTGACAAATTGCGACTGAGATTAGATTGCGATTGTTCTTAAAAGTTGCCGACGTGCTCCCTAGAAGTCAAGACAAAACAAAGATACGAACTAAAAATCAATCATCCCCTTTTGCCTTCCTTTACAAACCGATCACGAACATCGTAACTTATTTCGGTTATAAAACCCATAATACTTTAATATTTAAGCAATAAAATCGCCATAAAAAGTGGTTCCGTAGTTTTTGCGTTGTACGTTTGTACGTGCAAGACATTACAATTTGCACCTACAAAACACTTTTATCGCTACTTCCGTATGGTCCAGGACCCCGACTCCCGGGAGTCATGGATGGAATATTGAGGATGGGAACAGGAATATATGGGGTGTAACAAGACATATCACATAGCCATTAACTACACATACTGCCCATCAAAGTAAAATATTGCTGGGAAACGACTCACGGTTTTTGTTGTGCATGCATGTGCAAGTAACTGTACATCGGTATTGGGGGTTTAAAATAAAGTGAAATTTTGACGTTCAAAATCTCTGTAATAACATAGTTCCCAGGAATGATCCGCAACAAAAAGATATCACAATGATTGAACGAACATGTAACTTCAGGTTTCATTAAGTTAAATATATTTTTAGTCCCGTATGCAGTAAAGAAGGTTGTCTTTGCTAGATTCAATGCTGAAAACCCTGAAAATGGCCAATTTTCAGGTATCGGATACAAAGGGTATCTGACTCGCTTATCTTTATTTCTGGAATCTCAAGTCTCGAAAAAATTTATCGAATTGAGTATGACATTTCCAATCAATTGTTATTCTTTTTCAGCCCTGCCAAAACGTGGTCCCTCCATAGATATTGTATGACAACTGTGACGTCACTTTTTGCCAACTCAATTGACTAACAATGTTGATTTCATTCCGATTTTCAGGGCTAAAATTATGTATTTTTTAAAGAAGTTTTTATCTTGCAATCATTGATTAATAATGTTTATACCCAATTCACATTACGTGCGTTCAACCTACGCCAACAGGGTTTTTTATTTAGTTTAGTTTATCGTTCACTGATAACACATGCATTGACAGGTGACGTAGGTACGCAATGTACTTCTTGGTACTTTACCGTCATGTCATTCATTGACATAGAATCTTGAGCAACTCTTATCAGGGTTTGAAAGTGTCTACCACTTCAATTGAGTATTTTGAAGTCACTATTGTATAGATGTGTCATCGATTTTCGATATAAGGCATGGCGTGTCGTGATCAAAGTCATAGTCAAATCAATTAATTGAATTAGGCCATTAAAAGGCACTTTTGAACGTCATTACATGAAAAAATCATTAATATTGAATCTAGTTGCCCATTCCAAAAGGTAGTTTCATATGGAGAAGAACGGGCAAGAAACTCCATACATACTCTTTGAAAAAAATAACAATGTATTACATATTAAAATAAGTTGTATAGTTACATTAATTCCATAAAAATATATAAATGTCAAAACGAACTATCAAAAATAAAAAGTCGCTCAAAGTACAACAATACGTACCTACTTACGCACTTTAACTTTGACTTTGCCTGAACGTTGCTGTCAGGACTTTGTATACGGTTTGGAACTGACAACATAAACATATCGATGGTCCCTATTAACAATGTCAGTTCTGCAAAAAGACTACTGTTCAATAGAACAGTTTAAAGTTTGTTTTGTCAATAAAAACAATTATTGCAACCGACAATACTAACTTAGAAACTGACTAAATATAATGATTTTCAATAAAATATTA
The DNA here is from genome assembly GCA_932526535.1 of Caradrina clavipalpis. Taxonomy (NCBI): domain Eukaryota; kingdom Metazoa; phylum Arthropoda; class Insecta; order Lepidoptera; family Noctuidae; genus Caradrina; species Caradrina clavipalpis. The sequence goes on from OW052101.1 coordinate 2,456,516, forward strand.
TAAATATTACGTAAGATAGATCTTTTTATTGTGATTATATTTATGTATAAAAGGGAAAATTGCTAAAAAGGTATTTCTGACATTGTTATGTATCGCTGTATATGTCATTGTATCGCCTGGTCCCTAACCAGCGATACACAAACACGATACATCGAAATCGAAAACTTTTAATTCAGTAAATAATTCAAGATCACCTAGAGATGACCCTTCACTTCGGTTATTTATATTATGAAAAATTCATGGCACAAGTTTTCATAACTATGTCCCGTTATATGCTAATGTCACGGAGAACTTTGATATTGTGATGTAGGATACGTCTGTTGTAATCCACATGTGTGGCGGTAGATGTCGAAAAGAAAGAAAGAAAAACCATCGCGATTCGCGAATCGTCGCGATTTTAAGAATATCAATTACGAGTATATCCATACTAATATTATAAACAGGTAAAGTTTGTGAGGTTGTAGGGGGTAATCTCTGGATCTACTGAACCGATTTTGAAAATTATTTTACCCATAGAAAGCCAAGTTATTTGTGAGTGTCATAGGCTATATAACATCACGCTAAGACACACGAGAGTGGAGCAGTAACCAAAGACAAAGTCGCGGGCAAAAGCTAGTGATAAAATAATTTTACAAGAAATATTACTTACTACTCAATTTGACAGCTGCAAACTTCACAATAGCAATATCATTCAGGAAGTAATTCCATGCAGAATGCATGGTCACAGCTGTTGTATCTACCCTTGTCCCTCCTGAGAAGATGGTAAGGGATCCGAGGACTATGGTGAACTGTGTCGCTTGGGTCTGACCATCGAACCAGCAGTGGGCTGCGGTGAGGACTCTGGTGGTGGAGATCAGGCTGCCTCCGCATACTGAGGATTGACCTCCTCTTAGCCTGGCTATGATACCTGCCTGAACAAACACAAAAAAGAATTTATATAAGTTGAATGTTATGTAAATGAGAAAGATAGTTTTATGATTTCACAATTGGTGATGACAAGGTTAGCACAGTGACTGAGCGATTAGCTGATTCGCTGCGTGTTGCGGGTTCGATTCCCGCATGGAACAAATACTTGTAGGGCGTACAGATATTGATCGGGTTCTAGTTGTAGGTTTATGTGATTTTAACACCCACGATATAGGAGGAACTCCTAGTGTGGGGGCAATGTTTAAAAAAAATGGTACAGAGTGTCTACAATATGTGATAGCTTTCAGAGATTATAAAATGCCATAAAAAGACAGCGTAACACATAAATTGATGTTATTATTTTGACAATTAAGACATATTCATTAAGTTATTAACAATCCCTTAGATGGAGTTAAAAATGTGACATGGTATTACCCCACACTGTTTCTTCATAAGGTTTTTATTATCATCGTACTAAGATTTTTTTTTATCAACAGTTTTTTTTACACCAAAATATAGCAAGATTATATGCGATTAGTTTAGACAAGACAGAGCCGGCTTATCTTACTTTGATGTGTTCCCGACAAAGACTATACAAAAGGTATTTCTTTTGTTTCTTTTTTTCTGAGTAGCGTTTCGTTTATATACAAACTCACACACACAAACAAATAAAAATAAATAAATAAAATTTCTTTATTTCAGGCAAGTCAACATTGTTCACATACACCCATAGATTTCAGCTTATACAAACAGACCCGAAATAAGTGATTGTACGCCATACCAATATTTGTTTAGTGCAGGAATTGAAGTCACGACTAGCAGTGCAGCAGCCGATCGCTCAACCACTGCACCAATCGTATCGTCATTTGTTGGTACTTAAGTTCTGGATGTCCTCCAATTATTGTTTTATTTTAAAATAATCAAGAATAAAAATTAATGAATGAATAATGAATGTTGAATAATGCTAATGGCCGATGGGGCCGCAAAGTTCTCGAATGGAGACCGCGCACCGGGAAGCGCAGCGTAGGACGTCCACCCACAAGGTGGTCGGACGACCTGATTAAGACCGCAGGAAGACGCTGGAAGCAGGCCGCTTCCAACCGGTCTTTTTAGAAATCTATGGGGCAGGCCTATGTCCAGCAGTTGATGTCCTGCGGCTGATATGATGATGATGATGATGATGAAAATAACCTGACTGAAGAGCTTACCTGATGCGGTATAACACTAGCAGCAGTAACTTGGTTCCCCCCAACAATCCTCAGGGACTCCCTTCTCCATATCCTCAAGGCTTCAGGCACCCCAACATTCAAATGATAGCCATAAACTGGCGAATCTTCAATACCCTCACAGTAAGAAGAATGAAAGAATATAAATAAACATATTATTAAATTATATACACGCATTGTTCGTTTCTTAATGTGAATCTATAATTGACTTGTTATCCTTAAGACAGGTGATTTTGTACTTGTAGTGATTGCTTGCTTATCAGTGTGTGATAAGGAAAGAATCACCACATTAGATTAATGGTTTGATACTAATCTTGGTGCGTTCACAATGCGAGTTATTTGAGTGCAGTGAGAGAAAAAATACATCGTTTTAAAAAAAGAAAAATAACGTTGCCCTATACTAGTAATTTCTCCTATATCGTGGGTTTACAAACATTTGAACTCGCGTGCACAAACAGCCAGACCCGAAGCAACAGTGGCTCAGCCACTGCGCCAACTGTGTGGGGAACTGAGGAACTGTAGGGAAATTCCACTGGCGCAATTCTAGTAACTTTCTAGGGACGATCGCAATCTTATCTCTGTCTCTATCTGTCAATAATGTCTCTAATTTACGTAATTTTTTTTTGCCTGTTAACTCAGAACCTATTGGTATAATTACATCCGCAACGGTTTCATCGAAATTCGTTAAAAATATTCATCATCATCATATCAGCCTACAGCCGTACACTGCTGAAAATATGCAATTTAATTTATTTATTTCAGATAAATTACATAAAGCTATATAAATTATCTATACTTAGGTAAATTAATATTAAATTGTTTTTTCCACAATCTCGCTTAACTGCCATTAAATAGTCGTTTATAACCGCTTCATTTCTTTGAGATTGCTTCTTTATTGCTAAAGAATTTAGAGATTTATTTATTATCTTCATAAATAAATAAGTTAGTCCCATCGAGCTATGAGAATGAGGGAAGTGGGAATGCGTCTGTGTTGGCGCACACACTTGTGCACTATAATATTTCCTGCGTACTTGGCTAGTCTCCACTGAGATTGTCCGCCGTGACCCAAATTCTTTCCGGAGAATAATCCTTTTCCTACGACAGGCTGACGTTTTTTACCGTCTGCAAAAATAGGGTGTTATGGGTGAACGGATAGTAGCATACATACTTATACTCACGCCTATTTTCCATGGGGGTAGATAGAACCACAGATCGCCAACTGCTAAGATCCTTACATACTCCTTTCACTTCATCCACGTTCAAACATCTGTTCTTACAAGCTTATGGCTTCGAATTTTTACAAAAAAAATAATTTTATTTTCCCGGACGAGCGAACAGAGCTAGTATTAAACATATAGATAACGGGACTGGGCAGGACATGTCTGCCGCATACTAGAACAACTCTGAGTTCTTATAGCACAAAGCTGGAGCCCTGAGGCATTGAGACAGGGTCGCGTCAAGCCACAAAGGTGATGGCGTGACAACCTGATTGGTTTCCTCTAGAATTAGAAAGAGGATGCATGTGAAGGCAGGCCTTTGCCCTGGAGTAAAGTTACTTCTAGTTGTTTATTAACAAAATAATTTTTGTATCGAAAACGTTAGTCATTTGTTTAATAAATTTTATTCAAAAGGGCATCTCAAAGAGAAAAATGATGTCTTTAACTAGCTATGCTTGCGGCTTTGCTCATGTAGTAAGTACAATCGAAGGAAATTAGTATCAAACCCTCTTCTTATTCTTTTCGTGTCAATTGACTCATTAAATTTTATCCGAGCAGTATTGAGCAACCTTTTTTTTTTTTTTTGTGAGCTAAGAAAATGCCTAGCGCATGCCACGCCATCCGGGGAGACAACGTGGTTATGTGGGGCTTGCACCCACTAAAAACTCCGCGTGTGTACCTACTTTCGCCTTGATGAATGGGCCGCGAGAACTGCTACGCATGACGTTCGCGACCCATCCAGCGTGGCCCACATCTGGGCTCCATCTTCTTTGCCCGCCTCCGGGCTCTCTCCTCCTTCAGCGATGTCCGGGTACACTGAGTATTGAGCAACCTGTACAGCTCTATCATTCGCCACATTTTGATATTGGGCATTGAATACTATGTCATCGTAATTCTCCCAGTAAACCCAGAAGGTTTAATGTCGCAAACGAGGGCTGAATCAAGTGTAAGAGGGTTTTTAACCGATATAAAAAAAGAAGATGATTATGTATTACACATTATTCTTACTTTATCAACATTCAATGATACAATAATGTACAGTTTCGGATCTGTGGAGGGTGAGCAATGGGTAGCTCACCGTCCGTTCGTTAACTAACGACAGACCGTGTCTACGGCGCGTTCGTGTTCCACGCGCGCCTGAAAGAGATGTCAGCAAACATTGGAAGGGACTAAGGGCCGATGCCTGCCGGGGCTGCGGGTTGTTCGAAAGAGATACCGCGACCCCGGAACGCAAAGGGCACATGAAGGAACATAGATGGGCTTTAGTCAGTAGGTAAAGTAGTCTGACACTCCCTCCCGTCCTGCCCAGGGCGGGGGAAGGTATTTGATGATTTTCCATCTATAAAAGAAAAAAATGTACAGTTTGTCGGCAGACCTAAAAAGAAACATCAATAAGCCTCCTATCAATATAAGCTCAGCCGTTTCTTAGATAAGTCTACACGAACAGACAAACATTTTACTCGTCGTTTCATTAATGCAGATTCGCAAACAACTGTGTTATCAGATGTGATTCCAATATCTTGAATCATAACTAACTAATATAATTATTAATATAATGATAAGAATAGCTATCTTTTTCCTCTTAGGTACTTATATGTTATCATACTATCTATTAAATACTTTTAATTATAAATATTATGAAATTTAAGTCAATACACGGATATTATTATGTATTGCTCAATATTGGCTCAATAATAGGTAAGTAATAAATTACCTTATAAGTTACGTTTTTAAACTTAGATACTAGGTATTATTAGCTTGGAGTTTGGAAGATCATAGTGTGACACCCCCGTGCTTAGAAAAGTCCGTAAAGCAGTTGGTCCCGGCTGTCATTCGTAGACAGGGTCAGTGCACAAGTCAGTTACCGGCGCCAGTGCCCGCGCCTAGACTGACTTCTAAATATTCATGTGCGAATTTACAAGTCAGCGCTGACTTCCCGCCACTGTACTGACTTAAAATCAATTAATACGGGGTTTTTTTCGGGTCAGCGCTGACTTGTCTCGATTTCGGCGCCAGTCACTGACCCTGTCTAAATCAGCCTTTACAGTCGTTATGGGTAGTCAGAACCCCGTAACTTAGACAACCAGTCTTAACAAAGAATACCCCTTGCCCAGCTACCCAATAACCGAGTCTTCTTCTACTTAGCGTATCGACATCAAATAAAAATAAATAATAAAATAAATATTTTTTTTTTGTTTATACCAAAATTCAGCTACGGCAACCTCATCCGCTGACGCAGTCATTAGGTGCTCACGTGTGCAGGTGACACAAAATATAAGGTGGGCCATGGTCTGCGGAGAGACGCCGCATAAGCACCGAACGTAGGTGCCATTTGCTAAACCCCACCGTTGAAGATTCTCTTTGCTATAAATAATAACTCAATACTCAATACTTTATTGCATTCCATAATGTACCTGGTTGCTGAGCTCAAATATTCACCTGCCATCAACCAAGTCAAGGCAAAAGCTAGTTTATAATATTACTATGTACAGCTAAGCACCAGTCTAATTAAAGACTCACATTTGATAAGGAAATGGAAATATTAATAAAAAACTGAGATTGGGAGAATCCATATTATTATACTAAATTAGATTTAATCAGTTAAGTAGATAACTCTATAGATAACACGATTATGTTTCCTATTTATACATTAGAGGTATTTCAATATTTACGAGCATCAGAAGACCAATTCCCGACATTTTGTGTGAAATGATTGAAAATGTAGTCGCAATCTTATTTTAGCGACAGTCAACATCAAAAATGTAGGAGAGTTAAAAGTATTTTCGAGAAAAAGAGGACGAAATTAGAATGCGACTGTTGTTTATCGTACTGGAAATGCCCCCCTTAGCTCATGTCAACAACTTGCCATAAATGTAGTAAAAAAAAAACAATTTGGAAAGATTTAGATTAAAATGAGAACGACATTTCAATCTAAATCTTTCCAAAGTGACTAAATCCAAATTTATTTATTTCCTTACCAAATTGCTTGAAATTTCATTGCTAATCAATTTTGGGTGTTCGGTGTGACATTGCATTGCACAAAAGCTACATTTTGGTAAATATGTAACTAAACACTATGAAATGCTGTATTCAGAGAATAGGTAATGTTTACGTTTGTGTTTTTTCAGTTTTCCATCGAAAAATCATTTCCAAAATGATACCCGATAGTTAAAAAAATAAAGTTTCCATTACGTGTTGTTAAGCTACGTATAATTTCTAAATCAAGTCATTGACGAAAAGCTTATTAACCGGACGCCTGTATATTAGTGCTCTTATCCTATTTACAAAACTTAATCGACTTTAATTACTTATCTACCGAAATATAACTAGACTAACGCCAATTATAGAACACGCTGTCGTAGTGATAGCGTGTAATACTTTAAAAACATTTATCACATTCAAATAGAGCAAGACCGTGGCGAGTTTTTCAAATTCACAATTTAAATAAACCTAGTCAGATAAACCAATACTTTTAAAACAACAAACAACCCCTAATAACTTACCATTCCAACCCCACAAAATCCAACCCGCTTACCCAAAAATCCTCATCTACTATTAAAACCTGTCATTGGGCTCATCTTGGTTCCGTACTAGTAATTAATCAGTCGCCTTACCTCCGCAAAGACAGAGGCTTACTATTCTCAAAGCATTAGCTTCGTCATACCTTTGACACGAGCGAGTTTTTGCACCCCCAGGCTTGTTGAAGGGTGATTAATTATGTTCAGGTCGTAGTGAGCAGAATCTGCGTGGCTAAAAATAGGCTGTCTTTTGTTTCTTTGTGATGTAAGAGGGGTTACTGGTACCTAGTTGCGTTTGGGAGTATCTGATTATCTTGTAAAATATTGCCGAAAAAGGCAATTGAGAGGCCTGGTCCGGATTTCTTTTTAAGATCTTTGGATGGCGAGCAAGCCGACGGCCCACCTGATAGTAAGTGGTCACCGCTGCCTATAGACATCTGCAATACCAGAGGCCTTACAAATATCTTGCCAATTGCCATACTACAAACAAAGTTGAAATATCTCATGTAAGTACCTGTAATTTCACCGGCACCCGTACCCTTCAAACCGGAACACAGCAACGCTGTGTTGTGCCAGAAATAGGTAAGGCGGTAGTACTTCACCGGATGAGCTCCTTCACAAAGAGCTTCATTAGTATTGTGTACTCAAACATCCAAATTCACAACCATACAAACGCGTAGGTATGTAGGTACCTACATTATTATTCTCTATAAGATATTATATTTCTGTTGACCTTTAAAAGCTACCATTAAGGTACCTGTCTCCTAAAAGGTACAAAAACCTAAGAACAAATCTTATAAACCAAAATAGCCTCGTATAAATCAAAATACTAAAGAACAAAAGAAATGGGATCTCTCTCACAAATAAACAAAAGGAATTTTGGTCACATTCCGAGAATTTCGGCGCCATGATTTACAAATCTTGAACATGTTACTTACTGTATAAGGATCAGCGCAGACCGAACTGCAAAATGCTCGCGCATGGTCGACCAACATTTTTACTGCTCGACAATGCGCGACCCATCTCTGTTAAATATGGTCTGGGTTGCCAGCGGCGGGTGTTCTTGATCAGTTTTGTGCCAAACGTGTAGAATGCATACTCGAACACGCAGTCGGCTTGCTCGAGCATCAAATTTGGGCGTGTATTCAATTTTGCGAAGTATGATAATAATTATAAGATACTTTTTTCAATAATCTAAGTAAATGCTCTGCTCTGCTCTATTCTTGGTGTGCGCTGAGCCTAAGGCGACCTTATTTCAGCCCCCTTTATCTAACAGTCCTCTTGGGTGGCTTTACACTGGTTTGAATAAAATATACTTACTTTTTTTTGTATAAATATAAGGAGGAAAGTGGACGGAACATGATAAGGAGGCCCGCAGGAGATGCCACTTTGATCTCAGATTTAAGGCAACAGGCAACTGACCGCTAATTTCATCAGCTACGAACTAATCAGTTGTAATTTCATTCTTAAAATGCAAAAAATTAGACATGAAAAAGTATTGAACATTTAATGGTAATGTGTCCTATCACTAAAACTGTCATCAAGTCACACGCAGCACCGGCATCGGCACTAAACTATTGAAATTACCTTTTTTATTAAGTTGTAATGTATTTTCATAAAACTCGCCGAGACTGGCTAAGGAAGAGATGGTGAGGTGACCTGAACGCACACGAGAGCTGGTGGTAGTGGTGGTGGTGGTGGTGGGAGCTGGTGGATGGTGCTAGAAAGGAATACCTGGAAGGACTCAATTGAGGTCTTTGCCCAGCAGTGGCATATTACAAGCCAGTACACAAAAATTGAAATTTTATTCAAAGTCAAAGGATTTATTTCAATTAGACCATTTACAGGCACTTTTGATGTGTCAAGAAGTTACAGTTTAAAGTTGAAGCTAGTTGCTCGTTCCAAAACGTAGGTCTCTATGGAGGAGAATGAGCAAGAAACTCTTTTCCAGCAATTATTATCACCAAACCATACCATCCCGCCTACATTCTCCGAAGGGTTACTCAGGGGTGTACGAATGTACACCCACAGTTCGCCGCTATGTTTAGGTTCCATACAATAGGGGGCGAGCCTAATGCTATTAACTTATTTCATAGAATTCATAATTTCATAGAAATACCGAATAACACTTCACTCGACCTGGGAATCGTACCCAATTATCATTTAATTATTACGTACCTATATTTCGAGTTATTCCAGCCTGTTATTATGCTAACTTTATCTAGTACCTATAAATTACTCGATCGTCGTTCCCTCTTGAGGTTTAAATTACGGTAAGATCCTTACCTATTGGATTAAAACTCTATCCGCTTGAAGGGAATGAATATGGTAATACCTACTTACTGAGCTGTGATAAACTGGTGTTTTAGACCTACTTCTGAAATAGTTCTCTGGAGAGGAATTTATATGCTTTAAGCTTATGTTTTAGTAGTGAAATGTACCTGAAAATGAGAATAGATAACACCTTTTACAATAATATTACTTAGCTACATATTTATTTATTTGACTTTAACATGTAGCAGATGTGAATGGCAACGCTACTAGATGCCCTACAAGGACCTACCCTGACCTTATTGGTTCTTCAGAAGGATCAGGTGCGCAGTACTCGTAACCGGCGTGCTTGTATAACTAGATGTATGAACGTGGAGGAGGCGAAAGGAGTATGTAAGGATCGTAGCAGGTGGCGTTCTGTGGTTTCTGCCTAACCCCATGGGAAAAAACGTGAGTATGTACATATAAGTATATAAGTATGTACATATGTTTAACATAAAACGGCCACTGGACAATTACATTAAAGCCATAAGATGTAACTTAATTTCAAAATGATACACGGCAAATAAAAATCTTGTACTTTTACCTGACTAAGGCAAAGCAAAAAGGTAGGTAATAATTTTGTGACCGGTATGCATGTATGTTCATCTGTTCCTTCATAACTTCTATACTCCTTATCATAATTCAACAAATGACATATCGTTGAAAGCGTCTTAATCGTCCGTTGGTTATAGGTTATGTGACGTCACATGAAATCCAAAATGCTAGCTTACAGCAAACATAATTTCCTATAAGTTTATCATCATCTGCGTAGCCTTTTCCCAACTGTGATGGGGTCGGCTTCCAGTCTAACCGGATGCAGCTGAACACCAGTGTTTCACATGGAGCGACTGCCTATCTGACCTCCACAACCCAGTAACTGGGCAACACGATACCTCTTGGCTAGACTGGTTGTCAGACTTCTTGGCTTCTGACTATCCGTAACGACTATCAAAGATCTACGAATGACAGCCGGGACCAACAGCTTTACGTGCTTTCGAAAGCACGTAAAGCTGTTGGTCCCGGCTAATTATGTAGTGGTATGACACCCCCGTGGGTGTCATACCACCACATAATTTCTTATAAGTTATTCTCCAATATACATTTCATATAGATTAATTATTTATTGATCTAAATATGATTTAGTCATAATACATGTGTTGTGCATATACATTCTACACGCTGCCGATAATATCCTCTTAAAAAACACCCTAAAATCGGACATTCGCTGCCCAAACTCCACTAAAAACTTTGCAACGGAACTCCTTCAAAATAAAACCAAGCAACGGTCTACATTCTAGAACTTTCCACGGACTTCTTCGCAATTAGTGGCTACAGTCTAGACCGAGGCAATGAAAACTTGGACGATGCACCTTTTACGTCATAGCGGTGACGTCAGTTGTGAATGACGTCATTAGTCTCCATTTAGGTTGCTGCAAGTGCCTGATTATTTTTGTTTTTAATTATCGTTGCTATTTTATTTGCTCGGTATTTTGTTTTGAAGATGATGTTAATAGTATGAGACGGTACTGGCCAGTCTTGGTGATTACACGTACCATTTATTTTTTAAATGTATTTCGTGAACAATTTTTGTTTGTGTTTTGTATTTCTTCTTTGTCGTGGGTGTGTTTACGAACATGAATTCACATACACAATCTTCGAGACCCGTAACAACTATCTGCAGCTTATACAAAAATTATTGTTCTGTGTCACAACAACATTTTGTTCTGTGTGTGTCATTTGTTCTGTGTCGGAACAAATTTTTGTTCCGTGCATGGGTGGTGGCTTTGCCCTGTAGTGGAACAGATTACTGTCTCACTACAGGGCAAAGCCCTCTTCTCATCTAGAAAAGGCACGAATATCTTGATCAGCTCGCTAGCACGAGACAAACAAGCGATCAATATAAATAAATAATAACATAAAAAATGTACGTAATATCCAATTAACGAATCTTAAACGTAAATTTTTCACTAACAACCAAAACGCTTCGCCAATTTTTCAATCCATTTTCCCGTCATTAAAGGGATAACAGCAAAAAATTGGCCCCTTTTACACCTCGTACAATGACTCCATTTTTCAGAGTTAACCCTGCCTCACCTGCGGACGGTCTCTTTGACCCAAAATCTTCAATAGCAACCCTCCGGATGGCCCGTCATCGAGATACCCTTGTTATTTGAATATAACTATGTTGGTCGTTTGGACCCCCGAGGCATTCTATATTATAGCTTCGTAAAAAAGTTTTAAATAGCTATTTAGATAGTTATAACGGTCTATAGGGAAGTATTATGTGTCCTATCCTGTTTTTTGTATTGGAATAAAAAGGGAATATCGAATTTTGAAATGTCGTGATGGCCGATTGGTTAAGGTTTTCGCGTATGGTGTAGCGTGTTCGATACCGGGTAAACGCCAATGTGACTTTTACAATTCATAAATGTACTTTCAAGTTTATCTTGGATATTAAATAAAATAAATAAATAAATATCTTGGGACAACTCACACACGGCTATCTAATCCCAAGCTAAGCAGAGCTTGTGTTATGGTAACCAGACAACTGATATACATACTTACTTATATAATTTATAAATACATAAATTATTATAGATAAATCACACCCAGACACAGAACAAACAATCATGCTCATCACACAAAGTTTGTCCTGGGTGGGAATCGAACCCACGACCTCGATTACTCGATTACTGATATAGGTAAAGGAAAACATAGGTAAGTAGCTATTTCACGCTCAAACGGCGGAACGGAATTATCCGAAAATCATAGGTATGTACAGATATCGAGCCTAACACAAGATCATTTTTATGTTTCCGTGGGATAAATTAAGGACCTTGACTTAATTCTGTAGTTTTCGCAGACGAAGTCGAGTGCAGCAGCTGGTTTTCCATTGCATTACGAGTATTTATGAATAAAGAACAGTGTCTACTCTACATTTAATACCACTTAATGTTTTACTTTCATTTCTAAACTCAGGGATGCTATTTTATATTTCTCTAGATAAGATTTTTATGAATCAAGATTTGAAAGCCAATTCCAATAATTGAAAATGTTCAAATCTAGTCGTAATTTCATCTCAGGGATAATCAGAATCAAACATATTGATCATATTATTAACTAGCTGTTGCCCGCGGCTTCGCTCACGTGGACCTAAGTGATACTTAACTAATTAAGTATTGAATACTATGTCATCATAATCTTCCAAGGATGTCGAATGGTTGCTAAGGAGTAACTTTTGTGGGTTTTAGGAATTTGACTGTAGACGCCTGGAGTCTGGATTTGTGCCCGGTTAGCAATGGGCTTACGCCATACCTGGGACTAAAACATATTTGGCGTCCTTACGCCAAATATGTTTAAAAAAGAAAAACTAAGTAAATCACATCAAATAGTATTTTCGAAAGCCTATGGCTCCTTAGCCATAGGCTTTCGAAAATACTATTTGATGTGATTTACTTAGTTTTTCTTTCTCGAACCATTGAAAAGCATCTTTAATAGGTACTGCTTTAACAACCTCACACTGTAGCTTGGATCGGTCTAGTATCAAGACCGTAGAAATGAATCTGGTAATCAGAACAACTGCCAAGATAATCTGAGCTTCGTGTTAAAACCAAATTAATAAAATGGTTTTGGGAGAAACTATGGACAGTGAGCAAGACTTATGAAAACGCTAAGCAAAGTTTTACCTCTCGAATTACCCTACATCTTTTGCAGAATGACGGTAATGTAAATAATGTATTTCCATTTAGAAGTAATTTTTAAATCTAGTATAATTCTTCTGTTTACAGTACCTACCTATTAAAAGAAAATCTATATGCAATGCATGATACATGATTGATGCATGATTCTACATGTATCCTAAGAACTTGAAGTCTGTGAGACATTCAACGGCAAAAAATGACTGTTAAAGAATTTTAAATGGGTGAAATTGATTTTGGTACACTTTCTGTAGTTGCATTTTTTTTTCTGTTTTGCTATTTTAATAGAAGTACACTTTTTTGGTAGCGTAACTCAGTCCAGACAGTAAAATGTTGCACACAAAACGTTTGCAGATAAATCGTCCAACACTTGTATGAAGTGAAATGTCGAGGTTGGTAGGCCCACGGGCTGCGAACCCTATTTTTTAAGCCTAGTAAGTTATCAAATTATTTCTGCCGCTCTGGCGGAAGGGACACTGGCCCGCCAGGGCTGCCAGTGCCTACCAGGGTTGTGGAATTTGTTTGAAAGAGTTACTGCGACCTTGGAACGCAAAGGGCATCAGGAGAAACACGGATGGGTTTTAGTCAGTGAGACACTCCCTTGCGCTCCGCCCAGAGCGGAGGAAGTCATTTGATTATTTCCCATCCTTAACCCATTTAGATTAAGTAAAATAATTGAGGGTAGTGGTCCAATTTTTAAGTTATGGTTGTCTTTTTTCACTTATTTTAATAGTAGATAGATAGTGCTACAAAATCATAGCCATTTAAATGGGTAAATCCAGTAGTCTAACCATTTATAAGTACAGGTAGGTACACCTTTTCCCTTTTTTTGGGTTTGCGTGTGACTTTTTTGTCTTATAAGTAGGTGTGGTTTGTATAATTTACATATTTACGTTTAAAATAAAGCCTACTCAACCGTCTTGCGACTTATATCTGCAAAGAAATCGTTCTTGGAAAAGTACCTATTTGAGTATAACGGACGTATTCATACAACAATAGCACTTTTTGCCAGGTTTCTGTAATAATGAGTCCGAACTGTTTTAACATTTCCAATCATTACAATGACCTAGAGGAAGCAGTTCATGCCTGTCTAAAACATACTGACAGGGTCGGTGAGTACGACTTGGCAGTCACACCACCAGAACCGAGCGATAAAGAAAGTACCGAAGATAACCTTATTTGCCACATCTTTGCCACGGGATGTGCCTGGTAATATAGAGGGGACGACACGATAACAACAGCAGCGATGATAAGCCAGATCCGCTAGTGCAGCGTAACTGTTCTCCAAAATACTCTTCTACAACCGAAGATAAAACTAATGTGCTAGACAGACAGAAACTGGTAAAAGAACGGCTTGGAGATCTTCACAAACATTTGGAAGATTTTTCGATGAAAAAGTAGGTGTTGAATTTATATCAAGGGCCATGCCACCACAAATATTTCGGGATGTACGGGTAAAGAAGTAGTGGTGGGTCTGATTTACCTACATGGTATGATATGGCTCTTGCAAAGTCACAGCCGTTGCATGGAGCAACTATTGTTGAGCTGTTCCGTAGCAAGATGCCATTTCCGCAGAAAAATCTTACATAATGTGCGACCTTCGTCTTCGTTGATCTCAGATTTGCCTCAAGATGGAGCAGGACGCTATTCACAAAAGCTATAAAATCCATGAATATGCATTTTATGTAACGCAAGAGTCCGCTGGTAATGTAAAAAGTGCCTAAAACAATGTTTGTGGAAAATCATGTTTTGAAAATGTTCACCTGTAATACGCCGTTGTACCCAATTGTGTTCAGCCCCCTTCAAAGAAGTCTACTTGTTATTATTATTTATTTGGTTTATAAACAACCATAAAATAAACGTTTCGTATAAATGTAGCTATCCTTTTCATTGTAGAAAGAATAATTCAATTCGCGTAATAATATACAGCCATGTGTTGGCCCAACATTTAAAGACTATTTTGACAAAATTAATTTTGAAGAGTCAAACCAACAGAAATTCTTTTACAGTACGTATATTTCCCGCTCTACTCGTTCCCACACCTATTCGTTTTCTTTCTTTCGATGAATAGTTTTGACTTCAATGCTGTTTTATTTGTGACTATGTATAGACATAATTTTTTAAATAATAAAAGATTTGGAAAAATAAGCTAGTTAAATGTTATGGTATAAAAATGCCTACTTCTGTTTTATTATTGTTTGGAAGTCCACTATCATTCAAAGATAAAATAAAAAAAACGCAAAAAGTAAAACACTTATTGGGGACCGAACTCAAGCCCAACGACTCAGAAGGCGGTTGTCGAACCATTAGACCACATGCTTCGATGGAAAGTGTTCTAAAATAGCCGTTCTAGTTTGCCATGATTTACTGTTTAGCTCCTTGAAGGTATAGCGTGATAATAAATATTTCAGCAGTTCAATCCTCAGCTATCTAAAGCATTCTTATATTGTTTCTCGTCTTTTTACAAAAACCCGTCGTAATCTGTAGGAAAATACAATATAAAGCAACATTACTCATCCCCTAAAGCAGATAGCGTGATAGTTTATAGCCTACGGCAAAATTTGGCCCATGTGTAATATATATACTAAAATTTAACAGAATCTGTCCGGCAGTATTTGCGTGATGCGTTCACAAACAAACAGACAAACAGACAAAAATTAAAAAAAAAATATTTTCGGCATTAGAATCTTTCCCCGACCTCGTTGCAATCACTCTTTTCCAAAAATATTAAATGTACAGTTTTGACATCGCTACGATTTTATTATATGTATAGATCATAATGATTAATCATATTATTTAACTGCCTCGTTGGCCTAGTGGTCCTGAGTGCGACTGCTACGCTAGAGGTCCTGGGTTCGATTCCCAGGTCGAGCAAAAAGTGTTATTGGGTTTTTCTATGAAATTCTCAGTAACAGCTCGGAGTTTGGAGTTGTGCCCGGTTAATGGTAATAGGCTCGCCCCCTATTACATGGGACCTAAATATACCGGCGAACTGTGGGTGTACATCGGTACACCTCTGCCTAACCTTTCGGGGAATACAGGCGTGATGATGGGTCTAGTCGCAATTTAATTCAGGTATAATCATAATCAAACATATTGGGCAAATATCGAAGTATGTCGATATCGTATCGTATGTCAAATGTCGAATATACATAAAGACAGACAGATTAAGCATTGTGGCATTTTTGACAGATTGAGACTGAGATTAGAAATTGCGAACGTTCCTAAAAGTTAAGTAGAATTGGTCTTCAGATATCTCGAACGAGCAACAAAGCTTGCTCGTGTACTAATGCCTCAGGGAGCAGTAAGCTGCCCGGAAATAGTATCGGTATTTGAGAATGTTCTTGATTTCAGTTCCTGAAATCTGTTAAATCCATACTTCCTACTATCCTATTAATCTATATGTCGCATCGAGGGTGGCCGAGGTGCGAAGCATTGGGTCTTCTTCACGACCCGACATTATTTTAAATGAATGTGGGCACTGTGTGAGTACTCGAACAAAAATACGGTTTAAACTTTGAATGTCTTTATTTTAGGTACAATAACAAAAGCAAAGTCGAAACAAACACGTGCGTTGGTACTGAGCGTCTGCCAAGACTGTCCGCACTAGACTGAGCCAACCTCGGTCTTAGCTGCATCCCCTCTACCGACGATCGTGTCCAAGCGGTGGGGCGCGCTTGCGTTTCTGATCACGTGATGCTTAGTTGCGAATTGAATGGATAGATGGCGCTGTACGTTGTACAGTAGCGACATCAATCCACGACACGGCCATCCCTGACTAGCACCCGTCCTCGGGTGTAGTACCTGTGGACAAAATACACTCAGGGAAAAATAGCTCGGCTATCCTGCCAATAGAAACTAAGTAACTCATTTTTACTGCAAATCTACGTACACACAATAACCAACTGTTATGATTTACAATGTCCTGTCATTAGGGTGTCTACACAGTGCTTCCTGCACAACAAGTGATTGGAAGAGATCCGATCAACAAAGCAATCAACGGAAAACTATTTCCACTAATTTGAAACTAATCTCATAGGCAATGCGTACTCGACTCATTAAAACTTTCGTCACAATCTGTGCACCAACACAGATCTGAATCGCACCAACGATTCTTTTCATGCTCGCTGCCACATGTGCTACAACACATGAGACACTCTGTGCACCAACACAGACCAGAATCGCCCCAACGATTCTCAAAACCTCTTGCGCAAAATGTGCTACAACACATAAAGCGCTCTGTGCACCAACACAGACAGAAATCGCACCAACGACTTCTCACAGACCCATCGCCACATGTTACTCATGAGGTGCGGTCAAGAGGTTCGAGTATGAGTACACACGCCATTCTTAATCGGATGTGGTTTCACTACCACTGTCATCAACTATGACATCTAACTCTCGAGGCACTTGGTGATCGGGGATCTTTCTCACACGGTCATGGGGGTACTTGTACGTTCGCTTAGAGTCAAGCGCCTTAAGTAGGTATCTATCCCCGTCTAATACCTCAATAATCTTAAATGGGCCTTTGAATTTGGGATCTAATTTGGTCTGATTCCTTTCCTCATTTTCAATCAAAACATAATCATTAATGGCTAACTTAGAAACCTGAGCCTTATTTTTATCATAATTAGCATTCTTTACGATATTCTGGGTCGCGTGCTCTAGTCTCGTCTAAATTAACGTCAAAATACTTCAATCAACAACAACATCAGTGCTCTCACTAGCACTATCACTTTACTCACTACTCTCGGTTATCATGTCAACGGGAACCTCACAAGTAAACAATCTGAATAAATTTAAAAATAAAGTTGTGAATGCAAATTATCAACGCTTTAGCGGGTAAATTTACTAACTTTGTAAAATTGTGAATCATTGAAAATACAATAATCATTACCATGTACCATACCATACCATACCATGTGTCATGTACCATACCATACCATACCATGTGTCATGTACCATACCATACCATGTGTCATGTACCATAGTCGTTCGAAACCTTTAAAACCACGGCTCTCCAGCTGACCAGCAATCGCATTGCTCTCACACATCCAGCGCATGGATCAGTACGCATCCACCAAGTGGATCGCCCGTGTGCATCATCCACTGACTACGCACTACGGTCTTTCCAGACCACGACCTCGTGCGTTTAATCTGTAACAAGTAAAATAGCGCAGTACATACCGTTCGGTCACTCCTGTCACAAACTTAAAATAACTTTAGAAATGAAAACGAATTTCTTAGCACAATAATTTTGTTTTAGTTCTACCTACATCAAAAATCTAAACTGAACAATTTAATTAATTAAACGATTAGATCAACTACAAATACTAGAGCAATTACTAAATCATCCATAGAGCATCATAAGAACGCAAAGCAGGAATCTTGTTCGTGTCCTGTGGCTTTTCCTTAAGCCCTTCCAACAAACCTCGCGTTTGTTTCATTCAATTCTCTTGAATGCCGAGTCCCACGGACCCTATAGTCTTTACAAGACCCGACCTCCGCCTGTGCCACCCGCACACCGCGTATCTACGGACTACTAAAAGCAGATACCGACTTCTAACGGACTACGGCTACGAAATGGCAACAGGTACGGTCCGACCAGCCGAACTAAGATTCATCACTATCACACGGTTCAACATCTTTTACTTCTAGAGGAACTTGGCACTCAGGCATTCGTCTTAGCCTGTCATGCTCGTATTTGTAGGGTACTTCTCGAAAAACTATGACCTTGATCGATTCCGTTAAAATAATGTAAACACGCTTGCTACAAAATTTTACGCAATATTATAATATCATCACGCCTGTATTCCCCGAAGGGTTAGGCAGAGGTGTACTAATGTACAGTATGTACACCCACAGTGCGCCGGTACATTTAGGTCCTATGTAATAGGGGGCGAGTCTATTGCCATTAACCGGGCACAAATCCAAACTCCGAGCTGCTAGTGAGGATTTCATAGAAAAACCCAATAACACTTTTTGCTCGACCTGGGAATCGAACCCGGGACCCTTGCACAGCAGTCGCACTTGCAACCACGAGACCAACGGGGTAGTTCACGCAACATTATCTTTGATGAAGAACATTCGGCACCAGAATCGTAATAAAATGGACACGACTCACCGGTATTCATGAGCACACCGCAAGGATTACTAACGTAGCAAACTCCAACGCGTCGCTCGCTTCCCGCCGCTACTGCAGCCACTCTTGACGGACACCATTGAGCTGCTGCTGCCTTGTTGTCGCTGCTGCTGCCTTGTTGTCGCTGCTGCTGCCGCCTTGATGTCGCTGCTGCTGCCTTGTTGTCGCCGCCCGGCGGCGCCCGGAGTAGCCGGCACAGGCAACGGCTTCATGACACCCTTCTTCGTGTAACAATCCGCTTGTTTGTGTCCCAGCCTGCCGCATGCGTGACCTTGCTATTCACTGGTTTGGTTCTAAGAGTTTATATCAGCACGTGCATTTTGTTGGTTTCGCATTTCAAAAAGTAACCACCGCTTTGTTGGTTTTGCATTTCAAAAAGGAACTGCCACTTTGTTTGTTTCGCATTTCAAAAAGTAACCGCCACTTTGTTGGTCTTGCATTTCAAAAAGTAACCGCCACTTTGTTGGTCTTGCATTTCAAAAATAACCGCCACTTTGTTGTTGTTGCATTTCAAAAAGTAACTGCCACTTGGTTGGTTTTGTATTTCAAAAATAACCACTATTGTGAGTTTTCAAGGTTATTTTATCACAGCGTGTTTTCTTATTTGCTCGATTTGAATCCCACTTCTGATGTCGCATCGAGGGTGGCCGAGGTGCGAAGCATTGGGTCTTCTTCACGACCCGACATTATTTTAAATGAATGTGGGCACTGTGTGAGTACTCGAACAAAAATACGGTTTAAACTTTGAATGTCTTTATTTTAGGTACAATAACAAAAGCAAAGTCGAAACAAACACGTGCGTTGGTACTGAGCGTCTGCCAAGACTGTCCGCACTAGACTGAGCCAACCTCGGTCTTAGCTGCATCCCCTCTACCGACGATCGTGTCCAAGCGGTGGGGCGCGCTTGCGTTTCTGATCACGTGATGCTTAGTTGCGAATTGAATGGATAGATGGCGCTGTACGTTGTACAGTAGCGACATCAATCCACGACATATACATATAATAAAATTGTAGCGATGTCAAAACTGTACATTTAATATTTTTGAGAAAGAGTGATTGCTACGAGGTCGGGGAATGATTCTAATGCCGAAAATACAATTTTTAGAATTTTTGTCTGTTTGTCTGTTTGTCTGTTTGTTTGTTAGAGCATCACGCAAATTCTGTTCAGTTTTTGTATATATATTTCACATAGGCCAAATTTGACCGTAGGCTATAAATTATCACGCTATCTGCTTTGGGGGCTGAGCAATATTGCATTATGTTTTGTTCTCCTGCAGATTACATTGCGATTATAAAAATACAAGACTAAATATAAGAATACTTTAGGTAGCTGGGGCTTAAACTACTGAAATAATTATCATAACGCTACACCCTCAAGGAACTAAGCAGTTAATCGTGACAGACTAGAACGGCTATTTTAGGGTATTTCCTATCGAAGCATGTGGTCTAATGGTTCGATGACCGCCTTACAAGTCGCTGGGTTTGAGTTCGAACCCCAAAAACTGTTTTACTTTTTGTGATTTTTTAAATACATTTTTAATGCTAGAACATTTCCAAACTTTAATAAAATTGAAGGAAGCATTCTTCCGCCATTACATTTTGCTTTCTTATTTTTCAAATATTTTATTATTTCTGCAAAAAATTATGTCTATACAATCATAGTTTCATATAAACAATATTGAAGTCAAAATTATTCATTTATCGAAAACAAAAAATATAAACAAACTGATAGGTGTGGGAACAATAGTAGAGCGGAAAATATACGTAAAAAAATCTGTCTGTTTGACTCTTTAAATTAAATTTTGACAAAATAGTCTTTAAATGTCGGGCAACACATGGCTGTATTATATAACGCGATTGAATTATTTTCGCATCGATGATCTCCCTAACAATAATTTACACCAGGTGAGACATGTACAGTACCTTCTAGATACATCACTGAGTTCACTACCGGGAAGCAGGTACTCTGGCAGCTTCAAGTAGTCATGAGGTGGTGGCTGTCTTCCTTCCTACAATCTACTTCTCTCTTTGGGTGGTGGTTTTTGTAATAAATAGTGAGGCTATTTGGGTATTTGTAACAAATAATGGAGTTAGGTAGGTAAGCATTATTGCATTATGTTTATTGTCCGTAAAGATTTTACCACGGAACTGTTATGAAATACATAAAATATTGAAGATTTTTAACATAATATTTATCCTATGAAATAAAAATCATGAAGTCATAGCCACAAGGAGTTAAGCAGTTAAATGTGTAATAGAATTCAATACAAGACCGATTCTGGCCACGACGGCTCATCTTAAAGCAGACTAGCCAATGCAGTATATTAAAATGCACAAGTGTGTGAGCAAACGCTCCCTCTTTTCTAACTCTCATAGTCCGACGTGTCGGCAATCCGATACAATCGGGGAGAGATCAGGCGCAGCACCAACGGCTTTACGTGCTTTCCGAGACACGTGAGTGTCACACCACCAACGTCCGTACTCCGGGCTGTTTGTTCCTGAGAAATTCGTAATGGAAAAACCCATTACCCCACGATCAACAGTTTTGCTTGCCACCACGAGACAAACGGGGCAGTTCAAATATGACATGTATGGGAATAGTTATTTTTAGTTAATAGTTACGTAAATAAAGTGAATAGTTTCGCTGTTTAATGAAAACCATGTAAAATATTTTGTGTTGGTTCAATTCCAATCAATTGTTACTTTTTGTTATTATGATTTCAATATTATAATAAAACAGGTTTAGGCGGGTTTAGTTTTCCCCCTAACATAACTTTAAAAAATATGCATGGTTCGACTGAAGAGGAATGACCGGAACAGAATTCTTTTGATTCCACAAATTCTAGCTACAATAAGAATATTTTTCGTAAGTAAAAAACGGCGCCTCAGACTATTTAAAGAGTTACCAAGTTATATCGATAGTAGGATCGCCGCAACACCATGATGCTCTGACGCAGGTATTCTCCGGACAAGTTGACATGAGACATGAGGACACGCCAGAGTGATATCATTGTGAGGATCATCCGGTGGACACGGTGAAGCATAAGGTGGAGGTCTGCCCTTTCTTTTTTTTTTTTATAGACGGGAAATCATCAAATAACTTCCCCCGCCCTGGGCGGGGCGGGAGGGAGTGTCAGACTTTTACTGACTAAAACCCGTCTATGTTCCTTCATGTGCCCTTTGCGTTCCGGGGGCGCGGTATCTCTTTCGAACAACCCGCAGCCCCGGCAGGCATCGGCCCTCAGTGGCCCCATCCAATTTTGCTGACATCTCTTTGAGGTGCGCGTGGAACACGAACGCGCCGTCGACACGGTGGAGGTCTGCCCTGCTTTGGCGGAACACCGCCGTGTCGTCATAGAGGCGATCGGCGGCAACGGGCCTGCGGTCGGCGAGTGTTGGGTGGCTCGCTGTCCAATCAGAACCATACCCGTGCCGACGCCGCGTTGTGCTTCACACCCGTCTCAAAGAGATATCAGCACAGAAGACGGGGCCCGCTAGGGCCAGTGCCTGCCACGGTTGCGGAATTTGTTCGAAGGACTCACCGCGGCTTTGGAACGCGATGGGCATTAGGAGAAAACGGATGGATTTTAGTCAGTAAGAGTCTGACACTCCCTTCCGCCAGAACGGAAAAACTCATATGACGATTTTTCATCATTAAAAAAGAAGTATCACCGCACCGTGGGCCACACTTCATACAAGTGTCGTACAATTTATCTGCAAACGTTATGTGTGCAATACTATACTGTCTGGGCTGCGCTACGCTACCAAAAAAGCATACTTCTATTCCAATAGCTAAACAGAAATAAATCAGCTACAACAGGACCAAAATTAATTAAACCTATACGTACCTATATAAAAAATATCTCTCAGAGTTCAAGCTTTCACGATACATGTAGAATCATGCATCAATCATTAATCATGCATCGCATGCAGAATTTCTTCTAATAGGTAGGTACTGTCAACAGACCATATTCTGCATGCTTACAAATGAACTTCAAAATGAAAATGAAGGTTACCTATTACCGTCATTCTACAATAGATGAAAGGTAATTTGAGAGGTAAAACTTTACTAAGCCTTTTAATAAGTCATATGCTTACTGTTTTTTGCCCATACTTTTTCCCAACAACATAATTATATTAACTTGGTTGTAACACGAAGTTCAGATTTAGTTGGCAGTTGCTCTGATTACAAGATTCATTTCTACGGTTTTGATACTAGACAGATCGAAGCTACGATGTAAGTGTTAAAGCAGAACCCATTAAAAATGCTTTTCAACGGTTAGAGAAAATTAAAATATTATGTAAATAAGTAAATTTTGACACCACATCACAGTATTTTCGAAAGGAATAGTAAAGCCATATCATATACCCTCCGCATAAATATGTTTTAATCCCAGGTATGGTTCCTCATTACCAACCGGATGAAAAATCAGACTCCGGGCGTTTACTGACTAATTTCTAAAACCCACAGTCGTAACTATTATAAACCTTAGAAACCATTTGACAGTTGGAAGACTATGAAGACATAGTATTCAATCCTTAATTGGTTAAGTAACACTAAGGCTGACGTGAGCGAAGCCGCGGGCAACAGCTAGTAATATTATAAATGCGAAAGTTTGTGAGCATGGGTGGATGGATGTTTGTTATTGCGCTGAAACGAACTGAATTTTGTCGTGCGTCGGAAAGTATGTAAAGCTGTTGGTCTTGATCTGTTTCCGATCGTTTCAGATTGCCCCCCCAACGTACTATGACAGTGAGAGAAGAGCTGTGTATACGCATATTTACCATCACGCCTGTACAGGCGTGATGGTAAATATGCGTATACACAGCTCTTCTCTTCCCTTCGGGGAATACTCCCCGAAGGGTTAGGCAGAGGTGTACCAATGTACACCCACAGTTCGCCGGTATATTTAGGTCCCATGTAATAGGGGGCGAGCCTATTGTAATAGGGGGCGAGCCTATTGTAATAGGGGGCGAGCCTATTGTAATAGGGGGCGAGCCTATTGTGTATACGCATACAATTGCATTATTATATCTCCTGCGTACTAATCTGGTCTCTATTGGGATTGGCCGCCGTGATCGTAATACGATTTCAAAACACATATTTTATTTCTTTGGGGAAATCCCCTTTGATGCCCTCCGTCTGGGGTAAACAGAGGCTGATGTCGAACTTTTACCAACCAAAACCCCACGGTTCCTCCTCCTAAAAAAAGCCAACATGTGCAGTCATAAATTAGGCTAAAAGAATGAGAATAAGGTTCAAATTCCAGTCAACATGTAGAACTAAGGCTTACATGTTAGTCTTGAATTCCACGTATAGATAAAGCCAAAAAGCCACGCCACCAATGAATTGGAGTTCAGCGCGACAGAGATTGATTATAACTCGTTAGTAATTGCTTTAGCCGAGGAAATGTATGAATATTTCATTGATGTGACTTGTGGTGCTCACTGGGTAAAAATGTAGGTTTGTAGATTCATATGGGTTGTTAAAAGACAGTTTTTATAGGTGTTAATACTGCATACTGCCCATGTAATAGGCTCGTCCTCAATTGCATGAGACCTAAAACATATCGGCGGACTGTGGGTGTACATTGGTACACCTCTGTCTCGCCCTTTGGGGAATTCAGGCGTGATGGTATGCATGTATATATTGGGCAAAAATAATTGCTGGAAAACGTGCGCAATTTAAGGCACGCAAAATATTGTGCTTATGGATGCATACATCGACTAGTGTTGCAGAATTTGTTCGAAAGAGTCACCGCAGCCCTGGAACGTAAAGGCCATTAGGAGGAACACGGATGTAAGAGTCTGGCGCTCCTAGTTATCACATCTAACTTCCTCGTTAGCCTAGGAGTCCCATGCGTGACTGCTACGCTAGAGATCTTGAGTTCGATTCCCAAGTCAAGCAAAAAGTGTTATTGGGTTTTTTTTGCCATTAGGCAATAGGCTTCATGGAATACAGGCAGGTGTGATGGTGTGTGTTAACACATTTAATTTTGAAATTATTGAGTGTCTTTTTATGCGCATTATAATAGTGTATTAAATACACTACAAAATTGACTTAGCCTGTCAATCTGCTCCACAATAAAGTTGATAGCGTAGCGAAGTATGATGCGTAACCTACACAGCTGTCAAAAAGTTGTACCCTCAATATTCCTTGCCCTTGAACAAAATTAATGACATTCACCATTAGGATGGAAAATGGCCGTCTTCCTCAATGAAACTTAAGTATACTTCAGTAATTAACTAGTAAGATTATCGTAATATAAATCTGGTAACATTAATAGTGGTGTTGGCAGAGAGCCAGCCTCTTAATGTAATTGTTTGTATATGGAGGGGGACCTTGCCATGTACTCTATGCCTTTTTTTGGCACTAAAATAGCCATAGTGGCTTAGATTATAGAAAGCTGGATGTGGGTTTGTGACCTTGGGTTTTAGGGCAGAAAAATATATTGTCATGATCTTCCTTGCTCTTATGCCATGCTACTTAGGGTCAGTGCAATAGGTTGTCTTCTTTTATTCAGTCCTTGTCAACAGTCATCCCTACCACTGACATCCCTTTTCATATCATTTTTCAAACAATTCATCTTTTCTTTGGCCTGTCTCTACCTTTTCATGCATCCACATTTATATTTATAACTCTTGTGGTCATATGCGTTTCTTCCCTCCTCTTCACATGCCCATACCAAAGCCATACAAATAAATAAATAATTAATGAAAATCATCAATCATTGGAAATAGGAGGATCATGCAAGTTAATATAGTAACAACTTCTTTGAGGATTAAAAAAAGGGCAATTTACCTTCAAATAACTCTTATATATCAGAAGTTTATGGGTTACGTTGTAAAACTTGATCTAAGGACTGATAATCT
The DNA here is from genome assembly GCA_932526535.1 of Caradrina clavipalpis. Taxonomy (NCBI): domain Eukaryota; kingdom Metazoa; phylum Arthropoda; class Insecta; order Lepidoptera; family Noctuidae; genus Caradrina; species Caradrina clavipalpis. The sequence goes on from OW052101.1 coordinate 2,482,409, forward strand.
TGACTTTAAGTCTAGCTTAAGGTAGTCCGGAATGCTATTATGAAATCTAAGATTAACCAAAAAAGAATAAAAAGCAGTCACACTTTTATAAGAAAGCGAAACAAAGGATCTACAGTAAAGAAAAATTCTTTACTCCGTGGGATCCACCCTTCCGAACTGTTTTACTTATCCTGTTTGCAACATTCTAAGTACTGACAATTTTCCTTAGCCAATACATACTAGGCATCATAACTAAAATATATTCAGGGTCAACATACTACGTCTGACAGGAACTAAATCTCTGAAATATAAGATTTCTATACGTTATATCAACAATAGCATTTTTGAGACGTATAGGGGAAAAAAACCATATAATTAGTGACTATTTTATCAAATTCCTTTTGTTATCGTTGTTATAAAAATGAATGAATGAGTTTACAAGTAGCTTTTATTAATGGTGGTATTTAGAAAAGTAATTTGAATTATAGGGGTCTATACATAATGGTCACGTAAGGTCTAGTACCTATACTAAACCAAAACATCTACCAGTCAACCAGACACATAACTGGTAGAAAAAGCAACCGCCTTTGTACTTTTTTGTTACACAAAATTTAAATAAACAAATAAATAAAATGTATCAAAAATCGTATGACCCCGAAACATGACCTCCAAGGTTAAAACAAACCCGCTTCATAAATGCGTTTATCCTATACAAAGAACATAAGAATTCCTTCAATATCTTCGAGATTATGTGCCCAACTTACTGTCATCCCACATAAAAAGCGAACTTTATTATTTCCCCAAGACCTTTTACTTTTTAAAAGTGAACACTTTTTCTTTAGCGGCCATTCTTAATGGGAGACCCACATCAGCACAGATTGAACAAAAACCTTCACAGACTTTGACCTCCTCTCAAAATCATTCCGGTTCACTGGGTTCTGTACAGTTATATCTGTATAGTTTTCTGTGAGTTCCATTAGCGCTAAAAGTATAATATATCATCCTAATCTTAACTAATATTATAAATGCGAAATTAGTAAGTTTGTTTGTTACCTCTTCACGCTTAAACCACTGAACCGATCAAAATCAAAGTCAAATCATTTATTTCAATTAGACCATTAAAAAAGCATTTTTGAACGTCACATGAAAAAATCATTAATATTGAATTTAGTTGCCCATCCCTAAAGGTAGTTTCTAATGGAGAAGAATGGGCAAGAAACTCCATACATACACTTTTAAAAAAATGTATTACAATAAGTTGTTCAGTTACATTAATTCCATTAAAATATTATAATGTCAAATCATCCTGAAATTTTGCATTTGCGTTGTCAGGTGCACAAAAACGGACATAGGATATAGGATACCTTGCATCCCGAAAAAAAAAAATAAAGAAGAAGAATGTTCTTATGATGATAGATGGCGCCACATGTCTTTCGAAACATGATTGAATTTTAAATACAAACTCACATTTACGTAGACGTTGCCGCGGGCAAAAGCTAGTTTATATTAATGCAGCCGCCATATTGTTGTTTATAGTTAGGTTGACCAAAATTCTGGGTATTAGGAGTATTTTTTTTTCCACTGTTTAGTGGTAAATACCAGTCATTAACGCTGAGTGTGGCATTACTAGAAATTGTACTCCCATTAGAACAATAAAAATAAATCTCTTTGCACTTAGCTGAAGCTGTTAGTCGGTTGCTCAATATTTACTCTCGCAAAAATAATATCGCTGTTTAAATTGTTTATTATTTCAATGGAGCATTGAATATTGTAACGTGTTTTTTGATTAATTAGGTACGTATTTGTGTAATTTTAAAATATTTACGAGAAAATCGTCTCAAATACTAATCATTATTCATAACTGCTTTTAATATGACAGTCTTTTAAGCAAATAAATAAAATTAAAACCTGTCGGTAATGTCAAAATAACAGCCGTGTTTGTAATTTATACGAATATTTCGTCAATGTACTTAAAAGAAAAACACATTTTTTTTGTCTCTATGTTTGTGTATCTATCGGTGTGTCTCGGCTAAACTCTGAAAAAGCTGGACCAATTTTAACGAGACTTTTAGATAGATAGATTTAGATAGTTGATGTTAGAAGGAGCAATTTAGCTTACTTTTATTTAAAAAAAAGAATTACGTTCACGCGAGCGAACCTGCAGGCACACGCCATTTCGTTCATAAAACCGAACCTAGTCATGGGGAAATTCACCCAAACATGAAATCCTATGGTGTGTATCGAAAGAAATGGGTAAATAATAGCCGGACCAAGCCCCGAGTGGTAAGGGTCGTGAGTATACAGGAAGAGGATCCTCCAGTCGATGTCTTGACGTTGAGTAGTTAGGTAGCAATACGGTGCATGAGCGGTAGCGATTTTAACACGCTCGTTTTTTCATAAATAATTAGAAAACTATGACAACATTGTATTTTTAAAAACTTCGATTTTACTGTTATAATAGTTTTTTGTTTTAATAAATAAATGTAACAGAATCTTGTAAATAAAATATTTATAATATAAGCTAGTCGTCTCAATTGAACGTAAGTAAGGTATTTACCTAGAAAAAGGCTTAGTCTTGAAGCTAGTAAGTAAGTACCTATACATACGCACCTTAACTCTTGAAAACAGATTCCTTTACTTATTCTAAAATTTTCAGTCATACCTAAGTAAGCCTAGCGAAGGATCTAGATAAGTCTTTAGATAAAATGTCTTAAAAGATCTAATAATTTTAGAAACTGATATTTTTTTAACTGAATTTAAAGTTCCTAAAACCAAGCGTTTTTGAATTTGGAATTAACATCTTGAATCCATTTGGCATTCAGCGATTTTTCTACATTTTGTATCAGCAACTTAAGATTTATCTCATTGTCGACTATCGCTCCCTCTCCTCCCATGTCCGTACCCTAATGTTCTGTAATACATCTATTGAATTATTCAAGGCCGTAGTTGGCGGATATTCGGCGTCGTCAGTTGAAGCCCTATAAATCTGGTTTTACAGTTTGAAGCCACTGTCTTATTTGCATGATATAGCCAATAAACTGTAGATCCTATGCAGTAGTGAATAGGGTTTATTTGTCATGTTTGTGAACCTTTTTCGTTGATGATTGACTCAATGAGAAGCAGTAAGTTGGCTGTCTGGTGGTAAGTAGGTACCGTTTTCTAATCATCATCATCATCATATCAGCCGCAGGACGTCCACTGCTGGACATAGGCCTCCCCCCATAGATTTTCCTAATAATTATAATAATCTATTTAGTCAGTCTCGCAAAAACTCGGAAAAGGCTCGACCGATTTGAATAATTACTTTTTGGTTTGTTGCCTTCTTTGTAAGAGAAAAAAGAAAACAGTTGACTCTTAACAATATATTTAACCAGCCAGTCATCTTTTTAGCGTTTCGATGACAATCTACGTATATTATAATAAATAAATAATACATACTTTTATTATAAAATATATTGTTGCGGCCCAGAATTTGGCCACTTTGACTGCGGCCAGCTAGCCAGTCATAGTAAAAAAAGATAGAGATAGAAAGAGAAGAGAGGGAATAGAAAAGGAGAAGAGCCTTTGTCCTACAGTGGGACAGTAACAGGCTGTATTTATTATTATTTATTTACAGCTACAAAAACTTACCAGAACTTAACCATTTTTGACGGGCCTGTTGGTCTAGTGGTTAGTGGCCCTGACTGCTAAGCCGAAGGTCGTGGGTTCGATTCCAACCCAGGACAAACTTTGTGTGATGAGCATGATTGTTTGTTCTGTGTCTGGGTGTAATTTTTCTGTAATATGGATGTATTTATAAATTTTATAAGTATGTATATCAGTTGTCTGGTTACCATAACACAAGCTCTGCTTAGCTTGGGATCAGATAGCCGTGTGTGAGTTTTCCCAAGATATTTATTTATTTATTATTATTTATTTACAGCTACAAAAACTTACCAGAACTTAACCATTTCACAATGAAAGTCGTACAACAATGTTTCTTTTTAATTCCGCTCGTGTGCTACGGAACCGCAAACATACGAGCGTATCTCGCTCACTTCTATTTCCAGTATTTTCTTTCAGTTTGCGGCCATTTTCTCGAATTGAAGGATTTTCTTTAATTCCCTTTGAACGGAGAAGGAGGAATTGTGTTGTATCTAAAAGATATTACTGTGTACTAGGTTACTGAGTAAAATAAGGAAGGAGAAACCAACAGCTTTTATTTTTTTTATGAGAATATCTGGAAATCCGAGTAATAATTTTTGAAGTCACATTGCAGTATGGATGCGGTGTAATTACAGGCACATGAGACCATTCAACGCTGCCTCTGATGGCAACGCATTTGCAAGTATGGTATTGCAGATGTATATAGGCAGCGGTGACCATTTAACATCAGGTTACGCCGTTGGCTTGTCCCAAAAATTGCCCAAAAATTAAGGATTTTCTAAAATCATCGACTCATAATGAAAAAGATTGACCCGTTTTCGTTCGATAATTACGAAACACATTTGGCATAATGAATAAGTTTTACGTAATTAATTGAATTGTTGAGAGATTGTAGGTACAGTCAGCAACAAAAGTAGGTTAACATTTCAGATTTTTAAATTATAATATTATAGAGCACAATTTAAAGAAATGGATCTAAAATTAAGATAAAATGAACTATTAGGTATTGCCTAAAATTCGGAATAGCAGTGAAATGTGTCTATTTAAATGATATGTAAAAGCAATATTGTTAATCGACTTTTGTTGCTAACCATACTAAAACTAAGTTCGCACGGGAGCGGAGCAGTATCCAAACACGTAACTTAACGGGTGAAACTGCGGAGTACAGCTATTATTAAAATAAAGTCTTCCTGCATTAGAAATAATGAGATTCTTATACTTATTTTTTATCACTTTTCAACAAAGCGTTCATAAACTTACGGGACCAGTTGTTGAGAAAAAATATTATTATAATAAGTAGGTCTCAAGTGGCACTAATTAAATTCACTGATAAAGACCATAGAGTAGGAAAAATCAGTACAACACCATTTTATACAAATAAATTACATTTTAAAATTAATTAATAGTTATGTACAAAGATACAAACACTTAAAATCATCATCATCGTCATCGTAATTCTAAAATGAAATAATTCTTAAAATAATTTTTAATTATTAATGGTTAAGAATAGCTTACATTCTAGGTATTATAAGGAGTAATTTAGGCTAAACTTAAATAAATAAAAATTGGTTATGGCAAAAAAGAATTCAATCTCCGCAGATAACCTAAATTCACGCAGACAAAGCCATAAGCATAACCTAGTTTAATATAAATTAAAAGATAACCAAGTTCAAAATATTCATCATCATTATCATAATTTATTTAGCCTAACCCCACATAGTAACCCCAAACTTGAGCCCCGGATATTTTTCTTAGATCTAATTCCATCAAATTTTAATCAACTGAACTTCCCTACTCTGTGTCGTCCCGTTGCATTAATAATAACTTGTCACCTACTTCTTTCCCTATTGGCCAAGTCGTTTCCTTAATGAAAACTTTTGAAGGATCCGTTCCACCCCTCTTCATTACCAAGTTAGAATGAATAATGTTTATAATTTTATGTTTTGGTGAACAGTGAATAATCCCATTCTTTGTTGTCTCCTCAATCTCGGAGTTAGGAATAAGTGATTTAATTTAAATGAGTATGCTTTTGTGGGTAGCTTGTCAGGTAGAGGATTTGGTTGAGGAGTTAATGAAGTGTTCAGTTTAACGGATTTAAGAGGGGAAGCCCGATGTTACTTGGAATTTATACTTGTTTTGATTACTTGTAGATTTTTAATATCGTCGGGATGTTCTGGAATAATACAGTCCTTTATAATATTTTTATACAATGCTATGGTTGTACTGTGTTTTGTTTCTGATACACTGTGGTAGCTCTAGTATATGTATACAGGAATACTAGATACTGTTTACTTTGCTGTTGTGGACACTACATAATAATTTATAATCTACTTAGAATTATTTATTAAGTAGTCGCTTTTAGTGTAATGTACGTAACATAAAAAACTTCCTTTCTTTATTGATTTCTTTATTTCTTTTTGCTTACACAGACTAAACTAACGCTTCAAAGAATATGTATGAAGTTTCATGCCCATCTTTCTAGATTATTTTTACCCGACTGCGACAGAAGGAGGGTTATGTTTTTCGAGGGTATGTTTGTATGTATGTATGTATGTATGTATGTATGTATGTATAATTGTTTGGCACGCTCTGCAGGCTGAACGGCTTGATGGATTTTAGCTTGAGAGGTGTCGTTAGATTCGTATTTACTGTGAGAGTGACACTGGGTATATGAAAAAAAAAAAAACAAAATGGCGGATTTTTGGCGCCAAATTCAAATGTTTGGCTCGCTCTGCAAGCTGAACGGCTCGATGGATTTTAGCTTGAGAGGTGTCGTTAGATTCGTATTTACCGTGAGAGTGACACAGTTTTTTTTTTTTTTTTTTAAAACGCTGAAAAAATAAAAAATAAAAAACGGTAATTTAAAAAACTAAAAAACCCGACTGCTATTCTTTAAAAAGCCCTAAAACAAGATAAATTGTAGCAGTCGGGACCCATTCGAGACCATCTGCAATGTAATATAGGTATGTGCTCTCAATTCACTCACCCTCCATTTCTAGAATGGGTCCCGACTGCTACAATTTATCTTGTTTTAGGGCTTTTTAAAGAATAGCAGTCGGGTTTTTTAGTTTTTTAAATTACCGTTTTTTTTTTATAAGACGTTCAAAAGTCCTAATTCAAATAAATGATTTGATTTTGAATTTGAATATTTATAACATACACACAACATACAATCTTTCCTGTATTCCCCAAAGGGTTAGGCAGAGGTGTATATACCAATGTGCACCTACAGTTCGCCGGTATGTTTTAGGTCCCATGTAATTACATGGGACCTAAAACGCGAGCCTATTGCCATCAATCGGGCACAACTCCTAACGCCGAGCTGCTACTTAGAATTTCATAGAAAAACCCAATCCCACTTTTTGTTCGGCCTGGGAATCGAACCCACGACCTCTATTGTAGCAATCGCGCACGTCGTTATAACATTCCACAGTAAAATAAACCAAAACGAACTAAAAACCAGCAAAGCTAAGTCTAATCTCAAAAAAGTCGTGTCATGTCGTTAATGGAAGTCCGTAGTACATCGGCATATCTTTTTAATTAAAGCCTTGCTACAATTTAATCAGGCTGACATTAGCTTAATTAATGTTAGCCTTAGCCTAAGGCCTTGGGGGCTAGCGAAATGTTTGGGATAAGTATTTCGACAACGTTTTGTTCGGTGATAAATGGTCGTTATTAGCAGATGCTTTAGCTCAGCAGAAACTCTGTCACTGTCAAACTACAAGTGTATGACAGAGAGGAGATATCTTAGCCAAATTTTTGCTGAACTTAAGATGAAGGGTATTTTTTTGTTTGTTTGTTTGTTTGTTTGTATGTTTAAACGCGCTACTCTGGAAGTGACCGTCGGATTGGAAAACTTCTTGTTGTGTATGATAGCCAGATTCATGAGGAATAGTATAGACTTTATAACATCACGCTACGACAACGGAGCGGAGCAGTAAGTAAAGACGTATCATAACGCGGGTGAGAAAAACGACGCGGATGAAATTGCTGGCAGAAGCTAGTATAGACATATTCTACTTGTCCTACTCATCCTACTAATATTGTATTATTATAAATGCGAAAATTTGTAAGGATGGATGGATGGATGTATGGATGTTTGTTACTCTTTCACGTTTAAACGGCTGAATGAATCTGGATAAAATTTGTCACCGAGATACATTTTCGTGTGAAATTCAAATTCAAAATTCAAATTCATCATTTGCGAGAATGTAGGTGTACAAAGTATGAGCTTAAAATTAAAGTTAAAGTTAAAGCCCATTTACATTGTCCCACTAAATATGGTATGCAAATATGTATTTATTTTACATAAATAAATAAATACATATTTTCATTTATTGCAAATGCAATGGATATTTCATATTTGCATTAATTGTTGTATCCTATATAACATATAGAATACTTTTTATAACGAAAAAATATATGGTTCTCATGGGACAATATAGAATTTGATGCTTGTTACAATGACGTAGATCTGGCGTCTTAAGGCTCTTAGTCTACAACATGGCCGGTCCAATTCGAGGCCTCATCTATTTCCTCAGTAACATGATGAGGGCGTGTAATCTAGGAGAACCTATTAATTGTATTCAATGGCCTTACGAAGGACTAGAACTATGTAGGACATACATCTGCCGTCTATAAGCTTAAAGGCCGCTAAATGACAAATTCTTATTTTGAGCTAGAGCCGAAAAACGCGGCAAAATTTTCAAACCGATGCTCCTCAGTATCTATAAACATTTTGTCATGTTAACATATACCAAAAAAAAGGTATTTTTTTCAACTTTCTCATGAAGTAAGTTGATTTTGTAAAATATTAATAATAATGTCAAAAAATACACATTTTCCTTTCTAACCTTGTAAAATTTTAAGGCTCGCTTCAAGTGTGCAAAACTAAATGGCGGCTAAAGAATCATAACTGCTTTTAAGTTATGGTTTAATTAATAACTGCCAAAGATATTTTTTTGAGACAGGAAATTATTAATATTTACATAGCTATAAAGCAGTTATGTTATTTTGCGTTTTTTAAACCTAGTACGAATGTTATTATATTGATCTTATCCATAACAAAAAAGCAGCTAATTACTTATAGCCGCCTTTTAGCCAAGTAGATATCGCTTTGCTTCTCTTTCAAGATTTTTTAACAACTTTTAATACAGCTATGCATAACTTAAAGGCGGTTAATTATTAAACCTTTTCATATAACTGCTTTTTAGGCTAGCACTATCCACATCTGTATTTTTCGAATCCTGCAAAATTAAACGTTAACTTATGAAATTAAACAAAGTTTTTGCAAACACAAGTTCTTTATTGCCACAAAACTATCGGGCATGCACAAATATTTGTATTTGTATAGTGTACTTTTCTTTATGCCTTGCCCAGTTAACACAAATATCACATTCAGCAACTAATTCTATAAGTACATCGTGAGAAGTTTGCTTTTTATGCAAATCATATCCTTCACACACCTCACATTCTTGGTTCCCAAGTCTCGTGAAAGATATATTCATTTTCTTGACGTGTGATCGGTATAGCTCATAGGAAACAGTTAAGTTAGGATGTTTTGTACAAAAATCTGCATTAAGGTAATGTTAACACCACTCGGTATAATATATCTACGTAGTGGGGCGTGCTCGCCGGTAATGGGGTTCTGTAGGATTAAAAGACTCTACGTTATTTTTTTTATTGGAACAAGCCCGCCACACTCTTCCCAAACCACTGCAACTTCTGTAAGCCAGAATCAACAGTGGCGACCACAAGAAAAGCGCCGAGGCAATGAAGCTCGACGAGTCCCGGAGAAACGATTCAACTGTCTTGGATCCCGCAACGAAATTAATCAGAAAAGATTAGCGGAGGAGTAAGAAAAACATAATTTCCACTTCCCTCCAAACAAGCAGGTGACAGAACAGAACTAGGCCAATAGGCAGAAAGGGATGTGTACAACTGGGAGAAGCCCAGATTGCCAAGCACCACGGATTGCAATTATTATTAACTTAATGGGTCCTAATGTGAGCTGTTACATTTGGTTCCAGTAATAGGTATGGCAAAAACGTTTGAACGCACGGAAATTAGTTCTAGTTTCGACAAGGTCCGCGTAATAAACAACACCGGATGTTACCTGTACACTATCTAACATAATATTTCGCTCATTCTGCCAAAGAATACACTCCCATAAGATGTGATGAGCACATTGTTCATATTCACAGTCAGATGTAGAACATTGACACAAAGGAGAGGCAACAAGCTTAAAAGAAAATAATTTACTCTCAAAGTTGCCATGACCTGTGAGAAATTGGGCAACACAGTGGTCCACCTCCAGCCATGTTCTGGCCAGCCGTTCACGAACTGAAGGAAAGAACTGATGGAGGTGCCGGGCCCTTGATGGAATTATCCCACCTACATTGCCATTCAGATAAAAGTTCCTCCCAGACGTCAGTCTGCGGTTTAAATAATCTAGAGATCTTAGCGCGGTCATGTTGAGTTAGAAAGTCTGCGTCCATGGTCTCTCGCGCGGAATAGTACATTGAAGCACGTCGCTGCACCTCAAGATCGACTGGAAGTACAACTGCAAGTACTGGTAGTGTTTCAGTACTAACGGTCCTATACGCTTTGCATAAAAATATTAAAGCTAACCGTTGGCTTTGAAGCAATTTACGTCGTACCGCCCCTATGGTGGCCCTATCGGCCCAAACAGGTGCACATACAACCTAGTTAGGTAGCTCCATAAATAGTTTTCAGAGTTAAGAAAGACAGACCCCAAGTAGCTTTAGAAATTCTCGTTAGGGCATAAAAAATCTTTTTGGCTTCTTCTCCGACTGTTTTAATGTGGTCAATAAATGAAAAGTTCTTCTCTAAGACCAAACCAAGGTAGCATACGGATTGTTTCCGTTTAACGGGAACGTTATTAAATACTAGGCCATGATTTAAGATCACCTTTTAACATAAGTTGATACGTTTTTTGCGGTGCAAAGGTTAAACGGTTTCGATCGCCCCACTGAGATATTGAACGTAGGCATGTATCAGCTAAATTCTCAACTCCAGCCCGAGTACTCGACTGTATGAGCAGAAGGCCGTAATCCGCGTAACCGGTTAAAGAACAGCCGCATGGTAGCGGAATCGCGAGAAAATCGTCAAAACCTAAATTCCATAGATAAGGACCGAGAATCGAACCTTGAGGACATCCCATGGTTAGCGACTTTGATGCGGAATAATGTCCAAGTTTGAGCTTCGCGGAGCCATTTAGAAAGTAAGAAGAAACAAGAGAATAGGATGTTTCTATAGCAACTACGAGTTTTTATTTTAAGTAGAAGCATGGGCCACCATGCGTTATCAAAAGCCCCAGAAATATCGAGAAAGATCGCAACTACATATTTATGTTCGGATAAGGTAGGTAACTGTTTCTCTTACAGAAAGTACCGCGTCGACGGTGGATCGTCCGGGTGCTTGTCGCCGCTCTTTGGAATTATTCGTATAATGCCACGTCGCCAAATTTTAGGAAAAACGCCGTGCGCAATGCATCGGTTGTACACAGTTAAAATTGCGTCACTCGCGGTTTTACACGCCTCTGTAATCATTTTATTAGACTGCCACGACTATCAACATTACTATTTTTGTCTTGGTTTGCACTAAATTGGCCGGCTAGGCTAGCAATTCTTCTCGTGCGTGTCCAAGCGCGTCTCCCGCACCCCGGAAGAATCCCTATGAGAGGCGTTGGGGTTGTGCAGTTTGCGGCTTTTTAGCGATGTTTTGTTGTTTAACGGCTTTTTTGTTATGCAAGACACAGAAGAAAATATTTATTTTACTTTACGTACGGTGTAATAAGGCTTTCTGTAATAGTTTATTAATTGTAAAAGTAGTAACACTACAACGCTTAAAGGCCGCTAAATGATTTTAACTGCGTTTTAGTTCGATAAGAGCGTATAACCGCCTTTTAGTTCAGTCTATGCAAGGTATTACACTCCAATGTAACCAAGGCATAAAGCCGCTAAAATACTTTTGCTACCTTTTAGTTAATTGTTAAATAATAACTGTTTTATAGCTAAGCGTTGCTAGTAAAAATGTTCAATCGATCCAAACGTTAAAGTAGTATAGCTGCCTTCTAATCTAGTTGTGCTGTTTAGCGACCTTTAAGCGATGTAAATTTTTTTTTTGTATTTAACAGCCTTTTAAAAAAAAAATATCTTGATAACGGTACAAGATAGAATAACCGTTCCTAGACAGATCGATAGAGAATTTTTTTTTAATACCTGGACATTAAAAAAGTGAAAAATGACCAAATGTCATTTAGCGGCCTTTAAGCTTATAGACGGCAGCATTATACCGTAAGTCCCTTTGATACTTACGATTAATATGGATAATTAATATGGGTGGGTAAAGACATGGTTGGCATAGTGGCTGAGGGATTGGCTGCTGCGCTGCATGTCGCGGGTTTGATTCCCGCACGGAACAAATTTTAGCATGACCTGCAGATAGTTGTTCCGGGTGTGGCTGTTCGTGTATGTGAGTTTTACCTATATGTTTCTAAATGCAGAAGAAATTCCTAGTGTGGAGCATAATATTCTCTAGACAGATTTCGATCACGGCGGCCTATCCTGATGTAGGCTAACCAAGTACGCAGGAGATATACTGAACGAGTGTATGCGCTGTCTCACAACTGCCTTGTAAGCCTAGTAGTCCTAAGCGCGACTGCTAAGCTATTGGCCTTGGGTTCGATTCCAAGGTCGAACAAAATGTTATTGAGTTTTTCTATAAAATTCTCAGTAGCAGCTCGGAGTTAGGATTTGTGCCCGGTTAAGCACAATAGGCTCGCCCCCTATTACATGAGAGCTAAAACATACCGATGGGTGTACATTAGTACACCTCTGCCTAACCCTCCGGAAAAAACAGGCGTGATAGTACAGTACATTACAGCTAAAGCAAAAATAAATTTTAATAAAAAGTACTTCTCCGCTAAAAACACCCACTCAGATTTTACAGCTTCATCTGCAGATGTTTTTACAGCAGTCTCTCGGGTATTCCTATAACCCAGTACCTACCTATATTACGATATGTCTCCGCACAAAATCTGTACGTTGAAGACACCTTTAATTTCCAAGATTTACATACCACGGCTAGGTGTACTCGTAAAATGAATTGTAATACGACCTCAGACGGTCTAATATAAGTGAGCGGAGTATGCGTAGCGTAAATTCGATTTTTTAATTTGGAATGGCAAATTCACACATTTTACGCACTGTACCTTGTGCCTGCGGCTTGGTCCGCGCGATTGACGATTTTCTGCGAGGATCTACATTTATTGCGCTGTGTCCTAATTATTTTTTTCTAAAATATACATACAAACCCAATAACATCAGCTATTTGTCAGTGGAAATCCCGTCAAAATCGGTGCAGCCGTTTCAGAGATATACTAGAATAAACAGACAGACTAACTGACAAAATGTAGTTTTTACGAGTAAGTAGATACCTTAGTTTAATTATTTATATTTTTTATTTATTGCCATAGATTCATTTATTTTAAAGCTTAATTTTTATCAATAAGTGATTCTAATTGTGCTTGCTATGTATAATTTAACTACAATGCCACTGGACAGTTTTCAGATTCGAAAATCAAATACTTTAACGTTAGCACGTTCGTGATAGGCCTTCTGAGCAATCGCGTTGCGGTCGCAATTTACAGTTATACCTCGAATTTGCGTTGTAAAACTCAAGTACTGTGGTTAACGTGAGGCCTTCTACGAGGCCACAAATTGGTATTTTGGACTTGCAATGTTATGTTTGTACATTACTGACGGTTGGGTAATAAGCATTACAAACTCATTAAGGACTTAGTCCGAAACGATGGTGAACCTCCGTCTTGGAGTAATGAACGGCGTGGAAGACACATGTTTGTGTATTTGAGTCTATAATTACGTTTGTAAACCCACACACGATACAGGAGAATTTTCAATTGTGGGGCAACGTTCCTAAACCAAAAAAAAACAAATCGCTTTACAAAAAACCAGAAATTAAAATTAAATAATTATTTAAAAAGAGAGTAAAATACTGCTATTTGGTTAATTTGGTTTCAAAAACATAAAAAGGCTTAACAAAACAAAGGTTTAATTAAATATAGATACTCTTTAAGGTCGTGTTATGCCTCAAAGCTCTATTAAAGGCACCTCAACATCATACAGAGAACCCACCAGTTCAAATATCACATGACAAAAACAGTTATAACCTTTTTAAAACACAAAAAGGCCCACTCACTCGGTAACATTACAGGCTGGTATTAAAAATAAAAACTATCTTCAAAAAAAGAATACTTTTTTAAATTCCGAAGGCCAGGTACGTTAACGCGGCAAAACCCGTAACACCGAACATATTCGAGTTCGTCCGATGTTTTACGATCGACGTAAACGACAGCTGTACTGTAAAAAGTTTATTCAAATTCACCTTTTTTTATTGTTCTTTTTTTATCTTTGTATAGGCATGGATATGTCGGTTGCGTTGTATGGAAAAACGTGGAAAAATTGGTTTTTCTTTTTTGACCTGGTATTTTTTTTTTGTTGGCCTTTTGCCAATTTCTTTGAAGTTGTGCGGTTGATAAAGCAGGTGTACACACGTGAAGGTATTGCTTTTGAACAGTAATACGAAATACATTCATACGCCATTCACGCCTGTATTCCCCGAAGGGTTAGGCAGAGGTGTACCAATGTACACCCACAGTTCCCCGGTATGTTTTTTTAGGTCCCATGTAATAGGGGGCGAGCCCATTGCCATTAACTGGGCGCAAATTCAAACTCCGAGCTGCTACTGAGAATTTCATAGAAAAACCCAATAACACTTTTTGCTCGACCTGGGAATCGAACCCAAGACCGCTAGCGTAGCAGTCGCGCTTAGGTCCACTGGACCAACGAGGCAGTTGCCTTGTAAACAGAATATAAGTGTCCGCCATGGTCTATTATAGCTTTCAAGTGATAATCAGTCTACACACAGCCTTAAAAACTTTGGTTTTACGGCAATTTAGTTTATTTTTTTCAGCTCTAATATAAATAATAAAAAAATAAATAAATGGTTAAATGGTGGTGGTGGTTTGGTTGGTTTGGTATGGGTAATAATATAAATGGTTTTAATATCAATAATAGTTCAAAACCTTACTCTATAAGGTTATTTACTTTGCTGTTCTTGACAAGTTCAATGGTTTAGTAAAATTCAATGAGCATTCAGACTTTAAATTTTCTATAATTATTTTGATTTAAAAATCAAGCTACTAAAACATATCAGCGAACTGTGGGCGTCCATTGGTACCTCTGCCTAACCCTTCAAGGAATACAGGCGTGATGGTATGCCACTAAATCGATTCTCCAAATTGGTTGATAAATGACAAAGTTCTGAGATCATTATCTGCTTAGCCTTTCCCCAACTATGTTGTGGTCGGCTTCCAGTCTTATCGGATGCAGCTGAATACCAGTGTTTTACATGGAGTGACTGCCTATCTGACCTCCATAACCCAGTTAACGGACAGACGGAGTTCCGAAGTAACAAACATAAAAAATACCTCCTCCTCTTTTGAAGTCGATTAAAAAATACAACCGAATCGACAACCTTCTACGTTTTTTGAAGTCGTTTAAAAATAGTCATGAAGATAAAGTCAATATTATGAGCAGATTGCAACCTTTCTAATGCCCGCTAACCCCCATAATGCCAACAGCACACACTCCCAATAAATACTGTACAGAGACCCAAAAGTTCTGCGTCATAAAAAATCCATTTGAAGTTATTTTGTTTGGAACCCTCGTTATCATAATGTGGGTAGAAAAACTATTAAATGTTGTAGTTTTACAACCCTACGAAGATTTATTTGTAAAATGGTTTTAAAATGCAAAACGGTTGAAGAATGAATCTAAGCTTGGAATTGAGCGAAGAGCCCTATTATTTTAGGGTTAACTTTCGGTCGGTCTAGATTACTCTAGATTATCATTTTCTGGCAGCAACAGATGTGCCTGAATATCAATTAGCGTTTTATTACGGACTGTGTGCCTTACGACCTTGGCAGGCTTAGCTATTACTTAACGACTTGATAATATCGATTTGAGTGATGAAGTCGCTGTTATTTTGTTTCTTTCTTGCTTTATATTGATTGTCACTAGCTATATACCTCGCGGTGTCGTTTTTTATTACGTTTTTGGTTTCTGCTCCGCCCCTGTTAGTCGTAGCGAGATGTTATAATAAACCTTCCCCTTGAATCACTATTTCTATATTTTTTTGTTCAAGGTGAAAACTCTATCTATTTATGAAAATCGTACTAAAATCCGTTAAGTAAGTACTTAAAAGATTTAGACGTACAGAACGAGGGATGTGACTATGTATTATATTATGTAGAGATTGTTACCCATGCTGTAGTTACATTCTAATATATATATATATATATATATACTGTCACGCCTGTATTCCCCGAAGAGTTAGGCAGAGGTGTACCAATGTACACCCACAGTTCGCCGGTATATTTAGGTCCCATGTAATACGGGGCGGGCACAAATGCAAACTCCGAGCCGCTACTGAGAATTTCACAGAAAAACCCAATAACACTTTTTGCTCGACCCGGGAATCGAACCCGGGACCCCTTGCGCCGCAGTCGCACTTGCGACCACGCATACATTCTTATCTCAGTCGTAATCTACAAAAAATACAAATAATTCTCCTACATTTTTAATAAGGTATTGACATTAAATGTTACTGAGATTAAGACTAGATTCTGAAGGTCAAAATATCAAAACACGTTTCTTATAATGGGCGATTTAATTTCTATTATTATTATCATTTATTCATTGTATTTACATATAAGTTACATTTTTAAATATTAGTATAAAAAAATAAAAACATTTAAAAATATAAAAAATAGTAGCCCACCGGCGTCGGGAACAGGGTCCAAGCCACCGGTGGTCAGGGCTCCTGAGAAAGGAATCTCCTAACGATACGCGCCGTGTCTAGGAGAACCGCTTTCTGAATCAAGCCCTTGATCCAACCGCCCAACGAGAGCCTCCTTAGGTGTTGGCTATTATGCCATTGGCCGTCACGACTATCGGCACAATGATTGCCGTATTCACATCCCACATGTCGACAACCTCGCGAGCCAGATCAAGATACTTAATTTGTTTATCTTTCTCAGCTTTCACGAGGTTCTCGTCATGCGGGACAGTAATATCAACGATCACTGCGCGACGCTCTAATCGATCTACCACCACTACGTCAGGCTTATTGGCAACAATAGTCCTGTCAGTGATGAT
The DNA here is from genome assembly GCA_932526535.1 of Caradrina clavipalpis. Classification (NCBI taxonomy): domain Eukaryota; kingdom Metazoa; phylum Arthropoda; class Insecta; order Lepidoptera; family Noctuidae; genus Caradrina; species Caradrina clavipalpis. The sequence continues at coordinate 2,499,295 of OW052101.1, forward strand.
AGATCGGTCCCAATATAACGTGATATGACCATTTTCAAGAACTGGGTCGGGCACATATCTATAGTATGGTACTTCCGATTCCACAAGGCTGTATTTCAGAGCAAGTTGCTGGTGAATAATCCTGGCTACAAGGTTGTGTCTATGTAAGTAGTCTCCGTTAGCCAGACGAGAACACCCAGATATAATGTGACGGATTGATTCCCCGGGACGATGGCATGCCCGACAAATGTCAACCGTACCGTCCTTCACAATATATCTCCGGTAATTGTTCGTCATCATAACTTCGTCCATAATAGCACAGACAAAACCTTCGGTTTCCCCAAAGAGGTCACCAACGCGCAGCCAGGATACGGACGCCTTGAAGTCTACATCCGGCCCATGTAGGGCCCGGCAGTAGCGCCCGTGAAGCTCCTCCATACCTCCATGCGACCTTTAGTATCTAATACTATAGGTTTGCGCCAGTTCTCGTTCGCTAAAGAGAGCGGGGTGAGGCCCTTGTCCACTGAGACCACATCTCGGTGCATCCCCACGTCAGCTTCTAGGAAGTATTCCCTGAGACTGCATATCTCACGGTTGTGCAGGGTCTTAGCATTTAAGAAGCCTCGACCACCACACTTCCGCGGGATATACAGTCTCATTACTGACGACCTTGGGTGATGCATCCGATTTGCGGTCAACAGTGAGCGAACCCTCCTATCCAGGGCGTCAAGCTCTGTCTGAGTCCATTTGAGTATGCCGAAAGAGTACATCAAAACCGGCATGACCCAACCGTTGAAGGCGCGCACCTTATTTCCGCCTGATAAAAGACTGTTTAAAACTTTATTCAGGCGGCCAAAGAAGCGCTCCTTCAACGATTGCTTCATGTCAGTAGCATTGATGCCCAACGCTTCCGACATACCCAAATATTTGTAGTTTTCAGTTGAGGAAAGGGATCTAAGGTTTATGGAATCTGAGAGTTGGGTTCCCACAGATTCCATAATCTCTCCTCGCTTCACATGCATGACTGCACATTTGTCCACACCAAATTCCATCCTGATGGCACTACTGAAAATTTTTGTTACCTTCAGTAGCTCCATCAGTCGCAAATTGCTGGGGGCAAAGAGTTTCAGATCATCCATGTAAAGGAGGTGAGATATGACCTGACCACCTCTTCTCAACCGATAACCCAGCCCCGAACCCTCCAGCAGTGTACTTAGAGGGTTCAAGGCTAAACAAAACCACAGTGGACTCAGACTATCGCCCTGAAATATACCACGCTCGATCTTTATTGGTTCACTGTTCTCTCGGATTTGCCGACATCCTGGATAGCGGCTAATAATAATTTCCATTATTATTAGCCTCTTCGGTCGCGACCGACATTTTGACCGATTTTGGTCGGCCATGTGCGTTGGTGTATTGGAATTCATATGTTCCATTTTCGACGACAAAAAATCTGTCAAAAAGTCGGTCATGGGCAAAGAACCAATGTTGTTGTTATATAGAAGATAGAAATTCACATGCTGTAATTATTTAAACTGTTTACCTAATACGGCGCAAACGATACACCCCGTGGCAGAGTTTCGTGTGAAACCATTGGAAAATAGTTAAAAAATGCATGTTTTTGTTAACTGCCTCGTTAGCCTAAACGTGGCTGCAGACGCTAGAGGTCTTGGATTACCAGGTCGAACAAAAGTATAATTGGGTTTTTCTATGAAATTCTCAGTACCATTCGGAGTTAGGATTAGTTAATCGGTTAATGGCAATATGTTCGTCCCTTATTACATGGGACCTAAAACGTACCGGCGGACTGTGAGTGCATTGGTACAGCTCTGCCAAATCCTTCGGGGAATACAGGCGTAATTATATGTTTGTTAACTCTAAGAGTGACTTTCTTAGACATTTTCCCTCTGTTCCGTAGCTAAAGTTTCAAACACGAACACAAAACTGTCAACGTCTAGTTAAATAATATTATACCCAGGAACATAATACACATAATTTAATTCTAGAAACAGTTAACTTCGTAACTAGGGATTTGTCCCTTATTAGCGAGTTACCTGTAGCTTTGATATGAAAGGACGACGTATACCAAGTTGCAAACATTATTGTGGGTTTAAATTATGTATACCAAGAAGCAAGTAAAAATATGTAATTCTCCAGACCGATTCCGGCCACAGCGGCTAATCTTAATGCAGACTAGCCACGTACGCAGGAGATATTATAGTGCACAAGTGTGTGCGCAAACACAGGTGCACTCCCTCTTCCCTAACTCTCATAACCCGATGGGACGGCAATCCGACACGACCGGAGAGAGATCAGGCGCAGGACCAACTGCTTTACGTGCTTTCCGAGGCACGGGGGTGTCTTACCACCAACTTCCAAACTCCGGGCTGCTACTGAGAAATTCCTAATGGAAAAACCCAATAACACTTTTTGCCCGACCTGGGAATCGAACCCGGGACCCCTTGCTCAGCAGTCGCGCTTCCGACCACGAGACCAACGGGGCAGTCAAAGAAGCAAGTAAGGTATGGTATGAAGCATAGGACCTACTATCTGCTCTAAACACGCTTACTTTTCATCGTTCTGGAACATTTTTTGTGATATAGTGAGAACTCGAAGTAACGCTTCCTTACAGTCAATGCATATGTGTGTGTAAATCTTATCGACCCTTAGCTACAGTTGCGAACGGAAGCCATTAAAAAAATCCATTCATCGATCAGACAGAAGCGCTACATTTCTAACTTCGACTTTTTAAAATTAAAATAATAACAATACCAATAGGAATTATTACTCGACTGGAGTTCCTTTGTTTCTACTTCAGAATGACGGTAAAGTAACCGTGTGTAATTTAGCTAAGTAACGTTTTGTTTTATAAAGATACAAACATACCTACATACAAAACAAAAAGGTACATAGGTCAAATAATTAATAATAATTAAATTATTACACTATTCCCAATGTCTATAATTTTCCTAGCTCAATTAATACCATGAGTTAAGTTTTACGTAAATTAATAAAAATTGCCATATTCTAAATTTAATTTTAAGATAATGCTATATTGCCATGCCCTAACAGGGCCTATAATAGTACTTTAGCTTTGAGCTTTAATGCAACATGTTTTATATACATTATGGTATGCAAATAAATGAATAAACGCAAGCTAGTTCAAAGAAGCGTCAGAAAGATATTTCTGGAAAAACTTGGGGGATGCTTTTGCTCAGCAGCGGGAAAGTGTAGTTGGAAGAAAAAGAAATAAGCTACATCGTCAATACCAATAAAAGAAAATATTAAAAAAAGTTGATTAATCTTCTCAATAAACTCTTTCAAATGAAATCCAACACGGGCACTAGAGCTAGTACAATAATCAAAGAAACCCTCTAACCAAAAAAATCAGAAGTCAATATTATTTAGTATTCTAAAAAAAACTAATTTGCCCAAAAACTCTGCATAGAGACCCCTAATGTGCTCCGAACAAATTACAGAATGTTTGAGTGCAGGGACGTAGCTAGGAAACAAAAGCTCGGGTGCAAAAAGAACTGGGTCCCTAATTAAACTGTTTAGGTTTAATATATTTACTCGTATAGTAATACTAGGTACAAAGTTACTTTATCATCGTGCATTGTAGGGCCCTTTTTTGTTTTTGTGGAAATTGTCATGGACTTCCTCCATGTTGGGGGTAACGGAGGGGCGTTCCGGACTCTTACCGGCTAAAATCACCGCGATGTCCCATCTTTGCTTATAGCCGAGAGTAAAGGATTCGTATAAGAATTCACCGCTCCCCTGGCAGGCTTCGACTCACTGTTTCTCAGCTCCTACTCCTCGTGCAGCTTATCCCACAATGGCCGCACCGACACCCGAGGGGCAAGCGTGGAAACCTGTGCCGCTCACTCGGACCTTTCTGGTCGGACGATGGACGCACTTTTTTGTTTACCGATGGGAAATCATCAAATGGCTTCCTCCGCCCTAGTTTCATTTATACTGACTCAAACTCATCCATGTTCTCTCTTGTGCCCTTTGCGTTCCGGAGACGCTGTATCTCTTTCGAACAACCCGCAGCCCCGGCAGGCTTCGGCCCTTACCATGGACGCACTGCAGGGCCCCTGCGGTGCACTGTAAAGAGCTGATGATTAAATAGCTAGCGAAGTAGGGAATTCTTCTGTATTCTGTCAAATGAGTTGCTATAATTAAAGTCGTGTTGCTACCTATTTTATTTACATTCCGAAAATAAGAGATTTTTTTGTTAATTCAATACTTGGTTTACTGGTCAGGGTCCCAAGGGCCCCAGTAGCTTGGGGGCCCCGGTGCACGGCCCCGTCCAGCCCTTTGCTAGCTACGCCACAGTCTGAGTGACATACATCAAGACTTTACTCATGAAATTCACAGCGATCATCACATGTGTACTTGTAGCTTTTAAGCAAATTATGTGGGGCGGCGACGTTTAAGTTCAGTGGCCCGGAAAATATCTTTTGTCAACTGTTCGTTTGTGTTACTGGCACTCTAGTGGTCGATGTTTTATGAACCAGTTTTTTTTTGTGATGGTATTGGGTTTTAGTTTAAAACTAAGTATCTTTGAAAGGACTTTTAGGTTCCAGCAAGGTAATCATTATTATCTCAGCCAATAAACACACACTGATGTTATGTATAGGCTTCCTCTTGCAATGTCATAATGGGTCGTTCACTCATTCTCACAACTTCTTGTAATCAACAATTCGACTTTGTATTCTCTTCATGGAATTGTTTTTTTTTTATAATAAGTGATAATAATTTTGGACAATAAGACGTCTAAAATCTGGCACTGATCCCTTCTACTTTATGCCACGTATCTTATACTGTATCGTACTGTATACTTTCTTTAACAGTTTTTTAAATATACATAAAAAAATAAAGGGAGTTGGTAAGACTAAAGCTAATGATGATTAGGAAAACAAAGTGAGGAACCTCCTCACAATGCGTGTTGTATTCAAGTATTTTATACCTGACTCTTGACCCGGCTGCTGACCAAAAATTTCTTAAACTACTGATCAATACTCACCATACCGTATTACCCGTACCATTACCAACGCCCAATCACTCAGAAATTAACCGCACCACATTAACTGCGCACGATGTGTGTACACTCGACAATCGGACAATTATCTGTTTGTTAATCAACCGATTTGTTGATGCGACCGGTTGATTGATTTATAGGTGCAGCAATGAGTGTGTTCCGTAAAGCAAATATAACATTAAATCAAATCAATATAAAAAATGATTTTTTGTTCGAAAATAAATATAAAAATTCCAAAGAAAGATCTTATATCCTAAAACTAAATGTATTCTGAATGCAAGCAGCCCTGCAAATTATTTACGTAAATCATTAAAACACAACACTTTTGTATAGCCTTCATTTACTTGGAACTTGGAACCCTATAAATTATTATTTTTGCACTTATAAAGCACGAGCTCTACCCCGGGGTTTCACTTATGTTAAGTTACGTCTTTGATGATTGTTCCGCTTCCGTCTGTCGTAGCGTGATGTTATATAGCCTATACTACTGATCATGAATCTGGCTATCAAATACAAATTATTTGTTCCATTTCAACCGGTACTTCCAGAGATTAATGCGCTTAAAAAATAAAAACCTCTTCAACTTTACTATATTAGTGTACATAAAAAGAGTTCACAAAAAATATATATAATTTAGTTGAAGATGTACCAGTTCTTTCTAGTAATTCTTTTCTTCAAGCAACGTGGTTTTCGTCCGTCTTACTAACCGAATAAACTTGTAGAAGGCAACACATTTGTGGAACACATAACAATAAAAGCATACGGAACAAAAACGTTTTCTATTCTGTATATCGTTTCTAGTAAATTAAGCCGTTTCCGCGTCAGACAAGCCTTGACTGCTATGCGCAAAAGCCTTTGATTAAAATTGGCACTGTGTGCGTTAAGGAATAAAGACTTTATTTGTTGAGTGTGTTAAGTCGTTTTTGTTTTAAGTAGGTTTTTGAATTGTAGTAAGACAATTGAGTCTAAGTCAAAGTCAAAGCATTTGTTTCAATTAGACCATTCACAGGCACTTTTGCAGTGTCAAAACGTTGAAGTATAAAGTTGAAGCTAGTCTGACAATCGTGACACTCGACTCTCGACACTCGTGACATCTATGACAACCAACTTTGACACTCGTGATACAGCCGACAGTAGACTCTGACATTTGTAACATTCGTCTTGACACACGCGACACTCCTGGAATTAGAGTTTCACATTCGTGATATCTGATTCTGACTCTAACGAAACTTGTGTATGACACTTGTGACATTCGGCTTTCGACAATCGAGTTTGAAGTTTGCGATATTTGACTGTCAGAGTCACGAGACTCACGATAGACATTCGTCTTGCCTGGCTGGCAAGACGAATGACGAATATCGTGTTTGCTTCGTTCACAAAAGGAAAGCGGTCCTTTTGAGATAAGTTTGTTCAACTATTCTAGTAGATCCAGAAAAAAGAAAAATATTCAGAAGATTTAATGGCTGCCACCGACAACGCAGTTAAAGTAACCAAATTATGAGCCGCAACAGTATAATATTTTATAATTTATTATAATATACATAGTTTGTCATCGAAACGCTAAGAAGAAAACTATTCCAGTATGTAAAACAATTATACATAATCCAGTCAGCTCCTACCATTCCATAATCTGATCCTTTTATTATCTAAAAACAACTCGGCCAATAAACAAACCCGGTAAATGGCAACAAATATTCCCTTCAAGAAGTTCCTGATAATCTTTTTGATCTTAAAATTCTTCAATAAGAATTTCCTGGTAGGAATCCTATTGTGCTTGCGATTCGAAGTTAATCTGAGGGTATGTCGGGGCCATTCAAAGCGCTGTTGATAAAAATACTGTGGAAAAGTATCTGGGACGGCGTATTGTGAAGATTAAGTAGAAATACAGAATACTTATTGAAATATCCGGGTTTCTTAATGGAAGAATATTTTGTATTAGCTTCTGCCCGAAGTCTGAAGTCAAGTACTTGTACCTTAAAACATAGTTTATGGCACTCAGCAATAGTGTTGCTTTCTGTTAGTGATATATTTTATGTAATTGGAGCAGTCGAAAACAAAAAAAAAAGGTACTTCCAGGATGACTAAAACAAAAAATAAGGATATTATAAAAAAAAAAGTTGAAAGGGAACCGTTTGTCTTGGTATGGGCATGTGAAGAGGAGGGATGACACACATGTGACCAAAAGAGTAATGAACATAAATGTGGATGGATGGAGAGGAAGAGGCAGGCCAAAGAAAAGATGGATGGATTGTGTGAAGGATGATATGAAAGAGAAAGGAGTGAGTGATAGCATGACGGCTGACAGGATGGTATGGAAGAAGTAAACGTATTGCGCCGACCCCAAGTAACATGGGATAAGGGCAGGAAGATGATGACAAAAAAAAAACAAACTTTACAATACAAGTATAAATTCTCATGTGAGTTTGTCTGTTAAAAGACGGTGGGGTTCGATAAGTAGCAACCCGACATAATTTAACCAAAAAGATGTCTATGTACTACTGGACATAGGGCTTTTGACTATTTTGCAGATAAAATGGCCAACGGAAAATCGTTTGTTTTAGAGGAATAAAAAAAAAATTGCTACGAATCCATACATTTTGTTTAGTTACTTGAATAGTAATGCGTGTATATGCTGATGTATTTTTCCGCGATCTCGATTTTGGTCCCATATTAAAAGACGTTCATAATGACGAGTTCAATGACCCCTTTTCAAGTTTTCCGTTAATTAAAAGTAATTGTCTTAGGAACTCTCTAATACTAGGATCTCTTTGATTCTAATTATTTTGATAAATATATTTTTTTTGACGTACTAAATGTCGTTCTTTTGTTTTTTTGTTGTATACATTTTCATTTATTTTCCAGCGCATTATTTCTCGTGTTTTCATTCTATCTATTAAATTGCTTTCTTTTCGGTTTGAGGCTTTATGTCATTCTTAACCACAACATACTATCCACTCATCGCAAACACCTTAAACAAACACAAAATATTAATATATAAATGAGAATACGTCTACATTATCTACACTAAGAACGGAACATAGTGTTCTAATCCACAACGGAATGAGATCGCACTAATACTGCGCAGTAAGCTGATCGTAAAACGCAATGAGCTTTGACACCTTCATTATAACGTTGTATTCTGTTCTAGTGTGTGTGTAATATCACACTTATAGCAATACTTCCTACTACATACAGCAACAGTTAGCTGTGACAGAAACGTACAGTGAGAGAAATGTATTGTTTGGCAAAATTAAAGTATTTATTAGTGCGATTTTTGTTGATGTTATCAAGTCTTACAGATATTTTATAGTGACTCAAAAATCAACTCTATAATTTTTATCAATATTAGAATTTGAATATTATACAATACAATTAAAACAAATTAAAAGTCCTCGCTCATTATAACATCAAATAATTTGCCATTCAAGTTCGAGCTTTAAACATTGTGCGTTAAAATATTTTTTTAAATGACAAGATAAAAAAGGTGACGACTCGCGGGCGGCGCGCTTTCAGCTAACAGTTGGATTTTTTAGGGTGATTCCGTTGGCGTATCGGAATGATGCTGTTGACTATTAGGTAAATGCTATGTAAACATAACATACCATCACGCCGTAATCTCCGAAGGGTTAAGCAGAGATGTATCAATGTACACCCACAATTTGCTGGTAAGTTTTAAGTCGCATGTAATAGGGGGCGGTGCCTATTGCCATCAAACCAAGCACAAATCCGAACTCCAAGCTGCTTCTGAGAATTCCATAGCAAAACCTATTTAACACTTTGCTCGACCTGCGAATCGAACCCAAGACCTAGCGTAGCAGTCGCGCTTAAGACCAGTCGGCTAACGAGGTAGTTAAAAGGCTATGTTAAGTCGTGCTATAATAGTCTGACTAATTGGCCGAGCTGATTGGATTTGGCTACTTTTAACTGGAGAGTTGCCTGGCCGCTGATTGGTTACTGGCAAAGATCGATTCACAGATACATTTATAGAATGCTGCTGTAACTGGATCTCTTTTAATAGTAGCCGGTGACTCCGCAACTATGTAGATATTTTGATCTCACTGGGATAATATTAGGTGCTATTTTCGACTTAGTTATTATTTAGTAGCTTATTTCACCTGCGTTAAGTTACGTCTTTGGTTACTGTTCCGCTCCTGTAGGTTGTAGCGTGAATCTATATGGTCTATGTTACTCAGGAATAATGTAGGTATATATTGGTGAAAAAATGATCAAAATCGCTCCAGTTGTTTCGGAGTTTAATCGGTACAAACAAAAAAAAACTTTCCTCTTTATATTATTAGTATAGATTAATGTTAGATTAGGATTTGTGCCTGGTTAATGGCAATAGGCTCGCCCTCTATTACATAGGACTTAAAACCATACCGGCGAACTGTGTGCCTAACCCTTCGCGGAATACAGGCGTGATGTTACGTGTTTGCGTCATTGTTACTATATTAATTCTACCGCAAAAGCAGCGTTGTTGTTTTTTGGTTTGAAAAGAATAGGCATCAGTGTAATTACAGATACTTGTGACATTAAAAACTTTGTTACATGGATGGCAACGCTACTGCAAGGCTTCTTGTATTGCAGAAGTCTTTAGTGGTGTCCACTTAACCTTCCTATCCGTATTTTTCAATAACATTCAAAAATAAAACATAACATAATTGAGCAAGGTTTACATTTGATTAACATCATCCTAATTAAGCTTAGATAGTGCTACTTACATTGCATTTGCACTAATGATAAGCAACGCGGAAGTTTTCCGTTCAAACAAATGCCTTCTAGCTATTTTCTCTAATTGCAAGGAGATTGTCTGTACTACTGCACTGTGTAATGAGTGTTAGGAAACAATAGTTAGCTATGTAGAATTAATTAAACTGATAATATCCTAGACTTGGCTTGATAGAGTAAGATTTCATAAAAAAAATATACCATCACGCCTGTATTCCCCGAAGGGTTAGGCAGATGTGTACCAACGTACACCCACAGTTCGCCGGTATATTTAGGTCCCATGTAATAGGGGGCGAGCCTATTGCCATTAACCGGGCACAAATCCAAACTCCGAGCTGCTACTGAGAATTTCATAGAAAAACCCAATAACACTTTTTGCTCGACCTGGGAATCGAACCCGGGAGCCATTGCACAGCAGTCGCACTTGCGACCACGAGACCAACGGGTGTAACGGTTTGTAATATGTGTAAATGATATTCCTCCGACCGAATTTCAGTTATGGCAGCCAATCTTATATTGCACAAGCGTGTGCGCAAACACAGCTGACCTCCCTTTTCCTTCAGACTCATAGTCCGATGGAACGGCAATTCGACACGACCGGGGAGAGATCGGGCGTAGGACTTACGGCTTTACGTGGTATTTAAGGCATAGGTCACAGCACCAACTTCCAAACTCCGACTTTCTAATGAGAGAGTCCTAATGGGAAAATAAAGCAGCAATTTGCTCGACCTGAGAACCAAACCCAGAACCCTGCTTAGCAGTCACGCTTGGCCACGAAACCAGACTAGTGACGATGCTAGTTTTCAATGAGATAGACCGCCTTAACTGAAATTCAGTCGGTAGAATAATATAGATACCACGAAAAATATGGACACTGGCCAGTCCATTGTCACTTCAACGTATTTTTTCTGTATCAAGTAAACACATGACTGTAACTATACTGGTACATTATACAGGTACTAATACTTTTGAGAGGTACAGTTTGTTCATTTTTTTTTTGTTTGTACTGGTATTCTCTGGAAGCACTTGTCCGATAACAAATATATACGATATCCTTTCACTGGTAGAAAGGTACAATAGTGTCGGGTGTCATAGACTATGTTTTATAGTATATTTGATATCCGCGCGACCGAATTCCCGTGCAGAAGCTAGTATATTACCAAAGCGAGATGTCACTCGCGAACCTAACGAAATATAAAAAAAATACTTGACTTACAAAGCTGAAATTTGGCAGGTAGGTAGTTTATACTAAGAACTATCGGCTAAGAACGAATTTGACTTCCACGCAGACAAAGTCGCGGGAAAAAGCTAGTATATTTCAAAGGTTATTTACCCAAGAGCCCCATACCTATAGGAGCCATTAGAGATAATTGAATAAACTTCGTTGTCATAACATTTCAACGTCAAAGTGTTTATGTTGTGAGAAATAATAAGTTTTAAGTAAACGCTGTGCCTTCAGTCCAGCCATCGATTAACGATTAATTTTGTTTAGCTTAATACTCGTACCTACTGGCGTGGAATTTTAGTGATTTAGTTTTTAGTAATAAAAGGTACTTAAGATGAATATCTTACGACTATTATAAATGTGAAAGTATGGATGGATGAATTTTGTTACTCTTTAATGTCCGCCATTTTTAATGTAAAGTTTCCTTTAATACAATACACCATAATCATAATCAGCCAAGTAAATTGTTATTGATTTGTTGTTATTCATTTTAGGTCTGCACGAGAAAGGCTAGATGTGAAGTTCAGAAGTTAAAATTATAACTATGTAATATATATTTTTTTGTAACCATAGATATATTTTTATTTCGTCACAAATAAAGCCACCTAGATAGATAATGGTCTGGCACATAGACTACTTTTTATCCCAGAAAAATGTTTGGTTCCTGTGAGGTAATATTATGTATGTTAACTTTAACGTGGATGATTTTTGCTTGGATATGAAATCTACAGAGACGAAGTCGCGGGATAAAAACCTGCCATAAATACGGTTGGTACTATCTTTCTGGATATTGGTATTAATGAATTGGCTATTTAATTCAATACTCAACAGTTGCGTTTTATTATAAACTTCATGAAAAATACCGTTGTGGTCCCGAAACTTATTTCATTTGAATTTTGATCAAACGCGTTATTGTTTCAAATTAGTTAATTCCAGTTGGGGCTGTGGGACAGTAAATAAAATTGTTCGGACTAAAAATAACTTTGAGTAGAATAAATTATTTTTTGTTCCAAAAAATAAAAACGTTATTTCAAAATCAGCCTATTATATCATACTGTAGGGCAAAGGAATCTTTTCATTCAGAAAAGAGACGAGTATATAACAATGAGATATCATTGTCATCGGTCAAAGGCTAGTATTATTATATAAAACCATCACGCATGTATTACCTGAAGGGTTAGGCAGAGGTGTACCAATGTACACCCACAGTTCGCCGGTATATTTAGGTCCCATGTAATAGGGGGCGAGCCTATTGCCATAAACCGGGCACAAATCCAAACTCCGAGCTGCTACTGAGAATTTCATAGAAAAACCCAATAACACTTTTTGCTCGACCTGGGAATATACAGGCGTGATGGTATATTAAGTTAGGATACCTCCTAACTTAATAAGGATATCTTTTATAAAGTTAAAAAAAAAAACAACATGCCTACGGTACAAAATAACAATAATATTTGTGTTTTTATTTTGTGTAACTGACACCAACAGAGGTGTCGTCGTTTTTATCATTTTGTTAAGAGGATTACAGTTGTTTACTTTAAAAATGTAATATTCAATAGGTATAGCAATGTAAGTATTTTTTTTTTATTTCATTTCTTTTTCAGACTTTTTTGTGTGTGTCGTTGGTACAGCTACAAAAATAATAATACAATTTATGTAAGGAAAAAGACTTTTTACAAAATATTCTAGCTATTATTTTAGAGAGAAAATATTTATATTTAAGTTTGTCAAAAAAACCTATTTCAAAAATTCTTTCACTAGAAAGATACTTATTTAAAATAATTAGATATCCATAAAAATATGAACATCATTGAAAAGAGAAAAGTCACAAGAACCCCAAAAAATCAATTTCGTTTAACTTGGATTACATTTTTTTTAAAGTTTTTTTGATTTAAAAACCAAGCTACTTAACCGATTTTGATAAAACCTACTAACGGACCAGACAGAAAGTATATAGGTACTTTCAAATAAAAAAAAAAACAAAGTCTTTTGATGAATGAAGAAGAACTGAGTTATAGTCCGCGAGGCGTAAGTTGAGCTTTGCATTTGTGTGAGTGATTACCAATAGTAGAGAGCTTTGGTCCGGTTAAAACCGGTTTCAACCAATCAAAGACGTGTCGCACACTAGGCCGACGTCACACTTACACTATCTGTATGGGTGCACACACACAAATACAAAGCTCAGCTTACGCCTCGCGGACTGTAGCCAACATACAAATATACAGGAATTGATAACCTCCTCTTTTTTTTTTTAATCGATTAAAATCTCTCCAAAATGTACAGTGTGCCAACTCTGGCAAGTATTACTGCAATACTTTTTGCACGATCACTCCACGCACCATATTTTCCGACGCTCCTGCTCTGACCATATTTTCACAGCAACATGTGGCTGCAATACATTGCCAGCAACGTTCTAAGTATTTATTTATTTTACTAACTTTTGCACTCGGTTTTGTCCGCGTTTATGTTGGTTATCGCGGACGCTCATGATGTTGAGGAATAAAAAGTGTTATTGTGTTTTTCCATTAGGAATTAATCAGTAATAGCCCGGGGTTTAGGAAGTTGGTGTTGGTCTCGGAAAGCAAGTAAGTAAAGCCTTTGGTCCTGCGCCTGATCTCGCCCCGATTTTGTCGGATTGCCGTCCCATCGGACTATGAGAGTTAGGGAAGAGGGAGTGCACCTGTGTTTGCGCAAACACTTGTACACTATAATATCTGCTGCGTACTTACCAGTCTACCACTGTTCCATTTCGGGGCAAAGGCCATAGAATAGAGAAAGCACGACATATATAAATTACTAGCTTCTGCCCGCGACTTCGTCCGCGTCACAGTTGATGTGTTATCCTACGGGTACCGTACATTTTCCCGGGATAAAAAGTAGCCTATGTGTTATTCCAGACTATAATCTATCTTTGTGCCAAATTTCATCCAGATCCATTCAGCCGTTTAAGCGTGAAAGAGTAACAAACATCCATACATCCATACATCCATACTTACAAACTTTCGCCTTTATAATAGTAGTAGGATAAAATCCAGGTTTCCTCACGATGTTTTGCTTCACCGACGTTAGTGATGTCCAAGATAAACTGAGAAACTACATATGAATTGAGAAGTCACATTGGTACTTACCCAGTTTTTTTTTACGGATGGGAAATCATCAAATGACTTCTGGGAGTGTCAGAATTTTACTGGCTTAAACCCATCCATGTTCCTTCTTGTGCCCTTTGCGTTCTAGGGGTGCGGTATCTCTTCCTACCAATCCGCAGCCCCGGCAGGATGAGAGCGAGCTTCTTAACCACTGAGCCATCACAACCTCATCTTATTTCGTAAAACTATGTATTTACTTTGAAGAATGTTACAAAAGCAGATCATTATTAAGTAGTTTACCATTTTCTTACTATTCCCGGTCTAGAATATTCAGCGAAAATAAAATGTAAGAAAAACATTTTCTAATAAGATCCTGTCGATGGAAAAGCCGAGGATAGCACGGATTTATCGGACAGCGGTCTTACGAGCCTTAAGCGATAGCTGAATATTTTCATCTGCTTGCACGAAGCTTTGCTATTTAGGAGTCGATTTTAATAATGAGCTAGGAGAATTTAGCTAGCAAAATTATATTATTTACTTCTCATTTTTTTTTCTTCCTTTTTTCTCTGTCAACTGTTACGCTAATATATCATCAAATCTTTATACTTTTCTAGCTACTGTCCGCAATTTTTGTTTTTGTTTTGCTTGAAAGTGAAGTAAGTATAATATAAGATATACGTTGAGGTATTCGGAAATAGCGTATAATTTTAAAAATATACTTATAAGTGTTAATTTATTTGTAATTAGGTTAGTACTTTCAGAGATTAATATTTACGTTCCAGATTATGAATTCAGTACAAGATGATAAACTAATTTATGATAAAATTAGAAATAGATTATTTAAAAAAAGTGTTCATTAGAAAAGCGCTACATGGTCATAACTTATACAACAGCCGATTTTTGATAACCCTGTATGGTGTGTAGAACAAGGGTTCCCAACCTTATGTAGTCCGCGGCGCACTTACAATTTTGGAAATTTGCCACAGGCCCTTGGGTCTGTCAGATTCTTACTGACTATAAAAAAAACTTACTGACTATAAACAACCAAACATGAATTTTAATATAATGTTAATCATATACACATACATAAAGTCACGCCTGTATTCCCCGAAGGGTTAGGCGAAGTGTACCAATGCACCAAAACACCCACAGTTCGGGTATGTTTTTATAAGGTTAATCGATACTTTTAATTATTTTTTTTGAGGTAAAGACTTCAGAAGATCGCCTCGCGGCACCCCTGTGATCTTTCTGTGGCACCCAGGTTGGGAAACCCTGTCTAGAATCATATACCTACTAAGCCCATGGAAGTAACTTTTCGCTGCGACGTCCTACCCACCCGGCACACTTTACGACTACAATTTCAATAAGTCTACAAAAGCCTGCAATATTCCATATCCTTAATTCCTTCGTAAGAGTCGACGAAGAGCTTAGTAAAACATATTTTATATAGTAATATATAACGTTGCGTTATCGAGTCATTCGTATTCTAGCTGCTTACTCTATCGATCGAGGCGGAACGATTACTTGCCCCATTTTACTGGGCCCAGCAATGTCTTTATATTAGGGCAACGTTGCCTGTTATTGTCATGGTTATAAGTTGGGATAAAAAAACGCAAATAATGACGGGAGAACAAATTGCGTGTTGAGTTAATGTTATTTTTCTTGCAATTTTGTATGCAATTGGGGCCATGACCTTAAATATCGTTCATGTGTAAATGCCAAATGAATTTAAGGCTCTCCGTCCACGACCAATACTTGACAGATTAAAAAATCGGTCATGTTAGGATTTCATTTCATTTTCATTTATTTATTCAATAACAATTTTAAATTGTGTCTGAATGTTTTACAATAACAATAAAAAGGAATAGAATATACTTAAGCTAAAGGCACAACTAAGTTCAAACCAATTAAATAATAACAATCTAGACATTGCAGTACAAGACTTGGTTACATCAATAAAATTTAATTTAATTTAATTAAAATTTAAACATATAGGAGTGGATGAATAGTGATAATAAAATAGACTCAAGCTGAAAGTATTATTTCCTGCCTTTCATTCCGATTATCGCCTATTAATAGTGTGGCTTGTTTTGTAGGCAATTTGTTTATTTCTACGTATCATTATTAAAATAAACTTGTTTTTATAAATATAATATACCATCATGCCTGTATTCTTCGAAGGGTAAGCAGATGTGTACCAATGTACCTACACCCACAGTTTGCCGGTATGTTTATGTCCCATGTAATAGGGGGCAAACTTGTTGACATTAACTGGGTACAAATCTTAACTCCGAGCTGCTACTGACGATTTCATAGAAAAACCTAATAACTCTTTGCTCGTCCTCGGAATCGAACCCAAGACCACTAGCGTAGCAGCCGCGCTTGGGACCACTGGGTATAGAGAATCTTGCACTACACGCATATATTCTTTTACATCTTTTAGAATATTTACTTTTTTGTATAAAATATGGTACATAACACATCTTAAATACGGATGGTTTCGCATATTTTGGCTTACTAGATACCTATTTGAAAGATTTTTTGTGTTAAAAAATAGTCTCCAATTGTTCATCTTACCCTACACTTTGTACCAATACCCATGGTACAACAGACGAATATAAAATATAAGCAGTACACATAAGAAATCATAGTACCTACCAACTTGATACGGAATCGTAAAACAGGACTATCAAACGTAATAGACTGAGATACCGAAGTCGCCGAAGCTACGTCATTTTAGCGTTGCAAAAATATTGAAAATAGATAGCGTCTTAAGTACTTAGTTTAAAAGATAGTCTTCTTCTTTATCGTGTGGGCAGTAAGGTCTAACGACCCCACATACCCTAGTGTCAGAGTTTCTTAACCGCCGCAAGGGCCTCTGACATGGTTACCGATGTCAGTGATGTCCAAGATAAACTTAGAAAGTACATATGAATTAGAAAAAGTCACATTGGTACTTGCCCGTGCCCGGTTGCGAACCCACAACCTCGTGCATGAGAGGCGGGCGCACGAGGTTGTGAATAAATATAGAAAAGATAGTTATAATAAGTATCGCCAGCTTAATGCATTGTAAAGACACGAACATTGATCACCATGCTTATGACGGAGCGGCAATTTCAGACTAATATTAATTATAAATCCAGGTTTTCTGTCCCTTTCCGATATCATTGATGTTAAATATAAACTTAGAAAGAACATAATTATTACTGTTTTATATTCAACTTCATTGTTTTCACATACGGAAGCAACAAGAATTTTCACATTAGAAGCAACAAATCCTCTTTCCTTATTCCAAATGTTGCTGTGCCCAATAGGGTCCATAATTGTTTATATTTGTAAATACCTACTTGTATGTTTATATTATGGATTACATTACAGATTCGAGAAGAATATTGTTAACAGGATTTTGTAAAAACCTAATTGAAAAGAGTGCCCTTAGAGTTTCTTGCTCGTTCTTCTTCATAGAGGCCTAACTACGTTTTGGAACGACCAACTACCTTCAACTTTCTGACAAACTGACTGACTCCTTGACAATTCAGAAGGGCCTGTAAATGGTCCAACTGTAATAAATGCTTTAACTTTGTCATATGAATTGAAAAAATCACATTGGTAGTATCACAACCTTGAATGTCGTACATGTGAATATCTGTACTTTCTGTATTCTGTACTAATATTATAAATGCGAAAGTAACTCTGTCTGTCTGTCTGTCTCTTCTTCACGCCTAAACCACTAAACCGATTTCAATGAAATTTGGTACAGATATAGTCTGGGACCCGAGAAAGGACATAGGATAGTTTTCATCCCGGAAATCCCCCGGGAACGGGAACTATTAATCCACGCGGACGAAGTCGCGGGCAAAAGCTAGTACCTAATAACTTTAAAAATAGTGATAAAAGGGAGGTTCATACATGAAATCAGCTTATTGTCAGTCAAATTTTTTTTAAGCCCTTCATGCAATCACCATGTTTTATCAATAAAAAAAAGAGACTTTGTCTTATTGTATACGTGGGTGTACATTGCACAACCCTTCGGGGAATACAACCGTGATGGTATACATGTATGTATGGTACTTGCCCGGTATTAAATCCGAACCCTCATACATGAGAGGCGGCCCATCTTAACCCCAGGGCTACCACGTCAACCAAAATTTGGCGTAAATCCAATACTATTAAGTACAATTCATAACAAAATAGCGAAACTAAAGTTTGTAAGGTTGAGATTTCGCTTCGTTAATTCTCTTACTAATTAATGTTTAAGTGAACAAAAGAATTGGGTCACGATAAGATTGTAGCGTTTTTTCCTGTTTTTGTTTAACGTAATGGTGGGTCCACACGACACAGACTTAACACAGACTTCTATAGAATTTTGTCTGTACAACAAATCAGTACAGACAAATATCGGTGTATCAGAAAAGTCGGAAGTCTGCGTACATGTCTGTACGATTCTCGGAGCAAAACTCATGATTATTGAATTACTTAATTCATTCATTAAAATCGAAGTCTGAACTGATGAAAAGTCTGCACAGACATTTGGTAAAGACCTCTGAGTAAAAATTTTTACTCAGACTTTATAGTCTGTGCAGATATCTGTACAGACAAAAGTCTGTATCGTGTGGACCCACCTTAAGTCATTATTTCGCGGTGATCAGAAACTAGGAAGTTGTTTACGAGGTCGGTTGGGACCGCTAATGTTAATGTGAAAAATATGGGGTGCAAAAAGACAAATGACAAAGCTGTTAACTATTCAAATTGAGCATAAATTATTGTTGAGAAACGGCTTTTGTGTTTGGTGGGAAAAAGATTTGTGAATGGTTGCGTGTAACGTAACGCACGTAAAGTATTGTGCTTACTTGAAAGCAGCGGTACAGCTGTTCTGGGGCAGTTAGAAGTTTAGTTTAGAACCCGAAAGTTCCTAGGTTCGGATTAGAACAAAAAAAGTGATCACAGTGACAGGAAAAATATATACTTGACTTCAGCATAACTATTTAGTTCTAAAATATTTATCTTCTTATTGTATTGATGGTAAATAGAATAATTATAATAAAATAACTAGCTAATTTATTTTTTTAACACAAGTTCATTAAACTAGAAGAGGTACAAAATAAACAAAAAGAGGCCATACAAACGTGTTGTTTTTTTGTATGTAGTAGTAAATATTGTACTGCGGCATGGAACTAGTCTACATCGACCGGCACTTGGCCGTTTTATATGTCCCTTCTAAGTTTTCCTTGGACATCACTGACATCAGTGAAGGAAAATACGAGTGTGGTGAGAAAACCAGGGCTATAACTTATGTATTGTGATATTCTGAAATCGCCAATCTGCATAAGCAAGCGTGGTGATCAATGCTCGTGCCTCTTTTTATGGGAAGAGGCCTTTGTCTTAGGAAAACAATAGGCAAGTACTATTATTATCTATAGGTCACTAAGTTGAGAATTTAGACTTCAAATTTTATTATTTATTGCGAATCGCTAAACGAAACCGGGCCAAAACTTCGTCCCACCAAGACTTCTGGATCACATCCAAATTCCGTATTGGACTTTCGAGAAACCATCTCGAACGCTTCGAATTTGAAATTGGAATGTTTAAGTTTGAAAGAATAAAAAAAAAGGAACAAGTATTTCTTAAAAGAAAACACAGTCGTCCATGACGTGACGATGTTTGGTAGTGTGTGTGTGGGTGTTCTAAATGGAATGCATTTAAATAATGTACTTAGCATGTACTTCGACATAGATTAATATGTTGCCATTTTTGTCTGGCATTTGTAGTTTGACAGTTGTGCGACAGCCACAAGAACAACGCTTAGTCAAATAGAATGCTACGTAACGTTTATTTATATGAAGACTAGCGTATGCCTGCGACTTTGTCCGTGTGAATGTCTGGGCAAAAAGCAGCCTATGCCCTTGTTTTAGGTTAAAGTTTAATCAGTAAAAAATTTCATCAAAATTGGTTCAATAGTTTAGCCGTAAACAAACATTAAATTAATTATTTATTAAAATTGCACTAGTGTTTTCCAAGGATTTAGCTTCTAAAGTATAGAGCTTAAAAGTGAATTTATTTTAGAAAACAATGATCGAGGCATTGTATTGCATGTTTTTTTTTTTGGAGTTTATGGTTAGGTTTCCTTATTTGAGATTATACTGCACATCTTCACTTCCGAATGCACATTTTTGTGCACTTTTTATATTTCACGAAGAATTGTAAAAAAAAAACATGACATAGTCCGTAACTACGCATATTATCAAACAAACTAAATCGAATTGAGAAAAAAATATAGCAGGTTTTTTTTTGTAATAATACCAGCTTTTGCTTTGGAAAAAGCCTCTTCTCATACAGAGAAGGCACGAGCATTAGTCACCACGCTTGTTCAAGGGCTAATTGGCATTTCCTCACGATGTTTTCTTTCATCAATGTCAGTAATGTACAAAATAAACTTACATAGGAAATATGAAATTGAAAAAGTCACATTGATATTTGCCAGGCATCGAACCCACAACTTCATGCATGAGAGATAGGCTTTTTAACCACTCGGCCATGACGGTGTATTGATTGTGTTGGGTTATAATAATAAAAAAACTTGCTCTCCCTCGACAGCCCACCCCGAAACCTGGAACTATTCAAACTTGTTCGAGTTTGTAGTTCGGGACGCTGGATACAAGCCAGAATTCGGGGCAGATTGAAACTAGGGACATTCGATACGTCCCCTACTGACTGCTGCATGTAACTTTTTTTAAGCAACTATTTATTTGTTTTTTCTTTACTGTATAATGAAATTGGGATTTACGTGAACCAAGCCAAAACAGTCTTCGCTCTAAAATTCAAGTAAAGATTAAAAGTGCTTTGTGAAATAGATACGGCTTGCCGTCCCATCGTTTAATGACATTAAATAAAGTGGAATATCTAACACCTGTGTTTGCGCAAATAATTGTGAACTATATACCATATATATAATATTTCCTGCGTACTTGGGTAGCCTTTATTGAGATTGGCCACCGAGACCAAAATTAGGCCGAGAGAATATTATCTTCCCTTCTAATGAGAAGAAGAAGTTTGCATGCAGTGGAACATGTAGCTAATGAAATGGAAATACCTGCCTATTTGTACTAAAACAATAAAGCTACAGAATTGTTTGTTTATTTAAACGCCATAATCTCTGGAACTACCAGTCGAATTGCAAAAATTCTTTTTGTATATGATAGCCAGATTCATCCGTACTAATATTATAAATGCGAAAGTAACTTTGTCTATCTGTCTGTCTGTCTGTCTGTCTGTCTCTTCTTCACGCCTAAACCATTGAACCGATTTCAATGAAATTTGGTACAGATATAGTCTGGGACCAGAGAAAGGACATAGGATAGTTTTCATCCCGGAAATCCCTCGGGAACGGGAACTATTAATCCACGCGGACGAAGTCGCGGGCAAAAGCTAGTAAGAAATAACATAGGCTATAACATCACGCTACAACCCACGAGATCGGAGCAGTAACTGAACGACTAACTGACGGATATAACTAGTGCGTAATATTTAATTCAGAAACTCAGGTACAAAGATACGCAATGTAATCGATATGAATGTGCACTTTATAGCTACTGGAGATACTAAACAATGTTTTATTACGACCACCCACGGTTTATGTTCGATTGTAAGTGGTTTATCGGGGTATTGTTTGTCTAGTTGCGAACGTGACCGAGGTTTTATAGGTACATGTATTAGATGAGCTGTGTTACGATTGTCATAGGTATTATTGGTTATTTTAGGTTGTTTCTCGGTTTATCTTGGATTTTAGTGACATAAGTAATACTAGCCTATTTTTGTGTCACTGCAGGGGCAACAGCTTAAAAAGAGTTATGGATATAAATGTGGATGGATGGAGAAGAAGAGGGAGGCCAAAGAAAAGATGGATGGATTGTGTGAAAAATGATATGAAAGAGAAGGGCGTCAGTGATAGCATGACGGTTGACAGGTAGGCATGGAAGAAGAAAACATGTTGCGCCGACCCCAAGTAACATGGGATAAGGGCAAGAAGATGATGATGATGCAAGGGCAACAGCTTCTTTACATGCATTTTTTTTTATCTGTGGTCGACGACGTTCATCTTTCATTATGAAATGCAATAAAGATTTAAGAGATTTGGTCTCGTGGCGTATTGGCGATTGGAGAATAATCATTTTAAGTGTAGGTTTCCTTACGATGTTTTCCTTCACCGATGTGAGTGATGTCCAAAATAAACTTAGCAAGTACCTACTGAAAAATCACATCACATTATACAAGATTATGAAGTCACGTCCAAAATCTAGTCACAATCTCATTTCAGCGACAATCAATGTCAAAAAAAGTAGGGACATGCATTTGATTGTCATCAGAACCAAACACGTGTGCCAAACAGGCCAATACCTTTCGTGGAAGTGGTTGAAAAATTGGTTGCACAAATTCCAGGACATACACACAAGAGAAGTTAATTAAAATCTTTTAAAATTTGAGGTATTTTTAGCAGATTGAGACTGAAATTATTTGCGGTGGTTCCTAGAAGTTAATAGAATTTCTCCCTAGGTGTTTAGATATTTTTTGGTGTCCCCATAAAAAAACGCCACAATAAAACGCAGCCCCAGCGTTTCAACAAAGGCATTTTACCGCCTTTTACAACGAAAAAATCTCAGGCGGCTTTGACCTCCCCGCTTACTATTTTCAACACAATCGGCTCATACAGGTATATTGTCCATCAAAAATTGGCCTCTAACCCTGCGTCTGCAACCACAAATTTGTATTCATCACGTGTGGCCCGACCACCGGGCTCGGCCAGCAGATTGGGTCTATTATGCCCCACACAATATCGTACGTTCTTCGGTAAAATTAAATGTTAGGAGGGTTAAAAAAGGGTTTTGTGAAAGGTATACACTTGAGATCGTATTTCGGTTGAAATGCGGGCTTTACGCCCATATGTCTGATACCAGACGGTCGTGCGACCTTGCTCTACCTTATAGTTTTTAGATAGTCTTTAATCAAAATCTGACTTTCGGTGTTTCGAATTACATAATGTGGCCTCTGGTAAATTAATTTGAAACGCCATTGTTGAAATCGATTGGTGGATGAGCGCTTGGCTGGTGCGCTGTGTGTCTCGAGTTCGATTGCCGTTCGGCTCAAAAATTGGTTAGGTAATTATTTCAGGTCTGGTTATTTGTGTATGTCTGTTTATTTATTTTTAACCGACTTCAAAAAAAGAGGAAGTTCTCAATTCAACTGTATGTTTGTAACGCGATCATTTTGCCAATTTTTTTTCTGAATTGATTTTTATATTTTTTTTTTGTTTGGAAGTTCATACTTCAGACGTGGTCCGTTCATAAAGAGTACCAAAATTGGTTATGTAGATTGGTAAAAAAACAGGAAAATAAATTACATCCAAATATACGAAATCGCATATTCTGCTTTCTTGAGCCTTTTAGGCGGTGTCTTGTTAATTTACATACCTACCTACCTTTATTTACGTACTTATCCTTTATGGATACGCATGACAGGAAGTTGATGCTAAAAAGCGAAAAATAAATACATTATGTAAAAGCCCCAAGATACAGGAAAAAATCCCAAAGTGCCTTAACGTGTTTTTCAAATCCACGTGCCTGTAGCTTTAATTAAATTTAATAAACTGTAAACTGATCTTATGTCCACAATATCTCATCTATATTATTTTGAACCAACATTGTGAGCGTTGATATCATTAATCATATAATTTGAGAAGGGTTCAAACTTAATATTGTGTTTGACACTAATTATTAAGATATCAATTCTTGACCATTAGCAAGGATGGCCATAAATCTAGCTTCAATGTGTCCCATGCAAAACTTTGTTAGCACAATTAGATGATTAAAAACACTAGCATTATTTTTAGAAACTACCTCGTTAGCGTAGTGGTGCTGAGCATGATTGCAACGCTGGAGGTCTTGGGTTCGATTCCCAGGTCGAGCCAAGTGTTATTGGGTTTGGGCCTGGTCAGATTAAGGATTTTGTGCCGCAGTTAGTGGCAATAGACTCGCTCCGTATCATATGGGACCTAAAACATTCCGGTGGACTGTGGGTGTACATCGGTACACCTCTGCCTAACTCTTCAGGGAATACAGGCGTGATGGTATATACAAAGATTATGTTTTTACCGAACACGTTCCTAGCACGGTCATGGTATGAAACGGTGGAGGGAAAACTCCTTTAGAATTAAAACATTTATCCTTCTAAGTGAAATTGGAGCCGACAAATTAGGGATGCATTCTAAACATTTTTGGCACACGCGGGCTTAACTCCGGCCTTTTTTAAACCCCTTCTACACCCTTACTGGGCAAAAAATTCGAACAATGATCTCTAACGATGGGACGAACGGCGAAACGGAGAATTTCTACGTCCTTGTGCTAGGGTGTGATTAGATACGACCTGTAAAAACTAAATAAAGGTTAAATTTTTAGATAATAATAATAATAGCCATCTACGGGGCCTCTGTGAGTTGGTTTCGGCTCCTCGTACGCCCGGGGTCCGACCCCCGGGTCCCGAGATAGGTTAATAAAATAGGAAAATAAAATAATCCGTACTAATATTATAAATGCGTAAGTAACTCTGTCTGTCTGTCTGTCTTTCTGTCTGTCTGTCTGTCTGTCTGTCTGTCTCTTCTTCACGCCTAAACCACTGAACCGATTTCAATGAAATTTGGTACAGATATAGTCTGGGACCCGAGAAAGGACATAGGATAGTTTTCATCCCAGAAATCCCCCGGGAACGGGAACTATTAATCCACGCGGACGAAGTCGCGGGCAAAAGCTAGTAATTCATACATTTGAGACTAGTTAATAATTGTTAGTAACAAAGGACTTAAACATGTCTATGCTAGTATAATTGAAAATAGTTTTTTCTTTCTTAACTTTTTCTGTCCCAGGCCTCGGAAAAGCCTCCCTCTGCTCTTTCCATCTTTCGCGATTTCATGCTGTATCCCTCCAATTTTGAAGGAATCCATTTGTGACCTACCAAAACCTCTTCTCACTGTCCTAGAGCACCAGCTCTGCACTACTGAGTCCACAGTTTGTCCAGCATTTGGCAGACATGTCCTGCCCATTCGTAAATTTTGTGAAATAAAAAAGGACTTTACCCCAACCCATTTAAGATCAAAATAGCCTGTCTTCCTCTTCCGTACAACTATAAAAACTGTCATATCAATATTGAACCCTCTTGGTAACCCTATTATCTTTTACACAGTTCATTCAATGCAGTAAAAGTCGAGTTATGATAACGTAACAGCCTGTTATCGTTCAAAACTGCCACAAGCAAGACCGCCTTCAATCTGCGTTGCTGCTGACGCAAGCAGAGCTCAAAGGTCTCTCAAATCTCGAATCTTGTTAGTATGTGATCACAGCCTTAGGTAGGCAGAATCCATGTCTAAAATTACGATGAAAAACAAAAAAATAAAGTGAAGAATTGGAGTGAAATGTTTCGAATTAGGGTGGGCGTCTACCCTGATGTGTATAATTTTAAAAAAATATGGTGTTCTTACAATTGGGGATTTTCTGCCTCCTATTTCAGTTTTGTTCAAGAAATACATGATAATGAATACATAATACGTATTTGTAAATATTATTTAACCACCATCGCGCCTGTATTCCCCGAAGGGTTAGGCAGAGGTGTACTAATGTACACCCACAGTTCGCCGGTATATTTAGGTCCCATGTAATAGGGGTGTGTTATTTTTGAAGTGAAAACTTCTTTAGCGGCGTTGTGCACTTGTTTTGGAATGGGTAAAAAATGTTAAACTCGCGTCAGGACACGTGACCTGATCGAAATTTTTTTGAAATCTTAATAATTCGAAGTTTTTAGCGTTTTCACTTCTGCCGGCACTCCCGGAGTGCAACCCGTCGTTTTTTGTTTAATTATTTTTCTTACGTTTTGTCTTAATAGAATTCCAATCCTAATGTTTTAAAACATGTATGATTGTATGCTCACCGTCGGGGCACCGTGTGTTACGAAATGTTTATACCATCACGCATGTATGCCCCGAAGGGTTAGGCAGAGGTGTACCAATGTACACCCGAAGTTCGCCGGTATGTACGAAAATGTTAAGTCCAAAATTACTGAAATATAATTAATCGATTTCATTCAAATGGTTTTGAATATGTTTTCTACTGATTCTTTACTTTCTTTAGGCTTATGTATACGTGTTCATTATTGTATTGAACTTAATTATTTGTATGAAGATCTTTTAATTTAGAGCTAGTATTTGCACAGTACCTACACGGAGTGAATTTTTAATAGAAATTTTATGCTTTTAAATATAAATAAACGTTTAAGTAGAGTTTTTTCAAGCTTGTTTAAACTGAAATTAAGAGTTACAGAAAAATATTTTTTCTTTATTTGAATTCAGAAAGGTTAATAAAAATTCAATTTTATTTTCAGAACGAAAAGAGAAAGGTTTGAACTCAAAAACGTTATGTAAACAGAATTTATGATTTGGTAAAAATCAACTTTTCGATTTAGACCAAGTTTGCAGTGAGCCTCAAAAATTTATAGAAAAATACTGTTACGATTTGACCGTATTCTTTCAGTGCTACGCCCCAAAGAAATTGTCCAGAAATTTAATCTTCCCAGGACGAATATCAAATGATTTATTGCCATAGCAACGCGCCGTCGCCATTTTTATTCCGAATTCAGGGGTCCTAGTTTCTAATGCTATTGTTTTTGCCAAGTACTGTCGTGGAATTTATGAATGATGATGAAATATTGCCTAAAATTAGAACTATAAAAAAAACAATTATGATCCAATGACCTTTTGGCATTTGTTTTCATTTCATTGATGGATACGTCAAAAGGAAAAACAACTGAACATTGATAAGAATTATTTTTGACCGTCTGTTACAAAGGTTTTCTTTTTGTTTTATTTCAAACTAGCTTTTGCCCGCGACTTCGTCCGCGTGGATTAATAGTTCCCGTTCCCGGGGGATTTCCGGGATGAAAACTATCCTATGTCCTTTCTCGGGTCCCAGACTATATCTGTACCAAATTTCATTGAAATCGGTTCGGTGGTTTAGGCGTGAAGAAGAGACAGACAGACAGATAGACAGAGTTACTTTCGCATTTATAATATTAGTACGGACTGTGACATTAAACTTCATTTTATTTTTTACTAGCTGTTGCCCGCGGCTTCGCTCACGTGGACCTAAGTGATACTTAACTAATTAAGTATTGAATACTATGTCATCATAATCTTCCAAGGATGTCGAATGGTTGCTAAGGAGTAACTTTTGTGGGTTTTAGGAATTTGACTGTAGACGCCTGGAGTCTGGATTTGTGCCCGGTTAGCAATGGGCTTACGCCATACCTGGGACTAAAACATATTTGGCGTAAGGAGCCATAGGCTTTCGAAAATACTATTTGATGTGATTTACTTAGTTTTTCTTTCTCGAACCATTGAAAAGCATCTTTAATAGGTACTGCTTTAACAACCTCACACTGTAGCTTGGATCGGTCTAGTATCAAGACCGTAGAAATGAATCTGGTAATCAGAACAACTGCCAAGATAATCTGAGCTTCGTGTTAAAACCAAATTAATAAAATGGTTTTGGGAGAAACTATGGACAGTGAGCAAGACTTATGAAAACGCTAAGCAAAGTTTTACCTCTCAAATTACCCTACATCTTTTGCAGAATGACGGTAATGTAAATAATGTATTTCCATTTAGAAGTAATTTTTAAATGTAGTATAATTCTTCTGTTTACAGTACCTACCTATTAAAAGAAAATCTATATGCAATGCATGATACATGATTGATGCATGATTCTACATGTATCCTAAGAACTTGAAGTCTGTGAGACATTCAACGGCAAAAAATGACAGTTAAAGAATTTTAAATGGGTGAAATTGATTTTGGTACACTTTCTGTAGTTGCATTTTTTTTTCTGTTTTGCTATTTTAATAGAAGTACACTTTTTTGGTAGCGTAACTCAGTCCAGACAGTAAAATGTTGCACACAAAACGTTTGCAGATAAATCGTCCAACACTTGTATGAAGTGAAGTGTCGAGGTTGGTAGGCCCACGGGCTGCGAACCCTATTTTTTAAGCCTAGTAAGTTATCAAATTATTTCTGCCGCTCTGGCGGAAGGGACACTGGCCCGGTAGGGCCAGTGCCTACCAGGGTTGTGGAATTTGTTTGAAAGAGTTACTGCGACCTTGGAACGCAAAGGGCATCAGGAGAAACACGGATGGGTTTTAGTCAGTGAGACACTCCCTTGCGCTCCGCCCAGAGCGCAGGAAGTCATTTGATTATTTCCCATCCTTAACCCATTTAGATTAAGTAAAATAATTGAGGGTAGTGGTCCAATTTTTAAGTTATGGTTGTCTTTTTTCACTTATTTTAATAGTAGATAGATAGTGCTACAAAATCATAGCCATTTAAATGGGTAAATCCAGTAGTCTAACCTTTTATAAGTACAGGTAGGCACACCTTTTCCCTTTTTTTGGGTTTGCGTGTGACTTTTTTGTCTTATAAGTAGGTGTGGTTTGTATAATTTACATATTTACGTTTAAAATAAAGCCTACTCAACCGTCTTGCGACTTATATCTGCAAAGAAATCGTTCTTGGAAAAGTACCTATTTGAGTACAACGGACGTATTCATACAACAATAGCACTTTTTGCCAGGTTTCTGTAATAATGAGTCCGAACTGTTTTAACATTTCCAATCATTACAATGACCTAGAGGAAGCAGTTCATGCCTGTCTAAAACATACTGACAGGGTCGGTGAGTACGACTTGGCAGTCACACCACCAGAACCGAGCGATAAAGAAAGTACCGAAGATAACCTTATTTGCCGCATGTTTGCTACGGGATGTGCCTGGTAATATAGAGGGGACGACACGATAACAACAGCAGCGATGATAAGCCAGATCCGCTAGTACAGCGTAACTGTTCTCCAAAATACTCTTCTACAACCGAAGAAAAAACTAATGTGCTATACAGACAGAAACTGGTAAAAGAACGGCTTGGAGATCTTCACAAACATTTGGAAGATTTTTCGATGAAAAAGTAGGTGTTGAATTTATATCAAGGGCCATGCCACCACAAATATTTCGGGATGTACGGGTAAAGAAGTAGTGGTGGGTCTGATTTACCTACATGGTATGATATGGCTCTTGCAAAGTCACAGCCGTTGCATGGAGCGACTATTGTTGAGCTGTTCCGTAGCAAGATGCCATTTCCGCAGAAAAATCTTACATAAGGTGCGACCTTCGTCTTCGTTGATCTCAGATTTGCCTCAAGATGGAGCAGGACGCTATTCACAAAAGCTATAAAATCCATGAATATGCATTTTATGTAACGCAAGAGTACGCTGGTATTGTAAAAAGTGCCTAAAACAATGTTTGTGGAAAATCATGTTTTGAAAATGTTCACCTGTAATACGCCGTTGTACCCAATTGTGTTCAGCCCCCTTCAAAGAAGTCTACTTGTTATTATTATTTATTTGGTTTATAAACAACCATAAAATAAACGTTTCGTAAAAATGTAGCTATCCTTTTCATTGTAGAAAGAATAATTCAATTCGCGTAATAATATACAGCCATGTGTTGGCCCAACATTTAAAGACTATTTTGACAAAATTAATTTTGAAGAGTCAAACCAACAGAAATTCTTTTACAGTACGTATATTTCCCGCTCTACTCGTTCCCACACCTATTCGTTTTCTTTCTTTCGATGAATAGTTTTGACTTCAATGCTGTTTTATTTGTGACTATGTATAGACATAATTTTTTAAATAATAAAAGATTTGGAAAAATAAGCTAGTTAAATGTTATGGTATAAAAATGCCTACTTCTGTTTTATTATTGTTTGGAAGTCCACTATCATTCAAAGATAAAATAAAAAAAACGCAAAAAGTAAAACACTTATTGGGGACCGAACTCAAGCCCAACGACTCAGAAGGCGGTTGTCGAACCATTAGACCACATGCTTCGATGGAAAGTGTTCTAAAATAGCCGTTCTAGTTTGCCATGATTTACTGTTTAGCTCCTTGAAGGTATAGCGTGATAATAAATATTTCAGCAGTTCAATCCTCAGCTATCTAAAGCATTCTTATATTGTTTCTCGTCTTTTTACAAAAACCCGTCGTAATCTGTAGGAAAATACAATATAATGCAACATTACTCATCCCCTAAAGCAGATAGCGTGATAGTTTATAGCCTACGGCAAAATTTGGCCCATGTGGAATATATATACTAAAATTTAAAAGAATCTGTCCGGCAGTATTTGCGTGATGCGTTCACAAACAAACAGACAAACAGACAAAAATTTAAAAAAATATATTTTCGGCATTAGAATCTTTTCCCGACCTCGTTGCAATCACTCTTTTCCAAAAATATTAAATGTACAGTTTTGACATCGCTACGATTTTATTATATGTATAGATATCTTGACTAGGTTTTTCCCGTGACGAGGTCCGCTTGAATTTTCTTACGGATGACATTTTTTAAATTTTTTTTTCTGTTTTTATCAGTCAGGGATAACATCATGGCTTTCTATCAACTAAATTATTTTCGGAATACAACCAGCAGTTATGAAGATTTAGTTCAAACAAGATACAAAAATAAGTCTACAGTTTTAAAGAGATCGTCATTAAATAATTATTTCGTTTGAAGAATGAACTAATATAATTTTCAACTTAGGATTTATTTCTGTAAATATAACGAATAAATTAAAGAAGAGTTCTTAAGATCCTTTGTAATTTTCTTTTCTACTAAAAATAAAACAGCTACGTAAAGCCTTTTCGCACAAAATTGTTCCAATAAGTGTAAGGTTCAATGAACGTAATTTTGAAAGTTGTGAGTTGCTTATTTTGAGTCGCGTAATTTACATTGAAATAAAACTGACAACTCATTTTGCGTTCCCGTGTGGCACCAAAAATTGGCCAAAAAGAACGTAATTTTGGCAGTAGCGTATTGTGACATTGTGAGTCACGTAATTTACAGTAAATTTATTTATTTAAGCTATCTTTACAGCCTACTGGCAACCCAACACGATGGTTAAACATACACACTCACATATTATATTCTACATTTCACTAGGTACAACACACCCTATTAACACATAGGTACACCATATTACACATTTCTGTAATAAATTATAAACATTGCCACCTTTGTGAATTCATTCAGATTTAAATGAAACTGATAACTCATTTTGCACCATCATGTAGCATTAATAAGACTTAAAATCACGTGACTCATTAAACGTCTAACCTCACACTAAAACTAATCCGTCTAACATCTACTATTTGAACTCCATATCTCAATTAATTTAATTCAAAACTTTGCCCACCCTTTGATGAACATTGAAACACAAATATTCACAATATCACGGAAGTTGATATTTGTTGCTTTAAGCACACCTGTGTCTACTAATAAATATGTATGTAGTTATGTTAGTTTGTAAGTGTTTCAATGTCAATCATGCTCTCTTGATCATAATTAATGTAGGCAGGTATGTGTTTGTAACAGGGCACAGAAACCATGATATATCAACCTTTATAATGAGACTGGTATAAAGACATTTAATGATGCCTTTAGTTATGAGGTGTTTGTCATCATTGCGATGATAATTTTCATGGTACGGGACCATACTTAGAAACCTTCTAGTTACAGAGAAATTAAAGGTCAAACGCCAAATATTTTTTATCACATTTTTCTCCAAATCAGTTTAAAATATTATAACTTAACTTTAACCCACGAGCCAATGTCCTGAAACTCGTTGCTTTGGTTTTGTTTATTGTTTTTTCTTGCCACTGACTTCCGAAACTACAGTGATTTTTTATTTTGTAATTTTAAAGAAGTTTGTATGTAACAAACGAACACCACCTAGACCTCGAGAACGAGAATAACCTCCTTTTTTGAAGTCGGTTAAAAAGGCTTCATCATTCAAGCTAGCTAGTAAAAAAGCGTATTTCTCGACCTACTATTACATTTTCAGCCATGATAAAATGACACAAATGTCACGACTCCACTTTGGTTCCACTAAATTGAAAAATCTTCAAAAGCAACAGCCATTGCTCGAGTTATTAAAAATTCCGAAATAGAAAGGATTGCGTCGAAATTCAACACTCGACTCTCGTTATTAAAACTCTTTGTTTTTGTAATTTTATATCCGAAATAAGTTTCTGTGAAGCCCGACAGTGAAATAATATTACCCTCCATAATTCAGGTACGGTTTGCGTAGATGGGCGACTTTTTGCTGCGATTTTTGTTGAAGTTCCGAAAACGATTTTTTACCCGACTACGGCGAAGCAAAAAGGAGGGTTATGATTTTGACCGGTATGTATGTATGTATGGATGTTCATCTGTTCCCTCATAATTTTTTAACCACCATTCGTAAATTGACAAATGAGATGTCATTAGAAACGACTTAATTGTCCGTTAGTTATAGGCTACGTTATATTGCAGTAAATTATATCTGGTGCCCTCTTGGGTTTATGATGATATGAAAAAAATACATTTTTTATTTCTGCAAACGACTTTATCTTCAACCCTTTATTTATTTATTTAAACTTTATGCAACAAAAAGTACAAAGGCGGACTTAATGCCTTAGGCATTCTCTACCAGTCAACCAAAGGTGGTGAAGAGATAACACGGTAGGTGCAAATAAAAACAAAAGAACAAAATTTGATACTTTCAAAAACAAAATAAACCCCCTCCCCCTCCCTTTCTACTAAAAAATACTAGTGCATTTCTACATAGTATATAAAACAAAGTCGCTTCCTGTCGTCTTTTTCTCTGTACGCTTAGATCTCTTAAACTGTGCAACAGATTTTGATACGGTTTCCATCAAAAGATAAAGTGTTTCAAGACGAAAGTTTATACGTATAGAACACCACGCTACGACCTACGGGAGCGGAGTAGTAACCAAAGACGTAACTGAACGCGGGTGACACTGCGGGGTATAGAGCTATTAATACTTATATTATATTATTATATAAGACAGCTATTAATACACTAATATTATAAAGGCGAAAGTTTGTATGTCTCCTCTTCACGCTCAAACGGCTGTACGGATCTGAATGAAATTTGGCACTGAGATAGATTGTAGTGTGGAATAACACATAGAAGACTTTTTAAACCAATTAAAGGTACGGTTCGATAATATAATAATATCAACTTTGACGCGGACGAATTCGCAGGTAAAAGCTAATATGACATTAAACAGACGTTCCATCACGTAAGTGCATATCACCGCTACTGCGCTAAAAGCGCTTCCCACATTTCCAGCAATTAGTCAATTATTCAGTTACGATATTCATACGAAGTACTTCTTGAAGTTATGACTAAAGCGCTTACTGATGCTTCCAGCGATCGTTCATAACGAGTAATGAAGCGTTTGGAAGCGCTTTGAGCAATTACTTAGTGTATGTAGACTTTATCGGAAGTCGAGTGTTATAATTGGCTCTGCAAAATGCTGCTAAATCTTCTTTAGCAAATTAAATCAATTTATTTGTAGCACATAGGTAGTATGGAATCAAATCTCCTTTAAATTATCAAGGAGTCAGTCAGCTAGAAATATAAAGTTAGATGTTTGTTTCAAACAGCAGGTTTTTATGGAGAAACCGAGCACGGAACTCCATGAGCACTCTTTTAAAATTAATAAAATCTTACTTAAGCTAACATCATTCATCCACAAGTATAATGTAGTACATACTTGACCAAAGGCTTTAAATATTTCCTATATTTCCTAGTCTGAAAATGAGGAGCTCGTGGCTAAATAATTACAGCCGCATAGACCAATCTTCCGGGTTAAGCCACGCTTGCCGAGGTGTGTCTATGGATGGGTGACCATTTACCATAGCGAGTTTCCTCCGTGCCTCGGAAAGCACGTAAAGCCGTTGGTCCCGGCTGTCATTTGTAGATCTTTGACAGTCGTTAGAGATAGTCAGAAGCCAAGAAGTCTGACAACCAATCTAACCAAGGGGTATCGTGTTGCCCAGTTACTGGGTTGTGGAGGTCAGATAGGCAGTCGCTCCATGTAAAACACTGGTATTCAGCTGCATCCGGTTAGACTGGAAAGCCGACCCCAACATAATTGGGAAAAGGCTAAGCAGATGATGGTTCCTAGTCTGAAAATACCCGTTTTATGTAGATTCAAGACAATAATAATTGTGCTTGTTGTATCAAATTAAACCAAAATGCTTAAGTAATATAGTCGTATTTTCAATACAAATAACGAATCGAATCGAATACATTGGCGAGTTCTTGCTTAGTCGACAGTTCCAATTTTAAATGCTTACATTTAAAAAACACTGGCCACGCATAAAGGCGTGATGCGAAAAAAATCCATTTTCCATTTCAGTTCATTTCAAACCCAATATGTAGAATGCACTAGTGTTACGGCGAGGTCTCGACTAAAGCTAAGCGAGAAATGAGCTGACTTGTGTATAATGCGTCTTCTTATGTTGATCTCGCATCATCATCATACACCACACACATACCATTACGCCTGTATTCCCCGAAGAGTTAGGCAGAGGTGTACCAATGTACACCCACAGTTCGCCGCTATGTTTGGGCCCCATGTAATAGAGGGCAAGCCTATTGCCGTTAACCGGGGACAAATCCTAACTACAAGCTGCTAGTGGGAACTTCGTAGAAAAACCCAAAAACACTTTGATTGACCTGGGAATCGAACCCAAGACCTCTTGCATAGCAGTCGCGTTTGGGACCACTAGGCTAACGAGACAGTCATCATCATTATTATATTTAACATCATTTCAGCCGAACGATGTCTACTCCTAGACATAGGCCTCCCCTAAGGATAGCCGCAATGACCGGTCCTGCGCTGCCCACACCCAGCATGTTCATCGCATTCAATAATATTTATTGTCAATCACGTAATGTAAGACATAAATAAAGACGCCAACCATTGACTTCTAGACCAATAAAATAGCCAAAATCCAAAATAAAGGGAGCGGAGCGGAGCTAAGCTAAGCTGACAGTATAAATGACACATTTCTCAGTATTACCTCGCAGAACCGCTTGTTTTTTAACAGGAACGAATATAAATGGGTCATTCAGGCCGCATCAAATTATCCGGGTATTGAACGACACGTTACCCGGGTTTGTTGACCGGTTTAAAATGGGATTTGATGGTGGGTACAGCCGCCTTTTGATTTAGAATAAAAGTGCTTGCTCAGTGAGGGTTGTGATTCAGAACAATATTTATTTATTTGTTGGTAGTAGTTGGGTAGTTCGGGTCTGGTGTGAGTTTATATGGGTCCTAGGTTGAGGCAAAGCAATTTTTTTATGCCATAATTATTACTAGAGTCAAATGTAACAGCTCACATTAGGACTCATTAAATTAATGATAATTGCAATCCGTGGTGTTTGGCAATCTGGGCTTTTCCCAGTTGTAAACATCCTTTTAGTGCCTATTGGACTAGTGCTCTTCTGTCTCCTGCTTGTTTGGGGGGAAGTGGTAATTATCTTTTTTTTTACTCCTCCGCTAATATTTTCTGATTAATTTCGTTGCGGGATTCAAGACAGTTGAATCATTTCTCCGGGACTCGTCGAGCTTCATTGTCTCGGCGCTTTTGCAGTGTAGCGGGTTTGCTCCATAAAAAAAACGAACAAGTTCTGCCTTTTATCGCGATCATACTTTGTTCTGGTTTATTACCTGGGAATTAAATATCAAACAACTGGCACGTTAGCCTAGCGGTCCTAAGCAAGACTGCTACGCTAGAGGTCCTAGGTTCGTTTTCCAGGTCGAGCAAAAAGTGTTATTGGGTTTTTCTATGAAATTCTCAGTAGCAGCTTTGGGCTTTGATTTGTGCCCGGTTAATGGTAATAGGCTCGCCCCCTATTACATGGGTCCTAAATATACCGGGGAACTGTGGGTGTACATTGGTACACCTCTGCCTAACCCTTCAGGGAATATAGGCGTGATGGTAAATATTATCTATTTTATTTAAATATCAAAAATCACAATGACTTCGAAAGGTGATAAAATTTGACGTATCTTTTTTTTAAGTAACTATTGCATGAACTGAAAGCACCAGAAACCCTTTTAATCAACTGCTTGACCCACTTACAACTCACGTCGAAACTGTAAATCATTATACGTTTTCAATAGGTACTTGATATAACTTGGCCTGAGGTTGCCGTATGATTTATAATTCTTTTGCCCTTTTCGGTCAAGCGGTCACCGAGTTATATATTAGTGGCTTTTGGCCTATAGTGATAGAAATTTAGTTAGTAGCTTAAGTTAGGGCACGGTTCTCTGTCAACACTCTGTCAACGGTTCTCTCTCTCTGTCAACGGTTTTGTTGACAGCAATGTTATGGAGACTAGCCAGGTACGCAAGAGGTATTATAGTGCACAAGTGTGTGCGCACACATAGGTGCATTCCCTCTTTCCTAACTCTCATTGTCCAATGGGACAGCAATTTGACAGGACCGGGGAGAGATCAGGTGCAGGACCAAAGGCTTTATGCTACCGAGGGCACCCCCGTAGGGTGTTACACCACCAAATTCCAAACTCCGGGCTGTTACTGAGAAATTCCTAGTGGAAAGACTCGAAAACACTTTTTTCCCGACCTGGGAATCGAACCCAGGACCCTACGCTTAACATTCATGCTAGCCACCACGAGACCAACGGGGCAGTCAGTCTTACCAGATCCAGAAGAGCGTACTACAAAATCCTTATCTTTTATATTACTAACACTTTGGTTCAACCCTAAACGAAAACGCTTAAATAAAATGTCTATTGATAAACGATAGCAGCTTATTTTCTCCACTAACAAATCTATCTGTATGTCATCACTTCATCGTGGAACGGGGAACATAACTTGATACATTATTTTCAATACATCCGCCGTCTTCGAGTTCACTCGATGTTTCTAACCAATGTTACGGAACACTAACACCTAATATACACTTGAACCATTCAAAATTGAGCTCTAAGCTTTAGTGATAAGAGGAATTAGGATTGTAAAGTTAAGTTGGTAATAAAATGGGCTAGAAAATGCGTGACCTTGATGGGTAAGTGCGTGGAAAATCGCCATCTTAGCTTCTTTATACATTTGGCATAGTTTTCCAGTGAATTTGCAGAAAAAAAAATACTATCTTCGGAGGATTTAATATCTTGTGTTTGGGATTGCTGATTTTAGGGACTTTGGTTGTTTTGTAATATGATACCGTATGCTGAAATACAGATGATTTAATTTTCTTTGTGCTTTTGTTTTGAGGAGTTTTATCTTTTTTTAACAGGCCTGGTTTGACACACTTCTGGTCAAAGGCTCTTCTCCGCTCCTACCATGTTCCTATTTCCAGTACTTCAGGAATGCCCACCAATCATTCCATAATCTCCTTGTCTCACTGTCTCGGAGCATAATATCTGGAGTTCTTTTTTTATATCATTCGTTGGCAAACAAGCTAACAACCCACCTGATGTTAAATGGTTACAGACATAGACATGTGCAATACCAGAAGCCTTACAAATGTGTTGCCATGCTAGTGACAAAATCCAAATGTCTCATGAGCCTATACTTACACCGGGTCCCATACCTTTTGAACCAGAACACAACAATGCTGCTTTGCGGCAGAAATAGGTATGGCGGTAGTAATTCCCCGAACGAGTTTTTTCACTAAGAGCTCTACTTTCTACCTTCCTACCTTCATCCCAGATTGTACAATATGAAACGCACTTGTCCTACCCAGTCTCATATTTATTCATTTTTTTTTAGCGTATCGTCCATTTTTTGTTGTAACTCAAATTCAATATAGTATCAATTGAAAAACTAACACGCCACAGTCAAGTTCTATACAAAATCTGGCATTGGCGTACTTCCAGAGATAACGAACTCCTGGACAATGCTCATACATAAATTACACTTTCTGCGAATGCATGCCGGGAACGCTGCCATATCACATACCTAGTATAAAAATAATGGTGAGCTTTCGTACATTTTTCTCTTTATATTTCACAAAAAAAAATTGGATGGATTTATTACTCTTTTCAGGATATTTTTTGGAGAAAAAACTAAAAGCAGCTGTATAAAATTATTTTCATAAAATTACTTGCATGTATGAAGTGATTGTATGACAGATGTATGTACGTGGATGAGGCGAAAGGAGTATGTTAGGATCGTAGAAGGTGGCGTTCTGTGGTTTCTGCTTACCCCCATGGAACTGGGCATGAGTTTATGTTTGTAGGTTGCACAGTTCTGACATAAAATTGTGTTAATAATTACAAAATTATGTGAAAATGCAAATCCACACTTGTTCGACTCTGTATGTTCAAGTGCATTATCACTGCAAAACCACTGAACCGATTGTAATGCAATTGTTTGACAAGAAGGTAGCTTGGGATCTGGAAAAGTATATAGGCTACTTTTGAAATCGTAATTTTGTTTAAGAAGTCGTGGGCAAAACCTAATATAAAAGTACTTAACTTTTGCTCGATCTGGGAATCGAACGCAATAGTGTAGATGTCGCGCTTAGGACCACTAGGCCAACGAGGCAGTTATAATTAATATACCTAAATCTGAAATCGCCAGTCCACCTTGAGCAAGCGTAGTGACTGTGATCAATGTTCATGCCTTCTCTGTATAAGAAGAGACAGTAACAGGCTGATATTACTACAAAAGTCAATAAACACTCACATAAGCACATCACACCCAATTCTATCAAAAATTAACCTCAAAAATGGCTCTCGAATTTTTATCAAACACATTTCCTAAAAAGAGGTTCATTTCTTTTGTGCCCTGCACCCATTACGTTGACAATCCCGACGTTAAAATATGAATACTCATTGGTATTCCGGTATCCACCATCCCCCACTTTAATACCGTTTATCTCGTTACTATAATATTTCCGGACGTTAACCTCGCTTGGCGTCGACTAAGGGTTTACTCACACTTACCATTTCGAAAGGATTTTTTTCTTGGACTTTTTTCTATTGGGGCTGGGCGTGAAACAAACACAAGCAAATCTGTTGCAATGTATTGTATTCCCTGTCTACGAGTATACAGGGTGCTTTGAAATTGCTCGTATTCCTCTCGGGAGAAGAAACTATGACTAATTTAGAATGATTTAACCCCTATCACTTGGGGGTCGAAAATCCTCCATTTTCGAGAAAATCTACTTTGTTTTTATTTTTAGAAAAATCTGAATTTTGATAATTAAAAATTAATAAAAAAAAAAACTTCATCACTTATCAGATTTCTTTTTTAATTTATTGCAAGTTTTAACATACAACATTAAATCTAACAGTAAATTATACAGTTTTCAGCTTTAGAGAGGTTGGACAATTAGTAAGCTATCAGATCATAGAAAATTTTTGGCTAAAAAGTGTTTTTTTTTTATTAAATGTTAATTACCAAAATTCGGATTTTTCTAAAAATAAAAACAAAGTAGATTTTCTCGAAAATGACGGATTTTCGACCCCCAAGTGATAGGGGTTAAATCATTCTAAATTAGTCATAGTTTCTTCTCCCGAGAGGAATACGAGCAATTTCAGATCACCCTGTATAACGTTTTCATGTATTTCACCTCCTATACACGTATATAATAGTAGTTGCACGTACTTAAGTAATTTTGAAAACCTGAATTTCTTTACGCCCCAAATTACATAGGACTTAAATAATCCGGCGAACTGTGGGTGTACATTGATACACCTCTGCCTAACCTTCACCTTTGGGAAAAGCAGGCGTTATGGCATATCTTAAAACAGTTTTACTCTGTTCTCCCGAGTCTTTGATGCTTGATTCCATAATATAAAATGGAGTATTAACTACTTATTAGCTTTCATATAAAGTATATTTCAATGTTGTTGGTTTTAAGCCCATTTTGACCGTCGTACAAAAACTCGTACCGTTCAATAACTCCACAGTTTCGTGGGACCGTTTTTTTTAAGGCAAGTCCTGCTTTGATATATTAGGATTCACATATTATATTCCATTATCTCCAACAAAAAAATCGGTCACATTAAAAAAAAAAAAAAAATATAATATACCATCACGCCTGTGTTCCCCGAAGGGTTAGGCAGAGGTGTACCAATTTAGGTACACCCACAGTTCGCCGGTATATTTAGGTCCCATGTAATAGGGGGCGAGCCTATTGCCATTAACCGGGCACAAATCCAAACTCCGAGCTGCTACTGAGAATTTCATAGAAAAACCCAATAACACTTTTTGCTCGACCTGGGAATCGAACCCGGGACCCCTTGCACACCAGTCGCACTTGCGACCACGAGACCAACGGGGCAGTTCACATTATTATTTCAATTTATTTTTCACACTATGCTTTTGTAGCAATCGATGATTTAACAAACTACAGGTTTGTAGGACTGCAGTCGTATAAGTCGTAAATCATATTTGATAAACTATAAATCAATCAAAGTCAGTTTGAGAGGCTAGCTGTCATCAGTTGTTAGTTTGTAGTCGGTAATCAAACCGATGACAAGTAATTGCGTTAACTGTATTCAATTGGCGACTGTGTCTATTTTTAAAATGACTACCACGCATTTTCTCTACCTTTCAAATTCAAATACTTTACTAAAAATTTCATAATAGATTCATCATCTTCCTGCCCTTATCCCATTTTACTTGGGGTCGGCGCAACATGTTTTCTTCTTCCATGCCAACCTGTCAACCGTCATACTATCACTGACTCCCTTCTCTTTCATATCATTCTTCACACAATCCATATCCTTTTTGCAACATGGAAAAATTTCATAATAGATTACAATTCATTATTTTATTTACACATTTTTTTTTAGGATTGCCTCGTTACCCTTGTGGTCCTAAGCGCGACTGCTACGCGAGAGGTCTTGGGTTCGATTCCCAGGTGGATCAAAAAGTGTTATTTTATTTTTCTATAAAATGCTCAGTAGCAGCTCGGATGGCATAATGTAATAGGGGGCGAGCCCCCTATTACATTGGACCTGAGAGCCTTTTTTAACTTATTTACAATAGTGTTAAATAGATCGATTTCAACGTCCTACGAGGCTCTTGAGGCGTTTTTGAAACTCTGACACTAGGGTGTGTGGGGTCGTAAGACCTTATGTATAATGTATAAAAGTGTTTTTTGCATGGCGCCAGTCATATATAATCACGTACCACGGTCAATCAAAGAACTGAACGTGAGCTTGTTTAAGAAACGGCTGAAATCCTTACTGGTGAACAAAGCTTATTACAGTATTTCGGAATTTTTAACAGACAAAAATCTATGACATAATACTGACATGCTATAATAATAAAACACATTGTTTGCATAATAAATTAAGATTAGTATTGTATATCGACATAGTCTTATTATTGTATTCAGTTTGTGACATTTTTATTTTGCATTATATTGTTTCTCTTTTTATTGACATTTATTTTTGTATTGTTATTTTTTATTAATTAATTTTTATTATGCTGTGCTTAATAAGTATTTTTTAGTCCAGGCTTATTCTATAATTTAATGATTTAGACATGACATTTGTACGCCCTCTGGCATAACATAGCGCACTCTTTATTATTTATAACATCATTAATGTACCTGTGTTAAACAAATGAATAAATGACTAATGACTTATGACTTACTGCCCACACGGTAAAGAAGAAGAAGAAGAACGTTCTACATATATTATACTAGCTTCTGCCAGCGACTTCGTTCGCGTGGCTTTATTCATCCACCTTAAGTTACGTTTTTGAATACTGCTTCGCTCCCGTAAGTCGTAGCGTGATGTTATATAGCCTATAACCTTCCTCGATAAATGGGCTATCCAACACAAAAAGAATTTTTCAAATCGGACCGGTGGTTCCTGAGATTAGCGCGTTCAAACAAACAAACAAACAAACAAACTCTTCAGCTTTATAATATTAGTATAGATGTATGGTTCAGTCCGTCGTTATTACTTATTTATTATTATTATTTTCTTGTTAGCTTTTTTTGTGTTTACAATAATATCTTAGGAAAGTGGTGAGTGGTAAGTGTGAGTTCAGCCTAAAAAGTTGTAAAGGGAAAAATATCAGAATTTTATAAAGTCGTTCTTTCAAACCTTACGAAGCTTTGATAAGGTTTTTAAACGCTTTTGAATGGGATTTGCCTTGGGATGGTATTTGTATTTCATTAAAAAAATATCTTGGTATTTTCGTTTAATTTTTTTTCAGTATTATGTGTGTATCTGTGAATGGGGATGTGTAATCGAATGTTTTTGATAGGTTCTAAGATATGTTTTTGGCGTCGTTGTAAGAATCTTGAGATCTTTGGAGAAGGCCTATTGTCCAGCAGTGGACGACTTACGGCTGATATGATGATGATGATGTAAGTATTTTGTGGGTCTTTTTGAAAAAAGTAATATGTTTTGTTTTTTTTTTTGCCTAACCGAAAAAAAAGGATTTTCTGCATTGTCAACTTATACTATGAGAGTAACCTCAAGGCCAACTCTACTAATTTAAAACATTTAAAAGTTAGACGCAATCTTATCTCAGCGACAATCAATGTCCAAAAATGTTGGTAATGTAGAAACATTTTTGACAGATTGACACTGAGATTAAATTGCGATCGTTCCTAAAAGTAGATATTCCCTTCAGAAATCCGACTAAGGATAAAATGCATTGTTTCTTCCTCAATAGATCCAGTACTTAAAACGACACACCCTTTACTGTCAACTATAAAACTCCCCACTAATCTCATAAGCAAGCAAGCACACACATCCCCCCCCCCCCCCCCACTAATATAATACCAACTTTAGTAGATAAGCACTTATGATGAAAAATTTCAACCATGTTTACAAGTTCCGCGATTGCTTTCAGCGTAGTAGGGGATGAAAGTGGGGGGAGACGAGGGGAAAACTTAGTCTGTTTATATTAACTGCATATTGTACGACAAATCAAGCGAGTACGACATTTTATATGGCCTACTTATGGATAGAAGCTTTCGTAGTACTTTCGTAGCGATTCGTAGCAGTTTCGTAGCGGCGTAGCGATTTTCGTAGATGCAGTTTAGCTGTTGAACTGTTTGTATTTATACAATATAGACGAATATTATTATACATTTTTCATAATATAATCCTAACATCTATTAGATTTTCTGGTTCCTAATTAATACTTTTAGAAAACCTTTTTCAGGTTGATACTGCTTTTAACTAAGTGATTTCTGGTTGCGAATAAATAAAGTCTATCTTCTATGTAAATATAAATTAATATTTGTATGTT
Source organism: Caradrina clavipalpis (assembly GCA_932526535.1). Lineage (NCBI taxonomy): Eukaryota > Metazoa > Arthropoda > Insecta > Lepidoptera > Noctuidae > Caradrina > Caradrina clavipalpis. Next base: position 2,542,548 of record OW052101.1, read on the forward strand.
TGTTTTCTACGCGTTCCTAAACCATTGTTATTTTCATTTTAGAGGGTGGTTTTGCGTACCACAGGCTCAAAAAAAAACAAGAACGAAGCGTCGCGAGCTACTCGTACCATATAAATTATATTCTCTTTAACCACCGCCACTTCTAAAATTAAAGTTATTTTTCATTTTGTAGTTTTTGAAGGCGGTTTTCTTTTTTGTAAAAAAGGTTTTTATTTGCAACTATTTACAATTATTCGTTAACAATGTTTAATATATTCTCTGCTTCACGCATATAGAACGTAACCCCATGTCACTGACTGAAGCAGAGAATTGTACTAAAACAGTTAGTACATAATCCGGCTCGACACAGACCCGTGACGTCACTAGAACTAAACCTGACGTTACAGACTCTATCTTCAGTTGAAAGCCTCTTAACGTCACATCATGACGTCTGAAATGTTCACGTTTGTTAAAGGCGGGTCACACTGGATGCGTGGCGTGACGTGATGCGTGACGTGACGTGCATACGCGCGTGCGAGCACTGTCACACCGGCCAAGACCGGTGCAGCACACGTCACGCACGCACGCATCACGTCACGCAGGACTGCTGCACGCAGACGTACTAACGCAAGATCATCCAAAAATGCAATAAACATTCGAGAAAAAATTGTTACATACTTTAACAATTGAAATTTTCTAATTTTTGTACTAATTTGAACTTACCATCTATTTCCAGCGTATTCCCAATTCTCTCCCATAATACTTTTTTTTGTACTCTTTATGTTTGGTGTTGTAGAGACATATTTGCGGACGATTTCTATTAGATTTTCCTTTAAAATTGTCTCCATTGCGAAAAAAAACACTCGTAAACTGCTTTCTGTTTGTAAATAAATACAACTTTGCGTGCGTGCGTACGTGCAGCAATGACCGATGCGTATGCGTGCGTGCCCGGTGTGACATCTAACAGGGAGCGCCATATAATACAACGTCATCACTGCACGCGCGTGTGCGACGTTGCCGTTCCGCTACTCACGCGTACGGACTCGGTTTGTGACAAGATGCGGCTCTGCGTGCGTGAGTCACGCGCGTGCACACGTCACGCATCTGGTCTGACACCTTTCTTACAGTTTCATACATTACAACTGGTGCGTGCACGCCACGCATCACGCCACGCATTTGGTGTGCTTTGGCCTTTAAGGCCGGGTCACACCGGATGCGTGGCGTGACGTGATGCGTGACGTGACGTGCATACGCGCGTGCGAGCACTGTCACACCGGCCAAGACCGGTGCAGCACACGTCACGCACGCACGCATCACGTCACGCAGAACTGCTGCACGCAGACGTACTAACGCAAGATCATCCAATAATGCAATAAACATTCGAGAACAATTTGTTACATACTTTAACAATTGAAATTTTCTAATTTTTGTACTAATTTGAACTTACCATCTATTTCCAGCGTATTCCCAATTCTCTCCCATAATAATAATTTGTTACTTTTTTTTTGTACTCTTTATGTTTGGTGTTGTAGAAACATATTTGCGGACGATTTCTATTAGTTTTTCCTTTAAAATTGTCTCCCTTGCGAAAAAAAACACTCGTAAACTGCTTTCTGTTTGTAAATAAATACAACTTTGCGTGCGTGCGTACGTGCAGCAATGACCGATGCGTATGCGTGCGTGCCCGGTGTGGCATCTAACAGGGAGCGCCATATAATACAACGTCATCACTGCACGCGCGTGTGCGACGTTGCCGTTCCGCTACTCACGCGTACGGACTCGGTTTGTGACAAGATGCGGCTCTGCGTACGTGAGTCACGCGCGTGCACACGTCACGCATCTGGTCTGACACCTTTCTTACAGTTTCATACATTACAACTGGTGCGTGCACGCCACGCATCACGCCACGCATTTGGTGTGCTTTGGCCTTTAAGCGTGCGAGTTTGAACTGACGTCATGGTGGGCGCAGTGGCTGGGGGATTGGCTGCTGTACTGTGTGTCATGGGTTCGATTCTTGCATGAAACTAATATTTGTTGTTTCGGGTCTGGCTGTTGTGTATGTGAGTTTTTATGTTTGTGAACACACCCACGATATACCTCTCTCCCTCTCTCCTAATTTTTGCTGTGCCTGACAGGGTCCATAATGATTCTGTATTTTTATATTATTAAGACCATTTATGTACATTTAGGAACGCAATAAATAATTAAGTGTTGAGTGTAATTATTTGTAATATCTCCTATAATATCTCTTAAAGGAGGAATTCCAGATGTGGGGCAACGTTTTTAACGAATTAAAAACCTATTACGCAACAAATAAGGCACAAAACCTTAATGGGTTAGTAAAACACAATGGCGGTTTTTCAACGACTAACTAAATTAATTCTTAAAACCATTAGTGAGTAAGTACTAAGTAACACTGGATGGCGCTACTGTATGTAAGAAATGATACGTACGATACGATGATGTATCATTTCTGCTGACCCCAACATAGTTGGGACAGGTTAACCTTTCCCAACTATGTTGGGGTCGGCTTCCAGTCTAACCGGATGCAGATGAATACCAGTGTTTTACATGGAGCGACTGCCTATCTGACCTCCACAACCCAGTAACTGGGCAACACGATACCTCTTGCTAAGACTGGTTGCCAGCCTTCCTGGCTTCTGAATAACCGTAACGACTGTCAAAAATTCAGGAATGACAGCCGGGACCAGCGGCTTTATGGGATTTCCAAGCCTCGGGGATATCACACCACCAACTTCCAAACTCCGGGCCGTTACTGATAAATTCCTAATGGAAAAACCCAATAACACTTCTTGCGAGACCTGGAAATCGAACCCGTCCTGGGTTCAATCACGCTCATCAGTTAAGTTTGCGACCGTTAGACCAACTGGGCAATGGTAGTCTATACTATCTTTATTTATTAATTACTACATGGAAGACTAATAGCTAAAAAAGAATTAAGATAATGGAACAATATGTTGTTATAAACTAATTATCAACTTTGAATATGGGTATCATGTTATTCATAAAGATTACAAAGGCTCTACGATACTTGTAAGTAGTACAAAAGTTGCAAGTGCATGGCATAAGTTGCGCCGTACTTGCAGGCGTAATACGCAAGTTAAGTTGTTCGAACTAGTTCCATTCGACTTGGTATTGGACATGTTACAAGTTTGTTAATTAAGTATTAATTGTTGGGGGTGCAGCGACATCTGTTGCACTTTCTGTGAACTACGACTGATCGATTGACTGAGTTGTTCGAAACATTAGTATATGTATATAAGTCCGACACTTAACGTCGTGTAGTAACAGAGGTGCCATACATCACACCGGCAAGTCGGAGGATACTCTCTTTTAAATGAAAGATGAGGAACTTTACATCTTATTCCTCATACCACCAAAAGGGTTTTAGGGTTTAGTGGTGGTAGTAGAGGCATAGAATGGGTGTAGGATTGATATGTTTTTTATAATTTGATGCCCGTAAAAGGCCCTTGATACGCAAAATAAACCGCATCCTAAGTTTCCGTTTTAGTGGAATTGATACGAGTACTTAATGTACTTTGTAAGAAAATGCTGTTATTGTTGTTAGATAAAATAAATTAGTCCAGCATTAAGATCCGATCTACACCAGCAAAACAGTTAGAGAAAATCAGATTTCATTAAAAAAAAAAAACTCCGTACAGGCACCCATCATTTTATCGATTCCTATTTCAGAATCGCTGCTCCAATACTTCTCAGCTTGTCAACTAGAAATAAGATTACTTCAAACTCAATTGAGTGAAAATAAAAGTACTTGCATTGTACTATTGAGTGACAGAATCGCAGCAACACCGGCGTCGGGGGAAATCTGCATGCGCCGAGAATTGATGTATTGTGACTCAATTGAAGCTTTGTTACATATATATGAAAATGCATGAAAACTATGAATTGGCAATTAGATTTAAGATCAGATTGCTTTTTTTGGAGTGACAACTCATTGTAATACATTTTTTAAAAGAGTAAGTATGGAATTTCTTTCCCATTCTTCTTTATGCGAAACTACCTTTTGGAATAGGCAACTAGATTCGATACTGTTTTTTATTAACTTTAAATGGCGTTCAAAGGTTCCGTAATAATGGTCTAATTGAAATAAATGATTTGGCTTTGACTTCAGTGTGGCGTAACTGCCTCGTTGGCCTAGTGGTCCTGAGGGCGACTGCTACGCTAGAGGTCCTGGGTTCGATTCCCAGGTCGAGCAAAAAGTGTTATTGGGTTTTTCTATGAAATTCTCAGTAGCAGCTCGGAGTTTGGATTTGTGCCCGGTTAATGGCAATAGGCTCGCCCCCTATTACATGGGACCTAAATATACCGGCGAACTGTGGGTGTACATCGGTACACCTCTGCCTAACCCTTCGGGGAATACAGGCGTGATGGTATATTTATTTTTATTTTATTTTTATATTCAGTGTGGCAAAAAAAACGTTTTCTATGCGACAATGAATATGGAATTATTGCACACGTGTGAAAGATGTAAATTATCTCACTATTGTACTACGGAGATAAAAAAATCTATATAACTTAATCCAGATCATGGTCTAGCTGTGTGCCACATGGCACCCAAATCTGTTCAGCTGATGAACCGTGATACAATTTGTATATCATTATCATCATATCAGCCGCAGGACGTCCAATGCTGAACATAGGCCTGCCCAACAGATTTCTAAAAGGAGCGATTTGAAGCGGTGTGCATCCAGCAATTTGTATAATAGTGAAGGACCGGTTCTGGTTCTGCATCCAGCAACATGCTTACAGTGATAAATGTTGTGTGGCGGTAAGTACGGAACTCTTCGTGTGCTAATCCAACTCGCACTTATCCGAAAATTTAACCTCTTACATTTCCAAACAACAAAAAAATTACTGATACACCAAAAACACCTTTAACTTTTAACAATTTTTAACAAAAAACAAAAAATGCAAGGAAAAAAGCCTACACAGCTTCGCCTCATAAACCCATTTGCACCTTAACAACGTGGTCGAACCCTCTAAAATACTTAAGTAGTTCCAAAGAGTTTCATTGTAAACATTACTAGTACATAAAAACCTTCTTTTTGTTTATTTAATCAGCCAATGGGCGGAGGTTTTCCTGCACAAAATTAGAAAACTTTCGTCATTACTTTTACGCGAACAACCGACTTAGTGAGTATTTAAATATTACATTAAGTTTCTTTAATAAACCATGACCTCGGTCTAGTTCCGAAGTACCGAAAGATGGCGGATTTTAGATGTCATTATTTAGCGTTTGTTCCCGACTTTAGGTCGTGTTGGAACAAAATGAAGGAGAGTATCGGACTGTGGTACATGGTTACATTTTTGGTTACTGCTGCGCTCCCGTGGGTAGTCGCTTGATTTTATATAGCTTATACTGTTTCTCATGAATTTTGCTTTCGTAATTACATAAAAAAATTGCAAATCTTTCTGGTGGTTCAAGCGAAAACGCTTTTAAATAAAAAAAAAAATACGATTGTCACATTCATGGAGAATTTTGTGCATTGAAAATGGCCTAGTTTATACTTACCGATTATTTAATCATTTATTGAAGTCTTCTAAAATGTAATATCTACTATGACCAATAAAAGATTAAGAAAAAAAATGCTCGGAGTTAGGATTTGTGCCCGGTTAATAGCATAAGGCTCGCCCCTTATTACATGGGACCTAAATATACCGGCGAACTGTGGGTGTACGTTGGTACACCTCTGCCTAACCCTTAGGGGAATAAAGGCGTGATGGCACATTATATATATATACTAACCAATTCTTTCACACAAAACCGACACTCAACACATCTGCTCATAATAACCTATTCAAAACTATTCATAAACTTGTACAAAAGGTATGGTAAGCTGATTTCCATAACATTATGAATTGTCTTGCTCGATATAGTAATGTAAACCACACCAGCCTGCCTCTTGTGATAACTCAGTTAGTTTGTGTTTGGTGTTTTAATTGTGTGCGTGTGTTTTGTCTGTGTGTGTGAACGGCTGTCTATATATGTAGTAGTTGTGGAATTTGTTCAAAAGAGTCTAAGCGGTGCTGGTAAGCTAAAGGAGGAATACAGATGGGTTTTAGTCAGTAAGAGTCTGACACTATCTTTCGCTTCGCCCAGGTGAAGGCATTTAATAATTTCCCATAAAATATACTATTACTATACAGATTTTTCTTTGTTCGTTTTTGTGTGTTTTTAAACGCGCTAATCTATGAAACGACCAGTCAGTTTGGAAGTATTGTGTATGTATATGATAGCTAGAATCATAAGAAATACTTTAGGCTATATAACATCACGCTACGACCAACATAAGCAGAGCAGTAACCAAAGACGTAATATAACGTGAGTAAAAAAAATCACGAGAACGAAGTAGCGAGCAGAACCTAATAGTATTAAGTACAGCTTCGTAAGTCAGCGGTTCTGACGTCACATAATGCTTATATATAAAGTGGTAGGCAAGGGTGTGTGTATAGTATTGCCTCATTTCACCAATTATGTTTGAGACCCATAGAATAGGGCAAGCCTTAATACGGTTAACCACACATCAATCTTTTGGTCAAAATGACATACATACATGCATACCAACAAGCCTGTATTCCCAGAAGGATTAGGCAGAGGTGTACCAATGTACACCCACAGTCCGCGCGTATGTTTAAGGTCCCTGTAATAGGGTGCCAGCCTAATGTCATATACCGGGCACAAATCTTAACTCCGAGCTGCTACTGAGAAATTCATAGAAAAATCCAATAACAGTTTCTGCTCGACCTGGGAATCGAACCCAGGACCTCTAGCGTAGCAGTCATACTTAGGACCACTAGGCTAACGAGGCAGTTAAAATAAGAATTTTAAAATAAGAAGATTAAAATAAGAATCCAAAATTAATCTAAAAGAAGGTACATGCGTCGTGTCTGGTTTCAATGCTACGCCATATATCAGGTATCAAATACAAAAGATACTTCACCCACTCCCAGAACTCTCCTCTTGACAGCCGATTTTCAACAACAATAACAACCAATTGTTTCTATATAAACTGTAAACCTATTTCGAGCGTTTATCAAGCGACTCCGTGGCGCAACGGTAGCGCGTCTGACTCCAGATCAGAAGGTTGCGTGTTCGAATCACGTCGGGGTCAAAAGCATTCTTTTTGTCAATGTAATAAATCATTTTTTATCCTGAAATACTGTATAATTTTTCAGCTAATGCCAGAAACTTTTAATTGGTCTCTCTCTAGTATAGTTCAAAGTCGTTTCCGCCGTCGCTTAGATCTTTTAAAATACGCAACGGATTTTAAAGTGGTTTTCTTCAGTAGATAGAGAGATTGATTCAAGAGGAAGGCTTATGCGTATAGAACATCACGCTACGACCAACGGGAGCCGAGTATTAACCAAACACGTAATTGAACGTGGGTGACACCGTGAGGTAAGGTATACAGCTAGTAAAAATAATAAGGAATTTCTTTCTCAAGTCTGTGAACAATCTCATCGAAAACAGACATTACAAATAAAAGGATTATTATCCCAATTTTCGACGTAATAATAATATTTGAGTATCTATCTTAAGTGTTACTCAAACTTACACAAAGTCTCATACAAAAACGTCAATATTACCGAATACCCTTAAACACGAGGACTTTCAAGTGCTAAGCAAATATCTACCAGAGTATCTTATTTAGTTCCAATATACGTCGATAGAGGGGAAAACACACAAGTCTTGGACATAATAACAAGCAGAGATGGTCATTGCCATCTTGATAGTTTTATTTATTTGATTAGAAATTTTTGTGGGCGGAGGATATTGTCAAGTATGTTCTTTATTAATATTTGATAGGACTACTTATAGTGAGGAAAAATATCTACGTTTAGGGTTCACCAAAGTTCCCGTTCAAAATTGTAACACTTATATAAATTATAAAAAGTTGCTCCGGGTCTGGTTATTAGGGTCATGAACAAAAACATTAAAAAAAATATTGTTATGCAACTTACTTAAAAATAACTTAAAAAAACTTTAAAAAATTGTTATACCTTATACCTTCATTTTATAACTATGCCTCCTTGAAAACTAGGTTTAATAGAAAAAAAAACGTGATTTAGTGAAATTCGATTCTAATTTTTTAATTTTCTAGTCATACAAAATATCCTTCTGTAGACTGTCGCATGCCAAGTAGAAAAGTTTAAGTGATGGTTAAAAATATTAAAATATAGTTTTACGATTTTATTACATGTGTGAGTTTATATGTTTATGAACCCACAATGTAGGAGAAAATCCTAGAGCGAAGAAACGATTTGTACGTAGAAATACAGTCATAACATAATTTCTTCTTATAAAACTTTGTAGATAGTTCAAAGTCCTAATTTTCAAGCTAACTGTGCTGAAAACATGAAAAGTCTCGCTTTTCACGACATCCAAACTTCAAACACCAACTTCAGTCAAAGATTCATCATGAATCTTGCAATGAAAATTTTCATGCAAAAGTGTCCAATGCTTTTATCCTTAACGTACACATAAAATGAGAAGAAATATCTGTCTTGCATAATATCCGCGTTTTACTTAGAAAATATGGATGCGAAGCGCGAAGCTTGCAAATACTAATTTATAAGTTTCTATGTGGACCCCACTGATTTACTGTAAAGGGAAAACGGCGAATAACGGCCTGGTCTTATTGTGTATTATGTTGTACATATATACTCGCTGACTCCTTAAGGCCTGACCACACTGAGGCAGACAACTTTCGGGCGTGGTTAGATTGGGAATGGAACACCGGGGTGGTTTTTAGTCAGTAAGTGTCTGACAGAGCCCTCCGCCCCCTCCAGGGCTGTGGACATCCATGAGGATTTTGTTAGGTTAGTATGCGTCGATAAGGGCTATTTGATATTATGTCTTTATATATTCTGTTTTAATGTACGGGGAGTCGATTTTGAAGTGCGAGAGTGAATTAAATGGCTTGCATTGGAATCATATCAACCTATAAATAAACCAGAATGCTGATAGTGCTTTTCTCTGCATGTGGTATAAATGGGAAATCGTACAAGCAGTTTTACCCTAGACACGGTACGTCATTTTTTGTCGGTCATAAAAAAATAACTGCTAATTACAATTAGACCGCTTTGGCAATGCACTTTTGTATAAAACAGTGGTTTTTTTTAATTAACACTGTAGCTTTCGAATCATATGATAAAAGTTTTAGTTACGATGATCCTTCCACCGATTATTATCAATGAATACCATCACGCCTGTATTCCCCGAAGGGTTAGGCAGAGGTGTACTAATGCACACCCACAGTTCGCCGGTATATTTTGGTCCCATGTAATAGGGGGCGAGCCTATTGCCATTAACCGGGCACAAATCCAAACTCCGAGCTGCTACTGAGAATTTCATAGAAAAACCCAATAACACTTTTTGCTCGACCCGGGAATCGAACCCAGGACCTCTAGCGTAGCAGTCGCGCTCAGGACCACTAGGCCAACGAGGCAGTTATTATCAATGGTGTTCAGATTTTCTCTTAACTCCTTATTTAACAAACTACACCACTCCCAAAAATACAATGCGTAGTATAAATAAACAATGCAACACATTTCGGCCTCCATACTGACACAACCGCGGACATAATATTCTAAGTACGCATAACCAATCTTGTGGGCCGCTGTGAGGAACATGCGGCCCGCAATCCGAATACAAATAGGATGGACGCGGACGTGGATGTAGTTTGGATGTGGATGAGGCAAGGATAGGGGGATAGGGAGGTTGACGTCGCGGGGGGAGTTAAACACCTCACCCCCCCTAGACCTGAGGAGGCCCGCATTGGCCGGCACCAGCTGGGGATCGCGGAAGGCGCGTACGTTCCCGGGATCCCCGGCGTAAGTATGAGAAGGGAACACCGGGGTGGTTTTTAGTCAGTAAGAGTCTGACAGACCCTTCCGCCCCACCCAGGGCGGTGGACATCCAGGAGGATTTTCCACCCCGGCAACCAAAAAAAAAAAAGGGATAGGGAGGTAGATAATTGGAGTTGAAGCAGGATAGCAAGCAAAGACAGAAGAGTATGTTAATGCTATAAAGGGAGGTCTGAATGAACGTATAATGAGTTTATTAATGATGCCTATAAAAAAGAAGATACCTAATAATTATGAGATTGCACAAGGCAAGGATACATGTGCAGGAAAAAGAAGATGGCTAGAGTAGAAGCAAACAAGCAAGAAAGAGTTCTTAGAAGAGGAGACAGAGATGTTGGGAATGGACCATCTGAAAGAAAATACAACGCCACACAAGTGCCTATACAAAATAGATAAGAGCAGGGGTTTAATAATTCGTCCACATAGAAACAAAGAACCCCTTAGTTCAGCCTTGTGGCAAAATTCGTTTTTAACTGATGTCTTCTACTTATAAACTACAGCTTCATAAGTCAAATGTTTGGTCAGTGATTGAATGGATAAATATAAAACTTATAGACTTACGTTTACAGCTAAATAAACATTCGTAATAGATGGAATACACCGAAATCACGTTATTGTAGCTATTGTCAATCCAAGGCTTAAAATAAAAGCCATGTCACCATATCTCTTCAAATAATGATTTTCTCCACCTTCCAACATGACAAGCGTAAAGCAGCAGTCCTTCAAAGATATAAACAGCACCTCGTTAATAAATTATGTACCAAGACTTACGTCAACTGGAACAACCTTGTCAACTTCCCTTGCAGCCTTGACAACTCATCCATCCAGAAATAGTACATCCGTGTCATCGATTCTTCACTCATGTCCGCCTCCTCGGTCCACTCAATTATTCATGACTCCCATTCTAACGGGCCGATAGAACATCTTTTTTGTATATCACTTTCTATATTTTTTTACAAATTCTCTTGAGGATAGTAGAATTCGATAATAGGATGATCTTTCTTGTTATGTGGAGTCTTCAGATTTTCTCTTTGTGCTTGAGTAGGAGTGTTGACCTTTGCCGTTTAGATAACTTCGTTTTGTATTACAGCTTCTGCTTGTGACTTTGTTTGAGTGAATTTTCTTATGGATCTCTGTTTATTTGGAAATAAATTATAGGTAGGCGCTCAGCGATAACGTATCTTTCTATTAGCGAAATTATTTTCAGAATCGGATCAGTATTTTTTGGGATAAGGGTGTCCTATCAAAAACAAATAAAATCTCCAGCTTTAATATATTAGTATAGTATCGATTTCAGTGATGTTCACGATAAACTACAAATCCATACATAATAATAATTATAAATTTGCAAGTCTGACAAGTTTGAAAGACTGTGTGTTACGCTTTCATAACTATACGGGACCAATTTGTATGAAATTTAGTACGGGTAAGTTTGAACCCCAACAAAGGACATAGGCTAGGGGCTCTTTACTCCCCGACTTCGACTTCTTTCGCGATAACCGACTTTTATGCAGACAAAGTCAAAAACTAGAAAGCTAGATACATATAAATTGAAAAGTAATATTTGTACTAACCCGCTTCAGGCCATCATGATATTATAAACATATTACTGCCTCGTTAGCCTAGTGGTCCTAAGCACGACTGCTACGCTAGAGGTCCTGGGTTCGATTCCCAGGTCGAGCAAAAAGTTATTGGGTTTTTCTATGAAATTCTCAGTAGCAGCTCGGAGTTTGGATTTGTGCCCGGTTAATGGCAATAGGCTCGCCCCCTATTACATGGGACCTAAATATACCTGCGAACTGTGGGTGTACATTGGTACACCTCTGCCTAACCCTTCGGGGAAAACAGGCGTGATTGTATATTTTTTTTAATATTATTATGAACTGATAATATTATACCTACTACTACCTCTTTAAAGGTAAGTAAGTGCCTATATCATTGAAGGCAAGTACTCCTGATTCTTCCCAAGAGAATACACAAATTATGCAAAGTGATTGGACAAAAAATAGACGGGTAAAGTTCCCGTGAGTAATGTCTTAAGTGGTAGCTTTGGTTGATTACCTTTTATCATTCACGTTTAGTAATTATATTTTAGCCACATTCGAAAAATAATCTTTAACAACAAACATTAAAAAAATGTGTTGTAACAATTACTTTTGTATTATTTGGTAAGTTATTATTACATGCATGTGTTTCCTTAACAACTAAATAGTTTTATTATTTCAAATATACCATCTTTGTCATCATCTGCTTAGCCTCTTTCCCAACTATGTTGGGGTCGGCTTCCAGTCTAACCGGATGCAGCTGAATACCAGTGTTTTACACGGAGCGACTGCCTATCTGACCTCCACAACCCAGTAACTGGGCAACACGATACCTCTTGGTTAGACTGGTTGTCAGACTTCTTGGCTTCTGACTAACAGTAACGACTGTCAAAGATCTACAAATGACAGCCGGTACCAACGGCTTTACGTGCTTTCCGAGACACGGGGGTGTCACACCACCAATTTCCAAACTCCGGGCTGCTACTGAGAAATTCCTAATGGGAAAACCCAATAACACTCTTTGCCCGACCTGGGAATCGAACCCGAGACCACTTGTTTAGCAGTCGCGCTTGCGACCAAGAGACCAACGGGGCAGTCAAATATACCATCTTTGTAATTTACATATATTTTATTTTATTATCGTCTCATTTTCTGGACAAAGAACTCTTGTCATAAATGGAAGGCACGAGCATTGATCATTGCGTTTGTTCAAGGAGTATAAATAAGTCCAGGTTTCCTCAGGATATTTAACGTCATAGATGCCAGCTATGTCTAAGAATTTAAAAAAATAGTTATGAATGGTAACATTTTTATTGATACTTGCTTCAAAAACTGAGAGTTTGTTTCTCCCGTCGGAGATCGCGGTCGTATGGAATACACCAAGGTAGTTTTTAGTCAGTAAGAGTCTGAAACCACCCTTCGTTGGACAGGAGTCATTCAAAGTCAAAGTCAAAGCATTTATTTCAATTAGACCATTTACATGCACTTTTGAATTGTCAAGAAGTTACAGTTTAATATTGAAGCTAGTTGCTCGTTCCAAAACGTAGGTCTTTATGGAGAAGAACGAGCAAGAAACTCCATGGACACTCTTCATCCAATTTGGTTTTTACAAAAACTTGGTTACTGTTCGCGACGGAACGTCACCACATAGTTAATTTTTGTAGTAAATAGTGTAATTTAACTTCTTGTAGCTTCATAGTAGGAGTCGTTCCCACGCTCCACAGTGTTATGTGATAAAATAGGTCACCATATAGTTATTTTCATAGTAAATAGATTCATATAGTTTCATAGTTCTGGTCAGTTCGACGTTTCATAGTGTAATGTGTTTATATAGTAAACCTACAGTGTTTAAGTAGTGCTTAGATTCAAGTTTGTGTAAAACCGTAAGTACAGCGCTGCTTGTAATCTTTATTAAGTGGGTACTTTGTAAAATATAGTTTTTGATGAAAGTGCGTCCAGATACCCTACTTGGTAAACATTGCAAGGCGCTCGTACACAGTTCGATGTTCGCAATAAATGATACTTTTTCGTTGTTTCATTTATAGAGGTGTGACACACTCAAATAGAAGGATAGGTCGAATGTAAGCCCTAGGTCATGTAGTAATATAGTCAGGCTACCTAAAGCCAATAGGAACTAGGGTCTTACTATAGTGTTTCCTGAGATAATAACCCGTAAAGTAAAATAATAGTCCCGTTTTCATAGTACATTTTACTTTACAACCGCTATAGTCCTTCAGTTTCATAGATGCAATCGGGGTTATAATTTCAGGAGACGGACGCTTTCAGGAGGTTTCCAATGATATGTCACACACCATAGTTATATAGTTATTTAATAGTAAAAACACGGACTTTGTACACAAACATTGATAAAATTATGAATAAATATACCAACTAATTAGCAAGCGGTCTGCGGTTCTCGTTACGGTAAAGTTTCGCGGTACTTAGGCGCACGCGCCGAAATCGCGAATTCGTAGTCATTGGCAAGGAACTTTTAAAGCGCCCTCTATCGCACTAATGTACTCCTGAAGGATTACGCAGACCGCTTCCTGAAACGTTATGAAGACTTATTAGCCGAATGACTTTAATTTCAACATAGAAACCTCTTCCCTTACACAGCGCCTGGCGCACTTCGAACACTCAGAAACTTCAACTCTTCAAGCAGATCACTCCGGAACCTATAGGTGTAGGACGTCAGCGCCGTCTGGAAGTATTCGTAACCCATAGTATCCAGCGATCACGCCCGTCCGGCACAGTTACAATATTCTTGTTACTTATATATGTGAAAACAATTATGAGAAACATTCATGAGAATCCTCCCCCCCCTGCACCAAAAGAGTTTCAAATACAAAATTGATTTATAAAATGTCATTCATACTGGGTTTGTTTTACCAACTAGCTTGAAATTAAAATATAACCCTGATGGGCTCAGCTGGTTCAAACAGAAAAAAAAAACAAAACACTCTCATCTATTCCATTGCAAAAAGAACTCTTTGTGTTGATTAACACATTGCATTTTCAATAACACTTTCTACATTTTAGTATGCAAAAAATAATTTCATTTGCTTCGTATTTTCATGAGCACCGAAGTCTCGTGGGATGTGTTTTAATAACACTTTAAAATAGAGAGCTTTCGGTCTAATTGCTGAAAAGTTTTTAGCATCTCATAGAGCTGTATGGTATTTTTAATTTTGGATTTTCAACTGTATGAATTTGCTGAGATAATGGTTGCGTAGGTACTTGGTTTTTGTATGTGTGTGTGTGAATTTTCGGGGATTGCGGTTGAATATTTTAAGTTTTTTGTTATTACAGGTGCAACCTCAAAAAGTTGTTTGTGCCAGTTTTCACGTGCTAAATTATAAATTGATAGTAGATAATTTATGTTGGAAATGTGGTATTGGACCAGGTTTTTTTTTTTAATATTGGACCGGCCGGCTAAACTGTTCCCAACCGCTTATAATTACTGAAAGTTAGAATCAACAGTGGATACCACCAGATAAATGCGACAATAAAGTTTAACGTCTCAACAGCCAATCACAGCAGCGTACACATATTTTAAAATAAGTAATATAATAGTAATTTGTCTCTGCATCACCCTAAGGTTGACTGGTAGAGAATGCCATTGGCATTCAGTCCGCCGCTGTACATTTTTTGTTGTGTGCATAAAGTGTTAAATAAATAATATCTCCGCTCCAACAAGGCGAAGACCCGATCGGAATCGACTGGAAATATTCAACCTTTATCTGCAAGCGCGCCGTCTGCGAGCCGTCGCCTTTTTTATCTTGTCATAATAAAAAATTTTTTATCGCAGGCGATTTATAGCTCAGATTTGAATGGCAAATTACTTATCGTGTCGGAGCCCCGCTGTTATAAGGGCCTTGTATTTTGTTCTTCTACCGCCATGAGTCGGGACCCCGGTATACACTCGACACACGATGAGCGATGGCCTTAATTTTGTGCAGATTTTCGTTCAAGAAACTTTGGACAACAAGGAAGTTGGAAGAATAAATAATTTACTATGATAACTATAGAGGGTACACTGCCAAAAAACTGGCCTTCACTATATCACTATCCCTGAAAGACCCGGGAAACATAACACAACATGATATGTTACCCTATTTCCTTAAACACAAGGTCATCAATACATTGACGACAGTCAAAATTACGTCCAAAAGAAAATATTTCTCATCCATTCCACTTGACGTAACGAACCATTAACTTCTAACTACCCGTCAAATAATCCAAGGACGGTAGTTAGGCCAGAAACGTTGACAGACTATAAATATTAAAGGCATTAGTTTTTAGCGTGACCTGTTAACTGGTAACACTAAAAAAATAATGAAATTGTTAGATCATAGTCTGTGGGGTTCGTTGGATTTAATTGCAACTTTTTTATGGTTTAAATAAACCTCTGTCCCCTTGTAAACGTTTATTTATTTACTAGTTTATACCCACCCCCGTGTTTGTGTGAATATCAGTTATCTGCGGGGTTTTAATTCTTTTATTTGTACGGATCTTCAATTATTTGTCTAAAATAAATGTATCATAAGTTACTCCTTATGACATCCGCTATCTGACAGAAACAGTCCCATCAAAATTGGATCAGCCGTTTCGGAGATTAGTTGGAACAAATAGACCAGACAATAAATAATCTATACCAATATTATAAAGTGGTAAACTTTGTAAGTTTGTGAGGCTGTAGGGGGTAATCTCTGGATCTACTAAACCGATTTTGAAAATTATTTTACCTATAGAAAGTCAAGTTATTTGTTAGTATTTTAAGCTATTGAACATCACGCTATGACCTATGGGAGCGGAGCAGTAACCAACGACGTAACTTAAAGTAAGCCTTGAGCCACGCGGACGAATTCGCAGGCAATTCGCTAGTTTTATATATATTTATAGATAAAAGGCGTAAGTTGCAAGATGGTTAATTTAATTAAGTTCAACTGATGCATAAACATTGTGAAAAGTCGTAATTTGAAAACTCAGTTTGGCCAGATGTTACCAGAATTTGCATTTTTCTTTTAGCAATTTTCCAGTTTCTAGCAGTTTAATTGTAATGAACTTATCCGTCATTATAAAGTGTAGATTTTATTTGAAGGAGTCCTAATAGATTACAGAGATATATTATTCTATTGTTTATAGATTAATATCGTGGTGGCCCAGTGGTTAAGGCGCCTGCCTCTTATGCACGAGGTTATGGGTTCGCAACCGGGCACGGCCAAGTACCTATGTGACTTTTTCTAATTCATATGTACTTTCTAAGTTTATCTTGGACATCACTGACATCGGTAGCCTTATCAGACGCCCTTGAAGACCTTGGTCTTGGCCTTGGGCTTGAAGTCTGACACAAGGGTGTGTGGGGTCGTTTAAGACCTTACTGCCCACACGATAAAGAAGTAGACCGACTTCAAACAAGATGGAGGTTTCTCAATTCGACCGTATAGGTATATGATTTTTATATCTTAACAACAGCCGTTTCTACACTAATCAATTATATAGCATTTTAATAATGTATGTAACACCTGTAAACATACAAAAAAGGTAACAAATGAATACGTGTATTTATAAATAAACGTATTCATATAAGTTGAATATTTTTCAATAAAAAAAAACAGCATAATCTGACCTCTTATTTAGTTAAAACTCCACACTATAATATGCCAGCTTAACGCCAAAATATAACTACCAATTAACAGAAGTGTGGCTTCCCTAATCAATTCTTAAAAACCCCATTAATATCTTGTAACGGTCTTAATAAACAACAAAGCAATACTTTCCAAAGATTAACAAGAAATCATTTTAAATTCTATTATAATGAAATTACGCTTTAAATTACAAAACCTGTCTTTACGGTGTATAAAACTCCAGATTATACGTAATGAAACATCGCTGGTGGCGCACTGAATAATATTAAGTACAGGCGGACTACTTTGAGCGACCATTTCTGATTCAAAGATGAATTATGAATTAGGGTGCATAAAAGCTTGTTCTGTTTATGCGTTTGTTGCCGGACTACAGCAGTTCTGTAGCAGTGAAGGAGACGGACTGCACACGGAAGGTTGTCTTTTTAGGGCACCGTACCCAAAGGGCAAACGGGACGAAAGGTGTGTCTGTCTGTCCGTCAGTCACCAGGGTGTATCTCATGAACCGTGATAGTTAGACAGCTGAAATTTTCACAGATGATGTATTTCTGTTGCCGCTATAACAGTAAATACAAAAATCTGAATAAAATAAATATTTATGGTGGTTCCCATACAACCAACGTGTTTTTTTTGCTCGTTTTTGCTTGCTATTGATAACGGCAACAGGTAATGTTCACAGAATACTTTGTTATATACCTATTCAATTTAAAAATAAATTATTAAAATAAAATAAAACAATAATCCCACCTCCACCACCCACCACCCAGTCACCTTTGGTTGACTGGTAGAGAATGCCTAAGGCATTAAGTCCGCCTTTGTACTTTTGTTGCATAAAGTTTAAATAAATAAATAAATAATTTGATGGGAGGCTCCCATACAACAAACGTGATTGTTTTGCCGTTTTTATAGATTTTTCATACAGTTCACACGACTAAAGCACCATGCTACACTCGTGCTTACTGTGCACGCATGGCGGTAGGACCACAAACGTCATATGTTAATTGGTATTCCTTTAATTCTTCCGACAAAATTTCGGTCACGGTGGTGGCGAATATTAATGGACACTAGCCAAGTACGTAAGTAGGACATATTATAGTGCACGAGTGTGTGTGCACTTCTTTTTGCCTCACTCTTATAATCCGATGTCTCTGTTTTTCCATGCGGTTTAGGAGGTGCGGTCAGTGGCATGCGGTCCAGTAGTTTAGGAGACTGCCTTTTTCATACATGTGGTTGTGAGTTCAAATTCGGACAAGTACCATTGTGATTTTTTTAATTTATAATTATGTACTATCAAAGTTCATCTTGGACATCATTGACATTAGTAAAGGTCGTGAAGAAACTTAGACTTATAGTTATTGTAAATCTGAAGTCGCCAACCCGCATTGAGAAAACGTGGTGATCAATACTCGTGCCTTCTCTGTATGAGAAGAGACCTTTGTCCTGTGGCACAATAATAAACTGGTATTATGTTTATTATAAAGGTGAATGGAACAAAAATAGGCTGGACGAATTATAAAGGTGAATGTCCACAAATGGTTAGTCTCAACAGCTACAGACAAATTACACTAACAAACAATAATTGCCTGCGAATGTAGCCCGTCTGTATTCTATCAAAAGAAAGACACTTAATTTATGCTATCATAAACAATTTATTCATAAGTATCTTTTGTCTTTGTCTCTTGCCTTCTTTGGAAATTGTCGTAATAAAAGTATTATGACATTAATACACGAATAGGGTTGCCAAAAGTATTAAATAAAAGCTGCCAGTATTTTTGCGTGAATAATAGATGTTCTTGCTATGTCATTTAAGTATGTAGTATTGTCCTGTTGGCTTTTGATATAAAAATAAATTTATTAATTATATTTTCTTAGTAGAAATGAATGGATTTGATTGGTAGCTGGTTAAGTAACCGCAGGTGGAAGAAGAAGAAGTGGAATTGTGAAGAAGCAGTGGAATTAGTACATAAAAGTTTGACCTTGTAGGTATTTTACTTTTATATGGAACAGCTGAATTTTATGTTGGATTTTTTTCATGGAGTTTCTTGCCCTTTCTTTTCCATATGAAATTACTTTCTGAAAGGGACAACTAGATTCAATTATTATTTCTTATACACGACGTTCAAACATTTTTTTATTATAATTTGAGTTTGACTTTGAACTAAAAACGGGTAGATAAGAAATCTATGAAAAAAAAAGGTTTTTCAGTAAATCCGCCATCCCTATCTTTGTCTATGATTAATAGCAAAAACAACGTGGTCATGTACCGTTGAAGGATTTCCAAAGTTATATATGGCTATTAACGTTAATGTAATGACCATCTCAAATGTACATCATACACGACGCTTAACGGTAATTGCTCTGCCGCTCGCCTATTGCCAAGTAGAGGTACACGGGGTTTTCGACCTTAAAGTGAGGGACATAAAAGCGAGCTCGTTTAAAGATAAGTTTAAAGATTTATTATTATGGAGATGGGCGAAAATTAGTGGTGCAATCAAAAACTCTAGCACTAACCATTAGTTGTCGTTATTTTTAATGAAATTTTCAATTTTTTCTATCTTGTTGATGTAATCTCTACATAATGTAAAACAAAGTAGATTCACGCCGTCTGTGCTTTTGTTTGCTTAAATCTTTTAAATTGCGCAACGGATTTTAATGCGGTTTTTTATTAATAGATAGAGTGATTCAGTAGGAAGATTTATTTGTATAGAACATCACGCTGCGAGCAACGAGAGCGGAGCAGTAGCTAAAGACGTAGCTGAACGCGGGTGAGACTACGGGGTATATGTAGCTTGTAATATGACAGTCGTCAGTCGTCGGGTTCGATTCCCAGGTCGAGCAAAGTGTTACTGGGTCGTTCTATAAAATTCTCAGTAGCAGCTCGGAGGTAGGATTTGTGCCCGGTTAATGGCAATAGGTTCGCTCCCTATTATTTGAGACCTACATAAATAACGGCAGACTGAGGATGTGCATTGGTACACCTCTGCCTAACCCTTCTGGGAATACAGGCGTGATACATACACACCATCACACCGGTGATGGTTTTTTTTTATTTATTTTGTCTTCTTAGACCTAAAGAGGACGAAAATAAAACAATATGTAAACAACTTACAAACTTTACAATTTTTTATCTCTTTTTCTCGGTAACTTTTATTTTTTATTCGGTTATAAAAAAATTGATGAGATAAATTAAGATTGATGGATTGTGTGAAGATTGATATAAAAGACAAGGAATTTAGTGGCAAGCATGACGGTTGATAAGACAGAATGGAACAAGAACACGTGCAATATGTAACAAGTCAGGAACATGATTACATAATTTAAAAAAAAGGCGGTAGTACTTTTTGTAACTTGAATTTTTCACTTTTAGTAGATACAAGCAAGTGTGTCTCATCTTCCAAATGTTACTTTAAATGTGGAAGAAGTATATAATGTGTTTACAACAAACAGTACATATGTACTGTTCGTTGGAGAGGAGTTCCATTGTTTATTTTCGAGAGTATAAATAAAAGCTCTAAGAAATGAATACCTCAGGATTATACTCTTCAACGGTTGCGGTTCTGGGGTTGCGGCATTTTGCCACAATCGCGGAATCCGTTCGGGCAATAGGAGAAACACGGATGAGTTTTAGTCAGTAATAGTCTGACACTTCTTTCCACTCCGCCCAGAGCAGAAGAAAGCATTTAATGATTTCTCATCCTTTAAAAAAAAAAGGAGTACGAGTATTGCTCTTCCAAACAAAAGCCTCGTTGGTCTAGCGGTCCTAAGCGCGACTGCTACGCAAGAGGTCATGGGTTCGATTCCCAGGTCGAGCAAAAAGCGTTATTATATTTTTCTATGAAATTCTCAGTAGCAGCTGCTCGGAGTTTGGATTTGTGCCCGGTTAATGGTAATAGGTTCACTCAATATTACATGGGACCTAAAAAAAATACATATCGATGAATTGTGGGTGCACATTGGTATACCTCTGCCTAACCCTTCGGGGAATACAGGCGTGATGGTATGATGACAAAACAAGAATTACGCAAATCGGCCCAAAAAAACGAAGAAATCGGTGTCGGTAGCCTTTTTTCAAGTAGGTTAAAAATTATGTTGTTTATAAAAATGGCCTCTATAAAGACAACTCATCCTTGAAATTGGTTCATAAATCTAAGATATTACGCAAAATAGGCGAGGATCTATGATAGTATTACGTAAAATTGGTTTACTAGGTGAAATGAGGCTCAAATGTGGTTAAAATTGTTGTACCAACGCGAGCGGATGCAGCAAAAGTGGATGAACTAGAGAAAGGAGGAGGCATGTCAATATTTCCACTTTTTGAGTGGATGTTTAAAGTAGTCTTCCCCTTTTTTTTTGAAGCGCTTGACCCCAGGCGTTTTTAATGTCCTATAGACGTTTTAACTGTAAAGAGAAGGGGTAGGGACACTTTGATCACTTAAAAAGTGATCAAAGTGTATATTTGGATATATATTTTTTTTACCGATGGGAAATCATCAAATGACTTCTCCCGCCCTGGGTGACTAAAACCCATCCATGTTCCTTCTTGTGCACTTTGCGATCCGGGGACGTGGTATCTCTTTCGAACAACCCGCAGCCCCGGCAGGCATCGGCCCTTAGTGGCCCCTCTAAATGTTTGCTGACATCTCTTTGTGGCGCGCGTGGAACACGAACACGCCGTCGACACGGTCTGTCGTTAAATGTGTATAGACTAACTTTAAAACTTAACAAAGAAAAAATAAAAGAATATACTTAACTTCTTTGTCAACGCTTATTTAGGTACTTTGTACCACATAAAATTAAGTGGTTTTTGTTTGTTTCCTGTTGTTGTGTGTTGTTGTCGCTATCGTTTTTTAAAACAGACAAAAGGATGCATTATCCGGAGCAAGAATAACGTAACCAGGATTTTATAAAAACTTAATTGAAAAGAGTGATCGTGGAGTTTATTCAACTGCCCCGTTGGTCTCGTGGTCGCAAGCGCGACTGGAGAGCGTGGGGTCCTGGGTTCGATTCCCAGGTCGGGCAAAAAGTGTTAATGGGTTTTTCAATTGCGGAAATTCTCAGTAACAGCCCGGAGTTTGGAAGTTGGTGGTGTGACACCCCCGTGCCTCGGAAAGCACGTAAAGCTATTGGTCCCGGCTGTCATTCGTAGATCTTTGACAGTCGTTACGGATAGTCAGAAGCGAAGAAGTCTGACAACCAGTCCAACCAAGGGGTACCGTGGGGCCCAGTTACTGGGTTGTGGAGGTCTGATAGGCAGTCGCTCCATATAAAACACTGGTATTCAGCTGCATCCGGTTAGACTGGAAGCCGACCCCAACATAGTTGGGAAAAGGTTAAGCAGATGATGATAATCGTGGAGTTTCTTGCAAGTTCCTTCACAAAGACCGACCTACGTTTTGGAATGAGCTGTCTTCAACTTTCTTACCAACTTACCTACTCCTTGACAATTGAAAAGTGTCTGTAAATGATTTCATTGAAATAAATATTTGGGACGCTTGGACGTGGGGTCACATATCTTTCTGCCATACGTCCGCGTCGGGAAGATCACTACCTCCACCCTAGGAGCCGTCACTCGATTCGCTCAGTGTCGGTTATGGTGGGTCCACACGACACAGACTTAACACAGACTTCTATAGAGTTTTGTCTGTACAACAAATCAGTACAGACAAATGTCTGTGTATCAGAAAAGTCGGAGGTCAGCGTACATGTCTGTACGATTGTCGGAGCAAAACTCATGATTATTGAATTACTTAATTTATTCATTAAAATCGAAGTCTGAACTGGTGAAAAGTCTGCACAGACATTTGGTAAAGACCTCTGAGTAAAAATTTTTACTCAGACTTTATAGTCTGTGCAGATGTCTGTACAGACAAAAGTCTGTGTCGTGTGGACCCACCATTTCATTTTAAAGATTGTGAAATAAATAAAAACGTGATTAAAGTATAACCACTTTTCTATGTCTCGATTACCCCGTTAAGTGCTCGCACGATGTCTGATGATGATGCCAATAACACCGTCGTTCCGACAAGCATATGTTTTTTTAACACAAAATACCCACACAAGTACCACATCTACCCACACATACATTAAGACCAACAGAGTAGAGGTGGATGACGTCACATCCTGCTATTATTGCACGGCACCCACAATTTGCCTTTAATAAATAACAGGCTGCCGGCAACGACCCCGACTCTACTGTTTATGGATGTTACATAATTAAGGCTATTAGGAACGAACTGAACTACCTGCGTTCTAGATTTGATTGGGCCTCGACTATGTTCGACAACAATGTGTTTATTACTGAAATAGAGACTTTAAATTGTTGTGGAAAAGTTGTTTTTTCATTCACAACAGCTTTTTGATTTCGTTAAAAGGAAAAAGAGTGTATAGACTATTGATATTTGACGGGCCTGTTGGTCTAGTGGTTAGCGGCCCTGACTGCTAAGCCGGAGGTCGTGGGTTCGATTCCCACCCAGGACAAACTTTGTGTGATGAGCATGATTGTTTGTTCTGTGTCTGGGTGTGATTTATCTATAATATGTATGTATTTATTATAAATTATATAAGTATGTATATCTGTTGTCTGGTTACCATAACACAAGCTCTGCTTAGCTTGGGATCAGATAGCCGTGTGTGAGTTGTCCCACGATATTGTCCCAAGATATTTACAGATTATGGAAAAAATATACAGCCAGCGATAAAAATGCCAAAATACGAATAAAAAAAAAAATGTACTAAATCGATAATGACGATGACCACGATGGCGGCAAGATTGGTTTAGTTGCTGATTATTGGCCGCTGCGCTGAGCGTCGCGGGTTTGATTCCTTCACAGTACACATATTTGTATGGTCTATAGGTGGTTATTTCGAGTCAGGTTGTTTATATACTTAAGTGAGTTTTAAAGTTTGTAAGTTATAAAGTCACAATATAAGAAAAAAACCTAGTATAGGGACATATTAATCTACAGTGTAGTGCGTAGAAATCGATTTCTCGTATTAGTAAAATTGCTTTGTCTTTGCACCAATAGATTCTTCTCATAAACAGCAACATTATTTTCATTACACTATTTTAAGTATTGCACATTAATTAACAACAATACCTAAATATTGGATACAGACTAATTTAGCCCCAGAGGTGGTAATTGGGGCTGGAATTGAATGTAATTAGACTAGCTTAGATTTGAAGTCGTAAAAATAGAATAGACTCTAGAGAGAATTTAGCGGTCTAGCACAAGCGCACTGGGTAAACTTAACGTTAATTCGATCCAAAGAATATTTATTTAATTTAAAGAAGTTACAATTTTCTTTCTTTCTTACAAAAAAAAAAAAACATTGCCCCAAACTAACATTTTCTTTTGTATCGTAGTTGCGTATGTATAAACATAAAATCACATACACAAACAGCCAAACCCGGAACAACTATCTGTACGCCATACAAATATTTATTCCACGCGAGAATCGAACCCGCGACACGCAGCATATCAGCCAATCGCTCTGCCACTGCGCCAACCGTGCCGTCAACAAAGAGTGATACTAATAATTACATATTTATTTATTTATTTATATTCAACTAGCTTTTGCCCGCGGCTTCGCTCGCGTTAAGAAGTATTATTATTAATTAGGTATTTCGTTCCATTAGGTACTGATAGGTTCAAACTAATATGTTTACATCCTCCATCATCCCTTATTTTAACCCGATGGGGGTTCAATTTATCAAAATCCTATTTAAGCGGACGTCTTCATCATAGTAGCTCCAATCTTTAATTTCAGTTCAATCAGTCGAAAATCTAAGAAGATTTATACAAACTTTCATCCCCTATTTTATACCCTTAGGGGTGGAATTTATCAAAATCCATTCTTAGGGGATGCCTACGTCATAGTAGCTTTATGCATGCAAAGTTTCGGCTCGATCGGTTTAAAATTGACAAAGTTTCATACAAACTTTCATCCCCTATTTTATCCCCTTGGGGATAGAATTTGTCGAAATCCTAATTAAGCGACGTCTTCATCATAGTAGCTCCAATCTTTAATTTCAGTTCAATCAGTCGAAAATCTAAGAAGATTTATACAAACTTTCATCCCCTATTTTATCCCCTTAGGGGTTGAATTTATCAAAATCCTATTAAAGCGGACGTCTTCATCATAGTAGCTCCAATCTTTAATTTCAGTTCAATCAGTCGAAAATCTAAGAAGATTTATACAAACTTTCATCCCCTATTTTATCCCCTTAGGGGTTGAATTTATCAAAATCCTATTTAAGCGGACGTCTTCATCATAGTAGCTCCAATCTTTAATTTCAGTTCAATCAGTCGAAAATCTAAGAAGATTTATACAAACTTTCATCCCCTATTTTATACCCTTAGGGGTGGAATTTATCAAAATCCTTTCTTAGGGGATGCCTACGTCATAGTAGCTTTAAGCTTGCAAAGTTTCAGCTCGATCGGTTTAAAATTGACAAAGTTTCATACAAACTTTCATCCCCTATTTTATACCCTTAGGGGTGGAATTTATCAAAATCCTTTCTTAGGGGATGCCTACGTCATAGTAGCTTTAAGCATGCAAAGTTTCAGCTCGATCGGTTTAAAATTGACAAAGTTTCATACAAACTTTCATCCCCTATTTTATCCCCTTGGGGGTAGAATTGATGAAAATCCTTTCTTAGCGGATGCCTGTGTCATAACATCTACCTGCATGCCAAATTTCAGCCCGATCCGTCCAGTGGTTTGGGCTGTGCGTTGATAGATCACTATCTCAGTCAGTCAGTCAGTCAGTCAGTCAGTCACCTTTGAATTATATATATTTAGATAACAATAATCTTTATGTGTATGGAATTTTACACACAAAATAAATTAATTTAAACATATACAATAACATTTTAGCAACAATAAATTAATAATTAAAATACTTTAAAAATAAATAACAATTGTCATCAATAAAAATTGTATACATATCATCACGCCTGTATTGGAGGAGTAAAAAGTACAACCACAGTGCACCGGTATGTTTTAGGTCCCATATAGTAGAGGCGAGTCTTACCAAGAGTATCGTATTACCCATTACTGGGTTGTGGAGGTCTGATAGGCAGTCGCTCCATGTAAAATACTGATATTCAGCTGCATCCGGTTCGACTGGAAGCCGACCCCAACATAGTTGGGAAAAGGCTAGGCAGATGATGATAGTAGAGGCGAGCCTATTACCATTAACCGGACACAAATAACCCCGAGCTGCTACTGAGAATTTCATAGAAAAACCCAATAACATTCAAGGGATCAGTGTAATATTAAAGTTTAAAATATCGCTGACGCGATGCATGAGACCTGACATTACATAATCCATCGTGTGGAAGCTGCGGAACAGGTGTTTTAATATTGTCATATGGGAGAGACCTGCTGACGGGGCGTCTGACTGATATTACTGAAGACGGTTGAAGGTTTTATTTATAGCGAATACCTGAGGAGAAAGTTTGAACGGAACCTCTATTAAGTAAGTCAGGAAGTTTTTTGGGATTCAGATTTGGATGGCTCGAAACGGTGCTCTATTGTTCCCGGTCATACGTTTGTCTGTCTGTTAGTCCTTCTGTTATAGGGCTGTGTCTTGGTAAAGTGTCTTGAAAGTTTTGAATCGATGATATATCTTAATACTATTTAGGTCTAGTAGGTGGGTGGCTATGTTTGTTGCAGAATTTGTTAGATAGAGTCACCGCGATCCTGAAACGCAAAAGACATTAGGATGAACACTGATCGGTTTTAGTCAGTAAGAGTCTGACACCCCCTGCCGCTCCGCGTGGCCACGTTTATTAATACCACCACAGGTACCACCACCCTTTTTGCCCGACCTGGGAATCGAACCTAGAACTCTACACTCAACAGTAGCGCTTGCGACCAACGGGCAACCAACTTGTCCAACGGGCCAGTAAACTAGGCATTGCGTTCATATCAAACTACTACACGTTCTCTAAACATGTTAAATATTATATTTAACACAGCATTGAGTCGTTTCCCTTGTTTTCACATTAAGCGAACGAGAAACTGAGAGCCGTAAACGCTGCGAACATAAAATTTAAACAATAAACTTACAACAACACGTAAAGTTCCCTTTAAAATGCAAACAAAATACTTTTTAACTGAGAGGAAAAATAAAATGGACTTATCACTTCGTAAATGTTGTGCAGTTTATCTCAGAATCGTGTTCTTTCTTCTTTATCGTGTGGGCAGTAAGGTCTAACGACCCCACACACCATAGTGTCTGAACGTCTAAACCGCCTCAAGGGCCTCTATCATTATTTCCGATGTCAACGATGTCCAAGATTAACTTAGAAAGAACATATGAATTAGAAAATGTCACATTGGTACTTGCCCGTGCCCGGTTGCGAACCCATAACCTCGTGCATGAGAGGCGGGCGCCTCAACCACTGGGCCATCACGATACTCCGTGTCTTATTGTGTTACTATGTATTTTCATTGGTAGCTGTTACATAGAAGTTCATTGGGCAAGTTAGGGGGTTGTACCGACATTAGCTGTTGTAAAAGAGCTCGTCCGGGGAAGTACTACTACCATACCTAATTCTGCGTTGCTGTGTTCCAGTGAATTACAGGCTTATGGGACATTACAACTTTGTCTCTAGAATGGCACCACAATTTCAAAGTTTCTGGTATTGCAGATCTCTATAGGCAGCGGTGTCTACTTAACATCAGGTAGGCCTTCAGCTTGTTTGCCATGCAATAAAAAAATACGCTCAAAACGGGCTTAAATATACGTAGTAAGTAGGCAAAAAGGCTACCAGGCTGAAATGGGATTGGGTGGGTTACATCAGTTGCATACACAGTGACTGGTGGATAAGATTCTCCACGTATTGGGTGTCCGAACATGGACGGCGCTACCGAGGACTGTCCTGAAAGAGCTTGCGTGATGACCAGGCATGGACCACGAAGGCTTAATTGCGAGATGTCCCGGGAAAATATTTCCGGAAGGACTTAGGCCTAGCAGTGCGTTAATGTAGGCTAGGTATAGAAAAAATACTGAAACGGCAAGAATGTTCTTTCATTTCCACCATTTTATATACACAAAACAGCCACGTTATCTTTCCCTTAACCAGCAGTATTCCACAACGAACGGTTTACAGCTACGATCTACGACTCGCAAGTCGTAAGTCACCGCGAACAAGATACAAAAGTAATAGAATCTTATCAAGTTCGATCTTGTATCGTCAACAAACTTCCACGGTACACGTGCCGTGTTTCATTTTACGTCGGCCATTAAATTAGTGACGCTATTGTGTAACGGGACGCGTGCAGTTGTCATGGTTACGTCGAATGCATGTGACGTCATTGTTAGAGCAACTGACAACATGACAGGTATTCTAATGACTTTTAGGAACGATTACAATCAATTACAATCTTAGTTGGTTTCAATCTGTCAAAAATGCTTCGATTTTTTTTTTTTTGTCATTGCTTGTGCTGATATGAGATTGTGACGAGATTTTGAACGTTTTTATAATTATTTGGATTGACCTTCTGCAGGTCTATGTACCAGCATCCAAAAACGATCAAAATCTAATCGCAATCGCATCTCAGTGATCAAAAATTTGTCGCTCATGTATAGGGAAATTAAAGCTATTTTCGACAGAAATAGAAAACTAAACTGAACTAAAACTACCTGAACTATAACCTAAAAACGAAATTATTAGTAGTATTTTTCATCAATATTTTCAAAAGAATCCTTCGCGTTGTCACCTCAAAATAATTCCAAAACAACTGCTATAATAATTTCCACTTACAAGAAAGAAACAGCAATCTATAGCAACCCCAACAATTCATCTCGTTCTATTATACAACTACAACTGGACAACCACCTTACAACAGTCGTCCATTATATTTACACAGTATCTTCGCCAAGGTTTTCCAAGGAACCCAAATAAGTATGGCGACCGCTCGCAAACAGTGCTGGTGTTCGATGCTGGGTTTTTTATGGCGTGACGGAAATAAAGCCACGAAACACTTCCGTGGGAGGCGGTGTGAGGCATAAGAGGAAGATGGTATGACGCCGTTTGTGATTACACAATTATATTTCTTAAGACACGTCTCATAGCTGTCAACTACGCATCATTATCATCATCATCTTCCTGCCCTTATCCCATGTTACTTGGGGTCGGCGCAACATGTTTTCTACGCATATTTCTATTATTATCGGCTGTGTGGAATACTTTCTTATCTAAGAAGTCCTCCAACTGTGAAGAAAATTTCAGTTTGGAAAATCTATCTGTGAGTGAATCTTGTTTTTTTGCTTTTAATTAGTTAAATTTCTTGATATGGCAGTCGTGTTTTTTTATTTTTTAAACTATTTATTTTTTTGACACTCGTTGTAAAACGATACTGTACTGTGGCATGCACTTGTAAGTACAAATGTTTCATCATCATCATCATATCAGCCGCAGGACGTCTACTCAGAGTGTCAGACTCTTACAGACTAAATTCATCCGTGTTCCTCCAATGCCCTTTGCGTTCCAGGTAAATTGCGCGTTACCTACAGTGACTTTTCACACTAAAAACAAAAGTAGTTCCCAGTAATAATGTTTCTGCGGGTTGTTCGAAAGAGATACCGCGCCCCCAGAACGCAAAGGGCACATGAAGGAACATAGATGGGTTTAAGTCAGTAAAAGTCAGACACACCCTCCCGCCCCGCCCAGGGCGGGGGAAGTTATTTGATGATTTCCCATCTATAAAAAAAAGTAATAATGTTTTCTCAAAGTTACTCAGTTTGAAGGGTATGTGATGTATCTTTCAACACGTATACAGGATAAGTTTTTAACCAGTGCGTAAATTTTTTTTGGTAGTACAGTGTCAGTAATAGAACACATTTCCGTGTTTAGTTAAAAAAAAATTTAAAAAAAATTTCATCCTTATCCGAGTTTGAAATAAGCAAAACATGGACATAATCTATTCGCCATACTATCAATGAAAACTTGCGGCCGCCGCCCGGGTGCATGGCTGGGGTGAGGGGGTGGGGAATGCGCTAGCGCCGAGTGACAATAAAATATGGTTTTAAGTACACATGTTTCGTAAGCGATAACTTTTTTTTTTAGTACTAAGACATATCAAAATAAAATATACGTGTTTAATAAAACGTGTTGAGGTTTATTATGGCAAAATTTACGCACTGGTTAAAATTTTTTCCTGTATAAACAGCATGACGTCTATACCTTGCACCACACACAAAGCCGCATCACCATTGTCACTAGAATCACAAGAGATTTCCGCAGCCCGTATTAGGAGATTGCCGACGCGACCCAGTTATCTAGACCCGAAAATATTACTAAACCTAGGTCAAAGAACGCGTTTGACACTTGAAGGTCATGTCAGGCCTTTGTTACAATCTTTTTTGACCTTTAGAATTTGTTTTTTTTTGTTACTTATTTTAAAAAGCATGCAATTTCGGGGTGAAGAAACTATTGTTTGTTAGGTCTTCTGCCTAGATGATTGTCTTGAAAGTCGCTACATTCGTCAATTCCAATAAGATACTAACCGTTACTGGTAAATTTTGATTTGTTTTATTTTTAATTTCACGTTACAGGTACAATTTACCTATTACCTATAAGAAGCCTGTTTACTCTAACTTTGAAGAGATTCAATTCTAAGAGTTCCAATTCTTTGCAGTGCGCAATATAAAACACATATTGAAACGCTGTGTGCAAATTGATGTAAGTAATGGTAACAAGGTAGGTAAGTATTGTAATTTGCATTGCGTCTAGATGTCTCATTGGGGAAACTAGTGCGAAAAGGGCTGGTAAAATTTAGTGGGTTGTTAAAATAGTAAAATAAAAACACAACCATCATCATCATCTTCCTGCCCTGATCCCATGTTACTTGGGGTCGGCGCAACACGTTTTCTTCTTCCATACCATCCTGTCAGCCGTCATGCTATCACTCACTCCTTTCTCTTTCTTATCATTCTTCATACTATCCATCCATCTTTTCTTTGGCCTCCTTCTAGCATAAAATAGACAGAACAAAGATAATATGAAAACTATTATTAATTGTCCTAATGAATTAATAAAAACAATGAATTGTTATTCCTCTATTATTCACTAACCCTGAAAGATATTATAAAACAGAAATCTTGCCAAGAAACAAAATACGATTAACGTTCATTTTCTCACTAAAATAATATAAACTAGTTATACAAAGAATAATAGAATTAGATCCAGACGGCTAATGAAGAGGGATCCTTTTATTCATTTCAAAGAACAAAACGGTTTTGTTAATTAATGTAATGTCTTGAAGTTGATTCAGGAATTCAACTAGACAAAAGATATAATAAAAAAATATAGGTTTACAAACTTAGAAGACAATGGGTAGAAGAACTGTCAGTACTATTTTAATTGATCACATTGTAATATAACGACAAAAAATTCAGCCACAAAAATTTTATTAAATCAAAAACCTACTTACACAACTTTCAGCAGTTGTACTTTCGACTATGATTTCTCCTGAAGGATTGTGGTAATGAAGTATACAATACTATTCAATACTTATAAGATTCAATACTTATTTCCTTTGTTTCATTTAGGTCCATGTTACCGAAACCGTGGCTAGAGCTAGTTGTAATATTATTTAAGAAACGACTAATACAATAAGCGTCTGCCTGCATAGTGGCTAGATAAAAAAATAACCTGTTATTTTATAGGCCTGCAATGAACCACCTTATATTTACCGTAACAATAACCTAATTGTGGATTACAGAAAGTGGGCATTTTGATGTCGCCAAATTATTTTTTCGTGTACCTTTCCATTAGGTGTCTTGTCCGGAATTTCCGGAGCTTTTCATCGAAAGGTTTTTCTTGCTGTCCACCTAACTGTGTCACTGAGGACAGATTGGGCCGCAGAACATGGGAAACAACTCTCTCGTTTGTATGTCGATTGGACTGTCCAATGTCTGTGGTAGCCTATAGATAGACATCTAGGGCTAACGCGAGCGTAATAACAGAAATTCGATCGATTTTTTAAATTGAAAAACTCTTTTCTCACTAAATATGTTTTTTTTTTTTTTTTTTTTTTTTTTTGTTTTTTTTTTCTAAGTATTTAGTTTAAAATTTTTGTTCATATGAATGAGTAATAGCCCAGCAATCAGTTGTCGTCACTATGCGACTGCTGGGCAAGAGTCTCCACGCAATAGGTGCTTGAGGATAGGCGACGCGGCGTCGCTGATGATAGTCAAGAAACAGGTGGGAAGATGACTTTGACACATACCACGAGAGCTGGTTCGAGGTTAAACGGGAAATTAATAGTGGCTAGAAGGATGAGGGGGAGACCTATGCCTAGCAGTGAGACAGAGTAGGATACCGAGAAAAAATAAAACAGCTCACACAAAAAGAGTTTGGCTCAATACACCCAAACATTACTATTATTTTAAATAGCTGTTCCCCGCGGTTTCACCCTCGCTGCTCAGCACCTGTTGGTTGTAGCGTGATGTTACATAGCCTATAGCCTTCCTCAAGAAATGGACTATCCAACACTAAAAGAATTTTCCAATTCCAACCAGTAGTCCCTGAGATTAGCGCGTTCAAACAAACAAACTCTTTAGCTTTATAATATTAGTATAGATTGAAACCAATTTTCAAATTAAAATCAAAAAAAGCAACTCCATTACTGTTAACAGAAAACATAACAAAAAATACTATATATAAAATCAGAATGTAACCTACAATTCAACCCTACATTTTACGGAAAGAATGGGCATAAATAAAAACCATGCCTTTGGGGCCACAAATGAAGGCAGTGTCAGGGTTACCCTCCACAAAAAAACTAAGTTTTTTTGCGGTTGATTTTCGTCAAATACTTAAGAAAATATACCAGTTTGGGAGTTTCGCAGCCGCATAACATATTTGGTGATTCAGTACGTGTTGAGATGTTTGGGAAAAGATGGATGTATAGAACGCGACATGGTTGAATGTGGGTGTACTTGCAAAAATTGTTCGGAATAAAATAGCGTGTGAATTCGATACATTGGCGTTTCAGTTTTCTCGTATTTGTCTCGAAAATAGAATTACCATTTGCGATATTGTTTTTGAGAATGCCAATTGAAAAAGTAGATAGAAATGTAGGTTTTGTAAAGGACTTTTTTGTTTTGAGATAAGGCATAAGTTTTCTATTATCGCCGACCTATTATTGTTAGTTATTTGTACTAATATTTATCTATACTAATATTATAAATAGGTAAGATTTGTTTGTTTGTTTGTAACGAATAGGCTCCGAAACTACTGGACCGATTTTAACCGTTGTTTCACCAATTGACAGCTACATTATTCCTGAGTAACATAGGCTATATAACATCACGCTACAACCCACGGGAGCGGAGCATTAACCAAAGACGTAACTTATGGTGGGCGAAATAAGCCACGCGGACGAAGCCGCGGGCAGACCGCTAGTTAATAATAAAGTTGGAGAGTATTTTTGTTTGTGTATTTGTTTAAACCCGCTGATATCTGGAAATTACAGTTGGATCGGAACACTTTTCTGTATATATTGTCCAGATTCATGAGGATAAGTATAGGCTATATAACTTAACGCCACGACACACGGGAGCGGAGCAGCAATGAAAAACGTGAAATAAACGGGTGAAAAAAAAAACCCGAGTGTAGTGGCGGGTAGAAGCTATTTGAATAATAATAAAAAATAATGTAATTTCGTTTCTATAATTCCAAAATTATTACAGTTGTTTGAGTTAAACGACTCTAAGATTTAGGTACATTAAAAAATAAAGACTAAAGTAACTTTCCAGGAATATTTTAAAACCTATAAAATGAAATGAATAATTACGCAGTTCTATTTCAGAATTCAAGTAAAATATAGAGTAGATAAAACTGAAAATCTTACTAAATGGTGCGAAAACGTTTTATAGTAAGTACCTTAGTATTTAATTTTAACGAGTAATATTCTGCATAAGCAATCATGGCCCAGTAGTTAAAGCACCGTCTCTCATGCATGAGGTTTCGGGTTTAATACCTGGCAAGTACCAATGTTACATTTTCAATGAAAATTCTCATTATGAGTTGACATTTTCAATGTTCATTTTGAATGAAGGAAAAACATTGTAAGGACACCTGGACTCATAATGACTATAAGTCTGAAATCGCCGATCCGCTTTGAGCAAGCGTAGTAATCAATGCTCGGGGGCACGGTATCGCTTTCGAACAACCCGCAGCCCCGGCAGGCATCGGCCCTCAGTGGCCCCTTCCAAGTTTGCTGACATCTCTTTGAGGCGCGCGTGGAACACGAACGCGCCGTTGATACGGTCTGTCGTTAGTAAACGTACGGACGGTGAGCTACGCATTGCTCACCGCCCACAGACCCGCGTCTACGGTGGCCGGGAGTCGTCTCGTGGCTCCCGACGCCCGGAGCGTCTACCGCGGCGGCATGTTAATAGGCTGGTATTATTATTTATTATAATAAAACGAATAGATAAAACTGGAAATAATAGGTACTTAATGTTGTGAAATCATTTTATGATGCCTACTTATACAATACTAGCTTCTGCCCGCGACATCGTTCGCGGCGATATTTTCATCCATGTAACGTCTTTGGTTACTGGCTCCCCTCCCGTGTAGTCCCGTAGTAGCGTGATATGATATAGCTTATGACAATCACAAAATTAAATAACGTGGCATTCTAAGGGTAAAATAATTTTTAAAATTAGTTCAGGGTATCTAAAGATTACGCCCATACAACCTTACAAACTCACAAACTTTAGCTGTTTATAATATTAGTTGGTATAGATTTAATTTCCACTCGTAATATTCTTCATATAACTATTACGCATATTTACTCACGCGTTCGCTAAAGATGAGAAATATTAAGAACGATTTTCGAATTTAATATTATGTACGAGCGAAAAATACGAGGACGACGCCATCTTCTTATAGAATTTACGAGATTAATTATTTTTGCCTGCTGTCTGCCGACACTGTTTTTATCACATGTTTTACTTAAATTTTCATATACAGTTTTTTTTTGTCATTGAAATATAATTTTTGATACCTTTGGAAAATACGATCTCGACAACTATAATTATTATTTAAATTATGGAAAAATGTAATGTGTACGTCTTAAAGAATTTAAAACGTACACATGTCATTACATTTTTCAAACATACCGCCGAACTGTGTACAACACTTGTACACAATGAACACTGTACACCACATTGGTACGTTGGTACGTTGGGCAGAGGTGTACACCTCTGCCTAATCCTCCGGGGAATACAAGCGTGATGGTATCTTAAGTGTACATTTTTCAATAATTGATATGGAAACTAGTTTCCATCTGTGACTTCACTAGCCTCAAAATTAATGTAATCCCATGGGAATCGTACATTTTACCGGAATAGCCTATCTACTATTCCAGACAATCATCTATGTATGTGCAAAATTTCATCCAGATGCATTCAACTGCCAGAAACATCACGTCAGAAGGCGTGATAGATAAATAAACATCCAACCATCAAAATTTTCCTATTTATAATAGTAATAAAATACAATAAAAATAACAGATTTAAAATGTAAAAAAAAAACTGTAATAGGCTAATAAAATGTGAAATATTATCAATTCATGTGTCTAGGTAGGTAGGTACGATACATAAATATAAGCCTCAATAGAAACGTGGTCTTCATACCCTACTTATACAGTATTAAAAAAATATTAATTAGGTACTATTAACTACAAAGAAGCCGCATTATTAATTCAAGACTTCAATATTAGTAGCAAGTCACGGAATTTTAAAGCAAGGATTTAAACGTTTACAAATTCAAGATTACGCAATATTTAATAAATAATATTTCAATTAAACTATAAATTACTGAAACTGTATCATCTGGTTATGATTTCTTATGATAAATTAGCTCATTTATTTTAATTTATTACCTACAGTCGTTGTCGTTAGAGACAAATAAAGAATTAATGGGTAAATAGGCACGTTAGGGTATAATTATCTTATTTCACTGTAAATTATTTACCTGTCAGACTAGGGTTTGCAAGGGTCATAATGACCCAGTTTAAGTTAAGGCGCCGAAAATCGGGCCAGTGCTGCAATGTGACTTATTGAACTAGGTACTTTCTTAGTTTATCTTGAACTTCATTGACATCGGTGAAGGAAAACATTGTGAGAAAACCTGGACTTGTAATTATTAATATAAGTCTCATAATCGCTTATCTACCTTGAGCAAGTGTGGTGATCAATGGTCGTGTTTTCTCTGTATGAGAAGAGGCTTTTGCAAAGCAGAGGGACAGTTATAGACTGTAAATATTAACTGTTACGTAGGGTTTTGCTGAAATTTGGCACACGTATTCATATTGATCTAGCTTAAGACGGGATAAGTTTAATTCCGTTTTAATATTCAGATCATTTCTGCCTACCCCCATGGGAAAAAGGCGTGAGTTTATGTATGTATGTATCATTTAAGACTTTGGCTTACTTTTGAAGTCTACGCAGACAAAGTCGAGGGTAGAAGCTAATATAACAATAAGAAAAAGAAACAAAAATCTGTTACGTACATTTTTGACGTCACCTCATCAAACCTTCTTTTTGCCCTTGACCCCAAAAAATAAGTGCAAACAAAATTTTTATAACCTTCTTGCTTCTCGGATTCTGAAATTCCCCGACAAGCTTGCTTTAAATTGAGGCGATTCCCCGGAGTCAGGACCTGTGCCAACATAACCAATAAACATAACATACCATCACGCCTGTATTCCCCAAAGGGTAAGGCAGAGATGTATACCTACCAATATACACCCACAGTTCGCCGGTATGTTTAGGTCCCATGTAATAAGGGGCGAGCCTACTGCCATTAACCGGGCACAAATCCTAACTCCTAGCTGCTACTGAGAATTTCATTGATAAACCCAATAACACTTTTTGCCTGACCTCTAGCGTTGTAGTCGCGTTTAGGACTACTAGGCTAACAAGGCAGTTACCAATAAAGTAAATAATAATTCTGAAAGCACAAACAAATCACTGAAAACATAAAGGGTTCTATCTCCAAAGACTTTCGTAGTTATGCTAAAAGCTATCATAAATTTTAGATAATTTTTACTGCGACTTCATAAATTGTTGCCACGGTAAAATGAGGTTACGTACAACGAAAATAAGGGCTACTATAAATTATGTGTTTAATGGCTTCCGCACCTTACCCATTAACTAACTAGGTATGATACATTGACACCGCAACGATTAATTAGAAATAAGAAAGTAACACTTATTTTAATTGATAAATATTGTCGCCATCTTGGATATTAGAGCAGTAGCAGTTTTATTTATCGTTTGACCGTGTATGATGACAAACCAAAATATGTCCAGCTTGCGTCTGTCACGCACGATCCCATGACAAACTTTAATTCGTTAATAAAACTCGTAAAACAACATCGATATAATTCCGAACTCACTACTATTTTGTAGGTATTAAAGGATAAATTCGTAGCTTGGCGTTGAGGGCACAGTTTTGCTTATTTGATGAGATCATGTGACGGTCAAAATGTTAAAAAAGTCATAGCCAAATACATATAAATAAAAATATTTTATGCACACATTTTCTTATGGCTAGTAACTGTATTGTTGTGTCTGATGATGTGACACCCCCATGCCTCGTTAAGCACGTAAAGACGTTGATCCTTTGCCTGATCTCCTCCCG
Source organism: Caradrina clavipalpis (assembly GCA_932526535.1). Classification (NCBI taxonomy): domain Eukaryota; kingdom Metazoa; phylum Arthropoda; class Insecta; order Lepidoptera; family Noctuidae; genus Caradrina; species Caradrina clavipalpis. Next base: position 2,580,296 of record OW052101.1, read on the forward strand.
GTCGTGTCGGATTGTCGTCCCATCGGGCTATGAAAATGGAGAAGAGGGAGTGTCCATTAAGATTGTTCGCTGTGACAGAACTTTGATCAAGAATATATGATTTAGACCGCCGTATAATAAAATATTTACGTATAGAAACACGATGACGTGTTAAGAGATATGTCATGGGAATATTATAGGCACCTTAAATTAACCAAAATACTACGACCAATTCAAAAAATCGTTCAATGAAGAGAGTTCTATTCATAGTCTGCGCCCAAAATAGGCTTAGTTACCTACATAAACAAAACCACGTCAAAATTTCTACTGATTCTCGAAGTAATTGTAATGATTTCGTATATTTATCGCTGATTCATTTAGAATCTATTTTAGGATTAGGTAAGTTTAGGATACATATTGAACTATTGGAATCGTTGGATACGGGCAGCGTAAGACCGGTCATTTTGGCAATCTTTAAGGAAGGCTTATGTCCAGCTGTGGATGTCGATCGGCAGATAATATTATGATGATGATGTGATTGAGCTGTTATTCCCGGATAGTAATGTAATGTAAGGTGTGAGTGCCATTGTGAAGAGAGGACGCCCTAGAAAGAACTACCCTGACCTTATTGCTGAGGTTCTTCAGAAAGGTCGGGTCTTTTTCTTTATTGTGTGGGCAGTAAGATCTAATGACCCTACACACCCTAGTGTCAGAGTTCCAATACCGCTTTAAGGGCCTCTGACATGATAACCGATGTCAGTGATGTCCAAGATAAGCTTAGAAAGTACATATGAATTAGAAAATGTCACATTGGTACTCCGGTGGGGAACTCACAACCTCGTGCATGAGAGGCAGGCGCCTTTATCACTGGGCCATCACGACTCTAGAAAGGTCGGGTGTGCAGTACTCGTAACCGGCGTGCTTGAACGAGGACGAGGCGAAAGTAGTATAATGTAAGGATTGTTGCAGGTGGCGTTCTGTGGTTGAAACCACAAACTCAGAGTTTATGTATGCATACATATGTATTTTAGGTATAACTTCTGGATGCATATAATCTGTTAATGCTGGATAGTAACGTAATATATTTGGCGCATTCAATTACATAGATGTTATTATTTGAATTAGTGAGAGATTGCGGGCGTTTCTCTGGCACAACTAAGCTCAAATATTTTTGGCAGCCATTACACCATGTAGGTTGCTAATCATGTCAATTCCGTGAAGGAAATACATGGGAGTGCAACAGAACGAAGGCCAACACAGATAAGAAATAACAGAATTTTCTTGGCAAACCGAATAGCAAGTTGTTTGTTATATTGAAACTCCAGTTGGAACAATGCCTGGGTTTATTAAAATTGTACTTTCTACTGGCCTTGTTGATAGTGGCATAAAAATTGTATATTTGATTGGAGTCTTGACTATGAATGAGGGCGTTCTACTGCAGATTTCTCTGTTTTAACTTGATATTTATTTGATTCTTTTTTTCATGTGCATGTTAATAGACTCCTCCAAAACGATTACATCGGTCTTAATGTTTTTTTTTTATGTGTTTAAGGCGTCTCTGCTCAGCTCTGTTAAAGCTGGTTGCCTATACAAGAAAGAAAACTTTATGAAACGACTTTTAATGAACCATTGTGCCCTATTAGCATATTGATAATTTATTTGATCAGTCAGAGCTAGAACAATAAGTATTATTTAAGTGTCTGTTGGTCTGTCTGTCTATATGTTCCAGCTGATCTTCGAAATGGCTGGACCGGTTTTAATGAGACTTTCACTGGCTGGGCTGCTTTTATCGGTATCCGATATTCAGGAGGACAAAGTCGCCAGCTTAACCTAGTTTCATAAAATAAAATCTGACGTTGAAAACTATTTTTATATCTTTCTTTTCTCTTTTCAAATTTTATTGTTAACGAGACCTAACTGTCCTACTTATACCACAAAGACAAAAGAGCAACGATACAAGAATAAGACAAAAAAGAAAAAAGAATTGGCAAACAAAGTGTAAGTTGCTGTTCGTTTTATTGAAACTTAACTTGGAAGGATGCCTAATTTTATTAGTTTGCAAGGCTCCAGTGTTTGATACATGACAACGTTTTATATATCTTCTTTAGTAATAAGATATAGCGGCTAATATTAATGGAGATAACCCAAGTACGCAGAAGTAGTAAAGTGCACAAGTGTGTGCGCAAATACAGATGCAGTATGTACCTCTTCATTCATAGTTCGATGGGACGGCAATCAACGCGACCGGGGTGGGATCAGGCGCAGGACAAACGGCTTCACTTACTTTCCGAGGCACGGGAGTGTTCCAACGCCAACTTCCAAACTCTAGGCTGCTACAGAGAAAATTGTGATAGAAAAACCCAAATCACTTTTTACCGCGACCAGGGAACCGAACCCAGTACCCTACGCTCAACGGTCGTACTTTTCCACCACAAGACTAACGGGGCAGTCATACATAATTAAAACTGATACAGAAAACATTCTATTCCAAATTAATTCCAATTCCAAAATCACTTTTTGGCCCGACCCGGGAATCGAAACCACAAGGCCAGCGGGGCAGTCTCTTTTAGTATTATCTCCTCAATGATATATGTACGTAGATATTCCACTTAATGACTAGGTCAATGGGATATTGCTTTCCGGAAACCGTATCTGTTGCCAGATTATAACGTTAGTTGCTTTTGTATCGGATGTGACGTAACAATGTATTTCGTATGCCATTATTATTTTATGGTTGAAAGTTGGATAAAGGTCATGGCTTAGCAAATAATGTGCCATTTAAGTTTGGTTTTTAATTTGTGTGCATTAGAGTTGATTTTATAATGGCAGGATTAAAAGGCGACGGCTTGCGGGCGGCGCGGCGGGCTGATAGTAAAAGGCTATTCTAGCGAGTGAAGATTAAAATCTTAATATTTTTTTTTGCTGTTTTGTTAAAGCTTTTATTCCAGTTAGACCATTTACAGGCACTTTTAAATTGTCAATGTTTGTTCTCTGTAAAGTTGAGTAAAGACAGTAGTTTGTAAAAGTAGCTAGGAGTCCGGATTGGCAAAAGGATGTTAAAAATTGGTATATTCATTCAAGTGTCAAGACTCGAGAAAGTTAGTAGTAATTCGAAGTTGGTTGGCCTTGTTTTATTTATGACTTTTACAAGCTTATTTTTAATTCACTACCAACCTTTCAGGGTGTAAAAGCACTCATTAATATGAACAACTTTTATCATAGGACCAACGCTAAAAAATAAAAATAAAAAACGGCTGTTACCTACAAAAATACTCTACCCCACGATCATAAAGACAAAGTCAAAGTTAAATGTAATTGAACGTCAATTACACGATAAAAAAATTATAATATTGAATCTAGTTGCCCATTCCAAAAGGTAGTTTCGTTTAAGGAAGAACGGACAAGAAACTTCATACTTACTCTTTTAAAAAATGTATTACAATAAGTAAAATAGTCACACTAATTCCATAAAAATAAACTAATGTCACGATCTATTAAAAATGTAAGTCATTCACAGTAGTCAAATGTAAGTGAATACGTACTCATTGCTGCAAATTAAGACATAATGTACGAAACAACTGCCCCCCTAGCCAAGTCACAAACGATAATCGTAAACGCTCGGTAGGTACCAATCGATTTTCAACTTAATGCCCAAGAGCCTTAAGTTGAAAATCTATTAAAGATTTCTAAGCGTTAGCGACTGGAACGAACGAAAACGCTATGCAATCTTCATTAGATCTTCAACTTAAAACCAAGCACATAAAGTTGAAGATCTATTAAAGCCTACTCAGCGTTTGCGTTTATCGTTTGTGACTTGGCTAGGGGGGCTGGTTCCATTATTTCCGAGATTTATTAATTACTTGCGAACTGCTCGCGACTTCGTCCGCGTGGCTTATTTCACTCGTGTTCAGTAACGTCTTTGGTTACTGCTTCGCTCCCGTGATACGTAGCGTGATGTCACATAGCATATGTTATTGAGGGATAATGTTGCATTCTAATATAATATTAGTGTAGATGTATTTGACTTAAAAGTCAGCTTGTATAATTGGTGAAATGTAGACGTACTATACGTCTATCTCTATCTACCCCCTTCAAAGACAACAGGCGTTATTATATATTACATTTGTTACACTTTTTTTCTACTGTATTATTCAGTGATATGGCTAATCATGATGTATTGCGTGTCACGGACAATATGTCACTGCGTGATGAATTGTTCATGTACGATTTATTTTATACGTTCCCGACTACACCTGTTTCGATTCTACTTATACGTAGATATGTAACGTGTACTGGAAATATCTTGGTTATATTGGTCTTGGTTTGGTTGGTGCTGCGTCCAGCAGTGCCGACGACGCAGCTCTATGTGTCCCGTCTACATCACACCACGAAGGTTGAGGGGATCGTGGAGTATGTACGAGCGAAGACCAGCTGGACCTTAAGGGTTGAGAAGTTGGAGTCGCGCCACAACACGAATTTCAATTCGTTTGTGGTGCGAGTTCCGACTCATTCACTTGAGACCTTCCTTAAGGATGAGTTTTGGCCGAAGGGTGTCGTGTTTCGGAGATTCCGCGGAAGGTTACGCAACACCACGCAGCGCGATACGACGCCGTAGTTTATGTTTGTTGTTTGTGTTTGTTTTTATAAATATGTATGTTAGTCTGTAAGGTATTTATGTTATGGGCCTTTGTTGCCTGAAATAAATGGTAATTATTATTATTATATTATATTTGAGAGTGTTTGTAAAGTATGGTATATCACTTAAACTTAGAAAAGAAACTACTTAACTGCCTCGTTAGCCTAGTGGTCCTGAACGCGACTGCTACGCTACCATTACCGGCGGACTGTGGATGTACATTGGTACACCTCTGCCTAACCCTTTGTTGACGGCAGGCGTAAAGGTATATGTTAAAAAAAACCAAGTGCCATTTGAACTCACACATGAAGCAAAAATCGGTTAAAATTCACGATTTGTGTATACCTTTCATTTTAAACTTTATTTTATTTTTATTATTTTGTTCTTATAGCAGTAATAGTACCACACACTCTGTTTTTTTCACACACTGTCAAAGTGTGCGCGTGGTTTTAACCAGACGGTTATTATTACGATTAAAAAGGCCTAGAAGAGGCATAGACAGACGACAAACCTATGAGCAAGAGCAATAGTTTAGAACCTTTGGGTAACGAACCATAGAAAGACTATTTTAGAGTGTTTAAGTTACCATAAAAAAAAATACCATCACGCCTGTATTCCCCGAAGAGTTAGGCAGAGGTGTACTAATGTACACCAACAGTTCGCCGGTATATTTAGGCCCCATATAATAGGGGGCGAGCCTATTGCCAATAACCGGGCACAAATCGTAACTCCGAGCTGCCATTAAGATTTTTTTAGAAAAACCCAATAACACTTTTTGCTCGACCTGGGTATCGAACCCAAGACCTCTAGCGTAACAGTCGTGCATAGGACCACTAGGCTAACGAGGCAGTTAAAGTTTTGGTAAGTAAACTTGAAGCACGTGTCTAGGTTAAATAGAATAATTAGAGAATTAATTATAAGTTAATAATAAGATTAGACTAAGGCATATCTAATTAGTTTCTGGCTCGGCCTTAGTCCCATGGCGCTAAAATGATTTATATATTAGTTCATATTTAAAGCTTTGCCTTTGTTTAGTTTTAGTTAAGTTTTTTCTTTGTAAGTTCGCTTGAAATTAGTTTAAAAAAGACTGGCATGAAATGTGTTCACAAGTGTCTTAAATTACAGACAAAAAGAAACTTTAAGCCGCCTTTCTTTAGCTACAAAACTCTTTTCAAGAATTTTCTCTACTCGACAATGTTCTTTTTTTAGACTATAATTTATCTTACGTATATGTATAGAGTTTAATTAAAATCGGTATATTCATTTCCAAGATTTTTTTAATTTTGTTATTGTCCTTTATTTATTTAAGGAATAAATAAAGGGCAATGTGCAGAAATGTATGGGAGCTGCATGGTCTACTTACTCAACAGTAATGTAACAAACGTCGTTGAAAAGGTTAGGTTAGGTTGGGGGGGGGAGGGGGGGGGGGGTTGGGTTGTGGTTGGGGTAGGTTATTATCCGTACTTCATTTTATTATATGGCCGTTAAGGTGTAGGTAATGGAGTTACAGAGATATTTCCTAAAACAAGTTAAACCAAATTATTATGCGGAAAAGAACAATGCCGAAGAAAAACAAGGTAAAATAATCAATTTATTATTAATTTATTCTTTATTTTTTTTATGCTGCATGAAAGAGCCCCTCGATTGAAGTACTCTCTGACCTCTGTTACGTCGGGCTTACTATGGGCAATCGACTCCTGTCGATTGGCTAATCCTTTCACAACGATGGCAAACTCTAATCTGCCCTACTAATAATCAGCATCTGCTTAGCCTTTTCACAACTATGTTGGGGTGGCCTTCCAATCTGCATGCAGCTGAATACCAGTGTTTTACATTTAGCGACTGGCTATCTGACCTCCATAACCCAGTTACTGGGCAACACGATACCTCTTGGTTAGACTGGTTGTCAGACTTCTTGGCTTCTGACTACCCGTAACATCTTCAAACATCTACGAATGACAGCCAGGACCAACAGCTTTACGTGTCAAAGTCAAGCAGTCCACAAAAAAAAATATAATCTATACATATAATAAAATCGTAGCGATGTCAAAACTGTACATTTAATATTTTTGGAAAAGAGTGATTGCAACGAGGTCGGGGAAAGATTCTAATGCCGAAAATATATTTTTTAAAATTTTTGTCTGTTTGTCTGTTTGTTTGTGAACGCATCACGCAAATACTGCCGGACAGATTCTGTTAAATTTTAGTATATATATTCCACATGGGCCAAATTTTGCCGTAGGCTATAAACTATCACGCTATCTGCTTTAGGGGATGAGTAATGTTGCATTATATTGTATTTTCCTACAGATTACGACGGGTTTTTGTAAAAAGACGAGAAACAATATAAGAATGCTTTAGATAGCTGAGGATTGAACTGCTGAAATATTTATTATCACGCTATACCTTCAAGGAGCTAAACAGTAAATCATGGCAAACTAGAAAGGCTATTTTAGAACACTTTCCATCGAAGCATGTGGTCTAATGGTTCGACAACCGCCTTCTGAGTCGTTGGGCTTGAGTTCGGTCCCCAATAAGTGTTTTACTTTTTGCGTTTTTTTTATTTTATCTTTGAATGATAGTGGACTTCCAAACAATAATAAAACAGAAGTAGGCATTTTTATACCATAACATTTATTTATTTATTAAAACTTTATGCACAAATGTAAAAAATACACTGTACAAAGGCGGACTTAATGCCTAACATTTAACTAGCTTATTTTTCCAAATCTTTTATTATTTAAAAAATTATGTCTATACATAGTCACAAATAAAACAGCATTGAAGTCAAAACTATTCATCGAAAGAAAGAAAACGAATAGGTGTGGGAACGAGTAGAGCGGGAAATATACGTACTGTAAAAGAATTTCTGTTGGTTTGACTCTTCAAAATTAATTTTGTCAAAATAGTCTTTAAATGTTGGGCCAACACATGGCTGTATATTATTACGCGAATTGAATTATTCTTTCTACAATGAAAAGGATAGCTACATTTTTACGAAACGTTTATTTTATGGTTGTTTATAAACCAAATAAATAATAATAACAAGTAGACTTCTTTGAAGGGGGCTGAACACAATTGGGTACAACGGCGTATTACAGGTGAACATTTTCAAAACATGATTTTCCACAAACATTGTTTTAGGCACTTTTTACATTACCAGCGTACTCTTGCGTTACATAAAATGCATATTCATGGATTTTATAGCTTTTGTGAATAGCGTCCTGCTCCATCTTGAGGCAAATCTGAGATCAACGAAGACGAAGGTCGCACAATATGTAAGATTTTTCTGCGGAAATGGCATCTTGCTACGGAACAGCTCAACAATAGTTGCTCCATGCAACGGCTGTGACTTTGCAAGAGCCATATCATACCATGTAGGTAAATCAGACCCACCACTACTTCTTTACCCGTACATCCCGAAATATTTGTGGTGGCATGGCCCTTGATATAAATTCAACACCTACTTTTTCATCGAAAAATCTTCCAAATGTTTGTGAAGATCTCCAAGCCGTTCTTTTACCAGTTTCTGTCTGTCTAGCACATTAGTTTTATCTTCGGTTGTAGAAGAGTATTTTGGAGAACAGTTACGCTGCACTAGCGGATCTGGCTTATCATCGCTGCTGTTGTTATCGTGTCGTCCCCTCTATATTACCAGGCACATCCCGTAGCAAAGATGCGGCAAATAAGGTTATCTTCGGTACTTTCTTTATCGCTCGGTTCTGGTGGTGTGACTGCCAAGTCGTACTCACCGACCCTGTCAGTATGTTTTAGACAGGCATGAACTGCTTCCTCTAGGTCATTGTAATGATAGGAAATGTTAAAACAGTTCGGACTCATTATTACAGAAACCTGGCAAAAAGTGCTATTGTTGTATGAATACGTCCGTTGTACTCAAATAGGTACTTTTCCAAGAACGATTTCTTTGCAGATATAAGTCGCAAGACGGTTGAGTAGGCTTTATTTTAAACGTAAATATGTAAATTATACAAACCACACCTACTTATAAGACAAAAAAGTCACACGCAAACCCAAAAAAAGGGAAAAGGTGTACCTACCTGTACTTATAAATGGTTAGACTACTGGATTTACCCATTTAAATGGCTATGATTTTGTAGCACTATCTATCTACTATTAAAATAAGTGAAAAAAGACAACCATAACTTAAAAATTGGACCACTACCCTCAATTATTTTACTTAATCTAAATGGGTTAAGGATGGGAAATAATCAAATGACTTCCTCCGCTCTGGGCGGAGCGCAAGGGAGTGTCTCACTGACTAAAACCCATCCGTGTTTCTCCTGATGCCCTTTGCGTTCCAAGGTCGCAGTAACTCTTTCAAACAAATTCCACAACCCTGGTAGGCACTGGCCCTACCGGGCCAGTGTCCCTTCCGCCAGAGCGGCAGAAATAATTTGATAACTTACTAGGCTTAAAAAATAGGGTTCGCAGCCCGTGGGCCTACCAACCTCGACACTTCACTTCATACAAGTGTTGGACGATTTATCTGCAAACGTTTTGTGTGCAACATTTTACTGTCTGGACTGAGTTACGCTACCAAAAAAGTGTACTTCTAAATAGCAAAACAGAAAAAAAAATGCAACTACAGAAAGTGTACCAAAATCAATTTCACCCATTTAAAATTCTTTAACAGTCATTTTTTGCCGTTGAATGTCTCACAGACTTCAAGTTCTTAGGATACATGTAGAATCATGCATCAATCATGTATCATGCATTGCATATAGATTTTCTTTTAATAGGTAGGTACTGTAAACAGAAGAATTATATTAGATTTAAAAATTACTTCTAAATGGAAATACATTATTTACATTACCGTCATTCTGCAAAAGATGTAGGGTAATTTGAGAGGTAAAACTTTGCTTGGCGTTTTCATAAGTCTTGCTCACTGTCCATAGTTTCTCCCAAAACCATTTTATTAATTTGGTTTTAACACGAAGCCCAGATTATCTTGGCAGTTGTTCTGATTACCAGATTCATTTCTACGGTCTCGATACTAGACCGATCTAAGCTACAGTGTGAGGTTGTTAAAGCAGTACCTATTAAAGATGCTTTTCAATGGTTCGAGAAAGAAAAACTAAGTAAATCACATCAAATAGTATTTTCGAAAGCCTATGGCTCCTTACGCCAAATATGTTTTAGTCCCAGGTATGGCGTAAGCCCATTGCTAACCGGGCACAAATCCAGACTCCAGGCGTCTACAGTCAAATTCCTAAAACCCACAAAAGTTATTCCTTAGCAACCATTCGACATCCTTGGAAGATTATGATGACATAGTATTCAATACTTAATTAGTTAAGTATCACTTAGGTCCACGTGAGCGAAGCCGCGGGCAACAGCTAGTTATTTAATATTTACATTTGGCGCTGATACGCTAAGAAGAAAATGAAGAACAGTACTTTCAAGTATTTTGCCTCAAGTAACTGCCTCGTTAGCCTAGTGATCCTAAGCACGTCTGCTACGCTAGAGGTCCTGGGTTCGATTTCCAGGTCGAGCAAAAACTGTTATTGGGTTTTTCTATGAAATTCTCAGTAGCAGCTCGGAGTTTGGATTTGTGCTCGGTTAATGGCAATAGGCTCGCCCCCTATTACATGGGACCTAAATATATCGACAAACTGTGGGTGTACATTGGTACACCTCTGCCTAACTCTTCGGGGAATACAGGCGTGATAGTATGTACTTTCAAGTAAAAATACAAGTTTTTCCGTCTAACCTTTCTATAAATTCAATCTCAACGCTGGGGCAAAAGTAAGTAGGTCACAGACGCGCCGTATGTCTTGCTTATGCAGTAATAGCTGTAAGATCATAATGAATCAGGAAATATTGACATGTTAGTTCCGCCTTCGTGACAATTTATTATCTGACGCCCCGCCCTCTAGTTTGCCTTGTAGATTTGTACAAAAATGTTATAATATATTGTTATTGTTTTGCCTCGGGTTTGTATTGTTGTTATTGTGTTAATAAATATATCTCATCTAATCTAATACAATAGGTATTTTAAAGAGAAAAGTTTTGCATTTTTGTTTTTAATGGATTAAGTCAAAAACTAATTAATCGATTTTAATGCTCATTATCGTATAGAAAGCTACATTATTAACGAGTAATGTAAGCTATATAAAATCACGCTACGACACACGGGAGCGGAGCAGTAATTAAATGTGTAACTTAAAGTTGGTGAAACCGCGGGGTTTTACAGGCTAGACTGATATATTTTACTAGTATTTGTAACTATGCTTTACCATTCTACGGTCCAAAAAACTTACTACATCTATTCAGTAAAAAGAGATTTTTAATGAATAGACGTAGTAAGCACGTAAAGCCGTTGGTCCCGGCTGTCATTCGTAGATCTTTGACAGTCGTGACGGATAGTCAGAAGCCAAGATGTCTGACAACCAGTCTAGCCAAGAAGTATCGTGTTGCCCAGTTACTGGGTTGTGGAGGTCAGATAGGCAGTCGCTCCATATAAAACAGTGGTATTCAGCTGCATCCGGTTAGGCTGGAAGCCGACCCCAACGCAGTTGGGAAAAGGCTAAGCAGATGATGATGATGTAGTAAGTTTTACAGAACTGACCGATCTTATGTAACTTTTAACAGTTAAAAATAAACAAAGCTCTAACCAATTGCCACTTCAGAATAACAGTAAAAAAACTCTGCATACACAAAAAGCATTTTCAGATTTCTGTTGATCCAAACTGTTACCAATCAGAAGTCACGATTCAGTTAAAACATTTCAACAATCCATTGTGACGGACGAGTACAAGCAAGTGATGCATCAAGTATTCTGTTCAACAATATTTATACGTTTATTTATACAAATAAAATTGAACTCTCTGTTTGTAATTTTAAAATACATAATACAATGCTTTTTTACTAAATACATATTAATGTTTACTACTGTAACTATGTGATGGAATCTAAGGTAACTAATTTAAGTCTCTCCAGTTAGAGCACCAATCTGTGTAACCTGCTTCCCGTAACATCGCTTGATTTCTCAGCAAGTTTTTTTTTATACCACTTAAGGTGGCAAGCTAGCTAACGGCCCGTCTGATGTTAAGCGGTCACCGCTGCCTATGGACACTTGCAACACCAGAGGCATCACTCGTGGGTTGACGACCCCGTAAAAACCTCAAAACTCTTTTCTTAAGTTATACATAAAGTCTTCCTTTTCCAGCGCCCCACGCTTCACAATCAAATATTACAATTAAAAGCACATAGTTTACCCTTCAGCGCAGAAATAGAGACAACTTGCACGATCTATAATTTATTTTTTGTTTTACGTGCATTTATAAAAGCGTGTTTTTTTCTGGTTCTTTGGCTAATCTTCCAAATGGTTGGACCGATTTTGACAAGTCTATCATTAGCTGACTGATTCTCCAGTGTTGCGGAATTTGTTCGAAAGAATGACTACGGCCCTGGAACACAAAGGGCATTAGGAGGAATATGGATGGGTTTTAATCAGTAACAGACTGACTCTCTCTCTCACTCCAGCCGGGGCGGAATAATAACACATATTCTGATGATTAACCATCCTTAAAAAAGACAGCTAATTTTATAAGATGTAACTTTTATTTTAGGAAAAAAATTAGGGTTCCACAAAAAAGGAAAGCACTGCCGCGGCGTTGATAACCTACGTATATATTCATGCGGACTAAGTCACGACCAAAAGCTAGTGTTTAACAAAAAATGTAATGAATATCTAAAAATCTAATATCCTAAGTCCTAAAGCCACTCCTTCAAATGTTTACGTAAACATGAGTACATAGGTACTGTTTTCAAAAGTCTCGTCCTATCCAAACAACTTATATTTAGGTTATACATTTTTTGTCCTAAATAAATAAAGCTGTTTTTTATATGGCAGTAATAGAGTGGGCACCGAGAATGTACCAGATTTGACCGGATTAATTACATCAAAAAAAAAAAACCATCACGCCTGTATTCCCCGAAGGGTTAGGCAGAGGTGTACCAATGTACACTCACAGTTCGCCGGTATATTTAGGTCCCATGTAATAGGGAGCCTATTGCCATTTACCGGGCACAAATCCAAACTCCGAGCTGCTACTGAGAATTTCATAGAAAAACCCAATAACACTTTTTGCTCGACCTGGGAATCGAACCCGGGACCCCTTGCTCAGCAGTCGCGCTTGCGACCACGAGACCAACGGGGCAGCCACGCGGATAAAGGCTCAGGGTTGGCAAGACTAGATAATACGATAAGTAGGTAGGTAGGTACCTCATTAGGTCCCATGTAATAGGGGGCGAGCCTATTGCCATTAACCGGGCACAAATCCAGACTCCGAGCTGCTACTGAGAATTTCATAGAAAAACCTAATAACACTTTTTGCTCGACCTGGGAATCGAAAACAGGACCCCTTGCACAGCAGTTGCACTTGCGACCACGAGACCAACGGGGCAGTCGGGGCCGGATTAATTCACCTGTTCATATTTATGTTACACAGCCAACGGGGGACAATCTGTAAATGTGTAAAAATGAAAATTTATTGCCGGCCACAATATCAGGTAGGCAGCTATGAAAAAAAATGAGCACTTTATAAAAATGAATGTCGGTCGGTATGATAAAAATTACTGGTTTGCGTAAATGGTAGTCTATTTGTATTATGATGTTAGGTGCCCTATTTTCCAGGTACCTACCTGTTTAATGTTTAAATAAAATTTTTTTATGTATTTTTTTAACAGGCCAGCTCTCTTCTTTATCGTGTGAGCAGTGAGGTCTAATAACCCTACACGCACTAGAATCAGAGTTTCTAAACCGCCTCAAAGGCCACAGGCCAGTGACCTGCGTATTCAGATGGTGAAGTAAAAAACATACATACACTCGAAAACATTGCCCTATTTCTGGCACAGTCGGGTAAAAGAAATATTTACCGATGTGTTCTGCATTCCGTCAAAGTCAAATTCTAATTATTTATTTCAATTACACCATTAAATCACTTTATAATGTAATTTACGAGAAAAAATAACTGAATCTAGTTGCCCTTCCAATAGATAGTTTCGTATGGAGAAGAAGATGCAAGAAACTCCATACTTAGTCTTATATAAGAATTATATAATCTTATTTTTTTTATATCTTATTTTTTTTCATTCATTTTAACAAGTCGACATTCCACCTGATGTTAAATGGTCACAGCTATCTTATCTGCAATACCAAAGGCCATGAAAATGGGTTGCGATCACAGAGACAAAGTTGAAATATCTCACGTGCCTGTAATTACACGTGCATACGCTGTTGATAAGGTAAATCTAAAAGGTAAAGCTACAATCCGTATGATCTATAAGGTAAAACTAACACATATTTGTTAACAAATCTTTGTATCAACCATCAATGGCGCGGATTGTGTTTTGGTAAAGAAGGAAAACAAACAACATTCAACCCTACTGAACTAATGTTCTTAGAAATGACTTAAATTACCTTACGAATTCTTTTTCCCGATTCTGTCAAAGAAAAACAAAGACCTTTTTTAATAATAATCATGTATTACATGTTTTGCTTGGATTGAAAGAAAACAATACAAGGCTATATATAATAGGTATCCAAAGCTGATTCAAATCATCATCATCATCATCTGCCTAGCCTTTTCCCAACTATGTTGGGGTCGGCTTCCAGTCGAACCGGATGCAGCTGAATATCAGTATTTTACATGGAGCGACTGCCTATCAGACCTCCACAACCCAGTATGGGTAATACGATACTCTTGGTGCAAAGCTGATTCAAATATTTACCGGAATTCGTTCGTAATTTCGAAACATGTTTTCTTAAAATATTATCATAATTATTTTAGTAGGCTTCATTTATCTATACAAATCAAAGTGAAGTGGTTATTTATAATGTTAAAATAACAGCATTTTATCATTTCTGTCTGTCTGTTCGTTCTGCCTAATCTCCAAAACGGCTGCACCAGTTTTGATAAGGCTTCCTTCCACTGACAGATAGTTAATGTTATAACGAGCAACTAAGGGTAATTTATTTTAGAAAAATAATTAGGGTTCAGCGCTAAAAATATTGAATCTCGTGATAACCGCCATTCACGCGAACGAAACCGCAGACATGAGTTAGTGCTGCGGGTTGTTCGAAAGAGATACCGCGCCCCCGGAACGCAAAGGGCACATGAAGGAACATAGATGGGTTTTAGTCAGTAAAAGTCTGACACTCCCTCCCGTCCCGCCCAGGGCGAGGGAAGATATTTGATGATTTCCCATCTGTAAAAAAAAGACATGAGTTAGTATGTATATAAACGAATAAACGATAATCAGAATAGTCTGATCTTATTATTACAGTGCCAGTTTATACAGTCAAACAAATATATCTAGGAACCAGAAGCGAGAGACCATCAAAAAAACCGTAATTACGGGATTCATCCCCAAAACACGTCTAGCCAAATACAGAAAAAAAAACGCCCTACAACAGCTCCCATCACAATTCTACTCGGGTTAAGCCCCTAGTTTGTCAACTAACCTTGAACCCCAGACCCACCGACCGACCGACCCACCGCCTGAGCACAAACTATTGGATGCATAATTCATGGGACAAAGGGGAGTGCCCAAATAAAAAAAAGTATGATTTTTACACAATTGTGATTACCTACGTGTGAATTGACGAAGTTGTATGGGAATAGTCATCCATCACGCCTGTATTAGCCGAAGGGCTAGGCAGAGGTGTACTAATGCACACCCACGGTTCGCCGGTATATTTAGGTCCCATGTTATAGGGAGCGAGCCTTATGTATGGGAATAGTTTGCCTCTTATTAACCTCATTATGATTGAAAGAATAATATAACTGGTGTAAAAAGACGCTTTCTGAAAGAAAGTTTCATGATTGCGATCGTTATTTTGTTCTGGTATCTTTTGGCTATGGAGATATTTAAGGTCAAGTTCTAATTTTTTTTACGAAACATAACATACCATTATGCCATTCCCCAAAGGTTTAGGCAGAGGTGTACTAATGTACACACAGAGTTTACCGGTATGATTTAGGTGCAATGTGATCGGGGGCGAGCCTATTGCCATTAACCAGGCACAAACCCTAACTCCGAGCTGCTACAGAGAATTTCATAGAAAAACCCAATAACACTTTTTGCTCGGCCTGGGATTCGATCCCAAGACCTCTAGGCTAACGAGACAGTTATATGTGAATAGACGAAGTTATATTTGAATAGTTTGCCTCTTATTAACCTCTTTACGATAGAAGGAATAATAAGAGGTGTAAAAAGACACTTTGAGAAGCTGAAACTTACATATTCTTCCCATTATTGGATTCATGAAGCTTTTGGTTGTGGAGATATATTCAAGGTCAAAGTTCTTAGCAATACCTGTTTGATGTGTTATAACTAAACCTTAATCCACAAGATCCTGGTACAGTTAAATGCACTTATAAACATATTGTTTTTCGTTCGTTCCTTTGCGCACTACTAAACTAGTGGTTTTTAATATCTCTATCCTTACTAATATTATAAATGCGAAAGTAACTTTGTCTGTCTGTCTGTCTCTTCTTCACGCTTAAACCACTGAACCGATTTCAATGAAATTTGGTATAGATATAGTCTGGGACCCGAGAAAGGACATAGGATAGTTTTCATCCCGGAAATCCCCCGGGAACGGGAACTATTAATCCACGCGGACGAAGTCGCGGGCAAAAGCTAGTATGGCATAAAACAAAGCTGCTTCCTGCTGTCTGTCTCTGTGTACGTCTAGATCTTTTAAACTCCGCTTTAGATTTAATGCACTTTATTTAATAGATAGAGTGATTCAAAAGGAAGGTTTAAACGTATATAACATCACGCAACGACAGACGCGAGCGGAGCAGTAACCTAACACGTAACTGAACGCGGGTGACAATGCGTGGTTTATAGCTAGACAAAATAAAAAAAAGCCATAGGAATAGTTAGTTTCTGGCTTAGTTTGATGGGCAATATGCGTGTCTAGTTAACAGCTATGTGATGTGTCTTTTCACACCCCGTAGAAATGTAGTAAATGGCTTTATGTTACGTTGGTATGTAGTTGCGCCATTCGTATAGTGACCGCAAGCATGAAATCTGCATGAAAAAAGAAAAAACTAGTTGCCCATTCCAAAAATTAGTGTCGTATCTATAGACAGATTTTGGCAAGCTTATCAAAGACAAAGCCAAACCATTTTATAACAACAAAAATGAGATGAAACATAATAATAAAAAAAAAAAAAACTAAAACTATATGGTATCGAAAATTCTTCCGCATCGCTGTCAATTAGAAAAATGGGCGAAAAAACTGGCGGCATTGCCATGCCAATTTTTTGGGCAAATTAAACCATTTACTGCAACTATTCAATTGTCAAGGATTCAATCAGAAAGTTGAAGCTAGTTGCTCGTTTCCAAAACATAGGTAGCTCACTATGGACAAGAACGAACAAGAAACTTGTCTCCGATCGACACGTAAGGATATTTTTACTTAGCAACTAGCCCTACTCTTCTAATCTTGGCTATACAATATTAATGGAATCTGTTTCATTCTCGACATCTAACTCACTTTCTCAAAACTCCTGAAATTCGGGAAGTGTCTGTCTAGTTTATTTATTATTTAATGCCGTACACTTTTCTATTAGCCCACGAATGTCACAAAGGGATGCTTTTACTTACTTCACTTATATACGGTGTAGTTTTGCGTTTGCGTTATATTTTTAGGAGGTTGTCATAAAAGACATTAGTAATAATCAAATAAAATGTTGACACCTGGTCAATAATTACTTAATAAATACTAGTTTTTATTTGACAGTATTTCAGAATATACACCTCTTTAAAAGACTCGCCCTGTTAAGAGCATGTATGCGGTAGGCAGTGTCGCGCGACTATATCACTGGGTGCGTACTGGTTCATTGCCTAAAACCAGCGGCAAGATGGCTAGATCGAATTCAAAAATCACGTACTAAAAAAAACCTAATTATTTTATTACTGATAATTGTTCAGATTCACTAGCATAGTTGCCTTCTTGAATTTGATAAGGACGCAGAATTCTTTTTTATCATGTAAGCAGTAAGGTCTAACGACCTCGCACACCCTAGTGTCAGAGTTTCTAAACCGCCTCAAGAGTCTCTGACATGGTTACCGATGTCAGATATGTCAAAGAAAAACTTAGAAAGCACATCCAAATTAGAAAAAGTCACATTGGTACTTGCCCGTGTCCAGTTTCGAACCCACAACTTCGTGCATGAGAGGCGGGCGTTTTAACCAATGGGTTATCACGACACTAAAGATCGAGGTGCAGAATTGCGCCGTGTGATAATTTTTCAACGCCATACTTTTCGAGATAAACTTTTGCTTTTTTTGAAGAATATCTGCCTAACCCTTCGGGGAATACGGGTGTGATGGTATGATGCTACAATGGTATCTGTGAGTGAGCGTTTTACATAGTTTGGTGTTAGTAGATACAAATAGAAGTCACAAACTATATGTTTTTGGGGATGAAAGTCTATAAATATGGATAAAGTTTAGTACAGGATCGTTTTTAAGTTATTCATAATTAATATTATTAACTGTTAAATTGTTAAAAATCTATAATATTGTGCTCACTAATGCTATCTTTGTTGTACATATAGTTAAATACAAAACTTATCGTAAAATAGTTGCAACCATCATCATCATATCAGCCGTAGGACGTCCACTGTTGGACATAGGCCGTCCCCATAGATTCCCAAAAGAACCAGTCGGAAGCGGCCTGCATCTAGCGTCTTCCTGCAGTTTTCAGGCTGACTGTCCACTTTGTAGGTGCCACCCGCTACCATTAACTGTATAGTATTGAAACCATACTTATATTTTTCCAAACTCGATTGAATTAAAATATTTTCCCAAACACGAAATCAGAATCCATTTAAATGAAAGTTCCATTTAATTTTATTCACCAAAATTTATAATACAAAGCACAGTATTATACGCAGCAGGGTTTCAGAGTATGGAATAAATGTGTAACATAACAGGGAGCCCTTGTTAGCTTAGGACCTCTTCGGTCGTAAGTACGGCAAACATCATAAGATGCCGCGTCAAATTCATCACACGCACACCACGCAACCTGAAAAATTTCAACAGACACTTCATACCAAAATTCAATATATACCATATCAATAAAACCAAATATATACCAAATAACTAATTTCTTCCTATTTCAAATATTAACTTTTTGTACACTCTCCTTCGGACTTGCGCTGTCTGTAGCCCCGCGTAGCCGTAGCATCAGTCGAGCTACGCCGGCCGCCCCGAACGCTACGCCGTAGCAGCATGACGCGCGCTACGATCTAATCACAAACGTGGTCGAACTTTTCCTAGGAAATTAAACTAGTTGAGTGAATATTGTGTACGTTATAGGAGTATGTATTGTGTATTTTAGTGTCAAAGTGTGTATTACAAGTGTGAGTGTACACTTGGGTATAATTATTATGATCGTTGGCCGCCGCTGTCCAATTTGCAGAAACAACAAACGATGACCTTTTCATTTTGCAGGTTAGTTGTGTTTTTAATTAATATGAGATGAGAGGGCACTTTCCATTGCCAGTTTTAATTTTTTTTTAGGTATATAAAAACTTATTACCTTGTGCGTCATTACGGATATTTCGTGAAGTTTTATAGGTCTATAAAAATTTTCGGAATACATTAACCGGAATTGGTGGACTGTGTGCGTAGTAAAGTTGATTTTGTATATTTTTATGTGTTATAAATCTGGCGAGATTGAAGTAAAACTTGTGAACATTGGAAACGAGAAAATTTGAACAAATATTTGAGGTCCCCATTTATTTTTCTTTGCGAATAAAACTCTTAGGTTTTGAGACTAAAAATTAGAATTAAGTTTTTCGTCTCGCAGATGTTTTACTTTATGTAAATTGTTTTAATTTAATTTAGTACTTCAAGTTAACGGTTTTCGTCCATATTTTTTTCATTAAAAATGTGTAGGCGGCCGCCTAGCCCTAGAGATTACTAGAAATTATGTAAATTTTAATATTCTAAAATAGATATTAATGTTACTCTGTGTATAATTAAAATGAAACTTAATTTTTCTGAGCTACCAAAAAAATAAATATATACCATCACGCCTGTATTCCCCAAAGGGTTAGGCAGAGATGTACCAGATACCGGGGTGGGGGGGTCTCCGGGGTGTGTGGTGTTTTCTGAGCTGATTTTGATAATTTCATCGTGCTGTTAATTTTAAAATAATTAATAAAAATTATAATTTATTTTTAAATGTTTGAATAAAGAACACGGTACTTGCAATGTGTAATGAACTCCAAGAAGAGCAAAACAAATTATAATAATTAATAAAAAATATAATTTACTTTTAAATATTTAAATAAAGAACACGGTACCAGCAATGTAATATGCGGCAAGAATTAATGTAATAAAGTCTCGAAAGGGCGGAAAAATGTTTCATGAAAATTGGAACAGATTTCAAAGAGAAAGGGGCATGAAAAATCTTTAATACCTAAATGTGATTTACGCTTAAGCTCATGAATATAAGGCAATCTTTACGAGACTGAAAAAGTATGCGTAATTTTTAAGGTCGGTATGAATTTCTTATAGGGATATTTGGCAAGAAGGTAGGTATAATATCCGGTAATATTCGGTTTTCATGCAATATGCAAATGGTGGGAGGGGGATATTGACGCGCAACATGTTACCATGGGTTCAGTACATGGTTTTAGAACCACATAGGAAAAATATTCTACGCTTATTAGAAAAAAAAGTGTTTCATACATTGTGACCTTGTAGGTGTTGCACTTTTGTATGGAACTGTTTCTTTTTTGGTAGGTTTTGAAAATTTTCAGCTCTTGGTGTCTAGAATTATACACTGAATTTCAGAGGAAAGTTTTCCCGTTGTTCAAGGGATGACCTAGCTAACGTAGAACAGGTTAAAATAAAACTAGAAAGTGTGTCGACCAAAGACATTTATTAAACAATGTATCATTAGGGTCATGAAACGGCGGAAAATCTTAATAGCGAGATTCAGGATTACGCGTTTTCAGTGCAACGCCATCTATCGACCGAAATATCAACTAAATTTACTTTGACGTTTAAAACAACTTCGAACATACCGCCCACCAAGGACCTATGTCCTTAAAATAACCGCCCACCGTGACAAACATAGTGAAAATACAAACAACAAGAATACAAAATCAGCCTAGGTGGGAAATTACTACACACATAAAAAACGAATATTTTTACATATATATGAACTGGCACTACCAAGTAATATAACTTGGTTCTAAATCTAACAAAACTGTTCTTAATAACTAAACAAACTAAACAACATGAATACATATTTTTCTAATCTGTGACAGGCAGAACACACAGTTTTGAAGTGGGTCTTTTTAAATAAGAATTTTTACATTTCAATGTAACCACTCGGGTGAGTTTATCACTGCCTGGGTGTTTTTCTACAACCTTACCAAGAAGCCACTTCGCGGGAGGTAAGTCATCTTCTTTCACCAAAACAACATCTCCTAATTCAGGTTCGGGTGTCTTATGAGTCCATTTATATCTATGGAGGAAATGTGTCAAGTACTCATTAGCCCATCTATGCCAAAAGTTTTGCAACATACCTTGGACTAAATGCCATCTTTTCAGGCTGCTGATAGGACTTGCATGATAATTTGTATCAGGCACGGTAAGTATTGGCTCTCCTATTAAAAAGTGACCAGGAGTCAATGGTGTGCACTCACCTGGATCTATACCAGATGCGACTGACAGCGGCCTGGAGTTTAGACACGCCTCAATCTGTGTCAGAAGAGTGGTCATCTCTTCAAAGGTAAGTGTAGAGTTACCTATGACTCGTTTTAAATGAAACTTTGTGGATTTTACTCCTGCCTCCCATAATCCGCCGAAATTGGGAGCATGTGCAGGAATAAAATGCCACGTTGTACCTATGAGAGCTAAGCTCTTCGCGATTTCCTCTGACAGGTTGGACTTTTGCGCTTTCAGTAAGTCTTCTAACTCTTTGGATGCTCCAATGAAGTTAGTGCCATTATCGCTCCATAAGTCTGTGCAATGGCCTCTACGAGATACAAACCGTCTGAAAGCGGCTAAAAATCCTTGAGAAGTTAAATCACTAACCATCTCTAAATGTATGGCTCGTGTTGCCATACATATAAATAAACATATGTACCCTTTATAAGACCTGTGTCCTCGTCCCTTTGACGTTCTAACCTGTATAGGGCCTGCGTAATCCACTCCACTGTGTAAGAATGCTCTGGACGGAGTTCCGCGAACTGATGGTAAAGAACCCATCATTTGAGTCTTCACAGTCGCACTATTTTTTATGCAAGGAACACATCGACGGACATGATGTTTAACTAGATTTTTAACGCCAATGATCCAGTATGCTGATCTTATGTAAGTTAGCATGAGCTGTGGTCCTCCATGTAATGTTTTAATGTGAGCATCTCTGATGATTAATTGTGTGAAATGAGATCGATGGGGTAATACAATTGGATGTTTTGTGTTCTCTTCTAGTTGAGCCTTTTGAAGTCTTCCACCTACTCTAATTATACCTTTCTCATCTATATACGGGTTAAGTGTTCTTATTTTGCTTTTTTTTGTCTTAACTTCGCCTTTTTGGTTTAATTCTGTGAACTCTACTTCAAACTCTTGCCTTTGACAATGCCGAATACAACAATTCAAAGCTTCATCGATCTCCCATTTACGTAAGTATTTAGTTCGATGGGTATCAATTTTATAATTAAGAAATCGTCTACAATATGCCACAATAGATAACAACTTAGAGAGAGAAGAATATCTGTCCCATATTGCATCATTGATAGATGAGCAATGTGTTACGATTGACCTTTCTAAATCGACTTCTAATTCTTTTGGTCTCAGGTAAGTTATATCTTTTCCATGTAGAATCTCTGGGCCTCGTAGCCATAGACTATTATCTATAAGTTCTACAGGTCGTATTCCTCTGGACGCGCAGTCAGCAGGGTTTTGACCTGAAGGTATGTGTGCCCATTGACATGCGTCTAACGTTGTAAGAATTTCAGAAACTCTGTTTGCTACGAAAGTTTTCCAATGACTTGGGTGTTTGTTTAACCACGCGAGTACGACAGTCGAATCTGTCCATGCCCGCAAGTTAGATTTGGGAATGTTTAAAACTTCTGCCATCTCCACAAGCAAACGTGTCACTAATACTGCGCCACACAATTCTAGACGCGGTATGCTTATTTGTTTTATAGGTGCTACTCGTGTTTTGGCCGCAACTAATGAAACATGAACGTTACCAGCGACGTCCACTCTACGTATATACACTGCTGCCGAATATGCCACTTTGGAAGCATCACAGAAGCCGTGCAAGTCTACTGTGGTATCGCTCGCCCTTGTTCCTAGCCATCTAGGAATTTTGAACCCCGTAAGTTGTGACAGCTCGTTACAGTAAGTATACCATTCATCCAATAATGGTTTTGGAATTTCTTCATCCCAGCTTATTCCCGCTAGCCACAGCTTTTGTATAAATACCTTTGCTGTAATTAACGCCGGTGCCAACCATCCTAATGGATCAAACAACCGTGATATATTAGAAATAACTGTTCTTTTTGTTTCAGGTCCTGTGGTCTTCGTAAGCTTCACCGAGTATTGAAAGATATCATCTCTACGGTTCCAGGTAAGTCCTAAAATCTTTATAACAGAGTCTATTTTAATTTCCAAATTTTGTTCTATGTCTTGTTCCTTTACTATGCGTTGTTCTTTATTTTCTAAATTAATTTCTTTTATTATCGTTTCGTCATTACTGGTCCATTTTTGCAATTGAAATCCACCTTTGCTTAGCAACATGTTAATTTCTTTAAATAATTTAATGCCTTCTTCTACTGTTTCGCAGCCACTCATCAGGTCATCCATATAAAAGTCTTCGAGAACCTTTTTTGCAGCTTCTGGAAATTGATCTCCTTCGTCAAGTGCTACCTGCTGAAGTGCCTTCACTGCTAAGTATGGGGCGGAAGCCGTTCCAAATGTGACAGTGAGCAGCTGGTATTCCTGCACCGCATCTTCCGGATTATCTCTCCACAAGATTCGCTGAAACACCGCATCATCTTCATGGACTCGCACTTGGCGATACATTTTTACAATGTCAGCCGCTAAGCAAATAGGATGTACTCTCCATCGAATAATTAAATGTCGTAACTCCGGTTGTAATGGTGGACCAATCAGTAATGTGTCGTTCAAGGATATGCCATTTACACCCTTACACGACGCATCGAAAACGACTCTGACCTTTGTGGTAGTCTTGTCCTCTCTTATGACCGCATGATGGGGAAGATAAACAGATTCAGCCTGCTTATCATCATTCTCTGGAACAGGAATCATGTGACCTAACTGTAAATACTCTTTTATAACATCTGTATATCTTATCTTCATTTCTTTATTTTTATTTAACTTTCTTTCTAATGACTTTAATCTATTTTCAGCTATCTCTCGAAATCTACCATATTTACATGCAGGATCAACTTCGCGAAAAGGTAATCGGACTACGTAACGCCCATCAGGTGATCTACGCGTTGAACTATTAAAATATTCTTCACATTTCTGTTGTTCTTCAGTTAACATTTTTTGTGAAATTGAAGAATGATCTGACTCTAATTCCCAGAACCTTTTCAGAACTTCGTCCTCATTGACGGTAGCATTCATGACTGCAAGTTTAGTTTCTGAATTATCCGTTTGTTTATTAGATACCGAACCAGACAGTATCCAGCCGAGAGAGGTGCATTGAGCTACTGGAGTACCGGTAGATCCTTTCAAAAGTCCTTGTTGTATGATCTGACAGTAAATTTCAGCACCTAACAAAATATGAATTTTATTAGGCCTGTTGTACTCAGGATCAGCTAGTGTAATCGTATGCAAATCCAGCTCTTGCAACCCACTTATTTTCGTTACTGGAAGAAGAGTGGTTATCGATTTAAGTACATACGCTCTAACTACGATTTCAAAAGTCGGATCTACTCTTGATTGAATCTTCAAAGATACTACTGACTTTGAGGTGATGGTGCTATCTCCACCAACACCTGAAATAATACCATTTGCGTAAACCTTTTTCAGGCCTAACGTTTGTACTGTGGCCTCTGTGATAAAAGAAGCCTGTGAGCCTTGGTCAATCAAGGCTCTGATGACCTGTTTGCCTCCGTTTTTCGACTCAGCATTGATTAGCGCGGTGGCTAACAATACTTGACTACTATTTCCTGAAGAAAAACATGAGACAATTGGTGAACTATCATTTGATGACCCCGCCACTGGTGGCGACGGGTTGACCTTTGTGACCTGATCATCTCCATTATTTTGTGCAACCGTAGTTGCTGAGCTGTTGGTTGGGTGAAGAAGTGAGTGATGACGACGATTACAAACACGACAATTAGTGGTTTTTTGGCATTGTTTTACCGAATGATTACTACCTAAGCAGTTAAAACACATGTATTTTTTTATAACAAAGTCATACCTTTTGTCATAATCAATTTTTGCAAACTTTTTGCAAAAACATAACTTGTGATCTTCTGAACAATATTCACATGCAAAAGCTTGATTTGAAACATGAAACACGTTTGGTTTATTGTAGTGACCTTTGTTTTGTGTAGTGGGCTGAATAAAAGATTTTGATTTGGGCTCAATGAACTCTAATGCTCGAAAACGGCTTTCTAAAAATCTCGAAAACTGACTAAAAGTTGGCAACTTGTTCGAGTTATCACTCGTGACATGTAGTTCCCATTGCTTCCTCGTATCTGGATCTAATTTATACGCAACAATGTGAATAATAATAATGTCCCATGAGCTCACATCAATATCTAAATTCTTCAACGCATGTAAACACTCCGTTGTAGTATCCAACAACTCTTTTATTGTTGTGGCGGACTCAACATTTGAACTACGTTGGCTAAATAGTCTTTTCAAAATACAATTAGATAAGTATCGTTTGTTATTGTATCGAGATTCTAACTGTGACCAGCACTGACTATAATTAGCTGATGTTATAGGTACAAACTTAATCAATTGTTCTGCTTCTCCTGTAAGATGAGCCTTTAAATAATGTAACTTTTGTACTGAATCTAAAGATTGGTTACTATGCACCAAAGAAATAAATAAGTCGCGAAAAGATGTCCACTCAGAATATTTCCCGGAAAAAGTAGGAATAGTTATTTTAGGTAATCTTACAGAAGTACCAGATGACATAGGTACAGAACCTTCTTGAGTGTGTTTACAAACTGATGCTTCCTTAACTGGAGCGGGATAGCTACGTAATGCGATCTTTAGTTCCGACTTATAACAAATGTAAATTTCCTCTGTAGCCTCATAAACCTCACTCACAATACATTGTAATGATTTTACAGTTGCACTATCTAATTGTAATATCTCGAAGTGATTTTTACTAAATGCTTCCCAATCTCGTTCCAACTTCTCTAATCTTGCATCAATGTATTGATAAGAGAAACGCTCCTTAGGTGTCTTCTTAAAATTAGATCTTGACTGCTCAATAATAGCCTTTATATTCCTTTGCAAATTGCCGTATTTTTCCATTTTTGAAGGAAAATGAACTTAGTGAAATCTGCAACACTTTGTCTTCTAATCGAAAAATCTTGAAATTTTTACGAGTGTTTGACAAAACTTAGCTTTAAGCGAAATCGAGCGTAGATTCCACGTTCCGTCGTTTTTTCGCTTACAATTCTAAGTCCCTAACTTTTATGCTCTGATTTTTCTAAGTCCAAAATTCATGCATAAAACGACAAAGTTAATGGAATGTGCAGAATTTGCAACGTATTTGAACTCTTCTTCACTGATAATAAAACACAAAATGTACTCACAGTTGATCTTCGTCACTCAAACACACAATATTTCACCTGTCCTCCGTACCCGACACGCTGCACGCCTCCACGGACGTCAGATGCGCTGCTGCTGCCGGTGATCTGCTGTGCTTCCTGAGGACTTCCTCCTCCAGGAAACTCTTCCAACACCACTGAGTTGCAAGCCACAACCCCTTCAGTGTTCCCTAACAACTGCCGCGGTGTACTAAGGCAAAAACTTCACCGCCACAGTTACTCCCTAGCTAGTTCGAATATTATAATTCGACTCGACCGGACCAAAATGTTCGAGGGATGACCTAGCTAACGTAGAACAGGTTAAAATAAAACTAGAAAGTGTGTCGACCAAAGACATTTATTAAACAATGTATCATTAGGGTCATGAAACGGCGGAAAATCTTAATAGCGAGATTCAGGATTACGCGTTTTCAGTGCAACGCCATCTATCGACCGAAATATCAACTAAATTTACTTTGACGTTTAAAACAACTTCGAACACCCGTCGATGTCCGTTCCTCAGCGTATGGAAGACTGGCTAATAGGGAAGTAAGGTTTCAGTATTGGACTTAAAATTATATTCTAGTGATGATGATTCAGATGTTGTAGTACCTCATCATCTGCTTAACCTTTTCCCAACTATGTTGGGGTCGGCTTCCAGTCTAACCGGATGCAGCTGAATACCAGTGTTTTACATGAAGCGACTGCCTATCTGACCTCCACAATCCAGTCACTGGGCAACACTATACCCCTTGGTTAGACTGGTTGTCAGACTTCTTGGCTTCTGACTATCCGTAACGACTGATGAGATGTTGTAGTACCTACAAGTAAATATAAGCATATTACTATTGGGGTACTTACTTTATAGTACATACTATTTCCATGCATAGAAGTAAATGTCAAATTCCAGTGTATGTATCTGTGACAAAGACCTAACGTTCTAATTTCAAAAAGTGACACACACAGAAATTTAGTTCACCGTATGTAGCTTTTTGAAATTAGAATGGTATTGGCGGCTTGTTCATTGACATAACCAATCACGGAATACTGCATAGATAAATCCTAATGAGCAATGCTCTGTATTTGGTTGTACAGTCAGCAACAAAAGTCCTTCCTTTTACATAGCATTTAAATAGACATGAAATAACACAATTCACTGTTATTTTAGGCAATACTTGACAGTTCATTTTCTCTTAATTTTAGATCCATTTTGTCTTTTATTTGATATTGTGCTTAATTATAAGGATTTCAAAACCTGAAATGTTAATCTACTTTTGTTGCTGACTGCACCAGTGATAACTAATGATTTAAGAGAATGCTTTGGCGAATCCCGCAGCTATAACGATCCTGCTCAATGGTCCTGTGATAGGACCCATCTCATGCTCAATATTTTTTATCAAAGGGTTTTACTCGACAAAAGGTATATATTGTATACTAGCTATGTCCCGTGTTGTCACTCGCGTTCAGTTACAAGGCACTTTTGAAAGTCAAATACAAAATGAAAATGGATTCTAGTTGCTCCTTTTATAGTTTGGTATGGAAAAGAATGAACAAGAAACTTTAAACTTACTGTTTCAAAATAAATGTTTTACAATATTTTGTATTCAGGGTTACCATAAATACAATGTAATTAGTATAAAAAAGTACTATCATAAGTAAAGACAAATGAAGTAATGACGGCTAAATTACATGTAAAGAAATATATTGTTCATACTAATCTTATAGTAAGTAAATAATTACCTTATACTATAAACTTTTGTTTACATAATATATTATATAAACTATATATTTTATCTTACTTTTATCAGTAAACATACTGCCTAGTAAATATTTCGTTAGCTTAACCATAATAACAACCCATCAGCCAGATTAATCATTACATAATCAACTTTAAACTTCATCATTAATGGCTTTTGCAGTGTAGAGACTCCATAATTAGGCCAATATCATTAGTTACTATGATATACTAACAAACGTTGCAGATTATTCAAATAATTATATGACATTTAAAATCGAATAAACATTTTTTTTTCTAAGGCACAATATCATCATAATATTATTATGGCTTATTCTGCTCTCGAGAGAGCGGAAGGGAGTGTCAGACTCTTACTGACTAAAACCTATCCGTGTTCCTACTAATACCCTTCGCGATCCAGGGCCGCGATGACTCTTTCAAACAAATTCCGCAACCCTGCCAGGCACTGGCCCTAGCGGACTCCGTCTCACATTCAAAAACTGTCGATTAGTGAAAAGGTGTTATTGGGTTTTTCTATGAAATTCTCAGTAGCAACTCGGAGTTAGGATTTGTGCCCGATTAATGATAATAAGCTCGTACCCTATTATATGGGACTTAAACATACCAGCAAACTGTGGCTGTACACTGGCACACTTCTGTCTAACCCTTTGGGAAATACAGGCGTGGCGGTATGTTGTTGTAAAATTGAATTGACATTCAAAAACGGCTGTCAATTAGTAAAAATCTATTACTATAATGTCAAAAAATTAAACATAAACAAAACACAATTTATGCGAGACAGTTTCCACCGTAAGCGATGACATAACTTGCCCCCAGACACCACTTATCACGGGGTGAAAACACCCCCTTATCAAGCAAAGTAGGCACTGTGACCGCGGTACACTGATGACATTCAATTCATCTCCTCCTACTCATCCCTGAGGAGTTCTCGTGATAACAACCTGCCTGTAGGAGATAGGATACTCTTAGGATATTAGAAAAATAAGGACCTATTTGTCAAAAGGTGGGGTGTAAAAGGGACTAAACTAAATATTTGTGTAGTCAGCAGAAAAAAAATAGATTTGCATTTCAGATTTGGTAATCGTTATGATTGAGCAGAATACATCAAAGGAAATGCGAAATGGATCTAAAGTTGAGATGAAAAAAAATGAATTGAATAGAAGCGGATTGTGTTATTTCGTGTCTATTTAAATGCCATTTTAATCTTACATTGTTGTGTCCATTTAAGTTTTGTTGCTGACCCTACCCTCTTCATTAACCAATATTTAAATTAAAAGTTAAAGATATCAAAGAAAACGTTAATATAGTGAGTCAAGAGCTTACTCATGGCTGCGGGTTGTTCGAAAGAGATACCGCGCCCCCGGAACGCAAAGGGCACATGAAGGAACATAGACGGGTTTTAGTCAGTAAAAGTCTGACACTCCCTCCCGCCCCGCCCAGGGCGGGGGAAGTTATTTGATGATTTCCCGTCTATAAAAAAAAAAGAGCTTACTCATCTCGAATAAAAAATTGAAAAAGTCTTTTGTTTTTTAAATAACACTAAAAAAGTTCTCCAGTATCGTAGATGCGTTTACAAACATAAACAATGTCACATACACATCCAGTCAGACCCGGAACAACTACCTGCAGGTATATTTGTTCTGCGCTGGAATCGAACCCGCAACACTCAGCGATATAGTGTAAGGGGTGATATGTGTTAAAAGGGGTTGAATTGTGACAGCTAAAGGGGATGAATTGTGACAGCTAGAAAGGGGTGAGCAGAAAAGAAACGCGTGTTTGTTGGCATTTCAACGGTATTTGTGGGACGGCGTCGGTCGCATCTGCGTGGGGGTATTGCAGATGTCTATAGGTTTTTTTTTTTTAAGATGGGAAATCAAAAAACCATCTATGTTCCTTCGTGTGCCCTTTGCGTTCCGGGAGGCTGCGGTGACTACTTCACATTAAGTGGGCTGTCGGATTGTTTGTCATGCATTGACATAAAAAATCTTGATGCGCCTATGTGAACAGAGTTAATTCTTCTAAGTCAAAGATATTCCTTGTAATAGTATCTCATTTTTTTTATTTTTAAGTTTATTGGTAATTGGATTACCATTTTACCGCAGTATTCAAACCTAAAGAATAGCGTTCGTAAATCGAATTGCAGAACTGCCGATGTATTCTGTTTAACCTTTCTCGAATTAAAGTGAAGTGAGCTTAAGGTGGGTTGTATCGAACTGACAAAGTGAAAATGAAATAATATTGTTTTAAGAGACAGTGATAGGCTCCTAGGAACTATATATATACAAAAAAAAACTAAAGTCTCATTCACAAAAATAACTAAGTACCTATTTACCGGACGAAAAAATCTGTTGACGAAAAGTCCCACCAAAAAAAAATAGAATACAATTCATCACTTCTTCACCTCCCAAAGGATAGCCCTTTGGGAGGTGAAGAATTGAAGAAGAATTCACGACAATCCCTTACATAAAACAAGACAAACACTTTACTACATATTTCTTATTTTTAAAAAGATACGATAAACGGATATCTTTTTAAAAAGATATCCGTTTCTCAGCGATACTCTGTAATAAAGAACACGCTTGCGTTATGAAATTTTCTATAGACATTAGTATTCTTTTGTCGTACTGTCAAGGACAAAAATGTAATAGTGTCAGATATCTAGTGTTGCTGTGAAAGGCTCGTGTTTTTGTCACAATTTGTCGTGTTTTTGATGAGTGACAGGTACAGTCGTGATGAAAAGGTGACACCGTTTCTGGGCGCGTGCTGTGTTTTATTTGACGGCGACTGTCGTGTGTAATTTGATGCCTGTAAGGGTTCCGTGTTTGAAGGATGTCAACACCAACGGGACTTTATTACTGGGTTTTGTAATCAAAGGATGCGAACGGGACCCTAGTCGAAAGTCTTGGCGGTCCGTCCAACTGTCTGTCAGCAGGCTGTATCTCATGAACTGTAATAGGTAGAGAGTGGAAATTTTCACAGAGTGTGTATTTATATTGCCGTAATAATACCTAACATTGAAGGTAAAATATATAAAAGTCCCCACCTAGAAACATGTAATTTTGTATGCAGTGTTAAGAAAGTAAGTACCTACTTCTTTTTATAAATAACTAGCTTTTGCCCGCGACTTCGTCCGCGTGGATTAATAGTCCCCGTTCCCAAGGGAATTTCCGGGATAAAAACTATCCTATGTCCTTTCTCGGGTCCCAGACTATATCTCTACCAAATTTCATTGAAATCGGTTCAGTGGTTTAGGCGTGAAGAAGAGACAGACAGACAGACAGACAGAGTTACTTCCGCATTTATAATATTAGTACGGATTTGTGATAGCCGTGAAAACTTGTATTTGTAACACAATTTGGATTACTATTTCATTAAGTGTACACACAAAAGTAAGTAGTAGTTAAATATTGTACGGTATAATATCCCATCTTGAGGTTTAAACAAAACCCATAACAAATTTCATAAAAATCGGTTTAGAGTATAGCCATGAATGCGTACACTACAGACAGGCAAACAGAGTGACATTCGCATTTATATAATTAGTAAGGATTCTATTTATTTTCATCATATTCAGTTACCTACTACCAGTGAAGTGAGAATCGTGTTCAATTACCTGTGTAGATTATAATTAGACATTTCTCAGAACATCAATTAGCTTTTGAAGGCATTAATTACGGTTTTATTTTTCAATGTTTCCGACAAATGTGATTAAAAGTTCATTTTACGTGATGTAGCCATTTTATTACGGAACTGAATATTTTGATACTACCTTTTAAATTCTGTAAATATGAGCGTTATCATCGTGTAGGAGTTTATTTTATTTATTTATTTACACACACACACACACACACAATAACAACTATTTTACAGTAAAAACTCCCTCGACTGCCTCGTTGGTCTAGTGGTCCTGAGCACGACTGCTACGCTAGAGGTCCTAGGTTCGATTCCCAGGTCGAGCAAAAAGTTTTATTGGGTTTTTCTACGAAATTCTCAGTAGCAGCTCGGAGTCTGGATTTGTGCCCGGTTAATGGCAATAGGCTCGCCCCTTATTACATGGGACCTAAATATACCGGCGAACTGTGGGTGTACATTGGTACACCTCTGCCTAACCCTTCGGGAAATACAGGCGTGATAGTATATTTATTTATTTATTACAGTAAAAACTAAAGCGATGCTATATGTATCGTTCACTTACTTATGTATAGTCAAAATAAAAAATATAAAAATTGACTTAATGATAATTATACAACTATAATCTCTCTTAAATTATATGTACAGCTTGGAATAATTTCAGCTGATAATAGCGGCAAATATTATAATAATAAAATCAGCCTTATGTTGTCCCACTGCAGGGCAAATGCCTCTTCTCATACAGAGAAGGTGCGAGCATTGATCACCACGCTTTCTCGAGACGGATTGGCGATGTTAGACTTGTACTAATTAAGGACCCAAGTTACATCATGATGTTTTATTTACAACGAAAAAAAGTCAAGGCTGAAACATTTATCCAAAAAGCAATTAAAAAAAAACAACATTCTCGAGTCAAAGAGAAGTGCTTGCACCGTGAAATTTTAATGATTGTTTTTCAGTAGCGTGACAATTTTCGTATTGGTAGTAAGAATAAATATTTTATTTAAACGTACGGTACTATAAAAAAAACATCATAAAATTAAATCATCGTTTCGAGGTCACTTTCGTTTTTTTTTATTAAGTAATGTTATGTTGTTGTTGTTGTTTATAATGTGTATAATTTTTTTGGTTTTTATTAAAAAAAACAAAACAAAAACCTCTTATTTACCGTAATCTATATTTCGATTGTACTACGAAGAGCAAATCTTTAGAGACAACTAGGGATTAAAATTTCAGTATGTTTAAAGTAATATAGGTACAAATCGTCAATTGAAATTAAATCTTATTATTTGAACTAATTTAAGTAAGTACTTGTCGTTAAATGAAAAAAAAACCTTTTTTAAAGATAATTTAGAACATTATGTTCCATCAAACACTCTTACACTTACTATTACCGTCTTAATTAATACCTGTCGGTAAAATATAGGAATCGACCACAGCATTTCAATAAGACAGAACGATTTAGGATCCAGCGTAGTGTCGCATTTCTCCAATTCGTAGAACACTAAAGTGTTCCACCATTGCCAACCGTCACTAACCATCCCGATTTGAATTTCGAACACTGATATAATCTTCCATTGGATTCCGGACTGAAGTATGGAATCCCGCATTCGTAAAATTGATGCAATCCCATTGGATAACAACCTTTGTTTGGTATTTTTTTTAACAATTAATCATTCGAACGATTTAAAATTTAAATGTTTCATATTTATTATATTACAGGTGAGATTTTCAAATTGAGTGTTCGATTTTTAAATAAATAGTTTGCATTGGATAGTTTGTGCTTGAATTTTAAATCTAGGCTTAATTATATCGAATGAGCCCATCATATATCGTTTGATTATATTCATATAAGTTCTTATGACAGTTCGAGTTAAACAGAGCCTTTCAGACGGCAATGAACGTGGCCACCTATTGGGCCCGAGTAGTTTATACAGGAAACATTTTTAACCAGTGCGTAAATTTTGTCATTTTAAACTTCAACACGTTTTATTAAACACGTATATTTTATTTTGATATGTCTTAGTACTAAAAAAAAAAAGTTATCGCTTACGAAACATGTTTACTTAAAAACCATAATTTATTGTCACTCGGCGCTAGCGCATTCCCCACCCCCTCGCCCCAGCCATGCGCCCGGGCGGCGGCCGCGAGTTTTCATTGATAGTATGGCGAATAAATTATGTCCATGTTTTTCTTATTTCAAACTCGGATAAGGATGTTTTTTTTTTAATTTTTTTTTTAACTAAACACGGAAATGTGTTCTATTACTAACACTGAACTACCAAAAAAAAAATTACGCACTAGTTAAAAACTTTTCCTGTATAACTACAAATATCTCATCGATACGAAAAGAAGAAGAAGTTCTTATGACACTCAAATCTATTTGTTGTGCCTATTCTATTATGTCGAGAAAATTTGCACCCTGTTTCTCATTCATCCACACACAAAACACGAACTAAGAGAAATAGTATGTATGCAGTGTAACTTGTTATTCAAAATAGACGTAAATGACAAGCGAAGTAAAATAAATTTCAAGAATCTCGTATACAAGGGAACATGCAGTAACTGCCCCTCTGTCGGTCCTTACGACACCCACGGGAGACGCTTCAGTGATCCCATTCTCAACGCGGAACAAAACGGCTTGTAACTGGTGTTACGGAACCCAAAAAACGTAAGCAATCCTAGTTTATGCCGCGGGAAATAAACACATTTTCGGGATGAAAATATCTGAAAAATCTAGGGCACCTTAACTAAAAGTCTTTCTGACATTTTCTTCTTGCGCAGTCCCTAAACGATTGCGTGCTCTTTGCAAAAGTAGCCTGGTCATGTTTTAGTCATTAAGTGATATAACTTGATGTTTATAGATTGGATAGGGACACTAAGATCTAGGTTCCGTCATATAACTTAATTTCAAAATGACACTATAAGCTAGTTGAATTTATAGGAATATTTTTTTACGAGGCAAGGCAAAACGTGGCTTAGCTAGGCGAGAAATAAAATCACACTGACTCTTTCATAAAGATGTATCACACCGACGCACAAGCGCTAGCAAACGCCGATTTGTTTATCCATTTTGCAGACATAAATACTCTATTTGTGCAGCAACATAATCCAATATTGTTTGAATAAATATTTCAATTCTCGCCTCGCATATCCTCGCACAACTCATCATTCATACATACTCGTCATTCACACTTAAAATTGGTGAGACGTAAATTCAAAAATTAATTGTTCCTACAACATTGAACTACATTTCTGCATAAAAAATATATTTATTATTTATACAAATTGTAATTCTCGCCCATTCTCTCCTCTCCTCGCCCCCAAACCAACATAACATTTCTTCATAAAAGCCTAAACCTAACATAATTACAGCACACTCTCATTGGCCTACACGCCTAATTAATTGTTCGTTCGGTTCGTTTCTGAATGTAAACTCGGCAGAATTAGTACCATGTTTGATTTGATAGCTACCAATATAATGATTGCTTTGCCTACTGAACCGTTGTGAACTTCAACGGGTTTCCGCTTCACTAATGCGTGTAAAACAGATACGCATATTAGACAGTAATAAGGTTCAAAATTGAGTGATATTGGATTTTTGTTAATCTGAAACGCACTCATGTGATTAAATCAATATACAACATATAGAACTTCTGTATAAATTGGAAAAGTTTTGTTCTCATTTTTAGGGTTCCGTAAGTAAAGGGTAAATCGGGACCCTATTACTATAACTCCGCTGTCTGTCCGTCTGTCACCAGGCAGTATATCATGAACCGATATAGTAAGACAGTTGAAATTTTTACAGATGAAGTATTTCTGTTGCCGCTAGAACAACAGATACCTACTAAAAATAGAATAATATTAATATTTGAGGGTAAATATTAATATTTACACACCAGACATGATGTTTTAGCCATATTTATAGATAATGGTACGGAACATTCGTGCGCGAGTCCGACTCGCACTTGGCCGGTTTATTTTTTATTTTGAAATGTTGTGTTGGCCCAGAGGTGTAGACCGATTGCGGCAACGAGAGGAATTTCACAGTATCACAGAAATTGCTAACAGAAACATCAATAATACTTAGCTCAACCTGGGAATTGAACCCAGGACCCTACGCTAAACAGAGCCCAGTGGCCCAGAGGTAGGCCTTTCACGCTTAAAGATGGTGGTTTGAAACCTGGTTATGTCAACTTGACTTTTTCAATTACTTTGTACTTTCAAAATTTATCTTGGACATTATTTGAAGAAAACTGCCCCGTTGGTCTCGTGGTCGCAAGTGCGACTGCTGTGCAAGGGGTCCCGGGTTCGATTCCCAGGTCGAGCAAAAAGTGTTATTGGGTTTTTCTATGAAATTCTCAGTAGCAGCTCGGGGTTTGGATTTGTGCCCGGTTAATGGCAATAGGCTCGCCCCCTATTACATGGGACCTAAATATACCGGCGAACTGTGGGTGTACATTGGTACACCTCTGCCTAACCCTTCGGGGAATACAGGCGTGATGGTATATTTATATATTTTTTTATATATTTGAAGAAAAATTACTTTGCAAAACCTGGACTATTATATTATTATACCTAATGAGCTTATACCCATAATTTCGTCCACGTGGAAGCCAAGTATAGCATTAAACATCTAGCGGGACAGATAAACAACCTTTGATAACTTTGTATTGAAAATGGCAAACCGTTTATGTAAAAAGCGACCTTAAGTAACTAACTCAGAGTTAGTTGTTAGTTACCCAGAGTTTTCGGCACAATGCCTTATGTTTAAATACAATGTCATAGCAACTTCGTCTATACATGTCAGGGTTGCGGGATTTGTTCGAAAGAGTCACCGTGACCCTGGAACGAAAAAGGCATTAGGAGGAACACGGATGGGTTTCAGTCAGTAAGAGTCTGACACTCCCTTCCGCTCCGCCCTGAGGGATAGCAGTCATTTAATGATTTCCCATTGCTAAAAAAAATAACAGTAGTGGTATGCTAAAAGTTTCTTTGCGAAATCACTTCTAAATCCGCGGTGAGATTTTAGTTTCGCTTTTTTAAAATAAGTGAGTTCGACACCCTAGCGCCATCGCGGGATGACGTAAGTGAGAAGTATTATAACGAGTGAGTATTTTCACGTTATTCAATAGGATTTGGTATTCTGCGAAGTGAGTGTGACTTGCGAGATGACTTTCGAAGTGATTTGCCTATTTCAGAATATCATAGCAGTTCGTCTATGCGAACCGAACTATTCCAAAAGGCAAGAAACCCAGAAATAAGGAAGACCTTTCTCAAAGCAAGGATCATAGCATGACATAACATATGCGTGCTTAAGTATTCAACAAGTTATTTGGTGCACGAATTAAATAAATAATTCATAAAGTACAAGACGGTTCGGGACGTACAGTCGGCGGGAAAAGTGGTCTACCACTGTAAGATAACAATAAATTCATTTTCTTGACATCAAAAGAATTTATTGTGAAGTAGCTTATGCTCGCGAGTTTGTTATCTCTCTCTTATTCTATTTCTAAAGTTAAAAACTAATTTACTCATTAAATATCAGCTATTTTATGTAAGGATCGTAGTAGGTGGCGTTCTGTGGTTTCTGCCTACCCCCATGGGCAAAAGAGACAAGATACAAGATAGCTGATATACATATATCAGCTATCTTGTAAGGGAAAGCCTCATCAAAATTGATTCAGCCGTTTCAAATATTAACCGGAACAAGCCGACGGAATTTTGTTTACATTATATTCATTTCAGTACCAAAAAGTAGAATAGGGTCAGGGTCTTACTACCAATCAATTGACATACTTGTTTTAAACTGTCAAAAGTCACCATAGACAATTCCCCCATAGATTTTGTATAGCGATAGCAAACTGTGACGTCACTAATTAGCAAACTCAAAATGTACAGTTAATTGAAAATTAATCAGCTTTTCAGGGCTCATTGAAAGTATTTTATTAGATAAGTTTTGAATTGGAATTATTGCTTAATGGGGTCTACAACCAAATTGCCCCTACAAAAAAGGCAAACCATTTATTTCAATTATACTATTAAAAGGAACTTTTGAACGACATAATACAAGAAAAAAAAATATCTATTTATCCTTTACAAATGGTATATGGGTAAGAATTCGTAAAGCCAAATCATTTATTTCAATTACAACATTTAAAGGCACTTTTGAACGTCAATTACGTGATAAAAAAATTAATAATAGGTATTGAATCTAGTTTTCGTAAACTATATAATCCATATACTCACGCCATCCCATGGGGGTAAACAGAAACCACAGAACACCACCTGCTACGATCCTTACATACTCCATTCGCCTCCTCCACATTCATACATCACACTTATATCATAAAGGCGAAGTCTTGTGTGTTTGTCTCTTCTTCATGACTCAAACGGCTGAGCGGATCTGGATGAAATTTGGCACTGAGACAGATTGTAGTGTGGAATAACACATAGAATACTTTTTATCATGCAAAAAATACCAAATAAATAAAAACCATCACACCTGTATTCCCCGAAGGGTTAGGTAGAGGTATCATATTATACTAATGCACACCCACAGTTCACCGGTATATTTAGTTCCCATGTAATAGGGGGCGAGCCTATTGCCATTAACCGGGCACAAATCCAAACTCCGAGCTGCTACTGAGAATTTCATAGAAAAACCCAATAACACTTTTTGCTCGACCTCATCATGGAAAATGTACCTAGGATAATATATTTGGCGCGGAGGCAGTCGCGGGCAGAATCTAGTCTGGTCATACAATAATAAATAATAATAATTTGTTTATTACCACAAAGGTCCAGTAGGTACATAGCACTGTATACAGATTCGAGTTCTTAATTTTATTATATAGAAAAGTACAATAGATTCGAATCTGTCCCCTAAACTAGGCTAGGCCTGTATCTTAGGGGGCAGTGCCCGGCTATAGGATATGCTTATATAATTCTATTGTGGCAGACGTGACAGTGGACTGTGTCAAGTGGGTGCATTTATGAGCTTGTGGTAAACTTAACAAATGAGAGAGTGAGAAAGTGAAGAGTGATTGTATAATAACAAATATTGGATGATTGTGTGAGGTAAGTGTTTGAGGTGTTTTGTGATAGTTTTGAGTTTAGTGAATGATGTGAGAGTATGTTTGAATACAAGCACGCCGGTTACGAGTAACGCGCGACCACTTTCTTAGCTAACTGTACCTACTTGTGATGTGGTTTGGGGCTGACCGATCGATAGTGAAGACTCCACATGACGTGATATAGGTACTATAGGTACTTGTACAATTCACTGGTGTCCTACATTGTTATATCTTACGACCAGCGTAGACAAGGCAGTAATATCTTTGAGAAGTTTTTATGATTAATTAGGTTCTACCCACGATTTCGTCAGCGTATACTTCAGGAAGCTAAAGTTCTGAATTATAAAAGGGGAACATGAAAACGGGACATCATTTTTTTCCCACAGCATTATTCACCCAGTAACGTCAATGATTGACGTTACTAGGTGAATGATGTTACTCAGGAATAATGTAGCTATCTATTGGTGGAAAAATAATTAAAATCGGTCCACTAGCTTTGGAGCTTATTCGGTACCAGCAAACTAAAATTATTTCCTCTTTATAATATTAGTACAGTTTTTTTTAATAGCTTTCTGCCGCTGTGGTTTCACTGCCACCATATCTGATCTTAGAGGGGCCGATGCCGTTGTTCGAAAAAGATATCGCGCCCCCGGAACGCAAAGGGCACAAGAAGGAACATGGATGGGTTTTAGTCAAAAAGTTCCCACACTTAGGGCATTTTTTTTTTTTTTTTTTTATAGACGGCAAATCATCAAATAACTTCCCCCGCCCTAGGCGGGGCGGGAGGGAGTGTCAGACTTTTACTGACTAAAACCCGTCTATGTTCCTTCATGTGCCCTTTGCGTTCCGGGGGCGCGGTATCTCTTTCGAACAACCCACAGCCCCGGCAGGCCACACTTAGGGCTGGAGAAGTTATTTGATGATTTCCCATCGGAAAAATATAAACATATCTGATCTATAGTGGTCGCCACTTTTATGGTAAGAGATCGCCACCAAACCTGTGATGAACTGCAGAATCATATTTCTTAGGACTTATGAAAGTTTTTGTGAAATTATTTTTTTTTGGTAGATAGGAGTTGTATTTATTTCATTTGGACCATCAAAGTTAAAACTAAATAATAATTATATTACAAACTATGTACAGTTAAAATAAAAAAGTAAGGTCATAGGGCGTCAAAAAACTCATCCGCATCGCTGTCAATGGGGCATGTGCCCAGAAGGCTGGCAGCATTGCCACGTTGTATGGCAATGCTGATTCTTTGGCCAAAGAATTTGTGAAATACTGTTTATTTATGATATTAACAAGTTCCCCTCGCTACATAAGAAATTACGTCATAAACTTTTCTCTAAACATATGATCTGACTGCTAGACTCAACTGTACACAGGTGTTCTCTCTTCCTGAAACAATTTCTCACTTGCCTGTACCTAGTACATATACCTACATAATACTTTGGACTAATTAGGACTGTCTTGACAAATGGCGTCATTCATCGCTGTCTTAGAAACTCTTTACACAGCTTTAATATTTTACTCCTAGTTTTCTTAAAGCACCTATTCAGAAAAACTGTTGTAAATTCTAGAACTTTCTTAGAGTTACGTGGGTACCCGAAGGGTGCTAACGGAACACTGTTATTAAACTTCTGCTGTAATGTAATAAAAAGAGTTTTTTTTGGTTGGATTGTATGTATGTGTGTTTAAACACGCTAATCTCTGAAACTAACTGTCGGATTGGCATAATTATTTTTGTAGATGATAGCCATATTCAAGAGAAGTATAAGCTACTAGCTGCGCCCCGCGGTTTCACCCGCATTACGTTAGGTTTTTAGTTACTGATCCGTTCCCGTGGCTCATAGCGCGATGTTATGTAGCCTATAATCTGTTATATTCTGAGATATGAGCTACGGAATGACTCGCAGAGTCATTATTTTGCTGCCAAGTTATTTTTAAACTGTGATATCTCCTAAGATATTCATTGAAATTAAATGATGTGAAGGGCCTTTGCCTGACTCTTAGGAGAACATAGGCGTGATGGTATGAAAGTGTATAAAACATCACGCTACGACACACGGGAGCAGAGCAGTAACTAAAGACATAACTGAATACGGGAAAAAATCACGCGATCGCATTCACAGGCCGAAGTTAGTTGACTATAAAGACTAAACCTTGTACTCGATATAAAATCATAGCAATAACAAATTCGACACGCGTACGATACCTTTTATTACCAATGTTCTGAGCAATAAAATTCTATTCGTAATCTAGGTAACTTAGACTTTTGAGGAACCTGAGTGACTATACAGAATAGTCAGAAGTTTCTCTTCGAATTAAAAGTCATGAATGTAATGGTAAAAGGGACATAGACCATGGATTCCGTATAGTTTAAAAAGTCAAAGTATTTATTTCATAGAAAATAAAAAAAATATACCTATATATATTGATGATTGATGTATTTATTTCAATTAAACCAATTACAAGAACTTTTGAATTGTCAATGAGTCCCTATGAAGAAGAACGAGCAAGAAACTCTCTTCATCTTTTTCACTCTTTTCAACTTTTTTTTTACAATATCCGGGTTACGTATTTATTGTTGCTTCTTTTTGTAAAAACAATATGCAGGTCAAGAGCAACATAATTAAGACAATTAAAGCAGTAAACAATTAAGTAAACACCAGTACATAATTCTAGACCCCCAAGAATTGCAATACCTACAAGATGAACATATAGAATAGCTGGTTTTATTTCAATCGTGCACAGAATGCTTGCAATATTCCATTTACTGTGTGTTTTGTAACTAAACACGATATCTGTAGAACTTTCTGCATCATTTCAGGAATGTTAGACTCGAAGGTATCAAAAGGCGGGAGTTTGTATTCAGAGACTGAGCATAAGCATCCTATTGTTTGCTATCAACATCAAACAGCGCATTGCACGCTCCCCTTTGATAATCACTCTAAAGGCGACATGTACAAATAAGCTTGGAACAATAAAAAATGTCATGAAGATAGTTGAAACGCCTGCCTTTTGAAGTAAAAGTTGCATGTTAGTAACTGGGCTAGTACTAATATGACTTTTTTAATTTATATGTGCTTTTTAAGTCTATCTTGGTCGGTTGACATTGGTGACGAAAAATATCGTGAGCAAACCTGAAAATTTAATTCTCCTATTCAATATCTAGTCACAATATCATTTCAGTGACATTAAATTGCAAAAAAATATGTAAAATTGAGATATGTTAGACAGATAGTCAGATAGATAAAGTAATATAATGCGTTCGTTCCTAAAAGTTTGTAATATAAGTCTGAAATCACCAATCCGCCTTAAGTAAGCGTGGTGATCCAATACTCGTGCCTTCTTTGTACGCTAAAAAAGACATTATATAACAACTGTAAAAGAGGGGACGCCTTAGAATGACCTATCCTGACCTTATTGGTGAGGTTCTTCAGAAAGGTTGGAAGCGCAGTACTCATAACCGGCGTGCTTGTATGACCCGAAGCGTGAACGTGGTCGAGGCGAAAGCATTATGTAAGGATCGTAGCAGGTGATGATCTGAAGTTTCTGCCTACCCCCATGGGAAAAATGTATGTAAATATGTAAAATAACCTGTCTGTCATAATATCTATTTTAACCCAAAATCATTTACATAACAATTTAAGGAAAGATCTATCATTTCTAAAAACAACCTTGAATGTAACGATAAATAAATACCAAAATCCCCTATCATAGAGAGGCAGACTCACAGGCTTTAAGATGCTATTATTATCACGTTACACTTCGTCCTCCAAGGATTTAGGTAGATAAGTGGAGGCAACGTACCATACACAAAACGATGATAAAACTAAAACTACTGTGTTCCAGATTTATAACTAAAACGGTGTACCCAAAAACGGGTCGTTGGTAACCATTACGGCTTTTGTCTGTTGTGTAAGAAAATATGCAGAAGTCCCA
This sequence comes from Caradrina clavipalpis, assembly GCA_932526535.1. Classification (NCBI taxonomy): domain Eukaryota; kingdom Metazoa; phylum Arthropoda; class Insecta; order Lepidoptera; family Noctuidae; genus Caradrina; species Caradrina clavipalpis. Next base: position 2,623,137 of record OW052101.1, read on the forward strand.
AATCAAAGAATGGTGACTTTTTTAAACGGCAGCACTACTTTCAAATGTTAAAAAAAAAGTTCAAAATATTAGGTAGGGTTCTACTGCTTTATCATGGCCATGTAGTTGCTTTTTTTTTATTTTATTTTTTTTATGTCAAATCTCCCTGAAATTCAGTTTGTAGAATCTAAATCGCTCGTCAGACCAAACGAAATAAATATTATTATTTTATAGTTGTCAAAGACGTGACTAGATGGCGTTGGTAGTAGCATTCTGATTATTAGCGTTTACGCCGCATAGTTGCTCATACAAACTTTCGAGTCCATGTTTTCAAAATTTTGAACTTAAAAGTTGTATGAGATACTCTGCACTGCAATCGCCTTTTACTTCAACATAGAACGCTTACCAACAAAAATCGAATATAGACAATCTTTTCAAAGTGGCCCTTCTTCCACTTCCCTGCTTCATGGCCTTGTGTAATAAAACTGTAGTTACGGTATCAATCGCATGAAGGTAGTATGGATCGTTAGGTAACTTGAATAATGGGAAAGTTATTATAGCCGCTGTAATCGCTCCGTAGGAATATGCGGGGAATTTTTATAAACAATAATGTTCCATGTTTATTGGTACTGTGGAACAAAATGTTAGGATTGTTGAGGTTTTGTGACGCGTGTTAGAAGGATGATTTATAGAGGCATATAATAATACTCGTTGTTCTCGTAATGGGTTAGTGGTTAACTCTCAGCTTTAACTTTGACTCTTAAAGTCAAAGTCAAAGCTGTTATTTCAATTAGACAATTTACAGACGTTTTTTTTTATTTTTATTTGAGGTCGGCTTGGTCGGTTCTCTCTAGGTTCGAAGTGACTAATATAAAATCGACGATGGAGTGGACTTACCCAGAAGAAGTCAGTGCACTCGTTTAAACAGATTAGGGTTTTAGAGTTAGGGTTAGGGGTCAAGGTGTCCCATGCATGAGGTTGCAGGTTTGGAACCGAGCAAGTACCAATGCGACCTTTTTCTCTCTCATATAGACGTTCTGAGGTTACCTTGGACACCAATGACATCAGTAAAGGAAAACATCGTGAGAAACCCTGGACTTTCAAGTCCTACAAGTCTAAAATTTTCAATCTGCATTGAGTACACATGGTAACGTACACTGATACGTAATTTACAAAAAGAATAAATAAACAATACACAGAGAGTAAAATCATTTTCTCATACACAACACGTACACCTTTTTTATATTTATAACTACACAGTTATTAACGTTTTTATATATAACTACGCAGTTATCATTTTTTGCTATTATAAGCACACGCTTAAAATAGCAAAAAATTATGCTACAATTATAATCGACATTTATATTTTCCGGATTGCAGCATCATTTGTTTTAATTGATCTGCAATGCGTTGAATGTAACAGATTGAAGCTATGTTACCGATCATATTTAGCTTCACATGAAATGCTAAAAGGCCCGGAGTTTGGAAGCTGGTGGTGTGACATTCCCATGCCTCGGAAAGCACGTAAATCCGTTGGTTCCTGCTTGTTATTCGTAGATCTTTCACAGTCGTTACGGATAGTCAGAAGCCAGGAAGCCTGACAACCAGTCTTAAGAAATGGTATCGTGTTGCCGAGTACAGTTACTGGGCAACATGATACCTAAGGTACTTAAGTATAATACGATTCTTAAGGTTGTGGAGGTCAGATAGGCAGTCGCTCTATATAAAATACTAGTATTCAGCGTTTATTCCCATCTGCCACCCCTGAGTTTGCCACCGGGGTGGTGGCTGGCACTAATAGGTGGCGTTTACCACCCCGGTGGTGGTTTATTCCCATCTGCCACCCCTGAGTTTTCCACCGGGGTGGTGGTTGGCACTAATAGGTGGCGTTTACCACCCCGGTGGTCAATGGTACCTATTTAGTTTCATTTGCCCCCTTTGTAGTCTGTTATAGTACATTGGTTTATTCCGCATTTCGTATTGGACATTAACAATAGTATTTTTTATTTAAATTTCTTTAACTTAAACCACTGGATATCATCTATATATATTATATAAAAATGAATCCTTATTTCCTTTGATCACGCCATCACGCGTGAACGGCTGACCGATTTCACTAATTCTTTTCTTACCGCGGGGCACAGCTAGTAAGCAATAAAAATTAAGTTTAATATATATATTATATTGTGACGTCATAGCTGTCAAATCAAGCAAATTGGATAGGGTGAGCAAAACAAGATTTTATTTTTTGATGTTTATTTTTGAATCATGAACGAATGTTTTTATTCAGAGTCACGTTTTTCAATTCTCTTATCTTTGTATTATGAGCATGTATATGAGCAATCATTGTCATAAAATCTGTTCAGTAGTTTTTGAATTTATTCAATACAAAGAGACAAACAAACAAATCTTTCCTCTTTATAATATTAAGTGTAGATATAAATTGTTGAACTAGACGATATTAAAATTTTTACTAAACTGTAACAAAAAACTTTTACTTACTTTCATTCTTAGAAGACCGCGACACTTATTATTTTTCTTCTGCCTGAGCACTCCAATACCACGTGACCAGTGTTTTTATATTGTTTTTTTTTTATAATATATTGATTTCCCGCACGTAAAAGAACTTTACCATTGTTTTTATTAATATAAAAAATTGTATCAGACTCTTGGGAACTTCCACTTGCTAGTGGTTCCTCCATATTGGTAATTTGCGCGCACGCATCACGCAAACCCGGGCTATTATTGTAAATTGTGACGTACAAGGAAAGTAGGATATGTTGCTTTCTCCCTTCCGCAAAGGGATGAATATTATGATTTCACTCGCACAAAGGGGTGGAGTCGTAGAACAATGCAATGTTCCGTGTCTTGTCGGCCACTGTTTTAAGTGAGTGCGTTATCTATTGAAAAATACTGCAAAGCACTAAGTAGGTACTTTTGTTCTTAACAACAATAATGGAGCGCACCACAATACAAAAATATTTATCAACATTTTGTAGATCTATTTTAACAAGATGTGTGTTATTGTTACCTATACCTACATAGCTTTTTAAAATTGTTTTGTGTTATGTTTTACCAACTGTGTATAAAATAAGTAATTACTAGCAATAATAATTGCTAGTAATTATACAAACATTCATTTTATTTTTTGAATTAGAGTTATTAATTAAAATAAAAGATCCATATATTATCCACTAAAATTCATTTCCATTGCTCTTGAATCATGATATCCAGTGACAATTAATTAATTTTTTTATTGTTAATATCCAATACGAAATGCGGAATAAACCCCTGTACTATAACTACGAAGGGGGCAAATGAAACTAAATAGGTACCACCAATAGGTGCCACCGGGGTGGTAAACGCCACCTATTAGTGCCAACCACCACCCCGGTGGCAAACTCAGGGGTGGCAGATGGGAATAAACCGTATTCAGCTGCATCCCGTTTAAGCCGACCCCAACTTAGTTGGGAAAACTCTAGGCAGATGATATGAAATACTAAAAATAATAACGTGAAAATGAAACAGGAAAACAAGCATACTATCACGCCTGTATTCCCGAAGGGTTAGATAGAGGTGTACCTTTGTACACTCGTAGTTCGCCAGTAAGTTTAGCCGGGCACAAATCCTAACACTGAGCTGCTATTGAGAATTTCATAGAAAAACCAAATAACACTTTGCTCGACCTGGGGATCGAACCCAAGACCTCTAGCGTAGTAGTCGCGCTTAGACCACTAGGCGAAAGAGGCAGCCAGAGTTTGAAACGGTAACAATAAAAATAAAAACCAATAACTTATATTTTTAACATGTAAATAGGTAGATCATATTTTTCTGAAATTGAATTGTTAAAACGTATAAATTAATGTTACAGGTGAAGGAAAAGTTTTCTGTAATATTTTTGTTAGATTTTCCTCGCTTGACTTTTTAATCTTGCTTACCGAGCGCTCGTTCGTTAATCCAGGCCAAACCTTTAGGAGCACAAAAATCTAGTAAAAGACTAAAAGTGTTACACAAGCTAAACCTAGACTTGAATAGAATATTTATTTTCTTTATTTTAGCTTAAGTCCTCTGTTTTGGGCTGCGGGTTGTTCGAAAGAGATATCGCGCCCCCGGACAGCAAAGGGCTCACGAAGGAACATGGATGGGGTTTTAGTCAGTAAAAGTCTGACATTAAGGGCGGGGGAAATCATGTGAAGATTTCCCATCTTTCAAAAAAAAATCCTCTGTTTTAAACTATTTCAGAGGCAACAGACATCTGTGAAAATGTGTAGGTTAGCCATAATATTATCTTATATCTCGTGTTGTTACATAGCTTATAATATTCCTCGTGAATTTGGCTGTCATACACAATATGATTTTTGGGGTAGGAGTTCCAGAGATTTCCACGTTTAAACAAAAAAAACAAAAAAGAAACTCTTCACTTTTGTTATGTACATTATTATCTATAATTAAATATAAGTTTTCTAAAAAAAAAGTTCTAATAGAGCATACTTACGATCTCTAATTAATAAAATTAATTTTCAACCTAATTCAATATGCCAATTATGTTTCACTACTATCCAGCAAATTATGTCCCCAAACTTTAGCTTAGAATAGATTTTAAATTAATCAGCATTAAATATCCCCACATGATTACACTTTTTTCTAGAAATGGACACTTGACTTAAAATCTTTGACATCTAAATGGTTATGTAAGACATGTCAAAGTCAAATCAAATCAAATCATTTATTTCAATTAGACCATTAAAAGGCACTTTTGAACGTTTAAAAAAAAACAAGTTAAGTTTCCATTGTAGAGATCGATCTTTATGTCCAAATATGCGAACTCTTCCGAAACACAACAATTTTAAAAGCAAAAATATAATTCCACATTCAAATATAAGCTTCCATTTCATAACAGAGTTGTCACAACAATCCTATTAAAGCTACACACACTAGTGTCACATAGCCAGCTGCAGGCTAGCACAAGTACCTCATTCAGCGAATATTAGTACGGAGTAATGCATTTCTGACGAGTAAGGCGTTTTGTGAAAATGTACATAATATGTACAGCCGTGTGTTATACAAAAACAGCGGGGAAACGTGTACAGAAAATAAAATATAAAAATACAAAACAAGGTAAGGAGAAGGTAAGCAAGTCACGTGTAAGACGATAAAAGATCACTTAACGATACTCAAAAGCGATTTTCAAGGAATCTTTTGGAATTTATTTTTTCGAAAATGAAGTTGGATTTAACTTTTAGAAGTAAACTGAACACAAGTGCGCCTGGGTCTGGCACATGAAGCGTTTCGTACTATCGTACAATATTTGACGCTGTACAAAAAACAACGCGTTTCTTGTTGTTGTCAAAGTAAAATTATTCATTTTAATTAGGCTATTAAAAGTCATTTTTGAACGACACAAACAAAAAAAAACTAGTAGCTGCTCCATCTCAAAGGTAGTTTTGTATGCAGAAAAATGGGCATGAAACTCCTTACTTAACTACTATTAATGATAAACTTCAATATTACATGATACACGCTACGCTATGCTATTACGCTTGAGGTCTTGGGTTCAATTCCCAGGTCGAGCAAAAGTGTTATTGGGTGTTTCTATCAAATACTCAGTAGCAGCTCGGAGTTAGGATTTATGCCCGGATAATGGCAATAGGCTCGCCCCCTGTTACCTAAAAACTTACCGGCGAACTGTGGTTGTACATTGGTACACCTCTGCCTAACCCTTCGGAGAATAATAGCGTGATGGTTTGTATGTTACATGATACACTAAGCTGTTCAGGTTGCTCCACAAACATTATCTGTAAAGTAAATGCCAAAAATAAATACATATGAATCAAATAATAAAACGGGCCAAACAAGAAATATTGCGATAAGATGACCAATACATCACACACCTGTTATTATTACTAGGGAACCCACTCAGCCGTGAAAGTATTGGGAAAGCGATACAAACCAATAAATGCCCACACACGGAACCCTACACATAAAGACTTAATAATTTGTTACGTTGAAACATCGTTTTTGGTATTGATATAAACATGCTAGGTTCCTCAAACTGTTATTGGGTTTTTCTATGATATTCTCACTAAATTTAAACACTTTTTGCTTGGCCTGGGAATTGAACCCAAGACCTTTAGCATAGCAGTCGTGCTTAGGACCTAGTGGTCCTTAAAAGCTTAAAGGTTTTCATTTTTAGGTTTTTAAACGGCGCTGGTATGTGGTTTTTAATTGTGGCAATGCCGGGAGGGGACGCCCTAGAAAGACCTACCTTGACCTTATTGGTGAGGTTCTTCAGAAAGGTCAGGTGCGCAGTACTCGTAACCGGCGTGCTTGTATGACCAGATGTATGAATGTGGATGAGGCGAAAGGAGTGTGTAAGGATCGTAGCAGGTGGTGGTCCGTGGTTTCTGCCTACCCCCATGGGAGAAAGGCGTGAGTAGAAAGAATACAAAATAATAAACGTTTCTTCACATTTTCATTACCCGCAGGTTTTTATTTCAAAAGAGGACAGACGTAACAAACACTTTTATTCGCGAGAGATATTCCACTTTAAAAACTCTTCCCAATGAGCTCTTAGTGTTTAAAAACAGTAAAAAATATTTTAGTACCGCGTCGCCGCAAAAAATACTGTTAAAAACTTATAAAAGATAACTTAGCGGCAGAATTTTCTTTTGTCTTTGAATCATCGTAGAAACAAAGTGAGTAAACTGTGTTCACAACGGTTTGCGACAAGTTTTTATATTAAAATTCCTTTTTGCGACATTATGAGAGCGAAATTTCGAGAATGGGCTAAGTGAAACAATGGTAAGGCTTTTTTTTTATAGAAGTGAAATCATCAAATAACTTTCCCCGCCCTGGGCGGGACGGGAGGGAGTGTCAGACTTTTACTGACTAAAACCCGTCTATGTTCCTTCATGTGCCCTTTGCGTTCCGGGGGCGCGGTATCTCTTTCGAACAACCCGCAGCCCCGGCAGGCATCGGCCCTCAGTGGCCCCTTCCAAGTTTGCTGACATCTCTTTGAGGCGCGCGTGGAACACGAACGCGCCGTCGACACGGTCTGTCGTTAGTAAACGTACGGACGGTGAGCTACCCATTGCTTACCGCCCGCAGACCCGTGTCTACGGTGGCCGGGAGTCTTCTCGTGGCTCCCGACGCCCGGAGCGTCTACCGCGGCGACCGCTGGGACGGGGGACTCTTCTTTCAACGATGGTAAGGCTGCGGGTCTACTTGAGCTAGCAGCGTTGCTAAGGATGTGTCTCATCTATGTGTATTGTAGACCGATTTTGGCCACAGCGGCTAATCTTAATGCAGACTAGGCAAGTACGCAGGAAATGTTATAGTACACAAGTGTGTGCATAAATACAGGTGCATTCCCTCATCCTTAACTCTCATAATCCGATGGGACGGCAGTCCGACGCAATCGGGGAGAGATCAGGCGCAGGACCGTGGCTTTATGTGCTTTCCGAGATGCGCGGGTGTCACACCACCAACTTCCAAACTCCAGGCTGCTGCTGAGAAATTCCTAATGGAAAAACCCAATTACTACAACCATATTTGATCAATCTACTTTATTTCCAAAGAAATTTGAATGATTAAATTCTACTTACCAAAGTTTACCATCTTTTTTGGTAAGTAGGAATTAGCGATACAAATTATTTTTCTGTTTACTAATTAGTACAGTGATTACACATGGTTTTAGTAAAAAAAAAAAAAAAGGATGAAAATAATATAACCAGAATATTATTGTCTCCCTGCCCTTAAAGACTTGATACTAAAACAGATCACCACGCTTGCTAAGGCGAATCAATCATAAGCGAATTAATCAAAAAAATAATCATAAGTCCAGATTTTGTTACGATGTTGTCCTTCACTGACGATAGAGATCGATTAAAAGATATTTATTCTCATAAAGAACACAATAGCTCACTTAAAATATGGAATTATAAATAAAATCATGCATTTATACTAATTACATCGTGTCCAAGTTAAACTTAGAAATGACATATGAATTGAAAAAGTCACATTGGTACTTGCTCGGTTTGGACCCTCATACATTACAGGCGCCTTTGCACAAGGATTTTTTAAATTCTTTATTTATTAAGACAAGAGATTTATGTATACTTTTACGACTAACGATCACATCGTTCTTCTTCTTATCGTGTGGGCAGTAAGGTCTAACGACCCCAAACACCCTAGTGTCAGAGTTTCTAAACCGCCTCAAGGGCCTCTGACATGGTTACTGATGTCAGTGATGTCCAAGATAAACTTAGAAAGTACATATGAATTAGGAAAAGTTACATTGGTACTTGCCCGTGCCCGGTTGCGAACCCACAACCTCGTGCATGGGAGGCGGGCGCCTTAACCACTGGGCCATCACGACACACATCGAAACACGATCACATCGTTGAAAAAACGTAAAGTTAGTAAAACAACTAACTGCCAAAGGCATTATCGTACCTCGTTAACTTAACATAATTCTTAAGCTCATGTTAAACTAAAAATAAACAAAGAAGAAAAATACCAAAGATAATACTTCCCTCATCATTGTTATATTCTTCAAAATTCGACACATTCCCCCACCGTTCAAGTTGAAATCAGGTTTGTTACAAAACAACTAAGTTGTACGTGTTTCTGAAAACGGCATCCATTAAAAGTTATATCCGAAACAAGTATAAAATGTTTTATGGAGCTCTTTTAATGCAGTGTTACGTTAACCTTATTTTTGTTAAATGTGTTTTAGAATCGGTATTCTAAATTAATTAGGTAATAATAATTAAAAAAAAACATACCATCACGCCTGTATTCCCCGAAAGGTTAGGCAGAAGTGTACCAATGTACACCCACAGTTCGCCGGTATATTTAGGTCCCATGTAATAGGGGGCGAGCCTATTGCCATTAACCGGGCACAAATCCAAACCAAACTCCGAGCTGCTACTGAGAATTTCATAGAAAAACCCAATAACACTTTTTCCTCGACCTGGGAATCGAACCCAGGACCTCTAGCGTAGCAGTCGTGCTTAGGAGCACTAGGCTAATAATAATAAACAGGTAATAATACTAGCCTGTTATTGTCCTTCTTTAGGGCAAAGGCTATCCGAACACAGGATACCAAAAACACACTTTTTTTGTCGCATAGTTTGGCGTATTGTTATACACGCTTACCTTTACATCGTACTGGAACCGAAGCCATACACACTCTAACATAGTAACAGAAACTATTGGAACAATTAATAACAAAAAATAACACTAAAATTTAATTTGTGAAATAGTGAGAACTCGAAGTAATGCTTTCTTGCAGTCAATTCATATTTGTGTGTAAACCTTACCGACTACAGATGCGAACGGTAGCCTTTGAGAAATCTATTCATCGATCAGACAGAAGCGCTACTTATGGGGTATCATTAATAAAAAATGAGTGCAGTCAAACGAATTTCTTTGGTGTAAAAAATCCCAAATTTTTGATTGCGCGCAATGTAACGCACGCAAAACATTTTGATTATAAGGGCATGACTGTAACAGTACGAAGATCGTGGAGGTATGTACAATTGTACAGTTCAAGTCAAAACTTTCAATATCGCTATAACCAAAAGGTTCAAAACAAGAAAAATATCGCAATAACATAAACAACATTTAATATTCTTATTCGTTAATTGTCTTTTTACACCTAAAATGTTTATTTACATTCATTATCAGGCCATAAATATGTTTTATTACTTTTAAGCTTCACCAAAGTTAAAAACAAGACTAAGCCCCACTAAAACCTTTACTAAAATAACGTACAAACTGAATATTAATTTCGGCCTAAATCAAATACTACCTCTAAGTTATTAAGTAACCCATTACATCCAGCACAAGTTGGAAAGTTACGACGAAAAGTGAAATATTCACGAATATAAATATTTAAATATCCATCCGCGGCACGAGTTTGTCCAAATTAATTATTTAAAATCATTTTTTCGACTCAGTTTTGTGTTGTTTGTTAATTAAGTAGAAAGGGTGAGGTGTTGAATGTTGAGAACCTTATCTATATATCGTGGGATTCAAAATGTTATGAATATTTTAATACACATGCATACATAAACTCATATTTCCCATGGGGGTAGGCAGAAACCACAGAACGCTACCGGGTAAGGTTCTTACATACTCCTTTCGCCTCGTGCACGTTCGTCCGTTCGTAATGTTAAAATATGACGTCAAACATTTTTAACCCCCTATTAAGAAAAAAGGATGTTATGTGTTTGACGTGTCCGAGTGTCTGACTGTCACAACGTAGCTCTTAAACGGGTATACCAATTTGAATGCGGTTTTTTTCTTTTAAATCAGTTTTTGTAACAGTAGTTCTTAGATATGTTTTATCAAAATTGGTTCAGCCGTTTCAAGGTTATCAACTTTTTTGTTAGCGGTAGGAATCTTAGACGGATTACGGGTATTTTTTTACTTTTTAGAGTTTTTATTTGTGTCGAGTGTTACTTAACATTTTGAATTTTATTGAACTGTCGAGGAGTCAGTCAGTCAGTGAATCAATAAAAGTTGAACCACGTCTGTATTGCTTAAAACAAATATATAGTACCAGCCTATTATTGTTCCAGAGGGCAAAATCGTGGGCCGCTTACTGGTGGGCTGGGTGTCGGCGCAGGTTAGACTGCTCGAGCCCAGGCCCCTGAGGTGTTACCGGTGCCACGTGGGGAAGCACGTGGCATGTAGGTGCGCCTCGGAGGTGGACCGCAGCGCCCTATGTTTCCGCTGCGGTCAGCCCGGTCACAAGGCCGCGGCTTGTGATGCATGTGCGGGGGCTAACAGGCCGGCCGATCACCGGGCTGGGGGCAAGGCCTGCGCCGTACCCGCCAGGACCGGGGAAAGGCCCCGCACCGCCGCCGCCGCCGCCGCCACCGTCGCCGTGGCTGCACCTGCAGCCACCGCTGACACCGCGTCCGCCGGCGCAATGGATTGCCAATAACGGCACCATTGCGCCTCCCGCTGGCGGATTCCGTAGGCACGGTCTGTGGACGGTGAGCAATGGGTAGCTCACCGTCCGTACGTTATTAACTAACGACAGACCGTGTCGACGGCGCGTCCATGTTCCGCGCACAGAGGTGTCAGCCACTGGAAGGGGCCACTAAGGGCCAAATGCCTGCCGGGGCTGCGGGTTGTTCGAAAGAGATACCGCGCCCCCGGAACGCAAAGGGCACATGAAGGAACATAGATGGTTTTTAGTCAGTAAAAGTCTGACACTCCCTCCCGCCCCGCCCTGGACGGGGGGGGTCATTTGATGATTTTACCATCTCTAAAAAAAAAAAAAAAAAAAAAAAAAAGAGGGCAAAATCGTGCTGAGACAATTTCAGACGTATTCGCTTGCTTAAAGAGGATTGTCAATGCGCTTACAACAAGTGAATAAATTTTAGACTTATATACCATCACGCCTGTATTCCCCGAAGGGTAAGGCAGAGGTGTACCAACGTACACCCACAGTTCGCCGATATATTTAGGTCCGATGTAATAGGGGGCGAGCCTATTGCCATTAACCGGGCACAAGACCAAACTCCGAGCTACTACTGAGAATTTCATAGAAAAACCCAATAACACTTTTTCTCGACCCGGGAATCGAACCCAGGACCTCTAGCGTAGCAGTCGTGGGTAGGACCACTAGGCCAACGAGGCAGTAATAATAATTGAACTTTTTTTAAATGACATAAAAAACATGGGTACCCCAAATAAATAAAAGTAAATAAATGACCGTATGTATAACAAATCATTACTTGAAAAGAGCTCAACCAATTTTGCAGATTTTTCGTGATTGAAAAGGTTCAGAAAAGCACCTGAAAATTCAGATATTTACATGTTATTTTTGTGTGAAATTACACCAGAAGGAACCGGGTTAGGTCGCTAGTTTAAAATAAAATCTTAACTGGCACTAAACTATTCAGTAACATAACTACACTAGACAGCGTTTAAGTTTAAGCTTTTACATTAAAGATGATGGCAAGCTCAACAAGAGTTTAACTTCTCAACTATGTCGGGGTTACAAAGTTAGCTCCAACGTCATGGTGATAGCTTGTAGGATGACGGGCACTTGTTAGCCTTGGGTTAATTCATGACAATATAATAATATACCAAGTCCACAACGTTATAAAGCACGTAAACAAAAATTATAATTATTTATTTGAACTTCCGCGTTAGGCTAATAGTTCTAAGAGCAATGAAATCAAATGAAATTCTCAGTAGCAAGCTCGGAGTTAGGGTTTGTGCCCGGTTGATGGCAATAGGCTCACCCCGTATTATATGGGACCTTCACATACCGGCGAACTGTGGGTATGCATTTATTTAAACTTTATGCACAAAAAAAGAACAAAGGAGGACTTAATGCCTAAAGGTGGTGAATAGATAACACAGCAAATACATAAATAGATAGATATATTATTGAGATGTATTGTAGATTTATGTTGAAATATGACGTCAATCAATTTAAATTATATGTTTCAAATAAATAATTTATCTCGACTTTTGAACTATCGAGGACTCAGTCAGTCATTCAGTGAATTATTTAAAGTTGAACCACGTCTGTCTTGTTCGAAACAAATAAATAGTTTGTACCAGAGGACAAAGGCTTGCTGAGGGCGTATTGACAATTTCAGACTTATTCGCTTGCTGAAGGCGGATTGACAATTTCAAACTTATCTAGATGCTAGTAAGTCTAAGTAGTTATGTAAGTCTTTTCCTAACAATGTTTTCTTTTACCGATGACAGAAACAGCGGTATTTTTCATCTGTCAATTTTGACATTACAACTATGACAATGACAGTGACAGTGACAGATAAAGAAAAAAAAATAACTGGAACAAAAGAGCTGTCAGATTTTATTTCTACTTGAATTAAGACTGAATTTTGTTTGTCTTGTTCGCTTCACTGGTGTCCCCTTTCGTTGTATGTCATAAAACTTATGACGGTACTGTCCGTATGTCAAGTATCAAACATAAACCGTTCGGCCGTAAAAACTCCGTATGACAGACTTTCTGTTATGAGTGTCTCAATATTTGTTTTATTGTTTATGGTTTTAGCTCAAAATTTGTTTTTGTATTGGCTGATTAGCTTAGAACTCACAAGAACTTGGAAATATACATATGTTGCAGTCAAAACTCTTAACCAGTCAAAAGTACTATTGACTAGCAAAATCAGTCAAAAGTAGTTTTGACTGAACAGGTTGGTCAAAAGTACTTTTGACTGCAAATTTGCGGTCAAAAGTACTTTTGACTAAATGATTCCGTCAAAAGTGGTTTTGACTGGTGGAATCAGTCAAAACTCTTAGATATCTGTCACGAATCTACAATTAATGATATCTATTCCTTATAAAAGTAAATTATAGTATGCAAGAGCGAGCGAAGCGAGCTCGGGACTTCTTATTCTTCTTAGCGTTTCGATGACAAACTATATTGTAATAAAAATAAATAAATAATATATACCTACTATTATTATTAATTATATTGATGCGGCCCAGAATTTGGCCACCAGCTCGGGACTTGGGGCACCCCGACTCGGACAGGTTAGGTTAGAAGGGGATGGCGGGGTCTAGAGAGTTAGAGAGTGAGCGAACAGACCCCGCCATCCACTTCTTAGCTATTTTTTTTTGCCGAGGAGCCCCGCGAAGCGGTGCTCCTCGACTATGCCTGACTCGACTGACTCTCTTCGTCAAAAGTACTTTTAACTGCAAAAAGCGTCAGTCAAAAGCACTATTAACTCGTAAGATGTGAATAAAAAAGATATTTATTAAACGTGACATCGTTTATTATGAAAAATTTGGCACTACAATCAATACAAAGAAAACGGTATACTAACGTTTGCCATAATAACAAACAAAATGCAATAATACTTTTATTTGCCATAATTTTATTAGAAATAACGCTTCAGTTGCCACAATCGTGAAATTACATAAAATCATTTTCACAAATTTCACTGGTAGTCATCTATCAAGTGTCATAATAATTTGAATCCATAAATTTATTTGCGATATTTGTTATTTTCCATTTATTCACCATAATATTCATTTGTCAAAATATATGATTACTAGCTTTTGCTTTATTTTTATTACAATATAGTTTGTCATCGAAACGCTAAAAAGAATAAGAAGTCCCGAGCTCGCTTCGCTCGCTCTTGCATACTATAATTTACTTTTATAAGGAATAGATATCATTAATTGTAGATTAGTGACAGATTTCTAAGAGTTTTGACTGATTCCACCAGTCAAAACCACTTTTGACGGAATCATTTAGTCAAAAGTACTTTTGACCGCAAATTTGCAGTCAAAAGTACTCTTGACCAACCTGTTCGGTCAAAACTACTTTTGACTGATTTTGCTAGTCAATAGTACTTTTGACTGGTTAAGAGTTTTGACTGCAACACATATATTTTTTATTACCGACCTTTTTCTTGGCCCACTGCAGGATAAAGGCCTCTTTTCAGGCACAGATAGCTCAAGCATTAATCAGTTCACTATCCTTGCTCAAAAAGGATTGGCGATTTTAGACTTATATCTATGCTCATATAATAAAACTGAAGATAATTTTTGTGTCATTAAATACAAAAATCCTTGAAACTGCCAGTCGGTTTGGGAAAAAAACTATTTATGTTTGATAGCCAGATTCATTATTTTTTATTCATACTATTCCTAATGAATCGTTCTATGAAATCGTGGCAATCAATCGTAAGTCGTTACCCATGCGGGTTACAACTCACGAGTGCGAAGCAGCAACCAAAAACGTAACTTGACGCGGTTGAAAAAAACTACGCGGACGAAGTCGCGGGCAGAAGTTAGTTGATTATTAATCTAGATCTAGGATTCTTCACAATGTTTTTCTTCTTCTATGTTAGCGAAGTCAGAAATAAACTTTGAAAGTACATACGAATGACGTCACAGTGGTCCTCGCCCGGTACCAAAGGCCTTATACATGAGAGGCGGGGCCTTTACCACTGGGCCATCATTTATTTTAGTAACTATTTTTACATTGTATTGAAATTTTACACTAAATTGTAAAAATAAAAATTAACAGTAAAAAAATTTAAATATTTAAAAATAATTGTAATAACATTAACCAAATCAATTAATGAAAGAGCTCAACATTTAAAATTCTCAGCCAAATAAAAATAAATAAAAACAGAACAAATAAATTGACATTCCACCATTACTCATCAAGACATAACCAAGACCAAATTAAATTAGGTTGATATAACGAGGTTTCGTAATAATAAGAACAAAATGTTCAAGCTGAAACAACCACAGAACTCTTAAACTTTGCCATTACTAGACTTTGCATGTTAGGCACGCTATACACCAGCGATCTCGCATTCTCTTACAACTTAGTTAGACAAACATTTTCATAATAGGTACGAGTAGATACAAGTTCTGAACTCCATCTATGTTGATTTTATAAGTTTCGCTAATGAAGAAACCTTGTTGCTGGCAAGTTGTGGCGTGTGTGTACTTGTGTTTATGTTTTAGATTTGTTGTACATTACTCTTGAAGAGTAATCGTATTCTCTAGACTGTTTTCGATGTGAAGTACGGAGGAGATATTATAGTATAAAGGTGCTCTCTCTCTCTGCCGTAACTTTCATCGGGGAAAGATCAAGCAATAGAAAGTTAGGTATACTGCTACAAAATAATCCAACTTGTGCCCGCAATTTCGTTCGCATCGACTTTGACGTATATTATCCCACAAGTGAATTTTTTTGGGAATAAAAAGTATCCTATGTGTTATTCTACACTACAATCTGTCTCAGTGTTAAATTTCATGTCGATCCGCTCAGCCGTTTAAGCGTGAACTAGTAACAAATATTCATCCATCTATCCATCCTCTCTACTTTAACGAAAGTAGCTCGTCCTTATTACAGCAAAACGTCTGACCTAGAATTGTAATGAAAGACAAAAAGGTAACCTTGAGACCTGAATAAGGACATAGACTAGTTCTTAATCCGCGACTCTGTCTGCGTCCGCGATAACCGACGTTTATGCAGAATAAGGCAAAAGCTAGGTAATCTTCATAAAATATATTCTACACTTAAAGTTTTGCCTAGATACAGTCTTTAGACTAGCTAGACTATCCCTTACCTAACCACATCCTAACTTCCTAACTAATATTATAAATGCAAAAGTAAGTTTTTTTGTTACATTTTCACGCCTAAACCACTTAACCGATCATCCTGAAATTTTGCATATACATTGTCAGGTGTACAGAAACGGACGTAGAGTAACATTTATCCCGAAAAAAATTACCGTTCCCGAGGGTAACAACAATAACGTTCTTATGATAATAGATGGCGCCACGTGCCTTGCGAATCATGATTGAATTTTAAATATAACCGACAATTACGCGAACGAAAATATATTGCCAAGATAAACAGACTTTAGACTAGACTATTCCTTGCCTAACCACATTTATACGAAAAAATTAATTTGAAGTGTCTGTTTGTAATTACAAATTAGCTTTCCACTAAATGCTTATGAAAGTATATAAGGTACCAAAAAGAGAAAAACATTATTTTAAATTTTTGTCTGTCTTTATATCTGTCTGTTTGTTCCAGCTGATCTCTAAAACGGCTGGTCTGATTTTGACGGGATTCTCGCAGAAAACTATTAAGACCATTTTCATTTAAGAAAATTGTACATTGTCATGTTGTACAGTCAGCTACAAAAGTAGATTAACATTCCAGTCTTTTAAATCCTTATTATTGAGCACAATATCAAAGGAAATACGAAATTGATCTATAATTAAGATAAAATGAACTCTTAAGTATTGTCTAACATTCTGAATAGCTGTGAATTGTGTTATTTCGTGTCTATTTAAATGATACTTATGTAAAAGTAACATTGTTGATGGACTTTTGTTGCTGACCGTACAAAGTCAAAGTCGCTGGCAACAGCTAGTTTCCAACTAAAAATAGCTTATCCTAAACTAAGTTACTTACAAATAGAAAGAAACTGTTCTCCAAACCCCAGGACACGAATTAGCCCACTCTGTGTTAAACATTTAGATTGTAAACATTGCCGGATCCTCGTGCCATTATACTAACGAGCCGTGGCTTCAATTTACTGACTGACTGATAGTTAGGCTGCTGCCATTGAAATAGAGCGGAGCGCAATGCGGTAATAAGAAAACACTATTTATAGTAAAATAATTCTTAATCGTGTGTTACTAGTTGTATACTCGTAAAAATAAAAACAATTAACCATATAAAAAAATTTAGTCTATCGTATTACCCATTACTGGGTTGTGTAGGTCTGATAGGCAGTCGCTCCATGTAAAATACTGATATTCAGCTGCATTCGGTTAGACTGGAAGCCGACCCCAACATAGTTGGGAAAAGGCTAGGCAGATGATTGGTATCGGGAACAGGCAGTCGGGGTTCCTAAGAGAGGAATCACTGAAAATCAAGTCCTTGATCCAACCGCCTAACGAGAGCCGCCTTAGATGTTGGCCGAGGACCTTGGAAATTAATATTATTACCACTAAGGTGTTATTTATTGCATTAAGTGGAAACTCGGAAAAAAATCGGTGTACTCGTCATTAAAATCAATTTTTACTACTGGGCGAACGCTGAAATAATGAAAAATAAATACGACCCAAAAAATAAGGCGGCGTTAAGGCGGGCAAGACAATTTTGATAAAAATGTCTGTATATTATTAGTACATTATATTATTGAAATACATGCAAAGCCGAGTTCGATCAGCTGTTTCTCCATTTTGAATTTTTGAACACCATCTTCGAGCCCCCACCTCTCCGTTTCAATAGACAAAGATATTCCGGTACACATCTCAGCACATCTTCCTCGCTCATCTCCGCTTACTCGCTCCGCTCCTATAGGCGCGCAGCCTTAGTGAGGTTACATCCTGATGAAGTGAGATTGAGAGCTGCAAATGGTTTGCCGATAACTTAAACTCGTAACGAGGGGTAGACAGTGATGGGATTTCGTTTTCAATAGGTATTTGATAAATGAAATTGTTTTTGCTTAATTGAATAAGAAGTCTTGTTGGAAAGTCTTGTAGTCTTTTGAGTTTATTTACGTAAGATGGAGTTTTTAGTGCAATGGTGTATGAAATTTTAAATTTTTTGGTTGTTGTTATAAGGAATTAATAAATGATTTAATTTTGTATTTGCAACAAGCATGGTAAAATGAGAAATTCAGAATGAAATAATACTGAGCTTAAATAGTTCAATGTTTATTTTTTATATTCTAATAGACTCACCGCAACTCACCTGATCTTAAGTGATGATGGAGCCTAAGGTGGAACACGTTTGCCTAGGATAAACCAGTTCATCGTGCTCGTACATGGAAGAAAAACTGTATGCATATAAACTGCTTAATATAAATATATTTTTTTTTTAAAAGATGGGACATCATCAAGTGACTACCCCTACCCTGGGCGGAACGAGAGGGAGTGTCAGACTTTTACTGACTAAAACCCATCCATGTTTTTTCTTGTGCCCTTTGCGTTCTGGGGGCGCGGTATCTCTTTCGAACCCGCAGCTATGTATACAGGTAAAAGAGACGTCAATTACTATCAAAACCTTAAGCTCTTCCAACCAGCACAGCAACAACCAATCCTAACACTTACCATAAGTTACTATAACTCCCAGAATGGTATTAAAAAAACATGCTAGTAGTACCAGGATCGGAGTACTTTGGCGTAAGGTTAGGCCATTATGATAGGTACTTGCGAGGGTCGGGGCTAATATCAGTCCGCACTCAGCTCTATGAAAGGGATTGAACCCTCCATGATATATACTCACATACATAGGATGCTTCAATTCGTGTAGTGTTTTTATATCTTGTATTTTTACTGCTGATTTTATTTATATAGGTATATTACACATAAAATAAAATTGAAGTGTCTGTTTGTACTGTCTAAATAAGAGCGTTTCACAACATGCACACAGCATATAAGTGCTTGCAAGATAAGCCATTATCATCATTATCATATCAGCTGGACATAGACTTGCCCTATAGATTTCTTAAAAGACCGTTTGGAAGCGGCCTGCAAGGTTTTTTAAAAGAAAAATCATTTTTTAAATATTTTGAAAAAGATTTATGGATCTGCCCCAAAAAAAAAACATCACTGAGAACCAAAATTCACGCTAACGAAGTCGCGGGCATATAGGTAAGCTAGTTAAAAATAAAAGTAATTTCCCTGCAATAATTTTTGCACAACGTTTCTTAGTTTGATGGACAGTATGTGTAATTAACGACTAAATCAAGTTTCTTTTAACACCCCATATAAAAAAATAAAAATAAAAATAAATATACCATCACGCCTGTATTCCCCGAAGGGTTAGGCAGAGGTGTACCAATGTACACCCACAGTTCGCCGGTATATTTAGGTCCCATGTAATAGGGGGCGAGCCTATTGCCATTAACCGGGCACAAAACCAAACTCCGAGCTGCTACTGAGAATTTCATAGAAAAACCCAATAACACTAAAAAAAGACCCAAAAACAAAAAAAAAACGCAAAAAGACCATATAAAAGACGTTCAAAAACATCCTGTAGATACAATAATGACCTCAAATAAGGTCAAAGTCAAGGCGAAGATTTTGGGGAGCTTATCGAAAATGTATGCAGTGGATTAACGGTTTTGGAACATTATCCCGATTTAAGCCAGAAAGGCAGTCGCTGGATATTGCCTAAGTCAATATGTTCGATAAAGGTGCACAAGGGCTTGCATTAATGGATGACCTTCTGTTCTTTTCAATGTCTTTATATAAGAGAAGGGTACTTACAATTTAATGAAAACGTCTGTACAAGACATTAAATTTTGTGGCAAGTAAATTGATTTTTTATCACATAAGTAAATTAGCTTGCTCAATACTCATCATCATCATATCAACCGTAGGACGTCCACTGCTGGGCGTAGGCCTGCCATGGATTTCCAAAAGGACCAGTTGGAAGCGGCCTGCATCTAGTGTCTTCCAATACTGCTGTTGCTGAATCCTGGTCAAACAAAATTTAAAACGAGTCAATCGATACGAAAATTAAAAGGTAACTTAAAACATAGAGGTAAGTGTATTGTTGTCCCACTGCAAGACGCAGTGAACGCCTCTCCACATACAGAGAGGGCACGAGCATTGATCACCACGCTTGCTCAAGGCGGATTGGCGATTTCAGTCTTATATTTATTACAAGACGAAGAGATGAGAGAAGAGAGGGGTGGCACACTACCAAACTCCAATTTCCGGGCTGATACTTATGGTGGGTCCACACGACACAGACTATAAAGTCTAAGTAAAAATTTTTACTCAGAGGTCTTTACCAAATGTCTGTGCAGACTTTTCATCAGTTCAGACTTCGATTTTAATGAATAAATTAAGTAATTCAATAATCATGAGTTTTGCTCCGACAATCGTACAGACATGTACGCAGACTTCCGACTTTTTTGATACACCGATTCACCGATTTGTTGTACAGACAAAATTCTATAGAAGTCTGTGTTAAGTCTGTGTTGTGTGGACCCACCATTAGACATTCGTAATGAAAAAACCCATTAACATTTTTTACTCGACCTGAGAATTGACCCTAGGACCCCACGCTCATTAGTCGCGCTTGAGACCGCGAGACAGGGGGCAGTCAAGATCGAAATCAATCAATAAGATTGAATTACTATGCAAGACAACAGACAACAGTACGATTTTCAACTTTTATGTGGTATCATTCATCTTAAGATTATTTACTAAATATTCAGTTGTTCTCATATTTCTTTTGCGTAAACAAGTAGATATTTGTTTACAACACCGGTCAAGAGGTCTTGACCTTTGTCTTAAAGAAAGCAAAGTAATTCTAAATTTTATTTATAAATGTAGATACAATAAGACCTGAAATTACCAGCATTCAGCGCCTTAAAGGCGAAATTGTAATATGTACCACGCAGCAATCTATTTTGTCTTCAGCATCTATACAATAGTACCTCTAAATAACCTGTCTAAGCCTTTAGGCTTTACATGAACGCACGGAGTAAAACTATTTGTAGGTAATGAGATTCTTTTTTAAATTCGAAATACCCATTTGGCACTTTGATTTGGTAAATTGTTAGCTTAATTAATAAAATGTGTCTATGCTAAGTTTTTTTTTGCGCAGAAACCTAATTATTTTTCTACAAGATAAAGTAGCCTAGTAAGTTATTTCTCATAATATCAGCTACCTTTTAGTGAAAGGCCGAAAATCGGCCCAACCGTTGTAGAGCTTAGCCTGAACAAAAATATCGACGAACGACAGACATCGACAAGTTAAAAATAAGAACGGATAATTCTTATTATTTCTGAGCTTATCATTTATGATTAAATTAAAATGCTATTGGATAGTTGTATTCTAACTTAAAAAGTCGACTGTTATCAAATACTTAGAAGTACGTTAAGCGCGCTCATGCAAGGCCTACTAAAGTCAAATAGGAGACACTTTATCTACCAACGTCTAAAGTACCCACCTACAATTCTTGTTCTAATAAAGTACTCTACTATATAGTTATATTAAACTACAAAGACTCAGTAACGTCTCTAAAGAACCTTTTCTGGTGTATTTCGTAAGAAACTTAAATTGACTTAGACATAATTTAGAAGAAAAGCAACAAGGTTCCCAACTTGAGTCTAAGCTAAACTAAAGTAAGGGACGAAATTAGATAACACACAATGAGTTCAGACTTCAAGTTGTGGCTGCACAGTATTCTTGTTTGACATGCTAGCGAAAGCTTTGTAAACTAGATACCTATGTTTCTTCCCCCGACTTCGTTTGCAAAGATTTTCGAAAATGTCTCGTACCGCAAAAAGTTGGACTGAGATAAATATGTGTTACTTGCTCGTACTTCGGTATGGCTATGTTCCCGTTTCGGTCTTGCAGTTGTAGTTTGATAGTTGTGCGATAAGGCAGGCATATGCTCATCCAGAGCACGCCCGGTAACTGCCAGTTGGTCTCGTGGTGGCAAACGCGACTGTTGACTGTTGAGCGTGGGGTCCTGGGTTCGATTCCCAGGTCAGGCAAAAAGTGTTATTGGGTTTTTCCATTATGAATTTCTCAGTAACGCCTCGGAGTTTGGAAAATAGTGGTGTGACAACCCAGTGACTCGGAATGTATGTAAAGCCATTGGCCCTGCGCCTGATCTCTCCCCAGTTGTATCGAATTGCCATCCTATCAGACTACGAGAGTTAGGACAGAGGGAGTGCACCTGTTTTTGCGCACACTTGGCTAATCTCCGTTAATATATTAGCTTATAGGGATTTTTGACAGATTGAGACTGAGGTTAGATTGCGATAGTTCCTAAAAGTTAGAAGAATAATCCCCTCTGGATCAAGGCATGTCTAATGTCAAACTCAATTTGTGTTTAACAATTTTTGTCTTGCACATTCTGTCGAGTAATGCGAACATAAAATGTTTGGAGTACCTAGCTGATTTTTATCAGCAATTTCAAAGTTTGTTCTATAGTTCTTTGAAATTTGTTTATTTTCATGAGTAGGTACTAAAACATGTCCCTCGTTTAACCTCTGTACAAATTAACTAAGATTTATATTCCATCCCTTTTTCGCATTGCACCACTGACAGCTACCTGTCTCGTTTTAATCGATGACACGGTGATTGACGTCACAAAGCCACCGACATTTTCGAAATTCGAATACCTACGAATGGCCGTTAGGCCCGAAACGTCAGTCAACCATATTCCTTTGTATGTGGACCGTGTCTGACAGAATTGCTAATTCTAATTAATATTCAAAATGGGGAAATAGAAGCTGAGATAAATAAATGGTACTTATCACGTACTTTGGCTTAGGTATCTCCCACTCTGTCTTTCACTCGTAGTTTGACAGTTTGTGTGATAATGACAGAAACAATGCTTAGCCAAAGGACGCTACACGTTTATTCATTTCGGCCTGTGTAAGTCAAGAGTACGCTTTTGTAGAATATTTATTGCAAAAGTTTGTTGTTTTACTTTAATTATTAACCATGGCAACCAAATGGTAGCCAGTCAGCGAATTTTGGATGAGCCCTGAAAAATAACAAAGGTAAAAAATTGGTAAGAATAGTACATCCTTCTCATTGATATATTACTGATGCGCCACTATAATTGCCCGATGTTTACTTACTCGAAGAAAGTTTCACCAAATAAAAGATTTTGCCCTAGAAACGTTTGCCTATTATTATTCCTATATCCCTATTCCTATTGTTTAGCGAAAAGATTACTGCGTACTCATTTTTAAAACACGTTGCGCTGTATTTGCAGAAATCTAAATTAAAAACATACAACACACAAAAACACAAAATAATAAACACACGTAAACGTACTGTATGTAATACAGTTCTTCCTATATTTTTCTTTATAACAGCCTAAAAATGAGTTCCAAATTTGAAATTTTTTTTTAACGAGTCGCAGTCCCGTCAACTTCGAAAACCACTGAGCTAGCCTAGCATTTTAAATACCACGTAAAATTAAACTCAATCGAGTCTACGCCTAGGCACAATCAGAAAATCTACCATCACTACTAACGGCTATCGCTTGGCACACGGCAGTTCTAAATCGATCTGATTCAGAGAAACTCCAGACTTAAACGATAGGGAACTAGAACAATTCACATTATGGCTGGGGGTCACATTGACCCCGGCGTGGGGATCGACTCTAATTGCCTGATTCCTACAATGAAAGTAAGAATATAGTTTGTAATGACATTTTGATAGGGTTATGCTCGGTTCGGGTGTTCAAAGGGTTACTTTAGGGAAGTAAAGGGGATGTTATTAGATTTTTTAAGGGTTATTTGGTTTATTTTTTGTGTGTAATAATACAGGGTATTTTTGAAGGTGTTAAAATGAGCCCGATTATTGAGCTTAGTTTTTCAAAAAGAAAAACTAAGCTCAATAATTAGCTTTTTTTTTCAATCCATACAATTTACATACGTATCATCACGTTTGTATTGCCCAAAGGGTTAGGTAGGGGTGTACCAATGTACACACACAGTTCACCGATTGTATGTAATAGAGGATGAGCCTATTGCCATCAACCGGACACAAATCCTAAATCCGAGCTGCTACTGAATTTCATAGAGAAAGCCAAACCACAATTTTTTTCAGTAATAAAATTTAAACGTCAAACTGACGTAAAATGAATCGAGTGTAAATCAAATCGTACTGTGATTCAAAACGCCCGGCGCGCCCTAGGCAGCTAGCACTCGGTAACGCAGATTCTAGCTGACCAATACTTTCACCACGATAGATTTATTCAACCTAATTCAATATACCAAAGCTTTACTTTTCGATTTAAAATTAAACATTGAGAAATATCTAAAATCATTACAATTACTTCGAAAAATTGAAATTTTCACGTGCCCTTTAGAAAACCTTCAAAAATTGCGGTATATACATGGAATATTCTTGGATACCCCTTGGCATACAGAATCTTAATTTTTACTGACTTGACTAATCTGTATAAAACAAACTATTCTCTGCCTGATATATTTTTAAAAAACTAGCCATCTTATCAAAATTGAATTCTGGAAATAATTTACTGTAAATACAATCTACACGAGTTTCCAAAACAGCTTCACCTATTAATTTAAGCAAAACCTCTTCAATATATTTCCGAACTTTGCTCTCGAGTGATCTTCAAACCACGAATAACAATCTCTTTTACGGTTTTGGATACGCGTTGATATTATGATTATATTAGTGGTAGTTTCGCGGGCCATCACCCCAGGGTATACCCATTCGTTATCCTCTATTGAGAAATCAACTTCAGTGTCCAAGTGTCTTCAAAGTAAATTGCGTATTTTCCGAGGGCGAGGACAATTCAAGGTCGTTGATTTTTTCTTAGCTATAAGTTATTGGACTGTAAGTCTTGAAATATTGGGGGTTTTATGACATTTTGTGTCTTGATGGCCTATTGGTTAAGGCCTTATTCTCTAGTGTAAAAGGTTGTGGGTTTAAAAGCGAGCATGTAACAATAGCATACTATTATATTAAGTAATTTTTAATTATAAGTTATGTTTTATTTTACAACAATGGATTCGACCTATCATTTATTCTTGTTCTTATTAACTTTGTGATTTGGTATAATCTGAATCCAAGATATTTTCCTGGATGCTTTATATTCTCTACATACAGTGTGTAACAGACGTCAACGTACACCAAGTTGCCATGAATATAGAACATATTTATAAAACCTTCAGCATTAAAATTATTGTTTTGACCTTGTACGAATTGCGCTTTTGTATACATGTGTGGCAAACAGCAATTTTCGTAAGCCATTTAACCCTTCAAATGTCGTATGATCAAACCTTGATCATAAGGGTATTGTTTAACTATTGTGTCTATATATACTATCGTGCCAGGGGTTAAACGTGAAAGAGGAACAAACCTCAATCCATTCATCCGTATGTCAATTCATCCATCCATTCTCAAAAATTCACATTTATAATACTAGTAGGATGCGACGACATTTTTTCGCTGATGTATTAAGAATAATGTACTGTATTCATGCTGAAAGTTCGCGCGTCGTTGCTCCCTTCCACTATGTCTATTCAAGGTTGATTCCATAGTAAAAGTTGTTTGTTTTCTTCAGTACTTTCACCCCATGACAAACCGAATAGAGGTCAAACATTTTATGTTACGTAAGAACAGTAAAATGAATTGCAATTGCAGGGCAAAGACCTCTTCTCATATAGAAATGGCACGAAAATTGATCACCATGCTTGCTAATGACGGATTGGCGATTTCATTTTAAGTATCATTTGAAGCACAAATGTAACTCTTCCAATTCATGTGTGCTTTCTAAGTTTATCTTGGTAACACTGACTACGGTAAAGGAAAATATAGTGACGAAACCTGGACTTATAAAAATGATAACTTTGAAATCACCAGTCCTGCAGTGGAGTAATAAATGGTATTATTGACGATTCCTGATTACATACTTACCTACTTATTTTGAAAGCTGGTGCTTCCAAGGCCGGGGGAATGTTTACGCCATCTATTGGGGAAGCTGCAAAACCAAACATAAATTAAGTGCGAAATCATTATTGTGGTGCACGCCATCTAGCGGTGAAGAGAGAAAAACGTTCGCGTCCGTCAATGTCAAAGTCTATAATTGTCTACTGTTGCTTTCCGCCATCCGCCATCCGCCATCAAAAACCTGTAACAAACTTAAGTAGAAATAAATAATACTTACCAGTGTCAAAAGTTGCTTCATTTCCCGGGAACAAACCTGCTCACATACGCTACATAATTTCTGCCTAACCCTTCGGGGAATACAGGCAGGATGGTATGTTATGTGTATAAATAATGAGGTCAAAAAGATACCTACTCAAAATCAGATTAACAAAATCTCCTAAATAAAATACGGATTGATACCCAAACCTAATACCAAATAAAAAATCTGTACAATGTACATTATTCAATTTACCCCGATTTGCATAAAATTTTATGCAAATCTGGGTAAATTGAATAATCAATAGACCCCAATAACTAGTCAGACAAACAGATTTAAGACGTTTGTTTACGTACAAACCAAAATCGCTTACATCACAAATAAAGCTTTCCGATTTGGATGTAAATGTAAATTGCTTAGAATATCAAAAGTAAATTATATTAGTGTTGGGGGAAGATAAATGTTTTGATTAATTATAATAATTCTCGGATCAGTAAAGTTCCTATCAAATATCACAAATCTGGATGTTTGTTTGAGCGTCATTATAATAGCGATCAGATCGATCAGTGAAAATGATTTATCATGGATACCTTTGCAGCAATCATCATTATCTTCCTGCCCTTATCCCATGTTACTTGGGGTCGGCACAACCGTCATGCCATCACTGACCCCCTCTTTCATGTCATTCTTCACACAATCCATCCATCTTTTTTTTTGGTGTCACTCTTTCTCAACATCCACATTTATATTCATGAAGACTATATTGGACACAAGCGTCTTATCCCTTCTCTTCACATGATCATCATATTCTCTGCGACAATTAGCGTCAATTTTGACAGATTACGCCTAATATTATAACTCTGGTTACGAAGATATTGAGTCAAAGTTCCAACATTTTTCAATTTTTTTTTACAAACATGAGTAAATTTTAAATTCCACCACGACGCCTGTAGGTACTATATCAAAGATTTGTAAACAATTTTTTTGCATGCGTTACATTGCGCTCATCATAAGTAAACAGTAAATTTTCACACCAATTATAAAAGATACAGCATTGCCATACAACGCGGCAATGCTGCCAGCCTTTTGGGCACTTGTCCCTTGACAGCGATGCGAATGAGTTTTTTGATGCCCTATGAAGATCATAGGGCTTTTTTTACTTTTGTTAACTGTGCTTAGTTTATAATTTAATTATTATTATTATTTATATTTAAGTCAGCTAAGTAAGCAATTAAGAGCTACAAAATTATATAAGTCGTTTCCCATCAATTCTTACTCAGTTTTATATAGTTTGATGGGCTGGAGCCATTTAGTTAATGGCTATGATTAACAAGTGTATAAAGACACGTGTTTTACCTCGTGTTAGCAACTAACTCTGAGCTAAGTTTTTGGTGTAAGTAGGCCTTAGGGTTTTAAACTGATTTAAAGGGTTTTAAACAAAAGCCGAGACTGGTTTCTAGTTAGCCAACTTTGGTGTATTGTAAAATATCTAGACAGCGTTTCTGAGAATGTCTCACTAACGAGCTGACTGCTAATTGATGTCTGAGGTTTGTTTAATTAGTAATAATTTAACTAGGTACCTGCCATCTTACAATTTCAAACGTCAGTGAACATGTTAAATGATAATATGGTTTAGTATTGCATTTTATTTAAAAAATACCGGCGGGCTTAGGATGGTACATTAGTACACCTCTGTCTCCCACTTCGGGGAATATAAGAGTGATGGTATGTTCTATTATGTTAAAAAATATTTTAATAGTCGCTTTAAAATAAAAAAAATTGTTTCGTTTCGTTGTCGTTCGTAATGAAAATTAGTAGCCATTTTCTTTATTTCCCTACTTACCTTACGACTAACTCACACGTCAGAGAAAAGTTAAATGAACTTCCTACTGGGTAATATGTTTTTATTGTTTGTTTGTTGTTTGTTTGTTTCGTTGGTCTCGTGGTCGCAAGTGCGACTGCTGTGCAAGGGGTCCCGGGTTCGATTCCCAGGTCGAGCAAAAAGTGTTATTGGGTTTTTCTATGAAATTCTCAGTAGCAGCTCGGAGTTTGGAATTGTGCCCGGTTAATGCCAATAGGCTCGCCCCCTATTACATGGGACCTAAATGTACCGGCGAACTGTGGGTGTACATTGGTACACCTCTGCCTAACCCTTCGGGGAATACAGGCGTGATGGTATATTTTTTATATTTTTTTTTTTACTTGATACTCCACATTTATACGACTGAATGAAATTAGATATTAGTATTTATTTTTAATTACTATCCCAGTGTTTTTTCCCCTAGGGTAATTTAGGACTTTCTCTTAATTGTGAAGTCTACGCAGACAAAATCGCAAGCAAAACCTAGTGTTAATTAAATTACAGCATAAACGTATCAAAATAATAATTGTAATTAACCGTATCACAGTACACGCTCCACAGTCCACAAAAAATAAAATTTATTAGGTACTACACCGAAATTCATAACCACAATTCAAATTGAGACATGGTCCAAATAAATTCACTGCCCAATAAAAACATGGTCATTAACACGTAAAAATGTCATCAAAACCGCGGAAGCACATCAATCAATCCCCCCTCCCCACACTTCCCCCAATATATTTATATTCAACGAGGTTACAACACTATTAATCCAATTGACAGTCACTAAAAGCCCTAAGGCGGTCACAATGGCCCTCCTGATGGCAATAACGATTTCCGTTATCGTTAACACCCGTCAAAAACACGCTAACGTTAACGATCTCCGTTAAATTCCGTTATTGCTAGAGGGTGTTTAGAATCTTTTGTTGAAGTCTGCGGAACACGCGATTCTTATATACAGGGTGTAATTGTCTTGGTGATAAAGGTTTTATTTGGATTGGTATCTGGATTTTGTCGGAGAGATAAAAGTATTAGGTATAATTTAATTTTGCATGGTAAAAGGTGATAGCGTGGGCAAGAATGTGAGCGTCAGTAGTATAAGCTCTTTGAGAAGGAGTTCGTCCGGGGAAGTACTACCAGCAACCACCATACCTATTTCTGCCGCAAAGCTGTTTTGCTGTTTTCTGGTTTGAAGAGTATGGGGTGGACAATTAAAACCTTTTTTTAACAAATAATTCTGAGTTAAATTCTTGGTACAAGTAGACCTTTTTGAATCTATATGAGGAAAGGCTATTTCATCACAATCTAACAACCTGTATATTATCCCAATAAAAGTAAATATCTACTGTATCACACGTTACATGCATGAGGGGACATCCCCCCCCCCCTACACCCCCTTGTTGTTGTCAGTATTTCATTGTTCCAATAAAGATTTTTGTTTATATTCCTCCAGGCGTGAATTGTTGCAAATTATCTTCGAATTTATTGTATATTGTGTCACTTTTACACCATTTAGCGGGGCGTACATTTTGAGTGGAGTTATAGGGCGGTATTTCTATTTGATTTTATTTGGAACGAACAATTACATGTTAAAGGTTAGGTATTTTAGGTGTACTTTATTTTTTAAGTTTGGAATCATCGTTATCGTCATATCAGTCACAGGACGTCCACTGCTGGACATATGCCGTAGATTTCCAAAAGTGTGGAAAATAATAGATAGTTAAGTCTTAAAATTAAATAGGTAGCTAGCTAGATAGTAGCTAGATAGGTAGCCTAAGATAAGTTAAGATTTATTTATTTGTTTAAACATATTATACATACAAGAACATGCAAGATATTATGTCAATTAGTTTCTCAGTAGCAGCCCGGAGTTTAGAAGTTGGTAGTGTGACACCCCCGTGTCTCTGTAAGCACGTAAAGCTGTTGGTCCTACGCCTGAACTCTGCCCAGTTGTCGGATTGCTGTCCCATCGGACTATGACAGTTCGGAAAGTTAGCACCAGCCTGTGTTTGCGCACGCACTGGTGTACTATACTATATCCTGAGTGTTTGGATCCTCTCCACTGAAAATGGCGCGACCAAAATTAGTCTGAAGCTAACTAATAATGCTTATTATAGAACCTGGGAAGTGTGACAACCACCCTGTGTCTTACCAAGAGGCGTCTTGTTCCCAGTAACGGAGATGTGAAGGTCATAAAGGCAGTCGCTCTCATGTAAACAGTTCGGTTGGGTTGTTCGGTTTTCAGTTGCATCCGGTTAGACTGGATGTCGAACTAACATAGTTAGCAAAAAGATAAGCAGATATCATGAAATTAATATCATTATTATTATAGCATTAGGCGATTAGCAGGTCGAGTAATATGTGTAATTGGGTTTTTCTATGAAACTCTCAGCGGCAATATTCTCTATTAATGGCAATAGGTTCGCCCCCTATAACATAGGACCTAAACACACCGGCGCACTGTGGGTGAACGGTGTAGCGTTCACCCACAGTGCTCTGCCTAACCCAGCGGGGAATTCAGGCATGTTGGTATGTGTAATATATTACTTACAATATCAACCACAACTAAGGTACTCAAATAAATACCGTTCCAAAACTAAACCGCACATTGAAACCAACTAACGTGCTAGTAACTATCAAAATGCGGTCAGATTCCAATTATATCGGTTAACTAACCACGGATTAAAGTACAGTTAATTTGCTAACCCACGTCTCAGGGGTGTAGTTAATGTCAAAATGATGGATAAACCACCGCTTTGTTTGTATTTTGGAAGCTAAGGTGACATGGGGGATTGAGGTCGGTAATCATGTAAGCTTGTAATTTATAGACGAATAAATTGTGTGAATAAAACATACATAATAATTATAATAACATACATAATAATAATCACAGACATTCACGCCTGTATTCCCCGAAGGTTAAGGCAGAGGTGGAGCAATTTTCACTCACAGTTCGCCGGTATGTTTAGGTCCCATTTAATATGGAGCGAGCTTACTGCCATTAACCAGGCACAAATCCTAACTCCAAGCTGCTACTAAGAATATCATAGAAAAACCGAATACCTAACACTTTTTTCTCGACCTGGTAATCGAACCCAAGACATCTAACGTAGCAGACGTGCTTAGGACTACTAGGCTAACTAATGGTATGTATGTAATAAAACAAAGTATTACCAATTAAGAGAGGTGACTAAATTAATTATTCATCATCATCATCATCTGCCTAGCCTTTTCCCAACTATGTTGGGGCCGGCTTCCAGTCGAACCGGATGCAGCTGAATATCAGTATTTTACATGGAGCGACTGCCATCAGACCTCCACAACCCAGTAATGGGTAATACGATACTCTTGGTAAGACTGGTTGTCAGACTTTCTGGCTTCTGACTAACAGTAACGACTAAATTAATTATTAAAGGTAACTAAAATAGCATAGTAATAAGCCCATACACAATCAAAACATATAATAATATTGGTTACAATTCACCATTTAATTGATTTAGGAATCCTATCAAAGTAATTACATTCATGAAAGGACTTTGTAATGGCTTTAATACCCTTGTGTGCACAGCGAAGCCAAAGAAATGCTTCTTTGGCTGACTTAATATACCTAGTGCAACAATAGTGATTGAACTGGGACTAAAGTAAAAACTAACTAAAATAACGATGCTTTTTTTTTGAGAGATGGCAAATCATCCAATGACTTCCCCCACCCTGGGCGGGGCGGGAGGGAGTGTCAGACTTTTACTGACTAAAACCCATCTATGTTCCTTCATGTGCCCTTTGTGTGCCCTTTGAAACTGCATAAAAACTTTCTCTTCGACACGTCATTGTTTTAATGTTTTTGGCGTTCATACTTAACGTGGAAATAAACTGTCACTTAAATTTAGAGATTGATTACGGAACTCTGAAATAACAGAAGAATCGAAATAAAAAGCAATTAGTTATTAATTCAGGACAGTTATTTCTTAAAACATCATCATCTGCCTAGCCTTTTCCCAACTATGTTGGGGTCGGCTTCCAGTCGAACCGGATGCAGCTGAATATCAGTATTTTACATGGAGCGACTGCCTATCAGACCTCCACAACCCAGTAATGGGTAATACGATACTCTTGGTAAGACTGGTTGTCAGACTTTCTGGCTTCTGACTAACAGTAACGACTGTCAAAGATCTACAAATGACAGCCGGGACCAACGGCTTTACGTGCTTTCCGAGGCACGGAGGAAACTCGCTATGGTAAATGGTCACCCATCCACAGACCAACCTCGGCAAGCGTGGCTTAACCCGGAAGATCGGTCTATGCGGCTGTAATTATTTAGCCACGAGCGCCTATTTCTTAAAACAATGAATTGTAAATAACATACTTCCCTGAAAAATAATATAAATAATTGAGTTTCAGTTTGAAAAGAACTCACCAAGTAACATAAGCAAACGTTACCATTCTTAATTACGTCACAAATTACACATGTATGTCATTATATCCTCTGAGGCGAAGTCATTAGAGTCTCTTTCTCCATAAACCCAGTTTCGGGTTATGCCTGGGAGAATCAACTGATTAACGTAACGCGCGCGGTTACGTTCACTTCAAAACGATGTCTACAGACATTAAATTAATGTAATACACTTGTTTTGTAATGGAAATGTTTTTGTTAGGGAGTTGATATTAATATGTACGGAACAGAAATTAGGCTTTTGTTAGACAGGCATTTTATTAAGGGCATTAATGACTTCGCTTCCTTGGAGATGTGTAAATTAAGATTACAATAAACTAAGAAAATGTTGTATTTATATTGTTATAACCGCCCTTTTGGCCTCGTAGTCGCAAGCGCGACTGATGAGCGTGAGGTCCTGGATTTTATTCCCATGTAGGCCAAGAAGTGTTGTTGGGTTTTTCCATTAGATAAGTTGGTACCGTGTCACAACCCAGTTACTGAATAACACGATACCTTTTGTTAAGACTGGATGTCAGTCTTTCGGCCTTCTGACTACCCGTAACGACTGTCGCAGATCTACGACAGACAGCCGAGAAACGGACGTAAATCATTTGGCGCTTTACGTGATATCCGGGCCACGAGGTTATTACACTACCAAATTATAAACTCCGGGCTGCTACTAAAAAAATCCTACTGAAAAAACCCAAGATGCACGCACTGCACGACACGGCAGTTGAACTCAGAACCACACGCTCAGCGGTCTTGCTTACAACCACCAGACCAACGGGTCAGTCACTTACCATCTATGTTCCTTCATGTGCCCTTTGCGTTCCCGGGGCGCGGTATCTCTTTCGAACAACCCGCAGCCCCGGCAGTCACTTGACGATTACATAATTAGTATTGGAAAATATTTTTGTATACCCAATTATACTAATGATGAAAACAGTTTATTTTCACAACAAAGTATGACTTTGACAAATGCTTCATGCCTTAAATTATTAATTAGACTTCGTGCGCTCCGCCTAGTCGTGCCTACCTCAAAACAGAGGCGGACTGTGAATTTTTGGGGCCCTTGGCTAACACTACTTGGGGGCCCCACCCAACTAATCAAACTGACTGCCATTTTGACAAAAAACTAAACACTTTATTTTTGTAAACGGTATCTATAGCAAATAAATTAGGACAATAATTTATAGTCCATTATGACAGTAGTGTACTAAGATTGTCATTGCAGTCAGGCCTGGATGGGAGCTGATGGGGGCCCTTTCAATTAGCGGGGCCCAGGGTTGCAGCCCAAAAAGCCTATATTTAGATCCGCCCCTGCCTCAAAACAATAGCTCCTTCTCTGCGGTAACTCAATATTGTATTGTGTTTGAAACACGCGTCACGGTAACGTTGAACATTGGTATACATGCTACATTTGGTTCTGAACAAAACTGCATTGTTTCGGAAGTATACTCGCCATAGCTGCCAAAGGTATACCTTTAAAAATACAAGTGCTTTGATAACCTCCTCTTTTATATAAGTCGGTTAAAAAAGAGTGAGTTACGGAAAAATGTTCTGTATTCACCATCACGCCTGTATTCCCCAAAGGGTTAGGCAGAGGTGTACCAATGAACACCCACCCGTACCCACCCCCACCCTGTATTCGTGGGATAATATTATTAACTTTGATGCGGACGCAGTTGTGGGCGGAGGCTCGTAGGTGATAGGTAGTTTAAATTATAGTTAAGTTTTGACTGCCTCGTTGGCCTGGTGGTCCTAAGCGCGACTGCTACGCTCGAGGTCTTGGGTCCGATTCTCAGGTCGAGCAAAAAGTGTTATTGGGTTTTTCTATGAAATTCTCAGTAGCAGCTCCTTATTACATGGGCTCTAAACGTACTTGTGAACTGTGGGTGTACATTGATACACCTCTGCCTAACCCTTCGGGGAATATAGGCGTGATGGTATGTTTTGTCCCCCCCAAACTGCCCCGTTGGCCTCGTGGTCGCAAGTGCGACTGCTGTGCAAGGGGTCCCGGGTTCGATTCCCAGGTCGAGCAAAAAGTGTTATTGGGTTTTTCTATAAAATTCCCAGTAGCAGCTCGGAGTGAGGATTCGTGCCCGGTTACTGGCAATAGGCTCGCCTTCATGCATGGGACCTAAAAACACCGGCGAACTGTGGGTGTACATTGATACACTTCTGCGTAACCTTTCGGGAAATACAGGCGTGATATACAAGTACAAGGACATAGAGATAATTCTGTATTTGATTGTAACCTAAGTATGTTCACAATTAAATTTAAACGGTTCTCAGTTTCTCGTTCCAAATTCAACACAAATTAATGCGACAAATTGTCAAGCACGTGTTAGCTGTTCAGTTCTGATTGGTTGTTGATAATTCAGTCAACCAATTATAGAAGCAATGTGTTGCATTAATTATTGGATGAATCGAGAACGTCAGGAGATTTTGAAAAGGTATCAAAGTATACAAAAAGTAAACGTATTGCTTCGTTGCCCTTGTGATTGTAAGCGCGACTAGACGTCATGGGTTCGATTTCCAGGTCGAGCAGTGTTTCTGGGGTTTTCTATTAAATTCTCGGTATCAGCTTGGAGTCAGGATTTATGCACGGTTAATAGCAATAGACTCGTCCCCTATTACATGGGACCTAAAACATACCGGCGAACTGTGAGTGTACATTGGTGCACCTCTGCCTTACCCTTCGGGGCATACAGGCGTGATGGTGTGTTACGTAGAGGCATTTTATAAAAAGTAGTTTTTCATTTAAAACCATTCATTTCAGAATACTGGCTGTAGCCCGCGGTTTTGCTTGCTTTAAGTTACGGCTTTAGTTACCAATAACTTTCCTCGACAAACAGTATTTCTTATTTACAACCTTAAAATTAGATTGCAAAGTCCCTAAAAACTGGCGGAATCGCCTCTTTGGATGGCAATGCCTAACCTCAGACCTAGGCAAAAGCCAGCCTTTGGGTCACGAGAATTGTCAACCAATCGTTTAGATAAAAGCTTAAAAAGGCTATTGGCACACGGACTTCACGGCCCGAGGGTTTTCACCCCAAACGGCTCGAAAATATAGTTACCAATAAGGGTGCTATACTTATGGTAATGGATAAACTCAAAAATCACTTTCAAAAATTCTTTCTCCGATGGAAAGTCTTATTATCGGGGACATAAGCAATATTTTATTTAAAAAAAAAATGGGATACATACAGAAAATCCACTTGTACGAAGTCGCGGGCAGAATCTAAAACCAAATAAAATAAAAGTTTTTTATTTCAAGAAAATGCTTTATTTCTTACAGATTTACAAGCGCACTTTTCAACAGCTGTACCTACCTATATTTCTTATAAAAAACTTCAAAGTCAATTCAAGGGCGCAACGCAAAGCATTGGCAGTAAGCCAAGAGTAAATTCGATTTAGTATTTGCTGGAGTTCTAGGTGCCTGTTCGTATCACCTGAGACTTTAGATATTCCAGTCAGGAAAAGTATGAAACTTGTTCAAACATTACACGTCTTATCCCCGGGGAGGTGAACAGAGATGTAGGTACAATACACTCGACCTTTAAAGATGATACTATTGACCATCACTGTAGTAACTTTGCTGTTTCTTTTATTACTTTTGTGTGGTGTTTTATTACTTACTTATTTATTTGTTTTGTCTTCGTGAAGGAGCTCGTTTGGGGAAGTACTACCACCATACGTACTTCTGCCGTAAAGCAGCGTTGCTGTGTTCCGGTTTAAAGGGTATGGGTGCCAGTGTAATTACACGCACATGAGATATTCCAACTTTGTCTCTGGGATGACAATGCCGATTGCTAACGCAAGGCCTCTGGTATTGCAGTTGTCTATAGGCAGCGGTAACCACTTAACATCAGGTGGACCGTGGGCTTGTCTGCCATCCAATATTATAAATAAAAAGGATTTGTATTTATTGAAAGAGAAGGGAGTCAGTGATAGTATGACGGTTGACAGGTTGACATGGAAGAAGAAAACATCTTGCGCCGACCCCAAATAAAATGGGATAAGGGCAGGAAGATGATGATGTATTTATTGAAATTTGATCTAGAGAATATTGTTATTATATATTTTTTTCTTTTTTTCCAGGTACCTACTTCACTGCTTCTGAACTCTAACTTCCTACAATTAAGTTCTAATAGTCAACTAGTAAGTACGGGTTGGTGCTTTTATTTGTATTTCCATTTTATAAACGTAGGCTTTATTATGTTTCTGACAAAGACTCACCATAGGTATGGTTGTGGGGCAAATAATAATAATGGTGAATATATTTTCGTTCTTCGTTTATGTAATTAATGCTACATACAGTTCACCATGAATCTGCTATAATTTCTTCAGTAAAATAGTCAGATGCACATTTTCCACATTTTTAAAAACGACCGGATTTTCCATATTTTTAAGATCATCG
Source organism: Caradrina clavipalpis (assembly GCA_932526535.1). Classification (NCBI taxonomy): domain Eukaryota; kingdom Metazoa; phylum Arthropoda; class Insecta; order Lepidoptera; family Noctuidae; genus Caradrina; species Caradrina clavipalpis. The sequence goes on from OW052101.1 coordinate 2,659,985, forward strand.
CTTTATATAACATTACGGCGATAACATAGCAAATAATTTGCCAATCAAGTTTGGGCTTTAAATCGTATGCGTTAAAATACTTTTTAAAATGACAAGATAATAAAGGTGACAGCTGGCGGGCAGCGTACTGGCATCTAATAATCTAAATATTGATTTTTCGAAGAGACTCCTTGTCGGAACGGTGCTGATTCGTGATGATGTCAAAATACATTCTGACTTAATATTGATAGTCGTTGAGTTGCAACAGTGCATTTTGAACATATTTAATCACACCCTTAAGAAAGTGCACTCTCTACACGTAAAAAAACATCAATTCAAAGCAAATTCTGTTAGAAATTTAAATCCTAAAGTCTCGATTAACTACCTAATTCATAGGAGGGCAGCAGCTTTTTCATATAATACTCGTTAACATTTCTTTTCGCTTAAACCGCTTTGACAATCTGAAATTGTTACAGGACTTTTCACATTACCAAGTACCAAGGTATGTTTCAGGAGGTCTCGTTGAATCTCGGGTACCTACTTTTCTACCTTTTTGTCGGAAATATGTTTAATCTTGGTATAATTAGGTACCTTACCTTTTCATTTTGTGATATTTTTTTCATGTAGGGTTTCTGAGGATACCTATGTAATACCTTTTGTGGGCTATTATTTGTGTATTATATCTTTTGTTGGAGATCCTAAACAAATAAGGGTGTTTTTTTTATTACCGGTTCAAAAATCTCAGTAAATCTTTAGAATCTGTGAAATCGTTGCTTGCTTCACACTCACTTCTTCTGAATTTACAGAGAGAGCAAAGTATTGTAATTTCATTTTTGTATCATTTTAAAATTATATTAAAAACGACGAGACTCTGATTAGCCACAAGGCTTGATATTGGTGCTGCTATCCTATCTACAAATTTCATCGATTTTAATCGTTTTGTATGGAGCGCGCTATCCAAAATAGTTTTATTAACACAATTTCAGTCAAAGTTTAGTTACCTTTTTGTGTTGTTGAATGGCAAAAAAAAGCCAAAGCCATCTGCAATACCAGAGACTTTGCAAGTACGTTGCCTATTCAGAGACAAAGTTGAAATGTCTCATGCGCCTGTAATTACACCGGCACCCATACCCTTTAAACTGCAACACAGCAACACTGGTTTGCGGCAGAAACAGGTATGGTGGTAGTAATCTTCGGATGAGCTCCTTTATAACAGCTCTACTACAACTATTAATTCCAATTTGTAAGCCATCATCATCATATGAGCCGCAGGACGTCCAGTGCTGAACAAACTTCCCCCATAGATTTCCAATTGCCAGTAACCGGTAAGCGCAGCGTAGGACATCCACCCACAAGGTGGACGGATGACCTGATTAAGACCGCAGGAAGACACTGGATGAAGGTCGTTTCCAACTGGTATTTTGTAAGCCAGTTATACTTTAATTTAGCTTAAACCTATAATGTATTTACGGTATATATCTTAAAAGTCATTTTAGTATTTGCTTAGAATGAAACCCGCATCACAGTGCTTGAGTGGCAACACCCAAAGCTTCAGAGGCTCCGCGACGTCACAATTACTTTAACGTTACAAAACAGGAGCGTAACGAACCATGAGGGAAAGAAAAAGTGAAACCGTGTGGGTACAGTCAGGGGTACGGACATGTACAGGGTGTCTGGTGGCAGATTTATGTTTTTGAAAGGGTATATCTAAAAAAGTTATTAACGGTGCAGGGGGAGACTGGTGTCATTCGACGCTCCATGAATGCGGATTTGTTAGTCACAATGCCTCAGTGGTCGGGGCAGCAACGTCCGTACGCTATTGAGTCGTTTTTTAAGAGTGGTAATTCTACGGTGACTGCGCGCTGACATTTTTGTTCCCACTACAATATCCGGCGATTAAGCGACAAATTAAGTGTTAATTTGATTAAATCGTGGATGCAAAGGTTCCGCCAGACATCTTCTGCTTTAAACAAGCCTCAGCCGGGACCCAGCAGAGCATCAAGCTCCACAAACGAAAACGAAAACGTTCAAGAGGTCTCTTTTTTTTGGAAAATTTTCGGGGCGATGCTTTAAATGTCTACAGTGTAAGCTATGGACTTATGATTACTGAATATTTTTTACCAAATTTGCGAGCACATCCATCCTACTCGACGCACACGTGGTTTCAGCAAGATGGGGCGACTCCGCATACAGCCAGGACGTCTATCGCTTTACTTCGTCAAAATTTTTCGCATAAATTGATGAGCCGCTTTGGAGACATCCCGTGGCCACTAAGGTCACCAGATTAAACTCGAATGGACTTTTTTTATGGGAGCTATCTCAAAAGCGAAGTTTATGCCAATAATCCTCTGTCTATTGTGCAGTTAAAGGAAAATATCCGCAATGCAATTAAGCAAATCCAGCCGAGGTTATTGCAGCGCGTAGCCCGTAAAACGATGGACCGTTTTAAACAGTGTGTACGTCTAAATGGACATCATTTGGTTGAAGTAATTTTTAAAAAGTAAAATCCGCATTATTCATGTATTTACTGAATTAGTTAATAAAACCATAAGTTCATAAGTTTTTCTTTTATTAGCTTTCAAAAACATAAATCTGCCACCAGACACCCTGTATATACTTAGCAACATGCTTTACCGGTTTTTGACCGCGATTTCATCCGCTTGAATTTTATTAATCCCTAAATTAATGTTTGTGGAAATAAAATATTGCTTATGATACTCGCCAATGTTAAAATAAAATTGGGTAAGTAGTTTTTGAGACCATCCATTACAAACAAAATTACAAATATCTTCGGTTTATAATATTAGTTTAGATTATTAAATACAGTCTTCTGAATGTTATACTGCTATAATAAGACACTTGAAATAAGACACTTAAAAATCGTTTTCGATTTTACTATTTTATCGTTACTATCCACGAATTTTATATCCCCGAATTTAATTGTATTGTGTTTTTATTCGTGTGCTTAAACATAAGCAAAATAAAAAACAATAACAATTGTTTTTTATTTTTATAATTCGATGTTAATTAATGTAATTGGGCCTGTGCCGTTTTAATTAACTATGAATAAATAAATAAATCGTATTTGTAAGGGTCGGCCCCCACAACCGATAATTTATAATCGGCCCGATTCTCAGCCGTTTCTTCTAGCCGGCGAAGAAATCTGTCAAAAAAACGGCCCGATAATCGGTCGTGAGTGCAGACCCTTAAAATTATAACTGCTGCTAGCATAAAACAGTGCTCTAAAATAAAACAAAAAATGAAAAGCTATTTATAAGATTTCAGCAAAAACGTGAACCTAAAAAAATTGGTAAGTACTAAGCATACATTTAAATTTAAAATTAAAAGTACAACACGATAAATGGTACGTGCTGTATCCTATACATATTCATGCTCTTGACTGTACTCCAGTATACTTGTAAATTCTTTGTCCCAACGTAACAACATAAGCAAGATAACATTACCGATACATGTAACCTTTCACCTTTAACCTACAATTCAATTTAACACGAGCATCTTCTGTACAGTACAGAATTTTAGCATTATTACAGTCGTATTCTTTTTACTTAAGCTCTTAAAGAAAGGGAAGACTATAAATGTTAATGTGCTAGCTGCTTCTTTTAATTAGAATTTGGTCTTATTATCCGAGGGTAGTATACCATCACGCCTGTATTCCCGAAGGGTTAGGCAGAGGTGTACCAATGTATCCACAGTTTGCCAGTATATTTAGGTCCCATGTAATAGTGGGCGAGTCGGAGTTATGATTTGAACCCAGTTAATGGCAATCCATTAACTGGGTTCAAATCATAACTCCGAGCTGCTACTGAGATTTTCATAGAAAAACCTAAAAGCACCTGTTGCTTGACCCGGAAAACGAACCCAAGACCTCTAGTGTAGCGGTCGTGCTTAGGACCACTAGGCTAACGAGGCAGTTACCAAAACATAGTAGGACCAGAAAATAATTAAATAAAAGGCGATTTATTTTGCAACCAGTATTATCTTACGTAACTATGTTTCAAGAAATTGGTTACCTATCTTCTTCTTTATCATGTGGGCAGTAAGGTCTAACGACCCCACACAACCTAGTGCCAGAGTTTCTAAACCGCCTCAAGGGCCTCTGACATGGTTACCGATGTCAGTGATGTCCAAGATAAACTTAGAAAGTATATATGAATTAGAAAAAATCACATTGGTACTATCATAACTATTGTGGTTTTTTATAAGTATCGATCCTTGAAGTTTTAGTGTTAATGAACTTTCTATCGTGGCGTAATAAACAGGTATGAATGGCAATGCCATTGTCGATCGACTTTTAGCGTATTACGCAAAACTTTTATCATTTTGCATCGGTTAGACATTAAACTTTTAACATTTTGCGTTGGTTAGACATTAAACTTTTAACATTTTGCTTTTGCTGGACATTATACTTATTTTTCTACTTGCTGGACACTAAAATTTCAATACTATGCACTTGGTGGACAGAAAACTTCTATACGAAAAGACTCCAAAACTGTGAAAGCCATTATGTCATTAATAATGGCATTCATATTATTTATTTTTGTCTATTCGTTTTTATATAACTAATTGGATGTTAATCCGGTAATAAATAATTTTAATTTCATATTACAAACATACATAATTAGCAAACCCCTAGACCCCCAGACAGCATTGTAGTTTATTGTTTAAAAAAAAAAACAGCTTTTGACGACACTCCCTGAAAGGCCATCTAACCAGACATTACATGTTAAATCTCATAGAACATTACACAACTTTTCAAGTTCTCTATTGTTTTAGCTGCAAAAACAAAAGCCTCCGGATGTTCATACGCGATACTAGGCCCAACGCCTCTTCAAAAATATCCGTTGCCTACCCACGCAGCCTGCCTGTATCCCCGACCTTACCAAAGGCCTTAAAATTCAATTTTCCACGGCCATTTTTCCGACGCACACGAGTAAGTGGTACGCGATAACTTTTCTAAATAAAATATTAAATGAATCCGGTTTGCTGTATCGATCGTCGCTGTTACGTGGATGTATGCTGTATGTTTGTATGTGTAAGGCTATCTTTGAGTTGTCTTGCTGCTTTTTAGGAGGTGGGTTCAGATTGTCATGTTAAAGGTACGTTTTTTTTTCAGGAGTAGTGTTAACATTGTTGCGATCGTTGTTTTTTACATAATATCTTGCTGGTACTACAAAAATCTGAAGCATTTTGATGTTGAATTTTAAAATAACAATAAAACAAATTGTTTTATGTATCAATCCGTAATCTTTAAGCCCGCTTACACTAGCAATAGGTAGCTTATAAAATTGAAATTGGTTGCTGAGAGGACCAGCTGTGTGATTCTGTAAGACCTCGTTCTAAACTTCGAATCTGAATCCGCTGTGACTTTCTTGATTGGCATTCTAAAAACTCGGTTGGTAATTCGAATTTACACTAGCGCCACTCTTGCGAGCCGGTCAGGGTGTTCAACTAAATTGACGGGGAAATTTTAACAGATAAAGTATGAGATCACGTAAGAAGTGGTAATTCTATACGGGTAATTCTACCGTCCGCGTCACTTCGACGCTCACTTCGCACTTCAAAGTGCCAAATAAATCAATGTCATTTTGAAGTGAGGGTGAATAGCGACGTGAGATGCGAGTTCATGTCTGACTTTTACAAAATCGACGTTTTATATGACATAAAATTATATGTAACTTACTTGTCTGACAACCAGTCTTACCAAAAGTATCGTATTACCCATTACTGGGTTGTGGAGGTCTGATAGGCAGTCGCTCCATGTAAAATACTGATATTCAGCTGAATCCGGTTCGACTGGAAGCCGACCCCAACATAGTTGGGAAAAGGCTAGGCAGATGATGATGAAAATTATTTGTAACTTAACCTCGTATTAATAACAAACTCAAGAGAAGAACTTGGTACAAGTAGGCCTTAGAAATTGAAATCTAACTTCCTTCCTTATTATACGACTACAGTTAGGCTTTCCTTCACCACAATTATTGTCCCTATGTAGGTCAAAGGCCTCTAGTCTCACAGAAAAGGTAGGAGCATTGATCAAGAGGCTTGCTTAAAACAGGTCCCTAGCTAAGAAAAAAAAATTACAAGCAATCAGCAAAAAACCAAAACACCCTTAGGTAAGTACAAAGTCCTTTCATTCCATTTCTTCCTCATACAAAATTAGAAAAAGCCGCAGCCAAATCACTAAGATGAATTAACAAAATGAAGAACCGTCTTTCACCAGTTTTTCACCGAAATTAATCTACCGGGACATTCAGGAATATAGTGAATTGAACCGTGTTGCCAGTACCAAGTTATTGGGGTTGCCGAGAAAAAAATAAATGAAAATAAGGCGCATGAAAATGAGGTTGGCTTGCGTTTTTGTGTTTGCTTAGGGAATTACTTGTCTTCGGTCTTTTTCAATTATGGCGGGACAAAATTCGAGGGCCAAGGGTAAGTGGATTTGCGATTATAGCCACAAGTAGACAGTTCCTTTTTTTTGGCCCTTGGTTACAGGGAAAGTACAATATTCGTTGCTAAGGGCTTATGAGATGAAAAAGTAATACCAATATCTGTTAGCTGAATAAATCATTAAGCAATGAATCAAGCCACATTGCTTTTTATCTCATGGGATATTATAGTGTTGTTGATGGATTCAGTTGAGTGTATCTTGAATGATTGATACCCATGGTGGTTTGGAGGTTTCAAGAACCGGTCTTAATATCAAAATCTAGTCATTTCTTTATTACTTTAGTTCAATATAAAATACTCTTGAACATCACTTACAAGAAAAAACAAAGAATTGAATCTTCTATCCTCTACCATACGGTAGTTTATCGATCGTGGGACTGGAGGTTATAAAACCCGACTTGGTGAAGGTCCATTTCAAAATCTGAACGTAGAATGATCAATGATCGTTCTTTCTCCGAGTCGAGAAGAGACTTTAGTTCTCCTATAATATTATTTTGGCGAAAGTTGGTGAAAATGCAATTTGACACAACCGGGGCTGGTCCTTTAAGTGACACAGTAACAGACGTATAATTTTCAAATGTCTCAATATGTATAAATTCCTAATAATCGAAATCTTTTTTTCGTGTGGATTAACTCGTATTAAATTTTGTCTCACCAGTATTGAGCAATTTGTATGACTCTATCATTGGCCTCGTTCAGATCTTGGCTTAGAACAACCAAATGCATGATGCATGTGGTTGTTCGAAGCCTCTCTCCACCCACAACTGACTCTTTGACCGATTATTCGTCGGCGGGAATATCACATATGATTTCCAATACACCAACGCACACGGCCGACAAAATATCGGTCAAACTCAAACTCGAACGAAATATAAAAAATACATAATAACATAAAACATGATATCCTAAGTATTTTACAGTCCTGTAAAGCTAGATGCCGATGGTATTAAAATAATCATATTCCACGATGAAAAAGTAAAGAAAAATAAAAGGCATATCGGATGCTTACCTTTGCGTAAAAATTGCCGGAGCAACTTGCCTCGTAGCGGAAAAAAGTGTGGAAAAATAAAAAATAAAGCTTTAACAGCTCTCGTCACTACGGCTTCAAGTGTTTTATCTGCTTTTTTTCTATTTTTCTTTACAGTGTCAGTCAACACTTCACTTGTTGAGTTTTCGATTGGTATGAAGATGGGTAGGTTTGTGTTTTTATGATACTTATAATTATAATCCAATTTATGTTTAGTACAAAATGAATACAATATCTATTTTCCGTAACTGACCACGTTAAAATTACTTCTATTTTTTAAGACAGCTGCTATGTGTTTCGATATTTAATGCTGAGTTGGCGTATTGAATTAGTTTGATGTAATGAATGTAATTATTGAAAAAATACGGATGGGTTCGTTCTGGTAGAAATCCACATCCATCCATCTACAAAAATCCTCGTTAAGGTCAATTTGAGAATTGTCTTGAATTGGATTGGACTAGGACATCAAGAGATTATTAGAGCGATTAGATTATTCAAGAGGTAATGTCCTGAAGTCCTAGTCCGATTACAAATATAATTCCACTGTTAGAAAGTGCCAAGTGCCTTAAGGTTTATTTTATTGATATACTTGACTTCAATTCGTACGAAATCGCGAACAGAAGACTAGTAATAAATATTTTGAACAGCCACTTAAGTTCTGAAAAGACATATTAACCTGCTAAAGTACTCCCACATCATTACATATATCCCATTTCCAATTTAAAGTTTGGTCTCAAAGTCCCACATTCTCGTACTCAAATAAGGCTTACAACTTTTTCAGTACAAAGGCTGTTGGAACTTCAATTCTACTTTATGAAGTCGTTTCGCGTCTGCCTGTTGGAGGCCTATAGTGGCTATGAAGTTATGTTGGACTTAGATTCTGGAATCGCCAGATTTAAGACATTTTAGTGTGGCTGAAATTTTGAATAGGTAGAGGACTGTTTAGTTTTTTTTTTAATTTATTTATTTATTTAATCTTACAAGCTAACAGATATACATCCAAAACGTAAATAATAAATTTAGTAAAGTAATTAATTTAACGAACATAATTAATGATATGACAAAGTAGACAAAATTATTATAATTTTGAAGGTATGATTAGGTAGGTAGATTTCCATGCTGCGACATTTTTCAGTAATTTAAACGTATAAAAATCAATTACCGTGCGGTAGTCTTACAAAATCTGAAAAATACTACTATACTTTTAATGGTCTAATTGGAATAAATGATTTGACTTTGACTTTGAAATAGCAAGACCGATTGAACATTTCTTTTTTATTTTCCTCTGACCCAAAAAGTACGAAGTCACGGGCACGAGCTAATCAGGTTTATAAGATACCTTTCTTACATAGACATTCAAGTGTGGCAATTGGTTTTAATGATGTTTCAGAATATTATTAAAATTCGTTATTCGCTTTTGCCAGACACTTTCCGTGGACCGTAGATTCAGCTACACGTTTTAAGCTCCGACTTTTAATTGTCTATCTACACGTTATATTCAATAGGTTTGACGACTCCACGATTTTAGATCATTTGTCTAGAATATTATCTACACTTCAGTGATTTTGCCAGCCATGCGGCACAAACTACTATTTTTCAATATACTCGTAATACAATATTACGAGTAAAAAAAAAACAAATATAAATAAATGCATTTATTTATTTCTGGTAAATAACACCCATTGCCAAACATAAAATAATATTTAAAACAAAATTTGATCAAACAAAATCAGATAAAATTAAATAGAATAAAATAAAATCAAATAAACCTACCTAAATAATAATAAACCTTACCTTACCTTTAATATACCTATGTATTTTATTTTCCACTCAATTTCGAATAAAACACAATAATATCAGACTTTATTTAATTGGTAACTGAATATTCTGTTCAATAAATATGAACGGTATCCGGCATCATACGAGTATCAGCGCTATATTAATGCTTACCTCTTTAATTCGGTTACACCCCAAAAAACCGAATAAAAAGAGGTCGGAATATTTAAAAACACAGAGGTACTGGCCTCTCTTCAACGAGCAGTAGATAACGGTTGACTTTCACATCTTTTGCTTCCATATCAACAGCCTAAATCCCCTAACTTAATACAAAAAACAAAATTTCCTTTATAAACCTCATAAGGGAATACTTATCAATTTTAAACAAAATAAAAGCTTTCCCGTGTTTTGACGATTTGTCGGCAAATCTCTTAAGAAATGGTAATATTTTGTTACTGAATATTTTATTAGGCTTAATGCTGAGAATTAAAGAAAAACCGGTCAAGTTCGAGTCGGGCTTGCGTGCGAGGAGTTCCGTACATTTATCTCTAAAATGGCAAAAAAAAACTTGTATTTTGTATGGAAGCCCCCATATTTTCAAATATATTTTGTTTCAGTGGAAATATTTGTTTTATTTTAATTTTATTATCTATTTTTAAAGTGAATATGTCACTAAATATTCTGTGAATATTTCAAGCGTCTACCTGTTTCCATTATCGATATCAATAACGACAAAAAAACACGTTTGGTGTATGGGAGCCCCCCTTAATATTTATTTTATTCTGGTTTTTAGTATTTGTTGTAATAGCGGCAACAGAAATACATCATCTGTGAAAATTTCAACTGTCTAACTATCACAGTTCATGAGATACAGGCTGATGACAGATGGACAGACAGACAGACAGACATACAGCGAAGTCTTAGTAATAGGGTCCCGTTTTAGTCTCCCGGCAACTAGATTCAATATTAATGATTTTTTATGTAATGACGTTCAAAAGTGCCTTTTAATGGCCTAATGGAAATAAATGATTTGACTTTGACTTTGACTCTTATGGGTACGGAACCCTAAAAACCGGTAAAAGGTACAAAAGGAAAATACGTCAAAAATTGATGCAATTGATTAATATCGTGAAAAGGAAATTGGTAGAAGATTTCCATGTAAAGTAGACTTATTGAGTCAATTTAGTAAAATTGGATTTTTCTGTTACGAAAATTCTCAGTTACAGACCAATCAGTCCCGACGGAGACATACGATTGTCTCTTAGCTTTTTTTCTTCTTATAGATTTTATAATGTAATTATCGTAATTTAATTTTTAGTGGTAGAGCTCTTTGTAAAAAAACTCGTACGGGGAAGTACAACCACCATGCTTATTTCGGCTGCAAAGCAGCGTTGCTGTGTTCTAGCTTGATGGGTTTGGGTGTCGGTGTAGCTACAGGCACATGAGACATTTCAACTGTCTCTGGGATGGCAACGCATTTGCAAGGCCTCTGATATTGCAGATGTCTATAGGCATGCAGCGGTGACTACTTAACATCAGGTGGGCCGTCGCCGTCGGCTTATTTGCCATCCAATTATATTTAAAAAAGTCAAAGTATTTTTTTTAATTTCAATAGACCATAAAACCATTATACCATTTATTTAGACCACATATAAGACGATTAAAAGGCAGTTTTGAACGTCAATTACAAGAGGAAAAATAATAATATTTAATCTAGTTGCCCATTACAAATCCAAAAGGTAGTTTCGTTTGGAGAAGAATGAGCAAGAAACGCCATACATACATACAACAAAACTAATTTACCTGTCTTTTTCACAGAAATATTCATTTTCGGTAGAAAAAAAATATCATAACACACCATGCGTCTTCCAAGTTGATCGATGGCTGATATGTCACATTAATTGAATGTTATAGAGGTTTTATATCTTGTTGACGAAATCTTAATATTATTATCCCATATGACAAGCAGGAAGGACTTCCTTATTTTTTTACAAACTAATTTCAAGGTAATCCATCTCTCTTTGTCTTTACTCAAATAAGAAAATTCTATTTCCTTTTATTAGATGAAATTCTTAGCAGCAACTCGGGTTTAGGATTTGGACCCGGTTATTGGCAACAGGCTCGCCCTCTATTACATGGGACCTAAAACATACCAGCGAACTGTGGGTGTACATTGGTACACCTCTGCCTAACCCTTTGGGGTACACAGGCGTGATGGTACGTTATGTGTGTTTATTATACACGGTGAAAGAGCCTTCGTGACAAAAGCTTTGACAATAGACATAGTACACGATAATAGACACCTTAGTATATAATTTCTTTTTCAGTCATTAAAAGCAATAACTACACAGTCAAAATGTATGGAATAGATTTTTTTGTTAATGACTGATAAGGAATGGTAACGCTAGAGTTTCTAGAATCATTATCGAATCGAATTAGTATTGAATACATGGTAAAAGTTTGTGTAATGCGTATTACCTACCTGGAGGTCAATTCTGATACAACTCTCTCGGTAGATTTAGGTGAAGTGAGTTTGAGATGTATTTTGCTCACATCGATGGTAGAGATTAACAGCTCACCTCAAGTACATCTCACGTAAATGTCACGTGTTTCTATACAACAGCATGTTATGACGAGCCAAGTGAAAAGTTAATATCAGCTCATTCACGTCATACTTAGTTAATAATTCAAACCTAATTTGCTGAACTAGAATCTGCCAGCTACCTACTCTAATTCATCAAAGTCAACTTGATGAAATATTTCGTCGTGTCGTCCAAATTTTCCAATCTCGGACCTAAATGTAATCTTGTATATACGTAATATTAAACTCGACCAAAATACTTGGACACTAAAATAGATCATGTTGGCTCAAACATGGCCAACGTTGCCGCAAATATTGGTCTGTTTGACCAGACGATTTTATTCTCAAAGCTCTCAACTTTTGGCCTAATATTTCGGAGCAAGATTGGCAAGATTCTGTCAAAATTGGCCCAAGACGTTTTGACCAATATTTGTACCGAAGCATGGCTCTCATGTAGTTTCTTTCTAAGTTTTAAAATATCTACTAGGATGATATTGAGGTCGATACGATACGTTAACACTGGCAGCCATTTGCCGGCCAATAAATCTGTCATCCTTGAGTGACTTGGAACTTGTAGGAGATAAATGGTCCTTCGTGGAAAGTCTGAGCACACGAGGTCTTATTGATATTGTGGATCTTTTAGGTCACTTGGATGATAGATGAGGCAAATCTTAAGTTATAGTAGACTTTATAAGCTCACAATTCCTATTTGGCTGTCTAAATAAGATTATCGATGGTAGGTCGTGTGAATAATATGAATGGTTACTGCGAAGTGTTGATTCTAAGAGATAATTTCGTTGAGGAAATATATTTTGGGAAAACCAACAATACAATAATAGATCGAACTGCCTCGTTAGCCTAGTGGTCCTAAGCACGACTGCGACGCTAGAGGTCCTGGGTTCGATTCCCAGGTCGAGCAAAAAGTGTTATTGGGTTTTTCTATGAAATTCTCAGTAGCAGCTCGGAGTTTGGATTTGTGCCCGATTAATGGCAATAGGCTCGCCCCCTATTACATGGGACCTAAATATACCGGCGAACTGTGGGTGTACATTGCTACACCTCTGCCTAACCCTTTGGGGAATACAGGCGTGTTGGTATATTTTACAATAATAGATTTATCTATTTTCGAAATGTTTACAAACAATATTCAAATGCCCTATTTTTTAAATAAAAGCCTGTGTTAGAGCAATGCGGGAAAAAGGACCAAACAAATTAAATGGTCCTAAATCCCTAATGATTTAATTCGATGTGAAAACTTTTCCAATTTAAATATGTCAAGACCAGTGGTTCTTAGATTACAAAATAAGTACTTCATTATATCCAAAGGTGACATCAGATGATAATTAAACAGCTTTCGTTTAATTACTTCCTTGAGTTTTCATCGAAAATACTTCGGAAAATCGTAATTAATATTTCGATTTTGAGACATACACGTTCTTCAAACAAAATGTTCTTTTGAAATATTATGTTGAAAGAAGATACATTTTGATTGATATACCTAATTATAAAATTTTATACTAACTGTCAAAAACATTTGCTGTTTTGGAGAACATGAAGGGAAATTAGGGTTTACGTTATTCCGAACTTAGGACTAATTAGCCTAATGTACTTATATGTAATTTTCCTTTTTTAACCGCTTTGCAAAAAAATACTGTAATAAAGTCGCTTAGGTCATTTGAAGTTTATTTATTTGAGCAAATAAATACACAGAAACTTGGTAAATTACTTGCAAGTATAAAAACACTGAATCAATAATAATTGAACCAATTAAAAAAAAAAAAAATAGTGCATTTTTTAATTTTTTTTATACCACTCAAGGTGCCAAACAAGCTAACGGCCCACCTGATGTTAAGCGGTCACCGATGCCTATGGACACTTGCAACACCAGAGGCATCACTCGTGCGTTGCCGACCGCGTAAAAACCTCAAAACTGCTTTCTTGAAGAACCCCATGCTGTAGTCTCTTGGGAAAACCTTAACAGGGAGCGCATTCCACAACATAAGCGTACGCTTATGCTACATTAAAAAAAAAGGAGAAACAAATATTGTACAAAACAAAAACTTAAACGGCCATTACCAAAACACTCGCGTACTACTGAAACAAATCAAATACGGTTTCATAATCTAAATTCTCAGAGCTATTTACCGCTCCATTAATTGAAAATAAACGATCAACTAAGCACGCGACGGTTTTCCGAATATTTCCGAATAATTCCGAATATTTCCGAATTGGTAAATACATAAAATTCTGTATACGAATAAATCCGTTTACTGTTCTTTTAGTCACGTTTTACAATATCTACGTCAAAAGGAATGCATTTACTGGCTTCTGTGAATATTAAGTGATTAATATGCTATATAGACTTAATTTAAAATTGTAAATGCGCTTAATACTACAAAATCGTAAATACGTTATTTACTGCTGAAAATATTTATGAGAATATTTAGTTTTAGGATATAAAAAATATATTCAAAAAGCTGTAATATCTGAAACAGATTTTGGTTCAAAGAGTTACGAATACTGTTAACTCTCTGGCTGTTTAAAATCATGTACTGGATCTATGGTATTTTGCCATAGATTGATTTCGTTACGATATTACCATCTCGTTTATTTTTATAATACTTGAATGGAATAGGGGGCGAGCCTATTGCCATTAACCAGGCACAAATCCAACTCCAAGCAGCTACTGAGAATTTAATTAAATAAAACCATTTACACTTTTTGCTCGACCTGGGAATCGAACCCAATACCTCAAGCGTAGCAGTCAAGTAACTGGCAGTGGAGTGTCTTAGTAACAGAGACCTGGTTGTCCTTCTTTGGGAACTAAACCCTGAAAAATCTAATTACAAATGCAAGAGGCAGAAAACCAGAATCTCCACCCAGCAAAAACTAAAACCTAAGTATTCTCAAGCAGGCTACTCGCTAATCTTACTAAACGTTACACGTCGGATTATGTAACGAAGCGTAACTGCGACTGTTAGATAGGCTAATGCGTCTGCCTCATTAGCTTCTTAGCCTTTTTAGTTTAATTCCACCGAGTAAGCGGTTTGTGTGATTGGCAAACTACTTCATTTCTTAATGTTTGGTGTTATAATCAAGTCATTTTGTGAAGTAAGATGGAAGACATTATATTTGTTTTAAGCTAGCAAAGCTTATCTTAACATATTATAATACTCAGCAATACTGTAGTGTAATTTTCTATCAGTGAACGATTTTTTTGTAATGCTACAAGCCTTTTGAGCAGTTGTCCCACTAACAAAGATGCATTAGATTTGATTCTGATTTTTCAAGTGGTAAAACTCTTTGTGAAGCAGTTCGTCCGGGGAAGTACTACACCGCACCGTTTATTTCTCCTTCGCAAACCAGCCTTGCTGTGTTCTGGTTTGAAGGGTTTTTAATTACATGCACATGAGACATTTCAACTTTGTCTCTGGGCTGGCCATGTATTTGAAAAGAACTGGTATTGCAGATCACTATAAGCATCGGTGGCCACTTAATATGAGGTGGATCGTCGGCTAGTTTATCATCCAAAGATATCGAAAAAAAGTAATAAGAATCTCAGAGAACAGCGGCTCTTACCCAAATCTCTGCTGGATCCATAGATACCCGCGTAGACATCTCTTTCTCAACGCAGATTGAAGCTTTACGTATAATCCAACAACGCGATAAATGAGAAAAACCATCTTGAACTCATCAATTAAAATTATTCACCCTGAATGAATACTCTCATAGACTATTCAAAAATCTCTACTTCAACAAAAATAACATTGTCTTTCTAAAATTACATTAAAAACTTTGACACTTACAAACAAAAGCTGAGGACTTAACACATAAACTAAAACTAAGTATCAAACATTAAATAGCTTTGGGGCTAAAGAAATTTAATCGTCAATAATATTAGTCGATGAAAGAAAACTTTCTCTTCAAATAGTTGACAATTCTGAGTAGAATATTTAAGCAACTCAGCAAGTTAAAAATGTTTGTAGTATTTTAAATAAATTTTGAAATAGAAAGTGCTTTTATTTTTATTGAAATTAAATATTGAGGTTGGTATGATTGAATTTTAGTTACTTAAAAAGAATCTTATTGATGTCGTGAATAAAGTTGTTCTCTTGGTAAGTTCGGACTAAATATTTGAAAAAAAGAAAATATATTTTATAGCCTATTCAATTATCGTTATGGTCTGGTAGTTAGGGCCCCTCCCAAGAATGATTTGCGACATTTTCAATTCATATGTACTTATTAAGTCAATTACTGAAAACGTTGAATTAAAACATCGTGAAAAATCCTGGACTAAGTATAAAATCGCCAAGGTATCTTGAGCAAGCGTGGTGATGAATGCTCGCGCCATCTCTGTATGGCAAGAGGCTTTTGCCCTGCAGTGGGACAATACCAATTACCAATGATAATAGTGTGTCGTGATGGCCCAGTGGTTAAGGCGCCGCCTCTCAAGAACGAGGTTGTGGGTTCGGAACCGGGCATGGGCAAGTACCAATGTGACTTTTTCTAATTCATATGTACTTTCTAAGTTTATCTTGGATAACACTGACACGGTAACCACGTCAGAGGCCCTTGAGGCCGTTTAGAAACTCTGACACTAGGGTGTGTGGGGTCGAAAGACCTTACTGCCCACACGATAAAGAAGAAGTGGGACAATAAGAGAATGGTATTATTGTTCTATAATTATAAAATTCATGAAAAGAATGTTTTACAAATAAACGTTGAACATAATATTTTATACGCATTCTGAATTAGGTCATAATATGTTATCAAACCCTTAACGGCAGTGAGGTCATAACATATAATATTATGAGCCTATTATAGCTCCTTTACGTGTAAGACATCCAATTCTGACCTTTATTACAACCACGCAATTAATTATTATCGATAATATATCCATATTATATAGGTATTACTTTTGATAGCAAGCGCCACGAATGATGCCATGGTTTTGATTTCCCGACGGAACATTATGGCTTGATTAAATTTATATCCATCATTTTTAAACGCACCTACGATACAGAAGAAATTAATTAAACTAATAGGTAGGTGCCATAGAATATATTCTTCGAAAATAACGACTACAATGAATTACTAGCCTATTATTGCCCCACTGCAGGGCAAAGGCCTCTTCTCGTATAGAGAATTCACGAGCATTGATCACCACGATTACTCAATGCGGATTGGCAATTTCAGATTTATATTAATAAAGTCAAAGTCAAATCATTTATTTCAATTAGACCATTCAAAGGCACTGCTGAACGTCGATTACCTAATTAAAAATATTGCCTATTTCAAAAGGTAGTTTCGTATGGAGACTAAGGAGACAACTGATAAGTCCGGGTTTCCTATCAATGTTTCCGTCACCGATACCACTGCGGGTTGTTCGAAAGAGATACCGCGCCCCCGGAACGCAAAGGGCACATGAAGGAACATAGACGGGTTTTAGTCAGTAAAAGTCTGACACTCCCTCCCGCCCCGCCCAGGGCGGGGGAAGTTATTTGATGATTTCCCGTCTATAAAAAAAAAAAAAAAAAAACCGATACCAGTCTTACCCAATATACTTAAACTAAGAAAGTACATATGAATTGAAAAACCACATCAATCGTTCCCCGGTACCTATCGAACTTATGGATGAAAGGCGCCCCGCCTGAACATCAATCGGTTTCATTCCACTAAAATCAATAGTTTAACTCTGACATACTTATTGCGTCAAAAAGGACCAGTATAACACAGTGAAAACTGACCACCACCACCGCCGCCTCTGTATGAACGACGCCTTAACTTTTAATGACATCGACTCCGTCTAACTGTAGAATGTTAAACGTAAAATTAACAAAGCCTTTGACACGTATTCGATATACCATCACGCCTATATTCCCCGAAGGGTTTGCCAGAGGTGTACCAATGTACACCCACAGTTCGCCGGTATATTTAGGTCCCATGTAATAGGGGGCGAGCCTATTGCCATTAACCGGGCACAAATCCAAACTCCGAGCTGCTACTGAGATCCTCTTACACGTATTCGACTTTCTATTTAATCATTCAACCGACCTGTTACACTATTAATCTTTTAAATAAGATTATTAATTCTGAAACTTTAGCCCTTAGGCTCAAGTTTTGAATTAACTTTGAAGTTAGAGGGTCTACTAGACCCGAGCTATTCTTAGTTTACGTTTCATATTAGAGCGATTGAATTAGTTATTCATCTGTTAAAGTTATTTTCATTTGATTTAATAGTTGTTGGTGCTCTAATTTCAACACATTCAGTTTTTTAAAAGATCGTTCCCCACTCATACAAGAGCAATTCATAATTTCTCTTGTATGTCAGTGATTGCGAATATATTAACTTACAAACGCTAACAGCCAGACCAAGACCAACCAACCAATCTGTAGGTTATACAAATATTTGTTCCGTACGGAAAATCAATAGCATCAACCAGTGAGAGTCAAATAAAAAAAATACTACTATTTCCAATCATAATTAGGTAGATATGAACATTCAACAATAATTCGAAGACACTACGTCACAAAATAATTGGGTAGATGACACCACTAACCAATAATTTGAAGAAACATCTTCACAAAAAATCATTTAATTTTAGCACTAAAAACCCGATGATTTTTTAAATAACTATAAAAATCGATTTTTAGTTGCTTTGAAATCAATAAATAGTTAGTGAATTGAGATGACAAAAAAGTGACGTCGTAGTTCAGTATTGTCATAGAAAATCTATGGGGGAATGGCGTTTTGACAGCTCATAAAAAGTACGTCAATTGATTAGTGGTGTCATCTACCCAATTGTATATATAAAAAATCTATGGGGGAATCGCGTTTTGACAGCTCATAAAAAGTAAGTACATCAATTGATTAGTGGTCGACACCACTAATCAATTACTGTACTTACTCTTATCATAAAATATACTATTTATTTATTTAGTATACACGAATACCAGCACGTGTAAACTATAATTAAAGTTTCCTACATCACGATATCAAAGTTCTGCGCGACATTATCATAAATGGATACAAAGTCCCGACAACAACCGTCGGGCACCAGCCCACCAGACACAACACCCGTCTGTTCGGAGGATCCTCCTTTTTCAATGGAGGATTAGGAACTAGATTAGGAACTTCACACACATAGAACTACCTATATAATTGGTATTATTGTATACTATCTTATGATAAATGGTATTATACCTTAAAGAACACAAGTGAAATTTAATCTATAAATATCCTGGTTTTGTAGCTACTGTATTTCTGCCCGGTCTTTACCTTTTTACATTACATTTCAGTATACATTTCATACTAAGTCATTACCTCCAAAATTCCGTATCGCACAATATTAAATGACTCACATTCCTTACCCACACATAACTAAACATCATACACACATATTATTAAAACATAATTGACGACACCAATTGCCGCTCGCCTCGCGATAACAGCAATAATCGTACACATGCGTCACTTTATGACGTGAACACAAAATTTAACATTCACCGTGACGCACAGGTAATGTCTGAACCAACGATGACGTATGAAGCTCAAACTGTATTCAGAGGCATTCGCCGACTCATAGCAGATAAGCGAATGGGGACGTTTAGGTGGCGCAAACCTAAAGCGAATGCGATTAAAGGTTTGGTCCTAATATCCGAACAGATACGCTGGTCCTTTGAGGCGAGTTGATTGATGGAAGGGTTGAAAGGATTGATATGCTAAGTCTTGAATTTTTGCTAAAGGTTTGAATTTTGAATAAAGCTATTTGAATGGAAATTTAGGTGATTTTCATATTAACACGGAATATCTAGGTAAGTGTTAAAATTAATGGAAGAATTCATTTACAAAGTTTTGACATGTAAATAAAGGTCTGTTTGGTTTGGTATTACTAAGAAAGTTAAAAAAAACATGATTTAAGGTTCATTTAGTTACGATAATTATGATTGATTAAAGTAGATAATAATAGTTTAAAGTCCAAAACAACAAAGCATGACGCATGTTATGTGTGTGTACCCACTTGATAGCAAGTCTGTTACGTACATATAACCGCTGTTCGCTCACAACTTGTCCACACAAGTAACATTACAAAGTAAAGCGGAGCAGTGAATGCAAACGACTATAGAAGGCGTGTAATTGCGTCCGCCATTGTATGTTCAACATTTTTTCCGTTCTGCTATGACTTTCAATGGAAGATAACGTATATTTATCGACGAATCGATGAGTTTCGGATCACAAGGGTCGGAGTTCGAAAGTAACTTTTTTTTACGAGAGCTCTGCGGTATTCGAATGAGAAAATATGGCTTCAGTTTGAGTTTGAAATTCGAAACTTTTTTAGGCTGTCTCATATTTAATGTTCGTTAAGCTGCGTACAGACATCGAGAGACCTACGCTGTGGGTGGATTGCCTCATATACACGTTTACTTTTTCATTGTTCTGGAGTCGAAACACAGAAACTCCTCAATACTCAATTTTTTATTGCATTCCATAATGTACATAATGGTCTTAATATAAAAGTACAGAATCAATTATGGACCCTGTTGACTAATAGTTACTATTGGCGTTGTTATTTTTTTAAGACCTCTCATTGAAGTTAGTAATTGTTTTTGAAAATAATAGTGCCTATAGTTTCTGTTACCATGATAGAGCTTATACATTTCGGTTCCAGATCAATGTAAAAATAACGGTGCATAAACTGCGAGCATCACTCGTTGCGGCGAATTTGATTGGAGATGGGGTGATTCATTGAGCGTGTGGCATGCGTGGCAAACCATTAGCGGGGCTTACCTCGAGGTGTCTGTACGTGGCTTTATTCGAACATTTTATTTAAAACTGCTTCAGATATAGAGTACTGTTCAGTTGATCCATTTATTTTGGACATCACTGACAGAAGCCCTTGAGGCGGTTTAGAAATTCTGACACTAGGGTGTGTGGGGTCGATAGACCTTACTGCCCAAGTGCCCACACGATAAAGAAGAAGATAGTTTTGTGAGTGTTCCAGGGTAGTGTGTGCGGAGAGAAATAAATAGATTGTTGTGCACTGTATAATCTAAATGCGTCAGCGCCCCTACAATAGGAAACCATTTTCTTGAAACATACTTACGGAAGCTAAGTGTAAAATGAAAAATGAACGTGACGAATGTGATGATGGTTGTAAAAAAACGGTAATTTAAAAAACTAAAAAACCCGACTGCTATTCTTTAAAAATCCCTAAAACAAGATAAATTGTAGCAGTCGGGACCCATTCTAGAATTGGAGGATTAGTGAATTGAGAGCACATACCTATATTACATTGCAGATGGTCCCGAATGGGTCCCGACTGCTACAATTTATCTTGTTTTAGGGATTTTTAAAGAATAGCAGTCGGGTTTTTTAGTTTTTTAAATTACCGTTTTTTATTTTTTATTTTTTTTAGTGTTTTAAAAAGAAATTAATATACCCAGTATCACTCTTACAGTAAATACGAATCTAACAACACCTCTCAAGCTAAAATCCATAAAGCCATTCAGGCTGCAGAGCGCTCCAAACATTTGAATTTGGCGCCAAAAATCCGCCATTTTGTTTTTTTTTATTTTGATGTACCCAGTGTCACTCTCACAGTAAATACGAATCTAACAACACCTTTCAAGCTAAAATCCATCGAGCCGTTCAGGCTGCAGAGCGTGCCAAACAATTATACATACATACATACATACATACATACATACATACATACATACATACAAACATACCCTCGAAAAACATAACCCTCCTTCTGTCGCAGTCGGGTAATGAATACACGATAAAGAAGAAGTTGACCTATTGCATAAAATTCTTCCTCGGCAAATATAATAATAGCATTGTTATTTGTGAAATCAATGTTTCATGTTAATGACTTGTAGCTTAACAACAAAAAACCAATACGCAGTACGAAAGCGTTTATCTTTTTAGGCAAAATAAATATTTTAATTTTATCATTTCGACTGATATCGCCCGAAAGATAAAATTTTTGATTAGCCTAAAAATCGATTGTACACAAAAAATGGTTTCAAAAAAACCTGTTTTTGGAGACTGTCATTGATAGAAGAGTTTTGAAGGAGAAAGTTGGCCCACAGCTGGGCATATTTCTATCGCTTTGGCCGGCTGGACAAAAAATAAGTGTTTTTAGAAGAAGTATCTATTACCTTAATACTATCAATATTGTCAATCAACTACCCTTAAAAAATGGTACTATAATACATTCACCTCTTATTTTTTTGTGTAATTATGGTCTAATTGATATAAATGATTTGACTTTAAATAACAAAAGAAGTATATAATCTTCGGCTTCACTAAGTTTGTCTCTACACCCGATATATAGCCTCACTTTGTACATAATCGAAAGGCTCCACTTCAGAATAGACGATCATTAATTACTCTCGCTAGGCACCTAACCCGTTTGACATTGT
The DNA here is from genome assembly GCA_932526535.1 of Caradrina clavipalpis. Taxonomy (NCBI): domain Eukaryota; kingdom Metazoa; phylum Arthropoda; class Insecta; order Lepidoptera; family Noctuidae; genus Caradrina; species Caradrina clavipalpis. Next base: position 2,682,244 of record OW052101.1, read on the forward strand.
CAAATTTTATCTTTATAAATTTTTGGGAAAGGGCAAAATTAATTATGTTCCTTCGTGTTTCTTAAATTAAGTATAGGGAGAAGACAATTGTACTAGTTATAATTAATTTCCAGGATACCTAATGGTTAGGTACTGTTTCTATGCTAATTATCCCTAGTCATGTCATAACTGCCTCGTTGGCCTAGTGGTCCTGAGCACGGCTGCTACGCTAGAGGTCCTAGGTTCGATTCCCATGGTCAAGCAAAAAGTGTTATTGGGTTTTTGGCTCAGTGGCAGCTCGGAGTTTGGATTTGTGCCCGGTTAATAGCAATAGACTCGCCCCCTATTACATGGGACATAAATATACCGGCGAACTGTGGGTGTACAATTAGTACACCTCTTCCCAACCCTTCGGGAATACAGACGTGATGGTATATATATACATATATATACATGTTTTTAAATACATCCCTCTCTCTGTCTGTCTTATTCGCATTTACAGCTAAACTACTAAACTACTTCCACTCTAATTTTTCGCACTGCAAAGGAGTGGAACTCTCTGTCTGCGTCTGTATTTCCGAACGCATGCAACCCTAATCTCTTCAAAGTTAGAGTGAGCAGGCTTCTTCTTGGTAAGCTCACTCCATCGTAGTCTTACTTTGTCTATGTCACCTCTGACCAAGACTAGAGTCAAGAGCTTTACCAATTCGAATAAAAAAATAAGTTTTAAAAAAGTCGGGGCTAAATAAAAACTAACCATATCTTGTTCATGATTCATAATGTAATCGTAATTTTGTTTATTGTGTTCAAATCTTTTGTCCAAATTTTAAAAATTACCTTATCGGTTGGTTACACTTTTTATCTATTTATAGTTTTCATATCTTTGCCTTTCTCTTTCTTTGTCTGAAACAAAAACGTGGGAATCGTCACTCTAGGGATTTTCCCTGTATCGTGAGCCATTTCAGCGCTTACTTTAAATCCATCTGTGTTACAAAGTCAAGCTTGTACTTCTGCTCCAGTGCCCTTAACCTTGTTGTTCTCGACTGCTCAACTTGCAACTTTCCACTAAAGTGATACTCAAACTACGCTAATTTTAGTGAGCCACATTTGTTAAATATACATTAGGCATGGAACATTTCATAAATAGCAGGTGAAATTTCATATGAAAAAAAAATCATTAATCACACCCGCTATTTGCCTTCACTTATACTGCTATTTTTCACAGTCAATGAAATCACGAATCATTATGATTTCATTTATTCATTCGAGCGAAGTTCGTGAGCGGCGCGCTGCTGTCTGCCAAAGCGACCGAGCGAGTAAGAAAGAAGGAATGATTTGTTCATGTGCGTGTTAGATAAGGACGAGAGATGTGATGACGGACAACACTGGGCATTTTAAATATGAACTTTAAACTTAAGGGTGAAAGGTTTAGATTTCCTTGTCATAATTCATTGTGATTTCATTAGATAGCAGGTCGCAACGTGTTCGTGGCGCACATTATATGAAAGAGCTACATTATAACACTGCGAATAAAAATCATTGCCTGTAAAATTTCACATGTGAAATCATATGATTAAAAGTCATCATTTCATATAATGAAAATGAATTAAAAATAGCAATCATTTCCATGCCTAATATACATTTTTTGTACACTAGCTTCATTTGATGTAGTCCTAATTATTTGTAAATCATTATACGCGGATAAAAGGTCCAGAATTTGATTATATTCCTAACTAGCTTCAACCCGCCACTTCGTCCTCCTGGTTGTTAAGTATATCAATAAAACTAATGGCACTCGGCTTTAACATTTTTATTAGTGAAATAGTTTTTGTGATAGGACCAGTACTTCCAGATGTCATTACTTGCAAACAAAAAAAGAGACAAGCTCTTTACAATATTGGCCTTGTAACAAAAGAAATGGGAATCAACTAAGCTTAAACGGATCGAAGATTAATGTCTTCAGACATGGCCATAAATGCGAAACCATAATCTCAAGCACTCTAATTTAACTGCTGCATTACCATCGAAAAATTGCCCCCCACACTCAATAAAGACACAAATTGATTACACCATCATCTTAAACCGCCAATTTATCAAAAAGCTTCCGTGCCGCGAATAATCAGGGGTACCCCAGGGGTCGGTAATGGGACCAAAACTACTACGGAACCTAATTGTAAATAAATAGATCCTATCAACAAGACTTATATGCGTCGTTAACTTAAATAGTAGTACATTTAAAAAGGTACATTACTGTTACTATTAATCTCAGGAAGCGGGTCTAATCAAGTGGAGTGCTTCGGATGCGTGATTAAGCTAGATCGTTCTTGACTCGTTCTTGCATGTGATTAAAAATCGGGATCCCGGGAAAGGTGTTCCGGTTCGGTTGTTTTGTACTTTAATTGTATTGGAATTGTTCGATGCCTAATTTTGTGGAAACGAAAAAAAAATAAGATTAACTAGCTAGGTTTTTTTTTCACTGCTATTTAAGCAGTAGGCTAATGTAGGTTAAATTTTTGACAGAAAGAAAAAGTAATCTACTTGTTTTTCATATATTTAATCCTTATGTATATGTTACCGGCCAAACCCGATTTCAGGATAAACTAGTTTTACCTAGGCTAAACTAGTTCGTCCTATACACGATCGGATGAACTGGTATAGCCTAGGCCAAACTAGTTCATCCTAAGACCAATAGGATAAATCAGTTTAGGCTAGGCCAAACTAGTTCATCCTAATATAAGCACGCACACACCCAGGATAAACTTGTATGGCCTTGTCTAAACATTTTAGAATACCTGGAAAGGCAAAATAAATTGGTATTTTATTAAATTTTAATTACTTGTTCAGTTTACTTGATTCCAATTAGTGCATTAAGATTATGACAGCTCGAAGTAAAGTAATAATAATCGATACTGTGATTGTTTGAATTAGGTACCATAACTGTTAGTACCATTCGTTTTAACGACAAAATATTATATTTTAATAAATAAGATTATTTTCGAATTACGGAGTATCTTATTTTACCAATAATAATTAAAATTTAATAAAATACCAATTTATTTTGCCTTTCCAGGTATTCTAAAATGTTTAGACAAGGCCATACCAGTTTATCCTGGGTGTGTGCGTGCTTATATTAGGATGAACTAGTTTGGCCTAGCCTAAACTGATTTATCCTATTGGTCTTAGGATGAACTAGTTTGGCCTAGGCTATACCAGTTCATCCGATCGTGTATAGGACGAACTAGTTTAGCCTAGGCAAAACTAGTTTGTCCTGAAATCGGGTTTGGCCGGTAACATATACATTGAAATATTGGAGGGTTATGTGATATGTCGTTCCCTTTCCTATTAAAACCCCACGGTACCTCCAAATACTATGAGTTAGGAGCCCGGTATTCGCTTGACGCCCTCGACTGACTTTGTCCGACCTAAGAATCTAACCTAGATTCATTCAGTTTATTCTATCCCATGCGGTTTTGTCGCATTGCCGTCCCATCGGACTATGAGATATAGGGAAGAGGGAGTGCATCTATGATTGTGCACACACTTGTGCACTATAATATCTCCTGTGTACTTGGCTAGTCTGCATTAAAATTAGCCGCCGTGACCGGAATCGGTCTGGAGTATACATTTATTCTATACAAACCTCATTCCCTTCTCGCTGAAGCAAGATTGAGCTGTCATTTCATGATGCTAGGAATTGACAGCTACCTCACTTCACCTAAATTGATCGAGGAAGATAGAACAGTCAACAACAAAGAGAATAACAACAATGCTGTTCAATCGACTAACGTTACAAGCTAAGTGATTAGCTTGAAGATCCAACGGACGGGCCGCTAAGCTGATGAATGGAGAAAGCTTCGCTGGTTCCGTATCGCTAGGTTAACAGTTCAATTCCTCTAGACTTTAGTTCAGTTTATTGATAAGTTTAATCGGTTCATTTGTACGGGAAATAGCTTTGATGTGTTGTTTTAGAGATAAACTGGGATGGGAAAAGTAGGTGAATTTAAATGTTAGTCTCAGAGTAAAATCTTTTATTTTTATTAGACCATAAAAAGTCATATTCATGAAATAACAATTAAGTCTGCCCTTCTAACAGGTAGTTTCGTATTTAGAAGAATGGGCAAGTAACTGTCCTTTTTTGCAATAAATGTTTTATATTATTTTGTTTAGTAGGTATATTCTTTATTTTTATTGCAAAAAGTATGAATAAAGTAACATAATTAGTTCAAGTTTCTAAAGTCGGTAGTTAAATGGAAAACCAAAGCTGAAGTTACTGATTTTCAAAGCGTAAATTATTTTGATCATTCAATTTGCGTTTCTTTAAAGCAGTTTTTCATTGTTCGAAAGTTATTTTAATGTCAACATCGGTGCAAAGTTACTACTGGCAAGACACCAGTATTAACTTGGCCATTAAGTTAAAACAACCTAAACCTAAAGCAGTGGAAATGGCCTCTAATTCAAAGAATTTCAACGAAAACTGTAATTAATTATTTGGATTTAGCAATTGCCTTCCCCGGAATTCTATAGCACTGTTAATTGAAAACTTAACTTTAACTTTTCCACAAAGTTTCTAAAAGTTGTGCTCTAAAACCTTTGTAACTTAAATGATAGCAATTAATTTTATCCTCTAACATTAAAGAATACCTATTGTCTAAAGAAACATAAAATATCACTTATTTCTTACAATGTTTGATAGATCCCTTTATATGCAAGAATACCGGGTTACTTTTCATTCACCAGCCATTTTTCAGGGAGTGAAAGTACTCCCGAATATAAATAACTTTCATAATGGAACCAACTATGAAGAATGAAAAAAAAATCTGCTGTTCCTTACAAAACTGCACTACAACACTATCAAAATGTACGGAACAGCGGTTTTTCTTTTCATATTTCTGGGTTGGTCCTTTAGCAAAAGTTGTTCATATTCATGAATACTTTCACCCTCTGAAATATGGCTGGTGAATGAAAAGTAACCTTGTATAGAATGAGCATTAAAATTATATTTTTTTTGTGATACTAAATTTAATCTTTCAGTCATGCAAAATGCTCAAAAATATAAATAAAAAATACATATTTAAACTTACGCCGTTTGTTCATAGGCATAGGTAGAAACAACCGAGGCAGGGCGGCTACTATCCTTTTATATAATTCACGTTTATAAATATTCAAAAATGTCATACTCATTCATGCGCTTCAGGTTGGTACATTTTTCTTTGGGGTCATCCCCACACCAAAGAATGTCTGAGTACAACGGAGAGTTGTGTGGGACTCATCATATCCACAGTAAGCCGTCCACTTCTGGACAGAGGCCTCCCCCATAGATTTCCAAAAGGACCGGTTGGAAGCGGCGTCGTACTGACCAATCCTGCGGTAATTCTGCTACCATGAATCGGGGGCCCTGTATTTTCCTCGATCATTATTGAACCGCTATTGGCGGGCCTCTTCACCATGTGTGGGAACTTACTCGTAGTCTAAGTAACTTTCTGAAGGTCACCTGAAGCTTTTGTAAACTTTTAGGTAATCAGTAATTACAAAAACATGTTGCTCATTCAATTACAAAACACAGAACTTGAAACCTTCATTTTAAGTTGAAAACTCTCAAAATCAAACAATAACATCAAAATTTTCCAAAACACAAAATGTACAGAATAACTTTGTTGGAACACAGTTTAGGGTAAGAGTAGACGAGCGATTTTCAGCAACGGGTAGACAGTGATTTCGGGTGATTGTTGCTGTGTCCAAACACGCTTTTCTATGCACATACAAGTGCCAGTCGCAGCGATTGAGATGCTCGATGCAGACTCATTACCGCGGCAAAACACAAAGTAGCAAATGCTAAAATGTTATAGTGTCCTACTATTTTCTATTCTTTCCTATCCTGCTGTCTACTACTACATAAAATATTATTAATGCGAAAGTTTGCAAGGAAAGTCTGAAAGAATTTAGCTGAAATTTGGCACTCAAAATAGCTACTAAATAATTTTTTCCCGGTTAAATTAGGACTTTAATTTCATTCTGAAATTTACGCAGACGAAGTTGTAGACAGAAACTAGTTTTATATGAACGCAGAACATCGTTGAATCGCGATAAGGCAAACGATTGAACACAGTCGCCGCAACTAAAAGTAGCAAGTCTAGTTCTACAGTACAAGTTGACTAATAAACGTCATACTATGAAACTGTGAATCGAGTTCAGAAACTCACTTATGACCGTAGTCTGAACTCTGGAATAGCTGTGGGAACGGGACTAGGCTGATCATTGTATGGCTAAAAGTTCCTGTTCATAACTCCGTAATAAATTGATATTTAAAACTAGTGATTTTTTGGTCTTTTGGTACAATATTAAGCAATGTAAAGAGTCACGAATCATCAATAAATGTACCATTTAAAAATATTATTTAAGGTGTATACGTAAAAAAATACGGTGTAGACTGTGTTAATTAACAGGTTTTCCATTAGGAATTTCTCAATAACGAGCCGTTGTTTGGAAGTTAATGGTGTGACAGCTTTTTTCTTATAAATCTACTAAAATCGTTGTCCTGTGCTCAGGCACACAGGACGGCAATCTGACACGACCGGGGCAGACTGATCTGCCCCGGTCGTGTCAGATTGCCGTATGCCGTCCTATCTGACTATGAGAGTGTGGGAAGAGGAAGTGCACCTGTGTTTACGCATACATCTGTGTATTGTGATACCTCATGCGTACTTGGCAAGTCTACATTAATATGGTCTATTCTGACCAAAATTCGGTCGGTTGAATATATCACATATTACCCATTAAACCTAATCACAGCTACGCTGTACTTATATTAACAATACTATCACGTATTCAGCCTAAATACCATTATCAACATACTCGACTCAAGAATAACGATAATGGGTGCTGCTAGTCTTATCTTTATGAAGTAGTTTTAACTATCTTACAGGTGTAAATGTAATGTCTGTCTTGTTATCTGCCAATCTATGGCACACACCAACTTATCCTTAATTACCTCTTCATATTATAGTTAGAATGAAGGACCATAAACGTCGCCTCGAGCAATGGAGAGGGCTATGCTCGGGGTTTCTCTGCAAGATCGAATCAGAAATAAAGAGATCCGCAGAAAAACTAATACACATAGAAGACAGAGAATGAACATAATGACATAACAGAATGACATAGATCTCAAAATTGCAAAACTTAAGTGGCAATAGGCGAATGCTTATGCGAATCCTGCAACCCCGGCCATGGGCAGAGGTGGAACACCGCTGTGGTTTTAGCCGGTAAGAGTAGGAATCCAATGACGGAGGAAGTTCAAGAAGTCCACCGCGCACCAAAAAGGGCACACCGGTCAAAGAGCAGGCGACTGTTGGGGCTGTGAGGCTCTCGAGTGGTGATCAAGCACCGGAAGGCACACTGTGGTAAGGGCCCCCACGATGTGGACTGACAACCTGGTATAAAGTTCGCGGTAAATACTGGATGCAGGCGGCTCAGGATCCTGTCATTGTGGCTATCTTTAGGAAAAGTCGTTCGGCTGATGTGATAATTTAAGGTCATCACTCATACAGTGGGCTTGAGCGTCTAGCGACGAGGCGGGTTCACAAGTGTATGGCGACCTTTACTTACCACCGCAATGCTGCGTCTTGGTCGTGTTACAGGTCAGTCTGAGGGATCAAACAATATTCCACAGAATTATCTACAATGTGAACGGCGATACATAATACCGTTCGTCTATCCGTCGAAAATCAATTTTGGCTTCACGCTAGTAAGCAACCTTAGTCGGATATACCTTTTTTTTAAATAGGAAATTAACCTAATTTTTGACTGCTACCAACCCAACTTTTCTTTTTAACATCGATTCATGGCAACCAATTTCATAAAGCCGATATTTATCGAAAGGCTAAAATAATAATAATAATGTGCACCTTTTGGCTTGGACCCTGTTCCCGACGCCGGTGGGCTACTATTTTTTATATTTTTTAATGTTTTTATTTTTTATATTAATGTTTAAAAATGTATTTAATATGTCTAAAAATAAATAAATAGAATAATAATGTGCACCTATCACACCTGCCCGATTTTTTGCAGACGGTAAAAAAAGACAGCCGTGTAGATCCCCACCTCTACAGTAAATATCAAGACCTACAAGATAGTACCTACACATTTTATCAAATAGATACAGTTTGAAGATTTGCAATACGTGCGTAAACACGATAACAGATAATACTACTCAGCCCCGAATACTTCAGTTTCAAAAATAAAAGACATCTTTTTTTATCTAATCATTTAATTTACAAATTCAGACCGATTACATTATGCCGATTGTACGCGTATCAAACATTTACAGAAGACAAAATTGAATATTTTTCTTTGTTAGGTATAAATGTCTAGTACGTAAAGCCGTTGGTCCCGGCTGTCATTCGTAGATCTTTGACAGTCGTTACGGATAGTCAGAAGCCAAGAAGTCTGACAACCAGTCTAACTAAGAGGTATCATGTTGCCCAGATCCTGGGTTGTGGAGGTCAGATAGGTAGTCGCTCCATGTAAAACACTGGTATTCAGCTGCATGCGGTTAGACTGGAAGCCGACCCCAACATAGTTAGGAAAAAGGCTAAGCAGATGATGAGGTATAAATGTCTAGTGTCGGACTTATACATAACAATTTTCAGTTTTGAATAGACCATTTTAATAAGTTAAATTTATTATAGAAGTATCCAGAAATGTCCCAAAACAGCTTGGTATAAAAATTATAAACTATCACTCAATCAACTGATTACTGAATTTGCTTATCGGTTTGGCTAAATTAGGATATCTTCGTGTACAACAAACAATGCGTTACAGTTCAAAATATATTTTATCAAAACTCAACATACTGTTAAATTATAATAGCTGCGAAATATACACATAAAATAAAACCTAACCTCATGAATTATTCCCACTAAATAAAATAAACAAAATATTTTAAATTTAGCCATAATTATGAAACAAAATAACATAATTATGCATCTTTCATCAAACTGTGCAATTCTTGGCAACACCGAGCAATTTACAGCAACTCCAAGATTGTATAAGAATTGATTCCTTTTTTGCTGCGCTTTATCAGCCTCAGAAAAATGACTGTAGTGCTGTGTTGCTTAAAATCGATACATTTGACGTAACGCTCATGACGTCACACACGAGAACAGTGTAAACCTGCTACTAATAAATGTATGAAGATTGGCAACGTATGACGTCATAACATTTCACGACATGCTACACAATACAGATGTAAACCTAACATTACACAACAGCATTGCTACTCTGTAAAAAATCTCTGTCAATCCCAAGTACTTTGCAATGACAGCTCACATCAAACTCACTTTAGCGTGAAAGATTTTTACAGAATAGACAGCCTGAATAAATATAGAATGTTATTAAATAAAAATGCCAATATCATTTCATTGTGGTTTTGTTCGCTGAAGAAAACTGATAAATTTAAATACTTAAATGTAGATTAACAGTCCTACGTTTTGATAAGAAAATCGCACGTAATTAAAACTTTAGATTACAAACAAAAAAGCGGGTTTAAATAAATATAAGTTTCATACATTTTTGCTGTGGCTGACGTACTTAACTATGATAATATAAACTAGTTTCAACTTCCACTTCGAAAATCACACAAGCACTTTCACTTTGAAAAACAATCGTTGTCTACTACGCACCGGCTAGTAGTTGCATGAATTGACTCTGGTGTTCCTCTGGCATGGCTTTTACTGCAGAGCCAGGACTTTGTGTAGGAGCAGGTGTAGGAGCGTCTGTAGGTGCAGGACTAGGTGTACTACTAACTTCGGACCGACAAGCTTCCAGCTCACCGCTTAAACTCCTCTTCTGACCAGCTAGAGCCAACGTAGACACAAACAAGCAGAATGACAATAGAGACAAGAAAACGATGACTTTGTTGTTCAAAATCCACCCCAAAGTCACTTCTGTGTAATATTTGCAACTACCCATATTTTTTATTTCTGTATTACTTTTCACACGAGTATCACTGTCCGTATTGTTGCAACAAATACTTCAATTTCGACACTATGTTTTATCAATATTATTTGATATCTTATTATCAATTACTGATAAAGGTTGTCCTTTTAACTTTGTCAGTTTGAATTTGTACCTTATCACATAGGCAATAGAGTTGTGTTTCTATTGACAGGTTATACGTTATTGATCTTGGGCAGAATAAGATAATAGTTGAGTCATAGATTACCAGACCACTATAGGTTCGTTTTTTTTGTCAGTGAATCATTTGACACAAATGAATCATGAAATATAGGTATATGCTTCCAAGGCTTATTCGGCTTATGGACTCCGGTCATGAGGCCAGTCACTCCTAATCTGTTTTGAAATGTATTAGTACACTGAACTGTGTGACACTCATGTCCGGAGCCTATAATAGCACGATAGTTCTTTTATTTGGTGAGAAAAAGAATTCATTTCTAAGGAGTTTCTTGCCCGTTCTTCTCCATACGAAACTACCTTTTGGAATGGGCAACTAGATTCAATAGTTTTAATTAATTGACGTCTAAAAGTGCCTTTTAATGGTCTAATTGGCATAAATGATTTGACTTTGACTTTGAGTAGAATTATGCTGACAAATCCACTCCCAGACTACAAACAAAAACATGACATCAATAATAAAATACGAAGCGCATTGTTATCGCGCATTTTTTTTAAAATATTGTTTACTAAGTTACTAAGTTTAGAAGAATGCCCTGATATGACCCATCAATTCTCTCAACCATTAATTAATTATTTCAGCAATAACCATAAATCTGAAATAATATACTGGAATTTAATTTTCTTTTAATAGTTGATCACTTCTAAAACAATAGCTCTGCCAGTAAATCAAATCTTTGAAGATACATCAAAGTCGAGACCTCTTTGTTACATTTCGTTCATTTTATTGTATTACCAACTAGTACTAGTTTAAAATCTAGTTGAATAATCACTTGAATTCATACTTATGCGAGTACGTAGTTATATACGTGTAGTTTACCAAAAAATGTGTCAGTTCGGACTGTGAGAGATCTGTCATAACGTAATGTAAATATATTCTACAGACTGATTCTCAGAGAGACAAGTACGCAGGAGATATTATAGAGCACAAGTGTGTGCGCAAACACAAGTGCAATCGGGCAGAGATCAGCCGCAAGACCAACAGCTTTACGTGCTTTCCGAGACACTGGGGTGTCACACTACCAACTTCTAAACTCCATGCTGTTACTGCGAAATTCCTAACAGGAAAAAACCAATAACTCTATTTGCCTGACCTAGGAATCGAGACCAAGACCCCACGCTTAACAGTCGTGCTTGCCACCACAAGACCACCGGGGCAGCTCAACTGAACTGTCATAATGTCTATATGTAAGGGCTATCAATCAAAGGACTACCCTCTCATCATTGAGCCCAAATTATGATGGGCGACTGCTAAACGACTAGTCATTGACTAACCGCACGACTTGACCCATTTAAACATTGAGTTTGGAACACACAGCGCTCGTAATTTAACATTTTTTATGAAGTTCAGAAAACATGTAAAAAGCAAGTAAAAACATTGGTAAATCATTATACAGGAAAGGTTGTGTTGATTTTAACTCCGAGCTGCTACTGAGAATTGCACAGAAAAACCCAATAACACTTTGCTTGACCTGGGAATCGAACCCAAAATTCTGGGCCGCATCAATATAATTTATAATAATAGTATATTTATTTATTTATTTATTGTAATATAGTTTGTCATCGAAACGGTAAGAAGAAGAACCCAAGACAACAAGCTTAGCAGTCGCGCTTAGGACTAAACTGAGGCAGTCATTTTGTCATATTCTTCTCTATACAAAACTACCTTTTGGAAGAGGTAACTAGATTACATTGTTTGCTTTGAAAATGTTGTTCAGAAGTGCCTTTAACGGTCTAATTGAAATCAATAATTTGACTTTGACTTTGACTTTCACTACGCGCGCTTGTACTAAGCCCTCAGGAATGAAAGGGAACTTACTTATTTAAACGCCGCCTTTGATCTAAGTTTTGTTAAAGTTTCAGTTAACATACTAAGTCAAAATCCAAAATGGCTGTTCATATAAGGAAAACTATTAATAGTTAGTTTGACTTGTTAGTACTGAGTAAATTTTATACAATACTATTTATATTCAAATAGTTTCTGCTTGCGACTTCGTTCGCATCAAAGTTTATGTATTATCCCATGGAAACCGTACATTTGTCCGGTATAAAAAATTGCCTATGTGCTATTCCAGACTATAGTTTATCTCTGTGCCAAATTTCATCCAATTCCGTTCAGCCGTTTTGGCGTAATTGAGTAACAAACATTCATCCATCCTCACAAACTTGCGCATTTGAAATAGTAGTATGATGATTACATAGGATTTAAATACGTTTTTCCTTTTTTAATTTGAGAAAAATCCACTACATAATTTTATAAATATTATAATATCTGTCTGTTATAAGGGAAAACACTTACTTGACACACAATTTTCAATTAGTTAATTGCATAAAAGTTCAATCAAAAATCTCATGTGTACAAATTGTCACATATGTTCAAAAGAGTGTTCGATTTTTAAAAACCAATCAACATTTCAATGTGCCGGCATTATTAGTTCAATTAAAATCACAAAAAATATATCGGATGTTTCATTAAATTAAAAATAAGTACCAATATGGAGGAGTTTTATTTATATTTTTAATTAAGAGAAAAGAACGCTCATGTCATATGACATAGGTTCCCAATTTTTTATAAGCTGAGTTTTCATATTTATATTGACACACAAAAATAAAATCCGCGTTCGATTACGTTATTGGTTACTGCTCCACACTCGTAAGTGCTAGCGTGATGTTCTATAAGTATAAAACTTCCTCTTGAGTTACTCTATCGAAACTACTTCGTTTTATACTAAGTAGAGAAGAAAAATCCGAAACAAAATACAATGACACGTATAGTAGTTTGTTAATCTCTACTCATTTTTTAAAGCTTAAGCATAAGTTTTGACACCGGCTAGTCTCATTTCTTCGTTTTGGAACGAGCAACTAGCTTCAACATTCTGTCTAATTGATCAAATTATTGAAAATTCAGAAGTGCCTGTAAATGGTCTTACAGAGATTAATGCTTTGACTATGACTCTGAATTTTCTAGCGAATACCTTATGTTAATTTCTGGGCAATGATCAAAAGTAGCGCTTTCTTTTCTCTCTACACCAAAGTACCGCGATTCACACTTTGGGAACCACTGTCGTATTCATATCAACGTTCTGCTAATATTATTGTTAGTCAATAAAGTAATATGCCAATCGCCAACAGCGTAGGCAATATCGTAGAATGTACGATGAACAAATAACAATAAATTCTCCAACTGGACACGTTTTAATTCGTTTCGTAATTAGTTCAATCGATTTTACTTCTAAATATAGAAGTCTTTCATTAGACTATACGTCCACTATTTGCTGTCATTCATATCAGTATATAATTATGGGTTGATTATAGGTAATTATTTTGTTCCAACACAAAGAACAGTGTTTTTACACGTTTAGGTTTTTTGGAGCGACTATACCACTAATAATACGCTGTTTTTAATATATTTTTTTGGTAAAAGGTATTAAGTATTTAACGGGTTTAAAAGAAATTGAACAAAGTCATAAGTTACATGTTCTTCCGTACTAATATTATAAATGCGAAAGTAACTCTGTCTGTCTGTCTGTCTTTCTGTCTCTTCTTCACGCCTAAAGCACTGAACCGATTTCAATGAAATTTGGTACAGATATAGTGTGGGACCCGAGAAAGGACATAGGATAGTTTTCATCCCGGAAATCCCCCGGGAGCGGGAACTATTAATCCACGCGGACGAAGTCGCGGGCAAAAGCTAGTTCTTCTATAAATGAACGAGTTCACCAACTTAATACTCTTGTAATATTGTTTTTATGTCATGATTTGTGTGTATCTTTTGTTGGAGATTCTAAATAAATAAATAGTTCTTTGTTCTAAACTATACGAGTTTTTGAAGATCAAAGTTCAATCTTTTCTTTCCACAAAATAAATAATTAAATGTTACAATTAAACTGCAAATGGCAGATGTACCATAAGTACCTATAATGTTTTTCGTACATTACATAGCAAACAGTTAGTATTCACAGCAAAAATGTAAACTGTTGCCCAGCAATAATTTTCGATGATTGTTATTTAGTTTAATGGGCAGTATGCGTAGTTAACGGATAAGTGACGTGACGTATTTTGTTTACAATTTACTCGTATTTGCCCAACCACAGTATTCATAAACTCAATTCAGAACGAGGCCGCCAGTCAAACTGCAAAACAATAACAAAACAAACATAAATGTGTCACTCACGAACGGAACATTTCAAACCTCAAATTATTAGCTAATGTTAAATTCAGACCAGACACTCCGAAATCATGTAAACCCAAAAACAATATGTCCATTTCCCAGATTCATCAATTACGTATACGTACAAACTGTCAGTTTACACCTACCACCTTATAACAAGCGTCCCTTTCATCTGAAACAGCATTAAATATTTCAGACAATATCTCAACTCTGTACTCCCCCCATACCAAAGTTCCAATCACATCACACATCCACGTTCATATCTCAGTGTACCACCTACATTACGCGGCCCTCTCGAAATGGAGCTGGCACTTTACGTAGATAACAGCCATTAGAACCAACAGCGGTTTAGGATAGTGTAACACTCGCTGTGGTACTAATCAGAAAATTGCCTTCAATTATTCAGCAGCGTGTTCTGAATTGAGGGTCGGTTTATATTAATATAGGGACATTATTTCTGGGTAGGAAGACTGGAATAAAAATGAGCTGAAGTATGGAAGAAAAATGTTTCAGGTGCGTCATGGCAGGTAATTTGGAATGGAGGCTGAAAGTGACTTTTGTCGATTAATCAAAATGTGTTCTTAGAGGGATATTATGCCTATATAGATTATGTCTATTAGTTTTCATAAAAAAATACCAGACCGTTATTAAGCAACAGCAGGGTAAAGGCCTTTTCCCATACAGCAAAAGCACGAGCATTAATTACACCGCGCCTGCTTAAGCCAGATTACCGATTTCAGACTTATGTTAATTACAAGTACAGTTACGTTGTAAGAATTTACAATGGAGTTGACATATCTTATTTTGAATTAAAACTAAAAAAATACTACGTCGGAAGTAGAATTAGCTTTCCAATTTTCTATAATCCTGACATACTTACTGCTTTTGCTAATGTATTTACTATTTTTATCCGACTACGACAAAAGCAAAAGGTATATATTATGTATGTCCAAAAATTCCCATATACCCATGATACAGGAAAAAATCCAAGAGTGGAGCAAAGCCTACACAAAGCAAAATATTTATTTACTACACAGGAAAACAAAAAGACAAAAGCAAAACATCTGTGATCTCCAAAAATATTACGGCTGACTTTGTTCGCCATTTTTCCTCTAAATTCTGGCCACAGGAAAATGGACGTAAAAATAAATAAGTCAAAGCACATACGAAGGGATAGATTACTTAGCCATCACCTGAGCCACAACGAGCCATGTACACAGTGGGCCAGCCATCACCTGAGCCAAAGCGACCCATTTACACAGTGGGCCAGCTAAGATAAATATAGGGTGCTTTGTTTTTCGTTATAAGGCGCGGTTTTGACCTGAGCCTTTTCAGAAAAATGTAGTCTCTTTTTTAGTTTCGGTTTTTCTTATATTAAGGAGGGAAATAAGATTTAAAGGGTATTTATGAGATTTGTTTTTTTAATATACTCTCCATCCATTATCAAAGTCCCATCATTCGTTGTGATGATGGGAGTTTGACTGGTTTAAAATCTTATAATTGGGTAGATGACACCACTAATCAATTGATGTACTTTTTATGAGCTGTCAAAACGCAATTCCCCATAGATTTTGTATTACAATACTCAACTGTGACGTCACTTTTTTGTCGACTCAATTCAGTAACTATTTATTGATTTCAAAGCAACTAAAAATTGATGATAATAGTTATTCAAAAAATAATCGGGTTTTCAGGGCTAAAATAAAGTGTTTTTTTAGTGAAGTTGTGTCTTGGAATTATTTGTTAGTGGTGTCATCTACCCAATTATGTATACATACACTCGAGACCAATGAATCCGGGTCACTTAAAGAAACTTATAAATCTCGGAAACTAAGAAGGCTCGCTTAATGAAATAAATCGTGTTTAATAGACAATATAATAGGCCATAAGTAATGATCCGATCCAGCCATCCATCCTCACAAACATTACAATATTAGTAGGATTAAGTAGAATTCAAAATCGTGTACTTTTAAAGAACAACATTCCATGATCTGAAGATTTATGGGTGGTATAAAATTGAAATAGTAATAGTTATTTACAATACCATTGACAAAGTTAAAACTAAATAATAATTAAATAACAAATTCAATTTCCGTGATATAATTAAAATAAAACCCACAAAATGAGTTAACAATACCAGCTACTTATAATATTCGTAATCTCCATATTTATAACCAATGTATACAAACGTCTATTCATTAATGCTGAAGTGAACTGAAAACTCAATTCCAAGCCGTTAATTACTTAAATATGTTAATTAACAGTTAATACGATCACTGGTATTCACCGCGCATTTGACTTGCGTGAAATATATGTTTGTATGTACTTTTAACATGCTCGAATCATGAGTTTACTTGTGACTGGTTTTGCCTTAGTATTGTAGATAATTTATTTATGAAAGACGTTTATGAAACATGAGTGTACAAGTTTGTCGTGTAAGGTTTTGGGTTAGGTATAACTTGGGCATCTGGGTGACTAACCTGACAGCCAGCAGGCCGATAGCCGTCGCTGTTATAAGAGGTCAGTTATCGTACGGTCTCCTACGAGGTAGCCTGTGTACTGATTTGAATTCCACCTGGGATCTGGAGGCGAAGGTACTTGCGTCGCTGTACTAGTGGCGCGAGGCGAGTGACGCATCTACTCAGGGCGTGCGGTGGAATAGGCTTTCACGCTTCATCACCATCGAGGTGATCCGATCGGTACTGGTTGATTGTCTCGGGACAAACCACGGTTCCCCGACGTATTGATCGACACGGGTACTCTCGGGGCATGGCTGCTTTCGGGTGTGCCTGTATCGCATAAACAGGGAGCCGGACGCCCGGTGTCATCAGTAGGTGTATTTTTTTTGTACTTTCGTTTTATTTTATTTTAGGAGTGCATGTAAGGTGCTTCCCCGAGTGACGTAACCTTCGACCTTCGTTACGTCTGGCGCACCCGAGGCAATCGTCTCCTGTCGATTGGCGTCTCTTTTCAACACGATGGCAAAAAGTTCTAATCGACCCGTCAGAGTCAAGCAGTCCACTGACAAAATTATATTATTTAATATCTATATTGACCATCGATACGCTAAGAAGAAAATCTTATGTTAACAAGTATTCTTCAATACAGACTTGTAATCCTATCTTCAAAGTATTCAATTCACAAAGACAATAAATAATAACAAAAATATTTACACAGACGAAGTCACGAACACAATATTGTACAAAATAAACGCAACCGATGTTCTAAATCAAAACAAAACACGTAAACCAAAAAATAAAGAAGGTACGTCAGGCGGAAATAACAATTTCTCGTTTAGAAACGGTATAAAAATAACATGAAGCGAGTTACACATTACATCGTAACGTTTTACCGAAGGATTAAGAGGTATTTGTGAGAAATCTTCAATGTAAATCTTTTGAGAGTACGTAAGACCGTAGATTACAATTTTGTGAAGAAAAATGTATGGTCCCCGAGGGTGTGAGAAAATCTGTTTTATACGAGCAAAGCCGCGGGAATTAAGTTAATATGTGGCTTGTATTTTTATTAATAGCTTGGCTATCTGTAGTATTTTTTTTGTAGAGCTTTTGTGGGTTTGATTTTTAACTAACTTTTGCCTTCTTTTGCGTTGAAGACACCGTCAAATCTATTATTAGCTGACATCTTTAGCTCTTAGACTAATTTGAACTTCATAGGCTTAGTAGTATTAGAGATATTGTGTTTAGTTAGTGAGTAAAATAATAAAGTGACCTTTTGCCTTATAGACACACAATTGTTAACATGGAATTAGTTCAGTAATCTGGATCCTCCAGAGTTTACATTCTTTGGCCAAAATGTACGGAGCAGCTGATTATTTTTTATTAACGTACGTTAATAAAATAATCAGCTGCTCCGTTAACGTACGTAAAATTCCGCTGAAAAATGACAATTCTGGTCTACAACCATGAACTGTATCTATGGTAAACGCTTGTGTCACAATATCCCTTTTACCATATTTACAGTATTTGAAGAACAAAAATATATACCAAAGCAAATCGAAGTTTTTTAGTGATTTTTAAAATAAATATCGATGGAAATAAAATGAGTTATTCCCCCATATCATCTCATTTTATTGGATACTCGATTCGCTCAAGCGTCTAGCCAACAGACATTGTCTGGAATGGAAAGCTTTAAGCTTTAAACTACGGGTGGTTTGTCGAGAAAACGTCACTTATTTTCATCCTCATTTGTTTTACGAGCAAGAGAGAGAGAGATGTCAACTTAACTCTGGAATAGCAATATAAATGAAGAACACATGCATTCTATTTTTAAAATCTGATAAAACCTTTTGATAGGGGTAACTAGGTTCTTTTTTTTCTTGTTTAAGAAGTTTAAGAATGCCCTTTATTGGTTTAATTGAAATCAACGATCTGAATAAGGTACTAATAATAAGTATGTATTTTTTTTAGTTAATTTAGCTCTTTCATTCGCTTACACTCTGTATGAAGAAGAATAACTCAGCAGAATTATTCTGTAAATTTTCCTTTTTCCTGTATTTTTTTTTTTTTAGTTTAGGCGTAGTGAGCGTAATTTCGGGGAGGCCTACGTACAGCAGTGGTCGGCTATAGGCCGATATGATGATGAGCATAAAGTGAGCTATCAATCCCCAGGATAATCAGATGACTGTTCAACTCAAACTCATTTCATCAAAATTTTCCGAGGGATTTTTTTACAGTATAGACAGGCATACAAGCCAGACAGGAGGATTTGATTATCACTAAGTCAACACAATTACAACTAGATATCAAAATGCTTATATCGAACAAATGTACGATAAAAAGGTCGGATCATAAAACGCTATTATATCGGTAATACCATGATACCATAATATCCATGTTTGAGCACAGTTAAAAGATGTTGCCAATATTCCGTCGATTTCCTGCAATAATTTTGGCCTCCTACCCCACATATTGGGTTTATAGTAAAAATACACATTATATAGCAGTTACTGTAACTGCGTCGTTGGCCTAGAGGTATTGGATTCGATTCCCAGGTCAAGCAAAGTGTTATTGGGTTTTTCTATGAAATATAAGAGATTTCTCTGTATCAGTTTGGAAGTAGAATTTGTGCCCGGTTAATGGGTATGTTTAGGTCCTATGTAATAAGAGGCGAGCCTATGCTCGCCCTTTTTTAAATAGAACCTAAACATATCGTTAAACAGTGGGTGTACATTGGTACACCTCTGCCTAACCCTTCGGGGGATACGCGAATAGGCGTGATGGTATGTTGTAACTTCGACCTTCAATATCCCTGTAACCAGAAGATTCCTAGGTGTGGTCCAAAACATAAGTTTCAGGTTCGATAAGTGCCTTTTTACAGTCATTAATATTTACATACTACCTACTCGACAATTTAAAAGTGCTTTTAAATGGTTTAATTGATATAAATGCTTGACTTGGATCATTAATTTAATTCCGTCTGTATTTAAACGAGGATATTTCCTTTGTAATCACATTGACGTCAAATACCGATGTTAAACAATTAACAGCTTTTAAAAATAACAATGCAAAAATAATTGTGAAAATCCTAAGCAGAAATGTTTTTTCAATCATATCTGAAATCGTTTATATTCAATTTGCTAGGTACGTAACATAAATTCGTTTTAAAGGAGCCTGCTCACTGTATCGTACCATACAATGACAAAACGTCAGGCAAAAAATTCATTAAAAAATTACACTTAAATAAAAATTACAAAAGTCATCAATAAAACATAATAAATTACAATTTTACAACAACAAGATTTAACACACTACCTAATAATTATTATTTCATCTTATCTGGTCCATTGATTTGGTTTAGTACTAGACCAACGCAACTGTGTTTTTACGCAACTGTGTTGGTCGGTAATCGCATTACCGACCAACACAGTTGCGTAACATGCACATGCATCAACAATTATCTGTATTAATGTAATAAAGCTGAAGAGTTCTTTTTGTTTCTGTGTTCGTTTAAGTCGAATTGGGAAAATTGAGTTAGTAGGTATAGGACAACTAAATTCATTAGGTAATATTATATCACGTGACACATCGAACCACGGGAATATAGTAGTAACTAAAGAGGTAATTGAAGTCACGGGCGAACAAAGTCGGTTGGTCAGCATAGTCCGTGTAATGTTTCTTTCTTCGCCAAAAACGTTGATATGATCATGGTATGATACGGTATAGTGGCCAGCCTCCTTTACTTCTATTCCTCATAAAATGACGATCGTATTACAAGTTCGTGAGCTCATGAAAGCGTTGTATAAGCTGTTCGCAAATAGTCGGACCTTCTCGATTGGACGCCGAGTTGTACGTAATATTCATATTTTTATTACTCAAAAAGAATTTCAGCGAAAAACGAAATTATTTTCAGCACATTTTTCTTGTTAGCTTTGATTGGCTGATAACAATCGAAATGTTCTCGTATAAAAGCATATTCCATTTGCCATTTGTTTTTAGTTGCGTATTGGTAATATTTATTTAACATTTCTATATGTTGTGTTTTTAGGTATTGCGTGTAATTGGACAAGTTTTTAAATATCTGTTTAATGGATATATTTTTTAAGTATTTTTAGCTCTTACCTGCGACTTTGTTTGCATAAATGTCGCGGAATAAGAACTCGTAGTCTATGTTCTTTCTTGGGTCTAAACGCACCGATGTTACAGGAGAAATTCCTAATGTAGGGCAATGTTACAATATAAAAAAATCAAAAAATATATATAGATAATTAATATAACTGTGAATATAAATTATCCAGAATCAAGTATTCAGATTTATAGGAAGGTGATTAATCTATAAAATAGATTATTGAAATACTAATGTATTTGTATAAAACTATGCACATACATTATAGTCTAGTATAGCATATAGACTACCTTGTATCGCGGAAAACTGTACAGTACGGAGTCGCGGGCAGAAGCTTAAAGTCTAATAAAAACACACTTTTATTCCCCTTAAATAAATAAACATTCATACAAACTTTATACCTTGTTGCATAAATAAGTATGTGTTTTAATATTGAGATACCACGCCTCAACCACACCATATACCACTATGACCACAACCACCACCACCAATACCACCACCACTATATCACCACTATGGTACTACTACTATGGTATGTATCGATATACCGGCGAACTGTGGGTGTACATTGGTACACCTCTGCCTAACCCTTCGGGGAATACAGGCGTGATGCTATACCACGCCTCAACTAGGTAATGTAGGTTCCTTTGTAAATTAAAATAAACAAAATCAGAATTCCCCTCAAAGAAATGTGAAACAGCAAAAATGGCAAGAAAATTTTTCAGGAGTACATTTTTAAATTAACTGTTAATTACATTTCTGTATGACTGTACTCGCATTTCTCATACATACGACACATACAGAAAATTGGTAATGAATATAAAATTAACGGTGAAGTTTAAATTAAAATTATTTTCTGTAAAACCTTTGCGATGAACTCAGATACGTTACCAATGTATGTTCATGACATAAAGTTGGCATTTTTGACATCATTAAATGGCAATGATAAATTTACCAGTATTCTTTTTGATTTTTCGTTGGTCTCGTGGTTGCAAGCGCGACTATTGAACGTAGAGTCCGGGGTTCGGTTACGTCGGATTGCCGTCAAATCGGATTATTATAGTGAGGGAAGAGGTAGTGCACCTGTGTTTGAGCACACACTTGTGCATTATAATATTCCTACGTACATGGCTAGTCTCCTTTGAGATTTGACCCTGTGACCGAAATGGGTCTGGTGTTTTTTTTAATATTTTTAATACAACAGGACAATGTTAAATACTTACGGAGCTTTACCTATTCATGTACATTTTCTGGACATCACTGACAAGGGCGAAGGAAAAAATCGCTAGAAAACCTAGACTTGTAAATTACAAGTCCAGGTTTCCTCTTTTTCATGTTTTGAGCCAGCGTGGTGATCAATGCTTGTGCCTTCTCGGTACGAGAAAAGGCTTTGGGTTGCAGTGGTATAATAATGGGCTTGAGCTTTTTTTTTGCTGTGATGTCGAACGCGTAGTTCTTTTACCTGCTTCAAGTTAGGTACATATTCGGCTCCGCTCCCGTGGGCCGTGGCTTGATGTTATAAAGTCTCTATTCCTTATTAATCAGGCTATTATAATATACAGAAACTTTTTTCCAATCCGACTGTTAGTTCCAGAAACTAGTCTGTTTAAACATACACAAATACAAAACTTATTATATAAGTAAAGATATACATACCTATATATCAACATATTTAACCCAACTCAAGTTCATGTAGGTAAGAGTAAGCCTGACATCAACACCCCGGCTGTTCAGACAAACTGGGCTTATACGTGACCTAACTACACGAATACGTCTAACGTCTAGGTAAATGTGACGTAGATTTACTTGATGTTTATACTAAGCGACAACATGGTATGATAGATTGACATATTCTCTATTTCATCGTTATCTGTTAACTAGCTGTGCCCGCGACTTTGCTCACGTGATCCTAAGTGTAACTTAAGTTAATATTTAGCGTAAAGAGAGTGTATTGTAGGTATGACTTATCTATTCGAAAATAATTATGATCATTATTGTGTTACCTGTGTTTGCACCACATTTGTGCAATATACCTTATAATATGTTCTACGTTCTTCGCTAGTTTCGATTGTGATTGACCGCTATGACCAAAATTCGGAGCTTAGCTTTACTTTACAACATTATGAAACGCAAGATTTTAATATTTACATATTTTATTACTTTGCATGAATTGAAACCTAGTATACAAGGTGTTGATTTGCATCCTCGTCAAATTTTAGAAGCTTGTCATAAAAAAATAGAAGTAATCAAATATAATTACGATACCTGGCCAATATTTAATAAATACTTGTTTTTTTTAGTTGCAACTATCAAATAGCAGTATTCCAGAATACTCCTCTTGCAAAATTCAGAATCGCCCAGTTGCGTATGCGGTAGGCAGAGTTGTCGCGTGGCTATATCAATGTGTTCATAGCGCCTAAACCTTCTGGCGAGATGGCTAGCTCGAATTTGGAAATCACTTCAAAAAAAAAACAAAACCAATTTATTTTAATAATGATTCGTGTTAAGAATCACGAGCATAGTTAATTCCTTGAATTTGACGAGGATGCAAATCAACGCCTTGTATACAACAATAACAATAAATAAACAATAACAATAACACTAACAACAAACAACAATAACAATTGGCTCCCTTGTCATTCCACTTTATGTTAGAGATCGACAGCTCACAAGCTCTCTTCACAATAATGCACTTAGGAAGACTTTTACAGAACATACCATCTGTAGACACATTCAGTGAGGTCACAAAAGTAATACCCAGTAACGATAATACTAAATCATATCGGAAAAAGTCTGTCGTGAGCAGAGCTAATACTAAAAATAACTCAGCCAATACGCCTATTATTTTCAATACCTCGCCTAAACTGTTTTATTGCCACGTACCCAAATCTTTAGCTAACATAACCTTAGGTTTTTTGCGTCAATAAACGCAGGAATAGTTGGAAACTATATGATTTATGACCGTCGTAAAGAAATGGGGGGACGTGCCAACCGGGGATGGTTACCGACGTTATAGATACGTGTAGATGTAACCGCGATCAGGGGATTCGATTTCGGTTGTGCACTTTATGATCGACTTAAAAAATAAAATGTATTGGATCTTAAAGTGAAATATGATTGACTAGATAGAATTCAGGTTACAATCGGCGATATATTTATGTGCAGGTTTGATTTTAAATTAACTGCTTAAGTTTTAAGGGGTTAAAATAGCCATGAAAGCGATCACCTTTTTCTATGAGATAAACACAGAAATATCGAAAAATTGCATTAGAACTGTTCTCTTCAAAAATAAACTACAACAGTATTACAATGTATGGAACACCTAATATTTCTTTCATTTTCAAGAAAGTTTTTTTTATTTTCTCTCTTTATTTTAATGCACGATGTCTATCAATGGGCCCGCGCCGGAGCACATTAAAAACTCCATGCAAATATGAACCTTGTAAAAAAAAAAAAAAAATCTCCAGGCCGATTCCGGCCACGGCGGCTAACCTTAATGCAGACTAGCCACGTACGCAGGAGATATTATAGTGCACAAGTGTGTGCGCAAACACAGGTGCACTCCCTCTTCCCTAACTCTCATAGCCCGATGGAACGGCAATCCGACACGACCGGAGAGAAATCAGGCGCAGGACCAACGGCTTTACGTGCTTTCCGAAGCACGGGGGTGTCACACCACCAACTTCCAAACTCCGGGCTGCTACTGAGAAATTCCTAATGGAAAAACCCTGGGAATCGAACCCGGGACCCCTTGCTCAGCAGTCGCCCTTGCGACCACGAGACCAACGGGGCAGTCCGAATCCGGGGGAGTATGAACCTTAACTATTACGTAGAAGCCTGAATTTTCTATAGCACAGTCTAAAATGCGCTCCATCGCGGCCCGGTTGCTGGAAATCGTACATAATTGAATCTGCTCAACAGTCTTAATATTGATTAATATTCCTACGCTTATACGCTCCTTCCCGCTTCAGTCTAGTGTCATCCTTATTATCAGCTTTCAGGCTCAGAAGGTACTTCTAGGCACTATTAGAGGCACCACAATAGATATTTACCCGTCACTGTAACTAAGCTGCTTCAGAGTACTACGTAGAATACAAGGCTTTGTTACAAAGCTAGTCAGGCAAAATTAGACTTTATTTGTATTGTATACTTGTCCTATTTAAAGGTGCTTCCTTAGCAGAACAATTTGCCTGTAATCTTACAGTTCAAATTCGAGTATTACATTAGTGAGTTAGGAGAACTGAGCATTATAGTGTGCAACCTAAATTTGTTACATTAAGGCGTTTTCCTGCCTCGTTAGCCTACTGGTCCTAAGCGAATGCTACGCTAGAGGTCTTGAGTTCGATTGCCAGATCGAGCAAAGTATTATCAGGTTTTTCTATGAAATTCTCAGTAGCAGCTCGGAGTTTGGATTTGTGCCTGGTTAATTGCAATAGGCTCGCTTCCTTTTACATGGGACCTAAACATATCGGCAAACTATGGGTGTTTATTGGTACTCCTCTGCCTAACCCTTCGAGGAATACGGTATGTTATGTACGGATTCTCTCACCAAGAGCATTTGAATGCAATATAACAGTTGAGATTCGAGCTCAAAATCGAATCTTGGATTGTTTTATTACAGTCGAATGCTTGTCATTAAGTGAAACAGTATATTAACTTAAGGTTTAAAACTAATTTTTTTATTGTTACGCTAGCTTTTGCCAGCGTCTTACGCATAATATCGCACCGGAATAAAATAAAGCCTATGTCCTTTCTTGGAGTTCAAACGTAACCCTAACTAAAGTTATTGTTACATTGCAAGCGAATGCTCCCATTTAGAGACCACCTTAAGAGATTGTTATCAAAGGTAACACGATTGTCAAGCGACCGCCGCCGCGTCGTGACATGAAACCGCGGTCATGCAACTGAAAGGTTTAAAAGTATAATTATTATTCGAAAGTAGCTGTTTCTCCCAACTTCAGCGTAAATGTCGGTTATAGCGGATGCACACGAAGCCACGGAATAAAAAGTAGCTTATATCCTTTCTTGGGATTCAAACTTACTCTATAGCATATTGCATCAAAATTGGTTCAGTGGTTTATTCGCAAAAGCGTAATAGACAAACAGATAGTCCGGTCAATTTAGACATTCGAAGTTACATAAAGTCCCAACAAGCTGAATTTCTGTGAAATTGTTCAAAACATAATTATAAACAATGTCTAGAAGTTCCCCATCATTCCCCTGTAAGGAAAAAAAAATATTCAAGGTCAAAGGTCAAAAAAATGTTTTTTTCGCGATTTTCAGCAAAACGGTAAGTTTTATCATAAAAGTACCTCAGACAAAAATTGTAGATCATAAAATTATCTATAAACACTGTATCAATACTTTTTTCTTACGAGCCACCGCTTCTGAGATATAACGATTTAAAAAAGTTATAAAAGTTGTTATCGTCATAATATGCACACGTTTCCACGCCACCTATGAGGTAGTGTACTTAGCGCGTTTTTTAACCCCCGACGCAAAAAGAGGGGTGTTATAAGTTTGACGTGTCTGTCTGTCTGTCTGTCTGTCTGTCTGTCTGTTGCATCATAGCTCCCGAACGGATGAAGCGATTTCAATTTAGTTTTCTTTGTATGAAAGGTGACTTATGTGCGAGTGTTCTTAGACATGTTTGATAAAAATCGGTTGAGCCGTTTAAAAGTTATGGGGGTGAAAGTGGGGAAGAAAAACTGAATGTATTTACAACTTAACAAAATCGACATTATAATAAGTATGTACAGTAAGCGCTCAGAATTGCATACCCACGCTAAGGTTCACTTTCCTATGAACACGGGCGAGATCCAGTCAGCGCGTGCGCATGTGTGTTTACGAGTGATGTCTCAACCTCAACATTCCACAGATAACACACACTAATGAACCATCGTCGCACTACGCGAAATGGCATTATATTTCTGTTTACCGTACGAGTCCTACCCGACGCGCGACGTATTCTTACCATTGCATTGCTAAATTTCGCATAATTATAACATGGCCTGGCAGCTGGTTTGGATAAGAAAGGGTTTACGATCATTGAATTCCGAGTTCAAATCTTATACTATGTGTGGCTGTTTTTTGTTTCTTGAAACCATAATAATGTTAGGCAAAATCTTTTTAGGTTTATGTTGAATTATTACGTATTCATGCTTGTTATTTATTTTTTATAAGAAGCAAATATTAGTTATTGTATTATTTATTTAACTTTTTATGTGATTTTATTTTAAGTTTTTGTAATTGGAAGTAGGAAAAAAAGGCGTGCTGTGTGATAACAAAAATTTATTTTTAAAATTAACAAACTTATGAGAATTGTAACGTCACATTCCTACCGAAATAAAAGAAGTTCTCTTGTAACTGTTCATAAGATTTTTTGTTGAATACCCACTTAGTCAATAAAATTCATAATAACATAATAAGAGAAGGATATTTTAATAACACAAATAAATTTGGTGATGCTCACGTATTAAGTTTCTGAATTGGTATTCAGCAGAGTTAATTGAAAACTAAACTATAATTCAGACTTTATGAACAGGTTATTTTTATGTAACGTCACAATAAACTTAGTGAGGTAATAGTTTAATAATTCGTTTTCTTGATGAAAAGAAGATTGAAACTAAACCTCAATTTAAGATCATTAAATAACTATCTACGAATATATAATATAATTATGACTAAATATTTAGTTACACCGTCTAATTATTAAAACTAAAACATCCAGGTTATTAAATGTTGCATAACACCGTCTAATACTTCTTCATAAGTAGCACTGTTGCACGCCATCCCCACATATTAAAAACGAAACGTATTTTTTCTGGTTTATGATGCATGCAGCTGTTGTTGTAAACAGTATGTTATCCAGTGCGAAACCACCAAACTTAATCCACTTCGCTGTTGAGTAGGTAGGATAGGCTATCTATCCTCTTCCTCGTATTTCTTGCTCCGGAGACTAATAATAGTATTCCTCTAAAACAACAAAAAAAGTAATATTAGGCATTTATAACAAAATACTAAAGTGACTTAATTTTTTATATAATTTAATAATATTTATTTAATATAACAAATTTTAATATATTAAAACTATTTATTTATAAATTCCATAATAAACACATTTTTTTTGGCGTCATTATATATTTAAAAATCAATAATAAGTATTAATCGAAATGCCACCAAATAATTTTAGGTATCTTAGGTATAAATTTCAAATAAAAGTTTAATTTACAATTCGTTAATATAATACTCACATTCAGTCAGGTTTCATAAGATATTAATTGGGACCACTTTTATGCACCCAATAATATAGTCGCCCTCGCGTCAGTAATATTATTTGCCTGCGTTTCGAGAATAATTACAATACCACTACGAGTATCTATTAAATCACTCGTTACTAACCAACAACCACAACCAAACGACAACGCTCATTCCAATCAAGTTAAATATGCACAAAACTCATGTCTACCTCACAGAAATCTAAATTCTTTATTAGTTTTCTATGACTACCCTTTTAAATTTACGAAATGTGTGAACAAAGCGAACAAGCTAAAGAATATTATATTTCTGTTCATTTCTTCAAATTGAGTAAAAACAAAAAGACAAAAATAATGTGAGATTCGAACTCGCGGCTCATTGATTAACGCCGTCAACTGGGCGCGCTTAACCGCTAGACCATTTTGTCTCATGTAGAAATGTTGAAATTATGAACTACATTCACAACGATGATACATGTGTCTATTTTTGAAAGTAAAAGGTCGTAAGTCAAACTAAACGTCAACCTAATACGTTTTGAGATTGGGTATGGACTTTTGGTCGCCACTGTACCTATAAAAAGTATAAAATAAAAAATTTAATAAAAAATTAAAAAAACCCCCGACCTAAAACCCTAAGTACCCTTTAAAAAGTAAAAAAATAAAATACGTCGCGTTGGATGACCGGTCGGGACGCTCGTACCCTATATGCAACATCGGTTCACCCCCATAACTTTTAAACGGCTCAACCGATTTTCATCAAACATGTCTAAGAACACTCGCACATAAGTCACCTTTCATACAAAGAAAACTAAATTGAAATCGCTTCATCCGTTCGGGAGCTATGATGCAACAGACGGACAGACGGACAGACAGACAGACAGACACGTCAAACTTATAACACCCCTCTTTTTGCGTCGGGGGTTAAAAAACGCGCTAAGTACACTACCTCATAGGTGGCGTGGAAACGTGTGCATATTATGACGATAACAACTTTTATAACTTTTTTAAATCGTTATATCTCAGAAGCGGTGGCTCGTAAGAAAAAAGTATTGATACAGTGTTTATAGATAATTTTATGATCTACAATTTTTGTCTGAGGTACTTTTATGATAAAACTTACCGTTTTGCTGAAAATCGCGAAAAAAACATTTTTTTGACCTTTGACCTTGAATATTTTTTTTTCCTTACAGGGGAATGATGGGGAACTTCTAGACATTGTTTATAATTATGTTTTGAACAATTTCACAGAAATTCAGCTTGTTGGGACTTTATGTAACTTCACCCTCATTTTTTGGTCTAAATTGACCGGACTAAGAGTCATTTTTGCATTTCATTTTAGAAGTAAATAAATAAATAAGAGATATAGTATTATAAGTAAAATATCTATAAGTAATATCTACAAAGTATAAATAACAAAGACGCTTCCAGGCGCCTGTACATATCGTACAGATAAAATACGCAACGGATTTAAATGTGCTTTAATCATCATCTGCCTAGCCTTTTCCCAACTATGTTGGGGTCGGCATGCATGCATGTCGGATGCAGCTGAATATCAGTATTTTACATAGAGCGATTGCCTATCAGACCTCCACAACCCAGTAATAGGTAATACGATACTCTTGGTAAGACTGGTTGTCAGACTTTCGGGCTTCTGACTAACAGTAACGACTGTCAAAGATCTACAAATGATAGCCGGGACCAACGGCTAAATGTGCTTTAATCAAAAGATTTAAAAGAAAAGTTTAAACGTAACAGAACATCACACTACGACCAAAGGGAGCGAAGCAGTAACCGAGACGTAATTAAACGTGGCTGACACCGCAGGGTATATAGCTAAGAAGTATATAAGTAGGGATTCAAGTGATTATTCAAGTTGATTGCATACTAGTACTAGTTGGTAATACAATAAAATGAACGAAATGAAACAAAGACGTCTCGACTTTGATGTATTTTCAAAGGTTTGATTTACTGGCAGAGCTATTGTTTTAGAAGTGATCAACTATTAAAAGAAAATTAAATTCCAGAGTGAACTATTTGAGATTTATGTTTATTACTGAAATAATTAATTATTGGTTGAGAGAATTGATACATCGTTTGATAGTTGGAATTCTTCATAAGCACGTCGAAAATTTAATTACGAGTATGTTCCAACAAAATATTAACCAAATGTTTACACCTGTGGTTTCTGCCTACCCCCATGGGAAAAAGGCGTGAGTTATATGTATGTTTTACACCTATTAGTTGTAAATGTTATAATTTCGATTCTTTTGAATCTCAATTCGTCGAGCTTCATTGCTTGGCGCTCTTTTTTTCGCCGCCACTGTTGATTTTGGTTTTCAGGAGTTGCAGTGGCTAGAGAATAGTGTGGCGGGCTTGTCTAAAAAAAAACTCTTAATTCCCGTCATTACTTATTCATTGTTCCTCTGCCTTGTTAACTGCCTCGTTAGCCTAGTGGTCCTACGCTCGACTGCTAAGCTAGAGGTCCTGGGTTCAGTTCCCTGGTCGAGCAAAAAGTGAGGGTGTGTGTGTGTGTGTGTTATTGGGTTTTTCTATGAAATTCCCAGTAGTAGCTGGGAGTTAGGATTTGTGCCCGGTTAATGGCAATACGCTCACCCCCTATTACATGGGACCTAAATATACTGGCGAACTGTGGGTGTACATTGGTACACCTCTGCCTAACCCTTTGGGAATACACAGCGTGATGGTATATATTAATTGTTATTCATTACCTTCTGATCTTCTTGTAGCCTAACATGATACTACCACAAAGTCACCTTTAAACACAGAAGCTATAAAACCTAGTTTATCATCCTTAACGTTACCTGGTTAACGTCATAAATTCTAGTTAGCCTTCATATGTGACAACGTTATGAAGCTATCGCGGCGATATACGCTATAATATAACGTTATGTTATAACGCGTTATTAAGATCAGTGTGTGACGTTTATTTTTTCATCAAGTAATCGAAGTGTCAATTGGGTTTAGTTCGGCGAAAATGAAATATCCTACATCAATGTACTTCCTATTTTTCGAAGTAATTTTATTAAGTCTATTCTGATTTTGTCGAGACTTTCACTGACACGTAGCTTATGATTTATAGAGTAATAAAGGCTTTTTTTGTTTTGGAGAATGAGTTGTTCCGTGGATAGATAAGCCCCGTGATCCATGATAATTAAGTCTTGGGCATAAGCTAGCTGTTACTTAAATCTCAACACGGTTTCTATCTATAGATACTAATATAATAAAACTGAAGAGCTTTTTGTTTGTTTGTTTAAACGCGGTAATCTCTGGAACTACCAATTAAATTGTAAAATTATTTATGTATAGATTGTATAGTATACGAATACTTTGGCCATATAACATCACGCTACGACTCACGGGTGCGGAGCAGTAGTTCGATTCTCTATACCGCGCCTTCGAAAGAGATACCGCGCCCCCGGAACGCAAAGGGCACATGAAGGAACATAGACGGGTTTTAGTCAGTAAAAGTCTGACACTCCCTCCCGCCCCGCCCAGGGCGGGGGAAGTTATTTGATGATTTCCCGTCTATAAAAAAAAAAAAAAAAAAAAGTAGTTCGATTCTCTAAAATGCAAACTCGAATACGAGTCTCACTCAAGTAACCGCTCTCACTTCGATAACGAACCCACTTGACCTTGGTTTAGTATTCGCTCGCCGTGGTTACGCGGTGACGTAACCACGTGCGAATACAGAACGTGTTTAACAGAATACCATTTTGTAATCTCACTGCGGATTCAGCTGAATTACGAAGTGAGGCTTAGAGAATCGCACTACAGTACCCGAAGACGTAACTTAACGCGGATGAAAAAAACCACACGTCCAAAGTCACGAGCAGAACATAGTCTTATAAAATGTTTCACCGCCTCCGTAATACCCATTTTAATATCTATACATATAATAAAATCGTAGCGATGTCAAAACTGTACATTTAATATTTTTGGAAAAGAGTGATTGCAACGAGGTCGGGGAAAGATTCTAATGCCGAAAATATATTTTTTAAAATTTTTGTCTGTTTGTCTGTTTGTTTGTGAACGCATCACGCAAATACTGCCGGACAGATTCTTTTAAATTTTAGTATATATATTCCACATGGGCCAAATTTTGCCGTAGGCTATAAACTATCACGCTATCTGCTTTAGGAGATGAGTAATGTTGCATTATATTGTATTTTCCTACAGATTACGACGGGTTTTTGTAAATAGACGAGAAACAATATAAGAATGCTTTAGATAGCTGAGGATTGAACTGCTGAAATATTTATTATCACGCTATACCTTCAAGGAGCTAAACAGTAAATCATGGCAAACTAGAACGGCTATTTTAGAACACTTTCCATCGAAGCATGTGGTCTAATGGTTCGACAACCGCCTTCTGAGTCGTTGGGCTTGAGTTCGGTCCCCAATAAGTGTTTTACTTTTTGCGTTTTTTTTATTTTATCTTTGAATGATAGTGGACTTCCAAACAATAATAAAACAGAAGTAGGCATTTTTATACCATAACATTTAACTAGCTTATTTTTCCAAATCTTTTATTATTTAAAAAATTATGTCTATACATAGTCACAAATAAAACAGCATTGAAGTCAAAACTATTCATCGAAAGAAAGAAAACGAATAGGTGTGGGAACGAGTAGAGCGGGAAATATACGTACTGTAAAAGAATTTCTGTTGGTTTGACTCTTCAAAATTAATTTTGTCAAAATAGTCTTTAAATGTTGGGCCAACACATGGCTGTATATTATTACGCGAATTGAATTATTCTTTCTACAATGAAAAGGATAGCTACATTTTTACGAAACGTTTATTTTATGGTTGTTTATAAACCAAATAAATAATAATAACAAGTAGACTTCTTTGAAGGGGGCTGAACACAATTGGGTACAACGGCGTATTACAGGTGAACATTTTCAAAACATGATTTTCCACAAACATTGTTTTAGGCACTTTTTACATTACCAGCGTACTCTTGCGTTACATAAAATGCATATTCATGGATTTTATAGCTTTTGTGAATAGCGTCCTGCTCCATCTTGAGGCAAATCTGAGATCAACGAAGACGAAGGTCGCACATTATGTAAGATTTTTCTGCGGAAATGGCATCTTGCTACGGAACAGCTCAACAATAGTTGCTCCATGCAACGGCTGTGACTTTGCAAGAGCCATATCATACCATGTAGGTAAATCAGACCCACCACTACTTCTTTACCCGTACATCCCGAAATATTTGTGGTGGCATGGCCCTTGATATAAATTCAACACCTACTTTTTCATCGAAAAATCTTCCAAATGTTTGTGAAGATCTCCAAGCCGTTCTTTTACCAGTTTCTGTCTGTCTAGCACATTAGTTTTATCTTCGGTTGTAGAAGAGTATTTTGGAGAACAGTTACGCTGCACTAGCGGATCTGGCTTATCATCGCTGCTGTTGTTATCGTGTCGTCCCCTCTATATTACCAGGCACATCCCGTAGCAAAGATGCGGCAAATAAGGTTATCTTCGGTACTTTCTTTATCGCACGGTTCTGGTGGTGTGACTGCCAAGTCGTACTCACCGACCCTGTCAGTATGTTTTAGACAGGCATGAACTGCTTCCTCTAGGTCATTGTAATGATTGGAAATGTTAAAACAGTTCGGACTCATTATTACAGAAACCTGGCAAAAATTGCTATTGTTGTATGAATACGTCCGTTGTACTCAAATAGGTACTTTTCCAAGAACGATTTCTTTGCAGATATAAGTCGCAAGACGGTTGAGTAGGCTTTATTTTAAACGTAAATATGTAAATTATACAAACCACACCTACTTATAAGACAAAAAAGTCACACGCAAACCCAAAAAAAGGGAAAAGGTGTACCTACCTGTACTTATAAATGGTTAGACTACTGGATTTACCCATTTAAATGGCTATGATTTTGTAGCACTATCTATCTACTATTAAAATAAGTGAAAAAAGACAACCATAACTTAAAAATTGGACCACTACCCTCAATTATTTTACTTAATCTAAATGGGTTAAGGATGGGAAATAATCAAATGACTTCCTCCGCTCTGGGCGGAGCGCAAATGAGTGTCTCACTGACTAAAACCCATCCGTGTTTCTCCTGATGCCCTTTGCGTTCCAAGGTCGCAGTAACTCTTTCAAACAAATTCCACAACCCTGGTAGGCACTGGCCCTACCGGGCCAGTGTCCCTTCCGCCAGAGCGGCAGAAATAATTTGATAACTTACTAGGCTTAAAAAATAGGGTCCGCAGCCCGTGGGCCTACCAACCTCGACACTTCACTTCATACAAGTGTTGGACGATTTATCTGCAAACGTTTTGTGTGCAACATTTTACTGTCTGGACTGAGTTACGCTACCAAAAAAGTGTACTTCTATTAAAATAGCAAAACAGAAAAAAAATGCAACTACAGAAAGTGTACCAAAATCAATTTCACCCATTTAAAATTCTTTAACAGTCATTTTTTGCCGTTGAATGTCTCACAGACTTCAAGTTCTTAGGATACATGTAGAATCATGCATCAATCATGTATCATGCATTGCATATAGATTTTCTTTTAATAGGTAGGTACTGTAAACAGAAGAATTCTACTAGATTTAAAAATTACTTCTAAATGGAAATACATTATTTACATTACCGTCATTCTGCAAAAGATGTAGGGTAATTTGAGAGGTAAAACTTTGCTTAGCGTTTTCATAAGTCTTGCTCACTGTCCATAGTTTCTCCCAAAACCATTTTATTAATTTGGTTTTAACACGAAGCTCAGATTATCTTGGCAGTTGTTCTGATTACCAGATTCATTTCTACGGTCTTGATACTAGACCGATCCAAGCTACAGTGTGAGGTTGTTAAAGCAGTACCTATTAAAGATGCTTTTCAATGGTTCGAGAAAGAAAAACTAAGTAAATCACATCAAATAGTATTTTCGAAAGCCTATGGCTCCTTACGCCAAATATGTTTTAGTCCCAGGTATGGCGTAAGCCCATTGCTAACCGGGCACAAATCCAGACTCCAGGCGTCTACAGTCAAATTCCTAAAACCCACAAAAGTTACTCCTTAGCAACCATTCGACATCCTTGGAAGATTATGATGACATAGTATTCAATACTTAATTAGTTAAGTATCACTTAGGTCCACGTGAGCGAAGC
The DNA here is from genome assembly GCA_932526535.1 of Caradrina clavipalpis. Taxonomy (NCBI): domain Eukaryota; kingdom Metazoa; phylum Arthropoda; class Insecta; order Lepidoptera; family Noctuidae; genus Caradrina; species Caradrina clavipalpis. The sequence continues at coordinate 2,717,582 of OW052101.1, forward strand.
CGCGGGCAACAGCTAGTGTAACAATAAACTGAAGCCCTTCATGACTCTTCAAGATTTCGACACACCTTACACAGATGAATAGCGGCACGTGTAAAATCTTAAGACACGAACATACGAGCGAATGCCAAGCCTACCAAGGTTAAACACGGATTTAGTTATAGTTTAGTATGCAGTGTAGACTTAGGCTTATATGTGTGTAACCTTCCATAGTATAGATAGACTAATCTTTAAATGCGGGCGTGGTGTAGTTTTGTCACTGCCTAATTATTTCTGTTTCTTTTTTTATCATTTGGATGGCAAACAAGCCAACTTGCCACCTGATGTGAAGTGGTCACCTCTGCTTATAGATATCTGCAATACCAGAGTCCTTGCAAATGCAATGCCATCCCAAAGACAAAGTTGAATGTCTCACGTACCTGTAATTATATCGACACCCATACACTTCAAACCGTAATATAGCAACGCTGTTTTGCGGTAGAAATACTTAGGTATTGTGGTAGTACTTCCCCGGATAAGTTCCATCATAAAGAGTATCAATTTATGTAGCTGATTATATTATATTGATTAGATTATATATATTGTAAGGGGGGAGTGTGTAGAGAGATAAACTAAACGCGCAATAAGAAAGTTACAAGGGTTTATTTAAAATATTTAACTGACTCTAATTACAATAATAAATATGGCCTATGCGGAAGTCCTATCGGTATCATATATTGTGAGCCGATTGTGCGGTTTCGCTAACGAAGTCAACACAATGGGCAAACAATATAGGACTCTGCTTAGCCTGTATCCGATAAGGTGAGGGGCGGGGGGTGACCGACCTAAGTCGATGCGGAGTAGCGCACCCAAACCGTACCGAATGCAGACTGCCGATCCATGGCCCGGGCACCGTTTATAAAGGCGGCCAGGAGCGCTGCGGAAGGCCGAGCGGCGCGGGGTAGTGATGACGCGCGCCGTGTTCACGTGCGTGCGAGTGTTTCTGCCGTGGTTGTGTTTTGACGCGTTACAGTCTCCCCCTCTGGTCCCGAAGACGTCCCGACGAGAAGACCAGTGTTGTTTCAGTGGCTGCGGCTTGCTTTTCTGGGCCTACCGCGTCTGCACAAAGGTCTTTCAGGATTAGGTACAACGACACACGAACCTTCCATGCCTAGCACTAGATCTATGCCAAAACCCAAAGTTACTTGCTATGGCTGTGGCGAACCCGGCGTAGTCAGGAGTAAATGCCCAAAATGTACCAAAACCAAGGTTGGAGCTGTGGAAGTTGGATTCTATGCATTGAGTCCCACAGCTGCATCAGGATCAAGATCAAGACCAACAGTGGAGATAACAATCAGCGGTGTCAAAGGTCAAGCTCATATTGACACAGGAGCGAAATTGAGTGTCGCATCAACTTCCCTGTACCGGGTATTGCAGCAAAAGGGCATCAAGTTCAATCTTGAGAATGCTACAATCACTCTAGCAGATGGCTTGCGACGAAGACAGCAAATCAAGTCTGCCTTGGTACCTGTGTCGCTTTGTGGTCGGACAATCCCCACAAATTTCATCGTGCTGCCAGAAACGCACGATAATCGAACCCTCTTAGGATGTGATTTCATCCAAGATGCCAACCTAGCACTGAACGTGCCGCAGCTGCTGTTCCACTTCTTGGATGAACCCAGTCGGAAGTACGACTTATTACCTGAGGAAGAGGACGAAGATGGAGCACCCGTGTCCACGGTGTAGACGGAACCTGAAAGGACCGAAACCGACGTTCGAAAGACTCGCCAGAATGACGTCTTTGGAACCATTCGTGAGCCCGATGCTCATGACTCCGTCCCCACCTTCAAACCTACCTGAAGAATGCGAAATGGAGGATTCGTACGGGCCACCCTTTGTGCTCAGTTAAAGGCAATAGTCTCGCCCCCTAGTACCTACATGGGACCTAAACATACCGGCGAACTGTGGGCTGACATTGGTACACCTCTGCCTAACCCTGCGGGGAATACAGGCGTGATTGTATGTTATGATTCACGTCGATTTTCGAATTGGAAATCCCGACAAATTTACAGCATTTTGGTAAATTACTTTGGGCCTAGTAAAATCTGTATCATCCATTTATGTGGAAAAAGCCTTCAAATGGAATTAATGTTATGTGCGAAACAGATATTTGAAATTTAATAAATGAATCGAATTTATGTTACTCGTGCTAGGCCTTCTGGTCAAATAATATAGAATAGTATATTTATACAAAATCATTTCAAAAGTATGTCACAAATACAGTTTGAAATAATTTGTTCTTTTTTTTAATGTTGCCCTACACTAGTACCTAAATAATTCTATGTCGTAGGTGCGTTTATAAACTCATATACGCAAATAGCCAGAACAACGTGTGTCTTTTAAATATTGTTTCGGCTGTGTGGTGTGTGGTAATAATACAATGTTGTGCGATGCTTCGGTGTTTATTGGGCTTCTACAAATTATATAAATGACTGAGTATTCTAAGATGGTGGTTTCTGGTCTGGTTCTGTGTGAGCGCAGTCCGCGCGTGCGACGTTGACTCGCCGCTACGACGCACGGATGAACACTGCTCTATGGTGGGACGCGCAGGCGGCGCGCCGGAACCAGCGCGGGGCGCGCATGGCACAAGCATGGCGCTCGCAAGTGCGACGCCTATGCTTGTCTATGAATGCGGGGCCGTAACAGGCTCCCGGGGTTGAAGCTTGCTTCAAGTTGATGCTGCGATGGGGAGAGGGCATATGTTGTTGTATGCCCTCTGTATGACACCCTTGGAGGTGCGGATGTCTGCCACTCTGCTTATGCTGTCTGGTCCGGGATGCAGCTTGGTTACTCTTCCCAGTAGCCACAGAAGAGGAGGCTGGTGCCGGTCTTTGATGAGGACCAAGGATCCCAGCTTGAGGTCTTCACCTGTTGAATGCCATTTAGTCTTGTGCTGAAGCAGAGAAATGTATTCTTGAGAAAACCTTAGCCAAAAATGCTGTTTCAGTTTTTCAACTCGCTCATAGCGCTGTAGGCGGTTCATGTTGATTTCTGTGACTGGAGGGTGTGGTACTGTGTTGAGGGTTCGTCCAATAAGGAAATGGGATGGTGTAAGACAAGTGAGGTCTGAAGGGTCTGTAGATAAAGGAGTAAGGGGCCGGGAGTTTAGGATAGCCTCTATCTGTGCCAGGCAAGTCGACATTTCCTCATAAGTGAGATGTGTCAGAGAGAGTATTCTCCTGAGATGATGCTTGACTGACTTGACTGCTGATTCCCATAACCCACCAAAGTGTGGAGTGTAGGGAGGAATGAATTTAAAATCAATTCCCTGACTGGACATATCGGTTTGAATATCATCTGAATAAGTTTTAAAAAATGAATTTAAATCATTACTAGCTCCGACAAAGGTTGTGCCATTGTCAGATGAAATTGTCTGTGGCTTGCCACGGCGACTCATGAACCGGTGAAGAGCAGCAACGAACGACTCTTTGGTAAGGTCAGTGACGAGCTCGAGGTGCAAGGCTTTGACTGCGAAGCACACAAAAACACATATGTAAGATTTCGTGAGTTTACTACCTCTGCCTTTTCGATCTGATATCAACACTGGCCCAGCATAATCAATACCTGTATGTAGGAAAGGAAACTCTAGATGCGTTCTGTCATGCGGTAAGTTACCCATTGTAGGCTGAACAAGCTTGGGTTTGAATCTGGAGCAACGTACACAATTGTGTACGGTACGCCTCGCGAGGTTCCTCCCCCCCACTGGCCAGTAAGATTGTCTGATGTGTGACAGTAGCGATTGTGGGCCTGTGTGTAATAAATCTATGTGCTGTTTGTGAAAGATGATCTGTGTAAGATGATGTTTGCTACTTAGTAAAATAGGATGTTTTACATTGTACTCATAATTTGAATTATTTAGGCGTCCACCGACGCGTAAAATGTTGTTGGTATCAACAATGGGTGATAATGAATTTAATCTGTGTTTTTTATGTAGAGGTTGACCTGATTTAATTATGTGATATTCCTCTGGGAACATATCACATTGTGCGATATTTAGCACTGTTGTTTCTGCACTTCCAAGTTCTGATAATATTAAAATACCTGAGGTTTTGTTGCCAGGATTTCGACAATTCTGAATAAATCTTTTGATGTAAGCTACTGTTCTGATTATCTTATTATAATTACTTTTATTGTTAATAAGTTTTAATATGCTGTTATCATTTAAATTGTCTGTAACTACTGTGTGTAATGAAGTTTCTGGCAGAGATGCCTGTGTATGTGTGTCTGGTAGTTTAGGAAAGCTGATGTGTGTCTGATGAAGAAAGCTAGGTCCGTGCCACCAAAGCGTTGACTCTGTGATGACATTAGCCTTAATTCCACGAGAAACCAGGTCTGCAGGATTCATTTTAGAAGGCACGTAGCTCCATTTGCAATCAGAGGTGGAATCTTGAATTTCACCTACTCTGTTTCGTACAAACGTTTTCAAGCGACTAGGTGAAGTGTTTAACCAACCAAGGACGATCATGGAGTCAGTCCAATAGTATCGGTGATTGAATTCAATCGTAAGTGAGTTTAAAATTTTTGTGCAAAGTCTTGTACCTAATAATGCTGCACACAACTCTAGCCGGGGAATAGTTTGTGGTTTTAAAGGTGTTACTTTATTTTTAGAGGCTAGCAGTCTGACACAGGCTTTACCTTGGGTGTCAACTGTTCTGACATACACGCATGAACCATACGCTCGTTCTGAGGCATCTGTGAATATATGTAATTCAAATGTAACAGCGGTTTCACAACAAACCCAACGTGGGATGGATATTAACTTTAAATGTGAAAGTGACTGAATAAAGGCCTGAAATCTGATTCTGATATCAAGTGACACTTCGTCGTCCCAACTGCATTTGTCGAGCCATAATGTCTGCATGAGCATTTTTGCTTCAACTGTGCACGGCCCTAGCAGTCCTAAGGGATCGAAGACTTGACTGATTAACGATAGTATCACTCTTTTTGTGACTTTCTTTTTGTTCGACTCTATGTTTATGCAAAACTGTAAGTGGTCTACTCTGGAGTCCCAGTATACGCCTAACGTTTTATTAGGAAGAGATTCATCTAAGTCTAATGTTTTCTGATTTATTTCTGTTTCTGTATTAGGGCAAATAGCTTGCAATATTTCTGTATTATTGGACTGCCATTTTCTTAAATTGAAATTGGCACCCCTTAATGTTTTGACAACATTCTGACATAAGTCTATTACTGCTGGAACTGTCTCACCTCCACTAAGAAAATCGTCGATATAGAAATCTCGCATAATAGCCTGTTTTGCATCTGGATTCGAGTATTGTTCTGCAAGTGAAACTAAAGCCTTAGTGGCTAAGTAAGGCGCTGATGCCGTGCCATAAGTGACTGTTGTGAGGGTGCGATTAATATGGCTCTGTACATTTTTTCTATGTCGCCTATGATTACGAATTTGTGTTGTCTGAATCTGAGTAATATGGACAGCAGGTCTTCCTGAACCACAGGTCCAACCATCTGAATGTCGTTTAACGATTTACCTGTTGTTGTCACGGCCGACGCGTCGAAGACGACTCGTAACTTAGTGGTTGTACTTGCTTCACGGATTATTCCATGATGAGGGAGATAGAAACTAACCTTTTGTTCTGTGTTCTGCTTATTTTCTGTCATGTGACCCAAGGACTGATACTCAGCCATAAACTGTAAGTATTTCTCTTTTAGACGTGAGTCACGTGATAGTCTGCGTTCCAAGGAAAGGAAACGTTGCTTCGCCATCGAGTAGGAGTCTCCGAGAACATCAGGTGAATCTTTTAATGGTATACATACTACAAACCTACCTTCATCATCTCGTCGAGTATTCTCTGCGAAGCTCTGCTCACAAGCTCGTTCTTCCTGAGATAACTTGTGCTTTGAAGACACAGATTCCAACTCCCAGAATCGGGTAAGTTGTGAGTCTTCATTCTGTGTGAAGTAACATTTATGTTGTTCTGTGTTCTGTTTAATGTTTTTCTGTTTATTATTCTGATAATCTGTATTTTTGTTGGTCTGAATAAAAGTGTTCTGAATTTCTGTGTTTCTGTCTGTTTGTTTATTTATGTTAATTCTGCCTGATACTAACCAACCTAATTTAGTTTGCTGCAACTTAGGACGTTGGCTCCCTAAATCAATGAAGTTGGAAGTTACAATATCCCAAAATATCTCTGCTCCAACTAATATGTCTATAGTGGAGGGAACATTAAAAGAGGGATCTGCTAGAACAATGCCCGAAGGAAGAGGCATGTCTTTGATGTCTACAAATGACGAAGGCAAAGACTTTGTTATTCTAGGTAATACATAACAACTAAGTTTTGCTACATAGTCGCCTGAGAACGATTGTAAGGTTATGTCACAAGACTCTGCACTGTAGGAACATTGATTGTTGATACCTGACACAATGGAGCCTGCGCTGTATGTAACCAGACCTAGTTTCTCACAGAAGTGCTGCGTGATGAAGTGAGAAGTGCTGCCGTTGTCAAGAAGGACGCGAGCTGTGCGAAGTCTTCCCGTGTAGTCTGTTACCTTCACGAGCGCTGTGGAAAGCAGGACGCAAGTTCTGTTAGTCTGAATTTCTGCTGACAAAGCGACAGGAACTGGTGTTTCAGCCTCTTTGTCCATATGTAGAAGTGTGTTGTGTTTTTCTGTGCAGTATTTGCAATGTGATAATTTGCAATACTTTTCTGTATGTCCTGGCCGCAAGCAATTCTTGCAAACCTTAAACTGTGTCATTTTTTGATTACGGGTGATAGCATCTAAGTTTCTGAAATCTTGACAGCTGTAAAGCTCATGATTCTTTTTGCACATAGAACATGTAACTGTTGATGATTCTGATGATGATTTAGTATTATTAGTGGATGATGATGTTTTAAATTTCTGATCTGTCTTTTGAATATTCTGTTTGATTTTGTGTAATGTGTCTTGTTGCTGTATGGTGTCTAACAAGTCTGCTCTGTTTGATAAAAATGTTAAGAAATGCTTGAGTGTAGGACGCCCTGTGATTGTACTGCGATGCTCTTCCCATTCCCGGAATGTTTTGTAATCTAACTTTTTGATCATGAAATGAATAATTACATCATCCCAGTTGTCTGTTGGTAGACCTAAGGTGGAAAGTGCACACAAGTTTTTATTAGTTGTGTCAATAATATTTCTTAAAAAGGTACTTGATTCTTTTTGAGCTTGCTCTGCGTCAAAGAGAGCATTCATATGGTTATTGATTAATAGACGTTCATTGTCAAACCTACTTGTTAATAATTGCCATGCAATATTATAATTTTCTGAACTACACTCTAAACTTTGAATAACTAAAGCTGCACTGCCTTTAAGAGCAGCCCGAAGATAGTGAAATTTGTTAATGTGGTTCACTGATTTGTTATTGTGTATGAGTGAAATATACGTATCTTTGAATGCTAGCCAGTCCTGATAGTTTCCGTCGAAATGTGGCAGGTTGATTTTAGGTAACCTCACGAAACCCTGATGAGCGTCGTCGAAGCTGGTGGCGGCGTGCCTGCTTGCCTCCAGCTCGTCACGGGCCGCTCGCTGCCGCGCAGTCTTGACCAGCGCGGTGGCTTCTGCGAGCAGAGCGTAGAGGCGATTGTCGAACTGCTCGCGCTGCTCGTATTCATCCTGTTCATCACTCGCCAGCATCTCGATCTCTGTTTGGATGGTATCAAATTGAGCGGGAATAATATCCAATTTAGCTAAACGGCATTCAAGTTCGGTTACTTGAACTTCTGTTAATTGCGTTTCGGGTTCTGATGCTAATGTTTTTAAATGCGCTGAGAAATGTGTGAGCTTTGCTTTTAAGCTGCCACGTGCTGCTATTAACTGTTTGTAGCGTGTTTCCGCCATTTTTCTTTATGTACAAAGCCAGCCAAGCACACCATGCACACCACGGCCACGAAAAAACTCGACACACCGTGCACAAATAGATTTGCGAGACAATGAAAGGAAGTTAGAAAGGAGATTGGAACGAACTCACTCAATACCAGTCCCTTTTTTCTGTTCTGGGTCAATGTGTTATCTTCGCCGCGACCGCGTGGCACTTTTCTGTTTTCTAGTTTTCTTTTCTGCTGGTTCTTGAAGACGGTTGAAGGACCACTGTTTCGGCTGTGTGGTGTGTGGTAATAATACAATGTTGTGCGATGCTTCGGTGTTTATTGGGCTTCTACAAATTATATAAATGACTGAGTATTCTAAGATGGTGGTTTCTGGTCTGGTTCTGTGTGAGCGCAGTCCGCGCGTGCGACGTTGACTCGCCGCTACGACGCACGGATGAACACTGCTCTATGGTGGGACGCGCAGGCGGCGCGCCGGAACCAGCGCGGGGCGCGCATGGCACAAGCATGGCGCTCGCAAGTGCGACGCCTATGCTTGTCTATGAATGCGGGGCCGTAACAAATATTGTATCGGAAATCGAACCCGCGGCACGCAGCGCACCAGCCAATCGCTTTGCCACTGCGCCAACCTTGAATTAATCTGAACCGTGAATTATTCTGTGAATTTTAAATTTGGATATCTCACAAGGAATAACGAAACGGTTGGCGCAGTGGTTGAGCTATTGACTTTTGCACTGCGAATCGCAGGTTCGAGTACTATCAGAACATCTATTTCTGCCGCAAAGCAGCGTTGCTGCAGCAGCAGTTGCTGTATTACGGTTTAAAGGTTACGGTGCCAGTGTAATTACAGGCACATGAGACAAATCAACATTGTTGACTTTGGCAACGCATTTGCAAGGCCTCTGGCATTGCAGATGTCTATAGGCAGAAGTGACCACCTAACATTAGTTGGGCGGACGACTGGTATATCATCCAACAATATAAAAAATAAACTTGGACTGTGACTTATACAAAAGTAACCAAACTACCATTATTTTTCAACAGCCAGTACCATCCATATCGTCACTTCAATACAAAATGGATCCCAACTTACGAACAAGATAAAAGTCGGGAAAACTCGGGAGTACCGACATTTGCGTGTGTACCCTACTTTATAACCTTGAGAGATGTGAGGCGTGCTCAGATTAGGGCTCGCACGCACTGAGCATGTTGCGAGATAAAACTTAAGGGATCGTTTGAGATGGGTAGCACTCTCAATATTGCCTTGCTTAGTAATTGTTTAGACTTCATTGAGGTGGTACTACTACTAGCTTATGAACACGCACAGCAAAGGAGTGAAACTTTCTACCTGCCTCTGTATTTCCGAACGCATTCAACCCTAGTTTCTTAAAAGATAAACTGAACAGGCTTCTTCTGGGTAAGCTCACTCCATCGTGAAGTTTGTCCCTGTCACCTCTGACCTAGACTAGACCAAGAGCACACACATAGCAAATAAAAAATAAAAAAACTTCGTTTGCATCTATGTCTGTGTCGCAGGGATTGTTTTGCGATGAAGTCTACATATTTTGCTTAAAACACTGTAAATACTCCTTAGACACAAACTATCTGTCAGTGAAAATTCCATCAAAATCGGTCCAGCAATATCGGAGATTAGCCTAAACAAACAGACAGCTTTATTATCCAATTGATCCAAGTAAGCGATGCCACGGCGTTGAGCACAGCAATTTTTTCATACAACCAATTATTACTGCTCTGTTGGTCTCGTGGTGGCATGCACGACTGCAGTTGTGTGTGGTCCTGGGAATCGAACCCAGGACGGGTTCGATTCCCAGGTCGAGCAAAAAGTGTTATTGGGTTTTTCTATGAAATTCTCAGTCGCAGCTCGGAGTTTGGATTTGTGCCCGGTTAATGGCAATAGGCTCGCCCCTTATTACATGGGACCTAAATATACCAGCGAACTGTGGGTGTACATTAGTAAACCTCTGCCTAACCCTTCGGGGAATACAGGCGTGATGGTATATTTTAATATTTTTTTTATACCAATTTTTACAACAGAAATGAAAGTCGGAGTCAAAATGAAGCGTGTTGTAAGTTGACGTGTAGCGGTAACGTATTTAGATTAGGACACGCACGAGATGAAGTTTACGGGTCTGACTGTTTGAGATGGGTGTAGCACTTTCCAAATTACGTTACCAGATAATTCTGTGTGTAAACGTCATCACTCACTTATTAACCAGGCCTTGAATAGGACTGTCTTGTCGCTAGAATGTGTTGGATATTATAGATCTGCTTATACAAAGAATTAGAAATTAAGTAGATGTATGTTCGTTAGTATGTCGTGATGGTCCATGTATGAGGTTGCGTGTTCGATAACGGGAGAGTACAAATGTAACTTTTTTTTATTTCATATGTAGATACTTTCGAAGTTTATCTTCAACATCACTGAAAGGACAATAAACATCAATAGTGACGAGAAACATGGAGAAGTCTGAAATCGGCAAGATCATGAATGTTTATTATTAGTAGAATTTGCTTTCAGATTTAAATGGTACCTCAATCACAATGTGTGACCTCGATCCCTAAAAAGTGGTCCAGGATTGAAACTAGCAAGTACACATATCGTTATCTAATACTAGCTTCTGCCCGCTACTTCGAACGCCTGGGCCTGTAGCCATGTAATAAACGATAAACGCAAACGCTGAGTAGGCTTTAATAGATCTTCAACTTTATGTGCTTGGTTTTAAGTTGAAGGTCTAGTGAAGATTGCATAACGTTTTCGTTCTTTCCAGTCGCTAACGCTTAGAAATCTTTAATAGATTTTTAACTTAAGGCTCTGGAGTATAAAGTTGAAAATCTATTGGTACCTACCGAGCATTTACGATTATCGTTTACGGCTTGGCTAGAGGGCCTGCCGCCCTAGCCAAGTCACAAACGATAAACGCAAACGCTGAGTAGGCTTTAATAGATCTTCAACTTTATGTGCTTGGTTTTAAGTTGAAGATCTAGTGAAGATTGCATAGCGTTTTTTTTCGTTCCATTCGCTAACGCTTAGAATTTTTTAATAGATTTTCAACTTAAGGCTCTTGGGTATTAAGTTGAAAATCTATTGGTACCTACCGAGCGTTTACGATTATCGTTTGTGACTTGGCTAGGGGGGCAGGTTTTCTTCACCCGCGTTATGTCACGTGCTTGGTTACTGCTCCATTTATATGGACCGTAGCATATTGCAATATAGCTCATGAGTTTGGTTGTCTTATACAAAAATATTTTTCCCAATTTGACGTTCAATTCCAGAGCATAACGCTTTTAAACTTACACACAAACAAACAAAAAACTCTCAGCTTTATTATATTAGTATCTCCATAACTACATATTCTTTTATCTATTCCCAAAATCCTTGTAATATGACGTAGTTCTGACGACACCGAGATCTCAGTATTTAACTGATAAATCAAATTGTAGACTATTTAGAGTAGCCACTATTTCGGAGGCGATACGTAACGTATTTAGATAAGGGGGAAACTTACTGGGCATCTGTTTGGAGATCAAGTTTAAGGGTAGGATGTTTGAGTTCGAAGTCCGACTTCGTATGTATACAAATCAATGAAATTGAAGTATCTGGTGTTATATCGGAATAACATCTTTTTGCTAAATGCATAATTATGAATGTGTACGTACACCGTATTTATACGGAAAAACTAATGATTTTTCTGTTTTTTTGTTCTGGCTAATCTTTGAAACGGCTAGACTGATTATGGCAGAATTTTCACTGGCAAATAGCTAGTGTTATAAATAGTAATTTAAGCGTATCTTTAAGAATGTCATGCTCTATGCTGACCGTCTAAGTGTTGGCAGATTAAAATAGTATTTCATCGTTCAGTCAGTCACATAAGAGGTAGCTAAGTATGAATTAGCACTATTTTTATAAGTAAGGCCCATCATATTTATATCACATTTTTCTTTACTTACGCTTTGGGAATGCAATTATGTAAAGTACCATGACTGTCTAAGGGGAATCTCCGAATATTGCGATGAATATTTTCATTTTCATTATAGAAAAAAAACGCCGTAATTACCACACGTCAGTTTTTAATTTTATTTTTGAAAAAGATAACGCGTCTGCCCTTTCTTGATACTTTATTCAATACATCTATTACATATAGGGCATTATTAAAACAATCAATATCAACCCACTTAACACAAAATAAAATCTTATTTGATCTGGAAAGCATCAATAAAATAAACAGCACTATAGGAGCGCGATCGGTGATAAATATTATTTCCCTGAAGATTCTTTCGCGGAATTAATGATTCGCGACTTGGGAAATCAACGCGGATAATATTATAGTGACACTGTCCCTGCGAGGTTTGGCAGAATTGGAGCTGAAGCAGTGAAGCTATTTCGGGTTTTCTGTCTCGTTTGATGTGCAAAGAGAATTGGTGAAACGATATTTGGGATCCATTCAAGATTTCAATTGTTTGAAGGCGTCGGTGAAAAAAGTTGTTATAGAATTTAATTCTTAACAAGCTTTTGTTTGCTACTTCATTCGCGTAAATGTAGGTTATCGCAGATGCAGGCGAAGTCGCGGAATAAAAAGTAGCTTGTGTCCTTTATTGGGGTTTAGACTTATCCTGTACTATTAAAATCGATTCAGTGGATAACTCGTTAAAGCGTAATTAGTATGGATTTGGCTTTTCGTATTAATTTTTATTTACCTACCAACCATAATGTGTGTTAAAAGGGTATTGTCCTGGAGGGTAAAGGCCTCTTCTCATACAGAGAAGGCACGAGCATTGATCACCATGCTTGCTAAAAGCTGTTTGAAGAATACGGACTCATATTATTAACTAAAAGTCCAGATTTCTAGATTTTCCTTCACCGAAGTCGGTGATGTCCAAAATGTTAAAAAATACTTAATATGAATTTAATAACTCCCATTGCATTTATATACACAACCTCATAGGTAAACAAAAGGCTTCTTTACCACGACCAACACCTGATCTCTTACTACTGCACCTATTTTCAAAGAAAAGCATTTTTTCCATTATACAACTGGCTGTGTTACCATCCAACATCGGTTATTTGAGTTCGAACAATGGTTATAACAAAGAATAGCTGTGGACTACACCGGTTTGATTTGTAGCATAAGTACACTTTTATTGTTGAAAATATTTGAATTCAAACACAGCGCTTAATTTTTTTTCTGTTTTTGTTCTAGTTTGCTTTCTGTTTAACCCAGTTTTCCTTTCCTTGATTTATTTCTTTGCTGTGTTGTGTTGGAAGTAAGAGAAATGTTTGTAGTTTTGATTTACAATTAATATTATGTTTCCACATGGCTAAACGAGTCCCTGTTACGAAAGGCTCCGTAGTGTCTGTCTGTATGTTCGTCTGTCACAAAGCTGTATTTTTTGGACCGCAATAACTAATTTTCAGTGTATATACCTATAGCCACTGTAACAATAAAAAATAAAAAAAAACAACAACATACCATCATCCATCACGCCTATATTCCCCGAAGGGTTAGGCAGAGGTGTACCAATGTACACCCACAGTTCGCCGGTATGTTTAGGTCCCATGTAATAGGGGGCGGACCGATTGCCATTAACCGGGCATAGATCCTAACTTCGAGCTGTTACTGAGAATTTCATAGGAAAACCCCAATAACACGGAGTCTAGTTTTTTTATGGGATTTTACAGAAATTATCACAGCTAAACCTCTTAAAAATCTTATAATTTTCACCCTCTGGTGAAATAACAAATTATCCAATGCAAATCCAGTTTAAACTGGATTACTTATCTATTCTGATCATGTTTGATGACGTCACCCGGATGTTTTTACTCACCCGCTTTGGTGAGATTTTGAATGAGTTTGACTGAGTTGAATTTAAAATACTCACCAATTGTATGAGAAGAATTCATAATGATGCTTGTGATATAAAATCTATGAACTTATGAATTAAAATATGGTTTACTGGTTTCTGCCCTCGAGTATCATCGCACAAGATACTTCTAAAATACTTCTAGAAACCTTTTACAAACGATTTATTTTTTAATAGAAAATTGAAAACCAATCTGATTTGATCTCTCCATATTACTTAAATAAATAAATAATAAATATCTTGGGACAACTCACACACGGCTATCTGATCCCAAGCTAAGCAGAGCTTGTGTTATGGATTGTAATCTGTGGTTATGGTAACCAGACAACTGATATACATACTTATATAATTTATAAATACATACATAATATTATAGATAAATCACACCCAGACACTTATTACCATAGTGTAATTACATATTATGCCGGGCTTTTTTTTACTTATAAAAGATCTATAATTAATAATCAAAATGTCCGCATCCAACCGGTCCTTTTAAAAATTTATGGGGGAGGACTATAATCAAAATAATCAATAAAAATCCTTAAGCTTGCGGCGAAACAGTTCAATGTCAACATCAAAGTCAAAGTCAAATCATTTATTTCAATTAGACCATTAAAACTTGCACTTCATTAAACATACATCTAAAACATACGGTTATAATAGATTTAAAATGAAATAGATTTAAATATCCAAAATCATTACAATTACTTTGAAAAACATCACATCACCTACATTGATTGTTTTTTTTTTATACTGAACCCAATTCTTAAAGCATTTCTTAAATAATAATATTTTCAGGAGAACATTAATCTTAAAAACATCACCCTCCTTCTAGGCCACCGCAGTTGGGCAAACAGGAAATTGCTACTTTCAGACGAACAAACTGATTGATTACTCTCGACGCACCCCAATGATTAATCAATCAGAAATCACCTTGATTTATTATCGAAAATATTGTCAATCTCAACCTTAGCGTATTACTTAGGCATCTTCGTTACCTACTCAAAAATCCTAATGAATGTCGCTAATTAGTGTGAGATGAAATTCAGCTGCGTCTCATAGGCCTAACGAGCGTGCTAACTTAAAAGATTTTGTTTGGAGCCGATTTTTAAACTGGAATTCGAAATTAGAATCTTAAACAACAATGTTAAACTTATTTGTTATTGTTTTAATTCTTTATGACACTATACCCTCGACAAAATAAGAGGCCCGTTGACGTTTTTACACGATAGTAATCCTAATTAGTAATTATGTTATACATACACTATAACAACGAGTATTATTTGTAAGAAGCAAGATTATATTTCAATTGAAAAAAAAAAAATAGCTATCAAACCGGACCTATTGGGTTGTTGGGAATGTAACTATATACCCCACAGACGGTGACAGACGGTGGGAAGCGACTTTGTTTTATTTATACCATGTAGAGAAAAGCACAATTATTAGGTATCATCCCATTGATATGAATAAAGCCTTAGAGGTTAAGGCTCTCGCCTATCATGCAGGAAGTTGAGGCTTTGTAACTGGGCAGAGTCAAGTACCAATGTGACGTTTTCTATTTCAAAATTATGTACTATCTAAGTTTAACTTAGACACAGCTGATATCGATAAAGAAAAATATTGAAAAGAAACTATACAAAATTTTAATACAACACTGAAATCCGCCTAAAACAAGTGTGGTGATCAATATTCCTTCTTGTGGCCCTGCAGTAGGAAAAAAAAAGTATACCAAAATGTAAATTTATTTGTGTATCGGCTATTTCTAATTTAAAAATCGCTCAAATTTACGTTATTTTAACTCCGCGCGTTTATGTTAGGTCCTCCATTGTGTTTACAAAAAAAAAAGATAAAAGTAAATTTCAATTTACAGAGATGTTGACAGTTCCTAACGCAATAAGCATTTTCATCGTCTCCTATAGATATTAAAAAAAAAACAATTACTTTCTATGAGAGAAACCGCGTGATTAATAATGTTTTTAACAAGACTGAGTGCAACTGGATTCTTTTATTTTTAACTTTTACAAGCAGTGCCATCGAAGAAATTAATTGAAAATAGTGGCGTTTATCATTTTGTCTCATTCACTCGCCATACTGTGTGAGTGAAATAGCATGATAAGCTACCTTGCTTGGCAGCCATTTTTGATTTGTTTCCTTTGTGTCAAAAATTATAATGTGCAGCGCTTATTTGTTATCGACAGTTTCATAACTACTGTGGGAGGTATTCCTCGTAGCGCTCCCGTTTTGAAGCGCGCCCATCTAAGCGCTACTGTTTTGTTCCTCGTAGCGCTCCTAAAAGGAGCGCTTCGAGGAAGGATTAAAAATATTAAAATGTATTTCCTCGTAGCGCTCCCATGATTAACTTTCGGATAGAGATGGGACTATAGTAACTGAAATTATCGATAATAAGTAGGTAATAAGTAGAACACATCGTTATAATATACAACTAGCGGCCCGTCCCGGCTTCGCGCGGGTTTGGTATTTTTTTTTTTTTGTTTTATTGTAAATCCTTTAGTCCACCAAATAGATGAATACTTATAATCTGCCGACATAACCTATTCATATATTTTTATTGTTTAGAAAGCTTATGATTTCTTTCTATTATGTTTCCCATAAATCAAAAAGATATTATTCTCTCAATTACGTATTTTTTTTTTGTTTTTTTTTTTTTTTTTTTTTGTTTTTTTTTTTTTTTTTTTTTTTTTTAGGAAAAAACCTTACCTTACACTAGGATTATCTCCTGTATCGTGGGTGGTTACAAACACATAATCTCACATACACAAACAGCCAGCCACCCGGAATAACTATCGGTAGGTCATACAAATATTGGTTCCGTGCGGGAATCGAACCCGCGACACGCAGCACAGCAGTCGATTGCTCGGCCACTGCGCCAACCGTGTTGTCAAATTGGTTCAACTTCGAAGTCGATGATGCACACATGAGTTTTTAAAAATTATCGATATAATTAATTACGTTTACTTCATGCTTTTCCCTATTTTTACACGTGGGAGCGCTTCGAGGAAATAAATTTTAATATTTTTAATCCTTCCTCGAAGCGCTCCTTTTAGGAGCGCTACGAGGAACAAAACAGTAGCGCTTAGATGGGCGCGCTTCAAAACAGGAGCGCTACGAGGAATACCTCTACTGTGGATCTACTAAAAAGTGCTTTTGGGTTCTGAATTACGAATTCCTCAGTAGCAGGCTGCAGTTTGGATAGCACGTAAAGCTGTTGGTCCTGCGCCTGATCTCTCCTCGGTTGTGTCGGATTGCCGACCCATCGGACAACGAGAGTCAGGGAAGAGGGAGTGCACCTGTATTTGTGCACAAACTTGTGCACTATCGATATACTTGGCGATTTGGAAAACATTACTATGAACATTTTGCACAACACTCAAGATCTAAAAATCTGTAATGTTAAACACCTTCGACGCTTACTGTACCGTCATCTTAAAACCAAACAAACCATTTTCAATTCCAATCAATTCACAACTCAGCACATTTTGACAGAACGTTTCCCTCAGCTTCTTGTGGGGTCTGCCTACCCAAATTAATACAAAACACTATTCCGTGATGACGTCAGTGATTGCCATGATTGATGACTGTGGTTGCCATGGAAACTTGAACGTTGAAATTGTAATGGAGAGGGAATTTGTAAGGGAAGTATGAAGGGGGATGAAAGTGATACTTAGGAATGCTCGAATGCATTATTTTGTAGTTGCTTGAACTATTGTTTGGAGTTTTGAGCTTGAAGGGTAATTCTTGTAACTTGACTAACTACAAGTGTGAAAATGATTATATTTTACATAATATACCATCACGCCTGTATTCTCCGAAGGAGTAGGCAGAGGTGTACCAGTGAACACACACAGTTCGCCGGTATGTTTAGGCCCCATCTAATAGGGGGCAAGCCTATTGCCATTAATCAGGCAGAACTCCTAACTCCGAGCTGCTAGTACTACTAAGAATTTCATAGAAAAACCCAAATAACCCAATTATTAATGTTATTCTTGTAAATGACGTTCCAATGTTCATTCCTGAGTGTCGCATCACACAGCATAAGTGCGTATAGATAAAGGCAGGCTTGGCGCTCTACGGGATTGAAATAAATGATTTGACTTCAAAAACTGTAAAAAATTAGCCACAACCTCAATCTCATCGACAGTCTTACTAGTCAAAAATGTAGGTTATTTTATTCTTATTTTATTCCTTATTTTATAAAACCACGCGATTCTGTAAAACAATCTCTCAGGGAATTTTGGTAAAGTGCGGGATAAGGGCAGGAAGATGATGATGAGCATATGGTGAGCCGACAATTCCTAGTATCAGTTATTGTTAAAAATCTCTCTCAATAGTTAATTTCAGTGAAGTGTGCTTGAACTGAGGTGACAAATTCTAGCTTCAGTACCTCTGTAAAAATCTTCCTCGGTGAATTTCGGTGAAGTGAGCTTTCGGCGAGTTGGCAATGAAGATTTTTTTCAGAACAGACCAGCTGTGAACAGTTTATGGTCGTAAAGACAAGGGAATCGATACCAAGACCCGCGGCGTCGGCCGAGATAAAATTGAAGTTCAGCCGACACGCGCTATGGGAATATAACATTTAACAGGATATTTTTTCTTTATAAAATCACATCACGTTTTTCTTACGTTAAAAAAAGAAGTCAGTTATGTAACTGTAATATAATGGGAGGAAAAATAAAACTTGAAGAAAAGCAATTCTTTTATTTTTCTTATTTCGTATCGTTTTCTATTTCTAGATTTTGCCAAATTGTATAATTGTTACTTTGTTAGGTAGTTGTTAATTTTATTGTTCATGCTGTGATCTATAAATACATAGTTGGGAAAATGCTAGGCAGATGATGATGATGATGATGATGCTGTGATCTATAAATGAAGGAGTACACCTACAAGTACTTTTTGTTGACTATTATTTGTATGACATGGTTTATGTAAATCTTATGTTCCTAAATAAAAGAAACATAATTTTCTTCCCATCATTGCGATATTCTTTTTTGTAGGAAGATATTAAAATTCAAAATTCCGGCATTTTGTACGAATTATTTTATTTTATGTTATAACTATACTTTAGAGTCTTTCACGACCTCTGTACTGTGGCATGTAAACGTAACCATAATTGTGTACATTACATTGCATTGACGCTATTACAGACAGTAGACAATAAAAAAATGTTTTTACACACCAAAAATATAAGTCGATTGGCAACAATAACTTTCACTCAATATTATTTACTTTGATGAACAAAATACGCAATTCTATTGTGTGTCTATTACTCATATAAAAGCCAAAAAGAATTCCCACCGAAATACACGTTAACATCAAAATCATTACCTGCCTTCACTAAGAGGAAAAGCCATCTCCAAAAATAAATCCTCGACCAGAAAATACCCCAGAAAACGGACCCACTACGTAAAAACAGACAAGGTCGAACCTTCACAGATTTCCTTAACCCTGCAGTGGTCGCGCCTTAAAAAGTCACGTGTGTGATCGCGCGGGTACATATGTAGCCCAATTAGTTTGTCGTTTTCTAAATGAAACTCAATTGTATTGTTATTTTCTTATCAAAATATGACAAACTAACTCTTCCAAAATAAAATTAAAACGAAAAATAAACATAAATCTTCAAAGGTCTTGTTTAAATCCTTACTAATATTATCCTTACTATACTAATATTATAAATGCGAAAGTAACTCTGTCTGTCTGTCTGTCTGTCTCTTCTTCACGCCTAAACCACTGAACCGATTTCAATGAAATTTGGTACATATATAGTCTGGGACCCGAGAAAGGACATAGGATAGTTTTCATCCCGGAAATCCCCCGGGAACGGGATCTATTAATCCACGCGGACGAAGTCGCGGGCAAAAGCTAGTCAGCTATAAAAAAAGTATGCAAGAAGCCATGTCAGTTTAAACAACCATGGGCTACATATGTAACCCGCGCGACCACTGCAGGGTTAACTTTCCCGTCAAGCCTAAGCGATTTTTGCGAAGAAATCCAAGAAAATAAATAATATCAAATTGCTGGGTCGTTAAAAAGTACTTAGGTTTACTGGTTTTTTCTTTTTTTTTACTTGCGGAATGGGCAGGTCTCCAAGACACGTCAGAAACACGTATGAACGTTTTCTAGGCTAAGTGAGACATGAGCATTTCCTATTTTATTTAGGTTATGCTAAAGTGGAGTTTATACCTATGCTCACTTTTTTTTAAAATTTATATAACACTGACTATGACTGCCCCGTTAGTCTCGTGATCGCAAATGCGACTGGTGGTGAAATTCTCAGTAGCAGCTCGGAGTTTGGATTTGTGCCCGATTAATGGCAATAGGCTCGCCCCCTATTACATGGGACCTAAATATACCGGCGAACTGTGGGTGTACATTGGTACACCTCTACCTAACCCTTCGGGGAATACAGGCGTGATGTTATATTTTTTTGATGGTATATATTTATATAACACTAGCGACTACCTGCGACTTCATTCACGTGGCTTATTCACCCCCATAAGTTCCGTCTTTAGCTCATGCTTCGCTCCTTCGGATTATAGCATGATGTTATTGATGTTATACAGCCTATGTTACTCAGTGATAATATAACTTTCTAATGGCAAAAGAATTTTTGAAATCGGTCCATCAATTTTTAATTTATTTTATTCGTTACATACAAAAATCCAATAATACAAATCTTTCCTTTTTATCATTTTAGTACAGACTAGCACCTTGCTCCCGATTTCGCTCAGATTTCGTAGTACCCCTACATACTAAACGCAAAGAAAGCCTCACTTTGAGGGGTAGTTAAAAATCGAATAACGTGCCAAGTTTCAAATAGATTAACCAAAGTAATAAGATTTTTCATACAATTGAACTTTACTCTTTCAACTTTACAAAATTGAACCTTATAGCAACTTATTGAATGAATTGAATTGATCCGAGTCTGGTTGGATGTGTATGTGAGTTTATAGTATGTCTGTAAATGCACTTACGATATAGGAGACAAATCCAGTGTAGGACAAATAAAAAAAAAGAAATAATATATCACTGCCCCTTCCAGTACCACTATTATCATAATATAAGTACCACCATGAACACATAAAAATATAAAAAATATACCATCACGCATGTATTCCCCGAAGGGTTAGGCAGAGGTGTACCAATGTACACCCACAGTTCGCCGTTATGTTTTGAAATCCCATGTAATAGGGGGCGAGCCTATTACCCGGACACAAATCAAAACTCCGAGCTGCTACTGAGAATTTAATAGAAAAACCCAATAACACTTTTTGCTCGATGGTTTGTCTATTCACTATTTTCGCCATAATATACGCATCACCATGAATTCATAACTCAAGTACTAAAATCCCCACCACTCGAACCAGTCACAAAGACTTTTAACCCTAACATAGCCACGATTTAGATCCCAAACCCACGGTTAAAGCAACCCTGCTTACCGACCTATAAAATTCGTGTCATATCTGCCATCGCGACAGCATTGTCCCGACCCGTCAACTTTTTAGGGTTCCTCGTGTCAGATGAAAGGAGTGACCTTGTTGAATGTCAGTTAGAGTTATACGGAGTGGAATGATGTCAATTCTTTGAAGCAATTGCGCTGTCATATGGAATGGAGGCTGTAGAATTTTATGTTTCAGTCGAGTAATTTCTTTGGCAGTAACAATGTCGCGTTTGTTATGACAACTTGATCCTTTTGGTTGGCTCAATCAATCCATATCCTTATAAAATTATAAATGTGAAAGTGACTCTGTCTGTCTGTCTGTTATGCTTTTACGACTAAACTAATTCAGATGAAATTTGGTACATAGATTAGACCTTGCAGAAGAATCATAGGCTACCTTTTGTCGCGTAAAAAGTGGTTGAAGGGTTTAAAAGTTTTTATAGATCTCCGTCATTATTAGAGATAAAACCATGAAAATTTGTATTTAGGCACTTAATTAAAAAAAAACAAACATTTGCACAAGCGTTTTCAGAAAATCAATATCTTAAAAATAAAAAAAGACTGCTTAAAATAACTATTCCATGAAGTCACGGGTACAAGCCAGTTTCTAATATTACTTACGACTTAATATCGATTCCATTAGTTTTAGAAACCGTAGGTCTAGTTTACGTTTTCGGGTCATACTCAGAAAAAGTGTACATTTGATATATTTTCTTGTCCCGCTACTTCAGATTTAAGTAAACATCTAATAGTATGACATGTTTTCTTTTCCCGCCCCTTGTTGTTATGTTAGTTTATTAATATGAAGATTTCTCTGGTATTTTAACTTTATTTATCATCAAAAGATAAAAAATGTTGAATATCAAAACATTGCTATAAATATCCTCATACATTTTTTTAGTGTCCCAATGACCATTACACATTTTCAGAGATGAATTGTTACGAATATTTATCGCTTTTCTTAACATTGACTGTGGCTATATTGTTCAAGTATCATCAAGTAACTAAATAAGACCAATTTTATTCGTAAAACATTTAAAGAAGAATTTATTTTAATTAAACAAATGTTGTCCCAAAATTACGAAGTTTCGTTACTAAGGGTTAGTAACACGTAATAAAATTTTAAACGCGATGATTTAAGGTGCTATAATTTGTTTTTCCTATTCTGGCAAAATTATTACTTACGTCAAAATCACTCTCACGGCAGCCATTATGTTTTCGCCATAGTCGTGAAGTCAAGACGTGTATCAAGTGAATATTTACGAAATAATCCCTCAGGGTGATAAACGTCGATTTTTGTGATAAGTTTATTACATTTTTTGTTTTTTTAATATGTTATTTTCTTATTTTTGTATTATCTTAACGAATACACTCAGTGCTTGCATGGTAAAACCGTTGTTTAAGTAAAAATATTTTTAGAAGTTATAATTTCTCAGATTTTATTCTCATTTTCGTTATATTGCGTTACGTTACGAAACTGAGAAATTGTTAAGCTTAGTTCACAAAAGCGAGAAGTGCATAACTATAGTTACCGGCTCGTAAGTTGGCCAAAGATTATGGTAAACTCGCGCACGCACAATTTCGTTGCCAAACTAAAATTATAACATTCCTTTATTATTTCTGATATTTTTTATTGATCTTAATAAGACTGATAAGCCAAATATAATCACTTGTTTTATTCGCCTAATCCTTGTGTACCATACCTTATGACATCAGTTTCGTGACGGAGATTCTCAGTATCGTTACCTATCAGTTTAGTTACAAATTTAAAATGTACACTTTTTCTGAGTATGACCCTTTCTTCAATAACCTTTAGTAACTTAATACCTACATACAAAGGTAGACAGAAAATCAACGATCCCTTTTCACTACGCAAAACGTCACCAAAAGCCACGAGCAAGAAATATTACCCCTAAAAAAAATCATACACCTACCCACTAAACTTTTACTCACCCATTGTGCCCGTCATCTCAAAGCGGCGTGAAAATAAGTAACTCAATCCATATCAACGTCAGAAAAATTAGGCACGGAACCCATTTACCGAAGTTTGAGTCGGACGTCGACCTTTTTAAGGTCATTTCAGACGTAACAGCGCGTGAACGTGCTTGTTATACTAGATACGGGTATGTTATAAGTATGATGTTGTAATTTTCTGCTTTTTCATTGGTTGGTCAAGCTGCGGAATAAGTCGCTTGTAATCGGGGTTGTAATCGGTATAGAATTATATGGTGTTTATGTTTTATGAATAATGTAATCAAGATTTTAAATAAAAGTGATTGGGAAGAGTGTCTGTGGAAATTTTTGCTCGTTTTTCTCCTCAAAAACCTACTTCTACTACCAACTTCAACTTTTTGGCTAACTGACCGACTGTTTGAAAACTTAAATGTGCTTGTTAATGGTTATTGAAATAATTGTTTTGACTTTGACTTTGGCACATGCCTACGTGGCTGAGGTTTTATGGTTTGGTACTTAAAAAGTGGGTATAAAAAGCACGGTACACATTTCTAGGTTAAGGAGTTTCGCCGTTACGCAATATATTTCGAAGATGGCATACGTACTATGCGATCATAATTTTTTTATGTCACTAGTTAGCAAACAACCCGTGCCGCAGAAATCGTTTAAAGCTGGGTCCACATTTGAATCATTTGCGTGGCCTCGGCGCGTATCATGATGGCTAGTTTGGAAGCAAGATCTAGGTATCCTGCGTCCAAACTAGCGATCATGATACGCGCCGAGGCCACGCAACGGAGATACGATACACCGGCATGATACAAATGTGGACCCAGCTTAAAACGGTTAGTCCCAGCTGTCATTCGTAGATCAATGACAGTCGCTACGTGTAGTTAGAAGCCCGAAAATCTCACAACTCACACACAGTAAAAGAAAATGGGAAATGTTAATGTGACCAGTAACTACACAGGAAAAACCAAGATCGGTAAAGACGCCACCCTTCCCCAGTGTTGATATTACAATTATCACTTTCTGTCTTCCAGTTTTTGTGTTGTCGTCATCCACTTTGCTAGATTATTTGTCTGTAGCTTTCAGGGCGGGGCGGGAGCGAACAAAAAGATATTGCTCTCTCTGCAACCCTTTTGTTTTGTGTTGCAATTACAGATGCGCGTTATAAAATGGGATTTGTTATTACGAAGGATGTTGAAAGGTTTGGTTTTTGAGGTTTGTTGAAAGGTAAATAAGTTAGTAGCTGTTTTTTTGAGATTTCGAGAAGAAGTTAAAAGAAAATTGAAGAGGAATGACGTATGACTTCCAAAGAAAGAAGAAAAGCATCAAAATCAATTCGTAATTGACTCAATGATCGCTTTCGATCAAAAAACATAATATATAGTCGAATTTCTCCCCTCTTCCTCTTGTCAGTTCAATAAAGCCTTTTAGTTGTAAATAAGTAGGTAGTCTGCTTTTTTTCCCAGTTATAATTAATGAAACTGTTTTTAAGGACAGTCTTATAATTATTGTTCGATGTTTAAAAAAATCGATTGTTTTTAAATTGAGGACATAGTACGACGGAATAAACGTGACGTAAATGCTATCGATTTATTAATTGGAAACACTCGTTACCCCCATTCGTTTCTTGGGTTCAAAGGCTTTATTCATATCAATGGGAGATGCTTATTGTAATCGACGTATATAAAACTGAAAGAAGGGAATAAATAATTAATAATTCTTCATTTTTCTAGTAGATATCTATATGACGATCAGATGTATGAGCGTGAAAGAGGTGAAAGGAGTATGTATGGATCGTAGTAGGTGGCGTTTTGTAGTTTCTGCTTACTCCCATGGGAAAAATGCGTGAGTTTATGTATGTGTATATCTATATGACCTTCAAAAGTGACATAAAATGACCGAATTCAAATAAAGGATTTGATTTTGACTGAGTTGAAAATTCGACACAAGTGGAATAGATACGATAGCTTATACAAGATCTTGAATAATCTCTTCAGTACTTTTGAATAATTCGTTTTTTGATCCAAACAAAAGATCCATTAGGATCACAATCTGATTTTGTCATAACTAGCCATCTCGTTGACGAGTAAAACAATCCGTTATACACATAACACCACAATCCCGAATCTTGGTACAAATATCACGGTTCGTATTAAACCGTGTTATTTCCCGTGTCAAATACGGCTGCCCGGCCCTGCCGCAGTCCGGGAATGATAAGGGGACGAGGCAGGGATTTTTATCGGACCGGCACCCCGCCGGCGACACGACGTTTCTGCCTGACTTGTTTCACAGAATGACGATAAATGTATAAAAAAGAACAATGGCCGGGCTTGCCAGATGAAGCTGTATCCTTGCGGAAAATATATTAGATGGAATTTTATTAATATTATTTTGTAAATAGGTATTTTTAATATTTATAGGATATTGTAATCTTTTTGCTGGAATGCCATCTATTATTCAAAAGAGGAACTAGAAGTGCAACGAGTTTTGCATCCTATCTATGGATTGGTTTATGATGGAGTGTCTATACGCCCTCTAGCGTGAACGAGCCTCATTGGTCTCGTGTTGGCAAGAACGACAGTTGAGCATGGGATCCTGGGTTCGATTCCCAGGTCGGGCAAAAAGTATTATTTTGGTTTTCCATTAGGAATTTCTCACTTACAACCCGGACTCTTGTAGTTGGTGGTGTGACACCCCCGTGTCTCTGAAAGCACGTAAAGCCATTGATCCTGCGCCTGATCTCTCCCCGATTGTGTCGGATTGCCGTCCCATCGGACTATGAGAGTTAGGGAAGAGGGAGTGCACCAATGTTTACGCACACTCTTGTACACCATAAATCTCCTGCGAACCTGGCTAATCTGCATTAAGATTAGCTGCCGTAGCTGGAAGCGGTCTGGTACTAATGGAGTAAGTACTCGGGTGGGTGTCGGTGACGCAATGCTGTCAGAATACTGAGAAAGCAGTGCTAGACATGGCGGTCTAGACTGCGGGACGACGGGCTGCATATCAACTAAATCTGCCATTACACTCTGAGTTTAGTTAATTTTATATGGATGATTTTTATGCTTTAATGCGCAAAAAGTCAGACTCACTCATTCGCAGAATTCGGAATAGTGGCAACGGAATCCTGAAGATGATTGCGGATGCACCAGTATCGCCAGTGGGTGGTACAATCATCAGGTTTCACGTGGATTGATGGATTTAATGTTTAATTTTATTTAGGTATCCACTTTTGTTGAAACTTTAATAGAATTTCAGTTAAAAAAGTAATGTTTCAATTCAATTTCATCTAGATTTTTTTGTGCATTTAATTACGTGCATATGCTATTTAATTTATTTTCAATCAATAATTATTTTGAGTTCAATTTTAATAAATTACTACTAACATAATTTTAAGATAAACTGTCACTAACAAGATGGACATCAGTCTGAAATAAGTCAATTTTATTTATTTAATATTGTGTAAAACTAAATTCACTAAAGTAAAAACATTGTAAACCAATACCATCTTTTGCTTATCCGAGTTACCCAAAGACTGAAGCTTCGCCCACGTTTCGACATATTATTTATTTTAAAAGTCTTTTCTATTTGTTTCAGGTAAACTGATCCCTGGGTTACAACGTTATTGAAAACATTGGGGTCGTTATTAGGTATGTCGTACCTATTAATATTTATTTTAGAAGGTAAATATTGTGCTATCCGAATTCTCTGTTGAATAAGATTTATTTATTAATCTTTTACATGTGTATTAGGTTTATTATGTACAGGTTTCTGCTCGTGACTTTGTTCGCGTCAAAGGTGATGTGTTATCCCACGGGAACTGTACATATTTCCGGGATAAAAAGTAGCTTATACGCTATTATATAATTCCAAAATCTACATTAGGAATAATATTTAATGAAACCCCTTTCAAGACCACTAGGCTACCGAGTAAGTTAACTAGTACTTTAATTCTTCAAAATATTACAATCATCATCTACCTAGCCTTTTCTCAACGAGATTGACTTCCAGTCTCACAGAATGCAGCTGAATAGCAGCATCTTACTTGAAGCCTACCTGACCTCTAACAACACAGTTACTGGCTAACACGATACCTTTTGGTAAGAGGGGTTCTGAGATATCGGGCTTCTAACGACTCGTGACGACTGTCAAAGTTCTACGAATGACAACCAAGACCAACGGTTTTACGTGCTTTCCGAGATCACACCACCAACTAACAAACTCAAAATTCCTACAAGAATTCCAATAAACTTCATAAATTAATAAATTACCCACAACATCATTCAATGTCACCAAATACAAGTAGGTCATCGGAATTTTAAAATTGCCATGAATTTGTAAGATTTGCTAAGAGAACCAGTGTATAATAGACCGGGTTGGCACGCTACACCAGTTGGCGTGCCAACCGAGCTGCTTTTCAAACGTCTACGTGTGAATTTGCAATTTTTGGAATTCCAAGTCACTTGGCTTGCATATCTACTGCGTATTAAAAAGGGTAGTTCGGTATTTATGATTTGTTATGGTTTTTTTGGCGTGCCCGTCATGGCTGAGGTTTCAGCCATGACGGGCACGCCAAAAAAACCGGGTTAATATCGGACAAGTAAAAATGTGACTTTTTAGATTCAAATGCACTTTCTAAGTGTTTCCGTGATAGACATAACTGACATCGGTGAAGAAATATATATACCATCATCACGCCTGTATTCCCTGAAGGGTTAGGCAGAGGTGCACCAATTTAGGTACACCCACAGTTCGCCGGTATATTTAGGTCCCATGTAACCTATTACATGCTAATTGCGCCCGGTTAATGGCAATAGGCTCGCCCCCTAGGGCGAGCCTATTGCCATTAACCGGGCACAATTCCAAACTCCGGGCTGCTACTGAGAAATTCGTAATGGATAAACCCAATAACACTTTTTGCCCGACCTGGGAATCGAACCCGGGACCCCTTGCTCGGCAGTTGCGCTTGCGGCCACGAGACCAACGGGGCAGTGAAGAAATATGTCGTAATGAAACCTGGATTGATAGCCAATGTAAGTCTGAAATCGCTAATCCGCCTTTAACAAGGATGGTGATCAATACTTGTGGCTTTTTTGTCTATTTTTTTGAGAAGAAGTCTTTGCTGTGGGACAATAGTAGGCTAGTATCAGATTAGTACTAAATTTGCTATTTTTATAGTGACGCCGACAAATATCAAGACAGACAAAAATATACATTACAGATAACCCAATTAACCAGACGCAAAGTTAGTTAGGAAAATTAATTATGTACTTCGTCTTTTTATCGAGTCGATGATTTTAAATAATCCTATAATTTTTGGGTCCAGTAGCTATTAATTATGTACAACAAGACTATTAATAAGTCTGGTAGATTAAACTCAACTCGTAACTTTAATTCCCTTATAGCTTTGCCCTTTGGTGTGACTACCAAATAACCTTTGAAAATGAATTCTATTTGACAAATAACACGGTCTGAATTTCAACGTCTTTTGGAACGAAAAATACAACGAAATACGATTTTTCTTGTAGGTTGTGCACAAAATAAAAAAGTGCCCTTTGCTTTTGAATATGATACGGTAATTTGAAGAATAAAAGCAAATTCTCTTACAAAGACGCGTCTTGAATTTCAGTAGAGAAAGTATTCTAGCCTGATTAGGTTTGTGTTAGTTTTGGTTTTAGTATTTTGAGTTTGGTTTTGGTCATTATGATTTGCAATAAAAAGAATGGCTTTATCAGCCAATCTAGGTTTATCAGAGAGTACCATATAAAAAAAAAAAACAACAATACCTACTAAATACAGGTTGACATTTAATTCTTTACAAATCTTCTACAAAAGTGTTTTTTTTTTTTGTAAAATTTCTTAAGAATTTGAAAGACTTTTGTAAGCACTGATTTATTTTTCATATTTCGGAATTTATTCGTCATTAAAAATTACTTTTCAAGTAGAGTACTTTCACTACCGCACTTTAAATTACTATCAAAATTTTACCACCTGAACAAACTATTTATAATGAATTTAAAAAAACAATACACGCGAATTGCGACCCTCCTCCTTTTTTAAAGTTAACAAAAATACAACTTTTCCAGCATATATTATTAAAAACCCAACATACAACACCAAACCCACACTCCACAAAAAAAAGCAATATTAAACTTTTCCCAAAAAATATAAAGCTTATTTTTCCACGGCCAGAACAGAGGTGTCTTCCGCACGATCAATCCATTTATATCCCTGTCTTGGCTAACGACAGTTCGCGCTCACGTACTGACGACTAAGTTGCTCGTCTTTAATACGTTTCCTATTGGTTTGATCTGTTATTGATGGAATAAGAATAGTGAGTACTGATACTTTGTACCGGGATAAACTGTATACGTGAGTGAAACACTTTTAGGTTATTATTGCGTATTAATTGATCAATTATTTTTATCTGAACTATTATATTATGAAAAGATGATGTTTTTTGTTTGTTTAAACGTGTTAATCTGTGGACCTACCAGTCGCGTTGTAATAATTATTTTTATATTTTAATAGCCAGGTTCATGAGGATTAGGCTAGATCCGTACTTAATATTATAAATGCGAAAGTAACTCTGTCTGTCTGTCTCTTCTTCACGCCTAAACCACTGAACCGATTTCAATGAAATTTGGTACAGATATAGTTTGGGAGCCGAGAAAGGACATAGGATAGTTTTCATCCCGGAAATCCCCCGGGAACGGGAACTATTAATCCACGCGGATGAAGTCGCGGGCAAAAGCTAGTTATATAATAATAATTGGACCCTGTTCCCGACGCCGGTGGGCTACTATATTTTATATTTTTAAATGTTTTTATATTTTGTACTAATATTTAAAAATGTAATTTGTATGTATTTTAATTGAATAAATGAGAATAATAATAATATAATAATTTTTTATTTGCACCTTACAAATTAATTACAGTAATTTTATACAGTAAAAAGGCTAAAGGTAACAATAGTTTAACAATACAGTGTTGCAGCTGATGCCTAAGCTAAGATAATTTAATATCTTGTAATATAGGCATCAGCGCCCACCCTCAATTAGACATTTCCCTCTTGCAACTTTTCCCTTATAAAAAATACAACAGAATAATCATTATTTTTTTTATAACATTAGGCTAGGACCAACGGGAGCGAAGCAGTAACTAAAGATGAAAAATAATTCGGATAAAAAACTAAAACTAAGTGGACAAAGTCATACGTAGCAGCTAGTTACAGGTTACAGGTTAGTTATAGGTTACTGAAAAAAAGTTACTGTCAAGGCTATTGTTAAAGCAATAATATTAGCTACCATTGTTCCTGTTCATTACTTTACCCACGTGGATCGCAATCATACCATAAAACATAGCCTATGGCACTCGGTAATAGCGTAACTTTCTTTCTGTAAAAGAACTTATATAATCTTCTTAAAATGACCTCTTACAAACAAACTTTACCTCTTTATAACATTATTATCGTATCAAGACTTAAAACCATTCCCAACCAAATCACCTAAAAAATAACCCTATTAAGTTTAAATAAGCGACGAATAAACTATTCTTCTTTTTATATAAAGATCCTTTTTAAGCGCAGAAGAAACTACATTCCGTCGCATATCTCAGACCTTGTCGGCCACTTAGGTTGAAGTTTTTATCGGATATTTTAAATCGGCCTCCATCCCGCGCTTGGATTTGTTATTCATAGAGGTAACTCCGGCAAGAAAAGCACACTTTAACTTATTGACTCAGATAACAAGAAGGGAATTAAGAATTTAAAAAGTTTTTAAGTTGGAATTATTTGATTCGATTTTTTTTTGGAATTGAATTTGAATTTAGAAATTGGATGATTTGTTTTTTGTTTCTTTGATCTATAGAAGGTGCAGTTTTAAATAACGGACATAATGTTGTTGTTATGTTGGACAGTATTTCAGAAGACACCGTTTCAAAGAACAAATTCTCCCTATTGCGTATGTAAACCCAGCGGCAAGACAAGGCAGAAGTCTTTTACAAAAAAAAAAAAACCATTTTTTATTTTTTTTTGTGGGTGTACATTGGTACGTCTCTGCCTAACCCTTCGGGGAATACAGGCGTGATGGTATATATTTTTAATTTTTTTAAATTTTTTAATCAATGCGATAGATGGTAAATTAGTTGGTAACAGAGAGATAACTGTCAAGTATAATTTTCCAAATACCGCCTAAGGTGTCAAATGCCAAGGTTGCTGAATTTGTTCGAAAGAGTTACCGCGGCCCTGGAACGCAAAGGGCATTAGGAGGAACACGTATTTGTTTTAGTCAGTAAGAGTCTGACACTCCCTTCCGCTTCACCCAGAGAGGAAAAAGTAATTTGATGATTTCCAATCTTTCATAAAATATGTAATTAATGACGTAAAAACCATAGAAAACACCTATAATTAAACTATTATAAGCCCCCAAAAGGTCGTAAGTCTATCCCCTTTCAGAAACGTATGAATTGATTGAATACGATCACTTTGCATTCATCATATCAGCCGGAAAGCACCCACGAATGAGCATGATTCCCCCTTATCGAATGGAAAGCAATAGGGTAGCATTCGTAAATAGGTACGGTCAGCAACAAAAGTCGGTTAACACTGTTAATTTTGGAAACCATGGAAATAGATACGAAATAACACAATATACTATATTTTTTTAGTATTTCAGGCCAGGGTTTATTTTAATTTTATTTTACGTCCACCATCCATGTATTTCCTTTGATATTGTGCTCAATAATTAGGATTAAAAAATCTAAAATGTTAATCGACTTTTGTTGCTGACTGTACGAGTAACACTCGATTGATTACGTCAATGCCTTATATTATGCTCGTGATTTGTAAAGGGAACATGTGATTTGGTTATGATTAATTCATGTGAAAGTTTGTTTGTTTGTCTGTTTGTTTGTTGCTTTATCACGGGAAATTTGCTGAACTGATTGTTATGTGGTTTGTACAGTTGTATAGGTAGCGTGGGATTTGGATAGGGATATAGGCTACTTTTTAATACATATTTTTTTCTGAACAAAACGATTAGGTACAAAGTTAGTTTTTTTGTCTGTTTGTATGTTTGTTGCTTTATCACGGTAAAACTGCTGAACCGATTGTAATGTGGTTTGTTGTAGAGGTAGTACGGGATCTGGATAGGGATATAGGCTACTTTTTAATACATATTTTTTTCTGAACAAAACTGAAATTCACACGGACAAAATCGCGGGCAAAAGCTTGTATTTTTTTTGGTTGATGTCTGTAAGTCTATTTATTTTTAGAATTGAACTTATTGATTGGTGTATTTTCTGATTTATTGTAAATACCTGTTTCAAATTTAGTCATTTTAATTTCAACAAAAGCCTTTGCAGTCATCATCAGCTGCTTAACTTTTTCCCAACTATGTTGGGATCGGTTTCCAGTCTAACCAGATGCAGCTGAATACCAGTGTTTTACATAGATCGACTGCCTATCTGACAAAAGCGTTTACAGTACTTGATAATAATATATAAAATTCAATTCGAAAGCTACTAATTTTTAAAGCTAACACTTCAATTAAAGTAGGGTTGTGCCTTTTTACTTAATTCAGTTCGTAGAACAAGTAATTTAATCTATTCTTAAAATTTTTACCTAACCTTAATTCTATTAGACTCTTAAATCTTCCAAAATTGGAAACCAGAATCCAATAAACGCCCCAAATTAATTACCATCCTATCGACAGATCCCTTTAATCATCACGAAATATGAACTTTTAATTGAACGAACAAGTTCGCCCGTAAAAAAACGTAAAACAAGGGTTGTTTAAAATTTTAAAAACGTCCACAAAATACAAGGGTGTACAATAAAGTGTCGTGATTCGTAAAATTGTTTGGAAAACAAACTCGTTTTGAGATTCTGGATGCGGATGGTATCACCCTGTATAATCAATAGGGTGACTACGATATTATATTTAAGAATGTTGGTTTTTCTTGCAGTCTTAAAGAAAGAAAGAAAGAAAGAAAAACCAATTATTCTCGCGAAAGCGACGCACAACACAAAAATAAAATTAAAAAATAACAAATACAATAATCTTCATGAATATTTGCTTCTTCTTCTTTTCGGGTCGATGATAATCTTAAAACTAGTTTTAGCCCGAAACTTCTGCGGGTTGTTCGAAAGAGATACCGCGCCCCCGGAACGTAAAGGGCACATGAAGGAACATAGACGGGTTTTAGTCAGTAAAAGTCTGACACTCCCTCCCGCCCTGCCCAGGGCGGGGGAAGTTATTTGACGATTTCCCGCCAATAAAAAAAAAGCCCGGAACTTCGTCTACGTATAATACAAGTTTACCGTAAAACACATAGCCTTCTACTCCACGTCTTTATATTTTTTTTCTGGCATAAAAAGTATCCTATGTATTATTCCACACTGCAATCTATCTCAGTGAAAAATTGCATTCAGATTGGTTCAGCCGTTTAATCGTGAAAGATAAACAAACAAACATCCATCCATCCATCCATCCACCCTCACAAACTTTCGCATTTATAATATTATAAGTACGATGAAGTACTCGACAAGAGTCTGGCTTTCAATCAGTGAAAGAATCCTTGTAATCGGATAGGTACTTCCAAAGATTACCTGTTATTACGAACAAACTTTACCTCTTTATAATATTAGTTTGAATTCTTCTGAACGATTCTCGCAAATTCTTACGGTTTAAGACATTTATTTCTCAAAAAGAATACAATTCACTTAATATGAGAAACACAAGGTAATCTTAAAAACTAAATATAAGAATTACTTAGCGTAGGTACTCGTAAATAAATAAGCTAATTCGTGAACACAATTTCTACAGTGTTGTGGGTAATAGGAAAAAGATCGTGCACAATTACATGTCGATTTTTTAAAAGCAAGTCAATAGCAATTACTCATTGATCTGTTTATATGTACTAGTATGCTTCGGAAATATGCAGTACGTTTCCTAATTATCCTTATACACAGCAAATTATTATTATGGTTATTTTAGCGACTCCAGAAATGAGGAAAATTCTTCTTTCCAATTGAATGACAGAAGCTATCATACGAATAATAACTTTTCATTTGAACGTGTATTTACTAATTAAAAAGAATAATGTGATAACGATTTTCCAAATCTTTCATGTACTCTCAACAATTGTATAATAATAAATAATAACACAAGCCTAATTATTGTTTAACTGCAGGATAAAGGCCACTTCTCATACAGAAAAGGCACTAGAATTGATAATCGTTCTAGTTAATGTAGATTGGCGATTTCAAACTTACGTTAACTAAAAGTCTAGGATTCTTCACAATGTTTTTCTTCGCCGATGTCAGTGATATTCAAGACAATAACTTAGAAAGGACATAATACTCTCTACAATTATTTCTTGCATTTCAAAACAAATTTAAGTCTGGAATCGTTAATCCACCTTGAGCGATCAGTTCTTATGCCTTCTCTGTATGAGAAGAATCCTTTGCCTGCAGTAGGAAAATAACGGGCTGGTATGAAAATTTAACTGCCTTGTTAGCCTAGTGGTTCTAAGCCGTCAGTCGAGCAAAAAGTGTTATTGGGTTTTTCTATGAAACTCTCAGTAGCAGCTCGGAGTTAGGAATTGTGTCCGGTTAATGCCTATAGGCACGCCTTCACCTCTACCTAACCCTTCGCGGAATACAGGCGTGACGATATGTGAGCTATTTTTCAAACGAGTCCTTTTAAAACGCTACAACTAATAGCAAACCACTACCTACAATTTTAGCACCATATGTGCTAGTACCTAACTACCTACATAGGTTACATGCTGCCGAACTAACTGATTAAACTCATTTGTCACCTCTAACGACACCCCCGAGCAAGGAGGCGGTGTCAGCCTCCTTAGCTTGAAGAATCGGTTCAAGAAATCAATTTAACCTTAAAATAGTGCCTGAAAATGCGTTGAATTTATCTCAATACCAACCCTCGTAAATAACAACGTTCAAAATTTAATTGCAAATTCAGGTCAGCGACAGCCCATAAAAAAATGTCAAAAATTTAAGTAAATTAGATACATTTTTGATAGATTGTTACTGAGATAACAACGTTCTTAATAATAATAATAAATCATCATTTTGTTGCCAGGCAACCGAGGCCCATAGATAAAATACACAAAATAATGTTATACATTAATAAACTAATCCATATCAAAAACATAATTAAAAACTAATTGACACGTAAAGTCGGCGACAATCCAGATATCTTAAAATACGACAATCCAGATATTGCAGACAAAATATGTAAAATATGTTGCTTCTAAAAAAACAAATTGTATTTTTAAAGCATTTGCCTGAATTATCGTTAATGTGTTCCCGCAGATTTAAAATAAAACCCAGATTACAAGATAGAATTTATTAGTACCTATTCTTAAAGTTTTAAAGAGTAACAACCATACATCCTCACAATCTTCATTTATAATAGTACCAGAATAGGATAGCATGATTAAAGTAAGTATCCATCTTCATGAAGAAAATAAAGCCAACACGAATCAGGCTTTTGTCTCACGCGGCTCGCTAAAAATAAATCCACGAATTTTCCCGAATCATGGCCGCAGTACCGCAGTCCCGGAGTTTATACTGCGTGTCATCCGTAGAATAATGACGTCACCACTCCGGTGACTGCGACAGTAATAAAGTTAGTATTCACTGCGATACGCGTTAAACGCGTCGAAAGTGGTTAAAGTTTTGACGGGTTCGAGAGAATGGTGTACACAATTATCGTGGTGGTATTTTTGGTTGGGTTAAAATAAATTGTTTATTGAATTTTTTAAATTATTTAGAGCTTTACAGACCTTAGTTTAGGATTGTACATATATTTAAGTTTAGTATATAATCAAAATTAAATTAATTAGTAATGTAATCAATGTTTAGTATAATTTTAACAGGAGTAAGAATACATAATTATCGCGAAGTTATAAGTTACATGTCCTTACCACCGTTGCAATAATTATTTTTTGTTCTAGATCATAGCCTAGGATTTTTATGATTATGGAGATATTAAAAGGTGAAAGTTACTGCTAGTTAGTTACTTTTTACTATCACAACCTCTATAATTATTGTGGTTTCACCCGTAAACACAATATAATGTTCTTTAAAAATAAAACCCGTTTCCCAGCAAAATTGCTCAATGTTACTTATATAGTTTGATGGACAGTAAGCGTAGTTAACGGCTATTTTCTTACACTAGGTATACTATAAGGACACGATACGAGTTTTAAACGAAAATTAAGGAATTTTCATACCCTTAATTTTGAACTGAAACAAAAAGGCTTTTGCAAGGCTTTCCAGCGTCTGACGTCATACTTACTGAAAACTTTGTAGACCTTTAATAAATTAGCTAGCAGGGCTATGCTCTTGTTGAAGAATATTATTAGTTTTAAGACAAACCTTTTTTTAATTAAAGGCTAGAATCTACAACACTGGGTTCTAGGGACATTGTAATGAAAACTTTTACCATAGATTTGGAACATTATTCTAGACCCTTTAGGGTTAAAATTTTTCAAAGGTTATTTAAGAAAAAAAAATGCTGTTCCATTTTGTAACGTTAGTATCGTTAACGCTTCTAAAATCCTGCTTGGGTCGAAGAATTAGTTCGAAAGAGTCACTGTGGCCTCGGAACGCAAAGGGAGTTAGGAGAAACACGAATGGGTTTTAGTCAATGAGAGTCTGACACGCCCTTCCGTTTCACCCAGATTGAAAGAAATCACATTTTGATTGACCATCACTAAAATAACTGGTATTTTACTTTTGTATGGAACTGCAGCTGCATCTGGTTAGACTTGAAGCCGACCCCAACACAGTTGAGATAAAGGCTAAGCAGATGATGATGACTTTTATATGGGACTGCTGAATTATTATCTAATGACCGACTAAAAACTCGTTTCTTGGTGGTCTAGAATTACATTATATTGAAGGCATGGTACAATATTTCATAGCGACGTCCCTTCCATACTTTATTTTTCCCAAAATACATAATGCAGCTATAATAAAAAAGATCTATAAAGTATCCATTTAAAACGTCACTTATATCAGAAAAAACGCGGCCCAAAGATTATCCTACTTGATGGACATGTGGATAGAATGTTGATGACCTTTTTTGTTCGAGAAGGTTTTTTACCACTAAAGAGGACCGTTCTTGCTAATAATGTCCTAAAAAGTAGCAATTTGAGTGGAATGACGACGATCTTTTTTCAGTTTCAGAGGTAGAGGGAAAAAGTTTAGATGTACTTAGAATGTTAGTCCTATCTGTACTTAATACCATAAAGCTTAAGAGTTTTTTTTGCTTGTTTGTTAAAACGCGCTAATGTACTACCAATCGGATTTTTTGAATGCCAAAAGAGTTACCGCGGCCCTGGAACGCAAAGGGCATTAGGAGGAACACAGATGGATTTTAGTCAGTAAGAGTCTGATACTCCCTTCCGCTACACCTAGAGAAGAAGAAGTCATCTGATGATTTACCATCTTAAAAAAAAGAAGGTACCACCTTTAATGTCTAATTTTATTTTTGTATTACATAAAAAAGAAATATATATATACCATCACGCCTGTATTCCCTGAAGGGTTAGGCAGAAGTGTACCAATGTACACCCAGTGACACCCACAGTTCGCCGGTATATTAAGGTCCCTTGTAATAGGGGGCGAGCCTATTGCCATCAACCGGGCACAAATCCAAACTCCGAGCTGCTACTGAGAATTTCATAGAAAAACCCAATAACACTTTGTACACTTTGTCTTTTTTGTATTATTTGTTATTATAACTGCAATTGAAATACATACTCTGAAATAATTTTAACTCTTTACTTATTCATCATTAGCGTGGAACAATCCGCGGCTGGACAGCCTCTCCCATCGCACACAACTTAGCTCGATTCTCGGCAACTCTTATCCAGGTCTTTGGCACCCTTAAGGTACAAAACCCTTATAATTTTTAGAAACCCCATTTCTCCTTACGTAAAAAGTTTGTCCTGGTAAATATTAGTTCTGCTAACTCAAACGAGCAGGTACAATTTCTGCCACCTAGCAACTTCGCTGTGTTCCATTTTTAAACGATAATGGCCGCCGCTGAAATTACTGGCACATGAGACTTTGCTGAAGTTTGCGCTTAGGTTCGCAATTTATCGGCAAACGCCTAGGTGTTGGAGATTTTAGCTTTT
This sequence comes from Caradrina clavipalpis, assembly GCA_932526535.1. Taxonomy (NCBI): domain Eukaryota; kingdom Metazoa; phylum Arthropoda; class Insecta; order Lepidoptera; family Noctuidae; genus Caradrina; species Caradrina clavipalpis. Next base: position 2,755,907 of record OW052101.1, read on the forward strand.
AGTCAGGTTAAGCGTTGGGGCAGAATGTATGATGGAAATTATAAATTATAGCGAACTGCTCGCGAGTTCGTCCGCGTGGCTTATTTATAGGTTTAACGAATTTATTACTGATAAAGAACAATACATAGTTCACTTAATAATGAGCTCAGATAAAAAAATAAACATGCAATGTAATATTTAGAGATCGAGCAAATTCTAGTAAATATTATCATAACTGTACTTTTTCAACTTTATTTTAAACACTGCAAGCCCTTTAGAATCCTTAATATTGTTAGGTAGATTATTATTAAATAATTTCACCCGCGTTAAGTTACGTTTTTTGGATACTGCTCTGCTCCCATGGTTCGTAGCGTGATGTTGTGTCGCCTATGTTACTCAGGAGTAGCTATGAATTGGTGAAAAAATTGTTAAAATCGGACCAGTTGTTTGTGATCCTATTCGTTACAAACAAACGAACAAATCTTTGCTCTTTATAATATTGGTATAGATTGCCCAATTTTCGGTCAACTAGAAACAGACGTTATGGAATAAATGATTAGTTAAGTATTATTTAGAAAGCACTGTTGCTGTGTTCCAGTTGGAAGGGTACGGGAGCCGGTGTGATTACAGGCACATGAGACATTTCAACTTTATCTCTGGGATGGCAACGCATTTGCAAGGCCTCTGGTGTTGCAAATATCTATAGGTAGCGGTGACCCCTTAACATCAGGTGGGCCGTCGCGTCGGCTTGTTTGCCATCCAATATGTTTTTAAAAAATCTTCTCTTTGAAACACACCTTCAAAAGTGCCTTTTAGTGGTATTATTAAAAGAAATGTTTTTTGACTTTGTCATTCACGCATTTTTCCGTATCCAACTGAACCATTTACCTACTCGTTTTTCTTATTTTTTATTTATAGTAACATTTTCTAGCAATGTACTCCACGTGTGTTGACCCCGTCCTTAGATACTTTCACACATTCAAAGCTACCTTCATTCATAGTCAAAACCTGCAAGACAGTACCCGCGTCCCAAAAATGGCATGTCTAAAAATATCTCCGGTAGGTACCTAACAAAACATTTTTTATTATTCCCCGTATCAAAGTTTCATAAAGCGACCGACGATGGTAAGTAGCAGTCACCAAGTGCGCGGCTCTTAAGTTAAAAGCTTTCTAGAGCTGTTCTGAACACCTGCTCCTCTTAACAGCTACTTACAATGTCGCATGCGTGTTAGTTACCGTGTCCCTTTACGCGGAGATATTAAGTGTTGCCGTGTGTTTTTGTGGTCGGTTTTATTGGTGATGTAATGGGTTTATTTTGGTTAAATGTTCCCGGATAGGGAGGAGGCGGGAGCTTTTTTGTTTGGGTTGGTGGATTGAAGAAAGAATATGCTTTGTTATATAACATGAGGCCTGGTTCCCATGATAAAAAATCTGGGGACTGTTACATGCGATCCACAGTAGGTAATATCGTTTCAAAGCATTTGATACTGCTTTCTGCTAGTTTATCTATAAGTAATATTCTTCCGAATTTTTATCACGGTGGCCAACCTCAATAAAGACTAGTACGCAGGAGATATTTTACCGCGTGAGTGTCTGTATAGTGTACAAATGTCTACGCACACACAGACGCACTCTCTCTTCCCTCACTCTCGTAGTCCAGTCTTCTAGTCTCATACCGGACGGCAATCAAACACGACCAGGGAGAGATCAGGCGCAAGAACTTACGCACTTTCCGGGGCACTGGGTTATCACACTCCAACTGCCAAACTTCGGGCTGCCAAACTTTGCCTGGTCGCTTCTTAACACTAAACTAACAAAGCACAAAGAGCATCATCACTGTTAAACTTAAATCTCTCCTAAGATCACCCCAATAACCGGTTCTGCGCTGCCCACATCCAGCGCGTTCCCGATAATAATAAATAACACACATACATACATACATACATAAACTCACGCCGTTTTCCCATGGGGGTAGGCAGAAACCACGGACCGCCACCTGCTACGATCCTTACACACTCCTTTCGCCGTCCACATTCATACATCTAATCAACAATAATAAACAACATCAACTTATACCTATATAAAAAAATAAATCCCTCTAATATTAAATATGTCTGCAAAGACTTGTAGTTACGACCATATCCTCTAAGACCGGTGTTTAGAAGACATACAGTCCCCGATGTGTACTACGTTCAATGGCGGACACTTTAAGGCATCTTTATCGCTTGAAAATGTATTTTAACTTGCACGGACAGCGGAGTTTCATGCAGTTACGTGTGTCCAGTACGTCGATTCTGTACAATTCAGACATGAACTCGCATATCACGTCGCTATTCACCCTCACTTCGCTTAAGGTTCAAAATGACATTCATTTATTTAATTTTGACACTTTGAAGTGCGAAGTGAGCGTCGAAGCGACGGTGGAATTACCGTATAGAATGCCACTTCTTACGTCATCTCATACTTTATCTGTTAAAATTTCCCCGTCAATTTAGTTCAACTCGCTGACACGCTCGCAAGAGTGGCGCTCGTGTAAATTCGAATTATCAATCGAGTTTTTAGAATGACAATCAAGAAAGTCACAGCGGATTCAGATTCGAAGTTTAGAACGAGGTCTTACAGAATCACACAGCAGGAGTTTAGTTCAGGTGAACTTTCCTATTTTCATATTTCCCCGACGCGCAACAAGACGAAAACTTTTGGAGGGTCAAACTTGGGTTATTCGCAAATCATTTACGTAATATCTTGTTTGGATTCCCTGAAGATGGTAAAACCGGCCAAGGGCGAATCGGAATAGAATTCATATGGTTTCGTAATACCGTATAATATTTAACACATCAAAAAATGTCTTTTGAGTTCTATTTATTTTATGTCTAACTATTACAGTGCAACAGATACAGTCCTAATAATAGACGGTTGGACGAACGGACAGCGGAGTCTCACAGCGGTTTCGCACTACGTCCGATCCGAATCCGATCTGGACCCGTAAAAATACGGTCCGTATTAGCCGTAGAACAATTTCTATGGTAATTTATGCACTAGATCCGATGTCCGTCATCTGATTTCTTTTCTTGAATATTTTCACGGATTCGGATCGGGTTCGGATCGGAATTCGGATTGGACATAGTGCGAAACTGCTCTTAGTAACAGAGTTCCGTTTGGCACCCTTTAGCTACAGAATCAAAATCTAACAATTTTTTTTAAATATGGAATTCACTTCAATTTAGAACAAAAAATGTTTTAAAGTAAGATGTACATATTTGTTTTCTAAGTGTTGTTATTTTTGAACCTTTTTTTTTTTGGTACGCGGTGGAAATCCTCATGGACTTCCTCCGTCATGGGGAGTGACGGAGGGGCATGTCGGACTCTTACCGGCTAAAACCACCGCGGTGTTCCACCTCTGCCCATGGCCGAGGGTGCGGGATTCGCATAAGCATTCACTTCATAGTTTGAGAAATCCTGTTCTACACTATTCTATTCCATTACACCTACAATTGTAAATTATGTTTAAGCTCATGAAATAGACGGCACGTCTTACGTCATTACGAGCACAGATCTAGACTTAAATCTTCTACGCAGAACCGTAAATAATATGTTATACTAGCTGTTGCCCGCGGCTTCGCTCACGTGGACCTAAGTGATACTTAACTAATTAAGTATCGAATACTATGTCATCATAATCTTCCAAGGATGTCGAATGGTTGCTAAGGAGTAACTTTTGTGGGTTTTAGGAATTTGACTGTAGACGCCTGGAGTCTGGATTTGTGCCCGGTTAGCAATGGGCTTACGCCATACCTGGGACTAAAACATATTTGGCGTAAGGAGCCATAGGCTTTCGAAAATACTATTTGATGTGATTTACTTAGTTTTTCTTTCTCGAACCATTGAAAAGCATCTTTAATAGGTACTGCTTTAACAACCTCACACTGTACCTTAGATCGGTCTAGTATCAAGACCGTAGAAATGAATCTGGTAATCAGAACAACTGCCAAGATAATCTGAGCTTCGTGTTAAAACCAAATTAATAAAATGGTTTTGGGAGAAACTATGGACAGTGAGCAAGACTTATGAAAACGCTAAGCAAAGTTTTACCTCTCAAATTACCCTACATCTTTTGCAGAATGACGGTAATGTAAATAATGTATTTCCATTTAGAAGTAATTTTTAAATCTAGTATAATTCTTCTGTTTACAGTACCTACCTATTAAAATAAAATCTATATGCAATGCATGATACATGATTGATGCATGATTCTACATGTATCCTAAGAACTTGAAGTCTGTGAGACATTCAACGGCAAAAAATGACTGTTAAAGAATTTTAAATGGGTGAAATTGATTTTGGTACACTTTCTGTAGTTGCATTTTTTTTTCTGTTTTGCTATTTAGAAGTACACTTTTTTGGTAGCGTAACTCAGTCCAGACAGTAAAATGTTGCACACAAAACGTTTGCAGATAAATCGTCCAACACTTGTATGAAGTGAAGTGTCGAGGTTGGTAGGCCCACGGGCTGCGAACCCTATTTTTTAAGCCTAGTAAGTTATCAAATTATTTCTGCCGCTCTGGCGGAAGGGACACTGGCCCGGTAGGGCCAGTGCCTACCAGGGTTGTGGAATTTGTTTGAAAGAGTTACTGCGACCTTGGAACGCAAAGGGCATCAGGAGAAACACGGATGGGTTTTAGTCAGTGAGACACTCCCTTGCGCTCCGCCCAGAGCGGAGGAAGTCATTTGATTATTTCCCATCCTTAACCCATTTAGATTAAGTAAAATAATTGAGGGTAGTGGTCCAATTTTTAAGTTATGGTTGTCTTTTTTCACTTATTTTAATAGTAGATAGATAGTGCTACAAAATCATAGCCATTTAAATGGGTAAATCCAGTAGTCTAACCATTTATAAGTACAGGTAGGTACACCTTTTCCCTTTTTTTGGGTTTGCGTGGGACTTTTTTGTCTTATAAGTAGGTGTGGTTTGTATGATTTACATATTTACGTTTAAAATAAAGCCTACTCAACCGTCTTGCGACTTATATCTGCAAAGAAATCGTTCTTGGAAAAGTACCTATTTGAGTACAACGGACGTATTCATACAACAATAGCACTTTTTGCCAGGTTTCTGTAATAATGAGTCCGAACTGTTTTAACATTTCCTATCATTACAATGACCTAGAGGAAGCAGTTCATGCCTGTCTAAAACATACTGACAGGGTCGGTGAGTACGACTTGGCAGTCACACCACCAGAACCGAGCGATAAAGAAAGTACCGAAGATAACCTTATTTGCCGCATCTTTGCTACGGGATGTGCCTGGTAATATAGAGGGGACGACACGATAACAACAGCAGCGATGATAAGCCAGATCCGCTAGTGCAGCGTAACTGTTCTCCAAAATATTCTTCTACAACCGAAGATAAAACTAATGTGCTAGACAGACAGAAACTGGTAAAAGAACGGCTTGGAGATCTTCACAAACATTTGGAAGATTTTTCGATGAAAAAGTAGGTGTTGAATTTATATCAAGGGCCATGCCACCACAAATATTTCGGGATGTACGGGTAAAGAAGTAGTGGTGGGTCTGATTTACCTACATGGTATGATATGGCTCTTGCAAAGTCACAGCCGTTGCATGGAGCAACTATTGTTGAGCTGTTCCGTAGCAAGATGCCATTTCCGCAGAAAAATCTTACATATTGTGCGACCTTCGTCTTCGTTGATCTCAGATTTGCCTCAAGATGGAGCAGGACGCTATTCACAAAAGCTATAAAATCCATGAATATGCATTTTATGTAACGCAAGAGTACGCTGGTAATGTAAAAAGTGCCTAAAACAATGTTTGTGGAAAATCATGTTTTGAAAATGTTCACCTGTAATACGCCGTTGTACCCAATTGTGTTCAGCCCCCTTCAAAGAAGTCTACTTGTTATTATTATTTATTTGGTTTATAAACAACCATAAAATAAACGTTTCGTAAAAATGTAGCTATCCTTTTCATTGTAGAAAGAATAATTCAATTCGCGTAATAATATACAGCCATGTGTTGGCCCAACATTTAAAGACTATTTTGACAAAATTAATTTTGAAGAGTCAAACCAACAGAAATTCTTTTACAGTACGTATATTTCCCGCTCTACTCGTTCCCACACCTATTCGTTTTCTTTCTTTCGATGAATAGTTTTGACTTCAATGCTGTTTTATTTGTGACTATGTATAGACATAATTTTTTAAATAATAAAAGATTTGGAAAAATAAGCTAGTTAAATGTTAGGCATTAAGTCCGCCTTTGTACAGTGTATTTTTTACATTTGTGCATAAAGTTTTAATAAATAAATAAATGTTATGGTATAAAAATGCCTACTTCTGTTTTATTATTGTTTGGAAGTCCACTATCATTCAAAGATAAAATAAAAAAAACGCAAAAAGTAAAACACTTATTGGGGACCGAACTCAAGCCCAACGACTCAGAAGGCGGTTGTCGAACCATTAGACCACATGCTTCGATAGAAAGTGTTCTAAAATAGCCGTTCTAGTTTGCCATGATTTACTGTTTAGCTCCTTGAAGGTATAGCGTGATAATAAATATTTCAGCAGTTCAATCCTCAGCTATCTAAAGCATTCTTATATTGTTTCTCGTCTTTTTACAAAAACCCGTCGTAATCTGTAGGAAAATACAATATAATGCAACATTACTCATCCCCTAAAGCAGATAGCGTGATAGTTTATAGCCTACGGCAAAATTTGGCCCATGTGGAATATATATACTAAAATTTAACAGAATCTGTCCGGCAGTATTTGCGTGATGCGTTCACAAACAAACAGACAAACAGACAAAAATTTTAAAAAATATATTTTCGGCATTAGAATCTTTCCCCGACCTCGTTGCAATCACGCTTTTCCAAAAATATTAAATGTACAGTTTTGACATCGCTACGATTTTATTATATGTATAGATGGAGTCTGTAATATATGAGAATTCCACATTCTCGTGTCTCAGTAAATTCTAAATTTTCTTCTAGTGTGAGTAGCGTGAAATTAATACTGGCTGAAGCGACCAGATCTGTCGCAATGTATTTTGTATGTATTTTCTCTCCCCGTCTAAATATGGTCTCATACAAGGTTACTTTGAAAGGGTATTTTTAAACGCGAATAATCTCATCCTACTACTATTATAAAGGCGAAAGTTTGTATGTATGGATGTATGGATGTTTGTTACTATTTCACGCTTAAACGGCTGAATGGATCTGGATGAAATTTGGCACAAAGATAGATTATAGTCTGGAATAACACATAGGCTACTTTTTATCCCGGGAAAATGTACGGTACCCGTAGGATAACACATCAACTGTGACGCGGACGAAGTCGCGGGCAGAAGCTAGTAGGATTATATTACTAACAATATAAACAACAACTTTTGTTTTATCACTTTTTACAAAACATAATTAGCAAAATAGACTTTTTTTATTATTACAGACTTCTTATCGGTGGGGCAATAATACCATTCTACCTTTTAGAAACGATCGCAATCTCAAAAAACAAGAACAAAAATCTAAAATGTCAAAAACCAAAAACCATTAATAAATAATAAATCTATCTGTCAAAAATGTCTCTAATTTAACTCCATTTTATGACATTTATTGTCGGTCAGATGAGATTGCGACTAGATTTTTAACGTTTTTAGATGAGATCACGATTGAGGGGCAGGTGTTCCTCTGGGTTTGCACCATGTTGGGTGGTGGTGAGTGGTGTTCCTTCCACAACCTTCCACTCAGCGTAGATGGCCTCTATTTTATCTACAATTGAGTTCTAATTAAATTACATTACATCATACATACCATTACGCCTGTATTCCCCGAAGGGTTAGGCAGAGATGTATCAATGTACACCCACAGTTCGCCGGTATGTTAAGGTCTCATGTAATAGGGGGCGAGCCTATTGCTATTAACCGAGCACAAATCAAAACAAATTAATATGACTTTGAAATCACCACGTGATGAACGCTTTTGCTTTCTCTGTATGAAAAAGGTCCAACCCTGCAGTAGAAAAATAACAGACCAGTATTACAATTAATATTAAAAATTAATATTCCAACCGCAAACACAAATAAATCAACCGTGAAAACACTCAAATAAATCTTAAATTCTTTCCCATTTCCACTTTCCTAATTAACCTCATTGGATGTGACCTTCGGAATAAAACTGACCCAGAAACATAAGACGAGGAAAGAATTGTTTTATACGAACCCAATGGAGGAGGTCGTATACGTGATCCCAATACTAAACGGTAGGTCGTTCTATCGGGGAATAGACCTCAATAGACCTCTATTTTCCAATAATAAATTGGTTGTATCAGGACTAGATCTGAGTTTAAGTAACCGTTATATAGAGGGCAGAAGGGTCTAAATGTTATGGGCTTACGTTTTTAAATAAATCGCTTCTATTTGTCTCTTGGGTAACGTTTAAGGTGACAAATGGTGTGTTTGTGTGGAGGTTGGCAGCTGTTTCCATGTTTTTGTTAATAATTAATCACTTTGGTTAATTTTTGTTGTGTTGTGGGCCCTGTGGTTAGAAGCGCGACTGTTGAGTTGAGAGTTTTTGGTTTGATTCTCGGGTTGAGCAATGTGTTGTTAGGTTCTTCTATTAGGATTTTTTCAGTAACAGACCGAAGTTTGAATGATTTCGGTGTGATACTCCCGTGACGTACATCAATTTTATTTGAGCTTACTCTCTGTCCTGTGTCGACTTGTCTTCACGCAGAAATTTTTGAATATCAGCCGTATTCCGGATTAATGTCCAGTTACAGTCCAGGTTCACTCCTCCTACAAAGGACTCTGGTCAAATTTGGGTCAAATATACACCTCTACCTACCCCTAAGGACACAATAAGCGTGATGATAAGTAACATTGCAGCTTTGCTAACTGACCGAAGTTCCAATAACCAACATTTAATGGATAATATTGCGCTATAAATACTAAAATAATGTGCAAATGAACTAAATATTAAACCGGCATTTTAATGAGTAATAATGCTTTTGTTTAGAACGTCGAGTGAACCGGTTAATTAGCTCACATTTTGTATATTCATTGGAACAAGCAACCTTAATTTCGGCATTATGTAGTAATGTATTTACCGAATGGGTAAATTCAATACGGGTTGATACATGGTTATAATTTATCATTTTGTATACCGAATTATATTCTGTGCATGAATTTCGCGGAATTATTAATTAATCATTAATATTCATTTATTGTTTCCTAAGTTTCTCATGGTGAGGGAAAACATTGTGAGGAAGCCTGAACTTATAATTACTGAAGTCGCCATAATTTTACCTTGAGCAAGCATTGTGATCAATGTTCGTGGCTACTCTTTTAAAGAAGAGACTTGTCCTAAAGTGAGACAATAGCTAGTAGTATGGCTAGTATTATAAATATAACTGCCTCGATGGCCTAGTGGTCCTAAGCGCGACTGCTACGCTAGAGGTCTTAAGTTCGATTCCCAGGTCAAGCAAAAATTGTTATTGGGTTTTTCTATGAATTTCTCAGTAGCTGCTCAGAGTTTGGATTTGTGCCCGGTTAATGGCAACAGGCTCACTCTCTATTACATGGTACCTAAAAACATACCGGCGAACTGTGGGTGTCATTGGTACACCTCTGCCTAACCCTTCGGGGAATACAGGCGTGATGGTATGTATGTCTGTATTATAAATATTTGAATACTAGCTTCTGTCTTAAGTCTTCAGTCTTGTTTATGCTGAAACCCAATTATCCTATATGTTAAACTAGATTAACATCTATGTGTGCCGAATTTCAGCTAATTCCGTTCACCCGTATAAGCATGAAAGTGTAACACATCTATTCATCCAACCCCACAAACTTTCACATTAATAATACTATATTATAATCATAGTTAATTAATCTCATTCAATAAGCGTACCATGTTTTCTCGATGGGAATTCCAATTCCCCATCCGCCGTGACCGTAATGAATACACAATTTCTTGCTCGTAACGAGTTTAGGCATTAGCATCCAGGTGGAAATTAGTTACCATACCGAGCCATCATTAATCTATCTGCCAGGCGACAGTGGGCCGAAGATAGTGCCCTGTGGAACCCCGTGAGTTGGATCATTATTCAATTTGGAAAAATGGGAATGTTGGCAGCTTTCTAGGTATATGTGTCATTAATAGCAATGCGGATGAATTGTTTGATGTCCTATGAGATATTTTCCTCCTTTTTATTCTACATGTAGGTGTTTGTATTGTTCTTAGTCTGATGTAACCTTTTGTAATATTTTATTGATTTTAAAAGTATATTCGTGGAGTTTCTTGCTCGTTCTTCTCTATAGGAACGTACTGTTTTAAACGAATGACTAGCTTCAACTTTTTGACTGATTCTTTGACATTTCAAAAGTGCTCGTAAATGTTTCAGTTGAAATCAATGATTTGGTTTGCTTTACGTAATAATCCAATTATTATAAGTTGATGATTACACGATATATTCATAACTAAATTGACCACCGTTTACATCATCAAATAACAGTATTTTTTAACGACTTAGGAAATTAAAGCAATATACGTATCTTGTTGAAATGTTTGTAACCTTATAATTATCTGCGAAATTTTAACAGGACTCGCTGATTCTTTATCTTTTAGTTAATTCTCTCTACTCTAGGGCATTTAATTAACACAGACATGTTATTCTTTAATCAAACACGGTAATTCCCTACGGCCCCACTTTTCTTTCATTTTTGCACCGAGGAGAAATTATTCAATTTCGGTACCGAGATGAACAATATACGTGATTGAAATAATTGAAGATTATTCATTGCTTATTGGGTCTGTTATTTTATCTATTAAAGAGAGAGAAAAAAATAGTTTTGTTTGTAATGGATAAACACACAAAATATGTAGTTAACCTATATTGTGAAATATTTTTTTAAATAATTTCAATAAATATTTCACCTATGGAAAGCTACAGCAAGATAGATAGCCTACATTTTATTCCAAAAAAAAAATGGGCCTGAGAAAGGTTGTAGTGTGGAAATAACACATAGGATACTCTTTATCCCGAAAAATGTACGGTTAGATATCAAATTTATCGCGGACGAAGTCGCGGCCAGAAGCTAGTTATATTATATTTATACGCTAAATCACGTCGCGTACCAGACTATCAGGTCTGTTCTAATTTAAAAACAAAGTTTATCTCATAGCAATAAAATAATCAAATAAGGTACGTCATGGCTGTGCCAGACAGTCTCTACAGTACCTACCAATACTACTTACGTAAAAGATAAGGCAATTAATCCAAACTCCCTCTTCCATCTATCATCTGACCTCATAAACCGAGATCCTAAAACACCCATAAAAGAATCACCCCCTCAATAAAATGTTAATACAGTCCCCTTTGATTAAGGTTCACGCTCTCCAGATATTACCGGTATAAACTGGTATTTACCAATTCGAGCCGGTATTTTCCAGGTGATTGGGAATGCCGTCTCTTTTATATCGAGTATGTGGGAGGGAGACAATGGTACGGGGAAAAGGCAGCCGACCGATAAGTGCCGTATTAATTGCCGACGATATGAAATTACTGGTATTCAGAAAGGGTCGAGCTTGTTATTTATTTACAGGTTTCGTTTTGGGGTTGGTTGTAAAGTGGGGCTATATATTAATGTGGTGGGATATAAGTATAGTCAGCAAAATAAGGTAAGTAACCAGTTTCGTCATAATAGTTGAAGGTAATTTTTTAATCGATGAGTGTTACTGAATGGGATTTTATTTAACTATCTGCCTAGCTTTTTCCCAACTATGTTTTAGTTGGCTTCCAGTCTAACCGGATGCAGCTGAATACCAGTGTTTTATATGGAGCGACTGCCTTTCTGACCTCCACAACCCAGTGTAGGGACACAATACCTCTTGGTAAGACTAATCGTCAGACTTACTGACTTCTGACTATCCGTAACGACGGTCAAAGATCTACGAATGAAAATATATTTAAATAATAGAAAACAAATAGTTCTTTGTTTATTCATCATGTCGTGATTATGATGAAAATTGTTTTACCTATTAGAAAGCCATGCTATTTGTGAGTATCAATTGCTGTATAACATCACGCCTGCAACACGCCGGAGCAGAGCAGTAATCAAAGATATAACTTAAACCGGGTAAAATAAGCCACACATAGTTTAAAATACATTTGAATCCATCAGTTTCTAAAAAACTTCAGCTATATCTAACGACCCTGGTTACTTATGAAAGGATTAAGTTTAAGGCTTGTTACGTGATAAAAGTTTTTTTTTTATTTCATACACATTATAGAGTAACATAAGTAATAGAAAAGGAGATCCCTTTTTAAGCAAGGTAGTGCAGCTGTTGTTACTTAGAGATAGACTTATCTCTAAAGACAAGTAATACCTACTATCTCCTTTTGTTGACTGTACCGTATTGTCCTGTATAATTACGGTATTTGCACAACTCTAGGGGGTCATTTTACAGTTACAATCTGTTCAAAATGCTTTAAATCCCATACATTTTTGACATTGATTGTCGCTGAGATGAGATTGGGTCCGGATTTACGTTTTTACGTAGTACTACGACGGTTAATGTCAAAATCTTTTCGCAAATTTAACGCATAACATACCATCGTGTTTATATTCCCCGAAGGGTTAGGCAGACTTGTACTAATGTACACCCACAGTTCGCCGGTATGTTTAAGTATCATGTGTTGCGAGCCTATTACCATTAACCGGGCACAAATCCTAACTCCGAGCTGCTACTGTCAATTTCATAGAAAAACCCAATAACACTGCTCGATCCGGAAATCGAATCCAAAACCTCTAGCGTAGCAGTCGCTCTTAAGACCACTAGGCTAACGAGCAGTCAGTGAAATTAAATTAATGAATGATGAAATGATGACGATTTTTTAAATTAAAATTTTGAATTCTCCTTTTTTTTAATACCATGTTGCTGTGCCCTAACAGGGTCCATAATTGTACTTTAGCTTTAAGCTTTTTGTAACATCTTTTATACACATTATGGTACGTAAATAAATGAATATGAATATGATGTGAATGATGGAATGATTAGAATGTTAATATATATACCATCATCACGCCTGTATTCCCCGAAGGGTTAGGCAGAGGCGTACCAATGTACACCCACAGTTCGCCGGTATATTTAGGTCCCATGTAATAGGGGGCGAGCCTATTGCCATTTACCGGGCACAAATCCAAACTCCGAGCTGCCACCGAGAATTTCATAGAAAAACCCAATAACACTTTTTGCTCGACCTGGGAATCGAACCCGGGAATGAATGAATGAGAATATAAATGAGAAAAAATAATATAAACGATAATGTTAATAATGTCCCAAAAAAGTTAGTAGAATTACCCCCTAATATTTATTGTTCCATTGTTCCGTAACAAATGAATGTCAGATAATTCATCATTTGTTTCGGTTGAAGTAACAGGTGATACTCGAATATTAGCTGTACCCTTCTGAACTAATAATATCATAATTTCTCATGAATATTCCTATCTATTACAGCTTGCTCGTACATCGTGAAATAATAATATATTATGTCCGGAGTACGGCGGTGGTATTATCTTGTGCCAAGCTGCAGACCAAGGAAATTGCGGTAATATTCTCTTTGGAATAATTTTTAGTGGTCTAGAAAAATACCACTAATCATAATATAGTATTATAATACCACCCTATTATTGTCTCACTGCAGGGCAAAGACCTCTTCGCATACAGAGAAGCCACGAGCATTGATCGCCACGCTTGCTCAAGGCGGATTGGTGATTTTAGACTTTTATTAATTGGGTAGATGACACCACTAACCAATAATTTCAAGAAACAACTTCACAAAAAAAACATTTAATTTTAGCACTAAAAACCCGATGATTTTTTAAATAACTATAGAAATCGATTTTTAGTTGCTTTGAAATCAATAAATAGTTAGTGAATTGAGATGACAAAAAAGTGACGTCATAGTTGAGTATTTTCATAGAAAATCTATGGGGGAATGGCGTTTTGACAGGTCATAAAAAGTACGTCAATTGATTAGTGGTGTCATCTACCCAATTGTAATTCCTGGTAAAGGTCGCGGGGAATCGCTCAATGCGGGCAGCGCAGGACTGGTCATTGTGGCTATCTTTAGGGAAGGCTAATGTCCAGCAGTGGACGTCGTTTGATTGATATGATGATGATGTTGAAGTTCAAGTTTCCACACGGTATTTGTCTTTACCGACGTCAGTCTTCTTTTTCTTAATCGTGTGAGCAGTAAGGTGTAATGACCCCACACACCTTAGTGTCAGAGTTTCTAAACCGCCTCAAGGGTCAACGTCAGTAATGCCCACGATATACTTAGAAAGTATAATATGAAATAGAAGAAGTTATATTGATTCTTGCCCGTGCTAGGTTGCGAAACCACAACCTAATGCATGAGAGGAACCACTAACCTTATTAACCACTAAACCTTAACAAAGATTTAAACCGATTATCATAATCATATTTTTAATTAAAACACTAAAATCATCCAGCCACACTTCGACTAAAAACTTGATGTCGATAAAATCTAAAGTTAAGAAATTACGAAACAAACTTTGCAAATAACTTTTATTTCTAAAAATCAAACTCCATTTTGTGTATCACTGAGAAGCTTTACGGAACCATTTCAGTGAAATTTCAGTACTACAGTGTGCTGTTGTACTAAAGATTGTTTTAGTCCAATAACATTTGAATTCAAAGTTTGCAAACTTTGTGATCGTAGCCCCCCGCTTTCAATGAAACATTAATTTTGTTTCTGTGTTATTTCAAATAGCACAGAGTCTTCGCTAAATTGTTTGTAAGTGATATTTATAATTTGTCAGTGAGATTTTCCATTAATTTTAATTGGGTAGCTCGGTTTTGATGGTGGCTCGTTTTTTAATGAGCTTTCTCGTTCTTTTGAGAATTCTGTTTTATATTTTAAATAATTGGTGTCAATAAAATCATAACAATTTTACCCATTTATTTAATAAACCTCTAGTAATGTAATATCAAATCTATACTAATATAATAAAGCTGCCCGTTGGTCTCGTGGTCGCAAGTGCGACTGCTGGTCGAGCAAAAAGTGTTATTGGGTTTTTCTATGAAATTCTCAGTAGCAGCTCGGAGTTTGGATTTGTGCCCGGTTAATGGCAATAGGCTCGCCCCCTATTACATGGGACCTAAATATACCGGCGAACTGTGGGTGTACATTGGTACACCTCTGCCTAACCCTTCGGGGAATACAGGCGTGATGGTATATAATATATATAATAAAGCTGAAGTTGTTCTATTTGTTTGCTGTACATTATCAACAAAATATCTTCATCTCATTTTACAACATGAAAGCGAAAAGTCATTTTATCACTGACTAAACACAAAACCTCGAAAACTTATACAAAGTACAATATTATAAAGCTGAAGAGTTTGTTTGTTTGTATGTACAAATTTGCTAATCACCAAAACGACTGATCCGACTCTGAAAATTATTTCGCTTTTAATACGTTATATTATCCTTGAGTGCTGCAGGCTATATTTTATTATTAATTAGCTTATGCCGCGACTTCGTTTGCGTAATCAGAAAATCAGGGGTTTTTATTTTTGCGCGGAACCCTAATTATACAAAAAAAAAAGTTAGAAAGTCCTATCAAAATCAGTCAAGCCGTTTTTGAGATTAGCTGGAACAAACAGACAGACAGATAAATAATTTAAAAATATTTTTTGATGTAAGTATATTATACTTACTTTCATATGCATTAAATGAAAAGCTGGTAATTTAAAATTACAAACATACACTTCAATTTTATTTATATGTAAATATTTAGATAGATAAAAAAAATAGAGATCCAAAAAACAATTACAAAATCTAATTAAAATACAAACTTTTAAACTAAAACAATATTAATTCTTCTGCTGTAATAAACAGACATAAAGCAAGTTAAAAAGTTGATATCATTAAGAGTAATGGATGGAGTTTATAAGGAAATTACAGCGTATGTCAGAAACGAGGATCGATCTCAATTAATATCTACGGAAGATCGATGGATGTACTCGCGGGAAATGAACAAGGAAAAAATATAATATGAGAGCTGAAACTACAGATTTTCAATCCGTTTTAACTATTTTAAACAGACATATAGTGTTATTGGGTTTTTCTATGAAATACGCAGTAGCAGCTCGGAGTTTGGATTTGTGCCCGGTTAATGGCAATAGGCGCCCCCTATTACATGGGACCTAAATATACCGGCGAACTGTGGGTGTACATTGGTACACCTCTGACTAACCCTTCGGGGAATACAGGCGTGATGGTGATGGTATATAGGATATGTAGGTTTAAATTGAGCAATTACTGAAAATTCAATATCGAGGGCAGATGTTTGGATCATCATATCAACCGCGGGACGCCCACTGCTGGACATAGATCTCCCCCATAGCTGGTACTACGAATTTCATCGGAAACCTAATAACACTTTGCTCGGTTTTTACCTAGGAATGGGGCAACACAGACTAGCAAAAACATATACATACCATCACGCTTATATTCCCTAAATTAATACATTATTTTTTTTGTTTATTGAGATAACACTAATACAAAGTGTATTAGGGTTTTCTCAACCTGGAAATTGAACCCAATACCTCTAGCGTAGAAGTCGCGCTTAGGACCACTAGGCTAGTGAGGCAGACCTTCAAAACAATCACGCAAAAGGCCCGGCGACTCTTGGTTTTCAGTCCATTTCCCTTCCCTCTTCACAATTTTTACGGCTAAAATAAAGTCTATTCTTCTATGCATTTATCCGCTTACGCCAAGTTTTTTGGCAACCCGAATAAAAATGTAAACTAGTGGTGTGCCCAGTAAATATTAGTTTTGTACCCACATGTAAATGTTCGACAGTGGGAATTTCGGCTCTCGAAATTCAAGGGTTGTACGTTCGTTGTTGATTTTAGAATGTTGGTGAATTTTTTTGACGTAGAACTGTTCAAACTACACTTGCTGTCAAGTGGTACAACACTGGAGTTTTCACAAGCGAACGTACAAAATAGTGGTGCGAATTTTTTTGTTGATTTTTCAAAATATTCGGGCAAATTCCTTAAATCTAAAAAAATATATACCTGGGTACGTTTTAGAATTTTTTCATGTGAAACTTAAAATGAATGTATTTACAGCTTTTGGAATTAAAGAAAGAATATTTTATTTGCTGATGTTAATATTTAAATAATAAATAATAAATAAATATCTTGGGACAACTCACATACGGCTATCTGATCCCAAGCTAAGCAGAGCTTGTGTTATGGTAACCAGACAACTGATATACATACTTATATAATTTATAAATACATACATATTATAGATAAATCACACCCAGACACAGAACAAACAATCATGCTCATCACACATAGTTTGTCCTGGGTGGGAATCGAACCCACGACCTCCGGCTTAGCAGTCAGGGCCGCTAACCACTAGACCAACAGGCCCGTCAAGTTAGGTTAATAGACACGAAACATGATTATAAATTGACTAGCTTACTGCCCGCGTCTCCGTCCGCGTGGAAGACAAGTTTATTATAAAACATATCTTACACTCGGCACTAGTATAGTGTAGCTTTTTTATGAGTAAGAGAGTTTTTGTAATCAGACCATCCAGAGATTACCTCTTTATAATCAAAGAAAAATATACAAAAATTATTTAGCCCTTAATTAACCCACAGTAATGTTAACGTCCAGCTGTGGACGTGCTGCGGCTGATATGATGATGATAATGAATGTTAACAAACGACCAGTACCTTCTATTTAAAGTAATCATTGATATTGTAAAACAACACAAAAAGCTAAAACCATTAACGTCCTTAAAGAACCTAATCCGTACTTAATATTATAAATGCGAAAGTAACTCTGTCTGTCTGTCTCTTCTTCACGTCTAAACCACTGAACCGATTATAATGAAATTTGGTACAGATATAGTCTGGGACCCGAGAAAGGACATAGGATAGTTTTCATCCCGGAAATCCCCCGGGAACGGGAACTATTAATCCACGCGGACGAAGTCGCGGGCAAAAGCTAATAAACCAATCAAACATAAAAAAAAACTGAAACAGCAATTAAAGAAAATTAAACTTTAAACCTTGGGCACTTAAACTCAAATTCTTTGTAAACTTCCCTTTTACAATTGTAACGTCTTCAAAGAATTCAGAATCAGCTGGTATTTCCCACCGTCGTTTTAGTTCTGAGTGAGGCAAAGGAAGTAGGTTACAGTCGTGTCGGCGTCGACCTGACATCGTCTAATGCGCTTACTGAAAGTCATTCAACTGAAGAGTGTTCAAGTGTTACAGAATTTGACTGTATTGCACATGAGTGAGTTGAACGTGGATTGTTCGTTTTAGTTGGTGTAGAAGTTTTAATTTTAATGTTATGAGAATAAGAATTAAAACTAGAATGCTTTTTTTTGTAAAATAGATGGATTTATAGTAGTGTTACAAAAATTAGTAAGTGTTGTATGTCTTGCTTTTTAGAATACAAAGTTTATCGATCCTCTACTTTTTAGCCGTACAAAATAGTCTTTTCGTGTAAAAATCTCTTCCACACGAAAAGCTGAGTATCTACTCAGCTCCATTATTAAGACTAATAGAAGATAAAAGGCAGGACGTCCGCCGCCAGTTGGAAGCGGCCTGCATTCAATATTCTACGAATCATTCCTTTTATTTATTAAAATATTAATTATTTTTTTATTCCTATAAATAAATCTAGTCGCTGTCATGAGACAGACGACATGTCACGTGACGTCTTGTCAGTGACAAATGATGTCACAATATGCGACATTTCTGACAGATTAAAACTAAGATTAGATTGCTTATCGTTTCTAAAAGTTCCAAGAATTGAACCTGATCTTAGGAAACAATCTAGACCGTCATACATTTTGGGTACCTATCTATTGTAGTAAGTTTTTAAGCAACAGTAAGATGTGTTATTAATTAGGGTTACCCACCTAAAGCCTAACTTGTATTACCCGAAGCTGATTATGTAGTAAACTTTAACTATTAGAAACAAGGATTATTAGTTCATTAATTATTATGTGGGTTAATAAGCTTCCAAGACACGAGGAAGGATCAAAAATTTGCCGTATCATGTCATCAAAGTATTAAGGATGTTATACCAAATACACCTTGCTTAGACCCCACAATTTTAATCCCAACATCTTAATTAATTAATTTTAATCTCCACCGACATTGCTGCTTACGACACCCTGGGGATTTGGACAATCTTCTCCATGGGAAGTAGCGTACCCCGAACAACAAACGTGGCTTAAAATATTTAAGCCATCTTATTTTCCTCGGTAATTTCATCTACTACGATATTAAGTTTTTCAACTAAAAGAATTGTGGGAAGACTAAAGGCTTCCTTGCTTTTAAATTTATTATCAAATGAAAATTCTGTTGCAAGTTCTAGAGTGCATATGACGTCATAAACATTTAACATGACGTGCTCTCTCGGAGTGACGAATATACTGCATACAACGGTTTTGAAGAGGGTTTGGAGTTAGCGATTTTATGAGTTAGAGCGGGAGCGATTATAGAAATTATTTTATTAAAGTCTTATTATTTTTATATTCTGTTAGGTTAAAACTTTTACTGCAGTACTTTTGGTGTCACTATTCTTCATGATGAGAACCTCGTGAATGCTCAAAAGGAAAAGATCAAGATTTCGTTCACGACATTTTCAGCGTGTGGAATATGGAGTCAACAATTATTTTGCTTCAAGTATTGTAATATTGGTATCAATTTTACTTTTTTAATGCGAAAAATTGCATGGATGATTTTTTGTTACCAGAACGACTTAACGGAGATCCGTTAAGTCGTTCCACTAAGACTATTATCTGATCTAATCTGCTCATCATCTGCTTAGCCTTTTTCCCAACTATGTTGGGGTCGGCTTCCAGTCAACCGGATGCAGCTGAATACCAATGTTTTACATGGAGCGACTGCCTATCTGACCTCCACAACCCAGTAACTGGGCAACACGATACCTCATGGTTAGACTGGTTGTCAGACTTCTTGGAATCGAATTAAATCTTCTTGGAAACGAATGACAGCCGGGACCAACAGCTTTTACGTGCTTTCCGAGGCACGGAGGAAACTCGCTATGGTCAATGGTCACCCATCCACAGACCAACCTCGACAAGCGTGGCTTAACCCGGAAGATCGGTCTATGCGGCTGTAATTATTTAGCCACGAGCTCCTCCTATCTGATCTAATCTGCTATAATCATTAAAATAGCACTTTTTATTACGTAAAAATGTACAATTCCCGTGGGGACTCAAGACGAAGTTGCGGGTAGACAGAAGTTATTTATAAAAGCAAACAAAAATATCCGCCTAAAAAAAATTCACAATTCAATTTACAGCTGTGTTAAGATACTAATAATTCATATACCCATTTAGCCAGCATTCGTTTGTCAACTTCACCAACATTTGGTTCGCCAACTCAACCTCGCAAGATACATAGCGCATGACATAATAAACATCTTATTTGAGGAGCACTCGCCCGGAATAACTGAAACATACCCTTGGGTAGTATGTGACGTTCTGAATATGCTTGTGAGACAGCTATTTCTAGAGTTTAGCAAATTCCGAGTAACGTTTGAACAAACGTTTGTATGTATACAGATTGAATTTTCATTCACCTGCTATCTTTGAGGGGGTGAAATTATATTTAAAGTACCTACAAAGTTGTTTGGTAAAAAAAGTTAGAAAACCTTAACCGTCAAAATCGCGGGTTCGCAGGTACGGTCCTCAACAAAAAACGCAATGATTAAAAGAAAATGTTTAACATGCCTATTGACATAAATGTAGCAGATTCAATATTTTTTTCTTGTGACATTCAATAGAACCTTTTAATGTTCTAATTGAAATAAATGTTGTACTTTAATGTTAACTGCCTCGTTGGCCTAGTGGTCCTAAGCATGACTGCTAGGCACGCTAGAGGTCCTGGGTTCGATTCCCAGGTCGAGCAAAAAGTGTTATTGGGTTTTTCTATGAAATTCTCAGTAGCAGCTCGGAGTTTGGTTTTGTGCCCAGTTAATGGCAATAGGCTCGCGTCCTATTACATGGGACCTAAATATACCGGCGAACTGTGGCTGTACATTGGTACACCTCTGCCTAATTCTTGAGGAAATACGGGCGTGATGATGTTTCTACTTTTATACATACAATAAATGTAGAAAACACACTTGATGTCGATTATTAAAAAAAACAATAAGAAAACTTTCTACAACACATAATTTGAATCAATCAACGCACAACCCCAAAGAGAGACATTCTCATTCAATTCAATTCTCAATGAAAAACCTACTCACCTTCAATAAAAGTCCAAATAAATTAATCCAAGGTAATGCAAACAACAATACGAGGTGCCCAAACCGTCCAGATTAGTTTCAGGGCAATAATTGATGGCATTTGTTTGCGGGAACCTCAGAACGTCTATTCAATTTCGTTACGCACCGATTACTGCCATTGTATCGGTTGGGGAAAGAAAGATGGAGGTACGTGCGAACTCAATGGCACCACCAATCCGTCTGACCGTAAATAGTTAGGAAAAAGTAAACAGCGTGTATATTTTTTTCTTAAAGAAAAAGTTATTCGAACAGGTTAAGATTTTTGGACCCGAAAGGTCATGAAAAGGTTCCTTTTTCAAATGAGCCCAACAAATCATTTGAAAAAAGAATGTTTGGTGAGAAAATAATAAAATCTTTATGTGTTTGCGGTTTTTTTACTTTTATTTTGGGACCCAAGAAAGATGTTAGGATTGGTTTAAATGGAAGAGATTAATGTATTGAATCAATGTACCTGTACAACTTATTGTACAATTTTTTTTTAAAGGAATGTATATGGCATAATGTGGCATCTTTTTTTAAAGATTTAATATGGAGTTTCTTTCACATTCTTCTCAATACGAAACTACTATTTGCAATGGGCAACTAGACTTTTTAATATCATTATTTTTCTTTCTTGTAAATCACGTTCAAAAGTGCCTTCTAGTGGCCTAATTAAAATAAAAGATGACTGAGTAAAGTTGCCTGTACTAAAAGATTGATTTTTTTTTTCAGTTCAAAGGTTCAAAAGTCTCTTCCGTAGCTTGCCAGTCTTTTCTGTGTGTGTGTGTGCCCTCTTTGGCCAATATCCCAGGAACGTGTCCAAAACTCAACTTAAATTCTTTTTCTTTTTGTTATTAGGTTGGCAGCACTACTAAATGGTACTAAAGAGATTGTATGCAAAGCTCTAGTGCTCGGTTTCAATACACTTGCTTTGTGGGAAGTGTATTGAAACTGAATACTAGCGTCATTACATTTTATACTAGAGTCTCTTTCCAGTTATTTTGAACTAGGTTATATTCGTGACTTCGTCTGTGAAACTGCCTCGTTAGCCTAGTGGTCCCAAGCGCGACTGCTATGTTACAGGTCTTCGGTTCGATTCTCAGGTCGAGCAAAAAAGTGTTATTTGGTTTTTCCATGAAATTCTCAGTAGCAGCTCGGAGTTTGGATTTGTGCCCGGTGAATGGCAATAGGCTCGCTCCCTATTACATGGGACCTAAAAATATACCGGCACACTGTGGGTGTACTTTGGTACACCTCTGCCTAACCGTTAAAACCCTAGTGTCACAGTTTTTAAACCGCTCAAGGGCCTCTGACATGGTTACCGATGCCAGTGATGTCCAAGATAAACTTAGAAAGTACATATGAATAAGAAAATTTTATTAGAAAAAGAAACAAGCATTCACTTCAATTATATTTAATTGTATTATTGTACAGATCTCCAAATAAAATCCTCTTTAAATTCTGAGTAAACTGAACAAGGAAAATCTTCACCGTTAAACGTAACACAATTTATCGAAATGCCGTTGTTCATCACCAAATCTAAGGTCTTAACAAATTCAGTTAAGTTAATAAATTACTGTTCGTGTTGCCAGTGGTAATCGCAGACGAACGAGAAGAATATCTTTATCAAAATTTACTGAATAACGTACTTTTTTGCTCGGAAAATTAGGTTGATTTTTAAATGACTGATATCGTTCGAAAATATCATAAAACAATTCTAACTGGTAATGGAAATTGAACTTTGTGCCACCAAGTTAAGGTTTGTAACCCCATAAGTCGTCGATTTTAAATTTAAATTGGATGTTAAGGTCAAGCTTTGCAGTATTATTTCAGGATCGTTATTTCAATCAAAAGCTCTTTTATTTTTTGATAAGCAAGCAACAGGCTGTTCTGCATAAGCTTTTATAATTATCATTTGAGCTTAGTCCTGCCAGAATTAGCCATCCCACAATCTCAGTATTTAAGTTAATTACGTCAAACTAATTCAATATGCCAAATGGATTATAATGTAACATAATCCATACCTAACAATTTAATGTAGGTACATCCCAAACTTATGGTTAAAATATATTTAAAATTAATCAGTGTTAAGTATATCCAAAATCATTCCAAATATTTTTAACAAGCATTATGCCAGTCTTGACACTTCCGGGGCTGCGGGTTGTTCGAAAGAGATACCACGCCCCCGGAACGCAAAGGGCACATGAAGGAACATAGATGGGTTTTAGTCAGTAAAAGTCTGACACTCCCTCCCGTCCCGCCCAGGGCGGGGGAAGTTATTTGATGATTTCCCATCTATCAAAAATAAAATAAAAAGTCTTGACACTTTAATTTTATTTATAAAGGTATTTGAACAAAAAAAAACAGCCATGTTTTGGTTCGTTTTTTAAAAACTAACCCTATTTTACTATTGTAAGCATATTCAACAGTAAAAACTTTGTCTTATCTTGAGTTCTTCACTCAAATAATTTTATTATTTTTCTCAAGTTGCTTTCCGTGGTTTTAAATTAAAACCACTGTCGTCGACCTTCTTATCTTTATAAACAAAATTACTTGCAATTAGCCCTGTGGCTCTTAATTAGCGAAATTTCGTTTATTTGCTTTACTTTTGTTTACTTCCTTTTTCATGTTTGTTAAAATTCCCAAAAATGTAATCGCCTTTAAAAAAATACTCCTCGTATAAAAAAATATACCATCACGCCTGTATTCCCCGAAGGGTTAGGCAGAGGTGTACCAATGTACACCCACAGTTCACCGGTATATTTAGGTCCCATGTAATAGGGGGCGAGCCTATTGCCATTAACCGGGCACAAATCCAAACTCTGAGCTGCTACTGAGAATTTCATAGAAAAACCCAATAACACTTTTTGCTCGACCCGGGAATCGAACCCGGGACTCCTTGCACAGCAGTCGCACTTGCGACCACCTTATTTGAGGTAATGTTTATTTACGTATAATAAAATGAAACATATTATAAAAAAATATCAAATAAAAACATTGTAATTATTTAGGATAATTTTGTTCTGTTCAATAAAAATAATTTATTGTTATTTTATTGTGTATTATATTTTTTTCTGTGTATAATTATTTTGGTGTATTTAAATCACACATAATTATAAACTCACACCTTTTTCCCATGGGGGTAGGCAGAAACCACAGAACGCCACCTGCTATGATCCTTACAAACTCCTTTGGCCTTGTCCATGTTCGTACATCTGATCATACAAGCACGCCGGTTACGAGTACTGCGCACCCGACCTTTCCGCAGAACCTCCCCAATGAGGTCAGGGTAGATTCGCCTCAAAGAGATGTTAGCAAACTTGGAAGGGGCCACTAAGGGCCGATGCCTGCCGGCGCTGCGGGTTGTTCGAAAGAGATACCGTGCCCCCGGAACGCAAAGGGCACATGAAGGAACATAGATGGGTTTTAGTCAGTAAAAGTCTGACACTAAGGGCGGGGGAAGTTATTTGATGATTTTCCAAAGGTCAGGGTAGGTCTTTTTAGGGCGTCCCCTCCCGGCATTGCCACTTACATCTGCCATATAAATTCCTTTTGTTAGTCGATTTTCACTCATCCTCTTAATATGACCGAACCATTTAAGCGTACTCTTTTCAACCACAATACAAAAAATATATATATTATATTTATTGTGACTTTGTGGTCCGCACAAAATCTTTGTAGTGGCAAGGGAGGGCACTACCACAAAACATTAACCTACTTCCATGTGCAAGTAGGCATTGCATTTGCCATGCGGTCTCAGATCAACATAGAAAGTGGTACCGCCAACATGTATGCTCAGTGTACATTGTTGAGCTCAGCGTTTCTCAACATTACCTATAAATCGCTGCTTTTGTAGCTCGGGTTTAAACTTGGACTTATGTGCCGTAGTGCGCACGTTCGTGTATGTTACCTAGATCATGGCGGGGTTTAAAAATGTCTGTCTTAAAAGAAGTTGTGAAAAGATTTCATATTAGGAGTTTAAGTTTTTTTTGCTTGTTGTTTCCGATTATTTAAAATGTCGGTGTAATTTTAGGTTAAATCGGTTACCATTTGTGAGTAAAAAAGACATTTATTTAGGTAGATATTTGCAAAATCGAGTTTCTCAAGATTAGAGTGCTGATTAAAAGTATCCACTCGTATATTAAATAAAGTAATAAATATACTCATGCACTACTTATCCGACTTCTAATCCTTTTTACTATGTTCGAGGTCGCGCACACTGCAATCTTATTTCAAACGATAACTTAGTTCAAACTAACAGAAAAGCGACACATGAGTTAAAACACGCGCAAAGACGACAAAGAAAAACACAACGTAAATGTACCAAAAAGCCAAAAAAGATGCTGTAAAAATAGCATCGCAGTACTCGCTTTTACATCGAAAGAAGCTTTTAAAAAGTTCGATAGTATATTGAATTTGGGGTACAGTCCAGTGTATGTCAACGTTATGAATCGCCGCTCTTCCAGCGTGCACAGTAAAGAAGTTCACGTGCCGTACCCGAATGGGTTCCGTCCATGTACCCGCAGTAATGGAGATTGGTTCGCCTTTTAAAACGTCAACCCGTCCGAATACGGGCGTAAAAGTTAAGAGTGTTATTTTTGTTTTTAAGTTTATTTTTAGTTTAGATTTTGGACTGGGTTGTTTAAGAATAGATTGTATTTATTTAGTGGGTGAATTTAAATAATATAATTAATATTATTTAAACATAATAGTTTTTGACCGATTTTAAATAAAATATACCATCACCATCACGCCTGTATCCCCCGAAGGGTTAGGCAGAAGTGTACCAATGTACACCCACAGTTCGCCGGTATATTTAGTCCGGTATTTTGGTCTTCCTTATAAAACGCTGCTTTATTCTTGAATACAATGTGTTTTATTTTATTTTTGTATTTTTGTACGAGCAACCGTTTATAACCCCCGACGCAGACGCTCAACTTAAACATATTAATAGGATCTTTTAATTAAGTAAAAAGGCCGATAGAAAAATTTTACTTTTTAGTAAAAAAAAATATGTGCACACTGTGTCATTATACATTATTTCTTTCTCCTTTGCACACATTGGTGTTGTGTTGGCACGCAATGCAATGCACCCAAAACTGGTGCATCCACCAGTTTTGGGTGCATTGCATTGCGTCGTTTTTATAAAAGAACAAAAATAAAAACTATGAGTACTTTACAAATCTGATGAAGAAAAATCTCAATCACGTCTTTACAACACATTGTTCTGCGTTTGTCGGTGCATTGCTTTACGCGATTTCCCCTGCGAGGAGCGCAGCAAAAAGTAATTGAAGTTGTGCAAGGAAACCACTGGTTTACAAAGTAATAATATCGTACTGTTCATATTCTCAGAATATCTCGTTAGCCTAGTGGCCCAAAGCACGACTACTACGCTAGAGGTCTTGGGTTTTATTCCCAGGTTGAGCAGTGTTATTGGGTTTGGCTGTGAAATTCTCAGTAGTAGCTCGGGAGTTAGGATTTGTGCCTGGTTAATGGTTATAGGCTCGCCCCTATTGTCGTACATGGGACAAGAAACATATGGGCGAACTGTGGGTGTACATTGGTACACCTCTGCCTTTTTTTTGGCTTTGTGAAATTATCATGGAGTGCCTCCGCCTCGGTAAAGGAGGAGGGATGTGTCGAACTCCTACCGATTAGAATCCCATGGTGTTTCTCCAACTACCATTACCCGGAGCACCTGTATCGCTCTGAGCATTCTTCCGCACGCTACACCTCTGCCTAACCCTTTGGGGAATACAGGCGTGATGGTATGTTATGTGTTATTCCCAGTAAGATGATAGCCAACGTGTAGTTAAAATTAATGTTAAGGCGCGTGGCCGTGCAAAACGCAGCGGCAGCCGTTTTTAGGGCAGTTTTTAGGAGCCCACTTCTCTATATCAAATAGAAATACCAACTAATAAAAAATACGTTAAATTTCTACACATTCTTGACTCGAAAATGGTAGATTTATTTTTAACTTTTTAGTAACATAATGCTTAATTATAGGGTCATAACGAAACTACAGAAATTAGAAATAATAATTTTTGACATGCATCTCCTCGTAAAGTGAACATTATTTTGATTTGCGACTTAAACTAATAATTAGGCAATTTAATAAAGAACATTATGCTAGTTTTATTTTTTTCAAAACACGAAAATTTGATTTTATATCGATTTTACTCTAAAATCTGAGCGTATTTCCTACGTATCTCTTGCGCCGCGTTAGTGTGCCGCCAAAGGGACGAATGCTCAAGGTTAT
Organism: Caradrina clavipalpis; assembly: GCA_932526535.1. NCBI lineage: Eukaryota > Metazoa > Arthropoda > Insecta > Lepidoptera > Noctuidae > Caradrina > Caradrina clavipalpis. Next base: position 2,783,524 of record OW052101.1, read on the forward strand.
TTGGTCAGGGTAGCGCCTTAAGGGAGTTCGCGGTACTGGGTCAGGACCACTACCGGTTCTGGTTGAACACCCTAATACTACACATGGGAATTGTGGCTTGTAAACAACCTTTAAGATTTGACCATATTTGTATGGTATAGATGACCAACATAATGATATCCGTGTATGATAACGGTTGGAAAGGACATCGCAACCAAATAAAATAAAAACATGCATATAATACAAGATTCAAAATTTCTCAAATGCCTCTGATATTTGCGCTAGTTCAACACATATACATAAACACTTATCTAATTGTGCAAGTTCAAATTCGTGCAAGTCCAAACTTGTGCAAGTGTAGGTTTGGACGTTTTGTGTCCTACATTTTTTTTAATACTATGCACTGAAAGTAGCAAACAAGCTAACGGCCCGCCTGATCTTAAGCGGTCACCGATGCCTATGGACACTTGCAACACCAGAGGCATCACTCGTGTGTTGCTGATCCCATAAAAACCTCAAAACTGCTTTCTTGAAGAACCCCATGCATAAATATTCGATACAATCTTATTATGATTACAAACATGCAGGCTATTAAACCCACTGCTGTCAAGTGCAAATAAAAATCCTACATAACATCCCGATGCAAGAATCTAGGTCAAATAACCTTAGAATGCAGTATCCTACTCCATCAAACAAAATCCTTCTTCCGCAGAACCGTTTTAAATGCAAAGACTTCTATTGTACCCGCAGTGATAAAACATAGCTATTACCCAAAGCTCTAACTATCGTAAAAATCGCTTTTTTATTTAAAAGTTTCCCATACAAAAATAACCTTTGCTTTTAACATTCAGTATAGTTCGGATATTGTACCCTTTCGGGGTCCTGTGCCCAAAGGGTCCAAATGGAGCCATACATCTTTTGATCCGTAATAAGTAGATACTTGAAATTTTTACAGTGGACCTATTGCACATTTTTCTTCAGATGAATGTACTCTCACACCGTAATGATAAAAGTACAAAAAGCATGAAAAGACAGAAAGCACGACTACACGCGATTTTCTTTTTGTAAGTATAACCTAAGGGAATATGGATTGAATACTAATTTGTATCACAATTGACTGCCCCGTTTGTCTCGTGGTCGCAAGCGCGACTGCTGAGCAAGGGGTCCCGGGTTCGATTTCCAGGTCGGGCAAAAAGTGTTAGTGGGTTTTTCCGTTAGGAATTTTTCAGTAGCAGCCCGGAGTTTGGAAGTTGGTGGTGTGACACCCCCGTGCCTCGGAAAGCACGTAAAGCCGTTGGTCCTGCGCCTGATCACTCTCTGGTCGTGTCGGATTGCCGTCCCATCGGGCTATGAGAGTTAGGGAAGAGGGAGTGCACCTATGTTTGCGCACACACTTGTGCACTATAATATCTCCTGCGTACGTGGCTAGTCTGCATTAAGGTAAGCCGCCGTGGCCGGAATCGGCCTGGAGAATTACATTACATTTACATTTGTTTCACAATGTTTAATTTTAGTTCCAACCTCGTTGATTTAATTGTTGCAAGGGACGATTAAAACTTATGATTGATTTGTGTCCGTTCGGCAAATATCTAGCACCCTGGGACTTTAATATTCTCAGGCGAAAGAGGTTGTACCAGTATTCCCATGCTTACCCTTTTAGTAAATAGTATGGTGTGATGTCAAAATCAAATAATTCTTTTGACTCTAGTCTATGTCAAAGTTGACAGAGATAAAGTCGAAGATGCAATGAGCTTTCCCAGAAGAAGATGTTGAAGACATAAATATAGAGAAGACGAAAATACAGACTCACTATAAAAGAAGTTTGGACCATTCAATTAGACCAATAAACAGCACCTTCAAACGTAATTTTCAAGAGCAAAATATTATTATAATTAAATCTAGTTACCATTTCCAAAAGATATTTTTGTATGAAGAAGAATGGATAAGAGTCTCCACACTTATCCTTTTAAGTACTAACTCTTATCTACCTTACAAGATGATAGGGTAACAACCCTATTTAATATTACCTACACTCACTTCATTTTAATGCCCCGTATAAACTCGGCTAAAGACTGCACATTTCACTCGAGCCAAAAGGTACTCTAACACCGTAATGATAAAAGCACAAAAGGCATAAAAAGGCACAAAGCATGAATACACACGTAAAATTCTGCAACACACTTACTTTCCTAGTAAAAACATTACCAACTTTCGCTCTTACGTAATAGAGTACTTTTTCCAATAAAAATCTATCTTCATGTATTAGTGCACTGTCAGATGTGACCTCATAAATATAGGCCTCTAAATAAATAAGAGTTATATGCAATATCTTTCATCGCTTTATGTACCGTATGGCCGGCCTATAAGGAAATGAATATTATTTATGAATAATAAATATAAAATATTTAGGATAAATGTAGTGTGTACTGGTTTTCCTTGAGGAAAATAAAAATGTATAGTTGATAAATGAGATTAGTATGTAGGCTTTACTTCAACTTCTTTTAATCGATACACGTTAGAAATAGACTCAAATTTTTACCTCGGATTTATAACGGATTTCTTTTGGTTGATTATTTAAAAAAACAGCTGTTCCAAAAAAAAAACATTAAACCTACAGTGTTGAAATGAATGGAACAGCTATATTATGGTAAAAGTTTGTGTCAATATGTTCCATACCGTGTAGGTGGTATAAGGTAGTGTGCTGTTATTTCTAACAATATCTCCTTCCACCTCGTAAAGATAACGCAATGTGATGTTTACAGAGCAAATTAAATATAGCTTTTTAATACATTTTCTTTGTAACTTTTTATCGCCTTTGCTTGGATTTAACATAAATCCGTGTGTCGCAGTTTTGCGATTACATTATCGTTCGGAATAAAATCGCACTGCGCACTCGCTCTTAAGCCTTTGATTTCGTTCGAAAAAAAAGAACATTTTCGAGTAGTGTAAAATCGTAAAACACGTATTTCATGCTTGTATACTTAACTGTTTTGTTGAATGTACATGTAAGGGGTATTTGCCTATTTGTTTTAGTGCTTAAGTGTACATTAAGTTGTAGGTCGCAGTGAATTGTGTGCTCGGCTGTACAAATAAAACATTTGCCATTGTAAGTACAAGAAGTGCAAACATGGCAATGGTTGTTAAAGTTTGAGGTTGTTATTTTAATGCTGCTGTAATTGAGATATTTTTAAATAATTGCTATACTATTTAAACAAAAACTATTAATTGCTTTAAAAAACTGAGCGCATTGTACAAGAAAGTTTAATAAATGTAACGTAAACTCGATCGATATTCGAGTTGAAAATACCGGTTTTCCACATAATATTTATTTAGTTTAACAGTTTTATTCATATTAATAGATAATGGTGCTTGTCGTATAACATTTTAAGCAAAATTATAATCAAGTATAAATTAATTGTAATTTTTATTTAAAGATAGATTTTAAATGCTGAAGCTTTTAAAAGCTGTTGCTAGATCTACTAATGATCGGAAAAAACTTTTTGACTTTTCATAATCACTAGTGGTTTAATCCAAACGAAAAAAAAACCCTTGCATTATTCTACAGCCAATTTAACATTTAAGTAAATAAACGTATAACTAAACCCCTTTACGACTACTTAAATAAACTTTTATTTTTATTTTTCTGCTCATTTTCAAGCACCGAGCACTTTCACTCCACGAGCGCTGCATTAAGCCTTAACTCAAAGTGAGTTAAATTAACCATTAAACTAGTTTTGATCCAGTTCAAAAAGTTTAATATAAAGCCCTTTAGGTCGGTACACTTACTATTCAAGTGGTTTTGTGCTAATAATTTCTCCTATATCGTGGGTGCGTTTGCAAACATTGAAAGTCACAAACATTAAAACTACACTTGAAAGAACTGCCTGTACAAATAAAGTCAAAATCAAAGCATTTATTTCAATTATTCCATTAAAAGGTGGCACTTTTAAATGACATTTACAAGAAAAAGCAAAAGGCATCAAGTCCGCCTTTGTACTTTTTGTTGCATAAAGTTTAAATAAATAAAGAAAAAAAAATAGTCGAATCTAGTTGCTCATTTCTAAAGGTCCTATAGAGGAGAATGGGCAAGAAACTGCATCCTACTTCCTAAAAATATTATAAATGCGAAAGTTGGTGGGGATGGATGGATGGATGTTTGTTACTCTTTCACGCTTAAGCGGCGGAACGGATCTGGATGAGGCACTGAGATAGATTGTAGTGTGGAATAACACATAGAATAATTTTTAAATTGTATGGTAAAAGGAAGTCAAAAAGTCAGAAAAGTTGTTATTATGTCTATTGTTTAACCAAGTGTACACACCGTGGCATCGATTTTATAACACAAAGCAGTCTTTTGAAGGCTTACGCGGGGTATGGGTCTATCAGACCCTTTTATTGCCCTAAGTAACTACTTCGTAGGGACTTTTATAAAATTAATCCTAACATCAAACAATATCTTTCAGGCTATAGTTTCGGTAATATGTTTATACGTTGTTTACTGTTTTAAAACTCGAAAGGGTCAATATCCTAGACTAGGGGCAAGAGCAAACAAATCTAAAAATAAAAAACAATTAGGGGCCAAAAAGTATTAATTTCATGAATTTAAAATTATGATATTTGCGTAGCTTTATGAAGAGTTACGAAAATATCATAATTTTAAATTAAATGCACCTAACTATTGTGTTAGGTGCATTCACTAATTTAAAAACCGCATGCAATCAAAGATAGCATTAATTTTGTTATTTTAACACTGCCAGGTAAATTCAACAAAATGGGAAAGTATTTATTTTTCTGGAAATATGGTATGAACTCAAAAACACTAATAATTAAACACTGATAATTATTATTTTTTAAATATCATCATCATATCAACCGCAGGACGTCCACTGCTGGACATAGGCCTCCCCTATAGATTTCCAAAAGGGCCGGACAACAATTCTTCGTAATGTGGAACTATCTAACATGGCCATCCATATAATAAAAGCCAGTAACTTATTTTCATCCAAGACATTCTATGGGGCAGCCCACAATTAATTGCATCCTTCCCCGGCTGGCCCTAAGTGAACCCTTTTCCCGTTAGTGACACCATAACGACCATCTGTTACCAAAAGCCGGTCTTGTCAGATATTCTTAGATAGATAATCAATTGTAAATGTAACTCTCCAGGCCGATTCCGATCACGGAGGCTAATCTTAATGCAGACTAGCCAAGTACGCCGGAGATATTATAGTGCACAAGTGTGTGCGCAAACACAGGTGCACTCTCTCTTCCCTAACTCTCATAGTCCGATGGGACGGCAATCCGACACGACCAAAGAGACATTAGGTGCAGGACTGATGGCTTTACGTGCTTTCCGAGGCACGGGGGTGTCACGTCACCAACTTCCAAACTCCGTGCTGCTACTGAGAAATTCCTAATGGAAAAATCCAATAACACTTATTGCCCGACCTGAGAATCGAACTCGGGACCCCTCGCTTAGCAGTAGCGCTTGCAACCACTACACCAACGGGGCAGTTAAGATAATCAATTATGAGATGCTGTATGGTAACTGACAATGAGGAAATGGATGAAAACATGAAAGATTGAGACTTAAGAGTGTTTTAAGTTAAGAAATAATAACGTTATAACTGCCTTAACTGGGTAGTTAAGGCAGTTATAACGTTATTATTTCTTAACTTGTTATTATTTCGTCTAGGAATCAAAGACTAACGGGGTCGTTAGTCTTTAATTCCTAGACCAGGCAAAAAGCATTCTTAGGTTTTTCTATAACGAATTTCTCAGTAGCAGTCTCAGTAGTAGTAAAGCCGCTGGTCCTGCGCCTGATCTCTTCTCGCGCATCGGATTGCCATCTAATCGCACTATGATGGACACACTCGTACACTATAATATCTCTTGCTTGCTTGACTACTCCCATATTCTAGCGTTGTTAAAATAAGGTTATAAATATAGGGCTAAACCACCCAGAATATCTACAGTACTTACAACAGATTTGCTTTTTAAGGCAGAAGACAGAAATGATATCGAAGCATTTTCAGACAAATCAACTCAAACAATTACCATCACGCAAACAGTAGTGTTAGTAATTTCAAATTTGTAATCTGAACTAGCGAGGCAAGGCGTTACAAAGCTGAAGCCAAACTAATAATCGACTTTACTATTATTTGACCCAAAACTATCTCTTGATCCCTAGTAAACAATGAACGTTGATTGATGAACAGATTTAAGTTCAACAAAATGTTTGCCCAACTAATCTTTGTTTACATTGAGACCGACATTTGTTATAACTGGGGTCCTGGGTTCATTTCCTAGGTCAGACAAAGTGTGATTGAGTTTTTCCATTAGGAAAGTTGCCCGAAGTTTGGAAGTTGGTGGTGTGACACCCCTGTGCCTCGGAAAGCCGTTGGTCCCGGTTGTCATTTGAGATCATTGATACTCGGTTTAGGTCTGACAACTAGTCTTACCTAGGCGTAGCATGTTACTTAGTAATTTGTTTCTCAACTCAGTTACTGGGTAATACGATACGCCGGTCAGATAGTCAGTCGCCACGTAGAAAACACAAGTAGACCAGCATAATTAGAAAAAGGCAAGGCAAATGAAGATGATTTCGTAAAACAATCAAGACATTAAATATTGTCAATTGAGAAATATTGTGAATTGATTGGATATCTATTTAATTAAATGGAAAATTCAATATTTCTGGGAAACATCACACTGGAAATTGATATCCGTGAAATAATGCTTTGTGACGTAATTACTTGGAAACGTCACAATGTTTGTCACAAAATGGAATTAACATTACAAATTGGTTAAGAATAGTTTATTTTTTATTTTTAAACGACATCGACAACATACAGATGCCATGATGCATGGTGATGTATTGGTATGGCCTACAGAGGCCATACCAATACTTCGATGTGTCGAACCCGCGACACGCAGCACAGCAACAAATTCGCTTAGCCACTGCGCTAACCGTGCTGTCAAAGTCAACGACGTGCATGTTAGTTATTTAACTACTTGTACTATTGAGTTTACCATATTATTGAGTTTTATATCAACTGGTTATAAAAAGAAGTTACATTAACATTACTCAACTCCACACACAATTGTTTTGATCTATCCACAAGTTGGACGTTTGCGCTTATCCCAAACTTTGAGCGCCAGTGCCCACTTTCCACAGCTACATTCGTAACGTATACTGCGTCTGAATTATTCAAACAACCTTCGCATTTTGCACGGCACAGGTTAAAATTAAGGCTCCCAAGGATTTTCATTTATTAAAGGAGTAATTTTAGTATAATTGGGCAACGTGATAGCAGGCGCCAACCGCGCTGTAGTTACATTTTCATACTTAATTCTTGGTGTTAAGATTTTGTGGAGTACGCTGGTTTGTTGAGACCATGTAGGCGTGTCTTTGTGTGTGATGTTAGGAAATGCTATGCAGTGGAAGATTGAGTTGTATGTAAATATGGCATTCTTTATGGTTTATCAGAAACCTGAAAAAAAGTCACTGTACTTATAATTAAAAAAAAACAATTACTATGTTAAAAAATCATCAATCAATCAATGTGCGTTGTCATCCTAGAGATAAAGTTAAAATGTCTCGTGTGCGTTAAGATTGTATACACTTAGCAACATTCTAAATAGAGATAGACGGGCCTGTTGGTCTAGTGGTTAACGGCCCTGACTGCTAAGCCGGAGGTCGTGGGTTCGATTCCCACCCAGGACAAACTTTGTGTGATGAGCATGATTGTTTGTTCTGTGTCTGGGTGTGATTTATCTATAATATGTATGTATTTATAAATTATATAAGTATGTATATCAGTTGTCTGGTTACCATAACACAAGCTCTGCTTAGCTTGGGATCAGATAGCCTTGAGTGAGTTGTCCCAAGATATTTATCAAAAAAAAAAAAAAATTGTATGAAAATTATTTTGCATTTTTTTTTTGTATTATTAATTATTTCAAAGACAAGGATTATGAAGAAGCTTATTTCAGGCAGACGCCTGAAATAAGCTTCTTCATAATCCTTCAAAAACAGTCGCAAACTAGACAGTTTGCGACTGTTTTTGTGTATTATGTTGAAGTCAAAATTCTTAACCAGTAAAATGTTTTTCAGTATATTGTACTTTTCACTAGTTAAGATTTTTGAGATAAAATGGAATGGATGGAAGGTTTGTTTGTTTGTTTGTTTGGGAACATGAGTTCTTTTTTAAAGGCGTGAGTTTTGTGTGTATTTTTGACTGCAACATAAACACATAAACAGTAGCGCAATAAAAGCCTCAAGTTCATTCTGTTTATGTCTCACTTTGAAGTGTTTTAAGACCAAATGTAACGGCTGTTAGCCAAAAGTAACGTGTTCTACTTAAACCTGCGATCGTTCTTTGTTCTGAGACATACTTGGGAATCTCTTGGTTACGATGATTTTGAAGGTCAAAGTATGAACTATTTTTTATTTTACTAACGACCACTGTACATGCACCCATGAGCACAATATTATGCGTGTTACCAAAAACAATTTTTCTTATAAAAATATAGCTCCTGTTTTTTATGTATCTCAAACTTACTTAGCTTGATGTACAGTATACGCAGTTAACAGCTGTGTTGTGTCTTGTTACACCCATATTTACGTACTAAAATTCCAAAATAAAGTTTCAACTAAACAAAACCGATACGTCTAATCAGTCCCTAAATTAAGCAAAATCAAGACTAGAACATTTCTCTAATCATCAGTGTTAATCGTCACATTCCAATTAACAATTTAATCGGTTACTCAGTATTAAGTTAAGCCAGGACTAACAGAATTAAACTCGACGACTAGTCTTGACCATTACTGCCTAGTCAGATTAACACACATTATGGTAGTAAGCCACTGAAACTATAATCGTTAAGCCAGACTCGGCTTAACTAACAATATATTAGGTCAAGTTACAAACTTTGTTTAAGCCCTAGGTTTCACTTATTAAATGTTGGTTAGGATGCGAATTGGAGAACTGTGGTAGAACTAATGGATGATCAATTTGTTCTCACTTTGTTGTTTATTTTATTCAAGCTTTTGTCCTCAACTGTTAGCCTATTGCTCCTAACAACATTAATTACAAAAATAAGAGAAATTTTGTGATGGATCGTTTTTTAGAACTATATAACTATGTGTGTATTGTCCAGACCCATTCCGGCCACGGCGGCTAAACTTGATGCAGACTAGCCAAACACAGGTGCACTCCCTCTTCCTTAGCTCTCATAGATCGATGGGACGGCAATCCGACAAAACCGGGGATTCATCGGGCGCAAGACCAACGGCTTTACGTGCATTCCGAGACACCACCAACTTACAAGCTCGGGGCTGTTACTGAGAAATTCCTAATGGAAAAACCTTATAACACTTTTTGCCCGACCGCTGACCACTTTTTGGAATGGATCCAGTCCCGCCTGCGTCCACATGTAAAATGGGGCGGTTTCAAGAACTACCTATCGTATTTCTCAATGAAAACTGATCAGACATATTTCTGCTTTATCTACGTCCTTACAACATATTTTGTCCAGAAACTAAAACACGTACACACCCTTTGTTTTACCAATTTCAGGCGAAACTTTTTAAAATTCCGCTGAACTAAATTCTATTAGTTTGGACAAATACAGGGCATGTTAGTAGTTTATTGGAAAAGTTCACGTTACATAAATAAGAACTGTCTAACATTGATGAAGTTTGAAAACATTAGTTAACTTTAATAGTCCGGTTTAGGTCTAGTGGGCAGAAACAATCTAGCATGTTTATTTTGGAATGTATTACATAAATAATTATACATCCAACATAAGTAATTATATTTGATTAACTAACTTATACCCGTGACTTCGTTCGTGTCAATGTTGGTTATCCTTATCGGCGATAATTTTACTTAAATCTATTATTTGTCTATTCTACTCCCATTTTACTTAGACATACACAGCAGCATGCCCTAGCAGTTGGAGTTTGGATGTGTGCCCGGTTAATGGCAATAGGCTCGCCCCTATTACATGGGACCTAAATATACCGGCGAACTGTGGGTGTACATTGGTATACCACTGCCTAACCCTTCGGAGAATATAGGCATGACGATATATTCATAGATCGTTGACGTAAATTAAGCGTATATAAGCGCGTTATGATGAAAAAGGCAATTTCCAAAAGGCTAGGCCGCACGTATTTCGCTACCCGCAGCTACCCTTCTAACTGACAAAAATCTAACCTAAAAATGTCCTACTGATTTACATAATTATGTTTTCAACGTACCTAAATCACGACTCACTGTTCTCATTTTTTCAACAAGAAATTGTTGTTTGAAAATAACAACATGTACTTTGTCATATTTTGAAATAGTATTAATTGTAACTTTACTACAGGTAAAACACATATTTTTCCCATACGTATTTCTCTCATTTTAGTTATGTATTCTATGTATAAAACTTCGCCCAACGCTTTTTTTTTTTTTTTTTTAAAGATGGTAAAATCATCAAATGACCCCTCCCGTCCTTAGTGTCAGACTTTTACTGACTAAAAACCATCTATGTTCCTTCATGTGCCCTTTGCGTTCCGGGGGCGCGGTATCTCTTTCGAACAACCCGCAGCCCCGGCAGGCCTTGGCCCTTAGTGGCCCCTTCTATGTGCTGACACCTCTTTGCGCGGAACATCAACGCTAATGGAATGTTTTCTTTAATAATTTTGCGTCACGCTGTCAATTTTACTCTTTTCAATTATTCTTTTTTTAACTTTGCCCTATGCAAAAGATTTGTCCCTGTATGCACCTACATATGCTTACAAATCATTTGCCATGACCCGTAACACAGCAGCAAATCGCTCAGATTCTCTACCAAAACTTACAATTATGTGTCTTTAAAAACAAGTGGGATTTTCAGAAAGTATTGCGGCACACTGCTCCCTTGGCGAGAGTCTTAAACACGTTAAAAAATGAGTTTATTAACAAAAGCGACTAGATCCAATCTTGCAACGGGGGCTTTCTGGCATTTCTTCATAAAAACGACTGTAAACATTAAATGAAATGTCAAAATTCCCTTTTTTTCTTTTAAAAGAATGGCCACCGAAGCCGCTAACTTTACTGGACCATTATATTATACTTCCTTACAAGCCCGTATTGTACCGTTTCTAGGAAATTCCGACAGCCTTGAACGCTGTTGAAAGTTTTCAAAGATTTACGAGTTATCTTTTCTATGGGGGCATGTGCTTCTTTTAAACTTTGGCGTCTTTTAAAAGAAGCCGTGGGGAATATTAATAATGGCGGTTTTTGTTTTATTGGATGGTTAAATTTTGAAATGTTGTTATATTAGTTATTGATGGCTAGTTAAGAAAATAAATATATTTTATTATTTTTATGCCCTAGCGGCTTGTACTCATATTTTTTAATAAAATATATCTCATCTCACCAAAATATTGTTTAAGACGCCTAAATATAGAAAAGACTAAAGCAGGATTTCCGGGAACCTCCATCTGAAACGGGAATCAGCTTTTATCTTATACAAAAACAGAAAAAGGACATCCTTTTGATATATAAAATATGGCGTAAAGCCTCGTGAATTATATTTATAATCAAAAGAAATGAAATATAATTTTATCTCTGCGAATTCTATTTTTAATTTCACAAAACCAACGTCTTGAATAATTTGTTTTTTTTTTAGAAGTTCCTGGAATATTTTTATTGAAAAGGAACCTCTTTGATTTTGTGATGACGTAAATAATTTAAGATTATATTTTTGTCTTACTAAAAAAAATATATTGAGGTTAATAAGGCTCTTTAATCTCTTTTGCATGAGGCCAGGGCGCAAGTACCAATGTGTCTTTTTCACCTTAATTTATCTTAGACATTACTGCCATCGGTGAAGAAAAACTGAACCTGGAAGAGCCAGTCCGTCTTAAGAAAAAGTGGTACATAATCAATGCTCGTGCCATACCTGTATGAGAAAAGGTCTTTTACTCTGCAGTGGTATCGTACATAATATTACATAGTTTCACATTATTTATGGAACAATATATACGGGGTGGAAGGTAAATCGTGAAAATAACTTTTACCATTCTAACAGCTGCTGTTCCATACATTTTTGATCATGTAAGTTTGGAGGTCTTGTATGGAACTTTGCTTTATTAATCTTTGACAAAAATGACAACCCAGTGGGGTCTTTAATCATGTTTAGAACACACATCGTGATGGCCCAGTCCTTAAGGCGCCCGCCTCTCATGCACGAGGTTGTGGATTCGGAACCGGGCACGGGGAAGTACCAATGTGACTTTTTCTAATTCATATGTGCATTCTTAGTTTATCTTAGACATCACTGACGTCGGTAACCATGTCAGAGGCCCGTGGTTTAGAAACTCTGACACTAGGGTGTGTGGGGCCGTTAGACTTTACTGCTCACACGATACAGAAAGAAATAAGCACACACATGACATTTTTCATCTATGATGAAAATTTTCGATACGGTGTATGTTCTACCTGTTAAAGTTAAAACCAAACATCTCCAAACTTCCACATAACAAACAAAATTAAACTCAAAAAAAGGCTCTCGCACTGTGTTTGCGGAATTCTACATTCAGATTTGGTCCACAGGCGTTTCCTCAAACATTCGTAGAATTAAACTTTTGGCTTCCTGAAGAAATTAAATGCTAACATAATTAGCACTTGCCACAAGTTTTGAGCGAAAGAAGAAGCTGATGATTTATTAAATTACATTTAAATATTTTACAATTTAAGTCATTTATTACAGAAAACTTAATTTCTTGAGACATGTTTAAATTGCGCTCCTCAAAAAAATATACCGACCATATTAAATTTCAGTAGGTAACGGAAAAGCGACCTAAAGCTTTAGCACGTAAGGTTGAAGTCAGCTAAACCAAAAGCACTAAGTAATAAGGAGCTAGTTATTAAAACCAGTGCCTAATTAACAAGAAAGAAATGTAAATGTTCTCGCAGAAAAAATGTGTCATGGCATATTTATATGAGAACTAGCTTTTGCCTCCGATTTCATTAATGTCGGTTGTCGCGGACACAGAGGAAAAACTTCAATTTTAAAGGCAATCCTAATTCAAAAAAAACGTGGCGCCATCTATGATTTTAAAAACGTTATTGTCGTTTTCCTCGGTAACACGACACACAGTATTTCTTTTTTGGATACCTACCTTTTATCCCGAAGAAAGCCTACCTTTTATCCCTTCTAAATTTCAGGATGATCGTTTCACTGATTTAGGCGTGAAAACGTAACAAACAAACTTACTTTCGAATTTATAATATTACCCAACCCGTAAGGGCGGTAACTTGTCAAACCACGTATGAGCAACCCGTTCGAATAATTAATAGTTAGGATGTACAAATGCCCCATACCTACACTGGAATATTTTTCTTGATAATTATAGAAACTAAACAAATTGTCCCTACGTCATCCTCAAAAAGGTCCTAAAATGTTGTGTACGTAAGATTCTTCTATCAACCGCTGCCTCTCATCGCTTGCCCCACCATCATAGCGGGTTGTAAAGAGTTAGAACAAAGGACGACTAGAGGTTAACGACCGGAACGAGGCACAATTACAAATGAAACCTTGTACCGTTGTATTACTGTTGATAATGCTCCCCCCGCCCTTGATGAGAACTTACCAATTTACGTACTGACATTTTTTGCGGGTGAGATTTTGAGCTAAGCTTCGCCGCAATTTCAAGCATTGACCAACTTTTATTAAGGTTGGTTTTGCATTGGACTCTGGTGGCAAACTTTGCGCAAATATCTTCATTAGTAGTAATACATAAGGTACATATTTATTTACGTGTAGATGTTATTATGGATCTCATTATGTTTTAAAAGAACTGAGTTTGTATTTCGTATTTAAAAGTAGTAGAGCTTTTTGTATTTGAAGTACTGCCACCATACCTATGTCTGCGGCAAAGCAGCGTTGCTAAATTGCGGTTTGAAGGGTATATGAATAGGATATTTGTTGGCTATAGTTAGCAAAATAAAATTAGCCAAAAAATACTCCAAAAGCGACTTTCTATATTAGAAAAAAGCCTGTATTTCCACCATATTTATTTTCAATTCCGTCTTAGGTTCATAATTCGCAGTACTTTTCCACCACAGTTCCGATTCGGACGGAACCGGAGAAAAAAAAGCCGAAACAAAATACGACGACTACTTTTTCAAACTTTTAATTGCTTAAGCTATGTCCGAAGACAGTAAAAAAGTTACTTTCACAAAAAAACTCGTTATTTTTTACGACAAGTCTACTCCTCTAGAATGATTGACGGTTAGCCTAGTAACTAAGTCATTTTAACGTTTTTATTTTAATTAAGATCTGGCGAAATTCGGAGCAGTTGGTGAAAAAATTTCATAAAATTCTGAGGCGGCCTTGAGCAATGTTTTGGCACAATAAAGGCACAGGTGACAAAGAGTAAAGTTTTAAGGTATTATAATATATTCTGGGTACACTTAAAACGTCATAAATATTATGTTACACTGAGTGATTCTAAAATAGGAATCTTTGTTCGGGTTCCGCTGAAACAATAAATTCACTAAGAGTTTATTTTTGCAGAATTACGCTGTTGGTGCGGTTATTGGCATTCAAACGTTTTTAACTAAACTTAGTATTATATATAAGGTCCCTGCCATATAATATTATGTACACGTAATTACGTGAAATTCCTGATACGAAAATTATTATATATATATATATATTTATTTTTATTTTTTTATTTTTAATACTATAGGTGAGTTACGTTTGTATACGATAATCTCTGGAAGTACTTATTTATTGATTATTTATCTACTTTTTACATACTTAAATCCTGAGGTACAAATAATAGTCAACAAAAGATATTACATAGTTACCCTTCAATTATATGAGACCACAGCATGCACTAGTACTGGACCGATTACAAGAAGCCTTTCACTGATAGGAAGCTACACTATTGCCAAGGTTCATAAGATATATTACGGTATATTTAACTTCCCGACGAACGCAGTAAAAGGCAAAAGCTAATAGGCAATAATTATCAAAAAAACAAAAATTACACAACATTTTTTTACTCCGAACATAATATCGTTAACATCTAAGAATTTTTGGAGGAAAATTGTTCAACGTGAATAGCGGGGGGCGGGAGGGGCGAAGGGGGGGGGGGGGGAAGGTTACAAGAGAGATAAGACAATTAGGCTAATTGGCGATGTTTTGTTCGGAGTACACCTTCAACGTTAATATCAAAGTAAAACACAGGAACAAAGGGTTTTACTTGCTTATCATAGCTTGTAAGCTGTTAACTTGATTCGGATAAAAGGGTCTTTTTACCCGACTGCGACAGAAGGAGGGTTATGTTTTTCGAGGGTATGTTTGTATGTATGTATGTATGTATGTATAATTGTTTGGCACGCTCTGCAGCCTGAACGGCTCGATGGATTTTAGCTTGAGAGGTGTCGTTAGATTCGTATTTACTGTGAGAGTGACACTGGGTATATCAAAATAAAAAAAACAAAATGGCGGATTTTTGGCGCCAAATTCAAATGTTTGGATCGCTCTGCAGCCTGAACGGCTCGATGGATTTTAGCTTGAGAGGTGTCGTTAGATTCGTATTTACTGTGAGAGTGACACTGGGTATATCAAAATAAAAACTAAAAAAAATAAAAAATAAAAAACGGTAATTTAAAAAACTAAAAAACCCGACTGCTATTCTTTAAAAATCCCTAAAACAAGATAAATTATAGCAGTCGGGACCCATTCGGGACCATCTGCAATGTAATATAGGTATGTGCTCTCAATTCACTAATCCTCCATTTCTAGAATGGGTCCCGACTGCTATAATTTATCTTGTTTTAGGGATTTTTAAAGAATAGCAGTCGGGTTTTTTAGTTTTTTAAATTACCGTTTTTTTTTGTTGATATTTTCAGACTTTTTCCCGTGACTTTGTTTATGAGGAAGTCCCAGTTAAAAGACGCGCCTATAAACTACCTAACTGGCAAATTATATCTTCATAGGTGAAGAGCTTTTCGGGATTTCGTATTAATTCAGTGAATTAATGAACGTTCGCTTTAATAATTTGACATAATACCAGCCTACTTTTAGAGAAGCCTACTTGACCATCATCTTGGATGTACGATCCTAGACTAATCGTTACATCCTTCGTTCCCTTGGGTACTTGACAATTAGCGCTTGTTATTTTTAGACAAAAGCACTCACCAGGAATTCTTACTATAACGAAGAATTTCTGGAATCTGGCTGCGTGGGCGTGTTAACAAACTTAGAAACTGACATGCAAACCAAACCATACGCGTAGGCAATACGAGTATACCTCTTTATTCCGTATGAAAATCGAACCAGAGGCAAATAGCAAAACAGCCAATCGCTTTGCCACTATGCCAAATACCTATGTCGTCAAATGTTGACGTGTGTGTTTATTTGTTTCAGATTATGAATCCCTGCGGGGGGCAGAGCCTCGTCCAGGCGCTATGTGGAGTGCGAGCGTGTTCTTCCTCACACAGATAGTCGTTTGTCAATTTACAACAGGTCGGTACTGGAACCTTATATTCACTTTTCATTATTTGTTTTCTCTGTATACATTAACAAACCAGGGCGTCCATCATCATATCATCATATACCTAGCCTTTTCCCAACTATGTTGGGGTCGGCTTCCAGTCGAACCGGATGCAGCTGAATATCAGTATTTTTATTTATTTTTATTTTTATTTATTTTTTAAACCAGGGCGTCCATGGCCAAGAAATAAAGTGGTCGCGAAGTGCATGGAAAAATACTTTAATAAAGCGCTAACTCACTGGGAGCATTAACCGTTAATGTAATATTACTATGCCTTGCGCACTGTTGGTTTTTACAGTATTGTTATGTGATGCTTAAAATTCAATTTTGGATGACAATCCACACACAAAAATACAAAGACTGTCCAGGAGCATTTGCCCGTAGAATGAAAATTCTATCTCCTATGCTCCTAGACCGTCTTTAATAAAACTATATATCTTGTTGTCAATATACTTATATATCTTGTTGTACATTTGAAACAAGCTCCAAATTTTGCATTGGACATTGTTACTTTTTCAGCCACAAGAGCCCATGTTCGTTAATAGATTTACCAAATGAAGTCAAATACCGGTTAAATAAACAGTGTGACCTTGGACCGCAAAAATATAATTGTATACGGTAGGGTTACACGTGCAACACGTACTGGTTAATTTCCGAATTTCCTCGAGTTTGCTTAAGTAAACGTTTTCATTTTGGGTCAATTTATGAATGGGAAATACGAGGATTAATAATATTACATTTGGGTTTAATTATATAAGACAAGCAAAATTAGTATCACTCATTGTTAAGAGTAAACCCTTGAAACTAAATTCATATTATGTGTAAATTAATTCCAGTTTAAAATCGATCGAATATTTTACAATTAATCCACATGTGATAAGCCTCAATACAGAGATTGAGACTTTTTCATTTTCTCCCAGATTCTCATCCTAGAAATACAGGTATAGTGCATCTCATATAAACATTATTTCAGTTGTTGGATTTTCAACTCTCAGCACTGAGCCGAGTTCGAAAGAGATACCGCGCCCCCGGAACGCAAAGGGCACATGAAGGAACATAGACGGGTTTTAGTCAGTAAAAGTCTGACACTCCCTCCCGCCCCGCCCAGGGCGGGGGAAGTTATTTGATGATTTCCCGTCTATAAAAAAAAAGCACTGAGCCGAGAGTCGAAAATTTCTATAGTGCGTAAGGCAAAGTGTTTTTAAAATAGCTTTTGTTTCCCAACAAATACTGTCCCTGCAACACAAAAAAGCTCCTGAAAAATTGCGCATCTTGATTTTCACGTCAATACGGGCATTATACAACCTCCATTCTCTTTTCTACCACCTCTACCCAATTTACAACCTACCACCTCACCAAACCCCCTCTTTCTTCCCCAGAAAACCCACAAACAACGACAACAGAAGAAACTCAGACGGTGACAACATTCTACGCGCTCAGTACAGGCATAGTCCCTGCACCGGTAATGCTAAGGCTTGGCAACTCAACAATCGACAGTACCAAGTCATTCAAAGTACCACAGCCTTCCCAAGACCCTGCAACCGCAAAACCCATGAAGATAGACATGGTACCACATGTGGTTTTGAAGAATACGTACTTCGATCATGATAGGAAGTATGGGCCGAGTTTTGAAGATGCTCCAGATGGGAACATAACTAAGATTACTGTGCAGTTGGGTGAAGATGCGCATTTGAACTGCAGGATCAGTTTGCTGCAGGATAAAACGGTGAGTGTGCGTGTTTTTTTATTATTTTCTGGCTAATATTGGCGACGGCTCTTGGGAACCGTCGAGGTGGACCGACTATCTGGTATAGGTCGCGGGAAATCGTTGGATGCAAGCATTGCAGGGCCAGTCATTGTGGCTATCTTTAGTAGAAATAGTACACAAATGTGTGCGCTGCTCCATGCATATTCTAGCCAAAAGGTTATTTTTTTATTAGTTTCATGATACTAGCTTTTGCTAACTGGTTGTCACGGACGAAGTCAAAAAGTAGGCTTTGTCCTTTAGTGCCAAACATCAAAATGCTTTAATTACTTAGTCTAGAAACCGTAACAGACAGAGAGGCAGAGTTATTTTCGCATTTATAATATTAGTATAGATTTAACTCCCACGTGGGCCGACTATCATAATTATCATAACCTCATTTGGGTTTAAAATACAAATTCTAACAACGAGTAAATTGCGTGGGACAGCGCTGTTCAGCCACTTTGGGCTAGCGTGTGTTTCCCCATCCAAGATAACACGGGCTCTTTCTTTTAAGCGGATACCATTTAGATTGTAGTACCCCATAATTTGGAAAGCAGCTAATCTAGTTAAGAGTAGTGGCGTGTTAACAGCCGTTTTGTTCACCAAGTACCTATAATTCACTTTGGTAAAAACTGCTTGATACACTTAGCTTTGGGCTGAATTAATTGAGGTAGTTTTCATGATTTGGTTACACAGTGTTGTGAAGTCTAGATTTTTGATAAGCTAGATTTATAGGAAGTTTTGGAAAGGTGGTTATGGTAGGTGGTAGTTAGTTATGGGTGGTTTTTAAGTTATGGAAGTTACGCTTATTAGGCATAGCTTTTCATTGTATGTAGAAGATTTTTATGTAAAAGATTTATTAGATGTAGAAGGGTCTGTCAGACTGTAACTGACTAAAAGCCACCTCGGTGTTTTCTTCCTGCATTTATCCCAGAGATCCCCGGAAAGCACGCGCTTTACGCAATCCCCGACTGGACGCTTATAATTATTGTAGCTGCGCTTAGGTACCCTTGGCAAGTGAAGCACGAATTTGCGTAGCAAAGCGTGTTTCACAAAAGTACGAGTATATAGGAATTTAGTGCTCAATTTGTAGTGAACCTAAATTACAATCTTAAATGCTCAAGTTTCTGTTCTTCTTTAGGTTTTTTTTTTGGAAAATTCCCTGAAAACATGTAGTTGGAAATTAGCTATCAGTTTATTCAGTAACTCTCCCATGTTATTAATCAGAAGACTGACCGACAAAAGTGACAGTACATACCGACAGTTGGCTCCATAATAAAAGAATCAAAAGAGAGCAGTACATTTTGATCAACACGTAATTAAACTCGACCCATTTTTGACTAAATAATGTCACGTATATCTCTTCGTCTTATTGCTCGTCAAGTTTTCGTCATATATCTTGAATTCAAAATAACACGAATTATATTCGTGCCCACATCCTATGTAAAAAACAGCGAGTTTAAATGGCCGAAATATGACTAAACCATTTTTATACAATCGCCATATTGAGTAAATCTTCTTAAACTACACCGCAAATAATATGCGAAAATAACGCTACTTTTTCACAGTACGTTGAGAATTATCGTTATATTTTAATCATATTAGGAAGGAAGCATATAACCGGGCTCATGAATTTTTATCACAACATTATCTAGGTTATTTAATATTTTTATTATATGGGCGGTTAAGTAAAAATTTTATGTCCCAAAATAACTTATTCTTCTCCTTGAAGAGTCTACAAGTTATGAAATTTTGTTCTACATTTATATCTATACAGGGTGTTACTGAATTTGTGTAGATATTATATAAACCTTCTATGATATCCAAGATAAAAAATAAATTATTAGGTATCAATGTAATAATGTGCGACGGACTGACCCCCAGTCCGCCGACCGCAGGCCTTATTTCATGGTAGCCGGAGATCGTCACGCGCCCTCCAGCGCCTGGTGCGTCTGCTGCAGGTGACATAGGAGGAAGTAGCCTTCCTCTCTCGTTCCGCCGCCTTCTTAGCGTCCCAAGCACTCTCGCTCCTGGTCATCAACCGTCCGGCCCTGTCTTACTTTCATTGTAATATTTGTGTCGCTAATATCTTACAACGATTTCAAAGCATTAAGTGTTAATTTTTTGCTTTGGTTATTAAAACTTATCTATGCAAGAAGAATAATATCATTCTGAGTAACACTTAAAAACCAGGGACCTTATAAAAAATAAAATACCTACTTTACGGTCAATACGAAAAAGGGCCAAAGGACTGACATCATTGCCACATGAAGACTGAAACTGGTCCAGGGCCATAGCAATTCTATGGCCCTGGACCAGTTTTCAGGACCAACCGCACTATATCAATGACAGATTACCGTACTTTAAAGATAATATATTTAAAAACATCCTGTATGTCCCTCATGTTATGTTCACGTTTACCTTTAGAGCTTTTGATGTAGCTTGTAGACGGAAATAAGAGCCTCTATTATCCTACAGGGCTTTTGTATTGTTGTGCCTAAAATAAATTTATTCAGAGGTTTTTGTACTTAATATCATAATAGCGTCTATATACCTATTGTTTGGTTCTTCTAGAAGAATAATTCTTTTGCATGTTGATTTTATTGAATATAATAAAAAATACCTGTCTATTGTCCTGCTGTAGGACAAAGGCCTCTTCTTATACAGAGAAGGCACGAGTATTGGTCACCACGCTTACTCAAAGGGGATTGGCGATTCCAGACTCATATTTATTTTAATTAGAACTTAATTGTAAAATGCCTTTTTATTATTGATTCAATTCAAAGCGACCTTCTACGTTAGTGGTGAGTCAAAAGAATCCCACTCATCATCACGACCACGCAACTTCATTCAACCACAGGAACACCTGCCAATCGGAATATGATCTAGTCTATATTTTAAAAACGCTCAATATATATCTAAAAATATTATAATATAAAATCTAGGTAAATTGGAGGCTTTGGACAGATTGACACTGGGATTAGATTGCGATTGTTTCTAAAACTTGGTAGGATTGCCCTCAGATTTAAAAAGACCAGGTTTCCTAACGATGTCCAAGATAAACCTAGAAAGAACAGATAGAAACAGACAGTATTGAAAATGTCACATTGGTAGTTATACTGATTTGGATCCACAATCTCATATATGAGAGGCAGAAGCTATCACGGCAATTCCTTTATTATTATTTAATATTCATGTCGTAGGAAGTGACACACAGGAGCGGAACAGTAAATAAATACATAACGCGGGTGA
Organism: Caradrina clavipalpis; assembly: GCA_932526535.1. Taxonomy (NCBI): domain Eukaryota; kingdom Metazoa; phylum Arthropoda; class Insecta; order Lepidoptera; family Noctuidae; genus Caradrina; species Caradrina clavipalpis. The sequence continues at coordinate 2,805,051 of OW052101.1, forward strand.
TGTAAGCCACGCGGACGAAGTCACGGGCAGTTCACTAGTCTACAATGAAATGTCAAACTTGAAATACGTTAATCATGTTATACCCTAAGGGCCTAAAACGAGAGGGCGGAGAGAAAGTAACGCGCATAATATTTATTGAATTTGAAGGCTTTATTTATTATTAATATGTTATACTAAATAAGCTTGTCGTCCTTACTTGTTATATCTATACTAATATCATGCCGGGGCTGCGGGTTGTTCGAAAGAGATACCGCGCCCCCGGAACACAAAGGGCACATGAAGGAACATAGATGGGTTTTAGTCAGTAAAAGTCTGACACTCCCTCCCGTCCCGCCCAGGGCGGGGGAAGTTATTTGATGATTTCCAATCTATAAAAAAAAAATACTGATATCATAAAGTAACTCTGTTTATCTGTTACGCTTTCATGACTTAACCGTTGAACCGATTTTGATGGAATTTGGTACAGAGATAGGTTGGACCTTAGAGGAGGACATAGGCTACCTTTTGCCGTGAGCAAAAAAGGTTCTAATAGGGGATGACAGTTTGTATGGTCATTACTGAAAATAAACCCACTTAGGCACTTGATAAAAAAAATATTAACATTTGTTCCAGCGTTTTTTGTAACAAGTAACACAGTAACCAAAGTTCATACCACGTGGATGAAGTTGTGTGCAAAAGCTAGTATAAAATAAAACAAAAATACTCTAAGATAGTTGTATTCGAAAATGGACTCAAAGGCTTCTACAATAGAGTTCTCTAGCTAGATTCTCTTAGTTGTTTAGCTTAACCAAAACCGGTCGGTAAAATAATGAAATTGACATTATCAAACACACGACCCGCACAACAGGATAATCTGCCACCATGTTCGTTTTCTCCCAAATCAGCTTGAACGAAATGTAATTAATTATGTACTAGAAAACGGTCATTATTTATTTAGCCACCAGCCTTTATACGGAGATACGAAGTGAGCCGAAGAGATACGGAGTTACCCGAACGCGGCAGACTATTACTTTTACACACTTTGTTAGTCGCTGCCATTAAACAACATGACGTTTTACGAAATCTCATTCCAAAGCTTTTCGTTTACGACACTTCTAAACTTGTGAACTGTGTAGTAGCTGGAATTTTCACTATAAATTAAAATGTCTACTTAATTTTCTGGTGATGCTGCAAATTTTTGGTGCATTACATTTTACAGGCTTGTGTTAATTTGGAAATTGTCTTATTATTTTAATTTATAGACGTACTACAATGCCGTATTAAGAAAATCATCAATAGTTCAGTTTTGCATAATTCAGTTTAATTTTTTTTCACCCACGTTCAGTCTATGGTTACTTTTCCGCTCCTGTGAGTCGTAGCGTGATGTTATATAGCTTTTACTATTTCTCATGAACCTGGCTATCATGTCCCAACAAAAAGATTTATTTTTCAATTTGACTGGTAGTTCCGTTTAAACAAGCAAAAAAAACTCTTGAACTTTATTATATTACTCAGAACAGATAGTTGCTACCACAGTTGCTACAGTCTAGATAATTCAAAATCTTTGTCTATTTTCATTGTTCAAAGATATCCTTAAATGATTTAAATGTATTGTCTTAAAAAAACTAACCTAACTCAATTTACTCCTTCCCCACAAATGCCATTCACTCAATCAACAAGCAGAAGTTTCCATTCATCCACACTTAATGGAGCGATCAGCTCAAGTACGACTTAAAATTCGTTAATGGCGCCAAGAGCGGCCATTGTTGCGACAGTGGCGCCACCTAGACTCATTATTGGAATTGTAACAGCCATTGTCTACAAAGTGGTCGTCCAGGGAGCTATTAAAAAGGATTATTAATCGGCTGCTAAAATTTATACGAGAAAATTATCCGCACTTTAAATATTGGCTGAATTAAACCCCTGAAGGGTTGTGTGTATTAATATTTTAGAGTTAATCTCCTAGCTAGGGGATAAGATGAATATTATAATTTATGAAATAGATGATAAAGTTTTTAGAGATGATTAGACACTTAACATGACTCATAGCGTTTAAGGTTAGGTAATCAATGAGTGACGGTGTCATTAAAGATTCTGAAGGCTAATTTTAGTAATTAAAAATGTTTGAAATCGTGTCTTGTTATCATCATTTCATAGCGATCTTATCTTAGCAATAATTAGCCTTAAAAAAATGGAGGCATTTTTAACAGGTTGAGACTGCTAATCTCATTATTGCCTCCCTGATTTTATTTTATTTTTAATGTTATAAAACAAAACAACAAATAAATAGATAAAAACATATAGCTAGAATAAATACACATGCCTATTGCCATTAACCGGGCACAAACTTTACTTGCTAGCCTAGTAACACTTTGCTCGTCCCGGAAATCGAAACCAAGACCTCTGGAGTACCAGTCGCGCTTAGGAACACTAGGCTAAAGAGGCAGATCAAACTCACAAGCCCAGAGAATTACATGCACAAATACCAACAAAAAAGTTTCACAAAACACGGATATGCAAGTAAAATTACCAAACACGAAGTTAAATCCTTCAAACATCCAGGAATTGTTTGGCAGTAGTACGCAAATACTTGAAGATTGTAACAATGCGTGCATTAACAAGATTCTGCGCATTGTTACTATTCTATCTTAGAAATATTTGGTTGAAAACACAGCGGTAAGTAGGTTACCGCTGTGTTTTCAACCAAATATTTCGTAAAACTGTCTAACTTATACCTAGGGTTTTTCTTAATGGCTTCTTCCACTCTGTGCGGAGCGAAAGGGAGTGTTTTTTATGTGGTTAGATGGCAAAACCGCTGCCTATAGACATCTGCAATACCTAAGACCTTGTAAATGCGTTGCCATCCAAGAAACAAAATTGAAATGGCTCGTGTGCCTGTATAATTACAGGCACATGAGCCATTCCGTTTTGGTTTTTGTTTGAAGAGTATGGGTGCCGATGTAATATCGGCACCCATACTTTTCAAACCAGAACACAGCAACGCTGCTTCATGGCATAACTAAGTATGGTCGTAGTACTTCCGAAACACTAGCAGATACCTAGGGCTGCAATTCGTCCAGCATTAGACTTTGTCATAGTATAGAAGTACCGGGGGCAGTTATACGAAAGAGGCTTCCAAAAAGTGGTCACTTTTTAAGCCATTCCCGATTAAGTAAGATCCACTTTAAGTACTTGTACTCAAGGCTCTCTTAATGCGGCATAAACTGCGGTGGAAATATAAAATCACTAGCACTTTGCCCGTGACTCTGTCCGTGTAGATTTCAGAATTTTCCTCTATAGATTCAACACCTCTTAAGAGGAGATGTTGAGTATCTGGATTGATATCACACCACGTTCCTTTGGGTTCGTATTCGTGTAGTTTGATGCTGATTAACACACCAAATATATTTTTTATGAAAAGTAACCCTTTTCACTCCTACAGGGGTTGAGTTTCCAAAAAATCTTTCTTAGTGTTCACCTACATTGTAAAAGAAAACCGTGTACAAACAGTCGGTCAGTCAGATTCTCCTTTTATATACGTATACAGAAGGATATTACGAAATTAGATTCTAGAAACGTTTCCTACTAAAATGTTTTCGTGAAATGAATTGTTACGCACTTAGTTCCATAACAAGAAGCGCAAATGTTTTTAACAGCTCAATTTATTACTCAATTTAGTATCAGATTCAAACTATGCCGCAGACCATCTGATAAAGACGCAAGGCGGTACTAATCACTTAACTTTTCACGGAGTATTTCATTTTGAGAAATTCCGTAACGTCATGGTGGACCATTAAGAGAGGAGATTTAACGAGGGAACAACAATTGATGCTTCGTTTGGCTGATGGGTTAATCACCTGGGGATTAACACCGCAAATGTAGTGATTTTCATACAAATGTTAATGGGCGAATCGTTTTACTGGTAAAAGCATTATTGGAGATTTATTTGTTGGTTAAATCGTTTAGTGGTTGTTGTTTGTTGTGGATTAGTAGTTGTTTTTGTTTAATACTAGATTTTGCCAGCTAGTTTGTTTGCGTTTTTTATCCTTTGGGAATAATATTTTTTTGGGTATGAAAAGTATGCCCTTCTCTGTACCCTTGACAAGGTGAATGCAAAATTTCACGATTATCGGTTTAGCGGTTGGGATGTAAAATTGAAAGAAACAATCAAACTTACTTCCGCATGTATAGTTTGAATTAATTTTGGATTTAGTGTATGTCTAAGTATACCATCAATCTAAATCTGGTATCAATGTGACTTATTCTATCTTAAATGTCCTTTCTAAGTTTATTTTGGACATCACTGATATATCTGACTTATAAAAAAAATAAAATCGGAAATCGCCAATCGGCCTTGAGCAGGCATTGATGTCAATGCTCATGCTTTGACACGATGAGTATTAAAGTTATTAATTAATTATTCTTATTAATTAAATGATATTATTTATTCTCAGGTATCCTGGGTCCGGCGCAGAGGCAAGGATGAAATGCCCGAGCTCCTCACAGTCGGAGCAGTCACGTACGCTCACGACAACCGGGTGACGGTCGCCCGGAGATACCCTGGCAACTGGAGGCTACTCATCAGGGAAGTCAAGCCTGATGACGAGGGAGTATACGAGTGTCAGATATCGACTCATCCGCCTAGAGTTAGCAGGACGTATTTGCATGTTAATAGTAAGTGGTTTTTGTCATTTTTTTATTTTATTTCATGGAATAATATCGGTAACTATGTCAGAGGCCCTAGAGGCGGTTTAGAATCTCGGACACTATGGTGTGTAGGGTCGTTAGACCTTACTGTCCTCACGATAAAGAAGACGATTTCATAGGATGGCCAACAAGCTGTCGGCTCACCGAATGTTAAGTAATCACCACTGCATATAGAGATCTGCAATACCAGAGGCCTGCAAATGCGTTGCCATCCCAGAGACAGCAACCCAGAGACAGAAATAGGTAACATGGTAGTCTTCACAAAGAGCTCTGTTACTGCAAAGAGACTAACTACTTAGAAAATAGATTCGTAGATCACAAATTAAGCTTAGTAACACGTGACTGTGGTTGAGTGGTCGTTAATACATGTAATTACTAACTAAAATGTAACACAATACATATACAGATAACAGGAACAGAGAAACCGCTCCCCTTGTTTTCTACAATTTTGTAAAATCTAGTGAATTCAGTTTCGGTCCACTTGTTTATGTAAGGTCAAATTGAGAGCTAAACTACTATTTGATTTACGAACTTTACATAACTAAGTTTAGGGACTTAGGCTGATCTAAACCCGACTTAGTCTGCGTGTATATTCTTAAGGATCCCCAATTTTTTGGAAATAAATTATTGCTAACTGCCTCATTAGCCTAGTGGTCCTAAGCACGACTGCTACGCTAGACGTCCTGGGTTCGATTCCCAGATCGAGCAACAAGTGTTATTGGGTTTTTCCATGAAATTCTCAGTTGCACCTCGAAGTTTGGATTCGTGCCTGTTTAATGGCAATAGGATCGCCCCCTATTACATGAGACCTAAATATACCGGCGAACTGCGGGTGTACATTGGTACACCTCTGCCTAGCCCTTCGGGGAATACAGGCGTGATGGTATATATATCTATATTGTTTTTATAAATTATAGCTTATATTACTCGCTGATTACGTAGTTTTCTATAAGTGTTAGGTTAGTATAAGAATGTATCCTTTACAAAAAAAAAAAAAACAAGAATACAAATATTTTCTCTGTATAATATTAGTTTAGACGAAAACATTTTGAAATATCTTCTTACACAACAAAATGAAATGAAAAAAAAAACGGGTCTTAGACAAAAATGTTAGGCCCAGCTTACATTTCATCACCCGTTTTAAGGGCAGCTTCACACATTGGCTCCAATGTATGCACCAACACCTCTCGCCCAAAACGTAAATGGAGAAAACAGAATTGGCTCCAACATTGGCTATGCTATTTTCTCGTTCGCGTAGAAACCAACGTATGGAGTTGGGGTAATAGTTACAAAATTATCCGCCCTCTTAACCCTGTCTGCCTTTGTACTGCGAATAGTAATACAGTTTCTTTTTAGGCTAAGTAGAAACCAGCAATACTTTAGGTACAGCCAACAAAAGAAAATAAGTTACCAGGATCTTAATCTAATGAATGAACTCTTTAATTTGTATTAGGTATTTCAAATTCAATTATATTTTAAACATCCATCACCTTCTAAGAAAATTTTAACTATATTTAAGACCATGGTTGCTTGTCTTTTGTTTGACTGTACGTGTACGGTCAGCATAAGCATAATTTTAACAGACGCAAAATAACACAAAATTCACTGCTATTTTAGGAATACCTGAGACATCATTTTATCAACATTTTTTGATCCATTTCAAAAAATCATATATTTTTTTTCCTTAGATATTGTGCTCAATAATAAGGATTAAAAAAATGTTAATCTACTTACTTACTGTACAATAAAATGGGTAAAGCTTACGTCTAAACCTATTTCAGTACTACCCTGAAATAAAACAGAATGTGCCTATCATTTGTTTGCCTTTCTAAGATGACAGCCGATTAAGTACGAGCTAAGTTACTGTTATGGCTATAGCTTAGGGGAATGTGTGTGATGCATATTAATATAGAACTTCAGTCTACAAGAATAATAGTATTTGTTCGTTGGAAAATTTCGTGATGGCTCAGTAGTGGTGTCAATTATTGCCTTTAATTGGTGTAATGCAGAGAAAAAGCCTCTTCTCAGACAATGAAGGTACGAGCATTGATCACCATGCTTGCTCAAGGCGGATTAGCGATTTTAAAGTCCAGGTTATCTCACGATATTTTCCTTCACCGATGTCAGTGATTTCTAATGGTGGGTCCACACGACACAGACTTAACACAGACTTCTATAGAATTTTGTCTGTACAACAAATCAGTACAGACAAATGTCGGTGTATCAGAAAAGTCGGAAGTCTGAGTACATGTCTGTACGATTGTCGGAGCAAAACTCATGATTATTGAATTACTTAATTTATTCATTAAAATCGAAGTCTGAACTGATGAAAAGTCTGCACAGACATTTGGTAAAGTAAAAATTTTTACTCAGACTTTATAGTCTGTGCAGATGTCTGTACAGACAAAAGCCTGTGTCGTGTGGACCCACCATAAGATAAACTTAGATAGTACATCATCATTATCTGCTTAGTCTTTTCTCATCTGTGTTGGGATTGGCTCCCAGTCTAACCGTATGCTGCTGAATACCTGTGTTTTACATAGAGCGACTGCCTACCTGACCCTAACAACCCAGTTTACACGATACCTCTTGGTTAGACTTGTTGTCAGACTTCCTGGATTCTGACTATACCTGAGGACTGTCAAAGATTTACGAATGACAGCCGGGACCATCGGGTTACGTGTTTGGTACTTGCTCGTGCCCGGTTGCGAACCCACAGCCTCGTTTATGAGAGGCGGGTGGCTCAACCACTAGATAACAACAACATGATACTTTACAATAATAAAACCCAAAAATTATTCCACTCACGTTCCGTATATGACGATATAATATTCCGAGAATAGACAAATTAAAATTCAGCTCAGCTTTAATCTCGAAAACATAGGTATTACATAGAAAAGCAATTATAAAGCTAATCACGTGCCTATTCCCGCCTCCATCATCTGTAGGACATACTCATAAATAATTTACGTGGTGGGGTCCCCAGACGGTCCTTTTACCGGAATACGGCCGTCTCCGCGTAAAGGTCAACTGTGAGCCTTTTTAAGAGCCACTTGGGAAATGCAAAATCTCACGGTTGCTGTAAGATTTGATCGGTTGAGGAAGGTATTTTAGTGGGTGTTCTTCTTTTTTTTTGGATGGATGGTTTTGAGTAAACCTTTTCATTGTTTATCAAATTAAAATTAAAATAGTGTTGTAAATTTAGCTATGTGTTTGTGGCATCGTAGCTCCCAGACGGCTGATCCGATTTTGTTTACTGTTTTTTTTAAATGAAAAGAGACTTGATCGAGAATGTTCTTCGGCTATGTTTCAAGAAAATTTGTGCAGCTGTTTAAAGATTGTCAGCTCATTTCTAGTTGATTAATCAATGTGACAATCTTTCACAGATTTGACAGAGTTTTGTTAGTGCTGGTGCTTTTTTTTTATTTATAGTACTAGAGCCCATTATATTGTAACAATTATCGTGGCATGAGTCAAGTTTTTAAAGTCCTCTAAAGTGCAGGTGTAGGGACACTTTGAACACTGTAATAAATGGTCCTCGTCTGGTAAGGAACACCGCACTTGGACTGGGTGGTGATTTGTAAAAACTGTATTCTACCTAATACACAAATACAAACGTAAAAACTTGCACAAGTCAGCGAAGTTAATTTAAATGACATCTTAAGACCAATTTCACTAATTAAAATCTAACCGCAATCTCATCTAAAATGAAGGTAAATTAGAAAGTACTTGATAGATTGAGTCTGAGATTAGATTGCGATCGTTTCTAAAAGTTAGGAGGCTTGCCCCCCTGATATCCGCACTTATACTCGTAGTTATAGCTAACATTAAATTGCCCAAAGCGTTACCTTTGATGTTAAGAGAAACAAGATCACGTATTAACATGAGAACCCTGAAACAAATTAACTTTCATGAAGGTTGAACCAGTTATGTTGTGCGAGATAATATTTATGTTTTGTTTGTTAAGCGTTGTTCAGACAGAGGCGGTGGCTATGGCGGTCAATTTGACGTAATTGGGCGGTTAATGCTATTCATTAAGAAATCTTTTCTGAAAAAATAATTTGTTTTACCCCGTAAAACCTGATTAATGGATGACCATTACCTGTTGCTGTTGCTGTGTGCTATGAAGCACATAGCAACAGTCGGGGCAGTACCGCCGCAAAAAAAATAACCATTAGCTGCTAGCGCGTGAACCGCGAGTCGTCACCTTTTTATGTTGTGATTATAAAAAATACTTTACCGCACATGATTTTAAGCTCTAACTTAAATAGAAAATTATTTACTGTCTTGGTGCCATGCTGTTACAATGAGCGACAGCAGCTGTGTGTTAAAATTTAAGTTGACTTGCAAATTAATAAATGACTTATTAAAATTAATTGACACATAAGTGATGTTTCTCCGGGACTCGAATTTTTGGTGGCAATTACCCAATTGACATTATGTCTAAAGAGTAAAATTTTGTCTAAAAAGTGACTACCACCCACATCATTTCAGTTTAAAAGGCGCTTTTTTTTTTACTTGGTGTTCCTTCAACCTTGCTAAAGTTGACATTTTCACATCATCATCAGATTTTTGTACATTTTGTTTTTGTAAAAGGTCAGGCTTATTAAAATAAAGCTTGATTGCTTTTAATGGCAGTTATATTTATAGAAAACTGTTTTTTGGTTGATGACTTTTGGCTAAAAATAATCTTTCTGGCAGAACATTAAAATTGTTTTTTTTTTTATTTTTCTCTTGTGCCCAGGGACAAATCAGTTTAGTATTAGAAAGGTACCTACATGATATTGATTATATTTAAGTACCTATGTATCAATTTCGATAAATAATTAAAGCTATCGTCAAACAATACCAATTTCGAAGAACTCAAACAAGATTAATTCAAAAGTCACAAAAACTTCAATAATTCACATACCACATTAAAATAATGTATTCAAATACTTGAATACGATTAGTGAATCGATAAATAATCTAGTCGAGATCGGTCTGGAAAAGGCTTTAAATTCGGTCCAAAGGTCTTATTTGCATAAAAATGTATTAAAATTTTCAGTTCAAGCATATTTTTTGGACAGTAATAAATGGCTTGCTTGATGTAGGAGAATTTGGAGCAAAGGTTATCGAAAGATAATCTTTGGGCGTTTGAATTATGGTTGAAAAGGGATAAATGAAAAATTTCTTATTTTATGTACCTACTTTCGAAGCTTTTCTTGGAAATCACAGACATCGGTGATGGGAAACGTCATGAGGAAACCTGGACTTTAATAAAAACGAGTGTGATTGATAAAATCGCCAATCCGCCTATATGAGAAAAGGCCTTTGACCGGCAGTGACTTAATAATAGGTATTATTATATTACTGCCTCGTTAGCCTACTGGTCTTAAGCACGACTGCTACGCTAGAGGTCCTGGGTTCGATTCCGAGGTCGAGCAAAAAGTGTTATTGGGTTTTTCTATGAAATTCTCAGCTCGGAATTTGGATTTGTGCCCGGTTAATGGCAATAGGCTCGCCCCCTATTACATGAGACCTAAATATACCAGCGAACTGTGGGTGTACATAGGTACACCTCTGCCTAACCCTTCGGGGAATACAGGCGTGATGGTATATATATTATATTACTTGCGACTTCATCCGCGTCAAAGTCGATATGTATTATCCCATGGGAGTAATCCATTTTTCCGGGATAAAAAGTAGCAGACTGTAATATATCTCTGTGCCAAATTACATTCAGATTCCTTCTGCCCTTCTAGCGTGATTGGGTAACAAGCATTCATCTATTCGAACTTTCGTATTCATAATACCTATTCGTAAGATGTTTAATCACAAAACGTTTTAAGCTTACAGCATACACAAATGTATTAAGCCCATTTATCTTAAGCCAAAAATAAAGGCCTATCGTCTATGTATACACTCGATTGATCATCCTTATCTGTCTGTCTACTCACTAGACTAAAATCTAGGCACCCTTTTCATCGGAAGCATCCCTTATACATTTTGGTCTTACTCCTAACATTGAAGATATTATCTAGAGACTCGACCTTCGGACAAATACGAAGGTTTCCGAAAGATTGTCGGGTGTAATCGATATTTCGGCATTATTAATGTGTAGGATTTTACGGTGTTCCGTCCGTACCGGATATTCTGTAGAAGTTTCTTCTATGTTGGTAGGTTTATTGTTCCTTGTGAGGGTAATGTGCAATATTGCGATGAAAATTAAATTCTGGTATATACTACATAGTATAAAACAAATTTGCTTCCTGCCGTCCGTCTATCTGTACGTTTAGATCTTTTTTTTTAAGGATGGTATCATCAAATTCCTTATTCTGCTCTGGGAGATCTTTTAAACTGCGCCACGGATTTTAATGCGGATTTCTTCAGTCGATAGAATGATTCAATCCAAAGGTTTATCCGTACAGATTAGACACGACACCAAGGGGAATATAACTAGCGATGAATAACGAAAAAGAGTATTAACAACTGCATACGGAAATCCAAATAGCCGTTATGTTAAGGTTAATATGAATAGCTGAAGATTTTTTTAGCGCCCCTACGATGCTGGAGAAATTCTGATCGTAGGAAAAAAATGGCTGTTATATTCAAAATAATTAATTGGAGAAACGTACGTTAATATAATAAAGAAACTCGATCTTCTGTATGGTTATTTATGTCATTTATAACTACAATAATATCTTTGTCAATAATGTTCTCTGGCTTACCTAATAAAGTTTGAAGTTATTACTAAGCGACTTCAAAAAAGGAACCCCCCCGTTAATTCATTATCAGAAAATCCTTATTATTATCTACCGATCTATTCTGCAAACAATCTCTAAGTACGATGACATCTCACTTCACCAAAATAAACCGAGCAAATTTTTTACAGAATAAAACCGGTCCATTTCTAAATGGTTTTACTTAATTTTTCTTTAATCCGTTCCCATCCGTCTTAATTACAGGGAACAGAAGCTTTTTAAACCACTCTCAAATTACACAAACTTGATTATAATCCTCCTCGCATCGTTATTAATTGGAGAACCCTTTGCTGGGAACCAGTAATCCATACTTTAATATTATAAATGCGAAAGTAAGTATGTCTGTCTGTTACCCTTTTATGATTAAACCGTTGAAACGATCATGATAAAATTTGGGCAAAGTCAAAGCATTTATTTTAATTACACCAATTTAATGACCAATTACAGGCAGTTTTGTTATTTTTTTGGTATCTATAAAACACCTTTGAATTTCTTTGCCCTATTCTAGGAATTTCTCCTGTATCGTGGGTGCGTTTACAAACATATAAACTCACATACACAAACAACCAGACCCGGAACAATTAGCTGTAGGTCGTACAAATATTTGTTCCGTGCGGAAATCGAACCCGCGTGGCACGCAGCGCAGGTGCCAATTGCTCAGCCACCCCGCTAACCATGTCGATAATTATTAAGAAGTCGATCGATTTGCCAGAAAGTTGAAGCTAGTTGCTTATTCCAAAACGTAGGTCTCTATGAAGAAGAACGAGCAAGAAACTCCACGGATACTCTTTTAATTTGGTTTTTACAAAGTCCTGGTACAGAGATGGATTAGACCTTGGAAAAAGACCTAAGCTACCTTTTTATCGCGAAACAAGGGCTTGAAATAGGAGGTGAAACTTTGTATACGTATATAGTCACTTGAGAAGATAAAACCATAACACTTTTTATTTAGACACTTGACAAAATAAATAAACATTTGCTCAAACGTTTTTGAGAAAATAGTATGTTATAGATAGTATAAGTCTGACCACCAGTCTTACCAAGACTATCGTATTACCCATTACTGGGTTGTGGAGGTCTGATAGGCAGTCGCTCCATGTAAAATACTGATATTCAGCTGCATCCGGTTAGACTGGAAGCCGACCCCAACATAGTTGGGAAAAGGCTAGGCAGATGATGAGTATGTTATAGATAAAAATGACAATGTGCTAACCAAAGCGAGTATTATGTGCAGACGAAGTCGCGAGCAAAAGTTATACCTACATAATATAATACGGAACTCCTCGGTTTGTTATCAATAGGGAACATGGAAGTTTTAATGAATCCCCTTCAACGAAGTGTACAAGTGTTATGGAGTTTATATGAAGACTCAATGAAAGGTGTCGTGTTGAAGTTGGATGATGTTAGGGCGTGATTAGAAGGCTAATCACTGAATATAGAATTAAATAATCATTTAACTCTGTTTCCATTCGTCACCAAAATTCTGAATTTATACAAGAAATTGAGTTTAGTTTATATTTAAGTACAGGTATAGGTACCACCTTAAAAAAGACAATAATATATTAAAATTAAAACTATATGGCGTCCCAAAATTTCTCCGCCGGCAACTGGAAATGTGAACAAAAGACTGGCGGGATTGCTACTTTGTATGGCAATGCTAAGCCCCTGGCCAAGACAAAAGCCAACCCATAGGTCACGAAAAGTGTCAACGAACCGAGAAATTACAAAACATCATAATTTGGAAGAATTCGATAATAGCCTTGATCGTGCAAGATATTTAGCTGAACTCTTTCATTTTTTTTAACCATCTATTTACGTTGAGGACTGTTATAACAAAACTTTACATGACGATTATAATATAATAGCCGTGATAGCTACTAGATAAAAGCTTTCAGTTTGACCGCGCCTTTATTTTGTTTCCATTCAAAGTGAGCGAGCATTTCAACTGCACTAACTAAACTTCTACATTACGTTGGAAGGTGTTGTTGTATATTTCAGAACAGAGCGATATCTTTAAGAATAGAATAAGAATAAGAATAAGAATAATAATTTTATTTGGATAAACATGTGTGTACATACAATTGCATGCAGGGTGTTAACATAAAAAGAAATTCGAACATGTTTGTCATGAACAATGACGTGCAAATCAATTGCGAAATTAATCGTGCTTAAAAATTATTGAAATTTAAATTAAAAATTGAATATAATAAAAATTGAAATATAATGAGAATTGATGATTATCTATAAATAATTTGTCACAATATTTTCATAAGTTATCTTGTAGAAAGTCATTAACACTATAATACACTTTGTCAGTTAGGATGGATTTAATTTCTGATTTAAATTCAGCATTCCTCAGTTCTTTCCAACCCTTAGGAAGTTTATTATATATGGCAGGCGCCATGCATATGACACTCTTGCGCACAAGTGCCGTGCTAGCCGATTTCGAACATAGTCTGCTGTTATCACGTCTGTTTCTAGGGAACGTATCCGCAACACATGGAAATAGGTGAGGGTTTGATCTAACAAATAACACTGTTTCTAGGATATATAAAGATGGCAGAGTCAGTATTTTATATTGTTTAAAATATGGTTTACAGCTATCTGTTATTTTTAAATGAAACATTGACCTCAGGCACCTTTTCTGAGCTTTAAAAATTACTTCCCTGTCAGTAGAGTTGCCCCAGAAAATTACCCCATATCTGAGAACCGATTCAACGAGTCCGTAATAAGCAGTAAGGAGTGCATCACTACTGAGGTTTCGAGATAGAGTATATAAAGCATATGAACTGCTACTCAATCTTTTGCTTAGCGTCTCTATGTCGCCCTCTCGCGTCCGGCACTGGTTCAGGCCATGGTCCGGAGCGAGGGGGAATGGGAAGCAGTCGCCTCCTTCTGCGAAGCTGTAATGCTAGAGAAGGAGGCGGCGGGACGGGAGAGAGAAAGGAGGGTCCCCCGTCCCAGCGGCCGCCGCGGTAGACGATCCGGGCGTCGGGAGCCACGAGACGACTCCCGGCCACCGTAGACGCGGGTCTGTGGACGGTGAGCAATGGGTAGCTCGCCGTCCGTACGTTCACTAGCGACAGACCGTGTCGACGGCGCGTTCGTGTTCCACGCGCGCCTCAAAGAGATGTCAGCAAATTGGATGGGGCCACTGAGGGCCGATGCCTGCCGGGGCTGCGGGTTGTTCGAAAGAGATACCGCGCCCCCGGAACGCAAAGGGCACATGAAGGAACATAGACGGGTTTTAGTCAGTAAAAGTCTGACACTCCCTCCCGCCCCGCCCAGGGCGGGGGAAGTTATTTGATGATTTCCCGTCTATAAAAAAAAAAAAAAAAAAAGCGTCTCTATGTGGGCCTTCCAATTGAGGGCACTATCTATTGTTAGACCTAGGAACTTCGTCGCGTTTACTGCGTCGATTTTTGTATTATTATAATTAATGTCAAGATTTTTAGATGTCAAACGTTGATTAAAATTCATAATTAATGTCTTATTCCACTCTGCTCGACAAGATTTTGACATTTGACACATCCGTTGGCTCGGAGGGTTGTAACGGATCATGTCATGAAATTCATGAAATTACATGAACTTTCAGCATTCAAATTTACACGATAAAAAAATGTTCGCAGCTATTTAATAGAATAAGTTGGTGGCAAATATCTTTAATTATGACTTGAGGTCAGTCAAACCGCTTCAAATCTCCGCCAAATTTGTGTAAATTAGGTATTACTACACCCTATCGAAAAGGTAGGCCACTTAGATTAGCTAAAATTAAGTACAAAAACAACATTCTTGCTTGCTAGAAAGATGCAAAAGGACAAAATAAAGATATTTTCATTCCAACTGCATTATTATTTTAGGCATTATCCATACTTAGGTACTTAAAAACTAAAAGCAAATCTTGACAAAATTTACACAAAATTGTGTTGCAACTTGACACTTCTTAGTGTTGAGCGTCTACCTCAGTTTCTTATTTCGATTTGAAAGTTGCGTTCAGCCTAATCGATACTCGAAATAAAATCGAGGTTGGCAAAAAAGAGTAGGAACTGAATAAAAACTCT
Organism: Caradrina clavipalpis; assembly: GCA_932526535.1. Classification (NCBI taxonomy): domain Eukaryota; kingdom Metazoa; phylum Arthropoda; class Insecta; order Lepidoptera; family Noctuidae; genus Caradrina; species Caradrina clavipalpis. Next base: position 2,820,541 of record OW052101.1, read on the forward strand.
TTGGTTAATCAGGATTTATAATTCAAAATTTTAATAAACGTAAATATAGTCCGGAGATTTAATTTACTTAGATAATTTTAACCGACTTGAAAAAGGAGGATGTAGGTATATAATTAAAAAAATACATAATTATACATATATCTGCCAAAATTTCAACAGAACCTTTTTTTTCGTTTTACTTAGTCCTACGAGTAACTTTTAAAATTTCCTCATGAAAATCTGTTTGTCTGTCTGTCTCAACTAGTCATTTCTAGTTTAAGCTAATTTGGACCAGCTACGTTAGTGAGTCAACACGTTTGTAGGTAGGGAATTCGTACAGAAGCTGAGACGGGTAGCAGCACGGAGTTTACGTGACAAGCTGCTGTACTGCAGCTTGGGATATTTAATTGCAAGGACTGTCACTTTTTTGGGTTCCGTACCCAAAGGGTAAAACGGGACCCTACTACTAAGACTTCGTTGTCTGTCTGTCACCAGGCTGTATCTCATGAACCGTGATAGTTAGACAGCTGACATTTACATAGATGACATATTTATGTTGCTGCTATAACAACGAATACTAAAAAGCAGAATAAAATAAATAATTAAGGGAGCTCCCATACAACAAACGTGACTTTTAGCTTGTTTTTGCTCGATATTGATATCGGCAACAGCTAAACGCTTGATATATTTACAGAATATTTAGTAATATATTCACTTTAAAATTAAATATTTAATTAAATTAAAATAAATATTTTCTGTTTTTTTCGTTTTCATAGATAATGGTACAGAACCCTTCGTGCGCGAGTCCGACTCGCACTTGACCGGTTTTTTCAAACTAGCTAAATAACGAGTATTCACTTGGACGAAGCCGCTGGCCTAACCGCGACTTCGTTCGCGCGAAGGTTTGTTTGTTATGTTACTGCGAGGTTTTATTTAATAGCGCGGAACCCTATTTGTATTCTAAAATAAAGGTAGCCCAAGTTATTGCTTCTAACAACAGATATTTGCAAATCCAAGATATGTATTTCCCATCAAAATCGTTTCAGACGTTTTGGAGATTAGCCGGAACAAACGGATAAATAAACAGACAGACAAAAAAAAGTTTTGTCTATGTACCGTGTATCAAACTTTCTCAAAGTAGGTAATGCATCAAAATTAAAATTCGCAATAAAATGTTACAATATTGAACAATCCAAGCTAATGAAAAATTTGAAAAATAAAAAATTACTATGTGGTCTTACCACAGTCTTACGTCATTGGTCCTGTCCACTGCGCCGTGTATAAAAAATAAATAATTGCAATGGCTAACATATATAATACTTATTTTTAATATACTAATATTAATTAATAATGTGATTTAAGCTTAAAATATAATTTATTAAGTTTTTAAGAATAGATTTCTAATATTCGTAATTTTCAGTACCTACTCGAGTCGAACCAAAAACAAAAAAATCGATTAGCACAATTACAGTTGCACATCACTGCAATTTGAAAAAAACAATAATGGTCAACATTTCGACAATTTTTAACATAAATGAGTTGTGGTAATGAATATCCCGTGTAATTAGACCCGTGTTTGTAAATAACGTTAAAACCTGGGCATTTTCTTGTTGTTTACTATATTTTGAATGACATTTGTCATGTTTTTAATGTAAACTAAATGTTTTTATGTGATATTTGTGTAAAATAAAAAGTAAACACGCGCGATTGGCGCGAAGTTTCGACTTTGTGTATCAAAAACTTTGTTACCATTACTGATTTATGTTGAAATACGGATGAAATCGACGTACAATTCAATGATGAGTTATTTATTTCTCCTGTAGAGGAGAATGGATGTCAGAAATCAGTCTTTTTTATGTTTTTTAGCCTCGACTTCCACAGTCATCAAAATGGCGGTAACTGTGTTTTCACACATGTATTTTTAAGAGGTAAATTTATATAATCGCATGCTGAAACGAAAAGATTGAATGCCGCTATCATGTAGGCTTTTTATCAAACCGTCTTAATTAATGATAACTCGTGAGATTCGACGACTAGCATGATCAATATTTACACTAATTGACTAGGATGGCGATACATCAATTCTCGGGTCCAAGTGGACGCGTTACCGAGCCGGCGGAGGTTTCTGTTTTCGGGTCCAATCGGATGCGCTCCCGAACTATACGGTTAAATTTATTTTTAAATTGTTATTATTTAACCATTGAATAATAGTAATTAGAGCATTGTTTATGTCATTTTCGAACGTGTCTCGGTACTTACATGTTACAGTGACTGTACTATCGTCTGCGAAAAGGGTCATGGGGTATATCGTAGCTCTAGGGAAATCATTAATATCTATACATATAATAAAATTGTAGCGATGTCAAAACTGTACATTTAATATTTTTGAGAAAGAGTGATTGCTACGAGGTCGGGGAATGATTCTAATGCCGAAAATACAATTTTTAGAATTTTTGTCTGTTTGTCTGTTTGTTTGTTAGAGCATCACGCAAATACTGCCGGACAGATTCTGTTCAATTTTTGTATATATATTTCACATAGGCCAAATTTGACCGTAGGCTATAAATTATCACGCTATCTGCTTTGGGGGCTGAGCAATATTGCATTATGTTTTGTTCTCCTGCAGATTACATTGCGATTATAAAAATACGAGACTAAATATAAGAATACTTTAGGTAGCTGGGGCTTAAACTACTGAAATAATTATCATAACGCTATACCCTCAAGGAGCTAAGCAGTTAATCGTGACAGACTAGAACGGCTATTTTAGAGTATTTCCTATCGAAGCATGTGGTCTAATGGTTCGATGACCGCCATACAAGTCGCTGGGTTTGAGTTCGAACCCCAAAAACTGTTTTACTTTTTGTGATTTTTTAAATACATTTTTATAACATTTTGCTTTCTTATTTTTCAAATATTTTATTATTTCTGCAAAACATAATGTCTAAACAATCATAGTTTCATATAAACAATATTGAAGTCAAAATTATTCATTTATCGAAATAAAAAAATATAAACAAACTAATAGGTGTGGGAACGATAGTAGAGCGGAAAATATACGTAAAAAAAATCTGTCTGTTTGACTCTTTAAATTAAATTTTGACAAAATAGTCTTTAAATGTCGGGCAACACAGGGCTGTATTATATAAAGCGATCGAATTATTTTCGCATCGATGATCTCCCTAACAATAATTTACACCAGTTGAGACATGTACAGTACCTTCTAGATACATCACTGAGTTCACTACCGGGAAGCAGGTACTCTGGCAGCTTCAAGTAGTCATGAGGTGGTCGCTGTCTTCCTTCCCACAATCTACTTCTCTCTTTGGGTGGTGGGTTTTGTAATAAATAGTGAGGGTATTTGGGTATTTGTAACAAATAATGGAGTTAGGTAGGTAAGCATTATTGCATTATGTTTATTGTCTGTAAAGATTTTACCACGAAACTGTTATAAAATACATAAAATATTGAAGATTTTTAACATAATATTTATCCTATGAAATAAAAATCATGAAGTCATAGCCACAAGGAGTTAAGCACTTAATTGTGTAATAGAATTCAATACAAGACCGATTCTGGCCACGACGGCTAATCTTAAAGCAGACTAGCCAATGCAGGAGATATTAAAATGCACAAGTGTGTGAGCAAACGCTCCCTCTTTTCTAACTCTCATAGTCCGATGTGTCGGCAATCCGACACAATCGGGGAGAGATTAGGCGCAGCACCAACGGCTTTACGTGCTTTTCGAGACACGTGAGTGTCACACCACCAACGTCCGTACTCCGGGCTGTTCCTGAGAAATTCGTAATGGAAAAACCCATTTCCCCACGATCAACAGTTTTGCTTGCCACCACGAGACCAGCGGGGCAGTTCAAATATGACATACTACTCTGTGTAAAAAGTACCGGGAATTCCTAAATTACAGAAAGCGCGGTAAACCTATCGAAATATATTTATTTTCTATAAATTGGTAGCTCTGTTCTGAGTTACCGTGGTAACTTTGAGCGCTATATGTCACTCAGTGTAATTACAGCTGCCGTTTTTGTACTTCTTGGTTGTAAGTGTTCTGCGATTTTGTTATGGAAGAATTTTTTGAACAAAAAGAGTTTGCCTTACGTTTTGCGTATGAAACGATTTTTTTGGGCCAAATCACTAAAAATGTTGCAGAAGTCTTAAAGTGATTCGTGTATCTCAAAAACACTGGCATATGAACGGTATAAAGTATTTAAAGAAGGTTGACAAGTGGTAGTTGATTTGCCTCGTTCTGATCAACCCCCAACAGCTACGAATGATAAAAACATCATTTTAATCAGGAGTCTGGTACTTGGAAATCGTCGTATGAGTTTTAGGCACGATGCTCTAGAGGTTAACGTATCTTTTAAATCCGTTCCTAATATTCTGACTGACATTTTGGGCATGAGACGCGTCGCCGCACGATGAGTGCCAAAAGAGCTCAATTTCGTCCAAAAAGAGCATCGAAAGCAGGTTGCTGAAGACATGATTTTCCGAGCTTCTATGGACTTCACCTTCATGAATTTCATAGTAACTGGCGACGAGACATGGGTTTATGAGTAGGATAAGCAAACTAGTCAATAGTCTGCACAATGGCACGATTCGAGTCGATTGAATCTAAAAAAGAAAATTCGCTGAAGGAGGTGAACATCATACCTTAATCAGCTTACAAAAAAAATATGGAGGACTGGTTCAAGCACTGGCGTAGCTGTATCGCAAGTGAAGGGGCCTAAATTGAAGGTGACATAATAAGTTTTGACGAATAAATTACTTTTTTGGTTTTATTGAACAATTCCCGGTACTTTTTACACAGAATGTATATAGGAATAGTTATTTTTAGTTAATTGTTACGTAAATAAAGTGAATAGTTTCGCTGTTTAATGAAAACCATGTAAAATATTTTGTGTGGGTTCAATTCCAATCAATTGTTACTTTTTGTTATTATGATTTCAATATTATAATAAAACAGGTTTAGGCGGGTTTAGTTTTTCCCCTTACATAACTTTAAAAAATATGCATGGTTCGACTGAAGAGGAATGACCGGAACAGAATTCTTTTGATTCCACAAATTCTAGCTACGCTAAGAATATTTTTCGTAAGTAAAAAACGGCGCCTCAGAGTATTTAAAGAGTTACCAAGTTATATCGATAGTAGGATAGCCGCAACACCATGATGCTCTGACGCAGGTATTCTCCGGACATGTTGACATGAGACATGAGGACACGCCAGAGTGATATCATTGTGAGGATCATCCGGTGGACACGGTGAAGCATAAGGTGGAGGTCTGCCCTGCTTTGGCGGAACACCGCCGTGTCGTCATAGAGGCGATCGACGGCAACGGGCCTGCGGTTGGCGAGAGTTGGGTGGCTCGCCGTCCGATCTGAACCATACCCGTGCCGACGCCGCGTTGTGTTTCACACACGTCTCAAAGAGATATCAGCACAGAAGACGGGGCCCGCTAGGGCCAGTGCCTGCCACGGTTGCGGAATTTGTTCGAAAGACTCACCGCGGCTCTGGAACGCGATGGGCATTAGGAGAAAACGGATGGATTTTAGTCAGTAAGAGTCTGACACTCACTTCCGCCAGAACGGAAAAACTCATATGACGATTTTTCATCATTAAAAAAGAAGTATCACCGCACCGTGGGCCTACCAACCTCGACACTTCATACAAGTGTCGTACGATTTATCTGCAAACGTTATGTGTGCAATACTATACTGTCTGGGCTGCGCTACGCTATCAAAAAAGCATATTTCTATTCCAATAGCTAAACAGAAATAAATTAGCTACAACAGGACCAAAATTAATTAAACCTATACGTACCTATATAAAAATATCTCTCAGAGTTCAAGCTTTCACGATACATTTAGAATCATGCATCAATCATTAATCATACATCGCATGCAGAATTTCTTCTAATAGGTAGGTACTGTCAACAGACCATATTCTGCATGCTTAAAAATGAACTTCAAAATGAAAATGAAGGTTACCTATTACCGTCATTCTGCAATAGATGAAAGGTAATTTGAGAGGTAAAACTTTGCTTAGCCTTTTAATAAGTCATATGCTTACTGTTTTTTGCCCATACTTTTTCCCAACAACATAATTATATTAACTTGGTTGTAACACGAAGTTCAGATTTAGTTGGCAGTTGCTCTGATTACAAGATTCATTTCTACGGTTTTGATACTAGACAGATCGAAGCTACGATGTAAGTGTTAAAGCAGAACCCATTAAAAATGCTTTTCAACGGTTAGAGAAAAATATGTAAATAAGTAAATTTTGACACCACATCACAGTATTTTCGAAAGGAATAGTAAAGCCACATCATATACCCTCCGCATAAATATGTTTTAATCCCAGGTATGGCGCAAACTCATTACCAACCGGACAAAAATTCAGACTCCGGGCGTCTACTGACTAATTTCTAAAACCCACAGTCGTAACTATTATTAACCTTAGAAACCATTTGACAGTTGGAAGACTATGAAGACATAGTATTCAATCCTTAATTGGTTAAGTAACACTAAGGCTGACGTGAGCGAAGCCGCGGGCAACAGCTAGTAGAGAATAAAGAGAAGCGGCCCTAATACGCTTCCCTGTGGAACTCCATAGATTACTCTACGTTCTTCTGATAAAAATATTTGTTCTACATTTTTCGCGTTAATGTTACTAATTTGTGTCATTTGCTTACGATCACTCAGATATGATTCAAAGAGTTTTAGGATATTACCTCTTATCCCGTAAGCATCAAGTTTCTTGAAAAGGATATTGTGTTGGATGTAGTCAAAGGCCTGTGTCATATCGCAAAATATTGATGACACTGGCATTCTTTTATCCATATTTTCCAATACCACATGTAGGAAGTCGTACACAGCCATATTGATGTTTTTATTATTCCTAAAACCCTTTTGCTCATCGCATAATATATTATTCATTTCCAAGTACGTGTTTAACTCTTTATAATAATATTTTTCAAATACTTTTGCAAATACCGGTATCAGCGCGATGGGCCTGTAGTTTTCCATTTGCTCTTTGTCCTGCTTTTTGTACATAGGTTTAATGATGGAAGTTTTAAGGGCATCTGGATACGTGCCTTCACTAATGCTTAGGTTAATCACACGATTTTTCTTTATTTAAACAATTTATTTATTATGCTCCACGATCTCAGAGTTTCCACATGTACGTCTATTTTACGTGGCTAAAACTTTGAGAATATAGAGAGGACTGCCAGACGCTTTTCATGACCACTTTCCAGCCAGACATTTTAAAAACTCAATCTTAGTCGTTAATTTTTTGTAATACATATATCATTAGATTCTGACAGCGACTGCAATATTTTATCCCACGGGAACCTTACATTTTTCTGGGATAAAAAGTATCTTATGTGTTCCACACTATAATCTATCTCAGAGCCAAATTTCATCCAGATCCGTTCTGCCGTTTAAGCGTGAAAGCGTGCGTCAAATACGTATATATCCACTCTCACAAACTTTTGCGATTATAATATTTTAGTATGATTAAAATTTCAACATTTCTTGTGTTCCGCAGCCCCACAAGTGTGGGTAGTGGACGAGGCGGGAGCCCCACTACTGGAGAAGTACTACGAGGCTGAGTCCACCCTGGCGCTCCTCTGCAGAGCGAGACACGTGGAGACTCCTGCGCTGCTCACGTGGCTGCACGAAGGCAGGGCTTTGAATGCTGATACCACTCGGGGAGGGATCAGGTGAGGCAGAATCATCATCAATACATAGTCCAAATTAAAGTCTCCCGCCGCGCTGATCTATCTTTGTTCGGGCCAATCTCAGAAACTACTGTATATGTTTCCTATTGGTGTACACTATATGAAAATCCTCATATAGTTTACACCAATAGGAAAAAATAATATGTGATTATAAGAGATAAACATTTTACAAAATAAATATGTAAGAAAGTTGACACGAGTACCGTGTCAACTTTCATATTTACATACATACTTGAATAAATCTATAAAAAGAAATGTCTGTCTGTGTGTTTGTTCCGGCTAATTGCCAAAAAGGCTGGACCGATTTCGACAGGACTTTTAATGCCATTTACTGACATGTTGTATTTTTTTTTTAAATGGGTTCTGCACAAATTTTTTCGACATAACTGACATCTCGCTGAACGAAGTCGCGGGAATAAGCTAGTACACCCTAAAATAGTTTACACTTTAGTTCACGCTCAAGCACTTTCCGATCACGTTCATCAAAGCATGTACTTTTGTCAGCAAATTTTCAAGTTCTTCAGACCCGCATACAGTGTATAATGAGGTCTCGACTATTTCAATTTAAGTTCTGATGATGTGTTTTAGGAGAAAATCTACTCAAAGTATATGAGGATTATTAATTCTGCTGTTACATGCTTTCTAGGCTAAGCTGGGTTTTAAATTAAATTATAAAGCGCACTGCGAAGGAGTGGAGCTCTCTACCTAAGTCTGCATTTCCGAACATATTTAACCCTAATCTCTTCAAAGTTAGAGTGAACAGGCTTCTTTTGGGTAAGCTCACTCCATCGCCAACTTTGTCTATGCCACTTCTGTTCTAGACTAGAGTCAGGAGCTTACCTATCTCGAAAAAACATTTAAAAAGTACTTGCTGTTTCATGATTTTGAAGAGATTGAAAACTAAGTCACAGTGATGGAAATCGAAAACAGTACCAAAGATGATATCCATTCTGTAATTCTCCAGACCGATTCCGGTCACGGCGGCTAATCTTAATGCAGACTAGCCACATTGGCGTATCTAGAGTTAGTTTTCAGGGGAGGCCTGGCCCTTAAGATGCCATGGCGGAAGGTGAGCCCTGCAGCCTGGGGTGGGCACAAGACCATTCTGGGGTGGGCCCGGCCCACCCGCCCGCCCCCCCCCCCCCCTTTATACGCCCATGACTAGCCACGTACGCAGGAGATAGTATAGTGTACAAGTGTGTGCGCAAACACAGATGCACTCCCTCTTCCCTAACTCTCATAGTCCGATGTCCGATTAACCATTTCAGAGGCCCTTGAGGTGGTTTAGAAAATCTGACACTAAGGTGTGTGGGGTCGTTAGACCTTACTGCCCACATGATAAAGAAGAAGATAGTCCGATGGGACGGCAATCCCACACGACCGGGGAGAGATCAGGCGCAAGACCAATATGTCGATTCTGTAAAATTCAGACATGAACTCGCATCTCAAGTCACTATTAGGGTCAACCCCCACGACCGATTTTTTTGGCCGATAATCGGGCCTAGAAACGGGCCCCTTTTTTTCAAGAATTTCAACGCCCACGACCGTCATTTTGTCTGTGACTTTCGAGGGAGGAGCTTTAAAGAGCGGTCAAATTTTATAACGCAACTTTTATTTGTCAGAATTATTATTATTTATCCTCGCCGAGTAAAAATCGGCCGCCGATTATAGGTCGTGGGGGCAGACCCTTAACCCTCTTGTCACTTTGATTTATTTGACACTTTGAAGTGCGAAGTGAGCTTCGAAGTGACGGTGGAATTACCGTAAAGAATAACACAGCTGATCTAGCTAACCTGGATAGTCTGCACTAAGATAAGCCGCCTTGGCCGGCATCGATCTAGAGAGTTACATATTCACCTACCCACATCATGTCCTGTCATAATCCAATTCACAGTAATACAATTTACATCTAGAAAAAAAACATGTTCTTTTATTTTACTTCAAAATAAACTAAAACATAAAAGAAGTTTCTCTACATAAAAGAAGAAACAGACTAATTCTGAGAAAAAGTCCCTAGCGTCCATTTTTCTGTCTGCAAAAAAGAATTTGCCAGCCAGTATTTTGATAATAGACAAAGGGTGAACAAAGTACAAGAGAACTTTTGAAGTAGGGACATACTAGAGGTCTTAAACTTTAGTGGAATAAGATACCAAATTACATAATTTATATAACAGGACAGCTCGTGTTTTACATAATTCTTTGACAACTTTTGTGCTCAATTATTTGTGACAATTTTATCTAAAATTGTATATTTATTTATTTATGAACTATGAAAGACTTACAGCTAAACAAAACAGAAAATAAAAAATAGTAGGTGAAACTGACAGCCAATTACAAGTCTTCACTTGTAAAAAACAGACACTAAGTTTTGCCCGCGACATCGTTCGAGTAAATATTGGTTATCGCAGACGCAAACAAAGATGGTTAAAATTTGTCCAGTAGTTCCGGAGCTTCGTCACCACAAACAAACCAACAAACTAAAATCTTTCCACTTTCTAATATTATATCTCTATGTAAATTATTCTTTACAATAATAGTTGAAAAAAAATGCAAATTCCTCTAACTATTCCTAAAAATATCAGCCATTCAAAAAAAGTCCTAATTCTTTCGACTCTACGATCATCATCATCATCTGCCTAGCCTTTTCTCAACTATGTTGGGGTCGGCTTCCAGTCTAACCGGATGCAGCTGAATATCAGTATTTTACATAGAGCGACTGCCTATCAGATCTCCACAACCCAGTAATGGGTAATACGATACTCTTGGTAAGGTTGTCAGACTTTCTGGCTTCTGACTAGCAGTAACGACTTTACGATCTTGGACCAAAAACAATAATGGTTTATTTTAAATTCTATCGGTACATTATAGTGTAGGTACGTACAGAAAAAGGGAACAAACCGGATTGCTGATAAATATACAATGTAAATGGGACGGCACACGCAAACGTGAAACTTGATGGCAAGCCAGACATTTATGAAATTTTAAATAGACTTCGCTCAAAACTCGCCCGTTGACAACAAGCTAATAGAACGTTGATGTTGTGAACACTGTTACTTACTTTCTTGGGGAGTGTACGGAAATATATACTTAAGTATTTGTTTTTTCATATTATTATAAGAACATGATAGGTTTGATTTTAGAAATGTTATTGAAATGTTGTTTGTTGAAAATAGGTCGGGGAATAGGTTGGGGTGTGGTTTGGTGTTGTTGGGTAGGTAGGTTGGTTTGTTGGTTGGGGTTGGTGTTCTTTGGTGGTGGTGTTTGTTGTAGGTTGGTCTAGGGTGTGTGGGGTCTGCGGGTTGTTCGAAAGAGATACCGCGCCCCCGGAACGCAAAGGGCACATGAAGGAACATAGACGGGTTTTAGTCAGTAAAAGTCTGACACTCCCTCCCGCCCCGCCCAGGGCGGGGGAAGTTATTTGATGATTTCCCGTCTATAAAAAAAAAAAAAGGGTGTGTGGGGTCGTTAGACCTTACTGCCCACACGATAAAGAAGATGTTATTAAGAACTTAATATAATAACAGCAAAAATAGCAATAACATTCCGGCGGACGGCGGTGTACATTGGTACACTTTTCTGCCTAACCCTTCGGGGAATACAGGTGTACCTGTACGATATGCAGTAACGATACGTATTGGCTAAATAGCTAAAAGCCTTGACTAAAATTTAAGGAGACTTGTGTTAGGCGGCTGGATCGCGGCGTAGTACAGAGGGTGATACTTCTGGACCCGGCTCTTATTGTTAGGTTTACCTCTCTAGAGCCCGAACTGCCGAGCACCTAGCCTAGGGCCTAGCGGTGGGCTAGTAGATTTATGTTCTTCTTAAATAAGAATCTTCAAAGCATAAAGAAAATAATAATAACTGTACCTCTACAGTTCAAAGGTGTTCTCCTGTACGAATAAGGCACGAGCAATGATCACTTCGCTTACTCATTCAATAATTGTAATCTAGATTTCCTCACGATGTTCTCCTTCACCGCTGTCAGTGATATCCAAGATAAACTTAGAAAGTACAATACATTTTTCATTTACCTCTTTTCAACCATAATTCAAACGCCTAAAGATTATTATTTTTCGATAACCTTTACTCCGAATTCTCCTACATCAAGTAAGCCATTTATTACTGTCTAAAAAATATGCTTGAACTGAAAATTTTAATACATTTTTATGCAAATATGATCTCTAAATTGAATTTAAAGCCTTTTCCAGACCAATCTCGACTAGATTATTTATCGTTTCGGTAATCATATTCCAGTATTTGAATTCATTAATTTAATGTGGTATGTGAATTATTGAAGTTTCTAGTTTTAGTGACTTTTCAATTTTTTTTTGAACTTCCATGTTACATAGAAAAACTCATATTATTACCATTAATTGTGCCAAGGTAATGGCAATAGGTTCGCCCCTTTTAAATGGGGACCTAAAACATACCGGCGAACTGTGGGTGTACGTTGGTACACTTCTGCCTAACCTTTCGGGGAATGCAGGCGTGATGGTATTTCATATTATTTCATGTCCTGTATTATCCGGCCATCCGATACACTGCATTATCATGACATATATGTCCAGTCACTCTTATCTTATAGTAAGAGTATGTATGGAGTTTCTTGCCCATTCTTCTCCATACGAAACCACCTTTTGGAATGGGCAACTAGATTCAATTCTAATGTTTTTTTCATGTAATAACGTTCCAAAGTGCCTTTTAATGGTCTAATTGAAATAAATGATTTGATTTTGAATTTATCAGAACTAAACAATCTTCTCTTCTACAGCGTAAAGACAGAACAAGTGCCGGGAGGTGCGGACAGTCAGCTGCGGTTGGCGCGCGTCAACAGCAGCGACGCCGGCAACTACACATGCGCGGTCCGCGGCGCGCGGTCCCACACTGTTTCGGTGCATGTACTCAACGGTACGTATCGTGGACAAAAAGTAAAGCTGGTTACTTTATCCCTGAAGGCAAAACTTGGGGTCAAAACGGAATGCGGGTTAGAACTTCATACCTACCTCTTAAATGACAAAAACCTTGTGAAGTTAAGAAAAGTGGGTGACCGATTGGCTGCTGCGCTGGGTGTCGCGGGTTCGATTCCCGCACTGAGCTGTTGATTTGCATCCTCGCCAAATTTTAGGAGCTTGTCATAAAAAAATAGAAAGTAATCAAATATAATTACGATACCTGGCCAATATCTAATAAATACTTGTTTTTTTAGGTACAACTATCAAACAACAGTATACCAGCATACTCCTCTTGCAAAATTCAGAATCGCACAGTTGCGTATGCGGCAGGCAGAGTTGTCGCGCGGCTATATCAATGTGTACATAGCGCCTAAACCCTCTGGCGAGATGGCTAGCTCGAATTTGAAAATCACGTCAAAAAAAAAAAAAATACAAAACTAATTTATTTTATCATTGATTCGTGTTAAGAATCACGAGTATAGTTAACTCCTTGAATTTGACGAGGATGCAAATCAACGCCTTGTATCTGTACGACCTACAGATAGTTGTTCCAGGTGCGGCTGTTTGTGTGTGTCAGTTTATAATTTGTAAACCCCCATGATACTGGACAAATTCCTACTACTCATACTAGGATTTACTCATTCATACTAGGATTTTGTTAAAAACAATAGTAAATACTCGTAAGATGTGAAAGTGACAGTGTTAATAGACCTTTGATGCTGACTTTACCTGTAAAACAAAGCATTTCAAGAAACAAGCATTATCATCATCTGCCTAGCCTTTTCCCAACTATGTTGGGGTCGGCTTCCAGTCGAACCGGATGCAGCTGAATATCAGTATTTTACATGGAGCGACTGCCTATCAGACCTCCACAACCCAGTAATGGGTAATACGATACTCTTGGTAAGACTGGTTGAAGCAAGAAACAAGCATATTGATACTAAATTCACATCACAACCACCGAAAACTCTAGAACAAAACAAAATGTAACCAAAACTCAAGAATCAAATATCAAAATTGAATCTTTGATATTGATGTTTGAGCCGAAATGTTTTCAAACTTCGATATCAGCTCACAAAATGATATTATTATGCAAATACAGAACATCGAACTTTTATACGAGTATCACAAAAACTGATTTAAGTAGTATAAAAGAAAACTTGAAAGTCGAAGTCGCGCCTGAAATAATAATGCTCCCGTTTCTAGAAGTTGGTACACTTACTATTATTTTTTTTATAAACAAGATAGAATAATGAAACATCTGACTTCTTTAGACATTAAAGTGAAATAGATAATCTATCAGATACTAATTTTTGATTGTACAGCTGTATCTTTTGAACAGTATAGACGCTTGAAATTTAATCAGAGTGTATTTTTAAAAGTAGAAACTTCAATATAGAGTGTGTATTAATATCCCCGCTGAAATAAATAAAAAAAATATCTAAAGTTAAAAATTTAAGGGTGTGTATTTACTGAACTATAAAAAAAAATGTGTTAAAAATTGTAAGATGGTACGAAACCCTTTCCGTGCTAGTCCAATTTCTGAATAACTTTGTTTAGTAGTATTGAAGTAAAATGCTCAAAGTAAAATTCATGCCTTACCCGGGTTCGAATCCTTACCCTACAATTGGTAAGTTGTGGCGGTGCTGTTTTAGGATTTTTTTTGACGTTCCACCAAGTTTAAAAATATGAATCTAAGCCCGACATCAACACACCGTTACTGATAGAACGGTATGCGCACACATAATATATCGTCCACCAAAAAATCTCCAACATGACTTCATTACCAGCTAATTTTTTTTCTAACACATCCCATTTGTTCCAGAAGAAAGCCTAGCAGAGCTGCACGCCGGGACCCAGCCACTGCACCCCCCGACAGTGACGACCCTCATCATTCTTCTGACCTTACTCTTCTTAGCAGAAGAAGCAGAGTCGGTTAAACCTGTGATTATTCTCGCAGCATTAGCTCATATAATACAGGTCCAAGGCCCACCAAATGAACTTTATATATTGTTACCGACGTGATGAAAAGCGTTTAGAATTATGTAAATAATACGTTTGATTTATAAATAAAGATAAATTATGAATAGTTATTGGGAAATAAAATTTCATTATATATTTTGTTTGTTTTATTACTAAACTAAATTCTATTTATGTATTAGAAAAAACAAAGCCTAAAAAACGGCAGTTACTTATTGTGTACAAATAAATTAAATTCATGTGTCCGTTTGTGATCTATCTATGTCTGAGTATCTGTTTGTTCCTGCTAAGCTCCGAAACGGCTGGACTGATTTTGACAGGATTTTCACTGGCAACTGATGTTATAAAAGTGACTTAGGCTACTCTTACTTTAGAAAAAGAACTAGGGTTCTGCCTAAAAATAAACCACGAGGTACGCGAAGAAAGTCGTGTGCTTTTAATAAGTTGTGTCTAGTGTTATATTGTTGAAATAACTACATGAGATTGGGCGGGTCACGTCAGCCGCATGCATGATGACCGCTGGGCGAACTCTTCACACGATGGTTGCCGGAAGACGAACGGCGCCGCCGAGGCCGGCCTAGAAAGAGGTGGCGCGACGACCTGGACGCGTACCACGAGGGCTGGTTCAAGGAGGCGCAGGAAAAGAACAAATGGAAGGAACTGGGGGAGGCTTTTGCCCCGAAGTGGGACAGTACGGGCTAAATAAAAAAACTACATTTTGATAATTAACATTAATTTTTAATTAACTAATAGTCTACATTGTTCTGCATTAAAATAACATTAGCATTGTAACGTTATTTTTCTACTGTATCTATATTAAAGGTATGTCCATACCTTTACAGTGTCCAAAGTTTCCAAAAACCGCAGATTTTTGTAGGTTGTTTTTTCGAATTTCTTCTGGTATAACTCTTGACTTGGTATCAACAAAACCTTTTAAAAACTTCGCTAATAAAGTTGGAGCAGTATCTGAGTACTCGGAAAATAAATAAGCAGGTACAACCCTATTTTTATAAGTACTTGGCTGAAATTCAAAAAAAGGAAAGGAAAATTTTATCTTTAGTATCAATCTTAATATAATATTTAGTCCTTTTGAAAAGCAAATTGACTTAAGTTGAGATGGATGTGTGGAGTGACCAGAATGGATAAGGTCATGAATGAGTATATTAGAGGAAGTTTGAAAGTAGCGCCAGTGATAGAAGAGTTGAAAGGTAACAGTTTGTCTTGGTATGGGCATGTGAAGAAGAGGGATGAAACGTAGGTATGTGACCAAAAAAAGACGAACAGGGAGACCAAAGAAAAGATGGATGTTTTGTGTGAAGAATGATATAAAAAGGAAGGGAGTCACTGTTATCATGACGGTTGATAGGATGCAATGGAAAAAAATCGCGACCCCAAGTAAGACCTACAAGTAAGGACAGGTAGATGATGATTAGTGTGTGTGTAAAAACAGGTGCACATCCTTACTCTTGTTATTCAATTGGACACGACCAGGGAGTGATCAGGCGCAGAACCTCCAGCTTAACGTGCTTTCCGAGACACGGCGGTATCACACCACTCATTCCCTGATGAAAAATCAAATCATATAACACTTTGCCCGACCTAGGAATCGAAGCCAAACTCCTCAAGTGTGAGACCAACAGGGCAATCAAAGTGATTGTTTAATCAGTCTTTATACAACATAATACACCTACGCAACATTCCGATACCTAACAAAATACCTTTACCTTTCGTGAAAGGTGTACTAAGATAATAAAAGCTGAAGAAAATATTTGCAAAATACCCTTCTGTATAAGATAGGCAACATTTTGACAGACATCAAAGCCTCAAAGGATTGGCTTCGATACTTTATTTTTGTATTGAATATTTTTTCAAGCAACCTTGATTGAAGGTAAGTAATGTGGCATTTGGTGAACGAAAATAGACGCTCTGTTATGTCAATCAAAGTTCATAATGGAAAGAGTTTTCTGGATGTTTTTCGGTTGAATAAATTGTCATCGCGGAGCTTTTTCTTTTACTGTATTTCTGTCCGTCTGTCTATCCGTGGCTTACCTCAAAGACTCATTATCCTAGAAAGCTATAATTTACCATTGGAATACATAATAATCGCGTCGACATAGTGTTAAAATAAAACCTTCCCAACACGGCAACTGAGGTTCAATTTCGCGTCCTTTCCATAGCGTGTGCTGTTGTTGAATTGGTAGTATAAATATTACAGATATTTTGACATATATATACCATCACGCCTGTATTCCCCGAAGGGTTAGGCAGAGGTGCACCGATTTAGGTACACCCACAGTTCGCCGGTATATTTAGGTCCCATGTAATAGAGGGCGAGCCTATTGCCATTAACCGGGCACAAATCCAAACTCCGGGCTGCTACTGAGAAATTCCTAAAGGAAAAACCCAATAACACTTTTTGCCCGACCTGGGAATCGAACCCGGGACCCCTTGCTCGGCAGTCGTGCTTGCGACCACGAGACCAACGGGGCAGTTATATTTTGACATTAATGTATAAATCATTATTATCAAATATACATTAATGTATAAAGATTTTGTTTTTTCATTTTTAGGGTTGATCTCATCGTTGAAGTTGAAGATAATTAGTTAAATTAACCCTGTTCTGGTTTTACTATAATTAATTGAATGACTATGACATAGGACCTAAACATACCGGCAAACTGTGGGTGTACAATGGTACACCTCTGTGTAACCCTTCGGGGAATACAGGCGTGGTGGTGATGGTAAATGACACCTTGTATAATAATAATAGCAGCTTATTGTTGTCCCACTGCAGAGCAAAGGCATTTTCTGATATAAAGAAGGCACGAGCACTGAAGCCACCACGCTTGCTCAAGGCGGATTGAGGATACGTAGGTACCTTGTATATGAAACTGAAGGAATAGTGATGAAAATTGCTCTGAAATATAACAAAACGTGGCATATCGATCGCACCCGATATTAACCTCAAAAGTTGTAAATAACTTGTCTGAAAAAATTCAGGTTTCAGTATTCTATCGTTTTAGAAATATTTCCAAGAGAAAGCGATATCATAATTGAATTTCGTGCGTTATCGTATAAATATGTTTCGCATTTATATTCAAAGCACCATATGCTGGCACACGTACCTATGTACTTATTAAGAATTTTATGATTATCACGGATCATGGATAAGTGAGTGAATTTTTTAGGGCACTGTTTATTTTATGGCCTAAACCGAAGGATACTAAAATTTCTAAAAACCTCCTCTTTTTTTAAGCTGTTTAGACAGGTGGTGAAGGTGTTATCTTATTTATAATCAATACAGAAAAAAATATAAATATACCATCACGCCTGTATTCCCCGAAGTGTTAGGCAGAGGTGTACCAATGTACACCCACAGTTCGCCGGTGTATTTAGGTCCCATGTAATAAGGGGCGAGCCTATTACCATTAACCGGGCACAAATCCAAACTCCGAGCTGCTACTGAGAATTTCATAGAAAAACGCAATAACACTTTTTGCTTGACCTGGGAATCGAACCCGGGACCCCTTGCACAGCAGTCGCACTTGCGACCACGAGACCAACGGGGCAGTTCTAATCAATACAGGTGTTCATTCAGATAGTATTAAAGTCATCTATGGTCCATTCATGTTCCATGTAAACCTGCATGAGATCTACCTCAGCATCACCTCATCTGCGATTCTATCTGTAAAAATCTCCCTCGGTGTATTTAGATGAAGTGAGCTTGAAATGTACCGTAATCTGATGCTAGGAACTAACAACTCACGTCAGGCTCAGAATCATTTAAAATTATGTCACCATTGGTCTATTCTGTAAAAATGTCCCTCGCATTTTTACAGAATAGACATCATTTTGCAGAAAATAAAAGGCTATGGTTTTGAGGGTACGGGGTAAAATGTGCATGCATACCTTTGGCAATACTATTAGAGGCTTAATTGTCCAAAAATAAGTTACTAAGACTTAAGTCGGTAACATCATCTGCCTAGCCTTTTCCCAACTATGTTGGGGTCGGCTTCCAGTCGAACCGGATGTAGCTGAATATCAGTATTTTACATGGAGCGACTGCCTATCAGACCTCCACAACCCAGTAGTGGGTAATACGATACTCTTGGTAAGACTGGTTGTCAGACTTTCTGGCTTCTGACTAACAGTAACGACTGTCAAAGATCTACAAATGACAGCTGGGACCTACGGCTTTACGTGCTTTCCGAGGCACGGAGGAAACTCGCTATGGTAAATGACCGACTTAAGTCGGTAACATGAGATTAAATTACTTAAAAGACACACATAATGGGCACGTTTCAGCAACTTACTTAGAGCTTAAAGAAATAAAAGAGTAAAAAAAAAAAATACTAGCGAAAGAGAAAATAATCCTCTATAACCTTACCTCTGACTAGTGAACAGCTGCAAGTAAAATTAAGTCTTTAGAACTATGAAATAGTTTTCCTTTTAGAATGGACGTGAAATGACCAAGGGAATGTCTTTACCAAGCTTGAACACATAAAGGAGAAGATCAAATCAGATTCCGTGTTCTTACAAATAGTTGGAAACGAGATATTATACTTACAGTCTCCTTTATTTGTAAGAAGAAACTGTGAAACGGATTAAATGATAAAGCCAGTAATGTAGGTAATTTAAGGTAGAGTTGATAGATAATCTTACTAATATTATGGATGTGAATGTTGATGGATGGATGTTTGTTACTCAATCACGCCAGAACGGCTAGACGGATCTGAATTAAATTTTGCACAGGGAAGATTATAGTATGGAATAACAGATTAGCTACTTACTATCTTGATAAAATGTACGGTTCCCGTGAAATAATATATTGTGTACTGTGTACTGTGACGCGGATAAAGTCAAGAACAGAAGTTAGTTATTATTTTGTGAAGGTGCCCATGAACGAAACGTAAATTCGTGTTTTTTTTATTTAGTTTTGAGGCTTTATTTTATGTATCTTTTTATTATCATTTGTCAGTTGCATCAATTGTCTAACAGTAGGACACATGATAGCGTTACAAAAAAGTTCGTTTCACTAAACGAATTATTGAAGGTTACTTCATTATTACGAAGTATACCTCACGACCTTTAACTGACAAGATCAGACTCAAATCAATAAACTGTCTCGTAGGTATAAGGTTTCTAAAATATTGAAGTTATAAATAAAAATGAAACCGCTTACCCCAAAAACATAAAACATCCCTGAAGAATAATATATCATGTCAATATAGCTAAATTCTATAAAATTCGAAGTTCGTCTCGGTTGTATAAAAATATAAAAAAAAAACTTCTTCTTCATACGTCTTATATTTTTTTAAACTTCGTAAAGTAGGCTTTCCCAGTTATTACCAGGAGATCAGAAATTCGAAAGAGTTTATAGCACCTAGTACGGCTGTTAAGTTGATATTACGAAGCAACTTATCCCCGTCAAGTGGTTTGGAAGCTTTATAACACTTTTGTTGAACGTTTTTCGTGAGATCTTGTTATGTCATGTTTGCCTAGTACTTTTTATGGAAGAGCTGTTTATTTTTGCTTACTTTTTTGTGGTTTTTTAACATGGAGCTGTTTAGTGATTGATGTTCTCACACATCTCTTGCACGGAATAAAGTTCTTGAAAGATTAAAAGTATAATTTTCTCAAAAAGAAATTAGAAACATTATGTCATTCTTCTTCTTCTTTTCGTGTCGAATGACTTGTTTCAAATTTCATCCGACTATTGAACAATCTGTACAGCTCTATCATTGCAGTCGTTTAGATCTTGTCATTAATACTTTGCTAGATAAAACAATCCCAACAAATAACAATAACTAATGGTCCATTCAAAATCATACTCAACGTTAATAACAAGAATTGAAGTATTTATTACACTACCAGCTTTTGACCGCGACATCATCCGCCCGCGTCAACGTTGATATAATAATATCATGCCATAGCGCGCCTCAAAGAGATGTCAGCAAACATTCGGAGGGGCCACTAAGTGCCGATGCCTGCCGGGGCTGCGGGTTGTTCGAAAGAGATACCACGTCCCCGAAAAGCTAAGGGCACAAGAAGGAACATGGATGGGTTTTAGTAAAAGTCGGATACTCTCGCCCGCCCCGCCCATTGCGGGGAAAGTCATTTGACGATATCCAATCTTGAAAAAAAAAATGGGAATCGTATATTTTCCAGGATTTATCTATCTCTTTGTAAAATTTTATCTGGATCGGTTCAGCCGTTCTGTCGTTTTTGAGTAACGAAAATTCAAACTAAAACTTTCACATTTATAACAATAGTAAGATATATTATTTCTCATAAATTATCTCATTCATTATCATTTAATTTCAGTTTTGTCATGAAGGCCTTAATTTAAGTTAATATTTAATTCTACCCTACAGCTTTAAAATTGGTTGCTATTCAATTTTGAACTTTCTGGCACACTGTTAGAAGCTATAAACACGGATTAGTATAGCAAAAATAAGTTGGTTTGACATCGCTTTGAAACATGGTTGAAAGTATCCGAATGACTTTAATAATTAAGTTGAAGCAAGGGTCTTAATAAATTATTAATAGGACAGATTTGTTTGACATACACGAATTATATTAATTCATTAATCATTATACCTAATATTCCTCCCCCGAGTGAATTTCGGTCACGGTCTCAAAATAGACTCAGAGTAACCAAGTACGCAGGATATATTATAGTGCACAAGTATATGCTCAAACATAGGTGCAAGGTGGTGAGTGAAAGGCGACTAACAAAAGGGATTTATATGGCAGATGTGAGTGGCAATGCCGGGAGGAGACGCCCTAGAAAAACCTACCCTGACCTTATTGGTCAGTTTCTTCAGAAAGGTCAGGTGCGCAGTACTCGTAATCGGCGTACCTGTATGACCAGATGTATGAATGTGAACGACGCGAAAGGAGTATGTAAGGATCGTAGCAGGTGGCGTTCCGTGGTTTCTGCCTGCCCCCATGGGAAAAAGGCGTGAGTTTATGTATGTATCGGTGCATTCCCTCTTACCCTCTCACCTCTGCCTGTCGCCAATAAACAAAGACTCAATTTTATCCTAGGCTGTAAATCTGAAGCGCTAAGTCTACTACGACATAATCAGGTAAACTATTATAGTTATCAAAGCCTTATCTGATTGGTAAGATAATACGCCAGAGCAAAGGGCTCTTCTCATACAGAGAAAGCACGAGCATCAGTCACAACTCTTGCTCAAGGTGGATTGTCAATTTTAGACTTGTGGTAATTATAGGTCCCGGTTTCCTCACAATATTTTCGTTTACAGATTTTAGCGATGTTCAAGACAAACTTAGAAAGTACAGTTGATAATTTCCCATCGGGACTTACCTGGCCTGTGCTCAGATGCAAACTCGCAATCTCATGCATGAGAGGTAAGCACCTTAACCACTGGGTCATCACGACGATCTTATCCAATAGCAAGCTTCAAACCATCATCATCATCATATCAGCCGCAGAACGTCCACTGCTGTACATAGGTCTCCCCCCCCCCACATTGCCAAAAAGTCCGGTTGAAAGCGGCCTGCATCTAGCGTTTTCCTGCGGTCTTAATCAGGTGAACCAAAGTTACCGAGATAGCCCAGCTAATCAGCAAGTTGAAGTGGCAGTGGGCAGGGCACATGACACGCAGAACTAATGGCCGATGGGGCCGCAAAGTTCTCGAATGTACACCACGCACCGGCAAACGCAGCGTAGGACGTCCACCCACAAGGTGGACAAACGAAGCTCTAAATGGTAAAATAAGACAAAATTAAATTGTTAACAAAGTCGTAATTTTGAATTAACTTTTATTACCACATAAACTGTTTTACAGCGAAGTTTCAATAGCTGGGAATCTTTTAAAATCCAACCAGAATGTTTACAACTTGTGAAACGTTGAAGTTAATGCTCTCATTTAAGAACAGTACCTAGTTCTTTGATAAGAATATAATTAAATAAGAAGAAGACTAATAATTTTGTTCGTCCATTTTTTAACAAAAGATAATGTATCTTATTAAAACGTACTTATTATTACAGTACGCTTACTGTTATTAGTTTAGTTATGTAACTACTAGCTTCGTGCGCACCAAATTTGATATATTATCCCACGGGAGGCGTACATTTTTCCGGCATTAAAAGCCTATGTGCTTGACTTTGACTTTGACCTACACACGCCTTTTTTTTTGGAGAAGTCCTCATGGACTTCCTCCGTCGTGGGGGTGTCGGAGGGCATGACGAACTCTAACTGGGTAAAGCCACCGCGGTGTTCCACCTCTGCCTTTAGCCGGGGGCACGGGATTCACATAAGCATTCACCGCTTTCCCGTCAGCCCTAAACCCACTGTTCCTCACTCCCCATGCAGTCATAATGGTCGCTCTCACCCATTAGTAGCGCACGTGGAACACTGCGCCGACTAGGGTCGGTAACCAGCTTCTGGCCTAGACAAAACATTCCATAAGAAACTCTACATCAAAGAACTACAACTCAAAACTATCTACAACAAAGTCTTGCAGAAAACCCGGCTATTATATCAGTTTCGCAGCCATTTGTTCAACAAGATAAAACTATTACTTTGCTCGGCGTCTCCATTCCGTGCCAACCGAACTGTTTCACTATGTTTAATATCCACTAAATTTGAGGCTTACTACAGACCTAGGAATATGGTAGAACAAGTTGTGGAGTAAATTGTGGAATTACTATCTTCCTTTTACAGATTTTGGCAAGTCTAGTACTCGTAGTAGTATATTTCTAGAATCTTCTCGGCACAACGTACATACATCGACATCAAATTTTTTAAAAGTATTTAAGCCCGTTACGCCTTTGGTTTGAATCCCAGTTCAAGCAAAAAGTGTTATTGGGTATTTCTATGAAATTCTCAGTAGCAGCTCGGAGTTAGGAGTTGTGCTCCGTTAATGGCAATAAGCTCGCTCTCTGTTACATAGAACCTAAATATACCGGTGAACTGTGGGTGTACATTGGTACACCTCTGCCTAACCCTTCGGGGAATAAAAATCGTGATGATATGTATGTATTTATGATCGCTCTATTTTGGTTGGAGACACCTTGACTTGTCTACGCAAATCGATGCTACTTGGGAGTAACAAATCACAAATTTTCGTACAGGAGGATCGTGATACAAGGGTAACAGCATCCACCGCAGTCTATTGTTAATTTAAAGACTTTCTAGGTTGCCTTGCCAAGTCTGTGTTTTCTGTGATAGTGTGTGTGTAACCTTCAAACCTTCAATTCTAAAATAAATAGTTTACTTCTAGGCTAACATGCAGCATAATAGAATGGGTTAACATCAGGTGAGACATTGGTTAAACATGAAACAATAAAAATATATGCATATGCTCGATCCCCCAATGTACCCTAAATTTTATTTATTTATTTATCACATGGAAAACCAACAGCTATACAAAAAAACGATAAAAAAATTAATATGTATGCACTAAGCCAATGACAGGTTTTCACGGGTAGAAATATAATAATTACCTAGAGATCTTAAGGATCACTAGCAGCAGAGCACAACAAAAAAATATATATTAAAATAAAGGACTTACTTCTTCATACCACTTCGTTCCCTTGGGAGTCAAATATACCATAACATAGCATGGCACGCGAGTTTGTGTAACCATCTATCAGTAAAAAATCTTCCAGAGATTACCTCTTCCAAGCAAACAAACTTTGCCTCTTTATAAAAGCAGTTCAGCCATCAAAAGGCCATTCAAACATTTGTTGAACTCCAAAGAACCAGCTGGAATCAAATTGGCAATCTTAAACCCAAAAGGCAATCTTTCAGTCACTGCACCAATCACGCTAACAAAATTATGGCCCTATTGAATAAGTTAAATCATCCATACGGTATTTAATGTACTGTTTTATGTTTATTTCGACTTGATATTTGGGAAGTGACCTTGAAACAACGTTTTCTGTAAACGTATGCCTTTGTTTATGGGTTATGTATGGAAATTATTTATTTGTATCAGCGTTTTATTTGGCAAGCAACCCGGATAGGCATCTGAATGTACATGTAATTTAAAAGTTTGAGTTTTTTTTTTCTGTAGCTATATTCTGAAAGTTACTTAACAGTAGTAGTCTTTGGGTAGGAGCTTTTCCGGGGAAGTACTATCACCATACCTATTTCTGCCGCAAAGTAGCGTTGCTGTGTTCCGATTTGAAGGGTGTGGGTGCCGGTGTCATTACAGGCACATGTTTAGTAAGAATTTTCAGGAAATAAAAATTGCTATTAATTGGGTCTCGATTCCTAGACCGGGCAAAGTACTATTCGTTTTTCCATTCGGAATTTATTAGAAGCAGCTGGTCCCCGTGCTTCAGAAAGAACTTAAAGCATGCTTTTGCACCGGATCTATCCCCAATCTCATTGGATCATGAGAGTGAGGAAAGAGTAAGCCCACCTGTGTTTGCGCACTCACTTGTGCACTATAATATCTCTTGGCACTTGATAGTCTCCATTAAGATTAGCCACCGTGACCAAAATTCAGAGAAAATTATTATTACTTATGTCTGTAGGTAACTAACTTCTTAGAATGTTGTGTAGAACTAGTGCCAAATATAATATTCAGTGTAATTTGGCGACATTGCTCACGCATACGCTGGCACACTCACAAAAGCGTACAAGTTGAGTTTACTTTGCTGAATTCCTTTCACATGCACGCGTGTTGCCACATACGGGGACATATTTGGCGCACGTCAACTCTAATTCCTTCAGTTTCGCCAAAATTTCGCAGTGTATTGTGGAATACACTAGTACTCGTTTGCTGTGCCACGTTCGTATTAAGTTCCGGGTAGCCAAATCGCTCTGGATCATCACGCCTGTTTTTCCATAAAAGTTAGGCAGAGGTGTATCAATGTACACCCACAGTCCGCTGGTATGTTTTAGGTTCCATATAATAGGGGGCGAGCCTATCGCCAATAATCGGGCCCAATTTCTAAATACGAGCTGCTGTTGAGAATTTAAACCCAATAACTCTTGTGATTGACCTGGGAATCGAACCCAAGACATCTAGCGTAGCAGTCGCGCTTAGGAGTACTAGGCTACCGAGGCAGTTTCCTTCACCATTTTCACTTTGTTTATTTCATAATCAGAAAAAGACAATGAAGAGTAAGTTACAAACATAATTCCGCTATATACCACTATATTCACTGTATTTCAGATGATAAAAACTATAAAAAATAACAAAGCAAAATTAAATCATTTATTTCAATTAAACTATGAAATTATATACGATAGGTTAAAAAAAAAACAATTTTCAAAATGTTTGTTTGTCCGTTTGTCTTTTTTTTCCGGCTTATCTCTGTAACAGCTTTACCGATTTTGAAGGAAAACTCACTCGCAGATAGCTAATGTACTAAAGAATAACTTTGTCACGAGCAATAGTTAGATAAAAAAAAATAACTGTGTAGAATATTGTAGATAATTCTCTGTAACGTGCCCGTACAGATTGAAGCCCCGTGCATCCCCCCCAACATGAAACGTTTAGCGTGCCTCACGCGAATTCCCAGCTCTATTGAAGTGGCATAATGTCGTACTCGGATCGTTTACCACTAATGTAACATATAAGGCAACTCTGATCTAGGTATGTGCTTTTTGTGAAGCACTACGTAGCAATCGATCTTCAATTTTATTGTGAAGCAATAGAATTGAAAATTGATTGATTGTCGTGTGTCAATTTCGAAGTAATGAGTTTCGCTCTATTTTAGGTTATTTCGTGTGGTGATTGATGACGGTGGAGTTTAATGAAGATGTTCTGCCTTTGAGATTGGTTTTAACATTTTATTAAGACTTAGGTTCAAAGTCAAAGTCAAATCAAAGTCAAATCATTTATTTCAATTAGGCCCTTAAAAGGCACTTTTGAACGTCATTACATAAAAAAAAACATTAATATTGAATCTAGTTGCCCATTCCAAAAGGTAGTTTCGTATGGAGAAGAACGGGCAAGAAACTCCATACATACTCTTTTAAAAAACAATGTATTACAATAAGTTGTATAGTTACATTCATTCCATAAGAAAAAAAATATAAATGTCAAAACGATCAATCAAAAAAATAAAAAAATAAAAGTCACTCAAAGTACTACAATACGTACTCAGTGCTACAAATTAGAAATGAAAGCTAAATTAATCATATCATTTAACGCCAATATTGTGATCGTAGATGATTACTTCTAACATTTCAAAGACAACGAATCAGTGTGTGAGTCAAACTCAAAAGTAGAATTAATGTCGAGGAGAAAAACAATTATTGGTCAAAACAAATTAGTTTTATGATTAAATAAGCAACCAGTTGATTTTGTCAAGACTTAAAATTGTCCTAAGGAGCAAGACCAGCATGTTTCCAAGCATTATTATCTTGAATATAATCCTCTAACTTGTAGTATGCTTGTTTACAAAGTGTGCTTTTAATACAATTTTTAAATTTTCTTTCATTTAATTTTAATATATCATTAGGTATTTTATTGTAACATTTAACACAGTACCCCATGAAAGATGTGTGTACTTTGGACAATCTAAAAAATTGTTGAGCTAATTTGTCTTTATTTCTAGTGTTAAAATTATGTCTATCACTTATTTTATCAAAAAGATGTAAATTTTTTCTTACATACATAATATTTTCGTAAATGTATTGACAAGGCACTGTCATAACATTAATCTTTTTAAATAGTTCCCTAAGAGATTCGCAGCGACGGAGATTATAAATGGCTCTGACAGCTCTCTTTTGCAAAATAAATATGGATTCAATGTCAGCAGCCCGACCCCACAGTAGAATGCCATACGACATAATGCTGTGAAAGTAGCTAAAATAGACCAGACGCGCAGTATCGACATCTGTTAACTGTCTAATCTTCCTAACAGCAAAAGCTGCTGAGCTTAGCCGCCCTGCAAGAGATGTTATATGTTAACTGTGTTAACTGTTCAATATTAACACTTATACCATCACGCCTGTATTCCCCGAAGGGTTAGGCAGAGGTGTACCAATGTACACCCACAGTTCGCCGGTATATTTAGGTCCCATGTAATAGGGGGCGAGTCTATTGCCATTAACTGGGCACAAATCCAAACTCCGAGCTGCTACTGAGAAATTCAGAATTCAGAAAAACCCAGTAACACTTTTTGCTCGACCTGGGAATCGAACCCGGGACCCCTTGCACAGCAGTCGCACTTGCGACCACGAGACCAACGGGGCAGTAACACTTATACGTATAGATATAGGGTGTAAAAAGGTACATCACATGTCCGTTAACTATGCATACTGTCTATCAAACTTAGTAAGTTTCAGCAAAAAATATTACTGGGAAACAACATAACATACCAATGTGTCTGCATTCTCCGAAGGGTTAGGCAAAGGCGTACGAATGCACACCCACTGAGCGAGCCTATTGCCATTAATCGAGCGTAAATCCTAACTGTAAGCTGCTACTGGAATTTTCATAGGAAAACCCAATAACACTTTGCTAGACCTGTGAATCGAGCCAAGAGCTCTAGCGTAGACCACTCGGCTAACTAGGCAGTTTGATGAGAAACAACTTTTATTTTATTACGGTACACCATTCCAGGGATGATGGAGGCATTTAAAATTTAGTTACAACATTTAAAACTTGATTTCGTAAAAAAACAGGTACGTATTTTACTATTTGAATTAAAAAAATGGCTTTGATATCCTTTTTATCTGGATACCCACAGACGAGTTTTACAACCGAACATAAAAAAGTAATTTCAAGAAACTTCAAATCACATTTAAATCTAGCCATTATCCTAAATTGATATTCACACACGAGAAACTCATACATATTTAAATTTAGAAACCCAAAAATAAAAATGGAGGATTTCAATTAAAATGACATTAAATGGTTCCACATTTGAATCGCCACGCGTTTTACTGCTAAGCGAAAAACGGTTCATGTCCATATAACCACAAAATAAAAGAGCAGAAAATCTATTGATAGCTGCATCGGCAGTGTGGCAATAAGGTTCATTATAGAACAGTATTTAATGAAATAGACACTGTTTTCTGTTAATATTTGTGTTAATTGAAAATGTTTATCTATTCAAAATATGCAATTCATTCTAGAGGTGACAAATTATTTTAATATATTATATGTGAAAAATCTAAAACGAATCCTTTATTAATAGTGACAATACCAGCTTAATTCTAATCCACTGCTGGGCAAAGGTCTCTTTGTACAAAGAGATCACTAGCATTGATCACCACGCTTTTTTGCGACGAATTGGCGATTCCAAATTTATTTTCATTACAAGTTCAGGTTTCGTTATGATTTCTTTCTTCATCAATTTCAGTGATATCAAAGGTAGAATTAAAAAGCTAGTTTTTTAAAAGTAAATAAAATAAATAAATAAATAAAATAATAATTGCAAAGGAAAATATCGTGAGGAAACCTGGACTTATAATTACAAGTCTGAAATTGCAAATCTGCCAAAGCAAGCATGGTGATCAATGCTCGGACCATCTTTACATAAGAAGAGGTCTTTGCCCTGCTGGCAGTGGGACAATAATACGCTGGTACTATTATCATAATTCAAGATATGAATAGCTCTTCTGTATAGCTTTTGTTTAGTGGTGTGACGCAAACCGGTACGCGAGCTGAATTCAATTGTAAGACAATTTGCCGACAGTGCCCTGGTTTCACACTCGGGTGTCGCTCTCGCATCAAACAGAATTCGCTTTTTATAAATATTTATCAAAAGATAATCTACATAATACGCCAGAAAGGCAGATCGAGTTTCTGCGTTAAGTGATGTGAGAGCAGCGATATGGTTTAGGCTTTTATCGAATAAACTTAGGCTGTTTGAAGGCAATGAAGCCTATTTGCACCAAGAATTTAAGTCAGAGTATTTTTTTTGTATTTTTTTTCCACTGTAGGAGTTTTTCCTATATCTTAAGTGAGTTTACTAACACATAAGCGAACATACACAATCAGCCAGTCCGGTACAACTATCAG
The DNA here is from genome assembly GCA_932526535.1 of Caradrina clavipalpis. Lineage (NCBI taxonomy): Eukaryota > Metazoa > Arthropoda > Insecta > Lepidoptera > Noctuidae > Caradrina > Caradrina clavipalpis. The sequence continues at coordinate 2,850,172 of OW052101.1, forward strand.
TAGGCTGTACATATATTTGATCTGAGTAGGAATCGAACCCGCGAGATGCAGCGTTGCAGCCAATAACTTAGCCACTGCGCCAACCGTGCTGGCAGTTGTTTCGGGTCTTGTTATTTGTGTATGTCAGTGTGTTTATGATTTTCAACACTCTCACGATACAGTAGAATGGCGTAGTATGAGGCAAAAAATCTTAAGGTCATAGCACAGCTCAGTGTAACATAACGGCTCCGAAACAACATATAATTTGTAACACAAGTTACTGCTTTAAAATTCATGCGTTAAAATACCCACGTGAGTAAACCCATGGGTACAGTTAGAATAAACAAAAATAATACAAATGAACTCCAAAACCATGTACCTATAGGTACTTACTATTATGTAGGTATTGTTCGACAAGGTTGCGTGCAACTGGCGTCTAACAAATTACTTCCGTGTCGATATCCACCGCGCCATTTATCTTTTGTTTAGCTTCCATTATGCGTGCTTACCCACCTGGAGACAAAGCGAGAACTTATAATTGACTTGTATTACTTATTGGGTCCGTTATCTGTATAAATATTTACTCTGTAACTTATAAACGATGCATAAAATTAGGACACGCCTAATGTCATCGCTCGTTAAAAACTACAGCTCCGGCAAGGCGAAAAAATTGCCATTCAAGTTTAGGCTTTAAATGGTGTGCATTAAAGTAATTTTTATAATGACAGGAGAAAAAGGCGACGGCTCGCGGGCGGCATGTTAGCATCTAACGGTTCATCCGACTATGACACAAAAATGAACTGTAATAAAGTCATCTGATCACAAATAAACCTCTACCCAAATCGCCAATAAATATCAACGCATTTTATATTCACATTTTAAAAACACGGAAACAACAAAATGGCGGCCACACAACCGGTTTTTCGGTCATCATTTGCATAGAACCATACATTGTACTCTTTCATGCGTGACCATGATTTATGTTGATATAAAATAAATATATATTTGGTACACATTACTAACGGCTCTCCGTTGAATGTTATGGCTGCAGCCCATGAGAGGTATAAAACATGAGTTAGGAGTGACTCTTACTAAGATGTATGGTTCTGGAGAAAATGGAAATGGTACAAACACTTTCGCTGCTTTACATAGTGCACGTGTTAAAATGTTGTACTTGAGATGATGTACACAGGATTTGGGAATGAAATGAAATAAAAAAAATAACCACCTCTAAAAACTACAAAGTGAAAAATAACTTTAGGGCCGGGATTCGGTTTTGATTCTGTTTATTGTTTTGACTTGAAGGGTCGTTTATTTTGTTAAAACTATTTTTCGCTTTTGAGTTTACTTACCTATTTATAGATTTTCCATATCCTATAAAAACGGTAAGATTAACTCAATACGTGTACTGTTGGTTTTTAGCAGTTCAAATGCCTACCTCCAAAAATCTACCTTAGATCTTCAGAAAATTAATATGAGGCTACCTCAGAAGTACCTATATTCTTTACAACACACAAAAACAATTTAAAAGACCGCTCCACAATTTGAAAAAAATATTGACAAAACATAATATTATGTACTTACAGACTAAATTAAAACCTTCTCAATTTTTGAAGTCCGTTTGAAAAAAATAATCGTCGACAAACAAACAAAAATTACACTTAAAAGGGTTCCGTGTTATTTTTTAAGGCACACAATCCTAAAAATATTTAAAAGCAATAGACCTCAAATTAAAAAGAAACCAGTACAGTGGTCCTGTACAAAAAAAAAATATCTCTATAACAAAAACCAAGCAACATTTCACTCCATCAACTATCTTTTTACAGCCAAAATTAATCTCATAACCCTTAAACATAACTTACTTTGACACCAAACCTCACACATTACCCTCAATAGCCTATCATACTCAGAAATAACTTCGCAAATAATTACACACTTCAGCTATGTTATTCTGAAATAGGCAAATCACTTCGAAAGTCATCTCGCAAGCAAAGGGCACATGAAGGAACATAGATGAGTTTTAGTCAGTAAAAGTCTGACACTCCCTCCCATCCCGCCCAGGGTGGTTATTTGATGATTTCCTATCTATAAAAAAATAAAAAAAACATCTCGATAGTCACGCTTGCTTCGCAGAATATCAAATCCTATTGAAAAACGACAAAATACTCACTCGATATAATACTTCTCACTTACGTCATCACGCGGTGGCGCTAGAGTGTCGAACTCACTCATTTTAAGAACACGAAACTAAAATCTCACCGCGGATTCAGAAGTGATTTCGCAATTAACATTTTGGAATAGCACTACAGACCACGGAACCCTAAACCTACTTCTCGTCGCTAAAATACCTCGATTTATAGCTCACTAAAAATTTATGTCGGTGATTCCTTTTCAGCTGACTTTGATGTGTCAAGACCCTAATATCCTATGTAATGACGTCATAATCGTTGTGGGCGCACTTTTGGCCTGAGAAAAAACCATAATGGTCATTTGAAGGGTTATATTTGTGTGTGCTTGTCTGGTCATTTTGTTGACCCTCGCTTATACCATTTGTTTATACTCTTTTGTACATAGTTTTATGTTGAAGGGACTGATTTCAAAAGTAAAATTGGAATTATAAACGGGTTTAAACAAAATGTTGTGAAGAGGAATATTTTCAGATCCGATTGGCTTTGCTGTTTTTTGAACAAGCCTACAAATACATACGATTCTGGCCAATTTTTACCCTACTGGACCAAAGCCTTTTGGCATTAAATCTTCTCAATATTGTGCGGTCTTTGCGTACAATTGCCTCGCTAACATAACCAGATTGTTACAGCAAAACAATCATCACCAACACCACCTTCGGTTGACCTAGACGGCGATATCCGCCTTGTAATAGAAATATTTTCAACACCCAGAAATATTAAAGGCAAAGAAGGCTAAGAGTTTCCCAAAACATTATCATCAAATCAAATCAATTTATTTGCATAATACAGGTATCAAAAGGTGTTACATACAGGTACAGTAGCTTCGCCGCATTATAACCTAATAAGGTGTGAAATTTTGAGAAATATAATCTGCGAAACTAAAACAATAATTATTCCATCATCTTCCTGCCCTTATTTCAAGTTACTTGGGGTGGGTGCAGCATGTTTTCTTCTTCCATTCCGTCCTGTCTAACTGTCATGCTATCACTCACTCCCTTTTCTTTCATATAATTCTTCACACAGCCATCCATCTTTCTTTAACCTTCCTCATCATCTCTCTCCATTCACATTCCCCAAAACAATTACTTACGTTATAAATAATCTCAATGTAACACTCAGCTTCATAAAACGCTACGAATGCGTAGGCCGCTCGTAGCACATAGCTACGCCGTAGCTCAACGCGTAGCAGCGATTACTGCTGTAGTCATTCTCCATTCAGTTTTATATGTAGGCTCAAATGTTATGAGGCTGCGTTTACTTCCCCATACACCTTCTTAAGGGCTATAGGTTTGAATATCCCAATCCATTTAAAAGGGTACAGCCATTTTTGTGCTGTTGCCGGCTATCTTTTGCGTTTATCTTTTGCTGAATAAGCAAGTTTGGTTGAAGCAATGTATGCGCATATGTATGTATGTTTATCGAAAACTTTGTCTTAACTATTTGTTCAGTTTTGTATGTGTGTATCGATTTTCCTGACGTTGTCACTGTATATTAATAGTCGCACGTAATGACAAGCTAAATGGTTGTCTGTAATTTGAAGTTAATTCTATGTACTCTCAACAAAGCTATTTGGTATACAGGCAAAATTATTCATCTTTCTACTACACTGCCAATATTTATTTTTATTGTATGCGTAATTATTTTTTAAGCCTATGACACACATAAGAGTGTTATTAAAAAAAAAAGACTGCTCAGCACACTTACAACATTGTTTAAAAGTAATCGCAAGTAAGCTGCCTGTATATCAAGTAGTTTTGTTGAGTGTACATCTATAACTACACGTACATTTGAATTTATACATTACCTTAAGTACTACTATAAGTCAATGTTAGATAATAGTATGAATATATTATTTTGCTGTTGGTTTACTCGTTCTTTAGCAAAATAAAAGTTGTTCAATGTTTTTCTTATCAAAATCTGATTTATCAAGGCCCATAGGAAATACATATTTCAGTATATACAATAATATTAAAAAATATTTTTTATGTTTTTTTTCACGAAGTACATATTGCACACACACACACAGTACATAAGTGAAATCATACCTATATATGTGTATCACATAAAACAAAACAAAAATACATTACAAAAAAAAGCAACCAAAAACTAACAGTACTAAAACCTCCTTTTAATATTATTTTCTTCTAAATCCTGAACAACTTTTTCACATCCTTACTAATATTATAAATGCGAAAGTAACTCTGTCTGTTTGTCTGTCTGTCTGTCTGTCTGTCTGTCTGTCTATCTGTCTGTCGGTCTCTTCTTCACGCCTAAACCACTGAACCGATTTCAATGAAATTTGGTACAGATATAGTCTGGGACCCGAGAAAGGACATAGGATAGTTTTCATCCCGGAAATCCCCCGGGAACGGAACTATTAATCCACGCGGACGAAGTCGGGGGCAAAAGCTAGTACCAAATAAAATAGGTACAGTTTATCTTCTTTAAAGTATAACTCCCATCTGTCACACAGATAGTAAATTAAACCGGGAACCATGTACTAGTGGTTCTGCAGTACTGCACTGCGTCTCCTATGCATATTTTGAGAGCTAAATCACTATCTAGCTTAGCGGAATGGGATGCGGGGTTTTGGCAAATACCTAGAAAGAATTGGGAATCTCTACAGGTTTTTTGTTATTAAAATCTTGTTTAAATAAACGCAACTATAAGATTTATAAACGGTCTAAGATATGAAACTATTATCATTGTTTTTTTTTTAGATTAGTTCTGCCAAAACAAGCTAATACACAATCTGGAAATAAATAAATGAATTACATCTAATTAATTTAAGTAGCCAAACGTGTTTCTAAAGTTATCCATTGTTTTTTGTTTTTTTAAATGAAACGTTGCCCCACATTAGGAATTTCTTCTGTATCGTGGGTGCGTTTACAAACATATAAACTTACATACACAAACAGCCAGTCCCGGAACAACTATCTGTAGGTCATACAAATATTTGTTCCGTGCGGGAATCGGACCCGCGCGCGTCACGCAGCGCAGCAGTCGATCTCTCGGCCACTGCGCCAATCATTTCGTTCAACAACACCGCAACTGCCTCGGAAAATGAAAAAAAAAAATGATGTGTATTGGTTCATTTAGGCAGAAGTAAACCCATTCCATATTAACTTTTAATTTTAGGTCTTAATTCCTCTTCTACATACCTATTTCTTTTAACAGTCAGTGTCCCAGCAAATATTGCATTTTCATTATTGTCACTTTCATTCTGTTACAAAATTAGTATTTCAAGTCCAAAACCAATAAAATAATTAATCTTTAAGTCGTCCGAAATACAACATTTTAATTTCGATTTGATTCGATAGATTAATAATAAAAGCAATCACAGTACCCAAATCCTCTGACTAAAAAACACAGTGAAACACGTTCAGTCGATGTGTACACAAACATTGTTTACAGAGCTCAGGTGTTCCGCGCAATGAAATATAGTAATTCCAGGGAGTACAGACGCACACAATATTAATCGTATTTACGTATGATCGACTGTTGGGTACGACTGTATGTGTTTTTGTGATGATGTATTTGTGTGGGTGTGAATGATACGGTGGGTAGTATTTTTCCAAACACACATTCGGTGGAATAAAACATTGTGGGGAAACGTGGACTTATAATGTTAGGTCTGTAATCGCCAATCCGCCTTGTGAAATGTGGTTATTAATGATCATGCTTTCTCTGTATGAGAATGGGCCTTTACCCTGCAGTGGGAAAATATTGACTTTGTTGCTTTTTTATGTTCAACTCAACTTATTTTCGAGTCAATCGATAATAGCTTCATATTTAGTAATCAACAAGTGTTGTGTCACCGGCCTTCACTTCCTATTCCTTTTAGTCTAATGGCGACCGCATGTCAGCTATCTGCATTTTAACTATAAAACATTTCATAAGGCAAATAACCATTTTTTTTTCAAGGATTGGATATCATCAGATGACTTCTTCTTCTTCCTTCTTCTTCTTCTTCTTTCTTGTGCGCAGTACTCGTAACCGGCGTGCTTGTATGACCAGATGTATGAATGTGGACGAGGCGAAAGGAGTGTGTAAGGATCGTAGCAGGTGGCGGTCCGTGGTTTCTGCCTACCCCCATGGGAAAAAGGCGTGAGTTTATGTATGTATGTATGTATGTATGTATGTGACTTCTTCCGCTCTGGGCGAAGCGGAAGGGAGTGTCAGACTGTTACTGACTAAAACCTTTGCGTTCCAGGGCCGCGGTTACTCTTTCGAACAAATTCCGCAACCCTGGAAGGCACTGACCCTAGCTGGCCCCGTCTAAAGTGCTGACATCTTTAAGGCTAATAACCAGCAGAATTATAAATATTCCACAATCTTCATCTTGAACTAACGCAGAAATTATTCCGAATATTTAGATTTTATTTGCATAGCTAGGTAGATTATCTAAGAAAATTCAAAACATCTTCGTATCTACAAAATCTGTGTCGCCAAATAGACTTAAGTATTTAAACTCACAAAGAGAATTTTAAGTATTTTCTTTGATCTCATAATTTTGTTAATAATATTTATAATTAAATGTTTCTGATAAAGTTTTATTGACTACGCTTAACGGAATGGTAGTGATATCTTACATTGGTACTTTAATGCAATTGAGCAGTTGATCCCACCTCAAATTTTCCTCCGTTTCGAACTAACTGTAAAGATTTTGGATATTTAAACACGCGCGGGGATGTCACACCACCAGCTTCCAAACTCCGGGCTGCTACTGAGAAATTCCTAATGGAAAAACCCAATAACAGATTTTGTCTGACCTGGGAATTGAACCCAGGACCCCTCGCTCAGCAGTCGCACTTGCAACCACGAGACCAACGGGGCAGTTACCGTATCTATACTAATATTATAAAGAGGTAAAGTATATACCATCACGCCTGTATTCCCCGAAGGGTTAGGCAGGTCAGTTCGCCGGTATATTTAGGTCCCATGTAATAGGGGGCGAGCCTATTGCCATTAACCGGGCACAAATCCAAACTCCGAGCTGCTATTGAGAATTTCATAGAAAAACCCAATAACACTTTTTGCTCGACCTGGGAATCGAACCCGGGACCCCGATAAAGAGGTAAAGTTTGTGAGATTTTAGGTGGATTAATCTCTGGATCTACAGAACCGACTTTAAGAATTATTTATAGAAATTATCAATAGAAAGCAACGTTATTTGTAAGTGCTATATAACATCACGCTTCGACACACGGGAGCGCAGCAATAACGGCATGTGAAAAAGAAACAATAATAATAATTTTAATGTTATTATTATTATTGTTTCTTTTTTCTATCTGACTTTTATTTTGTTTTTTACGTCATTATTTTTTTTTTTGATTTGTTATTGTGACATTACTATATTAATTTAATAATTGACATTTTATTATTTGAAGTTTGACATTTTCCTGTTCTATCTAAGTGGTGACATTTTTGAAATATTGGTTTGGTATTTGTTCTGACATTGTATTTCTTAATAAGTTTAATTGATTGTTTTAATATTGTAAGATAAATAATTAAATAAATGTTAATATTTGTACGCCTAATGGCAAAGCATAGAGGACCAACAAAAATGTAACATCTCACACTCACGTGTATCTGTAACCTATGTTTACAAATAAATAAATCTGAATCTGAATCTGAATCTGAAATAAGCCACGCGGACGAAATCGCGGGCACTCCGCTAGCATACAATATTTATTTGGCAGATTAATAAAAATCATTTTACCAATGTTATTTTTTAATTAACAAAAAAGAACATCCCCATATTTTATTTAAATAAATCATTTTTCATACATTTTCCAATGAGGAAACCGTCCATATCAAAACAGCCCCTACAGCTACTGAAAATCACTGAAATGCAAAATAAATACGAAATATACGTTTTTAATAAATACCACAAACTGATTCCCGAAAAAACAACCCACAAAAATTTTACCACCAATTTTTTCTGAATATTTTAATATAAACTGTCATTCCGTCATCCATCAGTCGATCGCTATCATGTTTCCCTGCACTAACAATAAATGTTTTCAACATAATATGTTGTAAATGTATGTAAATGGATGTTAATAGTATGCACTGGAACATTATGCTTCTGTAACTTGCATATACTATGTTTATTGAATTATTCATACAGTATTGTTGGATGTTATTAAGCGGTTTTTTGAACTGTAGCTTTCAAGATAAGTGGGTAGTTAGAATTCAGTGGGTGTGTTTGAGATTATCTGAACTTTTATTGCAGTTTTGCTTTTGTTTTTCAATAGAATTTAATGTTACAAGCGATAGTATTGGACTATAAGCAATATTTTATTATAGAGTAGACGGAGGATTTTATTTCATTTGTTTGTAGATCGTAAAAATATAGATAGAGAAACCGCAGTTCTGCAAAAAAATGTCTCGGTGAATAAGCTTGAGATAAGGTGTCAATCCGGAGCATTAGGTGGAATGAGTTCATCTCAATGTCACCACATGTTAAATTTAGCCGGGACTTTTTTACAGAAATCTTATTTTTTTTTTTTTTGCTTTCATGTGTTTACATTAAGGGTGGAGCCAGATGAGCGTAACTTTTTGCGTTGTGAGTCGCGTAATTTCTGTCGTGTAATTTCTGCTGCATTCGGTTTCATACAAAACTCCTATTTCGTTCTCACGGCGACTCAAAATGAGTTGTTAGTTTCAGTAGAAAGTAAATTACACGGCCAAAATTCTGCGAGTCACGACTCACAAAATTATGCTCGTTTGGCCTCACCCTTAAAGTCACTACAGAAATCATAACGTTATTATAGCAGGTATTTCGTGGTATTTATTAGTATTCATTATTATCATAAATACTATGAGACCAAAACTATACTTCCCTCCCAGTTCCCCCCACGCGCGCGCACGGTGCAGTTGCGATCTATTTCGCTGCTAATTGTAATTATGGTTTTTATGTTCTGTGATTGATCCCCGGCTCGTGAGTTGTTTCTAGTTGTGTGTTATTGTGCTAAGTGCTGGTATCGGAAGTTTTTATACGTGTTTAATCCCATAGTTACTGGTAATTAGTTAATTTCGTCAGCTATCGGTGAGTACATTTATTTTCTTTAGTACCTATGAGGGTATCGCGAAAAATTTATGGTCGTTTATTTTACTGTGTTTTTTTTTAACTTTTTTTCTTTAGTTTAATAATTTTGTTGTCGTTTGATAATGATATCTAATAATGATGACCCTCCTAATCGTGGAGGGGAAATGTTTCGGAGAAATACCAAGACACCCAGGTCGCCGCCCGCGCCGACCTCCGCTAATAGTAACACTAAACGTTTGTTCAGCGACATGTCTCCAACTTACGTGTCGCCCGAGGATAGATCCAAACGGTTTCAAACATCCGAATCCTTTGAAAAGTCCTCGCCAATTTTAAACATTAGTAATCTCAATCAATAATAACAGTACCGACTATTGTGACTTAGTTTCCGAGGCATCGTCGTACTTGTCAAAGATTAACGACCTCGTCAACGACCAAGGGTCATCATTAACACGGCAAATAAATCTGCGATCATGGACATGCCTCAGCGAGTTACAGCCATTGTTTCTATGCTAGCGTTAAAATTATAGTGCAATGAAACTAAGTTAGCCAATAATTTATGCATGAATCAGCTAATTTCTTTCCATAGTAAAAGTTGTTCATGTTGGCAATGACCCGTTTTCAGATTTCTTATAAACAAAATAAGACTGTATTATTAGGTAGGTACATATTAATATCGAATAACACCTCTGGTAAGATGACATCTCCAATCACCTCAATCCACGTTTTACCTTTTTTGTTGTATTGTGGCTGCGTTTACCTACCCATAAACTCACATACACAAACATCCAGCCTGGAACAACTATCGCAGGCCATACAAATGATTGTTCCGTGCGGGAATCGAATCCACGACACTCAGCGCAGCAGGTAATTACTCAGCCACTACGCCAACCTTGCTGAAATTCACAAAGAGAGACTTTACCAAAGTACAACTGCTGATATTCAAGCCAAAATGATACACTTTAAAGCGTAATCTTCTATCTTGACAGTCAATGACAATCTGCTACCTAATTTCCCTGAAGAAATTCTACCGCGATGTGAAAATGACTGACACTTTGTGTCTGAAAATTGCGTTCCACACCCGATAAGAATAGGAATAAAGAAGTCTGTTCAAGACACCGTACCATACCGTGAACTTAAAGATTGTAATTCTCCAGACTGATTCCGGCTACGGTGGCTAATCTTAATGCAGAGTAGCCACGTATGCAGGAGATATTATAGTACACAAGTGTGTGTGCAAACACCGGTGCAATCCCTCTTCCCTAACTCTCATAGCCAGGTGGGACGGCAATCCGACACGACCGGAGAGAGATCAGGCAATACACCATACCATTAACGTATCAGGCACGGAAATAATTATGACACGAACTATTATGCCCATTAGAACGTAACAACCGATAACTGTTGACGCTCTGTGCATGGCACGCGACGGTCTCGATCGGTGATGGAACGGTCTGGTGGGCGTAGTCTTATAGTTTTCATCACAAAGACTATATTTTAGCCTTTTTTATGCCATTGAATCGCAAACAAGCCCACGGCCACCTTATGTTAAGTGGTCACCGTTGCTTGTAGACATCTGCAATACCAGAGGCCTTGCAAATGCGTAGCCCAGGGACAAAGTTGAAACGTCTCATCTGCCTGTAATTGCACCGGCGCCTATACCCTTCAAACTTACACAGCAATACTGCTTTGCGGCAAAAATATGTACGGTGGTAGTGCTTCCCCGGACGAGTCCCTTCACAAAGAGCTCTACTTCTACTAACACCTTCCATTTTCTGGTCTTATTTTTTGATGCGCCTTGGTAATCCTGTTGATTAGGTTCGGTCTTCGTCGTGGGTGTGACGAAGGAGTATGACTCTCATCAGCTAAAACCGCCGCGGTGTTCCACCTTTGCCTATGGCTATGGTCATGATATGATACGGTATAGTATGCAGACTTCTTTACAATCATTTCAACCTCAGGTGACCTCGCAAAAGTCACGTAGGCACCTAAATATTAAAAATAAAAACGTCACAAAATATAAGTTTCAAAATCACACATATCTTTTTTCTGCCAGAATTTTTCTTTTTGGATTAAAGAAGTATCTTTTTTTAATATTTTTATCTGAAAAATATCACGTTCCGCCCCACCGGGGATCACCTATATCTGTCAAAGATAAAAATTCCCATCGTAATGTTAGCTATCATTTGTCATATTCACTCCACCCACATGAATGTTTGGCCACAGAGTACGCTGGGTTCATGAGAGGCAAATGAAAAGTATTTAGTTGGATTTGAATTGTTTGTAAATGCTTTATCCTTTAGGGATTGGAGAATAACGTTGAAAACATTAATTTCGTTTATAGGTTATATTTATTTTTAGACAGGTAGTTAGAAAATATACATTTTTCATTATGTTCTATGTATGCTATAATTTTAGAGTTTGGAGCCTAAATTCTAAACTTCCACTTCTAATTTTCAGCCATGCTATTTTTTCTTTACCTTCGGTGGTCTGGTAGAAAATACCTAAAGCATTTAGCCCTCATTTGTAGCTTTAGTTGCATTCAGATTTAATGAATAAGTAATAAAAAACATTTTTCTTTCACCTTCGGATATAAGTAGGCATATTTAAGTAGGTAATTGCGAAAATAACGATTTTCTGGTTAATAATTATATAATTAAATCAATATCATATACTATAACAGATGTAACACTCGTTAAAAAAATACAGTGTCATTCTTCACTACCAATTATTAAGGTTATTACATCGCCCGATGTCCTTGAGGATTTGACATCTGTACTATTATTTTTTAAAATTCGCGCCCTCTACCGGTATCCAGTATGCTACGATAAACGGAACTTAACATTAAGCAAGAACACAGATGTGTCGCAGAGTTGTCATTGTTTTTGCCTATTTTATTCGCTCTCTGAGAGATTACATATATATTACAGATACATTTTGGTCTTCTATTATTTATTATTTGGTACATCGTAATTTATATTATTTTATTATACACTCTTACTTTTACATCGTTCTGGAACCAAAAGCCATAAACTCTGTCATAGTAACAGAAACTATTGGCTATATTATTTTCAATAAATAACATGAAAATTTAATTTAAACTGCCTCATTAGCCTAGTGGTCCTAAGCACGACTGCTACTCTAGAGGTCCTGGGTTCGATTCTTAGGTTGAGCAAAAGGTGTTATTGGGATTTTCTACGAAATTCTCAGTAGCAGCCCGGAGTTTGGATTTGTGCCTGATAAATGGCAATAGGCTCGCCCCTTTTACATGGGACCTAAATATACCGGCGAACTGTGGATGTACAATGGTACACCTCTGCCTAGCCCTTCGGGGAATACAGGCGTGATGATGATGGTTTCATTTGTGAAATAATGAGAACTCGAAGTGACGCTTCCTTGCAGTACATGCATATTTGTGTGTAAACCTTATCGACTGCACATGCGAATGAAAAATCCATTCATTCATTCTTTGAAAAATCCATTCATCGATCAGGCAGAAACGCACTAACATCTCGAATGACAAAAAAAAGTCACTTCAAATTCTTTGAGACGTGTTAAAAAAACTAATAACGCCAATAGTAATTATTACTTTACTGGAGTTCCTGTGTTTCGGCTCCCGAACGATGTAAAGGTAACCGTGAAAAAAATATTCACTTTGCCTGCTGACCTAACTTTCAACATTTATCTAATTGAGTACGGAGTGTTCATGTGATATTTCTAAAGGTCTGATGATGGTCAGGTAAGTGCTTATCGGTTCTCGGAAACGAAAATAGTTAGGATGACCTAGCTTTCAATATCTATCTTACTAAGCACGGGTGCTAAACCGAAGTACATACATAGGTATGTACTCGTTTCGTAAAAACGAGTACATACATAGGTATGTACTCGTTTTTGTAGTGCCTCTAGTATGTTTGCGGAAGCCGGGGCAGACGGTGTTCATGCCATCATGCGCAAGCGGCTCGCTTCTTTGTTAAGCAGTGTCCGGGGTAGCACTAACAGCATCCCACAGGTCATTGCGGTTAAACAGGACTCGTATATCCTGAAAACATTTATTCGTGCACAAAATAAACTTTTTGTAATTATTATAGACATGGTCTGAAATAAAGATTTTATTATTATTCTTCCATTTATTTATTCATTATACATTTTCATTACATTTTTAAATATTACTATAAGTAATAAAAAAAAAACATTTAAAAATATAAAAAAATAGTAGCCCACCGGCGGCGTCGGGAACAGGGTTCAAGCCACCGGTGGTCAGGGCTCTTGAGAAAGGAAACTCCTAACAATACGCTTCGTGTATTCTTATTATTATGTGGTACATTCTAAAGGTCTGATGATGACTAAGTAAGTGCTTATCGGATCTCAGTCACGGACATAGTTGTGCTCATACATGATACATTCTGAAAGTTTGGTCAGCAAATTTAAAAAAAAAAAAACCTAAATCTATGTTCTCCGTCAAACGAAATTTTTAAGGCTAAGAACAATAAAAAAAAATAAACACCAAAGAAATAATGTATCTACTCAAAGAGTAGGTATTTACCAATAATCTTGGAGAGCTCGCACAAGCATTTGTTTTTATACATAGGTAGGCATAGTAGTCAGGCTTACTCTATGATAGATTCAAAAAGTAAACGAAATTACAAATTTCTTTTTATTTATTTACGAACTTAATTTCAATTCTTATTTTGGTAAATATTTATATTTGTACTATTTACTATATTGCTTCATTCATAAATTATTAAAAAAATGAAGTTTTGGTTTTTATTTTGGAAAAAATAACATGCGTGTAGTCCACCCTTGACAACAGCCATCAAGGCACTGAAGTTTGGCGTCTCAGGCATAGCGGGGGTGCCTCGTGGGGGGAATTGATGAAATTTCGAGTTTTTAGTTATTATTACAAATTCTTAACAGAAACAAGAAAAAGTAAACAATGCGAATTGTTTGATATGTCATTACAAGTCTTTAGGTATAAAATTCATGCCGAACTATTCAGCTGTTTTACCAACAATTTGCAATTTAGATTGAAAAATGACCTGTTTAAACATTTTTTTTCCGAAACTTGGGCAAGATTATTACAATTCTAATCAATGCGATCTGTTAAGGATGACTTTAAGTATAACATATATTTTTTATATGGAAAACGTACGGAAGGATTCCTCAACAAATTTCTTTAAACATAAGGTGTTTTTAGGACTTGAGCGATGTAATACCCTTAACAAATAAAATATCACACAATCAAATATCATAACTCAAGCAAAAGTAAACTTATTCCTGTATATATCCTATATAAATCGAAAGCAGAAAACTGCATACACGCTCAAGAAAATCGCTGACTTTAGCTCCCCCCAGCGAGATATATGGCGATGCTTTGTAGATCATAATACCTTTTTGTTTCACGTAGAGAATTTATTAAGTGCCCCTGTGGGTGACAGATTTGCCCTTCCAGATTGTACGTGGACGGAGAAACGTGTGAAGGCTGTGTTGTAGGCCTTAAATAAGTGCGGAAAGAAAAAGTATTCGATTTGAATTGATATTTGAACTTGGAAATACAACTATAGATGGACATACGTTCTATCATACTAATAGGTATCCTACTAGTATTATTAATGTGAAAGTTTATGAGAAAGTATGGATGTTTGTAACTCAGTATACTCGCGCTTTTTACCCATGGGGGTGGGCAGAAACCACAGAACGCCACCTGCTACGATCAATACAGAATGTATTGCCTCGTCCACGTTCATACATCTGGTCATAAAAGCACTCCGGTCACGAGTGCTGCGCAAACGAGGTTTCTGAAAAAAATGTTCTTTACAATTTTGATTTAATTTTAAACGACACAGGTATGAGTAGTCTCATCCATTGATATCTGGTTGTTCTGCTCGTTGATTGATATGAACAAAACCGTCTAACTAAATAAACATCATGGTTGCTCCGCGAGCCTGTGGTAGGCTCTGTGGACTTTTGTTATAGTAGGAGTGTGTGTGGTATTTATTTAGGTCAGTTTGGTCATTCAGTGTTATGAGAGAAACTACACCTGTAGGCCTCGACTATCCATTTTTATATTCACGCATTTTGGTTTACGACAAGCTCATTCATTAATTTAAAAAGTATTAGGTACTAGTTTTTGCCTGCGTCATCGTCCGTGTAAATGACGATTACCAAGTGAAGTCACTGTCAAAGCATTTATTTAAATTAACCATTTACAGACACTTTTTAATAGTCTCGAAGTCACTCAGTCATTGTTCAGTAATTGCTCATTCCAAATTTTTATATATAGCTGCAATTGGTTCAATTATAATATCACACTTATCTGATAACTGAAAAGATTTAAGAAATTGAATTGACCGTTGTGTACTGTAATATTGTTTTGTGTTTGACAACCCATCTTTTGTATCGTCATGTATCACAACTCCGGCCCCCAAGGTACAGACAACGCCTAGTTTTAGTACCACCGTTTTTACTAGAAATGCGGACCGCGAAATGTTAACAAATTGTTATATTATGTTAACCTAATTAAAATGAACAGTTGTAACAATGGTTAGTAAAGAAAATACTTTACTTTAATTATTTGTAGGGTGTGTCTGTTCTGTGTGCCTACTTGCAAAAGCCTAATTGCCTCATTAGTATTTTGATCCTAAGCGCGACTGCTACGCTAGAGGTCTTGGATTCGATACCAAAGTCGAGTAAAAAGTGTTATTGGGTTTTTTTACAAAATTCTCAATAACAGCTCGAAGTTAGGATTCGTGCCCGATTAATGGCAATAGGCTCGCCTCATAATACATGGGATCTATAAAACATACTGGCGAATCGCCTGTGTTAATTGGTAAACCTCTGCCTAACCCTTCGGAGAATACAAGCGTGATGGTATGTAAAATAAATAAATAAATAAAATAAATAAATATCTTGGGACAACTCACACACGGCTATCTGATCCCAAGCTAAGCAGAGCTTGTGTTATGGTAACCAGACAACTGATATACATACTTATATAATTTATAAATACATACATATTATACATAAATCACACCCAGACACAGAACAAACAATCATGCTCATCACACAAAGTTTGTCCTGGGTGGGAATCGAACCCACGACCTCCGGCTTAGCAGTCAGGGCCACTAACCACTAGACCAACAGGCCCGTCAAATGCATATGTATATGTATGTAGAACTGGATGGTCAGTAGGCGTTCTACTAGATACATTTCTAGGAATACAGAGTATTTAGGTCAGTTTGGTGGCACAGTGTAGTGAGAAACGGTGACAGAAATTGGCATGAACGTTAGAGGTTTATGCCAAACAGTGTTCCAAGGTTTTGGCACCGCTTACGTGTTTAAACATGATGTTACGTATATGTATTGCTGTACAAGAGCCTTATATTACGAAGTAATGTCAGTGGATTTAAGCATTGGTTATGGTTGAATGAAATACTGATAAATCAGGTTAGCGTTGTAATGCCATGATGGCTCAGTGGTACAGGGCAAGTGCCAATGTGACTTATTAAATCCTTATGTATTTTCTAAGTTTATTTTGGACAATATTGACATCGGATATAAATAAGAATCGAAAGGAAAGATGGATTTTTAATTAACTTAAGTTTGAATTGGCCAATCTGCACTGAAGCTGGCGTGTTGGTGAATGCTCGTGCTTTATCTGTATGTGTAGAGGTCTCTGCTCAGCAGTGGGATAATAATAAGGTGGTATTCTTCTTATAAAAAAAGAAATTACAAAAGGCAAAGACTAGCTTTTGACCGCGACTTTGTCTGCTTTGGAGTCAAATGCCTTCTTAAATCGAACATTCATTCTTAGCTGACGTCTCCTACCTGTAAACTACCTTCCTACTTTAGCGTGGGTCAAGTTGTGTATGAGATATCGTGTTAATTCAGTGACTGAGTGAGTGAGTGACCTTTTCCTATTACATGTATATAGAGACTATTAAGCCATATGAAGCTCTATTCTGCAATATTAAGGTTTTTTTTCCTTCTTACAGAAAGGCACCTCAGAAATCAAATATCTTGGCAATTACATAAAAAGATAATGACTGATCAGAAACACGTATCTCACAGACTTATCAGCAGATGCCCGTGACGTAATCAGACGGTTTTACTCGGCCCTTATTCTTAGATCAGTGGCGAAATTAATTAAGCGATAAGACTACTTTGGAATAAAGAAGATACAGGCAGAAGTTTGGCTCTGAGCAACCAACTAAAATAGGCAAACGCACACAAAGACACACAGTAAAGTCTAGAATCTTCGTTTCTAATCAATTAGATCCATTTAAACTTAAATCAACTTAACACTTGACTGCCTCGTTAATCTAGTGGTAACTTTAGAGATAATGGTTTTGATTCCCAGGTTATTATATTAACTTAACTATAACTTAACTATTAACTATACTGGGTTTTTCTATGAAATTCTTGGTAGCAGCTCGGAGTTCGGATTTTCAAAGCCAAAGTCAAAGTCAAATCATTTATTTCAATGAGACAATTAAAAGGCACTTTTGAACGTCAAAAAATTAAAACTAATGAATCTAGTTGTCCATTCCAAAAGGTAGTTTTGAGAAGAAGAACGGGCAAGAAACTCCATACATTCTCTTTTAAAAAAACGTATTACATTATATTGTACAATTACACACACCTGTGCCATTTGTTATACCTCTGCCTCGCCCTTCGGGGAGTGCAGGCGTGATGGTATGTGTGTGTAACTAGGTTAAAAGATATGATTTTGACTATGAGTTACCTAACCTTCTGCACATAATCTATAGAGTAACTTCGACCAAGACTTCCAAAAACACACAGACTTTTTCTCCTCCCTAATCAATCAGCTTTTGTCTGACTAATCCTTTTCTAGCGCCTGATCACTATAATTAACAGTTAATCTTATATTTTGGTGACAAATCTTCCAAGTACTGAACTAACTTAAAAAAATGGATGGAGGTTTTGTACTTACAATTCGATTTAGAGAGTAATTTTGACGATTTTTCTTAATTTCCATATTGTTTGAGTAAGATTTCCGTCTGGAAATGTTTTAATGAGTAAAAAACAAAGTATTGTTTTATTGTTGTCGTCAAGGAGAGTCACAAATTTTAATTTATAAGTAGTTAGAAGAAAACATTTATTTCCTACAATGTATTTTTCTAATAATTATAAAATAATACCAGCCTATTATTGTCCCAATGCAAAACAAATGCGCCTTCCCGGATCGTTGATTTCAGAAATTGAGACTACACATACCATCACACCTGTATTCCCCGAAGGGTTAAGCAGAGGTATAAATATCTGGGTACCTGGTTACTGTGGGTGTACATTGGTACACCCACAGTTTGCCGGTATGTTTAGATCCCATGTAATAGGGGGCGAGCCTATTGCCATTAACCGGGCACAAATCCTAACTCCGAGCAGCTACTGAGAATTCCATAGAAAAACCCAATAACACTTTTTGCTCGACCTAGGAGTTGAACCCAAGACCTCTAGCGTAGCAATCGCGCTAAAACCACCAGGCCAATGAGGCAGTTAAAAAACACAAGTATGTACTTAAAAAAACGCTTGACCTCTAACCTTACCTAAACCAAAGTCTTTGAAAGCACCAGAAAACCTACTTTAAAACCTCCATTTAATAGAAAAAATCAATGCGAACCTGATTGATTAAGTCTAGGCGAAGAGTCAGGATTTTATAGCCTTCTTAAGTCCCTAAAGTACCTATAAACAATCGCCAATCGCTATCGGGGAAGATAAATTTGAATTAGGTACCCACTTAATTAAAGTAACAGATTTACAGTATTACAAATTGTTTTTTTTTTTTGGTTGAAGCTGTCTTGTTGGTCGTCTGGAGAATGCAATGAATTTTAAATAGAAAAATGCAGATCGAAAAGCAATGCAACAATATGTTCGATTTTTTTGTTTATGGTGCGAGTTATAATGGACTCGATTTATATGAATCTGGTGGTTTAAATCTATTCCAAGCAGGCTTAGGTTGGTCACGCTACAGCCGGAGGCGGAAAAGCGGGGCGTGACATATGCGCAGGTGCTCACCAGGGCCAAGGCGGCCATCAACCTTGGCGAGATAGGGATCACCGGCCTCCAGCTTAGGGTCACCGCAACTGGGGCCCGAATGCTGGAGATCCCCGGCGCCACCAGCGGCCCGTCCGCGGACGCTCTAGCTGAGAAGCTTAGAGCGTCCCTAAACGCGGACGAGGTGCGGGTGTCCAGGCCCACTAGATGCGCAGATCTGCGCATCATGGGTCTGGACGACTCAGTTTCCGCGGAGGAGGTGGTGGCCGCCGTCACCAGGGCGGGTGGATGCCGTGCCGAAGAGGTCAGGGCAGGCACCATCCGCCCAGAGCGCACGGGCATGCAGACCATTATGGTCAGCTGCCCAGTGACGGCGGCTAAAGCCATTGTTAGGGGGGCCGCTTACTGGTGGGCTGGGTGTCGGCGCGGGTTCGCCTGCTCGAGCCCAGGCCCCTGAGGTGCTACCGTTGCCACGTGGGGAAGCACGTGGCATGTCGGTGCGCCTCGGAGGTGGACCGCAGCGCCCTGTGTTTCCGCTGCGGTCAGCCCGGTCACAAGGCCGCGGTTTGTGATGCCCCGCCGCACTGCGACGCATGTGCGGGGGCTAACAAGCCGGCCGATCACCGGGCTGGGGGCAAGGCCTGCGCCGTACCCGCCAGGTCTGGGGGAGGGCCCCGCACCGCCGCCGCCGCCACCGCTGCCGCCGCCACCGTTGCCGTGGCCGCACCCACAGCCGCCGCTGACGCCGCGTCCGCCGGCGCAATGGATTGCCAATAACGGCACCATTGCGCCTCCCGCAGGCGGATACCGTAGACACGGTCTGTGGGCGGTGAGCAATGGGTAGCTCACCGTCCGTACGTTATTTAACGACAGACCGTGTCGACGGCG
Organism: Caradrina clavipalpis; assembly: GCA_932526535.1. Taxonomy (NCBI): domain Eukaryota; kingdom Metazoa; phylum Arthropoda; class Insecta; order Lepidoptera; family Noctuidae; genus Caradrina; species Caradrina clavipalpis. The sequence goes on from OW052101.1 coordinate 2,870,290, forward strand.
CGTTCATGTTCCGCGCAAAGAGGTGTCAGCACATAGAAGGGGCCACTAAGGGCCAAGGCCTACGGGGGCTGCGGGTTGTTCGAAAGAGATACCGCGCCCCCGGAACGCAAAGGGCACATGAAGGAACATAGATGGTTTTTAGTCAGTAAAAGTCTGACACTCCCTCCCGCCCCGCCCAGGACGGGAGGGGTCATTTGATGATTTTACCATCTTTAAAAAAAAAAAAAAAGCAGGCTTTGATTGTACTTGAACTGTTATTGCTGTATAATAATTAACACAAAAATAATTGGGAGATTGTGGGATGGCAGATAAAATCTCAATAACTACGATTATTATTAGCTTAAACAGTAAAACAGTATTCCACTATTGAAAGTCGATGTCAACAAATCGAAGGGGCCAGTCAGGGCCGATGCCTGCCGTGGTTGTTTGAAAGAGATACCGCGCCCCCGGAACGCAAAGGGCACAAGAAGGAACATGGATGGTCCCAGACAGTAAAACTCTGATATTCCATCCCGCCCCGCCCAGGGCGGAAGAAGATATTTGATGATTTCCCTTCCGAAACAAATATGTATTGAAAATCGGCACACCACTTGTTTGAGAATATTATCTATTATTGTTCCGAATGTCCATTTTGACTGAACTAAGTACAATTTTTATTCGAGTAAAATCTATGTTTTACTAGGCGAGATTTTACTATATTATAATTTACTGTATAAGTTCTCCAGTTGTATTTATAAGGACCATAAGTCTAAAATCCAAAATAATCCCAACATCCTTTTCATTTAACATAACGCCACAAAAAACATTTTAAAGTAAAACAAACTCTATTCCACTCGCTCTTAAGCTTATATTTTTAATAAAAACACTCCAAAACAAAATAGAATTCGGTTAACCGGGTCACGTAAGCACTTTTTTAACATCAGACCATCAAAATCGTACCTGTATTATCAACAGAAACTCAGCTACAGATTGGACGTTACATCCGGAAAATCTCTCATTTATACCCAGGTCGTACCCACACGGATAAACGGGTTTACAGCACTTTGTTGGGGTTTTGGACATCAATAGGATTAGATATTCGGTTAAAAAACATAATCCGGATAATAATAATATCCTGTCGACCGAATTTTAGTCACGGCGGCGTTTTAACGAAGATTAGTCAAGTACGCAGGAGATCATTTTGTTTTTTTTTTTATAGTGCGCAAGTTTCTGCGCAATTACAATATGAATTCCTTCTTCTCTCTAATTATTGTGCACGTTTTTTTTTAATCTTCAGTACCATCACAAGGCCGTTGCTTTGCGATGGTGCTGGAGGTTTAAATCTCATAAAAAAAAAAATAGATAAAAAATGTCTGTGCTACAATTGAATTTTCTTTTCCAATTCCATTAGGTACCTGCATTAATTTTTAAATCTCAAATCTTTATTGCATTTGTTACTTTATTTTGAAGACAGATCTTTTTGTTATCATCTTATAAATTTATGCATAAGTAATTGTTACTTTGTAAACTATCTATCTATAGCAAAACATGCTAGCCATTTTATATAATACTTAAACCAACACCTTTTACTAAATACAAAATTTTATAATCGTCGCCCTGCTCTAGAAATTGCTCCTGTATCGTGGTTGCGTTTACGAATGTAATAAACTCACATACAGAAACAGCCAGACTCAGAACAACTATGTTTATGCTATACAAATATTAGTCTCGTGTGGGAATCGAACCCACGACAATCAGCGCAGCAACCAACCGTGTCTTCATTAGTTCTACAAATACATTATCTTTTTATCCCTTCGAAATCTTTTTGTTCTATTCAAATAAGTAATTTTGAAAGTATATATTGCTCTCAAAATTTTCCAATTCTCCAAATAAAAGTTAGTACCAAAGTTCGCTAGGGTAACAGGATACCTGTCTGCCAAATTTTACCAATATCGGTAGCGTATTTTATCCTTTAAAATGTTTTGCGAAGACAGTGACTGTCGCAGTTACCTTAGTATTAAAGAAATTGAATTTTATCAAAGTGAATTGCAGGCAAAGGTAGGGAAGAATAGGGAACAATTTTGGTTAAAAGTCTTGAATTATCTACAGAATTTGTATAAATAATCTACTTTTAATTTTTGTGTCGTAATGGCCCAGTGCTTAAGACTTCATCTCTCATTTACGAGGTTGTTAGTTCGCAACCGGGTACTGGCAAGTACCAATGTGACCTTTTCTTATCTATACATATAATAAAATCGTAGCGATGTCAAAACTGTACATTTAATATTTTTGGAAAAGAGTGATTGCAACGAGGTCGGGGAAAGATTCTAATGCCGAAAATATATTTTTTAAAATTTTTGTCTGTTTGTCTGTTTGTTTGTGAACGCATCACGCAAATACTGCCGGACAGATTCTGTTAAATTTTAGTATATACAGGATAAGTTTTTAACCAGTGCGTAAATTTTTTTTGGTAGTTCAGTGTCAGTAATAGAACACATTTCCGTGTTTAGTTAAAAAAAAAATTTAAAAAAAATTTCATCCTTATCCGAGTTTGAAATAAGCAAAACATCCAGGACATAATCTATTCGCCATACTATCAATGAAAACTCGCGGCCGCCGCCGCCGCCCGGGCGCATGGCTGGGGTGAGGGGGTGGGGAATGCGCTAGCGCCGAGTGACAATGAAATATGGTTTTTAAGTAAACATGTTTCGTAAGCGATAACTTTTTTTTTTAGTACTAAGACATATCAAAATAAAATATACGTGTTTAATAAAACGTGTTGAAGTTTATTATGGCAAAATTTACGCACTGGTTAAAAATTTTTCCTGTATATTCCACATGGGCCAAATTTTGCCGTAGGCTATAAACTATCACGCTATCTGCTTTAGGGGATGAGTAATGTTGCATTATATTGTATTTTCCTACAGATTACGACGGGTTTTTGTAAAAAGACGAGAAACAATATAAGAATGCTTTAGATAGCTGAGGATTGAACTGCTGAAATATTTATTATCACGCTATACCTTCAAGGAGCTAAACAGTAAATCATGGCAAACTAGAACGGCTATTTTAGAACACTTTCCATCGTAGCATGTGGTCTAATGGTTCGACAACCGCCTTCTGAGTCGTTGGGCTTGAGTTCGGTCCCCAATAAGTGTTTTACTTTTTGCGTTTTTTTAAATTTTATCTTTGAATGATAGTGGACTTCCAAACAATAATAAAATAGAAGTAGGCATTTTTATACCATAACATTTAACTAGCTTATTTTTTCAAATCTTTTATTATTTAAAAAAATTATGTCTATACATAGTCACAAATAAAACAGCATTGAAGTCAAAACTATTCATCGAAAGAAAGAAAACGAATAGGTGTGGGAACGAGTAGAGCGGGAAATATACGTACTGTTAAAGAATTTCTGTTGGTTTGACTCTTCAAAATTAATTTTGTCAAAATAGTCTTTAAATGTTGGGCCAACACATGGCTGTATATTATTACGCGAATTGAATTATTCTTTCTACAATAAAAAGGATAGCTACATTTTTACGAAACGTTTATTTTATGGTTGTTTATGAACCAAATAAATAATAATAACAAGTAGACTTCTTTGAAGGGGGCTGAACACAATTGGGTACAACGGCGTATTACAGGTGAACATTTTCAAAACATGATTTTCCACAAACATTGTTTTAGGCACTTTTTACATTACCAGCGTACTCTTGCGTTACATAAAATGCATATTCATGGATTTTATAGCTTTTGTGAATAGCGTCCTGCTCCATCTTGAGGCAAATCTGAGATCAACGAAGACGAAGGTCGCACCTTATGTAAGATTTTTCTGCGGAAATGGCATCTTGCTACGGAACAGCTCAACAATAGTTGCTCCATGCAACGGCTGTGACTTTGCAAGAGCCATATCATACCATGTAGGTAAATCAGACCCACCACTACTTCTTTACCCGTACATCCCGAAATATTTGTGGTGGCATGGCCCTTGATATAAATTCAACACCTACTTTTTCATCGAAAAATCTTCCGAATGTTTGTGAAGATCTCCAAGCCGTTCTTTTACCAGTTTCTGTCTGTCTAGCACATTAGTTTTATCTTCGGTTGTAGAAGAGTATTTTGGAGAACAGTTACGCTGCACTAGCGGATCTGGCTTATCATCGCTGCTGTTGTTATCGTGTCGTCCCCTCTATATTACCAGGCACATCCCGTAGCAAAGATGCGGCAAATAAGGTTATCTTTGGTACTTTCTTTATCGCTCGGTTCTGGTGGTGTGACTGCCAAGTCGTACTCACCGACCCTGTCAGTATGTTTTAGACAGGCATGAACTGCTTCCTCTAGGTCTTTGTAATGATTGGAAATGTTAAAACAGTTCGGACTCATTATTACAGAAACCTGGCAAAAAGTGCTATTGTTGTATGAATACGTCCGTTGTACTCAAAAAGGTACTTTTCCAAGAACGATTTCTTTGCAGATATAAGTCGCAAGACGGTTGAGTAGGCTTTATTTTAAACGTAAATATGTAAATTATACAAACCACACCTACTTATAAGACAAAAAAGTCACACGCAAACCCAAAAAAAGGGAAAAGGTGTACCTACCTGTACTTATAAATGGTTAGACTACTGGATTTACCCATTTAAATGGCTATGATTTTGTAGCACTATCTATCTACTATTAAAATAAGTGAAAAAAGACAACCATAACTTAAAAATTGGACCACTACCCTCAATTATTTTACTTAATCTAAATGGGTTAAGGATGGGAAATAATCAAATGACTTCCTCCGCTCTGGGCGGAGCGCAAGGGAGTGTCTCACTGACTAAAACCCATCCGTGTTTCTCCTGATGCCCTTTGCGTTCCAAGGTCGCAGTAACTCTTTCAAACAAATTCCACAACCCTGGTAGGCACTGGCAGCCCTGGCGGGCCAGTGTCCCTTCCGCCAGAGCGGCAGAAATAATTTGATAACTTACTAGGCTTAAAAAATAGGGTTCGCAGCCCGTGGGCCTACCAACGTCAGATTCAGATTCAGATTTATTTATTTGTAACCTCGACACTTCACTTCATACAAGTGTTGGACGATTTATCTTGTGTGCAACATTTTACTGTCTGGACTGAGTTACGCTACCATAAAAGTGTACTTCTATTAAAATAGCAAAACAGAAAAAAAAAATGCAACTACAGAAAGTGTACCTACCAAAATCAATTTCACCCATTTAAAATTCTTTCAGTCATTTTTTGCCGTTGAATGTCTCACAGACTTCAAGTTCTTAGGATACATGTAGAATCATGCATCAATCATGTATCATGCATTGCATATAGATTTTCTTTTAATAGGTAGGTACTGTTAACAGAAGAATTTTACTAGATTTAAAAATTACTTCTAAATGGAAATACATTATTTACATTACCGTCATTCTGCAAAAGATGTAGGGTAATTTGAGAGGTAAAACTTTGCTTAGCGTTTTCATAAGTCTTGCTCACTGTCCATAGTTTCTCCCAAAACCATTTTATTAATTTGGTTTTAACACGAAGCTCAGATTATCTTGGCAGTTGTTCTGATTACCAGATTCATTTCTACGGTCTTGATACTAGACCGATCCAAGCTACAGTGTGAGGTTGTTAAAGCAGTACCTATTAAAGATGCTTTTCAATGGTTCGAGAAAGAAAAACTAAGTAAATCACATCACATAGTATTTTCGAAAGCCTATGGCTCCTTACGCCAAATATGTTTTAGTCCCAGGTATGGCGTAAGCCCATTGCTAACCGGGCACAAATCCAGACTCCAGGCGTCTACAGTCAAATTCCTAAAACCCACAAAAGTTACTCCTTAGCAACCATTCGACATCCTTGGAAGATTATGATGACATAGTATTCAATACTTAATTAGTGAAGTATCACTTAGGTCCACGTGAGCGAAGCCGCGGGCAACAGCTAGTTCATAATATATTCTTTCTAAGTTTTATCCTGGGCTGACTTCCAAGTCGGCCTCGCGAAAACAGGGGGACTTGAAATAAATACAAGTCTGAAATCGCCAATCCGCCTTGAGCAAGCGTGATGATTAATGCTCGTGCCTTCTCTGTATAAGAAGAGACCTTTGCCCTGCAGTGGAATAGTAAAAGGCTGGTATTATTAGCATATTCTACTTAACAAACTGGTGTAATATGAAGGGATTAATAATCGCAACTCATCACAAAGAAAGAAGACGTTTATATTCAAACATTATTTTGTGTTCTTCTATTTTTTATTGTGTTTTTGTTCTCATACGTAAAGCCCACTAGTGGCAAAAACTTAACTTAGAGTTAGTTGCCAACATGAGGTTAAATTACAAATTATGTTCGACATTTTGTAATTTAATCTTTTGATAGCAACTGACTCTGCGTTAAGTTTATTGGTGCCAGTGGCTTTAATGAGCTGTTGTATTGGACAAAAGAAAAATGGAAAACAAACTTAATAAAACGCTAATCGCTTGTTTTTGCGGGAATGTTTTTATTGTGAATCTCAAAGCTTTTGTAAATCCTACTACTATTATAAAGGCGAAAGTTTGTAAGTATGGATGTATGGATGTTTGTTACTCTTTCACGCTTAAACGGCTGAATGGATCTGGATGAAATTTGGCACAAAGATAGATTATAGTCTGGAATAACACATAGGCTACTTTTTATCCCGGGAAAATGTACGGTACCCGTAGGATAACACATCAACTGTGACGCGGACGAAGTCGCGGGCAGAAGCTAGTGTTAAATAAATAACCTAACGATTTTATTTTTGGCTTACTCACTAATTTATTTTAAAGCACTTTTATTTTTAGTCGCTTATACAGGATGATTAGTAACTTGATATTATATGCCTTTGGGGGATTTCAAAGAGGAAAATGTCGACGCCAAAGTTTTTGGGTTCATTGCAAATTATACGTAGCCTAGTTTATATCAGTAGTTTATATTTCTTTAAATCAGAAGGCCACCTATACTAATTAAAAATATTCATAATAAAGTCGCAATCTTGTTTGCGGGGCGAGCATGGCCAGACATCGCACAGGACAGAGAGGTTTGGAAGGAGAAAGGAGAGGCCTTTGCCCAGCAATGGGAAGCTTGATAGACTAAGAAAAACAAAAAGTCAAAATCTCATTTCAGCGACTAAGCATAAATATCCTCCATTTTACTTACACTTTTTTTGAACAAACTTACTTACACTTTTTTTGGTTGAAAATGAATATGAATGTGGACGACGCGAAAGGAGTATGTAAGGATTGTAGCGGGTGGCCTTCTGTAGTTTCTGCCTACCCCCATGGGAAAAGGCGTGAGTTTATACATGTAGGTATGTTTTTTAAACAGAAGATATAGGTAAATTAGGGCCATTTTTCTCAGATTGAGACAAAAATTAGATGCGATCGTTGCTAAAAGTTCACAGAATTGCCCCCCTGGTCTCTTTAGACAATTCTCTAAACTCGCAGCGTGGTACGATTCCCAGCTGTTTCATTGGCATGTGGTTTGGTTCTGAACTGGCGTACCGTCAGCGGCAGAAATCGTTTAACCCTTTCTGGAGATTCTTGCCTATTCTTCTCCATACGAAAGTAACTTTTGGAATGGGTAACTATTTTTTCTTGTAAATTATGTTCTAATAGGCTTTTGAATTGTATGATTGAAATAAATGATTTGACTTTGACGTTCTTTGAAAATCTTAATAATTGAACACCAAATTAAAGAAAATAAAGTAACCGATAAGGATGAAGAATTTTAGTTATTTTGCACTTGTGTACATTTCAATTTATTTTATATTGCTTTGAGTTCTTTTATTTTAAATCTCAAAATTTGTTATGTTTCTCTCGTACATTAATTTGCACCTATCATGTTATCTCTTCACCTTTTGGTTGACTGGTTGAGAATGCCTAAGGCATTAAGTCCGCCTTTGTTACTTTGCAATACGTTTAAATAAATAAACTGACCTTATAAATACAGAAAAACATGGTATATTATTTCGAGTTTATTAAGATAAAAATATAAAAGCAACAGTGCCAATCGACTCTCTTTGCTGACCGTACGAGTGTTGTAGTTCCACTGCACTACTGGGAGTACGCTTTGTAATTTGCGTCTCGTACTGAAGTTTAGGCCGAAGGGAAACATGGGGGTGGTACAGACTTGCTAGTTTGCCGTGCGTTTTAATCTTGCTAATCTTCCTTGTAGTTTTTTGTGGGTTTCTTTGTCAAAATGTTGTTAGAAGAGCTTGTGTTTACTAGGTTACGTAATAAGGCTTGATTAGTACGTTCCTTTTTTTTGGAATCGGAATGCTTTATTTGTAAACATAAGTAAAGCTACTGTATTGTTAGGTGTAAAAAAAGTAGGTCCTCTAAGTCTTGAAACTTGACACGTTTAATGTCCACAAAATTAGTCCTGTCAATACCTATACAAAAAAACCTGTAAACACTTTTCGTCAAAAAATTAAGAGAATATAGCTTCTGCATGTGACTTTGTAAGAGTAATACAAGTACCTATACGAATAACATAGACGTAGCTAAAAAATCGTAAAATCTTTCAACCAGTGAACAATTTTTTGTAATCGGACCAGAACCTCCAAGGGTTACCTCAAAAACTTATAAACGAAACGAAACGAAAACACTTTACCACTCCATAACACTAATACAAATAAACATACTCATCAGCAAACCGATAAAATAATAAATACCAATCCACCACCCAAACTTAACCCTTTAATTAAAACAAACTCGATTCCCTGACCTTTACAACAGCCAAAATGTTCCACAAAACAAATAGATCAAAAGCTAATAGAAGTGGCTGGCAATACACGAGGGAGTGCGGGGTTAATTGGCCCACTCGTTCGTAGCACTAATTGAACCGTCTTCTTTACGCCCCGCCTATGTCAGCCTTAATTCCTGTATCACTTTCAGTAATTATTATTCTGTGGTTCCAATGGCGCTATTGGCTTTTTGAATTGGATGGTTTTAATGAAAGGGGTAGCGGTACTGTTTTTTTTTGTTATGTGTAGTTGGAATGATTGTTTTGTAATTTTTTGGGGAATAATCCAAGTGTATAAATATGAATAAAAAAAAAAATCGTGCGACTTGAAGATGAATTTACGTAGGTATGTATTTTCATTATCATTTTGTCTAAATGAAAAACATTTATATTATAACGACATTTGTAGAAAAATTGTATTTAAATAAAAATAAAACATCGTTATTAATTGGGGTAAGTGTAGGTATCTCGCGTTATTTCTCTCATTATTCAAAGCAATTGTAATTATTTTGGATATTGAATGCCGTTTTTTTATTGTCTTATTTATATTAAACTGCTATAAGAACGTTACCACATTTGACATTATTGTTTTTTTTTTTAATGGAACGAGCATAATTATTACTATTATATTAGCTACAACATGTCCACTACTGGATATACACCACACCGCATTGTTCCGCCGTAACACGAATTGGAGGGGATTCTCATCCTCGTTTTTCACTTAAACCATAGTGTAACTGACCTTTCATCAAGTCAGAAGATAGGTAACAACTACAAGTCCTAAAAATACCCCATCCAACGAACTTTCTTCTTTAACAATAATAAGTTAGACTCTCATTCAGACCATTTTGAGTTCCAACCCTTACAATGAAAGATAATTGTGGTCTAATTAGACGTAGAATTGTAAGAAAAGGTCCATGTAATCTGAAAAGTCCCAGTCTAAAAGTTGAGCCTTTTTTCTTAGACCGAAGGCTAACTTTTCCGTGCTAGTTCTTTTGCAATTGAAACTAAAGGGAATTAAATGAGTTGGCAAAATGTTAGACGGAAAGCTTTTGTGAGTCAGCGACTAATTTGTGGGTAGGTTGAACGCTGGCTGTATTTGTTCCTGAAAAGACTGAGCCATGTTTTCTTGAAGGAAAAATTTAATTAATTTTGTTGACGAATTTGTAGTTTATTAGCTTTTGAATGCGACGTTGTTCGCGTTGAAATCAAATGTATCTTATAATATAATAAAAACTTATCGAGTCTTTGCAGTAGTGTGTAGTGGAATGAATGTAACTGTACAACATAATGTAATACATTTTTTTTTAAAGAGTATGGTTGGAGTTTCTTGCCCATTCTTCTCCATACGAAACTACCTTTTGGGCAACTAGATTCAATGGTTTTAATTAATTGACGTTGAAAAGTGCATTTTAATGGTCTAATTGGAATAAATGATTTGACTTTGACTTTATCTTCGAAGCCATGTTTATCCCCCATACTAAGAAAACGCCTAAAGTTGAAAAATAAAAATAAAAAAATGTTTGAATGTCTATCACCACCGTTGTCGATAAACACAGCAATTACTATATTTTCATAAAAAAGCTCGTTCAATTTTCAGATAATTTGATAACCTTTAATAAAGTTTACATAACTGTGTGTAACATTTGCATTTCTATTATTTTTTTTCCATTTACTGTTCACGGTATTATGTTTCGCGGCCATTTTGAATCCAATCGGTTTCATTACCATTCTTGTATTGAGTTGGGTCGAAATCAATTGAATATTTTCGCTGAGTGTAGATTTTAAACGTAAATCAAGGAGTTTAGGGTTGTGTAAGGATTGTAGCAGGTGTTCTGCCTACCCCAATGGAATAAGGCGTAAGTTTATGTATGTATCCGGCGATGGTTTGTGTGGTATGTTTTAATATTGTAAAAATGCTTGTAAACTTTCTTTTGCCAATACTAATATTATAAATAGGAAATATTTGTATTTTTCTATGTAATGAATAAACTTAAAACTACCGAACCGATTTCAAAAATTCTTTTGCCGTTATAAACCTACATTATCACTGAGTAACATAGACTATATAACATTTCGCTAAAATCCACGGGAGCGGAGCAGTAACCAGAGACGTAACTCAACGCAAGTTAAACTAGCAACGCGGATGAAGTCGCGGATAGTCCGCTAGGTTTGAATAATAACTTGGAGTGCCCCGCTGGTCTCGTGGTCGCAAGCGCGACTGTTGAGCAAGGGGTCCCGGGTTCGATTCGCAGGCCGAGCAAAAAGTGTAATTGGGTTTTTCTATGAAATTCTCAGTAGCAGCTCGGAGTTAGGATTTGTGCCCGATTAATGGCAATAGGCTCGCTCCCTATTACATGGGACCTAAATATACCGGCGAAGTGAGGGTGTACTTTGATACACCTCTGCCTAACCCTTCGGGGGATACAAGCGTGATATTTATTTTATATTTATTTATATTTATATATTTATACAAAGGTATGTCAAGTAGTTTATTTAGTATTTTATACTGATAGTTTTTACCTAAGTGTATATAGAGTATAATTTTCTCTTCGAAGTTAATAGTCTTTGTGTAAAAGGAATTGATTTTCGCCCATTTATTTGAGAATAGATTGAAAGAATTTGTTAATTTAAAAAAGCAATTTAGTGAGCTAGGGCAATGTTAATGAAAATGATTGTGAAAGTGATTTAGGAGGTGGGGTAGAGTTCTTACTTTAACTATAGTTATGTAGTATTTTGTAATTGTCTCGCTCTGTGTATTTTAGACAAAGAAAATATTTTTTTAAAACATTGCCATGCACTAGGTTTTTCTCCTGTGTCGTGGGTGCGTTGACAAATATTTAAAACATAAATAGCCAGGGCTACCTGGAATCGAACCAACGACACGTACCCCAACAGTCGATCGCTCAGCCAATACGCCAAGCGAGTTGTCAATGTTTTACCTCACTACTATGTTGAAAAAGGAAGACGTTTTTCAACACATTATTTTCATATTTTATTATGTTTTTCACAAGAAAATTATGTGAGATTTATCTTATCATTCTCTCCCCCACTACGCCTTTGCCTTTTACTGTAATCCATTCCAAGGTAATGACAGAATTAACTCACTAGTACCATAATGTGCTATTACTGAGCACTTCAACTTCAATGGGGTATGCAAATAGTAAAATCGATTTCTATCAAACAAAAACAAATGACTTTCAACAGCAAAAACTATTACGAAGAAAGAAAATTCAATTTTCGATCACAAATTAATCGTGTTTTAAATGAAAACGTGGACTGGGTCGGTTTTCTTGCACGCTAGTTGATATGTAGGATGAAAATTCCGATTTGAAAGCGGGACAAAGGGAAAGCGCCGTCAGCATTAGCACTACAGTGTAAATTGACACCTCCGAAGCTCCGTTTCGCTAAAGAATCGCTTAGATCGAAGCCAGTGCACTATAATACTACCGCGTAGTGTCCTGATAAAAAAATAAAAGCTAAAAATAGTGCCTTAAAAATTGGATGATCGGAAATTTTCAAGGAAGATTTTAGTCCGGGGAAGAAAGGCTAGCTTTATCTATAGACACGTCTAGCGTCTGCCCGCGACATTGTCCATGTGGCTATTTCTAACCGCAGTTACGTCTTTTGTCACTGCTCCGCTCCCGTGAGTTGTAGCGTGATGTTACATAGCCTATGTTATTTCTAGATAATTTAGGTGCTATTTGTGAACAATAATGCGCAGTACTTGTATGACCAGATGTATAAAGAGGACAAGGCCAAAGGTGTATGTAAGGGTCTTAGCAGGTGACGTTCTGTGGTTTCTGTCTACCCCCATGGTAAAAAGTCGTGAGTTTATGTATGTATAAAAAAATTGCAGCAAAGAAAAGGTACTTATCTTAGAATGCATAATGGTAGATTTCCTTTGTTGTAAATGACAAAAGAATAAATTATGCTTTAACAAAGAAAAATATTTTAGTGACAAAAACTTCTACATCTTTTTATCAATATTTAGTTTTTAGCTGAACAAATGCATTTTCTCGCTTGCTTGCGTTCTTTCTTTGAAGTCAATGGCTTCTTATTCATACCCATTTTCATTTTTACTTTATTTAACTTTTCTTTTTTTATATATCGGTACTAATACTTGTATTTCTATTTTTCGAACATAAAACTAACTTAACTAATACTAATTAAATTACAAACTATGTACAGTTATAAAAAAGGAAGGAAGGGCATCAAAAAACTCATCCGCATCGCTGTCAATGGGACATATGCCCAGAAGGCTGGCAGCATTACCACGTTGTATGGCAATGCTGATTCTTTGGCCCAAGAAAAGGCCAGCCCTCTGGTCACGTGAAGAATCGACCAGTCGCTTTTCAAAAAACCAGCCGATGGCCCAGCTGGCGTTAAGCGGTCACCACTACCTATAGTCATCTACATCACCAGAAGCCTTGCAGATAATGCTTTGCCATCCCAGAGACAAAGTTGAAATGTCTCATGTGCCTATAATTATACCAGCACCCCTACCCTTCAAACCGGAACAGAGCAACCCTGAAAAATTCTACTACTGCTTGTGGCTTTCAGGCTGCTTTTCATAAATTCTTCTTCTTTTCTTATTGATTTTGGGTAAATCCTTTTTATTTATCGCACGTGATCCCAGTACGTGGCTACATTTCTTCATAAATATAGAAGTCATTGAAATTGATTATACTAATAACATGCAGTCGAAGAGTACATGAACTTTCTTTACATAAATATTGTATATTTCTGCAGACTTTCTGGCTCTATTTTATTGAAATATTATTCGAAAGATTCTTGTATTGTAGTTCCTTTTATATATTTTAGTAACTATATACCCCGCTGTGTCACCCGCTTTCTTTTGCGTCTGGTAACTGCTCCGCTCCCGTTCATCATAGCGCGATGTTTTATATGTACAAACCGTTCTCGTGAAGCTGCATTAGAATTCGTTGCGACGTTTAAAAGATCTAAGAAGGACAGGCGGTGGGAAGCGACTTTGTTTTATACCATTTAAAGTTTTATAGTAAAGACAATACATTTGATATAATGTTATAAGATAAGTAAACAAAGGAACCAACTTGCTATTTAGCTCTTTAGGCCCGTCGTCGCCCTTTGGCTGGATTGCACAACAGTCGATTATTAGGCGAATAGTAATATACCCTAACTTCGTGACATTAAAGATAAAATTTCAATGATGATGGTAATAGATAAATATTCTTACCTATGGCTAGATGAACTTACAGCGTCAAATAACGTTCACGTTTTTTCATTTCTTTTAACAAGAACACATTCAATTTATCTAAAATTTAAATCTTCAAACAAAACAACCGCGCGCAAACAAAATCTTTACCGCCATAATATATTCGAAGCAAAGGCAGCAGAGATGAGAAAACATAAACTAGAGATGGCCTGTCGCATCGGATATTTGCTTAACAATATGTGTTCCCAATATGCAGTATATACAGCGTACGGCTTGACGGTGCCGTAAAACGGAATATAGCTGGATATATTCGCTGTACCTTGAATATCCGAAGGGGTTTATCCGCGGCGGTTGAATCCGCGCCCTGCTTATGTTAGACAATGTGGCGACGATTGTGGTTATGGCTTTAGTGTGAGCGGCAGCGATTTTTGGGAGCGGATTCGAATATTAAAAAGTTTTTAAAATACTTAATAGCTGATACGTTCATGAACCAGTACCCGTATAGTACCCTACCCAATTGGCATCTCTGTTTGAAAATCATGCTCATGAGCTAAAATATATAATTATTTTAAACTTGCAATGCTGTTTTGTAAAAATCACTCTCGATGAATTGATTTATTTTCATTGCATCCCACTTCTGAATACCATTTTAATATTTTAAGCAATGGATCCCACAAAATATGATTATGTAATTTATTGTATACCAAATTTAAAAAAATCAAGAGATTAACGTTTTTATTTATGTGAAATGAACTTGTAATGAGCTGTCAAGCCCTGGCTTTAATCCCTAGGATCCTGAAGACCTGGTAAAGGTCGCGGGAAATCGTTGGATGCGCAGGACCGGTCATTGTGACCATCTTTAGGGGAAGCCTATTTTTAGCAGTGGACATCGTTCGGCTGATATGATGATAATATGATCAATCCTTAGCATGGAACTACCGCTCACCTCGAGCTCGCTTCACCTAAATTAACCAAGGAAGATTTTTACAGAAAAGATAGAGTGATACTGAAAGAGTTTTAATCCATATTACCGCACGATTAAACGGTAACATTTTTAGAATGAAAATTAATTATTAATCCTAAACTTGTATTAAATTCTCGCTATCTCCTATGCACTATAATCAAACCCTTACATTCCCAGTCCAGCTAACAGACATGATATAAGGTCTAGTGTCAATGCATACAGTCTATGCGTCCATTTCACCGTGTCTTCATCTCTTCATGCAGTTTTTGAATCAAAAATATTATAAAAAGTGGAAGGGACATCATGATACATACTTTTAACATGGATTCAGTACTTGAATTTAAATCTACCAGATTGTTTCGTTTTTTATAAAACCGACAAAAAATCTATTTTGTTGGTTATAAAAAAAAACAATCAATAAGTTCGGTACATTTCGACCGTGAGCACCGAGCACTGATCACCACGCGTGCTCAAGGCAGATTAGCGAATTTGGTCATACATTAATTTAAAGAAGGATTACTCACGATTTATTCCTTCACCGATGTCAGTCATTTTCAATGCCCGGTATTTTCAGCTATTTTATGCATGAGTGAGGGAAGCCTTAACCACTGGTCAGCGATGTCCAAGATAAGCTTAGAAAGTAATATGAATCGAAAAAGATTTTTTTTTTACTTACGAAAAATGCCATCTCGTGGTTATCTACAATTTTGAACTAAATCCATGTTAAAAGTATATGTCATTATATGCGTTGAACCATGTATTCTAGTATAGTAGTTACGTCAACATAATAGAAAACATCAAATATCCCAATGAACAAACATAACATAGAATTGTTTCTGCTGTCATGAATTTTTATTGGCCCAATACATCTATATAGATACAGTCTGGACCAATCTCAGAGATTATGAAGATAATGTTAGATATTGACAATACACAGATAGATTGAAGCGAAAATATTCGATACTCACAAGGCTTTCTTTGAAAAGGCTGAATTATTTGTATAGAAATATTTATGGACTGCTTACGAATAAAATATACAATACTTTGTTATTTATTCATGAAAGAAAGTCGATGAATTTATTAGCCGCATTCTTGGAGTAGTTAGATAGTATTGTGAAAAGGGCAGTGGTATTAAATACGTAGGTACTGATTAGGTACGGTTTCCTGGTTGTTTGGGGTCCTGGGTTCGATTTCTAGGTCGGGCAAAGTATCATTAAGTATTTTTATTAGTAATTTCTCAGTAGCAGCTCGGAGTTAAGAGGTTGGTTGTGTGACACATCCAAGACTCGAAAAGTACGTAAAGCAGTTTGACTGGCTTTATTTATTAAAAGAATCTTTAAATTATCATAATATCTGCATTTAATTTTAGTATTTTGAAATCTAACCCGTACGATGACCATGTTAGGATCTATTTCTGCATCAAAATAGTTCAGCAACAAGACAGATGTAGGTACTGCACACACATATACACAAACACATTTTTCAACTGAAAACAATAGACGGCCGATATTCATGCAAAATTCGATTCGACCATTTCAAATTTCGAATGCGGGCCCAAAATTCATGACCGTCTCCACAACGGATCAAATCAGCTACCGTCATTGGTGGAGCCGTTCTAGCCGGACATTTGAGAAGTTGTGAAAATATTCCATATTCAAATCTGGGAAAAACGTATTTGGTTTGAGCGGTTTTGCGAGCAAAGAGGTTATGATGTAAATGGAAAAACTATAGACTTTTTATGTTTTCTACCGGATTTTGTTCAGGAAATAAGAATATTGTATTTCAAGCTATTTCGTCACTACGAAAATAGTATGTTCTATACATAGCATGATAATATTAAATGTTGTAAGTTATTTTAGGAAATGATGTTATCCGAATATGGAATAAAAAATGTGACACTTAATATACCAAAATCCAGTAAAAAAATTATCTCCTCAAAAAAATGGAAACTGTGCACTAAGTGCTATTCACAATATTTAATTTACAAATGTTATTTTTAATTTGAACGCGATTATCTGATGAACTTCTGAAAACTCTTCCGCTAAATAGAAAGCTACATTATCCCTGAGTAATACAAACAATATTTTAAAACCAAAAAAAAATCAGACTCATACCGTCATACCATCACGCCTATATTCCCCGAAGGGTTAGGCAGATAATTATTACATCGACATTAATAACTAACAGCCTTACTTATAAAAATAACGCTATATAATACTTAACTACTTATCAATTGATTAACTCTCAAATCCTTGACTAAAAATCAATTATTTTTCTCATAGCAACCACTTTCAACGGTGTCTCAGGTGAAAAATCTTACCTATAAACGTTAATCAGCGTTGAGGTAAGATGGAGGGCTTCAATCAGCTGAGACGATGGCATTTTTGGTCTATGGATTCTATTGTAAATTTTGACAATTATGCTCACTTGTTCGTTCGATTTCGTTCTTTAGTCGAATAATTTGGTGATGCTCTATGCTGACCGTCTAAGTGTTGGCAGATTAAAATAATGTTTCATCGTTCAGTTAGTCAGTTGAGAGGTAATCAAACATGAATTAGCGTTATTTTTATAAGTAAGACCCTATAATATGTTTAGATTCCATGTAATAGGGGTGAGCTCACTGCCATTGACCGGACACAAATCCTAACTCCGAGCTGCTACTGAGAAATTGAAAAATTCAGACTCCGTAAGAAAATTTAGGCAAACGAATTCGTAGCAAAAAGTAAACGGAAGATTAACTCTTAAAATCAACCTTCGATGCTACTAACCCGATTGAAAGCGTAAAGTCAGTTATAGTACCACCTAAGCTAGGTGGTTTCCTTCTAAAAATAGACGACCCTTTCCTATGTAATGAATACTTTAGCGATTGGAAAGCAGTGACGCATACACTCTCGGTGTTGTGCTTACTATAATGCCTAGGTTTACTGACGGTGACATCATATACTTACCTGCATAATTAAGGGTTAGAATATGGTTTGCAAATGACAGTGGATACGCTAAGTTCACATAAACGATAGAAGTTGTTTGGAAAATAATGTTTTGTAAATATACACAAACCAGGAAAGACGCTTATAAAAAAAGTCATCAATGTGGTATGTGATGTGGTTGTGGTTCAATGTGTTTTGACCATGTAAGTGTTGCATTCAAGTAGGCAACAGCTCATTTTCTTTACATAACGGAATCCACCGTGAAAATTTTGTCCCTTCTAACTCATATTCAGAATCTATTTAACAATATTATTCCCAAATGGCTATTGCAACGTTATAAAAATTCTGTAATTTAATTCTTCTTTTTATAAAAAGTTAATCACTAACAGCAGTCAATTCTTTGAACCAACAACCTTTGGAAAAACCATTTCTCCCAGGCTTCAAAAGTAAAACACCATTCTTAAACTGATCAGCAGTGTTGTTCTGCAAAAAAAATCTTCGGTAAATTTAGGTAGGTACCTAAAGTGAGTTTGAGGCGAGCAGTCATCCCACTATACAAGAGATTGACAACTCACCTCACGCCCACACTTAAATGCACAAAGGAAGATTTTACACAACAAACACGCACCTCATCTCAAACCAACTTCACAGCAACACACCAAGGAAGATTCCCCCAAAACAGACCAACAGTACTATATTCTTACACGACCATTTCTCACAAATACAAAGAGACATGAACAAAACACAAATCATCTATATTCCTCCCAGGATAGAGCATCGCGTGAGCATTTGTGCGACATAGCAACCGCTCCACCCGATCTACAGGATACCTCATGAATATGAATGTGCTATACAGACCATTGAGACAGTCTACACGGCGAATACTAGACAAATGGGGCTTTAAATACCAATTCTGTGCTTTTGGCTTTGTAATTGTAAAAGGTACATGGGTTTATTGAAATTATGGTAATAAAGGTAGGTAACTTTAGTTGATTTTAGAGATTAAATTTTATTGTTTACTGTCATTTCGTTGCCGTTCCGGAATACCGGTTTTCATATCTTTGGTATAATCGGAATCAATTTTTTTCCGAAAGTAAAAGTAGCCTAAATCACCCTTTATAATATCAGCTATATAACAGTGAAAAACTGTCCAGCCGATTAAGAGATATGTGAGAGCAAAGAGTTATACAAAAAATTGTTAAGATTGTTTTTTTTCGTGTAAGTACTGTTTAAACTTTCAAATGCATTTAGTAAAAAGCTTATATATGAGCTATATTAATGATTTAACGGACACTTTTATATAACAGTGGAATCAAACACCCATCTTCTAATTCATGCTGCTAGGCAACTATACTTTGGCCAGTTGTAAACGTCCCTTTGTGCCTATTGGTCTAGGTCTGTTCCATCTCCTGTTTATTATGGAGTAAAGAGGACATTATTTATTTTCTAACACCGGGAGGTAAAACAAAAGCAAAAAAAGCAGAGGAACAATGGACTGTTTTTTTCTGATTAAAATCATTACAAGATCCTAGACAGCTCGAATTGCTTTCGAGGAATGAAAACAAATGTGCATATGAAACTGTTCGTGTTTACATTGGATGGCAATGCTTAGCCTCTGGCCAATGTTAAAGCCAAAACCAAACCACTAAGACAAATCCAGATGAACTGAGTTGTTTTCTTGCTTTCTTTTATTCCTTTTTTTGTGTGTTGCTGGTGATAAAAAACTGAAAAATAAACATAACCAATTAATACACTCTACTAAAATTTAATATAGCATAAGTAACTCTTAAAATTGATAAAATTAATGAACTCAATTAATCAAGCTTTAAGTTAATTGATTTTCAAGTGATCTACATAATTACATTGCGCCTTTTTCCTGTTACAAGTTCGGTAAGAATCTATTTCTTAATTAAAATTCCCTTGACGTAATTTGATAAAATGTTTTAATTTTGTCTACGAGTTTATATTCATGCTTATAGTATTACATGAAAAAATTAACTTCAACTTCAACTATTAATCGTTGGCTTTTGTAATTTTTTTATTGCTCTGTTTTATTTTAATCATAATTGTAATAAAAATAATTTCAACTTCTTTCAGAAGATATGAAAATTGATCACCACACTTGCTCAAGGCCGATTTGCGATTTCAGACTTAAATTAAGTCTTGGTATCCTCACGACGTTTTTTCTTCACCTATGTTAATAATGTCCAAGATAAAATTAGAAAGTACTATATGACTTTAAAAAGTCACATTGGTACTTGCCCGTGACCGGTTGTGAACCCACAGCCCCGTGCATGTGAGGTGGCCTTAATCACTAGGACATCACGACATTAATAATTATACACTTATACAATACAATAAAAGCTAGACTCATAACTCACATTATTTACACCTAAATTAGATCACTATAATAAAAGATAAGATACTAGCAAAGTAACATAAACCTTATTCTCGCGTTAATTTTTCTACTAGTATATTATTATTTCGCTGAACTACTCATAATAATTTTCTATTTGTAAGTATAATTTTTGGAGATAGAAAATTATTTTTGACACATTTTCAATTAGTAGAATGATTGGCCTTCAGACCAATCTTAGATTTTTCTTTTTATAATTTCTCAATTACATAAAATTCTCAGTAGCAGCTCGGAGTTAGAATTTTTGCCTGGTTAATGGCAATAGGTTCTCCCCCTATTACAGGGGACCTAAACATACCGGCAAACTTTGGGTGTTTATACACACCTCTTCTCTTTGTTTGTTGTACACCTCTGCCTAACACTTCGGGGAATACAGGCGTGATGGTATGTGTTTTGTAATTTCTCAATAGCAGCCCGGAGTTTCGAAGTTGGCGCTGTGACACCCCAGTGCCTCGGAAAGCACGTAAATCCTTTAGTCCTGCACATGAACACTCTCCGGTCGTGTCGGATTGCCGTCCCAGAAATTGAGGGAAGAAATACGGAACTTTAATAAATTGTACACACTTTATAATTTAATTACTATTTAAAGGTTTGGGTTCTGTTTTAAAATTTATAAATAATTTTTCGTTCCACAAATATAAAAATAACCAAGGGCCACAGATTTCAAATAACTACTTAATTCTAGTATTAAGCTATATTATAGAGACCTGCGTCTGATCTGGTCTGGTGTGTACCGTATGTTTTTTGTGACTTTAAATTCCATACAAGCCTGTAGGCTATACAAGCCTGTAGGCTTGTATACCAGAGGTACCAGAGGACTTGCAAATGCGTTGCCATCCCAAAGACAAAATTGAAATGTCTCATGTGCCTGTAAATACACCGGCACCCATACAAACAGGAACACAGCAACGCTGCCATGTCCACACTTGTGGACATATACAATAATTATTTCCAGCGTACTTGGCTAGTCTCTTGTGATTGGGCGCCGTGACTGAAATTTGGTGCAGAGGATATTCATATTATATTTGAAATTCATTGTGCGCTGTAACTGGCTAAAGCTTTGAAATTCAGTACAGAAATTCGGTCCGTGCTATGTGCATTCATTTCTCGGGACACAGAAATGGACGGTCATTGTCCTCGTTTATATCATCAGTCGAATAATTGTTTGTGTCATATTAAATTACTAGCTTATGCCTGCGAATTGGTCTGCCTGAATATTGGTTTCCAGTGGTTTTTTAAAAACAATTTTACTCCTCATAATTATCTCATCAAAATCGGTCTAGCCGTTTATGGGATTAGCAGCAAAAGCGGGAACAAACAACAAAAGAAGAGCTGCAAAAGAATGAGCTGCTATTTTAACTTTACAAACATATATACACTTCAATTTTCTTTTTTTTGTATAGATTCTACATCAATCATATTTTCATTAGCTTCGTCTGTTCATATCTCCCAGCTAACAAACTCGTTACCGGTAAGCTAATAATTTTGGCAGAGTTCGCTATTGTAGCCATACTAACCTAACTTCCAAGACATTCCTAAGACACTGTTATGACACAACGGTCAGTTCCAACTTAGTTTAAACTCAGGACAAAACCTCTCAGTATCCCTATGGTCCAATTATAACTTATTCTCTAAGTTACTAGACTTCTAAGCGATGCAATGCATATACAATGTAGTCTCTAAGCTTACCACTATGCATAACTTGAGAGCAAACTTCTCTTTAAAGTATACTAACTTTGCCCTCGACTTTGTCTGCGTAAATATCGGTTATACCTATTTAAAATTCAATAATGGTTCGAAAGACACGTGGCGCCATCTATAATCATAAAAAAGTTATTGTTGTTTTTCTCGGTAACAGTACTTTTTATCGCGATGAAAGATACTCTATGTTCGTATCTGTACACCTGACAATGTATATGCAAAATTTCACGATGATCGGTTCAGTGGTTTAGGCGTGAATGGGTTACAAACAAACTTACTTTTGCATTTATAATATTAGTTGAGGTTCTAGTTTGATGCTTAGATTCCGTCTGCGAGGAGAGAATGTTTCTCTAGCGCTTGGTTTAAGTAAATAAGTTTTGCAGCGAGTAGTTGGCACAGCTTGGAACTGGCCTATACAGTGTTGGGCTGGAAAATGGGCTAAGTTGATGAAATGGCTTGCACTAAATCTCAGTAAATAAATGATATGTTTTTAATGACTTAATATGCTATTGTCAATAAAGTTCAAAATTGCAGTCCCTATTATTATTCTAAATTTAAAACTTAATGCTCCCCCCCCCCCCCTCCTCCTTAATGTCCCTATTACATGGGACCTAAATATACCGGCGAACTGTGGGTGTACATTGGTACACCTCTGCCTAACCATTCGGGGAATACAGGCGTGATGGTATATTTTTTTATTATTTTTTTAATGCTCCACTTTTTTTTTCCTTATTTAATTTGTCCAATTCGACGTATTAAAACTTTTTAAATGCACAGTCTCAACGGCAGTCAAATTCAATGTCAAAAAATATAGAGAAAAAATTAGAAGTATTTTTGACAGATTAAGACTGAGATTGCGATCGTTGCTAAAGTTGACATAAAATATGTCCGGTAGTACAACAATTATGTCAAACTGGTAAGTGACCGCCACTGATTCTGTCTAAACTAGGATTTATATAATATTATAGGTTGAGTATATTAAAACAATATGCACTACAATATCGTGCCGCAAGCAGCGAGATTGTTTTTTAACTAAGATGAATAGATGCTTAGCTTGACTTAATTTCTGCTATTGCTATGTCCCAGAAAATCTCATTTGAAGAAATAGAACGCCTATTTCTTATAAAAAGAACCAATTCAAAAAATAATTGAAATACTGACGTAAAAAAATCTACAACAAAAGTGTCAATCATAAAAATAATAAACCGTTCATTTCAACACCAATGTTTTGTTACCGAACGCGGCTAGACGCCCGCCATAATTGTTTTCTTAACAATTTGACAGATGTCAAAATGCTTTTCGGGCACAGGCACTGTCGCAGACTGCCAACATTTTGAGGTTTGGAACGTCGTGGACTTCCGAATTAAATGGTTCAAAATGATTTCGGTGAGTGGTTTTCAAAATTATTATTTTATTGTGCTGCTGTGATTGACATTGTTTTTTTGATTTGACAACGGTTGTCGGAGTGACAATGGTTACGGGAAATGGGTGTGCCCATTTCCGGATAGATACGTAAATAAACCGCGTTGGGTTGTCAGTTTGTTCAATTTTTACTTCGTTCGTGTTTGTCGACTATAGGAATAATAACTGAAAACTAAGCTTAGTATAAACGAAACTTTTGAGTCGCTTGGGTTTTTAAACTCTAGGGCCATGAAGTCCAAGTGCCCGCCTTGTTTTTTAGGTGGTTGGTCGACTATTTACGTTACCAGAGGCCTGCTCAATTTTTGGTCAAGTAATTAGCATTAGACGTACAACTTCGCAATGCTTGGAATTTTTTGGCCGTTTGTCCCAATGTCTGTAATGCTTTTTAAAATACCTACATGAATTTCAGGGTCAGTTGATTAATTTTAAAATGTAATGTTCACCTATAATCCTTATTTTATCATCCAAATTTTCCGCTTCTCCTACAGTATTTCAATCTCGAGAAGATGTACCTAACATTAAATATTATCCAAAAGCCGAACAATCTAAATACATAAATTACACCCAAAAATAAGCAAGAACAGACGTTTGAAATCAAGCATATTTTATTTAAATTCTAAACCCGAGTGGGACCGAAGTTTTCGCACGACATCGGGAACGTTCGGCTAATCCTCCCGAGGGATGCCGACGATAGGTGTCGCCGTCGCACTGTTTGAACTTGCTTTGAACTGAGTACACAATATAGGATTGGATGGCGTTGTTTTATTGTTTGTTTAGTCTGTAGGGAGTTTCCTTGGACGTGTTTGCGCCTTTGACTTTTAAAGTGATGATGGATGCTATGGATTTAAGTGGAGATGTTATGTATGGTTTTCTTGACATTGAATGGGTAGTGTGAAGGTGGTCATTACCGCCTAGGGATATTTGCAAATGCGTTGAGAAACAAAGCTGAAATGTCTTGCGACAGACACAGGTATGGTGGTAGTACTTCTCCGGACGAATTCTTTCTTAAAGACATCTTTATATCATTGGATGACGAACAATTTAAGGGTCCACCTGAAATTAAGTGGTCACTGTCGCCTATAGACATTTGAAACACCAGAGGCCCCACAGATGCATTGACATTCCGCGACAAAGTTGAAATGTGTGTTTATATTGTAGCTGTTTATCCCTCAATAAATAAAATAAAATGAAATGTCTCTTCAAATCAGAACACAGTAACACAACACTGTTTTGCAGCAAGAATGGGTATGGTGGTAGTACTTTTCCAGATGAGCTTCTTCACAAATTGCCTGTTGGTCATACACGGAAAACAGTCATTTTGTCATAACTGCTTTCCATATACGACATGTCTGCAGCTTAGACTGTCCGCCCACGTCAGACAATTGGTGACCTGCGGGTTGTTCGAAAGAGATACCGCGCCCCCGGAACGCAAAGGGCACATGAAGGAACATAGATGGTTTTAGTCAGTAAAAGTCTGACACTCCCTCCCGCCCCGCCCAGGACGGGGGGGGGGGGCATTAGATGATTTTACCATCTTTAAAAAAAAAAAAAAAGACAATTGGTGACCGACGCATACATTCTATATAAAGTCAGCTCCACGAAACTATAGATCTACTGAAAGGTCCGATGGTCGTTCCTACAAAAAATTGGACGTTTCAGGACGCCCTTATAGAGATTTCTTGAACAATCAAAACGTGACGAGAACTAACAACGCCACTTTAGACTTTACGATGTTAGGATCTCGACAGTCTCTACACTATCCCGAATAAAAAATATTAGATATTCGATCAAGTTATCCATAGGGGATTTGTGCGTCTAGACGTACAGTTAACAAAGCCATTTGGTATACAGGCAGATTACTTTTAAACATTGTTGTGAGTGTGCTGAGCAGTCAATTCTTTTAAAAAACTCTCTTAAGAGGACGAATTGGAAATTTTGGCATCAGTGATCTCTATTTTTGTCAGTAATTACGAAACGTATAAAAATGTGAGTTGGTGTTCTGAATAGTTCATGATGAAATCCTTATTTTGATAGTTTTCATTACATGATTAAGTAACTTTAGTAACAGAGAAAAAAATATCAAACATACCTCTTTTTAAATAGAGATTCACATCTTATGGGCAAACGGGACCGATTTTAGCCTCTCAACTTGCTCTATAGACAAGTCTATAAATACTCTTTAAAATTGTAGAAGGATTTTCTCAAGTTATCATTTCCGACTAAATAAAATAACAAAAAGCTTACTTACCGGGGTGTGTGCGAGTTGCGGGGGGCGCGCGCCTGGTCTAGAATTATTGTTAAACAATTCGTCGCCTTAAGTGTCATAAGCTTAAAAAGTAATTACGCATATAATAAAAATGAATATTGGCAGTGTAGTAGAAAGATGAATAATTTTGCCTGTATACCAAATAGTTTTGTTGACTGTACCTTTTTAAATTTGTTTTTTTAAGTAGTATTTGTTGATGGGATTGTTAGTCCACACGATGCTTTGTTTATTTTCATTCTTAGCAGGGTTTGCTTTTTACCCGATTGCCAAATAAAGACGTTGTGCTGAAAATTTATTACTTTACAGCAAAGTTGTTTTTTGTGTCTGTTTGCTTGACCGCTTATGTCTTTAAAACTACGTGCTTTAAATGCGGCTTGAACCAGTATATATAGAATGTATCATTTAAAAAGCTATATAGAGTATTAGGCATGATAATATTTAACTACTGTTATTAGATTTTGCGTGTATTGTTAAACGATCAGAATAATTTTGATTGAGTTTTACCAAAAATAGACTAACACATCGAATTTAATCTTAATTTAATTGTAATTTAACACTGACTCATTTAAAATCCTCCAATGCATTAATGCTTGCGCCTGCCCTATATGAGAGCCAGAGGCCTTTATTCTGTAATGGAAAAATAACAGGCTGGTTTTTTTTTCATAATGTAAAATCTATTCTAATCATAAATTTCGGAAGTACATTGTATTTCTGAAAAGATAATGTTTACATTATCTGTGTATAATAATATGTGTATATGCTAAATGTTTTAACATTTAGCATATTCAATCAATTTCACGTACTCAATTTAATTACTGCGGGATTCTACTAACTTAGTCAAACAATTTTGAACACAAATTACGTTCTTCCTTCCGACCCTTTTCCACTTCAACCTTCTTAAAGCTGCAGTTCACCAACCGCTAACAAGCACAATGAGAGCAGCGTCTCCGCCATTTGTTACGTCACCAACTCATCACGTACCAGGTGTAGACTTCTATTGAGATAAATTGCTCTGCGATTTGCAACTTTATGCTTAGTACGGCTATTGTCAGTTTAGAATGGTTTTGGTTCTTTTGAAATCAAACTGTTAAGTAAGAAAGTTTGTGAGGATGGATGTATGTTTGTTAGTCTTTCACGCCAAGTAGCAATTTTTTTCTCATTCATATGTACTTTCTAAACTTATCTTGGACGTCACTGACATCGGTAACCATGTCAGAGGCCCCTGAGGCGGTTTAGAAACTCTGATACTAGGGTGTGTGGGGTCGTTAGACTTCACTGCCTACACGATAAAGAAGAAGACTCTTTCACGACAACAAACTAAGTTACATTGAGCAAAACTTACGAAAAAACTACTTGTATTTGATAAATACTAGTTGTGTGTGTAGTTTGTTAAGGCGCCCACCTAATGCATGAGGTTTTAAGTTCGATTCTGAACAAGTACGACTGTCACTATCTCAACTTTATTTATGTACTTTCTAAATTTATTTTTTATAGAACTGACATCGGTGAAGAAAAAATCACCGTGAGGATACCAGTCATTCTCGTGCTTTCTCTGTATGAAAAGAGAACTTTGCCCTGCATTGTGACAATTATAGGCTGGTATTATTATCCGTACTAATATTATAAATGTAGTAAGTAACTCTGTCTGTCTGTCTCTTCTTCACGCCTAAACCACTGAACCGATTTCAATGAAATTTGGTACAGATATAGTCTGAGACCCGAGAAAGGACATAGGATAGTTTTCATCCCGGAAATCCCCCGGGAACGGGAACTATTAATCCACGCGGACGAAGTCGCGGGCAAAAGCTAGTATTTAATAAATACTAGTTGTGTATGAATTTGGTTAACACGCTCACCACATGCATGTGGGTTGAGGTCCGATACCAATACCACAGTGATTTTTTCAATCCGTATTGATTTCTAATTTTATTTTGGACATCACTGTCATCGGTTTAGGAAAATATTCTGAGGAAACCTGGTCTCCACCATGAGTAATTGTACTGATTAATTCTTGTGGCTTCTCTGTATGAAAAGAGGTCTTTGCTCTGCTGCCTTGGTATTATTACACTGAAACAATAATGGGTAATATTAGTATTTTATTTTAGGTATATGTATTCTAATTATGCATTCTAATTATAATGAAATAATAATACCAGCTTTAAATTGTAGTTAAAAGAAGTCACAATGTACCTAACACAAAAACAATTCAATTCTTTGATGGGCTCTTGAAAGTGAAGGTTCAAAAACAGTTCAAGAAAAACGATATCTGCGAACTAGGCTACAAATACAAGACTAACGAAGAGAGAGTACTTCAGAGGTTCCTCTAACAAAAATATACCACCATTTTCCACAGCCAATGACTACTCAAGAACTCACTTCAATATTTTCCTACTTATAATCCAGGAGCCTTGTGTCGCTAGACGTACGTCATTTGAACAGCTAAAATTTGAGGGTGACACTCATGTTTTAGAAGTAGCTGTCGGGTTTTGGTCGATAAAAGTCCGGCATAACCTTACGTTTGCCCAAGGTGGGGAGCGCCCACGAAAAAAAAAGTTGGTCAGAGGAATATACAACTTCAGCCAAAAGTTTGAACTTTTTTTTTTCTTTAAAGCACCTAAAGTTGTGACCTACGGACAGTGTTTGGCAGTAACCCTAATGGGTTTTATCAATATCCTGTACAATATATTACATTATGTTAGAACTAGTCGTCTCACTTAACCGCAAGTGAATAAAGTACTTTTAATATCTGATAACTAACAAAATGCCCAGTATTGAATTTAACACGTACGTACAGTCTGTTGTCAACATTATCTGACCCACCCTAAACACAACCGAAATTGGACCCTCTGCCTATGATAATAAGGTTTAATTTCAATTTATCGATGAATACAGACACGCATAAACCCACCCAACGTTGTCGGAGCCACCGGCATTATATCATTTTGTTAAGCTATTTTAATCATTATCTCGTTGACATTAAAGTTAAAAACCTTTTAAGTCACCCTACATAATTAGAAGCCAATCTTTAATTTCGTGGAGTCTTAACAAGTTCTTGTGGCTTGGCGGTTTGATGTTGGATTGGCGAGGAACAACATGTGGGTTCGAAAACACAGTCAACCTGTTATCAGTTTCTTTTTTAATTTCATTTCTACAATATTGTTTGCATTATTAAAGAACGACCAATATGATTTACGCCTAATAACTTATCTTGTAAACAGGTGGGTAAATTAAAAAAGTTTAAGTTCACATATATTTGCTTCGTGAGGTAGATAATAAATTCGTCTGCTTAAGTGACAAAAGTTACACTACGCCTGCGCACACACATTTGTAAATCGTTTCGCATAACTCGTTAAGTATTTTTAAGCAATTTGGTGTAAAAAAGCATCATGTCGCAGCTTAATGACTATACCAAACATAAAATCATATTTTTACATGAGCAGAATGTTGGAATTAGAGAGATTGGTCGTCGTCTTAATATAGCAGTAAGTGTTTTTTATACCTATTTTATTTAATTGATTGTGATTAATGAACGCGTAGTTACTACTACACATTACTTACTATTACATTCACTCCTTACAAGTTACATAAACGGTTCCAAAAATGTTTTTTTTTTGTTTTAGAGAAATACGACTGTAGCTAAGACGTTATGGAGACAAAGTAAATATTCAGCGGATTCGTGCAGGGGCAAAAAACATCAAGTATGGTCCTGAATGCGATTTCCCATTAGTGTAACCGCAATAAAACACGATATTTCAGTGGAAACAGTGAGAAGGCATTTACACGCTGCTGGAATAAGGAATTATAAACCGGCACAGAAAATAGCATTGACACCTGCTCATCGCGAAGAAGAAGGGTCCGTTTTGCCCAGGAATATTTAAATTTTAATTGAGAAGAAAATGTTGTGATCTTCACTGATGAAAAAAAAAACATTTAAATCGAACAAAGATGAACGTAACAAGGAACGGTGCGCCATCACTCCGCCACTAATTAATCTAGATTTAGAATAGAATAGAATTAATAGAGATTTTTAAACACACCATGTAAGTAAATGCTCAATGGATAGATTGTTAAACCATTAAAATGTTGCCAATTACGTGGTGATGTTATTGTTATAAATAGTTTCTTTTTCTATTTAAATGACATGTTTATTCACTACGTATAATAGGCAGCTATAAATCTGTAAAGCATTTCACAGATTAATTAATTTTCTCGATAACAAACTTTCAAGTAAACATGCCTTTTTTCATGTTTATAAATGGTTAGATTTGATTATGGCATCCTCATATAAATTGTATATTAATTTGGAAATATGTGAGCATTTACTTACTTTATCTTACCTAAGTGTTTTAATGAAATAATAAACATTTTAAAATTGCAATTGTTTAGTTTTATTTCTATGCGTTGTCCATTAAAGAACTGTAAAAAAAGTATATAAAATAATTAAAAAAGAAACACCTAAGCAGAAGCTATAATATATTTAGTTTAAACTTGATTTCGAACGTAAACAACGATTAGTGACCACAAGACTAAAGAATTTAAACCATATAGTATACTTTAATAAAGTTTATTCTTGCACAGCACAAGCAGCCAACCTTATCCTAGTGCAAATAGATTATTTTGTATTTTATCCCTTCATTATTATTTAATCACTCCATTAAGACATGATAATGAAAAAACTAGCTATAAAATAGACAAAAATAAATTGTAAAGAGAAGTTGCTTTTGCAATTTAGTGAGGCAAGGAAAAATATGTTTGCGCGTTGTCACTGCATACCCTTAGTTAGTAGCATTTGAATACCAGTTTTACAATGAATACAAATATTTATTTTTCAACTACCCACTACACCACAAGTTATGCCAAAATATTACCATTTTAGAAACTTTATATTTGAAGATTATCCGTCTATAGTTCTTTACAATAATACAAGAAATACTTTTAGAATAAATTCTAAATTGAAAGCAAAACAATATCTTCGTCGCAGGATTTGATCTCGCAACTTGTCACTCTCTGTCTTACACACAGACCACGAGACCAGAGTTACTTGACCGAACTCATTAAAATAAGCTATTACACTTATTATATTATAACAAGTTTTTATAAGATTTAACCCAATGCTAACGTGATAAAGATCAAATTTGCGTGTGAGTATTATTATTGTATTTGTTCCTTCTCAGTTCTCGAGCACTTGACTGATAATCTCATATAAATTGAAATTAAACCTTATTCTCATAGGCAGAAGGTCCAATTTCGATTGTGTTTAGGGTGGGTCAGATAATGCTGACAACCGACTGTACATTGTCTCAACGATATTTCAGCCATAAAAAAATATAAAATGACGTAGAGTTGAAGGCTATGAGATCTTAGTCCATTAGTCCTGGGCCAAAATCTAAACACTATTTTCTTTATCTAGTACTCAAACATATATAAGTATTTGGATATTGCTTGGTAAGTCAGCAAATATTGAAAGGAACCAAATACTTCCGAATTGAAGACAAATCTGGGATAAAATTGAGTGAAGTCTATTGAAAGTAAGGGTATGTTTTACTTGGTTGAATGTAGAGGAAGAGAAAGGTGTAATATGTTGGGCAAGTGTACTTGCTTTTAGGAGCGATCGCAAACTAATCTCAGTATTGAAAAGAGTATGCTTAGATTGTTCAGTCATGTTATGAGAATGAGTGAAAGGCGACTAACAAAAGGGATATAGTTGGTACATGTGAGTGGCGACGCCGGAAGAGGACGCCCTAGAAAGACCTACTCTCAGCTTATTGGTGAAGTTCTTCTGAAAGGTCGGGTGCGCAATACTTGTAACCGGCCTGCTTGTATGACCAGATGTATGAACGTGGAGATGTAAGGATCGTAGCAGATGGCGTTCTGTGGTTTCTGCCAACCCTCATGAGAAAAAGGCGTGAGTTTATGTTTTTTACATACATTTTGTATGTTTTTTTAAATACATGCCTAGGTATGTAAAAAACATCTTATTTTTGACATTGGTTGTCGCTGAGAAGATATTGTAACCAAAATTTGAACGTATTTAATTAATAGAATTGGCCTTCATAATTTAGTTGGTTTAATACAGTCAAGGCACTGAAAATTCCCGAGAAACTAACACTGGAAGAACACTTAACCTCGGGCAAGATTTTTCTAAGAAATTTGCGTAACACCTATTTGTATTCCGTCTAGGGAGCAGGGAGGGTTATGTAAGGCAATTTCAATGGAGACTAGCCAAGTACGCAAAAGATAGTATAGTGCACAAGTGTGTTCGCAAACACAGGGGTGTGTTCCTTCATGCTAATAGCCCGTTTTTTTTTACCGATGGGAAATCATGAAATGACTTCTCCCGACCTCGTGTTAGACTTTTACTGACTAAAACCCATCCATGTTCCTTCTTGTGCCCTTACATTCCGGGGGCGCGGTATCTCTTTCAAACAACCCGCAGCGCTCATAGTCCGATGGGACCGCAATTCGACACGACTGGGGACTGACAAGGTGCAGGACCAACGGCTTTATGTGCTTTCCGAGGCATGAAGGTGTCACACCATCGCCTTCCAAACTACAGACTGTCACTGAGATTTTTTTCATAAAAATCCATTAACATTTTGCCTGACCTAGTAATCAAACTCACGATAGACGAGACTTGGGCAGTCAACCCAATCCATACTAATACATATCCACACTTATATTATAAACTAGCTGTTGCCCGCGGCTTCGCTCACGTGGACCTAAGTGATACTTAACTAATTAAGTATTGAATACTATGTCATCATAATCTTCCAAGGATGTCGAATGGTTGCTAAGGAGTAACTTTTGTGGGTTTTAGGAATTTGACTGTAGACGCCTGGAGTCTGGATTTGTGCCCGGTTAGCAATGGGCTTACGCCATACCTGGGACTAAAACATATTTGGCGTAAGGAGCCATAGGCTTTCGAAAATACTATTTGATGTGATTTACTTAGTTTTTCTTTCTCGAACCATTGAAAAGCATCTTTAATAGGTACTGCTTTAACAACCTCACACTGTAGCTTGGATCGGTCTAGTATCAAGACCGTAGAAATGAATCTGGTAATCAGAACAACTGCCAAGATAATCTGAGCTTCGTGTTAAAACCAAATTAATAAAATGGTTTTGGGAGAAACTATGGACAGTGAGCAAGACTTATGAAAACGCTAAGCAAAGTTTTACCTCTCAAATTACCCTACATCTTTTGCAGAATGACGGTAATGTAAATAATGTATTTCCATTTAGAAGTAATTTTTAAATCTAGTATAATTCTTCTGTTTACAGTACCTACCTATTAAAAGAAAATCTATATGCAATGCATGATACATGATTGATGCATGATTCTACATGTATCCTAAGAACTTGAAGTCTGTGAGACATTCAACGGCAAAAAATGACTGTTAAAGAATTTTAAATGGGTGAAATTGATTTTGGTACACTTTCTGTAGTTGCATTTTTTTTTCTGTTTTGCTATTTTAATAGAAGTACACTTTTTTGGTAGCGTAACTCAGTCCAGACAGTAAAATGTTGCACACAAAACGTTTGCAGATAAATCGTCCAACACTTGTATGAAGTGAAGTGTCGAGGTTGGTAGGCCCACGGGCTGCGAACCCTATTTTTTAAGCCTAGTAAGTTATCAAATTATTTCTGCCGCTCTGGCGGAAGGGACACTGGCCCGGTAGGGCCAGTGCCTACCAGGGTTGTGGAATTTGTTTGAAAGAGTTACTGCGACCTTGGAACGCAAAGGGCATCAGGAGAAACACGGATGGGTTTTAGTCAGTGAGACACTCCCTTGCGCTCCGCCCAGAGCGGAGGAAGTCATTTGATTATTTCCCATCCTTAACCCATTTAGATTAAGTAAAATAATTGAGGGTAGTGGTCCAATTTTTAAGTTATGGTTGTCTTTTTTCACTTATTTTAATAGTAGATAGATAGTGCAACAAAATCATAGCCATTTAAATGGGTAAATCCAGTAGTCTAACCATTTATAAGTACAGGTAGGTACACCTTTTCCCTTTTTTTGGGTTTGCGTGTGACTTTTTTGTCTTAAGTAGGTGTGGTTTGTATAATTTACATATTTACGTTTAAAATAAAGCCTACTCAACCGTCTTGCGACTTATATCTGCAAAGAAATCGTTCTTGGAAAAGTACCTATTTGAGTACAACGGACGTATTCATACAACAATAGCACTTTTTGCCAGGTTTCTGTAATAATGAGTCCGAACTGTTTTAACATTTCCAATCATTACAATGACCTAGAGGAAGCAGTTCATGCCTGTCTAAAACATACTGACAGGGTCGGTGAGTACGACTTGGCAGTCACACCACCAGAACCGTGCGATAAAGAAAGTACCGAAGATAACCTTATTTGCCGCATCTTTGCTACGGGATGTGCCTGGTAATATAGAGGGGACGACACGATAACAACAGCAGCGATGATAAGCCAGATCCGCTAGTGCAGCGTAACTGTTCTCCAAAATACTCTTCTACAACCGAAGATAAAACTAATGTGCTAGACAGACAGAAACTGGTAAAAGAACGGCTTGGAGATCTTCACAAACATTTGGAAGATTTTTCGATGAAAAAGTAGGTGTTGAATTTATATCAAGGGCCATGCCACCACAAATATTTCGGGATGTACGGGTAAAGAAGTAGTGGTGGGTCTGATTTACCTACATGGTATGATATGGCTCTTGCAAAGTCACAGCCGTTGCATGGAGCAACTATTGTTGAGCTGTTCCGTAGCAAGATGCCATTTCCGCAGAAAAATCTTACATAATGTGCGACCTTCGTCTTCGTTGATCTCAGATTTGCCTCAAGATGGAGCAGGACGCTATTCACAAAAGCTATAAAATCCATGAATATGCATTTTATGTAACGCAAGAGTACGCTGGTAATGTAAAAAGTGCCTAAAACAATGTTTGTGGAAAATCATGTTTTGAAAATGTTCACCTGTAATACGCCGTTGTACCCAATTGTGTTCA
Organism: Caradrina clavipalpis; assembly: GCA_932526535.1. Lineage (NCBI taxonomy): Eukaryota > Metazoa > Arthropoda > Insecta > Lepidoptera > Noctuidae > Caradrina > Caradrina clavipalpis. The sequence continues at coordinate 2,904,898 of OW052101.1, forward strand.
GCCCCCTTCAAAGAAGTCTACTTGTTATTATTATTTATTTGGTTTATAAACAACCATAAAATAAACGTTTCGTAAAAATGTAGCTATCCTTTTCATTGTAGAAAGAATAATTCAATTCGCGTAATAATATACAGCCATGTGTTGGCCCAACATTTAAAGACTATTTTGACAAAATTAATTTTGAAGAGTCAAACCAACAGAAATTCTTTTACAGTACGTATATTTCCCGCTCTACTCGTTCCCACACCTATTCGTTTTCTTTCTTTCGATGAATAGTTTTGACTTCAATGCTGTTTTATTTGTGACTATGCATAGACATAATTTTTTAAATAATAAAAGATTTGGAAAAATAAGCTAGTTAAATGTTATGGTATGGTATAAAAATGCCTACTTCTGTTTTATTATTGTTTGGAAGTCCACTATCATTCAAAGATAAAATAAAAAAAACGCAAAAAGTAAAACACTTATTGGGGACCGAACTCAAGCCCAACGACTCAGATGGCGGTTGTCGAACCATTAGACCACATGCTTCGATGGAAAGTGTTCTAAAATAGCCGTTCTAGTTTGCCATGATTTACTGTTTAGCTCCTTGAAGGTATAGCGTGATAATAAATATTTCAGCAGTTCAATCCTCAGCTATCTAAAGCATTCTTATATTGTTTCTCGTCTTTTTACAAAAACCCGTCGTAATCTGTAGGGAAATACAATATAATGCAACATTACTCATCTCCTAAAGCAGATAGCGTGATAGTTTATAGCCTACGGCAAAATTTGGCCCATGTGGAATATATATACTAAAATTTAAAAGAATCTGTCCGGCAGTATTTGCGTGATGCGTTCACAAACAAACAGACAAACAGACAAAAATTTTAAAAAATATATTTTCGGCATTAGAATCTTTCCCCGACCTCGTTGCAATCACTCTTTTCCAAAAATATTAAATGTACAGTTTTGACATCGCTACGATTTTATTATATGTATAGATGCGATACTAACTCTGTCTGGCTGTTACGATTACACGATTAAACACCACTGAAGTGATTTTTATTAAATTTGGTACAGGTGTAAGTTTTAAATTTTATACAAAGGCGTACTTATTGCCTTAGACATTCTCTACCAGTCAACTAAAGGTTAAGTAAGTAGGTTCGGTTAAGTTTTTATTTCACGACTATAATTATCTGCGTCCGCGATAAACGACATTTACATCGTGGGGAAAAGCTAGTGACATAGTTATAGCTACATAGCAGCTTGCCCACTCATCGAAACTAGGGGCACGAGCGAAATGACATGCGATTAAGCCAACTGTGCCGGCAGCACATGGTGTAATGCAACCAAATTCGCAAACTTCGACAATTTGCCGATATTATAATGGCATGCACGTTTTAGATCCAATTTCACTTTTCACTGCTCTCGAATGAATTTTAGAATGTAGATCACACTAGAATAGTTTAGTCATTTGAATTTAAATTCATGTTGAATTGCTGAAAAGTCTTAGTAATAGTTTTTTTCTAATTAATTGGATTGTGCATGTTTCACTTTTATTTGGTTCTCGCTTTATTTATAGCTTTTTTTCGTAGCAGGTGGCGTTCTGTGGTTTCTGCTTACCCCCATGGGAAAAAGGCGCAAGTTTATGTATAAGTGTATGTTCTCGCTTTAAAATCGACTATAGCATCTTCGTGTATTAAAAAGTAACTGTGATATGTCCTTAGCTATCCCTAGATCACGAAATATCTAAGCTAGACTGGCTTAAGCCACTTTCTGCTATAACATTAAGTATCTATAGTAGATGTAGCTTGGGACCTATACCATGGGCTGTCCTGTCAAACATTTGTGGTTCAGTGATTTTGCTGTAAACTGAAAAACAGACGGAGTTCCTTTTGCATACCTATATAATTTAGTACGGTTCCGTATCTGCACAATTGCAGCACATTGAAATTCCATCACTCAAAAGACAGAAGAATATTTCCATTCTCTGTTGTATAAAAAGCATCCTAGTTCCTAAAAAATTTACACAAAGACAGGTACATTTCAATAAACCTTTTATTACTAGACATTCCCCACAATCCTGTATAACCAATACAAATAACTGCGAGTTGCAACTGGGACTCGTTTAGCTCTCTCGCTTCCTTTGCTCTGTTCACGCGCCGCCGCTTCGCTCCGTTCCGCTCGCACAGCTCTATTTGCAACCGAGGATTAATTTGTTTCTCGCTCTTCTATGGTTGCTTCGCAGACTTGAAGTACATTGGAACACGTTTTGGAACATTGTAAAGGTTTTTTGTAGAGTAATATGCAATCTGTATTTGACAGTGATGTTATATAATTTTACTTTATCCATTCTCATATTATAAAAAGGTTAAGTTTATGAGGTTGTAGGGGTAATCTCTAGGATATTCTTAATTGATTTTGAAAATTGTTTACCCATAGAAAGCCACGTTATTCATGATTGTCATAGGCTATATAACTTCGGGCGGATGTGGCTCGCTTGTCGGCCACAATGGAGCTCCTCATAGAGGAGAACAGGAGACTCCGGGCCGACCTGGCAGAGCTTAGAGGGACCAGCTCCCGCCAGCCCGAGCCAGCGGCGGAGGATGACCAGCTGCTGCACCTGCTGGAGATTGAGATGGCGGCCTTCCAGGCACGGTTTTCCGTCCTGGAGGGCATTGTGTTGCGCCCCCCTCTGGCGGCGAGCGGGACGGCCGAGGGCGACAGGTGGGCCTCGTACGCGGCTGCCGCGTCTGTGCCGAGGCCGGGTAGCCAGCCCCCCAGCAGGGCTGGGCCGACCCCTGCGAAACCGGCTCCGGCAAAACCGGCGCCGGCGCAAAATGTGTCCTCGAGGGGCAAGGCGGCATCCCAGCCGCCTCCACCCCTCCACCCCCTAATCCCAATCCTCCGGCCACGGAAGCCGAATGGCAGGTGGCCGGGGCAAAGGAGAAGGGGCGCAGGGCGGCCAGATCGGCCAGAGCGGCCACCAGACGGGCGGAGGAGCGGCGGCGACGCAGAGAGCGGAACGCCGCTGCTAGGCTTCGCGCCCCTAAATCCGCGGCTGTAGTCATTACGCTGCAGCCGGAGGCGGTGAAAAGGGGCGTGACATACGCAGCGGTGCTCACTAGGGCCAAGGCGGCGATTGATCTCGGCGAGCTGGGGATCACGGCCCTCCAGCTGAGGGTGACGGCAACGGGGGCCAGGATGCTGGAGGTCCCCGGTGCCACCAGCGGCCCGTCTGCGGACGCTCTGGCGGAGAGGCTCAGAGCGTCCCTGGATGCGGACGAGGCCCGAGTGTCCAGGCCCGTCAGATGCGCAGACCTGCGCATCCTGGGCCTGGACGACTCCGTCACCGCGGAGGAGGTGGTGGCCGCCGTTGCCAGGACGGGTGGATGCCTTGCCGAGGAGGTGAGGGCAGGCACCATCCGCCCGGAGCGCACGGGTATGCAGACCATTGTGGTCAGCTGCCCAGTGACGGCGGCCAAAACAATTGTCGAGGGGGGCCGTTTACTGGTGGGCTGGGTGTCGGCGCAGGTTAGACTGCTCGAGCCCAGGCCCCTGAGGTGTTACCGGTGCCACGTGGGGAAGCACGTGGCATGTAGGTGCGCCTCGGAGGTGGACCGCAGCGCCCTATGTTTTCGCTGCGGTCAGCCCGGTCACAAGGCCGCGGCTTGTGATGCCCCGCCGCACTGCGACGCATGTGCGGGGGCTAACAGGCCGGCCGATCACCGGGCTGGGGGCAAGGCCTGCGCCGTACCCGCCAGGACCGGGGGAAGGCCCCGCACCGCCGCCGCCGCCGCCGCGGCCGCCGCCGCCACCGTCGCCGTGGCTGCACCTGCAGCCACCGCTGACACCGCGTCCGCCGGCGCAATGGATTGCCAATAACGGCACCATTGCGCCTCCCGCTGGCGGATTCCGTAGGCACGGTCTGTGGACGGTGAGCAATGGGTAGCTCACCGTCCGTACGTTACTAACTAACGACAGACCGTGTCGACGGCGCGTCCATGTTCCGCGCACAGAGGTGTCAGCCACTGGAAGGGGCCACTAAGGGCCAAATGCCTGCCGGGGCTGCGGGTTGTTCGAAAGAGATACCGCGCCCCCGGAACGCAAAGGGCACATGAAGGAACATAGATGGTTTTTAGTCAGTAAAAGTCTGACACTCTCTCCCGCCCCGCCCTGGACGGGGGGGGTCATTTGATGATTTTACCATCTCTAAAAAAAAAAAAAAAAAAAGGCTATATAACATCACACTACCACCTACGTGGGTGGAGCAGTATCCAAAAACGTAACTTAACGCGAGTGAAATAAGCCACGCGGCAGTTCGCCAGTATGATATATTTTTACTTTATAATACATACATCATTTGCAAGATTTTTTGTAATTGGTCATTCAGTCAACTCAGTACTCTCAGGCCGCCTCCAAATCTTCCATATTATATTCCTTTGAAGTGTCACCTCGAACCAGCCTTTTACCTTTAGTAAACAAACAAAAGACTAACGAACGTTAGCTCTTTATAATACTAGTAGAACTAACTTGAATTTAACACAGAACTAGCAGTAATAGATAGTGAATTTCTAAGATAAATTGTCGCCATCGTGTCTGAACTCGATGGACCTCTAAATTAAACTGATTGTAACACGATCTGCATTGAGAAGCGAACTGCATTGGGAACGATTAAATTTTGAACTGACTATTGATAGGTTCACAGTAGTGTCTTAGTAATTACGTATTTCATCTCAGTGATCATTCAAAGTTAAAAAAAGTGAGGTAAAATAGAGGCATTTTTGACAGATTGAGTAGTTTAGAGTGAGTTAAGAATGCGATCGTTCCTAAAAGTTAATATAATTTTGCCCCGGATACAAATGTCATACTTAATTTTGCCCCGGATACAAATGTCATACCTTAATGTTGAAAATATTAATATACAAAATAACTATCGGAAGCGCTATATTGGGTTGACCTATCATCCCGCCTGCAATATCTTTAACAAATTCTGCAGGCCTACCTAAATTTACTAAGGGCGATTTATACATAAAAGTATAGCTGTCATTAATATAAATGATTGATTCATGCAGGAATTAAAACTGAGCGATAGCAGACATTTTCTAAGCAAACTTCCTTCTTAAAAGAATAGTCGACGGAAGAAAACAAAATCAAAAGAAAGCTTTCTTGAAATCGATAGGACTCTTGTTCTTTTTTTATCATAATTTGCACTTTTATGCAATCGACCGTCTGTTGACTTAGTACTTCGAGGTTTGTTCCATCACTTACTCCTTAGAATACAAGAAGTTCCTCTTCTGAGTTTGTTTAATAAAATCCATTATAATGTTACTTAGGATTCCATCCATCATTTTTAGGATGATCATCCATCATCATCCACATCCTTTTCAACTCGCTGCAGCGCGTAAGCCTACCTTTTATGCCATCCTTTCCTGTTTTGTGTCAATATTGTCCGAGATATAAATGTAAGTACGTAAATCCATAGGTGTAATTATGTTCTCGACTCCGCTTGTTATCGGTCTTCCTTTGCCCTTGAAATTGAGAGAGAGAGATACATAAACGTAAAAATAAAATAAACACTCAACTTTTAGAAATCGACTAGCTTCAGCCTGCGGCTTCATACGCGTTTAAATTAAATCCATACTATTTTATTATTATATAAATGCGAAAGTAACTCTGTCTGACTTTAGAGACAGTCAGACACAGATAATTTTAAAGCTAGAGAGGTTTGAACCCCAAAAAAGGACATAGGCTACTTTTTATTTCGCGATTTCGGCTATTCCCTCGATAACCGACATTTATGCGAACGGATTCACAAGCAGAAGCTAGTCCAATGTAATAAAAAGAAAAATCGTATTTCTATTTATTTTGTGAGCGATCGACGTGAATTCCCAAAATCAGGCCTATTTTTCTAACACGGAAATCGAACCCGGCACCAATTCCAAATGCTCGCCACTATACAAATGGAGCGTTGCTACCACAGATTCAAGAAAAAAATAAAGATACAAAATAGATATGCCGTGAGAAAACAGATATCTATTGGTTTATAAACCTAGCAATTTTAATAAGCAAAAAGATCAAGTGCAAGTTTTATTTAATTTAATTTTTTAAAGCAATTAATGGCAACAGGCTCGCCCCCTATTACAAGGGACCTAAATATACGGCGAACTGTGGGTGTACATTAGTACACCTCTGCCTAACCCTTCGGGGAAGACAGGCGTGATGGTATATGATTTTAAAAGTAATGCTGTATGATTTGGTAATACCCCGTATCACGCAAACCTCAAAAAGCCGTTGCTCCTACACCTGATCTCTTTTCGGCCGCATTGGATTGCATTGTCATCGGACTACGAGACTCAAAGTGAGTGCGTGCACCTCACCATGTTTGCGCACACACTTTTGCACTATAACACCTACTACATGGGACTGCCCCCTATTACATGGGACCTAAAACATACCGGCGAACTGTGGGTGTGCATTGTTACACCTCTGCCTAACCCTTCGGGGAATATAGTTATACAGGCGTGATTGTATGTGTATATCCGTGTTCCTCCTCATAACCTTTGCGTTCCAGACCCGCGGTGACTCTTTCAAACAAATTCCGCAATCCAAACTCTACACCTACAAATTCAACTCTCAAAGTCGTCTCAGACAGAAGGTCCGCAAAGGTAAAGTGCCCCCAATTCCCAGCTTATCCCTCTTGTTTCTACGATCCAAGGTCCAGGCCAATTTTACGTGCAATTTATCACGGATTAACAATTTACAATCTGCGTGAGGCCAGAGGCCGCCACTCGTCATAAATCCACGTTCGCAGACGATTGGCCTCGGCAGGCCATCGGATTCCTCCACTCCGAGAGTGCTTATCTTAATGATTTACATTTGGGTAGTCGAGTTTATTTTATTTCAGTGAACTGGTTCTGTCGTTAGGAAGTCGTGTTCATTTTTTGTTAATTTTGTGAAGTGTCTTTTTATATATTTTTAGTGTTTTAGGTGGATTTTGGCTAGAAGATTCAATAGAGTAGACATAATATAAACTCACGCTTTTTTCCCATGGGGGTAGGCAGAAACTACAGAGCGCCACTTTCTACGATCTTTACATACTCGTTTCGCCTCTTCCTAGTTCATACATCTGGTCATACAAGCATGCCGGTTACGAATCAATGTAGCAAAAAAAATACAGTTAATTAGACTCAATATTATTATTTTTTCTCTTGCAAATGATCTGATTGAAATAAATGATTTGATTGGACTTTGAATTTAAAATTAATCATGTTTTTAGGGTTGAAATAAATTATTTCTAAGAGAAGTGGTGTCTTGAAATTATTGGCTAATAGTGTCTAAACCAGTATTCAAGATATTATCAATCTAAGAGCATGCACTAACTCAAGTGTCAGTCGTAGTCGTGAATGCACTCAATTTGTCTATGTCACACAGTAGCTAATGTTCAACTAGATAGACGACGCGAGCCAATGGCAATCTCAGAGTATCTATTATGTTATACTTATATGTACTTGTTATACACGATTACTTCTACATTGTTCTGGAGCTGAAACACAGGAACTCCAGTTAAATAATAGGTACTATTGGTTATTCCTTTTTAAGACCTCTCTAAGACCTTGAAAATATATCACTGTTTTTTTGAATTTCCTGTTAAATGTTAGTAGCGTTTCTGTCTGATCGATGAATGGATTTTCCAAAGGCTACCTCGCATGTGTAGTTGACAAGGTTTACACACAAATATGAATTGACTACAAGAAGCATTACTTCGAGGTCTCACTATTTTACAATTTATTTATTTTTTTATATTTTTTTAAAATAATATTGCCAATATTTTCTGTTACTATGTGAGAGCTTATAGCTTTCGGTTCCAAAACAATGTAATTGTTACTAGATAATTTAGAAGGAGACTTCTTCATTTACATAACATATAAATGAAGAATAACTATCACGCCTGTATTTCCCGAAGGGTTAGGTATAGGTGTACCAATGTACACCCACAGTTTACCGGTACGTTTAGGTCTCATGCAGCAGGGGGCGAGCCTATTTCCATTAACCGGGCACAAATCTTAACTCCGAGCTGCTACTGAGAATTTCATAGAAAAACCCAATAATACTTTTTGCTTGACCAGGATGACCATTCGTGATGCTATGTAAATATGTACGTAATACTGCTTTTTTTCGTAAAAAAATATTGTTATTTCTACATTAAAAACAGACACTTCAATTACATTTATTTGCACAGACGCACAGATATTTCGCATGAACATTGAAGCATTGCCACTTGTGTAGGTTATCTCAATATTAGTGTCTACAACTAAGATCGTTAATACAAACACAATATTTGTAATTAATCACTAAGTTATCGAGTATTACCAGCACACGCTCACATATGTCTTGTGAAGGCAATTTGGCTCCGGCTTGTATTACGTATTGTGATATGTTACTGGATAATATTGAACAGGCTTCGAGCGAATTACAGTGCATTGACCTGTGTGCTTGCAGAATTATTATTAATTTTTGTTAGAACGATTTTTAAGTATTTGCTGCTAGTGTATTAAATTAATAAATACTGGCTTATTTATTTATTTAAACTTTATGCACGTAAAAAAATTACAAAGGCGGGCTTAATGCTTAGTTTCTGCTCGCTACTTCTTTTACCTGCTGCGTTAAGATACATGTTTGGCTACTGCTTCGCGTGATGTGATATGGCCTGTACTATCCTACTTCTTATTAGTAAGAAGTGTCTATTCTACTATCTTTAATCCTAATCCTACTTAATATTATAAATGCGAAAGTTTGTGAGGATGTCAGGATGGATGGATGGATGTTAGTTACTGTTTCACTCTTAAACGGCTAAACAGATCTGGACAACATTTGGCATTGAGCTAGATTGTAGTGTGGAATAACACATAATTATAATACGTTTTATCTCGCAAAAATGCACAGTTCCCGTGGGATTATAAATCTAATTTGATGCAAACGAAGTAGCGAGCATAAGCTAGTATTAGTTTAATTCCAATTCAAGCCGTTGTGTGACATACCCAACACAAGACAAACACATACATGTATGTACATCTGATAACTAAATGATTAACTGCAAATATTAGTCAAAATTAATGTCCGGGTATGGTTCAAACTTAGTTAATTTATATTTCAGATTGATAGTCAACCCTTTGTGTAAACGTGACATACTACTATCGCTTAACAAATTAATCATTATATTATAGCTGTTGGCCCTTTGAAATCAGTCGTAGTTGGATTTGGGACTCAACAATGACAGGTACAATGAACAGTCAAAGTACTTAACCTTTGAGCATGCTTGACAAACGAATTAATAGTACCAGCCTATTGTTGCTGGGCGAAGGCCTCTTCTCATATAGAGAGGGCACGTGTATTGATCACCTCGCTTGCCTTGACAGATTGGAGATTTTAGACTTTATATTAATTGTATAGGGTTGTCTTTTCTGATTGATTTCGTTACGGGATCCAAGACAGTTGAATCGTTGCTCCGAGACTAGTCGAATGTCATTGCTTCAGCGCTTTTCTGGTGGTCGCCACTGTTGATTCTGGCTTTCAGGAGTTGTAGTGATGAGCATAGTGTGGGGTTGGTTCCATAAAAAATGTTATAATTACATAGCATAACTGCCTCGTTGGCCTAGTGGTCCTGAGCGCGACTGCTACGCTAGAGGTCCTGGGTTCGTTTCCCGGGTCGAGCAAAATGTGTTACTGGGTTTTTCTATGAAATTCTCAGTAGCAGCTCGGAGTTTGGATTTGCGCCCGGTTAATGGCAATAGGCTCGCCCCCTATTACATGGGACTTAAATATACCGGCGAACTGTGGGTGTACATTAGTACACCTCTGCCTAACCCTTCGGGGAATACAGATAATACAGATATAATTACATAGTTCATAGTTTCTTTACGATGTTTTCCGTTACAAATGTCAGTAATGAAAAGTCACATTGGCACATGCCCGTTTTCGAACTTCACACACAGGAGGCGGGTACCTTAACCACTAGGTCATCATGACGTTTTGGAAAAATAAACAGATTGCTGACTGTAGTTTATGAATGGGTTTGCTATTGACTCTAGTCTAGGTCATAGAGACAAAGTCGACTATGAAGTGAGCTTACCCAGAAGAAGCCTGTTTACCCTAACTTTGGAGATATTAGGTTTGAATGCGTTCGGAAATACAGACACGATTTGTTGTTCCTATCATTTTGATGGGAAACTGACTAACCTACGCGTAGTGTCTTCCTATTAATCCAATTTGATCCAGTTTAATAACATATAGACCAAAATAATACGACGAGTCTACTTTTGTATGAACTGCCACAACACTCCTCTTCAAATGTCCAAATCCATGTCTACAAAGTCCCTTATCAAACCAACACTCCAAATAAAATATTCATACACTCCACAGTTAAACAAATCGCGAGTATACACAGCAAATAAACCAATACAATACAATACAAATACCAATGTTTTATGCCAACAAACCAATCAGTGTACAAACATGATTGTATCGAAAATAGGTCGAGTTGCCGTTTCTTATAAACGTCAGACCTAAGACGTATTTGTATTAGATCGCGTCCTGGGAATTATATCAATATTCTAGGATACAAATGCCAGATTACGTTGTTCCTTATTTGGTAATCTTTTGTGTGTGGATGACGAGCTGAAAGCTAATAATAGCACGGGTTTTAGCTAGCCTCTAACCGCGACTTTGTCTGCGATGATTTCTCTAAATTGACAAAGAAACTGCTTAATAGCACTACAGAATCATTACATAACTATCTTCAGCCCACGACTTCAGCTGCTAGATTTTAGAATTAAGACAAAGTCCTAATTTATATCCCGAGAACACCACAACGTTGCAATATGCTAAATGTTGAACTAGATCAATATCTACATGTGTGCCTCAACTTATTCCGTTCAGCCGTTTAAACGTGATCAAATTACAACTAACCAATCAACCGAACATACAAACTCTTACATTTATAATATTAGTAAGACAACCCTCAACCGTCAAGCAGCTATTTCTTGAAAGAAAAAGCCTAGCAGTTTTATTTTTCTCAAACATCCGTTTCCTATCCGCAATCTTTAAAAACTACCACTTTTGTCGCCATTTATTTTACCCTGACTGTCATTAAGTTGTAATTGCGACTGAATTTTGAATGTTTTTAATTAGTAGAATTAGCCTTCAGATATTCACACTAATAAAAGCTAACAAGTGCTATAAAAAAATGTATTTAGAGTCAATAATCTCCCCGAGATCAAACTTGAATAATTGCATACAGGTGAAGTCAAAAGTTACCTCAATTCCACCACTGTTGGGTAGGGCTTAACTTCGAACCTTTGAACAAAGTTCAGAGCCCCGAACAGTTGTGTTAATATTAAACTATTTAGCCATTTACAACCGTTATTTACCCTTTGTTGTAAAGGATTAGTTTAATTTAATTCCATATGTTGGGTCTCTAGTAAAACAGTATTACTTATTAGACTAGATTTTTGAAACTTGATCTAACACACACACACACCCTTGTTTGTACAGACACCCTTACGAGGACCTTGTATGTACTTGTACGAACCGAGGACCCTCCAAAAAACTGGTTTAAATACGTCGCAGGCCTTTTTCAATAAGATAGAAAGGGAGAGGTGAGTAAATCTATTGTAATGAGCGCATCGAGATAGTGCTATCTCAAAAAAAATCTATATGAATTACGGCTATCGTACCGAGGACCTGAAATACACAGCTAAATGTGACCAGCGATGCACATACGAGGACTTTGTGTAAGTTAACCGAGGACCTCTTACGTAAGCCCTGGGACGCCCTTCCGAGGACGTACTTTCACACAATATTTCTTATTTCCTGTACGAAGCGCGGACGCTGTGTTAGACTTTATTTCACCTTACCGAGGACAGTTTTCCTGTAGAACTTGTATAAACCGAGGACTTGGAAAATCTACATACCTAAACCAATTTTTACGTTTAAGATAATTTATTAACTTATGTAGAATGTTCTGATTTATTTCTAACACACATTTTCTAAAATGAAGTACCAAGCGAGGACGAGTTTATGTCTTTACGTTTTTCGGTGCTTCCCAAAGAGAGGCTTAAAATAATTACTTATAGAAAGAGAGTTCGTACAAGCTCTTTTCGCGCTAACAAATATGCCATACGCATAAGGATTATCTAGTGATCCAGTCACCAGTCAGTCTCCAGTTTGAGCTGATGTTGCAGCCAGGTCGTTTCTTCATGAGGGAACTCTTCAAAAGTTGATAGGGTCGTCTTGGTATTTGGCATATGCGTTACAACAGTTTACAGCATCGTCTTCAAATTTAGCATACGCGTTAGGTTTACATAGTACGACAAATATAATAACCAAATTGTGCTGAACCTGCAGCCAGGGTGGTTTCTTCATGAGAGAACTCCTCAACAGTTGGTAGCACCGTGTTCAAATTTGGCATATGCGTTAAGTTAACATAGTTTAATAAATATAATAACGAAATTGTGCTGAAGCTGCAGCCAGGGTGGTTTCTTCATGAGGGAACTCCTCAACAGTTCATAGCATCGTCTTCAAATTAAGCATACGCGTTAGATTTACATAGTATAACAAATATAATAACCAAATTGTGCTGAAGCTGCAGCCAGGGTGGTTTCTTCATGAAGGAACTCCTCAACAGTTTATAGCATCGTCTTCAAATTTAGCATACGCATTAGGTTTACATAATACAACCAATATAATAACCAAATTGTGCTGAACCTGCAAGCCAGGGTGGTTTCTTCATGAGGGAACTCCTCAACAGTTGGTAGCACCGTCTTGAAATTTGGCATATGCGTTAAGTTAACATAGTTTAATAAATATAATAACGAAATTGTGCTGAAGCTGCAGCCAGGGTGGTTTCTTCATGAGGGAACTCCTCAACAGTTCATAGCATCGTCTTCAAATTAAGCATACGCGTTAGGTTTACATAGTATGACAAATATAATAACCAAATTGTGCTGAAGCTGCAGCCAGGGTGGTTTCTTCATGAGGGAACTCCTCAACAGTTTATAGCACCGTCTTCAAATTTGGCATATGCGTTAGGTTTACATAGTATAACAAATATAATAACCAAATTGTGCTGAAGCTGCAGCCAGGGTGGTTTCTTCATGACGGAACTCCTCAACAGTTTATAGCATCGTCTTCAAATTTAGCATACGCATTAGGTTTACATAATACAACCAATATAATAACCAAATTGTGCTGAACCTGCAAGCCAGGGTGGTTTCTTCATGAGGGAACTCCTCAACAGTTGGTAGCACCGTCTTGAAATTTGGCATATGCGTTAAGTTAACATAGTTTAATAAATATAATAACGAAATTGTGCTGAAGCTGCAGCCAGGGTGGTTTCTTCATGAGGGAACTCCTCAACAGTTCATAGCATCGTCTTCAAATTAAGCATACGCGTTAGGTTTACATAGTATAACAAATATAATAACCAAATTGTGCTGAAGCTGCAGCCAGGGTGGTTTCTTCATGAGGGAACTTCTCAACAGTTTATAGCACCGTCTTCAAATTTGGCATATGCGTTAAGTTAACATAGTTTAATAAATATAGAAACAAAATTGTGCTGAAACTGCAGCCAGGGTGGTTTCTTCATGAGGGAACTCCTCAACAGTTTATAGCATCGTGTTCAAATTTAGCATACACAATAGGTTTACATAATTTAACAAATTTAATAACCAAATTGTGCTGAAGCTGCAGCCAGGGTGGTTTCTTCATGAGGGAACTCCTCAACAGTTGGTAGCACCGTCTTCAAATTTAGCATACACATTAGGTTTACATAATTTAACAAATTTAATAACCAAATTGTGCTGAAGCTGCAGCCAGGGTGGTTTCTTCATGAGGGAACTCCTCAACAGTTGGTAGCACCGTCTTCAAATTTGGCATACGCGTTAAGTTAACATAGTTTAATAAATATAATAACCAAATTGTGCTGAAGCTGCAACCAGGGTGGTTTCTTCAGAAAGAGAGAAAATGAAAGGTTGACTGAATCCTTAAACAAATCGTTAGAAGCTACTCCTATGTACACGCCTGCTTAGATTACACAACATTATGATTTTCTTTTCACCATAAATTGTTGTATTGTCATGGGTGCTTAATCCGTGTGCTCTTCATGAAGAATCAAAAGTAGAAATGTCTTCCTAGGTGAAATGACGGCAGCAAAATTTGAAACAATCAAAAAGTACAATGAAAAATATATAACAAATAATATTAAATGACAAACTTGAGAACGACGCTATCAACTGTTGAGGAGTTCCCTCATGAAGAAACCACCCTGGCTGCAGCTTCAGCACAATTTGGTTATTATATTTATTATACTATGTTAACTTAAGGCGAATGCTAAATTTGAAGACGGTGCTACCAACTGTTGAGGAGTTCCCTCATGAAGAAACCACCCTGGTTGCAGCTTCAGCACAATTTGGTTATTATATTTGTTATACTATGTAATCCTAACGCGTATGCCAAATTTGAAGACGGTGCTACTATCTGTTGAGGAGTTCCCTCATGAAGAAACCACCCTGGCTGCAGCTTCAGCACAATTTGGTTATTATATTTGTTATACTATGTAAATCTAACGCGTATGCTAAATTTGAAGACGATGCTATAAACTGTTGAGGAGTTCCCAGTGATAGCACACTACACACGAGGGAAACTGTTAAAGCGAGGACTAAAATACACACTGTTTGGAAAATCTAGCAAACCGAGGTCTTAAATACACATTGCGTGGAAAAGCTGCCTAACCGAGGTCTTAAATACACATTGCGCGGAAAAGCTGCCTAACCGAGGACTTTTGTGTTAAAGTTAACACATAGGTCCTCGTATAATACAACAAACGTGAAATGAGTGTAAAGAGGCTGTGTGTGAGGCGACAGTGGCGCCACTAAGTGGATACACAAATCGAGTGTAAGATTATGAATATTTTTGATCAAACCGAGGTTCAGACAGCTTTTTCTTATTAAGTATACAGAAAGACTCAAAATCGCTCGCAGAATACGAATCTTTGGTCAAGTCAAACCGAGGACCCTCGAAAAAGTCCTCGGTTTGGAAAGGTCCTCGGTCGTGCCTTGTGTATTCATACGCACGTCCTCGGATGGTACTTAAAACAAACACACCCTCACACACATCGACATTTGGAATAGTATTCCAAGAAATCTATACAACATTTTCCATCTATTGACATTGTGAACTGAGATCCCAGAGTCCCTAGATCTACGCCATTTAGGAAATAATTTTGAGAATAGATACTCAATACTCAATTATTTATTGCATACAGAATATAGATATAGGAATATATAGTTAAGAAGAGAGAGAATGCTGGTTTCAACGCTGCACCATTTTTCAGGTATCCGGTACAAAATTTACCATACTTACTTATTTTGTGTAGTTAGTTAGGGGACTCAGATTCAGCTAGCTAACGTTGCAAGCTTTAAAGGGTCTGGCTAAATTTTAAGGCCCACGTAAACATTTTTTTTAAAATAAATAATGTAGCAATAGGCTCGCCCCCTATTACATGGGACCTAAAAACATACCGGCGAACTGTGGGTGTACATTGGTACACCTCTGCCTAACCCTTCGGGGAATACAGGCGTGATTGTATGTATGTGTATGTATAAATAATGTAGGTATAGTGTTTCTTTGGGCGGGCGACTAGATTCAACACATTATTTTTCTCTTGTAAAAGACGTTCAAAATTGCCTGTTCGTAGTATAATTGAAATAATCATATCATTCGAAGTTAATCTATGTGTGTTTTTAACTATATCCTGTCTTCTGTATTGTGTGGGCAGTAAGGTCTTACGACCCCACGCACCCTAGTGTTAGAGTTTTTAAACGGGCATCAAGGGCCTGTGACATGGTTACCAATGTCAGTGATGTCCAAGACAAACTTAGAAAGTACATATGAATGAGATAAAGTCACATTGGTACTTGCCCGTGCCCGGTTGCGAACCCACAACCTCGTACATGAGAGGCGGGCGGGTATATCCTGTAAAAAATAGAATTAACCATCGCACTTGAACGCAGATGACTAAGTTACCTTTTCTACTAGATACCTAACAAAGAGGCCAGCATTCTTATCAAAATACTCCTCTATCTTTCTCAAAATGTCATCCTTTAAAATGACGTAGAGGCAGCGGCTCCGGGATCTCAGAACATTAGTATACACATAGCAAACATTCCCAACCGTAGGAATTAGCATTTGTCGTATCTCTACGGGCAAAAATGCTAAGTGGAACGCTTGAAGATGTGTTCATCCGAATACTTGAAACAGGCACACTTCAGTTAAGAGTCCTTGGCACAGTATGAGGACCGAGCACACCCTGGAGGGACTTGAATTTGAATAATTTTAAGGTTATTTCAAAAATAAGGAGGATTTTATTGTTTGGTATTTGTAGGTTGTTGGAATGTTTTTGTATTGTTTGTAGCCAGTGGTGCGTGATTAGAATTGAATTATGGTTTTAATTATTTGAATTTTCAGAGTAGGTATAAACTGTATTTCAGTCAACAATACAAAAACAGACTATTATTTTCCGACTGCAGGGCAAAAGGCCTCTTCTCATGCAAAGAAGGTCACAAGCATTGATCACCACGCTTACTCAAGACGAATTGGCGAATAAAGATTTAAATTATCCGTACTAATATTATAAATGCGAAAGTAACTCTGTCTGTCTGTCTGTCTGTCTCTTCTTCACGCCTAAACCACTGACCCGATTTCAATGAAATTTGGTATAGATATAGTCTGGGACCCGGGAAAGGACATAGGATAGTTTTCATCCCGGAAATCCCCCGGGAACGGGAACTATTAATCCACGCGGACGAAGTCGCGAGCAAAAGCTAGTGTAACTATAAGTCTAGATTTCATCACCACATTTTTCTTTACCAATATCAGTGATGCCAAAGACAAACTTACAAAAAACATATATAGTAAATTGAAAAAGTCACATTGGTGCCCGGATTTAGCTGGAGCCTTAACCACTGTGGCATCCTGACTAAATAATAGCGGTTACTCGATTCTAAACTCAAATTCATTTTTTTATCACAGCGATTGTAAAGGCAATGAAAATGCGAGCAAACTTTAGCCTTTAATCGTACTAGGCTTTGTAGAAGGCTTTTCTCGTGGCCATATAACCTACAAAAAATATTTATAAAAACTGAATCTTTGGGAACACAGCCAAAACGGTGTAATTTTTACATTATTTCTTTGTCTGTCCCATCAAAATCTACTAAACGGATTTAAATGGGAGTCTCCGGTAACCTTTAAAAGCCACTACCATAATATGGAAATAGGTCAGATTATACTATGTAAATGTACTATGTTAAGTGCAACTGCTGAGCTTGGGGTCCTGGATTCTATTACTAGTTTGGGCAACGTTTTATTGGGTTTTTCAATATTAATTCTCTGTAGCAGCCCGTTTGGAAGTTGATGGTGTGACCCGTGTGCCTCGGAAAGTACGTAAAGCTGTTGGTTCTGCGCCTGGTTTTTCCCCGGATGTGTCGGATTGCCGTCCCATCGTACTCTGAGAGAGGGAAAAGGGGGTGCCACTATGTTAGCGCACACACGTGTGCCCTATAATTAACCCTGCGACTTGGCTAGCATACATTGAGAACAGCCTCCGTGACTGAAACCGTGACAGCCGTCGGTTAGAAAATTCACAAATAAAAAATAGGGCCTCAAATTATTTTTCACAAGAACCTTCAAAAAGGTCACCAATTTAATTATAATAATATTTTTGGACAGGTGAGTTTATTACATTTTATACAGCTGTATATTTTAATAAAAAATACCAAGAAGATTCCATAGGTACCTCAATTTTAAACTGTCTTTCTTATTATTCGTCTTCCAAAATGTTTAATATAAGCTCGGGACTATTTGTCAAATATTCTCTTTATTTGTTGTAGCTTTATTACAATATTTAGGATGCCATTCGTTGAGAACGTTGGTAGTAGGTAGCATTCCATCGGTAAAATATAAAATTGTGAGTCTTTAGTTATATTTTTGACATAATTATTATTTTGGTTTTTATCACTTTTTATTGACATATTATGCTTCTGAAATGAGTAATGGTGGGAATCTCAATTTAATTTTTGCAAATTTTTAATTTTGACATTCAAGATATTTTAACAGGGAATTGCATATGTTACTTCATAATCAATCGATTGCTCGTGTTATAATAATGATTTATTTATATTGTAATTTTTTAATGTTAATTTTATTTTTATAATTTTTGTGTAAAAAATTTCGATACAATGTAATAATTGTTACTGAATAAATGAAATGAAAAAAAAATGAATTTCCATTTAATAAATAAATGCGTTTGGCAATTGTTTTATTTTTTGTCTACGGCTGTCCGCCTACGTCCGACAATCGGTGACCGATTTTTTTGTCGGAGCGAATGGAACATATCAATTCTAATATACGAGGGGAGATCAAAAAGTAATGAGAATCGGTTACTTCAGGTCCGCATAAAAACGCAAAAGAAGTTTTTTTTGCTTACTTATGTACTCACAACTTCAGCCTAAAAAAATCATATACATATATCACGATTTCCGGGAGTTATATTCATTTGAATACGAACTGTCGAAGAGATTTACACCAACTTGGAGAAAAACGAAATTAGAGCAGTCATCAAGTACATCTGTTTGAAAAAAAAATCTACTACAGACATACACAGTGACTTAGTGGAAAAATTGGGGGACTCTGCTCTTCCATATTCTACAGTTGCACGCTGGACCAAGGAATTTAAACTGGGCAGAGCATCCACTGAAGATGAACATCGCGAAAGACGCCCATCCACGTCCCTCACTGAAGACAACGTGAAAAAAGTCGAAGATGTTGTGTTGCCAGATCAAAGAGTGACCATCAGGCATGTAGCTGAGGTCACAGGGATCTCATATGGCAGCATTCAAAAAATCCTTGCGAACGAGTTGCATATGAAAAAGGTCTCCGCGCGTTGGGTACCCAAGATGTTAACCGACGAGCAAAAGTAGCGGTTCACAAAGCCGCAGTTGCGATGGCTGCCATTCAAGAAACGGGATTCGAACTGCTCGAACACCCTCCCAATTCGCTAGATCTGGCTCCTAGTGACTTCTACCTCTTTCCTCGGCTCAAGGAACACCTCCGAGGTAAGAAATTTGAAGACGATAGCGAAGTGATGGTCACTTTTGAGGCGTTTTGGGAGGGTCAAGAAAAATATTTTTTTCAAAGGGAATCCTGGGTTTAGAAAAAAAATGGAATAAATGTATTGATTTGTAAGGAGACTATGTAGAAGAATAAATTATTATTTTAACTTTAATTACCGCGTTTTATCTTCATTCTCATTAGTTTTTGATTCGCCCTCGTACCAACGCACACGACCTACTACGAAACCGGTAAAAGCCGGTACTACGAAACTATGGATCTATTGAACAGTCCGATAAATCGGTCCAAAAAAATGTTGACGCTTACTACTAAACTTACTACTTAAGGTATTTTTTTTTAACCTGTTCCGTCCCTGTCCTTTGCAAAGGCCTTTCTCCACGCTTTAGAAAGTGCATTTACTCAACTTAACATAAAAAAAAATCGCATCAGCAGTAAGTTGCCCTTTAAAATCCCGTCTAAAAATCCACTTCCCAACCACTTATCCCAGAACCAATCCAATTTACCCACTTTTACTAATTTTACCTACACAAATTACTAAATGAATCAACAATATAGACCACACCATCTTTGATGGACGCGTACCGCTTTCATCAAACGCTAACTACATCATAATTGACTTTTGACTGTTACACCCCTTTTCCACTAACTTCATTATCGCTCAAAGGATTTAAATTAAAGGAAGGGCTGTTACTGTAAGCGAATTTATTTTAATGATCAAAGGGCGGTTCTGTAACGAGTTATAATTTTATTGGGATAGTAGTATGTGGTAGGTATTAACTACGTTCTTTTACTACTCGTCTTCTCTTCTTTACTAAGTCGTTTTGGTGAAGGTTCTTCGGGTAATAGTTTCTTTAGGTAATTGTTCTATCGGGCCGACGTTCTTCGGTCTGTTTCGAGTGAACATTATTTGGGCAATCTTCCATTTGGACGAATGTTTTTTGGGCAATCGTTCCCTCTGGTGAGTTCTGGTGAGTATGTTCTTCGGGGAATCTTTATTTAAGGTGACGTTCTTTGTGCAAATCGATCAAAAGTGTCACACAGCCCTTAATTGCTTTTTGATCGAAATGGAGTGATCAGAATTATTACTCAAAGAAAGTATTATTCTCAGTAGAAAATATAATATATTAGAAGAAGTATTCTCTAAAATTATTATCATGATAATATCATTGTTAGACCAATATAGAGGCGAGCTCGTTTCTCACAAAATTAATTATCTAAAATGATGTGACGTTAATTAATTTCAGAAGTTATGAGTATAATTATTAATGTGTTTATATTTTATCTTTGTCTAAATTAATTTATTGTCTATTTTAAGATCCTTTTTGCCGTAGCTTATTACATGAATAAAACATTTAGTTTACTTTTTGCCGTAAATTAATGTTTAAGGAAAATGAGTACCTAGTCTGTTTCTTTATAATTAAAAGGTTTAGCAAACGTTTTCTGGTACGGTAATTATCGATGTGTTACAATTAAACGCAGTACAAGTGGTGGGTGACACTGGTATTCAGCTGCATCCGGTTAGACTGGAAGCCGACCCCAACACAGTTGGGAAAAGGCTAAGCAGATGATGACAAGTGGTCAGTGTTCGCAACGGAACTGAAACGCTCAGAGGCTAAACTTTCGACACTTCAAAAACATGGAACGCGACGAGTCGCCTGCGCCGGCAGCTGCCATCTTAGCGCCCTCTAGCTTCCGATCCGACGACGAGACATACAGAACTACGAATGGCGAGCTCCTAAATTTCTATTACTATTTTACTAATCTTATTTCGCCATATGTTGACAAGAAATAATCAATAAACCAGAAGAAACTACCAACAAGACTTTAATTGAAGTTGATCACCCAAACATTGGAGACCACGACGTGATCAACTGGAAGATGCGACCGCGTGGTGCCAGCCAGCGATGAACTTCTAACCCCACTACGCTGTGACTGCAAGGCTGCTACTTCTGTGCTGAGCGCGCCCCTGGGACACCTACTGACCGCGACGGAGCTGATTTGGTCTGTTCACGCTCACAGGGAAGTGCGCCCAATTCTGGTATTTATGTTTTAGTCTAAATGTGGCCCTTAATTGATATTGCAGCCGATTTCTGTGCACCAGATCTAGTATTTCTTCTCGGGTAATGATAATTTTTCACTTAAGTACCTATCTAACTACTTGCAAATGATGATTTATTAGGTGGGCACTAATTAAATGACAACTTTGCCTACCTAACTACTGAATTGCACCCTATGGAGTCAGATTAATTGACAATAGTTTCTTAGTAAGGAGGTGCTTACTAATTAAACGACATACCTGCCTTACTAGTGACTACCTACTTCCTATTTCTCTTTCACTTTGCTTACGGGACCACCCTGGCATTTTCCAGACGTGCTGTGCTGCCTGCCTGCTTCTTGGGTCCCGTTGAAGTGCGCTGCTATAAGCTTACTCACTAATCACTGCTGCTGTCTGCATCCTGTTCTGTGTAACCTGCTTTGCTTGTGTGGGAGTCGCTGACTGCATGAGCTGTTGTCGTTGCTATTGCGCGACATATACGGTTTGGCTTAATTTTCTTAATTTTACATGCGGTATTCAATACCAGCATAGCTAATTTCTTGACGGTCTGTTCAGTTCTTATAAGTGTTCACCATGACGGCTGAGTTAAAATCTCTTATTCAACTACGTGGTACGATAAAGGCTAGAGTAACTATATTTTCTAAATACTTAAATACCGTACAACTCATAGAAGCTGACAGCTTTCCTAAACAGATACTTGTTGAAACTGAAATAAAACTATCAAGATTCAAAGAATTGTTGGCACAGTTTGATGATTTAAAAACTAAAATTGAATGTTTGGATCCTGATCAGTTGGAGGAAAATGACATGATTGAAAGTGATATTTGTTCAAACATAGCTAAAGCTCAGCTGTTAATTGAAAGTCTTGTCCCTACTGACGTATTACCTGAAAATAGAAACTGTAATTCAATATCTACCTGTCAGAATATTAACCAAGAAAGCCGTAGCCATAACATTAAGTTGCCTACCATTCAGCTACCTTCCTTTGACGGAGAGTATTTGAATTGGATGGAATTTCGAGACACCTTCGATTCTTTAATCAACAATGATACTATTCCTGAAATTAACAAGTTTCATTACCTCCGCTCTTCATTAAAGGAAGGAGCATTAGATATTATCAAGTCGATTGAGTTTACTGCTACTAATTACAAATTAGCGTGGAATTTACTTACCGAACGCTTTGATAACAAGCGGATACTTACTAATAATCATTTAAAAGCTATCTTGAATTTCGACACAATATCTAAAGAAAATTACAAGTCACTTCGTACTATGATAGATTATTATTCTAAAAATGTTAGAGCCTTATCTTCTTTAAATGATCCTGAATCCCGCTGGGATACTTTACTCGTATATATCATGGTGTCCAAACTAGATGGCGCCACAAGTCGCATATGGGAGGAGCATAGGAGTACTATTGCTGCTTCGCCAACAATCGAACAGTTTTATGATTTCTTGCGAAATCGTGCCGATGTTCTAGAAACCTTACAGTACAGCAAGCATGATGTTGCTATTAAAACTGAAAAACGTACTTACCATAAAGACAACAAACAAACTAAATCATTCCTTTCTTCATCGAACACAAATAAAAAAGGCTGTGTTGTATGTTCACAAGATCATTTACTATATAAGTGTGATAAATTTAAAGACATGTCATTGGATGCTCGATTTATGGAAGTTAATAAGCATAAGCTCTGTCACAACTGTCTGCGTCCTGGTCACTACTCTGCTCACTGCAAACATAATTATTGCAAAATCTGCAACAGAAGACACAATTTACTGCTACACAAATCACAGTCCGATAATGATAAGACACAATCATCTGTTAATACCTCTTCTGCAACATCAGTTCCTCAAGAAGCAAGCTCCTCTCAGACAAATACTATTGCCATGTTTAATCCTGTATCACTCTCCGTAGAAATGCCCAGTCAAATCCTCTTATGTACTGCTCAATTGGAATTAATTGATAGCCGATCTTCTAAAACACACATTGTGAGAGCATTACTAGACAATGGAAGCCAGTCTTCATTTATAACTGAAAGAATGCAAAGAAAAATGAATTTACTCTGTTCTAATACTAATATATCAATTGCTGGTATAAATAATAAATTAACTAATACTACTAAAAGGTGTAACATAAAACTTAAATCGCGGATTAACTTATTCCATGCGAATGTTTCATGTCTTTTAGTGCCTGATATTACTGGCATGTTGCCCAGCTCAAGGGTTAACACTTCTGAATGGAATCTTCCTAAATCTATAGAACTAGCAGATCCTACCTACTATATGCCCTCTGAAATTGACTTACTGCTAGGAGCTGATATTTATTGGGAAATTGTAGAATCTAAGCAAATTAAGTTAGGGAAAAATAAACCTACACTTATAAAATCTAAACTGGGTTGGCTAGTGTCAGGCCCTTCTGGTGTGAGCCATACTACTACTACTACTCATTCAAACTTTTCTCAGGAAATTAGAGACTCTCTGGCTAGATTCTGGGAAGTTGAGGATATTCCTGCTCCGCCAACTAAAAATATTAAGCTTTCCGATGAGGAACTATATTGTGAAAACCATTTTATTGAACACACTGTTCGCCTGAGTGATGGAAGATTTTCTGTAAAACTACCATTGCGTGAAGTTCCCAGCAAGGCTCTAGGGGAATCTTATCTTATTGCTAAAAGGCGCTTCTTTAACTTAGAAAAGAAACTAAATAAATCTAAAATTAAAAATGAATATACTGAATTTATTAATGAATATCAAAGATTAGGGCACTTATCTGAAGTTAGCCGTCCTAGCTTTGGATATTACATTCCCCACCATGCAGTAATTCGCGAAAGCAGTGAAACCACTCGCTTAAGAGTAGTCTTTGATGCCTCTTGTAAAACTTCTACTAATAAGTCACTAAATGATATTCAATTTGTTGGACCAGTAGTTCAGGACGATTTAATGGCAATTTTGCTCAGGTTCCGTCAATATACCTATGTGGTGACAGGTGACATTGAAAAAATGTATAGGCAGGTTATGGTGAATGAATCACAGCGTCATTTACAGCTTATTCTGTGGAGGGAAGATGAAAGTCAACCACTTAAAACCTTGCAACTCAATACTGTCACTTATGGAACAGCTTCAGCTCCCTATCTGAGTACTAGGTGTCTTGTGCAACTCGCAGAGGAGTGTAGTGATGAAGCTGTTGCCAATACTATAAAACATGACTTCTATGTTGATGACATGAATACTGGTTCAGACTCAAAATCTCTATTAAAGGCTAAAGTTTCAGGAGTGATTGCCAAACTTGCTGAAGGCTGTTTCCCTTTGCGTAAATTTAGAACAAATTCTCCTGATATTTTTGATAACGTACTTACAACCGACCAATCTCAAGACTTTAGTAAACAATCTTCTGTCTTAGGATTAAAATGGTCACCCATCTCTGATACTTTGCACTACTCAGTCGAAAATAAATCTATTCCTAAGGTCACAAAACGCTCTATATTGTCGAACTCGTGTCGAATATTTGATCCCTTAGGTCTTTTATCTGCCTGCACTATCTTTCATAAAATCTTACTACAGAGGCTCTGGTTACTCAAAATAGATTGGGATGATGAAATTCCAAGAGAAATTCAAAACTCGTGGATAGAATTCTATAATGAAACGCAACATTTTGCCCACATTCAGATACCTAGATACATTTTATGTAATTCTCCTATTTACATAGAGGCTCATTGCTTTACTGATGCCTCTCAAAATGCCTATGCTGCATGTGTTTATCTCAAATCGACCAATAGTTTAGGTGAAGTTTACTGTAACTTACTATGTGCTAAAGCTAAGGTTTCTCCTTTGAAATCGGAAACGATTCCCCGTCTAGAATTGTTAGGCGCTTTACTTGGTGCAAAACTATACTCTAAAGTATTTTACTCTTTACAAATTAAGATTGCACGCTCAATATTTTGGACGGACTCAACCATAGTCTTGGGCTGGTTACACACTCCACCTAAAACTCTTAAAACTTATGTAAGCAATCGAATTGAACAGATTCGTGATTTGACTGACAAAACTACATGGCGTCATGTACCTTCTGAACATAATCCTGCTGACATGGCGTCCAGGGGCATTCAACCACGTCTTCTCCATGATAATACTCTTTGGTGGCATGGTCCTTCCTTTCTGACTAAGTCTGAACATGAATGGCCCCAATCCAAATCTACTACTTCTACTCTACCTGAAATAAAAATAAGTTTAAACATTAAAACTCTATCTAGTGACATTATACCTTTCGAAAAATATTCTAAACTATACAAACTACAAAGAATATTCGCTTATATACTAAGATTCATGAATAACATAAAAAAATTGAATACTAAAATAAATGGTGAACTTACCTGTTCCGAGTTAAACAACTCTGGTACTCCTAGCTAAAGCGTCACAGAGGGAATGCTTCTCAAAGGAAATACACTCACTAGAAACATTGGACAAACTAAACTCTAAGTCACGAGTTTTGTCTTTGAACCCCTTTTTGGATCGAGACGGTGTCTTACGCGTCGGTGGAAGGATCGACAATGCATCTTACTGTCCTTATGAAAAAAGGCATCCCATACTGCTAGACTCCAAACACATTTTCTCTAAACTTCTATTTAAGCAAGAACATCTTCGTCTCCTTCACTGTGGCCCTCAGCAACTTTTAAATACGATTCGTGACCAATTTTGGCCTACAGGTGGGAAAGTACTAGCTGCAACTACTGTTAGAAAGTGTGTTCGTTGTCAGAGATTTAGAGCTAAGCCTTTAGAACCCATCATGGGCAATCTACCGGAATCTCGTGTAACTCCTGCTCCACCATTTGCGATTTGTGGTACTGATTTTGCAGGACCCTTTTTAATCTTGAATAGAAAGGGTCGCGGTGCCAAGACCTCCAAGTGCTATCTATGCATATTTGTTTGTTTCATCACGAAAGCTGTGCACTTGGAAGTCGTGAGCGACTTAAGTAGCGATGCCTTCATTTTGTGCTTGCGTAGATTCATCTCACGAAGAGGTAAACCTAACACTATATACTGCGATAATGGAAAAAACTTCGTAGGAGCTAGTAACGAGCTGAACAGACTGCTTAAAGAAAGTGAACATTCAGTTAGCGACTTCGCGAGTAAAGAGGGTATCACTTTTAATTTCTCTCCTGCGTATGCACCGCATTTCGGCGGTATCTGGGAGGCGGGAGTCAAGACAGCTAAATATCATTTAAAACGGATAGCGGGTAATTCAAGTTTAACCTTTGAAGAATTGTACACTCTGTTTGCACAGATTGAGGCCATTATGAATTCACGGCCCATTACTTCTATGTCTACTGATCCTTCTGATCTGTCAGCACTTACACCGGGACACTTCCTTGTGGGCCGACCATTGACCTCACTTCCTTCACCCGTCATCGAAAAGGCCAGCATCAATCGGTACCAGCTGATTGAACGCTTGAGACAGCACTTCTGGTCCCGATGGACAAAGGACTACTTATCCACCCTACAGCAACGCGTCAAGTGGCAGCGTGTACAAGACCATGTTCGTGTTGGCGACCTGATCCTCATCTTAAACGACCAGCTGCCTCCTATGAAGTGGCTTATGGGCCGCATCACTAAGCTGTACCCAGGAGCTGACGGCGTATGCAGAGTGGTCGACGTGAAGACTGAGAACGGCGTCATTCATAGACCCGTCTCAAAACTCTCGCTACTAGATTCCCAAGAGCTCCTTGGGGAACACGTCCCCAAGGGGGGGGAGGATGTTCGCAACGGAACTGAAACGCTCAGAGGCTAAACTTTCGACACTTCAAAAACATGGAACGCGACGAGTCGCCTGCGCCGGCAGCTGCCATCTTAGCGCCCTCTAGCTTCCGATCCGACGACGAGACATACAGAACTACGAATGGCGAGCTCCTAAATTTCTATTACTATTTTACTAATCTTATTTCGCCATATGTTGACAAGAAATAATCAATAAACCAGAAGAAACTACCAACAAGACTTTAATTGAAGTTGATCACCCAAACAGTCAGTGATCTTTTTTTCAATAAACAAATGCAAATCATCTATAACTATCTATAACTCCGAGCTGTTACTGGGAATTTCATACAAAAACCCAATGACACAAATATTATAATGAATCTCCACGAAAACCCAAAAATGTAGGCTCGGATATTTTACAAAAAACAATTTGAAATACCAAACTGTTCTTCATTATAATAATAGAAAACAAACAACAAAACATTTTGCCGAACTATTTTCTGTTTAATAAACAATGCTTTGATGCATCCTCGGAAAACACGAATTTCCACCTCAATATTCAAGCTTCGAAAAGTTGAAAATAACACAGAAATAAGTACTTATTAAGGCTTTGTCTACACGTTTTGTTTATTTAAATGCATTCTGAACTAGCTTATAAACAAGCCATCAAAGACCTTTGTATAAAAGTAATTGCACATTGAAAGAAGAATGGCAATTGAAAGGGCATTTTATCAGATTCTCGGAATTCAAATTGGAAATCAAGATTGTGATTAATATAGAATAGATATGAAATAGAAGTGGTATTTTATTTGGTTGATATTTTATCAAATTCTAGCGAACTGGGAATTCCACCCGCCATAAGTTATGTCTTTGGTTAATCCTGAGCTCCCGTGGTTCGTGTGTGTGCGTGTGTGTAATTCTCCAGGCCGATTCCGGCCACGGCGGCTAACCTTAATGCAGACTAGGAGATATTATAGTGCACAAGTGTGTGTGCAAACACAGGTGCACTCCCTCTTCCCTAACTCTCACAGCCCAATGGGACGGCAATCCGACACGACCGGACAGAGATCAGGCGCAGGACCAACGGCTTTACGTGCTTTCCGAGGCACGGGGGTGTTACACCACCAACTTCCAAACTCCGGGCTGCTACTGAGAAATTCCTTATGGAAAAATCCAATAACACTTTTTGCCCGACCTGGGAATCGAACCCGGGACCCCTTGCTCAGCAGTCGCGCTTGCGACCACGAGACCAACGGGGCAGATGTTATATAGCCTATGTTACTCAGGAATAATGTAGCTATCTATTGGCGAATAAATGGTTAAAATGGATCCAGCAGTTTCGGAGTTTATTCGTTACAAACAAAAATAACTTACACAAGAGGGAAGCTGCATCGATTTTCTTTTATCTTGCCTTGTTCAAGTCTAGCTTATGCTCAAATTTCGACCGAGTAAATGTCAGTTTTCTGCAGGGTTTTAATGTTTTTTTTGCTCTGAACCCTAATTCTTTTTCTAAAATAAAAGTAGCCTAAGTTACTCCTTATAACATCAGCTACCTGCCAGTGAAAGTCTAAAAGTATTTTAAAAGTGGAATAAAGTTCTTAGTGAATGGATTTTTATGAAACTTTTTTGTTGAGTTCCTGAAAATGAGCGAGAGAAAAATTCACACAGACGAAGTCGCAGGAAAAAGCTTGTATACTTTACCAAACTATTATAAAGCAGAAGACTTTGTTTGACTTGTTGTTTGAACGCGTTTATCTCCTGAAATACTAGTCCGATTTTAAAAAATTGTTTGCTAATAGAAAGCTTGCACACCGGCAAGCGCAGCTAGGACGTCTACTTACAAGGTGGACAGATGACCTAATTAAGACCGCAGGAAAACGCTGAATGCTGGCCACTTGCAACCGGTCCTTTTAGAAATGTATAGGGGAGGCCTATGTCCAGCAATGGACGTCCTTCGTCTACTATGATGATGATGATGATGATGAATAGAAAGCTTCGTAATTATTATTTTAAAAAAATAGTTTCCTGTACAAAAAATCACACAGACAAAGTCACGAACAAAAGCTAGTCTTCCACATTATTATAATTGCCTGAGAGCATTATGCCATAAAATGAGCCAACAATGTGTGGATTATTGAGGGTAATGACACCGCAGATGATAATTACATCATATCGTGTCCTAATTCGTATCGAAATAACCCTATACTTGGCAAGATTTTTTTTTTTTGAAATGTTGGTAAATTTTACTTGAAATGTGATCATAGGTGTTTATAGAAGGTGGAAAAAATAAATTAAAAAATCTGTATCTTTTCATTTGTGATTTATCGAATGTATCATATATGGTACATTGCCAGATCCTCAACAATCAACCTTATAAATTGTATGTATCATATTTGCCACACTGCCAAGTTTTCACATAATTAAAAATGAACAATAATATCATATTGTAACTCATAGATACATAACATAGAAAAAATCAACAATAATATAATAGCTTTTGAAACTGTTAAATGCTAATTAGGGTTTATTTTGTGTATATTATGTGGAACCATCATTTCATCGATACTGAAGAGTATCTATTTTTCTACATGTAAACAGTTCTCACGGATTCTTTATAGAAGTTGCCTCACTTTGTGATTTCTACCGCCATCGTCTTTTAACTGTCATTAAAAGGCAAATACTTAGTAACGTGAACTTCTTCAGAGTCATTATCTTAGCTACTTTGTTGTATCGTAGAATTTTGAACCAATAATCTGTATAGGCGTGCATTTAATGACCCCCAGATATCTACGGATTGCCAGAAAATCTTTGACATTATCATCTGTGATAGTTACTGAGCTGCCTTTAATTTGTGCGCTAAAGATATTTGTTAGTTGCACTATGAGAGAAATAATGTCATCCGAGAAGAATAGCCTGGAGCACTCAATAGCGCTCCTTTCTTCACGTTGCTCATAATTATGAGTTATGTTCTACTTCGGCAGACCCAGTACACATAGAACAATGCCAAGTAGGTTCTAGTCTTTTAGCTGGTATCACTCTCCGCTTTATCGCTACAACCTTTGGCTTTTTTGAGCGAATAGCGACTGAGGAAGATGGTTCATATAATGGAGATCGCACCTAGTTATGGCGCGTTAAATTGCTGGTTCGTGGTGAAGGAGAAGAAGATGTCAAAGGAGATAGTGGACCTATTTCATGTAATTAAAATGGTACCTACCGGAGAGAATAGGCTGGCCTTAGCACCATGTAGTTGTCTTATTGTAGATAAACTAGATGATAAATTGATGGCAAACAGGCATTAATTGACGGCCACGACTCTTGGTATAGAACCAAATAAGTTGAATCAACCACTTGATTCACCTCATTATCGTCATCAGCTAAAAGAATAAGGTTCTCTATCGAAGATGGCAGTAATAGAGGCGGCGAAATACTGTCGGAGTACGTTGAGCGGAGGTAGTACTGCATCTCATCCTTTGACGACTCACTCTCGTCGGGATCCGATTTGGCCCCCGGTTTCGGAAGAAAAGCAACAAGATGCTGAGCTCTTCTTTGTTGTTGCATATTAAGCTAATAAAGCAGCTATAATAGTAAACTATAAAATAAATATAATTATTAGATCTGTACGCAAATCAAGCAATGTCGCGTATTTGATACATAACAAAAAATATATGGACTATTGGTTATTTGGCAGTGTATCATATCTGATACACTCGAAAAAAAACAAGTATTACATACAAATAAAATCCATTTTGTTTCACATAAGTCACTTTTTCGATTAGCAAATATTATAAACTGTTCGAATATGACCACTTTTGAACAAAAATTTACCAAAATATAACAAAAATTTATAAGTTTTCCCTTGCGCTGCGCAGACGTCTTCCCTCGCTCCCCCATCTTGCGTTCTACTACTTTTTGGGTGTCACAAGCAGTAATAAAATATTTTTTAGTAGAATTAGTATTATATTGTTTAGCATATTGAATCATAAAAGTTTTGAAAATACATCTCTGCACGTCACAACATTTTCAAAAAACTCGACGTATCAAATATAACACCGTGCCAAGAATAGGGATAATGATAGCCGCGGTATCGCAGTAATTACCTATACTCTCATTATTTCGGTACTAGGGTTGGGTTCATGCAAGCGAGGAGGAAGTTGCAAAGCTATCGATATTATTAGTTTATTTGGGCCATTTGCGCCGAAACTTAGTGAAAGTTAGGTTAACGCGAGGTTGTATTACAAAATGTCGTATGTAATGAGCTCGTATTAGCAATTAGCGCGGAGTTTAGGTAAACATAACCTTGACTTGTGCACGTGGGTCTTTGATTTCTTGCCCATTCTTCTCTATACGAAACTACCTTTTGGAATCGGCAGCTAGATTCTTTTTTTTTGTAATTGACGTTCAAGAGTAGGTACCGTTTAATGGTTTAATTGAAATAAATGATTTGACTTTGACTTTGCCCCCTGATGTTAAAAGGGTATTTAATAGTGGTGTAACCTACTTTTATAAGTAGGTAGTTTTTTATACTTTTTACCGTATGGATTTTGGTAAACGGGAAGAAACGCATTGATACACAGTCAAAAAGAGGCAGATACGACCAAGTTATAAAACCGAATTCGTCTCATCTGGACGAAGCTTAATATAAATTCGAAACGACACATTGATACAACTCGCGATAATTTACGAATTAAATGTTATCATACATAATTTGTGATAGAGCTCATATTTGTTTTATGGCAATGCGGCAATATGGACACTGATTGAATCTGTATAAATTAAATAAAATTGAAGTGCCGAATAAATATTATTAATGTTGACAAGATGCAAACACGAAAAAACCAAATTTTATAATGGTTTTATTGTCACTGATGGTATAAATAGTAAGTAATTTTTATTTTAGAAAAATAATTGCGGTATCACGCATAGAAGTCATGGGCAAAAGCAATAGTGGTAATCATCATCATCATAGCTGAACGACGTCCACTGCTGGGTATAAGCCTCCTCTAAAGCTAGCCACAATGACTGGTCCTAAAATGAAGAGATCCGCAGAAGAAGTAAGGTAACCGACATAGCTCAGAAAATGGCGAAACTCAAATGGTAATGGATAGAGCACATAGCCTGTACAGCGGACGGCCCTTGGGGTTGTAAGGCTTTCAAGTGGTGACCACGCACCGAAAGGCGCAGTGGGGGAAGGCTCCCCACGAGGTGATGGTAATACTAGAAAAAATTCACTTCGTGCAGCAGTTTATATTTAGACTCGCATGTTCTTCGACAGCCAGCTTGATGCCATCATCAACTGCTTATCACTTTCCTAACTATGTTAGGGTCGGCTTCCAGTCTAACCAGATGCAGCTAAATACCAATACTTTACATGGAGCGACTGCCTATCTGAACTCCACAACCCAGTTAAAGTGAGCAAAACTTCGCCAGTCCGGTGTCATAAACTTAAAAATTAAAATCAATTTTAACGTTTATTGAAATATTTATACAATGAAGCTTCCAATAAATTGCTTTACGTTCACGATGCATTTAATATGCACGTATTTCGTATTTATTTGCAGGCTTGTTTCCCATTCGCATACAAATCATTCATTTCAGAATAAAAATACGTTTGTTGTTGGGTAGAAACGCACAAACAGATCGGCTGAACATATTTACTTTTGTCATTACAATTTATTGTTGAGCCTTGCATTCTGTTTTGTACCGAACGGTGGATTGTATGCACTTTTTTTTGTTTTTGCAGATTAAATGTCATAGTATTTGCGTTTTCTATGTAACTCTGTGTTTGGTTTTGCTTTGGGTATTTTTTTGGCAATCTAACTAATGTATAGACACACATAGTGTATTTTATGAAAAGGGGAGTTTTATTTTTAAACTTTGTGTTAACATACCATCACGCCTGTATTCTACTAAGGGTTAGCCAGAGGTATGCCAATATACACCCACAGGTATGTTTAGGTCTCATGTAATGGGGACGATCAGCCTATTGCCATTAACCACAAATACTAACTCCGAGCTGCTACTGAGAATTTTATAGCAAAACCCAATAACATTTGCTCGACCTGAGAATAGAGCCCAAGACCTCTAGAAATCATCATATGACTTCTTCCACTATGGGCGGTGCGGAAGCGAGTGTCAGACTCTTACTGACTGCCGGGGCTGCGGGTTGTTCGAAAGAGATACCGCGCCCCCGGAACGCAAAGGGCACATGAAGGAACATAGACGGGTTTTAGTCAGTAAAAGTCTGACACTCCCTCCCGCTCCGCCCAGGGCGGGGGAAGTTATTTGATGATGTCCCGTCTATAAAAAAAAAAAAAGACTCTTACTGACTAAAACCCGTCCGTGTTCCTCTTAATGCCCTTTGTGTTTCAGGGCCGCGGTGACACTTTCAAACTTATTCCACAACACTTGCAGGCACTGGCCCTAGTGGGCCCCGACAGCCTTTGCACTGCAATGGAAAAATAATAGGCTAGTCTTAATATATATAAATCTCGTGTCACAATGTTTGTCCTCAATGGACTCCTAAATCACTTAACCGATTACAATAAAATTCGCTCACCATGTGCAGTTCGATCCAACTTGAGAGATAGGATAGTTGAGAGGGTAGGGTAGGGTAGGGTAGGGGTAGGATACCACGCGAACAAAGTCGTGGTGGGTCAGCTAGTTTATTATATAAAGCTTTGAAAGGCATAGTTAAGTTACAGACCGATGTTATTATCAATCCATTATAATACATCAATTAACTAATACAGAACAGTTGCTTACCATTCGTTACAAAAACATACACACACACACATGCATTCACCCCTGTTACAGATTTTACCATAAAATATAATTATTACGTCAGACTAAAACCGTTAACCCTTCATTACTGGGGCACCTACACATCAAGGCATATTAAGGTCATTTGTACCTGCGTGCGTTGATTTATTCCCCTGTCGCGTTAGGGGGTTGACACATTGACGCGACACGAATAGACGTCTTAATCATCGTATTCAAGGAATATGTAGGGTTAAATATAAAGGATTTATTTAAATTGGTGTTAAAAAACATTTAATGAAGCCGATTTACATGTTTTTAGTACCATCACATACATTACATACCATCACGAATGTGTCCCCCAAAGGGTTAGGCAGAGGTGTACCAATGTACACCCATAGTTCGCCGGTATACTTAGGTCCCATGTAATAAGGGGCGAGCCTATTGCCATTAACCGGGCACAAATCCAAACTCCGAGCTGCTACTGAGATTTTCATAGAAAAACCAAATAACAAATGAAAATGTTTTTACTATCATTACAATTATGGAAATACTAGCTTCTGCTCGCGACTTCGTCCACGTCAAAGTTAATATGTTTTATCCCACGGAAATCGTACGATTTTTCGGGATGAAAAGTATCCTGTGTGTTATTCCACACTACAATCTCAGTGCCAAATTTAATCCAGATCCATTCAGCCGTTTAAGCGTGAAAGAGTAACAAACATCCATCCATCCATCCATTCATTCATCCATCCATCCATCCATCCATTCATTCATCCATCCATCCGTTCATCATATTAGTAGGATTTGTTCACCATTTTAACCAGTTTTTGACCAATAGATAGCCACATTGTTCCTGAGTAACTTAGGCTATATAACATTACGCTACGACACACGGGAGCGGAGCAGTAGCCAAAGACGTTACTTATTCCGGGTGAAATAAGCTACGCGAACGAAATCGCGGGAAGGTCGCTATTTTTTATAAAACAAATGTAGGCTTTTATTGGACTCAATAGAAAGTTCTTCAAACGTTTTTCTACATTTGTCCCAACAGAATTCGCAAAAAAAGAAACTATTCAATTTAATGTCTTTGTAGTACTTTTCCCATCTAAACCGTTGTCTAATCTATTTCTAACTTACTTTTAAGTACTAAGAAGAACTAATTGTTTCTCTGCAAAGCTCATTTTAACTTCCTTGAAAACGGCAGCTCGGAGAATTTAAAGTTTTATACAAAGCAACGTTGCTACCTAACTTTGTTTGATCATTATGATAAAGTTATTAATAGCGCAAAGATTTTTTTAAAAACTTTTAATAAATATCCTCTTTTACGGCATCTCAAACGTATTTTAACTTCACGCTTATAGTCTACAACACTTCCACTAAAGTAACTAGCTACAATTTTCTGTCAAACTGACTGACTCCTTGACAATTCCTTGTACCTGATGTAAATTGTCTAATTGAAATAAATTAATTAATATTGAAATAACTGCCTCGTTGGCCTAGTGGTCCTGAGCGCGACTGCTACGCTAGAGGTCCTGGGTTCGATTCCCGGGTCGAGCAAAAAGTGTTATTGGATTTTTCTATGAAATTCTCAGTAGTAGCTCGGAGTTTGGATTTGTGCCCGGTTAATGGCAATAGGCTCGCCCCCTATTACATGGGACCTAAATATACCGGCGAACTGTGCGTGTACATTGGTACACCTCTGCCTAACCCTTCGGGGAATACAGGCGTGATGGTATATATCTATATATATAAAAGAAAGTCGTGTTTGTTACAACACTTATAACTCGAGAACGGCTGGACCGATTGCCATGGTTTTTGATTTGTTGGATTTCTTTCCGTCCCGAATAGCAGAATACATCTTAAAAACAATGAAAAGAAAAAAAAAAGTCGGAAATGTCGGTAGGGGTTGGGTAGGGTAGGGGTAGGGGTAGGGTAGAGGTAGGGTAGTGTAGGGGTAGGGTAGGGTAGGGGTAGGATACCACGCGAACGAAGTCGTGGCGGGTCAGCTAGTATGAAATAAATGCTTTGACTTTGACTTTTAATCGGATTTGAGAGAACGTCACCGCCTAAATTCAATGCAATACAGTATTCTCCATGTTCGTGTCGAATTGCCGTCCCATCGCACTATGAGAGTGAGGGAAGAGAGGGTGCACATGTGTATGCACACATTTTCGTACAATATCTTCTACAGTCAGGTCAGTTTCCATTTAAAATGACCGAAATTCGATCGGACGAATATTATTACTGCCTCGGTAGCCTAGTGGTCCTAAGCGGGACTGCTACGCTAGAGGTCTTGGGTTCGATTCCCAGGTCGAGCAAAAAGTGTTTTGGGTTTTTCTATAAAATTGTCAGTAGCAGCTCGGAGTTTAGATTTGTTCCCGGTTAAAGGCAATAGGCTCGCCATGGTACACCTCTGCCTAACCCTTCGGGGAATACAGGCGCGTTGTAATATTAAGTTGAATATTGACTTTAGTTGGACTGCCCCGTTGGTCTCGTGGTCGCAAGTGCGACTGCTGTGCAAGGGGTCCCGGGTTCGATTCCCAGGTCGAGCAAAAAGTGTTTTGGGTTTTTCTATAAAATTGTCAGTAGCAGCTCGGCGTTTGGATTTGTGCCCGGTTAAAGGCAATAGGCTCGCCCCCTATTACATGGGACCTAAATATACCGGCGAACTGTGGGTGACATGGTACACCTTTGCCTAACCCTTCGGGGAATACAGGCGTGTTGTAATATTAAGTTGAATATTTATATTACATATTTATCCAGATTTGACGCGTCAAACATCAACACCACACACTATTTGCAAACTCCGCGACTTGCGGATCTTTTCCGCATTTTTCCGAAATCACGCTAACCCCTCGTCACGCGCTCAGAGCCGCGTCTCTCATTGGTCTATCTATACAAATCCTTAACAGGAGGTTAAGGCTTCGCATTTGACGGGTTAAGTTACACTAAGCCGTCACTGACGAGATTTTGTTTGTTTTCGTCGTAATATATGAGCTAAAAGTGTTATGGGGTTTTTCTATGAAATTCTCAGTAGCAGCTCGGAGTTTGGATTTGTGCCCCCTATTACATGGGACCTAAATATATCGACGAACTGTGGGTGTACATTGATACACCTCTGCCTAACCCTTCAGGGAATACAGGCGTGATGGTATATTTTTTTTTATTTATATGAGCTATTGGGGTGTTTTGTGTCTTTAGGTTGATGACAGCCTATTTGGTAAATAAGTTATATGCCATTTAGTTTTGCTATGCAGACTATTTAAAGATATTTCCAATTTGCATAATTAATATATAGTATTTTATAACTGCCTCGGCAACCTAGTGGTCAGCGTCTGTTACACTAGAGGTCTTGGGTTCAATTCCCAGATCGTGCAAAAAGTGTCATTGGGTTTTTCTATGAAAGTCACAGGAGCAGCTCGGAGTTAGGATTTGTGCCCGGTTAATGGCAATAGGCTCGCCCCCTATTACGTCGGACCTAAAACAAACCGGTGAACTACGGGTGTACATTAGTACTCCTCATACGTGTACCTTTAAAATAATGTTATGATTATGTTGAGTAGTCCGTTATTTTATACCACATATTTAAGCATGTTCGCCGTAACCTTAAAAAAACACTACGCACAATATTACTACACTCTACTTGCTTCGTAATAAAACGTACTTTAATGTTCTGTTCTTACGCTCATTAAATAGTTTAGGTATTAATTTTAAATACCAACAATACATTTTCATTAAGTGAATATATACCAATCTAATTATTTTGAGAAACAGTAAAGTCATATTAAAATATGCATTGGTAGTGTAGTGAAAAAGCCATATTTTTTCCTAAACCCTAAACAGCTAGCTCAAAAGGGTACTTTTCGGTAGTGATAAATAAATTAAGTACGAAATTTGATAAAAATAAAATGTATGTAGAAATATACGTAAATATTCTAATTTTGAGTCATAAAAGTACAATATTGTTTTATTATATTAAAATTTCAAGTCGTAATTTTTAATCTGTATACCACGTGACCTAAAACACGAGCCACCATGTTGTTATGTCATGGTGTTAAGTCTAGGATATTTTTTGTGGCTATTTATGAGGAAAATAAATATTTTGAAGTACTTTTTCAAACATAGTAGAATACCCTATTTTTCAAACGGATTTTTCATAAAATTCTTAGCAGTACAAATTGACCAATATTTTTTCCTAGAAAGTATCGCTTCACACCTGCAAAGCTTGCTATTAACTGAGTGAAGTGTCGGTTTACTAGCACCCCTAAATACGTCACAAACCAGGGCACAGCTGCCGCGTAGAAATAGAAATGGTGGTAGTAATTGGATGAGCCTTTTCACATGAAATCGTAATAGCCAGCGCAGAAGGAGAAACAAACAAACTGTTCTCAGTTATTAATTGGTAAAAAAAACTGTAAGACAATAGACACAGAGTTGAAAATGGTGTTAAAACAAATAAATCCATCATCAAATTAACTGCCTCTGTATTTCCCGAAGGGTTAGGTAGAGGTGTACAAATGTACACCCATAGTTCGTCAGTATGTTTTAGGTCCAAAATAATAGGGGGCGAGCCTATTGCCATTAACCGTGAACGAATCTTAGGATGCGCACATTAAAATAAAATTCTCAGTAGCAGCTTGGAGTTAGCTCCAAGCTGCTACTGAGAATTTTATAGAAAAACCCAATAACACTTTGCTCGACACGGGAATCGAACCCAAGACCTCTAGCTTAGCAGTCGTGCTTAGGACCACTAGGCTAACGAGGTACTTATAAATAAATAAATAAATAAATAAATAAATAATCTTTCCCTACAAATGTTTAATTGATTACTCATGAAAATATTTTAAAGCCGGTTTTAATGCCGAAGATTTTCAAACAGATTGTATAATAAGTTCTATCAAAATAATTTAAAACTATTTAGAATGCTCTATGACAATTTAACTTGGCAAAAGTGTTTTAACTTATTCAAAATTAAAAATTCAAATTCAAAACCCCACTAGACATCAACTTTACATATAACGGTACATCGATAGAAGTCGTTAATGAGTTTACTCTACTTGGCATTTCCATTGATACGAACATTAACTGGAAATCTCACATCCAAAAGATAAAAACAAAATTGTCTAAATTTGCATACGCCCTTCGTGAAATAAAAAAGACCACTGACATTAAAACCGCACTCGTCACCTATTATGTCTACGCTCATGCGTGGCTCAGTTACGGCGTGATTTTGTGGGGAAACAGCACAGATGCACCGAAACTATTCACACTACAAAAAAGACTTGTAAGAATATTAGTTAATATAGAAGACACCGACAGTTGCAGACCCCATTTCCGAGAGTTAAAAATACTGACCCTCCCCAGCCTATACATTCTAGAAATATGTAAATTCGTGCGAAACTACCCACACCTATACACGACTAGAGATAACATTCAATCGAGATAGACACTACGCCATAAAAACAGAATAAACTTACCAGGCTCTAAACTAAAAATGCTCTCAATAAGTACTCTAGCTATGTCAATAAAAATTTACAATAAATTACCCGATATAATTAAAGAACAACAAAAAAATAATATATTCATAAATAAATTAAAACAATTTCTATTAATTAAATGCTATTATAATATCAACGAATACTTTGATGATAAATGCTAAATTAAATAAGGTATGTACATGCTTAAATAAATAATTGCAATTCATTATAGATACATTTAGAAATATAATTTAGACAAATAAAAGCCCTCTTCCTCTCTCCTACCATTTGCAGTGCCCGACAGGGTCCACAATGATCAATATCTTTGTAAAACCTACCATCTAAGTGTACTTGTGGAAGCAATAAATATATTGAGTATTGAGTATTGAAAATAATTTCAATGTTACCTTAAAATAATTGTTTCGTATCTTAAGTTGAAGTTTACCAAACGTTTCGTTAATGTTTATCAAATT
The DNA here is from genome assembly GCA_932526535.1 of Caradrina clavipalpis. Taxonomy (NCBI): domain Eukaryota; kingdom Metazoa; phylum Arthropoda; class Insecta; order Lepidoptera; family Noctuidae; genus Caradrina; species Caradrina clavipalpis. The sequence goes on from OW052101.1 coordinate 2,944,584, forward strand.
CATAAATTGATACTGTATTATTTTTGTAACCGCAGTCATTATCGCTTAGCCTTTTCCCAATTATGTTGGGGTCGGCTTCCAGCCTAACCAGATGCAGCTGAATACTAGTGTTTTACATAGAGCGACTGCCTATCTGACCTCCACAACCCAGTTACTAGGTAACACGATACCTCTTGGTTAGACTGGCTGTCAGACTTCTTGGCTTCTGACTATCCGTAACGACTGTCAAAGATCTATGAATGATAGCCGGGACCAACGGCTTTACTTGCTTTCCGAGACACGGGACAACGGGCACGGGGCATGGGTGCTTTCCAGCCAGGTCCAGGATTTTGGACCCTTTGAGTACGGAACCCAAAAAAGGTTACTTATTATATCTATGCCTAATAGTCCCGCCTAACGGCATCATTAGTTGCTAACTCATCAACATTAATAAGTGTTACTAAAGTTCAATAACAATTAAACTGTTAAGGTCATAAGTTCAAAGCCAAGCCCATTGAACTTCTACTAAATAAATATAAAAGGAACATACGAGTAACGTATCAAGACTATCAAGTTCCCACAATCACCTACGACGCTACGACGCTACGAATTTCGTAGAACACGGTCGATACGCTACGCCTATGCTACGAAAAGGCGTAACATCGATACTGTCGTAGACAAGAGGCATAGAAGAGCAATTGGGTATTAGACACATTAACCTACTTATCTAAAGAAATACTTTTTTTAAACCTGAAATCTAGATGAAATTTTAAATTAAATACAAAATTAGATTTTTAAACGCTTTGAAGTTAATAAATAAAAAATTAAATGAAAATAATCAATAAAAAAGTGACGTCACAGTTATCATAAAAAATTTGACAGGTTATAAAAAGTACATTAATTGATTGCCAATTCTACTACCTTTCGCATTCTAATCTCAGTTTCAGTCAAAAATGAATAATTTACCTACATTTTTAAAGATGAGACTGCAACTACATTTTGAACATTTTTCAAAACTAGAATTGACCTTCATAATTTCATTCGATTTTCAAGGCCGCTTTAATAATTTCCCTCCATCGTGTCTCTTCTGAAAACCTACCAAAAAAGAAGTCATCAAAAATCTAATAAAAATCAAACTTTTCACAACTTATTACACAACCCCTTCCACGAATTCCTTTACGAAATAGAGATTTTATTGCCAACATTAATTATTCGCGTCTCAAATAACCAACAGGCTGTTTCTTTAACTGCTGGCAATGATTAAGTGGCTATAAATAAATGTAATTAGACGCTTTCACCGGCATCGTAAAACCTTCAGCCGAAATCGTTTTACGTTGTCTACGACTGTTTTAGTGTGTGTGAAATGTGTATTAAGTCATTTGGAGACGAATACTGTTGCGTGAATACTTATCTCACACTCACACACCCATAATCTATCTTAATTTGTAGTACTTTATACATGTTGCTACTATTATAAATGCGAAATAGATGGATGGTTGTTAAACAATAAGGCCAGGACGGCTGAACGGATCTGGAAGAAATTTGGTAGGAGGCTCACCATGGAACAAGAATAACGAAAACAGAATTTTGGAAATATTTATTCAAACCTGCCTCTTTAGCGTAGTGGTCCTTAGCGCCACTGCTACGCTAGAGATCCTGGGTTCGATTCCCCGATTCGATTTGAAATTTTCAGTCTTAGCTACGAATCCTAACTCCGGTTAAGATTCGTTCCCGGTTAATGGCAATCGGCTCGCCCCGTATTACATCGCCCCTAAACATACTAGCGAACTGTGGGTGTACATTGATACACCTCTGCCCAACCCTTCGGGAAATGCAGGAGTAGTAACATGGGTTAACAGAAATAAACTACGGGTGTACTCTGTAAAAATGTTAATTTAGATGAAGTGAGTTTGAAGTGAGCTGTCAAGGGTTTGACCTCACCTTAAACCCACCTAAACTCACCAAGAGATTGTTAACAGAATAACACTGCAGGAACTCCAGTTAGGAACTTAGCAGAAATTATACTTAATAACATCGACATGCACTTAAACTCTCCGAATGTCTGAACTGAACGACAAGACAAACCACAGCATCTTATGACGCCCACAAAAAATAATCCCCATCATATCCGACCAAGCAGAATAAAACCGGCGTCCACATGACACAGAACTATCAAATAAACATAAAAACACAGCAAAACATGTGACATTTAAAACATAAACGTAAGGAACCCACCACACAGGCAGTACTATAAAAACTTTATCGCATCCATATAAAAAAATGACGCGAACATTTACGACTGTTTGGGAATTTAGATAAAAAGCAACATGTACTCATTTATCATTAGTATAGCGTATGTTTTGGTTGTGCACGGGATTTAAGAACGAAGGGAGATAGGATAATGAGATTGACTTAGTGGATCCAACTAAAATTATAAATGCGAAAGTTTTAGAGGATTGATGGATAAATTCTTCTTCTTAGCGTTTCGATGACAAACTATATTAAAATAAATAAATAAATAATATATACTATTATTATAACTGCCCCGTTGGTCTCGTGGTCGCAAGTGCGACTGCTGTGCAAGGAGTCCCGGGTTCGATTCCCAGTTCGAGCATAAAGTGTTATTAGGTTTTTCTATGAAATTCTCAGTAGCAGCTCGGAGTTTGGATTTGTGCCCAGTTAATGGCAATAGGCTCGCCCCCTATTACATGGGACCTAAATATACCGGCGAACTGTGGGTGTACATTGGTACACCTCTGCCTAACTCTTCGGGGAATACAGGCGTGATGGTATATATAAATTATATTGATGCGGCCCAGAATTTGGCCACTTTGACTGCGTTGTCGGTGGCAGCCATTAAATCTTCCTGCGTGCAGCTGTTAGGGCACGCAGGGCACGATGTAAGATGGGCCATCGTTTGTGCTGTACCGCACAGACAGCTCAAGTCGCTACCATCACTGAATCCCCACCTGAACATATTGTCTTTGCTCCGACCGACATGAGTTCGGAGTCGATTTAAAGACTTCCAGATCGGCCATGGCAATTTATGTCCAGGCGGGGGACTCTCCGCAGGTGTATGATAAATGTTTGTTACTCTTTGACGCTAAAACGGCTAATCTGGATGAAATTTGGCACTGAGATAGACTGTAGTGTAGAATAACACATAGATTACTTTTTGTCTCGGAAAAAATTATTGTTCCAGTGGGATAATATAAGGTGTTACCAAAATATCTGCCACGGATTTAATGGGAAGTAGTATTGTGTTTATAGATTACAATAGTAAAGATAAATTATTGATAATATGTCATATTTTTTTTAATTTGTGAACCGCGTTATGCAGAGTAGAGTCAATGTTTAAATTACTTTATTTTCTCAAATTGAATTAACTATTCTGGGGTATGAAATTTCTTCACTATTGTAATCTTAAAACACAATACTACCTCCCATTAAATCCGTGGCAGATATTTTGGTAACACCTTATATATCAAATTTGACGCGGACGAAATCGCGAGTAGAAGCTTGTATAAGTGTATGGAAGAAACTCAAAAACTTCAATTATTTCAATTATTGATCAAAGTCAAACTCAAATCGTTTATTTCTTTGTGAAAAAGTGCCTTTTAATGGTCTAATCATTAAAAGGTACTTTTGAACGTCATTAAGAAGAAAACCATAAAGATATTGAATCTAGTTGCCCATTCCAAAAGGGATTTCTTTTTACTACACTTACTTTTTTAAATATAAGATGTTAGCAATAATTTTAACATGTACATTAATTCTATGATTATATAAATATGGAGACGATGTAGCTTAAACTTACTCACTTATTGGGAAACTGACTAATCACTAACCTATGTACTATATTTATCTAAGAAATATAAAATAATTATAAATAATACAAAAGACCCAACGGCTATTTAAAAATATATATTCACAGTTATTGACAATTCATTTACTTTTCAAATAATGAAAAATTGAGATTTCTTGTCTTACATCTGACTAATCTTACAATCTAACTAATACTATAAATGCTAAAGTTTAAAGGTTCGATGGATGGATGTTTGTTACTCTTAACACTTAAACGGCTGAACGGACCTGGGTGAAATTTGGCACTAAGATAGATTGTAATAAGGAATAACACATAGGATACTTTTATCCCAGAAAAATGCACGGTTCTAGTAGAACCGCAGTCGAAGTCGCAGCCAGAAGCTAGTACGAAATAAAAAAAATAATGACGAAAGAAAACAGTGACGAATTGAGATATTTTTTCAAATAAATGACCTCTCAGTTTTTATTTGAACAAGACAAATCGTCAGACTTTATAACTTTTCATGTCCGAAACTGAAAGCTTATAGTTTTAATGACTTTCAGAATTTTCAAGTTTAAATAATGGACTGTAGGTACTTATTATCATTTGGCATGTTTAAAATGAAAAATTGTTGGAGGGATTTTGCGCTCCATAGTAGAAGTAATACGATCACTATTTAGTTGTACTTGCGGGCCATACAAAGACATAGGCGTTAACTACGCATTCTTTCTACACAATTAAGCAACATTGAGGAAAAATCATTGCTAGAAAATGACTTTTATTTGTCTATAAAAAATCAATGTTGCGCAATGCATACGTAAAACATTGTGCTCCCGGAGACATAGGGGCACTAAAAGTTTAGTTATAACATTTTCAATTTATTAAAAATCACAAAAAAGTCTTACCTGTTTCCTTCAATATTCTAGCGACCAGGCTGTTCCTAATGATGGGAAAAACGTGTAACTTTCGACTCTGTGTTGAATGTTTTTTTTTGTATATTTTTAGTATTTTCATTGATTAGCCTTTTTACCCAACCAACCACTACCAACCAACCTTAGGACCACTAGGCCAACTGCCTCGTTAGCCTAGTGGTCCTAAGCGCGATTGCTACGCTAGACGTCTTGGGTTCGATTCCCAGGTCGAGCAAAAAGTGTTATTGGGTTTTTCTATGAATTTCTTAGTAGCAGCTCGGAGTTTGGATTTGTGCCCGGTTAATGGCAATAAGCTCGCCCCTATTACATGGGACCTAAAAACATACCGGCGAACTGTGGGTGTACTACATTGGTACACCTCTGCCTAACCCTTCGGGGAATACAGGCGTGATGATATATATTATATTCAATATTCTAGCGACCAGGCTGTTCCTAATGATGGGAAAAACGTGTAACTTTCGACTCTGTGTTGAATGTTTTTTTTGTATTTTCATTAAATAGTCTTTTTATTTAGTGTGCAAATGGTCTGTGTCAATTAAAAACCATCCTTTCTTTCTTTTTATCTCGTTATCAATTGTTACTAAAAAAAAATCTGCTACATTAACTTTTCAATACCCTATTCGCAAAGAAGGAAGCATCTTCGAAAGTTTCAATTTACATAAAAGAGGTCCTATCCTCCTTTCTTCTAAGATCACTGGCAGGTTTTATCGTTCATTCAATCAGTCATTACTCATTGGTGTCACATGGAAAAAAAATATTTATATTCTCAGTTGATTTTTCTCGTTTGAAACGAGACTTTGTTGAGCCATGAAGTAGGCGGCTTGAGATGATAGCGGGTTTGTTGATTTCTATAAATAAGTCATCATCATCATATCAACCAAAATAGTCCACCGCTGGACATATCTGCCCTGATAACAAAGAATGCAGTAATCGACATTTTTGTGATTTTCACTTTTTTCCAGAAATGACATCCCAGGAGGTTCATGCACATGAAAAAAAATTATTTTCATAAAAAAATTCACTCGAAGTATGTTTTTTATGATATGATTTTCGCCGTACTTGCATGAAAACTGCTTCAATGATAAGAAAAAACGCAGTATTAAGCATGACCTAAGAAAGAATGCAGTACTTGCAAGAATAAACTAAAACAGAATGCAGTAATATCCACTACTTTATTGTTTTGTTTTACATCCAGTAGGCAAATTGCTAAATCAAAACGCAGTACTCCACATTACTGTATTTAAGTGTAGTAAAGACTTGCGAAGTCGTAGCCGTAGTCGTAGCAGTGCGATCCATTGCCGCGTTTTGTCTTAGTAAATCAGTTCGGCGACGTCATTCGGTGGAGTAATACGAATACGAATTTGCAAAAACATGTTTTTTTTTACTTCACCCTAATGCTGCATATTATAAGAACATAAAGTAGGTTTTTAACATCCGTATAGTTTACTCAATACTTTATTTGCATTCCACGATGTAAAAACTTAGGTCGTAACTAAGAAACTAAAAAAACCTTAACCTTAAAATGCACCTATATAAATCGTTGAGAAGACACAGTACACTTCAACTTAGTTCCGAGCATATAATAATGGCAATAATTACTAAAAAAGAATGCAGTAATCAACTTGTGCTAAGACATAATGCAGTAATACGCGCAAGTGCTGCATTTAGTTTTAGTATCCTGTGACTCGGAAACGACCTGATGATAAACCGAAACGCAGTAATACGTATTATAATTGCATATATTAGTAAATTAAATAAAAGAAAATTATCTTGTAAAAGCTTGATTTTTTTCCGATTTTTTAGATATATAATATGGCCAATAAAATACGAACAACTGGCTCAGATCATATGAAATATGTTTTTTGCGTTTATCTCGGAACCGCCATTTTGCGATTACTGCATTCTTAGTTATGACGGCAGATATGCCTACCCTAAAAATAGCCTCAATGGCCGATCTTGTGCTGCCCACATCCCGCCAAAGGGCGCGAGAAATCCGCGCCCTTCACTAGGTCGTCCGTCCCACTGCGTCGTTGCCACTTGGAAGCCTTACGACCCAAATATGTCTAACAAACTCAATATGCCTTACATTACTATCCAGCACTTACTGTTCAACATCAACCAAAAATTATACTTCGCTTAGATTTAAAAATAAAAGCTTTTAAAAAGAGTTAGCGTTTATCTTACCTGCTTAGCCTTTTCCCGACTTTGTTGGGGTCGGCTTCCAGTCTAACTGGTTGCATCTGAATACCACTGTTTTACATGAAGAAAAAAAACTGCTTGACTGTTTTGTGTTATATAAAAAATAGCGCTATATATCCAAAATCAATGCGACAAAATCAATCAAATTGATACGGCAAGACGATATTTAATGATATTTTAGTATGTAAGGCTAGGTTTCTTAGCTTCCAATGATCTCGGAGCCCCACACTATGACACAAAGCTCCTCTTAATGAAGAAATGTTTGCATAGTTCACGACGACGCGTCTTCATCGAACAGAATTAAAATTAGATGAAAGCTGAAGATTAGGACCCCAAGATTCAATTTCGTAAAGAAATCGGCACGTAATACGGTTTTATTTATAGAAAGACTAGCTGTGGTTGTGGTGGATCAAAATGAAATATATACGTCACGCGTTTTTCTCGTGGGGGTATGCAGAAACACAGAATGCCACCTGCTACGATCTTTACATACTCCTTTCGCCTCGTTCACGTTCATACATCTGGTCATACAATCACGCCGGTTACAAGTACTGCACATCCGACCTTTCTGAAGAACCTCACTGATAAGGTCAGGGTAGGTCTTTCTAGGGTCTTTCCTAAGGTCAAAATGTAACCTAAGTAAATAACTATTGAATACTATGTCTATTTCACATATTGCACTTTCTAAGTTTATCTTGGTCATCATAGACATCGGTGACGGCATACAAACCTCAGCGCTTTCAAGAAATCTCTGATTGCAGTTATTTTTAGCTCTAAAATCGATGAAGTGGTTTCTCAGAATGTATTTACTTACACGCTTCTTCCTGCGACTTCGTTCACTTGGAGGGAAAGTAAAGGTTTCATAAAACACTATTAATGAAAGATTTTTTTAATTGGATCAGTACTTTCAAAGATTAACTCTTACAAACACGTAACAATTTAATTATTTATGATATATTATTACCATTTCATTTAAACTCTTAGGGATAGGTATATTTAGGGTATGTGGGGTCGTTATACCGTACTGCCCACACGATAAAGACCATTTCATGGACAATACGGTCCTTGCAATGGCTGAGCGATTGTATTCTACGTAGCGAGTCACGAGTTCGATTACAGCACTTAATAATAATTTATATAGCCGTTGTTCCGAGTCTGGCTAATTTTACACGACTGCCCCAAAAAAAGAGTGTTATATGTGAGTTTATGCTTGTAAATGCACCCACGATACATGAGAAATTCAAGTGTGGGGCAACGTATTTTACTTTAAAAAAAAAGTATCTATACATAAATATAATAAAATCGGAAATGATTTCTGTATAAATTTTTGAAAAAAAGTAATTGCAACAAGGTCGTGGAATTATTCTAATGCCGAAAATACAGTTTATTGATTTTTTATCAGTACACAATAATTTCAGATCCGTATTTTTTTTATACTGAGTTATTTCAATTAATCAATCGATAAAGGGTTCACCACACTAGTCACTAAAGAGGCACGTTCAAATGCATTGTATGACTAACTCCAAAGTGATATCGATCGTCTAGCGTCTTCGGTGCTTATGCGATAACGTATTGGTCTGGCAACTTAACGTCATACCACATGGGAATAACGGTGCTATATCGCTTACGATACGGTTTAAATTGCTATAGTTTAATTTAATGACTAGAGGTTGTGGTAAATTGCACTTGAAGACTTTGAGGTTTAATCTATACTAACACTATTGTCACCCGCGTTCAGTTATGTCTTTGATTTATTTTATGTATTTATTAAAACAAACATACATACCATCGCGCCTGTATTCCCTAAAGGGTTAGGTAGAGGTGTACCAATGTACACCCACAGTTCGTCGGTATGTTTAGGTTCCATGTAATAGGGGGCGAGCCTAATGCCATTAACCGGACACAAATCCTAACCTATCCTATTATATTTATATATCATCATCATCTCCCTGCCCTTATCCCAAGTTACTTGGGGTCGGCGCAACACGTTTTCTTCTTCCATGCCGTCCATTTTATCATAAATAAAACGAAAAAAGAAACCGAAAAAAAAAACAAAAAAAACCTAAATATACCGGCGAACTGTGGGTGTACAGTCGGTTGTCAGCATTATCTGACCCACCCTAAACACAATCGAAATTGGACCTTCTGCCTATGATAATAAGGTTTAATTTCAATTTATATGAGGTCATCAGTCAAGTGCTCGAGAACTGAGAAGGAATAAATACAATAAAAATACACACACGCAAATTTGATCTTTATCACGTTAGCATTGGGTTAAATCTTATAACAACTTGTTATAATATAATAAGTGTAATAGCTTATTTTAATGAGTTCGGTCAAGTAACTCTGGTCTCGTGGTCTGTGTGTAAGACTGAGAGTGACAAGTTGCGAGATCAAATCCCGCGACGAAGATATTGTTTTGCTTTCAATTTAGAATTTATTCTAAAAGTATTTCTTGTATTATTGTAAAGAACTTTAAACGGATAATCTTCAAATATAAAGTTTCTAAAATGGTAATATTTTGGCATAACTTGTATTAAGTGGGTAGTTGAAAAATAAATATTTGTATTCATTGTAAAACTGGTATTCAAATGCTACTAACTAAGGGTATGCAGTGACAACGCGCAAACATATTTTTCCTTGCCTTACTAAATTGCAAAAACAACTTCTCTTTACAATTTATTTTTGTCTATTTTATAGGTAGTTTTTTTATTATCATGTCTTAATGGAGTGATTAAATAATAATGAAGGGATAAAATACAAAATAATCTATTTGCACTAGGATAAGGTTGGCTGCTTGTGCTGTGCAAGAATAAACTTTATTAAAGTATATATATGGTTTAAATTCTTTAGTCTTGTGGTCACTAATCGTTGTTTACGTTCGAAATCAAGTTTAACCTAAATATAGCTTCTGCTCAGGTGTTTCTTTTTTAATTATTTTATTATACTTTTTTTACAGTTCTTTAATGGACAACGCATAGAAATAAAACTAAACAATTGCAAATTTAAAATGTTTATTATTTCATTAAAACACTTAGGTAAATAAAGTAAGTAAATGCTCACATATTTCCAAATTAATATACAATATATTATGAGGATGCCATAATCAAATCTACCCATTTATAAACATTAAAAAAGGCATGTTTTCTTGAAAGTTTATTATCGAGAAAATTTATTTTATCTGTGAAATGCTTTAAAGATTTATAGCTGCCTATTATACGTAGTGAATAAACATGTCATTTAAATAGAAAAAAAACTATTTATGACAATAACATCACCACGTAATTGGCAACATTTTAATGGTTTAACAATCTATCCATTGAGCATTTACTTACATGGTGTGTTTAAAAATATCCTAGATTAATTAGTAGCGGAGTGATGGCGCACCGTTCCTTGTTACGTTCATCTTTGTTCGATTTAAATGTTTTTTTTTTTCATCAGTGAAGATCACAACATTTTCTTCTCAATTAAAATTTAAATATTCCTGGGCAAAACGGACCCCTCTTCACCAGGTGTCAAAGCTATTTTCTGTGCCGGTTTATAATTCCTTATTCCAGCAGCGTGTAAATGCCTTCTCACTGTTTCCACTGAAATATGGTGTTTTATTGCGGTTACACTAATGGGCAATCGCATTCGGGACTATACTTGATGTTTTTTGCCCCTGGACGAATCCGCTGAATATTTACTTTGTCTCCATAACGTCTTAGCTACAGTCGTATCGTATTTCTCTAGAACAAAAAAAAATCTTTTTTGGAACCGTTTATGTAACTTGTAAGGAGTGAATGTAATAGTAAAATAGCCAACTACGCGTTCATTAATCACAATCAATTAAATAAAATAGGTATAAAAAAAAAACACTTACTGCTATCTTAAGACGACGACCAATCTCTCTAATTCCAACATTCTGCTCATGTAAAAATATGATTTTATGTTTGGTATAGTCATTAAGCTGCGACATGATGCTTTTTTACACCAAATTGCTTAAAAATACTTAACGAGTTATGCGAAACGATTTACAAATGTGTGTGCACAGTCAATGCTAATAGGCGTAGTGTAACTTTTGTCACTTAAGTAGACGAATTTATTATCTACCTCACGAAGCAAATATATGTGAACTTAAACTTTTTTAATTTACCCACCTGTTTACAAGATAAGTTATTAGGCGTAAATCATATTGGCCGTTCTTTAATAATGCAAACAATTTTGTAGAAATGAAATCAAATTAAAAAAGAAACTGATAACAGGTGGACTGTGTTTTCGAACCCACATGTTGTTCCTCGCCAATCCAACATCAAACCGCCAAGCCACAAGAACTTGTTAAGACTCCACGAAATTCAAGATTGGGTTCTAATTATGTAAGGTGACTTAAAAGGTTTTTAACTTTAATGTCAACGAGATAATGATTAAAATAGCTTAACAAAATGATATAATGCCGGTGGCTCCGACAACGTTGGGTGGGTTTATGCGTGTCTGTATTCATCGATAAATTGAAATTAAACCTTATTATCATAGGCAGAGGGTCCAATTTTGGTTGTGTTTAGGGTGGGTCAGATAATGTTGACAACAGACTGTACATTGGTGCACCTCTGCCTAACCCTTCTGGGAATACAGGCGTGATGGTTTTTTTTTATTATAAATATTTATTATATTTATAATAAAATATATATAAATATAATAAATCCTAACTCCGAGCTGCTAGCTGTATTTACGGGGTCGGCAACGCATGAGTAATGCCTCTGGTGTTGCAAGTGTCTATAGGTAGCGGTGACTGCTTAACATCAGGCGGGCCGTTAGCTTGTTTGCCACCTTCAGTGGTATAAAAAAAAAGTAAAGACTTTTTTAAAAAAACGTAAAATATATTCTAAAACTTCATGAATCATGACACACAACAAACTACACTCAATCAAAGGAAACAAAAGAAGCAAAAAAATAATAATCATAAACCCCGACCACACTATCGAACGCGCTCAACTGTTCACGTAACAGAAAAATGTCATTTGTAACGTTAGTTGAATACGTTCCACACAAAATCGTGTTCAATGGACGCGTGACATATCACCTGAACGAAAGCAAGATTGATGAGTAGCGCGCGACCGATAAACGCTGACGTGGCCACACCTTTATTACTAAAGGTGTTCGCGGTTCCAACACGCTGTATAGGCGTAGGGTGTGTGTGGGTTTTGGGCAATAAATTGGGACAATATTGGTATTTTTTAGTATGAAATTTTGTTGCTTTTGAAGAAGTGTGATGGGTGGTCAGAAATGTCCTAATTAGTGCCGTTTGATGTGATTTGTTGTCGCCCTATTACAGAGCGAATAGATCTTTTCCTGTTCGCTTGCTTATAGCGTTACTTAATGCAATCCTTTTTTATGTGTTTGTTAGTATTTTCTTAAGTATATTTTTATCTCTTAAACTTAAGAAGTCCGTAAGCTGCCATAAAAGACAATATTCCATGTCTGTTTGTTCGTTGTACTCAATTTATTTTCCTGAAATTTTCCTTTATTAACCACGCTAGCAGAGAGGTGAGAGGAGCTCATTTGTACCAATATAATAAACACAAACGAAACTGTCTGTCTGTTACGTTTTCACAAGTAACAGCAACCAAAAAAGTATTGGTGCTGAGTATGCTTAAGCCAAGAAAGGACATCAGCTTCGCGATCTTTCCAAGTCACTGGCAAAAGTCAATAAATATAACAGAAAGAGGACTATTCCCACAAAACTCGATCGCATATCCCCCCCACAGCGGGCCTTCAGACAACTTCATCTAGTGTCATTAGGGCGTTATTCTAGATAGTGTTAGTCAAGAATAGGTCGTTAGCGAACCTCATTTATAATGGAGTTTGTCGAGAAGTTTCAGCAAAAAATGCTTGCTATTATATACATACATTATATACTTACTTAGTTAAAGGTTTTCGAGTATTATGGGATCACGAGAAGAAGAATTAGGTTTAGTTTTCATTAGGAATCGGCATTTAAGGTTAATTAGAGGTATTCAAATGGTATTGAATAAATTATCGACTGCTACGCTTGAGGTCTTGGGTTAGATTCCCAGGTCGAGCAAAAAGTGTTATTGGGTTTTTCTATGAATTTCTCAGTAGCAGCTCGGAGTTTGGATTTGTGCGCGGTTAATGGCAATAGGCTTGACTCCTAAGTCCTATTACATGGGACCTAAAAAAACATACCGGCGAACTGTGGATATACATTGGCACACCTCTGTCTAACTCTTTGGGGAATACAGTTTTGATGGTATGTATGAATCAATTATTTATCTTTTAGATATTTTCTTTCTTACTTTCTTGGGTTTTTTTCTTCATCTGAAATTTAGATTGATTTTAATTCTCGGATTTTGTCACAAAGCAAATTTATCAGCATTCGAAATATAGGTTTTTCTGAGAACTGGATTTCTAATAATACATTATGTACTTACTTCGGTATATATTTTCGTTTGCTACTAACAAAAAGGTACTCAGCCTATATTAATAAATAATCGAGTTTCTTGAGAAAATACGTATTGTAAATGTAGTTTTTTATATTTCAGTATTCTCGAATTTTGACGTGAAATACAATTTTTATATGTACCTACCTGAATTTAATACAATTTCGCTTCTGTATTCACTAGGGCAATGAGATGTATTGTAACAAGTCTACTTTTTTATTTATAAATTCCCGTGAGTCCCTCAAAATGGCCTAAATTTCGAGCTTGTTGCCAGCCACCAGGCACCACTGACGCGTGCACTCCGCACTCTCAACCTCATAGCTAGTGACACGGACCTATTCTGTTGTCCTCTGAGTGAGTTCACAAAGCATGCATTATTTGCAATAAGTTACAAGGTTAAATTATAAGTTGTAGTATCTATTTTTAAGATAAGGTTAATGATGTACACTATCGCAATGGAGTAGTCTGTAATGATAGATGTAAGTTGGAAATAAATAAATAAATTCGGGCTCTGGATTGCACCATACGTTTAAAAAAGCATAATTATACATACTAGCGGACTGCCCGCGACTTCGTCCGTGCGGCTTATTTCAACTACGTTAAGTTACGTTTTTAGTTACTGCTCCGCTCTCGTGGATTATAGCGTGATGTTATATACCCTATGTTACTCAGGAATAATGTAGCTATCAATTTGTGAAAAAATGCTTAAAATCGGTCCAGTAGTTTCGAAGCCTATTCGTTACAAACAAACAAACAAAGCTTACCTCTTTGTAATCCTACTACTATTATAAAGGCGAAAGTTTGTAAGTATGGATGTATGGATGTTTGTTACTCTTTCACGCTTAAACGGCTGAATGGATCTGGATGAAATTTGGCACAAAGATAGATTATAGTCTGGAATAACACATAGGCTACTTTTTATCCCGGGAAAATGTACGGTACCCGTAGGATAACACATCAACTGTGACGCGGACGAAGTCGCGGGCAGAAGCTAGTATTAGTATAGATGTGAATTTTAATATCTAGGTTTACGGATTAGCTCAAATCTTTAATTAAATGCAATGTGATTACAGTATATACCTTTGTATATCTTTGCGTCCGCAGAAAAACCGACATCCGATGAATTGAAGTAAACGGTGCCGTTCAAATACAGAATTTAATTTACATATCTCGATACATTATACAGTGTAAGCGACTTTACGCAACTTTAAATTTTCTCCTTGAACAGTTCATCATAGTCCAGTATCAATCAAAAAGACACAGTTTAAAAAAATACGTAAAACTTAACGCAAATTTAAAGCAGTTGTCCCATTTCGAATATAACAAAACGTCTCTAAAACGCGATTTTGACAAAATACTGCACTATATTGCCCTACTTTTGAGGTCGACATAATCATGTATGACACACTACCCACAAAGATATCCTCTTACACTGCCACAGAAAAATCACCTTTATTACTATTGACAAAGAGTCCTTTAAATCTACATGTCATAAGTTGGGAGCCCAGTAGACTGGAAAGCAAGTGGCTTCATAAATATGAATCAGACATTATTAATATCTTATGCAGATTTTTTCCTTAATCGTAAAAATGACAGTAATAGGGAAAAGTTTTCTCGATTGGCAAAATAATATAAATGTCCCTTAATGTAGCTAAATTATTTATTACATACTAGCTTTTACCCGCGATTTTGTCTGTTTGAAAGAAGTCATATAACTCCCTAAATTCGCAAAATCTGAATCTGATGCCTCCAACCTGTAAATTTCAGCTTCATACGTCAAGTAGGTATGGAGTTTTCTTTAAAAATATTAATAAACATCGACACATCTATTCTCAGTCAATTAAAGTCAAACCATTAATTTAGGGCATTGAAAGGCCCTTTTGAACGTCATATACAAGAAAAAAAACATCTGAATCTAGTTGGCCTCTAGTCGCAGTAGTTGGTACTCTAATCTAGAAGGACTGCCAGGGTGTGTGGGCTCACAGTATGACATTATTCCTCACAACATATTCATTTTGCCTGAATACCAATGTTTTACACAGAGCGACTCCTATCTGACCTCCACAACCCTAACTGGGTTGTGGAGGTCAGATAGGCAGTCGCTCTGTGTAACACGATACCTCTTAGTAAGACTGGTTGTCACACTTCCCGGCTACTGACTATCCGTCTATGAAGCACATACCCTATGACTTCCACAGCCACTTAAAACCATAAATCCAGTCTCTCGTTACGTTTCACGAGACATACACCACATTTCGACAAATTCCTAGCGTAGACGAACGCAAAATCAATGTCTAAATGAAATTCCCTTCAGCTCAGTACTCTGAGCTAACGACCTAGCAAAATCTAGAATATTCCAGATATCTACGGTATGTTAAATCTAACTTATAAGACAAGAGCTTTGATTTATATTCTACTTACGTACCATCACGCCTGTATTCTCCAAAGAATTAGGCAGGCTGGTAAGTTTAGGTCCATGTAATGGGGGTGAGCTTATTTCCAATAACCGGGCACAAATCCTAACTCCGAGCTGCTATGGAGGATTACATAGAAAAACCCAATAACACTTTGCTCGACCTGGAAATCGAACCCAAGACCTCTAGCGTAGCAGTCGCGCTTAGGAACATTTGGGCAACGAGGCAGTAACATTCTACTTATTTTTTAATTGATGGTCAAAAGTCAGAGTCAAATCATTTATTTTAATCAGAAGGCACTTTTGACCGTCAATTATACGACAAAAAAATTATAATATTGAATCTAGTTGCCCATTCCAAATGGTTGATTCGTATGAAGAAGAATGGGCAGGAAACTCCATACATACAATTTTTTTTTAATGTTTATAAAATGGAGTGGCAATGCCAGACTTATAACGGGAGAAAAGGTTATGGTTATTTACCAATTCATGATTCTAGACCCCACAGTGAATAAATTGTATGCCGGTTATTATGAAAAAATAGCTGTCTTAAACATTTTGACCATGTAATTGGTGCACTTTCGTATGAACTACTAATTTTCATTTAATAATCGACAAACAATTTCGGATTAATATAATTACGGCAAGTTTCATCACGATTTTTTACTTCACCGATGTCAGTAAAATACATTAGAAAAGGCAAAATCATATGGCTATGCTATGCTAATGACAACTTTACTTAAAAAAAATGGTTGAATTCTAGTTTGTAATTTTAAGCCGAAATTTTAAAACATACGTGTGAAATGAGACGGGGACGGGATAATCCTATAACCATTATGCGAGCAGCCGGGCACAAATCCATACGCTAGGCTGTTACTGCGAATTTGCTAATGGAAAACCAAATAACGTTTTGCGTTTTACGTTTTACGTTTTCCCGAAGCGGCAATCAAACCCAGGTTGTTGGAATTTTAAAACTACACACAAACCCTTTTATTTCAGTAGTTTATTTCGATGTGGTTTATTTTCTATACTATAATATTTTATTTATATTATTATAATACCACTTCTATATCACGCGATGCCACCAGCGTTCATTTACATCTTTGGTTACTGCCCCGCTTTCTTTGGTCGTAGTGTGATGTTTTATACGCATAAACCTTCCTCTTGAATCACTCTATCTATTGCTGAAAACTGCATTAAAATTCGCTGCGGAGTGTAAAAGATCTAAGAGTACAGCGGGAGCGACTTTGTTTTATACTATGCAAAGATAGAGATAGATAGATTTAATTTAATATTATTATAGTTTGTTTGAACACGCTATTCATAAGAAGTTCTACTCCGATTGGAAAAAAAACCCTTTGCGTTATATGTATATCCAGTTTGCCGAGGAACTGTATAGGGATAGGCTATATAACTTTACGCCATGACACAGGAGCGGAACAGTGACCAAAGACATAACTCAACACGGATGCAACCGCTGGATTTAGCTAGTAACAAAAATAAAGTCACCATTTTTGTCACACAACATTCAAAATGAAAATGCAGGACATCAAATTTCATATACCAAAGCACTCAGAAACCATTTCCAACGATTATTTCAGAAAAATGTTCACTGACAAAGTTGGGTATGATTGCTTGCTACTGAATGGCGAAAGGTTAACATTGCGTGAACTAGGAAATCTATTAACAATTATCATCATTTACAAATAATGTATGAACAATTATAACTGGTGGAGGGACTTTTATCATGGATTTGTACAGGATTTTTTTTTGTGGGTTCTTTTAAAGAAATCAACTGCTCCATACAAAATTAGATGCACAGGCATCTACCCGATAATCTCAGTGACTGATTTGACAACTTTATGCCCAACTTAAAAATATGTAGTGTGTTTTATGTATATGTGCCGAAAGCCACCAGAGGTACCTCGTTGGCCTAATGGTTCTAAGCACGACTGTTACGCTAGAGATCTTGGGTTCGATTCCCAGGTCAATCAAAAAGTGTTTTTGGGTTTTTCTATGAAATTCTTAGTAGCAGCTCGGAGTATGGATTTGTTAATGGCAATAGGCTCACTACCTATTAAATGTGACCTAAAAGCATACCGGCGAACTGTGGGTGTACATTGGTACACCTCTGCCTAACCCTTCGGGGAATACAGGCGTGATGGTATGTATGGAATGTGCCGCAAGCACATTATTTTATGTTTGATGTATTAATCTATCAATTTAATTTCTCTGAGATAAAAAAAAATGCACTTTAGAAATATATAAAGAATCCATGATAAAACTTTTAGTGAAAATATCCTTTCCACCTCATATTAACATCATTCAACACTCAACTGCATATTGCAATACAAATAAACATTTAACACATTAAT
Organism: Caradrina clavipalpis; assembly: GCA_932526535.1. Taxonomy (NCBI): domain Eukaryota; kingdom Metazoa; phylum Arthropoda; class Insecta; order Lepidoptera; family Noctuidae; genus Caradrina; species Caradrina clavipalpis. Next base: position 2,962,724 of record OW052101.1, read on the forward strand.
TACGTTAGACAATCAAAATTAATTATTGCTAGACACACTGCAAATAGCTCGATATTGCCCAGACCGTAATCTGTGCCCGTAGTAGACAGATTCGGGTTTGAACGAAGTAAATTGTTCTCAGAGGGTACCCATGTTCAAAATGTAGTTAGGATATCCTAAAAGTTTAGGTACAGTCTGTTGTCAACATTATCTGACCCACCCTAAACACAACCAAAATTGGACCCTCTGCCTATGATAATAAGGTTTAATTTCAATTTATCGATGAATACAGACACGCATAAACCCACCCAACGTTGTCGGAGCCACCGGCATTATAATTATCATTTTGTTAAGCTATTTTAATCATTATCTCGTTGACATTAAAGTTAAAAACCTTTTAAGTCACCTTACATAATTAGAACCCAATCTTGAATTTCGTGGAGTCTTAACAAGTTCTTGTGGCTTGGCGGTTTGATGTTGGATTGGCGAGGAACAACATGTGGGTTCGAAAACACAGTCCACCTGTTATCAGTTTCTTTTTTAATTTGATTTCATTTCTACAAAATTGTTTGCATTATTAAAGAACGGCCAATATGATTTACGCCTAATAACTTATCTTGTAAACAGGTGGGTAAATTAAAAAAGTTTAAGTTCACATATATTTGCTTCGTGAGGTAGATAATAAATTCGTCTACTTAAGTGACAAAAGTTACACTACGCCTATTAGCATTGACTGTGCACACACATTTGTAAATCGTTTCGCATAACTCGTTAAGTATTTTTAAGCAATTTGGTGTAAAAAAGCATCATGTCGCAGCTTAATGACTATACCAAACATAAAATCATATTTTTACATGAGCAGAATGTTGGAATTAGAGAGATTGGTCGTCGTCTTAAGATAGCAGTAAGTGTTTTTTTTTTATACCTATTTTATTTAATTGATTGTGATTAATGAACGCGTAGTTGGCTATTTTACTATTACATTCACTCCTTACAAGTTACATAAACGGTTCCAAAAAAGATTTTTTTTTGTTCTAGAGAAATACGATACGACTGTAGCTAAGACGTTATGGAGACAAAGTAAATATTCAGCGGATTCGTCCAGGGGCAAAAAACATCAAGTATAGTCCCGAATGCGATTGCCCATTAGTGTAACCGCAATAAAACACCATATTTCAGTGGAAACAGTGAGAAGGCATTTACACGCTGCTGGAATAAGGAATTATAAACCGGCACAGAAAATAGCATTGACACCTGCTGAAGAGGGGTCCGTTTTGCCCAGGAATATTTAAATTTTAATTGAGAAGAAAATGTTGTGATCTTCACTGATGAAAAAAAAAACATTTAAATCGAACAAAGATGAACGTAACAAGGAACGGTGCGCCATCACTCCGCTACTAATTAATCTAGGATATTTTTAAACACACCATGTAAGTAAATGCTCAATGGATAGATTGTTAAACCATTAAAATGTTGCCAATTACGTGGTGATGTTATTGTCATAAATAGTTTTTTTTCTATTTAAATGACATGTTTATTCACTACGTATAATAGGCAGCTATAAATCTTTAAAGCATTTCACAGATAAAATAAATTTTCTCGATAACAAACTTTCAAGAAAACATGCCTTTTTTAATGTTTATAAATGGTTAGATTTGATTATGGCATCCTCATAATATATTGTATATTAATTTGGAAATATGTGAGCATTTACTTACTTTATTTACCTAAGTGTTTTAATGAAATAATAAACATTTTAAATTTGCAATTGTTTAGTTTTATTTCTATGCGTTGTCCATTAAAGAACTGTAAAAAAAGTATAATAAAATAATTAAAAAAGAAACACCTGAGCAGAAGCTATATTTAGGTTAAACTTGATTTCGAACGTAAACAACGATTAGTGACCACAAGACTAAAGAATTTAAACCATATATATACTTTAATAAAGTTTATTCTTGCACAGCACAAGCAGCCAACCTTATCCTAGTGCAAATAGATTATTTTGTATTTTATCCCTTCATTATTATTTAATCACTCCATTAAGACATGATAATAAAAAAACTACCTATAAAATAGACAAAAATAAATTGTAAAGAGAAGTTGTTTTTGCAATTTAGTAAGGCAAGGAAAAATATGTTTGCGCGTTGTCACTGCATACCCTTAGTTAGTAGCATTTGAATACCAGTTTAAAGCCGGCTTTTCACTGCGAGATGTAATATATATTACATCCTGGAATATATATTACATCCCGCAGTTGCTGTTCACACTGAAAGATATATATTTGGTTCAAACAGTTCTACAGTCTGCACCGTTCCGTTCAAAGTGAGGGCGAGGCAGGGGGGGTGCGTTGTCCGGGACGTGAGGTAAAATATATATCTCCTCTTTATCGCCCATTCGGTCGAAAAAATATTTATAGTTTGGGATATAATATATATTACAGCTTAGTGTAAAGAGGTTTCTTAAATAGTATGGTGAGCGATATTAAATTATATCTCGTGATGTAATATATATTACATTACATCCCGCAGTGAAAAGCCGGCTTTACAATGAATACAAATATTTTATTTTTCAACTACCCTCTTAATACAAGTTATGCCAAAATATTACCATTTTAGAAACTTTATATTTGAAGATTATCCGTCTATAGTTCTTTACAATAATACAAGAAATACTTTTAGAATAAATTCTAAATTGAAAGCAAAACAATATCTTCGTCGCGGGATTTGATCTCGCAACTTGTCACTCTCAGTCTTACACACAGACCACGAGACCAGAGTTACTTGACCGAACTCATTAAAATAAGCTATTACACTTATTATATTATAACAAGTTGTTATAAGATTTAACCCAATGCTTACGTGATAAAGATCAAATTTGCGTGTGTGTATTTTTATTGTAAGTATTTATTCCTTCTCAGTTCTCGAGCACTTGACTGATAACCTTATATAAATTGAAATTAAACCTTATTATCATAGTCAGAAGGTCCAATTTCGATTGTGTTTAGGGTGGGTCAGATAATGCTGACAACCGACTGTACTAGGTCTCAAAGTATCGTTAGTACTTTTTCGGATTTAGTGCTGAGAAATATTAAAAGGGTTTTAACGTGTTACTCTGAGGATGACAAAGTAAAACAGATACCTACGTGTTAAATAAATTTCTTTGAAAGGTTTTTTTTAAGACTAGTTTTTGCCTGCGACGTCGTCTGTGAGAACTTTCTTATGGACCCTTTTTTAAATAAAATGTAGCTTCATAGCTGCAGCAGCTTTCTATTGGCAAACCAATTTTCAGAATCAGTCGAGTAGTTTCAGAGATTATCGCGTGGAAATAAAAAGAGCCAATCTTTCAGCTTTATAACATTAATTTGATGTTTCAGCAAAACGGTGGTCTTTTTTAATGATATTGTAAAATTAGAGTAATATAAACATAACAGTATGCCATTAAAACATTGACTCTGAAAATAAATAACTGAGCAAATATGTTTTTTTTTTTTTTTTCTATATAATTTCCACTCTTTAATTTTTCAAATCAAACCACAAAAACCACACCTTACCACGCCCTTACTAAAGTCCAAATTACAAATGTTTACGTTTAGTCAAATAAAAACAAATGGTACAACATACACGTTGCTTTTACACCTCGAATTTATGTTATTACATCGTAGACTTTCACTTATCTCTAGAGGGGGGAAAACCGTAAAAAATCTCCATGTTAACCCATAAACAATCTTATGTACTCTTTTCATTATGGCTGTAAGAAACCACAGAGTCTGAGAAACCTATACGGGATTTTTAAAGCCGACAAATAACGATAAGGTTCATTTTCTGTAATATGGTAGATGGTAATGGTACGTGTATGTACTGGAGCAGTTGTTATCAACCTTTTTCTGACCAGAAATTTGTTTAAAATCTAGCAAAATGTAAGGTTTGTTTATCTATCTTGATGCTTCTGTTGTTGCAGGTTTCCATAGGCTAAGGTAAGTGCTCAACATCAAGCAGGACGAATGCCCGTTTGCCTGTTTCTTTTTTTTACAGTGGTATAAAAAATAACTCAAAATAAAGTTCAATTAAAACTAACAAAATTACAAGTAGCATTGACATGATTTGTCTAATCTTAGGAAGTGAATACAATATTTCGCGGACCAAAGGTTGAGAGCCTCTGGCCTGAAGCTTCACTTACGTTATATTATGGCTTATCATAAAGGTAATGTTACTTTAACAAGAAAATAAACTGTTGCGTTGTTATTTTTTATTAAAATCGGAAAATAAAACTGTTCAGTAACGCATTAGGATTTTTACTTGAATAAATATACACATAACACACACATATTTTTACACATTTAACATATTTAACTGCCTCGTTAACCTAGTGGTCCCAAGCGTGATTGTCTTGAGTTCGATTACCAGGTCGAGCAAAGTGTCATTAGTTTTTTCCATAAAATTCTCAGTAGCAGCTCGGAGTTAGGATTTGTGCTCGGTTAATGGCAATAGGCTCGCCTCTTATTACATGGGACCTAAACATACCGGTGAACTGTGGTTGTGCATTGTCACACCTCTGCCTAACCCTTCGCTGAATACAGGCGTGATGGTAAACGTACATTTCTAGATATTTTTTTAATGAACACTCGCAATGTAACGAAAGTTTATTAACCGTTGTTACAATGGTTCCTTTTAATTAGGTTAACGTAAGAGGAATAAAAAATCTGTTACATTTAGCGGTCCGCGTTTCTAGTAAAAACAGTCGTCCCTAAACTAGGCGGTGCCTGTATCTTGGGGACTAATGAATTTTCATTACTACATTCTCGTTAAAAATAAACGGAAACAGAATCAAACCAGTAGTTTCGGAGATTAGAGTGTACAGACAAACAAACTCTTCAGCTTTATACAGGGTGCTTTGAAATTGCTCGTATTCCTCTCGGGAGAAGAAACTATGACTAATTTAGAATGATTTAACCCCTATCACTTGGGGGTCGAAAATCCTCCATTTTCGAGAAAATCTACTTTGTTTTTATTTTTAGAAAAATCTGAATTTTGATAATTAAAAATTAATAAAAAAAAACTTCATCACTTATCAGATTTCCTTTTTAATTTATTGCAAGTTTTAACATACAACATTAAATCTAACAGTAAATTATACAGTTTTCAGCTTTAGAGAGGTTGGTCAATTAGTAAGCTATCAGATCATAGAAAATTTTTGGCTAAAAAGTGTTTTTTTATTTTTTATTAAATGTTAATTACCAAAATTCGGATTTTTCTAAAAATAAAAACAAAGTAGATTTTCTCGAAAATGGCGGATTTTCGACCCCCTAAGTGATAGGGGTTAAATCATTCTAAATTAGTCATAGTTTCTTCTCCCGAGAGGAATACGAGCAATTTCAGATCACCCTGTATATAGCCCGTAGCTTTGTCCGCTAGAAAGACTAGTGTTTACAATTACAAAGTTTATGGCATCTGCAGCTCTGTAGCTTAAGCGAAACAAATCTTGTACTTAAACCTTTTTTAATACTTCCAGAGTACTCTTACAAACAAAAAATATATAAAACAAACCAACTTAACGTCTTCATAATATTAATATTGATAAATGTAAATAATAAACGAAACACACGTAATTAACACAATCGATTTGCACACAAGCAAAATATAATAACGCGCGGCATTACACACAATTTTAAACTTTATTTCTATCGCATTTTAGCTGTATTTGTGCTGACCATAAATAAAAAAAAATAAAAAATATATATATCTTTATTTCAGACCCAAAGTGTCCATAACGTTGTTAGTGAGTTAGTAACATAATGTACTTAATATACTATGTTAGTGTTGTTAGTACTAATTATATAATCCTATAGCTAATTCCACCCAGTGTCGTTGGATGTGGCAATCTGGCCTACCCGCTATCATTCTCAGGATGCTGTTACGACTGCTACGCAACCGTTGCAGTAAGGAAGCCGCTTTCTTACGCATGATAGCGTAATCATAATCATAATCATAATCATTTATTTCATAACAAACATACATTTGTGTCGAAACTTACAAAAATCTGGCTCAAATACATTTCCAACAACATAGTTATAACACAATAAAATTCTTACAATTTCAATCTAATTATAATTATAATAATCAATAAATTAAAAATAAATTTCTAAAAATAAAAATCTTAGTACCTAACATGTATATCTATATCTATATACATATAATAAAATCGTAGCGAAGTCAAAACTGTACATTAAATATTTTTGAAAAAAAGTAATTGCTATGAGGTCGGGGAATGATTCTAATGCCGAAAATATAGTTTTTAGAATTTTTGTCTGTTTGTCTGTTTGTCTGTGCGTTTGTGCACGCTAATCTCAGACACGGCTCAACCGATTTGAATGCGGTTTTCACTAATGTATAGTGGTAGGCTTAACTTAAAACTTAGGCTATAAATTATCACGCTATTTGCTTTGAGGGATGAGCAATGTTGCATTATGTTCGTATTCTTCTACAAATTCTCAAGGTATTGAAATAGACGAGATATTATGTAAGAATGTTGTAGATAGCTGCAGATTGAATTTCTAAAATGATATCATCACGCCATATCTTTAAGGAGCGAAGCAGTCAATCATGTTAAACTAGAACGGCTATTTTGGAGTAATTGTCAGCGAAATAATTAGTCTAATGGTTCGACGGTCGCCTTGCGAATCGCTGATCCTGAGTTCGGTCCCCCAAAACTGTTTTACTTTTTGTGTACTTTTTATTGTTTTTTGTTATGCTACGAGATTCCCAATAATAATAAAAAAGCAGTATGCACATTTTCTCCCATAACATTGATTTGTTTAGTTTTTTTTTTACCTTTTATATTTCTATAGTAATAAATAATGTCTATTTTTACATAGTTACATTTAAAACAGCAGCGAAGTCAAAATAGTGCATTTAAAAAAAGTTATAGGTGTGGGAACGATAAATAGTAAAATATTGATCTAATGGTTCGACGCGACGGTCGCCTTGCAAATCGCTGACCCTGAGTTCGGTCCCCCAAAACTATTTTACTTTTTGTGTATTTTCTATTGTTTTTTGTCATGCTAAGAGATTCCCAATAATAATAAAAAAGTAGTATGCACACATTCTCCCATAACATTGATTTGTTTAGTTTTTTTTTCTATTTCTGTTGTAAATAATGTCTATTTCTACATAGTTACATTTAAAACAGCAGCGAAGTCAAAATAGTACATTTAAAAAAAAGTGATAGGTGTGGATACGATAAATAATAAAATATTGTTCATGTGACTCAATTTTTACAAAATAACGTAGTATTTAGAGGTCTGACCACCATGACATGGCTTTACATTATTACGCTATTTGAATTCTTCTTTTCACATCGATAATAATAATGTATGTCACTAGAGCCAAGCAGGCCGCGATTATTGCCGTGTAAGAGGTGTTATTCAGATTTTAAAGGGTGCAAGTGACCAGACAATTGAGACACTCCAGTATATGGGGCATAGGGCTCGCCTTAATTGAGGCGGTAAGTCCCCTCTTTGAGGAGTGGCTAGAGCGGCGCCACGGCGCCCTCACCTACCGCCTGACGCAGGTCCTCACCGGACACGGAAGTTTCGGGAGGTTCCTGCACCTCACCGGGCGGGAGGAAACGCCCGGGTGTCACCATTGCGAGGATCGCCCCTAGGACACGGTGGACATTGGCGGTGTGAGCCGCTTGGGCGGAGCACCGCCGAGTCCTCGTGGCGGCCATCGGCGGCGGCGAACTCTCGCGTCCGGCACTGATTCAGGCCATGGTCCGGAGCGAGAGGGAATGGGAAGCAGTCTCCTCCTTTTGCGAAGCTGTAACGCTGGAGAAGGAGGCGGCGGAACGGGAGAGGGAGAGAAGAGTCCCCCGTCCCAGCGGCCGCCGCGGTAGACGCTCCGGGCGTTGGGAGTCACGAGACGACTCCCGGCCACCGTAGATGCGGGTCTGTCGGCGGTGAGCAATGGGTAGCTCACCGTCCGTACGTTCACTAACGACAAAACATTCACTAACGAAAAAAAAAAGTATATGGGGCATAGTCTGATCAGGAGCACTGCAATTGCACTGGGTGTCAAACAGGTCTATGATGCCCTATTTCTCTAAATTACGTTTGCAATGACCAACTTGGGTGCTCACCAAACGATTTATTGCCTTCCAGATAGATCACTGCAGTTCACTACCGGGAGGCATGTATTCACAGGGCGTCAAGTTGTCGTGAGGTGGTGAATGTCTTCCTTCCCACAATCTACTTCTCTCTTTGGGTGGAGGAGTTAAACAGTTAATCGTGACATATGTGGACATGGTTACTTTATTTGTCGTGTCAATAAAGTGCATAGCTTCGCGGTATAACGAAAGCCATGCAAAATATTTAGCGTGATATCGATCACAATTGATTGTTATTTTATATCATTCTTTCGACAGGTTATAATGATACAATGTTTAGGCACACTTTAACATAACGTTCAAAACTGAAAAGCACTAACCGAACAGAATGCGACTGATTGCTCCACAAAATTTAACTTAAAGAGTTACCAAGTTATATGGATCGCTGTGCCGTGGGCCTCAACACTTCATACAACTGATGATCAGCAAACATTTTGTGTGCAATATTTTATAGTCTGGGTTTAGCTACGCGGCTACCCCAATCACGGCACAAGAATACTGTCAACCAGGAGTAGCAAATTTAGTTTTTTAAATAGTAAGTTGTATTCTTTCCATGGGGCTTCAGGATTATTTTATAAGAAAATCTCGGTGTAAGATCCCACCAAATTGAATTGGTACCAAAAAGCCTACTTCTTTTCCAATGGCTGAACAGAAAAAAAATGACAACAACAGGAAGATACCAAAAATCTGTTTTACCCAAATGCCAATTCCGTTGCAGTCAGTCTTCTATCGTTGTATATACCCTGTCACAGACTTTAGCTTTCAAGATACATGGTGTCATGACGCGACTGTAAGCGCATGCAGAATTTCTTCTCTAAGGTACTGTTCCGAGTATATTCTACATGCTTTAAAATAAACTTTAAATGGAAATAATTATATTGTACAGATTTATGTTACCTATAACCACCATTTTGCAAGAGAAATTGCGTGATTTGTGAGGTAAAACTTTACTTAGCCTCTTATTTTTTTTATACTCTCTGTTTTTGCCCTTCCTCTAAAACATTATATGTATTGTTGTGTTAACATGAAGGTCAGATTCTGTTGGCAGTTGCTCTGTCTACAAGGCAAGGTAAATGTAAGGAGCTTTATTAAAAAAGCATCTATTAAAGATGTTTAAATGGTTTAAGATCGAAAAATAAGTAAATTTTGACTCTACATCATATTATTTTCGACAGCGGATAAAGTCATAACATACACCATACCCGTTCATGACCTAGGTATGACGCAAGTCAATTACTAACCGGGTCCAAAACCAGACTCCAGACTCTTAAGTTTTCTGCAGTCACCTTTGCAACCATTTAACCACCTTGGAGGATTTTGATGACATGGCAGTCAAGACTTAATTCCTTAAGTTACAGTTAGATCCACGTGCGCGAAGCCTCGGGCACAGCTATAATAGAATATATTTTAACAAACAGAAAAAAGAAATGGCAACTATACGTAGTGTATTAGAAATCAGTTTTCTAAAAGGGTAATAAATGCTTTAGTCCCTGGTATGGAGCAAGTCCAACCAGGCACAAATCCAGACTCGGGACACAGACATACACACACGAAGATACAGATAAATTACTTATAGAAAACCTACTATCGTAACTTTTAGCAGTCACTTTTGCCACCATGCCTGCTTGGAGGATTTTGACGACATCAAAATCGAATTCGAATTTCTTAAGTTACACTTATGTCCACGTGAGCGAAGCTGCGGGCATCAGCTAGTATTCAAATAAATTAAATACATTCTCACCACATAACATTTTAAACAAATTAAAAGTATAAAAATAAGAATAAAACCTCCTTCTTTTTGTTTGAAGACGATTGGAATAGAAGATAAACAAGAATTACAAAAAGCGTGAAAGCATCCGCGTGAGCTGCAGCAAACATTCCCGACGCACTACAACGTCGCGGCAGCCGCAACAGCATCCTGAAAGCGTTATTGTATTGTACGCGCAGGACTAATAACTATAAAACTTACAGTCAAATCCTTCAAATAGACACAGCCATATTTTGTCTGCAAAAACGTTTCAAACATTAAAGTAAGTTTGAACTCCTCAACTCGAGTTTATTTTGTACAAGCCGGCTAAGGGGAGAAATGGCAAACTTGAAATTTGAAACAACAATATTTGTGTTTTACAAATCTATGTTGTTTTTATTTGTTCAGTAAAAGTTAAGTTTCTATGTAGCTGTTGTATTTTCTCTTGTATTTAAGAATTTATAAGAAAATATTTGACAGATTTATCTGTTTTGTTTTAGAAGCGGATTTTTTATTTATTGTCGTGGTGGTGCAGTGGTTAAGACATCCATCTCTCATGCATGAGTTTGTGGGTTTTCATTTCATGTGTGTTTTCTAAGTTTATCTTGGACGTCACTGACATCGGTGAAGGATAAACTAGTGAGGAAACCTGGACCTATAATTAAAATAAGTTCGAAATCGTCAATCCTATTTGAGCAAGCGTGGTGATTAATGCTCGTGATCTGCAGCGAGACAATAATAGCGTGCTGTTATTTTTAAATTTATTTTAATATTGAAATTGCTAGGTACTTGAATAAAAAAATATTCTGGTCCTTTTTCAAAAATCCGTCATTTAATTATTTATTCAGGATCTTCAACAAAAGTATACACAAATATATGACATGCAAAGTAATATTAGTTAACTATAGGTAATATTAAGGTATACTCCTTCATTTATCGGAGACCACCGCATGCGCAATAAAGTTAACAACTAGCTAACAAAGTAATCATAATAAAATTTGTTAAATAAACCGCCATCACTTACTTCTTACAAATCCGTACAACATTTCTTATACATTTCCAGAGATTCTTACATATCTAAATTTTAAAGTTACATAGGAATCTATCCTTGTATAAACCAAAAACTTTGCCAACCTATCCTGAATGTATGATTGCGTCAACACAGTTGATTCGAGCGTGGGATCTGAGCAAACTTGGGGATGGAGCTGCCCGCTTAATGTGTCCATAGCACTTTTTTTAATTGCTTTTCTATACTAATGTTCAGATTTGATGTCTGTTAAATGTTTTTGAGGTTTTGTTTCTTATTTTTTCTTATCGTTAAAATTGAGGAGTGTCAAGTCTTATTTATATAGAACAGAGTTTATCTCATAGGAATATTTATATAAAATAAGGTTGAATATCGCTAATCAATAAGTAACCAACAAGAACCAAACAACCAATTACTAAAAACCATGCTAATCAGCCGCGAATCTCTACAGCATTTATATAGCATAGGGACAAATGACCGAATGCCTCAAATTATATTGAAATGTTGTTTAGTTAATTAATTGTATTTTTTTAAAGATTTATGAAAATTTAATATATTTTTTTCAACATTTGTTGTTAATTATTCCACAACAATATTAATGTTCTTGTCTGTGTTTATAAAAAAAAAATAACTTACCGTAACACACAAAAAATATCAAATATTCAAAACCTAAACTTTAGCCGAACAATATACCAAAATCCAACACCACTTCCTACTCAAATTCCTACATACAAAGTAAGAAGTTTCAAATAACCCAACTCTGTCGAAAATTGTTAAAAAACAATTTTATACAAAACCTCCTTCGGTTTTTACAGTGAACTCTTTGGACGCGCCTCTGTTTCACAAAGGAGAATGCTCTATTCAGTTGTTTATTTAGGTAATTATCTCGCCACTGCCTAGTTCCCTTCCAATTTGGTTAGGTATTTCAAGCCCCTTTGGCATTCTTTAGGGTCAAAGTAGACTGGCTACTTTTAGCATCGGCGATCGGCGCTTTGGAACGCAATACGAACAGTGTTGAAAAATGCGTGCAAGGTAATTAAAAAATTTGCAGCATACCGTTACATCGGCAATTTCGAACTTTATTATAATGCATTTCGGTTCCAAATCCTTGGGTATTGGCATGTGAAGAAGAGAGGTGGAAATCATGTGACTAAGTTATGAAAAATGGGTAAATAGGTATGAATGGAGAAGGAGAGGAAGGTCAAAGGACTAATGGATGGATGGATTGTGTGAAAAATGTTATGAAAAGTCAAATTCAAATCATTTATTTTGTAATTAGATCATTCAAAGGCACCTTAGAAATTCATTTACAAAAATAAAATAATATAATAACCTAGTTGCCCATTCCAAAAGGTAGTTTCGAAAGAAAAGGGAGTCAGTGATAGCACGACCGTTGCCTTCCCTGATTCTTGTCTTTACTGACCGCGTCAAGGCGCTCTTGTCCCGTCGCAACGATCGAGTCGCGTTTTGCAAGCTAGACGTAGCGACTCAATCAATGCAGTGCCGATGCAGTCGCAAAGTCGCCAACAATCGCAGCTACAAGTAGCTAGTCTATATAGGCCCCTAACCAAACAGAGTATTTCGAATAGGCCTCAGTATCTACGCTTTCATTTTAAGACAATTTTGTTTCTGTTATTTTAAAAACGGAATATCTTGCGGCGATTTTTGTGGGTAGCGGATTGAAATATAATTTGGGTATACCTTTATTTTTAAAAGAGAATTTTATCATTTATTATTATGAGAGATTGAAAAATAATTTTGCGATCCGTTAGAAGGGTTCCTTAGGTTATTAATTGTAATGATTGTGGATAGAGGTCATTTGATGAAGACTTGAATAAAAAATGTGTCTTGCAACAAAACGATATTTTGATTAAAAAAACTTTTTTACAAAAAAATTACAACCGCCTTCAAAAACTAAAAAGAGAAAAATAACTTTAGCTTTGGAAGTCGGTGGCTTTATTTCTGTTTGTTGTTTTGTATTGCCACCGACTTCCAAAGCTAAAGTTATTTTTCTCTTTTTAGTTTTTGAAGGCGGTTGTAATTTTTTTGTAAAAAAGTTTTTTATTTCTCGCTTTTTAGTATCAACTTCTTGTCATCCAAATCCATGAAAAAACTGTCATGTTATGTAAATTAACGAGACACCACTAAAAAGTCATAAGAAAGCAGAATATGCGATTTCGTTTACTTGGATGAGAAATTTTTAAATACTACTGTATACATCTGTGTAACACTTGAGTACAGGCGTGATGTTATATTGTGTGATGGTGTAAACAATGCTTAAATATGCTATAGCAACAATCGCGGTTAATCTGCTGTTTATTGAAGAGTTCCCCCGATTTCTACAAGATCCCATCATCAGATATTGAAATGGTGACAATGGGACCACACGGGAAGCACCAGCTTTCAAATAAAAAAAGAATCATGACAATCGGTTCACCCAGTCGGGAAATTCGAGGTAACAAATATAAAAAAAAAAAAAAAATACAGTGGAATTGATAACCTCCTCCTTTTTTTGAAGTCGGTTAAAAAGTACTACTGTTGATTCGAGAGTGGAACGTAAGATAGACTCACGCTTATATGACATGCCTATATACAGAAATAAATAAAATAAATAAATAAATAAATATCTTGGGACAACTCACACACGGCTATCTGATCCCAAGCTAAGCAGAGCTTGTGTTATGGTAACCAGACAACAACTGATATACATTCTTATATAATTTATAAATACATACATATTATAGATAAATCACACCCAGACACAGAACAAACAATCATGCTCATCTCACAAAGTTTGTCCTGGGTGGGAATCGAACCCACGACCTCCGGCTTAGCAGTCAGGGCCGCTAACCACTAAAAAAAACTACCACTAGAAAGCAGAGTTTATAGAAATCACTATTGCAATCAACAATGTTTTCGGCGAAACGTGCTGTCTAACGTTTCGCCGAAAACATTGTTGACAAAAACATTGTTCGTAGATATCTCGGTCCATGGAAAGCAAGATTGACAGAGATCTCTGTTCATAGATAAGCACTTCTTGCCGTAAACTTTTTTCATGGAAACCACTGTTTATACCTTGGTTCACAGAAAACGCCTCTGGAATTTATTACCAATTTACAGTGCGGTTGGGCATTTTCAATACAATATTATGCAAAGTTATTATAAAAATGCCAACCCGCTTAGTGTTTCGCAGTATTCGAAGCCTTTTAAGTTACAATATTGTTGAAAGCCAAGTAAGCCAAGTAAAAAAAACTAAAAACAGCTGGTGCCAATTCCATTGTTCCCAAACGAAAATAACATTAAAGTATTGTCATCTCTTACTGACATACAGCTTAAGAGAAAGACGGCCACAAGATATATAAGATCTAAGTAAGAGATGTCAAATTACTTTTGCCTTGAACTTTGCCGTGTTTTTAGCAATACATTCTGAATTTCTGAAATGTCAACAATATTTATATGGAAGTTTTAGACTTAGGTACTCAAGTTTACAGCGCTTATTTATATGTCCGTCCCTTTCACGTTTTATTAGAGAGATAAAGACAGAAATAGCCCAAATTAAGGTTAGGATATGCATAACAGAATTGACACAGGCATTCACTTCACTTACCACCCACTGTAAAACAACCCTACACCCACACTTTATAACCCCCAAAAATAATAAACAGTATAAAGTAAAATACGTATTTATAAACCAGATAATTTTGAACTCTATTTTGATTGCGCCTAAAGTTCAAATAAGCTTGTGCCTTTTGAGTTATTATAAATTATTTCACACACGCACTCCATCATGAAAATAACTCCATTTCATTTACAAATAATTATTATGAAGGATAAAATATCAACAACAAATTATTATAATGTGTAATGTTGCACATAAATTCTCTGTCATATAAATTACTATATCTTTTGCCTGCGATTTTGTTCGTCTGTTTTTTTTCTCCCGCATTATTTTACGTTTCTGGTACCGCTCTGTGCCCGTGTTTTGTAGCATAATGTTATATAGCCTTTACTCATCATCTGTTTAGCCTCTTCCCAACTATGTTGGGGTCAGTTTCCAGTCTAACTGGATGCAGCTGAATACCAGTGTTTTATATGTACATGGAGCGACTGCCTACCTGACCTCCAAAACCCAGTAACTAAGCAACACGATACCTCTTGGAAAGACTGGTTGTCAGACTTCCTGACTTCTGACTATCCATACCGACTGTCAAAGATCTACGAATGGCAGCTAGGACTAACGGCTGTACGTGTTTTCCGAGGCACGGGGGTGATAGTCTTTACTATTTATTTTTAGTGAACCTGGCTATCATACTTACACGAAAATATTTTCATTACCCGGGCTGATAGTTCCAGAGATTATCGCGTTTACACAAACAAACAAAAATCTCTTCAGTTTTATTATAGTAGAATAGAAGTATAGTCTCACACAAATTACGAGTATTACATGAAATAAATAATATTACGAGTATGAAGAGGGAAAGTTTGTTTGTGTTTATGTTTTTTTGTTTGTAAGTAAACTCTGGAAGTACTAAACCGATTACAAAAATCCTTTCACAGATAAAAAGCTACTTTATTGCCGTGTATCATAGGCTAGGTTTTATGATACAGTCAGGAACAAATGTAGATTAACATTTCATATGTTTAATCCATTCAGTGCGGACAACGCACATGCGCGTTTTCCGACGCACATGTAACGCACATGCGCGTCAGAAAAACGCGCATATGCGTTGCCCGCACTGAATGGATTAAATCCTTATTATTGAGCACAATATCAAAGGAAATACGAACTGGATCTAAAATAGGATAAAATGAACACTTAGGTATTGCCTAAAATTCTGAATAGCAATGAATTGTGTTATTTCGTGTCTATTTAAATGAAATGTAAAAGTAACATTGGTAATTGATTTTTGTTGCTAACCATACACTTGTCTTCTACGCGGACAAAGTCGCGAGCAGAGGCTTGTGAAATAATCACAGTGGAATTTATTACGACTGGGCTGAAAATGTCTTTACCGCATACTAAACATTAATCATGATGTAATGCTTGGTTTAACAAAGAAAATAGAGTACGTACGTACTATGTTACATGAATTATTTTATGTCAAGATAGAAAGAATTATTATAATGGCTGACATTGAATTAGTTGTCGATACAATGAAATATGAACAAAATAAATGCCTCGTTACACTAGGGGTCCTAAGCAAAACTGCTACACTAGAGGTCTTGGTTCGATACCCAGGACGGGCAAAGTATGATTGGATTTCTCATTAGGACCATTTCAGTAGTTTTGAAGTTGGTGATGTGACACACTAATGCTGTCATTGATCCTGCACCTTATGTTTCCTCAGAGGTGTCGGATTGCCATCTCAATAGAATATGAGAATATGGGAAGAGGAAGTACGTTTGTTTATGCCATACAAAATTGTGTAGTATAATATTTCCTCTGCACTTGGCTAGTCTCCAATGCAATTGGCGGACGTGACTGAAATTCTATCGCGACAATATTAATGAATTAACAGTAGAAAAAGTGGTTTATTTCAATTTACTTTATAGTATAAAGAGATCTTAAAGCATTTTAAATGCGATGCGATCGTAGCTCATTGTGTGCTACGAGCACCGTAGCAGAGCACGTCGCGTAGCTAATCTCGTAGCGCGCAGCGTAGCAAGCAAATTGCTTATTTTATAACTTTTCATGCGGATTCATTAATTATTATTTTAAAAGCTACTGTTACTGTTCATCTATAATAATTAAGCTAAACACAAAACTTCAACAATAAAATTACAAACTATGTACATACTTCACGCTATTATGTTATGTACGTTATATTATTGTTTCTTATGTTAGTAGTAGCTTTGTGAAGGAGAGCTCCTTCCGGGGAAGTACTACCACCATACTTATTTCTGCCACAAAGCAGCGTTGCTGTGTTCCGGTTCGAAGGGTTTGGGTGCCGGGGTAATTACAGGCGCATGAGACATTTCAACTTTGTCTCTGGAATGGCAATATACAGGGTGGAAATTTATTATGCTACCTGGAGGGAAAGTACTCTAAATACTGAAGATAGCAAATTTTACTTAAAGGAAACATACCTTTATTTTGTAAAAGAAACAGAACTGCATTTAAATAATTTTGAAAATACAGTTGCCACACCCGGGAATCGAACCGACTAAAATCCGAAAAAATAGCATTTTGTACTTTTATGGCACTAATCGATAGGGTCAATCATAAGGATCAAATCTCTGCAAACATGATAAATTAAATTTAGTAAAAGCCATGAAATTTTAACCAAAACTTATTTTATTCGGACGAAAAAAACGAACAAATTAACTAAGTAGTTGCTGGAAATGAGCTTCACTTTCATGGATACACAAATTTATTCCTTTAAAAAAACTTTTTTTGAGTGAGTTTTGGTAGCAAACAATTTTCAATATTCACCAGAACACCCTACTAAAAGTTATTCACAATGAATTCCTTAAAAGAATAAATTTGTGCATCCAAGAAAATGGAGCTCATTTCGAGCATGCAATTAGTCAATTCTCGATTTTTTCGTCCGAATAAAATAAGTTTTGGTTAAAATTTCATGGCTTTTTTTAAATTTAATTTATCATGTTTGCAGAGATTTGATGCTTATGATTGACCCTATCGATTAGTGCCATAAAAGTAAAAGATGCTATTTTTTCGGATTTTAGTCGGTTCGATTCCCAGGTGAGGCAACGGAATTTTCAAAATTATTTAAATGCAGTTTAGTTTCTTTTTAAAAATAAAGGTATGTTTCCTTTAAGTAAAATTTGCTATCTTCAGTATTTAGAGTACTTTCCCTCCAGGTAGCATAATAAATTTCCACCCTGTATTTGCAAGGCCTTTGGTACTGCAGATGTCTATAGACAGAGGTGATCATATAATATCAGGTGGGTCGTCGGCTTGATTGGCTTACAACGATAGTGAAAAAATATAATTTATAAAAGTAAATAATAGAATACATTAATTAACAAACACTTCAAATTAATTTGAGCCTTTATTGTATCACACAGAGTAATTCAATTATTATTGACTCATTGTTCTTTAGCACCTAAATTAAATGTAAATACGTTTTCCAACGTAATTTAATGGAATTATTCGTGCGTATCAATTCAATCAGGTAGGTACTGTTTATTTCATTGTTCTATTATAGCACTACGTGTTTGAAGAACAAGGGAACAGTTAAAAAGTATGTGAATGCTGGTTTTCTTCTGCTAACGCGTAAAAAACTATTACGCATTAGGCGAGTTTCTGATTGACAAATTGGATTAACTATATTTATAATTTGAATTATTTTTAATTTTCAATAATGTATATTTTATTTTATTATAATAATAACATATTTGTATGGCATTGTTGACAAAACATAGCGCACTATGTACAATTTTTATGATCTTTATAATGCACAGATAGGTTTCACAAATATATATTTTTTCTTTCTTTCTTCAAAATTAAAAATGAGTTTGTTAGTTGCTACACATATAAAACTGTTGTGTTATTTTTCTTTTTTCTTGTAGTTACGATAAAAGCTAAGTATTGCAGAAGCTCTAGCTGAATGAGGCGAATAAAAACTCATTTAATAGGACGTTCATGACGTAAACGCTAGTTAAAAATTAAGAACATAATGACAGACAGTGTTATTATAGTTATTTTTATCTTTGATTCTCAGGCCGAGCAATTAGTGTTATTGGATTTTGAATTAGCAGATCGGAGTTAGGATTTGTGATCGGTTAATGGCAATAGGCTTGCCCCCTATTACATGGGACTTAAAATATACCAGTGAACTGTGGATGTAAATTGGTACACCTCTGCCTAAGCCTTTGGGGAGTATAGACGTGATGAACCATTTCTAAAAAGGAGAAAAAGTAACATTATAGCTAATATTAAATATTTCTGTTTTGAAACCATAAAACAACCCCACGGCAAAGAAAGATGTCTTTACAAAAAAAGCACATTTCCTTTTAAAAAAATATTTCAAGCTACTTGGTCATAAATTTTAAACATCACTTAGTGTAACATCCCACCCTGTATACATGCAAAGGGTGTTAATATTCACGAGGGACATAGAACGTAATTAGGGGTGCGTAATTTAGATTACAACCCTTACAATCTGATTAGCATTGCGTCGCATTATGGGGTTGAAAAATGTATTTTTATGTTCAACATAATGTAAAGATGTGACATATGTATGTGTTTGTGTGTGTATGTAAGACACATATGGAAGGAGATTAGAAATTTGTGTTTTATACATTTTGGGGTCGAGTTTCGAGTTCCAGTGATCGTCAAAAGTTTTCAGTTGCTGTAATCGATACTAGTGGGTCCACACGACACAGACTTAACACAGACTTCTATAGAATTTTGTCTGTACAGACATCAGTACAGACAAATGTCGGTGTATCAGAAAAGTCGGAAGTCTGCGTTCATATCTGTACGATTGTCGGAGCAAAACTCATGACTATTGAATTACTTAATTTATTCATTAAAATCGAAGTCTGAACTGATGAAAAGTCTGCACAGACATTTGGTAAATCAAATTTTTACTCAGACTTTATAGTCTGCGCAGATGTCTGTACAGACAAAAGTCTGTGTCGTGTGGACCCGCCATAAGTTAGTTCCTAATTGCCGCAACTAACAACTGTTAAATATTATACCGGTTTTAAAGATCGCTGCGTAGATTGAGCAACTCGGCTATGAAAGCTCACAGATTGCCATAAAGTTGCGGCGACCGTAAACGTTATAGCAACTATCAACTTTTTACAGGAAACTTTTAAAGAGTTGATAGTTGCCTCAACTTAAGTTGCTCCATGTGCAAAACGCCATAATGTATTATTTAATTCTGAAATATCGCGGGATAAAATTAGTACAAAATAAACTAAGAAACTGAATTCTATACTTACGTTAAACCTTATTAACATTAGTATAGAATTCAGTGTTACAGTTTATTTTGTACTAGCTTTTTCCCGCAACATTTCAGAGTTAAGACTAAGTTTTTTATTATCTTACGGGATTAAAAGTATCCTAAGTATTAAACTAGATCAATGTCTTGTAATGTGCCTCAGCTATGCCAAATGTCAGCTAATTCCGTGCAGCAGCTAAAAGCATGAAAGAGTAACAAACATAATATGTACATCTGTTCATTCATAATTTTTTTCAAACTTTTGTGTTACCAATAGTATAAAGGAAAGTACAACATGGATTTACAGCCGGATTTTTTAAAGGTTCATTTTTGAATTAGTTAGTTATTTCATATATTATCTAATGTATTTAATTCTTAAGTTTATGTCAACTACCATCTTCTGCATAACACCCAACATTGCACCACTACTGAATAAAGGCCCTCCTTTAAAACCTTATCACTTTGACACTTCAAAAACTCAGTCACCCGAAAATGACCGACTATTCCCATAGTATGTAAAACCCATGACACAACATGAATAAAACATAAGGCCTAGTTCCGCCAAAAAGATAACTTAGAGTTAGTTGGTAACATGAGGTTAATTACAAATATGTCATACGTAAGTACTTTGTTGGCAATTAACTTGAAGTTATTATGATAACTTTGGGTGGCGTATACGGGCCTAAGGGCGTGTTCACACGAGCACTCATCATCATCAACATAATTATCAACCGAACGACGTCCAATGCTGGCTATAAGCCTCTCGTAAAGAGAGCCACAATGACCGGTCCTGCGCTGCCGGCATCCAGCGGTATCCCGCAAGTTTTACCAGGTCATCACAACGGTCCACTTCGTAGGGGGCCTTAAAAATAATAATAAAATAATACCAGCCTATTATTTTCCTTGATGCATTATGTTATAATTTTCTTTTTATATGGACCTAGTAGGTAGCCAAGTGTATCGCGGCATTAGTAGCGTTGTTAATGCCCTCCAAAGTGCAGTTGTAGGGACACCTTAGGCACTGAGTAGATGGGCCATTGTCTGGTCGGGAGCACCGCATTCGCACCAGATATCGGTAGGATCTATAATCCCACATTTTGCTAGTTTATGTATGTTCAGAACAGCCTATTGAGCGTTTTCTATGTAGAAACGGTAAAATTATGAAATCTTTTATTCAAAATGTCGGTGGACACTAGCCTAAGTAACTTAACGAGGCGGTTAACAAAACGCGTCCTAGTAATACAAACTACATTACAGCCTTTGTGCTCTATGGGTTGCGCTACCATAAACAGTGGCACATGTCCTTTCCCATAACTTGAGTGGCTCATTATTTAGGATGGGGGCATAGAGATATACTTTATGGAGATACCTCTAACTTCTAAACGTATGAAAAAAAAATTAGCCGTGATTGAAACAAGGTTCATATTCGAATGAAACGCAGCAATTTTGTGTCAAAAGGCAGCAGTCTTTTTTTCGTAGTTGAGGCCCGTCCATAGATACAAGTCAGTGGATGGCGGCCGCCGTTGTAAATACATATTATACACAATGGGAGGCAAACGTATGTTGACATTCGGCCTTGTTGGAAACAGAAGTGGTTGTAGACAATTGGTATTATTTTCTTGGAGTATTTTTTTACCCTTTTTCGGAATAATATTTGAACTAAGAATTTCATAGACTCGCGGCTATTATTCTATGAGTAGTAGTTTTAAAGTAGGTATAGACAGTTATCTACAGAAAATTATTTATTAATTTTCTTCACTTGGTTTGGTAAAATTGAACTACCTATTCAAAATAATCATATACTAGGCCTATTTTACACCCTAAATAGGGCATAAAAAGACTCATCACATTGCTGTTTACGTCGAAATATTGCGCAGCAATTATAAACGGTGGAAAACGATTTTTTTTGTGTGAAAAATCCATTTTTTACAGTCGTAGCGCACAATGTAACGCACGCAAAACATTATGCTTAAAGGTGCATACAATAGTACTATAAGGTATGGTTTTGGTGGTATTTATAGTTTGAAAAACAACATCAAAAACTTGTTTAACAAATAAAACTAAGGTAAAAAGGGTTGCAACACTGACCTTCAATACCTTCAAAAAAAAACGCAGTAATTGGAAGAGCGTATAATTCTTAACGTCTTTTTACGCCCGTTAGTAGTTAATACCTCTAATGAAGAAATAAATCATGAAGTAGAAAGGCGTATGTACCCGCTCTACTTTATTCTTTTCTAGGGTAAAATCTGCTATTATTTAGCAGTTCCTCCTAAGTGTTTTTGGCCAAGCGTTTCTAATAGGGAGGCGAAAAGTCGAGTTTATGAGTACTTAACGGAAATACTACAGGCGTGGTTTAAGGAAGCATTTTTTTTACACCACTTGTTTTTTTTTAAATCTTATTTTGACCAGTATTACAACGGTGTAGGTTATTTAAAAAATAAATTATAATCTTGTTTATTTCTGTACTCGCTGATTTATATAATACTAGAAGGAAATAATTATATTCATGTCTACATAGACAATCAGTGCAATGCCTAAATGTTACTAGTGTGATAATTTTTACATAATTACTTTTTTTTAAGAGCAAGGTATGGAATATATATATTTTTATAAATTGTTTAGCTAATATCGTTCACATTACACACAAAAATAATAAGGACCGATTCTTAAACCAGCAGATACATAAAAATAAATATGGCGGTTTGACAGCTACATACGTCAAAGTGACATATTTTTTTTTTAAATAAGTTACAGCTAAGTATTAAAAAATCAACCATAAATTGAAAAGTTATCAAATAATTTACTTAATCACCAATGAAAAGTCGTATAAATAAACTACATTCCCATCCTTAACTTCAGAGTCCGTTACGAAGCAGAACATCTATCATGTCAGCCCACACACAACCGTTATGAAATTAAGAGGGTCCGTTTGTCACATCTAGCAGTAAATTGATAAATTATCCTTAATGCTCTGTTGTAATTATACTTCATCAGACGTAAGTGACATTTTGACATTTATTATCTGTACTAACATTATGGTAACGGTTATTGTAAATAGAATAGGCTGAATGTGGCTGTTTCTATTTTTGAATGATTGTTACTGGCTGTCAATAAGTTTCTATGTGTCATTTGTTTAATAGTTTAAATATAGAACAGGTTTGGATGAATGAAGACTTTAGTATAATTTTCTCGGTTTAATTAAAGGTTCTGTTACCAACTTCTTTAATTGCTATCCTTCTTACTACTCTACTATTATTTATTAATTTGAATATAGAATGGTTTTGGATGAATGAATACGTTCGTATTATTTTTTAGGGATAATTAAAGGTTCTAT
The DNA here is from genome assembly GCA_932526535.1 of Caradrina clavipalpis. Classification (NCBI taxonomy): domain Eukaryota; kingdom Metazoa; phylum Arthropoda; class Insecta; order Lepidoptera; family Noctuidae; genus Caradrina; species Caradrina clavipalpis. The sequence goes on from OW052101.1 coordinate 2,985,883, forward strand.
TTCGGATTCTTATTTTTTTAGATGTCTTTTACTCGGAAACAGCTGAACGGGGTCAGCTCAATTTGGAACAAATAAATATTAATCTAGCTTACCACATATGACATTTTATACCATTTTTGTTTATGACACATGGGTCTTTATTCCTATTTGGGTGTTCCCATAGGATAATTTTGGACTTTGGCTCAATCCTGAAGAGTACCTACGCCCACTAAGTTGCAGAAGATAGTTCTCATAAATGTCTATATCTTGGTGGTGTTCTGCGTATTCCAAGTTTATTTTCATTGGATTTTAATCTTAATATATCACTATATAGCCGTATTTATATTTCAGTATTTTGATTCTTGTATTAATTTAGTATTTTAAATTCCAAAGCTAAAAAAACAGTTTACATTTATTTATATTACGTGATGTTAAATTGAAGCCAATCCATGAATCATATAACACAAAATGTAACTTAATTGGCAACACTGACCTAACCATGAAGTATTGCCCAAATTACCACACTCACCACAAATTATCGGCGACCAGAGATACGTCGGTCAAATACATTGTTACTCCAAACATAATAATATTTCAACATCAGAAATATGTAGTTGTAATATTTCCCAAAACTGCAAAAGAATTTACACCGTACGCTTCCAATATCAAGGTCGAATTTTGTATGGAAAATTGCCCCACAGAAAACTTGCAAACAAAGTATGATACTAAAATGTTACACAAACGAATATTTAATTTTCAAAGGCTAAAGGCACACAGCACTCGGAGCTTACATTTGTTTAGCTCAGACGTAATTAATGTGTTTTTACTTCCCGCCGGCTTTCCGCTTCAGGACAGCTTTAAGTAGTTTTAGGACCTTTTTCAGCACCTTTCAAAAGGTTTTACTGACCAGTGGCTGTATTCTGCCAAAATCTCCCGCGCGTATTTATTTAAGGGGAACTATCAATCTAGTATTAGGCAGAATGACAGCTCAAACAACCTTACTTCTTAATACAGTATAGAACAACAGCTGTTGGTATTTTTTTGTTTAACTCTGTCTTTTTATATCTACTTTATATAAGTACCAATGAATTTTGCAGCACATCAGCATTTTTTTTTTAATTATGGGTATTCATTAAATGAATTGTTTCCCCCCGGGCGGAGCGGAAGTTAGTTTCAGCCTCATTCTAACTAAAATCCATCCGTAATCCTAGATCGCAAAGGGCATTAGGAGGAAAATGCCCTTTGCGTTCTAGGACTAGGAGCGCCTGTACTCGGACCAGAAATGCCCGAGTGAGCAGTGCAGTTATCAGCTGAGGTACAACGGGTCGAGGCCTGTCGGAGGAGCGGTGAATGCCTGTGCAAATCCCGCACCCCTGGCCATGGGCAGAGGTGGAACATCGCGGTGGTTTTAGCCGGTAAGAGTCCGGCATGCCCCTCCGTCACTACCATGACGGAGGAAGTCAATCGTGAAGATTTCCACCGCGTTCCAAAATAAAAAGCGTCGCTGCAGCTTACCCCTCTTAGTTTGTAAGGTAACTCGCAATTATATGTCAGATGGTATTTACAGACACAAATGAAAGTATACACAAAAACATTCGCACAAAAAATCTACACCAAAGAAATACTATGAAAGTATCTGTTTCACAAAACTATCATCTATTCTATACCAAACGTCAATCGTTTATCTACGAATCTAACAAATCTATCTAAACATTGCAAACTGATCGAATCCCATCCCTACCGAACACTGTTCATACAATAGTGTCGTTCTTGCCAATCAATCAACCCTGACGTGCTTGATATGATCAATCATAGTGTCAATAACGAATACTTTTTTAATTTTCCTACTATCGGGTAAACGATATTTTTTGTTTCATAAATAATAGAAGCGTCTGTCTTGTTAGTTTAGTTTTGATGGTTAGCAAGCAATATATTATTTATATTACATTATTATATATTGTTTTATTTTATTATTTAAGGAAGGTGGCGGGCAGCATACTGGGGTTATTGGCGCTTTTTGGGAAGGCCTATGGTCAGGCTATGGTATGGCCTTTACGGTTTGATGTCATTACCAAAAGGGGGTTCCTTTGCTCTGACGCTGACCCTACAGCAGTGGATGGCTGACATGAAACAATATTCACGATAGTTCAGTGGTGGTGGAACGACCAACTAGCTTAACTCAAAAATTCAAAAGTACCTGTAATTGATATTATTAAAATAACATTTATTTTAACCTCAAGGTAAAAGCAATAAATGCTTTCACCTTGACGTTGACTTTGAGTATTTAATTTATTTCTCTCTTAAAAAATAACGTCGAAGTACTTCAAAATAACATAATAAAAATGCGTAAATAAATTAAGTACGTAACAAGATCTTACCCGCAATTAATGTTTACTTATAATAAAAATTGGTGTCCCAATTCAATTTACTTGGCGAATTAATATCGTTAAGACAGATATTAGCATAAAATATTTTATTATTTGCATTAATTAATATTCCAAAGGGCGTTCACATTAATCAACATTTTTATTATCGACTACCTATATGTATACACCGCGATGTCTCGCGTTATTTTACATCTTTGGTTACTGCATTGCTCCCGTTATTCGCAGCATGATTTTCAATACGTATAAACATGCCTTTTGAATAACTCTATGTATTGATGAACACCGCATAAAAAACCTGTTTTTAAATATTTTGTCTGTGTCAATATGTTTGCTGCAGTGAATCTCCGAAACGGCTGGACCGATTTTGACAAGACCTTTACTAGCAGATAGCTGATATTATAAGAAGTAATTTTTTAACTTTATAAAAAGGGTTCCGCACAAAAATTAAACCCGAAAATCACGCAGACGAAGTCACACGCATAAACTTGTACTTAATAATAATAATTTATTTTGTTGTAAGTATTTATTAAGTTTTAACTGTAAGCTACGCCTAATGGCACATAGACTTTATATTTATCTATGTTTTCTCTATAAGTGAGTTTGTAATTCTTTTGAGAAAATAAATATCTTTAACCGTAATAAACGAAAGCACATAATCGTATTATTTATTTAGTGTCCTACTAAACTACTTTTTTGGCCAAAAAAAAACTAAGCAAAAGAAATCTTAACACGAGGTTTTTTAGGTCGATTTTTGTGATCATCTGTCGGGGCCCTAAGTAAAGACAACTGTTTCATTTTGCTAATGCAAAGGTGTCAATCAAACGTCGCGATCCATTATCACGCGAATTATTGCGAGAATTTGGACCAACTTTATTATTATTTTAGTAGAAATAATTTTTATTTATGATACCTATCGCTGTATTTTTATTTATTAGAGTAAGTAACTAGATGTGAATAAAAATATGAAATACACATAAAATGTATTGTAATACTTGGCACTACTCAAGAAATTTCTTCGTTTTATGGTGCGTTTATAAGCACCACAAATGTATGGACACCCATTTTTTTTTTTGGAGTTTAATACTTAGAAAAGCCCATGATGTAAATATACGGTTTTTAGATAAGGTTCAATATATTTTTTTACTTTAAATATATTGAAGTAAAAACGTGACAGCTGTTAATATACAAATATTCTTTTCTAACGGATTAAATGATCACACATACAACATACAATCCTGTATTCCCCGAAGGATTGGGCAGTGGTGTACCAATGTACACCCACAGTTCGCCGGTATGTTTTTAGGTCCCATGTAATAGGGGATTAAAAGATTGTAACTTTCACCTCACGACAATTTGTGGCTGTTTAGACCGTATGCGACAAGCCCTATTATGACGGATCGGCATAAACAAGCAAGTTCAGTACTCATCCTCTAATCTCAAATGAAACGGAATGAGAGATAGCTACAGACTCCCTTCCTGCTTACTGTTTACACAAAACTTTGTTCATAAATATGAGCCGAGTATAAATCTCGCTAATGGTATTAACGCGAACTTGCATACGAATACTACTTATGATTGTTTATGTAAAGCGTAATGAGTATGTTTGAGTGGATGAGGAGTGATCCTCTTGAGTTTTCCTCTCTCAGTCATTTTTGGCTCTATAAATAACTAGCTTTTGCGCGCGACTTCGTTCGCGTGGATTAATAGTTCCCGTTCCCGGGGGATTTTCGGGATGAAAACTATCCTATGTCCTTTTTCGGGTCCCAGACTATATCTGTACCAAATTTCATTGAAATCGGTTCAGTGGTTTAGGCGTGAAGAAGAGACAGACAAACAGACAGAGTTACTTTCGCATTTATAATATTAGTAAGGACTAGCGAACAGCCCGCGAATTCGTTCGAGTGGCATATTTCTCCCGCTTTAAAATACGTCTTTGATTACTGCTCCGTTCCCGTGAGTCATAGCGTGATGTCATATATAACATAGGCTATATTACTCAGGAATAAAGCAAGGCTAATGTTACTCAGGAATAATGCAGCTATCTATGGGTGAAAAAATGGTTAAAATCGGTCCAGTAGTTTCGGAGCTTATTCGATACTAACAAACAAATCTTACCTCTTTTAACATTAGTATAGACTAGCTTTTTCCCGGGACTTCGTTGGCGTGGAGTTACTTTGGATACCCTTTTTAACCCCCGACTAAAGCAGATGGGTGTTCTAAGTTGACGTGTCTGTGTGTCTCTGTGGCACCGTAGCTCTAAAACGGGTGAACAGATTTGAGACAGGTATAGATTTTTCATAATTTTTCATAAACAAAATGTCTATTTATTTTTTATCAAGTGCCTTAATACAAAGCTTTATAGTTTTATCTAACTAAAAATCTAAACTAAAACTAAACTATCCCCCTCATTATTTTTTTTGTGCTCGGGTTAATTATTACACTTGTAATAAATATACGTAAAATAACACTCAAGGGCATACAAATAATCTTATCATTTGCATTATTCAGCTGAAACGAATTAAAACTATAATAACAACATAAAATTTAAATATTATTCTAAAATGAATAAATAAACGTAACAACAAGACATTTAAATTAAGACAATTAATTTAAAACATTACGAGAAACGTTTCTGCCACCCAGATTCATTCGTAAATCTTCTATTGTTTGTAAATTTTAATTAAGATTCGCATTTAAATTAGATTTTACAACAAAAGTTTTGTAATAATCTCATTATGTATGGTGGTAAGCATATTTATTAATGGGGTTATGAATGAATGTGTTTGTATGGCTCGTTAGAGTGTATTATTTGATGAGGATGGGTGATATTTAGTGACTTCCATACTTTCGACTTAATAACAATAATGCCAGTCTATTATTGCCCAACTGCAGGGCAAAGTCTGTTCCCATACATCGCGCTTAATCACCACGGTTGCTCAATGTGGATTGACGATTTAAAATTTTATTTGAATTATAAGTCCGGATTTTCTCACGATGTTTTCCTTCACCAATGTCAGTGATATCTAAGATTTTTGTCTGTACGTTCGTTCCGGCTTGTCTTTAAAACGGCTTGATCAATTTTGACGAAACATTCACTGGCAGATAGCTGATGACATAGGGCGTATCTTGGGCTACTTTAATTTTAGAAAAATAATTAGGGTTCCGCGCAAACAAATGAAAATGACAATCTTACAGACAAACAATATCTATAAGTGTGTCTTTTTATGAAAGATTATTTAAACAATATTCACAACTATTACAATTTAAACAATTATTCTGTAAGACGGAACTCTTCGATTAACCAAAAAAGAATTTGTAACCACCATATGAACGAAATAATTTGTTACCTTACTACACATTCCTTAAAATGGACATACCGAATATTTGAGCCGAATGCTTTAAAAATTGCTCTCAAACACCTTTCATTTCATCTTGCGAGCTCTCCAAACTACCCCTTATGGAGTCTTGCATAGGACTCCTTAAGTTTCACCCGAGACTCTCAAATCTTAAGTAGCTCTGTGCAGAAAGAAATGCATGAAAAGAACGTAGTTTCGAAATATCGCACTTATTTTTTAGTAAATAAGACTCAGTTTTCTCTTTCTTGTGTAAATATTAGCTTTTGCTCGCTGCTTCGTGTGCGTGAGTTGCGGATTGAATCATACCTTTTTAATAATAAAATAAAACCTACCTATTAATAGCACTCAGGGATAACGTAGTTTTCTACTAGCGAAAAATCTGAATTGGACCAGGAGTTCCGGACATAAGCACGATCAAACAAACAAACTCTTCAGCTTTTTAATATCAGTAAGTATAGGTTGCTAATTAATTAATGTACGGAACTTCAAACCATTCTCGCTTGCCTAAACCCAGCGACAAGATGGCTGGTTCCACTCCGAAAATGAAATACTAAAAAAACCTATTAATTTTTTATTCATGTTGAGAATCACTAGCATAGTTACCTCCTTAAATTTGACAAGGTTGCAAAACTGCACTATATGTGTAGGTACAGCACTTACCGCCACGCCTCAACGCCATTCCAATGTAACATTAGACCTCAAGGAAAAAGCGTTCAGTAAAACTAATTCTTTTCTTCCGCGTCCCTGTAAAACTTCCCCACTACCTGAAAGGTACACAATGTCGACCCTAATACTCTTTTGTCACGTGACAAGGGTCCCGATCGTCAAAAGTGTCAATTTGTTCATGGACGGAATTCTGGCTGTCGTATGCGCGGTATTAATAGTAGCTATGTAAAAACGTATGGGAATTTGAACTTTAAGGTTTTTGGTAAAATGTTTTGTGGAAAAATACTGCCCCGTTGGTATCATGGTCGTAAGCGCGACTAATGAGCATGGGGTCCTGGGTTCCATTCTCAGGCCGGGCAGATAGTGTTTTTGTGTTTTTCCAGAAATTTCTCAGTAGTAGCCCGGAGTTTGACGGACTACCCCGTGCCTCGGAAAGTACGTAAAGCCGTTGGTCCCGACTGTCATTCGTAGATCTTTTACAGTCGTAACGGTTAGTCAGAAGCGGGGAAGTCTGACAACCAGTCTTACCAAAAAAAATACTGTCGAATTGATAACCTCCTCCTTTTTTTGAAGTCGGTTAAAAGTATCGTGTTGCCTAGTAAATGGATTGTGGAGTACAGATAGGCAGTCGCGGTATGTCAAACACTAATATTCAGCTGCATCCAGTTAGACTGGAAGCCGACCCCGACATACTTAGGACAACGCTAGACAGATGATGATGTATTGTGAGAAAAAAATAAAACAAAATCCAAGCTTTACTTTATAAAATATGGCCATCTAGGTGTAAATGTGTACGAGGATAATATATCCTAGGGATTGACCTGCTTTTGCGTTACCGGAAAATGTTCCCGGAAATTGAAGCTCTGTTACATCAAAGCGGTATTGCGGTACACCGCAAAAGAGATGAAGGAATGAACTCGACAAAATAAATGATAGCTTCGCTGGTAACTAGGTGGGATTACCTGGAGTTGCATTGAAAGGGATTTGGGCCAGACTGGTACGGTAGCTAGCTCATTAATGGGATTATCAATGGCATTATGTGCTGTGGTTCATTTTTAACCCGTATACGTCGCGTTGGGGGACCGCTCGGGACGGTCGTATCCTAAATGCAACAGCGGTCCCCCAACGCGACCTATTTTATTTATTATTTTTTTACTTTTTAAAGGGCACCTAGTATTTTGTATCGGGGGTTTTTTAATTTTTTTTAATCTTAAGGTCCTATGGTAAGCAAATGTATTGTTGGCAATAGCGCATCGAGGTACAAATAAGGTTCAAAATAGCGATTCGTCTAATGTATGGTTGTATCGAATAACCACCAAAATCACAGTAATTTTGAGGTTTTCATTAAATTGAGAAAAAAATACACAGCTGCGTTGAATATTATTTTATATGAACTTGTGCCATTTGACAAGGTTGGCGCAGTGGTTGAGCGATTGGCTGTTGCGCTGCGTATCGCAGGTGCGATTCCCGCACTGAAAAATATATATTTGTTTGACCTACAGATAGTTGTTCCGGGTCTGTCTGTTTGTGTATGTGAGTTTATTATGTTTGTAAACGCACCCACGATACAAGAGAAATTCTTAATAAGGGGCAACGATATATAAAAGAAAATTGTTAGTGCTCACTTAATGATGACATTCCAGAAAATAATAAATGATCATATTTCCCCGATTTTGCATTGCCTTTCTATACATTAGTAGCCCTATGACTTGACTAATTTGCCACAAACCACTCAAGCCCTTTCATACATTTCCTTAAACAAAACGAATATTCATCAACCACAAGTGTAGCCGGCCGAAAATAAAATAAACGCCTTTCACTCAAGGAAAAGGATTCCCGCCGGCTTAGCCACTACACAATAACATCCAAACCTCAGCAAACATCCAAACATCCAGGCTGGGAACAAATGTCTTGAGGCCTGTAAATATTTGTCCTGAACAAATAGGACACCCTGTTAGGGACATGGATCATCTGTAGGAAGAATTAAGTGGGGGATGTTGTCCTGTTTACTCTTCGTACAAATACTAAATGTACAGATGCGTGTTGTAGGAATGCTGAGTTGTGGTACCTATGTTTATTAAGACAATTTATATTTACGAAGACAATTTATGTTTACGAAGACAATTTATGTTTACGAAGACAAATTCCAATTCAAGTGCATTCTAACTTCTAGAGTTATGTATTAAGTAGGGGTTTGCTAAATATATAAAATACCTGTGGTAGGAGCTCTTAACAACGATAACACATAATTCATTAAATTTAACAAGAATAACATTAAATGTGTTGTGATTTGTGTGTTTGATATTTCACGTCGGGGCAACGGGTTGGCAGAGAGATGATTAGGTAAGACAGTGTGCAAAGGTAACACAATGTAGATTTTTAATTGGCGCCCAAGATAAAAAGTTTTGCATGTACTATTCCGAGTTCTCATAAATGCATCACTGACCTAAACACCAAATAAAACCAAAAACAACACTTTTTCTCATACTCTGTTAGTCATTCTTCGCCCCTTGTACAGGTGAACAATCCTCCCATCATTTGACACGCACTTCACAAGTATTTCCTGTATAGTCCATGATCCTTTTTTTTTTTTTTATAGACCGGAAATCATCAAATAACTTCCTCCGCCCTGGGCGGGGCGGGAGGGAGTGTCAGACTTTTACTGACTAAAACCCGTCTATGTTCCTTCATGTGCCTTTTGCGTTCCGGGGGCGCGGTATTTCTTTCGAACAACCCGCAGCAGTCCATGATCCTGGTGTTGACAGACCTACGTTATTCGAGCATGGTTGAAATTTTGATGGTTTTTTATAAATATTTTAAAGGATGTTCTCTAAAACCAACATAGCTTATTGCTAGAAGAAAATTAAATTAAACTACAAGTATTTTATTTAGTATTTATATTTGCCATCGTCGGGACTTACGAACATATTCCTTTGTTTAGCCTCAAATTATCAACCATGGTAAAATGGCGTAGGCCTAGCGACCCTGGATCTCAATGAAATAACATGACTATACAAGTGCAGAGGTGTGCTGTACCCGACACCACCATATTTCAGTTTCTTTCCGGAGGTGTGGTTGCAAAAACTAAATGAGCTCAATTTGTCACCGACAGGTGCAAAGGTTAGTATTTGTTTACCAGTCACCATTGTAAAAATAATAGTAATAATATTCACTTGAACGGATTTCGGTCTAGCAGCAGGCCTTTGTTCAGTAGTAGGCTTGGTTCAGCTGATATATGATGATGATGATAAAGACTAGCCAAGTACGCAGGAGACATTACAGTGTACAAGTGTGTAAGCAAACACAGATACACTCACTCGTCCCAAAATCGCAAAGTTCAATGAAGTTTTCCGAGAAACGAACGTATCACACCATCTGCTTCGAAGCTTCAAGCTGTTACTGAGAAATTTTTAATCAAGAAATCCAATACCAATTTGCACAAATTGGAAATCGGTGGTGTGACATTCCCGTGTCTCAGAAAGCACGTAAAGCCGTTGGTTGGTCTTGCGCCTGATTTCTTATCCCATAAGATTATCAAAGCGCACCTGTTTGCGCACACACTTGTGTACTATCATTTCTTCTGCATGCGTACTTTCTTTTAAGACGGGAAATCATCAAATAACTTTTTTCATTCTGGGCGGAGCGGAAGGGAGTGTCAGGCTCTTACTGACTGAAACCCATCCATGCCTTTTGAGTTCCAGTGCCGCGAACAAATTCCGCAACCCTAGCAGGCAAGGTGCTTAGGACTGTTTGGTCAGAAGAATAATCATTTATAAATGCACAAACTCTAGATGTTAATTAGAGTTTAGACTGCATTTGCTAAATTCAAGGCATCTGCATTCTTGAGCTGCGGCTAACCGCACCTGATTGAAGAGTCTAAGTTATTCCTATTGCAACTCAACTGGTATGCACGTTGCTTGCTTACTAATTTGCATCGCTAACTTCTTGATTAAAAGCATTTCTGTTTAAAATGTTGCTGGGTTTGTGAATGGTCAGGAAACTTGTTTATAGAATTCAGTTCATTTGATAAATTTTAAAGGAGTATTCGGAGAAAAATCCAGGAGGGAGCTTTTTCTCTTTTATATAAAAATTTTACTCTACACTTGCAACTGCCTCGTTAGCCTAATGGTCCTAAGCGCGACTGCTACGCAAGAGGTCTTGGGTTCGATTCGTATTTCGAGCAAAAAGTGTTAATGGGTTTTTCTATGAAATCCTCAGTAGCAGCTCGGAGTTAGGATTTGTGCCCGGTTAATGGCAATAGGCTCGCCCCCTATTACATGGGACCTAAACATACCGTCGAATTGGGTGTACATTGGTAAACCTCTGTCTAACCGTTCGGGGAATGCAGGCGTAATGTTATGTATGTATGTAATAACTTTTTCTTCATTTTCAAACTTTACTACTACGAAAACTAATGTTAGGTATTTTTCTAACAAATTACTTTTGCCATTATATAAATCATGACCCACAAATGATATACGAGTCAGAATTTCAACTCAAAGTCATCATTTATTCAGACGACAGATGTCAAAGACGGTGCCGCGAAACGCGTTATAACTTAGGAGAAGAAGTGAACGCAATCAAGTAACTATCGTCAAATGCGACCCAACTGTACTCGGGAAGAGTTCGCCTTACTTGGAACTTTTAATTTTCATCTTGTGGAAGTAGGAATGTACTTAGTGTAGACGATGAATGGACTGCGTTGTGGTTGTAAATGAAATAAAGTTTTACCGAAAAAGCAATTGGGTAGTGGACACCACGAGTAATAATTCCAAGACGCAACTCTCTAAAAACATTTTTATTTAACACTGAAAACCGAAATAATTTTTGAATAACTATAAAATTAGATTTTTAGTTGCTTTGACATCAGTAAATAGTTAGTGTATTGAGAAGTCAAATAAGTGACGTCACAGTTTAGTGTTGTCATACAAAATCTATGGGGGAATTGCATTTTGACAGCTCTTAAAAAGTATGTCAATTGATTAGTGGTGTCATTTACCCAATATAATGGAAAAAAGTGACAACGAATAACAAACAAAAACAAAAGAACTAAAATTCGAACGTCAAAATAAAAAAATACTTACTCATAAAAATAACTAGAACAAAAGAGTTCGCAACACCTATTGTTCGAAATATGAAATGGTTTTTGTTTTTACTATAATTTAGAGTTTCAGTTAGGAAGGCCGGTTGTAGTCGATTGGAACTGTTGTTTCTGGCCAGTTATAGGTAAACATAAAATGGCAGAATGATAAAAAACTAAAACTATAAGGTAAGTGCACCGGTAATGGACAGCGTACCAGTGATGAACATTTTTTGTTGAGTCCTAAAAAATAAGGATTCTACAACGCTTTTGTTACGTGGCAATACTTTACCAAAGAGAAAAGGGATTAAAGTGTCAAAATATTGACAGTTGATGTATGTCTGTGGTTCAGTTTCAAAATGGTGAAAAGATAAACAGCGCGTGTCACCGGTGATATCGTTTTTTAAGTGAGTTTGATAGTGAGGTAAGTTGCGGATGTGTTTTTTTGTCAATTGAATTAAGGTAATAATGAATAAATATTAAGTTTGTGGCATAATTAAACTCTTTTTCAATCAATCTAACATAAAAATATTGCAAACAATAACGTGGTTTGTCTTTTTTTTGCTATGTCCATGACTAGTACCTGTTATTATGACATGTCCTAGTTATGGACATTGTGTCGATTACTAGAGCTGTGCATTTTTTTAAAGATTATAGTCGATTCTAGATTTTTTTCTCGAAGTCAATAAAATATCTTTTTGCGATGACTCTATAAAGCTTTTTACCAGTAATGGACAGACGTGTTTATTAGTGGTGTGTCCATCACTGGTTCATTCCATTACTATTGGTTCTACAAACAAGATTTTTCTTACAGTCATGGCGCCGGTGAAAAATTACCTATACACCACTTCAAATGCAACATGCTTTGGAAGCAGTAAAAAAAGGAGACAGCATGTACTGTGCTCTGCAGCCAAAAAATATGGCGTACCACAAATGACCTTACACAATAAGTGCACTGGTAAGAGTCCGGCAGTATGTTCTATGGGCCCATCGTCAATATTGATTTTTTATTTGATTTTAGAAGACGTAAATAAAAATTGTTTCTGAATAAACAGTATTTTTATTTATTTGTGTATATCAAGCGTCCATTACTAGGTGTCCAATGCCGGAACACTGTGCATAACTAGGCGTCAATCATTGGTGTATGACTTGTCCATTACTACATAATTTTAAGCAATTTTTTTTCGTCATTTTATGTTCATAGAAATTACTTTAATCAATGCAGTATTCACTGATTGGATGCTAAAAAACCATAACCAACTTTATCTGCAACCATTTTAAGAATCGAACTGCAACTTTTTTTTTTTGAAATTATATACCCAATCCATCGACCTTAAACCGTCCATCACTGGTACACTTACCTTATTACTTTTATTTTATTAAGGCCCACTTTCACCAAAATGATTGAACATATTTAGCGTTAAATGTGTTTAAATTATCATTCTGTCTCTGTCACCTTCTAACAATGTGACAGGAATGCAATGATGTTCTAAATACGATTAGGCACTAAATGTATCTAGTGATTTTGGTAGAAGCCGCCCTAGGTTTATTTATTTTTAACCTTCCTTTTTTATACTTTCCTTTACTAACTTTTACATAATTACGTTGATACTGAAAGCTAATATTGTTGCTAATATATGTATACTGAAAAGATATGGATTTGAATTATCTGAAATAAATAATTCTATTTCATTCTAAATTATATTCAACATTCTAATAAAATAAAAATTCCCTTAACAAAACATCTAATACATAAAAAATCAACACAAACCCAAGAAGCTATTTTTAAACTCAAAACGAGTCCTCAACAAAAAAAAAGAAATTCACAAATAAAAATAAAATGTTTCAACTGAAACACAAAGAGATCAAACCAATCACAGCAAAGACCGGTACAAAGCAATATTCCTATTTCTCAACGATCATTAACTGGCATGGATACAAAAGAAACTGCCCCATCTCGTTTGAAAAGAACGTGCAAATCTGGGACGAAATAAAATTTTCACTGAACTCTGAGTTATCGATCGCACCCGGTGATATCGAATGCCTATTTCTCTTGCTGACAACGCGAGATTGTGTGGCAGTAGGTTCAGTGTTTAGTATGTTGCGGTACTTAGGTATACTCTATTTGATCTAATTTAACATTTAAAAAAAATGGTAGCGTAAACGTTACAACGTTATCGTTGTTCAATGTTAGCGAATGCTAAGCTGTATTTTATGAGTGTAATTCTGTCCTGTAAGTGGCTGTTTTAACTGCTTTATTAATTAATTAAATAAATAATAAGCACGATCAACATTTAAGCAATTTTTTAACTATGAATTTTATTTAAAAAAAAAAACAACAAAATACAATCGTTTTAGCAATATCAGACAATAACTGCTGTTATTTATTTTTTCTTAAGAATGGAGTATTATGTATCTGAAAAATATTTTTTCCAGAGTACCAACCAAAGAATTAATGAAAATAAGGTGTACTTACCTATTTTCAGAGACCATTGAATATTTATGCTATTCAGTGAAAATTCACAGATTTACTTTATTTCTTGCTTTCACATATTATAACGGAATCTCACTACAGGGCAAAAGCCAATTCTCATTCAAATCTGGCATGAGCGTCTCGCAATGTTTTCCTTCACTAATGATGATGATGAATTATTTAACTTAAAAGTCACACAAGAAATTACTCTTTGTTTGAGTCGATTATGGAAGATGTTTTAGCAAAACTTGCAACTGGTAATAAATCAGTAATCATTTGTGGCGACTTTAATATTAATATTTTAGAAAATAATTCGAATAGCAGTAGATTCTTAGATCTCTTTAAATCATTCAACTTATCAAATGTGTTTCTAGAACCAACAAGAGTGACTTTAACTACTGCTACATGTATTGATAATGTTTTTTGTTGTTGCGACTACTTAGATAAAGCCATTGTAAATTACCTTCCTTCTGATCACAGTGGACAAACCGTTACTTTTGAATACAGCACACCATCACAAAAAGTGCAGATACAGTCAAGACCAATAACATCTGGTAATCTAAATAAATTCAATAGCACTTTAATGAGTCAATTATGTGTTCAGAGCTTTAATATGAATAATGGTGATACTTTGTATGAAGATTTTTTTTCAGTTGTGCAAACGGAATTCAATAATATTTTTAAGAAAAAATCTAAAACAATTTGCCCTAAATTTTTATTCAGTGACTGGGCGACTAAAGGTATCAGAAAAAGTAGGGAAAGACTCTTTGAGCTGTATGGCCTTAAGCCTTATATAAATACGGTAACTTTTAATAAGCATGTTGCTACTTACTCTAAAATTTTTAAAAATACATGTAAGGCAGCTAAAGCCTTATACATTAGCAACAAGGTAAAATCAGCAGACAATAAAATAAAAATGGTCTGGAAAATTATCAACAACGAAACAAATAGAAATAAAAGACAAAATAATGATTACACTCTGGAGACTTCCCGAGGTCTCATAAGCAATAATATCGATGTGGCTCAGGAATTTGCAACTTTCTTTACCAATATCCCAATTAAAACCACAGAAACTTTAGATTCCTCGCCCTCACTTGCTATAGATTTATTAAGAGCGAATGTTTCAGCCTGTCCTAAGGAATTTAAATTTAGACATATTAACCCTGTGGATGTCATAAAGGCTTTCAAACAACTTAAGATCAAGGTTACAGAAGATATGTGGGGCATGTCTACTAATGTGTGTAAGTCTATTATTGAGACAGTTGCACCCTATTTAGCTTTAATATTTAACTTATGTGTAGACCAAGGGGTTTTTCCGACTTTAATGAAACACAGCAAAGTTATACCACTTTTTAAATCCGGGGATAGTAAAGACACTAATAACTATAGACCCGTTTCGGTTTTGCCGGTGTTCAGCAAGGTGTTTGAAAAAGTGATGCTCAATCAAATGCTTAATCATTTTAACTGTAATAACATCTTACACGACCAGCAGTTTGGTTTCACCAGAGGGCGTTGCACTACTGACGCCGGTGTCACTTTAATTAAACACATCTTTAATGCATGGGAGGACTCACAGGATGCCATTGGCATTTTTTGCGACCTCTCAAAAGCATTTGATTGCGTAAATCATGAGACCCTCCTCCAGAAGCTTGAGCATTACGGCCTCGGCCAACTAGCGCTTAGCTCACTGAAATCGTATTTAAATGATAGACTACAGCAAGTTCAAATAAACGGTGTAAATTCATCAGGCTTGAAAGTAAAGATGGGAGTTCCGCAAGGTTCAATATTGGGTCCGTTTCTCTTTTTAGTCTACATAAATGATTTACCTCATTTACTGAAAAACCAACCTAAAATGGTGTTATTTGCTGATGATACTTCACTGATTTTTAATGTAAATAGACGGGCACAGCACCTTGACGAAGTAAATAACGCTATGCTTAAGGTTCATAATTGGTTTACGATAAATAACTTAGTGTTAAATGAGAAGAAAACTAAATGCATAAGATTTGCTTTACCGAACGTTAGAAGTAGTGCATGTAACGTTATATTGAATAAGGAAGTACTAGAATTCGTCGATAAGACAGTTTTCTTGGGGGTTTCGCTTGACTCAAAGCTGCAGTGGGGTCCTCACTTAACATCTCTTGCAGGGCGGTTGAGTTCAGCCGCTTACGCTGTCAGGAAAATCCGTCAATTGACAGACGTGGATACCGCGAGACTGGTCTATTTTAGCTACTTTCATAGTATCATGTCTTACGGTATTGTGCTATGGGGACGGGCTGCAGACATAGAATCTATTTTTATTTTGCAAAAGAGGGCTGTCAGAGCCATCTATAATCTTGGCAGACGCGAATCTCTAAGGCAATTGTTTAAAAAAATTAATATCATGACGGTACCTTGTCAATATATATATGAAAACATTATGCATGTTCGGAAAAATCTTCATCATTTTAGAAAAGTTGGTGATAGACATAATTTTAATACTAGAAATAGGAATAAATTAGAGCAACCGAGTTTTCGATTGTCAAAAGTACACACTTCTTTTATGGGGTACTGTGTAAAATGTTATAATAAAATACCGCTCAATATTCTCGAACTAAATGAGAGAAAGTTTAAAACATGTATAAAACGCACACTATGTAGTCAAGCATATTACAAATTAGAAGATTATATAAATGATAAAAATGCTTGGCTTAATGCTAGTCCTGCTCCACAGCCACTCGGGCACACAAATTAATATAATTTTTTTTTCTAAACATAACGATGTTATTAGCACCTTTTTTATTGTCCTTAATAACGTATACCGTTATTATAATTTTTACTGACTTTTTTCTTCTACTTACTACAGTTTATTTTTTGAAAAGGTTCGCTGATGACCTTAGTTTTGTATAATTTTACATCATATATTTCAATTTTGTAAATGTGACTACCATGGAGCCATTTACTTGTTAAGTTACTATGTGTTGGACACTGAGCATGGCAGTTGAGAGCTTTGTCATGCTCACTTTAATGTCTTGCTGACGGTGGCGCGTGGGTTGGATCGTTTGGTTCCCTTCAAGATGGTTGAGCTAAACGGTGCTGATGCACGCGTCATATTCGTGAACGGGTGCTGTCAGTTGGGATTGGTCATCTCTTAACTGCCATGTCTTACATCGTTATTATAATTTTGTTATTTTTTTATATTCACCTTCATTGTTTTCACATATAGAAGCAACAAGAATATTGTAACCAAGACTTTGTAAAAACCAAATGGAAGGAAAAGAGTGTCCATGGAGTTTCTTGCTCGTTCTTCTCCATAGAGACCTACGTTTTGGAACGAGCAACTAGCTTCAATTTTAAACTGTAACTTCTTGACAATTCAAAAGTGCCTGTAAATGGTCTAATTGAAATAAATGATTTGATTTGATTTGATTTGAGTCCTTATCGTTCATCAACCCTTTAAGCCTACAATTGGGAATTCAAACAAACCATTTTCAGACACATATCACTCAAAATTAATAGGTCGAACTTTTGACCCCATAAAGCAGTACATCATAATTATTATCAGTAAAACTTCTGGTCCCTCTGGCAAGTCGTTATCAGCGCGATGGATGACGTCACAGCCTGACGGCCATTTGTCTCCGTCCGCCGAACAATTAGGGGGAGCCCGCGAATTTAGATTTTTTTCTCTTTGCCCATGCTTGTATTGTGCAGGTAATTAATTTGTATTTATTATTGGACTTATTTTAATTAATCTGTTCTACTAAAATAAATCTAAAAGAGTTTATTTTTTGTCTGTTTGAGCGCGCCACACCTGGAACTGCCAGTCGGATTCGAAAAAAATCTTTTTGTATTATGATAGCCAGATTTGTGGGGAATAATATAAATTTATATGTAACATCACGCTGCGACTAACGGGAATGGAGCAGTAATCAAAAACACAGCTCAGCGCAGGTGAGAAAAAACACGCGGGCAAACTCGCGGGCAAACTCGCGGGCATCTGTAGCTGGTTATTTTTTATTAATATATTACATTATGTGGGTGTACATTGGTACACCTCTGCCTAACCCTTCGGGAAATACAGGCGTGATGATGATATATACATTATGTAATACATTTGTTCCTGTACAGATTTGGGCCCCATTTTGTCCGTCGCCTTTTTTGTGTTGCCGTAGGATAACTGGGAGAATATTGGCGACCATCACCATCACGCGTGTATTCCCCGAAGGGTTAGGCAGAGGTGTACCAATGTACACCCCACAGTTTGCCAGTAGGTAGGCCACGCAGACGACGTCGCGCGCAGAAGCTAGTTACAAAATATTTAAGCTGTTACAGGATTTTGTGTGCAATTTAGTTTATTGCAAAGACCTCGTTTAAAATTTGCCCCAACTTGTATGAGTTTTGAATTAGTGAACTAAATTGCATAAGGCTTGGAGTGTTTGATAACTGTATTATGTAGTTTGTGAAACATTTTGATGAAAATGCACAGTTTCAGGAGTAGCATTGCCATTAAGGCATGGCATCGACATGCCAGATACATAGTTAAGAAAAAAATAAACTAAAAACTATATGTCATTAACTTACCAAACTTACTTCTAACTGCCTCATTAGCCTAGTGGACCTAAGTGCGACTGCTACGGTAGAGGTCTTGGGTTCAATTCCCAGGTCAAGCAAAAAGTGTTATTGGGTTTTTCTAGAAGATTCTCAGAAGCAGCTCGGAGTCAGGATTTGTGCCCGGTTAATGGCAATACACTCGCCCCCTATTACATGGGACCTAAACATACCGGCGAACCGTGGGTGTATATTGGTATACCACCTTGCTTAATCCTTCGGGGAAAACAGGCGTGACGATGAACTGAACTTGCAAAACCTTTACGACAAATCGGTGTACGGAGTTAACTACTACAACCCGTACAATATGTATAACTTTTATTGACACGGGATCTACATCTGTATAATACAAGCTGTTGATTTGCATTCTCGTCAAATTTAAGGAGTTAACTATGCTCGTGATTCTTAACACGAATCAATAATAAAATAAATTTGATTTAAAATTTATATTTTTTGACGTGATTTTCCAATTCGAACTAGCCATCTCGCCAGAGGGTTTAGGCGCTATGCACGCATTGATATAGCCGCGCGACAACTCTGCCTACCGCATACGCTACTGGGCGATGCTGATTTTTGCAAGAGGAGTATTCTGGAATACTGCTTTTTGATAGTTGCACCCAACTAAAAAAAGAAGCATTTATTAAATATTGGCCAGGTATCGTTATTATATTTGATTACCTACTTCTTTTTTTCTATGACAAGCTCCTAAAATTTTACGAGGATGCAAATCAACAGCTTGTTTAAATAATACGGGTTATACATATAAATACGTTTTTTGAGTGAGAA
Source organism: Caradrina clavipalpis (assembly GCA_932526535.1). Lineage (NCBI taxonomy): Eukaryota > Metazoa > Arthropoda > Insecta > Lepidoptera > Noctuidae > Caradrina > Caradrina clavipalpis. The sequence continues at coordinate 3,005,197 of OW052101.1, forward strand.
AATAGTCGATAGCAACTCACTTTCTCTTCGACTGCGGGACAAGGAGCCCCAGTTTACTCAAGCGAAAGCCATTTATAATATTTTACCCAACGTAATTTCTCAACGAGCTTCTAACGAAATAAATCAAGTGCCATACATTACCACCGTATAGTACAATTACACATATCTATACTAATAAATTAAATTGAAATGTCTGTTTGTAATTTCAAAATAACAGTTTTTTACTAAATGTAGGTATATGAAGTTCAAGTTATTATTCAAAGTTTTTAATTTAATTATTATTATTTAACTAAGTTTTGTGTTCGAAAAATAAACGATATAAGTTAGTTTAAAAGAGATATATAAAGACAGTTAAAGAAGTTATGATTTTTGAATTTTTGTATCTTTGATCCAGCAAATCTCCGAAACGGCTGAACAGGTTTTTATAAGACTATTACTAGCAGAAAGCTGCTGTTATAAGGAGCAAATTAGAATGCTAATACATATTATATTAAAAAAGAATTAGAGTACCGCGCAAAAATATTAAAGTTTATAAAGTGAATAAAATCCGATTCAATGGTCAGTTTTACTGGCAAGCATCGTCTCGAAAGAGATACCGCGCCCCCGGAACGCAAAGGGCACAAGAAGGAAATTTGAAAGGTTTTAGTCAGTAAAAGTCTAACACTCCCTACCGACCAGCCCAGGGCTGGGGAAGTCATTGGATGATTTCCAATCTTTAAAAAAAAAACATCCTGTGCAACCGGAGTAATCGTCAATCATGCAGTCAAAACCACACTCACAAGCTAGTATAGAATATATACCAATATATCAGCCATCCAACCAAGCCGTTGTAACCGCGACCTATCCTTACAACAATGTATGAACATACATTAATCAACTTCCTATACGTTACGGCGTATCTGTTACGTAATCTTCGCGCATAATTCTAAATTACTGTTAACTAGCTTTTGCCCGTGATCTCGTCTGCGTGAATGTAGGTTATTGCGGACAAAGACGAAATCGTTGAATAAAAGGTAGCCTATGTCCTTTCTTGGGGTTTAAACTTATCCTGTATTAAATTGCATCAAAATCGGTTCAGTAGTTTAGCCGTGAATGCGTAACAGATAGACAGACAGAGTTACTTTTGCATTTATAAAATACTAGCTTCTACCCGCGACTTGCTCCGCGTCTAATTTGATATATTATCCCACGGGACCCGTATATTTTTCGGGATAGAAAGTATTGTATGTATTATTCCATTTTACAATCTATCTCAGTGCCAAATTTCATCCAGATGTGTTTAGTCACACACATCACGCCTGTATTGCCCGAAGGGTTAGGCAGAGATGTGCCAATGTACACCCACAGTTCGCCGGTATATTTAGGTCCCATGTAATAGGAGGCAAGCCTATTGCCATTAACCGGGCACAAATCCAAACTCCGAGCTGCTACTGAGAATTTCATAGAAAAACCCAATAATACTTTTTGCTCGACCTGGGAATCGAGCCCAGGACCTCTAGCGTAGTAAACGTGCTTAGGACCACTACGCCAACGAGGCAGTTAAGCGTGAAAGAGTAACCACTTAAAATCAGGTGGGTCGTCAGCTAGTTTGCCGTACAAAGATGTTTAAAAGAATATACACACGGTTTAATGGGCAGACTTCTTTAGGCACTACAATGCGTACAGTCACGAGCAAAAACATGTGTACACTTGGCAAAAATTAAAAGCAATTTTCTCGTGAATGAACAATTGCAACGTTGAGATAAGATCGATTTCATAGTAATATAGGATCCAGAATATGATATTCGTAACACCACTATATTTTAATCGATACTTTGGGCAGAAACTGCTTTAGAATGTCGCTAAGTGTATACATGTTGATGCTCGTGACTGTACTTAGCTAGTCTCTATTGTTATTTTCCCCCGTGACCAAAATTCGGTTGAAAGGATGTTATTATTAGGTACTCACCCACTCACAGTAGAAAAGAATATAACTATTATTAGGCACAGTAGAATGAACAGCTAAAATAAGTTTTTGTCCTCCCCAAATTTCTTTAGAAAAGACTGGCCTTTTTTTTTATAGACGGGAAATCATCAAATAACTTCCCCCGCCCTGGGCGGAGCGGGAGGGAGTGTCAGACTTTTACTGACTAAAACCCGTCTATGTTCCTTCATGTGCCCTTTGCGTTCCGGGGGCGCGGTATCTCTTTCGAACAACCCGCAGCCCCGGCAGGCATCGGCCCTCAGTGGCCCCGTCCAAGTTTGCTGACATCTCTTTGAGGCGCGCGTGGAACACGAACGCGCCGTCGACACGGTCTGTCACTAGTGAACGTACGGACGGTGAGCTACCCATTGACTATGAAATTATTTATTGTTCCCTACACGAGGCATTGTGTCAATCATAACCTTACTAGTACTATAGAAGAACAATCAAACAATGGTCCTAAGTAAACCCTTAAACAAAAGCAGCCAACCATTATTTGTTGAACAAAATCCTACTAACATTATAAATGCGAAAGTTTGTGAAGATGGATGGTTGTTAGTGACTCAATCACGCTAAAACGGCTGAACTGATTTGGATGGATTTTGGCATAGAGATACATTATATTCTGGAAGAACACGTACGCTACTTATTATCCCGGAAAAATGTACAGTTCTCTTGGGATTATATCAACTTTGATGCAAGCGAATTCGCAGCCAGAAGTTAGTTATTTATATTTTATCCCGTGGGACGAACAGCGCGCGTGTGTGTTCGTTTCACGTCTTTTATCAAATATTTATGGAGACCAAGGTTGATGTTGTATTTGATAGTAAAACAATTGCGGTTTGTTTCAAGTTCTTTGACCTTTGGTACCCTTTTAAGGGAACTGAGTCGACAGTGTTTTGACAAAAGATGTCTAGTCATATTAAAAAAAAAGTAATTAAGTTCTATGAAATGTAGGTAAGATAAAGGATTATCTAGGCATATAGTGTTTCAGCTTCTCGTTAAATAACTGAATTACACAATGATATGTCTTTTTGTTGACTGTTTCTCTCTGAATCTCTATATACCATAAATCAAAGTCACTTCTCGCCATTCTGTCCCTCTGTACGCTTATACACTTTAAACTACGCAACGGATTGTAATGCACACACATCACGCTACGACCAATGGTATCGGAGCAGTAACCAGATATATAACTGAATGCGGCTGACACCGCAGGTATATAGCTAGTGAAATATAAATAGGAAAGAAAACAATTCAGACACGTAATGGAAGTATGTATTAGTATGGATTAAACTCTTTGATTTTCTTTCCCTTTAAGGCTAAAATCATACTCCACTCTCCACGGAAACTTCCAAGCTCCTAGATTTCGTAGATACGTACTCTCACACTAACTGAATTCAACAAACAGCTCACGAACAATGAACTAACTATCCTATAATTAGATACTGCCGATACAGTCGAGCGAAGCTTATCCGGAAACCGGCTGTCCGGCCCACCGCCCCGGACACGGTTCAATAGAACGGTTTCTGGAACTGTGTGTCTGGTGTGATTCGGACAATAGTAAGGGGAGTGTGGAAAAGTTGGTGGAAACAATGTTTTCTGACGTCTCAATTCTATGTTGGTTTAACATTGGTTGGTGTCTTAATTCTATGTTATTTTCCACAAATACCTCCGGAAACGTTTATTCGTGAGATCTTCTCGATATCGGCGTGGTTTTTTTGCTTACTTTGCAGAGAAAATGTTAGAGTTTATTTAGGTTTTGTGTCTGTAACAAAATGTGAAGTAAAACTAGAAATATCATGATAGTCCAGAGGTTATACGCGCTGAGACATTAAGTTCCGGACACCAGCCCATTATACCAATACCATTTTTTTTTAAAGATCGGAAATCATCATATAACTTTCCCTGCCCTGGGCGGGGCGGGACGGAGTGTCAGACTTTTACTGACTAAAACCCATCTATGTTCCTTCATGTGTCCTTACTCGCGCGGTATCTCTTTTGAACAACCTGCAGCCCCGGCAGGCATCGGCCCTTAGTGGCCCCTCCAAACGTTTGCTGACAACTCTTTGAGGCGCGTAGCCCAGAGGTTGAGGCGCCCGCCTCTCATGAGACCTTCGATCGGATGTTTTCAATTCATATAGTATACTTTCTAAGTTTTTCTTGAATTGATATAAGTCAGAAAAAGCCAATCCGTCTTAAGCAATCGTGGTGATTACCGGCAAATCAATTGTGTCAATTCGTGTAGAATATAATTTATGAATGGCAGTATTATTCAATATTTTACTGACACAAAAGGTGGGGTATATAATAGGCAGTAACAGGACACTGGCAACAGAAATGGAAACTTTACCTACTCTCACATTAGCATTGTCGGTGAGGTGGTCGCATTAGCGTGTCGGTGTCGCAGTCACATTCCCATGTCAGTGACGAAAACCCATAAGTTTTACCCCCACCAAAAATAGCTCAACGTGGCTAAAGAAGTTGACTTCAAAACTTACCATCTTGTTCCATACTTTAGGCATCATAATTATCTTCAAAAACCCGAACAATTTATCATAATAAAACAAATGAGAATCTCAAAAGAGATAATGATTAAAGTAGCCGAGTCCCTTTCCGTCCTTCTTCCTAATCTGACGATCAAAGGGCCTAACACGACTGTGCGACCGTGAATTCGATCTATTCTTAACTTAGTAATACCCACAGGGGCTGCGGGTTGTTCGAAAGAGATACCGCGCCCCCGGGACGCAAAAGGCACATGAAGGAACATAGACGGGTTTTAGTCAGTAAAAATCTGACACTCCCTCCCGCCCCGCCCAGGGCGAGGGAAGCTATTTCATGATTTCCAGTCTATAAAAAAAAAAATACCCACTGCAAAGCAGCGTTGTTGTGTTCCGGTTTGAAGGGTATGGGTGCTAATGTAATTACAGGCACATGAGACAATTCAACTTTCGTCTCTGGGATGGCAATATATTCTCAAGGCCTCTGGTATTGCAGATGTCTATAGGCAGCGGGGACCACTTAACATCGCGTCGGATTGTTTACCATCCAACGAAATAAAAAATAAACAGTTTTTGTTTAAACTCGCAAATAAAGCTTTACTATAGTAACCAAACAAACAAACACTAACAAAATCTAAATAACTATAGTTAAGTCGTATTTCCACTTCAAAAATCGACTCGGATCGAATTTATCTTTGTTAGCGCGCTCCTACTAGGCCTACAGATAGTATACGGAGGAACATTAAAAAGTAACGCTTCATTACCTTGCTTAGAAGCATGAAATCACTTCTGAAGATCATTATGAGTTCTTAAAAGTGGCGAGAATATTTTTTTATTAATGACAATTCCGGAACCTCTGAGGTCAGGTCTCAAAGCTATATCAGTCTCATTGCTAATAATGGTTTTAAATTCTTTGATTGATAAATGCTTAGTTACAGAAATCTTTTTAAATACTGCTTTAATTAATGAGTCATTATCGCTAATTATTTATTAAATTCAAATATGCTGCACAAAATTGTGATAGGTACATTTAAAGTTCCATTAACTGAAGACTCTTTAAAAATGCCAAAATTTAAAATTAAATAAAAAACATCAAAACACCCAAACAGCAACTTTAAGTAAAAACGGGAAAAAATTAAGTCCAGTAGACTAGAATTCTGTTAAATAACAGTCGGGGCCCATTATTGGGATAAGCCGGTTTAGATTTTTAACGGGTCCCGGCTGTCCATCCCTGAAGCCGTTTAATCACTAAAGATCTACATCACAAATCTCTAATGCCTAACCCAAATACATACACACAACAATAACACTCGTCAACATTGTCTAAATACATCGTACACAGTAATACACCCACAGTACTTAACCTAAATGTTCCCCAATGGGTAACTAACAGTGCCGGACTAGGTAAGCCAGCGCGGGGCCCTCAGCAAATTCTACCAAAAGGGCCAAATCCGAACTTATACAAACAAAGATGGCTGGCCTTTTTTTGGGCCAAAGAATCAACGTTGCCATACAACATGGCAATGCTGCCAGCCTGTTGGGCACTTGTCCTATTGACAGCAATGCTGACGAGTTTTTGATATGAGCTTCCCTTTTTTATAGTAACTGTACATTGTTCGTCGTCAAAGAGCGGCACCTACTAATGAGAGTTGCCGAAAATTGTGCTAAATAGCGTGCAACTGGAGAGGCCTATGCCCAGAAGTGGAGTATTACAGGTTAATGATAAGTATTCATACCGATTTCTCTGAGCAAAACATAATTCATTATTCGGTGGGGTACTACTCATAACTTGTGGTGTGGCCAGCCCTCACTTTTAGAAATGTGCTGAAGTTTTAAATCATCCTTGTATATTTGAATACTAACTTTTTTCTATTGGCCTGTTAGCGATAAGTGGTAAGTTTATCTTAACTTAAATAAAAAGAACAGTACATATCTTAACTTTATTTAAAACCATTTTTTACCCTAAGGTAGTGGCAACGCATTTGCAAGGCGTATGGTATTGCAGTGTTTATATGCAGCGGGGACCACTTAACATCGCGTCGGATTGTTTACCATCCAACGAATTAAAAAAGAAACAGTTTTTGTTTTAAACTCACAAAAAAAGCTTTACTATAGTAACCAAACAAACAAATATATAGTCGTATTTCCAGTTTGTAAAATCGACTCGAATCGCATATTTTTTCGTGGGAGCGCTCGTACTAGGCCTACAGATAGTATACGGAGGAACATTAAAAAGTAACGCTTCATTACCTTGCTTAGAAGCATGAAATCACTTCTGAAGATCATTATGAGTTCTTAAAAGTGGCGAGAATATTTTTTTATTAATGACAATTCCGGAAACTGTGTGGTCAGGTCTCAAAGTAATATCAGTATCTCAGTGCTAATAATGGTTTTAAATTCTTTGATTGATAAAATGCTTCACAGAAATCTTTTAAAATACTGCTTTAATTAATGAGTCATTATCGCTAATTATTTATTAAATTCAAATATGCTGCACAAAATTGTGAAAGGTACATTAAAATGTCCTTTAGCTAAAGACTCTTTAACATAGACAAAATATCAAAATTAAATAAAAAACATCAAAACACCCAAACAGCAACATTAAGTTAAAACGAAAAAAAATAAGTGCAGTAGACTAGAATTCTGTTAAGCAACAGTCGGGACCCATTATTGGAATAAGCCGGTTTAGATTTTTAACGGCCCCGGCTGTCCATCCCTCAAGCCGTTTAACTACTAAAGATCTACATTACAAATCTCTAATACCTAACCCAAATACATACACACAACAATAATACTCGTCAACATTGTCTAAATACATCGTACACAGTAATACACCCACAGTACTTAACCTAAATGTTCCCCAATGGGTAACTAACAGTGCCGGACTAAGTAAGCCAGCACGGGGTCCTCGGTAAATTCTACCAAAAGGGCCAAATCCGAACTTATACAAACAAATATGGCTGGCGTTTTTTTGGGCCAAAGAATCAACGTTGCCATACAACGTGGCAATGCCGCCAGCCTGTTGGGCACTTGTTCTATTGACAGCAATGCTGACGAGTTTTTGATATGAGCTTCCCTTTTTTATAGTAACTGTACATTGTTTGTCGATCTTTGCAGTTGCTACCAGCTGGTAGCAACTGCAAAGAGCGGCAACTGCGGATGAGAGTTGCCGAAAATAGTGCTAAGTGGCCTGCAATTGGAGAGGCCTATGTCCAGAAGTGAACTGTTACAGGTTGATGATAAGTATTCATACCGATTTCTCTGAGCAAAACATAATTCATTATTCGGTGGGGTACTACTCATAACTTGTGGTGTGGTCAGCCCTCACTTTTAGAAATGTGCTGAAGTTTTAAATCGTCCTTATATATTTGAATACTAACTTTTTTCTATTGGCCTGTTAGCGATAAGTGGTAAGTTTATCTTAACTTAAATAAAAAAAACAGTACATATCTTAACTTTATTTAAAACCATTTTTTACCCTAAGGCAGTTGCGGTTTCGCGGGCCCCCAATACGCGGGGCCCCTAGCATTTGCAACTCTTGTGGCGTGGCTAATCCGGTACTGTTAACTCAGGAGTTTCTTCAAGTGGAACTTGGACTATAACTATTGTAGTGGACTACAGTTTAACAATAGCCAAGGGGATCAAATTGGAACGCACGACTGATCAGAAATTCGCACAATACTATGTTGTTGGTTACTTAAAGGAATATGTTATGTGTAGTGTAAGAGTTGGGACGGTTCTCGAATCCTTTGAGGCTAAAATAACTGGCAGGTGACTTTTGCATTAAAAATAAAATTACATAAAAAAGATGGTTTAGGCGATCTATAATAAAGCTAAATAGTTTTTGTTTGGTAATATCTAGAACTATTAGCTAGAGTCTTAAAAAATAATATAGGCTATATATTACATAGCCATACTCACGCTACAATACACGGGAGTGGAGCAGTAACCAAAGACGTAGCATCGTCTATTGAAAGCGCCCGCCTCTCAAGCACGAGGTTTTAGGTTCGCTACTAAACCCGGCCAAGTGACTGTTTTGTGACTTTATTTCATGTAGGTACTCTCAAAGCTTATCTTGTATGTCACTGACATCGGTGAAGAAAAACATCGTAAAGAAATCTGGACTTATAATTCTGAAATCGCCAATCCGCCTTGAGCAAGGGTGGTGGTCAATACTCATGCCTTCTCTTTATGTAAAGCGGCATTTGCTCTACAGTGGGACAATCATAGACTGATATTATTTTGCTCGTGAATTTATCCGCGTGAATATCTGTTATCCGAACGCAAACGAAGTCGCGTATTAAAAAAGTAGTAACAGCATTTATTTTAACACAAAGTAACAGCATTTATTTTAATTAAACTATTTACAGGCACTTTTGAATTGTCAAGAAAAAATGGGTGAAATTTTGCCGTGTTTTGTGGAGAACTAAGCCTAATTGTCCTTGATTGTCCTTTAGGTCCTTTGTTCATATCTGTACGTTCACAGGCTTAAAATTATGACTCCCGAAATTGGTACATTCAAGGGAAGAACGGCGGAAAATTGGCATTACTCCGAATTCACGCAAATCAGGGTTCAGCCTTCCCCCATTCAAGGGAAACTGCCCAAGTTTATTATTGCGCCGTTCATCTTGGACTGTTCGCATATTTCCGCGTTGAAAGGAACTGACGGTTGAGGTCATTCCAAGCGATTCGGTTTTTGTGAATATGCGGGTAGACTGAGCGGTTTTTCATCCATTACCTACATACATTCTTACCATCACGCGTATAATCCCCGATGGGTTAGGCAGAGGTGTAACAAATGTACACTCATGGTTCCCCGGTATGTTTAGTTTCAATGTAATAGGGGGCGAGCTTATTGCCATTAACTCCGAGCAGCTACTGATTTTTTTTGTAGAAAAAAATCTAAACAATTTTTGCTCAACCTGGGAATGGAACCCAAGACCTCTAGCGTAGCAGGCGCGCTTAGAACCATGTGACCAACAAGGCAGTAACAAGACCCATTACCTAACAAGAGAAAATACTAAAGGTCATGCCTTTGTGCAGATATTTAGTGAACATTCCCAACGGCACGCTTCATAAAAATTAGTCTAGCCATATTTTGGTTAAAAAGTAATTCAACTAGACGAAATTTTGTAATTAGGATAAAGGTTTTAAAATATATTTAGGTTTGTGGTTTCTTAGTTGCTCGTTAAATGGGTTAACTTCAAAATCATCATGCTGGACATGTCATGTTATGTAGGTAATTCTCCAGACCGATTCTTTCCACGGCGGCTAATTTTAATGCAGACTAGCCACGTACGCAGGAGATATTATAGTGCACCAGTATGTGCGGAAACACAAGTGCACTCCCTTTTCCCTAACTCTCATAACCCGATGGGACGGCAATCCGACACGACCGGAGAGAGATCAATTACTGGACATAAACCTCCCTTAAAGATTGCCACAATAATAAAATAATAATAATAAATAATAAATATCTTGGGACAACTCACACACGGCTATCTGATCCCAAGCTAAGTGGAGCTTGTGTTATGGTAACCAGACAACTGATATACATACTTATATAATTTATAAATACATACATATTATAGATAAATCACACCCAGACACAGAACTAACAATCATGCTCATCACACAAAGTTTGTCCTGGGTGGGAATCGAACCCACGACCTCCGGCATAGCAGTCAGTGCCACTAACCACTAGACCAACAGGCCCGTCAAACCAATGACCGGTCCTGAGCTGCCCGCATCCAGCGATTTGCTGCGACCTTTACCAGGTCGTCACTCCACCTCGTGAGGGTTTTCAAGATAATATGTAACCCTAAATCAGTATTTATCGAACGCGCGTCTGTCAATGCAATTTGTAATAGTCGCTATCACTCGGACTTAACCTAAAATCAATTATAGATAATGGTGTCGATTCTTTTATGCACAAGCTAAACTTAATTTAGACTATTTCTGTCTTTTTCTTTCCAATAAAACAAGAAAGGGACGAACATGAATAAGACTTGTCAATTTTAGTTGATCTAAAACCTCTATACAATTATAGTTGACATGTCAGAACGCATGGATCAAAAACACGGAAAAGTTCAAGTCAAAACTAATTTGACATCTCTAACTTAGTTCTACCATCTTACGAGTACCATTATAGCAACTGAGAAAGAAAACTATAAATTGTTAGATTTTTTTTCTTATCTTTAGTCGTAAAAATATATAACAGATACATTGAAAACTGTTTTAATTTTTCTAAATAATTTATTTTTATAAGTGCCGATTTATCAAATTATTTTCTAATCGTATCGTCAAATAAAAAAGCACCAAAAAAAGAATACTTTTTCAAAAATAGAACCTTTATTTCACCCACAAATCCTACAAATTCTGCACTTGACATACAATTCCGATTCGATATCGGCTTAAAATAAATATTATCGGACATATGACGAATGTTCGCCATACATCACTCGTTATACAGTCATTCGATAGCGCGTGTGATCGAATGGTATCGATAAATCTTCCAAAGGGATGGGGTCAGGTTCATAATCGCATTTGTTTTTTTTTCCTTTTGTTGTACTAGGTACATTGACATTGTTCTTTTTAATTTTAAATTAAGAATAGATTGTGTTATAAAAAGTTTTTAAATTACTTTTCTACTTTCTACTTTCTGCTAATAGAGGGCGATCCTATTACCATTCAATTGGGCACAAATCCTAACTCCGAGCTGCTACTGATAATTTCATAGAAAAACCCAATAACACTTTTGCTCGATCTGGAAATCAAACCCAAGATCTCTAGCATATAAGTAGGTTTGGCTATATTTCATACGATAACCACAATTAATATCTTCCGTTGATATAAATAAATCCTTCTAACTAAATAAATATTATGTGCAAAAAGCGTATTTCCAATGAAACACATCGATCATATTTCCGTTATGTATACTCCGCACACTCGTGGTGTGAATAAAAGTCAAACTGACTGTTTCAAACAAAATAAAATCTATTTCCTGGAAAAAAGGATTAAACTGAAACATCACGAACTTTTCAAGCATAGGTATACAGATACGCCAACATTGTAACAAATACTCCAAATATATCGTGAAAGCAAATAACATCAAAATAGTAATCCTATGTTTTACCTGATTCCGTCGGAAAAAGGGTTATGTTTTCCGAGTGTACGTATGTTTACTTCGGGTAGTAATAAAAGCTCCGACAAAAAAAGAAGAATTGTCCTTACTCAAAATATTAAATCTACTGCCTAAAATACTAACTTTCCGACTACTTTTGTCCGAATAAAAATGACGAAACGACCGAATGAGATACTGAAATCTTCGAAAAATAAACATGACTGTTTTTTGCTATAATACTTTTCTACCAGCATAAATTACGTTCTACTGAAAACTATGCTTTGTAATTTTTATCTTTACTTGCCTACTATTAATTCATAAATTACCTTTCATATTTCATAGACTGTGGTGCTATTTTAACTGTAACATTATACTGAAAATTTAATTCTGAGTGGTTATACAGAAACTTATAAAAAATATAAAAATGTACTTGTAACAATAACTTTTTCTTGCATCATATATCATGAATTTTACTTACCACGGGTATGCTTCGGTTGAAATGATAATTTCAACTCAAGGGTTTACAAAAAAAATAACCACGAAGTGGATGGCGGGGTCTGTTCGCTCGCTTCGCTCGCTCTCTAGACTCCGCCATCCCCTTCTAACCTAACCTGTCCGAGTCGGGGTGCCCCAAGTCCCGAGCTCGCTTCGCTCGCTCTTTATAAAAGTTATACTAAACCAAATTATGCGAAATTATAAGTATGCCAAAGGTAATTATGGCAAATAAAATTCTGCCATTTTAAATTCGGACATAAAAACGTTGTGCACATAATTATGCTATAAAAATATTATGCCTTAAAAACGTTCGTCTAAAGAAGTTTATGCGAAGTGAGTTATGCCATATAGGTTTCGGAATTTCAAGTTTCCGCCAAATAGAACGCACCCATTTTCATCATTATTGTGAGTTAAAAAATAAATTTGATAACCAACAATAGAAATTAAAACAGTTCATGCAACTTGTAAAAGTATGATTATTTTGACAAAACCTCTGTTGTCGGTAACTTAGTAATTTTGTCGGAGGTTCAGTATTCTATCCGGAAGTTTAGTTTTGTTATTCGAAGATCCATTTTTTTTTAGGAGAAAATGTAATTTGAACATGCTCTTATTTGTTGTTAAATTGGATATTTTTTTTCGTTTATCTTTTGGGTTTTTTGTCGGTAATTCATTATAACGCTGGTTAATTAGAATAATAGTCCGCCACAGATCGCTGGAGATTAATTTGTTTTTCGGAACCATTATTATTTCCCGTTTACTTCTTTGGCACGCTTTGTAGTCTAAATGGCTTGATGGATTTTACCTTGAGATTCGGCTTAATTATGAAAGTGCAACAGGGTACCCACATATCAAAATTATAATAAAAATAAAATTACCTATTTTTGTCACCATAACTTAATTTTTCCATTTTTTTTTAAGATTATCCATTGGGGTTTCAAAATAAGTGGTTTATCATTGAATAAATATTTGAAAATTATCTTTACAGTTTCTCTTATCATTTTGAGTCTAAAACATATCTGCGTAGCCTTTTCCCAACTATGTTAGAGTCGGCTTTCAGTCTTACCGGATGCAGCTGAATACCAGTGTTTTACATAGAGTGACTGTCTGTCTGACCTCCACAACCCAGTTACTCGTACTGGGAACACGATACCTCTTGGTAAGACTGGCTGTTACACTTCCCGGCTTCTGACTATCCGTGACTGTCAAAGGTTATTCATACAGCCGGGACCAACGGCTTTATGCCATAGCGTAAGGTTATCATTTTAAGCCGGTCTACATTTTTAATAATTCCTGACAGATTTAACATATAGCAAATACATTAAAAATATCATAACAGCAAATAACAAAATAATAACCCAATTTTTTCAAACTTAGTGTTACATTTCAGTAATAAATTATTCAGAATTAATATTTTCGTTTTACGTTCACAGTTTCCGAATGAGGTCGTAAAAAATTCACTCACTCGAGGCACCTGGGTTTGACTTTTCGGTAATTAATTTTCCTTTAATGAGCTGTTAAAATGTTCATGTACTTAATGTTTTATTTATGTAAGGTATGGATAATTAAACCAATCTTGAATTTTATTCTAAAATGCTAGCACCTAACTTCTTACTATTTTTGAATTTTAAGGGGATTGGTGCTGAAATCCGATTTGCATAATACATAATTATATTCTCTTTAGTTCGGGAACAAATTATTATGTTTTTTTCTCCCGGTATTGTCCACTGCTGGCAAAGGTCTCGGTTTCAGATGCTAATACTATATCAGATGATATATCCCATGAACATTGACTAATTCTTGCTTTCAAATTTGATTGCATTATTATTTATACATACATAATAAACTCACGCCTTTTTCCCATGGGGGTAGGCAAACCACAGAATGCCACCTGCTATGATCCTTACATACTCCTTTCGCCTACTCCACATTCATACATCTAGTCATACAAGCACGCCGGTTAAGAGTATTGCGCACCTGTTATTATTATTATTTATTTTTTTAAACACAACTTAGAAACTATGCCCCACAAAACCGTTCACTGTTTTTAGTAAAAAGTCTCCTAACTAACATACACACTGCTAAAACCCATTTTCTTTGAAATATTTTAATCGAAATACTATAAGGGTATATTCAAAACACGCGCCAATATCGCAAAATGCAACAGAAATTACAATTCAACGAAAACGGTACACAATACCAAAATATATTTGCGAAATACAAAATATATAACCGTGTACAGCACATAGAAACGAAATGGATTTTAAAATGAGTTTGAGGGAAACATTTGCCGGGATTGGGCATTTGTCCCACCGTCGGCGAGAGGCGACTATTTTATCGCTCAGGAAACGTACAATAGAATATACGTTCCGTGTAAATAAAGGAGATGTAAATATTAATATACATCTCACTGATTATTTATACTGCCGGCGAGGATTCGCTCCACCAGCTTGTAGCTGAGCGACAAGAGTTATCGAAGAGAGTACTCGCTCAGTGATATTCGCGTATTCGGGTAGTTCTCGCTAGGTGAACAAACTGGTTGCTTATCTCTTTTGCTTGACTGTACATCGCATACCAGCGGTGGTATAATAACTAATCGTCTGTCACACTCGCACACTCGCTTAATAGCCCAGCGACAAACTATCGTAACTACACACTCTTCTCGTTGCGTTTCTAGTTTCTAGGCCTACTCGCTTCTCGCTCATCGCTGGCAGTGGGGCAAGTGCCTTGGGCCGGGCGCCGACTGTGCTGCGCTTAGTCGCTCGTCTGAACATTACCTTAATCTTAGTGCCTCGTTTACTTGCGTTTAGTGACGTCTTAGTATAGTTTATGTTCAGGAAAATTACTCTGCAGCGGCAGATTGTAAGCCGAATGCTGGAATTTCTATTGCTTATTACTGGTTGAGCTAAATAGCTTGTGTAGGAGTGGAAGTAAACGATCCTTTATTTTTTTTCTGTTTTGTGGTTCTGTACTCAAAGAATGCCAACGGAACGATTTTACTAAGGCTTTGCTGTCTTTGTATCTGTAGTATGTGTGTCATAAAAATAAAATAATTTTATAAATTAAAAGATCGTAAAAAAATGTTATAATGTTATTGTAATGTGCGAACACCGATTGACCGGGTTTTTTTTAACTTTTTTTCGGCTATCAAACACCGCATTTTTCTTGTATTATGACGTTCAAAATGCCTTCTAATAGCCTAACTAAAATAAACGATTTGACCTTGAGTTCGACGTTTTCAAAGGAATCGTGCTCAAAAAAATAAATTCAAAACTACTATTTGCTTGGTAATGAAACCGCGCATTCCTACAAGGCCTTCAAGTCAAGTTCCCATATTTCAATCGCACCCACACGACGTCCCTACATCAAAGGAGGAATATTAATATCTGGCTTCCTATGTTTTTTAATAAAAATAATGAAAATATTCCTCATCTCATTAATTTCATTTTGCATCATATTAAAAATAGTCTTAGTAGAGATTGTTAATTAGTTTGCTAGAATATAACAAAGTGTTCTTTGTGATAATGATGTAAATTAATGTTCAAATAACTTACGACTTTTTTATAACAATCTTTTTATCATGTCATACCATCAGGCTGTATTTCCCGAAGGGTTCGGCAGAGGTGTACCAATGTTTAACTAAACTTCGACGGTTTGTTGAGATCCCATGTAATAGGGGGAAAAACCCAATAACACTGCTCGACCAATCGAACAATCTTCTACAGAAATGAATAAAATTGTATCCGTGTGTTATGCCAAAACAACATTTTTTTAACTAAATCAATATTATGAATGTATACACCGTACTTACAAGAATAAACCAATATGTACATTTTTTGTCTGTATGTTTATTCCGCCTAATTTCCGAAACGGCTGGATTAATTTTGCCCATTAGCAAATAGATGATGTTATTTGGAATAACCTTTAAATTCTTTTATTTTTTTTTAAAGAATCGCAAGAATCACAAAGATTAAACCCGTGATATCCAACACTCCCTCGGAAGCTTTAACAACTTTTATTTCATCAATAAAATACGGAATTCCATTACAATTTTACAATATATTTTTTTATTAATAAACCAGATTCATGACAGCCTCAATACCTAAGCCCTCCTACATCAAAAAAGGAACACTCAATATCAGCCGCAAAAACCGGTAGCCACTGTCCATATATTAAAATTTTCGTCGCATAGAATGTTCCTAGATTTTTTCAAAGTGATCGTAAAAAGTAAAATACTGCGGTGTACTTCCTCGTTGGGTTGGCGGGACGTTTATTTTTTTAAATATGGCCGCGCTTGACTAAGTTTCGCATGAATATGATGGTATTTAAGTAAAATGTTGCGGTGTTTTAATATTTTAAAATGGGACAGAATGCAAACGTATAAAAGTAAGGACAACGGAGAATATTTTAAGTTTTAACTTATTTTTTTTTAATTCTGCACATTATATACCATCATGCGTAGGTATATTCCTCAAAGGGTTAGGCAGAGGTGTACCAATGTACCACCCACAGTTCGCCGGTATATTTAGGTCCCATGTAATAGGGGGCGAGCCTATTGCCATTCACCAGGCACAAATCCAAACTCCGAGCTGCTACTGAGAATTTCATAGAAAAACCCAATGACAGTTTTTGCTCGACCTGGGAATCGTGTTTAAAACATGTACGTGTATAACATCTGCAATACCAGAGGCCATGCAAATGCGTTGCCATCCCAGACAATCCGGAACTGCGGGTTGTTCGAAAGAGATACCACACCTCTGAAACGTAAAGGGCACAAGAAGGAACATGGATGGGTTTTAGTCAGTAAAAGTCTGACACTCCCTCCCGTCCCGCTCAGGGCGAAGTCATTAAAATTTGATGATTTCCCAAGGGTAAAACAAAAAATCCCAAAGACAAAGTTGAAATGGCTCATGTGTACCCTTCAAACCGGAACACAGCAACGCTGCTTTGCGCAGAAATTGGTATGGTGGTAGTACTTCCCCGGACTAAAGGAACTCTACTACTCCTTCCCAAGAACGGTCTAGAACAAAAAAAAATCGCAAGGACGAGAAGAACATGCAAACTTTTGGATTCCTAAAGTGTCTTTTTATAACCGTTATTAAAGGGAAATATCGTCAATCTTGCTGCCGGAACCATTAAACTACCCTGAAATACGCGGGTAAGCTTACAATTTATCTTATCTTTTCGATGTTCAAGTCACGTGGAAGTCACTTTAAAAATAACTCGTTTATATACATAACATAAGTTAGTGTAACTAATGTAAATAAATAAATAATAACAATAAAATAAATCTCTTTAAATCCAGCACTATTTTGCTCAATATTCAAAGTCAAAGTCAAATTATTTATTTCAATTGGACCATTAAAAGGCACTTTTGAACGTCAAATAATTAAAAACTATTGAATCTAGTTGCCCATTCCAAAAGGTAGTTTCGTATGGAGAAGAACGGGCAAGAAACACCATACATACTCTTTAAAAAAAAACGTATTACATTATGTTGTACATTTACATTATTTCATTAAAAAAATATGCTAATGTCAAAACGATCTAACAATAAAAGTCACTCAAAGTACTACAATATGTACTGAATGCTACGAATATGAAAGTGGAACCCAAGACCGAATGGCAGTCATGATCAAAATGTGTGAGAAGGCTTCCCACGAGATGGACCGACCACCTGGTAAAGGTCGCGGGAAATCGCAGTGGATGAAATGAATGGGTAGACCGGTCATTATGGCTATCTCTAGGGGAGGCCTGTGTCTGGCAGTGGACGTCGTTTGGCTGATAAGATGCTGATCAAAATAGCTAATATTTTATATTATTAAAAATCGATATAATATGACTACATGAATGAACGATGAACTAGGCGAAAGGAGTATGTGCATCTGGATTGAGAGCTCATTTTTTGGACCCTTGCGAAACGAAATAAGACTTATAGAGAAATTATGATGTATGATGTGATTGTGATGTAATGATCGTAGTAAATGGCGTTCTGTGGTTTCTGCCTACCCCAGTGGAAAAAAGGCATGAGTTTAAGCAAGTATGTATGTAAGAAATCTTTTAAATTATGCAGCTTCAAAAAAACAAAGTTGCACTTTTTAGTTCTTTACTCCACAAACTTGTTCAAAGCATTTCAACAGTTAAGCTGTGCTTGCAAAGTACGAATAACACGCTCTTCAACTTGTTATCGACTTAATAAAGAAAGTTCTTTAATTTCCTTAAACTTAAGTTATAAACTCACGTTCCTCTCGTCTAAAATCTACACTGATTTGCATAAAACTGAAGGCTTAGTTGCTCGTTTATCGAGATTATCGCTCTAGCTGCTACTATTCTCGTTGGCTTTATTTTAAAATAATGTTTAAGTTGTTCAAAACTGCCCCGTTGGTCTCGTGGTCGCAAGCGCGCCTGATTAGCGTGGTTCGATTCCCGTGTTATTGGGTTTTTCTAATAGGAGGTTCTCAGTAGCAGCCTGGAGTTTAGTAAGTAAGTAACTAACTACTTTTAGTGCTTTCTGAGGCACCGATGTTTCACACCATCAATTTCCAACCTCCGGGCTGCTACTGCGAAATTCCTACCGAATAAACCCAATTACACTTTTAGCCTGACCTAGGAATCAAACCGCAACTACAAGACCAATGGAATTGTTAATCATATTATTACGAGTAAATACTACCTGTTATCAGAACCATTATCAAGCTAAGTACTCATAAAATGACTCGAACTTAAGTACCTAAACTCCATACAATACAAAGTTTTTACAAAGCGTACGAGCAAATGAGCAAAACGTACCAGTTTTAGTCGTAATAAAACTTTATACTTACTAAAAGTCTATTGTTACAAATGTGATCTAGTTTTTACGAGTTAGGAACTAATAAATCTCTTTGTAGGCAAACTTTTACACACACTTGAATCTTGTTAGTGTGTGTTTGATAAAATAAATAAATAAAATAAATATCTTGGGACAACTCACACACGGCTATCTGATCCCAAGCTAAGCAGAGCTTGTGTTATGGTAACCAGACAACTGATATACATACTTATATAATTTCGTAAATACATACATATTATAGATAAATCACACCCAGACACAGAACAAACAATCATGCTCATCACACAAAGTTTGTCCTGGTTGGGAATCGAACCCACGACCTCCGGCTTAGCAGTCAGGGCCACTAACCACTAGACCAACAGGCCCGTCAATAGCCCGTCGATAGGTACTTATCTACGTATTTATGAATTGGTTTATTACTACCTAACACGTGGAGGCTTGAAATATAACCCTAATGGCCTATTTTGCCACCTTGGGGTATAATATTACGTTCCAGTTAATATATTTTGGCAAATAATTTGATAAGAATTATGTTTCTTGTTTATGTGTAAGAAATAAGTGAACATGTTCCGACACTGACAGGCTTGGAATATTATTTATTATATTAATAACATAAACATACCATCCCGCCTGTATTCCCCGAAAGGTAAGGCAGTGGCGTACCAATATACACCCACAGTTTGCCGGTATGTTTAGGTCCCATGTAATTGGGGGCGAGTCTATTGCAATTAACATTTTCTATGATATTCTCAGTAGCAGCTCGGAGTTAAGTTTTGTGCCCGGTTAATGGCAAAAGACTCGCCACGTATTACATGGGACCTACACATACCTGAGAACTGTGGGTGTGCATTGGTACACCTCTGCCTAACCCTTGGAGGAACACCGGCGTGATGATATGTATATTTTTGTTATATAGAATAGATTTTTTGTTTGTTTGTGTAAACCGATATGTATTGTATAGCTCCGAAACTACTAGATAGAATTTAACCAGTTTTTCACCAATAGACAGCTAAATTATCAGGTAGTACTCGTAACATAGGCTTTATAACGTCACGCTATGCCCTACGGGATCGGAGCAGCAACTTACTATATAATTAGACGCGAGTGAAATCTCGACGTATTACTAGTTTTATATTGTCTTGTTCAGTTTTGTATTGTAAATGTCTAAAACCGTATATTATAAAGACATTGTAGGTTGGCTCATTTTAAACCTCAATTCATAAAAACGTCCTAACAGGCTTTGTAAACAGAATAGAAACGTCTGAACTCTCATAAATAAGACTTATACGAGCGTACATCTTCAGGCGTACAAAGACGTGTTCCGTAAAGTTACGGCGTGTACTCGAATATAAGCCTTGTACTCTAGCGTATTTTACGAGTACAGTCGGCGTGTATGTATGTGGATGCGTGTACAAAATGGATGTTGTGTACCGTCACTGTCGGCCTAAGGCGGTATCAGATCCCTTTGAAAGGCATAGGATATGCATGTTTCGAAATAGATATTCTTTTATGTCTGTCTATTTTATTTGCAGGGGAGAAAACAAATGAATAAATGATTTTGAGATTGTGTTTTACTTCTTTATTCATGCGGGAATTTTGATAGTAAAATATAAGCCACATTGCGTAGCTCCTATAAGTGAAAGAATTTTCAATATCGGCTTTGCCCCTATGTCTCGTGGCGTGATGCTATATAGCCTTCCTCGATCAATGGACTATCCGACACAAACGATTGATTTTTTCGATTTGAACTAGGATTTCCTGAGATTACCGCGTTTTTAGTTTATAGTACCTATTAGTATAGATTCCTCTCTATTGAATATTTAAAAAAATATTGACATACATATTTCATTCATTTTACATATTATATTTAAAAACTTAACTTTTTACTACGTAATCGAATGTAGCTGAAAATAAGATTGAACAAATATATTCCAAGCAATTTCTTATTCAGCGAAAAACCCGAAAACTAACAAACCATTTACCTAATCCTACATCCATACCAAAATAAAAAACGAAAGCCCAAATCCGTACATCGACACATCCATTAAAACACCCTCTTTAACTCCGCTGAGCTGTCGCGACATTTATCCCCTGCACGACATTCATTTCTGCTCACCTTCACGAACCGATTCGCGCCAAATCCCACATTTACACTTACCCGGTAATGGACGATGCGATATACGCCTTGACGTAAAATGAAAAGTGTTTGGAAGCCGATTTTCGGAGGCTTTTTAGTTTTTACAGTTCGTGAAATAGACGGAGTGCCGCAAACACATAGTTTTTTTTGGAAATAACTATGTGTTTGCGGCATTCGAGACAGAGATTCGCTTGTCGACTTATGTCGTTTGTGAAATGGGCTTTGATGCAATGGTGGCTATGGTTCTTTTTTAATGGATGTCGTACGGAACGTTGAAAGAATGGTATTGTAAGCGGATTGGTCAGGTTAGGCCAAGTATAAAAGGAAAGAATATTGGCGGAATATTGGAATATTGTTAATTATTTGGGTGGAAGGAATATTGAAGTGTGACCTGTAATCATGGATTTCAGGATCATGGATGAATTGACTCCACCGTTTTTGTCGTAGTCAGCGCGACAGCTGAGCCGCTGAGCTAATTTCGATATCAAGGACAGGGAAGAAGTGTAGTGTGATTTTTAAATTAGGATTTTTTCAGTAGCTGTCCGGAGTTTGGAAGTTGGTGGCGTGACACCCCCCCGTGTCTCGGAAAGCACGTTAAGCCGTTGGTCCTGATCTCTCCCCGGTTGTGTCGGATTGCCGTGAACTATGAGAGTGAGGGAAGAATGAGTGTACCAGTATTTTACACTCTTGGCCACTATATTATCTCCTGCGTTTGGTTAGCCTAGTTGCAAGTTTACTAACTGTTACGCCAAATAATGTGTGAAAATATTTTAGTAAACAGTGGAGCAAAGACATGATTATTTTCCGAAGTACTTTCTTAAACATATAAAAGTGCTCATAAAGAATGTAGCGGAACTATACCTACCGAGATAATGTACAGTCCCGGCCAAACCGGTCACTTTACATAAAAATACGTGGTACAGTCGGATACAAAGTGAACTCGATGAATCACGCCTAACATGCACATATATTATTCTTTTGTGGGACTGAAATCTCTATTCTTGTATTCGAGATATGTTTTGTTGGGGACTGTACACACTTACGTCGAAAGAGGTTTCTTATTTATTTATTTAAACTGTATGCAACAAAAAGTACAAAGGCGGACTTAATGCCTTAGGCATTCTCTACCAGTCAACCAAAGGTGGTGAAGAGATAACACGGTAGGTGCAAATAAAAACAAAAGAACAAAATTGGATACTTTCAAAAACAAAATAAAAATTAATCCAATGCAATTATATAAATAACTTAATTCATACACAAGTACAAACATATCTAAAATTATCCACACTAATACATAAATATATTTACTGTATAAAATCCTATACATAAAACATATATATATATATATATATATATATATATATATATATATATATATACCTATATATTTATATACAAAATACATAATATCACAAGAAACCATAGAAAGGAGGATTACGAGACAACTCTTACTATTGGTTCTGAAAATAGCTCCGCAATTTCTGCTTGAAGGCATACCGACTGGTAGCTGTCCTGATATCAAGAGGGAGCGCATTCCAAAGAAGGATAGCCTGGATATGAAAGGAAGAATGAATGAAATCAGAAGTGTGAGAGGGACAGTTAAGCAGAAGATTATTAGAGGAACGCAGACTCTTAGCATGAGTAGAACAGAGATATTGAAAATGAGAAATGAGATAAGAAGGAGGAGAAGGAGAATTAAGAAGGGAGAAAAGCGTGGTTAACGCACGTAAATTTCTTCTCTGGCGAATGGGCAACCATTTAAGTTCGGCCCTGAAGCTTGATACGTGGTCATATTTCCGCAAATTGAAAATGTAACGAATGCAATTATTGAGAACCCTGTCCAGCTTATCCAACAACACTGCATTCAAGTCAAAGTAGCACACGTCACCATAGTCGATTATAGGAAGGATTAAAGTCTGCACAAGCATTGCTTTCGTCCTTGCAGGCAAAAAGTTTCTCAGGCGATATAAGGAACGCAAGGTACCGTTGACTCTCTGACAAACACAGGAAACCTGACTCTGCCAGCTTAGCGTAGAATCAAGATATAAACCGAGATCCTTCACACAGGGGCTTATTGGAATGACAGTCGTATTCAGAATAATAGGAGGAAGGGTTAAAGCTGCCACTCTGCTCATCATGCGAGAACTACCAATAACAATCGCCTGGCATTTTGTGGGGTTTACAGCCACCCCAAACCTGTCAGACCAATTGTTAACGGCATCAAGATCCCGGTTTATATCCTGAATAGCCACAGACAGGTCAGCTACCTCGGTGGCAGTATACAGCTGAAGGTCGTCAGCATACAAATGATACGCACACTGAAGAAAGGGAGTAATGAAATTAATAAAAATAGAAAACAGTAAAGGAGAGAGAATGCCGCCTTGAGGAACACCAGCACCAAGATCACGCCAACTCGAAGAATTCTCATCAACGCGAACCGACTGCTGACGTCCCCGAAGATAGGAGGAGAACCATTCCAGCGCCTCAGATGAAACTTTAAGATTCGAGAGCATAGGAAGGAGAATATCGTGACTGACGGCGTTAAAGGCGTTGGAGAAGTCAATTAACACCAAAACAGTGACCTTGGTATTCTCCATTGCATCCCTAACGTCACCAGTCACTTTAAGAAGGGCAGATGTTGTACTGTGCCCAGGCCTGAATCCAGATTGGAAAGAACTCACGAGGTTGTTACGGTGAACATACCCCGAAAACTGCTTATGAACACAGGCCTCAAGCACTTTTGACAGAAATGGGAGAATGGAAATGGGTCGGAAATGAGTAGGAAGGCAGGGATTTGAAATTTTAGGGATAGGCCGGACATAAGCTTTACCCCATAGGGAAGGGAATACTCCAGAATCCAAAGAAAAGTTAATAATATAGGTAATGGGAGGAAGTAGAAAGTCGAGGATAGTAGTGATCATAAAACGGCTAATGTCATCACAACCCACAGCATTGGATTTGATGGAGAGGATGATCTTTTTAATTTCATCCTCAGAGGCTGGAGAAAACTTAAAAGGATCCACATCTGGTCTTGCTAAGCCTGCAATGAAATCAACCGTCTGCGACAACATTCGGAAATCCAAATGACAGGTAGTAGTGAAATGACGGTTGATATCATCTAAGGCAATAGTCTTTGGGAAATCAACTTGACGCTGTTTACCGATACCCAGTGTACCGAGGAACTTCCAGATATCCGCAGGAGAAGAAGACGTTATATTTTCTAGAATATGGCGGCGTTTAGCGTTACGTATCATTTGATTACAAAGATTCCTCGCTGCTTTGTAAAAAAATCCAGTTTTCTTCAAGCCGGTCTTTCTTGTATTTGCGAAAAGCACGATCCCTACGCCTCATCGCCATTCGAACCCCTTTCGTCATCCAAGGAGCAGGCGAACGCTTAAGCTTCACCTTTCTTCTTGCTTATATTTTTATTTTTGGTATACCTATCTGATTTTTTGTGGAGCAAAATGTCCTAGACCAATTTAAGTTTATGTAGTTAGTTTAGGTATAGGAAATAATAAATAACATAAATAATATGTGTATAGTTATTAGTATAAGGGAAATGTGATGATCAATATTTATTTTTTCTGTAACATATTTTAGAGACAGTCGATGCCCTGAATTTCCGTTTGGTATTTTCTCTAGTAAATGTTAAACAGGCTCTTGATTCTTCTGTTGGACACAAGCACAGAAAAACTAGCGAATTTCAAAGTAGCTCATGTCTTTTTACAGGGTTCAAGCTTGCTTTGCATCAAATTTCATCAAAATCGGCTCAGTGGATGGGTGATAAACGCATAACAAACAAAGTGACAGAGTTTTATGAGAGATACAATTTTTTAAGAAGTTTTGTCAATAACTCATCTATTTATTATTATTATTATATTTTTTTTTAACATTTTTTTAATTTTGGTACCTACTTATAGTAATGATATTAACAAAAGCCTAACTTAAGTAAAAGAAAGAAGCTACAGCTTGCACCGTGTAAACTCTCCCTTACATTAGATAAAAAGAGATTTCAAGCGCTTTTAGTACGAGTAAAGAAAATGGTGGATGTTAGAAAAATGTTGGCGAGAAAAAATAAACGTGGATATAAATCCACAGAACATTAGGTGTACGTAATAAATACTAGATCTAGACTAGGATTACCTGGACACCTTCTAGTGTTCTTGTTTAGTATGATATATCTGTGTACTCAGTGGAGCTGCAAATTGTTTTGTTATTATTTTATTGGACATTTTTATGTGTTTATGTATTATTGTAGTGGGTTTTGGTAAAGGTGTAGGTTTCTAGTTTTTGCTTGGGTTCTGTAAGGTTTTTTGGTTTTAATCTTAGTTATAGTATCATATCTTACTACTATTGTAAATGGGGAAGTTTGTGAGAAATGATAGATGTTTGTTACTGTTTTACGCTTAAACGGCTGAACAGAATAATACCTGTAATTTAGCACACATACCTATTATATGTGGCTTAATTTTTATCGTGGTTTTGTGATCGCATGAGATCATTTAGGACCGGAACAACAACCAACAACCTAAAGGTGGTCGTCTTTTTTTTGTTATCTTCAGGTGAAAAACCTTTTTTTTTCCCACTTTTTTTAAGTCATTGCTCCACACTAGGTATTTTTCCAGTATCGTGTGTGCAGTAACGAACATATAAATTTATTAAAACTTTATGCACAAATATAGAAATACATAATACAAAGGCGGGGTCAATGCCTTAGGCATTTTCTACCAGTCTACCTTAGATAAATTCACAAAAACAATCAGTCAGCCACGGAACAACAACCTGTAGGCTGTACAATTATTTCTTCCGTGAACCGAACCCACAACACGCAGCGTAGCAGCCAATCGCTCATCCACTAAGCCAACAACGTCGTTAATTTATTGGGAATTATGTTGTGTTCCATGAGATTTATATTTATTTTCCAAACATATTGTCCCAAAGGGCCATAATACACAGATTCTCGTTTGACGGCGCCCGTGACACATAAAATTCGCATACTGTACGAGTACAAAATGCTTATTTATGACGTCATAACTAGTACGTACTTACACACCTCTTTGATTCTAGGCTATTATTTAAGGTAAGCAGAGGCAGAAGTCACCTATACGATGGAATTATTATGTTAAAGTGATTAGAGACTACAACTGGATTTAAGTATTAATTGTCGTGTTTCGAAAATTAATACATAAATCCATTTGTAGTCTCTTAGGGCTTCGAACCCAAAAGGCTGCCAAATGGCATTGAAACGACACATCGCTTAACAGCGCCACACGCTAGAGGCAGTGAACGAAAGACGCGGGGGGCGGCGACGTGCAAACCGGCCATCTTGGCGGCGATTCCTGGCTTTGCCTTTGGGTAGATCTTTTCGTTTTTAATAGTATCACCCGTTGTAATGAATAAAGCATTCAAGCTTAATAAATACCTATTACTATATTTCGAATTTAAACGTCAATCAAATTTCATGGTAGACCGCTGTATATCGCAATCTCAACTCAATGACAATTATTGTCAAAAAATGTACATAAATTAGACGAATTTTTGACAGATTGAGACTGAGTTAACAATGCGATCGTTTTTTAAAGTTAGTATAGTTTCCCCCTTTGAAACAAATCTATTCACAACTTCAAAACTCCAGTCAATACTATCTTAACACCAAAATTAATCTTGTAACACATCGTCTTATCCGCCTAAACTTAGATACCAAGCCGTCTTACAAGATGACAAATTGTGCTACTTTATCAGGACTCGTCCTAAAACCTTCCTTCCTGGTCCCGTACAAATGGCTACTGTGAGGACAAGTGTTCAGCCTAAATTGTTTGTTTATGACCTGTGTGTCCGTCGCTCTGGAGATTAGGAGACCCTTAGGCAATCTGTTTAAGGCTTAGACAGGAGGGTAATTCTAGTAGTTTTAAAAATATTCGCATTTTAATATCAGTCACGATCTAGTGAAAATATATCTCTAATTAAGTGTAGAGGTATATCTCCCATGAACATATTCATTTTGATAACACTGAATTGAGGCGGTCTTTGACTTCCTTTCGAACATAGACGCTGACAATTGCTAGTTTATCTGTATTTTTTATAAGTTTTAGACATTAGTTTTCACTGGAATGAGATTGCGACAAAATTTTGCACGTGGATACAGTATCTAAGTACTATACATATTAAAGGTTTTTTAATTACTAAAATAGTCCTTTTAATATCATGGGTGCAACTAAACGTATTTAATTAATAAAAAATATCTCAATAAAGATAAAAAATAACATTTACAAACAAAAAAAAATTACAAGTCATGAAAAACCCACCAAAACGAGCTAACAAAATACGTATTTCATACCAGTTCCTAGTTCATCACTACAGTCACTTTCTCATACAAGATTTCGCTACATTAGATGACAAGGCAAAGTGCCCTTTACCGTACAACGCTAATAGAGGTTATATTACCATTATTACCCACCCGCATAGTTCGCCACAGTAGTGTGCCCAGTCTTTTATCAGCCGGACGCTGGAGTGCCGTCGTTTGCGTGATCTCGGCTATTTCGAGCTCATCTCCGACCAAATGCACTACTTTAACGATACTCGCTCTTTTTGACCTCGTTTGCAGCTCATAGAGGTTCTGCTCAAAGAATAGTGCAGACAGTTTTAGAAAGAAACAGTATATGTCGATTTTTTTTGCATTTTTCTAAGTAATTTTAGTGATTTTGGATTTTCGTCGATTAATTTGAAATTTTGAAGTACACATTTTAGACGTACACACTCAGAAATTTTCGGTAAACCCATTTTTACCCCTACGTCCTAGTCTTTACTAAGAGCGTAAATGGTCAATCGCTATCGCCCTCCATTGTACATTTAATTGATTAAGATAGTAATTTATCGAATTAGAGATTTTGTGGGTTGGTTGGTTTTCTGTCTATCATCAAAATTTCAAGTTTCAGCAAGATATAACATGACGGGTACTTTCTTTACGATCAGAGTGTAAATAATTTACTTCATATTAAATAATGACGTAACTTTATTTTCTTTTCCTATCATCTATATTTCTACTACTGTATAAATGCGAAACTTTTAATGGAGTGAATTCAAGTTTGTTTGAGTTTGGTTGTTTGAAAGTGGATGAGGTGTCCTGTGGTTTCTGCCTTCCCCCATCGGAAAAAGGCGTGAGACTATGTATGTATATATGTGTGGATGAATTGATGTTTCTTACACAATCACGCCAGAATGTCTGAATGGATCTGTATGAAATTTGGCACAGAGGCTTCGGCATAATTCTGAATTCCACGCAGACGTAGTCACAGACAAAAGCTAGTCTGCGGGTTGTTCGAAAGAGATACCGCGCCCCCGGAACGCAAAGGGCACATGAAGGAACATAGACGGGTTTTAGTCAGTAAAAGTCTGACACTCCCTCCCGCCCCGCCCAGGGCGGGGGAAGTTATTTGATGATTTCCCGTCTATAAAAAAAAAAAAAAAAAAAAAAAGACAAAAGCTAGTAATTTCTATATCTCACGTTATATAAATTGGCTTCGACAGAAAGATGCTGAGAACGCTACAGTAAATATTTATCTCAATATCTGAGTATTGTTCTTGTAATTCTATATATTTTTATAAACATCAAGTGTTTTGTCTGCCTGCTGTTAATATGAGTCCCAATTCACTTGTTTTGTATAAAAATACATTAGTCTGAAAGGTTTTTATTGCTCATTTTGCTTTTTTATTTGTCTTGTAAAGATTAATGTATAACTGGGATTCTAGAAAAGCATTTTTTTTTATCTGCTTTTATGTTAAAATATGCTAATATTTGTTTCTGCGATTTATTTTGCGATGCGTTGTTTGTGAGTGATTATTGATGTGTAAATTAATGGACTCAAAAAAATTTATTGTTTTTTTTTAATAATTTTACTAAATTAAAGTCAAATCATTTACCTCATTTCTAAGACTATTAAAAAGAACTTTTGAAATACCTTTATTTTCTATATTGGTTGATATGTTATAGGCAATGTGTAAAATGCAGGCATTCTATACAATACCTAGGAAATGTATAGAATGCCTGGGTCGTTCAGGCAATGTATGAAATGAAGTTCAATGTTTGAACTATTTTACACTTTACCTAGGAAATGTATAAAATACCTAGGCATTGTATAGAATGCCAGTTGAAGCACCGGCAATGTATGTAATCGATTTTTCTTCTCTATAATTTAGTTTAGATTGGTACTGATCTTTTGAGAGCTAATCCTAATTTCAACTTCCATTAGCAGACAGCGATAAGACATGTGTTCCATTGGTTTGTATGCCTAAGTACATACGAGTTTTTGCGTAGAGAGCGTTTCTCACATAGCAGTTGCCTTCGAATAAACATTTACATTTACAACGTACCAAAAAATTGCTGCAGAAAGTCGCCCTGTTCATTTCTTACCACTTGATTATGGAAATTTGATCATGATACGAAAGAAACCAACAGTTTTCATTTAAAATAAGCTTTTATTATACTTTTAATAAACTCATTATCATCTGCTTAACGTTTTCCCAACTATGTTGGGGTCGGCTTTCCAGTCTAACCGGATGCAGCTGAATACCAGTGTTTTACATGGAGCGACTGCCTATCTGACCTCCACAACCCAGTAACTGGGTAACACGATACCCCTTGGTTAGACTGGTTGTCAGACTTCTTGGCTTCTGACTATCCGTAAGGACTGTCAAAGATCTACAAATGACAGCCGGGACCAACGGCTTTACGTGCTTTCCGAGGCACGGAGGAAACTCGATATGGTAAATGGTCACCCATCCACAGACCAACCTCGGGAAGCGTGGCTTAACCCTGAAGATCGGTCTATACTTTTAATAAACTGTAGGTAACATAATTATAATTTGAAAGGAAATAAAATTAACATCTTTAAACAAACTAAAATAGAGTAATATGAAAATTGCAATCTATGTAGTTACTTGTAGGTACTTAATAACAAAAACAATAATTTTCTTAAATATCTTTACATGTTCAGTAATCGACACAAAATGTAAGAGCTACGTTATCAAAGTAATAACATATTATTAAAAAAATACTTAGGTAAAGTTGGATTTATACCATTCAAAATCAACATTATTAAACTTTAATTTAACACAAACATTACTCTAAATAATATAAATTAAAAATCATCTAAAAAGGTTTCATTTATGTAGGTATTTAAAATGTGTAGTCACGTGTCTCCTTCTCGTGGTCGTTCATTATACACATTGCCTGATGCGCTTTGGGCATTTTATACAATACCTAGGCAATGTATGAAATGAATCGTATTATATACATTGCCTGAACGTTTTAGGCAATATATATAATGCCTAGGCATTCTATACAATACCGGATTATACACATTGCCTATAACAGATACATTGTTAAATTGAGTTTTAAGATGTGTTTTATCTTTTGAAAATTCTGAATAAAGTTTTTTTTTTATACGAATTGCAATAATTGCGGTAAATTGTTGAAATGTTTGAGATAATATTTTAAATTCGGGTAGGGTAGGCACTATAAATACCATATGAACTGTATTTCTACGGAAGTTAAAAATATAATTACTTGAACTATCCAATTAAACTATCAATCAGTCATCAGGGCCGACTATGAAATCAAATAAAGATCAATCAAAAATACACCGTATAATTTCATTAACTACAGTTGAAATTTTTAAATCAGTCAGGGACACTGCAGGTCCATTTACATTGTATGGATACGGGAAATACGGACATCCTAAGTAAAACCTACATGAAAAAATAAAATCAATAGTATCTAATCGGTAGATTCCTTCCTCTTTGGTATAAAAAGCTTTTTTTTTTCTTTTTATTTATTGGCCCACACGATGCCAATACCTACCAGACTGTTACCAGCTAACCAATGAATTCGATAGATAGACCGTGTACCTATTATCTAGTCTAGACCACTTCAACCTGTCTAACATGTAATAGGACTTAGGTATAGCCCAAAATTTGAAAATCGAACTCACCACAAAAGTGTGAGTAATTCTTCAGTAACGCTACGTACCAAATATCTTGCACTATTATAATCCTTTGTGATTCGAAATTCAAGTATATACATAGAGTCACGAACATAACATGTGTACGCTTATATTTTAAAGAATTGTCTTCCCAAAGGATTGATTAAAACGTAATGGTGATACGAATATCATAATTCTGGACTTTATACTACTGTGTAACCAGTCTTATCTCAACGTTGCAGTCGTTTCTTCACGAGAAAATCGTTTTTAAAGTTTGCCAAGTATGTAAGTATGTATAGTGTGTTTATGCTCATAAATATATTTATACACCATCACGCCTGTATTTCCACAGTTCGCCGGTATATTTAGTTCCCATGTAATAGGGGGCGAGCCTATTGCCATTAACAGGGCACAAATCCAAACTCCGAGCTGCTTCTGAGAATTTTGTAGAAAAACCCAATAACACTTTGCTCGACCTGGGAATCGAACCCAGGGCCTCTGGCGTAACAGTCGCGCTTAGGACCACTAGGCTAACGAGGCAGTCGGATGCTCATAAATGTACCTCAGAAATCCCTTTCAAATGCCGTGCGTATTATTTTACCTACATAACACGGCTGTCTGGTCTGTGTCAAATGACTGCTTGTGGTTCACGTAATAGTTTGTAGCGGTCTTAGCAAATTACTATCTAATGACGCTTACTGTCTTCTAAATAGAAACCGCCGGCGTCAAAGGGTTTAAGAGGGAGTGCATACAGGTAACATGAAGTGGAGAATTTGGGTTATTTGCTCTTAATTGCCGTGGGTTACATCGGCGGTTAAGAGCAAATAAATCTTTATTACTTTTTACCGTTTTGTATTACTATTCTCCTTCGCTTAGAAGCAACAAGAATAATGAAACCAGGATTTTGTATAAAATGATTTTAAAAATGTGTCCGTGGATTTTTTTGCCGGTTCTACCCCATTTTGAATGTTTTGGAATTAAAAACTAGTTTCAACATTCTGATTAACTACTTGACAATTCAAAAGTGCATGTAAAGGGTTTAATTAATCGGTAGGTACGTTTACATAAACATAATATAATATAACCATCACACCTGTATTCCCCGAAGGGTTAGGCAGAGGTGTACCACACCCACAGTTCGCCGGTATATTTAGGTCCTATGTAATAGGTGGCGAGCCTATTGCCATTAATCGGGCACAAATCCAAACTCCGAGCTGCTACTGAGAATTTCATAGAAAAACCCAATAACACTTTTTGCTCGACCTAGGAATCGAACCCGGGACCCCTTGCACAGCAGTCGCACTTGCGACCACGAGACCAGCGGGGCAGTTCACGAGACTAACGGGGCAGTTACACAAACATAATACATAACATATCCTTATCCTACTTATATTTTTAATGTGAAAGTTTGTGAGAATGGATGGATGGATGGTTGGATGTTTGTTAC
This sequence comes from Caradrina clavipalpis, assembly GCA_932526535.1. NCBI lineage: Eukaryota > Metazoa > Arthropoda > Insecta > Lepidoptera > Noctuidae > Caradrina > Caradrina clavipalpis. The sequence continues at coordinate 3,037,669 of OW052101.1, forward strand.
TCTGACGCGTTTGTTTTGCCGCTTAAACCGCTCAACGGATTTGGATAAAATTTGGCACTGAGATAGATTGTAGTATGGAATAACACATAAGATATTTTTATCCCGGAAATATGTACGTTTCCCGTGTAATAATAAATATATCAAATTTGACGCAAACGAAGTCGCAAGCGGCAGCAAGGTTTCTAATAAATGTCCACCTATTAAAAAATCAGCCCATATCAGTCCCACTACAGGGTAAAAGCCTCTTCTCATACAGGAGAAGACAAGTTTTGATCAACACGCTCAAGGCGGATTGATGATTTCAGGCTTATATTACTAACATAAGTCAAGCTTCCCTCACGACGTTTCCCTTCACCAACGCCATCCAAGATAACCCTAAAAAGTACATACGAACGGAAAAAGCCTACACGACAAAAAACCTTACTGACACTTCCTTCCCCTAAAAAACCCCGGAAATGGTTCACAATTTCTTCGGCGGATCCAATAAAACCATTATTAGGTAATTGAACCACCGATATTCGGTTTTCCGGAAAAAAGATTTCTTGTTTTGATATCCCATTTATGGTGACCCCGGTATCCATAAATCGTTCGGTTCCTGGTACTGATTGACATTTTTGACATACGTTTCCATGACAACAACCATTCAGCCCAAACGTATAATCGTATTACAAATGTATTTGTCATAAACCATGTTTTTAATGAGGGCAAATTTTTCAATGCCTAATACCATCATCTCAACACACGTGAGTGGAAGTAACCAATTCTTTTACTGAACACGGGTGAAACCTGAGGGTACAGCTAGTTTTATAATGAGTATCTAGTTCTAAGAAACAATCAATGTATTCCTTTGAGTAACCACCGGTAAACAATATATAACTATTTTCAGAATAGTATAGGTAACGGTTTCTCAGTTTAACAAGGATAAGTATAAAACATATTAAAGGATTACTTACGAAATATTCAAACTAAACTAACGTAAAATTAACGATTTTGAGTAATGTTGTTTTTATGTTTAAGTTAAACAAAAATTGGAGGGACGCTGATTAAATCACAAATGAATGACACATTGCTTCTAAAGGTTGGCAATTTGGGTACCCACCTCGGTAGGTAGGTACCTATTGTGATCAAAATAAATCACAGTCCTCTAAAGAGAACGGGCTCACACACAAACCGTTGAGCGGGACCCTGAGCCCCCCCCAAAGGGGGAAGGGGGGGTCCTTTCCTCAAGCACCTTTTGTAAAGCTTTACGCAATATTTGACACACACATACATTATAGGAATTACTAGTAGGGCGTGTATGGCCCCACGTATAACCATTCTTCATTTTAAAAACCTCCGTAGGTCATCATCCTTAAAAGACAAGACAAAATGCTACTTTATATCGATGACTAAGCGACAAATGACGAGGGTCAACGATATACCGCAATTTGTATTGTTATGCTCGTGTACCCGCAGCTTTATCTCTTTAGAAATTCACCTTAGTGCCTCGTCATATTTGAGATATGACGTCATTTTGGGTGACGCCTTTGTTGTGTACCCACCTCATATAGATTAGAGGGGGTATTGTCTTTGGAAAGTAGAGGAGAGGTGGGGTTTTGAGTACACATAGTATATTATCTCCTGATCATTATTTTTTTTTTGTAAAGATTGCATTAATGCATGCGTTGCCTACCACGGCTTTCAGATGAGAATGTTTTCTTGTTTCATACTTTTTGGAACGTGAATTTTTTGTAGTCGGGTTTAGTTATTACTGTCCCACTAACAGATTAAAGGTCTCTTCGCACTAGTTTTGATTACCACCCTTGCTCAAGGCGGAATGACAAAAGTTGTGATTGACAAAAGCAATAATAGATAAAAGTAATTGAAGATCGAGTAAAGAAGCGAATTCACTTAGAAAGCGTTTGACGCGTCTTTTCCAATTAATAATGTACTAAGTAATTACGTTGATCCCTTCAATCTGTCTTGGAAAGTTACAAACTGTTACATGTACCGATAATTGTTATTTTCAAAGAATCCAATTTCACATGATGAGCTCTTTGTGATGGAGCTCGTCCGGGGAATACTCCCACCATACCTATTTCTGTCGCGAAGCAGCGTTGCTGTGTTCCGGTTTGATGGGTATTTGTGCCAGTGTAATGCCTGTAATTGCACGTGGGACATTTCAACTTTGTGTCTGGAATAACATCGCATTTGCAAACCTCTGGTATTGCAGATGACTTAGGCAGCGGTGAACACTTAACGTCAGGTGGGCCGTCAGCTTGTTTGCCATCCAATGAGATTAATAAAAAAACATTTCTAGTAAAATTGAACTAGGTATATTACCAAAAAGAAAACATTGTTATTTCCTTTTTTCTATATTTTGGGTATAACAAAGCCTTTTTAGTTAATAGCTGTATATCCTTGAACTTTACGGCTTTTAAGGAACGTTATAAGGTATTCGGATTTGGAACTAAAAGATATACGAAAATAATATTTATATAATCCAAATAGAGCCTATTTTATGAAGCCACCTGATATTTTGTTCGCGTGTTAGAGTTTATACACACGACGATATATAGTAAAGTTGATCACGCCTGTATTTCCCGCAGGGTTCGGCAGAGGTGTACTAATGTACACCCACAGTTCGCCGGTGTCGTTAGGTCCCATGTAGGCTACTGAGGCAGTTAGATGCGCGAAAAACGCTCAAAAACGCGCTCAAGATTTAATTAATATTGGTTGGTCCACAGTTCGCCGGTATATTTAGGTCCCATGTAACAGGGAACCGAACGATCCAATGCACGCGCCACCATCAGCGAGACATTAAAGTGAGCATGACAAAGCTCTCCACTGCCATGCTTAGTGTCCAACGCATACTTAGTAACTTAACAAATAAAATATGGCTCCATGGTACTCACATTTACAATATTGAAATAAATTATGATCAATTATACAAAGCTTCCTGAAAAGAATCCTTTTGCGTTATGTATCCCGTTTATCGAGAAAGGTTATAGGATATAAAACATCACACACGGTAGAAAAGCAGTAATCTAAGATATAACTTAACGCGGATCAAAACGGCGCGTGGCGGAGTATTAGCTAGCCCCTTATATTTCTTAGATCATCATACAAATTCTGTTCTATTATTTAATTTGGCAGTAGAGAGATAATGGCACCTGCCTTTAGCATATGTAACATTCTCTCACCAAAATAAAATAAGAAATAATCCTTACCTTGCCATGTTTATCCTCGTACCCTTAAATAATGTCGAAAATAACGTATTATTATTTATTTACCAGTATTGTGACACAGAATAAAGATTTACAAAGAAATCCTCTTGAGTAAATACGTTGACGAAATCAGAGGTTTTTCCTGAGATGTTTAGGGAAACAACACGAGTGAAAAAACATTACACTCTTTTTGGGTTTCTACTTGGTCGGGCAATAATAATTTTCGGTTACCGCATATTGACGGGCTTTTTGGTCTAGTGGTTAGTGGCCCTGACTGCTAAGCCGGAGGTCGTGGGTTCGATTCCCACCCAGGACAAACTTTGTGTGATGAGCATGATTGTTTGTTCTGTGTTTGGGTGTGATTTATCTATAATATGTATGTATTTATAAATTATATAAGTATGTATATCAGTTGTCTGGTTACCATAACACAAGCTCTGCTTAGCTTGGGATCAGATAGCCGTGTGTGAGTTGTCCCAAGATATTTATTTATTTATAATGTATTTAGGTACGTGTAAAGGGAGTTGGCTACGTGAGAAAACCCAAAGTGTTTTTTTTTTTATCTCAAATAGACTAAATTGACAGTTTTTACGTCAAACATTAAAATTATGTTCTTTCGATACATAAACATGAAGCACACTATTTTCAAGTTACACACATAAAGCTGTTAAAACAGTCTCTGAGATTATTAGATACCCTTAAGCCTTAGTTCAGACACGGCGGGAACCGCGCGATTACAGAATCCCATGGAAATCGCGCGAGTCTTATTTGTATGAGTCATTAAGTAATCGTTCAGACATAACCGCGTGGTTAATCAAGCCGCGTGGTTACGGCAACCCAACCGCCAGAAAATAGAATCGCGCGGTTCCCGCATGTCTGAACTAGCCCTTAGACTTATTATATTAGTCGCTAATCCGCCTGGAGCAGGTAGTGATCAATGCTTGTGAATTCTTTGTATGAAAGAGGCCTTTGCCTTTGGGACAGTAATAGGCTATCAATATTATTATTTGTTTAGCTCTATGTAGGTATGTTTCATAGTTTCACAGAAATACGTAGTTGAATAATCATTCCTATGCTACGCACCACACTGTTAGTCTTTATTAACAAAAACCGTTAACCCAATTTTGAAAATTCTCCTGTATTGTGAGTGCGTTTACAATATATACTCCAAACTCAATCAACCACACCTGGAACAACTACCTGTAGGCCATGCAACAAATTGTTACGTGAGCGAATAGAATCCGAGACACACAGTGCAATGAACTAGTTTATCTTTGTCTAATTTTTAATAGGGTTTAGTTTATTGTTTTCAATTTTTTGTATATGTTTTTTAGTATTAGTTTGTAGTAGATAAGTCTAGATTTAATTATTGTTTTTGGAACCACACTATTGTTTTGGGTTCCACCTGTAAAATAGTGTGTGTTAGTTAAATAAATAAATAAATCCTCCAGCCACTGCGCCAACCGTGCCCTCATTGCTGATTCTTAGACCTAAAAGTCCAGATCTCAGATACATGAAGAGCTAACCTAACTTATCTGAAATGTATTACGTGCTGCTTTTATAAAGCCTTATTCCAACCACATCTATATTAAAAAAACTGGCCATGTGCGAGTCGGACTCACGCACGAAGGGTTCGCTACCATTAACTATAAATATGGCAAAAAAATCACGCTTGTTGTATGGGAGTTAATTAAATAATTGTTTTAATTGAATGTAATAATTTATTTCTAAAGTGAATATATAGCTTAATATTCTGTGAATATTTCAAGCGTCTACCTATTGCCGTTATAAATATCTAACAAAAACAAGCAAAAAAAAAAATACGTTTGTTGTACGCCCCCTTAAATAGTTATTGTATTTTGTTTTTGTAGTAGATCTTGTCATAGAGGCAACAGAAATACATCATCTGTGAAAATTACAACTGTCTAAATATCACGGTTCATGAGATACAGCCTGGTGACAGACAGACGGACAGACAGACAGCGGAGTCTTAGTAATAGGGTCCCGTTTTACCCTTTGGGTACGGACCCTAAAAATGGCAAAATAAACATGTCTGTTCCATGGGACCCCATTCAATATTGATTTAATTCTGTTTTTTAGTATTTGTTGTTATAGTGGCAACAGAAATACATCATCTGTCTAAATATCACGGTTAATGAGATAGCCTGGTGACAGACAGACAGCGAAGTCTTAGTAATAAGGTGCCGTTTTCCCCTTTAGGTACGGAATCCTAAAGACTTCCCTCTGATTTCAACCCCACGAGTACCACGTATGCAGACATTGATAAATGGGGTATGCAGGGTCCAGCTTATGCGTCGTCTTATATTTTCTGCTTAACCTAAGATAAGGGGATGGTAGGGTCAGGGTACTACGTGACTTATACTCAGCAATATTTCTAGTACCTATTTGAGGTACAGTTTGAAGTTGTCGTGACTGTGTGAAGTGGGTGTACGGGTTTGGGAGCAAAGACCTTAGCAAATCGTATTTGTAGGTAGCAGTAGTAACATACCGTCACGCCTATATTCCCTGAAGGGTTAGGCAGAGGGATAGTAATGTAATTGTACACCCCCAGTTTGCCGGTATGTTTAGGTCCCATGTAATATGGGACGAGCCTATTACCACAAATCCAAACTCCGAGCTGCTGCTGAGAATTTCACAGGAAAACCCAATAACACTTTGCTCGATCTGGGATCATACGCTTTAGCCCATAATGCCTAAATAATAAGGAATTTCTAGATTTAATCAAAATTCGGAATATTCGTCCCTAATTTACCAAAGTACCAAGATTTTGATCGGAAAGCCCTCAATATTACTCGGAGGATTACGATTGTTTCCTCCTCAAGGGACTTAATTACTGATGAAGATTTTTCATTATGTGTACCTTATTAAATTTAGATAAGGAAAAATATTTTTGAAAAAAAAAAATTAGGGAACTTTTTATTAATCAATAAAAAATCTTAAATGGTAATTTTAATATCAGCATATTACGGTCTCACTGCTGAATACCTAAAGGCCTATTTTCACCCAGAGAAGGCACGAGCATCGAAGCTAGAACCCTCCTGGTAGTGGAATTATACAAAATTGTCTAACAATGTTTATACAAAAACATGTGCAACTGCCCCGTTGGTCTCGTGGTCGCAAGTGCGACTGCTGTGCAAGGGGTCCCGGGTTCGATTCCCAGGTCGAGCAAAAAGTGTTATTGGGTTTTACAATGAAATTCTCAGTAGCAGCTCGGAGTTTGGATTTGTACCCGGTTAATGGCAATAGGCTCGCCCCCTATTGCATGGGACCTAAATATACCGGCGAACTGTGGGTGTACGGTGGTACACCTCTGCCTAACCCTTCGGGGACAACAGGCGTAATGGTAAAAAAACATGTTTTAAATGTTCTTACAAAACGTTCGTTTGCCACCACGACCCTTATACTGTTGCATGCACCTCTAAACACGTTGTTTTGCATTACATTGCACGCTACAGTAAACAGTAATATTTCACATCTAAAAATCTATACATGCATACATACAAATAAAATAGAATTGTCTGTTTGTAATTTCAAATTAACAGCTTTTCAATAAATGCTTACATTTTTCTTTAATTAAAAAAATCTAGTAGGTACATGGTCATGTTTATCGCGACGTATGCCCTCTAAAATGCAAAATTCAAATGCATTTATGCTTATCGAGTCAGAAATCGATTTTAGGACGTCCCAACATAATACTGAGACAAGTTAGTGCCTAATAGTTTACGGCACTCATTCTATTAGAGTTAGATAACGACGACATATTCATAGCAACCGATTTTCCTTCATATCCAATATACATGGGAATGAAATCTAGTACGTACTTACTACTATCTTAGTATTGTTCCAACTGAAGAAAACTGTAGGTTAGGGATAAATAATTATATCTAGATATATGCTAACATTCTAGTCAATGTAGAAGGAACCAAAAATTCGTCTGTATATCTGAATAGGTGAATTTTCATTAGATTAATATTTTCCCGACTGAATATCAATCACGCCTGGCAATTTCAGTGGAGTCTAGACAAGTACGCAGGAGATATTATAGCACGCGAGTGTATGTCCTATGGGATTGGCAACGTTTTTGGGACCAACGGCTTTACTTGCTTTTTGAGTCACGAAGGTGCCACACCACCAAATATTAAAACTCTGGATTGTTACTGAGGAATTCCTAATGGATAAAACCAACGGGCCAGTCAAAAGATTGCCTTTCGCATGTTCTTGGGTTCGAGGGACGTCACTTTTTTATAAAACTTCGTAGGTACATAAGCATTTGTGTTTTGCATGTGGCAAATCGTTTCCAACATGTGCCTCGCGATAATTTATTAAACACACTTTACAAATTAGACAGGTCTAAATAACTACACAACAAATTCCGAGAAAGATTATGCCCATCAATATTCAGTCATACGGAAATGCAACCACCAATATTATTTACTAAGAAATATTGTCTTAATCTGACAGCACTCAATAATGCCTACACAACATCTATCAATAATATTGTCATATTTCAGCAGATCAGGTCGTGGTCAGAATCCGAGTGGAGCCACGGGTCAAACTAATAGAGAATAAATCTTATTATTGTATTATATACCGATGAGATCGTATACGCAGATATGTTGAGTTATGCTGGAAACACAGGGATTGACAAAAGGAAGAGGCGCGCTTCAGACTCTAAGAGTTAACAAAAGAAATGGAGATAAAAAAGCAAAAAGGAAAAAGAAAAGAAAGGTCAAAAATTAAGTAAGGAAAGCAAGAAAAAAAATAACCATGAAAGAGAAAGAAATGAAAGAAAATAAGAAAGCAAGAAAGAAATAAAACAGAATAAAAATATGTTTATTGGCAAGACAGAGGTGTCACCTTCTTGCTACCGACATGCAATAACAAGTCAACTAACCTTCAAAAACACCAAGATTTATGTTATATTATATTTTATTCCTAAGTTCAGACAAAGTAGATGCATTAGCGACAAACACAGTAGTTCAAAGAGACTCGCCAAAGACAGTAAAACTTTTAAGAGTGGTGACAACACCCTCGGAGTATCTTGATTTAAATTCTGACTATTCAACACGACAGTTCCCACTTTCTCATACAAACTTCCAGCATTTCACTTGAAATTGTAATGCAGAGTATGTCATAATTTATTTACGAGCCTGTAGAATAGCAGTAGAACTGTTTGTGAAGGACCTCGTTCGGAGAAGTACTACCACCATACCTATTTCTGCCCAAAGCAGCGTTGCTGTGTTCCGGTTTAAAGGGTATGGGTGCCTGTGTAATTACAGGCACGTGAGATATTTCAACTTTGTTTCTAGGATGGCAACGCATTCCCAAGGCCCCTGGTATTGCAGATGTCTATAGCCAGCGGTGACCACATCACATTAGGTGGGCCTGCAGCGTCGGCTTGTTTGCTATTTAATGAAATAAAGAAGGCTCTGGTCATGCACCCAATTATTTTCGTGATTGTATGAACGTATCATAGCACGATCCTGGTAAAGTACGATATATTGGGCAGACTCCAAAGTTTATGTTTTACGCAGTAGGTTTTTTTTTTTTTTTTTAATCTATATTTTCAAGCTCACCAATTATTGTAAGACTAACATCAAAGAGTTCACACAAAAATAATCCGCTCGCTAAGTCTAAAAATAACATCAAACAGTAAATTTATTCACACAAAAATAATCCTATGACATATTTTTGACGTGTGACACACACAGCAAGACTTGTAAACTGAGTGATTGGCCCGACTTCCGTCCACACAATCCGATAAAACTGTGCAAACGCGTTTCACAACGATTTATCGAATAGATTTTGCTTCTGCCGCGATCGTTTGCACCAGCCATAAAAACCACGATCGATAAAACTGCACAAACGAAATGCGTAGTCAAATCGTTGTCATGTGGACCGGGCATTATACCAACATCTCTTAAGTTGCGTAAAGACAGCGCGAGGCGTGCGTTCCGAATGGTTTGCCATGCATGCCTCAGGCTATATATGAATTTGATTGGCGATCTGGGTATTTGTAGAGCATTTTTTTTTATCGATGGGATATCAAATGACTTCTCGAGGGAGTGTCAGACTTTTACTGACTAAAACCCATCCATGTTCCTTCTTGTGCCCTTTGCGTTCCGGGGGCGCGGTATCTCTTTCGAACAACCCGCAGCCCCGGCAGGCATCAGCCTTGAGTGGCCCCTCCAATGTTTGCAGACATTTATTTGAGCCGCGTGCGGAACACAGACGCGCCGTCGACACGGTCTGTCGTTAGTTAACGTACGGACGGTAAGCTACCCATTGCTCACCGTGTACAGACCCGCGTCTACGGTGGCCGGGAGTCGTCTCGCGTTGTTGAGCATATGCCATACGTAGCAAAGCATTCGCGACGAGTGCCTCGAATCCTACGCGGCTTTAAAGTTCGATCGTCCCCGCTCCGAGTTACACGCCGTACATTTCCATCAGTCACGACTTCAGAGAGACAACATTGGCATACGTACAAATTATAATTGTCTTGAAGCCCTGCCAATGTTTGTCAGCAGACTTGTATTGTCATACTGATGAGTATGTGTGTGTGTATGTACAAACAGGACTGCGCTAAAACTGTGATGTTTCAGTACATCGAGAGTGAAGTGAGTGCATACATGTTGGTGGGAATAAAATGTCCTTATCTTTGTGTAAGTTTTATTGATGTGAAACGTTTTTAAAATCAGATCTGTCCAAAAGTGGAGTGTAACGAAATGTTATATAGCAACAATATAGTACCAGCCCTATTATTATCCCACTGCAGGGCAAAGGCCTCTTCACATACAGAGAAAGCACGATGGTTGATCATCACGCTTGCTCAAGGCGGATTGACAATAACAGACTATTACATTATTAAGCTAAAGTCCAGATTTCGTCACGATGTTTTTCCTTCATCGATGTCAATGTAAACTTAGGAAGTACATATGAATTGAAAAATGTACTTGATTTGACCATTGGTCCATCAGGAAACTCTAGTGTTTATCGTTTCAGCGTAATAATTACAAAACGATTAATCTAGGAAACATAAATCTAGCGTCATTATTTAGCTTTATTGGTCAGCTCACTATTTTGACCTGGAGATATAGTAACTTTTTAATATTCTAAGTTGTTTATCTTAAAAGACAGCTTGTACTCAATATATTACCCAGAAATACGCCTCCTACCAATCTTCCAGTACTTCAATCTAAACATACAAATAAATAAAATTGAATTTTCTGTTTGTAATAACAACATAACATCTTATTAAATGCTTGTAAAAAAAACAACTCTTAATATTTTTATCTGTCTGTTTGTAGCGGCTAATCTCCTAAACTGCTGAACCAATTTTCACGGAACTTTCACTGACAAATAGTTGATTTCTTAAGGAATAACTAAGGCTACTTTTATTATTATAAAAGATACTTTTAAAATAATTTGACAAAAATTACCGACGTTATCCCAGACGAAGTCGTGGACATAAGCTAGTACTCCAATGTAAAGCATATAAATCAATCGGTCTTGATAAATTATACATCCATGTGAACCCTGGTACAAGCAGTAAGTCATCTTAAATCTACAAAGGATAGGGTTCCTTTTTATGAGCCCATCGAATGAGGACGCTCCTTTTATTGATTTTCGTTTTACGGTTGAAGGTCTCTTGCAGACCATTTTCTTGGTTTTTTTAGTAGTGTCACATTGGGAATAACGATTTTGGTGGGATCCGCTAGAATCCAAGAATTCTCGGCGTAAGTGTGGGAAGAGGAACACCGAGGTGGTTTTTAGTCAGTAAGAGTCTGACAGACTCTTTCGCCTCTTCAAGGCGGGGGACACCTATGATAACATAAAAAACAAGAAATGAAGAATGATCAGAGCGACTGCCGTGCTCCGGCTAAAGGCAGTTCAAGGAACATTGTGATTTTAGTTGATAGGAGTTCAATACACCTCTTTGCCTTTCTCGAAGCAGAGACAGTACAAAAAAACTTACCTACTAAAACCACGCATTAAATGATATTATTATGGGGATGAATAAAATTATAATTATACTGTAAGTACCAAATACAGAATCGAATCTACATATGTATACATTGAAACACGTCTGCCTAACCCTTCGCGGAATACAGGCGTGATGGTATGTGTGAATCTATGTAGGTATGTAAATATATGTACCTATTTCTTATTGATATAGTGTAATAATAACGACAATTCCCCCCCTCCTCCCCCCCCCCCCCCTCTCCGAGGACCCCGCGACTGCCCCATTATCCGCAATAAATCATCCATATGACATTTTCTCTTAATAGGTACACCTTTACTTATACCATATCTGCAAACTTCAAAACTTAGGCCACCGCGAGCCCTTTACCCTTTTGGAATTCACAGGCATAACTTGATATAGACTTAGGGCAAAGAAACTTCGTTATCTCTCTAACCAGTGGCTAAAATAATGTAGGTCTCATGTTCATTATTGCGCAGCCATATATCTTTCAGTGGGTTCTAGACAAAGGCATTTTTCTTGCCCTTAGATAAGTCTGAACAAATGTCACTGGTGTACAGTCATCCGGTCGTGTAGATGGTAACGTTTTAGGCCTTGAGCTGGCCGGGTGTGTGGCGGAGTTTTTGGGGTCAAGGTCAAATAATTTGTGACAATTAAACCATTGAAAGACACTTTTAAACGTCATTTACATGAAAGAAAAAAATACAATGCAATTGCCCAGTCCAATAAGTAGTTTTGAATGAAGAAGGATGGGCAAAAATCTCAATTTTATTTACTCTTTTTATGCAAAATGTTTTACAATATTTTTTTGTTACAATAGGTGCTAGCTTCTGCCGACGACTTTATCTGCTTGGAAGTGAAGTATAACATAAAAAATACCCCAAGGACATTCGGCAATGGTGTAGCTTTAAACAGTGATCAATATTTTTTTATCGGGCTCAAACTTCCAGAGATTAATTAGCCATTCACAAACAAAAAAGTAAAAACTTAAATGAGAAACTATCTTTACCTCAATTATAAAATAAATATAGTAGAGGTCATATTGTCTGAGTGTTGTGCAGACGACTGTACAAAACCTTCGATTCTTAGATTTATTTTGTTTTGTTTTTTATTTATTTTCATACTCGCCTTCTGAGGTAGAAACAAAAAGATTGAGATTTACTCCAATCGGGATGTCCTTTTCCGTGGTATATAGGAATACTAGGATATTAAGATAAATAAGCGTTACGAAAGTAGAAAGAAGAAAACCAAATAAAAAATTCGAATGGTTCCGTACTACCGTACAATAATTATAGGTTTTATGTTTACGTTGGTTTTTACGTTGACTTTAATGTTTAACTATTTTCTTTTTTATTAAGGGTACAGCACTGACCGAAGGATAGACAGACAGCGAACCAACTGAACATCGCCTGTGTCTATATGCCACTACCTCCACCCTTTAATCCCCAACACAACCCAGCAACACATTAAAACAATCGCACACAGCTTAATAAAAGACAGAACAGCTATAACACTTGGAAGATATAATTCTATGCATAAAATCGAAGTCACGAAGCAGTTCTCTAGTATTCGGTACAACTTTGTGTTATGTGAGTCACTCGGGGGGACGATATTGTAGGGGATTTAGACGTAACGATACGGATACGATACGACCACGCTAGTGAATTCGTTGGATTATAAATCCCACCGATAACTAGTATGAACGCGGTGCTCCCAACCAGACAATGGTCCACTTACTCTACAGTACTCAGAGTCAATTTTTTTCGAATAAGAAATCATCACATGACTTCTCCTGCTTTGGGCGGGGCTGGAGGGAATGTCAGACTTTTGCTGACTATACCTCATCCATGTTCCTTTTTGTGCCCTTTACGTTCCGGGGGCGCAGTATCTCTTTCGAACAACCCGCAGCCCCGGCACCCAGTGTCCTTACACCTGCACTTTTGATGACATTAAGAACGCTACTGTTGCCGCGATAAACGTGGCAAGAAAAATTATAAGATTACCATCAACTCGAAAAGAAGAAGAAGTGAATTCCTTAAAGAAAAGAAACACTGTTTCATACTGACATGACAATACAACAGTTGAATCGCGTCTCCGGGACTCGTCGCGCTTCATTGCCTCAGCACTTTTCTGGCAGTCTCCACTCTTGATTCTGGCTTTCAGGAGCTAGTACATAGTTACATAGTGTAGAGTTAGAATAGTGTGGCGGGCTTGCTTCGTACTAAAAGCACCTGTATTGTTGACGCGTACAAACATATTATTATAAGCTTTATCAACCAGACCTGGAACAACTACCAGCTATTGTAAATAGGGCCATAGTTCGAATTTGCAGTCGGTTAATGAAAAGTAAAACATCAAATTCTAAGATACAGGGTGTTTGGTGCATCGTGTGCCAAATTGAAATGGTCGACTGAAGGGGTCATCTGCTATCCTTTCAGACCTCTAAACACTTCTCATGCCCTGTGTATTATTTTTCATCGACTTTTTAAAGTTTTATAAAAAAAATACCAAAATTTTACATTCAAGTACATTTTTTTTTTAAAGTACACGTCGTAGACTCTATATTTTAATTTTATTTAGATGTGCATTGTACTACAGTACTTTTAAATTCAAAATTAGTGACATTAGCCATCTAGTTTTCTATTTATTTACTCGCATAGTTTTGGACTTCAATTAAAGCTGTCCATGTTACAGCTATTTACATGGCTATAAAAAAAAAACCAAATGAGACCGGGATCTAAGAACTTCGTCAAAAGTTCTCTAGTCTATTCTCTTGCTAGTGATGTGCCACATGCCATAAAAATATTTTTACAACTTCGTGAATTCGCTAGAATTGTGAATCGAGTCACAAAATACAAAATTCCAAATTATGGTTTAAAAATTTTGTTTTGCTTAAATAACACCTGAAAAACGTATTAAATATATTATCTCACTCTTATAAGATAAAATCTGTCTCGTACCTCTCTTTTTTGGGGGAGGGGATACTAGAAATAATAAAAAATGCATTTTTAACATTTATTTCATATTTTTTTTGCATATTCTGCTTAAATTGTTGGCTTCTATTGCGAATGCAGGCCAGACATCTATTTCGTATTTCCACAGTTGTTGTACGAAGTTGCATTTCCTCCTTAACCTCCTTTGAAAAGATTTCTGACTTTTAGCCAGAAAAGAAAGGAAAGGTTTAGTGTAAACGTTTGAGCAGGAGTGATTGGAATCAGGTAGTTGGACCGCATTACCTGCCCGAAAACTTCAATGGCGACAACTATTTGGAGTTCCTTCAAAATGACGTGCCCGAATAAGTGGCCGAGGTGCCCGTATGTAATGAAAATGTGCCCAAAGTATTCCAGCATGACGGCTGTCCCGCGCATTGGCGTTTGACTGTGAGGGAATATCTTGATAATGTGTTCCATAATGCGCGGATTGGTGGCCCTATTGCATGACCGGCACGTTTCCCAGGCCTAACTTTGCTAGACTTTTAACTATTTTTTGACTAGTATACGCCACGGAAGTTCCGACTAGGGATGTACTACTTTAACGCATTCAAACGGCGTTCAATAAAATTAAGGAGAAAATTCGACTTCGTACAACAACTGTGGTAATGCGAAATAGATGTCTGGCCTGCGTTCGCAATAGAGGCCAACAATTTAAGCAGAATATGCAAAAAAATATGAAATAAATGTTAATAATGCATTTTTTATTATTTTTAGTACCCCCTCCCCCAAAAAAGAGAGGTACGAGACAGATTTTATCTTATAAGAGTGAGATAATATATTTAATACGTTTTTCAGGTGTTATTTAAGCAAAACAAAATTTTTAAACCATAATTTGGAATTTTGTATTTTGTGACTCGATTCACAATTCTAGCGAATTCACGAAGTTGTAAAAAGATTTTTATGGCATGTGGCACATCACTAGCAAGAGAATAGACTAGAGAACTTTTGACGAAGTTCTTAGATCCCGGTCTCATTTGGTTTTTTTTTTTATAGCCATGTAAATAGCTGTAACATGGACAGCTTTAATTGAAGTCCAAAACTTTGCGAGTAAATAAATAGAAAACTAGATAGCTAATGTCACTAATTTTGAATTTAAAAGTGCTATAGTACAATGCACATCTAAATAAAAATAAAATACAGAGTCTACGACATGTACTTTTAAAAAAAAATGTACTTGAATGTAAAATTTTGGTATTTTTTTTATAAAACTTTAAAAAGTCGATGAAAAATAATACACAGGGCATGAGAAGTGTTTAGGGGTCTGAAAGGATAGCAGATGACCCCCTCAGTTGACCATTTCAATTTGGCACACGATGCACCAAACACCCTGTATAATATGACAGCCACCGAACAACCTCCGACCCAGCATAGCGGATTATGGCCCATTAATAAAACGGAATCCTGTTTCCCAGCGTTGGGAAATATAATAGTCTGAATATGATTATCTCCTCTTCTATTTAGTATGAGACTAAAACATAACAGACGCGGTGTTATATACCTCTCTTTATAAATTTGTATGTGTGTGTTAGTTAGTCTTCTAGTCAAAATGGTTTCGTTTTGCTTGTTTCACAGAAACGTGCCATTTCCCCGGAAAACTTTTAAAAAGTATCTACTTTGTTTAAAAAGTCAAAAGTCAATGTCAAATTATTTCTTTCAATTAGACCATTAAAAGTCAGTTTTGAAGATCTTTTACGAGCAAAAAAAGAATTGAATTTAGTTGCCCCTCTAGTATGGTAGTTTCGTTGGAGAAGAACGGGCAAGAAACTTATTTTCTTTTTTAAAATAACTAATAATAATAATCTCTATATCCCGCGGTGTCACCCGCGTTCAATTGTGTCTTTGGTTACTGCTCCCGTTGAACGTAGCGTGATTTTAAATACGTATAAACCTTCCTCTTGAATCAATCTAATCTATTGATTAAAACCGCATTAAAATCCGTTACGTAGTTTAAAAGATCTAAGCGTACTAAATGAAATTCATACGTCACCAATAAAAAAACAGTTTCTTCTTTGCTATTTTCATGACTGTGCTAGCGAGCCTATTGATATTTGATGATAAACTACCATGATATGGATAAGGTATCAAATACCTATTGGATATTATCACATAAATACAAGAGCTTACACGCGCGTAAAGCCGACAGACGATGAAAAAATAATTCGAATTTTCCTTTCAACTTTTTCCTATTATACAATTACAATATAGTTAAAATAATAAAGTTTTTTTTGGTTGTAGTTGTAACCGGGTTTTTGTTTTTAAACATATTCTAATATAATTTATTCAAATTCATATTCATTGATTTGCATACCATAATGTGTATAAAGATTATATTGGGCTGTAAATTATATTTTATTTTATACATTTTTGATAATTATGTATTTCTGCCACAAAGCAGCTGTGTTCCGGTTTGAAGGGTATGGATGCCAGTGTAATTACAGGCATATGAGACATTACAACTTTGTCTCTGGGATGGCAACGCAAAATGGTGTCGCAGGTTCGATTCCCTCATGGGACAAATATTATTATGGCCAACAATAAGTTTGTTCCACCCACGGAGGTTCCACCAGACTTGGAAACTTACATACACGAAAAACTGTTTGTGTATCATAATCTCATATTATGGAAAAGTTACACTAACCTTAGAGTATTGAGATGTTACTTTAACTATTTACTGTGTAAACAATTGTTGGTTGGCCAATAAAGGAAAAAAATAAATAAAAATAAATAAAGTAATATGCAATGGTCAAACTCGATAACAGTAAAGGCTACCGAAATGTGTTCCATTGCGGATACCATTGATATTATGGACGCATCTCGCTATGATTAGATTCAAAGGGTGGATAACCTTTATATGAGATTAGGTCGCCGCAATATCTGAATGCAGTAATCTGGCACATTCCAACATTGTTGCAATTTACACATTTGACCCGAATAATTTGTAAATATGCTTTTTTTGTTCTTAGAACAGAACTTCTAGAAATTTCTTTTAGCAAACTGTTGTTTCTTCTGTCTGGGATATATTTCGATATTTTGGTCGCAAGCGCGACTGATGAGTGTGGAGTCCGGGTTTCGATTCCCAGGTCGGACAAAAAGTGTTATTGGGTTTTCCATTAGGAATTTCTCAATAATAGCCCGGAGTTTGGAAGTTGGTGATGTAACAGTCCCGTGCCTCGGAAAGCATGTAGAGCCGTTGGTCCCGGCTGTCATTCGTAGATCTTTGACAGTCGTGCAAGTCCCTGCAAGCTCGTTTCACCACACTCACAAAAGGATTTTTTTACAGAATTGGATTGTTAATAGTTACTATTACCTCCAATCACTAATCCGTTCTTGTAATATTGGAAATAAAATAAATAAATTAATAAAACAAATTGTTTGTTTGTTAGCGTTTATCTCTGGAAACTCTGGCAAGATAACAAAAAAACTTATAAAAAGCTGTAGTTTTTAAGGGTTTTTTGGAATACATAATATATTGTCAAGTGCTCTTAGATATGTTTTATGCTATAGGTACTTGACGTTCACGAAGATGGAGCCGCGGATAGAAACTACTAGGGAAAAAAAGACAAAATGGGAAAAAAAAGAGAGGCGTCTAACTTTTTAAACAAATGACTGTTATAATATCGTGGTATGTAAAAGGAATACCATGTAGTTGTTCTTTTAACCGCTGCCATTAAGGCCAAGTACTTATCCCGGTGCCTGTTTCACCGAATAGGCAACTAAAAGTGTTCACACTACATATGGAGATACCTACCTACTGTTATTTCTTTTGATTGTATTTTTTTATTCAAACACTAGCCTTTACCCGCGACTTCGTTCGAGTAACACGTGGTTTTTTTTTTTGTATGTAACATTTATATGCATTTATGAATATCCTGTTATTTTATTTTTAACATAACATAACATACCTCTGTATTTCTTGAAGGGTTAGGCAGAGGTATTCCAATGTACACCCACAGTTCGCCGGTATATTTAGGTCCCATGTAATAGGGGGCGAGCGTATTGCCATTAACCGGACACAAATCCTAACTCCGAACTGCTACTGACAATTTTATAGTAAAACCACAATTTTACACAACAACAATTTTAACAATTTTTACTCGACCTGGGAATGAAACCCAAGACGTAAAATTTTAATTAAGTAAGAAAGTTGTCTTTAAGCATGACCATGCGTTCTATAATCTAGCATAAACACGTTTACAATTGATACTTTTAAATGAAACTCCTTCTATTTTAGCTACCATCAACACGATTTTATTAATACTTTTAAATGAAACTTCAGAAAACCAGATAGGAACAGTAAAAATAAATATAGAAAAGAAAGTACCACTTTGAACTGCATCCTGCCTGAACGGACGCCGTTTACGTTTCGTGTGTGCTTGGAACGTTCATTAAGTGACCTCCAGATGACCCTTACAGAAGATAGCGGGCTGCTTCTGTGCCACATAAGGGGGAGGGGGGAAGTAGGTAGCGTTGTGTCGGTATATTGCATGTACGTAGGTACTGATTTTAAATAGTAGTAGAGCTCTTTGTGAGGTGGCTGATTTTTTGCGTTCTGTGGTTTCTGCCAACCCCCCTGGGAAAAAGGCGTGAGTTTATGTATGTATATGTGATTTTAGCTAGTAGTAGAGGTCTTTGTGAAGTAGCTCGTCTGGAGATGTACTACCACCATACCTATTTCTACCGCAAAGCAGCGTTGCTGTGTTCTCTTTTGAAGGGTGCGGGTGCTGGTGAAATTACAGGCATAATTATGAGAAATTTCAACTTTGTCTCTGGGATGGCAAAGCAAAGTCCTCTGGTATTGCAGATACCTATAGGCAGCGGTGACCACTTAACATCAGATGGGCTGTCGCCGTCAGCTTATTCGCCTTCCAACGAAATAACAAAAACTGTTTTTGTTTAAACTCACAAAGGAGGCTTTTCATCCTAGGAAGTTGTTTTATATGGAGCAAAAGACCTGCAGGGTACGTGACCTAAAGGACTACACACGTACAAAATAATAAAAATTTTCACAAAACACACGCGAATGATCACGTCACATACAGCCAATGTTTACAAAAAAAACCCTTTCTGCCTCTAGGCCAAAGCAAATTAGACGACAAAGTCGACTCAAAATATAATTACGGAAATGTTCTGTTATTCGCATAACATTCACATTATTATGTTTAAAAGGTTTCGCAAAATACGAGGGAAAAATTCCCCACATTTCCGCATTAAAATAGTCTTCAAAGATCTCTCTTACTTTGAAAGAATTTAACATTTAAAAAGCTTAATAGCTCCACCATTGAAAAACACAGATGTGCCTTAGAATAATCTTGAACTTTCTGCTTTTAGCGAAAAGGCTTTTGAATGGAGAATTAAAAATTTAATAAAGGTACCGTCGGGACTCCCGTAAATTATTACCAGTTGCTTTTATCACCATTTTTGCGTGACAATGTTTATATTTTTATGAAAATGGATATTTTTATCTTGGAAAAAATTACGGGATGAAACGTTTTCGCCTTTTTACCTGTATTGGTCTTGACATCAATGCTGTTTCACGCGCCATTAAATTTCAGAATTGAATACTGAAATTATTTTGTAAATAATTATATCTTTTACGAAATCAAGTTATTTCTCTTGATGTTGAGGGTGTAAGATACCGTCTTCTTATTAACTCGTGGAAGTGATAATAGGGAGACAGGGAATGTGAAGACATTAGGCTAACGTTTTATGTGTTGGTATGTGATCAAGTTGTCAAGTACTGGTGTAATAGTTTGTAGATAACTAGATAAGTATCTTTGTCGCCATTATCTCTCGTCTGTACTATGTTCTCATTCTTTCTTTATATTGTTTAGCAAAGCATGGCATTATCAGCTTAGTTCTGTCAAAATGAACCAAACCACAACTTTACAATAAATACATTAATTACGATAAACTAATATAATGTGCTAAATGTGACATTACTATCTAGCAAGAACAGATTAATCTGCGTTTAATATTTCAAATCATTACAGACATAATTGAAGCCGGGTGGTTTATTTTGGCACAACTAACTCCAAATATAGTGCCCGCACATAGACATCGCATCATCTTCTCTGAGGTTACGCCGATTCGGTCTTAGCTGATACGATAAAAGTTCAAATAATAATTATCGTCAAATATTTGACATTAAAAACACACAGATGTTCAAGCTTCTTTTTTCCCTATGGGAATTCATCAAATGACTTCCCCCGCACTGAGCGGGGCGGGAGGGAGTGTCAGACTTTTACTGACTATAACCCATCCATGTTCCTTCTTGTGCCCTTTGCGTTCCGGGGGCGCGATATCTCTTTCAAACAAGCCGCAGTCCCGGCAGGCATCGGCCCTTAAAATATTCAAGCTAACATAAACGTAACTATGTTTACAATCGCTGTGTTGTAACTTACAATATCGCGTCTCTATTCGATTGCGGTATCGATTGTTGACAACACGCTAGTTTATTAACACGGGCCCCCTGTATACGTTGTGGTTACAGAAGTGTATTGGAACACAGGAGAGATTGTTAGCCATGTGTTTGCGGACACGGTTGTGCAAATATCAATATTGAATGAGATGGATATCCAATGAAGAGAAGTACTGGCATGGTATTACAAAACTGTCTGATGGATTATTTTAACATTGTTATCATTATTAACTGTGCTTTGCTATTGCCGTTTGTCCCGACGGTCGTCGGTCGTCGTTAGGGGTAGTCAGAAGTCAGAATGTCTGGCAACCAGTCTTACCAAGGGGTACAGGGTTATTACTGGATAACACCCAGGAACTGGGGTTGTGGGGGTCAGATAGGCAATTGCTCCGATTACCGACGATGGTCCGATGGACCGAAGATTGAAAGAAGGCGGGCAGCGGCTGTTTGCAGGCTGTACAGGACTGGGATGGTTGGCGCTCTTTGGGGGAGGCCTACGTAAAGCAGTGGATGGCTCTACGCTGATATGATGACGATGATGATGATGAATAAAATTCACGTGTTTGAACTCGAGGTGAATTCTAAAATAAAATAACAACAGACCATTTAAAATCCCCACCCACAAGAAAACTAGAAAGATGACAACCAGTAATCGCAAAGAAAAAACAAGCATAGATACCTTTATAAAGGGTAGAAAATTGAATGCTCACTATTTTTAACACAACACTCCCTCGCCGAGTGTTGTGAAGAAAATTGTGTTTGAAAATTATCTATTCAGTAAGTTAACGAGTTTACTTTGCTCCATCGCCGAAGAAAAAATGGTGAAAGAACTATTCAAGCTCTTTTCTATCACGTTAGAGAGACGTTATTATATAGAGGATCATCTTTAAGTTACGTAAGTTTTAATCGTCTTTTTAATGTATTTCGCGCTTTTTCAAGACTTGTGTAATGAGACGAAATAAATTGTCAATTGTTATGTTACTCCCGGAAGTCTGCGAATAGGATATTTTAAGTATCCAATCATTAATATACTAATCATTTGTAATTATTATTATGTCTTTGGTTGTGGTCATAAGTGCGACTGCTACGCTAGAGATCTTGGGTTCGATTCCCAGGTCGAGCAAAAAGTGTTATTGGGTTTTTCTATGAAATTCTCAGTAGCAGCTCGGAGTTTGGATTTGTGCCCGGTTAATGGCAATAG
Organism: Caradrina clavipalpis; assembly: GCA_932526535.1. Lineage (NCBI taxonomy): Eukaryota > Metazoa > Arthropoda > Insecta > Lepidoptera > Noctuidae > Caradrina > Caradrina clavipalpis. The sequence continues at coordinate 3,059,489 of OW052101.1, forward strand.
GCTCGCCCCCTATTACATGGGACCTAAATATACCGGCGAACTGTGGGTGTACATTGGTACACCTCTGCCTAACCCTTCGGGAAATACAGGCGTGATGGTATATTTATATTTTTAAATACTCAATACTCAATATATTTATTGCTTCCACAAAAAAAAAAACAAATCTCTACATATTATAAAACAAAGTCGCTCCCGCCCGCCTGTCCCTTTGTACGTTTAAATATTTTAAACTACGCAAAGGATTTAAAATTTTCATCAATAGATAGATTCAAGCGGTAGGTTTATAATAAAACATCACGCTACGACATACGGGAGTCGAGCAGTGACCAAAGACTTACATATTTAGTTACTGCTCCTCTCCCGTTGGTCACAGCGTGATGTTTTATACTTATAAACCTTCCTTTTGAATCATTTTATCTATTGACTCAAAACTTAAACAAATCGGGTCAGCCGTTTTCGAGTTTTAGCAAGACAAACGAACAGCAATTAATTGTCATTGAAATAGATAGACAGATGTAGATATACTATAGATTACAGTAATCTCTCCCAATACTAGTGTTGACAGTATTTCCAATTCACACGTATGGAACCACGTCCCATTTTATTTTGTACGTGAGATGTCGATATTTTGCTTCAAACGTTTAAATCCAGTGATAAATTGCGGACATACGCGTTTGAAAAGTGGAGTTTGAGTGGAACTGGGTTTAGTTCTTTTTTATTAGTGAGTGCTAGTCGCTTTTTGACCGACACCAAAAAAGAAAGTGGTTATCAATTCGGCTTTTTTTAAGTTTGTTACCTCAGAATTCCGTCATATATCAACCAATTTTCATTGTTTTAATTTAAAAGGTAACACTTATTTATTTATTAGTCCCAAATAACTAACTTCTTTTTAATAGCTAACGTTTATATGAATAATAAATATGACAGTTTGATATATTAACTACTGTAACTTTTTTGTAATACTGTATACTAACTGAAAATTAAAAACGATTGTACTGGAAAATGCAGGCGCGAGTCGTACACAAAGAGTGGGATTACCGTACAATGTTAAACATTAAAAAATCATTTTTTCTTGCATTTTAAATTTATGTATTTCATTTACAATAACATTTCAATTTATTAAGAATTTAAAATGCAAGAAACGTGTTAATTTAACTAGTGAGTAGCCAGTTGATTTTGTTAAAACGTTTAATTGTCCTACGAAGCAAGACCAGCATGTTTCCAACCATTATTATCTTAAATGTAATCCTCTAATTTGTACCTTATGTTCTTGTTTACAAAGTCTAACTTGAAAGTCACGGACTAAAGCCAGTCAACCTATAAAATTCACTGTGAAGAGTATCTAGTAGACGTGTTCTATTCTGTTATATGATACGATTAATATTCTCCCATACTCATATTATTATTCTCTCGGAAACACACTGTTGTTTTTAAATTCCCTGAGCTTCGGTAGTACAGCCAGCAATAAAATTTTGTCATAAAAAATAATGTAATCCTTAAAAAAATGGATGGCGTTTGTCACGCTTCATCGCCTAAAGGTGCGTCCACATTAGTGACCTTTCGCCGAACCGAACGCCGTGAAATCGCCGCTGACTTGTTACGGATTGTGTGGACGGGTGGAGTCATCTACCTTCAAAAACGTTTTTGCTATGATTTCTCGGAGTGGTGCGGGTGACGGGGGAGCGGATGTTTTCTTGTCACGATATGCATTTGCCCGATCCATCAATACCGTGTAAGTAACAGCGCGATGACACGCGGGCTTGTATGCATGACAAAAACGGCAGTCTGGAGGTCTCCCGCACACCGAGACAGTACCGAACATCCTTTGAAAAATATCCACTTTGGATGGGTCGGTCATGACAAAACCAAAACACCGTGCACATTTCTGACTTGTATGTTTGAGCGTACTTTTTGATTGAAATATATTGTATGAAAGTACATATGAGACGGATAAAATGATCGTGACATTTGTTCGCGTAACAAATCCCCTCCACACTATAGGTACAGACAGATACCCGACTTTGTCTCGGTCACGGTGTTCGGTTCGGCAAATGTCACTAATGTGGATGCACCTTTATGGAACTGAATTAAATTTGGTACAGAGATAGATAATAGTTTAGAATAGCACATAGTCTTCTTTTTATCTCGGAAAAATGTACCGTTCCGGTGGGTACGGTTATTAACTTACGCGCGGGCGAAGTTGCGGGCAGTATCTAGTATAATTTAAAATTGACTTAGTGTTTGGTGCTGTCTGTACCCAGTTTCTTCTAAGATACTCTCGAACATATTACTTGATATTCTAAAGTGCATATTAAAGTATACATTGTGTGAGAAGGTATATATTAGGTTTAGGTTGATATTTTCGCTGTAACTTTGACTGAAGGAAATTGCTTTCTGTGTATTGGTGACGTCATTCCTTGGCCGATATTAAAGGGGGGGGGGGGGGGGGGATTCTGTAAAAAATTTGACAATTCTGTTTCGGAGGGGGGGTTGACTCTGCATATAATAATAACCCTTCGGGGTACACAAGCGTGAAGGTATGTTATTTATTTATTGCAGACAAAGTCCACAAGATATTTATCAAATCATTTTATTAAATTAAAAACAGATTTGATTTAACTAATTTAAATACAGTACCTACAGAAATAAATAAATATAAATTTCTGAATGTGCATTTTAAAGATTGGTTCGAATCAGGGCCTCCGCCCACGACCGATTTTTTTGGACCGATAATCGGGCAGAAAAACGGGCCCGTTTTTTCAAAAATTTCAACGCCCACGACCGTGTTTTTGTCGGTGACTTTCGAGGGAGGAGCTTAAATAGCGGTCAAATTTTATATCGCAACTTTTATTTGACAGAGTTACCGATAGTATAAAAATAACGTTAATAGATTTAAGGTTATTTAAGTTACAATTTATCGTTAAATTGTTTATTGACGATATTTTTATCGTTTTTTTTAAACAATTGATCCTTTTAAGATGGAAGTAGCGCAGGATGGAGGTGTGGCGGGTCGCCCACCTTAGCGTCGCGCTAATGTAGTGCCTAACAATACTTTGCCCGATTCTTACGAATGAGAATTATACACGCTTACTTTTACATCGTTCTGAAATCAAAAGCCATGAGATCCATCATAGTACCTAACAGAAGCTATTGGCACTATTATTTTCGATAAATAACAAAAATAAATAAAATAACACGAACATTTGTGAAATAGTAAGAACGCGAAGTAACGCTTCCTTGCAGTCAAGGCATATTTGTGTGAAAACCTTATCGACTATACATGCGTAAGGTAGCCTTTAAAGAATACATTAATCGATCAGACAGGAGCGCTACTAACATTTAACTCGAATTAAGAAAAAAAAAGTGACGAATTTCCAACATCTTTGAGACGTCTTAAAAAAAAACACGCAATAATAACTATTACTCGACTGGAGTTCCAGTGTTTCAGCTGCAGAACGATGTAAAAGTAACCGTATATGTTATTATTAGACCTGGTAATCGAACACACGACTTCACGCTGATCAGACGCGCTTTGCGGCCACAAGCCCAATATAGTTAGTCAGTGACAATTAATATAAACGTACAAAACGGCAACTTACCTAATTTAACGGTAAAAATAACGATTAATTCATATTCTATATTAATGTTAATTATCATTATATTACTGGTAATGTTATCAAATAACGTTTTTATAAAGTTACTTTTTTCAAAATTTTCGAGTTCATGGAAATTAACGTTACATAACGATTATTATTTTTTGATTTCATAACGTTAACAAGCCCTGGATTTAAGTCATTACATATTTAACAAGCTTAGTCGTTGAAAACGAATGTTATTTTCATTCTTAAGAATTTATTAAATTCGTTTGATTATATATTATTTTTTAATCCATTAACGTTATTTTTATATTAACGGTAACTCTGTCAAAGGTAATTTTATAAATATTTACCGGTATTTAAAACCCTGCGTAAATCAACACAATATTATTTACTTATTGAAATCACAGACGATTAATTTAGAAAAAAATGATTTACCATATTATTAATAAATAAATAAGCTTTTTAATAATAAATTATTGTTATTATTCAAATGCTTCAAACTCATAAGTACTAACTTAACATAACACCACAATTGTACACTTAATTCGCAATAACTGCTTTTGACTTTAGACTTTTGACTTTAGCAATGACACAACGTTCTTCCCTAGTAAATCCATGACGCATAGGGTAAGTGCCCCAGTGAATGAACACACCCCAGTGAATTAACAAATCCGAGTATTTTCCAAAAAATAATAAACTAAGATATTACCTTCTATCAAGAATTTAGGACTTGGGTCAGACGCAAATTTTTTGATATCACTTTGTAGCCGTAATTAAAGTATGTACTATAAGTTATTTATAAATTCGAGTAATGGGTAGTTATAATATATGTATCAAATCAATTTCATTGCAATTTTAGCTAGTTTTAAGTAAATTATTGGGTGTTCCAGCATTGGCATTAAAAAACGTTTGAAATCCAGTGAATAAACGACCGTTAATTCACTGACCAATCGTTAATTTCATGAAATCTAGTGAATGAACTATAACATTTTCATCATGTTAAAATATAAGCTTTCGTCATAAAAATGTAACCAATAAATAAATGAATACCACATTTTGAGTTAGTAATCATCATTTTAGAGAACGGAGAACTAACAAATAGATCAAAGCTCTGAGACTCTAACTCCCAAGCTCATAAAGGAAAGACGGGAACGGAACGGGCAGTCTTCAGTGGGTGCAGGTTCAGTCGGAATAAGCTCGGCTTATAAGGCAGATCCTGAAATCCATCAAACGCGACACACCTCAAATGCTGACGAAGCTGGAGACAAACGATGGCAGGATCATCTTGTCTAAACTAGAGCTTTTAAGGGAGGTAGAGAAGTTCTAAAAACCCGTCTCTAGTCCAACAAAAGACCCAAGAGCTAGACTGACCTGACACTACACCGATGAGTTCCCGGACGTCAGCCTATATGAGATAAATATGGCTTCTTAACAACTTAAGGACAACAAGGTGCCGGGGAAGACGGAATCACTTCTGTACTACTGAAGAGGCCTATGTCCAGCAGTGGAGATCGTTCGGCTCATATCATGATGAATTGATTGTTGACGTTGGCTAGGCTTATGAAGGTATATAATGATTAAGTAAGAGATTGAAGGCTTACACTTTGTTAAAAAAAAAAAAAGATTGCAGCAGATTTAGAGGCTAAGGAGGCTATGGGAGGTTCATTTATTTATTCCATTTTGAACTGCATTTGATATAATAATAAGGATTTTTTGTAACTATTAATTAAACAAAAACTTGTGTTCATTCACTGGTTCTAATGCTGTACATTTACTGGAAAATTTCATTCATTCACTGGGGTTTTAGGGTATTTTTCAATATATTGCCAAATATATAAAAAAGTATACAGGTTATGTCGTAAAACCAAGTTAAAAAATATTAGTAGACATAGATTACCAAAATATAAAACCGCATACTTTAGAGGCAATATAATGTAATGATTTTTTGAAGTCTGAAGATTGCTTAAGTGTTCATTCACTGGAGCATTTACCCTATTTTCTATTTTTCACCGATAATCGGCGGCCAGGATGCGTAGATTTTGTTTTTGGACCGTTTTTTTCTCGGCCGTGGGCGTTGATGTACTAGAATCCATACGTTCCATTCTCGCCGAGAAAAAATCGGCCGTAAAAAATCGGTCGTGGGCGGAGGCCCTTACAGGCACTTCAATATTCGATAGTTTCAATATTCACTTCAATTTTCAGGCAAACATTTTTACAACTTTCGAAATTCTGAAAATCATTTTCAAATGAACGTTTCTGAAACAACTACCCTCGAGCTAAACTGAAAATTTTAATTAAAATTGAAACCTTTGGCACTGTTTTCGTTACCTCAGTGTCAAAGACGTTATTTCGAATTTCGTATCGTGCAATCGTTTAATTTCCTGAACAAGTTTTGGTTCCGCCATCGTTATTATTCATTTTCATGTTACCTTTTGTTAAATAGGTTTAAATTTGGCTAAAAGAACCAATCCACATCGCAATTTCTACCACTTGTAATTATTTAGGACGCAAATTAATTTTAATTATATTCTAAACATATTATTCGAATAGTACATTGACCTGTTTTTTAAATAGTAAATACATTTTAGTATTTTGAATTAATTTGTCGTTATTAATCATTTATTTTGACGACAAGGTTTTTTTTTTTTTTTATATACGGGAAATCATCAAATAACTTCCCCCGCCCTGGGCGGGGCGGGAGGGAGTGTCAGACTTTTACTGACTAAAACCCGTCTATGTTCCTTCATGTGCCCTTTGCGTTCCGGGGGCGCGGTATCTCTTTCGAACAACCCGCAGCCCCGGCAGGCATCGGCCCTCAGTGGCCCCTTCCAAGTTTGCTGACATCTCTTTGAGGCGCGCGTGGAACACGTCCTCGCGTGTCCTCGGGGCGATCCTCACAATGGTGACACCCGGGCGTTTCCTCCCGCCCGGTGAGGTGCTGGAACCTCCCGAAACAACCATGTCCGGTGAGGACCTGCGTCAGGCGGTAGGTGAGGGCGCCGTAGCGCCGCTCAAGCCACTCCTCAAAGAGGGGACTTACCGCCTCAATCAAGGCGTGCCCTTGAGGACAAGGTTGGTGCATTGACTAAGTGATTGAATGCCGCGGGGCGCAGTTTTAATTCCCACAAGAAACAAATATTTATCTACATTTATCCGGGTCTAGTTGTTTGTATATGCGAGTGTGTATGTGTGTAAACGCAACCACAATACAAGATAAATTCCTAGAGTGGTATAACGTGAAATTGCGGAATAAGTCATTTTGAAAGACTAAGCTCAAATGACAATAAGAACCATATTATTCAATTGCATATAAACTGAACAATCAAATAATCTCTCATCACTCAACACGATGTTAATTATAAGTCCTTTGTGATGTAAAGTGGTCGCGGTAATTGCGTGCGATGCGATACGTGCGTGCGATGCGTGCGATGCGATCAATGCGTGCGTTTAATGCGTGCGATAGGTACGTTTGTACTGTTATTGGGTAGCGGCATGAATGGGCGAATGATTATGGACTTAGATTATGATCCAATATTAATACTTGGTATGATTGGACTGTTCTGTTAGTTTCGTGGTTGAAAACGCATGGGTTCTGAGTTTGATTCCCAGGTCGGACAAAAGTGTTACAAGGTTTTTCCTTTACGAATTTCTTTTAGAATTTATTTATTTATTTATACAATGTTACCTACAACTAGAATCTGGTGATGTGATACCACCGTCCTTCAGAAAGCACGTAAAGCTGTTGGTTTTGAGTCTACTCACTCACCGGTCGTGTCAAATTGCCATTCTATCGGACTATGAGAGGGAGGGAAGAGGGAGTGCATCTGTGTTTGCTCCTACACTTTTGTAATTTATCTACTGCACTAGTCTTTACTGAGATTGGCTACCGTGACCAAAATTTTGCCAGGAGGATATTATTGTTGTTACTAAGTAAGATTTGAGTTGCCATATAGCTAATGGCAATGCGGCAATAGTTTGTTTGGTTAAATATGTCATTTTTTGTTGGAGAAAGAAAGGGTCGAACGACCGGCATTCGCCATAAAACCTTCGATAAATGTGTGTTGAAAATGCCGAACCGAATGTACCGACCCGCTTATGTAAGCACTATTATATAATAATCATCATCATATCAGCCAGCTATAGCCGTCTACTGCTGAACGTAGGTCTCCCTTAACAAAACAAACGAATTAAAACTAAGTAATACCACAAATACATACATACATACTATCACGCCTGTATCTCCCGAAGGTTAAGGCAGAGGTGCACCAATGTACACTCACAGCCCGGTATGTTTTTAGGTCCCATGTAATAGAAGGCGAGCCTATTGCCATTAACCGGCCATAAATCCAAACTTCGAGCTGCTACTTAGAATTTCATAGAAAAACCCAATAACACTTTTTGCTCGACCTGGGAATCGGACCCAATACCTCTAGCGCAGCAGTAACCAAGTAATAAAATACTTATAATCTTTGGTACAAAAAGGTACCGAATCACACTCACACAATCACCTAACCCAAACATGTTAAACTAATAAATACTTCAACGAAATCTAGAAAAAACAAAAACCACCCAATATTCTTAAGATACACCACCCAAATCAGTCGATACAATAAACGGCTAGTTTTTAAAACACCCACTAGGCGCATACATTTGCGAGTGACGTGGGTAGCACCACGGTAATATAATAATACAGTAGTGTAACTCGGCCGCATGACAGAAATAAATGCCTACAGCCGCGCGGTACGTAAACATGCGTTATGGGCTGCCCGTCTCCAGTATTTTACTCTGTCTGCACCGCGCGCGCACCCCAGGATCGAGGCGCGTAGGTATAGCTCGCGTTTCGTCCGTTTGTATGAAGTTGGAGTACTGTATTATAATATTACCGTGGTAGCACGGCGTATCGAGGCAAATAATGAAAATCTCTTTAGTACGTATTTACTGGTACCCTCGTCACCCATCGACGGATTCACCAGCCGACTGTTAAATTGCCCTTTTATTTGTACACTTTTTGTGGGTGTCTTGAGGTTTTCCTGTAGTACATATCGGGAGATAGCAATTGGATTTCTTCGTATAAGTAATTTGACTTACGAAGCCGTACGTTCTTTCTAATCAAATAATTTCTTCTTTTTTAAAAGCTTTTATTTTGTTTGACGTCGTAAAACTTTTCTGTCGTGATGACCTGGTGGTTAAGGCGACGAATTGTTTAACAATAATTCTAGACCAGGCGCGCGCACCCCGCAACCCGCACACACCCCGGTAAGTAAGCTTTTTGTTATTTTATTTAGTCGGAAATGATAACTTGAGAAAATCCTTCTATAATTTTAAAGAGTATTTATAGACTTGTCTACAGAGCAAGTTGAGAGGCTAAAATCGGTCCCGTTTGCCCATAAGATGTGAATCTCAATTTAAAAAGTTTTGTTTGATATTTTTTTCTCTGTTACTAAAGTTACTTAAACATGTAATGAAAACTAACAAAATAAGGCTTTCATCATGAACTATTCAGAACACCAACTCACATTTTTATACGTTTCGTAATTACTGACAAAAATAGAGATCACTGATGCCAAAATTTCCAATTCGTCCTCTTAACAGGTTTGCAACCGAGCAAATGATAGTAAGAATAATAATAAAAACTACAATAAAATTATCCCTCTGCAGGGCAGAGAACTCTTCTCATACAGAAAAGGCATAAGCATTCACAGCACTGGCTCAGGGTGGATTGGCGATTTCAGACTCACTTTAATTATAACTCCAGCTTTCTTCACGATATTTTCCTTCACCGATGTCCAAGATAAACTTAAAAAGTAGGTACATTTGAATTAAAAAGGTCACATTGGTACATGCTCGGAAATGAACGCGCAACCTTTCGAAAAATGCCCTGAAAAATTGCCCCAATGTAATAATTACATTATAATAAAATAAATATATTATTTTAACTGCCTCGTTAGCTTAGTGGTTGTAAGCACGACTGCTACGCTAGAGGTCCTGGGTTCGATTCCCAGGTCGAGCAAAAAGTGTTATTGGGTTTTTCTATGAAATTCTCAGTAGCAGCTCGAACTTTGGATTTGTGCCCGGTTAAAAATAATAATGGCAATAGGCTCGCCCCCTATTACATGAGACCTAAAATATACCGGCGAATTGTGGGTGTACATTAGTACACCTCTGCCTAACCCTTCGGGGAATACAGGCGTGATGGTATATATATTTACATTATAATATGTAAGTCTAAAATCACCAATCCGCCTTGAGCAAGTGTGGTGATCAATGCTTGTGCCTTCTCTGTATGAGAACAGGCCTTTGTCGTGCAGTGGGACAATAATAGGTTGGTATTATTTTTGTGTTTCTTTCCAATTTCGAGTGGTTTAATGGCTTCAATCGGGCTATTAAACCAGCCTTGAGATTGTTAAACATGGAAAAGGTGTGACTGCTCAGCATGAATAGAAACTATTATTTGGTTTTACATTTCAGTTTGCAAAATCAAAACATTGACTTACGATTCAAAATGGCGACGAGGATGTGTACCACAGTAACTGAGCGATTGGCTGCTGTCCTGCGTGTCGTGTATTCGATTCTCGCTCGAAACAAAATTTGAATGGCCTACAGTTATTTATTTTATGATTCTTGAAAATGACGTCCAATAGTGCATAGTAATTTAATGGTCTAATAAAAATAAACGATTTGACTTTCACTTTGATATTGTATGAGAGATTATGTTTGTAAACGCACCCACGATACAGGAATTATTCCTAGTGAGGGATGACGTTTTATAAAATAACTAAAAAACATTCAATTAGTTATACCTACATACGTATATCACTGCATACTCTCCTTACTCATCTAAAAATAGTTCAAAACGACCATTAAATCCTAAAACTATTTTAAATCCACACGAATATCGATAAAACGCTAACAAACCTCCCACATCTATAAAATCACATTTTACTTAGCTATATCTCACCATTTTGACAAACACGTACCAGTCCAGTGTGGAGCGCCACTTAAAGGTGTCTGCACACTGCATCGTATTATACCATTGCTATGGACTAGCAATGTTACGGAGGTTCAACTCCGATTTCGAAAGGTCAGAACGTCCGACTAATTTAACACCTCTGCCGGCAACTTGGGCCCTAAAACTTTTGTATTGTACCGAAACAAGATAGCGTACAAGATTGTTCATTATTGCACGTCACAGGAATTTCTCGGGGTTTGGAAGTTGGTGGTGTGACACCCCCGTGTGTCGGAAAGCACGTAAAGCCGTTGGTCCTGCGTCTGATCTCTCCCCGGTTGTGTCGGATTGCCGTCCCATCGGACTGTGAGAGTTAGGGAAGAGAGTGTGCACCTGTGTTTGCACACACACTTTTGCACTATTATATTTCCTGCGTACTTGGCTAGTCTCTATTGAGATTAGTCGCCGTGACCGACATCGGTCTGAAGAATACATATTATATTATTTAACACTATGCAGGACACAAAACGAGACACAATAGAAAATTTATTGTCATGACGCCTATAGGCGTTTAATGACCTTTTAGTAATATATAGTGTTTTAGTAATATATAGTGTAAACTTTTTTTTTGTTAATAGTTTTTTATTCACGTGGTGGTGGAGCTCGTGGCTAAATAATTACAGCCGCATAGACCGATCTTCCGGGTTAAGCCACGCTTGCCGAGGTTGGTCTGTGGATGGGTGACCATTTACCATAGCGAGTTTCCTCCGTGCCTCGGAAAGCACGTAAAGCCGTTGGTCCCGGCTGTCATTTGTAGATCTTTGACAGTCGTTACTGTTAGTCAGAAGCCAGAAAGTCTGACAACCAGTCTTACCAAGAGTATCGTATTACCCATTATTGGGTTGTGGAGGTCTGATAGGCAGTCGCTCCATGTAAAATACTGATATTCAGCTGCATCCGGTTCGACTGGTAGCCGACCCCAACATAGTTGGGAAAAGGCTAGGCAGATGATGATGAGTTTTTAATTCACGTGGTGTAGTGGGCAGGCTCCTTAAATTTAAAGCCCGTATTTCGCACGTAGCCGAGTGGCCGTACGAAACGTACGAACGTGCTCCACAGGACTGCCGTACGTGAAATGGTATTGGTAGATAATCTGTTGCAGTCCTATGTGGTATTTTATTTGAATTTAAATGGCGTTTATTTAGTTCTAAGAGAGTAGTTAGTTGGTTTTGCAATATTGGTGGTTTAATAAATTATAGTGCCGGCGAATTTTGGGTATACATTGGTAAGTACACCTCTGCCTAACCCTTCGGGGAATACAGGCGTGATGGTATATAATATATTGTAGAGAGAACTCAGTGGTTTAAGAATTTTCGTGTTATTAATTAAATAAGTAAGTCAAGTAGTTTTAATATACAGGCCTATTGATTGTCCTACTGTAAGACAAAGGCCTCTTCCCATACAGAGAATAAGTCATATCAGTGCTATGCCCCTGCTCGAACCCAAAATCACGAGCATGAAGGACAGACGCCTTAACCACTGGACCATATAAAATTCATGCCATTATTTTGGTTGTGTTTTCAACATTTTATTTTTATTTATTTATCTCTAAATCAAATTGTCATTCACGTGGAAAAAATATAACGTACCTATATGAGATAAAAATCTAAACAAAATGTAGGTAATGAATCAGTCTGCGTTTTTATTCAAATGAATCAAAAGTATAACCTTTCTGGTAACACTTTGTTTCACGTTTCGGTGAACAAAAAAAATAAATCTAAAATATATTTTTTTAATTTCGCTGCTAACCGTACAAACGCTTCACCAAGTCTGTCCAAAAATTCGCATTGACCTCTGCAGGTACGGTCAGCACATTAACAGGACCATTGTTGGGAACTTTGCTAGCGACCCATAAAATTCGAAGCCTTAACCTTTTGATCCCGCTATTGTACTCCGGTTTATCCCTGAAGGAATCGACTGATTATGTTGGTTTCTTTGAAAGAATGGGACAGCGTCGGGTTGAAAGGCGACTAAAAGATTGTGACCGAGGGATGAAAATTGAAAAATTTAAATGTCTTGTAATTATGTGGTGATGGTCCAGTGGTTGAGGCACCAGTCTCTCAAGCACGAGGCTCTGGGTTCGCATCCGGGAATGGGCAAATATCAATATGTCTTTTTCTATTTAATAATAAATGTACTTTCTTAGTTTATTTTGAACGTCACTGGCATCGGTGAAGGAAAACGTTGAAGGTAACCTGGACTTAATGAGCATAAGTTTAAAGTCGCCGATCCATCTGGAACAAACGTGGTGATCAATGTTCGTGCCTTAATTATTTGTGTAAGAGTTTAAGTTACGTAGTGAGTCGACATATTTTAATACTGAGAATGGTTTTTATAATTAAATTTCCAGGTATTAAGGTCTTTCTGAAAGCTCAATTTACTTGCACAAATACAAATTTGCACTAGCAAAACGCCAAAACGGTATAACGCGTAAATAGCACGCAAAACAACATACCTATGTATTTGTACAAACAAAATTAGCACAAGCAATCATGTTGCACGGAAGACCAAATACTCCTAGTTGGAAGGATTTAGTTTCACGTAGCATAATAATTATGGTTTTGCATAATTAAAGTAATATTACAATGAGGAAAGATTTTTTTTGTTTGTTTGTACCAAATCAGCTCCGAAGCTTCTGGACCGATTTTAACAATTTTTTTACCAATAGATAGCTACATTATGCCTAAATAACATAGGCTATATAACATCACGCTACAACACACGAGAGTGAAGCAGTAACCAAAGACGTAACTTATTAACTAAATAAGCCACGTGCACAATGATGCGTGCGAAAGCTAGTATTAAACTTATATTATAAAGAGGTAAAGTTTGTGAGAATGTAGGTGGTAATCTGTGAATCTACTGAACCGATTTTGAAAATTCTTTTACCCATAAAAACTCACCTTATTTATGAGTGTCATAGGCTATATAACATCACACTACGACCCACAGGAGCGGAACACCAACAAAAAACGTAACTTAACGCGGGTAAAATAAGCCACGCGGACGAAGTCACGGGCAGTAGCCAGTATATAGTACCAGGATTAAATAGTAGGTATGTTTATGTACTCCTGTACTTATCCTCGCAACGTGACGCGTCTCATATTTTATGTAAAGTCAGTTGGACCGTGCTTTGTTTCCAAATGGGAAACTAATTTAATTCTGCACGGCACAATGGTGCGGATTTTAACTCGTTCTACAATGAGACATTTATTTTAAGCTAATGTTATGTTAGACAAAATAACTTTATAATGTTCTTGTGCCCAATAACAAAATAATGTGTATAGGTAGGCGCTTTTTGTATATCCATGGACATATTTTTGTGGTCCATGGACATGTTTTTGGACATATGTTATGGATATATTTTTGTTTACTCATCTCATGGACTTCCTCCGTCGTGGTAGTGACGGAGGGAAATGACGGACTCTTACCAGCAAAAACCACCGCGGTGTTCCACCTCTGCCTATTACCGGGGGTGACACACAGCTGGAAAAGCAGACAGGCAGGCAGTCTGCCTATCCTATCTCTACATAGTTTAAAACAAAGTCGCTCGCCGTCTGTCCTGCTGTATGCTTAAATCTTTTAAACTCCGCAACGGATTTTAATGCGGTTTTCATCAATAGATAGAGTGATTCAAGAGGAGGGTTTGTACCTATAAAACATCATGCTACGACCAACGGGAGCGAAGCAGTGACTAAATACGTAACCGAACGCGGGTATATTTCTAGTAACTTATAAAAGAGTACCTACTGATTTCCCTTTGGCTTTGTAGGTACCCTAAAAACTACCTAATAGTCTTGTAGCAAGTTAAATGAAAATTTCAACTTCAACAAGTTCTAAGATTACACAAAGGGCCACGAAAATTGGTCGCTCGGTATTGGTGAGTGCAATTTTACTAAAATACTAGTTCTGAAGTTTCTACTTGAAACTTTGAGGTTCGCACACTGTGCGCTAATTTGGGATAGACTGAACTTTGCTCGATTTAGCGACGAGATTTTAATTTGAATTGAAACATTATATAATTTAAACCTGTTATGCAAGTAGGAACGTAGTTAAAAGGTAAAACGGGATCCTATCACTAAGACTCTGCCGTCCGTCCGTCCGTCTGTCCGTCTGTCACCAGGCTATATCTCATGAACCATGATACTTAGACAGGTGATATTTTTACAGATGATGTATTTCTATTGCCGCTATATCAACAAATACTAAAGAACTGAATAAAACATATATTTAGGGGGGGTTCCCTTACAAGAAACTGATTTCTTTTTTGTTGCTGTTTTTATTGATTAGTACGAGACATTTCGTGCGCGAGTCCGACTCGTACTTAGCCGGTTTTTAATGTGACAGAAGTGAATAAGGAATTTCTATGTAGCAGCCCCGAGTTTGGAAGTTTGTGGTGTGACACTCCCGTGCTTCGGAAAGCACGTAAAGCCGTTGGTCCCAGCTGTCATCTGTGTGTTGGTGTCAGCTGTCTTTGACAGTCGCTACATATATTATGGAGCCGGGAAGTCTGACAACTAGTCTTACCAAGAGGTATTGTGTTGCCCAGTAACTGTGTTATGGAGACAGACGCATCATGTAAAACATTGGTATTCAGCTGCAACCGGTTAGACTGGCAGCCGACCCCAACATAGCTGGGAAAATGCTAAGCAGATATTATGTTTATACTCGTATATATTTATGTGCCAGGTGTGCTTGCTAATTTGCTAGGGAAGGTGAAGAGCTGTGCGAGCTACCTAGTCCCCTTGACTAATAATCTAATACGTCGTTGAAGAATTCCGTGTTTTTAGTAGTTTAAACAGTACACAATGTTCCTTTACGCTCATAAAACTAATATAAAAGTTAAGTCTGCTATAAACTTAAGTATTAACTCAACTAAATTAATAGTCCAAGATCCTATGGGAGCCAAACCTACGTTATTTAAGCTAGGCGTTATTAGGAATAAATAGAGGAATGAAGTGTAGTCTAGCATGTAGTTAAGAAGCTACACGAGAACGCTAAGGTATGTAAAGCTGAAGAGTTTCTTTGTTTGTTGAAATGCGCTAATCTCTGAAAATACTAGCCGGATTCGGATGGATTAGTGAGAACATTATTTTTATATGAGATAGCCAGATTCATGAGGAATAGTATAGGCTATATAACATCACGCTAAAACCCACGGGAGCGGAGCAGTAACCAAAAATGTACCATAATATAATTTTTAAATTAACAATAATTCTTTTATTTTAGTCCTTATTGCAGGCCAGGAGTTCGGGAGAATGAAAAATACTCCCGGAGTCTCTCCAGCATTCCGGGAGGTTGTCAACACTACACGTTAGTCTAGCGACACTGGGATCTCGGTCCACAAAATGCCATCCTATAGAGTTACGTATAGTCAATCCATATTAAATTAAGATAGGAAAGACGCCGTTCAGAGATGCAATTAAGTGAAGAATCCTTCATCAAAGTTCAATATTTGCGGCTACAGGCAGCGGTACCGTAGTATAAAGTTACTATTAGTTAGTACGGAATAAAAGGGGATAGGATACTTGGGAAGTTATATTAGTCGTGCTGCTATTTGTGAAGAAGGTCGACCTGGAAAATAACGCTAGTACACACGTCTAATTAATTGACATATTGAGTTGTAGTAGAGTAGTGAGAGTGAGTAGTAATACAGCTGTTTGTGAAGGAGCTCGTCTGGGGCCTCTGGAATTGCAGATGTCTAGATGCAGCGGTGAGCACTTAACATCAGGTGGGCTGTCAGTTGCTTGCCATGCAATGACAATGTAAAAAAAAAAACAAATAATTGGGTATCGGTGACTTGGGTAGCAATGCTACTATATTAGTAATGCTGCTAATTTTAAAGAAGCTCGACGGAAAATAAAGCTAGTAGACACCGGGTAAAATTGACATATTGAGCTTTCAAAACAGGATCAATCAAAATTTTTTTATGTCAATAGCAAGCTGTGACATCACATGCTTGCCAACTCAATTGACTTAACTATCAATCGACTTCAAAGCAATTAAAAATCTACTTTTAAAGTTCAATGAAAAGTTATCATAAAGGGCTAAAATAAAGAGTTTTTTAGAGAACCTGTGATTTGGAAATTATTAGTTCATGATGTCTACTACTCAATAAAGGCTAAATCTGGTAACATCTAGGCTTAATTTAGCTTTTCAAGAAGTGTCTCGTACTAAGTGTCAGGAACAGCCTGCCTTATATAATTTAGTATGATAGCTCTAAAATCCAGGCAATTTAACATGACTAACTTTGTTGGAGGAATGTAAAGTAGTCTAAGTCCTTTTTCAGGTACCTAGAAATCTCGTTGTCTTTTATTATACACACATAACATAGGTACCATCACGCCTGTATTCCCCGTAGGGTTAGGCAGAGGTGTGCCAATGTATACCCACAGTTCGCCGGTATGTTTAGGTTCCATGTAACAGGGGGCGAGCCTATCGCCATTAACCGGCACAAATCCTTACTTCTACTAGCTACTGAGAATTTCATAGAAAAACCCAATAACACTTTGCTCGAGCTGAGAATCGAACTCAAGACCTCAAGCGAGGCAGTGGCGCTTAGGACCACTAGGCTATCGAAGCAGTCGAAAAAAAGATACATATACATAATCTCGTCCTGTTTTTTCTCCAAATCTCCTCATCCAAAAAACCCACAAAACATCCAAATATCTACATCATCTAAACATCCCACAATCTAAATCCACATCGTTCAATGTAATAACGGTTCCGTACACCAGAGCGTTAAGATTATGATCAAAAGTAATGTCAGGTGAAGCGATTTCTTTCATACCTGTCCCATTATAAAGGATACGTGGCAAATAAACCGGCGGAGATAACAGCGGCCGGTTACAATGTGGAAATGATTAGATTTCTTGGTTTTATATGACTTTACTTGTGTTTATGGCTATAATCTTGTATAACGTATGTGAAGTTAGTTTGTTAATTTGGTAAAACAAAAATTGTATATGAATATGCTATGCATTGTTAAAAACATAGTATAATAATTGTTTATTTGCTTAACATGAGTAGAAACCAATCTTTTACTTACCAAAAGCGCAACATGCCTCATATGTGATAATTAAATGCTTAAATACAATCTACTCATAGTTTTTGCTCTATGTGTTCACACGCTTTAAATCAACTAATAAATCAACGCTACGCTATCAAAATAAACAGTACGCTGATACGTTACGGTCGCGTAGCATTTTTAAGGAATCTACGACGGCCGCAGCAAATCAGGGGACCTTTTTTTGTATTAAATATACTTCGCCGTCTATGTTTAATATGCTACACTACGACATACAATTCACTGCAAATTGAAGCGTAGCAATTAATAATACATATTTGCTACGGCGTAGCACTGCAAACAATGTAAATATACTGCAAGTTTGATACTCCACGCTACGAGTAACAAAAGCGACACTTCTTCTGTAAGACGCTACGGATTAAAGCCATGGCTCCAATAAGCTCTGCTTTTATAGCTTCATACGGAACCTAAGTGTACTGAGAGCTAAGGCATTCTTTATTAAACCCCATCGTAAACATTGGCTTCATAAAATACTAATATAACTTCATAGAAATCCACTTTTCTCGGAAGATCTTTATAGCTTTAGGGGGAGATAAATACAGTATCTGTGTACTTGATTCTAGATTAACACGGGCAATATTTTCATTTTTATATTAAGCTGGCTTTTTCTCAAGACTTTGATCAGGTGGTGTTTTTCCCCCGCGTTTAATTACCTCTTTGGTCTGCTCCGCTCCTGTAGGTCGCAACGTGATATCATATAGCCTATATAACTACAAGAATATTTTTTCCAATTCGATTGGACGTTTCAGAGATTAGCGAGATCAAACAAACAAATAATAGCAACAAAAGACGATCAAAAATGTTACATCTACAAATCATTTAAATAGACACGAAATAACACAATTCATTGCAAATCAGAATTTTGGGTAATACCTAAGCGTCTCCCCGATCTCCCCACACAATCGAGAATCGGCCCGATTATCGGGCCGATTCTCGGTCGTTTCTTCTCACCGACGACGAAATCTGTAAACAATTGGCCCTATTATCGGTCGTGGGAGCAGACCGTTAGAGTTCATTTTATCTTAATTGGGTAGATGACACCACTAATCAATTGACGTACTTTTTATGAGCTGTCAAAACGCCATTCCCCCATAGATTTTCTATGACAATACTCAACTATGACGTCACTTTTTTGTCATCTCAATTCACTAACTATTTATTGATTTCAAAGCAAATAAAAATCGTTTTTTTTATAGTTATTTAAAAATCATCGGGTTTTTAGTGCTAAAATGAAATGTTTTTTTTGTGAAGTTGTTTCTTGAAGTTATTGGTTAGTGGTGTCATCTATCCAATTTTAGATCTATTTCGTAATCTATGGTTAAAATAATACCTATAATTAGTATTAATCACTGACAAAAAAATACTTTTCTGCTCAAAGCCAACCATCCTCTTTACAATATTCTGTAAGAACAAGAAGATTCTTTATTCCCCAATCATTATTGTCAATTAGCACTCGTTATTCTGCAAGCGATGAAAGCCGAAGAAAGCCGAGTGCACCCGAGTAAAAACGAAGACGGTTACCTTAATTAATGTGAGCAAGTAAGTTGATTTTGTACTCAGTGCCGGGTTAAGGCAAGTCTTGGGAAATAAAGTCTAGGATTTTTTATAAAGCATTTTACTTAATACTAGTAAGATTAAGTTTTTTTTGTGAAATATCTTTAGATAGCGGACAAGCCGACGGCCATCCTGATGTTAAGTAGTCACCGCTGCTTATAGACATTTGCAATAACAGAGGCCTTGCGAGTGATACTAGCAACTGATTGTAGTTTTTTTTTTTATAATCGACAAAAATGTTCGTCTCTGGGACGAACGAAAAATAAATACTGTTCCATACAAAACTGCAACAGCTGATTTGTTTTGATTACTCACGAAACATATATACGGGCAGGGCACAAAGCGTGTAGAGTGGACAGCCGTTGGGGTCGTAAGGTTCTGGAGTGGCGACCACGCCCCGGAAGGCGAAGTGTGGGAAGGCCTCACGTGAGATGGGCCGACTACCTGGTAACGGTCACGGCGGCTAATCTTAATACAGACTAGCCAAGTACGCGGGACATATTATAGTGCACCAGAGTGTGCGAAAACACAGGTGCACACTCTGCATGATTCTTATGATTCTACTTTTTCTTTCTGATTTCGCGGTACTCGTAATGCAAGAACTTTTCGAGTATCGCGTACGGAAAATAATATTAAATAATTACAATACGTATAGACGTAAGAAAATCATAAAAGAATCCATACAGTCGACTCACCCAAGTCAAAATACTTCCCTAATTTCCCCATTCAACGTTCACGGCTTCAACAATAAAATAAACGACAGCTCACATTCATAAAATGAGATATTTTTACCAACAGACGCGCTGTAATCGAATGCATTAAATCCCCATTCAAAATTACCGTCACCTTCAACAGATAAAACTGGAATAAAAATTACAAAGGCTATGGCATAGACGTCGTTTAAAAGTCTTCTTTGTGATCTCACCCTTAGATGTCTTTTATGCAAAATTAATCTTTAAGTCCTTGTGATAGGGTGTAAAATTGATTGGAACGGGTATAAGGCAATGACTTCATTGTCGCTTTATAATTTGTTCGTGTGAATTGATGCGAATTTAACTGTTCTATCACTTTACCTATTGATTGATTAATTGGGTTGTTTGTTGCCTAGCAACGACTGTTTAGGCTCTTTGTTAGGAACAAAGCAGGTGTGATTGGATTGAATATTATATGGTGAACCAATAATACATGACAAAACACTAATAATTCATACATTCATAATTTAATAGAATCTTATTTGCAACAGCAGAATTTATTCATATAAACCAGCGGTCGGCAACCTTTTGGCAGGCAAGGGCCACATGGTGGCAAAATGAGGTAGTGGCGGGCCGCGCTTTCACATAATTTTTAACCGACTTTAAAAGGGAGGAGGTTCTCAATTCATCTGTATAGTTTTTTTTTGTATGTTTGTTACGCGATATTTCCGCCAATTATGATTAGAATTTGACGATATTTTTTTTGTTTGGTAGGTCATGCATCTGAAGTGGTCCCATAATTTTATCGATATTTAATTTCTTGCAGGAAAATTTGAAATTTTTAAAAAATTGGCCTATTGCTTTTTTAGTCGTCTCTAATGGCAATAACCATATTTGTTGATAGGTCAACAACAAGGGCAAAAGAAATTTTTTGCAGCCGCTGAGGACGATACAGAAGGAATAAGAGCGGATTTTTACTTAGCTGAAAAGGGTACACCTTTTATAGCAGAACTTTTTGAGTCATAATTTTATTTTGCATAACAACTGATAGCATAAACCACTTTTCGCAGAAAGTCATTTGGCATTACTTACTTGGCATACATTTATAACTCATAATTTTGTATGGCAGAATACTCATTTCGCATAAATTTCATTTCCATAATAATTAAAAAGCAGAACCATCATATCGCAGAAAGTTCACAGGCAGAATCGTCTTTTGGCATACATTTCGTATCAAAGTCCCTAGAGATAGATCCAGAGCCCTCGAGGCGCAAAAAGCACAATCGGGGAGCCCCGCCACGCAGGGCTCAAGGGTTTACAAAAAAAATAACCACGAAGTGGATGGCGGGGTCTGTTCGCTCGCTTCGCTCGCTCTCTAGACTCCACCATCCCCTTCTAACCTAACCTGTCCGAGTCGGGGTGCCCCAAGTCCCGAGATCTCCCTCGCTCTTTATAAAAGTTATACTAAACGAAATTATACGAAATTGTAAATATGCCAAAGGTAAATATGCCAAATAAAATTCTGCCATCTTAAAAGTATGCCATTTTAAATTCGGACATAAAACCGTTCTGCCAAAAAATAATTATGCTATAAAAATATTATGCCTTAAAAACGTTCGTCTAAAGAAGTTTATGCATAGTGAGTTATGCCAAATAGGTTTCGGAGTATCAAGTTTCTGCCAAATAGAACGCACCCAGCAGAAAAGTATTAAAAACCTCCATATCTTTTTACTTATGATTTTCATATAAAAATATCTTGTTGTCTGATACATACATACAACATACATACAATCACGCCTGTATTCCCCGAAGGGTTAGGCAGAGGTGTACCAATGTACACCCACAGTTCACCGGTATATTTAGGTCCCATGTAATAGGGGGCGAGCCTATTGCCATTAACCGGGCACAAATCCAAACTCCGAGCTGCTACTGAGAATTTCATAGAAAAACCCAATAACACTGTTTGCTCGACCTGGGAATCGAACCCAGGACCTCTAGCGTAGCAGTCGTGCTTAGGACCACTAGGCTAACAAGGCAGTTGTCTGATACTCAGTCCAAAATAGAGTATTCATGGTTTTAGTTTAAGGATAAATGTCCCTTACACCCGATATAGGTATTATATGTGATGCACATACTTTTTTTAATGTAAATTTTATTAATGGGTACGTAGCACTACCTCAACGATACCATCGTCAACGATAAAGTAAAAATAAATGAAAAAGAAATGAGAAAAATTATGTAAAACTTAAAAGCGAACTTCAAAGTTGTTATATAACCGTACTTAAACACATTTCAGTGTAACGTTTGAGGCTGTATTTGAGTGACTTTTCTTATACGCTAGCTTACGCGCCTAAAATCATTAATTTAGGTAAAATGTAAGAATTACAGTTTAATTTTCAAAACTGTCGCGGGCCGCAAGTAGGAGTGCCGCGGGCCGCATGCGGCCCGCGGGCCGCGGGTTGCCGACCGCTGATATAAACTATTCATTTATAAAATATAGCATACACATACCAGTATCTACTTATATCATACCATCATACTATCACGCCTGCATTCCCCGGAGGGTTAGGCAGAGGTATACCAATGTATACCCACAGTTCGCCAGTCTGTATAGGTTCCATGTAATTGGGGGCAAACTTATTGCCATTAACCGAGAACAAATCCAAAATCCAAGCTATTACTGAGAATTTCATAAAAAAAACCAATAACACTTTGCTCGACCTAGAAATCGAACCCAAGACCTCTAGCGTAGCAATCGCGTTTAGGACCACTAGACTAACGAGGCAGTTACCTTTGAACTGTGACCTTCAATTGTCCCTACCATAAAAATAATCACAACGATGGGAAGAAAATATAACCCGACTTCCTTAAAAGTCTTTTTCATCCCATTATTTTCCTTAAACACAACCCCGCCACTCCATTTCTTCCCCACTCAATCCTTCACTTCCATCTCGACAACGGACTGTGCCAACAAAAAAACTTTGCACAATTAATCCAAGTAAATTGCATTTTTGCAAAAAAGATTAAAAGTTTGTAAGCAAAAGACTTTCAAAGACTTTGTTAAGAACACTATCGGGAATTAAAAGAAAAAGTGCATTCTAGAACAGTCTAGATAACTGGATATACTTTTTGTATAAATTGTCTGTGTATCTTTGAAATACCGAAGTTATCACTTTAATTTAATTGTATTGGAGTATAAATTGAGTAATCGTTACAATGTAACAAAGACTTTTAAAACCAATATTGAGTGAGTTGAGTATTGTGTTTGAATAACGTGATGGCTCAGTAATTAAGGCGCCCGCCTCTCGTGGTTCGCAACCAGCTTAGGCACGGGCAAGTACCAATGTGACTTCTAATTCATATGTATTATACTTTCTAAGTTCATCTTCAGCCGATCGCTCAACCACAACCGCCAATCGTGTCATCATGTCTTGTATGCGTCCATTTTAACTGCCCCGTTGGTCTCGTGGTGGCAAGTACGACTGTTGAGTGTGGGGTCCTAGGTTCAATTTCCAGGTCGAGCATGAAGTATTATTGCGTTTTTCCATTAGGAATTTCTCAGTAACAGCCCGGAGTTCGAAAGTTGGTGGTGTTACACCCCTGAACCTCGTAGAGCACGTAAAGCCGTTGGTCCTGCGCCCGATCACTCCCTGGCTGTGCTGGATTGCTGTACCCTTATCCTATCTACAAAATTTTATTAAGTTTAATTATTTATTCACCAAAGAGAACAAGACTACTTTTGTACGAAGCACGTTGTCTGGTAAGTCCGCCTAAATTGCATTAAAAACATAAGATATTCTTACATAGCAAATTTTTGCTACCATTTTAAAATAAATTATTCCATGAAAATACATTGCCAAAAAAAGAAAAAAGGTAAGTATGGCTAACAGAACACTTGGTAAAGTTAGATAAATTAACTTAACTTTTAAGACATTAGATAACCGACCCAAGTTATAAAAGCTAACTTGAAGAAGGAAAGTATTTCATAACTTAGTAGGTACCTTTACGTACTTAAGTACAGATAACAAAAGACTTAAGTAATCAGGCCGCCACATATAAAAGAAGTTTTTTTAGACACTGAAGGATGGTTTCTAATAAAATATGATTTAATGACTGGAAAACAAACAGTTTATTAACTGAAATTTAATTTAATTCGCAGACATCTATCAGTTTGGAAGGAAATGTCAACTTTATCTGATAACGGTGGTTACTTATCACTTTTGGTGACCGTACATTTGCTTAAAAATCTACTTACATGCTGGATTAAAAATTTAACCTGAACGTAACATTAGATATTAACTTTTATAACTTATTTTAACTTTAAACTAGATCTAAGATTAATGACAAGGTTTAGTGTATTACGCTTTTACTTTTAAACGTTAATATAGAAAAACTCAATAACACTTTTTACCCGACCTGGGAATCGAAAACAAAATTAAAACCAATGAAATAATAACCACGAACGATGTCTTAGGCAACAGCTAGTAACTAATAAAGCTGCTTTTGCTTTGACAGAAACTAAATTAACTACACCTAGGTGCACGTAGGTAAGTACTACTGTGTGCTTTATAGTGCCATATCCTACGGTAGTACAAGGTACTATTGTACACGCTAGACTTACAATTTCATTAGTTGGAACGCAATTATCTTGTGTGGACGCTTTCCTTGTCTTTGTGCTACTTCGGTTTTAACTAAATGTGGATAAGAAAGTGTGTTTTGAAACTAATTGCATTGCATCCAGTACGAGTATATGGGGATCAGGATGTGCATAGATAATATTACCTAATTATGTAGTAACGCATGAGATTTTCAATTCCTATGTATTTTTCTAAGTTTAACTAGGACATCACTGATATCGGTGAAGGAAAACATCGTGAAGCATCCTGGACTTATACTTAATAGTCATAATAAAATACTAGGCTTCGTCCGCGACTTTATACAAAATGAATATATAATTCCACAGGAACCGTAAAATTTGGGATGAAAAGTAGCGTAGGCGCTATTCTAGACTAGAATAACTATATCTGTGCCAAATCGATCTGACGTGATTAAGTAACAAAAATCCATCCATAGTAAGATAGGTCTGAAATCGTCAGTCTCAGTACGAAAACGGGCCTTTGCCTTACAGTGGGCCATTAATAATATTAATATCGATGTTTGCATCTTCCACGCACTTTGACCATAGACTACACAAGTCAAGGATACTGCAATTAATGCAACTGGCAGTCTGTTCCTACCTAACGGTATTTACTAGCAAACAGAGAGATTCAATGACTAATATTTGAACTCAATTGAATTGCCCCGTTAGTCTCGTGGTCGCAAGCTCGACTGCTCGGACACGGATGTTTCGGGAGGTTCCTGCACCTCATCGGGCGGGAGGAATCGTCCGGGTGTCACCATTGTGAGGATCGCCCCGAGGACACGGTGGAGCATACTTTGGCGGTGTGCCCTGCTTGGGCTGAGCACCGCCGAGTCCTCGAGGCGGCCATCGGCGGCGGCGCCCTCTCGCGTCCGGCACTGGTTCAGGCCATGGTCCGGAGCGAGGGGGAATGGGAAGCAGTCGCCTCCTTCTGCGAAGCTGTAATGCTAGAGAAGGAGGCGGCGGGACGGGAGAGGGAAAGGAGGGTCCCCCGCCCCAGCGGCCGCCGCGGTAGACGATCCGGGCGTCGGGAGCCACGTGACGACTCCCGGCCACCGTAGACGCGGGTCTGTGGACGGTGAGCAATGGGTAGCTCACCGTCCGTACGTTCACTAGCGACAGACCGTGTCGACGGCGCGTTCGTGTTCCACGCGCGCCTCAAAGAGATGTCAGCAAAATTGGATGGGGCACCTGAGGGCCGATGCCTGCCGGGGCTGCGGGTTGTTCGAAAGAGATACCGCGCCCCCGGAACGCAAAGGGCACATGAAGGAACATAGACGGGTTTTAGTCAGTAAAAGTCTGACACTCCCTCCCGCCCCGCCCAGGGCGGGGGAAGTTATTTGATGATTTCCCGTCTATAAAAAAAAAAAAAAAAAGCTCGACTGTTGAGCAAGGGGTCCCGGGATCGATTCCCAGATCGGGCATAAAGTGTTATTGGGTTTTTCCATTAGGAATTTCTCAGTAGCAGTCCGGAGTTTGGATTTGTGCCCGGTTAATGGCAATAGGCTCGCCCCCTATTATATGGGACCTAAATATACGGGCGAACTGTGAGTGTATATTGGTACACCTCTGCCTAACCCTTCGGGGAGTACAGGCGTGATGGTATATTTTTATATATATTTTCCAATTGAAAACTGTTGTTAGGTACTATTGTTTTATTGGTAAACAGAAATACAAAACTACAAAGTGAACAAAGTGAGTTTGGTTTTTGTTGTTTTGACTGTTTTGTATTACCACCGACTTCTAAAACTAAATCAATTTTACACTTTGTAGTTTCTGAAGGTAGTTGTCTTTTTTGTAAAAAACACAAATATTTACTTACTAGCTATTATCCAACACCATTAAAAAACGGGAACATTACATAACCTAAGCATCAAATGGGATTCATCTTCCTCTCCATACCTCTAAAATATTATTGTAGATGTAGAAAAACGAAATGACAATACGTTCAAAACCTATCCAGTTTTTATCATCCAGGCCACCCACCAATAGCCGGTGGCTAAATAGCCGTCGGCGTCGGCCACAAACCCTAGCCATACTGAGCTATAATAGCCGATTGCGCTTTGACGCTTCATCTGGCCTCCGCACTCTTTGTCACAAGCTAAATGGTATTAAAAGTCTTTGTTATCGTAATTGAATTATATTTAAATGGTTATTAGGTTCGATGACTGTGTGTCCTTTATATTGAAGATGCCTTCTTGTTTATCGTGTGGGCAGTAAGGTCTAACGACCTCACACACCCTATTGTCAGAGTTTCTAAACCGCCTCAAGGGCCTCTGACATGGTTACCGATGTCAGTGATGTCCAAGATAAACTTAGAAAGTACATATAAATTTGAAAAAGTCACATTGTTACTTACCCGTGACCGGTTGCGAACCCACAACCTCGTGTGTGAGAGGCGAGCGCCTTAACCACAGGGCCATCACGACCGACCTAGTTGGCCTTGTTGACCTTTGTCACAAGCTAAATGGCATTAAAAGTCTTTGTTATTGTAATTGAATTTAAATCCAGTTATATTCAAATGGTTATTGGTTTCGACTGTGTCGTTTATATTTAAGAGGTGTATAGGGACAACAGGGGGTAACTGCCTCGTTAGCCTAGTAGTCCTGAGCGCGACTGCTACGCTAGAGGTCTTGGGTTCGATTCCCAGGTCGAGCAAAAAGTGTTATTGGGTTTTCCAATTCGAAATTTCTTAGTAGAATCCGGAGTTGCGATGTTAGTGGATTAACACTAGTGCCTCCGAAAGCACGTTAATCCGAGTGTCCAACGCCTGATCTATCATCAGTCGTATCGGATTACCGTCTCGTCATTATAATACCTACCTCCTGCGTACTTGGCTCATCTTACGATTAGCCGCAATGACCAAAATTCGGTCGAGAGGATATATTCAATGTTAGTCACTGAATTCTAGCAATCAGTGGCAAAGGGTCAATGGCCTTAAAAGGAAAATCTGCCGGAGTAAAATTTGCTTAATTTTAGTAGCTATAGTTAACTAATAAGTGTTATTTTTCAATGGTGGTAGAATAGCTGTTGTTACACCGTTGGTACACCCACAGTTCACCAGTATGCTTTAGGTCCCATGTAATAGAGGGCGAGCCTATTACCATTAACTGGGCCTAGATCCTAAATCCGAGCTACTACTGAGAATTTAATAGAAAAAACCAATAATACTTTTTGCTCGACCTGGGAATCGAACCCAAGACCTCTATCGTAGCAGTCGTGCTTAGGACCACTAGGGTAACGAAGCAGTAGTAGGATTATAGTACTACCTTTCTAAAATAGTTGCCAACTAGGTCGTTGATCTTTTACCAATTCTATTAACGGCTAAAACTCAATCTGCATTTTATATGCAAACCACATTTCTTTAAACTATAGTTTTGAATAAAAAATGTCACGTAAAGTATTGAATTTCCATAAAATATCGCGTCTAAGTGTACTGAACCATTAAGAGGGTGGGGACAACAATCACAAATCCATCGTGCTCATTCAATTGTAGGAGACTGTGCAAGAACTGGGAGGGTTAAGAGATATTACAAGAGTCTTCGTGTAATATTTTTGAATTTAAATATTTTATTCTTCAAGAATATTTTAACTTTCTTGGAACGGCACTCATTTGGAACTGCTGTGTCCAAATTTAGTTTTTTCTGAGAATGAAAATAATCCTATTGCCTAGCGATCCTTTATAACAGACTAAAAATAAGAAAACACTAATAATAAATAGAAGATGCGTTGGTGTATTAGAATTCAAATTATCCATTCTCTCCAAAAAATATATATTTTAACTGATGAAACTAGTCTTTAGTTATTATGGTGGGTCCACGTGATACAGACTTAACACAGACTTCTATTGAATTTTGTCTTTACAACAAATCAGTACAGACAAATGTGTGTACCAGAAAAGTCGGAAGTCTGCGTACATGTCTGTACGATTGTCGGAGTCATTCATTTTTCGTTCGGGACCCCCGGGGGTACGGATCGCTTACGCTTAGTCACACTCAAAGGCACTCTAAGCAAATCACACAAATGTCCACTGAATCCTTGAGAGTACACTGTGTACAGTCGATAACAGAATTGCGGAACAAAGACGGGTCTAAACCGATTAGCGACACATTGGAGTGAGCACAGAGATGTACACCGGTTGGCATAGTGGTTGAGTAATTGGAACAAATATTTGTATGGCCTACAGACAGTTGTTACGGGTCTAACTGTTTGTGTATGTGAGTTTAAATGTTTGTGTAAATGCACCTACAATAGTCAAAGTCAAAGTCAAATCATTTATTTCAATTAGACCATTAAAAGGCACTTTTGAACGTCATTACATTTAAAAATTATTAATATTGAATTTAGTTGCCCATTCCAAATGGTAGTTTCGTATGTAGAAGAAAGGGCAAGAAACTCCATACATACTCTTTTAAAAAAATGTATTACAATAAGTTGTACAGTTACATTGATTCCATTAGATAATATAAATGTCAAAACGATCTGTTTTGGAGGAGTATACAGGAGAAGTCCCCAGTCGCTTAACTTTTTTTTTTTTAAACTATAACTAACTATACATACTATCACGCCTGTATTACCCGAAGGGTTAGGCAGAGTACCAATGTACGCCCAAAGTTCACCGGTATGTTTTTAGGTCCCATGTAATAGGGGGCGAGCCTATTGGCACTAACCGGGCTCGATATCAGGACAGCCATCAGTCGGTATGCTTTCAAGCAGAAATTGCGGACTTATTTTTCGGAGCAATTGTAAGAGTTGTCTCTTAATCTTCTTTTCTGAACTTTCATAGGATATGTATTTTATATGTAAGTATACAGTTATGTATGTATGTATGTATGTATGTATATATATATATGTATGTTTGTATATATGTAAAATGTATGTATATGGAATAATATATATTGAATTATTATAATATTATTGTTTTTGTACATTTAGAGTATGGAGTATTTTAATTTTTTTGTACTTGTGTACATTTCATTGTTATAATACTCTTGTACAGTAATTTGCACCTGCCATGTTATCTCTTCACCACCTTTGGTTGACTGGTAGAGAATGCCTAAGGCATTAAGTCCGCCTTTGTACTTGTTTTGTGCATAAAGTTTAAATAAATAAATAAATAAATAAATCCCAACTCCGAGCTGCTACTCAGTTTTTCATAGAAAAACTCAATAACATTTTTTGCTTGTCCTGAGAACAAACCCAAGACCTCCAGCGTAGCAGTCGCGCTTATGACCACTAGCTAACGGGGAAACTATAACTACGTCTAAACCTTTTACTATTTTACGTAATAATTAAAGCATTACTTTCATATCCTCCCCTTTACTTCAGAACTTCCCATAAAACCCAATATTTCTTAGCAACAAATTAGTTGATATACCGAACCTTTTGTAACACACATTGCCTGAATAGAACTAATCCTTAGAAAGCGGATTGCTAGGGATTGAGTTACACGTAAAGTTGGTCTTACGGAACCCTGATTACTTTTTCTTTGTGGCTTTTACATTTACCTATTACAACTTCTTTGACTGGCCCTTTGGTCTCGTGGTGCCCAGCACGTTTGTTGAGCGTGAGGACCTGGGTTCGATTCCCAGGTCGGTCCTTAAAAAGTGTTATTGGGTTTTTCGATAAGGAATTTCTCAGTAACAGCCCGGAGTTTGGAAGTTGGTGGTGTGATATCCCCGTGCCTCGGGAAACGCGTAAAGCCGTAGTTCCTGCACTGATCTCTCCCCTGTCGTGTCGGATTGCCGTCCGATTGGACTATGAGAGTTAGGGAAGACGGAATGCACCTGTCGTTGCGCGCACACTTTTGCACTATAATATCCCCTGCGTACTGGGCTAGTCTACATTAAGATAAGCCAACGTAGCCGAAATCGGTATCCCCAGATTATAAACGTTCTTAATTACAACAATTGGCCATCAGGAATCGAACACGCTAGCACCCAAAACACAAACATGTTACCGTTTCAAACAAGTCGTAAAAAGTTAGTTTCATAATACTAGCATATTTTAGCAGACAAGTTTCATGAGCCCCGGGACTGAATTCAAGGCTAGCGCATACACTTAGGGCTTAAGTTTAAGGACTTATCACTTTTATTATGCCTACCTAGTTAGGGTCTCAAGGACAAGAGTCTAGGGCTAAAGATATATTTTACCCGTCTGCTGTGGAGAGATCAGACGCAGGACAAAAGATACAGAGAATACAGAAATTTCTCATCACAAAAACCACTTCCAAATGGTTGCTACTGAGAAATTCCTGATGAAAAACCCTAAAAACACAGCAAGCAAGCATGTTCCACCTTAGGTCGCATCATCACTTAAGATCAGATGAGTTGCGGTCAAACGCAAGCCTATTCAAATTTAAAAAAAAAACACTTTGCACGCCCTGGGAATCGAACTTAGGACCTTAAGATGAGCAGTCGCGCTCACGACTACGAGACTAACGGTGAATCTTTCACAGTCCAACGTGATGATTATTTTCTTCCAACACTTTTCATTCATAAAAACAAAATTCCATTATATAAAAATACTGCAAAACGCAAGCATAGTCACACTCAAAGCTAATATTGGAATAAAATATCGCATTCCATTACCGTCTACCATTGTTTAACCGGAATACGAATACGGTATGCACGTGGCGTAGTTTTAAAATACACTGGAAATACGGATTGGCGTATTACTCGCTTTGCGTATTTTCTGACAGGAAGTGAAATCCGGTTAATTGTATTCAGATAAATGGGTTTCAGTTTCATACATACAAATTAATCTAGCGAATGAATTATTATTATTCGCAATGAATGAGTTCGGACAAACATTTTCAATATTATAAACACGACTTCATTTGCGTATTTTATTTTCACTCGCGTTATTTCTATGACTACTGCTCCGTTTCCGTGTGTCGTAGACTGATGTTATATACCCAATACCTGATGAAAATGCCTATTTACTTGATAAAAAGCTATAGGACCCAAATATTTTTTTTTAAATCGAACCTACAGTTTTTGTGATTGGCGCTTTCGATGAAACAAAAAAACTCTTTGGCTTTATTACAAACAATATATAATTAAGCATCTATATTATGTATTATTTTGCAATGCTTCGCCTTTACAAAAATCAATTATAAATTCAGTATGCAAGTAGTGTAGTAGTTTTAAAACCCACTGGAAATACGGATTGGCGTATTTCTCGTTTTGCGTATTTTCTGACAGGAAGTGAGGCCCAGTTAATTGTATTTAGATGAATGGGTTTCAGTTTCATATTCAGTTTCAGTTTTGTGAGTGTACGAGTAAAATTGGATAAAAATACTTTTTGTTCGAACGAAGACTGACGTTGCAATTACTGTGATTTTAATATGAAAAAAATAGAGAGAAAATAGTTAAACAAAACAAGGACTTATTTTGTGCGTAATTAAACACAGTATTGGTGTAGGTCTTACTAATATCTGTAGTGTAAGAAAAGATCTCTGTGTGAGGTGTGTTTCTCAGTAGCAGCTCGGAGTTTGCCTTAGGGTTAGGGACCTAAACATCCGGCGAACTGTGGGTGTACATTCTTATGCTCCTGCCTAACCCTTCGGGGAACACAGGCGTGATGGTACATAACATTTAGATACACGTGCTCAGTTCAACCGAAACGAGTTAAACCACAATCACTCAGTAGTTAAATTAATTACGTTAAACTAATTCAATATAACAATTACATTATTATCCATCTATAACAGTTCAATTTACGTCTTAAACGTGCCATTGTTCAAAATAGATTTTAAATTAATCAGCGTCTATCAAATTAAAGTCAAAGTCAAATCATTCATTTGAATTTAGCCATTAAAAGGCATTATTATATGAACTTTTTTACAAGGTTAAAAAAAAATAACCTTCGTGTTGTCCTTTCCAAAAAGCAGTTTCGTATGTAAAGGAATGGGCAAGAAACTCCATAAATACTCCAATATTTACATACAGAATTACACGTAAATGCATAAAAACTACATAGAATTAGAGAGACTTGACGACAGTTGGCGCAGTGGTTGAGCGATCGACTGTTGCGCTGCGTGTTGTGGGTTTGATTCCCGCACGGAACAAATATTTGTATGACCTACATATATTTGTTCCGGGTCTGGCTGTTTATGTATGTGAGTTTATATGTTTGTAAACGCACCCACGATACAGGAGAAATTCCTAGTGTGGGGCAACGTTTTTATTAAAAAAAATAAAACATTACAATTAGATACTTCAATGATATTAAAAATATTTGACTTAATTTGGTACTATTTTACGAAAATATACCCGATTATAATTTAAATTAGAACCAGTAGCAAAAGGTACTCCATTTTAACAAAAAAAAAACCGCATCAAAATCAGACCAGCCGTTCGGAAGCTACAATACCACAGACAGACACACCCCAAGTTACACAAAACTACATAACCGTCAAACCTATCTTCCTATTATCAGTTACCCCTTTTCAGGAAAAACGTTTTGAAGATTTACTCCTAAGCACTTCTCCTATTACTCTCTAAAAGCTAAGGCTTTAGTAAGCCAAGTCAGCGCTTTGTCTGCCGCTGAAAGCGCTTCATTGTACACAATTCTAATTGAATAATCTTCAGACCGTCTATTGGCTGGATTCACTTCTAACCGTTTTAACTAAATTCTGTAAAACTCTTAACGCTATTGATGCTCAGTAAACTATTCAGGCCTTAATTAATTAATTAATTATGTTCCTTTTAGTTTAAACAATATTGGGTGTACCTAAAAAGACTCTTGAGGAAGCCAAAAGTGACAGGTTTTTCATCACACATACCATTGGTTTTGATTGTTAGGCAGGGGTGTACCGAGGTACAACCACAATTCGTCGGTATGTTTAGGTCCCATGTAATAGAGCCTATTGCCATTACCATCCATCACGCCTGTATTCCCCGAAGGGTTAGGCAGAGGTGTACCAATGTACACCCACAGTTCGCCGGTATATTTAGGTCCCATGTAATAGGGGGCGAGCCTATTGCCATTAACCGGGCACAAATCCTGACTCCGAACTGCTACTGAGAATTTCTCAGAAAAAAACAATAGGTAACAATTAATTACGCGACGTGGGAATGGAACCCAAGTAGTCAAGCAAAGCTGGCCTTAACCAGCATGATGGTTCAGCCTTCGCACGATATTGGCATGACAGGCGGATTAAATATAGTGAGTCTATTACCAGCATTTGCATGGATGACAACACATGAAATGTCGGAACGGCCCGTTCTGACATTTCATGTGGTGTGATTCGGGCACAAGTCAGGCAAGTGGCAGAACTGGCAGATGTAGTTCGTGCGTTTTGGTGTGCGGTCGTCCGTCATTGTCGCTTTATCTATGACACAGCACAAATCAATTTGACATTGACAGCACCTTACTAATAGTTTGGGCGTGCTTTTTATTTTAACAGAATTTATACGTGTAGAAAATATAGCTTGCAAGAGAATAATATTATTTTGTGTCAACCCCCGACAGAAGATTAAAGATCCCTACCGCAGTTTACGAAAAAGCCAATAACCTTGAAACGGTTAAACAGATTTTGATAAAACATCGCCAGGAGACCTGTTCCCAAATAAAAAAAAAACCGCATTCAAATCGGTTCACCCATTTATGAGCTACGGTGCCAGAGCCAGACACACAGACAATTTTTTGAATCGGGGTTGATAAAAATAGAATCATACATTTTGTACATGTTATATAGGTAGGTACTGCCAAATGTACATGTCTACTGTCTAGGTATCTATCAGTCGTTTGATCCAAGATTTTTACGTTACCAAGAAAGTTTTTTTAGTCTCAATTTCCCAAAGGGTTTTTTTAATGTTTTTGATGAATATCCAAATGGACTGTTTTAATTTCGTTTCAGAATTGAATAATATAGTCGTGAAATGTGGTGAAAATAAAAATATCGTCTAAATCCTTTGTAGAGACAAAGTCAAGCCTATCTATCCGAAAGAAAAACTCTGATATTGAAATTGGAATTTGTTAAAATGTAATTTATTATTAAACTAGGTTTTGCTCGCGGCTTTACTGGAGTTAAAAATACGTATATTTTCGTTATTCTTCTAATATAAAAATATATTATATATAAAAAAATATACCATCACGCCTGTATTCCCCGAAGGGCTAGGCAGAGGTGTACCAATGTACACCCACATGTTCTAAATACGTTTAGGCACAAAATGTATTTAGTGGTCTGTGGTGGAAATGGGCCTATATCAACGATCAACTTAGTTTAAACCAAGACTTGAATGAATTTGTGAGTTATCATGGTTCTCGCGTGTCTAGTTGAAACCATCAATTAGACCATCGGGCTAAACTTTAAAAGTGGGTTTAACAATGGGTGGTCAACACAGATCGGCCACCATTTTGTAACTGTTTATTTTTTCGAAGGACTACCCAAAACGTTTTTTCGACAAACCAGTGACAGTTGGGGGATTACTTACCCGTGCCCAGTTGCGAACCCGCAACCTAAAGCATGAGAGGGCCATCATGACATTTTCAGCACATTGTTCTGAACTGTATTGCATAGTACTTATATCAGAGCAAACCAAATTAGAAATGAACCGCAAATGAACTTAAGCCTTGCATCAAATACTTCCAGACATTATCACAAAGAATACTGCAATAATGCCATTACAAGAAAAAGTAGGGTCAAAAAGAAATAAAAGAAGAAAAATTCAAAAATAAAACACTGAAAACCAAGAATTCAGAACAAACAAATTCACTTCCCTTTTATATTATTAGTTAGTTTAAATGAAGTCTGACTTCGAAATGCCGTCCGCTCAGTTCGACCCAAATGGGATATCTTTATTCGTTTGGAAGTCTCTTCAGTATAATAATTTTAGATCAAGCTTTAGATTAAGTTGAAGATATTGACGTTGAAACAATAATGTCTTTACGATTGCAATCAAATTATTTGGTGTTTGTAAGATGATTGATTTAGTAGAATTAGATTATCTACTGGATATTTTGTATGTATACTAAATACGAATAGAAAATGCTTTTGAATAAATAGTAGATACTATTTTTATGCTATATAGCGAACTATAAGGTATTATAGGTACCCGTGACTTCGTCGTTGCATATTTCACCCGCGTTAAGATACGACTTTGGTTACTGCTCCGCTCCCGTGGGTCATAGCGTGATGATAGGCTATGAAACTCACAAATAATGCGGCTTTATATGGGTAAAAGAATTTATAAATCGCTTCAGTAAATCGCTATTACATGGGACCTAAAAAAACATACCGGGGAACATCTCTGCCTGACCCATCGGGGAATACATGCGTCATGGTATGTATGTCTGTGTATCCCCGTGCCACGGAAAGCGCTTGTCGCCGTCTGTCAAACCAACCTAAGGGTTAATGCACCTGGCTTATGCACACACTCGTACATTATAATATTTCCTACGTATAGGTCCTGTACTTTTTTTTTTAAGACGGGAAATCAAATCTTCAAGTTACTTCCCCCGCCCTGGGCGGGGCGGGAGGGAGTGTCAGACTTTTACCGACTAAAACCCGTCCATGTTCCTTCATGTGCCCTTTGCGTTCCGGGGGCGCGGTATCTCTTTCGAACAACCCGCAGCCCCGGCAGGCATCGGCCCTCAGTGAGGTCCTGTACTTGGGTAGTCTCTATTGAGATTGGTGGCGGTTGATAAAACCCTATTTAAATAGGTACCTATCGTCACAGTAATTCTGTTGAATACAGCTGTCCCATTTGTATTGGTCAGGCAGTGTAATAGCAGCAATTTAAATTAATAACGCTTAAATTGTGCCAGACTTAAGACAATAAATTAATCTATATCTATATACCATCACGCCTGTATTCCCCAAAGGGTTAGGCAAAGGTATACTAATGTACACCCACAGTTCGCTGGTATGTCAGATCCCATGTAATAGGGGGTGAGCCTATTGGCATTCACCGGGCACATCCTAACTCCGAACGGCTACTTAGAGTTTCATAGAAAAACCCAATAACACTTTTTGCTCGACCTAGGAATCGAACCCAAGACCTATAGCGTAGCAGTCGCGCTTATCACCACGAGGCTAATGATTCAGTAACTAAGGCATAAATTATTATTATCATTATTTATTCAAATATAATGCATAAGCATCCAATAAATAATTTAATTGTATCGTATAATATTAAGTAAGTGTGTTTTATTAACATTAAGATAATGTTATTATGTAATTAATTGGTTAATGAAATAATTATTGAATATTGAATTTACTATTCAATTGTTGCTCTGATAATATTATATTAACGTTAGCCGATTAAGTATCAAAGTAAATTAGTTACAACTA
This sequence comes from Caradrina clavipalpis, assembly GCA_932526535.1. Taxonomy (NCBI): domain Eukaryota; kingdom Metazoa; phylum Arthropoda; class Insecta; order Lepidoptera; family Noctuidae; genus Caradrina; species Caradrina clavipalpis. The sequence goes on from OW052101.1 coordinate 3,096,370, forward strand.
GCTTTTACTCGCTACTCCGTTTGCGTAATAGTCGGTTATAAATAACAGACGAAAACTAAGTACTGTATGTAGCCTATATCCTTATCCAAATCCCAAGCTACATCTTTGTCAAATTTTATCACAATCGGTTCAGTAGTTTTGCTGTGATCAAATAACAAACAAACAGAAAGAATTACTGTATGTAGATAATTTTAACAGTGTTCTTCAGTGTTTGATTCTTCTAAAAAACCTCTAAGAAGAAAACTGTTAACTGCGAAAGGAAATCATCAGTATTCTGAACCATTTCTGCTCATCTACGTATCCACGAACGAAAGAAGTGCACGAACGTAAAGAATGTCACAAGAAAGTCGCGCGCGATTCTCACAATCGCGGCCATCTGAATTGGGAATAAGGAATGTTTGCAACTTCGACGGGCTAACGTAAGGCCGAGGTCTGATAAGATCGCAGCTGTTAAGACCTCGTTTAAGTTATTAGGTACTCTGATCGTGCTACTAAGGATATTGATTATTCTCTTCTTATCGTAACCGAGAAAAAAACTTTCGCATTGCAGAATCTATTACAAAATTATAGCGACTTTCTTGCCAGACTCTTAATAAGTACCTAACAATATCTAGACAAAAAACAGTTAACTAATAAAAAAGTAAATTAAAAATTTAAAAAACCCCCAACACAAAAACCTAAGTTCCCTTTAAAAAGTAAAAAAATAACAAAAAAAATACGTCACGTTGGGGGACCGCTCGGGACGATTGTATCCTAAATGCAACATCGGTCCCCCAACGTGACGTACTTTTTTTGTTATTTTTTTACTTTTTAAAGGGAACTTAGGTTTTTGTGTTGGGGGTTTTTTAAATTTTTTATTTAATTTTTTATTTTATGCTTTTTATAGGTACCTACTTATTATAATGTCGATTTTATTAAGTTTGAGACCCCACTCGAGTATATTTACAGACATTCGGTTTTTCTTCCCTACTTTCACCACTACTAATCACCACAACTTTTAAACGGCCCAACCTATTTTCATCAAACATGTCTAAGAACACTCGTACGTAAGTTACCTTTAATACAAAAAAAAACTAAATTGAAATCGGTTCATCCGTTCGGCAGCTATGATGCCACAGACAGACACACAGACAGACAGACACGTCAAACTTATAACACCCCTCTTTTTGCGTCGGGGGTTAAAAATAAAACGGAATCTGTCGGTCTTTTCTATAAAATCATACGACAAACAAACACGCCTGTATTTCCCGAAGGTATGTTTAGGTCTTACGTAATAGGGGGCGAGCCTATTGCCATTAACCGGGCACAAATCCTAACTCCGACCTGCTACTGAAAATTTCATAGAAAAACCCAATAGCACTTCGCTAGACCTGGAAATCGATCCCAAGAACTCTAGCATAGCAGTAACACTAGGATCACTAGGCTAACGAGGCAGATAATAAACAAAATGGTTTCTAAATTACCTAAACACTAAATATGGTTTTCCGATGGCAGGAAACCACATACAACTCCACCCTAAGGTGAAAACTAACCGGATTCCTCCCGGTTCCCTCCCAGTTTCCTCTCAGTTCCCTCCCATGTGTACACTGGCCAAACACCAGAAGTTTTAATGTAATTTTTTCAATTTTCTCAAACTTGTGACCGCTGTTTGAGGAATACAGTTTCCATTCCATTATTCATGTTCGATAGTTTTCAAGCAATAGTAAATCTTTATTGTAAAGGTGGTTTGTCAATGCGGTATATATTTGTATACATTTGATTAACATTATTAAATATTTACAACCTTAAAGTTAGATTAAAAACTACTATGTGCTACTATTTTTGCCGCAAAGCAGCGTTGCTGTGATCCGGTGTGAGGGGTATGGGATGGGTACCAGTGTAATTACAGGCACATGACACGGTTCAACTTTATCTCTGGGATGGCAACGCGTTTGCAAAGCCTCTAGTGTTGCAGATGTCTAAAAGCAGAGGTAACCACTTACTATCAGGTGGATCGTCGGCCTGTTTGCCATCCAACGAAGTTTTAATAAAACAAGCAATCAAATTACTTTATATTTGATAAAACATTCCTAAGAACCGTTGCTAGAAAACCTGCTGTCAAATAAAAAAAAACCGCATTCAAATCGGTTAACCTGTTAAAGAGCTACGGTGCCACAGACACATCAAACTTCTAACACTCCCCTTTTTGAGTGGGGGGTTAAAAAGTACATAAAAACCATAGTAAACACTAACATGCCCATTAAACCAAACAACAAAATCAAAAGCAACAACTTACAACATCCAAACACGTTGTAAACAAGATAATACAGTAGTGTAACTCGGCCGCATGACAGAAATAAATGCCTACAGTCGCGCGGTACGTAAACATGCGTTACGGGCTGCCAGTCTCCAGTATTTTAATCTGTCTGCACCGCGCGCGCACCCCAGGATCGAGGCGCGTAGGTATAGCTCGCGTTTCGTCCGTTTGTATGAAGTTGGAGTACTGAATTATAATATTACCGTGACAAGATGTTGGCGGAACTAGCCAAATTGTTACAAACCGCAGTTTACAGTAGGTATGGCTTCAGATATTTACAGAACTGCAGAACTACCGTCGCAAGTTAGTGAACTTCCAAACGGTCGAGTGAATGATCACTAACTTGTGGACATCTTGCGACACTTCATTTTGTTACAACTTTGTAGGGCTGTCCTTGTTACTGATTACTGTTTGAACGTGTGTCAAGTTTAGTGTCGGTTATATTTGCTTAGTGATTTATTTAGTTTTTAGTTTGTATGTTCAATTAAATCTTATTATTAATGTGCTAGGTTTTTTTCATTTAAACATCGTTGGATGGCAAACTATCCTACGGCTTGAATATTCCGATCGGTGTCCTCGCTTTGTCCCTCATGGGGACAGATCAACGAGAAGACAGTTAACGAGGGGATAGTTCGAACTTTATTCACTCCCCTTAAGAGTCAATAAACCACCCCTTCTCCTCCATATCATAGCCAGCGTAAGCTCATTACCAACCGGGCACAAATCCAGACTCCGTGCGTCTACAGACAAATTCCTTATACCCACAGTCGTAACTAATAGCAACTGCCTCATTAGCCTAGTGGTCCTAAGCACGACTTCTATGCTAGAGGTCCTGGGTTCGATTCCCAGGTCGAGCAAAAAGTGTTATTGGATTTTTCTATAAAATTCTCAGCAACAGCTCGGAGTTTGGATTTGTGCCCGATTAATGGCAATGGGCTCGCCCCCTATTACATGAGACCTGAATATACCGGCGAACTGTGGGTGTACGTCGGTACACCTCTGCCTAACCCTTCGGGGAATACAGGCATGGTGATAACTATTAGCAGTCACCTTAGCAACCTTCGAACTGCTTGGAAAGTTATGATGATGACATAATATTCCATACTTAATTAATTAAGTAACACTTAGATCGACGTGAGCAACGCCGCGGCGGGCACAGCTAATCGTAAACTAAAACAATAATTTTCCAACTGGTTACGAAGCCAAGCTCCGATTAACCTAATACAATAGGTTCCTAACTAGTATTATTGAATTGGTTCCCAAATACATTGAAAGAATCCTGGCAAAAATTCAATTTCGTGATCAAAGTTTAACCAAGAAAAGTAATCTACATTTACTTTTATAAAAAACCTGAAGAGTTTTTTTGTTTAAAAATATTGTTGTATAATATGATAGCCGGATTCATGAAGAATATTATTGGCTATATAAAATTATGCTGAAAACTACGGGACCGGAGCAGTAACCAAAAAAGTAACTGAAGGCGGGTGAAACCGAAGAGTATAACTAGTAAAAGATAAAAGGTTTATTCTTTCGATAAGGAGCGTATAATTTGTGTTAAAAGATGAATGATTTAATTTAAACGTATTTGCCTATCAGGGTTATAATTAATGGCTGCGGGTTGTTCGAAAGAGATACCGCGCCCCCGGAACGCAAAGCGCACATGAAGGAACATAGATGGGTTTTAGTCAGTAAAAGTCTGACACTCCCTCCCGCCCCGCCCAGGGCGTTTTCCGCGCATTTCCCGTCTTTTGGTAAGCCCTAAATCATTGTGGAACCAACATAAATCAGGTTAAAATATAAGTGCAAATATTTAATGTCTAATGTTTTATGTAATTCTTATGGTTATTATAGGCACTTTATTGCTTCATTAATAGACTTTTTTGGATCATCGTATCACATTATTTGGCGAAGAGCTCCCTAAGTCCTTCCAAGAATGTCAAAGTCAAAATATTTATATGAAGACACTTTTGAAAATCTACCTACAACCTACAAGAAAAAGTTATTGAATCTAGTTACTCCTTCCAAAATGTAGTTTCGTGTTAGGAGTAAATAGATAAAATACTTTTTCAAATAAGTATAACTTTATTTTTATTTGAGTTCTTCTTTGTGTACAAACAATATTTTTAAATTTTGTTTTACTTTTGTAAGACCAAGTAATTGAATATAGAAAACAATTTGTACAACACCAATATTCTTGCAAGTAAAGATACCATTCATTCATAAAATAGGTTAGGTACCTACAGGCTACCACATAATCGTCAAACACAAGCATTTCCCAATCAAATCTCTTTAACCCCAAAATTCCACTAAGCCACAAAAATTAACCGGGTAATCCCAGATGTTCACAAACCTCGTAAAATATATCCCGCCATACGGTATAAGGGTAACCCTTACTCGTTCCAACTTCACCGTTCGACTGTACCTACGTCACAAATTGATTTTGCAAGCGAACTCTGTAGGGAAGTGGTCCCTTCATTAATTTGATTGAGTTACGTCCGTGTTTCACCAGTAGCCGACCTTTTACTTGGATGACGATATTTTTAAATAATAGACTGGATGTCTGAGTGGATGTTAAGTTAATCCGGCTGCTTTGTGTTTAGAAAAGGGTTGGTATGGAGATTTCGTCTTTGTTCCTTAATTTTAATATTAATATTTTGCGTTGGTTTTGGCTTTATTAAAGTTTGTAATGGCCTCGTTATTTGGGTAAGGATATACATAATACAGTATACAAACTTGGCGCTACAACAAGCTTGTACAGTCGTCACAAATCGGTAGTAAAATTTTGAATGAATTAAATAATTATGTAGTTCTTTTTTTAAACTATGTTGTCCCATTATTGAGCAGACTTTACCATGTCCTTCCAAAAAAGTCAAAGTCTTATTATTGATTTTAATTATGGTATTATTAAAAAGTACTTTTGCACCCCGCCGTTGACATATAGGTAGTATATATTATTTTGTATCAATGTAAAAGTCAAAGAATGTATTTCAATTACGATTTACAGGCAATTTTGAATTCTAAAAGCTCCGCCGCCGAGCCGGCGCCGGTTAGTTATAAAATTAAATAGAAAAAAATATATATATTGAAAAAATATATGTCGTCGCGATCAATGATGCATAACAGACTTTATTTACAAGGATATAAAGTCGTATTGTAGGTGGGCAATTGTACCTTTAAGGAACATTCGCATTTTAATGTGTGTCATTCTGTCAAATCTCAATGCGGTAGGTATATTACCTAAGTTTAAAATATCACAAAGTACTTTACGATCACTAAAGCCTAAAGCCGTCACTTCATCAAAATAAAGGCAGACTACTCCAAAACAGTCCGAAATTAAACGAACATTGAAAGTAAGAAACTTTTCTCGTTAATAAAACTTGCAACGGACAATAGAGTTAGTCGATTCTCACATTGATTCGATTATAACATTCGACTTGTTGTTTGGGAATTCAATAATCGAGTACCTATAGTTGGAGAGACTGGTTTATAATCTTTGTAAGAGGGTCTGAACTACTAATAGGTATTTTTTTAAAGGAATCGCCTTTTTTACTAAGCCTGTTACTGGTTGGAAACTAAGCAAATAGGTAAGCATATTTATAGATTATACCATTGATTATAGTTACACGTTGAAAGAGACATCGTAACACAAAGTTTTTAGTATAAATTATTCTTGTTTTATCCAGGGCTGAAATTTTTTGTCGGTTATAATAAAATACCTTTTCCATACTAAAGTGCAATACCTACACGGTCAAAATGTATATAAAGAAGTATAGTGCAACACACGGGCAACGCATCGACACGCGTAGTTGCATACCGCACGCCTTTCTCGTGAATACGCGCGCGTGGCGTTCCACAAGGTATGGCAAACTGGGAACGCGTAGATTTTTGCGAATAATGGATGTGCGTACGAAGATACACGATGTTGACAGGTTTATTCTTGAAAATAAGCCGTGGACTTCCTTGCACGTATTTCTCCATAGAAACCTACGTTTTGGAACGAGCAACTAGTTTCAAGTTTCTGTCTAGCGGCTTGACAATTCAAAAGTGTCTGTAAATGATCCATTTGAACTTGACTTTGACGCAGATTAAAATCGCATGATTGTGCAAAAGTGCGCCGAGGCGTGGCACCTGCGGTGTTATTCTGTAAAACCCTCCTTCCGTGAAGTGAGCGTGTGGCGACCTGTCAATCCCTAGCATCGTATAGTGACAGCCCAGTTTTAGCTCAGTTCACCTTAATTCACTGAGGGAGATTTCTTACAGAATAAGCCGGCTGATAGTGTGAGATCCGCTTAACTCCTATTAGCCGTGTTACTTGAGCAGAATTATTTATCTTTCTACTTCTAATTACGTCGCCACCTACGCTCTAGAAATTCAAATCCTCCATTATAGTCATCCTACACACTAAGTTACTAAACTTCGATGAAGGTCCATCGCTTACTACAACAGTACGGCTTCGACACGGCAAATAATTTGCAGTTCAACTTAGGGAAATAAAATATATTTTTCAATGATAAGATAAAAAGTAGACGGCTTGCGGGCAGCGGCTGGCAACTAAAAGCTGGCTTTTTGGAAGCAATGTTGGACAGCCTCGTTAGCGCGACCAATCGTTATTTATTGGGCTTTTCTATGAAATTCTCAGTAGCAGCTCGGAGTAAAAAATGCCCGGCTAATGGCAAATGGCTCACCCCCTATTAGATGGGACCTAAACATACCGGCGCACCGGTGTGGGTGTACGACTGCCTAACCCATCGGGGAATACAGGTGTGATGGTATTTTGATGGTGTATTGGAGCGGTGTTGCTAAAATGAGAAATGACCATTATTGGTAAAGTACATAATATTTATCTATTACCTTACTAAGTCAGTCTTTGCCTCGTCTATTAAAGACTGATCGAGTGAAACCTTAGATGCCTTTAAAATCTTTGAATTTTGAAGACATGCAAAGAATAGGAATAATGTTAGTCCTTTTAACGGATTCTTTTTAAATTGAACTCGTAAGTGTTATCAAAAATGTGTTTGAAAGAAATAGATTTGGAGCTTTTCTTGCTTGGATATTTACCTACCTGGGTTTTCTTTAGCACTTATCTTCACGTGTCGTTTGCCTAGGAGTATCCCACACTAGGTAGGTTACTACGTAGAAATTTTATACAACGTAAATTATGTCACTATTCACAAACAGAAAAGTATATATCTCTAAATATTCGTATCCTAAAAAGTTTAGGTTTTATTTTGTACGCGCAATTTTTAAATTTGGATTATTGTATTTTGGCTTTAGTTGCCGGTGTAATTACAGGCACATAAGACATGTTTTTGTCTTTGTTTATTGATGGTGTTATACTTACTTATTATAGGTACAAGAATATTGTAACAAGAATATTGTTACCAAGTTTTTGTAGCTTTGACTTTTGACTTTTGACATAGGCAGATTTCAAATTAGGAAGTAGTCGTCCCGAATTCGAAAGATTTTGTTAGATAGGTCGCACCCCAAGTCAACTTTGACAACACAGACGTAAGTAAAACACTAAAAATAAATACCTTCACCTAACATTCTAAACAAGATTAGTTTTTCTCTATATCTCTAGATTTTATCTCGCTACACTGATCGGTATCTAGTAGACAGGTTGTGGATAGCGTATCGTTACCGTACGTTAGTAAATAACTAATGCGCTCCTGATGTAATCCGATAGATAGGAACGGAGAGGTACAGTAACAGTGTAGGTAAATAATCTATGAAGTGTCGTTTAAATTAAGCGGAAATTCTGCGGTGATAAAATAGATGTGGTCAGTAAGTATGTAGGTATGTTGTTTCACGTACTTAATTGATATTTACCTGTTTACGTAGGTTAGGTACTTCAATTATAAAAGGAGCAACCTCTAATAAATGGTTGCTTGGAATTGATTGAGGTTTAAACGCACTTAAATGGTTTCAATGTATAAATGTTTTTTTTTTATTTTTATGTAGGTAACTTTGATTTTATTTCTGATTTTAACTCTTTTATTATTTCAACTCTGTTTATTTATTTATTTATTAAAAAAGGTCCACCAACAGCTTCTATGTGATACATAAATATTGGTTATTAGGTATGTCCGAGACTCACACAGTCGCCAATAATTAAAATTTAAATCTGTTTCTATTCAAATTTCATTTTTTTATTGTAATTTTCAACTATTTATCATGTTGTGTTATCTTGATTCTGTGGACCCTGGTTTGAAATTATTATCATTAAACACATAAGCAATAGGTGCTTATGTGTTTAATGATAATAATTTCAAACCGAATTACGAAATTGCATTATAGATTTAAACATTCATGTCGATTGAGTTTCAGAAAATTGCTTTTGAATTTTGCCACAGGACTGTAATACTGACATATTTAGTTAGGTACCTAATTAAAGTATAGTATTGAACTTAGTTAATATCAATCTGAAATCGAAAATCCGCCTTGAGCAAGCGCGGTGATCAATGCTCGTGTATTTATGTTTAAGAAGAGGCCTTTGCCCTGCAATAGAACAATATGATAGACTGATATTACACTAACTTTCCAAAATATTTTTCCCACTAATTGTGTTGGAGCAATTAGTAGATTTAATTAAGTTTTAGCTATAAGATTTTTACCAGGCGTTCAACTTTTTGACCTCCATCATTTTTTGAATGTCATGACTGGCAAATAAACCTGGTACACTGAAAACTACGATCCTGATTTTTTAATTATATTAATTCCTGAGCACGTCCTACAATTTTACACATGGTCCATACGAACCGTATATCGGATTATCTACAACTAGCAAAGTGGAAAAAGCTGAATATTGGTTATTTTGGGAATTATATTGAAAATTACCGGAGTAACGAGGTGACAAACACGTGTTGGAGGAAAAGTGAAGTGAAGATCGAGTGAAATAAAACTAAGTGTTAAAGCCAACGCATTATAATATTAATTAAATTCACCCAACACTCGTAAATATTTAATCAGGTAATATAAAAAAAAAAAATAGGTAATAAGTAGTGATTATAAGAACTTAAATAAGGTTAGTAACATAATTATTTTATACACATACACTCAGCGGCACGGAATCTGGCCCAAACATAAAGAAACCGATAATAGGCGATTTTGATATCACATATGAGAATTTCGAATGGTAGATTGTTAGGACATTTGTTTCTGTTAATTTAAGAGAGTGAACACAACAAAAAGTTAATTTGTTTAATTTCTGTGATCCTTAACGTTAGTTCGTTACCGAAATGCACAAAACATGGGCGAGTTAAAACTCGATATTCAAATGGTCGTGCATTTAATCTTTATTGTTTGATTTTTTAATTAATCTGTAGTCATTTATGCATCCAGAATTGGATCACAATACCTCTAACTTCAGCTCATGTTGCTCAGGCTGTATTGCTTCGGAGTAAGAGGCAAACGCAGCGAGAGATTGCCGAAACTTTAAATGTACCTCGTTCAAATCTCAGGTACGCCTTAACAAGGTACGAACAGACTGGCCTTTACACAAGGAGACCAGAAAGTGGTGGTATTAGGTGGACATCAGATCGAGATGACCGATTTATCGCTCTCGTAATTTTGAGAAATCGGTTTCTTACTGCGGTTTAAATACGGCAGCGGCCACAAACGGCAAGTGGGATCAACACAAGTGAGCGAACAACAAGAGGAAGAATGGAGGAACGGGATCTGCGTGCTTGAAGACCAATTCGATGTTCAGAGCTGCCCAGGCACCATCGCGTAGCTCGACTTTGGTTCGCTCGCGAACACGCAAATTGGACTCACGAGCAATGCAGTAAAGTTCTGTGGACTGACGAATGCAAAGTGGCCTTAAGAGGTCCAGATAGCCGCCAACGTGGATAGAGAAGGCATAGACAGAAGTTTCTGCCAATCACTACTAGGGAAATCGTTAGTTTTCATGGTGGATTAGTTATGATTTGCGGAGGGATCTGTTCAGAAGCGCGCACAGAGTTGGCAGCAGTTGCAGGCCGTCTAACGGCAATGCAATACATTGAAGAGATCTTCCAAGAACATGTTAAAACATTCATGGGATTCATCGATGGCAAAGATTTCATCTTAATGCAAGATAATGTCCGACCTCACACAGCTCGTTGCGTGGATTATTTACTATTGGCGGCGATAATTACAAAATTGGAATGGCCGGCACGAAGCGCAGGCATGAATCCGAGAGAACATGGCTAGGACCTGCTTTAAAGACACACCCGATCCAATTCCAACCCTCCAGGGACGATCAGTCAGATGAAACCCGTTCAGTTGGCCGCCTGAGAAGAAATACCCCATGTGGACATTAAAAACGTAATGCCCAGCATGCCTGATCACATGCAGGTGGTCATCAGAGTTAGAGGTGCAAATACCCGCTATTAATTTTAAGTACCATAGCGTTATTTTGTAAATTTCATTCATAAACATTGTTTTTAAACTTGACCTTAATGTCGTTTTTTTGTAATTTTGTTAAATTTTAAATGTTAACTCTTTTTTTGTTAATTAATCATTCGCATTAGGGATACGAATAAACATTTAAGGTTTACAACAAAAAAAAAACGCTGTTTTGAGTTCAATTTTGATAATAAGCTACATAACGCGCTTGGGCCACATTCCATGCCGCTGAGTGTATTTACAAATTATTTACATAGTTTATACAATTTTATTTACAAGGATTTATTTACAGAGTTTTAGGTTGAATTATATTATTTTGTAAAATATAGTTAACCAGTGCTTAAAATACAGTACAGTAGTGTTAGTGTTAACCTACATCAGTTAGCTATTTATTTTAATTTACAAATATTAATTCTTAATTTTAACCTTTACAATTACTTCTTACTTTGTAAACCTTTTAAACATAGATTAGTAAATCATTTGTTTGTTACATTATTCTGTCAAACCTTACCTACCTACTTAACTACGGTAGTTCTTATAATTTGCAGTGTCCAAAGGTCAAAATTGTATAATCAATTAATAACTATATAACTCAAACCAGTTGTTGCTTAGTTTCATAATTTATTACGCTAGGTATTTTTGTAACATATAGTTTCGTTATATTTAACGTTGTAACTGTATAATTTCAGGTCTACGACACCCTTCTTTCAAAATGACTGATATCAAAGATCTTAAAAAGAAGCGAAGCAGTTATAAGGGAAGATTGACCGTATTTGAAACATATTTAAATAAAATTCAAGATTCTTCGGTAAACCCGTCTCAGGTAATGGAGTTGCAGTTGCGAGTCAACAAATTGGATGATTTGTATGATGAATTTAACGAGGTTCAATCAAAGTTAGAATGTATGTGTGACGGTGACACTGAGTTACTCGAACGAACTACAGTTGAATCACAATACTATGGGTTGATGGCTCAAGCTAAAGTACTATTAAATAAGTTTACGAAATCTGAGCAAGAGGAAATAAAGTCTACCACTAGTAGTAAGCGTCAGTTCGTCAAGTTACCTACCATACAATTACCTAAATTTACGGGCTCATACGATAACTGGCTCGAATTTCGAGATACTTTCACTAGTCTCATTCACGGCAATGACGATATAGACGAGGTAAATAAGTTCCATTATTTGAGGTCATCATTAACAGAATCTGCTGCTATTGTCATTCAGTCTATCGAGTTTTCAGCTCGAAACTACAACATGGCATGGGAACTTCTTTGTGAGCGATTCGACAACGAAAGAATATTAATTGACAATCACGTCACAACGTTGTTCAATATCGAATCAATCACAAAGGAGTCCTCAAGTGCATTGAAAGGGATCGTAGATAATATTAACAAAAATATCAGAGCATTAAAGACATTGGGTGAACCTGTACACAATTGGGACACACTACTAATTTACATTATTAGACAAAAATTAGACACAAACACATTCAGAGCATGGGAGGAACACAAAGGGCGTATTGATAAATCGAAAAGGATCACTTTCGATCAGTTCATCGACTTTATACGGAATCGTGCCGAGTTGATAGAAACTCTGGAAAAGTCACGTCATTCCACAACTAACATAAAACACAACACAAAACTAAAATCCCTTTTTACGACAGACAAGTCCAGTAGTTCCTCATCACAAAACTGTCCTAAGTGTAAAGGCGATCACAACCTCACTTCATGCCCACAGTTTCTAGCACTAACTGTCGACGAGAGAATGTCATTGCTACCTAGCTATAAGGTATGTTACAATTGTTTGCGTCACGGTCACTATCCTAGTAATTGTAAGAAATCGGGATGCAAAATATGCAAGCGCAAACACCACACGCTTATTCACAACGCAGAGTACAAACCAAAACCGGTTTCGAGCAAATCAGCTGTTACGACTGATAAGGCTAACTGTGAGTCGTCATCCACTACGGACACAAATAATCACGTTGCGCTCTCAGCCAATGTTTCCGCACATTCGCATATGACTAGCCCGGGTGACATCTTGTTGTCAACTGCATTAATTAAGTGCTACGACGTAAACAATAAAGAACACATCGCTCGAGCGCTTCTCGACTCAGGTAGCTCGGCTTGTCTAATGACGGAGACTTTATACAATAAGTTAAGGTTGCCTTATTTACACACAGAAAAAACTATACAAGGCGTAAATAATTCTCTGTCGCTTGTTAATAAAATGTGTCGTGTGAACATTAAATCGTTGCACGAATCGTATTCAAATAACATAACTTGTTTTGTCTTACCTACAATAACTGATAATATTCCCGCTAGACAGGTACATGTAAATATACCCTCAAATATTCATTTAGCTGATCCATATTTCCACACACCGGCTTCTATTGACATTATTATAGGGGCTGACGTATTTTGGACTTTATTAGGATCTGATAAGATTTTATTAGGTGATGGGAAACCAACACTTCATCAAACTAGACTAGGTTGGCTAGTTTGTGGCCCAATTAACGGCGGCTATAATTATTTTAATATTCAGTCATCTCACCTTTCTTCAATCAAATGTAATTTCGTAAATGATTATTACGAAAGTTGTTCCAGTTTGAATGAGTTAGATGACATCCGAAACCAATTGACGCGTTTCTGGCAGCTCGAAGAAGTTAGCCATGATGCATCTACTTATTCAGCCGAGGAGAATATGTGTGAAGAACACTTTACAAAAAACACGACGCGTTTATCCGATGGCCGTTTTAGTGTTAAGATACCTTTGAAGGAATCTCCGGAGAGTTTAGGTGATTCATATCATCGTGCACAACGATGTTTTCTGTCAATCGAGCGCAGAAACCTCAACCAACCTCCACTTGACAAAATGTACAAGGACTTCATGACCGAGTATATTTCTTTAGGCCATATGTCGGAGTGTCATATTAATGAAGATTTGCGGTCATATTTTATTCCTCATCACGGAATCCTGCGTGAAAGTAGTAGCACAACGAAATTACGTGTTGTATTTAATGCTAGTGCGCCCACTACCTCTGGAGTTTCTTTAAATGCAATCCAAATGGTGGGGCCTACTGTCCAGGACGACTTGACTGCAATCCTTCTTAGGTTTAGAACTCATAAGTACGTCCTCTCTGCTGACGTAGAGAAATTAAAATGGGATGATCAGTTATCACCTGACATTGCAGCTATATGGGCGAACATTATCAAAACATTACCTTGCATTCACAATTTACGGGTATCACGTCGCGTGCTCTGTGACGCATACAAACATTTCGAATTTCACATTTTTACCGACGCTTCGGAGCAAGCATACGGCGCTTGTTTGTACATTCGCAGTATTAATGAGCAGGGTCACGTCGAGGTTCGATTGTTTACAGCCAAAAGTCGCGTCGCTCCTATTAAACCAGTAACTATACCGCGACTGGAGCTCTGTGCTGCTGTGCTTGGCGTACGTCTATATCAAAAGGTTGCTAATTCTCTTAACGTTAAACCGTCTAGTATTGTTTTCTGGACCGACTCCATGATAGTGTTGGGTTGGTTGAAAATGTTGCCAATAAAATTAAATACTTTTGTTCGGAACCGTGTTGCCGAAGTGTTAGAAACATCCGGAACATGTACCTGGAGACATGTGTCGACCCACGACAATCCAGCCGATTTAATAACTCGCGGAGTGGAACCCACCGCTATGCAATCACTGGATTTGTGGTGGTTCGGTCCATGCTTCTTAAAACACGACAGCACTACTTGGCCACCCACGGCTATCAATACACAAACCTTACCAGACACTAAATCAAATATTTTAGTTCATTTAGCCCAAGATCATCACGCTACCGAAAATTTATTTAAAGGAATAATCGAGTTTAATCGATTCTCCAATTTTAATCGACTACAGCGTTCCATTTGTTATGTCTTTCGTTTTATTAATACTTGCAAAGGACGTTCAACAAAAAATACATCTTGTTTTAGTACTGAGGAATTACAAGATGCACTAAACTTTATTATTATCCAATCACAAAAGGAATCTTTCCCTGAACATAATTTATTAATAACTAATAAAAGTTTACCCCACAAAAATAGATTATTAAGTTTAAATGTGTTTCTCGATGATAACAAAATTATTCGTATAGGGGGTAGGTTACACAACTCTGACTACTCATACACAAAGAAACACCCAATTTTATTACAGTCCACTCATCGTTTTGTCAAACTTTTATTTCAATCTGAGCATATTAGGTTAATGCATGCAGGTCCTCAATTATTATTAAGTACAATCAGAGAGACCTACTGGCCACTCGGCGGTCGCAACTTAGCCAGAGCCTGTTATCGTCAATGCGTACGGTGTCAGCGACTAAAACCACAGACAATTTCTCCTCAAATGGGTAATCTCCCACTGAATAGGCTCTCACCAGCTGACTTCCCTTTTCAAAGCGTAGGAGTTGACTACGCAGGCCCTATAACCGCGGCTAGTCGTCAAGGTCGTGGATGTAGATTGGTGAAGGTATACATAGTTATTTTCGTGTGCTTCACCACCAAGGCCATTCATTTAGAGTTGGTTGGACTTGACGAGCAGCAATTATTTACAGGCTTTGCGCAGGTTCATGTCTCGGAGGGGGAAACCTCTCAACATTTACTCCGACAACGGAACTTCATTTGTAGGAGCCTACAATGAAATATCTGATTTTTTGAAACGCAACTGTGACTCTTTAACTGATAGTATAGCTCAAGACGGTATGAACTTCCACTTTGTACCTGCTTACGCTCCACATTTTGGTGGTCTTTGGGAGGCGGGTGTCAAGTCGACCAAATTTCATTTGCGTCGAGTGTTGGGCAATTGTAATTTAACATATGAGGAGCTCAACTCCGTTTTGGTACAAATTGAGGGCATTTTAAATTCTCGACCGCTCACACCACTATCGTCGAACCCAGAAGACCTGTTGCCTCTTACTCCTGGTCATTTTTTGATCGGCCGACCTATCACGTCTCTGCCTGCAAAGGACATCCGGGACCACTCCACTCCTCACTTAACGCGCCATCAACGTATTGAGCAGCTGCGGCAGCATTTTTGGACGAGATGGAGTAAGGAGTATGTAACCGAGCTTCAGCAGCGTGTCAAATGGCGGACCGGCAACGACACCCTGAAACTGGATTCCCTCGTTGTCATCAAGGAGGACAACCAGCCACCCTTGAAGTGGAAGTTAGGTCGCGTTATTGCTCTTCATCCTGGTACAGACGGCATAAGCCGAGTTGCTGATATCAGGACTTCAACCGGAACAGTCAGAAGAGCATTCTCCAAGATCTGTCCGTTGTTGGAAGATAGCTGTTGAAAGGCAAGCTTTCAACGGCCGGCGGCATGTTGGAGCAATTAGTAGATTTAATTAAGTTTTAGCTATAAGATTTTTACCAGGCGTTCAACTTTTTGACCTCCATCATTTTTTGAATGTCATGACTGGCAAATAAACCTGGTACACTGAAAACTACGATCCTGATTTTTTAATTATATTAATTCCTGAGCACGTCCTACAATTTTATACAAATTGCCTTTCCGAAAACAACACAAAAAATCCCGATAATCTTACAATAAAAACTAGTAGTCGCGTTTCATTCCCGCAATGCATTGTTCGGCCTGTTTCCAGTCGTTAGGCCTGCGGGCCTGACGTCAAAGTTGGCACTCGTTAGCAGCCAACTTGACGCGACCCAGCAATTTGCTGGCCCTCCGGCTTTTTGACTGTTGGCTGAAATTAATTTTCATGCTGCTTGCTGGGTTTTCAAGATTCTGACGTTGTTAAAGTGATGCAATTTGTGTAGTTCTTGGAGGTTTGAGATTCTAATTTCAGTCACATACATACCAAATATAAAAATATATATACCATCACGCCTGTATTCCCCGAAAGGTTAGGCAGAGGTGTGCTATACTGTATATTTAGGTCCCATGTAATAGGGGGCGAGCCTATTGCCATTGCCACGGGCACAAATCCAAAGTCCGAGCCGCTACACACACCATCACGCCTGTATTCCCCGAAGGGTTAGGTCTAGATTATCTCAATCTGTCAAAATTGCTCTAATTTACGTATACTTGGAGTGAGCGCTGAGTATTCAAACAGTGAACATCGTTATTTTTTTTCCTCCGTTAAAATTTGTTAAAAAAGTAGTTAAAAGTTATTAATCTTATTAGTGTCATATATCATTGTGAAGCTAATGAAAGGACCTAACTAGTGATATATACATCTTAGATGGACTCGTGCAATATTGTGAGTAATAATCAAAAACATTTTCAAAATTATTTGCAACGACTGTTATCCCTGACCTAGGGCAACCCGCAGCGCGCTCGCTTCTACGCACACCAACGCAACGCTTACACGCTTCAATAACACAAGCATTGCTCTGCTTTAAAACATATTGAGCTTAGGCCACGAAATTCGACATCATTAGCTTACGCCACCTATAAACAAACTCAGAATTATGCTTTCTTTATTTGGTAATGTTACACAAAGAAAACAAAGAAAAGATTTGACTCGGCGAAGCAAATCAGACGATAATTTATGTGACCTATCAGCAACCGAAGATAACTTATTTAACTCCACTAGTTACAATGATCTCTCTGGATCCAGCTTGCCGAATGCTGGTGTATGTGATAAGTCTATAGTCGTGGATTTACAACAACAAATTGAAGAGTTAAAAGGCCAGCTTGAGATAGCTCACGCCGAAGTAGCTTCCCTTAATGAAGAAAATAGTTCATTAAAAAATAAAATAAATGAATATGATAAGATCATTGGCCTGTACAAAAAGGTTACTAGTACGAATATTGTTCAGGAGCGTTCCATGACACCGAGATAAAATGTGACAAAATGCACACCGAGCAATACACCAAATATTCAACAAAATAGAGATCACCCATGTCAATTAAACGAAACTAGAAGTCAACAAACGGAGCTAGAACATTTACAACTAAATGAAATTAAGAACCAACAAACGGAGTTTCAAAATGTTCAACTAAATGATATTAACATCCAACAAGCGGAGCATCGGAATATTCAAGATGAAAAAGAACATAAAATATGTATTATTAGCAGCAACAAAAAGAACAAAATATTAGCGATAGCAAAGAACACTTTCACCGACTCTCAAATATGCCACTTTTTAACACCTGATTGCGGTTTATCTAATCTCATTAACAACATAGAAGCAAAATTAAAACATTACACAATGGATGATCACTGCCTAATTTTCATCGGCGAAGAAGATTTTAAACGAACAAATAACTACGTCGACCTGATTGTAAATATACGTGAAACTTTGTTAAAAATACAACATACAAATGTTATTTTATGCGCCCCTACATTTAGAATGGATAATTACTCTATGGTTTTCAACAAAAGAATAGAAACATTTAATAGCTTATTATATTTGGATGCATGTACTTATAACTACGCGTATTTGTTCGATTCTAACTATTATCTGTCATCTATACATATAATAAAATTGTAGCGATGTCAAAACTGTACATTTAATATTTTTGAGAAAGAGTGATTGCTACGAGGTCGGGGAATGATTCTAATGCCGAAAATACAATTTTTAGAATTTTTGTCTGTTTGTCTGTTTGTCTGTTTGTTTGTTAGAGCATCACGCAAATACTGCCGGACAGATTCTGTTCAATTTTTGTATATATATTTCACATAGGCCAAATTTGACCGTAGGCTATAAATTATCACGCTATCTGCTTTGGGGGCTGAGCAATGTTGCATTATGTTTTGTTCTCCTACAGATTACATCGCGTTTATAAAAATACGAGACTAAATATAAGAATACTTTAGGTAGCTGGGGCTTAAACTACTGAAATAATTATCATAACGCTATATTTTCAAGGAGCTAAGCAGTTAATAGTGACAGACTAGAACGGCTATTTTAGAGTATTTCCTATCGAAGCATGTAGTCTAATGGTAACCGCCTTACAAGTCGCTGGGTTTGAGTTCGAACCCCAGAAACTGTTTTACTTTTTGTGATTTTTTAAATACATTTTTAATGCTAGAACATTTCCAAACTTTATAAAATTGAAGTATTCGGCATTCTTCCGCCATAACATTTTGCTTTCTTATTTTTCAAATATTTTATTATTTCTGCAATAAATAATTTCTGCAATAAATAATGTCTATACAATCATAGTTTCATATAAACAATATTGAAGTCAAAATTATTCATTTATCAAAATCAAAAAAATAAACAAACTGATAGGTGTGGGAACGATAGTACAGCGGAGAATATACGTATTGTTGCAAAAATCTGTCTGTTCGAGTCTATAAATTAAATTTTGACAAAATAGTCTTTAAATGTCGGGCAACACATGGCTGTATTATATAACGCGATTGAATTATTTTCGCATCGATGATTCCCTTAACAATAATTTACACCAGTTCAGACATGTACAGTACCTTCTAGATACATCACTGAGTTCACTACCGTGAAGCAGGTACTCTGGCAGCTTCAAGTAGTCATGAGGTGGTGGCTGTCTTCCTTCCCACAATCTACTTCTCTCTTTGGGTGGTGGGTTTTGTAATAAATAGTGAGGCTATTTGGGTATTTGTAACAAATAATGGAGTTAGGTAGGTAAGCATTATTGCATTATGTTTATTGTCCGTGAAGATTTTACCACGGGACTGTTATAAAATACATAAAATATTGAAGATTTTTAACATAAAATTTATCCTATGAAATAAAAATCATCAAGTCATAGCCACAAGGAGTTAAGCAGTTAATTGTGTAATAGAATTCAATAGGTACAAGACCGATTCTGGCCACGACGGCTATTAAAATGCACAAGTGTGTGAGCAAACGCTCCCTCTTCCCTAACTCTCATAGGTCGGACTATGAGAGTTAGGGAAGAGGGAGCGGTTGTGTCGGCAATCCGACACAACCGGGGAGAGATCAGGCGCAGACCCACGGCTTTACGTGCTTTCCGAGACACGTGAGTGTCACACCACCCACGTCCGTTGTCCACCAACGGCTGTTCCTGAGAAATTCGTAATGAGAAAACCCATTACCCAACGATCAACAGTTTTGCTTGCCACCACGAGACCAACGGGGCAGTTCAAATATGACATGATGTATGGGAATAGTTATTTTTTAGTTAATTGTTACGTAAATAAAGTGAATAGTTTCGCTGTTTAATGAAAACCATGTAAAATATTTTATGTAGGTTCAATTCCAATCAATTGTTACTTTTTGTAATTTTTTTTAATTGGTTTTGGTTATGATTCAGTATGATTTCATCTATACATATAATAAAATCGTAGCGAAGTCAAAACTGTACATTAAATATTTTTGAAAAAAAGTAATTGCTATGAGGTCGGGGAATGATTCTAATGCCGAAAATATAGTTTTTAGAATTTTTGTCTGTTTGTCTGTTTGTCTGTTTGTCTGTGCGTTTGTGCACGCTAATCTCAGCCACGGCCCGACCGATTTGAATGCAGTTTTCACTAATGTATAGTGGTAAGCTTAACTTAAAACTTAGGCTATAAATGATCGCGCTATCTGCTTTGAGGGATGAGCAATGTTGCATTATGTTCGTAATCTTCTACAAATTCTCACGGAATTTAAAAAAGACGAAATATTATGTAAGAATGTTGCAGATAGCTGTGGATTGAAATTCTAAAATGATATCATCACGCCATATCTTTAAGGAGCGAAGCAGTCAATCATGTTAATCTAGAACGGCTATTTTGGAGCAATTGTCATCGGAACAATTAGTCTAACGGTTCGACGATTGCCTTGCAAATCGCTGACCGTGAGTTCGGTCCCCCAAAACTGTTTTACTTTTTGTGATTTTTCAATTCTTTTTTGTCATGCTATGAGATTCCCAACAATAACAAAATAGCATTATGCACAATTTCTCCCATAACATAGATTTGTTTCGTTATTTTTTAATTATTTTTTACATTTTTGCAGAAAATAATGTCTATTTCTACATAGTCACATATAAAACAGCAGAGAAGTAAAAATTGTACATAAAAAAAGTGACAGGTGTGAGAACGATAGTAAATAGTAAAAATTGTTCGTGTGAATCTTAATTTTTTCTTAAAATTGTATTTGGAGGTTTGACCACTACATTATACAATAGCTATTTGAATTCTTATTGTCGTATCGATGATACCCCAAATAATAATGTATGCTACTTGAGCCAAGTAGGCCGAGATTATTCCCGAGCCAGAGGTGTTATTCAGATGTTCAAGGGTGCAAGGGAACTGACAATTGGGACATTCCAGTATATGGGGCATAGTCTGATTAGGAGCACAGCAATTGCACTGGGTGTCAAACAGGTCTATGATGACCTATTTCGCTAAACCATGTTTGCAATGACCAACTTGGGTGCGCATCAAACGATTCAGTGCCGTCCAGATAGATCACTGCAGTCCACTACCCGGAGGCAGGTATTCACGGGGCGTCAAGTAGTCGTGAGGTGGTGGGTGTCTTCCTTCCCACAATCTACTTCTCTTTTTGGGTGGTGAATTTTGTAATAAATAAGGGAACCATTTGGTTAATTATCACAAATAATTTGGTAAGCATTATTGCATTATGTTTTTATTCGTGAACATTTTACCACGGCATTGCTATAAAACGAAATAAATGTTACATACAATACAGCAGATTAGTTATAAATGCATTCACCAAAATCAAAATCATCACGCTATACACACAAGGAATTTAACAGTCAATCGTGACATATGTGGGAATGGCTACTTTAATTGTCATATCAATAAAGTGCACTGCTTTGCGGTATAACGAAAGCCATGCAAAATATTTAGCGTGATATCGATCCCCATTGATTGTTATTTTTTGTCATTCTTTCAATAGGTTATATTGATAGAATGTTTAGGCACACTCTAACATAACGTTGAAAACTGAAAAGAGCGAACCGAACAGAATTCGACTGGTTTCTCCACAAATTAGAGAGTAATAAGGCGCATCTCTGACAACTTAAAGAGTTGCCAAGTTATATGGATAGTTAGATCGCTGTGCCGTGGGCACAACCTCGACCCTTCATACAACTAATGAACGATTTATCTGCAAAGGTTTTGTGTGCAATATTTTATTGTCTAGGTTTAGCTACGCGGCTACTCCAATACTGCCAACCAGGCTGCTAGATTATAGGAGCGGGCGATAAATTAACAAGGCGTGGCATATTTAGTTTTTTAAGTAGTAAGTTATATTCTTTTCATGCTTTTTGGGTGTATGGTCTGACAACCAGTCTAAACAAGAGGTATCGTGTTGCCCAGTTACTGGGTTGTGGAGGTCAGATAGGCAGTCGCTCCATGTAAAACACAGGTATTCAGCTGCATCCGGTTAGACTGGAAGCCGACCCCAACGCAGTTGGGAAAAGGCTAAGCAGATGATGATGATTTCAGTGTATGATCCCACCAAATTGAAGTGGTACCAAAAAGCCTACTTCTTTTCCAATGGCTGAACAGAAAAAAAATTACAACAACAGCAAGTGTACCAAAAATCTGTTTTAGTCAAATGCTAATTCTGTTGCAGTAATTTTTCTATCGTTGAATGTACCCTGTCACAGACTTTAAGCTTTCAAGATACCTGGTCTCATGACGCGACTGTGAGCGTATGCAGACTTTCTTCTCTAAGGTACTGTAAAGAGCATATTCTACATGCTTTAAAATAAACTTTAAATGAAAATAATTATATTGTATAGGTTTATGTTACTTATAACCGCCCTTTTGCAAGAGAAGTAGTGTGATTTGTGAGGCAAAACTTGACTTAGCCTTTTTTAATTTTTTTATGCCCTCGGTTTTTTGCCTTTCTTTTGGCAGTCAACAAGATTGTTTGAGTGCTTTATTATAACAGTATCTATTAAAGATCGGTTTCAATGGTTTAAGATCGAAATAAGTAAATTTTTACATCACATCATTTTATTTTCGACAGCGGATGAAGTCATACCTACTATACACTGTCCTTACACCAAACCTGTTCAAGACCTAGGTATGATGCAAGTCAATTACTAACCGGACACATAACCAGACTCCAGACTCCTAATTTTTCTGCAGTCACCTTTGCAACCATTCAACCTCATTCGAGGATTTTGATGACATAGAGGTCAAGACTTAATTCCTTAAGTTACAGTTAGGTTCACGTGCGCGAAGCCTCGGGCACAGCTATAATAGAATATATTTGAACGAACAAAAAAAATGGCAACTATAGGAAGTGTATCAGAAATCAGTTTTCGAAAGTGGTCATAAATTCACACACACATTCTTCTTCCACAAACATGCTTTAGTCCTTGGTATGGCGCAAGTCCAACCAGGCACAAAACCAGACTCTGGATACAAACATACACACATGAAGATACAAATTCCTTATAGAAAAACCCACTATCATAACTTTTAGCAATCACCTTTGCAACCATTCAACCTGCTTAAAGGATTTTGGTGACATGGCATTGAATACTTAATTTCTTAAGTTACACTTATGTCCACGTGAGCGAAGCTGCGGGCATCAGCTAGTACGATTATAAAATGTTTCGGTACAAAAGTGGCACAGTTAATAATAGCGGCATTGCGAGCATATTTGTTAACCTTAAACTAATGATCAATGAATTCCTGTATCCATATACTTATGAGTCCCCTGACGAGGTATTATATTCGTCTTACATTTCACAACAACCCACAACAACTAACACTAACAAACAGTTTTTTCTCAAATAAATATATTAATGTGTTACATCAAAATATCGCAGGCTTAATAAATAAATCTAATGACCTTATTATTTGTTTAGATGATTTAAAGGAAAAATTAATTAATGTAGACATTTTGTGTATAACAGAGCATTTCATTATGGAAGGATATCAAAGTCAATTGTACATACCAAATTACTGTTTAGCTGCTTATTATTGCCGAAAAGATAAAAAAAGGGGAGGTGCATGTATACTTGTACGTAAAGAATTGCAATGGAAAGAACTATCTAGAATAGCGAAATTATCAACACCAGGTGTTTTTGAATGTTGCGCTATAGAGCTGACTTATTATGAGCTAATTATTGTATGTATCTATAGGGTACCAAATGCAAAGAATTTCAATGACTGCCTGGACAAACTCGAATCTCTCATGCAAACATTGATACATACCAGAAGTAAGAATATTGTAATTGCTGGAGATTTTAATATAGATATGCTTAAGCAGAATAGCCAAACAAATGCATTTAAATATCTTCTATTGAGCTTTAATCTAAAACTAGCTTTAAAAGAACCAACTCGCATGGCCAGCCAAACATGCATAGATAATTTTGCGCATAATTTTAATAAAGCCTGTAAGACTGATGTTCTAGAATTTGCATTGTCTGACCACACGGCGCAATTAATTCGCTGTCCGGTCAAGAAAATATGTAATATTGGCCATTGGTTTACTGTTACCAGAGATTACGATATGGAAAATATTCTAAAATTTAAGAAGTACCTGAACGAACTTTCTTTCTCAGATATCTATAACACAGAAGATCCTAATCTAGCATACAATGAGTTTATTTTAAATTTGAAATTAATATACGATTTATGTTTTCCTACTAAATTAATTAAAATAAATACTACAAAAAAAATAAAGTGGCTATCTAAAGGTATAAAATTATGCAACCGAAAAAAACGAAAACTATTGTGGCAGCTTAGATTAAACCCAAATAAAACAAATAAAACTATTTTCACAAACTATTCAAAGTTACATAAAAAAATTATTCACTTGACACAAAGATCACAAAATAATTTTAACATTAAAGCATCAAAAAATAAATCCAAAACTACATGGCAGATCATAAACCGTACAAAGTACAATATACCTAAACATAGCATCAATACAATTAAAGTAGACAATAAAATTGAAACAAATCCTCAAAAAATTGCTGAAGCCTTCAACAATTACTTCATAGATAAAATTCAAACTAAACTTCTTGCTCATACCAAATCTAAATCTTACGTGACAAATTGTGTTAGTAACTCAATGTTCATGTCTCCTTGCCTTCCACATGATATACATAAACATATACTTTCTTTAAAAAACACAAATAGCGTGGGTAACGACGGTATTAATACAAAAATACTAAAACTCGTATCATTGGAGATCTGCGGACACCTCAGTCACTTATTCAATCTTAGTATCAGCGCGGGAATCTATCCAGATGCTCTAAAAACATCCATTATAAAGCCACTGTTTAAGAAAGACGATAGAGATCTGATGCAATCATATCGTCCCATCGCATTAATTCCAATAATTTCAAAAATATTTGAAAAATACATATACCAGGAAATATATACATATGTTGAAAAAAATCACATATTAAGTGAAGAACAGAAGGGTTTTAGACAACACAAAACAATCAATATGGCTATATACGATTTTTTATACAATATTATTAAAACCGTAGATAAACGGACGCCTGTCTGCGGCATTTTTTGCGATATGACGCAGGCTTTCGATCATGTACATTTTCCTACCCTCTTGAACAAACTCGAGGCATACGGCATTAGAGGAAATATATTAAAACTTATTCATTCTTATTTAACTAAAAGAAAACAGATAACAGAAATTAGGAAAATTAACTTGACAAATAAACGAGAAGAAATTTATCGATCATCAGAACGTGAAGTCACCTTTGGTGTACCGCAGGGCAGCGTACTGGGTCCTCTTCTATTTATTTTATATATAAACGACCTACCTAAATACATACAACATCCACTAACATTATTCGCTGATGATAGCACCGTGACTATACCCTGTAAAAACTTAGAAACATATGAAAATGATATTAATAAAACTTTAGCTTCAGTCGTAAAATGGTTAGATGATAATAATTTAAATATTAACTTAAACAAAACTAATGTAATTTATTTTAATCAACGAAACCCCTTAAAAAGTCCATTTAAAATACAACATAATAACAATATTATACAAGAAGTTGAAAACACTAAATTCTTAGGCCTCCAAATAGACAAAAAGTTAAACTGGAAGTCGCATATAGATATTTTAAATAAGAAAATTAATAAATCAGCGTATGCTTTAAGCTCTCTATCACCGATAATATCTACAGACGCACTCCTCACTGCCTATTATGGTATTGCAGAATCCCATTTACGATATGGTTTAATATTTTGGGGCAATTCAACTGAGAAAGAAACAGTATTTAAATCACAAAAAAGATGCTTACGGTCAATGTTTAAATTAAAGTCTACCGACAGTTGTGTGCCATATTTTAAACAGTATAAAATATTAACCTTGCCTTGCCTTTACATTATGGAAGTAGCTGTATTTGTAAAAACCAATCCAAATCGTTTTACACGTCTCGCAGACATAGCTCCTCGAAATAGGCGCGATGATAGCAGATTATGTATGCCAACCGCAAATACAGCACTCATGCGCAAAAGTGTTTTCTGCATGGCTCCATTCATTTACAATAAGCTACCTAAATCTTGGAAGGCATTAAATCTACCTTCATTCAAAAAAAAGCTACGCTCTTTTCTAGTGGGTAAAGCCTATTACAATATGTCAGAGTTTTTTGCAGAAAAAGAAAATGCATTTGTTTAACTATTAAACACGGTTACCACAAAATGTAAATTGTTATTATGTAATCATTATTTTTGTTGCTGGTCTTGTACCTTTCGCATGCCTAATGGTAAAATGTGGCTGAACTTTGCTAATTGTTTTTTACACCATGTACTGTACCCATATTTGCGAAATAAATTATCTTATCTTATCTTATCTTATCATACTATTGACGTAGATACGATTAGATTCTGAATGATTTTAATTAGGTATGGGAAAAAACTGACTTATAGAAAAAGAAAAAAAACAAAGAAGTAAATAAAGTTTTTTTTTAAATTATAGTGTAAGAGTTTCTCATAAGCAACGCTTTAATTGTTTTCTAATTAACATATTATGCATCCGTTGTTTGGACATAATACATCGAAAGACATCGGTGAAGGAAACTACGTGAGAGCACCTGGATTTAGAATTACTATACGTCTGAAATCGCCAATCCGCCTTGAGTAAGCGTGGTGATCAATACCTATGCCTTCTCGTACGAGACTTACCCTTTTCACTACACTTAAACAATAGTAGGTTTGTATTGTAAACACACAATTAAAAACAGTCTTCAATATTCATTATTGTAGATAAGTACCTAATAAAAGAAAAACTCAATAAGTAAAAGAATGAACAAGTACAAATAAACCTAATCGGATTACCATTCGCGATGCGGTTTACACAACGCTCGGTTTTAAATGGAGTTCGCACAATAATCCCGTATCCATGGCGATCGGTATGAAGCGGGTATCGACACTTTCAGCATAATGAAGCGTTGGTGGAAATATTGGAAAATAAAATGTCACAACTGCACACCACAACGTAAACATCAAGCTTCTCGTATTATTGTCCCATTCAAGGAAAATGTCCTTTTCTCATATACATAATGGAGAGCATTGATTACGATTAAGGTATCTGAGAATTTTCTGGCTATATAGCCCAGAGCAAAAGAATCATAATGATGTCGTGATGGCCCAGTGGTTAAAGCGCCCGCCTCATGCACGAGGTTGTGTTTTAACTATTGGCTTCGCTAAGTACATTTACACTTAAACGTAAGTGAGTAAAATACTTTTCAGGTCCTTGCATGCAATCATTGCAGCAAGCAATTTAGATAAAAGTAACATAAGGTTTCACTATAATATGCTACTTTCTAGCCGTGAAAATCTTTAAGAGGCATACGAATCATAATAATAAAAGTACAATCTCCTTGCATTATCAATTCATTTACTCTAAGTTCTGTTATTTGTGTTGATATTATAATAAAATATAGGTAGAAACTTTTATTGTCTGACCAAAGCTTTAATTAAATGGTCTGACCACTGTAAACTAGCGCAAACTGTGCGTCGATGAACCAAACTCATTTGAGTGAGTGTTCTCTGCGATGATTAAAAGGTTAAAAAAATATTGGCTCGACAAACTCCAAGCCATTTTAATTAATTGACAACAATATTGGGTGACGGCGTCAACTATTTTTGTTTTAATTTGATTAATTTTTGATGGCGACAACAGGTAGGCAAGGACTCTGTAAAATATTTTGCTAACAGCTGAAGCAGTTTTTCAAAGGAGATGGAAAATGGTTGGCCCAAATGTAATAGGTTGAGATATGTTAAAAAAAATGACATATTTTTTTATCTTAGAATACAAAAAATCACCTCAATTCAGAATTACTTCCAATCATTATAGAGTTTGTTTTACCACGATAGATAATTTAGTTTAAAAGTTACACCGTTTTGTTTATACGGTATGTAAGTGACATCTATCCTTATGATGTTATCCTTTGAGATTTTTCCCTTTTTTCAGCAGATCAAGTTTGAAAAATTTGCCTATTGTTATTTTACTCGTCCCTAATGGCAATAACGATATTTGTTGACCTAAAACAAGGGCATAAGATTTTTTTACCAACCGCTGAGAACAATTTCTACAGAAGGAATAAGAGCGATTTTTCACTTAGTGGAAAAGTAATAAAAGGCACCCTATCTCTTTACTGATGGTTTTCCTATAAGAAAATCTTGTTGTCTGATATTCAGTCCACAATAGATGTCCCTTAACCCGATATAGTACTTTCGCATGGATTGGGTATTATCAGTCATTAAAAAAATCTGAGAAAACAGAGAACCAATTGATGTCGCTATAACCTGTGTAGGTTATAGCGACATCAATTGGTTCTCTGTTTTCTTTTCCTATGCATCAAACCTCTTCATAAAAATACCCCAGAGGTACCAAAAATTCACACTCAATTACCCGGGACTCATCACCGTTCATCCTAAAGTTGCAAACAAACAACTAACTTCGGCCGGCAATCGTGCACATCACCCGGTTTCATCTAAGGCCGTTTTCACATTAGGACGTTAGCAGCGCGACAGTAGCGCGGCAGAAGTACATTCCTTCACATTACAAAAACAGCCGTGCGATTCTCTAACATATTTCAGCGCTGCGCTCGACGTTGAGCTGGTTGACGAAACTTCGGTAAAATCAACTCTATGCGCTGTGCGTAAAGTTGATTTGACAGTAGTGTCGTTGACGAGCTCGACGTCGAGCGCAGCGTTGAAATATGTTAGAGAATCGCACGGCTGATCAAAGTTTAGGTCAGTATGGCGTACTTCATTTTAAAAATAGAAGCTGTGGGCGACAGCTCTTCTGTTTTTTTTATTATGAAATTCAGACGGGGCGACAGTCGCGCGGCAGCCGCGCTGCTAAAGTCGCCTAAATGTGAAAGCGGCCTCATACGTATTTTACATTACTGTAGCGGTTTCGCGCGTAACTTGTTTTTAATAGTTTCCGGGTCTAAAACCGGGTAGGATTAGGATTAAGGAATTCGCCATACAAGGCATCGTCTTCGCTCGTTTTAAAATTATTTCCATCGTTGGATACGAGGGCTGCGGAAAATCGCGGAGAAGTACGGAGTAGAAATTATGTGTTCTCTGCCTCCTCCCTAGCTATTTTCTGATTACAAATTTCGTTGTGGCATAAAAGACTGTTGGAACGTTTCTCTGGGACTCGTCGAGCTTCATTGCTTCTTTGCTTTTCTGGTGGTCGCCCCTGTTGATTACGGCTTTCAGGAATAGTGTACTCGTAGCAGGCTTGTTCCAAAATCGAATTCGGTCGTAAAGTCTTAGCGAAGGTCGAGATCAAGGAGTTGTCAAGTGGATTCTGTCAGGGTTCCTCACGCTGTTTTCCTTCACCAATGGCAGTAATGTTCAAGATGAACTAAAAAAGTACATACGAAGAGAAAAAGTAACATTGATGGCCTGGTATCAAACCCACAACAACTACATGCATGAGAAGCGAACGTCTTTAAAAATGGACCATCAAAACACTAATACTTAACACTACCACTACTTTTATTTACGGAAATGTATACTATATACAACTCAATATAAAGTTTACTTTGCAATGTTCTCGACTGTTAAGGTGTACGATCGCCTTTTTTATTCAAGTTATTTCCATAATCCGCTATTAGCTAGACATTGTACTGTTTTTATACAATTTTCCTTCACACTTTATTCTTCTCAGGCTAAGCCGATTATTACTATAGGATAAATTAAAGTCTTATTTATATTAATTGATTTTATTTTCAGTGTTGTTTACAAGATATTATTTTTAAATAGGAACCGTTACCCGACATTATAATTATGACACGTCGAGTGATAGAAAGAGATAGACATAACATGAAAGAGACATCGCTCTACAAAGTGGAACATTTTCTGAATATCCATTTGGCTATTTCATTGGTTTCGATTTTTATTTTTAGGGAACCCTAAGGATTCTAAAGGGTGCCAATGGGACCCTATTACCAAACTATCTGTCCGTCCGTCTGACAGTCAGTGCCAGTTAGCGGGTTGACTTTTTTACAGATTATTTGTTTCTAATGCCACTACAACAAAAAATAATTTTTAAAAAAATAACCAAACATAACAGACTTCAGATTAAAATGAAAGACTCTTAAGAAGGACCCTGGTTAAAGTTCCTCATCATCATCATCATCATATCAGCCTAAGGACGTCCACTGCTGCACTTACTGCTGGACTTAGGCCTCCCCTAAAGAAAGATAAAAAGGTCGCGGAAAATTACTGGATGCGAGCAGCACAAGACAGGTCATTATAACTATCTTTGGGAGAAGCCTAAAGTCCCTATGCCCCTTTAAATATACAAGGTGTTGATTTGCATCCTTGCGAAATTTTAGGAGCTTATCATAAAAAAATAAGTAATCAAATATAATTACAATACCTGGCCAATATTTAATAAATACTTGTTTTTTTAGTTGCAACTATCAAATAACAGTATTCCAGAATACTCCTTTCGCAAAATTCAGAATCCCCCAGTTGCGTATGCGGTAGGCAGAGTTGTCGCGCGGCTATTTCAATGTGTACATAGCGCCTATACCCTCTGGCGAGATGGCTACCTCGAATTTGAAAATCACGTCATTTTTTTTTTTCAAAAACAATTTATTTTGCGAGCATAGTTAACTCCTTGAATTTGACCAGGATGCAAATCAACGCCTTGTATTATTGATACTTTCTTAATCTAAATTCCACAGACAGTTTCTTATCTGGACCTAGGAACAGGCCGTTCTTCTCAATGTGACAGTCGTTTGGTTTGGGCGTGTTCGGGAGTGCTCGGAGTTCATAGTTTAGGATTATGGATGCCAAGCCGCATCGCACGGTTTGGTATCCGAAGCGCTTGCCTGGAAGAGAAATAAAAAGGTTTAAATAAAAATAATAATATACCATCACGCCTGTATTCCCAGACGGTTAGGCAGAGTATACCAGTGTACATTATACACCCACAGCTCGCCGGTATATTTAGGTCCCATGTAATAACCGGGCACATATCCAAACTCCGAGCTGCTACTGAGAATTTCATAGGAAAAGCCAATAACACTTTTTGCTTGACCTAGGAATCGAATCCAGGACCTCTAGCGTAGCAGTCGTGCTTAGGACCTAGTGGTCCTAAGCACGACTACGACGACGTTAGCCTAGTGGCTAACGAGGCAGTTTAACGAAGCGGAGTACATACATACGTCCAAAAAACTCACCAATACATCCTCTAGGACCTTCCTCAAAAGGCAGGAACGTATAAGGAGTGATATTCCTCTCGTTCTCCGGTAGGAACCTATCAGGGTCATACACCAGGGGGTTCGGGAAATGCTTTGGGTCCTGCTGCATCCCCACAGCATTCACATACACCACTGTGCCCTTGGGAATTGTGAGGTGGTCGTCGATCTCGTAGTCCTGGGAAGCTATGCGGTCCAACCAGCCCATTGATGGGAATTTGCGTAGGACCTCTGTTTAAGAAAGAAACGAAAGTGTAATATTTGTAATAATTGCTTTGTAGTAGAAAAGCTCTTTGTGAAGCAGCTCGTGCGGGGAATTACTAGCACCCCCGGCCATGGGCAGAGGTGGTACACCGCGGCGGTTATAGCCGGCATGCCCCTCCGTTACTCCCCATGACGGAGGAGGTCTATGAGGATTTACACCGCGTACCAAAAAAAAACCACCGACCACCGACCACCGACCGAGGTGACCACTTAAAATCAGGCGGGCTTTCGGCTTGCTTGCTACCCAAAGATGTTTAAAAAATTTAAAAAAAATATATGTTGTACTCAATTACGCAATTTTGAACTGTATATCAGATGTACAAAAGTTGGATAATTGAACGTAGCCTTGCGAAACATACGTACCTTTAATGACACAGTTGATGTAGGTCAGCTCTGACAGCGTGGTAGCATCCAGGTCCTTGTCACCATTCTTCTGTTTTGCTTCCAACAGTTCTTGGTAGAGTCTCTCCTAAAAGTATTCATATTTATACAAATTTTGTTTGTGTTTACCATAAACCTGGCAAGGGAGTCATTGTACTTATTATGAAAAACTGTTACTTTG
This sequence comes from Caradrina clavipalpis, assembly GCA_932526535.1. Classification (NCBI taxonomy): domain Eukaryota; kingdom Metazoa; phylum Arthropoda; class Insecta; order Lepidoptera; family Noctuidae; genus Caradrina; species Caradrina clavipalpis. Next base: position 3,128,503 of record OW052101.1, read on the forward strand.
TGACCAACAGATTTTTTTGCAATTTTATGTTAAGGCAAAACTGAGCAATTTTTTTTTTACTTTTCCCGAGAAGCATTATAAACTCACATATTCAAACAAGCAGCCCAGAACGATTGCCCATACAAATACCCGTGACACGTCCCCAATCCCTCAACCACAGGAAACACGCTAGCTCTCTACCTTTTATCAAAATTGATACAGCAGTTTAACACTCAAAACGTATTTCCAGCCAGAACAACACATTTTAAAATAGGAACATGAAACAGCTTAAAATACACCGCAACCTTGAGCTTAAAAACTGTAACGAGTTTCCCGAAAATAAATAAATGAACGACAGTGTATTTAATATTCATTATGTTGTGGTACATTTTCGCATGTGCATTAATATGTAGATTATCGAATTAATACGTTGTTTTTTAAGCCTTCACACGTCGTGTCACGTTAAAAGAGATTCTGAAATACGCGTTGACGTTATTTAAAAAGAGGAATTCCTGCTATACTATAATAAACATAAAAGTTGGTGAAGATGGATGGATATTTTTTGATCTTTCGCGGGTAAACGGCTGAACGCAATTAGATAACATTTTGCATTTTTAAAGATATTTATCTAAGCTGGATTATAAAAAAATAGTGTTCAAAACAACAGTGCAACCTATACGGTCCACGATCTTCCTATTCCTCCTCCCCCTCTATCAGACATAATCATCATCATCATATCAGGCGCAGGACGTCCACTGCTGGACATAGGCCTCTCCCATAGATTTCCAAAAGGACCGGTTGGAAGCGATCTGCATACAGCGTTTCCCTGCGGTCTTAGTCAGGTCGTCTGTCCTTTTTAAAAGAGAGATATAATACCAAAACAAACTAATTCCCCATTTCCTTAAAAAGCCACTTACTTGACAAAGCGGGTTCCACGCTAGTTCGTACAGGGTCCAAGTGAGCGTCACACCAGATGTATCGAAGCCTCCAAGAAGAAAGATGGCCGCTTGAGCCAGCAATAAGTCCTCACTAATTTCTGGAACAAATGTACTTTTCTGTACATTTCTGTGTTCAGTTATTTTTTTGGAAATCAAATGTATATATTTATCTAAAGTTCATTTTTTGCTGTAAAGGTATGGATGTGACTGCTAGAAATAATTTATTCATATGAAAAAAAAACCGGGCTTTTGGGTTCGTTTATCATGAGAAATCCACATTTATTTTTATACTTATGAACATTCTTAAATAGTTAACACATAAACAAGGTGTCTATTCCATACTATGCCAATAGTTTAGGTAGATATGCATCTGATTGTTTGATCAATTCAATTTCAAGTCGCCATTATTTCTTACGCTATCTCTATCACTTCAAGATGTATTGTAGCAACAGAGATACATTTAAGGGCTCGGACACATAAGCACGATATGACGTCACATCGTGCTACGACGCGGCATTTGTATAGATAATCCACGATTGTACCTATATAACCATTACCATTATATTGTACCACATACCAGTCGTAGCAAGATGCGACGTCGTATTATGTTTATGTGTAGATACGTGCCCTAAAGACGTCTTCAAGTTTCATGTCCTTTGCGAACTCTGGAGCACGGGCCTCAAACTCAAACACACCGTGTTTTCCAATTCAAATATCCTAAGAAAGTGCATCGCCTCTAAAATTAATTGAAGTTCATTCAAGACGTAAAGTTTTCACTTGTTCAACTTCAACGTTATTTCGAAGCTCGACTTCAAACTAAGTGAACGTTTACGCTTGTTGAAGTTCAACTGTCAGTCTAAGTTTAAGTTCATGTTAAGAGGAGTGTTATTATAAGTGTTCCTATACGGGTCTAAGAATATCTGACGTGGAAATGTAGCATCTTAGGGTCTGTCTTGAACTTGTACCTATTTAAGTTGATAATGAACTTTATGATAATAGAGTTAAGAGTTAAAATTGCGTGACTGCGTACGAGATATGAATATCATGCACATCTTTCAACTCTATGTATGTTATATTATAGTTTGTTATCAATGGAAACTGCTCTAAAAGATACGAATGAGAAGTTGTTTAAAAACCGGTGGTTTTAAAAATATTAATAAGTGTAGTTCGAACAAAGAGACAACTCACAATCTTTCACTAATTAAATTAATTGTGTGTTGTGCGAGGCGTGTTTTCTATATAAATTGAGATACCTGTATCATACGATGTTAATATCTGTGGCCCCGCACTACGCTAAGGAGCGCAGTGCAGTGTGATAAATGCCTTAGGCTGGGTACTCACTTAGCAGTGTAGCACGCAACGTATCAGATACGGTATCAACCTGCAAGTGGGTACGGCTCGACCACGGTCTTCCGCGTATTTAGCTAGCACACTGCGAGCCGCCTTTGTGTTCGCAGTGAAACCGCCACATGGTGGGTCACTGCGAGCTTACAGCGCTACACTCGCGAGCGGCTCGCAGCGGGCTCGTGCCTACGTACTCACTTGATACCGTATCTGATACGTTACGTGCTACACTGCTAAGTGAGTACCCAGCTTTACGTTCCTATTCTCATTAAACTGTTCTTGCTGATAACAAGCAACCAAAACTTGAATTTAAAATCTGACTCTGGACTCTATACGGTAGACCTAAAAGTGGCTTATTGCATGATAAAATGGTTGAGAGTAGAAATTTCAAATAGATTTTAAGTTACCGTTATCTACTTCGTAAAACGAGAAACATTTGGACGATGACAGCTAGTTCTTTTTGGCTAGAATTAAACCTAGAAACATTACCTTCATTCTCAGCAGCAGCCTCTTGCCTGATCTTAAGCAGTGCATCAAGAAGGTCTCTACTCTCCTTCACCTTCTTATCATAACCTCCTCTCTGGTTTATGATCGTGCGGAATATGTGACGTAGAACTTCTAATGTATCCTTCGGGAAGAGAGAGAACCTATAAGAAGAAACTTTAATAGAGAAAATTAATGGTGAAATAATAATCCTACTAACATTACAAATGCGAAAGTTTGTGAGGATGGATGGATAGACGGATGTCTGTTACTCTTTCACGCTTATACGGCTGAAGGAATCTGTATAAAATATGGGAACTGAGATAGATTGTATTGTGGAATTACACATATGATACGTTTACCCCGAAAAGTTTTATGGTTCCCGTGGGATAATATTGATATCAAATTTCGGAAGAAGTCACAGGTAGAAGCTAGTTATAATATAGTCCTTCCATAACAGGTACTGATAACCAGCCCACTTAAACCACCCAAACCCATAGACCCATTTTTAGTTTCCATATCTTGCAATAGTTCTGCACCAACCGGGGTTGTCCTTGAATTCACTTGCATAGTGCATATAGGAATTATTATCCGTTGGTCTTTAATTTCATCTTAAAGCTGTCTAAGAGGCCTCCGTGAGTTGTCGCCTTCTGCTCCTCGTATACCTCCTAAACGTCCGGATTCTTCCAGATCCGTTCAACCATTCTGGCGAGATTGAGTAACTAGCATTCATCCATCCAAACTGTCACATTAATAGCAGTAAGATAGGTAGATGTGTCATAGGCACAAAAAGAACTTACCTAAAAACATCAACCATTTCAGGAAAGAAGAATATACTAGACCAGCACAGGCCTCTATGGAAGTTGAACTTCACGAAGTCCCTGGTGACTCGTCTCATGATACTGTCCCCAGTTCTTACAGCCTCACTCTTCAGGCCAAACGCGGCCTCTCCTATTACGTCTGTCGTGAAGTCTGAGCATACGACCTAAAGAGAAACGAGGATCAATGTAAAAGTGCTCCAAATCTAAATCCAGGAAAATTTGGCTCTAGGAAAAGATCCATGACGAAATGGTTGTAAACTCTTTGTAATTACATAAACTAAGTCCACCTAAAGAACAATGCTACCTAATCTGTTTTAAAAGAGTAGCCCCCAAATCCTCAAACGATTCGTAACTTTAACAAGTTCCTGAAAATATATCTGTCGCTAAAATATACCTTAAAGTGAGAGAGATAGGTGACTTAAAATTGAGTTGCGTTTGAGAATTTTACCACAATAATAATAAAAAAAGCTTAAGCTGATTAAATCTTACCCTTTTTTCTAAGGATCATGAAATGACTTCTTCCACTCCGGGCGGAGCGGAAGGAAGTGTCAGGTTCTTACTGACTCAAACCCATCAGTGTTCCTCCTAATGTCCTTTACTTTTCAAGGCCGCGGCGACTCTTTCGAACAAATACCGCAAAAAATCTTACCCTCAAGTTAACAGGCTCTTCATTATCCATTTCATTTTTGATACGCTGCACGAGATCTGTGGCTTTGTCCGTCAGCAAATTATTGAGACTCCTTAACCTGGCTGCTGTGAAGAGAACCGTGAGACGCCGCCTTAGGAAAGACCAGGTCGGATCCTGGTAACAAAAAAAAAATGCTTTTGTCAGAAGAGCTTGTTACAGGAAGCAGTACTGCCGTCCTAAGAAAGAAGGGCACAACTAACATTTTGCAAATATTGAGAAAATCAAGTTTGAAATTTTTTTTAGTTTTGATTGAAAATTACACCACTAAACTATGTTTTTCGGAATTTTGTGAATGGCAATACATGCATTTATATAGTACATATAAGACCATGATCATTTTTAATTTTTAATTTTAATGCATATAATAGATAATTAGCTTAATTTATTTCATCGTAACATAAAAAATAAGTTCAAAACAATAATATTACGTTTAAAAGGCACAAACAACCAAATGCGCCTTTTTAATGTAACATTTTGAGGAAAATTTTATAACGTTACAATGGAAAGGCACATTTTATTCAGTTGTGCCTTTTCACTGTATTATTATTCGTATAGATGTATACAGTAAAATATTAGAAATTACTTCTATTTGAATAAAACAAGGTAATTAGCTTTGGAAGTCGGCGGCTTTGGTTCTGTGTGTTGCTTTGACTTCCAAAGCTAAAGTTATTAACCGGCTTCAAAAAAAAGGAGGTTATCAATTCGACCCGTATACAGGGTGGAAATTTATTATGCTACCTGGAGGAAAAGTACTCTAAATACTTGAGTTAGCAAATTTTACTGAAAGGAAACATTCCTTTATTTTTAAAAAGAAACAAAACTGCATTTAATTAATTTTGAAAATATTCTTGCCACACCCAGGAATCGAACCGACTAAAATTCGAAAAAATTGCATCCTGTATTTTTATGGCACTAATCGATAGGGTCAATCATAAGGATCAAATCCCTGCAAACATGGTAAATTAAAATAAAATAAAAACACGCAATTTTATTGTAAATTTGTTTTATTCGGACGACACAAACGAGTAACTTCACTAAGTAGTTGCTGGAAATGAGCTTCATTTCTTGGATGCATAAATTTATTCCTTTAAAAAAAATCATTTTAAGTAACTTTTGGTAGCGTAGTAAAATTTTCAATATTCACCACAACACCCATCTAAAAGTTATTCAAAATGAATTCCTTCAAATAATGAATGTGTGCATCGAAGAAAGTGAAGCTCATTTCAAGCATGCAATTAGTTACTGTACTCGTTTTTTTGGTCCGAATAAAATAAGTTTAGATTGAAATTTCATGGTTTTTGTTAAATTTAGTTTACCAGGTTTGTAGAGATTTGATTCTTGTGATTGACACTATCGATAAGTGCCATAAAAGTACAGGATGCTATTTTATCCAATTTGTCTGTTCGATTCCCGGGTGTGGCAAGCGTATTTTCAAAATTATTTAAATGCAGTTTTGTTTCTTTTTAAAAATAAAGGAATGTTTCCTTTCAGTAAAATTTGCTAACTCAAGTATTTAGAGCACTTTCCCTCCAGGTAGCATAATAAATTTCCACCCTGTATATGTAATGTTTTCAAAACTGTCCAGTTTTCGTATATGTTAATTTACATCAGCGTCTGAACAAATGTGCCAAATTTCAAGAGTGTATGTATGTATGTATGTATGTACGTATGTATGTTTTTATGTTTGTGTTCGCATATCTCCGTAACTACAAGTCCGATTTAAGTAATTCTTTTTTTTTGTTGTACTAGGTATTGTCCAACTTAGGGAATACTGGAAGTTTTATCAAAATCGGTTAGTAAGTAGTTTTTGAGACAGGGAATTTTAACCGACTTTTTATTTTATTATGTTTGTTGGCGGATAACTTCTTTGTTTATGAACTAATTTTGATGATTTTTTTTTGTTGGAAAGGGTACACTTTCCAAATGGTCCCATTTAAATTTCATATAGATATGATGATGGATTCCGGAGACAGACAACGGAACTCTTCAAAAAATTACAGCAAATCGACTGCGATTGCTGCTATCGCATAAATATGCATTGTTTACGCAATCACACAACATAACATCACGCCTGTACACTCAAAAGGGTTACACAGATGTATACAGTAGTATTTGACAATTTCTCATCCAAGTAAAAGAAATCGCATATTCTGCTTTCTTATGACTTTTTAGTGGTGTCTCGTTGATTTACATAACATGACAGTTTCTTCATGGATTTGGTTGACAGGAAGTTTATACTAAAAAGCGAGAAATAAAAAACTTTTTTACAAAAAAAGACAACCGCCTTCAAAAACTAAAAAGAACCGTATGTATGTAATATTTCCAGTACTGCCCACTGGAAATATTACTTACTTACATACGGTTCGAATTGACAACCTCCTTTTTTTTGAAGTCGGTTAAAAATAATCTTACCATAGCGCGGCACTGACATGCGTGGGTTCGTCTTGACGCCGACGCCAGACAGTTGTGCCTGACACGCCAGGCACAAGTGGCGTAATCTCACTTCATTTCTCTGTAGAGATGTTAAGTAGTAAAGGCATAACCGCCAGTGTGCCAATTTTTTTTACAAAATATTAAGGAGTAGGGTAAATAGTAAAGACACAATCGCCAGTTGTGACTTTCTTTCTACATTTCTTGCTAAGGTGTTGGTTTAAAAAAATAGCACAATTGCCACATAAGCCCTTTATATTTAACGTGCGCCAATTATGCCTTTTCAACTAAATATTTTAAAGACATAAATGTGAAATAGAAGACATATATCACAATGTGACCTTTTTCTTTACAATATCTTAAAAAATGGTGCAGTTGTGCCCTTTATGCTTATGCTATCTCTGTTTGTTTTATTGTTAAAAATACACAAAAAATTAGGCAGATAGGCCTTTTTTTCCTGATTCCGAATATGTATATAACTCGATTTTGATAAAAATGTTAGTTGTGCCCTTCTTTCTTACGACGGCAGAGTAATCTTCATCATACTCGTCATCATTATCATATCAGCCGTAGGACGTCAACTGCTGGACATAGGCCTCCCCCATAGATTTCGGAAAAGACCGGTTGGAAGCGGCCTGTATCCAGCGTTTTCCTGCATTCTTTATCAGGTCTTGATCATCTTTTTCAGAATCGGACCAGTAGTCCTGGAGATTAACAAAAAAACAAAAAGTTCAACTTTATAATATACGTCTAGATTATGTAAATTAATTAATTGTTTTATAATTAAACAACTTAATTTATTCCTGTAGCTGACATTTTATAATTTGTTCAGACATTTCAATAAATTTCATTTTACCTTTTGCTTGGTCTCTTTTAGTTTATTTATACTTACTCTTTTTTTTGTGATTTTCGTTTTTGAATATTTTAATAAATATTTTTATGTGATCATAATTAATTGAAATTGAATAGGTATGGGTGTTCATAACTTCGAATAAACAACAATTAAAAGTTTCGCACGTTTTGGATAATAGTGCCCAAAATCTTTGTTTTTTATTAATACTGTAACTTATCTGTCGTGCTCGCTAAATAAGAAACATTGACATACTTATCTTACAAGTAAAGATAAACTAAAAAAAGAAACTAACTTATCTCAATGATACCTACATTGACAGTAAACAAGTTCAGACCTCCAATCGGATCGGTCTTGCCAGAACTCAGGAATCTGTTCTTGAAGATCTCGTGGTCCTTGACCAGTATCTTCCTCGCCAGATCAGGACAGTTGATGACCAGGCCAGGTCGCCAGAAGGACCACATACCGACGTATGGGGATTTGAACTCGTTGTATACTTGCCTCATCCATATTGCCTGAAAAAAATGTATCTATTTATTTGGCCCAGTTTACGAAGGGAAAATCATCAAATGACTTCTTCCCCTCTGGGCGGATCGGAAGGGAGTGTCAGACTCTTACTGACTAAAACCCCAGCCGTGTTTTTTCTTAATGCCCTTTTCGTTCCAAGACTTGCGGTAAGTCTTTCGAACAAACTCCGCAATTCTGTCAGACACTGGCCCTAGCGGGCACCATCTATTACCTTAGACTTAGTACCTGTAACGAAGTTTATGGTGAATACATTTTCATAGGACTTTTTTTGTTGAGTTTCTAGAGAAGAATTTAAAAAATCGATACTGACGAATTTTGAATATTATAAAACTTTCTTCATGGTAGCATTTAATTTGACGGTGACGTAAAGGCATTCTGGCCCATTTACAATCAATTACAGGAATATCCTATGTATGCATCGTAATTAAGAAATAGGAGCATGTTTTTTTCTACACAAGATATATGTTTTTGGTACTGGTGACAGACAACACTTCCAGTGCGAAACCTACTCAACCTTAGCCGTTTTAAGCGAATCCCTTGTTTTGTTTTGTCATGTGTTTGCTCTTGACTGTAGTCTAGGTCACAGGTGACAGAGACAAAGTCGACGATGGAGTGAGTTTACCCAGAAGAAGCTTGTTCATTTTAACTTTGAAGAGATTAGACTTGAATTTGAAATACAGACGCAGGTAGAGAGTTTTACTCCTTTGCAGTACCTATAGTGTGTTTTTTAATCTCACAGACTAAATTGACAGTTTCGTACGTCAAATATAAAAATAATGTGCTTTCGGCTCATAGACATAAAGCACACTATTTTCAAGTTTGACGTAAGAAGCCGTCAAATCAGTCTCTGAGATTAAAAAACACACTATACGCATTATTAAAGACGTTTAGAAACGCTTAGTGCGAATTGGTGGAATAGCAACAAGGCAAGGGTAGGGATGGTAATTTTCAGTGCGTCTAGAAATACTCACAGGATTCTGTCGCTGTAAAAACGTGAGACTACCCACAACAATATGCGGAGGGTAATGAGGTACTCCTCTGTCTGACCAAAAAGATTTCACTCTTCTCCATTTAGTAAAGAACCATAGTGTCAAAAATAATAAAATTGAACTTGATAGTAATATAAATATCATAATTTATAATCAGAAGATGTTTACACGAAAATGACTCGAGTTAAACTGTAGCACAATCGATATTTTATTTTTTAAATCTATAAGGTAAGAGTATTTTGTCACAGTCAGTAAAATGGAAATAGACAAAACCAATATTGTCTACGAAGTTATTAAAAAGTCACTTTATTATAGGCGGAACGAAAAGGAGTGTCAGACTCTTACTGACTAAAAATCATCCGTATTCATCCTAATGTCCTTGGCCATCTAGGGCCGCGGTGACTCATTTGAACTAGTTCTGCAACCCTAGCAGGCACTGGCCCAAATAGGTACCTAATCAAACTTCTACATTTTTTGTAATGATGCTTGTGAGTTTATATTATGTTTTTATAAGCACCCATGAGCAAGCTGGTGGGTCCACACGATACAGACTTTTGTCTGTACAGATATCTGCACAGACTATAAAGTCTGAGTAAAAATTTTTACTCAGAGGTCTTTACCAAAATTCGATACCAGAAGTATCAATTAATGTAAGGGACAAAACACGGTTTTTCAGGAGAGCCAAAAAACGATTTTATTTTTTTTAATCTGGGTATAACTTTTTACTGTCTGCTCCAATTTTAATTGTGTCTAGAGCAAAGTTTCTTAGAATTTCCTCTTCTTTCATGCTCTAAACGAAAGATTTAGGAATACTCAGCGGATTAAAATATAGCATGTCCCTTACATTAAAAAAATATGTTTAGTTGTGCCTTACGTTACTAATATTTTATGTGTAAACCGTCGAGCATAGTGTAAGCAGCAAGAGAAATAGAAAATTATATATAATCCTATTGTAAAGGAGTTTTACAGTGTTGCAATTTGATGTAACTATAGATTATCTACTAAAATTATGGTATTTTAACACCATGGAAATAGGTTCTTAGCATGATTAATGTTAGTTTCAGCTTCTCTATCACAGATTGAAATGAAATTTAGAAACAATTCTTAAAAAACTCTAATCATGAATTAAAGTAAGGGATATGCTATTTAAATCGACTGATTTGAGGTTTAAAATGAGGTTGTAAATTATTTAACACTATGACTTACTTTATTTTTCAGAGAAAAAAAAATGTAAACGTCCGTTACATCATTTTTTTTTTCATAAATCGTTTTACGCAGGCCAATTTTTTTTAACGTAAGGGATTTTTTTTTAACAATTTTTTTTTTTTAATAATACCAATCGATAGAGCAGAAAATTCTGAATCCAATGATGTATATAACTCATTTTCGCCAAAATGTCCCTTACGTTAATTGATACTTCTGGTATCGTAAATGTCTGTGCAGACTTTTCATCAGTTCAGACTTCGATTTTAATGAATAAATTAAGTAATTCAATAATCATTAGTTTTGCTCCGACAATCGTACAGACATGTACGCAGACTTCCGACTTTTCTGATACACCGACATTTGTCTGTACTGATTTGTTGTACGTTTGTGTTAAGTCTGTGTCGTGTGGACCCACCAAGTGATCAATGCTCGTGCCTTCTCTTTATGAGAAGAGGCCTTTGCCCTGCAGTGGGACAACAATAGGCTGACATATAAGCCTATTGTTGCCACACTAGAGTTTATTCTTGTATCATGGATAAATACCCATGATACAGGAATAAACTCTAGTGTGGGGCAATTAAAAAAAAACATCTTTCTGTTTACAACACATATAGGTAAACTCACATATGTACAAACAGACAGACCCGTAGCTAATTAAGACATAAAGCGAGATATTTCCAAAAAAAACGGACTATCGCTAACTTTGACCTTAAATATCTAAAGTCGTTCTCACATAATCTTATGACTATAATTATTAAGACAACATTTTGAATGCTAAGATAAAAGTTTATAAGTACTAATATTTAGGTAGTTCCGTTTTATTCCAAGGTGACACCCGTAAAAAAACTGGACTAACAGTGCAAAGTCGGCCAATAGTTGGATAAGCAATCAATATAGACAAATACGAAGTACGACTGCTACGCTAGAGGTCCTGGTTTCGATTCCCAGGTCGAGCAAAAAGTGTTATTGGGTTTTTCTATGAAATTCTCAGTAGCAACTCGGAGTTTGGTTAATGGCAATATACCGGCGAACTGTGGGTGTACATTGGTACACCTCTGCCTAACCCTTCGGGGAATACACGCGTGATGGTATATTTATATACACAAGAAATAACACAAAAAACACTGCCTTATCTGCCAAAAACCAAACCCAGGACGATACGCTTAGCTGCCACGATCAGGAATAGTTGCGGTCACGAGACCAACAGGGCAGTTTAATATTACATTAACATACCATCACGCATGTATTCTCCGAAGGGTTACCCACAGTATAATGAACACCCACACCAGTAGAATGTACACCCACAGTTCACCAGTATGTTTAGGTCCAATGTAATAGGGGGCAAGCCTACTGACATTATCCGGGCACAAATCCTAACTCCGAGCTGCTACTGAGAATTCCATAGAAAAACTCCATAACATTTTGCTCGACCTGGGAATCAAACCCAAGACCTGTAGCGTAGCAGTCGCGCTTAGGACCGCTCGGCTACCGAGGCCAGTCAGTTAAATATTAAAATAGCTATTATTCGACCGCCACAAAATCGGAAACAATGTGGCAACGGGTCAATAGGATATCTAATGTCCGATATCAAACCAGTTTTGCGTATCATTATTTCCTAACCCTTCATTCATTATAGCACAGATCTATAGTAGTTGTAGAGCTCTTTGTGAAGGAGCTCGTCCGGGGAAATACTACGTACCACCATACCTATTAATGCCGCAAAGTAGCGTTGCTGTGTTCCGGTTGAAGAGTACGCGGGTGGCGGTGTAATTACAGGCACATGAGATTTCAACTTTGTCTCAGGGTGGCAACGCATTTCCAAGGCCTTTGGTATTGCAAATGTTTAGAGGCAGAGGTGACCATTTGTATCAAGCGGGCAGCCGGCTAGATTCACAATTTTTTTAAAAGAACTGCTGTGTATTTGCCGGCAAATAACTTGAGCATACGCAAAAAATTGAGAGGATTGTACGACACAAGGGGGATAGTTTTCATACGAATCAGAGAGAAGGCCTGTGGAGAAGGCGCCATGATCGTTAAATATCTCGTTATCTCATTTTATCGTCATAATCAGCAGTGTGATTTTCTAAGCCTCACTTCGTAATTCGAAAGCTGAATTCGAAGTGAGATTACAAAATGGTATTCTGTTAAACACGATCACGCCGGTGACGTCACCACGGCGAACGAATAATAAACCAATGACAAGTTAATTCGTTATCGTAGTGAGCGCGATCACTTTAGTGAGACTCGTTTTCGAGTTTGCATTTTAGAGAAAGAGAATCGCACTACAGTTATAATGATTGCAACCACGAGACCAACAGGGAGTTTCATAGCCAACAATACACTGAAAAATAATTGAATAGAAAATTTTATCTTATAGCTAGACCAACCAACTCTCTCATTTATTTAAAACGCACACTTAGGTACGAGTAGCACATTAGATAACTTCCCTAATAGCACTCGTACGTGTAATCTGAGCAGACACACCGGACGTTATTAGTGCAACTATCCAGGTAGAGTGTAGGAACCTTCAGCTGGTTAATTTGTTGTAGTAATTTACAAAATGTGGTAAAGAAATAGAATAAACCATGGGCGTGACCAAGTTTGAGTTGGTTCAAGATAATAAAGCAACCAAAATGTGCAAAAAATGATAATTACGTAAAGAAAATAGTAATATTTTCGATATTTCGGCGGCGGGGTGGGAAGTTGGCTACGCCCGTGGAAAAGCATTTAGCTTTGGTATAATGTTCTGCTGCCGGATTTATGGGGCATATGTGAGTGGCAACGCCGGGAGGGGACGGCCTAGAAAGACTTACCCTGACCTTATTGGTGAGATTCTTCGAAAGGTAGGCAGGCATTAAGTCCGCCTTTGTACTTTTGTTGCATAAAGTTTAAATAAATAAATAAAGGTCAGGTGCGCAGTAGGTACCTACTCGTAACCACCGTGCTTGTATGACCAGATGTATGAACGTGGACGAGGCGAAAGTAGTAGGTATGTAAGGATCGTAGCAGGTGAGGTTCTGTGGTTTCTGCCTACCCCCAAATAGGCTTGGGTTTATGTATGTATGTACTGCTGCGGCAAGAGCTTGAACTGGTTCTGGACCAGTCCGGGTGCCGAACTGCAAATTAATGTAGGTATGGTTGTCTTTATTCATTCATGATTCATGTCTCATGAAAGTATAAGCAATAATTATCTACAAGTCCCTCTCCATAAATACTTAATTCCCATGAATAAAACCCGTTTCTTCCACCCTTCCTCCCTCATAACGTAGGCACCTAGTATTAAAACGTAAACCTAGTTATTAGGCAGCAACTAGCACACTCCACGATTAATTTCTATCGATAAGATAATAGGGTTATACCAGTAATTCAGTGCACAGCAAACCTAATTACCTCAGGTATTTGCCGTCAATTATAATAGGCGGTGTCGATGCATTATGCACAAATCAATTTAACGCTCATTGACTACGGTATTCGTGATGAATAACTTAGGATGTTGTTGATCCCTTAGTCATACAAAATTGGTAAATAGGTAGGTACTTAACATATTAGTCGCGAAACTTGTTTTTTTTACCGATCGGAAATCATCAAATAACTTCTCCCGCCCTAGTGTCAGACTTTCACTGACTAAAACCCATCCATGTTCCTTCTTGTGCCCTTTGCGTTCCGGGGGCGCGGTGGTATCTTTTTCGAACAACCCTCAGCCCCGGCAGGCATCGGCCCTGAGTGGTTCCTCCGAATGTTTGCTGACATCTCCGAGGTGCGCGTGGAACACGAACGCGCCGCCGATACGGTTAACGTACGTACGGTGAGCTACCCATTGCTCACTATCCACAGACCCGCGTCTATGGTGGCCGGGAGTCGTCTCGCGGCTCCCGACGCCCGGAGCGTCTGCCGCGGCGGCTAGGACGACAGGTAGCGAAACGTGTGTGGTTAAAACCATCATTTTCATCATCATATCAGCTGCAGGACGTCCACTGCTGGACATAGGCCTAAAACGACAGGTTGGAAGCGATCTGCATCCAGCGTCTTCCTGCGGTCGTTCATCCACTTTGTGGGTGGACGTCTTACGCTGGGCTTGCCGGTGCGTGGTCTCGATTCAAGAACTGGTTGAACATTGATGCTGAATTGTAAACCGAATAGCGGAAGGCACTACTACTAATTAAAAACTTTCAATATCTAGTTACAATCTCATTTCAGCGAAAATTCATGAAGGTAAATTTGAGGTATTTTTGACAGATCTCGAATCGGAATTAAACTATTGTCGTTCCTAAACTTAGTAGGACTTTCCCCAAAATCTGCAATCGTTAGGTAATTTTTATCTGAAAACTAAATTTGAAAGTTTAATAGCTTTATTCTTCAGCAAAAAGTTACCTATCTATCGGATGGTTGAAAAATTAATTAGCGTAGGTACACTAAAACTTGTACTGCGAATTTAACTGAAAACGCGTCTCTCGCGCAGTCCCGCCCGTGGCAATTAGCCCTGCGGCGTTATTCTGTAAAACCCTCATTCCGTGAAGTGAGCGTGTGGCGACCTGTCAATCCCTAGCATCGTATAGTGACAGCCCAGTTTTAGCTCACTTCGCCTTAATTCACTGAGCCAGATTTCTTACAGAACAAGCCGGCTGCTCATACAATTTTTCAATAGAGATGAAATGTGTATCTTTTCATGTAGTAAATAAAGTTATATTTTGAGTTGCTCTATAAAAATGTGCGCGCAGCGTCGCGTCGCGTAGTGTCTCGGTGTGAACTGACCCTTAAAATAAATATAATTATAATTTTGTGTTAATAACAGTTTATCCGGTAATTCACATAACATACTATCACGCCTGTATCCCCACAAAGGGTTAGACAGAGGTGTACCAATGTAGGTACACCCACAGTTCGCTGGTACGTTTAGGTCCCATGTAACAGGGGGCGACCCTATTGCCATTAACCGGGCACAAATCCTAACTCCGAGCTGCTACTGAGAATTTCATAAAAAAAAACCCAATAAAACTTTTGCTGGACCTGGGAATCGAACCCAAGACCTCTAGCGTAGCAGTCCCGCTTAGGACCACTAGGTTAAGAAGACAATTCTGGCAATTCACTCTTGACATAGTTTAAGCTAAAAATGAATGAAAAAAGTTGGTTGTATGAAATGAAACTAGTTTACATTTTTAATGTATTTATTTACCCTTTTTTTATAGATGGGTAATCATCAAATAACTTCCCCCGCCCTGGGCGGGACGGTTGGGAGTGTCAGACTTATATTTATGGTTAAGTAGGTACTAACTTAGTACTAAAATTTTACCATAACTTAAATCTAAGTATGTTAATGAAATGTATAGTAGCACTTAAATGTATTCTATATTATTTTAATTGAACTTTGGCTAATATTATGACTGACTACACTAAGCTTAAAAAAATAATAGGCGGTATGAAATAATTTAGGCAATAAAAAGGTTCCAAATGACTAGCTGCAACATACTGCCATTTCAGTTAATAAAAGCATACCTATTGTATAATATAACGCCTATAACCCTTAAAGGATCAAGCAGAGGTATACTACGCCCACATTTTACCAGTTATGTATGTTGAAATGGAGGGCAAGACTATTTGCCATCGCTCGGTCACAAATACAGATTATGGGCTACACTATGAAGAAAACCCCAATAACATATTGCCTGACCTGGGCATCAAACCCAGTACTTTACGCTCAGCAGTCGTGTTTTCTACCAGACCAACGAGGCAGTCATAGATTCTTAAAACAAAATTAGTTCTAAGCTTCATCAAAACCTGATTAGTAGGTTAATCTTAAACTCTAAAGCGTGGGTTATGTGTCAGCATTAAGTTGCCACTTAAAATATTGTTTAAAACCTTATAATTAATTTATAGAACTAATTAAAACATTACTTGAGATTATTAATCAAGAATATTCAAGATTAACTTATAACTAAGTAAACAATTTCCATTGTATTAAGATTAATTGGTACTGTTTAGTCAAGATGGCTACATCCCAAATAAACAATTAAAATTAATTGGTTAGTAACAATATGAATGAGGGAATGTCATTTTTGATTAATATAAGTTCATTGGTATTTTAAAATGAAAAATGTGTTAGTTAGATAACATAATATGTATCACATTTTTGCAGACTAAAAAAAAGAAGACTAAAGACTAATTCATAATAGTATTGTTTAATTTTAAATATTTTTCTTATTAATATTTGAATACTGAAGTGTACCTAATATTATTTTATTTATATAAATTAAGCTTAGGGTTGTAGGCCGGACCTTTAGAAGGCGTACGAAGAGCCGAAGCCAACTCACAGAGGTCCCTATGGTTCAATGTATTAGTTACCTGACACTAATGAATGAATAGGGCCAATTTTTGTATGATAAAATGGCAGGTGGTGACAAATGCACACTTAATAAAAGAACCCCTGAAAACTGTCGCTAGCACGTAGCGACAAGGTGAGATGTTCGATGAATGAAGAAGGATTCCATAGTTACCAGCGCCTTACTGGAATACTTCCTTCCTCCTGATCTTGGGAGTCCTCACCCAACCCGGCCAATGAAGGCAAGGGAGAGGTAGGAGCTCTGTTATTACTATAAGTAAGTTCAAACAACTACATAATGTGAATGATTTGTCACTTTAACTTAATACATCTTAAACTTAAAATAAATATTAAATTAAAATAAATTAAGTATTAAATAAATTAAAAACTAAAATAGAATATCATAAAATTGTTAATTGATACAATTAAGAAAAGACAGCTCATTTACATATCTCCAGTTTACTGATTAGTTTGTTAGTAGAGAAGCTGTTCATATGTTGCGAGTCTAGTCAGTTTTATAAAAAATTGAGACTGTAGCGACTGGTGACATATAAATGCAAGTTTTAGTGAGTTAGTAAGCAGACAATGGAAAATTAAATTAGAATACTTACAATACACAGATTTCATTAAGTCTATTATACTCACACGATGTACTTATTAATAAATTCCCGTAAATTTTGCACATTTTTATTACATTCGCAACCAACACTGGTCAATCTATAATTAAAAAAATGGAAAAATAACGAACGAAACTTAAAATGATGAGATAAATTACGTAGCATTGTATCTGAAACCATTAAAATGCTTATTAAATGACACTACTTTTGATTATTTTACAGTGTACCAAAAAGCAATGTTAGATGCCTACTAAAATAAAAGGTGAGAACTAACTATTTTTTATTACAAATGTTAGCTAAGTTGAAATCTTAGAGCAGGGGCGGATCTCTATATAGGCTTTTTGGGCTGCATCCCAGGGCCCCATGAATATAAGGGGCCCCCAAGCCTCAATGAAAACGAAACAAAAATTTAAAAAAATACATTGGTTATGATTGTCCCAATTTGTTTCCTACAGAAACCGTGTGCATTACCATAGCAAACAGTTATTTTTTAATTACCATTAGTTTGGTTAATTAGGTAGGGCCCCTAAGTACTGTTAGCCCAGGGCCCCACAAATTTACGGTCCGCCCCTGTCTTAAAGAAGTATCTAAGTTGAAATGTTAGCTAAGTTGATAAAATTTACAATGAATTATGTTACTCAGAAAGCATGCAAATCCTATTAGGTAAGATATGTAATACAAATACTTTTCACTGAAAATGGCTGAAATAAAACTTATTCTTTTTTTACGGATTTCAGAATGAAAATTTTCAAATATAGGGTGTAATAAGACACATCACATAGCCTTCAATAACACATATTGCCCATCAAATAAAAATTGCTGGAAAATGTGTTTTTTTTTCATTCAAAAATCATACATTTTGTAAGTTTGTAATTTTGTGTGTGTGTGTTCGTAAAACAGTGTGTTTTCAGGTGTATATTATAAGAACCCAGGTGTACTGGGTTTACAAGATAAACACCACTAAAAAGTCATAAGAAAGCAAAATATGCTACTTCGTTTAGAATTATTCGTTCAGACATTTTTTTTTCAGTTATTTTGATTTAAAAACCTAGCTACTGAACCGATTTATATGGCACCAATAAGAAAGTTTATTAAAAAAAGAATTTTCCAAATTCGTCCTGAGGTAACTCATAGAAAAAAAAATACAACCGAATTAAAAACCACTATCTTTTTTTAAGCCGGTTGGAAATTGTTATAATTGTGATTTTGTGTGTTGTGCTATGTCTTATGTGTGCACCAAATTAATGGTTTATTTATCTATTTTAAACTTAGAATTTATTTCTTTGAAAACCTTTAAAAATAGAACTTTGGCCTTCAATATCTCCGTAACCAGAGAGCTTCAAGGAGGCTTCGTTTAATGTATTTTTACACCCGTTTTATACACTGTATAATTCCGAAAGCTGTCAAAAAAAATCTGCTTCGTGGGCAAAATAAAATGAATACTTACCCAGATTCATATGTAAACAACTTCAATTATGTATCCATCCACATTCTTTCCGTTGAAGTGTTCTGATAACTTTATTAAGGAAATTATAGACTACATACCACCACACCTTCATTCCCCGAAGGGTTAGGCAGAGGCGTACCGATGTACACCCACAGTTCGCCGGTGTTTATAAGTCCCATGTTATAACATGGGCGCGAGCCTATTGTCATTAACCGGGCACAAATCCTACCTCCGAGCTACTACTGAGAATTTCATAGAAAAAATCAATAACACTTTGTCCGACCTGGAAATCGAACCCGAGACCTCTAGCGAAGCAGTCGCGCTGATGTTCGCGTGTTGTGATGGTATGGACTATGGTTACACGATACATAAAATAATACCATCCTATTACAATCCCACTGCAGGGCAAAGGCCTCTTCTCATACAGAGAAGGCACGAGCCTTGATCACCACGCTTTGCTCAAGGCGGATTGGTGATTTCTGACTTATATTCATATTAAGTCCAGGTTTCCCCACAATATTTTCTTTCACCGATGTCAGAGATGAATAAGTCACATTAGTACTTACCAGGTATACTCGTAGAACCCGCAATGCACCAATAATAAATCTTATTACCGCTTAATAAAATTCAAATTTCAACACTTCTTCCTATAACTACACTAATTAACAAAGGATACTAAAACATATATCCGCATGCTGCGGATGCCCAAACGTTGCCACAGCACATCCAGGAGTCGTCAACTGTACTGACATCACTTGCCCGCATTTGGCTAACAGATCGCAGAGCAAAGGAAAGGTCGTGGTTGGCGGCAGCTGGAAAAATCATCAAAGTCACTGTAATTTTCGCTTCTAGAAACTTGACTTCTTCAGCTCTGGGCGGAGTGGAAGGGAGTGTTGGACTTTTACTGACTAAAATCCATCCGTGTTTCTCCTAATGCCCTTCAAATTCAATTTTAATTAAAATTCAATGATCTAATAATATGTGGAAGAGTTGTTCCAGAATTATATTACACTTTCACACATTGCGATTTGCCATCCAAATACATAAATAGAAAAAAACACACAAAAAGTCATAAAATCGAAAATATTTTTTATACTTACATTCGAAAACTTAACAGTTACAAGTTGTGCAAGATTAGGGCGGGAGCCACTGAAATTCGGCGGAATTTGAGGCCTCGTACCCGGTGGGGGGAAAGGCGGCCGAGGTTGGGGGAAGGGAGTACGCTGCATAGAGGGGGCCATGAAGGGCACACGTGGACGAAAGGGGCGAGGATCTTGTTGGCGAAGATTGTTATCAGGCCTGAAGGAAGGGTTACGGGACAAAGGCATAGGAATTGCAGGATTCATCAGCAAACTGGGAGGGTTAAAACCGCCGCCTGGACTACCCAGCCTGATAAGAGGGTTGGGTGTGGGTGCACGTAACACGGGAGCAGGCAGCAGTGGTGATTTACTCTGTTGTGTTTCAACCCCTGTCTTATTTGGATCTTTAGTTCCTGCACTATTTCTCCTTCTTCTGCAACGTTTGGCCTTTGTCACAACCGCTGTTTCTGGCATACTTTTGTCACTCTCTTCTCGTTCGGGGCATCCCAGATCTTCAATTTGATTAACTTTCACGGTTGGATTAAGGACATTGCAACCTGGACGAGAGCTGACAAATTCTTTGATTTTTCCTTCGATTTCTTTTGTATTTACTTCAGTATTTACAACGTTTTGTTCATTTGTGAAATCTATTTCGGAAAATATTAAGGGATTTATGGAAGATGGTTGTTTTTTGGCATATCTGTGGTATTGTTGAACTATGTTGCGTATAGGTCTGGCTCTTATGCCTAAACCTTGGCCTATATTGAGTAGACCTTTGGGCAATACCACGCTATCAGCAGGATTCCTATCTAAAGCAATTTTAAGGGGAGTCCCGTAGAACAATTGTCCGTTCAACATAGAAATTGCCTGAAAGGAAAATATTAGTTAAAGCACTTTACGAAGTAAAATGGCTTTAATGAAAATCCATTGAAATTAAAATTAATTGAAATAACTGTTCATTGAAACTTTAAATTAGTCTTGATTAAAAGCACCTAAGCTAAGCTTACTATAAATTAAATACCTTTTCATTGCTTGTAACAACTTCCAATAAGTTAAAGGTAATTAAGTACATGAGATAGAAAAGACCCAATCACACTATTTCCGACCTGGAAATTGAATCCAGGGCCCTACGCTCAGCTTCTGTGCGTGTATCCACAAGATCAACGAGGTAATCTATTGTATCGTCTAATGAAGTTAGTTTATCAAGCATGGCAACATGTTTATGGCAACTTCAGCAAATTTTGCTGTTGGCAAAACAAGGTGTAACTGAGAATGGTTAAAATAAAGTATTAAGTTCATACCTGAACAGCTTCTAAGGGATGGCTGTACATGACTTTGGCATATTTTGGGACGGCAAAAACCACATAACACATTAGAACATTACCAGCTAATTCCATCACTTCTCTTAACTCAGTCTTGTCGCATCTGAACTGTTGACAAAGTTTTACAAGTATTACTTACAACCTTATTCCGTTGACTACGGGAAAACACACCTATTGTGTTCTACTGAAAAAACGCGAGTGCACACCGTATGTGTTTTCTGCCAAAATAGCAACTGCGTAGCCAGTCGTACATAGGGCTTAGCGAAACCAACATTCGCCTGCCGTCAATGTATTATACAAAATTAAAGGCATTTTTTTTCGATTACAATAAAAATAAAATTATCATTAAATATTTTGCATTAGCACAGACAGAACACTAAAAAGCAAGGCTGACTGAATAGCATTAATTTTTTTTTCCAGTGTCTAATAAACTAGAGGTAATTTGAAAATCACAAACAAACGAAGCAATCAATATTGCAATTGGGTAGTTGACACCACTAATCAATAATTTCAAGTCACAACGTCTCTCTAAAAAGCACTTTATATAGTTAGTCAATTGAGTAGGCCAATCTTCTTCTTCTTCTTCGCGTTTTGACAGTTCATAAAAAGTATGTCAATTGATGGTGGTGTCAACTACCCAATTATAAACATATAATTTTTGTTTTTCACTTATTAAAAGGGTTTGCATAGCATTTCAAAGATCACTTACATTTGTCACATGCACCACTTTATTTATAGGTGGATTAATATTCAAAGCTCTCAAAAACTCTGGCCTCAGCCCATACAGGCCCTCAGGGTCGGTGTCCCAACAATCTAGATCAGGTCTCCAGCGTCTGGCAGACATAATTAAAAAAAAACTACACTTACAAATCATTTCACTTATAAGTTTTCCCACACTGTATAATCATCAACTACATAATTAAAAAGAAAAACATAACAAAATCAAGACATACATATTTTAAGTGAAAGATTTATGTGATACAACAAGAGGTAAAAGCACATTAAACAATAATAGGTAATATTTAGGGGCGAAAATCTGCGATTGAGCTGAATGTAAGTACCTATTTATAAGTTTAACATGTAAATGAGTGTCCGTGTATCCATGTAAAGGAATTAATGAAACTGTCCTTTACAATTGTAAAATTGTTTGAAATTATGACCAAGCAGTGAGATTGGTCACTGGTGATTTCACTCAAGTTTTCTCTATTTGAGAAGATATGTTTGCCTTTTAGGTAAAGCATCTATCACAGATATTTATTACTCCACCCATAAAAACTAAATAAGATTAATCTTCTTCTTCTAACTGTCGTGATGGCCCAGTGGTTAAGGCGCCCGCCTCCCATGCACGAGGTTGTGGGTTCGCAACCGGGCACGGGCAAGTACCAATGTGACTTTTCCTAATTCATATGTACTTTCTAAGTTTATCTTGGACATCACTGACATCAGTAACCATGTCAGAGGCCCTTGAGGCGGTTTAGAAACTCTGACACTAGGGTGTGTGGGGTCGTTAGACCTTACTGCCCACACGATAAGAAGAATAAGATTAATAAAAATTATGAATAGCAGCACCAATAATAAATAATAATGACTAGCCTCCTCTTCCTTGAACTTTAAATGAATACAACAACATTATCAAGCTGTAATCTGCTGCAAATTAGTGATTTAACAAACAAACTTCGCAACGGCTTAAGCAGTTTACTATAAATTAATAAATAACTTACGTAGCAGCTATAACTTCGTTTGAGATTGAGAATTGTTTGGTTTCATGAATTGTACTAGGAATAGTAACACCCTTTGGAAAGGATGTAAATGTATCTGTAAAAGTACAAAATGTAGCATTAAAATAAATTGGTAAAAATACCACACTAGTTTGCCAGTCAATATTTCTGTGTTTTGGCTCGAATTATACAATACTAACGACCTGCCCGCGACTTCGTTATGTATAGTTGCCGGCGTATTTACAGGCACAAGAGACATTTTAAGTTTGTCTCTGGGATGGCAATGCATTTGCAATGCTTCTGGTATTGCAGATGTCTATAGGTAGTGGTGGCCACTTTAAATCAGGTGGGGCGTCGGCTTGATTGCCAATCAATGACATAAAAAAGATGAGGAAATATAACCATTATTCTTTTTTTCTTCCTCTGCCTTACCTCCGTCACCACCATCCTCACGTGGAGTGTCCCCTAACTGTTACTATTCAGGCTGAACATTTCTAATAATAATTAACTCAAAAAGTTACATACCACTTATCTTCACATTAAGTTTCTTGTCTTGAACATGCTTGTTCTCTAATTTATTGAACACTTCTGTACATTTCTCGAGGCTTTGGAATGTGAGCCGTATGGCACTCGTTTTCGATCTTCTATGTTTCAATATCTCCATCTCTTCTACATGACCACACTGAAAGATTTCCATGAAGGTTTTAAAAATATGGCTTATCTTATTACTATTATTAATGCAGCATGAGCATGTTTGTAGCAGCTTGGAGTTAGGATTTGTGCATGGTTAAAAGCCTAAAGCTCACCCCCTATTACATGGGACCTAAACATACCGGCGAACTGTGGGTGTACATTGGTACACCAGTACCTAACCCTTCGGGGAATACGGGTTTGATGGTATGTATGTAAATACGTATATAAGAGTAATACATCTTTTTAGTGCTAACAAAACTTACTTCTTGGTCCAAATAATTCTTTATTTGCATATAACTCCAATCGGATGGCAAGTTGTGAATGGTCAAATAATACTCTTCTTGTTCGCTTACTTGGTCCGTGTCATCCTCACCTTCCTCTGTTATAAGGACTAATTCTTGTTCTCGCTGTTCAGTTGTAAGGATCATTTCTTGCTCTGTCTGTTCAGTTCTAACGACCTTTTCTTGATCTGCCTGTTCAGTTTTAAGGGCCATTTCTTGTACTGGTTGTTCCGTTAGGACTATTTCTAGTTCTGGCACTTCCATTAGGACCATTTCTTGATCTGCCTGTTCCGTTAGGACCATTTCTTGATCTTCCTGTTTAGTTTTAAGGGCCATTTCTTGTACTGGCTGTTCAGTTAGGACCATTTTTTGTTCTGGCTGTTCAGTTAGGATCATTTCTTGTTCTGGCTGTTCAGTTAGGACCATTTCTTGGACTGGCTGTTCCGTTATGACCATTTCTTGTACTGGCTGTTCCGTTTTGACCATTTCTTGTACTGGCTGTTCCGTTACAAACAGTTCTTGTTCTGGCTGTTCAGTTTTAAGGATAATTTCTTGTTCTGGCTGTTCTGTTATGACCATTTCTTGTTCTGGCTGTTCCGTTAAGACCATTATTTGTTCAGCACTGGAGACTTCAGGTATGTTGATGCGAGGTTTCTTACTAGCTCCATCAACAAGTGTTGGTTGTATTCTTTTCTGTCCATTTTTTTCATTTGGCTCTGTACTTTTGTCTATGTTTTCTGACTTTGGTGTGATAAGGAGAGGTACACAAGGTGAGCTCGTATCCGTTTCCTTTTCCACAGTTTTTCCCTCCAAATCAAGATGAGTGGTGGAAGTGGTAATAGAATCAGGTAATTTGATGTCAGTCATTTTTCGAAAATTGTATAATATTTTAGTAACAGATTTTATTTTACACAAACTTATGGCGAATTAACAAAATATTTATATTTAATGTCTCAATTTTTATTCAACAAATACACCAAAATCATTGGAGAGACGCAAATAAATATTTATGTTATTTATCTATAATGTTGATTGCTTCCATTAATATAGATGATATTTACGTTCGTATTGTATACAAATAATACAGAATAAAATTTAATTAATTACCAGATTTAACCGTGAAGTGCGCTTCTACTTGCAGAATTTCATAAAAAAAGTTCGGCGCTGACCATGACAATTGTCATTTGTCAATATTGACATTTTGCAAAGCTGTTCTTCAAATTGAGTGTTACCAAGCGTCGAAAATATAACAAGTGGCACGTATAGTTTTTGCGTCGTTTGTCTGAATCATGGAAAATATATGTACAAAAAATTACAAAAACCAATTAATCTTTACACCACTAATAACTCAATAAATAAATAAGAGAAACAAACAAATTGTTTAATCATAACATATATAACTTTGCAATAAATGTATACCACAGACAATAAAAATACTGAAACGCCCAGCCCAGCACAGCAAGTCTCAAGCAGACCAAGGTTCTGTCAAAAATAAAACAAAATTGCGAAAATCCGCCTTGAGGCGTCGAAAATTCTTTGAATAAAATTTGAAGTGACTTAAAATTTTCATACCACAAAAAAATCAAGGAAACAGGATAACATAGACTTGAGATGTCCAAAAGTCCAAAATTCCTATACGTAAAAGGGATGAACATTGTAAGTCGAAGATGGAAACTTACAGCTGATTTTAGAAGATGGATTCAATTGAATAGAAATGTTTGAATATAATATTTTTTCGTATTTCAGTATGACACTGATGATGATGATCAGTGGGATGATAAGAAACTGAATGATGCGTATGATAAGGCTGTGAGGATTGCTAATGTTGAGGTTGCAAAACGAGTGGCTATGTCAACAAATACTTCCAACCCAACCAATGAACGTACGTAACAAAAGCATTTTATTAATAAAAGGAGCCGATAGCAAACTCGAGGTCAATGACCTATTGAATGTTTCGGGAATTTGATGTACCGAAAAGCAAGCTTGGGGAAGCCTTGGTCCAACAGTGGACTGAATTTGTTTGTATCATGTATGACCATTTACTTGAATTAAACGAAGTTGTCGTTGTATTCAAATCATTTAGTTCAATAAGACCATTAAAATAAACTTGAATGTCATTTACAAGAAAACTATTATATTAATTAAATACAGGTACTAAAGCTACCCACATGCCAAGCACAAAATGATATGTAAACAAAAATAGGTGCTTTAAACCACCTGGATAACAAATTGATTTATTTCGTTATTCCTGTTTATGAGAAATAAAATAATTATTTTTATTTACCTACTAGAAACCCCTAGTTTCATCTGCATTATGTGCATCTGTATTGTAGCATAATGCTACATAGCATGTAACCTTCCTAGAAAAATGGACATGCACGGTATAATTATGTGCTAAATGCTAACGATTATTTTTCAAAACCATACTAGTGGTTCCTGAGATTAGATTCAAACAAACATACAAATTCTTCAGCTTTATAATATTAGGTTTAAACAACCCTGTTTCACTTCCACAGCTGTAAGTTACAAAAAAGATAAATTGCCATCAAAATCGTCTATGAAGAAAGATGAAACTTTAAAACCAACTAAAAATACAACGGCTGATGAGAGACCGAAGGAAGGAATGTGGAGACCTGGTATGCCGTGCCGGTTGATGTTCAAAGAAGACGGCTTGGAGTATGAAGCAGTTCTAGTGAAATTGGTCGAGAATGATGACTGTGTTGTGAGATATCTAGGTGAGATAACTCAAATTAATTTAATAATCAGCCATAAATGTGCTTCATAGTTGTGCAAGTCATTAACTAACTGCCATGTTCCGGAATGCAACTTAAAAATAAATTAATCATTCAGTTTAATTGACAATCATGTTATTGTCTTAGCTTACTGATTATGCCTGATATTGATTTTGGTGGTGTGACACCCCCATGCCTCGAAAAGCATGTAAAGCCATTGGCCCTGAGCCTGATCTCTCCCTGATTGTGTTGGATTGCTGTCCAATTGTACTATGAGAGTAAGGAAAGAGGAAGTGCACATGTCTGCCGCGCTAACAGCAAGAGCAGTAAGTCGGAAATTTCAAAGTTGAGAAAATGGCTGTTAAAGTTTTCGATTTAATTTTTACATTTTAGTACCTTAGTTTATTAGTATTAGTAGATCTGTTTTTTTAAATATGTAGCTTAAATGGGGCGCTTTCGTGATACGTACTTGATAGTTGCTATTTATTTATTATAACATAGTTAATTGATGAAAACTCCTATTATGCCTAATACGAGTTCAATCCATTAGTAATGATTGCTTAGAATAAGTGCAGCAAGTATCCTAGTTACTGCTATTATGCTAAGTATTCCATACATTAGATATCTATAGTTTCTATGAAATTATGAGTCACTTTAGTTTGTCAAAAAACTAAGATATAAGCTATATAGTCTTAATGATTATATATCATTTAAAAGCTCACAATGTGAGGACTCTCGACATACCTTGAAATCTTGTGAATTACGTACAGGATTTTTTTTACAGTGCTCTGAAAGTAAGCAATTGAAGTGTAACCGTTTAATTTCTGAAGTATGTATTTCTTTTGTTTTATGTATTTAACTCGTTTTATTTGATATCTTAATCTATTTATTTGTTGTTTTTATTTAATATGAAGTAGGTGATAAATAATAAATAAAATGTACCCGTCGAATGATAAAAATTATGAGTTTAATTTTTCAAAAGATCTTATCAAAAATCAGGCTTTATAATCTCAGCATAATTTAAACACTACTTATTCTTTAATTATAGTCAGTCTTACAAATAAAATCTTCAATTATAAATACTCCTATGGAATTTTATAGTAACAATTTACGAAAAATAAACATAGATATTTAGCTTTTAGCCTTATTTAAGACTAAAAAAGGTAGGATAAATTATTTATCCTAATAAACTACCTACTATCACACTAAATTAAGTGAACACAATTTGAGATCAATTAAATATTATTATAAAGTCACAAAAGAATTATACTTATTCTAAAAGAACTTTTAAAGTTGTACTTAAAGATTATAATTAGAAACGCTATCACAACACATTCTAGTCGATGTCAGTTACGCAATCCGATACCGGCAAGTTCAACCAAAACCCTCTTCTGTTAGCTGGCATTAAGGCCAACAGTTTCTTTATAATCTCTTCTTTGGTTGGCTTTGGTATTCCTCTGGGAGATACCTTTTTTGACATTCATGGTCACACTTTTATGGCAGCCGATAGCTTTCTGAACCACCAGGTCGAACAAGCTTTGCAAAAGAAACACAAAGTTTATGATTATGCAGATTTTTTTGATGCTAGTTTGTAAGCGCAGTTCCTCTACTTGCTGCTGATATTCTTAGTGAGGTAATGATAAATAATCCAAAAAAATACTTATCGTATCAGCTGTATGTGGTGCTGCCGCTTATGTCCTTAGGAATTAAAGTAGATCTGCTTGCAAAGTATGCTTAGGATAAAAGCCGTAAGTGGGATTACTGCTGTTATTATAAGTATCTAATACTTCAAAGCTTTTGGGGTAAGCTCATTTAAACAGCAGTATGTTGACCTACTGCTTTTATTATTAGCAAAGACGAATAATGATAACGGTGGTATACTTATTACCGTAGAGTAAGTATACTTCCTGCTTTTATGCTTAGAAAAAACAAATATTATATTAACTTACTGCTGTTACGCTTAATGGAATTTTAGGTTCCATTAGAGCTAGAAAAATGAGGGTTAGACCATTTTAAAGAGCATTTCGTGGAGATACAGGATCAACTACTAACTCCATTTGTAAAAAAAATGACTTACTGCTCTTATTGTTAGTGCGGCAGATGTGATTGCACACACACTCGTACACTGTAATATCTCCTGCATATTTGGCTAGTCTGCATTAAGATTAGCAGGCCTGTCCGGAATAAATACTTTGACTTTGTATTCTCCAGACCGATCATCTGGAGAATACAAAGTCAAAGTATTTATTTTAATTAGACCATCTTCTTCTTCTTATCGTGTGGGCAGTAAGGTCTAACGACCCCACACACCCTAGTGTCAGAGTTTCTAAACCACCTCAAGGGCCTCTGACATGGTTACTTTTTTTTTTTTTTTTTTACTTGCCCGTGCCCCGTTGCGAACCCACAACCTCGTGCATGGGAGGCGGGCGCCTTAACCACTGGGCCATCACAACACCATAAAAACCACCAAAACCAAGACCACTAAAAGGAAATTTTGAACATCAACTATATGAAAAAAAAAATGGAATCTAGTACATTTAGACCTACAGATAGTTGTTCTGGGCCTGGCTGTTTGTGCATGTTAGTTTAAATTATGTTTGTAAATGCACCCATGATACAGGAGAAATTCCTAGAGTAGGCTAACTCTTTTCTATATTGCAATTACATTCCATTTTAAGAATTGTCTTAAATAGTTGTTTTTATCCTTCCAGGCTATGAAAACCAGGAGCTGGTGCCAGTGGATTCTCTAATGCCTTCACACGGTAAGGAGGCAAGAGCTCGGCAGATCACGGAGGCAATGACTGAGCGGGTTGAAGACAACTATGAACCTGCATCTCCCAGCCTGGATAGAGCTGATCTTGGGTTCAGTGACCAGATTCCCAGCCCTGATAGTATGGGTATGTACCCTTTTTTTTATGTTGCCTTCTAGGAATTTGTTGAGTTTCTTCAGAAAAGTCGGGTGCGCTGTACTCGTAACCGGCGTGCTTGTATGACCAGTAGTACGATTCTCTAAAATGCAATCTCGAAAACGAGTCTCACTAAAGTGATCGAGTGAACTTGTCATTGGTTAATATTCGTTCGCCGTGGTGACGTCACCACGGCGAACGAATACTAAGCCAATGACAAGTTGGTTCGTTATCGAAGTGAGACTTGTTTTCGAGCTTGCATTTTAGAGAATCGCACAGCTGATGGATGAACGTGGATGAGGCGAAAGTAGTGAGTAAGGATCATAGCAGGTGGCGATCTGTGGTTTCTGCGTACCCCCATGGGAAAAAGGTTTGAGTTTAGGTATGTTCTAGGAATTTCTCCTGTGTTGTGGGTGTATGCCATCATGCCTGTATTCCTTGAAGAGTTAGGCAGAGGTATTCTAATGTACACCTACTGTTCACTAGTATGTTTAGGTCCCATGGAATAGGGCGAGCCTATTGCCATTAACTGGGCACAAATTCTAACTCCGAGCTGCTACTGAGAATTTTATAGAAAAACCCAATAACATTTTGATCAACCTGGGTTCGAAATGAATTTTCAAAATGATTTCAGCTTCATTAGAATCTATCTTAAGGGTGTAGCTTCGTCAAAATCTAGTACAACACAGTGTTCCACATATTATGTCAAAACGCTGCGATCGGCAACCGACAGTGTGCGGAGTATAGCGTTCAGTCGCTGCATCGAGCTTCCGAAAAGCGACTAAATAGCTGCGTTTGGCGTTTTTAAGTGTGCGGGGTCGAATGCTTGGTCGTTGCTTCTAGCATCTAAAAAACGGCTGATCGCCGATCGCCGCTACTAAAAGTATCGTGTGTGCTGTGTCCCTTATTGAATGCAAAGCAATTAAAAATAATTAAACTGCTATTTAAAAATTAATTGCGTTTTCAGGGCTATAATAAAGTGTTTTCAATGAAGTTGTGTCTGGGAATTATTGTTTAATAGTGTCTACTACCAAATACGACCGGCAGAATAAAATTGTTATTATTAGACCGTCGACACTGCTTTGTGATT
This sequence comes from Caradrina clavipalpis, assembly GCA_932526535.1. Taxonomy (NCBI): domain Eukaryota; kingdom Metazoa; phylum Arthropoda; class Insecta; order Lepidoptera; family Noctuidae; genus Caradrina; species Caradrina clavipalpis. Next base: position 3,158,960 of record OW052101.1, read on the forward strand.
TCAGATAGAGCATCGCCGAAAAAGAAAAAGCCTTCCAAGAAAAAGAAGAATCAAGCTAGGAACATGAATATCAATGGCTTTGAATTGCCGGAGCTACCGCCGATGCCAAATTTAACTATGTTAAACAATGTAAGTACTTTTCTACACGCTTACTTTTACATCTTTCTGGAACCGAAAGCCATAAGGTCTAACATAGTAAAAGAAACTATTGTCACTATTGTTTAAAAAAAAAAACAAAATTAAAATAACACCAAAATGTCATTTGTGAAATAGTGAGAACGTGAAGTAATGCTTTATTACAGTCAATTCATATTTGTATACTATCGAAACCTTATCGACTACACATGCGAACGGTAGCCTTTGAAAAATCCGATCATCGATTACACAGAAGCGCTACTAACATTTAACTCGAAATAAAAAAAAAGATAAATTTTGAAGGTCTTAGAGACGTCTTAAAAAAAAAACAACGCCAATAGTATAGATATTGCAATCCACGAAGACGCGCCCCACTACTATTCCTTCTAACCGTTTATAGTATATGTGTGCAAGCTCCCGTCAATGTTTGAGTGTTGTCGGTACACACTAATTACCTATGAGTGCACACGCACACTACAATGAATAGACTAATCAGGAGAGAGCGTCATGGTCAAAATGAAAGATGCTGGAAAATTGGTGGGGCGCGTCTTCGTGAATTGCACTATCTGTACCTATTACTCGACTGGAGTTCCTGTGTTTCGGCTCCAGAACAAAGTAAAAATAACCGTTTATAATAAATAATATACGTCGACTGCCTTAACTGCCTCGTTCAAGCAAGCACTGTTTACTTCTTTTCTTTTTTTTTTAAAGCGACGAAAAATGTAAATCCTACAATCATGTCATTTATGGAAATTAGTTTGCTGTCAATGTGCTTTCCACCCTGTATTTTTATTATAGTATGTAGATGCATTTTTAATACTTGTATTTCCTTGCCCCGTTGATCTCGTGGTGGCAAGCACGACTATTGACCGTGTGTCCTGGGTTCAATTCCCAGGTCGGCCAAAAAGTGCTATTGGGGATTTCCATTAGGAATTTCTCAGTAAGAGCCCGGAGTTTGGAAGTTGGTGGTGTGACACTCCGTGCTTCGGAAAGTTCGTAAACCCGTTGGTCCTGCGCCTGATCTCTCCCCGATTGGGTCGGATTGCCGTCCCATCGGACTATGAGAGTTAGGGAAGATTGAGTGCACCTGTGTTTGCGCACTCTTGTGCACTATAATATCTCCTGATATTGGCTAGTCTGCATTAAGATTACCCACCGTGGCCGGAATCGGTCGGGAGAATACATTACATGACGATTCACCATCATCACGCCTGTATTCCCCGAAGGGTTAGTCAGAGGTGTACCAATGTACTCCCACAGTTCGCTGGTATATTTAGGTCCCATGTAATAGGGGGCGAGTCTATTGCCATTAACTGGGCACAAATCCAAACACCAAGCTGCTACTGAGAATTTCATAGAAAAACTCAATAACACTTTTTGCTCGACCTGGGAATCAAACCCAGGACCTCAAGCGTAGCAGTCGTGCTAAGGACCACTTGGACAACGAGGCAGTTACCTACACATACACTTATTGGTACATTACATGACATTTCCTGTTAATGTTCCCAGCAGCTTGGCTCATCGGATATGCCAATGCCGCCACCACCGATGGCCTTCTCATCATCTTTGGACCGAATAGACTCTGAGGACCAAGCCATATCGTCCATGTTGCTCAGCTGGTACATGAGTGGGTACTACACAGGATTATACCAGGGAATGAAAAGGTAATTTATTACAATGTTCTTAAGACTTAGTTTGGAATAGGCTCATAGGATCAAACTATATTGGTAGTGTTACTCAAGTACGGTCAACAAAAGAGATAAGTAACCAGTGTCGTCAGGTATACTTGAAATTTCCTTCCAAACTGATGGATGTCTGCAAATTTATTTTTAATTTTTTATTCGAGATGTATAAACTCTTGACTCTTAGTCTTGGTCAGAGGTGACATTTAATTTTAATTAATGAACTGTTTGTTTTTTGATTACTTATTCATTAAAATTTTATTCGAAACCATTCTTCAGCGTTGTATTTTTTATTCTTGTGTACTACCTAATTAAAGATAAATAGTTAACAATTATGAATATTTCTTTTCAGGGCAAAGGAAGGACGCAGAAACTAGTCTAGCAATATTAGTTTGAGTTTTTATATTATAATGAGGTACGAAATAAAAAAAATAAAGTCCTTTTCATATTTTTTTATTTTTAGTCTCACATAAAATGAACTAGGTACAGCAAAAATAGAAAATGTTATCAGTTTAAAGAAAAAAAAATAATAAATAAATTTATGCCTCCTGATTTCTGTGTAAAAACACTATGTACAAATATACATTTTGACACTATTATTATGATGGGGTATTTTTTTTTATTTAACTTTTTACTTTAACTAAGTACTGATGATCAGATTGGTGGGTTTTTAAATAAGTAAGTATTAAAATCTCTTTAAAATCTTTTTTTTTTCTCTTTCAGACAATTTTAAATGCATTCAGTGCTAAACATGGGCTGAATTCTTATTTCAATTTATAATCTGTCAAAAATATGTAAAAAGAAAAATAAATTATAAAATAACAATTACAAAAATAGTTTTTTTAAACATTTTACTTGATAAATTATTTCAAAATGGTATACAGAAGTATATTCGGAATTTGTATAAATGGTGAAGTTTTTAATCTCAGTATTCATCTTACCACAACGAACTTACCGACGATAAAAATATCTTGACATTTGCAATTCGATCTTAGTCGCTAAAGTCACATCAGTCGCAAACCATTTTTGTTTTGCAAACCGATTTTAATCGATTAAAGAAATAACCGGACTGTCATAACCTATTTGTTGACTATTTAATTTCTTTAAGCAATAGAAGTAATTTATTTTGAACTCGATGTTTTATTTATCCCTCACACAAAAATAAATCGACTAATCACGATTCAAAATTGTGGCAAGACCATTTTGAAGTTCTTATAAAAACTAATTAAAATAAAAACATGGCAATTTTAAAACATAAACTAGAGAAACAATATTTACAGTTACCACAATATACAAAAAGAACAATATTATAGGCTTATTATGGCCTTGGAGTTAAAGATATCAGCCATGATGCTGAAAGTTTGTAATTCTTTCGTTTTGAGATTTTGAAATGTCAATTAAATGAAATTTAATAAAATATCTACTTAAGGCAATTTCAAATTCTTAAATCATTTACGTTGAAGCAAAGAAAGGTTTTTATATGTAAAGGCTTTCACAATTTTATATAGTTTTAGAAAATTAACAATTGTATGTATTTCGGGTCAATGGAGACTAAAAAAGTCAACTGCAATTCACGTTTATTTAGGCTATTAGAAATTAGACATCTGAATATCTCAAAACGAAAAATCAAAAATTATAAATTAATTCATAAAACTCACTCAACACACTTAATCCTCAGTTCTCAGTCATACACACAAACTCCCTCTTCTGGGACACCCATACGTCAAGACAGCACTCTCATACACATTATACCAAATTCGTATAAAGTCAACTTGCATAAAGTGACTCGAACATAATTGGCAAGTGGAATAAAGTCGACATTTTGCAGAAAATGATTGCATTTTATGTATAAAATTGTATACACACAATAGGTTAAGTTGTGTTTCTTATTGCGCTTACTAGGCAAGAAATAATTTTGATAATTTGTAGAATAATTAGTATTATTTTATTGGAATAAAATATTATAAAAAAAGATTATTTCCAGTTGAATGCCAATAAAAAAAATTCGTCTGAAAAAAAATGGCATAATAAACTATCTTAGTTACGAGGTACCTAGTTACACGCTTTCCAAATTTCGTATAACATCTAGAAAACTTACACAATGTCTCGGATAAAGTTATCTCGCCGAATAAAACGGAACTTCGCATAATGTCTTTTCTTAATATAAAAAGTTTCGTATAAAGTCAACTCTCGGACTAAAGTTCAAAAAAATCGTATATCGTGTAGAAAACTTACACAACGTCACGGTTAAAGGTGAATCTCCGAATAAAATGGAGAACTTCGCATAAAGTCCTTTCTTAATATAAAGTATAGAGTTTCGTATAAAGTCAACTCTTGGAATAAAGTGAAGTGTTTCGCATAAAGTGACACGTCGCGGCTCATACGAGCGTGCTGAGCTCGTGCGTGTCGTGGCTCAGGTCAATGGTAGCCGCTGGTACTCCTGGAGTAGCGGCCCCTTCGCCGGGAGGAGTGCTTGTTGGAGGCCTGGAAGTTTAAAGAGTTAAGGTAAATATTAGCAATTATTATTAATTGATTTTGATAAAGGAATAAAATGTATAGTCATTGGACTTTGGAGAATATATTTTTGGCCTGTTGGTCTAGTGGTTAGTGGCCCTGACTGCTAAGCCGGAGGTCGTGGGTTCGATTCCCACACAGGACAAACTTTGTGTGATGAGCATGATTGTTTGTTCTGTGTCTGGGTGTGATTTATCTATAATATGTATGTATTTATAATTTTATAAGTATGTATATCAGTTGTCTGGTTACCATAACACAAGCTCTGCTTAGCTTGGGATCAGATAGCCATGTGTGAGTTGTCCCAAGATATTTATTTATTTTTTTATAAACCCGCCAACATAGCGGTGTTGTCAACTAGACGCCGATAGTTAAAAAAAATACTCCATCGATTTTGATGCACTACTCAGTTTCTCGTAATCAAAAAATCAAATGCGTTAGTCTCGCAAAATCTCGAAAATGGCTCCACCGATTTCAATAATTGCTTTTTCATTTCATTCGTCTCAAAACTGATCTAGGTGGTTCCGTAGTTCACCGGATTAGGAAATCTAAGATAACACCATAAGAACTTACCTAATAATATAAGGACCTTGCTGCAACAACGTGATAGGATGCGTATACGCATTACCAGCAGTCATGCTATGGAAACTCATGTTCCCCATACCAGTATTATTCAAATGTCCATTGCCAATTATCACTCCATTCGATGCATTCAAATTATGCGAAGCTGCCGTAGTATTTACTTCTTGAGTTCGAAATGCCTTAACTAGATTCGTTTTCTCTTTCTGCCATACGAATACGTTGTGGACCATTGCGCAGCCACAGAAGATGATTCCGACGCCGATGAACACGGATGTCACTATCGCTGGCGTTGAATGGAATTGTATGAAGGTGTAGAGTATTATGCCTGGAAATGAGAAGGGTTTTATTAGTTATGGATTTGGGTAGGTAGCTTGATAGGCTTACTTCTCTGGGCGGTTAGTCCTAGTAAGTTATAGGATAGGACTAGAAAACTTCAAGATCTAAATTAGTGAACCTATTTTAATGAAAGGTATTAAGATTATATGCAAAATATTTTGGAAAAAGAGTTCCAGTTAAAGCTACTTTTCTTAAGAGAGTTAAAGTTACAGAAGCTTTAAACCGCTCTTCATGAATAACGGCTCGTGCGGAATCGCCTCGAAAAAATCCAACTGTTAGCTGCAAGCGCACCGCCCTCAAGTCGTCACCTTTTTGTCTCGTCATTTTAAAATATATTTTAACGCACTCGTTTTAAAGCTCCTACTTTAATAGCAAATTTATTGCTGCCCCGGAGCTGCTTTTTAATGAGCAATGACCATAAAGCTATATTAGTACCTACATCTCACGAATCGAGTCAATCGAAGACACGTAAGCCCTGCATGATTAGTTCTCATCAGTAAAAAACTTATTGCGAGCCCTAATCGCCTTTTTATAAAACCGTGGGAAGCAATAGTCGTTCTATCTAGAACAGGGAACCACATAGCAATTATAAAGTACGTAATCCCACGAACCTGTTAAAAATACCGGTATGGATATGAAGAAACCTCCGACGGCGCATACCCTAGTGATCGCTGACTTTTGCAGGTATTTGTTTGATCTGAAAGCAAAGAAAAAGGTGGTTTTATTATGGATGTAAACAATGAACATCTTGACAGTAAATAGAACGGCAAGTTCTCATATTTTTAAGAGCGTGCGATCCAAGTACGGATTTCACAAAACATTTAAACGTATGTGGAATATTTTTTTTAAATCTGTGGAGTAAAAATGACAATTGACGTTTCTTTACGTAAAACTGTCAAAAATCTGTCCTTTTCACGGTGACAGATTGACACCTGTCAAAATGGCTATTTTATAAACCTATTGAATTGACTGTCGCTGAGAGGAGATTGCGACTAGATTTTGATAGTTTTTAAGTACAGAAATAGGCCTTCTGAACTCTGAAGAATCTCCTACCACTAAAAAATAAATAAATACTTCGTTATAAAGTGACTATTAAGTCAGGTATTCAAGAGGTACTCAGGCTATACATATCCTAAGTACTTTTTATACGAGAACCCATCCAATGAATCTCAATTGCTTTACTTCTCAGGGTAGTATTTAAGACTGACTAATCGACCATAACACCGAATTCTACACAAAATAATCAAAGATTCGAACCTCAACAAACGAAGGGTTCCCACGACCCAATACATGACCAAAACATCAACAGATATACCAATAATATTTGAGATTTTGAGTCAGGTTTTATTCAACAACTTTTACATTCACAGTAAACACTGCGTGCCCCAAATTCCCTACCAAAATCGATCTCGTAATTCTCGTGTTTTACACAAAAAAATCTTAAACATTGGTAAGTAAGTAATCTGTTCCAAAATCCAGAAGCTGCAATTATTTAATGGAAACAAACGCTTAATCGATTTTGTATTAAGAACTCGATTTTAATCGAAACTCGTTTGAGCAGTCATGTAACGGACCACGGCACCTGTCGATCGAGGATAAGCTTGGAAAATTGAGAAGTCAGTTTATCATACGGTCATGTCAGTCGTGGAGTGACTTTTGAAATCGGTCGGTTTATATTGTTTGCTACATGTCAGTGACACTGGCGTATTCTGACGGGTAAAATGATTATTGATTACAGCATCGTTACTGTTATCGAAAGATCATAAACTTGTTTGAATTATTCGATTGTTTTGTTGCACTTGCTGCATTTGGATAAAAATAATGTAGCGAACGAGTTTTTAGGACGAGTTATCAAGAAAATGAGATTATCGAGATGTCGAAAATCCGAATCAGATGTGATTCGGATTATCTCTACATGGTATACCTAAAGCAAAGTCGCTTCCCGCCGTCTGCACTTCTGTACGCTTAGATCATTTAAACTTCGCAACGGACTTTAATGCAGTTTTCATCAATAGATAGAGTGATTCAAGAGGAAGGTTTATACATATAAAACATCACGCTTCGACCAACGGGGGCGGAGCAGTAACCAAAGACGTAACTGAACGCTAGTGGCACCGGGGCAGTATTTAGCTGGAATAAACATATTTTTTTTTTAGTTCAATCAGAAAAAAGGTACCGTCACATTTAACTCTCGTCTTTAATTAGTCGAATGAGCATTTGAGCAAAACCCAAATAATAATACCCTTTTGTTTTTTTTTAGAGATGGGAAATCATCCAATGACGCCCTTAGTGTCAGACTTTTACTGACTAAAAACCATCTGTGTTCCTTCGTGTGCCCTTTGCGTTCCGGGGGCGCGGTATCTGAAAATACACCTATAACCACTTCTATAAGTAGGTACTAATGTTGTTGTATTATTAAGGGGAAGGTTTGTTTCTTTGTTTGTACCAAATAAGCTCCGAAACTACTAAACCGATTTTTATAATTTTTTCACCAATGGAAAGCTGCATTATTCCTAAGTAACATAGGCTATATAACATCACGCTACGGACTACAGGAGTAGAGCAGCAACCAAAGACGTAACTTAACCACGTGGACGAAGTCCCGGGCAGAAGCTAGATTACCTAATATTGTTTTATTAACGACGAAGCACTAAAGCTAAGCAATTAATATTCTCCTAGCTTCGATGTTTATAGTCCCATCTTAAATGTTACCAATAAGATTTATGATTACTTCAATGTTTCATAACAAACTGCATTAAGGTGTTTGCGCAACCTATTTGGACATATTCCGTGATTTATTAAGTAAAAGTTAAGTGAAGGGTGGACTGAATTTGATCAGTGTTCATTCCCTGAATGGCTGCGTCTTATGGAGTTCTTACATATGGCACCTTCAATAGGCTTCTTATTATGTTTTTATGCAGTTACGGAAGAGACTTCGGCTGGCAGAGCCATTATACATAGGTAAGCTTAATTTGTTCGAAAGAGTTACCGCGACCCTAGAATGGATGGGATACTGGACACGGATGTTTAAGTCAGTAAGAGTCTGACGCTCCCTTCCGCTCCACCCAGAGTGAAAGAAGAAATTTGATAATTTCCCACCCTTCAAAAAAAAGACAAAATGATTAAGGCCCACTTTCACCAAAATCACTAAACATATTTAGTGCTAAATGTGTTTAAATAATCATTCTGTCTCTGACACCTTCCAAAAATGTGACAGGGATGCAATGATGTTCTAAATACGTCTGCGGTCTCCCCGAATTACACGGATTTTATGTGCGCCGGACTTTTTGCGCGTCGTGTGCGTTACTGCATATAATTGCATAGGTTCTACTTTCACAGACTAAAAAGTGCGTCACGGATAGTCTGTCGTCTGCGGTGCACCTAAATGTATTTAGTGATTTTGGTAAAAGTGGGCCTAAATATACGAAGGTACAATATGAAGTCTTTCAATTAAAAATCGTATATTAATAATCTCGGAACAGTCCGCATCTAAAGATTACCACAATACCTACTCCAAAATTTAAAAGGTTCGATTCGGTGTAAAAGACTCAAAGTCGATAAGTACTTTGAGTATTTTACACCGAATCGAACCCTTTAATTTTTTTTTTTTATTTAGGTGTGTCTGTGTGTGTAAACTTTGAGTCGATACTCAAAGTTTACACACACAGACTTACCTAACTACCAATTAGACTTGACGGCGAGTATCTACAAGTAATTCCGATGACAGATGGGATACAACGGTTTTCCATTGCAACGGTGCGTCTTGCTCCACTGATTCTAGGGTAGGTCGGGGAGATAGGGGACACGCAACCCACGTTATGTCGTCACTGTGGGTAACTGCTTGACAACCGCGGTTTTGTCGATACGTTGGAAGAGGAAGTGAGGGTAAAATGGACAAAGGGTTTGAATTTGTTTGTATGATGTATCAGTTTTTATTTGTAACGTAACAAAAATGTTCCGATGAATTCAATAGGTATACACTAATTTTGTAAATGCGAAAGTGAGTTTGTTTGTTACGCCTTCACGTCTAAACTACTGAATCGATTTTGATGAAATTTGGTACAGGCCAAGTTTAAACATCACAAAAAGACATAGGCTATTTTTTAATCCGCTACTTTGTCTGTAACCGTGATAATCAGCATTTAAACAAGCGAAGTCGCGGGAGAGACCTAGTTCAAAATTATACAGTCATGTTTTTCCGTGATTAGATGATTGTGTACCTTATCTAAGTACATAAAATTATGATTTGACAAGTACCTGCCTATTAAATTACCATGTAATCAGCTTTAGATAAGGTAATGAGTACTTACGTACTTACATGTCTATTTCGGGTATGCCCGACAAGTTTCGACCTCGAACGAAGATCGTTATCATGAGCTCGTCAGTATATGTATTGTTTATTATGTACCTTAAGTACATATTGGTAAATGCTATTTTTGTCTAATGACATTTTCTTGCAAAATCATCAGTTTTTGAAATTGCGACACATTTTTAACTGAATTCTTTCACAATATTTCATAATACCTCATAAACTGTCTCGGTAGCCTAGTGGTCCTAAGCGCGACTGCTACGCTAAAGGTCTTGGGTTCGATACGCAAATCGAGCAAAAATTGCTAATGGATTTTTCTATGAATTTTTCAGTAGCAGCTCTGAGTTAGGATTTGTGCCCAGTTAATGGCAATAGGCTCGCCGCCTATTACATGGGACCTATACATACCGGCGAACTGTGGCTGTACATTGGTACACCTCTGCCTAAGCCTTCGGGGAAAACAGGCGTGATGGTGCTATTTCATAATCATAACTTTTCAGTTACCTAACATGTCCAACATTATGAAGAACATTAAACAGATCCCTATGTAGGTAAAATGATTTAATGAACAGAAATATTTACATTACCTAGTTATGCCGCCATTGCAGTCATAAGCAGGGTTGCCACGTAATTTATAATATTGTATTGTACTTATTTTGGGTAAAAGTACTATAAACTTTCATCATCATCGTAATTATCAGCTCCAGGACGTCCACTGCTGGACATAGGCATCCCCCATAGATTTCCAAAAGGACCGGTTGAAAGCAGCCTGTCTTTTTACTATTATGAGGGCAATAACATACTTTATTTAACGTGTGTTTTGACTTTCGAAGGTTTTAGGTATATAGTAGGTATTGTTTCTTACTAAAAGAAATTATGTTAAATAGGTAAGCGATTTTTCGCATGTAACTGGACGGATCATCGCGATAAAAGATGTAATTAATAATACTTTATTTTAAATTGCAATAGGCTCGCCCCTTTTTTAGGAACCTAAAAAACATACCGACCAACTTTGGGTGTACATTGGTACACATCTGCTCAACCCTTCGGGTAATACAGGCGTGATGGTATGTTATTTTTATATCATATGCTTAATTTTACTACCTTAGTAATTAAACTTACTCGATTTGCTTAACAAAACAGGTGGTAACCCTAACCATAAGAATGCATCCGGGACTCTTACGAAATTGTGGTTAAAAATAACAAAAAGTTTACTAGAAAGGAGTTGTATTTATACAGAGTTTAACTGTGTGCAAGTCTCGTAAACACGATGGTAAAAATTTAAAATGTGCCAACCAGTAATACTTATTTTGTAATAGCTATATCGAGTCATTACCGCCGACTTAGCGTAAGCGACATTTTTACCTAAACTGCGTTTTTCATCGCAAACGACATTTTAAACTATAACGGACCATGCCTCGTCGACTTTTCCGCCAAAATAAATCAGTTATTTAAGTTATAGCAAATGCTAATTCACATTAATAGCGCAATTATTAGCAAAAGTATTTTAAAAAAAACCTTCTGTAAAATTTGGTTTTTATCGGTTCCGCTAAGTCGGCGGTAATGGCTCAATATAGGTACTCCGCGGTGTCACCGGCGTTAAGTTACATCTTTGATTACTGCTCCGCTCCCGTTGCTCGTAGCGTGATGTTCTATACGTTTAACCCTTCCTCTTAAATCGCTCTATCTATTGATGAAAACCGCATTAAAATCCCTTGCGTAATTTAAAAGATCTAAGCGCACAGAGGGACAGACGGCGGTAAGCGAATTTGTTTTATACTAAGTCGAGATTAACCAGAAAAAAAGCATTTTGTGGCTGCTAATGGCTCATGAGTATAAGGGCCTCCGCCCACGACCGATTTTTTACGGCCGATAATCGGGCAGAAAAACGGGCCCGTTTTTTTCAAAAATTTCAACGCCCACGACCGTGTTTTTGTCGGTGACTTTCGAGGGAGGAGCTTAAAACAGCGGTCAAATTTTATATCGCAACTTTTATATGACAGAGTTACCGATAGTATAAAAATAACGTTAATAGATTTAAGGTTATTTAAGTTACAATTTATCGTTAAATTGTTTATTGACGATATTTTTATCGTTTTTTTTAAACAATTGATCCTTCTAAGATGAAGTTGCGTAGGACGGAGGCGTGGCGGGTCGCCCACCTTAGCGTCGCGCTAATGTAGTGCCTAACAATACTTTGCCCGATTCTTACGAGTGAGAATTATACACGCTTACTTTTACATCGTTCTGAAATCAAAAGCCACGAGATCCATCATAGTACCTCACAGAAGCTATTGGCACTATTATTTTCGATAAATAACAAAAATAAATAAAATAACACGAACATTTGTGAAATAGTAAGAACGCGAAGTAACGCTTCCTTGCAGTCAAGGCATATTTGTGTGTAAACCTTATCTACTATACATGCGTAAGGTAGCCTTTAAAGAATATATTAATCGATCAGACAGGAGCGCTACTAACATTTAACTCGAATTACAAAAAAAGTGACGAATTTCCAACATCTTCGAGACGTCTTAAAAAAAAACACGCAATAATAACTATTACTCGACTGGAGTTCCAGTGTTTCAGCTGCAGAACGATGTAAAAGTAACCGTATATGTTATTATTAGACCTGGTAATCGAACCCACGACTTCACGCTGATCAGACGCGCTTTGCGACCACAAGCCCAATATAGTTAGTCAGTGACAATTAATATAAACGTACAAAACGGCTAATTACCTAATTTAACGGTAAAAATAACGATTAATTCATATTCTATGTTAATGTGAATTAACGTTATATTACTGGTAATGTTATCAAATAACGTTAAATTTATAAAGTTACCTTTTTCAAAGTTTTCGAGTTTATGGAAATTAACGTTACGTAACGATTATTATTTTTTGATTTCGCAACGTTAACAAGCCCTGGATTTAAGTCATTACATATTTAGCAAGCTTAGTCGTTGAAAACGAATGTTATTTTCATTCTTAAGAATTTATTAAATTCGTTTGATTATATATTTTTTTAATCCATTAACGTTATTTTTATATTAACGGTAACTCTGTCAAAGGTAATTTTATAAATATTTACCGGTATTTAAAACCCTGCGTAAATCAACACAATATTATTTACTTATTTAAATCACAGACGATTAATTTAGAAAACCTTGATTTACCATATTATTAATAAATAAATAAGCTTTTTAATAATAAATTATTGTTATTATTCAAATGCTTCAAACTCATAAGTAATAACTTAACATAACACCACAATTGTACACTTAATTCGCAATAACTGCTTTTGACTTTAGACTTTTGACTTTAGCAATGACACAACGTCCTTCCCTAGTAAATCCATGACACATAGGGTAAGTGCCCCAGTGAATGAACACACCCCAGTGAATTAACAAATCCGAGTATTTTCCAAAAAATAATAAACTAAGATATTACCTTCTACCCAACGCAGTATTGTTTTTTTTGTAATTGCTGCTCTTTATTCTAACATAGTAACAACATTCATGTATTGCGATACTGTTCGTTTTAAAATGACGAGCGTTTAAAGTTGGCAGTGCTGGTGTAAATTTTCTTTATTCGGGCAAGAATTTAGGACTTGGGTCAGACGCAAATTTTTTGATATCGCTTTGCAGCCGTAATTAAAGTATGTACTATAAGCTATTTATAAGGGCCTGCGCCCACGACCGAGAATCGGCCCGATTATCGGGCCGATTCTCGGCTGTTTCTTCTAGCCGGCGAAGAAATCTGTCAAAAAAACGGCCCGATAATCGGGCCGATTATCGGTCGTGGGCGCAGACCCTTAATTCGAGTAATGGGTAGTTATAATATATGTATCAAATCAATTTCATTGCAATTTTAGCTAGTTTTAAGTAAATTATTGAGTGTTCCAGCATTGGCATTAAAAAACGTTTGAAATCCAGTGAATAAACGACCGTTAATTCATTGGCCAATCGTTAATTTCATGAAATCTAGTGAATGAACTATAACATTTTCATCATGTTAAAATATAAGCTTTCGTCATAAAAATGTAACCAATAAATAAATGAATACCACATTTTGAGTTAGATCATCATTTTAGAGAACGGAGAACTAACAAATAGAACAAAACTCTGAGACTCTACTCCCAAGCTCATAAAAGAAAGACGGGAACGGAACGGGAAGTCTTCAGTGGGTGCAGGTTCAGTCGGAATGAGCTCGGCTTATAAGGCAGATCCTGAAATCCATCAAACGCGACACACCTCAAATGCTGACGAAGCTGGAGACTAACGATGGCAGGATCATCTTGTCTAAACTAGAGCTTTTAAGGGAGGTAGAGAAGTTCTAAAAACCCGTCTCTAGTCCAACAAAAGACCCAAGACTGACCTGACACTACACCGATGAGATCCCGGACGTCAGCCTATATGAGATAAATATGGCTTCTTAACAACTTAAGTACAACAAGGTGCTGGGGAAGACGGAATCACTTCTGTACTACTGAAGAGGCCTATGTCCAGTAGTGGACATCGTTCGGCTCATATCATGATGAATTGACTGATGACGTTGTCTAGGCTTTTGAAAATTTATAATGATTAAGTAAGAGTTTGAAGGCTTACACTTTGTTAAAAAAAAAAAAAATGATTGTAGCAGATTTAGAGGCTAAGGATTTATGTTCATTTATTTATTCCATTTTGAACTGAATTTGATATAATAATAAGGATTTTTCGTAACTATTAATTAAACAAAAAAATGTGTTCATTCACTGGTTCTAATGCTGTACATTTATTGGAACATTTCATTCATTCACTGGGGTTTTAGGTTATTTTTCAATATATTGCCAAATATCTAAAAAAGTATACAGGTTATGTCGTAAAACCAAGTTAAAAAATATACTTTAGTAGACATAGATTACCAAAATATAAAACCGCATACTTTAGAGGCAACATAATGTAATGTTTTTTTGAAGTCTGAAGATTGCTTAAGTGTTCATTCACTGGAGCATTTACCCTATTTTCTATTTTTCACCGATAATCGGCGGCCAGGATGCGTAGATTTTGTTTTTGGACCGTTTTTTTCTCGGCCGTGTGCGTTGATGTACTAGAATCCATACGTTCCATTCTCGCCGAGAAAAAATCGGCCGTAAAAAATCGGTCGTGGGCGGAGGCCCTAAAGCTACGCATAATTACATTAGTTTATTCTAAGTCGACAACACACCTACACTTCTTGACCATAAAACGGAGATGCAGCCTACTTATACCAAAAAAAAACCATTTTAAAATCTTATAATAAAATAAATCACGTCATATTATGTCACGATGGACCAAAGCATATGTTAATCACCGCACTAGGTCTGTAGGCCACATCACCTTATTCGTAAATGTGGGTAGGCAGAGTCGTTTTTGAATTGAGAATTTAAAATTGAGGTATAAAAAAACGGTAATTTAAAAAACTAAAAAACCCGACTGCTATTCTTTAAAAATCCCTAAAACAAGATAAATTGTAGCAGTCGGGACCCATTCTAGAAATGGAGGATTAGTGAATTGAGAGCACATACCTATATTACATTGCAGATGTTCCCTAATGGGTCCCGACTGCTACAATTTATCTTGTTTTAGGGATTTTTAAAGAATAGCAGTCGGGTTTTTTAGTTTTTTAAATTACCGTTTTTTATTTTTTATTTTTTTTATTTTTTTATTTTGATATACCCAGTGTCACTCTCACAGTAAATACGAATCTAACGACACCTCTCAAGCTAAAATCCATCGAGCCGTTCAGGCTGCAGAGCGATCCAAACATTTGAATTTGGCGCCAAAAATCCGCCATTTTGTTTTTTTTATTTTGATATACCCAGTGTCACTCTCACAGTAAATACGAATCTAACGACACCTCTCAAGCTAAAATCCATCGAGCCGTTCAGGCTGCAGAGCGTGCCAAACAATTATACATACATACATACATACATACAAACATACCCTCGAAAAACATAACCCTCCTTCTGTCGCAGTCGGGTAAAAACAAAAGAGGTTTTTTTCATTCGGAAAAATGATCAGGGGGGGGGGCAATTTTATTAACTTCTAGAAACGATCGCAATCTAATCTGTCAAATATGCCTCTATTTTTTAAATGACATTGATTGTAGCTGAGATGAGATTGCGACTAGATTTTGAACGAATAATTAGTAGACTAATTGGCCTTCTAATTTTAGTCCTAAAAACTAACTAAAAACTAAAAAGACTTATACAGTATATGATTTGTCTACTCTCTCTGCTTATTAGTTTTCAAGTTCCCAGTCGCAAATAGACAACCCACACTGAAAAGTCGTTAGCTTCCAAGATACCACGTAATTAGGAGCACTCAAAATGATAGCAATACATCTTATGCTCCATAGTCATTAGAAGAACAATAGGTAGTAGTCATTTTGCAGTTCTTTACAGAGATAACTACTGCAACGTAATTACTGCAAGATACTGAGACACTAAGATAAAAAATACTGTAGACAAGACGAAATGCAACTAAAAACAGAAAAAAACGGGCATCGTAAAATAGATAGCGAAACAATAATGGTAGTAAAGCTCTTTGTGAAGGAGCTCGTCCGGGGAAGTACTACCACCATACATATACCTATTTAGACCGCAAAGCAGTGTTATTTATTATTTATTGCTTTTTTTTTTGCTGTGGTCCGTCCGATCTAAAGAGTATGGTTGCCGGCGAGAATACAGGCACATGAGACATTTCAACATCGTCTCTGGGATGGCACACTATCACTTCGAAGATATTTATTAGATGGGTGTACTCTTCAGTATGTATTTGGTACTGATAGTTCATCTCAAATGGTTCTCCTAAAAAAACTATGACTGCTAACATGGCTTTGCACCGTGGTTCCTAAATTGTTATCTTGAAAAGAAATATAATTTTTTCGTGTTAGGGTGGAGAACCATGGCTTTATGATAATAATCCATAAATGAAGAATTCAAAACCTTTTATTTTTACCTTATATTTATTTATGTGAAATTATCAAATGACTTCTTCCTCTCTGGGCGGAGCTGAAGAGTGTCAGGCTCTTACTAACTAAAACCTATTCGTGTCCGTACTAATGCCCTATGCATTTTAGGGCCGCGGTGACCCTTTCGAAGAAATTCTACAACCCTAACTGGATTATAGAAAGCTATTATCGCAAATGAAATAAGCATATCAACCTAGAACAACTTGTATCTACTCCTACAAGACTATACAATTTTAAAAGCCATAAGAAACTAAAGCTCGACTCGTAAAAACGGGCAGACCACTAGTATCAGTTCCATACCAAGTTTAACGTTCATTTTTATGTTATAACCAATTAGTTGGAGCAATTCAACAGCTTCTTTATAACCAAAGATACGCTGTATAATGTGTAGGTAGCTCTGTTTTAATGGAAAAATATTAGCTGAGATGGAAGTATTTGTAAAAGTACCTACAATTAAAATGTTTTTTTTCCTATAGTCATAGCCTAAGGGTGTACTCAAATGATTCATTAAACTGGAAGCTATATTCAATCTCGGATACTCAATTGATGGTCCAACTGTACTTTTCTATACCATAGGTTGGTATTTGGGCCATATGTTAGATGGAATATTGGGAATTAATAATGAATGGAGTGCTTATGCATAACACAAAGTTTGCTCGTTAGCCTAGTGCTTCTAAGCGCAACTGCTACGCTAGAGGTCTTGGGTTCGATTTCCAGGTCGAGCACGGAGCAATGTGTTATGGGCTTTTTCTATGATATTCTCAGTAGGAGCTCGGGCTTAGAATTTGTGAAGGTTAATGGCAATAGGCTCGCCTCCTACTACACCAGGACGTAAACGTATTTGTGAACTGTGGGTGCATATTGGTACACCTCTGCCTAACCCTTCGGGGAATACAGGCGTGATAATATGTGTGTAAGAAGATAGCCAATTTTGTACACAACATTGACGTCTAGTGCCTGCAGTTCTGATCGAAGAATCAAGAAATAAAACGCATTCAACCGATCCAATACTTTGACATTACAGAAGGCAATGCATCTACATTTATCGATCAAACAATTATTCATTCTACTCATCCATGACTATTGGGGTAATTTGCTGACTCGTTTAATGACATAACCCAAAAGGGTAACTATGTAGGGTTGCCATAGTAAAATAGGGTATAACAAATAATGAGTTCGTATAACAACACCTGTAATTTCACATACGCCTTTTATACCTCTCAGGGATGGTTTTATGAACTTACTAGATACTTACAGTAAGCACAAACGCAATTTGCAGCACATTATCAACGTCAGAAGACTATTTCTACTAACCGAAGACTTTCAAATTCAAGTCGCAATCTAGTCTCAGTGTCAAGAAAAACGTTTAGAATCCAGTCGCAATCTCATCTCAATGACAATAAATATCAAAAACTTGACAAAAATGTAGGCAAATGACAAATCGTGACCGGGATTAGGTACTAGATTAGTTTACGGGATTTACCCCACAGGTAGATGCAAACAGCTTAATCCCGGATTAACGTTATCATTATAAGATAAACTCTGTTGCATCCTAATTTTGGTTTCTCTAGCCCATGCAAGCTCTTTCGTAACTATACAACCACATGACTCCGTGTAGATTCGAAAAATATTTACTCTCAGCATGACCCTGTTTCGTGCTCGCGTGACGACCTTAATTACCGTTGTCTGGGAAACATTCGACGTAGGAGGAATTCACCATATCCGTTTGATCGCTCTTTAGGTAGTTAAGTTTCTGTTTTTGCTTCAGGGGTATAGTTTATCTGAATGCAAACCTTATCCCTAATAAGTTATTCGGTGTGCATTTTTTTTACTTAAGTGAGAAAAATAAGCTAACTAAAATATGTTCGAGGAAGCAAAAGAAAAGAATTATCTTCACCCAGAAGTGGGAAATTGTAGGCTAGATAAAAAATTACGTTACAACACTATCGTTATTCCAATGTTGCCGTTTAATAAGCCCCGTTATTTTACGATATGCAAATAATATAAAGCAATGTATGTAGAATCTAGCCATTAAAAAACAATGTCACCGACATAATCAAAAAATATAAGTAAACGGAGTATAGGTAACTACAGACCTACCTATCATCTCAAAAAAAAAGCTTCATAATAGTACTTATCTGAAGCGATGAAAAAAATAAAAATAACAGGTGTTTACCAAACTCTGTATCTAAAAAAAATTGCAATGTAACAAAGTTGCCGATGTCACCCGATTGCTTACGAATGTGATGGCCAAACAATGATAGCAAAGAAAACGTATTGTTAGCACTATGAATAATAATAAAAAAACTCTTAGGAATGTCACACTGCAATGTCCAAACAATTGTTGTTTACAAACAGTAGCAACGCCACTATCTTCATGCAAATACAAATACAGTAGATAGGTAGGTACCTGCAATATTTCATCTTGCTTGTTCAACCTCAAAACCTTAGTGTGAGAAGTACCAAAACTAAACGGCTTTTGGGTATAAAAACACTACCGAATTCTTTTTATATAGATGAGGTAAGCTCTTGACTCTAGTCTAGATCAGAGGTGACAAAGACAAAGTCAACGATGGGGTGAGCTTACCCAGAAGAAGCCTGTTCAAACTAATTTTGAAGAGACTAAGGTTGAATGCCTTCCAGGTTTTGAGATAAACCTTGCATCCTTCTTTACAATAGAAGGATAGATAAGACCGCAAATTTAAAAAAAGAAACCGTAGGCGTCTCCCCACACCACCGAGAATCGGCCCGATTATCGGTCGTTTCTTTTCGCCGACGAAGAAATCTGTCAAAAATCGGCCCGATAATCGATCCCGATTATATGTCGGTCGAAGGGGCAGACCCTTATTTTAGACTGATCAAAACTAGGGTGACATGACAATAAATTGGGGTTGGTTCTGCCAAAATTTATCTACTTAATTTTTCGAAATAATTGTACGGACTTACCAAATAATTTTGGATAATTAATTGTAATTTATTTTCTAAGTTTTGGATGTAGAAATTATTGAACTGTTCTTGCTAGACAGCAGTGCAACAGATTTGGTATATTGTATGAGTTTGACGTTATTAATAGAATTATTAGATTGTTGTGGGTTGGCTAGTTTTAAGAAAACTATGGCAAATAATTTATTGGCAGTTTACGTATTTTATATGAAGGATTATAATTAGTTTTATCTTAAGTTCTTAAACCGCAAGCCAAGACACTTTCTCTTAATATTTATAATTTTCTAACAAGTTTAATATAAAAGCATGGCAATTGAATTGAAGTGAAAAGCTTTACTATAATTCCGCAATTTCTAGTGATGATTTCACGAGAAAACTACAGGTTTCTACATTTCTAATTGTATATTTTTACCCGACTGCGACAGAAGGAGGGTTATGTTTTTCGAGGGTATGTTTGTATGTATGTATGTATGTATGTATGTATGTATAATTGTTTGGCACGCTCTGCAGGTTGAACGGCTCGATGGATTTTAGCTTGAGAGGTGTCGTTAGATTCGTATTTACTGTGAGAGTGACACTGGGTATATAAAAATAAAAATAAAAAAATGGCGGATTTTTGGCGCCAAATTCAAATGTTTGGCTCGCTCTGCAGGCTGAACGGCTCGATGTATTTTAGCTTGAGAGGTGTCAGTAGATTCGTATTTACTGTAAGAGTGATACTGGGTATATTAATTTCTTTTTAAAACACTAAAAAAATAAAAAATAAAAAACGGTAATTTAAAAAACTAAAAAACCCGACTGCTATTCTTTAAAAATCCCTAAAACAAGATAAATTGTAGCAGTCGGGACCCATTCGGGACCATCTGCAATTAAATATAGGTATGTGCTCTCAATTCACTAAGCCTCCATTTCTAGAATGGGTCCCGACTGCTACAATTTATCTTGTTTTAGGGATTTTTAAAGAATAGCAGTCGGGTTTTTTAGTTTTTTAAATTACCGTTTTTTTTATATTCTCGGTGTGAATAGGCAAAGTTGAAAGCTTAAATTAATAATATTTTTAATAAACTTAAACGTAGCCTAATCATGTTCTGGGACGTATGTCGAAATTTGTAGATGGTTAAGTAGGTATCTACTGCCGGTGTAGGTAATTCTGTAAAAAATCTCCGTCAATAAATATACGTGAAGTAAGCTTAAAGTGAACTGTCATCTCATCGATGCTAGGGATTGATGGTTCACCTAAATTCGCCAAAGAAAACATAACATACCATCACGCCTACGTATTCCCCGTAGGGTTAGATGGAGGTGTGCCGATGCACACCCACAGTTCGCCGGTATGTTTCGGTCCCATGTAATAGGGGGCGAGTCTATTGCAATCAACCGCGCACAAATCCTAACTCCGAGCTGCTAATGAGAATTTTATAGAAAAACCCAATAACACTTTTTGCTCGACCTGAGAATCGAACCCAAGACCTTAACCGTGGCAGTCGCGCCTAGGATCACCAGGTTAGCGAGGTAGTTTTCACCGAGGAAAATCTTGTATACCTACCACAGTGGATTCTGATCCTTATCCGTCTTATCACAGAACACTATTTCAATATATTGTGCAATTAAAACAAACTACAAGATACTACTTACATAATTCATTGATAAACGGAATCAGGATTCTGATTAGGTAATTTAGATAATGGCTTAGTGTATAGCGTTGCTATTTTTGCCATTATTTAGTGCCAGTCATTACAATACTATAAAACAACCTTATCATTATTATCAGTGATACTGGTTATCTGTACATAGCAATAGAGTTTGCAGATATTTTGATATCAGTTTTTGACACTCTATTTAACGGGAGTGCCGTGTTTTTGCTTTGGTTATTCCGATAATTCGCGGGAAAGGTTGTGTAGTGTTTTCTAGCACCGTTCTACTTTTTCTAGTGGTCAATTTTATTGGTGGAATTTTTAAGGTAGGTGCCTTACATTAGGTAAATATTTTTCTGAAAAATCGTGGTCACCTTACTCAGCTAGGTACAGACGCCAGTACATCAAACTATCCTAAACTCTTTACCCAATTGAACATGAACCTTATTCTTTTGTAATAAAGTTGAAAAACTATAAAATAAATCTGATATATTGGGGTAGCTTGATCTGCTGGCCGCTGTATATTTTGCGAAGAGTTTCTTTTCGGTTCTAAAATTAAATCAGTTTAAGACAAACTAGTTAGTTTCATAGGCAAATTGAATTATTTGCTAGGTAGGTAGTTCTTATTTTTACTATTTAAATATTGTTAAATTTGAAATACCCTTATTTCCTACAACCCAACTTAAGAATCGATAAGACAATCACTAGACTACAGTACTAAATAACATATACACACACAATCACGCCTGTATTCCCCGAAGGGTTAGGCAGAGGTGTACCAATTTACACCCACAGTTTGCCAGTATGTTTTAAGTCCCATGTAGTAGGGGGCGAGCCTACTAAATAACATAAACAATAATAATAATCGATTAAATAATCGTTATCAAATTGTCACACATCTAAAACGATTACAAAAAGTACAAGATTAGGTTATCAATCTTCGTTCGCGCGCTTGCCGCCACGTTCGTTGGCGTCAGCTGACGAAACCGGTATACTCTCAGTGTCTACACAACGAAATTCCTGGTAACAGGTATGTACAACCGGCTTTGGAGTTGGGCCAATGTTGTGGCCAATTTTATAGTTTTAGTGACTATCTCTAAAATAATAGTGCATCGCATCAATTGTGACAGAAATTGATTTATTAATCAGTCGATACTAAAAAACTTATAATCAACAACTAAACGTATAACCAACATTTATTAGACTTTATTTAAAATAGTAACACTTCTCAGGTCAAGCAAAGACTGTTATTGGATTTTTCTATGAAATTTTCAGTAGTTTCATTGCCATTAACCGGGCACAATTCCTAACTCCAAGAGTCAAAGTTAGGATCTGTGCCCGGTTAATGGCAATTGGCTCGCCCCCTATTACATGGGACCTAAACACACCAGCGACCTGTGGGTGTACATTTGTACACCTCTGGCCGAACCCTTCGGGGAATATAGGCGTGATGATATGTACATATTTTGTGTTTGTGAAAGCTGCTGATTTGAATTGAATTCCGCAATTCTGATTCCAATTTTGAATTCTCTTTCGAAAACAGCACCTGTGGTTACTTTAGTTCATCAAATGCTCTACTCCGCATTTATTTAATGTAGCACAAATTAAATACCGTACTTAGGTTCTGTTAGTCTTGCAGATGCAGTAGCTTAGTAATATTAGCACAGAATTCTAAGTAAGGCTAACTGTTCAATTAAAGCTAATTATCTTATATTTGCCGTTAACTTAATTAATGTTAAAGACGGTTGTAGCACAACCTTATTACATTTATCTCACTGTAGACCGATGAAATTAACGATATGACCATAAATAGTATGTCAAACATATTACCGGCCTGCATATTGCTAAATATTTTTTTAAATAATTAATGAATAAAAAAGCACCGTAGGTACTAACGGACTACTTATGCTCATAGTTCCAAAATTTTGCAAAAAAACCTTGTCTTAATTCTTATAAAATGTCACTAAAGGACCTTTTTTCGTTAGGAAATGCTCATGAATGCCCTCCGTTTAGTGTAAACGGATTCATGTCGGACTCTTACCGACTAAAACCCCATGGTTCCTCCTGTTACCATAAGTCAGGAGCCCGGTATTCGCTTGACGCATGATTCGCACTCCCGACTACTAAAGAACTTAAAATCTTAGGGCAATATAGTCCATGATTATAAAAATTAATAGCTTCTGAGCGCGACCTCGTTCGCGTCAAATCTAATATAATTATTATCCTACGGGAACCGTACATTTCTCCAGGATAAAAAGTGTTCTCTGTGTTATTCCACTGTACAATCTATCTTCGTCCCAAACTTTCGCATTTATAATATTAGTAGGAAAGTGGAATTGCAGACATAAGGGAAAGCATTTGTTTGACATAAATGTTAAATAAATACCCATACATTAAGAGTAATAGGCCCAAAATTTAGAATTCAAGAACTTAAAATAAATAAGATAATAATCCAGCAATAACAATAACTAAAATTCACGATAATAACTATAAAATTACTATTTTCAACATATAAAATATTATCTGCTTAAATCCAAGATGGCTTTCAAATCTAACACATTCCAAAATGATTCAGCTTAAAAGCCGGGGTATACCATTTAGGTGCATACATTTAGGCCAATCGTTTGTCCCAATATTGGCGCCAACTCGTGGAGTAATACCTATACTAGCACTCGTGAACATTCCTGGGTGTTTTGTGAAAGTTGCAATCGTTTGTTTTTACACTAATAGGGCTCCTATGGCGTAGTTTTGGCGCCATAGCTTGCAACTGCATTTTGGATTGAAGTAAGTAGGTGTAGACTAAAATTGAGGCGAAAAGTTTTTATTTAATTATATGAAATTGACATGGAAGATAAAGGCAACGATTTTGCTGAATTATTCCCACGGCACGCAGCGGAACGAAACTATTTGCGTTTTGGGAGTCCTCAACCAAAATGGGCAAAGTTGTGATCGTGAAAACTTTGCCCATTTTATAATTTCAACTTTGCCCAATTCGGGCATCATAAAAATGATTAGATAACATAGCAGTACATTGGTATTGGACAGGGTATTGATACGGCTTTACACATTCAACCAATATCCATCCATCCAGATACAGACAGGCGTGAAGTAAATCAAAACATTGTGATATAAGTGGACTATAATGTAGTATGTAATGCTATTGTAACGATAACATACAATGCATTATACAATATGCAACCTTATCTATGGCCTTGTTCTAGATCTGCATCAATACAGTTACCTAGGTTTTGTTACGTGTAACACAGTAGTACAATTTCGCCTGATCGTATAGTGTCTTTCTCCAGATTTTCAAAGTCAGGGCAGTATAAAAAAAAAGTTCGACTCCCCCTAAATAACATTTTCCCACGTTTTAAGCAGTACTAAGTAATATTTGCTAGTTCTTGCACTTTTAATTGACGTTCGAGCTTATTTTTTTAAGTTTTCTGGAGATTCAACCCCTAAACGGGTGAGAAAGGGTCCTTAGAACACTTTCCATTGTACAAAAATGTTATTTCTTGGGTTCAATCTACACGAAAAATATGTTACTTTTTATAAAGTACAAGCTTTTTCCCGGGACTTTGTCCGTGTCTTTGATATAGTATGCCACGAGAACCATACATTTTTCCGGGATAAAAAGTAACTTAAGTGCTATTCCAATATTTTTGCCAAATTTCATCCAGATCCGTTTAGTCGTTCTGGTGCGTTTAAGTAACAAACATCTAAACATATTCACAAATGTTTACATATTTTTTATAATACTCGTATTAGTAGGAAAATAGGATCAACAAGATATAAATTGTGATTTAAAGTAAACGAGTACCTAGGCACTGAAATCTTTTACATTGTTATCATAATCGACAATGCCAGCACGTGCTATACTGCTGTGCACTAATCGATTAATCGTATGAAATTAATGTTACAAATCGATTTTTTCGGTTCCAATTACCACAGCCGTAAGACATAAAATTGTTTGTATGCAAACTCTTAACTTTCCGAAAATAATAAGTCAAAATCAATCCTACTACTATTATAAAGGCGAAAGTTTGTAAGTATGGATGTATGGATGTTTGTTACTCTTTCACGTAAAAACTACTGAATGGATTTGAATGAAACTTTACCACAATATAGCTTATACATCAGAATAACACATAGGCTATAGCTTATACATCAGAATAACACATAGGCTACAATTTTTGACTAGACGGGACGAACCTGAAGTCCACGCGAACGAAGTCGCGGGCAAAAGCTAGTTATACCATAAAAAGGTAATTTTGAGGTCTTAAAAAAAAATAACTTGAGTAAAACAAACAAGTTTGTTTATCTTCCTAACAATACGCTAACTACTTATAACATTACCATAGACACAAAAAAAGTAAAAACAACTCCTTCAAAAAGTCCGTTACAAATCATTCAGCCAGCCACAACACTAGTGCCTACCTGCCGTCCTGCCCCTTTCATTCAAGGTCGCGACAGGTAAACGATGTAGTTATACCTCGTTATAGTAACATTGATTTAACTTGAAAATAATCGCTGTTGCATTTTTGTAGGGGAAACAACATGCGAAGCAACTTTGAACACGCGAAGGGAAGTTCGATGTTTTATAATTTTGTTTTTTTTTTTCATTTATCATACTGCTATTTGTCGTGCAAATATGATTACTCGTGATTTGGCATTTCTACCGTTACTATAATTCGAAACAGATAGTTTTTATTATCTTATAAAAAAGCTGTAAATTAAATTCTGTATTTCGTAGGTAATTTTATAAGGGTTTTGAACCTTATAATAAGTTAAAAACAAAGAAACAGGCGCCTAGATTCTGTAGTTGTGCTATAAAATGACACTTGCCGATGCATTACACCTTGAAATAACCTGCTGCTCACCGCTTACGACGTTTACGAGTAATAAAATTTACAAGATATGTACTATGTCTTAAAATATTATTATGGGTAGGTAAGTGGTGGTAAAGTGTCATGGTTGCTAAAAGGCAAAATCAAACATACTTCTTACCATTTATATACGTTACCTTTTTTTTAAATTCAATGTGATTCTTTTTAAAAAAACCGGGTTCCTACCTAAAATATGTCTATATTCTGTAGGTATAGTGAATATGTTCAAAACTTCGTTAAAATTTTCCCCTAATAGTTTTATCATCCATATTAAAATACAAAGGGTAATTTTTTTATTAAAAAGTACATTGAAATAAATACTTAAGTAATCATAATTATGTTTATATTTATTTATTCACAAACAAGAACCTACACTAAAGTTAAGTGACTACAAGCTTGTTGAAAGCAGTTCAAATTATAGCTGTGTCCTTAACAAGATAATTAACATAAGTACTGGGTATTCTTACAAGCAAGTAGCTTGAAAATAAAAATAAATCAACACAAACACACCAACTTGACAACATGACACTTGCCAGTTATTGAGGTGTCAACTTTGCCTAATTGTAGCAAGACAACTACGTATATTTGCATGAATAAGGAAGCTTTTAAATGGCAAATATTAGCACCTTGTAAGTTAGATAATTTATTTTTATCAGATCTAATAGATATTTGATTGTAGGTATGATTTTTGAATAATAAATAAATAATACTTACTTATCGTGATTAAATTACAAAATATCGATGTGCTTGCAGCAAAAAGTAAACAAAAAAAATAGATACTAGATTATCATGATATTAGATTTAAATAATCGCCTGCTTCCGTCACTAAAACAGTGTTAATCTGTAATAAATATAAATAAAATTAACTTGAAGGTCAAATTCACTTAACTGCTGTATAAAAAATTATGATCGAATATTAATTAAAGAAACATCAAGTGTAATCTGATTTTAATAGCACAGAATAAAATGTTAATGTGATCGTTAATGTACTGAACTTTTAATGTAGGATGTAGTGAGAAATTTTAATGTGGTTTTGAATAGTTAGGTTTGAAATGTCAGTACTTATCTACCTACTCATTGGCTGAAACTATAAACTGAGATTTATTTTGTAATGTGACAAAGAATAGAGAAATAAAAAAAGCCAGAGATTATTTTTACGTAAAACTAATATTAGAAAATTATTAATAAAACCTCTAATAGCGGATATGTTAATAAGAAGAGCCAGGTTCCTTATACAAAAAAAAAAAAAGATTTCTCTGATTAAAAGAAATTTCAATGACATTTGTTTCATTAAACTTTGCGTACCGTATGTACGAGCTTAAAAATAAAAAAATACGTATAAAACGTAATTATATATAACTTTTAGTTTTATATAGATTAGAGCATCCATATTTAGAATGTGTAACACTATAAAAATATAGTAATTACATGCAAAGTTATGCAAAGGGAAGTCAAAATGGCCGAATGTAAAAATTACGAAACTTTTCCTTATAAGTTTATTTTATGGGAACATTTTATTCAAGGTACCTACAAAATAGGGCAATGTTGGAAGTCATGAAGGAAATGTACCTACCTACCTAATGATGCAAGATTTTGTGAAATAGGACAGTGATAAGACATGCTCCATTTAATTGCTTTCTTGGGCATTGAAGACCCCCATTAATGATAACGGTGGACACTGTAGTGGTTCTAATGGTTTGTGTAATTAGTGGAACAGGAAATTTCTATTATGTAATGTAATTGGGCAAAAAAACCTATTGATATTATGTATAAAATTTGCCCGCCATAAGGCAGGGTATAGAGACTCTTTTGAAACTAGTGTAAAATCTCGTACTTTGTTGCAATCTTTGATACAAATAAAGACTATTGATTGATTGATTGACGGTTGATAATTTAATTTGCAGTTGACAAGCAGTTTGGCAACCAATTGGGGGCATATAAAAAATACACGAAAATAAATTCAAAACCGGCTTACGAAATTTTACTTCGCACCACTAAAACTTCCACGCAGTACAACCAACACGTTCATTTGCCCAAATAGTGAAGTAACCAACACGGCTACCCGTCCCTTTTTATCCGTTCTCGAGTAAAAGGGACAAAAGGCTTCCACTTTTAAATAGTGCTCATTTATTCGGAATGCTACACGGTTTGGTATAAGTGCAAAAAAGCCTCGGAATGCTATTGTAGGTGACGCCAAAGTATTTGCGCTATGCACTTTATCTTGTTGCAGCTAAATTGATCCGTATTATAAATATGCGTGCTGCATTTAAAATAGTTTCGGAATTACGGTAGGTAGGTAGGAAACTGCCTTGTTAGCCTAGTGGTCCTAACCGCGACTGTTACGCTAGAGGTCTTGGGTTCGATTCCCAGTCCGAGCAAAAATTGTTATTGGGTTTTTCTATGAAATTCTCAGTAGCAGCTCGAAGTTAGAATTTGGCTAATGGCAATAGACTCGCCCCCTATTACATGGGACCTAAAAACATACCGGCGAACTGTGGGTGTGCATTGGTTCACCTCTGCCAAACCCTTCGGGGAATACTGGCGTGATGGTATGTTTATTTGCTTGTAGGTTCACACAGACAGCTTGCCCGCGACTTTGTCTGCATAAATGTCGGTTATCGCGGACACAGACAAAGTCTTAGAATAAAAAGTAGCCTGTGTCCTTTCTTG
The DNA here is from genome assembly GCA_932526535.1 of Caradrina clavipalpis. Taxonomy (NCBI): domain Eukaryota; kingdom Metazoa; phylum Arthropoda; class Insecta; order Lepidoptera; family Noctuidae; genus Caradrina; species Caradrina clavipalpis. The sequence continues at coordinate 3,187,644 of OW052101.1, forward strand.
GGGTTCGAACATACCCCGTACCAAATTTCATCCAAATCGGTTCATTGATTTAGTCGTGAAAGCATTACAGAACAGACAGGCAGTGTAACTTTGGCATTTATAACATTTGTATGGACTGCCCCGTTGGTCTCGTGGTCGAAAGCGCAACTAATGAGCGTGGGGTCCCGGGCTCGATTGCCAGGTCTGGTAAAAAGTGTTATTGGGTTTTTCCATTAGGAATTTCTCAGTAGCAGCCCGGAGTTTTTAAGTTGGTGGTGTGACACCCCCGTGCCTCGGAAAGCACGTAAAGCCGTTGGTCCCGGCTATCATTCGTAGATCATTGACAGTCGTTACGGATAATCAGAGACCAAGAAGTCTGACAACCAGTTTAACCAAGAGGTATCGTGTTGCTCAGTGACCCCAACATAGTTGGAAAAGGCTAAGCAGATGATGATGATGGAGTATGGATTATTCGACTTAAACAGTTGGTAATAACGCGAAATCTCCTTGACTAATTTAGCTCAAATACCATACACTACCTTACCTACTTACTTACATAGCTAATCAATTCTAAAAAGCCTATTACAAAATATCCTTTACTAAACAGAAAAAAAATCTACATAATCCATCTCAGTCCAACGGAAAACGCGTACTTCTAAATATGGTCCTTCCAGCCACAACGACCATTCTTGAAGGTAATATTGCCATTACTTGGTAGACTAGTTAGGTAACAAAAATGTGTTTGGTGTTGCCATAGCAACGGTACTTGCAACTAGGAAAGCTGCAGTTTATAATCATTATAAGCGCTAAACTACTTATTAAAAACTGCTTATATAGTTGTGGATGGCATAACAGGGTAGTAAGTCGATCGCAAGACCCCGGTACGGGCAGTAGCCATAGACTGAAATGTCTCGATTAGCAAAGGATTACGGCTTTACATTGGCTGTTGATTAACGACGATTTAGGATATACAGGGTGATTGGAAATTGCTCCTATTCCTCTTGGGAGAAGAAACTATGACTAATTTAGAATGATTTAACCCCTATCGCTTGGGGGTCAAAAATCCTCCATTCTCGAGAAAATTTACTTTGTTTTTATTTTTAGAAAAATCTGAATTTTGGTAATTAGAAATTAATAAAAAAAAAACATCACTTATCAGATTTTTTTTTAATTTTATTGCAAGTTTTAACATACAACTTAAAATCTAACAGTAAATTACACAGTTTTTACCCGACTGCGACAGAAGGAGGGTTATGTTTTTCGAGGGTATGTTTGTATGTATGTATGTATGTATGTATAATTGTTTGGCACGCTCTGCAGGCTGAACGGCTCGATGGATTTTAGCTTGAGAGGTGTCGTTAGATTCGTATTTACTGTGAGAGTGACACTGGGTATATAAAAATAAAAAAAACAAAATGGCGGATTTTTGGCGCCAAATTCAAATGTTTGGCTCGCTCTGCAGGCTGAACGGCTCGATGGATTTTAGCTTGAGAGGTGTCAGTAGATTCGTATTTACTGTAAGAGTGATACTGGGTATATTAATTTCTTTTTTAAAACACTAAAAAAATAAAAAATAAAAAACGGTAATTTAAAAAACTAAAAAACCCGACTGCCATTCTTTAAAAATCCCTAAAACAAGATAAATTGTAGCAGTCGGGACCCATTCGGGACCATCTGCAATGTAATATAGGTATGTGCTCTCAATTCACTAATCCTCCATTTCTAGAATGGGTCCCGACTGCTACAATTTATCTTGTTTTAGGGATTTTTAAAGAATGGCAGTCGGGTTTTTTAGTTTTTTAAATTACCGTTTTTTTAGCTTTAGAGAGGTTGGTCAACTAGTAAGCTATCAGATCATAGAAAACTTCAGGCTGAAAAGTGATAAGTTTTTTTTATTAAATTTTAATTACCAAAATTCGGATTTTTCTAAAAATAAAAACAAAGTAGATTTTCTCGAAAATGGCGGGTTTTCGACCCCCAAATGATAGGGGTTAAATCATTCTAAATTAGTCATAGTATCTTCTCCCGAGAGGAATACGAGCAATTTCAAATCACCTGTATAGGTAAGTGTAGGATATGTAAGGATAGATCATAGGCGTATATAGGGGGGGGGGGGGGGGGTAGGCCGTGCCCACCCCAGGCTGTAGGGCTTACCTTCCGCCTGACCGCATTGCATCGCATCGGCCATGGCATCTTAGGGGCCGGGTCCCCCCTGAAAACTTACTCTACATACGCCAATAGATAGACTTTCCCTATAGATTATTTAGATCTTATGCTTAATAAGGCATAGTAATTAAACTACCTTTCCTAACTTATTTCGGCTCAAAACACCAAAATTTGGTACTACAACGAATTCAAATTACGAAAAATACTTCTTATTTTTAAATTTCGAATACCTAGTTCGTGACCAAATATTAGCGCCTTGTAAAGTACGAACCTAATTTGAGAAGTGTTTAAACAAACATTTACTTAGATATTGCGTGTCGGTTATCTTCAAACCAAGGTTAGCATCGCATTTTATTCGCCATTCCACTACTATAAATAGACGTTGTCCTTTTAAAACTGATTTATCCATCGCCATTTTAGTGATTAATTAAGTGTAATCGATTAATCGGAATCGCTTCACTGTTTTGTTTGCATTTAATCTACATTGTCTACGATGTTTGCAGACGCAATTATCGTGCTTTTTAGGTTGTCTATGGTTCCTGTCGGGTTAATCCAAAGAGGGTTAATCTTCCTTGTCTTTGATTAAGCAATCTGCCGTCAAATATATCATTAACTATTATACGCTGCTTTGCAAAACACGATTATTTTAAAGATCTCAGATGGCCTATTCAACGTTCAAAATCTTGTCGCAATCTCATCTCAGCGGCAACTAATGTCAATAAATGCAGCAAAATTAAAGACAATTTTGAGAGAATGCGATCATTCCTAAAAGTTAGTAGAATTTCCCTCAGGTTTGATAAGTTTTCGTAAGCAATTTACTTTGAGCAAAATTGCCTTTTTTATTCATTTAAAGATTTAATCTGCTTTAAATAATTACACAGCCCTTTATGCCGAATATAAAAACAGTGACCAAATATTAAAAATAACTCGCATTTTAGACAAGCTAATAATTCATGTTCCGCTACTGTAGAAAATCTTCGAAAAGTCACGCTTTTCGATCCGTGTCATCAATTTACCGCTCATATTGCAAATCTTTTGTGAAAAATTGCTTCTAAAAGTCTCCTTTTGTGGTCTATGGTTCGCCTTTATTTTTGCACAATGTTCTTTTGTAATGCCTGAAATATTAGTATTATGTAGTCTGCATTTCAACTGAAAAATGACAGTTTAATTTGTGGTGCCTTTACTTATTAATATCAATGAAAATTTTCTTTTATCATGAAGTTCAGTTGCAGTTGTTAATCTCACATAACCAAACTCTCAAACCTGATGACCAGACGCGAAATATTTTGTAGGACATAATTTTTTTGATTAAGTTCCTTATCGCGGATTGCGGTACGAGTAACTGGCTGAAATCCTCACGTAAGGAAATAAGCGTCATGCCCGTGCAAGTGACCTTCCCTCTTTTTCTCTTTCACTCTGAATCCTTCTATTAGGTAAGGGGGACACCGACAGAATATATTTTTTATTGACCCCGCTATCCATATTGCAGAAATCAATCACGCGGTACTGCTCTAGCGTATCATCAAATAAGACTATAGTTTACAAGATATTTGTATTCAGAAAGCACAATTTGCACTCAAACCCCAATTAACAGTTTTCTTAAAAAAAAATGCTTGTATATTCAGTCCGCCTTACACATGTAGTTTTATTAATTATTTCAAGAGTTGTGGTTTTATGTAAAGGAAGTTGGTTATGAATCTGTTAACTGTACCATTTCCGCATCTGGACAACCATTTATTGGATTGGCCTAAATATTGAACTCGCATCTAAACTCTGGATGCTTGTATCTACATATTGATGTAGGAAATAGCGGTAAATCTAACGCTGTAATAAACTTTAAAAATATGTATTAATCATTAACAAAATAAAACAATATTTGCCCCAATTAAAGAAAGAGACACAGTCAACCTACTTCATTTTTTAACTATACCTTCGACACAATGACTACAATTCAAATTTAGAACAATCCACGAATTATTCTTAATTTTTGACAGTTGTATCTTAACATTTTCACCCAGCTGTTTTTTGTCTATGCCGCATTTCTCAAAATGGCCTCCCTGTTCATTTAATTAATTGAACTCTTGTCTTTTACCGCCATTAACATCACACAAATGCCGATGTCCGGAACAACGGTCAGTGCAATTTATTCAACTAATTGTTATGCTAGGACCACTAAAATGCTTTGTCTATGCACCGAGGTCGGAATCCTTAGCAATGTAAACCTGTTACCTCATACAGGTAGACTAGATTACTGCGGGGAATTGAACTGTCATCGGTTTTAAATTAAATATAATTAACGTGGGAAATAGAGGGCAGACGCAGTTTATACAGCATTTTCATTTTGGATCAGCTCTTTCGGAGATTAGCCGGAACAAACGTACAGACGGACGTCTAGACAAAAAATTAAAAATTGTTTTATTCCTGATTAAGCTGTTACAAACATGTACTTCAATTTTATTTATTTGTAAGTGTAGATTGGATAAACGTTAAGTCTTTCCACTACTCGTAAACAGTTTTGATAATCCGACACTTTCTTAATATCATTCAGGTAAATTTCTTTAATTACATTCTATCCGGTCTTACACACCCTTGGTGTTACCTTACTTCCTCAAGGAACTAGCGAAGAAATGGTTCTTAGTAGGCTTCCCGTCGATACTATGTTTGGTATCAAATGGCATGAGGGTGTTCAGACGCTGTTAGTAATTTGTAAAGCTATGAATGGGGTTTACGATGGATAATGGTGTCTCGTTTGTATCTTTTTTTATCATCTTATAATTAACTTTAAATGAAATTCAGGAACAGACACCAAGTTTCGTGTTACTAAGTCTAGATAAGTACTTTTACTGGTTCACAGAGCAAGCGCAAATGGAGTCCACAATCTCACAAAAATAATTATTCAAAAAAAAATCTCTTCCTTTCAAAACTTTCAAAAGACGTGTAGTGAAACCAAAACATTTTAGCAGAAACTACTTTCAAAAAGATTGTACAAATTAATTCAGTAAACATTGTTTCGACATTGAGCCTCTCCATTTTATGCAATTTTACTGTGTTTAAGTGGCCAAGGAGGTTCAGTCCTTTCCATTCTGATAGCATCTTATTTTGGATTAAATTATATTTAAATGGATGTTGGAAATATTTGTACTGCGTGAGATTATTGTAATAAAATAATAGGGTTACTTAATGAGATAATCACGTAAGCTTCTCAGCTATGTCTAGGGTTTCCACCTGCACTGTACTGTCATATTAGCGGAAAAATATACAATTTTTCCATAATATGTAGCACAATTATTGTCTAAAATATTATTTTATACGTAAACGTACTATTTCGTACTATTAAGTACGTGTATTGTTCCGTCATGAATATGAAGAAAAAAATATAGGTTCGATCTATTACATAATTTAAATTGCCCAGATTTGATGGACAAAGCCAAGAGTAACAAATATACATGGAAAAGTATTTAATGAAAAAATACACTTAAATATCGCATTAAAAAAAAACAAATAAAAAAAGTAGTAACCCTAGCTACGTCTGTTGGCTTACAAGTAATAATTATAGGTAACTTTCAGTAACTAAGGCCTGCTTACACCAGACAGGGTTTGATATCTTATTAACTCCAAGTTAATTGCTAATACGGGCTTATTTCTATCATATATTTGTAATGTATTAACCTCATTTTAGCTGCAAACTCTAAATTAACTTTTCAGCGCAAATGGGCCTAACTATTTATACATATTTTAATGATCGTCAAAAAAACTGACAAGTCCTCTACTTATGACGCGGACGCCAGCCATGACCAAAAAAGAAACAAAAATTAACATTCCACTTCCCACAAAAATCTTAATTTGCAAAAAATATCTAATCCGTACGGCACGGTACCCAATTACCAGAGTCATTTAAATATTATATTAATTACTTGAAACTATGATTCATTATATAAAAACCTAGTAGCCACTAGTACGAATACCGAATAGAGGCATAACTATAGCAAATGGGAGATTCTTCGCTGTAATGAGTGCGCGTGGGCAAGCACGTTTTGCCCACGCTTGGTGACCTAGCGAACTTGAAATAAAGTAAAGAAATCACTGCGGGCAGGAATTTCTTGGAATTGCGATCGGAGATATGAAAATATGAAAATAGGTACTTATTTAATCTGCCTATACTCTATACATTATAATATTATAAAGCTGAAGAATTTGTTTGTTTGGTTGAACGCGCTGATCTCATGAACTACTGGTTTGAATTGAAAAAATCTTTTTGTGTTGGATAGTCCATTTATTGAGGAAGACTATAGGTCACACGCGGGGTGGTGGGTAACATCACGCCACGAGCCATAGGAGCGGAGCAGGAGCGGGGCACATTCTATGTTCTATGTTAGGGGGTTTGGTTTCCGCACTTAGTCCTACAATGGACCATTGTGCGTGAGCCGTGGTGGGGGCTATTCCAACCAGCCCACCTCCCTCCAAAAGCAGATCAGTCTTCCCGGTCTTCTCAGGGCGTCCGCAAGGGATTTTGGTGTTCCAAGGGTTTCTTTGCGGGTTTGGGCGACGCCGGTGCATTCGAGGAGCACGTGCGCCACCGTTTCTTCTGCCTCCATGCACGCTCTGCACAGAGGACTGTCTGTGATGCCTAAAGTGTGGAAATGTTTGTTCAGTGAGCAGTGGCCAGTGATAGTCCCCGCCACCAGTCGCAGGCTAACTCTGTCCAGGCGCAGAAGGCGGGGCACATTAACTAATAGGTAGTTTGACGGGGTTGAAAAAGAAACACGCGAACGAAGTCGCAGGTAGAAGCTAGTTTTAATATACTTAATTATATTAGTACCTTTCGAATAGGTAGGTTTGCACTCCCGTAGTACCTGAGTAGGTAGATACTTAGTTATTTTTCATGTAGGTAACGCGTATCTCAGTTACAGAATGACAATAAAACTTATTTAAACTTAAGCATATACATTCAAACAAAGTTTCACTGAAAGCAAAGCATATAATATGATTATTATGTTATAATTATGATTATTATATCACTTTCTTAAATTAATTTTATTTGCATTATTAAAGAATTAAAATAAATTAGAAAAGTAATTTATATCTTAATTAATTAAAATATTTATTCAAGTAATATTATTTGAATAATAAAGTAAACTTATTATTATTACTAGCTGTTGCCCGCGGCTTCGCTCACGTGGACCTAAGTGATACTTAACTAATTAAGTATTGAATACTATGTCATCGTAATCTTCCAAGGATGTCGAATGGTTGCTAAGGAGTAACTTTTGTGGGTTTTAGGAATTTGACTGTAGACGCCTGGAGTCTGGATTTGTGCCCGGTTAGCAATGGGCTTACGCCATACCTGGGACTAAAACATATTTGGCGTAAGGAGCCATAGGCTTTCGAAAATACTATTTGATGTGATTTACTTAGTTTTTCTTTCTCGAACCATTGAAAAGCATCTTTAATAGGTACTGCTTTAACAACCTCACACTGTAGCTTGGATCGGTCTAGTATCAAGACCGTAGAAATGAATCTGGTAATCAGAACAACTGCCAAGATAATCTGAGCTTCGTGTTAAAATCAAATTAATAAAATGGTTTTGGGAGAAACTATGGACAGTGAGCAAGACTTATGAAAACGCTAAGCAAAGTTTTACCTCTCAAATTACCCTACATCTTTTGCAGACTGACGGTAATGTAAATAATGTATTTCCATTTAGAAGTAATTTTTAAATCTAGTATAATTCTTCTGTTAACAGTACCTACCTATTAAAAGAAAATCTATAATAATGCAATGCATGATACATGATTGATGCATGATTCTACATGTATCCTAAGAACTTGAAGTCTGTGAGACATTCAACGGCAAAAAATGACTGTTAAAGAATTTTAAATGGGTGAAATTGATTTTGGTACACTTTCTGTAGTTGCATTTTTTTTCTGTTTCGCTATTTTAATAGAAGTACACTTTTTTGGTAGGGTAACTCAGTCCAGACAGTAAAATGTTGCACACAAAACGTTTGCAGATAAATCGTCCAACACTTGTATGAAGTGAAGTGTCGAGGTTGGTAGGCCCACGGGCTGCGAACCCTATTTTTTAAGCCTAGTAAGTTATCAAATTATTTCTGCCGCTCTAGCGGAAGGGACACTGGCCCGGTAGGGCCAGTGCCTACCAGGGTTGTGGAATTTGTTTGAAAGAGTTACTGCGACCTTGGAACGCAAAGGGCATCAGGAGAAACACGGATGGGTTTTAGTCAGTGAGACACTCCCTTACGCTCCGCCCAGAGCGGAGGAAGTCATTTGATTATTTCCCATCCTTAACCCATTTAGATTAAGTAAAATAATTGAGGGTAGTGGTCCAATTTTTAAGTTATGGTTGTCTTTTTTCACTTATTTTAATAGTAGATAGATAGTGCTACAAAATCATAGCCATTTAAATGGGTAAATCCAGTAGTCTAACCATTTATAAGTACAGGTAGGTACACCTTTTCCCTTTTTTTGGATTTGCGTGTGACTTTTTTGTCTTATAAGTAGGTGTGGTTTGTATAATTTACATATTTACGTTTAAAATAAAGCCTACTCAACCGTCTTGCGACTTATCGTTCTTGGAAAAGTACCTATTTGAGTACAACGGACGTATTCATACAACAATAGCACTTTTTGCCAGGTTTCTGTAATAATGAGTCCGAACTGTTTTAACATTTCCAATCATTACAATGACCTAGAGGAAGCAGTTCATGCCTGTCTAAAACATACTGACAGGGTCGGTGAGTACGACTTGGCAGTCACACCACCAGAACCGAGCGATAAAGAAAGTACCGAAGATAACCTTATTTGCCGCATCTTTGCTACGGGATGTGCCTGGTAATATAGAGGGGACGACACGATAACAACAGCAGCGATGATAAGCCAGATCCGCTAGTGCAGCGTAACTGTTCTCCAAAATACTCTTCTACAACCGAAGATAAAACTAATGTGCTAGACAGACAGAAACTGGTAAAAGAACGGCTTGGAGATCTTCACAAACATTTGGAAGATTTTTCGATGAAAAAGTAGGTGTTGAATTTATATCAAGGGCCATGCCACCATAAATATTTCGGGATGTACGGGTAAAGAAGTAGTGGTGGGTCTGATTTACCTACATGGTATGATATGGCTCTTGCAAAGTCACAGCCGTTGCATGGAGCAACTATTGTTGAGCTGTTCCGTAGCAAGATGCCATTTCCGCAGAAAAATCTTACATAATGTGCGACCTTCGTCTTCGTTGATCTCAGATTTGCCTCAAGATGGAGCAGGACGCTATTCACAAAAGCTGTAAAATCCATGAATATGCATTTTATGTAACGCAAGAGTACGCTGGTAATGTAAAAAGTGCCTAAAACAATGTTTGTGGAAAATCATGTTTTGAAAATGTTCACCTGTAATACGCCGCTGTACCCAATTGTGTTCAGCCCCCTTCAAAGAAGTCTACTTGTTATTATTATTTATTTGGTTTATAAACAACCATAAAATAAACGTTTCGTAAAAATGTAGCTATCCTTTTTATTGTAGAAAGAATAATTCAATTCGCGTAATAATATACAGCCATGTGTTGGCCCAACATTTAAAGACTATTTTGACAAAATTAATTTTGAAGAGTCAAACCAACAGAAATTCTTTTACAGTACGTATATTTCCCGCTCTACTCGTTCCCACACCTATTCGTTTTCTTTCTTTCGATGAATAGTTTTGACTTCAATGCTGTTTTATTTGTGACTATGTATAGACATAATTTTTTAAATAATAAAAGATTTGGAAAAATAAGTTAAATGTTATGGTATAAAAATGCCTACTTCTGTTTTATTATTGTTTGGAAGTCCACTATCATTCAAAGATAAAATAAAAAAAACGCAAAAAGTAAAACACTTATTGGGGACCGAACTCAAGCCCAACGACTCAGAAGGCGGTTGTCGAACCATTAGACCACATGCTTCGATGGAAAGTGTTCTAAAATAGCCGTTCTAGTTTGCCATGATTTACTGTTTAGCTCCTTGAAGGTATAGCGTGATAATAAATATTTCAGCGGTTCAATCCTCAGCTATCTAAAGCATTCTTATATTGTTTCTCGTCTTTTTACAAAAACCCGTCGTAATCTGTAGGAAAATACAATATAATGCAACATTACTCATCCCCTAAAGCAGATAGCGTGATAGTTTATAGCCTACGGCAAAATTTGGCCCATGTGGAATATATATACTAAAATTTAAAAGAATCTGTCCGGCAGTATTTGCGTGATGCGTTCACAAACAAACAGACAAACAGACAAAAATTTAAAAAAATATATTTTCGGCATTAGAATCTTTCTCCGACCTCGTTGCAATCACTCTTTTCTAAAAATATTAAATGTACAGTTTTGACATCGCTACGATTTTATTATATGTATAGATAAAACAAACAATTTTCGCTCAACTTTTTTTTTCATACACGCCTTAAGTAATCGTGGTCGTGGACCACCCACAGAAAAGTTACGTGGATTTCCTGATGAAACACACCTTTTTAGATTATTTATGCCTTGCGATATTTTTTTATTGTAATTCAATCAGACTATTATGGGAACCTGTTTTAGCAAGAACAGTTTAACCTTTAAAGAATGCGTCTCTTGGCAAAGATTAGGTCATACCATACCATCTTGTTGGCTCATAACATATAGGGCAAACAGCCGTTGGGATTGAAAGGCTCTTGAGTGGCGACCACGCATCAGAAGGCGCAGTGTAGGAGGGTCCGGCACGAGGTAGACCGACGATCTGGTAAAGGTTAATCGCTGGATGCAGGCAGGACTGGTCATTGTGGCTATCTTTAGAGGAGGCCTATGTTCAGCAGTGGACGTCATCCGGCTGATATGATGATGATGATGAGCTATATAATATGTGTAACGAGTAGACCGGTCTATTTTTAGGGTACCGTACCTCAAAAGAAAAAGGCAATTTTAAGGACCACTTCGTTGTCCGCCTATCTGTTTTATTAAAATCATTTTTCCTGATGCGAAGCAATCATGATAGTCCACGCTGTTGCATAACTCAATCGTGTTTAAACAACACTTACCGTACAATTAACAATAACAGACGATTACAATAAAATTACTTGAATAACTGCTAATATTGTTGAAGTAACTTTATTGTATAGAGTTTATACTTCAGATGATGTATGACAATTAATTACATATATACGGATGATTCAGTGCCTTGAATTACCTACACGTTGATCTTGAATATCTATCGACTATCCATATTAATATGGTGGTGGAGTTTAATAAAGTACCTACAAATTGTCCATATACATAAGCTCCTTCAAAACTGTACAGTTTTATAATTCTATACGTATATAACATTTATAAGCATTACTTTCAGTGTGTTTTTATCCATAGATAAAACACACTAAATATTTGCAGGTATAATAGTAGGTTTTATTTTATTTTTCAAGGCCCTGGGCGTGGCGGATGGGAGTGTCAGACTTTTACTGACTAAAACCCATCCATTTTCCTTCTTGTGCCCTTTGCGTTCCGGGGGCGCGGTATCTCTTTCGGACAATCCGCAGCCCCGGCAAAAAACCGCAGCCCTGGCATGCTGTGTATTCATTTATAAATCAAATAATTCCTCATCGATACAACATAACATCCACCCAGCAATTAACATATTCAGGTAACGTCACGTCATTAGATATAACCGCTAATGTTCCGCTCGTTTCAAACCTGTCGTCATCAAGGTCATGGCGTAGGCATATTATGTTCTATAATGCTAGCTATTTACTGGCGCCTCTCGCGTTTTTTATGGAGGAAATGGTGAATGACGAATATGTAACCCTGAGCCAAAAATATTATTAAATATCCACTCCTACAATACAAATAAATTTTAAGAACCTCTTACTTAAAATAGTAGCGATGGATTTGAATCTTTAGCTGTCAACGTAGAAAATCGGCAAGTACCAATGTGTCTTTTTCTAATTCATAACTCTGAAGTTTCTAAGTTTGTTTTGGACATCACTGACATAGGTGACCATGTCAGAGGCCCTTGAGGTGGTTTAGAAACTCTGACACTAGGGTGTGTGGGGTCGTTAGACCTTACTGCCCACACGATAAAAGAGAAGAACGTAGAAAATAGTCCTAGGATACAGAAAGCTAATGACAATAATAATAACATAGCTACAAATCTCAAATTAACAGTCCAGACATTTCCAATGATCAATGACTTACTATAAAAGATGAGTACGCTCAAAGAAGAGACATTGACCCTTGCAATCCGGTCAACGGTGAAGGTAACATTCTTTATAGCGGAAATAACTTGTAATCTATTCAACTATAGTGTCGACTAGAACTATTTCTTGCAGCCGTTCCTTCACAGGAAAGAGATAACACGTTTATCAAAGCCAGGTGCAACTGAAGTCACAAAGTTCAGTGTAAACGTGTCGGGACAGGTAGTAACGTGTTTAAGAGCTTCGATATGGAATTTTATGTAGATAATGTTAAGCGTTGATTGACAAATCAAGGGGAGAATCTCGGGTGCGCGGAGTTGCATTTAAAATTTGGTCCTTTTTTATCTACGTTTTGTTCACCTCCCTTCAACTTTCTGACTAACTGACCGATTACTTGACAATTTAAAAGTGCCTTTAAATGGTTTTTTTTCTAGACTATCTCTTCCTCTCCTCCGTCTGATGGGCAAAGGCTTCCCCCATACCCTTCCAAATATATTATATTTCTTTACGTCAATGGCTTAGTTAAAAAAAAATGCTTTGACTTTGACTTTCTGTTGGTTCTATTTGTTGCTGTGAATTTTAAGAATTTTAAACAGGGGCCCAATAAAGTCAATTTCCTGTCCCTACCTGTGTTATTAAGGGTATTACATCGCTCAAGTCCTAAAAACACATTATGTTTAAAGAAATTTGTTGAGGAATCCTTCCGTACGTTTTCCATATAAAAAATATATGTTATACTTAAAGTCATCCTCAACAGTTCGCATTGATTAGAATTGTAATAAACTTGCCCAAATGTCGGAAAAAAATATTTTAAACAGGTCATTTTTCAATCTAAATTGCAAATTGTTGGTAAAACGGCTGAATACTTCGACATGAATTTTGTACCTAAAAATATGTAATGACATATCAAACAATTCGCATTGTTTACTTTTTCTTGTTTCTGTTAAGATTTTGTAATAATAACTAAAAACTCGAAATTTCATCAATTCCCCCCACGAGGCACCCCCGCTATGCCTGAGACGCCAAACTTCAGTGCCTTGATGGCTCTTGTCAAGGGTGGACTATACGCATGTTATTTTTTCCAAAATAAAAACCTAAAGTTCACTTTTTTAATAATTTATGAATGAAGCAATATTGTAAATAGTACAAATGTAAATATTTCGTAAAATAAGAATTGAAATTAAGTTCGTAAATAAATAAAAACAAATTTGTAATTTCGTTTAGTTTTTTAATCTATCATAGAGTAAGCCTGACTATTATGCCTATGTATAAAAACAAATGCTTGACCGACATACCTACTCTTTTAGTAGATACATTATTTCTTTGGTGTTTATTTTTTTTATTGTTTTTACCCTTAAGAATTTCGTTTCACGGAGAACATAGATTTAGGTGTTTCTTTTTTAATTATTTGCTTACCAAACTTTCAGAATGTATCATGTATGAGCACAACTATTTTCGTTACTGAGATCCGATAAGCACTTACTTGGTCACCTTTGGAATGTACCACATAGTAGCACCCGTGCTTAGTTAGATAAATATTGAAAGCTAGGTCATCCTAACTATTTTCGTTTCCGACAACCGATTAAGTGAATATTTTATTTACACGGTAACTTTTACATCATTCGGGAGCCGAAACACAAGAACTCGAGTAAAGTAATAATTACTATTGGCGTTATTTTTTTTAACACGTCTCAAAGAATTTGAAAATTTGTGTTTTTTTTTTGTCAAAAGTCAAAGTCAGAGTCAAAATCAAAGTTTTTGTCATTCGAGATGTTAGTGCGTTTCTGCCTGATCGATGAATGGATTTTTCAAAGGCTACCGTTCGCATTTTTAATAGTCGATAAGGTTTACGTGGTTTACACACAAATATGCATGGACTGCAAAGAAGCGTTTACTTCCAGTTCTCACTATTTCACGAAGGGTTAGGCAGAGGTGTACCAATGTACACCCACAGTTCGGCGGTACATTTAGGTCCCATGTAAAAGGGGGCGAGCCTATTGCCATTTATCGAGCACAAATCCAAACTCCACTGAGAGTTTCGTAGAAAATCCCAATAACACCTTTTGCTCAACCTAGAAATCGAACCCAGGACCTCTAGAGTAGCAGTCGTGCTTAGGACCACTAGGCTAACGAGGCAGTTCAAATTAAATTTTCATGTTATTTATTGAAAATAAATGACATGAATAGTTTCTGTTATTATGACAGAGTTTATGGCTTTCGGTTCCAGAACGATGTAAAAGTAAGCGTGTATAATAAAATAAACATAAATTACGATGTACCAAATAAAACATAATATAAGAACAAAATGTAGGTATTAAATCTCTCAGAGAGCGAATAAAATAGGCAAAAACAATGACAACTCTGCGACACATCTGTGTTCTTGCTTAATGTTAAGTTCCTTTTTTTGTAGCATAGTGGATATCGGTAGATGGCGCTAAATTTAAAAAATAATAATTCAAATGTCAAATCCTCAAGGACATCGGGCAGTGTAATAACCTTAAAGTCTTATGTGGAACGGAATGTGCTTCATACGTCGGTTTAAGTTAATACCATTATTTATTGCATTCATAAAGTACAGAAACTGAACTCCAAAACTCCAGACAATGACCAGTCACGATCCAAGGCCCGGCAATTATAAGTTGGTCACAGCAGACTCAGCAAGGCATAACTAACTCATAAGCTACGGGAGATTCACTCGGCTCGGTTACACATTGAATATAACTAGAGCAGAACACCACAAAATAGTCACCGACTTATGTCCGACAAGGTATTAAATGTCACGTTTGCGTGAAAAGTGTGAAAAACGTTTTAAATGTAGCGTTCTAAATACTTCAGCACGGGTCAAATTATGTTAGACATTAAAAAATGATTCTGGAACTGGGTCTAGCGAAAGCTAATTGCAGACATCATCGGCAACGATAGATCAGAAAAATCTGAATCTATAAAGAATACCTTATACTGACTAATACAATTGGAGTGTCCCTAGGGATTATCTTGGGTCCCATGTTAAACAAATCAGTAGTGCCAAACAGAAGTTGTTTTTTCTTAAACTACATAAATAATCATTGCAGCTATCTAGCTAGGAACTAAACCGTTATATAAATTGACTATGAAAAATAACTTAGTGGTCATCCGACAAACTGTGTAATGCCCATGTAAATATAAGAACCTAACCTAACCTATTTCTAATCATCTACACGACCGGATGAAAATCGAATACTTGGCACATTATGCATGGTGAATCTGTTTGTCCACGCACGAGTCCGCACGAATAGTAGTAATCTAAAGTAAACCTTTGGCAACAGTCACTAGGTCAAAGAAGACAGACGCTAAGGAATTGAACTGGAACTGGAGGAATTGTTAAGGATTGACTCGCTACTTAAAATACTGAATCCATTCAAAATATTTTCAATTTCAAACAACGGATACTATTAAACGCTTTATTGCCTTTTAAATACCATTTTATAGTTCAAATACTCGATCAATTGATGTTGCCAGATTGGAAATTAATTTAAGGCATTTCAAACGGTCGAATTTGAATTTAGAGTGGCACTGATACGTACCTAAATGTCAGTTCTATTATTAGTACGAACTTAATTATTTCAATGGTATTGCTATGCAATGTTTTTGATTCTGATTATTATTTGATGGTTTAGTTTCACACTTCAGTTAAGGCATAGCTGATACTTGTTTCATTTGTTTCTTAAGAAGAAAAATAAGGGAAGGGAATGCGGGGGGGAGTAAGTTTACCGAAATTACATAGTAATGAGGGATAAGTCCCTTATTATTGTTTTCGGCAAACCTTCGTTAAATAGTATGCGAGTCCTTTTTTGGATTTGCGGATCTTTGAAGTAAGTAGTTTTATGGTTGGTTTTCCTTAGGTTAGTCTTGCCTTTTAAGCCCAATCTGTAATTTCTTCACGAATTGTATTTTATTCACCTGAAGGTTCTCAAATTTTACATAACATTTGGTTTTTTTCCAAGTCATTAACTTCTTTATCTTAAGCTCCATTCTCACTTGTAACAGTAATTACAAATGTGTCCACATTAACAATAGGCAGAGTCGGTGAACTTAGCACGTGTTGAAGTGTATTTATAAACTGAAGTCCTAATGAATCATTATCGATGACTCAGTGCAGTAAGAATGGTGTAGAAAAACATACGATTAAATGTTGAGTGGCGTAAGTCGATATTGGTGACGCGAAAATGTATATTTAGGCTCAGATTTACGGTTTTTTTATTTAAGTAAGGTGCTGCCCCTTTAATAATTTAAATATATATTTAAAGCAAAATCAATTTAGAAGTGCAGTCAATTTTTTAAATAAATAATTCCCGGATCAAAAGACCAAAATCTGCAGAACATTTGAGAAGCAGTAGCAACCTACTTTCAGCACCTAAATCATCCAATCATAGAAAATTCTCAAGGCAAAGTAGAAGAAGCAGAAAGCTCTCTCTCTATCAAACGTATTCAACATTACATCAAAATGAAGCATAGCCACTACTTGGAATTTAAAAGTTGCCTTACCACAGAAATGTTTCTAAAAAACTTGATTCGTAGATGACCGGAAATAATTGGGATTGCCCGAGCGGCCTTGCCCAAGGACTGGCCCTTGGAAACTATTTTTTTTTACTATTCGAAATCGGAATCCATTTCGATGACTTACAATTTATAGCTCGGAGTTAAAGATAGTATTTAAGTTTGAATCTGTGTGTTTTGAGAATGTGCGTACGTGGTTAATCAATATTTCGATGTGAATGATAGGAGAAGATAGATAGAAGACATGCTTAGCGATGTCAAGATGGTGGATGGATGTTATGATAGCCATGAATAGGCTGCTGAAAATCCTATGGACGTCTAGATTCTTTATATGGCATTCATTCATTCTTCATTAAATTATACTTCTTCATGAGAGACCTGTGAGGTGAATACCAATAATAAAAATGTCTTTATTTCAGACATTTTCAATCCATAATAGGATTTGAGTTAAGCATATTTCAAAGGGAAGTCCATAATTAATTATTGCACATATCATATTTTAATTGGCAAAACTAGACTAGGTTAAATCTTTGATAATAATGAGACCAAATGGACGATCAAGGCACTTTTAACACTAACAGCACGCCAAACTAACAACATAAATAGATTAGTAATAAGAACATGGTGTTACTATTCACCCTCGGTGAAATTAGGTGAAGTGAGTGTGAGGTGAGCTGTCAATCACTAGCATCATGGTATGACAGGACACCTAAGTAATTCACCGAACGAGATGTTTTACAGAATACACCGGCAGATTAAGGAATTCATCAAGACACACGAATACTAACCTGACTTAATTCTAGCACCTAATTTGACATCGAACATATCAATCAAATCCATTGATCAGCGCTGATTCAGCCAAAATAAACCAAACCTTTTCGCAATACTATAAGGTTTAAATTCCTTTGTTTAATGTAGTATTGAAATAACCGGTCTTGAGTGACCTCGGGTATGGAACATACGGATAGAATAACGATTCAAAATTCCATACGAGGTTCGTTCACAAGACTCGGTGTGGACCATCACGGATTTCCGTTATGGGTAGGCAGAGATGCAAGTGCGCCATTCTTAAGACAAGTGTGGTTAATTAGCCATACCGGGCAAGCTTAGAGTACTTGCCTAAAAATTTTTCTTAGGCTGAATCTTTTAGCTTTTTCTACACACTTCAGGAGTAATGTGGAATCTGACCAAAAATTAGATAAACAGAATAAAAATAACCCCAAGTTAAGTGAGCTGGCGGTATATTGTCACTCCTTAGCATCGTATGACAGCTCATTTGAAGCTCAGTTAACCTAAATTCATTGATTGATTGATTTTTACCACACGTAACCGACTTGTCGAACGTTACTGTATTCCTCAAATTATTGCGGAGAGGTGGACTAATGTAGACCCGCAGTTCGCCGATATGTTTAGGTCCCATGTAACAGGGGGCGAGCCTATCGCCATTAACCGGGCACAAATCCTAACTCCGAGCTTCCTTTTTACAAAACTTACTCTAACAGCTAATAATGAACTTGGTATCTTCTACAAGCAAACAATTAGTACAATTAAATCTTTCAAATCAAATTCGAAAAATACGCAGGTTTAAAACGTGAAGGGTCTTGGCAAGGAATAATTGCATGAAGTTGAATAAGACGCAAATAAAAGGAATTTATTTCACACGATCAAGATTCTTTAACAAAAGGCAGGAGCTTTTTATACGTATGGTCTCATGAGAAAGCTTATTCAAAAGATTTTGGTCCTTTTGGACGCTTTTATTTGATTTTTTTAATAACAGGAGAAGGTTTTTGTATTCTTAATTTTAAAAGAATAATTTAAAAACCAGTTTAAAAAAAATGTGTAAGAATAGTGCTCCGCGGTCAAAGAGGTACCGTAGCTAACTGTCGTGTCGTTCGCAATCCAGAGTAAGAAACTTCCTTGCAAAGTAAGTTATCTATACTTTATACGTTTGTTTGTTAGAATCCACTTATCTCGGGAATTACTGGTCCAGTTCTGAAAATAATTTGTCTAATAGGAAGCTACATTATCTTTAATTCCGGCTATGTTATCTTATCATATGGTATAATTAAGAATCTGTAAGAAAGAATACCACAGCCGCAATCAGACAATAAAAAAAAATCCGTAAGAAAAGTTCTGAAAATTATTTCTCTAATAAAAAGCTACATTATCTTTTAAAGCATACCGGCCATGAAGCCACAGGGAAAATCTAGTATCGTCACAACAGGGCAAGACTCTGAATAGACTAAGGCTAACCAAACTCAATCCATTCACCACATAACTAAAACTCGATGCTTCCATACAATTAGTAAATGTATAGAGTTACTAGAAGGCAAGTATTTAGGATATTTGTTGCAAATTAGCTCCAGTTTATTGCTTTTCAAGGAATGTGTCGAATTACTAACAATTTGCCTCGTTAGCCTAGTGGTCCTAAGGGCGACTGCTACGCTAGAGGTCTTGGGATCGATGCCCAGGTCGAGCTAAGTGTTATTGGGTTTTTCTATGAAATTCTCAATACCAGCTCTGAGTTAGGATTTATGCCCAGTTAATGGCAATAGGCTCGTAGGCTTACATGGGATCTAACACATATCGGCGGACTATGGGTGCACAAAGGTACTGTTCTGCCTAACCCTTTGGGGAAAACAGGCGTGATTGGTGGTGTTGGTGGTGGTACTAACAATCCTGTACTTTCGTGGCTTAATTACCTATATACCCCCCTGATCACACCCGTTAAGTTACCCGATAAGTTTACCAGAACGATGAGAAAAATTCAAAGTCACAAGAATGGTCCTTATATCCGCAACCCCTTGTAACTCCGAAATAATATCAATTTTATAAAGTGCATCTGGAGTCTATAATAATATATGTTATCTTCATGATCCGTGCACCGCTTAGTTCGTATGCAAACACCATAAGCTATGTCGCTGCACATACAATGTTTACAAACTATAAATCTACCACAACGCACAGTTACTTACGACAGTTTAAATCAATTGTTTCTACGCTATTCTCATACTAATTTAGTTCGTCAGTAGCGTATGTATGTCTTACTATTTACCTAATATTACAAGCACGTCTCATAGAACAAAATGTGTCCAGAATGTGTTTATAATGATATTATTTTAATTCTATGTGGCTGACTTGTGGACATATTTGTAAAGTGCATTAAACTTTTGAGTGCATTTTTTAGACACATTTTTATTTAAATCACGTATATTGCATCAACTGCTTCGTTGGTCCAGTGTTCCTTAGCGCGACTGCTATGCTAGAGGTCTTCGGTTCGATTCTCAGGTCGAGCAAAAGTGTCATTGAGTTTTCTATTAAATTCTCAGTAGCAGCTCGGAGTTATGATTTGCGCCCGGTAATAGGCTTACCCCCTATTAGATGGGACTTAAACATACCGGCGAACTGTGGGTATTGGTACACCTCTGCCTAACCCTTCGGGAATACAGCCGTGATTGTATGTATGTGTTGCATTCCAGTAGATCATTTGACTGATTACTATGATGATATACAATTTCTTTCGCTTTCCAATATCCTGTTAAGTAATCTGAGCGGTATGTGCTCCAGTTTCAATACCACGATTGTCAAACCGTTACAAAACATATTAAAAGAAAAAAGTATGTAACACCGTATCACCAACTATGCATTTTGACTGCAATTTCAACAAAACACACATTCTCCGAAATTCTTAACCTCATAACAATACCTAATTCGTTTAGTTTGCTGTACAATGATGAATTTCTTCTGTTATCTTGCTCTTCAACTGTTGTATACCACCAATGGATAATGCAAATTTCGATGTTGTTTAGCAATGTCGCTTGTTACGTGTTTCTTGGTGGAAGCTTGCACCTGCCTCCTGATTTTGCCATAAATTATGAACACAGGTCGATTCTTGCTTAGAAAACAAGTTTGTACGCAATTATAGTCCGATAGCTCTTGAGGAATATGTTATTGGAATTCTTTTGGTCGTGTTTCTATGAGAACGATGAGAATAGACTTCTTGGTCTTGGAGTCTAGAATGTGGTTTATTGCTACTTGCGTTTCTTAATCGAAGATGAATACGTCCACAACAAATGCAGGAGCACTTTCGAGTAAAGTCACAGCATTTACTTCAATTAAACTATTTTGAATAGTCAAAGAGTCGGTCAGTTACTCAAACAGTTGAAGATAGATGCTCGTTCCAAAACAAAGACTAATAAGCTACACTTATACTTAACTATACATACACTTGCAATCAGAGACCTCTTACTTTCATTATTTGTTAATGTAATTATGGATGTTGATCATGCAATCATTGCTTCTGAAGAAGCTTTAAAGCAATCCTAGAAACTTTTCTTAGAAGATCATCATCATCGTTTGACCAAGAATTAAAGCTAGACTTCGTCCAATTTTAACTTCACGCATATTTTCTCTAATGAGGTGTAAAGACCGTCTAACGACAATCTATTGTTGCAGCAGTAATTGTTTGGCATCACTCCAAGCTATACAAGAAGTATTAAGTTGCTTCCGACGTTCTAATATGATTCTGAATCTGGGAGGTCTGGGCTCATTACTATTGTGCATATTCCAACTCTTTCTTATGTTGATACTTCCCGTATTTATCCTCATGTCCTCTAGAAGTTATTATATGATCAAAAACAAACTGGTTGTTTGTTTGTACGAGTTTATATGTTTGTAAACGAACCCACGATAAAACAGGAATTACTTATGGAGAAAACTATAGAAAAAACAATACTTGCAACTTGTCTGGTTTTTCATTAGGTCATCAGTAAATGTTTTGTTTGATCTGATTTATGTTTATACAACCATGACTGGTCCTTGATGGAAAAATAATTTTCCCAACACACAATCAAGAACATAATTTCAGTGCATGTATTTCTTGAGTATTCTGATGGAAAATTACGAAAGTGCTAGCTGAAAGCTGATTAGCCTCCAAGTCGACATTGACACGACTAAGTATAGTCAACATTTGACCTGGTTAAAGTTGGTCCTTTGGTACTAACAGATTTTCTGCTTACAAGTTCGATATTATAAGCCAAGAGTGTCTGAATGCCGCTGATGGCATTGCTTACAACATTTGCAGTCGCCAAAGGTCAGAACCGACAGACCTCTGCAACCGGTTCCATGTACCAAGTAGAAAATGATTTGCCTACTTAATGCTTTATTTTGTGTTCGTGCTTAGTTTATTGTTATTGTGCCTTTTAAATCACCTCTATCCTTTGACCGTGAGCGCTCATTGGTATGTAGTTGGTGAATGCATGACCACTGCGAAATAATTGCTTCTAATCGTAGGACTCATGGCTTGTACCTACGGTTGAGATATTTGCAACAGGTGGAGTAATCGATTTGAAAAAGAAACCAAAGATGATGGGAAGATTCTAGATATTAGAGTGTTTAAGAAAACAGAATTTGCACATTAATTAGTTGGAATTATTTGTAGACGTAATACAATATTTATACATATTATTTTAGCTTTTCATATTCATAACGGTTCACATTTAACATTACACGAAAATATTATTGGTCCTTCTTCCCAATTTTTGGTCCTTTCTCTCCAAGCCCCTATAAGCTATTTCGTAACATTTTCTTTATCTAAAACATCAAAATAGCACTTTCTGACCTGTCTCTGTGCTAGTGCTCCCTGAGCTATGCGGTCACGGTATAAATACAAGCAACCCGGAAAGTAATACCGGTTGAGGCACGTAACGTGGGGTCGCATGCTCTGTCCTACATGCTTTGCTTTTCCAAAATACTGCATAGTTTTGTAAAGTACTCTACATTGTTTTGAATAAGTCTTATAAAATATAAATTGGTCCTTTGGTCCTAATTCAATCAAGACACAACGAAAGTTTTGAGTGATTTAAACTATCTTTAATATTTTATTTGCATTACGAAACTGCGGATCAAATCATATCCGCACTAATCCTAATTGCTCTTAAATCTGAATCAAATCTTTATCATCTGCTGATGGTGATAAAAGCAACCTCACACTCGCCGAGAAAATAAACCGGTACAGTTCAGATGTTTTAGATGATAAAATAGTTAGACGGTATTCAGAGATTTGACTACTATAACCAGTAGTACTACTACTTAACTGGACAGCTGATTGTTATGGAGCAACTTTTTAGGAGACGGTGTACCTGAATGTTGTTTTGTTTTAACTTGTTGGTATTTGACATTTGGACAGGTTGTTTGTATGACTTCATCGTTGTCAGCTGCTTGGTTGAAATGATTCCACAACCTAAAATGTTGTTTTATGAGTGTAGACAAATTCCTTTGACTTAAACCGGTCTAAGTGCCATGGTAATCAAATGGGTGCAGCAATCAACATCTCGAGGAAAAAACGATAACAGTAGCTAACAAGCTCAGCAAATTAAAACAACTGTATAACGCACTGATTCGATACCATATAAATTATAACGGATCATGTTCTCACGCAACTGAAAACAATATTAATACGCATGTGGATTGTGGATTGAAAAACATGATAAAGAACGGCCTAGGCGCGTGCGAGCCAATATCAACCGTTGAACATTTTTTATCGAACCATTCACAAATAACCGCCACTTAGGACCGTTAACACCTGCTTTGCCTACCTTACACAAACACACGCTGATAAAAACGAAGCAATCTCTACAAACTGCCGAATTCCATAATAAACCTTAGAAGTCTCTGCCATCAACAGTTATAGCATTAATTATACGAAAAATACTTCAAAACCCGATAGTCGAGTTGAAAACTTGAAGTTTTCATACAGTTATGCCGTTGTGTAAGAGATAACCTGAATTGAGATAAGTCTGTTCGGAACTGAGCCAGCGATGCATGCCGCAAGTAATAACCTAACAGATTATAATATTTGTGTTGGTAATCTTCGGATTCCTATCTCTTGGAGAGATCGTTCTCATTCTAAGGGTCTCAAAGTAAACAAAATAAGGTTGTTTGAATGACTTACCGTCCATTAGGCGCTGAAGGGGAATGCACCAATTTCACAGCAAAAAGGAACTGTATTGCACACACGAGCAAACAGCAAAGATTCAATGATAGCGTCAACGCACACAACGCTAATGTCACTTCGTACACCACTGCAAACTCCTCGGGAGCACTGGTCGCGGGTGCCGATATCTTCAACAAGAACAACAACGCGAGGAGCGCCAGCAGCAAGCTGACGAGGCACAGCAAGGCTAACGAAGTCAAGGCCTCCTCCGTGGCCGCCCTTGTGCTCCTGTTCCTGACGGCCGCGGACCGAGGCTGCGGAATGCCTGTCGCGTTCCCATTCGCCAGCTTCGGGGGAGACGCAACCGGTATGGGGGAGACGACTGACACTGGGGCGGCAGTCGTCGCCGGCTGCGCTCCAGGGCTGACGCTCGCCGAGGTCCCCCCGACGGAGTGCTTCGACGAGTCCAGGGTGGACACGTTGAGGGGCAGGTGGTGGTGCGGCCGCCGCGGCATGTTCTGGTAGCGGTGGTCGGCATCGTTCGCCGCTGGCGGCCGCTGCGTATGTTTCAACATGGCGCTACTAGCACGCCGAGACTCGCCATCCCGCCGACTGGTTCTCCGGCATTCGGGCCGGTTTTATTTCACTAAGCAGCGACGCGGGCGCTCGGGCGATGGGCGCGGGACGACTGACGGCGCTTCGTACCTGCGCGCGCGCGTGTGTATGTGTGTCAATCAAACCTGAGGGTTGCAGGACTGCACGCAAACTTTAGACGCATCGGTTAGCTGAACTACCCTGACAATAGAATAATGATACTAAACAATTTCTTGGATAAACAAGTGGCCTATTGATTGCAATAAAATGTTTACAAAACATAATTATTGCAGGTCACTTGTTTGGTTTCCGATCTCTGTTGTTAGAACAATATTTCAAAGTGATTTATAAATATACCGCCTTCAGCTCTGTTTAGTTTTTTTAGTATTTACAAAGAATTCATAGAAACAAACGTATGAAAGACCTAAGAACCAACGTTTCCTGGTTTAGCGGCGGTTAGAATTATTAACGTCTTAATAACAAAGGGTAAAAAGGGGAAGGAATGGTATTGTTATAATATTATTATTTTATTATATAATCCAATTATGTTATGAACCCTTGGCATATACGTAGTGTTAAAAATAAACAACTTTTATTTTTGGTGATTGTATTTATGGATGCATCAAACAATACACCTAAAATCATGTAACTTTAACCTTCGATATCTCCATAACCAGAAGATACCCAGGCATAATCCAGAACGAACAAACGATCGCAATAATGAGAAAAATATGTTTGTTTGGCTTCGTTAAGTGTCTGCTTACACCCGTTATATTTAGCAAGTCTTCGTAAACTTCAATGAATGTGGTTTTTCTTATAGTCAAGTTTTTCATTCGGTCTTTGTTGGCACATTTATCATCTTATCATACCTAGGTCTGCCTTTATCCCAATTTATTGAAGTGGGCGCAACATGTATCTTCCGTGACTTCTCAAATTTCACAACTAAACATAATTTGAATTTAACCATTATTGGAAACTGTATAGAGTTTAAAATAAACTAACCTTTGTTTGTGCGTTTGTTTCTATGCGTGTTTCTTTGTCGTGATTGTATCTAGTTTAAAGAAAGAAATGAAATTGAATTGTTTGTTTGTTATATCAAAATAACAGCTTACAACTAAATGCATAAGAATTTTGTCTTACTGTCTGTTTGTTTATTCCGGATAATCCCCTTAACGGCAGGACCGACTTTGACGGGACTTTTACTGACACGCAGCTAATGTTATAAGAAGTAATTGATTTTTGACAACGAATTAGGATTCCACGCAGTAAAAAAGAAAGCATATTTAAAAATAAACGTAAGAATATCATTAATCATTTTAATCTAACTCGATAACAATCAGATGGCAACCCTTGAGACCTGCCTATGATTACGAAGAAAGCATTAAGACTAGCGCAAAAAGCTGCACCCATGTACCTGCCACATCCAGGCATCAAGTTTACAGTTACAGAGACGCGTTCATCTTCCATGTCGTAACTACAATACGACACAAGGTTTATGTTGCAAAGTATCACCAACTTTATGACGAGTAAGACCTAACTATTGTTAGTTGGTTAACAAGTTTCTGTTTCTGTGTCAACTCATCAACTGGTCCTTCTTACCGTCTAATGTGGCATTTACTTAATTTAATATTTAAACTTTATGTCACTAGACTAGGAATCTCGATAATTACCAACTTATGAAGCTAAAATTTTTTAATTATTTTATACTATAAGTAGGACCACAACTCTTGTACGGAATTGACTTTGACTTCTACGCAGACAAAATCACGGTCAAAGGTTATTTTGACTTGCTTTTTTGATGGATTAGATTTTCCGAAGGTATTATGGGGAAGAAATATTTTTTCTTTGACTTCCAAAGGATATTTGTATTGCGCCTCTCAGGACCAAAAGTTTTGTGGCATGTTCAATACGCTTCTTCTTCTTAGCGTTTCGTTGGCAAATAAAAGATTAAAAATAAATAAATAAGATATGTTTTAATAACCATACGTTGTAAATCATTTAATTTTAATTAAAAATAAATTTAATACATGTCTCTGCCCAACCTAATCTGTGTCCAAATTTTCCCTGTAATATCTACGCCACAATAGATTTCCTCCGGTGATTACTGCTCAGATGAAACATAAAAATTCCGTCCTTGTGACATCTTCCTCGTGTCCAACGAAACAGGAAATCAACGCATAATGGACGATTTTATGATAACAACGCGAACCAGTGTCAATGAACTTTATATCAAAATGTGCGCTTTTAGCGAAATGCCTGCTTTTAATGGTGGGCGTATCAGAATGTCGGAATGTTTTAATAGTGTCATGCTAAAAATGAGGAAAGGAATTTTCACTCTTCACTTTTCTGTGAATCTGAAAACTGTGAAAACTGGGGCCGACAGTCGTAGAATCAAAATTATTTGTGCAAATTCCTAATTCGGATTTCGCACTAAAACTTAAAAGCGTCTCTTTAAATTCTAATTCTTTCTTTTTATTAAAAGCATGTTCTCTATAATAAAATTCTCATGCACAGTCACAATTACAATAGCATTAACAACGGCATTAAAGTTGCAATTAAACAAGCTATACTTAAACGAACTGACATTTATCACCTTTATTGTTATGACCTTTGTGTTCAAACTAGAATTGGATGACATTTGATTCGATTCAGATGTAGCAATTAACAAAATTAACAGCCGAAGTAATGGAGAGGTGATGGCGAGGTGGGATTATACGCATGTAATTAAAAGAGTTATGAATTTAAATGTGGATGGATGGAGAGGGAGGGAAAGGCCAAATAATAGGTGGATGGGTTGTGTTAAGAGTTACGTGAAAAATAAATACAAAAGCAGGATACGTATTATTCTATGTGTAATCTATTGTTCTATTTGGTAAACTAATATCTATATTTGTACCAATTTCAACCAATTCCGTTCAGCCGTTTTAGTATGAAAGAGTAATAAACATTCATCCATCTATCCATCCTTACAAACTATCGCGTTTTTAATAGAAATAAGTAAAATATATGCTGGCGAATTAATTTAAACCTATCCATAAATGTTACTTCAGACATTTGATCTTCTGATCGAACTCAGAGCTGAGAACTCTTAAAAATCACAGATACGAAATGGATTCAACAGAGAATTAAGTTACCACCTACAATTTCTACTACAATTTATTAAGTATTTAAGAAATCTTCCCCTATTACTTACTGACAAAGAAGCTGGTTCCTTCCGAGCCCACCCATGGCACGTGCACACCTGTCGTGCAGGTGTACTCGTATCAAGTTATCACAAAAAATATCTAGCGCCTGCAACGTGTGCCTTGAAGCATGCGCTTGCGTCGGCAGGAAAAAGACGTTGACCAAATGGCGCAGGAGTTTCAGTTGGA
The DNA here is from genome assembly GCA_932526535.1 of Caradrina clavipalpis. Taxonomy (NCBI): domain Eukaryota; kingdom Metazoa; phylum Arthropoda; class Insecta; order Lepidoptera; family Noctuidae; genus Caradrina; species Caradrina clavipalpis. Next base: position 3,215,435 of record OW052101.1, read on the forward strand.
AATTAGTTATGTTATGCGGTTTTGCTAAAATAATGTCATAAGTTTAGACAAGGTTTTATAATAGTCCTTTCGAAATGGTCCTTCTGCCAACCGCCTAAATCACTGTGTACTTCATATTGGTTGATGCTTAAAAAATAAGTAAATATGGGTTAACTAGCTTTACCCGCGTCAATGTCAGTTATCGCGGACGCAGTCAAAGTCGCGAAACGAAAAGTAGCCTATGTCCTTCTTGAGGTTTGCCAAATTTCATCAAAATCGGTTATGTGGTTTAATCGTGAAAGCGTAACAGACGGACAAAGTTACTTTCGCTTTTATAATATTAGTATTAGTATAGAATTGAATATAATTTAGATAAGGCGCTCGCTTCTCGTGCATGAGGTTCCGGGTAAATTACGTGGCCACTACCAACGTAACTTTTTTAAATATTGGACATCGTTGAAGGAAAGCATCAAAAGTTCAAACAAATGCAAAAGCCTGCCTTATTGCCTGGCATGCAGCCAGTCTATTCTGTCAAAATCTACCTTCACAAATTTAGGTGTAATGAGCCTGAAGTAAACAGTCAATCTCACCAGCAGTGTTATTCTACAAAAATCTCTCTCGATGAATTTATTTGAATTTAGCTTGTAGGCCTGTAGACGGCGAACTTGGAGCAGTTCGTTGTTTGATCCGCCCCGCTTTCCCCAGCTGGAGGGTATTCCTAAGGAACTAGCTTGAAGTAAGTTGTCAATGTCCAACCATCAAAGATTTTTTACAGAATAACTGAAAACTCATCCCATCCGTCATGCTCCCTTTAAACAAGCAATAAAGTGCCACAATATTGCACTGTGGGAAAGAAGCGCAGTCCAAACCGCATCCAACAATGGCGTAACGGGATATTAAATAAAATATTATGTTTACCTGCCCTCGTAGCTTGACCACAGCGGTATACTGTTACTGACATGCCAGGTTTATCCTTCACAACGGGCTTTGCCTCAAAACGTTAAGACTGGTCTTGCAAGGGCACCTTAAAATGACATTCATTGGTTACCGCAAAGTATTCAAACCTTATAGTATACTAGGTCTTGCTCGCGAGTTTGTATGCTTGGACCTTGGATGCCGACCCTATAGAATCAATCCGGCCCTTTCGTAAAAATTCTAAGGTGACGATTCCTACCTATAAATTACCTACGTACAAGGCAATTTTCAGCTTTGCTTCAGGTCAAGTAGTTTAGTTCATGACTGAATGAATGACTTTTCGTATTTACATAAAATTTTATCACAGACTTGCAGTCTCCAATCAGCAATAAGCATGTTCCTTCCTACGTCAAAACGGATATTTCACCTTTGGTCTGTGGAAAATTAGATAAAGGATATTTTACACCATGAGCAAATTGTCTACAGTTGAGGCAGTATTCGCTTATTACTAATACTAAAAGCATACTTAATATAAAACTTCAAAATTACATACGACCGTTCCATGACAACATAAATTGGTCCTTTGGTTCGAAGCACTAAGGACCAACTTTTTATTTTCCTGGAATGGTCATATTTTCCATGATTGGTGTGATTACCTATACTTGGTCGAAAACTTAGTAGCTACTTTAACTAATGCATAGGTAGGTACTGTATTATGCTACGAATATATAGCAAGTACTTACGGCTGTTAGGTATCTATCTTCTCATTTTACAGTCAATCTAACTTCAGCGCTTTAAAAAGTAACAAGATCCAAATATGTACCTAAATAAAGGCCTATGCATAATGCAAATCTGCTTATTTACTCTATAATACGACACTGCATATTAGTGCACGTCTTTGTAATTCCAAATTAGAATTCCATTCATAAAACCGCAGACACAAAACATCGAGTTTCAATTGTTTGTCCTTTGTAACATTAGAGAGCGGTTCAAATGTCAATCGACTGTTGTTTCAGTAAATTGTGTTTATGTAGGTACATACCTCTAATGATTTAAAACTTAATAAAAATAAAAAAAAATTGCTTTGTAGCCTTTTACTGTAAATGCATAAATGAATGCTTGCACGGTACTTTTGTTTTAACTAAAACATTTTTGTTTCACTGTTTACCTGTCTATGTAAATTTTATCTGTCTGCCTGTATGTGTGTCCTGTCTGTGTATTCCAGGGATCTGGTACACTTGCGCGAAAGACACTTGCGTAAGTCCCTGCGCGCGAAAGGACAATTGCGCGAGCTAGCTAATCTGCCAAACGCCTTGGTCGATTTTGACAGGGCTTCAATCAGCAGATAGTTAGTGTCATAAGTACCTATAGGCTAGCTACTAATATTTTAGAAAAAAAAAGTTCCAAAAATAATCATGTCTTAAAAAGTCAGTAATAAGTCTTAATAAACATCGAAAACACATTGTTGGTCCTTTTGCATCCTTTATACATAACATCATAATAACATCTCAAAATTACTATGTAGATATAGATACCGGTAAAGAAGCTGTGCAAACGAAATTCAAATAAAGAATAGCTGGCCTTGACTGAGATCGCACGAACTTCATTACACACCATTCTCAACAGAAGTTAGTTTGACAGCAAAAACTACATAATATCTAAGCCATAGAGGTCAAATTGATTTAAGGTTATGTTAGGAGCGACATATTCACTGTAGTATAGCAACAGTCACTATTAGTTATCGGACAAAAGTCGTTGTGAGTACCTACATTATTACTATCAGTCACTCCTCTCATAGTAATCTCGAATCTAAGTTCCAGTTCTTAAAGTACACATTCGTTTGTTCATGTAAGTCTTATCATATTTTTCTTTACAAATTTAATGGTATTTTTTCTCCATCATTTAGAAAAGTTATTAAATTAGTTTTATTTGTAGGATTTTTCGTACAGTTATAGGATCGGCGCTATAACTGTACTAATAATGAACTAATATTTATTGCAAATATAGTTGAAATTTGTGTACAAAATATAATCCCGAGCGGCATTTTTTATTCTCTTGTAAGCGATTAAGTACACAATTTTCAACTCTATACTGATGTTTTTCAAGTTCATTATCAATTAATCAAGAAAAACCGCTCAAGCACCAACAGTGCTGGAGCAGTTACTCTGTCTGCGTTAATCGGAACGCTACAAGTTCCATTTTCAAAATTGTATCAAAAAAATTCATCTGTCTGCCACGGAAAAAACTCTTTTGATCAGTGCGACAATTTTTCTAACTTTTAGGAACTATTGCAAAAATGGTCCTAATTCACCTACATTTTTTGACACTAATTGTCGCTCAGATGAGATCGCGACTACCTAGATTTTGAACGTATTTAATAAGTAGAAATTGGCTTTCAGGTTTTTGTTCATACTTATCAGATAATATTCCAAGAAAAATACTAGTGTTATGAATACGATGTTATAGTTGTAAGATTATGTTACATAAGCTACTCAGAGGACGTTGTCCGCACGTCAAGTAAAAACTTGCATCTTGTGTAGGAGCTCCATGTGTTTGTCTTATAGGAGATAGTCTCAAAGTGTCAATCATTCTCCACAGGTCAGGTATAGTTGGCGGATTTTGGTACCAAAAGACCAAAATTCTGTTGGTCCTTTTTGTACCAACTCTATTAAAATAACACTTGATCTTGAGTTCTAAACTAGCATGACGAATTGCTCATTCCTTTTCGTTTTATTCCTTAACACAAAGTATTTTAATACATTCACACGAAGTCACGACTTACTATTAGGTACTCTTAAATAACAAGTATCTAAGGACCAACTAAAAGTTAACTGCTTCATTGGTTTAAAAGTCGCAAGCGCCACTGCTAAACTGAGGACAGAATCCTGGCCCTGTATTGTGTCCACCTTCATTAGATTATGTAAGGATCGTAGCAGGTGGCGTTCTGTGGTTTCTGCCTACCCCCATGGGAAAAAGGCGTGAGTTTATGTATGTATGAGACATATGCATAACTAGCTAATTTCGCTTGCATAGCGACGCAAGAAAGCGATTTTGTCGTATCTCGAAAAATGGCATTTTCGGTTTATTACATTTTTGAATTCAGAAAAAAATACTGCATCGGACAGTCTGATTCACGTTTTCTTAGGTCGGTTTTTTTTTATTATACGACGTCGACTTTTTCTTAACTTTTTTAACAAAACATACTTCAAAATGCTGTAAATAACATAAAAACAACTATTTTAAAAAACAAATAGATACAACAAAAATGTAATCATACATTTTTTCCTAAGTCAAGATACACGGTCCCCGTTTATTATACTACAAACACTTACAGCATTATGCATAGCCACCAAATAATAATTTATCGAGATACAGCAATTTCGCCGCTTCAGTATTTCTCTCCAGCTAGAGATACAACAATTCTATCGTTTGGGTTTTGATTGTGATGTAGACTTACTACGTTTCATTCAACACTTTTCTACAATACAATTTTTTAACAATGTACTACCTTTATGAGAGAAATAAATGATAATTTATTTAATTTATTTAATGTGTGTCTTTATTTCTAATAAGTGTTATAACTACGTCAAACTTTATTTTCAAAAAAAGATTGTTTAAATAAACATACAACATTTAATTAAACATAATTATTTGTTTTATTTGTATTTAACACAAAATTTAAGATGCACTTCTAAAAAGAATGTGAAGTACAACAAAATGCGAGGACTTATTAATTTATTTCACATTACATACATCATAATCGTTTTCTAAAATTTTAAAGCAATTTTGTTGTGCCTATGTTACAACTACCTAGATACAGCAATATTGAAGCTTCAAATTGAAATACCAATTGCTGTAACTCATTAAAACTCATGTTATACTAACTTTACAATGCTATCTTTAGGGTCATTGATAAATTTCATTATAAGAAATAGTTGTTCCAAAAATTACCTCTCTAGTATAGCTAGTTTACGAGTTATGAATTTTTTAAATAGTTTTTTGGCTCTGGTGAAAAGTTCATCTTTTCGAGATACTACAAGATCGCTTTCTTGCGTCGATAGACTTATCTCTATCCAAACCCTTCCGTATATTTCGGAATATTATCGTGTCCGTATTCACAAATAACGCATGGTCACTCTACCAGTCGGTCGCGTGTCACAGGGATGGGTCTAAGAATGCCGCTGATCCTGTTAGCAGGCCCTATCCAGCTCTATGCAGTAAGTGCCTTAACGCAAGGTACAATACTATAAGGGGTAGGCAGACTGCAAGGTGATTGTAACCGAAACACTTGGTGGGAACTAAAAGCTTCAAGAAAAATATTCAATTTTGAAAAAAAACCGATATGCATACAGGTACACGGTACACCTCTATCGAACGAGGTATCGAACTGTGGGTGTACCCACGGTTCGCCGGTATGTTTAGGTCCCATATATTAGGGGGCAAACCTGTTGCCAAAAAAAACAGACAAAAAAAAAACAAAATTGAAAATTGTTTTTCATCTTCATGTCCTTTTTTTTGAGAAATAAAGATTCTTTAAACTTTGTGTATACCAAGCGAGAGATCGCGCTAGTGTTAAAGTATTTGATTCGATTTCAGAATTAGAAAGACTATCCTATGGAACAGCGGTCGGCAACCCGCGGCCTTCTCCTTGCGGCCCGCGACAGTTTTGTAAATTAAACTGTAATTCTTTCATTTTACCTAAATTAATGATTTAGGCGCGAAAGCTTACGTATAAGAAAATAGTCACTCAAACACAGCCTCAAACGTTACACTGAAATGTTTATAAGTACGCGTACGGTTATATAACAACTTTGAAGTTCGCATTCAAGTTTTATATAATTTTTTCTCATTTCTTTTTCATTTATTGTTGCTTTATCGTTAACATAGTGATACATACCCAAGTACGTACCCATTAATAAAATTTACATTAAAAAGAAGTTTGTGCATCACATGTAATACCTATATCGGGTGTAAGGGACATCTATCCTTATATGAAATCATACAACGAGATGTTTTTTATATGAAAACAATAAGTAAAGAGATATGGAGGTTTTTAATACTTTTCAGCTAAGTAAAAATCTGCTCTTATTCCTTCTGTATCGTCCTTAGCGGCTGCAAAAAAATCTTTTAACAAATATGGTTATTGCCATTAGGGACGACAAAAAAGCAATAAGCCAATTTTTCAAACTTGATCTGCCGAAATAAGGGGAAAATTACAAATTTTCCTGCTAGAAATTAAATTTCTATAAAAACAAAAAAAAATATCATCAAATTCTATTAATAGTTTCGCGTAACAAACATACAAAAAAAACATACTTACAGATGAATTGAGAACCCTTTTTAAGTGGGTTAAAAATTATGTTAAAGCGCGGCCCGCCACTACCTCATTTTTCCGCCATGTGGCCCTTGCCTGCCAAAAGGTTGCCGACCGCTGCTATAGAACATTCGTTTAATTTTATTTAACGAACACTGTTTAGTATCACGAATAAGTACCTACCAATAATGGTAGATACTTATTGACTCTAGCCCAGAGTTCGATTCCCTCCCGAGTCAATTCCTAGCTACGGCCTTGCCGCGAAACATTATTTGAAAGTCTTAGTTAAACAGCAAAAAAATCTTTTGAATACACATCTACAATAGTTTTTTTTTCGTCAAGATATTTCCTGTTGCTATTGAGATTAGAAAAAATGGCAAAAAATTGACACCCTGACAAAAAATGCTTTTGAGCAGTATTTGAAATTGGTGAAATATACTTAGCTTCCTAGCAGGTTTAAAAAATGTTTTTGTCTACTTACTCTTTTATACAACGCAAGCTTGATGATATTACCACAGATTAAATATATTACTCTGTATTAAAAACATTCCTTGGGAACAGTGCAAGTGCACATTTTATTCATTAATTGAAAATAAACCATACCACATCAAAAGTAAAGTTGAAAATTGTGTGCAAGATTTTAAACTCCGAACCATATAATATTTTGTCAACTCGATTAATGTTATATTTTAGCTTATTATCAAAGAAAACTGACCCTGCCCTAAAATAACAATAAAATATTTTAAAATAAAGTAGGTATTTTCAATTTAAATAATAATTAAACTAGGTAGGTACATTCCAACCCCGAGTTAAAATCTACACAAGTGACCAAAATTGATAACATCGTGATCCGTCGATTACAAATATTACGTAATAAGTAATAACAAGGAGATATTGAATGAATAGACAAACGAATCTTTAGTTTGTATTCCGTCGTACAGCGTGTGTACCATTTATTGTGACCACGGACTTTTAATTCGCAAAAGTGGCGTCCTCGTGAGTAATTTATTTATTAAAAGCTTTTAGATATTAAGTTTTAGGCCCACTTTCATCACAAATCACTAAACATATTGAGTGCTAAATGCTAATGTTTCAATTATCATTCTGTCTCTGTCACCTTTTAACAATGTGATAGGAATGCAATGTTGTTCTAAATACGTTTAGGCACTAAATATTTTCAATGCTTTTGGTGAAAGTAAGCCTAAGTCTTTATTATTTATCCTCATTGTTTTCACCTAAAAGCAACAAGAATATTGCAACCAGAATTTTGTTGAAAAGAGTGTCCCGTGGATTTTCTTGCTCGTTCTTCTCCATAGAGACCTAAGTTTTAGAACGAGCAACTAGCTTCAAGAGATTTCAACTTTGTTTCTTCTTGACAATTTAAAAGTGCTAGTAAATGGTCTAATTTAAATAAATGTTTTGACTTTTACTTTGAAACTAACTTAAGACTCCTATCTGACCAGATAGATGCCTAAAAAATCTAAACTAATATTTTAAAGAGAAAATATTTGCTGTTTTTGTTTGTCTCCAAATAGTTGCTTCCCGTCGTCTTTACATACGCTTAATATTTTAAACTATAAGGTACGCAACACTAGCATGTACTCACGTCTTCGCTCGCATTGCCTCTCCCCAGGAACAGTATTTTTTTTGGATTAACTACTTTTTTTGTACTTACTCTTGACAACGTGTATGCATAATTTCAAGAGCATCGTTAGAGGAGATAAGGCATGCATGAAAGGTTACCAAACAAACTGACTTTCGCATTTATAATATTAGTTAGGTTATGGACAATGATTAATGATGGTCAACATTGACATTTACTTAAATTAAGTAGCAAACTACATCTAATTACAAAGCTAATAGAGTTCACTTACCCAATATTATAAGGCACTCAATAAAACGGTAAACGCGTGTCCATATAAAACCATTCTTGATGAGAGTTGACCGAACACGCGCGCGCCTCATAAAATAATAAGGTACAGGGTAATAAATGCGGGTTACTTTAGCCCTTTAGGGAAATTTTGGCCTAAAACTGAAAAATTGTTTGATAAGAACTTATCGCCTCTTTAATGACAATATTATAAACCTTCTTGTTCGAGGCATTTTTGTTTAAAGTTCCAATTATATTGCTATTTCTGTAATTTTTCAAGATAATTATGAGAAATTCCAAAAAAAATCCGTTTGAAGCCAAAGCACAGCCAAAGTTTCCCTATTTAATTATCCCTTTAGCGGGCTAAAGTAACTCGAATTTGCGGTAGGTATAATATTCCGGAGCCAATATAGATTTAAATATTCACTGACTTGAGTTACTTCTATCAGTACGTAATATTATGTTCTAAGGTACCTACTTAGGTGTAATATTTTAAAAACGTCAAAATATGTAGACAGGTACCCATTAATTAAACGGGCAAATATTTTCGTTTTACAATTTATCCTAATCATTTCTATTTCTTTTATTTTCAGACGCATAATGGACGTGATAGTAATCGGGTGTGGCGCGGCGGGCATCTCAGCGATGAGGAAGCTGCACGAGGCTGGTCTTCAAGTCCTGGGTCTTGAAGCCGCCGACAGGATCGGCGGCCGAATCTGCACCACAGAGTTTGCAGGGAAGCCTATTGATATCGGAGCTGCATGGTAAGATATTAGTATGTCTCAATGACTTTTGCCCATAGAGATATACCTATGGGGATGCTACTTTTAAATGTATGAAGGAAATACCTGTCAGAAAGTGCCGTGTCCGCCATTTTGAGTACAATTTATATTAGGGACTTTTTTTTAGTTAATTAATGCATCCGATTAACCGAGCCCTAGTCATATACCTATTACAGAAAACTATTATGAAGAAGCTCGTAGGTATTATAATAAACACTGTCGCCATATTAAACCAAATTCATTCACAATTTCAGGTGCCACGGAGAGAAAGACAATGTCATCTTCGAAATGGTAAATCCATTAGGTCTTCTAGGCAGATCAGGTCCTGATACCAACTTTTACGTGCGTTCTAACGGCGAGCTGGTTTCTGAAGACAAAGCTAATGGGATCCTAAAAGCCTTTGATGAAGAGCTTGAAAGTGCTGATAAGTACAGCAAGAGGTCTATTTCGCAGTGTATAAGAGATGCGTAAGTAGTCTTTAAAATTATTTTAATAGCGTTTCCACCATACGATGTCTCATACAAACTTTTAAGTCCAGAATACATCTCGGTAAGACTGGTGTGTATGGATGTGTCGTGATGAGGTTGCGGGTTCGATACCGAGCAAGTACTACTATTGAGCACATTATCAAAGGAAATACAATATGGATCTAAAATTAAGATAAAATAAAGTTTTGGAACGAGCAACCAACTTTAACTTTCTACCTTACAGACCAACTCCTTGACAATTTGAAAGTGTCTGTAATGGACTAATTGAAATAAGTGCTTTGACTTTGACTCTACCCCATTTTCAGAGCTGGTACTAACGCTACTTTGAGGAAAGACCCTGAACTCTCCAGTTCCTTCATCGAATGGTTTGAAAGGAGCAACCACGTGGGAGGTCAGGACGACCCGAAGAAAGGCAAGTCTTTAAGATCGCTGGTGGAGTTCTGGGAAAGCGAGGGCGATCCCTTCTTGAACTGGAACGGGAGAGGATACAAGACTCTTATTGATGTGTTGTTGGTAAGTCTGCCATTTTTTATTTGAGAGATTAGGTACTACAACAACGTTATACCATCACGGGTGTATTTCCCGAAGGGTTAGGCGGAGGAGCGGTGTTGTATAACGAGTTGATTTAGTTATAAATCCTGGCCCTTGTGTAAACATTGTGATTGATCGATGGCAAGTAATCTATACTAGTAGTTTTGAACTCATAAACCACAGAAACTATTAGTCTTCTTTTAAAAAATCTTCGCATTATTAAGCGCATTATCGAAAAAGGTTATATAAGCCTATAGGTACGACATCACGCCAAGACCATTTGCCGAATTTGTGCTTCTGTGCCAAATAAATAGGTATTATCTTGTGTTTGTCGTCACATAAATCTTTTGTTTCCAAAAACAATATTTACCTTTTTTCTAATTTCACAGAACAGATACCCCGATCCGACCAAGGAAATACCCCTTCAGATTCTTCTCAACAAAGAAGTGGAGAATATTCGATGGGGCGTCGCTCAGCTCGGGAGAGACCCTACCAACCCCCTCGTACAGGTCAAGTGCAAGGACGGAAGTCTATACGCAGCTAAGAGCGTCATTGTGACTGTGTCTGTCGGTGTGCTGAAAGAAAGGTATATAAGACATTTTAAAGAGATCAAGTTCAAATAAACGGTGTAAATTCATACCATCACGCCTGTATTCCGCAACGAGTTAGGCAGAAGTGTACCAATGTACACTCACAGTCCGCCGGTATGTTTTAGGTCCCATCTAATAAGTTGTACATTCATCAGGCCAAGATGGGGATTCCGCAGGGTTCAACATTGGGTCCGTTTCTCTTTTTGGTATACATTAATGATTTACTTCATTTACTGAAACACCAACCGCAAATGGTATTATTGACGTGATGATACTTCACTGATTTTTAAAATAAATACAAATAAATACATTAAACGCTAAGCGCTAATTCTGTTAACACTTCAAGTAAACAAAATTAACGTTGGTTATGAGCAGCGTCGTAACAATTTAATGTTTTCGGGCTAAACATAATTTCTGTTGCACTTCGTCTATTTATAAGCACTATAACTGTCTATTAGGTGAAGAGTATGATGCCTTACTGAAATACTTTAGTCTTGTGCCGTCGTCCTCAGAAAGATGTACAACATACATACTTACATACCATCACGCTTGTATTTCCCTTAGGCAGAGGTGTACCAAGGTACACCCACAGTCCGCTGCTACGTTTCGGGTCCCATGCAATAGGGGGCGAGCCTATTGCCATTAACCGGGCACAAATCCAAACTCCGAACTGCTACTGAGAATTTCATAGAAAAACCCACTAACACTTTTTGCTCGACCTGGGAATCGAACCCGGGACCCCTTGCACAACAGTCGCACTTGCGACCACAAGACCAACGGGGCAGTTAACATAAGATAACCACTATATTCTTTATTCACAGACACGAACAACTTTTCTACCCTCAACTGCCAACCGAAAAAGTGACCTCAATCCAAAACTTGAACATGTGTATTCTGGACAAAATCTACGTCGAATTTGAAACCCCCTGGTGGTCAAAAACCCCAACTAAATTCACTCTGCTATGGCGGGAAGAGGACAAGGCCCAATTCGGAGGAAAGGACCAATGGATCACTGAAATCTTTGGTCTATGGACGGTGGACCATCAGCCTAATGTCCTCCTAGCTTGGATGCAAGGAAAGGGGGCAGAGACAATGGAAAAACTTAGTGTCGAAGAAGTGAAAGCGGGAGTTCAGAAGTTACTTGATATTGTGGTCAAGAAAGAGTTCAATGTTTCGCCGATTAAGAATATTTTGAGGTAAGATTTACACTATTTTCTGGTGACTTATCTAATGATTTATCTTAAAAAAATAACGTTCATAGCTTAAGGTAATAGAAAAAAGGATAAGGTCTTGGGAAGTCCATAATTTTTCTCTCTCAAATCAGAAAGAAACCTGACGATAATTTTCAAATACGTCTGGTTGTCGCCATATTGAATTTTGATTTCTGTCATGTCGTATTGAGTATTGCTCAATATTATTTTTATTGCTTTTCATATGTACCTATTCGCAGGTGCTAACATTATAATTGAGATCATTATGGGCCCTGTAGGGCGCAGCAACATAGGGTTAGGAGAGAGGAAGGAATGTCTGTAGTAACGCAATATTTAGGCAAATCGATTGACATAACAATCCTCAAAATCTGCCCACGCGTTTTATCTCTAGAGAGCTTTATAGGAATAAACATACATTCATTCATCCATCCATACATACATTCATATTATTATATAGGCTGAAAAACACATTACCCTTCGTGCAGTCAGTTAAAAAGTTCGTTATAAAACAATATAAACCCTTTTTCAGATCACAATGGGCCTCAAATCCTCTAGCGCGAGGTGCGTACGCGCACCGTACAGTAGCCTTGGAAGAAAATGGTGGTGGGGCCATCGAGCTGTCAGAACCACTGTATCATCCCAACAAGTTCCCAGTAGTCTGCTTCGCGGGAGAGGCCACGTCGCATCATAGACATAACGATGGCCATGGAGCCGTGGAGTCAGGGTTCAGAGAGGCAGAACGACTGATTGAGAGCTTCAAGGAGTTTGGATTTAAATAATCTTGTTGTAACGGTTTTTTGTAACTTGTAACTTTGTATTTCACAATATATTTAAAGGCGCATTTTCATTGGTCGTTATACAGCAGGTGAAGAATTCCGCAATACGGGCTTTTTTTTTTTTTAAAGACGGAAAATCATCAAATAACTTCCCCCGCCCTTAGTGTCAGACTTTTACTGACTAAAACCCGTCTATGTTCCTTCATGTGCCCTTTGCGTTCCGGGGGCGCGGTATCTCTTTCGAACAACCCGCAGCCCCGGCAGGCATCGGCCCTCAGTGGCCCCATCCAAGTTTGCTGACATCTCTTTGAGGCGCGCGTGGAACACGAACGCGCCATCGACACGGTCTGTCGTTATTTAATGAACGTACTGACGGTGAGCTACCCATTGCTCACCGTCCAGACCCGCGTCTACGGTGGCCGGGAGTCGTCTCTTGACGGGCTATCGACTAATGAAATCGATTACAGCATGCGGTCCCTATGGCATGCGTGAACGGATATCTCCCGCACCCCGAATGCGAGCAATGAAACTGCGCCTTTACATCATATATATGTCTGTCTGTTACGCTTTCAAGACTAAACTACTGAACCGATTTTGATGAAATCTGGTATGGGTTCAGTTTGAACCCCAAGAAAGGACATAGGGTACTTCTTATGCCGCGACTTCATACATACATAGCATCACGCCTGTATTTCGCGTATACCAATACCAATATACCAGTATACCAATGTACACCCAGTTTGCCGGTTTGGTTAGGTCCCATGTAATGGGGACCTATTGCCTCGCGACATCGTCCACAATAACTGACATTTATGCGGGCGTAGTCGCTGGTAAAAGCTAGCATTTGTATAATTCAATTCCTTTAGCTATATTCTAATTTTATTATGAATGTTGTTCAAACTACTTCAGCAAATGTGAATGTCTATGAAAATTAAAAGTTTTAAATACCAAAGACAAAGCTACATTTGTAATATACAGGCTGTCAACTTATTCTGTATGCTTTTGTTAAAATAAAATACAATTATATCCTTAAACATTATTTTTATTTTGTCCATGATATAATCATTTTAGGTTATTACTTACAATTAACAATCTCCAATCAAAATTATTCATTAAAAAATATTGTTTTGTTATAATTGTTAAAAACACATAAATCAATATAAAAATTAAAATAGAAACTCAAAATGTAATTAAAACATAGAAATAATATGGAAATACACTGCAAATCAAAAATAATGTCAAAATATAAATAAGATTCTCGTTTTCGAAAAGAATGTTTCAATTCTCATAGTGTATTAATTTTACATGATTTCCCAAAGAGTTAGGTTACATATAAGTAAACAAACCAAAAGGGAGGTATTTCTTTATGAATAAATGGCATTTGCGCCCTTTTATAACTTAGAAAGTCATATTGACGATTGTGATGATTATAATTCTAATACTGAGCTGCAAATAGCAAATAACTTAAGAAAAAATTGGGTTTTGGGCCATCCTACCCTTTCTTTAGCCCTTCAAGGAAACTTTAGCTCAAAACGGAAAAACGCTTAGACTTCTGATCTCTTGACAAATTACAGAAAAGGTAATATAGTTGGTATTAAAAAAATAATGTCTCGAACGAGAAGGTTTATAGTCATTAAGGAAGTTCCTGTCTGTTTTATTCTGTTTTGAGCCAAAGTTTCCCAACATAGCTAAAGTAACCCATATTTAACCGGCACTTAAAATACAACTACTACAACAATCCCAATGAACAGATAGTCCACTTAACAAAGGAGTTGCAAAATGCGTGAGCTGGGCCGTAAAAAAATATTTCTGAAAGTTGTTCAGGGTACTTTGGGAGTACATACTAAACGTCAACTTATGTGGGAATGCGGAGCACGGATCTACAAGCGCAACAATCATCTGGGCCAGCCTTTCCCAAAGTGGGCGATAACGCCCCCTTGTGGGCGCTGCATGTCTAAAGGGGGGCGGTAAGAGACCCAGAGAAAAATTGGGGACGTTGTGTAGAGGCTTGGGGGCGATTTGCAATTTCATCTAGCTAGGAGGACTCTTAGACACCCTTAGAAGGGAAGTACGCAGAAGGCGTTGTTTGATTGATTTTAGTAGAGGACCCCCCCCCCCCCCCCCCCCGTCATGACTAATTTCTAATCGGTAAAGGAAAAAGGGGGGCGCTAAAAAAAAAAAAACTGATAGAGATTGCCTCAAAGCTAATAATGCTGCAATTCATCACAGCTGCTGGGTTTGGTGGCGATCTCTAACCACAAAAGCGGCGATCACAATAGATCAACTATGGTCGCAGGGACAACACAGTTGCACTAAACCAAAAAAAAAGAACATTAAAAGTATGATCTTAGAGGTGAGCCTGCCGCGGCTGCGGGTTGTTCGCAAGAGATACCGCGCCCCCGGAATGCAAAGGGCACAAGAAGGAACATGGATGGGTTTTAGTCAGTAAAAGTCTGACACTCCCTCCCACACCACCCAGGGCGGGGGAAGTCATTTGATGATTTCGCATCAGAAAAAAAAAAGAGTTGAGCAGGAGTGGGGCGGGTGATAAAAGTTCCCACTATTGACTTTCGAAGAAATCGCTTAGGGCCGAACTCATGCACTTTACAGGTCCCTTTGGGTTATTCGTTAAGTGGACTCACAGCCTTACAGCACTAGTTTTGTATTTGTATTTAATATACAAATACAAAATTAACTTTCCAACTTCGGTATCACATTACACTTATTATCAATCACTTCAGAACTAATTATATTTCCATCTTCATCAACATCGCACATCATAATTTCGACCCCGCTGTCTTTGATCACCGGTTTTTCGTCCACCTCCATTTCATCATCACCGTCCTTCTTCAAGATTATTTCGAAGCATCTTGGGGCGAACGGCGTCGCGTCGGCAACTTGTCTAAGTTTGAAATCCAGGTTTGTTAAGGGCACTTTTGGACTGCTGTAGCCGTCCATGATTTTTTCTGAGACTTCTAATGATTCGTAGCGCGTTGTTGTTAGTCTATACATGCCATCCTCGCATATTTGGTACCTGTAAGTATAAATATATTAAAAAAAAAAATACCATCACGCCTGTATTCCCCGAAGGGTTAGGCAGAGGTGTACCAATCTACACCCACAGTTCGCCGGTATATTTAGGTCCCATGTAATAGGGGGCGAGCCTATTGCCATTAACCGGGCACTAATCCAAACTCCGAGCTGCTACTGAGAATTTCATAGAAAAACCCAATTACACTTTTTGCTCGACCCGGGAATCGAACCCAGGCCCTCTAGCGTAGCAGTCGTGCTCAGGACCACTAGGCTAACGAGGCAATATATTTTAATAAATAATAATTTCTCCTGTTCAATGTGGGTGCGTTTACAAACACAAATAACCAGATCCAGAACTACTATCTGTAGGCCATACAAATGGTTGTTCCGAGCAGGAACAGAATCCGCGATACGCAACATAACAGCCAATCACTCAGCCACTGCGCCAACTGACAAATTGTCGTTTAAAATATTTTTAGAATTAATGCCTCTGCCAGATAAAGCTGGGTCCACATTTGTATCATGTCGGTATATCGTATCTCCGTTGCGTGGCCCCGGCGCGTATCATGGCGTAGTTTGGACGCAAGATCATCCTGCGTCCAGCTTAAGTCTTCTTTCACATTATTATTTATTACATACTAGCTTCTAACCACGACTTCGTCCGAGTACTTTCTTTCACTCTGGTTAAATTAAGTCTATGTTTACTGCTCTGCTCCCGTCTATCGTAGCTTGATGTTGTATAGCCTACACTATTCCTCTCCTCATGAATCTGGCTTTTATATATAAAATCATTTTTTCCAATACGACTGGTAGGCTAATAGATTAGCGTATTTAAACAAATAAAACTTTTCAGGTTCTTTATATTACTATAGGCATATGTCTAAGTCTCCTTACCTAAACCTGCTATGTCCAAACGACCACTGAGCTCCATGCTCCTTCACCAAATGCGTAGTCAGTCTATTTCCTCTGGAGAATATCTTCATCTTCTTCTCCGGACACAGGTGACACGCATATTTCCTCACAGACTTGTATTTTATGTCCTTCTTCACTTCGTAACAGTCGGAGTCTGACTTATTATCTTCGTCAGACCAGATGGCCTCCTTTTTAATTGATCTCGATTTTTTCTTTTTCTTTTTATGTGTTAGTATGTGTTGGCGGAGGTCAGATTTTGTTATGGCTCTGGGGGGAAGGAGGAATGGATTAATACATGATTTAAATTGATGACATAAATTGGAACTAAAATTTCTCATGTTATGAACCATTAATAAATACAACCACATGTTATGATACATAACTTTGTCTCTGGGATGGCAACGCATCTGCAAGGCCCCTGGTATTGCAGATGTCTATAGGCAGCGGCGACCACATAACATCAGGTGAGCCTCCGGCTTGTTTGCCATCCAATGATGTTACAATAAAAAAGGTAAATAAATATTTTTGGGTAGTGGGGTTGGTGGTGGTTTGGGTAGTGACCCCCCAGTGGCGAGGACTGTATAGAAAACGATTCCCATCTGCTTCCCTTCGGAAGTTCTAAACAACAGCTACGCTACCGCCATTTAAAAAGCGACGCTACTGGCTGTGTGATATCTCCAATACTAGAGGCCTTACCATCCCAGAGACAAAGCTGAGTCTCATGAGCCAGAAATTACACCGGCATCCATACCCGTCAAACCGGAACACAGCAACGCTGCTTTGCGGCAGAAATAGGTATGGTGGGCGGTGGCAGTACTTCCGCGGACGAGCTCCGTTACAAAGAGCTCTACTACTACTTGAAATACAAAAACAATGTCATAAAGTACACCTTATTTGTACAACAAACAAACTTACTTATATTCACAATGAGGGCACGCATGCGTCCTAGTATCCTTTCCCGACAAATGTCTATACCGCACGTGATTGGCTAACGCCGCCGGTGACGTCGCCGACATGTCGCACAGAGTACAAGCGTACGTTGATATGTGTTGACGTGTGTGCTCGCCTAGCAAGTACTCTGTGGCACAGCGGGTGCCGCATAGTTCACAGACGAATGGAGAGTTCGGGTATACGTTCTGGAATGTTATAATGGCTCATGTTAATATTGATATGACGGTTGACAGGACAACATGGAAGAAATAAAAAACGGTAATATAAAAAACTAAAAAACCCGACTGCTTTTCTAAGTATTTATGAAAAAGCCCTAAAACAAGAAAGTCGTTGTACCCGATTGCACTTAAAATTGTAGCAGTCAGGACCCATTCTGGACCATCTGCAATGTAATATAGGTATGTGCTCTCAATTCACTAAGCCTCCATTTCTAGTATGGGTCCCGTCTGCTACAATTTTTAATTGCAATCGGGTACAACGACTTTCTTGTTTTAGGGCTTTTTCATAAATACTTAGAAAAGCAGTCGGGTTTTTTAGTTTTTTAAATTACCGTTTTTTATTTTTCACTTTTTTTATTTTTTATTTACCCATTGTCACTTTCACAGTAAATACGAATCTAATGACACCTCTCAAGCTAAAATCCATCAAGCCGTTCAGGCTGCAGAGCGTGCCAAACAATTATACATACATACATACCTACATACATACATACTTACTTACATACATACATACTCTCGAAAAACATAACCCTCCTTCTGACGCAGTCGGGAAAAACATGTTGCACCAACTCTAAGTAACATGGGATAAAGAAAGGAAGATCATGACGTTATTTTTGGAAGGTTTAAAAGGTTACAATTGGGTCGGCACTATTAACCAATAATTCATAGACACAACTACATGTACTTGTAACATAATAAACGCATACCCTGACAGTAGTTTGCTCAGAATCGGCTACTGAATCGATTTTAGCTACATATTTTCTAAAACAGGTAATTTTTTGCACAATTTTTTTAACCCTACCATTTAAACACCAATTTGTCTGTGGTGCAAGGACCAGTCTTACTAATTCAAAAACAAAATAGCAAAACAACAAAGCATAAGCTTATGCATACAATATACAAAACAACAAAGTCAGATTTATCTATTATTATTATATTTTTTTATTTATCTATTGCATTACACAAACACATTCATCATTGCAATTTAAACCTTACATCAATGCCAAAAGGTCACATATCACAGAACTTAACATTTCAAGCTACATTTCTATAGAACAACACGATTAAAACATACCTGCCTTCTCAAATGATCGCAAAGTTTCCTATTATTTGCAAAGTGCTGTCCGCAATGGTAGCAAGCGATCAGTCGTTCCCCCGTGTGACTTCTGACGTGGACCCCGAGCATCACTTTGCGAGGGAACACGGCGCCGCAGCCAGCCCAGGAACAGAGGAAGTTGTCGGAGTAGTTCGTGTGGACTTTTACATGGTCTAGGAATAGCTGAAAGTAGTACAAATGTTAGTCACTATTGTCCTGTACGATGATAGATTATGGTAGAGGATTGCAGTATGAAAAAGATTGGCAAATTGGACTGTGATATGTTTTGCTTATGAACATGATAAAACATATGGACAGGTAATTTGATACAACAGTTTTAGATAAGACAAGACACATAATATACAGGAGATATTAAATTGCTCAAGTCTGCATTAACACTGGTGTACACCTTTTTCCCTCACACTCACTCGTCCGATAGGACGGCAATCCGACACAACGGAAGAGAGATTAGGCGCAGGACCAAAGGCCTTATGTGCTTTTC
Source organism: Caradrina clavipalpis (assembly GCA_932526535.1). Classification (NCBI taxonomy): domain Eukaryota; kingdom Metazoa; phylum Arthropoda; class Insecta; order Lepidoptera; family Noctuidae; genus Caradrina; species Caradrina clavipalpis. Next base: position 3,234,603 of record OW052101.1, read on the forward strand.
GAGGCCAGAAAATGTCACACCATCAATTTGAAGCTATGGGCTGCTACTAAGAAATTCTTTATGGGAAAACCTGATAACAATTGTGTCACCAGACTAGGTAATGAAAAAAATAAAAATAAAATAAAATTTATTCAAATATAAGTAAAACTATGATTTACATTAATCGTCATAGAGGAAAATTAATTCTAACTATAATGTAGACCTGCCTGAGCTAGGTTTAAGAAAACCTGTGTTTCAGGCCATCAATTTACGTCAAACATTTTTAAAAAGAGGGCATAAGTAAATTTATTAGTAGCTAACTTATGGAGAAGACATATTATTTTCAATGACTTGTCAAGTAACTATTTAGGTATATAATATTAAGACTTCTATATTATTAATTAATGGATCATTGAATGATTACCTGCAATGAATTAAATTTCATTTCCTCCTCACAGCCAATCCACATACAAGTATAATCATTCAGTTGTAACGGTATCTGGTTCCGTTTACTGGAATCCTTCTTGCATGGGGCTAGCTTCAGAGTAGCTCTACCGTTGAAGCCGATTGCCAACAACTTGCCATGGTAAGCGTGGTAGTTCAGGTGACGCACCATTTCATTGAAGTCCGATGTCTTGTGACCGCATACGTCCCAGAGGCAGACATATTCAGCTGGTGACAAAAAAGTATGACCGTGTAAGAAGAGAATTATAGACAGTGACTATGGCAGTCAACAAAACTAAAATATAATATGTATGAATTGTGTTATTCAATACACAACCTATACCCCTATTTAATATACAATGTGTTTCTAGTATTGATTCAGATCCTATACAGTATTGTTTTGTTCTTTATCAATAAAAGATTTAAATAACAAATCTTAATGTCTGAAACACAATACTCAATTAACAGTCTCCATTAAATTTCTGTAAACATTTAAATGTCCTCTATTTTTATAATTTCAGGCTAGGAGCAGTTTCCCTGGGTGGAACAAAAGTTAAGTGTTTTGATCTGATTGTCACAAATGATATAAATTACTAGCTTCTGCATGTGATTTAGTCCATGTGGTTTAAACAAGTATTAAGTAACACCATTAGTTACTGTGCAGCTCCCAATTGTTGTAGTGTAATGTTATATAACCTATAACCTTCCTTGATAAAAGGACTAACCAATTCAAAAATATTTTTCAATTCGAATCAGAAGTTCCTGAAATTAGCATGTTCAAACAAACAAACAAGCTATTCAGCTTTATAATATTATTTTAGATTATGTAATGAAATGTAATCTTTCTTCTAAATATAGGAAAATTACATTCATAATGTTTACATCAAAGACAGCAACAAGTTACAATATCAACAAATAATTGAATCAATATTGTTTTGTTTTCCACATATAATTACATCATTAAATTAAGATTTAACATGCGTCTATATGTTTATGTAAACAAGCCTGTAGTACAAAACAATTTCTGTATTTTGTAATAGGAATGCATACAAGCACATTAATTTATTAACAGAGACTCCATACCAATATTATGACTGTGAACTAACTCTGTCTGTTTTTTGTGATTTCAGTCCTTAACTCCTGAATCGATTTTAATGAAATTTGGTACAGAGATAGATTACACTTTAGAAAAGAACACAGACTTATAGCCTTGAGAAAAAGTTCTGAATTGAATGAAAGTTTGTATGGGATTCTGTCATTTTTGAAAATAAAATCATGAAACTTTATATTTAGGCACTTTATAAAAAATAAACAACCTATGTTCAAGCTTTTCCGAAAAATAGAAAAGGCTGCCTAAAATAGCTATTTCATGAAGACAAAGTTGCTAGTAAATAATAAAAACTTTTCAATACTAACCTCCAGAATCGTTCTCAATAACATGCATATCTGAAGCATGGTTGCGGACATGTTTCTGGTACAGCTCGTAATCCATGAAGGTGTGTCTACATGACTGCCATTCACATTCCATTTGCAGGTTGGCAACACGGAGCTTATGTCGGGACTGTAAGAGTAAACAATTAATATGTACTGAAAATGTACTTAAATATAATGATTAGGTAATATTTTCTTTTTATGATTGATTGTTCAATGTGTTCTTTGAAAGGGGATGAACAAGAATAATTTTTACTCTGAATATCCAGGGTAGATAACTAGTTGATTTTGAGTAATACACCCTTTTCTTTGTTTTGCATCATCTAATTCAAGGAGGTAACTAAGCTAGTGATTCTTAACACAAATCAATAATAAATAATAAAGAGGTTTTATTTTTTTCTTTGCTGGTCAAAAATCACACATGATGTGCATTGTGCAAAGTGACAATAAAAACTACATGAGTTTTCATTGCTTGTTCAGTTACTATTATGTTAAATGTAATCAAAATATTAGTAGTTTGATTGTATTTAACATGCAGTAGGAGCATGTGGTATTATTTACAAATCTTCATAAGTCTATATTTATTTATTATTCATTTAATTATTCATATAAATAAGTACAAGATCTTACAAATGACTCCAAAACTATGAGCATATATTATGTATTTTTGTGTGTTATCTTTTTTCTAGACATGCTGGTTGGCAACTTTAAAAGTCCAAGACTAATTGTGATTTATACCTAAGATCTTAGGTATACAAAAGCTGTTAGTTAACATTTAAAATTAAATAAATCATCAGCTTCTTTAGAAGTCACCCATACTGTTGTTGTAGAGAATTTTCATGGAAATTATTTCCATAAAGGCTAGTATGGGTCAGTGGGTCGTCTTAGGGGGATTGTATTGCTAATTACAACCTAACCTTGATGTGAACAAACTTAATCAGTAAAATCAAACGAAAACACCAAATTTCGCGCCAAAATGTTAGTTTACTATTCGGAGCTCTACGTTATTGAATATGTACGATACCTACAAACATTTTTGAGTAATTTGAGATAGGTACCTAGGTAACGCTAGGGCTGCAAGTGTACTTTTTTTTCCACTTACCACAACTTTCGGTTCCAGGGAAACCTCATTGACACCGGCAGGCACTGTCGCGTCGTCTTCAGCCACGGCCAGTAAAAAGTTCTTTCTAGCAGCGTGAGTTTGAATAATGAACTGTATATCATTTTTATTTTCCAATGATAACTTCTCCGTTTCTTCATTATTCTGTTTTTGCAACCATTCCATACATCGAACAAGTTTTTGTTTGTCATCTTTGTGATTCCTTGCTTCTTCACCCATCTTCTCGTCTATCTTTTATGTAAACTCTAAGTCAAACACGGCGCTACATAACTTCTTGGGTATACAATTAAAAAAATAAAAATAAATGGAGGAATTTCGTTCGTTTGGTTTTCAACTTTTCAGTTATGTTTGTGACTTGACTTGTTGACTTGCCTGTGATAGACAATGACAAGTCCTGTGTCAAGACAAGTGTGACAACTGACAATTGTGTGACACAAACAAAGTTATTTGACATTGTTCGAATTTAATCTATGCAAAAAAATTAAAAATAATTTAGGCGATTAGTATGATTAAAATACTATTCATGCATAACATGAATAGCTAATACAGTGCATACGAGTGCGCCCGCCACGCCCGCACATACATACTCAATACTATCGCATATAATCTTTGTTAAAAATAGAAAAAGTAATATATTAGCGCATATTTAGTAGAATTATTTACACTCACTTACATTATGTTGTTCTTCTGGACCGGAAATAGATATTTTTTGCCAAAGTTATTCTGTGTTTCGTTGGTGAACAAAAACTTGTTCGGCAAGGTCTTTTTGGTTTTTTCCATTGGCTGCCTTGGGCATTGTTGGACACCGGTTCCTCTGGGCACATTAGTTTTAAAGTCCAACTTGTCACATAATATTAATTTCAAAAAAATAAATGTTCAAATATTGCAGCAAGTAAATAAATATATCCACTCCAAACAATAGTTATCAAATAATTTTTACACTTAAACCGAGTTGAGAGGCTTAAGTTTTGGGTCACTTGCCGGTATCGCCAGGCTTGTTACCATACTTGCTTTTAGTTTTTTTTTTGTATTTTGGCGCACTGGTCCTGACATAAACAGTTTATTGTTCTTGACATTCTTGACAGGTCAAATCAATTTTACTTTTTTTTATTAAATAAAAAAACGTGCGAGTAGAGACGAGGCGAACGCGTGAACTGTGGTCAAGTGCGGTGCGTATTTACAGCACGGCGCGGCGGGTCCCCACGTTGCCGCTGATGTCTCTTATCGGTAATTAGACTCACATAAATAGTTGATCTTGTTATTCCCGTCGCATATACCGCAAGTGACGGTCGAAGGGTCGTATCGGTGCTGTGCTGATGAAATCAACCGTAACTATTCAACAAGAAGTAGTAAATAAATTAGATCACCTGTCCTTACCTCTAACTACCAGAATGCCTAACATCAAAGTGTTCAGCGGGAGCTCCCACCCAGACCTGGCGCAGAAGATCGTCGATCGCCTGGGCATTGATTTAGGAAAAGTTGTAACCAAGAAGTTTAGCAACATGGAAACATGCGTTGAAATCGGAGAATCCGTACGTGGCGAGGATGTTTACATTGTACAGAGTGGCAGCGGCGAGATAAACGACAATCTGATGGAGTTACTGATCATGATAAACGCGTGCAAGATTGCGTCCGCATCTCGAGTGACAGCCGTGATCCCGTGCTTCCCGTACGCGCGACAAGACAAGAAGGACAAGAGCAGAGCGCCTATCACCGCTAAACTGGTGGCCAACATCCTGTCGGTATCCGGCGCCGACCACATCATCACAATGGACCTCCATGCGTCTCAAATTCAAGGATTCTTCGACATTCCTGTGGATAACCTCTTTGCTGAGCCCGCTGTATTGAAATGGATCAAAGAAAATATTCCTGACTGGAAGACCAGTATTGTGGTGTCACCTGATGCTGGTGGAGCCAAGAGGGTCACGTCTATTGCTGACAGGTTGAATGTTGAGTTTGCCCTCATTCACAAAGAGAGGAAAAAGGCTAACGAGGTAGCTTCAATGGTCCTTGTTGGTGATGTGAAGGACCGGACAGCTATCCTTGTGGATGACATGGCAGACACCTGTGGAACTATCTGTCATGCTGCAGAGAAACTGATAGAAGCTGGTGCAATTAAAGTGTATGCTATACTTACGCATGGTATTTTCTCTGGACCTGCCATCTCGAGGATCAACAATGCGTGTTTAGAAGCTGTTGTGGTCACAAACACGATTCCTCAAGAGAGGCACATGCAAGAGTGTCCGAAAATCCAGTGTATTGATGTGTCTATGATGCTTGCGGAGGCTGTGAGACGTACACACAATGGAGAATCCGTTTCCTACCTATTTTCTAATGTTCCATATTAGGTAGTATAATTTTCTTTGTTTTACATGATATTTTACTTTAATTTACGTAAGCGTTATGATTCGTATCATAAAATTAAATGGAATGTAATTTGTAACATTGCTGTTATAATGGCTCGAGTAAATCCTAGTGTTAAATACGTAGGTGTAATTGTTATAAAAAAAATAGTTTATGTTGAGCTATGAAAGTGAAATTTTTTGTTGAAGCTCAGTTGTCTGGGTCATTCCTGTAAGGGAATAACTAATATGGGGATAAGCAAGTAAGTGATTAATTTGTTAAGAAGATAAAAATGTATTATTTAGAGAAAATCCTGGTATTCTGAAAAGAGATAAGCCAATTTTATACAAATATGAGTTGCGTTTTACAAAACAGCTTTTATACAATTTTAAAAAGCAAAGAAGAGATTGTTCACTAAATATTTAGAACTACCCTCAGTTTTTTTCTGGGAATTCCTTTTTTGAAAATGTCTTAAAATTTTAATACTTTTTTCTGCCAGTACTTCATTCCATTTACTGACTCCATTATCATTTTTGGAAACTAGGTCTGCATTTGTATTTTTAGCTGTTAACTTCCATATTTTTTCCTGCAAACCTTAGCAAAATGAATCTTATAGACAAAATCAATTGTTAGTTTAAAATAAAAGACACTTTAGTTGTATGTCTAAGTATCTCTAAGAACAGCTAGGATGTTAAGAGTGTATCATTCTATTCTAATTTCATACTTATAACAATGTAGTATTTGTACACACTTAAATAATCATCTATTTGTAAAGACACTAATGTGAAAATGTCATAAATAAAGGAAAAACTATATTTAAACAGTCACATTAATAATCTGTAGTGTTTTACTTATATTTGGGTTATCCAAAAAGTGTATATTGGCAAAAAAAAGATAAATTTTGGGCCTGGCAATCTTTATTATAAGTGGCCTATACAATATTTTTAAATTTGGAATAACATTTAGTTTTATCCTATTTAGCTATGACAGTGAAGTAAAAGACAATAAAAAATGTATTTGTAGAATTTATGATAGGTACTATATTTTTTTTTTAACATTTGGTACAAATTCTTATCAAACAAGTTTCAGATACCTACCTAAGAATAAAGGAAGTTGTAAAAAAATATTGGATAAGGTACTCAAATCCAGCGTGTATTTTAAATAGCCGATTTTTTAATTGCAAATTGAAAAAATGTGCCTAATAGTATGAATTACTTGTAAAGTTTTTGGATCAAAAAGTAAAAGTTAACTGTAAAGCTGTAAACATCCTACTGTGTAACTATTTTAATGAATTTTGTTTTTTTTTTTCAGTCTAGTTTAAGTTGTTTGTGTAACAACTACTTACCTAGCAATAAATGTATTAAGTTTTACCTATTCTTTTTATAAAAAAATGAACTCCAACTTCAACAGCAAAATAATGTTATAAAAATTCGAAATTACTGTAATAATCTAAAATTGGCTAATCATTATAATATGACAACGCATTATTAAAGGCTATTGTTATAATTGGCAAATAATAATATCTAAATTAGAAGCAAAATTATATAAGTAACCTACCGATTTGTATTTTTTTTTCTAAATTTATATAAAACAATGATGTATATTTGGTTCTGAAAACTATAATTAAGATATTAAAAATAAAAAGGATTTAAATAAACTATTATTTTATTATTCAAATGGACTGTTTGAAAATAAAATGTCAAAACAAATGTTTAACAACATAATTATGCAACACAGAGAACTATGACGTCACCGTTCACCAAATAGGTAAATAGGTACCTACCTACTTCTATTTTTAACTAAACCAGTAATTTAAATAGGTAGGTACTTATAGAATCCTGGCTGTTAATAATAAAAAGCTACCTATAATGATGTCACAAGTACCTCCTAAATATGTTCCATTCCAAATTCGAATTTCATTCACACGCAAACGTAACGACTACGTTGTAGCCTTGGACTTGGTGACGTAAAGGAAAATCTAAGTTCATTGTCCATCCATCAATATCTTTAATCTGTGTATTATGAGCTGAGACGGTGCTGGACCGATAATGGACGATGTCCTTTAGGCATTTGTCCCACTGCCGGCGAGGAAGCGACTAACTCTCGACTATTTTCTCGCACAAGAAACAATAGAATATTATACATTCCGTGTAAACAAAAAATGATGCAAATATTAATAGTTGATTGCTGTTTACATTGCCGCCGAGGACTCGATCCACTAGTATGTCGCTGAGCGACAAGAGCTACCTACCAAAGATAATACTCGGCCATCGATCCGGCAGCACAATGCCATCGGTGGTGGCCAAGCGAGTGGTGCGAGAAATCTCACGTCGCACTCGAACACTCGCTTATAGCACAGCGACAGAACTATCGGAACAACACACTCGCTTCTCGCTGCTCACCACCTAGTTTCTAGTTCTACTCGGTTTTCGCTCATTGTTGGCAGTGGCACAAATGCCTAAAGATACCTACCTATTAAATGATCTATGGGGTTCCGCCACATGATCACGTCATACTTAAGTTTACTTATTGCCTATCCTTGTTCGTGAAAGGTAATATTTTTTAACATTAACAAAACGAAGGACGAAAAAAACTGCTATTTTATAAAATGGTAGACCTTGGTTACTGTTGGTAACTGGTACCTACCGATTATTCGCAGTACACTCCAGGTAGTCGCTAAATCACGCTTTCTTTACAAGAGAAATTCCTGACGATCATTTTTTATACTTCCCGAAATTTGTGGCCACGATGGTGTCCCGAATCGTGTACCTGTCTGTTACCTGGGTCAATTATTCAACCAACCTGCAACTGTTCCTAAATCGGACCCCGTCCAACAGAGGTCAATAGTGGTTGACCACTTTTCAACCTTTTTACCAAGGTACCTAAGGTCGAAAAGTGGTTCACAGCAATTGGTACCTTGAACCTCCACAATTTTTGTAAAAAACACCTTATTACCTACTTGTCAGTAAGTAATTTTGCAAGTTACTGACATTGTAACAGACTTATTGTCCTTGAGAACTCCATGAACAATGTTAGTGAAATTGTCACGAAATTCGGTCATACCTGTCTAAACGTTTCATTGATATCGATTTCTAACCGGTTACGGCACGCCAAAGGACTGAAGTTAATTCTATCCAAACGGTGCAATTGTAGGTGTGAGAACTGAACCGATGAAATTGATTAGCATATCGTTTTGGTGCTTCATTAAGGGGGTAATCAGGTCAAGAAAAATGGTCCTTTAACCGGAAGATAATGTTTTGCCAATTAAGTAATGAGAGTATCGTTCCCTAGCTCTTGTTATTCCGGAGTCCCCCTTGGAGTCCGAAACTGGGGTCTAATTTCGAACCCCCAGGGCCCCAGGGTATAACGAACTTAGTTTTGGAGTCGGTATAATTATACCTAAGTATTTACACTACGGCCGACGTATCTTGGCGAGTCTGAAGTTAGCCGATTAGCTGCGCAGTAGACAATTTATTGTGTTCGTAAAATATCCATTGCGCAGCACTCACTGCGCATTATCCAGTTTTATATGTACCAAGTTGTCTAGCTCAGCGATCCATATTTCTAAATAGGTACCTACCTAACGATTAGAACTGTAAAGAACGGATTCAATTAATTTATACAACATTAAAAACGTTACGAATAATTTACTCGTAACTAGATACTTACCTGTTTATGTAGTTTGTCTATTAACCGTAGTTATAAGTTGGTACAATCAACCAAACGTCAAGGTCATTCAAAGTAACAACTATAAAAATGACCCTTACAGCAACGGGACAATACAAAGTGCCGACAATGTCAAATGGTTGCCTACTTCATTATTTTCTCCAGCTAGAAACCTATTTCATCATAAGCCAGATCTGTTTTCGGCTCTCTACTTGTTCAAAATAGAGATTCAATACACATCAAATGACCTTACATCACCGGACAAGTCTTAACTGTATCAATATGAAAACTGACCCTAAGGTCACGGGCCAATGATGTAAATTGTTTGTCAGTGGGCGCGTCTATCCGTCACAGAATACTTCACACTAACGCAACGATCTAGATTAGAGAAGTTATCGTTTGTACAATCGTGACATAAAAAATATAAATTTATAATTATCTATGCCCAATTAAACTATTAGATTGTATTGTAAATCTAGAAAACCAAGATGGCGGCCGGTTTTTTATTGCCTGTGTTCCTTTTAAATGAAATTGTTTCTTTAGCACGCAGTGTTTTATGAATTTATCACACTAATATTATGAAGGCGAAAGTTTGTGTGTTTGTTTCTTCTTCACGCTCAAACGGCTGGACGGATCTGGATGAAATTTGGCACAGCGATAGATTGCAGTGTGGAATAGCACATAGAATACACATTTTTATCCTGGAAAATGTACCTGGGATAATACATATATAAGGTGTTACCAAAATATCTGCCACGGATTTAATGGGAGGTAGTATTGTGTTTAAAGATTAAAGGTTAAACAATGTGTGAATGACCTTTCGCTTTTATAATAGGATAAGAAGCGGCTGCTACGAAATACCTACCTACTATTTATAATCTAGTTGTTTCCAGCGAGTCAGATAATTATAGTGTTAATTTTAAGAAGATATCACTCCTGAATGTGTAGTATTCCTCTGACCCTAGATGACTTCTTTATCGAGAAAGATAAGCAGGTGATAGGCACAGGCACAGTTACGTTTAGCAAAATTTATAAGAAAAAAAATGGTCGCTGAAATAAGGGTGATATTGATATCTCATAGGGCCTTTTGAGATATTTTTTATAAATGAGGTATAAAGTTCACTGGGGTAATTATGACAACCGGGTACCTACCTCTAACCAATCTATATTTATTTCTACAAAAAATGTAGAACATACACACACATATCATCACGCCTGTACGAAGGGCTAGGCAGAGGTGTATCAATGTACACCCATAGTTCGCCGGTATGGTTAGGTCATCGATCACTAATGATCGATGGGTTAGGTCCCATGTAATAGGGGGCAAGCGTATTGCCATTAACCGGGCACAAATCCTAACTCCGAGCTGCTACTGAGAATCTCATAGAAAAACCCAATAACACTTTACAAGACAACAACAATAAAAAATTGACAAAATCTCCCCATTCAACATATAGGTACCCGGCCGTCGAAATTACCCTGATGCACCAAACTTACCTCACGCCAATAAAGAAACAAATAAAAAATGGCGATTAAACAAAAGAGCTTATCATGCCATTTCACTCGCACAGTCTAGTAGGTACTCAGTCTGTAGTGAGCGCGAAAGAAAGGCCATGCTAAGCGCAGCAATTTTCAATTTGTTTTTTAACGGTAATCTTGATTGATGATTCATTTTCGGAAACCCAAACAATGTAAAATATTTTTAGAGAATGTATTTTTAGTAGGTACCTATCTATGTATTTAGTTTCAACGATCTAGTAACAGCTCGGTACCATTATAATGTAGGTAGTTAGGTAGGTAACTATTTGTAAACCGTGGCAAGTGGCCCAGTGGTTAAGGCGCCCGCCTCTCATGCACGAGGTTGTGGGTTCGTAACCGGGCACCGGCAAGTACCGATGTGACTTTTTCTAATTCATATGTACTTACTTTCTAAATTTATCTTGGACATCACTGAAATCAGAGGCCCTTGAGGCGGTTTAGAAATACTGACACTTGAGTGTGTGACCTTAGACCTTACTGCATACACGATAAAGAAGACCGTGACGAATAGGGCTCATAGTCATCACTTGCTGAAAATACTTGCAGCAAAATCACTCTAAGTGCACAGATTGCAAGTGGGATGAAAGCGTGAAATAGGACTTGCAGGCGGCGGACTCGGGGTCAGTCCGTCACCCGAAAGACACAAGCGCGAGTGTTCCCCCCGCGTTTTTGGAGTCAGCGAGTGCAGCCGCTGAGTGACAGGACCCGGCTTATAAGCCTATGGTGGTGGGCCAATACCTGCCGGGGTGCGGAAGAACGCTCCCTTCTGGACACCCGGTCAATAGTAGACGGGGGAACATCGTCGCGTTTTAGTTAGTAGGAGTCTGCCACACCCCTTTGCTGCCTTTCCCGAAGATGAAGCAATGCATGACGATATCCCCATAAAAATAAAAATAAAAGGTGTAATGAGAGCTTTCTTCGAGCTTAATACACTGAATTCACGAAAGGAAATGATGACAGAATACTAATAATAATCGGTGTGTACCAACACCAATTGAAATGAAATAAAATACGTTATAGCTTCTAATAAGCCATACACATAGGTACTCTACACCCATGACTTTCATTAGGAATGTACATAACTGATTTCATAAGTTATTCATCATTAGGTCATTAGGTTCAATATTAGGTTTCGAATTATTGCAACGTGATCGTGTATTGACTGCACCCATGATTCTCCTCTGACAGTTATAGTAAGTAAACTTTGCCACTGATACCAAACCAAAACAAAACCAAAACCAAAGACCAAGGCCAAGACTTTGGTTATCTTTGATAACCAAAGATTCTTTCTTCCTTCTTTTTTTTTAAATAAAACGTTGCCCCACACCAAGAATTTCTCCTGTATCGTGGGTGCGTTTACAAACATATAAACACTCATGCACAAACAGCCAGTCCCGGAAAAACTATCTGTAGGTCATACAAATATTTATTCCGTGCGAGAACCGAACCCGCGACATTCAGCACAGCAGCCAATCGCTTAGCCACTGCACCAACCGTGCCATCAGATAGGGATTGACATGCTTACTGACACATAAAGGATGCGAACGGGACTCTATTAGGTACTAAGCTAAGCCAACGCTGTCCGTCTGTCTGTCAGCGGTCTGTATTTTGTGAACAGTAATAGGTAGAGTTGATTTTTTTCAAAAAAAAGCACAAAAATTATAGGGGGATTGATAAAATTTAAAAAAAAGCAAAAGGGTTTCGCCTTCTTGTTTTTAATTTTCATTTGAAAAACCGAGGGTTCTTACTTTATTGATTGCTGGTTTTAAACTTTTGTTCAACAGTTTTAATTAGCTGAATAGCGTTGTAGGTATTGAGACGATAGTCTAAATTTATCTACTCATGAACGTTTAATTACCAACTTTCGTTGTTTATTCACACAGAGATAACAGTCCACGTAACACCTTATAACTGTTAAGCAAAAGTAATAAGAAATGTGCCACGTAGCTTTGTAAGTATAACATCTACTCGAGTTTCTTGTGACGCAACCTGATAACCTCTGACCTTTCTGAGACCCCCTCTAGTTATTATAACAAGCGTCATAATTCACAATCACAGTTCAAAGATGAAATGTAAAACAACAAAATGTTTTTGCAAAAATGTTTAGGTATTTCGCAAGTTTTATTTTGGTAGATACTGTAAGGATTGGCTGGTTTAGCCATATCCGGCCTTATTTTAAGCTATAGGTAGTTTTAGACCAAAACATTTTTTTGTTTGTTTAATTCTACCGAATTAGCTCCGAAAGTACGGGACCGATTTTAACCATGTTTTCACTAATAGAAAGCTACATTTTTCTAATCAATATAAGCTATATAACATCACGCTACGACCCACGGCAGCGGAGCAGTAACTAAAGGCCTAACTTAACTTTAGTTATAATTATGTTATTATAATGTTATTTTTATTAGTCTGTAAGCTTTCATAAAATGAAATAAGTCACGCTGACCAATATTCTGCAGCATTACTGCGACTGCTTTAGTGCATTTTAGCGTAATAATTTATTAGGTACTGGAAAGTTTAAATAATCATGCCGCCGCCGTTGAATTCTAATCCTATTTTTTATCGGTCATTGGTCTAGTTGTCGCTAACGCGGCTGCCAAGGTTTGATTATTTAGACCGCATTTAAGTGTTATTTTATTGGGTTTTTCTGTTAGTAGGTGACCTATCTAGCGAATCATGGTGGGTAGGTACGTATATTTAGGGTTTTTTTTTTTTTTTTTTTTTTTAGAGATGGTAAAATCATCAAATGACCCCTCCCGTCCTGGGCGGGGCGGGAGGGAGTGTCAGACTTTTACTGACTAAAAACCATCTATGTTCCTTCGTGTGCCCTTTGCGTTCCGGGGGCGCGGTATCTCTTTCGAACAACCCGCAGCCCCGGCAGGCATTTGGCCCTTAGTGGCCCCTTCCGATGGCTGACACCTCTGTGCGCGGAACATGAACGCGCCGTCGACACGGTCTGTCGCTAGTTAATAACGTACGGACGGTGAGCTACCCATTGCTCACCGTCCACAGACCGTGTCCACGGTATCCGCCTGCGGGAGGCGCAATGGTGCCGTTATTGGCAATCCATTGCGCCGGCGGACGCGGCGTCAGCGGCGGCTGCGGGTGCGGCCACGGCAACGGTGGCGGCGGCAGCAGCGGCGGCGGCGGCGGCGGCGGCGGCGGCGGCGGCGGCGGCGGCGGCGGCGGCGGCGGCGGCGGCGGCGTCGGCGGCGGCGGCGGCGGCGGCGGCGGCGGCGGCGGCAGTGCGGGGCCTTCCCCCGGCCCCGGCGGGCACGGCGCAGGCCTTGCCCCCAGCCCGGTGATCGGCCGGCTTGTTAGCCCCCGCACATGCGTCGCAGTGCGGCGGGGCATCACAAGCCGCGGCCTTGTGACCGGGCTGACCGCAGCGGAAGCATAGGGCGCTGCGGTCCACCTCCGAGGCGCACCGACATGCCACGTGCTTCCCCACGTGGCAACGGTAGCACCTCAGGGGCCTGGGCTCGAGCAGTCTAACCCGCGCCGATACCCAGCCCACCAGTAAACGCCCCGCCCCAACGATGGCTTTAGCCGCCGCCACTGGGCAGCTGACCGTAATGGTCTGCATACCCAAGCGATCCGGGCGGATGGTGCCTGCCCTCACCTCCTCGGCAAGGCATCCACCCGTCCTGGCGACGGCGGCTACCACCTCCTCCGGGGTGACGGAGTCGTCCAGACCCAGGATGCGCAAGTCTGCGCATCTGACGGGCCTGGACACTCGGGCCACGTCCGCATCCAGGGACGCTCTGAGCCTCTCTGCTAGAGCGTCTGCAGACGGGCCGCTGGTGGCACCGGGGACCTCCAACATCCTGGCCCCCGTTGCCGTCACCCTGAGCTGGAGGCCCGTGATCCCCAGCTCGCCAAGATTTATGGCCGCCTTGGCCCTGGTAAGAACCGCCGCGTAGGTCACGCCCCTTTCTACCGCCTCCGGCTGTAGCGTAATTACTACAGCCGCGGATTTCGGGGCGCGGAGCTTAGCCGCGGCGGCTCGCTGTCTGCGCCGCCGCCGTTCCTCCGTCTTCCTATTGGCCGCCCTGGCCGCTCTGGCCGCCTTCCGCCCCTTTTCCTTCGCTCCAGCCACCTGCCATTCGGCTTCTGCCCGAGGATTGGGATTTGGGGGCGGAGTGGGTGGTGGTGGCTGGGACGCCGCCGCCTTGCCCCTCCTCGGGGGCACCGTATTTGGCGCCGGTGTCACCGGAGCCGGTTTCGCGGTGGCCGCCACAGCCCTGCTGGGGGGCTGGTTGCCTGGCCTCGGCGTAGAGGCGGCGGCCGCATAGGAGGCCCGCTTGCCGCCCGTGGCCGTCCCGCTCGCCGCCAGAGGGGGGCGCAGCACGATTCCCTCCAGCACAGAGAATCGCGAATTAAACGCCGCCAGCTCCCTCTGGACCAGGGCCAGAACCTGGTTCTCCACAGGCACGGGCTTGGGCTGGGGTTGGGGCTGGGGTTGGGGCTGACCGCGCTGGCCTCCCGACTTGGGCGCCTGGCGGGAACCGGACCCGCGGAACTCGGCTAGGTCTTCCTGGAGCCTCCGGTTCTGCTCCATGAGGAGCTCCACCTCAGCCGACAGGCGAGCCACCTCCGCCCGGAGCTGCGGGACCTCCCCCGCAAAACTGGCTTCCGCCTCCGCCAGTATGGTGGCCGCAGCCGCATCCATGGCCCGGGACTTAGACCCCTTCATCTTCTTCCGGGCCACACTCGCGACTGCGTCTTTCACCACCTCCATGAACCTGGACTTACGCTCCTCAGAGCCGCCAGGTATATTTAGGGTAGGTAGCTTAGATTTAACTGCACAATATTAGTAAACCTAAATAAAGTCTGCCTAATCGTTATTGAATAGGTAGCAACGGGTCTATGAGCTATTAAAAATCTAGATAAACACAACGTAAAGAATAAAATATTAAAGCATTATAATTTTCCTCCTACTTTTTAAGCTCTGACTAAAAACAGCTGATTCATTGTCGTTATTGCTTCGGAGACGCGAAAGTGCAAACCTAAGAATGGTTTAATCGCAATCTGATAAAAAGTTATTAAAAGTATCGTTAGGCAGAATGGACAAAAAAAACTGGGTGTCATTGACTTAATTTTGGATCTGCCGCGCCATCTTATTTCAAAGATGGCCGTTTTGTTACTAAGCAAGCAAAAACGGAAAACAGGGAAACACACGTTTAATAGTGAAGTACTAGTAGATTTATCTACAATGTCATTATTAAGTTGTAGATATAAATTTTATTTTGGTGGTTATAATTAATTCTCAATATTAACCAATCCCTTTATAACAGTATGGCGGGAAATTTAAATTTTCATTCTACACCAAAGTAATCTTTACCATCATACCAGTATTCCCAAAGGGTTAGGCAAAGGTCCCATGCAATAGGGGGCGAGCCTATTGCCAATAACCGGAAACAAATACTGACTCCGAGCTGCTAATGGTGAATTTCATAAAATGCCCTGTAACACTTTTTGCTCGACCTAGGAACCGAACCCAAGACATCTAGTGTAGCAGTCGCGTTTAGAACCACTGGGCTAACGAGACAGTCTCTTTAGTTTTGATTATATTATGTACTCCAAATTACTCATTGGGTTGGATTGGTTGCCTGTGCATGTGGATTTACGTTTGTAAAAGCACTTACTATACATACGGGAGAAATTCCTTGTCCTTGGCAATGTTAATCCATAGCTCCTCTCTTGCAGGTCTTCATGGCATATTTTTCTTACAAAGTACAACACTGAACAGAGAACTTTCGTGGTTAGAATTAGTTGTTATTCAATAAGTTTTGACGCAGTATTGCTGCAATCGCTTTCAGACTTCAGGGACACGAAATCGATTCTCGCATCGGGACAAATATTTGTGTTACATTATTTTCTACCTAATGGATGTTTGTTGTATACCTACGTCATGCTACCCCCATGACGTACAAGATTTCAATGGAATGGGTCACTGATTTTGTAACGTAGTAGGTAGCGACGTTGAAAACAAACAAATGACGCTGTAGTAACTGTCTATGTATCTCAGAAAAGGATGAAAATGGATGAGAGAGGAGGGGTGAATCGGGACGAAACTTGAAAAGCGGATTTTAACGTTGAAATAATATAGGGTAGTTCGTTTCTGAAAAGGACTATTGAATTTTTAAGATTTGTCCTTGTTGGCAATATAAAGGATTCTACACAGTATGCCGTCCGGCCTTGCAGTCGGGCAACCCGCGGCACTGTGTGTAGGCCTTATTCCTTTTTAAAGATACGTCCACAGATTAACCCCATTTTACCGGTATCTAGGTTTTAGTAGAAGCTGCTAGTAAGGGATAAAGTAAATAAATCGCACACTCAACATCCAAGACCATCGTCGTCGAACCTGTGTGAGTTTAGAATGGCAAGAAGTTAAAATAATTGTTCTCGCTATGAGTACATAATTATTGAGCTTTAATGCTAGGGCCACATTTTAAGGTGTAATAAATGTTCAAGAGGTGATCTGGTAGTCAGGTATATTGAATTATTTTTGACTTTGGACATCATTCACGTGAACACCCAAAAACCTTTATGAGCGCGTTCATTTCTATGAAAGGGTTCATCACAAGAAGAATAACAAGTAAAATATCAGCATATTGTCATTGTAATAAAATAAATATTTCCTTCCCTGAATCACCACAGTAATTTGGCAAGTTTCGTATCCTCACTTTTGGTATTTCATTCCTATCGTGATTGGCAGTGTATTATCACAGCAGAGAATGGCAGCCATTATAATTATGTTTATAGTAGAATCTGTAGCATGCCTCTCAGTGTTTGAAGCTGTTGAACACAACAATGTTTATAGGCATCACTAGATTATGCCCGCGTTAATGTTGGTTATCACGGGATTTGTTATTGTTGCGTGGTCCCCTAATTTTCTTCTTCTAAACTAAAAGTAGCCAGAGTTACACCCTTATAACATTTGCCAATTTAATTAATGTCTTATTAAATTGTTTCAGCCGTTTCGGAGATTTACTTTGCCGAAACAAACGCAACCATTCAGGTGTTGTAAATAAAAAGAGCCGCTTAGACTTTCAATATCTGAATGAAGATGCGCAGAGTATGGTTGGTCTCCTAACGCCAGAACACACACAATAAATGACATGATGAATCTTTTACCAGGTGTGGCCATAGGCTGTATAGTAACTTCAATAGGAGAACCAACTAATCAAAATACCGACAGGACATCAGTAGTTTCTCTACAGTAACACAATTTCACAAGTCTCAATAAAACGTCACACAAATACAATTAATTAGTTTATTGTTCACTTAGTGGGGTGTGGGGCGTGATGTGCCTGTGCGGCCGCCTTCCTCATCTGTGTCAGGACGTTGCTGAGCTCTTCACGCTTCCTCTTGGCACGGATGTGTGTGCCCAGACGACGCTTCAGGAACTTCAGGGCGCGCTTGTCTTTTGAGACCTAGAATAAAGAAATAGAAAATGTATTGAGCTAGTTATCAGGTATGGCATAGTCAACTAGGGTTATCGTGGAATCCTTGTAAACTTCCACTAAGGCTGTATTGATATTCAGGACAAAAGGTACTATATGCAAACAGTATGTTGTTGTAGAAATAGTTTGGTTGGATACTATTGTTGGTAGGAAATATTATTATGAAAATTTTACAAAACGCAAGCAGATCCTTGTTTCTCTAATAGGTATCATAGTCAGTGGGCCATCTTAGGGGTCATGACTATTATTAATAACAATAAAAACCTGTTAATTGTTACGACTACAAGACTACAATTTATTACAACACTGTGATGTTCACCCCTGAAAGTGTTTGACCAAGGTTAAGCTTTCTCCGGTTCCACGAAACAGTTTCCAATGAGATAATGATCTTGCAGAGTAGTATATAAAATTGTTACCAACCTTAAGCAACTCCATAGCCCTCTTCTCATACTGAGCGTGTCCAACTACCTCACGGACCAAGTCACGCACGAATTTGGAGTGCTTGGTTTGGAGCTGTAAACAATTGGATAGACTTGTAAGTAAATTTTGTTGCTGCAGTTATTTCTTTGGCATTATATGTTTACAAACACGAAAAGCTCAGTATTTCTACTTGATTGAATAACAAATTGAAAAACAATGAATGAGTAAAGTAAAATTTTGTTTCGCTTTTTGGACCAAAATACAACTAATGTTTCGATCCATTCACTAAAATAGAGGACTTTTATTCGCTAGAAAAATGTATGCCCAAATGTAAGGGTTATCAACGCGGAAATCATAACGCAATTTACAAAACTACAACGTTAACACGATTCAAAACATAACCTCTTTTGTAGTATTTAGTTTCATTAGGTTTTAGGTAGGTTTCATAATAGTAGAAATACTTACACCCTTTAGCCTGGCGGGTCTGATTTTGATGGCTTTGTCAGTAATACCCTTCCTGCCGGCGGATATTTTTGTTGTTTTGTGTCCCTTTCGGAGACCGACTGCTAACTCAAACCGAGGAGCCATGCTGAAATAACAAACACAGAAACTGTAAGGACGAAATAAGCACACTATCACTTTTCCTTAATTATTGTAAACCTTAATTCACTATAACATTATGCGAAATCAAATGGATTATATTGATTTATACGGAATATAAATTCGATCAAAATTGTACGTACATTTCGGATTGACAGATCCGACCAGAAAGAATTTGTACTTATTCTAATTTGAGGAAACAACTGACAGTTAGTCCAGTAGCCATAGACATTTAGTCGATTTGATTGTTAGTTTTCAGTGGCCAATCAATACGTTGATCAAAACGTACTATTAACATCAGCCTGAAACTTCTAAAATGAAAACGAGCAAATAAATATTATGGATTTGAATTGAAGAGAGGAGTGGGAGGAAGTCCTTATAATACGACGAAATGCCGAACTGCCAAGAAATTATTTAGAATGGAAAGGATTCTGGATACTTATGTTCTATGCTATGTTGTACTTGCGTTCACAAGCAATGCTACATTTCACTTAAATTTTTACTCGTAGAAAGTTCTTTAGTGGAATAGGCAAAAAACAATTTGAAGTTGTATTCAATTCAACGTCCAAAAGTTTCAGATCAGAGTTCTAGCAGTCATTGTTAAATTGTCACTGTCAGTTATGTCAATGTCATCTGTTATCATTGCCATACTTGTCATGCGTTCGCAATACGCAATTCGGTCAAATTCGGTGTGTTGTATTGATAATTTTATGAACTTTGTAAGATTATTTTTATATGAAAAAGTACGTTCATCTGTAAAAGAAATACGATAAAAGAAGTAATACAACTCATGCATAATTCTGTTGATGTTTAATGTAATGTTTATCACATTGACAGGCATAATATTCACATTTGGTAACATAACCTATTCTTGAGATAAAAGTTTAATTATTGAATTAAAATGGAAGTTGGAGCAGTAAAACAAGCCTTCAATAATGAGGTACAAACATTTCTTAACTATTTTGTTAATAACTTGTTACTACTGATTTTCCCATAATTTCACGTATAATTCTTTTATCGATCGTCACAACGAGACACTATGCTATAGAGTTCGGAATAGTATAATATTATTAGTAGTAGTTAACTATGATATGTCAAAAATATCCCCATTTTATGATATTCATTCCAAATCAGCCCTTTTAATTTAATTATCCTCCATTATATAAACTCTTTAACTTCACATATTTTTCTTACAATAATTCCAGGTTATATTACTCAAAAAGAAACTAAACCAGGCGAAAATACAAATAATACACAAATTGACCAGGAAGGCCAAACAATTGACAGAGAAGAAAGCTCCAGAAAAGCTACAAGAAAAGTTGAAAAGGAAAGCGGAGTCTGCCATAAAGGAAGTTTTGGTTATAAAGGTAGCCTATCAGTATCATATTTTGCTTACTATAAGAAGAATTTTATTATTATCTTTGACGCACGCACAATGGTCCATTGTAGGACTAAGTGTGGAAACCAAACCCCCTAACATAGAACATAGAACATTATTATCTTTAAGTTCCCATATAATATAGAAAACACTTCAGATCAGATTGAGATTTTGTTTATGCTTAGTCAGTGAAGTAACATGGTGTCATCCGCATTCAGTAACATGTCTGGTTACTGCTTTGATCAGATTACCGTAGGCTATTGCGTGACATTCTATACATATAAACCTTACTTTTGAATCACTCTATCTATTGATGAAAACCACATTAAAATCCATTGGTTAGCTGAAAAGCTCTAAGCATACAGACAGCAGGTAGATCCTATGTTTTATAATACATATGTAGAGATTACATGTTTATGAAGAAACTTGTTCTAATTGTCAAGACTAAGAATATCTTTTATGCTTTACAGAAAATCAAGCCAAAGGACTTAGCAAAATTCATAGTGACACACAAGGGAGAGTTAAATACCTTCTTAAACAAACCGCAAGTAGATGAAGATAAAGCTTGTGCAAGATTACTACTACACAAAGCCTTACAAGACAAGTACAAATTCATAAGAGACCGATTCTCCAATGTCCCAATCCAGGACCTATTCATGTCCCGGCTAGAAAGAAGAAAATTAAAGAAGGAAGCTAAAGAAAAACAAAAGAATAAAAAGAAGGGAAAGAATAATAATGTGGTAAATTCTGAAGGAGATTGGAATGTAGAAGATGTTGCTATGGATGATAGCAAAGTCAGTGAACACAAAGATTCAGGTGGTGAAATATCAGGTGAAGAGATAAGTGGTAATGAAATGTCGGGAGATGAGAATAATGATATTGAAGTGGCAAGTAATGAGAGTGATCAGTCAGAGGGTGATAATGAACAAGATGAAGAGTCTGGTGGAGAAGTTGAAGAAAAACAGATTAATGCTGCTCCAGAAAGTAGTGATGAAGAAGATGAGGAAGAACAGAGTAATGCAGCTGCAGAAAGTAGTGATGATGAAGTAAAAGCAGATGTAAATAAAATTGTGAAGCCCACTCTTGTAGTTAAACCATATGTAAGTGAGACTAAATCAGAAGTCAAGAAAACAGAAAAAGTTAGCACTAAAATACAATCCAAAGAAATTAAAATCAAGAATCCACCGAAAGAAATCATCAAGAAGAATCCCGTGAAAAAACAAAAGGAATTGGACAAAACCAAACATTTTAATGAGAAAATTCTTCAGAAAAAATTAAAGAAAGATTCAGATGCTCCTGTAGTTGAAAATAAAATTGTAGATCCGTTCTTTATAACGGCAACTGGAGAGAACTATATGTCTATGGTTGAGCCAAGGGCACCAGACGAGATTACTGAGGAACATATGGGAGGGAACAGAAGACTAAGAAGAGCGGTCAAGTTTGGTCTTGTTCCAAAAAGCAAACTCCGACAAAACAATAACTATAATAGACAAGATAGATTTAATAATCAAAATGGAGGTAATTTTAAAGGCAAATGGCAAGGCAATGATAGACAACAAAATGACAGAAGAAACTTTACTGATAGGAAGTCTTTTAATAATGATTTTAATGATAGAAAGTCTTTTAATAATGATTTTAATGATAGGAGAGGTTTTAATAATAGGAATAATGATAATGATGAAAAGCCAGAAAAATTGCATCCATCTTGGGAAGCTAAGAAGAAGAGATCTGGTATTTTACCGTTTGAAGGTAAAAAGATTGTTTTTGATGAAAGTTGAGCAAATTAAATTATATTATTCAGAAAAATGTTCTTGTTTTATTTGAACTTACTGATTTACTTTCGTTAGTAGATCTTTTCATTTACAATTAAATAATGCTGTTAGGGAGAAGGTACAATGTAATGTATAAACATGTCAATTACCGAAATTATTGTCCCTATACATCAGTCTCATATTTATACAGGAAAAATTTTTAACCAGTGCGTAAATTTTGCCATAATAAACTTCAACACGATTTTATTTTGATATGTCTTAGTACTAAAAAATAAAGTTATCGCTTACGAAACATGTATACTTAAAAACCATATTTTATTGTCACTCGGCGCTAGCGCATTCCCCACCCCCTCACCCCAGCCATGGGCCCGGGCGGCGGCCGCGAGTTTTCATTGATAGTATGACGAATAGATTATGTCCATGTTTTGCTTATTTCAAACTCGGATAAGGATGAATTTTTTTTTTAATTTTTTTTTTTAACTAAACACGGAAATTTGTTCTATTACTGACACTGAACTACCAAAAAAAAAATTACGCACTGGTTAAAAACTTATCCTGTATTTATTACTACAAAGGTAAATTAAAGTAACACTTCTGATGATCAAAAAGCAACTACATTTATTCTAAAGTCTATAGGTACTCTTACTCTACTATGTAGGGGTATACAAAGACTTATAATCATTTTCAGTAATTTGACAGTTCAAAGGAAAGTAAAAGTAAGCAATTAGGTTCATTCAATTTCGTTCATTCTTACACCACCTCACTATCTTTTTTTTGTTAAAACCTGGTATCCCTTTAACTGTCAAGTTACCGAATACGATTATAAGTCCATATACATAGGTATTCATGCTACTACTATCAAGTAGTTCCGTTGAGCCATAATCAGAGATAGTTACTAGAAACTATGACTTAACTTTCGGACGAAATAACAAACCCTAAAACAAACATTGGACATCGACTCAAAGGACCATAGTTATGTACACCACTGGTCTTTTCGAAAATATATTTTTTAAATATAATTTATACTAGAACATCATTTCCCAAAGCACTAGAACTAATGCAGCTATATCACAAGCTGCTAATAAGTATCTACTTAGGTGCCTATTCTCGGCCAAATTACGTTGACCGCAAGAGCATGGAGTATATATGCCTTGACCTATTTGTGGCTTGGCGAGGCCTAACATTGCCAACATACGGCCAAGAATTTACCTAGATTCGTGCCTACGTAGACATTAATTTAGAGTAAGGTAGGTAAGTAAGGATATGTAGATTTCTCATAGAAGAACAGATTGATATGACGCATCTGATAATTCTCATTCGTTTATTTACAATACATATATTAAATATTTAAATAAAAATAAAAGTATTTAAAAATATAAAAAATAGTAGTCCACCGGTAGGTATCGGAAACAGGGTCCAAGCTACCGCGCGGTCAGGGCTCCTGCGAAAGGAGTCTCCTAACAATACGCGCCGTGTCTAGGAGTACCACTTTCTGAATCAAGCCCTTAATCCAACCGCTTAACGAGAGCCTCCTTAAGCTGTCACTACTATCGGCACAATGATTGCTGTACTCACTATTATTATCTCGCCTATTAACATACCATCACGCCTATATTCATACGCCCGTATTCCCCGGAAGGTTAGGCAGAGGTGTAAACAATGTACGCCCACAGTTCGCCGGTATGTTTAGGTCCCATGTAATAGGGGGCATGCCAATTAACTGGTATTAATTACGTTTTTAAGTATTTGTATGAAATAAAAATATTTGCCCTACGGTATTGGAAACAAGTTACTCGGTTAGGGCTCCTATGAGAGAAACCTCGAAACAAGAGCCGTATTCAGAAGCACTGAATCAAGCCTTTAATCCTACCGCCTAATGAGAGCCTCTTTAGGTGTTAGGCAAGACTTTAGGTGTTGACTATTAAGCCTATTGGCTGTAACGACTATCGGCACAATAATCGTAGACTCCATATCCAATTGTCTATAATAATAGCTAAAATATAGGTACTATTATTATCTTTGCAATATGATATTAATATTAATACAGCCCCCACCCCCAACCAACATAATGTTAGTTACGTAAGTACCTACTTAGCCAAAGACCTAGGGGCTATTAAATTTAGCATTAGCAATAATATCGATCTAATTCTCATAACTTCTTACCTAAGTTTATGTTATTATTTATTGTAGGTGTTACGAAAGAAAATACAATATTTATAAATACTAACGGTGTAAAAGTGAATGCACTGCCTCGTTAGCCTAGTGATCCTAAGCGCGACTGCTACGCTAGAGGTCTTGGGTTCGATTCCCAGGTCGAGCAAAAAGTGTTATTGGGTGTTTCTGTGAAATTCTCAGTAGCAGCTCGGAGTTAGGATTTGTGCCCGGTTAATGGCAATAGGCTCGCCTACTGTGACATGGGACCTAAACATACTGGTAAACTGTGGGTGTGCTTTCGTGCACCTTTGCCTAACCCTTCGGGGTATACAGGCGTGATAATATGTTATGTTATGTTATGTAAAAATGAATATCCCAGTACATAAGAGTAACGAGAAAACCTCCTACGTTCCCAAACAAAACCATTTGGTACATCTATAAACTTCTAACATCGGCCACATTACAACAACTCGTCGAGATTCCAGAATAAAATCGCGGGAAATTCTCCAAATTCCCCGCCCCAATGTAAGAATGTTACAATACGATCTGATAGCCCGTCCCGATATTACTTCGACAATCATAAATAGCTCCGGGCAACACCAAGCATTGCTTTCCGTTCTCTTATCAGGTCCACAGCCGTATTGCAGTCGAGTAGTGTGGCGACTTGTAATGAAGCATTTCTCAGGTCCGACGCGATTTATCGTAGATCCGAGACACCAAGTAGACAGGAACAGAAGGCTAGTTCTCTACAACGACGAACAACACACACACATATACACTCTATACTAGCGCTGTCATGTGCACAGTGACAAAAAATAAGGTTCACTGAGTTTTCATTTTGTGATTTGGAAGAAAATATAAAAGCAAACATATTTTTATGCAATAACAGCCCGCAATGCTAGAGGTCTTGGGTTCGATTCCCAGATTAAGCAAAGTGTTATTAGGTTTTTCTAGGATTTGTGCCCGTTGAATGGTAATAGCCCCCTGTTATATGGGACCTAATACATACCGGCGAACTGTGGGTGTACATTGGTGCAACTCTGCCTAACGCTTCTGGGAATACAGGCGTGATGGTATGTATGTATATTATATGTTCTAGTTAGAAAAAAATCGGGTCCTCAGAAATATTGGATCAAATGTGATTAGGGAAGTGTCGAGACCCCTGAAAATCGGGACGTCTCCCAAATCGTACACATCGAGAGCCCGCGCCCTTGTGTCAAAGTCAAATCATTTATTTCAAATAGACCATTAAAAGGCACTTTTGAACGTCAAAAAAAAAATTAAAACTAATGAATCTAGTTGCCCATTCCAAAAGGTAGTTTCGTATGGAGAAGAACGGGCAAGAAACTCCATACATACTCTTTTAAAGTTGTGTGTGAGACAAAGATGGGGTGTGAAGTTGCAACTGGGCAGTTCGTTGAAAACTTGAGAAAGATTATCA
Organism: Caradrina clavipalpis; assembly: GCA_932526535.1. Classification (NCBI taxonomy): domain Eukaryota; kingdom Metazoa; phylum Arthropoda; class Insecta; order Lepidoptera; family Noctuidae; genus Caradrina; species Caradrina clavipalpis. The sequence continues at coordinate 3,260,359 of OW052101.1, forward strand.
ATATCATCGCTGTCAGTGCGAATGCGCCATTTCCACTCATTGCTTAGAGTCGAACTTCTGTACTATTCTATGTTCTACGGCCAAGCTACGTATATTGCGGACGGAGCTAGAATGCACGACATAGCAGGGTGGCGGACATTTTGCAAATACCAGCGTAACACCTGGATTGGTGCTTAGATTTGGTCGATTTATTGTAAACTATTGTGTGGCTACAGATTGGATGTTAGGAATCTGGGTCAGTGGGGAAATTTCGGTATGGTTTTATGGTCGAGGAACATGAATCATAGATGAAGGAATTTAGTAAAATTGACCGTAAATGAAAAGGAATATTGAAACCATCTGTGTGTTTAACTAAAGGCTCTACTAATATCTGAAGGCCAATACTAATAATTTGAGACAATCAAATTATAGTTGCAATTTCGTTTCAGCGACAATAAATGTTAGAAAATGTAGTTAAATTAGAGGTGCTTTTGCCTGATTGAGGCTAAGATTAGATTGCAATCGTTCCTAAAAGTTAGTCGAAATTGCCCCCTGACTAGTTATATTTGAAATCATGTCATTTGGCTGCTACGCTGAGTGTCTCGGGTTCGATTCCCGGACGGAACGAATATTTGTATGGCCTACAAGAAGTTGTTGCGGGACTAGCTGTTTGTGGTTGTGAGTTTATGTTTGTAAACACATCTACATACAGGAAAAAGTCCTATTGTGGGGCAACGTTTAATTAAAAGAAGTCATTCTACCTATCTCTAAGTTCTTGACTGCATCTGTATGTAGATGCAGTGAAGAACTTAGAGACAAAAGCACCACAAAAAATAGCATAGGCATAGGTTAATCCACTAATACTTACTGTAAGACCAAGTTAAATCAAAGACAACTTTAACGCACAAAGCCTTACCAACATTAAAGAAAAGTCTTAACAAATCAAACAAGGAAAATCCTCATAAAATCATCTGGCCTGTGACAGTTATTTGCATTTACGTCCCGACACCCTTTCTGGGCCCAACTTGCGGAAAAACGTCAGCCGCTATAATGAACACTATTATTTAACTGTGGCGGTAGATGGAAAAAAAAGTAAAAGGCGGGTGTCTCTGGCAGTCAGCTTTTTCTTCCCCGTTTTCTTTTTGAAATAAGAATCTTGTTTGGTAACGTTTGTCATGATTTTATAGAAGAAGTATTTTCTGTTTATACTGTCGAGTTAAATGTTTCTGGTTCCTAGCTTTGAATGGGACGTCTGATGAACGTCGTCTGGAGTTCCGTGAATTTCTTAAAGATACGCTTCGTGGATAGGTAACTCAGATACTGTAGTTAAATAATGAGTTCTACCAACCTCTACAGATCTACACCAAAAACAAAACTAACATCACACACACAATAAAGTGGGTAAAAAGGGTGGTATGCAGTTATTTTCAATCCGAAAAAAAGAGTCGAAAATTTTAATTTATTCTTAAAACGGGAAGTTAGTTAAGGTGTTATGATGGGCGGGGGAATTTAACCCCTAAAACCCTCCGCTGCCTACGACCGTTTAGTTAATACCTGCGACAGTAACAAGGTTCAGATTTGTGGTCCTTTGATACGCAGTATCCTAACAAAAGGACCACGAAATTTTTATCGAGGACGAAAGTCTAAGCAATAACTGAATATGAATATACCGCTTAGAACTGCCATGAACCCTAATACATCATAGAAATTTCAGTCCCAACCATAAATTCAATAACAATGCATCGTGCGTGAACACATCTCGTCTGTAAGCGCTTGGAATACAGACATTCACACACAGGTGGAGGGGGCGTTGCATGTGGAATTCGCAATACCGAATGTCGCCGGCTACGCGGTGACCCACCATTAATTTGTGTACAGCGTTGATTCAACGCGGGAATGCTTAATTACATACCAACACAACACTTAACAGATGACTTGAAGCGATTTACGGCGGCCATATTGGATTGGTTGAGTGATGGCGCGAACGCAGTAAGGAGGTCGTATATTAGTTGCAATCTCCTGAGATATTGCTGGAATTAATTGTTGACGGCCTGTTAGTGAGGATTGGAGTGAATAAATCATGAGGTTTACGTGTATCTTGATGTTAAATTAATAGGTACGTAATATATTTACCTGGCTGGCTGCAGGTAGGTAGGTACTATCTGGGGCAGGGATGCAAACCTGAACAATACAGTGTACGTAGATAATATATCTATATCTGCAATCCGGTTGGAAGAATATTATTATTATTCTGGTACCTAGCAGAATAATAATACCTTAAATTCTCCCAGCCGGATTGCAGTTACGGTGACCGACTCAATCAAGACTAGGCAGCTCCTTTTTTCTCACTCTCGTAGTTTAATGGGACGGCAATAAGGGAGATCAGGAGCAGGACCAATGCCTTGACATTTTTTCCGAGACACGGGGGTTACATACTAACCTACAAACTCACGACTCCGGGCCGGTACTGTGAAATTCTTAATGCAAAAAATACTTGATCATATTTTACCCGACCTGAAAATCGCAGCCAGGACTCCACGCCACCAATAGGCAGCCAAAGTAAAGGTAGCAGCATAGTAGTGTATATACCTACTATAAGCTATAAGTTTCTACAGGGTGGTCCTGAATGTCTATTAGAACCACAATGATAAAGCGTCTTGGTGACCTCAGAGACAAGATGATGCTTGACTGTCCATCACTTTGAGATGTTCCGGTTAGTAACATAAATTGTTGAGCGTTGGAAACTACCTCGGTCTGATGAGTTAATTAAACAGGAAGCTAACATTGCAACCATCACGCTTCTGTTCTGTGAAGGAATGGGTACAGAAATACAGTAAGTAGCTTGTAGAATTAGATTTTGCCCGTTACTTCGTTCGAATGAATGGCGGTTAGCACGGGGTTTTTTTCTGCAGATCCCTTTATATTTCACTAAAATAAAGGTACCCTGAGCTACACCATAAAACATGAGCTATGTGCCAGTGCCCCGTTAAAATCTTCACAGACGTTTCAGAAATTAGCCGGAACAAACACAGACAAAATTTTTGAAATTGTTTTTTTTTTGTGTGTGTTTACCGTATACCGTGTAAACATTCATATAAATCGCGTAAAAAGCTGTAATATGGACAAACAGACAGTTCAATTTTAATTATTTTTATTGTATTAGTACGAGTACTTATAACTCGTAGTTTATTATGTAAACAAGAATCCAGTAGTGTAGAAACTAACACCAGTTCTTCAGGCCCGCAAAAACTGAGTAAATAAAACCATCAACAATTCTATCATTCGCTTTTACAAAAAAAAAACAAAACGTTCCATTTTCAAAACTTTTTTACTAACGTCACGTACAACTAAAACGTCACACTTACATGTGTACCAACCTAACAATAAAATGTTGCATACACATGACAGGGACATATTGTATAAATTTTTTATACGGCCATCGATGCAGTGGCTATAATTTAGCCGCGTGAATGCGTGGCGGGCCGCTATCAATCGTAACCTGGGTAGAAATTACAGTTGTGGAAGTTTATAATTAATTCTAAGTTTAATGGAGTAATGTTGTGCGTAACATAATATGGGGAGATATATTTAGTAGCAAATGATAAACTAATTGTATCATACTATCACGCCTGTATTCCCCGAAGGGTTAGGCAGAGGTGTACCAATGTACATCCATAGTTCGCCGGTATGTTTAGGTTTAATTTAAATACACTTCTGCCTAGGCGTGATGGTAGGTTATTTGTGTTACCATGTTTACCCAGTAGTCAAGTCAAAAACCTTATTTCCTTACTCAACATCTTATTACAATCGCTCATACATTATAGAGTTTAACCCAACACGGTTTGTGAAAAACCATAGCTATTATAAAGGGCAGTTTCGGTCTAACGTATTCATGTATTCAGCCAAAAGGGCCCAAGGGTTCTCTAACAAAAACTTACAAATTGTTTTTGCCCGAATAACGTTTACCCTCTGACCGAGTGTTGCCATTTTTTTACCCGACAGTGTAAATCTAAATAGAGGGATATTAGATTTGTTTAAGGATAAACTTTTTGTTAAATATTGACTGAGTTTTCGTTTTGTGGTAGTTATTGAATGAATATGTAATTTGCTTAGTTTGTTGCTGTTATGATATTTTCTTAAGTTTATTGTTTTTTAATGGTTTACCAATATAATTTAAACCACCATCACGCCTGTATTCCCCGAAAGGTTAGGCAGAGGATTACCAATGTACACCCACAGTTCGCCGGTATATTTATTTTTTTCTAATTTAAAATTAATAATATTTGTAGTTGGCTGGTTATAATATTTAATTTTAATTTTATTGTCTTTGATTATGGTTTGTATGTCCATGCGATGGCAGATAAAGGCAATTATTATTTAAGATTCATGTCTGCTAAAAAAAAAAAATTTTGTGGCTTTATAGTTTTTTTTGTTTGTGTGTGTAGTCCTACAGTAATAACGAAGCTTGCACTAAGAGAAATGAAATATAATTATGCGTTATTTTCACTTTACTTTATCAAACGGGTTGTGACGACTTTAGGAAAAATCCCATTTGAAATTGCAAAAAATACGGTTTTGATTAACTTACTGAAACAATATTCAAATCATGCCGATGACATTGAAACCATTGCATTAAAACGTTTATTCTTTTGTTTCGTGGCCCACTGCACTTTTGAATACCAACCTAATGAAAAAAATTGTGCTACATTGATAAAATAAATTCTAAATCAATCATAAGTCAGAACGAAATCAGACAATTGGAATGAAATCATGTTTTCATTGAAATTTTAGCTTTACCCTGCACTTTGCAAATGCAAAAAGCAAGTAGCAGTAGTTGCTACTTGCTTTTTGTCTATTTGATGGGATTGTATTCCCATAGTTTTATTGGTCCTACGAGGCAATGCCATTAACATATAGTAAGAGAAATGAATAATAACAAAATTCCCAAGTGCGGCCATGGTTGTCATAAAAGATTACAGAAAGAACGTAATTTATGACTTAATAATCTGTATTATACTGTTTACTTAGAAACCCACTGCAGCAGAGGCAAAAGTAGATACGGGAAAACATGAAAAGCATTAAAAAAATACGACATGATGTAAAAAAAATCACATCCGTTATCTACAGCTTATCTGTAAGGCTATCAGTGAAATGAATACGCTTTTTTATATTTATAATAATTGCTTAGTCCACGCAGTCACGTCCAGCGAAATGGGATCACGTAGTAAACGCATAATTACAATGAACGCTCCCCGTTAGATGCAAAGGACCGTGGAATGGAACGTTTAGAAAAAAAAGTTGTCGGGTTATTGGCGCGAATGTTGGCGCCAAATGTTTTTGACAAAGGTAAAGAATTTGAATTTTGAATGCTGGCTGGTACCTATGATGGCAAAAAGTATTTGTTGGTGTTGGAAATATAATATTTCAAACTTTATTATCTGAAATAGATTTTGTTGCAAAATTATTAGGTTTTTTAAGATTTTGTATTTAATTATTTAGATTATTCAATCAAAGTTTTCAGTTTTTTGTGTCTGTAATTTTTTTTAACAACAAACAACGTGAACAGTCTCTGTATCTCTCTGTACATGCATTTCTGCTCAACATTGTGGTATTGGGTGCATGCAACAGTACAGAGGCCATAGCGGTATTTAAAGTTTAGTTATAACATTTAAAACATGGTTTAGTTATAACATTTAAAACATGGTTAAAAAAAATACACAACAAAAAAAAATTACACAACTTTGACGTTAGATCTCCGTAACCAGAAGGTTTCAGGTTTCAACTTTGTCTTTGTCACCTATGATCTATGACCTAGACTAGACTCAAGAGCTTACCCTTCTCGAATAAAAAACAAAAATGACAAAAAAATGGTCACAACGATTGGTAGAATTTGTAAGTTTCGGCTTCGTTAAATGCCTTTTTAGACCCTAGATTTAATATATAAACCTGTATCTTAATAGTAGGTACCTACTTTTGAAGGGATCAAGGCACTGATCGAGGGCATGCCTAAGTACTAGTGAACCCTCGCCATTGATTAGTTTTGACAAACAAATGCAAGGGCGAACTAAAACACATAAACATTAAAATAACTCATCTACTTTGTAATTTAATATGTCTTAATAATATCGGTAAACGTAAGTACAATCCAACAATCTATTTGGTATACAGGCAAAATTATACGTCTTTCTACTACACTGTCAATATTCATTTTATTGTATGCGTAAAAACTTTTTAAGCTTATGATAGTGATGTCAAAGTATTGACTGCCTCAAAATTGTTAAAAACTAATTGCAAGTAAGCTGCCAGTACCAAATAGTTATCGTGATGGCGTGATCGTGTGGTGCCGTGATGGCCCAGTGGTTGGGGCGCCTGCCTCTCATCACGAGGTTTTGCGTTCGCAACTGGGCACGGGCAAGTACTAATGTGACTTTTTCTAATTCATATGTACTTTATTAACTCTATCACCATGTATTGTACCCATATTTGCAAAATAAATGGCTTACTTACTTACTTTCTAAGTTTATCTTGGACATCACTGACATCGGTAACCATGTATGAGGCCCTTGAGGCGGCTTAGAAACCCTGACACTAGGGTGTATGGTGTCGTTAAACCTTACAGCCCACACGATAGAGAAGAAAGACCAAATAGTTTGTTTGATTGTACCTAGTTGCGGCATACTCTATTGAGATGAAAACATGCTATTAAATGTTAACTATGTGGCTAGCAGTTACCTTTATAATCAATGGTTGAGCAATATATCTTCGGGCGGAGAACCTTGTTCTACAATATTTTACTTTAATCATCTATTATTATCATTTCGTTTAATTTAATTGGAAGTTATTTAAGGTTTCTTTACGTTTAATCCATTACTTTAATATTACTTTATAATATTATTAAAAATGCGAAAGTAACTCTGTCTGCCTGTTTGTAACGCTTTCCTGACTAAACCATTGACCCATTTCGATGAAATTTGATACGAGCTTTTTATTTCGTAACTTCATCAGCGTCTGCCATTGCCGACATTTTTGCGGACGAAGTAGGGCAAAAGCTAGTTTAATATATTAGGAATATCATATTTTTTTTAAATCATCATCGTAAATATGTATTTTTTTGCGTCTCCATGGACCAGAAGCCAATGTTGATCCAATGTTGGTCCCAACACGCGAAGCAGGGGTAATACGTCAGTTTTTAATCCGTTTTTCAAATTAAAACTCGGACGTGAACCGTTTGGGTTTTATCGTTTGCCAGTTTTATTTATTTTTATACCACCAAAAGGATATTCTACCTAGGCACTGAATGATTTTTACGTAGATTAATTTTGTCCATGGCTTCCGAAAGAATTTATAGGTTACAATTTTGAATTTCGAATATCTGTGTACCAATGTAACAAAAAAAAGCTATCGTGCTTTTCTTAACTACATTTTTAAGGTTGGTTTTTACTGTGCATGTGAAGAACAATAAATTTATTTTCTCTAATGTGACTTCTGTAGCTGTTTTAATAATATAAGTACATAATATAATGTCAATAATATAAGTACATAATATTTGCAGTAATACTGAAAAAAAAAAAACTTTTAGTCCATATCTAATGAAAAAAATAAAGCGTCAATAATAAAAAAAAACTTAATTTATTCTATTATCACGGTACTATCTACAATTATATTGAACATAGTTGCAATTGGTATTAGGTCACACCTTCTCAATGAGATGCATAAGCGGTATTTTTTTAAAGGAAACAATTGGAAGTTTCTTGCGCTTTTCTCTTAGTTGTCACATATCTTATTATCTACTAAATAATATAACTAATATTATTATGTACATAATTTTCTATAATTGCTTTTTATAATTTGTACATTTAAAATTAAATCCGAGATACATTTAACATTTAAGAAAATACATTTTTTGTACCATTTTTATAGGTTAGTTTTAGAAACACTTTTAGAAGCAATAAAAATACTATAAAAGAAACAAACATTAGTAGTACGGCTCATCTTATCATTTCTTAAATAATAATTATTATCTTACTACAATTATAATTTGACATGTAATTTACTATTAATAATCACAAGCCTTGCTAAATTATTAAAAGTTAATATGTTTTCTAAAAGTCACTTCGATTCACATAAAGCATTAACACAAGAGATGCCACATGGCTTTACTACCTTGCACTGGCAACACGAATTCTTAAGAGGGGGCTGCAACTGTTAAAGTCAAAGATCATGTGTGCTCAACCATTTTCAATCAATACTAGGATGAATAAAAAGAACCAATGATTTTGAACTGGGTAGATGACACCATTAATTAATTGACGTACTTTTTTGAGCTGTCAAAACGCGATTCCCACATAGATTAAATACGACAATACTAAACTATGACGTCACCTTTTTGTCATGTCAATTAAATACGTATTGACTTCAAAGTAACAAAAAATGATTATTTTTATAGTTATTTAAAAATTCATCCGGTATAATTGTGTCTTGGAATTATTGTTTAATGGTGTCATTACTACCCAATTAGAAACAAATCCAAAAATCATGAACTTAACTAAAAACTTTGTCACCCTTTGTAAAAACTTTTTTGATGTTTTATGTGACAGTCTGTTGTCTCTTGTTGACGTGCTTTAAGTAATTAACTTCAGAATGGAAAACAATAAATGTTCGAAGGACTTATTTTAACAAATTAGTGCGATAAAATTGTATAGCTAATTTCAGTTAGAGTCAATAATTAGGAATGTCACACATTATTGATAGAGACAGTAAAAAAACACAGTCGGTAGATACGACAATGTACCTACTCGTATATTTTAATATTTTTTTAATGTTCTGTCTTATGCAATAGTATGCGTCAGTCTTAATGATTTCAATATGTCGGCCTGTTTCGCTGCAGATTTTATAATAATGAATAATAAAAACAACAAGCCAATTTTTTTAACTTGATTTGCTCAATAAAATCTGATGATGAAATGAACAATCAGAAAAATCTAGTGAAACAGGCTCTTTATTTACAAATGAGATTTTAGTTTTTCTGACAATAGTGTCGCTGCTATTCAGCCTTTCACAGACTTGAAGCAACTATTTCTAAAATGCTTAGAATCAGAATAAGAATCAGAGCATTTATTTGTAAAAATACACTTACAAATAAATACTTCAAAATATTTTGTTTAGTTTAGTTTACTATTTTGTTCCAATCATTCTTCTTTGGCTTAGTATTAGCTATTATAACCTAGTTTTGTTATCTGTGGTCTTTTCTACAATGTCCTCAACCTCTTTTCTTTTGTCTTGATCTTCCGCTTCTCTCAAGGAGTCTGGTAACTTAAGGTTATTTGTCTCTGGTAACGTGAGTACGAGGAATCCTGATAATGCTGCCATTCCTCCAAATATCATCGTTGGGAGGTACTCGTAGAACCTTGTCTGTGGAAAAAATTAAAAGATATTCCTTAATATTTTACTCAATTAATTAACACCGGATATAAAAATAACGTTAATTAATAATTTTTCGTAGATTTTAATTGCCACGTTTGCGAAGCGACTTGTCAATAACTGAAAAACTTAATTAGTTTACCTATTTAATTTTATACATACAATTTTTTTCAAAAATAGAATCAAAAAGGTTAAGTCATCATTTTAGTAGCACACTTTCAAGAAGGTTTTATAAAATCAAAGCAATTTTTTTAAAATACTTACAAGCAAAGGCGTCAGAGGTGCAACAGTAGACCCTATTCTTCCAATAGTAGAGCACATTGCCAACAAAGAGGTTCTATAGTTTGTAGGAAATACTTCAGCAGCGAATACGTACAGTGAGTTGTATGCTAACGTTATAAAGAACTTTCCACCGAGGTATAGAAGAATTGACCAGTTGCCGACTGTAACAAAAGACAGACAAGATATTATAATTAGAGTTAAAAGTTATAATAATCTATAATAATATTATAAAAGAGGTAAAGTAAGTGAGTTTGGCAGGTAGGGATCTCTGGATCTCTAATAAACCGATTTTGTAACAAAGGACAAACAACATTTGAGTTTAGAGTGATAATAATCTATTCTAATATTATAAAAAGGTAAAGTTTGTGAGTTGGTGAGGTTGTAGCGGGTAATCTCTAGATCTACGGAACCGATTTTGAAAATTCCTTTACCCATAGAAAGCCACGTTATTTGTGAGTAACATAGGCTATTTAACATCACCCTATGAAACACGGGAGCAGAGCAGTAACCGCAAAGACGTAATTTAACGCGGGTGAAATAAGGCAGGCGAACGAAGACGCGTGGGTGTCACTGCACATACCATCACGTCTGTATTCCCCAAAGGGTTAGGTAGAGGTTTACTAATTTACACCCATGTAATAGGGGGCGAGCCTATTGCCATTAACCAAGCACAAAACCTAACACCGAGCTGCCACTGAGAATTTCGTAGTAAAACCCAATAACACTTTGCTTGACCTAGAAATCGAACCGAAGATCTAACGTACTAGCGTCTCTAGTATTACATAAAAATGTAAACAAAACAAAGCAATAGTTTATAGTAGTAACGAGCATATAATCATCTTGTTTAACTAATAAAATAACGATTTGTGCAAACGCATTAAATAGTTTACAGTATTTAATTACCATTTAAATGTGTACGTAATGCGTACAATAACAAACGTATTATTATCGATTACGGAAGGTTAGTTCAGAACTAATGAAGTGTTTAACATAAATGAGGTACCTATATGAGGAACTATTTCCACACCCATATAAAGTTCACGTATCAACTAATCTTTGTCGCCCTTAATTCTGAGCCCATAAGATTCAAAATAAATAATACTAATATTATAAAGAGGTAAGATTTTTTTATTTGTTTGTAATGGATGCGGAAGTGGCGGGCAGTTTACTTGTAAATAATAAAGTTACTTTACGGAATAGTAGTGGTTAAAGCGCCTCTCATCTTATACATAAGATTGCGGGTTATGGCAAGTACCAACATAACGTTTTCAATGCTTATGTACGTTCTAACTATAATTATCTTGGGTATCACTGAAGATGGAGGACATCGGTGAAGGAAAACATCGTAAGGAAACCTGGACATATAACAATCCGCTTTGAGCAAGCGTGCTGATCAATGCTCGTGTCTTTTTGCATGACATGAGGCCTTTGCTTTACAGCGGAGCAATGCAGTATTATTTAGAAATAAAAGACATAACATTACCTGGAACAAATCCATAGTTGATTAAAATCAATCCAGTCATGAAATAGGCAGTAGCAATCACCTTTTTCCTGCCAAATCGGTCCAAAAATATCAACTTGCAAATATTAGCTGGTGCTTCTATCACCAAAATCACTATGTAATTCACGTAGCTGTTCCCAGATAACTCTATGGCATTTATAGAAAGTCCATAGTAAACCAGGGTAGAAGATATCCATAAGAAAGAGCAGGTGAATAATCTTTTCCAGATCATTGGTGAAGTTAAGAGTTGGTTGAATGTGGACTGGTTCCTTTCTACGTTTTCACATTTCCTCTCGTCTCTTTGTTTTGTTGCATGCTTTTCAACCTGTTCGTAGTGCTCTTTAGGCACATTAGCTTTGTTCATCTTCTCTGACTTGCTGAGAACGTTCAAACCCTCTTCGTATCTTCCCTTGCTGAAGAGCCATCTGAAGCTCTCGGTAAGGCCCCAGATGTAGAGGAAGACGAAGACAGCGGGGGTGTAGATGATGAAGAGGAGGTAGCGCCAGTTGAGGAGCCACCAGGAGAGTAGTGTGACTGTGACGCCACCGAGAATGAACATGGTGTTGAAGAGTAGACTGACGAAGACTCTGCCTTTTGGTCCGACTAGCTCCAAAGCTGTAAGAGAAAAGAAGTTGATAAAGATAAAATGAACTTTATTGATATTACAAAGAGTTGAAACTATTTTTTTATTCTAAAAGAAGATGAATTCTCTTTTGTTTTGATTATAATGCGATGAACGTGATGATGTTTATGCAGGACTACAAAGTGTTGCTTTGAAAAGGTGTTCAACTTCTTAACTGCAATATGATGAGTTCTATTTTTGAATGTAGCATACTTCTATTTTTAAAATAAGTCATTATTCTGAAGATTGTCAAAGTGTCGATGACTCTCTTACAAATCAAAAAATAAACAAGCAATGCCTCGTGATCTTTTAACGCTTCACTGATATTTAGCAAAAAAAGGAAAAGGTTTGAATGGCAAATTTTTTGGTCCCCATGAAGTAACAAAGCCTAACTACCGGTTTCCCATGAAATCTGCAAGAAAGGATCTAAAACAAAGACCGGAAGATGAGACACAAAAACCGTAAATTAGTTTCAACTGAATTATTGAGCAATCAATCGAGAAGGTCATTTGGGTGCTAGCGGATAAACTTAGATTTGCAATGTTGATGATGATTCTAACAATGACAAAACGTAATTTGGTATCTGATAAGGAAAAAGATTTCGAAAAACTCCTAAATGATTCTCGGAAAATTACTGACAACCATTTCAATAGAAAAAATCCTATTTTGACCGGAGAGAACTTAAATGAAAAATTCCAATACCATATTAGACAAAAAAATATTGCATTGTCACATTGTTCGACATAAAACATTTTTGTGACCTGCAAATTGCAATTTGATTACATGTTCCTTTTGCTTTTCTTTGTATCCTGCATATCCAATTTAAACTACCTTGCAGTTGGCTTAGAAAAAACCGCTGTTCATTATTTAAAATAGTATGGAGTTTCTTGCCGGATCTTCTCTATGCGAAACCGCTTTTTGGAAGAGGCAACTAGATTTAATTCTTTTTACTTGTATGTGACGCTTAAAAATGCTTTTTAACGGCGGATTAAACTTTGACTTAAAGAAAATAACAACAATGAAGAGAATGTCTATCTTTTTATGGGATACAAAAACTGATTTAAATTATTCAGTGTGCAAAAAGAAAAGTACGTAAGAACAAAAAATAAAGCTGTTTATAAGAATATTCTGAATGAACAGAGACAGTTTAAGATTGCTAAAACGGTACTCTTGCAGTCAATGAAGCGTTAAATTGTTTAATTTGTCTAAATCGGTTCATTGGTCTCTTGGTCATCAACGCTAACGTTTTACATATTTTACTGTTTGAGACAAAAGTTAGGGGACATTAGGAACACCAACGTGGCTACCTACTGGGGCCATTATCAAAAAGTATTATCGCTTCGAGAAGAAGAAAGAGTTTCAGTTCAAAGTTTTCAGCTACAAAAATAGATAAAGAGATATTATTATCTTTGTTAGTTTATCTTGGACATGACTGACATTGGTAACTCTGTCAGAGGCGGTTGCCATGTGGCGGTTTAGAAACTCTGACACTAGAGTGTGTGGGATCGTTAGACCTTACTGCTCAAAAGTTAAAAGAAAGAAGTATATTATAAGAGTTTCAGGATAATGGAGTTTAGTCGTCGTGATGGCTCAGGGGTCCAAGCCAGGCCTTACATGCATAAGGTTGTCTGTTCGATACCGGGCAAGTACCAATGCTTTTTCAATTCATTATGTACTTTCTAAGTTTATCGACATGACTGACATCGGTGAATTAAAATATTGTGAAGAAACCTGGAGTTACATATAATTAATATAAGTCTGCAACCGCTAATCCGTCTTGAGCAGTCGGTGTTAGACCGCGGAAAAGCATTTTGACATTATCAATTTCCGCGTAAAAAAGGACCACACAAATTCAGGTTCGAGGACACCATAATTTGGAGTCCTCAAATATTATTCCAGGGTTGTTACTTAGGCCTGAAGCCAGTGTTTGTTGTGGAAGGTCCCTAAACTGAGTCCTAACAGTTTGTTTAGGACAAATTGTAACTAATTTTGGTATTTGTCGTGCCATTAATTTGGTGACAGAATTGAGATAAATACTGCTGATTTACTTTTTTAAGGTTGTGTGTTAATTTGGTTATGTAAAGAGTTCTAAAAAAGGTTGAATGAATATATGTTTAAAAGTGGAGAAAATTTTAAGAAACTGAGGACCAACACCGTGGAATTATTTTGAGTTTGACCTCTCTCCTCTTTTTAACTCTCGAGAAAACATAGTTTGACAGACACAAGTTACACTTATGTTTAACTAGCTTTTGCCCGCGGCTTCGCTCGCGTTAAGAAGTATTCAAACTTTCATCATTTTATCCCCTTGCGGGTAGAATTGAACAAAATCCTTTCTTAGCGGATGCCTACGTCATAACATCTACCTGCATGCCAAATTTCAGTCCGATCCGTCCAGTGGTTTGGGCTGTGCGTTGATAGATCACTGTGTCAGTCAGTCAGTCAGTCAGTCACCTTTGAGTTATATATATTTAGACGTATGTAACTATGTTTTGGAAGGGGTAACAAAATTCTTTTTTCCCCCTTGTTTGAGACGGTGGCTTATTTAACGGTGTTATTGAAATAAATGATTTGATTTTGACATTGAAGAACAAGGCAATAACATAAGCATTACGCCTGTAATCCCCGAAGGGTTAGGCAGAGGTGTACCAATGTCCACCCACAGTCCGCCGATATGTTTAAGTCCCAAGGTATGCAAAAATGCTATGGTTTAGCAAGGCAATGATTCCATTATTAAATTAGACCCTACTATCATAAAAGAACCTAATCAAACCAATTGAATTGGTTTCAGCGCATATTAATCCACTACCATCTCCCAAAACGAAAGGATTGTCCATAATCACAACATACCATAATTAAATTGTTCAACGTGCTCTCAGGTGTGACCAATGTTGGTCATGCTCTAAAGGACCAATATTGGTCATGGTTTAAAGGACCAATATTGGCTGCACGTGATACACTCAGCAACAAAAATTGACATACAATTTCTCGGGATTTCCAATTAAGAAACTAATATTGGTTTGGACTGGCGAACGTACATCCATCTCTGCCTAACCCTTCGGGGAATACAGGCGTGATGGTATGTGTATTTGTATGGAATTTTCCTCTATGTTTCGTACGAAATACTACTATTAAAATACCTTAGCAAGTTTACAACATAATCAGTACCTATGGCCACTTGTTTCCGTTAGGACTGTCACTTTGCCTTCGCTGCCATTCCAATTTCAAGGAAAATGGTGGTACCTCTGAAGTCAGTGTTCCGCGTACAACGACCTTAGTTAGTGAGCCGTGCTTGTGTATATGAATTTTGATACTTTTACTTAATGTGACGTTGGTCGAGTATGATGTTGTGATGGCACAATGGATAAGGCGCTCGATTCTTATGCATGAGCCTGTGGGTTCGTAACCGGGCACAGGCAAGTACCAATGTGTCATTTTCCAAAAATTTGTGCTTTCTACGTTTATTTTGGACATCGGTGAAGGAAAAGCATTATGAGAAAACCGAGATTTCCTATAGTTAGAAATCGCTGATCAGCCTTGAATGAGAGCCAGCCTTCTCTGCATGTGAATAGGCTTTTCTCCTGCAGTGGAACAATAATAGGCTGGTATTATTATTTAAAGTCTGCTTACCAAGAACAAAACATGCTGTATAAACACCTCCACCAAACGCGGGTTCCAAAAATTCAAATACAACGAACATGTCGTAATTAACCGACAATGCCCGAATGACTCCAAAGACGCCATTGGCCACCGAAGCGAATATTAGGGCGGGACGGCGGCCATATTTGTCCGATATGAGTCCAGTCAGAGGGATGGCTATGAAGAATCCAGCGTTGTGGACTGTTCCAACCAGGGATCGCTTCCAGTCTTGACAGGCGAGGTCGAACTGGAAATAAAGAGAAGGAATTATAGTCAAGGCATCAAGTATGTCATCTAATGGCAGAAGGCAGGACTTTCCATTTTCACGATGAAATGTTCAAGAGAACTTAGTGTTATGATTGACGAAATTAGAGCATAATAATAACAAATCGTTTTGCTGGTTGACTATTTTACTTCTACAACCACACATTCGATCTTTTCATCTGTCATCTTATGGGAATGCGATCCGATCCTGCTCGAGATCGTATAGGTAGAAACTGATAAAAAAAATATATTCGTCGTATTGTCAAAGATTGATTCTACCTAAAAGATCGAATTACGTGAATACAATTCGAATTGGCAATCGATTCAATAGGTTAGGAGGATACGTTTACGTTTTAATTTAAAAGATCGGGGATCTCTAGGTTGGTCGTCATGAAGGTAAATAACAAATGCACTAATTCTGAAGGATTCACAATTTGGGGGCTCCCATATTACAGTGGTCCTTCGATACAGACTACACAAAAATTATATTTTCATATAAAGAAATTACTTGTTCATATAAAGAAAGTACCTAATTAAATGTAGGTAAGTAAAAAAACGGTAATTTAAAAAACTAAAAAACCCGACTGCTATTCTTTAAAAAGCCCTAAAACAAGATAAATTGTAGCAGTCGGGACCCATTCTAGAAATGGAGGGTGAGTGAAATGAGAGCACATACCTATATTACATTGCAGATGGTCCCGAATGGGTCCCGACTGCTACAATTTATCTTGTTTTAGGGCTTTTTAAAGAATAGCAGTCGGGTTTTTTAGTTTTTTAAATTACCGTTTTTTATTTTTTATTTTTTCAGTGTTTTTTTTAAAAAATAATTATTAAATCCTGTGTCACTCTCACGGTAAATACGAATCTAACGACACCTCTCAAGCTAAAATCCATCGAGCCGTTCAGCCTGCAGAGCGAGCCAAACATTTGAATTTGGCGCCAAAAATCCGCCATTTTGTTTTTTTATTTTTTATATACCCAGTGTCACTCTCACAGTAAATACGAATCTAACGACACCTCTCAAGCTAAAATCCATCGAGCCGTTCAGCCTGCAGAGCGTGCCAAACAATTATACATACATACATACATACATACAAACATACCCTCGAAAAACATAACCCTCCTTCTGTCGCAGTCGGGTAAAAAGAGCGCTACAAAAAAAAAATCCAAGGACACAACACAACATCCATTATATGTTTTCCAACAATCGTAACGGCCAATTGAAACATAAGAATGTGTCACGCCACATTTCGACACAGGACGTATATTGTGAAATTCGATTATCAATACGCTTCGATAGTATAGAAATCAAAACCTGCTCTTTATTCACGGTCAACGAAATTGGTCTTTTGTGGCGAATTTTTTGTAATGTTTCGAGTTCAATTTTACAGCCTTCAGCATTTGATATGGATTTAGAAAGCGAAGAATTATGATGTGCAAATAGACCAATTGAGCGGTTACCAATAGACTTTGAAACACGCAACAGTTTAAAGATATGAAAGATGTGGATTGTTTAGTAATTATCAACAAAAAATTACAGCAGCTGAAATACTTGACAACTCTTATTTTACGATTCAGAAACCGTTGGTTAGACTTTTATATGACCACTAGCTTTTGCCCGCGACTTCGTCCGCGTGGATTAATAGTTCCCGTTCCCGGGGGATTTCCGGGATGAAAACTATCCTATATCCTTTCTCGGGTCCCAGATTATATCTGTACCAAATTTCATTGAAATCGGTTCAGTGGTTTAGGCGTGAAGAAGAGACAGACAGACAGACAGACAGAGTTACTTTCGCATTTATAATATTAGTAAGGATTTACAGAGAAAATGAAAATAACAGTTCAAAATAAACTTGATCTTTTTTTTTGTTCGGTCACCGTGGCCAATCTTAATGGAGTGTACAAGAGTGTGCGCAAACATAGGTGCAACCCCTGTTCCATCACTCTCATATTCCAATGGCAACCCGAAACGACTGGGCAGAGAACAACGGTAGGACCAAAGGAAATGCTTAACGACTTTATGGAGCTATGGCGAAGAACGAGCAAGAAACTCCACGGACACTCTTTTTAATTTGGTTTTTACAAAATTGTGGTTACAATATTCTTGTTGCTTCTTTATATGAAAACAATACAGGTGAATAAAAAACAATAACAAAATAATTAATATGACAGCGCGTTCGTGTTCCACGCACGCCTCAAAGAGATGTCAGCAAATCGGAGGGGCCATTCAGGGCCGATGCCTGCCGAGGCTGCGGGTTGTTCGAAAGAGATACCGCGCTCCCGGAACGCAAAGGGAACACAAGAAACAACATACAAGAAGGAACATGAATAGGTTGGGTCAGGGCGGGGAAAAGTCATTTAATGATTTCCCATCCCAAAAAAATAAAAATAGTTAAGAGATAACCAATCCTGACTGACAGGGGCCGTTTTCGAACATGACACGCGGATCATTAATACTGATTGGTACTCATTTTGCTCAACCATCTTGAAGGAAGGGAAGACCTTTCTTCAATAAAGGGGGCTGTTGGCAACAGATACAAACAGTATTGAATTGGCGACCTTGATTGTTTTACGTTTTTACTTTTCTAATTATCGATTACATTGTTTGAATGACTGGTTGCGTCTGCAACAAAGTATGTAGACTAACGATTATTTATCGAATTCCTTTGATGATTTTCCTCTAAAACTGGTTGGTTTTATTTATTAGTAGGTAAGTAGTTTATGGGAGTTTGGGCTACAGGAGAAGGCCATAGGAATGACATTTGCCCAGCACTAGTGGCCCAGCAGTGGGACTATAATGTTACTTTTTGCATAGTTCACTAAATATTACCGAATAATTAGAACACCATCTTATTACTGTTCTATTGCAGGGCAAATGCCTCTTCTAGTACAGAGGAGGTATTTATAACCATGCTTGCTCAAGCAAGCAAGCAAGCAAGGGGGATGGGCGATTTCAGACTTATATTATTTTAAAATGATGATTTCTTCACGATAAAATAACGCACGTATGGATTAGAAAAAGTCACATTGGTACTTGCCCATGTATGAAAAGCGGGCAAGGCGCCGCCCGCTTTTCATACATGGGCAAGTCAACCAGGCAACCACTGGGCCATCACATTCATTGGGCAATAACGAATAACCAGACAAAAACGAAAACAAACGGACACAACTTCATTTCTTTTTGTTACCTAAACAATATCGATATTAAAATTCCTTATCGTTGAACCGTATCGGATCTATACACGCTTGCATCGGATTCATTACGTGCGTATTTCAACTGGGCTAAGGCAAATTATTACACGTGCAGCACCACAAAACATTGATTCGATGCATTTTAGGAATTTTGATTCCGATTTAAAACTCTATTAGAATGAGGGAAAGTTTACTTTGAGAGTGGCAGAATTAAATAATAAGACCATCCATCACGCCTGGTACACCCACAGTTCGCCGGTATATTTAGGTCCCATGTAATAGGGGGCGAGCCTATTGCCATTAACCGGGCACAAATCCAAACTCCGAGCTGCTACTGAGAATTTCATAGAAAAACCCAGTAATACTTTTTGCTCGACCTGGGAATCGAACCCAGGACCTCTAGCGTACCAATTAAAATGTAATGTCGTTTACTTGAATTACATTTTTTTTATTCATAAATAAAACTACCGATCCAATGTCGATTTCGTGTTAAAATTCATATTGTTTATTTTGCAAAAATCTATCTTTTTGACATTACGTACTCATAGATACCTATTGGAATTTTAATTATTATTATTTTGTATTACAACAATTTATAATACGTATTTATAAAATAGTTACCAATCACATTAAGGTTTTTCCTAGTATAAAACAATTAATCAATACTAATATTATAGAGACGTAAGATATTTTTGTTTGTTTGTTTGTACCGTATAAGCTCCGGAAGTACTGTACCGATTTTAACCATTTTTTCACCCATAGATAGCTACATTATTCCTGAGTAACATAGGCTTTAAAACATTATGCTACAACCCACGGGAGCGGAGCATTAACCAAAGATGTAACTTAACGCCAGTGAAATAAGCCACGCAGACGAACTCGCGAGCTGTTTGCTAGTTCAAATATATAATCGTAATTACCTGTTCATTATTATTAAAAGTCAATTATTACAATATGGCGGATGCAGCTAACATTATAGACTCAGCTTACGTAAACATACATACAACAATTTGTCAAGGGAAATCATGAATTAAAGTGTGCGACATACTTGACTAATAGCTTCATAGAGTACACGCTCAATATGCGCTCATAATATTGTTGAGCTGATATTGAGCTCATGCATGAGGGTTGTGGATTCAAATCCTGGTGACTTTTTCAATTTATATGTACTCTCTAAGTATATCTTGGTCGTCTCTGACATCGGTGAAGGAAAATATCGTGAGAAAATCTGGACTTATAATGCATGTTCTTCTAATATCGCCAATTTACCTACCTTGAGCAAGCATGGTATTCAATTCTATGTATGGGGAAAGACCTTTGCCCTGCAGTGGGATAATAATAGGCTGGTATTATAATTGTCAGATTTGTTCGCACTCCGGAAAGCGAGTAAAGCTGTTGGCTTCATCTGTCATGCATAGATTTTTAGCTGTTGTAAACTAGTCAAACTGTATCCCAGTAACTAGTAACTGGGTTGTTGAGGTCAAATAGGCAGTCGCTCCATGTAGAACACTAGTATTCCGCTGCATCCCGGCAGTACATGAGTCTAATCACTCCAGCGATGTTTAATAAAATATCTTTGGATCGCAAATAAGTTGACACCTCATCTAATAAATGTTAAGTGGTTACCGCTGTGACATCTGCGATACTAGAGGCCTTGTAAATGCGTTACCATTCGAAAGACAAAGTCAAAAATGTCTCATGTGCCTGTAATCACACCGGCACCCATACCCTTCAAACTGCAGCACAGCAACGCTGCTTTGCGGCAGAAATAGGTATGGTGGTAGTAATTGTACTGAGGGGTGTCAAATCATGAACTGAATTCATGGTAAAAGTCTGCAAAACGATGTTTCTTCCGTCATAAGGCCTGGATTCGTATACACGAAGCCGGGCTTTTCATTCAAACGTCAAACATAGCAGGCTAAACTTCAACCAGGTGAGGAGCAATTGGGGCAATTTGAGCATTTAAACGAACAATGTATTACCAGTATAGTAATTTACGCCAAACATAATTTAACACGGAAAATTATTATAATTCTAATAGTTACGTTGCTCATAGAAGCGTAGAGAGATGTTTTAATAAAGGAAAAAATCTGTAATGATGATGTTGTTGTGTACATTTGACATACCTATTCATTTGTACATGAACTTGCAATTTATGATGAATATTTTCAAATCAAATCGCTTATTTGTTAGAATATGGTACAATGGATGTTATAATATTTTTGTGCATTCTACATGGTTCGTTTTTCAGGCTGAAAATGAGCTTGGTTTTGTCAAAACAAGACAATTTTTCAATGAACAAACAAGTTCAATGCATTGGTTAGTGCTTTCAGACAAAATCCATACTTCCATACTTCATATACTATCCATTGTTCTATATTTAACATACATACATACCATCACGCTTGTATTCCCCGAAGGGTTAGGCAGAGGTGTACCAATATACACCTACATTTCGCCGGTATGTTTTTTAAGTCCCATGTAAAAGGGGGCAAGCCTTTTGCCATTAACCGGGCACAAATCCTAACTCCGAGCTGCTACTGAGAAATTCCTAATGGAAAAACAAAATTACACTTCTTGCTCGACCTGGGAATCAAACCCAGGACCCCATGCTCATCAGTCGTGTTTGCGACCACGAGACGAACGTGGCAGTCAATATATTTAATTATTAATTTAATCCATGTAATGTAATGTAATTTATCAATACTGATATTATAAATGCGAAAGTAATTCTGTCTTTGTGTCTATTACGCTTTCACGACTAAACCACTGAACCGATTTTGATGATATTTGGTACAGGATAAGTTAAACCCCAAGAAAAAACATAAGCTAATTTTATACCCTGACTTTGTCTGTATCAGTACTTTGGTGACATTTGGCAAAGAAGTAACTATCCAAGAGTATGACGTCATAAGAGTTAGTTTCTAAACAAAACTATTTAGTTTAAATGCGGGTGGCAAAGTCATTTGCCTATATTTAGTCGTCACTATATAAATAGATACTGTACCTACTTCTATTAAGAGTAAATATTTAGATATGCCAGTGGACTTAGACTAATGAGTAGTGCCACTCAACAAGAACTCATCGCATGTCTATTTGTATGTTTGTTTGTATTGATTACAGTGACATTGTTTGTGATCAAAACAATAATATTAATGACCTTTTGTCATACATATTATTAGGATGGTGTCAAATATAATAATATGTTCAATGCTTGATTTAGGTGAATTAGAGACTCATTTAAAATGAGTCGGATTTTGATACTAGTCACAAAGTTTTATAAGTGCTGTATTATTTACTGAAATCCAGTTTTTTTTGTTACCCTATTCTGTTCCATTCTTTATCCAGAATTAAAGATATAATATACTTATAAATAATGGCATAATACGAATATTATTATGCATAATTTATACGCTAGCTAAGCTCATAGTGTTTAATAAATATCGTATACATCTTTGTCAAGTTTCCAAAAGGCTTGCAGCATTGCTTTGTTATATATTAATGCAGATTTTTTAAGGCAACAGAGTTATTTATTGGTCTTCTATCTTAGTCAAGGATGCACCCAGAAAATATGGAAGGTCTAGATAGTAAAATCACCCCCTAAGGTTACTCTAAGTCGATAGGCCAGAGTCTCAATGGCAACGCACCAAATGCTACCAACACGCAGACTCAAGGAATACAGATAAAAACATAATGGACCTTGCTCTCAATTATTTCTATTTTAATATGTAATCTATGAAACGAATAAAGGAAATAACCATAATATTACAAGTTCAAACATGTAAAATGTAATTCTCCAGACCGATTCCGGCCACGGCGGCTAATCTTAATGCAGACTAGCCACGTACGCAGGAGATTCTATAGTGCATAAATGTGTGCGCAAACACAGATGCACTCCCTCTTTCCTAACTCTCATAACCCGATGGGACGGAAATCCGACACGACCGGAGAGAGATCAGGCGCAGGACCAACGGCTTTACGTGGTTTCCGAGACACGGGAGTTTCACACCACCAACTTCCAAACTCCGGGCTGCTACTGAGAAATTCCTAATAAAAAAACCCAGTAACACTTTTTGCCCGACCTGGGAATAAAACCCAGGATCCCTCGCTCAGCAGTCGTGCTTGCGACCACGTGACCAACGGGGCAGTCAATCATAGTAAGTTCACGTAAGTTTAAACATACGTACCATACAAACATTAACTCACTCTTCCCATGGGGGTAGGCAGAAACCACAGAACGCCGCCTGCTGCGATCCTTACATACTACTTTCGCCTCGTCCACGTTCATACAAGCATACCGGTTACGAGTACTGCACACCCGACCTTTCTGAAGAACCTCACCAATAAGGTCAGGGTAGGTCTTAAGTAAGTAAGTAAGGGTAAGTTTTAACATACCTCTTTAACAATAGAATGCTCCTCCAAATAGACATAAGAATCACATCCTATTTCTGTTGACGTATCGTAGTAGTGCGGCGAACATTGGCTCAAGTTGGCCATATGGGACACGTTGGTGAAGGGGGCGTATCGCACACACTTCGCCGGTAACCCATCACTGCCGTGGGGAATGGTGAAGTTTATATGACTGGGGTCTTCTTCGCATTCTGGTATTGAACATCTGGGGAAGAAAGGAAATAAGAGTTAGAAGTATATTTTTTAATATATCCTTCATTTCTTCGGTCTCAGAATATTTAATGCACCTGTAAGAACAATTTTATGCGTGCGGTACATAGCACGCCGGTGCGTGGTCTCCATTCGAGAACTTTGCGGCTCCATCGGCTATCGTTTTCGCGGCTAACGCCCGATCCGTAACGCTCCCGACTCGCAACGCTACATGTATATGTAGCGTTGCGAGTCGGGAGGTAGTATTACCTATAGCGGTGTATCGCATGCACCAAGTTCAGCCAGTGTGTTAAGTCAAATTTTTAAGGTGTGTTCAGGTACGTAATATCTATAAACATAACCTATGTATATGTAGCGTTGCGAGTCGGGAGCGTTACGGATCGGACTTTACCCGTTTTTGCAGTATCACATTGGATGCAGGCCGCTTTCAACCGGTCCTTTTGGAAATGTTTAGGGGGGGGGGGGGGGGGGGCTATGTCCTACCGCTGATATGATGATGGTGATGATGACAATGCGCACTACCATAAACAGTGATTTTTATGTAATAATTATGTTGTTGCTTAATTGAATAGCAGTAAACTTAGTTAATGGGTACATGTGATGACTCTTTTAACATCCCGTACGGTTATTTATAACAAGCTTTTGCCCGCGACTTCCTCCGCGTAAATATCGCATATCGCGGATGCAGACGAAGTCGCTGAATATAATAACAAGTAGCCTTAAGGTTATTACATCGCTCGATGTCCTTGAGGATTTGACATCTGTACTATTATTTTTTTAAATTAGCGCCATCTACCGGTATCCAGTATGCTAAGATAAACGGAACTTAACATTAAGCAAGAACACAGATGTGTCGCAGAGTTGTCATTGTTTTTGCCTATTTTATTCGCTCTCTGAGAGATTACATATGTATATATTACAGATACATTTTGTTCTTCTATTATTTATTATTTGGTACATCGTAATTTATATTTATTTTATTATACACTCTTACTTTTACATCGTTCTGGAACCAAAAGCCATAAACTCTGTCATAGTAACAGAAACTATTGGCTATATTATTTTCAATAAATAACATGAAAATTTAATTTGAACTGCCTCATTAGCCTAGTGGTCCTAAGCACGACTGCTACTCTAGAGGTCCTGGGTTCGATTCTTAGGTTGAGCAAAAGGTGTTATTGGGATTTTCTACGAAATTCTCAGTAGCAGCCCGGAGTTTGGATTTGTGCCTGATAAATGGCAATAGGCTCGCCCCTTTTACATGGGACCTAAATATACCGGCGAACTGTGGATGTACAATGGTACACCTCTGCCTAGCCCTTCGGGGAATACAGGCGTGATGATGATGATGGTTTCATTTGTGAAATAGTGAGAACTCGAAGTGACGCTTCCTTGCAGTACATGCATATTTGTGTGTAAACCTTATCGACTGCACACATGCGAATTGTAGCTTTTGAAAAATCCATTCATCGATCAGGCAGAAACGCACTAAGATCTCGAATGACAAAAAAAGTCGCAAATTTTCAAATTCTTTGAGACGTGTTAAAAGAACGCCAATAGTAATTATTATTTTACTGGAGTTCCTGTGTTTCGGCTCCCGAACGATCTAAAGGTAACCGTGTAAATAAAATATTCACTTTGTCTGATGACCTAACTTTCAACATTTACCTAATTGAGTACGGAGTGTTCATGTGATATTTCTAAAGGTCTGATGATGAACAGGAAAGTGCTTATCGGTTGTCGGAAACGAAAATAGTTAGGATGACCTAGCTTTCAATATTTATCTAACTAAGCACGGGTGCCACTATGTAGTATATTCTAAAGGTCTGATGATGACCAAGTAAGTGCTTATCGGATCTCAGTAACGGAAATAGTTGTGCTCAATGTGCTCATACATGATACATTCTGAAAGTTTGTAAGCAATATTTTTTTTTAAAATCACCTAAATCTATGTACTCCGTCAAACGAAATTCTTAAGGCTAAGAACAATAAAAAAAAAATAAACACCAAAGAAATAATGTATCTACTCAAAGAGTAGGTATTTACCAATAATCTTGGAGAGCTCGGACAAGCATTTGTTTTTATACATAGGCATAGTAGTCAGGCTTACTCTATGATAGATTCAAAAACTAAACGAAATTACAAATTTCTTTTTATTTATTTACGAACTTAATTTCAATTCTTATTTTGCTAAATATTTATATTTGTACTATTTACTATATTGCTTCATTCATAAATTATAAAAAAAATGAAGTTTTGGTTTTTATTTTGGAAAAAATAACATGCGTGTAGTCCACCCTTGACAACAGCCATCAAGGCACTGAAGTTTGGCGTCTCAGGCATAGCGGGGGTGCCTCGTGGGGGGAATTGATGAAATTTCGAGTTTTTAGTTATTATTACAAATTCTTAACAGAAACAAGAAAAAGTAAACAATGCGAATTGTTTGATATGTCATTACATGTCTTTAGGTATAAAATTCATGCCGAACTATTCAGCTGTTTTACCAACAATTTGCAATTTAGATTGAAAAATGACCTGTTTAAATTTTTTTTTTCCGAAATTTGGGCAAGTTTATTACAATTCTAATCAATGCGATCTGTTGAGGATGACTTTAAGTATAACATATATTTTTTATATGGAAAACGTACGAAAGGATTCCTCAACAAATTTCTTTAAACATAAGGTGTTTTTAGGACTTGGGCGATGTAATACCCTTAACAAGGCTCCTTTCTTGGCGGTCAAACTTAACCAGTACCAAATTTCATCCAAATCAGCTCCGTGGCTCTTGAAAGCGTAACAGACAGACAAACTGAGTTACTATTTTCGCTTTTTTAATATACTAGCTTTTGCCCGCGACTTCATCCGCGTGGATTAATAGTTCCCGTTCCCGGGGGATTTTAGGTATGAAAAGTATCCTATGTCCTTTCTCGGGTCCCAGACTATATCTGTACCAAATTTCATTGAAATCGGTTCAGTGGTTTAGGCGTGAAGAAGAGACAGACAGACAGACAGACAGAGTTACTTTCGCATTTATAATATTAGTAAGGATGTATGGAATTAGTATGGATGATGCTCTGTCTCACTGGAACCATCAATTTTTTTGCTGATTATGAAATTTCACTCTGATTGTCGCCACTAATCTTTATATCGAGAATGTGTCATATCTATTTATACATAGGATAGATTATTCTATGTACGTGTTTCGGTTTATTATTTAAACAACACGTGTGTTCTACGAAATATGATCTAATCGTTGAATTTCATCAATATTTGATAATACATTATATGACAGCTACGCTATAAGGTCTTGGGTTCGATTCCTAACTCGAACAAAAAGTGTTATTCGATTTTTCTATGAAATTCTCAGTAGCAGCTCGGAGTCAGGATTTGTGCCCGGTTAATGGCAATAGGCTCGCCCCCTATTACATGGGACCTAAACATACCGGCGAGCTGTGTGCATTGGTGCACCTCTGCCTAACCCTTCGGGAAATACAGGCGTGATGGTATGTGTGTTGTAGTTCCTAATGTAAATACTCAATATCACTTTACTCAACATAGGAAGCGAACCTAAGACCACAACACTAAGGGGCCTTCAAAGATCATTTCTGCTAGGCCATTGCCACGTCTCGTTGACATATAGTCATCTACTGAAGATATTAGCACTCTTAACAAAGGACCTCTTTGTTCGTCCTTATGTACGCGCTATTGTCTTTCTGGGTTATCAAAGAGTTCACAAAGAAAGGTCGCCGTAAGTAGTTCTGATGTGTATTATTTGTTTATTGACATATCCCACGCTATGAGTGTTCGATGTTGAAAGGAAATTTAATTTAGTATGATAATCAAAAATGGCATGACACCTTATAAAGTGTTAGTGGGTTTTTCGGTGAAATTCTCAGTAGCAGAGCAGCTCAGAGTTAGGATGATTGTGTGCCCGGTTAATGGCAATAGGCTCGCTCCCTATTACATGGGACCTAAACATACCGGCGAACTGTGGGTCTACATTGAAACACCTCTGCGTAACCCTTCGGGGAATACAGGCGTGAAGGTATGTTTTAAAACTATGACTTGGGTAACCAAGTGTAAGAACTTGAACTGTGAGAACGAGTGTGTAAGTGTGAGAACTTGGGTAGTTGTAAGATTTTTACCGAATATCTATTACATATAATAAAATCGTAGCGATGTCAAAACTGTACATTTAATATTTTTGGAAAAGAGTGATTGCAACGAGGTCGGGGAAAGATTCTAATGCCGAAAATATATTTTTTAAAATTTTTGTCTGTTTGTCTGTTTGTTTGTGAACGCATCACGCAAATACTGCCGGACAGATTCTGTTAAATTTTAGTATATATATTCCACATGGGCCAAATTTTGTCGTAGGCTATAAACTATCACGCTATCTGCTTTAGGGGATGAGTAATATTGCATTATATTGTATTTTCCTACAGATTACGACGGGTTTTTGTAAAAAGACGAGAAACAATATAAGAATGCTTTAGATAGCTGAGGATTGAACTGCTGAAATATTTATTATCACGCTATACCTTCAAGGAGCTAAACAGTAAATCATGGCAAACTAGAACGGCTATTTTAGAACACTTTCCATCGAAGCATGTGGTCTAATGGTTCGACAACCGCCTTCTGAGTCGTTGGGCTTGAGTTCGGTCCCCAATAAGTGTTTTACTTTTTGCGTTTTTTTTATTTTATCTTTGAATGATAGTGGACTTCCAAACAATAATAAAACAGAAGTAGGCATTTTTATACCATAACATTTAACTAGATTATCTTTCCAAATCTTTTATTATTTAAAAAAATTATGTCTATACATAGTCACAAATAAAACAGCATTGAAGTCAAAACTATTCATCGAAAGAAAGAAAACGAATAGGTGTGGGAACGAGTAGAGCGGGAAATATACGTACTGTAAAAGAATTTCTGTTGGTTTGACTCTTCAAAATTAATTTTGTCAAAATAGTCTTTAAATGTTGGGCCAACACATGGCTGTATATTATTACGCGAATTGAATTATTCTTTCTACAATAAAAAGGATAGCTACATTTTTACGAAACGTTTATTTTATGGTTGTTTATAAACCAAATAAATAATAATAACAAGTAGACTTCTTTGAAGGGGGCTGAACACAATTGGGTACAACGGCGTATTACAGGTGAACATTTTCAAAACATGTTTTTCCACAAACATTGTTTTAGGCACTTTTTACATTACCAGCGTACTCTTGCGTTACATAAAATGCATATTCATGGATTTTATAGCTTTTGTGAATAGCGTCCTGCTCCATCTTGAGGCAAATCTGAGATCAACGAAGACGAAGGTCGCACATTATGTAAGATTTTTCTGCGGAAATGGCATCTTGCTACGGAACAGCTCAACAATAGTTGCTCCATGCAACGGCTGTGACTTTGCAAGAGCCATATCATACCATGTAGGTAAATCAGACCCACCACTACTTCTTTACCCGTACATCCCGAAATATTTGTGGTGGCATGGCCCTTGATATAAATTCAACACCTACTTTTTCATCGAAAAATCTTCCAAATGTTTGTGAAGATCTCCAAGCCGTTCTTTTACCAGTTTCAGTCTGTCTAGCACATTAGTTTTATCTTCGGTTGTAGAAGAGTATTTTGGAGAACAGTTACGCTGCACTAGCGGATCTGGCTTATCATCGCTGCTGTTGTTATGTCTCTTCCCCTCTATATTACCAGGCACATCCCGTAGCAAAGATGCGGCAAATAAGGTTATCTTCGGTACTTTCTTTATCGCTCGGTTCTGGTGGTGTGACTGCCAAATCGTACTCACCGACCCTGTCAGTATGTTTTAGACAGGCATGAACTGCTTCCTCTAGGTCATTGTAATGATTGGAAATGTTAAAATGCTATTGTTGTATGAATACGTCCGTTGTACTCAAATAGGTACTTTTCCAAGAACGATTTCTTTGCAGATATAAGTCGCAAGACGGTTGAGTAGGCTTTATTTTAAACGTAAATATGTAAATTATACAAACCACACCTACTTATAAGACAAAAAAGTCACACGCAAACCCAAAAAAAGGGAAAAGGTGTACCTACCTGTACTTATAAATGGTTAGACTACTGGATTTACCCATTTAAATGGCTATGATTTTGTAGCACTATCTATCTACTATTAAAATAAGTGAAAAAAGACAACCATAACTTAAAAATTGGACCACTACCCTCAATTATTTTACTTAATCTAAATGGGTTAAGGATGGGAAATAATCAAATGACTTCCTCCGCTCTGGGCGGAGCGCAAGGGAGTGTCTCACTGACTAAAACCCATCCGTGTTTCTCCTGATGCCCTTTGTGTTCCAAGGTCGCAGTAACTCTTTCAAACAAATTCCACAACCCTGGTAGGCACTGGCCCTGCCGGGCCAGTGTCCCTTCCGCCAGAGCGGCAGAAATAATTTGATAACTTACTAGGCTTAAAAAATAGGGTTCGCAGCCCGTGGGCCTACCAACCTCGACACTTCACTTCATACAAGTGTTGGACGATTTATCTGCAAACGTTTTGTGTGCAACATTTTACTGTCTGGACTGAGTTACGCTACCAAAAAAGTGTACTTCTATTAAAATAGCAAAACAGAAAAAAAATGCAACTACAGAAAGTGTACCAAAATCAATTTCACCCATTTAAAATTCTTTAACAGTCATTTTTTGCCGTTGAATGTCTCACAGACTTCAAGTTCTTAGGATACATGTAGAATCATGCATCAATCATGTATCATGCATTGCATATAGATTTTCTTTTAATAGGTAGGTACTGTAAACAGAAGAATTATACTAGATTTAAAAATTACTTCTAAATGGAAATACATTATTTACATTACCGTCATTCTGCAAAAGATGTAGGGTAATTTGAGAGGTAAAACTTTGCTTAGCGTTTTCATAAGTCTTGCTCACTGGCCATAGTTTCTCCCAAAACCATTTTATTAATTTGGTTTTAACATGAAGCTCAGATTATCTTGGCAGTTGTTCTGATTACCAGATTCATTTCTACGGTCTTGATACTAGACCGATCCAAGCTACAGTGTGAGGTTGTTAAAGCAGTACCTATTAAAGATGCTTTTCAATGGTTCGAGAAAGAAAAACTAAGTAAATCACATCAAATAGTATTTTCGAAAGCCTATGGCTCCTTACGCCAAATATGTTTTAGTCCCAGGTATGGCGTAAGCCACCGTCGGGATCCCAAATCACGGTAGGAGGGGTTTCCGTCGGCGTCGGGTCGACGATGAAGTACCTGGGACTTGTCCTCGACAGCCGATGGAACTTCGTGGAACATTTCCGACGTTTGGCTCCCAAGTTGACACGGGCGTCGGCCGCTCTTAAGCGGCTCTTGCCCAATTTGAGGGGGCCAAACGCCTCCTGCCGGAGGCTCTACGCCGGGGTCGTGCGTTCGATGGCCCTTTACGGGGCCCCGGTGTGGGCGCGGGGCTTGAGGCGGCTTGCCGCCCATTACCTAAACGCGTCCCAGCGGGTGATCGCCATAAGGGTCATCCGCGGATACCGCACGATCTCCGGCGAGGCAGCGAGCCTCCTTGCCGGATTGCCGCCATGGGATCTGGAGGCGCTGGTCCTCGCGCGCCTACACGAGTGGCGCGCGGAGGCACTGGGCCGGGGCGAAACTCCGCTGCCGCGGCAAATTGCCGCCCAGCGGACGGAACTCCGGCTCGATCTCATGGCGACATGGAGAGAACGACTGTCGCAACCTCGTGCAGGGCCCGCCTTGATTGAGGCGGTAAGTCCCCTCTTTGAGGAGTGGCTTGAGCGGCGCCACGGCGCCCTCACCTACCGCCTGACGCAGGTCCTCACCGGACACGGATGTTTCGGGAGGTTCCTGCACCTCATCGGGCGGGAGGAATCGCCCGGGTGTCACCATTGTGAGGATCGCCCCGAGGACACGGTGGAGCATACTTTGGCGGTGTGCCCTGCTTGGGCTGAGCACCGCCGAGTCCTCGAGGCGGCCATCGGCGGCGGCGCCCTCTCGCGTCCGGCACTGGTTCAGGCCATGGTCCGGAGCGAGGGGGAATGGGAAGCAGTCGCCTCCTTCTGCGAAGCTGTAATGCTGGAGAAGGAGGCGGCGGGACGGGAGAGAGAAAGGAGGGTCCCCCGTCCCAGCGGCCGCCGCGGTAGACGATCCGGGCGTCGGGAGCCACGAGACGACTCCCGGCCACCGTAGACGCGGGTCTGTGGACGGTGAGCAATGGGTAGCTCACCGTCCGTACGTTCACTAGCGACAGACCGTGTCGACGGCGCGTCCGTGTTCCACGCGCGCCTCAAAGAGATGTCAGCAAATTGGATGGGGCCACTGAGGGCCGATGCCTGCCGGGGCTGCGGGTTGTTCGAAAGAGATACCGCGCCCCCGGAACGCAAAGGGCACATGAAGGAACATAGACGGGTTTTAGTCAGTAAAAGTCTGACACTCCCTCCCGCCCCGCCCAGGGCGGGGGAAGTTATTTGATGATTTCCCGTCTATAAAAAAAAAAAAAAAAAAAAAGGCGTCTACAGTCAAATTCCTAAAACCCACAAAAGTTACTCCTTAGCAACCATTCGACATCCTTGGAAGATTATGATGACATAGTATTCAATACTTAATTAGTTAAGTATCACTTAGGTCCACGTGAGCGAAGCCGCGGGCAACAGCTAGTTATAAATAAAATATAAATAGCTGAATTAAAAACCTTCACTGTCAATCATTATATTGTATTGAGGTCTAATACCAGTCGGGGTCGCGGATCATGCGTCAAGTGAATATTTGACTCCCAACTTATGATAGCAAAAGGAACCATGGCATTATTTTTAGCAAGACTCCGTCATAATCTTCCATTTTGCTCAGACGGAGGTTATTCACAAGGGTACCCCCCACGAAAAGAAAAGGTAGGGATATCTACTTATTTCGAGCAAAATTTTAGACACATTAATATTAGAATAACTAGCTGTTGCCCGCGGCTTCGCTCACGTGGACCTAAGTGATACTTAACTAATTAAGTATTGAATACTATGTCATCATAATCTTCCAAGGATGTTGAATGGTTGCTAAGGAGTAACTTTTGTGGGTTTTAGGAATTTGACTGTAGACGCCTTTTTTTTTTTTTTTTTTTTTATAGACGGGAAATCATCAAATAACTTCCCCCGCCCTGGGCGGGGCGGGAGGGAGTGTCAGACTTTTACTGACTAAAACCCGTCTATGTTCCTTCATGTGCCCTTTGCGTTCCGGGGGCGCGGTATCTCTTTCGAACAACCCGCAGCCCCGGCAGGCATCGGCCCTCAGTGGCCCCATCCAATTTGCTGACATCTCTTTGAGGCGCGCGTGGAACACGGACGCGCCGTCGACACGGTCTGTCGCTAGTGAACGTACGGACGGTGAGCTACCCATTGCTCACCGTCCACAGACCCGCGTCTACGGTGGCCGGGAGTCGTCTCGTGGCTCCCGACGCCCGGATCGTCTACCGCGGCGGCCGCTGGGACGGGGGACCCTCCTTTCTCTCTCCCGTCCCGCCGCCTCCTTCTCCAGCATTACAGCTTCGCAGAAGGAGGCGACTGCTTCCCATTCCCCCTCGCTCCGGACCATGGCCTGAACCAGTGCCGGACGCGAGAGGGCGCCGCCGCCGATGGCCGCCTCGAGGACTCGGCGGTGCTCAGCCCAAGCAGGGCACACCGCCAAAGTATGCTCCACCGTGTCCTCGGGGCGATCCTCACAATGGTGACACCCGGGCGATTCCTCCCGCCCGATGAGGTGCAGGAACCTCCCGAAACATCCGTGTCCGGTGAGGACCTGCGTCAGGCGGTAGGTGAGGGCGCCGTGGCGCCGCTCAAGCCACTCCTCAAAGAGGGGACTTACCGCCTCAATCAAGGCGTGCCCTGCACGAGGTTGCGACAGTCGTTCTCTCCATGTCGCCATGAGATCGAGCCGGAGTTCCGTCCGCTGGGCGGCAATTTGCCGCGGCAGCGGAGTTTCGCCCCGGCCCAGTGCCTCCGCGCGCCACTCGTGTAGGCGCGCGAGGACCAGCGCCTCCAGATCCCATGGCGGCAATCCGGCAAGGAGGCTCGCTGCCTCGCCGGAGATCGTGCGGTATCCGCGGATGACCCTTATGGCGATCACCCGCTGGGACGCGTTTAGGTAATGGGCGGCAAGCCGCCTCAAGCCCCGCGCCCACACCGGGGCCCCGTAAAGGGCCATCGAACGCACGACCCCGGCGTAGAGCCTCCGGCAGGAGGCGTTTGGCCCCCTCAAATTGGGCAAGAGCCGCTTAAGAGCGGCCGACGCCCGTGTCAACTTGGGAGCCAAACGTCGGAAATGTTCCACGAAGTTCCATCGGCTGTCGAGGACAAGTCCCAGGTACTTCATCGTCGACCCGACGCCGACGGAAACCCCTCCTACCGTGATTTGGGATCCCGACGGTGGCTTACGCCATACCTGGGACTAAAACATATTTGGCGTAAGGAGCCATAGGCTTTCGAAAATACTATTTGATGTGATTTACTTAGTTTTTCTTTCTCGAACCATTGAAAAGCATCTTTAATAGGTACTGCTTTAACAACCTCACACTGTAGCTTGGATCGGTCTAGTATCAAGACCGTAGAAATGAATCTGGTAATCAGAACAACTGCCAAGATAATCTGAGCTTCATGTTAAAACCAAATTAATAAAATGGTTTTGGGAGAAACTATGGCCAGTGAGCAAGACTTATGAAAACGCTAAGCAAAGTTTTACCTCTCAAATTACCCTACATCTTTTGCAGAATGACGGTAATGTAAATAATGTATTTCCATTTAGAAGTAATTTTTAAATCTAGTATAATTCTTCTGTTTACAGTACCTACCTATTAAAAGAAAATCTATATGCAATGCATGATACATGATTGATGCATGATTCTACATGTATCCTAAGAACTTGAAGTCTGTGAGACATTCAACGGCAAAAAATGACTGTTAAAGAATTTTAAATGGGTGAAATTGATTTTGGTACACTTTCTGTAGTTGCATTTTTTTTTCTGTTTTGCTATTTTAATAGAAGTACACTTTTTTGGTAGCGTAACTCAGTCCAGACAGTAAAATGTTGCACACAAAACGTTTGCAGATAAATCGTCCAACACTTGTATGAAGTGAAGTGTCGAGGTTGGTAGGCCCACGGGCTGCGAACCCTATTTTTTAAGCCTAGTAAGTTATCAAATTATTTCTGCCGCTCTGGCGGAAGGGACACTGGCCCGGTAGGGCCAGTGCCTACCAGGGTTGTGGAATTTGTTTGAAAGAGTTACTGCGACCTTGGAACGCATAGGGCATCAGGAGAAACACGGATGGGTTTTAGTCAGTGAGACACTCCCTTGCGCTCCGCCCAGAGCGGAGGAAGTCATTTGATTATTTCCCATCCTTAACCCATTTAGATTAAGTAAATTAATTGAGGGTGGTGGTCCAATTTTTAAGTTATGGTTGTCTTTTTTCACTTATTTTAATAGTAGATAGATGGTGCTACAAAATCATAGCCATTTAAATGGGTAAATCCAGTAGTCTAACCATTTATAAGTACAGGTAGGTACACCTTTTCCCTTTTTTTGGGTTTGCGTGTGACTTTTTTGTCTAATAAGTAGGTGTGGTTTGTATAATTTACATATTTACGTTTAAAATAAAGCCTACTCAACCGTCTTGCGACTTATATCTGCAAGGAAATCGTTCTTGGAAAAGTACCTATTTGAGTACGACGGACGTATTCATACAACAATAGCACTTTTTGCCAGGTTTCTGTAATAATGAGTCCGAACTGTTTTAACATTTCCAATCATTACAATGACCTAGAGGAAGCAGTTCATGCCTGTCTAAAACATACTGACAGGGTCGGTGAGTACGACTTGGCAGTCACACCACCAGAACCGAGCGATAAAGAAAGTACCGAAGATAACCTTATTTGCCGCATCTTTGCTACGGGATGTGCCTGGTAATATAGAGGGGACGACACGATAACAACAGCAGCGATGATAAGCCAGATCCGCTAGTGCAGCGTAACTGTTCTCCAAAATACTCTTCTACAACCGAAGATAAAACTAATGTGCTAGACAGACAGAAACTGGTAAAAGAACGGCTTGGAGATCTTCACAAACATTTGGAAGATTTTTCGATGAAAAAGTAGGTGTTGAATTTATATCAAGGGCCATGCCACCACAAATATTTCGGGATGTACGGGTAAAGAAGTAGTGGTGGGTCTGATTTACCTACATGGTATGATATGGCTCTTGCAAAGTCACAGCCGTTGCATGGAGCGACTATTGTTGAGCTGTTCCGTAGCAAGATGCCATTTCCGCAGAAAAATCTTACATAAGGTGTGACCTTCGTCTTCGTTGATCTCAGATTTGCCTCAAGATGGAGCAGGACGCTATTCACAAAAGCTATAAAATCCATGAATATGCATTTTACGTAACGCAAAAGTACGCTGGTAATGTAAAAAGTGCCTAAAACAATGTTTGTGGAAAAACATGTTTTGAAAATGTTCACCTGTAATACGCCGTTGTACCCAATTGTGTTCAGCCCCCTTCAAAGAAGTCTACTTGTTATTATTATTTATTTGGTTTATAAACAACCATAAAATAAACGTTTCGTAAAAATGTAGCTATCCTTTTTATTGTAGAAAGAATAATTCAATTCGCGTAATAATATACAGCCATGTGTTGGCCCAACATTTAAAGACTATTTTGACAAAATTAATTTTGAAGAGTCAAACCAACAGAAATTCTTTTACAGTACGTATATTTCCCGCTCTACTCGTTCCCACACCTATTCGTTTTCTTTCTTTCGATGAATAGTTTTGACTTCAATGCTGTTTTATTTGTGAGACATAATTTTTTTAAATAATAAAAGATTTGGAAAAATAAGCTAGTTAAATGTTATGGTATAAAAATGCCTACTTCTGTTTTATTATTGTTTGGAAGTCCACTATCATTCAAAGATAAAATAAAAAAAAACGCAAAAAGTAAAACACTTATTGGGGATCGAACTCAAGCCCAACGACTCAGAAGGCGGTTGTCGAACCATTAGACCACATGCTTCGATGGAAAGTGTTCTAAAATAGCCGTTCTAGTTTGCCATGATTTACTGTTTAGCTCCTTGAAGGTATAGCGTGATAATAAATATTTCAGCAGTTCAATCCTCAGCTATCTAAAGCATTCTTATATTGTTTCTCGTCTTTTTACAAAAACCCGTCGTTATCTGTAGGAAAATACAATATAATGCAACATTACTCATCCCCTAAAGCAGATAGCGTGATAGTTTATAGCCTACGGCAAAATTTGGCCCATGTGGAATATATATACTAAAATTTAACAGAATCTGTCCGGCAGTATTTGCGTGATGCGTTCACAAACAAACAGACAAACAGACAAAAATTTTAAAAAATATATTTTCGGCATTAGAATCTTTCCCCGACCTCGTTGCAATCACTCTTTTCCAAAAATATTAAATGTACAGTTTTGACATCGCTACGATTTTATTATATGTATAGATAAAAAAATGTTTTATGCTATAGGATGACAAATAATCCCACAGCTTACCTGATGTTAAGTGGTCACCGCTACCTATAGACATCTACAATACCAGAGGCGTTGCAAATGCTTTGCTATCCCAGAGACAAAGTTGAAATGTCTCATGTGCCTGTAATTACACTGGCACCCATACCCTTCAAACCGGGACACAGCAAGGCTGCTTTGCGGCAGAAATAGGTATGGTGGTAGTACTTCCTCGGACGAACTTCTTCACAAAGAGCTCTACTATTACGAGAAGTTGAAATGTCTCATGTGCCTGTAATTACACCGGCACCCATACCCTTCAAACCGGAACACAGCAGCGTTGCAAAGCAGCTTTCCCAGTACTACCCAGTACTTCCCCGGACGAGCTCCTTCACAAAGAGCTCGATTACTACGGAACCTCTATAGATTTTTTCTCACTACTATTTAGTAGCAGTATGTATAGTTGAAGGCTATGTACCTATGTCACGTGTCTTTTTTAACACCTTGTGTGTATAATCTGAACAACAGTGTCTATTGAGAGGTGGTGAATCATTATTTTAATCCTAGAGTTTTCCGATATTATTAAGATCAATATTTATCGGTTCGATCGCCGTTCAGCATAATTACATACATACCATCACGCCTGTAGTCCCCGAGGGGTTAGGCAGAGGTGTAACTAATATACACCCACAGTTTGCCGGTATATTTTTAACTCCCATGTAATAGGGGGCGAGCCTATTTAACAGGGCATGAACCCAAACTCCGAGCTGCTACTGATAATGTCATAGAAAAACCCAATAACACTTTGCTCGACCTGGAAATCGAACCCAAGATCTCTAGCCTAGCAGTCGCGCTTAGTACTACTAGAGTAACGAGGTAGTTTAATCCAAGAGTTTTCCGATATTAGTAAGATCAATATTTCTCGGTTCAATCGCCGTTCAGCATTATTATTATGGATCAATTTCATTAATACACACATGTTAATGTATGTCAAGGCATGATGGATATTATTACCGTCTACTTAGTAGTTTGTGTGTAGGTATCAGAGTTTATGGACTGAGATCCTGAAATCGTTGTACATACGTCATTTTAGTATGGCTAAATTTTTTAGAATAGATATAGGAATATGTAGTTAAGAAACTATGCGAATATAGTATCTCCTAGATTCAATTCTAGCCCCTTTTTCAGGTATCAAGTAAAAAATTGAACCACATCACTCATGACCTTTGGTTTTAACCAAAGTCCTCCACACAAGTCTTTGAGCATACTGCCATACTTCGCCTGTCAAACTAGGTACTGCTTTACTAAGCATACTTCTTTTTTTTATAGATGGGAAATCATCAAATAACTTCCCCCGCCCTGGGCGGGACGGGAGGGAGTGTCAGACTTTTACTGACTAAAATCCATCTATGTTCCTTCATGTGCCCTTTGTGTTCCGGGGGCGCGGTATCTCTTTCGATCAACCCGCAGTCCCGGCAGGCATCGGCCCTTAGTGGCCCCTTCCAAGTTTGCTGACATCTCTTTGAGGCGCGCGTGGAACACGAACGCGCCGTCGACACGGTTACTAAGCATACTGCCCATCAAACTAAGTAACATTGACCAAAAATGATTGAACTACACTCTATTTACTCTCAAAATTGTTGCCATATTAAAATGACATAGGCGTGGCGACTTCGGTATCTTTGACCGTTTGACTATTAGTCAAAATCGCACTGGGTATTTTCAGTTGTAACCCCGTGCATGTGTGAATGTGTTGTCTAAACATAGTGATATTATGGCTTGAATTAATTTTAGCAATATACGCAACAACGCGGTGAATTGGTGGAGGACGAGTTAGCACCGTTATAATAATAAAGCTGAAAAGTTTTTGTTTGTTTGTTTGTTTTAACGTGCTAATCTATGAAACTACCAGACGGATGGGAAATTTCTTGTTGTATATGGTAGTCTAATTTATAACGTATAGTCTAGGCTATAAAACATCACGCTACGAGACACGGGAGCGGAGCAGTTACCGAAGACATAACTAAATGCGGGTAAAAAACAACACGGGGGTGAAGTCGCGGGTAGAAGCTTGTGTACCTTGTATTATAGGTACCTGTTACAAATACAATAGATTCAGTAGCTCCATGATTTTAGACTAGAATTGAAATTAGTGCGTCGCTTATCAAAAACATACTGTTCTATACATTTTGACCTTGTAGGTAATGCATTGATGACACGGTTGGCGCAATGGCTGAGCATTTGGATGTTGCGCTGCTTGTCGCGGGTTCGATTCCTTATAGGTAGTTGCTCTGTGGCTCTGATTGTGTATGTATGCCAGTTTGTATATCTGTAAATGCATTCACGAAACCAAAAGAAATTTCTAGTGTTCAACATTAAAAAAACCTTACGGAGCAGTTATTTTATTGGAATTCATGGCAAAGTGCATGGATGTCCCTTCCTCCCTGTTCGTGTTAACTTCTTAATCTGTTTTCATTTGCTGTTAATGGTTTCCTTTAAGGAGTAAAGTTATTGTTCATGCAGAGTGATGCACCTGTATAATATTGCATAATGGAATTTGATACACAAACATTGTGGGTCAAATTCCAACTTGCAGTGACATAATTTAATTTTGTTTACAAAATTATGACCAACTTATTAATAACAACCGGATTGTTTATTATTACTATTAACTAGCTATACATAGTAATAGCATAATTATGTGTATTCTCAGTAGCAGCTTGGAGTTAGGAT
Organism: Caradrina clavipalpis; assembly: GCA_932526535.1. NCBI lineage: Eukaryota > Metazoa > Arthropoda > Insecta > Lepidoptera > Noctuidae > Caradrina > Caradrina clavipalpis. The sequence goes on from OW052101.1 coordinate 3,300,133, forward strand.
TTGTGCCCGGTTAATGGCAATAGGCTCGCCCCTATTACATGGGACCTAAACATACCGGTGAACTAAAATAACACTTTTTGCTCGACCTGGGAATCCAATTTTTATAACCACAACGGTTTTGATGAGGTTGAAAAATAAACGTAAAAAATAAGTTTCTTATGAACGGAACTAGCTAATCAGACTCTTATCAAACAAGAAGTTGCTAAGAAAGTGATAATTTTCGCGACGAGACAATGACACGCGTCCAATGTCTTTCCACGCATCGCTTGTGTTTACAAACAAGATCATTATTTTTATACCTGACCTATCCACATGTTCATATAGGCTCTTTCAATAGGCGTCGAAATGCTGCGGCAATGGAACAATTTTTCCAATTTGTTACCCCGCTCTGTCCCCTTAATACAGATCGGAACAGGGCTGCGGATTGTACGAAAGATGTACAGCGCCCCCGGAACGCAAAGGGCACAAGAAGGAACATGGGTGGTTTTTAGACACTAAAAGTCTGACACTCCGTCCCGCCCCGATCAGGACGGGAGAGGTCATTCAAAGTTGTCCCATCCGAAAAAAAATTGCAGAGCGAGAAAAAAATGTTTGATTTGTCCCCCTATTAGCAACGAGAGGACAGTCCGAACTTTAGTCTACCTATATATTAATTTCTGCGGGTTGTTGGAAAGAGATACCGCGCGCCTGGAACGCAAAGGGCACAAGAAGGAACATGGATGGGTTTTAGTCAGTAAAAGTGTGACACTCCCTCCCGCCTCGCCCATGGTAGGAGAGGTAATTTGATGATTGCCCATCCGAAAAAAATATTTACAGGTCGAAAAAAAATGTGTGATCCGTCCTTCTGTTAGTAACGAGAAGACAGTTCGAACTTTAGTCTATCTGTATATTTATTTGTCCCCCTATCTGGTAAGGGGACAGATAGAAGTCATTAATGTTCGAACTGTCCCATAAGAAGACAAAGAGGGGTGTCAGATCGGAATAATTCCAATGGAGTAGTAGTTTTAGGGTTCCTTACCCAGGCAGCAAGCCTGCAATTTTGGTCTGCTTATAGAAAGAATTTTATTTATTAAAAACTAAAATGAATTAACAGTTAAAACCACACAAACAAGTTATTGGTCAGTAAAAATAATTGATCTAAGTAAAATTAAAGTTTCAGTGCGCCTCTTATATGACTTATTTTTCAGGATACCGCGTTTGTAAGAAGATTAGATTTTGTTTAGCATTATTTATTTATTATAGGAAGAATTTTAACAAGGCAAGTATTTAAATAAAATGTAATAATTCGTTACACTTATTAAACATGCCAGTTATAATACAAACATATAAATAAATTGAAATTAGATACGTATAGAAATAAATAAATAAATGCATTATAGAAGCATTGTTCAGTATTTGAAATAAGTAGATAAGTATAATATTATATTATACTAGCTTCTACCCGCGACTTCGTTCGTGTGGATATTTTGACGTTGCTCTTACATAGTTAGTTCCTCTTTTGTTTTTGATGTTATATAGCCTGTGGCACTCACAAAAAACGTGGCTTTCTATGGGTGAAGGTATTTTCAAAATTGACAAATTCGGTTCAGTAGATCCAGACATTGTCCCCTACAACCTCACAAACTTTACCTCTTTATAATATTAGTATAGTATAATAGTATAGATTATAGATCATTCCACAAAGTCACAGCTATTACATTTTTTTCAAAAATATAAAATGTACAGTTTTGACTTCGCTACGATTCTATTACGTGCATGTATAGATTACGCGAAATTGTATTTTGTGTGACTTTGAAAATTAATTATTTAAGAACTTAATATGTTAATTTTGTGACATTGATGTAAGAAAACAATTAATGATTGTAATGTAGGGTAATGGTGGCATTTTAATCTGTCACTTGAGTCTTGTGTCTGATTAATGGCAATAGACTCGCCCCGTATTACATGGGAAATAAATATACCGGCGAACTGTGGGTGTCCATTGGTACACCTCTGCCCAACCCTTCGGGGAATACAGGCATGATGGCATATTTTTTTTTTGAGTCTATCCCAAAAATACTCGCAGGTTCAAAACACAAAATACAATTAAACAAAAAATATTAATAAGATCCTTTCTCACCTATATTTAAGATCCATAACTTCAAAGTTGTATACAGAGGAATACATTCCCGCCAAAAACACAGGAAACAATATAAGTATGTAATTATAAACATTAAACTTCCCAAACGGTCCAAGAACGGATAAAATATCATCCACTGTCACTTCCGAACTAGGCTTTTTTTCTGGATCCATGATTGAAACACAACACTATTTAAAAAAGGAATAAAGAAAATAAACACTAGATCCGTTATTAATTTAAATTTTTGTTTGAAAATGGAACGCGCGCGTGCGACGTCGGTCGCCGGGCCGATAGTGCGCGCGCTTGACTCGATCTATGCTTTTTATTGTTCATGTTAAAATCATTGCCTATCGAAGCGGAGTTTACTCACAATATCATTGACTAGGAAACTTTATACTATTCACAACAACTTTTACTATGAGAAGTATACTTATTGACAGATGATATTATGCTGTTTGCTATGGTCGTTAGTATGTGACATAAGCGATGCACGATGCATGGCACATCCAGCGGAACGTTATCTCTGTTGGAAAACAAAACTAGACTTCTTGAATTTATTTACTAGATTGTTACGTCTATACTTACTGCTCGGCTCCTGAGTGTCGCAGCGTGTTGTAATACAGCCTATAACCTTCCTCGATAAAAGGAATGACCAATACATTTTTTTTTCAAGTCGAACCAATAGTTCCTGAGATTAGCGCGTGCAACCAAACAAACTGCACACAAAATTTTCCATAGAATAGTAAGATTAGGTACTTATATTAAGACAAACTGATTATCAAATGTTAGCTATAATCAGTGTATGTAGAGACATTAGAGGCTACTGTTGATCCACCTCAATATTGATTATGTCACTTTTAGTTAGTCAAGTTACTAGTGTCAATTTGATGTCTGTGAAAACAATAAATAACTTTACAGAGGCGGATTAACTCGGAGGCCCGGGGTGCAAAAGTAAGAGAGGGTCAATTAAAAAAAAAATGGATGTAATATTTTGTAATCTATTGATTTTTTTCTCGAAATCTTCGATTTGTGGTTTTTGAATGAAACATTAACGTTAACGCCGCTCGGTGGGTCCGAAATGCAGTATAGCACTGCAGTTCGGAGTAAGGAGTTAAAAATAAACTTTACAAATTTTGTCTACTTGCTCAGTGTCGAAAAACAAATGCAACACAAAGAAAGAAAAAATTTTTTTTCAGCTTTCTTAATTTTTCACATGTAAAGGCAATGTGGTTAAACTTGTAACTAAAGGAGAGTGGGCAACCTGGTCTACCTACTCAACAGTGATGTAACATACGTCGTTGAATAGGTAATTGTGTGTACTCCATTTTGTTATATGGCCGTTAAGTTGTAGGTAATGGGGTTCTTGAGATATTTCCTAAAAACAAGTTAAAGAAAATTAATTTCGCTGAATGGAACATTAGTGCAAATCTTCATTAACTATAGCTATATAAGCGCCGCTGCCTTACTGCTTTAAGATCATGAAGTCGTCACATGTCTTAATCACTCAGCTGTTTAACTGATTACACTTTAGGAACAACAGTTTGCTATTTTCAAAAAGTTCTTTTTTCTAGTTTTCACGATTGGTAATCACATAATAACTGATGTAGCTACTGAAGGTAACAGGAACTTTCAGTAGCGCCATCAGGATGGAATTTGGTGTGGACAAATGTGCGGTCATGTATGTCAAGCGAGGGGAGATTGTGGAGTCCGAGGGAGTTCAACTCTCGGAATCCATAAACCTTAGAGCCCTTTCTTTAACGGAGACCAATAAGTATTTGGGTATGTCGGAAGCGTTGGGCATCAATACTGTTGTCGTGAAGCAATCGTTGAAGGAGCGCTTCTTTGGCCGCTTGAAAAAAGTATTTATCAGGCGGAAGCAGGGTTGCCTACAACGGGTGGGTCATGCTGGTATTGATGCACTCTTTTGGCATACTAAAATGGGCTCAAACGGAACTCAATGCCCTGAATGGGAGGGTCCGTACATTGTTAACGGTATATCGAATGCATCACCCACGGTCATCGGTGATGAGACTGTATATTCCGCGGAAGTGTGGAGTTCATGGCTTCTTAAATGCTAAGACTTTCCACAACTGCGAGATATGCAGTCTCAGGGATGGCATGGCAGTGGATAAGGGCCTCACCCCGCTCTCTTTGGCTAAAGAGAAATAAAGCAAATCAGTAGTGCTGGAGACTAAAGATCGCGAGGAGGTATGGTAGAGTAAAGAGCTTCACGGACGCTTCTTCCGGGTCTTGCATGGGCCCAATGTAGATTTCTTAGCGTCCGTATCCTGGCTTCGCTTCGGTGACCTATTTGGGGAAACCGAAGGTTTTGTCTGTACAATTATGGATGAAGTTATCATGACGAATAACTACCGGAGATTTATTGTGATGGATGGCACGGTTGACATTTGTCGGGCATGCCACACGGCCGGGGGACCCAATCCGCCACATTATCTCTGGGTGTTCTCGTCTAGCTAACGAAGAGTACTCTTCGTTAGCTACAAAGCCAGGATCATTCATCAGCAACTTGCTCTGAAATACCGCCTTGTAGAATCGGAATACGGCGGTCGGTATGGGCATGTGTCCGACCCAGTTCTCGAAAATAGCAATGTCACATTGTACTGGGACCGATCCATCATCACTGACAGGACTATTGTAGCCAATAAGCCTGAGATAGTGGTGGTGGATCACGTAGACAAGCGCGCAATGATTGTTGTCAGAACAGTCCCACATGACGTGAACCTCGTGAAGGCCGAGAATGATAAGAAGATCAAGTATCTTGACTTGGCTCGCGAGGTTGTCGACATGTGGAATGTGCACTCAGCGATCATTGTGTCGATTGTCGTTTCAGCCAATATTAAATATGCCAAATAAGTCATAATATTTAAAGCTCGCTCTTTTTCCAACAAAGCGCACGCGTCAAGAGGCGTGGTTTACCAACTCCTCCAAGTTCGACACGGTCGCTAGTCACTTATGTAGCCATAGTTAATGAAAAATTGCATTATTGTTCTATTCGGCGAAATTATTTTGCTTTAGCTTGTTTTTGGGAAATATCTCGAGAACCCCATTACCTACAACTTAACGGCCATATAACAAAATGAAGTACACACAATTACCTATTCAACGACGTATGTTACATCACTGTTGAGTAGGTAGACCAACTCCCATACATTTTTGCCCACTCTCCTTTCCTTGAAAATGTGAAAAGTTAGATTTTTTGACACCTTATATAGGGGGCCCCGGACCGGGGCCTAACGCGGGGTACCACTGACGCTCCGCCCTTAGTCCGTCACTGGGACTTTTCTTTATGAAATGGAAAGTTATGCAGTAACGATATTGTATTATGTCTACTGTGGTAACCACAATGCTTAAGAGGTATACAGTCAAGTGATATCTGTTATTTTAATGGTTAACGATAAATGGGCTTGCACCACATTTCTAACAAATATATTTTCCGCCAAACATATCTAAATCACCATTCTGTCTCTATCAACTTCGAATCATTGTAAGAAATAGAACGATGTCTTGTACATTCATGTATTTATTCATGTATTTAGTGTCTTGTGATGCTTGTAGGTCTTGAAATCAGAGCAAACGGAACAGCACAATGCTCGAGCAGATTAATTTTATTTTTTGAAAATGAACTTAAAAATGCAACGTAAATAAGGTTGAAAATTCCGTAATTGCGTGCAAGTTAATAAAGGCCGCGCGGAATTATTACTTGCACACAATTTCGAGCTCTATTTCGGGGAATCATGAACGATTATCGTTTGTCTTATGAAATAGTTCTACAGGAATACTATTTACTATAGACCATGAAGAAAGTAGACACATTAAGGAACATAGTATTGTACTATCACAGTTATTTCGAAAGGCTTCAAACTAATCGTTGCTTATTTACACCAATTCTGTTGGTGTTATGTAATGTAGCACACATGTTTTATAAACAGGCACGTAACAGCGGGTATGCCTGTGTTTATACATTACTTATCGGTTGCTAAGGGCTTATTACTGTTTGACCTCACTTAAACCTCTTCGCCGACGACCGATTTTTTGTAGGACCAATTCAATAAATCGGTAGTTACGTGGGACCAACTTTTTGTCGGCTGCGTACGTTGGTATATTAGAATTCACATGTTCCATTCTCGCTGCCAAGAAAAATCGGTCAAAATGTCGGTCGTTGGTGGTGAGGTTAAATGTATTGAAACAAAATCTTTATTTACATTAGGGAAAAACAAAACGGGATTTTGGTTTCACAGAAGCGCGGCAGTTTAATACAAAGGGAGATACTTTGTACCCTGTTAAGTACCTAAACCATGTATAATCTCTGTATATAGGGCCGCGCGTCAAGGGCATCATATCAGAATCATCATCATCATCATATCAGCCGCAGGACGTCCACTGCTGGACATAGCCCTCACCCATAGATCTCCGAGAACAACGGTTGGAAGCAGCCTGCATCCAGCGTCTTTCTGCGGTGTTAATCATGTTGTCCGTCCACCTTGTGGGATCAGAATAGTAAATAAGAAAAATCTACAATACATAAAATCCTAGTTAGACCCCAGCCTTTACAAAAAAAAAAAAAAACTATTAAACTAGAATGCAAAATCTAGTAACTAAAATCTATTTTATTCTATTGTAACGGTCTTTATTTTTAAGCTTATCTATCACACAACCCCAAAAGGTAATAAAAGGAAAAAAGAAACATTAAAAATAAATACGGTTAATTACTATTACGAAATTTGAAGTCCCAAGAATTTATATCTTGTATCCCCGATATCTACTTCGCTTCGTATTAAAATAGAAACAAATATATTTTATCATTTGTTGAAGGAAACTAAGTATTCTATTCTTAATGCAAGTACTTATTAAACAAATCTATTGTGAAAACTTTATCTGTCATTCCTACCTTATGCCCTGCTGTCACGAACCAACTCTGCATGTATGCAGTTTTTTTTCCTTATTTAAATGAAAGAAAAGTTTAAGCCATTGAAAATTGAAAGAAGATATTGTTTTTTTGTCGACAATGCAAAGTCAAAGTCGACGTCAAATAAGTTATTTCATTTATACCACTAAAAGGAACTTTTGCTTGGAACGGCATACGCGCCTACCTAACCGAGTTCCAGCCAGTATAAATTCCATGCAAATATGAACCAAAACTATGTAGAAGCTTGAATTTCTTTTAGCACAGTATACGTTCCGACGCAGCCCGATTTGTGGAAATCGTACATTAGTAATAGGGTCCCGTTGGCAACCTTCAAGTACGAAACCCTAGAACGGTCTTACATAGTCTAGTCTGATTAACTCATCAGTTTGTCGAAATTTTAAAATGCAAATCTTAACAATAAGGTTAAACTTATTTGCTTCACTTTGACAATCTTCTAGCATAACACCATGCATGATTGTATGGGGTAATAGCCTTGCCTTCACAAAATGCGCATCTTCCAAACGTGCCTTAGTAACTGAGCATACAAACAGGGAGGTATGTGCATTTAATGTTTACTTACGTTGGAATGTCCTTAATTTTTCGCACACTTTCTAGTGTTTCCTAAGTGTAATTGAGTGGAAAATTGCCGGGTATTGAGTCTTTGCAAAGCTACGCGGCGTATCAGTTAAATGGTACAGTAATTTTGCTATTATACCGAAATTCGACACCTCTTAATTTTTTTTTTAATTAAGAGAGTATTCCCACTTTTTTTAATTTCTCCTGTATCAATTTACAAACTTATAAAACTCACATACACAAACAGCCAGACCCGGAACAACTATCAGAAACTGTAGGCCAAACAAATATTTGTTCCGTGCGGGAATCGAACCCGCGATACGCAGCACAGCAGTCAATTGCTAAGCTACTGCGCTAACCGTATAGCCAGATTATTTGTGGGGTAAAATAACCGGCAACCAAAATTATGTTTTTTAAAGACACCTAATAACTATAGAGTTAGAGACAAGTCAGTCAATTATGCAATTTATGTCAGTGTATAGACACTGACATAAATTGCATAATTTACTGACTTGTCTTTGTCTGCAGACTTGCACTAAAAAAACCGTGTAACCTCACACTAAAATTATGGTTAACCACAATAATATAAAATTGTAATTTATTAGCTAACTCTTAAACCACAGCGCTTTATTAAAGATGTTTGTCGTGAACACTGAGCAGTTTGAATTATCTGAACTATGACTGTAATAATGAAACTAGCATTTTTAGCACTATCATGTTCTGTAATAAAATCATCAGTCTATTATTCGTGACCATGGAACTTAATATGGAATGTTAAATAAGTTTGTTATACATACCACCACGCCTGTATTTTCCCAAGAGTTTGGCAGAGGAGTACCAACACTCACAGTCCGCCGGAATGTTTTAGGTCCCATGTACGAGTAATAGGGGGCGAGCCTATTGCCATAACCGGGGACAAATCATAACTCCAAGCTGCTACTGAGAATTTCATAGAAAAACCCAATAACACTTTGCTTGACTTGGGAATCGAACCTAAGACCTTTAGCGTAGCAGTCGCGCTTAGAACCAACTAGCCTAGACTAACGAGGCAGTCTGTTATGTTTGGGCTAAAATTCAGCTTCAAGTACCTATTCATTTCCTCATAGTATAAAACTAAGTCGCTTCCCGCCGTTGGTCTCTCTGTACGCTTAGATCTTATAAACTATTCAAGAGGCAGGTTTATATGTATGGAACATGAGCTACGACTATGGGGAGCGGAGCAGTAACCAAAGATGTTACTGAACGCGAGTGACACCGTGGGGTATACAGCTGATGATGATATTCAAAATAAATGTAGAAAGCATAAATAAATTAAAAAAGTCACATTGATATTTGCTCGGTATCGAACTCGCAACCTTATGCATGAGAGGCGGGCTCCTTAATTACTGGGCCATCATGACTTACATTACTTACTTAGACTTGACCGGTGCGTTTATAATTTCCGATCATAAAGATACAATCAGGAAGTATTCCTTAGTTGTAAATCTGTGGTGTCTAAAATTAACATAAAATACAAACAAAATGCAACTGTCAAATAGGTTGCCAAGTTTTCAAACTCAAACTCAAATTATTTATTTCAATTCGACTTTAAACACTTTTGAACGTTATTTACAACCAGAAAAAGGAATTTAATTTAGGTGCTCTTTTCAAAAAGTTTTATGGAGAAAAATGCATTTACAACTGACTGATTACTAAGTCTAATAGAATATTATATACAAAATACATGCCCGTGCATTCTTAAAAATAAATAAAAGTGAAGTGTCTATTAGTCATGTCAAAATAATTGATTTTTACTAAATACTTACATATAAATGTTTATATGATACTTGTTTAAAAAATTTATAAAATTAACGGCCGTTTGTTTGTCTGTTTTTTTGGATAACCCCCAGAATGGCTATACCGATTTTGACGGAACTTTCACTGATTTTATAAAGAGTAATTTAGTATAAAAGTTTTATTTATAGAAAAAGAATGAGATCAAATCCAAATGATAACCGACATTCACGGGAACGAATTCCCGGCCATAAGTGCGTTATAAATATAACCCCACACTGCATTCAATAAATCTGGAAATATTTCCCCATTTCTCCATACATCCTAAACTTCTTCAGCCCCCAAATTCGGCTGAAATATAAAGCCAGTTTTCCTGCCAGCATCAGATAAGCATATAATGCAATAGCACCAACAATTTACATTGGTGAGAGCCCACGACTTGTATTGCAAGAGATTTCCGTGTTTTATATCGTTGACGTGAACTAGTATTCGATATTGCACGTCCTGTGGTTTAGTGATGTGCTTCAATTTATCGATATTTTAATTTTTACATCCAAACAAATAAATAAAAATTAAAATATACAAATAAATAATTAAAATTTCTGCCTCGTTTCTGCTACACTAGAGGTCTTGGGTTCGACTCCCAGTTCGAGCTAAGTGTTACTGGATTTTTCTATGAAATTCTTTCTAGCGGCTCGGAGTCAGGATTTATGCCTGATGAATGGCAATAAGCTCGCCCCCTATTACATGGGACCTAAATATACCAGCAAACCGTGGGTGTACATTGGCACACGTCTGCCTAACCCTTCGGGGAATATAGGCGTGATGGTATGTGTGTGTTGGTCTGGCTAACCTTCTAAACGACTGTACTGATTTTGATGAGACTCTCACTGGCAGTCAGGTGATGTTATACGGCTACTTTTACTATAGAAAAATATTTAGGGTTCCGCACAAGCACTGGCGATGTGGCCGAAGTCGCGGACATAAGGTAGTAAAAATATATTTTTAGTGAAAGTCCCAAAAATATTATTAATATCTAGGTATTTTTATACTCTTTAAGGTTTTGTTGCTTTTACGGTTTTAAACCTTGCGACTGGTTTATTTTTCACTCGGAAACCCCAGTTAATTATTAACCAAGTTTGAGCGGGAAACGAACTATTCGACCTTTCTCGATTCGCAAGGTGATAAAGGGTACCTATTGTCACAAGAACACCGGCAAACACTAATCTACCTCGATTATGTTCAAAAGAAATAAGGCTGAGTAAGCGATTATCAACTATTTAGGGCCAATTATTACTTTATTACCTATTTCTATCGCTTTTATTTGCACATTGCTTTTGCTCTTGGTTTTGCTTCAAGCAAAAGGAACATTTGTAGTAGAGCTCTTTGTGAAGGAGTATACCACCATACCTATTTCTGCCGCAAAGCAGCGTTGCTGTGTTCCAGTTTGAAGGGTTTGGGTGCCAGTGAAATTATAGGCACATAAGGCATTTCAATTTTGTTTCTGGGATGGCAAAGCATTTACAAGGCCTCTGTTATTGCAGATGTCTATAGGCAGAGGTGACCTCTTAACAGCAGGCAGGCCATCGCCTTGTTTGCAATCCAAAGATGTTTACAAGAAAAAAAAACGGTAATTTAAAAAACTAAAAAACCCGACTGCTATTCTTTAAAAATCCCTAAAACAAGATAAATTGTAGCAGTCGGGACCCATTCTAGAAATCGAGGATTAGTGAATTGAGAGCACATACCTATATTACATTGCAGATGGTCCCGAATGGGTCCCGACTGCTACAATTTATCTTGTTTTAGGGATTTTTAAAGAATAGCAGTCGGGTTTTTTAGTTTTTTAAATTACCGTTTTTTATTTTTTATTTTTTTAGCGTTTTAAAAAAGAAATTAATATACCCAGTATCACTCTTACAGTAAATACAAATCTACCGACACCTCTCAAGCTAAAATCCATCGAGCCGTTCAGCCTGCAGAGCGAGCCAAACATTTGAATTTGGCGCCAAAAATCCGCCATTTTGTTTTTTTTTTTTTATATACCCAGTGTCACTCTCACAGTAAATACGAATCTAACGACACCTCTCAAGCTAAAATCCATCGAGCCGTTCAGCCTGCAGAGCGTGCCAAACAATTATACATACATACATACATACATACAAACATACCCTCGAAAAACATAACCCTCCTTCTGTCGCAGTCGGGTAAAAAAATGTTGCTCTCTTACAATTTATAATCAGTAATGAGCAATGTGTGTGTGTAGCTAATTCATTATTTTACGGGGCTAAAAAGTATTTACCATGAATTCAGTATACTCCAAAAAAAAAGCTGATGTTTCATACAAAAATGGACAGACATGGTCAAAATGTATTAAAGTTTTATAACTTTTACCGGTTTTGGGATTGAAGTGTTTTGGTATGGTAGTGGGATTATAATGCATTTCTATAAGTTACTGGAATAGCCTCCTAGGTATCAACATGAAAACAGGCAGGAAACATAATAGGCATGTTCATTATAATTTCAAACAGCAAACAAACAAATTAAGCAATAAATTATTACTATGTAAGCAATAACACAAAAAGCGTTTGAAACGATCACGATAACTATCAATTAAATACAAATATCTAGTTTCCAAGCATCGAGTTGTAACCGGATTGTCCCTAATCAGGTGGCTACTGAATTATTTAGGACTAGCTTTTGCCCGCGACTTCGTCCGCGTGGATTAATAGTTCCCGTTCCCGGGGGATTTCCGGGATGAAAACTATCCTATGTCCTTTTTCGGGCCCCAGACTATATCTGTACCAAATTTCATTGAAATCGGTTCAGTGGTTTAGGCGTGAAGAAGAGACAGACAGACAGAGTTACTTTCGCAATTATAATATTAGTACGGACTAGCCAACTGCCCGCGACTTCGTCCGCGGCACATGAGACATCAACTTTGTCTCTGACGGATGGCAACGCATTTGCAAGGCCTCTAGTAATATAGATGTCTATAGACAGCGGTCACCACTTAACATCAGGTAGGCCTTCGGCATGTTTCCCATTAAATGACATTAAAAATAAAAAAATAAAAAATAATAGCAGCCTATTACTGTCCCACTGCAGGGCAAAGGCCTCTTCTCATACAGAGAAGGCACGAGCATTAATCACCACGCTTGCTCAAGGCGGATTGGCAATTTCAGACTTATATTAATTATAAGTCCAGGTTTCCTCACGATGTTTTCCTTCACCAATGTCAGTAATGTCCAAGATAAACTTAGAAAGTACATATGAATTAGAAAAAGTCACATTGGTACTTGCCCGTGCCCAGTTTCGAAACCGCAACCTCGTGCATGAGAGGCGGGTGCCTTAACCACTGGGCCATCACGACCCATATTAAAAAAAAAAAAAAATACAGATAATTAATAGAATGGTGTTACATTTGTCTAGTAACAGGTACAGCTTTGGACCATTAATAAGAGTAGATGACGATGCGATTAACTTTACAATTGGTATTTGAATCATTTGAGTTGACAACACACGTGATGTCGTAGTATATTATGCAGCAATTCGTAATGCAGCTCAACTATTCGTATTAAAATATTCATTTATTTATTAACGTGTTGGTCCAGTTGGTCTCTTCGTTCACAAACACGACTGTTGAGTGTGGACACTGGGTTTTATGCCCAGGTAGGGTAAGGTGGTCGGGGTTTTCTATTGTGATTTTTTTAGTAGCAGCCTGGAGGTTGAAACGTGGTAGTGTAACGTCCCCGTACTTACCTTGGAGTACGCGTAAAACCATTGCCCCGGCTATCATTCGTGGATCTTTGACAGTCGCTAAGAAGTCAGAAAGTCTTATTAAGGGGTACTGTATTACCCAGTAACTGTTTATAGCACTTAGGGACAACGTAACTTACTATTAGCGAAAGATTTTTTTTTTTTAATCAGGACAGGATTTTAAAGATAAGTGCGTTTAAATAAAAAAGCCAACTAACTGTCCAGATTTATTAATTAATTAAGAAAAATATATTATTAATGTTATAATTTTTCAGTAAGCTTTCCCCTTTATCGATATCTTTCTACCGTCATATCCCATCCCTAACCGACTCTATTCTGGAGCCAAGCTCTTTGTGGGATTGAAACTTTTTGACTCAGAGGGATTGTTATCTGACAAGTAGCTTCAAATGTATGCTCCGGTTTTACCACTTTCTACCTTATTCGTTTGTTATTATAGATAATAATATGATTTTGTACACAAATAAATAAAATTGAAGTGTCAAAATGACAGCTTTTTACAAAGTAAGTATGAATGTTTACAGGGTACCTACTTAAACAAAAAAAAAACATTTCTTTAAATATTTTTTTTTGTCTATCGTCTGTCTGTTTGCTTGTTTAGGTTGATCTCCGAAGCGGCTATACAGATTTTGATGGGATTTTCACTGGCAAATAGCTGATTTTGTAAGGACTTACTTAGGTTATTTTTATTTGTAAAAAAATATTGGGTTCCGCGCTAAACTATGGTATTGTAATACTTTTAACGAAAAAAATGTTGTAAAAATAAAAAAAAGAAATTACAGCGTTTTTTTACTCTCCTACTTATTTAACTGTAGTTGTTGGGCAATTCCCAAAAGTTTAACAACGCCCGCATGCTAATATCAGTTTCAGTCTGTCAAAAATACCTCTTTGTCCACAATTTTGGTCAGTTTTTGACACTGATTGTCACTTAGATGAGATTGCGACTAATATTTGACGTTTTTAGTTACGGTGACGAGAATTGGCTTTCTTGACAACAAGACCAGATTGCGAATTGAATTTGAACGTCATTAACTTACTAGAGTCGACCTTCTGACCATAGTGATTCTTGTAAGAAATCATCGTTAGTTGCAACGTTAGGTTGTTTTTGCATTAAAATTCTGAATGAAATAATAAGTCGTCATTTAAAACACAATTTAATAACTTAATTATAGACGTTGTTAATTGATTAGGTTTAGTCATTAATCTACTTATTAATTTTGCCGTGAAATGTAAACCATTGACGTGACAATTACTTAATTACTATATTGATTTATGTAAGAATATTTTTATAAGGGATGTCTTGGTGGCCCAGTGTTTAAGGCGCTCTTCATGAATGAAGTTGCGGGTTCGATACCGGACAAGTACAAGTGTGACTTTTCAATTCATATGCATAAGTACTTTCCAAGTTTATCTGTAAACATTGTGAGGAATCTTGGACTTATCCTACTAATATTATAAATATGAAAGTTTGTGAGGATATATGGATGGAGGGATGGATGTTTGTTACTCTTTCACACATAGGTAAATGGCTGAACGAATCTGGATAAAATTTGGCACTGAGATAGATTGTAGTATTTACACATAGGATTTTTTTTATCCCGGAAAAAATATGGTTCCTGTGGGATAATATATTAAATTTAACACGGACGTAGTGACGGACAGAAATTCGTAATTAATTTAAATCTGAAATAGCCAAGACGTCTTGAGCAAGCATGCTAATCAATGCTCATGCCTGAAAAAGAAGTGACTTTTGCCCTGCAGTCGGACAATAATATATAGGTTAGTTTAATATTATTTACCAGTCTAACTGCCTCGTTGGCCTAGTGGTCCTGAGCGCGACTGCTACGCTAGAGGTCCTGGGTTCGACTCCCAGGTCGAGCAAAAAGTGTTATTGGGTTTTTCTATGAAATTCTCAGTAGCAGCTAGGAGTTTGGATTTGTGCCCGGTTAATGGCAATAGGCTCGCCCCCTATTACATGGGACCTAAATATACCGGCGAACTGTGGGTGTACATTGGTACGCCTCTGCCTAACCCTTCGGGGAGTACAGGCGTGATGGTATATATTACCAGTACTTGGTGACCTTCAACTAGTCATCATTTCACCTAGTCATCTAGTAGGTATATAATCCACGGGAATCCCACGCATAAAGTAATCATAAAAGTCATTATACGACAAAGCTACTTAAAATTACAAAACCTTGGCATTTCCACTCCTCTTTCAAATTATTTTATACCCTTATTAAAGTGTCGATTAAATTTTAATAAGACAGTTAAAATATTGACGTCACTTCCAGTTCTCGAAACCTTTGATGTTCCTTTTCTAACTAATCTCACTTAAGTGCTATTATTGTTAACTTGCTTTCGCCCGCGACTTCGGCTGTGTGGCTTATTTCACCCGCGTTTTGGTTACAGCTATGCTATTCTGAAATAGGCAAATCACTTCGAAAGTCATCTCGCAAGTCATCTCGATAGTCACGCTTGCTTCGCAGAATATCAAATCCTATTGAAAAACGTCAAAATACTCACTCGATATAATACTTCTCACTCACGTCATCACGTGGTGGCGCTAGAGTGTCGAACTCACTTATTGTAAGAGTACGAAAATCTCACAGCGGTTTCAGAAGTGATTTCGCAATTAACTTTTTAGAATAACAGTACTACTCCACTCCCTTGAGTCGTAGCGTGATATTACATATCCTATCTTTTTGACCACCACATCAAAAAAGCAAAATCGTGCCCTCAGCGCCAAGCTACGAATTCATCTTTTTAACCGACTTCAAAAAAGGAGGAGGTTCTCAATTCGTCTGTATTTTTAATTTTTTTTTTTTTTTTTTTTTTTTTTTTTTTTTATGTATGTTCACCGATATTTTCGTCAATTATTGACGGATTTGAATTTTTTTTTTTTGTTGGATAGAGTTCACTTCCGAGGTGGTCCCATTTTCATCAGTTCAGGATCTGATGATGGAATCCAGGAGAAATCGAGGGCAACCACCGAAAATTGTATGCTCGTATGGTGTTTTTGTTACGTAATCATGTCTTACTCAGGTATATGCTTCATGGTGTCAACATCTGATGCTGCTGTCCTGATGATGATGCTACAGTACTCCTTAACGGTAGTAGTTTTTGAGATAGGGACTTTTTATTATATTATGTTTGTTCGCGGATAACTTATTCGTTTATGAACCGATTTAGATTATTCTTTTTTTGTTGGAAAGGGTAAACTTCCCAAAAGGTTTCATTTAAATTTCATATAGATCTGATGATGGATTACGGAGACAGACAACGGAACTCTTTAAAAAAATTTCAGCAAATCTACCGCGATTGCTGCTATCGCATAAATATGCATTGTTTACGCAATTGCACAACATAACATCGCGCCTGTACACTCGAAAGAGTTACTCAGATGTATACTTACAGTAATATTTGAAAATTTCTCATCTAAGTAAACGAAATCGCGTATTCTGCTTTCTTATGACTTTTTTAGCGGTGTCATGTTAATTTACATGACATGACAGTTCCTTCATGGATTTGTATAAAAAAATTGATACTAAAAAGCGAGAAATAAAAAACTTTTTTCAAAAAAAGACAACCGCCTTCAAAAACTAAAAAGAGAAAAATAACTTTAGCTTTGGAAGTCGGCGGCAATACAAAACAACAAACAGAAGCAAAGCCGCCGACTTCCAAAGCTAAAGTTATTTTTCTCTTTTTAGTTTTTGAAGGCGGTTGTCTTTTTTTGAAAAAAGTTTTTTAACACCGACAAAATAGTAGTGAGTTCGGAATTATATCGATGTTGTTTTATGAGTTTTATTTACGTATAATTAAATGTCTGTCATGGGACCGTGACCATGACGTTCTGGGCACATTTTGGTTTGTCATCCATACATGACAGTAGCGCTGAAAAGGTTATGTTACTCAGGACTGATGTAGCTATCCATTAGTGAAAAAAATTTGAAAATCGGTTTAGTAGTTTCATAGCTTATTTGGTACAAACAAACAAACAAAAAATCTTTCTTCTTTATAATATTATAAGTATAGAAAACAAAATGGCATTTGGGAAAGAAAAAGGCAACTTAGTAATTATGAAATGAGAACTTGTAACTTGAAGGTGGCCTGACTGCTAGGGTTGTCTAAGAACCATTGTTGTTAAGACACGACCAAGGTTTTAGAATTTATTAATAAGAGATGGAAAAGGCAATATGCTGTATTACTATCTGGGTCAAGTTAAAACAAAGCAATCGTGGAAAACTTGGCTTAGCTCACTGTCAACAACATCTTTTAATTTTTTGTTTGCTTGTTAGATATAATCTGTGGAGGTACTAGTTCGATTACAAAAATTACAACAACTCTAACTATAAATGGTAATGACAACACTAACACTTGACTTCCTGACATAGTTTCTTCCTATTTTATGATATACATGATTCGATACACGCCAGCGTTGCTTTTCGTTGCTTATTAATCAAAATCAGCCATGCCATATATTTTGACCTTGTACAAATTGGACATTTTGTATGGAACAGCAGATTTTTTTAAATAATGTTTAATATACACTGTCCCGCTGTTTCCTTCGCAGTATTTTTTGTTTTGACTTTCGATATTTATTCTTTTGTTTTTATTTGTATTCATTGTCATCTTTTTTCCATTGCTATTATTCCATTGCATCCATTCGTTATTTTAATTTTATCTATTAAATCTATTTAATTTTCAACCACAACATAATTATAGTTAATCTCATTATTTACAATGTTATCATTTTGGTTTTAGAGCTTTAGTACAAACACAACATAAAGTCCATTTTATTATCTATGTACAAACTGGCACAACCAAAACCAGCCCAAAATATTTAAGTTTTAAAATATGATCCCTGGCAACCCTAAACAAACCCAGAGGTCTAAGGACGAATGGTAATTTACTTGAATAAGTTCTGAATTATGAATACTGAAAATCTGACCCGAGAGTGTTGTTGAAGTTTCCTGAAATTATAAGTACTTTATAAACAGATTACTAGCCTTATTTCAGGTGCCTGAAAGGGAAAATGTAATGATTTTAAGTCATTTGTTTAATAAAATAATACGGGATTTTAAGTAATGGATAAAAACCCACTTAAAACGTTGCTTAAAGTTAAGACTGGCTTATTATTACAGCACGGCTACGTCATAGCAAATAATTTGTCGTTCAAGTTTGAGCTTAAAATCGTTTACGTTAAAATATTGTTTTGAATAACATGAAAAATGGTGACGGCTTGCGGGCGACGCGCTGGTTTTGAGCAGTTGAATTTATGGAGACGACTCCGGCTGGGAAGGACTTCTTGACTTCCAGACGGACAATGTCGCGGCCAGAAGCTAATAAACAATACAAGAGTTTTTTTTTATATCATTTGATGTCAAACAAGCCAACCAGATATTAAGTCTATAGACACTGCCTATAGACATCTGCAAAACCAGAGGCTTCGCAAATTACATTGCCATCCCAGAGACAAAGTTGTAATGTCTCATGTGCTTGTAATTACACCGGCACCCATACCCTTGCCGGGGCTGCGGGTTGTTTGAAAGAGATGATGACCCATGACCGATACCGCGCCCTCGGAACGCTAAGGGCAAGAGAAGGAACATGGATGGGTTTTAGTCAGTAAAAGTCTGACACTACCTCCCGCCCCGCCTAGGGCGGGGGAAGTCATTTAATAATTTCCCATCGGTAAAAAAAAACCCATACCCTACAAACTGAATCACAGCAACGCTGTTTTGCGGTATAAATAAGCATGGTCTTAGTAATTCCTTCACAAAGAGCTCTACTACTATTATACTTAACAATAATTATCCTAAGCCAGATCTTGTAAATGAGTTAGATATTATTTAAGTAGCAAACATCTCCAAATCCCTGTAGGGACATAATTCTCTGGGAGTAAGTGCGTGGTCGTGTCGGGAATACCATACGAAAATGTGTTATGTGGCGCACGCTTTAATTAATTGTTTAGGATATAACTGCCATTTTTATGATTATATTGTTACTAGGTTCTGCTAGCTACTTTCAGAGAACACTTTAGGATGATCAAATAGTAATCTATACTTACTAATATTATAAAGAGGAATGATTTTATTATTCATCTGGTTATAGTGTATACTGCACCGTTGGTCTCGTGGTCGCAAGCGCGACTGTTGAGCAAGGGGTCCCGGGTTCAATTCCCAGGTCGGGCAAAAACTGTTATTGGGTTTTTCCATTAGGAATTTCTCAGTAGCAGCCCGGAGTTTGAAAGTTGGTAGTGTGACACCCCCGTGCCTCGGAAAGCACGTAAAGCTGTTGGTCCCGGCTGTCATTCGTAGATCTTTGACAGTCGTTACGGATAGTCAAAAGCCAAGAAGTCTGACAACCAGTCTAACCATGGGGTATCGTGTTGCCCAGTTACTGGGTTGTGGAGGTCAGATAGGCAGTCGCTCCATGTAAAACACTGGTATTCAGCTGCATCCGGTTAGACTGGAAGCCGACCCCAACATAGTTGGGAAAAAAGGCTAAGCAGATGATGATGATTTGTTTATAGTATATGTATAATAGGACCGATTTTCACCATATGTTCACCAATAGATAGTTAGTCAGTTCGCTAGAAATAAATAAAATAGTTTTATTTTGGACAACTTAAGGCCCAAACTTCGCCTCCTAAAACCAGTCGGCTTGTTATTTTCTTGTCTCAACGCGAGACGTTATCTTCTCTTCATTATATTACAATGATATAGGCATGTATAAACTCTTTGCTAAGACGTCCCGACTGCTAGATACAAAAATAGCTACCTAGGGCCAATGCCATAGTCCTAAATTATACAAAGACGTAATAAAAAGAACCTGTGTTAAGTTTGACCTATTCTACACGTGTCTTAAATTTCAGCTAATTCCGTTCAGCCGTTTAAGCGTTCAAGAGTAACAAACATTCATCCATCCATCCATTCATTCATCCTCAAAAATGGTTTTTCATAGTAATAGGATTAAGTAGGATAGCTATTGTTATTCTATTAGTGACGTCACAAAATCTAATAAATCTGACAGGCGCGATGTCAACTGGCACGATAGATTGTACTAAGAATAGTAATAATTATCTAATTACTGTCAAACAATGTAGGTAAGTAACCGTTGGAAATGATAAACGGTTAAATTTAATTTAAAAGGAATGTACTGACAGTGCGGTTCATACAAACTTATTCTCGTCATATTTTATAGTTAATGAGTTATTAAACTCTATAAAATTTTGTAAGTGCATAGGCTCATCAAAGTCAAAGTCAAAGCATTTCTTTCAATTAGACCATTTAAAGGCACTTTTGTATTGTTAAGATGTTACAGTTTAAAATTGAAGCTAGTTGCTCGTTCCAAAACGTAGGTCTCTATGGAGAAGAACGAGCAAGAAACTCCATGGTCACTCTTTTCCTTCAATTCCTTCATCATCTGCTAAGCCTTTTTCTAAACTATGTTGGGATCGGCTTCCAGTCTAACCAGATGCAGCTGAATACCAGTGTTTTACATGGAGTGGCCGTCTGTACATAGGAGGTGCTGTAAGTACATAAGATAAAGGCACTAATATGTATGCGTGTGTTTAGTCAGTTTCCTGTTAAAAAAATACAAGGGATTTTTCAGACAGTGCAGTGCAGTTTTCAGCAATAAATAGAGTGATTCAAGAGGAAGGTTTATACATATATAACATCACGATACGACTATCGGGAGTGGAGCAGTAACCAAAGACGTAACTGTACAGTCACGAGCAAAAACATGTATACACTTGGCAAAAATGAAAAACAATTTTCTCGTGAATGAACAATTGCAACGTTGAGATAAGATCGATTTCATAGTAATATAGGATCCAGAATATGATATTAGTAACACCACTATATTTTAATCGATCCTTTGGGCAGAAACTGCTTTAGAATGTCGCTAAGTGTATACATGTTGATGCTCGTGACTGTACGCGGGTGACACGCGGGGTATAATATACGTAGCTAGTAAATAATATAAGGCTGAAATCGCCAATTATTATAATTTTATAATTAAGTTATTTGACGGGAAACCGCCTTTATCACAACTATAAAATTTCAGCAAGTTTAATTACTTTTTGACCAAAATAAGACTAGACTGATTTTGTATGGAGCGTGCTATCAGTAAAGTCTCCTTAAGCGATCAATATAGATGACAAAAACGTAATTATTATAGTAACTAAAAGGTCGTTGAAGACATGAATAATTCTAGGCCACCTGTGCCCAGAGCTCTATGCTGGTTGATTTAGATGCTTTTATTTATTTATCCAATAAATATCGTACATTTATCAACAACAGGTGTATTTTGTATTCCCTGACAGAGTAGAGAGAGGTTCGACAGTCGCGTGTGGGTTCGGTATCCGGGTTGGGCTAGATGATATTGGGATTTTATATTAGGAATTTTTCAGTAGCAGCCCAAAGTTTGGAAGTTGTTGAAAACATGTAAAGCAGTTGGTCCTGCATGATTTTAGCCCGGGCGCGACGGATTGCTCTCCCATCAGACTATGAGAGTGAGAGAAGAGGGAGTGCTCCTATGTTTGCACACGCACTGGCCACTGTAATACTACACTATACTTTCTTAGAACACAGATATAGACTACTAGCGTTAGAGTCAGGGCGTTACAGATTTTGTAAAAGATTGTTTAAGCTAATCAAGATTTTTTGTACCTTACGTTTTTTTTTTGGAAATTCGGTCGTGAGAATGCACCTTTTTGTTTCAGCACGTACTTTCATAACCAAATATTCCTCTTTTCACAAATTTTCAGCCAAATGACGTAAGACGGGAAACCCAGGGATCAAAATACCAAAATGGACGAATGAATGAATGGATTTAATGGGAAGTAGTATGGTGTTTATAAATTACAATAGTAAAGATAAATTATTGATAATGTGTCATATTTTTTTTTTATTTGTGAACCGCGTTATGCAGAGTAGAGTCAATGTTTAAATTACTTTATTTTCTCAAATTGAATTAACTATTCTGAGGTATGAAATTTCTTCACTATTGTAATCTTTAAACACAATACTACCTCCCATTAAATCCGTGGCAGATATTTTGGTAACACCTTATATATTACGCAAATTCTTAAGTAAATATACAACTACTTACGGCACCTAATAGTAACGTTTTTAGCAACTGCTTAGTAAAAACAAATATTTGTAAAACTATTTACGTAGAATTCGCTAACGTTAACAGAAACTGTTTGTGCAAAGTAAACGTAATTAGTTTGATTCGGACATAATATTTGAACACTAGCTGTTGCCCGCGGCTTCGCTCACGTGGACCTAAGTGATACTTAACTAATTAAGTATCGAATACTATGTCATCATAATCTTCCAAGGATGTCGAATGGTTGCTAAGGAGTAACTTTTGTGGGTTTTAGGAATTTGACTGTAGACGCCTGGAGTCTGGATTTGTGCCCGGTTAGCAATGGGCTTACGCCATACCTGGGACTAAAACATATTTGGCGTAAGGAGCCATAGGCTTTCGAAAATACTATTTGATGTGATTTACTTAGTTTTTCTTTCTCGAACCATTGAAAAGCATCTTTAATAGGTACTGCTTTAACAACCTCACACTGTAGCTTGGATCGGTCTAGTATCAAGACCGTAGAAATGAATCTGGTAATCAGAACAACTGCCAAGATAATCTGAGCTTCGTGTTAAAACCAAATTAATAAAATGGTTTTGGGAGAAACTATGGACAGTGAGCAAGACTTATGAAAACGCTAAGCAAAGTTTTACCTCTCAAATTACCCTACATCTTTTGCAGAATGACGGTAATGTAAATAATGTATTTCCATTTAGAAGTAATTTTTAAATCTAGTATAATTCTTCTGTTTACAGTACCTACCTATTAAAAGAAAATCTATATGCAATGCATGATACATGATTGATGCATGATTCTACATGTATCCTAAGAACTTGAAGTCTGTGAGACATTCAACGGCAAAAAATGACTGTTAAAGAATTTTAAATGGGTGAAATGATTTTGGTACACTTTCTGTAGTTGCATTTTTTTTTTCTGTTTTGCTATTTTAATAGAAGTACACTTTTTTGGTAGCATAACTCAGTCCAGACAGTAAAATGTTGCACACAAAACGTTTGCAGATAAATCGTCCAACACTTGTATGAAGTGAAGTGTTGAGGTTGGTAGGCCCACGGGCTGCGAACCCTATTTTTTAAGCCTAGTAAGTTATCAAATTATTTCTGCCGCTCTGGCGGAAGGGACACTGGCCCGGTAGGGCCAGTGCCTACCAGGGTTGTGGAATTTGTTTGAAAGAGTTACTGCGACCTTGGAACGCAAAGATCATCAGGAGAAACACGGATGGGTTTTAGTCAGTGAGACACTCCCTTGCGCTCCGCCCAGAGCGGAGGAAGTCATTTGATTATTTCCCATCCTTAACCCATTTAGATTAAGTAAAATAATTGAGGGTAGTGGTCCAATTTTTAAGTTATGGTTGTCTTTTTTCACTTATTTTAATAGTAGATAGATAGTGCTACAAAATCATAGCCATTTAAATGGGTAAATCCAGTAGTCTAACCTTTTATAAGTACAGGTAGGTACACCTTTTCCCTTTTTTTGGGTTTGCGTGTGACTTTTTTGTCTTATAAGTAGGTGTGGTTTGTATAATTTACATATTTACGTTTAAAATAAAGCCTACTCAACCGTCTTGCGACTTATATCTGCAAAGAAATCGTTCTTGGAAAAGTACCTATTTGAGTACAACGGACGTATTCATACAACAATAGCACTTTTTGCCAGGTTTCTGTAATAATGAGTCCGAACTGTTTTAACATTTCCAATCATTACAATGACCTAGAGGAAGCAGTTCATGCCTGTCTAAAACATACTGACAGGGTCGGTGAGTACGACTTGGCAGTCACACCACCAGAACCGAGCGATAAAGAAAGTACCGAAGATAACCTTATTTGCCGCATCTTTGCTACGGGATGTGCCTGGTAATATAGAGGGGACGACACGATAACAACAGCAGCGATGATAAGTCAGATCCGCTAGTGCAGCGTAACTGTTCTCCAAAATACTCTTCTACAACCGAAGATAAAACTAATGTGCTAGACAGACAGAAACTGGTAAAAGAACGGCTTGGAGATCTTCACAAACATTTGGAAGATTTTTCGATGAAAAAGTAGGTGTTGAATTTATATCAAGGGCCATGCCACCACAAATATTTCGGGATGTACGGGTAAAGAAGTAGTGGTGGGTCTGATTTACCTACATGGTATGACATGGCTCTTGCAAAGTCACAGCCGTTGCATGGAGCAACTATTGTTGAGCTGTTCCGTAGCAAGATGCCATTTCCGCAGAAAAATCTTACATAATGTGCGACCTTCGTCTTCGTTGATCTCAGATTTGCCTCAAGATGGAGCAGGACGCTATTCACAAAAGCTATAAAATCCATGAATATGCATTTTATGTAACGCAAGAGTACGCTGGTAATGTAAAAAGTGCCTAAAACAATGTTTGTGGAAAATCATGTTTTGAAAATGTTCACCTGTAATACGCCGTTGTACCCAATTGTGTTCAGCCCCCTTCAAAGAAGTCTACTTGTTATTATTATTTATTTGGTTTATAAACAACCATAAAATAAACGTTTCGTAAAAATGTAGCTATCCTTTTCATTGTAGAAAGAATAATTCAATTCGCGTAATAATATACAGCCATGTGTTGGCCCAACATTTAAAGACTATTTTGACAAAATTAATTTTGAAGAGTCAAACCAACAGAAATTCTTTTACAGTACGTATATTTCCCGCTCTACTCGTTCCCACACCTATTCGTTTTCTTTCTTTCGATGAATAGTTTTGACTTCAATGCTGTTTTATTTGTGACTATGTATAGACATAATTTTTTAAATAATAAAAGATTTGGAAAAATAAGCTAGTTAAATGTTATGGTATAAAAATGCCTACTTCTGTTTTATTATTGTTTGGAAGTCCACTATCATTCAAAGATAAAATAAAGAAAACGCAAAAAGTAAAACACTTATTGGGGACCGAACTCAAGCCCAACGACTCAGAAGGCGGTTGTCGAACCATTAGACCACATGCTTCGATGGAAAGTGTTCTAAAATAGCCGTTCTAGTTTGCCATGATTTACTGTTTAGCTCCTTGAAGGTATAGCGTGATAATAAATATTTCAGCAGTTCAATCCTCAGCTATCTAAAGCATTCTTATATTGTTTCTCGTCTTTTTACAAAAACCCGTCGTAATCTGTAGGAAAATACAATATAATGCAACATTACTCATCCCCTAAAGCAGATAGCGTGATAGTTTATAGCCTACGGCAAAATTTGGCCCATGTGGAATATATATACTAAAATTTAAAAGAATCTGTCCGGCAGTATTTGCGTGATGCGTTCACAAACAAACAGACAAACAGACAAAAATTTTAAAAAATATATTTTCGGCATTAGAATCTTTCCCCGACCTCGTTGCAATCACTCTTTTCCAAAAATATTAAATGTACAGTTTTGACATCGCTACGATTTTATTATATGTATTTGAACATACATACCATCACGCTTGTATTCCCCGAAGGGTTAGGCAGAGGTGTACGTATGTACTCCAACCGTTCGCCGGTGTGTTAAGGTCCCATGTAATAGGGGCGAGCCTATTGCCATTAACCGGGCACAAATCCATACTCCGAGCTGCTACTGAGAATTTCATTGAAAACCCCAATGACACTTTTTGCTCGACCTGGAACCCAAGACCTCTAGCACAGCAATCGCGCTTAGAACCACTAGGCTACCGAGGCAGTCAAGACTCTATAATACGCTTAATATTTGTACAAACAATGAAATCACTTAAACAGGTGCTACATTACGGAAATCAGTGATGACAAAGCCATTTTAAGTAAATATTCTAACAGAAACATTAATGCCTGTGTCGAATTATTTTTAAAACACATCCGCCCACGTTGAAGACACGTGCTTTCTGCAAACATTATTATAATTTACGCCATAACGTGATTTTTTCACGTTAGCTATTGACTGCCTTATAATTCATGATTCGTCATTCGTTGGTCCTGCGCCGTGATCTCTCTCCGGTCGTGTCGGATTGCCGTCCCATCGGGCTATGAGAGTTAGGGAAGAGGGTGTGCACCTGTGTTTGTGCACACACTTGTGCACTAATATCTCCTGCGTACGTGGCGAGTCTGCATTGAGATTAGCCGCCGTGGCTGGAGTCGGTCTGGTGAGTTATTAATTCATGATTTAAGGTCGTTTCGTTTTACGATTGTAAAAATATACAAGCCTAAATGACGAAGTTCTGAAAAAAAAAAAACAAACTGATAACCTAATTATTGTTTGTAGTTGTATTCCTATAATAGCCAGATTCATGAGGGATAGTATAGGCTATAGCTAACGCTACAACCAACGGGAGCGGAGCAGGCACTATAGACGTAACTTAACGCGGGAGAAAAATACCATTCGGACGAAGTTTTCTGGCAGAAGCTATTATATTATAATTACCAATCACCTTTTAAATACCAGCATCTTCATTCAATACAAAATCAAGTCCTTTTTTAGTAACAATTGTAAACAATTATTTGTTGTGTATCTGTATAAGTTAGTCTTGCGTACCGGTTTTAAATTATAATCATGCGTAGGAGAGTAATAACAAGTTACAAGCCCTTATTTGCATGAGAAAATTATGCAACAATAATAACAACACACTGAGAGACAGACAGATGCAGACAACAGGAATAGGCTTGAGCCATTGTTGTTGATTTATTAATAGTAGTCATGGAAAGCTGCAGAATATATGTAATTTCTCGGGGCATTTATATCCTGCGATTGCAACTGTATTACGGTTACTGTTACGTTCTCGTAGGTCGTAACGTGATGTTATATAATTTGTATATTTCCTCGATAATCGGGCTTTATGACGCAAAAGGATTTTTCCAAATCGTACTAGTAGTTTCTGAGATTAGAGCGTTCAAACAAACGAACAGCTTCTGTTCGCGACTTCATTCACCTCACAGTTGATATAATATTTTATACCACGGGAACCGTTCATTACCCGTCTGCGACAGAAGGAGGGTTATGTTTTTCGAGAGTATGTATGTATGTTATTTTTTTTTATTTTTTTTTATAGACGGGAAATCATCAAATAACTTCCCCCGCCCTGGGCGGGGCGGGAGGGAGTGTCAGACTTTTACTGACTAAAACCCGTCTATGTTCCTTCATGTGCCCTTTGCGTTCCGGGGGCGCGGTATCTCTTTCGAACAACCCGCAGCCCCGGCAGGTGTATGTATGTATGTATGTATGTATGTATAATTGTTTGGCACGCTCTGCAGCTTGAACGGCTCAATGGATTTTAGCTTGAGAGGTGTCGTTAGATTCGTATTTACTGTGAGAGTGACACTGGGTATATCAAAATAAAAAAAACAAAATGGCGGATTATTGGCGCCAAATTCAAATGTTTGGATCGCTCTGCAGCCTGAACGGCTCGATGGACTTTAGCTTGAGAGGTGTCATTAGATTCGTATTTACTGTGAAAGTGACAACAGGTAAATCAAAAAATAAAAAAAATAATAAAAAATAAAAAACGGTAATTTAAAAAACTAAAAAACCCGACTGCTTTTCTAAGTATTTATGAAAAAGCCCTAAAACAAGAAAGTCGTTGTACCCGATTGCACTTAAAATTGTAGCAGTCGGGACCCATTCTAGAAATGGAGGCTTAGAGTATTGAGAGCACATTCAATATACCTATATTACATTGCAGATGGTCCAGAATGGGTCCTGACTGCTACAATTTTAAGTGCAATCGGGTACAACGACTTTCTTGTTTTAGGGCTTTTTCATAAATACTTAGAAAAGCAGTCGGGTTTTTTAGTTTTTTAAATTACCGTTTTTTTCCAAGATAATAAGTAGCTTATGTACTATTCCAGACTATTATCTACCTTTGTGCCAAATTTCATCCAAAACCGTTCAGCCATTCTGGAGTAATTGAGTAACAAATAAACATAATCAATACAAACTTTCGCGTTTATCAGTAAGTAAGGTAGTTTCTCTTTCATCATCTCTATTTCTTTGGTTATTGAAAAAAAAAAATGCATTATCAATGAATAAGTAAATCTTTCTTATTTACGTTTAAATTATAATTTCAAAACAAAAACAAAATAGTTTCCTTTGCCGAACAGTAAGTTAATTTGAAAGTTTAATCTCAGAAACTAAACGTTTATGTTAAGCCTGAGGCGATCCTGCGATTGATAAACAAGACATACCTATTTATTTTGTAGATTATTGGATATGACATGTTCGGTATTGCGTTTTTCTTCATTATTTTTATATAAACAATAAGTTTGACAAAAGGAGTATGAGCGCTCGAAGTTAGCGTATCGTAATTTTGTCATGAATAATATTTATTTGGTAAATTTTCGATGGCTTTATTCATAATGTCATGATGGTCCAGTGGGTAATGTATCTGCCTCTCGTGCATGAGGTTGCGGGTTCGAAACCACTCAATACCAAAGTGACTTTTCAATTCATATGTACTTGCTAAGTTAAACTTGAATTAATTGACTTCGTTGAAGAAAAAACCTGGAAATGCTTGTAATTAAAATAAGTCGATGGAGGAACTCAGCATGATGCTCGATGGCCTCGACCGAGTTTCACAACGGGTGGGCTTGAAAATGAACATGGACAAGACGAAATTATGTCAAATGCCAATGTTGTGCCCACCCCAGTCTCTGTTGGAAACTCGGTACTCGAAGTTGTTGACTCATATATCTACTTAGGACAAGTAGTCCAATTAGGTAGGTCCAACTTCGAGAAAGAGGTCAACCGCCGAATCCAACTCGGCTGGGCAGCGTTCGGGAAACTAGGCAATTTCTTTTCGTCCGACTTACCTCAGTGCCTCAAGACGAAAGTCTTCAACCAATGTGTGTTACCAGTGATGACTTACGGCACCGAAACGTGGTCTCTCACTATCGGCCTCATCTCAAAGCTCAAAGTCGCTCAGCGAGCTATGGAGAGGGCTATGCTCGGTGTTTCTCTACGTGATCGAATCCGAAATGAGGAGATCCGTAGACGAACTAAAGTCACCGACATAGCCTACCGGATTAGCAAGCTGAAGTGGCAATGGGCAGGCCATATTGCTCGCAGAGCAGATGGCCGATGGGGTCGAAAAGTGCTAGAGTGGAGACCACGGACTAGCAAGCGCAGCGTAGGACGTCCACCAACAAGATGGACAGACGACCTAATAAAGGTCGCCGGAAGACGCTGGATGCAGGTCGCTTCCGACCGGTATATGTGGACATCTAAAGGGGAGGCCTATGTTCAGCAGTGGACGTCCTATGGCTGAGATGATGATGATGATGAAAATAAGTCTGAAATCGCCAATCCGCCTTGAGAAAGCGGACGATCAATCCTCGTGACTTCTTTGTATGACAAGAGGCCCTTATCCTGCAGTGGGACAGTAATAGGCTGGTGTTTATTTATTTCATACCATCACGCCTGTATTTCCGGAAGGGTTAGGCAGAGGTGTACCAATGTACAGCTACAGTTCGCCGGTATATTTAAGTCCCATGTAATAGAGGGCGTGCCTATTGCCTTTACCCGGGCACAAACCAAACTCCAAGCTGCTACTGAGAATTTTATAGAAGAACCCAATAACACTTTTTGCTCGACCTGGGAATCGAACCCAGGATCTCTAGCGTAGCAGTCGTGCTTAGGACTTCTAGGCTTTTTTTTTAAATAAATTAAACTGAAGTGATGAAGGACAGTCGTATTTACAACTGCTTTAACGCTGCTTTGCGGCAGACATAGGTATGGTGGTAATACTTCCCCGGACGAGCTCCTTCACAAAGAGCTCTACTACTACAACGAATCATTTGTTCATCATCCCTAAATCAGAGTTAACTTAAATCACTTAACTTTTACTCGTTCAATCTACAAAACGTTTAAACAAAACAAAGTTTAAACTGTAAGCCTTTACTAAAACCCTATTTTAATTACTTCAAAGCTTAATACTCGAGTCTCTAATATAATAACAAAAATATATGTCCTTATAAAACTCGTATCAAGCAAATCTCTTTCTAATATCATCGGATAGTAGTTTGGAGCGCCTTGCAAGAAACTTATGCGCTTGGCGTCGCTCAGTTACGTATATTGCAGTTAGCCGCAACTACCAACTACTGCTTATTAACTGGCTATGAAGTTTGTTATCTAATGACATAGGATTTAGTTCTGGGGGAGATTTAGAGGAAAGTTTCTGGTTGTTTCTTTGTTGTAATGTGCTTGGTTTTGTTATAATGAGCCAGCCTAAAAACCTCTTAATAAACAGTATTTATGTTTATTTCTGGATTATACTGTGTAAAGTATTTATACTTTTATTTGTATGGAGTTGTTGTTCGTTTGTAAGCACAATATTTTGTGTGCGTTACATGACACGCTAAATCGTTAATTTCCATACCAAAAATAAAAGTCGTTTTCCAGCAAAAAATGTTGCTCGATGTTGCTTAGTTTGATGCCCTGTTTGTATAGTTAATGGGTATGTCATGTGTCTTTTTACACCTTGTATAAGTATCTATGTAAAGTGTAATTTTTTCATTTTTACCGATTGGAAATCATCAAAATATGTCTTCTCCCGCCCTGGGCGGGGCGGGACGGACTATCAGACTTTTACTGACTAAAACCCACCCATGTTCCTTCTTGTGCCCTTTGCGTTCCGGGGGCGTGGTATCTCTTTCGAACAACCCGCCGCCCCGGCAGGCATCGGCCCTGAGTGGCCCCCCCAATGTTTGCTGACATCTCTTTGAGGCGCGCGTGGAATACGAACGCGCCGTTGACACGGTCTGACGTTAGTACGTAAGATGTCTAACGTGTGGTACCTGTTATTTTGATCACCATAGTGAGGTGATAGAAGATGCTTCGGTCTTCGCTTCAATCACACAAAGAGCCTTTACACTGGTGTCAACTTGTAGGGATGGGAACGTTGCAGTTTATCGATATCGATTAAATATTTTGGACTTATGTAAAAGGATGCAAAGATTTTTAAATTTTCATAAATCGGGAGAGGTTTCTGATCCGAAATAAGATAATGTATTTTCGATTTTTTTTCTTTTGGTGAAACGTGAGTTATCAAAGTATGATAAAGATGTCTTAAGGTTTTGAATTAATACGTCACTGAAGACATACTTACAGATGAAAAAATATCACTTATTCGTTTAATCCTTCAACAGAATAACTATAATACTAGAATAAAATATAATATAAAATATAATATATATATAATATATTCATTATAATGAGGTGTGACGATGTAAAATATTTTTATTACAACTTGCGATAATAGTACATCGTTTAGAGGCATTAATTAGTTTCTTTAAGCTTATTACCCTTAACTAATTTAACAAAACGTAAACCGATACATATAATTATAACTATATTATCCTAATATAACGCAAATCAGTATAGAAGTATAAAAATAGCTCGTTATTTCATGTACGGTCAACAAAAGAGATATACGTAAGTAAGCAGTGTCGTCAGATATAGTCGAAATTTCCTTTCAAGCTGTTGAATGTATACATATTATAACATATAATCACGCCTGTTTTCCCCGAAGGGTTAGGCAGAGGTGTACCAATATACACCCACAGTTCGCCGGTATGTTTTAGGTCCCATGTAATAGGGGGCGAGCCTACTGCCATCAACATCAACAACTGAAAATTTCATAGAAAAACCCAATAACTTTTTTTTGCCAACCCAAGACCTCTCAGACGCGCTAAGGACCTCTAGGCTACCGAGGCAGTTTTGATGAATGTCTACGATTTTAATTTAATTTTAATAATTGAAAGTTTATTTTGTCATCATTAAAACAAATTGTATTCAAAACCATCCTTCAGCGTCTTACAAAAACTTATATTATATGTGAGCATTCACGGTTGGCATCACGGAATAAAGGTTGGCATGGTTACTTATCTCTTTTGGTGATTGTACATGTTAAAATTTTATGATGTTATTATATTTTACGCTTATTGTAAACCACAAAGGATAATTTATCGTCGCTTCAATCAACGTGACGCAGTCATCCATATTAATATTGTAAATGCGAAAGTAAGTCTGCCTGTTTGTCTGTTACGCTTTCATGACTAAACTACTGAATCGATTTTGGTGAATATTGATACGGGGTAAGTTTGTAACGCAATAAAGGACATAAGCTACTTATTATTCCGCGACTTTGTCTGCGTTCGCCATAATCGAGATTTACGCGGATGAAGTCGCGGGTAAAAGACAGTTTAAATTAAATAACAATTTAAATATTACCTACGAGTAGGTACTTAAAAATGTGGCTCGTTTTTTAAATTATTTCTATTTCTGTTGCGTGGAATTTTATTGAGACAAAGATCCAACTGGCGTTGACTGTTGTTACTGATTTTTTTTTGAAAAATGATGACTGACCACTTGAAGAGAAGATGGCGTAATACGATAAAGAAGACGTGTGCTACAATCTTTTATATCTATACATATAATAAAATCGTAGCGATGTCAAAACTGTACATTTAATATTTTTGGAAAAGAGTGATTGCAACGAGGTCGGGGAATGATTCTAATGCCGAAAATATTTTTTTTAAAATTTTTGTCTGTTTGTCTGTTTGTTTGTGAACGCATCACGCAAATACTGCAGGACAGATTCTGTTAAATTTTAGTATATATATTCCACATGGGCCAAATTTTGCCGTAGGCTATAAACTATCACGCTATCTGCTTTAGGGGATGAGTAATGTTGCATTATATTGTATTTTCCTACAGATTACGACAGGTTTTTGTAAAAAGACGAGAAACAATATAAGAATGCTTTAGATAGCTGAGGATTGAACTGCTGAAATATTTATTATCACGCTATACCTTCAAGGAGCTAAACAGTAAATCATGGCAAACTAGAACGGCTATTTTAGAACACTTTCCATCAAAGCATGTGGTCTAATGGTTCGACAACCGCCTTCTGAGTCGTTGGGCATGAGTTCGGTCCCCAATAAGTGTTTTACTTTTTGCGTTTTTTTCTTATTTTATCTTTGAATGATAGTGGACTTCCAAACAATAATAAAACAGAAGTAGGCATTTTTATACCATAACATTTAACTAGGTTATTTTTCCAAATCTTTTATTATTTAAAAAATTATGTCTATACATAGTCACAAATAAAACAGCATTGAAGTCAAAACTATTCATCGAAAGAAAGAAAACGAATAGGTGTGGGAACGAGTAGAGCGGGAAATATACGTACTGTAAAAGAATTTCTGTTGGTTTGACTCTTCAAAATTAATTTTGTCAAAATAGTCTTTAAATGTTGGGCCAACACATGGCTGTATATTATTACGCGAATTGAATTATTCTTTCTACAATAAAAAGGATAGCTACATTTTTACGAAACGTTTATTTTATGGTTGTTTATAAACCAAATAAATAATAATAACAAGTAGACTTCTTTGAAGGGGGCTGAACACAATTGGGTACAACGGCGTATTACAGGTGAACATTTTCAAAACATGATTTTCCACAAACATTGTTTTAGGCACTTTTTACATTACCAGCGTACTCTTGCGTTACATAAAATGCATATTCATGGATTTTATAGCTTTTGTGAATAGCGTCCTGCTCCATCTTGAGGCAAATCTGAGATCAACGAAGACGAAGGTCGCACATTGTGTAAGATTTTTCTGCAGAAATGGCATCTTGCTACGGAACAGCTCAACAATAGTTGCTCCATGCAACGGCTGTGACTTTGCAAGAGCCATATCATACCATGTAGGTAAATCAGACCCACCACTACTTCTTTACCCGTACATCCCGAAATATTTGTGGTGGCATGGCCCTTGATATAAATTCAACACCTACTTTTTCATCGAAAAATCTTCTAAATGTTTGTGAAGATCTCCAAGCCGTTCTTTTATTAGTTTCTGTCTGTCTAGCACATTAGTTTTATCTTCGGTTGTAGAAGAGTATTTTGGAGAACAGTTACGCTGCACTAGCGGATCTGGCTTATCATCGCTGCTGTTGTTATCGTGTCGTCCCCTCTATATTACCAGGCACATCCCGTAGCAAAGATGCGGCAAATAAGGTTATCTTCGGTACTTTCTTTATCGCTCGGTTCTGGTGGTGTGACTGCCAAGTCGTACTCACCGACCCTGTCAGTATGTTTTAGACAGGCATGAACTGCTTCCTCTAGGTCATTGTAATGATTGGAAATGTTAAAACAGTTCGGACTCATTATTACAGAAACCTGGCAAAAAGTGCTATTGTTGTATGAATACGTCCGTTGTACTCAAATAGGTACTTTTCCAAGAACGATTTCTTTGCAGATATAAGTCGCAAGACGGTTGAGTAGGCTTTATTTTAAACGTAAATATGTAAATTATACAAACCACACCTACTTATAAGACAAAAAAGTCACACGCGAACCCAAAAAAAGGGAAAAGGTGTACCTACCTGTACTTATAAATGGTTAGACTACTGGATTTACCCATTTAAATGGCTATGATTTTGTAGCACTATCTATCTACTATTAAAATAAGTGAAAAAAGACAACCATAACTTAAAAATTGGACCACTACCCTCAATTATTTTACTTAATCTAAATGGGTTAAGGATGGGAAATAATCAAATGACTTCCTCCGCTCTGGGCGGAGCGCAAGGGAGTGTCTCACTGACTAAAACCCATCCGTGTTTCTCCTGATGCCCTTTGCGTTCCAAGGTCGCAGTAACTCTTTCAAACAAATTCCACAACCCTGGTAGGCACTTCCGCCAGAGCGGCAGAAATAATTTGATAACTTACTAGGCTTAAAAAATAGGGTTCGCAGCCCGTGGGCCTACCAACCTCGACACTTCACTTCATACAAGTGTTGGACGATTTATCTGCAAACGTTTTGTGTGCAACATTTTACTGTCTGGACTGAGTTACGCTACCAAAAAAGTGTACTTCTATTAAAATAGCAAAACAGAAAAAAAAATGCAACTACAGAAAGTGTACCAAAATCAATTTCACCCATTTAAAATTCTTTAACAGTCATTTTTTGCCGTTGAATGTCTCACAGACTTCAAGTTCTTAGGATACATGTAGAATCATGCATCAATCATGTATCATGCATTGCATATAGATTTTCTTTTAATAGGTAGGTACTGTAAACAGAAGAATTATACTAGATTTAAAAATTACTTCTAAATGGAAATACATTATTTACATTACCGTCATTCTGCAAAAGATGTAGGGTAATTTGAGAGGTAAAACTTTGCTTAGCGTTTTCATAAGTCTTGCTCACTGTCCATAGTTTCTCCCAAAACCATTTTATTAATTTGGTTTTAACACGAAGCTCAGATGATCTTGGCAGTTGTTCTGATTACCAGATTCATTTCTACGGTCTTGATACTAGACCGATCCAAGCTACAGTGTGAGGTTGTTAAAGCAGTACCTATTAAGGATGCTTTTCAATGGTTCGAGAAAGAAAAACTAAGTAAATCACATCACATAGTATTTTCGAAAGCCTATGGCTCCTTACGCCAAATATGTTTTAGTCCCAGGTATGGCGTAAGCCCATTGCTAACCGGGCACAAATCCAGACTCCAGGCATCTACAGCCAAATTCCTAAAACCCACAAAAGTTACTCCTTAGCAACCATTCGACATCCTTGGAAGATTATGATGACATAGTATTCAATACTTAATTAGTTAAGTATCACTTAGGTCCACGTGAGCGAAGCCGCGGGCAACAGCTAGTTCGAAATATATTTAATTAAGAGATTATTTAAGCTGTTTTTGCTCTGACCTCCACAATGCCACATAAATACAATAAGTCAATTACTAACAATTTACAATTCTTTTCACTTAATAATATTTATCTAGATTACTTTAAAGAGAGTATTGCCTTTATTACCTGAACAAAATAAATATCGACAGTTAATTTTATCGATACGCATGACATCACTGCGTGGCGATTTAGAGAAGTGCAATATTTTGGGAGGCGTCGCGACCCGAGTGTTGCACACAAAAGGGACGGGACCGCGCCATTGTTGCGCTGAGATATCATGCCTCGGCTCAGACTTAAACCTTAGGCACTAAGATTTTCTTATTTCTTAGATGTGGCATAATATTTAGGAGAAAATCGCTGCGAGGGAGTCAGAATTTAATAAATACCTACCTGACCTACCTGTCTACCTATCTAGTATCTGTACCGCCGCGGCCGTACGACCAACAACACAGTGTAAACTCTACAACTAATTATAATCTTCTGTTGTGCTTTTAGAGTGAAATAAAATTTATACATTTTTAAATCCATATGATTTAAAAAATATATTATTACAAAAGTTAAAACATTTAAAAGTAAAAAAATAGCCCTCTAGTTTGGTAACAGGGTTCGACCTACTAGTAATCAAGGCGCCTGAGAAAGGAATCTTTGAACAATAATAAGCGCCATGTTCTCCAGTGTGGTATTTATTTTCAGCTAGCTTCAGTTACGTCTTTGGTTACTGCTCCGCTCCCGTTGGTAGCAGAATGATGTTACATACAAATTTTCCTTGCGTCACTCTTTCTTTAAATGTAAACTTCATAAAAGTCCGGTACGGAGTTTAAAAGATCTAAGCGTACAGACGGCGGTTAGCGACCTTGTTTTATACTATGTAGAGAATTAAAACATGTACCCTCGTGTTTGCTAAATCCTTTGTAGATAAATAAGAGCAATGCAAGCTGTAGCTGCTTGTACCTAATATAACAGTTAGTTACAATATTAATTACGAAGAAATATTCCCTCACGAGGACTGGTTGCCTCGTGCCATTACAGCAGAAGGATTTGTAATGTATACCGCCTGAAACAACAAAGGAACTGACAAGCTCGTCAAGGGCTATTGTTTCAGTGATTTGCCTAAACTTTTGATATAGGTACCTATCTATCCTAAAATATTGATAACATTGTCATTATTTGTAATAGGAGTATGTGAATGAATTAGCTTCTGCCCGCGACTTTGCGTATACTTTAGAATTCAGACGGCCGTCCACGGCAGTGGCTGACCGATTGGCTGCTTCGATTCCCGCACGGAACAAATATTCTGGGTCAGTCAGACCCAGAATACTTTTATTTTGTGTAAGTGAATTTATGTTTGTAAGCGCTCCCATGATACAGGAAAAAATCTTAAAGTGCGGTAATGTTTTAGAAAAAAATATGATTAACCCTAAATTATCCCACGGGAACACAAAAAGTGGCTTGCACCCACTGAAAACTCCGCCTATGCATGTACTTTCGCCTTGATGAGTGGGCTGAGGACTGCTATGCATGACGTTCGCTACCCATCCAGTGTGGCCCACTTCACTACATAGATGTGTGTCTTATTTCAGCTAATTCCGATTACCCGTTCTTTACTATACTTTTTCTATCTTTTCTTTGCAAAAACAAAATTAAGTATGTTTGCCAACTCTGCCATATCCATATTTCCAACATCAACGCATTCATTCCTTCTAGCTGCATTGTAACGTAGAGCGCTAAAGTTTGCTGTAGGCCGTTTTCACACCCCAAAAAACACGGTTTGTGGCCACGTGTCTAGCTTTAAATGAAAAAAACAAGAGAAAAACACCACTGCTCTGTTTCTAGAAGGCAATTTTTGTGAAATTAAAATGCTTTGTGGCGTGTAGCGAGCCTTCTTTTTATAACGTGTGCTTTTCTCGTAACGTTCTGGGGTTTTGAAGATATTTTTAGTACTATTTTTATGCTGGCTGCCCCGTTGACCTCGTGGTTGCATGTGTAACTGCTGAGACCTGAGTTCGATTCTAAGGTCGAGAAAAATGTATTAATGAGTTATTCTATTAGAAATATTTCTGTAGTAACCCAGCGTTTGGAAGTTGGTAATGCGACTTTCCTGTATCCAGGAAAGCACGTTAAGCCGTGGTTCGGCGCTTGGTGTCTTCTCGGTTGTGTCGGATTGCCGTCCTATCGGACTTTCATGAGAGACACTATAATATTTCCTGCGTACTTGGCCAGTCTCTATTATGATTCGATCGGGAGGAAATTAATGTTGGAATTGCGATTAAAACATTTTACACACAGCTTAAAAGCTATATGTATACCAATAAATAGATGCCAAAACACCAATAACTTACAAAAAGTGGCACCCCTTTTTTTTCAAGAAATATTTTTAATGAAATAATCATTATTTCGTCCCTTTACATAAAACCCCCCAATGCTTTCACTAAAATCACACAACAAAATCATATTAACCTACCAATAATCGCGATTGCTCCGCTCCATCGAACCTAACCCGTCAAACGCGAGTGACACATCAGCAGCCATTAACCTGTAACCGCGACCACACTTTGCCACAATTAATCATGAACAACATCAATGTCATCGCGCCCCTTGCATACTTAAGTAATTACTTAAGCTTGGTTAAATATTTAAAGTAAGTTGGAGCGTTGTGGGGGAAGTTTAATGAGCTAGGTAAACTATTACTATGGTAATGATATTTAAACTCGGGTTGATATTTTGTTGGTTTTGCCATGAGAATTTTTGGAAATTAAATTAGGGAATAAGTCTGGGAAAGTTGGCTGAAAATTCCGTCTTTTGAAATTTAGTTCTATAGTTTTGTAATTCCTTTCGGTCCGAATTTTCAATAGTGAAATAACTTTTATGTGAATAATATATACAGGATAAGTTTTTAACCAGTGCGTAAATTTTTTTTGGTAGTTCAGTGTCAGTAATAGAACACATTTCCGTGTTTAGTTAAAAAAAAAAAAAAAAAAAAATCATCCTTATCCGAGTTCGAAATAAGCAAAACATGGACATATTCTATTCGCCATACTATCAATGACTACTCTTGGCCGTCGCCCGCCCGGGCGCATGGCTGGGGTGAGGGGGTGGGGAATGCGCTAGCGCTGAGTGACAATAAAATATGGTTTTTAAGTATACATGTTTCGTAAGCGATAACTTTTTTTTTTAGTACTAAGACATATCAAAATAAAATATACGTGTTTAATAAAACGTGTTGAAGTTTATTATGGCAAAATTTACGCACTGGTTAAAAATTTTTCCTGTATGACAGTTTGACTTCTCTTTACACAAGCTGCCAAATCGACATATTAGGACCGTTAAGAGTTATCCGACTATTGAAAAATCGAAATTGACAGTTTTTTTAATTATTGTTTAGGTATACATAAAATATGGTTTACACAAATATTTATTTACTTATTATTCATTGGTGGTTTGTGTATGTAAGTTTAAATGTTTGTAAGCGCCCACGATACAGGAGAAATACCTAAAATGGGACAAAGTTTATAAAAAAAAAAGAGAATTTTAACACACTGATCATAATGTTTGGGATGATTTATGAACATTACAGTAAAACAACAGAGTATTTTACAAAAAGTTTATTATACAAATTGTGTATTCAACAAAAATGTATTTGTACCAAATACAAATCTAGTAATAAATAATAATAGGTATCATAAAAGCACAATAATGACAATCACTGATGCACTACTAAATAATAATAATATTATTGTAATAATAATCTAAATTAATAAAATACCAAAAATGTATTTTAATATTAATAAACTACAAATGCTGGGTGCAGTAGTAATTCGGTTATATCACTACAAAAGGTACGTCCATAAACTACGTCTTTGAAAATGATCAAAAATCTTATTTCAATTGTTAGTTTTCAATATGCATGTATTTTTCCGGGCGTCTGTTTTAGGGACCTGACCTTCAACAGGCAAAGGGAATCGTTTTAAGATACATTTTGCTATCGTCTAGGGGCTTTTTACCATTGTTTAAAACCTGCGTTAATTAACTAGAAAACAAATTAAAATAATCGAAAAATATTACTGGGAAAGGACTTTTATGTTTTGTGTAAAAAATCACTAGCACTGTCATTGTTTAGATATCTAGAAAAGTTTGATTTAAGGTACAAATAAGATTATTATTAATTCATATTAAAAGAGGAGTGTCAATCCCTGTGTTTGAAAGCCAATTCAATTCACTCCGTTACAGGGTTGTCAAATCCCATGATAGTGGGAATTACGCTGCTATTTTGTTAAACATAACATCTAACATGACAGTTGACAGCAGATTACTGATGAGATAACAAGCCGAGGGCAGTATGCCATGGTTAACTACATTGTAATAAAGGGTGTGGATAGACGCTTCGCGAAGCCGTACGTTACATATTCTTCCCATAATTATGATATTTTATGTGCTAAATAATAGGTATATATTTGGGAACTTTCTGGTTATGGAAATATTGATTTTTACTAAAACTGTTTTTGAATATTACCTATAGCTAAACCTTAAATACCCCCACGACCCCTTTACATGTGCATGTAAGCAAAGCGTTTCACGAGCTTTACATTACGCGCAATTATAAACAGTGATTTTGCGCATCAAAAATAAAAGTCGTTTGCCAGCAATATTTTTTGCTCAATGTAATTTAGTTTAATAGACAGTAAGCGTAATTAACGACAATGTGATGTGTATTTTAAACCTCGTGTGTAAATCCCCGTCTGATACTATTAACTATGACATGTCAATTATCTATCATTTTTCACATCTGCCACAATACTGTGTGCTGCCACAGCATAGTAATTACTACTATAAAAATCCAATCCAAAAAGTGATTAAATATCCATTTAGTTTTTACATAAATAACAACCCAAGCGGTTTTTCATGTAAATAATAGATGACAAATGATGAACTGTCATTGTTATGATGTTCTACAATTTACTAGTATTGAAATCACAATAAATGATTTGAATAATGAAGCAATCAAGGTAGTGTCATAATTACGTGATGATTTAGTCATTAGAAATCATCGATCACTCAATCATGCTATTGTTAGATGTGCATGCGTATTGGAAAACTTTAATGAAACCTTTATCGGTGATTTGTAATGTTTACGTAATCTTGTGATATTTAATGCGTCAATAGAACGAAGAAAATTTAAAATAAAATTAAGATTTATAATATGTAGAATTGTGATGATTCTTGTTTTATATGACGGTGAGCTCTAATATTTTGCATCATGTGCATTTATTACGGTCGACGTAGCTTGGCGGTCCTAAAGTTAACTGATTAGGTGTGTAGTCGACAATTTTGTTCCTAAAAGAACCATTGCGTGCTAAACAGCTTACTTTAGGACTGCCAACATACGACTGCCGTTCTGTTATTTTTGATAGCCCCTTCAGGGTCATTACAAATATAGTTTTTTGCAAAGGCGTAAAGTCCACCTTTTTGACAAATAGCTTGACAGAATTTAGTTGAAGTAAAAATACCTCTTCTAAAATCCCATACAATTTGTTCAATACCGGTTCAATTTAATGACTAAACATTTAGTCAGTAAACTAAATGTAAACGTAGTTTATGGATGATGGTTTATTTATATTGGTCCCACACTAAACTTAAAAACTAATAATTATAAAATGTGGACACTTAATATAAAAATACTGTTAAATATTAACGTAAAATAAAACTAAATAAATTAATATTGATGTTAGGTAGTTGATGTTTTCAGCACAATTTGATCGCATTAAGAAAAGTGTGGTTAGAATTACAATCAATATCAAAAGTGTAAAGATTAGTTGAACATTTTCAAAATAAAAGGATAAACTTTTGTGCTGATAAAATCAACATCCCACGCCCAACATTGGACAACATCATTTTTTTTTACATTTTCATTTTTATTCATGAGTATCCACCTCTGCAACGCAGAGCAATGTGAATGTTTTTTTTTTTAATTTTTAATATAAAAAATAATAAGATATCATTAAGTAGAAATTAAGTTATTTATGTATCATATTCGAGTAAAGGAACCAAATAATTTAAAAAAAAAAATTGTAAATATAAGTGCCCGTTCACACAGTCATACTCAGCAATTGTTACTCAGCACTAAACACGTTTCACAATAGATTAAACTCTGCACTGTTATTTTTAAAATATTGCCACAAGAATGAATATCGGATACTAAAATACAATGTATCAAAATGGAAGCAGGCTGGAGGCCGCCCCTTTGTTAGAAAACATATCAAAATGGTCATGAAATTGCCATTCGATTTTGTTATTTATTGCATGTTGGTAAAGTCTATAACAGTCCTAAATTATTGTGTGACCAATAGTTTGAAATGAAATGTACAATCTTTTTATAGGTATTCTTCTTTTTTCGACATCAAAAAGCATTACACGATATTTGCATAATTTGACAACTACAAAAATACAAGATTGCTGAAATGGACTGTGTATTCAGGCACTTATGAATTAGAATTGGATGGCTTAGTCGGAAAATCTAAAATGGCGTATCCATTGTTACAAGTTTAAAGTACTATTTTAATTGTTTTATTTTACACTTGA
Source organism: Caradrina clavipalpis (assembly GCA_932526535.1). NCBI lineage: Eukaryota > Metazoa > Arthropoda > Insecta > Lepidoptera > Noctuidae > Caradrina > Caradrina clavipalpis. The sequence goes on from OW052101.1 coordinate 3,342,662, forward strand.
AATTGCTTTACTAAAACATAAACGATACACCCCTCGTTTTTTGAAGTCAGTTAATAATTTCCGATTTAGCTATAAGTATTTTATTTCCGATACGTTTCTATGAAGTCATTCGAGATTTAACGATTTTGTAAGAAGACTTAAGTTTTTCAAAGTAAATCGTTCGTAAGTAATGGTAATGGGTTTGCAAAGTGTCTGTAAGGCTAAGCCCGCACTACGAATTTTAATCGTTGTGGATAATAATCGGCAATCTGTGAACAATATGCTAGAGACTGCGAAATGAAAACACTAATTTTTTTTTACGTTTGCACAAAAAAAATATTGCGACGTTTAAATTTCGTAGAACGCGCTTATCCTAATAGTGTACAAAGTTAAAAGGAGAATTAAAGTTTATTGTATTGTTCAATTCATATTCAGAACAAAACGATTCTGACGTCATTGGAAGTATTTTGTGATTCCAAATTTGAAATAAGATTTCTCTACATAGTATAAAACAAAGTCGCTTCCCGCCGTCTGTCTTTTTGTACACTTATATCTTTTAAACGTCCCAACGGATTGTAATTAAGTTTTCATCAATGGATAGAATGATTCAAGAGGAAGGTTTATACGTATAGAATATCACGCTACGAGCAACGGGAGCGAAGCAGTGATCAAAAACGTTAACGAAACGCGGGTGACACTGCGGGGTATATAGCTAATAAATTATAAATTTATACATAATAAAGAATGTGTAGGATATATATTTTTTTCTTCGTGATCTTAGGCTTGGTTCCAACAGGATAAGTTTAAATATTAATTACATTTAAGTATTTTGTGTAAGTACTTAGTCTTGTAAGATCAGTAAATAAGTATAATTAAAGTGCATTGTAAAAAAGGACTACACATAAACATAATATAAACGACACATTGGTTCATTTTTACACAACTCAGTTTTTACCGGATCAACCGGAATTCATATTGGGTGCATTCTTAATTCGTTCAAAAAAAAGAAAAAAAATACACAATAACGCGTATGTATACCAATAATCAAATTAAGCGGTAAACTTGTTTAAGTATGTATACCAATAATCAAATTAAGCGGTAAACTTGTTTAAATATAATTCTGTCTCTGTCAACTTAAAACAATTTGAGAGAGATGCAATGATATTTTGAATGTGTTTAGAGGCCTCTGAAAACATGAGTATTTCTTTGATATTTTTTTAAAGGCTTTGTAAATACGGAGCAAAGGTATTTAATACATAATGCGAAATATTGAAGACGGTATTTCAATCACTAAAAATTTGAAATACGGCAATAGTTTCCGGAGTCAGATTTAATGCGTGATCGAATCCATTAAGTTTTTAATGGGACGAATTAAGAATACACCTTAACACAACTTTAAAAAACAACTTTTTACAAAACCAGGGAATAACAAAACATCCCTTTTCTCAATAGCCAGCTGCATTTCAATACAAGTCTAAAAGTTCCCTGATGTCTTTATAATTTGGACATTAATACCTACTTAATTTAATTTTAAGGTCGCTATTCCACTGGCATTTTTCAAGCGTTGGCGTTTTTCCAACGACATCGCTGCGCAAACGCGATGTTGACGTCGCGAGTCTACTGGCAAGCGTTCGCACTGCGGCTGCGCAACGTCAACGCGACGTTAACGCTGCATTTTTTGGCAACAGGTACGGTCAACAAAAGAGATAAGCAACCGGACCGTCTAATATAGTTGAAGTTTTCTTTCAAACCGATGGTCGGTTTTAAATGAAATTTAATTAAATTAATAAACTGTTTATTTTCTAATAATTAAATAAAATTCTTCAAAAAACTTATATAGGTTTTTGAAAAACTTTGAATTTATAAGGCGACTCTGGTTACTTTTCTCTTTTGCTGACGTACAATTTCTAGCTTACACCAGTGGTATAGCGCCTTAGGATAACAGCCTCAATTTTTGTCTCTGTTTCTGGAAAGGGCCTCAGCCTCCTCGATCGTGTCTGGTAGCCGCATGTTTCTGGTCTCCGGCAGCATCAGAACGAGGGTACTGGATATGAGGCACATGACCGCGAAGATCACTGTCGGCATGGATTTGTGGTATAAGGACTGTAAAAGAAAATTATTTGGTTAGCTTCTGTGTTGCTATTCTATAAAAGTGAGTATGAAGTGAACTGTCAATCCTTAGTAGGTATTAGGTTGGATGACAGCTCATCTTAACTTCACTTTACCTAAATTTACTGAGGAAGGTTTTTACAGAATAGTTTTTTTTTAAGGTTGAAACTATCTTAAAATGACTGAGTGGGTGATAAACTCATTGACTGGAAACCGGTTTTTTCCCACAGGTCTTAAAAATCCAGGCTAAATTATTTAAGAAAACATTTCAAACATAACAAAAATGAGTATAAAAAACGGTATACCTAAATAAAACATTATTTATATCGATCTTTTCTCAAAACGGAAGAGTTGCATTGTCATTGCGCGTTTTTTTCGGATTAAACTCACATTATAAAAAAAACATGAAATAGAAAACACGAATTTATGTATAGAAAACACGAATTTATGTATTGAATAATTTTCATTTCAAAAATCGAATGACAAATTCGGCACTTACCAACAAAGGCGTCATCGGTGCAATAAGCGATCCAATCCTGCCAGCCATGGAACACATACTAATGAGGGTCTGTCGCATGTTCGTAGGGAACACCTCAGACACGTAGATGTAGACAGAACTGTACGCGAGGGTCACGCTCCATTTACCGATCAGGTACAGGGGGATAGACCAGTAGTCGTCTGAAAAAGAAATTGAGGTTCAATGGTCTGGTTGATGGTTTGTTTGATGGTAATACCAGTCTTTTACTGACCCACCCTATATTGCAGGGCAAAGGTCTCTTCACATACAGAAAAGGCACGAGTGTTGATCAACGAGGACTGACAAATTAAGACAATTAATTAATTGATATGTGAATTATAAAATCCAGGTTTTCTCACGATGTCAGTGATATCCGAGATAATCACAGAAAGCACATATGTATTGAAAAAGTCATATTGGTACTTGCCAGGTATTGAACTTTCAACATTATGTCCGACAGCCGGGCGTCATAATTAATTGATATAGCCTTTTATAAAAATAGATATATAATCCCTACATAAACTTAATTCTAAATACCAATATAGATTGCTCCGAACAAATAATAACTATTCATTTATTTTTGAGAAGCAGCAATTCGTTTGTAGACCCCAATCAATCAATCAATCACCAATCATTTATCATATTTTTATAACACGATCCCTCATCGTTTTTGTATAGCAATAGCAAACAGTGACGACACTTATGTGCCAACTCAAAAGACTAACAAAGCAACTAAAATCTAATTTTACGATTCATTAAAAATTAATCGTATTTTTAGCGAAGTTTTATCTTGAAATTATTGGTTAATGGTCTACTACCCAATTACTACTTAATCACGTAGAGATTGAGAATGTTTTCTGAACCCGTGTGTTGAAGTATTTTTAGAATTCATTGACGGCTATCGAGAAACACCTAGATAACTTTAAATCGTTACGTGATCCACGTTTATGCTGGCGACACTACCGTCACGTATTTAATGATAGCCTATTTCATTCTAGCTTTTGACAGCAGTTTCATCCATGTAAACTTCAAAATTTACCACACAGGATCGTAGCACCGAAATAATAAGTAGATACCCTGTGATTTAATCGAGTGCATGGTCTAGTCTTGTGACAAATTACATCCAAATCCATTCAGCCGTTTAAGCGGTATCGATCAACAAACATACAACGACTTTCACCTTTTTTTAATTAGTAAAATTAATATTTTATCGTCTCCGATTTTGTTCGGAGTTTCGGACGGAACATCGTACGTTTACAAAGATACACACACACACGTGTAGAATGTTTCACTACATCCGCAAGGTCGACGGACCGACGCGTCAGCGAAGACCGCTTTCACATTAGCGATTTATCGCGCGACTAATGAAAGTAACATTATTGGCGTCTTTATTTTTAATTGTAGACTTTAATTGGGTAAATACTTTTGGCGTTAACTGCGAGTTACAATACTAATTAGTTTTGTTATGTTTAATTTATTTTTTCCCTATATATTTAGATAGACTTCTGTTGAAAGAAAAAAAGAAACGTTCTTTTCTTTTTTTTTTTGGTGCGCGGTGGTAATCTTCATAGACTACCTCCTACATGGGGGTGACGGAGAGGAGTTTTCTGGCTAAAACCACCGCGGTGTTCCACCTCTACCCATGGCTTGGCGGGATTCGCATAAGCATTCACCGCTCCGCAGTATCGCAATAATGAGAATATTATTTTATTTTCTTATGCTTTAAAAGAAAGAAAACGTCCCACACTAGGAACTTCTCATGTACCGAAAGTGGGTTTACAAACATAGACTCTCATACACAAACAGCCAAACACGGAAAACTATAGGCCATACAAATATTTGTTCCAGGCGGGATTCGCACCCGCAACTTGCATTACATCAGCCAATCGCTTAGCCAGTGCTCCAACCGTGCCGTCATAATTAGTCGCGCGATCAAAACCGCGAATGTGTAACTAGCCTTAATTAAATCTACTTGTAAACTAAATTTATTACATATCCGTATTTTGTTTCCGCAGTAAACATAATATGTTTACAAACACATTAAATGTTTACTATTACGCCTTTATTTATATTCTGTTTACAATATAGATGTTTATGTACCGTGATAGCCTTGTTTATACATAGATGAGGCAATGATTAATGACTTAATCATTGATCGCATTTTAGATTACGAAGTTAATCGTTAGTTTATTTACAGTAACTAGTTGTTGCCCGCGGCTTCGCTCACGTCAGCCTTAGTGTTACTTAACCAATTAAGGATTGAATACTATGTCTTCATAGTCTTCCAACTGTCAAATGGTTTCTAAGGTTAATAATAGTGACGACTGTGGGTTTTAGAAATTAGTCAGTAGACGCCCGGAGTCTGATTTTTTGTCCGGTTGGTAAGCTTACGCCATACCTGGGATTAAAACATATTTATGGCGGAGAGTATATGATATGGCTTTACTATTCCTTTCGAAAATACTGTGATGTGGTGTCAAAATTTACTTGTTTTTCTTTCTCTAACCATTGAAAAGCATTTTTAATAGGTTCTGCTTTAACACTTACATCGTCGCTTCGATTTGTCTAGTATCAAAACCGTAGAAATTAATCTTGTAATCAGAGCAACTGCCAACTAAATCTGAACTTCGTGTTATAACCAAGTTAATAATAATTATGTTGTTGGGAAAAAATATGGTTAAAAAACAGTAAGCATATGACTTATTAAAAGCCTTCATTTTCATTTTGAAGTTCATTTTTAAGCATGCAGAATATGGTCTATGTCAACAGCAGAATTGGCAGATTTTTTTTTGGAAGAAATTCTGCATGCGATGCATGATTAATGATTGATGCATGATTCTACATGTATCGTGAAAGCTTGAACTCTGAGAGACATTTTTTATATACGTATAGGTTTAATTAATTTTGGTACACTTCCTGTTGTAGCTAATTTATTTCTGTTTAGGTATTGGAATAGAAGTATGCTTTTTTGGTTGCGTAGCGCAGCCCAGAGAGTATAGTATTGCACACATAACGTTTGCAGATAAATCGTACGACACTTATATGAAGTGTCGAGGTTGAGGTGATACTTCTTTTTTAATGATGAAAAATCGTTATATGAGTTCTTCCGTTCTGGCAGAAGGGAGTGTCAGACTCTTACTGACTAAAATCCATCCGTTTTCTCCTAATGCCCATCGCGTTCCAGAGCCGCGGTGAGTCTTTCGAACAAATTCCGCAACCGTGGCAGGCACTGGCCCTAGCGGGCCCCGTCTTCTGTGCTGATATCTCTTTGAGACGTGTGTGAAACACAACGCGACGTCGGCACGGGTATGATTCTGATCGGACGGCGAGCCACCCAACGCTCGCCGACCGTAAGCCCGTTGCCGTCGATCGCCTCTATGACGACACGCGGTGTACAGCCAAAGCAGGGCAGACCTCCACCTTATGCTTCACCGTGTCCACCGGATGATCCTCACAATGATATCACTCTGGCGTGTCCTCATGTCTCATGTCAACATGTCCGGAGAATACCTGCGTCAGAGCATCATAGAGTAACTCTTTAGATAGTCTGAGGCGCCGTTTTTTACTTACGAAAAATATGCTTAGCGTAGCTCGAATTTGTGGAATCAGTAGAATTCTGTTCCGGTCATTCGTCTTCAGTCGAACCATGCATATTTTTTAAGTTATGTAAGGGAAAAACTAAACCCGCCTAAACTTGTTTTGTTATAATATTGAAATCATACTGCATCAAAACAAAAACCTATTAAAATAATAACAATTGAATGGAATTGAACCCACACAAAATATTTTACATGGTGAAACTATTCACTTTATTTACGTAACAATTAACTAACAATAACTATTCCCATACATGTCATATTTGAAGTGCCCCGTTGGTCTCGTGGTGGCAAGCAAAACTATTGATCGTGGGGTAATGGGTTTTTCATTACGAATTTCTCAGTAACAGCCCGGAGTTTGGACGTTGGTGGTGTGACACTCACGTGTCTCGGAAAGCACGTAAAGCCGTTGGTCCTGCGCCTGATCTCTCCCCGATTGTGTCGGATTGCCGACACGTCGGACTATGAGAGTTAGGGAAGGGGAGCGTTTGCTCACACACTTGTGCATTTTAATATCTCCTGCATTGGCCAGTCTGCTTTAAGATTAGCCGTCGTGGCCAGAATCGGTCTTGTATTGATTCTATTACACAATTAACTGCTTAACTCCTTGTGGCTATGACTTGATGATTTTTATTTCATAGGATAAATATTATGTTAAAAAACTTCAATATTTTATGTATTTTAATAACAATCCCGTGATAAAATCTTCACGGATAATAAACATAATGCAATAATGCTTACCTACCTAACTCCATAATTTATTACAAATACCCAAATAGCCTCACTATTTATTACAAAACCCACCACCCAAAGAGATAAGTAGATTGTGGGAAGAAAGACAGCCACCACCTCATAACTACTTGAAGCTGCCAGAGTACCTGCTTCCCGGTAGTGAATTCAATGATGTATCTAGAAGGTACTGTACATGTCTGAATTGGTGTAAATTATTGTTAGGGGAATCATCGATGCGAAAATAATTCAATCGCGTTATTTAATACAGCCATGTGTTGCCCGACATTTAAAGACTATTTTGTCAAAATTTAATTTAAGGAGTCAAACAGACAGTTTTTTTTTTAACAATACGTATATTTTCCGCTCTACTATCGTTCCCACACCTATCAGTTTGTTTATTTTTTTTTTATTTTGATAGATGAATAATTTTGACTTCAATATTGTTTAAATGAAACTATGATTGAATAGACATTATTTTTTGCAGAAATAATAAAATACATATTTGAAAAATAAGAAAGCAAAATGTTATGGCGGAAGAATGCCTACTTCAATTTTATAAAAGTTTGGAAATGTTCTAGCATTAAAAATGTATTTAAAAAATTACAAAAAGTAAAACAATTTTTGGGGTTCGAACTTAAACCCAGCGACTTGTAAGGCGGTCATCAAACCATTAGACCACATGTTTCGATAGGAAATACTCTAAAATAGCCGTTCTAGTCTGTCACGATTAACTGCTTAGCTCCTTAAAGGTATAGCGTTATAATAATTATTTCAATAGTTTAAGCCCCAGCTACCTAAAGTATTCTTATATTTAGTCTCGTATTTTTATAAACGCGATGTAATCTGTAGGAGAACAAAACATAATGCAACATTGCTCAGCCCCCAAAGCAGATAGCGTGATAATTTATAGCCTACGGTCAAATTTGGCCTATGTGGAATATATATACAAAAATTGAACAGAATCTGTCCGGCAGTATTTGCGTGATGCGTTCACAAACATACAGACAAACAGACAAACAGACAAAAATTCTAAAAATTATATTTTCGGCATTAGAATCATTCCCCGACCTCGTAGCAATCACTTTTTCTCAAAAATATTAAATGTACAGTTTTGACATCGCTACAATTTTATTATATGTATAGATTAGATATTAGTTTTACTATAAACATATATGAAGGGTTTCATATTTTTGTTTTCGTGTTGTACCTATTACGCCCATTACGAGTGCCGATTTATATAGATACATACATAAACTCACGCCTTTTTCCCACAGGGGTAGGCAGAAACCACAGAACGCCACCTGCTACGATCCTTACATACTCCTTTCGCCTCATCCAAATTCATACATCTGGTCATCTGACCTTTCTGAAGAACCTCACCAATTCTCGATTTTTAAAAGGAATTATACTGTAAATATTAATGTATATGACGTGTACAAAGATACATCACATAGCTGTTAATTACACATACTGACCATCAAAATAAGTAACTTTGAGCTAAAATATTTACAGAGGTGTACCAATGTACACCCACAGTTTGCCGTTGTGTGTAGGTCCCATGAAATAAGGGGCGAGCCTATTGGCATTAACCGGGCACAAAACCTAACTCCGAGCTGCTACTGAGAATTTTATAGAAAAACCCAATAGCATTGTTTTTTTTTAAAGAAAAATATGTAAAAAATGGTTGCGATAGCATAACCTTACAATGACAGCCTACTGTTGGCAGATGTTCAGTAATGCTCCTTCACGAGGTCGTATAAAATGTAAATAGACTATGTCCTTTACCGATCATTGTGACAGCAAAGGCTGAAACACAAATATGTACATATTTTTATAGAATGAAATATTGTTAGCAATGATGTGTCTATTACTTACGTATTTTTTTAGAGATCCGTAGTTAAAGGGTGCCATACCATAAGAGTGCAAAACGTGCTATTGGGTTTTTCCATTAGGAATGTCTTATAACAGTTCGGAGTTTGGAAGTTGGTGGTGAGACAGCCCCGTGACTCGGAAAGCACGTAAAGCCGTTGGTCCTGGCAGGCATTCGTAGATCTTTGACATTCGTTACTGATAGTCAGAAGCCACGAGGTTTGACAGCCAGTATAATCAAGAGGTATCATTGCCCAGTAACTAGATTGTGGAGGACAGACAGGCAGTCGCTCCATGTAAAACACTGGTATTCAGATGCATCTGGTTAGCCTGGAAGCCGACCCCAATATAGTTGCGAAAAAGGTAAGCAGATGATGATGACTTAAAGGGTGCCATACGAGACTCTTTTAGCTACTACAACTGCGCTGTCCGTCTGTCTGTCCGTTTGCAACAGGGCAGTATCTTTTGAACCGTAATAGGGAGACACTTGAAATTGTCACAAAGTTTGTATGACTATGAGCGATTTAACAACAAATAAAATATTAAAAGGGTTTAAATTATTCCACATACTAGAAATGTGTTTTGTTACGGAATTCTTCCATTTACCATTTACAGGCACTTTCGAATTGTCAAGAACGCGATTGTACGCGATACCGACTAGCACTTAGCCGGTTTTTTTTTTTTTTTTTTTTTTTTTAAAGATGGTAAAAGAAAGTAAAAATCGAATAGGTAACCCTTAACAAGAAACATGTTTAAAGGTACGAAACCTTTAGTGTAGAAGTTCGACTCACACTTGTCTAGTGTTCGTATATCACGATAACGTGACCAACTAGTGATAGATTGAAATATATGATTGTTTTAATAAAATAGAATTGATTAATCGTTCTATTGAACACGAGTATAGCAATACATGACATTGACCAAGTCTTCTTTATCGGTTTTAAATTGGTAGTTAAAAATATCTCATTATTGAATCGATTTAAAAATAGAATAAGGTCTGGTTAGGAAGTTTTCCATAATACCCCCTTTAGACTCGATCAATTTTAAAAAAAGAATTTACAAAAGAAAAAAAAAGTACTTAAGTTTTTTATTATAGGTACTAGTCGAAGAGGGACGCCAAGGAAAAGATAGATTGTGTGAAGAAAGATATGAATGAGATGGGAGTTAGTGATATCATGACGTTGACAGGACGGGGTAGAGGAAGAAGAAAACGTGTTGCGCCGACCCAGAGTCATATGGGATAAGGGCAGGCCGATGATAAATTTACTAGTATCGTGATAGCCTAGATATCATGACTCGCGCCCTCTCTTGCATGAGGTGGTGGTTTGGCAAGTGTCAATATAACTTTGCCAATTTATATGTACTGAAGTTAATTTTGGACATCACTGACATTGGTGCAGGAAAACTTCGTGAGGAAACCTGGACTTATAGAAATTGCCAATTTAATTTGAGCAAGCGTCTTGATCAATGCTCGTACCTTCTTTGTTTAAGGCCTTTGCCCTTCAATAGAACAATGGAAGACTGGTAATGTTATTTTGATGTACTAGAAGAAATACTTACTTCTTGGCAAGAATGCGAACAGCAAGCTCATCAGCGAACATGTCAAATAAGTGGCCACCAGCGTCTGCTTCCTTCCGTACTTATCCAGAACTATCACAACCACTATGTACGCTGGGATCTCTACCAACGTCACCAGCATGAAGCTCACGTACCTATTACTGCTCAACGATACAGAGTTTATCGACAACCCATAGTACACCAAAGAACAGGTCATCCACAAAAACGAACAAATCATCAGTCTTTTCCATATTATTGTAGACCTTATAGCTTTCGATAACTGTGACTTCTTATCTGTCGTCTGACTCTCGACCTTCAACAGCGGATCTCCTAAGAAGTCCAGCTCAAGTTTCCTAGGATCCAAATTGTTGATTTTTGCTGCTTTCTTGAGGACTGTCACAGCTTTGTCTCTCTTGCCTTTACTGAGGAGCCAGCGGGCGCTTTCGTTCATGAACCATATGTAGATGACGACAATCAAGGCTGGGCAGTAGAGTATGAGGATGTAGGTACGCCAGCTGTCGATGACCCAAGCGAGTAGGGCGATGAGGACGACGCCGATGACGAAGGTCATATTGCACATGGCGGATACTATGACTCGCTGTTTGAGGCCGACCAGCTCGATAACTGCAAGGAATAAATTAGTATAAATATGGCGAAGTCGTGAGAAATTCCGTACATGGTAAACGGTATTGAAGATAGTACGTATTGTAATGTCTTTCGTAATGGGTTTAGTGGAACTCGAAGCGGAATCAATAAAATAGAGTCTTTATTATTTGATCTTCCTTTAGTGTCTTAATTAGAGGTTGAATGACTAATCTGTTACGAGTAAACACAGCACAATACGAGTGAAATAAAACTGAGGAGTTTTTTAACACGCTAATCTTTAAAACTATCGGACGGATTTGTAAAATTTCTTTTTATATATGATAACCTGATTTATGAAGAATAGTTTAATCTATATAACATCACGCTGCGACCCACAGGAGCGGAGTAGTACCCAAAGGCGTAACGTAACGCGGGTGAAAAAAAAACACTCCATAGAAGACGCGACCAAAACATTTCCAAAAACAAAAAATACTTACTAAAAACATAAGCCGACGGATACAATCCACCACCAAACGCTGCCTCCAAGAAATGCAACGCTACATAAGTCAAATAATTTGGCGCAAACGATCTCGAGAAACCAAATATAAAGCTAGTGGTAGCTGCAAATCCAACGGCCACTTTACGTCCAAACCGGTCAGATATGGCACCAGTAAACAACATAGCAACGAACATTCCACAGTTGTGAATGGTCCCAACCAAAGCCCTCTTCCATTCTTGGCAGCCAAGGTTGAACTGAAAGATGGAGAAAAATTAGAAATTGTTCAAGTGTCTTAAAATTAAGTAGCATGTTTAGAGCGTGGAGTTTACATATTTAGCGCAGTGGCGTCCACCTCGTGTACTTCGATTACTGCGGACAAATATAGTATTATTATGTAAAGCCAATAACTTGGTAGCGAGTCCACGTGTAATTTGTTAGTCGCAACTTACATATGGACTCGGGACTAGAATTGCCCACATTTAATGAAAATTGTTGGGCGAGGTTCAAGCGCGGATCCATGGGTATTAGAGTATAATTTTTCACGAAAAGGCAACTTAAGTTTAAATTTCTTTTTTTGTTTGTTTATCAGAAGCCTGAATAGGTGTAGTTGTACTCATGATTATGAACAATTTGACTATGGGATCAACTCAAAAATCGCAAAATGGGAATCAGATGATCCATCCATTTAAATTCGTATAACTCGACGAAATGTTTGGATTAGCTAATTTCCTTTTTTTTAATTTCTCGTGGCCCCTCTTCAGGTTTTAATAAACAAAGAATAACATTGCATAAGTGACCATCTACATAACTTTTGTCAGTGCCAATGTACTAGCTTTTTAATAATTTAATACGTAATACTTTCAAACTGTATAAGTTAATCTGTGAAAGTATAGATGGGATATTGTGCATAAGTGAGTGCATAGTCTGACTTTAATCAAGCTAATTTCAGGTGGTCGTAGCCAAACCTTTTTGTAAGGCTGGATCCGCGCCTGGTAACGACATAATATGCAAAAATATGTCAAATGAAAACGACAATGTATTTCAATGACAGAAGGCTTATTTTTCGGCAAAACAAATAATATTCACAGAGCAGTTGACATGAAAAAGTCGGATAAGTAAATATACACAGTTTCTTATTACAATTAAGGATAAGAGTTTCTTTCGCAAATATTTAGGCATTACTTCACGTGAGTACTTTACGATTGAGAAGATATTGCTTGTAATATCAACTGCTATGCTAAAAGGCTAGACAGTGCTCTTTAGTCTGTATTCTAGAATGAAACTCAAGCTTAAAACCACAAGGTGCAGATAGTGCAAAATTGCACTTTGATTAATTGACCTTTATCATATACCTATTTTAAGTTTACTTTGGCTTACCACCATCTCATAAAACAGTATTATTATAATATTACATTGCCTTGCGCACTGTTGCATTTTCAACGCTCGGCTCAACATCGAGGGTTGGAAATCTAACAACTAAAATTGTAAAGTAATATTAAAATGGTAAAGTGTATGACTGTGTGAGGCCAGGTAAAGGTTCGGTCGTTTTGGGAGCTGCCTTCAAAACCATTATCTTTCAAAATTTACTAGTTCATTGGTTGATTCCTTTGAGTATCATTATAAAATACAAGCCTCAGATCAAGCATTTCCCAAATTACATCTTTACACTAAGTCTTAAAGTCTAATTTACTTAAAATCTGAACGGTTAAACTGACCTCCTTCACAAGTGAATACTCGTCCTCATACACAAATTTCTCACATGCCATGGTTTTGTTAAGTTCAAAGTTGTGTGGCAGACACTGAAACTCGGAGTTGTTGAGTGGTATATACATCATGCATGACTCTGGTTTGTTTAGTATCTGGTTGGTCGGGATGGCGTAGTTGATCCAGGAGGTGTCGTTGAAGCGTTGCTCGCAGCCGTCGATCTCACATCTGTTGACAAAATAGTCATTTGGGTAGTAACTGCCTCGTTAACCTAGTGGTCCTAAGCGCGACTGCTATGCTAGAGGACTTGGGTTTGCTGGGGCTGCGGGTTGTTCGAAAGTGATACCGCGCCCCCGGAACGCAAAGGGCACATGAAGGAACATAGATGGGGTTTAGTCAGTAAAAGTCTGACACTCCCTCCCGCCCCGCCCAGGGCGGGGCAAGTTATTTGATGACTTCTCGTCTATAAAAGAGGTCAAAAAGAGGTCTTGGTTGGATTCCTAGGTCGAGCAAAGTGTTATTGGGTTACTCTATATACAGGTGTGATGGTATATACACGGTGAATTTTAAAGCGTTGCAAAGCTGCAGCGAAATGATTTTGTTTTGGTAGTAGAATCAATTAATAAATATCTTTTTTATGTAAATATAAAAATGGTAGATTTGCAATTGTGAAAAACTAAACTCGAAAGCTACCTCAATCCAATAGTAACCACTTCAAATAGGTACCTTGCGTAGCGGTCGAGACTCGAGCGGCAAACGGCGCGCGGCGCGGCGGCGCGCGCGCAGGGTCGATACCCTTGCGCGTATCAACAGCTGATTTGCTGATTTTTAGTTAATTTAATGGAACACAACACTCAAGAAGTTAAACCAATTTTCCCTTCATAAACGGCAGCGCGGCGGCGGCGCGCGCGCAAGGTCGATACCCTTGCGCGTATCAACAGCTGATTTGCTGATTTTTAGTTAATTTGGAACACAACACTCAAGAAGTTAAACCAATTTTCCCTTCATCCTTTTACTGGTTTAGGACCGTCAAAATACTTTTTTACCTACAACCTACTGAACAAGAAATCAAAATAATTGTTTGTTATCTTAAAGAAAATAATTTCGTGATAAGAAGATAGTAAAGTATTTTAGGCGTACCTATTTAAAAAATTGGAATGAACTTATTTACAATGATTTCAATTACCTAACCTATTATTAATGTTTACTATTTACAAAGTACTTACCTACACTTCCCGGTGCTGCAGTAATCAGCAGTAATTGTTCGAAGTGTAAGCCACTACGTTCCACACACAAACGAGCACGTTTTAGTGAATTTGGTTTTAGGTTTAATAATGTGTCTCTGTTACTTCTAATCACATCGAAAGCGTTCACTATCGCAGTCACTAACGCGTCCCGAGTTTCGTATTCATCGCGATATACCAGGCGTTTTAGCTCCGACCACAAGAAGGAGTCCAATGGAGTCAAGTCGGAGTAAAGTCGTCGAGCAGTAGACTCATTGTAATCCGCCCTACCGTACAGGTGCACCATGGCGACGTACTCTAAATTACCGAAATTGTAGTTTCTGTCCATTTTTGTTTACTTGAACTTACAAGTACAAGGTTCGCGAGGCAACTGAGCGACGAGTGCGCGGGCGCGCGGCGCAACACAGCGCGGCGCCGGCGCGTCTCGGCGGCGTTCTTCTTATCTTTTGTTGCGAATGGCGAGAGTGCAAGCAACGCGCTCTAGTTTATACCGTATCACGAGGCACGAAGGCTTATTTTTCTCTGAACATTTAATTGTTCGCTTTTTCCTTTGTAGGCACCGCGTGGCTTCTAGTTTATACCGTATCACCAAACGCGAGAGCTTATTTTTCTCTGAAAATTTATGATTAGGTTTTTCCTTTGTCGGCAGCTAGTGGCTGCGCCCGAGTTTTGAATGTACCTATGTTACGTCTGTGTGTGTCTACCGTGTGTAACTATTGTAACTCACGCTTTCGAGTTAAAGATTCT
This sequence comes from Caradrina clavipalpis, assembly GCA_932526535.1. Lineage (NCBI taxonomy): Eukaryota > Metazoa > Arthropoda > Insecta > Lepidoptera > Noctuidae > Caradrina > Caradrina clavipalpis. The sequence goes on from OW052101.1 coordinate 3,357,800, forward strand.
TTTTTTTTATATTTTAAAATAAAAATATGTTTATTTTTTAAGTTTTACTCTATAATCCATTAGTACTACTGAGGGCAAATCGATCTGCCGCGGCTTTGCAACGCTTTAAAAGTCGCCGTGTATGTATGTTTTTGTATTTTTCTGTTTCGCGATGGCTCAGTAGTTAAGGCGGTATGGTTTTTGGAAATGTAGACTTTTAATTCATAAGTTTGAAATTACCAATCTGGCTTGAACAAGCGTGGTGATCAATCATCTAGCCTTCTTTAAAGAAGAGGCCTTTGCCTTGCAGCGGATTATATGCTGGGATTATTACTGACGGGCCTGTTGGTCTAGTGGTTAGCGGCCCTGACTGCTAAGCCGGAGGTCGTGGGTTCGATTCCCACCCAGGACAAACTTTGTGTGATGAGCATGATTGTTAGTTCTGTGTCTGGGTGTGATTTATCTATAATATATATGTATTTATAAGTTATATAAGTATGTATATCAGTTGTTTGGTTACCATAACACAAGCTCTGCTTAGCTCGGGATCAGATAGCCGTGTGTGAGTTGTCCCAAGATATTTAGATATTTTTTATCTTTTCAAATTGTTTACTTTACATGTAAATTTAGCCTGTATACAAAGTCTAAAGTCTACTACTTAATACAAAGAAATTCATACAAAATAAATAATAATTAACTGAGGTAATCTTCATCAAAGTTGTGAAATAATAATAGCTTTATCCTATCCTAATATTCCTGTCTATTAAAATAGAAAAGTAGAAATAGAAACTTATAAGGAAAATTAACTCCAAGATTATTTTGGTACACAACGAGATCAACAACCGGAGCTAATTGACACAGTACGTCAGTTACCAATCCTTAAACACATTGGAAAAAAGTATAGTTCAATCACCTATGTATAACAAGAGACAGTGTTAAAGAATCTGCGAGAAGAAATTTAAATTATATCTATAAAGACCGATATAAACATCAAATAGGTACATCAAGTAGTCTGTGGTAACTTAATGATGAGAATAATTATTTTGTAATAAATGTGCGTACATACTCGAATTAATCATTAGCAATACTCAATTCAATATGTGTAGCAATATACGTAGATGCTCAATAGTTGTATCCACTATTTTTTTGGATTTCCGTCTTTTAAATTGATGTAGACTAGAACTAGATTCATTAGTTTTAATTCTTTTTGACGTTCAAAAGTGCCTTTTATTGGTCTTATTGAAATAAATAATAAAAGACGGGAAATCATCAAATAACTTTCCCCGCCCTGGGCTCGCCGGGAGGGAGTGTCAGACTTTTACTGACTAAAACCCGTCTATGTTCCTTCATGTGCCCTTTGCGTTCCGGGGGCGCGGTATCTCTTTCGAACAACCCGCAGCCCCGGCAGGCTGACTTTGACTTTGACGGCACTTTTTAATAAGTTACATGTAAACTACTTGCATTAGACCAATAAGGTACATTTTTCAACTCATCATCATCTGCCTAGCCTTTTCCCAACTACGTTGGGGTCGGCTTCCAGTCTAATCGGATGCAGCTGAATACCAGTGTTTTACATGAAGCAACTGCCTATCTGACCTCCACAACCCAGTTACTGGGCAACACGATACCTCTTGGTTAGACTGGTTGTCCGACTGACAAAGGTCTGCGAATGATAGCCGGCCTTTCATTTTGTATAACTACGAAAACAAAAATAATAGAATATAGCTTTGTTTGCAAATATAAATGTACCCATTATTTGCAAACAATTGTTATAATACATAAATCAAAGTTCAGTCATATTTTAATATTCGGCATGCAAACATTTACAGATGAATTAACAATACAATTAAATTATCAATTAAGTTATCAACACGATTATCAATTATTTATCATTCTTTATATAAATATTAATAAATGATCATTATCATTAAAGTAAAATTATCAAATAAAAATCAATAAATCTATTCTTATTGTTTTTCTAGATAACGTTATAATGCTATCGTTATTTGAAAGTTGGCGCATAAAAAGCTTCGTTATTACACGATCAAAATAAAGCTATAAACAAAACAAAAAATGCATCGAAATGGAATCATTTCAACAATATAACAGAAGAACTGCCGTTATTTGACTGGATGAAATGGAGTAAAGAATTGATGGATCTTATGAAACACTTCCCAATGTACAGTCGAACAACTTGTTTGGTATACAAGCAAAAATATTCATCTTTTTACTATACTTTTAAGCTTAGGGCATATTTAAGAGAGTAATGTTAAAGGATGGATTATTCAGTACACTCACAAAATTTGTTTAATAGTAGTTGCAAGTTAGTTCTCTATACACCAAATAGCTTGTTGGACTGTACCTACACCATTTACGAAACATCATGTAATGAGTCTTCAGATGAGGTCATTAGTAAAGGTCCTGAGAAACCAAATTATACTTAACATCGCGCAACCACCATAGAAGGCAAAGAATTTATAAAGGTCTAACTGACTGTACAGTAAAGGAGAATTTGTTATTATTAAACTTATTACATGGGACCTAAATATACCGGCAAACTATGGGTGTACATTGGTACACCTCTGCCTAACCCTTCGGGGAATACAGGCGTGATGGTATATTTTATATTTTTTTTATTTTATAAACTTATTAATAATTCACTCATTCATGTTTCTTTGAATTATTCGCTGTTGTTGTCCTGATGTGAAAGGAACACTAACAAATGTGGGGAATGATAAAGAATTCAAACTAAAATGGATGGTGTGCCTACATCTCTACATAGTATAAAACAAAATCGCTTCTCGACGTTTGTCCCTTTGTACGCTTAGATCTTTTAAACTACGCAAAGGATTTTAATGCGGTTTTCATCAATAGACAGAATGATTCAAAAGGTAGCTCCAGACGCATAAAACATCACGCTACAACCAACGGTAGCGGAGCAGTAGCCAAAGACGTAACTGAACGCCGGTGACACTGCGGGGTATAAAGCAAGTTTGGTATAAAATCGTTGAGTCATTTTTAAATCAGCATCTGTTCATGTTTTGGTGTATATTAAAGACAAATCGGTCGTTTTTACAAAAACAGACATCACATTGTTTGTACAAAATAAATACCAATAGTAATACAAAAATTAAAACATCTGTATGCCTGTGTATATCTTGCTGATCCGCAAAGTATAATGTATTCTAAATTACATGATTGGATTTACCATCGTATACCCAATGGGTACAGTGTACAAGGTACACCTGTACCTTGGAGGATATAAAAAATGCCACAGCCACGATAAACGTGGATACCTACTGGGGCCAAGCTTTCATTATCAAAATATAAAGGATTTACTTAAAATTTTGAAGAAGACGGATAGTCTTTAATGTTCTTTCAATATCATTCAAAGAAGAAGACAGTGAGTGATAATGAAAAGTGCCTTTTAATGATCTAATTGAAAGTAACGATTTGAAGTTGACTATGAACTATATTTCAAGTAATACCAAAGTCAAACTCACCTATAAGCTAGTTCCTGGGCTTCAAATATGAAGCCACATTCGAAGAAGCTGCTCAGCAGGATAGGGAAGAGAAGTAGGACAAAGTTCAATAGGTTGTATCTGCCGTAAGGTCCCAAGCTTTCGAGGATCGAGTCCAAGTTGATCTCCTTCTTGATTTCCTCCATATTTTAATGTTTCGCTTGGTCAGATTATCTGGAATGAAAAATGTAAGGTTAGCTATGATGATAAATGTAGTACAATGTCTAAGGCTAGTAGGAAGACTTTTTTGATTAGCAGACAAGCCAATGCAAATCTGTAATACCAGAAGCCTTGAAACGTGAGTAGTCAAATATTTCGCATCCAGCATTCTAGATTCTCTTAATAAAATTACTGTTGCCGCTCTTGGTAGATATCCATTGTCTTGGTAGATATCCATTGATTCAATTACCACCGGGGACCATATCGGTGGCCTTTGGATGGCAAACACTACTTGATGTTAAGTGTTAACAAATTTGCAATACCAAAACCCTTGCAAATGCGTTGCCGTCCAAATTTGAAATGTCTCATGCAGTACCTAAACCGGTCTAACCGGAAAACAGCAACGCTACTTTGTGGCAGAAATAGGTATGGTGGTAGTATATCCTCGGACGAGCTCCTTCACAAACAATTCTACTCCGAAGCACTCCCATTTTCTTTTCCAGAGGCACGAATTGAAAACAAGATTGTCTTATTAATAACCAAGATACAGACTTTACGAGTTAAGAGATCAAGTATTCCTATCTATGCGTCATAAACATCGTTTATGTTTATCTTTGCATTTCATTAGGATTATGACTGTATTGCTTATCTAATTCGTCTATTGTTCAGAATAAATATAAAGCACGATTTGATATGAAACTTGCACATGCAAACTCAGGACCGTTGAATGCACCATTCTTTTCAAGATCAGCCGGCTTATTCTGAAAGAAATCTCCCTCAGTGAATTAAGGTGAAGTGAGCTAAAACTGGGCTGTCACTATACGATGCTAGGGATTGACATGTCGCCACACGCTCACTTCACGGTAGGAAGGTGTTGCAGAATAACACCGCAGTATGTAATTGGGACTGGATCATTAGTACCGCTTTAGTTCTAGTTTATGCCTTGTCCTAACACGTAAACATAGCTCTAAATACAGTTCCTTTGATTACTTCGTTAATCTATGTCTTGGAGCTAAACTAATTGATTCAATTCAACTTATGCTTATCATTTTTTTCCGTGTTAAATGCATCAGTTATGAGTTACGCATATCGTAATAAAAAATGAACCAGGGATAATTTGATAGCCAAATTCAAAGCATTTCTTTCATGTCATGTGCAAGCACTTTTATATTGTGAAGGAGTCGGCCAGTAATGGAGGAAAATACTCCACAGACACTCTTTTCAGTTAAGTTCTTACAAAATCTTTGCTATCGTCGTTTCTATATGTTGTTATAATTTTCGTAAGAATTAGACGAAATAAATATTTATGAAAACCGTACCAGTAAAGAGATGTTAGTCTCAACTGACAGCGCCCGTTCACGAACATGACGCGTGGATAATTTCAACAAGCAAACCCAAGTTAGAATGATTCACGCAGACTGCTCTAAAGATATTTAATGAAGAGCCTAATACTTATGGTTTCATAAAATTGCAGTTAGTGATACAAACTGGCTGATTTAAATATGGGTAGACGCTTTTTAACCAACTTCAACTTAGCAGTAGTAGATCTTTTTGAGAAGGAGCTCGTCCGGGGAAGTACTACCACCATAGTTATTTCTGCCACAAAGCAGCGTTGCTGTGTTCCCGTTTGAAGGGTACTTGTGCTGGTGTAATTACATGCACACGAGACATTTCAACTCTGTCTCTGGGATGGCAACGCATTTGTAAGGCTTTTGGTATTGCAAATGTCTATAAGCAGCAGTAACATCAGGTGGACCGTTAGCTTGTTTGCCATTCAATGATATAAAAACAAAAACATAAAATTCATTTAACGATGAACTAAGATTATTAATGGAAGCTGAAATTACTTTATTAATATGTATTTTAGTCTGATTGCTTATGTATATACATAACTTCATCGACAACAAAACCAGTTTGCCGGTGGATCACACAGAATTTAATAACAAAATCATAATTATTAATTTTATTCATTTCGCAAAGTATTTGGGTCATATTAAATTATTATTCAAATTCATTATTCAAGTTTTTAGTCACCCACACGCTATGATAATGTTAATGAGGCATTGTGTGCACTCTGTGTTACTTTGTTCTGATTATTATTGTGACCAATAGTCTCTTCATTATTATCTACCTTCATTACTTGTGGTTTTCAGTCTATTTCTGTTTTATGACTTGCTTTGCTTTGAGATAAATTAGTCATTGTGTGTCTCTCTCAATCGTTTTTAGTTGTTGTGATACATATTAAATAAATAAAATAAAATAAATATCTTGGGACAACTCACACACGGCTATCTGATCCCAAGCTAAGCAGAGCTTGTGTTATGGTAACCAGACAACTGATATACATACTTATATAATTTATAATTACATACATATTATAGATAAATCACACCCTGACACAGAACAAACAATCATGCTCACCACACAAAGTTTGTCCTGGGTGGGAATCGAACCCACGACCTCCGGCTTAGCAGTCAGGGCCACTAACCACTAGACCAACAGGCCCGTCATATATAGATATTACTATCATGCCTGTTTTCCCCGACGGGTTAGGCAGAGGTGTACCAATGTACACCTACAGTTCGCCGGCATCTTTCGGTCTTATGTAATAGGGGAAGAGCATAACTGAAGAATTTGCTTTTGAGAATTTTCTGTTATGATACTTTGTATATTTGCATCGATCTCCAATCCCCAAGCGTAGTGATCAATTCTCGTGCCTACTCTGTATGAGAGAAGGCTTTTGCCTTTGTGTTCTAGTGGGACTATAATAGGCTAGTACTATTATTATTATTTACGAGTACTAAGCAATTTACTACGCCCGTGGGCAGTCCCTTCCTGGTTCAAATCCCACGTTGTCAAACGCTGTCGTGTGTTAAGAATATTAATGGATCTATGGATGATTCATTTAGTCAACATTATAGTCATAGTATGACTTGTGGCGCTTATTGTATTAATTGTAGCTGTCTTATTATGGGTACGATATTAATAATATTTTTTATTATTACCCTCGCTGTTGCCAACGACTTTGTTCGCGTACAAGTTTTGATATCCCGTTAAACTTGTACGGTCAATTCTGACTGCACTTTTGGACTGTTTTTAATTTAAGTATTTATTTTAATTTGAGATAGGTAAGCTCTTGACTCTAGTCTAGGTCTACTGCCCTGTTAGGCTATTGGTCCTGCACTGTTACGCTATAGGCCTTGGCTGCGAATCAGAGGTTAAGCAAAAAGTGTTATTGGGTTTTCTGCGGAATTCTCAGAAGCAGCTCGGACTTAGGATTTGTGCCAGCTTAATGGCAATAGGCTCGCCCCCCATTTACATGGGACCTAAAACATACGGCGGATTGTGAGTGTACATTGGTACACCTCTGCCCAACCCTTCAAGGAATACAAACGTGATGGTATATAATATCTAGTATAGGTCAGAGGTGATAGAGACAAAGTCGACGATGGAGTGGATTTACCACTTAGTGTTCTGACCCAAAGGGTGTCAGTGTCAACAGGACCCTATTACTAAGGTTCCGCTGTCTGTCCGTCTGACTGACCCGTTTTAGAGTTACGAGGCACAGACAGACACACTCAAAACACGTCAAACTTATAACTCCCCACTTTTTAAGTCGGGGGTTCAAAACGGGTTCTATTACAGTAAGTTTATGTAAATAAAATAAACCATTGTTTTGTAACAGAGGTTCTAAATATAATTGTTCTATTTTCAAAGCTACAGTTCGATAATTATCACTCATAACACGTATAAGTAATTAATATTTATACGACTTTTCCTTATTAGGGCAAACAGCGATTTAAATTATTTCTATTATTATTTGTGTGACCGCTTGGGATCACGTATGCAAAATGGCTTATACTCATGATTATCAGTTAGAAAGGCATTTTATAACTAAGTATCAAGAAAATACTGCCCCGTTGGTCTCGTGGTCGCAAGTGCGACTGCTGTGCAAGGGGTCCCGGGTTCGATTCCCAGGTCGAGCAAAAAGAGTTATTGGTTTTTTCTATGAAATTCTTAGTAGCTGCTCGGAGTTTGGATTTGTGCCCGGTTAATGGCAATAGGCTCGCCCCCTATTACATGGGACCTAAAATATACCGGCGAACTGTGGGTGTACAACATTGGTACACCTCTGCCTAACCCTTCGGGGAATACAGGCGTGATGGTTTTTTTTTTAATAATTTATCAAACACCCTATATTTCTAAACGCACATGAGAGCACCTTGTACACTTTGAGATAATCGCTTATGGCGAAATTACCAAATTTGGAAATCTAGGGGGTAGACCCGTGTGTGACGTCCTTTGGCTAATATGATGATAATGATGATGATGAATTAACTACTATATTTTTGTGTGTTATTTTTTTGTCAAGATGTATATTATGTGGTATTGCTACATATAAATTGCTGGTATATTTGAACGAGCATAACACAAACAAATAAACAATAAAATATCAATCATCCTGTTTTTCTAAACGCACGTGGGCGCACCTCGTATACTCATAGATAATCCCCACTTATCTTAATTGTATAAATGAATCGTCCAATTGGTAATTATGAAGATTAGTCGTAGCTCGATACACTAATTGACCTTTCAGTTTATGAATGGGAGTGACTTTATTAACTGGGATTGTTCGTCTGACTCATAAGATAGTGGGGGCTTAGGAATTAGGGCCCTCGGTTTCTATATACCAACGAGACGTTAGTAGTATTGTTGCTAGGTTATTGTTAGGAATGGTTTTTTTCTTTTCTAGAAACTGATCGGCGGTTTAAATTATTTATTTATTTCTCAAAAAGAACAAACATACTCCACTTGAGTGTGAGAAATTTAAATAAAATAAAACATAATAATACTTTTAATTTACAAAGTTATTTTTTACTGGTCATTTTTCGTGTTCTGTTGTTGGTTAAAGTTAGAAGTTAAAATTGTAGTTTCCTTTTTTAAGCACTTGGCGAAATATATGTATAAGTACATTGGTGTATTTTTCACATTTGTTTAATGCCTTTATAAAAGCGTGATGTTTATTTGTTTTTTAAAGTCGTGATTACGTAGTAATAATTATTTTGTGTTTTATGTATTTATATTTTTCAATTTTCTATCGATGCGCTACGAAGAAGATGAATATGGCACGAAATATCATAACAGACAAAGGACCCCAGAGGGTCAGCACGAGTGTAAGTACTGTTGTAAAGTATTCGATTCAAGTCGATTTCGAAATGGAAATACCACTGCATATACAATTCCATATATTTTTATCAATAATGAAATTGTGCCATGGATATGCGTTGAAATAAAACCTTCAAGCCCAGCCTTCATATTATATAAAAAAAACTTATAGTTCCAATTTCAAAATCTATCGAATTTACGTTTCGTTTATTCCGCCCGCTTGTGCTAGGCCCTCAGTTCCGTCATTTTATTTACTTAGAAATAAACACGGCAATGCTAATATGATTCATGGTTCACATATGGTCTTCACTACCACATACGGTTATATAAGTAAGGTAATTTGCAATTCAGCGACAAATACCGGCTCTAACCGGTGTTCAAGTTTTCGGAACCGGATTTATCCAGTTCAGGTATTTTTGTTGTTACAGAATATTTTTGGAAACGCTGTATTTGGTAACTTTGTAATCCCAATTTGGTATTCCTTAGGTTGTATACCGGTATTTCAGAGACTTAAAGCTCAAAATGATTTCCAAAATTTTGATATTTAAAATTGTAATGCATGTGGGTTTGATTCCGATGAAGTACCAATGTGACTTTTTCAATCAATTAATATGCACTTTCTAAGTTTATCTTGGACATCACTGACAGCGGTGAAGGAAAACATCGTGTGGAAACGTGAACATTATGCCTGTATTCCCAGAAGGGTTAGGCACAGGTGTACTAAAGTACACCCACAGTTCGCCAATAACCGGGCACAAATCCTAACTCCGAGCTGCAACTGAGAATTTGATAAAAAAACCCAATAACACTTTTGCTCAACCTGGGAACCTAGCCCAACACCTATAGCGTACACGCGCGCTCAGTACCGGTTAACGAGGCAGAACCAAAATCACGTTCTAGAAAAAACGCAACAGGATGTCCACATAATCAATTCCGTAGTTAGTTCTGCAGCACTGTGCGCATTATCCGTGATGATGTGTGCACTGGAGCGCGATTCCTTGAAGACCGCGAAGGTCGGTGTTGGGTGACAGCTGCGTCACTGTGTAGTACGTATATGAGTGTGTTATGACTTGTGTTGTTTGAATTTGATTCTTAATGGTAAAAAATTAGGGCTCAGAATAATTTGATAGGAGATGATATTGGTGGGTTCGGAGGCTCTAGATATTTCCTATGATGCAGGGTTCATTGGTATTGTAAATAAGGAGGTTCTCCCAATCGAATTTAGGACATGGTACTTTAATGGAAATTGCCCCGTTGGTCTCGTGGTTGCAAGTGCGACTGCTGTGCAAGGGGTCCCGGGTTCGATTCCCAGGTCGAGCAAAAAGTGTTATTGGGTTTTTCTATGAAATTCTCAGTAGCAGCTCGGAGTTTGGATTTGTGCTCGGTAATAAATAAATAAATAAATATCTTGGGACAACTCACACACGGCTATCTGATCCCAAGCTAAGCAGAGCTTGTGTTATGGTAACCAGACAACTGATATACATACTTATATAATTTATAAATACATACATATTATAGATAAATCACACCCAGACACAGAACAAACAATCATGCTCATCACACAAAGTTTGTCCTGGGTGGGAATCGAACCCACGACCTCCGGCTTAGCAGTCAGGGTCGCTAACCACTAGACCAACAGGCCCGTCAATGTAATGGCAATAGGCTCGCCCCCTATTACATGGGACCTAAATATACCGGCGAACTGTGGGTGTACATTGGTACACCTCTGCCTAACCCTTCGGGGAATACAGGCTTGATGGTATATATGAATCAATGCTTAGGAGACACTGCAACTCCTGAAAACCAGAATCAACAGTGGTGACCACTGAAGAAGGGGAAAGGCTATATGCGTACGATATTATTATTCTGCACAATTATATGTATAGTCCGATGCGCAATTTTCCGACACGACCGCGGTGAGGTAAGACGTATAACAATTGACTTTACGTGTTTCCATGGTGCTTCTATCTTTCACATGCGGCCCGGGTATAACACCATCAAATTCCAAACTCCAGGCCTCTACTAAGCCTCCTTCTGCGAAGCTGTAATGCTGGAGAAGGAGGCGGCGGGACGGGAGAGGGAAAGGAGAGTCCCCCGTCCCAGCGGCCGCCGCGGTAGACGCTCCGGGCGTCGGGAGCCAAGAGACGACTCCCGGCCACCGTAGACGCGGGTCTGTGGATGGTGAGCGATGGGTAGCTCACCGTCCGTACGTTCACTAAATAACGACAGACCGTGTCGACGGCGCGTTCGTGTTCCACGCGCGCCTCAAAGAGATGTCAGCGGATGGGGCCACTGAGGGCCGATGCCTGCCGGGGCTGCGGGTTGTTCGAAAGAGATACCGCGCCCCCGGAACGCAAAGGGCACATGAAGGAACATAGACGGGTTTTAGTCAGTAAAAGTCTGACACTCCTTCCCGCCCCGCCCAGGGCGGGGGAAGTTATTTGATGATTTCCCGTCTTTAAAAAAAAAAAAGGCCTCTACTAAGACATGCCTAATGAATATTCTTATACGATCTGGATATCAAACCCAGGATTCGTTTATCTGTCACTCTGGTGACTGCTTAACATATGACGTATGACGTCCTCGTTATACAATTTATGTTATTCAATTTTCGAGAACAATCGGCAGATTAAATATTTCATGAATATTACATTATGGTTTTTCGTTTTGTTAATATAACATTACCAGAGGTATTGCGTTAGCTTCGCTTTACTGCTTTGATTCAGTGTGAATTTCACACGGTACGAATTCTACTGACCTTCGCGAAGCCGTTGCTAGGCAACACTTGTATTCTTTAGTTAGTCTGGACGTTCTAAGTTTTTAATTGTGATCATAATGCTGGCCGAAAATAAATTTCATTCAAACACTCAGAGAGATTCCAAAAGAATAAAAATTTAAAAAATAGAATAGAACATTTTATTTTTTTTGTTTGCCCCACATTACAGTTTAAAGTTAAAGAAGACTGGTTTTTAAACCAGGTTTTATTTTTAAATCTGTGAATGGTGGATAGTCTTTCTTTTTGAACTCCTGTGAAATGGAATAATAGAAAAGACAGTCTAGAACTGTTTCAATCACTCGAGTCATCTGGTACTGCAATTACAGTACATATTCCGTTATTAACACAAAAGGATGTTACTGCCCACCCCTCTAACATAATAAGCACTATAGTATCCTCCACTAGAACACTGATAATTAAGATAATCTCAGGAAATCTTCAACCAGTTCGTTTGTATATCCAAGAACACATTTTAAAATGAAAACACTTAGAAAAGGTGTCTGCCCACGAGACGGATTTTCTATGTACGGTTGTCGTTAAATCCGGTCATCAGTTTTGTATGGGAGAGAACGCGATGTGTCTGAATACACAAAGCCTGTCATTATAGAAGGCAGGCTATGAGAAGTTTGTTGCTAATTAGGCCAAAATTAGTTCGTTGAAAACCGTCCGTAGTTAGTTAGCTACCGTAGGTACCGCGTAAGCTTGGCTGATATTCATTTTTTAAATATTACTAAATGGCAAACAAGCCTTTGGCTCACCCATTGGTCACCGGTGCCTACAGACATCTGCAATACCAGAGGCCTTGCAAACGCATTGCCATCCCAGAGCCGAAGTTGAAATGTCTCATGTGCCTGTAATTACACTGGAAACCATACCCTTCAATCCGGAACACATTAACGCTGTTTTGCGGCAGAAATAGGTATGGAGGTAGTACTTTCCCGGATGAGCTCCTTCAAAAACAGCTCTACTACTACTACTACTACGACTTTCATCTGCAGCCATGGAGATACACGCGCCCGGGTAAACCGTCTCGTCAGAAAGGGGCCTTATAGATATTTTTAGCTTTCAGCACTTATGATGTAACCAGCAATTTCTGTCATACGTCGTATTACCGTGACAGTAATTGTAAGTTGCCCAACTTGTAGTAATCATAACGTTACATAATCGCGAATTGCGCAATTATCATCCAACCGGTTGTTGGTTGTTGTTGATGAATGGACTGGAGTTAGTCATGGGAATTGTTGTTCTAGTTCTGTGAGAGCTGCTTGTTGGAGAACACTTGTAATCAGGTTTTTGTGTTTTCAAGGTTTATAAAAATATGGGATGTAATTAAGACACATTGCATAGCGGTTAACAAAGTCAAAGCCACAGCATTCATTTCAATTAGACCATTTAAAGTCAGCTCTGAATTGTCAAGAAGTTAGACAGAAAGTTGCAGCTAGTTAGCAACGCATACTGCTCATGAACTAAGCAACAATTAGTTAAAATAATTACAGGGAAATTACTTTTGTTTTTGGTGTGAAAATTCGCTGTTAACGATAGTATGCAATGTAACGTATGCTAACCATGGGTCTGCCCCCACGACCGATAATCGGGCCGATTTTTTACAGATTTCTTCGCCGGGGGAAGAAACGAGTGTGGGCAGACGCTAAGAGTGCATCCAATAATACAGGAGTGATGTAGGTATTTTAAGTTTCGTTTTTAACTTGTTTTCATAAAAAGTTAACCTTTAATATCTCCGTAACTAGAGGATTCCCAGATATGATCCGGAACACATAAATGATCACAATAATAGGAATAATATGCAACTAGCATCTTTGTTCAACAACAACAATAATATGTAACATCTCATTATATTACCTACATTCTATGCAAGTCAAATTTTCTATTTTATCTTATTTTAAAGCCAAACCTAGTAAACGATTAATTAATTAGAACTTTAAAAGAAAAAACATATGAAGAATTAAAAAACTAGAAGGTTGGTCCTATTAGAGCATTTTTAAGCTAATTAAAATAAGGCTTGCTTGTGAAGTGGATCCCTCTGGCTCGGAGCCAAGTCAACGGTAAAAGTCGAGTGGACAATCGGAACGGATCTAATGGCGGAATGTAAACGAATCTCAATGGACAGATTAGAAGTAGATCTACTAATTTATCGTTGCATCAGACTATCAAATGCTGGGAAATGTAATGCTGGAGTTGTGTTTAGACTTTAGTGTATCAGTTGCTTGGTGTTGTGTCTAGTGTTGTGAGGTTTTGGGGAATTATATGAGCTGTGACTTTGAATGAACAATTAAAGGCACATTGGTTTTATTTTCAGGATGGGGGGGGGGGGGGTCGTGGTTATTGGGTTTTATAGGTTCTACCATGGGGTGGAAATATGTATATGAAGATCGCAGAAGGCGCGTACCAGCACGATTGCTTTAATTCATTTACATTTTTGACATTGATTGTCTCTGAGATGATACTGCGACTAGACGTTGAATGTTTTCAATTAGCAGAATTGGTGGTTATAGAAGAAGCCCTTCTGGTATTAAACAATTGGCTTGTTATACGAGATGCGAAGAATGAATGATGAATCTTCTTTCCTAGAGAATAAAGGCCATTCTTACCTCATTTGGAACCTAGTTATTAGATTACGCATTCGCATATTGCGTTTAGGTGACCAAGAAAGAACACCTGTTTGAGGATTTATGTCAGTTGGTAATCCGATCCATTTCTCCATTATCAGTCGTAAGTCTAGACTTAAGATAACAGTTGTCATAAGGATTACCTCCGACCTTGACCAACAGATTTAAGATAAAGTCAGTGATATCAAAAATGAAGAATTTATTGTCACGTGACATGTGACGCATTTATGACCAGATGAGTTCTATTAAAGACTATTCCATCACGCCTGTATTCCTCGAAGGGTTAGGCACAGGTGTACCAATGTACATCCACAGTTCACCGGTATATTTAGGTCCCATGTAATAGGGGGCGAGCCTATTGCCATTAACCGGGCACAATTCCAAACTCCGAGCTGCTACTGAGAATTTCATAGAAAAACCCAATAACACCTTTTGCTCGACCTGGGAATCGAACCCAGGACCTCTAGCGTAGCAGTCGCGCTTAGCACCACTCGGCCACCGAGGCAGTTACACAAAGACTATTAGATTATTATACTATTCTATTATAGACTACTAAGCTGAAATAAAGCCAGTTAATGGCGCGGTTCATGCGCCGAGTGTATACCGGGTTCCCAACACGTTGTGGTAGAAGGAATCGTCGGGTTTTTAGTAGCTAAAAGTCCGGAAGGAGCTCCTCTGGGGAGTACTACTACCATACTTATTTCTGCCGCAAAGCAGTTGCTGAATTCCGGTTTGAAGAGTATGAATGCCGGTGTAATTACAGGCACATGAGATAACAACATTGTCTTTGAGATGGCAACGCATTTGCAAGGCAGATGTCTATAGGCAGCGGTTACCACTTAACATCAGGTGGCCCGTCGTCGGCTTGTGTGCCATACAATGATATTAAAAAAATCTCCTTAGCGTTACTTTATTCGATACATAACTCCAATTTCAAGAACAAAAATCAACGCAAAATGAATGTGACAAATTGACAAGAGTTCGTAAGCTGCTGTTATTGGCTGGTGATAATTCAGTCAACCAATCATATCAGCTTACGCGTGCTTGACAAATTGTTACAATAATTTATCGTTCGAGAAACAGGGACTATTTTATAATCGAAGATTTTATTGGTTATTTAGCTCACTTTGTCCGCGTCAAAGTTGATGTATTATCTCATTGGAACCGTACATTTTCCTGGGATAAAAAGTAGCCTATGTGCAGACTATAATCTACCTTTGTACTGAATTTCATAAAAATCCCTTCAGCCGTTCAGGCGTGATTAAGTAACAATCTTACAAACTTTCGCATTTACGATTTTTTTTTTAATTTTGTTGGTTAAAATTTATTAATTTATACGAGTCCTTAATTATTTTTCTACAAAAAAATAGCCTTAGCCTGAACCTAATGTTTATGATATCAGCTACCTGCCTGTGAGAATCCTGTCAAAATCGGTACAGCCATTTCAGAGATTAGCTGGAACAAACAGACACACAAAGATAGAAAAAAAACCATATTCATTTGTAAAAAGCTAAAATTTTGACATTTCGAACATACGTTTCAATTTTATTTATTTGTATGCATAATAGAATGTCATTTAGTTCCTATGTGTCATCTTATTTGGGCCAGTAGTTTAATTAGTTATATACTTAAGCTAATTAAGTTGACACAGTTTCGTATCAAAAATTCTTGTAAATGCAAAGTATTAAGCGGTTGTCACTTCAACCTTGGCCTGTAAAACTGTCACACTCGATTGAATCGTGATCAATTGATTTGAGACGTTTATCAAAAGCATATGCTTTTGTTTCATTAAAATGTCACGTTTTTTATCCGAAAGATGGGAATTTTATACCTTTTTAGAATAAAATGCATATTACTAAAGCAAATATAAATGTGGATGGATGGTGAGGCAGAGGAAGGCCAAAGAAAATTGTCTGAAAGACTGTGTGAAGAATGATTGATAACACCATCACGCCTGTATTCGCCTGCATTTTTAGGCAGAGGTGTACTCTGAGCTGCTACTGAGAGTTTCATGGGAAAACCCAACCCAACCCGTTTTAATGGCGTTACAGTAGCTGTTTTTACGAAAGGAAACCGGTGGGAATTGAGTTGCATGGAGACCTCCACACAGTAAATACCTATTGAACTATCTGTTCTCAAAATGTCTACGTTTGTTGGCTCTGGGATTTTGAACCTTGCGGACAATATTCTAGAAGTTTTCAGAATCCGATTTCACGCACATATGACAACAGAATGTATAAGCACACAGTTGAATAGGTACACTGTTCTTTGAATAATGCAACATGGCCTCCAAGATATTTATGTTATTTAAAAATAGACCTACTTTATTCTATTGAACAAATAAGGGACTATATTGTTACTTTTAAAATGCTCCTATATAGAACTAACTTTTGTTTGCGAGTTCGTCTGCATGAACGACGAGTATATCATAAAATATATTCTATGACACTTAGTAGTTTTGTAGCTTACTATCAGTGAACTGCCCCGTTGGTCTCGTGGTCGCAAGTGCGGCTGCTGTGCAAGGGGTCCCGGGTTCGATTGCCAGGTCGAGCAAAAAGTGTTATTGGGTTTTTCTATGAAATTCTCAGTAGCAGCTCGGAGTTTGGATTTGTGCCCGGTTAATGGCAATAGGCTCGCCCCCTTGAACATGGGACCTAAATATACCGGCGAACTGTGAGTATACATTGGCACATCTCTGCTTAACCCTTCGGGGAATACAGGCGTGATGGTATATTATATTATATTATTATTATCAGTGAAAGAATTTTTGTAATCAGACCAATACTTCCAAAGATTACCTTTTACAATAATAATAAAAACAAAAAAAACGTAGCAAATGGAAGCGATTTTGTTTTATACTATGTAGAGTAGAGATTATAAGTATAAATAGAAGATTTAAAAAAAACTTACTTAGCTTTCATAGTCCGTTTTCCACCAACTTTGGTTCAGTACTTCTATCCATAATGAACTATACCGGTAAACTGTACTAAAAGTACCTAATTTAGCCAATATTATACTTTCTATAGAGGACATAAAAGACATTATTGAGCTAACAAAACAATTGATAAAACAAAATCCCTACGCAGTTTATATTTGATTTTTAACTTTGTCAGGGAGATAAGATAAAACTGACACTAGTTTAACAAATATTGTCGTAAATATTTACTCCGTTTTTATGGCTTTGTTACATTAACGTTACACTATTATTATAGTCCAAGATCCTGGAGACGCTACACTTACTTCATTTCTGAGCTCAAATGAAAAAATGAAAAAAGGTTAGACAGGCGCTTCAAAGTTTAAATCTTTAAGGCCAGACGCTGCCAGACGTAGCCAGACGCTGAAGTTCTGAGTTCCGCAGTGACTGGCGATGGTTTATTGGTAGCACACGTAATGGAGTGATGACGTACTTTGAAAGCAATTTGAAAGAGATGTCACACATAAAAAACATTAAAAAAAAAACAACTTAAATATAATATAAGAATACGAAAAAAAAAAATTGTTTCCATTAACTTAACAAAATATATGGATCAACAGATTAATATTTCGTGATTACTGATTCGGTCAAAAAATAATAAAGTTGTAATAATGACGCCGACGTCTCACTAAGAATAAGATTTTAAACCCGTTCAAACCTAATTCCTGAAAATGGGTCCAACATTGATACTTGCTTTACTAAAGGTTCAAAATGGTATACTCCCTGATACCTTTTTGAACCTCATATTCAATCTATACTCAAAATATCAGTCATGCTAAAATGACGTAGGTGTAACAACCTTGAGATCTTGGACTACCACTGCTTTTTATCGCTTCAAAACAACGACCAATTATGTTTTTAATCGATTCTGTTTAATCGATAATATTGACCGCTGTGGCGCCAATCAGAACGGATGCTCAAAGACATGTTATTGTATCGAAGTAGTACATTTAAGTATGTATGTCTCTTTGTAAGTATGTATGTCCATTAATAAGTTGATTTTACATACATGCATACCATTACGCCTGTATTCCCCGAAGGGTTAGCAGGGGTGTACCAATGTACACCCACAGTTTGACATGGTAAGGTCCCATGTAATAGGGAGCGAGCCAATTGGCAGTAACCGGGCACAAATCCTTACTCCGAGTTGCTACTTAGAACGTCATAGAAAACCCCAATAACACTTTGCTCGACCTGAGAATCTAACTCAAGACCTCTAGCGTAGCAGACGCGTTTATTACAACTAGGCTAACGAGACAGTTATTAAGTTGATTTTATAGCATTGTATACAAGTTCAATAACTTGAATAGAGATAAACGAAGATAAAAATAGGTTTATCGATATCAGTAAATGAAGATAGAAATTGCTCGATAGTGTGGATGATAACAAAGTTTACGTTGAAGCACGGAATCGCTGACAAGACAGGTTTGATTTTGTTGAACGGTCAGATTTATTTACAGAAGAAATGCGTTGATTACAAATTGTAGATACGATAATGTTTATAGTGTAAAACTATTACGTTTAGAAAACCTTATCTAAGTAATTCGATAATAAACATTATAAAAAGTCTTTAGTGCTGCTGTCTATAATGTTTATATTTTATGCATATTTTGATATTATAAATGCGAAAGTTTGTTTGTCTGTCTGTTACGCTTTCACGACCAAACCATTGAACAGATTTTGATAAAATTTGGAACAAGGTAAGTTTGAACCTCAAGAAAGGATGTACGGCACTTTTAATTCTGTGACATCGTCTTTTTTGTTGATTGAAATTCATCAAATGTCTTCTTTTGCTCTGGGTGTCAGAGTCAGTGTCAGACTCTTACTGACTAAAACAATCCGTGTTCCTCTTAATGCCGTGTGCGTTCCAGAGCCGCGGTTCCTCTGTCGCACGAATACCGCAACCTGCGACTTTGTCTGCGTTCGCGATAACCGACTGAGGACATTACGCGGACGAAGTCGCGTGCAAAAGCTAGTCGTTTCTATTTTTGTAGCTTGGGTTAAACAGGACATTCATATTTGGGTATACGTAATACATGTGTTTTTCTATTGTGTATCCTGTGCAATTACTTGGATGATAATTATGTCTGTTATATTGTACTTGGTATTAATTTATAAATCTAGGTTTTTCCATTTCCGATGTCATTGATGTCCAAAAGTTACATTAGTACTTGCCCATACTCGGTTGCTAACCCACAGCCTCACGCATGAGAGGCAAGCACCTTATGCATGCAGGCCATTATATACTTCTATAAGGATAAACGTTAGCATTACAATGTAACGCAACATAGAAAACAAGAAACCTCATGTAGATAATGTAGGTACAATAAAATGTCGTAAACTGGTATCAAAACAATAAATGAGTAAAACATCAAATTGTCGCAACATAATATTCGAACAATGAAGATACACTAAAGTTCATGTAGTACAATGCTGTGACGTTGTAGTACGAGTACCTATGTGGTAATGTAGGAAGTATCAAATAGTGGTCACGTGTTTTATGATGAGAGGGTGTTGGAGGGAACGACTGTGAAGGAGGAATAGGTTGTGAAGGAGGAAATTACTATGTGGGAGGAAATGACTACGTGAGAGGAAACGACTATATTGGATGAAACGACTATGTTGGAGGAAACGGCTGTGTTGGAGGAATCAGCTGTGTTGTAGGATATGATAATGTGGGAGGAAACGACTATTTGGGAGGAAATGCCTGTGTTAGGGTAAATGACTATGTTGAGGAAACGATTGTGTTGGAGAAAACGGGTACGTTGGGGGAAGTGACTGTGTTGTAGGGAACGGCTGTGTTGGAGGAAATAGTTGTATAAGAAAACGCAACGCGGCTGTGAAGGAGGAAACAGCTGTTGTAGGAAGCGACTACGTTAGAAATGTCTATGTAGGACGAAACGGCTGTGTTTGAGGAAGACTCCTATGTAGCGGCAAAGAATTATGTTGAGGGGAACGAATGTATTGGAGGAAACAACTGCCTTCAAGGAAGAGGAAGGAAGAAGGCTTATTTATCCTTCATTACTCCAACTTATTTTGCAAAAGACTGCACAGATGATTAGACAACAAAATTAAGAAAATAATTATTAAAGTACCTAATAGGATCTGATGATATCATGAGTTTACTGCAGTATACAACATGCATGACTGCTAATGGACAATTAGAGGTAATATTACCTATAATCCTCTTATCAGCACTTTATTGGATGGATAGGTAGAGATAACAGAGTGGGATGCATCACAAGAGCCACCATAAATGACGCAATAAATATCCACATGTAAATAAAGTTTGCCACGTGTCATATATGACTTAAGGTGTTGTTACACCGGCGAGGCAAAAAAAGGATTGGATGGGCGAGAATTAAATTTTGCACACATACATACATAAATACCATTACGCCTGTATAACCCGAAGGGCTAGACAGAGGTGTACCAATGTATACCTACAATTCGCTGGTATGTTTAGGTCCCATGTAATAAGGGGCGGGGTTATTGCCATTACCCGGGCGCAAATCCTAACTCCGAGCTGCTACTGAAGATTTCATAGAAAAACCCAATAACACTTTTTGCTCCACCTGAGAAACGAACCCAATACCTCTAGCGTAGCAGTCGCGCTTAGGACCGTTAGGCTAACGAGGCAGTTATTAATTATATTGTGTCAGTTAGATATTTAACGCCGGCTGATTTTAAATCTATTCGAAGCAAACGTTTTGAAAGAGATTGAACTATAAATTACTATATCTGGCATTTTAAATTAGTTTGATGTATTTAATTTAATTATTAAGAAATTTTAGGTTTGCCTATTTTGGCAGACCTAAGCTCAATTATGAATAACGTAGATAATTAGCGTACAGATTAAAGTATACTGGTTAACCTCACCATAAAATGAAACTTAATTACCTATGTATTAAGGTATATGTTTACATACATAAATTATATCTGGATAGGGTAATAAATTAAGCTTTATCTTATTAATTACCATTAATTACCGACACAAGCTCGAGATTATCGTTTCAATGAACAAGCGGTTTGTTTGGTTGAAACTTGAGATTTGAATGAGGTTACTATGTTTGAAGTACTTACTAAGTTAAGAAAAACATCAGTAATGATTGTTGACCTTTGGTCAGAGTATAATCAGAATAGTCTTGCTACTAACTTTTAGGACCGATCGGCAATTTAATCTTATTGTTGATCTGTCATATATGCCGCTAATTTTATGCACAATTTTTTTGACGTTTTGTCTCTATTATATTCATTTTTAATTAGAAAAAGAGAAGGATGGAAGAAGTTGACGGAGGCCTTTGCCCAGGAGTGGACAGTACAGGCTAACAAAAAAAGAAATTGACCTTCTTATTTGAAAGAAGAATATAAGCTCCCGTTAATAAAAATTCTCTTGATTTCTTTAAATTCTTTGAGATGATTTTTTGAAGAACTTACTCTGTTTCTTGTCATTTTTTTGTGTTGGCTATTGCCGTGGCTTCGTCTGCGTTAATGTCTTTTATCGCGGATACAGACAAAGTCATGGGTTAAAAAGTAGCCTATGTCCTTTCCTTTTTGCCTGTTCCTTTTGGGATTTAAACTTGATTTATACCAAATTTCATCAAAATCGGTTCAGTAGTTTAGCCGTGAAGCGTAAAAAAACGAACAAATAAACATTTACAATTATACTAAGTATCAGTTAATTGCTTTCCATCCACGATATTCACAAGTAGGTTTAATTGCACATAGTAGCAGGCACAGAACATGCGTCAAGTGAATACCGGACTCCTGACTCATCATGGTAAAATGTAGAACCGTTGGGTATTAGTCGGTAGGAATCCGACATAACGGAAAGAATCCATGAGGAGAAGAATCCTCACGGAAAAAATGGTTTAATTGGGTATGTAGAATTTTTTAAACTTAGCTAATTAAAATAGATTACATAACTTAAAATAATACCAGCCTATAATTGTCCCACTGCAGGAAAAAGGTCTTTTCTTATACAGAGAAGGCACGAGCATTGATCACCACGCTTGCTCAAGGCGATTTGACGATTTTATTTATTTATTATTTATTTAAACTTTATGCACAAAAAAAGTACAAAGGCGGACTTAATGCCTTAGGCATTCTCTACCAGTCAACCAAAGGTGGTGAAGAGATAACATGGCAGGTGCAAATTATTGTTCGAAGTAAAAAGAAATGGAATGTACACAAGTACAAACCAATTGAAATACTAAGACTACTACAATTACTACTAGACTTATGTTAACAGGTACCTAGGTATTCTTGGGATGTTTTTATTCACCAATGTAAGTGATGTCCAAGATAAACTTAGAAAATGATACATGGGTAGGTAGGTACTTGCCTAATTGAACCCTCATTTTAATAGGTCAGGTTCTTCCTTCTTAATTTTTATTTAAAGACTATGAATAATTTCAAATACACCGCAAATATTCGAGGTTTCCGGCTACTGGGACCGCAATTAACTGGGACCGCGGTCCCAGTCACCGGATCCGTAAAAAATAAATATTTTTCTTCCAGCGACTGGGACCACTCATAGATAACTTAAAAAAATCTATTATTCAAGCCAAAATTAGTACAGTCAAACGAAAAAAATGACTTACTGGTGTATGATTACTGTTTGATTGTATTGGAATATCATTGACTCGTTCTAGACATGATTTTATCTTATGCGCTTAGTAATAGATTAAGCTAGCCCGTTTTGACATAATTTACACATGCAGGTAAATACACACAAAGGGAATAGCATTGTATAATACTATCCCTCCCTAACTCGAGTCCGTTTTGCCTGTTGATTTCAAGGTCTAAGGGTAAGCCCTTTTGTTATAAACGGGAAATTTTGCATCGCCCGATGACTGGCTCGGCCAATCACTGACAAGAAGCTTATCAGTTTAAGAAAGTCAAGTTTTGCATCAGACAGTGTCATATCAGATCATTGTAAGATACTGCGCTTAATGTTTGTTGCAAATTGTGTGATGTGAGTGGTGGTGTAGTGACTTTATTTAATAGTCTTCAGGTATGTAAAACAATTTTTTATTAACTTATTTATAAACAAAACAAGCTAATAACGGGGTTAAACGACGTGGTTACAAATATTTTTACTTTAGAGCGCTTCTCATTTTTGATGAGACTTTTTAATATCACAAAAAAAATTGTCATCTGGATTATCTGATAGTTAATAAATTTTTTTTCGATTTTACAATTACCATAATGGATGAAAATAGCCCTTCAACTTCACATGGTGAACAGTCGTTTTATATTGATGTCACACAAAGAAGACGTGAACTTTTGCGAAGAGCTGGCTATGAATATATTCTTAAAAGAATAAACAAAGATGGCTCAAAACTCTGGCGATGTACAAGAAAAAGAGTTTGCAATGCGACAATAAAAATCAGAGTCGATGCGCTGACTATTTTAAACGAAAACGTGATTTATGTTTTTTTTATTATATTTACGGTACCAGTTAAAGACTGATTTTGTAATAAACAATTACTTTCTGTTGTTAATTTTTTTAAAATTGTTGATTGTTATGCACGATTTATGTGTTTTTTTTTGTTGATTGTTGTTAACACGATCTAAGTGTATGTTTTAATTACGAAAGTTTTAAATAACAGAACTGTAGTCAGTGGTTGTTTTTCTTATATCAATAAATGATGTTTTTAAATCAAAAAGGATTTTTATTCAATTATTACATCTAAAATTTTTTGTTTGACTGTACATTTTTTTTTTTTCAGTAATCATATAAGTGGTCCCAGTCGCCGGAAGAAAATTATTTATTTTATACAGATCCGGCGATTGGGACCGCGGTCCTAGTTAATTGCGGTCCCAGTCGCCGGAAACCTCAAATATTCAAGGTTAATTTTTCGACTATAGATATAGGTAATAATAATACGGTGTTTTTTTTCCACTTAACTTTAAAAGTTAAAATGGATCAAAGTTACCAGTTTTTTTGTCCTCAAACTGTAATTTTAAAACTTATAAAACTTTCGTCATTCGTAGTACAGATATTGTCATTGTTTACCTACTTTTAATTACTCAATAATCTTATTGATATAACCTCTCACGACTTTTGAAGTCTTATTTATAACGATTTTATTAATAACTTATTAGTAATTCAGTAGTTTATCTATTGTAAGTACCTATTTATAAAATTAGTTTTTTTTTTTGTTTTAAAAAACGTTGCCCCGCACTAGGAATTTCTCCTGTATCGTGGGTACGTTTCATAAACTCACATACACAAACAGCCAGACCCGGAACAACTATCTGTAGGTCATACAAATATTTGTTCCGTGCGGGAATCGAACTCGTGACACGCAGCGTAGCAGTCGATCGCTCGGCCACTGCGCCAACCGTGTCGACAAATGAAAGTGACACTTATACCAACTTTTATTTATTTATCAATCGTAGCGTAGTAATAAATTATTCAGAGGATAAGATCTCAAACTTTTCGTGAAAATAAAATATCGTTCTATTTTAGGACTTTACAGATCATTTATATTTATTATATTGTATAGAGGAAAGATTGTCGAAGAATTATTGTTTGTTTGTACCGAATTAGCTCCGAACCTGAGCTGATTTTAACTATTTTTTCACCAATACATAGTTACATGATTCCTTAGTTAATATCACGCTTCGACACTCGGGAGCGGAGCAGTAACCAAGGACGTAACTTAACGCGGGGGAAATAAACCAAGCGGACGAAGATAAATAAATAAATAAATAGAGGAAAGTTTTTTTTTGTTTGTTTGCACCGAATAAGCTCCGAACATACTGGACCGATTTTAACAATTTTTTCACCAATACACAGCTACGTTCTTCCTAAGTAACATGGGCTATATAACATCACGCTACGACCTACAGAAGCGGAACAGTAACCAAAGACGTAACTAAACAAAGCACCAAGCATTAAGCATAAAGCATTAAGCACAGCAGCAGCATTAGCTTTTGCATTAAGTCCGCTTTTGTACTTTTTTTTGTGCATAAAGTTTAAATAAATAAACGCGGGTGAACACGAAGTCACGGAGTGTAAAATAAAGTACCAAAATTAAACAAATCAAACAGATTCTGTTAGTAAATAAAATAGGTAAATTCCATTCCAGATAATTAGGGAATTCTTGTAAACTCCGTATTTACGGAGTTATCAACTTGAAGACTTATTAATGTTTTATTTGTATGCCTCGAGTTAAGGATACAGTCTTGATAAAGTTCCTATTTCTGTTTGCGTAAATCTTGTCTTATTTATTATTTGTTTGTTGATCTATGTTGTACGGCATTAAATTATGTGTAACTAGCTTCTGCCCGCGGCGTTTCTTGAGAAAGGAACAAAAGAAATATGACTTGTAAAAGTGTTATTTTTAACCTTGTTTATGTCATTTAGTGGTTGTTTCTACTTTATTACTGTTGTAAATATTTTACAAAGTAACGTTAATATAGAATAAATATCATTTAACATTAATCGTTCTAAGATCTTATGGGAATGTATGGGATATGTATGTATGTATTGTATGGGAATGTATCGTATGTCCTATCTAGTCTGGTGGTCTACCTGTGTGTCTAATATAATCTGAATTTGTTAAGCCGGTAAGGCGTTTTAACAAACGTAAAATTGATTCCGCCCGTGACATCAGCTGCATGTGTTTTTCGCACAAGTAAAGTTACGTCTTTGATTACTGCTCGGCTTCTATGTATCGCAGCGTGATGTTAAATACCCTATATTAATCCCCAGGAAGCTGGATATCATACACAAAAATATTTTTTTAATCCAACTGGTAATTCCAGAGATTAGCGCCTTTAAGCAAACAAAAGAAATTCATTGGCTTAATTATATTAGTATAGATTGAATTTATAAATGCATCTACGATACAATGAGAAATACTCCGTGTACTTGCCCCAAGTATTGTAAAAATAACCATAATACCTGTACATAAGGTTTAAAAAACAATGGTTATTTTTATATAATAGTCGATCCGGTAGCACACAGCGTTTGTAAAGAATGTGTGAGCTCGTAAATAAGCTATCTTTGAAAAGTGCTGCGTTTTTTAGGGTTCCGTAAACGAAAGGTGCTAAGGGGACCCTATTATTAAGCTTTCGGTGACCGTCCGTCTGTCTGTCAGCGGGCTGTATCTCATAAACCGTAATAGGTATAGAAACTTGAATATTCACAGAGTGTGTATTTCTTTTGCCGCGACAACAACTAAATAAAAAATATATAAAAGAAAGAAGAATAGTGTGCTTGTTTTTGTAGTCTCTATGTTAGTCATATTTTTTTTTCTACCTGCATTATCTCACTGCTGGGGAATCCATCACGCCTGTATTCCCCGAAGGGTTAGGCAGAGGTGTACCAATGTACACCCACAATTCGCCTGTATATTTAGGTCCCATGTAATAGGGGGCGAGCCTATTGCCATTAACCGGGCACAAATCCAAACTCCGAGCTGCTACTGAGAATTTCATAGAAAAACCCAATGACACTTTTTGCTCGACCCGGGAATGGAACCCAGGACTTCTAGCGTAGCAGTCGCGCTCAGGACCACTAGGCGAACGAGGCAGTTCCCTGGCTAATCTTCCATAAACGTTTCTAAGTCACCACGAAAGCGTTTCTTTTAAGTCAAAAGTAGTTTTTTAGCAGTCACGAGTTGACTGCACCATATAATATATTGACTAGTGAGAACCCTTCATGTACAAGTCCGACTCACACATGACTAGTTTTTAATCTAATCTAATGTATTTTGTGCATTAACTTTGATGCGTTCGACGTACAAAACATTATTAAAAGATAAACTAACACTGACGCGGTTTCGATCGACCTTCACCGTGACTCTGTTGCTCTGACTGTTGCCAAGGCTTTTAAAAGTGATTAATGGGTGACTTTTTCTCACGCTTTACAATATGAATAACAAGTCATGAATAACTCATACCATGTGGTATAAAACTATGAGAGTTGATATTGTTAGACCCTACGGTTCCAGGGTTGCGGAATTTGTTCCAAAGAGTCACCGCGGCCCTGAAACGCAAAGGGCATTTGGAGGAACACGGATGGGTTCTAGTCAGTAAGAGTCTGAGACTCCCTTCCGCTCAATCCAAAGCCAAAGAAGTTACTTGATGATTTCCCGTCCGTAAAAAAAGACCGTACGGTTATCGTATCCATATGAATATTATAAATGCCTCGGAAAGCACGTAAAGCCCAAGGTCCTGCGCTTGATCTCGTCGCAGTCTTGGCCGGTTGGCTTCCCATCGGATTATGAGAGAAAAAGAATAGGGACTGCACCTGTGTTTGTGCGCTATAACATCTCATGCGTACTAGGCTAGTCTCCATTGACATTGACTGAATTTCAGTCGACAGAATATTACAATATACTGTGGGTTTACATTGGTTACACCTCTGCCTAACCTCTCGGAGAATACGGGCGTGATGGTATGTTAGAATATTATTATTTTAAATGACAAAGTTACTCTGTATGTTTGTTATGGCATCACGGTAAAACTGCTGAACCAATTGTAATGATATTTGACAAAAAGGTAGCTTGAGATCTGGATCAAGACATAGACTACTTTTTAATCCTATATTTTGATTTCTTCCTTGATAACCGTCATTCACACGGACGAAGACGCGGGCAAAAGCAAGTCTTTCTTAAAAAGTTTCTTTTGTGGTGTTGTTGTAACAGTATTCGTATTTACATGCTATCAATTATGATTAGCCTTATCAGTTAATCAAAGTATATTCATGTAATGCCATTCTTAGCACATTAGCTCGCTTAGGAAATAGATCAAAAGGCTTAGTTCCTACTTGCGATTAGATATAGCTATCTTGTCATCAGATTGTGCCTGTAAATGAATTAAATATAATGAGTCTTTAATTATAAAGTTTGATTCATTTTATTGCTAATAAAAAGTAGGTATATCGTCGTATAAGTCGATGGCGCTGAAAGTAACATGCTCATCTAATCATTGCGATATTCTTTGGACCATACCTGGGAAAGTTCTGGTTACAGACTTATTGAAGGTCAAAGTTAACGATATTTTCACAAAATCATTTTAAATGTTCTAACTAAACTTTAAATTACTTTTAATTCTACATGTCAAGGGATGCATGCTTAGGTACTTAAAATTTGTTTAGTGATATTAAAAATTGTTCTTGACATATTAAACTTAGTGTGACGTCACATGCTTAAAATTAGCAGCCTATCAAGACGCTTCTAACGATATCTCATTTATCAAATTATCATAAGTAGTTAAGAAAATATGCAGAAAGAGATACATTGCTGCTGAAATAATAATCCCCCATTTTGTGTTCACCGTATTTGGGTAATAAAACCAGAAATAGTGCGGTTGTATGGCGTGATGTTACAAAAAACATCTGACGGTCGTTCACACTTCAACATTTAAATGATTCATGATATTCTTTCATAGTCTCTCGAGGTTGTAAAATACATCATTAATATTAAATCCATTATAATTATTCTTAGGTATTATTTTTGCATCGCATTGTGAAAAATTTTTTGGCAAGAATAATCGGATTGTTTCGTAACTTTTGCAGGTATTTCGCAATGAATACTATTTCGTATTTTTCATTCTTCAATGGCAGTTTAGAAGATTTACAGTTATTTAACGGAGGACTTACTTCAACTTTTAACGCTTATCTTTACTAATATTATAAATGCGAAAGTAACTCTGTTTGTCTGTCTCTCTGTCTGTCTGTCTCTTCTTCACGCCTATACCACTGAACCGATTTCAATGAAATTTGGTACAGATATAGTCTGGGACCCGAGAAAGGACTTAGGATAGTTTTCATCCCGGAAATCCCCCGGGAACGGGAACTATTAATCCACGCGGACGAAGTCGCGGGCAAAAGCTAGTAGGAAATATTTTTAATATATTTCTTATTCCTATCTAAAATACATATTAAAATAATAACAAATTAAAAAAAAAAATAAGGAGTGCAATATACGGTCAAAATGTATGTACTCGTAACAGCTGATTTTTTTAAGGGGTCGTGTTATCTTCTTGATCTAATAATATACGTGTATATACTAGTGAACTGCCCTTGATTTCGTCCGTGTCGCTTATTTAAGCCACGGTTAGTTACATCTTTGGTTACTGCTGTGCTTCCGTGAGTCTTAGCGTGATGTTATAAAGCCTATATTATTCAGGAATTATGTAGCTACCTATTGGTGGAAAAATAGTTTAAATCGGTCCAGTGGTTTCGGAGCCTATTTAGTACAAACAAACACACGAAAAAAAAAATCCTCTTTTTAATATTAGATGTAAGATTTGCATCAGTAACTAGCCAATTAAATAGACAACACAAAGCGCGCTTCTCTTTACTTGGATTATTTCCAATTTAAGAAATCTTCCATTGTTTGTTGACAAGAAAAAAAGCAATTAAACAGAGTTATCCACTAACGTCATAGCATTATATGTTATAACAGTTATTAGTTTAAAGTGAAACCAATCGAGTAAGTGGATGTCAATTAATTAATTAAATTCTCTATTTTTATTGCGCGATTAAGAACAATATACCATCACGCCTGTATTCTTTGAAACGTTAGGCAGAGGTGTACTAATGTACACCCACAGTTCGCCGGTATGTTTGTAGGTCTCTATTGCAACTAATTATTAATAGCAATAGCATAGCAATATTAATAGCAAATATAAATTGCCTAACCGGGCACAAATTCTAACTCCGAGCTGCTACTTAGAATTTCATAGAAAAACCAATTACACTTTTTACTCGACCTGGGAATTGAACGCAAGACCTCTAGCCTAGCAATCGCACTCAGGACCACTAGGCTACCAACAGTCACGATTAAATATTTTTCAATTCCTTCACTCTTCAATAAACAAAGTTACAGACAAGCGAGAGTGTAATACATTACAGTAATGCATTACTTTTTGGGACAAATAATAAAGCTTTTAAAAAAGGTCCTTTTTTATACTAAATACAGAGAATAATCTTGAGGGGTTCGAAGGTAATCCCTTGTGGAATGAGCGGAGCAGGTAAGGTCCGATCAAATTTCATCTTGGGCTTAAAACCGGGAATAAAGAAGGGACTTAATCGGGTGTGGGAACAGAATGGGGGATCGATAAAGATATGCTACATTTAATGGAAGCAAGTAAGGAAGTGATGTCTATAAGAAACGGATAAAAAAGTAGTCCTTGGGGTTTAAGGTTACTACGTAACAAATTTTATCAAAATCGGTTCAGTGATTTAGCCGTGAGAGCGAAACAGACCGAGTTACTTTGACGTTTAAAATATTAGATTTAAAGTAGGTTTTTTTAGTGATTAATTTTTAATGGATGGATGTTTTTAAATTATTATTTTTATATTTCTTTGTTCATAAATACACATACAAAATGATGCAATCATTAAGGTTTTACCGTGTATCATAATTAGCGACTACATAATATAAAACAAATTATAATGAACTTCATCCGCGTCAAAGCTAATATATTTAATATTATCCTACGGGAACCGTAGATTTTTTCAGGATGAAAAGTAGCCTAAGTGCTATTCCAGACTAAATCTATCTAAGTGGCAAATTTCATTCAGATTTGTTCAGCTGTTTAAGCGTGAGAGTAACAAACATTCATCCACGATCCATCTATCCATCCTCACAAACTTTCTCATTTATAATATTAGTCAGATAATACAATGTTCATCAAGAAGAAGAAATAAGAAAATTAAATTAAATGTAGTTAATACAATGTTGACCTTGCACAACAGAAAAGAAATAGAAGAAGAAATATTAAAATTAAATTAAATATAGTTTCTTTTTTTCATAAAAAATTTAATGACTCTTTTTTTAATACTTTCACTAAAACCCAAAAATATAGACTGCTTGAATACTGGCCAATGTTTTAGTTCGATCCAGTTGGTGCGGTTTGGAAGGCCATGTGGCTAACATCACGCGAGATTTGCATCACATTGTGAAACAGTAACACGAATCTTTAAATTCCTTAACAACTATTATCATAATTAATGCCTTGAGATTAGTGTTATTATTATTGATTTGTTTAAGATCTTCAACAAAAGACTTATACACAAATCATGACATCAAATAATTTGTACTGCCTAATTATAATAAAGTGAAGAAGTTATTTTTTTAAGCGCGGTAATCTCTGGAGTTTCCAGTCGGTTTGGAATAAATCTTTTTTTGTAAGACAACCAGATTCTTGAGGAATACCTCACGAATATCGTTACGCTAGAACCACAGCATTACGCTACGATCCACGGGAGCGGAGCAGTAACCAAAGACGTAATTCAACAGGTAAAAAGACATGTACACGAAATCGCGGGGAAAAGCCAGTTTCTTCCAAATATTTTGCCAGAGATTCGCCCGATATCTAAATGTGTGGTTTTAGCCAACATGTTGTACTGCCTACAAAGTCAATATCTACGTTAATGTTGCTACTTCTCATTACTGTAACTGTATCCACATGTTTGGCAGATTAATATCATTATCACGTCCGGGATTGAACTCAACATGTTACTACTGAACCTAGTAGTTATCGCAGTAGGTAACATATTCCGTAGTATCTACACATTACAATTCAATTTTCATCTGGCAAAACTTTGTTAAAGCATACGCGCTCTGTTTTCGATAATAAGTTAATGACTGAATGAATGATCTGTTTATTTGCTAGAATATAGGTTATTACATGGTGGTGAGAATTTATTGAACGTTACTTTATATTAGAAGTAATATTCGTTAAAATATTACAAGCATTACACGTAAGTCGATCACAAAAGAATTGATAATATAAAAGTTTAGTTTCAAACGAAGTCTTCACTCAACTGTAGATCATAAAGCCATTAGAATCAATGCCTTTAAATGAAATCGAATCGCAGTTGTTAATAGAGACATTCAATAAAATAATTATCAGTGGTCAAAAACCGAACTGGCATGTAGTAACAACGATGACATCCGCTTCAATGCCCAAAACCACAAAGTATACAATTACAAAAGAACCACAGCTGACAATGGACAATAACAAGCTAACATTGATACCGAGCGAAACAAAAATATTGCTGCAACTATACGCTGACATATTGTGGACTGTTCCAGAATGTTACGTTTCACTTACACCATTGAAATACTTTACGTGTATATGAAGAAAAATAGCAGGACAAATCCTTGAGGCCTGATCTTGGAGGTCTACATCTTGTAGTAAACGTATATCGGTAAAAAAAATGTGTGCATTGAGGTTTTTAAAATAGGTCGTAGAGCAAATGGCTGTTGGGGTCCTAAGGCTCTCGAAAGGCGCAGTGTAGGAAGGGTCAACCTTATAGGGGATAAGGTTGACCTACGTCCTGCTAAAGGTATCAGGAAATCACTGGATACGGGCATCGCAGGACTGGTCATTGTAGCTATTTCTGGTGGAGGCCTTATGTCCAGCAGTGGACATCATTCAGATGATATGATGAAAGAAGTTTGAAAGAGGTATAAGTTACGAAATATTTGACCGAAAATAATTTGTCTTTATGGATATGTGGTGTGATTTGAAATAATATTTGAAACCATCAATATGACGAAAAAGAAGAAGCAGATTTAAAAAGCATGTGAAATAAATAGTGGAAGAAGATAATAAGGTAAGGCTAAAAGAGCATCAAGCCTGTTATTGACTT
This sequence comes from Caradrina clavipalpis, assembly GCA_932526535.1. NCBI lineage: Eukaryota > Metazoa > Arthropoda > Insecta > Lepidoptera > Noctuidae > Caradrina > Caradrina clavipalpis. The sequence continues at coordinate 3,390,630 of OW052101.1, forward strand.
ACTACAGATCTAAAGCCGCAGATTTTTTTTTACAGAGATGGAACAAGCATTGACGAGATTGAACATCAGAACTGTGTATGGAATTTAAGAAAATATTGCAGTGATAATAACAAACATGAAACCAGATCAAGTAAAAAAAAATTGCACTTTATCACAGGGGGTTAAGACTGGGTTTCCTAAATTATAAAACTTATCTCTCAGACCAGATTGGTCTTTATTAGACACAATCGTCCTCTTTGACTGCATTGACATTGATTCCTTATCGAAAACTAAATATTGCGATTCATTCATCTGTATGATTAACGTTGTGAAAATTATCTTATTTATTGTGTGAGTTTTAGTTATCTGTTGAGCTCTTGTGTGTCTTTGTTGGCTGAAGTAGTAGATTTATCTTTACAATAATTTGATTCGGGCAGTTTGTTTTCTTCGCCTTAAGCAAGCGTGGTGATCAATGCTCGTGCCTTCTCTGTATATGAAGAAGCCTTTGCTCTGCATTGGGATAATAATTGCTCAGAATTACCAATTGAACTTAAAATTTCATTTGAACAATTTTTTCTTAGGTATCATCCATAGCTTTTTCTTTTTTTAACTTTTGATGCATTTGCGTCTTTGTCTAAAAATATTTTATGTTGCTTCTCATTTTATGGCTCATCAATCTTTTGGTTTCTAAAGCTGTTTTTATTAGCATTAAATTAAATAGAATCTATATCCTTAGCAACATTTTTATCTTCAACTTCAGGGTTATAATTAAAAGAGGTTTCTTCTATGTAAGTGCCACAAACGTTTTAGGTCCCATGTATTACATGGGATCTAACAATACCGGCAAACGGTGGGTGTACATTGGTACACCTCTACCTAACCCTTCGGGGAACAGACGTGATGATATATTATGTTAATGTACGAGTATTTCGAAATCTTCACATTAACATAAGACCTTCATAGAACGGTCTAGTTAAAACGAATATCGTGTACATAACAAATAGTTTAACTAACCGAATAGAAATAGGAAGGTTGAATATTTATTTTTATTATGCTTATTTGGTTTGCATGATAAAAATAATGAGCGTGAAGATCTCTGTGTTGGTTATAATAACGAAACAACAATTTGTAATTTTCATATTAAATCGATCGAAGTTGGCGATTCGTTGTTTTAAACCGATTATTTTACTATTATAATACTAATATAACACTAGCTTCTTCTTATACGAAGAAGGCACGAGCATTGATCACGACGCTTGCGCAACGAGAGAAGTTAGAGAAGCTTAGTTTAAGGGATAAAATTTAAAAAAAAAACCATGGAAAGATGCCCTTTGATTTAGAATATTGAACCCAGTTTCGTCAAGATAAGGATTGATATATGATTGTTTTGACTAGTAATATCGTATCAGCTAACTAGACGAAATCCTGCAATCTACATATATTAATATGTAGTATTATAAACAGCAAAGATTTTGTTTGTTAGTTTGTATCGAATAGGCTCCGGAACAACTGGACCGATATTAACCATTTTTTCACCGATTAATAGCGACATATTCTTGGGTAACATAGGCAGTCACTAAAGATGTAATTAAACGCAGGTGAAATAAGCTTTGCGGACGAAGTCACAGGCAATTCGCTAGTACTCTATTTATCGGATGCAGAGGAATTTAAAACAAAAGAAGTACTACTGGAAGAGAATCAAACGGTATTCTTCTAAAAGAAGAACAATGTAATCTACAGAAATAAGGAGACTAAGTCCAAAACACTGACATTGTAGGACCGTCTTCCCTGACAACAGTGAATCATTGAGTTATTTTTATACCTGCCAACGGAATAAAAGCTTTAAAACAAAGGCGGTAAGGAAGTATAGAAATATTTACCTTTAAAGATCAGAGTAACAAAGTAGTTCTATTTTAATCCCTTTTAATTTTAGACTCTTGTACATTTTACCGTTCCATAAAATGCAAGAAAGTAACCTTGGTGTTTGAAATTAAATGTGTTGGGAATTTCTTGAGTGGTATTCCTTTACAATTTCGTTTCGAGAACATTGTTTCGATATTCGCAGTGATTTGTTTAAAATTCCCGGCTTCGTCCGGTCGAATTTGAAATATTGATTTTTATTCTTTCCTGTTTTTATTAAATGTCTACTGATTCATTTCTATTGTTTAATGTAAGTATGTCTAAGTATTTTTTACAGTATTTGGAGTAACATTTTCCATTGGACAGTTTTTAATCCCTATGGTAACTCTGCTAGGTATATTAAGGCAGTTAGTTACTGCTATTCACGACGCAACTGAACCCACAGCGTGTTTGTATTATAAGACGTGTCAGGTAATTTTTAACAGTACGACGAAACACGCTAGCCAAGACAATGAAGTTTCTTAAATCTCGGGGCGCTCGGGGTTTATTCAACATGGCGTGTTACAAACCCACCATGAGGAATAGACTCGGACCGCCGGGCACTTCTTCTCATGCAACCGAGCGGGATGGCGGGTTGCGGTTAGCCTAGCCCCGGATGTGGGACCGACCTTGCGGCTGGGCCCACACTCGGGGTGCCTAACAAGGCCCCGGACAAGAGAAGTTCCCGAAAGCCAGATCCCAGGCTTAGGGTAACCTTACCCTTTCTCCCTTGATCCTATACCTAACTCTTCCCTCCCTCCCCTGTCCCCTTCTTCCTTCGGTCCCTGAGGAGGGGTAACCTCAATCCCAAAAGCCCACCCAAAACCCAAAATCAAAAATGCAGAAGGAAAAAGATAATTTTCCCCAGGTGGGTCCCGGCAATGCCGGGGAATCCCACACCGATCCGTCGGTCTGCCCCCATCGTAATCTGGGGGGGGGCACCACACTGCATTGTTGCGCCGCGCCTTCTGCGCGGCCGGCTGCTTTAGCGCCGACCACACTGGCTGCGACACTCGCGCCACAAGACACACCCAAGGCTGCGAACTCCGCGCCTATGACCCAAACAAGCACAACACCTTCCACGAGCGCCTGGCAACAGTGCATCGTCCGGAAGAGTGTAACAAACAACCCCGACAATGACACTGACAACGCACGACTCTCCAGCATTGACGTCGAACTTCGCGCGCTGGCACTTCAGCGCGAGAAGATCGAAGCAAGGCTGCGAGACCTTGACCCTGAACACGGACAGACAGACAGACACGGAACAGGAAAGGGAGCTGGATCCGATGGCTCGGACTTCATCTGTGTGGACGAAGTACGCTCGCTAAGGCGAAAGCGCGGAAAAATCCAGAACAGAGTGAAGGAGCTCAACAACCGTCTACGCAACATCCGCGAGGGCAAACGCCAGCGCGAAGCAAAGACGGCTGTGAGCAAGGGAGTACGCGACCAGCCGCAAGTACGCGAGGGGGACACCCAGCGCGAAAAGCGGCCGGACGCGGAAACCGATGGGCAGGGACCAGTACGCGAAGGGGAAACCCAGCGCGAAAAGTCGCTGCCCACTCCAAAACCACTCGGGGACGGCAACCGGACCTGTCCCGACAGACCGACCTACCCAAAGAAGAAGCGAGGCAGGCGCTTGGGTTCTCAACGCGAGGCATCCCTGGCGAGTAATATCGCGCCGGGCCCTTCGGAACCGCAAGCTGGTCCCAGTGGCCAGGGCGCGGCAAAGAGGGTGCGCCCGGACGAGTCGGCTTCGCCGAGTATGCTTCAAGGGGATGCCAAGCGCGCGAAAACCCAGACCGCTCAAGGGGGGCAAAAAACCTACGCCCGGGCAACGCAGGACATCCCTGCGCGGCTCGCCGTAGCGATTTGCCTCTCGCCCCCGACCCGAGACTTGACCTCTGACGAGGCTCAGCACATTAAGCTCAGCCTCGAAGACGCAGTAATGGACACTGACACCTCGCAACCGCTCCCGGCCTTCCGCGGTTATCCTCGGATAGCGGAAGGTACCGTGCAGATGTGGTGCGAGGACGACTATGCCCTGACCTGGTTGACACAGACAGTACCAAAACTGACATTACCGAATTCTGACGCGACACTGACGGTCATGAAACAGACAGACTTACCGACCCGAGTTCGAGCCGCGCTCTTCGTACCCCGGTACCACGGAGACATAGCGCGACTCCATAGTGTTCTGGCTCGCCAGAACACTTGGTACGACATGGGAAGGTGGTCACTGTACAGGGCGACAGCGGTCGGTGGTGATAACCATGGGACATACTTGACCCTGGGTATACCACCGGACGAAGCCGTAAAGGTCGCGGGGCGGGAGCGACGCATATCGTACCTATTGGGTTCGATATATGTTCGCTTCTTCCCCGACACCCAACCCTCGACCAGCCAACCCACGACTATCCCGACCACGACCCCGACGACGACTCCTAATGACGAACCGACACGACCAGACGACGACCGGACCATGACGGAGCTAGAGGAGGAGATGGCCAGAGCGGCGATGGCTGATGCAGATGCAGGTAGCGTGCCACCCACATCACCGGGGTGGTCCGAGCGACTGCTCGCCTCGTCTCCGGGTGACGACCGGCATGGGATGGGGGATGGGGGAGAGACTTCCGATGGATCGAACTCCTCCTAACTCCACCCCATCGCCGTCGAAACCCCTCAGCATAATCCAGACCAACCTCCAGCATAGCCAGACTGCCACGGCTTGCTTACGCAGGGCGCTGGAGGTTCAACCCAGAACCATCGCACTGATCCAAGAGCCGTGGATCAGAAACAACAGAATATGCGGCCTCAGCAACATCGGGGGTAAGCTAATTCTCAACACACACGGCACAGACAGGCCACGAACCTGTGCCTACATACCCAGAGATATCCCTACCACAACACTCACACAATTCTGTTCCAGAGATGTAACAGCCATCAAGCTCCACACTGATAGTGTGGCACCCGACATCGTCTTGGCCTCGGTATACATGCCAGGCGAAGACGAAAACTGCCCACCAAAGGAGATGGCAGACCTGGTAAGGCATTGCGAAGACGCCAACCTGAACCTGATCATCTGCACGGACTCGAACGCCCACCACCCACTTTGGGGCTGCAACAAAGCAAACTCCAGAGGTGAGGTACTATGCACATATCTTTTCTCGACTAACCTTAACATTGCAAACCGTGGTTCAGAACCCACCTGGGTCACGGCCCGCGGACAAACCATAATTGATCTAACACTAGCTTCAGGAAGCGCGACAGATCTAATCACGAACTGGCACGTATCGGACGAGCCCTCCTGCTCCGACCATAGGAGGATCCGCTTCTCAATACTAGCCAACACAAAAAAACCCGAACCACGGCGCAATCCACGGCGAACCAATGTGCCTGGCTATAAACGCCTCTTGGCTTCATTGCTGGCTAGGGACCTAACACTCCTAAATATAACAAACCCAAAAGAACTTGAGAACACAGTGTCAAAAATTTCAGAATACATAATCGAAGCCTACCACGCCTGCTGCAAACTGAAAGATCCAAACAACAAGAGTAAGGGTAGCTCTTGGTGGAATGCGGACTTAAGTAAGCTCAGACAAACGGTACGCAAACACTTTAATAGAGCCAAAAATACTAGACTACCCGAAGATTGGGAAATATACAAAGAAACCCAATACACGTTTAAAAAACAAATCAGGGCCGCCAGTAGGGCAGCCTGGAGGAAATTCTGCGAAGAGATCGAAGCAAACAGCGAGGCCGCGCGCGTGAGGAAAATCCTATCTACAGATCAGGATCGCACTCTCGGGTCGCTGAAAAACCCAGACAACACATATACACAATCAGACCTTGAAACGAGCAAGGTCCTATTGGAAACCCACTTCCCAGACTGTAGCCTCTCCGAGGACAGAACCTGGGCGGGCGAAGTAACATGCACACCAAGCAACCGCGACTGGCACAGAGCCCGCACCATAGTAACGGAAGACCGTATAAGGTGGGCAATCAAAACGTTCAAACCATACAAATCCGCAGGACTAGACGAAATCTTCCCAGCCTTACTACAATGGGGAATTGATCACATCACGCCCTGGCTGGTTGTAATTTATCGAGCCTGCATAGCACACAACTACGTACCACTGGCATGGCGTGAGGTGAAGGTCATCTTCATCCCAAAGCCTGGTAAAGCCGACTACACACAACCTAAAGCGTACAGGCCAATAAGCCTAACATCGTTCTTACTGAAAACACTGGAGAGACTCTGCGACCGGCACATTCGGGACGGACCTCTCCGAAAATTACCTTTGCACAAACAACAACACGCCTACTCCACAGGGAAATCAACGGAGTCCGCATTACATAGCGTGATTTCCAAGATTGAATGTGCGATAGACCATAAATGTTCCTCATTGGCAGTCTTCATCGATATTGAAGGCGCCTTTGACAAAACCATCTTCCACAGCATCAACGCAGCTCTCGAAGAACATGGTGTAGACTCGACCCTGCGCGGATGGATCACCAACATGCTCAGACTGAGAGCCGTACAAGTTACGGTGAATGATACCACAAGAGCCCTAGTGGCAAGAGGATGCCCACAAGGAGGTGTTCTCTCACCACTCCTATGGAACCTAGTCGTGGATAGCCTTATAAGGCGTCTAAACGCCGGGGGCTACTTCACGGTAGGGTATGCTGACGACATAACTATAATAATAAACGGCACACACGAAAACACGCTATGCAACCTTATGCGGCAATCCTTGAAGATAGTAGAGGACTGGTGTAGGGAACACAAGCTAGCAGTGAACCCTACCAAAACCGAACTCGTCCTTTTTACAAAAAAGAGGAAGCTGGCAACTCTTCAATTACCGCACTTCTTTGGGGCCACCCTAAGCTTATCAAACGAATCCAAATACCTGGGCATCTATTTGGATAAACAGCTGAACTGGGCCAAACACACGGAATACATCACCACAAAAGCCAGTATAGCCCTAGGGCAATGTAGAAGACTGCTCGGCAGGAACTGGGGCATTACCCCCAAAATTACCTACTGGCTATACACCACAGTTATCCGACCTATTGTCACATACGGATCTCTAGTTTGGTGGCCCAGGACCAAACTAAGTGTAGCTCAGAAGGATCTCGAGAAACTGCAAAGACTAGCCTGTGTAGCGATCACCGGTAGCATGCGAACATCTCCCACCGCTGCGCTGCAGGCAATGCTGGGATTACCACCTCTACACCTAATTATAAGAGAAGAGGCGGCCCTAGCAACATTCAGACTCGAAATATCCAACACTTTAAATAAAGACTCCAGAGTTAAACACACACAACTGAAAGAGGATGCGATCAGAAGACAGCCCATGATGGCATCACCCAATGATAGAATCGTGAAAAAACACTGCTTCCACAAACATTACAACATAGAGCTCACACCGGAGTTGTGCGACTACTCGGGTCCAGGAGAGCTAAGGATTTATACCGATGGCTCTAAAACGGATCTGGGTACCGGAGTCGGAGTCTTCTCTGAAGACTTAAACATCAAAATATCCCGACCCCTTGGAACGCTCAACACTGTATACCAAGCAGAATGCATAGGCATTATTCAAGCAGCACACGCCATAGAGGCCAGGAAAGTCACGGACACCCATATCCGTATAATCTCCGACAGTGCCTCAGTCCTCCAATCCTTACAGAATAACCAAATTACATCAAGACTAATACTGGAATGCCATAACGCACTAGAACGCGTCACGGAAAGAAACCGTAACAAGGTGACGCTACAATGGATCAAAGGACACAGTGGATCACTAGGAAACGATGCTGCTGACGAACTCGCCAGGAGGGGTTCTAGCACGAAACCTTTCGGACCAGAGCCAATAGTGCCCATCCCTTTCAACCAGCTTAGGAGCTGGTTGAAAGACTACACACATACACAAGCAGAGGAGTGGTGGGCCTTGACACCAGGGTGCAGGCAATCCAAGGAGGCCCTGCCATGTTTGGACAAGGGACTGACCAGGCGCCTTCTGCGCCTGGACAGAGTTAGCCTGCGACTGGTGGCGGGGACTATCACGGGCCACTGCTCACTAAACAAACATTTCCACACTTTAGGCATCACAGACAGTCCTCTATGCAGAGCGTGCATGGAGGCAGAAGAAACGGTGGCGCATGTGCTCCTCGAATGCACCGGCGTCGCCCAAACCCGCAAAGAAACCCTCGGTACACCAAAATCCCTTGCGGACGCCCTGAGAAGACCGGGAAGACTGATCTGCTTTTGGAGGGAGGTGGGCTGGTTGGAATAACCCCCACCACGGCTCACGCACAATGGTCCATTGTAGGACTAAGTGCGGAAACCAAACCCCCTAACATAGAACATAGAACATAGACAATGAAGTTTGCTCACGCAAAAAAAACATTTTTCAACACGAAATTTATTAAAATATAATGTTAGGACGATGTTAATTTATAGTATTCGAGTTGTCATTAGTGAATTGTGGATGCCTACATATGTATAGTATCTACGATTTATGGAGACCGGGGTGAGTGACAGTTTTTGGTTATGTAGCACAAAATATCTATGGAGACAATAGATATATCTTATTAAAAATAGTGGCATAAGAAATAGTATTGGCACTTTAATATAGGTTAAGTTATTTGAAAATTATTACAGCGATAAAACAGAATACGTACTCAGTTAAAAAGACCCGTATGTTACGACACTTATTACATTAATTACGTTTCGTTTAATGTGTTATCCAATTTAGTTGAGCATAATTACTATAAAAAAATGGTTGTAAAAGGAATGAATTTTATAAATAGAAACAACGATTTCAGCTCGATATCGACTAAAAATAATCGAATTAATCGAACCGTACTAAATTAAGGTACAACACCACTACTCCGATTTCACATTCGATTTTCGAAATTATTAAAAAGTAATACTTACAGATAAACGTTTAAATCGTACACCATGACCCAATTCACAGAACACCACGTTGGAATGTGCAGTTTATAACCTTAAAACAAACACGAAGACACTAGAAAATGCACCTGTTTTGTACACAATGTTAAAGATTGAAGTTTTAAAAGCAGCAAATGTTAAATTGACACGGATATTTGTACGATATTTAGGTAAGAATGGCCGGCCGGCGAAGCGTGCGCGTCGGACTGAGGCGAAACGTCTAGCGGGCTCGACACTGCATTGGTTCCGAGGGACTTGGCTCGTCACACAAACGTCATTTTATCGCGCGACGCGCTTACGCCGCTTTCCTTTCCAATCGTTTGTATCGGATGCACGTGCTCCATGTCTGTTTATTTTAACGGCTTATTTACGTATTCCGATGTGCGAGCGGCATCGGATAGCGTATTTCAAGAAATCCAATTGTTGTGTTTCAGATTGTTGATGTGTTGTACCGATATATGCAATGTGCGCTTTATGTTTAATGCATTTTAACATAATCTTGTCGTGTAGTGCGATGAGAAGAATACCACAAGTGGTTATAACTACATTAGTATCGATTTGCTATCTAAATGAATGAGTGACGATGACCCCATTAGATATTTTTTTTAGGCGAGCCGATAGCGTGATTGTCGCGTGATCGTGCGAGTACGAAAAAACCATGCGTTGAGAATGTTCAAGCAATTATGATTGTTAACACTTTATAATAGGGTTTATTACCCTATAAATTAACAAAACAGCTGTTAATGAGTCAAAAGGAAGTTAGTTGTATTTACACGTGGCGTGACAACACGTATCTTGTATGAAAACATGAAGAGATGTCATAAATAGCATAAACAATATAGAAGAGTGACATTTTCATAGAACTATTTAATAAAACATTTATATTCCTGATCCCATATCAACGTGGCACTTTGTTGAATACGTTATTTCTCGTGTCGATACAAAAACAAAAGAAGTCTTACGATGGCCACATGTTTTCGATATTCATTTTGTTCTTGTATGGCTTATTCCCGTTAAAGTAATCTGTAGCTAATTTCAATTTATTAAAATGGAATATTCACATTATTACAAATTAAATTTTTCCTCATTTAATCAAGGATTGATAAGCGATGATTTAAATAATGTAGCTAAAAATTCAACTAAGTGTATTCGTTTTAAAAGGCTAGACTATTTAACGTTACTGCCTAGTTCAATGTCATTTAGTATCATACCTAATTGTTGTTTGTGCGGCATTACCATATTGAATGCTATTAACATCAATGATACATTCTTTATTTCTTTCAATTAAGAAGAGAATGAAAGGTTTCCGAGGTGAACCCTTACTTCTCTGTTCTAACGGTCATTCCCTTTTTTGTCTCTCTCTTTTTTTACTGTAATGTTCATTGTGTTATGTTATATTTTAAAATTAAAATGCTTCTTCTTTATCGTGTGGGCAGTAAGGTCTAAAGACCCCAAACACCCTAGTGTCAGAGTTTCTAAACCGCCTCAAAATTAAATAAGAACCTATTTGTAATTTACTGTTACAAAAAGGTACTAACTTATGGGCAATGCAGTAGACTTTTAATGTAATTTATTAAAATAAATACTTTTACCGGTGTCGTAGAAATCGGATTTGCGACTGCCGCTGGCGTAAACATAAAATAGAAGAAAAAGTAACATGGTAATGTGTATGACTTTTTTGTGAAGTCCGTGCGACCGGGCAACGGGACGCCTTATGGTGGCAGGTAAATACCTGCTGAGGTGCGGGAGAATGTTCTGAGTGGCCCCCGTGTGCCAATGGTAGTTGGAGGATACACAGTCAGGTTTTAGTCGGTAGACGTCCAACGCATCCCTCCGCCCTCACTGAGGCGGAAGCACTCTATAAGGATTTTTCAAACAACAGTTATGCAATGTAAAGAAATAAGAAATGAAAAGTTTAAATTACAGAAGATAGTAATAAAAAAAAAACAACTATGAAAGAACTATAACTATATCTAAAGCTATAAGACTGCTAACCTTTACTCTATTGATATTTTTAATTCAATATCATTAGATGGCAAACAAGCTGAAGCCTATTTGATGTGTCATTAAAGTGACATCAGCGGTCTTCGCTGTCTATAGACATCTGTAATACCAGAAGCCTTGGAACCGCGTTGCTATCCCAGAGACAAAGTTGAAAGGTCTCATGTACTTGTAATTACACCGGCACCCTTACCCTTCAAACCAGAACACAGCAACGCTGCATTGCGGCAGGAATAGGTATGGTGGTAGTACTTCCCCGGATGAGCTCCTTCACAAAGAGCTCTACTCCTACTAAAGAAGTAAAATTTTGTTTTTATTATCAACACCATCGATTTCACCAATCTTGTCTTCAAATCAACGTCGTAAAACATCTAAAGGAACAAATTAATTCATTTCAAGTTTCTAGTACTACAGGCCCATTGCTTTTATGAGAACTTTCTCGAATGTCTGTCTGTTCGTCCATATAAGGTTAAGAGCTATGAGGAATGGCGTCGTACTTATGGCTGGCTGTGTCTAGACAAGGTTCGCCAGTGAAGCTAGCAGACGCACTGACACGTTTTCGATGAGTCATCTGTTTAACATTGATAGTAAGTTCTTTATCAGTTAGCTGAGTGAAGTCATTGGCCTATAAAACTGGAAGGATTTTGCGTGTGTTCTCAGAAGGTTCAGTTTTTACAAGATTTTCTTTACTTTCATCTCTTCCGGTGTTTGTGGCTAACCAAATCTTAAAAGTTAAATTTGAGCCACTTCACAATGTTCGCTTGATCTAAAATTTTGCGTAAATGTGCTATTTGCATGACAGTGCAGTATTGTGATATTACAGAGCTGATCTGATCATGGAGCCGGGAAGTGGTTACAGGAACAAAATCAAATGTTACATTTGGCGCACTTCCCAGTGTTCGATTAATAGCCGGAATTTTGACACGTGTGTTTACAGGACTTTCATCGTAGCTTCTGTCTTCATCAATGATAGATTCCTCACGAGTTCATTAACATTGAATCTTATGTGGTTGTATTGGAGATCAGTATCCTCCAATCTATTTTCCTCCATTCCTTTCTTAGTGTACACATATCCTCTTAGAAACATGATAATCTTAACTTAACTAGAACACGCTATCTTTCATTCACCTTTTAGCCTTTAACATTATGAGTATGCTAGAGCATCATAAAACACACAAAATTCACGCATTTTGTGAAATGGATATTTATAATCCCATTCTCTTATAACGAAGTAACATAACACTTCATAATTCCATGTATTTGTTTGGTACGAGCTTCACCTAATTACCATTTACTCATCACGCCCACATAAACAGTACTGTGTTTGTATATAACGTTTATGTGTGTTGATGCCCTTGGTCTGGTAAATAAATTGTCTAGTGGTATATATGACATGTGGATTTCGTAAGTCGCAGCGTGTGTTGGTACTTTACCAGTACTTGGTACTTTGGCTACTTCCTCTTCATCTGTTTTTGCTGTTTCTGGTACCAATTTATTATGATTTATTTCTCAGTGCTCCTCGTTAGCCTGGTGGTCCTAAGCGTGATTGCTACGCTAGAGGTCTTGGGTTCGATTCCTAGGTCGAGCCAAATGTTGTTGAGTTTTTCTATGAAATTCTCAGTAGCAGCTCGGAGTTAAGATTTGTGCCCGGTTAATGGCAATAGGCTCTCTCAAACAAAAACATATCGCTAAAACATACCGGCGAACTGTCGGTGTACATTAGTATCTCTGCCTAACCTTTCGGGGTATACTGGCGTGATGGTATGTATGTATGTGTGTTATTTCTTTTCTTAGTTTCTACGCTGCGTTTTTCCACCTTATCGTTCATTCCCTAGCTGCGGGTTGTTCGAAAGAGATACCGCGCCCCCGGAACGTAAAGGGCACATGAAGGAACATAGACGGGTTTTAGTCAGTAAAAGTCTGACACTCCCTCCCGCCCCGCCCAGGGCGGGGGAAGATATTTAATGACTTCCCGTCTATAAAAAAAAAATCGTTCATTCCTTTTTCATTTTGTTTAGAAGATGATGCAGTAGCATCAATCATTTTGGAATTCTAGTTAAAGCATTGGATGTTTATGGCTAATCAAGATAAACTTTTTGTTTAGGCTGCGATTCCATCAGAAACGTGTATCCAACAGTGAGGGACCAGTGTGAAACTAGCCAATTACAGCACCAGATAAGTTGAAATTATGACAGTAAAATCGGTATAATTGGTAACTGCCTCGTTATCCGTGGTGCTTGGCAATCTGGGCTTCTCCCAGTTGTATACATCCCTTTGTGCCTATTGGCCTAATTCTGTTCTGTCTCCTGCTTGTTTGGAGGGAAGTGGAAACTATATTTTTCTTACTTCTCCGCTAATCTTTTTTGAATAATTTCGTTGCGGGATCCAAGTCAGTTGAATCGTTTCTCTGGGACTCGCCGAGCTTCATTGTCTCGGCGCTTTTCTTGTGGTCGCCACTGTTGATTCTGGCTTACAGGAGTTGCAGTGGTTTGGGAAAAGTGTGGCGGGCTTGTCCCAAAAAATAATAATAATAATAACTGCCTCGTTAGCCTAGTAGTCCCAAGCGTGACTGCTAGGCTAGAGGTCTTGAGTTTGATTCTCGTTAGGAGTGATGGTATGTTATGTGTAGTGAGGGATGCCTCCTAACACATTTCTATATATATCCGGTGGAAATGCAGCCTTAAGGCCATCGCACTTTGCCATTCAAGTAGGTCTTTAAATCGTGTGCATTAAAATATTTTTTATTAGAACAAGGTTAAAAAGTTAACGGCTTGGCTGTTGCTATGTCGAAGCGGCGCTGTCATAATGAACCATGACCATTATTCATCATTGTGTGAAGGCACCAACGACATTTGTTTCGTCTGAAAATATTCTTCGCTAACGAATTATCCGCGACTCCGTCCGCGTGGCTTATTTCACTCGCGTTAAGTTACGTTTTTAAATAAATAAATATCTTGGGACAACTCACACACGGCTATCTGATCCCAAGCTAAGCAGAGCTTATGTTATGGTAACCAGACAACTGATATACATACTTATACAGGATTTTTTTTTAACCAGTGCGTAAATTTTGCCATAATAAACTTCAACACGTTTTATTAAACACGTATATTTTATTTTGATATGTCTTAGTACTAAAAAAAAAAGTTATGGCTTACGAAACATGTTTACTTAAAAACCATATTTTATTGTCACTCGGCGCTAGCGCATTCCCCACCCCCTCACCCCAGCCATGCGCCCGGGTGGCGGCCAAGAGTTGTCATTGATAGTATGGCGAATAGATTATGTCCATGTTTTGCTTATTTCAAACTCGGATAAGGATGAATTTTTTTTTTTTTTTTTTTTAACTAAACACGGAAATGTTTTCTATTACTGACACTGAACTACCAAAAAAAATTTACGCACTGGTTGGTTGGTTTGGTGGTGGGTTCGCACACGCACAAACTTATCCTGTATAATTTATAAATACATACATATTATAGATAAATCACACCCAGACACAGAACAAACAATCATGCTCATCACACAACGTTTGTCCTGGGTGGGAATCGAACCCATGACCTCCGGCTTAGCAGTCAGGGCCGCTAACCACTAGACCAACAGGCCCGTTTTGATTACTACTCCGCTCCCGTGGGCCGTAGCTTGATGTAATATAGCCTATGTTACTCAGTGATAATGTAGTATTGTAATGGCAAAAGAGTTTGTGAAATCGGTCCAGTAGTTTTTAAGTTTATTCGTTACATACAAAAATACAAACCTTTCCTCTTTATAGTATTCGTGTAGATTGCACTGTTACTGTTAGTAACCTAGCCTAGTGGTCCTAAGCGCGACTGCTACGCTAGAGGTCTTTGGTTTGATTCCCAAGTCGAGCAAAAAAGTGTTATTGGGTTTTTCTATGAAATTCTCAGTAGGAGCTCGGAGTCAGGATTTGTGCCCGGTTAATGGCAATACCTAAACATACCGGCGAACTGTGGGTGTATATTGGTATACCTCTGCCTAGCCCTTCGGGGAATACAGGCGTGATTGTATGTTGTTATTGCATTGTTACCAACGCATCAGTTCCTAACCGTTATTTAAAATCTTTGACCTCAAAATGTTTGTCAATAATTTTATAACAACGGCACTAAAGCATCAGTAATCATTTACCAGTGAAATAGTTGCTAATAACTATTTAATGATCGTAATAATTATAGTTGAAGGTCATTACAGAATCAAACGGCCGAAACTTGGATCAATTATTATTCTGGTCCATTGTCTTGAGGCCCCTATAGTTGGGGCCCTTGGCGATGAGTCTAAATATAGACTGTTACTCTGCTTGTTCTATATGTATTAAAGTAATTTCTATTGTATTAGGATTAACGTCTTTTAGCGGTGACGTCATTCATTTTGTATTGTTCTTATTTTGAATTCAGTTTTTTTGGGTAAATGAAATGTTTTTAGTTATTTGTTCAAATAATGAACACTTGTGTATTTTCTGAGATGCTTTTGCCCTGAAGTGGTATAATGAAAGCCACAGGAAAAATTTAAATGAATTTGCTTTTGACTTTCCTAAGTTCTGGCCTAGAAGAATCAAGAGCAAATCCATTTTAATTTTTTCACTCCAATGTCGACTTTATCTCAGGCAAAGTCAACGATGGAGTTAAGTTACCCTGAAGAAGTCGGTTCACTCTAGCTTTTTACAGATTTGGGTCTTTTCGTTTTTGAGATGACATAGATTAGTATTGTGAATACTAGGCTTACCAAAATGCAAAATATTTTGGTGTTTATCTTTTTTCGCTGTTTCCCTAAATGACTACACCACACTATTTTTGTTCTAAGAGTCATTATCTATTCGGCTAAGGTAGGCATACTGCCTTAACCTCGTAGTTCCAAGGTTTAATTTCCATTGCCGCACTGTTGCTACCTGACAAGGAGTTTTAATTCGGTAACTGTTAATAGTCACGTCAGCGTCGTTTTTTGCTGTATGCAATTTTTGTCCAAATTCGCTTATTTCTTTTGTTCTGTTTTTTGCAATGCAGTGGACACTCAATTTCTTCTACTATATGTACTGTTTTAATATTGCACTTCACATTATGTAAATCTAAACTAATATAAAGAGAACATATTTGTATTTTTGTTTGTAATGGAGAAAGTTAAAAACAACTTAGCCGATTTAAGAAATTCTTTCACCTATGGAAATCAGCGAGTAACATGGTCTAAATTACACTGTAAAAAAATAAGGATACAAATAATAATTTATGCGGATGAAGGCGCGGGCTACAGCTAGTTTACAATAAAGAACATACGGGTGGCACTAATAATAATAATTCAGTCGTGGCCCACAAGGTCCAATCCTAATGAACTAAACTATAGTGGTGTTGAGTAGCGCCTGATAATATGATTATAGCATTATGTTGTGAACATGAGATTCCCTGATTATATTATCATAGCAATATTGCACACTGTGTATTTACTATGAGCTATGAATAGGCACCTTATGCAGTGTAGGTAGAGTATACATTTCTACGAAATACATATCCTTTGCTTACCTATAATACAATCCCGTAAAATGTCGTTATGGCCTAGTAGTTAAGGCGCCCGCTTTACATACATTAAGTAGTGATTTCGAAACCGGGCAATTGTTAATGTGACTTTTTCAATTTACACACTTTCTAGGTTTCATCTTAGTAGACATCACTGCCGTCTGTGAAGAAAATTGTATAGATAATATGAGTTTGAAATCACCAATCTGCCTTGAGCTAGCGTGGTGATCTATGCTCATGCCTTCTCTGCACGAGAAGACGCCTTTGCTTACAGTCGGACTGTAAAACATACATAAACTCACGCCTTTTACCAGGCTTGTGCTTGTATGAGCAGATGAATAAACATAGACGAGGCGAAAGGAGTATGTAAGGATCGTAGCAGGCGGCGTTCTGTGGTTTCTGCCTACCCCCGTAGGGAAAAGACGTGAGTTTACGTATGTTTGTCTGACTATAATGGGCTGGTATTATTAATGCAAACTATTGCTTATGCTAGATGATTAATCGATTATGTAGATGGGGTAGGTAGCTAAGTATACACTGAGCTGCACGCTTCATAATCCATTCAGGTTGGAATACACAGTCGGAAATCAGCTTTGTCGGATTTGATACAGATTCCAAATTCCTGATTGGTTTCGACGAACGTACCTGGAACTAGATTAAGGGCTCTTGCAATGTGCGTTTGGTGTTGGACTGCTATGGCACTATAGCAGTGCGAGTGTCGGCATGTCTACACACGACTAGTCGTGGTGACGTACTAACGTCACTTGTTAAAAGTATGAGAAACTAGCTTCCTCCTGCAACCCTGTCTGCGTCAAAGTGGATATATTATTATCCTAAGGGTACGGTACATTTTTCCAGGAAAAATCTTATCTTCTATTCCTGACTATAATCTGTCTGTGTGATAAATTTCATCCAGATCCCTTTAGCCATTCTGGTGTGATTGAGTCACAAACATTCATCTATCAAAAATGTCTTACTTATGTTAATCGTAAGATAGTATAATCATAGAAGGCAGTAAGATATCTCTACATAGTAAAAAACAAAGTCACTTCCTGCAGTCTGTCCCTCTGTACTTCTTAGGCTGGGTACTCACTTAGCAGTGTAGCACGCAACGTATCAGATACGGTATCAACCTGCAAGTGAGTACGGCTCGTCCACGGTCCTCCGCGTATCTAGCTACGAGCTTCCTAGCCGCCTTTGAGTTCGCAGTGAAACCGCCACTCGGCGGGTCACTGCGAGCTTACAGCGCTCCACGCGCGAGCGTCTCGCAGCGGGCTCGTGCCTACGTACTCACTTGATACCGTATCTGATACGTTACGTGCTACACTGCTAAGTGAGTACCCAGCTTTAGATCTTTCAAAGTACGTGACGGATTTTAATGCGAGAGATTTATCAATAGATAAAGTGATTTAAGAGGAAGGTTTATACGTGTTGAAAATCACGCTACGAGTTACGAGAGCGAGGGGAGAGCAGTAATAAAAGCCGTAACTGAAAGCAGGCGACACCGCGGGGTATATAGCTTGTTTGTAATCTACAGACCGATTCCGGCCACGGCGGCTAATCTTAATGCAGATTAGCCACGTACGCAGGAGATATTATAGTGCACAAGTGTGTGCGCAAACACAGGTGCACTCCCTCTTCCCTAACTCTCATAACCCGATGGGACGGCAATCCGACACGACCGGAGAGAGATCAGGCGCAGGACCAACGGCCTTACGTGCTTTCCGAGGCACGGGGGTGTCATACCACCAACTTCCAAACTCCGGACTGCTACTGAGAAATTCCTAATGGAAAAACCCAATAACACTTTCTGCCCGACCTGGGAATCGAACCCGGGACCCCTTGCTCAGCAGTCGCGCTTGCGACCACGAGACCAACGGGGCAGTCCCGGGTATATAGCTAGTATAATATAGCAGCACCTCATCCCACCGCCAGCCCCCCCTTTCACTATCGGATATCTAGACGCACCTTTAGCTACCACCCCCACCTTGTTGCCATTCCATCAATTCGCACTAAGCGTTTCCAATCATCTTTTATAATGCGCACTGCAAAGGAGTGGAACTCTTTACCTGCGTCTGTATTTCCGAACGCATTCAACCCTATTCTCTTCAAAGTTAGAGTGAACAGGGTTCTTCTGGGTAAGCTCATTCTATCGTCGACTTTGTCTATGTCACCTCTGACTAAGACTAGAGCCAAGAACTTATCCATTTCGAATTTTAAAAAAAATGGTAGAAAATAAATAAAAATACTGTATTTTGAAAATTGGTTGAGGTAATCCTTTATTTATTGCTCTGAGGTTTAGTTTGTACCATTGAAGTTTTTTAAATCACAGTTGAAAAAGTACCTACCTGAAAATAAAATAGTTTATCTGTTCTTAACTGTATTAGTACTTACCTTTCTGAAAGATTCTAGCAGTTGAAAATATAATTACAAATTAAAATAGAACATTAGATTAATATACACATAGTTATAAACGTTAAGCTTAAGTTATGGTTTTTAACCATTCAATGATTATTTAATAATGATTATGGCACATTCAAATTTATGCAAATACATTAGAATTCACTCACTGGGGCTGTCAATATTTTCTGAAAGACATACAAGATTATAATCGAAACTAGAAAATAGTTTTATAGTTTTCTAAATATGATTAGTTTGATTTATTTTAAGTGCGAATATTTATTATATCCTAAAAAATATAGGCAATTATAGGGACTGCTGATAGAAGCGAAAACTTAGTGTCATAGAAGCATATCAGTGACGCGGTCATATTTGTAATCGGTGTTGCGAACTACATAAGTTCTGCCACTACCAAAAATAGCTATTGCTTAAAAAAATACATTTGACTTCAAATACCATTTGTTTTTAGAAAACTTGGATTAGATAACAAACGGTAATTGTTCTGTGAATTCTTTAAAATATTCGCACCTAAATCATATAATGCAATATAAATTCATAGGTAACTTATTTATTTATTGGTACATAAAATAAGTAAGAATTTATTTTAAAAGACCTATAGAATTATATCTTCTAGGTTCACTCATACGATAACATACACAAGATTCCTGTGAATGCGATAACACGCAAAAACCACTTACACAAACATACAGATAGACACACAATAAAATGAAACTTATAATTAGTGCACGTATTTTAGTATAGTGAAAACTCAAGATTAATTAGAAGTTTAAGTAAAATGTAGAAAAGCAAATATTGAAAATAAGTTGCCAGCTCAAAAAATATTTATACAATAACAAAAAGATTCTAAAAGATAAAAATATACATTCTAAATAATCTTAATGGTCAGTTTTACATCTAGTTAATTTAAACTGAGCAATACATTTTGTGCGCGAAGATACCTTAAATATTAATGAAAAATTACAATATATTTAAAGCGTTTTTTGGAAAAGGTCTTGAACTCATCAATACCAAAAATAAGATTAAAAATCAAGAAGAAAATTTGCTTTTAGTAAGTAGTAATTGATTATGTAAAATACTCAAATTAAAATCTTAAAACGAAGAGATAAAATCACTGTGAAAAGTAAAAAGTCCATCAATAAAATGAATTGATTTATCACAAAAATAATCATAAGTAAACAGTACATAAATAAAATTTAATATTTCACATGGGTTATGAAATAGACTTACAAAAACTTAGTTTAAAAAAAAGAGCTTACAGCAATATTCCGCTCTCTTTCACACAGTTTTAAAAAGCTTTATATTAAAGCAAGACAACAGTCTCTCCTAACGTTCATTTGTTAAGCATCGCTTTTCTGACGTTTTGTTTTGGATAACATTTCAGCTTCTTCTATGGAGTCTGGTAGAGGAACGTTGATGGTTTCAGGCAGCGTGAAGACTAGCAGACCAGCTGTTACGGCTAACGTGCCGAAGAATATTGACGGTAAGTTGTCGTAGTACAAAGCCTGGGCAAATAAAGTCAGATTTAGTTGGCTCCTTTGGTCATAATATTTTAGGGATCCTTAATACTGCATGTGTTTAATACTCGTGCCCATTTATCTTTGGATCTTCTTCATGCACTAAATGGACAAGATTTTTACGTAATGTCACTTTATCTATAGGCATTTTTGCTGAGTGCCTGTGACTGTGGTTCCTTATAATAAAACTTGAATTTTTATTGAAAAAAAAAGTTCTATTATTAAGTCTCTCCACCATTATTTTTTATACAAAACTACGTTCTGGAATAGGCAACTAGATTTAATTCTTTTTTTCTGGCATATGTCGTTTTTTTCATTTAATATAAATGATGTATTTAAAAACATAATTTAAATAAAAAGACAAGAGAATTTAACAAAGTTTCAAAAAAAAAAGACAAGAATGAAACAGAAAAAACAGTATTTTACTTACCAACAAAGGAGTTAAAGGCGCTAGTGTAGACCCAACTCGTCCCGTAGAAGAACAGATGGCTAGCAGTGACTGTCTGACGTTAGTAGGGAAGACTTCAGACACGTAGATGTAGACCGAACTGTAGGCGACTGTGATGGAGAACTTGCCTGACAGGTAGAAGATAAGGGACCACCAGCTTTGATCTGTTGGAATGATGATACAGAAATAATTAATGAATTTGTGTGTACTTTAAAGATTTATGCAGTGAGAGTATATTAGGAAATGACAAAATGAATGTGTGTATGCAAACTGTGTGCTATTGGAAAGGCATATGTCCAGAAGTAGACTACTAGATAGTTAATGAACATGCTGTTGATTAGTAATAATATAATTATTTTCATTTATAATTATAATATTTTCCAGACCGCTTTTGGTCATGCGGTATTGATATTATAGTGTGAGTGTGTGCGCAAACACGGGTGCACTCCCTCTTCTCTCGCTCTCGTATTCCGATGGGATGGCAATCCGACACAACCGGAGAGAGGCCAGACGCAGGACCCGGCTTCACTTGCTTTCTGAGGTACGTAGGTGTCACACCACTAATTTCCAAACTATAGGCTGCTACTGAGAATTTCTTAATGGAAAATCCAATAACACATTTTGCCGGACCTGGGAATTGAACCCTACGCACAACATCGGAGCATCAAGGGGCATTATTGTCAATAAAGCATTATAGAAAAATTGTGGCGTAATAAGGGTTGTTTGGCAAACTTACTATTTAAAGTTCAAGACAAAGGCAACCCAAAGGAATTGGAGAATTGCAGAGAAAGATCTACAGAAAGTGAACTGTATTTTAAAGTAAATATATTGTAAATACGGTTTCAAATTATGTAAACTCTCAACTTAATCCCAAAACCAACACTAGACAATCAAACTTTGCAAATCATAGATCATGATAATTACTTTTCGAATCCAAATCCAAATCCCAAATCCATTTATTCGTCCAAATGTTTGCAAAATAAACGATTTCGAAAACGCCAAGTTTGGTAAAACCGCGAAAATTATTTATGTTTTACTATTGCCGTTTGCGCCGTCGACTTTGAAATCGGTTTAACTTGAATATTCCATTAATTCAGGCTGTTATACAAGCAGTGATTACTAAATAAACAGTGGAGCAAAATTCTCTCAAAACTCGTGTCAGAATTCGTTTTCATTGTTGTACGAGATTTTGCTTATCGGATATTGCATGGTTCCGAGAACGTGCGCTACCCGAGTCAAATCTAATTTAAATGGATATAACGTTGTTTGACTTGATGCAGGCGTAGCTTGTACATAAATATCCTATGCCGAAAGGGACTCTCTACTGGCGACCGCTATGATAAACACCCCGTGCTAAGTCCTCGTAATCACCGACCCATGCATTACTAATGTTGCTTCCTACTTCTGCAACAAAGGGATCCATCCGGCAAGTATTGACGAAACACAATGGGAACACTCGTACGCCTCGTAAACTGTTCCCGGATTATCTAACTCGCCTTTTGTTCCCGTCAAATTATGTTTGTTCGTTTGATTGTAAGCGAAGTAATTGTGAACACAAACTACAACTCGTTTGGTTATAAAATTCACGTTAAAACTGTGTTGGTTCAGATAAGAATTGAATTGTTCGTTCATTTCTGGGATGAATTAAAATGTTTTTTGAGGTTAAAAAAAGCATCTGTAGCTGGCGGTCTTGTGAAAGCAAAAATGTTAACTGATTTAATGTATATTTTAAAAGCCTCAAGCAATGAAATGCGTAATAAGAATAAAAAGGTTTCGTGAAATGTTAATTAGTAAGTAGGTACTAAGGACTACACTCACCTTTAGGCAAGAACGATAAACTGATACACAGGATAGCACTCAACATGTAAGTGATAATCAATACTCTCTTCCGTCCAAATCTATCCAGCACGAACAAGCAGGCGAAATTAGCTGGAATCTCTATAAAAGCCACTAGCATAAAATTGGTATATTTATTCCCTGCTAAAGATACTGAATTAATTGACAGTCCATAATACACAAACGTGCAAGTAATCCATAAAAAGGAGCAAGAGAGCAATCTCCTTCTAATAATGCTTGATCGAATCACTTGCAGGAACACTGACGTTTTCTGTTCAGTCACGACTTCTTCTTTATCTTCCTTTGGCTTCTTCTCCATTTCCTGAA
Source organism: Caradrina clavipalpis (assembly GCA_932526535.1). Taxonomy (NCBI): domain Eukaryota; kingdom Metazoa; phylum Arthropoda; class Insecta; order Lepidoptera; family Noctuidae; genus Caradrina; species Caradrina clavipalpis. The sequence goes on from OW052101.1 coordinate 3,413,529, forward strand.
GTGGGGATAGAGCTTGGTCTGACAATTCTACGTTGTTCATTTTAGCTGCTTTTTTAAGAATTGCTACAGCCTCGTCATGTCGACCTTTGCTTAATAACCATCGGATGCTTTCATTTAATATCCATAAGTAGGAGAATATTAAACAGGATGGCGCGTATATAATTCTGAGGAGTGTCCTCCAGTCTTGCAATATCCAGGATAATCCAGCTAGAGTCATCAAGCCAAAAACATAAACCACGTTTATGAGGGTGTTACCAAATACTCTTCCCTTGGGTCCCACAAGTTCCATAGCTGTGAATAAAATATTTGTTAACGTAAAAATTAATTAAAAATATAAAACTCAGATTTTAGGACACAAGAGGTTAAAATCCAGATTGAAAAGAGTGTCCGTGGAGTTTCTTATTCTTCTCCATAGAAGCTCATCTACGTTTTAGATCTTTAACTTTCTAACTAACTGACCGACTCCTTGACAATTCAAAAGTATCCGTAAATGGACTAATTGAAATAAATGCTTCGACTTTGTTCGCCTTGACCTTTCAAAGATATAGATTTAACAAAAAATAAAATTCTCAATTGATTTGTACTTTAAAGACATTAATATGTTTGATCTAATAAGGATGAGAATTAACACATTTCTTACCTAAAACAAAAGCAGTAACATAAGCACCGGCTCCAAAGCCAGCTTCCAAAAACTCCAAAGCTACCATCATTATGTAACTAGTGGAGAAAGATCTCAGGAATCCAAATATACAGTTCATGAGTGCTGCCACAGATAGGGCCACTTTCCTCCCAAATCTATCAGAAATGATGCCCGTGAGGGGTAGTGAGAGGAACAGGCCGGAGTTGTGGATGGTGCCTATTAACGTCCTCTTCCAATTTTGACAGCCGAGATCGAACTGCAATAATTTGATGATATTAAAGACACATAGGATTATTTAAAGAGTCTTGGGGTCTTACAATGTACTGTAGAATATGTTATTGGTTCAATGCAAGAGGTAGATAAAGCTGTTCATTCTTCTTTATCGTGTGAGCAGTATAGTCTATCGATCCAACACACCCTAGAAGCACACCCGCTAAAGAAATACAATTTCTTTTTTACCCGACTGCGACAGAAGGAGGGTTATGTTTTTCGAGGGTATGTTTGTATGTATGTATGTATGTATGTATGTATGTATGTATGTATGTATGTATGTATAATTGTTTGGCACGCTCTGCAGCCTGAACGGCTCGATGGATTTTAGCTTGAGAGGTGTCGTTAGATTCGTATTTACTGTGAGAGTGACACTGGGTATATCAAAATAAAAAAAAACAAAATGGCGGATTTTTGGCGCCAAATTCAAATGTTTGGATCGCTCTGCAGCCTGAACGGCTCGATGGATTTTAGCTTGAGAGGTGTCGTTAGATTCGTATTTACTGTGAGAGTGACACTGGGTATATCAAAATAAAAAACTAAAAAAAAATAAAAAATAAAAAACGGTAATTTAAAAAACTAAAAAACCCGACTGCTATTCTTTAAAAATCCCTAAAACAAGATAAATTGTAGCAGTCGGGACCCATTCGGGACCATCTGCAATGTAATATAGGTATGTGCTCTCAATTCACTAATCCTCCATTTCTAGAATGGGTCCCGACTGCTACAATTTATCTTGTTTTAGGGATTTTTAAAGAATAGCAGTCGGGTTTTTTAGTTTTTTAAATTACCGTTTTTTTTCAACGAAACAATTATGGTTTTAAAACTAAAGGTATGACTAATAATACGTTTGTGTCTAGAATGAGTTTTCTCAATAATACTTTATATTACCATGTAAGATCAATCAAGGCAAACATGATCACGTCGATAGCAATCTTGATTACTAACATCGCTGTAGATCCGTGAGTGCAGTATAACATAATTAGTACTCAGAATCTATCTACCAACATTTTTACCCGACTGCGACAGAAGTAGGGTTATGTTTTTCGACGGTATGTTTGTATGTATGTATGTATGTATGTATGTATGTATGTATGTAAGTTTGTATGTATAATTGTTTGGCACGCTCTGCAGGCTGAACGGCTCGATGGATTTTAGCTTGAGAGGTGTCGTTAGATTCGTATTTACTGTGAGAGTGACACTGGGTATATAAAAAAAAAAAAACAAAATGGCGGATTTTTAGCGCCAAATTCAAATGTTTGGCTCGCTCTGCAGGCTGAACGGCTCGATGGATTTTAGCTTGAGAGGTGTCGGTAGATTCATATTTACTGTAAGAGTGATACTGGGTATATTAATTTCTTTTTTAAAACACAAAAAAAAATAAAAAATAAAAAAACGGTAATTTAAAAAACTAAAAAACCCGACTGCTATTCTTTAAAAATCCCTAAAACAAGATAAATTGTAGCAGTCGGGACCCATTCGGGACCATCTGCAATGTAATATAGGTATGTGCTCTCAATTCACTAATCCTCCATTTCTAGAATGGGTCCCGACTGCTACAATTTATCTTGTTTTAGGGATTTTTAAAGAATAGCAGTCGGGTTTTTTAGTTTTTTAAATTACCGTTTTTATATATCCTATTCTTCCATTACTTCCAAATCAAACAACATCTTAGATCTTACTTTGCACTAAAATGCTATTTTATCTTTTCCAAAAGCAAGCTATTCTTTAGACTGAGTTTTATGTTCTTTTAAACTAAAATTCAATCTTAGATGCCAAACTATGGGTGTACATTGTTACACCTCTGCCCAATCCTTAGGAGAATATAGGCGTGTTGGTATATATGTATTTAATCTTATTGGACTTCCTCCTTCCTCTTTGTAATCAGCGATATCCGGAGTTTAGATTTAAAACCGGTTAGTGTCAATAAGCTTGTCCGCAATTACATGGGTATAACTGACAGTGATGTGCTTTACTTTCTGCCTATCTAATATTAAAACCGGTGAGCCTTAGCATAACTTGAGAGACCTTTGTCTCTCACAAAGAAGGCATGAGCATTGATCACCACGCTTACTCATGTTAGTTTGGCCATTTCAGACTTAATATTCATTAAAAGTCCAGGTTTCCTCATAATGTTTTTCTTCAACGCTATCAGAGGTAACCAAAATAAATCCATATGAATTGCAAAAGTCATATTGGTATCGATACCCACAACCGAGGCGAGCGCTTAACCACTAGACCATCAACACAGACCGCGTATCAGCGTGGTAATAAATGTTATCATTTTAATCATTATCAAATCCCAGTCCCATTACAGTTAATACATTAAATCCATTCACAGAGCGCGTGCTGGTTCAGTGTAAATAAAATTATGATAAACGACCGGTAGGTCGACGTTATCGGTCAATTGACACGATAACTGGCTGCCGGCCCGAGTATTGATAGGTCGCGTGACAATCTATACGTAGATTTCGAATGATTGGTTGAATTATTTTGTATGGGCATGCATATTTCTTTCCCTCACTATAGGTAGGAAGGTGTGTGCGTTGAGGGTGAGTTGTTTTTTTGCTTACGTCTTTACGTATTACTATTTTTTATTCAGCTACATTGTTTTCGCGATTTGGTCTTGCAGCTGAATTAAAAACTAGCTTACGTCCTCATCCAGATCCAAGCTACCTCTTTGTCAAACTTTCACAATCGGTTCAGTTCTTTTACCCCGATGAGATATCGCCCCGAGGACACGGTGGAGCATACTTTGGCGGTGTGCCCCGCTTGGGCTGAGCACCGCCGAGTCCTCGAGGCGGCCATCGACGGCGGCGCCCTCTCGCGTCCGGCACTGGTTCAGGCCATGGTCCGGAGCGAGAGGGAATGGGAAGCAGTCGCCTCCTTCTGCGAAGCTGTAATGCTAGAGAAGGAGGCGGCGGGACGGGAGAGGGAAAGGAGGGTCCCCCGTCCCAGCGGCCGCCGCGGTAGACGCTCCGGGCGTCGGGAGCCGCGAGACGACTCCCGGCCACCGTAGGCGCGGGTCTGTGGACGGTGAGCAATGGGTAGCTCACCGTCCGTACGTTCACTGAATAACGACAGACCGTGTCGACGGCGCGTTCGTGTTCCACGCGCGCCTCAAAGAGATGTCAGCAAACTTGGATGGGGCCACTAAGGGCCGATGCCTGCCGGGGCTGCGGGTTGTTCGAAAGAGATACCGCGCCCCCGGAACGCAAAGGGCACATGAAGGAACATAGACGGGTTTTAGTCAGTAAAAGTCTGACACTAAGGGCGGGGAAGTTATTTGATGATTTCCCGTCTAAAAAAAAAAAAAACCCCGATGAGATAACAAACAGACATAAAGAAGACTTTCCTTACAGCATGCTTCATAAAATAGTAGTTGCCATTAAAAACTATTATGATTTTTAAAACTCCAAATCTGTTGGAAAACTAATTAACCATAAGTTTAAATATTAGTGTTCTCATTCTTTCTACAAAATATCGAACAGCCTAATTACTTCATCATCTTCCTCCCCTTATCCCGTGCTTTTGTTTTTTCATCTCCCATTCCGTGCTGTCAACCGTCATGATATCGCTGACACCCTTCTTTTTCATATCATTCTTCACACAATCCATCCAACTTTTCTTTGGCCTCCCTCTTCCCCTCCATCCATTCACACTTAAGTACTTATTGACCAAAAAATTACTATAGACTACTTTTATATACTCCTTACCACCACCAGTACTTACATCTTTAACCGCTGAATCTTCATCACTATAAACGTAAGAAGAGCACTTTTCTTTTAAATTAGCATCAAATGCATCAGCTTCACAAGTGCTATTGCTACTAGTATCATTGCTTTCTATAGAAGGATGTCTATAACACTTGGAATATCCATTCTTTTCTTTTGGTATAGCATTTTCTAGCCATAAGCTTGTGTTTGTTGTTTCGCATTCGTTGACTGCGCATCTGAAACAATGATAGGATTATTTAGAAATAGGTCAAGATCGTAATTATAAATAGTCGTTTACAATAATTTATTGAAGGGATTCTGTTGTAATCATTACGAACAATGTGATGTAAGATGTGATGTTTAAGTCATTTTGACGGGCCTGTTGGTCTAGTGGTTAGCGGCCCTGACTGCTAAGCCGGAGGTCGTGGGTTCGATTCCCACCCAGGACAAACTTTGTGTGATGAGCATGATTGTTTGTTCTGTGTCTGGGTGTGATTTATCTATAATATTTGTATGTATTTATAAATTATATAAGTATGTATATCAGTTGTCTGGTTACCATAACACAAGCTCTGCTTAGCTTGGGATCAGATAGCCGTGTGTGACTTGTCCCAAGATATTTATTTATTTATTTATTTTATTTATTGAGATGATCTAGCTTGATCAAAAATATACTGCTTTTGGGTTAAAACAAAAAAGAAACATTTTTTTTTATTATCACTGAATACATGCATCAAAAATTCAAGATCGTCATCATCATGAAAACTGCAGTCAAAGAGATTTTATCGAGTAGATACTACTTTGTACAGTCAGTGATAAAGTCGATAAACACTTCTACTTTACTTAATTATTATGATTTAAATAGGCTCAAAATTATGCTCTTTCTTTGCAATATTTCAGGTTAATTAGTTAACAGGTTTTTTTCTTGATCTTTTATATTGTTTTTTTTTCTGTAGCCTAAGTTGTTCCACTGTTGGGCAAAAGCCTTCCCCAAAGTCTTTCCAGGAACTTTTATACCGCGCCACCTCAAAGCACCTAATCATCATTATCATCATCATCATCGGCTGATGATGATGATGAAGGCCTATGTCCAGCATTGTACTGCGATAGGCTTATCGCAGTACAATGTTGGACATAGGCCTAATTAGGATAAAAATATAAAATGTTAAAGGACTTTTGACACAGACCTACAGATCTGTGTGATATTTGTGAATCTGTGCAAGGAATAGCAACAGAATTAGCCATTCAAAGGTAACTATGTCAACGAATATGTGCATGAAGGTTTGCATTTATTAGGTGTAGTTTTGCATCCTCGTCAAATTCATAGAGGTAACTATTGGTTCTTGACACGTACCTATCATTAAAAAATTTTTACTAATTAATTTTCGAATTCAAACTAGCCATCTTTTTTTTATATATGGGAACTCATCCAATGGCTTGCCCCGCTCTGGGCGGAGCGGGAGGGAGTGTCAGACTTTTACTGACTAAAACCCATCTATGTTCCTTCATGTGCCCTTTGCGTTCCGGGGCCGCGGTATCTCTTTCGAACAACCGGCAGCAAACTAACCATATTACCGATGGGTTTAGAGAACGGGGCGATAACACTTCATGTGCAAGTTTGAGTTGCACTTGAGCGGTTTTTTATTTAAAAACTAGGAATATTTCCAATTCTACATTGATTACCGTTTGAAATGTAAACTTATAAACTCTCGAATAAATCCGAGCATTTACATTTCATTCACGTTGTTTACATTTCAGGGCAAAGCTTTCATGTTGTTTGCGAAATATTGGGAAGGTAAACATGAAACTAGAATATTCGATATTTTGATTTTGAAATTATAAGAGCACTATTAATTGTGCATCGGACAGGCTTTTAGAGTTTCTGTAGTTAAACGAAATTGGCTGAAAACCCTCTTCTGGAATATATTTGATCTTTTTAAAATTATTTGTCTTCTTTATCGTGTGGGCAGTAAGGTCTAGCGACCCCAAACACCCTAGTGTCAGAGTTTCTAAACCGCCTCAAGGGCCTCTGACATGGTTACCGATGTCAGTGAAACTTAGAAAGTAGTAATTAGTAGTATTAGTAGTAGTAGTAGTAGTAATTATTTGTTAAGGTTGGGAAATCATCAAATGACTTGTTGCGCTCTGGAGGGAGTGTTAAATTCTTAGGGTGGTACCACACCAATCGATCGATGCCATCGATTGATTGTAGAATGGATTAATCGACGTCGATCAATAGTTTCTACGGATTTATATTTATAATTTACCTCAATTTTTTTTTAATAATTTACCTAATTTTTTATATAATTTACATATAATACAATATAATTTACAATAACATACTATCACGCCTGTATTCCCCGAAGGGTTAGGCAGAGGTGTACTAATATACACCCACAGTTCGCCCGTATTTAGGTCCCATGTAATAGGGGGCGAGCCTATTGCCATTAACCGGGCACAAATCCAAACTCCGAGCTGCTACTGAGAATTTAATAGAAAAACCCAATAACACTTTTTGCTCGACCCGGGAATCGAACCCAGGACCTCTAGCGTAGCAGTCGTGCTTAGGACCACTAGGCTAACGAGGCAGTTACCTCAATACATACTTTAAATAATTTACCCATAAAAGTACTTTTAATTATTTATCTCAATAATTACGTTTAATAATTGCCTCGAAAAATACTTCCAAAAATTCACCTCAAAAATTACTTTCAACAATTTACGTAAACCAAGAGATACTCAATCACCTAGTGAAAAATATCCGACTGTCGATCACGTATCATAATGATAATTAATATCAGTCGCGCTCATGATTGATTGCAGCTCGCCCAGCTGTTTCTGATGGCATCTCAGACTGCTACAAGATTTGGGAGCTGGTAGAAGGTATGGGCGGGAAGAGGCATGGTTTAGGTTAGGCAGTTTTTTGTAGAGGTTTTTTGTACTTAGACTACCTCGGTGACCTAGTGATCCTTAGCGCGACTGCTACGCCTCAGGTCTTAGGTTCAATTCCTAGGTCAGCAAAAAATGTTAATGGATTTTTCTGTAAAATTCTCAGTTAATGGCAACATGCTCGCCCCTTATTACATAAGACCTAAACTTGCCAGCGAACTGTGGGTGTACATTGGTACACCTCTGCCTAACCCTTCGGAGAATACAGGCGTGATGGAATGTTACTAATATAAATAAATAAAATGTGCCGTTTCGTCAAATGCATCCATGTAAATCTGGGGCCGGTCGCTCGTACATAATAAAAATAATAACACAACTTCAACCAAGTTGCAGCAGATATTCACCAAATATACGTAATGTTTTTTATAAACATCTGTTGCTAGGTAAACATTTTCTCCTATCTCACAACATGACTGATAGATATATCCGTGTCACCTTTTCTCGAAACACACAGATTTGTTTATTTCACAAGTATGCCCAAGGTCCACATCGTACGATGATATGATATCAAAGAACCAGGATGTGGGCCAACGTTCGGTTATCAGACACTTGGAGGTCACGACCGGCAGTGCTATGATGAGAAAATCTTCCTCGTTGAATTTGGGTGAAGTGAGTTCGTGTGAGCCTCTCTCTAGGGGAAAGCGCGGTCGCAGGATAGGTGGTTCTTAAGTTTAACTTATTTCTGTTATAAAGTTAACTTAATGTTTTTTTTTTTAAACAGGGCTTCATATCTGATAATTTCATAGAAAAACCCAATAACACTTTTTTGCTCGACCTGGGAATCGAACCCAGGACCTCTAGTGTAGCAGTCGCGCTTAGGATCAATGGGCCAACGAGTCAGTAGCAGCTCGGAGTTTGGATTTGTGCCCGATTAATGGCAATAGGCTCGCCCCCTATTACATGGGACCTAAATATACCGGCGAACTGTGGGAGTACATTGGTACACCTCTGCCTAACCTTTCGGGGAATACAGGCGTGATGGTATATGATGGTGGCTTCATATCTCCATGGGTCCATTAAGAAAGAATGAAGGAAAATGATGGAACCAGGCCGCTTCCAACCAGTAATTTTGGAAATCTATTGGGTAGCCCTATGTCCAGCCGTGGACATCCTGCGGCTGATATGGTGATGATGACAGGGTCCATAATGACTTTAATTACACAGTTACCACCCCATATCAAATGGAAAGCAATTAAGATATTGAGTATTGAGGTGAAGGGGCCCGCCAAAATGGCAGTCTTATACCAGTCGAAGGCGCAGATCATGCGTCAATTGAAAACCGGCCTCCCTACGGTTGGCAACAGGAGGAACCGTGGGGTTTTAGGTGGTAAGAGACCGACATAACCCTCCGTCCTCCTCCGACGGAAGGAATCCATGAGGATTTCCCCACAAAAAAAAGTAAAGTGAGATTGAAGTGATCTGTCAAACTGCCAATGACAGGGATTTAGAAGATTTTTCAAGACGTCTGGTCGTGATCTTCGCGTGCTTGATAAGCGAGCGTTGGCCTATAATCCGGTTCTTCGATATGTCATATAGGCATTTTTTATATCTTTACTAATATTATAAAGGTGAATAGTATTTAGGAAATATCTTATATAATTATTTATATTTTATTATTTGCCATCGATACGCTAAGAAGAAGAAGGTGAAAAGATTGTTTTTTTGTTTCAGCGCGTTAATCTCGGTAACTACTTGTCTGATTCTGAAATTTCTTTAACTAAGGGAAAATATCGAAATAATCCAAAGGAATTTGTCGATGCCGCGGCAACATTTTAAAGCATCAATTCTAATGCTGTAACCGCACAGAATAAAATTAAATATTTGTATTACCTTAAGATTGTTGTTCCTGGTCTGGTTGTTTGTGCATGTTTGTGATACAGGAAAAACTCCTAGTGTGGGGCAACGTATATAATAAAACATTTTTTAATTATCCTAGTTATTATTATTATATTTTGTTAATCTATTCTGATCCATTACTGGGCAAAGTTCTCCCTTCACTCGTTTCATCCTAATTATGTAAAATAAATAATGAACTTTTAAATATTTTAGTTTTCGCCACGCATTGCGGAACGTATCTTCGAGGTACTTGACATATAATTAAAACGTCTAAAATTCCTGCTATCATTCTTTAATGTGTGAATTCAAATGTTAACTATAACCTTGGTACAGTTAGCAATAAAACTCCACTAACACTGTTACCAAAATTGACACGAAATGGTTTGATGAATTGCTTGAAACAACAAGAATATTGTAATTGTAACCAAGTTTTTGTAAAAACCAAATTGAATGAAAAGAGTGTCCATGGAGTTTCTTGCTCGTTCTTCTCCATAGCGACCTTTGTTTTGGGACGAGCAACTAGCAATAATATTAAACTGTAACTTCTTGACAATTCAAAAGTGCCTGTAAATGGTCTAATTGAAATAAATGTTTTGACTTTGACTTTGCTTTTAATTATTTCGTGTTGCAGCTAAGAATGTCATTTTTAATTAATAAACACTGTATTATTTTTTCTCTAGCCTGGAATGTCCTACTACTACCTAAAGACCTCTTCTAAGTCCGTCCCACTGCTGGGTAAAAACCACTCCCAAGTCCTTCCAAATATTCTTAACTAGCTTTTGCCCGCGACTTCGTCCGCTTGGATTAATAGTTCCCGTTCCCGGGGGATTTCCGGGATGAAAACTATCCTATGTCCTTTCTCGGGTCCCAGACTATATCTGTACCAAATTTCATTGACATCGGTTCAGTGGTTTAGGCGTGAAGAAGAGACAGACAGACAGACAGACAGAGTTACTTTCGCATTTATAATATTAGTACGGATTTCTTGTTAATATTTTGGTGAACAAAAATACTGATGTACTAATCAACTTTTCTTACTGACCGTACCAATAATAGTCATACACGTGCCATTCAAGAACTGGGTAGGTACTTGAATATACTGAAGGACAACATTTTTATCAAACGTTTGTATATATTTAAATTGTATTATCCACGGTATTTATTATAATAAGTAGTTCTTATGCTGATCCATTTGTTTCGTTTAGAGCAAGGCTAATCCGACGTAGGCATGGGGAGTCGAGACTGATTTGGTATTAAAATATCTCATTACTAGATTTGCCTGCGATTTCACTCGCATGGAAGTCAAGTATACTATAAAACATAGCCTATGGCACTCGACAATAGTGTAGCTTTCTGTCAGTTTAAAGAATTGTTATAATCGGGCCAGTACTTCCAGGATTACCTTTTCTTTTTTCTTAAAAAGTTACGTTCAGGGGACCTCCGTATAATAAAAAGAGACATGGAGAAAAAGAAAGAAAGAAAAGATCGCCAAGAGTGGGCATAATGCTTTTTCCTTACGGGACGATTTTTTTCAACGACAAAAGCCGCCTTCATGGACTTTGATAAAAAAAACATACGATCTGCCATCTGCAATCTGGTTATAAAAATAAAACACAGCCAGCCAGAATATTCATGTGTGTTTACTCATTCAGATTGTTAAAGTGTGGTTACGTCTACCTACTTATCTTTTATCAGTATCACGAAGTAGGTGTCTGAGGAACACGGGGGCATCACAAGAATTAAACCAGCTCAAAATAACATAATTACGTCGTTTCATTATGGCTGTAGCGGTCATTGCCATTTCCCTTGGCTTTTTGTGGGTATATCCTCTTGGATACCCTCCGTTTGGGGAGAACTGAGGGTTATGTCGAATAAAACTCACGGTACCTCCTGTTACCATGAGTTGGGAATCCAGTATTCGCTTGACGTATGATCTGTGCCTCCGATTGGTGTTGGACCGCCATATTGTTGAGCCCTTAAGCATATGCGGCCTATCCTGCGACTACACACTCCAGTAGAGAGACGCGCACGGAATACTGCGTGTCTCCGTCACAGGCCTATATCTGGTCGAGAGTCGAACTGCCCCCATTTCCTAAATGTTTATTGGTGGTTGCATACGTAAGCACAATAGTTTGCGTGCAGCACAGTGCGCGCTACTATAGACAGTGATTTTTTTCACCAAAAATAAAATACTTCATTTGATGTGCAGTATGCGTACTTAAAGGGCATGTGGCCAATGCTTTTAATACCCTGTATATCTCACTTGTTTTTTATTAGTGAAAATAAGTTGCTTCTCTTTTCGAAATCCTAGAAAATCTAGGTGGGTCAATGACCGCTACTTCCCACCGCGACTAAAACTCGATAATTTAGAAAAAGAAAACCCCATTCATATTTAAACAAGGAATCACATAAGCCTCATCATAATCTGTAAAGCACAAAAACCTCACGACGTAAGGGTAGTGACAGAAGGGTAATATGACTTCACAAGTATTTCCAACTAAAACCGGCAACTTCAGAAGCCAGGCTTCAGGCTTTCAAAACTGGGGCAAATCCACATAAGCTGGGACTCGAGCTGCCTAATCTCAGCTAATGTTCTGATGAACATTTACATACGGAGGCATATGGGACACTATTATTCTACAGCGTTGCTGCAAATTTTCATGCTATTCCCCTTTACGATGTAGGTAGGAAATTTGAAGCTTATTTATGTATGCTTAGGTCATATTTTGGAGTGTGATGGCGGTGCCGAGAGACATTTAGGTATTTATACTTTTATTTACCAGCTTCTGTCCGCGAATACATTTGCGTAGACTACCAAAGCCTAAATGGAACCTAAATCAATATTTTTATGCATTTATAGTTCATCCAAAATCTAAATCTACTCTAATATTATAAAGATTTAGATTGTTTGTTTTATTTTTGTTTTAAAAGTAATTTCTAGAAGTCCGATTCCAAAAAATGATATAAGATAAATGAATATAAGAGTTTGAAATTGTCAATCGTCTTGAGAAAGTATAGTATTCAATGCTCGTTCCTTCTTTGTTTAACCAGATATCTTTTGCCTAGAAGTGACACAACAATAAGCTGGTATTATTGTTAAAAGAATGCTGTATTCACTACCTACACACACTATTATACTACACTACACTACACACATACTCACTCGCACTCGCTTCTTTTTACGGACGAAGTCGCGGGCAAAAGCTAGTACACTACATGGATAGTTGTTCCATCCCAAAATCTCAACAAAATGGCACACCACGTTTGTCGGCAATATGGAACACAGCTGGAATGATTTGAGTGATGCAAATATATGCTAATATTGAGCATGGCGTGTCTGTGAGTGACTGTGCCTTTTGATTCGCTTTGACGATTTGTGTTTAAGATGAGACTGGGAATGAGGATTATGCACTCCTGTTATTTCTACGTAGTGAATAATAACAGCTTATTACTGACTCAGGGAAGGGCAAAGGCGTCGTACCATACAGAGAAGGCAGAGGCATTGATCACTACGCTTTACTAAGGCGGATTAGCGATTTCAGATTTAGGCCGTGTTCAAACCAAACTGACTGTCAGCCGCCGAATGTCCGCGGCAAATTGCCGCCCTGCGGACGGAACTCCGGCTCGATCTCATGGCGACATGGAGAGAACGACTGTCGCAACCTCGTGCAGGGCTCGCCTCGATTGAGGCGGTAAGACCCCTCTTTGAGGAGTGGCTGGAGCGGCGCCACGGCGCCCTCACCTACCGCCTGACGCAGGTCCTCACTGGACACGGAAGTTTCGGGAGGTTCCTGCACCTCATCGGGCGGGAGGAAACGCCCGGATGTCACCATTGTGAGGATCGACCCGAGGACACGGTGGAGCATACTCTGGCGGTGTGCCCTGCTTGGGCTGAGCACCGCCGAGTCCTCGAGGCGGCCATCGGCGGCGGCGCCCTCTCGCGTCCGGCACTGGTTCAGGCCATGGTCCGGAGCGAGGGGGAATGGGAAGCAGTCGCCTCCTTCTGCGAAGCTGTAATGCTAGAGAAGGAGGCGGCGGGACGGGAGAGGGAAAGGAGGGTCCCCCGTCCCAGCGGCCGCCGCGGTAGACGATCCGGGCGTCGGGAGCCACGTGACGACTCCCGGCCACCGTAGACGCGGGTCTGTGGACGGTGAGCAATGGGTAGCTCACCGTCCGTACGTTCACTAGCGACAGACCGTGTCGACGGCGCGTTCGTGTTCCACGCGCGCCTCAAAGAGATGTCAGCAAAATTGGATGGGGCCACTGAGGGCCGATGCCTGCCGGGGCTGCGGGTTGTTCGAAAGAGATACCGCGCCCCCGGAACGCAAAGGGCACATGAAGGAACATAGACGGGTTTTAGTCAGTAAAAGTCTGACACTCCCTCCCGCCCCGCCCAGGGCGGGGGAAGTTATTTGATGATTTCCCGTCTATAAAAAAAAAAAAAAAAAAAAAAAAAAAAGCCGCCGAATGTGAGCAGGCTCACTGTGAGCCCCAGTGTAAACGTGAAAATAAACGGTATTGTGAATATACTAATGCCAGCGTCTACGCATAGCGTAATAACGTAACGTCGGTTAGATGTGAACGATAAAGTGAATATGTATGGAAATACAATAAACTGCGTAACGTTCGCTCACTTTCGGCGGCTGACAGTCAGTTTGGTTTGAACACGGCCTTATATTAATTACTAGCGAACTATCCGCGACTTCGTCTCGTGGCTTATATCACTCGCGTTAAGTCACGTCTTTGGTTACTGCTCCGTCCCCGTTGGCCGTAGCGTGATGTTATTTAACCAATGGTTCTCATAAATAACGTGGCTTTCTATGGGTAAAAGAATTTTCAAAATCGGTTCAGTAGATCTAGAGATTACTCGCTACAACTACAACCTCACAAACTTAGAAAGTTTACCTCTTTATAATATTAGGATAGATAAGTCCAGCGGTGTTATTCTGTAAAACCCTCCTACCGTGAAGTGAGCGTGTGGCGACCTGTCAATCCCTAGCATCGTATAGTGATAGTCCAGTTTTAGCTCACTTCACCTTAATTCACTGAGGGAGATTTCTTACAGAATAAGCCGGCAGATCTCCTCACTATGTTTTTCTACACCGATGTCAGTGATGTGCAAAATAAACTTAGTACGAAGTGGAAACAGTCACATTGGTAGTTGCCCGTGCATGTTTGCAAATTCCAAAGCCTCGTTAATTAGTGCGGCACCTACCCAATATTTTAATCACTTAACAAACAAAATATCAAATATAATATTATTACATACAGAAACATGTTAAAATATTGACTTAACTATGAAATAATATTGAAATAACTGATTTTATTTGTACTCTAATACGCCTGTGATATTACGGGAAATTGTAAACAACATAATAATAGGTGTGTTTTAGGACCCGTTCACATTAATGTTAGTTGAACTATCGAGGTATTGGCAACCGCTATCATAAGTAGGGATCAGATAATTGGATGAATATTTACTTAAAGTTCATGTTATGCTAAGAAGGTAGGTTCAAAAGTAGGCTCCTAGAAATCGGTAATTTGATAAAACACGGTTTTTATCGTTTAATAACCACACCTTCTCAATTTGCAAAAGATTTATTAACATTCCTTATTAAATATTTACAACCTTAAAATTTGATTTAATAATAAAACATAATAATAAAATAAACTAAAACAAATAGCGTCGAAAAATCCTTAAAAAAGACCCAACGGCCCGAGGGATTCCACCCCAAACAGCTCGAAAATATAGTTACCAAAGAGAGAAAGCACATCCGATTTTGAAAATTCATTATTTTAAGAAACTTAAGGCTCATTGCCCGCACAAGTATTTTTTGCGACAAATAAAAATAAAACTTAACTGTAAAGAAATAAAGTTGAAATTTCAATGTTAACGGTATCACAGTAGGTAGGGGAGCGTGGGGCTTTTTGTAACAGGGGTAAGTAGTAACAGGCTCTTTTCACTAGGATCTTAAACGCTATTAACGTATTTCTTTGACTCGATTTAACCTATACACCGTGCCGCATCATGTTGCCATAGCCAGTGTCCCGCCGGGCGGCGCAGTTAGCGGAAGTGTGCATGCGCTGCATTTCGGCCAGGTAATATAAAATTGTACTGTCGTAAAATTTCGGTTGGCGTTTTTAATATCGACTAATTTCAAATTTTCTATATCTTATTTCCATTCAAATTTATCTATCTCTGATAATGTGTAACAGTTTTTATGATTGCTAAATTATTTAAATAGTTATCTTGATAAATGTTAAAAATCGTACCATAGGGTTAGTTGTAACAAAATCTCGGGGCTTGTTGTAACGTGTTACAACATGCCCCAAGTTATGATGTAGATACCTACTTTTTTTCCTTTGTTTTAGAATCAGGGTATATAAAAGAAAGTCAGAGCGGACAACACAAAGCCAAGAAGTGAACGAGTTAGCGGAAGCTGAAGTTTTAGAAAAAAAATACACTATTCGGAAAGCTAGTCAGACTTTCGATTTATTTCACGTCTCTCTTTATAGATACATAAAGAAAAAGAAGAAAAATAAAGAAAAAAAGAAGCTTACACAGATACAAATAAAGAAGATTGGATAGAGTGTATCATTTGTAAGATGTGGGTACATGTAGGATATGTTACAGGAGACATTATATCTTTTATTTGTATTTTGTAGCTCAGATGAAGACTGAATTTAATTATAATGAAACCCACCAAATGTATAAGTATAATACTTTGTTAGATAGCTATTAAGAAGAGATACCTTAGATATAAATAATTTAATTACTTACTGTGATTTTAAAGTGCCATGATGATTATAAGTAGTGTTTAACTAAATAAAACTGTTAATTACTTAATTTTCAAGTGTTGATTACTAAAAGAGTGTATTTGAGTTGATTTTTGATAAGAATGACATAATACTTACTTTAGGAAGATGACCATTTTGTTAAAAATAAACAAAGAATAAATGATTAAAGGTATTATTGTCGTTTTTTTTTATCGTTACTTCTTACCTCGGTAGACGTTACAACTTGCCCCAAGCACGAGGTAAGTTGTAACACCGCACTTCTTCTAGAAAATAATTGATTGTCAAATAATGACCAATAGTTATGGTGTTATTTTAACTTGATTTGGTAGAGGAAGAGTTACAGTGTCCATCCATCTTTATTTGGTAGAAATTTAATCAATAAATCTCAAGATATACTAGTTTTAGTGAAAACTGTTACAACAAGCCCCTCGCTCCCCTATAGCTTTTGTACTTCCGAACGTTAACATTGAAATTTCAACTTTATTTCTTTACCATTAAGTTTTATGTTTATTTGTCGCAAAAAATTACTCTGCCATGCCGTGCCGCCAATGTGTGCCGGGCCTTCCGAGCGAACGTTACCACTGAGTTCTATAGTCTATTATTTATTATAAAAAAAAAAGACCGTAAGTAACACAATCAAATAAAAATTCAATACACAAAACAGTATGCAAATTGTCATCGTCCTTCACCATCTTTTACCTCCTCGAGGATTCAAACACGATATGTCTCGCGTTCAAATTGAAATCGCGCGACGATTGTATCGTTGCAGTTGTTCGTGTAAAAGGAATCTAATGTTTGTTCAGTTTGATTTCCTTATGATTAGTAGACCTTCATATTTATTTGCAGTTTTATAATTAGGTACTTAAGGTCGGGTTTAATTTAGCAGTTACGTGTACATATACATATATTATTATAATGTTTATTGTTTAGGGGAGGACTAAATCGACGTCATTTGGCTGTTGTGATGATGATGATGATATTTAATATACGAACAACTTTCACTTCTTACTTTCGTGACAATATCGGTGTTCATAGATATTGATTTTGTTGCAAAGTCAAAGCCATGCACCCAATCATCATCACTATTTCAATTAGACCATTAAAAGGCACTTTTGAACATCATTTAAAGAAAGGAAAATAAAAAAGAATTTTGGTGCCTTTCGAAAACGTAGTTTCGGATGTAGAAGAATGGGCAAGAAACTTCACGAGAATTGCATTTAGTCTCCCGATAGATAAACGTATAGGTTCCTACAGTTTCTGCTTTGGCTTCCCTTGTACGGAAATTGACTCTTCGCCAATTGTAAGTCGTAATTTTTTGGTATGTATATTGACACTTACGTAACGTAAATAAGGGCTATGTAATAATCGCGTAATCAATCGTATACATTCCAATGATCCAACTATATTGTTGCTAATTGGCACAATGAATGAGGTTTGGTAACAATGATGTACAGTCATACTCACCAGTTTGTATGCGCATAGTAATGAATGAATTTTGGACATCGCTATTGTTTTTTTTTATTTACGAGCTTGTCAGCCATTACTAAGGCGTGCTACGTCAGTGATGTGTCAAATTTAAAGTTAGAAAGTCTATCTTCTACGTAATGTTTTGTTTCCTAGCTGCAAGGTTTCTTAAAATAAAAAAACGACGGGTTGCACTCCGGGAGTGCCGGCAGAAGTGAAAACGCTAAAGACAGAATCAGAATCAGAGTCAGAATTGTCATATTTGTGTACGATAAATTCGTAAGATTTTCGATCAGGTCAACAAGGTCACAAGGTGACAGCTTTTGTAAATTTTTGATCAGGTCACGTGTCCTGACGCGAGTTTAACATTTTTTACCCATTCCAAAACAAGTGCACAACGCCGCTTACGAATTTTCGATCAGGGTCACGTGTGCTGACGCGAGTTTATCATTTTTTACCCATTCCAAAAAAAAGTGCACAACGCCGCTAAAGAAGTTTTCACTTCAAAAAAAGTACTCGCGATCGGCGTGCTTGTATGAACATGGATGAGGCGAAAGGAGTATGTAAGGATCGTAGCAGGTGGCGTTCTGTGGTTTCTGTGTAACCCCATGGTTAAAAAGGCGTGAGTTTATGAATATATGCAATAATTTAAAATACCAAAAAAAAATATACCATCACGCCTGTATTCCCCGAAGGGTTAGGCAGAGGTGTACCAATTTACACCCACAGTTCGCCGGTATATTTAGGTCCCATGTAATAGGGGGCGAGCCTATTGACAAAAATATTTGACACAAAAAGATATGCGGTACGGCACGGTAAGCATTCGATCAGAATTAATAATAATTAAAAAAATAAAAGTTAGCTAAGAGTATAAAATTAGGCCATGAGCTCACTCTAAAATTAGCCCAAAAAATATATCATAAAAGTATGTATAGGTAGCAATCAAATTAAATAAAAAAGTAAAATTAGTATTTTTATAAATCGTGATCATTATTATGATGACTAATTTAAACATCTAATACAAATTAATAAAATTGAAGTGTCTGTTTGTAACTTAAAAATAACTGAATTTTATAAAATAAATACGATTGACACGGTAATTAAGCGAAAAAACAAAAATTTTATACATTTGTTTGTCCGTCTATTTGTCCCGTATAATCTCCGAAATGGCTTGACCAATATTGTCAAAACTGTCGCTAGATAGCTGATAGATAGATGTTATAAGGAGTAACTTAAGCCACATTTATTTTTAAAAAATAATTAGGGTTCCGCGCACATAAACCCTTAAATAATTAACATTCACGCGAAGTCGCGGGCATAAGCTAGTTTCCAATACAAATAACACGATTGTACTAAAAATACATATTGTGTCAACAATCTCATCTAAGATTCCTTTGTCAAGGTCTTCGGGCGTCTGTTATGAAGGTCAGCAGGACGTCTTCTGACAATTGTACCAATATTGACTCTTCGCTGTAAATATCTATTTTCTACTATCACCAACTACCTATTAACAACGCGGTGTCACCCGCGTTCAGTTGCGTTTTTAATTACTGCTCCGCTCCCGTCTATCATAGCGTAATGTTCTACACGTATAAATCTTCCTCTTGAAACACTCTATCGATTGATGAAAATTGCATCAAAATCCATTGAGTAGTTTACGAGATCTAAGTGTACAGAGACACAGACGGCGGGTAGTGACTTTGTTTTATACTAAACAAGTTAGGTATACAGGGTGGAAATTTATTATGCTACCTGGAGGGAAAGTACTCTAAATACTTGAGTCAGCAAATTTTACTGAAAGGAAACATTCCTTTATTTTTAAAAAGAAACAAAACTGCATTTAAATAATTTTGAAAATATTCTTGCCACACCCAGGAATCGAACCGACTAAAATTCGAAAAAATTGCATCCTGTACTTTTATGGCACTAATCGATAGTAATCATAAGGATCAAATGCAAACATGGTAAATTAAAATAAAATAAAAACATGCAATTTTATTGTACATTTATTTTATTCGGACGAAACAAACGAGTAAATTCACTAAGTAGTTGCTGGAAATGAGCTTCATTTCTTGGATGCATGAATTTATTCCTTTAAAAAAATCATTTTAAGTAACTTTTGGTAGCGTAGTAAAATTTTCAATATTCACCACAACACCCTTCTAAAAGTTATTCAAAATGAATTCCTTCAAATAATGAATGTGTGCATCGAAGAAAGTGAAGCTCATTTCCAGCATACAATTAGTTACTGTACTCGTATTTTTGTCCGAATAAAATAAGTTTAGATTGAAATTTCATGGTTTTTGTTAAATTTAGTTTACCAGGTTTGTAGAGATTTGATCCTTGTGATTGACCCTATCGATAAGTGCCATAAAAGTACAGGATGCTATTTTATCCGATTTTAGTCTGTTCGATTCCCGGGTGTGGCAAGCGTATTTTCAAAATTATATAAATGCAGTTTTGTTTCTTTTTAAAAATAAAGGAATGTTTCCTTTCAGTAAAATTTGCTAACTCAAGTATTTAGAGTACTTTCCCTCCAGGTAGCATAATAAATTTCCACCCTGTATACCACGCGGTGTCAACCGCTTTCAGTTATATCTTTGGTTACTGCACCGCTTCAGTTGGTCGAAGCGCGTTTTATAATTTTAAATCTTCCTCTTAAATCACTCTATCTATTGATGAAAACTGCATCAGAATCTGTTGTAAAGTTTAAAAGATCTAAGTGTACAAAGGGACAGACGACGGGAAGCGACTTTGTTATAAACTATGTAGAAAAGTTGTGTAATTTGTGATAGTAAGAATGCGTTACGTTATCAACAGTGAGCTGATAAGGTAGGTCAAATAGAGAGTGTTTACCTACATAATAATACCTATACATTGTGATTGATTATTTTATACATGGGAGGGAACAAACTAGGGCTAATTTGGCCTTGAACATTTGGGTTTGAAGAGAAGTTGATTTTGAGTTGTATAACATTTCTTTTTGTATAGGTACAAAAAATTGCTAATTATAAGAAATCTTTGAAAGCTAGCTGAATTAGTAGTGATTTTTGGAAAATTAAATATTCTCTGTACCTTTTTGAAAAGCCCTTTCAAAAATAATAAGATACCATTAAATTATATTATTATGCTTGTAATTATCAGAAATACTTCCCAAAATAAGTATAGGTATAGAGAAAAACATAGCTTTAGGTTTTTACGTTATAATAATGTATTCATAAGACGAAACACAAAAACTAGTTTGTAGCATTGATAATTATGCAGCATTAACTAAATTTAAAGGCGTAATTTTTTGTTGGTTTTGTAAAAAAAGTGTATCCGTATTTTGCAGAAAATAGTAGGTAGAGGTACATACGTGAGTGTGTTTTGTTTTCAATAATATGACAATGAACTGCCCCGTTGGTCTCGTGGTCGAAAGTGTGACTGCTGTGCTAGGGGTCCCGGGTTCGATTCCCAGGTCGAGCAAAAAGTGTTATTGGGTTTATCTATGAAATTCTCAGTAGCAGCTCGGAGTTTGGATTTGTGCCCGGTTTATGGCAATAGGCCCTTTACATGGGACCCCCTATTACATGGGACCTAAATATACCGGCGAACTGTGGATGTACATTGGTACACCTCTGCCTAACCCATCGGGGAAAACAGGCGTGATGGTATATTTTATATTTTAATATGACAATGAAATCAATGCTAGACCTAGGTCCCTAGGTCTAAGACCTAGCATCCTACATCTATAATACTAATATTATCAAGCAGTAAAGAGGTAGACTTTGTATGTTTTTTATTACAACAAGAAATCTCTTCAACATTTTTCAATATTTTTTATGGACTTTGTTCACCTTCATACAAAATGGTAACAAGCTTTTGAATGTCTGGTATATGTACATTTTGTACTGCTAAAAATTAAGTATTAAAAAAAAATACCATCACGCCTGTATTCCCCGAAGGGTTAGGCAGAGGTGTACTAATGAACACCCACAGTTCGCCGGCATATTTTTAGGTCCCATGCAATAGGGGGCGAGCCTATCGCCATTAACCGGGCACAAATCCAAACTCCGAGCTGCTACTGAGAATTTCATAGAACAACCCAATAACACTTTTTGCTCGACCTGGGAATCGAACCCGAGACCCTTTGCACATCAGTCGCACTTGCGACCACGAGACCAACGGGGCAGTTAATATTAAAATGATTTAATTTTATTTGGAAGGGTGATATCACCCGGTTGAACAAAGTGAAATAAACTTGCGACACCCGTACGCAGCACGTACGACGGCTGCACGACAAACGTCACGTGTCAAATGTCACGTGCCGACTGCTCCACCACCGCAGTAGACCGTCAAACCCATAAATTGAAAGACTCCTTATTAGTTGATTATCATTTAGTTTATTACAACTCTTTACGACCTTTTCAGTTTGTGCTTCTTAGCATGTTATACTAAAATACCATTACGCACGAGGACAATAATAAAATTAACTACAATGTTATCGACAGATGTCAAGGAAATACTGCTATTTAAACTACAGTTCAAAAGTAACAAAGTAATAAGAATAATAAATAATGTGCACTCCGTCGTCAATACGTGCTTTCCGAGGCACGGTGGTATCATACCACAACCTTCTAAACTCAGGGCTGCTACTAAGAAATCCTTAATAAGAAAAATCCAATAACACTTTTGTCCGACGTAGGAATCAAACCCAGGACCTGCGGACGGCGAGAGTTGGGTGGCTCGCCGCCCGATCAGAACAAGGCCCGGGTCGGCGGGCGGCGCGTTGTGTTCCACGCGCGCCTCACAGAGATGTCTACACTGTAGACTGGGCCTGCTAGGGCTAGTGCCTGCCAGGGTTGCGGAATTTGAACTCAAAGGGCATTAGAATAAACACGGATGGGTTTTAGTCAGTACGAGTCTGACTCTCCCTTCCGCTTCATCCAGAGCGGAATAAGTCATTTCATTTCCCATCCTTAAACAAAAAGACCCCATGCGCAACAAAACAGCAAAATGTATTTTGTGCAATCGTGCAACAGCTTTTTGTAAAGGTCAACTAAACAGGTACCTGACCAGTACCCCAAATTCATCGCTGCGCTGAGGCTATATCACGCATGCGCAGACTTTACAAAGGGTGGCGCGATGTCGGAGACGTCAAACTTAAAAGCAATATAACCCCAAAATAAAAAGACACCGATAATACGTTATTTACACTAAATTCTTTAGATTTCTGACCGCCACAAGGTCGAACGTCTTAGCAGAAACCACTTCTGATTCTTGTTTTAGAAAGTTTAAGTCACAAAACTAGAAAAATAAATATCTAGACTCACCTGTAGTCGATGTCAGAGGCTTCAAACACAAAAACGGAACCATACATTCCCGCCAAGAAGCACGGAAATAAAAACAAAGCATAGTTGATGATGTTATACTTCCCAAAAGGACCCAATTCCTTCAGGATCACATCTAGTCCAACAGCAGCTGTTTCTTTCGACATTTTTACAAAAATTAAAATATCAGCCTTGATTAGAACACTTTAAATATCACTCGAAATGGTTTGATTATTATTTTAATTTATAAAAATACGTTTCTCAACACGCGGCGTCGAAATCTCGCGACTTTGTTGTATAAAATTTGACAGATACGCACGCATGCGTATTCGGACCCTTTACGTGGTCATTTTTTTAAGAAGTTGCTGCTTTTTTTTGTCAAACGAGCGGCCCCGGCAGATGTCTAAACTTGTATGCGTTTGAATCAAAAATAAACAAGAATAACCGGCTAAACTTCGTTGAGTATGAAGAGATATTGTTCTGATTGTGCGAATGTGACGAAGCATATCTGCAGTTACGTTTTTAAGGGACAAAAAGAGATGGATATAGGTTGCTTGTTGCGCTTCAAAGATAACAAGGGCTTTTTAAATTGTCGTGGGAATAATCGTAGTATTTTTGATAGGTGATTAGTTATTTTAATGATAGTGTGAATTGTAAAGGATGAGTGTAGGTCAACGAATTGTGGTGTTCTAATTAAAAGATAAGAGATTATTATTTTGAGCTGACATATGACGTAATTCTATATTTATAGTTGAACTCAGTTGTTTCATTACAGCATGAAATTATTATTTTTAGCATGAAGTTTATATTATGGATAGATTTATAAGAATCGTGGTATGTGAAGACGAGTTTTAGTTTTTTTTTTGAATGAGAAAAAACTTTAAAACTATTAAGCACCTTGAAAATATCAAAACGTGTTTAGAATTTAAATTTCTTTTTTACGAGCCGGCTAACATATTTTTGCAATGATCTTGGAGATAATTCAGCGCATTAGTATGCGTTTGAGTCAATCTATGAATGTATTTAAATAATCATTTTGCTAGCACGTGTTAATTTTGTCTTTAAATGTAAATGATATGCAAAAATTAACATTAATGTATTTATTTAGTGAGCATCTCCAACAAAAGATATATACAAATCATGACATACACACAATATACAACAAAAGGTATTACGTTAGAGTACTTCTTTACTTATAAGATACTACAACATGCACAAGAAAGTTAGCAACTACCTAACAAAATAATCATTGATTTTATTAAGGTGTAATAAAATTTAGTAGCAGTAAAAGTAAATTTAGTAAAATCTAGTAACATAAAAATCACAGAGTGTTATTCTGTGTTTTTCTGTAAATTATCTATGTATATATTCTAGTGAAAACTAGGATATAAACATAGGATATATACATATCCTACCTACAACTATTTATAAATTGAGTAAATAGCAGCACACACGCGCTCATTTGTAGATTCGGTCATTTGTAGATTCGGTCATTTGTAGATTCCGTCATTTGTAGATTCGGTCATTTGTAGAATCGGTCATTTGTAGAATTGGTCATTCGTAAAATCTTAGAGAGGACTTTACATTATAAGGATTGGTCAGTTATAGACTCTGTAGTCATTTCGCGAATTAGTCATTACTAGACAACCGTTTCTGCCTTCCCCACGGGCTATATGCGTGTGTTAATGTATGTATGTAAAAATTAACATGTCTTATCGAGTTACTGGGTAATACGATATTCCTTGATAAACTAGTCAAGCTTATCAAGGAATATCGTCTTACCCTGGACATCACGCGGGTCTGTGGACGGTGAGCAATGGGTAGCTCACCGTCCGTACGTTCATTAAATAATGACAAACCGTGTCGACGGCGCGTTCGTGTTCCACGCGCGCCTCAAAGAGATGTCAGCAAACTTGGATGGGGCCACTGAGGGCCGATGCCTGCCGGGGCTGCGGGTTGTTCGAAAGAGATACCGCGCCCCCGGAACACAAAGGGCACATGAAAGGAACATAGACGGGTTTTAGTCAGTAAAAGACTGACACTCCCTCCCGCCCCGCCCAGGGCGGGGGAAGCTATTTGATGACTTCCCGTCTTAAAAAAAAAACCCTGGACATCAGACCGGACTATAACCGGACGAAGGTGATCCTTTCAGGATGTTTGAAGTACTGAGAGAGGAATGCATAATAGGTATGTATGTGTATATTTTTATATACCATGGTTTCGTGAAGCACATGTTTTACTTGATTAAAGTGTTTTAATTAACCACATTTTTAGAACCACGTTTTCAAATTGATTTATTTTAATTTAACAGTTGTAAATTAACCTGAAATAAAAAAGACTGATTTATCAGACTTTCGATCTTCTGACCTGGGTATCGAACCCAAAAACCCAAGCACTTGAGACCACTATAACAACGAGCTAGTTGTACTATAAAAACCATGTAATTACTAAAACACTTCATAGTACAAACGAAAGAGGAAGAAGCCATCATCCAATTTACTCACTTTATGTAAAATTGGTTGCTCTATTAGATTCTAGAATTATAATTTAGGGAAAAAACCAGGCGTATTGCGTCGTGGGGAAAAGGTCAAGGAACATAGATGGGTTTTAGTCAGTAAAAGTCTGACACTCCCTCCCGTCCCGCCCAGGCAGGGGGGAGGGAAAGTTAAATTGATGATTTCCCATCTGTAAAAAAAAAGGTTTATTATTATTATTAAACATCTAATGGTTTATTACCGGTTATTATAATTCTCTGCAAGAAATTAACCTACTGTTTAGAACTGCCTCGATAGCTTAGTGGTCCTTAGCGCAACTGCTACGTTAGATGTCTTGGGTTCGATTCCCAGGTCAAGCAAAGTGTTATTAGGTTTTTCTATGAAATTCTCAGTAGCAGCTTGGAGTTAGGATTTGGCCTCCTATTACATGGTACCTAAAAACATACCAGCGAACTGTGCGTTTATATAGGTACACCTCTGCCTAACCCTTCGGGGAATACAGGCGTTGTGATATGTTATGTACCTGATATTAAGTGGTCACTGCTGCATCCAGATGCCATCCCAGAGACAAAGTTGTAATGTCTCATGTGCCTATAATTACACCGGCACCCATACAACCCTGCAAACTGGAGCACTTTTTTTTTTTTTTTTTTTTTTTTTTTTAGACGGGAAATCATCAAATAACTTCCCCCGCCCTTAGTGTCAGACTTTTACTGACTAAAACCCGTCTATGTTCCTTCATGTGCCCTTTGCGTTCCGGGGGCGCGGTATCTCTTTCGAACAACCCGCAGCCCCGGCAGGCATCGGCCCTCAGTGGCCCCATCCAATTTTGCTGACATCTCTTTGAGGCGCGCGTGGAACACGAACGCGCCGTCGACACGGTCTGTCGCTAGTGAACGTACGGACGGTGAGCTACCCATTGCTCACCGTCCACAGACCCGCGTCTACGGTGGCCGGGAGTCGTCACGTGGCTCCCGACGCCCGGATCGTCTACCGCGGCGGCCGCTGGGACGGGGGACCCTCCTTTCCCTCTCCCGTCCCGCCACCTCCTTCTCTAGCATTACAGCTTCGCAGAAGGAGGCGACTGCTTCCCATTCCCCCTCGCTCCGGACCCTGGCCTGAACCAGTGCCGGACGCGAGAGGGCGCCGCCGCCGATGGCCGCCTCGAGGACTCGGCGGTGCTCAGCCCAAGCAGGGCACACCGCCAAAGTATGCTCCACCGTGTCCTCGGGGCGATCCTCACAATGGTGACACCCGGGCGTTTCCTCCCGCCCGATGAGGTGCAGGAACCTCCCGAAACATCCGTGTCCGGTGAGGACCTGCGTCAGGCGGTAGGTGAGGGCGCCGTGGCGCCGCTCCAGCCACTCCTCAAAGAGGGGACTTACCGCCTCAATCGAGGCGTGCCCTAAACTGGAGCACTACAGCGCTGCTTTGCGGCAGAAATAGGCATGGAGGTAGTACTTCTCCGGACGAGCTCCTTCACAAAGAGCTCTAGTACACAACGAGGCAATTACGAAGCAGTGATTTCTGTACGATTACATTATCTGGTCAGTTCTAACGATAAGACGTTTCTAATCTCTCAAGTTACATAGTCAAAATTCTTTAAGAATACCATAAAGCTTATCTTAATGTCCTCTTTTTTTGTTGGTTCACTTTCTACTATTGAATCGATTAACTATTGATTTATCATCAGTGTGGGGAACACAGATGATAGGGCTAGGAAGAGGTGTATTAATATACATCCACAGTTCGCTGGTATATTTAGGTCCCATGTAATAGGTGGCGAGTCTACTGTCATTAATCTAGCACAAATCCATCTCCCAGCTACTCGTACTACTGAGAATTTCATAGAAAAATCGAATAACACTTTGCTCGATCTGGTAATCTAACCCAAGACTAAAACTGCACCTTTTATATACTAATCTAAATCTAATAAAAAAGATCTTTTTGTTTCAAAGAATTAAAAAAATAATTATTAATAACCCAACTTAACAAAATATTGCTTACAATATTAAAACACCATTATCGTGAACACCCAAAATTTAACTTACTTAACCTAATGCCCAACAATACAAAACTACACAAGACACTATAGCTCCACGTTATCTGTGTTCCACGTGGCGCACCATCGCACCGTGTTCCATTGTGCTGCGTCTGGGCGATAATCTTGTGGTCCCTTCATTGTTGCCAGCTGATTGCTTACTCGATAAGCACTGTTTTAGTTTAGGTGTCTACTAACCTGTCAGTGTATATTGTGACTTTGAAGATTTCGTGCAGGTTTTAGGGTATGTTTTGTACTAGATTCTATCCGGGTCTTCGTCATGTTATTCCAGGCAGTAGGCTATATCTCTGTGCCTTTCCTTTCCAGGTCCGATTGACCATTCTAGCGTGATTGAGTCACAAACATCCATCCATCAACACAAACTTTCGCGGTTTTTTTTTATAAATAATGTCGGCTATCTGTCAGTGTAAGTTCTGTCAAAATGGGTCCAGCCGTTTCAAAAATTAGCCGAAATACACACACAGACAGATAGACACACGAGATACATTTTATTAATATGCCAACAAATGCTCAACAAATTGCTATCAACGCCCAAAACTTATACACAACCCAAAGAAACTCAATACCTAATGCCCAACAATACAAAACTACACAAGACACTATAGCTCCACGTTATCTGTGTTCCACGTGGCGCACCATCGCACCGTGTTCCATTGTGCTGCGTCTGGGCGATAATCTTGTGGTCCCTTCATTGTTGCCAGCTGATTGCTTACTCGATAAGCACTGTTTTAGTTTAGGTCTCTACTAACCTGTCAGTGTAATTGTGACTTTGAAGATTTTGTGCAAGTTTTTGGATATATTTTGTACTAGCTTCTGACCAGGTTTTCGACCGCGTGAATGTCGGTTACCTGCAGAGTTCTAGGTTCTAGTAGCCTTTTTTTTGGTGCGCGGTCATGGGGGTGATGAAGAGACATGCCGGACTCTTACCGGCTAAAACTACCGCGATGTTCCACCTCTGCCCATGGCCGGTAGTTCGGGATTCGCATAAGCATTCACCGCTCCGTTGACAGGCCTCGACCCACTGCACCTCAGTGGATCCCTCCTCCCCGTGAGTTCTAGTAGCTTAAGTTACCTCTTATGACATCAGCTATCTGTCAATGAGAGTCCCGTCAAAATCTGTCCAGCCGTTTCGGAGATAAGCCAGAACAAACAAACAGCCAGGTCTACAGACAGACCATTTTTTTGGTATATTTACCTTGTAAACATTCATATACATTAAGTAAGAAGCAGTTATTTGACATTACAAACACACACTTCAATTGTATTTATTTGTAAAGATTTTACGGTCTGGCGTTACGCGACAGACAATACGCAGCGTATATTCCGACAGATATGCATTCATCTATAAAGAGAGAAATATTTGAGTGCGTGTTCAGAGTTAGGATCAGTAGTTTTAGTAATTAGCGCATTTAAACAAGCAAACTCTTCATCTTTATAATAATTAGTATGGGTATCTAATAGTCACATCATCTGCCTAGCCTTTTCCCAACTATATTGGGGTCGGCTTCCAGTCGAACCGGATGCAGCTGAATATCAGTATTTTACATGGAGCGACTGCCTATCAGACCTTCACAACCCAGTAATGCGTAATACGATACTCTTGGTAAGACTGGTTGTCAGACTTTCAGGCTTCTGACTAATAGTAACGACTGTCAAAGATCAACAAATGACAGCCGGGACCAACGGCTTTACGTGCTTTCCGAGGCACGGAGGAAACTCGCTATGATAAATGGTCACCCATCCACAGACCAACAAGCGTGGCTTAACCCGTAAGATCGGTCTATGCGGCTGTAATTATTTAGCCACGAGCTCCTCTAATAGTCATTAGGACGTTATTTTTCTGCCATCATACATTGAGTAATTGTCAATGACTTTATGTAGTAGGTAAGTGTTCGATATTACATAATATTGAAGGAACGATTGCAGCGACTGATTGCATATCGTACAAACGAGATAACCTATTGAGTATTGATTTTAGTTATCAGTAGCAAGTAGGAGGTCGATGAGAGTACACTAGATACAGTGTAGTCGTTAGTACAGATAGAGAGCAACAATATACCCAAGCACATTTAATTTTATTGTCAATAAACTTAAAAACTATAGATATAAAGTTGAAAATTGCATTACAGCAAGTTTATAAATGTCATGATTTATATGGTTCACGCAATTCGCAAATCTGTTTCTATTAC
This sequence comes from Caradrina clavipalpis, assembly GCA_932526535.1. Classification (NCBI taxonomy): domain Eukaryota; kingdom Metazoa; phylum Arthropoda; class Insecta; order Lepidoptera; family Noctuidae; genus Caradrina; species Caradrina clavipalpis. Next base: position 3,443,257 of record OW052101.1, read on the forward strand.
ATTTAAGTTCATGATCAATTAATCAAGGAAAACATCTCGAGCATATTACGACTTTAGGTAAAGCTCTTGATTACAGATCTCTGTACACCTGCCAACAGAATTCCAGCAAAGCGTTATTAAATGGGCTCAACATTGAATCTAGCAAGTAGGTACGCATATCTTCATAAGTATATGTTTTTCTCCATAAGCTCAACTCCTCAACTCAACTAAATTCCAGCCATGCTAAAATGATGGATGTCTTCGAGAAGTAGTGATCTTGGCAATACGATTGCTGAAAGCCAATTCTGAATTCTGCTTATTATAAAAGTCTTTAAAATCTTTACGGGTATTTAGAGGCATTTTTGACAGATTGTGAATGAGATTTAATTGCGATCATTCCAAAAAAATATAGTTATTTTTTCCAAATCATCCACTTTGATTACTAACATAATCATTAAAATATAATGGGATTTTCCGATTTTATACTTATGTTATAGATCCGGCTTCTACGAAACATATTTAGGTGCTTACTTAAACCTGATATAATAAAGCTGTAGAGATTTTTTGTTAGTTTATTTAAGCGCACTAACCTCTGGAACTACCAGTCGGATTGGTATTTTTTATGTATATGAGGAAAATTTTAGGCTATACAACACCACGCTACAACCCACAGGAGCAGAGCAATAACCAAAGACGTAACTTAATGCGGATGAAATAAGTCACGAGGAGTCATAATAAACCTGCCTTCGTTTGTTCTTCTTTTAGATCCAAGCAAGTTATAATAGAAATAAAAAATAACGAAGGAACATCTCTAAGGATGTAGGGTGTAGTGGAACTTTCCATGGTAAAATAAATAAATGGCTGGAACTTATGAACGATTCCTGTGCGTATCGTAGTGTGTAGCTTGTTAACTTTGAGAGTGAGGGGCGAGTATCGATGATTTGTAATTTGGTCGATATTTTTGATGAAGCTTATTTATTTTTCAAGCTCTTGATGATTAAAGAGATTAGTAAAAAGTCATCAGGTAGCAGAAATGGTTTGCCAAACAAAATTCTTTGTATTGTCTTTTGTGGGCACTTCTTTTGAATTAATAAGTTGGTAGTTTTCTTTTGTTATAGAATCACGCTCATTGTTTTTAGTTTACTAGTTGAAAACTAGTATTGTCGTGTTCCCAATTGCATACACAAATGTTTCGTAAGCCATTCCTGCTGATCTGAAAAAATAAGTTAACGTTTGATCAATTTGAAATAATTAAGCTGCACAACCTACAAACTGACTTACAAAATAGCTACGCCTCATACTTTTTTTTTTTTTTTTTTTATAGACGGGAAATCATCAAATAACTTCCCACGCCCTGGGCGGGGCGGGAGGGAGTGTCAGACTTTTACTGACTAAAACCCGTCTATGTTCCTTCATGTGCCCTTTGCGTTCCGGGGGCGCGGTATCTCTTTCGAACAACCCGCAGCCCCGACGCCTCATACTTAAGCTTTACGTTTACGTTGTCGTTGATAATTTCCAAAATTAAATCAAAGTCAAAGTTTTTTTAAAAGTTTAACATCTATAGTTTATCAATAACCTTTTCCCAACACTAGCTTGTTACCCACAAGACATGATAATGAGCGATCTATATTTTATAGTAGCACAAAGCGCACATTTTACGATAACACCATCAACACCAGTTCAGATGAAAGCAGCACTCCTAGTTTATGGCAGATTTTTAGTAGAATTCACTGTGATTTTTCCCATGTCTTGCTTATTATGGAGATATGTCCAGTTTTTGTTGTATGAGTGGTCATAAAACTTGGGCAATGCAATTGTCTCTATTATAAAAAACTGAGTTGGCAGAATAAAGTCAAATTATTGATTTCAAATAGGCCATTAAAAGGCACTTATGAACGTCAATTACAAGAGAAAAATAATATTGAAGATAGTTGCTCATTTCAAATAGTAGTTTTGTATAGTGAAGAATGGGCAAGAAGCTCCATACATACTCTTTAAAAAAAATACGAATAGCGTGGTCACACTTGCTTAAGAATTGGCGATTATAGTCTTCTAATAATTATAAGTCCAAGAATCCTTACGATCTCTTTCTTCACCGGAGTTAGTGATGTTCATGATAACCTTAGAAATACCATATGAATTAGAAAAGGTCACATTGGTACTTGCCCGGTCGCCTTAACCACTGGATAATCCCGATATTTTAAAAGAAACACAAATGGAAGAATTATGATCCATTCAACATTAATTGTCTAAGCGATAAACCTTTTAAAGCCCAATAAACCTTATTGCACCAAATTATGATACATCGGTATAATTATTATACAGGGTGCTACAGCAGTAAATTATACAGGCTGTGTTATCTGGTGAGGACACACGCACGGCGCGTCGATAACGTAACGTTATTAGTAGTACATGCCTGTGACTTTGATTAATAGGAGCTATGAAGCTCCGTCGAGTTGAAGGGGTAAGCAGGAGTGGTAGTGACGGGGAGTTTTAGTTTGAGTGCTGTCATGGATGTTTTGTAGCTATAGCCCGCAGTTTTACTTGGGTTTAGTTATGTTTTTGGTTACTTTTTGTTTGTTTTTTTTTATTGAATAAAAAAAAAAAAAATATGATGATACTTAATCCTAACTAATATTATAAATGAAAAAGTAACTTTGTTTGTTTGTTTCTTTGTTGCCATTTCACACCTAAACCACTAAACCGATCATCGTGAAATTTTGCATATAAGTGGCCAGGTGTACCGAAACGGACCGATCATTATGAAAAACAGTACTATACACGAGGAAAACAACAATAACTTGCTTATGATAATATGGTAGCGCTACGTGTCTTTCGAATCATGATCGCATTTTAAGTATAGCCTAAATTTACGTGGAAGAAGTTATAAATGAAACTGCATAGTGATAGAAACAATTTTTGTTTTTTTTTTTTAAATTTCATCAATATCTAAACAAAACATGGTCACATGAATTCTGTCATACTGCATAACAGTTTTTCAGTTATTTTTTTTTTAACTTATGACATTCTATAAGTTCAAAAAAAAAATACTGAAAAACTGTTATATAGGTAACATCTGTTAACAGATATGCACGTCTCGGGGCTTCTTTACCCTTGTAAAGAGGCCCCAAGAAGTGCATTTCTCAGGGGCCCGACAAAGATACCTAATCCGGCCCTGCATATAAACCGCAGATTAGCTAATCTGCTTATACGTGATCTATCAGACACGCGCAGGTACGTCGTAGTCGATGCAAAGGCAGAGCACTGAGCTTATTGTTTCGAGATATTAATTATCGCTACACAGCTATTCCCTATAATTAACTGGGTTACGCGGAGTTTAACCGGTTCAGTTATCTTTAACAAAGGATTATTCACTAATTAAATATCTTGTATATCCGTGTGTACTTGGGGGATGTTGTTGGATGAAGCTTGTTTTATTAACTAATTATTGAAAATTTAATGTTGAGGTACCTATTTGTTGCTTTTCTTTGAACAAAAGATGCCTATGGGATTGTGTTTTTGGTTTTGGGATTCGTGAAAAGTCTTACTAAATAGGTAATGTACCAGTAAAGACAATGATAACTTTAGGCAATGGACTGTTAATTGAGCTTATAAATCAAGAATTCAATTTTGAAGCTCTCAATACTTTAAAAAATACCGTAAATAATTCAGTATGTCAAATGTGTAACACTGCAACTATCCACTATATCTATGACATATTTTCTCTTAAGAATAGGATTCAAATTTAATGTGGTTAGTTCGTTTTGATGGAACTAAATCAAATTTCAGATGTTATAAATACATTTGTCAATTGCATCTGTATTTGGAAGTGGTTGTTTACGACTATTCATATAAGTCTTATATTAATTGTAAGTTCAGGTTGCCTCTCGATGTTTTCCTTCACCGACATCAGAGATGTGCAACACAAACTTAGAAATTCGATTATTAAAAAATTCGTAAAAATCGAAAACCGTAAAAATCAACCGTGCGTTGAAAATCGTGGACGAGGCGAAAGTAATATGTAAGGATGGTAGCAGGTGGCGTTCTGTGGTTTCTGCCTACCCCCATGGCAAAAAGGCGTGAGTTTATGTATGCATGTGTGTATTAAAAAAATCACATAGGTACTTGTTCCTTTATCGTACAGCTACCTAATAAATTCCCACTTCTGGGCAAAGGCCACCATATCAATAAACACTATCGATCGACAGCAAGCTGGCAGCTATAGCGTGTTCACAAACAGTCCGAGGACAGACAGACATGATTACTGTAATAGCCCCCTTGAGTGTAGCGTGCCCTATCAAAACTACGATATTTACTTATTTATTTGTACTTGACGAAGTTAGGAATCAAAGGTCTTGCAATTATAAAGGTTAATAACCTTTGTCCTTGTGTATTCCATTAATATCATTGCGGAGTTTTCTGTGCAAGACTGAATATTAGAAAGTCTTACACTGACCTTATTGGTAAGGTTCTTCAGAAAGGTCAGGTGCGCAGTACTTGTAATCGGCGTGCTTGTATGGCCAGATGTATGAACGTGGAGAAGGTGAAAGATCGTAGCAGTTGGCGTTCTGTTGTTGCTACCCCATGAGAAAAAGGCGTGAGTATGTATGTGTATATGACTGAATATTCGCGATGTCCCATTGTTTAAGGCACCTGGCTCTCAATCATAAAGTTGCAGTTTAATACCGGTATCGAACTGCGACTTTTTCAATTGGTGATGTACTTTCTTAGTTCTTCTTCTTCTTTATCTTGTGGGCAGTAAGGTCTAACGACCCCACACACACTAGTGTCAGAGTTTCTAAACAGCCTCACTTTCTTAGTTCATCTTGGACATCACTGACATCAGTGGAGGAAAACAATGATATCAAACTTGGAGTTCTAATTAATATAAGTCTAAAATCGTCAATCCGCCTCGAGCAAGCGTGGTGATCAATGCTCGTGTCTTATTTATATGAAAAAATAGACCTTTTTCCTGTAGTAGGACAATAATAGCCTGCTATTATCATTGTAACATTAGTAAAATATTTCCACCAACACTGAAAAATACAATAAATCTTGATACAAAAAGAATTAATCGTAATAACATAGTAACTGGGTTTTCCTCTTGTTTTTCTTTGCGCGGCCATATTTTACCGGATGCTAGGTTAATTTTACGCGCAATTTACTTTATTACGCTTCTCGTCCGAATTCTTCTGTCCTTAATATATTGATCAATCTATAAATTGTTTGTTTTTTGTCGTAGTTATTCTTGGGAGAAAAAGGTAGGATGGTACTGAGGTAATATGAAAACTGACTGTTATAATATGTAGAATTGTATTCAAGTCTATAATAATTTATTAAAAAAAGCATAATCAAAAACTCAAAAAATATAAAATTACAAAGTATGTAAAATTTGTATTTGTTTTTTGTCTCAGTAGCAGCTCGGAGTTAGGATTTGTGCCCGGTTAACGGCAATCAAAACGGTTAAGGCTCGCCCCTATTACATGGGACCTAAAAATGCCGGCGAATTGTGGTTGTTTATTGGTACGTCTGCCCAACCCTTCGGGAAATACAGGGGTAATAAAAGTATTAACAACCATATATATATATAAATATACCATCACGCCTGTATTCCCCGAAGGGTTAGGCAGAGGTGTACCAATGTACACCCACAGTTCGCCGGTATATTTAGGTCCCATGTAATAGGGGGCGAGCCTATTGTCATTAACCGGGCACAAATCCAAACTCCGAGCTGCTATTGAGAATTTCATAGAAAAACCCAAAAACACTTTTTGCTCGACCTGGGAATCGAACCCGGGACGACACCTTCCGGGTCTTTACTTCCGGGGGAAGTATTAACAACAATAATAATATTTCTTTGCTTCTTCTTTTCGAATAGATGATAACCTTATAATTTTTGGGCCCAGTAGGTGGTCACGACGCGGCATCAGTAGCGTTGTTAATGTCCTATAAAGTGCAGGTGTAGAAGACACTTTGGGCACTGCAGTAAATGTTGTTTGCTAGTACTTTATAACACAGCTCTAACACGAAATACAACACTCCCACACACACACAGATGTACACGCATAAATACATACAGATAGGGTGCATATCTCAGACAATAGGTGTCCGGTTCAACGGCTGTGGTCTTCGATTGTACTTGAGACGAAAATGGAGCGTGCCCCGACTGAAATAACTATGGAGTTAGGTAAAAAACATATATGGTATAAAACAAGGAAAAATCACATTATGCTTATACTTCAAATTAAACTTTCATTATGAGTTCGGTGCCGTACTGCACACGGCCGCCGGTTGTATTTTTTCATACGTAGTTACGATTTTTTTTTACAATAAATAAAATTCATGTGATAGTTTGCAATTTAAAAATAGGTAACAGTCTTTTTAGAAAAGAAAATTAAGTATGAATGTATAAACATTTTTTTTTGTCATTTTTGTTTTGGTGTCCGTTTGTTCCGGCTAATCTTCGAAATGGCTGAACCGATTTCGACGGGATTTTCACCGGCAGAAAGCTGATTTTATATGGAGTAAAATCTACTAATATACCATCACGCCTGTATTCCCCGAAGGGTTAGGCAGAGGTGTACCAATGTACACCCACAGTTCGCCGGTATATTTAGGTCCCATGTAATAGGGGGCGATCCCATTGCCATTAACCGGGCACAAATCCAAACTCCGAGCTGCTACTGAAAATTTCATAGAAAAACCCAATAACACTTTTTGCTCAACCTGAGAATCGAACCCCGAGACCAACGGGGCAGTTAAATCTACTATTATTTCAGTAAAAGAATTACGGCTACGCGCAAAAAATATGAAACCCCGTGATAACCGACTTTGTAGTTACTCATCATGATCATCATCATATCAGCCGCAGGACGTCCTCTGCTGGACATAAGCCTCCCCCATAGATTTCCAAAACGACCGGTTGGATGCGATTTGCATCCAGCGTCTTCCTGCAGTCTAAATCAGGTATACAATGTGGTTACTCGGCTAGTTTGAAATAAATTGTTTGAGTTTAACTGCCTCGTTAGCATAGTGGTTCTCAGCACGCTAGAGGTCCTGGGGTCAATTCCCTAGGTCGAGCGAAAAGTGTTATTGGGTTTTTTATGAAATTCTCAGTAGCAGCTCGGAGTTTGGATTTGTGCCCGGTTAATAGCAATAGGCTCGCCCCCTATTACATGGGACCTAAATATACCGACGAACTGTGGGTGTACACTGGTACACCTCTGCCTAACCCTTCAGGGAATATAGGCGTGATGGATGGTTTGAGTTTTCTGTCGAATACTAAGAAACGAACTTCTTCTACGAAGTCCCAACTGCCAGTAGTCTAACAGAACACAATACCAGGCGAATTCAACAGGCGTAAACCCAGAACTAACGGGTATCGCCCTCCTATTATACCGATAGGACAGTCCCTCACATTACTCCGGTTTTCATCATATATTTAATCCATAGATGAATTATGTGGACCCGAACATAAAGTATTGTCGTACGATAACAATGGCTGCTTGCAAAATGTATTGTAATCGCGTGTGGCTATAGTTTCATTTACACGTTGTTTGTGAACCGTTTGGGTTGTGTTTAAGCTTATTATGTGAGTTATTTATGACTGTGTGCTTTAAATTAAGTTTTACAGTGATGTTATTAATGTCTAGTTTTGGACGATAAGATCTTCTCTTCTGTTAGTATCGATGACACATTTAAAAATACCAGTCTATTTATGTCCTTCTGCAGCACAAAGGCCTCTTCCCATATAGAGAAGGCAATACTATTGATTACCAGGCTTGTCAAGGCGGATTGGCGATTGCAGACTTATAATAATACTAGCTTTTGCCCGCGACTTCGTCCGCGTGGATTAACAGTTCCCGTTCCCGGGGGATTTCCGGGATGAAAACTATCCTATGTCCTTTCTCGGGTCCCAGACTATATCTGTACCAAATTTCATTGAAATCGGTTCAGTGGTTTAGGCGTGAAGAAGAGACAGACAGACAGACAGAGTTACTTTCGCATTTATAATATTAGTACAGATACGTAAGTCCAGGTTTCTTCGAGATATTTTTCTTCATCGATGTCAGTGATGTAAAGGCTGATCCGACTTGAGCAAGACGTATGGTGATTATTTTTTTTTTTATTTATTAAAACTATGCACAAATGTAAAAATACACCGCACAAAGTCGGACTTAATGCCTTAGGTATTTTCTGCCAGTCTACCTTAGGGTGATGAAGAGACAAAACATAGTAGGTGGATTAAAGGTCGTACCTTATCTTCAGAGAAGAAGCCTTTAGCCTACATTGGGACAACATCACATGTAATAACCAATCCTACAAGAACCAATTACATGGGACCTAAATATACCAGCGAACTGTGGGTGTACATTGGTACACCTCTGCCTAACCTTTCGGGGAATAAAGGCGTGATGGTATATTTTTTTTTACAAGAACCAACCTGTATTAATAATAGTAAGAATGGAATTGTTTTTCCATTGTTCTCCATACGAAACTACCTTTTGAAAGAGGCAACTAAATCCAATTATTTTTTCTTGTTTGTGACTGACGTTGAAAAGTGCCGTCGAAAATTTAAATAAACAAGTTGTCTTTGACTTTGTAGGTACTGTTTCAAACATCCTTCATTATCCAATCTATCAAACTCATTAACTACTTTGAAAGCAATACCGTTGTTCACAAAAGCTGAAACAGCCTTTATGTACGGCCTTTTACAGGCACGGTGAACGAAAATTGAACGGAAAAATCCAAGTTAAACACTCCATAATAGCAAACAAAATAATGAGTATTTCGAATACTCGAATAATAATATAATCACATTCAACTCGACTGTTGTAAAATTTCGTTTTATCTCGCGAGGCGGGTTCGCGAATTTCGATTAAAACCCTTCAAAGGTTTCTGGTACATTTATTCGGTAAAGTTAGTTTCGGAACGAGTTTGGAAGTTTATCAGCGGCCCCTACTATTTGTTTTCGCTGTTAATTTATACAAAGGAACAAAGTTAACTATGTCAGTTGAAATAGAGCTTGGTATCAATGTGTGTTATTTTTTAACGCGCTTTTCTGTAGTGTCTCGATTATCGATCGTGGCATGATGCAAGTAACGAGATCACTCTAGTCTAGGTCAGAGATAACAAAGACAAAGTCGATTATGGAGTGAGCTTACCTAAAAGAAGTCTGTTCACTATAAAGGTGATGGCTAAATGACTGCCCCAGGGGCAGTCAGCACTTGGAATGTATAAGAATCTTACATGACCTAATGATATTTAAAAAATCATTCATAAATTATGTAGTGTTTAATACTTTCCTAGCACTTTCGTGAACTATTAAACATAATAAAGTATCTCAATTGCTTTTTAAGCTATTTTTGTTTGACAGACCATGTTTGACATTTCTCCACATTTGAAAAAGAATAAACAAACCGTTGCTAGGCAACAGATTTTTTGGCAGTTAGAGGCAGTTGTAAACAACCTTTTCCAGTCATGTGTTATTTCCATATACATTATTAAACCTAACATAGCTAGTACGTGCTCTAAATGCGAGTTTATTTGGTTGTTACTTTATCAGGTTATGTTATGAAGGAAAAGCCGTCGGAACCGTATAACTCGACCTAATTATATAGCCTCGTTTCGTTTGGAAAAGAAAAGAAAAAATCTTGCTTTTTTTTAAACTATAACACACAGAATTGTGTAAATAGCATAATGCAATAATCTTAAAAACAAATCTTAAGTTATATTGCAAGTAAAAAAAATAAAAAGCATTTTTGTATGTTGACTTGATGAAACAAAACGTGGGTCTTCCATACTTAATAGCATTATAATAACACACATAACACGCGATTGATTTAAAAAGTAAATTAACATGAAGTATGCTGTATTATAACTTATATCGATTTTAATTGAGAAGAAAATCTTCATTAGCAAATATGTTTTGGATACCTGAATTTTGTGATGAAAAACTATTTCATCACAACCATTCGCTTATAAATATACAACCTCATTTTCGTTTTAATTTTATTCTTTTTCGAAAATGTTAAAGTGTCATTTGGAGAAAATTATATACTGTCACACACAGCTTCTTTCCTTTTTAGGCAATATTATTTTACTATTTATTATTATTCCCTAAAAGTACCTGAAACTTGTTTTACATGAAATACTAATATTTAGCCATTCAGCATTACATTGTGCTAGGTACCATATTTATATATTACTATGGGGCAGTGGGGCAGTGGTCGATACTTCCATTTAGCCATCTCCTTTGAAGAAATTGGTGTTACTAAACTGCCCCGTTGGTCTCGTGGTCGCAAGTTCGACTGCTGTGCAAGGGGTCCCGGGTTCGATTCCCAGGTCGAGCAAAAAGTGTTATTGGGTTTTTCTATGAAATTCTCAATAGCAGCTCGGAGTTTGGATTTGTGCCCGGTTAATGGCAATAGGCTCGCCCCCTATTACATGGGACCTAAATATAACGGCGAACTGTGGGTGTACATTGGTACACCTCTGCCTAACCCTTCGGGGAATACAGGCGTGATGGTATATTATTATATTATTATTATTATAGATTGGTGTTAAATGCGTTAGGTTATAGTTGAATTTGAAATATACAAGTTTTAGGGCCACTTTTGATTTAAGCGTTTGCTACACACGGACGGTTGCCTGTATCCATGAACTGGCGTGTGTCACCCAGACATAGTGCGTGCGTGCACTGCACTCTCGACATTACGATACTCGCAACACTCCTTCAGAATTCCGGCACCAAAAGCTTCAATTGAAATCTTCAATCTTGAAATATAAATGTTAAGTGAAAAACAGGTATATCCACATTTAAAGTCGATAGAATTTACTCCGTGCTCTCAAGCTAGGCTCTCTGACTACTTCACAAGTAAAGTTCGAAAGGACAGAAATAGCTTTTCGAAAAGTCACTTTTGCGTTCCTAAAGTCACTGCAGTTCAGTGGTAAGGCTTCGTCAACCTTCGAGAAACCGGGACGACTCGCTATCCAAGGAGGATACGTGCCGCGTTTAAGTGTTTAAGATCTCGATTACGTGTTCCTGACTTTGGTTAATGGCTACCAGGTGTAGCTGACTTTCTTTGTTGATGGCCGGCGTAGTTGATTTGGTTATTCAACTTTGGTTTTACACGCCATACCCAGCCAAGAGAGTAAGTCAATGTGATAGTTTCAAAAAATAATTCCAATTCGATTTTTCATTACTATGTAACATTCAACGCCGGAAATTGATAACACATCTCAATCCCAATCGTGGGATTGATCTTTACAACATAAGATACCATTCCCCGAAGGTTAAGGCAGAGGTGCACCAATGTGGGGTACATTGGTACACCTCTGCCTTACCCTGCCACAGTTTGCCGGTATATTTAGGTCCCATGTAATAGAGGGCGAGCCTACTGCCAGTAACCAGGCACAAATCCGAACCGAGGTACTACTGAGAATTATATCTATAGGCAAACCCAATAACACTTTGCTCGACCTGGGAATGGAACCCGAGACGTCTAGCGTAGCTATCGCGCTTAGGACCAGTAGGCTAACGAGGCAGTACGCCATAAATCCACCAACCAACCCTCATGCCCTCTCTTTATGAAAAGAGGTGTTTGCCTTGCAGTGGGACAATAATAAGCTGATATTATATTTTTAAAATTAATTAAAATACAATAAAAATACGTGCAAATAAAAAAACTACAATAAAATTCCATTACTCGATCACTGATTTGGCAAAAAATCTCGTACCTAGTCGACAAAACACGTACCGCGTCGCGCTTTTCACACTGGCGTCAAAATGGCGGCGGTACGAACCTAACGAAGCTCTTTGTTGCACCTGTTGGGCCGTGAATATAGAAAGGGGGCGACATTCTTTAAGTGAGCGATAGTTTGACTTTTATGGATCATTTAATCAGGATTGGGATACGAGGACAGGGTAAGATGAGGGTTATAAAGATTTAATGAAAACTTATTTATTTTATTGGTTGAAATTTTTGTGCCAATCGAATTTTTGGTACGTCAGTTAATCTCAAAGGAGACTAGGTAGACGAGATATTATAGTGTACAAATGTGTTAGCGAATACAGATGCAGTCCCTCTTCCTTCAGACTCATAGGCCAATGGGCCGGGAAAATCAGGCACAGGACTAGGGGTTTTACGAGTTTTCTAGGCACGGCGCTGTTAACACCAGCCTGCATTTTGCTTGCAATTTTTTAGGAAAAAGTCTCTTTACAATATTCCAAAGTGGGTTCCAATGTTCCATGTTCATGCACGTGACTGTACGTCAGAGTCCTTCTAATGTATAAGATTGAACTTTTTCCGAAAAATGCCTTTATTACCTATTATTGCTCATGTTATACATAAAACTCCAGAGGGTACCTGACTAATAAAACCTTAGCAACTCACAAGAGTCCCTTAAATCAAAAGTAAGTCCCAAAAAAATAACATTGTCAAAGTTTGGAGGCGACTCCATAGTTTTCTATATCAGGGGTTAAAAACCTGGGAGTCGAAACGAGACCATTATTTTAGGCTTTGCTGACCATTCGGCGCGTTACCTGCGGAGATTTATAAAAAAGGTTGTGAAGCCACCGCGGCGTACTTTACAAGCCTAGTTTTTGTGCTATTGGCTTTTACGGTATTGTGAATTGTATTCTGTCATACTGGGTATAAAGTAAGTTTTTGTTTATTTATTTCAAAACTAGATTTATACCCCGCGGTGTCACCCGTGTCCTTAATTACTGCTCTGTTCCAGTTGATCATAGAGTGATGTTATGTGCGTATACCACTTCCTCTTGAATCACTGTAGCTATTAATATTGACACGGTTGGCGCAGTGGTCGAGCGATCGACTGCCGCGCTGCGTGTCGCGGGTTCGAATCCCGCAAGGAACAAATATTTGTATGATCTACAGATAGTTGTTCCGGGTCTTGTCGTTTGTGTATGTGAGTTTAAGTGTTTGTAAACGCACCCACGATACAGGAGACATTCCAAGTGTGGGGCAACGTTTTATTAAAAAAAAAATTAATGCTGCATTGAAATCCGTTGCGTAGTTTAAAAGATCTAAGCATACAGAAGGACTTAGTTTTATACTATGTAGAGACTATTATGTGTATTATAAGATAACAATAATAAAATCAAGCCAAGTAATTATTATGCTTAGTTAAAATGAAAAATAATTAGTATTCTTTTATGCCATTGGATCGCAAACAAGCCCACGGCCCACCTGATGTTAAGTGGTCACCGCTACCTATAGACATCTGCAATACCAGAGGCCTTGCAAAGTTGAAATGTCTCACGTGCCTGTAATTAATTGACTGTAATAACCTAGAAAAAATCAAATGTAAAGTGTTATGTATTCTTTCATTTCATTCTAAACGTTATCAGTACCTACTAATAATTTACTGAAAATTTATCAGGGTTTCAGACCTTTTTTTTTAACAGTATAATTTAGAAGTTGTACATAGAAGTGATTATTTAATGGTGGCTACTATCTAACTAAAGAACTCGTATATATAATAATACACTTCACAAAATTAATAATTAAGAAGAGTTAGGTGAAAGCTTTACGCAGACATCGCGGTAGTTGCAAATCGCCTCTTATCCTTAAAACGTTGGGAATATTATTGCGGATATAATTAAACTCATTAACTGAATAATAAATTAGCAAGGTATGTTACCGGCTGGTCTATCCTTAATTAGTTTAGATTGTACGTAGAGTATGTACTGCAGAGGTGGCGGGATTTATGCAATACTAGCTTGTGCCCGCTACTTCGTTCGCGTGAAAGTTCATATTTATATTATCCCACGGGAACCGTGATTTTTTTCCGGATTTTCTATATGTTATTTCACACTACAATCTATCTCAGTGCTAAATTTCATCCAGTTCCGTTCAGCCGTTTAATCGTGAAGAAGAGACAAACACGCAAACTATCGCCTTTATAATATTAGTGTGATAATACTATTGAAACAGTTAATAACTGCCTCGTTAGCCTAGAGGCCTTAAGGGCGACTGCTACGCTAGAGGTCTTGGGTTCCATTCCCAGGTCAAGCAAAAAGTGTTATTATGAAATTCTTAGTAGCAGCTCGGAGTTAGGATTTGTGGTTAGTGGCAAAAGACGCGAACTCCTATTACATGGGACCTAAAACATACCGGCAAACTCAGGGTGTACATTGGTATACTTTTGCCTAACCCTTAGGAGAATGCAGGCGTGATGGTTTTTGTATGTATGTATGTGAAACACTTAATAATTATTTCACTTCACTCGTCTAGTTTTTCGGGACATCACCAAGCAACTGGTCAGAAAATAATAATGAATGCATATGATTATATTACCCAGTAGAACCCTTAATATTTTTTTTCTAATCAATCATTAATTAATCGACGTGTTCACCCAATAATAAAGGCGCTTGCCTCTTAAGCGTTAGATTGTTTTTTTTAAATATATAAGTACTGTCTAACTTTACCTTGGAAATCGGTGACAATGGTGAAGAGAAACATTGTAAGCAACACTGGTCCTTTAATAAGTCTAAATCGCTTTGCAAGCTTGATGATCAATGCTCGTGCCTTCTCTGTTTGAAAACAAGGCTTTTCAAGTAGGACAACAACAGGCAAATATAAATGGTTATTAGAAGTTCAAAGTTGTTGTATGTTGTTGATGTGTTACGCATTATCTTCAAAGGAATATGTTTTAATAAGGCTCCTGCCGATCTCCGGTGCAAAGTCGATTTTAACGATTCCGTCATCGTTCTGATTTCTCTTCGAACATCGTTATTTTACCTGTGTAGTGTGGTACAAGTGAGGAGCTTATTTTGTGAATCTTGTTTTACAAGGTTTGGCCTTTTTATCTGTCTAGAACGTGATAAAACGTTAGTAAATACAACGAAATTTATTTAAAAAACTTGACGTTTCCCAAGTTGCAAATCAGAAAGCCGATTTTAATCATTGATAGCGTTTAAATGCCAGTCACAATCTAGACTGCTCGAGCTGTTTAGTGTATATAGGTGCGTATGTACGTAGAAGGCTGTAGTTTACTGTCAGTCACAGCTTGAAGCAGTCGATTCTGACAGCTTCAAGCTGTCCGTGTAGGGCCAGCCTAAGTTTCAAAAATGCCATAATAAAAATCCGCCGCAGCCGCCGCCGCCGTCGCCGCCGTAATTAAAATCGTTCAAAAATGCGTCGCAATATTATCTTGGTGACTTTCAATGTTAAAAATGTTGGCAGATTACAGATATTTTTGACAAATCTAGTCTGGGTTTAGAATGAGATCAGAATTCAATCTTTGTTTTTACGAGGATTTGGTCCTTGTGAGTCCTTAAGTAAAAAAATAAATTTTTTTTTTTTTATTAATTTCAAGAATGTATTGTAGTGTTTGAAAATGTCGGCTTTGAATAATTAATATATTTCAGTTCTTCATCAGGCTTGCTGAGATATCATTCGCTCTCCAAAAGAAAACATAATAAAAATGAGGTGTTTACTCGCTAACCGCCTCTAATAACTTAACCCAAGATTTTGAATCGCAAATATTTTACAAGACTTCGTTTTAATATACAAAGTATCTCGTCGCCGTCTGACATATTTATTAAATGTCAGTCAATAGAAGGATTACTTTGTAACAATCATATACATACTTTGGTATATGAGTACAAATGTATGAATGTATGTATACAGGGTGTACAAATGCTCATCAAGCTAAGTAGCAAAAAATATTGCTGCAAAACGACTGTTGTTTTTGTTATGAACTTTGTGCTCATGGGTACTTATTTTTCATCATAATTATCATATTAGTCGTAAGACTAATATACTAACATATAAGACTAATATATAACTACTGGACATAGATTTATCTATAGATTTCCAAAAATACTAACTGCCTCGTTAGCCTTGTGGTCCTAAGCACGACTGATACGCTGGTCCTGGGTTCCATACCCAGGTCGAGCAAAAAGTGTTATTGGGTTTTTCTATGACATTCTTAGTAGCAGCTCGGAATTTGGATTTGTGCCCGGGTAATGGCAATAGGCTCGCCCCCTATTACATGGGACCTAAATATACCGGCGAATTGTGGGTGTGCTTTGGTACACCTCTGCCTAACCCTTCGGGGAATACAGGGTTAGGGTTAGGCATGCTACTGAGAATTTCATAGAAAAACCCAATAACACTTTTTGCTCGACCTGGGAATCGCACCCAGGACCTCTAGCGTAGCAGTCGTGGCTACGACCACTAGGCTAACGAGGCAGTTCAAAATTATATGGAATCTTTTTTTCAAATTCGTGCTCCAAATTTTGTGATGCACGTATTTTTACTTACTATTTAATAATGAAAGTCAAGTCTGTTTATGTCGGTTTCTAGATGTATTTCTAAAGTTGCAGAGCTTTTAACTAAATGACATTCTGTCTATAGACGGCGAAAAGGACATCGAAATACGAACTTGTGCCATGGATTCAGTATTAATTCTAGACGTTCCAGAGTTAACATTTTGCTTCAGTTCTTTAAAAAACAACTTAGCTATTCCATACATTTTAACCGTGTATGGATACGCGAGAATGCGCGCGCACCAATCAGCCTTATTCACGCGCAGACGCGCGAATTCCGAAGAATGCACGCGTCTTTTTTAAATCTTAGAAGTAATAGTGTGTGCGTTACGCTGTGGAGTTAAGGTTGAATTTCTTATGTTCAGTTTTGGATAGACGCTTTGATGCGCTTCGACTCTGCGCTAGTATAAATTGACCCTTAGTGGTAACGCCGAAAGGTCCAACTAGTCGAGACTCATCCACGACGCGGAGAGCATGCTTCTCGCTCGTATGTAATATTATCGTTGGGACTTATCATCATGCTTATGTTAGCTATTTACGCCTTTCATCTTTCCTTAAAACCTTTTTCTTGACTGTCTATTCTTAACCCTTTTTTTAATTTAAAGATGGGAAATCATCAAATGACCCCAATGTGCTTGTAATTTTCTAACCATTGTGAATTTGAAATTTTTATGTGGGTGTACAGATTGTTGGACCAATGTACACTTGTGTACCGTGAGTTAGTTATATTATTGACCATCCGTGGAGACCCACGCAGATTATAATACCACACACAACCTATAGTTCCATATAAATCCACCCACCACTACAGTGGTGGTACTCCCACAACTTACATCCCAAGGTAACTACGTAGTATATAACAATGATATCATCACCTTTTATCTTATGCCACATGCCCTGTCACCTGCACACGTGCGGACCTAATGACTGCGTCGGCGAATGGTGTTGCTTTGGCCGAATTTTGGGTCACACATAGTATTTATAAAAAAATATCTTATTTATTTAGTTATTTATTTATATTCTATTATTGACTATCGATACGCCAAGAAGAAGAAGCGGAAGCGAATCTCAATGTTAAAAGAAGAAGCGGAAGCGAATCTCAATGGAGACGCAACGCATGCAAGAAATATTTTAGTTTACGAGCGTGCGCGCAAAAACAGGAGCACCATAATATCTCTGTCATTAGTTCGATGGTATGGCATCACACGACCGACGAGTGATCAGGCGCAGGAACAACGGCTTTACGTGCTTTCCGAGCCACGGTGTCACACCACCAATTTCCAAAATCCGGGCTGTTACTGAGAAATTAATGATGGAAAAACCCCAATAACACTTTTTGTTTGACATAGGAGGCGCTCTTTCAACCACGAGACCATTGGGATAGTCTCACTGGACCATTTACCCATTGACACGACTATAACTTATCTTCAAAACGAATTCAGCGGAGATACCTACTTCGAAATCTACAAACTGATACAGAATTCCCCCTTTGTAAGTTTAAAAGTTAGCAGATCGCATAAGTAGATAGATATAATTCTCAAAGTTTGGATAAGGTGGGTCCCCGGGGGATTCAGCGATATGTAGACTCAAATCGAAGTATTTATAGGGGGATTTAACTTTATTTATGTACTGGTTCCTGCTCGTGACTTTGTTTGCGTTGATTTCGAATTTAAATCAAAGTTCTTTTACAAAAACTGGATATAATTATTTTAAGCTAGATCAATATACAGAAAAAAATATTAACCAGTGCGTAAATTTTGCCATAATAAACTTCAACACGTTTTATTAAACACGTATATTTTATTTTGATATGTCTTAGTACTAAAAAAAAAGTTATCGCTTACGAAACATATTTACTTAAAAACCATATTTTATTGTCACTCGCCGCTAGCGCATTCCCCACCCCCTCACCCCAGCCATGCGCCCGGGCGGCGGCCAAGAGTTTTCATTGATAGTATGGCGAATAGATTATGTCCATGTTTTGCTTATTTGAAACTCAGATAAGGATGTTTTTTTTTTTTTACTAAACACGGAAATGTGTTCTATTACTGACACTGAACTACCAAAAAAATGTACGCACTGGTTAAAAACTTTTCCTGTATACGTATTGTGTAAAGTTTCAGATAATTTTGTTCAGCCATTAAAGCGTAAGAATAACAATCATTCATAATATGGATGAGTCCATTCATCGTCACAAAGTTTTGCGTTTATAATAATACTACTCTCTATACTATACTCTCATGTATTTTAACGATAGGAAATCATCAAATGACTTCCCCTGCCCTGGGCGGGGTGGGAGGGGGTGTCAGACTTTTACTGACTAAAACCCATCTATGTGTTACAAGTTTGATGTGTCTGTGTGTCTGTTTGTGGCACCGTAGCTCTTAAACGGGTGAACCGATTTGATTGCGGTTTTATTTTCTTGAAAGCTGGTTTCCTAGCGATGGTTTTTAAATATGTTTTATTAAAATCAGTTTAGCCATTTCAAGGTTATCAGCTCTTTTATTTGCTGCCGTAGGGATCTTTTTAAATATGAATATTTTATAGCTACTTTATAAATTTTAATAAAAGTTATTACTGTCAAGGTTTTTTTTATTGTTTTAATACCTTTCACAGCTAAGTTGAGCAGAGGTAAATACTACTATTATGTTCTTTTTTTTTTGTTGCGCTATTTTATAAGGTTACGTACACAAACAGCCAAACCTGGAACAACTTTCTGTAGGTCAAACAATAAAATAAAATATTTGTTTTGTGCGGGAATCCAACCCAAGACATGCAGCGCAAAAGCCCATCTCTCGGCCACTGCGCAAAAAGTACCATGTATTAACTTAATACACTTTTTTTTACAACAAAAAGGTCGTGTTTGTACTGTTTCAAACAATATGGCTAATCTCTTTTTGACCGTAAAGAACAAAAACTATCCCTCTATACCGCAAACACTCATACAGTAATATTTGTACAAAACTTTTGCCCATTCTCAGAAATCTCTTCCTAACGCACACATTCACAAATCTACTTTTCAACTGAACATGTAATTACTTCACCTGGTAATAGATGGCGTTACTTGTACCAAGGTACTAGATCTACTACTGAAGACGTACAAACGATTTTGGTTAGCCACAACTAAATACACAAAAAGTTAAACTTTTATATACACATCAAAACACTATGTACTATTATATATGTATGCTACGACAGCGGCAGTACTTCAGTCCGCTACGAGCCGTCGTAGCGTTGCTACGGGTCTACGTAGCTGCTACGCCGGTATTATATAAACTTGGAACACTATGATAATGCCGGTAAATAGAAAATGTGTGAGAAAAACCCCTTCAAGTAAAGATAAAAATACATTCTTAATTTATTAAGGTTATAAGTGAGTAAAAGTTTGTGTTGAAAACAGTGAGAAGTCGTGATTATGTAGCGGTTTATGGTTCCTTCCTTTCGATTTTATATCGGAAATAAGGTAAGGAGAATTATATTTTATCGTTTATGTGAGGATTTGGTCGTGCCATTAAAGAAGAATGTGTTAAACATTTATTTTAATGGGTTCACAAAGTTCAATCGAACGGAAGGCCTTTTTCCCCGTTTTATTTTATATATTTACGTTTGTCGTTTTATATTTTAGATTAAATTTTATGTTTTGTGTGTTTGGATGTAGATGTTTCGTATTTATAGTAATGTTGTGTAAGTGGGATAAGGGATATATGGGATATGTGGGATAAGGGCAGGAAGATGATGATGTTGTGTGTTTTTGGACTGAAAGGTTTTTATTAAGGAGTCCTTGTTTATGGTGTTCTGATCTTCAGAGAATTGAGACTAGACATTCTAAATTAGCTTAGTTTATAAACATAAGTACATAAACTCACTCCTTTTTCCCTTGGGGGTAGGCAGAAACCACAGACCACGATCTGCCATGATCCTTACATACTCCTTTCGCCTTATCCACGTTCATTCATCTGGCATATAAGTACGCCGATTTACGAGTTAAGCTTAGTTTATTCTTAAATTATTACTACATGTGTAAAATAAGGGTTGGAATCTCAATATAGTAACGAAATCAGATTCAGTTCATGAATGTAGAGTAAAAAAATCAGCTGTTCTATATGTCGATCGTGTAGGTGTTGCATTTTAATATGGAACAGCTGATTTATTTTTTAAACGACATTTATGTTAACGTAGGGAATCTAGTATAATAATTCTAGATCTCTTAGCGTTAACATAAATGTCATGTTCAGTACATGTACTGAATTCACATAATAAATACTGGATTGTACGGGACATAATAACAATATTAAGTCCTGTACAATCTCGTTTTTATTATTATCTCGTAGATTTCTGCATTCTTCTCCCATTATACACATTTCTTTGCAGAGTGTAGCCTTTAGACTTTAACAAACTTCGACAAACCGGGAAATTGTCATAGGAAATGTCAGTACCCAATACAGTAGTAAAAAACGCATAAACGAGAGGGGCAATCCTACTAGCATTTAAGATCTTTTGCCATCCAATCCCAGTGTTCAAAATGTATGAAGAATATACATGTGATGGTATCACTCCGTGCGCTCATTATTGACCCTTAGACCAGTAAATAAAAATTAGAAGGCCTAGAAAAGGCTCGCGAACTAATCGTAATGTAAATTTGAATCATTTTTTAATTGGGAATGCCCTTTTCGCACATATTTGTTTAAATACTATATTCCTTCAATATCCTATGGGTGCCAAACGGAACCCTGTTACTAAGACTTCGGTGTCTGTCCATCTGTCTCAAGCCTGTATCTTTTAAAACCATAATAGAACACCTGAAACCATAGTGTTTGCCATGGCTGCCATAACACAACGAACAATACAAATATAACAAGGTTTAAAATTGCTGTGAGTGATACACATATCATCATATACCTATGCCTATATACCCACAAGGGTTAGGCAGAGGTGTACCAATGTACACCCACAGTTCGCCGGTATGTTTTAGGTCCCATGTAATAAGGAGCGAGCCTATTGTCATTAACCGGGCACAAATCCTAACTCCGAGCTGCTACTGATAATTTCATAGAAAAGCCCTATAACAGATTGCTCTACCTGGGAATCGAACTCAAGATTTCTATCGTAGCAGTCGCGCGTTGTACCACTAAGCTAACGAGGCAGTCAAACCATACAAAAAACGCGTCGTTTTTATATGAAGTGTTAAATATTGCACGGTGGTACAAAATCCTTGACCTGTATTTTAAATCCATAACATAATTATAAATGTCTGCATCGGCTGGAGTTTCATTACGGCGCACTCGGAATTTTTGGCCCGCTTTTGTGCTTACCCCCTCATGCGTGAATTGCAATACAAAGCGTTTAATTGTGAAAAATTAATTAAATTCCCTGTTTTCGATATGTATTTACTGTACTGGTATATAGCTGAATGGTACTTTGAATAAAGTCTACAGAGAATGTTAAAAATTGGTCTTTGAAATAAAATGCTATCTAGTGGGGGACTTTATAGGTTAAATATGTTGCGGTATTACGTAATCCATCAGTTTGACATTAATAATAATATATATACCATCACGCCTGTATTCCCCGAAGGGTTAGGCAGAGGTGTACTAATGTACACCCACAGTTCGCCGGTATATTTAGGTCCCACGTAATAGGGGGCGAGCCTATTGCCATTAACCGGCCACAAATCCAAACTCCGAGCTGCTACTGAGAATTTCATAGAAAAACCCAACAACCAATCAGCCTATTATTATTCTACTGCAGGGTAAATGCCTCTTCTGGCACAGAGTAAGCAAGAGCATTGATCACTACACGACTGCCTAATTGTATAATTGTTGTATATTATGTCCAAGATTAACACACAGGTGTCTGTGACTATAAATGTATGTGAAGATGAACTTAGAAATTCAAATTCAAAGCATTTATTTCAATTAGACCATTTACAGGCACTTTTGAATGTCAAGAAGTTACAGTTTAAAGTTGAAGCTAGTTGCTCGTTCCAAAGCGTAGATCTCTATGGAGAAGAACGAGCAAGAAATTATGTATGAATTGAAAAATCATATTAGCACTTGCCCGGTATCGAACCTGCAACCTCATGCATTAGAAATGGGCTCTTGGTCGGGTACATAACGACATGAGTAGGGAAATTCTACAAACTTTTAGCAACAATCGCCTTCCAATCTCAGTCTCAATCTGACAAAAATACAAAAATTTCACTAATTTACCTACACTTGTTAAATTGATTATCGGTAAAATGAGATTGAACGTTTTTATCAAATAGTAGAATTAGATTTCAATTTGGCATAATTTTAGAATATTCCCCGATTTCAATATCTTACCGACCGTTACTGGTTAAGGATTTCTCTCACGGTTTATTCACCAACATCTTCAAAGATACATCAAGATAAGATGTAGCATTTCTTATTATAAGCTTCATAAGTAGGTTACTCATAATAGGTTCGCACAAAGAGCAGGGTTTTCTCCGTAATTTCATAACGTCTCAGGTTTAAGAACGCAATTAGTTGAAGAATTTAAAATTAATTGGTCTTTAAATTAACCATTATACCTCCCACTTTGAGAAAGAAGCTTAAATTGCAATTAATTTATTAATGTTGTGCGGTGAGGTTAAAATAGAACTCGAGTATACTCTTGGGTGATGTAAAGCCGACACGGTTTGCGCAGTAGCTGAGTGGGTGGCTGCTACAGTGCGTGTCGCGGGTTCGATTTCTACACGAAACGAACATTGGCATGGTGTACATGTAGTTTCATGATGGACTAACAAAGAATGTGAGTCTGAAATCGCTAATCTGCCTTAAGGAAGCGTGGTGATCAATGCTGGTGCCTTCTCTGGGTGAGATGAGGCCTCTGCCCTGCAGTAGGACAGTAATAGCCTGGTATTATTACATGTAGTTGATCCGGGTCTGCTTGTAATTTATTTGCACCCAAGAAATTTTCAACAACACACAATCACAGGCTCGTATTATTTTTATTAGTAAGCGTAGTAGTTCAACGAGTTGCTCATACACTACAGGTGGTAAGTTCGATTCTCTCACGAATTTGGGGTTGAAACAGTAGGGTCAAGGGATCCGAGCGCTCATCAAATTTTTCGGGACATCATCAAGCAAAGAATCAGCATTGTCTAACAACGTGGCAATGCTAAAAGTCTT
The DNA here is from genome assembly GCA_932526535.1 of Caradrina clavipalpis. Classification (NCBI taxonomy): domain Eukaryota; kingdom Metazoa; phylum Arthropoda; class Insecta; order Lepidoptera; family Noctuidae; genus Caradrina; species Caradrina clavipalpis. Next base: position 3,466,684 of record OW052101.1, read on the forward strand.
TAGGGCACCTGCAGCATTGAAAGTGATGCGGATAAGTTTTTTGATGCCTTTAATTCAGACTTAGCATGAGTTTTAATCAGTCTTTTATGAGGAATATAGGCACAATTAATCATAATCAAATCATATGGTTGTATTTCAAGTAATTGATTTCACTCGTACAGCCTATATACTATATAGCGCTCAAACCAAATATCACCGAATTAGTCGAGTCACAGAATTAGATGAATTCACTATACTACTTTTATAATTTGCATTTGAGTTTTTTAAATGATTTAAATTATCACAAAAATTAATAAATTAGATATTCTATAGATTGCAGTTGCAGCTACTTTTTCTGTTTAACAGGGGTTCGCGGTAAATGAATTAACGTATCGAAAGACCAAAAAAAGCTGACTTATTTATACCTACGCAGCAAAAAGGAATCCTTCTCTCGTAGCTCGTAGGGGTATCGTAAAAGATATATCGACACCCTAATCTGCCAAGCATGAATTATTGCAATATTTCCTCCGTTTTTTGAATCGGTTTATTAGAACCTTATTTTGGTCGTATCTTTGTTCCGAAAATTCACAATATGTCTTTTTGATAAATGATATTTATTCAGGCGGTTGTAAAAATTTACGGGATTTTTTTTTTACTTGTTTGGGTCGCTTTTTTGTTTGTAAATACGGAAAACAAACTTAGAGGTCAAAGACTCTTTTAACATTTATACGACAACTACCTTTTGCCTGCGACTTAGTCTGCGTGGAGTAGTTACTTTGGGTAGCCAAATTTTTCTACTTTCGTAATCCAAATTTGGCGGCCCAAACTTTAATGCTTCTTTCTCCACGCTGTAATGAATAAATAATTGCAATTTTCTTATGGATCTCTAATTAATATGAAATAATAGCCTATATTACTTTCAAATAATTTAGGTCGCCAGGAGGGGACGCCCTAGAAAGACCTACCCTGACCTTATCGGTGAGGTTCTTCAGAAAGGTCGGGTGTGCAGTACTCGTAACCGGCGTGCTTGTATGACCAGATGTATGAACGTGAACGAGGCGAAAGTAGTATGTAAGGATTGTAGCAGGTGGCGTTCTGTGGTTTCTGCCTACCCCCATGGGAAAAAGGCGTGAGTTTATGTATGTATGTATGTGTATAATTTAGGTCTCTAATGGTGGAAAAATGGTTGAAATCGGCCCAGTAGTTTTGGAGATTATTCGGTACAAACAAACAAAAAGATCTTTTCGGCTTCAAGTTGTATAAATAATTAAAAAATGTATATTTCATATTTTAAACTATTTCACACATACATATTTGAGTAGGCCTATCTCGTGCATGCATGTGTCAGTCATCGTAAGCCCAACTCAAAACTTAACAAGTTCAACGACCCGACGAACATTGCCATTTGGGTAGGCTTTACAGAGCAGTCAAAAGATGACCTAAATAGTAAAGATTTAAACCAAAATGATCTTTCTAAAGGTGATGGCTAAATGACTGCCCCCGGGCCAGATACATTCTGGAATATATAATAATATGAATCTTATATAACCTCATAATATTTAAAAAATCATTCATGAATTATGTAGTGTTTAATATTTTCCTAGAACTTTCGTGAATTATTAAACATAATAAAGTATCTAAAAAAAAAGAAAACTTTTTCATCACAAACATTCGCTTATACATACAACCTCAATTTCATTTTTAGTTTTATTTTTTTTCGAAAATATCAAAGTGACTGTATAAGAAAATTATATACTGTCACACACACCTTTTTTCCTTTTTAGGCAATATTATTTTACTGTTATATTATTCCCTAAAAGTTTCTTGTTTTTTTTTTTCATGAAATACTAATATTTAGCCATTCAGCATTACATTGTGCTAGGTACCATATTTATACATTCTGGGGCAGTGGTCGATACTTCCATTTAGCCATCTCCTTTAAAGGAAAGTTCGTCTGTTTTTTTGTTTGTAAGAGGTAATGTTTGGAAGTCCCGGTCCGATTACAAAAAATCTATGACTGACAGAAAGCTACAATATTTCTAAATGTTATATGAAAATATATATGGTATATTTTACTACCACGAAGACAAACGAGCACCAAAACTTGTCAAAAATAAAATCTCTGAAATATTTTTGATACTACTTTATTTTTTTACTAATTAATTTCCGGGGTAGGTATCGGAACTGTAATATGAACTGACGCTAAACGAACATCGCCTTCATGAAAAGCGAGAAAACGGAAAATTTCAAAACCTTAACTTGTTCTAATTCAATTTATCCATTAAATTTAAACTGAATTATAACAAAAGTTAACCTTTTCTCGGAACTGCAAAATCTTTTCAAGATAAGACTCCATTCTTCGGAATAAAGTTCGCGAAAAAAACTAAAGAGTCGTCTTTAGAAGAAAACATTTTTATTTTCCGTCTTATATTTGGGCACGTCGCATTACGAGTACACTTCTCCGTGCAAATATTTAAGGTAGAAAAAAAATACAGCAATTTGATTAAAATTGTTTACTTAGGAGCAACAAATGGACGGTGGGGTCTTTTGCTCAGTATTTTTCATCGGTCGAAATTAGGGTTTTTCACGGGGTACCCTCCAGATGTAATTACTCTATTGGGCTTCGTGAAAGGGCTCCCTTTTACGCCCTTAGGTTGCGCTTTTGAAAAGGGCAACGGAGTTACATATTGTGACGTGTGTTGAATATGTTTGGATTGCATTGAGTATTTTGGGGTTGCTGAAGATGGTGGAGGGCAGATAATGTAAAGTACAGATAGATGGGTTTTGCTGCCTACAGCTATAACTAACAACAATTAGCTAATTGTTGTTAGTTATAACTGTGACCAGCTAGTTATGGTGGTAGTTTATTGATTATTGGTTAATATTGTTTTTTTTTATTGTTATCTACTTTATTCAGCTGATATATCTATCAGCTGAATAAAGATCCAATCGATCTATTCCAATCCATCGTTTTTATGTGAAATATCTTTCACACAAAAACGATGGATAATCTTTCAATACGTTTCTATAAAATCATCTGTCAGATCATTTTATACAAATTTAATTCTGTTTCATTTTTAGACCAGAATATGAAGGCTCATTCCTATAATTAAAAATGTTCAAATTCTATTCGTAATCTCACAGTAATGATCAATGTCAACAATTTAAAAATATTTTAGAAGTATTTTTAATAGAATAAGTAAGACTTTCTTTAGGATGGCAAATCATCAAATGGCTTCTTTCGCTCTGGGTTTATGGGAACACGAGAGCGTCAGACTCTTACTGCCTAAAACCCATCGGTGTATCTCTAATGCCCTTTTGCAATTCGGGGCGTCGGTAGCTCTTTCGATCAAAATCCGACACATAGATAGGACCAACATTAAAATGCGAATGTTATTCATCATTACAATTTTAGTTTCAAACTACCTGAAGGACACACGACCATTTTACGTCATTATTAGAATTCATTTTCCACTAAACAGTACTTATAACATTCGCTAACAATGAACGTGTTTAACAGTTAAATTTTAGCGAAATTCTCACATCATCATTTAAAACTGCACGCGAGAGTTTTACCAAAGCTAGTTGGTTAACAGAAGTTTGACTTCAATCAATGATTTAATCTGTATTAGCTTGCCAACTTTACTTTTGTTTAATATCCGGACTAGGGATACTATGTGTTTTGTTTTTAGTTGATAAGGGGATAATGGGGGCATGTACATGTCCTGAAATAAGTTTTGAATTTGTATTTCTGTGAAGTTCGACACGTTGGATTAACCCGTTACGTTATTTACGTGGTGTTGGGGCAAATGTGTGGAATCGAAGTAGAGGAAATTTGTGTGAAAAATTTTATGAAATATGGAGCTGGGTTCATTTCTCTGGTTGGCCAAAAAGTGTTATTCCCATTAGGAATTTCTCAGTGACGGACCGGAGTTTGGAAGTTGGAGGTGTGATACTCCCGTGCCTCGGAAAGCACGTAAAGCCGTTGGTCCTACGCCTGATCTCTGCCCGGTTGTGTCGGATTGCCGTCTCATCGGACTATGAGAGTTAGGGAAGAGGGAGTGGACCTGTGTTTGCGCACACACTTATAATATTTTCTGCGTACTTGGCTAGTCTGAATTAAGCTGTGGCTGTGGCTGGAATCGGTCTGGAGAACACCTGCTAGAATTTGGTACGTCGTAAGTTTAAAACCCCAAAAAGAGAATAGGCAACTTTTTATTCCGCGACTTCGTTAGACATTTACGCGGACGAAGACACGGGCAAAAGCTTGTTTCATGATAATAAAGTTGTTGTTGTTAAGCAATATCAATCATTAGCCAAACTGGAGTCCTTTTAACAGTACAACCCAATAACTGCTGTTATTTCGCCATTTTTTTTTAAATGTTATAATAAATAGAGTATAGCTATTAGTAGTAAACTTTAATAGTCTGTGGTTACGTTAAGTACCTGACCAGACCTGTGGCTATGAGGTAAGGTGTCCTAGAATACGTAAAAGCGAGGTCGGTCGATTTAGAATATTTTAGGAAAGGTTTGGACACGTAATTGTACCGAATTCTGGTACGAAGCATGGTAATAAAAGGTAGGTGTTTGTTGCTAAGTAGGTTGTGTTGAACAACTGTTTGAATTGTTGTATCGTTGTTGTAAAACATACCGGCGAAATGAGGATGTACATTGGTACACCTCTGCTTAACCCTTCGGGGAAACAGGCGTAATGTTCTCTCTTTGGGGTTCTTCAAAAATAGAAGGTCTTATTTTGCTTTTACTTGAAAACTTAATGGACCTTTTTTTATTTACTCGTACATTTCAATTTTGTTTCTGGGATGGCAATGCATCTGTTGGGCCTCTGGTATTGCAGTGTTTATTTGCATCAGGTTTCCAATACCAAACCTTCACTGGACCACAGCTGCTGAGCAAAAACCTTCCTCAAGTCTTTCCAAGCACATTTCCCTCATTGTATACATCCAAGTCACCTCGCTGCCTCTTGCTAGGCTGCCCTCGGCGACACCGTCGTCGTCGTCGTCGTCAACATTTGCCCAGCGGTCACTTACAAAAAAAAAGAATAATTACTCAATGCTTACAGTCTCATGACAGCGTGCCTTTGACCTTTGAAAGACACGTGGGTAGATAATGATTTATATGGTTATGCGTAGGTGACTTTGTACTTTTTCATATACACACATACCTATACACGATTTAGCCTAATTAAAGACGTCACTGACATTGTTTAAAAAAGAAAACTAGTCGTGCAATTTGGAATTACGCCGTTCTCTGACTGGCACTGGCACTCCTTATATAGATTTTATATGGATTTTCTTGCTCGTTCTTCTCCAGACCTACGTTTTGGAACGAGCAACTAGCTTCAATTTTAAGCTGTAACTTCTTGACTATTAAAAAGTACCTGTACATGGTCTAGTTGAAATAAATGCTTTGACTTTGCAGAAACTTGACTAAAAAAAAACCTCATTTTAAGATGTCCCAAAAGCGATACTGAAAGTTCATTATTACCTTAAAAAAATGAAACTTAATTTTCTTTATTTCAGACCATGTCCATAATAATTACAAAAAGTTTATAAAATTAAGACTTAGGCCAGCCGCGTACCTACTAAGCAGAAGCCCAATAGAGCTAACACACTAGGCGCTCAAGAATTTGCTCAAAATTTCACCTAATAGTAGTAGCTAGGCTCCCAAGCGCATACCTGGCTTAAAACCCCGCCATATCGAGAAAAAACACACACTGCACCAATAACTCAAGATGATATACAAACAAAATAATTTCAATTTATGACGTAACAATTTTTCGTACGTCACCGCTAAGTTCCGCAGAATCACGTGCGGACAATTTATCTCTTCCCGAATATTCAGTCATGGAAATTGTGGAAAAAGTGCTTCGCCTGTTCTCCGTTTAGGAACGCAGTTATATTAAAAAAAGTTCCAACTCAATATCGGGGACGATTGCCGATTGGTCGGATGGCAGGTGTTTTGATAAATGGTGGGGATATTAGAAGTGTAGGTTGTGAAATGGAACTGAGAGAAAGAGGCATGAAATGAACTCTAAGATACATACATAAGAGTTGTTATTCAATTGAAAAATAACGATCCTTTTTCTAATAGTTTCCTTTGGTTTGAGTTTTGATAGTTCCGGGCCAAAGACACGGATTATTACTGAATTGCGACAAATAAGAAATGTTTAGTTCAATGAACGTACATTCAATACCCGTCCAAGTTATATTGGGAAAACCACTTAAAAAATCTTGATACTTTGCACAAGAACCATTAAGTATCAATTTTAAGACATAATCCAAAAAAGAAAGATACAGCACACACGATTTAAAGACTCCAACAAAACCGATTCACATAACGATCATTTGATAGAACGATTCCGATCCGAATAAAAAACTCCGAAACTCGAATATAAAAAATGAGTACAACCATAAAAATGTACGTATTAAAACGTTCTGGTAATAAATTATTTATGGTCTTACCCGCTTACGTTCCCTTGATAAAAGTTTCATGAAAACTCTGAACGTATGGGTTTTTCTGACCATAAAGGTGTTAGTAAACGGGCGATACTTTTATTGCAAAATGTTGGCGTACACTTTTCGCAACCATTTAAACATTCTAGACGGCCAATTTCAATGATCAAAAATGTTTTAAAAGTCGCAATCTTAGTGACAACTAATGTCAAAAAATGTAGGTTAATTAAAGGCATTGTTGATAGATAGAGAGACTAAGATTATATTGCGATTGTTTCTATAAGTAGCAGAATTACCTCCTTGATATTGATCAAGGAGGTAATTGTGCCACTTATAAGTGTGGCTGCGATCAGCCACACTTTGTAGAGAAAATATGGCCAGTGTAGAAGTACCGAAAAATATTGTGCTTAGCGTCACCACGCTAAAAGTATTGCAGCAAAACTCTGGAATGTGGCTGAACCACACTTAGATTAACACCGAGTATTTGGCGGGTGCACCGACCATGTTAAAAGTATTGCAGCAATACTTGCTAAAGTGGTCGAGCCACACTTAAAATTTAGCCGAGTACTCCAGCAACATTTCAAGTACTTCCGAGCCATACTTAAATTATTGCCAGCCATATATTGCAGCCACACATTGCCAAAGAAATATGGCCCGTTTATGATCGCCATAACATGTAAGCACGTATTACTTATCAATACCATAGATATATTTAAGGACCATATTTTTTACAAAGTTGATGATTTTGGGATTCATTGCTGTGTAAAAGGAAATGGAGTGAGTTGGGTGTTTGTTTACTGTGTGCGGTTTTGTTGCATGGCTTCGCGGAAATTGGTAGCTTTGATGTGTATGTGAATTATGGGTTTTTAAATTAAATCTTTGGAACGTGGTTCGGTGTATTAATTTAACAGTTTACTGTTCATAATTTAAGAGTATTTCAGGACTGCTGTGTTTCAGTTTAAAGGGTATGAGTGCTGGTGTAATTACAGGCACATGAGACAGTTCAACTTTGTCTCTGGGATGGAAACGCAGCCTCTGGTTATTGCAGATGTCTATAGGCAGTGGTGAAAACGTAACACCAAGTGGGCAGTCGGTCTGTTTGCCATACCAAGCTTTAAAAAAAAAACTCTTTGTTTATGTTGCCAAAATCTCAACGGTAAATTTAAATGAAGTGTGGTTATGGTGAGCGGTCATCCGACTCTTAACTAATGCAGGGATTGACTGTTCACCTCACACTCACACTTCACCTAAATTCACAAAGTGAGTTTGTTATAGAATAGTACTGTTGTGCACTTTAGGAAGTCGGCTTAGATATTAGATTCGACTTTCCTAAACCGACGATAGAATGCCTTCTACAATATCGTAATACTTTTTATTTTTTTGTTGTTGTTTCTAGAAAAATAAGTTATTAAATACAAATTAATCACTAAAACAAAGTTGCCTTCACATCCAATGATAATCTAGTCGAAATGTTTGTTTTCCCTAATTATACAGAATGGGGCTTGTCGCTATCGAACACGATCCAATATAAAATTCCAATTACTGTCCATCGTTAGAATATAAATTCCCGATATTCTTTGGAATAATCTGATGTAAAGGAACTAGGAATGCTGGATGAGGCATGATTAATTTCCCCTGTGTTTATTTTTATTACGATGCTTCGAGTTATGTTTTCGTTGTTCTCGATTTTGTTTAAGTTTCGAATAATACTGATTGGAAGTGTGTTTTAGTGAGTTAACTAGCTTATGCTCGTGACTTCGTTTACGTGAATGTTGGATTTTTGCGGGGTTTTCCTTTTTTTGGATGGTACCCCTTTTTCTATTTCTAGTAGTAAGTAAGTAGTTTAAATTTATTATTTATTTAAACTTTATGCACAAAAAAGTACAAAGACGGATTGATGCCTGAAATTATACCTGATAACATCAGGTATCTGTCAGTAAAAGTCCTGTCAAAATTAGCTAAGCCATTACGGAGGATAGCCGGAACAATCATCGTAACAAAATTTTTATATTGGGTTTTTGGAAGAGATGTGCAAAACATTGAGTTCATCAGGAAAATTAAGTTTCTTACGTGTAAAAACATTTCAAAAAATTAAATAAGAGGTTACAGTTTTATCGTTTTTTAAATCTATTTTTTTTTTATAATTACGAGTATTTTTGCTTCTATACACAGTATCGTAAAATTATAGCTGCCAGCACTAACATCCACCCCAGATTCCAAATCCTATCACCAAATATTATGTACTCCAACATCTATACAATTTAATCCCCAAACCCGAACGCTCAATCACTCACACAGTAACAGTATCTCATCTTGAACACCGATATCTATGGTCTATTGAAAGTGGAACCCTAACGAGGTTGAATGTATGCGCATACATTTACCACTCCCAATTGAATGTAACAGCGGTACGGGATTTGTATGTTTGTTGGCTACGTTCGAGAGATAAAGATAAAATGTTCGATGGTTCATCAATCATGGATCTGCATGGTAATGGTTGAAAGGTTTAGTCGTGATTAGCGTGTGTGAAGGCGCAGTGGTTAAGGCTTGCCGCTCTTGCATGAGGTTGTCGGTTCGCAATTCGGGTAAGAACCAATGTGACTTTTCTAAGGCTTGTGTACTTTCTAAGTTTATTTTGGACATCACTGACATCAGTGGAGGAAAACATCACGAATTTTTTGAAGTGAAAACTTCTTTAGCGGCTTTGGGTAAAAAATGTAAAACTCGCGTCAGGACACGTGACCCTGATCGAAAAAATTCGTAAGCGGCGTTGTGCACTTGTTTTGGAATGGGTAAAAAATGATAAACTCGCGTCAGGACACGTGACCTGATCAAAAATCTTACGAATTTATCGTACACAAATATGACAATTCGCCTTAGCGAATTGTCATATTTGTGTACGTCTTTAGCGTTTTCACTTCTGCCAGCACTCCCGGAGTGCAACCCGTCTTTTTTTTTTAGGGTGGGAAATCATCGTATGCCTTCTTTCGCCCTGGGCGGAGTGGAAGGGAGTGTCAAACTCTTACTGACGAAAACCCAGCCGTGTTCTTCTTAATGTCTTTTGCGTTCCAGGGCCGCGGTTACTCTTTCGAACAAATCTCATAATCCTGGCAGGCACTGGCCATAGTGGGCCGCGTCTATTATGCTGAAATCTTTTAGAGGCGCATGTGGAACACAACGCACCATCGACACAGACCTGCCGGCTTATTCTGTAAGAAATCTCCCTCAGTGAATTAAGGTGAAGTAAGCTAAAACTGAGCCGGCATGGCACTATGCGATGCTAGGGATTGACAGGGCGCCACACGCTCACTTTACGGAAGGAGGGTTTTACAGAATAACACCGCAGGTTCTGGTCGGATGTTTTGTTTGTTTGTTTGAACACGGTATTCTCTTTTACTACCAGTAGGATTGGGAAAATTACTAGGTACTTTAAAGGAGTCCTCCTATAATAGTAATGAATAATATGTCATCTCATAACGCACCTATATCTCGGAATTTAGTTCCAATAGAGAGATACCTAGAATTTCCACATGATCGGCTTAGTGTACATATTATGAGACGGAGACACTACCTAGCATCGTATTACATGAGATGTTGCCAACCAGTATAACGAGATATGTATGGTCAGCAAATAAAGTCGATTAACAATGCTACTTGTACATCATCGTCTGCTTAGCCTTTTCCCAACAATGTTGGGGTCGGCTTCCAGTCTAACCGAATGCAGCTGAACACCAGTGTTTTACATGGAGCCATTGCCTATCGGACCCTCCACAACCAAGTTACTGGGCAACACGGTTCTCTTGATTAGACTGGTTGTCAGACCTCTTGGCTTCTGACTATCCGTAACGACTGTCAAAGATCTACGAATGACAGCAGGGGCCAACCACCGAGGACCGTAACCACGGATTTACGTGCTTTCCGAGGCACAATGTTACTTTATCATTCAAATATACACGAAATAACACAATTCACTGCTATTCAGAATTTTAGCCAATACCTCAGAGTTCATCTTGTCTTAATTTTAGATCCAATGTGCTCAATAATTATTAGGATTTAAAAATCTGAAATGGGAGAAAGGCGTGAGTTTATGTATGTATTTGTATATTAAAAATCTGAAATGTTAATCTACTTTGGTTGCAAACTGTAGTACCTAATTCAGAGATGGGTACCCGAGTACGAGAGTATAGGGGGGTATTGAATGTTCTCAATGGTTCGGTAATGATTGCTAGCGGGGTCATCGCCACAAGTATCATTGAGCTACCCTCGCGATCTTTAGAAATCAATTCAATGCCATTCATAAGCAACCAATGCCTTCCCTGTTTTTTATATCAAGTCGAGGCTGTTAAGAATGTGAAATAATTTGTGGGGATAAAATCTGGGGTTAGTTGTGTTAGAAGGAGCCGATAAACGTCATTTTTTTTTAATTTTCGAAATGTTTTTGCTTTCTTGATGCTAATTTAGAAATCTATTCTAAGTTTAAGTTTTGGATGTTTATTGAACTGTTATTATTGGATAATAATGTAAAACCTTTTTGGTATATTTAATTACATGAGGGTTGGCTCTTTGTGGCAGGACTAAAGCTAAATTGTACTTGATGAATTGACAATTTGTAACCTCGAAACAATATCTACGTTTAAAAATGAAATTTCGAACAATGACGTCAAAATCTAAACAGAGCCTTTAAAAGAAAACTCCAGTAAATAAAAATGATAAAAGTTAAAAAACATCAAACCGACCTCTTTAGAGTGTCATTTCACCTTGACGTTCAGTTTGACGACACGGTTTATGCAGCTTTACTGAGTGTCGTGGGTACGATTCCCGCGTCGGACAAACATTTGTATGGCCTTGATAATATAGTTGTTCCAGGTTTGGTTATTTATCTTTGTGACTTTATGAGACAGAAAAAATCCTAGTAATTGATGAATAATCTAACTTTGGCTTTGATAAAGTAAACCAAAACTATTAAACCAATATTAACCCTCTAGATTAACCCATTAATTTATCCTATATATATAGTAGGTACCTAGCACAAATCTAAATTCCCTGAACACAATCTACAAAAACCAAAACATCCACTGATAACGTAGTCCAAACAAATGATAACGCGTCCCGTATTCCGAATCACGTCATACAATAGTCCACGCAATGCATAAAATTCAACAAATTACTGTCGTTGGCTAGCAACCGTTTCAACCGTCATGTGTACGCACATACCAGTTATATATAGTGGCGATTTGTGATTTATGTGATCGGGCGGTATTGGACCAACAAATTGATTCAAATGCTATGTATTGAACTGTAACTGGACGAGCGCGGAGAATGTTTTGGCTTTATCCTTTGTGTTTTTAAAGTTAGGTTTGTTTTAGGTTGTAGAGTTTATACGTAGTATGCTGCTTTGCTCATGGTGGCACCGAATCCGACACGACCGGAAATAACCAATGGCTGTACAAGCTCTCCAAGGCACGGGAGCAGTCAAACACCACTTCCAAATCCCGAACTGCTATTAACAAATTCCTAATGAAAAAAACCAATATCTCTTTGCCTGACATGGGAATCGAATCTACGACCCCACGCTTAGCAAGCGCTCTGAAAACCATGAGACAAACGGGGCAGTCAAATGCAAATTAACTTGAAGTAAGGTTTGACCATAAAATAGATATTTTTACAAATGGCGGATTCCACCATTTTTGTCGCTGTACAGTCATTTCCCTAGGTGACACTTCAGTTTATGAAATACATTTCCTTTTTATCTCACGTTGATGTACAGTTTGTAGGTACTTTTATACATGACCTGTTTATGTAAATAGGGAACTATGCCGTAGACAGTTCACGAGGGTGATTTATACGGAATAGCAAATAGTCGATTAATATCTAAAGGCCAATTCCCATAATCAAAAAATATTCAAAATGTAATCATTGTTTTCACATATAGAAGCAACAACAATTTTGTAACCAAGTTTTTGTAAAAAACCAAATTGAAAAAAAAAAAGAGTAAGACCTACGTTTTGGAACGAGCAACTAATTTCAACTTGTAACTGTAACTTCTTGACAATTCAAAAGTGCCTGTAAATGGTCTAATTGAAATAAATGCTTTAACTATGACTTTGATTACAGCAAATAAAAAAAAATACTTAAATTAGAGGCATTTTTGACAGATTATGACTGAGATTGGATTTTGATCGTTCCTAGTGGTTAATAGAATTGCCCCACTGTTCACCAGTCTTCTTAATCTATATGACTACATGACCTGTACATGCCAACCCAAGGTTACCAGTATACAGATTAAACTCATCAACACAAATGATGGCCGTCAAACAAAAGATTCTAGAAAATAAATCTTCAGGTCAACGACCGAAAAGTGCCCAAAAAAAGGAAATCATAATAGCCCTATTTACGAACAAAATTCAAACTTGAAAGAACTTCATCATAAAGAAACTTCAAGAGCTGAAAACAGATTCATTCGTGAAATTATCTGCGCAATTGAACGCGAACCAGCCATAACGGACTTTATTCTAGTAAATTGATGGATTATGAAAATTCCTTTAATATTCTTAGTCGACGCGAATATCTAAAGTTTGAACTCAGCTATTGGCTTCGGGGAAATGAATTTCACTTTAGACTAATGAAAATACTTTGATACCTCCCCCGGATAAGCGTCAAAATTTTCGCGTTATGAATATTTAAAAAGTCTAAGCCACTATTTGTTAGGAATTCGTGTTAAGATGTCTTGGACTCTGTGGTAATTTTGTGATAAATACCATTATCAGTGAATTATATTAATGGTTAAGGGCTCTTTCAATTTATGCGTTTGGTGCCGGACCGCTGCGGTGGCGAAGCGGTGCGTTTGTCGTATTGCGTACGAACGATCGTTTGTTTTCATACAATGCGCGCGGTGCGGCAACAGTGCGACGTCGGTACCTACGCACGCTTGACGGCAGGACGACAGACGTCACGCGTCAACTGTATGAAAAAGGACAACCGTCCGTATGCAGTCCGAAAAACGCGCCGCCTCGGCACCGTAGCGGTCCGGCACCAAACGCATAAATTGAAAGAGCCCTAAGTTTTGATGAAGAAGTCTCTCGGGAGTTTTGTAATAGTAATTCGCAGAAACTTTTTTCTGATTGGCAGATTCTCATCCCTACATAGTATAAAACAAAGTCGTTTCCCGCCGTCTATCCGTAAGCTTACCTTTTAAACTATGCAATGGACTTTAATGCATTTTCATTGATAGGTAGAGTGATTCGAAAGAAAGTGATATATGAATAGAACATCACGCTAAGGCCGACGGGAGTACCAAAGACGTTACTGAATGCCGATGACGCCGCGGGGTACATACTTGTAGTTAGTACAATTAAACATTCATTTGTACTGTCTTCACGTCTGTTTCTAATGTTTTTTAAAGCTGTTAACTACGCATACTGGTCATCAAACTAAGTTTGAGTAAAATATTAGGATATAGCCCAAGACTGCAGATTTCTCGCAAGTTTTCAAGAAAACATCCAACAGCCCGGAGTTTGGATTTGTGCCCGGTTAATGGCAATAGGCTCGCCCCCTATTACATGGGACCTAAATATACCGGCGAACTGTGGGTGTACCTAAATTGGTGCACCTCTGCCTAACCCTTCGGGGAATACAGGCGTGATGGATGGTTTTCAAGAAAACAATTGGTTGTTCTTTAAACTAAAGCAAAGGTCACCCCTGCAAACCCCTTAAGTGATTACAAGACGAAACAAAGGTCATGTTTCAAGCTCATTGATAATACAATCAGTGTACATTTAATCCCAACTGTTATTCCAGTCTTACTGAAACGCAGACCGCGGTCCAAACCACGCTAAGTTCAGCGCAATAATTAATTCATTATATCTTAAAAGCGGATAGTCTTAGCGACCTCGTCATAATTTGCTGGAATTTGGTCAAAGGTCGCGTCCATTTAAATATTGAAATGTTCTAATTTCGAATGTTAAATTAGTTTTCGATTTTTGGTTTTGTTCTTTCGGTAATTGATTTTGTGAATTTTATTTTTTATTTGTTTTATTTTGAGGTTAAACTGGCCGATGTCCTTTTTGGCTTTTAGTGTAAAGACCTATTCTACTAATTATAAACTTTAAAAATGTAGTCGCAATCTCATCCCTGCAACAATCTATGTCAATTATTCTTGGTAAATTAGAGACATTTTTGTCAGATTGAAAATTATATTAGATTGCGATCATTCCTAAAAGGTAATAGAATTGGCCCCCTGGTTAAGTTATAATTTCATTCACTTCATTGTCTTCATAAGGAGCTTGCGATAACTTCCCATTTACCTACTAAAACGCTTTAATATATTTTCGATGCGTTTTATAAGTAGGATACTATTATTTTTTTCCCCAAATTTTTGTTCCGCGTCGAAACTGAATCAGCGCAACCGTATCGCATAGTAAGTGTTATAAGTACAACATCGTAAACTCCATTAAACTTTTTCATACTAAGATAGTGTTAAGTTAAAACTCTTACTTGTATCATAGTTTCACACAAACAATGTATTATGAAAGGCAATGTTCTGTCGAGAAATAGCGAGACAGCGGAGCTTAAGTGGGTGAGTCGCGTGAACGTTTACAAAAGACTTAGTAAAATATTCATATTTGTCGAGCGGCACCCCTAAACGCTAGGGTTGTACCACTTACCGGATCTTTATACATTGTTACTGTTTGAGCGACGTGTAAGTTTTAATTGAACATGCTGTTTATGTTCCAACCGTTGAGGTAAGGAGGCTTTGAGTTTGTTACAGAATGATAAATTGTTATCGTTAAACAGGTTGAGTTTTTAATGATTAGAGAGTAAAACCGAATCTAGGGTTACAGAAAATGTTAGGGTTAAAGAAATTATATACCATCACGCCTGTATTCCCCGAAGGTTTAGGCAGAGATGTACCAATGTACACCCACAGTTCGCTGGTATTTTTTTAAGTCCCATGTAATAGGGGGCGAGCCTCTAATATAAATTGCCTTTAATCGGGCACAAATTCAAACTCCATGCTTTTTTTTTTTTTTTTTTTTTATAGACGGGAAATCATCAAATAACTTCCCCCGCCCTGGGCGGGGCGGGAGGGAGTGTCAGACTTTTACTGACTAAAACCCGTCTATGTTCCTTCATGTGCCCTTTGCGTTCCGGGGGCGCGGTATCTCTTTCGAACAACCCGCAGAAATTTCGAACAACCCGCAGAAACTCCATGCTGGTACTGAGAATTTCATAGAAAAACCAAATAACACTTTTTGCTCGACCTGGGAATCGAACCCAAGACCTCTAACGTAGCAGTCGCGCTTTGGACCACTAGGCCATCGAGGCAGTTTTTAATGATAACAATGTAAAAACCGAATCTAGGGTTACAGAAAATGGTTGAAAGAAATTGTGAACTAAAATTCTGAGAAAGTTGAAACAATTTTGTTGGTGTCGTTTATTTTTATTTTTTAAATTAATTGTTGAACAAAGTGTAATTACTTTGTTCAACAAATAGGTGTATTCATTTTGTTGTAGGTCTTATTTTTTTTACTTGTCATGTTACCGTGTATCTTAGAAGTTTGGATGAAAAATGAAATGCCTACATTATCAAATATTTATAAATACTAATATAATAAAGTTAACGAGATTTTAAATATAAATATTTAGAAATGAGCACGTTGAAACTAAAAAAGTTAAAGAATTAGTTAAAGATTGGGAAAATTCTTTTTGTGTATGATAGCCAGATTCATGAGGATTAGTAATTATGCTATTTATCATCATGCTATATACACATGCGAGCGGAGCGTAAAAAATAACCATGCAAACGAAGTCGCGGGCAGAAACTAAATCGTACTAATCATTGGAACTATACCAGTTTTTTACTGATGGGAAATCATCAAATGACTGCTCCCGCTCTTAGTGTCAGACTTTTACTGACTAAAATGCATCCAAGTTCCTTCTTGGGCCTTTTGCGTTTGTCGCAGCCCCGGCAGAACTATACCAGTGGGATTGTGAAAACTCAATGCGGGTTAAACTGCGGGTAAAGCTAGTTTATTAATAAAACCCTTACATTATTTCCAATATTTCTCAACAAAACTATACCTTATCCCTTCTAAATAAAGTTTAACCTCGGCCAATATTCGTACTTACATTTTGATTTGTATCATCAGTCATTCCCTACACGATGAATGATTTATCAGTTCAACGACCGAACGAACGAACCAAATGGCGCATGCCGCGGAAAAAAATAAAGATATTCTCTATGAAACCTCTGTAAAGGATTTCTGGTCTGAATTTATTCATAAACTTTTTTTTTCTGTAAGCCTTTGCGTATGTACGTAAAAATGTTCCTTATTGATATTTTAAATGTTGGAAAAATAGGAGTAGAAAGAAAAATTGAATAGTTTTTGTAGAAATCGTCGGTGTTATGGTACTTGCGTAGTTTTTAGAAAAAAATGATTATTTTCTCGGGTCGGTCGGTCAAATTTTTTAAATGGTAATATGTCGTGATGGCCCAGTGGTTAAGGCGCCCGCCTCTCATGCACGAGGTTGTGGGTTCGCAACCGGGCTCGGGCAAGTACCAATGTGACTTTTTCTAATTCATATGTACTTTCTAAGTTTATCTTGGACATCACTGACATCGGTAACCATGTCAGAGGCCCTTGAGGCGGCTTAGAAACTCTGACACTAGGGTGTGTGGGGTCGTTTAGACCTTACTGCCCACACGATAAAGAAAGAAGAATGGTAATAACTTGAAAGCCTTCCCGAATGGTGAGTGGTCACCATCGCCTGTGACTATTGGTAATACATACATTATTAGAACTAAGTTCTTTAACATGACTTGCGGTAGCAGATATCGTCACGTAAGGAAAACTATGGCCTCTTCAAGCGACCTTGCGATTCTCCTCTTTTTCTTTCTCTCTGCGTCTTTCTATTATTATATACGGTATTTTATTTATTTATTTTTACTTTAATTATATTTTACAATAGATTACACTGGCTGAGGAGCTCGTGGCTAAATAATTACAGCCGCATAGACCGATCTTCCGGGTTAAGCCACGCTTGCCGAGGTTGGTCTGTGGATGGGTGACCATTTTTTTTTTTAAACCGATTTATCATAGCGAGTTTCCTCCGTGCTTCGGAAAGCACGTAAAGCCGTTGGTCCCGGCTGTCATTTGTAGATCTTTGACAGTCGTTACTGTTAGTCAGAAGCCCGAAAGTCTGACAACCAGTCTTACCAAGAGTATCGTATTACCCATTACTGGGTTGTGGAGGTCTGACAGGCACTCGCTCCATGTAAAATACTGATATTCAGCTGCATCCGGTTCGACTGGAAGCCGACCCCAACATAGTTGGGAAAAGGCTAGGCAGATGATAATGAATAGATTGAACTGGCTCACACACTATTGCATTGTTTGTTGACATGTCAAAAGTCGTTGTCTACAGATTCAATATTTACATTTGTGTTCTATGTATGTTTGAACATAATTTCACCGTCATTTCTTATATAATAGAGTAGTGTCTCTTATTTCATAATCATATATACATAATCATATTGACGGGCCTGTTGGTCTAGTGGTTAGTGGCCCTGACTGCTAAGCCGGAGGTCGTGGGTTCGATTCCCACCCAGGACAAACTTTGTGTGATGAGCATGATTGTTTGTTCTGTGTCTGGGTATGATTTATCTATAATATGTATGTATTTATAAATTATATAAGTATGTATATCAGTTGTCTGGTTACCATAACACAAGCTCTGCTTAGCTTGGGATCAGATAGCCGTGTGTGAGTTGTCCCAAGATATTTATTTATATTTATTTATTTATATCAAGCGAACGACGTCGCCTTCTGGATATAGGCCTCCCTAAAGGTAGCCACCATTACAGGTCCTGCGCTGCCCGCACCCAGCGATTTACGTAGTGATTATTTATTAAGTGGGACTGGGCAGGACATGTCTACCGCATACCAGACAAACTATGGGCCCTGGTAGCATAAAGGCAGTGCCCAGAGACAGCAAGAGTAGAGTCGCGGAGGGACATGAAGTAGATTGCGGGATGAGCTGGATAAATCCCTCAAATACTAGAAAGATGAAACGCGGAATCAAGAGAGATGGAAGGTCCACTTTTTTTTATCTCTAATAACAAAAATAAATATATACAGAAAAAAAAATTAACCAGTGCGTAAATTTTGCCATAATAATCTTCAACACGTTTTATTAAACACGTATATTTTATTTTGATATGTCTTAGTACTAAAAAAAAAAGTTATCGCTTACGAAACATGCTTACTTAAAAACCATATTTTATTGTCACTCGGCGCTAGCGCATTCCCCACCCCCCTCACCCCAGCCATGCGCCCGGGCGGCGGCCGCGAGTGTTCATTGATAGTATGGCGAATAGATTATGTCCATGTTTTGCTTATTTCAAACTCGGATAAGGATGAAATTTTTTTTTGTTTTTTAATTAAACACGGAAATGTGTTCTATTACTGACACTGAACTACCAAAAAAAATTTACGCACTGGTTAAAAACTTTTCCTGTATAAGCTGTTAAAAAATCAACTTTACAAGTGTACTTGCTCGGTATCGAAAATCTAATATAAGGCAAAAGAAAGAAAATCTTTTTGAGCTATGTGTTTTTTTTTACATGTAAAGGCATTTTAGTAAAATTTTTAACCAAAATGGCTTAACCCTAGAGTGGGCGCGCTATGAGCATTTTGCCGCCCTCACCAGAAAAACGTTAATATTTCGTAAAACAATAGTCCGATAAGTTCGCGCTTTTTAGTAGCTGGCCCTACTTTCGTTGGCAACTTGTGCTGAAAAGCTGGACGCCATAAGTGCGCGGGGTGCCGAAAGAGAAGAAGATTTGTACCATCAGGTGTCGCCGGGCGGCATTTTGCTCACCGCGCGCCCACTCACGTAAGTAAAAATTGTGTCATAATTTTTTTGCAAAATTGAAATGTAGACTATATTTAATGGTACATTTATATTAAAACTAAATTAAACGCTTTTAATTTCAGGATTTAAAAGTTTAACGTGAATATAATAAGATATTTATGATGTTTAAGCCATTTGGAATTGAAACACTAGGGCCGTGGGATCCAAGCGCTCATTTACTTTTTCCGTATATAATATATCGGCTTATAATGAGACATTAAATATTTCTTTGATTACACAAATTGCTTGCTTTGTACCTATAGAACAAGCATCATGTCCAAATCAAGAGAGCAAATGCAGTAATTGTCTAACAAAAACAATAGAGGCACGAAAAAAGGACGTTGCAGATGCTCAAAATTGCTGTGCAACGGACATTGCACACACCTATGTGAAGATTTTTATGCCGGAGCATATCCTATAGATGTTGAAAATATATAGTTTTGTTATATTTTTCCATTTTTATTAGTGTTACATAAGATAATGTAAGATAACTCAAAAAAAGTCAATTAAAATTTTTTGTTTTCTAAAATCTTTTATAAACCAAAGTTTCTATAACTAAATTCAATAAACATGATGATTTCTTATTGCTTATTAGTGTTTTACTTAAATACTAAGAAAATCTATTAATTTAATTGCTGTATTCCTACTTAAAATTACCAATGAAAAGGAGCGGCAAAATGCTCCCCACGCGCCCACTGACGTTCGGCGGAAAGACGCGCCCACTCTAGGGTTAACAACTGAATAATTTTCGTTTTCCTAATATTAATTTTTAGATACAGAGTAAGTATACGAAAGGAGATTGTCCAAAAAAAACCCAGAGTCGATTCAGACAAATTAGGTATCAATAGCTTTATTAAAATGCACAATTTACCCCACCGAAAATAAATTGCCTATATCCATGGGGTATATGAGTTATAGACGAACAAAGTATATATGGAAAAATCGTGAAAAACTTGTTATTTTTACCAGTTTTTTCAACAGCATTATATTAATAATAATAATCATAGGACAATAATAAATATAACTAGCGATCATATGCAACTATCAAGTTCAAAGTCCTTTATTAATGAGATTACGTCTATTGTTTAAGTTCTCTAGCATAATTACCTACCTATCCTCCTATCCTATTATATATTATCTGGCCTGGGCCAGGTACCAAGACGACCTTATGCAACCTGCTGGGTTCTTAGATGATATTATGTTAATAGACATTGAAAATAATTGAAATAAATATTTTTCCCACAGTACTTTTTTGTTTTTTTTTTTTAAATAAGCGAATGAAAAAATAAATAATCTGAGACAAAATAGGCACATTCAACTGTAAAAAGATTTCACGACAAAAGTATCTTGACATATGATTTACAAGCTGTGAAATATAAGATTTAATACTTGATAGGTTTTTTTGTAATGATTATTATTATTAATATATTGCCGTTGAAAAAACTGATAAAAATAACAAGTTATTCATTATTAATATATTGCTGTTGCAAAAACTGGTAAAAATAATCAGTTATTCATGATTTTTCCAATATACTTTGTTAGCCTATAACTTTTATATCCCATGGATATGGGCATAATTTTTTCGGTGGGGTAAATTGTGCATTTTAATAAAGCTATTGATACCAGATTTGTCTAAATCGACTCTGGGTTTTTGGTCCATACATTTTTGGACCATCTCCTTTGTCAAGTTAATTTTTTAGCAACTCAAACATGAAATTTTTTGCTACGTAGGCACAAGAGCCTCCACAGGTTAAATATCTAATGTGACTTCACATTGGAACCAAGAATGAGTATTTTTAGTTCCCGACCTATAAAATTACAATAGGTTCTGAGTAAACCGCACTTAAGCGTAGGAGTAAAGTACAAGATCCTTGTGATCATTTCTAGTAATTTTGCCATTTTACGAATTGAAACCCGCTTCCACGATAACTTGCTATAAATAGCAATATAATTACAATGTTATTCAAGTCCGTGACAGAAATGTAATATTATTTGAATTATGTTTATCGTAAATGTTTTTGGTGCTATTGTGAAATTAGAAATACGATACCGCGCCCCCGGAACGCAAAAGGCACATGAAGGAACATAGACGGGTTTTAGTCAGTAAAAGTCTGACACTCCCTCCCGCCCCGCCCAGGGCGGAGGAAGTTATTTAACGATTTCCCGTCTTAAAAAAAAAAGACCCGTGTTTTTATGATAGTTTTTTGATAATTATAATGTCTCGTGTGTTTATTCTTTGATGAAGTAGATATGGATGTAGATACGATACAACATGTACGAGTAAAAGTTTTCTTTGAGACACAAACTTCAGCTGAACTGCGGTCACT
This sequence comes from Caradrina clavipalpis, assembly GCA_932526535.1. Taxonomy (NCBI): domain Eukaryota; kingdom Metazoa; phylum Arthropoda; class Insecta; order Lepidoptera; family Noctuidae; genus Caradrina; species Caradrina clavipalpis. The sequence continues at coordinate 3,488,375 of OW052101.1, forward strand.
GTCAGACTGTATGTAAAAGGTGTCGATTTGCCGGAAAACAAGACGTTTCAAATAAGTCTATTTGGAGTATTCTAGTCTTGTTACCGTCATAAGTCTATCCTTACAGGGGCTGAGACTATATTTGCATTAATATTACACAAAGCTAGACTCCAATTAAGATTTTTTCAAAAGAAAATCTCAATTATACTTTTCCCCACTCCGAGATTCAAACTCATAAGACATACACAATAATTAGGATGAAAAAAAAACGAGACATTTTATTCTACGTTGTTTTTTGTTCGATTCCCAGGTCGAGCAAAAAGTGTTATTGGGTTTTTCTATGAAATTCTCAGTAGCAGTTCGGAGTTTGGATTTGTGCCCAGTTAATGGCAATAGGCTCGCCCCCTATTACATGGGCCCTAAAACATACCGGCGAACTGTGGGTGTACATTGGTACACCTCTGCCTAACCCTTTGGGGAATACAGGCGTGACGGTATGTTTATTCTCATATTTTTTTTTACTAATGAAATGTCGCACTTAGTGATAAGGTAGCTTCCAATTACCGAAAGAATATCCAGAATCGGATTAGTATTTTCGGAGATTAGAGCGTGAAAACCAACAAACTCCTCAGCTTTATAATATTATTGAGTTTAGATTTAATTAACACACTAACTGATCACCAAAAAAGTCAACATCACAACGTGATTCCCACGTAAAACTGGCTAAAAACAATTGAAAAACCAGCCAGGTTGGGGTAACAAAAAAAAATAGCGTTCCTAGTTTAAAACAATCTAACAATAGTCCGGGTGGTTTGACAGTCCAATTATAATGGCTTCGTCTCAATCTGTCTCCTGTTTTCGATGTCTGACTTTTTATTAGGAAAATAAGAGATGAGTCCGGGGAATATTTGCTTCGGTTGAATAGGTACTGATATTGTTTTGCCTTCAAGTTTTTGTAAAACAACCTTTCATTTGCTTTCTGTTTTTAAGATGACTTCGATGGTAAATATCGATTTTGTTTTGTTTTATTTCTTAGTAATGGTAGTTGCGATGTTTATAGTTTTTGCTATATATTAAAAACATGATTTTATTATTAACTAGCGATCTGTCCCGGCTTTGCACGAGTGTAAATTTCTGACATATCTGGTTGTTATTTCAATTATACGTGCATTCAAAGTAACCTTGTCCTGACAATCACGAATAACTACAACAAAAATTTACTAAACTGGACAAATGTAAGATATCAATGTCGTTATGGCCCAGTGATTAAGACTTCCTCATTTCATGGAATGAGATTACATACCATCACGCCTGTATTCCCCGAAGGGTTAGGCAGAGGTGTATCAATGACACCAACAGTTCGCCGGTATGTTAGTTCCCAAGTAATAAGTGGGCGAACCTATTGCCATTGACCGGGCACAAATCCAATTTCTGAGCTGCTATTGAGATATTCATAGAAAAACCCAATAACACTTTTTATATGTACTTTCTAAGTTTTACTTGGATATTACAAACATCGGTGAAGGAAAACATCGTGAGGAAACCCGGACTTATATTTAATATTAGTCTGAAATCGCCAATCCATCTTGAGCAAGCGACGTGAATGCTCGTGCCTTCTCTGTATGAAAAGAGTCTTTTGCTCTGCAGAAGACAATGATAGGCTTAAATGTTTTAAGCTATTAATTTTTGATGGAATCAAAAACCACTACGATTTTAACCTTTAACCACCTAAAAACAAACAATAAACAAAACCCCTAAAAACTATTCACACATCAAACTGACATATCTATTTCAAATTCATCCTGTATTGCTAACCATTACGTATAGTTTACAAACTTAACACAGGGCCACACAAACAAAACCCGTCTCTACGCCAACGAAATAGAGTGTAATAGAAATGCATTATAAGTGTGTAAGAGTAGGAGATCTATTTTCAGAGATGGGACAGCCAATTTCGTCGCGTGCCGCCCGTTTGAACACATCCACTTGATAGGCGATGTTCAGGGGATGTCTGAAGCTGGATCTGACGTTTATAGATGAACACTTGAGGGTGATGCGAAGGGTTACGCGGTGGACGCTGCAGTCTGCTTGGGTGAATTTAGAAGAATGTTTTGGTATAATTTTTTTTCGAGAGATGTGTATGATAAATAAGGATGCGAGGTCATTTTTGAGCAGTTTTCATTGATAATTTAACTAAAATTGTACAGGAATAAAGTTTAAAATTGCAATATTCGCGCGACTTTTATTATTTTCTACAATGTGGAATAGGGAGGCAATCCAAAACGGCCGGTGAGTGATAAGGTGCAGGACCACTGTTCACGTGCCTTCGGAGATACGAGGGTGTCACACCACCAACTTTCAAGTTTTTTTTTTATACCACTGAACGCGGCAAACCAGCTTACGGCCTGCCTGATGTTAAGCGGTCACCGCTGCCTATGGACACTTGCAACACCAGAGGCATCACTCCTGATGGAAAAACCTAACAACACTTGGCCTGACCTAGAAATAATCCAAGACCTCACGTTCAGCATCCGAGCTTGCGACCACGAGACCAACGGGGCACTAAGTTGTGTCTTGTAGCTACCATTTAAGAAAATTCTTACCAGCTAGAATATAGTGAAGTACCTAACTGTTAATAACATCGAAGTAAAAGTTCAATCGAGCGATCTTGCAGTTAGTCGTCAGCAGTTTGGAACTTTTTTACCACGCTCAGGGATATTTACTTTTCAATTATGGCGTGGGTCGTTCATTTATCATCGTTCTTGATGAAATTGAGTTATGTTTTGTATCTAAGTTTGATGTTCTTAGTCTTTTGAGTCGGCGCGAGATAAAAGAAGTTTGGAGCTGGTTGAATGTCTAAACAAAATGATTTTGATTTTTAAAATTGAATTTCGAAAATGGTCCTTTGAGCCGGTTAAAAGCATCTATTTATACTAAACTTATATTATAAAGATGAAGAGTTTGTTTTTTTTCTACCCACATAAAACTATGGTTCTGATTCTAAACAAAGGAGATTGCTCTGCGCCCATACATTGTTCGCCCTGGAACCAAGAGCATCGGAAAATTATATTTTGTGTTGCCGATCATTAGTAAACAACTATAATGATCTTATTTTTATAGCGGACTAGCTGCAGAATAGATATATTCCAAAAAAAGAATCAGATTTTGAGGTTATAATCAAACCATAACAACGAATATTAGGTATAGTTTTTCATAGCTTAGTGATTTTTAAGAAACTGAAAAGCAATATCATAATGTATTTAGCTATTTTAAGCACCTCCCTAGATAATTGGGTAGGTACCTATGCAGTTTTTTTCTAAAGCCTAAGTGTATGTAAGTTCAATGTTTAAATGCATAGAATCTATTACCTGTATTCTTAAAATTCGTTTAGGAATGAGAAAAAATAGTAAAAATAGAAACGGCGCATGCTTGAACAGCGCAAACGTGTGACTGTTAACCAGCCGAGAAGAACGCAAACAGAATAATAAACACGAAGGAACCCAAAATACTCGTATGCAGACAAAGTAGAAATATAATTACCAAAAGAGGTGCAGTCCATTGTTGTACACTAATACACTACACATGCAATAATAGTCCCAAAAGTCACCAAAACACACCGATACAAACAATAAAATTACAAACAGCAAGCGACGCTATTGTAATCATCAGTTCATCAGTAAACTGACAGTGACAAGTGACTAGGGATGACCATCTGAGATCAATTAATCGAAGAATTTATTTTTCAGGTCAAATAGATCAATTTTTTTTTGATCGAAACAAATCTGATTTTACTTATAAGAGATCATTTATTATCTTTCTTGTTTTTCAAAAATTGGATAATATTTACATTATAAATGTATGTATATGTGTGTAAAAACCCCAATAACTTTTTGCTCGACCCGGGGAATCGAACCCGGGACCTCTAGCGTAGCAGTCGCGCTCAGGACCACTAGGCCAACGAGGCAGTAAATATATAATTATAAATGTACACTTGAAAAATAAAATCGATCTATTAGACCACGATTTTTTTGTAAGTCGATACAAGGCTTACGATTCGAATCGATTTCAAATCGATTTAAATTATACTTTTAGGAAATTAAAAATTCAGTCGATCGATTACAATCAATTGGCCATCCCTATTCTTTATCGACACGACATGACGTTTTGTGAAGATGGCGGCGATTAATGTTATTAGTCGCGTAAAATACTTTTTATTGTTCATTTTTGCATATAGCTAGTCCATGTTACAAAAGTATTTGCATTTAATATAATAAAATAGACAGTTAATTAGCGTGTATTCCAATACATTTTGTTGCAAAGGGCCATTCCGGGCATTGTCCTTTTCGCCAAATGGAGAAGACGTTATCCCCGAATAATATAAGCTCCATTTTACGATAAAAAATTAAAATCGTAAAAAAACACGCAGACGCAGTCGCGGGCAAAAGCGTGTTATCACAAAAATTACCACATATACAAAACCTTTACCTTTATTATATATTTTTTTTCAATCAATCAAATTATTTATTATTCGTACATAGGTCGCTAGGGTCGGTAGGTTTTAATTTGTGTTATCTCATTGCAGCAGTGGCATTCTATACGGTAATTCCACCGTCACTTCGACGCTCACTTCGCACTTCATAGTGTCAAATAAAACAATGTCATTTGAATTTGATTGAATATTTGATGTCATTGAATAGCGACGTGAGATGCGAGTTCATGTCTGTATTTTACAGAATCGACGTACTGATAAGAGGCCTTCCTTTTTCTTATCTTTACTAATCTCAATAACCAACATTTACGGCAACTAAAAACATTTAAAAATCATCTATTAAAAACATTACCTTTTAGGTTTCACCGTAGTCAGCTGAAAAAAGTAATTGGTTAAAAATCCAGGGCTTAACAATTTTACTGAAACGCTAAAATTGCCATCGATTAATTAGCAAATTCCGCTTAATCCCACATGACGTGGATGACACGCCTGAATTTTTACTATGACTAAAAAGCTTGAAAATATGCCACAGGCTAGGAATAAACAGTGCAATAATAGTACCTTGTTGAGTTTTTGCACATTTATCTTTACACGAAAGTAACTTTTGGAAGAGATTATTAGATTTCAAATTATTTTATTATGTTTACAAAAATATAAACTCACATAAAAAAACAGCCAAACCCGGAACAATTATCAGTAGGTCATACAAATATTTGTTCCGTGCGGGAATCGAACCCGCGACACGCAGCGTAGCAGCGAAACACTCAGCCACTGCGCCAACCGTGCCTTCACCTTCATGATATTTTACTACATCGTGTGCTCATACACTAACAACGTCACCATATTATCAATGTTTTTGTTATTAATTTCTAATCTAATACATACATACCATCACGCCTATATTCTCCGAAGGGTTAGGCAGAGGTGGATATCAATGACACGTACAGTTCGCCGGTATGTTTTTAGGTCCCATGTAATAGGGGGCGAGCCTATTGCCAAACCGCTAATTCTTATCTAATCTTGGATTATAATAGATTCTTGCAAGGATCTGCTTAACATTCCAATATGAGAAAGAAGAAACGATGTTAAGAAAATCTATCCATTTTATCCACACCAAAAAATATGACCCAATCAATTTATTTTATCGATCAATTTATTGGCCACCTGCATCGGCCATACTGTGTCCAAATGCCTGCCTAAAGCCAATTACAGGCACGCGACTACCCATTCGCGTTAATTTGCGTGATTAACCTTTTTGCCAACGGCTAATGGCGAAATTTTTTTTCGACCGCTGTCACTCTAAATACCCGTAATGTTATTGGTGTTTTTCGTAATTTTTGTTACATTTTCAGACGCCTGTTGCGTTTTAATTACCGACGTGTTTAATTTGAAGGTTGATTTTTGTGTAATGTGTTCTAATTTGTGCGTTTTATGTTGTGACTGCTCTTTTGCTGGTGAAGGGTTAAAGGGTTGTTGTACGGTACATTTAATATGGCTTTTAATTACATAAAATTAAACTTTAAAGCTGTGATGCAGAGTTCAATTTGTTATGGCAAAGTGAAGTTGCTATATGCTACGGCGTAGCGGTTGTGTGCTACGTCGGCATGCTACGCTGTCGTAGCAAATGCGAGATTTTGTAACTGCTTCGACACAGCTACTCTTGCTTGCTTCTTCACCTGTATTTAGTAAAGGCGAATTAAAACATAATTATAGCTTAAAATCAAATCAAATCAAATCAAAGCATTTATTTCAATTAGACCATTTACAGGCACTTTTGAATTGTCAAGAAGTTACAGTTTAAAATTGAAGCTAGTTGCTCGTTCCAAAACGTAGGTCTCTATGGAGAAGAACGAGCAAGAAACTCCATGGACACTCTTTTCCTTCCATTTGGTTTTTACAACGTCTTGGTTACAATATTCACTAACAAAACTACACTTACACTAAACTTATAAACTTGTAAACTTGTATAATAAGAGATCTCACATATTTGTTCAGAATACTGGACCGGTTCTCCTCAATACACTGTCGACCAGATATAATATTTGGAAATGGAACAGAATTTCACATGAAATAGGTAATCATCCAAGTAATTAATTTTAATTTATTAGAAAGTAGTGACTCACAGATCGTTAGTCCAATATAAAACGCGAGTAACATCTACTTTAACAAAATCCAAATATTCACTGTAAAATAGTCTCTAAAGACACTTACTTAACTTATATAACTATTCATACACTTCCCTATCTGTTCCATCAACGAACACAAAAGTACATAAAGTATAAGTCTGCAATACACTTTTAATCCTCACAGAAAGCAGGGCACAAACAAGTGTTGTAGTAAAAATATACTTTAGGAGCTGCAACGTTCCGCGGTGTACAGTACCAAAGGATTGTCGTGTTTCTTCCCGAACGAGAGATTTCAAGTAAATATTTTACTTTAGCTCCTTTTTAGTTGGAGCTTTTTAAATTGATGAGATGTAAATTCTGCAATAAGGCTGCCAACGAACTTTGGTTTTGTATGCTTTTGTAAGTGGCACTTTTGTCGTTGCAAGATGTATGTGGTTAATCATATTATATACATGTAAAAACCACTTATTTTTCCCCATGGGGGTAGGCATAGAACGCCATCTGCAACGATCCTTACATACTCCTTTCTCTTCGTTCACGTTCATACATCTGGTCATACAAACACCGGGGTTACGAGTACTGCGCACCCGACCTTTCTGAAGAACCTCACCAATAAGGTCAGGGTAGTTCTAGGGTGTACCCTTCCGGCTTTGCCAGTCACATCTAGGTACTATATCAATCCTTATGTTTTTTTAGACATTAAAAGCTACTTACTTATAGAGAAAAAATGAGGAAAATTTTTAAGAAAGTCTGTTTTTAGATTGTAGAAAGGAAAGAATGAAAGAAACATAAAACGATGGCGATGTTGGCGTAGTGGCTAAGCGATTGGCTGCTGCGCTGAGTGTCGCGGGTTTAGTCACCGTAAGAAACAAATATTTGTTTGTACCTAAAAAAAAAACTATTCTTTTTGAAACAACTTGCAAAAGCAGTCCACGGCGTGGCTTGTTTGACCCCTCAGCTGTTCACTGTCAGCATTGAACCTCGTCCAATTATATTGCCTTCTTCAGACCATCGATCCATCAAGTACTCTCACACCAGATAGAAAACTCAATTGAATCTGACTCCTATCTTCATGACAACACGATTGTATTTCAAACAATTTGTCAACCATTCACAACAGCTGCTGACAGCGGGCAATTATCAAAGGTCGCAACGTAAATAATAAAAATTTAAACTTCCTAAAACAACAATTACGAGACATAACAATGAAAAATGTCCCTTATTCCGTTGTGTTGCAACAAAAAGGTACACAAACAATTATTTCACAAAGAGAATTATTTGCTCTGTAATTAAAAGTGACCCTAATGAAATAGTGTCATTAATTAGTTGTTTTTTTTTTTCTTTTGCGAAACAAGGCGTTTTCTCATTCTGCCAGGCTTTTTTCTGGTGTTAAATTAACAAGATTATTTTCTTTGTTTAAATAAAGATAGGGCTTTCTAATAGATCTTGTCGTTTCGTTGGATTACGATAAAAGAGTCTGTTTTTGTTTTTTTTTTGTAAGAGGTCAAGAGGCGTGACTCTGAGAGTATCGAAGGACCAAAAAGAATCACGAAGTTCACATGGATAACGCTTTAAAGGAACGTCTTATACTACAAAGATTGGATGAATTCATGAAAATCAGCTAATCTATATATTTATCTTCAGGTAGCTCAACAAAATGTATGAATCTGCTCATTCTTAGGGTTTCGTACCCGCAAGGCACCACCGGGATCCTATTACTAAGCCTCTGCTGTCCATTCGTCTGTCTGTCACGGTGCTACCTGCTACGATCCTTAAATACTACTGTACTGTTTTTGTGTGTAGTGTTAAATATTGTACTGTGGCACGGAATCCTTTGTCGAGTCCGACTCACACTTGGCCGGCATTCATTCACATTACATACATACATAGAAACATACCACGCCGCCTGTATTCCCCGAAGGGTTTTGCAGGAGTGTACCAATGCCAACATCCGCAGTTCGCCGGTATGTTTTGGATACATGTGTTAGAGGGGGGATTGCCATTAACCGGGCACAAATCCTAACTCCGTGTTGCTCTGGGAATTTTATGAAAAACCCAATAACACTTTGCTCGACTTGGGAATCGATCCCAAGACCTCTACTAAGCAATCAAGCTTAGGACCGCTGGGCTAACGAGGTAGTAAAGTTATCATATATCATATTATGAATGTACAAAGCTTTATAATGATACAAAGACCCGTTTTCAAGTTAAGAAGAGTTAATGCAATTACACCTTGTAATTATAAAATTCACATCTCACATAAAATGTAATTATTGGTCTTTGCGTGAATAAAATTGTACTTGTTGAAACTGAAATAAAAGCTTATTTCAGTTTCAAAGCGCACGTTCCGTTTGAACGTCACAAGTTACTCGTTATTCCACGTTGCGCTATTTATATTTCGATAGCTGACGCCATTATTTGTAACATTTAAATAACATACGTCCCTGAATTCTTTGCATGCTCTATAAGTAGGTACTTTGGAGACTTAGAAATAATTTTGACTTTAGAGTGAGAGAGAGTGTTTTAGTTTATTCTTTTTGACTTCGTAGGCGTGGAGGTCAAAGTCAAATCCGTTGTTACCTGACATTTGCTACTTATATAGTACCTACCTATCGAAGAGCTTCCTAGGTCAACAATTTTCCGGATTTCGTCTTTATTCAGTGAGTGACTGACTTTTGGGATTTATGTGCCAGATGTGTGTGGCAACGCCGGGAGGGGACGCCCTAGAAAGACCTACCTTGACCTTATTGGTGAGGTTCTTCAGAAAGGTCGGGTGCGCAGTACTCGTAACCGGCGTGCTTGTGTAACCAGATGTATGAACGTGGACGAGGCGAAAGGAGTATGTAAGGATCGTAGCAGGTGGCGTGTTGTGGTTTCTGCCTACCCCTGTGGGAAAAAGGCGTGAGTTTATGTATTAATGAGCTTCCATTTTTATACCATGTAGGTATACTGTTGTAATTACAAGGATTTTAGAGACAAGTGGACTGCTGTATGTATAATTAAGTCATAATGGAACAATAAAGTCACACCTCACAAAATATTATACCTTTTGTTTAAAATGGGTGCAGGAAATAGTGCCCAGCGAGCAGCGTTTGGCATTAGCACCTGCACTTTATAATGTTTAGGCCTCGCCTCAGAGACTAGTTGCTATCGTGGTCGCAAGCGCGACTCCCACATAATATTCAATTCCCAAAAAGTGTTCCTACCTGTTTTGTTTTTCTATTAAGAGTCTCACAAAGCACGTAAAGCCTCGTCTTGCGCCTGATCTCTCCCCGATTATGTCGAATGCCAGCCCATCAGACTTTGAGAGTGAGGAAAGAGGAATAAAGGGAGGACTTGTGTACTATAATATCTCTTGCGTACCTGGCTAGTCTCTATTGAAATTGGCTACAGTAACCAAAATTCAGTTAAGTGAATATTTGATACAACGTTTGATTATCTACTGCAGTTTCGGTCAAAAGTAATTTGAAATCTCGCGAGTCCACAACTAAAGTCATCAGCGCTTTGTTAATGGGTCCCATCAAACAAATGACGCATGATATTAAGGGTACTACCCATCAGCTCACTCTATCCCCGAGGGAAGACCCTAAATTAGGATCTATCTACTAACCTTCACAAACGGCGTATTTTACCAAGTTTCCTGTGTTTCCATCCAAGGTTAATCAAGTATATCTCAACTGTAAAAATTATATTGTCAGTACCCACCCGTGCTTACGTGTAATCGTTAGTAAACATCCTGATTTCGAAACAAAACCTACCTTGATACGGATCGCAGCCGAGCGGAAACGTCTAAAATGGAATATCAAACGTATAGCGCAAGAGATAAAGGTGAGATTCGTTTGGTAATTCATTAATAACATTGTTAACCTCACGCAAGTGCTTTCCGGGGCGTGATTTGTTGCGTCAAGCGATTCTCGTTGAAGAATAAATTTGTCTGTTCGCGAATGTACTGGTACGGCGGAGTTACCCAAAACACTGAATAATTGCTGGAAGGATTTGGTTTTGTTTTGGTTTTTGATAAGACTGCAGTGTTTATAACTACTTTGTTTCGTGGCAGTTGATTTGCATTTTAGTTTTACTTAAGTATTTTTGAATGAGGCTTGTAAGTACTGGGGTTTTTGACCTATTGTTGTGCTCAGGGTTTTGGAGAGTGTTACATTTTTATCACGTTGATGCTGCAAGAGGAAGTCCTTGGGCCTGTTTCTCCACCTCTTAGTAAACACAATTCATCTATACCAATATTATAAAGAGGAAATATATATTTGTATGTAATGAATAAACTCAAAAACTTCTGATCCGATTTCAAAATTTCTTTCACCATTACAATGCTACTTTATCACTGATTAACATTGGCTATACAACATCACGCTACGACTTACGAGAGCGGAGCAGTAACCAAACACGTAACTTAACGCAGGTGAATTAAGCCGCGGATAGTTCGCTAGTAGAACTGCCCCGTTGGTCTCGTGGTCGCAAGTGCGACTGCTGTGCAAGGGGTTCCGGGTTCGATTCCCAGGCCGAGCAAAAAGTGTTATTGGGTTTTTCTATGAAATTCTCAGTAGCAGCTCGGAGTTTGGATTTGTGCCCGGTTAATGGCAATAGGCTCGCCCCCTATTACATGGGACCTAAAATATACCGGCGAACTGCGGGTGTACATTGGTACACCTCTGCCTAACCCTTCGGGGAATACAGGCGTGATGGTATATTTATTTTATTTTATTTTTTAGTTCGCTAGTCAGAAAAAAATAACCTAATTTTTATGAAATTATTTGCCAAGTAATTTAATCCGACTTATTAGAAGATTAGTCATAAAACAGGCCCAATCCTGTGACAGTAATAGTATTGCTGATATTTACTGTGTACATTACCTATCTGGAATCTACTAAGCCTAAAATATGTGAGTTAATTCGTAGTACTAATTCAATGATTTGGGTTTGCACTCAAGACCTCTTGATTGTCGATGCGAAGCTTAGACGTGGTTATAGCGGTCTGTTGTGTCTGCAAATAGATCTGAGAATCACCTCAGTTGGGGTTAGAGAACCTGTATATAGATATTATTTTGAATTGTGAGCAAGGAACCGTATTAATAACAATTCTCTCAACGGAATTTTTGTCATGGCAGCCAAGCTCAGTAGAAACTAGCCAAATAACACATATCATCACGCTTGTTTTCTCAGAAGTGTTAGGCAGAGGTGTACCAATCTACACCCACAGCTCACCGGTATGTTTAGGTCCCATATAATAGAGAGCGAGCCTATTGCCACTAACTAGGAACAAGCCCTAACTCCGAGCTGCTACTGACAATTTCACAGAAAATCCCAATAACACTTTGCCCGACCTGGGAATCGAACCCAAGACCAGCAGTCGCGCTTAGGACCACTAGGCTAACTCGGCAGTTATGATGTCTTTCCATCCTCAAAGGATAATAATAATGTTAACAACGATAAACAAGCCAGTATTATTTCCAAGATTATTTCTTAATATCACAAGAAAAAAACAAACTTCCACGTCTCCACGTTATTAAGAATTTTCCAATATTGAAATTCAATCAAAAACTTCACAGAACTTGACAAAGAATCTTGTAACTCATGGTGGATAGCCTTTTATATCAATAACAAGGTAACTTTAGTAATTTTAAAGTCTATAAGAGAATCGTATTTGCGAAATAACATTTCTGAATCGGTATATACAGGTTAACTTTTCATTCGGCTTCCATTTTTCATGGGGTGAATGTTCTCATGAATATGGGCAACTTTTGCTAAAGGATCAACACCGAAATATGAAAAAAAAAAATGAATGTCACTCACGCTGTATACAGGGTGTTTGGTGCATCGTGTGCCAAATTGAAATGGTCGACTGAGGGGGTCATCTGCTATCCTTTTAGACCCCTAAACACTTCTCATGCCCTGTGTATTATTTTTCATCGACTTTTTAATGTTTTACAAAAAAAAAAACAAAATTTTACATTCAAGTTCATTTTTTTTTAAAAGTACACCTCGTAGGATCTCTATTTTAATTTTATTTAGATGTGCATTGTACTACAGTACTTTTAAATTCAAAATTAGTGACATTAGCCATCTAGTTTTTTATTTATTTACTCGCAAAGTTTTGGACTTCAATTAAAGCTGTCCATGTTACAGCTATTTACATGGCTATAAAAAAAAACCAAATGAGACCGGGATCTAAGGACTTCGTCAAAAATTCTCTAGTCTATCCTCTTGCTAGTGATGTACCACATGCCATAAAAATCTTTTTACAACTTCGTGAATTCCCTAGAATTGTGAATCGAGTCACAAAATACAAAATTCCAAATTATGGTATAAAAATTTTGTTTTGCTTAAATAACACCTGAAAAACGTATTAAATATGTTATTTCACTCTTACAAGATAAAATCTGTCTCGTATCCTTCTTTTTTGGGGGATGGGGTACTAGAAATAATAAAAAATGCATTTTTAACATTTATTTCATATTTTTTTGCATATTCTGCTTAAATTGTTGGCCTTTATTGCGAATGCAGGCCAGACATCTATTTCGTATTTCCACAGTTGTTGTACGAAGTCCCTCCCCCAAAAAAGAGGGATACGAGACAGATTTTATCTTGTAAGAGTGAGATAACATATTTAATACGTTTTTCAGGTGTTATCTAAGCAAAACAAATTTTTTATACCATAATTTGGAATTTTGTATTTTGTGACTCGATTCACAATTCTAGGGAATTCACGAAGTTGTAAAAAGATTTTTATGGCATGGGGTACATCACTAGCAAGAGGATAGACTAGAGAATTTTTGACGAAGTCCTTAGATCCCGGTCTCATTTGGTTTTTTTTTATAGCCATGTAAATAGCTGTAACATGGACAGCTTTAATTGAAGTCCAAAACTTTGCGAGTAAATAAATAAAAAACTAGATGGCTAATGTCACTAATTTTGAATTTAAAAGTACTGTAGTACAATGCACGTCTAAATAAAATTAAAATAGAGATCCTACGAGGTGTACTTTTAAAAAAAAAGAACTTGAATGTAAAATTTTGGTATTTTTTTTGTAAAACATTAAAAAGTCGATGAAAAATAATACACAGTGCATGAGAAGTGTTTAGGGGTCTGAAAGGATAGCAGATGACCCCCTCAGTCGACCATTTCAATTTGGCACACGATGCACCAAACACCCTGTATATCAGCCGTAGGACGTTCACTGCTGGACATAGGCCTCTCCCATAGATTTTCGAAAGGACCGATTGGAAGCGGCTTGCATACAGCGTTTTCCTGCGGTCTTAATCACCTTGTGGGTGGAGGTCCTATGCTGCGCTTGCCGGTACGTGGTCTTCATTCGAGAACTTTGCGGCCCCATCGTCCACCAGTTCTGTGTGGCATGTGCCCTGTATATGTGTAAATACTATTGCAAACGCAAAAGTTTGTGAAGATGAATGGATGTTTGTTACTCTTTCATGTATAAACAGCTGAACGGAGTTAGCTGAAATGTGTCACAGCCGAACATACGGGTTGTTAAAAGACACATCAAATACCTGTTAACTAGTAGTACATGCAAAGCTCATGGAGGCAAAGGCAGCGTTTAGTCAAAACATTTAAACCTATCAACCTTCAGTATCTTCGTACCTAGAAGGTTTCCAGGTATGACTCAGAACTCAAAAAAATTGCCGCAATGATAGGAACCAGTCTTTTTACGCCCTTTCTAGATACGCATAATACATAGACTTTTTCTTTCTCGTTTTTGTTGTAGTTCCTGTTGAAAAATTAAGATCGTTTGTATTCAGTCTACACAAACAAAGTCACACTCAAAACCTAGTCTCCACATATCGAAATGCTACGCCATACTTTCCAGTAATTTCGAAACGTTTCCGAAGAAAACGGTTTTGAACGAACACGTCTATAGAATGTTCAACACTAAGAGCCGTTCGGAATGAACAGAAACTCAGAGCAACTTAGATCGAGTGCCAAGCATTCAACAGAGTATGAATAGTGCATGTACGACTTGATTTAAGTCAAAGTTTTCGCGCAAAATAAACAACGAAACTCACAATGTTGTTTGGTGTGAGAGTGGAAATGTATGTGGTGTGTTGTGGAATAATAATTTGGTTTGGGTCCGGGATGTAATGGTAGATTTATGATCTTACACTTTTTTTTTACATCTTTGACCAAATTGTTCAAAAATATTATTTTGTTACTTGTATACTTAATCAGAGGACCCAAAAACACTTCAAGTACTAGGCTAAATGAAGTGTGGTCTGTGTACAATTAGACAAGAATGACATCATCATCATCATTATTAGCCGCAGGACGTCCACAGTTGGACATAGGCCTCCTCCATAGATTTTTAAGAGGACCGGTTCAAAGCGGCCTGCATCCTGCGTCTTCTTAAATGAAAAGAAAGAAAATGATAAGCCAACATTATTTACAATTATTTTACTCTTTGAATATGAGTGTGAATTGGTCACCGAATTACACTTTCTTCCCCAACTGAATCGAACTCAAGACCACTCGACATCCGCGCTTGCGGCCATAAGTCTAATAGGGCAATCACAGATATACTTCGTAGAATCATTATCATCATATCAGCCCTAGGACGTCCACAGCTGGACATAGGCCTCCTCCATAGATTTTTAAAAGGACCGGTTGAAAACAGCCTGCGTCCAACGTTTCCCTGCGGTCTTTATCAGGTCGCTTCTTAGAATACCAAGACCCTAAAATAAATCGGCCATAAGGCTTCATTCACTTCAGTCAAGGTAATATAATATAGGGTCGGGCTCTTCCCGAAAGATCTCATTCACTGTTCCTAGAAAATTATAAGAATATGCTCATAACTGTTTGCCTTGGTCGTAAAAGGTTTTATTTTATGACGTACGATGTAAGTACGTGTAATTTTGAAGGTTTTCTTAGTATACCTCGTGACGTTATCAAAAGGATGTCAGGCATTTCCTGCCTACGAGAATTTCTAGCAGTGAAACAGTATACTACATTGTCTAAGGGAATAATTAAAGCTTACAACATCAAAAAATATAGATACTAGGCCAACCGTGAGTGTGCTAACGCTGAGACAAAAATATTTTAAATCTTTTCGCGAATTAAAAATATGGCTATCCTATAGTTTGATTTATATGACAAGTAAAATGAGTATCACCCATTGATATCAATAAAACCATCAACTCAAATAAGTAATTTATGCGAAGCGGGAATTCCTAATTTTAGAAATGGATCGAATTGTGTTAAGATAGCTACGCGCTTTCGTGGCTAGACTCTCGGCTCTCGGTTTCTTATAAAAAAATATTAAAAGTTACTTAAAAAAAAACAAGTTTTCTACACCATTCCCACTCCCACACCAATCTTCTCACAACTTTTTTCTGACCCTACATTCCAAACTACAACTCCGAACAATACCGTACACAAATGCACAGAGTATAACATAAAGGGTGTTGCCACAAAGCTTTGGGATAAAGAGATTAATCATAGGCCGTGAACGCGGTTAACCGGCGTTTGTGTGAATCGTGTGTGGCGTGGCTGTGGCGCGGCTGTGGTAACGGCAACACGTAGTCAATGTATGGAATTTGAAATTTTCGTTCCATGCTTCTAAGTTTGAAATAAAACAATACTAACATGTTATGTTATATTTATGTTGATGATGGTGCTTAAGGAGTTGAGTAATGTCCACCACCGTCAATTGACATACTTTTTATGAACTCTCCCATAGATTTTGTATGGCAATACCACGCTTTGACGTCACTACGTGGCCTACTCAATTGACTATTTATTGATTTGAAAGTAAGTAAAAATCTTATTTTAAAATACATTGAAAATTTATCCGTTTTTTATGGGTAAAATAAAGTGCTTTTTTAGAGAAGTTGTGGCTTTAAATTATTTGTTAGTGGTGCCAACTACCCAATTATAATATTAGTATATTATTTTCACACAGCAGAGCAAAGGCCTCTTCTCTTATAGAGAAGGCACGAGCTTTGATCACCATATTTTCTGTCAAAATTGATTATAGGTTCCCCTCACGAAATTTTACTTCACCAATGTCAGTGATGTCTGAAATAAACTTACATATTAACATATGAAATAAAAATCAATCACGCGGGGGACGGGGCACTATTTTTAATACATTTTATTTTTCTCTAAAACTTTTCGGCGCGCCTTTTCTTTATCATATGGTTTTCCAAATATACCATTATATTCTATGTTCCATTGTTTGTTTATTTTTGTTTCCTCCGTGCCTCGGAAAGCACGTAAAGCCGTTGGTCCCGGCTGTCATTTGTAGATCTTTGACAGTCGTTACTGTTAGTCAGAAGCCCGAAAGTCTGACAACTAGTCTTACCAAGAGTATCGTATATTACCCATTACCGGGTTGTGGAGGTCTGATAGGCAGTCGCTCCATGTAAAATATTGATATTTAGCTGCATTCGGTTCGACTGGAAGCCGACCCCAACATAGTTGGGAAAAGGCTAGGCAGATGATGATGATTCAATGTTCCATTGTTATTATTATAGCCCATGTTATTTTGGCTTTTGTATGGTTTCGGCGAAACGAGACCCAATTATTAATACTCTACTGTTTGTCTTTCTGTCACAGACCAGTATCTTTTGAACCGTAATAAGTTGACACTTGACATTTTAAGAGGCTGTGTATGTGTGCTTGGTTACTATACATTAAATAATAATAAAATCCATCTAGCTGTTTAGAATATAAAGTGTGCCAAAGAAATATACATACATAACCATCCTTCTGGCGCAGTCGGGTAAAAACAATAATAAAATAAAACATGAAACTTTTGTAAAAAAATGTGTAGGTAGTAGGTATATATTGATCACTGGCACAGAACCCTTGATGTACAAATTCGACTTGCAACTGTCTGGTAATTTTTCCAAATAATTATACCATCACGCCTGTATTCCCCGAAGGGTTTGGCAGAGGTGTACCAATGTACACCCACAGTTCGCCGGTATATTTAGGTCCCATGTAATAGGGGGCGAGCCTATTGCCATTAACCGGGCACAAATCCAAACTCCGAGCTACTACTGAGAATTTCATAGAATAACCCAATACCACTTTGCTCGACCTGGGAATCGAACCCGGGACCCCTTGCACAGCAGTCGCACTTGCGACCACGAGACCAACGGGGCAGTTACTTGGTCACTATACATTAAATAATAATAAAATCCATCTAGCCGTTTAGAATACAAAGTGTGCCAAAGAAATATACATACATAACCATCCTTCTGGCGCAGTCGGGTAAAAATAATAATAAAATAAAACATGAAACTTTTGTAAAAAAATGTGTAGTAGGTATATATTGATCACTGGCACAGAACCCTTGATGTACAAATTCGACTTGCAACTGTCTGGTAATTTTTCCAAATAATTATACCATCACGCCTGTATTCCCCGAAGGGTTTGTCAGAGGTGTACCAAAGTACACCCACAGTTCGCCGGTATATTTAGGTCCCATGTAATAGGGGGCGAGCCTATTGCCATTAACCGGGCACAAATCCAAACTCCGAGCTGCTACTGAGAATTTCATAGAAAAACCCAATACCACTTTGCTCGACCTGGGAATCGAACCCGGGACCCCTTGCACAGCAGTCGCACTTGCGACCACGAGACCAACGGGGCAGTTTTCCAAATAATTAGTACATAAAAATCACACAATGAATAGTTAATGGCAATAGGCTGAAACTGTGGGTGTGCATTGGTACACCTCTGCCTAACCCTTCGTCCAATACAGGCGTGACGATATGTATGTAAATCACACACCCAAACATCAACACAACCAGGACACAGCAGAAAAAAGTTCAAACACAACACCAGTGATCAATGTTCTTACCGCCTGTGAGAATGCCGTGGTCTGTGGCCGTGGCGTGGCGGCAAAAACGCAGCTTGACTTTTATTTATGGCTGAATATTTTTCCTCAACAGGGAAGCGTTTTATAGGTGTTACGAGGTATATTAGTTACGTGTCGTATATTCTTAGGGGGCGGGCCGACACGTGCGGCTTTGACATGTTCTTTTTCTATATGGATGAGATGCAATATTCTGTTTTCTGTTAAAAATCACGTCATCCTTTTTCTGTTTGCTATTTTCAGGGTATGGGTTTTCTTTTTCTTTTTACTAGTGGGAAATCATTCAGTAACTTCTCCCGCTCGGGGCGGGGCGGGAGGGAGTGTCAGACTTTTACTGACTACTACAATAATAGGCTGGTTTTATTACGAGTTTCCTTTTTCTTTTTGTTATTTTCTAGGATCTCATTATATTGAACAATACAAAAAAAAATATGGTTATTCAAAAACTGACCTCACACGTTTTTTGAATCTAGAATTTATCTTATATTCACTCATGTTATTGAGTTTTTCTGTCAAATTCTCTCAGTAGCAGCTCGGAGTTTGGATTTGTGCCTGGTTAATGGCAATCGCCCCTTATGACATGGGATCTAAATATACCGGCGAACTGTGGGTGTCCATTGGTACACCTCTGCCTAACCCTTCGGGCGCAATGATCTTATTCCAAGGGCTGAATAATAATTAAACACCACTTTTCATTTCGCAACACTTTTTTCATTTGTAACAAATGCTAACACATTAGTGCAATCTAGTACCTAACAACTGTGCTTACCCAGTTAGACTACAGAACCGTGATGTTACGTACATTATGTGCCGTGAACGCAGCAAACCCACCAGCTAACTCGAATAGCGAACGATGTAACTTTATTTGACTTTTACTGCATCGCTGCCATATAGTTGTCGCTATCAAAACTATTTATTTTATAGCGTGTGTGACGTCACAGCTTAGTAAAGGCAGGGTTGAATAATATCCATGGTAATATGATAAATGCGAAAGTGAGTTTTTTAATTTTGTTCGTTATACTTTCACGGCTCCGCTGTTAAACCGATTTTGATGATATTTTATTAAGCTTGGACTGCAATAAAGGCTACTTTTAATTGACTTTATATGCATCCGAGATAACCCAGCATTCATGCGAATAAAGTTGCGGACAAAAGGTTAGCCAATGTCCGGAAATCAAGATCTTCACTTTCGTATCATTCTGAAATTCGTTGGAAGTGACCAACCACAAGCCAAGATATCATATTATGAAATTAGTTGGTCAATAAGCCATTAATGCTTTTAGCAAAACATGGCTAGACTGCTTTTGTTGTGTATTGTATTCTGGCATCTGACATCATGTCATCATTTACTGTACTGTTGAGCCTGAGTGGGGCACACCAGTAACGTTTATTTTTTATTTTCAATCAAATAACCTTATCATTATTTTTGTGCACAAGGACCAACCCAAATATTTCTTTCTTTCTTTTATTTGAAAAAAATGCGCTGTTACTACAATCCCAAAAGAATTTGTTAGCAACATAGTACAGTTAAACCCACATTTTAAAATGTATTTTACGTACCGCAGAAACACTTTACTGCAGACATATACCCTGACTCAACTTGCAATTACTGCATAAGTAAAGATCGTGAATACGCGAACATGTTTGCGTAAAAGCTAAGGGAACATAACCGCGTTGCGTGAGTCAACTTGTTTGACTTTACTGTTACGGCGAGTGAGCGTGAACGAGGCACCATGGTATTGCGTGCCACGATATACGTAAACGTTCAATCAATTATTATGTATAAATTATAAACGCGATTTCGCCTGTGTCATGCTTCCTTCTGCGCTTGTTTCGAGTTGTGACGTCACTGCCTTAAAACAGCTTGATCGTTAGTCTTTTTGACGTTTCAATCGCTTTAGAAGGTTGGTTTTGAGTTGAGATCGAAAAGCGACAGAAAGTGGTCGCATAACCCGTCGATACTAATTTAAAATCGTTTTGTCCTTATATGTATGTACTGCATTTGACAGAATGATAATCAAGATGAAAGTAAGGAAAGAGGGAGTGCTCCTTTCTTTGCGCACACACTTGTGCAATATAATATCTCCTGCGTACTTGGCTAGTCGCGATTGAGATTGGCCGCCGTGACTGAAATTCTCCCAAACCTTTGGAGGTTTCTAACCGGAATCTATATTCCAGCAAATAAAGATGTTTTTTTATAAATTTTGAATCGAACAAGCTGCCTATGGTGTAGAACCTGCTTTCAGAGCCACTTAAAAACCGCTAAAAACATTGACATGTATTTATGAAAAAAGAAACCTGTATGTATGGTGCGTTCCACATGCTCAACGTCAATTCTCAAGTAATATACCTATTCTGCTGTCACATTATAATAAATTATAACATAGCGTGAACTTACTGTTTGAAATGACTTGAATTTAGGGTTGCCAGGCGTTCGGATAAAATCGGATATAGTCAGGCTTTTTGGATGTGCCAGATGACCAGCCAAATTAATTGATTTCTGTCCTGGCCGGCTTTTGTTAGATTTTTGAAACTGAATTCATTAGAGTTGATTTCACAATCTACCTGGATAGCCTTTCCCTTTTCCCAACTGTCTAGGTCGGCTTCCAGTCTGATCGGATGCAGCTGAATACCAGTATTTTACATGGAGCGACTGCCATTTGACCTCCACAGCCCAGTTACTGAGCAACACGATACCTCTTGGTGGTCTCACCAAGAGGTATCGTGTTGCTGTTGGTGATTGTCAGACTTCCCGGCTTCCAATTTCATAATAAAGTGTCAAAGACATGTAATACAATATTTATCGTTTTAGAATTTAGCTTTTATTACACAAAAGTTCGGCTTAACTGGCTGGTGATTCTTCTTGATTTAGTGATCTGGCAACCCTACTTGTATTGCTAGCTGTATAGCGTGAGTATAGCACGGCTGGTGCGTAGCGTGATCACAGCGTGAACGGTGCGTGGTACCATATTCCTAATGCGAGTACTTAGGATATTATTGTAAAGGTGTTTGTTATTTGGTACTTAATAATGTATTACGTCACAAAGGTACTTATAAGGGTCGCTATAGAGTAGCAATATGCTTGTTCAGTTTTCATTTATTGATAGATAATGAACTAAAATGTTTCTGAAATAGAGTTGGAAATTGAACGTTTTAACAATTTTCATACTCTTCATGTGGTTGGACGGTTTTATATATTGTACGTAATAATAATAATTTATTATTTACAATTTTACATATGGCCTAAACCTATATGTTTTTTATAAATATATGAAAAAAATAACAATAAGAACACAAAAGAAATTCATGTCATGAGATCTTTCTTGCTGCCTTATTAGCCTATTGGTCCTAAGCGCGCCCGCTACGCTTGAGGTCTTGGGTTCGATTCCCAAGTTTAGCAAAGTCTTATTGGATTTTTTTGTGAAATTCTCAATAGCAGCCCGGAATTGGAATTTGTGCCCAGTTAATGGCAATAAGCTCGCACTTACTGTGGGTGTACAATTGGTTCACCTCTGACTAACCCTTCAGAAAATACAGGCGTAAAAAACAAAGCTAATATTTCTTTCGTCATTGTTTCAGATGCATAGAAAACTCAACCACAACAGTGATGTGCAATCAAAACATTAATTAATAGTGAATCATGGGAAAAGTGTCAATTATACTGCAAACATGAAGATGTATAGAAAGTTGTTCTGGACGTTAATACATGGCTTTGCTATGTTGCCTACCATAGCCGTACGGGGTAAGTAGTAGCATAAATTTTAATATACACTCCCGGACTCTTAAATCCAGCCACCTAGCATAACGATTTAGTAACGTCCATAACTTTAAAAAATTGTATGATAATAAAAAAGTTTTTATGCAAGTTTGTAGCTGGTATAATCAACATTAGGCTCATGTACTATTGTTCTGAATTTGATTTTTTATTTATTTTTATTCATTTGTCATTTATATAATTTTTTGAAGATAAGGACGATACAAACTCATTACGCTAGGTGGCTCGATTTAGGAGTCTGGGAGTGTAGTTTAGTAGTATACAGCGTGTTATGAAAAGAGTATAATATAATATCAAAGGCACGAATTCTTTTGGTGTTAACAAACCACATAGCAACATTTTTTCAACACCTATACTCACAAAAAGTTTAAAGTAAGAAACATTTAAGTAAAAAATCAAATGTTTCCAATTGAATTTTGCACATCACTACACCAAGTCATCTGATCTACTGTGTCAATAGACTACACACAAAGAAGCAACTTCGTAAAAGATTTGTTTCTCTTGAAACGATTTAAACCTCATAATCTGCCGAAGACAAAAAATAAAATAAAAATTTTCAAAGTTATTGCTCTAAATTTTGTATAATGTTGCAGTACTGGATAAACTCTTCACCCCGTTTGTATGGACATACCCTTTCCGTAACGCGTTATATATAACAGGCCCTTACGACAAATACAATTAGTATCACCTCTTGATCGGATTTACGTTACATTTACACTAAGCTGAGTTCTCTGTAGGGCTCACACGAGCGTGATAACGTAAAATAGTATCAAATAATCGATACCCCGACCGCCTGTATTCCCGGAAGGGTTAGGCAGAAGTGTACCCACAGTTCACCGGTATGTTTAGCTCCCATGTAATAGGGGGCGAGCCTATTGCCATTAACCGGGCACAAATCCTTACCCAGAGCTGCCACTGAGAATTTTATAAAAAAACCTGATAACATTTTGCTTGACCTGGGAATCGAACCCAACACCTCTAGCATAGCAGTGTCTTTTATAATGCGCATTGGTAAGGAGTGGAATTCTCTATCTGCGTCTGTATTTCCGAACGCATTCAACCCTAATCTCTTCAAAGTTTGAGTGAACAGGCTTCTTCTGGGTAAGCTCATTTCATCGTCGACTTGGTTTTTGTCACCTCTGGCCCAGACTAGAATCAAGAGCTTACTCATGTAGAATTTAAAAAAAAGTATTTGATTCGACTGGATTTTTGAACTGAAAATACGACTGTCCTGTAGCTTGATTTTACGCCAAAGACAATTAGTATCCCCCATTAACATAAATAAAGTCTTATTGTAAGAAATATTACCGGAACCCGTTAAAATAATGGGTACCTACATTCGATTTTTTTATTTCTTGGTGACAAATGGCTGCTTGGCAATTTGACCTCTATTATGATACAATTTAGAATATCATTTTACATAAACACTCTTGCAGTAAATTTATCAACGCAAACTTAAAAATTCACACCGAACTGGATTGAAACTGACACTCCCATCTGTCAAACCACAATAACTCAATTTGTACTTGTTACTTGATTCATATTTAAGTGTCTGCAATATCTTAAACTTGATCAATATTAACGCGCGGCTCAAAGGACCAAATTGTTGGTATTAAGTAACTTGAATGCTTAATCAGAGGACCCCCAAATACTTCGAGTACGGCTAAATGAAGTGCGGTTCTGTGTACAATTAGAGAAGAATGACAAGGCGGAGTTATTTACATAATTATGTACTTTTGAAAGTGACATAATCAAAGAATATAGGTAGACGTTTATTAGGACGTACTCTGTTTTTAATCAAGGAAGTGTTTTATAGGGGGTTTATTGAAATGATGTAAGTATTTAGACTGAACCGTTAATAATGTCTAAGATCGTTTAACCATCATCGCCACGAATACGAGAACGAGATATGTACGTCAGTCACCTGAGCGCTGTCATCCCATGACAGCATTGTGTTCTGCATTGACGGCACATCGGTCCACCATAATCTCGGGCCGAGCTTTAACGATAGCACCGAACAACTTGATAAGTCGACTAGTCAAGTACAAAATATATTATATTGCACAAATACAAGTGCACTCCATCTTAACTTATTCTTATAGTCCAGTGGGATGGCAACCTTAATTTCCAAATTCACTGTAACATTTGGCCCGACCTGAGACTTGAAATAAAACTCCATGACATGTTTAACAGTCACGCTTGCGACCACATGACCAACGGGGCAAACAGCATTATAACAACAGTAACATTTGCCCATTGCCATGCCATTACCAAACCCCCACTTAACTAAGTGATACTGATTGACACTAAGTGGTCACTAACGCACCACCAGACGTACGACTCTGGCGTACAGCCAAAACTAGGCTTTGAACTATTTACATGAACGATTACGTGTGGAGGGCATCTAGGATTGAATCTATAGAACTTGTGATAGCATCTTTGGGGGTTGGTGGCACTGGTTCTTATATGTTACGAAGCGTTTTTAGTTGACCTTACTAGTCGTAGACTATAATCACTAAAATCACCAAAATACTAATGGGCTCTATCAATAGAGCCCATTAGTATTTTGGTGAGCAGAGCTAGTGCTCAAGCACTAGCTCTGCTTGTTTGGTCTACTACCGCCATATCTATTTCTGCTGCATGCTGTGTTCACTCGTCATCGGCAATGGTGCACGTGAGATAACCCGACATTATTAGTAGTATGGCAAGGGCCTTTGGTATTGCACATGTCTAAAAGTGGCGTAGCACTTAACATCAAGTTGGCCATTAGTATATTTGCCATCTGATGAAAAAGACATCGTAAACTGATGTTTTATCAAACCCCTGGTTTTGCACCTCTTGTACACAACCAGTTTTTCAAAAAAATCAAAGCTGCTTACACCTCATATTGTATTTTTTACCGATACGAGAAATGAGAAACATGTAAAAAACCTACAGCGCACCAATTAAGCACACGACCAAAACATCCATTAATCCTACGTCAGCCAAAATGTGTTAATAAACCTTGTATATTACCCACACGGTAACGTAATCGAACTTTTTACCGGCTCACTAGGGGTTGATGCGAGCGAGTGTTTAAACGTCAATCCTCCCTTTACATTACAGCACGCTGTAAGGGAAAATTGCCACTGACACTTCAGAAAATTGTAGCTAGCTACCAATAAATATTTTCAGGCTTTAAACTGCCTTACAGTACAAAATTAAACCTTATGTTTGTCCCAATAAGGTTGGTGAGATTAAAGATAACAGTTTGCCGAGTAATTAAATAGTTTGCAAGTAGTTTGTCAGGCTGAAAGTATTTCGTATAATTTGCACGGTATGAATAATGTGTCTCGGCGTAATTAATGTATTACATAAAGCGATTAGCTGATACGTTTTGCGGATAGCAGGACTGTGTTTTATTGGTCCTTTTGTTCGCTTATTGGACTTTTCATTTGTGTTTAGGATTTTTGTTGTATCAAATGAATGTAACAAATTCCATTGTTGTAATTTAAATTATTACCGTTCTACTGTACGGCTAAGGCCTTTTCTCACACATGGCAAGAGCTCCATACTTGCTTAAGGATTTTTTATTTATACCATCAATATAAAAAAAAATATACCATCACGCCTGTTTTCCCCGAAGGGTTAGGCAGAGGTGTACCAATGTACACCCACAGTTCGCCGGTATATTTAGGTCCCATGTAATAGGGGGCGAGCCCATTGCCATTAACCGGGCACAAATCCAGATTCCGAGCTGCTACTGAGAATTTCATAGAAAAACCCAATAACACTTTACAAAACCCAACACAATAACAATTACATAACCCAATAACATTTTTTGTTTATATTTCTTTTAAGTCTGTGTTTTCTTTCATCGACGACGGTAATGTCCAAGATAAACTTAAAAAGTAGGTACATACAAAATTTAGGAAACCGCGTAGGTTCATTGCCCGTTTGCGTTAACGCGCTTAAACGTCATTGATAATTGATTTTACATGGTAACAGGACACTTCCACGAAAGACATCTACGGTTTCTTTGTAAAAACGTAAAAAAACAAAACCACATCCCAAAGAAACAGACTCATTAAAGTAAAACAACAAGACAACAAATAATCGGAACACCAATCAACTTCGGAGATACCGGTTATGTCTTCCGTAATTATAACGAGGTCTCTTTTCCCCCAGAATAAGTAAATAAATGTCTCCGTCGATTTTGGGGCGGAAAAATGAAGGAATATTGACAAGAGCCGCTTATTATTCCGCTTAAGTTGTAGGAGTCAACTGGGGGGAATAAGTTATTTTGATGCTTGTGTAAGGTTAAGTAAACAATTTTATTTTTCGAATAAGAACTGGGACGGAGAATTCTAGTTTTACTTTTGGATATTGGTTACTAGTGTTTATTTTTTTGTGATTTGTGAGCATGGGAAACCAAGTTTTTGATGACATTTTTCAATTAATATTATAGGTAATAATAATTCCCTGATGAATTTCGGTCACTGCGACAAATCTTAATGAAGACTAGCCAAGTACATAAGAGATATTACAGTACTCAATTACAGATGCAATCCTTCTTCTCTCACTCTCAAAGTTCGATGGAACGGCAATCCGATTCAACCAATAAAAGAACATCAGAGGACCAAAGGCTTTATTCACTTTCTGAGGCACGAGGGTAACATACTTACAAACTCTGGACTGCTAAAGAGAAACTCCTAAAGAAAAGACCGAGCAACATTTTATTCAACCTGGAAATCTAATATCCCCCACGCTCAGCAGTTGCTCAATCAAGTAGTCATACACACAGAACTATTTATAGCAATTTTATTGTAACTGGAAGCCAATTATTTTATACAACTATCCTCCAGCAGTCGCAGAGCCAACAGAACCAATTTGCCAGC
The DNA here is from genome assembly GCA_932526535.1 of Caradrina clavipalpis. Taxonomy (NCBI): domain Eukaryota; kingdom Metazoa; phylum Arthropoda; class Insecta; order Lepidoptera; family Noctuidae; genus Caradrina; species Caradrina clavipalpis. Next base: position 3,515,468 of record OW052101.1, read on the forward strand.
AAACCTGGAAAACAAAGAAATTACTGATATTATAATTCTGTTTGAACAAAGACTGGTTCAGACTTTTACTAAACAATAATAGATTTCTTTAGTTCCTTTTGCATTGCATTCTATTGCATTTTCTGTAATATTTGTTTTTGTGTTCTTTCTACTGATTGGTTTGTTCGTTAGCTAGTTTGAAGTAGCGTAAAAATATCTGGAAGGACTTGGATGAGTTCTTTGCCCAGCAGTGCTTACTTGTGTGCTCACTTAAAAACCTCGCTGAAACATTGTGATGGTAGAGCTAAACGGTCAGTACGTCATGTTCGTGAAAAGGCGCCATCAGTTGGAACCGGTCGTCTCTTAGCTGCCTCGACTATTTTAAATTTATTTTTTGCTATTTAATCTAAAATACGTACCATGACGCCTGTATTCCCCGAAGGGTTAGGCAGAGGTGTATCAAATGTACACCCACTGTTTGACAGTATGTTTAAGTCCCATATAATAGGGCACGAGACTATTGCCATTAACCGAGCACAAATCCTAACTCCGAGCTGCTACTGAGAATTTCACAGAAATACCCAATAACACTTTAAACTATTATATATTGCATAGGTTTCTAATTTTAGGTGTGTGAGTATGTGAGTCCATTTGCTAAACGTATCGATCCGACATTCGTGACCAAACGTTTTTAAATAGCGGTACAAACGAGGCAATTTGGAAAAGTCACATAATGAATCGGTAATAAATAGATTAAGTCTTATTGTGGCCAGCTTTTAGCTCAGATAAGTGGCTTAATCTAAGCCTTATCTCGGAATTAGACCACCTTATTCTTGGCGTCTCAACAGTTAGGTGATAAATTACTAAGAGCATTAAATTTTGAAGTATCAAAGTGACTTGTACGTTATTTATTTATTTAAGCAACACAAAACTGAATACAGACATTACATAGTTTTTTTTTTTACCTATTTTTACCTTATCCTGCCCTGGGCGGAGCGGGAAGGAGTGTCAGACTTTTACTGACTAAAACCATCCATGTTCCTTCTTGTGCCTTTTGCGTTCCAGGGGCGTGGTATCTCTTTCGAATAACCTGCAGCCCCGGCAGGCATCGGCCCTGAGTGGCCGCTCCAAATGTTTGCTGACGCGTCTTTGAGGTACATTACTTAGTTAACACTACTTTTAACAGCAGTCTTTTTAGGATTTCATATCGAAAGGGTGCCAAATTGAACTATTACTTAGAGTCCGCTGTCCATCTGTCGCAGGGGTGTACCTATAGAACTGAAACTAGTAGGCACTTGCAATTTTTATAGAGAGTGTATTACTGTTGGCCGCTACCACAACACATTTTATAGTAAAAATAAATAAAACAAGAAACGTTTGTACTGTCAAATAGTGTACTGTGCGTGTGGAAGTCCGACTTGCAGTCGGATTTGGCTACTTTTTTATCATAAATCCCAATTAATGTTGAAACCTTTTTCGAAATTGCTTAGTTCTGCGAAGAAGCAAAGAGAGAGTCCCTGATCAGAGCCAATCTTCAAAAGCGTATATATTTAGTTTTTCCACCAACTTGTTTGCCGCTATTTTGCAACAAGTATTGGAAGCTCATTTTCTCTGTAAACATTTTCTCTTACAGTAAACAGGATATTTCGTTATTCATAATATTTTTTATAGAAAAAGTACTGCATCGGGGTAAAACCCAGAGCGGAGTGTTTTGAAACTCAGTTCATATTATATTTATATGAATTTTTCTTCCTCTTACATTTTATGGAATATTTAGATAGATAAGCAACCCAGAGTTTGGTATTTTTGATGTTCTGGCTTATCCTGGAATTCATTTTGGAGATTGGTATATTTGTAATGTGTAATAGATGCTTTTCATTTGCATTTTAATATCAAGTAAACTATTAAATACTAGTTCATTATTATAACGACCACTGTAGGGTAAAGATGAGAAGACACGACCTATCGTTACTACGCTTAGTCCGGGGGTATTGGCGATTTCAGACTTGTATTATTTCATTAGTCCACATTTTCTTTAAAAGTTTCTTAGTCATTCATCTCCATACGAAACTTCCTTTGGGAACGGACAACTGGATTTGATTCATTTTTTCTTATAATGACATGTAAAAGTTCAAATAATCTAATTGAAATAAATTATTTGATTTTGACTCAATTTTAAGGATCAAAAGACCAATCTTCATCCAAACGTGGAACAAAAATAAATCAACTACAAAATCCAAAGATACCTTTCAATTAGAATCCTGTCGCGTCCGAGAAGCTCTTACAGCTAACGAAGAAAGGAAAAAAAATAAAAACACTCATTAGACACTTGATTGTGTTTTAAAAAACGACCCTTCTTAATTAATTAAAGACTGTCAGTCGTTTTTTCTTTGAAGGATATTAAAAACAAAGTTTTTCGTGAACAATTGGTCTCCACGTTTAATTTACTTGGGGATGATTCTTTATTAACTGATATAAGGTTCTACCTGCGACTTTGTTTATGTGGAAGTCGAGTAACTTGGAAGGTGGTGATTTGCAAAATAAGGAACTTTGAGAATCCAAAAAATATACCGTTCCTTGTAATCCGATTCTTTCTTCTTCTATTAGAAATTCTAGTGGCTTAGCTATATTTCGCAAACGCCTTAGACCATTTAATTCACTTCGGAGTGTAAAAATAACGTTTCAAAGTATCCATGTGTAGCTTTGAAATTGCATTCTACATCAGAATGACTTTAAATGCCAATAAAAACGTGGGTGTTACTAAAGTAGCCTCATTGCAGTAGTTACACCATTTCCCATATTTAAGTGAAACAAACGGGTTTTAATTAACACAGCCCAACGTGAGCACCAAATCCAAGACGTCATTGTAATAATTAAAAGCATAATTATGTATACAATACCTACTCAAAACAAAAATCGCTCCCTGACTGCATGGGATAAAAAACTGGCTTTCAACTTTAAAAAAGAGATGGAAGCGATGAATGAATTTTGTTAGGGACAATGAGGGCCTAACTAGTAGATAAGATTTATGTTAGAGATAATGAGTACCTAGCTTGTAGATAATGCCTATGTTGATTGTTTAGAATATGAATTTGTATGAATAGGTAACGTGTAAATAATGTCGATCTACCCACATACGGGTTCACAAATATTTCCGAAGTAAAAATTTGAGGGTATTTTGAAATACTTTTATTGAAATTGTTAAGAGAAATTGTATATAAGTAGGCCCGATCGGCTCACTAATCGCACTCATTACCCAGCCGGCGCGTCTAGAACAACTTGAGGAGCCGAACGCTCACGCACTCATCACTTGCAAGCCGGCGCGACTACAACAACTTGAAGATCCGGAGAACTGAACGCTCACGAACTGAGCCCCTGAAGTAAAGTGGGGACCTGCAACATAAGAAAAACTGGGGGGTCACTGGAAGCCTCAAGAACGAATAACGTGTAGCTAATCGTCGTATAGTGACAGTTTATATTTAAATAGACAACAATAAATACGGCAAGTGCCTTTCAACGTTATCAAGCTTTCATTTGACCTCCAACTGTAGGCATCCCCCACAGTTGGTTGGTCCTTCGAGCCGGATCAAGAAGCAAGTCAGCCGCAAGTCAGCCGCTCAAGAAGCAAGTCAGCCGCAAGTCAGCCGCTCAAGACGCAAGTCAGCCGCTCAAGACGCAAGTCAGCCGCTCAAGACGCAAGTCAGCCGCTCAAGACGCAAGTCAGCCGCTCAAGACGCAAGTCAGCCGCTCAAGACGCAAGTCAGCTGCTCAAGACGCAAGTCCGGAGTCATAAAACGTTATTTCTATCCTGTTTCTAAGCGGGTGGACCGCGGCTCCGTATCCCTGCCACCTAACGGTGTCAAACGGTGGGGGTCGGAGTTAACGCCGTTCAAGGCGGTGTGGTAATTTTGTGCATTACCACCGGTTCATGAAGAGTGCCTTTTTCGAGGCGCGAACCGAAGTCGCACTTCTACGCCGGTAAGGTTGTGTGTGGTGCGGGGGCCGGACTGTAGGCACTGCTGAAGGAGCCGGATATTCCCACCGGTTCCCGAGCGCCCCGTAGGACACACTGCCCTCTGCTGGGTAGATCCCTGAACCCGTCCGATCCTGCACGCATCCATCCCTGGCGGAGCGTATCCCGGCCACCTGCGGGCCCTCCAACAGGACTGATAGGGCCGTTAGGGCTGTTAGGGACGTCAAATGTCGAAGATGACGCAGACCAGGAGCCAAGCAGCGATCGACGCGAAAGCAGGGAAGATATACGAAGAACCCCCCGCGTCACCGTCTGCACAAGCGTCCACGTCCGCGTCCGTTTCCGCGTCCGCGTCCGTACCCGCCGGAACAAAGCCGCGCGCGCGCCCCGACCCGAACGCACGTGCGCGTCCCGACCCGGTCACTCGCGCGCCCACGTTACCCGCACAAACGACGATGGATACAGATAGAACAAAGGCGACGCTACGAGCCGCCACGAACACCGCCGCCGCTGCCGTTGCAACCGCGTCTAACATTGAGCAAAGCAGGGAAGGAAGAAGATCCAGAGCGGAAACCGAACGATCGCACGGATCAACTGTTAGCGTTATTGCCAGAATCAAGCAAGCTGAGTTCGATGCCCAGGAACGCCTAGCCGAAATTCAAAAGAGAGAACTGCAGATCGAAGCAGACCTCGTGAAGAAGCGACTAGCTTTGGACATTGCCACGATTCATGAAGAAACTGGCCAAGGAAGCGTCACTGCACGCGAAGCGTCTGAAGTGGAACATAGAGTCACTGATTGGTTAAAGAATGCCCAGATTAGAGGAGGCGAGCTACCTCCAACGACCACGGAACAGGACAGGTCATCGGCTGTCCGCGCATCGGCCCTGTGCGAACCACGGGGGGAGCGTACCGAGCGCGGGCCTCCAGGAGGATTAGCAAGACAAACGTCGCAGCATTCTTTCTACCAATTTGCGCCGCAGGAGGCGCCGAAAGGAGTCACTATAGAAACTCCAGGACGAGCACGGTCACCCACCCCGCCGCGATCAAGAGATAGGGGAATAGACAGACTAGCTGAAGCCATAGAGCGAATGGCCCAGCGCCGCCCGCCGCCCAGACAAGCGCAAGAACTGCCTTACTTCAGCGGCGCGCCGAATGAATGGCTGCTATTCAGATCAGCGATGAGGGACTCGACGCGTTTGTACGGATTCTCACCGGCCGAGAATCTAGCGCGACTTAGAATATGTCTGAAGGGAGAAGCGCGTGAAACAGTCGCCGCCCTTCTATATACCGCTACAGATCCCGCGATCATTCTACAAACATTAGAACAATGTTACGGTCGCCCTGAAATTATCATCGACAAAGCGCTAGACGACATAAGAAAGTTACAGCGCCCCGCGGGATCAGCTAGCGACTTGAACGCGTTCGCAATAAAACTACAGAACATAGTCTGTGTATTGTCAAGCATAGACGAGAGAGGGTACCTGCGGAACCCTATGCTGGCCCGCCAAGTAGTAGAAAAACTGAGTCCACACATTAGAACAAGATGGTGTGACTACGCCGATCAATTCGGAAGCGCGAGTGAACCCGAAATCGCAACCCTGTCTCGCTTCCTCATGGGAGAGGCAGACCGCGCCGTGCGCTACGCTTACTCTACTACGAACAACGCAAATAAAGAGCCGACACGGGGCACGATAGCGACCAAAGCGAGCAACGTGCCGGCGCGCCGCCAGAACGAGCGGAGGCGAGATGGCGCCACATACACAGCTACAGAAAACAAAGTATGTTTATGCTGCGGACTCGAACATGCGACGAACGAATGCAAGAAGCTGGAAGCGATGACCGTACCTGAACGATGGGAATGGGCCAAGGAAGCGCGTGTATGCTTTCGTTGTCTAAACAATCGTCATCACCGAGCCAGTTGTAAGGCGAAGAGATGTGGAATGGACGAGTGTCGCCACCCACATCACAAACTGTTGCACACCATAGAGCGAACCTCTACGACCGCTAAGGAAAGCACTGAAAAAGAAAAAGCGGTCGACGCGTCGGCTCACACAGTGACGTCAACAGGCGCGGTATTATTAAAGGTGTGCCCGGTCACGATCAAAGGACCGGACGGACTGAAAGTTGACACGTACGCTCTACTCGATGAGGGCTCTACGATTACTCTGATCGACGAGGAAACCGCTAGAGCCGTGAACGCGCGTGGATCGAAACGCGCCCTGCGACTGAACGGCCTGACGGCCACGCAGGAAGAACCCGAGAGTGAGAGCGTAGATTTGGAAATATGGGGAACACGAACTGACCCACATTCCATAAAGGCGCGAACCGTCAAACGTCTCAACATCACCAGTCAAACGATCGCAGCAAGCTGTTTGAACTATGAACACTTGAAGCAATTACCACAGAACGAGGTCTGCTATGCAAATGCAAGACCGCGCGTACTTATAGGTGCAGACAATTGGCACTTAATAGTATCGCGAAAGCTCCTGATCGGAGGAAAGAACGAACCGGCCGCGTCGCTAACTCAGTTGGGATGGGTAGTACACGGTACGGTGCCACGAACGATAGTGGCCAAAGAAAAACCAGAAGAGGGCGTCACTGTGCTCCATGTAAGCGCGCCGGAGCGACGCGCGCGAACCTACCACTATGACGAACTGGATGAACTAATTAAGGCACATTTTGCAATCGACGCGCTAGGAATAACGAGGGATTGCAAACCCGTGCAGGAAAACGAGCGCGCGAAGGAAGTATTATATAATACGGCGCGACTCGTAAATGGTCGCTATGCAGTTGAATTGCCTTGGCGGACGAAGGACACTCGCTTGCCGCCTGATTACGATATGGCGGTAAGGAGGCTACGATCTATAGAACATAGATGGTCCGAAGTAACCTACTGGAGTGATTCTAAGACCGCGTTGCATTGGATACGAAACGACTCTGCAAGATACACGCCCTACGTTGCGCATCGGCTGAGCGAGATAGCCGAACTCACCCCCGCTGAACGATGGCGCTGGGTGCCGACCGCGCACAACGTAGCAGACGATGCAACCAGAGGCTACAGAACGCGCCTCTCTCAGAACGACCGATGGTTTACTGGCCCCGCATTCCTCAAGGAACCAGAGGAAGCCTGGCCGATAGAAACGCATCAATGTAACGACGAAGGAACAGAGATGTCGGCCCATGTAATGGCCAGTGAGAGCGTGGTCGATATGACACGTTTTTCATCATATAAAAGAATGTTGCGCGCTACAGCGTATGTACACTTATTTATAGACAAGTGTAGGAAACGCGCTACTACCTTAGAACTAAAACACATCGAAGAAGCCGAACTAACGCTTAAGCCGGCTTTTCACTGCGGGATGTAATATATATTACATCCTGGAATATATATTACATCCCGCAGTTGCTGTTCACACTGAAAGATATATATTTGGTTCAAACAGTTCTACAGTCTGCACCGTTCCGTTCAAAGTGAGGGCGAGGCAGGGGGGGTGCGTTGTCCGGGACGTGAGGTAAAATATATATCTCCTCTTTATCGCCCATTCGGTCGAAAAAATATTTATAGTTTGGGATATAATATATATTACAGCTTAGTGTAAAGAGGTTTCTTAAATAGTATGGTGAGCGATATTAAATTATATCTCGTGATGTAATATATATTACATTACATCCCGCAGTGAAAAGCCGGCTTTATTCGTGAAGCGCAGCGTGTCAGCTTTCCACAAGAAGTAGAACGACTCGCATCGGGAAAGGACCTGGAACGATCTAGTAGGCTGATCAAGCTCGACCCGGTATATGAAACCGATCGAATCCTACGTTTAAATGGGCGCATTAACGCCGCGAACGTGCCCGACCACAGAAAAAGACCGCCTATATTGTGCGGTAAACATCCGCTTGCACGTTTACTTATACGGCACGAACATGTCACGAACGGACATGCCGGTCGCGAGCACGTTGTAAATAACATACGTCAACGCTATTGGATACTACAGCTACGAACTACAGTGCGCATGATATTGAACAAATGTGTGACGTGCAAACTAAGCAGAGCTGCGGCACCGACGCCAGTCAAAGGAGACCTACCGCTCGAGCGACTCGACGCCTACTCACGGCCCTTTACACGATGCGGAGTAGATTGTTTTGGGCCCATGATGGTAGCAATTGGAAGGCGCAGAGAGAAACGATGGGGATTGTTATTTACCTGTCTCGTCACCAGAGCGGTGCATATTGAAATGTTAGCCGGGTTAAGTACAGACTCGGCGATAATGGCTATCCGTAGAATGGCTTCGCGCCGCGGGTGGCCTAAAACAATAATGTCCGATAACGGCACGAACTTCCGCGGCGCTGACGTAGAGTTACGTAAAGCATACGAAGAGTGGTCACATGAACTAAAGGACTTCGCGTTAACAAAAGGAATGGAATGGCGTTTCATTGCGCCCGGAGCGCCAAATCAGGGAGGCGCCTGGGAAAGATTAATAAGAAGCGTCAAAAGCGCTCTCGCGGTCGTACTAAAGGAACGTGCGCCGCGAGAAGAAGTCTTGAACACAGTTATGACGGAAGCCGAGTACACAATAAACTCGCGACCGTTAACTCACGTATCAGTGAGCCCCGACGACGACGAAGCATTAACACCGAACCATTTCCTACTGGGGTCAGCAGTAGGATTGCCGGTCACTGGAACTTGTGACGTAGGCGATAAGCGCGCCTGGCGGACGGCGCAAGCATTAGCAGATCGCTTCTGGGCAAGGTGGGTGAACGAATACCTACCAACGCTAACTCCGCGCGGCGACGTCAGGAAGAAAACAGAACAAATACGAACGGGTGACGTCGTTATTATCGCCGACGGCTTATTGCCTCGTAACGTGTGGCCGCGGGGCCAAATCGTGCGCGCGGCACCAGGCCCGGACGGGGTGGTACGGATTGCGGACGTGCGGACTCGCGGGGGTATTTACAGGCGACCTGTAAGAAGGCTCATCGTCCTGGACCGAAGGGATGAGGCTCGCAGTGCTACGCCGGGGGGAGAATGTTAGGGACAATGAGGGCCTAACTAGTAGATAAGATTTATGTTAGAGATAATGAGTACCTAGCTTGTAGATAATGCCTATGTTGATTGTTTAGAATATGAATTTGTATGAATAGGTAACGTGTAAATAATGTCGATCTACCCACATACGGGTTCACAAATATTTCCGAAGTAAAAATTTGAGGGTATTTTGAAATACTTTTATTGAAATTGTTAAGAGAAATTGTATATAAGTAGGCCCGATCGGCTCACTAATCGCACTCATTACCCAGCCGGCGCGTCTAGAACAACTTGAGGAGCCGAACGCTCACGCACTCATCACTTGCAAGCCGGCGCGACTACAACAACTTGAAGATCCGGAGAACTGAACGCTCACGAACTGAGCCCCTGAAGTAAAGTGGGGACCTGCAACATAAGAAAAACTGGGGGGTCACTGGAAGCCTCAAGAACGAATAACGTGTAGCTAATCGTCGTATAGTGACAGTTTATATTTAAATAGACAACAATAAATACGGCAAGTGCCTTTCAACGTTATCAAGCTTTCATTTGACCTCCAACTGTAGGCATCCCCCACAAATTTAATTAATTAAGTATCGTAATCAATGAAATTAAACTTTTAGCGTTCAATTTGTATTTAATGAAAACGGACTCATTGACGAATGACTAAATAATTGCATTTACGTAAATATAAAACAAGTAAAAACAATACAGAATACAGGCGTGATGGTATATATATATTTTTTTTTAAACAAGTGAAAAAAACTTGGTCCTTTCATTGTAAATAGGACCAAATTTTATCTGATTCAGTATTTCATTAGTGCACGTCATTTTGTAATTGAATTAATCATTGCATTTACGGCTATCGTAAGGAAATTTTTTTATCAATGGGGGTTTAGTATCATTTACTGGACACGTGATATTAAACAAAAATGTTTCGTCGGTTATTAATAAAACTAGATCTAAATATAGCTCCATACAAAAGTGCAACACTATAAATAAGGAACCGTACATTTTCTTTTTCTTTCGTATTGGAACTTAAGAAAGAAAACGATTGAGTTTATCATATTTTTCCCATTAATTGTGGTCTGAAGCATTGAACTAACGAAAGTAAAGGTAGTAAAAAACTAAAATTGACCGAGGGTGATTTTTAGAGAATATGCATGGTAGCGTTTTGTACTTTCTGACGCACCCCTAAGGAAGAAACTAGAGTACAAGTACGTTTGTACGTTATTTAAAGTCTAACAAAACTAAAACGTAATGGAGTCTACGAGAAAAACCCATTCACTTCAAAATAAACATCAAAGCACCTCTAAAACTGCAGATGCACATTATATACAACCAATACTAGTCTCAAAATATACTGTACATTATTAATAATAGATATAATAAATATAAAGTGTACTGCGAACCAGCTGTGAGGAACCTTTGGCTCATTGCCACAAGCTTGTAGCGGTGTGAAGCTCATGTTTTCGATATTATGTAGCTGCGACGCTTCTCAGAAATTGAATCGAATAAATATGAAGGAGATTTGTTACGGTTCCTTTTAATATTTATCGGTTTTTGAATTTATGCATTGTTGTTTTGTGACGAGCTTGTGAATGTAAGATTTGGTCTTTCGGGTCGCGCTGCCCGATATACCAATATTTTTTGTTATATCCGGGTTGTATGAGTATTAAGGAACCCGAAAGTTCCATAGCCTTCGAGTCATTGCATTTTTAGTTCTGGACTAAACCATTGGACATTAGATTTTTCGTTTTTGAGATATTGAGGGCAAACATTTTAGTTTTTTTTTCTATGTAAGAAGTCAGGTGCTATAACTAAACTTTTAATACCCCTACGATTCTTGTACCACCTGTATGCACAATGTCTTGCATGCGTAAAATTGTGCGCTGCCATAAAACGTGATAGTTGACACCAAAAACAAAAGACGCATCCTAGCTACCATTTTTGCAAAATGTCACTTAATTCCACGTACTACAGCTGATTTTATCAATTTTCCATTATTGATTAATCCTTAAAGAAAATAAAAAAAATACTTTTCTTTATCAAAGAATCAGAATATCAGGTAGGATTATCAGATTATGTTTTTGAAATAAGATTGTCATAACGTTACTTAGGCAGGTAGGTATATTAATTTGTAAAGGGCTTGAACTAATAATCTTGTCAGAGTTATATGTGGCTCGGCTTATCTCGCTTGCAAACGCCGCCACCGTGTGCGTAGCCGGTGTAATTATAATAATTTATAATGCCTACAATCCTGTAAAGCTGGCTTGCCTGTGGTGGGGAGGTAATCGTCAGAATAATGTAGAATGTGGAAGCTATAAGAGTAGATAGTCCGAGATTCTAAAATCACCAGAATAAGGTAATTTGAGCATAGTTTAGCATTAAAAGGCACTTTTGAACTTCGTATAGGTACAAGAAAAAATAATTGAATTTAGTTGCCCATTCTAAAAGGTAGTTTCGTATCGAGAACATAAAGTAATAATAAAGTCATAAGGTTAAATTTTAAATTATAAGGTTTTGCAATATTTTATTTATTAAATATATAGAGAAAGAATATGCAACAAAAGATACGCATAGTTGCTAGATTCTATCCTTGGTCCCTTGATTTTTATTTATACACACTTGCTTCCAAATCACGCGTTAAGTTACGTTTATAGTTACTGTTCCGCTCCCGTAAGTCGTGGCTATCATATACTAAAAGAATTGTTCGAATCCAACTGGAAGTTTCAAAGGTTAGCCCGTTTTGTTTTAACAGACACAAACAAAAAATATCTTCAGCTTTATATTAGTAGGTATATAGAAAAGCTATAGGACTACTTATATTAATTTCTTTACAACAGAAACTACGAAAAAAAACACAATAAACATCAAATCGAACACCCAACCATCGCACACAACAATTAAAACCAAAAGCATCGACAGGCGCGTCATACACGATACACAATCGCGAAAAAACACTGATTTAAAAATACCAGGAATACATGCAACGAAAAGAGTTAATCGGCCGATCATTTGAGTGCATCCAACACAGCTCACTATGTGATAATAAAATCCATTATATGGAAAGACTCGACACGAAATATGCCAATTAACTTATGTAAATGTGAGTGGATACTGTGAAAGAAAAAAAACCTTTAAAATTAAATGATGTGAAAACAATGTTGCCTATTAACGTTTCAACTTTTATGTTGTCTACAAAAGCAGAAAATGAATAAGTTTTAGTATATGACTGTTGCTGATTATGTGATGGTCCAGTGGTTAAGGCGCAAGCTTTAATTACAAGGCTGTGCATCAATGTGACTTTGTCTATTTCACACCATCATACCTGTATTCCTCGAAGGGTTAGGCAGAGGTGTACCAATTAACACCCACAGTTTGCCGGTATGTTTAGGTTCCATGTAATAGGGGGCGAGCCTATCGCCATGAGCCGAGCACAAAATATCTTAACTCCGAGCTGCTGCTACTGAGAATTTCGTAGAAAAACTTAATAACGATTTTTGCTCGTGCCTATAAAAGCCTCTGTAAGAGAAGAGGTCTTTGCTCTGCAGTGAGAAAATAATAAAAAAAATATACCATCACGCCTGTATTCCCCGAAGGGCAGAGGTGTACGGATGTACACCCACAGTTCGCCGGTATATTTAGGTCCCATGTAATACGGGGCGAGCCTATTGCCATTTTTTAAAATAATAAACTGGTAGTATTATTATTTTCTGTAGTATTATCGCCCTAGCGATAATATCCCTCGTGTCTGTGGATCTAATGCAAATACTAACGCTTAATTTACTAGGAAAAGTTAAAATAACCTTTAAAGGTACAGGCTTATTTTCGGTATTACATAGACATTTTCCAACCCGTAAGGTTGACAAAGAATGTACCAGCTTCGTTTCAATATCACGAGAATACACAGCAATGTTCTGGGTTTCTGCCAAAAAGCCCGGCTTGTGACCTTTTTGGAGGGCGAGGTAGGTTACCTTATATAGAACTTATATCCATACAGAGAATTAGGAATACATAAATACCTACGCATAATGATATACATATTAGGTAAAATTTTTTAATCAACATAATTGAATTAATGTGGAAAAACTAAAAAAAAAAATACATTTAGTTTTCTAACTAGCTTTTGCCCGCGATTTTGTAGACGTGAATTTACTTATAGATCCCAAAATTTGAGATTTTCCATTACAAACAAAAAACACAAATCGTTTCTTTTCATAATATTAGTTTCGATAATGCCCCGTTGGTCTCGTGGTCGCAAGTGCGACTACTGTGCAAGGGGTCCCGGGTTCGATTCCCAGGTCGAGCAAAAAGTGTTATTGGGATTTTCTATGAAATTCTCAGTAGCAGCTCGGAGTTTGGATTTGTGCCCGGTTAATGGCAATAGGCTCGCCCCCTATTACATGGGACCTAAATATACCGGCGAACTGTGGGTGTACATTGGTACACCTCTGCCTAACCCTTCGGGGAATACAGGCGTGATGGTATATTTTTTTTTCGATAATGTCTTACTAGTACCATGAACGATGTGTAATTGCTATAGACTTGCCTTTAAAATCGATATACGTAATGGTAGACCAAATTTTTCCGCACAAATTGTATTTTTTTTTTCTTGCTAGCTATAACATAAATTGTATAAAACCATAGTTGCTAGTTTAATTACGAGTACCTCATTTTTGTTATTTAGTTTTGAAATCAACGTATATTTCTCTTATTAAGTGAATTGTGTTATTTTTTGAGAATTAAATGTCTTAAACCATAATTACAATTACTGAATTAAATACCTAAGTGGAACAAAATGGAAATTTTAAATAAAACTTTTAGCATTGCCAAAAATGTTTGCATAACCCCAAACATTTACACACCTCAAAAACAGTCAACATAATGATTCCTATATCCATTGTTTTAAGGTTGAAATTGGTACGATTGTTTTTGTAATACAGTAGCAGCTCATTTGGCTAAATGAACTGACAGTTTGCCACCCACTTCTGAAACAATCCGGGGAACTTGGCCCGGCCACCTTTGTTAACTGATTTCATTCAAAAGTTTTTGGTCCAGGGCCGTTTTTTGTATTATTTAGGGTAACGACACCAGAGAAAATGTAGCATTAAAATGATATACATTAAAGAGTATGGGAGTGTTAAAATACTAAACACTTTTTTTTTATTTTGTTTGGTTTCGTTTCTTGTAGTTTGATGATTTTTTTAACTTAAAAGAAAATGATACTAAGAAAATCTTTGCTTTTGGAGGATTAATGTGTTTAGGGCTGAATTTTCATAAGTTCTATCTAGTTAACTATATCCTACTAATATTATAAATGCGAAAGTTTGTGAGGAAGGATGGATGGATGGATGGATGTTTGTTACTCTTTCACGCTTAAACGGGTGTACGGATTTGGATGAAATTTGGCACTGAGATAGATTGTAATGTGGAATAACACACAGGATACTTTTACTTTTATCACGGAAAAGTTTACGGTTTCCGTGGGAGGGTATATCAAATTTGACGCAGACGAAGTCGCGGGCAGTAGTGAGTAATTTTATGAGTTTCCCGAGGCCGACTCCCGGGATCCCCAGCGTAAGCGTGCGAAGGGAACGCATGGTTTTTAGTCAGTAAGAGTCTGACAGATCCCTTCGCCTTCCCAGAGCGGGGGACATATCCACCAGGAATTCACATACCGGAACAAAAATAAGAAAAGCTATCCAGGACATAGTTACTACTATATCGTCACTTGTAAAGGCAAAACTTACTAAGTGAACCTATTGACTATAACGTTCTCCGGCGATGTGGCTTCGACTTTTAATTACTCTGAAAGCAATTTGCATACTTAATTTAAATCTATAGGTATTACTGCAGTAATAAGTTTCAACTCATAATTTAAACACGATGGAATATAATTTTTTGACGGGCCTGTTGGTCTAGTGGTTAGCGGCCCTGACTGCTAAGCCGGAGGTCGTGGGTTCGATTCCCACCCAGGACAAACTTTGTGTGATGAGCATGATTGTTTGTTCTGTGTCTGGGTGTGATTTATCTATAATATGTATGTATTTATAAATTATATAAGTATGTATATCAGTTGTCTGGTTACCATAACACAAGCTCTGCTTAGCTTGGGATCAGATAGCCGTGTGTGAGTTGTCCCAAGATATTTATTAATTACATTATACTTTTAACACAATCTGAAAAGTTCTGTTTTACTTCGCGCAGAATCTATCGTTTTAAACCTTAGTTTAAAAGTCAAACAGTTTTAGAAGTTTGGAAACTAGTTAATATTCTGTTTGTCCAAATACAAGTTCTGATGATTTATTATTTATTACTCATGTTCTAGTCATTGTGGGTTGAACCTTTGATACCCGGTTTCAAGTTGAAAACCTGGGAGGCAGTTCGACTAATTTTGGTCCTAATGGTATGACTTTGGTACCTACTAATGTCACAGATTAAATAAGTACAGATACTTCACTCTATAGAGAAAACTCAACACTTAACGCTATAATTACCTACAAAACGTTCGTGCGTAAGAGAGAGAGAGATAGCAATAACGAGCGTCATACAACACAGCACTAGGGCTATCTATGCTGAGAAATGATTACACAAAAGAATAGGTGACTATAAAGTATTATTGTGTAGTATTATTGTACGTACTGAAATATGTATTTTCTGTACACTACAAATTGCATTGCGAGGTTTAGACATTATTGAAGGCGCGAGTATCATTTATTTTGTTGCGGTAGGTATGTACACTCAAGCGAGCGCGTGACAGCCGACTGGATTAGATGCGCCCGGGCGCAGGCGAGCCGTAGGCACTTAAGAGAGTGACCTTGAACGAGTGACGGAGGCCTGCTAATGTTCGCAATCTAATCTCGCTAGTGTGTTTTGTAAAAATCTCCCTCAGTAAATCAAATTGAAGTAAAGTCATTGTGGCTATCTTTAAGGGTTGCCTACGTCCAGCAGTGACTGTGGTTCGGCTGATATATGACGATGATGATGATGAGCTTGAGGTGAGGTGTCATTCCAGCTGTAGTGCTATTCTGGAAAAAAATCCTTCACTGACTTAAAGGCGAAGTTAGTTTAAAGTGACCTGTCATTCCACTAATGCCAGTATATGTGACAGTTCCCTTGCTTCAATTTAAAAATTAATCAAATTAATCTAAGTAGATTTTACAGAATACCACTGCTGGTTAATGCCGTATACAAGGTGTAGTTTTGCATGCTCATCAAATTCAAAGAGGTCAACTATGCTAGTGATTCTCAACACAAATAGATAATTAAATAAGTGTTTTTTTGTTTTGTATGTGATTTTAGAATTAGAGCTAGTCATCTTGCTGCTGGGTTTAGACTTTAATTATATTATGTTGATGACACCATATTTGTATGTATCACGTGTAAGTTTCCTCATATTATTTTAAGGAAGACATCACAAACGATTTCCAGTCAAAATAGACCTCGTAAACACGCCATTACAAACAGACTGTATAATTAAATAGCGCGAAATTTGCGAAATTCGCGAAATGGTAGGCATTCATCGTTCAGCTTAATAGTGTTCTGAAATTAGCATACTTGAATTTTGATTAGCAGTAAAACACAGTTGAACTTTGTAACAGTACTCTGCCAAGCTCCCATTATCGCCGGGTTAATGGACAAAACCTCTGTCATTATGTGTGGTGTTGCCATAAATTGTCGGCCGACAGATTTTATTACTTTCAGTTATTGTTAAATGAGACGAATTTTTTACTGGAGTGAAGGATATTTTTGTTGGGTTTTGTTTGGGATTTTAATGGGACTGTGTGCAATGAAAATGTGCATTGTTGTGGTGTTGCGATACAGTGGTTTAAGAATATTGTATTGTGTTATAATAGGCTTCACAAGTGGCGACATGGATTGGTGAGCACTAATGTTGTTCAGCCTAATCTGACAGTTTTTTTTACTACGGCAGGATGCTTCTCCTGGTTCTTTAGCTATGATGATATTTTAACAGTAATATCGGCATACACTATAATAATTATTGTCACCTTTCAGAAAAGCCAAGGGTCTCAAAAACAGAAAACGGTTGGCTTATTTAATCTGGGTTCTACACCTTTTATGGAAATTTGTTGTTGCGTACCTGCATGTGGTTTTTGCAAACTAATCTTGTAGCTTTCAAGTTCCACCTAAGCTATGAGGCGGTTTACTTACAGTAAGCATAAGTCCAAGTTTTCTCACGATATTTTCCTTTACAGATGTCAGTAATGTCTAAGATAAACTTAAAAAGTAGATATGAAAGTCATATTGGTATCTTGCCGAGTCGCGGGGCGGATGCCTTAATCGCTCAGACAAAGAATTCGTCCAATTATATATTTCAAATCCGATTTAAGCATTTATTCATAACAGCCTGTCTTCTCATTTCATTCGAAAACCCCAACAAAACATTACCATAAAAAACAATTTGTGTAAAACATTCAAATAATACAATTATTGCGAGGAAATAACAATAACACCGGCACAAATCCGTCCTTCTTCGGACCCAGACCGAAACACAATGTTCTGAGGCGAGAGACGAGCGGCCCTTTAGAATACACGATCCCATGGGATCTCGGTTGAATTTAATAAATCTTTCCAATGCTTCCTTTAAACGTTGAATAGCATCGGAAACCCGGAAAGTCCGTTTTCATAAGCGGACGGTGAAAGGATAAAATGCTATATTTCCGTATGTCGTTACGTTCCCAAGTCGTGACTAAATGGTGTTAAATTCAACACCCGATGTTTCTATTGTGCGTTATGACGGAGTTGTGATGAATTTTTGAATTTTATCGCTTGTATGTGATGAGATTGTGCTTTTTTAGAGCTGATTTGATTTTTTTTTGTTGTTTATAGGTGAAGTGGCTGTTTCTTATTTTTGCTTGGTTTCGTTTTTTGCTGAACTTGTTGCTTGAACAGTTTCGCCATGTTCGTGATCGGGTGCTCTACAATGGAGCCTCGTCATCTCATAGCTGCGTCGGTTATTTTAAATTGATTTGAATTGTTTTAAACATTATTATATTTTACTGTAGTTTCCTTTAACGTGCCCGGCTAGTTACAATATTCTCACACTGTATAATATTTTTTATTAACTTTGAAAGAGTGTTCATGGTGTTTCTTTGTCATCCTTCTCCGTACAAATGGAATAGTCTACTGTTTGGAACGAGTAACAAGCTTAAAATTTCTGACTGACTGATTCAAATCAAAGGTGCCTGGTAATGGTTAATTTGTTTGAAATGTATGGTTTGATTTGACTTTCATCCGTTGCAGTTATTAGCTTGTAGGAAATACGTATTTAACGTCATCATCCTCATCATCAGGAATTTAGAAGACTAATATATTCGACGTCCGTATATTACTGCAAGGATCCATCAGAATCAGCGTTAGGTGCATTTGCTTGACATGTGCTGAGCTGGACTTCCATTTAGTGTAACTTTGAGATGCACACCGCACTTCTTTTTATTTATTTTCACGTTTTACTTTTTTTTATGTTGGCGCATTGTCTTAAAAATATTTGTTTTATCTTTTAATTGTGAGTTGTGTGTTGTGCTATGTCTTATGTGTGCACCAAAGAAACGATTTATCTATCTATCAATAAAATAGGAACATTCAACGACAAAAGAACATTAAAACTCACCCCACATTTTACAACTCCCTAAAAAACCTCACATAGGTAAGTATCTAACACTCCGTCGTCGCAGCTCACCGTCTCAAATAATTTCCCTGAACGTCTTAATTCCTTTAGACTCGTAATTAAGGGACAACCCCGGGGCCTGTCAAATTAATTACACCTATTCTAGATAATCACAGTTGAAACTCAGGGAGGGTGAATTTTTACTCTTTTTTTGTTATTTATTCTCTTTTACCCTGAAAGTTTCCGGTTCACTTGGATTTTGTGTTTTAATATAAATGGATGGTGACGGAGTGAGTGAGGGTTGAATTTTGATGGTTTTCGGATAGTGTGTTTTGAATTTGTAAGTGAGGTTATGTGATAATGTGTCGCAAAGGAGATTTGACATACGGTGGCACCCTGATTGACATTGGTGGTTGCTAGAATGAGATTTGAAATGGATTTTAAATATTTTTAATAATGGAAATTATTATAACAATGCAATCTATTTACTACAAGTCTTAGATGCGAGTTGATTTGGTTGAACGGTGGATCCATTAACTGATCTATAAGATGAACCGTAGCACACGAAATGCGATAGTAAAGCGCGGGTCAGGCTCGGGTCCGTTGCGGATCTGGCGCGGATCTGAGGTGGGGCTTTCTCGATTTTTTTTAGCAGCACGGCAGTCACTGTCGAAAATACTATCACTTATGACAGACAAAACTATGGTCTTTCCACTAACTCCTAAACGGCTGAACATTTTTCGTACAATCGTAATTTCAAGCAAACATTCCTCGGTCAAACGATCATTCAAGCGAACATTCTCCAAGCAAGACACACTCATTACTTACCTGACGAGAAAAACCATCATTTGCATTTCGCCCAAAAAACCCAGAAATCTTTTCGTCCATAACAACGTAGAAGCATAATCTTGTATTTCCACACTGCCGTCATTCATTCGTGCATACATATGTAAAATATTTCTCGCGTGCCTTAATACAAGCCGTATGAATATTTTCAGGCGTCCAAGATGAATGGGCGGTATTTTACATTGTGCATTCAGTTTTACTGGAGTTAAATGAACGTGCTGTATTGTTTGGGGATGTTGAAGTACGAGATTTACTCCATAATTTTGTTTACCACTCTTGCTTGTAAAATAGTTCTTGCCTACGCTTTAGCTAGCCTTTTCCCAACTATGTTGGCATCGGGTTTCAGTCTAACCGAATGTAGCTGAATACCAGTGCTTTTTTATGGAGCGATTGCTTATCTGTCCCCACAACCCAGTTACTGAGCAACACGATACATCTTGGTTGTCAGACTTCCTTTTTTTTTTTTTTTTTTATAGACGGGAAATCATCAAATAACTTCCCCCGCCCTGGGCGGGGCGGGAGGGAGTGTCAGACTTTTACTGACTAAAACCCGTCTATGTTCCTTTCATGTGCCCTTTGCGTTGTCAGACTTCCTGGATCGAAGACTTCTAAGACTGCATGGTTGTCACACTTCCTGGCTTCTGACTATCCGTAAGGACTTTAATATAGTTCTTATTAGACCACTCTTACTTAGATGTTGTAATGTAGCGTATGAACACACACATGTTTTCGACGTTACTTTACTTCCCCGTATAGACGTGAGCAGTCAAAGATTAATAGGTAATTAATAGGTAGTATGTAATTTACAATACCTACATACATAAATCAAATAATTGGAGTGTCTGTTTGTAATATCAAAATAAAAGGTTTTTACTAAATACATACAAACAAAAAATAAATTACACGACTTCTATACCAAAAAAAGTTTTTATTTTTGTCTGAATGTCTGTCTGTTCTAGCTAATCTCCAAAACGACTGGATTGATTTCGACGGGACTTTGACTGTCAGATAGCTCATGTCATCATTACATACTTTTATTTCGGAAAAAGAATTACAGTTCCGCGCAAAAAAAAAACCCTCAAATAACCGACACTCACGCGAACGATGCCACCATCATAATCTAATCTTTAACACAAGCAAACTTATTCATCGTTACTTCCAGTATCATAAGCGTTCTTTCTGTATTTAGCTATTCTGTGTTTTAACCGTGAAATGTTAAGAGCATGCGAGGCGCACCTGGCCCGCCTCCGAATGTGTGACATAAATTGTGTGTAAGTATACCGTATCCTTAGTGGTCGCGATTACTCTTATATATGTTTATGTCTTTTGATATTATTATGAGTAAGTTTCGGAGAGAACAATAAAAATATTGGAGTAATTAGGTGTGGGAAATGTTTGTGTACAAGGAGAGGAGTAATAATATTGGCTTATTTTTGTTACACTGCAGGGTAAAGTTTTCCACTTAAATGTTTTTTTATACGTAATCGAATAAAAAAATGTTAAATAAATGTTGACTTTGATATTATTTCTAAGGATTTATAGGAAATCAAACCACACTCGTTGTACCACAGAATCAAAGAGAGTTTATTCTATAGAGCTGTCATAGACTACATTGACCATTGATTGTCATAGATCAGTTAAACATCGACTAAGAAAAGGCGGCAAATTTAAAATTAGTTCAACAATAAAAATAAGTATGTAGAATTTTAACTATTTTGTACTTTAATGCTCAATTTATTTTTATAATTATTTTGAGTTTTTTTTTATGTGTAAGGGATCACCTCAAGCTAAGTTAAATTCACAAAAACAGATTTTAACAGAATACACCGGCACTTTAATGGCTATAGGCTCGCCCCCTATTACATGGGACTACGTTACAAGTTCTCATTATACTAACAGTATTACATAGAAGAAAAAAACAAGACAATGTTGGTCTCGCATCTTACATGTCATAATTTACAAAGTTACGCAAGCAACCGCTAAAAAAAAGCAAAGGGAACCGCTTCAAAAAAAAAAGTACTAAAATTCCTTCCTATTTTTTTACGTTTTTCGTATCTGTAATCATAACTACTCAACACTAAAATAAAGATAATAAATAATGACATCACAAATTGCATTTCATAATTACACCAACCGCGATGCCTCGTTCAAACCGCGGTCTCGCTGTGCCACTAACCCGCAACACTCGCCCGCTAAGTACAATGTGTGGATTTAAAATTCCATTTCCGTGGACGTGATCGCATAAGTTCCGATCCGGATTCCGGAACGGCGCCGTGTTTGTGCAGTTCCACCGGTTTTAAGTGTACTCCTTTTTGTTTTTCAGTTCCGCGGTTATGTTTTGTTACAGTTGCGTATTGACTGTACTTATTGTGCGCGGCGGAGAGAGGGTTGGATCGTTCTTTGTTTACGCTGATCGGATTTTTGAGTTGATTGCCGGTTTTGTTAGGAAAGTTGGAGAGCAGTTGATGGATTAGTTAGATGAACATGTTTGATAGTCTGTTTAAAAGGATGTTGTGTAGTTCGATGTTGTGTTTATATTGTGATGGTCACCGGACCATCACAGTAATGTGGTTAGAACAGAAGAGATGCTGGTTCGTTACCGGATAAGTGCTAATACGACTTTTTACATTAATGTGTATTTTCTAAGTTTTTCTTGAATATTTTTGCCATCGTTTACGAAGGAAACCTCGCGAGGAAACTTGACTATTTATACTTAATATGAGCAAGCGTGATGATCAATACTCCTACTTTCTTTGTATGACAAGAAGCCTTTGCCCTGTAGTGGGACATCAAAAGGCTAGTATTATTATTAGATAATAAGTGAAAGAAACACTAGTAACTGTAAAATTAAGTCATTTAACATACGACGGGTCACTTTGTTTCTTTTAAAACAGGATTATGAACAATTCAAGAATTGTTATGAAACCTACTTATGATTCGACACACACTTTCTCGAAATAAAACCTCAAACGTACCTTTACCCGACAAAACACTAGCCACATACACCCACAAAAACCTAACTTTAATACTTGGAAAGCGTTTTGCCCAAAATTTAAATGCCTACATCTTAAGATGGGTGACCTTTAGGCAACCCTTTCTTGACTATTTGTCATCTGGCATTATCCCTGCTTGGGGAAAACCGGGTAAGACCATCACTTATTTGAATTAATTGCTTTGCCCGAGTTCAAAACATGGGTACACTAAGATTTAGATATTTTTGCGTGTAATGCAATTCGTCTTAGTCAATGTTAAGGCGTGGCCTATTCGTTTAGGTTAGTGCTTCGGTTTGATGTGTTGTTTATTGAATTAGTTATATAGTCTTTTGGTTGTTTTTTTATTTGAATGCTTGGCCACACCGGAGTGGACAGCTACGGGTGGTCAGATCATCATTATTTATTTAAACTTTATGCAACAAAAAGTACAAAGGCGGACTTAACTTCATTATCATCATCATTTCAGCTGAATGAAGTCCACTACTGGACATAGGCCTCTTCTAAAGATAACTCAGTCAACGACAATAGTATTTCTATGTCATAGTCAAAGTCAAACCATTTATTTCAGTTTTCAAACGAGCTTCTTGACAGTTCAAAATTTCCTGTAAATGGTCTAATTAAAATAAAATGCTTTGACTTCGACTTTGAATAAGACTATGCAAAGGCACTTTTGAACGTCATAAACAAAGCAAAATAATTAAATCTGTTTATCCTTTCTAAAAGTAGTTTTGTATGAAGAAGAATAGGAAAGAAACTCCTTACTTATTCTTTTAAAATAAATGTTATATTTATATCTTTTGCATATACTTAGAATTTCTCGTGAATACTGTGTACCTTTCATACGGATGGGTTCACATCAACAAAGGTTGCACTAATACTATTCAAAAAAAAAAACAGCCATGCTAAAAAGACAAAAGACGGGTGCCTTTGGGATCCCATTCTACAACCTTTTTGACTAACCAATTTCGCACAAAGGTAACAGCTTTCTGCAGCTATTTAAAAATGTAACCTAACACAATAGTCCAGAGTCTCAATTAGTGCGCTACCTTCACTATGTTAGTAGCAACCACTTGATTACGAGAATGTAAATAATTTGTTGTTGGTGGTCTAAGTATGGGGATCTAGCGGGTTTTGTTGGAATGGTACTTATTAGGAGGTTAGTAGGAATATAAGTTTTTATCACAGACCGTGACAAATTTCGATGTCGGTATCAAATCTGAATAGAGACTTACCAATTTATTTACAACTATGCAATTATTATTATATTATAGTGCATAAACACAGGTGCACACTCTCTCTTCCCTCACATGGTCCGAAGGAACGGTAAACCAACATGTTTAGGGGCAGGTCGGGCGCAGGATCAACTGCTGTAAGTTTTTTCCGAGGCGTTGGGGTGTTACACCACTGCCTTCTTTATTTCTGGATGCTACTGAGAAATATCTAATGGGAAAACCGAACAACACTTTTCCCGACCCGGGGATTCAAAAGTGGGGTCCTACCCCACGGTCAGCAGTCACGTTTGCGGATACAGGACCAACGGCGGGTACGCTCATCAGCCACTATCTATACTATTAATACTTCACGTAGGGCATTGACTTACACTCCGGCATACCAGATGGTGCCATTTACCTAATATATAAAAACTACAATTTTATTTTGTTATCTAACAGCTCTGATTTCAATTCATAACCAGCGAAGGATTAGTAAATAAATTTACTTCTCACTCGAAATCGCTGCTCTCTCTTCCGCTGTATCCAATAAATTGGACCACAACTCTAAGAATTCTCAGTACCTACGAATATTGCGCCGGAATTGGATTAAGCGGTGTTTAGTTAAAACCGATGAAAGGTTAAGATCCAGTGATTATTCCACCGTATTGTCTAATTTACTAGCAACTTGTAATTTCCTCGACATTCTGGAAATGTTGTTAACTTCGATTTTCAAACGTAATTAGAAATTGCTTTTAATTGTCGTTTGATTGTTCTCGTTTGCTTTTGACTGTGTGCGTAGGTTTTATGAAGTGTTTGTGGGTTGTCAAGGATTTTGCAGCTTTGTGACTGATGAATATTATTCTTTAATTATGTATAATGTTACATGAAATTGTATGAAGACAGTAGGTACACACCATCACGCCAAAATAGTATCAAATAATCGATACCCCGACCGCATGTATTCCCCAAATGATTAGGTAGAGGTGTACTAATGTACACCCACAGTTCGCCGGTATGTTTCGATCCCATGTAATAGTAGGCGACCCCATTGCCGCTTAGGACTACTACGCTTAGTACTATAGAGACTTTTTTTATTTAAGATGGGTTTGCTGTGACTGTTTGACTCTACTCTAGGCCAGAGGTGACAAAGACAAAGTCAACGATGGAGTGAGCTTTCCCAGAAGAAGATGCTTTGATTTTGATTTCGTCTGTGTCCGCGATTATCGATATTTACGCGGACGAAGTCGCGAGTATAAGCTAGTACCTTATAAACACTGTCAACACCTCGTAACATTTACAACAAGAAATAGTAACTTTAGTAGTACTAGAGCTCTTTGGGAAGGAGCGATTTGAAAGTACCGCTGTAATTATAGGCACATGAAACATTTAGAATTTGTTTTTGGGTTATCAACGCATTTGCAAGGTCTCCGGTATTGCAGATATCTAAAGGCAGCGGTGACCATTTAACATCAGGGCCCGTCCGCTTGTTTGCAATCCAATTCTATAAAAAAACCTAGATTAAGCAAATAACTTAAGAGCAACATGTAAGATTCGATGGCGATGCAATCCCATTACAAAGATTGGAACGAACCACGCTAATGGTAGTTCGGTTAACCATGAAATTGTGAGTTCTTTTCCTGAATGAGAATTGGGTTTATTTTTGTATGTTTTATATTCTTCATTTTGTGAGTTAAGGAAGAATGTAATGGGTATTTCTGGGCGTGAGTTGTGTTTACTTAGAAAACATATTTATACAGAAACAGCTTTTTGTGTATAATTATGATATATTAAATTGAGACTAAATTAACTTAAAGGAATTCTAATAAAAACGTTTTTCATCGTTTTTTTTATTTAGTAAAAAAATAACTTTGGAACTTATTTAATGGGCACTTGCCGATGCCGGCGATTGACAGTGACGCAGTAGGTAAGTATTAACTGTGCGCTCGGTCTATGCAGCTGACCGCTAACGCTACTACTACTAATAGCTACGAACTAAAAAAAAACAGTATTGAAGAATTAATGGTAATATGTTCTGTTACTAATCAGTAACGATATAATATAAAAAAAAAACCATTTCTTGGGAGTTCTGTATCCTGAACTACCAAAAAATATATTTTCTGGTTATTAAATACTTTTCGTGTTTTTAAAAGTACGCAAATGTGAACGAAACAAAGTTTCTATAAAAACAACACAATATTCCGAGTGTTCTATATTTGTATTTTCTATATTTCCCGATGGGCAAGCATGAAAATGGATTAAAAATGTATAAAACAATATTTTGAGTGACGTACACTCGAACAAGGTATTTGATATACAGGCTGCTGCGCAGAGTGTCATGGGCTCGATTCCTGCACGAAACAAATATTTGTGTGGTTGTGCCTACCCCCATGGGAGAAAGGCGTGAGTTTATGTATGTATGTGTATGTAAATGCACCCATGATACAGAAAAAAATCCGCACAAAAAAATGAATATTGTCAGTGTAACAGAAAGATGAAATTTTTTACCTGTTTACCAAATTAGTAGTTCGACTGTACTTACGAATAGTTGTTTGGGATCTGATTGTTTGTGCATGTTAGATTTCTGTCTGTGTATTTACAAAAATATATTAAACATGGTTTTTACTAGTCAACTTTATACTTGACTTACTTAGCTTCCGCCCGCGACTTCGTCTACGTGGCATTTCACCCACGTTAATTAAAAACTTTTGGTTACTGCTCAGCTCCCGTGACTCCTAGCCTGATGTGCCTATGTTACTTATGAATAATGTAGCTATGTATTGATGAAAAAACAGTTACAATCAGTCTAGTAGTTTTGGAGCTTAACATGAAAGCGAGCAAACAAAAAAAATTTTTTTTTCCTCTTTTGAATATTAGTATCCATTAATCAAGTTTAATTTCTTGATTACGTATCGAGTACAGCGGCGAGACAGAGTCACGCGGTCGTGAGTACTAATTCTGCTGTCATCAGAGCTGTGTACAGCGCGTTGTTTAACCTATTCGTGAATTCATTCCGAATTCAAATCATTCGATTGTCAATCGTCATTCATGGTTCTGAGAATCGAGTGCTCGATTCGATTCGATTTTCAAATTTGCACAATAACTATCACCTGTGGATAGGAATAACGCCATTAAATTAAAGAAATATTATTTGCGGAACGAGTATTTTGAATTATAAAATCGAACTAACTATGGAATACTCGCTTCAAGACTCTGTCCGCGTCAAAGTTAATATAATTATCATCCCATGGGATCTGTACATTTTTCCGGGATAGGTACCTAAAAAGTAGCCTATGTAATATTCCAGACCATAATCTATAACTCGTAACCGGCGTGCTTGTATGACCAGAATATGTATGAATGTAGACGAGGCGAAAGGAGTGTGTAAGGATCGTAGCAAGTGGCGGTCCGTGGTTTCTGCCTACCCCCATGGGAAAAAGGCGTGAGTTTATGTATGTATGTATGTATGTATAATCTATAACTTTGCCAAATTTCATCCAGATCGTTTCTGTTCTTCTGACGCGATTGAGTAACAACCATCCATCCATCTTTACAAAATTTCCGCATTTATAATACTAGTACGATTTATTCAACGCGCTCATACCAGGTCCTCAGATTAAAAACGGTCCCTTATTAATAAATAAATACTCCCTTAATAAGTATCATATAAAATATTCCGTGTGAAAATTAAACGTCAGTCCACACGATATGTTGACAACTAACAAAAACCAACAAAACTCGTCACATTTGTAATTGTCGTATAATTAATATTTTAGTGTCATTATGTCGTTCGTTTCCGGCATAATATTTTGTTTATTATGTTGGCAAATTTACATGCTCCTAATTTACATAATTATCTGGATAATACTGGATTAATGTAACCTTTTAACTTGTTTTCGGTTCGTTTGCTAATGTGTAGAAGCTAAGTGATGGAAGGATAATTTATTCTGTGTGGTCCTCGAGTGTTCCCGAATGTTCTCGAATGTAAATATTTCAGGCATTATTTTTTTCTTGTTGATGTTAAAAAATTCGTGATCGCTTCGTGGCTAAGCAAAAAGCAGGACTGGTATATGTGTGAGTATGTATGGTTGTTCATTTATTCCTTATAACATCTAAACTATTTATCATAATTCAACAAATAAAGTATCGTTGGAAGCATCTAAATAGTCCGTTAGCTTCGATAGAAAAAGAAGAAACGCAGTTGCTTCGCCTTTTTTTTTAATCAATAATAAGTTTTGTAAAAACAAGAAAAATATCTAGTTCTCTCATAAAATTTTCTGTAAACAGCAGTACTATTCTGTAAATATCTCCCCTAGTTAATTTAGGTGACGTGTGCTTGAGGTGCTATGCACAGCTAACTTCAATTAAATATCATTGGACGGCAAAAAGCAGACGGCCCACCTGATGTTAAGTGGTCACAGCTGCCTATAGACATCTGCAATACCAGTGGCCGTGCAGAAACGTTATCATCACAAAGACAAAGTTGAAATGTCTCATGTGCCTGTAATCACACCGGCACTTATACCCTTCAAACCGGAACACAGCAACGCTGCTTTGCGGAAGAAATAGGTCTGTGGTAGTGCTTTCACGGACGAGTTCCTTCACGAAAAGTTACAAGTAAGTACTAATTAAGCAGAGAACTTTACTTCTTCTTCTTTATCGTGTGGGCAGTAAGGTTTAACGATCCCACACACCCTAGCGTCAGAATTTCTAAACCGCCTCAAGGGCCTCTGACATGGTTACCAATGTCAATAATGTACAAGATTTTAGAAAGTAAATATGAATTAGAAAGTCACATTGGTACTTACCCGTGCCTAGTTGCGAACCCACAACCTCGTGCATGAGAGGCGGGTGCCTTAACCACTGGGCAATTACGACACTTAGAATTTTACTTAATTTTAATTAGAGAGATATTTTAACAGAATAACACTGCAGGTTCAGTTTTATATCTACCTCAGATAATCCTGAAACTAAAATTGCCATTAGAAGCACAACAACGCGTCACATGGTCTCGGTGATTCATTAAACCGATGTCACTGCGGTCCCGCAATGAATTGTGGACCAAATTAATTGTAATGCGTTTGTTTAGATTGTGTTACTTGTTTACAAGTCACCTTGGTTTGTTCAAAAGTACATTACGATACAAGTGAGGTGAGTTTTCCATTATGGTTGAGGCTAAATTACAGAAGGCGAGAGCCGAGAACATAATGATAAATTCTCATGCGTTTTATGCGACGCTTTTCAACATACTAGTGGGGAATAAATTCTAAAAATAAACATTGTTAGAAATTCTTTTATTCGATAATAATATTACAATTTTATTAATTAATATATTTGTTGATATTCACACTATCTTTTTTGTCAACAAGCTGCCTTTACAAGCGGCCAATAGAAACCAAAGAGGCCAAAAGCTATAGGTGCAACAACTTATTATTTTTGTTTAAAGAATAAATGTTAATTAATTTACAAACATAAATAACTAGCTTTTGCCCGCGACTTCGTCCGCGTAGATTAATAGTTCCCGTACCCGGGGGATTTCCGGGATGAAAACTATCCTATGTCCTGTCTCGGGCCCCAGACTATATCTGTACTATATTTCATTGAAATCGGTTCAGTGGTTTAGGCGTGAAGAAGAGACAGACAGACAGAGTTACTTTCGAATTAATAATATTAGTACGGATTTCTTCAAATTATACCAGCAGGACTATGACCTAAGAATAGTGTATCAATTCGCTAAATTAAATGTCTATTGGTAATTAGATTTTTTCGATTAGACTGGAACTCGACCCCAACCAAGTTGGGAAAGAGCTTGGCAGATGTCGTCATCTGCCCAGCTCTTTCTTTAATAATTATGAAGGTGATCCACTCATAGTAGTTGTAATTGTCCAAACGGTTGGTTGACACTTCTCGTAACCCAAGCGCTGGCTTTTACCTTGCCTAGATGATTGGCATTGCTATCCTACTTGGCAATGCCGCCAATCTTTTGGACATTTTCAGTTGGAGGATTTTTTTGATGTCTTATAGTTTTAGTTTCTTTTTTTATTTTAACATTCTATATTATATTGTACCAACATTAACTGAGTAACACATAGTAGTTTACCCTATCACCTTTGTAATTATTATGTACATTGCTTGGAAACCTCGAGTGCTTTTGCGGCTTGCTAACTAAATAGAATCTAGATCAAATTAATTTCGACGTAGGCGCAATCATTTATATCGTATTACAAATGGTGCCACTAGACGAAGGTGAAATTTAGGTGAAGTGTTTTAAGTTTATAGTCGGGTCACCTAATAGTCTGGAGAATAGAAATATTGCTGTAATTTTCCAAGGATCAAGTTCTTTTTTCGAGTGTGGATCAAATAAATATTCGCCTAGAAGTCTATTATTAGGCTTAAAGCGCCTTAGCTTTAAAAATAGAAATTAATCTCTGTATACCCATTATAAGACTTATTCTACGAATACTTAAATATTTTTTGGGACTTGCTCTGTACAAAAACTGTCAGATATCAGATGTGTGATTTTATTCTACGATTACAAGTTAGAGAATCAACCCTAAACTTACATAGTCAATTAATAAAATAAAATGATACTAGCCTATAATTATCTTTCTACAAGGCAAAGACCTCTTCACATGCACGGAAGGCATGAGCATTGAGTACCACGCTTGCTCAAGGTGGATTGGCAATTTCAGGCTTATATTATAAGTCCAGGTTTCTTCACAATTGTCAGCACAATAGTCGGGGCCCGGTAGGGCCACTGCCTGGCAGAGTTGCGGAATTTGTTCGAAAAAGTTACCGCGACACTGGAACGCAAAGGGCATTAGGAGGAACACGGATGGGTTTTAGTCAGTAGGAGTCTGACACTCCCTTCCGTCCCAGAGCGAAACAAATCATTGATAATTTCCCATCCTTAAAAAAAAAACGATATTTTTCCTTCACTGAAGTCCAAGATAAACTATGAAAGTACATATGAATTGAAAGCCAGATTGGTAGTCGTACATAAATTATTACACTGCATATAATTCTAGCACATTCGACATCAGCCTATAATTACACTAAACTACCCCCACAGACATAAGCATACTATTTTAATCCTTTTTCAAAAACATTCTAAGGTCCATTTTTGTTTAACGCTAATTACCGAATCTCCAAACCATTTTTTAACAAACAACAATTAACATACATTCAAATAAAGCTTCTTCACGCATCATTAATACGAATCAAAGAGAAAAAATATACCTATTGAACTGAATCGAGTACGTTTCAATGCTGAAGACTGAATTCATACCGTTTAAGACTCTCATGTTTGTTCGTCGATATCGTTCGGTAAATGGATATCCTGAAGACATCTGCGGGCGACAAATTACCTATTCTATCTGTCATCTCGCTACGGAACGCGGTACTGCTGGATTTGTTGGGGTTCCGTGGTTCTTTTTTCTTGTTGTATTTTTTTTTCGTTTAATGGTTAGTGGTCTGATTAACAAAGATGTCTTAGAATGTCATAGTATTGTTTAAAACATCATTATGTTAGTCTTAATCCGGAATCTCTTGTAGATAATTCAAATTAAATAGTTTAGTATTGTTTGCTTCTTAAATGTCCACACTAATATTTTGTTGAATGTGGAAGTACCTACGTGGTTGTTTGTTACCTCATTCTGGTAGATACAGCTACAAAAACAATCAATTTCAAACTAAATTAAAATACCATGCATACCTGACTAGTTGGCGGCGGGACGGGAGAGGGAAAGGAGGGTCCTCCGTCCCAGCGGCCGCCGCGGTAGACGCTCCGGGCGTCTCCCGGCCACCGTAGGCGCGGGTCTGTGGACGGTGAGCAATGGGTAGCTCACCGTCCGTACGTTCACTGAATAACGACAGACCGTGTCGACGGCGCGTTCGTGTTCCACGCGTGCCTCAAAGAGATGTCAGCAAACTTGGATGGGGCCACTGAGGGCCGATGCCTGCCAGGGCTGCGGGTTGTTCGTAAGAGATACCGCGCCCCCGGAACGCAAAGGGCACATGAAGGAACATAGACGGGTTTTAGCCAGTAAAAGTCTGACACTCCCTCCCGCCCCGCCCAGGGCGGGGGAAGTTATTTGATGATTTCCCGTCTATAAAAAAAAAAAATGCCTGACTAGTTGGAGTGTAAATGCAAGTTTTTGACATATAAATCAACTTTATAGAGGTACTTAACTTGAGATCTGAATAAAAATAGAGACATTTTTTAAATCTCTGCGACTCCGTCACAGGCAAAAGTTAAGCTTGCTTGGTAAGTTGGCTTGGTTCTGTAAGATTATACATGAATTCCGGGCAAAACTATGATATTAAAGTTACTCTGTGCAAAACTAGAAACTGCGCAAGACGAGAACAGAAAATAACAAAAACTTAAACGTTAATTATTACAAAATCTAGAGATAGGAGAATACTATATTTGTCGCGTATCTAATGGGCAAATCCACGCAATAGTTAAAAAAAAATGTTTAAAAATGTAAACTGAATATGTAAAATAAATATGAAGACGTGATTTAAAAAACGCACATACGGAACCAACCCCGCAATCGTACTACAAGTCTTTTTTTCTCACCTTATGTTTTCGCGAAATATTTTCGAGATTCAGTGATTGATGTTCGGTTGACGCGTCGTCGACTAATGCTTGCTAGAAGATTGATATGTCCCCACGGTATTAGGTACGTGTTCCATTCCTCTATATTATTTAAATACGGTGGTAGGGGATATTCGGTGATGAATAGGTATTTGATTGCTTTTAAATATATATTTTTATCTTCATTTAAATGTGGAATGTTTTGTTTTTTGGACTGTTGAAAATATTGATGTTTATTTTTTGAGTTTTTAAATATGTTCGTTGGTTGGTGTTATTTTTGAGCTGTCATAGTAAAAGTGCGTAATAGCAAATAATAATCTAAACTTATATTTTGAACCACGAGGGAAATGGAAGGAATGCCAATAGTGGAAACGAAAAAGGCTAGCAAAAAGAAATTTTGAAGGGGTACAATTGTTTGTTTCGAGAAGTAGGTACTGAGCTATTACTGAAAAATATTTAACTGAAAGAAAGCTACACTAATACCGCATTTTTTTTACCTATGAGAAATGATCAAATCACTTCTCCCGCCCTAGGCGGTGCGGGAGGGAGTGTCAGACTTTTCCTGACTAAAACCCATCCATGTTCCTTCTTGTGCCCTTTACGTTCCGGGGGCGCGGTATCTCCTTCGAACAAGCAGCCCCGGCAGGCAACGGCCCTGACTGGCCCCTCCGAGTAATACCGCATACCATAGGATAGGTACTTTTTATGGTTAGCGGTGTATTGGAGTTGTAGACAGAACAGCACAAGCACAGGTGACTAGCTAGTATTCTTACAAGCACACGACCTATTCTTGAACCTACTTATACGTTCGTATCAATACAAGCTGTTGATTTGATTTCTCGTCAAATTCAAGGAGTTGACTATGCTGGTGATTCTTAACACGAATCAATAATAAAATAAATTTGTTTCAAAATTTATTTTTTGACGTGATTTTTCAATTCGAACTAGCCATCTCGCCAGAGGGTTTAGGCGCTTTGCACGCATTAATATAGCGGCGCGACAACTCTGCCTACCGCATATGCAACTGGGCGATGCTGATTTTTGCAAGAGGAGTATTCTGGAATACTGTTTTTTGATAGTTGCAACTAAAAAAACAAGCATTTATTTAACCCATATATGCCCAGAACTTTTTTTAAGATGAATTTTAAAGATTTTTGACTATATTGGTAATAAATGATTATAAATAAGGGCTGTAATTCTAATTTGCCAGGTATCGTAATTATATTTGATTACTTCTTGTTTTTCTATGACAAGCTCCAAAAATTTGACGAGGATGCAAATCAACAGCTTGTATAATAGAAAACAATATCAGCCATTTTTTCACGACTCATTTTATTCACGCGACAACCTCTCAGCCTCGTTATGTTTTCTTAGTAAACAGAGTCTGAAAACGCTAACAAGCTGGTTGAGCGATTAAAGAGCTTGTTGATATTAAAATATAAACAACGTTTGAAAATGTCGCTTGTGATTGAATGTCCGTTGAATTTCGACGAAAAATAACTGATGTTTATTATCAAAACTACTAGTTTGATGCAAATTTTGAATTAGGAATAAGATTTCAAAGTAGTTCCAAACAGATTTTATGTATGTAGATATTTGGTTGCAGACTTATAACTTTTGACTAATTGTGACAAATATTTAAAACAACTTTGGGATTTTTTCTTAACTTACAACTAAAAACTTAAACCCTACAAATTGTTTGCCAAAATATCCAAATAAACACACAAACAAAAATTTACGTTTCTCCAACGACATAAGAGCCAACTTCCTCTGCACTACTCGTCAATTATTCACCATAGAATTAGGAGTAATTGGCGTCCAGCAAAGCAATCTAGATAAAAGCATCGGATGAATATAGCCCATGAACACTTTAAGACGACTCCGTTCGCGTTTACTGCCAACCCTGAAATATGATAGGTGCAGAGATGTAATCTTTTTGAGTATGTCCAAGATTTACTTGACTATGAAATTCCGTTTATGTTAGGCTTATGGCAGCGATCTGTTTTTAAATGGTTTACTTTTTTATTTCTGTTTGTTGAACTGCCCCGTTGGTCACGTGGTCGCAAGCGCGACTGGTGAACGTGGGGTCCTGGTTTCGATTCCCAGCCCCCCTAGCCAAGTCACAAACAATAAACGCAAACGCTGGCTTTAATAGATCTTTAACTTTATGTGCTTGGTTTTAAGTTGAAGATCTAATGAAGATTGCATAGTGTTTTCGTTCATTCCAGTCGCTAACGCTTAGAAATCTTTAATAGATTTTCAACTTAAGGTTCTTGGATATTAAGTTGAAAATCTATTGGTACCTACCGAGCGTTTACGATTATCGTTTGTGATTTGGCTAGGGGGGCTGTTTGTTGAACTGCCCCGTTGGTCTCGTGGTCGCAAGCGCGACTGGTGAGCGTGGGGTCCCGGGTTCGATTCCCAGGTCGGGCAAAAAGTGTTAATGGGTTTTTTCATTAGGAATTTCTCAGTAACAGCCCGGAGTTCGGGAGTTGGTGGTGAGACACCCCCGTGCCTCGGAAAGCCCGTAAAGCCGTTGGTCCCGGCTGTCATTCGTAGTTCTTTGACAGTCGTTGCGGATAGTCAGAACCCAAGAAGTCTGACAACCAGTCTAGCCAAGAGGTATCGTGTTGCCTATTTATTGGGTTGTGGAGGTCAGATAGGCAGTCGCTGCATATAAAACACTGGTATTCAGCTGCTATTCAAGGTACTACTGGTATTCAACTGGTTAGACTGGAAGCCGACCCCAACATAGTTGGGAAAAGGCTAAGCAGATGATGATGACTTTTTTATTTCTGTTTAACTGGAGTCGGGGAAAGTTTATAGGTGGGTAACTTCTTTAGGGCGTGTAATAAAATGGACTTGAAGTGAATCGAATAATATGTGAACGGAATTTTGTAGGCCTTTACAAGAATATGATGCGAGGAATCTAATACTTGGTATATTTAGAGTTAAAATGGAGAAAGTAAAGAAAGCTAAAAATAATAAAAATTTAAAAAAAAAACGGTCGAGTTACGATCACTAAATGGCCATTAGTTTCTATACATTGACCTGCACATAAAAAATATTTTTAGTGTTGAACATGGAGCCCAAACGATACACATAAAACGTTTAATATAATTTAAGAATATTTGTGATAATTGCAGGTAATGACAATTGGACGAACATGACCACATTTTATATATTTTAGAGATTAGACTATTTGACAATTATGATACTTCGAAATACAAAATATGTTATCTTAAAAATACGACGGTAAAACATTTCGACTAATAAAATAAAAGTAGGTTCTCTAAATAATCAAGTTTGAGATATACGTAATGCCGGCCATCTTTAGAGATTGATGACGTCATAAAGCATGGAAGCGTGTAAATAAACGTCATATAATTTGAATTTCGAATTAAAAGGTCATGTCGATATAATTATTTAATTAATTTCGATGGACGGTCGGTATGCGCGAGTGCTTCCATACTCATTATGTAGATGACATTCGTATTAATTTATTTAAAATTTAAGTAAAAATTGCTTTTTACAGACGAATAAATCGGTTTTCGGAGCGAAATGTTCTTTGCGAAGCGCGATGCCCTTTTCAATATTTGAATTGTTGGGCCCTCGACTCATAAAACCGTGGGGTTTTAGTTTATAAGAATCTGGAACACCCCTCCGTTCTCCCCCGATGGAAGACACCCATGAGGTTTTCCCAAAAAAAGGATCTTGCTTATGTTTTTTTCGAATTTTGTTATCGAATTTATCCACTTATAATTTTGTACTGTCTTCTATTAGCTTCAATTTTTCACAAGTTAAAAAAAAATGCTCCAGGACTGGGCAAAGGCCTCCCCCATGTCCTTCCAAATATTTTTTTTTCTTTTTGAACCAAGAGTAGTTTTGGAAAAAAATATGTTTTTTTTAATTATCCTTTAAAGTAGTTTTGCCTACTTTAAACATTCTAAACTAAAACCAAATGACAGGTGTCATCTTTGCAAATTAAAACCAAAAACATTTCGGGAAAGTTGGTAGTTACCATGCTTACAATCATACCATCAACCATCACGCCTGTATTCCCCGAAGGGTTAGGCAGAGGTGTACCTATGTACACCCACAGTTCGCCGGTATATTTAGGTCCCATGTAATAGGGGGCGAGCCTACTGCCATTAACCGGGCACAAATTCAAACTCCGAGCAGCTACTGAGAATTTCATAGAAAAACCCAATAACACTTTTTGCTCGACCTGGGAATTGAACCCGGGACCCCTTGCACAGCAGTCGCACTTGCGACCACGAGACCAACGGGGTAGTTACAATCATGTGTCACTAATTACCAGTCAGCCTATATACAGGTGGTCTACACAATAGTAGATATGTACGATATCAAACGCCGATATATGAAGCCTGCAACACGAGTCTCTCCAGGGAGTGAATGACACTTGGGCTAATGGGCGACCATTCACGCGGCATTATACTCAGAGGTGGCAAATTACCACGATTGGCTGGTCTTTATAGCTTTCGAGTTATTGTAGCCTCGTTAGCCTGCTACGTTAGAGGTATTGGGTTCGATTCCCAGGTCGAGCGGAGTGTTATTGGGCTTTTCTATAAATTTTTCGGAGTTAGGTTTTGTGCTCGGTTAATGGCAATAGGCTCGTCCCCTATTATATGGGACCTAAGCACACCCGGCGAACTTTAGGTGTACATTGGTACACCTCTGCCTAGCACTTCAGAGAATACAGGCGTGATGGTATGTGCTTGTGTTCTTAATTCGTGTGTTTTTAAATGTCTTTGCTTGATTACTACTGTGTTCTTAGGGTTGATAGTGCAAATGTTAACTGTTTAGGGCTTTTGGGTTTTTTTTTTATATCGTTGGATGGCAAACAACCCGGCGGCCCACCTGATGTTAAGTGATCACCGCTAGCTAGACGTCTGCAGTACCAGAGGCCTTACAAAAGCGTTACCATCCCAGAGACAGAGTTGAAATGTCACATGTGCCTGTATTTACACTGGTACCTATATCCTTCAAACCGGGACGAAGGAACGATTTGCGATAGAAATAGGTGCGGTGGTTTTACTTCCTCGGACGAGCTCCTTCACAAAGAGCTCTACTACTACTGTGTCTCAGTAGCAGATCGGAATTCGGAAAATTTAGATGTGTGTGTGTGATTGTGATGTAGTGTCTCAGAAAGCATATTGTACCATCGATCTCTCGCCGGTCACGTCAAATTGCCGTGCACTATAATATCTTCTGCGTGCATAAATTTGAATCAATTGAGTATTAAAATCAATCGAAATAATTGAGTCTAATACGAATCATTTATATAAGTCCAACATTTAATTGCAACCCGCTAAAGTCCCTTTGTTTTTTAAAATGCACCGTCACTCGTTTTGTCGAACCATTTAATTTGTTTACTCTACCGTCAATTTTCGCATGTTGCATCATTCGTTGCTAAATGTTTCTGATTTCAGATAAAATGTATTTCAGCTTTTTTGTGTACACCGAAATACTAAATTGGCTTGGCAATTGTGTGTGTATGTTAGATTTTTTGGCGAACAATAGATTTAGATTGGACCGATTATGTTTTTCAATTGGCTGTGAAAGGGTTGATTCATTTTGAATAAATAAAGGCTCCCTTTTTTCCGGTTGAACACTTTTGGAAAAATATAGGTGTTATTTTGAGGATTGTCAGTTTTGAGGCCGGCCCTGGAAGAGGTAGCGAGATGACCTAGATTCACACAGAGAACACTGGTTTGAGAAGGAAAATACAAGGTCATTAAGTTTTCTGTAAGTTGGTTGATCAATTGGTAGATTTTCTTTATTAATTGTATAGGCACATTATTATACCAAACAAAAAAAGTAAGTAAGGTACAAGATACGAACTGGGTGCTATTAAAAATAATCTTCTTTCTTCAACGTGTGGGCAGTGAGGTCTAACGACCCCACACACCCTAGTGTCAGAGTTTCTAAACCGCCTCAAGGGCCTCTGACATGGTTACCGATGTCAGTGATGTCCAAGATAAACTTAGAAAGTACATATGAATTAGAAAAAGTCACATTGGTACTTGCCCGTGCCCGGTTGCGAACCCACAACCTCGTGCATGAACGGCGAGCGCCATAACCACAGGGCCATCACGACACGAAAGCTCTAATTAAAGATAAACACCAATTTTATAAAAAAACAAAACAAGTAACATAGAAAAATTGGGTCAGTTTTTTTGGGAATTTTCGTCCCAAAGTTTAACTTTCGTCCCAAAAAAAAAACAGTTTGCCAATTTTCCTTCTTTATCCCCATCTGACCTCCTTAGTTCCGTGATTTAGAACAGCTTTTGAAAAACACGCTTTAAATTTTAATTTAATTACTTTGTTTGGACTCGGCACACGATTCGTTGTTTCTTTAACAACGAACAGTTTAAATTTACATCACTAATTGGTAGACGGACGGACGATTTCTATAAACTGAATTTAGAATAGATATTTTTGCTGGGAAACGGCTTTTTTGTGTGCAATTCACTGTTTTTTGTAGTGCGCAATGTAAAGCATGTAAAACATTATACTTTTTACTGTATGCTACAATATAGGGGTGCTGGCAGCATTTAATTTTAAAAAAGGTGTCAATAATTTGGAACCTTGACCATAAATATCTTCGTAACCAAAAGGTTCCCGACCCTGGAACGCAAAGGGTATTAGGAAGAATACGGATGGGTTTTAATCAGTAAGAGTCTGACACTCTCTCTTCCACTCCACTTAGGGTGGAACAAGTCACATGATGATTACCAATCCTGAAAAAAAAGAAACGGTATACACAAATAAAAAATATAGCAATGATTAGAAGTACATCATCATCTGCCCAGCCTTTTCCCAACTATGTTGGGGTCGGCTTCCAGTCGAATCGGATGCAGCTGAATATCAGTATTTTACATGGAGCGACTGCCTATCAGACCTCCACAACCCAGTAATGGGTAATACGATACTCTTGGTAAGACTGGTTGTCAGACTTTCTGGCTTCTAACTAACTGTAACGACTGTCAAAGATCTACAAATGACAGCCGGGACCAACGGCTTTACGTGCTTTCCGAGGCACGGAGGAATGATGAGAAGTACATGTTATTCTAAATTTGTATGTTATGTGCGTCACTTTCACGTGAATAATCAGTTTTTCTTTCTTTCTTATTATCGGCTACGTTAAGCGTTTCTTTACACCCGTTTTCACTTAGTCACTTTGATAAAAATCTACCCAATTTACGTAGATAAACTTGGCAACAGACGCAGTTTTCCAGCTACATATAACAATGCTGCATCGAAAACAACCGTAGGCAATATTATTTTCCAATTCACACTTCGATTTCTCATTTTTTTACCATATTCACTTAGCGATTGGCCTTCTCGACACCGGTTTGGCTCCGACTCAAATCG
Organism: Caradrina clavipalpis; assembly: GCA_932526535.1. Taxonomy (NCBI): domain Eukaryota; kingdom Metazoa; phylum Arthropoda; class Insecta; order Lepidoptera; family Noctuidae; genus Caradrina; species Caradrina clavipalpis. Next base: position 3,555,115 of record OW052101.1, read on the forward strand.
TTATCAACCCCCTGAGACGTGATATTGAACTGGTTATAAGCGGTAATAACCGAATTTTGGCGGTATATATGCATATGGTTTTGGGAACTGATTTTGCAGATCATCAAGTGCAAAAAAGGGTTGTCTGGTTGGAATTTAAAGATGAAATGAGGACTTTCTTTACTGTTAGTCAAATTGATGTATGTATACGTATAAAATCTTGAAACAACTTAATAAAGACGAAATAATAAAGGGCCTCAAATATGTCTTTTTTAATAGAGATGCCTGTGCATGGTCTAATTGAAATAAATGCTTTCTTCTTGATTTTGACATACCTAACACATACCTAACATTAGAAAAATATTGTTAGAATGTTATCATTATTTCAATGTTAGCGTAAAATAAACTCTGTTATTTCATGATGAATAAGAAGCAATGTAGACTATCAGTCATTTACAAAAAATATATGACAATTCAGCATAATATAACACAATTACTGAAGTGATTTTTCTAGTGTAATAAATGTAGTATAGGTACTGTCTTGTAGAAGTATTATTCTAGAACGTAAATAACATCATATACAAGAAAATTATTTTGTACTAGCTGTTGCCCGCGGCTTCGCTCACGTGAGCCTTAGTGTTACTTAACCAATTAAGGATTCAATACTATATCATCATAGTCTTCCAACTGTCAAATGGTTTCTAAGGTTAATAATAGTTACGACTGCGGATTTTAGAAATTAGTCAGTAGACGCCCGGAGTCTGATTTTTTGTCCAGTTGGTAATGAGCTTGCGCCATACCTGGGATTAAAACATATTTATGTGGAGGGCATATGATATGGCTTTACTATTCCTTTCGAAAATACTGTGATGTGGTGTCAAAATTTACTTGTTTTACTTTCTCTAACCGTTGAAAAGCATTTTTAATAGGTTCTGCTTTAACACTTACATCCTAGCTTCGATCTGTCTTGTATCAAAACCGTAGAAATGAATCATGTAATCAGAGCAACTGTCAACTAAATCTGAACTTCGTGTTATAACCAAGTTAATAATAATTATGTTGTTGGGAAAAAGTATGGGCAAAAAACAGTAAGCATATGACTTATTAAAAGGCTAAGCAAAGTTTTACCTCTCAAATTACCTTTCATCTATTGCAGAATGATGGTAATAGGTAACCTTCCTTTTCATTTTGAAGTTCATTTTTAAGCATGCAGAATATGGTCTGTTGACAGTACCTACATATTAAAAGAAATTCTGCATGCGATGCATGATTAATGATTGATGCATGATTCTACATGTATCGTCTGAGAGACATTTTTTATATACGTATAGGTTTAATTAATTTTGGTACACTTCCTGTTGTAGCTAATTTGTTTCTGTTTAGCTATTGGAATAGAAGTATGCTTTTTTGGTAGCGTAGCGAAACCCAGACAGTATTGCACACATAACGTTTGCAGATAAATCGTACGACACTTGTATGAAGTGTCGAGGTTGGTAGGCCCACGGTGCTTCTGATACTTCTTTTTTAATGATGAAAAATCGTCGTATGAGTTCTTCCGTTCTGGCGGAAGGAGTGTCAGACTCTTACTGACTAAAACCCATCCGTTTTCTCCTAATGCCCATCGCGTTCCAGAGCCGCGGTGAGTCTTTCGAACAAATTCCGAAATACGTTGAGACGGGGCCCGCCAGGGCACTGGCCCTGGCGGGCCCCGTCTTCTGTGCTGATATCTCTTTGAGACGTGTGTGAAACACAACGCGACGTTGGCACGGGTATGGTTCTGATCGGACGGCAAGCCACCCAACGCTCGCCGACCGCAGGCCCGTTGCCGTCGATCGCCTCTATGACGACACGGCGGTGTTCCGCCAAAGCAGGGCAGACCTCCGCCTTATGCTTCACCGTGTCCACCGGATGATTCTCACAATGATATCACTCTTGCGTGTCCTCATGTCTCATGTCAACATGTCCGGAGAATACCTGCGTCAGAGCATCATGGTGTTGCGGCGATCCTACTATCGATATAACTTGGTAACTCTTTAAATAGTCTGTGGCGCCGTGTTTCACTTACGAAAAATATTCTTAACGTAGCTAGAATTTGTGGAATCAGTAGAATTCTGTTCCGGTCATTCCTCTTCAGTCGAACCATGCATATTTTTTAAGTTATGTAAGGGAAAAAAGTAAACCCGCCTAAATCTGTTATATTATAATATTGAAATCATACTGCATCAAAACCAAAACCTATTAAAAAAAATAACAAAAAGTAACAATTGATTGGAATTGAACCCACACAAAATATTTTACATGGTTTTCATTAAACAGCGAAACTATTCACTTTATTTACGTAACAATTAACTAAAAATAACCGTTCCCATGCATGTCATATTTGAACTGCCCCGTTGGTCTCGTGGTGGCAAGCAAAACTGTTGATCGTTGGGTAATGGGGATTCTCATTACGAATTTCTCAGGAATAGCCGTTGGTGGACAACGGACGTTGGTGGTGTGACACTCACGTGTCTCGGAAAGCACGTGAAGCCGTTGGTCCTGCGCCTGATCTTTCCCCGGTTGTGTCGGATTGCCGACACGTCGGACTATGAGAGTTAGGGAAGAGGGAGCGTTTGCTCACACACTTGTGCATTTTAATAGCCGTCGTGGCCAGAATCGGTCTTGTATTTAATTCTATTACACAATTAACTGCTTAACTCCTTGCGGCTATGACTTGATGATTTTTATTTCATAGGATAAATATTATGTTAAAAATCTTCAATATTTTATGTATTTTATAACAGCCCCGTGGTAAAATCTTCACGGACAATAAACATAATGCAATAATGCCTACCTACCTAACTCCATTGTTTGTTACAAATACCCAAATAGTCTCACTATTTATTACAAAACCCACCACCCAAAGACAGAAGTAGATTGTGGGAAGGAAGACAGCCACCAACTCATGACTACTTGAAGCTGCCAGAGTACCTGCTTCCCGGTAGTGAACTCAATGATGTATCTAGAAGGTACTGTACATGTCTGAACTGGTGTAAATTATTGTTAGGGGAATCATCGATGCGAAAATAATTCAATCGCGTTATATAATACAGCCATGTGTTGCCCGACTTTTAAAGACTATTTTGTCAAAATTTAATTTAAAGAGTCAAACAGACAGATTTTTTTAACAATACGTATATTTTCCACTCTACTATCGTTCCCACACCTATCAGTTTGTTTATTTTGTTGATTTTGGTAAATGAATAATTTTGACTTCAATATTGTTTATATGAAACTATGATTGTATAGACATTACTTTTTGCAGAAATAATAAAATATTTGAAAAATAAGAAAGCAAAATGTTATGGCGGAAGAATGTCTACTTCAATTTTATTAAAGTTTGGAAATGTTCTAGCATTAAAAATGTATTAAAAAAATCACAAAAAGTAAAACAGTTTTTGGGGTTCGAACTCAAACCCAGCGACTTGTTAGGCGGTCATCGAACCATTAGACCACATGCTTTGATAGGAAATACTCTAAAATAGCCGTTCTAGTCTGTCACGATTAACTGCTTAGCTTCTTGAAGGTATAGCGTTATGATAATTATTTCAGTAGTTTAAGCCCCAGCTACCTAAAGAGTTCTTATATTTAGTCTCGTATTTTTATAAACGCGATGTAATCTGTAGGAGAACAAAACATAATGCAACATTGCTCAGCCCCCAAAGCAGATAGCGTGATAATTTATAGCCTACGGTCAAATTTGGCCTATGTGAAATATATATACAAAAATTGAACAGAATCTGTCCGGCAGTATTTGCGTGATGCTCTAACAAACAAACAGACAAACAGACAAAAATTCTAAAAATTGTATTTTCGGCATTAGAATCATTCCCCGACCTCGTAGCAATCACTTTTTCTCAAAAATATTAAATGTACAGTTTTGACATCGCTACAATTTTATTATATGTATAGATTATTCTTTCATTGGCAAAAGTGCTACAAAACATAATTATTTTCAATTCTCCGCAAACAAGTAGACCAATAAATACATTTGTATGAAATAAAAAGCAATTCCATTTACATTGTGACTGTAATGAGCAAAATCTAATGAGTGAAATTCAATTGTTTCCGTGGCCTGTTTGTAGTATCCTTCGGAATATTCAGCAGATAATGAAACAAAGCTGTATTGAAATTATTACAATGGGTAGTGACTGAAAATTGTGTTTCGAAATGATGGATTTTAATACGTGTATAGCTAGTATTAAAACAAATACTAGTGGCCAATCTCACTGGAGAATAGTTAAGTGCGCAGTAGGTATTGTAGTGCACGGGTGTGTGCGTAAACACAGGTGCACTCTTTCTTCCCTCTTGTCAGTCCGATGGGGCGGCAATCCGACATGACCGGAGAGAGATCAGGTGCAGAACCACCGGCTTTTCGTGCTTTCCAAGCCACGAGGGTGTCACACCACCAACTTAAAAACTCCGGGCAATAGGGAAATTCCTAATGGAAATTGAACACATTTTGCCTGGTTCGATTTCAAAGTCCACTGATAGATACCACTGGATGTTATGTTTTTACTCACCAAAGTGTACAAGTAAGTGTGTTATATATTAATAAACACACATAACATAATATGGATCATATACCACTATTAGCAGTACTTACAAGTACTACACTTCACCACAGCTCAACAGTAGCGCTTGACCATCGGGACAGCTATCGGGGGACACCTCACCAAATCTCAAATGAAGGTGTAAAACCCTGTCATTCAACGGTCAAATATCGCCGTCTCTAGAGAATTAAACGTTGAGTAATGATCTCGCTATTGTAGTCAGCACTTACCCTAATAGTGTCTGAGATAGGAAACTAGTCTCTCGTCTGGTTTTGACTTATGATGAGGGATTTTGATGAAAATTAGGACTGTCAAGGCTTAAAGTGCCTTGTCAGATAATCGGATCAGAAAATACGGGATGTAAAAAGGTTCGTCACATAGCCTTTATCGATGCATACTGTCCATCAAACTGAGTAGTAAACTAAATTAGTTTAATTTTAAGTTAATACTATGTTTCTGTGCCCTACCAGGGTCCCAACTGTACTGTAGCTTTATGCCTTTTGTAGTATCTTTTATACACATTATCAACTAGCTTTTGCCCGCGACATCGTAAATATCAGTAAACGCGAACGCAAAAGAAGTCCCGGATAATGAAAAAGTATGCCATGTCTTGGGGTTCACACTTACCCAGTACAAAATTTCATCAAAATTGTTTTTGTCTTGAAAGCGTAATTGAAGTACAGCTAGAGTTATTAAACATTACCTATTATTATGTAGAGCTTAAATACGGTTTGACTCTGAGTTCGCATCCATTTTGTCGTAGCTGACTGAATAATAATACCTAAATTCAATGTCACCAAAACTTTACAGCATTCATCCACTATCGGTTCCAATTCCAATCTATTTCCAATTTTCTTTGTCACTACTACCCACTAATACGCCGTACATTTCACGTCGTACGTACTTAGGTACATCTAAGCCGAAGCAAATGATTCTCCCTAGAGCGTCCGCCTTCTTGCGGTTTGGCTAGCGGTCAACTCGTTACCGTGCCCCCGAGACCGGAATGCCAAAATGGGGTCCCTAAACATAGTGTGCGCTCACCTTAATAACGTAATCTGGTACACTTGAATTGTAAACCAATGACTACGGTGCAGATTGATTGGGTACGGGTACTAGTACTGGTAAATATTTAATATTCTTTTTCTTCTCTATCGTGTGGGCAGTAAGGTCGTACGACCCCACACACCCTAGTGTCAGAGTTTCTAAACCGCCTCAAGGGCCTCTGAGATGGTTACCGATGTCAGTGATGTCCAAGATAAACTTAGAAAGTACATTTATGAACTAGAAAAAATCACATTGGTACTTACCCGTGCCCGGTTGCGCACCCACAACCTCGTGCATGAGAGGTGGATAAATATTTAATATTAAAAATTTAATAGTACCTGCGTTAACCGGGCCTTATTCTTGGATGCACTTGCATAATGCATGCAGGAATCATTGTCGGTTGGTGTTTCATTTCAGCTTTATGCCATTTAATAAATCCTGAAATATTCATCAAGTAAATAAATATAATATTGTTCAACTTCAGGACAAAGGCTTTTTCCCATATAGAAAAGGAATGACCATTGATCACAATATAAATACTTTATCGCCTATCTGGCGAAGATTTCTGACTTAAATTAATTATAAGTCCTGGTTTCCTCACGATGTTTTCCTTCACCGATGGCAGTGATGTCCAAGATAACTTAGAAAATACATTTAAATAGAAAAAAGCCACAAGTAAAAAAGTCTATAACTAAAAATCTCATTTGGTGAATTAATTAAATCGTGAAACTGTTGTACCTACAACTAAAATTTAAAGTATTGTGGTTGGGTCAGAATAATTTATTCTAGATAGAGACAGTAGAACTAACTTTTTGGGTCCAATCCAATTGCTCTCTCGCAAAGTATTTTACTATCGTTATGTTGTAAACTTTTCCGAATTTGGAAGTAATTTTAAATGGCTTACTGCTGGTAAGGCACATTTGCTGCCTAATCCCTAACATCAGGCGAAATGACAGCTCGATCATCTCAAGTTCACTTTACTTTTAACTAAGGGAGACTGACTGGTACACTGGGGGAGTGACTGGACTTGGTCTCGTGGTGGTATGCGCGACTTGGGGTCCTGGGTTCAATCCCCAGGTCGGGCAAAAATTGTTATTAAGTTTTTCCATTAGACATTTTTCAGAGGTAGCCCAGAGTTTGGAAGTTGGTGAGTGTTGTGGATTGCTGTCCCATCAGGGTATGAAAGACAGGGATAAGGGAGTGCACCACTGCTTGCGCACCATAATATCTCCTGCGTACTTGGCTAATCTTCATTTATATCCGTGACCGAAATCGGTCAGGAGAATACATTTTTTTTACACTAAGGCAGATGTCACGGTATGCTCAAGCTGATATTTATAAGCCAAAATAATATCAGCGCTCCTGATATTTTTGGTCTTCACAGCAGACAAAAAGGATCAAAACTAAAAAATGAAAAGTGTCAGTTTCCCCGCCTCGGTTGTCTGCCCTTCACAAGGCTAAAAGTTCATTTTCCCACAATTTTGTGCTTAGATTTAGTTAATTTTATCTTCTAAGAATGCAAATCAGTTTATAAAAGTTTCAAAACACGTTTTGACAGGTAATTTCTTTTGTGGTTACAAGAAATCGTTCAAGCGGCCGGAGGGGTCCGAATTTTTTGGAAATATTTAGCCGTGTTTGTAGGGGATTTTAGCGAAACGATCTGGGGGTGAAATTAGTCCCCTAGCTAGTAGGGTCCTTTTATTGTTTAAGTTGGATAATTATTTTCCTGGGACATTTATGTGTCCGGTTTTGGGTCTGGCTTTTATATAACTTATTTCGGGCTATTGCTTGATAAACACACACGTGGAATTTAATGGGTTTAAGTGGTTTGTGCTATAAATTTAAAGCAGGGTTTTATACACAAAATGTGATTTTAACTGTAGTTTTGGGATTTATCTTTGAAAGTATTTATAGTAATGAGAGACTTAAAGTTATTTGTCTAGCTGTCGCAGTTAGGAGTCTAGATTATTTCAGTGCTTACAAAATGTAAAACTATTGTTTTTTCTTTGGATGTTTCATTTGAAGTATTTTGCAATTCAATTACTTGAGAAACTAGTTTTTATTTAGAAATTTACCTTTGTTTCTTGTCTTTTATAATTTGCATCGAATGTCACTGGACTGTATGTATGTGTGTCATATTTGATTTCCATATTTTATCCTCGAACAAAAATAAAAATATATAATGGGGATAGGTAGAAACCAAGGACGCCGCTTGCTACGGATCCTTAGAAATCATCTGTGGGAAATAGACGTGAGTTGATGTATGTATGTATAGATAATATCAGACTATTATTGTTCCTCTGCACGACAAAGGCTTCTTCTCATACCAGAAAAGCCACGAGCATGCTCTCGGCATAAGATCAGACTACCCAAAAAATCAAAATCAAATCCAAATTCAAATATACAATAAACATCCCGCAGTGGCCAGCAAAAGGGGTAATTACCAAAGTTAAACAAGTAACCCTCAGTAATTTGCCCGTGACTGGTAATTACTTACGAGTCCGTAAGAGTACGGACTACGGAAGGGGACTCCGCTTGTAAATTTGAAACTTTAAACGTTAGACGTAACGGACTGGCCGAGAATCTTATGGTAATTAGATATTGTGTGATGTATTTCGGTGTTAAGGGTTAGTCAAGAAGTTCTAAACGATAATTTTACGTTCCGGTAGAAGATCCTGCTACATCTATGTCTATTATTTTAAAGCTGAGGTGTTTGTTTGGACGTGCTGATGTCCGGAATTTTTTAATAAATAGATCATATTGTATTGTGAAAATAATTAGGGATCCGTAAGAATTTTGGACGAAGTCGTGCACAATCCATTCATCTTTTCTTTGGGCTCCCCTTCCAGTCCATCCATCAATATTTAATACAAAAGTCTTCTGGTCACATGCGTTTTATCCTTCCTTTTCACAAACCCGTACTAAGACATTACCAATGTCATCATCATCATCATCATATCAGCCGCAGGACGTCCACTGCTGGACATAGACCTCCCCCATAGATTTCCAAAAGGACCAGTTGAAAGCGGCCTGCATTCAACAACAACAACTTGGAACATTATAATTCTTTTTATCGCCAAGTAAAATCAGCGAGCACTCACCAGAACTCTCTCAAAATGATCTCTGAAATATTTATACGAATTTCATTCATGATAGGGCCACAATAAATAATTCACGGACTGTAAACTGCCCCGTTGGTCTCGTGGTCGCAAGTGCGACTGCTGTGCAAGGGGTCCCGGGTTCGTCTCCCAGGTCGAGCAAAAAGTGTTATTGGGTTTTTCAATGAAATTCTCAGTAGCAGCTGGAAGTTTGGATTTGTGCCCGGTTAATGGCAATAGGCTCGCCCCCTATTACATGGGACCTAAATATACCGGCGAACTGTGGGTGTACATTAGTACACCTCTGCCTAACCCTTCGGGGAATACAGGCGTGATGGTTAATTCTTTTCATCGCCAAGAAAAATCTGCGAGCACTCACCAGAACTCTCTCAAAATGATCTCTGAAATATTTATACGAATTTTATTCATGATAGGGCCACAATAAATAATTCACGGACTGTAAAAATGTTATTTAAATTCGGCTTAAAACGTACAGTGTCCATTAATCAGTTGGTGTCGCATTGAATTCTGGTGTCCGGAGTTTGGGAAATGGTGCCGTCCGATTTTTGGACCATCCGGAGGGTTTATCGGGATGGGATAAGGGTTTTAGGAGAGTATGTATGATGTAAATTAAAGGAATATTGAGAGGATAGTTGTCTATTGTAGTTTGGTGGCTATGTTTTGCTTTAAAAGGTTTTTTATTGGATTTTGATTCTTATGTACAAAAGCATAAGAAAAGAGTTCCCAAAGCCTACGTCTAATCTGCTTTATTCAAACATGACTGAAAATCTGGACTCTGGGATCTTAGAACTGAATTTGTATTTTTTTTTTCGATCCGACAGAGGTAGTCCCAGAGATTAAACAAACAAACATAATTATACTCTTTAGCCTAATTATATTAGTATAGGTTACAAGCGGTGAGAATTTAAAGTATACATGTTTCTACGACTATTTTAGAAATACATGAAATCTATTCAGTGGAGTGGAGCTCGTGGCTAAATAATTACAGCCGCATAGACCGATCTTCCGGGTTAAGCCACGCTTGCCGAGGTTGGACTGTGGATGGGTGACCATTTACCATAACGAGTTTCCTCCGTGCCTCGGAAAGCACGTAAAGCCGTTGGTCCCGGCTGTCATTTGTAGATCTTTGACAGTCGTTACTGTTAGTCAGAAGCCAGAAAGTCTGGCAACCAGTCTTACCAAGAGTATCGTATTACCCATTACTGGGTTGTGGAGGTCTGATAGGCAGTCGCGCCATGTAAAATACTGATATTCAGCTGCATCCGGTTCGACTGGAAGCCGACCCCAACATAGTTGGGAAAGGGCTAGGCAGATGATGATGATGCAATCTATTCAGTAGCCGATTCTGAGCAAACTACTTTCAGGGTTTGCGTTTAATAAGTTACACGTATACGAGACTTCAAATGTACCTTTCCGAGAAAGCCAAAAGATTTTTGTTAACAAATTAGTCCACCTAATCCAAAACTACGTGTCATTACATGGCAGAGTGCCTTCAGTAATCTAGTTAGGCACCTCGATAACGTAAATGTACCAAACCCTAGGAGCTGAGTCTCCATTATCCTTTGAAAGTGGTGAGTTGTCGTCCGAACTCACCCTTTTGCCTTCGTTACCTTAAAACCCAATTTAGGAGTTGACATTGTGATTACCTGGTCTTAAACTTGTAAGGTTTGTAGGCTGTATTGAGTTGCTTTGTATTTTGAAATTTGAGCAATATAGGGCAACTGGTTATTAGTGACCGATACTTAGGGTTGCATACGTCCAGTCGGGACTGTCACCGTAATTAACCATCACGTAATGTATTGCCTCTAAGACCGATCCTGCGTTGCCCGCATCTAGCGATTTCTTTCTTCTTTAAAAAAACAACTTTGCCCCACCCTAGGAATTTCTCCTGTATCGTGGGTGCATTTAAAAACATATAAACTCACATACACAAACAGCCAGACCCGGAACCACTATCTGTAGATCATACAAATATTTGTTCCGTGCGGGAATCGAACCCACGACACGCAGCTCAACAGTCGATTGCTCGGCCACTACGCCAACCGTGTCGTGCCGATTTCCCGCGACTTTTACTAGAGGTGCATACCTACATAATTTATGTTACTTAAACTACTTAAATAAATTCATAACCTTTCTTTTGGTTTTACTGTTAGTCGGGAATAAATGAGCATGCTTTGCATTCCAACATCGTCCTCGAAAAAAAATGAACGTTTACCCTTTATTTTTCTTATCTATTCAAAATATTTTCGTTCGCAAAAGATCAGCCATCAATAAAAATATGTATTTGTCTCAAGATCTTTTACGGGTCACAAACAAAACAATCACAGTGTTTCATCCAAAAAATCAGTCATCGATGTGAGTGTTTGATTATTCTGATCACGCGGGGACAATAGTTCAGGAGCAGTCGCGTACCGCTGCTTATCACTGAACTTACAGCTTTACACACGTTCAGAATTTATTACGGAACTGCGGGTTTTTTGAACGGAGAGGGAAACAATTGGGAATAAATGGGAGGAGCTAACAACAATATGAGTGTGATATTTTTGGTGCTTTTTGTCGTCAAACTGTTTGAAGTCGTCAGATTTATGCTATTTTAACATGGCGGATAGTTTGAGTATAGCAAAAAGTGAAAAGCAAAAGCAAAAAGTGTAATTGGGTTTTTCTATGAAATTCTCAGTAGCAGCTCGGAGTTTGGATTAATGGCAATAGGCTCGCCCCCTATTACATGGGACCTAAACATACCGGCGAATTGTGAGCATACATTGGTACACCCCTGGTTAACCTAACCCTTCGGGGAATACAGGCGTGACGGAATGTTATATTCTAAATGAAGAAGTAAAGTTAAGTTTCCTAATTCAAGATATTCATAATTATACAATACTCAATCATAGAGCTAACTGGTGTATAATTTATACAATTAGGTTTAATTATACAGTCCTATGTTTATTGATTCCGAGTGTTTAACTGTTGATAGAGCATTTAAGCAAATAATAATTATCATAACTTACGGTAAATTAGTTACTATAATTATTACCATGTTGATTGAGAATCTCTCTGTTAAGCGCTTAGTAATTATTTATGCTTTAGTAGCTCTCTCGAAGCGGAAAATTTAAAAGTGGGGTTCTAAAGATTTTATAAACATTTTAATATAGCCTCGTTATTAAAGTCGTATTTTAACTGCTTCGTTAGCCTAGTGGTTAGTTAGTAGCCTGGAAGTTATTTGATGATTTTTCCTCTATAAAAAAAAAAACTTAATACAATACGTTTAGGTACTTCTCATAATTGGTTCCTTCCAAAACCACAAGATTTTTCCCATAATCAAGTAGATCTAAAACAAAGTGAACCATACCCGCAAAAAAATCAAGTACCCACTCAAAACAACATTATCATTTTGAAACCAGCACAACTTTTTTTACCTGAAAATACATTTCCCTTCGATACAGCCGAAACAAGCTAATACCAACCCTACCTAAGTAGGAATCGAACGTTTTTTTCTCTGACATCGAAAACGATTTTTCAATTACGTACCCATTCGTTTTTCTGAGTGGAAACATTTGGTTCCCGCTCACGTAACCTAAGGAGTTCTATGGCACTCATTTCCTGCTCTCATGGCGAATGAAAGGGTAGCACGTTAAACAATTAGGGCTAGTTCTTTGGGTAATTTGTGTTTATTTACTTTTTGTTAGTGTTACTTGTTAGTTTTATACTGTTATTATAAGGAGGTAAAGTTTGTTTGTTGGATTTGTGCCCAGGTAATGGCAATAGGCTCGCCCCCTATTACATGGGACCTAAACATACCGGCGAACTGTGGTGGTACACCTCTGCCTATCCCTTCGGGGAATACAGGCGTGATGGTGTTTTGGGTAATTTGTGTTTATTTACTTTTTGTTAGTGTAACTTGTTAGTTTTATACTGTTATTATAAGGAGGTAGAGTTTGTTTTTCCGTTTTTTGTTTGTATGAAGTAATCTCTGGAAGTTTTGGTCCAAATATAAAAACTGTTTTAATTATTGAAAGCCTTATTGAACTGCCTTGTTAGCCTAGTAGTCGTAAGCTCGACTGCTAAGCTGGAGATCTTGGGGTTCGATTCTCAGGTCGAGCAAAAAGTGTTATTGGTTTTTTCTATCAAATTCTCAGTAGCAGCTCGGAGTTTTGAGTTGATTTGTGCGCGGTTAGTGGCAATGGGCTCGCCCCCTATGACATGGGACCTAAAACCACTGAACTGTGGGCGTACATTGGTACACCTCTGCCTAACCCATTGGGGAATACAGCGGGATGGTATGTTATCTACAATATTGTCGAGCGTTTTATGGTTATTACAATCAGTTAGGAGTTTGGTTATGGCTCCGCTCCCGTTGGTCGTAGCGTGATAGTAACCTCCCCTTGAATCAGTATATAGATTTTTTTATTGTAAATGCCCATTTCGTACATAATATTTATTTAGTAGAAGGCTTTATTTATTTCAATGGAAGATACTAATTGCTTGTTGAATAAACATGACATGACAACAGGGTGGTCATATTTCCAATTTTAATTATACAGTATAGACTATATCTACCATTAGGTTCTGCCTGCAATTTTTCTTTTTGCCCTTAAGTTAAGGCTTTAGTTACTGCTCCGCTCCAGTGTATAAAAGCGTGATGTCATACAGCCTATGCTATTTCTCGTGAATCTAGCTATGAACTACAAAAATGTATGTGCAATCCGATTGTTAGTATCAGAGGTTAGCGTGTTTAAACAAACACAACAAAAAAGTATCCGCTTCATTATATTAGTATACGTAGGTATAGATTATCGTCTCCGACAAAGTTATACCATCTTTATCTATCAACAAAATACGTCACTCGTTACAGATAGTCAAAAGCCAAGAAGTCTGACAACTAGTCTAACCAAGGGGTATCGTGTTGCCCAGTAACTGGGTTGTGGAGGTCAGATAGGCAGTCCCTCCATGTAAAACACTGGTATTCAGCTGCAACCGGTTAGACTGGAAGCCGACCCCAACATAGTTGGGAAAAGGTTAAGCAGAAGATGATGATCTATCAACAAAATAATATGACCAGTTACTAGTCTTATATCATGGGACGAATTTAATATAAACATCATAATAAATTTACTGTAGGTGTGTGTCTATAGGTACATATACACGCTTTTAAAATGTGCAACTACCTACAGAGTGAAAAACGTCAAAATTCTTTTTTATTTGTGTCATATTTTTGGACCATCCTATTTCGCCTACATTTTTCCGCGCACCTAGTTTTTATACGCCGTGAAATATTTTAACTAGCGGAAACTTTACAGTGAAATTTTTCAATAAAAATATTATTTTGTTTAAATTATTTATAGGTATTTTTGTCGTGTTGGCCCAGTGGTTAAGGCCTGCCTTTCGTTCCTACCATAAGTTTGGTACCAAGTTTGAGTTTTTCTATGAAATTCTCAGTAGCCAGTTTGGAGGTAAGATTTTTGCCCGATTTATGGCAATAGGCTCGCCCCCTATTACATGGGACCTAAAACATACCGGCGAATTGTGGGTGTACATTGGTACACCTGTACCTAACCCTTTGGGGAATACAGGCGTGATGATGATGGTATTTTCAAAACATTTTATTCAATCTAACACAATTATTTTTTCAAACGTTCATATGTCAAATAAAAAGATATATACACAATGTGTTATCTTTCACATTTAAGCCCTTGTTTCTTGTACATAATAAACTTTATTGGCTGATGTATCTGCCTGTCAGACAGGTAATGTTTGCTAAAAGGTTAAGTACATTAATGTTTTGGGTCGTTAAATTAAATTATTATTCTCAACGCGTACATTATGTACTCAGAGAGGTCTTTGAACTTTACCGTCGGTACTGTTGTTCTCGGAAAAACATTTTTTTGTTTAAAAATAAATGTTACTTTTTCGAGATTAGCTAAAATGAAAGTTTTATCTCTTTGGACCTAATTTTTTGTACTGTAGGAGTTTTAAACTACTTGAATTATTTTTAGGTACTTTTTTATATTAAACTAGCTTGAGCTCTCGACTTTGTTTACGTGAATGTCGCTTATGACGTGATTTCGCGGATCCCTAATTCTTTTTTTTAAGATGCCATAATTACTCTTTACACCATCACCTATGTTTCAATGTAAGTCCCGTCAAAATCGGTCTAGCCGTTTCGGAGGTTAGCGCGAACAAACAGATAGGCTAAAAATTAAAAATTGCTTTTTTTTGGCGTATGTACCGCGTAATAATTTACATTTATAGTAAAAAGCAACAAACATTTTAATTGCATTTATTTAAACTTTATGTCACTAAAGCAAGTGACAAAGGCGGTACATAATGCCTTAGGCATTTTCTACCAGTCAACCAAAGGTGATGAAGAGATAACATGACATGTGCAAATCAAAAATAAACACCGATATTAAGATATTGCCTTATAATTTTAGGGAATTTATTAAACTACACACTTCATATAAAAACCGCCTACCAGTCCTCATTTCAACCCGATGTTCAAGTTCTAATTCAAATATTTTAGAACAGAGGTTATTTCATTATTCATTTTAAGTCATAAACTATTTAAATAAGGTTGGAAATGGCTAAACCAGCCAGTGTTTCTACAAAACGTTACAGAAATTTTCCTCTTATTTTATTTAATATGCACACGTGTATTAAGTAAACAGTGAATGATATGAGGAAGTCTCTCATTTATTTATTCATTGACTTTTTCAGTCAAATATGAAATTATCAAAGGATAATGTGCAAACACTCTAGGGCTTTATGTACGAAATAATATTAACATACCAGAACATATTTAATTTTGAACAGCCTTTTTGAAGTCGGTTTTAATATCATAATTATAATATTCCCGGAACGCCAAGGACCTTCTATATTAAATTTAAATTTTATAAGCAATGTCTTAAATTGAACCGAGTAAGTGATTTCAATTCCCCAAAGTGGGCTCAATACTTATTTATTTCTTCGTAAATAGGAATTACGGAAGGTAAAAGCTTTTGCTTAAATATGTAGGTATCAATTTTCTTTTCAGGCGCGATCTTGAGGTTTTGTGTTCCAAAATTTAAATCAACTAGCTCAAGTATCGAAGGATCATAAGAAATTGTTTTTTTTTCATGAAATAGTGTTGATGGTGAATGAGTGTCATTCATCATCATCATTATATCAGCCGCAGGACGCCCACTGCTGGACATAGGCCTCCCCCATAGATTTCCAAAAAGACCGGTTGGAAGCGGCCTGCATCCAGCGTCTTCCTGCGGTCTTAATCAGGTCGTCCGTCCACCTTGTGGGTGGACGTCCTACGCAATGAGTGTCATTGTATGGCTTCAATAAAGCAATCATCTTTTTAGAACAAGATTCAAGGATTCAAGGTTATAACTTATTTTCAGTAAGAGCAGTAACGAGTATTTCAATATATGATAATTAGATGAGAATTTAACACAACCACGACTACAAAAATAATAACACCGGCCTGTTATTGTCCCACTGCAAGGAAAAGGCCTCTTCTCATACAGAGAAGGCACGAGCATCGATAACCACGCTTGCTCAAGGCGGATTGGAAATTTCAGACTTAGGTACATAAACTATAAATTCAGTTTTCCTTTACCGATATCTAAGATGAACTAGTTGTAAGTTCATTTGAAATTGAAATAGTCATATGGTACTTACCCATGCCCGATTGCGAACACACAACCTCGTGTGTAAGAAGTGGGTACCTTAACCACTAGGCCATCACGACACTTAAAGTTACAATACAATAGCTCATTCTATTGTCTAAATAACATATTTCTAACAAAAATAATTTCCAAACTTGTTTTCAAAAAAACCTTTTTCCTTCTCCAAATTCACAACGGCCCAATACCCCGTCCTCACCTTAGGGTAACACGCGACAGTCCTTAATTGATGTAAATTTTAAACAAAAACACTTTGCGCATTAAAAATACAAGATCCCCCGCGTCGCGGGGGAGCGGAGGCGGGGGGGGGGGAGCAAGGGGGGCGTAAAAGGGGGTAGTCTTCATAAGAGGATTAAACACGGTAATAAGGTTTGCATTCTACACACTTGGTCGGGTCAAGTAGGGTTTACCGACGTTCTTGTACTATGTTTTTGAGAGGGAGCTCTTTCATATTTAGTATAATCATTTCTCTTTCAAGCATTTTTTAGGCTTTGCGAAGTTATTGACAGATGAATGATAAATGTTTTTTTTTTATTTTGAATTGAGATCTATGTTTTGTTTAAGAACATGTTAACTTATAAATTATTCTATACATATATTATAAAGAGGTAAAGTTTGTGACGTTGTTGAGGGTAATCTCTGGATGTACTGAACAGATTTAAAAAAATATTTTTCTCATAGAAAATCACATTACTTGTGAGTGTCATAGGCTCTATAATAACATGCTACGACACACGGGAGCGGAACAGAAACAAAAGACGAAGTCGCGGGCAGAAGCTAGTAGTAAAATCCTTTTCCTAATTAATATTGAGAACAGCTACTTGAAATAAAGTAAAATTTTGTTACCTACATATTTTGCTAACTAAATATAACGCCAACACGTTTTTATAAATAGATTTTGTACGTGGGAAGCCATTATCATGTTTAAGTTCTAATTAAGATTCAAGTAAGCCTAATTAACCCTGATTTCTCATTAACAGTGTTGGAAAAATCCCAAAAATACTTTGGTATACTGGTTGGCCTGGGAATCAAACCGGGACCCTACGCATAACAGTCACGCATACGCCCATTACACCAACGAGGCAGTCCCATTTATCAATGCACACAAAAGTGCTCATAAATTAACGGAACAACAGCTCGTAGGTACCGAATCGTACTAAATTTTAATTTACAAAATAACGTAAAAGTTGAATGTTTATGCCGTTTTCAGCAATTATTTCTACGAAGGTTTTAATACAGGTTTCGGTGACAGGTGGTGGCAGTCACGGGTTGGCGGAGTTTGTTTCCGTTTCCTTAATATTATGGTGTTTTTGGGGAGGGTGTCGGAGAACGTGATTTAGGGTTATCCTTTTAGCGTAACTGTTAAAAGGATAAACGATACCTTATTGTTAATTAAAATAAACTGTAGTGATTAATCGTATAAAGTCAATTATACATGACTACATTTTATTTTATTTATTTTCAGACAAATAATGCCTATGTATATAATAAAAATATAATTTATTTATTTATTTATCGAACACAAAACTTGGTTAAATAATAATAATTAAATTAAAAACTATTTACAGTTAAAAAAACAATTAATAATTAATAATAATTGAAATATTATTATAACTATAACAGTATTAATTAATAATAATATTTTATATGGTAAAACAAGTAGGCCAATTTAATTTTTGTTTCTGGGTGGAAAGTCCTCCGTTCTGAGGGAGCAAAGAGTTCTGTCGGATTTTTAATAACTAAAAACCACCCTGGTGTTCCCTTTCCACTCTTTCACCGAAGAACTCTAGAGCGTATGCGCGTTCCGCGAATCTAAACTGAAGGCCATTAACGTTTACACTGTACACTAAATAAAATATATTGTATTTTTTACCACATTGTACAAATTCTGTATAACTACAGCCTCAGCATAATTTTTGGTACCGACCTTCATTAACAGCAATTACATTTACTGCCATGGGCGAAAAAGGAAAGGATCTCTATGGGTTTGGAATGAGGAGTTTTTTTAAATAAAATATATTATTAATCTTTTATAGTCATTATCGTCGTATCAACCGAATGACGTCTACTTCTGAACATAGGCTTCCCCTTAATATAGCCACATTAACTGACAATTTTCCCGTGACATTCACCAGATCTTCGATCCACGTCGTTGGGGACCTTCTTACATTGCGCCTTCCGATGCACATACAGTAATGACGTATAAGTAATAATTTGCAGTGTAACACATCATGTAGCACAATGGAAACGCACAAGAGCTACTCATGGCGTGACTATGCGAAGAGCGATACAAAGCGAAGGAAGCTAGGACTCAATTATGTTCCGTTTTAATTTCTGCGGCTTTTTGAAACATTTCCGTATATTTAACATAATTAACTGTTGGGTTTTGCGTTACTGCTTCAAAACCAAATTTAAAATTAAAAAGTAATTGGAAATCAGTGAATTAACATCAAATTTTCATTGAAGTTTTGGGTTGTATTAATTATTAATCAGCTTTTACACTGTTCAACTTTTCAATAATTTGATTGCTCATTAAGTTGTAATAAAATTCTACCTGTTATTGCGGTCCCACGTTTGGGCGCCATTTTCACTATTGGCGCCCAAGGCTGGGACCATGGCTTTTAGCTATTTTCCATAACTGCAAAAAGCCTTGGGTGAATCTAGGTCAGAACAATCTACCTTCACTTATCATAGAAAATTATGGAAATTCAATTGAAAATGCGATCGGTAATAGTCGTAAGTAACAGCGAACACTACATTAATTTAGATATACTGAATATCCAATATCCAATCGCAATGAATCAGAATAAACCGTTAATAATTGAACGACACTTTTGCACGCTCATGCAGTTTCATAATTATTGATGTCGCATTCTGAATGCATAAATTGAATACTTAATAACTTACGTAATGGGTTCGTAATTTAGCGAATTTATTGAGTTGTGTGTCATTGTGTTTACGAGGTCAATATTGTTGTGAATGCTTTAGATTTATGGCACTTTCCTTACGTAAATGACTTTTTAAGAATGATTTTTAGTAAAGCGATGCATCTATCCTCCTAGGTTAAATAAAATAAATCTACTAGATCTTGCCCGCATCTTTGCTAATGTCTTTGCTAAAACTTCTTGAGGTATTCTGCTAAAAAGAATCCTTAAAGTCATGAACGTCGGTATTTACTTAAACATCGCTTAGTACTTACGAAAACTTATTTTTTTATTGTTATACTTTTGAAATCACAAAGTGGTAAATACAACTTTTTGATTTTAAAGCAAAACAAACATTTGTGGCAAGACCACAGCTGTTTATTTTTCCATAACAAAAACACGAATGTTACTACGCAGTCGATAAATATAGCAACGTCCGGCCGTTTCACATTCAAATAAACAAACCGAACTTCCGACTTCCAATTTGAGTATTCAGGGAATATTATATTGACCAATCAAAGGGGTATAAACCAATGCGACCTAAATACAAACTGATCGATATTAGTAAACGTAGTTAGCCGTTGCATTCTTGCTTCCTTTAAAATATTCATGTATGGACACAGCAGCTGTTGAAGCCACTGCCATTAACGTCTTGTTAAATATTTATAGAGAAATGTGAATTATTGGGAATAGAAAGGGGCGCCTATGATAGGATTTTGAATTGTTCATTATATTTGAATGAGTGTTGAAACAAGGATTAAGGTATGGGTATAGATTTCTTGACCTGAATCAAAATAACAACTGTCGAAAATCTACTAGATAATATTAGTTTGGCAGGAACCATAAATATCTAAAGGCTAAGGTTATTAAATACGTTGAAAACCTAATCGGCATCACATTGAAGTCAAAAACTTGTCAAAAATAAACGTAAATTGTAGACATTTTTGACATATTGAGACTAAAAGCTTGGCTTTAATGACCAGATGTATGAACGTGGATGAGGCGAAAAGATTATGTAGTGATCGTAGCAGGTCGTGTCTGCGTACCGCTATGGGACAAAGGCGTGAGTTAATATATGAAATGTATGAGACCAAGATAAGATTGTGATCATTTTTAAATACACAGGAATGATATCTCTGACAAGGAAGAAATTGGTGCTAAAACCCCGAGAAATCCAACATTCACGCAAACGAAATCGCAGACAGAAGCTAACAAAACACATCTAACTAATCACGCTAAACTAAAAAGCAAATCAACATTAAAACTAAAAACCTACGCAAGATAAGTCAGGCTATTACCACAATTTTATTAAAATCCCATTAGGAGCTAATGCAAGTGCTGGAAGGAAATTACAGAAATGTTGTGAATGTAGACCCATTTCTTTAATGGCGGCTTCGTATTGATCTCGGACTTACGGTTTAATGCTATCCAAGCAATCGTACCAATGGCTGTTCGTTCATTTGTTTATAATTAAGATAATTCATTGGTTTTCGCGTGCTACTTTTGTGTTGGTCTTTCCCTGTGTTTTGTGTAGTTTTGCAACAATGGCGATTGTTTGAACTGTGTCTGAAGTTTTAGCAGTATTGTTTGGTTGATCGATGGACAATTGGGGTTCAAAATCTATAGGATTTTATTTTCGTCCTCCTATCACATCCAATACGTTCACGCTTATATTTCCCGAAAGGTTAGGGAGAGGTGTACCAATGTACACCCACAGTTCGCTGGTATATTTAGGTCCCATGTAATAGGAGGCGAGCCTATTGCCATTAGGCTGGCACAAATCCAAACTCCGACAACAACTCCAATCGACTATCGAGAGATCATGTATTGGCTCTTTTCTACAATATTTGTTCCTTACATGTTTTCTTAGTTTTTTTATCAGATTTTTTTCGTAGCATCTTATTAGTCTGCATATCACATATTTTCTTTTTTCTTTCTTTCTTTGTTTTACTTTCATTTTCATGTTTCAAAATGAATTCCCCTCGCAATTTTCTTTACAAAAAATATTCATGAAAAATCCACTATGATTTACGTTCAACAGCCAATAAACGAATTAAATATTAATCATATTAAAAGTTTCCCATGTTACATCGGTTTTCAGGAGATTGCATTGTTGGATTGCCCATTTAGCGCTGACCTTCCCCTCTCGCCTCATACTGTACGAATTCGGAACATTGCTCGGGAGATGATTTTAGACGCAGAGCTCAAGTTAAGCTGGTGATTGAAGTCGACCCGAGGGTAAACAATTAGTGAAAGTTAAACATAGATTGGGCCCAAACTCGATGTATGGGGCAGTTCCTCATTTGCACTACGAGAGCGCGTAGATTATAGATAGGTAAACTTGTTCAGGACTATTCAAACACGATAGGTCAAAAAGTTTGGGACCGAAGTTGTTGAGGATATATTAATTTTTGATTTATAATCTATTGAACATGGGCTTATCATAGAACACAATAATAATGACACATAACGACTTCAGTAACACTTGATGATCTATTCAAAAAATTTAAGATTACAGTAAGTTGTAATAACACATATTTTTGGGTTATTGAGACTTTCTTTCGGGCAAACATTCTTCGCTCAAAATTTCATTTGGGCAAATGTTCTTCGGGCAAATCTAACATTCTGAAATTCGAGCATCGGGCATTTATGACGCACTCAGTCAAGACTCCCACGGAAAATAACAGGTTAACCTTTCCTAACCTGTAAGTGAAGTACCAACTATACCGCCTACGCGATCCTTGTAGAATATACCGGTAGCCCACTGTACGCTCGAGGGCAAAAATAATAAGGATTTTCCTTCACAGTGGGAAATACGCCCACTCGAATCAAAACAAAACACAACGCTATACCGTCAATAATCCCATTAACATTCGACTGCAACGGTTCAACATAACCCCCAAATAGTTGGCATATTTGGTAGCAAAATGACACATTGCGGGTCGAAAACGGCAAAGTTCGACGGTGATTCGGCCATGTGATTGTTAAAACTTCGCCCAATGTGGCCGGGTTAGAATGTAAGGGGTTACCAAACGAACCCTCAGCTCAGTTCTACCTTGTATTTTGTGAAACATTTTGTAGTTATTTTTTTATGTGTTGATGGAAAAAGTGAATACGTTTTTGCCTGCTGTTCTGTTTTAATATTCACTCTGTGCAGGATTTTTGTGTAACCATGGCGAGGCTGAATCCAATTCTGTGACAGGGACAAACCATCAATGCAGATGGAGTGATTAGGTGTACTTTTTCTTTCTTTCGTGTCGATTGGCTCGTTTCAAATTTTGTAAGATAATATTAGGTGTTAGTTTAGGTGTTCTCTATTGGGGAAATACAGATAATGTCGTTCAAAACTTTATATACACTATATCAAGGATTGAGAAATAGGAAGGAACCCATTGTTTTATCGTGGTTTGTCGACCTTATCAATCACAATATACGCCTGCTACTGCGCTTCAGGTCTCGGTTTCAATTCCCACATGGAATAAATATTTCTATGACCTACGGGTGAGTTTATACGTTTGTAAACGTACACACAATACAGGAAGAGTTGACGTTGCCTCATTCTGGAAATAGAATGAGGCAACGTGGAAAACAACTTTTTTTTCTTTTATGTTTTTGTTACAAGCAACTATAGCCAGCATGCTGGATGGATAGTGTATACTTTTAAACAGTACAGTTTCCTACCTATCTACCCCTTCAACGTTAATATCCCAACAAAGTGATCTCCATATAAATCGTGGAAACATAAATACTCGTACAGTTCTGTAAACGTAGAACTATTACCGAAGTCAGTTTGCTCGAGTTCACACGAGTTAAGATAACTTAGTCAACAATAAGACCATAGTAGTTCTTGTAAGTTTATTCCTTTTAGTTCATAATAGTTCTGCGTACAGAGTTGGGATTTTATGGACTTTGTTTGTGATGTGTGTCAAATTATTAATATTCTTATGGTGCTTTTGAATGGGCTACATTTTCTCAACAATTTGTGGCTACACTTGAAAATGGTGCAGCTACCAATTGCAGTCAAAATTTGCCCGTTAACCATCATCATTGATTACCTATAGTGGCCAAATTCTGGGCCGCAACAATATAATACCATTATTGTAGTTTGTCATCGAAACGCTAAGAAGAAGAAACTTTAGCACAATAACCAGACGTCTCTTATTTTATTTAGCTTCTAAGCCATTTTTGTATACTATTAGCGAACTGCCCATGACTTCCTCCGTGTGGCTTATTTCGCCCAAACAAACAAAAACATCTAACCATGAATACAGGCGTGATGGTATGTTACATACAGAATCCTCCTGTGGCTGATATGTTGATGATGGTACGGTATGGACTGAACAATTTCCTTACAAAATAGGCCATTCTTCGGAAAGAGAGAAAGCCACTGTGCAGCTAATGTTCATCTGACCAAATATTTATGATTTTACCTTTTTCCACAGATTCACACGTAGTCAATCGAAAGCTGGTTGACGTGCCCCAGTTCGAGAGACCCATTGGCAACCATACGTTTCACATCGGGAAGGAGGCTGTTCTTGGGTGCTCTGTCATCAACCTGGGAAAACATAAGGTAAGACAATATAATCATAGTCCTATTAGCACTGGTCTTGGACAACTTTTTACCTTCAGCGCATAGTTCTAAACTAAACAACGAAAAACTTAAATTCGTACAACTAAAAAAACAGGAAGGGATTCTATCAATTTTGACCTTATAAATATTACACACTTGTAAGCAGTATTTTTTTTTTATCGGATGCCAAACGTGCCGACGGCCCATCTGATGTTCTGATGTTAAATTGTCACCGCTACCTAATATAGATCTGCAATATCAGAGGCCTTGCAAATGCGTTGCCATCCCAGAGACTAAGTTGAAATATCTCATGTGCCTGTACTCACACCGGCACCCATACCCTTCAAACCAGAACAGAGCAACGCTGATTTGCGGCAGAAATAAGTATGGTTGTGCACTTTCACGGACGAGCTCCAACACAAAGAACTCTACTCCTACGAGAAATAAAATAAGTGATGACATTTTTTTATTCTGCGGATCTACAATCATCTCCCAGAAGACAGGCGATTCTTCTCTCAAAATAAAACCGTCCATGAAAAAAAAACTCAAACTGTACTCCATAAAAATCTTAGCGTTTCGCCATAACCTTTCTTCATAACCCTATCCTACAATAAAACTTTAATGAGCATAGCGTCTAAGACATTAATTTGCTGGATGCTGGTCATTACGGCATGTTTATGGGCAAGCAGAATTATGGCTACCATTAGGTCCTGGCATTACCTGTGGCACTTAGATGGGGAATTTACTCTATCATGAAGTTATGTTAAGAGGCCTGAATAAAATTAATTAAAGAATTTTATAACGTAGGTTGCTTACGCAGGCTTGGTTTTTGAAAGACCAAACGCAAGCTTTGCCAATATGCTATGCAATTCAGCATACTTGGTGTTAAATTATCACGTTCATAAAACCTAGATTATTGACGTGGCTTAACAATCTACCCAGCTTAAAAGGAACTGGGTTGCAGTTATAATGATTTCCAAAGATCTATAAATTACAGCCAGGACCAACACCTTCACGTACTTTCTGAGGCACGGGAGTATATCATTAACTCCGAGATGCTATTGATAAATACATAATGGAAAACCCAATAATACTTTTCCCGAGTTACGAATTAAAGCTGGGACCTCATGCTCAGATGTTACGCTTAAGACCACAAGACCAACGCAGTGATACTGATTTTACATAAAGAAGTAAGTTTCAATGTAATACGACAATGAGTTTGGATAAAGTATATATCAGTAAGTCTTTATGAACCATTGTAAAGGTCCACGGATAATAACCCTCTCAAGAAATTACCCTAATACGAGTACTAACCCCAATTTCACAAACGTCTTTTCTAACACGGCTTTATTTTCAGTAAGTACGTACCTACTGTAACTGAAAACTTTTCGCTGTCTCCCTTACTGTCTTAATTATAATAAAAGTCATTAACACGAAGTGCTACTTTCCTTATTATGTACTGCGGTATTTTAATTTAATTAATTGTATTTCCTTTGCTTTGACAGATAGAAGTTATTGTGTGTGATTTTTTGGTGATTGGTTTTACTTATAATTAATTAGAGGACTTAACGGTGGATGCTATTGTGCCAAGTAGACAATAAGGGTGTGAGGTTTGCAAAAGAACATAGGGGTAAGACCAAATATTGGCAGTCACTGCACTAATGCCAGCAGGCAGAGACTGCACGGTGAGTTGTTATGTCAAAGTTGCCAAGGATTGACAGCACACGAGAGAGATTTTATCAGAATATCACTATTGTACCTACCTACCTTACCTACCTATCTACTCCAATTACCCACGGTCTTACAACCTCTCAAATTAAAAATACATAGCATTATTGGTTGAAACATTTGCCTGTTACAACATAAATAACGCAATGAATATCGTTGAACTGTCAAAATAAAAAAGGGTAATCGATAAGAGTTTGCCATTACCCTTTGTTTTTGAACCGGAAAAAAGGCTATAATTACGTTACTTTACAACAGTCCAATAATAATCATACCAAGTACCAACTCTCTTATGTCTTATATTTAAAGAATCAAGAATATTGAAAGCACCATCAAGACGTATCAAGTACACTACCTATTTTTGGTACTTGATAGTCGTACCATTATATGGGGTTGTACGTTTGATGTAGATTATTAGGAAAGAAACCTTACCCACATTTTATTTCTTCAAGATATAGATAGCAGCGTAATTACTAAGCTCAGGCAATTAAGGCGAGTATTAAAAAGTGCAAGCAACGTACGGCTGGTAATTAGATTTTATGTTCTAGAAAATTTTCATGATAATTAAAGCTAGTTTCTCCGTGAAATGTTCAAGTTATAGCTTAAGTATTTGAATTTTAATGCTAAAATTTTACTTTATACCACAACAGTTTAGTATATTTCCTAGAGAGAATTTAGTGGTCCAAGAACCGAAAGTCGAAAGACTTGCGTCATTTATTTATTTAGACACGATTATCCTAACTAATAATATATTATAAATGTGAAAGTAAGTTTGTATGTTTGTTACATAAACCACTGAATCGATCATTCTAAAATTTTTGTATATTTGTAAACCTAGTTAAGTTTCGGGATAATGGGTACATTATCCCGAAAAAAGTACTGTTCCAAAGGAAAACAACAATAATGTTCTTATGATAATAGATGGCGACACGTGTCTTTCGAATCATGATTGAATTTTAAATGAAACCGACATTTATACCGGCGAAGTCGCGGGCAAAAGCTAGTAATATCACAAGAGTAAAATCGACGCGATGGTATAAGTAACGTAGCAAAGATATAAAATATCGTAACAAACAAAAACAACTTCTCTCTCTAATTAACTATGCAATTTAAACAAATTTCGGAAGATTTTGTTCAAATATATATTATCTTCCGAAATAAATACGCACTGGTTAGTCCTAGCTTAAGGAACAGGTAACAGTTCGCTTCAATTCTGGCCCCTTTTCCAGGTATTAGATATAACAGACACCTTACTTACATAGTAAGTGAATTATTAAGCCAGGTTAGTAAGAGATACAAACATCCAAGCTCACACATTTACAATATTAATCACGTCAAAAAAACCGCACTTACCCCTGTTTTCGACCCCCACACAAAGGTGCCCTTCGTACATTAATATTATACTTGTTGAAAACCTTTCACCCTTCAGTTATACATGCCGCACACGGGCTACACGGTACAGCCACAAAATGTTGCCACCGAGCAGCTGTGAGCTACAGTTTTAGTACAGTTCCTTTAAGAGTTGTACACGGAAGATGCTAGTGGTCGCTATTTACCACGAGGCATTGCATTTCACTTCGTGTGGTGGTCACACGAAGTGAAATGATTTGACGTGACTTTACCAGGCAGATAGCTGTTATTTAGCAGATAGCTGATGATGTTACAAGGAGGCACTTTTATTTAAGAAGAAGTTTAATAAAAAAATGTGCTTCGTATAACCGACATTCACACGCCCGAAGTCACAGGCATAAGCTAGTGTGATCCATATCTACTAATATAAAGCTGGGTACTCAGCAGTGTAGCACATACCGTATCTGATAAATGCTTAAGTAACTCTGTCTGTCTCTCTTAAATCACAAAGCCATTTTGATTAAATTTAGTACGCGATATGTTTGAATCACAAAAAAGGACATAGGCTACTTTTTTTTCCGTGACTTCGAGTTCATCTGCGATAACCAACATTAACACAGCTTATTTAGCTGATATTTTTATTTATAAGTAAGTATCAGCCATCAACCACTTATGTCGATCGACTGTCATATGCTCCCGCTAGCTAGTGGCCGCTTCCAGCTCAAGATGGCGGCGTTTTATGGACGTAGCGTGTATCCCGTGTGCGTGCACACTAAAGCAAAGCAACCAAGCGTGAAGTGGGTAGGTTATATAAATCGTAATGAAGAGACAACTTACGTATGTTTATTTACTCGTCTGAGTTGACATAAACGACATATTTGTACATCATTCCTCGAATAAATTGGATATGTTAATGAGAAACATTCGCGTAAACATTTGTTTATAAACATAATTCATTGTTGCTAGCATTAGAGCGAGGGTTCAGTTAGTTAATTTAAAATAGGTTCTGTTCGTGAGTATATCTAATTTGTTTTTTTTTCCTTCCTGTTATAGGTATTTTGTGCAAATCTCCCTTAGTAAATTAAAAGTAAATGTTAGTTGTAATAAACAAAATTACAGCTCATCTTGAGCCCAGTTAACCAAAATTCACCGAGTGAGATTTAAGCGAATATTACGAGTGTGGTCTTTGACTATTTGTTTTCAAAAACAAGTTTACTTTGATCAATTTAGAAGTATGAATAAAATAACACATTTGTGAGAATTACGTCAGCATTATTTTGTATAGGTAAGTTCCTCGTTACCTTAAAAATACAGTCGCTTTCTTATCGCAGGCAGTATTTCGCGATGCTTTTTATTTCAACTATTCTTCATACTCATTATGATAACATAACAATTCTTTACATTACTTTTTACTGAAAAAAAATGTGTCTATGAAAATTGTATTCAATCCACAGCGAGATTGTAATTCCCAATCTCACGGTGGTTACCGATCTTAAGTTACGAATTTACTCACATCGCGTCATCATTATCATCATCATCGTTGTAAACCAGCCGCAGGGCATCCACTGCTGAACATAGGCTTCCCCATAGATTTCCAAAAGGACCGGTTGGAAGCGTCCTGTATCCAGCGCGTATTGAAAATTCAAAATTCAAAATTCAAATCATTTATTTCAATTAGACCATTTACAGGCACTTTTGAATGTCAAGAAGTTACAGTTTAAAGTTGAAGCTAGTTGCTCGTTCCAAAGCGTAGATCTCTATGGAGAAGAACGGGTTTACAAAATCTTGGTTACAATATTCATGTTGCTTCTATATGTGAAAACAATGAAGGTGAATATTAAACAGTTAAATAATACTAATAAAGATGTAGGCCATGGCAGATAAGAGATGACCATTGACCAATCCCAACTGACGGCGCCCGTTCACGAACATGACGCGTGCATCAGCACCGTTCAGCTCAACCATCTTGGAGGGAACTGAACGATCCAATGCACGCGCCACCGTCAGCGAGACATTTAAGTGAGCATGACAAAGCTCTCAACTGCCTTGCCCTTAATGTCCAACACATAGTAACTTAAGAGAAAAAATATAATAAGTGCTCCATGGTACTCACATTTACAAAATCTAAATAAATGATGTTAAGTTATATAAAACAAAGTTTTTCAGTGAACCTATTTGGCAGATGACCTGTGGTATGTTAAAAAAAGAAACAATAATAATAACGTAAACGTTATTTACGTCAATAAAAAAGGTGCTAAGAAACAACATTCCCTTTAAAAAGAAATATATATATTTCATTATGTTTATTAATTTGGAAGCCCGAGTGGCTGTGGAGCAGGACCAGCATTAAGCCAAGCATTTTTATCATTTATATAATCTTCTAGTTTATAATATGCTTGACTACATAATGTGCGTTTTATGCATGTTTTAAACTTTCTCTGGTTTAGTTCGAGAATAACGCGCGGTATTTTATTATAAAATTTTACACAGTACCCCATAAAAAGAAGTGTGTACTTTTGATAATCTGAAACTTGGTTGATCTAATTTGTTCCTATTTCTAGTATTAAAATTATGCCTATCACCAACTTTTTTAAAAAGATGAAGGTTTTTCCGAACATGCATAATATTTTCATATATATATTGACAAGGTACCGTCATGATATTAATTTGTTTAAACAATTCCCTTAGGGATTCGCGTCTGCCAAGATTATAGATGGCTCTGACAGCCCTCTTTTGCAGAATAAAAATGGAGTCTATATCTGCAGCCCGCCCCCAAAGCAAAATACCGTAAGACATGATGCTATGAAAGTAGCTAAAATAGACCAGCCTTGCGGTATCCACGTCCGTTAATTGTCGGATTTTTCTGACAGCGTAAGCGGCTGAATTTAACCGCCCTGCAAGAGATGTTAAATGAGGACCCCACTGCAGTTTTGAGTCAAGCGTAACCCCCAGGAAAACTGTCTTGTCGACGAATTCTAGTATTTCCTTATTCAATATAACATTACATGCACTACTTCTAACGTTCGGTAAAGCAAAACGTATGCATTTAGTTTTCTTCTCATTTAAAACCAAATTATTTTTCGTAAACCAATTATGAACCTCAAGCATAGCGTTATTTACGTCGTCAAGGTGCTGTGCCCGTCTATTTACTTTAAAAATCAGTGAAGTATCATCGGCAAATAACACCATTTGAGGTTGGTTTTCCTGTAAATGAGGTAAATCATTTATATTATATACTAAAAATAGAAACGGACCTAATATTGAACCCTGCGGAACCCCCATCTTTACTTTTAAACCTGAAGAATTTACCCCGTTTATTTGAACTTGCTGCAGTCTATCATTCAAATACGAATTTACTAAGCTAAGCGCTAGTTGACCGAGTCCGTAATGCTCAAGTTTCAGGAGGAGTGTCTTGTGATTTACGCAATCAAATGCTTTTGAGAGGTCGCAAAAAATGCCAATGGCATCTTGTGAGTCCTCCCAAGCATTGAAGATGTGTTTAATTAAAGTGACACCGGCGTCAGTGCAGCGCCCTCTGGTGAAACCATACTGTTGATCGTGTAGGATGTTGTTACAGTTAAAATGATTGAGCATTCGATTTAGCATCACTTTTTCAAACACCTTGCTGAAAACCGGCAAAACAGAAACAGGTCTGTAATTGTTAGAGTCTTTGCTATCCCCAGATTTAAATAATGGTATAACTTTGCTGTATTTCATTAAAGTCGGAAAAGCTCCTTGGTCTATACACAAGTTAAATATTATAGCTAAATAGGGTGCTACTGTTTCAATAATCGATTCAATATTCGATTGTGTCCAGAACGACCGTTTTCTGCATCTGAGTGTTAATTAACCCAAAAATTGAGAGATAAGCGTCTCGACACGACCGAGAATTGATGAACAGTTTCTTTTCGAAGAAATCTGTCAAAAATCGGCTCGATTATCGGTCGCGGGGGCAGGCCCTAATTTCTCTATGTATTGAAAATTTACTCAAAACACCTACATTTTTACAGTCCCAAAATATACCAACACAACCGACCACATAAACTAACACTCCCCCCGCCTTAAACACATCAGGCCACAATAATTTACAGCTAGTTTTTTTCCTAAAAAAATCCCAGGCACTGAGTAGAAAAAACCTTTTCCATTTATATTTATTCGCGGCGCCTGAAACTTGCGTAATTAAAGGGTGTGCGTTAATCTCAATTGCTTGGCCAAATGCACACGGCTTATGACCTGAGGTAGGCAGGATTGTAAGTGGGTATTTAATTATGAATTTCGGTACTAACCTTATTTTGGCCTGATGTATATTCGTAATTTAAACCGGAGTCTAGGTAATGGAATTTTGAAATAGGTGTAGTTATAAGAATTAGGTGTTAGAATATTCAATGCTAGAATACGGATTGGTGTGCTATACTTACTTAAGGTGCGTATTATGTAATAAGATTTGACTTTGACTCACTGAGAGTATCTTAAGCATTCTTAAGGAAGCATAAATTAAGCAGAATAGACATTGGAGTATTTCAAAGTATTTTAGCTAAATCTACCTCAGAAGTTACTAATGTATTTTACAAATTTTGTATGCAATAGACGTAAGTTTCTTTTTAACTGCCTTCAAAAAAGAAGGATGTTATCTATTCGGTTGTATTTTTTCTATGTATGTTACTTCAGAACTTCGTAATTTATCAACAGATTTGAAAAAACTTTTTTTTATTTTAAAGGATAAACTTTCAGATTGGTCTATTGGTCTTTTTTTTCTTGTTTTGTAATAACTTATTCTTATGATTATATTATACTTAATATTAAATGTTAATACTAAACTTAGGCTCAGTTTAGGATTTAGTGTTATATCTTAATGTAGGTTACAATGGGGCTCTCACTATCGATTTACAAGTCTCTAAACAATTAAAAGAGCGAATACCTTTAGACCTTTATGGCTCAAAAACATAATGTGTTTTTTTTATTAAATTTTTTGTCATAAAACTTTTATTTCAGTCCCATTCTTTCATAGAAAAGAACAAAAATCAAAATTTAAAATGGACTTAACAAAAAAGTCTTGGTACTTTAACACAAGCAGCAAATGAAAGGATTTGCCTGAACTAATTTACCGTAAGTACTTATTTTTACTACAGTCAGCTAAAGTAAGAATTAAAGGAAGAGTCCTTTGAATCAGATTCCATACAAGTGGTAATAATGGTGAGTAGTGGGAGTGGCAGCGTGGGGCTGGTTTATGTGGGGCCGGCATCGATATGTTTGTTAAAATATTAATGTGAGTAGGAACGTATGTATGTTTGTACGATGTAGTGCTGAGAATACTAATATACTGTGACGGGAATGGTGAACCTTTAATGGTAAAAATTCGTATTTAACCTCCGTAGGTATGATCATGTGTCCGCACATCGGTCGCTCTTAAAATGGTTACCCATCAGACAGCGCAGGGCTTTAAGGGCTCTAACAACCTTATTTTCTCTGTTAGACAAACCTAGTTCTCCTTCCTATCTGTCTTCTCACTTTCAATACTTGTGCTCCGCGCACAGTAAGAATCTTCGTTCCACCAATAATCGTCTTCTACGATGTCCTTCTCACCGCTCTGGTTTCCTTAAATCTTCTTTTCTTGTCCAGGCGGTTTTCCTATGGAATGCGCTCCCTCAGAATATCAGGATGGCCACCAGTCGGTTCACGTTCAAGGTAAAAGCTCGCGAACACGTACATAAGAAGTTGGCAGATTCGTCTTATATCTAATTTGTTATATTTCGCCACCTATGTATTCTTATCTCTCCCTACTTTGTATATTTTGTTTATATGTATGTATTTATGTATTTATTATATAATATATATTTTAATTCTTGGAAATTTTCTGTTTCTTGTACCTACTTTGTTCCGTCTCTGCATCACCCTAAGGTAGACTGGTAGAAAATGCCTAAGGCATTAAGTTCGCCTTTGTACGGTGTATTTTATACATTTTGTGCATAAAGTTTTAATAAATAAATAAATAAATAAAAATGTTTTAATGGAACATATTATTATAATAATGTATCAAACAATCTTGATTTAGTGATACAGGAGAAAACCGGAGGTAAGGTGTCTAGTTAGCTAAAACTAGATTTAAAAACAATTTTCACCAAAAAATTTTTTTTTTTGACTTCCTCATTGGCCTAGTGGTCCTGAGTGCGACTGCTACGCTAGAGGTCCTGGGTTCGATTCCCAGGTCGAGCAAAAAGTGTTATTGGGTTTTTCTATGAAATTCTCAGTAGCAGCTCGGAGTTTGGATTTGTGCCCGGTTAATGGCAATAGGCTCGCCCCCTATTACATAGGACCTAAATATACCCTTCGGGGAATACAGGCGTGATGGTTTTTTCACCAAATAATAACTGCCAATCAAATTACAAAGATAATGGAGTTTGACAATAAATATAAAACTACATAGGTTTTCACAAAAGTAGTACAGAAGCATAGCAGTGTGTATTGTGTGTAAAAAAAAAGCGTAGTACTGTAATAGTATCTAGTACTATTGTATTTTTGTCCGTTGCTCCCGGCTGTCATTTGTAGACCTTTGACAGTCGTTACTGTTAGTCAGAAGCCAGAAAGTCTGACAACCAGTCTTACCAAGAGTATCGTATTACCCATTACTGGGTTGTGGAGGTCTGATAGGCAGTCGCTCCATGTAAAATACTGATATTCAGCTGCATCCAGTTCGACTGGAAGCCGACCCCAACATAGTTGGGAAAAAGGCTAGGCAGATGATGACTGTTGTATTCTTGTCATAGGTTTTGACAACAATATGTGAAAACCA
Source organism: Caradrina clavipalpis (assembly GCA_932526535.1). Taxonomy (NCBI): domain Eukaryota; kingdom Metazoa; phylum Arthropoda; class Insecta; order Lepidoptera; family Noctuidae; genus Caradrina; species Caradrina clavipalpis. The sequence continues at coordinate 3,588,878 of OW052101.1, forward strand.
CACTGAAATTTGAATGGTTGTTTCCTCGAGGCAGAATGATATTTGAACCTACTATGGAAACGTAGAGGAAAATTAAAAAAAAAGATTTTTTTTCAGATGATTAAAACAAATCATCATGAAAATATTTATGATTTCAAGGTTTCTTTCGAGTTTTGTTTACACAATTATGAATCTGCCATTTCTGATTCTAATAAAATATAATTATGAATCTGTTGTATTACCAAGTTAAAATCATTAACCAGCGGTAATACAAATGTATACCTTTAGATATTAATATTATATTCTGTTTACAAACTTTTGGTGTGACAAAATTCTGTGAATTGTGTTTTTCTGCGTTGTGTTTTGTTTACTACGTTTTGACAAAGAGTACATCACGGTTAGTCCGAAGCCATACCCAGGAACAAAGAGCTTATAACTAATTTTGTTTTTGTGTTTTGTTCTCAGCTTTTAATGTTGACAGTAGAATCATACAGTCTTTGTACCTATAAAGAGACATTAGAAAAGTAGGTAAAATAATAATTTTGCTTTTTTATCATTCTTCTAAATGTTTTATAATATTATTATTATATTGTTAGTAGCTTTTGGTGCGACTTTGCCTGTGTGAATATACGACAATGTTAACAGATTTCATTTTAGTAGCTTCCAATTAACGAAAGAATTTTCAGTATCAGAAAAGTAAGTTCAAATAAACGAACTCTTCAGCTTTATGATATTAGTACAGGTCTGTCACACAGAGACTAAATTACGACTTGAATTTGAACGTCATTTAGAATTGACTTTCTGTTACTTTGTAACCCTCAAAGAAAATATGTACGTTGGTATCTAACAGAAAAAGAAAGTTCAGTTAGTTAAATAACGTTTTTTTACATAATTGGATGAAAAGTAGTATGTAAGGATCGTAGCAGGTGGCGTTCTGTGGTTTCTGCCTACCCCCATGGGAAAAAGGCGTGAGTTTATGTATGTATGTATGTTGGATGAAAAACAAGCTGACGGCCTACCTGATGTATTAACATCAGGTAGGCCGTCAGCTTGTTGCTAGGCAGAGGTGACCATTAGGTCACCTCTGCCTAGTGACACCTGCAATTCCAGAGGCTAACCAAATGCGTTGCCATCGAAAAGACAAAATTAAATTGTCTCATATGCCTGTAATTACACCTATACCCTTCAAACCAGAACACAGCGACGCTGTTTGCGGCAAAATTGGTAGCACTTTTCCGGAGGAACTCTTCCACAAAGAGCTTTACTACTGTACTTCCTTTTAAAATACAATATAAAATAACCCAAACAATAAATACAACAATTCTATTTAAAATTCAAAACTCTTGTCTCTACAAACGGTTTCACAAAAAAAGACCTACAAACAAAACTCCATGACAATAAAAAAGAATATACGAGCGTAACTATAAAACACATTTGTAGCTCCCCAGAGCAATATAAGCTCTGTACAAACATCATAAATTTCAACGCACACATTTTGCTAAATGAAGAATTTGAATCACGCACAGGGTCCAAATTGATTTGGTACTCGTCAACCACCACATTTAAATCCTCGGTCACGTTCTGCTTTATTGTGAGCCAAAAGTTACAATGGGTCGGCACGAATAGTAATCTTTGGGTGGGAGCCGTTATGTAATTCTTGAAAATTGCTGCCTCCCTAACTCGGGCCGAAAGTGTACGAATCAGAGTTTGCAATTACGCTGTGTTAAAATTTTGGTTTTACTAAAATATTTTTTGTTTCTTTAATTAAAAGATGTACGTCATAGTATGTGATAAAACGTTAAATGAAGCGAATAATGTTTGCATTGTAAGATAAATTGTTAATTTTGAACTCATTATTCATAAACTACTTGATTAATCACTTTTATTTTGTTTCATTGTCGTAAATTACATTTGTACGTATGTTGCATGCCGAAAGGTCTAGTATGGTATTATCAAAAATAAAATAAATGATTACGTACATCTGCATATTATGTACCTACCCATATATTTCACCATATTTGGCATTAATCATTTAAATTATCGCCAGCTACTAATCTCTTGACTGTTGTGCGCAGCAGAAAGTACAACACCAAGATTATAATTCAAAAAGCTACATCACTCAAATTACCACACCAAAATCCAAATTCCGACATCAAACATAATTTCGATGAAAATCCAAATTAAACGCAAAGCCATATTATTACTACGGATATCATTTGCTAATAATTAATACCCCTTTTATCCCATCATAAACACAACATAAAACCTTTTAATGAAACGTAAATATTACCTAATAAAGTGAACCATTTCCCACCAACTAATATATCTTTATGAGTTCGTATAATCTTTAATATGCAGCCGGAAATATGATTATCATCTCATACAAACACGTTATTATTATACGCGACCCGATATAGGATAGTGATGGGACACGAGATTGCTTTTCTATGCGAATTATTCGATGTTTGTCGATTTTGCGGATCGGGGACAGCGTGGCCCAATTTCGTGGTATGCTAAAACTGGAAAGTTAATCTTGTTTGGTTATTTTATATTCATTATCTTTGGTTAAGTGATGATTATCTTTAACTTTCAGTTTTAGATTTAAACCATTTTGAATTCGTTACTGGAAAGCTCATTTTAAATGAACACTAGGTGAAAGGAGAGCATAATTCTAGATCCTCCAGGGTTGAAAGTTTTCAAAAGGTATTAAAAAAACCTGCTATTCCATATTAAAGTGCACACAAAATGTATGGAATAACTGATTTATTATTCCATTATGTATGTAATCGAAGTTTTGATTCATCATCATCATATCAGCCACAGGACGTCCACTGCTGGACATATATGTCCAGCAGTGTCCATATGGTCTTTTTGGAAGTCTATGGGGGAAGCCTATAGGCTTCCCCCATAGACTTCCAAAAAGACCAGTTGGAAGCGGCCTGCATCTAGCGTCTTCCTGCGGCCTTAATTAGGTCGTCAGTCTACCTTGTGGGTGGACAATGTTTCCCACATTATAACTTTTAAAACGTTTAACTTCCATAATTGAGAAAAGTACATTCTATTTGACCTGTAATAAAATCATCACCCAAAACAAATGCCCATCGCAATAAACATTGTCAACTAAATAAATCTACTCGTTGAGTGTGCAAACAGCACTCGACTAAATCATTCGACTAAACCAACCATCCCATCTCTCTACACTCGTTAATTTTATACGTTCGTACAAGGGGCTTTCTTTATTAAACGCAGATATAATTAGCAACATTAATGTCAACAGTAAAATAAGAGACAAAATTAATTTCAAGAAAGCGGCACCGTCTAGAAATACCTGCGTTAAGATAATTTTGTTTTGTGTATGTTGAGAAGGAAGCGAGAATGGTTGTGGTTTTAAGAGTATAGTTCATTTTAGGTTATAGTTTTGTGCTATTTTTATTTACAAAATGCTTTTTTTTCATCGGTGCTTTTACTGTTGCAACTCTTAGAACACAGTCATCTGGAACAGGAACCTTACATAACTCTAATGCAACCAGTTTAGTAGTACAGCAATCAAACTCGCGCTCGTTGTCTGTATATTTTTGTATGTAACAAATAAACTTAAAAACTACTGAACCGATTTCAAAAATTATTTTGCCGTTAGAAAGCTACATTATCACTGACTAACATAGGCTGTATAACATCACGCTATGACCAACGGAAGCGGAGCAGTAACCATAGACGAAACGCGGGTGAAATAACCACTAAGCCACACGGACGAAGTCGCGGATAGTCTGCTAGTTTTAAATAAAATCGGCATTTACGCGGACGAAGTCGCGGGCAAAAGCTGCTTTATTATAATGGATAAGTGTGGGCGCAAACTCAAGTACAATTTCTCCTTTTGCATGCTCTCAGAGTTTAATAGGGCGCGAATCCGACACCGCCAGGGAGATACCAGGTGCAGCACGAAAGGCTTTAGTTGTTAGACGCACTATCACCAACTTCCTAACTCCGGCTGTTACTGAAAAAGTCAGGATGGAAAATCCCAATAGTACTTTGCTCGACCTGGGTATTGAATGCAAGACCTTATCCTCAGCAGTCGCATAACTCAACTAATATGCCAACAGGGTTGTCTAATTTTATTTTTGCTTTCTTTTTTTGTTATCGTGTATTAAATAAATAATGATTCTTTTATTTAGTCGGCATAGCCTTTTGGTGAAAAACTTCTTGTATAAAATTACACCAAAAAGGCGACAGTAGGTGGGTTACAACATTATCGACTGAAACTTTATTATTTGATGTAAAGTTTGAAATTAGAACAAAACCCTTTGGTGTAATATTAAAACTTTATATGGATTTTGTTCGGTAAAGGCAAAAATTATTTGTTTATTTTTTTACTTCAAAGAGTTATTAGTTAAATTAATCTTAAACTTTAGCTTTTGTTGACCTGTTCAGGCGCGATATTTAGGGATAAGATTTTTTTATAGAACTGTAGTAACTCTATCAGGTTGAACGACTTTCAACCTTATATTAATAGTTTATTATTTACCACTTTCCTGACTTGACAGTTACTCCATATTTTACGACTGTCAGGCGGCTTACCAGATTTTGGTTTTAATAATGTATTTGAAACATTATCAAAATATAATTTCAATACAAAATAGCTAGTAGATAAAATATCTAGGCGTTTACGTCTGAAACGTATAATAAATTGAATTTAATTCTGCCAAAACTTGCCAACTTATAATCTCTCAATAAATTAATTGACAACGTCAAACTAATTCAATATGGCAAATGTGTTACAATACTATCCAGCAATGTCAGTTCAATATTATGCTTAGAATAAAATAAACCAGCGTTCAAACTTATAGAATCATTACAATGACCCCAAAATATAGAAGAAATTATGATGTAGGTTGCTTTTATTTTAAATAGGATTGGATGGCAAACAAGCCGACCACTGTGTGGTCACCACCAAAGTGGTGACCACCGAAGTGGTGACCACTCAACAACAGGGAGGCCCCCTGTTCAAACTGGAACACAGCAACGCTGCTTTGCGGTAGAAAAAGTTATGGTGGTGGTACTTCTTCGCACAAGCTCTAGTACCTTCACAAAGAGCTCTAATACTACTAATACTATTGGTATGCTACTCATAAGCCAAGGGAAACGAATTAATTTCCACGAAACTTTTGTTCTTCAATTTCCACACTAAGCTAAAATTAATGATACTAGGTGAAGCAATGAACGAAATAATTAATCAATTAAATCAATTAATTACTGTTGAAATCTGATTACAAATCGTGATAATAAATTAATAGGATGATGTAAAGACTGAAATATCTTAGATAAGCCGATGGCTATAGAACAAATCCGGTTGCAACAACTGGGGAGTCATCGTCGACAGTGGTCCAAGTTAGGAGAGATCCAATGTCCGTGTGCTTTTATTGATAAATAGACGGAAAAGAGTTAGCAAAAAACAAATGAGAAAAATACGGTTATTTAAAAAACTAAAAAACCCGACTGCTATTCTTTAAAAATCCCTAAAACAAGATAAATTGTAGCAGTCGGGACCCATTCTAGAAATGGAGGATTAGTGAATTGAGAGCACATACCTATATTACATTGCAGATGGTCCCGAATGGGTCCCGACTGCTACAATTTATCTTAACAATCAAATCAATCAATCAATTCTTATCAATTTATCTTGTTTTAGGGATTTTTAAAGAATAGCAGTCGGGTTTTTTAGTTTTTTAAATTACCGTTTTTTATTTTTTATTTTTTTAGTGTTTTAAAAAAGAAATTAATAAACCCAGTGTCACTCTCACAGTAAATACGAATCTAACGACACCTCTCAAGCTAAAATCCATCGAGCCGTTCAGCCTGCAGAGCGTGCCAAACAATTATACATACAAACATACATACATACATACATACAAACATACCCTCGAAAAACATAACCCTCCTTCTGTCGCAGTCGGGTAAAAAAAAGAAAAAAAGATCATCATCATCATGACTTGAATTACTTGTTAACTAAAATATAACCAGATTACATTTGTATGAAGCGCGCTGTCGGGAAAATATTCTAACACTTTGATGATTCGATTTTACTGTCGTTGCTAGTGTTGATTCTCTGTATGAGAACGAACCATTAAGCAACTGCCATTACTCTTTGTTGACCAATGTTTAATTATTTACTAACTTCAACAGTTGGAAAGTATTGCACTCGTTTATTTATCTTTTTTTTAAATTATTTTATGTGTGTTTTTTTGAGTCCCTAGATAGTTTAGATTTACAATAATTGGACCCTGTTGCTGGCACTGCAAGCCAGCGATCGGGCAAGACAACGGCTGTCACGTCTGCTATTATACAGTACCTAATATTTAAACAACCAACCGACTATGTTCAATTTTATCACACATTTATCTAAATTCATACAAACTATTACCCAGGCACACTCGCGTCAAACGAACCGTCCGCCATGACAGTTAAACCTTGCGCACTCAACAATATTACCTACGCATTCGTCCCTATCTTAGTGCCTGTCTTAAACCCGCCCAACCTGACACAAACATCACTCTAACTCAGCCTAAAGATTTTCTAGCAGTATTTAAAGTAATTGGACCATCACCATTGCGCATTAAATTAATGGTACCTGTCAGAATTCGTTGAAAATGCTCCTCAAGACGAACAAAGGAGAGTGGAGTACCCCATCGCTCTTGGAGCTACAATGGGGTAATAAAATGTACAAGAATAGGGGAGGTGTAGTCAGCAAATGTGCGATGTTTGATAACTGTTTTGATGTACGCCTGTTTGCTTGGATCGTTTGTTTTGTGAAATATTGTTGGAGTGTTTGGATTTTGATCTATGTTTTTTTTTTGTGAAAACCTGGAGTTACAAATTACTTGCTACTATAATTCTATAGTCAAGTATACCATAAAACGTATCCTAGGGACACTCAGCAATAGTGTAGCTTTCTAACTGTGAAAAAATATTCGCAATCGCACCAAAACTTCCAGACATCCTTTCTTACAAACATAAAAATATATGTGCTTGTAACCATATAAGTATGGATCTATGTCTGAAATAGGCAGTCTGCCTTGAGTAAGCGTAATGTTCAATACTCATACCTTGTTTGTGAGAGAAGAGGCCTTCGCACTGCACTGGGGCAACAATAGACCGATATTACTATTGTATATAAATAATGAAAACAACAACAAAATGCGACTAAAAATATACATAAGGTACAATATTTCTGTGGTATTATTTATATAATTATTTTAAAATTAGGTGTGCTACAAAAAATAAAATGTCTTTGATCCAGTATTATTCAGGGTCAACTAGGAGACTCATGTCTGATTTATTTATTAATCGAGGATCAACAAATGATAATGCAACAAAAGTTATACACAAAATCTCTAAACTAAAATAACGGTCAACGAAGGGTATTATGTAAGTGTACTCCTTCACTTATAAAAGACAGCATGCACAATAAAGTTAAGAAAGTAATAATAAAGTAATGTTGATAGTTACTACATCATTGCAATCATTTACTTAATGTGTTACTATGTAATTCACCCTTATGGATCACCGTCTACTCTCATTACTTTCGTATCAACTCACTCATTTATCACATTAATGTCTCACATCGAGCTCATATATTACTCACTCATTCCATACATCACTTAGTTTATTTACCCTACTGTAACATAACATACCATCACGCCTGTATTTCCCGAAGGGCTAGGCAGAGGTGGACCAATGCACACCTACATGTCGCCGGTATATTTTAGGTCCTATGTTAAAAGGGCGAGTCTATTGCCATTAACCGGGCACAAATCCTAACTCTAGGTACTAAGAATTTCACAGAGAACACAATAACACTTTCTGCTCGACTGGTCAATCGAACCCAAGACCTCTAGCGCAGCAGTGGAGCTTAGGACCACAAGGGTAACGAGGCAGTCCCCGCTATGTCATAAAATATTAACAAATATTTTCTCATTCTTTAAAATATCTCATTAATGTACTGCAATGGGGTCTGGGGGACTGTACTCTGTGTCCCCCTTTAAGGCGTCACACAAAGCGGGTTCATTCGGTAGCAATACGTTACTGTGGCAGGAAAGTTCAACGTACTCGTATTTTGAAGGGGACGTTGATACTATTGGGGGAGGTATAGCACGTAAAATAGAGCATCTTGTAATGTAAATAGCTATTTAATATTAACTCTAATGATAGCCAGATTCATGAGCAATAGTATTGGCTACATAACATTACGCTACCCCACGGGGACGGAGCAGTAACTAAAGAGGTAACTTAATGAGGGAGAAATAACCACGCCTATGAAGTCGCAGGAAAAAGCTTCAAAAAACGTTTTCTTGATGATTTTATTGCGAGTATTCAGCAATAACGGGATCATTCTGTCATGTTGATTCTCAAAGTATTTTAGTCAGATTTTAAACTGTTTTATAATAAACCTAATGACATATTAATAATAAACTTTATTTGGATTTAATAGTATATTAATACAGAATGATTTACTAAGAACTAAAACTAAATTATTAAAGTCTGGGAATTGAAACAATTGAAATGTTTTAGTGGTTTGCAGTTTTATAATAGAGTTTATTTACATTCAATAGTATAGTCTTATACAAAAGTAAGTACTAAATGCTAAAACACATGAATAATCTGAGAATTTAAAGAATTGAAATGTAGCTCAGTATTCTACAATTCTTTCAACATAGCGCATCACCTTTTTTTTCTTGTTTTTATATTATTAAACAAATTAATGTCACCATATTTTATTTAAAACAAATAAATAAACATTCAGTTTAAACAGTAATCAATCATCATTCCCCAAAGAATTAAATCGTCTCGAAGAAATGTTTATCAAATTATCAGTTATCATGATAAATGACAGAATCCATCTTGCTAATTCCATAAATATACATTCAATATACATAGACTAGAGGCAATATACGTATACTTTGGTGCAGACCGACCTTTAATAGAAGAAAATGTAGGTTTTATCGACACTAAGCCTAACCACCACAAATAATATTAATTGTTGACTCGTCCTCACTTAAAGTAATTAATTAAGAAAAAAACTAGTTAAACTAATAGAGGTTTTAATTAAAAGGGTAATTAGTCTTCAGAAGTAATTTGTTGGAAAAAATATCATTTCGTTCTAGATAGTTAATTGGTCTCGTAGGCTTTAAATTAGTGTGAAATTAAAAGGGCTGTGGAAATATTTTAATGAGATAATTATGTATGACAAATTGACATTTTTGGTTCAATCTTTTGGTCTTTTGGCCTAAATATACCGGCGAACTGTGGGTGTACATTGGTACACCTCTGCCTAACCCTTCGGGGAATACAGGCGTGATGGTATATTTTATTTTTATTTTTTGGTACATAAGTATTTTGAAATTTATTATTTGTACCTAACTAGCGTCTGCTCGCGACTTTGTTCCGCGTGGTTTTTATCACCAGTTTTAAGTTACGTGTTTAGTTACTGCTCTGCTCCCGAGTGTCGTAGCGTGATGTTATATAGCCTATAACCTTCCTCAATAAAAGGACTAACCAATACAAAAATATTTTTTCAATTCGAATGGGTTCATGAGATTAGTGCATTCAACCAAAAAAACAAACTCTTCAGCTTTATAATATGGATTAGTATTCACTTTTGCGTTTAGATATTTTTAAGGTAGATAATTATGTAGATATTTTTCAAACAAAATAAACATTTTCAAAAATGTTGTAAAAATTTGTAATAGAATAATCTTTTGCTAGTCACATTTTCGTCACAGATGTTAAAATATTTTCTATTTAAGTTTGCTTTTATTTATGACGAAGTACCCCTTTTGACAGCGCAAAAAACATCTTGAGATTACAATGAAACATCATTTATCTTCATTATACTTCGCTTACTATTGAAACTAAAAATACAAGAAAAACTTAACAGATGTAAATTATTTCAGCAAGCAAAGGCATGGGAGAAACATAGTCCTACATAATAAACGAAAACCCTTTGGCAATAAAAAAAAATGATTAAACAAAATCACATTAATTAAGCCGAAGATTAATTATAAGTTAAAATATTATTTGTTACAGATAAAGGCTCTCAGTCGAGTGAAATTAATTTGGAGTATCCATTAATTTTCTAACAAACAAAGTACCAATTTCACCCGAAAATTTGTTATTAGACATTGTTATATCAATTTTGATAAATAAAAGCGGCAGAGTTATTAATTTTATACCCTTATTGAAAGGAAATATATAGTTTAGAGATTTATTGGCTTAAACAGTTGAATTTTCATGAAATGTAATTACAATTTGTGATAAGACTCCACACAATCTACACTAATATATAAAGTTTGTGAATTTGTGAGGTCGCAGGGGATAATCTTTGGATCTAATGAACCGATTTTGAAAATTATTTTCCCATAAAAAGCCACGTTATTTTGGAATGCTATAGGCTATATAACATTACGCTACGACACATGGGAGCGGAGCAGTAACCAAAGACGTTTCTTAACAGATTGACGCTTACTGACAAGATTTGTCCACACTAGCAATTATAGAGGCAGGAAAAAAAACACGGTTTAAGGAAACTAAAAAAGTTTGGCTACTGGGTTGTTCCGCTGTTGAGGTTGTTTGTGTATATGAGTTTATTAACGCCCCCACAATACAGGATAAATTAAAAGTGTAGGGCAACGTTTTTAAAATTAAAAATATAAAATGACTAATACACTTCATATAAAATTACTATTAGAAGCTAATAATCACACTACAAAATCTAATCACAATAATCAACCCTCAAATAACAAACTCAAAGAAAACACAACCACTAAAGACAAACTCGAAATACACACCGAAAATCACAGCACTCAACCAAACAACCCAAGACGAAATAAGAGCAAGCACATACACAATACAAATACACATACAATAACCAAGAACATAGAAGCTACATTAGAAATGAATGTATTTGATAATGAAAACGTCGTGCATTATGAAGCAGACAGTGTGGTAATAGATAGTAATGTTACTCCAGGATTAATTTCTGAGAAACTACAAATGGAGGTAATGGAACAGATTATTGTGTTTGCTTTTGCTATTAATCTTTTCCTTGTGGATGTGGTTCTGTTGATAGCATTAATTGTTTTGAGAGAGAAGTGGAATTATGTCTTTGTAGGTGTGTAGGTTTTTAGTTGAGGTTTGAATTTGGTTACAAAAATATGAAATGCTCATAGTCAATACTCAAAGTCAAAGCCAAATCTTTTATTTCAATTAGACCATTAAAAGGTACTTTTGAACGTCAGTTAAATGGTTGTGACGTCATTCGCTTCAAATTTAATTATATCTTACGGGAACCGTACATTTTTCCCGGATGAAAGACGCATATGTGCCATTCCAGACCAAATTGATCTATGTTTATTTATGTATGTAAGCGTGAAAGAGTAACAAACATCCATCCGTCCATCTATCCATCCTCACACACTTTTGCATGTACAATATTAATAATAATAAGTTACTAGTAGGATTCTTAGGTGGTAACTTCTTAAATTGAGATATTTATGGACCCCGGTAGGGCACAGCAAAACAGTAGAAGTTAGAGTATTTGTCAAGCGGTTGCTCGAACCTCCCCGAGACCTAAGGGGCTGGTTTTACTTTGGCCAGAGACTGAAGAGAACTAAATGTGGCAACACCGCTCTTTATGGCACATTTTTAGTTTATGGCGATTCGACTTATATTTTTGATCCCATTTTGTTTTAGGTTTTTTTTTTATTGTTATTTTGTTTTGGTATATTTTGATGTTCCATATTTCTGAGATTAAAAGAAAATCTTTCGATTATCGAGTTAACTTAAAAACAAAAATATCATTCATTTCGTTCCAATCCAATTTTAGATATGTCAAATCTAAATCTGATTACTTTTTTACATACAATATGTAAATGTCAGTGGACTCACAGATAGATTACATTTTCGATTTGAACTCGTGTGCCATTTATATTACCAGCCTATTTTTATCTTACTATAGGTCAAGAGCCTCTTCCAATACAGAGAAGAAACTAGCATTGATCATCCTAGGCGGATTCTCGATTTCAGACTTATTTTAATTATAACTCCAGGTTTCCTTACGATGTTTTCCTTCACCGATGTCAGTGATGTTCAAGATAAACTTAGAAAAAACATATGAATTGATAAAGTCACAATAGTACTTACCTGAACAAATATACAATTTATATTTATTTTAAAACAAAAAAAAATTGTATTCAACTAACATACGTATAGAAATAAGACACAAAACTCTATATCAAAAACTAACTTGAAATCGCGGCGAAAATTGTTTCTAAATCCGCGCAGTACTTTTCGAGATTAGCCAGAATATATTACATACAACTGTCGGCTTCATTTACACTATCTTGTACATACCTTCAAAATATGTATGTGTATTATGCGAATGCATTGCAATGCCAACTCTCTTGAGGAATACAACAGAATTTCTATATTGCTGTGTCTTGCACTTCCATAATATTGTACCGAGAACCCACAGTTGCCAGACCTATGTATGTCATTTGAGAATGATTGAAATTTTAAAAATGGAATGGTATATGATGCTGTGTTAGTGACCGATTCTTAAACATATGATTGTCTGTATCTATACTTATGGTAACAAACAACATCGTCAAAGAAATGTTTTGTTTTTTTTTTTAATTTAAAGTGATATTATCCCTAAACTATTTACTTTTCACCGTGTTTATATGTATTTTTTTAGCTTGTTTCGTGATTTCTTCCCCGTGAATCTCGGCAATCAATAACAATAGCATTTTTTTGCGAGAACGCATACATTCATTCATTTCTTTTTTTTTGTAAAAGTAGGTTGATAAGTTGTTTATCTGCTATAGTTATTATCCCATCAAGATCGGTCCTGCCGTTTAGCAGATTAGCCGAAACAAATTGATAATGCATTTAGTAAAAGCTGTTAATTTGACAATACAAAGAGACACTTAAATTGCTTAATTTATCTGTGTAGATCCATAATTATTATTCTCAAAATTGCAACCAAGCTACAATGAAGTAGGTCCCACAACTATCGCATCTCAAACTTCAAGTAAAACAACAAAACAAAGAAATTCCAGAAACAAATGCTTCAAAAACTTTGTATTCTCAGTGTTACATTTCGTCAATGTACCTACGTTCATGTTAATCCCTGTTTAAAATTCAAAGAGCCTGCGGCCTCGTTGCAGTCTCGAGTAAATTAAATAGAAGAACTGGTGACTTCGCGGGATGAGATGTAAATTCTGTACTGTTGCAACTATGTTGGGGAGGGCAAAAACTAATTTGCGCATTTTAAAATGCCTTCGCTTCGAATCGTTGATCGGTGAGAAATGGTTTACGTTAATTAAATTGTTGTTTACTGTTATTTCGAATGTTTCTGACAACGTTAGCTTTAAATTAAATTTCGACCGAAATTCTTTGTGTATTACGACTTACTGCGATTGCTGATTTGTCTTTGATATCGAGCTGTTGTTTCGTATGTTCTTAAGGAGAAAAATAAAATAAAAATTGAATTATTGAAAATGATTGGATTTGATCTACTGGTCTAATGGTGGCATAATGTATACAAAATCCAGGAACACATTTATTTTAAAAGAGTAAGTACCCAGATACTGGGTACTTACTCGGAGGAGACCTTTGCCTTGTAGTGGAACATAGATACTAGGCCCATGTGGTATAAATAATTATGAGTGTATCATCCACACGAAAGAGAGTGGAAGAAAAGTGGCTAGATAAAAAAAATGGCGTTTCTGGCCCATCCTTCTTCTTATGACTAAATTATATAACTAAATTAAATTTATTATTCTTGATCAAAATTGTCTAATTAAAATTAATAATATGACTGTGAATCATACAAAATTATTTCGGCAGCTGGCACCCTTCTTTGACAGTCATCTTCTTTCCAGGTCGGCTGGCTCCGTGCAGAAGACCAGACAGTCCTATCCCTCAACGACCGAGTAGTCCTCAGTCCTCGATACTCCGTCAACCTGGACACTCCTAGTACTTGGCAGCTGAGGATCAGACCTCTCCGGGCGGAGGACCGCGGCTGCTACATGTGCCAGATCAACACGCAGCCCAGCATGAAGTGGCAGATCGGGTGCATTGATGTTTATGGTGAGTAGAAATGCATCAAAAGGTTTTATTTGTATTATTGGAAGTGGCTGTATACATAATTTTGATGAAAGACAAAGAAAATAAAGAAAAAGAAAATAATTCGAAAATCAAAATATTGATTGAAATTTAAAAATATTATCGATTTGAAAAAAATCTCCTAACAAATTAAAAATAGTCTAACCCAACAGAATTTCGGATACGGAGCCGAATCTCAATCAAGACTCAGCCAAGTCAACAGAATCCATTATATACTGCGCAAGTATGTGCGTAAACTCATTGGAACTCCCACTTTCTTTACTCTCAAAGTCCATTCAGACGGCAATCCGACACGACGGGGGAGATCAGGCGCATGACCGACGGCTGTACGTGCTTTCCGAGACACGAGGGTGTCACACCACCAACTTTCAAACTCCTTCCAAACTGAGAAATCGGTAACGGAAAAACCCAATAATACTAGCCCTATTTGGAAATTGAACCTATTTGAAACTGCTGACGCCCACGAGACCATCGAAGCGGTCATTAAATAATTACTCAAATTCCAGCAACACCCACATATTTGAAATCTATTTTAATTTTATTGGGTTCTTTTATCTATCAATCCTTTTCCATAAGTACCCACTTATAGGTGTCATTTACAAATAATCCTTTGTTATAAACGATCCTTTTAGTTTACGTCAAAACGTAAATGCTTTCAAGACTTTTAATTAAAAACGGTTAAGTATTTATTATGGTCGAAAGCGTAAATTAAAGAGAATTGGCGCTCGACTCTTACCTGCCAAAAACGTTATTGAAAAGGTGTAGCCAAAGAATTCAAGTAAATTACACAACAACAAAATGAAATCACCAACTTCTCGAATGGAATATATTTTTTAATATAAACCCTGAATCGAACGATTTCTCTAAACGAGTAATAGGTAAAAATAAAAGAGAGGAAGTCTAAAGCTTATTACGGATAGGGGACGAATTCGAAGCTTCAAAACATTTCAAAGTACTTTCGCAGAACTTAGAACAAAACTCAATATCAATGAAACGACTCCAATGAGCGTTGGAAAAGTATTTTCTTCAGAAAAATAAATCACCTTAAGAGAAGTTAACGTTATTTCTCCGCGCCATTGAAGGTGGGCTCCAAGTTTTATCGCTCGCAGCTCAAATTAGTTCTGAGGGGGTTTATTCTTTTTTTTTTCAATTCTCAAGTTTTGAAGTATGGATTTCAATATTGAATTTTTACTATGTCTCTGAGGTGCCGGCGTAACTTTCTGGAGGGTGAGGAATTTAATATGTAATATTGCGCCGGTAGTCACGGGGGATTTCTTTTTCAAATTGTATAAAATTCCAAATGAAATATTAGGGAAGTATGAACGATCCCCTCGTCAGTCGTTTGATAGGTTTCATTTATATCAAATTAAAAGAAGAGATTCCATTCAAATGCTTATTGACGTCACATATTTGAATACTGTCTATGAAAAATACGTTTTAAAAATAGCAATTCATTATAATCACCTAATAATATCGACTGTAGGGCTAAGACTTTTTATCATTCAGAGAAGGCACGAGCAGCTTGCTCATGGCGGATTTACAATTCAAACTTATATTATTACGAATCCAAGTTTTATCACTATGTTTTCCAACACCTATATCAGTCTAAGATAAACTTAGAATATAAATAGAAAAGGTTACATTGATATTTTGCTTGTGCCCGGTTGCGTACACATAACTTTGTGTATGAGAAGTCATAACCGTAGGGCAAGGACATCAACATAATACAAGTTATAAGGTATAATTGGATTCAACGATAATTATGTCGATAGTCGTTATAGCGAATGGCTTAATAGCCGAGAGCTTCGACCAGTATCTAAGGAGGCTCTCAAGGGTTTGATTTAGAAGGTAGCACTTCTGGACACGACTCGCATTGTTAAGAGGTTTCTATTTCTGGAGTCCTGACCACCGGTAGCTTAGACCCTGTTCCCGATAGCGATGGGCTACTATTGTTTATGACTTAGCACGCGTGGTTTTTTCGCCTGCGTTAAGTTTTGATTTTGGTTACTGCTCAGCTCTCGTGAGTCGCAGCGTTATATTGTATCTTATAACATATACTATATATTATTTTATATTCCTCATGAATTTGGCTATACAAAAAGATTTTTTTCCAATCCGACTGGCAGTTCCAGAGATTAGCGCGGTTAACCAAACAACTAAAAGACTGTACCGATTTATTATATCTATTAGTTTGACTTGGGTTAGGTAGGTATTAGGTTGATCTTGGGTTCGAATCCCAGGTCGAGCAAAAAGTGTTATTGAGTTTTTCTATGTCATTATCAGTAGCAGTTCAGAATTAGCATTTGTGCCCAGTTAATGGCAATAGGCTCCCTATTACATGGGACGTAAACATACCGGCAAATTGTAGGTGTACAATGATACACCTCTGTCTAACCCTTCGGCGTTATTATATGTTGTGTTAGGTGTTAAATTAATTAGGCAAAACCTATTGAAGCTATTAAAGTATGCCAGTCTACCACAGACGGTTGCCATCTCCTAAAAGGCTGTGTTCATCGAAGCAAAACTGTTAATTGTTCTGATTCAATCTATTAACAGCCAAAAACAACTTCTGGCGAGACGTCTCAAGTTTCATCGCTTGGAGTGTTCGACCAACTTAATAGCTATCGATTTTGGCTCAGTTTTGCAACTTTTGTGGTATGTAAGCAACAGTTGCTAAAGGAAATGGAAAAGCTATGGGGTGTGAAATACAATTGATTTTTGAATAACATCCTGACGGTGTTTAAGGTTGATTATAAGAGATGATTTGTATCTTTCAATAGTCATATAAATTTTCATTACAGAAAAATTACCTACTTAATATGACAGTTTGATATGTTTTATGCAAAATATAATAGCTAACCAACTAATAAAAATATTTATGCCCTTATCAAGAGTTACATGATAGTAAAAATAAAGCTGTTACAAAAACATCATCATCATCATCATTATATCAGCCGCAGGACGTCCACTGCTGGACATAAGCCTCCCCCATAGATTTCCAGTTAAAAGCAGACAAAAACATGGGAGAAAAATGTAAAAAAAATTCAAGAGACTTGCGAAATTACACAAGTAGGTAATAAAATAAAAACAAGCAGGAAAATTGAGGCTATCCCCATAAATATT
Organism: Caradrina clavipalpis; assembly: GCA_932526535.1. NCBI lineage: Eukaryota > Metazoa > Arthropoda > Insecta > Lepidoptera > Noctuidae > Caradrina > Caradrina clavipalpis. The sequence continues at coordinate 3,606,161 of OW052101.1, forward strand.
CTTCTTTATCGAAATACAACTAAAATGAAGTAACCTCCCAATACACTACTAAATTAACATATTATCCTCAATTCCAAATTCCTTGCCTCTCCCTAATAAATTCCCCTGCCAATAAACTGAGCATTACACACAAAGGAAATGTTAAATACCAATAAAAAGCAGTCGCAACCTCTCTGATCTAACAAGACACACTTATCTCTATACTATAATAATATTATAATCAGGAGAAAGTTTTTGCTTGTTTGTTTGTTTGTGCCACCAGCTTCGAAGGTACTGGACCGATTTTAGCCATTTTCACTTATAGATAGTTATATTATTTTGAGTAATATGTATGTGTGTCCAACAGTGGACGTCCTGCGGCTGATATGATAATGATGTATTTTCCACACCCATTGACGGTGGCTAATCTTAATGCAGACTAGCCAAGTACGCAGGAGATATTATACTGCACAAGCGTGTGCGCAAATACAGGTACACTCTCTCTTCCCTGCCTCTCATAGTCCGATGGGAGGGCAATCCGAAAAAAAAAATTGAATAGGCTATATAACATCACGCTACTACACACAGGAGCAGAACAGTAACTATAGACGTAACTTATGAAATACGCTACGTGGATGGAGACGCGGGCAGAAGCTAGTATTATGTAAATAGGAAAGCGATTCGAGCAAACTGGAGCGATACACGAGCACTCATAAGCGTATTTTTACGAGTGCTCGACTGTACTTACAGCTGAGTCAAGCAATTCTTTAAATGTGGAAAATATACTCTTGCAGAAATTGCTTGCAGTCGCAATCTGCCTTGCATATTCGTGTGACATTTTTACGGATTTCTCTCGCATATTTGGCGTTTGAGTTTTTTTGCAGGTATTGTTTTTATTAGGAGTGCATTGAGAATTTTAAATAAGAAAATATTGGATTTTGTTTTACATTTATTTGGATTAAAAAAGGATATTTCGATATTTTTGCTCTTACGAATGTTGGATCGTGAACAATATTGGTTGCCTTGTTTCACCTACTGCTGAGTATATGACTACTCCCCCATATGCCATGCTTCCCTTGTACATACGTGGTAGTATAATTCTAGTCTTAATCGTTCAACGATGATATTTTAAATACCGGGTTTGGTGTTCTGTGTTATTCTCCCATTGTGACTTTAATACTTAATGCCTCAAGCTCACTTTACCTAAATTCGAGGTTTTTAAGAATAATCCGGCTGCTTTAAATTATTTTAGTGTAATTTTACTTTCCAATGAGAGGAGTTCGAAAACGTACAACTGAGAACATAGAAAATAACTTTATGCCTATCATGGTATTTCTTCACCATCTTTGGTTGACAAGTAGAGAATGCCTAAGGTGTTCAGTCCGCCATTGTACGAGTACTTGCATTGTTGCATAAAATTTAAACAGATTATAACAACGCATTTTCTACTTCACAGTACCTCCAGATATCATAAACGAGGAGACTTCAGCAGACGTCTCTGCCCAGGAGTTGGACAACGTGACGCTGATCTGCAGAGCCTCAGGACATCCTCCGCCGAAGATCACGTGGAGAAGAGAAGACCACGAGCCTATGCTACTGAAGAAAGTTGGTAGCAGAGACTTTTATAAAGGTACTACATGCTTTTGACGTCGACTGCTATATCAGAGCCCCTTGAGGCAGTTTAGAAACTTGGACAGTAGGGTGTGTTAGACCTTAGTGCCCACACGATAAAGAAGAAGAAATAAAGACTTGCTATGACCACGATTTGGTTCAACTGAAGTCAGGGACCTTTGGCCTCGTCGTAAAATAGTAGTAGTTTTAGTAGTGGTAGAGCTCTTTGTGAAGGAGCTCGTCCGGGGATGTACTACCACCATACCATTTTCTGCCGCAAAGCAGCGTTGCTGTGTTCCGGTGTGAAGGGTGCAAGGCCTCTGGTATTGCAGGTGTCTATAGGTAGCGACCTTCCGCTTATTTTTTTTTTAAATTAAACAAGTTTTGTCGGATTCGCTTAAGATTTTTTTTGATTAAACAAGTTTTGTCAGATAATATTGTATAAAAAGATAGACAGAAAGAATATGCCTTATTATACAACAAAAACCCAAGAAAAACAAGTTATCAATACAACAACAAAAAGAACTTATTACAACAATCAATACCAACACAATATTATTGTGTACTAATTATTTATAACGAATAATTAGTGTAATAAAACATAATATCAAATCACATTGTATACAAGCAAATTCAAATAGACATTGTTTGACTCTAAAAAGAATTATACATTTTTCGCAGAATAAAAACATACATACAATAATAAAATTCGCACTTAACAGTTCGATAATTTATGATAATACAAGGCAATTACTTCATTGAAAAAAAAAACAGCCGAAGCGTCTATTGTAGCTCAAAATTCGAACTGTATTTCAAAGCAAACGTTATAAGTACATACTTCTTACATAAAATTCTTTATAATTCTCTTTTATCTATACTATACTATACTACATAATAATATTATAATGAGGAAAGATTTTTTGTTTGTTTGTTTTGTAACGAATAGGCTCCGAAACTACTGGACCGATTTTAACCATTTTTTCACCAATACATAGCTACATTATTCCTGAGTAACATAGGCTATATAACATCGCGCTACGATACACGGAAGCGAAGCAGTAACCAAAGACAACTGAACGCGGGTGAAATAAGCCATGCGGACGAAGTCGCGGGGAGTTCTCTATACGTAATAATAGTATAAAGAGGTAAAGTTTGTGTGTTTGTGAGTTTGTGTGGTTGTAGCAGGTAATCTCTGAATGCCCTAAACCGATTTTGAAAATTCTTTTCCCCACCTAAAGCCACGTCATTTGTGAGTGTCATAGGCTATATAACATCACGCTACAACAACTGCCTCGTTGGCCTAGTGGTCCTAAGCGCGACTGCTACGCTAGAGGTCCTGGGTTCGATTCCCAGATCGAGCAAAAAGTGTTATTGGGTTTTTCTATGAAATTCTCAGTAGCAGCTCGGAGTTTGGATTTGTGCCCGGTTAATGGCAATAGGCTCGCCCCCTATTACATGGGACCTAAATATACCGGCGAACTGTGGGTGTACATTGGTACGCCTCTGCCTAACCCTTCGGGGAATACAGGCGTGATGGCTACAACACACGAAAGCGGAGCAGTAGCCAAAAACGTAACCAAACGCGGGTAAAATAACTCAAGCGGACGAAGTCAACAGTACATACAATTCTTTGAAATTCTCTTTTTATTATTTAGAAATTCGATGAACTAACAAAAGGCTATTTAGAAAAAAATACGATATGAATTGTAAAAGGAAGTCTCAAGGGCCAATGGTCCGGAACATTGCTTACTTGAGGCCTTCAAGTCACCAGAAATGGAAAACAAAAGAAATCATTTGTCACGATACTATTGGAAAAGTTTTTAGAGCGCGACTGGCTTTGATCACTAACGTTTTCATTTCAAAGTTATTTTTGGATTGAGATTTGAAAACCACGATGTTTGTTAGCAACTTTGGTATTGTAACTATAATTTTAATAAACCGAATAGGTCTAGAATGTTTTTAAATACGAGTACTAGTATTTAACAATATCTCGTAAAACCTTAATATAATAAATATAAACACACATATATTATATACACACATATATATGTAGACTGGTAGAAAATGTCTAAGGCATTAAGTCCGCCTTTGTACGGTGTATTTTAAACATTTTGTACATAAAGTTTTAATAAATAAATAAATACATAAAAATCGGACAGAAATTTGATCTGAATTGACTTTATGTAACCATTTTTTGTAATGGCAAAAGAGACATAGTCATGCGGCATCAGTATGTTTCTAAATAATGTTTAATAGTACTGCGTAAGCCAGGGATGGCGAACCTTTATAGGCGAGCGTGCCATTTTTTATAAAAAAAAACATGTGATATAAACTCTTTGTTTGCAACTCATTTGTACAAGTAATATTTACTATTTTATGTTTATTTAAATAAAAGGATAGTGTGATTTCTGCTGTTCCAAATTGGTTTCGATCAAATACTTAGCTTTGTCATTTATTCTCGTGCCCAATTTATTTTGTCGCGTGCCACTGCTGGCACGCGTGCCATTGGTTCGCCATCCCTGGCGTAAGCCCTAGGAACTGTGCTACGAGGAAGCATTTGGTAGAGTAGTCGTCGCCTACGCCGTAGCAACCGCGTAGCAGTACTACGAGCTACACACAACGTGCGTGGGATATGCGGTGCAGGGGAGGCGTGTTTTTTTTTTGTTTTAAGTGTCACAGTGGAGTGTCACACACAAAGTAAATTTCTGTATTATATGACAAATATTAATATAACAATGATACCATTACAGAACATTTTATCTTTAATCCATACTTGTCGACGTCTATTTTCGTACCGGTTTATTATACCGTCCCTTAGGGTTTATCCCCACTCCTTAACGAGACTACCCTTTGCCCTTTTATTAATAACGTCTTACTACGAGCACTAATCCGGGTGTCAAGCATATTGATTACTAGGCGTAGGTAGTTGCCTAACAGGCCCGTTTTTGTCAAGGACATACTTAGACCACTTGGAAGTACCAAGTTTGTTTTGAATCAGTTTTGTAGAATTCCTTTTTTTAAATTACTTAATGAGTTTACCATGTAACGTTTTATTAAGTGGAAGAAATATCGTCACGAAAACTGTTACCATTGACTCAGAACATGATTTACCGGCGAACTGTGGGTATACTACTGTACTTTGATACACGTCTGCCTAAACCTTCCGGGAATACAGGCGTGATGATGGTATGTCAGAACATGACTCTAGTAGACCTCTCTGAGATAAAATTTTGCATGAAACAGCAGCAGCAGCAGTCAGCAGTTTTTTTTTTCATAACCGGTAAATATTTCAACGATCAGAGTTCTAGATCGTGTTTTAAATTTATAGAAAGTTATCGTTACGATGGGTCTTTCACCTAAAATTAACAGACTTAAAAAAAAACATATTTTTTTGGTCGTATCAAATCTTGTTCTAAATCCATTGTCCGATTTAGATACGATTTCTTTAAAGACAATACATACAGGCTTACTTTATATATTCACTACGCATCTTTGATAAGCGACCAACACTAAAATATAAAAAAAAAACTAATCCAAACATTTTAAACGTAGTGCAGATTTTTAGGGAACCCCTGATTTGTTTTTTTTTCCACCACGACATATACACGATACTTAATTTTGTCTTCTTGTGTAGTGGAGAGCTACACGGGCAGTTCCCTCCCGCTGTGGCGCGTCGACCGGCGACAGATGGGCGCGTTCCTGTGCATCGCGGCCAACGACGTGCCGCCCGCCGTCAGCAAGAGAATCATACTTAATGTTAACTGTGAGTATTAGTACTAAGTGTCAGGCCAAATCAGCTGTGTTCTTTGAGTCGCGTAATTTACGCTTCATTTTTGCTCACGGCTCATAGATCAGGTATCGTGATGCTCTTGTGGTTAAGATGCTCGCCTCTCAGGTATGAGGTTGTACGTTTGGATACGTATCAAAATTACATTTTCAGTTCATATGTTATGTTCTAAGTTTATCTTGGACATCACTGACACCGGTGAAGGAAAACATTGTGAGGAAACCTAAACTTGTAATTAATATAAATTTAAAATTCTTACTCCGCCCTAAGAGTAAGCGTGGTGATCTCTGTATGTGATCACCACATATAGCCTCTCTGCCTTTGTATCGCAGTGTAACAATAATAGCCAAATATAATATCAATTACCTAATTACTGTAATTTTAGTTTTTTATCTCAAAGATTTACTATGTAATGCTCAAGTAAAAAAATCCATAGGCTATAAAATAAAAATAAGTAAAACTTAGGCTATATTTTAGTTAAATTAAAACGAAGTTATAGTACCGCGTAAGCTTCTTTGTAAAAATAAAACGTTCTCAGAAATCAAGCTTTGATATTTTTATGTCTAGGTTGAGCTGTGTTTAGATAAAATACAATTAAGACAATGTATAAAATTCTTTTCAACTTAAAACAAAAGAAAGTCACTTCAATTAGAAGCTGAAAAAAAATGTTGGTGTATTTGTTTAACCTCGCTAATCTATGAAAGTTAAGCGGGCTACAGACCTTCAGTTTTAACTGCTCAGTTTTAACTGGGCAGTCGAACTGTTCAGTTAAAACGTATGTGTGTAGGCAAAACTGAGAACTGTACAGTTGAACAGTTTTGCCTACACACATACGTTTTAACTGAACAGTTCGACTGCCCAGTTAAAACTGAGCAGTTAAAACTGAAGGTCTGTAGCCCGCTTTACAGTCTGATTAGAAAAATATTTTTGTATATGGTAGCCAGATTTAATAAAATAATATTTAATAAAATTTTATAAAGTTGCGGACAGAAACTTTAAAAAAATCTTATCAGCTTAAAACAAAAGAAAGTCTTTTAAATTATTTTCCTATAATCAGCATCAGCAATCCATTTAAAATGTCATTTACGTTCTATTTTAGAATCGAACGCCAATGTCACTCGTAATTGGAAAAATTATATTCGGAAACACAGAAGAGAGAACCGAAAATGTTCAGTTCTGAGAAAATCATTTAATATTGAATAACAAAGTTGATTATAAGGCAGATAACGAGAAGTTCTTGCCGCTCGTCTGTAAATAAGGTCGGAATGAAACAAATTGAGCGGCTCTCACCTCTGCTTCCAATACAATTAGACGATTATTCCCCTTGCCTACCTTCGTATAACTAAGCTGTTGGTGCAAGTTATGAGCGAGAGTAGATATACGAGTATTTAGCAAGAACTATGAATATTGTGGTTTATATATACTACATAGATCAGAAGGCAAAGATCTTGAAACTATAAGTGTTAAGTCTAGTCGCAATTTCATCTAAGCGATTACTTTACAATCGCTGGCAAAAATTAGTCAAGAAAATATATACAAAAAGATGTTATTTTGGCAAACGTCGTTAAACTTACGGGAATCGTCTCTCTGATATTGCATGCACTAAATAAAAATGACATTTTGATAATAAATATATTTAAAATAATAAAAAATACCAGCCATTATTATTGTTCCATTGCAATAATTGGAAAAAGCCCTTTGTCTTACAGAAAAAGCACGAGTATTGATCACCACGCGGACTCTAAGTGGATTGGCGATTTCAGACTTATATTTTAATAAGTCCAGGTTTCTTTACGATCTTTTTCTTCACAGATGTCTAAGATTTTAGAAAGTAGGTACGTGATGAATTGAAAATTTACATTAGCACTTCCTCGGCATGAAACCTGCAACCCCACACATGAGAGGCGGTTAACTTCACCACTGTAGTAGCATCACGACTTTCTTTATATTGAAAAAATAACCGGCTCCTTTACCCACTCAAGTTCTTTGTTCACACAATGTAAATCCGCCCGCTATTGCTTCCACCTCAGTCCACAGTGTACCAGTCGTGATAAAGCCGAATTGATCTCTCTCTTGTAAGCCGTCCTTGCGTATAATTGACTCTTCCCTGTCATTGGCTGCCGGAGGCTCTCTAAGCTGATATAGAGATCATATACTCGGAATATTTAGTGGTCTCCAAATATAATGGAGGATGGATTGAATTTTGTTTTCTTAGAGGTAATACAGGGTGAGTGGCGTCGTAATGGAAACTTTTGCTATAGATTCAGTACATGGTATTAGAAGGAGTTAACCTTTCGTCTATTATAAAAAAACTGTGTGTGCCATACATTTTGACAGTGTAAATGTTGCGTTTATTTATTTATTTATTTATTTATATAAACTTTCATCTAAAATCGGCATTTCAGTAACCAATAGATAGGGAACAGCAGATTCTTTGCCCCACACTACTTATTACTTCTGTAGCACCAGTGTATGTACAAAACTATTATAAACTTACAAGCATGCACAACCAGATCTGGAGTTATTTGTTTTGTGCGAGAATAAAGGCCGCGATACGCAGCGTAGCAGCCAATTGCTCAGCCACTGCGCCAACCATGTTGTCCAAGGTACACAAGTATAACAGTAGCTCGACTTAACTCGATCGGTCATACGATGAGAGTAGCTAATACTGCTAGATATCGATACCAGAAGTATCAATTAACGTAAGGGACATTTTGGCGAAAATGAGTTATATACATCATTGGATTCAGAATTTTCTGCTCTATCGATTGGTATTATTAAAAAAATTCTATCGTTAAAAAAAATTCCCTTACGTTAAAAAAATTTGGCCTGCGTAAAACGATTTATGAAAAAAAAAATGATGTAACGGACGTTTACTTTTTTTTTCTCTGAAAAATAAAGTAAGTCATAGTGTTAATAATTTACAACCTCAGTCGATTCAAATAGCATGTCCCTTACTTTAATTCATGATTAGAGTTTTTTAAGAATTATTTCTAAAGGTGATGGCTAAATGACTGCCCCCGGGCCAGATACATTCTGGAATTTATATGAATCTTACATAGCCTCATAATATTTAAAAAATCATTCATGAATTATGTAGTGTTTAATATTTTCCTAGCACTTTCGTGAACTATTAAACATAATAAAGTATCTAAAAAAAAAACTTTTTCATCACAAACATTCGCTTATAAATATACAACCTCATTTTCGTTTTTAGTTTTATTCTTTTTCGTTTTATTTTTTGTCAGTTGAAGAAAATTATATACTGTCACACACCTTTTTTTCCTTTTTAGGCAATATTATTTTACCATTATATTATTCCCAAAAAGTATCTGAATCTTTTTTACATGAAATACTAATATTTAGCCATTCAGCATTACATTGTACCTAGTACCATATTTATACATGGTACCTGGCACATGGGGCAGTGGTCTATACTTCCATTTAGCCATCTCCTTTCATTTAAATCTGTGATAGCTAAGCTGAAACTAACATTAATCATGCAAAGAACCTATTTCCATGGTGTTAAAATACCATAATTTTAGTAGATAATCTATAGTTACATCAAATTGCAACACTGTAAAAGTCCTTTACAATAGGATTACGTATAATTTTCTATTTCTCCTGCTGCTTACACTATGCTTGACGGTTTACACATAAAATATTAGTAACGTAAGGCACAAATAAACATATTTTTTTAATGTAAAGGACATGCTATATTTTAATCCGCTGGGTATTCCTAAATCTTTCGTTTAGAGCATGAAAGAAGAGGAAATTCTAAGAAACTTTGCTCTAGACACAATTAAAATTGGAGCAGACAGTAAAAAGTTATACCCAGATTTAAAAAAATAAAATCGTTTTTTGGCTCTCCTGAAAAACCGTGTTTTGTCCCTTACATTAATTGATACTTCTGGTATCGATATATTAAAGTTGTAGTGCTGCATTGTGGCTAACACTCGCACATGACAGCAACTCGTACGACGCGGCCACACGCTACGAGTAGCCGCGCTGCACTTTTGCAAACTATCCTTTACGTAGATTTATTACACGTGAAGTTAGCACTTACCTAGATACGGGTAATATTATATAACTCCATGTTTACGACAATAGCTGTTGTTTCTAAACAACTTGTGTTTTAACACGGTTTTTATAGTCTTAGTCCTATTAAGGTGGAGATAAATTTTTAACGGGACAGTAGCCTTTGTGATACGTCGTAATACTGGTTTAAGGGGATGTAATTTTGTCTTGTAATCGGCTAAGTTATTTTGTTAGTGGAATGACAGTTGGTTAGTTTCATTTGGTGGGCGTTGTTGGCTATTCATAGGCTGACTTTTATCTCTACATTGTATAAAACTAATTGTATTCTTGGTAGCAGCTCGGAGGGTTTGTGTCCGGTGAATGGCAATAGGGTCGCCCCTATTACATGGGACTTAAACATATCGGCGAACTGTGGGTGTACATTGGTATACCTCTGCTTAACCCTTCAGGAAATACAGGCGTGATGGTTTGTTGTTATGTGTATGTAGTTTAAAACAAAGTCGCTTCCCGCCGTCTGTACAATTACATCTGTATGCTTAGTTCTTTTTAAGTCCGATTCACGAAATAGGTTTACACATACAGAGCTTCATGCTAGAAACAAATGGAGCGAAGCAGTAAACAAAGACACAGCTTAACGCGGGTGACACCGCTGGTTCCAGCCTGCCGGGGCTGCGGGTTGTTCGAAAGAGATACCGCGCCCCCGGAACGCAAAGGGCACACGAAGGAACATAGATGGTTTTTAGTCAGTAAAAGTCTGACACTCCCTCCCGTCCCGCCCATGGGGTCATTTGATGATTTCCCATCTCAAAAAAAAAAAAACCGCTGGTTTCAGGTTTCCTTACAATATACTATGTAATTTGAAAAAGTCTCGGTACAAACATCGTCATTACCCCTTTTGCATTAAAATTTGTTCGAAAGAGGGTAACCAGTTAATGACGCTATCTGCACTAGCCTGGCAGCAAACTTGCAACCTCACGCATGATGGCAGACGCCTTAAGGCGCTACCCTGACCAAATAACCTTGAGCATTCGTTCCCTTTGGCGGCACACTAACGCGGCGCAAGAGATACGTAGGAAATACGCTCAGATTTTAGAGTAAAATCTATATTATAAAATCAAATTTTCGTGTTTTGAAAAAAATAAAACTAGCATAATGTTCTTTATTAAATTCCCTAATTATTAGTTTAAGTCGCAAATCAAAATAATGTTCACTTTACGAGGAGATGCATGTCAAAAAATTTTATTTCTCATTTCTGTAGTTTCGTTATGACCCTATAATTAAGCATTATGCTACTAAAAAGTTAAAAATAAATCTACCATTTTCGAATCAAGAATGTGTAGAAATTTAACGTATTTTTTATTAGTTGGTATTTCTATTTGATATAGAGAAGTGGGCTTCTAAAAACAGCCCTAAAAACGGCTGCCGCTGCGTTTTGCACGGCCACGCGCCTTAAGAGGACGAATTGGGAATTTTGGCATCAGTGATTTCTATTTTTGTCAGTAATTACGAAACGTATAAAAATGTGAGTTGGTGTTCTAAATAGTTCATGATGAAAGCCTTATTTTGTTAGTTTTCATTACATGATTAAGTAACTTTAGTAACAGAGAAAAAAATATCAAACATACCTCTTTTTAAATAGAGATTCACATCTTATGGGCCGATTTTAGCCTCTCAACTTGCTCTGTAGACAAGTCAATACTCTTTAAAATTGTAGAAGGATTTTCTCAAGTTATCATTTCCGACTAAATAAAATAACAAAAAGCTTACTTACCGGGGTGTGTGCGGGTTGCGGGGGGCGCGCGCCTGGTCTAGAATTATTGTTAAACAATTCGTCGCCTTAAGCACATGGGCCATCACGACCTATATATCTAATAGGTATTTTCTCTCTGTGAATATCAAAAGTATTCATATCAATATCAAACTAAACCCCGTTTTTATTAAAAACCTCGGTTTTACCAAACGAAAGGATTTCCACAGCGGCTTGTACGTAAAGCAATGTTAGATAAGGCGAGAACTGATCCGGGATTGCGGATCGGGATTGGGTGAACGGGATGGGAGCCGATGGCTCGCGAAATTCACTCTACACTCTTGGCTGAACGCTGTTAAGCTTTCGAATTGTTCTTTAGATTGTCAAGCTTAGAAATGTGTTTGGTTTCTCAGAATGGGTTAAGTGTTTAAGATGTTTGAGAGTGGAATGTTCCAAAAGAGTTCATTGACCTTCTTTGTCAGAATATGAAATTAATGCTCTCAAATGAATGCTCTTAAATTAGTTTCTTCGAATTTTTCGTCAAATGACAGTTTAGATTTTGATTTTTTATAATATAAGGATGTATTTCCCTGAGGGTACACCGTACACTGATCTTGCATAAATGTTGTTAATGGTAACGTAATAGGTACTTAAATATATTTTAAATGTTTTTTTAATGAATACTATTGACATTTTAACGACATGATTGGCGTAGTGGCTGATTGGTTGATTGCAGCGCTGCGTGTCGCGGGTTTGGTCCCGCACGTAACTTTTATTTGTATAACCTACAACAGATAGTTGTTTCAAGTCTGGCTGTTTGTGTATTCGTATATAATTGTATAATACAGGTGAAATACCTGTGTGGGGCAAAGTTTTTAACAGGCTGCCCATACACAATGGTATCTGCGACATCTGCAAAACCAAGGGCGTTGCATATGCGTTGATAAAGTTGTAATGACACATATGCCTGTAATTACACCGGCACCAAACCTTTCAAACCATAACACAGCAACGCTGTTTTGCTGCAGAAATAGGCATGGTGATAGCACGTCCCCAGACGAGCTTCTCCACAAAGAGATACTACTACCAAAACTAAGTGTAATGCAGTTTTACTTTGCAATAATTCTGCAATCATGAAAATTCTCGTTGCTTTCTCGGGGTGTGTCTGTGAAAACTCCAGATAGCCAATTTTCAGTAAAACTTAAAGATACAATCATAAACGTTCCCACCACAATAGTTGGAACAACTATTTATTTGTTCAACGGCACTTTGCATGAATATAGCCGCTAATATCCCGTTAACACGTGAACATTTCCTGTGAATGGCCATTTGGAAAGCAATTGTATGACTTTAGCTATGCCATAGCTTATTTTAAAGTCAATGGTCGCATTTCAGTTTACCCATCGCACTGTTAGCTTATCTTTATCTTGAGTTGTAGGCTGTGGTTTGTTGGTATTTTGGTTTTAGTTGAAGCTGATTTTATTTGAATACTTATGACAGGAGGGAAAACAGTTCCTGGAAGGATTTGGGAGAAGCCTTTACCCAGCAGTGGGATGGAGTAGCCTGGAGAAGAATTAAAAATAAACTTGATATGTTCTATGTTCTATGTTAGGGGGTTTTGTTTCCACACTTAGTCCTACAATAGACCATTGTGCGTGAGCCGTGGTGGGGGGGGGGGGGGGGAGGGGTCATTCCAACCAGCCCACCTAATTCCAAAAGCAGATCAGTCTTCCCGGTCTCCTCAGGGCGTCCGCAAGGGATTTTGGTGTTTCAAGGATCTCTTTGCGGATCTGGGCGACGCCGGTGCATTCGAGGAGCACGTGCGCCACTGTCTCTTCTGCCTCCATGCACGCTCTGCACAAATCTTAAGGAAAACTTGATATATTATACTAGTTAACTTCATTCAGTGCCCATTATTCAGGGGGATGAAAGTATTTCTAAAACATGTTCCATACAATATTTTGATCGTGTTATAGTGCATTTTTTTAGGAAACATCAGATTTATTATTGGTTCTATCTCGTGAGTATTGTCACCCGTCAAAAAGTTAGCTTGAATATTTGATATAAAACCTTAATATTAGAACCCTAACCCGCAGGGGCAATGACCTTTCAGTTTACATCTAAAATCACTAAGGGGTTTTTTGAGAATATGAACAACTCACATCAAAATCATCGAGAAAGACCAGGCTACATAATTAAACAGTTCTCAAAAAATCTTAATGAAAAAAGACCACTGAAAAAAATTACAAAAACGAAAGTGTTTATAATTTATTTCAGTGACCTTTCAAGGCTTTATTTCCACAAAAGAAAAACACAGCTATTCACTTAACCTCCTGAAAGTTAATTCGTAAAAAATTCTAAAATACTGCCTGTCTTAAAGATTTCAGTCTAGCCACGTTGGTCCCTAAGGCCGTCCCTTAGGGGGAGAAATCACGGAACCCCTTAATTTAGGAGCTTCTCAATTCCGTTGTAATTGTTTTTGATGTGAATAGAATTTGTAATAGTATCTATAAGTGATGGTCTGGGACTTATAACAAGGATCGATAATTTCCCTAGTGGTTATAATTTGACACAGTCCATCTGCACTTTATTCAAGGCTTATACTACTTATAACCACCACCATTACCATTTCAATTATAAATAATTAAGCTAAACACAAACTTTATCTTTAGTTAGACTTTTTAAAATACACAACGGATTTGAATGCGGTTTCTCCATAGATAGAACATAGAACGATTCAAGAGGAAAGTTTATAGAACATCACGCTATGTCCAACGGGAGCGCAGCAGTAACTAAAGACGTAACGGAACACGAGTGACACTTGGGATGTATAGCTATTAAATAATAATAAAATGGATACATCAACCCCATTATACCTTATGATGCAAAATAAATAGTTCTGTGATTAATACATGGACAGACAGTGGAGTGTTTGGAATATTGTAAATCGGATTTTGTAAAAACAAAATTAAAAACAGTGTCCTTACTCGTTCTTATCCATAGAGACCTACGTTTTGGAATGAGCAACTAGCTTCAAGTTACTGACTTCTTGAAAATTCAAAAGTCCCTGTAAATGGTCTAAGCGAAATAAATGCTTTGACTTTGACTTAGTATAAATCGCCACCTATTTCATGAGACTATCAGATGAAACATAGACCGGCGATCTGTGGGTGTACATTGGCACACCTCTGCTTAACCCTTCCGGGAATACAGGCGTGATGGTATGTGTAGCTATAGAGTTCCGTTTAGCATCCTTTGAGCAGGTACCCTGAAAAAACTTGCTGTGAAAATTGCACCTACAACCCAATGTATACTGAAACTATTCTTGAAACTACACAGATACTCTGAAATATCATGCAGCTTCAAAATAGCTTTGTATATGATTGTCCTAGATCAAACATGGTACTAGTTGGTACTAGTATGAATATTCTAACATCACAGTTCAGGAATCAGGATTATTTGGTATTGATTTCGTACCTCTCTGAACTGAGCTGTTGGTTAATCGCATTATGCGTTGTTGGTTCAGTTTAGGTGAACTGAATACTGTGTTAACTGCTCCATTGGTCTTGTAGTTGCATGTGTGACTGGTGAAAGTGGGGTCATGGGTTTGATTCTTGAGTTCTAACAATCAAAGTTCCAGACTTTTCTTTGACACATATTTAAAAGAAAAGTCATAATTACAGTGTCTTAGCCATATGTTTCATTTATAAGTAGTATTTAGTGTTATTGTTTACTGAGTTGTGGAGTCGCTCAATGTAAAACACTCGTATTCAGCAGTATCCGGTTATACTGGCGGCTGACCCCAACATAGTTGGGAAAAGGTTTACAAGAAGCTAGCAGATAGATAATGTAATTATTATGACTCTGTTATGTCCCACTGCAGAGCAAAGGCCTCCTTTCCTTCTTTCTGTTATTTAAATAAATTTA
This sequence comes from Caradrina clavipalpis, assembly GCA_932526535.1. Lineage (NCBI taxonomy): Eukaryota > Metazoa > Arthropoda > Insecta > Lepidoptera > Noctuidae > Caradrina > Caradrina clavipalpis. The sequence continues at coordinate 3,621,250 of OW052101.1, forward strand.
AATATCTTGGGACAGCTCACACACGGCTATCTGATCCCAAGCTAAGCAGAGCTTGTGTTATGGTAACCAGACAACTGATATACATACTTATATAATTTATAAATACATACATATAGATAAATCACACCCAGACACAGAACAAACAATCATGCTCATCACACAAAGTTTGTCCTGGGTGGGAATCGAACCCACGACCTCCGGCTTAGCAGTCAGGGCCACTAACCACTAGAACAACAGGCCCGTCAGTTTAGCAACTTAACCTAATTATTTAGATAGGGTCCAACCCGTCTCGCCGTCTCTTTCTGGCCCTACCGAGTTTACAGTTAAGAGTTAATTTAGTTTATTTTCATTCAATACTGATCAGCTGATACGACCCAAATGAAAAATATTTTTATCATTTATAGGACCTTCCGTTCTCCATTTTAAAGTTAAATTTTCTTTGTCCCACAGTTTCACCAACAGTGATAGTGCCAAACCAGTTGCTGGGCGCGCCGCTCAATACCGATGTGATACTCGAGTGCACCGTGGAAGCCTACCCTAACACCATCAACTATTGGCTCAAGAACAGAGGGGAGATGCTACTTGATGGGTAAGTAGATATCATCAGTTCAAATCAAATCATCGGGGGAGGCACTCAGGGCCGATACCTGCCGGGGCTGCGGGTTGTTCGAAAGAGATACCGCGCCCCTGAAACGCAAAGGACACGAGAAGAAACATGGATTGGTTTTAGTCAGTAAAAGTCTGACACTCCGTCCCGCCCCGCCCAGGGTGGGAGAAGCTATTTAATGATTTCCCATAGGTAAAAAAAAAATCTGTACTCCTATACTAATTTATTAAAGCTAACCTCTGGCGCTACCGGTTGTATTAAAAAAAAAATTGTGGATAAGATAGCCAGATCCATGAGAAATATTATAGACTATACAGGGTGGCATTTTCGAAGCGTACCTGGAAGGAAAGTACTCTAAATACTTAGGACAGCAAATTTTACTCAAAGGAATCATTCCTTTGTTTTAAAAAGAAACAAAACTATATTTAAAGATTTTTGCGAATAAGCTTGTCACACCCGGGAATCGAACCGACTCTAATCCAAAAAAAAAAATACATTCCCACCAAAAAACCAATAAAAAGTACTGTTTTTTCGGATTTTAGTCGGTTTACGAAAATTACAAAAAACGTTGCAATATCATCTCTAGAAACTTGACTTTTCTTCCTGGATTTTTTTCCAAATTCAGGAAAAATGTTTTTACACTTTTCTTTTCTAGGAATTTCTCAGTAGGTACCCGGAATTTGGAAGTCCGGTTATCTGATATACCCGCCACCGGCTTTCCGGTAGTCAGATCATGTGAAAAGGGCCTTACACGTGCCTATATCATAATAAAATATATATACCATCACGCCTGTATTCCCCGAAGGGTTAGGCAGAGGTGCACCAATTTAGGTACACCCACAGTTCGCCGGTATATTTAGGTCCCATGTAATAGAGGGCGAGCCTATTGCCATTACCCGGGCACAAATCCAAACTCCGGGCTGCTACTGAGAAATTCCTAATGAAAAAACCCAATAACACTTTTTGCCCGACCTGGGAATCGAACCCGGGACCCCTTGCTCGGCAGTCACGCTTGCGACCACGAGACCAACGGGGCAGTTATATCATAATAATAGAACCTAATACTATCAAAGCAGACCATTGTCTTTAGCTTTAAGGATTAATTAATTATTGTAGACGTGTATTAAGAATATTATGTGCAGGAGTATCCGATGTTATCTCTTTGTGTCGTATTAGAAAATGTTAACAGGCTTTATAAGAGGATTGAAGCAACTTTCCCTTTTTTAACTGACTTCAAAAAAGGAGAAGGTTCTTACTTCGTTCTTTTGTGTGTTAGTATGTTTGTTATATCAGAACTCAGTAATCTTTCAACAGATTTAGAAAATTCTGAATTTGAATTGCTCCAAAATCGAGTTTTCAGTCACAAGTTTTTCAATAAAAATAATTGTGTCACCCAAGTGAACAAAATTGCGTATTCTGCTTTCTTGTGTCTGGTAAGAAAAGGAGAAAATTAAATTAAATTTTAATTACATAAAAAATACAACCGCCTTCAAAAACTATAAAGTGAAAAATAATTTAGTTTCGGAAGTTTATGGCAATACAAAAAGATTTTTTTGTCACAATTATGACAAAAAATTCTTCTTAATGATCTTCTTTTTGATTACTTCTGTAGAATAAATGGCCAAGTGCGAGTATCAATTTATCACTACTTATAAAAAAAACACGTTTCTTGGCTAAGTTAATAATATAAAGAGAAAATATTTATGTGTATTTCTTTTTTGGAACTTCATTAACCTATGGATAGCTACATTTTTAGTAAGTAACACAGCTATATATATTGAAAAAAAAATAAGGCTTCATAAGAAAATTCATCCGGACAAGTTCGCCGGCAAAAGCTCGTTATAAAAAATATATAAAGTCAGTATACTCAAAATACAAGTTGCTTTTTAAAATATAAAAAAGAAAAATATACGTCCTTGAAATTAAAGCCTGTCTCTCACAAACAAAATAGGTCATAATAACATTACTTTATTTCAGTTGAAGATTCTCGACTTTTTGTGAATCACTTGCTTTTTATTCTTTGAAACGAATGTAGGGCTATATTTTCAAGTAATATACAATTTTTATCTACGTCTCGAACATTTTCAGAGGATTGTTGGTTTTTCACAATTTTTTTAACCGGTTTAGCATTGTAAGCTATGTTTACTTTTGCCCGCTATTTTCAAGGTCAAATCTGTTCTTAACTGATTTCTCCCATTTTTAAACTACCAGTCTGACAAATAGCTTCATAGGACAATCTAGAAGTTATTAGAGATTTCTAAAAATCTATCAATTCTCGTTTTCCCGTTGGTCACGTAGTCGTAAGCACAACTGGTGAGAGCAGGGACCAGGGTTGGACTCCCAGTTCCGGCAAAGTGTTACTAAGTTTTTCCATTAGAAAACCTCTTAGTAGCAATCTGGAGTTTGGAAGTTAGTAGTTTATCACCCCCATGTCTCAGAAAGCACGTAAAGCTTTTGGAATCTGTCTGTATTTCATAGATCTTTGACAGTCCTTACGAGTGGACAGAAACTCGAAAGTCTGACAACCAGCCTCACCAAAGTAACTGGGACCACAACCCAGTCATCTCTTCTTCTTCTTAGCGTATCCGTGACTAATATAGATATTAAATAATATAATTTTATTAGTGGACTACTTGACTCTGAATAAGGCCGATTAGAGCTTAAAGCTATCGTGATGAAAGGACAAACCACAAGAAATGACTGTCAAAGTCAAAGTCAAATCATTTATTCCAATTAGACCATTAAAAGGCACTTTTAGACGTCAATTAATTAAAACTATTGAATCTAGTCGTGAAATTTAAGTACCATACCATACCATTTTTAACATTGCCCAGGGTGCGCCAGACGTAACAGATGCTCATGTCATGCACCCATGTAAAACACTGGTATTCTGTTGCATCTGGTTTTACTGGAACCCGATCCCAAAATAGTTGAAAAAAACCCTAACAGATGATAAATAATTCCTGTTCCATTGAACCTACATAAACATTGTTATTTTATAGAGAAAATATCTCAATATTCCTCAGTTTTATGAGAACCTCTTATCAGCTCAATTGTTCGTCAAAAAGGCTTTGCTCTCACAGTTTGTGGTATCATCATACTTATGACAACAAGGAGGCTCACTCGACTGCACAACGTGAACTTTAAGTACCAATAAGTGGCGGTGGGGCCATGAGAACAGCGATATTTTTCATAAGTAAACGAACACTTGAAATTTACTAGGAGATTTTTCCAACACAGTAAATAATTTGCTATTTTTGTTAAGGATCTACTTCGTGGAGTACTTTATATAATATGTATGTACTAATTTAATAATGATAAAGATTTTTGTACGTTTAAAAGTGTTACTACCTATTTGGAACCAGTCGGATTGTTTTTTTTTATATGGTAGCCTGGGTCAGTGGGTCATGAGGATTGGTATAGGCTAAATAACATCACGCTACGATAGTTGGGAGCGGAGCAGTAACTAAAGTCGTGACTAAATACGGGTAAAAATACTGCAGGGCTGCGCGCTGAAAGCTAATGGTTAAGAGGTTTTAGTCAGTGAAAGTCTGACACTTCCTTCCACTCCGCCCAGAACGAGAAGTCATTCCGTGATATGCAAAAAAGCTTCCCATACCTAAAAAAAGCACATGCATCTTCATTATTGTTCGGTGATTTGGTTTCCACACACACCAGAAATTAATTGGGTTAGGTTCATAATGGTCATTCGCAAGGCCGAGGCCTGCATTAACGACCACGCTACCGTGCATGAAATTAATTCATTCTAATACAAATTTTGTGCAATTGGGCTTCTCTGAAATTGTCGGTCAGCCCTCAAAATTGTATGATTTGATTGTTGCTATAAAGGAGACTGTCAAACAAGTATGGCTGACCCTTTTTAGAGCATGACTCAGTAAAATAAATTTAGGGAATAAGTATCTATAAAAAAGTATCTGTAAGATCTAAGAATTTTTAGATGTTCATAAAATTACGATTTATAAACATAATGTCAGGCGCTTGTAACTTTGACAACATTGCGGTCGAATTTTTTAATGCCTCTTGTCCTTTCCCTATCCTTAAATATTTTTTACATAATTAGAGGAGAAAGTTATTTATGGCAATAGGTTCGCCCCCTATTACATAGGACCTAACATAGCGGCGAACTGTGGGTATACATTGGTACACCTCTGCCAAACCCTTTGGGGAATATAGGCGTGATTGTATGTATATATATTTTTTTTGTATTTCATAAAAAATACTTTAAATCGATCTTCATTTTTCATGGCCCCATTTCAAGGGTTAGGTTTCCATGTCTATTGTATTGAAAAGCAGTAATAAAGAGTTCATATAGAGGATGATTGATACCCCTACTGTTGAAGTTCACAATCACCATGAATGGGGCCTCCATTGTTGATCAAAATCACTCGTACCGGTCAAGTGGAGCCAATGGATGGTTTTTTTATTAGCATTTCTTTTTTTATAAACAGGGGTAAGGGAGAGGGCTCCCTTTAATGATCAGCGGATTCATAAATCATCATCACACATTTGCCTTTTGTGGTACATTAGAGGAGCATTTGTATAACCAGAATAGACGATTGTTGTTTGATTGTAATGTTGTCTAGATTGGCAGCCATTTTGAAAATGGTTCACTGGATAAACAAATTAATTTTTGAGTGCAGATTAAAAATAACTGTTTTTGTTGTTCATCATAAATAAGAGACGGTAATGAAACATTAAGTTTAATCAAATCCATAAAAAAACTATGAACAAAAAATATTTTCTTTTAAAATTTTGATTTTGAGATATTTCTAGAACAATCTTAATACTAATACGTATATAAAGAGGTTAAGTTTTTATATTGTTATGTTTGGAAGAAGTAATCTCTGCAAGTACTGGTCCGATTGCAAAAATTATTAAACTGCTAAAAAGCTACATTATTGTCGAGTGCCTTAGGATTCCTTTTATGATATTCTTGACTTTCACGTGGACGAATTAGCGGGCAGAAGCTAATAGGATTATATATGTACAATTTTCAGCTATTTAAATTAATTTAGTTCAATACCTACATGTTTAATTTACCACCTATTTTCATTTACACAGGCCAAAGTACGTCATAAGTGAAGAACGTTCATCATACAGGGTGATGATGAAGCTAACCATCAGGTACTTCTCCAGGAGTGACATCGGTACTTACAACTGTGTGAGTACCAACTCACTCGGCAAGAGTGAGGGGACGCTCCGACTTTATGGTGAGTGAAATAATTATTGTTTTGTTATTTTCTGTTTTATGTTGATTGGTTCATAAGGCGTCTTTCCACTATTCTGTATCATACCATAACCGTGCTAGGAGCGTGTTAGGCAAAAAATATCCTTTATATTGGAAAGTTCATACATACATATACATCATAACGCCTGTATGGGGAATACAGGCGTTATGATGTGAAGGGTTGGGCAGAGGTGAACTAATATATTTACTGCCTCGATAGCTTAGTGGTCCTAAGCACGACTGCTACTATAGAGGTCTTGGGTTCGATACCCAGGTCGAGCAAAGCGTTATTAGGTTTTTCTATGAAGTTTTCAGTAGCAGCTCGGGGTTAGGATTTATACCCGGTTAATGGCAATAGGCTCGCCCCCTAATACATGGGACCTAAACTGTACGGTAAGTGTACATTGGTACACTTCTGCCTAACCCTTAGGGGAATATAGGCGTGATATTTATTTATTTATTTATTTATTAAAACTTTATGCACAAATGTAAAAAATACACTGTACAAAGGCGGACTTAATGCCTTAGGCATTTTCTACTTGATATTACGTTTATGTGTTATCGTTTTTTCTGCAGCATAAATATTTCTTGTAATCTTAGTCTTTCTCTTATGAAAAGCCTCTCTCCATTGTCAAAATAAATTCTACTAAAACATTACAAAACAATTCCATATAATTTTCTATATATAAATAAAATACAATATCAATATACATACATACTTATAAATCCCAAGGGAAACTAACATCGTATATTTTTTTTACAGAAATAAAACTGTACCCGAGTTCCCAATCGGCAGCCGAAGTTAACATAGGCGGTAAGTAAATAAGATTTTAACTCCTTAGGGTGTATACCGATATGAATAAATATATGAGTAATGTAAGTAAAGGATATTGAAACACGTAGTAGTTAGGATCCTGTCTGGGGAATTGTTCTAAGGGATCTTGGATCAGTCAGGATTATTTTTACTTTTTCTATTTCGGTTCGAGGAATATTTTGCTGAGATGTATGATTTTGTTTACTATTTAGGTTGGTGGTTGATGTGGTTATGAATTCGGGTTAGAGTTAAAATACTTTCTTTAGAAGATAGTAAAGAAGTTAGCAACTTTTTTTGATTCATATGTAGTTGTCGCTTCATATGAATTTTTGCAAGATCAGAGGCACCGCGTAGCCATTATAAGCTGCCTTGACTCGCCCTCTTGGGGTCATGATCGCAAGTACGACTGCAGAGCGTTGTGTCCTGGGATCGATTCTCAGGTCGGGCATGAAGTGTTATTGGTGTTTAGTGGAATTTCTCAGATGATATAATGTTTTCTACGATCGAGCCTTCATATTAATTCCTCAGACAATAATATCAGCTGATGATTAAAAAACAGATAGGCTCGCCCCCTATTACATGGGACCTAAAATATACCGGCGAACTGTGGGTGTACATTAGTACACCTCTGCCTAACCCTTCGGGGATTCGGGTTCCCTTCGGGGGGAACAGGCGTGATGGTATATTTATTTATTTTATTTATAACAGACTTTACTCATTTGTGTATGTTTGTCTCTAAAAAGCTACATTTAAAGTCAGTCTAAAAAGAACTTTTCTCTACAGGTCTAACCGAAGGAGCAGTGAAACAAAAAACTTCATTCAACAACTCAACCAACATATTCTCAAGGCCACTCCACATAATTATGTTGTTAATATTATTACTGTATTGTTAGCCGCCATTGTTACATAATATGTGATAATTTAGTGTAAATATGTACATACATTTAACACGGCCATTAAATTTGTAAGCGCTATAATTTTAGTAGGTACCTATAGAATTTGTTAGAATGAAATTATGAAATTCAATTTTAATTTCGATCGTCTTTTGTTTTGGGAGTAAATACATAATGAAAATGTGTATAGGAGTTACGAATTGATTTTAAAAATAAAGGCAGTAGGTAAATTGGTGAATACATAATTTATTTGTAAAAATACTCTTTTTTTATATTAAATCATAAATGGTGGAGTTTTATAATTGTCGTAATTGAGACCAGCACTTATTCTGTTAAAATCTTCTTCGGTGAATTTAGGTGAAGTTGTATTACTGTGCTTAAGAATTAACAGGTCTTTCTAGAGTCAGAGCAGCTGATGCAGCATTAATGCTCTGAGCAACGGTGCCTGTGCCATTGCCAAAGGCCGGTGGAGGGACACTGCAAGGTATTAGTTTGTAGGAGTCCAACACGTTCAAGAGGATTTGATATCAAAAACAAAAGAAAAGGGTATTGACAGCTTACTTCAGCTAAATTCACAGAGGAAGTTTTTCAGAACACCATGTTTTACATAATACTCGCCCTTACCAATATAAAAATAAGGTTTAGTATTATTAAATTGTAAAGAAACACTGTTCGTATTAAAATTTCAAAGACTCATTTTTGTTACCAACTTATTATTTTATGTACGGAAACATGTAAGTACCCAAAGCTATTTTAGATGTTAAACAAATAGTATCCTTGTACCCTTACAATAAGAATTGTTATCCAAACCCTGATTATTGTAAACAGTTCTCCCATTAAACATTTTAGAAGAAATTGTTGTATTATTTATCTCCTTATCAATAAAGCAAACGATGTAGATTGTTAGTAGTTGTTTAGAAGCTTACAAAAATAATACATACATAAACTCGGGGCTTTTTACCAAGGGGGTAGGTAGAAACCACAGAACGCCTCCATCATCATACATCAGTCATACAAGTAAGCTGGTTACGAGTACTGCGCAATCGACCTTATAATCCTTATAATAAGACCTTATAAAAATAATCCATCTTGAAAAATTAATAACGGCCGCTTTAAAAATGCAATCTTTAGATCGATCCCTGACCGTTACCAATCAACTGGACCATTAGAGTGATTGAAAGTAGGGATAGGTCCACTGATCAAATTACAGAAAACAGCTGTGAATGCAACTTTAACAAACGGGACGAGGCAATGACTGATGGATTAATTGCTGCGCTGCGTGTCTTGGATTCAATTCCCGTAGAAAACAATTATATGTATAGCCTACAGGTAGGTATTCCAGGTCTGGTATGTATACGACACAGTCTTTCATGCACACACACAGTCTTGCTCATGTACTCTTCGTCACGGTCTTGGGTTCGATTCCCAGGTCGAGCAAAGAGTTATTGGGTTTTTCTAGGAATTTCTCAGTAGCAGCTTGGAGTTAAGATTTGTGCTCGGCTAATGGCAATAGGCTTGGACCCTATTATATGGGAGCTCAACATACCGGCGAACTGTGGGTGTACCATCTCTGCCTAACCCTTCGGGGAATACAGACGTGAAGGTATGTTGTATGTATAGGGAAAATATGTTTGTAAAAACACCTATGATGTATAAAAAATTCCTAGTGTAGCACAAAGTTAAAATAATCCCGTGACGTCACACCACGCTAGGCATCCCTCCTCTTTTTACAATTCCTCCTCTCAACTAATGAAAATCTCGGAGGTCTTAACATTTTTATGTCACTTCCTAAATTCCATGGCTTACGGTGCTGTAAAGTTGAGCTACAAAAAGCAGATGACGTTTTCTTTGCTCATTACATTGGAAGAAGGGCAATATAGCTTTAGATTGAATGAAATTGGAAAAGTTAACTTTGACTTTCATAGGTAAGAATGCAGCTAAATGAATTAGGTAGCTACTTTCCTACTTTTACCTTTTTAAGGGGGGAAAAATTCTACTAACTTTTAGGAAAGATCAAAATCTAATCTTAGTCACTATCTTTCAAAAATGACTCTAATTTAGCCAAACTTTTACCACGAATTTAGAGTACAATACATGATTCTAAATTCTAAACCCAAAGAGTAGTAAAATTCGATCAAAATGTATGAAATAGCTTGTTTATTAAGAACCAACCAAAAATATTTACGTCTAGAATTGAATACCAAACCCATAAAAAAAAAATTGTTACTATGTTGTATACATCCAATATATTCCTCATTCACTTCCCTTATTTTAAATCCCTTATTAATCAAAACTCCAATACACACTAGCAGTCACACCCAAAAAAAAATCCGTTCCAAAAACAAAATTCAAAAACATTCTATCTCAAAAACAGTTGAAACTCGTACATTTTTCCTACAAACTCCGGATCAATAGTGACCCGTGCAACCGATAAACCGGTTGAGTTACATTACGGCCCCATCTGTAAATTGATAGTGTTTAATGAAATCCAATAAGAGAGGTTTAACTTACTTAAGTTATTGTCTCGTTGTGGACGGAATGAAATTCAATGTTTAGTTATTGGTTTATAATAATAGCAGACTATTTATTGTCACATTGCTGGGGCAAAGTTTTCATACAGAGAAGAGACGAGCATAGATCGTAGCAAATTCGGATATAATTATGTTAATTATAAATCCAGGTTTCCTCACAATGTTTTTGTTTACTGATATGAAATGCCTGTTGTTACAAATAACTACTTCGTGAATCAGGTCCAAAGTCACGTTTACTTTTTATATCATAGTTTCCAAGTACTACTTAGCCTCAGCCTGCTAGATATTTGATAAAACAACTGAACTGAATCTTACTAAAAATATTTTGAATCTGGTCGGAACTTCATTTCAACAAAAATCAATGTCAAAAAATGTATGTAAATTAACATAATTTTTATCAGATTGTAAGAATAGATTGTGATCGATCCTAAGAATCTGTAGAAATGCTTCCCTAAAACCAAAAGCAGGCTTTTCCTTCAAGTACTTTGTCATTCCGAAAATTGATTTGCTATATAAAAATTGCAACCGAGACAGTAAACAGTCCTTTACTAATATACACATAACAATAATTTATCGGAACGAAATGTTCAAGGAAACCCAGTGTAAAAATAATGGTTTAGGGAGCGACCCTTCGCCGTCGACAGTCCCAACGATTACCAAATCAAACAAGTCAATTTAGACCCTATGGTTGACAAAGTTGAACTCTTTAAGACTCCTAAAGAGGTTCAAGTTCAGAATTCAGAATAAATTGATTTGACTTAGGTCGAGCTAGGTGGTTTAAGAAGGATGGCAATTTGGTTAGGTCTAATTCGCATTCTAGAAAAAATACTGTTGTTTGAAGTGAGGAAATACGCGGTGAAAGGGACTTGTAAAATGGAGTGAGAACATGATTTTCGACATCCCAAAGTCGGAACATTAGGTCCTTTATGACAAAAAAAACAACAAATGTGTTAAATCAATGGAACAGTAGATTTTGTATGCACCCTGAATAATCAAAGCTATACGCAGTCTCAGCTATACGAATTTTACCATTGGATGGCAAACAACCCGTCGCGTCGGCCCACCTGATTTTAAGTGGTCACCGCTGCCTATAGAAATCCGCCATACCAGAGGCTTTGCAAATGCATAGCCATCTCAGTGATTAAGTTGAAATGTTTCATGTGCCTGTAATAACACCGACACTTATACTCTTCAAGCCGGAACACAGCAACGCTGCTTTGTGGCAGAATTAGGTACGGTGGTAGTACTTTCCAGACGAGCTCCATTACAAAGAGCTCTACTGCTACTAAATAAAACCTTACTTAAATACGTTAACACACAGCTTCTACGATTCGAACAGCTACCTAATCAGGATAGTAGTAAACTGGACACAATGGTACCACGTACTTTATCTCCTCAGATAATTCTCAAGTACCCATTTAAGTACTTTACGAGCTTGTAAAGCCTAACCCGTTTCGGTTGTAAAAAGTTAATAACAAAATAGGTTACGATTTCGTTACAAGAACGATGTTATCGGGGTATTAAATTGGGTAACTTAAATTCGAAGATAAAATTCTCTTGTTATTATGGAAGGCGACAGAATTTGGTTAAGTTTTAAAAGGTTTGGATATGAATCTTTTGAATAGATAATAAATGATTGACGACGTATTTACCTTGGAGTTCTAACTTCATATTTTAAATGAGAAAGTTTGTTTGTTACGCTTTAATGGCTAAACCACTGAGCCGATTTTAATGGAATTTGGTACAGACTAACCTTGAACCCCAAGAAAGAACATAGGCTATTTTCAAATCCATGAGTTTGTCTGTGTCCGCGATAATCGATATTTACACGACAGTCGCGGGCCATATCTATTTATAGAAAATGACGTTAGAAAGTTTTATTAGGATGATGAAAGATCGTGGTAATCTTATCGAAGCAATAAATAATGTCAAAAACTTATCAAAATATCATCTGTTTTACATACTTTTTTGATAGTATTTCTCATTGATAGTCGCTGAGATAACTGGGGCAAAACTGCTAAACGTCATTAATTTAATAAACTCAGAAACTAATTAGACAGCTTTATATGTCCAATTTGTAAATAGTGTGCTTTATATTTATGTGCCGAAAGCATATTATTTTTTATTTGACATATGAAACTGTCAAAGTCTCTAAGATTAAAAATGTACTATAAACTTTATGAACGACTAGCTTTTGCCCGCGGCTTCGCTCGCGTTAATTAGTATTCAAACTTTCATCCCCTATTTTATCCCGTTGGGGGTAGAATTGATCAAAATCCTTTCTTAGCGGATGCCTACGTCATAAAATCTACCTGCATGCCAAATTTCAGCCCAATCCGTCCAGTGGTTCTGTGCGTTGATAGATCACTATATCAGTCAGTCAGTCACCTTTGAGTTATATATATTTAGATAGAAATCTAATCTCAATTTCAATCTTGCAAAATATCTCTAATTCATGACATCGATTGTCGCTTAGATGAGATTGCGACTAGATTCTTAAACATTTTTAATAAGTTGAATAGGTCTTTAACCTTCAAAAAAGTTACTAAAATTTCTCCCTTGACCTGTCTACGTTAACCGTTAAATTCTAACTACCAAAACACTGGCAGCACACTCAAAATAAACAGCAACGTACAAAGATGAACACTGCCTGAAATTTGGCTTTTTTATGCCATTCTCAGTCACAAGAGAGCCTTAATTTAATATGACCTGCTCGATTTGTTTACAAAGGAAAAATTTATTCATGAAATTTGTTTTGGAGGGTCCAGCCTTGCTCGGATAAAAATAAACTTTGCAAGCGTGGGTTACTTTGACCCACGAACCTTTTGCCAAACAATATTCTTCATATTTTTTCGGGTACCTACATCTTGTTTTCGGACAATTGTTTTGTGGCCTTCTCATGATGCCAATTTAATTAATTGCTTTGAATTGTTTGGATTGGTGATTGGTTAGATTTGGATTTATAAAAAGGAAAGTAGCGATTTTGTATTTACACTGCGTTAGCGAATTACAGCCTCCTTGTTATAATTGGGTTTAGTTAGGTTCTGCAAAAAGGAACCAATCAATTTCATAATTTCTCGCAAATAAGTTATGCTTAAGAAAATATAATTGTTTGCTTTGATTATTTTATCTTCCGCCTTTGTAAAACATTATGTGCGCGTTTATATTTTTTTAATACTTAGCAACGTACTTAAAGCTTAAAAATAATTCGGTAGGTCGGGGGTATTTTGGTATTCGGTGATCTCATTCTCCTGATAAATTAAGGCATTGATCAGACAAAAAAAAACATTAACCGACTCTGACGGCCTACCTGATACAATCAATAACAGAGGCCTTGCAAATAATTGAGACAAAAATATCTCATATGCCTGTAACACCGGCATTCATACCCTTCAAACCGGAACACAGCAACGCTGCTTTGCGGCAGAAATAGGTACAGTGGTAATACTTTCCTGGACGAGCGCCTTCACAAAGAGCTTTACTACTACTAAAAGTGTAAAAACACACACTAGGCTCTCAGCTTGTTTGCCTGTACAAAATATCTGCCAAAGTAACACCACTCAGTAAAATTAAACCTGTGTTTAATCAAATGATAAGACCCTTTGTAAGGGAAAAGAATAAAAACATTGTTCTGTTTAAAAGTCAACAGAGGCTATGCTAACAGTGATGATAATACAAACGGGTATTATAAATGATTCGCAGCTTCCCAGCGCATTACAAGTCGAATAATTTATAACAAAAATATTCATAATTAATAGCAAGTTATGTGATGTTGGATTTCAAGGTTTTAAAGACATTGTATCTCCTATATTCTACCTATGTTTGTTACTTTGTTTGTTAACCACTTTTGGTTAATTAGTAGAAAATGCCCAAGGCATTAACTCCGCCTTTGCAGCTTTGTTCATGAAATAATTAAATAAATACAAATATTCATGTCCAAATTCTATTAATGTCCCGTTTTATAATTAAACTTGATACGTATAAGCAAAAACATAGAAGATTTCTTAAAAAAAAAGCAAGTTTCTTTTGACAATGCTGTGAGATAAATTATACATTATAATATTAATTTTATTTGTAAGTTTTGTAAATATTTGATTCTTATTTTGAGTTGTGTGAAGAAAACTTTAAATCGTATTTGTATAAGCCAAACATTATTTTCTAAAATGTTCAAAATCTACACGGTTTAAATAAATAAGAGCGATTATTTTTTTAATAATCGTAAAAAATGTTGGGTTTCTGAACTCATAATTATACTGAATGTACGGTAAAAGTTTGTGCACCAATGTCCCTTTCACCATATTCATTCTATTCAAAACAAAAGACTCACGATTTCCAACTACAGCGTGACTAAGAACCACACAATAAAAATCCATTTTTAAAATCATTTGGCACCAGCACCGTCAGACAAATAGATCTGTCTGCATTTTGAAAAACAAAGCTTAAGTTATCCAATTTGCAGCAATAAAAATGGGAAAGTCCATTATTATTTGCGAATCAAGATTTTAGTGATTTCGTCTGCCAAATAGAGCTGTTGTCTGGCGCAATATCCTGTCAGTCCCGCCTAGATTAAGTTCATATATACTGAAACATATTGTTGTAGGAAATTGTTTCCAGCTTAGAAGTTCACTTAATTGTTTGCGTGAACTTGGCTCGGTATTCGCGGTGCATTTTGTCGGTGAAATCTTAATTAGTTTTGGGAGGCATGGAAGTGCAATTTGTTTTCAGTGACAGTGTTCGGGTTTTGTATCTAGTATTTTTGTATTTGTATTTACTGTTTGGTTGTAATTTCAATTTAATGGCAATGATGCGTTTTAGTGAAATACTTGAAAAAGGGTCAACATAATCATCATTATGAACAACTAAGTCGTTCCCACGATTTTAGAATAAAATCAGAGTTTTAAATTATCTCTCGAGAACATAAAGCTAAGCTCGATAAAAATTCAGCTAATTTTGTTCAGCCGTTTAAGCGTGAAAGAGTATTAAACATCCATCCATCTATCATCATCACAAACTGTCGCATTAATGATACTATACTACAACATAATAGTAGGACTTTCCCTGTGAAAATAACTCTGAAATTGCGAAAAGAAAACCATTATGATCCAAAATTTATATTCGCAAACCCCTTTTCAGATATCTGATAAACTAAAAATAAGCTTATTATTTAAACAAAAGCCCAACAAACCCCTTCAAGGCTACTTAAACAAAACTAATCATTAAAACAAAGCACATAAGAAAACTTTATAAACATATGAAATAAATATCAATCTTTGCCAGTCAGGGGCGGACTAGGCCTGTCAGGGGCCCGGGGCGGGAAAACTAAATGGTATAACTAACTATATTTGTATTTTAGTACCCCGTTGGTCTCGTGGTGGCAAGCACAACTGTTGAGCGTGAGATCCTGAGTTCGATTCACAGGTAGGGAAATAAGTATTTTTGGGTTTTTCCATTAGGAATTTTTCAGTAACAGCCTGGAGTTTCTAAGTTGGTGGTGTGATACCCCCTGTCTCGGAAAGCAAGTAAAGCCGTTGGTCGGATCTAATCGGACTATGATATACTACTTACTATATACTAAAGATCGGACTATGAGAGTTAGGGAAAAAGGATTGCATGTGTGTTTGAGCTGACACTTCTCCTGTGTACTTGGCTAGTTTGCATTAAGATTAGCTGCCGTGCCCGGAGTCGGTTTGGAGAATACATTATTTGTATTTTAGTTTAAATTTATAAATAACTCGGTTTAGACAGTTTTATAATTGTATCTTCAGGGCATCTTACTCCAAACAGCCTCTTAGCCGTGATTAAGAGAACTTTTCGTGATTTGGGGGCCCCACGACTGGGGGCCCATTCTGCCCCCCTTAGTCCGCCACTATTGCCAGTTAAGAACTTAAGTCTCAGTAATCTTTCAAGTTATTTTTTTCTGAGCAAACGTGACCTGATACCATTACGTTAATACCTAAAAGTTTGGCGAGCGAAGTATTGTGAGACAATAAATATTCGTAGGGAGCTCACGCACGGCTGGGTAGTCTAGGAGCTAGTGTGACTATAATATACGTTATCTTGTATTGTTCTTTAATGTAACAATAAAAATGTTCTTTACTTCTTTGTGATTTATGAGTGTTATTGAAAGTATTAAGAAAGCGGTTTTTGTGTTTACAATAGAAATCTTTTAAGAATTGTGAACTGCATTGTGGCTTTATAAATTCTACATTGATTCACAACTGCTTTAAACATTTTTTTTAACTATTTTAGTGATCTGGAGACGTTGCCTACCCCATGGGAATAGGTGTCAGTTTACCTACATATTGCGTGAATATCGGTTATCGCAGATCCAGACAAAAATAAGGTTATGATCTTATGCAGAGCTCAAGGTACCTGTTTGTCAAATTTCATTTCAATCGGTTGAGTGGTTTTGCCGTGATGACAGACAAACAAACTTACTTTTGCATTTATAGCAATATTTTTATTGTATTTGTATTTGTATTTTTTATTTATTTATGTATGAGATCAGGCGCACGGTACTTGAAACCGACGTGCTTGTATGATCAAATGCATGAATGTGGACGAGGAGAAAGGAGTGTGTAAGGATCATAGCAGATGGCGTTCTGTGTTTTCTGCCTAATCCCATGGGAAAAAGGCAGTTTATGTATGCATATGTTTAAATAAAATACGATGTTTACAAAGGAAAGCAAGCAAGCAAGCGTACACACTATTTAGATCTACTTACGTCTTAATTATTATGATATTATTATAAAATACTAAAATTAGATATAACTATTACTATAGTGTATCTTTTCATAGCCTCTCTAGCTCCTAGCCTAACAGTAAAGTTGCAGGAACTTAATAAGATCCTAGACTCGAGCGCAGACCACGCGAGCTTTGCTAAATGAAATATGCCATGATTATATTGTACGTACTTATACGCTGTCAAATTGAGCTCATATGTTTGAGAACTTGCATTTTGTATCATATTGCCATGTTGTTAGCGCATTTTCTTGAAAACCGGCGTGCTTGTATAGCTGTTAAAGAGGCGAAAGGAGTATGTTAGGATCGTAGAAGATAGCGTTCTGTGGTTTCTGCCTACTCATATGATAAAAAGGCGTCAGGACGGTTTCGTTAGACCTGCCAGGTCTGTGTAGAAGTCTGCCCAGTATATTGTATCATAACATGCTATTTTTAATACAAATGGGCTTAAAATAGTCTATATTGCCGTGTACAAAAACCTAGTCACCTTAACAAGTCAATCCAAGCAAGATATTCAACAA
Source organism: Caradrina clavipalpis (assembly GCA_932526535.1). Taxonomy (NCBI): domain Eukaryota; kingdom Metazoa; phylum Arthropoda; class Insecta; order Lepidoptera; family Noctuidae; genus Caradrina; species Caradrina clavipalpis. Next base: position 3,638,605 of record OW052101.1, read on the forward strand.
AATTAGTTGGAGTCAAACTTTGTAAATTATAAAATATTTTTTGCACAACTTTTTTTTATATTCTTGTTAAAATTAAAGCGAATTTTGTTCAAAAGAAACTGTTTAGTATGTTATCATTTCTAGTACTCTCTAGCGGAACATTTGTTAGGTTTATACACTTTCAGAAGTTTGCCATCGTTAATGTTTTGATGAAGTTTCTACAAACATAATACTAAGTCTAAATTATCTTCATAGACTTTTGACTTAACAAACTTTTGGAAGTTTACTCTTTAAGTATGCTTTTTATTAGACAACTAGCTTATGCGCGCGACTTTATTAGCGTGAATTTTTGTTGTCACGGGGCTTTACTTTTTACTTTTTTTGTGCAAAGCTCTAATTCTTTTTCTTTTTAAGTGCCGTGTAAATATAACATACATACATACATATAATCACGCCTGTATTCCCCGAAGGGTTAGGCAGAGGTGTTCCAATGTGCACCACAGTTCGCCGGTATATGTAGGTCCCATGTAGGGGGCGAGCCTATTGCCATTAACCGGGCACAAATCCAAACTCCGAGCTGCTACTGAGAATTTCATAGAAAAACACAATAACACTTTTTGCTCGACCTGGGAATCGAACCCAAGATCAAGAGTAAATATAAATATGCATTTAGTATAAAGCTGTCATTTTGACATTACAAACAGACACTTCAATTTATTTATTTGTAGAGATATAAATTAACCTTGCCTTCTATGTAGGTGAAGAGGTCTTTGCCCTGCAATGGGATAATAATATGCTGATATAATTATTGCTGGAAACGAGCAGTACAAGACCGGAAATTGAAAAACCAGAAAGTGTTATTGGATTTTTCTATTACGAATTTCTCAATTGCAACCCGGAATTTGGAAATTGGTACTGTCACACTTCTGTGCCTAGAAAATAAAGAAAGAAAAACCATTTATTCTTGCGAAAGCGACGCAAAACACAAAAAATAAAATAAAAAAGCGCGAAAAAAAAAGCAAAAAAAAAGCGCGTAAAATCGCTGGTACTGCGCTTGATCTCTCCCCGCGCTGGTATCGGACTGCCGTCCCATCGGAATAAGAGGGACGAGGGAGCGTACCTGTGTTTGCGCACACACTTGCACACGCACTATAACATCTCCTGCGTACTTATCTAGTCTCCATTGAAATCGGTCGGAGAATATTATTATTTTGTCCAGCAGTAGACATCGTTTGGCCGAAATCATGATGGATGACGGAAATGGATATTATTTTATTATTAGGACTTACATTCTTATTACCTATCTTTTTTATTCTTTTACACATATAGATATAGCAACTCACCTATGTTCCCCGGAGGGGTAGGCTGAGGTTTACTAAACCATAGTTTGCCGGTATTAGTTTACTCTATTATAAAATAAATGTATTCAGATTTACCTACGTTCGTTTTAGCATTTTAAAAGGTAGTTGTAGAGCTAGCATTACATCGCAATTGGTCCCCAGTGGGTCGTATAGGAAGAGTTAAGCGTTCATAGAAACAAGCTGATATCTTCATGAAAATTGCTGTTTGATGTACAAAATATTTATTTTTCTTTTAGTTAATTTAAGGATAATTTGACATATTTCCGAAAATCGAAAAGAAAAAGTTGTTTGATGCTATATTTTTCCAAAGTCTATTTAAATTGCCAAAACTAGAAAATAGCACGACCGCCTCAATACTGGAATGTATTAGGAAAAAGAATTTTCTAAAATGGATGGTACTTCGAAAAAAATTTGGTGGTACTGCGTTCATTGAGTTAGCTAAAAAGATCGGCCAAGCTTAACACAATCGCTAGTACCTACCTATGCTAGCTGGTAAGGCCAGCAAAATGTTGCATATACAAGGTGTTGATTTGCATCCTCGTCAAATTTTAGGAGCTTGTCATAAAAAAATAGAAGTAATCACATATAATTACGATACCCGGCCAATATCGAATAAATACTTGTTTTTTTTAGTTGCAACTATCAAATAACAGTATTCCAGAATACTCCTCTTGCAAAATTCGGAATCGCCCAGTTGCGTATGCGGTAGGCAGAGTTTTCGCGCGGCTATATTAATGTGTGCATAGCGCCTAAACCCTCTGGCGAGATGGCTAGCTCGAATTAGAAAATCACGTCAAAAAAAAAAGTCAATTTATTTTATTATTGATGCGTGTTAAAAATCACGAGCATAGTTAACTCCTTGAATTTGACGAGGATGCAAACCAACGCCTTGAATGTAATCCAGAAAAAAGCATACCAATAAAAAATAGACCTACAAATAACTAAATCAAATATAACTATCCCTCAAACATCTGTAAACAAAAATACCTACCATCGAAAACAACAAGCAATATGCACGTTGTGCCTTAATAAAATATAAGAAAAATGCCCCAGATATTTCCTAGAGAATATTCTAGAAGGTGTTTCAGTTTTAAAACATAAGCTGTCATATTACTGCGCAGGTACGTAACCCTCGGATATTGCACTTGAGTAAATCGTCTCGTGAAGAAATATTACGTAAAATTGCCTTGCATGGCGCAAACTTGTACACTGTCGGGTTATAAGGAGGATTTTTATTTGTTTTTCATTTGTAATTTGTTAAAAGCTAGGTATTGTCCGCGACTTTGTCTGGATAGATAGTCAAGGGTACCATGAAGCTTAATCTAAGGCATTCATTAATTGTGTGGCTTTCTGTCAGTGAAACAATTTTTGTAATCGGTCTAGCATTTACCTGTATAAATTATTCTAAATCTTTTATTCTCTTTCTTGCTCATTCTTCTCCGCCCAAAACAACATTTTGTAAAGAACAAGATTACATTCTTTTTCTTGTATATTATGACATTAAAAAATGCCTTATTACACTTTGACTTGAAAGCAAAACAAACAATATTTTATCTCTTTATTAGCAGTTTCAACCGCGTTCAGTTTTGTCTTTGATTACTGCTCCGCTCCGGTGGATTATAGCTTGTATTACTCACTGTATAGACACCCAACCGGAGAGAAATATCGAAGGCTTTAAAAAAAAATTGTATTGCACTTCTTTTAAGTAAGCCAATACTCAATATATTTATTGCTTTTCAATATTTATTCTTAAGTGATAACATTTTGACCATTGGAAATTTTGTGGACATTTTGCCCTTAAAGGATTATAATTGAGACCATTATGGACCCTGTAAGACACAGCAATATAGGGGAGGAAATAGGAAGCCCTGTTTTAAAAGATCATTAAGTATTTAATAGTAATAAATTACTAGTCAAGAATAATCAAAACCTACCCTAACTTACTATCGAACCCGCGATACCTAGCGCTGCAGCCAATCACTGAGCTACTAAGCCAACTATGTTGTCAAAAGCATGCTTAATTATATGACAGTATACAACTTACCTTTGATTTGATTTGAAGGCTTTTCACAAACATCAATAACCAATTATTACCAATGTAGTAGTCCAAGTACTTTTGTAACAAGCATATAAAAAAAAACATTATATTAAACAATAGATTTTAAACCCAAAATTAAACATTAAAAATACGTGTTAAAATGAGATAAAGGACGATAACGATCCAAAGGTAGGACGAACATTGTTCTGTGCCCTTAAATCTTTTACCTTTACTTTCGGTGATATATTGCAGGTTAAAAGTGTTTTAGTAAGGTACATTTGAACAATTATTTATCACCTCAACGGTAGAGGGAGATGGAAAACGTAGGGTTTCGGTACCGAATGATTCTGTATTGTAAATGTTTCCGTAGATTTTGGTGACTATCACACTACTTGCCGGGTTTTCTTACACAATAAGATTTTCTCCTGTATCGTGGGTGCGTTTACGGACATATAAACTCGCATGCACAAACAGCCAGACCCAAAACAACTATCTGTAGGCCATACAAATATTTGTACCGTGCGGGAATCGAACCCGCGACACGCAGCGCAGCAGCCGATCGCTTAACCACTGCGCCAACCGCGTGATATTGATAATTAAAAAGCCCAAAAAAAACACATTACGATTCTATTTTTGAAATTCTTGTTTCTATATTAGGCACACGGGCTTACATTACATGTGTGCGTTCCCCAGCATCCGCGGACACAAAGCCCCCGGAGGGTTACTAGTTAAAAATAATGAACAGAGAAATACTACAAACAATTACCACTAATTGCTCTATTAGTGACCAGCTCGGGAAACACAACAAACACAGTTAAACCGACACAAAAATACAATAAAAAAAATACATACCATCACGCCTGTATTCCCCGAAGGGTTAGGCAGAGGTGTATCAATATACTAGAGTGCGTTAGGGTAGGTTAGGAGGGTATGTTTAACTCCATGTAATAAGTGGCGAGGTGCCTTTAACCGAAACACATAAATAAAAATTAAAGATTATTTGGATGGAACGTTTTGGAAACTACGGGACCAATCCAAAAGTAAATTCTTTCAAATAAGAAAAGAATTTTCCAAATGGGTCAATAAATGAGACGAGTTCTGAGGTAACAAACACAAAACAAAAATACAACCGAATTAAGAACCTCTTCCTTTTTTACGTCGCTTAAAATGTGAAGACGAATGATCGTTGCAGGTGTAAGTGACCAAAGGAATGTTGACTGAACGGTTCAAGACTCATTTGGCTAGCTTGGAAGTCTGTAAAATGAAGAGTAATGGACTGCTTAACGTTACGTAACAAGGAAGATGCAATGCAGTGCACTGGATATTATAATACCGTTACTGCATAAAAAAGAAACTCATTTCCGAAGAAGGTTCCTTGTAAAGTTATAATAATTATAAAGAGACAATAATTTATAATTTTAATAATTTATAATATTATAAAGAACATATTTATATTATTTGTATTTTCATTGTAATGAATGAACTTAAAAACTACATATCCGATTTAAAAAAATCATTCACCTTTAAAGAGCTACATTAATCATATACTGAATCCATGATAAATGTTTGTATTCGATGACCTTTCCAACGAGTATAGCGCTCATGCGTTTTTCTTCTTTAAAGCTACTAGTCTTAAATACATTATCATCTTATATAGACAAGGTAGAATCAACAGAGCTTGTAAAAGGAAACTTCAACACAAACTAACTTTACACGTTGAATCGGTTTTTATTAAAAATCTAACTTCCAACAAAATCAATTTCAGTTCAGTTCATAAACTGTTTTATTGCAGAACTTTTTTCAATTTTAAACAAACAGTTTGTTTTAGAATTGAATGGAAAAAGCTTTTAGTATTACGTATTTAATTTGAAAAAGTTTGATGTGCTTATTTAGGATGAAGAGATTTTAGAGTCCTTTGAGTAACTTTTAATTTAAAATATTTTTTTTAAGTAGGTACACTTAATAGCTTATGTTAACATGCATAAAAATTAATAAACACATTTAAAGATGAACTTATTTAAAACTTAATTCTGTCTCTGTCAATTTCAAGGAATTTGTGAGGGATGCATACACATACCATCACAATAGTATTCTCCGTAGGGTTAGGCAGAGGTGTACCAATGTAGATCCACAGTTCACCGATATGTATAGATCCCATGTAATAGGAGGCGAGCCTATTGCCATTAACCGGGCACAAATTCCTAACTCTGAACTGCTTTCGAGAATTACATAGGAAAATAACCCAATAACACTTTGCTTGATTTGGGAATCGAACCTAAGACCTCTAGTTTACCTAGCAGTCGCGCTTAGGACCACTAGACTACCGAAGCAGCCATATTCAGGCAGTCGAGTGTGGTGTGAGAGGAATGCACTTATATAATATTTTTGTGTTGTAATCGTCAATTTGAATATAATATGGACATATGCAGAGGAGGGATGAGACGCATGTGACAAAAAGATTTATGAATATAAATGTGGATGGATGGAGAGGAAGAGGGAGGCCAAAGAAAAGATGGATGGATTGTGTGAAGAATGATATGAAAGAGAAGGGAATCAGTGATAGCATGACGGTTGACAGGTTGGCATGGAAGAAGAAAACACCGTCTCCTATTCGGGTGCTCGACCGACTGTCCCTTCGCCTCCCGAAACTTCCAAGTCCTTACACTCAGTCCATGCACTTTGCAGAAACGGTTTACTGCCCCAGATGTTGCGCTGTCCCCAAGTAACATGGGATAAGGGCAGGAAGATGATGATGATGATGAATCGTCAATTTGAAACAAAAATCGGTCTGGCAAATGTTAGGATCGGTCATAAGCTAGGAAATAATTTCAAAGGGTAGTCGTTATCGCTATCGATGAGGACTATAACGGGTGTAAAAGGACACTTAACAAAACCGTAAGTAACATATTTTTCCCATCATTGCGATTATTTTATTGTTCTTGATCATACGTGAGGTAACCTTCTGGTTACATGGAGAAATTGTAGGTCATAGTCATTTTTAAGATCGAGCTTTTTTTTCATGTACATTGTTAAGTGTGGGTTATTATTCGCACTACGTTAAATTGTGATTTTTCATACCGAAATTCAAGCCGTTTTCTAGCAAACATTTCAATAATAGCTCAATGTTATTGCTAATAAAAAAAAGATTTACAATTTTTTTACACAATTTCTATGTAGTATGTAGGTCTTATGCTTTTTGAGAAATGGGGGTCAAAAGGAGCTCTATATGATTATTTCGTGTAATATAAACTCTTATATTAGTCGAACTTGGATAATACACCTAACATACACATAACACACACACGTAACATACCATCACGCCTGTAATCCTCGAAGGGTTAGGGAGTAACCCAAAAACATGTTTTGCTCGACCTGGGATTTGAGCCCAAGACATCTAGCGTAGCATTCGCGCTTAAGACGACTAGGCTAACGAGGCAGACAAATATGTACCTAGAATATGTACAAAAATATTTATTCACAGCTAATAGTGTCAACATACCACTTATCGATCCGATAATACCACATGACAGGACCCACTCTAAATAAAGCCAAAATTTCTTTTACGCGCACTTTACATGACACAGCGAACATGCAAATGCTTGTCCATAACGAAGCAAACCGAATTATGCGTCAGCTTAAAAGCGTTTATCGGTCGACGTCATTTAATACCGTTGAAAGCCTCTGGAGGTGTTAATAATATTAGGAGGACAGTTTGAAAATGGATCATAGACATGTAGACAAGATTTTAGGGAATATCTGAACGGTAATTGAATGTTTTGAACCGTTATGTTCAATATTGGTTCAAGCAGACCACAAAATGTGAACTCATTCTTAGCAGTCACATTAGCTATAGTATATAAACTTAATTAAATATTATTAACTAATAGTAAAAAAGTTACTGACACATTATTTTTATATACTTTTATTTAAAAAAATATCGTTGTTAAAATATTACTAGGAAAGGAAATACTACTAGGAATATTACTAGGATCTTACTATGAATTCTCCTGCATCGTCGATGTGTTTACAAACATTATAAACTCACATATAAAAACACTCAAACCCGGAACAACTATCTGTAGGCCATATTTATGTATTTCGTTCCGGAATCAAACCCTAGGCAAATCCAATAGCTCATTCCCTTCGCCAACCAGATTAACGAGTAGCAGTTCAAGACTATGGCAATGCCATACAAATACAGTTCACAACAATACACACACCTGTCTTATCTCCAACATCAGACACAAGCGAGATAAGTCTACGGCCACAACAGGTGACTATATGTGTCACTTGTTTGAAATCTCCGTGTAACGTTCCCAGATGTATTATCTTATTTGACTCTCATGGAGAAGGCAATGACAGCAGGATAAGTTTTACAGAGCTGGTTTGTGGAGTCTACCCATACCATGAGCGTGTTATGAACGTTTCAGGCATGGAAAAAAATATGACACGGACAATTGACAATTGTTGATGCTCTGTGCATGCCACGTGGCGGTTTTGGTCGGTGATGGAACGATCTAGTGGGCTTATTCTCAGGCTTATTTTTTTTTTTGTTTTTGCAATCTGTATTGCCTTCCATGCCATTGCCTTCCATTTATTCTTTTATGTTGCGTTATCTGACCTGTCCTCCATAAAAGTCTCTTAGTCATCACGCCAAAATTTTTTTTATTTATTATTTATAAAACCTTATGCACAAATGTAAAAATACACCGTACAAAGTCGGACTTAATGCCTGAGTCACTCACAGTACGCATTACTTCCTACGCCTTATTCGGCCTTATTCCTGATAATGCATACATGGCCTGCTCAAGCCTATTTCTGCTATATTTCGTTACATTTTTTTTTTACTTTGCAATACAAAGAATATTTAAAAAATACATACAAAACGACACTTGAAATTTTCCTCGAAGCATAAACAAAGATTCCCACCATATTTTTCTTCACACAATTTTATTTACTTCTCTCCAAAAACTGATTACATCTCTTTAGAATCGTGTCCAAACACGAACACCCCACAATTGTTGGCAAGAAAATGTTTAAAAACGTCCCTCCCTTGACAAAAGTCTCTCGCATCGTTATCACGCGAAACTTGCTTCCCCGTAATTGTTTTCAATTCGTTTCTTTTTTCCCTTTTTTCGCCTTCGCCCTTTGTGAGAAGGGGAGAAATCGTCGAATCATTACTATGAGCGTTCCTGTAAGTGTTAAATTCATTAATGAAATCGTATTACGTAGCGCTATCGGAAGTTATCGAACAGGCAATAACTGGTCGGTGCTGATTGCGCACCAATATTACAAGTTCAGCACTTTTTGTGTGTACTTTTGTTTTTGTTTTGCGGTATTGCTGAGTTGTTGGGTGAAGGAAATGTGGCTGTGTGGTGTGGTTTAGTTTGTGGTAATATTTTAGCTGCTGTTATAGGTAAATCTTCTTAATATGAAGGGAAAATTTGTATATTTTTCTTTTCATAGTGACTAGTCATGATCATCGCTGGTATTGGTAAAACCAAAAAAGTGCGGTACACGTTTTGAAATCAGAGAGAGGGTACCGGCGCAGTGATGATCATGATTGTTCAAGATGTTCGCCGGATCATCAAATAACAAAATTAAACATAATTATGTAAGTACTTACATTAAATAACGCTCATCTATCTATCTTTTATCTATTTATCTGATATCTATTGCTCTTCCATTTATTAAAATAAAAATGAATGGCTATGTCTTCTGAACTTTTTTAATCGTAATACACACAGTCATTTTCTCATCATACTGGGTTTTCCCTGTTCCTGTCAAAATCCCCAAATATGCCCTATACAGTCATCCCCATACACCTTCAACCACACCTACTAAGCTTAGTTTGCAGTTGACAGTGTAAGCAGTTTGTGGTTGATATAATTTTAGACCCAAGCATGTCACGGCTAACGTGTTGATTGGCTAAGCTTCGGCTAGGTATACCAACCTGACATTTGAATGTCAAGTAGGTAGTATTAGCAGCGTCTTGTGGTTACTGGCTTGAGCAGCTGTAGCATGTACTTAGGTATATGCCAATGATAATGGACAACTCTGTCGAAAATGTTGAATTAAGAAAATTGTACTAACACATTGCAGTGGCTAAGCGATCGGTAGCTGAGCTGAGTTCAGTTCCCGCACGGAGAAAATATTGGTATGGCCTGCAGATAGTTGTTCCGGGTCTGGTTGTTTATGTATGTGAGTATATATATTTGTAAACGCATCCATGATACAAAAGAAACGCATAGTGTGGGGCAACGTCTTAAAAAACATAGCATAGCATACCATTACGCCTGTATTTTCCTAAGGGTTAGGCAGAGGTCCCATGTAACGAGCCTATTGCCATTAACTGGGTACAAATCCTTACTCCGAGCAGCTACTGAGCTTTTGATAGAAAAACCCAATAATACATTGCTCGACCTGGGAATCAAACCGCGCTTCGAACCACGATGCTAACGAGGCAGTTAAATAAAATGAAAAAATGATCTTATTAAGTCACATTAAGAAATCGTCTAAGGACATTACTGGTATGTTAGTAGATAAAGAAGAATCTAAACCATCACAAGTTTCCAGCTCTCTCTCTCAAACCCCACATTCCAATAATCCGTCCGTCCAAACAAAACATAAACATACATTAACAGCCACGCAACAGAAAACTCGAAAGCAGGATCGGAAATGAAAAGGCGTAAATAACAAGAACTGGCAGTTATGCACACCGAATAAATTTAATTATACCAACGCTCAGTGATTCACGGGAATCGTACATGAATAAACAAGGGGCAACTTCTATACTTCGTCAGAAAATGTGGTCTACAGACCACTTTTTTTACAAGCTAATTCATTAAGACCATCTCCTCATCTCAATGACTATCAATATCGAAAACTTGGCAGAAAAGGAAGGTAAATTAGAGATATTAACTGCCTCGTTGGCCTTGTGGTCCAAAACACGACTGCTACGCTAGAGGTCCTGGGTTCGATTCCCAGGTCGAGCAAAGTGGTATTGGGTTTTTCTATGAAATTCTCAGCTCGGAGTTTGGATTTGTGCCCGGTTAATGGCAATAGGCTCGCCCCCTATTACATGGGACCTAAATATATCGGCGAACTGTGGGTGTGCTTTGGTACACCTCTGCCTAACCCTTCGGGGAATACAGGCGTGATGGTACATACAGTTCCTTAACACCATCTCCTCGATGACTATCAATATCAAAAATTTGTCAGAAAAGGAAGGTAAGTTAAAAATAATAACATAATAATTAGGTTCAGATTGATGCAGGAATTATCCCTTAGTTATGAACCAGAGCTACTTCTTATTTATATCAATGGCAAGTTTTACATCTTTAAGCTGTTGATATTATTAGTGATCGTTCATTGATCAATGTACCTTATTACCAAACCCAAACTCAAGCATTGTTAAAAAAATATAGTCAATCAACAGGTCTATTCTGTAACTCGTTGAATTTTGGTGAATTAAGTTCGAGGTCTGAACTCATCGAGGGAGATTTTTCAAAATAACCAGACCGATATTAGGAATTGATAACTCACTTCTTCTAAATTGACCGATAGAGATTTTTACGAAATAGCACTGTTGAACATTCTTCTTCATTCGGAGAAGGAATAATATTCGTTAGCACAATAAAAATCTTGGAAAACCATTTCTATTCTTACCATGCCATAACCCAAAAGTCTGTGACAAAGGAGTACTTCCATACTAATTAACTACGTTATGGATCATAACCAACGCTATGATGAACGAATATTGCACAGGGGGAAGTAGGGGAACGAAGTTTCTTAATGTTGTGTGTCATTGTGATTAAATTAGGGGCGACAGGACCCTCCTTGTCTCCTGATAAAACACTCCGAACTGCCTTGTAGTTGGACGGGTGCCCGGGTGACTCAGAACCCGCTATGTTCCCGAATCTCTGTGACTCATTTAGATCTGTACCTAGTTGAAAATTTTTGGCGAGTAGAGAATTTTTTAATTTTGCCAAAAATGTTGAAAGGCGACTTTCAAAAACCGATGACTCGTTTCTGTCTGTGCTCAGTGAAATTATATTTGAAGAATCCGATTTAGCGTTATTTGAAATGAATCTGAAGCTGGGCTTTTAAAATCTGAGTTTTTAGTCCTAATTTTTTATTTGATTTGAACTCTTGTCCTACGTAGATGTAATACAATTAGCAACTAGTAGTATGACTAGTGACTTGCCCCTGTTTGGCTCGGGTGCAATGTTATTTCAACTACACAAAACATTATTTTGACTAAACGTATAACAATTCAAAATGAATCATCCCATTCTATTGATGAAAACCGCATTAAAATCTGTTGCGTAGTTTGAAATATCTAAGCTTACAGACGGCGGGAAGCGGCTTTGTTTTATAATAGAAAATTAAAACATGTATCCTTGCCTTTGCTAAATTCTTTGTAAATAAATAAAAGAAATGCAAGCTGTAGTTATTTTTACTAATGTAGATCTAAGTGTACAGAGGGACAGACTGCCAGAAACGACTTTATTTTATACAATGTAGACGAAAATAAGCTTAAAAAAGTAAACGCTGACTACACTACACATTGTAAACATTATTTGTTTTTATTTTTTAAGCGCATCCACAACAATTAACCCTTTAAAAGAATAACAGAGACAACACCAATAAAAAAAGCACAAAAAGCACGTCCACGGTAAAAGGCGCTTTTTCGCGTAAGCTTTTATAAACGTTGCAGTGAATGCAATCTTCGTACAGAACAACAGACAAGCGCGCAATGGCATTGTAAAAAACCTTTTCGCGACCGGCGTTGCAGTCGCGTGAAAATAAAAAAAATATGTACGAAATGTTTGACGCTGGGATTAAAGGTTCCGTATTCGTATGTACTGAGTAAAAACATAGGTTTATTTGTTCTGTTTTTGGGAATGAAAAAGAGAGATTTTTGGCAATAAAATTTCTCCCACTTTTTACTGCGTGGATATTTTCGCCCGCGTTTAGTTACGTCTTGTATTACTGCTCCGCTCCCGTGTATCGTAGCTTGATGTTATAGAGCTTATCTTACTTCCTGATAATTTAGCTATCTATCGGTGAAAAAATTGTTACAATCGGTCTAGTATGTTCGGAGCTTATTCGGTAAATCAAGCAAGACTCAAGGTGCTAAAACCATGGATGAGCACCGGACTGGTTCGCTGTCTGAGAAACCGAGATAGAATGCATATCGAGGTCAGGAAAAGACCTGACGACGCCGTACTTAAAATAACATACACACGGTATAGAAACTTTTGTAATACCTTAATAAGAAAGTTGAGGCGAGCATTTGAAAAGGAAGCATTTCTAAAAGCCAAAAATAATCCGAAGGCGACGTGGAAAGTGATCAAATCTATTACGAATACTCATGTTCAAACCCGATCCCCTCGTGAACTTCTGCGTGATTCAGTTAACGTTAAAGCATCAGCAAACAAAGTAAATGAGTTTTTTGTCAATATAGGTACAAACCTAGCGTCAAAAATTGGGCCCCGCCCCACTGCCGCTGCAGTAAATCCGCCACCCAGTCAATTATCTAACTCTCTGGTAATCCTCCCTGTAGATGAGGAACAAGTAGGTAGAATTATCCATGACCTCCGCATTGACTGCGCTACGGGGTGGGATAATATCCCAGCCAGAGTTATCAAGAGTTCGCGTACTACTCTAATCCCTGTGGTCACTCATATTTGTAACCTGTCCATAAACTCTGGAACCTTCCCTGAAGCTTTTAAGAGAGCCGTCGTGCATCCTATATATAAAAGCGGGGACAGAGACAAAGTCACAAACTATAGACCTATTTCTGTTCTGAGTACGCTTTCAAAAGTTCTGGAGAGAATTGTAAACAATTGTTTAGTCAGCTTTCTGGAAAAACATAAATTGATAGCTCAAAACCAGTACGGCTTTAGATCTGGAATTTGTACGGAGGACGCCGTTGCTGCCTTCACTAACAGTCTGGTATATAAACTAGACAGTAAACTGAACTGCTATGGCGTCTTTTTAGACTTGACCAAAGCTTTTGACACGGTCTCTGTCCCTCGACTTATTTCAAAGTTGGAAAGCTTAGGAGTGCGTGGATTAACTCTAAAATTATTTGAAGACTACCTCTGTGATAGATCCCAGTGTGTTCTCATTGATTCAGTCACGAGTTCATATGAAAAGCTCACCTATGGCATTCCACAAGGTAGTATACTGGGACCGACACTTTTCCAAATATACATCAATGATTTATGCAAGCTCTCCATCTCTAATTGCGAAATTTTTTCATATGCAGACGATACGGCACTTCTAGTGTCTGACAAAAACTGGGAGCAAGCCAAAGAGAGAGCAGAATACTCGCTCCGGCTTATAATGGAATGGCTATCATCTAACTTACTGACGCTGAATTTAGATAAGACGAAACTAATCAGGTTCCAACGCCCACATTCAATAACCCCACCCCCGTTATCTCAAAACATTAAAGCTCACATTTGCAGCCCTCATCAGTCAATAGGTTGTAATTGTCTTGCTCTCAGTACAGTCCCCAATATCAAGTATCTGGGAGTGATTATTGACGAAAAACTTAGCTGGCATGCGCACATTGAGGCACTCTGCACTAGAATCAGAAGACTAATATATATTTTTAGAGAACTCAGGCACTCTGCCACCTCCGAGACTTTAACTCTTGTGTACCTCAGCCTTTGTCAGTCCATCATTACGTACTGCATTCCGGTATGGGGCGGCACTTACAAAACCGCAATGATCCCTGCGGAGCGCGCACAACGAGCGGTTCTTAAAGTGATGCTATTCAAACCCAAAGACTACCCTTCTGATCAGTTATACTCTGAAGCCGAAGTTCTCACAGTAAGGCAACTTTATGTCTTTCGCTCAGTCCTGCGGAAACATTCAAACCTCCCATTAGATAAAAATCTACTTCTAAGACGACAAGGTTTCCCTGTATGTAAAATAAATCCGTGTCGTTTCGCATTTACAAGTCGACAACTGTTGACTCAAAGCTCACGCATATATAATAAAATAAATAAAATAATTCCCTTGTACAGATACAATTTGCATGAAATCAAAAATAAATTAAGAAAATGGCTCTTGTCCTTAACTTATGATGAAACAGAAAATATATTGGCTATAGAATCATAACTTTATCAAATTTACTTTAAAGGAAAGCTTTTAAAACACTCACACTTCACCTACTCACCGCTCTGCTCACACTCTACACCCATACACATACCCTTACACACAATCACAATCACTCACTTCATATGTTGTGGTTACTACCACTGCAAATATATACAGAAAAGTCACGGTTGTATTATATAAATTGAAGCCCCAAAATCTCCGACTCCTAAGATACAGGTCTGCGTACCTAGTTTAGGAGCCCGGAAAACTGACAATAATTTTAATCTTGGAAGTACAACCCATTGTTTCCTTATCTATGTGCTGTGATGCTGTTTTTACGTACAATAAATTATTATTATTATTATTATTATAAACAAAAAAAAAATTCGTTCTTTATCATATTTGTATAGACTAGACATTTCAACTTGGTCTCTGCAACGCATTTTGAAGACCTCTGGTATTGCAGATGTTTAACGGCAGCGGTTTCCACTTAACATAACCCGGCTTGTTTGCCATCCAATGATGTAAAAAATTAAACGGGCCGATCTAGTCTGCAGATGTGTCCGTCTGTAGACATGACGGTCGGTGGAGCAGACACGTGTTAGAGTGAAGACCAAGTTTAGGCAAATGTCTCGTGGACCGACGATTTAAAGAAGGTAGCGAGCAGCGGATGGAAGTGAGCTGCCCAGGACCGGGATGGTTGCTGCCCTTTAAGCGAAGGCCTACGTCCCGCAGTGGATGGCTATAAGCTGATCTGATAGGTATAACTATATTAAAATAAAAATAAGTATTTAAAGCAATGAAAAAATACAGCCTACAAGCCTATGCAAACAATACTTTAAAAGTAATGAAATCTCGGACATAATACCTAAATTAAAATTAAATTAACCCGGCGTCATGGGGGTGGAAAATGACTACACGGACGTGGGGGTGGGTCAAATCGACCCGGTACTTTGACCTAAGATATTTCGACATTTTTAATAGAAATTATTAATTATTATATGGTAATGGCTTTATTGTTATATGATTCAGTAAATAAAACAAGACTTTTTGGTACTGAATTATTATATAGAATTTTTAAACATTTAAAAGAAGTAGACTTCAAAATCAACGAAATTATCGACCATTGTCTTAAATCTCTATTTTTTTTAGAATTTAGTAAAAGTCTTTAATTTTTTGTTGTACTTGTATAAACTTAATTGAGATAGGGTTAGAAAAAACTGACTAAAATTTTATCAGAATCATCGTTGTAGGTGTAATCAGTGCAGAAAGGTACAACATGTTTAGGGCAAATATATTTATTGCAACCATGACATATGTGGATTGTTTCGCGGTCTTTCTGGGCAGGACATATCTTGCTCTATGTCGCTGATATGTCTATGTACTCTGACGCAATCATCTTTATCAGCAGACTCCTGAACAGATGACAAGACGTCCGAGTCAGTTTTTTCTAGAATTTATATCAAATGCCGTTATTCTGCTATTTTCTTCGATCTATTGACTAAAAAGTAAATAAATTATCAAGAATCGATAGTTCAAGTATAAAATGAACATAAACAACACCAACGCAATAAAAAAATAAAAAATCATATACGGAAAAAACGGCGCGAAATTGTTACACCAAGACCGGGGTGGGTCATATTTACCCGTTTTTAACTTTGGGCTCTCGTAGCTCCAAGAATGGCCGCCGTTCAACTGATTCTTTGTAAACAACACTTAATGCAACTCATAAACTCCAGCTACTGAAAGAAGCAGCAACTTCGGTGGTGTAGTTTCGAATCTGTAAGCTAACAAAAACGTCTCGGGTCATTTTGACCCAACCCCCGTGTCGCCGGGTTAATGATTAACGTAGCCTGTTATTTAAAGACTTGATTAATTTTAAATAGTTGTTTGAATTGTAGTTCAAATATTTGAGTTATGTCTGAGGTTAAGTTTCGTACTCTTCAGAATGGTTTTCAACCTCAATTCTCGTAACCTGGAATTATGAGTTACATTTGTTTTGTGGCCTGACCTTACCAGTTACGCAACAATTTGATTCATTTTGAAAAGCTTTTATATTTAAGTACCTTCTTTTTTCGTGGGTAGGTTATCTCATGGATATTTTCCATTCGGGGAGAATTAATGACTAAACCTGACGGTTCCTGCTACAAAGATACGAGAGCCGGACTGATAATGATCCGCCATTGGCCACTGGTATTCACTACGTGCGGCCTGTTCAGCAACCACACATTTCTATAGAGAGGCGCGCACAGAACACTGCGCGCCGCCATCAGAGGCCACATCTGGTGGACAAACTGGGCCAAGTTTGCAATATATAATGTAAGAATCTTTAAGTATAGGAAATCATCATATTACTTTTTCTACCCTGGGTGGAAGGGAATGTCTGTCTGCTACTGACTAAACCCATCAAAGTTCCTTCTAATGCCCTTTGCTTTCCAGGGCGCGGTGATTATTTCGAACAATGTAAATACTTAGGTAGGTACCATTTTTTTTAAGGATGGCATATCATCAAATGACTTCTTCCGCCCTGGGCGGAGCGGAAGGGAGTGTCAGACTTTTACTGATTCGAAAACCATCCGTGTTCTTCCTAATGCTCTTTGCTTTCCAGGGCCGCGGTGACACTTTCGAAAAAAGCAAAATACCTACCCACAAAATAAATAATTAACTTCGCTCCATTTATTCCGGTTATGTAATCAAAGAAATAAATTTCAATATTTTTTTCATCATCCGTTCTAAGTTCTAATTGACGTGGGATGACAGGTTTCACTCATTGTCACTTTTTTTCTTTTCCCCAATCAACATGACACAATTTTTCTTCAATAATTTCGCCACGGTACCCTAAAAAAGACACGATGGAAATTAGATTACGCGCGCGGTGCACACTCCATGTTATTATAACTTTTTTTTTTAAAGTAAAAATGTGTGAGTAAATTGTAAATAATATTATTTCGTGGATTTTTGTGCAAAACTATTTGTGTTAGTGGATTTTCGCGGCGAAAGGAATATTGTTTATGATTTTAGCCGGTTTTAATTTCACGATTATGTTCATTGAGCGCGAAGTTTCGCTTTGTTATTAGTTTTTATGCACCAAAGCATATTGTAGCTACTATTTGTTATTTTATCCTGGACTAACTTTGAAATAAAAGAATACAAATTCTTTTATATTTAGGTGTAGCCTAAAAATTTACTCTTGACCTCTTGACTTTTATTTTGCTGTGGAAATAAAGACCTTATGTACAAGATATGACAAGCGACTGTTTGGTGGTCGCAAGCGGGAATCCTGGTTTCGATTCCCACCAAGTTGGACAAAAAGTGCTATTGGTTTTTTCCATTACACATTTCTCAGTAGCAGCCCAGAGTTTGGAATTTAGTATTGTGATACGCCTCAGAAAGCACGTGAAGTACCTAGTTGGTTCTGTGCCTGATCTCTTACTCGTTGTGTTGATTGCCGTCCCATTTGACCACGAGAGTGAGGGAAGAGGAAGCGCACATGTATTTGCGCACACAATTGTGCTCTATAATATCTCCTGCGTACTAAACAAACCTCTATTGAGACTCGGTACTGTGACCGAAATCGGTCTGAAGAATATTCTTATTTGAAAATAGAACAACATACAACTCTGCCTTCACTTCTTTCATGTTTTGTTAACACAGCTCATTACTCATCTCAACACATCTTGCAAATGACAATGACAGGTAATTTATTATCATAAAAGTACTCATTCAAGTACTAAGTCTGCGTTTGAATTTTCCAAAACCAATTTATATTTCAATTTCGTCGAATGTGCTTGGCAACGTCGTAAACGCTTTTAGGTTCAGGTGAAGCAGTGAGCTAAACGAGAAATGAGCTAGGTTTGGGATTTGAGGAACAGTTTTGAATGTCCTTTTAAAATTTACAGTATTTGTGGTATGAGCGAAAATGTTCTTTTTTTAATTGTAATGGAATACGAGAATATTTTTTTAGGCAAATGATTTTCTGTTTTGTATTATTTGAATGTATTCCAGATTGATATATCTTTTTATGAAAATAATATGTTTCATAATTTTGATAAATAAATAATATTGTGGTATCTTTCTCTGGTGTATTTTTCTGTCAGTATGTGTATGTATAGTCATATTATGTCACAAACTAGGTAACCACACTATGACATCATAACTTGTGAAATAGTATATCACAATTTTCTGTATTATACTTTTCTTCTCATATAAACTCTGAAAGTACTTGTTGGTAGCCCGGTAGTTGTAGTTATCACTGAGGAAAAATATCGTAAGAAAACCTGGACTCACAATAAATTAATGCATACTAAATACATAAACTCGTGCCTACGTCTTTTTCGTATGGAGGTAGGCAAAAACTACAGAACGCCACCTGCTACGATGCTTACATACTCCTTCCGCCTCCACCAAGTTCATACATCATCATACAGGAAACTAATAGAAGTCTGAAATCGCCAATTAGTCTTGAGCGAGTGTGGCGATTAAGTTTGAGAGGAGGTCCTTGCCCTGCAGTGGGACAATAAAAAGTTAGTATTATTTTCCTACAAAGATATTTCTTAAATCCACTCCATCTTAGCACCTACCATCGATGGTAAACTGCCTACCTGGCGCAGTAATTCAGTATACGAGGGGCGTTCAATGTATTCTCGGTATCGGGGTGATTTGATATTATTGTGGGTAATTAAAATATATCATTAGCTAACAGCATTATCTGAGGATATTTATATAAAATTTCATGTAGATAACTTCATCAGTTTAATTGCTACATCCATTCAGCGACGACTAAAATTACTAACGCGACAATGTTGAATAAAATCGAGCATCGTGCGGTGATTAAATTCCTCACTAAACAAGGAAAATCTCAAAAAACTATCCATGAAGAAATGGTAGCCGTTTATCAAGACTCTGCTCCTTCATTATCGACCGTACAGAAGTGGTCAAGTGAATTCAAAAGAGGCAGGGAAAGTATCGAGGATGATCCCCGCCCAGGTGGGCCAATCACGGCGGCTACCGAAGATTCTAAAGGAATACTATTAATCGAGTACACAAAAAAGGTGAAAATATCAACGCAGAAAAATACTCAACCACTTTACGCCGTTTGAGAGAAGCAATAAAAGAAAAAAGAAGAGGAAAGCTGGCAAAGAAAGTGTTGCTTCTTCACGAAAACGCACCGGTTCACACTGCGCGGCTCTCCAAGGCTGCTGTACGAGAGTGCGGGTTCGAAGAAATTAACCACCCACCCTATAGCCCGGACCTGGCCCCCAGTGACTACTTTTTATTCCCAAATTTAAAAAAAGACCTCAGGGGAAAGCGATTTGCTGACGATAATGAGCTGAAGTCCGCTGTAAATGATCATTTTTCGGGCCAAGAAGAGAATATTATTTTTAAGGGAATAGAAAAACTTATTTTCCGATCAAAGAAATGTATCGAAATCATGGAAGACTATATTGAAAAATACATTTTTTTCAAGGTTTTATCTTTTTTCTAACATACCCATACTGAGAATACATTGAACGCCCCTCGTACGTAGATGAAGCGTTCATGGCAAATTGAATGCATTGTGGCGCTGTGCAATTACCCGAAACCTATACAATTCAACTTGGTCACGCGTAATTACTACCTATGCTTGGTTGTAGCTCAGCTAGTCTCCTAGATGTAAGGTTGTCGTGACTGGGTAAGGGGATATCTAACAGCCATACCATCACGCCTGTATTATCCGAAGGGCTAGGCAAAGGTGTAACAATGTGCACCCACAGTTCACAGTTATGTTTAGGTCCCATGTAATAGGGGGGGAGCCTATTGCCAATAACCGGGCACAAATCCTAACTCCGAAGTAGAAAAGAAAGACTTAACAACACTTTGCTCCACCTGGAAATCGAACCCAAGACTTCTAGCGTAGCAGTCGCGCTTATTACCACTCGGCTAACGAGGGAGTTACGAGGGAGATTTCTTCCTACTATTATAAATGCGAAAAAGATGTATTGATGTTTTGTTACTCAATCACGCCAAAACGGCTGAACAGATCTAGATAAAATTTGGCAAAAGGGTAGATTGAAGTCTTCAATAGCACATATGACACTTTTTATCCCAGAAAAATGTACAGTTCTCGTGAGATAATAAACGAACTTTGACGCGGATGAAGTCGCTAGTGGAAACTAGTTGGGATATAAAAAAATAATTTATCAGTACCGTTATGGTCTGATCACTCTTTACTGGGACAAATCGACTGCTACTATCGAACAAATATATATTTATTCCCCTAAGTACGTCTACGTAGATGTATTGTGAGAATTGAAGACTTGAAGTGCAGAAAAAGTCTTTTATATTCGAAATAGACTACAAAAATATGTCTTAAAATCTTAAAGAGATTTACTTCACTATCCACTATTGTATTCTAGAATCTTTGCAAATAACAAAAGGAATGGAAAAATAAGAATAGGTAGCCTATTTCTCAGTGAGACCTTTCTTCGGAGTTACAAAATAAATATTGTAAGGCGTTTATTTCTTTCTGTCTCCGTAAACTTTGTTTTAAATTGTTCATTTTAGTGACGATAAATTGTATCTTATTGAAGAACGGGAGAGTTGTAAATCCTTTCTCGAGACGTGTCTAACGTGGCTCTTCATTGTTGCTGTTATTATTTTATCGTCTGGTTTTGTATGCATTATTATTAGACTTTATTATCTAGACTTTCATCATGCAGCCTAGATTTTTTTAGCCTAGTGGTCCTAAACGTGACTGCTAAGCTAGAGGTCTTGATTCGATTCTCAGGTCGAGCAAATAGTGTTATTGGGTTTTTCTATGAAACTCTGTCAGCTCGGAGTTAGGATTTTTGCCAAAATGTGCCATGGCAAAATGTTTTTGCCATGGCAAAAGGGTCGCCTTTTATTACATGGGACCTAAATATTATAGCGGTGAACTGTGGGTGTACATTGGTACACCTCTGCCTAATCCTTCGGGGAATACAGGCGTGATGGTATGTTTTATCATGGACTAGCCTTTGCCGTCCACGTGCTATTTTTCACCCGCATTACGTTTTTGGTTATACTGCTCTGCTCCCGTGTATCGTAGCGTGGTGTTATATAGCCTATACTATTCCTCATGAATCTGGCGATAATATACAACGTACAGTATTTATACTTAGTAAAATGTATACACACCGGCAAGCGCAGCGTAGAACGTCCACCCACAAGGTGGACACACGACCTGATAAAGACCGCAGGAACACGCTGGATGCAGGCCACTTCCAACTCAGGTCCTCTTGGAAATCTATTGGAGAGGCCTATGTCCAGCAGTGGACGTCCTGCGGCTGATATGACGATGATGATGAAAATGATGCATACACAAATACCACGCAATCCGGCGCGTGCCAGCGCTGGTCGGCACGTCTTTTTGTGTGAAACGGTTTTAAATTCTCGCCAATTCAAACTTCGCCTCGATTCGACTGTCTATACCTACCTTAACAATCCGTAAATATCTATAGCTTTAGGCACTATTACACCCACGTTTGTATAATAATCTGATTAATGTATTATACATTCAAACCAAACATGTATTCATAAGGATATTCATGTAAAACGAATTTAATTGAAATTCGCATTACAAATCCAAATGAAATGTGAAACATGAGTATTTAGGCTTTTCATTACATCTGTACACTAGCATTTTATTATGGTTTGATTGCATTTTGTTAAAATTAAATGAAGTACCTATATTTCATTTGCAATGTGACAGGTATCGACATTTATAAATTATTCTTTTGAATTTTAATAAATAAAAATATATAAATAATACTAGATTTTAATTTATTAAGCATGAAAGTTTGTAAGAATGGATGAATGGATGTTTGTTGTTTTGTCTCGCTTAAATGGCAGAACGAAGCTTAAATTGAAATTTGGCTCGATAAAAAAAAATATAGCTTAACAAATAAAACGATATTTACATTTTCCTTTTTTATTTTTTAACCAGTTTTGGTGTTCTCGTGGGCATTAAGTTTTTGCCTTAATTTTAAAGTGTACGCAGACTTAGAAGAAGTAAGAAATAACGAGAAAGAGCTACTACTACTAACTTTAGATGTAAGACGGTTAAGAATTGAAAGAAAAATATTGACACAAATTACAAGACCAGATGAAATCTACAAATAAACCAGAAAACGAGAGCTTATTCTAGAAAGCAATAACAAAATTATTTATTACCAAGCAAACAGAAAACCAAACTTTCTATTATGGAAACAGAATAATAATATTCACAATCTTGACACAATCGAACCTTCGGACAATTGAATAGAAAGTTCTGGTACACACAGAATCTATTCAAGTGAGATAAAGAATATGTTTTTATGTAGAATTTATCAAATAGTTGCACAAACTGTATTAAAGTTTGCTGTACGAGCGATGGCGTTGCGTACGAAGGGACGAGATGGTATTGTTAGGGTTGTCCCGCGAAAGTATTTTGCAAATAAAGGTTTTTCACTGTTTGAATGTTTTGCCCATTCTTCTTCATTATTCACACAAAACTACCTTTTTGAAATGGCAATTGGATTAAAATTTTTTTCTTGTAAATGACGTACAAATGCGCCTAATAAAAGGGGTTTAGTTGATTTGAATTTGGTTTTTAGGGCTTAGTTTTATAAATTGACTTGGACAAGAAATTTTACAAAGAAATTATTTTGAGTTAATGAGTTTTGAAGCAATTAAATCCATAATAATTTATGGGTATTCTAGTCATATATTTGACCACAACAAATTACAATGCGGTTGGTTCTTATAACATAAAAAAAAGATAATTTTCAACTTGGTATGTAATATTTTTCATGTTTATCGATATTTTTGCAAAACGTGACAAAGTACGCCCATTCTTTAGAAACAGATCTATCTGTTTATTTTTATCTTTTCTTGGAAACAGAATAGTTGACAACCCTAGCAAGGTTATCTTTTAAAATGGGCGCCAGTCACACCATTGTGTAATAATAATTTCTACTAGCATATTATAATGAAAAAATTGAGGACTGCTTATCTTTTCAACACCACCTGCAGAGCTTTATATAAATAATTACCAAAATATTATTATAACAACGAAAATGCCAAAAGCCCCAGGCTTAAACAAAGTAACAATTTATCTAAATAATACGTACCTATGCAAAATTCATAATAATAAAAGATTTAACTCCTTTTAAGTGATTAAGTAGTCCAAATTCATGTGTACATACAGATATGGAAAACGAGGATTGTTCTTGCAAAATCAGTACAACAAAGGTTCGTGACGATCCAGCGTATAATTTTTTTGGGCTTATATAAAAATAAAACAACTGTTTTATTCATTTAGACTTTGTAAGCACTTTTATATGGAACAGTAGGCTGTAGATATTATTTGTTAATAAGCAACGAAATATTTTATTTCTTGGTGGTTTCAAGGCAAGTACTGAATACAACATGAACATCTACAGATCCTTTTCTTTATCGTTTGGGCAGTAAGGTCTTAAGACCCCACACAAGCCCTACTGTCATAGTTTCTAAACCGCCTCAAGGGTTTCTGACATGGTTACCGATGTCCGTGATGTGCAAGATAAACTTAGAAAATACATAATTATGAGTTAGAAAAAGTCACATTGGTGCCCCACAGTTGAACCCGTGCCCTGTTGTGAACCCACAACCTAGTGCATGAGAGGCGTGTGTTTGAAAAATAAGCTAAATATTACTAATGATTAAAAATGAAAGAATTGAATCTAGTTCCACTCACACAATCGTTCTGCCCACCATTACACGTCGTTCTAACCGTCAGTCCAACAAGACATCCCGGATCCGCCCCGTAGCACTCACAGAAAACGCTTCCAAACTTATAAGAAGTTGTAAGTAGTCTGAAATAAAACGTGGTCAGGGCGAACCTTGCCTCTTACAACTGAAAAGGTCCGTGAAATCCTATTAGGAATGTTACCTACCCATTTTGACATGTTCCAGTATTTTGCTGGGTTGTTCCAACTGAAAATAGGATCGGTTTGTTGGCAAGGTTATAGCGGCATGTCTTAGAAAAAGATTTTATACGGGCAATTCTAATAATAACTGTCTCATTGACCAAGTGGTCCTAATTGGGACTGTTACGTTAGAGGTCTTGGTTTTGATTCCTATATAATAGGGGAAGAGCCTATTGCCATTAACTGGGCACAAATCCTAACTCCGAACTGCTACATGAGAATTTCATAGAAAAACCGAATCGAAACCGTATCGAACTCAAGACCTCTAAAGTTGCAGTCGCGCTTAGGACCACTAGGCTAACTAGACAGTTACCTACGCAACTAGCAACTAGCTTCAATATTAAACTGTAACTTCTTGACAATTCAAAAGCGCCTGTAAATGATCTAATTGAAATAAATGTTTTGACTTTGACTTTGACTTACGTTTTGGAACGAGCATCATAATCATCATCATCATCATTTCAGCCGAATAACGTCTACGCCAAAATGAAAATAAAAAGTATTTTTGGGTTTTTCTATGAAACTTTGAGTTAGGAGTTGTGTTCATGGCAATAGGCTCGCCCTCTATTACATGGGACCTAAACATACCGGCGAACCGTGAGTAAACATTGGTACACTTCTGCCAGAATAATACAGGCGTGATGGTATGTTATTGTTGGTGTCTATTATCTAATTGTCACATTGCTCAAATATCCAAATACGTAATAGAGAAGTTACCACATCGTAGAATTATTTTCGCCGAATAAAACAAAAAGAAATATCATCATCATCATCATTTGCTTAGCCTTTTCCCAACTGTGTTGGGGTCGGCTTCCAATCTAACCGGATGCAGCTGAATACCAGTGTTTTACATGGAGCGACTGCCTATCTGACCTCCACAAACCAGTAACTGGGGAACAAGATACCCCTTGGTTAGACTGGTTGTCAGACTTCTTGGCTAATAATCTAATCGTCACATTGCTCAAATATCCAAATACGTAATAGAGAAGTTACCACATCATAGAATTATTTTCGCCGAATGAAACAAAAAGAAAGATATGGTAGAATAATATGCAGACGGCACTGAAACGGTAATCAGAGGGTCCATCTCAATTGCACATTCTCTCTTCCATTCCCTACTTATCAACCACGTTTGTGCTCATTGCTTTTTATCGTTATTTTTCTTTCCACTTCAATTTTAGACGGTCCGTGTAATAGAATATTAAAGTAGGTACATAGTTTAGTTTTGTTCCTTTTTGAAATATTTTTTGTTTATTTCTTTATTTCGGGGTATTTTAGGACATCTAATAATCTTAGAGACTGATTTGACGACTTTATGTGTCTGACTTGAAAAATAGTGTGCGTGATGTTTTGTGCCGAAAGCATTTTATTTTAATGTTTTATGTATGAAAAGTGCTTTTCAAAAGTGCCTTTTACCGGTCTTATTGGAATAAATGATTTGACTTATGATTTTGACTTTGAAACTGATAGTTTAAAAAAATTACATTATAGGCGGTCCGCCCACGTCAGACAACAATCGGTGACCGATATTTTTTGTCGGAGAGAATGGAACATATGAATTCTAATATACCAACATACACGTCCTACTAAAAATCAGTCCCCGAAACTATGGATCTTTTGAACAGTCCGATAAACGGTCCTAAAAAAAGTCGGATGTAGGCGGAGGCCCATAGACTGAAATCCCAGGGTCGATAGACCTTATGTCATGTTACCATGTATTTTTTTTTTGAGCTTATCATTTAATAAACCACAATATTACGAATATTTTAGTAGGTACCATTTATCTATGAACATGATTAATTAAGCTGTCATTACTTAAAATGCATTACTTTGTATATATTGTAGCATCTATACCTAGTTGCGTGTATCTGTACAAATTATTGTAAAAAAATAAAAACAAAATAAAGAGTGAATCTTTTAGAATAGAGAGTCTAAAAACATTTATAAAAGCCTACAATTTAAAACATCGTCATCATTAATCTTTCATAGCAAAAACACAAAGCAGACAATATAGGTATCCATGAAATTTCAACCCTTTGCAACCATAATAAGAAACTCAAACATTGTAGAACAAGCTCAATATATGATGAAACTGTCCGTCACTGCTGCACGTAATCCGGTTACCCGGATAATCCAGTTTAAAATTTAAAATTCCTTACCAAAGCCGTTTAAATCCGCGATACGCTGTTAGCCGAGTTTAATTATATTTTACATCAATTTGATTGATACCTCGTGTAATGGAGTTTGCTTGTATTACTTTACTACTTATAAAAGCGTGATGATATGGTAATAAAACGTGCCCGGTTTTGTATTAACGCTTTTTGAGGTTCTTTACCCCAAAGAGGAGTTTATGCCTGTTTGTCTGTCGTTCGTCTGATATAAGGTTGTTTCTTTAAAATCGTTAAAGACAAATATTTGAAACTAGATTCTGCCAGCGACTTCGCGTCAAACTTGATATAGTAGCCCACGGGAACCGTACATTTTTCCGGGATGAAAAGTATCCTATGGGCCAAACCACAATCTATCTCAGTGCCAATTTCATCCAGATCCGTTCAGCCGTTTGAAAGTGAAGAAGAGATACACACAAACTTTCGCCTTTATAATATTAGTGTGATTTTCACAAAGTGCGTAAACTTATGACCACTATAACAACACATAAAATTATTAAAAGAAAATAAAATTAAAGGGACACGTGTTTTTAGTATGTAATGTTAAGTGAATATTATACGATGTTTCAGAACTCTTTGTTTGTTAGTCTGATTGGCACATAGCCTTTTTTCATGTATTTCGCGCCCAACATTAATTGAAATAAGAAGAAATACCGATATCTTTTATAATTATACAAATTAGGAAGGCCGATATAGAAAGAACAAAGTAATCGCATAATACACCACAGCCGGCATTGCTAGACATCCCGATACTGGTGAGACACCCCGATTTTTAACTTAAAATTGAATGTCTCGCGCAGGACAAGCGCAGTCCCGCTTTTTGTGGTTTTTCAACAGAGCAGCGGGAATTTAGAATTTTCATGTTCTGAGTTCTATGAAGATAAACATAAAGTCAATTTATATGTTCTACATAAGTAGATTACAATACAAATGAATGCATGCAAAGGTGTTTAATTTATGTTGTACGTGCTACATGCTATAATACCATAGAAGGTACAGAATTGTAACAAGTTTAACTTTACAAAAGAAATCAAGGAATCTATAAAAGCAGTTTTTTGTACAAGAAAGTAATAAATAAACTTCTTGGTTTAGTGTTTTTATTTTATCCCGATTTCCGAAAATGAATCCCGACTTTTTACTTTAAGGATTTCAAAATCCCGATTTTCCGAAACGACTAACAATGACGCATTTACATTTGAATTTAGAAATCATAAGACAATACAAACCAAAGCGTTTGAACCTTGAACCAAGAACACAACACAGCCTCAAAGCCTATAAACTCGTATTGACTGAACACACAAGTTATCCTCAAACTTAACAAGATACTCCAAGACAAATTACTGCGTGACAGCTCTAGAATTCGATTCAAACGAATCGATTTACAGTTATATAGGCACTCTTAATTGAACCACAGGGACCGCATTCACTCCGACCACAATCCGACCACGGTGCTGTGAAGAGCTGCCGTCTGCCGCTTAATTGGTGGTTAATCGATTTGTAATTCACCAAGTTTGTGTGCTGAGTTCATGCATCGTTTGTTGCAATCGATTATAGGTATCGATTTTTGTGTATGCCTTTGCGAAATAATGAGTGGAAGAGACATGATAATGAAAACTTTTATCATGGATTTAGTAAATTGCAATAATAATTTTATAATGGCATGGCAATAGGCTCGCCCTGTATTCCATTCCATCTAAAAATACCGGCAAACTTAGGGTGTACATCGGCACACTTATGCCTAACCCTTCGGGGAATACAGGCGTGATGGTATGTTATGTAGTATTTATTCTAGACACCCGACCAAGAAAGTTTTGCGACGGTTATTTTAAAAACATCAGTTATTTCATAAATAAGCCCAACAACTATACGGTCAAAATACATGGAACAACTGTGTTTTTAATTATCGGTGAAAATAATTACTGAATTCATAGTAAAAATTTTCGTAATTAAAATGTTAAAAAGTAATTTTGTACTATATTCAAAAATTAAATTTCACTACAAAAAGAAAAATGCAACTGAAATTTCACGTTCATCCAATTATAAATCAACTTTTTATTAAACACACGTGCTCACTATTTTACGTAGGTATACTCCAACGCGTGTCGCAATTTCAATAAGTAGTTCAATTTTCTACAAGGTCCAATATTCTGCACAAGTGCACACACCCATTTACCGTCCAAATCCCAGGTCTGTAATACCTAAACGTTATTTTCGAAGTGCAATGTCAGAGTAAAGAAGAAAATAATACATTTTTATAGCATGTACAGAACCACATCCAAGTTCTTTTCAGAGAGAATAAACATCTCTCGAGCTCACAAACATTAAGTTTCAAGTGCAAGCGGTTGAGGGCAACTACCATTGTAGACTGACTGTAATTTTGTGAGAATTATCTGAATTTTCTTCAGAGTTAGATTGTGCAGTTGTTAGGATTTTGCTTGTTCTTTTTAAACTCTGCGTGATTTATTTTAATCTGATTTTATTTGGGGACTTATAGTCGCAAATAAGACCAATTTTTTTTCGAGCGTTATCCTCTTCTCCATTTTAAGCTTTGTCGCGACCTCGGGGCGGACCTGACCATGATGGCACCTAGGCACTGTTTTCCGGCTTATGCAACACAGTTACTGTCAAAAGTATGCTTTTGACAGTACCTGTGTCCAGAAAGCATTTGGGTCAACTAGAAGGTAAGGGAACCATGATGCCTCTCCAGCCACTCCTTCAACGCTTCTTCCTCCTTACGGCCGCTATAGTAGCGGGCCCAAGTCACCAAAAAGACCACGCCAGCAAGAGATCATGTCTAAAAAGGATAGTCAGCTAATAAATCGTAACCTACTGGTAAATTAGAACCTCTTAAGACGAAACTTTACCTGCACGGTCAAAATGCATGGAACATCATATTTTTTTATATACCTACCCTTCTTTTTCTTCGAATTAACAATTTCAATTCCGTGAACATTTCGTCTGAGCTAGATTAAACCAGCAATTAACTATATGATGTTGTATTTGCGCTGTAAAAGATTACTTCCATAAAAAGTTAAAAGATTTACTCAACGTCATTCATAGGTGTGTCAGAACAATTTGTTAGGGCGACACCCAAAATAAAAATAGGAGAAGAAAAAATACAATCCAAGCACAAATAGTAAGGGTCGAGTTTCTTTCTATGTCGCGAAAGAAATTCCTCCCATGAATCGCGTCCACCGCACACCTGCGAATAGGGGGCGTTGACCCCCCGTTTTAGGAAGCGTTTTAAACTTGCGTCGTTTCGACGTACTTTTACAGAGTTCTAAGTACTGGGCTGTAGTAGAAACGAAATGGGTGGCTGTGTAGTGAGTTTGGTGTATAGATTCGCAATGTTAGTTGTTTTTTGGATGATTTTGAGGAACTGTGTCGATTCAGTGTTTAGTTTGCAGAAAAATAACTTGTATTTTTTGGTTCAAAAACAGTTTTTGATATTGCATAATGTAATGGGTTAACGTACAGGCGCCATGGGGAAATTTAAAGTTTAGTTTATTATCTGTAACAAAAAGAAAAAAAAATGGAATTTTGACTTTCAATATCTTCACTTCCAGACGATTCACAGGCATGGTCCAGAACACAAAAAAAAATGATCGGAATGATGGAAAAGTCATGTAACTTTCGACTTACACAATGTCTCTTTATATTATGCGTTACGTTTTAAATTATTGTTAAAAACCAACATATTTTTTTTCCCTAATATTTTCCATAATATGTCATAACTTCAGAAAGATGCTCTCAAGATCGCAATTTTAAAGCGTCTATCTGAAGATAAGCCCCACCCAATAGAGTCTGCTAATAACAAATAACATTTAAACGGTTCACTTTTCATAACTCAAGTTAATATACAATCTTCATCTCAATTATAATGATTGGGTTTAAGGACCATTTACAAGCACCATTAAATTTTCGTTTACAAACGATTTGCTTACTGAAATATTTAAATAAGCTTCTAGCCCTAATAGATGAGCATCTCAATTTGTTCAGAATCAGTTAAATTAGAAGATTTTGAGCCAACTCAGTGGCCAAACTAAAGAGAAGTCTAAAAGTTAAAGATATTTAAATTTACAAATACAAAGTTGTTACTCAAAGCTCATTTAAGAAGTATCTTTTGAGAATTGGCAAAGGAAATTTAAATCTAAGGCTTGTAGTATTGTTGGAGGTTGAATAGAAGCGCTGTGCCTGAAAAAGC
Source organism: Caradrina clavipalpis (assembly GCA_932526535.1). Classification (NCBI taxonomy): domain Eukaryota; kingdom Metazoa; phylum Arthropoda; class Insecta; order Lepidoptera; family Noctuidae; genus Caradrina; species Caradrina clavipalpis. The sequence continues at coordinate 3,669,435 of OW052101.1, forward strand.
AATTTAAACTGCTCCTGAGTCTATGTATGTGCAAGTGATGGGCGATGAGCGAGAATATGAATAAAATGATTGTTCTTTTTTGTTTTTCGTTTGACGGAAAAACCAACTGAAAAAAAGAAAAATAAATTAGCACATAAGAGGTAATATTAATCTTGGTAAACCGTATGTTTAACAAGATTAGTATTACTAACTAACATGATGTAAAACAACAAGATTGTCGTAATTGGTGGAAGAATTAGGTCCATTTCACCAATAAAACGTCACAGTGCCTGATGCAAACTTTCAAATAAAACTTTTGATAGAGAGGTGACGAATGTAATTTTGTGTTCAGTAGTAAAATAAAAAAATGATTTTATCTTAACAGGAAAAAAATGCGAATGGAGAGTACTTTCGTATGGAGAGGTACGAGAGTATTTATTGCCAAATGCAATAAACTCCATACTTATCTACTGCTTTAAAATGAATATTTTACAACATTTGAAAACAAGATCAAACAAGGTTACTCTTAAATACATCCTCAGGCTGGGCCCTTACTGCCTCTGTACTAAGGCTTCTGCTTGTAACTTAAACCCAAAATTTAAGGAATACAGTGTGACAAAGAAGGTGAACTCACAAGTTTGCCTTATAAATCTAGTCAACTCGCGGGAATAAATAACTTTTGCCGCGCGCTTTGATTCTGTTTGTTGGTGATTAAAAAGATTTAAATTTAAACTTTGTGTAAAAATAAAAGAGGTTGTTATTCGTTGCAGCGTTGTGTTGTATTGGAAAATGTGCTTGTATCATTTGTGGTACATATTGGTGGTAGATTTTTTGGGCTTTAAGCTAAGTTCTTTTTGTATTATGGAAGGAGAATTGCTAATAAAATGCTGCAAAATTATTCTTCTTAGTTTTGTTTTTGATTATTAAGTAATACCACTTTTTTATAAGGCAGAATACATAAATATATACCCTCACGCCTGTATTCCCTAAAGGGTTAGGCAGAGGTATACCAATGTACAAACATAGTTATATTTAGGTCACATTTAAACGAGCATATTGCCCCTAACCGGGCGCAAATCCTAACTCCGAGCTGCCAATGAGAATTTCATAGAAAAGCTCAATAACACTTTTTGCTCGACCTGGAAATAGAACCCAAGACCTCTAGCGTGGCAGTCGTGCTTAGGACCACTAGGTTAACGAGGCCGAATAGTTATAAAAAATACCTAAAATGACTCTCATTTCCAAAGAACTTTATCAAAAACATTCAAGAGGCAAAGCTGAAATTTCTAACAAGTATAATAATATTATTTAACAAACTCATAATACAAACATTTCACTTTTTAAATACAATACATTCCCGTCGTTACGTCGCTCTTTGTCACTTGTATGACTTTACGTCTCAAAAGACCAGAAACAAAAGATGTTTTCGTATTTTATTTGAACAACAAAGTTGAAAGATATTTCAATATCTTTTTACAGAGACGTGAAAAGACAATGTAGTTCTTATAAATACGTATTTTACGTTTTAATTAGTTTACATTGTTTTCTGATTAAAAGATTTCGAAAACTTTGTTTGTTTAATTTGAAGTCATTATTAGTAGATACTCAAGAGTTTGTTTGATTATGTGTGTGTGTGAGTTTTCAAAAGTCAGATTTGTTTTATTTACGGCGATTTTTTCAAATTAAATCTTTTTTACGTAATTGTTTTTTTTTGTTCTTGTCCTGTTTAAAAAGCTCGTGTTTACTTGACGGTTTTTGCAATTTCTTTCTTATTTTTAAAATATATTGGTGTTAGACTGGCATGCATTTCCAATTGTCTCGGGAAATCATAAAAACTGTAGCTATGCCCAATTTCCCAAAAATAAATGTACCTAACTATTTTTCTTTTTATATATGGACAAAGATATCTAATATTGTATCCTTCTTACATAATAAATTCCAGGAATCACAATAAACATTTCTCATGAGTCACTTCCCTCCAAAATATTGGTCCTTCCATCCGCATTACTCACACTAGCGCTCTCCACCACACACACACATAAATAGTTCTGTTACCTACCTCACCGTTGCTTTATTATACCTGTCAGCAACATATACATTTAAAAAGGTAACGAGACGCACCACAATAGACATAAGGGTCATAGCCCAATATCACAGCATGACTTCGACACAGAATAATTTGCCATTCAATTTATGGGTTTATGTCGTGTGTGTTAAAATATTTTTTTCTAGGGAACTACCCGCTACGTCTTTGGTTACTGCTCCACTCCCGTCTGTCGTAGCGTGATGTTACATAGCGTATGACACTCACAAATAACGTGGCTTTGTATGGGTAAACATTCAAAATCGGCTTAGTAGATCCAAAAATTACCCCCAACAACCGCACAAACTCTCAGACTTACATACATACATACATAAACTTACGCCTTTTTCTCAGACTTTACTTCCTTATAATATTAGTATAGATAATGACAAGATTAAAGGTAACGGCTTGTGGAAGGCGCAATTGTAGCTAATGGTTCGATTTTTCGTGGCGAAGTCTGCCCGGCCGTTTGTCGTGTCAAAGCGGTACAATTGTAATGAGCAATGAACATTAGTGTCAAAAAAATATACAATTCACACATGACAAAAGGACGTCCCGTTTAAAGAACAAAAGAGGTTATTTTGTTCAAGAGATAAGTCCGGTTATTCAATACTTTTGTAATTTGTGTAATAAAATGTACGTAAATAAACCTTTTTGTTTTACATTGAAATGTCGCTGAATGGAAATAAAATTGTGAAGGCTTTAAATTCAGGCTTATGGAAACATATTCGAGTAGTAATAGGAATCGTTGTAAAAAAAGTGACAATAAATGACTATTTGAATGTATGTAGTTTTTTCATAAAACCATGTCCTGATGGCCCAGTGGTTAAAGCCCGCCTCTCACCTAGGTACGAGGTAGTAAATTCAAAAGAGCATGGGCAAGTACATAGTACCTACAAATGTAAGTTTTTTTATGCACTTTCTTAGTTTATTCTGGACATTTCTAACATCTGTGAAGGAAGGAAGGCAACTATCGTGTGGGAACTTAGATTTATAATTAATAGAGTATGAAATCGTCAATCCGCTTTGGGCAAGCGTGGTAGTCAAAGCTCTTCACTTCTCTACATGGGGGCTTTGCCCTGCAATAGAACAATAATAGGCTGGTCTTCTTCTTTATCTTGTGAGCAGTAAGGTATCTGACGACCCCACACACAGATATATAGATAGAAAGATAGGCTGGTTATTATTATTATATTTTTATAATTAATTAACAATGTAACAATTAAAGCCTTTTCAACATAACAAACCCATTCAAAATCTGCTATTGGCCAACGTTCCCGGAAGAATAACTCGAAAAAAATAAAAAAAGAAGATCAGGATAAGCCTCGTAACTAAGGACCTTAAATAGCGGTCCTTTATCCTCAAAAAGCGTGTCTTTTAAAAAAGCGTCCGAGCCCTTTCTTCAGCAAACAAAAAGGCTAAGAATCAGCAAACATTTGTAATCCTGGAAGCAATTTATCAGCCGGTATTGTTACACCAGTCTTCTATATTTCATCTCAGTACCTCGGTTGGTAATGATACCCATTTGGACGCGACGGCTGATGACGTGTGTTCCCGACTAGAAAACCTTTATATAAATGGTTGTTATTATAGTTGAAAACTGAACTAGTTTCCTTGAAGGAATTTCTGTTCAAAGTGCTCCTGGTTTTGATGAATTTGAAGATATTTGTTCCGTTTATGAAGGGTCGTTTTAGTTTGTAAGCGATGTGATTTTTACAGAACTTTCTTTAAAAGGTATGAAAAAATAACGAAGCTAACAGTAACTTGTTCTCCTGATCATTTTAAAGGGTCCGGCTCCGGCCGGCCTTTTATATCGTACCGCTATTGTTGTTCAACTGGGACTTGACCAGTTAATTTAATTTATTTACTTTACATAAAATCCATGGATGGTTAGTAAAAACGTCACTCTATACAACATTATAATTAGTATATGCGAAACCCAAAACACCTGTCTAGTATTTTTATGTAAAGAATCTGTATATACAATTTTAAAACTACCATAAAAAATCACAAAGTTAGTAGTTTTGAGCTTATTATGTTACCTGGTTGTCCGTATAAAAACATGCTCACCGCGCGGCGCAGTGCATCTTAATAAATAATCATATCATAATTATCATGATAATAATTTGGCAGTGGGTACAATACAATCGCCGTGTGAAACTGTTAATACCCCTACGTTGCATGGACTCGTAGGCACAATGTTTTACATGCATGACTTACATTGTGCACTACCATAAATTGAGATATTTCGTAACAAAAATAAAAATCTTTTCCTTGCAAAAAAAACTCGCAATGTTGCTTAGTATGATGGGCAGTATACGTAGTTAATGGCAATGTAATGTGTCTCTTACACCCTGTATAATATTCGTATTTAGAAGGTCAACAAGAGGAAATTGACAATAATATATACCATCACGCCTATATTCCCCGAAGGGTTAGGCAGAGGTGTACCAATGTACACCCACATTACTATTAACCATACCATACCATTCATTGGTTATTATTGACCATAATATACATTCATTATTATCCTACTTCAGGGCAAAGGCCTCTTCTAATACAGAGAAGGCACGAGCACTGATCACCACGCTTGCTTAAGGCGGATTGGGGATTTCAGACTTATATCAATTAAGCCTAGGTTTCCTCACGATGTTTTCCGTCACCGATATCTAAGATATCCTTAGAAAGGACTGTCTTATTCTTTTCGTATCGATGTTACATTTATAACATCATTCGTTTTTCTATAAAATTCTCAGTAGCAGCAGGAGTTTGTATTTGTGCCCGGTGAATGGCAATAGGCTCACCCCCTATTACATGGGACCTAAATATAACAGCGAATTGTGGGTGTACGTTGGTTCACCTCTGCCTAACTCTTGTACATTGTTGTGCTGTCGGGTGTACATTGATACACCCACATTTCGCCGGTATGTTTTAGGTCCCATGTAATAGGGAGCGAGCCTATTGCCGTCAACCGGGCACAAATCCTTACGTTGAGCGGCTACTGAGAATTTCATAGAAAAACTCAATAACACTTTTTGCTCGACTTGTGAGAATCGAACCCAAGACCTCTAGTATAGCAGTTATCATGATATTTTATATGATATAATCCGTACTAATATTATAAATGCGAAAGTAACTCTGTCTGTCTGTCTGTCTGTCTCTTCTTCACGCCTAAACCAGTGAACCGATTTCAATGAAATTTATTATTATTATTTTATTTTGATTCCGTTATTTATCTCGCGACCCTAAGGTCCCGGACCTTTGGAAGGCGTACGAGGAGCCGAAGCCAACTCGCAGAGGCCCCTTACATGGCTTTACAAGGAAATGGAACACCAGCCGACAATTATCCCTGTTTGCACTATGCAAATGCACCCAAGGACAATCCCCGGCTGGCGCAGGACTATTACAGAATATGGAAACTAAGAATAGGGCTATGGGTTTGGGTAGCTTAGATGGACTATTTTCCTGACACTATGGAAAGACTATGGCCCCTGCCAATCAATGTTTTTATGACACAGATAAAATGGCAGGGGGTGACTAGCACACTCGATAAATGGGCCCCCTAAAACGGCCGCTAGCACGTAGTGACGTAGCGACAAGAGGGCAACACAGACTGAGGTGCTTGAGGAGTGGAGAGGTATTTCACGGCTATCAGGACAATCCCGGAAGTACGGTCAAGATCCCTACCAGCACCTTACTGAAATACTTCCTTCCCCCGAACACGAATGCTCTTGCAATTCTCCACTCAAACCGGCCAATGAAGGCAAGAGAGAGGTGGGAGCTCTGTTCCTCGACAGTGTTCACTCCGGCCGGCCAATAAAGGCAAGCCAGAGATGAAGAACAAGACTTCTCCCGGGAGGTCAGGTCCGTGGGGTCGCTACTGCCCAACAGCTCGCCACAAGCTGCCCTGCGGATTTATTTTATTTATTATTATTTTTTTTTATTTATGAAGGGTGTGTGGGGCCGTTAGACCTTACTGCCCACACGATAAGAAGAATGAAATTTGGTACAGATATAGTCTGGGACCCGAGAAAGGACATAGGATAGTTTTCATCCCGGAAATCCCTCGGGAACGGGAACTATTAATCCACGCGGACGAAGTCGCGGGCAAAAACTAGTATTCAATAAATCCCTTTATCATAATTATTAATTTCCAATCGGAATCTCTTCGGTTTCAACCATCATCATTATTATCAATCAGATTGAAGTATGAATGGTAATGTTTTAAATTTCCCAGCATTTATTGGCAATTTTGTAGATTTTAAATGATATTTATGCCATTCGTTGGGAAATTATTAACGCAATAAAAATGTTAATTAAATGTTTACCTTATTGAGATTATTGTTGTTAAAACAATTTGATGTTGATTACAGACTATTTCTACCCGCATATATTTTTCTTTTTTTAATAAATTAGTCAATTTAGTGATTATTCGATAGGTAATATTGTAACCTTGTCTAATATCCAACTAATAATATAAAATAATTCCCATATTCTGCATTTTTAAAATTATAAAATTTTAGATCATTTCATTTACGGACGCAACTTTAAAAATGTTTGCATAGTTTTAAAGTAGATTTCAGAAGGATTTTTTTTTGAGTATCATTTCCACGAAATACATTGAATCTACTTTTCCTTGCCAAATTAAAGTTAGTTTCGTATGAAGAAGGATGTGCAATACACCTCATACATACTTTAAAAACATTAATACTAAAACTATTGTAGGTTACTAAAATAATTTTATAGTATCTTATAATATGTCATGTCCTTACAATCTATACACATAATAATAAAAATAAAAAAATACTGAAGCTCGACGCAACACATTATCCGAAATCCAATGTAGTTAGGCACTTCCTATACCTGTTCATTTAATTCCTTCAAAAATAATTATTTTTAATAATTATGAAAATAATTACTTTACAAAATAACAGTTCTTCCAAGAAAGAGCAACAACAGATTTCAAAGTAATTAATTTTCGAAACATGGGCTTGTGAAACGGATGTCTGTTGTGAAATTCATTAAAATATTGTTATTATGTTTATAGGTAAAATATTACTTCCTGAAACTGTCAATCTGTTGTTTTGATTAACGAATAATTACGCATCACGCTAGTATTTTTTACTACAAAGGGTAAGGCAGAGATGAAAGGTACATTTCCATTTCACACACATAACTGAAAGAAACGAACATTGCAACGAAAACTTTTAATATGGACTCAGTACAAGATTGTAATCAAAAGATAAAACATTTCGTCGGTTATTAAAAAAAAGAATCCAGCTGTTCAATATAAAATCTTCATAAGCAAAAATAATATATTACAATTCCACGAAATTCAGAACCAATTTACTTGTGAAATAACGGTTACAACTAAATGAGTAGAGAGAATTATTGAAAATAAAATAACACGTTATAATAATGGTTTCGAAAAGCGCTATAATATACTCGTAGTATAGGTACGTAACATTATTTCAGGTATCTAACCAATTATATTGTAGAAGACAAACCAGGAGACAACCCCCCCCCCCCTCCTCCCGGGTTTCCCGCTAGAGATCCTGGGTTTTCAATGAAATTCTCAGGAGCAGCTCGTAGTTTGGATTTATGCCCGGTTAAAGGCAATAGGCTCGCCCCCTATTACATGGGACCTAAACATAACGAACTGTGGGTGTACATTGGTACACCTCTACCTAACCCTTCGGGGAATACAGGCGTGATGGTATGTTATTTATAGATATATTTATTAAACAAAGTAACTTCAAAAATTTGCAAATAGAAAATGTGTTTGGATATCCCCAAAAGATACACTTAAAACAAATTGAAAAGCTTCCTCCAACCATTTGGTAATACGGAGCAATCTCACAAAGGATTCAGGTAAAACAGTTACACCGATACGTATCCTATTTTCCTTTAATTCTCCACTAACTGCACTTTAAATTGTCGAATAGATTCCCCTTGGATTGTCGGACTTACAAGTCTGCGGAACCCAACACAGATCGATTAAGGAAAGTGCAGCACAGGGGTAATATAAACTGCTCAGAGCAAACAAACTCCCGTCTCTGTAAACACAGAGAAACACAGTGCCTCAGTGTGTCCTGTTCCATTTCTGTTTCTAGTTCAACCGGGGTCATTAAATAGCAGTAGGAAAACTTTTCTAATTAGGCACTGGGCATTAATCTTCTTGACGTTCCGCGATTCGCTGTGACTGGCACAAGTTGCCAAATTATAGAAATAATTACTACAGTGGAATTTGTATTGGTTGTCGAGTGGTAGGTGGAATGATTTGATGGTGTTTGTAGATTTGATTTGCGTTTTGTTTTGTTTTGTATGTTTATGAAAAATTTTAAAAAAATATACAAGTAAGCCCATTTGCACCAAAACCTTAATCTTAACTTCAGAATGTCAAGCATAATCATTTATAATTTAACCTCATGTTAGCAATTAACTCTGAGTTTAGTTTTTGTGCAATTCGGCCTAACCAATATTGCTACAGTTAGATTCTGAGAAATGGTTTATTTTATCAAAAGATAACTGCGGTCACAACTGTTTTGTCTAGTTGTAACAGTATCTTATCTAGTCAGTATCAAGTAGACCATAATATCTGGTTCTCTTAATAAAAGACAATTTAAAAATATTTTGGTTTTTGACAAATAATAAGTCTCCTCTTCTAATGTTCTATAACTACTAATTTTATATTTTTTTTTTTTTAATTAAAAATTTCAGTATTCTGAGTTTTTGTTTAAATGCGCTAATTTCTGGAACTAAAAACATATTTTTGTATATAAAAGCCAGATTCATGAGAAATAGTATGGGCTAGATAAAATCACGGTACGACACACGGGAGCGGAGCAGTATCCAAACACGTAACTAACAGCGGGTGAACAAAATTAGACGAGCGAAATCGCTGGCAGATGCTAGCACTGTTAATAAGAGAGACAACACACGTATGTTTAGGAACATTTGAATTTTTGTTTATTTATTTATTTTGATTTTAATTACTCTCTGCACTAACAGTTAACACCAACACATGCAGAGAGTCAACAATTAAAATAAAAATTATTAATAACATATCAAATTAAAAAAATTACAATTTTAATTAAAAAAATAAATAAAATTAGAATTAAGAATACAATATAAGACGGTAAATTGCAAATCGTATTGGTAAAATGCAAATCGTATATAGGTACGTAAACACTTATCCAATAACAATAGGTAATGTCAATCTCAATCTCTCTTCTCTATACGAAACTACCTACCTACCTTTTGGAATGGTCAACTGGATTCAATATTTTTAATTAATTGAGGTTCAAAAGTGCCTTTTAATGGTCTAATTGGAATAAATGATTTGAGAATCTGTCACATCTATTTGACATTCACAAAAGGTTAATGTTATAGATGTGACAGATTAACAAAGTCAAAGTCTGCAGAGATTAAGTTAACTTTCCTGCAGATCAACAAACAAATGTCTCAGTTAGCGACCTAGATGTAAGTTGAACCCTCTATTCTTAAGGCAGCACCATCGATCTCAAACGGACTAACGTTTCGCTGCTAAATGAATACAGTAGGTGGGGCGTGTGTTCTCTATTCCCTGAACGAAGGTATTACGTGGCGTTCTGTTAGTTGGCTAGATTCTATTTGATGGCAATTGTTGTGTTGGAAAGCACAATATGTATAGAATATCATGGGTATGTGGAATATGTCGTCTAAACACGCTCATGTCAAGCATATATATATTGTGTCGTAAGATAACTCTATCACGTTTAAATTTCTTCTCTAAAAAATATTATAAATTCAATTACAGCTGATTGCGGAGTCACTGGCCGCGAAATTGAGATTTTTTGTTCCTGGTTTACTCATTACATCCATAAAGTTTCAATAGCTAATACAATAAAATCACTCTTCCTCTACCTATCTAAATAAACAACTCTGTGTAATTATTTATAGATCAAAATAAAACACTCTATAATTATTTTAAAAATAAAATGTAATCCTGCTTAAAAATTATAAAAAAAAATAACTCATCTTCAAAGTTTTCAGCACTTGATGTCATAGAGTTTAACAAGATTTAAAAGATTCTAGTTCATGAACTAAGTGGGTTAGGTTACACATAACTACCTTCTTTTGTAGATAAAAAACTCCAAAAATCGCCTAAGCCCCACCACCCACAGAATCAACGACACGTAATAAAGCCCACAGCAAGTTACGTTGAAAAACAGCGTACGTCGCATCAGAAACAAGTACAAATAACACGAGCTGTGTGTTTACTTCCTAAATGTAAACGTGTCGGTAATGGGGTATTATATTTTAAACGACGGTGTATTTGTTCTAAAACATGGCTGTGCCATACATGGTACGTGTATGTATGTATTTATAACGTTATTGTAGCCGGGGGCGAGGAATATCGATTGATTTTCATACGTAAATACCATCACGCCGGTATTCCCCGAAGAGTTAGGCAGGGGGGTATTAATGTATACTCACAGTTCGCCGGTATGTATATAACATAAAAGTCTAATAATACTTTCTGCCCGACCTGGGAATCGAACCCAAGATCTCTAGCGTAGCAGTCGCGCTTAGAACCACAACTCTAACGAGGCTGTTTGAGGCGAGTCTTGGGTTCGATTCCCAGGTCGAGCAAAAAGTGTTATTGGGTTTTTCTGTGAAATTCTCAGTAGCAGCTCGAAGTTTGGATTTGTGCCCGGTTAATGGCAATAGGCTCGCCCCCTATTACATGGGACCTAAAAACATACCGGCGAACTGTGGGTGTTCATTGGCACACCTGTGCCTAACCCTTAGGGGAATACAGGCGTGATGGTATGTGTGTAAAATGTGCCAATGTTTCTTATAAAAAAAATGCAGCATTTGTTTCTCCGTAGGTATGTATTTAAAAAAGTTTATGATGAAAATATGTGAACTAGTTTTTCGAGGCATTTTTCATCAATTACGCCAAAAAAAAAACAGAAATCGATAAAAATATTTTAAAACTAATTTAGTTGTTTTTGTTGTTTTACGAACCAAATAGCTTGTATGACTGTACTTTTAGAATAAGGGGGTGTAACTACTTACAGTCTTAACATTGTTTTCACAAAGGCAACTCCAATTAGTGTAGGTACGTAGTAGAAACTAATTAGCACTCTTACACAATGTTTGAGAACTTTTCTTCGATTAAAGTGTTTTCTTGAAAACTCTGATTATGTTCGTTACACGAGTTGCTTTATTTTCTTTTTTCTTTACTTTATAAGGGTTGCCTGAAGGTACTTAAGAGGCACTTAAGATGGAGGGGCTTGCTTAAATGCATTTCATCATAATCATACCAGCCGCAGGGCGTCCATTACTGGATATAGGCCTCCCCCATAGATTTCCAAAAGAACCGATTGGAAGCGGCCTGCATCCAGCGTCTTCCGTCGTCGATGTGGGTATATTCATGTATTGCAAGCTAAATGCAACTTCTATCAATAATTCTGCTTTCAATATTTAATATCTATTTATTTATATAACTTTATGCAACAAAAAAGGTACAAAAGCGAACATAATGCCTTAGGCATTCTCTACTAGTCAAGCAATGGTGTTAAAGAGCTAACTAGCCAGATGCAAATATAAGATTAAATAAAGAACTCAAAGCAATTACATGAATAAATTGAAATATATACACACAAGTACAAAATAATTAATATCTTTATTGTTTTGTCCTTAAGTTTATAGTCACGAGGTAGGTACCTATATATAATTATATATGATTATGGACCCTGCCGCGCACAGCAATAGGGTAGGATTTTCCTTTGAGAGTGGTTTATCCGTGTTCGCAACATGCATTCGACAAGCCTTAACGTAATACGATAGAAACTAGAACCTTTGGTTTGAATAAAGTATGATAAACCGGTAAAATTGTACAAAGATCTAAACGGTAAATAAATGTATTTTACTTTATATTTCTGATCTAGTAACGAGTAGTGTTGTTACCTGTAAGAAGTTAAAAATATCTAATCCAATTTGCTATATAACCCGCAGGGTCACCTCAGCAGCCATCATCAGGGGAGCAGGGGGGGGGGGGGGTGCAGTCATCCCTTTGGTTACTGCTCCGCTCCCGTAAGACACGCCGTGATGTTCTTTAATAATATGTAGAGATGTTACCAATTGAATCCCTAAAAAAACATCAATATACTTACATTATTATAATATACCTTTGCTTCCCATATTATCCTTTTTCAGCTGTTGAGCGTGGGGTCCTTTGTTCGATTTCTAGGTCAGTCAAAAAGTGTTTTCGGGTTTTTCTATTTGGAATTTCTCAGTAACAGCATGGAGTTCGAAAGATGTTGGTGTGACACCCCCATGGCTAGGAAAGCACGTAAAGCCGTTGGTCTCTACCCGGTCGTGTCGGATTGCTGTCCCGTCGGACTATGACCATTAAGGAAGAGGGAATGCACCTGTATATGCGCACGCACTTGTGCACAAGTATGAAGACTAGCCGCAGTGGCCCGTATCGGTCTGGATAATACATTTACATAGCTTTCCCTTAAACGACGTAAAAAACTACGTTTTACATATGACATCATAAAAAGGAACAGGTATATTATAAAATTTCAACACTCACACCACCACCATTCCTTCAAGAAATTTTAACAGTAAGAATTTTCTCACAGAGGAGTTTTCAAATTTTCACAGAGAAAATTTTCACTGAACTGTAACGAGACCTATGTTAAAGTCCAATAGTTCAGTTTTAATTCAATAAGGCGTATATAAAGCGTGAAACAATTTTCATAAATAAGCATTTTCTGGCAAGCTTCCCATGACTTTGAGCGTGGTATTATTCAAATATAAACAGATTTGGGCACTTTGGTGCAGGGCAGAATACTGACTTTGTTCTACGAAAGTTTTTGTTGGAATATTTTGTCAATGAGCGTTTTTAGTTTTTGAATATATATTTTTTTTATATCAAAATGGCAAATAATCCGTCAGCCCACCTGATATTAAGTGGTCACCGCTGCCTATAGCCGCCTTGCAAATGCGTTGCCATCCCAGAGACAAAGTTGAAATGTTTCATGTGCCTGTAATTACACCGGCACCCTTACCCTTCAAGCCGGAACACAGCAACGCTGCTATGCAGCACAAATAGCAGTACAGTGGTAGTGTACGTCCCCGGACGAGCTCCTTAACGAAGAACTTTACTACTACAACTAATTTTAGAAAAGAAAACAGAGAGTATCCTCCTCGTATTCAATAACTAATAACTTCACTACCAAAGTTGTTTAGGGTCTGGTTGTTTGTGTATGTGCGTTGGTATATTTGTAAATGCACTCAGAGTAGGTACAGGAGATAATGCTAGTGCAGCATACATCGTTCCTTTTTTTAGGGAATCGCGGAAGTATGTTACTTTAGCTAATTTTGTACTTTAGTTAGTATTGTCACATTACACAGTCATAAAAGTAATAATCATATTTACCCTCAAAATTACCTCTCTTATGGTCATCGCTCACTATAACAACACCACTACGATGACAAAGGCCAGGCCGGAATCACCTCCAAAGACCCCATAAGCTACAAGCGCGACACCCGCAAGCCGTCACCTTTCCAACTTTGTCAATCTATATCTTCTATCTATACATATAATAAAATCGTAGCGAAGTCAAAACTGTACATTTAATATTTTTGGAAAAAAGTAATTGCTATGAGGTCAGGGAACGATTCTAATGCCGAAAATATAGTTTTTAGAATTTTTGTCTGTTTGTCTGTTTGTCTGTGCGTTTGTGCACGCTAATCTCAGACACGGCTCAACCGATTTGGACGCGGTTTTCACTAATGTATTGTGGTAAGCTCAACTTAAAACTTAGGCTATAAATTATCACGCTATTTGCTTTGGGGGATGAGCAATGTTGCATTATGTTCGCATTCTTCTACAGATTCTCACGTGATTGAAAAAAACGAGTTATTTTGTAAGAATGTTATAAATAGCTGTGGAATTGAACTTCTAAAATGATTATCATCACGCTTTACCTTCAAGGAGCTAAGCTGTTAATCATGGCTAACTAGAACGGCTATTTCAGAAAGTTATCAACGAAGTAAATAGTCTAATAGTACGGCGACCGCTTCGCAAGTCGCTGGTTGCGAGTTCGGTCCCCACCGACTGCTTTTCTTTTTGTGATTTTTCAAATTGTTATTGTGAGTTCAGTCCCCACAGACTGCTTTTCTTTTTGTGATTTTTCAAATTGTTTTTGTCATACTAGAAGATTCCCAACAATAATAAAATAGCAGTATGCATAATATCTGCCATAACATTGATTTGTTTACTTATTTTTTCAAATAGTTACATTTTTAAACAGCAGCGAAATGAAAACTGTAAGTTGAAAAAAAGAAACTAAGTAGCACCGGAGCCATAGTAAAGCGGAACATTATTGTCTATTTGACTCCTAAACATTGTGTCAAAATACTCTTAAAGGTCTGACCAACATATGGTTTTACGTTATTACGCTGTTTGGATTATTTTTCTTTCCGTATCGGTGATACCCCGAATAATAATAATCTAGCTGTTCCCCCGGCATCGATTTGGTGGACCTACGTGTAACTTAAGGAATGTGTATTGAATGCAATATCATCAAAGCCCTCCAAGCAGGTAGAATGTTTACAAAGGTCACTGCTAAAAGTTACGATATGCTGCAGACGCCCGGCCCCAGGATTTGTGAGCGATTGGTAATTGAAAAAAAGTCAAACATTTTTTTTAGGGATGGGAAATTATTAAATGACTCTTTCCACCCTGGGCAGAGCGGAAGAGTGACAGACTCTTACTGTCTAAAACCCACCCGTGTTCCTCTTAATGCCCTTAGCGTTCCAGAGCCGCAGTAACTCTTTCGAACAAGTTCCGCAACTCTGGCAGGCACTGGCCCTAGCGGGCCCCGTCTATTGTGCTGACATCTCTTTGAGGCGCGCGTGGAACACAACGCGCCGCCGACCCGGGCCTGGTTCTGATCAGAAGGCGAGACACCCAACCCTCACCGTCCTCAGGCCCGCGCCTACGGTGGCCAGGAATCGCTCTGCGACTCCCGACGCCCGGGGCATCTTCTTTTGTTGCGGCGGCTGGGGCGTGAGGTTTACCTTTCCCTCACGCGTTCCGCCTCCTCCTTCGCTAGCATTTCTGCTTCGCAGAAGGAGGTGACTGCTCCCCTTTTCCTCTTGCTCCGGTCTACAGCTTGAACTTAGGCCGGACGCGAGAGGTCGCCGCCGCCGATCGCCTCTACGAGGACACGGCGGTGCTCCACCCAAGCAGGGCAAACCTCCACTGTATGCTCTACCGTGTCCTCCGGGCGACTCACAGTGATAACACCCGGGCGTGTCCTCCCGCCGAATCCGAAACAGGTAACCCCCGAAACAACCGTGTCCGGAGAGTACTTGCGTCAGGCGTGGAGGAGAGGAGAGGAGTGGCTCCCTAACCACTCCTCAAATAGGAGACTTATCGCCACAATTGTGGCGTGCCCGAAAGAAGCTATACCTGACACAAAAAAAGGCGAATCTGTACATTTAATTGTTACAAGATAAGGGAATGGTTCCAATAAAGAAAATAAAGTTTAAGGAATTTTTGTCTGTTTGTCTATGCACGCTACACCAGGGACAGCTCAACCGATTTGGCTACGATTTTCACTAATGTATTATGGTAAACGCTACTAACACTTAGGCTATAAATTATCACGCTATTTGCATTGGGGGATGAGCAATGTTGCATTATGTTCGTAACTTCTACTGATTCTCAAGGGATTATAAAAAAATACAAAATGTAAGAATGTGGTAGATTACGGATTGAACTTCTAAAATACGTTCCCTCTATCTGGCAGAATCTCGGTATTGTGTTTTTAGACGAATATTTTTAAAGCATATTTTTTTTAGGATACTTATTGTTTGGCAAAATGTACAATATGTGTGAATTTACAAAGGCATACTTTTAAGATGGCATAATTTTATTTGGCATAGTTACCTGTGCCAATAATCAAATGACGCATAATTTCGTTTAGCATAAAGTTTACATAAGGCAAAGCTTAGTGTTGCATGATTTTTCTAGCCTAGGCAGGTAACAAAATATCAACGAGGTAGTTCCTTTAATAAAATTGTCATGTCAATAAAGTGCATAGCTTCGTGGTTTAAAGTAAGTCACGCGAAATATTTAGTGTGAGTTTGGTTCCAATTGATTGTTACTATTGATTTCAATAAGTAATTCCTTTTTTTTTGGAATATGTTTTCAATATTATGTGCCAATCACGGCACAGCAATACTGCCAGTCAGGCTGCTAGATTATAAGGGCGGTTGGTAAATTAACTAGGAGTAGCAATTGTAGTCTTTTTTTTCAGTGGTAATTTGTTTACTTTTCTTGGAGTTTCAGTATTATTTTGTAAAAAGAATTCAATGTAAGATAAATGATTTGGTACCTAAAAGAGTACTTCTATTCCAATGACTAAACAACAAAAAGTGGAGTGTACTAAAATCAGTTTTCAAAAGGGGTAACACACACCCTCCTTTCACCAAACATGTTTTAGGCCCTGGCATGGTGCAAATCCAACCGGGCACAAATCCAAATTCCGGGCGTCTACAGACAAATTCCTTCAGGAAAAACCCACTATCTTAACTTTTATCAGTCACCTTTGAAGGATTGCTGGATTTTGATGGCATGTCATTGAATACTTAATATCTTAAGTTACAATTAGATCCACGTGAGCGAAGCTGCGGGCATCAGCTAGTTTAAAATATATTTAACACACCTGACCTAAAGCCCTAACTTGATTGACAAATTATTTGCTGTGTCGAAACCGCTACGCTATACCTACCATTCCTTACACAACTCCTGATAAAATAATGTTTAATGCTCATACAAAATACGTACTAACAATTTGTTTCTCGCAAAACATTTTATCGTACAAGTACTCCCTAGTTTTGCATCGTATATTTTTAGAATCTCAACTGGCCTCCCTGCAACGAAGTGCTTACATTTGAATAAACGCGATCCGTTGATAGAACTCGTATCGCAATTAAATTCAGGCTTATATTTGTAACTTTGTGTTCCTATTTTGAGTTGCTTTCATTTTATGTGTTACTAGCGTATATAATTATGTCCGTGATTTCGTTTGCGTCAAATTTATTAGTTATCCCACGGGAACCGTACATTTTTTCGGGATAAAAAGTTGCTATGTGTTATTCCACACTACAATCTGTATCAGTGCCAAATTTCATCCAGATCCATTCAGATTTTAAGCGTCAAAGAGTAACAAACATCCATCCACCCTCACAAACGTTCACATTTATAATTATTGTTGGATGTAGAATTAGTAGGAAGTAGGATTTCGTGGTTTTGTTTTTAATGTACAGTAGAGACTACTGGCTGGTTTAGTCATATCCAAAAAGTTTTAAATAGATTATTACTTCAAAGGAGTAATGAGATAAACTCTGTTCTAAATTAGAAATAATAAAGACTTGACAGTTTGTTACTAGGGCGGACTGGCGGTGTTACATAAACCTATTTTATTTAAAAAATTCGAATACCTAATTTGCTGATGGAAAAATATCTTCGAGACCGACTTGGACCGATTTGGATGTTTATTTTTTGTTGTCAGGACAACTGGTTTAAAATCAGTATAACTTTGTTTTAAGTGTGTTTTTTGAAAACTCTGTTCAATTGCATTTAACTGTAGAATTAGATTCTAATTGGATTTAGAATCGATTAATTGTTACTCAACTAAGTTAGAAAATAAGTGTGCCCAGTGATATTTATTGCTCAATATAATTTAGTCTTTTTACACAACGCAGAAAATTCTTAGGTCTATATACAGAAAGGTATTCTAACATTCGCTTACACCAAACTTTAATTAAACTATGAACAAACAAGTCGGGCTACAAAAACGGAATTTTTCGCTCATTCCCGGATTAACATAGAACTTGTTTCATTTATTATAAATGAAATACTAACTAAATAACTTTGTAGACGGTCGTTATAACCACTTCGCCGTTTTCAGCAAGAAACTGAGAGCACACTTGCCGAATATAAACGCTCAGTACGAAGTTTAAGCATGGAAATATACGGGAGATGGTTTGGTGCGGGTGCGTCTGTACACGCTCAAATTAATGTGATATATTGATGCAGTACCCACGAGGGTACCGGCCTCTTATTTTTCCACTGCAGGATAAAGGCCTCTTTTCACAAAGAGAAGGCATGAGCATTGATCACTACGCTGGCGGATTAGCGACTTCAGACTTATATTCTTCTTATCGTGTGGGCAGTAAGGTCTAACGACCCCACACACCCTAGTGTCAGAGTTTCTAAACCGCCTCAAAGGCCTCTGACATGGTTACTGATGTCAGTGATGTCCAAGATAAACTTAGAAAGTACATATGAATTAGGAAAAGTCACATTGGTACTTGCCCGTGCCCGGTTGCGAACCCACAACTTCGTGCATGGGAGGCGGGCGCCTTAACCACTGGGCCATCACGACACACACCACGGCCACGGCCTAGACTTATATTAAGTCTAGGTTTCTAAACGCTGTTTTTAATTCACCAAACTGTATGTAGATATGTATTATTTACAAGGCCAGGTTTCCTCTCGTTTATTTCTAATCGATGTAATCGATATCCAAGATATACTTAGAAAGTATAAATGTATGTGACTAGGAAAAAATACATAGATTTGCTCGAATTTGAATTAACAACCTCATGCATGAAAGGCCAATGCCTTAGCCATTGGCCCATCACGACCAACGGATCAAGATATTGTAATTATTTCAGTGATATTTATGTACCTATGTACACCTAGATAAGTAGCTTTAGTTTACAGCACATTTACAACAATAATACACGCACAACCAAACCGTGACCGACTCGACCACCGCTCCCCCGTCCCTCTTCCCCTCCCGTATAACCCTCGCTAAGAGGTCTGCACTGAACTACTCCTCCACATTTGTATAATGCGGACATTCGTTTATACAGCACGTGGATCATTTACAATCGTTTCGTATACAGGGTGCTGTGATATTGTTTACTTCAAGAGCACTTCTTATTCTTGAATGGAAGAGATTTAATTATTGTGAAATATCGTCTCATTAGACGAATCTGAGTGAAAGGCGACTAACAAAAGGAATTAATATGGCAGATGTAAGTGGCAACGCCCTAGAAAGACGTACCCTGACCTTATTGGTGAAGTTCATCAGAAAGGTCGGGCACGCAGTACTCGTAACCGGCGTGCTTGTATAACCAGATGTATGAACGTGGGCGAGACGAAAGGAGTATGTAAAGATCAAAGCAGGTGGCGTTCTGTGATTTCTGCCTACCCCCATGGGAAGAAGGCGATAGTTTGTGTATGAATGTAGATAAATCTGATGCCAAACCTAGCATCAGATTCATCTGTTTTTGGTTAAAGTGTCTATTTGGTGTCTATTTCATCTATTTGGCTAGTAGTGCTATTTTGTAAAAATCTCCTTTGATGAATATAAGAAATGTGAGCCTGAGCTGGATCTGGGCAGCACAAGACCGGTCATTGTGGTTATCTTTAGGTAAGGCCTATTTATTTCAGACATCATTCTGGTCCATAGTAATACATACATTTATAAACGAATTTAAAAAAAAAGCAGATAAAAACGCAAAATAATAATATTAAAAATGTTTTATTACAAAATCACATCAATAGCTTATGATTGGACTAGTTCTTTGTTTACGAATGTATTCCCCGAAAGGTTACGCAGAGATGTGTGTATGTTTAGGTCCCATGTTATAGGAGACGAGCCTATTGCCATTAACCGTGCACAAATCCTAACTCCTGCTGCTACTGAGAATTTTATAGAAAAACCCAATAACACTGCTCGACCTGGAAATCGAACTCAAGAACTCTAGCGTAGCAGACCACTAGGTTAACTCTTATAATTAATCGAGTTATCACTTTCAAAAGTGCCATCGCCATTGATTTGGAAACATCCGATATTACAACAAACAGTCTAAAAATAAACAGAAAACCACAGAAAATGGTAACTTAATAAACAGCATTAACAATGTCTATCACATCAACCGCAAAACGTATTTTAGTTTCAAACTGCTCTCAATTTACAGTAACAATATCAGCCTATTATTACCCCACTGCAAGGCAAATGCCTCTTATCATCAAAATATATCATCACGCCTGTATTCCCCGAAGGGTTAGGCAGAGGTATACCAATGTACACCCACAGTTCGCCGGTATATTTAGGTCCCATGTAATAGGGGGCGAGCCTATAACCATTAACCGGGCACTAATCCAAACTCCGAGCCGCTACTGAGTATTTCATAGAAAAACCCATTAACACATTTTGCTCGACCTGGGAATCGAACCCAGGACCTCTAGCGTAGCAGTCGTGCTCAGGACCACTAGGCTAACGAGGCAGTTCTCAAGCATCAAATCATTTATTTGCATAATACAGGTTAGTCATTTATTTGCATCATCACGCTTGCTTAAGGCTTATTGGTGATTTCAGACTTATTTAATCACAAGTCCAGGTTTCTTCACGATGTTTTCCTTCACTGATGACAGAGATGTCCAAGATAAACTTTGAAAGTATAATTATGAAATAAAAAAGTCATATTGTTTATTTTTAAGACGTTACCCTAGTCATTTAGTTCTGCGGGTTGTTCGAAAGAAATACCGCGCCCCCGGAACGCAAAGGGCACATGAAGGAACATAGATGGGTTTTAGTCAGTAAAAGTCTGACACTCCCTCCCGCCCCGCCCAGGGCGCGGAAAATCATTGGATGATATTCCATCTCTAAAAAAAAAGTCATTTAGTTACTACATTTTTCTCTTGTATCGTACGTGCGTTTACAATTATATAAAACTCACATGCACAAACAACCAGACCCAGAAAAACGATCAGTAGGCCATACAAATATTTGTTCCGTGTTAGAATCGAACCCGCAACACGCAGCGCATCAGCCAATCTCTCAGCTACTGCACCAACCGTGTCATGAAACATTGGGCCAATTTACAATAACAAGTTTTATTAATTTCGCCAATAACAAAACAGAAATTCGATATCCCGTCGTAAATACCATAAAAAGTAACAGTAACAGGATTCACATTTGATTTGTAATCTAATAATATTAAGTTATTTACGGGCCGCAGGGCAATAAGTTCTTGTTTTCGATGAAATGTTGCCCGAGGACCGAGACTGTGCGTGGTGCAAGAGTAGAATTACTTTTGTTGGGATTTTTTTTGGAAGTAAGAAATATTTTTCATTCATGCCATCACGCCTGTATTCTTCCAAGTGTTAGGCAGAAGTGTACCAATGTAACCCACAGTTCGTCACTTATGTTTAGGTCGCATGTAATAGGGGGCGAGCCTATCGCCATTAACCAGGCACAAATCCTAACTCCGAGCTGCTACTGAGAATTGCATACGTAGTCACACTTTTTGCTCGATCTGGGAATCAAACTCAAGACCTCTAGCGTAGCAGTTGCACTTAGGACCACTAGGTTAACGAGACATTTTTCGTATTTTGAAAAAAGTTGATGATCTCTGTATTGGACAAAATTAACGTCTAAATTGTTTAGTATGTGTATGTTAAATTTAAGAGAGGCGATGGAGAGCTAGATGGATGCCAAAGGAAAGATGGATAGATTGTGTGAAGAATAATATGAAGGAGAAGGGAGTCAGTGTGAGACAGGACGGAATGGAAGAAGAAAACGTAATGCGCCAACCCCAAGAAACATTGGATATGGGCAGGAAGACGATGATGAAGTTTAAGTAGGTAGTATTCAAAGAAAAAAACAATCTTGTATTGTTTTATCAAAAAAAACAATACAAGGTTGTTTTTTTTTTGTTAATAATTTATTTCATCTATAAACAAAAAAATAATGTTACAGAATATTAAATATTGAGGTTTACTAACTTAACGATAAAATCCTTGCTAACTAATCCATTACGGACGTAACTTATACGAAATGAATATTCTTTAATTTTATCTATGTAAGGATCTTAGCAGGTCCCGTGGTTTCTGCCTACCCCTATGAGAAAAAGCCGTGAGCTTATATAATTTATGTTAATTTTACAGAACACCCAAACAAGTCATGATCCAAAAACTATAAGAGCCAAAACCAAACAAAGCCTTCAGCTCATAACTTACACCTCAATGTTGCACAGGGGAAAATTTATTCATGGAATTCAATTTACTTCAGGTGTGGCTTGACCCTTAACGGGGAATAAACGGGCCTTATTATGAGTGACTTTCGCTTTTGTTTCTTTTTTACCTCCCCTGAATTCCAAGGATTTTGTTTTGTGTACGAGTGTACCCGTGGTAAATTGCGCGAATAGATTTCAATTTGTTGAATTTAGATTCGTATAATTTGGGCGGTTGTTTTGCGTTTTTTTTTTGTTTTGTAAGCAAGGGGTGGACCGGAACCCTATTACTAAAACTCCGTTGTCTGCATAGTATTACCTTTTGAATCGTAAGGTAAACATCTTCATGGAGTTTATTACTTTGGCAACTATTATGATTAGAGCTCATTATACGCTAACATTGTTGAACAATAGTATAGTTACAATATTTTTCTAATGGGTTAAGCAAGTAGAGGGCAAGTACCAATGTGGCATTTTCCAATTATAATTATCTACTTTCAAATTTTTTCTTGGACATCACTGAAATTCATAAAGGAAGCATCGTAAGGAAAACTGGACTATTAGTTATTACGAGTCTGAAATCGCCAGTCTGCCTTGAGCAAGAGAGAAGATCAATGCTCGTCCCATCTCTCTATGAGAAGAGGCCTTTCCCCTGCAATGAGATAAGAATAGGCTGGTATTATTTATATTCAATTGAGTACATGAGGTACGCTATGTCGAAAATTTACTAAAAGATTAATGTTTAAATAAAACATTCTTCAGAAAGGTCGGGTGCGCAGTACCGTAACCACGTGCTTGCATTACAAGATGTATGAACGTGGAAGAGGCGAAAGGAGCATGTAAGAATTGCAGCAGGTGGCGTGCTATTGTTTCTGCCTACCCCCATCGGAAAAAGGTGTGAGCTTATGTATGTATGTAAAACAAAGCCAAACGAAAATCAACACCGTTCGCCATCCAAAAGTTAAAACAGGATAATTCACGACTAAATCATTCCGTTTTTCCTGTATTTAGCTCAGCTTCCCAACTTAACGATTTCCTCAGCTACCAACTCCGCGAGTTCGCTCATATATTTGTGTTTTTGTCCACACTTTGCCTGCATTATGCTAATCTAAATGGAATTACTAATTGCCGCGAAAACTTTGAGTTGCTTGCGATGACAGCAAAAACCGGAACCGGTTTTGTGTCATTATTACTTGCATGTTTAAAACGCAAATATATTATGCCGTAAACTTCTACCATTGAACGTTGAACTTCGTCGCAGTTACAGGAATTAAGTGTCTATAATATTACTGTAATAAAGCTGAAGAATTTTGTTTGTTTGTTTGTTTAAGCACGATAATCTCTGGAACTATTAGTCAGATCGGGAAAAATCTATTTGTACATGACAGCCAGATTTATAAGAAATAATTTGGACTATTTACTATCACGCTGCAACTAACGGGAGCGGAGCAGTAATCCGAAAACGTAACTTAACTTGTCTAAAAATGGTTCTCCCGACCGAAATTTAGCCATGGTGACTTATCTCAATGGAGACAAGCCTAGTACGCAAGAGATATTATGCCTTTTAGAGAGCACTCACTGCATATACAAAGCTTTTAGTCAATCTAAAATCCAGTCAAACAAAACGATAAGGCTTATCCTCGTTTTAACTCTAGATTTACTTAAAATAATAATGCATTTTATCCAAAAAAAATACGTCAGTACTGTCTGAATACTTTCCGGTGACGCTTCACCGACAAACATGTAATAAATTTGTGTAGCCCGCGACAGATGCGCGTACCAATTCAAATAACAGAGCTCCACGTCAAAATAATAATGTATTTTTCCAATAACGTTCGGATTTTTCTAGAATATTGTTATGTATTTATTTTGGCTTGACGTGCATGGAAGGTGGCCATATGACTTATGGATTTTGAGGACAGCACAGGTCCACCTTTCCTAGTGTTTTGTTTTGAAATTCATGCAGGTGATGACGAGACAGCTAGATAATTGAGAAATGGGTGTGATGCTTTCCAAACACATTTACAATTGGACACTAGCGGGTCCAATGGTAAATGTAAATTATCCAGAGATACATTTAAAAACGCACAAAATTTTCCTTTAAAATCAATCCAGCCGTTTAGTAGCAGTTCAGTGACAAACGTACAGAGGATAAGCGCAGTGAAATGGAATAATATTAAACTCATTTGTTTCTAAAGTGCTGCAGCAGTGGATTTCAAGCACCCCAGATCAGTCGGTCAATTTTTTGCAGTGATGAGATATGACAACTCACCTCAAGCTCATCATCTTCATCATATCAACCGCAGGACGTCCACTGCTGGACATACACCTCCCCTGAGATTCCTACAAGGACCGGTTGGAAGTGGCCTGCATCCAGTGTCTTCCTGGACCAAAGCTACCTTAAGCTACCTCAAGCTCGCTTCAATTATAATCACCGAGGGAGATTTTTACAGAACAACACTTCAGGTAAGTTAAAATCACTTCTATCAATGCAGAGAACATGAAATAATTTCATTGGTATGCTCAAACAATACTTAGCTTGAAATATAATGCTAGTAGACCCATAATGTCTTTATAATTGTAGAACCTTATCTTGATTTTGAATTACGGCCCATCATTACGCGTGTATCATTTGAAGTTCTTACCACCTATGCCTACAAATAAATAAAATTGAATTTTCTGTTTGTAATATCCAAATAATAGCTTATTACTTATAGCGTATGAATGTTGACGGTACCTATACAAAAAAAAACTAGTTTTTTTTTATTTTTGTGTTATCTGTACCAACTGATCTCCTAAACAGCTGTACCAATAGTGACGAATTGAATCCCTATCTAATTGGATAAAATAGTACTAAAAGTGGGTGTTCAAAATCTTACTACAATCATCATCATCATCAGCCTACCGCAGTCCACTGCTGGACATAGGCCTCTTCCTAGGCGCGCCACTGAGCCCGATCTTCGGCTCTCCACATCCATCCAAATTCTACAATACATTTGTTTAATTCTAAATGTATAGAAAAGGTAATAAGGTAAGCTAGACAGATAAGCAATTACATTGTTACCTGCCTGTCTAGGCAACCCTTTTAGACAAACAGACGTGTGTGATCCATTGCCTAAGACCCTAAACATTCTAATTGCGGTTCGTAATTAACGTATCGCAATTAGACTGGCTTGTGACGTCATCGGTATCCGCCTGATGTGCCGCCGACGATTCTAGCCGGTAGGTATTGTAATAGTGTCATTGGCACCTTAAATTGTGAATATAGAAGGTATATAGAAAAAAAATGGCATCAAAACACAAACGACGTAAAGAATGACTGAAAACGAAAATATAAAATATTAATAATGGGTTTTTCTTACATCTTCTTTTTCTGTCTCAACTGTAAAATTAGTTTAGAAGTTTAAAAAGAGGAAGAAGATTTAAGATGTACCTATTACGAAAGGGAAAAGATTTGTATTTTTGTTTGCAATGGTTGAAATCAAACCCTACTCAAAATTTTTTTCACCTATGGAAAGCTACATAAGGTATATTTTATTTTCAAAAAATATATAAAGTCGGTATTATAAACCAAGTATTTCTCAATTATTGACTAAGAGTCGTACTTATATTTGATTTTCTATGTTTTATTTTTGACACTCTCTAAAATATGACGAGAAGTGAAAACTGTAGCTATTTTATATATTTTTTATCATTCTCTATGTTCCACTGCTAGGCAAAAGCCTCCCCCATAGCTTTCCAACCATATCTACGGGTTGCCTTTTAAATTATTATATTAGTACTGCAAAACAGCATCCTAAAGCAGTCCCAATGATGAATAGCCCATTCTGCTAGCATTGTTCTAAAATTCTACCCAACAAGACGTAAAACGCAGGTGCAGTTGTTCTAGTGAAATATTATGGGAAAATTTCCAGGTTTATGCAGAAAATAAAATATCACGGATAAATTGTGAGATGCACGAATGTGGTCCTTGAATGTTCTGGAGTTAAAAAAAGTTTTACTCTTATTTGTTTGGTTTTGTCATTCGTATTGAGATTTTTACAATGTGGTTTTTTTCGTCTTTTTTAGTTTGTCAATTTTGTGGTTTAATTTGAACGTGGTTGGATAGTTTAGTGACTTAGTTGATTTTTCAATGAGCTTAATGTTTCTAAAATATATTGGCCTTCAATTTCTGTATAATTAAATTAATTTAACCTTCATCTACTAATTAAATATGCTAGATATATGAGATTACAATCCAGCAATAACAGTCATATGTAGGTATCATAAATCTATGCATAGATTTAAAATTAATCAGCACTAAATGTCGCTAAAACAAAATTGCAATTTAGCAATTCAAATGTACTTTTTAAGTTAATCTTGTACATTACTCACATCGGCGAAGAAAAACATCGTAAAGAAACCTGCATTTAAAATTGAATAAAACAAGTCTGAAATGGCCAATCCGCCTCGAGCAAGCGTAGTGATCAACGCCTTCTCTGTATGAGAAAAGGACAATTCCCTGCCAATTAATAGACAGGCAGTATTCAAAAAAATATGAATGAAAAATTACGATTAAAAAGAAAACAAAAGCCAGTCGATTTCACAATCACACAGAAATAAGACTTGCCATTTTTAAACGGTACAATTCAGGCTTGTAATAAAAATTAACTGCAGTTCCGAACTGTAAAATGGTATGAATAAAACAGCTAGTTTCAAAACACTTGGAACGAATCGAAACAGCTTTTTAAATACGAAAAGTAACAAAGTGATTCAGGCTGCATTTTTTCGTGTGAAAAGTTTTCCTTTTACTTTGTAAGTGTCTATAAGTAGGCGAATTTGGACAAAGCATAAAACGGCTTTTAACTGTTCCATTGTGGGGAAAGAGTGAATAAATTCAAAGATACATGAAAGATTATTCTGAACAAAGATCATCATAGATATAATCATAGTTTAGCAGTCGAGATCTTTGTGAAAGAGTTTGGCCGGGAAAGTACTACATACCACCATACCTATTTCTGCCGCAAAGCAGCATTGGTATGTTCCGGTTGGAGCAGTTTGTGTGCAGCTTAAATTACAGGCACATGAGACATTTGGGACATTTGGGCTATCATTTTTATGCCTTTAAAAAAAAACATTGCTACTCAAGTACAGACGCTTTAAAAGTCACACATTTACCACGTTTCTTCGAGGTAAATGTCCAAAAAAAGTGTCTGGCAATAACGTACATACAACAATATCCTAGTGAGTTTAAATCTCATAATTTCCCATCATTCCTATACCTTAGCCTTTGAGAATAGATAGGCAGATACAATACAGTACGCGATTCAATACCGTCCATTCAACAAAAACAAAACCGAATCAACAGTCCCCAACTCTGAATAACACAATTCCCATCCCGGACAATATTTCCCGAAACTTCCCTCCGAACGTAATCGCCTCTTGCTTTACTCCTCCCGCGATCTACCAAATTGAAAAATAACTGAGCGTCCTTACAATAAATTTTAGAAGGGAAACTTTGCTGTTTTAATCGTTAAAATGGAATTTTGGTCATTTCAAGTATAGTACGTCGATTCTGTAAAATTCAGGCAAGAACTCGCATCTCACGTCGCTATTCACCCTCACTTCGCTTAAGGTTCAAAATGACATTGATTTATTTGAAAATTTGAAGTGCGAAGTGAGCGTCGAAGTGACGGTGGAATAACCGTATAGAATGCCACTTCTTACGTGATCTCATACTTTATCTTTAGTTCAACTCGCTGACACGCTCGCAAGAGTGGCGCTAGTGTTAATTCGAATTAACAACCGAGTTTTTAGAATGCCAATCAACAAAAGTCACAGCGGATTCAGCCGTGCGACTCTCTAACATATTCCAGCGCTGCGCTCGACGTCGAGCTCGTCGACGTCACTACTGTCAAATCAACTTTACGCACAATGCATAGAGTTGATTTTACCGAAGTTTCGTCGATCTGCTCGACGTCGAGCGTAGCGCTGGAATATGTTAGAGAATCGCACGGCAGATTCGAAGTTTAGAACGAGGTCTTACAGAATCACACAGCTGTTATTAAAGTGGTACACGTAAATAAGTCGGGTGACTTAAAGGAGTGTCGCTACTATATCTTTCTATGAGATTAAAATGCTTGGAATTTTCTTTTGTTTTTGGCTAAGAATTTCCAGTTAAAGTGCTTAGGATTTTGGATGAGAGAAGTTTGTGAGACTGTTGAATTTGTTACGGTGAATGATCGTGAGGCGAGGAAACATTGGAGTGTGAAATACGTATTTACTAATACGAAAATTGATGGTTATTATATAAGCGTTTATTTTGTTGTCGTGTTGTGTAATGGCATGTAATAGGCTCGCCCGCTATGATATGAGACCTACACATAGCGGTGAACTGTGGGTGGACATTGGTTCACCTCTGCCTAACCCTTGGGGGAAAACAGGCGTTATGGTATGTTGTGTTATGTGTTTATTTCTATTTTTTTTTAAATTATAATGTTTTTTAAAATTAATATTATTTAAAACTCTAATTTTGGATGTAGACATGCAATGAACTGTTATTGTTGCATAATAATTCTCATTAATGTAACTCTTTTGGCATAGTTTGACTTTAACGAGTGAGACTGTGTGTTGGATCTTTTTAGCAGAACTAATTCAGTAGTCCAGGTGCATACTTAATAATAAAGCTAAACAGATTATTGTTTGTTTGTTTATACCACTAATCTCTGGAAGTTTCAGTCGGGTATAAAAATATTTTTGTAAATAATAACCATATTCATGAAGTATATAACATTTCGCTACGACCCACCGGAGCTGAGTAGTAAACAAAGTCTGAACGCGAGTTTAGGTAATTATTGAATAATTTTCAATACCAATAGCAGACAATAGGTATTCGAGCTGAAATTATTTAATATTAAACTACATTATTATCAACTGGGCTCATTAATTCAGATTAATACTGTCAAATTAATATATGGACCAATACAAATGGAGGAATTATTAGTGCGAAATTACTATAGAGAATTAGCCGACTGATAACCATTTGATAGTACGTAAGGGGTGATTATTAAATTGTTTCATAATTAGCTAGTACGTGAGCATTTATTTTTAATCATTATTCAAAAAATTTACGTTATCTGATAATAGAAGTAATTAATTAATTTTAGGATAGATTTATATAGTCATGTTTTTGTGATATAGCCAACATTGAAGGTCGGTAAATAGGATTTTTATGAATATTAATTACCGTAGAAGCTAATTAATACGTTTAAGTGTCATACCATAAACTGACATAAATGATAATTAAACTATTGATGAAATGCTTGAGGAGGCTCTCGTTGGGCAGTTGGATCAAGGATTGGATCCAGAAAACATTACTCCTAGGTAGCTTGGACCTAGCCCCCCTAAATAGGTGGGCTAATAATTATTTTATATTATTAAATGGTTTTTTTTTGTTTTAATAATAGAATGTATAAATTGCATTTATTTCAATAAAATAAAAGGAACTATTGATTAGAAATAAACTTAGCTACAACTAGTGCCATTAAATAAATAAATGAAAAATGGCGACTATTATATCCTCTCACTCATTTGCTATACTTAGTGAATGAAATAGCATGTTAAGCTGGTTTGTTTAGACACCATTTAAACAGGTAAATGTATATTAGTATTACTAATTATTTTTATTATTTACGTGTAAAAGCATGTCGTATCGTCCCTCGTATAAGCTGCCGCGAAATATTGCAAGCCTCCAAAATGAAATGAGATAAAATTTCACCAATAACCTACCTTACATCTACAAAATAATTTCATATTATTGATACATCTCGGAGTATCGTTGAAACGTAATCCTCCCTTGACAATTGAAAATAACATTTTCATTACGCTGAGTGGTACAAACCCAGGGGCGGATCTATATATAGGCTTTTTGGGCTGCAGCCCAGGGCCCCGTGAATATAAGGGGCCCCCAACCCTCATTGAAGACGAAACTAAAATAAAAAAACGACGGGTTGCGCTCCGGGAGTGCCGGCAGACGTGAAAACGTGAATATTAACGTTGTGCATTTTTGATATTTTGGAATGGTTAGGGATTAATTTTGCACAAATTGCTTTAATTATCAGTATAAAAGTACTATCGTTTATGTGGTAGAATACAATATTTATTTATTGCGCTATCACACGTGACCTGACACGTGACCTGATTGAAAATCTTACGAATTTTCGATCAGGTCACGTGTCCTGACGCGAGTTTAATTTTTTTTACCCTTACAAAAAAATGTACAACGCCGCTAAAGAAGTTTTCACTTAAAAAAATACATTGGTTATGATTGTCCCATGTACATTATCATACCAAACAGTTTTTTTTTTAATGACCAGAAGTTTGGTTAATTAGGTAGGGCCCCTAAGTACTGTTAGCCCAGGGCCCCACAAATTTACGGTCCGCCCCTGTACAAACCCCAGTTCAGTAAGAAGATATCAGTTCTGCGACGAATAATTCCTGATGGGAATTGTCATGAAATATTGACAGTATGTTTTGACAAGCCGGTTTTAATAACGACCTTTTGTAAATGTGATGACGTATTCGTTTGATTGAGTGTACTTTGGTCAAGGTTTTTGATAATTGTGCTGTGTTTATTGGTTTCATTTTGAGAATTGTTTGTTTTAATGGTTGGCGAGAATTATAAATTATTTTTTTATTTACAGTTATGGAATTAACTTAACATAGAAGGACTTTTATGTAGTTTTTGTTACAATCCTACTAATATTATAAATGCGAAAGTTTGTGATAATGGGTGGATAGTTGGATGGATGGATGTTGGTTACTCTTTCACGCTTAAACGGCTAAACAGATCTGAATGAAACTTGGTACTGACATAGATTATACTGTTTAAAAACACATAGGATACTTTTTATCCCGGAAAAAAGTACGGCTCTCGTGAGATAATACATTGTATAAAATGTGACGCGGATGAAGTCGTGAGTAGAAGCTAATAATATGTAAAAGCAACGTAGGAACTCAGAAATTAAATTTAGTAGTAAGTACACCTAAGTGATTAATTCAACTTTCAGAAACTGTTGAAAAAAATTCTTAGTCTCAATTTATCAAAAGTGACCTGACACGCCTTTAACCCATATTTTCTGACATTGATTGTCGCTTAGATGTGACTGCGACTACATTTTAAACGTTGTTAATTAGTAGAATAGGCCAACAAATGGCTAGTTCTACTAACTAAAGTATGTTAACGTGACATTAACATATAAAAACATGTCGAGTTCTCGCAGAACAAATTATTTATTTGAGAGAATAATAATTTAAACACTACACACCCTATTAAAACAAAAAAAATAAATAGAAAAATAGCACCTAGTCAAGCCGTTTAAAAAATAATATATACCATCACGCCTGTATTCCCCGAAGGGTTAGGCAGAGGTGTACCTATGCACACCCACAGTTCGCCGATATTTTTAGGTTCCATGTAATAGGGGGCGAGCCTATTACCATTAATCGGGCACAAATCCAAACTCCGAGCTGCTACTGAGAATTTCATAGAAAAAACCAATAACACTTTTTGCTCGACCTGGGAATCGAACCCAAGACCTCTAGCAAACAAACAAACAATAAACAAACAAATTATTTATTTGAGAGAATAATAATTTACGAACTACACACCCTATTAAAACCTCAATAAAATACAAAAATAGTACCTACCTATTAGGTATTGGGTGGTTTTGAAGCCAGATTAAAAAATAATACAAACAAATATGGGAAAAAGACAATACCGCTTAATAAGAACACTTTTTGCATAAAACACGAACAAGTATCACCGCAATAAAGTAAGTAGAGCAACTTTGATAGCGACAGAATATTAAGGCATTAAAAATGTCGAGTTTTAAGCGGGGTACGAAACTTATTTCATTATGTGCGACTTATGCTCTACTTGAGAACATGAATGCCAACGTGAAGGAATTATGGCCGGAGATTAACGGGCACTAGTTAAGTGCCGCGGCGTCTTTTGCGATGGCATTTGTTTCATATTTACAAGTAGACTTTCTTGATAGCGTTAAGTAGTCTTGTAATTTTCTCGTCGATACATTTTTAATATCGGTGAAATTTTATAGATAACCTAAGGGTTCCAGTATAATGCCTATATTCTCCCAAAGGTTAGGCAGAGGTGTACCGAGTACACCCACAGTTCGTCGGTATGTTTAGGCGCCATGTAATGGGGGCGCGCGTATTGCTATTAACCGGGAACAAATCCTAATTCCGAGTTGCTACTGAGAATTTCACAGAAAAAACACTTTTTACTCGACCTGGGAATCAAACTCAAGACGTCTAGCGTAGGTAGCAGTCGCATAATGAGGCAGTGGAGATAGTTAGCATGATGTTTAAAGTTTGGTCAGACTTTTCTGTTTCCCAGCAAACATGTCTGCCAGTCAGTTTGATAGGTACACGTAAGTATCGGCTATATGATGTGACTTTATACCAGTTATAGATATAATGAAGTCAGCGGCAAACATCTTCTAAAACATTCAATTTCAGTTCCCCATAAATTCATGAATCATAAACACACAAAAATCACGCTAAAGCCATCAAAATATTTATTTAAACATGTCCAAGAGCACAGTTTAAATTTTACAGCTCGTAAAAGTTTTACACCTATTCAAAACGAGGGGCGGTAGATACCCGGTTGTAAAATTTTAAATTTATTGCTGTGTATGAGACAGATATATGGCTATTGCGCGATGGACCAAAAGGATTTACATACTATAATTTTACGTGTAATAAACAATTTGAAGAGTATGAACTGTGATGATAAATGGTTTTGGAAGAGAAATAAAGTGGTCACAATGTTGAGTGTTTGTTTAAAACAATATGGGATGGATAGGTCACAAAAATTTGCTGTTCCATTCATTTTTACCGTGAAGTTTGATGCACATACACATACAACTAGACCTGGAACAAGTACCTGTAGGCTATACAAATATTTGAGTTCTTAAAGTCGTTACAGATAGTCATAACACCGGGAAGTCTGACAACTAGTCTTACCGAAAGGTATCGTGTTGCCCAGTAACTAGGTTACGGAGGTCAGATAGGCAATCGCGCCATGTAAAACACTGGTATTTAGCAGCATGTGGCTGATTTTACGTGCTTTCCGAAGCACAGGAGGTCACACCACCAACTTCCAAATACCGAGCTGCTACTGAGAAATTAATATTGGGCAAACCCAAGAACAGTTTGCCCAACCTGAGATTCGAATCAAAGACCCCACTCTCAGCAGTCGCAGTCGAGAGACCACGAGACCAACGGGGCAGTCATGAGCATCAATTGGAATATTACAGTGTGTAATTGCAACGCTCTTGTCACCGAAATACAACAACAAAACACGAAATATTCAGAAATTCTATCGCAACACAATCTAACCACAAAAATCAAAACACGTCACAACACCTAAACGAATAAAATATAAATTCATGAATATTTACAAAATGGACGCTATTTCGGAACATGGCGGATTTTCACGTTTAGATATTATGCACATTAATAATATTCCTGTGGCACTTTTTAATTTTAACGCCTTAATTATTTGTGAATATTAAAAATTAAATATTAATAACTTGTGTTGTTGATTTCCATATTGGTTGGGGAATGACAGAATGATAATTGGCTACTTTGAGCTTTGTGCCGTCATCGGTGATGTCAAAATTGACTTGGCAGTGTCCTCTGATAATGATAAAGTCAAATAAATAAAAGGACTATGTTGTATGTTTCAGTTTTTCAAGCGTTAAGAACGTTTATATGTTCTTGACTGTAGTGTATTTATCGTTATGAAAACTAAGTTACTTTATGACCAAACTATGAACTCGAATTACTTAGTTCGCATGAATTTTAAGTTACTAGGGAATCTTTTATTGCACATAACCCTAATTCTTTTTCTAAATAAATAAATAAAAACTTAAAAATATTGCTGTCTTTGTTGATTTGTAAAAAGCTGTTAAAACAGGCACTTCAATTTAATATATTTGTAAAGATTTGGATAAAAGAAATTATTGCATTTAATGATTTATTTGTTTTTGAAGTTTATTGTCATTATAACAGTTACACTTAAAATTCGTGTAAAAAAAAAAGAAAATAACTTAGTTTACTTTAACATCCTTGAAGAATAAAATCTTAAGATAAATACAAAGTAAGTTTCTAAACCTCTCATCTCAATTTCCCACATGTTTTCAATTTCATCCTGAACAAATTCCTACCTACAAAGAATTCACACACACCTTGACAATATTACAGCCATACACCTACACATAAAAGATACCTACAGATATATATGAGAGTCACGAATTCGGAAATGGGATGTCGCGACAAAATCCCGGAATGATTGAAGACAGGACTAGATTGGCGGCCATTCGTACTTTCATAACTTACCTATCTATGTTTAGGTAGAAAATACGGTAAAAGTAGAAGATATATTTATACGCCATTGGTAGAAAATTTATAAGTTTTTTTTTAAGAATTTTTCGTTTGAATT
Source organism: Caradrina clavipalpis (assembly GCA_932526535.1). NCBI lineage: Eukaryota > Metazoa > Arthropoda > Insecta > Lepidoptera > Noctuidae > Caradrina > Caradrina clavipalpis. Next base: position 3,704,105 of record OW052101.1, read on the forward strand.
TGAATAAAGAATGAAGAGTTTTTATTTTTAAAATTGCACATTCGTTTCGTTCTTTATTTAAATTTAAATAAAAATTCGTTGTCGCTGCTGTAGTATGATGAATTGCAATGGTTGACATTGAAATCATTTGATGATGAAAATCTAGTGAAAAATTGCGGTCTTTTTAAAATCTTTTAATGTATGTTCGAATCAAGACGATCGTTAATCATTTGTAAGAAACAGACTTACAAAGTAAGTGGTTAGATTATGGCAAATTTTATTATTTGTAAAATGTATGTCAATTTTGTTTATTAACTCAAATAAATTAAAAATATTTTAAAATTATTTTTGTTTAGCAAGACACCTTCAATGGCGTGTAAGAAACGTTAACTATAGTGGTCTACTAATCCTATTGTGTAATGTTATATTTTAGTGTAGTTAAAATATTTCTCATTAAGTAAAATTAGCAATTATTGTATTTTTAACAATAAAATATAACTAGTATAGTTCCCTTCAACAAATAAACAATGTCATTCACAAATCATTTTCCAAATAAAATAATTTATTACATTTCCAAAAAGACCAAAGGCCAACGACTTAATATTGGTCCTTTGCCCTCAGTCGAGAGGGATCCTTACCTTTTTTCCAGAAAGTTCAATAACGCTACCTAATGGCTCATGAATCATCCAAATTACGTGAATATTACAATACTTTTTGCGCCATACCGTGTAGATAGATTTAAAATACGTGTACCTAGTTATTTTTCAATGTTGGGCGTTATTTATAACTGTATTAATTTGATTTATACGTGGAAAAAAGTTTGAGGAAAAAAGGACCAATAACTGGGTTAAATCAGGTTTACCTTGTATCGTGTTATTATGGTACAAGTATGTTAGGAATAACAGTGATATTCTGTAAAAATCTCTCTCGGTGAATTTAGGCGAAGAGGACTTGAAGTGAATTGTCAATGGCATTTAAGTGGGATGACAACTCACCTTAAACTCACTTTAAGGGAAACTTTTACAGAATAGACCGGTTGGCTTTTTTTGTCTTTGCTTTAAAATAGGGTAGTCTATTCCAAACAGTAGCATGATTACAAAGTCCGAATTTTGGTCACAGCAGCCAATCTCAAAAAACACCACGTAATTGTGTGCGTAAACACAGGTGTTCTCTCTTTTCTCTCACTCACGTACGGCAATTGAACACGGCTGGGGTGAGATCAGGCGAAATACCAAAGGCTTTACATACTTTCTGACGGGGTGTTACGCCTTCGTAACTCCGTGCTACTACTAAGACAATTCTAATGAAAAAAACCCAATTATATTTTTCCCGACCCAGGAATTAAATACAGGAGCTTACACTCAACAGTCGCGTTTGCAATCACGAGACCAAGGGTACCTACCACGATGACTCAAAGGACCATTTAACCATTAATCTTACCACACAAGAGATTTCAAAATATAAATAACTTTTACACACAGCAAGCTTGTTAGTCCGACACAACAAATTAGTCAAATTCGCTCATTAGCTTTTCATATTCCGAGCGCAAGTAAACTCTATATTTCTCCACCATTCATCTTTGCACGAAAACTCCGCGCGCAGCAATACAGCGTTCCTAATCAAACCGCCCGTCCATGTTAAATAAATAGAAAGCAAAGCTTGTTATTTACGTATTGTTTATATTACGGATAATGTAATAACTAAAATTAACCCCCAAAACTCAAATAATAGCAGGAAAGTTGAACAGAATGAAATGAAATTAAATTGCAAATGTTTCAAGGTAAGGAATACAAAGGTATTAAAACCCTTTGGCTAATTGTGAAGTAGATTGGCATTCATAATTATGGACCCTTTTATTTAATGTTGCCAGACCCAGGACAAGTTATTAGCTTTGTTACATGTTTTTAGGGATTTTTGTGTTTGTGCCAAAGGGTGTGTTTGTTTGAAATTTTAATTGTGAAGTATTTGAGTACGGAGGTGAAGGTTGCTACTTAGAGTTAATGAAGCCTTCGGGGAAATGTTGCTTCATTTTAGGATAGGCGTAGGAAAATTTTCATTGTTTTTAAACTTTTGGCATTTATCGTACAAAGAACAATTATTTGACGTTGGCGAAGTGGCAGAGACAGGCCGCTTCCAACTGGTGCTTTTGGAAATTTATGGGGGAGGTCTATGTTCAGTAGTGAATGTCCTGCGGCTGATATGATGATGATGATGAAGTAGCTGAGCAGTTGGCTATTGTGTCTCATGTCACGGGTTGGATTTGAACAATTATTTGTATGGCCTACTAGTAATTTTACAAACACTTAGGAATTGCCACATGTATAAGTGAGTACTTATACATGTGGCAATTCCTAAGTGTTTGTACGCCTATTTATAATACATAAGTCCACGTCAAGTGATTGATTATGACTTATCCTACCATACAGGAGAAATTGCGCTTTTTTTGTGATCTGCTCTGTCTGACTTTCCTTCTTTAAATTCATTGGCTGATCGACATTTTAAAACTATTTTATTGTTGCAAAGTCTAAACCAATAACTGCCAGAATCTGGACACAAACTCAAACTCTCATCATTGCAAACTGCAGGATTAATATCCCGAACATCAACACGAACTAGAAGTTTATATTTGTCGGTGACCAAGTATACTACGTCTTGTATCCACTCAAAATAAAAGCTCAGAAGGTTCGCTTCATACGAGGAACGAAAATAGACATACCCACACATAGACAGACGTGTATGTACGACGATCTCAAATCAATGGTGAGTCTCAGTGAAATGTGTATGTGGGCGTGTCTCGTCAGGGTGAAACCAGACGAGCGTAATTTTTTGAGTTGTAGGTCGCGTAATTTCGGTCGCGTAATATCTGCTACATTCGGTTACATACAAAACTCCTGTTTCGTTCACACGGCCACGAAAAATGAGTTCTCATAAAGTAAATTACGCGGCTCAAAAACCGCGAGTCTTAACTTACAAAATTACGTTCGTGTGACCCTTGAGCTGATTTTATATAGCTTTCTATTCTGTGGTCGTGTAGTCAGTTGACCGAAGTTGGATCGCCGTCGCCATGTTTACTTTAGTCTATGGACCCGGCTGTTGCGCTTACGATATTTTTATTGGACTACTACGATATTAAAGTCGGATTGGATGATGTGGGAATATGTAGTGGGATGTCGTTCGCTTTTATTAGGACTTTGAGGATATTTTTCTTTGTTCAATTTTAAAGTTTACGAGTTTCATGAGACGTAAAATTGTTTGTTAATGTTCACACTCGTTCAGGTTGGTAGTGGGTGACGTGACGAGTTTATGACTGCAGTTATGCCTGAGTTGGAATCTTTTCGAACGGACTTGCAAGACATATGTGAATAAAACTTTATAAAAAAAGATTTTTCCGAATCGGTCCAGGCGTTAACGGGGTAACGGGGAACAAATGTACATAAAAACAGATATCCCGACGAATTGAGAACCTCCTCCTTTTTGAAGTCAGTTACAAATAGTATTATTTTTGGCTCAATTTTTTTTCTAATTTTCAGCTCTCAGTTTTATCGAGGATGTTGTCGACTGCTTAACCGGACTTTCCTGTAGATGCCTTGAAAATCGGGCTTCAAAACTAAAAGCTAAACTTCCAACCGGTCCTTTTAGAAATCTATGGGGGAGGCTTATGTCCAGCAGTGGACGACTGCGGATAAGGGCACCCCCAGAGGGGTACAGAGCTCGACTTAGGGCTTCTCTGGGGAAGGGCAGCCACTGGGCAGATTTAATCGGTTCATATTTTTGCAGCAATTACATCATCATTATCATCATATCAGCCGCAGGACGTGCACAGCAATTGCAGCAATTTCGTTTTTTTTTTAAATCTTCCATTGTTAAATTAGTAGTCAGTGCACGAATCGACCATTTTGCGGACATCCTATTAAAAACTGTATCATTCTAAAAAAAATATTCGGAATTTTGACAAAACCTAACCCAATCTACATTATGTTTTTGGGGTATCTGCGTAAAAAAAGGAATAATTTAAACGAACACAAAGGATGATAATTATGATAATAAGTATTTTGGTATAAAAAGGGTTACAAAATAAACGAGTTCGCATAGAAAGTGGATTACAATGATAATATTTTACTTTGTTTATTCTACGTAACCTAATCTTTATATTATAATATGTTTTTATTACGTATTGTTTTTAGGGTTCCGTACTCGATGGATACTAACTGGAGCGTATTATTAAGCCTCCGCTGTCAGTACGTCTGTCTCTCAAATGGGTCTATCTCATAAACCATAAAAGATACAGAGTTTATATTGAAATTTTCACGAAGTGTATATTTCTATTGCTGCTATAACAAGAAATAATAAAAACGAACAAAGTTAAAAATTATAGGGCATCAAAGAAATGTATTTTTTTTATTGTAGGTAGTGTTAAATAGAATGGAACTCTTCGTGTGTGAATTCGACTCTGACTTGGCCGGTTTTCTAATAATAAAGACTAGCGATAATCTTAATTATGATATACTTGACGTACAACAAAGATCTGATCTATTTAGGTACCCACCTATATTAAGATTTTACTCGAACCCAAAAATAGAGACCTCTAAAATTGAGGCCCGGTCCTTAAATTATATCTTTAGGCTATCGACGAAAACTGATCAGATTTCAATTGTTTTACAACCTACATTATTATACACACAATGCTATCTGACAGTTACGTTATCCAAATAGAATACAATAAAGCCTATTATATGTGAAATCGAAACAAAATAGTTTCCTTAGGGTTAACGTAAACATGCTCAAGACATTTACATTTATTAATTAAAAATAAACCCAAAACTTCACGAATAGAGTTCAAAATTGCCTGCAAGATAAAATTCCGCAGGGCATTTATTATCTTGCAAGCAATTACGCAATTTTTTACTCTATTTCTGTTGTCTTTTAGTTCATTATTAATTAATCAGTTACTGCTCTGTGTTTACTGACCGTTATATACTGATATTAAGGCTTAGCCCGAGCTGAAACAACAGACTGCTGATTAGGTACAGAATACAATAAAAGGACTCTGTCTCTAAGACGTAGTGCACACTGTCAAAAAAGTACGAAAATGAAACATAGGTTCTACAAATCTCATGCATATTTTTTTGTACACTGCAATTTTATGGTGCTTTCATATGCAATAATGTTAGGCTGTGGCAGTGGGATGATTAGCAGCGCTGCACTCTCATTTCAGCGCTCACATTTCTCAGTGTCAACCAATGTCAACGGAGACAAGACAAGTACGCCGGATTTATTATAGTTTACAAGTGTGTGCGCAAACACAGATGCACCTTCTTCACTCACTCTTAAAGTCCAATAGGATGGCAATTAGACGCAGAACCAGACCGAGAGACTCGGGAGTGTCACGGCACCAACTTACAAAGTCTGGGCTGCTGCTGAGAAATTCCTAAGGAAAAATCCAATAACACTTTTTGCCTAACCATAGAACCGAACCCAAGACAAAACCCTCAGCCACCGCGCTCGCAACCATGAGACTTACGGGGCAGTAATTCGAGATAATGCTCATACCAAAGCAGATAAATCATGAAATACTTTCTCCGTTTTTATGAAATGATTTTTTTTACTCCACCGCTAATCTTTTCTCATTAATTTCATTACGGGATCCAAGACAGTTGAATTGCATCTCTTGGACTCGTCGAGCTTCATAACCTCGGCGCTTTTCTGGCAGTCTCCACCGTAGATTCTGCCTTTTAGGAGTTGCAGTGGTATACTGTGACAGGCCTGTCCCAAAAAACACATGAAATAACCAGAATTATTTCTCCAGTCTCCTTCTCTATGTGTACAGTGCCTAGTACAATTTGTACTAAACACCATCCAACATAACCTAGCCACATTTTTATTACCCACCATCAGAACAATTCCCAATTTACCCTGAACAGTATAAAAACAAGTTCTAGGGCCGAAATAGTTTCTCATCTCCCTAGAAACGCCTGTTTTCGCACAATACATAAATTTATTCATCCATAAACATCCTTCATCCCATATTCCAGAAGGTATAGGATGTCGTAAAGTGTTGCTACCACAATTGTGTTTCCCCTGTTATAGTAAAATGTAGATATTCCGTAGAAATTCAATACTGCGTTGTTGTATCCAAAATTGTCTTCGCGGAAAAAATTGTTGTCACTCTTCAATGGGTGAACTACTATTTGGTTGTAAAAAGGAATTGTTTGACATTAAATTTGTGAAGGTGTTACTGTGTTTTTATTTGTTCCGATTTGGTGGGTTAGAATCTGAAATTCAATATCAATGTTTGACTGCCCCGCTTATCTTGTGGTCGCAAGTAAGACTGCTGAGCATGGGGTACTAGGTTTGGTCAGGCAAAAAGGTTACTAGATTATTTCAGCAGGAGTTCTTCAGTAGCAGCCAGGAGCCCCGGTTTCTTTCTTATGTGCTTTCTAGCACATAAGCCGTTAGTCTTGTCATTTTCGAGGTCACGCCGAACTGCCGTCCTATTGGACTATGTCAAAGAGATAAGTAAGTACATCAGTCCTCACAATATCTTTTAAATGAAATGAGCGAAACTTCGACGTTGATTGGATTTTTTTCACAGAACAAATCCTTATAGTTAATTAAAAGTAAACAATAATGACACCACCATGACCGCCACCACCATCCACCATGATGGGATCTAAACGTATCGGCGAATTGTCGGTGTACATTGGTACACCTTTGCCTAACCCGTGGAATACAATCGTGATGGTAATGGTTAATAATATTGTAACAAAATAATTCTTTAAAGAAAACAAATTACACATACGAATGTGCACGAGGCGAAAGGAGTATGTAAGGATCTTAACAGGTGGCGTTCTGTGGTTTCTGCCTATCCCATGGGAAAAAGGCGTGAGTTTATGTATGTATGTGTAAATTCATATACAAAAGTAAGTTGGAAACATTAAAACAAAATCCCCCACAAGTATCAAGACGAATAACTTTGTAATTTAACACAATCAACTTACTAACCATATTATGACATACACTTTGACGACCTTCCAACTACCACACACACTGTGTCACTGTGTACTACAATTCGCGACCATAATAGCTCAACATTGATCACAGTCGTTACCAAAGTTTATTAGCAGGACGTGAGATCTCCTCCTATCTAACAATCCCTTGATAAATTGTTGTTGTGTAAAATTAACGGGTACAACATTAATTATTTCTCTTGTTATCTCTACGTTGTGTTATTATTTTGTTGGTGTTTCTAAATGTTTAGTTTGAGCCAGATTTGTGTAAACTATTAGTAGTGTTTGGGTTTTGTTTTGAGCGATAAGGAAAAATGAAGGGTTCAAGGACGTTGAAGGATAATTTTAGGAGACTACTGTTTGAGCTAGAGTTGTTGCTTTTCCCCGCGATTTTGTTTGTGTTAATATAGATGAAGTCGTGGATAAAATACATACATACATACCGGTCAACCTCATAACCCTCCTTTTTGCTTCGCCGTAGTCGGGTAAAAAGTAGCTTATGTCCTTCTAGATCTCAAGTTACTGCTTTGTTATTCATTACGATCGGTTCAGTGATTTTACCATTATGAAGTAATAAACAGACAAAGAGTAAGTTTTGCATTTATAACAATAGCTTGTCTTGCCTAAATATTTAACTTTTATTTTTGGGATGAAAATTCATCAAATAACTTCTCTCGCCCTGGGCGGGGCGGGAGGGGTTATCTTTTACTGACAAAAACCTATCCATGTTCCTTCTTGTGCCCTTTGCGTTCTCCTCTTTCGAACAATCCGCAGCCCTGGCAGGCATCGGACATATTCTACCAACGATGTTACCAGTCACCAGTACCAGTTTGTATGAACCGTGTGTTTACACACAATCTGATGGTTCATACAAACTACTTCATATTATTACCTACTGCTACTATAAGAGCACGAGCCTGTCCCCATATGAGGTTTGTGTTGATTGTCCAACCATTGACTGCGCTGTACTGACTGGCAGTACTGCCAGGCCTTTTTTTTTTATAGACGGGATATCATCAAATAACTTCCCCCGCCCTGGGCGGGGCGGGAGGGAGTGTCAGACTTTTACTGACTAAAACCCGTCTATGTTCCTTCATGTGCCCTTTGCGTTCCGGGGGCGCGGTATCTCTTTCGAACAACCCGCAGCCCTGGCAGGCATCGGCCCTCAGTGGCCCCATCCAAGTTTGCTGACATCTCTTTGAGGCGCGCGTGGAACACGAACGCGCCGTCGACACGGTCTGTCGTTATTCAGTGAACGTACGGACGGTGAGCTACCCATTGCTCACCGTCCACAGACCCGCGCCTACGGTGGCCGGGAGTCGTCTCGCGGCTCCCGACGCCCGGAGCGTCTACCGCGGCGGCCGCTGGGACGGGGGACCCTCCTTTCCCTCTCCCGTCCCGCCGCCTCCTTCTCTAGCATTACAGCTTCGCAGAAGGAGGCGACTGCTTCCCATTCCCTCTCGCTCCGGACCATGGCGCCTCTCGCTCCGGACCATGGCACTGCCAGGCCTACTACTGCGTCTCGATAAATTGCGAGGAGGAGTAAGTGACGCTTCTTCACGTAGTAAATAGTTATATACTTTGCTGAAAGTAAGATGAATTTGTCTAGTCTGCTCTCATAGCCATCATTCGGGAGCCAACCTAGTACCACTCCGAAAAAAGTCATAAAGATAAATAAGCTCCAACAATCCACAAAAGGACCAAGGACGTATACTTAGGTAAAGGTGGCTCAAGTATCAAGAATATATAGCCTCGTATGTGCCACATAGGTGAGGACTAGCAATATGCGTCGCCAAATAAAACCTAGTGTTCGTCGTATTTCCGACATTTTCGTACCGTTTTGGGTGTCTCAAGTTAAGAGATTGTAGTGGTTACTTTTTTATGTTCAGTTGTGTGTATCCTTTTACCAACTTTAATGATGCTGGCTTTAAGTTTAACTGGATGCAGCTGAATACCAGTGTTTCATATGAAGCGACTGCCATGTTAGTCTTGGTAGAACTCACAAAGGTGTACTACTAACACTACTACTAATGACAACCAAACAAGACAAATCAATATCATTAGCAAAGGCAGATGAAATTTAAAAAAAATGCATTTTATTCTAACTGACACCTAGCAAATAGATTTGACTGAAATTTAAAAAATATGGCGCTTATCTGACGTAACAACCATAAAATCAACATCATCAGCTATCAGCCGCAGGACGTCCACTACTGGATATAGGCCTCCCAATAGATTTCCAAATGGACTGGTTGAAAGCGGCTTGCATCTAGCTTCTTCCTGCCTGCGGTCTTAATTCAGTTCGTTCGTAAGAATGATCTATGTGGATATTTATATAACAAAAAACCAACATACTATGTAAGTATTTGATAGAAAAGTTAAAGACAAAAAGAATCCTTTCCAAGATCCGAAAGCTGAAGACTAAAAATAACTAAGATCCTAAATCCGGGGACCAAAAATAAGAACCCAGCGTCCCCGTCCTAACTTTAGCCCAAACCCCAAAAACTTGGCGTGAATTGTTAGTTCAGAAATCGTAGCTAACTCGAAGCAATAAGTTTTCGACCCGGCGTGACGGCCGCTCCTTTAAACACACGCCACTTGACTCCTTAATGTATGAATTGTTTTGGCGCAGTTCGGTGTTCTAGCAAATCGGACCCTTGTACCTTTGCGGCTTGTACCTTTGCGGCTTGGGAATAGTTCAGGTATAGTGTTACATGGTGATTTTGTGTTTTTGTATTTTTTTTGTTGATGAAACAAAAAAGATTTCTATTTTTTTGATTTTATTTTTATACCCCTGATGGGGGCAAACTAGCTAACAGCCCGCCTGATGTTAGATGGTCACCGCTGCTTATGGACACTGGCAACACCAGAGGTATCACTCGTGGGTTGCTGACCCCGTAAAAACCTCAAACTCCTTTCTTGAAGAACCCCATGCTGTAGTCTCACACTAGGAATTTCTTCTGTATCGTGGGTGCGTTTATAAACATATAAACTCACATACACAAACAGCCAGACCCGGAACAACTTTAATATAGGCCATACAAGTATTTATTCCGCGCGGGAATCGCACCTGCGACACGCAACACTGCAGCCGATCGCTCAGCCACTGCGCCAACCGTGTCGTTGATGAAAGTAGATTGAAATTACCGATTTTTAAATCCTTATTATTGAGCACAATATCAAAGGAAATACGAAATGGATCTAAAATTAAAATTAAATGAAGTCGTATGTGTTGCTTAAAATTCTGAATAGCAGTGAATTGTGTAATTTCATGTCTATTTAAATAACATGTAAAACTAAGTAACAAAAGTCGATTAACAATAAATATACTTTTGTTACTGACCGTACCTATTAGTTTCCATGGAGAATTTTTATCTATAGTTAGACCTTAAAAGTCTTGGATAATGTAGGTAGCATGAATTTCTAATGTTATTTTAAAGTGATTACGTGGTTGCTACGTCGTAGCAGTCGTAGGCGTCGCTGCTACGCCTGCTACGCTTTCGTAGCTGGCAATCGATCCATTACTTTCTAGTCGTTTGTCATGAATTTTGTATAGCACGACGTGTTTTTATATACCACAACTGTTCAAGTGGAGTTGCTTTTTATTTTTCTGTTTAAATACTAAATGTCTTATTCCTTCGGTAAATTCAGTAAAAGGAGGTTTAATGATTTCACCATGTTTATACATATGTATGTTCATCATTGACTGCTTATCTTTATAATTTGACAAATTGGGCACGGTTGGAAGAGTCTTGGTGGTCCGCTGGACCATCAAGACTGGTTGGATTATACACAAAGTCGGATTTTCTAAAAGTAAAAAGCAACTAAAATCCGACTACAACAAAAAAAGAATTAAATTGTATGAAATAATAGGGCAGTATGACAAGTTATTTATTTACTTTTTAATTTTATTACAACATTACATTTAAACTTCATCAAAATCCCTATTCAAACCCGATCAAATCCTTTTTATTTTCACATTCGTCATGAAGCCATTCCCAATGATCCAACCAGTAATTCAATTCACAACCGGACTAAAATATCATCATCCGTTTCATGCTGGTACCATGATTTCGTTAGCCATCTCATTGGCTAGCCTTTGCCTATCAATGCCTATTAATAGCCTATTAGCACCGACATTAGGCTACATTTAAACCGTGAGTTAGGACATTACGTAGCGTTATTATCTTATGGGGAAATGGTGTTTAGCAGAATTGCATTAGCCGATACCGGTTTTAAATACATTTGCATGATAACTGCCTCGTTGGCCTAGTGGTCCTGAGGGCGACTGCTACGCTAGAGGGCCTGGGTTCGATTCCCACGTTGAGCAAAAAGTGTTATTGGGTTCTTCTATTGAATTCTCAGTAGCAGCTCGGAGTTTGGATTTGTGCCCGGTTAATGGCAATAGGCTCGCCCCCTATTACATGGGACCTAAATATACCGGCGAACTGTGTACATTGGTACACCTCTGCGTAACCCTTCGGGGAATACAGGCGTGATGGTATATATATATTGCATGATAACGCAATGGTTTATATAATTTTTAATTGGCTTTCTGTACATTTGCTTAGTGGTCCTTATGTACGCAAATGTTTTACATTTATTTATGAAAACGTTATCTATACTTATTAATATAATAACGCTTAAAAGTTATTTTGTTCATTTAAAGACGCTAATCTCTGGACCTAACATTTGGATTGGAAAAAACTTTTTGAATATAATAGCCAGATTCATGAAGAATAGTATAAGCTTTATAACATCACGCTACAGCCCTCAGGAGCAGACAAGTAAACAAAGACGTAACTAAACACGGGTGAAATAAATCACGCGGACAAAGTTGCGAGCAAAAGCTAGTATTAGATAAACTGAGTTTTATGCTAAATATGTTGGAAAACCTAGTTTTCTAGAATTCTAGAGATAGTTTTCAAGAAACTTAATATTTTGAGCAGTGAAAATATTTTCTTGGTATAATAGGTAAAATATTCTCGGAAACATAAAATCTAAATTCAGCATAACGGTTCTCACAATTTCTTGATATAGTAAACAGTTTATATTTCATAAAAGATTGAAATTGAAATGGGTACAACTAAAATTAAGCTTTAAACATAATTAATTGAGCTCTCTTTTCTTAATTTGTAGTAAAATATATAAAAATAAATATACCATAATATGAAAATATATACCATAATATATAGTTAATTTGTAGTACTTAATAGCTATTTACTACTATTAATTACTAAACTATTTTTATTTATGTTACATCGTCTTTACATTCATTACTATAATTATCTAATTAATGTACCCGTACATTAAATTATTGCTAACATTTTTTATTTAAAAAGAGTTTAATATGCAATTTCTTGCCCAATCTATCCATACGAATCGATCTTTTGGAGTAGATATCTAGATTCAATATTGTTATATTTACCTGGAAAAGACGTTCAAAAGTGCCTTTTTATGGCCTAATTGGGAATAAATGATTTGACTTTGACATAAATGAAAATAGATTCTCAGAACTTTCACCTATCAACTATTTCAATCAAAAACTACAAATCAACGCAAAAATAATTCCCCATAATTGTTCGATGAAGTTCAAAGATAGACACATCAGAAAATAATAACAGACTATTTTGATGGCGCGAAATTTTGATAGTAGGAAATTTTGATAGTATAAAATTTAGTCCAACCTGAAGGGCTTGAACACCGTAATTATTAACAGTATACCCATAGGACCAGTAGCCTGTTTAAGTCTTGGTTAAGCTATTATAACTTGAGTTACTTGTTGACAGCGATAAGAAGTTTTGATAAGGGCCTCCGCCCACGACCGATTTTTTACGGCCGATTTTTTCTCGGCGAGAATGGAACGTATGGATTCTAGTACATCAACGCCCACGGCCGAGAAAAAAACGGTCCAAAAACAAAATCTACGCATCCTGGCCGCCGATTATCGGTGAAAAATAGAAAATAGGGTAAATGCTCCAGTCAATGAACACTTAAGCAATCTTCAGACTTCAAAAAATCATTACATTATGTTGCCTCTAAAGTATGCGGTTTTATATTTTGGTAATCTATGTCTACTAAAGAATATTTTTTAACTTGGTTTTACGACATAACCTGTATACTTTTTTATATATTTGGCAATATATTGAAAAATACCCTAAAACCCCAGTGAATGAATGAAATTTTCCAGTAAATGTACAGCATTAGAACCAGTGAATGAACACAAGAATTTGTTTAATTAATAGTTACGAAAAATCCTTATTATTATATCAAATGCAGTTCAAAATGGAATAAATAAATGAACATAAATCCTTAGCCTCTAAATCTGCTACAATCATTTTTTTTTTTTAACAAAGTGTAAGCCTTCAATCTCTTACTTAATCATTATATACCTTCATAAGCCTAGCCAACGTCAACAATCAATTCATCATGATATGAGCCGAACGATGTCCACTGCTGGACATAGGCCTCTTCAGTAGTACAGAAGTGATTCCGTCTTCCCCGGCACCTTGTTGTCCTTAAGTTGTTAAGAAGCCATATTTATCTCATATAGGCTGACGTCCGGGAACTCATCGGTGTAGTGTCAGGTCAGTCTAGCTTTTGGGTCTTTTGTTGGACTAGAGACGGGTTTTTAGAACTTCTCTACCTCCCTTAAAAGCTCTAGTTTAGACAAGATGATCCTGCCATCGTTAGTCTCCAGCTTCGCATTTGAGGTGTGTCGCGTTTGATGGATTTCAGGATCTGCCTTATAAGCCGAGCTTATTCCGACTGAACCTGCACCCACTGAAGACTGCCCGTTCCGTTCCCGTCTTTCCTTTATGAGCTTGGGAGTTAGAGTCTCAGAGCTTTGATCTATTTGTTAGTTCTCCGTTCTCTAAAATGATGATTACTAACTCAAAATGTGGTATTCATTTATTTATTGGTTACATTTTTATGACGAAAGCTTATATTTTAACATGATGAAAATGTTATAGTTCATTCACTAGATTTCATGAAATTAACGATTGGTCAGTGAATTAACGGTCGTTTATTCACTGGATTTCAAACGTTTTTTAATGCCAATGCTGGAACACTCAATAATTTACTTAAAACTAGCTAAAATTGCAAGAATGAAATTGATTTGATACATATATTATAACTACCCATTACTGGAATTTATAAATAACTTATAGTACATACTTTAATTACGGCTGCAAAGTGATATCAAAAAATTTGCGTCTGACCCAAGTCCTAAATTCTTGCCCGAACAAAGAAAATGTACACCAGCACTGCCAACTTTAAACGCTCGTCATTTTAAAACGAACAGTATCGCAATACATGAATATTGTTACTATATTAGAATAAAGAGCAGCAATTACAAAAAAAAAATACTGCGTTGGGTAGAAGGTAATATCTTAGTTTATTATTTTTTGGAAAATACTCGGATTTGTTAATTCACTCGGGTGTGTTCATTCACTGGGGCACTTACCCTATGCGTCATGGATTTACTAGGGAAGAACGTTGTGTCATTGCTAAAGTCAAAAGTCTAAAGTCAAAAGCAGTTATTGCGAATTAAGTGTACAATTGTGGTGTTATGTTAAGTTAGTACTTATGAGTTTGAAGCATTTGAATAATAACAATAATTTATTATTAAAAAGCTTATTTATTTATTAATAATATGGTAAATCAATTTATTCTAAATTAATCGTCTGTGATTTCAATAAGTAAATAATATTGTGTTGATTTACGCAGGGTTTTAAATACCGGTAAATATTTATAAAATTACCTTTGACAGAGTTACCGTTAATATAAAAATAACGTTAATGGATTAAAAAAATAATATATAATCAAACGAATTTAATAAATTCTTAAGAATGAAAATAACATTCGTTTTCAACGACTAAGCTTGCTAAATATGTAATGACTTAAATCCAGGGCTTGTTAACGTTATGAAATCAAAAAATAATAATCGTTACGTAACGTTAATTTCCATGAACTCGAAAATTTTGTAAAAAGTAACTTTATAAAAACGTTATTTGATAACATTACCAGTAATATAATGTTAATTAACATTAATATAGAATATGAATTAATCGTTATTTTTACCGTTAAATTAGGTAAGTTGCCGTTTTGTACGTTTATATTAATTGTCACTGACTAACTATATATTGGGCTTGTGGTCGCAAAGCGCGTCTGATCAGCGTGAAGTCGTGGGTTCGATTACCAGGTCTAATAATAACATATACGGTTACTTTTACATCGTTCTGCAGCTGAAACACTGGAACTCCAGTCGAGTAATAGTTATTATTGCGTGTTTTTTTTTAAGACGTCTCAAAGATGTTGGAAATTCGTCACTTTTTTTTTGTTAATTCGAGTTAAATGTTAGTCGCGCTCCTGTCTGATCGATTAATGTATTCTTTAAAGGCTACCTTACGCATGTATAGTCGATAAGGTTTTCACACAAATATGCCTTGACTGCAAGGAAGCGTTACTTCGCGTTCTTACTATTTCACAAATGTTTGAGTTATTTTATTTATTTTTGTTATTTCTCGAAAATAATAGTGCCAATAGCTTCTATTAGGTACTATGATGGATCTCATGGCTTTTGATTTCAGAACGATGTAAAAGTAAGCGTGTATAATTCTCATTCGTAAGAACATACAGACGGAGGTGGGCGACCCGCCACACCTCCGTCTTGCGCTACTTCCATCTTAGAAGGATCAATTGTTTAAAAAAAACGATAAAAATATCGTCAATAAACAATTTAACGATAAATTGTAACTTAAATAACCTTAAATCTATTAACGTTATTTTTATACTATCGGTAACTCTGTCAAATAAAAGTTGCGATATAAAATTTGACCGCTATTTAAGCCCCTCCCTCGAAAGTCACCGACAAAAACACGGTCGTGGACGTTGAAATTTTTGAAAAAACGGGCCCGTTTTTCTGCCCGATTATCGGTCCAAAAAAATCGGTCATGGGCGGAGGCCCTAAAGATTCAGACTGTCACTCAAGTTAGTTTTGATGGTTGCTTCCTTTGATGTTGCGAGAATCAAATGTAATTTTTTTATGATAGACTGTGTATCGTTTATTTTATAATTTCACCCACTGGGTACTAATGGATTGAATACCGAATGAAACTGAAATTTCGACGTTTTTATGGTCAGAAATTTAAAGCGTCTTACTGACGTTATGGCCACCGAGAGTAAAAAAATTTAAATAAATAAATATTTTTTTAACATTTCTATTATTCTACGCTCAAGATATACAGGATTGGAAAGGAGAAAGGGAGGCTCTTTATATGAAAAATGGGGCAGCGTTAAATACACATACCACATACCTTTTTAACTACATATTTCACACTCTATCTATTCTCCTTTAGCCATGTTTAAATATCGTAGGTACCTATGATAGGTACATATGTTTTGAGATCTTGATTTTGGGGTACACATACCATCACGCCTGTATTCCCCGAAGGGTTAGACAGTTCCAGCCCGCGATGACACTATCGAAAAAATTCCGTAACATATTAAACTAACTTAAGCCCGCGATTTTATCCAAGTGAATTTTCTATCGCATTCCTAGTTTTTTTCATAATGAAAAATTACCTTTGTAGTACTAAGAGATAAAGACAGTAGCTTCCTATTAGAGAAGGAACTTTTAGAATCGATGCCGTAGCTCCGGAGATTAGCGCGTCTGAACAAAAAAAACAATTGAAGTCTTCAGCTTTATAATATTAGTACTAATAAATAGTATAGACCAGGGATGGCTAAACTTTTATCGGTGAACGTGTAATTTTTTATAAAAATAATTATAATGGCGTGCCATCATAGAATCTTATTTTGGCCATTTAATGAAGGAAAATAAAACTAGATGCTATTAACCCTTTGTTTGCAACTCGTTTGTAAAAGAATCGTAATATTTACTATTTTATGTTTATTTAAATAACAGATAGTGTGATTTCTGATTTTAGCCAAGAAATCTGACAACCAGTCTAACCAAGAGGTATCGTGTTGCCCAGTTACTGGGTTGTAGAGGACAGATAGGCAGTCGCTCCATGTAAAACACTGGTATTCAGCTGCATCCGGTTAGACTGGAAGTCGACCCCAACACAGTTGGGAAAAGGCTAAGCAGATGATGAGTTAGTGTGATATCTGCTGCTGCAAATTGGTTTTGATCAATTATATAGTTTTATCATCTATTGGCGTGCCCGAATTATTTTGTTGCATGCCACTTCTGGAACGCGTGCCATTGGTTCGCCATCCCTGGTATAGACATTAAATGTCACCTCAAAATATATATTTTTACATGTTTCATTACATCACATTTATTTTCCTTTCTACCGCTTTTAACCTCTGGTGGGAAGTCAAAGGATTTTATGTGGTTTCTACTAAAATGACTCTAACATCATAAACTTTAATTGCCATTTCACGCGGTGAAAAGCAGCGATCATAAAGATTTTAACACTACCGCTGCATGCGGTGCACTTTCAAACGGTTTTTATTATGGTTAGAATATTGCATACCTTCTAAATAAAATCTTGTATTTTAAACCACGTGACTTGACACTAAAATGTTGTATTAATAGTACAATATTTCGAACATTTAGAAGAAATTTTAGAGAGGCAATTCCCTTTCGTTTAGCAATGATCGCATTCTTACTCTAAAATTTTGAAAAATGCCCTATTTTTACATCCATTGTTGATGAGATTGCGACTGTGTTTGAGTTTCGAGAATTGGCCTTCTCGACACTGATAATATATAGCGACTTGAACTTAGATATTTCACAGCATCTACTAGTAAGGACCCCGTTTGTTTTGGTAGCCTGACAAAAATGATTTATTATTATTATTTATTGATTTTGTTGTTCGTGTGACTTTTTCACTAATTTGTATGTGTGGACGGGCTTCTTTTCCAAAATAAGAACTGCTATCTTGAAACACAAAATAGCCTCTATATAGCACGAGCTGCGACGCGTTTTAGACGTAATATAAAATTTTTGACAGGACTGTACTCAAAATAGAGGACATCATCGTCCTTAAACGTTTGGAAATTAATCTACATAGCCCGTTAACTATATTAATATTAAAATCGTCTTTTTACATCCTGTATTTTTGTTCTTTGTTCCTTGTTTACAATGAACACGTGACGGCCCTGTAAAAGTATAAAACAATTAAATGTCAAAGAGTTCATATTTCATTGTTCTTTTGTCATGTTTTACCAACATTATATCGTACAATGCCGGTAGGCCACAAAATATGGCGCTCACGGCAAATTACATGGAACACGTGAATCGTCACAGCCAGTATCACATGTGGCAGAGTTGTGTGACGAATGACGTCATATCTCACACATACACTTACCCGTGAAGTGGATTAAGTGGTGCTTTCAACCGCTTGATGTATGGACGCGGATCTTGCTTGATTCATAAGGATCATTTTCGCGTAACGCGGCTAGTACCTACTATAGAAGTGGTGTGTGTCATTTTGTTTTCGCTCCGTCTGCCGTCAGTACTTATTGTTCCAGTTGTTTTTTTATAGAGAATGATGCTTAATTCATAAGGGCCAAATCTGCGCGACGAGATTCGCGAGGTTACCTGAAAATGATGCTCATAGTACTTTATTAGGATTATTCTGTGTGTCGCTTTTGGGCTTATTCTTGTTTTGTTAGTTTACGGTTTTTTTTTGTTGGTAGTGTGTTGTTTACTAATGTGTGTTGCTTAACTATTATGAACTAAACTGCTTTAACAATATGAATCACATTTGCCCAACTATAAGTCTTATTTTACTGTTTGATTCTTCTATGCTCGTGCAGTTTTCATTGATTAATTGATAACGAACTAAAATAAACAAACAAATGAACTGCCTCGTTAGCCTAGTGGTCGTTGGCCTAAGCAAGACTACTACGTTAGAAGTCCTGGTCGATTCCCAGGTCGAGCAAAAAGTGTTATTGGGTTTTTGGGTGTTATGACATTCTCAGTAGCAGCTCGGAGTTTGGATTTGTGCACGGTTAATGGCAATAGGCTATTGGGGATTGTAGTGTAGAATAAACACACTTAATTATTTTTATCCTGGAAAAATGTACAGTCCGGCGAACTGTGGGTGTACATTGGTACACCTCTGGCAGAGGTCCTCTGCCTAGCCCTTCGGGGAATACAGGCGTGATGGTCTATATATAAATGTACAGTTGCCGTGAGATAATCATCAATATTGACGCAGACGCTGTCGCTGGCAGAAGCTATATAGTAGCTTCTAAAAACACATCTATTTATTAATGGTGTCTACTACTAATCACCTCACAGAACTCACAAACCACATATGCGAGAACAAAGCGAGTACACAAACCCATAGTACCTCCCCGTGCAATTTTATGTGGCAACTTATCATCTTTGGCGGAGCTATTTTTCGAATGTTTTACCTCGTTTAACTGATGTCTGGTGCCTTTGATGACATCCTGTCTATTAGGGGTAGCTATCAACCTTTGTATTCAACGTTTTTTTCCCTTTGTTCATACGTAATACTGGGAATATTTTTCAGGCACGTGGGTGAATATTTGCACGAATCACTTTGCGTGTTTTTTTCTTTTGCTACGAAAATATGTTGGTAATGGTATGTTGAGATGTGTGGGTGGGTATATTATTTTCTTCCTTGTTATTGTGAAGTCAGAAATCTTGGTGTTTTAGTTTGAGAGCTTGTCTGTAGGAAATTGTGGTTATTTCTGTTAAAATGGACTAACCTCTGTAAAAATCCCCCATAGATCTCTAAAAGGAGAGGTTGGAAGCGGCCTGTATCTTGTGTCTTTCTTCATAATTTTAATGTTTTCGGATATTTGTAGTGAGCCGGAAATATATTTTAATTTGAAATGATGTTAGAAACTATATTATTATCAGACATTTTTCGTGAGGTATAGATAATAACATCCAATAACAATATAGATACTTAAAGTTCTGAACTTAAAAGCGTCTGATGGATGTAGATCTATAAACTCTGAAATCTTAGTTTAACTCTTAAACCATGTTATAAATAAGTTATCATAGACTCACTAGCCTCTGCCCGCGACTTCATCCATATGGTAGGTATCCAAGTATATAAAAAAGCATAGCCTATGGCACTCGGCAACAAAGTAACTTTCTATCAGTAAAATACTCTTTGTAATCGAACTAGTTGTTTCAGAGATAATTTCTTACAAACAAACTTTACCTCTTTATTATATCAGTCTAGATATGAAAGACACGACTACTTTTCAGTCTCTTCACGAACTTAGTTTTCGAGAAAAGTATTGTATAATCGCAGCTTAATATTGTACCAACCTAGATAACTTTGTGTGACTAGGAGTTGATTCTGGGGTTTAGACGGTTAGAGTCCGACATAACCCTCCATTGTTCCCAGACAGGGGAAACCATCAAGAAGAAAAAAGACGGTGCAAAACCGGCTTATTCTGTAAGAGTATCAGTGAGCTTAAGGTTCACCTAAATTCAGTGAGGATATTTTTTACAGAATAGCGGTACAGTTGGTCAGTGGTGACTGTTTTCTCTGGTGATCCCACTTTGGTTTACCATTAATTTGTACACTACTGCCTTATACTTCAATATTCAAAGCGGCAGTATTCGTTTTTTTTTTTTTTTGAAAAAATATCCAAAAAATATCCACTAATAGTGGATATTTTTTGTAATAAATAGTGAGTGACTTGTAATCCTCCTTTTTATTCTTAGTTATGTATTTGATATGTATTTTGTGCTGTTACATGTAGCTACATTTGTGTAATACAATGTGATTTCTTTATTCTTTTTTTTTTCTTTTACGCTCTTACGATAACTTCATCTGTCATGTTACCTAGTCACCACCTTTAGTTGACTTGCTTTTCATAATTCATAGTAGGAAAGGGTTTAGACACTTAGACCTACTACCCTTCTACGTTTGTCTAATGCATCTGCATTGATGGATGAGCAGTAGACCTCAAAGCGTTAGTTGATTGGTAGAGAATACCTAGAACATTAAGTCCGCCTTTTTACCTTGTGTAGCAGAAAGTTTAAGAAAAGAACCTCCTTTAAAAAAATCCTCAACACTCTTAAAGAAACTCAAACCGAACCGAACGAAGACACACCGAAAGCTTCAGCAACCAGCGTCTCTGAACTAGGTACTATTTTATTCCAACTTTTAACGAGCACTGGTTCGTTCCGTTTCACGGGTAGTCCGTCACGGCCACCGACTTTGTTTTAGCACGCCACATAAATCTTAGCTCTGGACGACTAGCGGGCTTTTAGTCTGACATTACTTTTGAGGTTGAATTCTTTCTGTGGGATACCGCAGTGGAGTTTAAAGAGTTGGACTGTAGTCTTTCGAAGATACGTTAGAGGTCTTTTGTTTAAGATTCATGGTAGTTTCGAAGTGTGTTAAGGTGAATGCTCCGAGCAGCCCGCGAAATTTCAATTTTCTTACGTTTTTTGCAATTTGCACGTCAGTATTAGGTTTAATGTTGATTAAAGTAAGATTCGCGGGCATAAGAAGTATGTATTTTACAAATTATAACCATTAAAATCAGTAACATGACTTAGTAAAATGTCAAGATTTCATAAAATCTTGTCATTTTACATGAAGCTTGACTTAGCATTTTACTGATTTTAATGGTTATAATTTGTAAAATACATACTTCTTACGCCCGCGTTCACCTTAAGGCTAGTGTGTCTGTAATGGTTTGCTGGATTTGGGTCTGAGTTTTAGCTTGTATTTTCTGTATTGGTATGCCTGTTTCAGGTAGCAGAAGAACAAGCATGAAGCAATTGTACTTATGACCATTTGTAGTTGGTGACTAACAAAGCTCAAGGTTTGTCAAGTTACTTTCTCATTCGTGTACTGTCGCAACGGCCTATCATAATCGGCCTAGCATAACTAATCCCTGCTTACCATTTCAGAACATGATAGTTACTAAACTTTACTTGTATTCCTTGTAATCCTGGTCTGCCCACCTACGTTTTTTAAAGGGTAGCAGTATTGTTTTGAAGAACTTCAACATTTTGACTAACTCCTTGACATTTCAATGTAACATAACATAATAAAATGGTTTATTGAAATAGATGCTTTTACTTGACTGTCTTTATTAATTTATTTACAGAAAGAGCAAAAGACGGACTTAATGCCTAAAGCATTCTCTACCAGTCAACCAAGGTGGCGAAGAGATAACATTATTGACGCGAGATTTTTGTCATTGACTGGTTAATTGGCTATTATAATGTTTCATGAATCATACTGATACAGTTCATAAGAAATATTAGCAATATAATGTACTATAGTATATAGTTATCATTAAAACGCTCGGCTCGGCTCGCTCGTTCGGTAACCATGTCAGAGGCCCTTGAGGCGGTTTAGAAACTCTGACACTAGGGTGTGTGGGGTCGTTAGACCTTACTGCCCACACGATAAAAGAAAAGATCGAAACGCTGAGAAGAAATAGTACTTCATAAGACATACATACATAAACTAACGCCTTTTTCGCATGGGCGTAGGCAGAAACCACAGAACGCAACCTGCTACGATCCTTACATACTACTTTCGCCTCGTCCACAATCATACATTTGGTCATACAAACACGCCGGTCACGAGTACTGCACACCCGACCTTTACGCGCGAACCTAACCGATTTCGTATTCCTTTCACCTTTCCATTGCTTCTATTTATAATCATTTAACAACTTTTCAGAGAAACATAGTACACAGGGATCTAAAGCTGGGTAACATAGTGCTGAACCAACGCACGGGTCGCGTCATCCTTACCAACTTCTGTCTTATTCTTTCTTGACTTCATAAGAAGAAGAAGAAGAATTCTCTCAGAAAACAAATCTGACGAACAACGAGCCATTTCAAAAGCGTCATTTACCTCGCTCACAGTAAATGAACCAAGAAGTTGTCGGTTTAACGGAGGGTTGAAGAAACAGATTGTGTTAAAACTAAGTTCCATGGAACAGTTTCAACGGGAAATATGTTAATGGTACTTTAAACTTGTTCGAATTAGTTTTCTTTTTGAATAACACCGTATTTGCTTTTTAAATGGCATCGATTTGGAATTTAGTTTTTTGTTCGACGATTAATCTGTTAGTGACGGTGTAGTTTTGTTGGGGGACATTTTTATTTTGTAGCTGCGCTTTTTGTTCGTTTCGTGGTCGGTTTTGTTATCGGCTTGACATATTTTGTTGTAGTGTATTCGTTTCGCTAGGGAGTTTATACTGTTACGTTTAAAAGCAAAATGTTAAATTGCTTTAGCAATGGCTAAATGACGGTTTGTTGTATTACAACTGGAGGCAGCTTTTATCTATGTCTAACGTTGGAGCACACTTCTGATTCAAATTCAAAATGATCGAAATCGAAGTTGAATTGAAGTGGCTGTAGCACTATTTGTGTGATGGTTGCGATTACGCAAGCGACTTAGTGACTTGAGCACTTATTTTCTGGTATTAATAATGACAATAATTCACTAGTTATTGGGTTTTTTCTACAAAATTCTTAGTAGCAGCTCGGAATCAGAATTTGCACCTGGTTAATGGCAATAGTTTCGCCCCCTATTACATGGGACCTGAACATTTCGGCAGACTGTGTGTGTACATTGGTACACCTCTGCCTAACCCTTCGGTGAATACAGGCGTCATGGTACATATGTATGATCAAAACTCTTTACTACCAAACCATTTGCTTAGAACAAAATTCACAACTTCATAAATTATTACTTCTCCTTATCAAAAGACGACCAAATAAAAGTCCAAGCTATTAGAAAAGCTACTCAATCAAGTTCAAAATATCTTCGTTGGTCGCTAGCGAAGTGTCCGTGCTTACAAGTCCGACCGACAAGCTGCAATATCCGGGGACTGAACATACCGACACTCGTCTACCGCATAACCTGACAACTGGACATTCTTAGCAGTGATATTTTATTCAGATTTTGAAGAATGATATTTTTTTTTTGTTAGTAGTTGTTTTGACTGTCGTTAGTCAAAAAGTCATATTATTTATTTCACTTAGGCCGTCACATAAACAAAAAAAATACAAAATGTAATTCTAGTTACCCCTTCCAAAACGTAGTTTCGTATGGGGAAGAATGGGCAATAAACTCCATATCTACATACTCTTTAAAAATCAATGTTTTACAATCTATTGTATTTTGTATGTGAATCAATTGTCTTGATAGGCCATAAGCATTAAGTCAATTATCAATGTGATTTATTTAATTTATAAACTAAATATTTCCTAAGTTTATCATGGATATCCTTGACATCAGTAAAGCAAAATAAAAGCGTAGAACCGGTCATTGTGGCTATCTTTACGCCCAAAGTCAAATAACCTATTTCAATAAGGCCATTAAAAGGCACTTTTGAACATCATAATATAAAAGAAAAAATAAAAAATTAATACATAATTATGCCCCTTCTAAAGGCTAGTTTGTAGGGAGCCTATATCTAACAGTGATCGTCGTTCGGCTAATATGATGATAATGCTAAAATAGTAATATAATAATTCATATAATATAATAAAATAACTAACCAAGCATAAATTTAAATTCAATAAACTACCTACTAACGATAATTATTTATCGCCCAATTCAATTGGAATGAAATAATTTTGGTGCCATGGCGCATTGAAATATTAGTTTTCGGTAAAATAATACCAAACAAAACACTAATTATGAGTTCACAGAATTGCTGGGTGTTGGGTTTGTACTAGGCAAACAGTACATCTATATAGTCATGAATAAAATTAATCTCCCGTTCACGTAAATTAACCATGTTTAATAAACCCACACAATATTATTTACTGTCTATTTAAATTCTTTTTCAGAACCATCCATATGAAAAGTCAAATGCACATTATGAATGTTTACACGGTAATTATATCAAACAAACAATTTAAATTAATGTCTTTGTTTGTTTCGACAAATCTTTAAAACGCCTGGATCGATTTTCACGGCGCTTTCACTGGTAGATAATTAATTATAAGGTACTCCTTATAAAATCCCCTTTAAAAAAATCCCCCTTTTTTTAAATAGCCTTAGTTACTACTGAGGCTATTTAAAAAAAGGACAAGGGTTCTGCGTTGAAACTGAAACTGACTTTCACACGCACAAAATCTTGGACATAAGCTAGTTATCAATAAATCTTCATAAAGCACTGTTCATTAAACACACAAACATAGCATACCATCACATACACCTGTTTTCCTCAAAGGATCAGGCAGAGGTGTACCAATACACGCACAGTTCGCCGGTATGTTTAGGCCCCCGTAACAGGGGGCGACTCTATTGTCATTAACCGGGCACAAATCCTTACTTCGACCTGCTACTGAGTATTTCATAGAAAAACCGAAAAAAAATCATTTTTTGCTCGACCTGGGAATCGAACCCTCTAGCGTAGCAGTCGCGCTTAGGACCACTAAGCTAACAAGGTAGTACTGTTAATTTCTTTCTTTGAAAATTTAATCATCATAATATTTTCTTGTTTAGCACGTTATGCATATCATATTTTAATGATCCAAGTCATGTTTATAATATTAAAAAGAGTCATATAAAACGAATATTTTCAAGCATATACGGCCCTGACATACGTTATAGAGGCGGAACTAAATTGACAATTATTTAGAACATTCTTGGCTATTAAATTTTTCGTTCCGTGTTGGTAACGCTTAGTAGTAATAATGATTTTATATGGAGTCGTTGACACACGCAATCATAGATAAAAAAAGGCGTATTTTAAGGTCAAATGTCACGCACGTGTTTCTCATGACGTAGGTACCAACTAATTAAATCACAAGCGAAATTAAATTTTGCGTAGCTCGAAAATATTTTGTTTTGAATTAAAGAATTCCTTATTATGTATATCTCGTACGTATCATTAAGTAAAATTTAAGTGTGTTGTAATATCAATAGAAACAGCGTTTTACTAAATACCTACACAAAATGTATACACGATGGTTCTTATAACGAAACAACAAATTAATATTTTTTTGTTTATTTTGGCTACTCTAACCAACCAACCAGTCTAGCCAAGAGGTATCGTGTTGCCTACTTACTGGGTTGTGGAGGTCAGATAGGCAGTCGCTAAATGTAAAACACTGGTACTCAGCTGCATCCGGTTAGAGTGGAAGCCGACCCCAACACAGTTGGGAAAAGGCTAGGCAGATGATGATGTTTATTTTGGCTACTCTTCGAAACGGCTGGACCTATTTTGACTTTCACGGGCCGATAGCTGATGTTATAAGGAATACCTATCGACTTACTTTTATTCTAGAAAAAAACAATAGAAATCGGCGCAAAAAAATGTAAACACACGTAATTGTAAGCAAATTCCAATACCTACTTTTACATGCACGAAGTCGCAGGTAGAAGCTAGTAATAACCAAAAATGTAGATGTAACAAGTTTATGCTATGATTAATTTTCATACAACTTAATAACCTAAGTAAATTTTAAAAAACGACGGGTTGCACTCCGGGAGTGCCGGCAGAAGTGAAAACTTGAATATTAACGTTGTGCATTTTATTGCGCTATCGTACACAAATATGACAATTCGCTGACGCGAATTGTCATATTTGTGTACGATAGCGCAATAAATTCTTAAGATTTTCGATCAGGTCACGTGTCCTGACGCGAGTTTAACATTTTTTACCCATTCCAAAACAAGTGCACAACGCCGCTTACGAATTTTCGATCAGGGTCACGTGTCCTGACGCGAGTTTAACATTTTTTACCCACTCCAAAAAAAGTGCACAACGCCGCTAAAGAAGTTTTCACTTCAATAATGCAAATATATACATAACTGCTTACTATTTACTATGTTTACACGCCGGGTATCATGTTAAAACTAACTTCAAATTAAACAACTATGTAACATATAAATTTTAAGGAAATAAAGAGTTTGAGTTTGAGTTGAATATCCAGTTGTCACTTACCACGTTATGATGTTGACCAACAGAATAAAGTAATAATGTGTGGCGCTAGCAGTGCTCTCTAGTTCTTTGTAGAACTCCTTTAAATACACTACTTATATATAAAGATATGTTTTGGAAAGTTTTTGCAAGTTTGTCAATGTGTATTGATGTTGAAAGCTGTTCTTTATTTTACGTATTTGTAATAAATAAATAAATAAATATCTTGGGACAACTCACACACGGCTATCTGATCCCAAGCTAAGCAGAGCTTGTGTTATGGTAACCAGACAACTGATATACATACTTATATAATTTTATAAATACATACATATTATAGATAAATCACACATAGTAATGTTGATTACTATGTGGTAGGTAGTCACGTATACAGGTTACATAGACCTAAAATGCACCTGAATTCGACAAGCGGCTTAGGCACTGTACATGGCGTAAACATTCGTCCGAAGTACCAAGCTGAGCTAACGGGGCACTACAGCTTCATCTTCGCGATTTTAGTGTCAAATAGGTTTACAAGGCAGTCTTAGATATTGCCTTTTACAAAAAAATAAGAAATCAAACCTAGAGGAGGTTTGATTTCTTCTTTTTCCCTTTATAACATTACACATGATCAAAAAAATGATGGGTTATTGACCTTACATGGCGTGTCATCACAAAATAGGTAGCCATAGTTACCCGCTCGGACCTCAAGAGTCCACGACCCGAATATTTCCGAGTTAAACCGAGTATTCCCAAAGGGACGCTTTTACTTTAGTCAAAGTATTTATGAGCATTGCCGGTATTTGCCATTCGACGTGGCAATTGCGCAAGAATTTTGAGTTGACAGTCATGCAGAGAAATGGTTTGATGTTCTTTAGTATTTGTGTCCTGAACAAAAACTGCCTTTGGGGAAAGTGAGTTTGAGGTGAGTTGTTCTCAGATTGCTGGATGACAGCTCGCCTTAAGCTCACTTGACCTAAATTCATCGAGGGAGATTATAGACCGGCTCTTTTTTTTCTGTAATTTTCCCGTGTAACTAACAGGCACATGAGACATTTCAACTTTGCTTTTAGGATGGTAACGTATCTTCAAGGGATTGCATTGCAGGTGTCTATCGGCAGTGGTTACCAGTGGTCGAAGGCTAGTTTGGCCATCCAAAGACAAGACAACAACATTTCAAACGTTTATTTTCAAAGAATTTAATCGTTAGAGGGAACACATTGTTAGTTAAGTTCTGTTTCGTTCATTTTGTTATGGAAAGGTTAATTTAATAGACCTAGATAATTATATAAGCTAAGTGTTCTAAAAGTTGCTTTTCTTTAATACCTTCCCCCACATTTTGAATTTCATGTGCATTTAAAAACATTATGAATATAAACTTACATAATATACAATCAGGCAGACCCAGAACAATATAATAAACTTACGACACGCAGCGTAGCAGTCAATTGCTCAGCCACTGCGCCAACCGTATTACTACTATTGAGCGTAAACAAAATACGGTGACGTTTGCTATTTAAACGTTTGTTATTTTCCCATTCAGAAGCCACCCTTTCCCAGTAGGTACCTACTATTGAAACACAATATTTGACAGTATTTAAAGGTATGTTCTAAGAATTTGATATGGTACAGTGTACACTGCAGCAGCCTTTGAGGAAAGGCACACAATTACGATTTTTCTGTATAGACTATTTGTTTTATTCGTCAAACATTCCCTAGTGGTACACATTGTACGGTGAACAGAAACCCATCGTATGCATGTTTGACTTGCACTTGTTTTAGAGTACTTATCTACCAACGAGCCGAACAATGTGCTCAGTGTTATCTACCTATCCACCTTTTTTTTACCGATGGGATAATCATCAAAATACTTTCAACCGCACTGGGCGGGGCGGGAGGGAGTGTCAGACTGTTACTGACTAAAACCCATCCATGTTCCTTATTGTGCCCTTTGCGTTCCGGGGGCGCGGTATCTCTTTCGAACAACCAGCAGCCCAGGCAGGCATCGGACCTTAGTGGCCCCTCCGAATGTTTGCTGACATCTCTTTCAGGCGCGCGTGGAACGCGTGGACGAACGCGCCGTGGACACGGTTACCTACCTACATTAGACTCTCCACCCACGGCCGACTTTTTGACCAATTTTTTTGATGTCGAGAATGGAACATATGAATTGTAATATACCAATACTCACGGCCGACAAAATGACGGTCCCACGAAACAATTTATTAAATCAGTACGACAATCGGACCTAAAAAGTCGACTGTAGACGGGGAGGCTGAAACTCGCTACAAATCGCAAGTATGCGCTCTTACTAAACTAGTATTGTACGCCTATCCGCACCTGCCATGCAGCTCTCACTACGTCATGTTTAAGACAGGCTCACATGGAGTAACAAAGAGATTAAGCTACGAGTATGTAGGCAATGTATTGTGTTTCACGTGCATTTGCTTCATATAGTAATCATAGCAAATAGCCTATTTGTTGGTTTGAATGAGCTAATATCGGGAACTACTGGTCCGATTTGAAAAAATCCTTTTGCGTTATATAGCCCGTTTATCGACGAAAATTATGAGGCTATAGGCTGTTTAACATCACGCTAAGACTTACAGGACCGGAACAGTGACCGAAGCTAATGTTACAAAAACTACTGCCATCAAAAAGGTGAATTCTGTACACAGCTTAGTTTTGAAATGTAAGCGAATTTTTATTTCCCTGGATAGATTGAAAGGGGTAATTTTGAAAAATCTTATTTCTTTGATCATCAACTTGCCACGAATATAAGCCTAAATAAATAATAAAAGACGTTATTAGTTGTTTTAACTACCCCTAAAACAGGGGTATGCTTGTAGTGGAAAGTACGAAATCGCGGAAAAAGTGTCCTTAATAATAGGTAATTTAAGTACATACTTCCTCGACAGCGGAAAATGAAAGGTAGCTGACATTATTGCCTGTCATATTGCTTATTATTGCGCGCTTCACTTGCCCTGTAGTTATGGATTAAATGAATATTATCTACGTTTTTTACATATTGTATTTTGTGTTCATGAACCGAAAGCAATATCAATTAGGTGAAGCGTAAACACACCAACAAAATGCTTACTTAAGTAGTTGCATTTATTATTAACTAGAAATCTGCCTCGTTAGCCTTTTTTTTTTTTAAAGACGGGTAATCATCAAATAACTTCCCCCGCCCTGGGCGGGGCGGGAGGGAGTGTCAGACTTTTACTGATTAAAACCCGTCTATGTTCCTTCATGTGCCCTTTGCGTTCCGGGGGCGCGGCATCTCTTTCGAACAACCCGAGGCCCCGGCAGGCATCGGCCCTCAGTGGCCCCATCCAAGTTTGCTGACATCTCTTTGAGGCGCGCGTGGAACACGAACGCGCCGTCGACACGGTGCCTCGTTAGCCTAGTGGTCTTAAAGCGGGACAGCTACGTTAGAGATCTTGGGTTCGATTCCCAGGTCGAGCAAAGTGTTATTGGTTTTTTTTATGAAATTCACAGTGGCAGCTCAGAGTTAGGATTTGTGCAATGGCAATAGGCTCGCCCCTAGTACATGGGACCTAAAAACATACTGGCAAACTGTGGGTGTACATTGGTACACCTCTGCCTAATTCTTCGGGGAATTCCAAATTATAACCGGAACCCAATAACGCTTTGCTCGACCTGGGAATCGAATCTTAAACCTCTAGACTAGCAGTCGCGCTTACGACCACTAGACTAACGAGGCAGTAAAACAAATGAATTAATTTATCTACTAAAAAAAAGTATTGGTATTAAACATCTTATTTTATACCTACATTTTTAGCAAATAAATGATTCCGATTCTGATTGGATAAAATCTGTACAGTACAATTATTTTATTTTTAAAAGCACCACTCACAATCGAGATACAGCAGAAGTTTCCATAATTGTTTTAATTCGTGTACTGTTTTTGTGCACCTCACTGTACAGAGTAGTGTAACGTCGACGTTTTTACATTTGCAAACACGTAGTTCATTTGCAGTGTATTCAAAATGACCCAGTTCTATTTAGTTTTTAAAGGTAGCCTAACTTTTAGACGGCCAGTATTTTTTTTTTTAATGTTCCTTTCGCTGGCTATTTACACGTATTTGCAAAAGAGCTTTCGGAGTAAAGCTTGGTAATATTTTTTTGATACTGAATGGATAATTTACTCATTAGTTGCGTAGCTTTTTTTAGCTTGACTAGCTTTTGCCTGCTACTTTGTTTGTGTTGATTAAGAATTAAGCTAAAGTCCTAATTATTTTACAAAAACAGAACATTGTGTGTGCAAAATTTTTGCAAATTCTGTTCAGTTTTTTATGTATGAAAGGGTAACAAACATCTATCCATACTTACAAATCTTTGCGTTTAGTTAGAATTATGGTTTTATCATCATCGATTTTGACCTATTCTAACTATGTAGGGGGGACTCATCAATCATCAACAAAAATAGTTTATTAGTAGTAGAGCTCTTTGTGAAGAAGCTTGTCCGGGGAAGTACAGCCACCATACCTATTTCTGCCGCGAAGCAGCGTTGCTGTGTTCCCGTTTGAAGGGTATGGGTGCCGGTGTAATTACATGCACATGAGACGTTTCAACTTTGTCTTTTGGTTGGCAACGCATTTGCAAGGTCTTTATGTAGCGGTGACCATTACCTTGCCATTCAATGATATTTAAAAAAAATGCAAAAATATTGACACTTTCGTTTTTGAAGTGAAAACTTCTTTAGCGGCGTTGTGCACTTTTTTTGGAATGGGTAAAAATGTTAAACTCGCGTCAGTACACGTGACCCTGATCGAAAATTCGTAAGCGGCGTTGTGCACTTGTTTTGGAATGGGTAAAAAATGTTAAACTCGCGTCAGGACACGTGCCCTGATCGAAAATCTAACGAATTTATCGTTCGTTCGTTGTTCGTTTTTTTTCGTCTTTAGCGTTTTCACTTCTGCCGGCACTCCCGGAGTGCAACCCGTCGTTTTTTTTTAAATCCACACACCGTTCACAAATTAAAGTACTATAAAAATAAAACTTTGTAAAAAAGTCGCCTGAAGCTGGTTTTTTTTTACTTCAGGTTGTAGTCAATAAGTGTTTTCCATTAGAGGGTAATGTAATGAGATAGTAAAGCCACTTTATATTGTTCTGTTCCGGCTAAGTGAAGGCTAAGTAGACCGGGAGTGAGGAACCGTTTTAGCCATAATTATGTGATTTATGAATAGTTGAAGTCTGTCATAATTTCTTACTGAACTTACCACAGGGTAAGTTTACCAGTTTAATACATCATTGTCTGTGGATGTCATTCATATGAATTTGACAGTCTTAGATATTACTGGGTGTTGTATTGTGGAGGTCAGATAGACAGTCGCTCCATGTAAAACACTGGTATTCACTTGCATCCGGATAGACTGGAAGCCGACGCCAACATAATCGGAAAAGACTAGGTAGGTAAGGTAAATAATTAAATGTCTCAAAAACATAATTTTAAAAATAACATAAACGCAGTTCTTCAGAAAGGTCAGGTGCGCAGTACTCCTAACCGGCGTGCTTGTATGACCAGTTGTATGAATGTGGACGAGGCGAAAGGAGTGTGTAAGGATCGTAGCAGGTGGCGGTCCGTGATTTCTGCCTACCCCCATGGGAAAAAGGCGTGATTTTATGTAACATAAACGCAAGGCTATTGCAAGTCAACAGAATACAAATGGTATGTGTTAATTGCTGCAAATAAAGAAACGTTAATATAAAAGATAAAATACAAGTGCCTTAAAGTAAGCTTAATATAAGGCTTTTCTACTAAATTGTAATGTAATGAGATAGTGTACGATTTTATATCGTTACCCTTCTAAGTAAAAGCGGGGTTGCATGCAAAAATAATTATAGACCAGGAGTGTGGAACAAATTTGGGGTCCTTCAAGAAAGGAGTTTTGATGTTTTTACGGGGTTACACACGAGTGATGCCTCTGGTGTTGCAAGTGTCCATAGGCAGCGGTGACCGCTTAACATCAGGCGGGCCGTTAGCTTGTTCGCCACCTTTAGTGGTATAAAAAAAAAAACAAATTGTAACGATTTTTTTTTTTGCTTTTTTTTATTTGTGATATAACTTGTTTTCCAATAAAAAACTTGAGTTTCGCAGTTTAGTGGACGGTAAAAGACACGTGTAAAATTAATTACGTAGGTATCTAAAATAAAATAAGAAAATATCGTCCCGAATTAATTACTAAAATATAATTACATTTCACAGCAGACGATCAACATTTCATTACAAACTAAAAAAGTTTGATGTTAGAAGCTTTTAGATTGAAAATTAAATTATCTATTAATAAATAAAATGTTCAGCCCAAAGTCTTAATTTTTTTATCACTAATTATGTTTTTAAGAGCATTAATTAAAACCTAGACTTAGCTAAGTTTAAGACCTGTTTTCTGATTATCTAGAAACATTTTTAAATGTTTAATTACAAACTTTCAAAAGCTTTAAGTTATAGTGATAGTATTACCTTTTAAAACATTAAATTAATTAATACAAACCAAGTTACTTGCGTGTTTTCGTTGTAACTTATTTCTCTTCGCAAAATTAAAGTTTTTAACTTTGTTTTTTAGTATAAGTCTAGAAATTTTTGGCCAAAAATAATTGTTTTATTTATGCAGTGCAAAAGTGACTACTTCAGTTAAGTTGGATCTTTTATGACTGCTCCACTCCTGTGTGTCATAGCGTGATGGTATATAACCTATACTTTTCCCCATGATTCTGGCTAAAAAAAAACCAATCCCACAGGTAATTTCAGAGATTAGCGCGATTAAACACATGAACAAAAAACTTTTCTGCTTTGTATATTATTAAAAACTAGCTTCTGCCCGCGACTTCGTTCGCGTGGCTTTATTCATCCGCCTTAAGTTACGTTTTTGAATACTGCTTCACTCCCGTAAGTAGTAGCGTGATGTTATATAGCCTATAACCTTCCTCGATAAATGGGCTATCCAATAAAAAAAGAATTTTTCAAATCGGACCGGTAGTTCCTGAGATTAGCGCGAACAAACAAACAAACAAACTCTTCAGCTTTATAATATTAGTATAGATACGGAACGCACTCTTAATAAGCCGGTTAGCCGGCTTAGACCTTGTTTCCGATACCGGTTTTTTTTTTTTTAGAGATGGGAAATCATCAAATGACCCGCCCCCGTCCTGGGCGGGGCGGGAGGGAGTGTCAGACTTTTACTGACTAAAAACCATCTATGTTCCCTTCGTGTGCCCTTTGCGTTCCGGGGGCGCGGTATCTCTTTCGAACAACCCGCAGTTCCGATACCGGTGAGATACTATTTTTTATATTTTTGTATAAATATTTAAAAATGTATTTAATGTGTATAGCAAATATATTAAAGAATTAATAACAAAATGTTGTTTAAAACTATTAGACCGTATTTTTTTTTTAAATGCAATATCTCAGCTCCCTGCCTACTTCACTAATGGAGTAAAGTTGCATGTTTCCTTTGTCTTACCTGTAACGTTACCGTGCACGGAACCCATAACTAACCCCATCGATCATGTTCTGTTGTACTTATGTACTCTCTTGTCTAGAAATACCTATAGCATTTCTGTGTACATTCAATGAACGCATGATGCAAAATATGGCGGAGATTTCGGCAAAGTGTGTTAGATATTTTTATCAAATCATTTATTATTTGTTAAAATAATATACAGTTCTTAAGCTTAGACAATAGCACTCCATATTACGCCAGGAGGCGTACAAATATCGCATGCGAAAAATATTTTTATTGATTAAAAAAATCAATAGTAAATGTATGAATTTAGAAGGGTAACGCTGTTTATTTGAATATTTAAGTGTTCCCATACAAGAACAATAATAATAGAACCGGGCCAGACGAAGTAGTATTTTTTTAAGGATACGCGCCCCCGGAACGCAAAAGGCACACGAAGGAACATAGATAAAAAAAAAGGTATATATCGCTCTGGTAATAATATTTATTTATTTAAACCTCATGCAACAAAGAATACAAAGTGGTCGTTCTTGATTGAAATTGAAGAACGTCCATCAAATTATCTCTCATTATTAGTTGATGTCCAAATCTGACGCAAAGTATTGCAACTGTAAATAAACAATTTCTATCGGCTTTGCAATTTCAATAGTTATCCAAATAATCCTATCTATCAATAGCCAATGATATTGTGATGGAATTTAAAATATGAAAGTAAAATAGACGCAAAAATTGCGTAAAATATTTATTTCTTTAATTGGATTCCAAGTTGATTGGTGATTGACCTAATCGCGGTAAATAAATAAATGAGAATTTTTAGTTTATTAATATTATAATTATTTTAACGTATGTACCTACATAATTACACAATTATGAACATACCTACTCACGAGGCTTTGGGTTAGCTACCAGCCACGGGCTAGTACCAAAGTGAGTTTTGCTAATTCATATGTACTTTCTTTTATCTTGAACAACATTGACATCTTTAAAGGAAAACATCGTGAGAAAACCTGGATTTATAAAAAATAAAATTAGTCTAAAATCGCCAATCCGTCTTGAGCAAGCGTTGTCATCAATGCTCGTGCCTTCTCTGTATGAGAAGAGGCCTTTTTCCTGCTGTGTGACAATAATTCGCTCATATACCAGTATATTTAATAATATTAATTAATTAAACTCCTAGGCATCATAATATTATAATATCTTCCGTAATTTCCCGCTTGCAATAATACCACAAGGAACAATTATTTTCGCAGCTCCGCAAACAATGTTTCGGAGGTCAAACCCTCGATTTAGGTAATCCCATACAAGTATGGACCACTATTTCCTCTAAGAGCGAGCTAGAGGGAAGTTATTATTTAAGCCAGCGCTTGGCGCTGACGGGTTTAGCGAAGATTTATGTTATAAGCGAAAGGCGTTGGATGTCTGTGTATTTTAGGTGTGAAAGCTTTTTCTAAGATTTTTATTATTTATTTCCTGTTATTTTGATGACAAATTAAGAAAAAATTATAAAAATAATGGCACAACGTTTTATTACTGTTATGCTAGATTTTTGTAAAGAATTCAGATTTCAAACACGAATGTTTAGTACTTGTAATAGCGGACAATTGCGGTAAACCACTTTTCACCCTTATGCCTTTGGTAATAAAGTCGAAATTAATCAACCGCCACTATCTTCTGTTAGTGACTCAGGTAGTGTTTTAGAAAACATCCGCGTGCGCCAGAAAAAGGGCTTATTATTGGGTACGTTTGAGCGAGCCTAAATTTTTAATGGACTTGTTTTTTCGTTTCACTTTTCACGTTTCTCAGTGTTTGTGTTTTACGTAGTCGAAATTTTAGATTTTTTAAATTGTCTTTTTTCATAACATACTCAACAAGTCCCTAACTTGGGCCACACAACAAAACTAGACGACAAATCCGTTCAAAAAGCTACAGTATGATAAAATGCACTTTCCGCGCAATATGGCGTTCGAAATTACGGAATGTAAAGCTAATGTTTGACATTTTCTTTACAATCTGTGTCAAGGATAATGCTTTTATCTTCTAGCGTTAGAAATATACTTGATAGAGAACATTTTGCTTTTTTTCTCTATAGATAAAACACAAAAAATGTATACATTGGCTTTTCTTGAACATCACTGACTTAAGTCAAGTAATACATCGTGAGGAAACTTGAAATTATTATTGATAATTAAATAATCTCAAGCCTTTATTCTGTGGGAGTAGGCAGAAAACACAGAATGCCACCTGCTACGATCCTGACATTCTCCTTTCGCCTCGTCCATGTGCTTACATGTAGTCCTACAAGCACGTCAGTTACGAGTACTGTGCACCCAACCATACAGAAGAATCAATTGTTGATATTAGTCTGAAATCACCGACCCGCCTTAAGCAAGCGGGGTGATCAATGATCGTATCTTGTTTGTATGAGAAGGGGGCTTTGCCCTCCAATGGCACTATAGTGCCACTATAGTGCCATATAGGCTGGTATAGAATTTTTTATTATGGCTAAACCAGCCAGGGTCTAAATCACATAGAACTACAAGCAAGCACAGTGCAATAGTAAACACTACAATACAAATAAATAAATTCATGCTGACAGAAATTCAATCTCTTTTGAAATATCCTGTCCTATTCCAATAATATTTCTTCAGAAACACAATGTTTATCGCTTATTTCATGTATTCAACTCGACGTGTCACGCTCGACGCCTGTGTAAGGGTAAATGTAAATAGAGCAGCTATGTGCTAGGACAGGTTTTTATTTGTAAATTGATTATTCCAGGTCTATTTATAGTACGTTAAGTTACGTATTTGATTACAGCTTCTGTCCAGTTGGTTATAGAGTAATGATAATTAAAAAAAAAAAAAAAAATATATACCATCACGCCTGTATTCCCCGAAGGGTTAGGCAGAGGTGTACCAATGTATACCCACAGTTCGCCGGTATATTTAGGTCCCATGTAATAGAGGGCGAGACTATTGCCATTAACCGGGCACAAATCCAAACTCCGAGCTGCTACTGAGAATTTCATAGAAAAACCCAATAACACTTTTTGCTCGACCTGGGAATCGAACCCAGGACCTCTAGCGTAGCAGTCGCGCTCAGGACCACTAAGCCAACGAGAGGCAGTTATAATAATTAATATAAATATTGTGTTTGTTTTAAAAGTGATGATAATTATGTGCCTGTAACTTTCCTGCAGGCGATTTAACGCAAAAATATTTTTTTATCCGAGTAGAAGTTCTTAGGATCGTGAGCTTAGCGTGTCCAAACAAACGCTTCAGATTTTTTATATCAGTATGGGTAAACAACTAATGATAGTTGAGAACTATATGCAAAAAATAATTTCACCTAGAATTGATAATTTGGATATAATTATGAAATTTTAAAGTCTATAATTATCATTTCAATTAGAGTTCATTATTAAATAAAAAATAAAAAACTGCTCCAGAATATTTCAGTTCCGTGTGCGCTATCCATAAGGCTACGGACACATTTCCTCAGTAACACACAGTGACAGACAGTCAGCTTTGTTGTGTTCAATACAAAACGTACAAGCAACGATCAATGTGTGAGAGAGAGAGAGAGAGAGAGAGAGAGAGAAAGTTCTCAATTCAACGGGATATTTATTACTAAAAAAATATCTTTATTTTTTACTAAATAAATATCTTATTTTTTTTTACTAAAAAAATATCTAATTTTTTTACTAAGAAAATGCCAGTAAGTAATCAAGGATAACAAAGTTTCCTATAAACAACAGAATTTTCATAACGAGCCCTATTTTCAGAAATGGTTCGCGACTGATAATTCTTTCCAGAGATTAGCGCGAGCAACCAAAAAAGCAAACCTTATAATATTTATATTGATGTAGAATACAAACTTTCATAAAAGTTTGATACATATTGAAAAGAGGTTAAATTTTAATATAGCTACAAAAATTGAATCACGTTGATTTTTATGAAGAACATAATTTCCATTTCAGTAAATAAATTCGTTTATTGAATGGAAAGGCTGTTTATTACTTGAGTTCACGATTGGTTTAAAAATATATAAATTCGTGGGAGAAATAAAAGGAGTTACGGCCTAGGTCATTTATTTTAATTATAAACAGCGTAATGATACAATAATTATATCTGTTATCTGTCTGCTTATTGAGCGACAAATTGAAAAACAATATAAAATTTATTACAATAAATAATGAAAAAAAAACTATTTTTTATTAATATTACAATTTTTTTACTAAAAGAATAATAAATAAATCCAATAATCAGAAGAATAAGAATTGTAATAATCAGAAAGGCCATTTATCGTAATAAAAACTTTCGAAATCGTGTCGCAATCTCATCACAGGGACATATAATGTCAAAAACTTAACAAAAAAAACTGCCTCGTTGGCCTAGTGGTCCTGAGCACCACTGCTACGCTAGAGGTCCTGGGTTCGATTCCCAGATCGAGTCTTACTGCTAAACAAAATTAAAATTGTTCTACAGGCACTCAATTCATTGGCTACTATACGTGTCTCTTCCAGAGATTTTCACGAGAACATCCAGTCATATTTTGGAACGCTATAGTGCACCGCAGAATGGAACCATCCCACCACATAAAGGCATTTTCACTTTTTGATTGGATTCCAAACTACTGAGGTTCCAAAGGCCAGCTTTAGTGTTGCCATGCCAAAGTTGAGTTGATAAAAGTAGTCCAATATTATCCAACGGTTTTCATAAAAGTATCATTTATTTTGCATGCCATATACATCACGCTGCTATCCCTCAGAGGAGTATGCAGAAATACCGAAAAAAAATTAACCAGTGAATTCATAAAATTTAAATAATTAAAATGAACCACACTCTGTCAATATTTAAATAGATTACGTCAAACTAATTCTATATTGTAAATATGTGTTCTATATTGTAATCTATGCTATATCATTAACAGTTCAAAGTATATCGAGGGTATAGTGCTAAAACCCAATAAGTGACAAAAAAACAAAAATTGCTTTTTTAGTGCATCTTAATGCGTTTTTTGCGCTCTTTACAGTGGTGTAATCAAATAAGCAGATTTTACAGTATCAAGCAAATTACATGATTTAATAACCCAATAAAGTGCCAATGTTTAGCCATAACGGAAAAACCAAAACACAATAAAGTGTGTTGACTTTCTAAATCCTATTGTTGTTTTAAGGTTAAACCACATAAGAGGATTTATTTGCTTTAAGTATTTATACTTTTCATTTAAAATTTCATCAATGCATATGGCAATACCCATTATTCATATTTATTGGGTTTTAGCTTTAGTTAACTAAACAAGAAAACATACAAAAAAATAAAAACTAAAACCAAATAAAAATACTTATCGGGTTTTACTGTTAAATTATATTTCGAAATAAACAGTTAATATTTAGTTATTTGGTACTTGCTTATTTCGTCTACCGACTTTCTTTAAACCTTGTTTGAGGAAGAACCCAATAAATGATGTTTTATCGGGTTTTACCCCACAATAAATACGCTATTGTTGACAGTTTGCGACCAGCTTCGTACAAGAGCACGTGACACGCGAGTATTTTTTTTAAATTATTCTATTTAGTGCAGATTATTTGGGTTGAACACTTCGATTGGTGAACGAGGAAGTCGACTTGTACGTGCAACTAGCTTGCAGGAAATCCTCATGGACTGCCTCCGCCTCAGGGAAGGCGGAGCGGTACGTCCGACTCCTACTGATTATTCCCTAGAGTATTCTTTAAACTACCATTGGCCGGAACACGGGTATCGCTCTGAGCACCCCAGCAGGTGTTGGCCCGCCACCCCCACAAAAATCGGGCTCCATCACCGGTGATGGGGCCCGATTTGTGACGAATCACGCCATCGGCCGCACCAACTCCAGAAAAGGCGCGCGGGGAACACTACGCGCGATTTACTCTCGGGCCTGTCTCTGTTCGGGCGACGGACCGACCCCCAGTCCGCTGTCCGCAGGTCCCATTCCATAGTGCATCTCCGGGCACCTTGAAATGAGGCCTGCGGGCAGCGGACTGGGGATCAGTCCGTCGCCCGAACCGCCTGGTGCGTCCGCTCTTGGTGGGATAGGAGGAAGTAGCCTCCCTCTCCCATTTTACCGCCTTCTTGGCGGCCATCACCTTCTCACAGAAGAATGCGACGCCGTCCCGAGCACTTTCACTCCCAAAAATGGACAGAACAACGTCCTACAGCGAGAGGCTACACGCAGTTGTCGCGATATGCGACCCAGCCTATGCGATATAAGAACTTCCCAAAGCCTCCGTGTCTAAAAAGCACCTGCGTCAACCGGAAGGTAAGGGCACCATGACGCCTCTCCAGCCACTTCTACCACACGCTGCCGTTGTTCCGTACCCTGCGCTGGGTCACCAAAGTCAATCCTCCCATTCCGCCACCAGGATCTGGCGGAGCTCTGTTCTTTGTGCCTCATACTCTCGAGCCTACGATCCCTACGTAGAGCCTCCGGCAGGTACAAATGCCCCCCCCCCCCCCTCGACATTGGGCAACAACCGTGCGAGAGCAGCCGCCGTGCCCATTTATTGGGGGGGCTAGGGAAAACATGGATTCTCTGATTTTTGCAAGCCACGAATCCTTCCAACGACTTTCGCGACCCCAGCTGTCACCAGTATGGTCGCCAGCCGGTGTAAGTTCCCCCGTACCGTCACCAGTGTGTCAGCAGCATAAGAAATGACGACGACGCCGTGGATAAACACACTGCGCAAGACCCAGTTGTAACCACTGTTCCACAGGGGCGGGCCAGAAGTGCCAGAACCGATCCCTATGAAACACCGTCATCTCTCGCCGACCCACCCAATCTTTCCTGACCCGGGTATAGAGAGGCCAGTCATCTGACTACCCTCTCTAGGCCCTGACTATACGGCAGATCGGCAGAGGTAGGTAGGCACCTTAAGATAAAAGAGCGCCTCCTTGATGCAACTCCAGGGCGTTAAAGGCGAAGTGTTGAAGGCGTTGGCCACGTGAGACACCGCCGAGACAACCTCACCCCGGGATGCTGCTTCCTCCGCAAGGACACCGGCGCTCCCGGCGAAAACCAAACTGATTGTCCGCCAGGTCCGCCCCTTATTCCTCAGGTGTCGGACGAGGCGGTTTGCAATTATTATTCTTTAGAACAGTTTGCCCACCTCGTCCAACAACACGACGGGGTGGTATGCGGACGATGAGCCGGCCGGGTGCCCCGCTTTCCTAAGCAGGACCAGCTTACTGGTTTTCCACCGGTTTGGAAACTGGCCCCGCTCCAAACATGCGTTTTAGAGCCCCGTTAATCGGGGCCAAAGAGCCCCCAGGGCGAAGACCCATGCACGACCTGGTATGCCGTCAGTTCCCGGAGCGGTGTTTTTGGCCTATAGCTTTTCGACCTATCGGTGCGACGCAGTTTTTCTCCACCTCCTGCTTTTGAGAGTGACAAAGAGTAAATAAATCTTGTTTTTTTGTTTAATTTCTACTAAATAAATTGATAAAAGTACTATAAATATTTCATTTGTTTTGAGGTAAAACCCAATAAGTCGGTACCCAGTGCAACTTATAATTTTTTTATTAAAAAAACATACCACTTAAAAATTTAAAAGTTCTTTTTTATATTAATTGAATTTATACACTTTAAGGAAAAATATTAATAAAAAATATTTTATTTAAATTTAATAAATATTTTTGTCCTTGAACCTTTAGCATTGAATATCTCGAAAGTAACAATTTCACACTTATTGGGTTTTAGCACTATACCCTCGATATAGGACAATTTGCTAAGTGGTTGGGCTCTTTTTGGAAAAACCCCAGTAAAAAACATGATTCTCATTTTATCAAAGAAAGAAAGAAAAGAAAGAAAAACCATTTATTCGCATGAGAATGTGACGCAAATAACATAAACCTACTTTCAAAAGGCAAAGGACTTTTGACATTATAGAATCCAGATTCTAGATGATTTTAAAGAATTTTCTAATTAAGGCTGAGTAATATTATTCCCTACTAGACACTTCCTTACTACACAGGTACTGCATTGAACTATTT
The DNA here is from genome assembly GCA_932526535.1 of Caradrina clavipalpis. Taxonomy (NCBI): domain Eukaryota; kingdom Metazoa; phylum Arthropoda; class Insecta; order Lepidoptera; family Noctuidae; genus Caradrina; species Caradrina clavipalpis. Next base: position 3,746,489 of record OW052101.1, read on the forward strand.
CATTAGCCTCTAAATATTTTCGAACTAAAAAAGTAAATAAATTACCTCGTAGCCTAGTGGTCCTAAGCGCGACTGCTACGCTAGAGCTCTTGGATTCGATTCCCAGGTCGAGCAAAAAGTAATTATTAGTTTTTTCTATGAAATTTGTAGTAGCTCTGAGATGGAATCGTGCCCGGCATTGGGCTCGCCCCTTATTACATGGGACCTAAAACATACTGGCGGACTGTGGATGCACATTTTGATACACCTTTATCTAACCATTCCGGGAATACAGGCGTGATGATAATTATGTTTCGTAAAAAAGTAAAAATTCAATGACGAATTTGCATAGGTACTACTATATACTGAAATCAGTATAGGTCATCATGTCAACAAGCTCACTGTCTATTCTGAACCCCCTTCATCACGACCCAAACAAAAGACGCATAAAACATTTTATTTTTTTTCACAAAAACACGACCATTCTTCGTGAATTTTTTCCTGTCTTTGTTAGTAGAGACGAGAATTTCTAACTGTCATGATATTATTATAAATCTTGCAGATAAGTGGCTGTCGCAGCTCCTTGGTTTACACTAGTCATTTTTGTGAAAAAAAAAATACGGGAGATAAAGAATAGTGGAAGTTTGAGAGGACGAGTTTTAAAAAGTTTTTCTTCAGATCTTTAAGTGTTTATTTTAGGTTGACTTCGCACTTTTGCGGGTTATCGAGAAAAGGTTTGTTTGATTTCACTGAACTGCTGTGTGATTCTGTAAGACCTCGTTCTAAACTTCGAATCTGAATCCGCTGTGACTTTCTTGATTGGCATTCTAAAAACTCGGTTGATAATTCGAATTTACACTAGCGCCACTCTTGCGAGCGTGTCAGCGAGTCGAACTAAAGATAAACTATGAGATCACGTACGAAGTGGCATTCTATACGGTAATTCCACCGTCACTTCGACGCTCACTTCGTACTTCAAAGTGTCAAATAAATCAATGTCATTTTGAACCTTAAGCGAAGTGAGGGTGAATAGCGAATTGAGATGCGAGTTCATGTCTGAATTTTCCAGAATCGACGTACTGGTTTTGATTTCCCAGGTCAGACTGTGTATTAGTATTGGAACTATAGCCAGCTACATTTATCCAACCACCGCATCTTATAAAAACCAAAATCTATCCAAAGGCAATGAAGTTTGATAATCTGGGGAAACGATAACATTATTTGTGTTAGTTGTGTACCCCGTACCTTGAGATCCAAAAGCCGTTGGAATTGCGTTTAATAACGTAAATCACTTTGACTTCCACGAGGCTGTCAATAAGCTAATCAAGGTGCCTATTTTAACAATGGTTATTAAACATTTTTGTTATTATTTACCTATATAGTCACTTGTTTTGCTTTTTAACTAAAGTCTCAAAACAGAGCAGCAATTCGGTGTATATTTGTCCACCAACCCATATAAAAAAAAACTATTTTCGAAGTAATTGTAATTATTTTCGTTTATATTTTAAATCTACTCTAAGCATACATTTTAGATGCTACATTGAACTGTTATTACTGGACACCTTTATCATAATTATTGAATTAGTTTGACGATAAATAACTGAGAGATTGTAGCTTACATCGTTTTGGCAGAGCTAAGTTCCATTTTCCTCCGTCACATAAGCAAGAAATCCATGAACCATACAAGCAAAAGTAATCGACATCGCGCCCCATAATGATATCTAACGCCTTGAATGCCATCTGTCATGGCCGACAGAAGATTGATGAAGACGCCCCGAGCAAACATGTACCGCGGCATGTTCCGAACAATTAGCGTTACAGAGATTAGTGAATGTAATGTAATAAATGTATGAAGAAATTGAGTGATAGTGTTTTGTTTCGTGTGATTTATTATTGCTGTATGGAGTGTTAAAAGACACATTACTTACCCGTTAACTACTGGTCATCAAACTGAGTAACATTGAGCAATTAAGCTGGGATATTACTTATTTTTTTGGTGTGAAATATCACTGTTGATGGTGAAATGTGGCACACGAAAATATTATGCTCATGGGTACATACAACAATATATTTGTCGTTGAGGTATTTAAAGTTTAGTTGGAACATTATTTATTACTTGTTTTCGCAAAAAAAACGAAACGAAAAGTTGGAACTTTGACCATCAATATCATCGTAAGCAAAATGATCGCAATGCTTGGAAGATCATGTAAGATTTGGCTCCGTTAAGCGTTTCGGTGCTATTGGAAATCTATGGAGGAGGCCTATGTCCTGCAGTGGACATCCTGCGGCTCATATGATGATGAGTCTTTGGTCCTGATATTTGTCAGAGACGTAGTGTCTGTCTATTCGCTTTCATGGCTAAACCACTGAAACGATTTTGATGTTTACTGAGTAACTTTTGTCCCCAAGAAAAAGCTTTTAATTCAGCGACTTTGTCTGCTTCCGCCATATCTGATATTTTCTGACATTTACGCGGTCATTCAACTCAAATTTAGTTCAATATACAATTATATTTTTATGCGCGGTACCTACTTCATTTTCTAAGACAGTTCTCTTACAAACAAACAAAAAACTCTACCTCTTCATAACATTAGTATTAGTAAAGCTACGCACAGATTAATCACAGCCACATCAGTATCGATAATGCGGTAGTAATAATGCGGTAATATTTCATTCCACGCTCATGGGAATGCCTGGTGAATCGACGTATTGTCAACCTGATTTACGTTAACGATGCCGCGTTTGATACTGGTATTATTTTATTTATTGTACTATTGATTTAGGGTTGAATTAGTGTCAATTGATTGATGTTTGGATGGTGCAAATGTTTGATAATGTTGTACTGGGTATGGTCAGAGATTTGTAAATTGACTTCAGTATAATCACTAAAGATTTTAAATAAAACTGATAAATTACAAGTCGGACTAACATAGGAAGGATTTTGTAATACCGTATAATATTTAAAGAATAATATACCATAACGCATTCCATTGCATTCCCCGAATTCTTAGGCAGAAGTGTACCAATGTACACCCACAGTTCGACGATATATTTAGGTCCCATGTAATAGGGACGAGCCTATTGCCTTTAACCGGGCACACACTCGAGCTGCTACTGAGAATTACACAGAAAAACCCAAAAACACTTTTTGCTCGACCTGGGAATCGAACCCAAGACCTATAGCGTAGCAGTCGCGAATAAGACCATTAGGCTAACGAGGTAGTTTTCTTTACATGGATATAAATATTTTCAAAGCTTTGCAAAACCCTCCAATACCTAACCACGGAAATCTAGAAATAAATGATTAATTCATTCATAAAACAGTATCAATAGCTAACAGAAAGGTCAAAACATTTATTTATACACTTGAATATTGTATGACCGGCCGTGTGTCCACGTTGTCACGCCAACAAATTAAACACACCCTTTCCTTTTGGTGTGGCTTTTAAAGGCTTGTAGGGGGCGGTTGTGTGCTTTGGTGGTGATCGAAAACATACTATGTAGAAATAGCCTACATTGGTAATAATCGGGTTTAAGGTTAAAGTTAGTATGACGGGTGTTAAAGGCAGTTAGCAAAGCTGAACGTTTATATGTTTTTTTTTTCTGGCATTACGAAATATTTTTTGTTCTGAACCACAGTGTTTTTTTAAGCCATTGGGTGGTAAACAAGCCCACAGACCACCTGATGTTAAGTGTAGACATGTGCAATACCCGGCCTTGCACATACGTTGCCTGCCATCCTATTTTTTTTTACCGATTTGAAATCATCAAATGACTTGTCCCGCAATGGGCAGGGCGGTAGGGAGTGTCTGACTTTTACTGACTAAAAATCCATGTTCCTTTTTGTGCCCTTTCGAACAACCCGAAGCTGCCATCCTAGATACAGTAGGGAAATTTCTTTTTTTTTTACGTTTATAATAAAAACTATAGTTTTAATCGTTATTACTGAACTTTAAATAATCCTATCCAAGACCACAGTACTATTACTTGCATCCAAGAGCACAATATTTTGCATTGTGCTACAGTGTGTGCTACCATAAACTGTGTTTTTTCACACTAAAAATAAAAGTCATTTTTCAACAATATTTTTTGCTCAATGTAATTTGATGGGCAGTATGCGTATTTAACGGCTATGTGATGTCTTTTACACCCTATATATGGGAACACTAAGCTAAAAATGATGAAAAAGTAGGTAGACTCGAGAGATTCTTTGAATTCGTTCGACTACTTGAACCAGGTAGATACAGTCTACATTTTTAAGCTCACCAACCAACAACCAACCTCATAAATAAACCCAGGAAAATGAACATTAAACGAATGCAATTAGGTCCATTTCAGGTTAACTCTATCAGTGCATGTATCTACGACGTATAACACTAAATAAATCCTACCGTTTATGGCATCTAAAGCAAACACAGCAACAAAACTAAAACCGTCTCAGCTGCATAGTTTTACAACGTAGGAGCTTGAAACAAAACTGTGCAACTGAATATTTTACAAAATAAATTGCGTTTTCTTCGTTTTGCATCGCCACCGTTGCTGGCCGCGACCGCACTGTGAAGTTGTTATATTTGTGTATTTTTTTTCGTAAAGAATAATATGGAATAGTAAGTGAATGGAATTTCCATTTTATTTTTGCTGATGCCGTGTTTCTTACAGTTGATTTAAAAGGTTTTTATTTATTTATTTAAAGTTTATGCAACAAAATTGCACAAAGGCGGTTTAATACTTTAGGCATTCTTTACCAGTCAGCCCTGGTGAAGAGAACATTTGAGATTTAAAAAAAGAACTCAAGGCAATTACATAAACAAATTGCAATGTACACAACTTGTTCAAAATAAATAAATCCTACATACACCTCCTATAAACCTTTATACATATAAAATATACATATTATTACGTTGCAGATTTTAATAGATTGTAGCCAGTATAATCTATTTCTACTCGCTTTATTCAGGTACCAAATTTGAAGCGTTAGAATGACCAATTTTGAACAAATTTATAACAAACCAGCTAACTGCCAGCGACTTCGTCCGCGAGGATTATTTTACCCGCCATAAGATACGTCTTTGGTTAATGCTCCGCTCCCGTGTGTCGTAGCGTTACTCAGGAGTAATGTAGCTATCTATTGGTGAAACAATATTTAAAATCGGTCCATAATGCACCGATTTTAAATATATTTATTTCGGAGTCTATTCGTTACAAACAAACAAACAAATTTTACCTCTTTTATAGACACAAGGTCAGAGCTCAAATTTCAATCAAAATCAAAAACAAAACGATTTTAGATTCAGAACTTCATTTATTATGTCACTAGCTTCTGCCAGCGACTTCGTTCGCGTGGCTTTATTCATCCACCTTAAGTTACGTTTTTGAATACTGCTTCGCTCCCGTAAGTCGTAGCGTGATGTTATATAGCCTATAACCTACCTCGATAAATGGGCTATCCAACACAAAAAGAATTTTTCAAATCGGACCGGTGGTTCCTGAGATTAGCGCGTTCAAACAAACAAACAAACAAACAAACTCTTCAGCTTTATAATATTAGTATAGATATTAATGAAGTTCTAAATACAAAATCTTTTATACTTACCTTCTCCTGTCGGAAAAAAATTAGAAACAAAAGAAAAATCCTGGCATTTCATTCTCTTCGTGGTCACGTTTAGAAATTGTAAATTATTCGAAGTTTCGTGTGGAAATATAATAATAATAACGTGTGTTCGTCGCGTTTGACATTTTATGTATTTTAATGATGGCGCTTTGCCGTTCTGTGTGAATGGTGCCTTTTTTTCTTTTTGGTGATTTTTCCTGGTAGGAAAAAGCCATCTTTGTATGAAGCAAGAAATTGAATTTGTTTTTATTTTAGCTGAAAGTTTAACTTTAAATTATGTGTGATTTTTGCCAAATTAACCACATTAATTTTAATTATGTGTGAGTTTGAAGTTTAATCGTCACTAAAAATATTCAAATACGGAATTACTGTGACACGCTATAACTTCAAAAGAACACAACTAAGGCTCTGCGCTCATGAACGATATTTTGCCAGTCGTGTGCTTTTTTGTATTAGAATTCAAATGATCTATTTTTGTCGACAAAAAAAACTATCAAAAAACGGCCAAAAATCTGTCATTAAGTCAGTCGTGCGCGGAGAGGCATAGACATGACTTATCTGGACCACCTGCATTTCCAAACTGTTGTTGTTTCCTTTTATATTTTGAACAATTGGTACAAGATATTCTTTTTTAAATTCCATTTTTAATTACATGAAATTTTAACCGCAATGCGTGTGACAGTCCCATGACATGACATTTTATAAAGAGGATAAGGGATCTTCGTCACTTGTACAGTTCACATATTCAGTCACCAACGTTTAATCAAAGTACCGATGTCGCGTTAGACTAAACCAAGTTAGTGTGCAAGCAAATAAACGAGTAAACTGTTTGCTTTTTCAACCAAAATCAACCTGTGCGCTAATCCTGGTTTTAAAGTAGACCTATCATGTGTGTGATGAACGAAAACAGAAAATAGGCTTTTCTTGGTCTTTAACTGCCTCGTTGGACTAGTGGTCCTGAGTGCAACTGCTCCGCTAGAGGTCCTGGGTTCGATTCCCAAGTCGAGCAAAGTGTTATTGGGTTTTTCTATGAAATTCTCAGTGGCAGCTCGGAGTTTGGATTTGTGCCCGGTTAATGGCAATAGGCTCGCCCCCATTACATGGGACCTAAATATACCGGCGAACTGTGGGTGTACATTGGTACACCCCTGCCTAACCCTTCGGGGAATACAGGCGTGATGGATGGTAGACTAATATAAACTGAGAACGTATAACTGCAGGTTTATAAATCAAATATTACAACTTAAAACCAAGCACATAAAGTTGAAGATCTATTAAAGCCTACTCAGCGTTTGCGTTTATCGTTTGTTACATGGCTACAAGGGCAGATGTATGAATGTGAACGAGGCGAAAGGAGTGTGTAAGGATCGTCTCAGATGGCGTTCTATGGTTTCTGCCTACCCCCATCGGAAAAAGGCGTGAGTATCAGATACGATTTGTGTGCATGCAGAAAATACCTTTAGGTGATTGTTACAATTTATTCTAATTTGTTGTTTCTGTCCTTTGCTTGTGTTAATGTATATAATTTGTTGGTGAACTTTCTTTAAACTTGGTAAAATTACCCCCAGATTGGCCCCGAACCTAATAATACTGTCTGCGTAACTCAGATTTCGAAGAACCAACATATTCGATACGATTTCAAACGATATCGATTCTGAAAGAAAAAAGGTTATTTTTTCAAGAAAACACATTTTCGTTTTAGTTCTTTTTATTTGTTGTAAACAGTCTTATAATCGAGCGATGAGTTTACATTTTATTTTTATACGTAAACAATATTTCAATTTGGCTGGTTTTTCTAAGCGAATACACGATCTAATCTCACAATTAATTTATCGTTGTCGTTACATTACATTTAAAGATACACCTTAGGACAATATTTACAAGAATTGAAACAATGTAATTGAATTACGTTCCCTCGTTTTAATTTTAAGCATGAGATGTTTTGAGTGTGATGTCGGATTAAAGATTTTTTGCGGAATATGTTTCAAGAGTTACCGCTGCCCTGGAACGCAAGTCAGTAAGAGTCTGACACTCCCTTCCGCTCGACTCAGAGCGGAAAAAGTAATTTGAAATCTCAGACGAGATTTTGAATCACGAATTTTTGCGCTATGTTATGCCCATAAGCATTGTGCTCATGAGTGCAGGGGCTATGGGGGTATACAAAGTTTAATCAAAACATAAAAAAAAGGTTTAGTAAAAATCCGTACAAAAAAAAACTTTTTACTCCAGAACAAAAAAGGGATCGCAATAATGGGAAGAATATACTGGCTATAGCTTTAGCTTTCGCCTTCTTAATGTATCTTTTTACACCCGTAAATAATATAATGAAAGTATTATCTTAGTTATTATATCTACATTGATTTGACTCCTATAACACTAAAATGTTCACCACGGTCTTTTTGACCTTCAAATCAACAAAATCCCAACATCACACCCAAAACTCATTCTAACAGTATGTACAGAGTCACAATAACTACGTAAACAGGTACAGCAAGGTAACGTAACACAACATGACTGGGAACATTGTTCTCTCCGCGTGGAGTAGTCGGCAGCCTCCCTTTGCCGCCTCCGTCAGACCTGCGGTAATAGAGGGTTAGGTTAGGTTATGTTTATAACTAGAGTTCATTAGGAAACAAAGTTGCAAACAACATGAAACATGTTTAGCAACATGTATTTGTGTGTTGTTGTTGGTGACTTGGAATGTTGCAATGTTGTTAGTAACATGCTAATTTTCAGAATTCAGGTATGGTAAACAAAAGAACATTTTCCAACATCAATTTATGTTGCATGCAACAAGTTTATTCCAAGTTGCCAGCAATAGGATTATGTTCCGTGATCATAGCAAATAAAAGAACATCTCGCAACATCAAATGTTCCTGAAAACAATGTTGCATAATTGTTCTGAAACATTGTTTTCTATGTATTCGGGGCGTTCGTACTGTACGTATACCTAAACAAATATTAGGAGTTAATTTACATAACTATTATTCACATTTTAATTTAAATATGAACTCATTGAGATGGAAAATAGGGCCCAAAATGTTAAGTGACATCCCACTTATTGTCAAAAGCCTCTATTATTCTCGTTTCCTTAGTGAATTTTGACAGAACCAATTAACATTTTTACATTACACTGGCGTGTATTAATATTACAAAAAATACAGTTTTTCCTTGCATGCGCCGAGCTATAAGGGTCCCCACATAATAATAAATGTCGCCTGGGTTTCTATTCACATAAGCTAAACGATACATTCGGTTCGGCTTTAATAATATTGCATAAAAAATGCCGAACCGAATGTGCCGACCCGCTTATATGTAAAGCGACCCTAATCCAACAAAATATTAAAAGACAAACATTATTTATTTACCCAACGAAGCAAAGTATTATCTAGAAATACGATAAAACAAGTCGCTAAGACTTTTTAAAAGGCGCCAGAGGGCGTCGTGTTCCTCCAAGCGTGAATAAGATCAAAATTAGGCTGAGAAGAGTCGCAATTTGCTTCGCCAATAGTCTTTATACACGATGCTATGAAAATGAATAAACTATTCATTGCTGAATAGTCCGTTTTCCAATATTGGAAGATTTTCGATGAAATGTTTTATGATAGGTACCGATGAATAGGAAAATTTAAGTACTATATCTATACAGTAATCTGTTTTTGCACTGGTACCTAGTTGGTGATGAAATTGCCTTAATTGCCATGTACTGTCAACAAAATTATTAGGTATATAGGCAAAATTATTAATCTTTCTACTACACTGCCAATATTCATTGTTAGTGTACCTATGCGTGATTATTTTTTAAGCTTACGACACACTTAAGACTTATTAAAAAGAATTGACTGCTCAACACACTCACAATATTGTTTAAAAGTAATCACAAGTAAGCTGCCTGTATACCAAATAGCTTTGTTGACTGTACACTCGAACAAACTATTTAGTGTACAGCCAGGTAACTTATAATTACAAAATACCTTCATCAATACCAATTACAAAACACATTTAATGAGTACTTTTTCTCTTTTGTTAGGTTCTTGTTTTTAATAATTTTGGCCTTGAACTAGCCCAATTTATGTTGTATTATTTTCTCTTTTTTTTTGTATGATATTTTCCCCTATCTGGGAATAAAGAGTAAGGCTTTTTAAACGCATAATTTTGTCATACTGCCTCTTAAGATACAGGTGTCAGGGGTTAAGTAAGTCAGAGTCTTTTTATTATGGGGCTTAAGCAGTATTTCTCAGACCATGTAATATTTTTGTACAACCAGTTGAGAAATAAATATTGTTTTTTTTTAAATAATACATTAATTAAATTAATTATTATTTACTTTAAAAAAAGATGTGCGTGTGTGTGCTGAGTCATTCATTATTTAACATCACCCTTAAGCGCACAATAAAAAACAATATTTTTTATACGATATTAAAAAAACAATATTGCTGATAGGAAGCTGATCCCCAGCTTCCTGACCGGATTGGTCCTGCGTATATAGCAGGCAAGATTATTCAATAAAGTCACTCTGAAGTACCAGTACTCAACCACTAGCCAAGTACGCGCAAGATAATAGTATTATTCTGCACAAGCGCGCGCGAAAGCCCAAATGCACTCTACTCTCATAGTCCGATGGACACGACCGCGGAGAGATCAAACCAAATAACCTATGTATCAAGCAGCTTGTTCGAGTGTACGTGACAGACAATATTGCAGAAAATGTATAACTTGTGGAGTAGAAAAGGGGGAATAAAGGCGTGGGTTTTGTATTTTACGATTATTAAAATGAATAAGTAAACTTACCACCAGCAACGCTAATCTGATTGCCGAAATCTTCGGAGTATGAGTTGAGTTTTATTTCTGTAGACAAACAAGTAATTTTAATGGTCTTTTCAAGTCACTACAAAAACACAGTCCATTAAAATCTACCATGAAAACTTTATTAAACTTCCATAAAGTTTCCTTTTTACTCATATGGAACCTTTTTGACCGTGGGGAAATTCTAATGGAATCAGGATGAACGGAGACGTATGTCGATCTCCTACTGACTTGACTGAAATTTTATGGGCCCCACCACTGCCCTAAGTGCCTCTGTCTGAAATCAGCCGTCCATTCTTAGCCGGCTCCATCACTACGTGCGCTTTGCGCACTTCTCAGTAGCTTATAGGTAGGAGACATCAACTAAGAACAGATTTTGCGACAGGGCCTAATTAAGGGAGCCTTTAATTTCCATGCGGACCAAGGTCAAACGAGGAACAAAAAGAAGTCACATATAAGATATACCTGGAAAAAATAATGTGTTAGCAATATTCAACTCACCATAAAGTCGGAGTGTCCCCTCACTCTTGCCGAGTGAGTTGGTACTGACACAGTTGTAAGTACCGATGTCACTCCTGGAGAACTGTCTGATAGTCAACCACATGGTCACTTGGTAGGACTGTTTCTCCTCTGTTATCGTGTATTTGGGCCTGTAACAATACAAAATACGCTTAATAAAGACTTGTATACACTAGGGGAATATACTAGGGGATGAATGTTGCAGGCCTGCGAACAGCGAGCATTGGGTTGCTCGCCGTGGTCATAAGGTGGACGGAAGACCTGATTAAGACAGCAGGAAGACGCTGATGCAAGCCGCCTCAATCAGCCTTTTTGAAAATCTATGCCCTATCTACGACCAGCAGTGGACGTCCTGCGGCTGATAACATGATGATGATGATATACTATGTATAACTGCCGCATTGGTCTCGTAGCTGCATAGTATGGGGTTCTGATTTCGATTCCCAGATTGGGCAAAAAGTGTTCTCGGAAAGCACGTAAAACGGTTGGTCCTGCTCCTGATCTCTACCTGGTCGTGGCGGATTGCAGTCCCATCGGATACATCCCATAGGGAAGAGGGAGTGCGTTTGCGTATATACTTGTGCACTATAATTTATTTTGCGTGCTTGACTAGTTTCCATTAAGATTGGCCGTTGTGACCGAAATTCGGACGGGAGGACATTATTATGATCATGTAAAAGGTTTTCTAAGCTTACACTAGCAACTGACATCACATTTTCCCACGCATTTTTCAATTTAAACTTTGAATTTAACACAACATGCTAGACCACTAATTAACTAACTTCTATTTGAACTTTACCAGACTGTGAAGGTTTTGTAGTAATAATTTTCTACAAAGAATTTTCTAACTATGCAGCTTTGATAACTGACATAATAATTTGCTTTGTAATTACCTTATAATTAACTTTAGCTGCAGTGTAATCAACATGAACAAAGAAATAGGTACCTAACTGCTAGTTTTATCTAGCTATTCTTTAATTATAAAAAGATTTTTCGTGTTTTTCTTTGTAAAAGGTAATCTCTGGAAATCCTAGTCCGATTACAAAATTTCTTTCGCTGATACAAAGGTACATTATTACAGAGTGTCTTTAGATATTTTGTATGTATATTATTATATTTGTCTTCCACGCGGATGAAGTGGCGGACAGAATCTGGTGTCCTATAATTTAGGCTTGAACAGATTTTTGCAGTATAACACATAAACATAAGGTTCAAAATTGCACAAATTTAAAACAAAACCATAACATTAAGGCCTTTATAAACGTATATGATAGTCACTCGCAGAAAGCGAAATAATCATTGATTTCAAAGACGAGCTCAGTACCTAGATCTCTGCGGGTTGTTCGAAAGAGATACCGCGCCCCCGGAACGCAAAGGGCACATGAAGGAACATAGACGGGTTTTAGTCAGTAAAAGTCTGACACTCCCTCCCGCCCCGCCCAGGGCGGGGGAAGTTATTTGATGATTTCCCGTCTATAAAAAAAAAAAAAAAAGTACCTAGATCTCTAATGGAATAACAAGTAACGAAATCACAACTCTACTACCCTAATAATAAGAACCACACAATTACGTTACTATTTTCCTTACATTTAAACACAGAAATACCTCACTACCAAAGTACTTTATAAATATTTATGTACGGTAATGTAAAACACTAGTATGACTGAAAGTCGATACGAAAAATGTGGATGTGTGTGTGCTATGTAAATAGACCCCAGGGTATATTTATATAACAAAACAAGAACTGGCATGAAAGTATTTCTTCTTCAAAGGGGTAAGAGTTACTTATATTATTTCTTTGGAAAATTTGAACATTATTTAAAGACTACTTTCTGCCTGCGACTTTGTCTCTGTCAAATTTGATTATGTTAATGTTAATGATAATGTTATTTCACACTACAATCTATCTCAGTGCTAAATTTCATCCAAATCCGAAAATTAAATACTACTTAAATTGAAAACTTTTGCTTAATTAGAAAACTTCGTAATCTACATAAAGAAGATACCTTTTAAAGTTAACCGTTTTTCCAAACAAAATGTTAAATCGGATCGAGTTTTAACCAATTTAACAATTCATAAATGTAATGTAAAAGTTACTGATAGGTATTACTAAATGTTTGCATCGAGGGTTTTTTTCTGTAGGCCTAGTATGAGCGCGCGAATGTAAATTTGATTCCAGTCGATTTTTGACTTGAAAATACGTCAATCCTAATCTATTTTGGTTTATTTACGCGTAATGTTCTTATATATGTTATCTCTTACATCTATGTTATTTTTTTTAATTGATTTTATTCCTCTTTACTTTCACGCTACATAGAAGTAACAAAAATAATGAAAACAGGATTTTGTAAAAACTTAATTAAAAAGAGTGTTTGTAGAGTTTCTTGTTCGTTCTTTTCCTACGTTTTGGAACGCGCCACTATTTAATATGAATAAAACCTTCAAACTGATATTATGTCTAAAACGGGTATTCCCAATTTAAAAATCGAACGACATTGCGTTTGTGTCAAAACACACACACACACCCTCGCATACCTCATTTTTTTTCTTTTTTTTCTGCTTAAAATATTTTCATTTCTTGGTTTCTTTATGTTTACTTTTCATTTATCATATTATTGTTTTAGTTTTATCTTATCTTGAATGTTTGTATGAGTTCTTGTCTCGATATAGATATAATTAAGGGAATTAGTGAAGCCGCCCTAACACAAGTATCTTCGATAACTTAATGGGAATGTTTCATTTTACATGTATTGTAATAATTTTGAGACACAATAAAACTATTTTATTTTTTAATTTTATTGCGTTTACTCCGCTCGCTCGTGTCAGGCCCTTTGTCCCCAAACACAGCTCCGCATGGTTTACGTCCAACACAACCTATTGGCATGTTTTACGTAACCAACTCAAGCAAATAATTGAATCAGTTTGTGATTCCTGTATATTGACTAAAAGCAAACGTGAATGTAGGAATAAATAATAATTCCCGTGAAATAAAGTGATTGGAATAACCAATCAAATCGATGCATTTATTCTGGGAATCGTTCAGCAGCTTTTTGGATACTGATCATTATTGCATCAAAGGCAAAGACAAATCATTTACAATTTATTTCAATTAGACCATCAAAAAAGCCATTTGATGACTATTGATGAAAAAGGATTGAATCTTGTTACCCGTTATAAAAGGTTTCCGTATGAAGAAGAATGTGCAGGGGTAAGGAATTTCATAATTATTATTTTAATATAAATGTTTTACAATATTTTTAAATAATTAGACGTGAATATACCTTCATATACCTTGCAAAAATAGTACTATATTCAAAGACTAGCAATATATCTCGCGGTGTCACGTCTAAGATTCCTGTTCCGCTCCCATTGATCGAAGAGTGATGTTTTATAAGTTACCTTCCCCTTAATTAACTCTATTTATGAAAACCGTATTAAAATCTGTTGCGAAGTTTAACAGATCTCAGCATACGAACAGAAACACTGACTGGTGACTTTGTTATACTTATATTGTGCGTATAGATGAAAAATGCAAGAAAACGCTGGACGCAGGCCGCTTCCAACCGGTCCTTTTGGAAATCTATGGGAGAAGCCTATGTCTAGCAGTGGAAGTCCAACGGCTGATATGATAATGATGATGGTGTAGAGATGTACAAAGTATTACAAATTATGAATTGACAGCTCAAAATCACTTCGCCTAAATTCACCAAGGCAGATTTTTATAGAAAAGCACTACAGGTTTAATACCCAGTAAGAGTCTACTTACCCATCAAGTAACATCTCTCCTCTGTTCTTGATCCAGTAGTTGATAGTATTCGGATGCGCTTCGACGTAGCACTTTAACTTCACGTCAGTGCCCAGTGGAGCACCCAGCAACTGATTTGGCACTTTTACTGTAGGTGCAACTGTGGGCAAAGAAGGGTTGGTTTAGAGACATAATTATGTCTTTTCTGTTTTTTTTTTATCGTTGTTCTATACTAAGAATGTATCGCGTGTGGATGGTTGGAGGTTGATGATGTGATCGGTTTCCATACGAAACAAATATTTGTATGGTCAACAGTTTCTTCTTTTGGGTATGGTTGTTTGTCTAAATTTTAATAATATAGATAAAAGATTTGTATTTTTTGTTTTTAATAGATTAACTCAATAACCATTTAACCGATTTTAGAAATTCTTTCGCTTATGGAAAGGTATATTAGCAGCGAGTCACATTAATAATACTTTATTTAAAAAAAAAATGAGTTTGATATGAAAATCCACGCGGATGCAGTCGCGCGCGATCAAAAGCTAATTAGTTAGTCACTCTGCTAACAAAAACTACATAATCCTACTTAATAAACGTAGTACAAAAACATACGTTTCTTCTATGGGATAAGTCCGACCAAGTAGACACGTTCTGACAATCAGATCTTTCTTATGAACGTACAACGAGGACTTTATTGAGGCAACAGCTGTTGGCATCAAGACATTCGTACCAAAAGACTCCTATGTTCAAGATTCGAGACGATTTGCTAGATACTTCTGATTTCCTGGTACTTGTTTTTCGCATATTATATTTTAAGTTACTACTTTTCTTTTTAGTTAATTTTGAAAATGACTAAAATAGATAAAAAGAAACGTAATGAATCATGGACTTAAAAATTAATATAAGTCTGAAATCACCAATCTGCCTTTAGGAAGTATTAAATATTTTTTAAAATAGTTTACCGAATACAACTAAATGTAAACCTAATTAATAACAGTGATACCAAAACATATAAAGTACCTACTGCCGCCACTTGCGCCCATAAGGACCAAAATACCAAAAATATTCTTAAAAATTATTTGATGAAATTTTTAGCAATAAAAATATGATAGACGAACAACTATTGTAGTTATAACAAAAAGTAAAATCACATAGCTTTCAAAGAAATATTTACTTTCACAGTGCCGACGCCAAAAGAAATTCGATACCTTTCTCCGAATATCATGGGCTTTTAATATAAATAGACTACAGAGAACGATTACCTTGTGATTTTAACCGTAAAGAGTCTGTTTTTTCAAAGAAGAAGAAGAAAAAAAGAAAGGTTACATCTCTCGACTTTTAGATATCTATTTTTCGTGCCATTTTCTATAAAATCTCCAACAAAAAATGTTAAACTTTTAACGTCTGCAACTAAAAGATAATTCTCAGAGCCAGTCTTTTCATTATAACTCATTAAAATTCATAGGATTATGATTAAATCTCTAGTTTTATACTTGTTTGAATTTTAATACAACTTTATAAAGCCGTTGTTGACTGCAGTTTATCTTGCGCCGTCAAAAGTTCTTTCGCTTTGCAGTTTTTTAGATTGTTCATATGTTTTTGTTGGGTTAATTGTTTAGAAGAACTTTGAATTTCAAACAGATTTTTTTATGTCTGTTATTAGACTTTAAGTCAGAAATTATTTCAATAAATGTTGAGTTCAGAATCATGACAGCTCAGCGATTGAAGCACCCACCTCTCATGAACAAAGTTGCGGGGTTAATACCAGACAAGCACCAAAGTGACTGTTACAATTCATAATGTACTTCCTAAGTTTATCTTGGACATCACTGACATCGGTGAAGAAAAACATCGTGAGGAAACCTGGACTTTTAATTAATATAAGCTAATCTGCCTTGCATCAAGCGTTGTGATTCATGATCATGCCTTCTCTGTATGAGATGCCTTTGCCATGCAGTGTGACAATAAACAGTTATTATATTATTAAACTAAGAGTTTGGCAATAATAAGCTACTATTATTTATCATAATCTTCTGATAAAATGATCACCTTATAAGTATTTTGCGTTAGAATACGTCAAATCTCAATATAGGAAATAGAAAGATAAATCTAGTTTCTACTCAGTAGGAACTGTACGTTGCAGCCACGTATTCTAGTTGCTCCTACACAGTGGGACTTGTATCATTTTGGATGGCATCCAAAATCGTGACGGGACCAACCCTGAACGGATTATATTATTCAAAGTGACAAACAAACGGATGGGGGCATTTTATATTGGTTTTTAGAGGGGTAGGGGGCGTTGATAGTTTTGGTTGTTTGGTTAAAAGATAGGTATATTGGTCCGGTTCAACAAGCTAGTTAGTACGCATTCAAAAATATTTACTGTTTAACAATACAGGAGTCAGTAATGTGAAAACGCAGAATACTCAGTTTATTCAAGACATCTATTAAAAATAGGTTCCAAGTAATCTACCTATACAGCAAACAGTTTATTACACTATACCTATATAACAATACCGTTGGGTTTATCTAGCTGCTGATATCAGGCGTAAACTTGTATATCTTTTGATGTTAAAAATGTATTACTTAAAAATCGTCGTGCCAATGGTAAAATAATTCCTTTAAAATATTGCACTTGTTATTACCAATTTTTCCATCAAATGACAAACACAAATAACATACACACATCAAATACCAGAAGTAATAAAGTACCCCAGTATTGAAAATCTTTGTAAGTAATCTCTCTTAACCCTATGTCGCTGTGCCCTACAGGGTACATAATGATCTCAATTATACATACATAATATTTACCACCTAAGAATACAATGGAAAAGCAATAAAGATGTTGAGTATTCAGTATGTACTAATACCATTATGTAATAACGTACTAATACTCACAGTTAACATTAAGTATGATTCTCTTGCTGACGGCGGGCGGCACGTCGTTGGCGGCGATGCACAGGAACGCGCCCATCTGTCGCCGGTCCACGCGCCACAGCGGGAGGGAACTGCCCGTGTAGCTCTCCACTACACAAGAAGAAACCAAGAACTATTAAACAAACAAGACCAATGCACAAACTGTAGGTATAGGTACAAAACAATAATCGATTAATTATGAAAGTATCTGAAATCCGCATAAATATCTTAAATGCGAAAGTAACTCTGTCTGTATGTTTGTTACCTCATAATGGCAAAACTACTGAACCAATCGCAATAAAATTTGATTATTCTTCTTTCACGTGTGGGCAGTAAAGTCCAACGACCCCACACACTCTGGTGTCAGAGTTTGTAAATCACCTCAAGGGCCTTTGACATAAAAGTATTTCTTACATATTTTACACATTATATTCTCAGTCTTAATCTGTCAAAAATACCTCAAAGCCTAAACATTTGCCAAAAATTTGGCATTGATTGTCGCTAAAATAACATTGCGACTAGATTTAGAACGGTATTACGAGTATATGGGAATGAGCCTTTAGATCGTAAGCACAGCATTTGATGCTTCTCACACTATAAACTTCTAGATTACAACCAGGTACGGTTTGTAATCTAGAAGCTTAATGTGTTATGGGCTACAGAGTGAGCCGTTAATCATAATAGCCTTCAGGAAAGACCTATATTCTGTAATGGGGGCTTACCGTTTATAACTTTGCGGAAGTCGTAACAGTTAACTAGGGGAAATAACTGTGGTTATGAAAGCGTTAGTAATTCTCTCACTGCCTTACTACAGTTTTATTGTTGCGGTTTAAAGCCTGCTAGTGTGATTTTTAGTTGGAACATACAGGTGTTTGGAGCTTTATGTTTCGTTGCGACTCGAAGGACCAGAAAAAATGTCTTAAAATATTAGGGATTCAAAGAGCTTTTGGAAAAGCCTTGAAAAATTATCTAGATTATTTCAGATAATCTGAACTCAGAACAGAACTGTGGGTGCACATTAGTACACCTCTGCCAAACCCTTCGGGGAATACAGGCGTGATGGTATAAATCCAAACTCCGAGCTGCTACTGAGAATTTCATAGAAAAACCCAACAACACTTTTTGCTCGACCTGGGAATCAAACCCAGGACCTCTAGCGTAGCAGTCGCGCTTAGGGCCACTAGGCCACCGAGGCAGATGAAAATTAATTTAAAAAAATATTATGATACCCGCTCACGGTTGCCTCTCATACAGAACGTTGCGGCTTCGAACCCGGTCAAGTACCAATGTTACTTTTAATTCATATTTACTTTCTAAGTATCCTTGACATTACTGACATCATAGGTATAAGAAATCATCGCGAGGAAACCTTGGCTTATATTTTACTACTACTAGCTTATTATTTATACATAATAGCCTATTACACTTTAGATTTAAGATTCCACCTCTGCCTCGGTGCCTTGTGGTCATAAGCGCGATTGATACGCTACCGTCGAGCAAAAAGTGTTACCTATTAGGTTTTTCTATGAAATTCTCAATAGCAGCTCGGAGTTTGAATTTGTGCCCGGTTAATGGCAATAGGCTCGCCCCCTATTATCATAGGACTTAAAACATACCGGCGAACTGTGGGTGTACCTTGGTATACCCCTGCCTAATCCTTTGGGGAATATAGGCGTGATGTATTCCACCATATAATAAATCTGGTCTTTCGACCTTTAATCAAAATTGTCCCCACTAATTTCTTTCTCACACACATGCCATCAATTTAACACTAAAAGCCTTGCTTGATGATCAATATTACAGTAATTATCACCACGATAGCGTTAGTTAAACTAATAACTTAAGTAGGTTACACGCAAGCGTAGAACGCTAGTTCTATGAGCTCATGAATGCAATGAAAATAAATAGGAATATTAAATATGGAAGGAAATTTATTTTTTGCTTGTAAGTTGATGATAGGGTAAAGTTACAGCTGACAGACATATCGCGAATGTAATTGTTGGTTCAAATTTAATATTAAAGAAATACTATTTATCAAAAGAATTAAGGAACGTACGCGGACGGGCTCGCGAGCCAAAGCTAGTTTTTAAATAAATTCTGTCGTAGTTTAGAAGCGTTTAGATTTGGTGAAGGAAGGCTGTGAAAAATATAATTTCGTTTGTAGGTGGTCGCGCTATATCATTACCCCACCTTCTTTATGGAAGTTAAATACTACGAGATTTTTTGTAAAATGTTTAGTTTCATATTTTAGTACATAATTATAGTATAATTATAAATTACTTGACTACCTTGTTGCCCTAGTGGTCATAAGCGCGACTGCTACGCTAAAACTCTTGGGTTCGATTCCCAGGTCGATCAAAAAGTGTTATTGGGTTTCTATGAAATTTTCAGTAACAGCTCGGAGTTTGGATTTGTGCCCGGTTAATGCCAATAGGCTCGACCCCTATTACATGGGACCTAAATATACCGCGAACTGTGGGTGTACATTGGTACACCTCTGCCTAACCCTTCGGGGAATACAGGCTTGATTGTATGTATATATAATTATAGTACAATTATAAATTACACGTGTTATGTTTAGCTGAATTTGTTAGATCAAATATGCATATTGAAGCTTTTGTGACATTAATTCTTACAGTAAATGCAAAGCCGATCGATAGTCGATCACTGCCCAACAAATGCTTCCTAAAGAACCAATGCCTCAGTAGTTCCGGAGTCTTTGATTTGCAACTACTTTTATTATCTATCCACGCTATTTACTGCATAAAAAAATGTTTAGGAAAAAAATACGATTGACGAGGTTGTCACGCACCGCCGACGATATTGCCTCCCTCCATTCATGAGTACCTCCTATTTACTTAACCTCCTCATGACACAGCTACACGTAAATGGAAAACAAACATTTTAGTATTCCAAATAGGTTTCTCGTAAACCTTGACGTTTATTTTAGACTTAGCCAAAGTAAACGCAAGGAAATGACTTAATATGCTGTTAGGTACCTCGCGTGACTGTAGCACATAATGCCCAAAATACACCAGTACCGTATCGAAATATAACCATTAGTTAAAGCTTGGATATTAAATGAATATTTATATGTATGCGAAGAAGTGAAAAGTGGGCTGTCAGAATGACTTATTGGCTACAAGCTGTAATCTCGTTTTGTTCATCGAACATGTTTCGATTAAGTAAAAATCATGAATAAGCAGAAATATCACAAAAGTGCCTGCTTATTTATGATTAACTTCTGTTCGCGACTTCGCCAGCTGCGCGGAAGTCAAATTTTACTAATAGAACATTTACACTATGCCAATCGGGATTACTGCAGCTTTTTATAAATAAAAGATTTCATGTAAGAGGTTATCTCTTAAAAACGAAAAAATAAAAAAGCAAACTAACTATTACCTCTTTATATTATTAGTAGAGAAGTAAACATAAGGTAACATAACAAGGTTGACGAACGAACTGATTAAGACCGCAGGAAGATGCTAGATGCAGGCCGCTTCCAACCGGTCCTTTTAGAAATCTATGGGGAAGGGTATATCAAGCAGTGGACGTCCTGCGGCGGATAATATGATGATAAAACATTAACACTTAATCTGTACCTATAAGCCTATCTGTTGATTAACATAATTATAAAATAAAAATATTTGTGCTACGAATACTTTTCAATCATTTCTAATCTTTTTTAGTATTCAATTTAAAAAAAAAAACAACTTAATTGTCATTTGCATCAGTGTAATAAATCCTAAAACAACAGTTCGATCTTCAGGGAACCATAGGGTTAAAAGACAACATCAAACTCTTTACTTTGACATATAATCCCTTAATCAACGCCTTAACGGTCCTTTATCGCTCCTACAATCGCCCCTAAGGACCATAAAATAGTAGGTCAACCCTTATAACTCTTTTTTTCTCAAAGTTTTTGTCATAATGATTAGAACTTTGGCTCTTGTGTACAAAATAACAATTTTATTTTTAAAAAACCTGTGAATCCATTAGGTCTATGGACCCATACGATCGATTAAAATGTATTATGTTAATACCACTATTGTTAGTAATATTTTATATAGATTCTCTGGAAGTACTTTTCTGATTATAAACATTATTTCACAGATAGAAAGCCGAGTGTCTATTGCCGAGTGTCTTTTTTTACGATTGGAAAATCATCAAATGACTTCCCCCGCCCTGGACGGGGCGAAGGGAGTGTCAGACTTTTACTGACTAAAACCCATACACGTTTCTTCTTGTGCCCTTTGTGTTCAGGGGCGCCGGTTCTGTTTCGAACAACAAGAATAAATATGTTTTATGGTATACTTGACTTCCCTGCAGAAGAAGTCGCAGGCAGAGTTTTGTGAAACAATAACTTGTAGGTACCGTAGCTTTACAACCGAACTTCTTGTTTTGTTTTCCGATTGTCATTTTGATTTGACTATTATCACTATCAACGATTATTATTACTTCATGGTCGAGCAAAAAGTGTTATTGGGTCTACGAAATTCTCAGTTGCAGATCGGAGACCGATTGATGGCAATAAGCTCGCCCTCTATTACATGGGACCTAAAACATACCGGCGAACTGTGAGTGTACATTGGTACACCTCTGCCTATCCCTTCGAGGAATACAGGGGTGATTGTATGTATGTGTATGTATGTATTATCACGATTCCCTAAACGACTTTTTATACCTGTAACATTTAGAATGGCTGTGTTTCAAATGTCATAATTATGGAATTATGACATTTAAAACACAGCTATTCAAAATTATTCACAAAGGCACATTGTCATAATTTCCTTTATTAAAGTGAGAGGGGTCAAACAACAAAATATAGGTAATAATTATTTGTGTATCTTCCTAAAATAGTCAGTCTATTTTCGACACACTTATCGATTCGTATCAATAAATCACATTGTCTTACCCTCACAATATATTGTTAACATGAAAGAAAATTATGATGAATTGATTGTAATTACGTCAAGTTTGTACTTATTTATAGATAAAAGGATTTTTCTTGTTTGTATTTCTAGCGTTATTTGAAGATCTAAGTTCAGGAACACAATTTGTAATCAAGTGTTCATGTTAATACTTTTTAGGGTGCCAAACAGTACCCAATTAGGTACTAAAATTCCGCTATCTGTCCGTCTCCTAGTAATAGTGCAAAATTTTTTGAACGGTAATAGACTCTTATTTTTTTTACACAGTATATTACCATATAGCCCTATAAAAACAATTAATACAAATAAAATAAATGGATATCCCCATACAACCTACCGGGGCTGCGGATTGTTCGAAAGAGATACCGCGCCCCCGGAACGCAAAGGGCACATGAAGGAACATAGACGGGTTTTAGTCAGTAAAAGTCTGACACTCCCTCCCGCCCCGCCCAGGGCGGGGGAAGTTATTTGATGATTTCCCGTCTATAAAAAAAAAAAAAAAAAAAAAAAAGGCTAGTAGGTATTTGCCAACAAAAACGAAAATGTGGGAAAAGGGGCCTAGTTTTGGTTTTCTTTGATGTCGGTGTCACAGATAAAACTGTTGACATCTAACAGATGCCTAGGTCCATGGCAGTTCCTTGAATCATAGTTGTAGGAATGTACAACGATTTTTAATTAACTTAAAAATCGATTTGTTAGTTTTAGTAATCGGTTAGGCAGAGGTGTATCAATGTACACCCACAGTTTCCCGGAATGTTTAAGTCCCATGTAATAAGGGTCGAGCCTTTTGCCATTAACCGGGTACAAATCCTAATGAAGAATTTCATAGAAAAACCCAAGAACAATTTTTGGGAATCGAACCTGAGAATGAAACCCAAGACCTCTAGCGTAGCAGTCGCGCTTAGGACCTAGGCTCTATGCTAACAAGGCAATTTGAAAAACCTTAAAACATGCGTTAATATAATGTCTAAACCCAAAAATCCTTTTTTGAATGAATTTCAAAGCAAAGCGACAGCTTCAAGCCTTATTTGCTTGCCTTGCCCAACTAGCCAGTTGCATCCTGAACTTTCTTCTTCTTCCTACCTTTATCAAACTCCCTAGACTGTGGCTTCTTCAGCAGCACAGGTTCGTGGTCTTCTCTTCTCCATGTTATCTTTGGAGGCGGGTGGCCTGTCGCCTTGCAGGTCAGGGTCGCGTTCTCCAACTCCTGGACTGACACGTCGCCTGAAGTCTCGTCACTCATTATGTCAGGAGGCACTGTGGGCAAATAGTAGAAATTATTAAATTGTTAATTAATATACAGGGTGTTTGGTGCATCGTGTGCCAAATTAAAATGGTCGACTGAGAGGGTCATCTGCTATCCTTTCAGACCCCTAAACACTTCTCATACCCTGTGTATTATTTTTCATCGACTTTTTAAAGTTTTATAAAAAAAATACCAAAATTTTACATTCAAGTACTTTTTTTTTCAAAAGTACACGTCGTAGACTCTGTATTTTAATTTTATTTAGATGTGCATTGTACTACAGTACTTTTAAATTCAAAATTAGTGACATTAGCCATCTAGCTTTTTATTTATTTACTCGCAAAGTTTTGGACTTCAATTAAAGCTGTCCATGTTACAGCTATTTACATGGCTATAAAAAAAACCAAATGAGACCGGGATCTAAGGACTTCGTCAAAAATTCTCTAGTCTATCCTCTTGCTAGTGATGTGCCACATGCCATAAAAATCTTTTTACAACTTCGTGAATTCGCTAGAATTGTGAATCGAGTCACAAAATACAAAATTCCAAATGATGGTTTAAAAATTTAGTTTTGCATAAATAACACCTAAAAAACGTATTAAATATGTTATCTCACTCTTATAAGATAAAATCTGTCTCGTACCTCTCTTTTTTGGGGGAGGGGTTTCTAGAAATAAAAAAAAATGCATTTTTAACATTTATTTCATATTTTTTTTGCATAATCTGCTTAAATTGTTGGCCTCTATTGCGAATGCAGGCCAGACATCTATTTCGTATTTCCACAGTTGTTGTACGAAGTCGAATTTTCTCCTTAATTTTATTGAACGCCGTTTGAATGCGTTGAAGTAGTACATCCCTAGTCGGAACCTCCGTGGCGTATACTAGTCAAAAACTAGTTAAAAGTCTAGCGGAGTTAGGCCTGGGGAACGTGCCGGTCATGCAATAGGGCCACCAATCCGCGCATTATGGAACACATTATCAAGATATTCCCTCACAGTCAAACGCCAATGCGCGGGACAGCCGTCATGCTGGAATACTTTGGGCACATTTTCATTACATACGGGCACCTCGGCCACTAATTCGGGCACGTCATTTTGAAGGAACTCCAAATAGTGGTCGCCATTGAAGTTTTCGGGCAGGTAATGCGGTCCAACTACCTGATTCCAATCACTCCTGCCCAAACGTTTACACTAAACCTTTCCTTTTTTTCTGGCTAAAAGTCAGAAATCTTTTCAAAGGAGGTTAAGGAGGAAATGCGACTTCGTACAACAACTGTGGAAATACGAAATAGATGTCTGGCCTGCATTCGCAATAGAGGCCAACAATTTAAGCAGATTATGCAAAAAAAATATGAAATAAATGTTAAAAATGCATTTTTTTTTATTTCTAGTACCCCCTCCCCCAAAAAAGAGAGGTACGAGACAGATTTTATCTTATAAGAGTGAGATAACATATTTATTACGTTTTTCAGGTGTTATTTAAGCAAAACAAAATTTTTAAACCATCATTTGGAATTTTGTATTTTGTGACTCGATTCACAATTCTAGCGAATTCACGAAGTTGTAAAAAGATTTTTATGGCATGTGGCACATCACTAGCAAAAGGATAGACTAGAGAATTTTTGACAAAGTCCTTAGATCCCGGTCTCATTTGGTTTTTTTTTATAGCCATGTAAATAGCTGTAACATGGACAGCTTTAATTGAAGTCCAAAACTTTGCGAGTAAATAAATAAAAAGCTAGATGGCTAATGTCACTAATTTTGAATTTAAAAGTACTGTAGTACAATGCACATCTAAATAAAATAAAAATACAGAGTCTACGACGTGTACTTTTGAAAAAAAAATTACTTGAATGTAAAATTTTGGTATTTTTTTTATAAAACTTTAAAAAGTCGATGAAAAATAATACACAGGGCATGAGAAGTGTTTAGGGGTCTGAAAGGATAGCAGATGACCCTCTCAGTCGACCATTTCAATTTGGCACACGATGCACCAAACACCCTGTATAATAGCGCAGCATAGGACGCCCACCCACAAGGTGGACGGACGAGCTGATTAAGACCGCACGCCGCTTCCAACCGGTCTTTTTGGAAATCTATGGGAGAGGCCTATGTCCAGGACTGGACGTCCTGCGGCTGATATGATGATGATGATGAAATAATACAAGACAGATCGTCTTGTATTATTTATGTTATCGATATATTCTATGAAAAAAGATAAAGTTGAGCTAATTTAGAATGTTGGCTACGAAAACTAGGTGTTAAAACTGGGTTGAATTTAAAGTGGCACTTTTTAAGTTTTTGGAATTTATTTCGACTTTCGACGGAAAATTATTGTTGGTTTTAGTAAACTTAATAAGCCGGTTACCAAAGATTTAAACATTTATGGGCTATTAGAAAAAAAACGTTTCCAATTTGTTAAAAATCAGCTCTATTCAATTCAAACCCCTCCAAAAGATATATCGAATGATCAGTCAACCTGTATAGCTTTAATAAGTACAAACTTCAGGCAACAAAATTTAAACTTATTTTAAAGAGCCAGACATCGCATTAGCATTTTAAAGGCACTAAAGGGTCTATCTATCCTTAAGCCCAAATTCCCAAGACCAACATAAGAACTTAGTTAGCTAAGTATTTATATAAACAGCACCGTAACACCTTCCAGACTTAGACATAAAAAATGTACGTTATAACCTAAAACAAAAACTGTACCATAAAAACGTACGCACGAACAACCGCAAGGGGCTGGCAATTTTTAACGCGAAAACTTTTTGTACCATTGCCGGGGGTGAGACCACGGCGTAGAGGGGCGAAAAAAGGTGAAGAGGGGCGAAAAAAAGGTGAATTTTCACAATATTGTTGTGATTTATCGTACCGCGCACGTTGTAGAAACTTTTTGGTACTTTAACCGTTTTCGTTCGACGCCAACGATTTGCATTCGACCGAGACTTGAATTTTGTTAAAGTTTTGCTTTATTTATGATTCTGAATCTTTGTTAAATGTCGTAAATTCGTTTGTTAACGTTTGTTCTGGAATTGAATAAGTTGTTGTGGGCGGTCTGATTGTTTGTACTTTGAGTTTACGAGGTGGCATTTTGCTGTTAGGCCCTAAATCTAATTCAGGATTAAATAAAAAAGTTGGAAAGTGCCAAGAAATAATTTAAATAACATAATTTTTATTAAAATAATACCAATAACCCCTTGATAAAACTAGTTGTCATACTTTCAGAGTTTTGATTACTCGTAACGACTGCCAGTGATCAACGAATGACAGTTGGCGTCAACTGCTATATTTGCTTTCCAAGGTACGGAAGTACTACACCACCAACTTCCTAACTTTGGGCTATTACTGAGAATGCCCTTTTAGAAATACTTTGACCGACATAGAAATCAATCCTTAAGACCTCATAAGTAGTGCATGCGACCACGAGAACAACAGACCAGTCAAATGTTGAACTTCATAATATTCTTCACGTCATGATGAATTTTAGTAGTAGTAGAGCTCTTTGTGAGTCAGCTCATCCGGGGAAGTACTACCACCATACCTTTTTCTGCCGCAAATCAGCGTTGCTGTGTTCCGTTTTGAAGGGTATGGGTGCCGGTGTAATTACAGGCACAAAAGACATTTCAAATTTGTCTCTGGGATGGCAACGCATTTGCAAGGTCTCTCGTATTGCATATGTCTATAGGTAGCGGTGACCACTTAACATCATTTAGGTGGGCCCCGTCGGCTTGTTTGCCATCCAATGACAAAAAAAAACATTCTGCTCAGAAATCTCCCAAGTACAATCAGTAAACATAAACATACACACAACATTAAAGTGTTAAACGTAAATCAGACTTTCTTCTTGATGCATTTATCAAACAGAAACCTGTCTAACCTTTTTAAATTCCTGATATATAACATTAATTTACGGGTAACTGGCATATAAATTACTAAAACGTGCAAAATGTCGTGATTTAGTCACGCCAGCCTAAATTGGGTCAGATTGATAAATGAAAAATATATCGGTTGAAGTTTCTCGTCCACTTTTTTTGTGATTAAAAATAAGGAGCGGTTTTTGAGGAACTAATTAACGATGGCTGTGAATTATTCGTGTTATCTTCGGTTTGAATTAATATAATTAATCGCTCGGCTTTGTAATTAGGTCAAGTTACGAGTGCCACTTCAGTTTTCTTGAATTGAATACTGCTACAAGTGGGATTTACTGAAAATCAAATTTTTGAGCTGATGAATTTTATTCGTATGTCGTATTCGTATTTTATTATTATGTCGTAAACCCGAAACATCGTGCGCGTGAAGGTCGGTTGTCAGCAGTATTTTATTTATTGCGCCGATCACTAACTCTTTTCTAAAATAAATTACTCCTTTAAACATCAGCTGTCTGCCAGTAAAAATTGGTACAGCCGTTTAGGAAATTAGCCGAAACAAATAGACAGACTGACAAAAATTATTTGTAAAACTAATGTTGCAATTTAAGTAACAGTTTAATTAAAATGAGGTAGGTACGAGGTCCTTAGTACACACAGGGTACATATTACAGGGTAGGTATACATTAATTTGATCTTTGGCAATAGGCTCGCCCCCTATTACATGAGACTTAAACATACCGGCAAACTGTGGGTGTACATTGGTATACCTTTATTTTCTTTGAAAATGTTTTACTTTGAAAATGTTCATACTATCACACATCTTTAAATCCTCTGGTAATTCATTGATCAGTTTGTGCTACCACAACCAATATTGTTTTGGTTTTCCTTAAACTTTCTTTCCTTTACCCAAATATTTGAGAGGCGGCAAAGTTTTCCTATACCTTCGGTAATACTTGGTTTACATACAGGGTCAAAGGTCAAACTCTACAAATACTGTAAGGGACATTTTCTGATTTATCTATTAATACATGTCTAAACTGTTACTATTGTATAGGTGACAGTTTGTGAGCATTAATGGATGGATGTTTGTTACTATTACACGCTTAAATGGCTAAACTGAATCGGCTGAAATTTGGTACAAATAAATATTGTTTAAGCTCAACAAATATAAAGACTTTTACTTCATTTTTGTGATCTCGAGAGATAATTTAGGATTTAGGCTTAATTCCGAATTCCTCCAGAAGCGAGTATCTAAAAAATAGTGTCATTGTTGACCCTTATGAATGAGAAAATATTATCAGCATTTCATTTAACTGCCTCGCTAACCTGGTGGTCCCAAGCGCGACTGCTGTTTTATGTTCGATTCCCGGTCGACCAAAAAGCGTTATTGGGTTTTTCTATGAAATTCTCAGTACCTGCTCGGAGTTAGGATTTGTGCCCGGTTAATGGCAATAGGCTCGCCGGCTATTACATGGGACCTCAAACATACTGGCGAACTGTGGGTGTACATTGGTACACCTCTGCCCAAACCCTTCGAGGAATACAGGCGTGATGGTATGGCAATCCATTTAAAATATTCTCGTAGACAGATATTGCACGGGGCTGCGGGTTGTTCGAAAGAGATACCGCGCCCCCGGAACGCAAAGGGCACATGAAGGAACATAGATGGGTTTTAGTCAGTAAAAGTCTGACACTCCCTCCCGTCCCGCCCGGGGCGAGGGAAGTTATTTTATGATTTCTCATCTATAAAAAAAGGCAGGTATTGCAGTACTTTTCTATTTATAGAATAAACTATCGATTACTTGAACCTACTCATTTACTGTCCCCGCGATCGCATGGCGGGCGAACGAACGTGTCGGTTCGATACGAATCGTTTACGTATGCAGAACTATTTTTAAACTCTTTGCATCAATATTGTAAGGGCTTTGACCTGAACGTGACTCGTGCGAAACAATAATACTATAAGGATTTTACTTCCTTTATTGATTTTTAAAGCTATAATTTGTCTACCTACTATGGTTTGTTTCTGCATCACCCTAAGGTAGACTGGTAGAAAATGTCTAAGGCATTAAGTCCGCCTTTAAATAAAAATAAATAAATAAATATCTTAGGACAACTCACACACGGCTATCTGATCCCAAGCTAAGCAGAGCTTGTGTTATGGTAACCAGACAACTGATATACATACTTATATAATTTATAAATACATACATATTATAGATAAATCACACCCAGACACAGAACAAACAATCATGCTCATCACACAAAGTTTGTCCTGGGTGGGAATCGAACCCACGACCTCCGGCTTAGCAGTCAGGGCCGCTAACCACTAGACCAACAGGCCCCTTGTACAGTGTATTTTACATTTGTGCATAAAGTTTTAGTAAATAAATAAATAATTAGCAGTCGAATACCTTTTACCTGAACTATGTGAAAATACAACGTGAGTATTTTACAGAACTAGAGAACTATCCGCGATTTCGTCCGCATGGCTTATTTAACCCGCGTTAAGTTACATAATATGGTTACTGCACCGCTGCCGTGGGTTGTAGCGTGATGTTATATAGCCAATGTTGCTCAGTGAAAATGTAGCTTTGTAACGGCAAAAGAATTTTTGAAATCGGTTCAGTAGTTTTTAAGTTTATTTGTTACATACAAAAATACATTTCTTTCTTCTTTGTTATAATATTATATAGTAAAATAGTACAGATGACATGGTACACAAGGTCCAAAATGAAAAAAAAAACGATTAAAAATTACACAAATTGTCAAGCGCACGTAGAGCTCTGATTGGTTGTTGAAAATTCAATCAGCAAATCACGAACGAGCAACTAGATTTACTAACTGACTGTGTCCTTGACAGTTAAAAAATGCTTGTAAATGGTTTAATTGAAATAAATGCTTTGACTTTGGTTTTAACCTGTCCACCTTGGTAAAGGTGATGTTACAGTAATTTCAGCGTACTGTGTATCTATACATTATAATCTACATTTATACCTTATTAATATTATAAAGAGGTAAGATTTGTTTGTTTGTAACGAATAGGCTCCGAAACTACTGGACCGATTTAACCATTTTTTGACCAATTAGCTAAGCAAGCTACTTTATTCCCGAGTAACATAGGCTATATAACATTTAACATGACGCTACCACCCACGGGAGCGGAGCATTAACCAAAGACGTAACTTATGGCGGTTGAAATAAGCAACGCGGAGGAAGTTGCAAGCAGTACGCTAGTGTACAAATAAATAAAATTGAACTGTCTGTTTGTAATTACAAATTAATAGCTTTTTACTAAATGCATTACGAAAGTATATACTTAGGTACATCAAAAAATCTATTTTTGTCTGTGTGTCTGTCTGTTTGTTCCGACTAATCTCTGAAACGGCTGGAACAATTTCCACAAGTCTTTCACTCACAGATAGCTAATGTTATAAGGAGCAACTTAGGCTAGTTTTTAGCGCGAACGATGTTGCGGGCTACAGCTAGTAAAAACTAAAGTCTTAATGATTCGTACCCAAGGACCACGCGTAGTTTGTTTCCAATACAAAAAATAAAACGTAAAAAAATAATAATTGGCTATTTACCTTTTCAAATTACAGTTCTTCGCATATATTTACTGAGCTATTATCTATCTAGGTCACCATTCGAAATTGTTTGAAGTTTTTAAATGTCTATTATTTATTAGGTTATTGGATTGTTCTATGAAATTCTCAGTAGCAGCACGGTGTTAGGATTTGTGCCCGGTTAATGGCAATAGGCTCACCCCTATTACATGGGACCTAAATATACCGGCGAACTGTGGGTATACATTGGTATACTACTGCCTAACCCTTCGGGGAATACAGGCGTGTTAATATGTTTAACAGAACAAAGGTTATTACTTTTACTGAAAATACACATTATGATAATATTACTGTTATTATTCCCAGAAGCGGAAGAGAGAAGTTTTGTTTTTTTTTTTTAACTTTATCCTACACTAGGATTTTGCTCCTGTATCGTGGCTGTGTTTACAAACACAAAAACTTACATACACAAACAACCAGACCCGGAACTACTACCTGTATTATAAATATTTGTTCCGTGCGGTAATCGAAGCCACAACACGTAGTGCAACAGCCTACTGCTCAGTTAGCTCAGTCACTACGGCAACCGTGTTGTCACTGCCGAGGCTGTGGGTTGTTCAAAAGAGATACCGCGCCCCGGAACGCAAAGGGCACAAGAAGGAACATGGATGGGTTTTAGTCAGTAAAAGTCTAACACTCCCTCCCGCCCCGCCCAGGGCGGCGGAAGTCATTTGATGAAAAAACCGTGTTGTCAGAAGAGCATAGAACAACAACATTTTACAAAGCAATAGACAACAAGCCTGTCATGTGTCAACGACAAAAAATCCGGACACCAAGCTGTCACTGAAAAATTCATTTCAATCATGTTCGAAATATACTAACATTGTATGGGAATAGACCCCACACGTGCATTTGCGACCGCCAATCAAAATCCGACAGGGACGATCAACGTTTGATCAATGATCCGTGGTTTAAAATTTTATGTTCACATGTAAGGTGACAATGTTTTGTGTTATATGTCGGACATCGACGACGTCTTATACTTGGTGGCAGCAAACCGCAAAGATTTGAAATGTTCTTTTGCCGGCTTACTTTGACCAGCGTAAATTACGCTTAGGTATTCTTCTGTACATCTTGAACAGGGAGATTCTGTCCGATTTACGAGAACAATTGAGCTTAATTCTGCCAAAATGAGTTAATCACAATCTCTCAATATTGACCAATATTGTTAAGGTGAGAAAATATCTCTAAAACTGAACATGACATTACACAGTCTGCCTACAGTGTAATTTTTTTACATAATGTGCATAAACTTTTAATAAATTAATAATTACAAGAAACAAAGAGACAACACAACATAATTTTATTATAATAGCGTGCCTACACAAGGTAGCACATCATTCTGTACATTTTTATTATACATAATTTTATCTTTGCCCTCAAAAACCCCATATCAATTAAGTATCCCAATCCCTCCCAAAATGTTGTATCCCTGAGTGCAAAAACTGGTCGATCAATCATTACGGATTTCAGTGTGTAGTCTACGGAATTAATACTTCATTCATTGACATTCGATAGGACGGGACTAACCTTTAATTTATTTAAAAACGTTTATCTATTTTAGGCTTGTGTGCATTTGTTAGTACATGTAACGATAAATCCATACCATATGAACTGCCACGTTCGCAAAGGGCACATGAAGGAACATAGATGGGTTTTAGTCAGTAAAAGTCTGACACTCCCTCCCGCCCCGCCCAGGGCGATTTAAAGGGCGAAGTTATTTGGTGATTTCCCATCTATAAAAAAAAGCTTAGTGGTCTTGTGTTTGATTCTCAAGTCTAGCAAAGTGTTAATGGGTTTATTTACAAAATTCTCAGTAGCAGCTCGGGGT
Source organism: Caradrina clavipalpis (assembly GCA_932526535.1). NCBI lineage: Eukaryota > Metazoa > Arthropoda > Insecta > Lepidoptera > Noctuidae > Caradrina > Caradrina clavipalpis. The sequence goes on from OW052101.1 coordinate 3,779,570, forward strand.
TGGGATTTGTGCCCGGTTAATGGCAATAGGCTCGCCCCCTATTACATGGGACCTAAACATACCGGCGCACTGTGGGTGTACATTAGATAGTACGCTTTCACGGCAAAACTACTTGACCAATTTTGATGAAATTTAGTATTCATTAAGCTTGAACCCCAAGAAAGGGCATCAGCTTTTTTTTAATTTCCATGATTTTGTCTGCATTTGCGATAACTGACATGTATTTGACAAGCTTTAAGTGGTATGTAGGCAATTGAAAAGGTTCATTTTGAAGTCCAATTAAATAGAGCAAATATTTATTTGTAGTATTCAGTTACGGATTTATTTGGATCGGATTAAATTGAACTGTTGAAAAGGTCAAGTGACTTTTATTGGGTTATGTAACAATTTGTTTGAAAATTGAAACTGATAAATAATTGGAATAGTTTTTAGCATTATATTTATTGGAGATGTCTAAAAATTAATAGATATTCTTTGGTACAAAATTGTTAGATTTTTTTGTTTTTTGTTTTTTTCCGGATCATAACACCACTTGTATGAAAAGGGCTAGAAAGTTTATATAGATGGTATTTTAAATGTTTATACTATTGTAATTTTCAACGATCACTCCTAAAATGTCACACACAACGAAAAAAAAACTTTCATTTCTATTCCACATTTCGTATCAAAGAAAGTTTCATATCATTAAAAGTCAACACCAAAAAGTACATAAATACCACTCAACCACTCAATACCTTGACATCCATAGAACTAAGTAGGTTACAAATAAAAAACATGAAAAACCGAATCGAACGGTACGAAGTGGCTTCAATATAGAACAAGTTTGAAATTGGAATTACTGGCGACTTCCCTTCTGAGTCATGCAAAACGGAGGTGAGAATAAAAGTAAATTGGTAAACTTTAAGTGTACCGCGGCCAGTAGTGGTAGTGCTGGGAATTGAGGAGCCCACTCGACCGACGCTAGAGTTTGTGTTTTGAATAATAATATTTTGTTTTATATTTTTCATGTTTAGAATGTGTGAGCTATAGTGCTAGTCCGTAAATTCTCCTTCGGTTGGAGTGAGCTAAAGGTTAGCAGCTGTCAATGACTAGCATCATTTTTATAATAGAATATTTTGTTTACAGAACCAATCGGCCGTTAGACATTCCCATTCAATATTTAATTAAATTACATAGTATACATAAAAACATACCTTCACGCCTGTATTACACAAAGGTTTAGGTAGAGGTGTACCAATGTACACGCACATTTCGCCGTTCCCATGTAATAGGGGGCGAGCCTATTGCCATTAACCGGCCACAAATCCTAACTCCGAGCTGCTACTGAAAATTTCATAGAAAAACCCAATAACACTTTGATTGACCTAGGAATCGCACCCAAAATCTCTAGTGTAGCTGTCGCGCTTAAGACCACTAGGCTAATGAGGTAGTTATAATACACGTATAAGTATATCAGATTGTATTTAATATTATGTTATGTAAAGTGGAAACCTGAATATGTATAAACAAAGTGCAAAAACTGTAAGTAGGTATACTACAGCCATTGTTAATAGTGCTGGGAAACCGAACAAGTGACTCGGCTTTACTAAATCGATCGATTTAATTTCAGAAGCGGCTTTTATACATTGATTTAAGTTGTGTAAAAATAACACTAAAGTGTCTATTGACTGTAGTAATAAATAAGAAAGTAGATACCCACGTTTTAATTTATTGACAGAAACTTAGCTTCTGCTCGCGACTTCAGTTAGCACATTTCAAAATACAGCCAAAAACGCAAAAAAGGGATAAAAACGAATAACCCTATGCGTTAAGCTAGTTCAATATGTATGACTATGTGTGTCTTTCACTTAATTCTGCTTAAGGCGGTTTGGAAAATCTGACACCAGCCGTGCGATTCTCTAACATATTCCAGCGCTGCGCTCGACGTCGAGCAGATCGACGAAACTTCGGTAAAATCAACTCTATGCATTGTGCGTAAAATTGATTTGACAGTAGTGACGTCGACGAGCTCGACGTCGAGCGCAGCGCTGGAATATGTTAGAGAATCGCACGGCAGGGGTCGTTAAACATTACTGCCCACACGAAAAAGAAGGACGAAGCTAATTCCGCTTAGCCGTTTACGTGAAAGTACCGTAAACGTGAAAGAGTAACAAACATTCGGATGGACTAGATTGATAAACAAGTTTGTTACTCTTTCATGTTTAAACAGCTAAGCGTTTAAAGGACCGATGAATATCTGCCCTCAAAAACTTTTGAGTTTATATGAGTATTAGTATAAGGGTAGGATATTTAATAACATAGGATCGAAAAAAACACCCGTCTCAACATATTTCATTCCTTAAAACAAAAAATAAACCAAGCTAACATGCAAATACCTAATTTGTTGTTTACGACAAGTTTTGCTACAACTTGTCCGGCTAGTCGAGTCACTCGACTGTAACAAATTGATGTCCCATCACTACATCAAAGAAACTTTTCCTTTGTGTAAACGTGTTAACTTAGCTGCTATAGTATTACTCGGAATGTCGGTGTTGTTCTATTAAGAAAATAAATCAGTATTCTTTGGTCTTTCAACACGAATTTGATGTCTGCTTAAAACTATTTAAAAGGGACTTATTAAAACTACGTTTAGTCCGCGACTTCATTCACATAAAAGTTGATTATGTTATGTCGTAAAGTTACTGTAATATATCCTTTATCTTCTGTCGGCAGAAAGTTTCGAAAGTTTGAATCAAATTGTCTTATCAAAATTTGACAGTTAACCGGATCACACTCGGCAATACTGTAGCTAACTGTCAGTGAAATTTTTTTTAAAATGGAATCCGAACTTCCAGCCATTTTCTTTTAGAAACAAAATACCAAAAAGCAAATAAACTTTAACTCGTTATAGTAATAATATTAACATAGATAAATAGAAAAAGAAAATACAGAAAGGAGCATGAAAGAAAAACCCATACATGAAGAAAGAAATGGACTACCTACTAACACTAAAGAAACTCGAAGATTGCACGACTCCATACAAAAAGGTTTACCATCGATCCTTTACTCAATGAAGAGCCCTACAAATTGGGTGCAAAATTTGGTCCTTCCATCCGCACCTTCACAAAACTAAACAACCATAAACCGAGCTTACAAAACTCCCCTTTACCTAACACCAACGAAGTTTACCCCCTATCAAACCGAGAAAACATTCGATTTTCATCGAATAAAAGTTGAGATAGGAAGCAATCTTAAAGTTTTCACACTATTATGTTTCTTTATATATCACAGTTACGTCTGTGTCGCCACTTGAGACCTCACAGATGGAGTTCAGCACAAACTTTATTTATACTCAAGTTCCTCGGGAAATGTTTAATGTTGAATTTTTATTCCTTCCCCTTTGAGGGGCGCGTTTTACTTAAGAATTTTTCATTTTAAAATGAAATATGTGTGCTGGTTGTTTCACGTACCATTTAGGATAGTTTCCGTGTGTGGTTGTGTGGTCATTTTTAGTAGCCTGAGTGTTTGTAAAGGAGAATGGGTGGTCAAGTAAAATGTGTTGTGACATTTCGAAACTGTTTTTATTTACATAGATGTTATCTTTATGTATCACCTGTCGAAGATTTCATGTGACTCCTGATGCATAAATATGACAAAAATGATAAACATGACCTATTACAACAAAACTAAATAGTTGTCATTCTTTCAAATAAAGGTATTGCCATGATAATTATTGTCATGAAGTGATACAACTAAATACAACATACAAACTTGCCCATTCTCCTTCACTTTTTAAAGTGCTCTCTACTTTTGAACATTCGCTTTTATTGTTCAAGATACGAATCACACTACACGGGAGTACCGGACTTATCCACTTAGGTATCATAAAAAAAAGACAAAATAAATACACATACATAAACTCACGCCTTTTTCCCATGGGGGTAGGCAGAAACCTTACACACTCCTTTCGCCTCCTCCACATTCATACATCTGGTCATACATAAATAATTATATTTTATCGTTTAATTCGGACGCCTCCCATGCACAACGCTGAGGGCTCACAACCGGGCACCGACTGGTACCAATGAGACTTTTCTATTTTATATGTCCTACCTAAGAGTATCTTGGTACCACTGACATCGGTGGAGGAATACATCGTGAGTTAACCTGGACTTATAAATAAAATAGGACTGAAATCATCAATCCGCCTTGAGCAAGCGTGGTGATACTTTCTCTATACGTATAGTAAGAGGCCTTTACTATGCAGTGGGACAAAAATAGGTAGGCATTTTTATATTTTTATCCAGTGTGTGCTGAAATCCTACTCTACATCCTCCCAGTAAAATAATATCCGGTCCCTATATTGACTTCTTCCTATGTTTTCTTAGATTCCAAGATCAGCAATGCGACATTTTAAGTTCCAAGATTGCGTTCGTGCTATAAGTTTTAACAAGTTTCGAACTTATCCAGTGCCTTCAATAAATTCGTTGTATTTTACAGAAAAATGTATTTGTAATCTGATTGTTGCGGTTTGGAAATGTGTTTATCGTGTCTAATTTTCAAGTAGACTTTATGAAGACATTATAAAGTCTATCTGCTTTGATAGACTAGAGCTATATGTATTTAAATGTTACATCCAAATAATGTATAGTAAACCTTAGAGTACATTAAAAACGTCACTGCTGAAATAAAAGTGGCCACCTTTAGTTTTTAGCATTATTTTATTTTTCAGCAGCCGTAGTAATACACACATAAGGCATTTAGAAGTATCTACCTATACAAATTAAAAAGATATAGCTCTGTAACAGACGGTGGGATACACAGACATCTACCAAGAGGCATAATTTCGGTACGTAACCCTAAAAAGAAATTAAGTACCTAATACCTATAACCATCGATTCAAAATAAAGAAATTATACAATATTCAAAATCATTGAAACACAATTAACTACTTTCAATTCAAATTTCTTACTAAAAATTAACAATAATAACTCAATAACAGAAAACAATCTATAAAATAGATTAAGTCTGTGAAGTTCCAAACTTATTGTCATTTCAAGAACAAATCAAAGTTTGTTAACAATAATATATTTTCTTTGATCCTATCGTCAACGTTTCAAACAAAGCGAAAACTATGTCTCATTAACTACAAGGCAATAATTTTAAATACTAGGTACTTATACTAAAACTAAGTAATTGTAACTTTGTTAATTACCTACCTGCTGTAAACACAGTAATTGCCGCTAAACCATTAACACTTAAAACTTACGTTGAACACCTTCTAATCACTGCTTTTTAAACTATAGTAAAATCACTAAACACAGTAATAACTATTTATACACCTAGCAATTACTTGTTATACATCTAATCGATTTTTATACACGTAGCTATAACTATTTAGCATCTAGCAATACATTTTTATATACCTAGTCAACCTAGTGATTACTTTGTATATTAAATAAATTATAAGGTATAATTCAGCCTTAAGGTATGTCACCTAGAGATTGCTTGTTATACACCTGGCAACCACTTTTATGCACTTAGTAATCTTTGTTTATACTGAGAGATTGGCTTCTACGCTGCGTGTCGCGGGTTCGATTCCCCCACGGCATAAATATTTGTATGGCCTACTGATAGTTCTACTGGGTCTGGTTGTTTGTATATGTGAGTTAGTATGTCTATAAACGCACTCACGATACAGGAAAAAATCCAAGAGAGGGGCAAAGTTTAAAAGAAAGGAATTATACACCTAGCAATCATTATTTATACACCTAGTAATCATTATTTATACACCTAGCAATCACAATTAGTGCTTCTACTCAAAGAGTCAGTCACTCGTAGAATAAACTCATGCAAGTAAACACTATGTTTAGAGAGCTCGAAGAAGGTTCTCTAGTGTCTCAAAGACAGTAAAAAACGATTTGCAAAGCATCTGGAGTCAGGGTTGTCAAAATATCTTCACATCTATGCAAGTAAAATTGTAATGTCAAAATCTGTATGCCTCTCCGTTTGTTCCGGCTTATCTCTGAAATTGCAGAACTTATTTTGACGAAACTATCACTTGCAGACAGCTGATGTTATAAGGAGTATCTTTATTTCATTTTATTTCGGAAAAATAATTAGGGTTCGGAAAAGTAAAACCCTGTAATGACCGACCGATTAAGCGAACGATGGCGAACATAACCCAATCCTAAAATATAAATACATAACACATTATTTACTAACACGTCTACCAGAGCTAAGCAAATTTATTTGTAGGTATTGCTTGCTATACTCGTAGTATACCAAAAATCATGTTTTTTTTTGTTTACCAATCTGCCAACCCTATTGTCTGATATTAAATTCTAACTAGTAGCAGTGCGCTACTAACAAGGTATCGTTTTATACGGTAAACTAGAGAAAGTGTCACAGCGCACCGAGGAATTCTTGTGATTAAAATGTTCTGAAGAAACTCATTAATTTAATTTGAACTATAACACAAGTGAATTAGGTATTGTTTTGCAGTAACATTAACTCCCTTTAAACGATGCTTAGAATTAAGCAAACCAACTGATTAACGTCTGCTTAAACATACCATTGATATTTTTTCATCATCATCATATCAGACGCAGGACGTCCACAGCTGGACATAGGCCTGCCCCATAGATTTCCAAAAGGACCGGTTGAAAGTGGCTTGTATCCAGCGTCTTCCAATTCTTCCTATTTCTGTTAAGCGTATCTTAACTAAAAGCAAAGCTTACGTAAGACATTTTTTTCCACAAAAACCCTGAAAGCGCGATTGATTTTCAAGTACCTAACTGTTTCATTATAATTACATTTAAATCAATGAATCAATTGAGTTGGCTAATAAATGAAGTCACAACAGCCTATTAAAAAATAAGTACTGCCGGTGCGGCTGTACTTATTTTTCAAAGTACCATCATATTCCATAAACAGAAAAAAAACCCATTATTATTATGTTTCATACTACTCATACAGCACAGTATCCAAAATATAATCAGCACCCAACACCTAAATTAAATGTCCCCTACGTAAAGGCATCAACCGTTTACCATTCGTTACCAGCTTGTCGACCCAAGTGACACAGCGGCCCAATAAAGTCACGAGAACTTCGAAATTGAAAAAGAAATCCCGGCCAAGGCATGCAAATATCGGCGAACACAAAATTGCTCAACTCTGGCCGGTATACTTCGGAAATTTTGCCATAAATTAGACAAAAAACTTGTGTAATGAAATATGATTTCAATAAGGTGTTTTTGTGTTTTTTTTCTGGAGTACTGTTTATTGTTTGTGGCCGATTGAAATGTTTGAATTTTTATTGTTGACTGGATTTTTCCTGCGATTTTGTTTGCGTGAATTTTGTTGCGGATACCAAATTTTTTAGAAAATAAATTTTGGCCTATGTTATTTGGTAATGAAGCTGTCCATAAGTAAAATAATGTTTAAAATCGGTTAAATACTTTATGAGTTTATCAAGTCTTATCTCTTTATTATATTAGTTTAGATAGGTACTATTTGCTAAAGTGATCTCTATTTTTAAAATGCTCGGCACAGTGGCTTGGCAGTTGGTGACCGTACTGCGAGTCACAGGTTTGATTTCCGCATGACACAAATATTTGTACCTATAGCCTATTAGTAGTTGATTTGGGTCTGGTCGTTTTTGTGTGTAAGTTTATATGTTTGTTAATGTACAGACTATAGAGAAGAAATACCAAGTGTTAGGCAACATTAAAAATGAAATATCAGCACCTATTTACCTAGATAGATAACCTTTGAGCTAAAATATTGAAAAATGTACGATAAGAAAGTAAACAAACAAACAAATCAATATTACTTGCCAATTAACTGAAAAAACTGATACACTTATCATTTTCAAGTATTTTAAAGCAAATTCCTCGTACCGGTAAATAGTGGTTTGGTCAATTAATGTTTTTTTTTTTTTAATAAAAACCTAGAATTATAAAAAATGATCGTAAAATTACAAAACGTCTTTGACCTAAAAGACTTTTATCCAATCGTAAACGACGCGACGTTAGTAAAGGTAGGTCTAATGTAGTAGGTAACTAATAGTCCGAGATCCAGCAGTTGCCAGACTTACGATATTTTAGTATGGCTGAAATGGAACAATTGCTAGTATGGCTTAAAAGTATTTGGCTGAAGTTAGGGCCCACGGAAAGTGTTTTGTGGTTTTTGGCAATATCCTTTCAAACAGTTATAAAAACTTACTTATGTCCGCGATTTAGCATAGACTTCAGATTCGGGCTAAACTCCTGAAATAGCTTATCAGAATACAAAAAAGAGGAGCTAGATCAATATATTTGTGTACCTTTTATCTAATCCTGTTCAGCTGTTTAAGTGTAACATACATCCACTTATTGATCCATCCATCCATTCACAAAGATTATAATAGTACTAAGTGGGATAAGAAGTAGTAAAACACCTGAAATAGCAAAGAGCATTGAATCCAGTTAGTACTCAAACCTTCTTAATTACAAATTCCTCCATCCATTCTCATTTCAGCCACCCAAAAATGACGTGGGTGTAACGACACTGGGTTCTTGCACCACAAAGCCAGCCTTACCTACATACACGACGACGCCGCACCCATTTTATTCTATTCAAGTTCCTGGTACCTACATGTAAGACCAGGTTGATCGATCGCTGGCAAAGAACCGTGGCACACGGGCCGATTCCGATTTCCGAAGTCTATTATAATTTTAATGTGACCCCACTATAATGTGTTGACCTACTGTCATGCCTTGAAAAAGGTCGAATGGTCGGATGGACGGATGTAATATTTTTGCTTTTGAATAGATCTCGAAAATTGGACGGAATAAATATAAAATGTTGGTTTTGTGTGAGTTTTGCGGTGACCAGTCGTTTTTGGAAGTAGAAAGAATTTCGATTTTATGTTTAAAAAATTCAGAATATTATAAAATAAATATAACATCACGCCTGTTTTCCCCGAAGGGTTAGGCAGAGGTGTACAATGTACACCCACAGTTCGCCGATATATTTAGATCCCATGTAAAAGGGGGCGAGCCTATTGCCATTAACCGGGCACAATCCTAACTCCGAGCTGCTACTGAGAATTTCATAGAAAAGCCCAATGACACTTTGCTCGACCTGGGAATCGAACCCAAGACCTCTAGCGTAGCAGTCGCGCTTAGGACCACTAGGCCAACGAGGCAGTTATCAGAATCAGTAATCAGAATATTATGTAATATGTATGTTATGTATTATGTTTTAGAGAAATGTGTCTGTAACAAACATACAGACGGACTAACACGCCCCTCAGTCTGATCTTTATAACACGGAAATTTAATTTAAATATTAAAAACGCGGAAATCCAGAGAGAATATTACTACAATTACATAATTACATTTTTTTAGAATGCTGCCGATTAAATAAAATATTTTAAACACTATAATAAAATAAGGCTTCACAGTATTTTATTATTTCAGCAATGCCCACTTCCGACGGTATAATTATTCCACTACGATTAAACTGTAGGTTTCCGGTACTCAACGTTGATATATGAATTAATTATTATTACGTTCAACCTGTCAAAGGTCACGCGTGGTTTACGTAAAAGTACATTAACGTGTACGTAATTTGAACCATCGCGTCTTTGCTCAACTATTTTTGGATTAATTTCTTATTCACCTGTATACAAGCACTTGAATATTACTTATGTATGTATGTATAGGATTAACCTAAAGATGTACATTGTACGTACTAATGTGCCTTTTTCAATCTATATCTATACTAATATTATAAAGAGGTAAAATTTGTTTGTAAGTTTGTAAGTTTGTATGTTTGTAAGTTTGTAAGTTTGTATGTAGGGGGTAATCTCCGGAAGTAATGAACCAATTTTAAAAATTGTTTCACTGGTAGAAAGCTACATTATTCGTGAGTGCTATAGGCTATATAACATCACGCTACGACCAATTGGAGCGGAGCAGCAATCAAAAATGTGGCAAAAACGGGAAAAAATATTCTTTTTGAGAGCTTTCGTTGCGTGCGCTGCGTGAACGGTTAAAGTTACGGAAAAATAATGTATGAGAGAATTGTTCCTCTTAAAATATACAAAAAAAAGTCCACAGTGGTAAATGCCTAACTTTTAAGGTTGACTCACTATAGCCATTTTTATGGCCAGAAAAAATGTTTTAAAATAATGCATTATTTGCGAAGGTGTTTTTATGGAAATAGTATTAATCCTTATCATCATAAATACTTTATTCATCACAAGTGTTTAATTTTGAATGAAATTGCCCTTTACATCATTTAACTTCAATGAATATCTTAGGAGATATCACCGTTTTAAAATAACTTAGCCGCAAAATAATGGCTCTGCGAAACATCAGAATAACATATTATAGGCTACATAACATCGCGCTATGAACCACGGAACGGATCAGTAACCAAAAACTTAACTTAACGCGAGTGAAACCGCGGGGCACAGCTAGTTCATATATAATTGCTATATTGGGTTTTTCTATGAAATTCTCAGTGGCAGCCCGGTATTAGGATCTGTATCTGGTTAGTGGCAATAGGCTCGCCCCCTATTATATGGTACATAAATATACCGGCGAACTGTCGGTGTATATTGGTACACCTCTGCCTAACCCTTCGGGAATAACAGGCGTGATGGTATGCATGTGAAAACTTCTGATTTGAATTGAATTCCACAATTCTAATTCCAATTTTGAATTCTCTTTCGAAAACAGCACCTGTGGTTACACTTGAATTCGTCAAATGCTCTACTCCGCACTTTGTTTCTATTTTTTAATGTAGCACAAAATAAAAAGGTTCTTGATATACTACTCTGTGTAAAAAGTACCGGGAATTCCTAAATTACAGAAGGCGCGGTAAACCTATCGAAATATTTTTATTTTCTTTAAATTAGTAGCTCTGTTCCGAGTTACTGTGGTAACTTTGAGCGCTATATGTCACTCAGTGTAATTACAGCTGCCGTTTTTGTACTTCTTGGTTGTAAGTGTTCTGCGATTTTGTTATGGAAGAATTTTTTGAACAAAAAGAGTTTGCCTTACGTTCTGCGTATCAAACGAAATTTCTTGTGCCAAATCACTAAAAATGTTGCAGAAGTCTTACAGTGATTCGTGTATCTCAAATACACTGGCATATGAACGGAATAAAGTATTTAAAGAAGGCTGACAAGTGGTAGTTGATTTGCCTCGTTCTGATCGACCCCCAACAGCTGCGAATGATGAAAACATCATTTTAATCAGGAGTCTTGTACTTGGAAGTCCTCGTATGAGTTTTAGAGATGATGCTCTAGAGGTTAATGTATCTTTTAAATCCGTTCATAATATTCTGACTGACATATTGGGCATGAGACGCGTCGCTGCAAAATGAGTGCCAAAAGAGCTCAATTTTGCCCAAAAAGAGCATCGAAAGCAGGTTGCTGAAGACATGATTTCCCGAGCTTCTACGGACTTCATCTTCATGAATTTCATAGTAACTGGCGACGAGACATGGGTTTATGTGTACGATAAGCAAACAAGTCAACAGTCTGCAGAATGTCGCGATTCGAGTCGATTGAATCAAAAAAAGAAAATTCGCTAAAGGAGTTGAAGACCGTACCTCAATCGGCTTACAAAAAAAATATGGAGGACTGGTTCAAGCGCTGGCGTAACTGTATCGCAAGCGAAGGGGCCTACATTGAAGGTGACATAATAAATTTTGACGAATAAATTACTTTTTTGGTTTTATTGACCAATTCCCGGTACTTTTTACACAGAATGTATATCTTCGACATAATTTCAAGGAAAATATGATACGGAAATCTGAACTTTCAATTAATATACATAAGTCTGAAATCGTCAATTCTTCTTGAGCAAGCGTGATGATCAATGTGTGCCTTCATTGTATGAGGAAAGGTCTATGCCCTCCGTGAACAATGATAGGCTGTTATTATAATTATACATGAAGTTAAATAGCAGTTGACCTTTACAGCTCAATTACTGAACAATTAGATTATTCTAAGGTTAGAGACATTCCGTAACGACTGTCAAACATAATTATGGCAGTGAAGACGTACAAACTTATTGTATCTAACTTATTGTTTCAATTCGAAAATGTACAAAATTAATGAACCCATTTCAATTACTTATACAAGATATATGTACATAGGCCTACAGAATCAGTTAAGCATATTTTTAACCGACTTCAAGAAAGGAGGTTTTCGATTCGACTGTGTGTTTTTGTTTTGTTTTTTTTTTATTAACAGAACCCCTCTTAAAAGTCACAAGACTAATTTCTAAGTGGTGTCTTGTTAATTTACGCAGTATTACCCCTCATGGATTTGGATGACAGGAACTAAAATTTAAAAAGCGAAAAATAAAAACTTTAGAAGATTGAATTTTATTTTATTAACCCACGAAAAATATTAACTCTGGTTGCTCTAAAATCATGTACTAAATCCACGTCAAAAATTTGCCTAACGATGTCCTTACCACCGGGTATAGTTAACCCAACAACCGTCTGGACGCAGAACGTCAGCTTAACCTCTAAGATTGGACGATCCACAAGACAGCTATCTACACACAACCCCTCACAAGTAATTTAAACCCTCGGAAACACCCCTAATCCTACCAAAAACCGCCCCGTACACAACTGCAGCGCACGCGATTCAAGAAGCCACACCTATCACTTAAACTGAGTGACCCATATCTTGAAGACGTTTCTAATCTATTCCTAGGCGGATTAAGTGAGCTTAGGCACGGTCGCCGCCTATACGGGTTGTGTACCGCCTAAGCTGCCTATCCGTCACTTAAGACAGATAAAAAGACGTTTTAAGTTGTTAACCTTGACGTAATTGGTTGATCTATAGCGGAATTAGGGAGGTGGATAAATGTATAACAAGCGTCCTTCGAAAGTCGTGCTGGGAAAGTTTTATTGTGGTATTTTATCTTTGTTTGTAATCTTTTTTTAAGTGACTCGCTGGTCACGTGGGTTTCCTACGGAACGATTAATCTTTAGTCGTTGTTTTTATGTAAAATGTGACGCTTGAAGGTTGATTCTCGTAATTTAAACTGTTCAGAATCTAGTCGCGACTTCACCTCTATGACAATCAATGTCGAAAAATTTTCAAAAATGTTTCTAAAAGCTACGAGAATTGTCCCTATGTTATCGTGTTTTGTATGCCCCTGCGCTTCAGGAATTGAATGCTGCTGATGGCTTGTGGTTAAGTTCTAAGCCAACTGATTACAGACTCATAATTGTATCAGATATAATAATTCTGTATATTCAATAGATTTTAAGCTATTTATTCTTTATTTTCACGCGCACGCACACATTTATTATAGTAAAACTAGGCATAAAACAATAACACAACTGTTGAGAAAGTCGTCAGGTGTTTCGCTATTCAACAAAAAATCAACCAAAACCACAAACATAGCTCGAAAAAGTACACCCAAAAACGAACATTTGTCCTCTTTTAAGTTTCAGTTTTGATGGCAACACTATTAAGCGGTCACCAGAAAAACTGCACTACATTCACGATGAAAAGAAACCGAAAAATAAAACAAAATCAAGTCCGTAGTATTTTCAAGTCACAGTAATAGCGAACGGCTAAACGTTGACAAGTGATGGATGGGTTGTCAGGGCCCGTTCAACTGGGTGGTCAACCAGCGAAAGAACGAGGATTTATCTTGGTGTACAGGCTACGAGAATTGTTTGTTTTTCTGCCTTTGTTTGTGTTTTGTTTTTATTTTAAAGTAAAACAAAAAATACATTAGAAATGTCTGGAGTCACGCTAAGTGGTCTAAAATGAGGATTCTTTTTACGTTGTGTAAAATTATTGTTAGAAAAGCACTACCTACTAGTCTTTTAGATCCATTTAAAGCAAAATGGCTTTCTTTTCGTTATAAAAAATTTGCTTGGGATCGAGATTTAGGACTGATTTTTCAATCGTCAAATTTTAATATGCTTAAATAATAAATATGGTGGTTGGATATAGTTTTGTAGAACAGTTAAACTCAAACCATTCATATCAATTACACCAATAAGGCAAATTGCACGTTATTTACAAGAACAAAAGTTTAATTTAGTTAGCTCCTTTTAAAAGTTTGACAAACTATCATAAACGTATTTCTTCATCAAGTAAAACTTTAAAGTTATCTGACGATTGAGAAACCAGCCCTTAAATAAGTAATAACAGTTACTTTTAACACAACTAAGGACACTAAACGTGCATTAATAGGCGTCATAACAATAACACTTCTACTGTGTCTCGTTTAGTGTCCTTGAAAATGGACAATTGAACAAGTGAACAATTGGAATATTTTAAACCACACACTCCTAACCCTTATCACATACCCAAAAGGACCAATTTATCTCGTCTTCCAAAAAAATCCACTCACCATAAACATCAATGCACCCGATCTGCCACTTCATGCTGGGCTGCGTGTTGATCTGGCACATGTAGCAGCCGCGGTCCTCTGCCCGGAGAGGTCTGATCCTCAGCTGCCAAGTCCTCGGAGCGTCCATGTGGACGGAGTACCTCGCGCTGAGGACTGCTCGCTCGTGCATCGTGAGGACTGTCTGGTCTTCTGCTCTTAGCCAGCCTACCTGAGAAATAACGAGAGGAATTAAAACTTGGCAATATTTTTTTTTTACCGCTTGTTTACGGTGTCCTTATATTTTTGAATAGAAAATAATTATAGCCTATATTTAGTCTCTGATAGCTTTCCATTGAAGAAATTTGTATTATATCGATTTATGAGTTTTTGAGTTTAGTAATGGATACATTAGGTACCTACAAACAAATATACAGATCTTTTCTCCTTATAATTTTAATTTAGACAAGGTGGAAAAGAAATTGTTTTGAAGACTTTTACCATAGATCAGTAAATGATTATAAACACCCCTGCGTTAAATTTATTTCGGTTAATTAAAACAAAGCTATCTTTTTGTATGGTGCAGCTGATTTTTTATGTGAAAATTTATTAATTACTGATCCGTTGTTTTTTGATATATTAGAAGTGATCATCTACGATTACAATATTGGCATTAAATATAACAATTAATTTAGCTCTCATTCCTTAATTTGTAATGGGTGGGTAAGTACTTTGAATGACTTTTATTTTTGGTACATAGTCTTCACATTCGTATACTTTATTGAATATACCTGTACAACAGACATAATGCAAAAACATTTTTAAAACAGTAAGCATAGAGTTTCTTCTCCATTCTTTTCCATACGAAACTACCTTTTGGAATGGACAACTAGATTCAATATTATTCGTTTTTTTTTCTTATAGGTAAATGACGTTTAAAACTAACTCAATGGTCTAATTGAAATAAATGATTTGTCTTTGACAAAGAGCATGCGACCACGAGACCAACGCGGCAATCAAATAGACGACAGAGCAAACTATATCAAGCGGTGACGTCACAAGATAGCTCAATTTCCACATCGTTTACCTTCAGTCCCGTACTCAAGAATAACTTTCCAGTTATCAGAGTGTTTGTTAGTTGAACTCTTGTTTACGTTAGAGCATTGGTGTGGTTTTGTTACCAAAGTTACTTAAAATAGAATCATTTTACTACCAAGGTTAGTTGTGAACTTTTTGGGTTCGTACAAAGGGTGGGTACTTCAGATTAAAATGGGATAAACTCAGGTAGGTTGCGGGTATCACTGTTTGATAACATAATACGTTTAATTCAACGAGTAAAATGTACCTAATGCCTTTTATCTTTGGGTGTTTTTTTTAGGGGTCCGTACCGGGCAAAGAGATCGTTTTATTAGGCTTATGCCACCTGTCTGTCGCAGTGCTATAACCTTTTTAACTGTAAGAGATAGCAAGTTGAAATATTCATAGAATAAAGGTTGGAAAAAATATCAGCACCCATTTTTTTTTATATCATACTTTTTTTTCTTATTATTAAAAATTTGACACGCTATTATATTATTATATTACTAATAAAAATATGTCATACCAATACATCTTCTTTATAGGTACCATATTTTATGCAAAAACTAGCTTCGACTGCGACTTTGTACGCGTGGTTTATTTTGCCCTCGTTAAGTCTTTCGTTACTGTTCCACTCCCGTGAGTCGTAAGCGTGATTTTATATAGCCTATGTTACTCGGGAATAATGTAAAAAAACGGCCCAGTAGTTTAGTTTGTTTGTATTGAAAACAAACAAACTTTTAAAAAAAACCTCTTTATAATATTAGTAAAGATAAAAAAGACTACGATTTATTTTTACATTTGAACAGATCAAATGTAAGCACTTTTAGTTCCAAAATCGCACTCTTTTAGCGAATACTTTCAGCAAATCCCCTTACAAAAGGTTAAGTAAGCTATTGTCGGCAGTCTTTTAATGTTCGTGCGCTTATCACAGAATTGCAGGTGGTCCCACTTTTATTGAACAAATTGTAACCGCGTAGGTAATAGTGGTGAAATCACTGTAATTAGATTTAGACCGACTAGGTAGCCTAGTGGTCCAAAGCGCGACTGCTACGCTAGAGATCTTGGGTTCGATTTGGGTCGAGCAAAAAGTGTTATTGGGTTTTTCTATGAAATTCTTAGTAGCCGCTCAGAGTTAGGATTTGTGCCCGGTTAATGGCAATAGGCTCGCCCTCTATTACATGGGACTTAAACATACCGGCGAACTGTGGGTGTACATTGATACGCCTCTGCCTAACCCTTCAGCGAATACAGGCGTGACGGTGTGTATTAATGTAGATTTAGATGTTTGATTTGAAAGGAATCTGTGTTCCGGTTTGAAGGATATGGGTGCTGGTGTAATTCCTGTAATTGGGTAGATGACACCACTAACCAATAATTTCAAGAAACAACTTCACAAAAAAACATTTAATTTTAGCACTAAAAACCCGATGAGTTTTTAAATAACTATAAAAATCGATTTTTAGTTGCTTTGAAATCAATAAATAGTTAGTGAATTGAGATGACAAAAAAGTGACGTCATAGTTGAGTATTGTCATAGAAAATCTATGGGGGAATGGCGTTTTGACAGCTCATAAAAAGTACGTTAATTGATTAGTGGTGTCATCTACCCAATTACACACATGAGGTAATTTTGTCTCTGGGATGGCAACGCATTTTAAAAGGCCTCTGGTATTGCAGATGTCTGTAGGTGCCGGTGACCACTTAACGTCAGACGGGTTGGGGGGCTTGTGTGCCATCCACAACATAAAAAAAACTTTCCAAATAAAAGCTAAATTTTAGATGGCAGTACGTTTGTTACTCAAATACGCCTAAACGGCTGAACGGATTTGGATGAAATTTTGGACCCAGCGATAAAGACTAGTCTGGAACATAGCCATACATATTGGTGTCGATTCTGTTATGCACAAGCTAAACTTAATTTAGACTATCTCTATCTTTTTCTTTCCAGTCAAACAAGAAAGGGACGGACGTGAATAAGACTTGTCAATTTTAGTTGGACTAAAACCTCTATACAATTATAATTGGCATGTCAGAACGTGTTGATTAAAAACACGGAAAAGTTCAAGGCAAAACTAATTTGACATCTCTAACTTAGTTCTAAGGTATTACCGTCCTTTTCTTTCGCTGTATGTTAGTAGGAGATGTCAATTCTCTAATTTTAGTTTAGTTTGTGAACAAGGGAATCGGCACCATTATCTCATAAAAAAATACGGATCCTGTGGAATAATATCAACTTTGACACGGAGAAAATCGCGAGCAGAAAACCCAAAACATATTATAAGAGAACTTCGAACTGGCACGTGTCTTCAGTATTTGTACCTATTAAATATCTAAATATAAAGTAAACAGGATAATTGGCAATTCGATGAAATGATATGATAATATTATACATGGCAACTATAAAATGAAATATATAAAGGAGATATAATTTGTGAGCCATAATCTTGAAACTATGTTTTGAAAAGTAAAATACAAATTCATCCTACTATTACAAATGCGAAAGTTTGTAAGGATGTATTGAAGGTTGGATATTTGTTTGTAACTCTTTTATGCTTAAATAGCTAAACGGATCGGGATGAAATTTGGCACTGCGATAGATTGTAGTGTGGAATAAAACATAGGTTACTTTTATCCCGGAATATGTACGTGGAAAATAATAATCAACTTTGACGCGTATGAAGTCGTAGGCAGAAGCTAGATATATTGGACGTAGTTACGCAAAAACGATCCAACCCTCAAAGTGTAGATACGCAAAAAGGATCCAACTCTCAAAGTGGACGCTTTGAGAGTTGGATCCTTTTTGCGTATCTACACTTTGAGGGTTGGATCGTTTTTGCGTAACTACGTCCTATTGTAAAGATGAAGAATTTTCTTGTTTGAACGCGCTTATCTCCAAAACGACTAGTCCGATTCTGTACATTCTTTTTTTAACTTAGAGATCCGTAAGAATCCACGCGGAAGGCGTCGCAACCACGTCAAGGGCAAAACCTAGATTGTTATCTAAAACCGGTGAGCAAATGTTTTAATCATATTTTATGTATATACCTATAGTACATAAAGATACTAACCACAAATACATAAAACTAACTGCCTCGTCTTTTCCTAACTATGTTGGCCGGGACCAACAGCTTTTCGTGTTTTCCAAGGCATCGGGATGTCACACCACCAGCTTTAAAACTCCTGGCTGCCACTGAGAAAGTTCTATGTCAAAACCTAATAATAATAAAAAAAAACAAAAACCAAATCTTATATATATAAAAGAAAGTGGTGTTAGTTACACTATTTATAACTCAAGAACGGCTGAACCGATTTGGCTGAAAATTGGTGGGGAGGTAGCTTAGAACGAGGAGATGGACATAGGATACTTTTTATTCTGTTGGTAGGTAGGTAGGGTAGGTATGTGCGGGTCTGTGGACGGTGAGCAATGGGTAGCTCACCGTCCGTACGTATGTAAAAAAAGGGTAGGTATGTAGGTAAATAGGTAGGTACAGTTTGGTAGGGTAGGGTGGACTTGGATTGAACCGATTCTCAAGGCAGGACAACGACTGCCGGGTCCTCTAGTAAATAATAAAAAAGCCGCAAAGACATAAAACCGTATATAGCGATTACTTCTAACGTACCTACAAACCCACATTACCTACCAATAACTTGTGAAAGAACACTTGCGCCCTAGATTCTGACTGTAAAGACCTATTTATAGACCTAAGGCTCTTTGAACGTGTATTTGTATCGGAGTTATACTTCATATAAGGATTCAGACATGTTATTTTATACTCGCTTAGAAATATCTAGTTTCTAACACACGACTTTGTTTGCGTGGTGTTTAGGTTTCGTACCCAAAGGATTCAACGGGACCCTATTACTGAGACTTCGCTGTCCGTCTGTCTGCCTGTCCGTCCGTCCGTCTGTCACCAGGCTGTATCTCATGAACCGTGATAGTTAGACAGCTGAAATTTTCACAAATGATGTATTTCTGTTGCCGCTATAAAAAAATATATATTTAAGGAGGCTCCCATACAACAAACGTATTTTTTTGCGTGAGTCCGACTCGCACTTGGTCGGTATTTTCACTCGCTTTAAGTTACGTGTTTGATTACTGCTCCGCTCTCGTGTGTCGTAGCGTGATATTAGCTTAAAGGTACTGTTCCTTATGACTTTATCTATCATATTATGCAAAAAGGTGTGATTGGTTTCGACTGGTAGTACATACCACAAATAAGCGTGTATAAACATACACACAAACAGCCAAAAACTTTCAGCTTTTATTAGTACAGAGATAAAAATAATGTCGGTAAATTAAATTAATGGAATATTGTAACAAAATTATATATAGTGACAAGAAAATAAGTTGAAATATAGGTATTTATTTTTAATTAAGTAGAACGCACATTAATAAATTATTGTCCAACGAAGTGTCAAAAAAGTGAGTTCTACTATTAATTTGATTTAATACTAGTTATGAGAATGATTATAAGTGACGAATGGAAGAAATTATATATTAAAATTGTAATTAATTATAACAGACGTTGAATAAAGTAAGACTGGTTTGTGCTTAATCATTAAAAATGTATTGTTAACACGTTGTTATCGTACTTGATTTTTTCAATATAATGTATTCATGGGATGGGTCCCAGTTGTCGGGCTGTGGGTGCCAGAAGACGTGATCGTCGCTGAGTGAGGCCTAGGTAATGCTGGCGTGATGTCTTTGAGACGTTTATGTGAAATTGGACCCAGACAAAGGAACGCATAGGGAGAAGTGGAAGGCTATGGGAGAGATTTTCGCCCAGTTGTTGGACAATACAAAAAAAACCTATTTTACATTACTGACATAACTGCCTGCTACGCTAGAGGTCCTGGGTTCGATTCCCAGGTCGAGCAAAAAGTGGTACCTATTGAGTTTTTCTATGAGATTCTTAGTAGCTGCTTGGAGTTTGGATTAGTGCCCGATTAATGGCAATAGGCTCGCCCCCTATTACATAAGACCTAAATATACCGGCCAACTGTGGGTGCACCTCTACCTAACCCTTCGGGGAATACAGGCGTGATGGTATGTTGTTTAACTCCAAAACAAGCCAAGTATCCATACCTTTCAAGCAAAGTTTTTGACAAAACACTACTCCACATTTCCAATACAAAAAAGCATCCTAAACTAAAAGAAGACGAGTCAGAAATCAGTTCGAACATTCGATATCTCTGATGAAGATTTCTTTCTAGGTCAGGGACCCAGTTAAGTCTTCGACCCCTCGTATCCCTTTGTGTTTAGCCCTTATCTTTCACTCTGATACTTTCTGGGCTGTCAAATTTCTTCCGGGGGATCACTGTGGACTTTTAGGGTCGTAAATATTGTTGCGATGTTTTGTGATTTAGTGGTGAGCTGAAATGTGATATAGTGGATGAGTGTGTTATCCATACTAATATTGTAAATCCGGGATAACTCTGTTTGTCTGTCTGCGTTACGTGTTTTAAAAATAAACCACGGTACCGATTTTTATGTGGTAAGCGGACAAAGTTGCGTACATAAGCTGGTTTAAAAAAAGAAAATCATACAAGTTTGTAAGCAAACAGAAAAATATATATAGAGAATTATTTTGTATGTTTTGATTTTCCACCAATTAATTTATGTTTTGCTAACCTATTAAATTTCTATTTTATTTCTAAACCTTACTACAGTATTTTCACATCATTGTGACGTTAGACAACACTAATATCGTGTGTGAGAAAACCTGGGTTTAAAATAAAGTCTCTGAAATTGTCAATCCGCCTTGATCAATGCTCACCTTTCTCTGTACGAGTAGAGACACCTTTGCCTAACAGCGAGACAATAATAGGCTGGCATTACAAACATAAAACCATCTTTTGTTAACACCACCTATTTCACACTTCCCCAACCGAAAGAAGACAGATGTTACAACAAACAATAAGATGAAATCACGACAAAAGATAAGAGATAAAAGAAAATACACAGGCAAAGGCAACAAAGACTAGTACGGCATTCAGCCACCGTGTGTAACGGGTATTAAAATTCACGACGGCAAAAGGTGCAGCACTATTTCGTGCATTGTTATTCCGGGCATCAGGCCAGACAGTGTAACAACTCTTAATGAAGGATAATCGGTAAATTTTTGTGGCTCCAATTGCTTCAGACAAAAGCAGGAAGATTTTGTTTTCATTGCCGCGTTCTTTGTAAAAGACGGTTATTCGCCTTTGATATTTTCTCGCGGGATTTTTTCCGTGTTTGTAAGGATTATTAGGATTTTTGTCGGGATTTATTGTGATATTATTATACTGTTTGTGTTATTAGGACTGGAAAGAAAACGTGTTAATCTTACGGCTTTTGAAAACAGCTTTGAGGATTATTAAGAGGTGTCGTGAAGGCTTGGTCTCGTGTACGTGACGAATAACAATGTGATTTTTTATATGTCTTAATTATGTACTTTTTGAGTTGTTCTTGGACATCTCTGACGTCGGTGAAGGAAAACATAGTGATGAAAAGTGTATACTTAATGTAAGTCCGAAATCGCCAGTCGAAATTGCCTCGAGCAAGCGTGGTGATCTAAAGTGCCATTCTATAACTAATAATTAAGTAAGGGCTTAAGTGTTATGACAGAAAGTCTAGTTTTTTGCATTACAAAATATACATGTAAGTACATACATTTTGACACTGGCATTTTGTCTACAAAAAAAATTAGTCAATTTTCCAAAACAAAAAGCTTATTAAAAAGAAACACGATGAGACGAGACGCAATGCTGCAATGCCCACACTAAAAAGTCTTATAGAGTTCAATATCCTTATTTTTCGTCTATTTTCTTTCTAACATCCATTCTTTATAACCAACACTATATCTTTAATGTATATTCCACCAATATTTGAACTATCCACGAATTTTCTCAACAATTTCTCACTACATCGCGATAAAACAGCTTAATTTGTTCTAGAAAATTCCACACAAAATTTACGACCAGCTAAAGCCGACGTTTTCATAAAAATACGGCCATTATGTAAAAAAAAACATTTGAATATTAACACCTTAAATACAGATTGATGTTAATTTTATAGGTGGAACATGGGCCAACATGTACGTTGGTTATTGGCGATATATCAAGCTAAGTGTTAAAGTTCGGAACATGTTAGCAACTGGCTTACAAGTGGCTTTAAGTGTTGGCTCTGAAGGTGTTATAGTTGGTAGCCATGTTGGCTTGTTATAGGGTATGTTGGCCGAAGTTGCGTGTAACTAAAGTGTGACTAAATAGGGTAAATTATCTAGGGAATGTGCTCAAAGTTTGTGCAGTTTATGCAATCTCAGCTGCGCCCTTTTAGACGGTGGAGTCTAATGCAATTTGCTGTGCATGGCTTAATGGTACCGCTAATTTGTGGACACAAAATTGAATTTCTATATGTTGTAGGTAGTAAATAATCCGAAATTATTTAGAATACAGGTAGACTGTGAATTCTCTACGATATTGTGTAAAGTAAACAATCTGAAATACAAATGAAATGGTCAGTTTTCCTAGTAATTAAAACTTTCAAAATGTAGTGGCAACCACAATACAAGCTGTTGATTTGCATTCTCGTCAAATTCAAGGAGTTAACTATGCTCGTGATTCTTAACACGAATCAATAATAAAATAATTTTGTTTTAAAATTTATATTTTTTGACGTGATTTTCCAATTCGAACTAGCCATCTCGCCAGAGGGATTAGGCGCTATGCACGCATTGATATAGCCGCGCGACAACTCTGCCTACCGCATACGCAACTGGGCGATGCTGATTTTTGCAAGAGGAGTATTCTGGAATACTGTTTTTTGTTAGTTGCAACTAAAAAAAACAAGCATTTATTAAATATTGGCCAGGTATCGTAATTATATTTGATTACTTCTTTTTTTCTATGACAAGCTCCTAAAATTTGACGAGGATACAAATCAACAGCTTATAATTATATCTGCGGTAATCGATGTCAAAAAATTTAGAGGCATTTCTAATAGATTGAGACTGAGATTGTTCCTGAAAGTTACTAGAATTGCCCCCTGGTATTTTCCGCGAATTGTGTTGCTATAGGTACAAATATTTTCGATTTGTTGTAGGAGGGCGGGCAAAGAAGAAGGAACCTAGAAGTGGGCCACATTAGATGGGTCGTGAACGTCACGCGTAGCAGTTCTCATGGCTTATCCATCAAGACGAGGGTCCAAGCCCCATATAACGGGGTGCTGGTCAGAAAACCTCCAAGCGTGCCGTCGGTTGCTTGTCCCTCCGGACACGTCTTGAGGGAACGGCAGCTGGCTGGCCGGTGCACCCTGGGCGCGGGTAGTGATCTTCCCTGAGGAATGGGAAGAGATTCCTATTCTTTGGGGAATGTCACTGCTCGTGGCCAATATTCTGACGGGCGGGGTCCGAGGACGGACCAAGGGCGTTTCTCCGCGTGTCCCTCTGATCAGCAGAGGGCACAGCGGAGGAGTGAGGACGGGCTCGGCGTGCACTCACCCTGCCACCGAGCAGACAGAGAGGAGGGTGGTCCTTCTCTGTCACCGTCGTACATCGTAACCCCATATCGGAGTGTCGTGGTCATGTCTCGCGGCTTCGATTGGCACCGAGGGTCTTGGCTTAACCGCCCGGACCGCGAGGTAGAAACCCTCTATAAAAAGTCACCCCGAATCCCAAGCGGCGGCGCACCGTGACGGGATGTATGGCTGACGGGCGTCCCTATGGGACATCAGTCGCTAGTGCGAACCACTTGTTTTTGGTTGGATGGTTGGATACTTTTTGTACTCGTGGGAACTAAAATGGATTATTCTTTTAAAACCTTGGAAGGAGGGAGAGGGGATGCTGAGTCAGAGTCCGACTCGACCCCCTGTGTGGTGAGTGTAGGAAGCTCAGGGAGCTCCCACCGCGAAATGGGCGGGCCGCCCGGGAAGTTCTTCCGGAAGCGGCCCAGACCGGAGGACCAGGCGTCCTCCGAAGGCGAGTTGGCCTCGGCTCGCAAGATCCCCACCAGCAGGCGCGGTGGGGTCCAAGAGCGGGGCCCACTGAGGGTGACTGCCCGGAGGAGACCGGCGACGCCTGTCGCTGAAGGGCAGCACCTGAGAGGGAACAGCGGCAGCGATGTGGTCCAGCCGGACACATCGGGTGACGAGGCACCTGGCGGCTCTGAGGAGCGGAAGGCCAGGTTCATGGTGGCCGTAAAAGAAGCGGTTGCGAGCGTGGCTCGCAAGAAAATGAAGGGCAGCAAGTCCCGGGCCATGGAGGAGGCTGCGGCCACCATACTGGCGGAGGCGGAAGCCAGTTTTGCGGGGGAGGTCCCGCAACTCCGGGCGGAGGTGGCTCGCCTATCGGCCGACATGGAGCTCCTGATGGCGGAGAACAGGAGGCTCCAGGCGGACCTGGCTGAGCTCCGCGGGACCGGCTCCCGCCAGGCGCCCAAGACGGTGGGCCAGGGAGGCCAGCCCGTGCCAGTGGAGAACCAGGTGCTGAACCTGGTTCAGCGGGAGCTGGCTGCCTTCCAGGCACGGTTCTCCGTCCTGGAGGGTATAGTGTTGCGCCCCCCTCTGGCGGCGAGCGGTACGGCCACGGGTGGCAAACGGGCCTCCTACGCGGCCGCCGCGTCTGTGCAAAGGCCGGATAACCAGCCTTCCAGCAGGGCTGGGCCGAACCCTGCGGAACCGGCTCCGGCAAAACTGGCGCCGGCGAAAAATGCGGTGCCCCCGAGGAGGGACAAGGCGGCGTCCCAGCCACCTCCACCCCCTCCGCCCCCTAATCCCAATCCTCCGGCCGCGGAAGCCGAATGGCAAGTGGCCGGGGCAAAGGAGAAGGGGCGCAGGGCGGCCAGGTCGGCCAGAGCGGCTACGAGAAGGGCGGAGGAGCGGCGGCGACGCGGTGAGCGCAAAGCCGCGGCTAGGCTTCGCGCTCCGAAATCCGCGGCTGTAGTGATCACGCTACAGCCGGAGGCGGTGAAAAAGGGCGTGACCTACGCGGCGGTGCTCACCAGGGCCAAGGCGGCAATCGATCTCGGCGAGCTGGGGATCACGGCCCTCCAGCTTAGGGTTACCGCAACTGGGGCCCGAATGTTGGAGATCCCCGGCGCCACCAGCGGCCCGTCCGCAGACGCTCTGGCTGAGAAGCTAAGAGCGTCCTTAGATGCGGACGAGGCCCGAGTGTCCAGGCCCGTCAGATGCGCAGACCTGCGCATTCTGGGTCTGGACGACTCAGTCACCGTGGAGGAGGTGGTGGCCGCCGTCGCCAGGACGGGCGGATGCCTTGCCGAGGAGGTCAAGGCAGGCACCATCCGCCCGGAGCGCTCGGGCATGCAGACCATTGTGGTCAGCTGCCCAGTGACGGCGGCTAAAGTCATTGTTGGGGGGGGCCGCTTGCTGGTGGGCTGGGTTTCGGCGCAGGTTAGACTGCTCGAGCCCAGACCCCTGAGGTGTTTCCGTTGCCACGTGGGGAAACACGTGGCATGTCGGTGCGCCTCGGAGGTGGACCGCAGCGCCCTTTGTTTCCGCTGCGGTCAGCCCGGTCACAAGGCCGCGGCTTGTGATGCCCCGCCGCACTGCGACGCATGTGCGGGGGCTAACAAGCCGGCCGATCACCGGGCTGGGGGCAAGGCCTGCGCCGTACCCGCCAGGACCGGGGGAAGGCCCCGCACCGCCGCCGCCGCCGCCGCGGCCGCCGCCGCCGCCGCCGCCGCTACCGCCGCCACCGTCGCCGTGGCCGCACCCGCAGCCGCCGCTGACACCGCGTCCGCCGGCGCAATGGATTGCCAATAACGGCACCATTGCGCCACCCGCAGGCGGATACCGTAGACACGGTCTGCGGGCGGTGAGCAATGGGTAGCTCACCGTCCGTACGTTATTAACTAACGACGGACCGTGTCGACGGCGCGTCCATGTTCCGCGCACAGAGGTGTCAGCCACTGGAAGGGGCCACTAAGGGCCAAATGCCTGCCGGGGCTGCGGGTTGTTCGAAAGAGATACCGCGCCCCCGGAACGCAAAGGGCACATGAAGGAACATAGATGGTTTTTAGTCAGTAAAAGTCTGACACTCCCTCCCGCCCCGCCCAGGATGGGGGGGGTCATTTGATGATTTTACCATCTCTAAAAAAAAAAAAAAAAAAAAAAAAGCCCCATATAACCACGTCGTCTCCCCGGACGGCATGGCATGTGTTAGGCATTTTCTTCATCATCATCATCATCATATCAGCCGCAGAACGTCCACTGCTGGACATAGGCCTTCTCCATAGATTACCAAAAGGGTCGGTTGAAAGCGGCAATTTAAAGCATAGCATTTATTTTGCTCAGTAAAAAAAGGTTACATATTATATATTTTCAATACAACTCTATCAAAGGTTGTATTAAGAGTACGAGTGTACGACCCTTATATTCCGAATTATTCACATCGACACGTGTCAGTTTGAGGAAACCTTGGTCACGGTGGCAACCCCGACCGAGATATTAGACAAAGAACAATATCAAGGTCACAAATCTTGAGAGAAATACAGCATCTTTTGTTTGAGAAAAGCGAATCGAATTGAATACTTTTATGTTAGCACGGTCTTGCTAAGCCTTCTGTGAGTACATAAGTAGATAGATACGTTAAAATTTCTGGCTGATTTAGGCATTTGCAACTTTATTTTAATAGCCTATGGTTGGTAATTTGTTATGAGATAGAGACTGTTTAAAAATAGAGCAATAGGGATTTGACAAAAAGCCGCGAGTGTTGACTGTCGGGCTTAATATAAAAGAAGGCAATTAGCTTCTTTCTTTCTCTTTTTGTTTATTTCTCTCCTTCTCTCATTCTATCTTTCTCTCATGCTCTCTTTCTTTCTTAAACTTCCACATTATTATTCCACGATGGACAATACAAACATAAACAGCAGCCATTGGCTGCGCCTGGGATGAAGCGACACTCGGCGAAAAACCCAATAAAACTTTTTGCTCAACCTGGGAATCGAACACTATACCTCTAGCGTTCAGAACCACTAGGCTATCGAGGCAGTTCCAGTGGGTATTCAATATACAGTAAATCGAAAGAATCATATACTTGTTATGAAAGTTATCTTTTATATTTTCCATTGCCATAAATAGTCTTCGAGTAATGAATACCCTTCAATCACCCATAACACTAAACTAACTATTGTGTAGTTTGACCTCCCAACCAACCGTGACCTCATCAGGGTCACGGTACTGGTACAGTCAGCTACAGAAAATCGATTAACCTTTCAAATTTTTAAATCACAATGATTACGTACAATATTAAAGGAAATGTTAAATGGATGTAAACTAATTATAAAATAAACTCTTAGCTATTATTTGAAAACTGTAGTGCGATTCTCTAAAATGCAAACTCGAAAACGAGTCTCACTAAAGTGATCGCGCTCACTTCGATAACGAACCAACTTGTCATTGGTTTAGTATTCGTTCGCCGTGGTGACGTCACCGGCGTGATCGTGTTTAACAGAATACCATTTTGTAATCTCACTGCGAATTCAGCTTTCGAATTACGAATTGAGGCTTAGAGAATCACACTGCAGAGCTAAAATATGAAGTGAATAGTTCAATTTCGTATATATATTTTAAATGTTATGCAATCTTGGTATTGTCCGTAATGGTATAAAAGTGGACTGACGACCTGATAATGGTCGCGGAAAATCACTGGATAAGCGCAGCGCAGGACCGAACATTGTGGCCTATATTTAGGGGAGGCCTATGTCCAGCATTCATTCATTGCGCTAACGTTTTCTGTAAACAAATAGTTTTTTTTCTGTAGCTGATTGTAAATAACCGACAATGTCTGATGATGGATCGACGACCGTAAAAAAGAAAGGACGCAGTAGACTGAATGTCAATGGAACACAATCGGAGGCCAAGAGTGGTACCAAGAAAAGAGGAAGACCACCTGCGCGCACCAGGACCAAGAAATCAGCAGTCATTCAGCTGATATGATGACGGTGTAAAATTGCCAGTGCTATCAACTTTTGCCATTGACCGTACGTTCACCCCTATGTCTTCTGTAAACACATATGTAGATACAATAAAACACACACGCACATACACTATAATAATCATTTTAAAATGAAAATCCATTAACTATGATACTGATTACAGTTGGGCTGTTTAATGGACGGTATCGTGATGTACCCACATTAACCTAACGTTGTTCGCATTGAAAACCATCTAACTTTAATCATTAAGGTATATGGTTATGGAACTTGGGGTTTTCAATTTTGGAGGGGGGGGGGGGGGTAACACTTTAATGTATGTGCTAAGGCTCTTTGTGTTTCAACGCATCAGGTCTATATACTCTAAAAGGTAGGTAGGTTTGCCAAAAATCCCAATTTGAGACATAGTAGTCCTACAGTCCCGGGTTTTATCCCAGAATGATTTTCACTGGAAACCAAAAAGTTAAATAAAAAGCAGTCCATTGCAAAGCAAAGGCCTCTTCACTTAAGGAAACGGCAGAAGGCAGAAAGAATGAGAAAGTTGGCAGTATGATACCCCTGCGCCTTGGAAACTACGTCAAACCGTTTGTCAGGCGCCTGATCTCTCTCTGGTCCTGTCGGATTGGCGTTCTATTGGACTATAACATTAAGAAGTTACAGTGCAGCTGGGATTACGAACACATCATGGTCACCATGATCAATATTCGGTCAGAAGGACAAAATTTGTGGAACTTACTTTATGTTTGCCAAGATTCGTGACGGCACAGCCAAGTACTGCTTCTCTTCCTAAGAAGAACGTGTGGTTGCCAATGGGACGCTCAAACTCAGGCTCCTCGGAAAACTTCTTTGTGGTCATCTGAGAATCTGTAACAAATAGGTTTTTTTTAATAACTGTAGGTCATATTATCGTATATGAATCAATTGCTTTATTTCTCGTCGCACTCAAACGATTATGAACTTAATAGTCTCCAATCGATAGTTCAATTTTGTATAAAGTGCTTGTAGTTATTTTCCACTCGAAAAAACGTTGAAATTGTTTTGTTTTTTGTTGTTATTTAATACTAGCTTTTAATGAAGCTTATATTATAACTTAATTGATGCCTGTTTCAGTACTATCCAATAAGTTCCTATTAAAATGTTTACCATCATTTCATGCATTTTTTGTTCCATTTAAGAATATTACTAAAGTGTTATTGGATTTTTCGATAAAATACTCAGTAGCAGCTCGGAGTTAGGATTTAATTGTGCCCGGTTAATAGTAATAGGCTCACCCCTATTTCATGGGACCTAAACATACTGACAAAATGTGGGTTTACATTAGTACACCACTGCCTAACCCTTCGAGGAATATAGGCGTGATGGTATGTGTTATGTTGTATACGAGATATAATAAAAAACGTTCAAAATCTAGTCGCAATTTCATCTCAGTGCCAATCAATGTCAAAAATGTTAGTAAATTAGAGAAATATTTTTTAATAGATTGACACCAAGATTTCAATGCTACCGTTCTTACAAATACCTGAGCTGCAACGTTTTTTGCCAAATAGCATTTTCGTCTATAATACACATACAAATAAATAGTATTTTAATAAAAACCCTTCTACATTTTAAACATAACAAACGTCAAGCTGCCTTGATTTAAAACTTCAAGCGGTAAATTAAAAGTGAACGGTAAATAATTCAAACTAAATTCGTAACATTTAAAATATTTTTACTTCGGAGTTGGTAGCTTTTAGGCCATGATTTATTATTCGGCTTTATTCCGCAAGGAATTAGAATATAGGTTAGTTAAAAGGTTAGTGAACTATGAAACTATGCTATAGTTAGGTTCGTACGATAAATGCACTTATAGGAAAAGTATTACAGGGTTTTCTGGTCCATTTGCGCCTAAAACTTTAGTTGTTACTGTGGTGTTATTACTTTACCTTTAGTTTAGATGAAGTTAAATTACGAAATACAAGGCGTTGATTTGCATCCTCATCAAATTCAAGGAGTTAACTATGCGAGTTAACGATTCTTAACACGAATCAATAATAAAATAAATTGGTTTTGATTTTTTTTTTTTTTGACGCGGTTTTCTAGTTGAGTTAGCCATCTCGCCAGAGGGTTTAGGCGCTATGTACACATTGATATAGCCGCGCGACAACTCTGCCTACCGCATACGCAACTGGGCGATGCTGAATTTTGCAAGAGGAGTATTCTGGAATACTGTTATTTGATAGTTGCAACTAAAAAAAAAACAAGTATTTATTAGATATTGGCCAGATATCGTAATAATATTTGATTACTTCTATTTTTTTATGACAAGCTCCTAAAATTTGATGAGGATGCAAATCAACAGCTTGTATATTTACATAATGGGCTTATGTTAGCTTGTAATTAAAAGATAACTCAGAATGGTGTTAGTAAGCCTTAGAAAAGGAATGAAGCCAATTCTATAATTCTAATTCTATATACCTACATACAATTTCATTTCCAAATCTTTACACAGTAATTGTGGTAATAGTACGTATAAAATAAAATCGCTTCCCGCCGTATGTACGCTTAGATCTTTTTAACTACGCAACAAATTCTAATGCCGTTTTCATCAATAGTTAGAGTGATTCAAGAGGAAGGTTTATACGTTTAGAACATCACGAAAAATTTATATCAGCATGTTTGGAGTATTGTGAGATGAGCGTGTGAATGTTGTTATTGTATGTCTTTAGATAATGTAATTGGCTGAGGGCCGTTTTATACTAGAGTAAAATAAATTAATAAATCACGCTACGACTAACTGGAGCGACTAATCAAAGACATAATAAAACGCGAGTGACACCACGAGCTAGTATTTGTATAAAAATAAAGACATTTAAAAGTATATAAAAGAATAGCCTGCCGGTATTGGTAATAGAGTCCAAGTTACTGACTGCCATCAGGGCCCTAGAGAGAGATATCTTTACTTATTTTTATGTTCTGTAAAAATCTATACCAGGAGATATGAAAACTGCAATGTCAGGATATTGCTCTGACCTAGATCCTGTCTAGATTTTCTTAAAATGGTTCTACAAAAGTAGTGGAGTAGATATTAATCTCGTAAAAAAAACACAGCTATCTTTGCGTTCATTAAAATGTCTAGAAAATAACAAGTTTACTAACTAATAAAAACCGGTGTAAAGTGCGAATTGGATTTGCACACAAAGGTTCCGTATTACCGTACAATAAGTCAAAGTCGTAGCATTTATTTTAATGACAACACTTTTGAATTGACAAGAATATTTAATACTACATACAAAAACACGTTTCTTGTTGGGACCTCTTGTAATTTTCAATTTCAACAACTTTATTCTAATAAACTTACTCATTTTAAGAATACGAAACTAAAATGTCACTGCGGATTCAGAAGTGATTTCGCAAATGAGCTTTTAG
Source organism: Caradrina clavipalpis (assembly GCA_932526535.1). NCBI lineage: Eukaryota > Metazoa > Arthropoda > Insecta > Lepidoptera > Noctuidae > Caradrina > Caradrina clavipalpis. The sequence continues at coordinate 3,811,330 of OW052101.1, forward strand.
AATAGCACTGCTGAACTCTGAAAAACACTCGTTATTACAAGCGATGCTCAATGAAACTACCCACGTTCTAAACTAAAACCAGCGAATATTTCGGGACGCCAAATCATCCCACACAAGTCTATCTTTAGCATTTTCCTATCACTAGAAGCAACAGGCCATTAAACACTGAAGTAATAAAGTTGCCAACAAAAAAAAACTAGTTAACACTTCAAAACTCGCTATCAGGTCTCCGAGACCCAATCAACGTGCATTTTTTATTCTTTTTTCAAGTTTCAACATAGCTCTGACGTCATTCGATCGATGAGGTGTAAATTGTACCAAAGGCAGGTTGTTACGTATTTTTATTTTGAACAGTGAGATTTTCTAGGGATTTTTGGTTCATACTTGACGGATTTTTCGGGATTTTCGGTCTGCATTTTTCTAGGATTTCAAAGGATTTGACTAACTACCTACAATTTTGAGGTTTATTTGGTTTTACTGAAAGCCGTTTTTTGAAGCAGAATATCGTTTTATGATTTTACAATGAAAGAGATGATAATATATGTTCATCAGTCAATAATAGCAATTCATTTAGACGAAACAAAGCGATCGTGGGACAAATAAGTGGTAATTTATCGGAAAACAAAGTGTAGAACAGAATATGACGCCCTGCATACATGAGCGGCATTTATGTATATAGGACATAGGCTAATTTTAAAGTGTGAATCTACACAACTAGCTAGAAGCATATGTCCAATTTTATTAAGATCTCGATTTAATAGACTGTGGTGATTGGATTGTAATTTTTCTGTACCCATTTTGAATTCTTCGGACAAAAAAAATGCCCGAAGAACGACAAACACACATGACCGAGTATAAACCACGTGCAGGACCACCAGCATCCAATTTGCAAACTAAGAAACTCCATACCATCACGCCTGTATTCCCCGAAGGGTTAGGCAGAGGTGTACCAATGTACACCCACTGTTGAATATCAAGCTCCAGGTGTGCTGCTGGTGGTCTTGAATGTGTCGATAAATAAAACTCTTGTTGGAAATTGAATGAGACTGTATTAAAATAACCGAACCGTTATTATGCGCGCGCGCGTTAGAGGGGTCCGCGAGTGATCGAGCGAGTGGCGTGGCGCTGTCCTGCCACCTGTGATCGCGGCTGGAGGGGCGAGCAAGATAGTGTCGCCGCCGCGCTGTGTGGGGCCCGATGTGACGTCAGGAACACCCACAGTTCGCCGGTACTTTTAGGTCCCATGTTATAGGGGGCGAGCCTATTGCCATTAACCGGGCTCAAATCCAAACTCCGAGCTGCTATTGACTAAGAAACTCCTTATAAAAAAACCCAACAACAATTCCCGACCATGGAATCGAACACAACCTTACAGCCACAAGACCAACGAACCAGTTCTAAACTTTAAGTTATGAATGAATCATCAAGTACATTAGAACTCCTCTCCCCTTTCCAGCTTCATTACAATTCTCCAAGTACAGGCGGTTAACAGTTCTGTGTTTTGACAGCATCTCGGAGCGCTCTCATTTGCATAGATCACTTCAAAGTTTGATACTATACCTATTCGTATATACTGTTGATCTCCACAGTTCGTCATGGAGTGCTTTGTATAATGTCTACTAATATTATAGTGTATTTAGTGGTGTATATTATGTTGCATTTGGCAATTTATGTATGTAGAAACGAAGAAGACCAACTTCCCGGTCTTCTTCGTTTCTTGCATTAGGTTAAAAATGTTCCAACCATTGTTTGTTTGTATCACGTTTGAATTAAATAAATAACGTAACAGTCAAACAACAAAAAAGAATTTACTTACATGTTTTTTTAATTGCCTTTTCAAAGGATTATCCATTGTCATTTCCCCTAACCCAAGAGCTGGACTATACTTTGACTAGAGGCCAAGCATGGCCATTCAACGTTGCAATGCCACTACTCTTTTAGGCATATTTCCAATTAACGGCGATGCGGAGGAATATTTTTGAAGCCAAATAGTTTTGGTTTATTTTTTAAATATAATATAATATACCATCACGCCTGTATTCCCCGAAGGGTTAGGAAGAGGTGTACCAATGTACACCCACAGTTCGCCGGTATATTTAGGTCCCATGTAATAGGGGGCGAGCCTATTGCCATTAACCGGGCACAAATCCAAACTCCGAGCTGCTACTGAGAATTTCATAGAAAAACCCAATAACACTTTTTGCTCGACCTGGGAATCGAACCCGGGAGCCCTTGCACAGCAGTCACACTTGCGACCACGAGACCAACGGAGCAGTTTATTTTTTTATTGTTATTCTATTTATTTAATTATCTTTGAGTCAACTCAACATGAACCTATATAGTAGTAGCTAGGCAGGTACTATTGTTGTTATGGTTACTTGCTCTGGTACCTAGTAACTAGTATCAATTTAAAAAAATAGGAATACGTAGTAAACTTGTATTTTACAATACATATCTTTTACTTTGATCATTCGGAAAAAAAAGGTTTTATCATTTTATGATACCAATATAGGAGTAGTAACTAAGTTTAAATCTAAGTGGTAAACAATGCACGTGCCTTCTCTGTATAAGAAAAAGCCTTTGTTCTGCAATACAATAAATTGGCTGGAATTATTATTTATTATAGAGCTACAAACTAAATATTTTAGTCAACATAGTCTTCCTAGAGTTCCTGCACAATACTTTCTTAACCAATTTACGACCAGAGAAGCATCAAAGTAATCAATTCCATTCAATAATTAACACTAGATCCACGTTGTAAGCAATATTGAGCCTTAACTTCTTCATAATAAAGTCTAAATTCCGTTGGCGACACCCAGTCATTGATGAACCGCCTTAGTACCAAAGTCTCTTTGTTATTACTAACCTAGTTTCAAAGTTCGGTATTTTGCAGGTACCTAGTTAGCAAATGAACCCTTGGTTTTGGTCGATTTTTTGTATGAATTGGCTACTGGAGTTGTAATGAACTTTGGAACATTAATCTTTGTTGGTGACAATCTAAATAAATCTATTTGACTATTTGGAATGTTTCTTGTAGTCAAACATGGTGCGCTTGACTGAACATCTGGAGGGCAATGCTGCTAACTTTTAGGATCGCAATCTGAAATTAGGTTATGTGTGTGAGATTGTCTCAATATATCGAAAGTGTCGGTAATTTATCGTCATTTTTTGCCATTTATTGTCAAAAAGTGACTGAGATCGCGACTAGCTTTAAACATTTTTAATAAGTCACAATCTGGTATTCAGTTGCTTCCGGTTAGACTGGAAGCCGACCCCAACGTAGTTGGGAAAAAGGCTAAGCAGATGATGATGATGAATAAGTCACAATCTCGTCTCAGTAAACAATCAAAGTCAAAAACTTTTCAAAAATTAAGATAGTATAAACGCATTTTTGATTGAGAGTGATAGATTCTTCAAAGTTATTAGAATTGCCTCCCCGAAACTAAGTTATCAATTTTGTAAGTATTAAAGTCAGAACTCTTTTAAGGCTCCAGCAGGCCGGATGCGTATGCGTAATGTATGGAACTGTATGTGACAGGACACACCGCTTGCGTAGACGTAGACGTGCACACGTTACGCAAGCGGTGTGTCCTGTCACATTTTGTTCCATACATTACAATTCAGTGGTACGTGCACGTCTACGCATACGCATCCGGTCTGTGTGGGCCTTTAGGAAGACCGCAAGAAGATTCCTTAAGCCAATTCCTTCAATGCAAGTCATGCATACAGAACATTTCACTCAAAGTCCACCACATAAACATAAACATTGTCACAAAAAACATCTCTAAAATTCGCAAGGTTAAATAAATAATAACGGGTCTTGCTCTACTTTATTATTCTCTTGGGCTCCGCGTCCGTTTTGTTGAACGGGGTCTCTTGGTCAACCCTTTATGTGAGATTAGGGGGCTTAACTTTAAAACGGTGATAATACTGCTATTTCTGTGACAAAACAAAAAGGTCTAACGCTAAAGATTGCGAGTGCTTGCAACGTATTTTTGTTGTGTTGCATAATTTTTGGATGAACCAAGATATATTGGAATTACTTTCATTATCTGAATGTTTTATATAGATATTTTATGCTGGTGTGATGACTTAGAAACGGTTATGGAAGATTAGGGGGAAATTAAAAATAGCACCCGCCAGAAGATGAAGCCAGTTTTGATCAACAGAACTGGAAATAATAATTTAGTCTTTTGTTACACTGGATGGATAGATTGTGTGAAGAATGATGCGAAAGAGAAGGAAGTCAGTGCTATTATGGCGGTTGACAGGACGAAATAGAAGAAGAAAACGTGTTACTAACGAATAGGGTAAGGGCAGGGAGATTATGACGAATCTTTTTTAGAACTAAGAACAAAAAGTCTATACTATCCTAATATAAATTGCAGAGCTTTTTGTTTGTTTGTTCAATCGTGCTAATCTCTGGAATTAGCGATCTTATTGGAGAAAATCTTTTGTTTATGATAGCCAGAATCATGAAAAATTGTATAGGCTACATTACGCTACGACTTACAGGAGCGGAACAGTAACCAAAAACATAACTTAACACACGTGAAAAAAAGCACGCGAGTTGAAGCGTATAACATATGTTATAAACACAACCTAATCATCCAACAATTTACGATACTCGAAACTCACTTTTGTGAATGTGAAACGATAAAGAAAAAGCTCTAAAACAACAATAAAATGAGTAACATAAAATGGGCAAGGCCGGTTGTGGTGTGACGGCACCGCGGCAGTTCGCACCTGACACCGAATGCTAATGCATGGGTTTCACACAAAAACGCCTTGGTACTTGTTAGGGAGCATGTATATTTGAATGGGCCGTCGTGATTTGAGGCAGGGACGTATGACATGGCTCAGTAGCTGAGCGATTGGCTTGCTGTGTTCTGTGTTGCGGAGTCTATTCTCGCATGGAACTATTATTTGTTTGGCCCACATGAGTTGATAGGCTGGTTGTTGGTGTACGTAAGTTTATGCCTTTTTTAACGCACCGGTGGTACAGGAGAAATTCCGAGTGCAAGGCAGTGGTTTTTGAACAAAAAGAAAAATATCGGTCAAGTCGGATCGCATCCCTACAGCCATACGGACTCGGATACGAAAGGTTAGAAAGAGTTCCGCGTCACCGTATAATGTTTAACTGACATGAAGTTGCTTATTAGAGAAAAAGCATACAGGCAAAACCATGCGTGACTAGGTTTAGCTAGCAGACTGCTAAAAAGTAAATAAATAATAAAAGATTTTCACCCATACATACACTCTGACTATACAGGGGGAGCAATCCTAATAACTTTTAGGAACATTCGCATTCCAACCGCAGTCGCAATCTGTCATAATTGTCTATTGACATCGATTGTCAATGAGATAAGATCGCGACTACATTTTAAACATGAGAAGAGAATTGGCCTTCAGGCCTCAACAACAAAATCACTGACATCAAGTTTTTAACTGTCGTATTAGGGCATGATAGTATAATCTGTTATAAATAAATGAATAATTTAAAAAAATATATATATATTAAATAACCTTAACACAGAAAACCAAACCCAAAGCGTGCCCATTAATACCTAAGCACCTGCACACAATGCCACAATGGTTCGTAACACAATAAAACGATTAAGGAAAACACGTGGAGCCACACATTTGTAACGAAACAGTACGTGCGTATTGCTAGCAGTGAGGCAATAAGTATCACAGCGTGTCACTTCTAATATGAAATATTGAGAGGTCGTGGATATATAGCAGATGACAATATCACTTGAGAAGTGAGGAAAAAATGTTTTAGGAAGAGGCTGTTCTCGTATCTTTTAGAACGTTTGCAATTCTAATCTCAGGAATTGCCCCGTTGGCCTCGTGATCGCAAGCGCGACTGATGAGGTCCTGAGATTGATCTCCAGATCGGTCAAAAAAATTTTTTTTTTTTTTACATAGCTGATGTTTGCGAACAAGCTAACGGCCCGTCTGATGTTAAGCGGTCACCGCTGCCTATGGTCACTTGCAACACCAGAGGCATCACTCGTGACTCATCTTGACTCTTCCATTAGCAATTTCCCAGTTTTGAAAGTTAGTGTTTGTAACAACCCCTTTGCCCTCGTTCGTCATGTGCCTGATTTTTGTGATTCCCAGTGGTGTCGGATTGCCGTTTCATTGGCTTATGAGAGTGAGGGAAGAGAGAGTGCTTGGTGTTCGCGCACACATACTTGTGCACTGTAATATTTCCTGAGCGCTTGGCATACATTGAGACTGGCTACCTCTTTCTTGGGATTCAAACTTATCCCGTACCAAATTTTGACAAAATTGTTCAATTCAGGTTTAATAGATGCCTGCCGGGGCTGCGGGTTGCTCGAAAGAGATATCGCGCCCCCGGAACGCAAAGGGCACATGTAGGAACATCGACGGGTTTTAGTCAGTAAAAGTCTGACACTCCCTCCCGCCCCGCCTAGGGCGGGGGAAGTTATTTGATGATTTTCCGTCTATAAAAAAAAAGGTTTAATAGATTCATCGTGAATGCGTAACAGACAGAGAAGCTGAGTTACTTTCGCATTTATAATATTAGTTCGAATTCAGTTCTCGACCAGCCTAAACGGTCCTCAATGCCACAGTAACATTACGCATTGGTTCGCACGATTTATTTTCGCATACTATTTGCTCGGTCGATTCTGTCAGGCGTTTTACCGCCTAACTGTGAACGGAACCATTGTTGTTGGCACTCACGTTTTTATGTTTATTGAGTAAACAGAAAGTGAAGTAACAAAATATTTTTATACTGTTGTGAAATGTCGTGATGGCTTTGTGGTAAGGTGACTTCTAAGATATGACGTTGTGCGTTCAAATCCGGTCAAGTAATAACTTTAATTCTTGGACATCATTGACATCGGTAAATGAAATTATCGCGAGGAATCCAGTTGAATTTATAGGTAACTATATACCCGGGGTCCACCGCGTTCACTTACGCCTTTGTTTACTGATCCGCTCTTATTTATCGTAGCGTGATATTACGTATAAAATTTCTTTTCAGATCACTCTATCCATTGATGACAACTGCATTAAAATCCATTGCGCAGATTAAAAGCTCTAAGCATTCAGATGACAGGAAGGACTTTGTTTTATATAAGGTATTAAAAATCAACTTTACAAATTTCGTGTAGGTACCTACTTGCTCAGTATCGACAAACTAAGGTATTAAAAAAAATCAAATTTCTTTGCCTGCAAAACAAAAAAAAAATAACAACGGTTGCCGGGTCAGTTCAGGTGCGCAGTACTCGTAACCGGCGTGCTTGTATGACCAGATGTACGAATGTGGACGAGGCGAATGGAGTGTGTAAGGATCGTAGCAGGTTGCGGTCCGTGGTTTCTGCCTACCCCCATGGTAAAAAGGCGTGAGTTTATGTATGTACGTATGTATGTTTGCCGGGTCAGCCAGTATAATACTGGCTGACCTAAAACATTTTTTTTTTGTGGTCTATAAAATAGGTTACAACCGATTCTCAGACCTATCGAATATACATATAAACATAAAAATCGGTCAAGTCGTTTCGTACGAGTATGGCAACTAACATTACGAGAATTTTATATATAAGATTTAAAGATATGAGTCGCCAATCCACCTTGAGTTAGCGCGATGATCAAAATTCGTGCTTTCTATGTATGCGAAGAGGCTTTTGGCCTGCAGTGGGATAATAATAGGCTGGTATTAATATTACCTCCTAAACTGCCTCGTTAGCCTAGTGGTCCTGCGGGACGGGAGAGGGATAGGAGGGTCCCCCGTCCCAGCGGCCGCCGCGGTAGACGATCCGGGCGTCGGGAGCCGCGAGACGACTCCCGGCCACCGTAGACGCGGGTCTGTGGACGGTGAGCAATGGGTAGCTCACCGTCCGTACGTTCACTAGCGACAGACCGTGTCGACGGCGCGTTCGTGTTCCACGCGCGCCTCAAAGAGATGTCAGCAAAATATTAGATGGGGCCACTGAGGGCCGATGCCTGCCAGGGCTGCGGGTTGTTCGAAAGAGATACCGCGCCCCCGGAACGCAAAGGGCACATGAAGGAACATAGACGGGTTTTAGTCAGTAAAAGTCTGACACTCCCTCCCGCCCCGCCCAAGGCGGGGGAAGTTATTTGATGATTTCCCGTCTATAAAAAAAAAAGGCCTAGTGGTCCTAAGCACGACTGCTACGCTAGAGGTCCTGGGCTCGATTCCCAGGTCGAGCAAAAAGTGTTATTGGGTTTTTCTATAAAATTCTCAGTAGCAGCTCGGAGTTTGGATTTGTGCCCGGTTAATGGCAATAGGCTCGCCCCCTATTACACGGGACCTAAATATACCGGCGAACTGTGGGTGTACATTGGTACACCTCTGCCTAACCCTTCGGGGACTACAGGCGTATATATATATATATATATATTATATTATTATATATTATTGCGATTTTCTGTTCGCAGGTGTACACGTAACACCGAATAAATTTTATTTTTGTTCATTCAAAATCTGACAGAGACAGGATTTGTAAAATTGAATTGAGATTTTCTCGTATATTCGCAGTTATTTTTGTACCAATATACATACAGTCGTATTATTTTGCTATTTTTAGTCGTAAAAGATCTCGTAGTGAATATTTGATAACATAAAAGCTTACTTATTGACATAAATACCGAGTATTCCCGCGCTGTCGTAACAAAATGTCTATAGGAAAATTGCTAGGATTTTTAAACAGGAAGGGTGTGGGTGTACATTGGTACACCTCTGACTAACCCTTAGGGGAATACAGGCGTGATGGTATGTTATTAAAACAGGTTTTTAAATTTGTATACAGGTTCGATTTTTGAGACGGGACCATAAGGGCAGGTATTTTAACCGGTATAGTTAGAGTAAAACGTACCAAGGAGATCATCCATAATTTTTTGAGATATTCTGAACTGCATTCACAGATTTTGGAAAGGTACACCTTTTTTTTAAGGATGAGAAATCATCGCATGACTTTTTCTGCCCAGGGTGGAGCGGAAGGGAGTGTCAGACTCTTACTGACTAAAACCCATCCATATTTCTCCCAATGCCCTTTGCGTTCCAGGGCCGCGGCGAAATGTATTATCCCAAGGAAATCGTACATTTGTCCGGGATACAATTTTATTCAGATCCGTTCAGCCTCCATCAATCCATCCATCCTCACAAACTTTTACATTTATAATTTTAGTAGGATAATAATGTAATGGTGGGTCCACACGATACAGACTTTTGTATGTACAGATATCTGCACAGACTATAAAGTCTGAGTAAAAATTTTTACTCAGAGGTCTTTACCAAATGTCTGCGCAGACTTTTCATCAGTTCAGACTTCGATTTTAATTAATAAATTAAGTAATTCAATAATCATGAGTTGTGCTCCGACAATCGTACAGACATGTACGCAGACTTTCGACTTTTCTGGTACAACGACATTTGTCTGTACTGATTTATTGTACAGACAAAATTCAATAGAAGTCTGTGTTAAGTCTATATCGTGTGGACCCACCATAATGAGTAGGAAGTAGGTTTAATTATAGTTAAAAAAATGCACAAACAAACCACGCGGACGAAAGCAAACTCAAAGGAGAGTGGGCAACCTGGTCTACCTACTCAACAGTGATGTAACATACGTCGTTGAATAGGTAATTGTGTGTACTCCATTTTGTTATATGGCCGTTAAATTGTAGGTAATGGGGTTCTTGAGATATTTCCCAAAAACATGTTAAAGCAAATTAATTTCGCTGAATGGAACATTAGTGCAAATCTTCATTATATATAGCTATATAAGCGCCGCTGCCTTACTGCTTTAAGATCATGAAGTCGTCACATGTCTCAATCACTATCAGCTGTTTATTTAACTGATTACACTTTAGGAACAACAGTTTGCTATTTTCAAAAAGTTCTTTTTTCTAGTTATCCCGATTGGTAATCACATTAGACAACACATCAATAATAATAATAATAACTGATGTAGCTACTGAAAGTAACAGGAACTTTCAGTAGCACCATCAGGATGGAATTTGGTGTAGACAAATGTGCGGTCATGTATGTCAAGCGAGGGGAGATTGTGGAGTCCGAGGAGTTTAACTCTCGGAATCCATAAACCTTAGATCCCTTTCTTTAACGGAGACCAATAAGTATTTGGGTATATCGGAAGCGTTGGGCATCAATACTGTTGTCGTGAAGCAATCGTTGAAGGAGCGCTTCAACGATTGCTTCACGAAAAAGTAATTAATACGCGATCACGAAAAAGTATTTAATAGTCTTTTATCAGGCGGAAGCAGGGTTGCCTTCAACGGGTGGGTCATGCCAGTATTGATATACTCTTTTGGCATACTAAAATGGACTCGGGACTCAATGCCCTGGATGGAAGGGTCCGTACATTGTTAACGGCATATCGAATGCATCACCCACGGTCATCGGTAATGAGACTGAATATTCCGCGGAAGTGTGGAGGTCGTGGCTTCTTAAATGCTAAGACTTTCCACAACCGCGAGATATACAGTCTCAGGGACTTTTTCCTTTTAGCTGACGTGGGAATGCACCAAGATGGTGCATGGCATGGCAGTGGATAAGAGCCTCACCCCGCTCTCCTTGGCTAAATAAAACTGGAGCAAATCAGTAGTGCTGAAGATCGCGAGGAGGTATGGCAGAGTAAAGAGCTTCACGGACGCTTTTTACGGGTCTTGCATTGGCCGGATGTAGATTTCTTAGCGTCCGTATCCTGCCTTCGCTTCGGTGACCTATTTGGGGAAACCGAAGGTTTTGTCTGTACAATTATGGATGAAGTTATCATGACGAAAAACTACCGGAGACGAATAAATACCTGACAGGACTATCGTAGCCAGTAAGCCTGATATAGAGGTGGTGGATCACGTAGACAAGCGCGCAATGATTGTTGACATAACAGTCCCAGATGACGTGAACCTCGTGAAGGCCGAGAATGACAAGAAGATCAAGTATCTTGACTTGGCTGACGAGGTCGTCGACATGTGGGATGTGCACTCAGCGATCATTGTGTCGATTGTCGTTTCAGCCAATATTAAATATGCCAAATAAGCCATAATATTTAGAGCTCGCTCTTTTTCCAACAAAGCGCACGCGTCGAGAGGCGTGTTTACCGACTCCCCCAAGTTCACCACGGTCGCTAATCACTTATGTAGCCATAGTAAATAAAAAATTGCATTATTGTTCTATTCGGCGAAATTATTTTGCTTTAGCTTGTTTTTGGGAAATATCTCGAGAACCCCATTACCTACAACTTAACGGCCATATAACAAAATGGAGTACACACAATTACCTATTCAACGACGTATGTTACATCACTGTTGAGTAGGTAGACCAGCTCCCATACATTTTTGCACACTCTCCTTTATCTAAAAATAATTAGATAAAGATAATCGTAAAATAATAAAATCTTAAAATCATGAAGCACTTCTAAACGTTTCGGTTTATCTTCTAAGCTCCACTAAGTTATAAGTAAGTTGATAAGTGCTGCTAAGCTAAGTTAATAAGATATGAATTTTAACTGCCTGCCCAAAAGCTTGGCGTTAATGAATAAGTTTCGTTTAGACATAGAATAGTATATTCAGAAGGTCCACTTTACAGAATCATCGAAAACATGTTTGAGTAGGTTTTAAGACGAATGCTATCTCTGTCATTTTAAGGTGTATTGTAGCAATAGAAAGACATTTAAGAACGTCTTGAAGATTTAGTGAAAAAAATCACTTTTCCCATTGATTTTGTATGACTATAGAAAACTGCGACAGTACTGATTGGCCAACAAAAAAATCTAAATCTTAAAATGTTTTGAGGGATAAAACTTATTTTGTTTTTTACTTCTTCTTCAATTGTATAAAGTTTGGTTTTTGTTTCAAAAGTAAAAATCAGAAAATTATTTTGCAAGTTGGGACCTAGGGAACCGTAAGAAACTTTTGTACCTCAAATAAGACGTAGAATAAAATTCAAATGTTTTCAGGTTACCTCTGAAGGAAAAAAGCTTATTCTCGTAACGAGATGAGACTGCATTTAAATAAACGTATTTACGTTTATTTAGATGCAGTCTTATCTTAGTAACTATCCGTGTAAAAAACTTGTTGTAAAGATACACAAATTAGAGGTATTTAAAAAAAAAAATAACTGGGATTAGGATACAATCATTGTTAAACTTAAAGGACTTGCCATTCAGGTACACAAGTTATACAAAATTCACCCTTAATAACCGCTTATTTTTTTAAAGCAATAACTTATTCAGAAGCTTACCTTTCAAAGCCATCGTGGGTAACAGAGCTAAGGCCTGTAGCATCGACCAAAAGTACGTCTTCCCGTTCTTCATTCCGTTTTCATAAACTATTCACACTATTTTACCCAAAACAGTACATTTTACACTCAAAGTCACTCTGTGTTCGTTCATTTAAATGTTCATTTATTTCGGTCACGATTCATTTAATCTGTTCACCCGTTCATTTGTTTTTTTTTACGCGAACCGCGCGTGTTTTTGTACGTGTCGAGGTTTATGTTTTTTAATGGATGTGTTTGTGAAATCTGGTAATTTTTAAATGTATATTGACTTTAATTACAAATTATAATATATACAGACCTCTATAGATAATTTTGGACATTGCATATATTTTTAGTTCGTCAATACCAAAACAACAAAAGAATACTTAGAAAGTATTGGCGGAGGTCTTTGCCTAGCAGTAGGACATTAGCTAAAAAAAACAAAAATACCTAGAAATGCTTTTATCACAATAAAATAAAGCCAAGATTATGTCCTTCATTATAACTTTTTGTGATAGTCATGTTTTTTACTTTTAGTGTTCATATTTGAACACTAAAAGTTCCACCTAATTCAAAATAGAAGTAAGTCATCTAAGTTTAACAAAAAAGTAATTAATCAAGCAATTATATACCTTATCTTTCTCTCAAAAGACTTTAATTTCTTTACACAGACCAAAAGCGGTACTCACAAAAGAAAATAATATTATTTACTACTAGGCAATAAATAATTGGTCTCTACCAATTAACAGTGCTTTATGAAATGAAGTCTTTGTTTAATTGTCAATTGTTCGAAATTCTCACAACTGACAACTATTCAAATATTTATTTTACAATATTAGTCTACCGTTATCGAGAGTTCAGACAAACTCTAGAACAAGTCCTGAACTCGAAACAATGAAACTCAGAGTACCCCAAAAAGTTAAATTGGGTCTACCCACAAGTTGTTTAATCGGAAAGTAAGACCTAGAACACAGTTCCCAAACTATCACTGGGACAAAGCGGTGTCTCACTGAAACAAAAGACCACATTGTCTAATGAGAAAATATCGCCTAAAATTTTCACATCAGTTTTGAAAAAAGAAAACACCAAATCCAAACTCACACAAGAATCAACAACAAAAAAATTCTAAACAAATCAAAACCACTATTCACTATTCACACAACGAAAGAATCCGTTCATTTAAAAAACGCCAAAACCGACACAAGTTATTTATCCACGAACATCGCATCGTAGCGTCAGTTAAATGTACTACGAAACGTCTGCCCCGCTCCGGGTCTCGTAGCACACTGGAGCGTAGCGCGTAGCACACAGCTACGCCGTAGACTCACTACGTCATGAAAAGGTTATCGTTCAAACCCTTATACATTGCGCCTTTTGCTTGAATAGGAATGTGTCATTTTTGCCTATTCCGTTTTGTGACACAAAGTGTGTTTGGATTTCTTGCGTGAAGCTGAATGGTGTGCAGTAAAAGTGTCTATGTACAAAGGAATGACGACTTTGAAATAAGGCTGTGCAAGTATTCCTCGTTTTATGATCGTCGTTGAAATTACAAGGGGACTTTGCAAATGGTGTTTGTAATTGTGTGTGTGAAATATGGTGTTTGTAAAGACTTATGGTGTTGGGAGAGTGGGAAGTGTTTGAGACAAATGCATAGTGAAGAATGATAATAAATAATATCAGCCTATTATTTTAACTGCGTCGTTAGCCTAGTGATCCTAACTTCGATTGCTACTTTAGAGGTCTTAGGTTCAATTTCCAGATTAATGGCAATAGGCTCGCCTCCTTTTACATGGGACCTAAAACATACCGGTGAACTGTGGGTGTCTGCTTAACCCTTTTGGAAATACAGGCGTGATTGTATGTATGTTATTATTTTAACTGCTTCGTTAGCCTAGTGATCCTAAGCGTGGTTTTTCCATTTGAAATGCTCAGTAGCAAGTCACTCAGCCTGTCGCTGTCCACGTCAACTAAGCTTCGCTATGAATGACAATTTATATGATAACGCACACTGCAGCCCACGAATATGCTGCGTGGTCAGTGACGTCACTTTAATTGTTTTTTATACACGTTTAAAATTTCTTCTGTATCGTGGGTATACAAACATATAAACTCACATACAAAAACAGCTAGACCCAGAACAACTATCTGTAGACTACACAAATATTAGTTCCATGTGGGAATCGAACCCGCGACACACCGCGTAGCAGCCAATTGCTCAGCTACTGAACCAACTGTGCTTACCACCGCCTACATTGATGTACTCGTGGCTTGCTCGGATATATCGCCCACGCATCTTAACACTACACCACCACCACTAACAAAGAGATGTCAGCAAACTTGGAAGGGGCCACTGAGGGCCGATGCCTGCCGGGGCTGCGGGTTGTTCGAAAGAGATACCGCGCCCCCGGAACTTAAAGGGCACATGAAGGAACATAGACGGGTTTTAGTCAGTAAAAGTCTGACACTCCCTCCCGCCCCGCCCAGGGCGGGGGAAGTTATTTGAAGATTTCCGGTTTATAAAAAAAAAATCTTAACACTACGCACGTTAAACACGCAGCCCACAGTTACTCCGTAGGATGTGCACGCACAGGCTAAGCACGTTAGTACCGTGGGTCTATTTGTCGATATATCGATGACGTCATCAAACCACGCATTAGTACGTAGCGTGCTCGTGAGTGATCACAAATATTCGTGAAGTATGTATTTCACTGGAAACGTGTAATAAACAGGAAATTTCGATAACTACTTGAAGCTGAAATAATCAGGTGGGTAGTTTATGTGTAGGCTGAATTAAGGAAGTCAATGATTTCCAGATGATCGAAAAGCTAGTCTATAATAATATATACATACTATAATAATATATACGCCTGTATTCCCCGAAGGTTTAGGAGGAGGTGTACAGTCACGAGCAAAAACATGTATACTCTTGGCAAAAATGAATAGCAATTTTCTCGTGAATGAACAATTGCAACGTTGAGATAAGATCGATTTCATAGTAATATAGGATCCAGAATATGATATTCGTAACACCACTATATTTTAATCGATCCTTTGGGCAGAAACTGCTTTAGAATGTCGCTAAGTGTATACATGTTGATGCTCGTGACTGTACCAATGTACACCTACAGTTCGCTGGTATATTTAAGTCTTATGTATAGGAAGCGAGCCTGTTGCCATTAACCGGGCACCAATCCTAACTCCGAGCTGCTACTGAGAATTTCATAGAAAAACTCAATAACGCTTTGTTCGACCTGAGAATCGAACCCAACCCCGTAATAATGTGTGTATGTTTTCTTCGGATTGATATCGGTCACGGCGGCTTATATACTTTCAAAAAAAAAACCCAATAACATTTTTTTGTTCGACTCCGGAATCGAACCCAGGACCTCTAGCGTAGCAGTCGCGCTCAGGACCACTAGGCCAACGAGGCAGGCTTAAATATCACATGGCCAATTACCCAAAATGTGGTGGGATTAAAGCAGTTGTTTTAATTTGACATTTCAACATAAAGTAACACATATGACATTTTGATAGACCCACGAACATTTCAATACATAATGACACTAAAAACAGCCCTTAAATCTTTACCTACAACGTAATTTCAACATTAAACTCTGGTAACAAGATTAAAAATTGAATGTCGTAAAGTGTTGATTAGTTTAGCTTGTTGGTACCTATATTTTATCGCCCGTGAACAGTGCTTGTTGTGCGTTTGACTATGAATGTTTTATAAGGAGACAAACATGCCCTATATTTTCTTAAGGGTCAAAGGTTTTCAAGGAAAGGTCTGAAGTTAAATAAGGGCTGGGGAAGTTTAGAAGTTAAATGGTCATTTTATATGAAACAAAGTGAGTTATATGAATAACTTGACTGTTCACTTGGGTTCTTGGCTTAGATTTTCAGCTCGGGGAAAAGTGTTATTGGGATTTGCCATTGGGATTATTTCAGTAGACCGCCGGAGTATGGAAGTTTTTAGTGGGACAACCCCGTGTCTCGGCAAGCCGTTCTATGCCTGATCTCTCCCCGATCGTTTCGGATTGCTGTCTCATCGGACTATGAGTTCGAGGGAAGAGGGTTGTGTGCCTGTGGTTGCGCACAGACTTGTGTACTAAAACATTTATTCCGTATCTGGCTAGTATTCATTGAGATTGGTGGCCAAACTTCCGTCGAGAGGATCTTATTACATTAAAACAGTCTTCAAGCTTGGTTTAGATGTTTTAGGGTCTTAAAATAGGAGCAATAGGGCACACTTTACAAACACGACAAAACTTCTGTACTTATTAGAAAAAATATGCATCCATAATTTAAAAATATATAATTATACCATCACGCTTGTATTCCCCAAAGGATTAGGCAGAGATGTACCCATGTACACCCACAGTTCACCGGTATATTAAGGATCCATGTAATAGGGGGCGAGCCTATTGCCATTAACCGGGCACAAATCCAAAGTCCGAGCTGCTACTGAGAATTTCATAGAAAAACCCAATAACACTTTTTGCTCGACCTGGGAATCGAACTCAGGACCTCCAGCGTAACAGTCGTGCTTAGGACCACTAGGCTAACGAGGCAGTTAAAAATATATGTTAATCACTATTAGCTAGTAAATAAAGTCTTTTAAACGAAGAATAGCTGTAATACGTAGTGCGTGTTGAGGCAGCAATTATTTTCAGTTTAACTTAAAGTTTAAATGTCAGCTTGAAGGTCAGCATAACGAAGTTTAAGCAATTATTTCTAGTAACAAAGAAGTTCAGACAGTAACCTAAACAAAAAAAATTGAAGATACGATCACCGAATACCTAAACTATTTTTAAAAAAGGTCAAAATCAAAGTCGAATCATTTATTTTAATTACTCCATTAAAAGGTACTTTTGAACGTTTTATACAAGAAAAAAGAATTAAATCTAATTGTTCTTTCCAGAAGGCAGTTTTTTATAGAGACAAATAGAAAAGAATGTCCATATTTACTCTTTAAAAGAGTCAATCATGATTTTAATTAAAGCGTAATTTACGCGGACGAAGTCGTAGGTAAAAGCTTGTACTATAAAAATATGATTTCTGTTTCTCAAAACCTATTAATTATAATTATCCATTCTATTAAAATGTTAAATTATTTTTCTTTGTATCGAAAAACTGAACCATTGCAGTTTGCGCCAAATATTTAACCAAATCACTTCGAGAACTGAACCCAATTTTATTATGAAACATTTTCTGCATATTTCTAATAAATAAAATCCGGTCAAGTGCGAGTCAGCCTTACACACCAAGTGTTCTGTACCATCATACAATATTTAACACTACATACAGATGCACACGTTTCTCGTAGAATCTTTAAATTTTAAACTTTATTTTATTTTTGTTGTTATAGTAAGGCATTTGTATTTCGAACATAAAACTTAGGTAAATAATAATAATTAAATTACAAACTACGTACAGTTAATATAAAGAAAGGTCATAGGGTATCAAAAAACTCATCCGCATTGCTATCAATGGGACATGTGCCCAAAAGGCTGGCAGCATTGCCACGTTGTATGGCAATGTTTTAGTGGACATATTAAAATACAATATTACAAATAACATACATAATTTATGTGAACGTGAGTGTATTATGTGAGTACTGTGGACACTATGTTGTGACCGGGACGTACTTTACTTCAAGTCAAGTCAAGTCAAGTCAAAGCATTTATTTCAATTAGACCATTTACAGGCACTTTTGAATTGTCAAGAAGTTACAGCAAGTTGAAGCTAGTTGCTCGTTCCAAAACGTAGATCTCTATGGAGAAGAACGAGCAAGAAACTCCATGGACACTCTTTTCAAAATGGTTTTTACAAAATCATGGTTACAAAATTCTTCATTCTTCACTTATAGGACTCGCAACTATATCATTTAAACACAGGGGGCGCTTTATAACTTTTATTTATTCATTTTGTTTAGATGTCACTGACTCGAGGGTGGCCAAACAAGAGCCTTGAAAATAAAAAACTGTTTCTATTCCATTACTTTCTGTTGTTCTGTTATTCATTGTTCTCCAGAGACATTTCCATAGGATTCTCCATATAGAAATGTCTCTGGAGAGATGGCTTATCCCATGACGTACACGTTAACATCATCAATAATTATTTCCTCTTAGTGTGCCAATGTGCACCCAATCAAAATGTTAACGTAGTCATGCTTAAACCTCGTGATAGCAAAACTCCCTTAAAATCCATCACAGTACATATTAATAAGTCCCTACCTATTACTGTTCATAAGATACATCCCACTAACAGACAGACGGACAGATGTTAGCACTATTCTATAACAGAAATAAAAAAACGAGGAATATATATACTTAATATAAAAAGGTTACCATTTTAATAAAATATGAATCAGGTCAACATTATACAGACATGTCAAGGAAAATTCACCTGAAGATTTGGGGGCAATACAATGATGGATAGAAAGTCAGCTACCATGAAAAATATTTATTTTGTACGAGATATTACCTGAATGTTGACACAGTAGTTTACCGCCTATGTCAGGGATGGTGAACCAATGGCATGCGGATGTTTGATAAATGTATTCGATCTAAATAATTTGGGAAAGCACAAATCACACTAACCTTTATTTAAGTGGAAATTGTCTCCGCTAATCTTTTCTGGTTAATTTCGTTGCGGGATGCAAAACAGTTGAATCGTTTCTCCGGGACTCGTCGAGCTTCATTGCCTCAGCGCTTTTTGGCGATATCCACTGTTGATTCTGGCTTACAGGAGTTGCAGTGGTTTGGGAAGTGTGGCGGGCTTGTCCCAATAAAAAAAAACCTTTTATTTAACCAAACATAAAATAGTTATTTGTTGCAAACATAGAGTTAATAATATATTTAGCATCTTTTTTTTTTCTCCATTAAATGACGAAGTCAAGATTCTTTGATGGCACCTCATATTCACATTAATTATATTTTATTTTTTTAAATGGCACGTTCGCCGATAAAGGTTCGCCATCCCTGGCCCATGTAATATGTATAGATTACTTTGTAAATATTTTTTGTGTATAGATATTACGAATTTCTTCGGGCTCATGTTTTCCTGGTACGTTAAAGGTTTGAAAGCATCTGCTAAAGACATTATCATCTCGGAGCTGGATTAATGCCCGGTTGGCAATAGGTTCGCCCCCTATTACACGGGACCTAAACATACCGGTGAATTGTGGGTGTACATTGGTGCATCTCTGCCTATCCTTTCGGGGAATACAGGCGTGATGGTATATTTATATATCATTTACCTATAAAACTCTTTTGAAATGTGACACTGATTTTAAAAGAACATAATTTCCCTTATGTAAATATTATGTAAGTACCTAATTCTTTTAGAACTTGGTGCCTTGCCCGACGGATGAATTGTTTAGTATAGAAATCTACAGACTAGGTTTCGAACCCCCTACCAAAATGTTAGGATCAAGCTAAAAAGTATTTTTGGTTGTTTTTGACACCCGCGTTTACTTACGTCTTTGGTTACTGCTCCGGTCGTATGTGTCGCAGCGTGATGTTAAATAGCCTATACTATTCCTCAAGATTTTTTCCAATCCGACTATCAGTTCCCGAGATTATCGCATTTAAACAAACAAACAAAAAAATCTTTAGCATTATTATTTCAGTACAGATATCCGTGATACATGACAAAAGCGGAGTACACACGAACCGACTAAGCCGTCACTTAATAGGACGAGGACACATTAGTGGGTGGAGAGAACTAATGAGCAGGATTTACTGGAGTTGCGGTGTGTTTGAGTTATAGCAGAAGACGCACGTGTGGATCAGCCTTAAGAACGCTAATGAATTCTTGTTGGTGGAATGTGGACCGTTTTGTCTTTTGCTTTAGATCTGTTTTTGTTTGCTTGTATTTTGCTTGCTTTGTTTGATGAATGCTTGTTGGTTTTTTTTTAAGATTTTTGGTGTGTAACTATCCTATTGCATTTATTATATTTTATTTTTACATAGAAGTTGGTTATGGTTGGAATTATTTAGGCACGAGCTCTTGCTCGTGGCTAAATAATTACAGCCGCATAGACCGATCTTCCGGGTTAAGCCACGCTTGCCGAGGTTGGTCTGTGGATGGGTGACCATTTACCATAGCGAGTTTCCTCCGTGCCGCGGAAAGCACGTAAAGCCGTTGGTCCCGGCTGTCATTTGTAGATTTTTGACAGTCGTTACTGTTAGTCAGAAGCCAGAAAGTCTGACAACCAGTCTTACCAAGAGTATCGTATTACCCATTACTGGGTTGTGGAGGTCTGATAGGCAGTCGCTCCATGTAAAATACTGATATTCAGCTGCATCCGGTTCGACTAGAAGCCGACCCCAACATAGTTGGGAAAAGGCTAGTCAGATGATGATGAAGTTGGTTAAGACACCCACTTTTCATGCAAGAAATTGCTGGTTCGATACCGCGCAATTAAGTTGTGCCATGCGACTATATTTATTCATATGTACTTTTTAAATTTATCTTAGATATCACTAACATCGGTAGAGGAAAAAATCGTGGGGAAACCTGGATTTCTAATTAATATATTTGTGTGAACTCGCCAATCCGCCTTAAGCAAGCGTGATGATAAAAAGAGGCCTTTTTCCCTGTAGTGGGACAATAATAGGCTGATATTATAATACTGCCTCGTTGGCCTAGTGGTCCTGGGTTCGATTCCCGGGTCGAGCAAAAAGTGTTATTGGGTTTTTCTGTGAAATTCTCAGTAGCAGCTCGGAGTTTGGATTTGTGCCCGGTTAATGGCAATAGGCTCGCCCCCTATTACATGGGACCTAAATATACCGGCGAACTGTGGGTGTACATTGGTACACCTCTGCCTAACCCTTCGGGGAATACAGGCGTGATGGTATGTTTTTTTTTTGGTATTATAATACTATAACGTTATCATAATATTCATTATCATGGCCTTTGGCATAAAAATAGTTTTCCCAGTAATAATATTCGCGGAAATAGAAGAGCGCTATGCGTGTCTGACGTCCATTTTGTATGTTGCTAAGTATTGTTTATTATTGCTCTCAATTAATATTAATAGGCGTGGAAATAGGCATGATGTGTTGTTTGTTTGTTTATGGAGATTTTGGAACAACGGGAATTAAATAATACCGTAGACGGCCCGCGTCTACGGTATTATTTAATTCCTGTGGGCGGTGGGCAATGGGTAGTTCACCGTCCGTACGTTAATTGACGACAGACAATGTTGACGCATTCGTGTTCCACGCGCGTCTCAAAGAGATGTCAGCAAATCATTTGGAGGGGCCACTCAGGGCCGATGCCTGCCGGGGCTGCGGGTTGTCCGTAAGAGATACGGCGCCCCCGGAAGGCAAAGGGCACAAGACGTATGGATGGGTTTTAGTCAGTAAAAGTCTGACACTCCCTCCACCCCACACACGAGTTGAACGGAAGACTGTTGATTAAAAACCGCAGAAACACGCTAGATGCAAGCCGCTTCCAACTGGTCCTTTTAAAAATCTATAGGGGAGGCCTATGTCGAGCAGTGCACGTCCTGCAGCTGATATGATGATGATGATGATCAAGCTTGAACTGCAAGACAGGGCATAAGCAACTTTTAAATGAAACAGAAACTATGTCACCTCTGACCTAGACTAGAGTCAAGAGATTACTTACAAATAAAAAAGAAACAAAATACAATCAAATCAATCCATTAAAAATGTAGCCTTTGCGCTGCAACTTCTTCGGAAGTTGCGGGCAAAAGCTACTCTTTTTCGTGTTTCTTTGTGTGTCTCGTAGTTTGTAAAGTATTAGGTAAGCAGTAGCATTTAAATAAACTTGTAGTTATGTGAATATTAACATTTAAATAGTAGCTTCTGGGGACCTCAGTATATCTTTAAACAGTACCATTTTAATATTATTTTGTAATTTCTGTTGTTGGATTTTTAACTGTGGCGTGTGTTCGAAGCTGAAAATCCAACAGTACCTACGCAAGGCAAAGTATTATTATAATAATATTGTTTTAAGAGATAGTGGTAGGACCCCTGCCCGTAGTTACGCTTATTATAAACCATAACCTATGGCATTCGGCAATAAAGTAGCATTCAATCTGCGAAAGAATTTGTATCAAGAGATTACTTACCTTTTACAGACAAACATAAAAATAAACTTTACCTCTTTAAAAATAAAAGGACCAATCGCTAATTTTCCTGATAAAAATAAAGTAATTAGAACAGGTTAAACCAGTTACACCAATTCTGTTTATTTTTTATCGGACATGTTAGTTCCCGCTATCTCTTCTAATATCAAGTGATGATACGATCGATAAAGGCGACGGGATAAATTCGAGTTCTAAGTGGGAACTTTTTATAGTGAGTAATTTCATTCAAGGCATTTTTTTTTCTAAAATTTTGTCAGTCTTTGCCACCAATACCTACTAAAAGACAAGGCTACGGTAGAAATAGGTATATTTGTGGTAGTATAATTATACCCGGGTATACAGGAATTTTTTTTAACCAGTGCGTAAATTTTGCCATAATAAACTTCAACACGTTTTATTAAACACGTATATTTTATTTTGATATGTCTTAGTACTAAAAAAAAAAGTTATCGCTTACGAAACATGTTTACTTAAGAACCATATTTTATTGTCACTCGGCGCTAGCGCATTCCCCACCCCCTCACCCCAGCCATGCGCCCGGGCGGCGGCCAAGAGTTGTCATTGATAGTATGGCGAATAGATTATGTCCATGTTTTGCTTATTTCAAACTCGGATAAGGATGAAATTTTTTTTATTTTATTTTTTTAACTAAACACGGAAATGTGTTCTATTACTGACACTGAACTACCAAAAAAAATTTACGCACTGGTTAAAAACTTATCCTGTATACAGTACTAGCGTTCGCCCGCGACTTTTTCCGTGCGGCTTATTCACCAGAGTTAAGTTACGTGTTCGGTTACTCCTCTGCTCCCGTGAGTCGTAGCGTGATGTTATATAGCTTATACTATTACTCATGAATGTGACTATCATATAAACGGATTTTTTTCCAATCCGACTGTTAGTTTCAAAAATTAGCGCGTTTAAACATACATACAAATAAAAATAAACCCCTCAGCTTTTTTTTTCAATAAAATATAAATCTTCTTCTGCTTTAGATATAAAAAATAAATCTTATTCTACCTACATTTCAACTAAGTTTCTTTTTACGATACCTACGTATTTCAGTTAAGCCTCACGATTCAGTGCCACACAGAGGATACTGCCCAAAAAGTACTAAAAACGTACTGACCACCGGGTAAGCGGTCTCATACGTAGGTATGTAAGTATGTTTAGTCGCGAAAGTTGTAAAAGTCAAACGGGTGAGTTTAACTCGTAAACAATGAAGCAACTACTTTATGAGCTTTAAAACCCGACACGTTATTGTACTGTGTAGGTATACTTTCACGCCATTTTATATCATATGGTTCCGCAATAGAGTGCTGTTTATTTTTAAGAGTTTCGTCTCTGTAAAAGATCGTTGTTTGTGACGAGAATTATCGCCGTCTAGCTTTTGGCCGCGACTTTGTCCGCGAACATGTTAGTTATCGCGGATGCTGACGAAGTTGCGGAATAAAAAGTAACCTATGTTCTTTTTTGAGGTTCAAATTTATCCGGCACTAAATTCCATCAACAATTAAGGTCAGGTTAGATATAGTAATAATATAATGAATTACCAATAAATAATAATTCATTCAACGTTATAATCCCTGTTAAAGTTTCGTTCAAACACCTACTTTTTTTTTTAACTGATAGTGGCAAACAAGCTTACGGCCCGCCTGATGTTAAGCGGTCACCGCCGCTGCCTATGGACACTTGCAACACCAGAAGCATTAATCGCATTACTACATTTTTCTTCACCATTTTTTAGGTTAAAATAAACAGCGTCTTTTTTTATTTAATAAAATTGCATTGACCATTCTCCTTTGTCCGTCTATTTGTAGAACAAGAACTACCTAAGTACATTACTATTAAATACCCAAAAACACAACCACCAAACATCAAAACAGAGATAAAACAAACTCTCTAACATACACCAAATCGATTACAAACAACACTGCTACCCCCCAAAAGCCAATTTAATACTAATGACATATTATCCCAGTACCATTAAGCTACAATGTTATGGTAATTTTGTATATATTAAGTTGGCAGCGCTGAAAACTTTGGTCATTAGAACAAGGCCAGTATGTAAGTGCTCTGAGACTGTTATATCTACACACCGTGGGCAGGTGGGACCGCAAGTTTGGTCCAATTTATAAGCAGTGCGGGGTTTGGTTTTGGCATTTACGAGAACAAAGTGATGCAAGAAAAAAGAGCTGAAAATCTAGGTAGGTTAGGTTAGAGAGCCTATTTCATCATCATCATCTCAGGCGCAGGACGTCCACTTCTGGACATAGGCGTCCCACATAGATTTCTAAGAGGACCGGTTGGAAGCGGCCTGCATTTCATTGATGTAAAATTTCGGTACGTAGAGGCAATTTTGGCAAAACTGTATTATTATTTTTTTTCCTTAAATATAGTCAGGTTTACCCGTTAAAGAGTAACAGACAGACAGATAGACTGAGTTACTTTCACATTTATAATGTTACAGTATGTAGGCATGGGTAATTTATTTTCAAACTTACATCTATCATTACAGACTACTCCGTTACGCGATAGTGTACATCATGAAACTTATGTTAAAAATAAATACTACTAGTTAGAAACTTATAATTATTTAACCTTGTAACTTATTACAAACAATGCATTCTTTGTGAACTCACTCAGAAGACAACAGAATAGGTCTGTCACTAGCTATGAGGTTGAGAGTGCGGAGTTAATTGTTTTAATATATCTGAGTTAATTGAAGATAGATAAAATTCTTTAGATTTATAATCAGTTCTGACGTCATGTTAATTATTATCGTAATAAATTTTATGTTTTTTTGTTCTTAATCGTGATTTGACAAAGCGATGCCTGAAAAGAAAAAAAGCCGCCCTCCTTTAGGGCTCTATTGCGGTCGGATATTATTAAAAATACAAGCAAAATATTTTCAAAAAGCCAAAAATGGACTATATGAAACAATCAAAATCTAGTCATGTCAAAAAAAAATTGGTAAATTTACTTTTTTCATCAATTGAGACTGAGATTACAATTCAATAATTCCGAAAAGTGTTCCTCTTCTCCAAATCGCTATGAGTTCATAACTTGTAAATCATAAATGTCTAGGCGCGCTAACTACCAAACTTTCAGCTATTATATGTCAAAACAAGTTTCATTGGAACCTTTTGTAGCATGTATGGTGTCTTTGTCAACTATGTAGTAATGTGTGATATTGTAATATTTTGGTGTGGTGGCCTCATTAGTCCTGTAGGTACAAGTTAAAGTATATTGTTTCAACATGTGTGTATATATTCTCCAGGCCAATTCCGATCACGTAGCCGCCGATCTTAATGCAGACTGGCCAAGTATGCAGGAGAGATTATAGTGCACAAGTGTGTGCGCAAACACAGGGTGTACTCCATCTTCCAAACTTTCATAATCCGATGGGATTGCAATCCTACACAACCGGGGAGATATCAGGCGCAGAACCAAGCAACGACTTTACGTTCTTTCTGAGGCACGCGGGTGTCACACCACCACCTTTCAAACTACGGGCTGCTACTGAATAATTCCTATGGAAAAACCCAATAATACTTTTTGTCAGATCTAGGAATCGAATCCACAGGACCCCTCAAAGCAACGGGGCAATTTTTGGTCATTATATAACCATATTTTATTAGATTATATTGCTATGATATAAACTCTATTTTATTTAAATTTGAATAAGAACATGACAGTCCACCACGAGGGCTGATAAGTAAGTTTAGCATAAAATATTGTAATAATATTCTCCCGCCAGAGTTTCGGCCGCGGCCTTAAAAATGTAAACCACACAGTATTGTCACGAAGAAACAAAACGAAAATAGTTTTTTTTTTCATGACTTATTAGCGTTCAGATGGATAAAGGTAAAATAGGTCAACGGTTGCCGGATGTCTTTTTAAAAATTCGTGGTTATTCCAGCCAAAAAATTACAATTTTACAGAATTCGACACATTTCGTGGAACGAATTATTCGAGCCGGCCATTTTGAATAATCATAAATGCAACGATCAATTTCACTGGATCCAAATTCGGATCCTCTGTCAATCAGAACCTTCGAACCGGCTTCAAAATTCACCCGCTGATTGACAATAGCCTTATTCACACCAAAATTGTGATACAAAAGCGAAGAATTTTCAAAGGGCACGCCCAAAAATATCTACCACATTTTTTATTTGATCAATTTTTGTAGCAAGCAATTGATGGCTCGGGGAAGACGAATTTGGGAGCGAAACGATCTCATTTGTACGCGTTCTTTGATGAGATGACTGACTCAGTATCGACGTATAAGAGGCGGCGGGCCTATTCTGTAAAGCAATCGTGCTTCTTCATTTTGAATTGCCTGAACTATTTTTTCTGTACTACGTATTTCAAGCCTTTGCCGTTGGTTAATTAAAATAAGGATTTTTTATAACATACGGTATAAAAATGTGTGTTTATGTTATATCTACTCGTAACATTTTTTTTGTATTAAGTCTTTAATTAACTATAAGAACATTGTAGTTCCTTCGATAATTAAAGTAGGTCTTGTATTTTTAACAGACTTGTAGTATGTAATATTTCCAGAACTGCCCAGTTTTCGTACTTATATGTTAGTATTTCATTAACCCAAAGACAATAAGCAGTATTTACAAATTAAGATATTATTTACACAGAAAAATAATAGGTTTAATACCTATTATTTTTCTGTGTCTTTAATGTTCTTAAAAAAAAGTGGCATCAAAAACACAATTAACATAGTTCGTTGACTTACTATTTTTTTTACAATATGGCGTCTGGTTGTCGCCATATTGAATTTTGATCTCTCATAATATGTGTCTCTTTTTTTGACCGATTGTCGAACCGATTTTTAACAGAAATTGACAAAGTAATCAATCAAATCGGACCGATATCGGTAAAAAAATCGGTCGTTAGCACAGACGCTAGGACAAATCGATTGACCGAAGAATCTTCAAAGTCAGCCCATGCGTTTGGTCTCTAAAGAGCCACATTGGAAGAAACATACATACCTACATACATAGGCTGATAAACACAATACCCTTAGCGTCACGTAGTCGGGTAAAAAGTAACTTTGAAATAACTACGTAAAATTCCACTCAAAGTACTAGGTACCTCTCTCAGAAGGATTATGCAAGTTATTGGAATAATTTCAACGTTACTCTCTGAATATTATATTAAAGCAGCGGACCCAAGAATGTAATATTTTATAATAGTTGCCAAAGGTAAAAAAATATAATATGATGCAATATAAAATGTTATAATTATAGAGGATCTACAACAGATAAACTCAATAACTATACTTACTCCATTTACAGTCAATGTCAAACCATTAAAACGCCATATGCAAGAATAAAAATAATCTAGTTGTCCACATAGCGTCTCCGCGCACGACCAATATTATCGGACAGATTTTTGACACATTATTTTGTTCTCGCCGACAAAGACACCTGTAAAAAATCGGTCCAATATCATCTGCCTAGCCTTGTCCCAACTATGTTGGGGTCGGCTTCCAGTCGAACCGGATGCAGCTGAATATCAGTATTTTACATGGAGCGACTGCCTATTAGACCTCCACAACCCAGTAATGGGTAATACGATACTCTTGGTAAGACTGGTTGTCAGACTTTCTGGCTTCTGACTAACAGTAACGACTGTCAAAGATCTACAAATGACAGCCGGGACCAACGGCTTTACGTGCTTTCCGAGGCACGGAGGAAACTAGCTATGGTGAATGGTCACCCATCCACAGACCAACCTCGGCAAGCGTGGCTTAACCCGGAAGATTGGTCTATGCGGCTGTAATTATTTAGACACGAGCTCCTCTGTACAAAATCGGTCCAATAACTGGTGAAAAAACAGTCTTGGGCGGAGACGCTCAACATCAGGTGGGCCGTCGCCGTCGGCTTGTTTGTCATCCAACTTAACAACTTAATTTAAAAAACAGAAAAAAGGATATGTCCAGAATACGTTCGCCATTTTCTAGCCTAACACCGATGGAATCTTTCATTAGGCTGCTGTAAAACTTACTTATATAAAAGGAAGCTTATCTTTATACAGTCATGAGAATATCTCAAAGAAGAAAATGTTCCAAATATGATTATCTATAATAACGTATTTGCGTTCTTATTGGTGAAGTGTGATAGTATGAATAAACACAAATAAACACAATATCGTCATCCTGTTTGGGACTGTCCCGTTGGGCGTGGAGTTCTGGGTTCGATTCGGTCGAGCAAAAAGTGTTATTGGGTTTTTCCATTAGAAATTTCTCAGTTACAGCACGGAGTTTGGAAGTTCGTGGCGTGAAGCCCCCGTGCCTCGGAAAGCACGTAAAGCCGTTGGTCCTGCGCTTGATCTCACGGAATACAGGCGTGATGATGTGTGTAATTTTAAATTAAAATAATGCAATCTTATGTTGTCTTCAAAGTCATCACTAGAACTCACTTTTATCAGTCTCTTATCATTTCTAATCATATTTGCTTATCGTTCAAACACAAAATTGAACTAATTAAGTGTTTATCAAGTCGGTCGTTATTTTTTAGGCTTCAATTACGTTGGTAGAAATCCAATCACTCTAGTAGGATGACATTTATAAATACTTTCCTTAATTTTATGGGAAAAAGATTGCTTTTTGCTCAATTTCCTTAAATCTTATGTGAAACTGTCTATCTGTTTGATACGTGTTCACGTACGAATACTAACTCATTAAGTACTTATTTTCGGATTCAAAGAATATTGTAGAATAGTAGTAGAGCTCTTGGTGAAGGAGCTCGTCCGGCAGAGTAACTCCACCATACATATTTCTGATATAAAGTTGCTGTGTTTCGGTATGACGGGTTAGAGTGCCGGTGAAATTACAAGCACATGAGATATTTTAGCTTGCCTTTAGCAATGTATTTGTAAGGCTTCTGCAATTGCAGATGTCTGTAGGCAGCGGTGACCACTTAATATCAGATGGGCCAGATACTTGTTTGGCATCCAACAATGTTAAAAAAAAGCACTGAACCCATTTTGATGCAAAATACGGGTTAAGTGTGAACCTAAAGAAAGGACATAGACTTCTTCCGCGACTTGGTCTACGTCCGCGGTAACCGACATTACGCCAACGAAGTCACGGGCAAAAGCTAGTCCTAACTAATATTATAAACGCGAAAGTAAGTTTGTTTGTTTGTCACTATTTTATGCCTAAACCACTGAACCGATCATTCTGAAATGTTTGCATATATGTTGTCAAGTATACAAAAACGGACATAAGGTCATCCCGAACAATACATATATGATATACAGCAATAACGTTCTTATCATAACAGATGGCGCTACGTGTCATTCAATCATGATTGAATTTTAAATTGAAGTTCTTCCTCTGCGTCCGGAATAACCAGCATTTAGGTGAGCGAAGTCGCGAGAAAATGCTAGTGTCTAATAAATTTAAGTCAAAAGCAGGATAACTGTGTAATCAAAACATTTATGGCTTTTGCGTGGGCAGTAATAACGATAATATAAGCATTTATTTCATAATTATTATGCGAAACTTCGTTGATACTCGCCCATACCGTTTGAAGCTTATTACTTATCATTTGAAACGATCGAGATTTAATTTCAGGAGAAAATATTTAGTGGTAAAAAATCATTACACTTTAGTTTGCGTGAAAAGATATAAAGTTTAGTTCATAAACTTTATATATTTTTTAATAAGTTCATATAGTATCACCGTAACCAAAGCATGCCCAGATATTTTTTAAATGATTTATATAAATATTTTTTAGTTCAGGTTTAACTTTTTATTTTAGTTTGCCATCATGCATGTTTTAACAATTATTTCCAAAAACATTTTTTTTCTTGAATGGATTGAATGATCCTTTTCAAAAAAACCCCAACAAAGACACGAATTAAATCAAATAGCACTGCAATTTATAATGGTTCTTTATTTGTATTTTTTTCTTTGAAAATTGTAACCGAAATGAGTATCCACCAAGCGGAAACAAAGCGAAAAAATATATTTACCAGAACATTCCACATGGATTTAAAGCCATATTCCCGAAGGAAATATAAATACTGAATTGAAATATCGTATAATGTGTATCGGAATCTCTTCTCTTGGTGAAGAGTAGACAACCAAAATACCAAGAGCTTCCCATCCCGTCTTTGCTGAACAGTTCTGTGGATTATAGGGCAGTGGTGAATGCGTGGTTGCGGATCAAGTAAAACTGGTTAAATTGTAAACGTTCGATAGGTCGGGAGCTACTTATGACTATGAATATTTATAACGTATTAGCCGAACGTCGTTTGTGTTGCTACCGGTGAATATTAAGGGTGGGTTGCTAGAGTAAAAAAATGTATTTATTAACGGTATTTTTTTTTAGATTATAAAATGTTCAAGAAATTCTAAGAAGAATATGATACTTATTTAAATAAGTTTGTTAAGCGAATGAGGTAAAGTACCCTATTAAGCAGCTTTTAACCGAATTATATATTCAGTGTGTTGAATATTTTGTAGCATGATTTTAATAATTCATTTGATGAGAAATCTTACTTAAATTTTTACCCACACTTGAGCACTTGTTTATAAGAGGAAATCGTCAAAATGTATGCCATGGCGTCACACATTACAAACGCGAAAGTTTACAAACTTTACTATTACAAAAAACGCGAAAGTTTACTATTACAACCGCGAAAGTTTGTGAGGTTGGATGGATGGATGTTTGTTACACTTTCACTGTTAAATGACTAAAAGTAAATTTGGCACAAAGATGACATTACTAATCAATTGACGTACTTTTTATGAGCTGTCAAAACGCCAGTCCCCCATAGATTTTGTATGACAATACTAAACTATGACGTCACTTTTTGTCATCTCAATTCCCTATATATTTATTGATTACAAAGCAACGAAAAATCAAATTTCATAGTTATTTAAAAATTCATAGGGTTGTCAGGGCTAAAATAAACTGTTATTTTTTTGTGAACTGTGGGTGTACATTGGTACACCTCTGCCTAACCCTTCGGGGAATACTGGCGTGATGATGAAATGTTTTTTGTGAAGATATGTCTTGGTAATATTGTTTAATGGTGCCATCTACCCATTTTAGGACTTAATTTTGAAAACTACACAGACGAATTCGCGAGCAAAAGCTAGTGAATAATAAGTTTGATAAAATTGTCTCTAAACGTTCTACATTAGCCAAGCAAATCTGTACTAATATTTTAAAGAGGAATTATTTGTTTGTTTGTATCGAATAGGCTCCGAAACTACTGGACCGATTTCAACCATTTTTTCACCAAGGGATGCTACATTATTCCTGAGTAACATAGGCTATATAACATTACGCTAAGACCCACGGGACCGGAGCAGTAACTTAACGCGGTTGAAATAAGCTAGGCGGACGGAGTCGCGGGCAGTTGCTAGTATCTTCATATTCAGCTAATATCATCACCACTTTAAAGCGTCCCCTTAAATGCAAATTATAAATGTTTATATAAAGAGTTCAATTTATATTCTAATTCTATGGCTTGCCGCTAGAGGGCGAGGTGTCGTCAATGACAGCACTTTTCAAACTAAATTAAGCTATTATGACAAAAGTGTGGCTTTAAATGCACGTTATAAGATTGTATCCTAGTCTCAGTTAAGATGTTAATCTAGATACGAAAGCTCTTTTAAATATTGTTAGGATAATATATATATTCCATTAAGATAACAAGTAGGTACAGTTAGTTAGGAGTATTTTTCCGTCGTACCTAAGTTTATGTACAATATATTATACAACTTAAAATGTAAACATTAATAAAAACAAAAAACAAGAACCTAAAACTATATGGCATCAAAAAATTCCTCCGTATCGCCGTCAATTGAAAATGTGCCATAAAGACTGGCAGCATTGCCATGTAAGATGGCAAATGCGAATCCTCTGGCCTAAGTAAAAGCCAGCCAGGTCACAAGAAGTGTCTGTTCTATCGTACTTGGGTATTTTTCTAACTTATTTTCAGGATTCTTTCATCAATATTAATAATACCGGTGGCTTGGACCCTGTTCCCGAAGCCAGTAGGCTACTATTTAATATTTTTATATTTTTTTATTTTTTTATATTAATATTTAAAAATGTAATCAATGTGTATTATAAATAAGTAAATGGAAATAATAAGTCAAAGCATTTATTTCAATTAAGCAGACTATTTACAGGCACTTTTGAATTGTCAAAAAGTTATAGTTTAAAGTTGAAGCTAGTTGCTCGTTTCAAAACGTAGATCTCTATGGAGAGGAACGAGCAAAAAACTCCATATGTCGACCATTTAAAAGAAATATAAATAAATAAAAAAATATATTTATTTCATTCATAAAAGGCTTTATTAATTAATTTTATTTTATATATTTAAGGCAGTAATTGCGTTAAATTTTAACAATTTAGTGAAAAATAAGCAATATTTTAGGGAACACTAAATTAGGTTTTCATTTTATTTAGTTTAGTACAATACATTATTATTAATATGTCAATTTCTACTACAGATGTCCACTATAAGAAAAAATCATTTGGTGTATGATGCAATAAAAATAAAACGCATAAATGTTTTATCAAATACTTTACTTTATAGATTACATCAATAAAATGGTTCAAATATTTACAAAGAAGATAAAATATATAAATAATACACGTACCTACATATTAACACATTGACTTATGTAATAGCATCTAGAAATGTACATTAAAAAGACAAAAGTAAGTACTAGGGTCGATTATCCGAACTAATTGGGGCACTTGGGTGTTCGGAAAACCGAACTATATTGATTCGGCCATGCATAGTTAGATGATCCTTAATGACAAATATGAATAAAACAAAAAAGTGCACACAGCCTTGTAATAAAAAAAAAAAAACATTTAGGTACAAGTATAAATAACGCTTAAAAAATCTTTATCATCGTCTGCCAAAGCAAACTTGGAGGGCGGACGTAGTAGTTCGGATAAGTGGTCGTTCGGTTAATCGACGTTCGGATAATCGACGCTCCATTGTACATTTTATACCTCAACGTAAGTGGTATACTTCGTGTGACCGACTCACTGCATTCTTTATCTACCTATATCTTTAAAACATGTCATGTGGTAACTTAAAATGAACACACTTATTTTAATATTATTATATATTATACAATGAAAAACACATCTAACCTCAAAAATCATCACCCCTAACCTACTCGTATATTACAAAAAAATATTAAAACTAATATAATCTGTAATCCCATAATCTATTCTATACATACAAATAAATAAAATTGAAGTGTATGTTTGTAACTTCAAATGAACAGCTTTTCACTAAATGCATATGACAGCATATAAGGAACATACATAAAAAAAAACATTTAAAAAAATGTTTGTCTGTCTGTTTGTTTCGGCTAATCTCTGAAACGGCTGAACCGATTTTGACTCACAGATTGCTTATGTTATAAGGAGTAACTTTGGCAATTTTTTTTTCTTTTTTTTTCTTCTTAACGCGAGCAAAGTCGCTGGTAGGAGCTATTTAAATTATAAAAACATTTGCAAATACATTAAACATTTGCTTCTTTATTT
The DNA here is from genome assembly GCA_932526535.1 of Caradrina clavipalpis. NCBI lineage: Eukaryota > Metazoa > Arthropoda > Insecta > Lepidoptera > Noctuidae > Caradrina > Caradrina clavipalpis. The sequence goes on from OW052101.1 coordinate 3,845,285, forward strand.
ATAATTATTATTGTTTATTAAATAGAGGCAAATGTTTAATGCAGTACAGACACTACATACATCTATACTAATATTATAAAGTTGAAAAGGTTGTTTGTTTGTTTGGTTGAGTGCGCTAATCTTAGGAACTATTGCCCCTCTAACCAAGTCGCAAACGATAATGGTTAACGCTCGGTAGGTACCAATAGATTTTAAACTTTATACCCCAGAGCCTTAAGTTAAAAAAACTATTAAAGATTTCTAAGCGTTAGCGACTGGAACGAACGAAAACGCTATGCAATCTTCACTAAATCTTCAACTTAAAACCAAGCACATAAAGTTGAAAATCTATTAAAGCCTACTCAGCGTTTGCGTTTATCGTTTGTTACATGGCTACAGGTGCTGGTTCGAATTGGAAAAATATTTTTGTGTATAATAACAGCCAGGTTCATGAGGAATAGCCACGCGGGATTGGAGTAGTAACCAAAGACGTAACTTATCGCGGATAAAAAAACTACGCGGGCGAAGTTGCGGACAGTAGCTGGTTAAGAATAATAAGTTAAAATGCTCATATCGCCAGAAGAGAGCTACGGATTTATTAGTTTGGCACATCGCGACTATAGGGCCCTTGGAAACCGGTGGTGGTCGAGAGGACACAGGATATACTCTCTCTAAAGCAGCCACACCGACCAGTCTCAATGGAGTTTAGCCAAGTACGTAGGAAATATCATAGGTAATGCACAAAGGTGTACAATCTGTATAATCGATTGAGGGACAATTCCCACAATCTCATAATCAAGGACGACAATCCGACATGACCAGATTACACGGACTTACGTGCTTTCCGAGAGACGGGGGTGTCACACCACCAACTTCCTAACTCCGGGCTGCTGCTGAAAAGCTCCCAATGCAAAAACACAATAACACTTATGCAAGACCTTGAAATCAAACTGAGGACCCTATGGTCCGCAATTGACCACACAAGTTGCAACATTGCAACCACAAGACCAACGGGGCAGAGGATAATACTTTTTTTACCCAAAATATCCTTTTCCATTCCATCTGCCATTAGAGCTGATATTTAGAAAGATAGTAACAGGTAGCAGAGACGATGTTCTACAAAACAAAACCTAATCTAAAACTCGATTTACAACCAGCTGTAGATAAATAAGCCGATATATAGATAGCGATAACAAAACCGAACGAAGATAATGAAAAGATTTCAAAATCAATAAATCAGTAACAATATGGCGGGTGTACATACATTAATTTAAGTTTATAATTCTCACCTGACAATCTAACTAATCATATCATGTTGTTAAAAACTATATTTCACTTTGAAAATGACTTAAGCACTTCAACTTTGAACAGGCGACGAATGACGATGCTCATCGTTTCGTATGTGCAATTCCCAATCCAAGTTTTTCTAAAAATCTTTTTTAATTATCAGGTACTACTTCAGCTGAAGTATCAGGTTCCGATGGAGGTTCAACAGGCGTTACAGATTCCGTTGTAGATTCAGTAGGCGCTTCAGTTTCCGTTGTAGATTCAGTAGGCGCTTCAGATTCCGTTGTAGTTTCAGTAGGCGCTTCAGATTCCGTTGTAGATTCAGTAGGCGCTTCAGATTCCGTTGTAGTTTCAGTAGGCTCTGTAGGTACCGGTGTTGTAACACTTTTACATTCATCCAGTTCAGCAATCAACCTGTTCTTCTGACCAGCTATAGTCAATGTAGATACGAACAGGGAGAAAGATAGAAGAGACAACAGAACTATAATCTTGTTGTTCAACATCCATCCTAGAGTCCTCTCGGTGTAATATTTGCAAGAATTGGCCATTTTCTTTTCTGGGGTACTTTGCGCTGTCCCACACGAGTTTCACTAGCCCTTCTATTGTGACGAATACTCCAATTTAGCCGCAATTTTTATCGATATTATTTTATATCTTATTTATCAACTGATAAAAAATAATCCTCATAACTTTATCACTTTGGAATTAAGTCTTATTCCTTGAGCCATATAGTTGTGTTTAGGTTGCATGCTGTAGATATTAGTCAGGATTAGATAATGGAGTCTGCTTTTATTTCGTTGGTCGAATCTGATTCGCTTAAACTTTATTCTGTTCGATGACTCTTATTGAAATTGCGTCATGATTATTTTATTTTAATTACTAGTTTTTGCCCGATGTCGCTCGTTTGGTTTTTTATGCCCCTGCACTATTCTTCAAGCATCTGGCCATCATATACAAAAATAATTGTTCGTATCCTACTGGTAGTTACAGAAATTAGCGCGTTTTAACAAATAAAAACTCTTCAGCTTTAATGTTAGTAACTGTTTCACCAGCGTTACGTTACGTGTTTTGTTACTGCTCCGCTCCCGTGTGTCGTAGCGTGATGTTATATAGCTTTTGTTACTTTGTCATAATTTAGCTACGCATTAGTAAAAAAAAATATTAAAATCGGTCCAGTAGTTTCGGAGTTAATTCGGTACAAACAATAGAATCTTTCCTCTTTACAATATTATTACTAGCAAACTAGCCGCGATTTCGTCCGCGTGCCTTATTTCATCTGTTTAGTTACGTCTAGGCTGACTGCTCCCCTCCTATGGCTCGTGGCGTGATGTTATAAATTGTAAAGCATTGCAACACAAGCCTCAATAAATGGACTATCCAACACAAAAAGATTTTTCAATTCGCCTGTTTCAAGACATTGTTTTACAGCACTCGTTAATGGCCTTTACATTTCATGTAAGTTTTCTTATCAAGTTTTCCTTCCAATTCCAGATAAACAGATAATTTCCTCCATTCATACTGTAGCTGTAAGTATAGAAAATTTGCTCCCCTCGTGTTTAAGGTTAATGACGTCATCCGTATAACAAATTGTACGAATTTATATGAAACCCTACGAACCTCCGCCCTATATCTTCAAATGAAGTAATTTCTAAGAATAATCTGACGGTTTGTGATGGGACAGAGGTGAATTTTGATATTTTTGAAACTACGCGTTTTAAGATCTCAAGTGTTCATAGTAATAGAGCTCATTGCGAAGAAAGAAAAAAGTTTATTGACACAAACCATGTGCACAGATATACTAACAAAAAGGCTACTCAATATAAAACAAAAAAGAAAACAACATAACTGTGTGCCTCACGGCTGCGCCAAATAGGCCCAGTTCAGCATAAATGCTAGACCACTTGTGCCTGACGCTGGTTTTCAGCTGGACCTTTGTGCGAAGGAACTTGCCCGGGAAAGAACAACCATCATACCTATTTCCTTCTTGTTGAATCGATAGTTTAAGTAAGTCCCATATTCATGATTGTATTTTTTATAGTACTTGGTACTATCATTCTCACTCTCAATATCTTGCCCATAATTGGGTTCAGGAGTACGGCACTCGCACTGGATGTGGGTGGGATCTCTAATCTCGAATTTTTCTCTCTCAGCACCAAGTTCCTGGAGTTAGTGCTTATTTTCTCTATACTTTTTCAATGGAAGCATATTCTGGTGTAATAACAGTCATGCGAAACGTTTGATCTACTACTAGGACTACATTTTGAACGTTTTTAATTAAGTAGTAGAATCGGCCCCCGTGTGACTCACAAATTGCTTTAGGTTTTATTAATTCAAGTCTAATTCTATCTCTTTTAAGTACTTGAAAAATGTAATACGGCACTGTTTTTTTTTACCCTTTAACACACAAATATTTTCGGATGAACGAGATGATGTCTTGTATTTGGTCGTAATTATCCGACGCTGGCGAAATGGACACGAAAATATTTGTCGGATTAATCCGACCTTGGCGGTTAAAGTGTTAAATGTCTTACTGTGGGAAACAAGCCTTTGGTGCACCAGATATTAAGTGGTCACCGCTTCCTATAGACATCTGCAATACCATAGGCCTTGCAAATGCGTTGCCATCCCAAAGAGAAAATTTAAATGTCTCATGTGCCTGTAATTACACCGACACCTACCCTTCAAAACGGAACACAGCAACGCTGCTTTGTTGCAGAAATTGGTATAGTGTCGCAGACAAAATTGCCAATTTTTTGTCTATTGGTCCATCTTTTGGGGTTTTTACCTCTAATTTATTTATGTTTGCGATTTTTGTATAGTAGAAAAGTTGCTTTATTATTCTCAACACTAAAATTACAGTTTTTCAATAGGCAAAATAATATGCTTTAAATAAAATTGAACTTTATATTTGTTTCCTATTTCCGCGGTCTTCTCTAAACATTACTAGTGTCTATTTTCCCAGTATGCGGCGCCCCATTCTCTTATCTAACGGAGCTCATTCCTTACATCGAACGAACGACAGGCGAGCATTTGTCTGCGGAACCCTTTGTATTAGCACCAATGTGTAGGGTTCCTTCAACTTCTATTAGCCGGCTTGTTTTCGGTTTTTGGTGGAAATTCGGTAAATGCAGTGAAAAGATTTTGATGCTAGTATCATCTGGGATTTTTTATTAGGTATGTGATTTACCTGTTTAAATTAGTGTCTTGAATACATTTTAATTTCTTTGGTATATAATATCTGAAATTCTCAGTAGCAGCTCGGAGTTTGGATTTGTGCCCGGTTAATGGCAATAGGCTCGCCCGCTATTACATGGGACCTAAATATACCGGCGAACTGTGGGTGTACATTGGTACACCTCTGCCTAACCCTTCGGGGAATACAGGCGTGATGGTATATTTATTTTTTGGTATATAATCTATCCCATGGGAACCGTATTTACATTTTTCCGGGATAAAAAGTTTCTTAGGTGTTATTCCACACTACAATCTATATCAGAGCCAAATTTTATCTAGATAAGTTCAGCCGTTTAAGCATAAAAGAGTTACATACAAACATGTTTGAAATATGTCTTTTTGCCACTTTGGTATCTTTATGAAGAAAATGAAATTAATTATACATAATTATCTTTATGTTTACGCTGAACCTTAAAATTTTTAAACGAATAAATCATTATGTAAACGCCATTAGGAAAAAATAAATAAGTTATTCCAGCGTATTTACTGTTCCACTGCAAGACCTCTGCAAGACCTCTTCTTATACAAAGAAGGTACCTACGAGCATTGATCACTCAATCTCACTTACATTCTCACTGTGGGTTCGATTCCCACCCAGGACAAACTTTGTGTGATGAGCATGATTGTTTGTTCTGTGTCTGGGTGTGATTTATCTATAATATGTATGTATTTATAAATTATATAAGTATGTATATCAGTTGTCTGGTTACCATAACACAAGCTCTGCTTAGCTTCGGATCAGATAGCCGTGTGTGAGTTGTCCCAAGATATTTATTTTATTTTTATTTATTCAATTTTATTTAAGATAAACTATTAGAACTTTAGGAAAAAAAAACGACGGGTTGCACTCCAGGAGTGCCGGTAGAAGAGAAAACGCTAAAGACGTACACAGGCCACGGATCAGGGCCAGGGATCAGGTCACGTGTCCTGACGCGAGTTTATCATTTTTTTACCCATTCCAAAAAAAGTGCACAACGCCGCTAAAGAAGTTTTCACTACAAAAACTTAAAAACAAGTAAAAATATCGCCAATGTCCAAAATCAAAACAGAACATACAGGTACATAAAATTGAAATCAAATTTTCTATTGGTGGCCATATACCCCCGGGAAATCACTGACGTCATACCCTAGACGGTTTATTTGGGGTGCTGGTCAGAAAACCTCCAAGCGTGCCGTCGGTTGCTTGTCCCTCCGGACACGTCTTGAGGGAACGGCAGCTGGCTGGCCGGTGCACCCTGGGCGCAGGTAGTGATCTTCCCTGAGGAATGGGAAGAGATTCCTATTCTTTGGGGAATGTCACTGCTCGTGGCCAATATTCTGACGGGCGGGGTCCGAGGACGGACCAAGGGCGTTTCTCCGCGTGTCCCTCTGATCAGCAGAGGGCACAGCGGAGGAGTGAGGACGGGCTCGGCGTGCACTCACCCTGCCACCGAGCAGACAGAGAGGCTCTCTGTCACCGTCGTACATCGTAACCCCATATCGGAGTGTCGTGGTCATGTCTCGCGGCTTCGATTGGCACCGAGGGTCTTGGCTTAACCGCCCGGACCGCGAGGTAGAAACCCTCTATAAAAAGTCACCCCGAATCCCAAGCGGCGGCGCACCGTGACGGGATGTATGGCTGACGGGCGTCCCTATGGGACATCAGTCGCTAGTGCGAACCACTTGCTATTGGTTGGATGGTTGGATATCTTTAGTACTCGTGGGATCAAAAATGGAACACACAAAACAAAACGTTGCAGAAGGAGGGAAGGGGGATGCCGGGTCGGAGTCCGACTCGGCATCCAGCATGGTGACTGTGAGCCCTTTCGGCTCACACCATGAGTTAGATGGGCTGGAAAAGCTTCTCAGGAAGCGGCCCAGACCGGAGGATCAGGTGTCCTCCGAAGAAGAGCTGGCCTCGGCTCGAAAGATCCCCACCAGCAGACGCGGTGGGGCCCAGGAGCGAGGCCCAGGGAGGGTTGCTGCCCGGAGGGGACCGGCGACGTCTGTCGCTGAAGGGCAGTCCCCCTCCCCCTCTCTAAGTGAGACTGGCGGCGACGGTGTGGTCCAGCCGGACACACCGCGCGTGGTGGAAGGTGAACCTGGCGGCTCCGAGGAGCGTAAGGCCAGGTTCATGGAGGTTGTGCGGGATGCGGTGGCGAGCGTCGCCCGCAAAAAGATGAAGGGGTCGAAGTCTCGGGCAATGGACGAGGCTTCGGCCACCATTGCGGCGGCTGCGGAGGCCGGGTTTGCGGGGGAGGTCCCGCAGCTTCGGGCAGAGGTGGCGCGCCTGTCGGCCTCCATGGAGCTCCTGGTGGCAGAGAACAGGAGGCTCCAGGCGGACCTGGCTGAGCTCCGCGGGACTGGCTCCCGCCAGGCGCCCAAGGCGGGGAGCCGGAGAGCCGAGCCAGTCGAGCCAGTGGATGACCAGGTGCTGAACCTGGTTCAGCTGGAGCTGGCGGCCTTCCAGGCACGGTTTTCCGTCCTGGAGGGCATCGTGTTGCGTCCCCCACTGGCTGCGAGCGGGACGACCGCGGGCGACAGGCGGGCCTCTTATGCGGCCGCCGCGTCTGCGCCGAGGCCGGGTAGCCAGCCCCCCAGCAGGGCGGGGCCGACCCCTGCGAAACCGGCTCCGGCAAGGCCGGTGCCGGCGCAAAATGCGCCCACGAGGAGGGGCAAGGCGGCATCCCAGCCGCCTCCACCCCCTCCGCCCCCTAGCTCCAACCCTCCGGCCGCGGAAGCCGAATGGCAGGTGGCCGGGGCAAGAGAGAGGGGGCGCAGGGCGGCCAGATCGGCCAGAGCGGCCACCAGACGGGCGGAGGAGCGGCGGCGACGTGGTGAGCGCAAAGCCGCGGCCAGGCTTCGCGCCCCGAAATCCGCGGCTGTAGTGGTCACGCTACAGCCGGAGGCGGAAAAGCGGGGCGTGACATATGCGCAGGTGCTCACCAGGGCCAAGGCGGCCATCAACCTTGGCGAGCTAGGGATAACCGGCCTCCAGCTAAGGGTCACCGCAACTGGGGCCCGAATGCTGGAGATCCCCGGCGCCACCAGCGGCCCGTCCGCGGACGCTCTAGCTGAGAAGCTTAGAGCGTCCCTAAACGCGGACGAGGTGCGGGTGTCCAGGCCCGCCAGATGCGCAGATCTGCGCATCATGGGTCTGGACGACTCAGTTTCCGCGGAGGAGGTGGTGGCCGCCGTCACCAGGGCGGGTGGATGCCGTGCCGAAGAGGTCAGGGCAGGCACCATCCGCCCAGAGCGCACGGGCATGCAGACCATTATGGTCAGCTGCCCAGTGACGGCGGCTAAAGCCATTGTTGAGGGGGGCCGCTTATTGGTGGGCTGGGTGTCGGCGCGGGTTCGCCTGCTCGAGCCCAGGCCCCTGAGGTGCTACCGTTGCCACGTGGGGAAGCACGTGGCATGTCGGTGCGCCTCGGAGGTGGACCGCAGCGCCCTGTGTTTCCGCTGCGGTCAGCCCGGTCACAAGGCCGCGGCTTGTGATGCCCCGCCGCACTGCTATGCATGTGCGGGGGCTAACAGGCCGGCCGATCACCGGGCTGGGGGCAAGGCCTGCGCCGTACCCGCCAGGTCCGGGGGAGGGCCCCGCGCCGCCGCCGCCGCCGCCGCCGCTGCCGCCGCCACCGTTGCCGTGGCCGCACCCGCCGCCGCCGCTGACGCCGCGTCCGCCGGCGCAATGGATTGCCAATAACGGCACCATTGCGCCTCCCGCAGGCGGACACCGTAGGCACGGTCTGTGGACGGTGAGCAATGGGTAGCTCACCGTCCGTACGTTATTTAACGACAGACCGTGTCGACGGCGCGTTCATGTTCCGCGCAAAGAGGTGTCAGCACAAGGAAGGGGCCACTAAGGGCCAAGGCCTGCCGGGGCTGCGGGTTGTTCGAAAGAGATTCCGCGCCCCCGGAACGCAAAGGGCACATGAAGGAACATAGATGGTTTTTAGTCAGTAAAAGTCTGACACTCCCTCCCGCCCCGCCCAGGACGGGGGGGGTCATTTGATGATTTTACCATCTTTAAAAAAAAAAAAAAAAAAAAAAAAGACGGTTTATTTCGTGTTTCGCTTGCAAAATAAATATTTTATTGATGATCGCTGCCACTTTGATCCGCGTAAAGTTTTTAATGTTGATTACTTCGGTGAAGAAATTACCCTTTTATTTTTGTTCACTACACAATTTTTTTTTTATTTTTGTGTAGTGCGTCGCTTTCGCAATGAATAAATGGATTTTCTTTCTTTCTTTCTTTTCTTAGTTGCCGAGAATCGAGTTAAGTGGCGTACTAATTGAGAGACCTATGTCCAGCAGTGGACTAGTAGTCCATTAGTAGTAGTAGTGTCTAGTAGTGCAGGCTGATGATAAAATACGCAATCGAAGTGTCACAGAATTTAATATTATACGTTTTTGAGTAAAAAGGGGTTTTTGTTCAAAAACTTAACGTAAACTGCCTCGTTAGGCCTAGTGGTCCTAAGCGTGATTGCTACGCTATAGGTCTTGAGTTCGTTTTCCAGGTCGAACAAAAAGTATTATTAGATTTTTCTATGGGATTCGCAGTGGTTAGTATTAACAGGCTCGCCCTCTACATGGGACCTAAACATACCGGCAAACTGACATTATTAGGTACACCTCTGCCTAGCCCTTTGGGGAACACAGGCCTGATGGTATGTTAAGTTAAGGAGTAGAGAAGTTATAAGGGAACAAGATGAACATACATACATACCGGTCAAAATCATAATCCTCCTTTTTCCGTCGCCGTAATCGAGTAAAAAGTACTTAGTATCACACATAGCTTGACAGTACCCACTCGGTACAAAATCCTTTGATCTATTGGTTCAGACATTTTGGGAATCCATAATTCAGATTATATGGTATCAAATGGTATCTTAATTTTACAGTAGGGATCATTCGGCTCTGAATCAACTTTGAATTATTATGAAAGGTTTTTGAATAAATGTTGTTTAACTATAATAACAGTTATTCATTCGTGAAATTAGTATGAACGGTTTGTATGAAGGCTTTAGCTGGTAGTCCTGTTATGTATTTTTTGACGACACAGTTGGCGCGGTGGCTGAGTAATTGACTGATGTGCTGCGTGTCGCGGGCTCGATTCCCGAACGGAACAAATATGTGAATGGCCTGCAGATACTTGTTTGAAGTCTGTCTGTGTATGTGAATTCATACCATCATCACGCCTGTTTTCCCGAAGGGTTGAGCAGAGGTGTACCAATATACACCAACAGTTCATCGGTATATTTAGGTCCCATGTAATAGGGAGCGAGCCTATTGCCATTAACCGGGCACAAATCCAAACTCCGAGCTGCTACTGATACCCGACTGCTGCTACCCAATAACACTTTTTGAATGTGAATTTATATGTTTGTAAAGGCACCCACGATACAGGATAAATTCGTAGTGTCTAATGATTTTGTAAAGAAATCTATACTGATACAATAAAGCTGAGGATTTTGTTTGTTTAAACAAAATAATATCTAGAAGTGTAAATAGTGATGATGATAAATGCCCATTGATGGTCGTTCTACCCGTTGATTTCAAATCTTGACCATAAGCGTCAGTGAGAATTTATACGTATAGAATATCCGCAAAAACAATGATATAAATCAGAACCCGCAACCTACGATACCATACCATCATCACGCCTGTATTCCCCGAAGGGTTAGGCAGAGGTGTACCAATGTACACCCACAGTTCGCCGACAGAAATACCGACCGACCTACGATACCATTTATATAATCCGATTTTAACAAGTTACTGTTACATTGTCCGCTTTAAACACATAGTTCCGGTTTGCGATAGGGTTGCCACTCACACCAAAATTAATTTATTTATTTACACAGACTCAGTGGTTGTCTGGCTGCCCCGTTGTTGGTCGCGTGGTCGAAAGCGCGACTGATAAGCATGGGGTTCTGTTTCGATTCCCAGATCGGACAAAAAGTGTTTTTGAGTTTGGTTTTCGATAAAGAGACCTACATTTTCGAATGAGCAACTAGCTTCAATTTTCTGTGTTACTTCTTGACAATTCAAAAGTGCCTGTAAATGGTTCAATTATGACTGTTGACTTTGACTTAAGTATGACTTTAAACCACCGTTAGCTTTAAACCGGGCAAAGTATCAATGTGATATTTTCAATTCATATATACTTTCTAAGTTTACGATGCTATAAAAAACCAGTAGAACTACAATATAAAATATTATAACAAAAATAAAATAAGAACTTAACATAGCTAGGCCTTACATAAATATGAATATAATGTTTGGTTATTTTTGTAGTTTTATTTACAGCTTTCCTGCAAGAAAAACAACATTTAGGTTACTGAACCTAACGCTGAGCTTACAAAATCCTTTCATATTTTATTGTGGGTGTTTTTACTTACAGTAGGTAATATAAAATATTACTTTTCAACAATCCCAAGCTGTTACTTATTCATTTCGCACAAATTAACCTATTACTATTGATACAATTTATATTAGCCTATTATTGTCCTACTGCAGGAGAAAGGCATCTTCTCATTCAAAGAAGGCATCTTCTCATTCAAAGAAGGCACGTGTATGGATAACCACGCTTTCTCGGTTTTTGATTTATTTTCATTACAAGTCCTCGCGATGTTGTTCTTCGCCGATGTCAGTTATGTCCATTATAAACTTTGAAAGTCCATATCTATGTATTGAAAAAGTCATTGATACTTGCCCGGAAACGAACCCACAACCTCATGCATGAGCAGCGGGTGCCTAAACTACTGGGCCATCACGACATGTAGTATTACATAATAATATTTTTTATATAATTGTTTCAGATCAATAATTATACAGTTTCAGTTTACAACCTTGGTACTTCATAGCTAAACGTGCAATTTTTTTTTTATGTCATTGGATGGTAAACATTCCTACGGCCCAACTGATGTTAAGTGGTCACTGCTACCTATAATAATCTGCAATACCAGAGGCCTTGCAAATGCGTTGCCATCCCAAAGACAAAGTTGAAATATCTTTTGTGCGACATTAATAAAAAATTAAACAAAAAAAAAGAATTCCGATAATAACAAAATAGGCATTTAATTTGGCCACAAAAAATTCACCAACCTAAAACTCGCCAACCCTAGCTCACAGAGTGTAAAGCTTCAACCGCTTGCCTTTTCACTTGAGGAGTTAAGCCAGTGCGCTATCAGGGCTGGCAGACCACGCGATTGTTGGCTCAAACGCTTAATTACATTCGGCTCGATTGAGCACTACAGCTCAATTGAGCGTACTGGATTTTTAGTTTCATACTTTTATTGTCATAAGCGGGTAGATTGAGTTTTATGGTGGAGGAAAGTTTTTCTTTCTGTTTTTGTTGGAGATTATAAAGTAATGATTAGCTGTATACTAGAGACCTGCCCGTGACTTCGTTCACGTTGCTTATTTCACACGCTTTGATTTACGGCTTTGGTTACAGCTCTGCTCCTGTGAGTGGTAGCGTGAGGTTATATAACCTATGTTACTCAGGTAGGCCTTTTTTTTGGTACACCAGCTGACGGCCTACCTTATGTTAAGTGGTCACTTCTGCCTATATACGTCTGCAATACCAGAGTCCTTGCAAATGCGTTGCCATTCCAGATACCAGGGTTAACCGGACCACAGCAATGCTGCTTTGCGGCAGAAATAGGTATGGTGGTAGTATTTCGATGGGCGAGCTCCTTCACAAAGTGCTCTCCTACATATCCTTTGACAATATAACTCACTTTCAAAATATACAATAATTTCTAACTATCAAAGTTTATATACTTTTAAAGCTACCCTTAAAAACTAATAAGGTACAAGTTCTTGTCCAATTAATCTCAACCTAAACCTTTTTACATTAAGACACTATTTCCCGATCCTCTTCAACGAAAACAGCGACTGTCCAAAAAAAACATCCGAAACAAATCCAATTACATCAATTTATACGTACGAAAACAAAAACGCTAGCATTATAAATCTTTGTTTCTAGGTAGCAAAAGGTACGGAACCATAAAAAGCTTTGAAGGAGTAGTGACAAATGTCGCACCGCGGTTGCACTGACGTGAAAAATGATCCTTTTAGATAAGGGGACCAACCAATTGTTATGTATAACGTGGCCAGAAACACTTGAACTACCACCCCTCTTTACACTACCACTTTAAGGCTGTATTTAAGGGGATTGGGAAAGGTCTTAGGGGTCATTGTGAGTGGTCGCCGGGAACCCAAGGGATGTCCCTTTAGATCGAAGCGTTCCTTAACTTTGGACTGTTTGAAATAATTTCCGAGCTATGATGCTTGTGTAAAAGGTTTTATTTTTTTCGGTAGTTTTATAGGTGGAGTTTGTTTGGGAGAGTTAGTTTTAAATCTTTTGATGTTTGATTGAGGTTTTGTTATAAATACTAGAATAGAATAGACTACTGACATTGTAAGATGTTTGAACTGTTTATTTACATAATGAACTCAAATACATTACAAATAGAGTTAAAAATAGTACGCAATTCAGAACTAATTGAATTTGAATTTATTACCTTGCATATAATTTAGTAATTTTCAACTCTATTTCTGTTGATTTTTAGGTTCTTTTGAAATATTAAATAAAAACGCATTAAGGATACTGCTGCTCTGTCTGCGTTGACTGACTGCATGTAAATAGGTAATAATTATTAGGATGTATGTCCTTATCTCTTTTAAAATTTCTGAGTGTTTAATGATTATCGACTCTCATTCATACCAAAACCCAATTTTACTGGTTTTCGAAATTTAACCTTTGTGTGCCTAAATATTTGCTATATGTATAGTTTTACAGTAATCTGGAGCCACAGACATTTGTTTAGTATACCAAGAACAAAACAAAAACTATAAGAACTAACTATAAATTTTAATTGCCTTGTTTACCTAGTGGTCCTAAGCGCGACTGCTACGCTAGAGGTCTCGGGTTCGCTTCCCAGGGCGAGCAAAGTGTTATTGGGTTTTTCTGTGAAATTTCCAGTAGCATATCGGAGTTAGGATTTGTGCCTGGTTAATGGCAATAGGCTCGCCCTCTATTACATGGGACCTAAAAATACCGGTGAACGGTGGGTTTACATTGGTTCACCTCTGCCTAACCTTCGGGGAATACAGGCGTGATGGTACATCATGTGAAACGTTACTTAAGAACAATTTCTCCACCGTGACTGAAATTCAGCCGGGAAAATGTATATAATGGCATATTAATGACAACTTATTTTCTTTCTTTGCTACCTCTTGCCTCTTTTGCATATAATCTTTCATTCTTAACACGAATACCGCAAAAACCTTTTAATAAATTACCATAAACATAACACGTGCTTACATAGGGAAGTACGTATATATGTATGTACGGTCAACAAAAGAGATAAGTAACCAGATTGTCTAATATAGTTGAAGTTTTCTTTCAAACCGATGGTTATTTTTAAATAAAATTTAATTTAATTAATAAACTGTTTATTTTGTATTAATAAAAATAAAATTCATTAAAAAACTTCTATCGGTTTCTGAATAACTTAGTGTTTATTAGGCGACCCTGGTTACTTATCTCTTTTGCTGACTGTACGTATATACTAAGTGCAACACGAAAAAAACGCGAGTCCCCAGATGGCAAATGACGTCACATTACCGGATTGTGACGGGGAGGGGTCGCAAACATTTTTTTTTTTGTTGAATGTTGTTTTTTTTTTCTTTTTCGGCGTTTTGTGGTAGGTGTACAATGAAGAGGTGAATTTTAATTAGTGTGTGTTTGTTTTGTACATGTATATTAAAGTGGTAGATAGATTTTACTCAATACTCAATACTCAATTTTTTATTGCATTCCATAATGTACATAATGGTCTTAACAATATAAAAAGTACAGAATCAATTATGGACCCTGTCGGGCACAGCAAAAACATAGGAGAGAGGAAAGGGCTATGCAGCAACAACTTAATATCTAAAATCTTAAAAGTAAAACACTTGAGTAATAATAATAAAACAAATATCTAATTTTAATCTAATTTCTCATCATATTTTTTATGTACTATGCAAGCACTTATACTGTATTATATATGTGTAATATATCATGAAATAAAAAAAAATAAAAATTGTTTCTAATATTATATCTACTTATATCTGTAGGTATTATAATTATTTATTTGTTATATGTGGGTATTTCTTTATTTATTTACATTGATGTTTAGTATATGTGTATCTAACATATTTTATATTATACACATATAAAATATGTTAGATACACATATTATTTTATTTGTATTGTTTTGTTGTATTTAGTTTGATTGATTTTAGTTTAGTTTATCGTGGAAAAAATCATCAGGTGTTGGTAAAATAATTTATTTTGTATAATTAAATAAATAAATATCTTGGGACAACTCACACACGGCTATCTGATCCCAAGCTAAGCAGAGCTTGTGTTATGGTAACCAGACAACTGATATACATACTTATATAATTTATAAATACATACATAATATATTATAGATAAATCACACCCAGACACAGAACAAACAATCATGCTCATCACACAAAGTTTGTCCTGGGTGGGAATCGAACCCACGACCTCCGGCTTAGCAGTCAGGGCCACTAACCACTAGACCACAGATATAAGAAAGCACTAGACCAACAGGCCCGTCTAAATTATTAATTAATTATTATCTGTCAAAAACAGACCAATCGTTATGCTCTGCAACAAAACATTTTATTCCGTGCGTCTATAAATACATACCATAAGTTTCTTTGTAAATGGACCAGAACTTCCAGAAGTAACCTCTTAAAACCAAAAATATAAAAAAAGCAACACATTTGTATTTAAAATTAGAATTTCAACAAGTAATTAATCTTTACGTAAAATGATTATGAAGAGCTAATAATAAGATATCAATACATATACAAAATCTGAAAACCTTAGTTTCCACCTCAACATAAAGCTCATATTTATATCTCCAACTCATTTCCGAACTTGGCTTGGCTCCTCTACCATGCATCCTAATATTGATGCCAAACAGATCAAAGACAAGGTCGGGGCCCATCTGGGCCCTTATTAAACTTAGAACCGCAAACAACCCATGTTTGTCTAATACGACGACAAATATGGAAGCAAAAATATTTGCGGGTAGATGTAAATTACGGGATCGAAGGGGAAAAGCAGAAGTTTAATTAAGGTGGGTGCATTTATTTGAAACAGCCTGTAGATGTTTGTTGTACACATGGTGTTCCAAATTTAAATGGTTGGGTACTTCTATTTTCTGTCAGGGTTGCGGAATTTGTTCGAAAGAGTCACCGCGGGCCTTAAACACAATAGGCATTAGGATTAACACGGATAGGTTTCAATCAGATCTCCAACGTAGCAGTGGCACTTGCTGCGAGTTGTTCGAAAGAGATGCCCCGCCTCTGGAACGCAAAGGGCACATGAAGGAACATGGGTGGGTTTTAGCCAGTAAAAGTCTGACACTTCCTCCCGCCTTGCCCAGGGCGGGAGAAGTCATTTGGTTATTTCCTGCCCGGAAAAAAAGCAGTTGCGCTTAGGACTACTAGGCTAACGAGGTAGTTACGTAAAGAGGACAAAACTGGCTAAATGTTAAAATAATAATTATTATTATTATAAAAAGTGTTCCGTTCACACAGATTACACACTTTCTCGTTTCGGTATCGCCTGGGTTTTCAAAGACGGTTTTTTTGGGTTTTTGTTGTTAAAACGGTCATAGTAATTCACACTTTGCGAAAACTTGAAATCGTGACAGATGAACGAACGTATGGAATAACAGACAGCGGAATGTTGCTGTGCCCTACAATTTCCATAATGATCTCAATTATTCTGTTTACCACCTAAGAATACATGTGGGAAAGCAATAAAGATATTGAGTATTGAGTCAATCTAAATATTTTAAAGCCCCGAACACGCTACCTCTTTTTCCATAAAATCTAGAAATGATTGAAGAAACATTCAATTAAGTTTATTAAGATCCCATGAAGGTTCCATTCAGTTAGCATTGAGGATGCTCGCCCGTTCAGTGTACACGAGTTACGAAGCGTTGTTGCACGTTGCATTTAATTCGAGTTGCTGCAACAGATGTAGGTTATGCTTTGGATATGGTATCTAGCGTTGCAAATAAGGTAGCTTTAGATGTTTTTTTTTTGGGATACACCCTTCGAACTATTCCCATCCAATGCAACTCCTGAAGGCTAGAATTAATAGTGGAGACTCCCTGAAAAGAGTTTTTGAGTAGCGTAAACTACTACTATCATAAATATGAAAGTTTGTGAGAGAGTTTGTTACTCTTACGGCACAACGAAATTAGCCGAAAGGCACAATACACACGATCATTTTGATCCCGTTTATGTGTTCCCGTGGGATAATTTTGTACTCTAGTTTAATTTTCACGTCTACACAAATGCAACCGGGCAACCCAGGGTTGAAACTAGAACAAAGAAAAATTAAAAAGAATCATATTAAATTTTGAAAAATGAACTTTATAGTAATATGTTTAAGCGTCAATTATCTTTGTATCCGAAATTCGATTCAGAAGCATACGACATAAGCAAATGACCTATACTGACGTTTTCAAATACAGGTATTTTGATAAGTCTTATCAGGTTGTTGATGTGCAATCTAGACGGTAAACCAGTGAACAAAGTCACGCATCAACAATAAAATGAATCACGATTTTATGTTATGCATTATGGAGTTAGCTGCTGTTCAGAAAAAAGTAGTGACGGTATTAGTTACCATTTGATATTGTTTTAAAACTACTTAATGTATTAATTGCTTTTCCAAATGTATTCTTAGACGGTAAACAGTATAATTTATATTATTATGGACCCTGTAGGGCATAGCAACATAGGCTCTGTGGAGACTACAGCTATGTGCTTCACTTCAGAATGTATGAAGAAAATACATGCCAGAACGTGGTCTGCCCACCATTTTAAGTATCAGTTATCAATTTAATTAATGTTTATATTCATTTATCAAAACATGAACTGCCATAATTGAGTTTCAGTTGTCATTTGAAATAAGATTCATATTATACCTACTTAGGAAAAGCGTCCATGCATCCAATTGGCGGCCATTTTGTGTCTTAAGGCGGCAGCATTTTTCGTAGTCATAGAAAGTTGCTGGGATTGGCTCGAAAGAATCACCACGGCCATGGAACATAAAGGGCATTAGGATGAACACGTATAAGTTTTAGTCAGTAAGAGTCTGACATTCCCTTCCGCCCCGCCCAGAGCGAAAGAAGTCACTTAATGATTTCTTATCCTTCAGCCTGTACGGAACAAACTACCCATATTCGTGACTCTTCGACTATTTTCGTACATCTACGTAACCAGGCTCTGTTATGAAAGCATAAATCGCTGTGGCTTATTAACTTGGCAATGCTGTTTGCCCACTTTATTAAAATTATGTTTTATTTACATTGCGCGTTGAAAACTCACTCTAAAATGTTTGGATTGGTCGGTTTGAATTAATGTTCTTTTATTTCTTTGTTACTGCTTTTTATTAAGGTACGGTCTGGTTAATTAGTTTAATAGTTTGTTGCTGTTGTTTTAGTACTGTAGAAATGGTAGAATTGCTCAGAATGTACAGTTTGAAACTGTTTTCGAATACCGTTTGTAAGATGTGTTCTGAGAAGTTAAAATAGATCTGTTTTTGTTAAGACGAGTTTACGTATACATTACGACTATTTAAAAGTTAATAAATTCAAATTCAAAGCATTTATTTCAATTAGACCATTTACAGGCACTTTTGAATGTCAAGAAGTTACAGTTTAAAGTTGAAGCTAGTTGCTCGTTCCAAAGCGTAGATCTCTATGGAGAAGAACGAGCAAGAAACTCCATGGACACTCTTTTTCTTCAATTTGGTTTTACAAAATCTTTGTTACAATATTCATGTTGCTTCTATATGTGAAAACAATGAAGGTGAATATTAAACACTTAAATAATACTAAGACCTTAGGGTCCCGAGATTGTTAACCTAATAAAGATGTAGGCCATGGCAGATAAGAGATGACTAATCCCAACTGACAGCGCCCGTTCACGAACATGACGCGTGCATCAGCACCGTTCAGCTCAACCATCTTGGAGGGAACTGAACGACCCAATGCACGCGCCACCTCATATCGCCATAATATCATACTCTCAATGGAAACTAACCAAGGAGATATTATAGTGCACAAGTGTGTGCGCAAACACAAGTGCACTCCCTTTTTCCTCACTCCAATAGTCTGATAGAACGGCAGTCCGACACGATTAGGGAGATTTAAGACGCAGTACCATCGTCTTTACATATTTTCCGAGCCACGGAGGTGTGGGATCTTTCAAACTTCGGGCTGCTACTGAAAAAGTCCTAATGGAAAAACTCAATAACACTTTTTTAAACGTTAAGCCAGTTTAGACAATCGCTAAGCCAGTGCGTCGGTGCCGATTCTAGAATTTGACGTTTTCTAGATCACTGATAAGATTGTTTTTGTTGTTTTGCCAAAATCCCTATTAATTGAGGACACTTTTGCATTTTAATATTATGATAACAAAACTATGACTAAAACCATGTATTTATGACGACATAGTTTTATAAATTGACTCCTCGTTTCGAATTTTTAATTTATTATTGTAATGTTAAGCCGCCAAAACATCATCATCATATCAGCCGCAGGACGTCCATTGCTGGACATAGGCCTCCCCCATAGATTTCCAAAAGGACCTGCAACAAACAAACGTGCGACAGTGACGGGAACATTTATCTGGGCCTAAATCTCTTCATGCAACAGCTTCTTAAGTGAATTATCTGCTTCTAAATAACAATACTCACCAAACTAAGGCACTGCACAAACGTAGACATTTTAGTGTCTTGAGTCTGACACAAGCAACAGGCAACCGGGAGGGAATCATTTATTATTATCACATAATTAGTATAGTGTAGCGATATTGACGTTTCCTACATCGCGATATTAAAGTTCTCCGCGACGTTAGCGTATACAACCATTGTCGGGCACTAGATACACACTAGTCTGGTTAGAGGCTCCTCCCTTTTCAATGGTGGATGAGAAACTTTCCATCCTGTTCCTAACCTCTCAAACAACTCACTCATACGCAGACACTGTGGTTACTTGTTGCTTCTAACTAATCTTAAAAGTGTTCGGTGATAGCAACTAGGTACTGAAAAGTGTTTAATGGATTACACAAGCAACAATAATAAGTTTCCATACAAATTGTATAAGTAAATACGTTGCACACGGCTGCATGTGTCGCACACAGGATACAAGCGGAATATTCGGAAAAGCAACATCTAAAATTGTTTGTGTGTGTGACTTTTATGTTTATATACGCACCCAAAATGTTGGAGAAAGTTTTAGTGTACAGCAAAGTATTAAAAAAAACAATGTGTCCAGTAACAGCAACCAGCAACTGTGTGCAATAGACTTCACCGGACTTAGCAACTACGTGGTGTCCTGTGTAGGCAACAAAAAGTGTCTACGTTTGCGCAGCGCTTAAAATATGTGTGCAGCCTGCATTGGTGACGCACGATACATAGACCGTTTATGATAAGATACACCTTAATCTTTAATCGTGATGTATTTCAGTCTTTTATCTTTTATCTCAGTGGTGAGCTGAGAAAATAAGTCATATTGTGTGACAGAATAATCATGCTAGGGGAAATCCCTTGAGAGGATTACTCTTACGTACTACTATGTTTGTAAATAAGGTATACCTATATAATATTTCAATGCTCGGTGATCAGCCGAAAAAAATATAAATTTGAATTCTTGTGCCGTCCCGTCTGCCAGTTTGCGAAAGTCGTATGGCGTCATTCAGACAGAGGCGGCCGCGATGGTTCATGACAATCAGTTGTCAGTTTGATATAATTTCACTTTTTGATATTATGCCAAATAAATCATAATATAATAATTATACTGTATTTTTATTTGTAGAAAAATGTGGTATAAATAGATGTTACAAAAATTATCGGTAACTCCTTATAACGTCAGCTACCTACATGTCAGTGAATGTAACTAAAAAATCGTTGCAGCCGTTTCATAGATTAACGGGAACAAACAGAAATAAAGCAAGACATAATTTTTAAAATTCGCTCCGTGTTTAAGTACCGCGAAATTATTTGTAAAAATTCTGTTATTCTTAGATTACAAACAGAAACTTCAATTTTATTTGCACACAGATTCTTTGGTCTAGCAGACTTCGAGCAATCATGCCCACTCCAGTAAACTTCGAGTCCTTATCCCGCTCCATAAACCATACATCAACTCTCATCAATACACCACAGAATATCTAATTTCAAACTCTTCTCGTTGCGTGTTTCCGAAAAAGTCGATAACACCGGTTGATACCGGTTTAATCTAGTAACGGGTAAATTACGCGCCGTAATCCCTATTCGGAGGAAAGCAATCAGTGTTAAGTAGGAACCAGGTACGCGGTGTGCGTAATAGGTACCTACGTGAAAAGAGTACTCGTACCTTCTAAGACGTGGAATTAAAATGTGAAGTGGAATTGTAGGGACTTTTTTGTACTGGTTCTTAGTTGGTATTTTGTCGCGTGTATTGGTGGTGTTGACGTGGGATTGTGGTATGTGCTTTGTGTGAAGATTTGAATAGAGCGTTTTTTTAATAAAACTATGCAGTTTTATTAAAAAAAACGCTCTATTCAAATCTTCACCTTTTTTTCTTTCTTTTTTACCGTAACTATACAGTTACGGTCTAAATGGTCTAATTGAAGCAAAATGCTTTGATTTGACAGACACAGCTACAGAAAACTATTAAGCGACAACCACTCTAAACTGTAGTAGGTACACTCGTCTTCATTAACACAAACACATCTAGTATTAAATTATTAAATCCGTGTGTCTCGAGTATGTTCGCCATTGATTTCCCTCGAGCTCCACCACCTATACACGTACAAAATATCATTACTTTACACCCGGGCGCAGCTCTTCATTTCCGAAGTCACTTCCTCAAATCATGCGTTTTGAATAGCTGATCAATCAAATTGGAGATCTTTAACTGTGTATTAGAGTGTATTTTGGAGTGTTGAAGAATGGAGTGGGGTTTTGTAAAGTGGTCAATTAAAATGTGTAGTGCTCGTGTAATCTTAAAATAAATTTCGTGTTGCAGAGCATTTGTTCGATCAGCTGATCTATTCTGTAAAATATCACCGTTGGTGAATTTAAATAAAGTGAGCACGAGCTGCCATCTTACCTAAAGGTAAGCATTGACTACTCACCTCGAACTCATTTCTCCTAATTAACACAAAAGTATTTTTTTATAAAATACGACTGCTGCTCACCTTTATTCAAAAAACCTCAGCGTACATTTACAAACTCAAAGTACACAAGGGTTTACTCTTCCAACGAGCAAAAATGTTCACTTAAACTCGCTAACACCTCAAACGGGGCCAAACAATTAGTAACATCACAAAGCTTTGAATATGCAGAAATAATGCTTTTCATTATAAAAATCTAACTTTCTAATTAGCCCTTTACGTAGAGAAAGCGTAAAAACTGTGACCACAGCGCTGCTTGGACAAAGTGCTCTTTTTACGGTCGCTGAGAGTGAGGACTGGGGTCGAATATTTTATTTACCTTTTTTTTATATAATATAATATACCATCACGCCTGTATTTCCCGAAGGGTTAGGCAGAGGTGTACCAATGTACACCCACAGTTCGCCGGTATGTTTTTAGGTCCCATGTAATAAGGGGCGAGCCTATTAACATTAACCAGGCACAAATCCAAACTCCGAGCTGCTACTGAGAATTTCATAGAAAAACCCAATAACACTTTTTGCTCGTCCTGGGAATCGAACCCAGGACCTCTAGCGTAGCAGTCGTGCTTAGGACCACTAGGCTAACGAGGCAGTTAAAAATCAATCTTTTATATTGCATTGTCATGCAATGTGCATAAGTATATACAATTCTATCTCAATCGAACATCGGAAAATGGGTCAAATTTAACTTATAAGTTTAACAAAGTTCCTGCGATCACTTTCCGGCTCCATCATCAGACCAGCTCTGTGATATTTTTGTATTGTATTGTCATATAAATTGAACGTTAATGCAAAATTTCAGCACAGACATGGGGACAAGTGAAAATAAATTAAGGCTTGAAAAAGGTGACGGCTTGAGGGCAGCGTACAAGCAGCTTTCTGATAACCGAGCCATTATCCTCTATTATTAGTCCTCGACCCTTTGGGAAACACATGCGTAATAGTATCTATGTGTCATTAACAGCTCACCTCACAGATTTTGACAGAATAGATCAGAAGATTAATTTGTATTCTCAAGAATAATGAAGCAAGGTATATAATTATGTAACAAAAGGCAAGCAAGGTGTATAGGTATTTATGTGGCAGATGTGATTGGCAACGCCGGGAGGCGACGCCCTAGAAAGACCTACGCTGACCTTATTGGTGAGGTTCTTCAGAAAGGTCGGGTGTGCAGTACTCGTAACCGGCGTGCTTATATGATCAGATGTATGAACGTGAACGAGGCGAAAGTAGTATGTAACGATCGTAGCAGGTGGCGTTCAGTGGTTTCTGCTTACCTCCATGGGAAAAAGGCGTGAGTTTATGTATGTGTAATCAAGCAAGAATATTTTTTAGAACAGAATTATTTGACGTAGACTATCTGCCATCTGTTTGACGCATTTTGTTTAACGAGTCTCCGCCATTCCTCAGACAGTTTTCACGTTGCTTTTCCAGCACAACATTATCATACGTACCACTACACTTTCCTCTCGAAAAAATATAGTACTTTCAGCCGAAACACATAAAGGCATCACACGAAATACTTGAGCCGCCTTTCACACATCATTAAGTCCACATTCTAAGTGGTCGCAGTATTTACTAAGCATACATTCACGTCGTCTCTCATTAAACGAAGCCGGGAGGAACTTTTTGCCAGTTGGCGACCATAAAAATGGCTGGAAAATATAGGGCTTAGAGTAAGTTTCTTTTTATTTAAAACCTGCCCTTCTGAAACAGTGTACGACAATGAATATTTATTTGGTTTTGTGAATGTTTCTGTGATAAAGTTTGGGGAGGACTGAATAAATTGTGTAGTAAAAACATACATACCATCACGCCTATATTCCCCGAAGGGCTTGGCAGACCAATGTACACCCACAGTTCACCGGTATGGTTAGCTCCCGTGTAATAGGGGGCGAGCCCATTGCCATTAACCGGGTACAAATCCTAACTCCTAGCTGCTACTAACAAAACTTTTGTAATTTTTTATTAATTCTGTATTATCCTACTGAGCAAAGATTTCAGTCTATTCCATTAATTCCATTTTTCCATTATTATTTTTATCATTTCATTTCATTTCCATTTCCTTTCACTCGACCCTATGCGTTGCTTTCTCTCTCTTTTATCATTATTCTTATACATTATGCCAACAAATATACAGTAATATGTGGTAATAAAATAAATAAACTCAATTCTATACTTATTGTAATAAGGGTTTATCAGTCTATCGGTTAATCATGTCACAATAGCTATTACTCATAGCTTGAACGCGTCAATATCTTGACAGATTACAAAGTGCAGTATACGATCGTAATCTGGTTCTAAGTATTCATGGTACAGACATACGCAAAGCAAATCTTCAAGCTGATTACGAGTTAAGATGAAACTGGAGCCTTTGATAAGCTATTTTGATATAATTAATAGCGATATGTATTAATTAGTCATAGAAAATTAATCAGCGTTAAATATAAAAACAAATTTTACAATTAGGCACTTCGAAAAATGGTAGAAATTTTCACGTTGTCATTCATTCATTTATTTATTTAAACTTTATGCAACAAAAAAAACAAAGATGGAGCATTCTCTGCCAGTCAACCAAAGGTGGTGAAGAGATAACACGGCAAGTGCAAATTATCGAGAGTAAATAAAAAATGTATACAAGTCAAAATAATTGAAATACACCATTCTTTTATATGAGTAACCTTATGAATATTTTTTTACTTATTTATTTAATAAATGATTTAATATGGAAGTCTTACAGCTAAAACCAGACAAAGAACAGTAAATTAGATTAACAGCATAGCCCCAATTTGCTCGATATTCAGTTCTTATAACAAACACAGTAAAATGAAACAACCTATTGACACAGCAATATTTGATTTTAAAATGACAATAATTTTAATAACACATCCACTACCCATCATCGCCTCCAACACGACTGCTACGCTAGAAGAGGTCTTGGGTTCGATTCCCAGGTCGAGCAATGTGTTATTGGGTTTAAAAAAAAAAATCTTAGTAGCACCTCGAAGTTAGGATATGTGCCCGGTGAATGGCAATAGGCTCGCCTGCTATTACATAGGACCTAAACATACCAGCGAACTGTGGGTGTACATTGGTACAACTCTGCCTTACCCTTCGAGGAATGCTGGCGTGATGGTATGTTCAAAAACACAAATAATAATACTAAGTACGTACAGTCAGCAAAAGAGATAAGTATCCAGGGTCACCCAATAAATTTAAAGTTTTTCAAAAACGGATAGAAGTTTTTTAATGAATTTTGTTTTTATTAATAGAAAATAAACAGATTTCTAATAAAATTAAATTTCATTTAAAAACTACCACCGGTTTGAGAGAAAACTGGTTCCCTATCCATTAGCATAAAATTTTAAGACCTAATATAACTTAGCATAATGTTGTTTGGCATAATAATTTTTTCGCATAATATAATTACGCATAACAGCTCATGCATAATTTTTTTAAGCATTATGTCTGTAACCATAATAATGATTAGGCATAATATTTTAAAGCATAAACTTATTAAGCATAAAGTTCTAAAGCATAACTTTTTTAAGCATAAAGTTCTAAAGCATAACTTTTTTAAGCATAATATCCTAAAGCATAAAAGTTAAGCATAAATAACGCATAAAAATATTAAAACATATTTTTATAGGTATAACAGTGAAATAATTATTAACACCTAGACTGCCGTCGTAAGAAAGAAGGGCACAACTAACATTTTTATCAAAATCGAGTTATATACATATTCGGAATCAGGAAAAAAAGGCCTATCTGCCTAATTTTTTGTGTATTTTTAACAATAAAACAAACAGAGATAACATAAGCATAAAGGGCACAACTGCACCATTTTTTAAGATATTGTAAAGAAAAAGGTCACATTGTGATATATGTCTTCTATTTCACATTTATGTCTTTAAAATATTTAGTTGAAAAGGCATAATTGGCGCACGTTAAATATAAAGGGCTTATGTGGCAATTGTGCTATTTTTTTTAAACCAACACCTTAGCAAGAAATGTAGAAAGAAAGTCACAACTGGCGATTGTGTCTTTACTATTTACCCTACTCCTTAATATTTTGTATAAAAATAGGCACACTGGCGGTTATGCCTTTACTATTTACCCTACTCCTTAATATTTTGTAAAAAAAATTGGCACACTGGCAGTTATGCCTTTACTACTTAACATCTCTACAGAGAAATGAAGTGAGGGGAGCGAGGTATGAGTAAGATTACGCCACTTGTGCCTGGCGTGTCAGGCACAACTGTCTGGCGTCGGCGTCAAGACGAACCCACGCATGTCAGTGCCGCGCTATGGAAAGATTATTTTTAACCGACTTCAAAAAAAAGGTGGTTGTCAATTCGAACCGTATGTAAGTAATATTTCCAGAGGGCAGTACTGGAAATATTACATACATACGGTTCTTTTTAGTTTTTGAAGGCGGTTGTCTTTTTTTGTAAAAAAGTTTTTTATTTCTCGCTTTTTAGTATAAACTTCCTGTCAACCAAATCCATGAAGAAACTGTCATGTTATGTAAATCAACGAGACACCACTAAAAAGTCATAAGAAAGCAGAATATGCGATTTCGTTTACTTGGATGAGAAATTGTCAAATACTACTGTATACATCTGTGTAACCCTTTTGAGTGTACAGGCGTGATGTTATGTTGTGTGATTGCGTAAACAATGCATATTTATGCGATAGCAGCAATCGCAGTCGATTTGCTGTAATTTTTTGAAGAGTTCCGTTGTCTGTCTCCGGAATCCATCATCATATCTATATGAAATTTAAATGGGACCATTTGGAAAGTGTACCCTTTCCAACAAAAAAAAAAACATCAAAATTAGTTCATAAACAAAGAAGTTATCCGCGAACAAACATAATAAAATAAAAAGTCGGTTAAAATTCCCTGTCTCAAAAACTACTTACTAACCGATTTTGATAAAACTTCCAGTATTCCCTAAGTTGGACAATACCTAATACAACAAAAAAAAAAGAATTACTTAAATCGGACTTGTAGTTACGGAGATATGCGAACACAAACATAAAAACATACATACGTACATACATACATACATACACTCTTGAAATTTGGCACATTTGTTCAGACGCTGATGTAGACTAACATATACGAAAACTGGACAGTTTTGAAAATATTACATATATACGGGTCGAATTGATAACCTCCTTTTTTTTGAAGCCGGTTAATAACTTTAGCTTTGGAAGTCGGCGGCAATACAAAACAACACACAGAACCAAAGCCGCCGACTTCCAAAGCTAATTACCTTGTTTTATTCAAATAGAAGTAATTTCTAATATTTTACTGTATACATCTATACGAATAATAATACAGTGAAAAGGCACAACTGAATAAAATGTGCCTTTCCATTGTAACATTATAAAATTTTCCTCAAAATGTTACATTAAAAAGGCGCATTTGGTTGTTTGTGCCTTTTAAACGTAATATTATTGTTTTGAACTTATTTTTTATGTTACGATGAAATAAATTAAGCTAATTATCTATTATATGCATTAAAATTAAAAATTAAAAATGATCATGGTCTTATATGTACTATATAAATGCATGTATTGCCATTCACAAAATTCCGAAAAACATAGTTTAGTGGTGTAATTTTCAATAAAAACTAAAAAAAAATTCAAACTTGATTTTCTCAATATTTGCAAAATGTTAGTTGTGCCCTTCTTTCTTAGGACGGCAGTAGAATATTAGACACTATACACGTTTATACAATTTTTATGCTTGCAAGCAAGCATGCAGCATGCAAGCAAGCATGCAGCAGGCAAGCAAGCATGCAGCATGCAAGCAAGCACGCAGCATGCAAGCAAGCATGCAACATGCAAGCAAGCATGCAAGCAAGCAAGCAAGCAGCATGCAGCAGGCAGGGTTTCTGTGACGGCTCCGGCGCTGCGGCCCTCCGGCGGCCCCACGCGCCTACGCGATTTTAAATAACACTCTAGGGGTAGGACAAACAAGACTACGTGAAGTCGGTTTTGCAGCAATTCGGTTCTGTGACTAACTTTTGTTGCACAGCATATTAATTTTTTAACATTTTTTATGCCTAAATATTATTATGCTAATAGCCAGTAGGCCTACTAACGTTATGCTAAAAGTCTTTAGGCCTACTTACGTTATGCTAATAGTCATTAGGCCTACTAACGTTATGCGAATCAAATTTATGCCAAAACAAATTAGTATTTAACATGATTATGCCAACATAAAATGTATGCCTAAAAAAATTATGCCAAAGTATTATTATGCCAAAACAAATTGTGCCAAAATCGTTATGCCGAAGTATATTAGGACAAAAAATATTATGCGAAAAGAAGGGATCCCGAGAAAACTTCATCTATATTAGACGATCTGGTTACTTACCTCTTTTGTTCACCGTACATTTCATATTTTCATCTCCACGTTTTATTAAACAACAGAAAAGTGAGGGCGACGGCTTGTAAAATTAGAGGTTTTAAAATTCCAATTTTAATATGTTAATGTGGGACATGGTGTTCTGTTTTTTTGTAATTTTAATTTAAGTACTAATTATAAACGTTGTTTTGATGCGAATGATTCGCGTTAACGGTTTACTGGTTTTGTTGCGTTATTATTTTATTTAAATGGTTTTCTGTGATTAAGAGCGTTGGAACCGCACGGTATCTCTTACAAAGATTTAAGTCTATATTATACACAAAATAATGAGTACAGGTTTTTTTAAAATTTATTTGTGGCTAAAGGTCTTGGCTTCGATTCCCAAGTCGATCAAAAAGTGTCATTGTGTTTTTTTTAGGAAATTCTCAGTAGCAGTTCGGAGTAAGGATTTGTGCCCGGTTAATGGCAATAGGCCTGCCCTCTTTTACATGGGGCCTAAACCTACCGGTGAAACACACCGGTAGGTACCGGTGTATATGGTACATCTCTGCCTTACCCTTCTGATAATACAGGCGTGATAGTACGTGTTAAAAATCTACACAAAACCAAAACAATAAATTCTAAAAAACCCATTATTTTCCTACAATCTCAGAATCCGGAACAAAAAATAAACAATTCGTCCAAAGTACATACGAAATGTAAGAGACAAATAATTTTATTACTTTTAAATCTCGCGGACGGTACAGCCAGCAAAACTAATTAAAATGGAGCCAAAACAAAAACTTTGTGAAGATTAAACAGCCAAGATAAATTACTGAGTGTGTCTAAAAACGGTTTTTTTTTTTTTTGCTAGCAGTACAAGTGTTTGTTGTTAAAAGTATTTTAGTTCCACTGTTTTGTTTATTTGGAATCTGTTTGATTTAAAGACAATATTGTTATTCTGTGAGTAATTAAATTTACTAATGACCAATTTTTTAAAATACGTGTTGTTCTGTGTGTACTTATGTGACCTAGCATTTGATCACTAGAATATCACGATATATCAAAATCACTAGAGTAAAGCGCCTGCCTCTCTTGCACGAGGTACGATTCTAGGCCATTAACAATCGGGACGAGAGAGGGAAAGGAGGGTCCCCCGTCCCAGCGGCCGCCGCGGTAGACGCTCCGGGCGTCGGGAGCCGCGAGACGTCTCCCGGCCACCGTAGACGCGGGTCTGTGGACGGTGAGCAATGGGTAGCTCACCGTCCGTCCGTTCACTAAACAACGACAGACCGTGTCGACGGCGCGTTCGTGTTCCACGCGCGCCTCAAAGAGATGTCAGCAAAATTGGATGGGGCCACTGAGAGCCGATGCCTGCCGGGGCTGCGGGTTGTTCGAAAGAGATACCGCGCCCCCGGAACGCAAAGGGCACATGAAGGAACATAGACGGGTTTTAGTCAGTAAAAGTCTGACACTCCCTCCCGCCCCCAGGGCGGGGGAAGTTACTTGATGATTTCCTGTCTATAAAAAAAAAGGCCATTAACAATGTAACTTACAAATCAATATAATTATAATACCTTCATTTTTGTAGTTTAGTTAACCATGGTAATTAGTAAATTACCATGTTTAAAAAAAAAATTGTAAAAAAAAATGGTAGGTACCAATTTTATCTCCGATTGTTTGTTAGTACATGTAATACACATTAGAACTGAGATCATAACCTACCATCTTTTCTTTGACCTCCCTCTTCCTCTCCATCCATCCATTAATATTCAAAACTCCTTTAGTCACATGCGTTTCATCCCTCCTTTTCACATGCCCATACCAAGACAAATGGTTCCCTTTCATAACCTACCATCCTTTTAAAACAAAACAACCCTATTCTTCTTTCCCAAAAAAAAAACAAAACAAAATCGCAAGATACCCAAACCGGAACAGAAGTACAAGCGGCAAGCTTCAAGAACATACAACACATCCTTTATTATACATTTTGAACATCACTCGGTCTGTTTGTCCGGCGTTTGGCACAAAAGAGGCTGAAATTATCGCGTCCGGCCGGATCTTCGGGTACGGAACTACCCCTTTAGCTGAAAGACGGTTAAAAGCCGCTTCGTTTTCGGTAATTGAGATGTGTATATTGTCTTATAGGCAGTCACTTGTGACGTCATAATATCTGATATGTTTTTATTCGGATATGGGTAATTTATCAAGCAATATTTGTCTTGACGTTTATGGATTTAAGATCGAATTTCCATTATTATATTAAAATTTGGTATTGATGGCGTTAGGGTAAAATTTTAGGCGCCTGCTTGTCATGTATGATGTTTTGGGTTTGAAACAAGGCAGTAACAAACAACTACAACGAACAAGTAACTACAACGTAACTGCCGTTTATCTTGGACATCACTGACATCAGTAACCATGTCAGAGGCCCTTGAGGCGGTTTAGAAACTCTGACACTAGGGTGTTTGGGGTCGTTAGACCTTACTGCCCACACGATAAGAAGAGACTACAACGTAATGTAACTTTTTACTTCGTATGTATTTTCTTAGTTTCTCTTGGATGCCGTTTTAAACATCGGAATGAAAGGAGGCTGCCACAGACAACGCAGCCAAAGTGGCAAAATTCTGAGCCGCAATAATGTAATTTTAATAGTATTGTATTATTATTTATAATTCTTTTAGTGAAAGTTTGACATCGATACGCTAAGAAGAAGTAATAGACTGGCATTATTTTTCTTATATTTTTTGTTACAAGTATGTTTTTTAAGAGATACATATCACACAACAACGAATATTCCTAACATGAAAGAGAGACCACAATTCAGCTCACCATTCTCAAAACCGTATATTCTGTAGTCTGAGGGTGATATTCCTCAGAGAATTTAGGTAAAAAAGCGAGTTTGATCTAACCTGTCATCCCATATAACGCTAGGCATGAATAGTTCACCCTAAACTTGCCAAGGGAGAATTTCCCAGAATAGCGCTGCCGGCCAATATGTGACAAAAAAAACTCGGAAACATCGACGTATTCTCGCTATATAAGACAAACAAAACTGTTATTGGACGCTGGAATGTGGACGGGCTGTATTGGGGAACTTCTAAAAAAGTCTCTCTCTATTTTATTTAGCTTTTGCTGAACTATAAGTATGTTTATGTAGGTGCTAGCTGTGCCGCGCGGTTTTACCCGTGTTCAGTTACTTTATTTTAACATATAACTAACTAGCTCCTGTTCCCGGTATTTTTATCATCCGTTTTAAGTTAGGCACGATTTTGATCGCTGCTCCGCTCTCGTTGCTCGTAGCGTGATGTTATTTAGCCTATACTATGCTTAATGAATCGGGCTATTGTATGAAAAAAAAACAATAGGACTGGCACTGGATATTACTAGTGTGTTAAAAAAAACAAGAATACTTTTCAGCTTTGTTATATTTAGTTAGCAGGTATATTTAAACGATGGAGGGAACTTCAACTCGTAACGTTTTACTTTGGGTTCAATACCTGATTCTGGACCATCTAAAGTTGACATTATCGTCACTTATTAATTTTTATTTAATTTGACACTTTAATCTTTATTATACTGAGTTTATCGGGCAGAGACTCTTAACATAACAAAAACAAACAAACTACCTAAAGACTTATTCACACAACTCCAATGTTATCTACATAAGCACGTGGGGTGCCTAAAATGGGGCCCAGGACAGTTCAGTGTTTACACAAACTGCTGACCAGGGGCCCGGGCCCCTGTATGATCCGCCCCAACATTTAGAGACACGAGCGGATTGTCCTGATTCACGAGAGATTGAGGGACGCACGCATTGATGGATGAGGCACTGGGGCTGTGGAGTTCGGAACATTTTTTGACAAATATTAAGTTGGACTATGAGAACTAAAGGTGGTATTACAGGACCAACTCAAAACAACTCAATCAAACAATAACAATTCAACTCATCAAATCGCTGTCATTATTTAAGTTTACTAAGTAATCGGTCATTATAAAATACGGCTTGGAAACAACAAATAATTTTCCGATCAAGCTTGGGCTTTAAATAGTACATCCATACAATCACGCCTGTATTCCCCAAAGGCTTAAGCAGAGGTGTGCCAATATACACCCACAGTTCGCCGGTATGTTTAGTTCCCATGTAAAAGGGGCGAGCCTATTGCTATTAATCGGGCACAAATCCTAACTCCGAGCTGCTACTGAGAATTTTATAGAAAAACCCAATACAAAGTGTATTGGTTGCTCGTCCTGGGTATCGAATCCAAGACCAGCGTAGCAGTCGCGCTTAATACTACTAAGCCAACGATGCAGTTCAGGCTTTTAATTGTGTGCGATAAAATATTTGTTTTAAATGACAAGATAAAAAAGGTGATGAACTGATGACTCACGGGCGGCTGGCAGCTGACAGTTAGATTTCGATTCGTTGCCGTGTAGGAGCGGTGCTGTTACAATAAACAAAAATATTTATATTTTTAGCACAACTCCACAGTCTACAGCGTCACGCGATACGTGTATCGGTTTAAGGCAAATTGTATTGAAATCTGTGCGAGTCCAGTTCCGAATTTCGAGACCTCTCGCTACGTAGCGTTTACATACAGTACACCTATTTCCATGTTATATGCAGGTATTTACGCAATGTTTTCGTTTAAACCCTTTTTTTAGGGATGGAAAATCATAAAATTAATGACATCTTCCGCCCTCGGCAGAGCGGAAGGCAGTGTCAGACTCTTACTGACTGAAACCTATCCGTGTTCCTCCTAATGCACTTTGCGTTTTAGGGCCGCGGTATCTCTTTCGAACAAATTCCGCAAACTTGGCAGGCACTGGCCCTAGCGGGCTCCATCTACTGTGCTGACATCTCTTTGAAACACAACGCCCCTCCGCCGCCGAGCCGAACATAACCAAATACTAATTACACAAATTAAAAACATTCAAAATCTAATCGTTATCTCACCTTAGCGATATAAAATGTAGGTTCTTCTTATAATATCACCCTTTAACCGTCCACTGCTGAACGTAGGCCTCCTCTAACCATCGCAGTCCTAGGCAACCCGCATCTATCCGCTGCCCACCACCTTCTTTAAATCGTCGGTCCACCGTGCAGCAGGATCTCCTACACAACGTTTGCCTAAACAATTTGCTTAAAAGGTTAATTGGAAGTATTTTTTTAAAATTAACACTGAAATTAGATTGCGATCGTTCCCAAAAGTTATCAGAATTAACCCACCAGGTAACAAGGTCCCAAACTGCCAATCGACTGATTGAAATATAAAGGCGCATACACAATATCACTAAACACACTGGTCCCGGGGGAAATCACGGGACGACGACAAATCTTTCCTGCGATCGCATAAAAATACCGTAGGACTGATAATAAATTCAGTTTATTGCGACCACGGGCTCGCTCTTGTATGTACCTACGCATTTTTTTTTTTCAAATAATGTGCACCCAGCTTTAGAATACAGATGGGTGGGGATTAATTGTCTTGTTTTACTTTGGTATTGTAATTTATTATCGATTTTGTGGCGTTTTAAATTTCTATCGATTGGAATTCGATTTAAAGTCGAAAAGTCAAAGCATTTACCTATTTCAATTAAACCATGTAAAAGCACTTTTGAATTAACAAGAAGATAGAAAATTGAAGCTAGTTGCTCGTTCTAAAATGTAGGTCTCTATGAGAAAGAACGAGCAAGAAACTCCATATGTCGAACATTTAAAAGAAATATAAATTATCTATACATATAATAAAATCGTAGCGATGTCAAAACTGTACATTTAATATTTTTGGAAAAGAGTAATTGCAACGAGGTCGGGGAAAGATTCTAATGCCGAAAATATATTTTTTAAAATTTTTGTCTGTTTGTCTGTTTGTTTGTGAACGCATCACGCAAATACTGCCGGACAGATTCTGTTA
This sequence comes from Caradrina clavipalpis, assembly GCA_932526535.1. Classification (NCBI taxonomy): domain Eukaryota; kingdom Metazoa; phylum Arthropoda; class Insecta; order Lepidoptera; family Noctuidae; genus Caradrina; species Caradrina clavipalpis. The sequence goes on from OW052101.1 coordinate 3,879,316, forward strand.
AATTTTAGTATATATATTCCACATGGGCCAAATTTTGCCGTAGGCTATAAACTATCACGCTATCTGCTTTAGGGGATGAGTAATGTTGCATTATATTGTATTTTCCTACAGATTACGACGGGTTTTTGTAAAAAGACGAGAAACAATATAAGAATGCTTTAGATAGCTGAGGATTGAACTGCTGAAATATTTATTATCACGCTATACCTTCAAGGAGCTAAACAGTAAATCATGGCAAACTAGAACGGCTATTTTAGAACACTTTCCATCGGAGCATGTGGTCTAATGGTTCGACAACCGCCTTCTGAGTCGTTGGGCTTGAGTTCGGTCCCCAATAAGTGTTTTACTTTTTGCGTTTTTTTTATTTTATCTTTGAATGATAGTGGACTTCCAAACAATAATAAAACAGAAGTAGGCATTTTTATACCATAACATTTAACTAGCATATTTTTCCAAATCTTTTATTATTTAAAAAATTATGTCTATACATAGTCACAAATAAAACAGCATTGAAGTCAAAACTATTCATCGAAAGAAAGAAAACGAATAGGTGTGGGAACGAGTAGAGCGGGAAACTGTAAAAGAATTTCTGTTGGTTTGACTCTTCAAAATTACCACCATCACGCCATCACGCCTTCAAAATTAATTTTGTCAAAATAGTCTTTAAATGTTGGGCCAACACATGGCTGTATATTATTACGCGAATTGAATTAATCTTTCTACAATAAAAAGGATAGCTACATTTTTACGAAACGTTTATTTTATGGTTGTTTATAAACCAAATAAATAATAATAACAAGTAGACTTCTTTGAAGGGGGCTGAACACAATTGGGTACAACGGCGTATTACAGGTGAACATTTTCAAAACATGAATTTCCACAAACATTGTTTTAGGCACTTTTTACATTACCAGCGTACTCTTGCGTTACATAAAATGCATATTCATGGATTTTACAGCTTTTGTGAATAGCGTCCTGCTCCATCTTGAGGCAAATCTGAGATCAACGAAGACGAAGGTCGCACATTATGTAAGATTTTTCTGCGGAAATGGCATCTTGCTACGGAACAGCTCAACAATAGTTGCTCCATGCAACGGCTGTGACTTTGCAAGAGCCATATCATACCATGTAGGTAAATCAGACCCACCACTACTTCTTTACCCGTACATCCCGAAATATTTGTGGTGGCATGGCCCTTGATATGAATTCAACACCTACTTTTTCATCGAAAAATCTTCCAAATGTTTGTGAAGATCTCCAAGCCGTTCTTTTACCAGTTTCTGTCTGTCTAGCACATTAGTTTTATCTTCGGTTGTAAAGGAGTATTTTGGAGAACAGTTACGCTGCACTAGCGGATCTGGCTTATCATCGCTGCTGTTGTTATCGTGTCGTCCCCTCTATATTACCAGGCACATCCCGTAGCAAAGATGCGGCAAATAAGGTTATCTTCGGTACTTTCTTTATCGCTCAGTTCTGGTGGTGTGACTGCCAAGTCGTACTCACCGACCCTGTCAGTATGTTTTAGACAGGCATGAACTGCTTCCTCTAGGTCATTGTAATGATTGGAAATGTTAAAACAGTTCGGACTCATTATTACAGAAACCTGGCAAAAAGTGCTATTGTTGTATGAATACGTCCGTTGTACTCAAATAGGTACTTTTCCAAGAACGATTTCTTTGCAGATATAAGTCTTTAGGGTTTTGTGCTCGTTGGATAACGATCACACAAGACCCTGTAATGAGTCCTGCGTCACCTGGTCTCGGGGTCTCTATCGAACAATTAAAAACGGGTTTTGGATACCGAATTTATTTCCGCGTTTAAACCCCGTGAGAGAACCGTTCACTTAGACCAGTGCGCAGCAACTGGCCGTACGTCCACGCGTCTCGCTTTCTTGCATTTCTGCTTGCCTTGCACTCTGCCATACATACTTACATGTGTTCCTACACTATTCCCCCCCAAAATTTTATTTCAGGAATACATAGAAAAAAAATTTTGCTTACATTAAGACTTATCCTTATCTTACTCTAAGTTATGCTAAGACATAATACGGCGACATGTTTAGACTACACATTGCGATAAGCACTGGTACACTGTTATGTATATCATATTACGCATAGCTGGCTGCCGGTGGTTGCTGTGGGACCGCCCGTGACTCGAAACGCACCGGCTGCGTGTTGACTCCGCCTGATACACTGTTGATTTCTTTGTGTATCATTTTCTTCATGCGGTGGCGACATTGACGAATGAACACTAATAACACTATGAACAGCGTTGCGGTTGCCATGACTGCGAAACCGACCTCGTACTTTGTTACCGTTGATTCTACGGCGTTGTTTTGGGCTATGATTACTTCTTCCTTACTATAAGACTTGCCCATTTTTATTATTGTGTTTAAACGTCGATGTGTTATCTGTTAGACAGTGTGTTAAATAAGTGCTAAATAAACTCTTGACTCGTGCTTATTGCAGTGAGTATGACGACAGATAGCTGCTTCAGCAAAGACAAAGTTCAATTGTTTCAACTTAACAAAGTTGCTTAATGTAAACATTTGAGCGGTAGTGAGGTTTCTTATTACATTTAAACAAATTGCGTACTGAGTTTGCTTTTACACTCTAAGTGCTGTGCTGCACATTCAGCACAATTTCTATACTACTGTTGCACCTGGGTGCGGGCGACAATTTTTAGGTGCCGACTTTAAGTTCTTATAAATTACTTAATTGCTAATATTTAAGGGTAGTTGCCGTAACTTCCGCACTGCTATATTAAACCAACACCATGAAGGCCCCCTGTAGCTTCCATTACGGCAACGCCATACAAAATTATATCTACTTGACACCGTTTGTGTCCCTTATTACAAGTTTAATCTTACGGTTGGTCTAATGATGCGACCGCTGCTGCTTTTTTTAAATACAGGCTTATCTAGAATTGGGTTTGGCGGTACCCTTATTGGGCCATTGTCGACAACCGTATCATGTTCTGTTTTATTTATGGAAGTGTGAGGTAGTTCGTCCTGATCGTCTTCGTTTAGCACGTATGCGGGTTTTAACCTATCGATGGACACACTGGTTTTCCTGTTTGGTAATTGAATTACAAATACTTTGTTTTTTCTCTCTATTACCTGATAAGGGCCGTCGTACGTGGGTGTCAGCGGTTTACGTATAGCGTCGTTGCGTACAAATACAAAGTTGCATTTTTTTAGATCGCTATGAGTAAATAGTGTGCGTGAGTCCCGCAAGTCCCGTGATATTGGCTTTAATTTGTATATAGTTTCTCTTAATTTATTTAGAAATTCATGTTCGTTTCCTATTTGTTTATTGCTAGCGTTGTAAAAATCGCCTGGTAAACGAAGTGTTTGGCCATACACGTACTCTGCTGGACTGACGCCGTTATCGCTCCTGCCTGCTGAACGTAATCCTAACAGCACTGTAGACAATTCATTGTACCAGGACGCGTTGTTGATAAGACGAGCTGTTAATGCCGATTTCATGGATCTATGCCAGCGCTCTATCATACCATTACTTTGCGGGTGGTACGGAGTAGTGCGCAGTTTCTTTATACCCATATTATTCATTAGTTGCGCGAATAACGAGCTCTCGAATTGCCTACCTTGATCGCTAGTTAATCTCTCGGGACAGCCGAATCTGCTGATCCATGTGTCGTAAAACACTTTAGCCACGACTTCCGCTGTTATTTCCTTTACAGGTATGGCTTCGGGCCACCGTGTACACCGGTCTATCATCGTGATGAGGTACTTGTGTCCCTCTTGTGAAGTTGGTAAGGGGCCTACAATGTCAATGTGCACGTGCTCGAAACGGTCACAGTCTGAAAACTGTTGCAAGTTTGACACCGTGTGTCTGTTTACCTTTGATCGTTGACATGGTAGGCATGTTTTTGCCCATCGTCCGACGTCACGGTTTTGCCCTGGCCAAAAAAATCTTTGTGCGACTAATTTACGCGTTGTTCGAATCCCTGGGTGGCTGACGTCATGTACTGAATTGTACGCGTTTTTTCTAAAATTTTCGGTTAGATAAGGCCTACACGAGGTAGTTGATGTTTCACAATATATTACTGCGTTGCTATTCGGAATGCGGATTTTTTTAAGACGAATGTTGTCGCTAGGTTCGCGCAATAGTCGTTTTAGCTCCGCGTCGTTATCCTGCTCTATCGCTAATTCCGAGTAGTCAATTGCCGTCGGGCAGTTTATTGTTTCTATACGTGATAAGGCATCCGCTACAGCGTTGTTTTCGCCTTGTATGTATCTGATATCCGTTGTAAACTCGCTAATATATAATAACTGCCGAGTGCGTGTGGGAGTTTCGTTGTTGCTTTGTAACTTGGTAAATGCGTAAATGAGGGGCTTATGATCTGTAAAGATCGTTAGTTGGTTGCCTTCGAATAGGTAGCGAAAGTGTTTGATTGCCATGTAAATTCCTAGCAATTCTCTATCATACGTGGAATACTTTTGTTGAGCTTTTGAAAACTTCTTAGAAAAGTATCCTAACGGCTGCCATTTGTTGTTGACTTTTTGTTGCAGCACCGCTCCGGCGCAGGTGTCGGAGGCATCGGTCATGAGGGATAAGGGTACATTTGCTTTCGGGTGTGCTAACGTTACTGCGTTTTTTAAACCTTGTTTACAATTTTCGAAGGCTTCGAGGGATTGGCTGTCCCATGGAATGGCGGTCTTATCTTTCTTTTTAGCGCCTTTTAAAAATATATTGAGGTTCGCTTGATGCCTCGCGGCATTTGGAATATTTGATCTATAGAAATTTACCATACCTAGAAACCGTCTAAGTTGATCTACTGTTTGTGGGCGCGGATATTCTATGATGGCGTCGACTTTGTGATCTAGTGGTCGAATTCCACCAGTAGAGACTTCGTAGCCCAAGAACTCAATGCTGGACTTTCCGAATTCGCACTTGGACAGGTTTATAGTGATGCCGAACTCCCTAAACCTCTCGAAAACTTGTTTTAGTTGTGCTTTATTTTCTTCTAACGAGTCACTAGCTATTACTACGTCATCGACGTAACTAAATAAAAAATCTAACCCTCGCAATACTGTGTTATTCATGAAACGTTGGAATGTTTGGCTCGCGTTGCGTAGGCCGAATGTCATTTGCGGGAATTCAAACAAGCCGAAAGGAGTTATGATTGCCGTTTTTTCGATGTCGTCCTTTGCCACTCTAACGCAATGATATGATTTGTTTATATCGAGTTTTGAAAAAAATTTCTTACCTGTCAATACATATGTGAAATCATGGAGCCGTGGTACGGGGTATCGGTCCGGCTTGGTGATGGCGTTTAGACGCCTGTAGTCTCCGCATGGCCGGATGTCCCCATTTTTCTTCGCCACCACATGTAGCGGGCTTGCCCACGCGCTCTTGGACGGTCTGCAGATCCCCATTTCCTGCATTACCCTAAATTCTTCCTTAACCTTATGATACCTGTTCGGAGGGAGCGGCCTGGCACGCGCATGGACGGGTGGTCCCGTAGTCTCGATGTGGTGCAGTACCTCGCTTCTCTCGTTTTCAGCGTCATCGTCCCTGTAAGGCCTGGGTTTCGTGATGTCTGAAAACTCTGATAATAGTTCGCGGAAGGGGTGGTTGTTGTCTACAATGCTGACCGAGGTTTCCGCGCATTTGACCACGTTACCGTTTGTTGATAAGTCGGTTTGTTTGCTTATCAATCTTTGTGCGTTTAAATCTACTAGCAACCTATAATGGCGTAAAAAATCTGCTCCTATGATAGGTTGTCTAACATTGGCCACAATAAAGGTCCATTTATACACGCTCTTACGATTAAAATTTAACTCTAAATTAGCTGTGCCGTATGTTTTTATCTCTGAGCCGTTTGCGGCGTACAATTTGAGATTAGTACTATCGCTTACATTATACCGTTTCCTGTTTACCGGTAAGACAGACACATTGGCACCAGTATCTATTAAAAAACGCATACCCGTGTTGTGGTCCCTGACGCATAGGCGGTGGTTTGCGGCGTCGATGCAGTGTCCCGCCGTTGACTGCATCACTGCTCGTTTCCCGTCTTCCGTTTCCCGGCGTCTGCTTCACTTTTTTCCCAACTACACGGTTGTTCGCATCTTGTGGCCCTTTTTCCGAAGCGGAAGTGGTAGTAACAAACCCAGTCTTCTGGTCTCTTCTTGTCGCGGTGTTGTGGAACATCGTTTCTTCTGTACCGTCGTGGTTGCCTCCTCTGACTCTGTCCACCTTGCTGTATCTCGTCAAATCTCTTATTGAGTTTTGCTATCTCCGCGATGATGGTTTCGTTGCTCGAAGAAGGTGCGCTGCTGGTGACTGCGCTGACTGCGTCGCTTGTTCTGGCTGTTTCTATGATGCTGTCCGCCTGTTTTGCCAATTTGTTTAGGTCGGTAACCTCGCTGATGGTCAGTACGGTGCGTGCCACGGGTGGTAGGTGACTGATCCACATGATGCGCAATGTTTCCTCTGGGAACTTGCCTCTCGATAGATTTTTCATCTTTTGGAGTAAGTGTGACGGCTTTTGGTCCCCGAGATCCATCTCCGTCAGTAGCTTCTGAATTCTCGACGCGTCCGTCTCTTCGAACACGTTCAGTAGCCTCTCCCGGAGTACCGTGTACGGTTTGTCTGCTGGCGGTTGTTCAATTAGGTCGGACACGTGTTGTGCGATGTCCTTGTTCAGTTTCCCGATCACCATATTGAATTTTGCTTTCTCACCTCGTTTGGAGTCTGCGGTGAGCGCTTCGAATTGACCGAACCAGATCCTTGGTTGGTCTGTCCAGAATTCCGGTATTTGCGCACGAATGTTGATTAGTGCTAATTCACTGTCCTCTGATTTTACGACGGGTGGAACTGGGGCCTGCATTTTGGTTGTTACGGTATACACTTGCACTTGAGTTCAGAGTTCACGCTGACGTGGCTACTTGCTTATTACGCGTCACGTTTATACGTTTTAACTCGCGTTCGGGGTCACCACTTTAGGGTTTTGTGCTCGTTGGATAACGATCACACAAGACCCTGTAATGAGTCCTGCGTCACCTGGTCTCGGGGTCTCTATCGAACAATTAAAAACGGGTTTTGGATACCGAATTTATTTCCGCGTTTAAACCCCGTGAGAGAACCGTTCACTTAGACCAGTGCGCAGCAACTGGCCGTACGTCCACGCGTCTCGCTTTCTTGCATTTCTGCTTGCCTTGCACTCTGCCATACATACTTACATGTGTTCCTACAAGTCGCAAGACGGTTGAGTAGGCTTTATTTTAAACGTAAATATGTAAATTATACAAACCACACCTACTTATAAGACAAAAAAGTCACACGCAAACCCAAAAAAAGGGAAAAGGTGTACCTACCTGTACTTATAAATGGTTAGACTACTGGATTTACCCATTTAAATGGCTATGATTTTGTAGCACTATCTATCTACTATTAAAATAAGTGAAAAAGACAACCATAACTTAAAAATTGGACCACTACCCTCAATTATTTTACTTAATCTAAATGGGTTAAGGATGGGAAATAATCAAATGACTTCCTCCGCTCTGGGCGGAGCGCAAGGGAGTGTCTCACTGACTAAAACCCATCCGTGTTTCTCCTGATGCCCTTTGCGTTCCAAGGTCGCAGTAACTCTTTCAAACAAATTGCACAACATTGGTAGGCACTGGCAGCCCTGGCGGGCCAGTGTCCCTTCCGCCAGAGCGGCAGAAATAATTTGATAACTTACTAGGCTTAAAAAATAGGGTTCGCAGCCCGTGGGCCTACCAACCTCGACATTTCACTTCATACAAGTGTTGGACGATTTATCTGCAAACGTTTTGTGTGCAACATTTTACTGTCTGGACTGAGTTACGCTACCAAAAAAGTGTACTTCTATTAAAATAGCTAAACAGAGAAAAAAAATGCAACTACAGAAAGTGTACCAAAATCAATTTCACCCATTTAAAATTCTTTAACAGTCATTTTTTGCCGTTGAATGTCTCACAGACTTCAAGTTCTTAGGATACATGTAGAATCATGCATCAATCATGTATCATGCATTGCATATAGATTTTCTTTTAATAGGTAGGTACTGTAAACAGAAGAATTATACTAGATTTAAAAATTACTTCTAAATGGAAATACATTATTTACATTACCGTCATTCTGCAAAAGATGTAGGGTAATTTGAGAGGTAAAACTTTGCTTAGCGTTTTCATAAGTCTTGCTCACTGTCCATAGTTTCTCCCAAAACCATTTTATTAATTTGGTTTTAACACGAAGCTCAGATTATCTTGGCAGTTGTTTTGATTACCAGATTCATTTCTACGGTCTTGATACTAAACCGATCCAAGCTACAGTGTGAGGTTGTTAAAGCAGTACCTATTAAAGATGCTTTTCAATGGTTCGAGAAAGAAAAACTAAGTAAATCACATCAAATAGTATTTTCGAAAGCCTATGGCTCCTTACGCCAAATATGTTTTAGTCCCAGGTATGGCGTAAGCCCATTGCTAACCGGGCACAAATCCAGACTCCAGGCGTCTACAGTCAAATTCCTAAAACCCACAAAAGTTACTCCTTAGCAACCATTCGACATCCTTGGAAGATTATGATGACATAGTATTCAATACTTAATTAGTTAAGTATCACTTAGGTCCACGTGAGCGAAGCCGCGGGCAACAGCTAGTAAAAAATATAATAATATAATATTTATTTCATTCATCTTGTTGCTTTATGATTTTAAACAAAATACAAAATACATACTTAAACTCACGCCTTTTCTCCATGAAGGTAGGCAGAAACAGAACGCTACCTGCTACGATCCTTGCATACTCCTTTGGCCCCCTCCACGTTCACACATCTGGTCATACAAGCCCGCCGGCTACGAATACTGCGCACCCGACCTTTCTGACAAAACAAAACAAAAAATAAAGTACGTACCTAACAACAACCACTTTGAATATTCCAAAAATATTATTCCAACGAAAAATATTCAATTACGAAATAAAAAGAGGATTTTATGAGAAACAATTTTCCCGATGATCTAATTTTTAAGGGTAAAATAGCAAACTCGCTAATGAAGATAATCATAATTAAAAATTAAAACGTCTTCATTTTGTTTATCCACCTTTTAAACATTATTAAATAATAGCTGTGCCCCGCGGTTTCACCCGCGTTACGTTAGGTTTTTGGTTACTGATCCGTTTCCGTGGCTCATAGCGCGATGTTATGTAACCTATAATCTGTTATTCTGAGGTATAAGCTACGGAATGTCTCGCAGAGTATTTTTTTTTTTTGCTGCGAAGTATTTTTTTAAACGGTGATATCTCCTAAGATATTCATTAAAATAAAATGATGTAAAGGGCAACTTTGTTCAAAATTAAACACTTGTGAAGAATAACGTATTTATGTTGATAAGGATTAATACTATGTTCATAAAATCACCTTCGCAAATAATACATTATTTTAAAACAAATTTTCTGGCCATATAAATGGCTATGGTGAGTCAACCTTAAAAGTTAGGCATTTACTGCCGCTGATTTTTTTTTAGTATATTTTAAGAAGAACAATTCTCTCATTCATTATTTTTGCTTAACATTAAACGTTTACGCAGCGCACGCAAAGAAAATCCTCAAAAGGAATATTTTTTCCCCGTGTTTTGCCACATTTTTCATTAATGCTCCGCTCAAATTGGTCGTAGCGTGATGTTATATAGCCTATAACCTTCCTCGATAAATGGGCTATCTAACACAAAAAGGATTTTTTAAATCGGACCGGTAGTTCCTGAGATTAGCGCGTACAAACAAACAAACAAACAAACTCTTCAGCTTTAAATTGAAAAGCTCTTTAAAAAGCTCCAAATTGGTCCTTATTAGAAGTTATCCTTATTACCAACATAAGAAGCGCTTAGCAACAATAAAGATTAATCATGTTTATTATATAACTTACGATTATTGGTACAGTACTTAGTTGGTTCCTTGTTGCTCCCCTGTGAGGGGGGAATGAAGTCTTTATGACAATATTTTTCTTTTTATATGAAGTTTCTTACGCTAGCTGACTTTGAATTCATTGAGTATAATCTTATAGGGGATGCCATGGTAAATAAAAACAAACTGTGGAAAACTCTACTAATGCGGGATAAAACTGTACCATTTAATAATCACCATGAATATATTCTCCAGACCGATTACGGCCACGGCGGTCAATGTTAATGCACTGCCTTTTTTTTTTTTTTTTTATAGACGGGATATCATCAAGTAACTTCCCCCGCCCTGGGCGGGGCGGGAGGGAGTGTCAGACTTTTACTGACTAAAACCCGTCTATGTTCCTTCATGTGCCCTTTGCGTTCCGGGGGCGCGGTATCTCTTTCGAACAATCCGCAACCTCGGCAGGCATCGGCCCTCAGTTGCCCCATCCAATTTTGCTGACATCTCTTTGAGGCGCACGTGGAACACGAACGCACCGTCGACACGGTCTGTCGCTAGTGAACGTACGGACGGTGAGCTACCCATTGCTCACCGTCCACAGACCCGCGTCTACGGTGGCCGGGAGTCATCTCGTGGCTCCCGACGCCCGGATCGTCTACCGCGGCGGCCGCTGGGACGGGGGACCCTCCTTTCCCTCTCCCGTCCCGCCGCCTCCTTCTCTAGCATTACAGCTTCGCAGAAGGAGGCGACTGCTTCCCATTCCCCCTCGCTCCGGACCATGGTCCGGCGCCCTCTCGCGTCCGGCACTGGTTCAGGCCATGGCCTGAACCAGTGCCGGACGCGAGAGGGCGCCGCCGCCGATAATGCACTGCCTGGAGGTACCGTTTAAGCGTGAAAGAGTAACCAACATTCATACAGCCATCCTCACCAACTTTCGCATTCATAATATTAGAAGAAAGTAGGATATTATTACCAAAAAAAATCTAATATACGATATTCACGTAGACGAATCTACCGGCAAGAGCTAGTGTTTTTAATATCGATCAAATAATCCTCCTTAATACATTTTTTATTGATAAAACTTCTTGCTATCCTACTACTATTATAAAGGCGAAAGTTTGTATGTATGGATGTATGGATGTATGGATGTTTGTTACTCTTTCACGCTTAAACGGCTGAATGGATCTGGATGAAATTTGGCACAAAGATAGATTATAGTCTGGAATAACACATAGGCTACTTTTTATCCCGGGAAAATGTACGGTACCCGTAGGATAACACATCAACTGTGACGCGGACGAAGTCGCGGGCAGAAGCTAGTAAATACATATATTGCTCAAAATACAGAACTCAGTAGCTATAAAATAAATTAGATAATGTGTTTAAAATCTTACTTCGACGAATGAATATTTATTTATTCATAGGAAAGTTAAATACGTTCCGTATTTTAAGATCAATTAGCTAATTAAATTACGATTTTAGGCACAAAATACTAAAAGGGAACAGCTATAAATCAATCCTTAGGGAGTGAATATTTTGTTCCTGTTAGAGTAAATCTGTTGAATAATAAAATTAAGCTGAGATTTTAATGATTTTCATTTGTTATTCATATGAAAAATTTTAAATGCTAGCTTATGCCCGCGATTAAAAATAGCATTATTCTTATCTAGATTCCAAGCTATTTTCTGTGTTAAATTTCATTTCGATTGGTTTAGTAGATTCACCGTCACGATCTGACATAAAAACAGACTACACAGATTTATTTTCGCATTTGTAATATTTGTCTCTGATGTGTTTCAGATTTTGTTGTTTTTTTTTAAACATTGCTTCACACTAGTATTTTTTCCTGTATCGTGGCTGCGTTTACAAACATATAAACCGGAATATTCTAGGTCATATAAATATTTGTTTTTTTGCGGGAATCAAACCCGCGACACACAGCGCTGCAGCCACTGCACCAGTATTTTACATGAAGCGACTTTCTATCTGACCTCCACAATCCAGATACTGGGCAACACGACATACCTATAGGTAAAACTGATTTTTGGACTTCCCGGCTTCTGACTATCCATAACGACTGTCAAAGATCTACGAATGACAGCCCGGGACCAACTCCAAACTGGAACATAAACAAAATATTAAAATATTCATTAAGGTCATTCAATATTATTATGTAAAACACACTTTATATTTTAATACTTTATTACCACAGAAGGCAATAAATTATTCACACGATACTGTTCACATTCGCGTAACCGCATCGCGCCCAATTTTTGGTGTATCAAAAATATTGTGTGCACAAAATGTGTGCACTGCTAGTGGGGCATTACATTAATTTTAATCCCCTTAAACGGACTAATGGACACGGTTTAAAACTATACAGAATTGGTGAAATGTGCTGGCTTTGTGGTAGAATTCATTGTTATATAATTACTAGATATTGTGGTGTAGCAGATGCGATGATAGACCATTGCATCGTGTAATATTTTTATGCTAATTAGAAAGGAAATTTGTTTGTTTGTTGCCTTATTACTCCAAAACTACTGACTCGATTGTAATGTAATTTGACAAGAAGTTAGTTTTGGATTTGGATGGCCACTTTTTAATCTGCAACTTTATATACGTAAAAAATTAGGCCATATTGAGATAACGTACCTAAGTTTGACGACTTAGGTTTATATTCGTCAGCTTGTTTTAAGCTAGGTTTTGCCTGCGACATAGTCGATTTTTCTTATGACTTTTTTTAAATATGAACTATTGCCGATTCTATTCGATTCGATTTTTAGAATCCATCTAGTATTCCCGGATATAAGCGTGTTTAAACAAACAAACAAACTTATAGCCCTTATAATATGATTATAGATATTAATTACCTTGATAACACTAGGTAAAAATCAAGGTTTAGAATTCCCCAAAAAAAAACACAAAATCCTTCCACAAAATCACCAAAAAATACTCTTAAAAATTCTCCAAGTACAAACCACAGCAGAAACATTATACTCACACAAACAGAGTCATAATAGCGCAAAATTGTACGTATACACAGTATGAGATACGCGTTACGCTGCACGCTATCTGTATAAATCAACGTTGTGTAAATTGACGGTCCACCAAGCGAAATACGCAGCTGCCTCCGTCGGTTTACCGAGACGAGTGTGGAAGAATGGATGCGGTTGATATTCTTATGGGGCTTATGAGATGAAATAGAGAGAAGGAAATACATTTATTTGCTAATGGATGTAAGGATGGATGTTTGGTAGGTAAGGTAAATCTTTCGTAATAAAGCTGTCGAACAGACACAGCTAAATTTTAGCTAGGTTAACACAAAGGAGTATGTAAGGATAGGTAGCAGGTGGCGTTCTGTGGTTTCTGGCTACCACCTTTAGAAAAAGACGTGAGCTTATGTGTGTATTCTCATGGGTTAATTTAGGGGCTGTGGCTTAATGAGTGAGTGGCCAGTATATAAAGTTATTCAATTAAAAGTCTGCTTCAACAGTAGGATATCTGAAGGCCAAATCTCGTAATGGTATACCTACTTTCAAAATGAGTCACAATCTCATCTCAGTTACAATAAATATTGACAAAATAAAGGCATTTTGTCAAAAGACAGATTGAGACTAACAATAATGCGAACGATCCTAGAATTGCCTCTCTGGTGTGATAGGACTTTTATCAGAAAGTTATGAAATAAGAATTGTAATAAAGAAGTGTAACGAACCAGTAAATCAAGTTATACAGCTAAAAGGATGCTTCAAGGTTAAAATATCCGTCACGCAAACTGTATGCCCAGTCTGACCATACCCCCATTCTCAAAACACCTTCTCCTATACCCCAGCCTCTTCATTACTCTTAACATTGTATACTTGTATGTGTTGGGAACAAAATAGCATACGATGTTCGTTGGCACTACATTATTCAAGCAGTAAATTTGATTGTCCAACTCTAAATAGAAACTCACATCATTTAGTTACATTTCTACAAATGGTGCGTCTGTATGTGTTTAAGATAAATTTCCAGTTATATACTGCTCTGTCGTGATGGTCCTGTGGTTACGGCGTCCGATTCTCATGCGTAAGGTTGCGGGTTTGACACCGGGCTAGTGCCACTGTGACGTTTTATAAATGTATTTTCTAGATTTAACTTAGATATCTCTGATATAGGTGAAAAAAAACATCGTGAAGAAATCTGGATTTAAAAATAATCTTAGTCTGAGATCGCCAATAAGCCTTGAACAAACATGGTGATCAATACTCGTGCCTTTTCTGTATGGGAAGAGGCCTTTTCCCTGCAGTGGGAATAATAATAAGTGACAATAATAGGCTGGTATTATTATTGTTTCTGTTCTCTTTCTGGTTAGTAGTGCTTGGGCGTTGAGTAAAATAATATTATTATCCCTGTATGCTTTTCTAATCCGAACTTAGTTCTAAAAACCAAAAAATTCTCATTAATATTTACTTATGATTTTATTATAGTAGGCAAACGTAGTCAATGACCACCACCACCACGCCTGTACTCTCCGAAGAGTAACGCATAGGTGTACAAAAATACACCCACTTTTCGCTGGTATGTTTAGGTCCCATGAAATAGGGGGCGAGCCTATTGACATTAAAAGGGCACAAATCCTGACTCCGAGAATTTCATAGAAAAATCCATGAACACTTTGTTTGACCTGGGAATCGAACCCTAGACCTCTAGCGTAACAGTCGCGATTAGGACCACTAGATGAACGAGGCTGTACAAAACTACCCAATAAATTAAAAGTGAACTATGTAAACAAAGCTAAAAGTTACTACAGCAATTCAAAAACACTTTTGAACACCTAAATTACAGCTAGAAGGTAAAAATTGTAATACACATTTCAGGATTTCAATTTCATTTTACAGCAACGCTAGTTTCAGTGATTTCCGCCCTCTCAGATTTGTAAGGAGGTGCAGGGAGGAATTGATGACTCACAACTTCAGATTTAGCTCACAAAATCCGCCATCGTGCATGCATTATTTGACCTGGGAAACGTGCAAATCCGTGCTTGTTTCAAATTGACGATAAGGAAATGGTTTGCAACTAAATTTATTTTACATTTTGAATCGTGTGAAAATAATAATATATTGTTATTTGAAAATAGTTTCTACCTGCGTAGGTTTCAGAATAAGGCCTAAGTCATGAAGACAGGATAAAAAAATATAATTATGTATAGGTAGATCAGTATCTTATATGAGCCCTAGATGTGTGTAACAAAATTATGGTTGTGCCACTTTTTTCTAAACAGACGAAACGCAAGCGCCTCGTGCATTTTTGGCAATCACGTAATTCCGATCAAAAGGGTGGAAGAGTAATAAACATCTATCCATCCATTCTTACAAACTTTCGCATTTATAATAGTTGTAGGATTAATTTAGCTTCGTAACACGAAGCTTAACGAAAAATCTTAGCTTTTGTACTTTTTTACACAAATCTGATCTAAGATTTCTGTGCAAGCGATTAAAAATATTATCAATCATTTGATTCCTCCCTATATTTATTTAGTTTAATCCATTAAAATACATCTACTGCATATACATCAAGCATTGACATTACAATAATAATAACACACTACACTCGTATAATAATATACTCTTAGCAATATTTTCTACCATTTTCAATTTCTATTATAATCTACTAGGTAGTATTAAAAAACAATGATGTAATGTAACTACACGTCATCACAAAAAACGCCATCGAATTTCAAAACTTCACTGCACTTTTAAGGGCCAAAGATTAACTTCCTAGTTTACTATTTTCCAGCTTGTTGCCAGAAAAAGTCGTACACAAAAACGACGTAAGAGGCTTACGGGAAGTTGTGAACGAAGCATTCTGGATTTCTGGATTATTGAGGCAAAGGTTTTAGAAATTGGCGTTGCTTATCGCTGACGCTTGCTGTTTTAGGAAACTGCGCTTAAGCCCCTCTTATGTTTTTGTTTGTTGATGCAAATTGGAGGAAAATTTGATCTTTAAGAACTTGTTTGGTTAGGTTAGTTACATTTTAGTAAGCTGCAGAAGACAGATTTTATATTCTTTTATTTTTCCGAGTTTTTTTTTATATTCTTGGATCATTTTATAATTCAAGTGGTAAAGGTTCTCATTCTTAAATTCTAGTATTAATATAAACGTTTGTTATTCTTTTACGCTTATGAATGAAATTACCAGTAGCACATATAAGATACCAATCAGCTTAACACATTTTATTTTTATATAGTTTTAGCGTTCCCGAAGCGTAGTTATCAATGCTCGGGTATTCGCAGTATGAGAAGTGGCCTGCAGTGGGACAACAACAGGCTGCTATCATTAATGAATGCTGAATAGACGACCAGCAGTGACCAACAGCAACTCAAACCACCGCTCATATCAATCAAACACATACAATATTCATAGCTCACGCTGACCAATAAAGCAATTGAACTGAACAGACCATTAAAGATTCCGGCTCAATACGTACCCAAGACGAACGTCAATGACGATATCACGCTATTCCGGTGATAATTGGCGGAGATAAACAGACGGACAGCCCGATTGCACGGTAGATGGATAACGGCCTAATTGGCGCTATAATCACATACAGTCCGGGAACCTAAAATGAGGGATTCGACGCTTGGGTGACGGGAGGATTGCGGAACGAAAGAAATGAAAATGTTTAGAGGTGGATTCTATTTTTGAAATGGGTGTTGCGGATTTGTGATGGCAGTATTGACGGCTCGCCATTTTGTGTGACGGTTTTTTTTTCGGTCCTTATTGTCATGTTTTCCCGAATTTGCTATTTTAACGAGCTCTAGGAATTTGATACTAGTTATATACATTTTAGTTTAGTATTTTTTTCTTGTACCTTTTTTATTTATTTTTCTTTCACGTCGATCATTTTCTTTTCTAGGAAAGCTTGTTTTGATAAGTTTTTCATCTTATACAAACATTCTTTTGATGAGTTTTATACCTACGTAAATAATTATCGTATTATAGTTTTACTTTGAACTTTTGATTTAACTGGAAAAAAAAAACTCTTAGTTGAAGAAGCATTAAGTCTGTCTTTGTACTTTTTATTGCATAAAGTTTAAATAAATAAATACATATTTACTGCAGTCTGTTGTTGCATTAAATCCTGATCCTGATACTTTATGGCTTTCCCATCATCCCTCCTCAAAAATAAAAGTTTGCTTAAGGAAAACCCAAGACAAAGGGCAACATCCCCCCACAATTATTGTGGCCATAAACCAAAGCCCTATAACTCGAAGGCTATCAATCGGCTATAAAATTAACTATAGCCCATACATAGCCTGTGTATACGGAATCCTTTGCCGCTGTTTTGTTTGTGTTTGTGACAAACGGCAGCCCTTATTTATTTTGGAGTTCGTCGACATTTCTGGCAAATTTGCTCGAAGAGCGCTTTGCCGGGAATTAGGGTTGCCACAACGGTACTAATTGGTTGCAGTTTCTGGAATTGATGCTGAATAACGTTTACTTTTGCGTTTCAGAGGTTTTCGTTGATTTTCTTTAGTGATTTTATATTTCTAGGAAACATTATTTATCTTCTTTTTTCGTTTATTCTCATTACCTTTTTCACTCGGTATGAATGTGGATGAGGCGAAAAGTGTATGAAAAGATCGTAGCAGGTGGCGTTCTGTGGTTGCTGCCTACCTCCATGGGAAAAAGGCGTGTTTTAATATATGTATAATACATGTATATGTTTCTTTTATACAATGTTGAAAATTCAGTCTAAATGAAAATACCTTTTAAAGCCCATTAAACATCATTAATAAAAGATTTCAAAAAAAAAAACGAATAGCTCTTTTTAAAAGTTTTATACGGGCAAAAATCTCCATAAGCCTTATTCTATTAAAATAAATGTTTTACATTCATACCATAAAAAAAAATAAAGGTTTATCAGATCAGTAATAAATAATATCAATAGAGTAAGCAATAAATAACATAAAATACATTTATACATTCACTATCCTCAATTTACAAATACCACACATTACCATAAACATTCAGTATCGATATGTACTCAAATAAAATTTCATGACGTCATAATTTCAGTCCTATCTTAGAATCCAAGATGGCGACCCTAGGTACGATAAATACAGATTGTTTGCCGCCGAAGACTGAGTACAGTAAGTTGGCAAAATACAATAGTTTGTGTTGCAATGTTTTGTTGCCGATAGGGTGAAAACCCCTTGAGATGGGTCGAGGGGTCTTCAAATTAAGAAATATTTTATGAATTCATAAGTTTATGCCTTTATTTAAAAGAATGGGTAATGATCATGTGTTTTTCATAACAGAGCCGGGTTACGTAGATGTGCGAAAATATTCGAAGAGTCATGAATATAGGTAGTTTGTTTCGTACAGGCATAAGGATAAGAAATCATCAAATGACCTTTTTCGCTCTGGACGGAGCGGAAGGGAGTGTCAGATGCTTACTGACTAAAACCCATCCTCGTAATGCTCTTTGCGGTCCAGAGTCGCGGTAACTCTTTCGAACCAACTCCGCAACCCTGGACTAGTTTATGCCTCCTACTTCGTTCGTGTGTATGACGGTTATCTTGGGGTTTTATTTGTATGTACGGATCCCTAACTCTTTTTCTAAAATAAAAGTATAACTATAACAACTTAGAACTTATAACATCAGCTATTTGCCAGTGAATGTCAGTGAATGTCAAAATCGGTGCAATCGATCCCCGCTTGCTGAAGAGGATTATGCGAAGACAAAATTGGAACCAATGAAATAGTAAATCATTTAACTTTCGATTCAAATAGGGAAAAGCCTTCTTTCTCTACTAAGTAGGAAAAGCTTTTGGTTTTATGTTGGCAGTAACCTGAGCTATCTTAGGTAAAATTACACGCTATCACATAGGGTTTTTTTTGTCAAGACGGGAAATCATCAAATAACTTCCCCCGCCCTGGGCCAGGCGGGAGGGAGTGTCAGACTTTTACTGACTAAAACCCGTCTATGTTCCTTCATGTGCCCTTTGCGTTCCGGGGGCGCGGTATCTCTTTCGAACAACCCGCAGCATCACATAGGGTTAAGCAGAAACAGTATGCACAATCTTAACTTAATAAATACTGAAACGATTTGCACAAATCTTTTTGAAAATTAAGGATGTCCTTTTAATAAGAATATTGTGTTATGTTTTAAAACCACAACGCGAACGAAATCGATAGCAATAGCTGATATTAGTGTATATGTAGATAGTTGCACTACCAAGTAATTTCAAAAATACTTTTGCTATAGCATGCACGTGAAATACTGAAGTACCTAATACCTAGGTATCTTTGTAACGTTGGCTATGGCCAATGCCCTAGGGACTTCTATGCGGAGCTACTAGCGCCATCTGTCATCGTGAACATGAGCTATCGATGC
This sequence comes from Caradrina clavipalpis, assembly GCA_932526535.1. Taxonomy (NCBI): domain Eukaryota; kingdom Metazoa; phylum Arthropoda; class Insecta; order Lepidoptera; family Noctuidae; genus Caradrina; species Caradrina clavipalpis. Next base: position 3,898,593 of record OW052101.1, read on the forward strand.
AACGTGTGCGATTTGTACTCTGAATGCATCCCCTGCTTTTAACGTAAGTGGGATCATGCTACCTGAGAATGAACAGTACATTTCTCATTGGAAAAGCGTTGGGTGATATTGAAAATTTTAATCAAAAAAATATTTTACTGTACCGATTTTTTTTTTCAATAACGGCTATATTACCACGCTTCGACACACGGGAGCGGAACAGTAACCAAAGACGTAACTTAAGGCAGGTGCAATGAAATGAAAGGACGTCACCAACCACGTTATGTATTAAAGAGGAATTATGCCGATCTGTCACCCTCCTTTGTCCCCTTAAGAGGACAGATCGGAAAAAACAGTTTCATCTCTGTCCCTGTCAATAACGAGGAGACTATTCGAACTTAATTTACTCCTATTTGTCCCCCTATCACTAATAGGGGGTCAAATAGGAGAGAATAAAGTTCGACTTGTCCCCACAAGGGTACAAAGCAGGGGGACAAATCGAAATAACTCTTAAAGGGCTGCAGTAAACGTTGTCAAAGTCAAAGTCAAAGTCAAATCATTTATTTCAATTAGGCCATTAAAAGGCACTTTTGAACGTCATTACATAAAAAATCATTAATATTGAATCTAGTTGCCCATTCCAAAAGGTAGTTTCGTATGGAGAAGAACGGGCAAGAAACTCCATACATACTCTTTTAAATAACAATGTATTACAATAAGTTGTATAGTTACATTCATTCCATAAAAAAAATATATAAATGTCAAAACGATCTATCAAAAATAAAAAGTCACTCAAAGTACTACAATACGTACTCAGTGCTACAAATTAGAGATGAAAGCTAAATTAATTATAATCTTTAACGCCAATATTGTGATCGTAGATGATTACTTCTAACATTTCAAAGACAACGAATCAGTGTGTGAGTCAAACTCAAATGTAGAATTAATGTCGAGGAGAAAAACAATTATTGGTCAAAACAAATTAGTTTTATGATTAACCGTATAGTTCGGGAGCGCATCCGATTGGACCCGAAAACAGAAACCTCCGCCGGCTCGGTAACGCGTCCACTTGGACCCGAGAATTGATGTATCGCCATCCTAGTCAATTAGTGTAAATATTGATCATGCTAGTCGTCGAATCTCACGAGTTAGCATTAATTAAGACGGTTTGATAAAAAGCCTACATGATAGCGGCATTCCATCTTTTCGTTTCAGCATGCGATTATATAAATTTACCTCTTAAAAATACATGTGTGAAAACACAGTTACCGCCATTTTGATGACTGTGGAAGTCGAGGCTAAAAAACATAAAAAAGACTGATTTCTGACATCCATTCTCCTCTACAGGAGAAATAAATAACTCATCATTGAATTGTACGTCGATTTCATCCGTATTTCAACATAAATCAGTAATGGTAACAAAGTTTTTGATACACAAAGTCGAAACTTCGCGCCAATCGCGCGTGTTTACTTTTTATTTTACACAAATATCACATAGAAACATTTAGTTTACATTAAAAACATGACAAATGTCATTCAAAATATAGTAAACAACAAGAAAATGCCCAGGTTTTAACGTTATTTACAAACACGGGTCTAATTACACGGAATATTCATTACCACAACTCATTTATGTTAGAAATTGTCGAAATGTTGACCATTATTGTTTTTTTTTAAATTGCAGTGATGTGGAACTGTAATTATGCCAATCGATTTTTTTGTTTTTGATTCGACTCGAGTAGGTACTGATAATTACGTATATTAGAAAAGTATTCTTAAAAAAAAAAAAAAAATGTATTTTAAGCTTAAATCACATTATTAATTTATATTAGTATATTAAAAATAAGTATTATATATGTTAGCCATTGCAATTATTTATTTTTTATACACGGCGCACCGGACAGGACCAATGACGTAAGACTGTGGTAAGACCACATAGTTTTTTTTTTAGTTTTCTAATTTTTCATTAGCGTGCATTGTTCAATATTATAACATTTTATTGCGAATTTTAATTTTGATGCATTACCTACTTTGAGAAAGTTTGATACACGTTTACACGGTACATAGACAAAACTTTTTTGTCTGTCTGTTTATTTATCCGTTTGTTCCGGCTAATCTCTAAAATGTCTGAAACGATTTTGATGGGAAATACATATCTTGGATTTGCAAATATCTGTTGTTAGAAGCAATAACTTGGGCTACCTTTATTTTAGAATACAAATAGGGTTCCGCGCTATTAAATAAAACCTCGCAGATAACGAACCTTCGCGCGAACGAAGTCGCGGTTAGGCCAGCGACTTCGTTCAAGTGAATACTCGTTATTGAGCTAGTTTGAAAAAACCGGCCAAGTGCGAGTCGGACTCGCACACGAAGGGTTCCGTACCATTATCTATGAAAACGAAAAAAAACAGAAAATATTTATTTTAATTTAATTAAATATTTAATTTTAAAGTGAATATATTACTAAATATTCTGTAAATATATCAAGTCTCTAGCTGTATCGAGCAAAAACAAGCTATAAGTCACGTTTGTTGTATTGGAGCTCCCTTAATTATTTATTTTATTCTGCTTTTTAGTATTCGTTGTTATAGCAGCAACATAAATTTATCATCTGTGTAAATGTCAGCTGTCTAACTATCACGGTTCATGAGATACAGCCTGGTGACAGACAGACAATGAAGTCTTAGTAATAGGGTCCCGTTTTACCCTTTGGGTACGGAACCCAAAAAAGTGACAGTCCTTGCAATTAAATATCCCAACCTGCAGTACAGCAGTTTGTCACGTAAAGTCCGTGCTGCTATCCGTCTCAGCTTCTGTACGAATTCCCTACCTACAAATTTCGTGTTGACTCACTAACGTAGCTGGTCCAAATTAGCTTAAACTAGAATTGACTAGTTGAGACAGACAGACAAACAGATTTTCATGAGGAAATTTTAAAAGTTACTCGTAGGACTAAGTAAAACGAAAAAAAAAGGTTCTGTTGAAATTTTGGCAGATATGTATATGTATAATTATGTATTTTTTTAATTATATACATCCTCCTTTTTCAAGTCGGTTAAAATTATCTAAGTAAGTAAATTAAATCTCCGGACTATATTTACGTTTATTTAAATTTTGAATTATAAATCCTGATTAACCAAAGAGTTTTTATTCAGTTCCTACTCTTTTTTGCCAACCTCGATTTTATTTCGAGTATCGATTAGGCTAAACGCAGCTTTCAAATCGAAATAAGAAACTTAGGTAGACGGTCAACACTAAGAAGTGTCAAGTTGCAACACAATTTTGTGTAAATTTTGTCAAGATTTGCTTTTAGTTTTTAAGTACCTAAGTATGGATAATGCCTAAAATAATAATGCAGTTGGAATGAAAATATCTTTATTTTGTCCTTTTGCATCTTTCTAGCAAGCAAGAATGTTGTTTTTGTACTTAATTTCAGCTAATCTAAGTGGCCTACCTTTTCGATAGGGTGTAGTAATACCTAATTTACACAAATTTGGCGGAGATTTGAAGCGGTTTGACTGACCTCAAGTCATAATTAAAGATATTTGCCACCAACTTATTCTATCAAATAGCTGCGAACATTTTTTTATCGTGTAAATTTGAATGCTGAAAGTTCATGTAATTTCTTGAATTTCATGACATGATCCGTTACAACCCTCCGAGCCAACGGATGTGTCAAATGTCAAAATCTTGTCGAGCAGAGTGGTTAAATAAGCAACCAGTTGATTTTGTCAAGACTTGAAATTGTCCTATGGAGCAAGACCAGCATGTTTCCAAGCATTATTATCTTGAATATAATCCTCTAACTTGTAGTATGCTTGTTTACAAAGTGTGCTTTTAATACAATTTTTAAATTTTCTTTCATTTAATTTTAATTATATCACTAGGTATTTTATTGTAACATTTAACACAGTACCCCATGCCAGGTTGCCACATACATTTTCAAACAAGCAAGTCAACGTGTTCAGCGTGCCTGTTTCCCGCAGTAAAACACCGCCCTTACGTTTGATGAAAACGCGGCCTAAATCTCCCCTCAAAATATCAGTTGCAACTGCGTTAATTCCGTCAATTGCAGTGCTCGGAAACCGTTCACGTAGGTAATGAATTAGTCGGGACCGGTAATTACCATCGTCCCGGCGGCCACCGCATTGCGGTCCGACGGTCCAAGGTTCGCAAACTACTTTTTATAATTCACCGTTTTCCAGATGTTGCATCGTGTTGGACCGTGTAAATAGTTTGCTTCGATAAACAAGTTAATGTTGACACTGTGTGTCTTTGTGTTTGGTGTTGAAATAGTAAATTAGGTTATTTTTTATTTGGAAATTGACGTCTTAATCCATATTTACCGTACACCAAAAAGTCTAAGATTTGACATTGGTGTAGGAGATGCTAGAGGCACTAGAGGTCTTGGGTTCGATTCCTAGGTCGAGCAAAGTGTTATTGGGTTTTTCTATGAAATTTTCAGTAGCAGCTCGGAGAAAGAAAGAAAGATTTATTTGTCAGAATATAGTACACCCCCCCCCCCCCCCCCCCCGGTCAGGATTTGTGCCCTGGTTAATGGCAATAGGCTTACCCCCCATTACATGGTACCTAAACAAAGTTTAGAAGTTCACGCAGTTATTGTTGTCTGTTTTTTTATAGTTTTACTCATTTTACTATAATTCCAATAAACGCATTTACTTTCTTTCTTTCACGCTACGAGCAACGGGAGCGAAGCAGTAGCCAAAGACTTAAATGAACTCGGGTGACACCGCAGAGTACAGAGTGCCTCTATAAATTACAAACTATAAAATACTACAAGATTTACGTTTCACGTTCAAAAACGAATCCATTTTTGTCAAAAATATTATATTTTTCAAGTTTCCAAAGTTGACAGATATCACGTAAATCAAAGTTCAATCGAGAAAAGTTACCGAATAGTTAAAACTACAGTAGTAAAGTTTGAGCATATTGTTAAAACTTTTCTAATAAATAAAATTGTTTTAAACTTTTACTACATCGCGGAAAAGTTATTTCATTATGAAATTTTCATTTCATTTTCTTTAGTGAAGTGAAAAACAGTGGAGTTTTCATTGTTTTACCTATTTAGGTTATGATACTCTGAACAATTATGACCTCAAAATGAGATTACCCAAAAATAAAAGAAGAATTGGGGATAGTTCTACCAAAATTAACCAAATGTAATTCCAAAAATGTAATTCTCCAGGCCGATTCCGGCCACGGCGGCTAACCTTAATGCAGACTAGCCACGTACGCAGGAGATATTATAGTGCACAAGTGTGTGCGCAAACACAGGTGCACTCCCTCTTCCCTAACTCTCATAGCCCGATGGGACGGCAATCCGACACGACCGGAGAGAGATCAGGCGCAGGACCAACGGCTTTACGTGCTTTCCGAGGCACGGGGGTGTCACACAACCAACTTCCAAACTCCGGGCTGCTACTGAGAAATTCCTAATGGACAAACCCAATATCACTTTTTGCCCGACCTGGGAATCGAACCCGGGACCCCTTGCTCAGCAGTCGCGCTTGCAACCACGAGACCAACGGGGCAGTAACCAAACCAAACCAAAACCAAATTAACCAACCCATAATCTCTCAATAATTAAATTATAATATGCCAAATGAATTATATTAATATACAGCAATGACATTTATTCGTACGTATTTTTAGAATAGATTTTAAATTAACCAAAAATATATATATCTAAAATCGTTTTAATTATTTGGAAAAATGGAGTAAAGTTTGCGGTGACTTGGTTCGTTTCGGCAGAACAAAATTCAAAATTCAAAATTCAAAGCATTTATTTCAATTAGACCATGTACAGGCACTTTTGAATTGTCAAGAAGTTACAGTTAAAGTTGAAGCTAGTTGCTCGTTCCAAAACGTAGGTCTCTATGGAGAAGAACGAGCAAGAAACTCCATGGACACTCTTTTCTTTCAATTTGGTTTTTACAAAAACTTGGTTACAAAAATTGTGGCTGCTTCTATATGTGAAAACAATGAAGGTGAATATAAAACAATAAAATATAATAATAAAAATGTAAGCCATAGCAGTTAAGAGATGACCAATCCCAACTGACAGCACCCGTTCACGAGCATGACGCGTGCATCAGCACCATTTAGCTCGACCATCTTGAAGGGAACCGAACGATCCAATGCACGCGCCACCATCAGCGAGACATTAAAGTGAGCATGACAAAGCTCTCCACTGCCATGCTTAGTGTCCAACGCATACTTAGTAACTTAACAAATAAATTAAGGCTCCATGGTACTCACATTTACAATATTGAAATAAATTATGTTCAATTATACAAAGCTAAGGTTATCAGTGAACCTATTCAACGAATCAACTGTAGTATGTAAGAAAAAAGAAATAAGAATTATAATAACGGTAGACGTTATTAAAGTCAATAAAAAAGGTGCTTAAGAAAAACATAATTCCTTTTTGTAAAATATGCATATTAATTTGTGAGCCCGAGTGTCTGTGGAGCAGGACCAGCAGTTAGCCAAGCATTTTTATCATTTATATAGTCTTCTAATTTATAATATGCTTGACGACATAGTGTGCGTTTTATGCATGTTTTAAACTTTCTCTCATTTAGTTCGTCATTCATTTAGTTAGAACTAACCCCAGATCTACTCTAGAACTAGAAATCTACTCGCAATATTCAGCAATTGGCAATGTCAAAAACTTGTCACAAATTGTGACTGAGAAAATACATACATACATAAACTCACGCCTTTTTCCCATGGGGGTACAGTCAGCAACAAAAGTAGGTTAACATTTCCGATTTTTAAATCCTTTTTATTGTGCACAATATCAAAGGAAATAAAAATTGGATCTAAAATTAAGATAAAAGAATTCTTAGGTATTTTCTAAAATTCTGAATGGCAGTGAATTGTGTTATTTCGTGTCTATTTATATGATACTTAAAAGTAACATTGTTAATCGACTTTTGTTGCTGACCGTACTGAGAAAATAATGTAATATAAATAAAATTACATTCTACATTAAAAATTACTCTGCCACCAGGGGTGCTGCATTTTTGAGATTTTTCATGTTGGCTTTCACTCTGTGAAGTTCTAATGCCTTAAACCATTTTCTTACCAGAACAATTTTCCAATTTTAAAAATGGTTTCAGATTACCATTATTCATGCTTAGGTTATTTTTTCTAAGAAATCCGGACCGTCTTTAATCAACACAAAATCAAATTACCAACACCCCATAGAATTTCCCACCTACCCAACTGCGAAAAACACTGCTCCCAAGCCATTTCCAATTGTACGTTAGAAATGCACTAACTCTTCAAGCGAATTAATGGTTCATTACCGAGCTGGTCTTACCTTATGGAGAACAGGTGAGCAGTCTTTACGATCCTTTTACAACTCTTACTGGCGCTTGCAAGCCCGCCAAAGTTATGGTCTCCGGGACTTCAGACGTCTTATGTAATTGTGTTCTAGAAATATAATAGGTTTGGTTACCGTTGTCTGGGAGTGTGTATTAGAAGGGCTGTTACTGGCTGGGTTAATTTTGCGAGGAGGTTTTGCGGGATTTTGTAGTTTGTTGTTTTTATAATAAAGTAATTTTTTTAATGACGTTTTTCTATATTTTTTTTTGCAGCCAGTGTAGATGAAGTGGAAATATTCTTGAGTAGTTTTAATTAATTAATAATTCTTGCAAATATCTTGCACACAATTACACAATTTTGAACTTTATTTCGTTCAAATTAAAGGGATTTTAGCTACGCAGTTCGTAGCTAAATTTCATTTGATATTTCCATCAGAAGCGTCCATCAGCTTTTGTTAATGGATCAGATATAAAGTATTCTATTCATTGAAATACATACATACACATATAACCTCACGCCTTTTTCTCATGGGGTTAAGCAGAAACCACAGAACGCCACTTGTTACGATCCTTAAGAAAGTAGAATACTTTCCACGTTCATACATCTGGTTTTACAGGCACATAATCCTTCCACCACGATGGCAGCTCTAATTGGCCCAGCAAAAATATTTAATTTTATATTCTTTTGCCATAGATACGCTAAGAAGAACACCTTTCAACATTCTTAGCGAAAGAAAAGCCTACCCCTAAGACAAGACTACCTCCAGAAAAAATGATTGGGGTTAATCGTTCCCGAACATCGAACCTCACATGACGAGTCAAAGATTACGTCGGCCACAGTGTAAGATAAACAGCGAAACAATAGACGGAGCTTGACAAAAAGCTTGATTGATTGACTGTGGCCTGGAAGTGACAGCTGTGATCGATCAACAGTGATTACCGGTTATAACGTGGTGATAAATCTAGGGGTATATGCGACCTGGGTGAGGTTAAGTGTGTGTTGACGGATAGAGGGTTATTTTGGAGGATTTTTGAAGTGAAAACTTCTTTAGCGGCGTTGTACACTTTTTTTGTAATGAGTAAAAAATTTTAAACTCGCGTCAGGACACGTGACCTGATCGAAAATCTTACGAATTTATCGTACACAAATATGACAATAAAATTATTCCCTAACCATTTCAAAATATCAAAAATGCACAACGTTAATATTCAAATTTTCACTTCTTCCGGCACTCCCGGAGTGCAACCCGTCGTTTTTGATAGATTGTGTTGATGTGGTAAAGACTGTATATGGGGTGTTCAAAGACTCATCACATAGCAGCATCCCATCCCATATCATAATAAGACATACCATCACACCATCACGCCTGTATTCCTCGAAGGGTTAGGCAGGGGTGTACCAACCAGAGGAGACAGGTGTCTCATAAGAGTTGTTGTTTTTACTCTATTGTGTGTATATGCTGTATGTTTCTATGGACGAATGACTTAAATAAAGGTTTATTATTAAGGCCTTTAACTACTAAGTAACATTGAGCAAAGTCTTGCAAGAAAATGATTTTAATATTTGTTGTAGAAAATCTGAGCTCCTCCGGGGAAGCACTAAGCACCATACCTATTTCTGCTGAAAAGCAGCGTTGCTTTGTTCTGGTTTGAAGGGTACCTATAGGTGCCGGTGTAAATACAGTTATATACCTTTGGTATTGCAGATGTCTAAAGGCAGCAGTAACCACTTAACATCAGGTGAAGGCCTAAAAACTCCTTATGCAAAAATTGACATCTAAGACTCTAACTATACTTTAGCTTTAAGTTTTTTGTAACATCTTTTATATACATTATGGTAAGCAAATAAATGACTCAATTCAAAAGCAATTTTTTTTATATAAACCCATTTTGATGAACAATGTAAACAAGTCTTATAACCCTATAAAATAAAGGCGATTATATCTGTGACAATTCATAAAAGGGCGGAAAATATACAACATGGTACAGTTCTTCCCCAACGACCCCTAAAAAGGCCGAAAAACATCAGAAACGCATTAAAAAAACACGCCTCCAATCTAATAAAACGACAATCATATTCGAATTCTTCGGCAAAAAAGGAAAATAAAAAAAACCGTAATAATAAAATACCAATAACGGTTATTAGGGACGATCTAATACCCGCGACTTCGCTTGCGTGATTTTTTGAGTTGCATTAAGTTACGTTTTTGGTTACTGCTCCGCTCCCGTGAGTCTTAGCGTAGTGTTACATAGCCTAATGACAAATATGGTAGCTGTCATATTTTTTGTTTCTTCTTTCAAACGTTGTCCCAACTTGGAATTTCTCCTGTATTGTGAGTGCGTTTACAAACTTACAAACACAAACAGCCAGACCCGGCACAACTATCTGTAGGCTATACAAATAGACACGGATGTTTCGGGAGGTTCGTGTATATCATAGGGTGGGAGGAATCGCCCAGGTGTCACCGCGGCGAGGATCGCCCTGAGGATACCCCGACACGTTAAAAGAAAGAGAACGAAAAAGAAACCGCGCCCCCAGAACGCAAAGGGCACAAGAATGAACATGGATGGGTTTTAGCCAGTAAACGTTTAACACTAGGGCGGGAAAAGTCATTTGATGATTTCCCATCCAAAAAAGTCCTAAAGATTAGTGAGTTTAAACATAGACACAAACAAACAAACTATTCAGCTTTTATATATTAGTATAAATAGAATTCTTCTAGCAAGAATTATACCGACAATGTTCTCCCTTCAGGCGTGTTATTAAATTTTATCATTCTAGTGACCGCGTCCAAATATCTTTGTTTAACAGACCATGAGAGCATTGCTTCGCGTAGTTTTTCAGCCAGAATTTATTGTTTTGGACCAACTGGCATGTATTACGCTGCAATAATGAGGATTTAATCTGTTTGCAGGTGTACCTACGGTGGTTAAGGTTGGCAATGCTTGAAAATATCGAAAATCGTAATTATTACTTATTAGCAATATAGGATTATCGAAGCTAAGATTTTTATTTGAAAAATGATTTCGATCAGGGAACGCTACCTTATGAGCGTACAACATAATTAGGCTACACTTTAGTAATAAACAAATAATGTTGCGTGATATTAAAAAGTCGTCACACCACAAAATATCAAACTCGGGGCTGCTACAAAATAAAAGCGGTAAGAAAAACCCTAGCCAGTTTGCTCAACTTAGGAATCGAAATCAGGACCTGGTTTCTATCTAAAAGGTCCTGCTATATGAGCAAAATAAAGGTAAAAATTTAAATTAATAAAAAGAGTTGAAAAATTGCCCTCAAAAACCTTATCTAATATAAACTAACTTCCTTATTCAAAGTTGCCCAAAGGGAAGTTTACGCCTACTATTAATTAAAGCTAAGACATTTCAACATAAACAAAGAATAACTTTATTTTACTCAATTTCCTTAGATGAAAAGTGTACATTAACAACAACTAAAATAATTTTCAGGGACAAAGTCGTGGCGCTATTTGACTCGAACGTTACGCTGTGCGCAGACATGAGTCAGAAAAAAAACATACATTTTGACCAGCTGTCTTTTCATGTTTGGACGCGTTGCAAGATTTTCGACAGAGGCAAAACTTATGGGTTTGCGTCACCGACAAGCTAGTAGTAGTAGAACTCTTCGTGAAGGAGCTTGTCCGGAGAAGTACAACTACCATACATATCATATTCCTGCCGCAAAGCAGCGTTGCTGTATTCCGGTTTGACGGGTATGGGTTAATTAACTTCTACTTTGTTTCTGGAATGATTACGTATTTGCAAGGCATCAGGTATTGCAGATGTTAACATCAGGTGCTTGTTTGCCATCCAATGATATAAAAAAATAATGTCTGTCGGCAGTCCTCATGATTGTCAAGGTTTTTATAATAACGATAAAAAAAATCATCTTTCTGGGCCCTATTTAATAAAGCTGACAAGCTGACTTTTTTGTCAAAATTGGCAAATTGTCTTGACAAGTGCTGTTTAATAAAACCGACATGTATGACATAGGTCATGCAAGATAAATATGCCTGTGACAATTTTTCTGTTCCTTTACACTCTTGAACTTTACCGCGATTTACAAATTATGATTTAATGTTTTTGCTGCGACCTAAAATTATAGTCGTAAAATACGGAATTAACTAAATAACTACTAATTAAATTAAATACTGCCAAAATATTACTGTCTATAAAGAAAACCAAATTGAAACAAAATTCAAGCATAGTGATATGTGTGTAACGTAATGTGTTTAGTGATGGGATGTTTTTATATGATGGATTATCGATATTTTTTATAGAAAACAAAGTTTACGGCATGTATTTTAAAATATAATTTTTTACATTTAAATGTGTCCGGTACGTAAGCGACCATTCTGCAACGCGACAAAAGGGTACGTACAAAGAATTTTTGTTTTGAATAAATATCGATTGTGTTTTGAATGTATTTTTTATATTTTGTATCAAATAAATATTTAAAAACAAATTTCAAAATAATAAAGCATTTTTAAAATATTAATAAAGACAATGAGATTTTAACGACTTACAATCGATATTAATAAAATTGATTTGCAAAATGTCACTGCCCTAGTATTTGCCATATTGGCATGTGTCACATCCAACATCCTTGGACGCATAAATACGTACTCATACTGAGTTACATTTACTTATTTCAACCAAAATATTTAGGAATTATCATATCTTTTTGGAGTACATCATTAGTATTCCTAACTAGCGAGTTTTTATTTGAGTAGTGGTTAATAATATTTATTGAATTTGAATGACAGTTCCCTGTAAATACAAATCAAACAAAAACTTATCGAGTAAAAAGAAATGAAACAGCACAGTACAGTTATTATTGTATTTATTTACTCAATTACATTTGAAATAATCAGTTGATATAATTACTTATGTGTTTCCCGGCCACTGATTTGAACCAGCCTTTGCACGTCATTCGAGTCACCGAAATTCACCGAATTAAGTATTTGATAACACAATTATTATTTTTGACCATAATCCATAATAAAAACAGCCGAGGCCACCTTAGCCAGTTTAATCGCCTTCTTTCTTATCCGGGCATAGTATTAGTAATAGAATTCCCGATAATCATGATAAATGTGATCCGTGTTGTGAAAATCACATGCAACAACATGACAGCTCTTCTTGAAATTGCGACTCGGTCAACAATGATTTATCTTCTTGCATAATGAATGCACATCGATACATTTTCGGAACAATAGACGTTTATGCATATTATACAAAATCACAGCGATTGTAAATTAATTTAACATTTTAAAAAGTATACACGAGAAACCACTCCAAGTATTCGAACGTCAAAAACTCATATATTTCAACTATACCATAGTCCAACAAGATGGTTCTCGACTACCATCAAAGAGGCAGTATAAACAAAGTAGCTATATGTTTGAGCACTTTGTCTTTTATAAATTGGTAATTTGATTTGAAAATCAATTTTCACCTTTATTTTTAATGTTTATAAGTTAAACATTAAAAATAGAGTTGAATTTTTTTTGCAATAAAAAATTTCGCGCCATTATTGGCACGTGAATACAGTACGTACATAGTACGGTGCATTGATCTGACACGTAAATACAGAATTTCTACTCTTTTTCTTTTTTTGATAATGTACCATCGAAAATACTCCGCTTTTACTATATCACCGCAGAGCAAAGGCCTCCTCTTGTACAGAAAAGACAAGAAACGTGAAACACCACCACACTTGACGGCTGACGCTGAAAACCAGCGCTGTGGTTCCGTGTTTCGTGCACGGACCATGGCTTTATGCTGAGCGTCAGCCTTTTCGCGCGGTAGTGGCGTATATAGATTATTATTATTGTTATTTTTTATTTTGTTTTTAATTTTTTGTGTTGTGCGTCGCTTTCGCAAGAATAAATGATTTTTCTTTCTTTCTTTCTTTCTTTCACTTGTTCAAGGACTGTTATGTAGGTATCGAAGACTATTTTTTCGTATGAATACGCCCGTAGCTTGCTCTGAAGTTACCCTAGTTCGTAAAATCATGTACAACAAACGAAATAATGTATCGCTGAGTTTTCAACGCGAAAAGCCGCAACTACAGCTGTCGGACTATGATGATTTTTCAGTTTGACGTAACTGAGTCAGACACTGTCAATACAATGTAGAATACCATATCAGATAATTAAAACTATAGGGAATAAAAGAGGTTACAACCAAAAACGTAATATGACTACCTCGTTGGTTTGGCCGCATTCATCTATTAGAACAACTACGCTGCGCGCGCTGCCCTCTTTTGTCAAATCCTTTCGCCATCTGTCTTTGGAGCTTTTTATAATCCTACCAAATTTGATATAAAGTAAAATGACCATACAATGACGCATAGACTACTACTTGCAATGACGCCATTTTAGTGAATTTTAAATCTAAATAGTCAAAAATTAAAATGTATAGCATTTGCCACCCTGTGCAATGACGCCATTTTAGTGAATTTTAAATTCTGTCGTTTATTTTTTATCATTGTGATTGAAATTCATGTTTTTGTTACATGCCAATTTTTTTTGTGGTTTATCTTATTATTTCTTAGTAAAAAGCTATTTGATTTATGAAGAAGTGTGTATTCCTGAGTCTTTAAAAAACTATAATCTCGTAACGGATTTAAAGAAAGTCCAATGAACACATCAGCACCTCAAGTAAGTACCATTGCTATATGTATTACAGATTATTACATGTTTATTTGCAGATTTTCTTCTACACGAATTCTGTTAATATTATTTATTATCTAAATCATATCAGCCGACCGACTTCCACAACCACCGGATACTTCATCCCTTTCAGGAGAAATAGAACAAACTATTTTGCTTTAGTAAAATTTTAGGTGCAACTTTCGTGATGTCAAATGACCTACCACCACAAGAATAATTTATATTCGTTGATAAACCTTTGTTTTTATGTTTTCAGCTTATAATCTACCTACGGCGAAGAATCACTGGCCTTTGCGCTCGAGCTAACAGTGCGCAGGCATCATTTCAGAAATGTTCAGCTATATCTATCACATGTTGCAACGTGTTCCGCTCACTATAACTTAATTTTGTAATTTGTTTAATTTTACACTGATAATAAAGCTTGATCTGACAAAATCGATTCAATCGTTTTACTTATAAAATCGCTCGCACCTTAGAAACACAATTAGTTTCCATCTATATAGTAATATTATAAAAGAAAACACATACATATCATCACGCCTGTATTCCCCGAAGGGTTAGGCAGAGGTGTACCAATGTACACCCACAGTTCGCCGGTATGTTTAGGTCCCATGTAATAGGGAGCGAGCCTATCGCCATTAACCGGGCATAAATCCAAACTCCATAAAAGAAAAAGATTTGAGAATTCTATCAAAAAGGAGTAAAAGAGGAAGTGGGTGAAGAGTGAAAGCTTTTATGAGAAATACATAGTCTACACCGACAAAAACAATAGCGAAGTGATAATTTTCTAATAAATATTCGTTGTCCCTATTCGACGTAATATATTTTTAACCATTTCAGCAAGAAAAAAGAAATTTAAAATTCTCAACATACGGCTTAGTTGCCGGTCAAATTCCAGTGACAATTCGCAATTTCACGTTATCACGTGATGTATTCAAATAAACGTCAATCTACTGTCAAACAGAAATATGTCAAGATTTTCTATGTATTTTGGGCTTTATTAAACAGAAAATTGACACAACCTAGAACTGTCACCGTTATTATGTCAAATGTCACCTGTCAGCTTTATTAAATAGGCCCCTGATCTCTACAATCATGAACAAAAAACATTTTAAAAATCTACGTCACGATGTTCCACGTACCACCATTATTATATGACACTAGTTACATCCACACAAACCTACGAGCCTCTACCAAAATAATTCCACTACCAAGAGTCACAGTAATGAATATTTTAGCAGCCCATCTCACTTAGCTGACTTTAACAACATGCGTGAGACGGCAGCCAGCTGATCTCGCCTTCACTTGAGATTAATGTGCCCGATATTGTGAACTTGCCTCGATACTAACCCATTTGTGTGAATATTTATGTCAACTACATAATAACAATTAGCAAATGAAACAATGTACAAGATGACTTTGAATTCACTGCACAACGTTCAAAAGGTAAAGTACTCAAGATTACAAACAACTTTTAGTTTGGAACCAACCTTGAAATATGAATCAAATAAACATATGTTCAGATCAGATTGTTACTGTTTGTTGGTGGAGGTCCGATAGGCAGACGCTCCATGTACAACACTGGTATTCAGTTGCATGCGGTTAGACTGGAAGCCTACCCCAAAATAGTTGGGGAAAAGGCTCAGCAAATGACGACTGACAATTAAATAAAAACAGACTAGGAACAGTAAATTAGACTGACAGCCAATTAGAAGCTTTCACTAATAAAATCCAAAATAACAATACTATATGCTATGTACACTTCAGTACCTTACAGGAAGAAAAAACATGAAACAAAAAAAAACATTTCTTAAAACTTTAGAAACACAACATTTCAGGGTGGTCCCGTACTTTTTTTTTGGGTTAATGAGTTTTTGACCCCCTGAAAGATAAGTCATACCTAGAAGTAAAGCAAATTTTGGTTGGTGAGTATCGAAGAAAACCACATACAAACACGCAAATAAACTCCAACCTTACAAGTGGTAGAAAAGACCAGTCAACCAAACGGTGGTCTTAAAATTAGTCTGGCAAATTCAAAAATTACACCGAATTTCTCCCAGGCTAGATAGAAAGCGACAAGAAAATTCAATTTCCCTCAATTACTGTGTTAAAATGCTAGACCTACTTTTCGGTAAGGCCGTAGCTTTCATCCTGTGACCTTTGCGAGGTCACTTTAATGTTTTAAAAGCAAAAATAACGTGTTTATTATGTTAAGTTCCTTTGGGAGAATTTTCAAAGGTTAGTTCAATGTTACTGCCTCGTTGGCCTAGTGATCCTGAGCACAACTGCTACGCTAGAGGTCCTGAGTTCGATTCCCAGGTCGAGCAAAAACTGTTATTGGGTTTTTCTATGGAATTCTCAGTAGCAGCTCGGAGTTTGGATTTGTGCCCGGTTAATGGCAATAGGCTCGCCCCCTATTACGTGGGACCTAAACATACCGGCGAACTGTGGGTGTACATTGGTACTCCTCTACCTAACCCTTCGGGGAATACAGGCGTGATGATACATATGTGAGTGACAAAGCGTATCTGCACTCGTCCTGGGTATTACTTTGTAATTCGACTCCACAACCTACAAGTTAGTAAGACAGGGTTGTTTCCCCCAGGACTCGACTGCGCTCCACTAAAACACTATGCAAAACAATAACCATTAGCACTAATCTTACAAGGAAATCTACTCCAGTTCTTAACTCAGGTATAGTTTTCCATCCTCGTCAAATATAAGGCTTCTTTTTTATTTAATTGGATGGCAAACAAACCGATGACCCACCTATTGTTAAGTGGTCACCGCTACGTATAGACAGACATCTGCAATACCAGAGGCGTTGCAAATGCGTTGCCGTCCCAGACATAAAGTTGAAATGTCTCATGGGCCTGTAATTTCATCGGCACCCAAACCCTTCAAACCGGAACACAGCAAAGCTGCTTTGCGGCAGAAATAGGAACGGTGGTTGTGATTCCCCGGACGAGCTCCTTCACTAAGAGCTATGCTAATAATTCGTTAATAATAACGACACCACGTCAATAATTAATTAATACGTATACATGATTTTGTTGTTATTTATGTTTGACAGTATTTCAGAATAAACCTCTTCAAAGAGTAGAATCGCCCCGTTGCGTATGCGGTTAGCAGTGTTGCGCGGCAATATGACTGTGTACTGTGTTTATCATCCCGCTTTCCTAAATCCAGAAACAAGATGGCTGGTTCCAATTCGAAATTCAAATATTTAAAAATATTTTTTTATTTTTTTACTGATTCGTGTTGAGAATCACTAGCTCAGTATAGTTACTTCATCGAATTTGACGAGGATGCAAACCTGTTTCTTGTAGAGTGAACGAGGCATATTCACAAACCTAGCTTTAAAATATTAAGCTCCAGAGTACGCCCCTCTGTCTAGACGGATGTTATACGTAACGAATGAAATAGACTGGGAATGTCGGCAATTTGCGCTCGAAAAAGTGGCCCCTGAATGATTGGGAGGCCGTTTTAGGGAATTGTGGTTGGTATGTAGACAGACTAGACTTGCACCCGTGACTTCGTTCGCGTGAATGTTGGTTGTCACGTGGCCGCGGGGTTCTAGTTCTTCTGGGTGAAATTTTAATTCTTTTTCTAAAAATAAAAGTAGGTGGTGGGCCAGTGAAACATTTTCAAAAAACTAAATGTCAAAATAACAGCTTACTACAAAATAAATATTCGAATACTTACTTTGGTATTTATACCAAAAACCAGTTAGAGAAATTGTGTCCGTCAGTCTGTCTGTTTGTTCCGGCTAATTTCCAAAACGGCTAGACCGATGTAACGGTACTAAGAAGTAGAATAAGCTAAGTAGCTTATTATAAAAGTTTATTCTATAAAAAAATGATACCACGGAAAAAAAACTCAGTGATGAGAGACATTCATCGAACGAAGTCGAAGGCAAAAGCTAGTAAACGAACATAAACAGACAACTCATATACAGCAAAACAATTACTAAAAGTTTTCCAGAACCGACAACCCAGTTATAACTTGCACAGAATTAAAATTAATTAATTAACGTTAACAATAAAAATATTGACCTACCAACTACCACAGTATAAAACATTTAAGTAAAACTAAAATGGCGCTTGCATTTAATTTTTCGAAACGCAGTCAGCTTTGAGCGTCGCTCGGTCGGCATCTAATTAAACCACATATTCTCTCAAAAGAGAAAATTACATTCAAAAGGCAACACCACTTTTACACCAAAAGCCGATATGAAAATAGCAATACATGTTAGCATTAATTATTATACCTAGTATTTATTTTAATTTCCATGGAAACCGTAAGGTTTCCATGGAAATTAAAATAAATACTAATACTACTATATATATACTACTATAATCCACTCAGTAATGAGTGGATTATAATGTTGTTATAATTTAATATGAAGTGCCTCGTTAGTCAAGTGGTCTGAAGCGCGACTGCTAGGCTAGAGGTCTTGGGTTTGATTCTCAGGTCGAGCGAAGTATTACTGGTTTTTTTTTAATGAAATTCTCAATAGACTCGCATGGGACGCAACATACGACTTTGGGATTCGCACACGAACGGTTCCGTACTACCGTATAATATTTAACACTACATACAATAAACACTTTTCTTATATTAGACCTTAATTTTTACCCGACTGCGCTAAAAGGAGGGCAAAGATTTTTTACTTCGCGGGAGAGGAAGAGGGAGGCCAAAGAAAAGATGGATGGATTGTGTAAAGGATGATATGAAAGAGAAAGGAGTGGGTGATAGCATGACGGCTGACAGGATGGTACGGAAGAAGAAAACGTGTTGCGCCGATCCCAAGTAACATGGGATAAGGGCAGGAAGATGCTGAGATGATGATGGTCATAGTAACACATACTCTATGAAAATTTGAAGTGATTACCTGAAACAGTTTAAAAGATACAGCCCTATGACAGACAGGTGGATGGAGGGGCGGACAGCAGAACCATAGTAATAAAAAAAACTTAACAAGACCTAACCCACCCAACCCTTTAAAAAAATAACTAAAATAACATAGTAATCGGAAAAACATAACCCTAAAAATGCCTTCTACGCTAAATTACCAAGAGTTTTCTACAATAGGTTGCGAAGTCTACGTGTCTCAGTCATGAATACATGTTTACCTTACTAAATTAGAGGTAGGTACTAGTCTTGTCATTCCTATGAGTTAGGTACATTCCTACTCCTTCTGTATTTTTCGTTTATCTTTTATTTATTATCGTCATTTCGTTCTTAGTTTTATTTCTATATATTTTTAATCTTAATATTTTCACCTGTGTTATGTTATGTCTTTGGTTACTGCTCTGCTTCTATGGCTCGTGGCGTAATGTTATCATAGCCTAAAAACTTCCTCGATAAATGGACCATCCTACAACATTTTTTAAATTCGAACCAGGAGTTCCTGAGATTAGGATTTTCAACCACATAAACAAACAAACTCTTCAGTTTTATAATATTAAGTATAGATATAGCCTATACTTTTCCTCATGAAGCTATTCATTTGTTCATTGAATAAATTACACCAACAGCATTTACTTCAAGCAATGACAACATAAAGCTGTAATATATAAGCCGGCTGTAAGTTCCAAAGAGTATCGCTCTTAAACAAACACACAAACAAACAAAAAAAAACTCTTTCTCAAACTCAAAGATCTCAGACTCAAACAAGTCCGAAAAAAAAGTCAAAGAGCCAAAAACTCCTTAGAAACATTTAAAATGAATATAAAAAGATAATCAAGCTACCCGACTTAATTTTGACGAGTTCGGGCTCAGTTTTTCCAGGTTATGTCCATTTACACAAATATAGTAATAACAAAGAATTCCTGGACAGCTTCAAATCCAGGGAAAACGCGGGAATGTTCAGACACAGCCATCATGAAACTTAACGCCCAACGCCGCGTGATCCCTGATTTCCCCCGGGGCAGCAGTAACAGATGTACTAATATTTGGATACGCTAGTTTATCATCTTCGTCTAAACCTATATTGGGTATATGATTGTGTTCTTCAATTGTTTTCTTCTTTGTTTCATTGTTATGTTCATTTTTGACGTCTCTATTTATAACTTTTGGTGCTGCTTCAAATTCAGTATGTTCTTTAATTTTTTCTTAACATTTAAGACTAGCTACGTATATTTCATGAATGGTAGCTTATAGGACCAGATGTATGAACGTGCAAGAGGCGAAAGGGCTATGTGAGTATCATAGCAGGTGGCATTCCGCGGTTTCTGACTGTCTATGGGAAAAGGGCGTGAGTTTATTATGGGAAAAGAGCGTGAGTGTGTATGCAAAGTAGACATTGTCCTTTCTAAAAATACATTACCAAATATTTTCTCAAAAGTACTAAGATTTTGTTCAGTCATCTCTGCTGTAATTGGCTTGTCTTTCTCTTCCAAGATCCGTGGGATCATGAAATATTTAATTCCGTCGCGCATGACGAGGGCTCTCCTTATTGCGTTTGCACTTGACAAATTATATTAAAGGCCAAGGTATTTTGATTTTTTCGGTTCACCTGACGACGTTTAATCAGTTCCTCACTGATTATTGTCGAGATGGGGAACTAATTATAAATTCTGATCTGTATTAAGAAATATTTTCTCTTAATGTAATTTTTTTTCTGAATAGTTACTTGATCATTATGAATGGTTAAAAACTCGAGAATTTTCATAATGAACATTGTTTACCTTGATGTGTAATAGACATTGAAATATAATATTGTCCATTTTACTTTCCTTACTTTAATATTTTTCTAGAATTGTTGGCTTCGTCAGTCTTTGTGTAATGAATGCCAAGTCTGCAATGCTATGTCTCTTGTCAGTTGGGTATTGAGTATCGGCACCGCCAGGATCTGTTGTATCAAATATAAGGATAGCTGTTGGAGTGATTGTTTTTGCATATTTGACGAGATTTACTTTGAATATTGCACTCTGTATATTCAGAGTGTATTGTAATTTAGACCTACGGTCAAGTAGAATGAAATATGCATTTGTTTTTGTAAAAATATGCAATGCTCTGTGAATCCCCAAGCAATGTTAGTTTCATGTGCATTTGTATATTCTGAATCTTCTTTGTTTTAAAATTCTGCATCCTCATTTCTTTCCTTGCCTTACCACATTGCACAGTGCACACAATTGTTTCTCACAACGTGTCCTAATCCACCAAATCTTCATAATTCCATTACCTTTGCCTGGTTTTAATCACTAATAACGCAAAGGGTTCTTAAATTATGCATCTAGGCTAACCATTTTTTTTAAATTGAGTCCAAACGCAGGACGTACTTCCATCCTTTTCCCACGAGTGATAGTTTTAAGAATTTTAAACATAGTACTGTCTCGCTCACCGTAATCGTATTTAAATTTGCATATTTAAAAAGATGCCAGGGAAAGCTGCAATATCCTCTCATTTTGTATGCGTTTCCTATTTTAGATGGAGAAATATTTTTTGCTGCAAAGCGAGGGGGTGACGTTTGATCTCGGTGTAGAGGAAAGACCCCCTCTTTTAACTTCGTTTTACATTTCGCTATATTTTACTAAGGCAAGTTATGATTGCGGAAACACGACTGCTTTTTTTTCAGAGAAAAGTAATTTATTTAATGTTGTTTTATTTATGCTTGGCTTCCTGTTACGTCTTTACATTTATTGTTTTACATTTTTGTGAGTATTCGGTAGCATTTGTGTCCCACTTTATCGATACTGAAATAAAAATCAAAAAAATATTGAGCTCTGATCCGAAATTGGAATAGTTTCATACTCTTTTGAAATGTTCCAATCTGTAGCAGCAACAATAACTTCTATCTAAATAGAGCTTTCTAGAACAATGCAAAAATGTACTCGTGCCGTATCGTACTATCCAGTCGGGCTCAACTTTTAGCCCGTGAGCTCGATTTTGTTCAATGCATTAAAGGAATGAGTAAAATTTTGCACAATCACTGTAGTTTAGTTGGACTAGTTGATTTTGGATTTGGCTTTAGACAATACTGTATTGTTTTTATGACTGAATTCAAAAAATGCTGTCTCATTTGATGGACTAACGACGCGACGACTATTTATAGAGAGACTAGAGAGTTTGTTTATTCTTCGCCATAGAAATCTACTGTTTGGAACAAGCAACTAGCTTCAACTTCCTGACTGACTGATACCTTGAATTGTTGAAATTGAATTCAGAAGTACATCCTTGTGAATTATTTATTTAAAATAAATGATTAAATTTTGATTTTGCCCGCGACTTCTTACATTTGGACGTTAAACTCAATGTCAAGTACGTTCTCAGCTGACGTCTCTTACCTATAAAATGTCTATAATCATTTATTTTAATTGGACCAAAATTGCACATTCAATTCTCAGAATCTATTCGTAGTTTGAAACAGAATAGCTAAAGTACCAACTCATGCCTAAGACGAAGACTCAAAGCGATTCATAAAACTGACACCTTTTGTGAAAAAGGAGGGAAAAGTAAAATATAAAAATTTGAATGGAGGAAACATCAAAGTTTTCAACGTTGCATTTTCTTTTTCCAACGAATCAGGACTACACAAGATTTTTTTAGTCTCACAGAGAATCCGAAAGCTCTTTTATCTACAAAAATTATGAAGCTTCGTTCAAATTATGGAATATTTGTGGGTAAAAAGGATAAATGTCTCCTTACTGGGAGCTTTTACCTTGATTCGTGTTTGTCTTGGTGATTATCGGTTTATTTACGATGCAAGTACATGGTTTTCTTTTTTATAATGTAGTTATCGTTATGGCCTAGTGGTTAAGGCACCCGCCTCTCATGCGGTGAGGTTACGGGTTTGATACTGCTAAAAGCTGTTGGTTTTGCGCCTGATCTCACCCCATTCTTACCGGTATATTATGAGAGTGACAGAATAGGTAGTGTGTTTACACACTCTTTCACTATATCCTGCGTACTAGCCTCCAATTGAGATTGGCCACCGTGACCGAAATTCAGTCAGGCAAATAAACAAAAATGATTAAGCAAGACCACGAAGAAGATGGTGAGAGTACTTGTTCGGCTTCCTTGAGAATTGGCAAGACGTAGAAAGCAAAGTCACAAAGATGAAAGAAATGGAGGAAGGCTTTTGCTTGGCAGTGGGACAGTGAGAGCTAGTTATAATAATATAACAAGCATTGTATATAAGTACGTTGAAAATGCTCGACTGATTGCACAACACATATATCTCCTTTAATTCTACTAATATTATAAATGCGAAAGTTTATGAGGATGAATGAATGGATGAATGTTATTCTTTCACGCATAAACGGCTGAACAGATCTGGATGAAATTTGGCACTGTGACAGATTGTTGTGTGCACATGTTTGTTGATTGTTGTGAAACACAGAGGCTACTTTTTACCCCAGAAAAAAATATGGCTTCCATGGGATAATATATTAGAGACGAGGACGAAACGCGGGCAGAAGCTTGTAAAACATTACCTAAAGTACACAACAATTAAAGTAAGCAACTAATGAACTGTGACAGCGTAAACCTCACCACTTAATCCGGAGTGATGGGTAGCACTCACTTGCGCCATACATACGCTCCCATACACAGAGTTTGAAACTATCAAGTAGTACAACATACGTGTATTAGCATGTAAGGTATATATTGGTATACCCTCTTACCTCGCTTCAAAGTTAGTGATAACAAACCTGCTGGTTTGGAATAATGTATGTAATCACACCGGTACCGTTTGAAGTTTCGGTTATATCTTTGAACTGTTTTGAGAAGACTAACTCGTTAGCCTAGTGGTCCTAAGCGCGACTGC
Organism: Caradrina clavipalpis; assembly: GCA_932526535.1. Taxonomy (NCBI): domain Eukaryota; kingdom Metazoa; phylum Arthropoda; class Insecta; order Lepidoptera; family Noctuidae; genus Caradrina; species Caradrina clavipalpis. The sequence continues at coordinate 3,922,394 of OW052101.1, forward strand.
TGTCCTAGAGGTCTTGGGTTCGATTTTCTATGAAATTTTCAGTAGCAGCTCGGAGTTAGGATTTGTGCCCGGTTAATGGCAATAGGTTCGCCCCACTGTTGCATGGGAATTACATACCTCAAACATACCTGTGAACTGTGGGTGTACATTTTTACACCTCTGCCTAACCTTCCGCGGAATACAGGCGTGATGGTATATTATGTTGTTTTGAGAAGAAAAATAAAAAGATATGCTTACTTATTATTTTTCTTCGGGTTTTGTACGTAAAGGGTAAAAATTGGGCTCTATTGATCTTGTTTATTCATCCGTAGATCTATCTATCCCGCTGTCATAGGTTTTATCTTTTGAAATGTAATAGGCAGATACTGTACTGTTCAGTAGTAGAGCTCTTTGTGAAGGAGTTCGTCAGGCGAAGTACTACTACCGTACCTATTTCTGCCGCAAAGGAGCGTTGTTGTGTTCCGGTGTGAAGGGTTTGGGTGCCGGTGTAATTACAGGCACATGAGACATTTTAACTTTGCCTCTGGGATGGCAACATATGTGCAGTGCAAAGCCATTGCAGATGACTATTAGGCAGAGGTGACTAACTGACTACTTAACATCGACGAATTATGTGACGAAAAATACTTTATATTATACTCTCTTTTAGGTTTTTTTAACCATGATATTATTTTATTTTCATGAAATACATTATCTCGTACAAATATTTTCTTTGAACCCTTAACAACACACAATATTTTTATAATATACCAATACGCCAAACTGTACGACAAATAAAACTGAGAATTTAACAGCGTCTTACGTTCAGACAGGCAGCGCCTAAAACATTTAACAGCGTCCTACGTTCGGACAGCCCCTTAAACATATTTAAATTCGTCTCAATATCCAAGACTGAGTGAATAGATAACATAGCTGAACATTGAATACAAAAGGCAAACCTTATTAAGGCATCCGTAAACTCGGAAACTCGCCAAAAATCCTCCGACAATAGTTACAAGTTTATTAGAATTCATCCGAAGATGGTACAATGCTCGTCCGACCGTGTAATGGACACAAAATGAAAACGACCTTGTAATCTTACAAATTGGGCGCTCTGGTACTCCGAATGTATTATCTCTTCAAGTTGGACTTTCACTCATTCCTCTGTAATGAGTTCACCACAGAATTAGGAGAAAAACTGCTGAAAATGTAATGAGAAAATGTATTAAATTCTTTCTAATCTTCTCAAACTCTGAAGAGTATATTTTTGTGGTGAAAGAAGAATGTTCCACGAAATTAATGAGAGAGACGTGGATTGTTTTTAAAAAGAGAATTTGTTTTTGATAACGATAATGCTTTATTGTTTTGGATGTCTTTTTGTTTGTCTTGTAGACGAAAAACAAAGGTTATGTATCAAGTGCTTAGCTTGAAGAAGTTGACTTGTCCAATTAGGTAGATAGATACGTACAGCCAGCAAAAGGAATAAGTAACCAGGATCGCCTAATACATTCAAAGTTTAAATAACCTACATAGCTTTGCCCAGTAGCTTTGCATCCGGCTCGTTCAACATGGATAAAAAAGTAATTTATAAAAAATAAAAAATCCACGCAGAACTTCGAAAAACATGAAGTTAAAAAAAATTGGGAAAATAAGTCCAGCTAAAATCCCGTTATACAATATTGAATAACTACATCATTGAAATAATTTCATGATTGATACACACAAAACAAGTAATAAATTCTAATACATTTACGCCACTTTAAGAAATGGTACCCATTAAAGTCTAGTCCAGCTCAAATCTTTCTACTAATGGATCCCGATCAAGTTTTCCTTTGTGTCGCGCAACCTAGCAAAAAGTACCTATAATGTGTCCTAATCTAGGTTTCACCCTTACCTGTGTACAAAATTTCATCCAATTTTGTTCAGCCGTTGAGGTGTAATCAGCTAACAAACATCATTATCAAACAAAGCTCCAAACATACTTTTACACATACTATCACGCCTGTATTCCCCGCAGGGTTTGGCAGAGGTATACCAACGTAAACCCACAGTTTACTGGTATGTTTTAGGTCCTATGTAATAGGGGGCGAGCCTATTGCCATTAACCGGGCACAAATCCTAACTCCGAGCTGCTACTGAGAAATTCAAAGAAAAACCCAATAAGACTTTGCTCGACCTGGGAATCGAATCCAAGACCTCTAGCTTTTCAGTCTCGCTTACGACCACTAGGATAACGAGGCAGTACATACCATAGTAGAAAATGAAACGATAGTAACAAAATGTCTCAACAAAACCTAACTCAATTTAGCCAAGAGCAAAACTATCCAAATTAACAAAGAAACAGAGACGCAAAATCATCCCAAAAGCTTCCAATATTGCCAATATATTCCCTATACCCCGAAACGTAACAAAAAGGACACAACCTATCCGATATAAAGTACCTTAAAACATCTGCAGAGGTCTGATCGAGGCTTGATGATGTCTTTTAACGCCCAAAACCACTTAGTAACTTACCAATATTATAGCAACCTTCATAGTTAACACCGACCCAAGGCTAATCTCTTATTAATTCTAGCAAACTTACGCAACATTCCACCAAAGAATAACGAACCTTGTGACTTCAAGATAAGGTCGTAAAGGAAGGCATCAATAACTTTGTGCCAAAGTCACGAACTATAGAACTCCTCATTGTTTTAGCAGTCCCTTGGAAGCGGGAAGTAATGGCTCAACGCATCATGGGAATGATTGAACTCAATACTTTGGTAATGGTTTTTTTACAAAACTTAACAGACTGCGAAGGTTTGCAACAATATTTTCTCCCTGGTTATTCTTTTTTATTGGTTTTTGTTGAGAAATAAAGTACGTAAAATAAAAGGAAAGTGGAATTTTTACCAGTAGATATAACTTTGTGAATTCGCGTGGAATAATATGACAAGAAGTTGTAAAACGATTTTTTATAACTTTTCTTGGCATTCTAGACGGATTATTCTGTTACAAATCCCACACGGTAAATTTAGATGAAGTGATCTTGAAGTACCTACTGTGGATTGTTAGCTCACTTCACATAAACTGACCGAAAGAGATTTTTTACAGAATAGCACTGTTGAAGTGCCTTCTCAGTATTGCGTAAATGATCTTGTAAAAAAACCAAGTCAGAAGGCGCTGTGTTTTTGTAATCCATAGCCCTTCTGACTTGATTTTTGGTAAAACTCAAATTTTTTTTTTTTTTTTTTTTATCTTGGGACAACTCACACACGGCTATCTGATCCCAAGCTAAGCAGAGCTTGTGTTATGGTAACCAGACAACTGATATACATACTTATATAATTTTATAAATACATACATCTTATAGATAAATCACACCCAGACACAGAACAAACAATCATGCTCATCACACAAAGTTTGTCCTGGGTGGGAATCGAACCCACGACCTCCAGCTTAGCAGTCAGGGCCGCTAACCACTAGACCAACAGGCCCGTCAAATGGTGGTATACATTTTGTATTGAAAACTATTGTCCATGAAATTCTGACAAATATCTATTATAATACAATACATAACTTAAGAAACAATACATGAATAGGAAGACATCTAAATGCCTAGTACAACCAACTCTAATGCCATACAAATCTTTCCCGAATCAACAAAAAAAAACATTTCACCTTCATACAACATATCCCTCACGACGCCACTCCACCTGATTAGACCATCTCCTCAGGTCTCAAGCAATTACGTCACGACAACTCGATCAAACCGCACGTCAACGCAGCCATTCGGATTTCGTCGGGGTAAGCTCAGCAATATGTCGTCACCGACACCCTTATTCGTCGGAATGACGTTTTCGACGTCCGACATCGGGCGGCGAGCGTTCGAGTGTAAATGATGTGCCAACGTTGGAATAAACGTCACTCGTCCGCGATCCGGCCAATGGCGGGGAGGTACGAATGTTTGGGAATGGAATGTGATGCGTTTTGCTTTTGTTTTTTGAGGATTAGACGAAAGAATTTGCTGGTAAAAGAAAACACAAAAAATTGTATACGAGTAGTAGTAGAGAGAGCTCTTTCTGAAGGAACTCAGTCGGAGAAGTACTACCACCATATCTATTTCTGCAGCAGAGCAGCGTTGCTGTTTTCAGGTTTGAAGGGTATGAGTGCCGGTGTAATTACAGGCACATGAGATATTTAAATGTTGTCTCTGTGATGGCAACGCATTGGCAAAGCCTTTGGTATGGCAGTTAGCAGTGACCACTTAACATCGGGTGGGCCGTGGGCTTGTTTGCCATTCAATGACGTAAAAAAGATGGATCTCTTCCATGTTAAAAATTGGGCCAAACATATTGCATGGTTCTTACTTCAAGTTATGAGTACACTCTTTTTAATTCTGACGAAAAAGTACTCGATCCGAAACGTCTTTCTAGTTGGAATTACGACTATCTTTTAATATTTTACTCGACTATTATTTTCACTGATTGATATAAATAATATTATGAAGTTTAAAAAAACAATAACGAAACTCTACTGTAAGCAGGTATAACTGGCAAACATAATAAGGTATAAGAATAAAAATGTCATCATGCAATCGATTTCGTTATTAAATTCTGTCTAGATAACTCTTAACTTAGTAGCTCTATGGTTGAAAGCACACTCAATTTAAATTGTGAGCTGGATTTAGATCCACGATTTCAATCAACTATCACATGCTACGTGCCTTCGTGCTACACTGCGTACCTATTATTTTATAATAATAATTTTATTATAAAAATAGGCAAGGATCTATCTACTATAATATATGTGAAAGTTTGATAGGATGTATAGATGTTTTAGAGTTTATTTTTCAGCGTACCCATAATTTTTGTAAACACTTCTAAATTCAAAATTGTCTCCAGTTTCACGACCAATCAAGCATTCAAAACAATTAGGTACGACTGTTAAGATAAACTATCCGTTATGTATATAGGAATCGAGCATTAAATGGCTGAACGGAGTTCTACCTTAGTTAAAAGTCAAAGTCAAAACATTTATTTCTGTTAGACCATTTACAGGCACTTTTGAATTGTCAAGTAATTAGACAGAAAGTTTAAGTTAGTGGTTGCTCGTTCCAAAACGTAGGTGGGAGTAGAACAAGCAAGAACCTCCACGGAACATTTTTTTTAATTTGGTTTTTACAAAATCCGTATCTTCTTCTTAGCGTTTCGATGACAAACTGTTAAAAAGGTATTAATTATATTGTTGCGGCCCAGAATTTGGCCACGTTGCACCTTCTCACAATGAAATGTGTATCTTTTCGTGTAGTAAATAAGGTAGGTATATTTTGAGTAGCTCTATTAGAACTGACCTTAAGTGATGAACAAACCCGAGTGACAGTGCCTGTCGACGAAAATGCACGAGTTGCTTAACACAGCTCTCTGGCCAACCCCCGAGGTGGTAACTTGGACCCTGTTTCTAATACTATTAGGTTACTATTTCTTTTTTACAATATATGGTCCAAAAAACTAAACCAGACAGACGTACCTACTAAAATTTTAAGATTTTCTATTATGGATTTTTACAAAATTTGAGATTTAATAAAAACACATAATTTTTTATCTATTTTGCGCAGTGAAATCTTTTAAATACCTTTAAAACTTAGGACTATTTACCTTGTAATATCCCCTTTTAGTGTACTTCTAAGTCGGTTTAACGTCTCAAAACGGTATTCTAGACGATAAATTAACACTAAAATTGTCTAGACAAAAGATAATGTCTTAAAAACTTTCATTATTATTGTTAGTACTTTACAAAAACGTTAATCTGCTTAAGACAGGCTTGGTTATCAAAAATGAACTTTAAAACCAAACTACGAAAGTTTATAAACAGCTTCTATGCCTCTATTTATGAATGTTAGGATAATTGAATACTTTACTTTATATTACGTTATTTATACAATTAATTAACCTTAATTTTAGCATAGGTACCAGAAAATCAGCTGATTCCGTTCAACAGTTTAAGCGTGAAAGAATAACGAACATCCATCTATACTAACAAACCTTCGCTTTAAAAATAGTAGAAGCATAATACAGCGGTTTCTCTCGCTCGATTGTGGTTACTGCTCCATGTCCGTGTGTCATAGCGTAATGTTATATAGCATTCGTACAACATTATTCGATAAACTGGCTTTATAAAGCAAAAGGATTTTTTTCCTAAATATACCGGCGAACTGTGGGTGTACATTGGTACACCTCTGCCTAACCGAATACAGGAATACAGGCGTGATGATGGTGATGGTAGGATTATTTTTTTTTTTTTTTTTTTAATCTTTTTTTATTAAAGGAGGTTTGTTCATATTTGAACATGTCACCCCCGTAAAGAAAATATTAATGATATAAATATAAACAAAAAATTACAAATGATACTATGACTTAACCTAAGAAGATCTGTTCTTAATACCTATATGTGTTAGCCTATACAGCAATCTAGCCTCCGCCGAAAGAGGGAAACACAGAATGCTATTACACCAGCCAACATTTAACGGAACCACATCAATTTCATTTTCAATTATACATTTTCTGAATGCCTCATTCCGGACACATTCCATTAAAATATGATACACATCCTCTATAATATTGCATTCACTACATTGTGAAGTACTGACTTTACCCATTAGTAATCCAAACTTATTTAACGGAATGTGCCCTGAACGAAGTCTAAAGCTTGTCACAATATCACGTCTACAAAGAGTACATTTGTCAAACCACAGCGCACGAGGTAGCGTCGGTTGTAAGGTTTTGTACCAAATTCCTTTAGTTAGTGATCTTTTATCAAAATACTCTGACCATATTTCATTACAGAAACCTTTAATATCACCCAAAAGATTAGTGTAATAAGGTAAGCAATCAAAGGACACACCATCAACCACGGCTTCCCTTGCCAGTTTATCCACCGATTCGTTACCCTCTAGACCGATGTGGGAAGGTATCCACTGCAAAATTACATTCTTATTTATCGCATTAAGCTTGTGTAAAGTACTTAAGATGTCATAAGCTAAAGGCAAACCCCTCATCATAGATGTACACCGTTCTAAATGTTGAAGTGCGCTTTTGGCATCCGTAAATATTACAAAATTACAATGACTATCTATTGATTTAACATATGAGACCGCTTCTGCAATGGCAATAAGTTCCGCATGCATAATAGATATCTGATTATTATTTATTTTTAGTTTTATAAAACTTTTTGTGTGTTTATCTAAGAAAGCAGCGCCTATCCCGTATTTGTCCTTGGAAGCATCCGAGTAAATTTTGTTAAATCCTAAATATTTCCCGCTTAAAAACTTGTTGCACATGAGTAATAAGTTTTGTTTATTGTACTGCCGCTTAGGTTTGCTCAAATTATTAATGTTAACATTTATAAAACTACGTGTATCTATATTACTGACCCAAGTATCTAAACTAAACATATCAAGTTGTTTACTTGAATGTACTGGCAATGTTTTAAAATTATTGTGAATTGTAACTAAAATAGGCTTTTTCTTGTTTCTCCAATATGAATTTTGACACAAATTAGTAAGATCATCTACTACTGCCAGTAAGCTATTATCGCTGAGTGATTTTGTCTTAAGCCAAAATTTTCCAGCTAAAAAGGTACGACGCACGAATAAAGGCTGCAAAAACAACTCAGACTCCATCACGTGGATGGGAGTGCTTTTTATAAAATTACCTATAATGCGCAAATACTGATTTTGAACCCTGTCCAACCTGACGGAATTACTCATAGAACTAGTATCGTATAGAAAACTTGCATAGTCTATTCTACTTCGAACGATAGAAATGTATAACATTCTTAAGTAATATGGATGAATACCCCAATCAGATCCTGCCAAAACTTTAAATACATTTAAAAATTTCATAGATTTTTCCCTAGTCTCATTAATGTGTTTAGCCCATCTTAAATTTCGATCAACCCATACGCCTAAATATTTAAAACAATTCACATTTTCCAACACAACTTCATTTAAAATAAGGTTTACGTTTTCAATAGAGTAATTAGTTTTAAAAATACAAACTTTACTTTTATTTGCAGAGATAGTTAGTCCTAAATTCATGAGAAGATTACTTAAAGTGTTCAATGAATGTTGTAATATTCTAGTACTTATATTTACTGACTGAGAAGTGTAATATAAAATAAAATCATCTGCATACTGGGATATAAATATATCTTTTTCAATCGTTTTACATATATTGATTGTAGCCACATTAAATAATAAGGGTGATAAAGGGTCCCCCTGCGCCAGACCCCGACATGTAGTTCTCGATAAACCCACGTTTATTTTATGTAAGATTGTAAGTAAGGATATGATGTCAATGTTGTTATAGGCATTGTCTATGTCGACGAAACAACCTACTGTACTTAATCTATTAGAAAATCCTTTTTGAATGCGTGATACTAAACAACTTAAACTATCTAAGCAACCCCTTGACTTTCTAAAACCCACCATATTGTTTGAGAACATATTGTGTTTTTCTATGAACCATTCGAGCCTTCGATTTATAATTAAATGGAAAATTTTGCACATGCATGACAATAAAGAAATAGGTCTCAATGATGATACCTGATTGGGATCTCTTCCAGGTTTAGGAATGGGAATTACCTCAATGTTACGCCACTGGTTAGGTACAAAACTGAGTGATAAAAACTGATTATATAGAACTAAAAGAACCATCTTTCCGTTGTACGGTAGATTTTTAATCATAGAGTATGAAACACCATCACATCCAGGAGATGTATCCTTCGATTTAATACATTTAACTAGCTCCTGCATGGAGATTATTGACTCCAGTTTTAAATTAGGCAATGTGAATATGGGTGATTTCGGTAAAGCATAGTCTGGTGTTAAGCTGCGGAGTAAATTATTTGCTTTGCTTAAATCTATATAGTTTCTTGGGGAGCGATAACCCTTTATCCATTTAATTTTGCGCCACATATCAGAAACAGTTGTCTTGTGATCTATACTTGAACAAAACTGCATCCAATCATTCAGTTTGGCTTGTCGTATTAATTTTTGAGCCTGTGCAATTTTATTTTGTAAAATTTTTAAATTCGATGGGGTTGGGTTTCTGCGAAAATTAGCTAATGCCAATCTCCTAACTGCCACTGCTTTAGATACTTCTGCATTCCAGTATGTCTTAGAGTTAAATTTTGAATGAGGATTTTGTGAATTTTTGGTTAGAGGAATATGGATGTCTGCGGCTAAATTTACATAATCAATAAATATATCATAAGCTTTTTGGGGATCCTCAGGAAGTATGAAGTTAGAAAACATATCTTCAAGACATAAGGTATACGAGTCCCAGTCCGCATTTTTGAGATTTCTTTTAATTACAAACTTTTTATCCATGTAGCATTCAGAAGACAATTGAATCACCAAATGATCACTTCCCAGTGTTTCGTTAAGCACAGTCCAATTAAAATTCAACGCAACATCAGACGAAACCAAAGACAAATCGGGGGAAGATTCTTGCATATTACCGTTAACTAGTTTAATACGGGTCTTACTGCCATTATTTAATACAACATAATTACTATCTATTAGAGAATCTAAAATTTGGGTGCCCCTTACGTTAATTTTATAGGACCAATTCGTATGGTGGGCATTAAAATCGCCGATTATAATAGATTTCTTACTGAACGATGAAAATAGTGCATCCCAATCTACTTGTGTAGTTCGAACGGAAGGTGAACAATATACTGCTATAACATTTTCCAAAAATAAATAATTAAAAATCCTTACATGCAGAATTTCAATTCCCGTAGATGATAATTGAAAGTTTCCAACTTGTGCTTTAATGGATCTGTGTGTTATAATTGCCACACCACCATACGAATCATCCCTGTCCTGACGAAAAATGTTATAATTACTAATTTTTAGAGGTAAATCGGGTTCTAGCCATGTTTCTGAAACAGCAGCTATGTGTATTTTATTTTGAATTAATAATTGAGAAAAAGATAATAATTTAGGTTTAAGACTCTGGGCATTCCACTGAATTATATTACATTTCACCCGCTCAGTATTAGCCATTAAAAAGATTAATAATAGTTTGCATCATTGGTAAGTCCGATATCTTATCTACAACTAAAAGTAATAACCACTCAATACATAATTTAAACACTTTTTGAGTTTTTGTAAGCCACGAACAATTTTTTATAAATAGAACTTCTTTTAATCTGGATAGTAATTCATTAAATGTTACGTTCGATTCAAGGTTACCTTTTAATTGTTCATTAGGATTTTGATTGTGTGTATCTTCGTGGCATCTTGACGACTCGGTTTCCTCATATAGGTTTGTTTGCCACTCTGGTAAAACTTCGGATAGATATCGCTTCTCTTTAGTTTTCTTCCAGGTCTGAGATCGGTTAACAGACGTCTTAGCGTTTGTAGATAATTCTTCATAAACTTCTGCATGAACCTTAACAACTTCTGCAAATGTAGGAGTATTTTCATTTGAAGATACAAAGGCAGATGGAACAGCATTATTTAATTCCGTTTTTTTATCGTCTACGCGGGGAGAAGGTGGCACATATGCAGTTAAAGCCTTCTTATATGTACAGTTGAATTCAGCCATAATCTCACGTATCCGTTTTTCTCTTAAATATAATGGGCACGTTTTAGATAAAGCCATATGACTACCCGAACAATTAATACATTTAAAGATCTTAGTCTCGCAGTTTGCATGTCTTCCACCGCACTTAGGGCAAACTATTTTATCGGAAGGGCAGGTTTTTTGTGTATGTCCTATCTTCCAGCATCGTGAACACTGAGATACGGGGTAGACATAAGGATCGACCTTGATCCTTAAACCATCTGTGTATATGTACGGAGGTAAGGTATTTCCTCTAAAACATACTCTCAATACTTCGGAAGGTGTCCACCCTCCATTATTTTTATCTCGTCGATCTAGTCGCTTCACCGAAATAATCTCCGTATTGTCTGAACAACATAAATTGTCCAGAATCTCCTTCTCATCTAATTCTAGATCGACATCCCTTATAACACCATATGAAAAGCTTACCTCCATGTCTTTACTAAATCGCCACCCCTTAGTAATAAAATCATCGCATGACAAAAGTTTACCCATACTTATTTCATCTTCAAATTGTATACGCACTCTAAACGGACTAAGGTACTTGACTCGAATGATTTTATTTATTCGGTTTGCCTTCAACAACTTAGCCAGCGCAAATGACTTCGGTAGTTTATCAATACATGATATTGTGACTTCAAATACTTGTAATTCTCGCTCTGTGTTATTCTGCCTCAATCTCTTCCCCTTTCCTTCGTTTCCAACAATTTTCCATTCCTCATCAGATTCTTCTTCGGGACGATTCCTCTTCATCCCCGCGCTAAGTATCACTTCTTCCTGGGTTTCAAGCATCTCACGTAAATTTTGTGTGTTTATAGTTATGTTTTCATCGCATGATTGAATATCGTCCTCATTAGTATAGTCCATTACGAACACGTAAACAACACCTGGCGCACGCGCACGTGCGCAGGTACCGGCCGACCGGTACTTTGCGCGTAAACAAAAAAAATGCAGGGATTTATCACTAATTAGCTTGCAAAAACACGTCTATATCGTACGAGTGCCGATACGAAGATGTAGGATTTTTTTTTTTTTTTTTTTTTTCAAATCGAACTAATAGTTCCTCGAAATAGCGCGTTTACACAAACTTTTCAGCTATATAATGTTACATTATGATTTATCAAAATAGCCTGATAAAAAAGAATTCTACTCCATTCTAATAAGCTCCAAGCTAGCAAGGATAAGCCATTCATATCTCTCAAATGTTCTCACAGTCCAACAGAGCTAAACTTAATACATTTTCCATTAAGTACTGATTACTTGAAAGCTCGTCGCCGTCACGTAGTAAGACAATGCACCCGCTATAGAGGACAGACTGATCATAATGGACTTACCTATGGTACTTATGTGATGGCTTGGAAGATGACACGTCTTCAAGTCATTGGCTGGTGGGAATAAGACGTAAAATCTATACAAATAAATACAATTTAGTGTATGTTTTAATTTAATTTCAAATTAACAGCTTTTCACTAAATGCATAAGAAAGTACTTATATACGGTACTTACATCGAAAAAGCAATTTTTATTTTTTTTGTCTGTCTGTCTGTTTGTCCCGGCTGATCTCTGAAAGGGCTGGACCGATTTTGACGGAACTTTCACTCGCATACAGCAAATGTTATAACGAGTAAATTAGGCTACTTTTATTTTAGAAAAATACTTAGGGTTCCGTGCAATAATATAAAAACCCCTGATTACCAACATTAACGCGAACGAAATCACGGGCATAAGCTAGTTGCTTTATAAATTTAAGCAATTTTAAGATTTGTTCATTTTAAACAATTTTAAAACATCTTTCTATAGAATATAGACATTTTTAATCTCGGCACTGTTGCAGTTGGCGCAGTAGCTGAGCCACTGCTATTCTGTGTGTCGCGGGTACGATTCCCGCCACGAACAAATATTTGTATGGCCTACAGATAGTTGTTCCGGGTCTGGCAGTTTGTGTATATGAGTTTATGTGTTTGCAAACGCACCCACACAACAGAAGAAATACCAAGTGTGGGGCAACGTGTTTCAGCAACAAAGAAAAGAAATAAATAAACTTTAAATGGCACGGAACCGAAGTAATAATTGTCCAATTAAGATAGTATTTTTTTTTAACACACACTTACCATTACGCCTTTTTCCCCGAAGGGTTACGCAGAGGTGTACCAATGTTCACCCACAGTTTGGTTCCCATGTAACAGGGGGCGAGCCTATTACCATTAACCTTGAGAATTTCATAGAACACCCCAATAGCACTTTGCTCGACCTGGAAATCCAAGACGTCTAGCGTAGCAGTCGCGCTTAGGACCACTAGGCTAACAAGACAGTTTTTGTTAACTCTTCTTCAATTAAGGAATAGAAGTGTTTCTAGGGGAAGTCCGAAATCTACACAGGCAAAATCGCGAACAAAGTACTAGTTACACATAATACACCTCCGAATTTTTAACACAGGTTATAGAAAAACAACGTTATATTCTCATAAAAAGGTAACCTATATAGGTTCAATCAGAATGTTATTACGTACCACCAGCAAAACATGTATTTTTACCCCCATTACCAACTTTACTACAGCCAAACCACATTTTATCAATGTTTAAGCAGCATTATCAAATGAAACCGCTCGAGGCAAAGGTTAGAAAAACGCAATAAGTGAAGTACTTAGAGTTAGCAGTCTTGTACCACGTACAGCCTTAAGTGAGGCGGTACGTGATCACTGGGGTACTTATAATGTACCTAACTAGGTAGGTGTGTATAGAAAGATGTGTGTGTGTGTGGAGTGAATTTTGTTGGATTGTGAATTTGTGATTTTTATAAATTCGGTGAAATTTTAGGGATTTTAATGATATAACTATATGTGAGGATCGTAGCAGGTGGCGTTCTGTGGTTTCTGCCTACTCCCATGGGGAAAAGGCGTGAGTTTATGTATGTATGTATGTAGGTATGTATGTATGTAATGATATAATTTACTTTCAACCGCTCCTTTTGGAAATCTATGGAGAGGCCTATGTCTAGCAGTGGACGTCCTGCGGCTGATATGACGACGATGAAGAATTATAAAATTGATTTATCTTATGTATCAAAATTAAGGACAATAAAAAGACACCACTGAGCACTTTTATGAAAGAAAACTCTATTGTAAAAGAGTTTGGATTTAATTTGTTTTCTTTTTTTTATATATTGTGTAATATTTCTTACATTACTTATTACCTACGTTGACGCTTAATTACGGTGTCGAATTGTTTTACTGTATTTATTTTCAATTGTAAATTAACAAATAAATTACCAATTATGAACGAATATCTTGGAAAATCCCCTTTGAAAGTGCCAACATTTGTTATATGACAATTTATTTTTGTGCCTTTTTACTAAGCACAATACTTATCGTTTAATGGCTAATAGTTCCAAATTACAATTACCTATCTATCTAACTAACTAACTAACAACCAATCCAATCCAATTCCAAACACAACACGACGTATCGTCTTTTAAAAAGTCGGTACAAAACGGAATCGGTACAAAAAAATAACATCAAGTTTGTTTTATCAATGACAAATAAACATGTTCTCGATCCACAGTTCAATCGTGACTCGAAACCAGAGACAAATTCCGGCGTCTCTCTGTTGTCTATACATCGGTAATTTACCCTTTTTTTACTTACCTAATCAACCGATTTCTCAGACTAAGAAGCGTGTAAGGCCACGTTCGTATGCGACGTTTTTTTTTAACATTTTCCAAAAAGTAATTTCTTTATGCGATCTTCTTTTGGTAGCAACTAGATTCAATACTAACTATTTATTTTTTTTGTTTCTGGTAAATGCAGATGGTGACGGTAGATGATGCAGCAGATAATTAAATGAGGTTCACAACTGCCTTAAAAGATTTGGCTTTGACTTTACGGATGTATGGTCCTGATATTATAAAATTTTCTCTACCCATTTTAATTTTATCTTATCTTAATTTGTGATTATATATATGTTGACATACACACACCCTTCTGCACATTAACATCCCCTCATACACACATACACTCACCCTTACACGTCCACACCCACAATTACACATACACACTCACAAGACAATTTCTGCAATCTTTATTGTACTGCCAAACCAATTTATTTCGCCACTATTTTTATTATTATTATTTCTTGTTTGTGTACTATACAACACACTAATTGTGTAAAAGGTTCTTTGGTATCTCAGTGACAGTAGAACACTGATTCCTAAGTCACAGGATCCCCTAGTTTGGGAGTCAGGGTTTACTCTATCTGTGTGACCTTTAATTCATTTAACTGTGCGAACTAGTATTTAAGCAATGTTAAAGGTTTCTGTATAAATAAAGATTTTTTATTATTATATTATTATTATTATCCAATAGTATCGATACCAGACGTTTATTGTCCCACTACAGGGCAATATCCTTTTTCTATGAAGAGAAGGCACGGAACATTGCTAACTCTTTCTCAAGGATTAGCGATTCCAGATTTATTTTAAATACACGTAAGTCCAGGTTTTCTCACGATGTTTTCCTTCACCGATGTCAGTAATGTTCAAGATAAACTTAGAAAATGTACTATCATTTCAAAAAAGTCACATTGTTACTTGCCCTCTAGGTGCTTGTTTCACAAATACTAATATTATAAAGAGGTAAAGTTTGTGAGTTTGTGTGGTTGTACGTGGTAATCTTTAGAACAACTAAGCCGATTTTGAAAATTATTTTACCCATAGAAAGCCACGTTATTTGCGAGCGTCATTATGGTGGGTCCACTAATAGGTGGGACTTCTATAGAATTTTGTCTGTACAACAAATCAGTACAGACAAATGTCGGTGTATCAGAAAAGTCGGAAGTCTGCGTACATGTCTGTACGATTGTCGGAGCAAAACTCATGATTTTTGAATTACTTAATTTATTCATTAAAATCGAAGTCTGAACTGATGAAAAGTCTGCACAGACATTTGGTAAAGACCTCTGAGTAAAAATTTTTACTCAGACTTTATAGTCTGTGCAGATGTCTGTACAGACAAAAGTCTGTATCGTGTGGACCCACCATTAGGCTACGACACAAGAAAGCCGAACAGTAACCAATGACGTAACTAAACACGGGTGAAAATATGCACGCGGACGGAGTCGTGGGCCGAAACTAGTTCAATATAAAATAAGATATCAATGATGAAGAAATCTCGAATAAGTTAAATTTCAAATCGAGTTTCGGTCCAGAATATGGACATTAAGGACATTATGGACATTGTGCATCCCAAGCAAACGTAAATAGAAGCTTCAAATGCTCCCTTCATCTCATTGAGGACCTAACAATTATAATAAGAAGTTTATATAAAGACTCCAAAGGAAGGAATCGATATGGCTAGACGTTTAAAGTCTTTAATATTAAAAGTTATAGAATAAGACTCTGCGGTGCTTCTAAGAATTTGTGATGGATGAACTCAATAATTTAGCTGGCCTTTTTTTTAAGGATGGGGCATCATTATATTAAATCTTCCGCCTTGGCCGGGGCAGAAGGGAGTGTCAGACTCTTACTGACTAAAACCCATCTGTGTTCCTTGTAATGCCTTTTGCGGTTCAGGGTCGCGGTAACTCTTTCGAACAAACTCCGCAAAAAATACTTTAGGTGGCCTGGAAATCGAACCTACCGTGTCCTCGATATTATTGTTTGTGACTTCTAAATAATGCAGTCATAGGTTTTTACTTAGTACCAGTATCACCCATTTCTCAATGGTAAAAAAATGCGTGTGGAAAAAAAAATCGGTAGAAGAAATTAGGCTCGGTCGGTATTACTAGGGACTTAACAAAATATTAGCATACCGGTGACCATAATGTTTTTAATAGCTCAACCTTTTTCCGAAATACTTATAAATATTTCTAACAAGAAATTCAATATTGTGCTGAATGTTTTTACAGGACCAAAAGCTTGGGTAATCTTTTACAGGTTGGACCAAGTAGTGGCGTCATAAGAAATTCGTCATTCCAAAATTTTGAATTCGAAAAATGGAGGAGTTTACGTATACGTGATTTAGATTTTATTCCCATGTAGACAAAGTCTAGGAAAGAAGTTAGTATTGTAATATCTAAAATGATTTTCTAAAGACATTCCATTCCAGACGTCTGAAATCGCCAATCCGTCTTGAGCAAGCGTGGTGATCAATACTCATGCCTTCTGTAAATGAGAAGAGACCTTTGTCCTGCCATGGGACACTAAATGGCTGGATTATTATTAATTATAATAATCCATTTTTCAAGCAAATTTGACGTATTTCAATGTCAAAAAGTTGAACAATGTAAATAATTATTTCTAACTAAAACAAACATTCGGAAATTAGTAAAAGTTAAATGAAATATTCGTGTTTCTTGCGGCAGCTTTTTAATGGTAATAAGGCTTTGCCATAAGGGACGTGACATTTAGAAAACTCATAAATAAATATGGAAAAAGAAACGACAAGATTTGTGGAATAACAACGGTAAAAATGACTTTGAAATTAATTTCTAAATCTCCAAAAAACAACCCACAGTATACATACATAATATACAGGTTAACTTGTATAATATAATATTGCTTTTATTGAAGTTTCCTTTAAAGAGTACAATTTGTTGGTCCCTCAAATCTGTACTCTAAATGATTTTTACCACATACTTGTACTCGCTTCCCGCCACTTGTCTATTCGCACTCATAGATCTTTTAAACTACGCAACAAATTTTACTGCAGTTTTATCAATAGATAGAATGATTCAACAGGAAGGTTTATACGTATAGAACATCACACTACGACCGACAAGAGCGGAGCAGTATCCAAAGACGTAACTGAACGCTGGTAACACCGCGGGGTATACATTTATTCAAAAAGTATCCTTAAAAGCTGCTACGATTGATTGACAGAATTTTTAACAACCAATGGCATGCGTTTAACTGAAAAACCGGGATTTGGCCAATTTTACAAAAAAAACTCGAAAAAATTCCCAGCGTTCGACAGCCAAATCTATAACTGGACTAAACCAGTTTCGTCCCGTCACGCCCGTCGGAAACAGGACACAAAGGGGCACTCCGCAATCACGCTGTTTGTAAATCTTTCACGTAGGCACGTGAGCCGGAATATTGAGTATTGACTCACACGGCTGCATACTAAATAATAATCGTGTTGCCGACTAAATATTGTGGCTGCTAGAACTAATGTTATTGCTATCACGCTTTTCCTGAAGGGGTAAGCAAAACAGAGCTTTGCTTTGTCTGAGTCTGTCTGTTACCAAAGTTCTTTTTTGAGGTTACGTACTCACAGTGCCAACGGGACTGTATTACAAAGGCTCCGATGTTCATCCGTCTGTCAGAGGGAAGTATCTTTTAAACCGGACCACCGATTTTTTCAATACGTGTAATGACTGCCTGCAATAAAAACAAATAATAAAAATATGATGTATGAACGTGGACGAGGCGAAAGTAGTATGTAAGGATCGTAGCAGGTGGCGTTCTGTGGTTTCTGCCTACCCCCATGGGAAAAAGGCGTGAGTGTATGTATGTATGTAATAAAAATAAAATAAAGTTGAAAATTAAAAAGGTTCCCCGCACATGAAACGTTGGTGTCAAATATTGAAAAGTAGTACGGAACCCTGCCTTCTCTGGCCGGTTTTTTAATAAACAGATTGTGGGTTGACACATTTTGCCAGAATTGAATTCATTTGGTGTTGCTTACAGTCTTACCTAGAATGAAACAAAGATTGTATAGAAATAAGTTCTCAAACCAAAGTTTATATGAAGTCTTCACATAGCAACAATATTATATATATCTGAAATTTACTTCGCCCGTCCTATTAACAACCAAGAGGCGACTTAAAAAAACACATTCCTTTTTCAAATAAAAATATATGTATATTTACATAGGTACAGTCAACATCAAAAGTATGCGAGAATTTGTCTCCAAACTTATTTAATGAGGGTTACTCATTAATAATTAAAAGTCGGACGATTCGAGGAGACTCGAGCAGAAATTACTCTGAAAAGTTAAGTTGGAGCCAAGTTTATTTATTTGACGGAAACACATTTCTAACCATTTATCTCTGAGAGTTGGATGGGGAATTGGAGTGGCTGAAAGTTTTTTTTTACATAAATACCTTTATAGAATGGCTGGTAATTAGTGACTTAAACTTATCACACGATTGTACTTACAAACACATAACAAAAAAATGTATGTATTCTTCAGACCGATTTCGGCCATGGCGACTAATTTTAATGCAGACTAGCCAAGTACGCAGAAGATATTATAGAGCACAAGTGTGCGCGCAAACACAGGCGCACTCCCTCTTCCCTAACTCTCATAGTCCGATGGGACGGCAATCCGACACAACCGGGTATAGATCAGACTCGGGAACAACGACATTAACTTCCAAACTCCGGCCAGTTACTGAGAAATTCCTAATGGAAAAACCCAATAACGCTTTTTGCCCGACCTGAAAATCGAACCCAGACACGCTCAACAGTCGTGCTTGCCACCATGAGACCAACGAGGCAGTTAGGCGATTGGCACACAGCCCCGCATCAAGAAGCGTGGTGCGCGGCGACGGAGCTTTGGTGATCTGCAACACTGCGCATGAACGCGTTTTCAGTGTGTTGGACTACGCGTGTTTTCTATACAAACGCAGATACTTGCAAAAAAACGTAAAAACGTAAGAACACGCACTCACGCGCCACGCTCTGTGATGCAGGACAGTGTGCTAATCGCCTTAAGTACTACCTAACGTCTCTCTTAAACCACAACTAGAAAACTATTAAATGTTCGACAAAACCACTTCCAAACATAACTCAGAAACAAGCAAACACAACAACACCCTTTGAGCGAAACTTTCCGAATACAACCTAACCGCTGACATACGTCACAAGCGACGATTAATCAATTAGCTATCGACTTTACGACGGAACCCTTGTTTATTGCGCGACGACATTTTAGGGGCCTGCGGTTTTTGATTTGTAGTATCTGTTTGGTGTACCCAGATATGTGGTTATTGATAGGATTTTTTATAAGGGTTGTCAGTATTAAGAGGTTTGAATAAGTTGCGTAGTTCTATGTGGTGAGTCTAGATCTACGTTTTTGGTTACTGCCCTGATCCCGTGGGTTGTAGTGTGATGATATATAGCCTATTCTATCCTTACTAATATTATAAATGCGAAAGTAACTCTGTCTGTCTGTCTTTCTGTCTGTCTGTCTGTCTTTTCTTCACGCCTAAACCACTGAACCGATTTCAATGAAATTTGGTACAGATAATATAGTCTGGGACCCGAGAAAGGACATAGGATAGTTTTCATCCCGGAAATCCCCCGGGAACGGAAACTATTAATCCACGCGGACGAAGTCGCGGGCAAAAGCTAGTTTCTCATAAATCTGGATAATCTGGCAATCAAGTGATTGCCAATTTTAAACGCTGCAAGATACGAGTGTAAGAACACTCTTGTTTTATTTTTTCAAAAACACATTAGAAATACACAAATACCACGTTTTCCAAATGCTCCATTCCACAACACTAATGAATCGCAAATAACGATGGCGTTTACGCTCCTCAATGCATAAAATATCCTCCATTTTTTTTTTCGTCTACGAGAAACGGTGCAAATACTGTTGGAAATATGTATGTAGTTGATTTTCGTCCATAGAGAATGGACAATTTTTATTTTAACAACAGGCTAGTGGAACGGGCATACCGTGAGAATGTTGGGCGCGTTATTTCTGACCAATCGTAGGTGTTAGAATAGGTGACATTTTTTAAATATTTAGTATGGCTATCTGTTGTTCTTGCTTATTTTGGCCAAATTTTGACGGGACTTTCATTCGCACATACCTGATGTGAAACAAAAGATAATGGGTTTCGCTCAAAAAAATAAAATCACAGCAAAAAAGTCCATACTAATTCATGCTTTAATATTATAAATGCGAAGGTAACTCTGTCTGTCTGTGACCCTTCACGACTTAACCGATGAACCGATTTTGAGAATATTTTGAACGGGGTAAGCTTGGACCCCAAGACAGGACATAGGCTACTTTTTTTATTTACGCATACGAATAAGAAGTTATAAGTAAAATAAAACATTTCGATATATTAATTGATGCCAGTTATATACTTACTCATTTCGAATACTAACAATTACAATCCAGATTACTTCCACCAATATTTTCGTACCGAGCCAATGGATTTACAAAAAGTATATGAATAGCAGGAAAGCTCACAAAAAGTACCATTTGTAGTGGAATCAGAAATAATCCGTACAGAACAACAATGTAACAAATTCACAACTATTTTTGTTACCATTCGTTATACGAGGCGTATTGCCAAAATTCAACGGACTTCAAACCGACTTCGACTTCAAGTAGTTGTTTGTGAGCACGCCAATGTGGCGGGTAATGAACCGACTTCGAATCTCGGCGGTTGTCACGAACTTTGTATTTTGAAACTGAGAAAAATAATACAAATAAAGGGAATTATTGTTCGAGTAGGTATTGTATGGTGAGCCGGTTTTATTGGAACATGGAGTGAATTTGATGGCTTTTGTATTAGATTGGCTTCTGCCTGCTACTTCGCTTGCGTGGTTTTTTTTACCGCGTTAAGTCTTTGGTGACTGCTCCGCTCCCGTGTGTCGTAGCGTGATGTTATATAGCCTTTACTATTCCTTATAAATCCGGCTATCAAATACCATTCTAATCCAACAGATAGTTCCAGAGATGAGTGCGTTTAAACAAATAAACAAACAACTCTTCAGATTTATTATATTAGTATCGATTTCGGAAAGGGTCATTCGTGATTGTCAAGGCTCTAATTCTGTTAAAACCGATCGGACCTATGAAGCCGACGCCGATTTATTTTGAATCTATTTGAAGCATATGTTTGAATAATGTTCATTGAACTGTAGTTATGTACAATATTTGGTATTATTGAATTATATTAATTGATGTAATTAATTTAGTTTTTGAAAGATTGTGGCTGTTTTGACTAGAATCTCGTCCTGGATTTATGATAAAAGTGGTTTTACGATCTTCCTTTTATCTATTACTAGCTGTTTCCCGCGGCTTCGCTCACGTGGACCTAAGTGATACTTAACTAATTAAGTATTGAATACTATGTCATCATAATCTTCCAAGGATGTCGAATGGTTGCTAAGGAGTAACTTTTGTGGGTTTTAGGAATTTGACTGTAGACGCCTGGAGTCTGGATTTGTGCCCGGTTAGCAATGGGCTTACGCCATACCTGGGACTAAAACATATTTGGCGTAAGGAGCCATAGGCTTTCGAAAATACTATTTGATGTGATTTACTTAGTTTTTCTTTCTCGAACCATTGAAAAGCATCTTTAATAGGTACTGCTTTAACAACCTCACACTGTAGCTTGGATCGGTCTAGTATCAAGACCGTAGAAATGAATCTGGTAATCAAAACAACTGCCAAGATAATCTGAGCTTCGTGTTAAAACCAAATTAATAAAATGGTTTTGGGAGAAACTATGGACAGTGAGCAAGACTTATGAAAACGCTAAGCAAAGTTTTACCTCTCAAATTACCCTACATCTTTTGCAGAATGACGGTAATGTAAATAATGTATTTCCATTTAGAAGTAATTTTAATCTAGTATAATTCTTCTGTTTACAGTACCTACCTATTAAAAGAAAATCTATATGCAATGCATGATACATGATTGATGCATGATTCTACATGTATCCTAAGAACTTGAAGTCTGTGAGACATTCAACGGCAAAAAATGACTGTTAAAGAATTTTAAATGGGTGAAATTGATTTTGGTACACTTTCTGTAGTTGCATTTTTTTTTTCTGTTTTGCTATTTTAATAGAAATACACTTTGGTAGCGTAACTCAGTCCAGACAGTAAAATGTTGCACACAAAACGTTTGCAGATAAATCGTCCAACACTTGTATGAAGTGAAGTGTCGAGGTTGGTAGGCCCACGGGCTGCGAACCCTATTTTTTAAGCCTAGTAAGTTATCAAATTATTTCTGCCGCTCTGGCGGAAGGGACACTGGCCTGGTAGGGCCAGTGCCTACCAGGGTTGTGGAATTTGTTTGAAAGAGTTACTGCGACCTTGGAACGCAAAGGGCATCAGGAGAAACACGGATGGGTTTTAGTCAGTGAGACACTCCCTTGCGCTCCGCCCAGAGCGGAGGAAGTCATTTGATTATTTCCCATCCTTAACCCATTTAGATTAAGTAAAATAATTGAGGGTAGTGGTCCAATTTTTAAGTTATGGTTGTCTTTTTTCACTTATTTTAATAGTAGATAGATAGTGCTACAAAATCATAGCCATTTAAATGGGTAAATCCAGTAGTCTAACCATTTATAAGTACAGGTAGGTACACCTTTTCCCTTTTTTTGGGTTTGCGTGTGACTTTTTTGTCTTATAAGTAGGTGTGGTTTGTATAATTTACATATTTACGTTTAAAATAAAGCCTACTCAACCGTCTTGCGACTTATATCTGCAAAGAAATCGTTCTTGGAAAAGTACCTATTTGAGTACAACGGACGTATTCATACAACAATAGCACTTTTTGCCAGGTTTCTGTAATAATGAGTCCGAACTGTTTTAACATTTCCAATCATTACAATGACCTAGAGGAAGCAGTTCATGCCTGTCTAAAACATACTGACAGGGTCGGTGAGTACGACTTGGCAGTCACACCACCAGAACTGAACGATAAAGAAAGTACCGAAGATAACCTTATTTGCCGCATCTTTGCTACGGGATGTGCCTGGTAATATAGAGGGGACGACACGATAACAACAGCAGCGATGATAAGCCAGATCCGCTAGTGCAGCGTAACTGTTCTCCAAAATACTCTTCTACAACCGAAGATAAAACTAATGTGCTAGACAGACAGAAACTGGTAAAAGAACGGCTTGGAGATCTTCACAAACATTTGGAAGATTTTTCGATGAAAAAGTAGGTGTTGAATTTATATCAAGGGCCATGCCACCACAAATATTTCGGGATGTACGGGTAAAGAAGTAGTGGTGGGTCTGATTTACCTACATGGTATGATATGGCTCTTGCAAAGTCACAGCCGTTGCATGGAGCAACTATTGTTGAGCTGTTCCGTAGCAAGATGCCATTTCCGCAGAAAAATCTTACATAATGTGCGACCTTCGTCTTCGTTGATCTCAGATTTGCCTCAAGATGGAGCAGGACGCTATTCACAAAAGCTGTAAAATCCATGAATATGCATTTTATGTAACGCAAGAGTACGCTGGTAATGTAAAAAGTGCCTAAAACAATGTTTGTGGAAATTCATGTTTTGAAAATGTTCACCTGTAATACGCCGTTGTACCCAATTGTGTTCAGCCCCCTTCAAAGAAGTCTACTTGTTATTATTATTTATTTGGTTTATAAACAACCATAAAATAAACGTTTCGTAAAAATGTAGCTATCCTTTTTATTGTAGAAAGATTAATTCAATTCGCGTAATAATGTACAGCCATGTGTTGGCCCAACATTTAAAGACTATTTTGACAAAATTAATTTTGAAGGCGTGATGGCGTGATGGTGGTAATTTTGAAGAGTCAAACCAACAGAAACTCTTTTACAGTTTCCCGCTCTACTCGTTCCCACAAAGAAAGAAAGAAAACGAATAGTTTCTTTCTTTCGATGAATAGTTTTGACTTCAATGCTGTTTTATTTGTGACTATGTATAGACATAATTTTTTAAATAATAAAAGATTTGGAAAAATAAGCTAGTTAAATGTTATGGTATAAAAATGCCTACTTCTGTTTTATTATTGTTTGGAAGTCCACTATCATTCAAAGATAAAATAAAAAAAACGCAAAAAGTAAAACACTTATTGGGGACCGAACTCAAGCCCAACGACTCAGAAGGCGGTTGTCGAACCATTAGACCACATGCTTCGATAGAAAGTGTTCTAAAATAGCCGTTCTAGTTTGCCATGATTTACTGTTTAGCTCCTTGAAGGTATAGCGTGATAATAAATATTTCAGCAGTTCAATCCTCAGCTATCTAAAGCATTCTTATATTTTTTCTCGTCTTTTTACAAAAACCCGTCGTAATCTGTAGGAAAATACAATATAATGCAACATTACTCATCCCCTAAAGCAGATAGCGTGATAGTTTATAGCCTACGGCAAAATTTGGCCCATGTGGAATATATATACTAAAATTTAACAGAATCTGTCCGGCAGTATTTGCGTGATGCGTTCACAAACAAACAGACAAACAGACAAAAATTTAAAAAAATATATTTTCGGCATTAGAATCTTTCCCCGACCTCGTTGCAATCACTCTTTTCCAAAAATATTAAATGTACAGTTTTGACATCGCTACGATTTTATTATATGTACTAGCTGTTGCCCGCGGCTTCGCTCACGTGGACCTAAGTGATACTTAACTAATTAAGTATTGAATACTATGTCATCATAATCTTCCAAGGATGTCGAATGGTTGCTAAGGAGTAGCTTTTGTGGGTTTTAGAATTTTGACTGTAGACGCCTGGAGTCTGGATTTGTGCCCGGTTAGCAATGGGCTTACGCCATACCTGGGACTAAAACATATTTGGCGTAAGGAGCCATAGGCTTTCGAAAATACTATTTGATGTGATTTACTTAGTTTTTCTTTCTCGAACCATTGAAAAGCATCTTTAATAGGTACTGCTTTAACAACCTCACACTGTAGCTTGGATCGGTCTAGTATCAAGACCGTAGAAATGAATCTGGTAATCAGAACAACTGCCAAGATAATCTGAGCTTCGTGTTAAAACCAAATTAATAAAATGGTTTTGGGAGAAACTATGGACAGTGAGCAAGACTTATGAAAACGCTAAGCAAAGTTTTACCTCTCAAATTACCCTACATCTTTTGCAGAATGGCGGTAATGTAAATAATGTATTTCCATTTAGAAGTAATTTTTAAATCTAGTAGAATTCTTCTGTTTACAGTACCTACCTATTAAAAGAAAATCTATATGCGATGCATGATACATGATTGATGCATGATTCTACATGTATCCTAAGAACTTGAAGTCTGTGAGACATTCAACGGCAAAAAATGACTGTTAAAGAATTTTAAATGGGTGAAATTGATTTTGGTACACTTTCTGTAGTTGCATTTTTTTTCTGTTTTGCTATTTTAATAGAAGTACACTTTTTTGGTAGCGTAACTCAGTCCAGACAGTAAAATGTTGCACACAAAACGTTTGCAGATAAATCGTCCAACACTTGTATGAAGTGAAGTGTCGAGGTTGGTAGGCCCACGGGCTGCGAACCCTATTTTTTAAGCCTAGTAAGTTATCAAATTATTTCTGCCGCTCTGGCGGAAGGGACACTGGCCCGGTAGGGCCAGTGCCTACCAGGGTTGTGGAATTTGTTTGAAAGAGTTACTGCGACCTTGGAACGCAAAGGGCATCAGGAGAAACACGGATGGGTTTTAGTCAGTGAGACACTCCCTTGCGCTCCGCCCAGAGCGGAGGAAGTCATTTGATTATTTCCCATCCTTAACCCATTTAGATTCAGTAAAATAATTGAGGGTAGTGGTCCAATTTTTAAGTTATGGTTGTCCTTTTTTCACTTATTTTAATAGTAGATAGATAGTGCTACAAAATCATAGCCATTTAAATGGGTAAATCCAGTAGTCTAACCATTTATAAGTACAGGTAGGTACACCTTTTCCCTTTTTTTGGGTTTGCGTGTGACTTTTTTGTCTTAAGTAGGTGTGGTTTGTATAATTTACATATTTACGTTTAAAATAAAGCCTACTCAACCGTCTTGCGACTTATATCTGCAAAGAAATCGTTCTTGGAAAAGTACCTATTTGAGTACAACGGACGTATTCATACAACAATAGCACTTTTTGCCAGGTTTCTGTAATAATGAGTCCGAACTGTTTTAACATTTCCAATCATTACAATGACCTAGAGGAAGCAGTTCATGCCTGTCTAAAACATACTGACAGGGTCGGTGAGTACGACTTGGCAGTCACACCACCAGAACCGTGCGATAAAGAAAGTACCGAAGATAACCTTATTTGCCGCATCTTTGCTACGGGATGTGCCTGGTAATATAGAGGGGACGACACGATAACAACAGCAGCGATGATAAGCCAGATCCGCTAGTGCAGCGTAACTGTTCTCCAAAATACTCTTCTACAACCGAAGATAAAACTAATGTGCTAGACAGACAGAAACTGGTAAAAGAACGGCTTGGAGATCTTCACAAACATTTGGAAGATTTTTCGATGAAAAAGTAGGTGTTGAATTTATATCAAGGGCCATGCCACCACAAATATTTCGGGATGTACGGGTAAAGAAGTAGTGGTGGGTCTGATTTACCTACATGGTATGATATGGCTCTTGCAAAGTCACAGCCGTTGCATGGAGCAACTATTGTTGAGCTGTTCCGTAGCAAGATGCCATTTCCGCAGAAAAATCTTACATAATGTGCGACCTTCGTCTTCGTTGATCTCAGATTTGCCTCAAGATGGAGCAGGACGCTATTCACAAAAGCTATAAAATCCATGAATATGCATTTTATGTAACGCAAGAGTACGCTGGTAATGTAAAAAGTGCCTAAAACAATGTTTGTGGAAAATCATGTTTTGAAAATGTTCACCTGTAATACGCCGTTGTACCCAATTGTGTTCAGCCCCCTTCAAAGAAGTCTACTTGTTATTATTATTTATTTGGTTTATAAACAACCATAAAATAAACGTTTCGTAAAAATGTAGCTATCCTTTTCATTGTAGAAAGAATAATTCAATTCGCGTAATAATATACAGCCATGTGTTGGCCCAACATTTAAAGACTATTTTGACAAAATTAATTTTGAAGAGTCAAACCAACAGAAATTCTTTTACAGTACGTATATTTCCCGCTCTACTCGTTCCCACACCTATTCGTTTTCTTTCTTTCGATGAATAGTTTTGACTTCAATGCTGTTTTATTTGTGACTATGTATAGACATAATTTTTTAAATAATAAAAGATTTGGAAAAATAAGCTAGTTAAATGTTATGGTATAAAAATGCCTACTTCTGTTTTATTATTGTTTGGAAGTCCACTATCATTCAAAGATAAAATAAAAAAAACGCAAAAAGTAAAACACTTATTGGGGACCGAACTCAAGCCCAACGACTCAGAAGGCGGTTGTCGAACCATTAGACCACATGCTTCGATGGAAAGTGTTCTAAAATAGCCGTTCTAGTTTGCCATGATTTACTGTTTAGCTCCTTGAAGGTATAGCGTGATAATAAATATTTCAGCAGTTCAATCCTCAGCTATCTAAAGCATTCTTATATTGTTTCTCGTCTTTTTACAAAAACCCGTCGTAATCTGTAGGAAAATACAATATAATGCAACATTACTCATCTCCTAAAGCAGATAGCGTGATAGTTTATAGCCTACGGCAAAATTTGGCCCATGTGGAATATATATACTAAAATTTAAAAGAATCTGTCCGGCAGTATTTGCGTGATGCGTTCACAAACAAACAGACAAACAGACAAAAATTTTAAAAAATATATTTTCGGCATTAGAATCTTTCCCCGACCTCGTTGCAATCACTCTTTTCCAAAAATATTAAATGTACAGTTTTGACATCGCTACGATTTTATTATATGTATAGATAGATTAGTATAGATTAGATTGATTAAACCTCTTTAAGAGCTTCCTACTTTTAGAGGCCTCAAAAAATTGCGTCCATTTTTTCACTACGATGCACATGTGTTTCCAGATCTCCATCCGAGCAAGTTGCTCATGTGTGTAACAACTTCCCATCAGGTGAGACATCGCCCTGTTTACCGACGTATAAGGGAACTTAAACTTGTGTTTAGTGTTTGCAAGCACTTGCTTCTTGTATAAACTAACTTAGTTTATCCTAAAGTTTAGGTTTAAGTTAGAAGATATTTTAAGTGATAATAATTATATTTTGTTAAAGTATAAAGGGTTTTACAGTTTTGCTACAATTATAAGTTCAAAGGCTTGGATGGATGGGTAGTGTGTTACTCAGTCATGCTAGAACGACTGAATGGATCTATATTGATGAAATTTGGCATCATACTTATATCCTACTTTCTTCCTACTAATATTATAAATGCGAAAGTTTGTGAGGATGGATAGATGGATGGGTGGATGTTTGTTACTCTACCATGTTTAAACGGCTGAACTGAACTGGGTGAAATGTAGCAATGAAATTTTTTTCCCGAAAAAATGTACTATTCCCGCGGGAAATATATCAAATTTGACGCGGACTAAGTCGCGGGTAGAAGCTATTATACAATAAATAAATAATTAATGGACAACTACCTCCAACTTTCTGATTAAGTGACCGACTACTTAATAAAAGTGCCTGCAAATATTTTAATTGAAAAAAATTCCTTTGACTTTTCACTAGATTTTTGCAATTGGTTAATTCTCAAAGGAAAGTCAACCTTAAACAAAGCTCAAAAGTCTCAAAAAACAAAGTTCCCAGTATATTTCATCCAGCATATTGCCAAACCCGAACCTTCCAAACTTGGAGCAGTTTGCAACGCGATGTTCCATAATAATGAACCGCCTTCCACTGTTGTCTGTTTGTCAAAAACTTTTGTACTTTTGGCAGTCAAAAAGTTGTGCGGTTGTTGACTGTCTATTGTTTTTTATGATTGTTACTTTATTTTCATGGCAGAAGAATAGTGGAGGGGAATGACTATGACATGATTTTATGGTACTTTTTATTGTTTCCTTGAGAGGGCTATAATGACAGCGCGGTACATAAAAAGTAGTCTAGCTATACGAGGTATAGTCTTGCATGCTTATCAAATCCAAGGAGGTAACTATTCTCTTTTAAGATATTTTAATTCGGGCTAGTCATTTTAGGCAGGCGGGGCGAAGAACCCGTTCAAATACAGTGATCATAATATAGTTGCGTGACAATGGCTACTGCATACGCAACTGGGCAATTCCGTTCTTTGCAAGAGGTGTATTCTGAAATACCGTCAAGCACAAACAACTAAAAAATAACAAGTATTTATTAATTATTTACTAAGTTTTATAAAGATACATCATATAGCCGTTAACCACGCATACTCATTATCTAATTAACTTTAAGCAAAAATTATAAATGGGAAACGATTTTTTAATTTTGGTGTGAAAAATCACTGTTTGTGATAACCACGCAATGTAACGCACGCGAAACATTGTATAACATTGCTAAGTAGAGTAAAAAAATTTGTAATTTTTGTAGAAAAGTTGGTTCTAAAGTTATTATGTTCAAACACAAAATACGAGTATATTATGTACAATAAGCACTTTATATAAATACATCATCACGCCTGTTCCCCGAAGCGTAAGGCAGAGATGTGCCAATGTACACTCACAGTTTGCCGGGATGTTTAGGTTAGGTCCCATGTTATAGGGGGCGAGCATATTGCCATTGTAGGCTCCATACTTTGCCGGGGCTGCGGTTGTTCGAAAGAGATACCGCGCCCCCGAAACGCAATGGGCACATGAAGGAACATAGACGGGTTTTAGTCAGTAAAAGTCTGACACTAAGGCCGGGGGAAGATATTTGATGACTTCCCGTCTTAAAAAAAAAGGGTCCATACTTATCACATGCTGCGGGTTGTTCGAAAGAGATACCGCGCCCCCGGATCGCAAAGGGCGCAAGAAGGAATATAGATGGGTTTCAGTCAGTAAAAGTCTGACACCATCCACCCAACCGCTCCCGCCCCGCCCAGGGCGAGGGAAGTCATTTGATGACTTTCCATCTTTAAAATAAAAAAAAAACCCTACCACATAGTTTACCGTTTATTAACAGGGCGCAAATCCTAACTCCGAGCTTCTACTGGGAATTTCATAGAAAAACCCAATAACACTTTGCTCGATCTGGGAATCGAACCCCAGACCTCTAGCGTAACAGTCACGTTTAGGAATACTCGGCTACCGAGGCAGCATATAAATAAAAATATAAAAAATAACTAAACTAAAATAAAACAGCATCAAAGAAAACTCCATTAGCAACATTACATTATGTTTATTTAACAGCAAATACATAATGTAGAATTAGGACGCACATAAAATTATTCTGAACCTAATTATTTGCCGACCTTTCTCTAATTAAGATAATCCGGAACCATTTGTTTACATGAATAGGTAATAAGTACCTAGCAACCTTTGAGGACAAAATAAATTAATAACATCAACAACCACTTATGGGCAGTCGGTGAATTATTAAAGGAAATATATGGCGCTCAGGGAAATCCTCCGAAAATTACAAAAGAAAATAATAACTGGCGCTACACAAAAGCAATCGTATTTATTCCGGTATTACGTCTAAATAAATATATACAGATGTCGCTGGTAGACTGTGATAACGTAGTTTTTGAATAATTACTAGAATAGCTACGGTGGTCTTCTACTTGGGAAAGATCATCATCTGTTTAGCCTTTTTCCTAACTATGTTGTGGTTGGTAGCCAAACTGGTTAGTCTTGCAACCGGACTGGACTGGTCATTTCACTTTTAAACTCAGTTACTAGGAACACGATATCCCGTGGTAAGACTGATTGTCAGGCCATGACCAGAGGTTGGGGAAGAACAAAACTCTCAATTAAAGAGTAGCAACAATAAACATTCCAGGTATTTAGAACGTAAGTAAAAAGTAATTACATTTTCACTAATTAACAGTTTTTTATTCCCAGCATGCAGCACCTAAGGAACTGCGGGTTGTTCGAAAGAGATACCGCGCCCCCGGAACGCAAAGGGCACATGAAGGAACATAGATGGTTTTTAGTCAGTAAAAGTCTGACACTCCCTCCCGCCCCGCCCAGGACGGGAGGGGTCATTTGATAATTTTACCAACTTTAAAAAAAAAAAAAAAAAAAAAGCACCTAAGGAAGTGCTAAACTAGAATAGAGAATAAAATTCGGTGTTTATCTTTTTATTTTATTGTTTATTTAGTAGACGCTTAATGCTGCTCTATCTTATTTGATTGTTTAAGACAAGATGGTTTAGAAATAACTTTCTACTGAACGCGGAAGTTTGTGAGGATAGATGGAGTATGTTTGTTACTCTTTCGTGCTTAAACGGTTAAACGAAATCAGCTAATTACATATTATAGATATAGATAAAGCTTAACACATAGATTATTCTTTACCCTGGTCTATGTATTCCGTGTGATAATTTAGGATTTTTGGGACAGACGAAATCACGAGCAAAACGTAATTCTAAATAAATGAGTGCAATATAAAACCACTTACCTGCGAAAGCAAACATTTTCACAAACCATAATTAAAAACAAGATTCCCATAACAAAAGCCATACCCCAACATACACCTCGATCCCAGACCCCATTACAAAGACGGACCGCAATTTTAATAAAACCTTATTCATAACGTCCCACCGTCCCACCGTCCAGTCATTCCACTAATGGTCCGAAATCACACTGACACCGCAACACGTACCTAATAACATTGGCTGAGGCAATAATAATGTCCAATAACGCCCTTTTATGATTTACTTTTGTGGGTGAACATACGAAATAAAATCGTATGTGATATTTCCTCGGTACCTATAGCATGAACTATGGTGATTGAAAACCACGATAACCGGTTTTGGTAATGGGAGTTTACTTGTGTATATGTTTTGTGTTATGGGGTCTTAATGGCTGTATTTGGCGAACTGTATGGTAAATTGTATCGGGGAATTGGACTGGTATCATTACTGTAGGATTTATTGGAATTAATATTATTTGGGGTACGTATACAAGTTTTGCAAAGGACGTATATGTATGAAACAGCTGAATTCTTTTCGTGATCTCAAGATTGATTATATACCTAGTAAAAACTGGTTTTCAAGATAAATACGATGACCGACAGTGACTGACAGTTTGTTTACCATTATTCTCCATACGAAACTCCTTTTCAACTAGTTTTTTTTTTCTTGCAAATGACGCTCACGTTTCTCAATATGTGAAATAAATAATCTGATTTTAACTTAATAATTTACTGGGTTTTACCCGCGACTTTATCCGAAAGTTAATCCCACATATTTCTTGGATAAGGAACCTATGTGCTATTTCAGGCTTTCTTTCTCTGTGCCAAATTTCATCCAGATCCATTCAGCCGTTCTAGCGTGATTGAGTAACAAACATTTTATCAATTTTCGCATTCATAATAGTAGTAAAGTTCTGTGTACCATACGCACACTAATCCAACACTCGAAAAAAATTTCAAACATTCATACCGCAATTAGTTACCTATATTTACGTAAAGATTGGAACATTGTTTTATTAAACGGTTTACGCCGAACCCTTGATCATGGTGTTATAAATTTTTCACGCGAAACTGACCCTTATTCATAATGGAGCACGGTTATGGGCATTGTTTATGTTAAACCGATTGTTTACGGAGGAAATATTGAATTTATTAGAATTTAAATAATGGGGTATTTTTTACCATGTTTTTATCACGCATATTTTTTGTTTTAATTCAGTAAATTATGGTTGTGTAGGTATTTCTTCCTTTGCCTATGTTTTATGCAATGTAAGTATTAAATAAATAACCTAATTAATGGATTGCTAATTCTAATAATTGGAAGTGTTTAAAATATCTGAGATGAGATTGCAAGTAATCTCAAAAAATATTGGTAAATTAATTGTAAAGTTGAATGCGATCGTTTTTAAAAGTTTGTATTTGCCCCTCTGTCATCGTCTAAGTATCTGTCAAATGGAGTGATTATACACACTATGCATTTGTAGTGAAGGATTTTATAAAGGGTACACGCAACGAAAACGCAGCATCTACACAGCGTCGACCAACTTCAGTAACAAATAGTAAAATCTTCAGCAAAAAAAGACGTCTTACAAAAAATAAA
Source organism: Caradrina clavipalpis (assembly GCA_932526535.1). Lineage (NCBI taxonomy): Eukaryota > Metazoa > Arthropoda > Insecta > Lepidoptera > Noctuidae > Caradrina > Caradrina clavipalpis. The sequence continues at coordinate 3,955,811 of OW052101.1, forward strand.
ATACAGTTTTTTTAGTACCTAAGTAATTAAAAAATCTAATTAAAATAATAACTACCTACGTAGACTATGTACTTAAAAGAAATATTAATCACAGTAACAAAGTAAAAAACTACAGTAAACTTTCAAATCTCATGAGAAATTCAACAGAACTTTGAAGTATTTCAACGACAAGGTTCGCAAACAAAAAACCTTATTACAATGAAACTAAAATAACGTAGTTAATGGACGAAGTCAATTTTAATAACGCTGTATTTATGGAACTTGAACTTTATGGACTTGTTACAAAGGTTTTATTGAGATCTACGTTTTGCCCGCGACTTCATCCGTGGTTATGTTGAATGCAGACGAACACGGGGAAAAAAAGTAGCCTATGTCCTTTCTTGGGGTTCAGGCTTACCTTGTACGAAATTTTATCAAAATGGGTTCAGTGGTCAGTCATGAAAGCGCAACAGACAGACAGATTTACTTTCGCATTTATAATGTTAGCTAGTTCTTGCAGAAGAAGACGTTCAATTAATCTAGTAGACTAGTACCTACCTAGTAACATTTTGATTTTGTAAAGTATTTTTTTAGTTTTGTTTGTCTTTCCTGGTCTTGGCTCCAAATCTTTATTATAAATCTGAAGAGTTTGTTTGAATACACTTATGTCGGAAAGTACAAGTCCGAATTAAAAAATATTTTCGCGTTATGTAGCTTGTTGGTCGAGGAAGGTTACAGGCTAAATAACATTACGCTAAGACGTACAGGAGCGGAGCAATGATCAAAAACGTAACATAACGCGGGGGACGGCGGGGTATTGTTAGTATTGAAAAGCGGCACACTATTTTGATATTGTCTAAATTATTAATCAAGGTAGGTAATCTACATAGGTAGATACTCGGAACTTTCTGTCACTATGATGAAAACGTGCTGTAAAATCGGACATCGAAATATATTTCAAACTTCAAACTATTTGTCAGAACCGTTTAATACTAACCGAACACGAAAAATCGAATCCAATAAAATTCTAACTCAAAAAAATACATTTAAAACAAACAAACGTAAAAAATCCAATAACGGGTATAACATAAACCTTGGCCGGTAAAAATCGGTCTCACCGACACCGAATCGAGTCGGACTCTAGCAAATCGACTTAATTCCGCCTTTTATCGGATTAGGCGTCGATATCTACCGATTACAAAACGAAAGTCTCCCGGGGTTTTGTCTTTGCCTCGCTCCCAGCCGTAATTCTTCGCATAGCATCGTTAATTTAAAACTAAATGCGGCGAGCTCGAAACAATAGATTGTCACATAAATAACTTTAAAGGAAAAAAGGGGGAATTCAAGAGGGGGCGAGGAAATTTATACTCTACGTAACTTTGCCAGAAATTTCGAGGCCAAAAACTCGAATTTCGACTGTAGTACTCGGCCCGATTGGTAATTCACGAGGATTATACAGCTTTGGAGTAATTCAGGATTCTAAACGCTGATTAGTTAGAAAGATCTACATGAAAAAAATCTGAATTATTCATTACTGCTGAGAATAGATTTGGGTAAGAGTAATCTCGAAATTGAATGTAGCTTAATAAAATGTTCGAATTACATAAAGTAATTTGTATTAGTGAAAAGGCAGCCTTTTTGTACTACCTGGGTTCTTTCGTGAGTATAGGTTCCATTTTGTTTGCTAATAAGGTTTTTTCTTTAGGTCTGTATCATTTCGGTCTAGAATCCCAGAGTCGCTGAACCAATGTCATGCTTAATAATTTGTGGATAGGGGGGGAGGGAGGTCTAGAATTATATTATACTGACTACATGGGAAAGTTTTCGTTACGATGCCCATATGAGCCGTTCCACCCGTCACACCTGATGATACATGAGAAAGAAACCAGCACTGAAGCAAGCAAGAAACCTTCTCTAATAGGTATTCCTCTATCTATTCTCAAACTTTCACCCATGCTAACATGACGTAAGGCTGATGACATAAGGATCTCAGTCTATTTTACTTCTGGGCCTGGCATTCACTTATTCAAGACGTATATGCCCAGGATTCTATTCTCAAATGATTAGAAGGTAGCTAATTTAAACATAACGTCTTAATGAATTAATTATTCAAATTAGTCTACTAAACATTATGGTTAACTGAAGTAGATAGATAACAATAGGAAGGTACCAGAATTTTATTTTATTCTGAGTTTGAATTTTGAAAATCAGCTATTCCGTGCAGAAATATTTACACGGTCAAAATTATAGAAAGGCTGATATTTTTATATTAACCGAAAAAGAATATCATCGTGCGGTGGTCTAGATTAGTTCACTGATTCCAAGATGTCCACAGAAGTCGTCATTACGATTTTCTTCCATTCTTTTTTTTAGGCCAAGCCCGCCACCCTTTTCTCCACCTCTGTAACTCCTTAAACCCAGAATCAACAGAGGCTACCACCACGAAAGGTCCTCCAACCAGAAAGTAACAGCAGGGAATTAAGCACATAATTTCCACTGCGTATACCTACAGCCAGGAGGCTCTTCATACATGAATTAATTTTAATGTTAATGGCATGCCTTCATTTCCTCGTACCACTTAATGCACTGCCTACCCCCATACAAATGTGAAGCTCTTATTAATAACTGAACACAATGAGATGTAAGGAACATAACGCGCTAAGGGTGCTTGCACACGATAGTGCTCCTCGTAAAACTCAGAGTGAAGACAACATTACAATACATCGCTTGCAAGACGCCCTTTTGGGGATCCTTAACGAATGTGTATTGTGATATTTGGTTTCGGTTGTCAAGTTATGCATAGTACGTAACTGTATAGTAACTAAAGGAAGAGGAAGGCCAAAGAAAAGATGCATGGATTGTGTGAAGAATGAAAGAGAAGGGAGTCAGTGATAGCATGACAGTTGACAGGACAGCATGGTAGAAGAAAGAGTGTTGTGCCGACCCCAAGTAAAATATGATGATGATAACCAGATGATGATGTTACGTAGAATGACGATTTAGGCATTTGTTTAAATCCTTATAAAGTACTAACTACTAATGAACGAAACTATCTTGTATCGTTCAATTTAGCTTAGATTTCCCCCAAATCAAAGGCAAAATTAAATAATTTATTTCAATTAGACCCTCAATCATTTTAATTTAGGCTATTAGACTCTCATACATGAGGTTGTGGATTCAGATCCGGAAAAGTACTTATGTGACTTTTTCGATTCCTAAGTACCTTTTTAAGGTGCCCAGTGGTTAAGGCACCCGCCTCTCGTGCACGAGGTTGTGTGTTCGTAACCGGGCATGGGCAGGTACCAATGTAACTTTTTCTAATTCATATGTGCTTAGAAAGTACTTTCTAAGTTTATCTTGGACATCACTAACATCGGTAAACATGTCGGAAGCCCTTGAGGCGGTTTAGAAACTCTGACACCAGGGTGTTTGGGGTCGTTAGACCTTACTACCCACACGATAAAGAAAGAAGAAAGAAAGACATCACTGGCATCGGTGAAAGAAACCTTATGAGGAAATCTGGGCTTATAGTTAATATAAGTCTGGAATCGCCACTCCGCCTTGAGCAAGCGTGGTGATCAATGCTCGTGTATTCTTTGTATGAAAAGAGGCCTTTGCACCTTTCTTGACCATTGAAATACACTTTTGAAGGTCATGATATGTCAACACATACGTGTAACAAATACCACATTCGCAGCCCAAAATTATCAGGGATAAGCCAACTCCAGTCGACCTTACCCAAAAAATGAAAGCGTACAGAACCCAAATAAAATCCAGACACGCATTTCTATCCCTCTTTTCTCACAACAGACGGTAATAAGTATTTATGGGCCACACACAATAACCCATTAGTTGGCCATGTTAGCACGGGCCATAGCCCTTAATGGCCTTACGTACTTACTAATTACAGCGGGTTATATATCTGCTAGTCCTCTATTGTGATTAAAGGATTTATGAATGGTTATATTAAAGAAGGGTGTTTGTGGGCGGCCCTGAAATTGTTCAGGTTTTTCAGCATTTTTTTTCATATTTTAAGAATTCCTCATGTATCCGTGGGTGTGTTTACAAACTTAATAAACTCACATACACAAACAGCCAGACCTGGTATACCAGTAGGCTATCAGCCATTCAGCCACCGGCCTCAACCAATAGTGCGTTAAGCCTTATCTTGTTCATTGAAAATTTCATTAAAGTGAGACGTTTAAAATTATACCTTTCTATGATTAGAGTATTCGGTTGCATCATTTGATCCAAAATACCGATACTATTGGTAAGTATACAACCGTATTTCTCTTAATGAATTATATTTCTGTTTATTGTCTTTGAAGTAATTACAAAAACGGATGGCCATGATTGCGCAATTAGGAAGGCTTTGATGTATTATAATTTAAACTCTTTCGAGCATCTCTGATGCCATAAACATTATCTTATTTTGTAAAACAGGTATTTTATCTACAAATTAATCCTTAATTTTATCAGTAGACGGTAGAAGAAGCCCTCGGGGTTTCGAAAATAGATAATTTCGGGCCAAAGAGTTTTCGCTCTCAAAATTTAATGAGAGCGGAAGAGCGTAACAATATTATTTTTTCTTGGAAAACATTTTTCTTAAAAACAAACCTTTCGTTTTCCTTGACACACTGGCCACCAAAAAGGGGAATAAAAACTCCAAATTTAAAAATGGAACACATCAAAAAGCGCGGGGAACAATCGCTCACTTTTTGTTTCTTTCAACAGACAAAGGAGGTTTGTACGCTGCGGGCGATACCATGTCTTCAAGTTTTACCCGACCAGGTTCAGAAGCCCTTTATTTCTTGGCTGTTTTATTTTACAAAGTTTCTCGTTAAAATGGTCGCTTGCTACTGCTCCAGACATGAAATACTGAGTGTTTTCGTATGGAGCGTGTGTCATGTATGCGTCAGCAGTTGTCAGTGTGATGCCTTTTGATCGTTCTTGCCTGCTGATTGTTTTATGATCTGCCTACGAGTCATAAATTCTAGTACATTTGTATTTTAGATATTCTAGATGCCTTAGGTAAGCTTTGTTAGATAACGTGAATAGAGCTATAGCTAGAACCTTATGTCTTAATTACTTTGCACAATTTGGTTTTATTGTTTAAAAGAGCGTTGCTCTTCTCTTGGATTTTTCCTGTATCGTGCACACACATACATAAACAGCCATAACATAATTTTACTTACACAAACAGCCAGACTCGGAACAAGTATCTCTAGTGCGCACTAATATTTGCTCTGTGAGGGAATCGAATCTGAGACACGGAGCACAGCAGCGAATCGCTCAGCCCCTGCACCAACCGTTCCGTCGAATTCAATATAATTATAACAACAATTTTTAAAAACTTGATTGAAAATGATGTCCTTGAAGTTTCTTGCTTGTTCTTCTTTATAGAGACGTATGGCCTCTCAAAACGTTCGTAAACTTTGGAACAAGCAACTAGTTTCAACTTGCCGAGTAACTAACCAACTCCTTAATAATTCAAATACATGTGCCTGTAAATGGCTTAATTGAAATAAACACTTCGACTTTGAATTTGAAAATAGCACTTCCCAAAACACGTGAAACACGTGTAACACTTAGGCCTACTTTTATTTAGCTCTAAATGTGTTTAAATTATCATACGGTCACTGGTGCTGATTCTCTTGTTCACAAACTAAGCTAAATTTAAGTTAAATGCATCTTTCTCTTTCCATTTCATTAAGAAAAGGGCAGAAGATAAAATTTTAGTTAAGTTCTGTCAAATGTAGACACTCCATAGATAATTTAGACGCGTTAAAAAACGTGGAGACTAGAAACACGCCAATTTTCTTCAGGCGCTGTCTAATTTGACAGGACTAAACGAATATGTATATTTTCTGTCCTTTTCTTTAAGAAATCGAAGGAGAAAGATGCATTTAACTTAAATTTAGTTAAGTTTGTGAACAAGAGACTCAGCACGAATGTCACCTTCTAACAATATAGCGCTAAATATGTCTAGTGAAAGTGGGCTTTAGTACTTAGTTAATTTTTAAGCATTGACTTATTGACCTAGTTTTTGGTATCTGTTCACTCTAACATTGAAGAGATTAGGGTTGAATGCGTTCACCAACTACCTGCGTCTGTGTTTCCAAACGCATTCAACCCTAATCTCTTCAAAGTTAGAGTGAACAGGCTTCTTCTGGGTAAGCTTTCTCCAACGTCGACATTGTCTCTGTCTCCTCTGACCTAGACTATAGTCAGCCATATCTTTTTATTCGTTAACTTAGAAGTTTAGTTTTTACACAGCTTCAAGGGACTGTAAATCTGAGTATATGGTTTTAATTTCCACTCGATACCTCCATGCGTTCCCGAGATAAAGGATCATGACAGACAGACAACAATTTGATCCTATAAAGGTTCAGTTTTTCCTTTTGAGTGACAAAAAACGATACAAAATTTATTTCCTTCCACTACCGCAAAATAAAAAGCCAGAAATATCGCAGCACAAGTCGAACATTTCACCAAACTATTCAACACTCAACCGCGACTTCGAACTTATTTCTTTTCCGCAAGTCATCGGCACTTCTAACCGTCACTTTCTCACTAATTAGTTCCAAACTGTCTAACAAAACATTTTTGAGGTCCTCTAATGAGTAGACCACAAACTTTGAAGTACCGTTACTGGGAAAATCAAGAGAACCGAAGCGTCTACTAAAAAGTTGTGAACTGCAAAGTGTGCGTCAAAAGTTACACCATCCGTACCCGGCGGTAGTTGGAGACCATTTCTCACGTTTGATTTATAAACGCAGCCAAGACGTGTGGCTTTTAAAATGGCGAATAAAAACGGTGTTAGAAACTGGAAGAAAGGTGATTTAGTAAATTCGAGTTACGACCTTAATGGCATGGGTATAAGGTCTTTGACGTTGAGAAATGAGCAGGACATGTAATGAAGATAGGTTAAGTAAAGTTATGTGATTGCAAGTTGAACTGTTAATGATCGGTCGGCGATGAGATGAAAGAAACATCAGTTGTTAAATACATTTTGAGTTGTTACAACCAAAGAAAGGGCTAGGGCCATACTAGTACTTTTTGTGAAGAAGCTCATCCGGGGAAGTACTACCACCATAACTACTTCAGCCACAAAGCAGCGTTGCTGTGTTCCGATTTGTTGGGTACGTGTGCCGGTGTAATTGCAGGCACATGAGACATTTCAACTTTGTCTCTGGGATGGCAACGCATTTGCAAGGCTTCTGGTATTGCAGATGTCTGAAGGTACCGGTGACCACTTAACATCAGGTGGGCTTTCGGCTTGTTTGCCATCGAATGACATTAAAAAAAATGGAAATGGAATGGGAAAGGCCTTTGCACAGCAGTGAGATACTAAACAATACCAAAAAAACAGCCACGAATTTTATCATTTTTTTAAATCATGCAAGTACTGAATTAATTCTCCAAATCTTCAACGATGTCCTTTCCACCAGTTATTGTTGACATTACAAGTCAAATTTAGATCGCAATGGCACAAGATACGGTGACTTAGGCTACGGTCCCTACTTTAAATGAACCACAGCTAATAAAACAAAAACACAAGAGGCTTTTGCAGCAAAAAACGATTTTATTAATGTTTTCCGCTTCATGATTGAGGCAAACAACACCAATTAACGTCCAAATTGATGGAAATTAAAATCCTTTGTTTCTGGTAAACGCTATGTAATCTGGTTAGACTTATGTTTGCTAGTGACTATTACATTATGTTCTGGGTAATTTGTCGATCAAGGTTTTTAGTTTAACGGGATGTAAACTGTTAAGTGGTTTATTGAAATCTATAATATCCTCCTAGCGGAATGTGGGTCACGGCTAGCGTGGGGTCCTGGGTTCGATTTCTAGGTCGGTTTTGCTCGATCTTGAAATCGAACCCAGGACTATCTTCACAATTCGTTTCAAGGTAAGGACGATCATTTGATGTGTTTGAACCACCATGTTGGACTATAGGGGCGATAGCACTATTACTTATGGTTTACGTCTAACCACGATGCTTACTCGTGCCTACCCGTACATCATAACTTTCTTTCACTTTGTTTTGTTAACATCCTTGAAAAAATAAGCATGAAAACTCAGTCATATCCCAAAATTCCTTTCGCGGTTTTCGTGGCTACTCATATATTAACACTTCAAGCAACGCCTGGGGCCACTCAAGTATGTGTGGGGCTATTTGCCACAGCTATGTTTGCACAGTTTGCATCCCTCATATTGGTCCTTTATCAAATGCTTTTGCTGAAATACTGCGTTCCATTTTGGATGAAGTGGTTGTCATTATTTAAAATATGGAGTGTCATCAATGTTTCGGATAAATGACTGTCGGAGTTTGATTGGTTGATGTTAACAAAAAATAGACTATTCTCATTGGTACCTACTTAGTAGATTGTCGAATTTATGGGAGAGTCGCGTAAATGCGTATTGTTGCAAAGACGCGCGTTTTCACGCATCTGGGTTGTAGAGGTGTAAGCGCTTGATGTTTTACTGCGCATCGTGTCCTTTATAGTGGATTTACTGAATACAAATTAGTACTTTATCAAATCGAGATAGAGTTCAGTATGCCATGACGTGTCGTAATGCTTCTCGTAAAGGAATATTTTTTACTTACTTGCATTTATTTATTACCGGTATTATAAAGCTAAAGATTTTTATTGTGAGTTTAAACGCGCAAATCTCTGACACTATCAGTCCGATTAAAATAGTTATTTTTGTATATGGTAGCCAGGTTCAAAAGGAATAGTATAAACTATATAACATCACGCTACAACCCACAGGAGCGGAGCAGTAACCGAAAATGTAACATGACGTGGGTGAAAAAAATGATTCAGACAAAGTTAGCGAGCAGAAGCTAGTATAACCAATCCACAACTAAACTACACACTCACCATTTCTATTTGAATGTTAGTAAAGTAAACATGGAGGACGGTAGCGAAAGCTCCTTAATGTAAGGTACTTGGCAAACTTTTAATATACGCGCTCTAATAGAACACGCGCCAACTTTTACACGGAGTTAACCTTAGTATCGCACTACATACGGGGGTGAAGGATGATGAACAGGCGGACAAACTATTTGCGTACCACTAACTATCACCTATACCTACTACTTTAAAAATAATGTTAATTGGTGGGTATTCTATTTATTAGTTTATTTATTGAAATAATTTATTAAATTAATATTACTTAATAAATCTTTCAATAAATTCTGATATAAATAATTTTAATGATTTATTATTATTTTTAAAAACGAAAATAAAATCAATCTAAGAAAATAATATAATAACCAAACATTGCCGCAAGGTCACCTGCTTGTCGGTCTTCTCTAGATTGTAGGTTCTTCGGTGGATTGTACTTCGGTGAGTGTGCCTTAGAACTCCGCGACCTCATACCACCGGCCGGCCCCCTTCCACCATCGGACATCTAGACGCACTGCCAATTACCACCCTTACCTTTTTGCCATTCTATTAATTCGCAATAAGCGTTTCCAAAAGTCATTTATAATGCGCACTGCACAGGAGTGGAACTCTCTACCTGCGTCTGTATTTCCGAACGCATTCAGCCTTAATATTTTCAAAGTTAGAGGCTTCTTCTGGATAAGCTCACTCCATCGTCGACTTCGTGTTTGTCACCTCTGGCCTAGTCTAGAGTTAGGTGCTTACCCATCTCGAACAAAAAATAAAAATCTGTTCCCGAGAATTGCCCCTTGATAACTGTACTTTCTTCCAATATACTCAGCAAGAAAAATCTTCTTATTCTTCTTCTTTTCTTTTTGAACGAAGGAATATAATCCAGGCAGTTGGTCAACCACACCGCCAGTAAGTACAATCAGTTAGAAAAGTGCCCCAACTTCGCCACGTATTCACTCGTTTGGAAATTAAAAACATGGCTTTTGAAGTTGTAAAGAGGAAAGTTAACTGCCTACGACTGTACCTACATCTTAAAGGGTTCAAGGTATACCCCTGAAAAGTTATTACCCTATTCTATAAACAGGGAAAGGGTTTCTGTTGAAGTTTTGCTTTTGGAAGAAAAGTAGAACGTTATTTTCTTAGGATTGATTTCTATCTTTTTTTCGATCGTTGAAATGAAAATACTGGCAGGTAACTTCGCCAATTCAAAGTATTTCTAAGAGGAATAAAAAACTGCTTTTTCACGTAGTACTTTAGCTTTTTGTGTGTGTATCTATTGAATTGTGTAGAATAAATATTATTACTTTATCATTTTATTTTTCTATGTTTTTCCCTTACTTTGGGAACTCTTCAACTTTATCCACTCTGTTGGCCTTTGTTAAAAATGTATAAGTACGTCTTGTAATTTAACTTGAGCACTATGTCATCATAGTAAAATTTTAGTGGCCAAAATTACAGTTTTTACTAAATGCATACAAAATGTTAACACAATTCCAAACAGAAAATAAAAAAAATTGTCTGTCCGTGTGTTTGTTCCGAGTAATCTCCGAAACGGCTAGACCGATTGTGATAGAACTCCCCAGTGGGAGTTCCATCACAATCGGTCTAGCCGTTTAGGAGAAGCCGTTTATCACAATCGGTTCAGCTATGTGCCAGTGCACATAGCTGTTTTATTTTGGAAAAATAATTAGGAATCCTATCAAAAAATATAACCCGTCATAATCGAAAGCACACTAGACATTCGCGCGATCGAAGTCGCGGGCATAAGCTAGTATTATGATAAAATCGCATAAATAAAGCTTCCTAAGTGCACATTACAGTTCCACGTTACATAATTTAAAGGAATTCCACTTATTCCCCTCACGTTTGTAAGCCTTGAGCTGTGGTCGCGTTTGTTCCTATTTCGCCAATATTTAATTCGATTTACGGCTAAAAATAGATTTGCTGGACGAAAATAAACTTTAAGGTATCCAGGTTAAGTTTATTTCCGTGGGTGTTATTAATCTTGACTAATCACGTCAAGTGGATTGGTAGGGTAACCAGCTATTTTTTTTAAAAGAAGTGTTGTATCTTGTTAATTCTCGTACTGCAGAAATATAGTTCCTTTGGGAAAATTAGGTTAAAAAAAATTGTACATATTTATGTCTCATTATTATTCTCTTCGCTCTGGTCATCATAGTCTTATTATTTTAAAAGCAATTTTCACTCATTGAGGAAAATATATTATACTGTATTTTTTTAACCACATAATTTTTCTTTATTATCTAAATACCATATTATATTTTATAGTACGGGTTTTTTTTTTTTATAGACGGGAAATCCCGGTTTATAGTACGGGTGGTAACCCTAATTGGAAGTGGTGTTCGTAGAAAGCTACTTCAAGAGCCTTTTCATTAATTAATCTGAAATCTTAAGCAGAAGCTCATAATATTCATTACGAAAGGGGTCTACAGTAAGGATCTTCTAACAAATGAAATATGGGGTGAAAAAGACATATCATCACATAGATGTCAACTACGCATACTGCTCATCAAATTAAAAAACTGAAGAAATATTTATATTTTTGTACTCTGCGATGTAACACTATTGCTCGCAAAACATTATGCTGACATGTGCATTTAACAGTTCGTACGAACCCATGGGGATGATACAACTTTTGTTAATATATATTGAACTTTGATCTTTAATATCTCCGTAACCTGAATATATTCATATTCATATTAATATTCATATTCATATTAGTTTATTTGCATTCCATAATGAGCATTCTATAAATATATATTCATATATTTAGAGTAAAAAAAATGTATCACAATAATGGGCTTTCGGTTTCATTATGCATCTCTATACACCCGTTATAGAGTTACTATCTACTGTTATACGAGGGCGAATCAAAAAGTAATGAGAATGAAGATAAAACGCGGTAATTAAAGTTAAAATAATAATTTATTCTTCTACATAGTCTCCTTACAAATCAATACATTTATTCCATCTTTTTTATAAACCCAGGATTCCCTTTGAAAAAAATATTTTTCTTGACCCTCCCAAAACGCCTCAAAAGTGACCATCACTTCGCTATCGTCTTCAAATTTCTTACCTCGGAGGTGTTCCTTGAGCGGAGGAAAGAGGTAGAAGTCACTAGGAGCCAGATCTAGCGAATAGGGAGGGTGTTCGAGCAGTTCGAATCCCGTTTCTTGAATGGCAGCCATCGCAACTGCGGCTTTGTGAACCGCTGCTTTTGGTCGTCGGTTAATATCCTGGATACCCAACGCGCGGAGACCTTTTTCATATGCAACTCGTTCGCAAGGATTTTTTGAATGCTGCCATATGAGATCCTTGTGACCTCAGCTACATGCCTGATGGTCACTCTTCGATCTGGCAACACAACATCTTCGACTTTTTTCACGTTGTCTTCAGTGAGGGACGTGGATGGGCGTCCTTCGCGATGTTCATCTTCAGTGGATGCTCTGCCCAGTTTAAATTCCTTGGTCCAGCGTGCAACTGTAGAATATGGAGGAGCAGAGTCCCCCAATTTTCCCATTAAGTCACTGTGTATGTCTATTGTAGAATTTTTTTTCAAACAGAGGTACTTGATGACTTCTCTAATTTCGTTTTTCTCCAAGTTGGTGTTATCTCTTCAACAGTTCGTATTCAAATGAATATAACTCCCGGAAATCGTGATATATGTATATGATTTTTTTAGGCTGAAGTAGTGAGTACATAAGCAAGCAAAAAAAACTTTTTTTACGTTTTTATGCGGGCCTGAAGTAACCGATTCTCATTACTTTTTGATCTCCCCTCGTAAATCGCATCAACTAAATACTACAAACTCAGTTGCAATATTTAAACAAACTGATCGCAGAGACTTAGAAAATCACACCTTTCCCAAATAAAACGCTACCCATTCAAGACCCTACCTATTACATTGAGCGTCATTCATCAACCTGTTCGGAGCAAATCTCCAGACGTGTCCTCTCCCTGATCCCACCGGACCGGATCTCCGGACGCCACCGACGCCCCGTACGCCCGGTTTTTCCCCAAATTACGGACCCGCTCAAATCCACGTTGAAATGTGGATGCTACGTCCTAATAAGCTGGGCGACTCCGCTTTTTGTCACATGTAACTGTGATTTTAAGGAATTAAAGGGTTTTTGGCGTTTCTACCTGAGATAAAAGTCTGGATTTTGGGCTAGGGTTTTTTTGGAAAGGTGTGGCATTTTTGGGTTGAACCCCTTAATCATGGGATTAAGTGGAGAAAGAGTTATTGAGGGTTCTTACAGCTTATTGGCTTTTAGTGTTTTCTCTTCATTAAGGTGCAATTTAGAACGTATTAGGTGAAATGGTATTGTGATTTTAATTGGGTAGATGACACCACTAACAAATAATTCCAAGACACAACTTCACTAAAAAACACTTTATTTTAGCCCGAAAAGCCGATACATTTTTGAATAATTATTATCATCAATTTTTAGTTGCTTTGAAATCAATAAATAGTTACTGAATTGAGTCGACAAAAAAGTGACGTCATAATTGAGTATTGTCATACAAAATCTATGGGGAATTGCGTTTTGACAGCTCATAAAAAGTACGTCAATTGATTAGTGGTGTCATCTACCCAATTGTCAAAATGCTTCCAGGAACTTTTTGCCCGCGATACCTACCATCAGCCTTCATGGTACGAGTCCAGATCATCTGGTCACCTCATTCTGGGTCATCCATCACCAGGCACTCATTGCGCCTGCAGCTAATGTGACCCGCACATTCCTATTTGATGTGATGTTATCAAAATGGAATCTTTTTACATACTTCTTAATAATTATACGAGTACTAACTAACTTTCATCCACGTTTCTTTCAGCCACACTCTAATACCGCATTTATCTGACGTCTCCTGTCTATAAACTACCTATCAGTCATTTCAGCTTCATAGGTCAAGTGCTTTTCGAGACTTTATCTTTAGTTAGTGAGTGACCTTTCGCTTTTATATAAATAGATTGTCAGGAAATGTAATGGCCCAGTGGTTACGGCGCCCGCCTCTCTTGCACGAGGTTGTGGGTTCGCAACCCGGCTCGGGCAAGTACCAATGTGACTTTTTCTAATTCATATGTACTTTCTAAGTTTATCTTGGACATCACTGACATCGGTAACCATGTTAGAGGCCCTTGAGGCGATTTAGAAACTTTGACACTGCTTTTTTACTGCCCACACAATGAAGAAAGAAGAAGCCAGGAAATGTAAAATGTTTACTTTGTTTTTCTAGAAGCACATAAAACCTTCTAATCATCAATCATTTCAAAGACCATGAATTGTTATTCAAAAGGCAGAATTGATACTAATTTATTATTTCCCAAATTAATATAATTTTGTGTTTACCCAGTAATTTGTTACCCCATAAACAAAGAACGTGTTGAGAATACTTGATTATTTATTTATTTACCTGAAACACTTGGGTTTTCATAAAGTATAGGATTTATCATAAGTAATTTCTTAACATTTTTCGGGTGAAGTACTTAATTTTTACATGTTATTATTATGATGCAGGGTAAATATTTTATGTTCCACGTAAATATTTTTTTGTAAAAGGTATGGGTAAATTATCGTATTTTATCCAAATTGAATTTTTACGTTTTTTTATATTTTTGAAAGCCAATAAAATCCATACTTCATACTATGCGAAAGTAACTTCGTCTGTCTGTTTGATACGCTCCCACGACTAAACCGCTGTACCGATTTTGATGAAATTTGGTTTAAGATAAGTTTGAACCCTAAGAAAGGGCTTAGGCTATTTTTTATTCTGCGACTTCCTCTTCGTCCGCGAGAACCAACATTTTCGCAGACGAAGTCGCAGGCAAAATCTAGTCAATTCACACTTTCGCAGATGTTCACCGCAGCGTCCGCTTAACAACAGGTGGACCTTAAGCTTGTATGACAATACAACGATGTTTAAAAAAAAAGTACTTGGCTTCCACGTAAACAAAGTCAGAAACAGAAGGTAGTATAACCATCATAATTATTATAGGTACGTTCCCGAATTTCAAATCGTACCATTCAATCCTCTGACCTACTTGACAGTTTCACGTCGGCGAATTTTGTGAAATCCTTTGAAATATTTAAGTGAAATTTCTAGAATAATGTTACTGGACTTTACATGTAATCATGATACCTGAGTAGGGTTGCCACTTGATACTTTTTTGGAACAGTGTGAGTTTTAAATCTTCTGGAGTCACTTAATTTAAATAAAAGAAATGATAAGGTAGTAGCATAGTTCCTTATGACAAAATAGTTTTTTTTTTCTTTTCTTACCAGCGTAGTTTCTTATTTATGATAATTGAACTTAGATATACCAAAACAAGGTAACCTACGGAAAGCTAACCAACCAAAGATTTCATTAAGTCTCTTAAACATTCAACGATAATTTAATCATAAATCTAATTAAATATGCGAAATGTCACTATAGAAAAAATTAAAATTCAAACTACATACCAAAATAAGAATGAAATAAAACTACTCAGAGTTACATAGAATTACAATGACTTCAAAAAATGGTAGCAATTTTGACGAGTCTTGAGAAAACTGAGAAATAACCTCAATTTATAGAAAAAAATTTGGACATCACTGCCTGTCTTTCGTAGTTCATAAAACTAAATTCCGTCAATACTTTCAAAATTTTCCTTTACCAACCCTATAGGCCACGAAGTACGATCATTTTATTATTAACGTGTGGCCTTTCGGCCAGGGGCTTACGACTCATACATTTTATATTCGGCCACAAACAAACAAAACAGAATATTTTGACTAAATAACGGTTTCAAGACTTAATTCAATATTCTTCGCCTTTAGTCTAGTCTTGACGGTTCTGACAATTTATTTCTGAAATTAACCTTTTTTTTGGTTTCGTGAATAAATGTTTTGTGTTGAATGCTTTGTGTAGCTTTTGTGTCTGTGTCGAAAATATAGGCCAGTGGTTCAAGTGACCGCCTTTCATGCATGAGGTTGTGAGTTTGATACTGGGTAGGGACTAATGTGACTTAATAATTAATAGGTTAGTTAAAGTTATTTTTTTAATAAATAGGTAATTAAAAGAACAAAACAAAAAGAGACTTTACAATAGTTTTATAATTCTATATTTACCAAAATAATTTACTTACAACCGAATTATTACTATACGTCATTTAGGCCTAACACAAAGTTACTCATTGTAATTTACAAATAAAGTTAACTTCACTTTTAGTAAAAAAAAAACAAAAAACTCTTACACTATATTAAACTATTTTAACCAACTTCTATTGCTGGCTGTACCATCCTCTCTACAAAAAAGAAAACCTATATATTATTCACTTTGAATATTTAGTACAAGACCTAAATCTTAAGACTAGAGCATAAAAATTCCGCGCCTAGCAATAAAACAGTCTAATAGAATTTCGCCTGCCATACACCCCTAAGTATACAAATAGGGATAAGAAATAATAAAATCGCGGCTAGGTAGCCCCATAGGGATTGTTTCGGCAAATTTGGACTAAGGAATTTAATATAAATCCGGGGTGAAAAGGGGTTGGACCTTGCCCCATGATTATTAGTCTTGGGTGCCTAAAATTGCGCTTTTGACTTTGTCATTTTGGCATTAAAAATACAATTATTTTTAAAGTTTTATATGTAGTACCATTTTTGAAGTTAAATTTATTTTACGCTTTTTTTAAAATATTATGTAGCTATAACTAGGACACGACGGTGCTGGTAGCTTTACACATTTTGATACATTTGGTTTTACCGCTCACCGCCCCGCGCTAAGCTCACAGCGGCAAGGTCGTAAAAGGGCCGTAAGGTTTTTAAGATAACCTTAAAAAGTACAAATGAATTATTCAAATATTTATTTTTCAAACATAAAACTTACAAATAATAATTAAATTACAAACTATGTACAGTTTATAAAAAAGGGAAACTCATAGGACATAAAAAAAACTCATCCGTGTCGCTATCAATGGAACAAGTGCCCAAAAGATCCTTTGGCCTAAGAAAAGGCCAGTACTCTAGTCACGTGAAGAGTTGACCGGCCGTTTGTATTGAAAACCACCAAAAATATAAAATACTAATTTTATTTCATGAGTGCAGTAAAATCGAATGAGTGAGTGTGAGTTAAGAAAATTCGATTCATTCCAACTCGTTCCATTTACTAAAATTCCACTCGCTATCGAATAAACAGAGACACCGTGCTCTGTACTACAGACCTAAAAAAATACACCACACACTAAGAATAACAAAGAAAACGTACCAAAATATAAGAACAAAAAACATCCACAAGACTACCGCTCTATACATTTTAGGCCCACTCAAACTAAGTACCTACTAAATGTAGAAATTACAGAGCAATTTCTAGCAAAGTCTTTGGAGGCAATTCGTTTTATCTGAAACATTAGCTGCGAAACATCTACGCTTTCAGTGTTATACCCACTCAATACCGAGCATAATCTTGTTTTTTTTTATTTAGGTACATAATAAGTTGTTTGGAAGTTGTTGCCTATTATGTTGACTTCTTTTTATAGACTTCTTATAGGCCTGAAATTCTGACTTACGAGCCTTAGAGCTCTTTCAATTTATGTGTTTGTGTGGAGGACTGCTATCCCGGCTTGGAGGCTTTAATTTGTAAGGTACCACAGGATATTTTCATAAAAATAAAAATAAATAAAAAATATACCATCACGCCTGTATTCCCCGAAGGGTTAGGCAGAGGTATACCAATGTACACCCACAATTCGCCGGAATATTTAGGCCCCATGTAATAGGGGGCGAGCCTATTGCCATGAACATTGCATTATTTGCATATTATTATGATAGCCAGATTCTTGAGAAATAAGTCAAGAGATTACCCATAGCGTGTAAAAAAAAATGCTTCATAACATCACGCTACGACCAGTTACGAGCAGTAACCCAAGACGTAACTTAACGCGGATGAAGAAACTACTACTCAGACGGAATCGGCGAAAAAATAGTTAATCATAAGTGCAGAGTTTCTCTTGATATTTTCTTAAAGTAAGGTTCAAACAAAAATTTGGATCCAGAAATGTTGAGAACATGAACTACTAATAGATAGCAAACATAATTATGAAATGAAAAAGACTTCACAACATTCATATTCCAATCGTCATCACATTTCAACCCAAAACAACATCAAATTCAAACTAGTATTTCGTAAACAACAAAACAAATCAAACCTCAAACGATATTGTTGTAAATAATAATGGTTTTATAACAAGATAAGGGCGCATTTTCTTTAACGCGATCGCAGATACTTCGCGAAAGTTAATCTGAAAACGAGTTCAAGTTTGTTTGCACTGCGTTAAGAGAATGGGGTGATAAAAATAATAACATTGAGAGTAACAATGTTGGCAGCGTGTTGATGAAACTTTTACTTCAGTTGAATGAGTTAAACTATGTTTATGCTGGACTAGCGTCTGCCTGCGACTTTGTCTGTATAGTTTGTTACCTACCACGTTAAGTGACGTCTTAGATTACTGCTACGCTCCCGTAGTTATATAGCCCATAGTATTCCTCATTTATATAGCTATCATATAAAAAAAGATTTCAATCTGACTGGCAGTTACAGATGTTATCATTTAAACAAACAAATTATCAAAAATCTCTTCAGCTTAATTAAAACATGCCATCACGCCTGTATTCCCCGAAGAGTTAGGCAGAGGTGTCCTAATGTACACCCACAGTTCGTCGGTATGTTTAGATCCCATGTAATAGGGGGTGAGCCTATTCTAGTTGGCCTTCCGCTCCACCCAGAGCGTCAGCTAAAAAAGAATAACAAAATAAAATATTTTTAGAATCATGTACTGAATCTATGGCAATAGTTTTCATTACCGATGTTCTTTCAATCCCGTATAACAATTGCTTGAAGAAAACCATTACAAGTAAGTACAATTCGAAATTCAAAAGCAATTTCCAATTCACGAAAAGTAACGATTGCAACTTTGAGATAAGACCTATTTCATGATGGTTTAGATTCGAAAATACAGAGTTTCTGTTACTAGAGGAGAAAATAGCTTTTGAATTTCGAATATTACAACGGCATCTCAACATAAGAAAAAAAAAGAAAGAAAATATATTTGCTTATTTTTGACAACGACTACATTCGAATAAAGAATCCAGACGATACGAGAGAAAAAAATAAAAAAGGAATAAAGTATTATTCATAATATTATACAGGACAAAAAATCTTGATACAATATCATATTAGAATTTTTCTTCAGAGCAATGTGACCTCTATATTCCAAAACCCAATTACTAAAGAATACCGATATCGTTCGTTTCGACGGGCTGTCAGATTTTCGGGCTTCGGACTGCCCGACGACAGACTGCCATAGATGTAGATATAGGTAGGTATGACATTTGGGACCAATGGCTTAACTTGCTTTCGAAGGGGTCTCGATATGAAAACGGACGAACAGTCTCGAGTCTCGATCGGGCAGCCTAATCTTACCAATCGATGCATCAGAATCTGTCGTGAAATAGTCTTATATAGCGACGTGTAAGGGATAACTATAACAAACGATTGTATAATATGATTGAAAATTAAAATAAAGCTTTAAAATTAACACGATAAAAATTATTAGAAATTATCGCAAAAGAAA
The DNA here is from genome assembly GCA_932526535.1 of Caradrina clavipalpis. Classification (NCBI taxonomy): domain Eukaryota; kingdom Metazoa; phylum Arthropoda; class Insecta; order Lepidoptera; family Noctuidae; genus Caradrina; species Caradrina clavipalpis. Next base: position 3,975,332 of record OW052101.1, read on the forward strand.
AAAGATGGCAGTAAATACAAACAACAATAGAACAAATATCGAACGTCAAATAAATTACATTCTTATAAAAAATAACTAAAACCAAAGAGTTTAACACTTCGGTTTCTCAAATGAAATTTATTTATTTAGGATCTCTAAAAAAATATGCGCAAATCATGGCATATCTATCTACAAATAAACCTCAAACAAAGGTATTATGTAGGTTTTTGGTTGCGGACTTTGTTCGAAAGAGTCAGCTGTAGCGTAAAAAGGGCATTAGGAGAAACACGGATGGGTTTGAGTCAGTAAGAATCTGACACTCCCTTCCGCTCCGCCCAGAGCGGTAAAAGCCACTTAATGATTCCCCCAACCTTCGAAAAATGATGTACTCTTTCACTTAGTAGAGACAACAGGAAAAAAAGCGCCAATGCTGCAGCTGTGATTGGTTGTTACATATTTAGTCAACCAATCACATCTTGACCATTTATCACATTATTTTTACGTAAACGTTAAAAAAATACTGTTATTATTTTTTAGGTTAGGTTTTGTTAGGTAACAATATAGCATTATCTTTCTCAACACTAGTGTGTTAAATCTTGTTCAAAGCTTTTAATAGCTACTTCTAATACTACCCATATATTGTTTAGATCCTTTTAAATATATAGCACCGACTACAAACGACATTAATATGGTCATACCGCGTTATATACTGTTAATTTATTTTCTCTTCATAAAATAAACGTACTATTTACCTATGGATACTAAAATAGTGTTTTTTGGCAACCAAAAGCTTTTGGGAGCTACCACCATCAACCTCTCTTAAAACAGTATTATTTTAATAATACTTTGCCTTGCGCACTGTTGGATTTTCATACCTCGATTCGCCGCAGAGAGTTCTAAATCCGCCAACTGAAATTACAAAGTAATATTAAAATGGGAGACCTATGTCCAGCAGTGGACTTCCTAAAGCTGATATGATGATGATTATTAAAATGGTACTATTTTAAAAGATGGTGGCACGCTCCTAGATTTCATTGAGTTTAATAGGCCAAAATGGAAGGTGGAAGTATATTTTCAGTCAGTATAGCCATAGACTAGATTTTTTTTTTATTAATTGACGTTCAAAGTGCCTTTTAATGGTCTGACTGGAATAAATGATTTGACTTTGACTTTGACATAAAGTTTAAAGGTTATACTTATTGGTTTTTCTTCAACAAAGCCACACAAGCAAACCAGTACAAACAAACCTAGTATCTTGATAAATTTTAATCAAAATCTTTCGGTCGTATTTGCATAGCCCTCTAAATATCATGAAACCCTTGAATTTGCATCGAAATGAGCGTAAAATGACCAAAACCCTCATTAAAGGCCGCTAGGAGAGCCAGACCTTTATTCTTTTGTCTATGCTTTTGTTAGGCAGCCATTTTGTGCCTCCACCATTTTGTGACGACGAGATTTGTTCATGAAAAAATATCCATTGTATTAAGCTTTTGTTGTTTTTATTACAAAATAAGTTTTTTGGTGGATTTAGCGACATTATTAAAGTTTTATGAATACAGAGTAGAGCTAAATGTTTTTAGTTTCATTACTTTATGAAGATTTTTACTGTTCATTTTCATATTTTGGTCGTTATTGTAGATAACTATAACTAAAGGATTCTTTAAACTTATATATCTTTGCAATCCCCTATTTATTGAGCTTAATAATATTTTTATGAAATAACACTTTTTAATGGGCACATAACTGATAAAAGTTTATGGTTTACCTAAAAGATTAAGTTATATACAAAGTATATAATATAAACTATTTTATAAGAGTTACCTATGTATTGTGACATGCAGTGCTATTCTGTAAAAATCTAAAGCAAGTTTGAAGTGAGCTGTCAAACCCTGACATGTTGGATGACAGATCACTTCAGCTAAATTCACAGTTTTTTTTTTTATAAAACTGCTGCATGTTAATAATTGTTGTACGGTGGTAGATAAATAACACTTCGCATGCGAGTTCGTCTCACACTTGTCCGGTTTTTCAAATTCTTGTTTAATTTGTATGTAGAATAAGCCATAATCATATTTAAGTGCACGTTTACTAAAAAACTACTTCAGTGACCGGTAATGAGACTTAAAAAAAATTGTTTTCAGTAATGTAGGTCACTTAGTATTTCTTCGTAGTGTTGCAATTGTTAATTAAAGAACATTGCAGGCATTATACTTCACACCACACTTAAGTGAAAAAAGGTCTAATTCCAAACACTACATTTCTTTTGGTAAACTATTTTTTAAAGACTCCAAATAGTTGGGGAATTTTCTCTTGTTAGTAGGTCATGCAAGCTTCGGGGATGGACCAAGTTATAAGCGACAGCGATTTGCAAGGGGAGGACTGTGGATGATTTTATTTTAGCCAGACTTTTAATGGCTTAATTGAAATAAATTATTTGTCTTTGACTTTTTTATTTGAGCTAGATTTCATAATTATATTGCATTACTGTAGATACCTATACATATTATTATTATGAAACAAGTACTTGAGTTTCTTGCCCCATTTCTCCCCATACGAAACTAACTTTTGAAAGGGGATGTATGTGAATTAAATATATTATTTAATGGTTTACCGTTTTATCACTCTTTGAAAATCTATAGCGGACGCCTATGACCAGCAGTGAACGTCCTGCGGATGATGATGATGATGAGTTCCTTTTAATAGTCTAAGTAATTGAAATAAAATGATTTTATTTTAACTTTAATTTTCTTGCCGTTTGTGTGAGCACTATGTGCGGTCTACCCAAATGATTGGTCTTTAATAATGTTCGGCTGGCCATTGCCCTTAAGTTTCAAGTTAGGTCGTGGACTTGCAACACAACGTAACATAAACGAGACCTTTCAAGACTCCGTGGTCAAGTTAACGGAAAATTCCGCCCCAAAAAAAAACTCAATACATATAACTTCTAATATTTCTACAACTAGAGTCCATAACTTAGAGTAGAACGCAATAAAGCACGCAGTGGGACATCGTTCCGCATTCCAATGTCTCCTTCCAGTTTACTTCCAGAGAAAATATATAGCGGAAAAATGTGTTCCAAACGCGACCACTTCGGTATTTGACACAGTGTATAAGATTACCCTAAATTATTCCGATAGAAAGAAAACTTGCGATAAATACTAAAATGGCCGTTCCAAGGATTTATCTAAACAGTTGGTTGCGAGTTCTCGTGACCCAAAGGCTAGCTTTTACCTTGGCCAGGGAATGTGGCAATGCCGCCAGTCTTATGGGCACTTTTCCAGTTGACGGCGATGTGAAGGAATTTTTTGATGCCATAATTATAGTAGGCCTCCCCCAAAGAGGGCCAACCATCCCGGACCTGCACCTGTAGCCATGTAACAAACGATAAACGCAAACGCTGAGTAGGCTTTAATAGATCTTCAACTTTATGTGCTTGGTTTTAAATTGAAGATCTAATGAAGATTGCATAGCGTTTTCGTTCGTTCCAGTCGCTAACGCTTAGAAATATTTAATAGATTTTTAATTTAAGGCTCTGAGGTATAAAGTTTAAAATCTATTGGTACCTACCGAGCATTTACGATTATCGTTTGCGACTTGGCTAGGGGGGCTGGGCTGCCCGCATCCATCGGCTGCGTACAGCATAGCAGTGGACGCCTATGGCCTCATATGATGATGATGATAATTATAGTATTTGCTTAAGAGATTAGTCTACCTTATTCTGTACGTAACGTGTGTACCGTCTCGGTGTAAGCTGACATAAGGGTGGCCACAGATTAAAGAGTCTGATTGCTGTCCACTTGCAGTCGGCCATTAGTCCTTGGAGATACTAACTGGTCATCTGACGTTCTGAGTGTGGTTGCGAATTACGGTGTGTCTGAGGCACATGGCAGGTTTAACCCGGACAAGCCTTGGTCTCAAGGTACGCACACACACATTTACAAGTACGTAGTTAGAACTGATTTTACTGGCTTTTTTTGTTAGCTTAAACGCGTTTATCAATGAAACTACCAGTCCAATTGAAAAAAAAACGTGTGTCATCCATAGCCAGATTCTTGAATAATACTATAGACTATGTCACATCAAGCTATAGCCTGCGGGAGCGGAGTAGTAATCAAATACGTAAAAACCCGCGGGGTAATACTGTACTTTATAAAAAGAGTAAATGTTTTTTTTTTAAACAGCTAACAAGATCCTCAAAACTAAAGCAAAATAATAAAACAAATAATTATTTACAAAAAATTCTTCCCCCATTAAATAAAACTCCAAATGATCTGTTCCTAACTAAATTCCTTTCTTAAAACGCCATCAAATATTCAAAACATAATCATTTTTCATTTTTCATTACTTCATTATAAACTGTTATGTCCATTTTCGTCGCCAGATGTTACAATGAATTTTTAAAGAATTGCTTTCACCTTTTTTTATTGTACATTTTGTTAATTAATGTTAGATAGTCAATTTGTTTAATTAACTTTTTATATCGTAAGAGCCTTTTATTGGAAGTTGGTTATCTATATTGTATTCTGTTCTATTGCAATAGATTGAGATGGTATGTAATTGATTTTCTTTATAAGGTTGAATCATTTCTCAGTACAATGAAAAAAATGATAGTCGGTAATCCCCTTGCAAGATCTTAAATAGGTAAGTATCTAATAAAGAAAATACATTTTCACAAATACAAATATATACAATACAAAAAATGTATACAATTGTTTAGGTAAATAAAATTGAATAGTCTGTTTGTGATGACAAAATAACAACTTTTACAAAATAAATATAAAACACGGTAGTTACACGCAAAATCATTTTTACACTCTGTCGGTCTGCTTGTTCCGAATAATCTCTGAAACGGCTAAACCGATTTTAACGAGACTTTCATTGCCAGATAGCTGTCACTAGGGGAAACTTAGAAAAATAATTAGGGTTCCGCACAAAAACCATCATTGACAGTCAAGCGAAGCATAAGCTTTTAAAACGTAAAGTATATATAGCCTTATACATATATACTTTATCCTCGAAACCCAGCGGCATAAAATATAGATTATGTGTTCAACCTCCACACTTTAGACTGATCCAGGCTTTATCACTATCATGAATTCGTATTGGAGATATTAATGTTTGAATTATGTCTGGGGATACTGAAAAGCGATTTTTTATTGTTGTAGGTCCTTTTTTTACAGAATTTTCTACGTCTATTTATTAGGTACGTGAGGTTTGGTTTAAGTCAGTGATAGCCTGGTTCTAGTAGAAAATGTTTTTTCCGTAATTTGAACTTATTTCATCATCACAATCACGCCTATTCCCCGAAGGGTTAGGCAGGGTGTACCAATTTACACCCACAGTTTGTCGATATATTCAGGTTCCATGTAATAGGGGGCGAGCCTGTTGCCATTAACCGAGCGCAAATCCTAACTCCGAGCTGCTGCTGATAATGTCATTTATAAAAACCCAAAAACAGTTTGGTCGGCCTGAAAATCGAACCCAAGACCTCTAGCGTAGCGGTCACGCTTAGGACCACTAGGCTATCGAGTCAGTATTTCAACATTATATTAGCCGAATGACGTCCACTGCTAGATATAGAATGTCGAATTAACTTTGACCACACATCTTAAACCTAAACCACAATTAACTGCACAGCGTTGCCTCGTTAACATCCGTCTCCTATTTAAAGTTGTAATTACAAAAATAACTGTCTCAGTATGGGTTCATCAAAATTCCGTATTCGTTAACTTTCCCCGCGAAACAATTCCGCTCCGATGCGAGTCTGCTTAAAAGGCGTACTCCTGGTATTGTCAGAGCATTCTATCCTTAAACATTTCATACAAGCCTTAAGAGCTACAACACTATCAATATACGTAGTATCACAAAAAAATAGTCCTGAGTTTTGGGGTAAGAGCCTAGGCTCTTACCTAAAACTCAGGTGGGGAAAGGCAGTAAAAATAAAAATAAAATACCTAGAATCGTATGGCCTAGTGCCTGAGAATCGTTTCTCAGTAGCTCTGACGACCTGTGTAGCCTATGCCCTGTTTCCGATACCGATGGGCTACAATTTATATTTATATTTTTTCATGCTTTTATTTTTACATAAATATTTAGTAGTGCAATTTAATATGTATTGTAAATGAATAAATCTAATGAAAGTGCCCAATATCCGATCTACTACCATGATTGTTCTTCAATATCAAACGCGGTAACATTAACCAACATACACTAGAAGAAACTGTGAACCGAGACTTTCCGAATGTTAACAAAGGAAGCGTCAAAACGCGAATTCCTAATTTCCGCAGTTATATTGCTCCATCGCGTAATTAAAGCACCACTCATTTATTACGTAGTTTCGGAAACCAGGATTTCATACAATAATTTAGAAATAATGGTAAACAAACATCATATCAGACGCAGGACGTCCTCTGCTGGACATAGGCTTCCCCCATAGATTACCAAAAGGGTCGGTTGGAAGCGGCCTGTTTCCAAAGTGTTCCTGCGATCTTAATCAGGTCGTCTGTCCACCTTGTGGGTGGACATCCTACACTGTGCTTACCGGTGCGTGGTGTCCATTCGAGAACTTAGGCGATCAGCTCTGCATGACATGAACCCTGCCCACTGCGTCTTCAACTTGCTGAGTCGCTGGGCTATGTCAGTAACTTTGGTTCGTCTACGAATCTCCTCATGCGGTAAACAATAAACAAACAATACGGTGATTACAAAATTTATGAATGTTCAGTCGAAAATTGAGCTTAGTCCTACCAAAATGACACAACACAATTTCTCAATTTTGCAATAGTCGTTCATTGTATGTAGGTAGGTACATCCAAAACGTATGTTTACAAGAGAATAAAAATGTATCACACATTACACGGGATACAACTAATTGCTTTTTTGGAAAACACACCCACCTCTATACTTCTTCCACTATATTGGTGTGTCTGATATGTCTCTTTAAACCTCATATTAAAGACAAACGCAAATAATTGTTTAAACCAAAGGCTCACGATTTATTTAACATCCCGCACGTTATCGAAGCTCTTAGCCATACAAATCTTCATAATAAATTAAGTGCACGAAAATGAACTACTGAAGTCAAAAACCCACCAAATGAACACGGAAGTAACACGCCTTTCGCCACTAAAAACAAAACTTTGAAACCATTAAAATGTTCGCAACCCAACCCTCATTATTCTATGAATGCCGACGTTCCTTTCATAAAACTATCCCATATGCTTTAATTACGACACCATCATTAACTATAGGGTTATTACCATTCGGTTCCGCCACTAATTGCACAAAGTTCATTCGGATATTCTCGTTAAAAGTCGTGGAGACGTCCGCGTCAGCCTTTTGCGAACAAGTTCAAAGTTGCACTTTACTTGTGTGGTTTTTGAGTTGACTTGTGTGATCTGTCTTTTTGAAATATGGTGTCGAGAATACGAGGGGTTGTTTTGTTGTGTTTGGGGATGACTTTGTCTTGTTTGGAAGGAGGGGGTTAGAATATGAAAGTGTATATATATAGGGATTAGAGGTTCAGTCACATTGGGGCAGAGAACTTGGGAGTAGTATTATGAATAGCAACTGCCCGCGTTGACAAGACAGTTGAATCGTTTCTCCGGGACTCGTCGAGCTTCATTGTCTCGGCGCTTTTCTTGTGGTCGCCACTGTTGATTCTGACTTACAGAAGTTGCAGTGGTTTGGGAACAGTGTGGCGGGCTTGTCCCATTTAAACAACTGCCCGCGTTGGCGTGAGCCCTCCCAGCAAAATACTACTGCAGTATCCCCGAACGATGTCTGCTCCTATGTGGCCAGGTTTTTAGTCATAAATACGTAAATAGTACCGTATCAAATGAAACTCACAGTCATTTATTTGGATTAGACCATTAAAAGGCACTTTTGAACATTACATACAAGAAAAAAGAAATGAAATCTAGTTGCCCCTTCCAAAAATTAGTTTCGTTTGGAGAAGAATGGGCAAGAAACACCATACTTACTCTTATAATCTATCTTATTTTTTCTGGTTAGATACACGCGAGAATCAAATCGATATAACAGTATTATAATTAATTGAACTTCCACAATTTCATCCGCCTCTAGCCTAAGTTAAATAAGAAACTTCAATATCTAATGCTTACGAATCAGAAGTAACTTATTTTGTTGATTCTATAAGTATTTACAAAATACCAATGAAATCTCTTTAAAAGGTCGACAGAACTTTCTATTCCCAAATTAGATTCGAAATTGTTAATCGCATAAAGAGCCTTAAAATGTCCTTGGCCGAAGTTAAAATTGTCTTCTTTTATTAAGCGTAAAGTAAATATTTGGAAAATTCATTCTATTTGTTTGTTCTACTTCGATAAAATTTCAAAATTACACCATTGGATGACTTTGCGCCTTGTTTTAAAACAGAATTATAGATTTTCTTATTACATTGAGTAACTATTGTATGACTGTCCTATTAGTATCGTGGTGACAAGCGTGACTACTTAGTGGGGGTTCGATTCCCAGGTCGGGAAAAAACTGTTGATGAGTTTTTCCTTAGGAGTTTGTCAGTAAGAGTTTGGAGGTTAATGACAGTGATAAATATGTGACACGGACCAAATTTAAGGCATAATGTATCGTATTTTATGTAAAATAGAGGTATTCTCTTTTTTTTTGCTCTTCTTCAATTATTGCGTATTTTTAGTTAAGTAATTATTGTAGTTTATTAAATAGATGTTAAAGCAAGTTATGAATGAAGCAAAAAAAAAACTGCATTTTATGGTATATTACGATTTAACATTTTATTTGGTCTTTAAATCGTAAATCATCGGCATCATCAGTTGCTTAGCCTTTTCCCATACTTTTCATTCAAATCTTAAATAACGTCTTCTAAAACAAAGAACCCCAGTACCTACCAAATAAACCTAAATTCAATCCTCCAAGCAAACAGAACCGAAATTTCCGATAAAGATTTAGGGAACATCACGACGTTTATCGAAGAAGGCATTATCATGCATTAAAATTCGTCTCCACAGCAAATTGTTATCGTCGAACCTAATGACGTATTTGCATGGAAAAAGAGTTCTAGGCGCCGGCGAAGGGAAGTTGTTACGTAAACACAGCAACGAGGATCGAGACTTATATTCTGATTTGATGGGCGTTTTTAAAATTGGTTTTTTATATATTTTGTTGGGGCGGTTTATGTTTTTATAATAAGCGGAGGTTGTACGTGTTATTTTTTTGTGTGTGATTTATTATTGATGACTAGATTTTGCTCGCGACTTTGTCCTGAAGTCAAGTACCTAAAGCATAACCTATGACCTGACATGTTATTTCTTCACCACCTTTGTTTGACTGGTAGAGAATGCCTAAGACATTAACTCCACCTTTGTATTTTTTTATTGCATAAAGTTTAAATAAATAAATATGACACTAGGCCATGCTGCTTTATATCAGTTAAAGAATATAATTATAATGTATTCCGTGCAAGAATGACATCTAGTGGTTTTACAGTATGGTCATATATATGGTTCTGTCTGTGTTACGTAAACACAGCAACGAGGATCGAGACTTATATTCTGATTTGATGGGCGTTTTTAAAATTGTTTTTTTATATATTTTGTTGGGACGGTTTATGTTTTTTTAATAAGTTTTTGGAGGTTCTGTGTGTTCATGGCTAGATTTTACCCGCGAATTTGTTTACGTGGCAGTCGAGTATACCTTAAAGCATACTTTAGCCTATGTCACTAGGCAATAGTGTTGCTTGGTATCATTAAAATATTTTTTGTAATCAAACCAATACTTTTAGAAATCAGGTACCTCTTGTGAACCAAAAAATAAAAAGCAAACAAACTACCTCTTCATAATATTATAAGAATAGATAAATTCAGAATTTCGGTTTCTATAGCCTTTTTAAAAAAAACGTTTTTGCACTAGGATTTCTCATGAGATACACACAGACCGAATATATCAATCGACCAGACCCGTTACAACTACTCGTACGTCGAACAAATATTTGTTTCGTCTGAGAATCGAACCCGAGACACGCAGCGGCGTGATCACTTGGTTTTGTTTTACATTGTGAAACCGAACGGTAGAAGAAAAAGTTAAGAGCATCCTAAAACAAACAATCTCATCACAATTTCCTCACACCACCTCAATATGGAAAATTCCAAAAGCATTTTGTTTTTGTCTTTTCCCTTATTTTCGAAACACAAATCTCAATACTACAATCATACATAAATAGTTGATGGTGGATGGAAATTTATGGGGACACACAGCCATAGATCTATGAGGGTGAATAAATCAGCGTAAATGTCTCGTCGGGCCAGGCGTAAATGTCAACATTGTCTTTTCGATTCTTTGTAGTTTCATTAAAGACACAAACGATGTTTAATTTATGGTTAAATATTAAAGCGGTCTTGTGACTGGATTGATTGATACGTATTGATGGAAAACATCCCGAATTTTTGTTATCCTGTTTTGTGTAATGATAAAATAAATGGTAAATTGCGTTAAATGCAAGAATGGAACTGCCTCGTTAGCCTAGTCGTTCTAAGCGCGACTGCTACGCTAGAGGTCTTAGTTTTGAATCCCAGGTCGAGCAAAATGTTATTGGGTTTTTTAACGAAATTCTCAGTAGCAGCTCGGAGTTAGGATTTGTGCCCAGTAAATGGCAATAAGTAAATTACATGGGACCTAAACATACCAGCGACCTGTGGGTGTACATTGGTACACATCTGCCTAATCCTTCGGGGAATACAGGCGTGGTGGTAAGTATGTATATTTTCGTTTAAAAATAAATCGTATTGAACATTTATTCCGTGCGGTCGTACTAAGCCTTTGTCTAGTAACATACTGACTTGTATATTTAATTATAGTTTATCCATACAGTGAAACAATACTCACCATACATCAAACAATACACACATTTACCTTACTTATTTTCCTCCATGTTTTATGCTCACTTCAACATCACAATGCGAACTAAGTCAATTTAGATGTACTAGATCTTATTAGAGTTAAATATATATTTAAACCGTCACAAAGGTATTCCCTAAAGAGCTCAGGGCTTAGTACATACACGTTCTTACATTAGAGATGGGACGAAGCAGGTTTTAATTGAACGAATATAGTATCGATTCTAAATGAATCGATAGATACTTCAGTTCCGGCGTAAAAATGATTAACCATTTAAAAATAGTTAGTTGAGTAACTTGCTTTTATTTAAATATATTTAAAAAAAAAACCTTTTCAGAATGGGTAATGTTTTATTTAATGTTTATTTCTGTTCTAACTGTTAGTTCTAGAAGTTAGTGCGTTTAAACAAATAAAAATGTCTTTAGCTTTATAATATTAAAATACATTTCTACTAAATTAATCATGCGACTTGTTTTTCCTGATTTTCCACAAATACTTTAAAATGTTTTAATCATTAAGTTTTAATAAAATGAATAAGAAATGCAATCGAAACAACACGTGATTTTTTTTACTCTTTTATCTAGTTCAACAGTGACTATGTAATGTACATCAGTAACTTTTAAACGATAATCGATACAAACGCGAATCAAAATCGCAACTCGCTACACCTAATTACGAATCCTTTTCCTCACACTACGCTGTTCGTTTACCCTCCAGGGGAATGCTAGCGACACTACATGTGAGCTTATTTCCCACTCGCGTTTGTTAACGTTTAGATACCACCAGCTTTGTACACTGCCGCTACACAATAGATAGCACAGAAGGTCAGGTGTATATAACCAGTGAAAGCAAGTTTGTGTATCTATTTCGCAAAGTAATAAATATTCTAACTCTACAGTAATTGATTTTAATGTTGTACGAACTAATATTTTTCAATTCTCGATTGGCATATCCACGTGCATCCAGTCCTTACACACAAAAGATTGGCTAGATGTGAATTGAGACACATGTCATGTTGTGCATTTGTACGTACAACATTGATATTACTGATTTAACAGAGTATTTAAACTAATACGATTTTTTTGTTCTCACCCAGGCACTCTACTCTTTGCGTCTCCTGTATAAAATCACTTTTAGACACAGGTACAGGTAGTAGGCTCTCGCACTGACATTAATTATGTCTGCCGCTTGTTTCCATCTGAAAAAAGAGCTAGGTGAAGGGGTCTGTGAGTTTCTCGCTGGCTTTAAACCAGACGGTGTTCTTCGTCTCAGTTCTTCCCTCCCCTGGTTAGTTACGGGCTCCCATGATATACAAGTATCACCCTCTGCGGCTGTCATTATACGGCTACTGTTCGACATGAGATATGCGGGGAACATACACGCTGCGCTATCGTGTGCGTGCGTCTGTTTCGTTCATCGTATGTAGTTGACTTTCTGTACCTATCTGTCGTGTGTCACAATGCAGGGAAAACGTTACACAAGCGACTATAATCGATACGGAAAATAATTCGATTACTGCAGAATCGATTATTGAATTAGGGTTATTGTACTCGATGGTATTGTGAGCGACTGTTATTGATAGGGTATTTAGGTTATGGGGATTGAGCATGCCTTGGGGGTTGTGGTTGTAATTATGGTTACAGCTGCACTGATAACGTTATCAACTTTTATTGAAAGCAGCCTAATATAGTTCTTCCCCAGAGAAAGGGTCTTTGCTTATACAGAGAAGTCTTAAGAATTGGTCAGCACTTTATCTTATAAACAAATCCTTTTTGAAATTGCACTATATCAATTCTTCCATACTTAAAATAAAAATAAATAAATTCGAAAATGTTATAAAAATGAAAGTAATTCTATGTCTGTCTGTTACGCTTTCACGACTGAACCATTGAACCCATTTTTAAGAAATTTGGTACGGGGTAAGTTTGAACCCTAAAAAAGGGCTACTTTTTATTCCATGATTTTTAGCAACATCTAGTATTACAATATATGTTGGAAGGGGCATCCTAACACAACTTTTTATCATGCATTCAGTACATGATTCTAGTCCCCATGTTATTCAGAACATACACGTTTATAAGAATAATTCACAAGGAAACAGTAACAATAACAATGAATAATCTCTGTTCCTGCATAAGAAAATCCCCTCTAACATTTTGTTGCTTATTGTTTCAGCTTAAAAACTTATTCACACTAAAACAAGTAAGAAATGGAACAATGTAATGTTTAAAAGGGAAATGTGTAGGAAAAAGCTGTCATTACCATATTTTATTGGCAAACAAAGAATAAATAAAGTATGACAACAATAATCCTGAAAGCGCAAGAAAAATAGCGCGGTTACACTGTTGACAAGTTTACGATGAACGGAGATGTTAAGCTGGACTAGATGTACTTGTGATCGCGTAGGTACGCTCCCGAGATTGGAACATCGCTGTGGTTTTCCGTCAGTAAGCATCTGACAGATGCCTCTGTCCCTCAAGTCGGAAGACATCCATGGCGATTACCAACTCTGGAACAAAAATAAAGTGCTTCAGACGTTTGTTCCTAACACATCCGAGATCATACTTTCAAGGCTTGTAAAACTGTCACGATTGCCTAATTCTTGTGTAATTCTACAAGCGAATCTTTTGTAGCCTATGTAATTATTCTGTTAAGTGTGGCGTACATAATCGTCATCACTAATGGAGGCTCTTATCATTCACATGTTAAAAAGTTCAAATAATGGTACCTCAAAAAAGGAGTCAATGATGCTACTTACTGAAACAAATTCCTTAAATGGTTTTGGAATTTATTTCTCCTGTGTCGTGGTGCGTCGTTGTCATTAGTAGAATTAGCCTTCTGCTTTCAAACTACAATTTAATATTTCAGTTCCAGCTATTATAGTTCTTTGTCTGTTCGCGGTCCGCGCAGGACATTGTTGTTTATGCTGTACATTTTAGTTTTTATCGTCCAAGGCCATAAAATGTGCTGTAACCAATATAGCAACGTGTTTCTACTATTTGGAGTAGGCTATTGTTGGTTTTTGACTTCAGACTCACATTACAAAGGCTCCGCAGGCTATCTGTCTGGCCGTCTATCATAGGGCTATGTTTTTTGAACTGTAAAAGGTAGACGCTTGCAATTTTCGCAGTATTTCTATGAAGAAATACACACTCTGTGAAAATTTCTTAATGTGTATTTCTTATTATCTTATTCTCTATCTATCTTTTTTTTTTTTTTTTTTTTTTTTTTATAGACGGGAAATCATCAAATAACTTCCCCCGCCCTGGGCGGGGCGAGAGGGAGTGTCAGACTTTTACTGACTAAAACCCGTCTATGTTCCTTCATGTGCCCTTTGCGTTCCGGGGGCGCGGTATCTCTTTCGAACAACCCGCAGCCCCGGCAGGCATCGGCCCTCAGTGGCCCCATCCAATTTGCTGACATCTCTTTGAGGCGCGCGTGGAACACGGACGCGCCGTCGACACGGTCTGTCGCTAGTGAACGTACGGACGGTGAGCTACCCATTGCTCACCGTCCACAGACCCGCGTCTACGGTGGCCGGGAGTCGTCACGTGGCTCCCGACGCCCGGATCGTCTACCGCGGCGGCCGCTGGGACGGGGGACCCTCCTTTCTCTCTCCCGTCCCGCCGCCTCCTTCTCTAGCATTACAGCTTCGCAGAAGGAGGCGACTGCTTCCCATTCCCCCTCGCTCCGGACCATGGCCTGAACCAGTGCCGGACGCTCTCTATCTATCTTAATATCTTATTTATATTTCTTAATGTGTGTTTAAAATTCTTAGTGTGTATTTGTTAATAAAAATACACACTCTGGGAATATTTCAAGCCTTACAACATATAACCTCTATATAAGTAACGTGTTTTTTTTTTAATAGTGTTAAATGTTGTGGTGCGTGGTACGTGTGTGGGTCGTGCGTAGTACAGAAGCCTACGTGACTTCGACTCGCACGTAGCTGGGTTTTTCAGACACCATGTCTCACGTAATTCCTGACAAAAACACACTGACAACAAAACATTTAAGTATCAGAATCTGGCTCTGTCAATCGCTTATCTAACGGCCCCAGGCCTAAAACTAAAAAATGTGACGGCAATTTCTGGACGAACAAGTTTTGTTTTTGTTGCAATTGTACGCACCCAGCGTTTTAGAACGTTTATATTGGCAACTGTTGCTGGCGCCTTTTTATGGAGTTTCACACTATGTTGCTGCAACGAAGGATGCGTTGCTTTTGCGAAATAAAACTGTGATTTGTTGTTCAAAGTGTTCTGGTTTTTTAAGAAATTGTTACTTCATGTTGTTTTAATGTTCATTATTTAATGTCGTGATGGCCCAGTGGTTAAGGCACCCTTGCTTGCAAGAGATTGCGGGTTCGATACCGAGCAAGTACCAATACCAATATGACTGTTTGAAGTAATATGATCTCTTTAAGTTTATCTTGGACATCTCTTACTTAGATGAAAAAAAAAGTGAGTATAATGAATATAAGTTTGAAATCGCCAATCCGTCTCGAGCAAGCGTGGTGATCAATCATTGTGCCTTCTCTATGAAAAAAGACCTTTGTACTGCAGTAGGACAATAATAGCCTGGAATTATTATTTATTTATTACATTTCCGCAATCCAACGTCTTTACATTTCTTCCTCGTGCGTAGAACTCCAAAACAATATGTAAATCAAAATCAAAGTCAATATAAATTAATATCATACACTGACAAAAAGATAGACTGACTGACAAGCAGATTGATTGCGTTTTAGCCACCTAACCCTTTCATTTCGCGTCACAGCCATGGCTTTGAGTTGCGTAGTGACAAAAACGGGTTTGGTTTTGCTGAAGTCGGGTAGGATTTCTACGTCGAAAGTGTTATGCATTATGTATTTCTTTATTGAAACTATATCTTTCTATTTCTTAAATATATATAATTTGGTAATAATATCACCCTTAATTAGAAAGGTGATTGTGGAACTAATTGTTGTAATCTAAATACAGCCGTTCTCAGGCTATTTCGAAGTAATAACGCCTACTCAGTAACTTTATCAAACTTGATAGTTATATTAACAAACTAAGACTCACTCGCACCATAAACTAAATCCAAAGTTAGTAAATAAAACCAAGTTACATTACAAACTACACAAATTACATGCCATTTTGTAATTTTGCCTCACATTAACAATTACCAATTAACTCTGAATTAGGTTTTAGACACAAATGGACATCAAAGAAGTATGGAAAAAAAGCCCTCTAGTACCTACCATTAATTTTTATCATAAGATGACTACTTTACAAACTACAAAAATTACATGCCATTTTGTAACTTAACCTTATGTCAGCAATTAACTCTGAAATTAAGTTTATGGCAAAAGTGGACATCAATGAATTACGAAAGAAAGCCCTCTGGTAGTAGTAACTGTAATCATGTGATGACTTAGTAATTTCAAACAACAAATCCCCATTATTTCCACATCACTCAAACCATAGTTTGCTAATACGCGCCCAGGAAGCACGTGTCATCAATCACGACGCGTCTGTAAGCGTCTTGGTCGGGGTAAATCTCTCTTTTTTACCCCATGACGTCATTCGGGGTAAAACTCCCCCTACATCACTGATACCCTGCATTATCTAGCCGGTTTGTGTTTTGAAGTTTTTTTTATTATTTACCCCTATTTTAGTTGGTGTATGGAATAGACTTTGGGGAACTTTTTGTTTCAAGGTGTTTGTTGTGTCGATTTGAACCCTATATGGAAGGCTTTTATTGTCTTGTATGGTAAGGTTTATTAACCGAATTAAGTGTTTGTTTTGGAAATGGATAGTACATTATTTCAAATAATAGAATTTCTGGTGTGCGTAAGATTTCGTTTTTTTTCTGAGATCAAGCAACAGTTGCTGATTTTTTGCAAAACTATCAAATTCAAAGCATTTAATAAAATATGAACATAGTGTAAATGTGTATGTGAAATTTTAGTGTAATTTATCGATTTTAAAATGACTTAAACATTTAAATGCCATTCATTATCTACCTAATTACACACTTTATTTCAAGTCAGGAAAGCTGAAAAAAATGCTAGAAAATAGCTAAATGTCTATTGGCTATTCATTCATATACATACATTCATTTCGTATACATTTTCACTAAAATTCACTTTAAAAAATACCTATTTCTAAACCCCTATTCCTCAAAAATGTCCAAAGTAATCAAAACCTTTTGAAGATTGCACTAAACGTGCTCATAAAACGCAAAAGCGTTGCAATCACAAAGAGAGTCCAAATTATCAACTACCCGAGTACACGGCCCCTATTCATAGTCTGAATGAACCCCCAAATCAGTCAGAGACAGTAATCAGAAGCAGACATTCCCCCAGTAAGAGATAATAGAAAAATAAAAGAACATTTAGCTCTATACGGAATGAAAGGAGAATTAATTTGAGGGAGCATCTGCACGTAAAATAAAAACAAAAATTGTTCTAATAGATTTTCAGAGGGGAATAGACGATTATGTAAAGAATTTTTAATTATTTTTATGGTAGGTACTTTTACATATTCATACAGAATTCTCTAAAGTGAGTGGAATCCTCAGTAGCAGCTTGGAGTTAGAATTTGTTAATGGCAATAGGCTCCCCCTATTACATGGGTCCTAAACATACCGGCCAACTGTGTGTGTACATTAGTATACCTCTGTCTAACCCTTCGGGGAATACAAGCGTGACGGCTATATACTATGTTATGTTCTATCATACAGAGTTCAAAGTTCTTTAACTTGCTTAAAGTTAACGATCTGAGATGGGCCGTTGTCTTGTTTGCACAAAAACTCAAGTCTACAGTAATTTAAAATGCAAGGGCAATGGCCTGTGGCTATCAATAGCTATAGTCTGCAGAAGATCGTTATCTTCACGAGATCAGCTTCCAGACCTAATCGTAAAACCAAACGCTTTGTCTCAAGGGGCTTGAGACATAACCCTTCGAAAACTTTAACTCTCAGTGTTTTTACCGCAAATATAAAACAATTAATGCTACATGTTTTTTATTTTCAATGTATGTGTACATACATACATAGATACGTACAGAAAGTTCGGCTTGGATCGGTTTGTGTTTGTGTTATATTTTTTTGAATAGTCTGTTCAACTCCTGAATAAAGGCCTTCCTCCACCACTTCCATGCTTCACGCTTTTGTGCCTCATCCTTCCTGTTTTTGAGGAATCTATCCAGTTCGTCCCCGACAGAGGCCCTTTAGATAGCCAACTGACAATTATGCTTGTATGGATTATGTAAGTGCATCTGAGGATAACCCCCTGTTGGTGCAGGACTGTTGAAGGATAAAGAAACAAAGAATGGGACTATAACTGTTACTATTGTTCTGAAAGAGAAAGAAGAAAGTTCCATTGATTTCTAAAAAAAACTACAAAAGCATAATTACCATTTTATAGTACCTACGTCACATAGTGCTGCAAGCATTTTATCCGGTTCTGACTTTTTTATAAAATAATTTTCTGTATTCCGAATTTGAAAATGTTATTTAGGTAAATTTTCTTATTTAAAGAAAGGTGTGTGGCAACTAACCGGCGGTAAGATTCTGCATTCCGAATCTGAAAAAAAATCATCTGCAAGAGACAAAACTTTGTTAAATCTATTAACAAATAATAAATCCACAATAGACAGGAACCAAAATAATGAAATACCAAATCATATTCTAAACCTCCAAGCAAGCATAGCGTAACGCAATCAAAGAAAATCCTCCGAAACGTAGCGAATTCTAATAAAGGCAGCGGTAATTAAATAATTTCATATGTATCTAATGAACTTTATTTATCCGTCGGCCTAGCCTGATGTTTATTATGGAAATCTTACGACCCCGTACCAAGGTCTTGCGACTATTGTTATTATAACTTTGTGACGACTTAATACAACTCAATTCCTACCGGTTTCCTTTCGGAAATTCGGAACAAATGCTACTTGGCCGCCATTGAAAAAATGGCGTAGTCAGTAGTGTTTATCTACTATTGGTAAATAACATAGTCACACTACAGGTATTCTAAATTCATTTTAAACTAGAACTCCATAATTTGGCGAAATGGAGCATTCGTTTGGCACCCAGTATGATTGGCGAGGTGTTGAACAGACTATGTCCCAAATGCTAGAAGTGTACCAATTGTCCGATCTCCTGCGTCCTTGAAGATCTCAATAGCACCTCTGATGCCGCAATAAACGTGGCCACCTATTGGGCCTAAGTTGTATTAATTATTAGAAACATTCGATACGAAAAGAAGAAGAACCAAAAACTTTATTAAAATGCCTATAATTTTTATTACACAATAACTTAAGAAAATGTAGCTTCGGCTTCCCCTCGGAACATTGACCCTTCGTCACTGGTAGAGTTTGAATTCTAGGAATGCAATAGGAATAAAACTTTCCTTACAAATCAATGTTTAGGACATTGTTCAATGGAGAACTACGTAGTTGTTACCAGTAAGCAAATATAAATGAATTTCTCTGAAGTTTCTAGAAAGTCTGAAATACTAAGTATGTAATGTAAATGCCAACCTAGACGTTTTGGGACCGGGGCTGCGGGTTGTTCGAAAGAGATACCGCGCCCCCCGGAATGCAAAGGGCACATGAAGGAACATAGATGGGTTTTAGTCAGTAAAAGTCTGACACTCCCTCCCGAGCAACAAGCACATAAACTCACATACGCAAACAGCCAGACCCGAAACAACTATCCGTAGGCCATACAAATATTTGTTCCATGCGGAAACCAAACCCGCATCACGCAACGCTGGCTGCAACCAATCTCTCAGTCACTGCGCCAAACGTACCGCCGGCATTTACATTGGACATGCATATTTAACAGCTTGGTACCGATTTCTATCCAAAAATATTCTAACACGATATTTAATAAAATTGAGCATCCCGATATTGCGTATCGTTCCACATCTTGGTAGTGAGGCCTGAACCTAATTATGGCAACGCTCATTTTGGCGCGAAAATGTGACAGTTCGTTAGATGCCGGCCGCATCTTGGCGGGAAATGGAATTGTTAGGTTATGAGAGAAATAAGTTTATACTTGCAGACATTTTAGCTGATCCTTGTTATTTCTTGTTTTCGTAAATGGGAAGCGTAATGTAGAAATTTAGTAATGTATTATACTCTGTTGCTGGAGCTGAATATTAGGTTATTTGAGCTGTGACTTTGAATGAAACTGTCTTGTTTATGTATTTATTACTTTGCTAGCTTTAGTACATAACTTAACAAACATTATTCAACATTTTACATGACATTTTATTATTAAACACAAACAAAATGGAGTCACTAAACAATATCACTTACTGCACAAAATGGCGGCGGGCGGGAAAATGTAAAATGCGAAACAAAAATCAAATTAACGACAGGCCCAGCCAGGTTGCGACACGGGGATATTTTTTTAAATTAAAACAAGATTAAAACAGGGAAAAGAAGTAAGTATTTGGCTGTGAAATGAGTAATCTCAGAACAGACCAAGACACTTGATGAAAAACTTGAGTGAGATGAAAAAGAAACATTGGAAATTAATTTTGTCGGCTTTGAAGTTTGTCATAATAATGAGAGATTTTGACAAAATATCTGCAAATGTAGCAGCCGGGTGTTCAGAAATGTTAGATTACTTGCAGAGTTTGTGTTAATTTGAAAGACGTATTTTTTTTTCTTGCTTTATTTTGACACCAACATAGTACCTACTTAATAATATCTGAGGTAAAAGGTTGCAGGAAAACGAAGTACCTAATTGATCGGGTGAAGTGTTTGACATTTATAATAGAACTGACTTCTGCCCGCGACTTCATCCGCATCTTTGAAATATTATTCCACGGGAACCGTACATTTTTCCGGGATACTAGGTATCCTATGTGTTATTCCACATTACAATGTGGAAAAACACATAGAATACTTTTCGCTGTGCCATATTTCATCCAGATCCGTTTAGCCGTTTGAGCGTGAAGAAGAGACAAACACACAAACTTTTTCCTTTATAATATTAGGAGGATTTAAAACAAAATAAAAAACATATTTAAACCTTTGACTCTTGAATAACTTCACCTCTGACCTTTGACCTTTGACCCTGGAACATTGATAAACGCCAGCAAAAGTACCACAAAAAGACAAAGACATATCTGAAAATCGTGCAGCTACAGACAAATAAATATTTACCAAAAAAATACATGTCTTACCTGAAAGCTGAAGGAAATTACGTGGAAAATAATGACGTTGACAATAATTTGACGCTGCCGAGATGTGTTGAGGGACCCTTTTCACACCCTTTTTATAAAAACCCCATGTCAGTGGAACTCGGATTGGCTTATTCGAACCGTAAATATAAGCGGGCGATACATGTTGGAATACAATACAATTTTTGGTTAAATATTTTTGGATACATTTTTTAAATGTTTTTAAATGGAGTGTAATATTTGGTTGCTTTACTCTGATGTAATTTTTTTTAATCGAAGCTTTACTATATGGTCATGTAGTAGTATCTTTTTGGTTATCAGTGTCTGCAAGACTTGTCACTAAGGAAAGTATTACAGAACCTTTAACTGGTAAAAACGACGTCTAATTAATATTTTTGACTCTTGAAGGCAAATTACCGTAATCACAGTCTTCTGCTTCCATAAAACTCTATCAGTCCTCTTCCCATTGGTAAATAAGAAATAATTCTTATAAATAATTGCGGCAATAAACGTGACCTCTGCTGGACCCAAGTAGGTAGTAGATATTATTATAATTGTATCAACAATTATAATCTCAATAGTCCCTCATATTACTATCTAGGCTCATAACACAAAATGTCGTATTTTTGAGAACGTTCGCATTCTAATTTCAATCTCAATCTGTCAAAAATATCTCATATTTAACCTTTTGACATTTATTGTCGCTGAGATGAGTTTGCGACTAGATTTTAATCGTTTTTAATTACAAGGAATGCCCTTCGGATTCCAAATACAAATACATAACAAAACAAAGTGAAATCTAATAAATCTCAACGGTACATTTACTTAGGCTTTATACAAATATACATTGTAAATATTATTTGAAACGTTACAAATGTGAAATATTATTTTATTCACGTGCAAAACTGTCACATAAGTTTCTACACAGCACCTGAGTTGAAACGAATAGATTTGCAAAAGATTTGAAAGTTACATTAAAAATCGAATTCATGAATTTTCTTTAAAAATGAAAACTTATAGGAGTTTTAAATAATTATAGCTGAACTTTTAGAATAAATTATTTTGTTAAAATATTTATGTTTTAAAGTTTATATGACAAAGATGTTTTTAATAATGTTCTTGCTAAAAATGAGTTTGCTTTACATAAAAGATTTTTTATACTTGACTAGCTACTGCCTACGATTTTGTTTTCATATTTTTTTTTCAAATAACTTACCGTAACACAAAAACGAAAAAATTATATCATAAATCAATATTTAAAACGAAACAGTTAATCCTTATTCTCAACCATTAGAGCGTAATTACAGATTATGTAACAATCATTCAAACATACAAACTTTCACATTCATAACATTAGTAAGATAATTCCTTTAAATAAACAATTTTCGTGGCATGTTTTTTCAGTGGTTACTGAGCCAATATTTATCGTAAACTTCCTATATACAAGATAGAAGAATAAAAACCTACGCTAGTCTATATCGACTAAAAGGCATGATGAATTCATGCTAAAAATACTTCCATGTTGTAACATAGAAAACTACCAAAGCCATTTCAATAATTTTTCATCCCCCATCCAGAAAAATTCTTAACAAATGTACCTACGAGAATATCTCTAAATAATTCATGACCTGAACGAACAGCAACGTTTAATAATAACCTTCCATTACTTACCAAAATATAAATAAGTACCATGTGTACAGTCAACAAAACAGTTTGGTATGAAGGCATCAAATAAACAGCTCCATCTAGCGCAGGCATTATTTATGAGAGGGAGAGGACAATCCCCCGTCCCAGCGGCCGCCGCGGTAGACGCTCCGGGCGTCGGGAGCCGCGAGACGACTCCCGGCCACCGTAGACGCGTGTCTGTGGATGGTGAGCAATGGGTAGCTCACCGTCCGTACGTTCAATAGCGACAGACCGTGTCGACGGCGCGTTCGTGTTCCACGCGCGCCTCAAAGAGATGTCAGCAAACTTGGATGGGGCCACTGAGGGCCGATGCCTGCCGGGGCTGCGGGTTGTTCGAAAGAGATACCGCGCCCCCGGAACGCAAAGGGCACATGAAGGAACATAGACGGGTTTTAGTCAGTAAAAGTCTGACACTCCCTCCCGCCCCGCCCAGGGCGGGGGAAGTTATTTGATGATTTCCAGTCTATATAAAAAAAAAAAGGCATTATTTATTGTACTCACATAAATTGCGGTAACACTTAAAAGGAGTGTAATATTTTGCAACATAAGACATACGAGACAGCACGGTTGGCGCAGTGGTTAAGCGATTGGTTGCACTGCGCGTTGCGGGTCCAATTTACGCATGAAACAAATATTTATAATATCCTACAGATACTTGTTTCAGGTCTGGCTGTTTGTGTATGTGAGTTTATATGTTTGTAAACGCACCCAAGAAACAAGAGAAATTTACAGAGCGGGGCAGCGTTTAAAAAAAATGCTCAAAAGAGCTGCACACGTGTAACTCGGGTAAAAAAATAGTTATCTATGATTCGTTGCCTGAACACCTGTCTGTTTTGTCAACTGTACTTAAACGTTGGCAGAAATGCGTAGACAGTTGTTGTGTATAGTAAATATTAATATTACGTTTATACAAGCTGAATCATGCCTGTAATATTGTATGGAGACGTTATTTGCTTTTTTTTCGCTTAATTTATCATAAAGGTATAGGGTTGTCGCTCTTGATGTTTTATTAATGAAGTCTTTGTTTTATTTTTGGTAGATAATAATGACATTTTAATATGTCGTTTGAACAAACAAACAAACAAAAAAATCTTCTCAGAAATTAATATAGAAGTCCAGATTTCTTCACGATATTTTCTGTCACCGATGTCAGTATAAAAAATTTAACAAAATTTTTTTTTCTTAAGGTGTAGTTTTATTTGAGGACAAAGCAGTTAATTAATTAAAAATAATGTATTTATTTACACGGCAATATTAATCGCACATGTTAAAGACGCAATTACTTACACCGATATAAACCTTCAGGATATAGGTCCATAGAAGTTGAAGAAGAAGGCAGTTTTCAAAATAAAAATTCAAAAGACTCGATTTTGAGTTTTTTTTTTTCTAAAATAACGCGGTCTCAACCCTGATAGTACGGCAGCCAATCAATTTAAGGGAATCACATCGTCGACCATTCTGTCTAACTACAAAACAACACAATTGATACTATTTCGGATATTTTGCCGAATTTCGATTTTGTACGTTTAGCATATTTTCTTCCTTATTTTTATTTTAATACTAGCTTCTGGTCTTAAATTCGTCCCTGTGGAAGTGAAATATATACTAATACTAGCTGACCCAGCAAACGTTGTTTTGCCATATATATTTTTTTTTTAGGGATATGAAAAATAGATGTTGGCCGATTCTCATAGATACCGGATAAGCACAAAAAATTTCATCAAAATCGGTCAAGCCGTTTCGGAGGAGTATGGCAACGAAAACTGTGACACGAGAATTTTATATATTAGATTATAAATGCGAAATTAATTTTGTCCGTCTACGCTTTCACGACTAAATCACTGACCCGATTTTGATGAAATTGTTATACAGAGTTAGATTATGTCCTTGGGGAAGGACATAGAATACTATTTATTGCAAAGTAACGTAAACCGGTAACGGAATCCGTCATTATTGAACACATTTAACAATGAAACCTTGTATAAGCACTTAAAATTATTTTTTTCGCACACATAAATAAAGTTTTGTAATTTAATTTAATAAAAATTTCCACTGATTTTGTACTTACATTTACTTCGAAATAATTGTTCTTGTGTCCATTGCTGTTATACCTAATATTCCAAATAAACCTTATTTCTAAAACCATAGAACACCATATTATTTACACTATAATCACGGTAATATTATAATACAGTACTCCAACTTCATACAAACGGACGAAACGCGAGCTATACCTACGCGCCTCGATCCTGGGGCGCGCGCGCGGTGCAGACAGATTAAAATACTGGAGACGGGCAGCCCCTAACGCATGTATACGTACCGCGCGGCTGTAGGCATTTATTTCTGTCATGCGGCCGAGTTACACTACTGTATTATTATATTACCGTGCTATAATCATCTTCCCTTCCTTCATCAAAGCCTCAGCAAACACGACTCAGAAACGAACTAAAACTTTTCCCCCTCGTTACTTCGCAACACAAATAAATCTCTTTCGGCAAAGAGAAGACAAATTAACATTCCATAATTAACAGCGAAATTATGAAAGTACGCCAAACAGTATTGGACTGACGCTATCGTGGACCACAGGAACGATTAATAAATTTACAGAACGATCGCTTTTAATCCTCACTGATATTCAGAGTAGACTAGCGATAGGTTTGAGCGATGAGAGATTCGCGATTAGCGTTTTTTACACAACTGTACCATTTTTTAGTTTGTGTGTACTTTGGAATATGGACATAAACTTAGTGTCTTCTTACACGACCGATTATCGGACCGATTTTTGACAGACTTCTTTATCCGACGAAGAAATCTGACAAAAATCGGTCGTGTGCGGAGATGCTTACCCTCTTGCGCTTCTAAATGGATACTTCTTTGTTATCGCCTCAACGAGTCAACGTTCTTTCACCTTGTCTTTCTGCTGTTGTAATCGTTATAATAAACTAGTAATTACTGTTTAACTTTCTATTTTATTACGAGTATATGAGGTTTTGGGCATATGACCGGTTAAAAGTTATAAGTGAATATTTTTTTAAAGTTCATCTTGGACATCACTGATATTGGTTAAGGAAAACATCGTCCGCCTTGTAAACAATACTCGTGCCTTTTGTATGAAAAATGTTTTTGCCTTGCAGTGGGATAATGATAGGTTGATATTAATAATATTATTTCCTTTATTTATGTCATAACATAAGAACTACACTAATAAGTAGTAGCCCACCGGTAATAAAAACAGGGTCCAAGACACCGGCCGCGAGCGGTCAGGGTTCCAGAGAGTGAATCCTCCTGACAATGCGGGTCGTGTCTAGAAGTACTGCCTTCAAGCCGCGCCGAGAACTTTCTTAGATTGTTTTTATATGGGACAAACCCGTCACTCTATTCCCAAACCACTGCAAATCCTGTAAGCCAGAATCAACAGTGGCGACCGCCAAAAAAGCGCCGAGGCAATGAAGCTCGACGAGTCCCGGAGAAACCTTCTTAGATGTTGGTCAAAGCTGTTAGCAATTAATCCATTGGTACTCGTAGTAACAACTATCGGCGTAATCAAAATATACGTATTTATAAAATTCACACTAGCCACGAACTAAAAAAAACTCATGTTCACTCAAGTCGCTTCAGCTTGTAAAATGAACCTAATCCTATACGAAATAGACTTTAATTCAAATTATCGATTTCATTCCAAGCTTGCTGTTGATTCTCTGTAAGCTAAGTTTTTTTTAAAATGGAGTAGGTTTTAGATACGGTTACATATTGGTTCTTTATACTATTTTATAGCCAGAACAGAATTTTGCTATAAAAAGAAGAGTCCAGGGTTTAGCAGCTTTCAAAACAGAGCTTCTGTATTGAACTGTATTTATTTTATTACGGTACTTACTTTTTGCTTCTTTTTTTTGTTTTCTATTTTATTTTATGTATATTTCATAACCCCCTCAAGCTCTGCTGCAAGGTGGATTATCGGTTTAAAGAAGGTGGCGGGAAGCAGACCGATGCAGGCTGCCTAGGGCCGGGATGGATGGCGCTCTTTGGTGGTGACCTTGTTCTGCAGTGGACGGCTATTATAGGCAGATAATACGATGACATTTCACATCAAAAATAAAAGTACATTAAACATACTATCACGCCTGTATTCCCCGAAGGGTTAGACAGAGGCGCACCAATGTAAACCTACAGTTTGCCGGTATATTTAGGTCCCATGTAATAGGAGGCGAGCCTATTCCCATTAACTGGGCACAAATCTTAACACTGAGCTGCTACTGAGAATTTCATAGAAAACCCCAATAACACTTTTTGCTCGACCTGGGGAATCGAACCCAAGACCTCTATCGTAGCAGTCACCAGCCATTAGGCTAACGAGGCAGTTAGTAAGTCTTGATGTGTCTTTTTACACTCCATGTACACCAGCCCTAATTAACTGAATTATTAAAATTCTCAATTTCACATACCAATTCGAACCATCTCCATTATAATCCCAGCATGATCCCAACTTCAATACCAAGTATATCGATTAGCCACACAGTTTACCAAATTGTTAGTTATGTTTATGTTGGCAACATAACTAGTGCTTACAACATCCAAGTTGCAACATCCAGAACTGTTACGCAACCCTAGGGTACAACTTTCTAGTGCTTACTACATACTAGGTAAAATGTAGCTTGTTATCGTGCAAGAAACTGAACAGAATATCCACTTTGATCAAATTACATATTACCCCGAGTCTTCGTGTCGTTTACTTTTTGTCTGACTGACTGTCGGGCAAAAAGTGTTATTGGGTTTCTACATTCCGAATTTCTCGGTTTTTTTTCTGTTATGTGCGTCACTTTCATGTGAATAAACAGTTTTTCTTTCTTTCAGTAGGGGCCCGGAGTTTGGAAGTTAATGGTGTGATACCCCCGTGTCTTGGAAAGTGCGTAAAGTATTTGGTCTTACGCCTAATCTCTCCCAGGTTGTGTCACTGTTGTGTCGTTGTGTACTCACTGGCCGCCGTGACCGAAATCATCCTAGATTATTGGACATCAATCCACATGGAGTCAGGCGAGTCCGATTCCCCCATGGATGAAATATTATTATAACCTATAGATAGCTGTTCCGGTTACATCTATTGGTGTAAGTGAATTTATTTGTTTGTTTGTAAACGCACTCACGATACAGGAAAAGTTCTTAGTTTGAAGAATAATGTCACCACAATTTTATCAAAACTAAATTGAAAAGAGTGTTCGTGGAGTTTCTTGCTAGTTCTTCTCCATATATAACCATGTTTTGATAACATGATGAACCTTCTGGATTAACTTATTTTGTACTCTCATTTACTTCTAATGTTGCTTAGGCGGTAATTATAGTGTATAATAACTTCTTAAGGGACTGCTTTATACATCTTAATAATTACAAAGTTAAGATTAATTTTCTCAAGTAGGTTATATTAGGTACCAGCCTGATTTTTGACCCGTCCTGTAAGCTAATCTCAAATTAAGACATCATCATCATCATCATCATCATATCAGCCGCAGGACGTCCACTGCTGGACATAGGCCTCCCCCATAGATTTCCAAAAAGACCGGTTGGAAGCGGCCTGCATCCAGCGTCTTCCTGCGGTCTTAATCAGGTCGTCAAGACTGTATTAAGACATACCGATCATTGATAACAGCATAATAAATAAATAATACCAGCCTATTATTGACCCACTTCTGGGTAAAGGCCTCTTCTCGTACAGAGAAGGCATGAGCATTGATCAAAACGCTTGCTCAAGGCAGATAGGCTATTTCATACTTATATCCATTACTAGAGTTCTGCTTCCGCGAACTTCATCCGCGTGGCTTGTTTCACCCGAGTTAAGTTACGTCTTTGGTTACTGCTCCGTTCCCATTGGTCGTAGCGTGATGTTATTTACGACACTCACGCCTATGACAATCCCAAATAACGTGGCTTTCTATGGGAAAAACACAGGGGTAAAAGAAACAGAATTGGTTCAAGTCGTATTTTATAATAAGTAAGTATTGCTATGTTAAATACCTTAAATAAATAAAGCCGAAACAAAATAAAATACCAGCTAAAATAATGTTTCAATACTGGGTTAGACATATTTATTCCCTTCTGCTTTCACTTTCATAACATAACTTTTAACGGCACGTCAACAATTCAGAAATATGTGGCGTAATATTGGGCCGAACACATTCTAAAAGACAATAACATACAGAACTGTAATAAATATTGTTTTCGCTCATTTCCGATAAACGGGCAACACTGAGGCAGGCTGGTCAGTCACTAAATCAGTCATAATTACTGCTATAAATGTCGCGAGCGCGAGCGTTTTGTATGGTTACGCTGGGGCTGCCAGATTATTGTGCGGAGTCCCCGGAAATCAACAAAAATTGGAGTTTCTGATTGGTATTTTTTTTTTAATATCGCGTTCTGTTTCTTATAGAACATCAGACATATGCGCTTTTAATATCTTATTCAGGAGTCTCCTTTTAAGTATAAGATTACCTGTGATACCACTTTGTGATCGAAGTTTCTCAGCCAAAAGTCCAAATAAAATACCTACTAGTCACTATAGGCAATAAAAGAACCGCATAACCACGCCAATAAATACTTAAAGTCGGTATTGCAGTCGCTGTGGCCGAAATCGACTAGATGGCATCATCATAATCATCATCAAACCTGTCCTAGGAGGAGTTATGTCATGTATAAGTTTCTGAGGCCCAGTTTGCATTTGTTAACAAGCGATTAGTCAATTTGCTGCTTAGAAATTCGATCAGGTTCATAAAATCAAATACCAAGTAACGTAGTTCGCTTTAATAGTCATCATAATTTTTGGACGTTTTTACTTTTTAAATCAGGTCAAATTCTCCCCTTCTTTTCCCAAAACCGAAACTTTCAAAGCTGGCAACCCAGAGCTAACCCGACGAATATCAGCGACAAATAAAACGCACGATATTGGTGCGATAAAACAAATTTTATTGTTGTTGTAAGCAATAATACTGTATCGCTGTTTCGTATTAAGGGTTTTTTTTCGGTTCGTATCACTGTTGACCCTTTGGAGGTCGATAGGGTCATATTTGTAACCTCTATCTTTCAGAAAATGATTTGCAGAAGATTGGGTTGTTATGTAAAAAAAGATGCGCGTGACTTGAGGATCCAATCATTACAAAATAGACCTTATGAGATGAGTTTGAAGTATTAAAATATGAATTGCAAAGTCATAGCGTGCAATATTGGTATGGCTGGCGAAAGCAAGCCATAACTTGAGAAAGGCGCTTTAAAGATTTAAAAAAAGAAACTGTGGGATCTATTCTCAAAATTTAAGCCACGTTCTTCTTTTTATAGATTTGATGGTTGAAGTATATCCTTTTTTTCTTTAAGATCTTGGGCACATACCATCACACCTGTATTCCCCGAAGCGTTAGGCAGAGGTGTACCAATGTACACTCACAGTCCACCGGTATGTTTAGGTCTCATGTAATAGGTTGCCAGCCTATTTCCATAAACCGGGCACAAATCCTAACTCCGAGCTGCTACTGAGAATTTCATAGAAAAACTCATTAACACTTTGTTCGACCTAGGAATCGAACCCAATACCTCTAGTGTACCAGTCGCGTTTAGGACTACTAGCGTAACGAGGCAGTTTTTGTTGAGCTCCAAAGAGCAGGTGTAAGGACACTTTGGGTACTGCATTAACTGTAGCCTCGTTCGGTCAGGAGCACCGCACTCCCACTGGGCATCAGAAGGATCCACAATCCTCCATTTTACTAGGTTATGTTACAAAGGCATACCCAAAAAATCCCTGACGATCTATCTCAATCCAAAACATTATGTATTTTTAGAAAACCAATACTAATTCACACAATTTCCGTTGTTTGTTTCCGTCAATTTGTGTTGGAGTAGAATATTTGATAATGTGCCAACAGCGCGTCTCTTAGGACCAGATCATTAAACATGTATACCTCGTGTAGTTACGGGGACCTTTGTACATACTGTTTGTTTACAATGTTAGTACTAATTGGTGATTTATTAGTTTGTGTTGTGGTGTGAATGGTTTTATTGATAACTTGATTATTGGGATGAGGGAAAATGTGTATGTTAAATAGTAACTACTTATTAGAACTGTATCCATAGCGCGCTATATTAAAAACTTAGTCTAAGCGTAAAAGAACTGCGGGTTGTTCGAAAGATATACCGCACCCCGGAACGCAAAAGGCACAAGAAGAGACGACGATGGGTTTTAGTCAGTAAAAGTCTGACACTCCCTCTCGCCCCGCCCAGGGCGGGGGAAGTCATTTGATGATTTCCCATCTTTAAAAAAAAAGCCGAAAGAGACAGAAACAAAGAAAATGAAGACACAGACTATGAGCACACAACATATTATTAGAACATAGTATTCTTATTGAATTAACCATTTAACTTGTATAGTTAAATGGTTAATTCAATAAGAATACAAAAATAAAATAAAACGTATTAAACGGTGGATAATTTTAAACGTATAGTGTTCGTTTCGATTTTTTGAGTTACGTTTCTCACATAATTTTTTAGAATCAGACAAGGGGTTCCGGAGATTTCCGCGTCCCAACAAAAAACAAACAAATAGTTCAGCATTAAACTAAATCCCTTCAGACCCAGCTAGCAGTCACTTACAAGCTATTTACAAAATAAATATCGTATTATGAAAATCTTTATCCGCCATTCCGCGAAAAAATACACAAACACTCACATAAAATCGGTTTTATTGTAAATAACCCAAGGAGCACCACAAGCTGTATAAAAGCTGTATTTTAGTTTATTTTTATACCACAAGCTGTATTGTGAGGCTGTACAAGGGCTGTATCAGCGCTTATACAGCCCTTATAAGTAAAAATTGGGCCCATTCCTATACAGCCTAATGCGTTATTATGGCTGTACAGTAGCTGTAGAAGTAAAAAATAGGCTGTAATATAGCTGCAGTGAAGCTGTAGTATGGTGTAAAAGGAAACCACAGGAATATAGTTATCTTTTTATAAATGTCTTTAAAAGATAACGGTTCTTAATCGGTTTTTTAAAAGAATCACAAAGGGAAAATTTGTGAAACTTGTCAAATATTTCTATTTTAGATACATAAATGGCGATCGATTAATATTTCACGCAAAATTATAAATCAAGTAAAGATCTTGGACTTTCTGTGTGATAATTTGTAGATTCGACGTGCCGATTTAATTTTGTTGTGAAATTGTGTATAATTTTGTGTCAAAATATTCACGCGCCTGCAATATAATCAAGATTAAGTAAAAAATATAACTAAAACGGGTAAGTAAGTTTATGGTTTTGAGGTTAGAATAATATAATATGCTTGAAAATACTGCATAATATTAGAGTACACTCATTATTTTAGCTGTAAAATTACGATAGCAGCTGTAGCTATTGTCAAATATCGTTTGATTTGTATTATGTTTTGTTTTTGTTTATTCAAAAATGGCGATAAATATTAAACAGCCTAAAGTATATTTGGAGAGTATTATAGGTCCTGTAGCTTTACTACGCAGTTTTTAGATTCCATTGTGCAGCTATTGCCCTTAAATAGGCATTATATTAGAATATTTTTAAAATTTTGGCTGTATATCAGTTTTCAAAACATAAATCGTACAGCTCATTAGGGATACGTATTCAAAATGAAAAACCATGTACAATATATCGCTAGCAATTGTTAGATTTAGCCAATCCATTTTATGTGTGATTTCAGGCACTTAATCAACCAGAGAAGTCATTAACTTCATCTACAGCTACAACATCTACACCGGTTCTTCCAACAACTGCAGCTGAATACGTTATTCAATATGTAAATGACTCTGATGTGGCAACACAAAATACTAATTTTGAAACGCAAATTCCAACACAAATACAGAAAACACTGATGTGATGACAATCAAATAAATATGACACAAACAATAAATGTTCTAATGGACAACCAGAAAAAAATGTTTTATTTTACTTTGTTTGAAACATCTACCCAGTTTTCCAATGCTTTCTGTAGAGATTTAGTGAGGCCATTATGCCAGTATTTTGCTTGTTCTATAGTCTTGATAATTATGTATTTGTTTGACAGTACCTAATTTATTAAAATTGCTCTAGCGTCCCGTGGTAATATTCCCGGAAATCTGCAATTTAGTATTGTTGCTAAATCACTACGAGCTTTTTGAGATATATTTCTTTCTATAGCCCATTCCTTAATTTTTCGACGGAACGGTAAATTTTCTGAAAATTCGTCTTCTGTACTTGTACTGCTGCATGAAAATGTGTCATTATCAGTTTCCAAAGGTTTTATTAAATTTTCACTTTCAATATCAATGTTTGACGTTTTTGCTACGGAACCTTCGTAAGACGTCGACTGAAGTGGCGCTTGACTGTAGATTGCTCGATTCATGACTACATTCTTTTCATTCTCTATAAATGACGACTCAGTATCACTAGTTTCATTTGGTTGGCAATTTGTTATATTTTTATATTTTCTTTTAATCTTCCTTTTGACTCCACCGGACCTTTTTTCCACATATTTTTATCCAGAATTACACGTTTACAACAGACTAAAGCTGTACTATAGAATTAATTTATTATTATAGTGTTTTAACATCATATTTGTCAGAAGTCATAAAACTCTAACACTTACAAGGGTGTATAATTACGCAATAATAATAAGTTTTATAAAGGAGTTTGCATATACCATTATACAGAATGAAGTATAGAGTGATACCATATTAACACATAAAGCTATAGTAAGTAAGTGATCACATGCAAAATACAGCCTCTGTGCAGCTTGAATAATAAACATTAGCTTAAAGTGTCAAAAATTCTTAAAGTTTTAAAGTAGAGTTTTAATATTGAGTTTTAACACTTTTAGTTTACGCGGATTCTTTTATAAAGATTTAGTACAGCTAGAGCTGTATAATAACTGGTAAATCAACCTTATAAATATTGATTCTTTTCTTGACACCCTTGTACGTCTCCAAAAGAACTCTAAGTTCTATAAATGCTGCATATTTGATGTCGGTAACGCCTAAGTGCTCCTTGGGAAATCTCTAAAGGGATCTCTAATAACATTATAGGATGTCACTAGAAAAGCAATTTTCTCTACATCAATTCAAAGTCTATAGTTATTTGAGACACAACAGGATTTGTAAACGATGAGGCTTTAGGGTGATGGACGTGCCATTAAATCCGGTACTCATAATTATAAAGAAAAAAAATTTGTTTGTTTGAACGTTGTAAACTCAGGAACTACTGGTTCGATTCTATTACAATTATTTTATTGGTTTGATTCCATTAAAAAAAAACTCCTTTGGCATATTATAGCCCTTCTATCGAGCTTATAGACTATATATGTTGCAGTCAAAACTCTTAACCAGTCAAAAGTACTATTGACTAGCAAAATCAGTCACAACATTACGCTACGAAACCTGGGGGTGGAGCAGTAAGACATAGCTCAACGTGGGTGAAACCGCGAGGTAAAGCTAGTTTGTTAGTAAATACAATCACTTTGTCTAAAGTTGTGACAAAGCTTTTTATTAATAATCTTGTTTTAAAAATTGGTACTGCGATACTTCAACCCACGTCAAAATTCAAATTTTCTCACCTTTGAGAATATTTTTTGATATTTGATGCTGATTAATCTTGAATCTATTTTGAGCACAACTTTGGAAAGTACTGTTATTTCTGTATTGTAATTTAATTAGTGTTTTGACGTAATTCAATTTTTAAAAGGTCAATTTTAGCAAATGTAAGATCAATTTCATTACAATACAATAACAATACGAACATGAATAGATTGACGTTCAGCATTATATACCTAATTCACCAGAAAAACTTAAGATGAATTAAAAAAATAACAAAACTGTTAAATTGTCACGCGCCATTGGCTAAAACAATCAAAACACAAGAAACCCGTTACCCTAAAAAAATGAAGAATAAACCATTAAAATGATATCATCCGACAACAAAGGGTGATTCGCGACAAAAAAAAATGGAGGACGCTACAATAGTATTTAGCTAATCTAACGAGATACCGTCTCAAAGGATCGGTTAGGTCAGGGCTTCCCAACCTGTGCGCCGCGGTGCCCTGGTGCGCCGTGAAAAGTACATCTTCAGCTCTTCAGCTCCACGAACTTAAGAAAAAACAAACTACGAACAATTCTCTATTAAAATTATTTATTAACATTGTATTAAAACTCACGCTATTAAAGAAGGGATGTACGTGGAAGGCGCGTTATTTGTTTTTTTTTAGTCAGGAAAAATCTAACTGACCCAAGGGCGCCGTGACAAATTTCTAAACTCCTAAGTTGCCGCGGACTGAAAAAGGTTGGGAACCCCTGGGTTAGGTTACATTTAGTGCTTAAAATCTTAAAGCGAAAAACAGAGTTCACCATAATAGAAAGAGAAGGGTCCCCGAAGCAATAACAGTTTTAATTACGTTAAAAATTATGTTGGAACCAACTTTTCCGGTCGGTATCTTTGCCAGTCCGTTTCATTTTACGGTAATGTTTATTTCTGAACGTAACGACGGCCGCAATTTAATATTTTTTACTTTAATATTGTAAACGACTGAGCTTGTCTGAGTGAGGTCTTGGATTCGTGTCCCAGGACGGGCAAAGTGTTATTGGGTTTTCCCATTACGAATTTTTCTGGAGCAGGCTGGTGTTTGGGAGTCGGTGGTGTGTCATCCCCGTACATCGAAAAACACGTAAAGCTAATAGTCCTGGGTGTCATTTTGTCAGCTCAATGCAAACTTGTTAGCATTAATCATTTTTGTCGTAAGCAGCTTGTTGCTTAGCTTATGTCCCTTATTGTTAATCAATCTTACTTACGTTTTACTAAAAGTCGAAAATTGTAAAAGTGCAACAGACGACAGACGCTTTTACTTTTATAAGTTTACCACATTAAAGTACATAAAGTTATGTACATGATACGGTATGTGTTTATTTAATTACGTGAACATATTTTACCTACCTACGTGTCTGCGAATACCAGAATTGCCACGAAACTGCAATACAGTAAAAATTCAGTATGTGGTTCAATCACTCTCACATCGCACAAATATTGATATTTCAACCTTTAAAATGTAAATAAATAAACCGGTTCAACGCAAATTGGGCTCGTACTTGCAATACAAAAACACGTTGTTTTTGTACGAACAACCTCTTCAGCTGTTATATTTCATTTCCTTTTAATTTTTCGTTTTTTGCAATGGCAGTAAATGTCATCTGCTTAGCCTTTTCCCAGCTATCTGTTGGGGTCGGCTTCCAGTCTAACGGGATGTAGCTGAATTCCTGTGTTTAACATGAAGCGACTGCATATCTGACCTCCACAACCCAGTAACTGGGCAACACGATACCTCTTGGTTAGACTGGATGTCAGACTTCTTGGCTTCTGACTATCCGTAACGACTATTTTTAACCCCCGACGCAAAAAGAGGGGTGTTATAAGTTTGACGTGTCTGTCTGTCTGTCTGTCTGTGGCATCATAGCTGCCGAACGGATGAAGCGATTTCAATTTAGTTTTTTTTTGTGGCGGCAAATCTCTATGAAAATTTCAAATATCTACTAAAAGCTTTATGGCAGCAGACAAACGGACAGATATGCAGTTAGTAATAGCATTTGGCATTGGCCATTGAGTAGGAAATCCAAAGGCTTCCAAATTCAATTTACCCAAAAACAAAAAAGACACGATTAAAACACCATCAAAGCGAAAAACTTAATACATTTCACCCAGCAAATCACAAGCAATAATACTAATTCCAAATTCAAACTCAAACGAGTCGCCAATGCTCAATGTAGTCTGAAACAATCAACATGGCGAACTCTTCAGCAGTTATCAGCAATTAACAGGCCTCACAGAAGTTACTGGCACGATAATCGGTTGAAACAAAATTAACACAACTTCAAAATCAGTTCTCTTAGCTCGTTCACGACTTTCGTAGCGTCCCTTCTTATCGATTTTAATATTAACAGCTTCAATCTACGTACTTTCTTTCGAAGTTTCTGCAAGTTTTCTTGCTTAAAATTTTCAGTTTGGAAGTTTGGATATTTTGAGTGTTATCTTGGCTATCTATCTTGCAGGATGGGTAGAGGTATTTGTTATTGGATATTATAGCCATGTGATTGTAAGCAGGACTGCTAAGCGTAGATCTGTTCGATATCCAGGTCGGACAAAGTGTATTGGGTTTTTCCACTAGTAATTTCTTAATAGCAGCTCGGAGTTTGGTAGTTGGCGGTGTTACAATCCCGTGTCTCGGAAAGCACGTACAGCAGTCTATCATTCGTAGATCTTTGACATTAGTTTAAAGTAGTCAGAAGCCCGAAAGTCTGACAATCAGTCTTACCAAGAGGTGCCATGCTGCCCAGTAACTGGATTGTGGTGATAAAAAAATCTGAAATCGGCAATGCGCCTTGAGTAAGCTTAATGATCAAAGTTGCCTTCTTTTTATGAAAAGAGGCCTTTGCCTTGCAGTGGCGCAATAATAGACTAGTTTATTCTTATTAACAGGCAATCAAAAAATAGTGTCGAAACTGTAAATGGAACTAGAAGAAGCTCATCAAAAATGGCTCCCGATCTTATCTAACTACGGCTGCAAGTGCCAAATTCGCACAGTTTTAAAGTTAATTTCCTTACTGCAATCATCTTGGCAGGGTAACGTGGTCCAATGGAATATCATTGCACTCGTTTAGATATGGAAGGTAGGCAGGGTAGGGGGACGGCGTTAAATTGTTTTTTTTTTAAAGCATAAAAAGTTTGACAGTTTTGTTGTTTTGTGTATGTAGCACCCGAATGGTCTGATTTCGATGCAGTTTTTAGAATGTAAATAAAAAAAATATATAATGACGGGTATATTGTTCTGTGTACAGTTACTT
This sequence comes from Caradrina clavipalpis, assembly GCA_932526535.1. Classification (NCBI taxonomy): domain Eukaryota; kingdom Metazoa; phylum Arthropoda; class Insecta; order Lepidoptera; family Noctuidae; genus Caradrina; species Caradrina clavipalpis. The sequence goes on from OW052101.1 coordinate 4,012,928, forward strand.
ACAGAATGGTTTGATATTGATGCGGTTTTTAAGGCTTATATTTATTTATTTATTTATTTAAACTTTATACAACAAAAGGCATAACGGTGGACTTAATGCTCTTGGTATTCCCTACTTGTCATCCAGCGCCGGACTAAAAGATTTTTTATATTTATTGGTTAAATCGCCTAAAAAAAAAAGGTCGAGGACAGTGTTATTGGGTTTTTCTATGAAATTCTCAGCAGCAGCTCGGAGTTAGGATTTGTGTCCGATTAATGGCTATAGGCACACCCCCTATTACATGATGGGACCTAAATATACCTATGCGAACTGTGGAGTACATTGATACATCTCTGCTTAACCCTTCGGGGAATACAGGCTAGATGATATGAGTGTGTTCTAATAACTGTAGATTTAAAATAGTTTATAACTAAAGTAACCTGAAAATACATGAGAGTATTTAGGTTCGTGAAAAATCCCCGTTTTATTTTCGACCCAGGTAGTTTTCAGTCGATGCTCTCAAAATATTTTGGTATAACGAATGTTGAGAATCTGGGCTGCAAAATGCCGACTACATACCAACGTTTATTGAATTCACTTTTATACAGATTTAGCTGCCTGCCTAGCCTGTTCCAAACTAGTAGCTGTACTAGTATTAATGGTAGTAGAACTCTTTGTGAAGGAGCTCTCCCGGGGAAGTACTACCACCATACTTATTTCAGCCGCAAAGCAGCGCTGCTGTGTTCCGATTTGAAGGGTATGGGTGCCGGTGTAATTACAGGCACATAAAACATTTCAACTTTGCCTCTAGGATGACAACGCATTTGCAAGGCCTCTGGTACTGCAGATGTCTATAAATAGCGGTGACCACATAACATCATCAAAAAAAAAACTGTTAATACCAGTGAATACCAGTGCTTAACATGGAGCGACTGTCTATATAACCTCCACAATCCAGTTACTGCCCAAGTAGCAAAATGTAGTCCTGTAGTTATTCTAGGAGCTTGCATTTTTTAGCACTATAGAAATCCTGTAAACGTTTATAGAACCGCATTTAGGCGCAGTTTATAGGACTAAGACGTCCTGTGATCGTTGTGTAGCAGTCCGGTAATGTGCAATCGGATTTTATAATTATCTTAGTAGATGCTTTTACAGGATATAATTGTCCTATAAAGATTCGGTAAACGCACTGTCTAAGCACGATTAGTCCTCTAACGATCTAGTGCGTGACGCGAACTGGTGTAATCAGTCCTGTAACGATCTAGTGCGTGCCGTTACTGGTGTAATTGATCCTACATTGATCAGCTTGATGTTAAGAACAGCATTCGTTTTTAATCCTTTTTGTAAAGGGTAACCCTGGTTGTCCTGACAAAAAAAAAAGATTTATCCACATTATAATATATTATCTCTTTGCTTAACATAAGTAAATTTTGTCTTTTACTTTGTGTGTAAAGAATGCCTAATCAACTTGCAAAATTAATTTTATTGATAAAGTGTTCGAAGATAATGAGTATGTCTTCATGCCCCTTCCAAAAGAAACGTATTTATTAATTGTTTATTCGATAATTATTAACATATTTATAAGCCGCCATGGGATCGGATCATGTGCCATGATATTGCATTCATCAAAACCTTTACAAAACTATTTAGTTTTGTTAAGACTACTATATGACATACCTACTTCGCCACCATATTTAAGTTTTGGGGTTCCTTTAGAGAAATACATAATAAATACACCGCATGCCAATACATGTAATACTATATTTTTTAATCAGTACTAAAATTATAAGAATAGTGTCAGAATTTTACAACACTTTCAAACTACCTCCATAAAATGTATTTCGACTTAGATGAAGAGTAGGCAGTGTAGGGATGCAAAACGATAAATCAATATTTAGACACTTGTACATTCTTTATTTTTCTTCACTTCTATGTTATTATTCGGTAAAAACGTTATTATTGCGTTTTAATCTGATAATTACGAGAATAAGACAGCTCACACGATGGTTTTTTTTTCGCATTGTGGGCATCCCTAGGTTAAGCATATTTTATTCTTTTATTTAAAATTACAGAAAGTTCTGTTAAGGCTGAATTTGATATAGGTACATATTATTCTTAATAGCCCACAGTTTTACATCCTCTTGCAATTCACATTTTTTTCAAAGTCAGGACGGTTGTTATCACTATATTCATTTCTTCCGCTCTTGCTTTCATTATCTTTTTGGTTATTAGAAATTTCTGAAAAATAACTTCGCAGTCTTCTTGGACTATTTCATTTTTATGTTGTACGGAACCATCAAACAGTTCATGAGACTATTGTATTTAAGAAGAATCGACACGCACTCCGATTTTGATTTCATTTCAAGTAACTTTTTTGAAACTCATCTTCGATAACTGCCACTACGATTAAATTGTGTCCATTTGTTTAGATCTATTTTTATTTTTTTGTTTTTTCTGTTTAATAACAATATGGCCGGTTAGTCTAGTAATATAACAGCAAATGTAGGATACATATAAGTAGAATTTTACTTATTAACATCGGTGGGCATGCTAGTTTCGTGCGAACAATCCATTAGAAGTCGCGTCTCAGACAAATCAATCCTTTAATATGCTTCACCTATAACACCCATATTTAAGACGTTTATAGACGTGTATGTCTTATAGAAGAATGAAATAAGACGTTAACAAGTATAAACAATCTTATCAAATGCGTTTATAGAATCAAAATGCAATACTTGCTAATTAGTTTTATACTATGCGCTTATATAACTGCAAGATCTAGTAAGAATCGTATCTAGTTATAATATAAACGTCTATAAAACTAAGAAATAGGATCAAAAGTACTTGTAGCGCAAATCATCTTATGAGATGCTGTTGTGAGATCAGTTATTTTAGTCAAAGCGTCTATTAGATACGTATTAGACGTTTAGTCCTATAACTCGATAACTATAGGACTATTTTGCTACTTGGGTGGGTAACACTATACCTCTTGGTAAGACTGGGTGACAGACTTCTTGGCTTCTAACTATCCGTAACGATTGTCAAATATCTATAAATGACAGAGATTATGAGTGACGAATAGAAGGTACCAAGCAATGTAAGAACCGGAATTAATTTATAAGCTTTATTGACAGTGTATAACTGTCAAAAAAGCCGTTAGTACTGCGCCTGATTTCTTGCCGGTCGTGTCATCCCATCGGACTATGAGAGTTAGGGAAGAAGGAACGCACCTGTGTTTTCGCACACACTTGTGTAATTATCTTTTGCGTACTTGACTAGTGTCCTTGTAGCTGCTGACCAAACCAAGCAACAATTTCTTAAAATAAAAAGTTGCTACACTAAGAATTTCTCCAGTATTTTAGGTGCGTTTACAAACATAAAAACTCACAAACAAAAACAGCCAGACCCAGAACAACTATCTCTCGGTCATACAAACATTTGTACCGCATAGGAATCGAACTCGCGCCACGCATCTACGAGCAGCATCAGAATCGTGTCTCCAGCATCAATCATCTCGTTTCGTCTCCATCAACAATGTATCACGATTCGAAGGATACAACCAACTAACAATTATTCAGGACAACTATAGAACAATGTTTGTTCCGCACAATATCGAACTTTGACTAAGGTAGGATAGGGTAGGTGTACACTCGGAACTAAATATTTAGTAGAAGAACATTAGAAATGAAAGAAAGAAAGAAAAACCGTTTATTCGCGTAAATGTGACGTACATGACGTAAGAAAGTTTGTTTACAAAAGCACAATACAAAAAAAATATTCATCATCTGCCTAGCCCTTTCCCAACTATGTTGGGGTCGGCTTCCAGTCGAACCGGATAATACAAAAAAAATATATTAAAAGATTAAATTGAAATAGGAAGATATTACATGGGTAACTGCCCCGTTGGTCTCGTGGTAGTAAGGGTGACTGCCGAGTGTTAGGTCGTGGTGTCGGTTCTCACAGGTCGGGCAATAAGTGTTATTGGGTATTTCCATAAAACAATCTAGAAGTATCTGCTACAGAGGGTCATGCAGGTTCATCAAGATCGCAATCTCCGCTCAGTAAAAAAAAATAGTTACAAAATTTTGAGGCATTTTTGTCAGATTGAGACTAAGAATAAATTGCGTTCGTACCTCAAAATAAGTAAAATTACGCCTCGGATTACTCTCTTAACCACCCATCCGTATGCATGCAAAAGATGACCTTGTGCCCAACCCAGATAATCTCAGAATCGTGTAATACCAACAATATTGTTTATATTTAATTCCAAGTTACCTCTTCAAGGAAAAAAAAGACTGATATTATGTTATGTGTGATAATTTAATTCCAGAAAAAGCGGTTTATCAAATCTATACTAGTGTAATTAAGCTGAAGAGGTTTTGTTTATTTAATAGCGCTAATTTCCGAAACTACCAGGTGAATAGGAAAAAAATATTTTTCTATAATATGATAGCCAGATTCATGAGGTACGTGGTACATGGTTCATGGGGTATAGGTTATACTAGCTGACCCGGCAAACGTTGCTATGCTATGTTAAATTATTTCTAGATCTAGGGATATAATAAATTGTTTACGACTTACCGAATTTACACAACATTTTTATAATGATCGGTCAAGCCGTTTCGGGAGGTTTCATTACAAATACTGTGATACGAGAATTTTATAAATACATAGATACTCGTAAAATCACGCTACGTACGGCTCACAGGAGCGGGGCAGTAAGTAACTTAAACGTAATAAAAAAATGCGAACAAAGTCTGGGACAGAAGCTTCTACCTAGAAAAATATTATAACAACATAGTAAAAACAGTAATAAATCCAAAAACGAGCAAGTGTAACCCCATCCTAACCCCGGGTAGTGATAGCCGAGTCAATTTAAGTTGGCAACTTAATTTATACAAGTTTAGCCATACCTGCTCAAGACTTGTGGCCATTGTTGAACATTGCCCGTCTTAGCTAAAGCGAGCAAATTGAGCGCCCGAACGCTTGTACAGTGTTGTTGGAAGTTTTTATCGCGTATTGTGAATCCATTTGTATGGTAAGTGACCTGATAAGGTTGATAACAATGGGGTTCTTTGATAGGAATACTCTGGTAAATCTGTATCGTTTCAGAGTGGAGAATCCGTTTTAGAAGTAGCGTAGTAGTATCGATTTGTTGGCTGTTTTGTTGGGCTATTGTAGGGGTGGGTGAACCTTTATTGGTACCATATTTTATGAAAAAAAAAAAATGTGATTATGACGTAAATTAAATAAATATATAATACCAGCTTAATAATGTCCCACAGCAGGGCAAAGGCCTCTTCTTATACAGAGAAGGCTTCGCTTTGTTTTCCAGACTTGCTTGATAAAAGGCCTTTGGCCTGCAGTGGGACAATAATAAACTAGTATTATTTACTGACAACATAATAACTTCTCCCTTCTACTGTGGCTAAAAGACATCCAAGGCCAAAAAAAAAACAATGAACCGTCAAATTATGTATTTTGAGCTTTCCTATCCAATTCAGACATACCTATCCAAATACCGAACGTATTTTTCGTGCAATAAAAGGTTTTACAAGTTTCATAAGTCTCATAGGTATTATTCAAAATACGAAAGTACGAAAATCCAAATATAACCTAAAGCATGCTGCATTTATCCGAATGTCAGAAACTCTTCATAAATACTACGTCACCAGTCAAAATGTGGTATCGCAATGCACAAAGCCCACACAAATCTATTTTTGGCAAAATATTTTGATACCTCCCGGCAAACGAGTCCGTGAAGTTTTTCTGCAAAACAACTGGCTGACTGTTACACCGAACTGTAGCACGGATATCCCGAACATTAGCAAACAGTGCATCTTCGCCTATTTAGATTAAAAGAAGTATAGCGACAAATGTATAAAATCTCAATACTCAATCATTTATTGCGTGGCAATTGTACATGGTCTTAAAAATATAAAAATACAGAATTATGATGGACCCTGTCGGGCAAAGCAAGAGGAGTGAGAAAGGGGGCTATACAGGACATTACATGCCTTAATCTATCCTATCCTTCTTTTTATTATTATTAATGTAAGTTTCGGTCGTGATGGCCCAGTGGTTAAGGCACCCGCCTCTCATTCACGAGGTTGGGAGTTCGCAACTGGACACGTGCAAGTACCAATGTGACTTTTTCTAATTCATACGTACTTTCTATGTTTATCTTGGACATCACTGACATCGGTAACCATGTCAGAGGCCCTTGAGGCGGTTTAGAAACTCTGACACTAGGGTGTGTTGTGGGTCGTTGGATTGGACCTTATAGCCCACACGATAAAGAAGAAAGAATGTAAGTTTGTACACCTCTATTTAGCCTTCGGGGAATACAGGCGTGATATACCATCACGCCTGTTATGAGAGTACTTACTACTTGTACTATAATTATAAAGCTAACGAGTTTGTTTGTTTATTTCAACGAGATAATCTCCGGAACTACTAATTCTGAAAATTATTTTACTTATAAGAAGGTAAATAAGGTATCCCAAATTAAAAAAATACAATAACATAAATAATACAATAAATAAAGGTCAAAATTTATTAGAAAATATAAGGATCCGTAAGGAAACAGACGCAGATAAAGTCACGGGCAGAAACTAGTCAGTTATGTAACTTTCACAGCTAGTTGCATTTATTTTGACTACAATAACTTGTGCATTTTTGTTTGTTTAAATACGGCTGATTATAAATATTGATAAGTTGTAATTTTTAAATGATATGGAGGTTAATTAAGGAACACTGATTGGTTATGTAACAAATCTTTAATCCACAATTAGGTACTACAAACTACCAATTAATTAAGGTTAATTAATTATTTGAAGTACTTTTTATGAGCTGTCAAAATATACACACATTAGCCAACTCAATTGAAAAACTATTTGTTGATTTCAAAGCATTTAAAAATCAAATTTTAAAGTTAATTCAAAATAAAAAATATTTAATAAAATATCAAGAAACTTTAAAATTTTATAATATTCACCCGATTGAATTTCGGTCACGGAGACGCATCTCAATGAAAGCATTATGCCTTTTGTAAAGATAAGAACTCAACACTAAAACAAGTCATTTTTCTTATCCAGCCCAGAATTACCTTTTCGTTGCGAAGTAACCCTAATGGATACACTACATCTGGGAAGAACGGAGGGTTACGCCGGACTCTTACCGACTAAAGACACAAGCTCCCTTTTAGCAACCATGAGTCGGGAGCCCGATATATACCATCAGCCTGAAACAGTCCACTGCTGGACATAGGCCTCTCCAATCGCACGGCACTTAGCTCGGTATTACCTACTAGGTCATAGAATTTCCACCAATTACTCCACTGTCACACTAAACTATTGACATAGAGCCCCATATGAATGAACACAACTAACCGTTATGGCATAATTAGTTAACCATTCAATATGGAGCGCATTCACTGACTGATAACACCGCCATTAGGAAAACTAATGCGATTTGGTATTGTTAGTAACCTTCACACTAATAAAAATGGTTAAGTTCGAGAAGGACATATTGAAAGGGTTCTGCACGTTGTTGGAGAAAGTGAAGCAGAGGTGACTAACTTGAAAACGCCCAAGACTGATTGATAATCAGACTCGAGAGACGCTATGCGATCTACAAATTATGTACATATATGTATTCAGTGCTTCTTCATAAACTTAACATCGAATCGTATTTCATTGTAGTTGTGATTTAAAAAGAAACCTTTTCTACTAATTCCATAGTACCTACTCTATAACACTCGGCTTACGATCAACAATCGAAATAATCTCGCAATTGCTCGAAAAAGACACTATAACACTCATATTAATTAACTAAGCATTAAAAATTCAATTAAAACTTAATAATAAAGCCAATTATTACACGTTAAACCGTCAAACTATTACGGAACCCTAATTAAAGGTTCTAATGAGGCAAAATTAAACGATAACAGTTAAAATAAATATAACAGTTCACTTAATTATTGGCATTCGTGAATCTGACCACTCAGTGTGCAGGACAGAAGAATACAAAAATATATAGAAGAATACAAAGTCTCCAAAATGAAGGTTTACATTGTAGTGCTGTTGCTGGCTGCCGTGATCTTCGTGGAGTGTGGCCATACCTTCTTGGGGACCAATGTCCAGCGCCCTCTGATCTTCCATAAGGAGGCTCGGTACTCTTCGAGGATTTTCCAGAAGAGAATTGAGTATTTGAACTTCACCCTACCTGCTGTCCCTGGTGGCTATTTCAGAAGTATTCAGGTAATTATTCCTTTTTTTATGATTAAGAAGAATTAGGATTTGGCGGATGACTCTTCTTTTTAACCGAGATCAAAAACGGAAAAGCTTGTTTAATGTGTGTTTCTATGTTTCCTATGTTTGTTACCTCAGAACTCAGTCATTTATCCACAGATTTGGAAAATATGGTTTTTTTTTATTTTTATAAGGATAAAGTTTCAGATTATTTCCATTAAATACACTTTATAAAAATCGGTTCAGCAACTTGGTTTTTAAATCAAAATAACTGTGGATTTAGATGATAAGAAGTATAATTATTTTACCAAAACGCGAAAAGTAAAAATGTTTTTCACTTTGTACTTTTTGACAAATAGATATAAAGACAAAAATTCTAAAAAATCTGTTTTTGATATAAGTGCCGTATCTTTCTCAAGTTTGATGAGGCTTTGCGTCCTGCGGAATCGTTACATCAATAATCATTGTACGACGATCTAATCGATCTATCACTACTATGTCAAGCTTATTTGCAACAATAGCCCCGTCAGTGATGATAAGATCGATCCCAATATATTATGTTAATATTGCCATTTCCAAGAGCTGCGTTTACCACATACCTATAGTATGGTACTTTCAATTCCACAACATTGTATTTTAGAGCAAGTTGCTGGTGGACAATCTACAAGGGTGTGTCAACTCCTTATTAATATTTTTTTTTCTCAGGGTATCTTGGCCTATGACATGACGCACACCGGCGCATCAGCTAACGTGACCCAGGGCGGCGTCGGCTACAACTTCGTGACCCTCCGCATGAAGAGCGACCGCAACAAGGAATTACGTTACGATGTTTATATCTACGCTTGATCTTGTATTATTCAAAAATAATATTTTTTGAATACACGCTTGTCTGAGTGATCTATAGTTCTTTTTTTTATCTCATCTTAGAATCAATCAGTTAACTAATTCATGGATAGTCTTTTTAACGGGTATAAAAATATCATTAGCAAATCCAATTTTAATGTTCTTCCCATCATTACGATTTTTTGACAGACTTGGACAGAACCTACTTGATACGAAGATTTCGAAGGTCAAAAATTTCAACATATTTTCAACATGAGTTTTCAATATTATGACTAAATTCTAAACACTGGTACCTACTGTTGCATAAGCACAATATTTATACTATGTTTGTAAACGCACCCACGATACAGGAAATTCCTAGTGCACACTATTTCTCCTGTATGTACCCTGCATTTAAAAAAAAAGATGGTGATGACGACATGACAGCCCAAACAAAGCTGATTCATCTCAGTGTAACAATGTAAGTCAATGACTTAGGAAAGTCCCGGAAGATGCCAATGCTAATACTATAAGGAAAAGGTCACCAAATATAAAAGGGGAAACACTGCAGTACTATGTAAACGCAGCCCCCGACCGTCGCGTCTGTCGGTCTTGTCACACGCTATCAGGTGAAGTCGGTTTTTTACCATTTTGTTATTTCCAAGCCAATCCAAGCCGCAGAGAGTCCGAACCGAAGCCATCGCGGTAAAACCAAACTGACAGTACATCGGATTTCATTTTTATATTTACTGTTAGCTTACTTTGAGTGGATTTGTAATGGCTGGGTTTTTTGGGGTTTTTTTTACTGGATCTAAAGTAAAGCTAGAGTGAAGAGGCTTCTTCTGGAGAAGCTCAGTCCAACGTAGACTTTGTCTATGTCACCTCTGACCAAGACTAGAGTCAAGAGCTTAGCCATCTTAAATGAAAAAAAAAATTAAAAAAACTGACATTGGACTGCTTCCAACCGGTCCTTTTAAAAATCTATGGGAAAAATCTGAGTCCAGAAATAGACGTCCGGCGGCTGATATTATGATGATGATAATGACGATGTAGGTATGTCCTTTAGCTTTTTGTTAGCAAGAGCTATTGCTAGTTCTGGTTTTCATTCTCAAGTTGGGCAGTGCAATAGGGATTTTCTATCAGGATTCTCGAAAATAGCATTGATTCACCGGTACTTTCTAGGTTTATCTTGGACATCACTGACGGTGAAAGAAGATATCGTAAGGAAACCTGGACTTCTAACGAAATATAATGCGCCTTGAGAAAGCGTGGTTATCAATTCTTGTGCCTTCTCTGAGCTAGTAGCTGGTATTATTATTGTAGTCATCGGTATAAATGTAACCTAACTATTGTTGATTTTCCGGGAACCAAACGCCCACAATATTTCTAAGTAAACAACGAGAAACAAAATTCGCGGTCATGAACAAGTTCACGATAAACTAGACCAAAATCATAAAGATAACAATGTCACATGTAATTATAATTAACTATGAATTATTATGACCAACACTGACACCCAGCTTATCAGACATAGCTGTAACTTGCGGTTTTACCCGCATTCTGTAACGTCTTTGGTTACTGTTCCACTCCCGTGACTCTTGGCGTATTGTTAATAGCTTACACTATTCTCCTAATAAATCTGGCTATCAGATTCAAAAAGATTTTTCCGACCGGACTAGGAGTCATAAAGGTTAGCGGTTAGCGCATTTAAACAAACAAAATGTCTCTTCAGCTTAATTATATCAGTATAGACAGATAAAAGGTAAAACACATACATAAACAATGTTTCTACACATTCGCACTCAGACCGTCGCATCATTTAGACGTCTTCTCTTCAATTCGTCGTCTTTATTATATTTTGAACATGAGGCTGTGTACTTTGGCTTTCCTGCTAGTTGCTGTGGCGTATGTGGAGTGTGTCCATACCTTCCTGGGTACCAATGTACTTCGGCCGATGGTATACCATCATGATGTGGAGTACAGCTCCAAGATCTTCAGAAAGAGGGTAGAGAATATGTACTTCTCGTTGCCAGCTGTGCCTTCTAACGTTGGACGTTCTATTCAGGTGAGACTATGAAGTTTTTGAATTATTCTTATCATGTTGTCATTATTGTCATGTTAACTAAATGATGTTGCGTTGCATAGCTAGTGTACGGGTCTTCCTTGATATTTTCCAAACGAACCGGGGTGCGGTAGATTCCAAGATTGATTGATTGATTTTAATTGCTTTGAAATCAATAAATAATTATTCAATTGATTTGACAAATAAGTGACGTCACAGTACCATACAAAATCAATGGAGGAACCGCGTTTTGATTGCAAGTATTGGAAAATTAATTGATTGCGACTAGGCCATCGGTCCACCTTGCAGGGGGGGCTTGCCAACCCTGCATCTTCTGGTGCACTGTACTGCTTATTTTTGTAAGGTTATGTCAGTGAATTAACTATTTTCTCATAGTACAGATAGCGTAATCAATTATGTTACCCCTTTTGCATTTGCCGGGGCTGCGGGTTGCTCGAAAGAGATACCGCGCCCCCGGAACGCAAAGGGCACATGAAGGAACATAGACGGGTTTTAGTCAGTAAAAGTCTGACACTCCCTCCCGCCCCGCCCAGGGCGGGGGAAGTTATTTGATGATTTCCCGTCGTAAAAAAAAAACCCCTCTTGCATTAAAATTTCTTCGAAATAAGCGTTACCAATTCATGTTAGAAAGTTAAACAGCTGTTTTTTTTTCAAGCGGTTCAATATACGAGTATATTTTTTTAATACAGTACCAATGAAAATATGTACTTTTCCTATTAATTTTATACTGAAACTAGTAAGAATAAAAAATTACATCTAACAGTCATAAGAACATAAGGAAAATTGAAAAACAAATTGTAATCGCATCGTCATTACATGGGGATCCCCATGAGAGGCGAGCCTTAACAAAAATATTACAACGATAATGTTTTTCCTGTTTTATATAAGAAAGGTTTTGACGTATTCATCACACAGCTACCGTTTAAAATGTTTTCGAATTAAAAATGAAAGTACGTACTGTTATGTCAAAGTCAAATAATTTATTTCAATAAAACCATTAAAATATGCTTTTGAAAGTTTTATACAAGAAAAACAAAAATAATCTAGTTGCCCATTCCAGAAGGTAGTCATGTAGGTATGAAGAAGTAACTCTCTATACTTACTCTTTTTAGTATGTTTGCAATATTTGGTACATTGTACATTAATTGAATAAGTCAATTTTCAAAGTGACAGTCAAAGTCAAAACACTTATTGCAATTAAACCAGTCACAGGCACTTTTGAATTGTCATTCAGTCAGTCAGTTAGTCAAAAACTTGAAGCTAGTTGCTCGTTTCAAAACGTAGGTATTTGTGGAGAAGAAAGAGCAAGAAACTCCATGTACATTCAATAATACAAGCTGTTGATTTGCATCCTCGTCAAATACTAGGAGCTTGTCATAAAAAAATAGAAGTAATCTTAATATAATTACGATACCTGGCCAATATCTAATAAATACTTGTTTTTTTAGTTGCAACTATCAAATAACAGTATTCCAGAATACTCCTCTTGCAAAATTCAGAATCGCCCAGTTGCGTATGCGGTAGGCAGAGTTGTCGCGCGGCTATATCAATGTGTACATAGCGCCTAAACCCTCGGCCGAGATGGATAGCTCAAATTTGAAAATCAAGTTAAAAAAAAATGTTTTCTAGACCTATTTGTTTTATTATTGATTCGTGTTAAGAATAACGAGCATAGTTAACTCCTTGAATTTGACGAGGTTGCAAATCAACGCCTTGTATATTCACATAATCCTGGTTACCTATATTATTCTTGTTGTTTCTATATAGGAGGTATGTATTATATCTATGACATAACATTTTTATTCAAGGTAATAAGGTTATCGGCATGACACTAGATTACAGCGGCTATTTAGATAATTCTGCTCAAAAAGTGCCTAACTAATTGTACAATACCTATTTGACGGTAGGTATTCTTTATAGTACCTATTTCATATTAGCATAGTAACTGTTATCTATTCCAGGAATAGGGTATAAGTACCTTAATTAGTGAACATGATTTTTTGTTAAAAAAAAAATAATTGATTAATTTACTAAAAATAAATGATAAAAACATAAGTTGATAAAAATATAATTTGATAAAAATAATTTGGTAAAAGTATAATTTGATAAAAATAATAATAATAAATTAATTTACCAAAAATGAAAGTGATAAAACATAATTGATAAAATATATTTTTGACAAATTAATTTGATATACGATTTAGATAAAAATAATTTGTGAAGGGCATTCAAAATATTCTCCGGATCGCCGTTAACTGGAAATATACCCAAAAGATTGGTGGCATACTGGCATTGCTGCCTCTGGCCAAAATGAAAGCCCTTAGTAGGAAGTGTCAACCAACCGTTAAAACAATTCCTTAAAAAGGCTTCCACCACAGAGGGGCACGCGGGCCCCACGAACCTAGGATTTCCACCCCAAACGGCTCTAAATAATATAATATAATTATTGTACAGGCTGATTTTGCATTTACCCGCCATCTTTCAAGGGGTAAAAATACAAATGAATAGAGAAAGAACCAACTCTGAAATATGAAAAAAAGGCCAGCAGTGCCATACAAAAATTAAATTAAAAATTTAAAAAACCCCCAACACAAAAACCTAAGTTCCCTTTAAAAAGTAAAAAAATAACAAAAAAAATACGTCACGTTGGGGGACCGCTCGGGACGATCGTATCCTAAATGCAACATCGGTCCCCCAACGTGACGTATTTTTTTTGTTATTTTTTACTTTTTAAAGGGAACTTAGGTTTTTGTGTTGGGGGTTTTTTAAATTTTTAATTTAATTTTTTATTTTATGCTTTTTATAGGTACCTATATTGTCGATTTTATTAAGTTTGAGACCCCACTCGAGTATATTTACAGACATTCGGTTTTTCTTCCCTACTTTCACCACTACTAATCACCACAACTTTTAAACGGCCCAACCTATTTTCATCAAACATATCTAAGAACACTCGTACGTAAGTTACCTTTAATACAAAAAAAACTAAATTGAAATCGGTTCATCCGTTCGGCAGCTATGATGCCACAGACAGACACACAGACAGACAGACAGACACGTCAAACTTATAACACCCCTCTTTTTGCGTCGGGGGTTAAAAATGCACTGCATCACGATCGAAATGTATCGAACAACTAACTTCTTTTAATATTTCAGGGTTGGTCCTTTGGCAAAAGTTGTTCGTATTCTTGAGTACTTCTACGCCCTGAAAGATGGTAGCTGAAAGAAAGTCCCCCTGTAGATATTGTACTTTATTTTATTTTATTTGTTAAGGGATAATAAACAACTACAACTTATCTGTTACATTTGGTTAACAAAACTTTAAGTAGCAATGTTGCAGTCCACTGCATAGACTTTCATTGCTGCATTGTTGCATTATTTACTTCTAACAGTTATTATTACATGGTCCACTTGATCAAACATTGTTATTCCCGGTCAAACCGTCTGAGATGGTTTTGGGAAACTATTTATCTAATTTATAAGGTTTTAAGTTTGTATTGATAAATAAATAAATAATAATAAATATTTCCAGGGTATTCTCGCGTACGACATGACACACACAGGTGCAACTGCCAACGTGACGCAAGGCGGCCTCGGCTTCAACTTCGTGAACCTTCGACTGAAGAGCGACCGCGGGGAGAAGATACATTTTGACGTCTATATTTTCGCTTAAATTCTACATTCATATCTACAGAACATCTTACACTTGTAATAAAGAAGAAATTTACGTTGCCATATTATTTAAACTAGTTTTTTCTTTTAATTTCCTACATTACACACATTGTATAGACATCTGCAATATTAGAGGCCTTGCAAATGCATTGCCATCTCAGACACAAAGTTGGAATGTCATCTAACTTCTATGTAAGTTTAAGTATATAACAATAATATTCACCAAATACATTGCAATTAAATGATGTACGTAATGAGGTTAGATTGATAAGTACAAAAAAGTCTGGTACTCTGGCATTTTAATAATGTCAGAAATTAGAACATTTATTTGCTTGAAATACAGTACCTACCTATACAAGATTAGAGATAGTACATAAATTGTCAGTGAGCAATTAAAACAAATAAAAAATGCAAGACCTACACTGTTCAAAAGCATGAAACAACCGATTTATTTTCTAATAACCGATGAAAATTTTCATCGCTTGGAAGTCTAAAATCATGTACTCATCGTCATCATCATATCAGCGGCAGGGCGTCCACTGCTAAACACAGGCCTCCCCCATAGATTTCCAAAAGGACCGATTGTGCAATCATGTATCCAATCAAATCCACGGATTTTTTTCTCATAACATTAACCCACTTATTATGTCATATGTCATGAGCAGTTGCAGTAGTATGCAATATTTTTTGAGCAGACACGAGTAGGTAGCAGATAATCTTTACCAAAATCACCGCATTATTTTGACCTTTACTACTTTTTCTTGGTAGTCTTATCAAATTGAGACTTTTGTTTATAAGTTGGCATTCAAAACAACTTTTAAAATAGTTGGAACAGATAATAAACCTAGGTATACAAGAAAACTTATCTGAAAGGTCAAAAAGTTTGTTCCAATTAAGTAACAGTCAAAAGAAGGTTACCTAACTGAGTACTGTTTTTAAATAATGAAGTCACAATAGGCTCCACAGCCTATTGTGACTTCATTATTTAAATACAGTATACGTCCACACGTATACTGCCTTATTTTAAATCGAGTTCTAACTGTAGCCCACGCTTTGAATTGAATTAATATCGATTGACTGTTTGAAAATATTAACAAAACATTTCAAACACAACTGCCCTAAAAAAATCTTAATTTTAGCCCTGAAAATTCGGTTAATTTTCGATTATCTTTAAAAGATCTTTACTTGCTTTGAAATTAATAGTTAATCAATTAAGTTAGCAAATAAGTGACGTCACATTTTGCTATTGTCATACAAAATCTAAGGGGGAATTGCGTTTTGACAGATCATAAAAAATAATTATGTCAATTGATTTGTGGTGTTTACTACCAAATTGACAGCTGTCAAATTAATATCTACAAGTTATGTCACTTTTTGAATCTGACAGCTGTTCGAACCATTCGTTTCCACCGAAGAATAGGGGAGTGATATTAATGTTATGGAAATCACGCAAGAACAAAACTTCGCAACCGCCACTTGAGATACGCGAACATTCCCACGTAGCACAGATATTTTCCAATTGCCCAACCATTGGAAGCTAATATGAATTCCTCTCGGGTCAGAACGCACACAGTCATATATATTTCATTTTAGTGAAATATGCCATGAATGTGCTGTATTACTGTTTATATTAAATGCAGTATTTAGTTTTAAAAGATGGATAGTAGTAGTAGTGGTCTTTTTAAAGAAGCTCGTCCAGAGAAGTACTGATTTCTGCCGCAAAGCAGCGTTGCTGTGTTCCGGTTTGAAGGGTATGGGTGCCGAAGTAATTACAGGCACATAAGGTTTCAACTTTGTGCAACTCGTATTGCAGATATCTACAGGCAGCGGTGACCACTTAACATCAGGGCGTCGCCCGTTGGCTTATTTGCCATCCAATGTTAGAAAGAAATTAAATATCCAAATAGTATTGTCTGCTACTTTGGTTCTATTTCCAAATCGGGCGAAATGTTGTTGGGATTTTACATAAGGAATTTCTTACTAACTGGAACATCTGAAAGTGATGGACAATCGAGAATATTATCTCCTGCATACTCGAATAGGCTCCATTGAGACGCGATGACCAAAATTCGGCCACAGCAAACATACGTGTAAGGTATTTAAGAGTATATTAGGCTTAGTCTCATACATTTAATACAAAGAATATTTTGTTTGCCTGATACGTCCATAGCACGGTCATGACACGGTATGGTGTTGTGAACAGACTCCTTTACTAAATGCACTAACACTAGGTCCTTACTACCCTACTGGATGTTAATATTTACTAGATCAAAAGAGACCTTACTACCTACAACATAAGGGTGAAGTCATTTATTAAAACTCATAAGCGACCGTTACACCCGTAATTTAACTTAACACCTTTAAATATTTGCACAGTACGCAGGTAAGTACCTGCTAGCCTAAACCAACAGAAGGTTAGTTATAGCTAATTCAGGTTGAGTTATATTTACATAAACACATACAGTTTAACGGGAACATGGAAACAAAGCTTGAACTTGGTTACAAGTTGGCAAGTTTGGGCAAGTTTTTCTTTGTGTTATTATTATTCTACAAGAGTCCTTTTCTGCCACGTTAGCCTAAGGTATTAAGTGCGACTGCTACTCTAGAGGTCTTAGGTTCAATTTTCATGTCGAGCAAAGTGTTACATATTGAGTTTTTCTATTAAATTCTCAGCAGCAGGTCGGGATTAGGATGTGTGCCCGGTTAATGGCTCATGCCCATGGCCCATGTAATAGGCTCGCCCCCTATTACATGGGACCAGCCACGTGACGACTCCCGGCCACCGTAGACGCGGGTCTGTGGACGGTGAGCAATGGGTAGCTCACCGTCCGTACGTTCACTAGCGACAGACCGTGTCGACGGCGCGTCCGTGTTCCACGCGCGCCTCAAAGAGATGTCAGCAAATTGGATGGGGCCACTGAGGGCCGATGCCTGCCGGGGCTGCGGGTTGTTCGAAAGAGATACCGCGCCCCCGGAACGCAAAGGGCACATGAAGGAACATAGACGGGTTTTAGTCAGTAAAAGTCTGACACTCCCTCCCGCCCCGCCCAGGGCGGGGGAAGTTATTTGATGATTTCCCGTCTATAAAAAAAAAAAAAAAAAAAAAAGCCTAAGGTATTAAGTGCGACTGCTACTCTAGAGGTCTTAGGTTCAATTTTCATGTCGAGCAAAGTGTTACATATTGAGTTTTTCTATTAAATTCTCAGCAGCAGGTCGGGATTAGGATGTGTGCCCGGTTAATGGCTCATGCCCATGGCCCATGTAATAGGCTCGCCCCCTATTACATGGGACCTAAACATACCGGGGAACTGTGGGTGTACATTGCTACGTAGCCCTTCGGGGGACAGGCGTGGTGGTATGCTATTTAATAAGTCCTTTAATACTCACATAGTACATACAAACATTTTAGTAACGAAACGCCTAGACATTTTTTGGGAGCAGTCCCATGCGTTACCGGTTGAATGCTTTGCCTATTGTTGTAGGTACATAACAATGTTACTAAAACAAAATTTAGTCATGAACCACGATGTCTTTTAGCTAAGATGGTTTTGAAGTTTGTAAACCAAGAAATTAAATAAAGAACATCTTAGCCTACCTACCCAGTCCTACAAAAAATCTTCTTGTAGGACCGATTCAATAAATCCATAGTTTCGTGGGGCCGACTTTTTGAAGGACATGTGCGTTGGTAATTAAATTAGAATTCATAACTTACTATGTTCCATTCTGACCGACAAAAAATCGGTCAACGATAGGCTGAACTTAGGGCCTGCGCCCACGACCGAGAATCGGCCCGATAATCGGCCCGATTCTCGGCTGTTTCTTCTAGCCGGCGAAGAAATCTGTCAAAAAAACGGCCCGAGAATCGGGCCGATTATCGGTCGTGGGCGCAGACCCTTAAGCTGCAGCGTTAAGTAAAAAAAAAACCACAAACCAAAAAAAAGTTCCTTCCATAAACGGCCTCGTCTCGAGGCAAAGGACAAAACAAAATAGATCTCACTTACAAAGATCGACACACAAGTCGTCAGAGACTCTTTAGCAGGAAGAAGTCTTCACTGGAGTGGATATCAGGAGGCTGTAAGTGTGCTTCCGGCGAGGGCCCGC
The DNA here is from genome assembly GCA_932526535.1 of Caradrina clavipalpis. Lineage (NCBI taxonomy): Eukaryota > Metazoa > Arthropoda > Insecta > Lepidoptera > Noctuidae > Caradrina > Caradrina clavipalpis. Next base: position 4,031,837 of record OW052101.1, read on the forward strand.
GTCAAAGCGCCGCCGGATGTGTCAATTTGAAGCCGGCGCCATCTTGGAATCTCGTTGACTCCGGGATTTTTTTTTTTTTTTTTTTTAATGGGACAAGCCCGCCACACTGTTCCCAAACCACTGCAACTCCTGTAAGCCAGAATCAACAGTGGCGACCACAAGAAAAGCGCCGAGACAATGAAGCTCGGCGCGCTTGACTCCGGGATGTGTGGCATTTGAAATCTACTTTTATGGATCTTGACCTAGATGTTATATGAGTCGCAGGAAATATTTACCAACACGCCTGTATTCCCCGAAGGGTAAGGCAGAGGTGTACCAATGTACACCCACAGTTTGCAGGAAATATTTATTTTGATTTTTTTCTTAAGTTTATACTTAATAAAAAAATAAGCCGGTGACATTTTCTAGATTCTAAACATGGACCTGAAATGACAAAGAACTTTGAGTTTGAGTGATTACAGGCAGTAGGTACCTACCTATTTCAATATAAATAATGGTGCACCTATTTATCAGTGTATACCAGAAAAATGCTTTATTTTACAATTATAATATAACAAGTTATGCCCGCGACATTGTAAGTATATTATTATATAAATTAAGCCAAAGTCCGAATTTATTTATTATTTTACTTATCTTTTTTTTTTATTTATAGAATTTATTTATTTTTTACCGAAACACAAAAACGGGATCAAGACTATCCTGTGTTAAACTAGATTAATATCTGTATTTGTCAGAAAAACATCAAGTGGCCAAATTCTGGGCCGCAACAATATAATATAACAATAATAATTAGTTTGTCATCGAAACGCTAAGAAGAAGAAAAACATCAGTTAATTCCGTCATTGAGTAACAAAAATGCAAACATACTAACTTTCAATTTAACCGGTAAAACAGCTTGATCAAACCCATTTATCCGTTTTTCATCAATTGCTATAATATTTAAGCAAAGTGCTTAAATAAAGCAATTAATTAAAGTAGTAGGTATATAACCTAAATAAATTCAAACCAATTATTATAATGTTTAGCACAGACCATCAATATTCAATAGACAATCTGAACAACTAGAACAACACTATCTATTCGATAATTGAATAATCGATTTACTTTATAGTCTGTGCTCGAGTTATCGCCATTAAACCTCATTCACTAATGAAGTGTGCGATCATTTATCACGGGGAGGTGTCCACACTGAATTTGTTGGTTGCCGAGCATTTGTCCTCCAAATATTGTGACAGCGGTTTGACAAGCAAACTAATTACTTATCTCTGCACACTGGCCGTTTTGAATTTTAATTTTATTAAGCTTACCTTCTTGGCGGTAGACTACGACGGAGACGGCAGGATGACTTGGATGGTTCCTGGAGAATTGGCAAGATGAAATACAAAGTTACGACCGATGGAGGAAATGGGCCTTTGCCCAGCATTACAGGGACAGTACATCCTTATATCTTGATGGCGATTTAAATGCTTAAAGCCTAGCACACTGCAAATACCTCTACTCAAGCTTGTATGGATCGAGCCTTAGTTTTTCATTACTCTTACTTACTGTAGGTAAGTACTTGGTGACTAATAAGTAAGTAGGTAGGTACCTTACGAATGTGGCGAAGGTTCCATTTTAATAAGGGGGAAGCCAAGGCAAAACTTGCTTAGTCTATATTCTATATTAATTCATTGGAAGCAGCCTGCATCCAACGTCTTCCAGCGTTCTTAATCAAGTCGTCAACCTTGAGAGTGGACATCCTACGCTGCACTTGCTGGTATCCATTCGCTTCCAACCGGTCCTTTTGCAAATCTGTGGGGGTGGCCTATGACCAGCTGTCGACGTCCTGTGGCTGATATGATGATGATGAAAATGATTAATACATTAATATTCAGTTCGGAACGTCAATATACATATTCCAAAAGAGCACATTTCATTTTATTGCAGTATCCCTAATGCGTTTTCTTTAATGTATAAAAACAAAACAATACGCATTATGTCACGCGATACAAGATCAAAAGTCACCTAAAGCAGTCAAAAGTAATAAAAAAGTTACGCAAATAAAGATACTCCAACGAAGTTTGGAATAATCTTTTTCTGCACGTAGTAATATTCAGTGGAGCAAAGTTTTATTTAATTTTTTACGTGACTTCCTTACAGCACCTTGGAGTCTCAGGCCTGGAATAAAGTACCGGGTTCATGTGGGGGTAAATGCTTTTAAACTTACCTTTAAACGTTCGTATTATTAAATAAAATTATAAAGAAAATAATTTCAGAACTATTATTTATGGTATTTTGTTGGAGTGTTGAGAAAAGTATGTATTTATGAGAATACATACATTAACCGGGCACAAATCCAAACTCCGAGCTGCTACTGAGATTTTTTATAGAAAAACCCAATAACTCTTTTTGCTCGACCTGGGAATCGAACGCAAGACCTCTAGCGTAGCAGTCGCGCACCACTAGGGTAACGAAGCAGTTATTTATGAGATTAGTACCTATCTTATCTTCGTCCGCTTCAAAGTTGATATATAATATTATTCCTCAGGTAACGTATTTTTTATTCGGGATAATAAGTGCCCTATATGCTATTCCATATTACAAGCAACTTCTGCATGCATCCAAACTTTCGCATTTATTATGGCAGAAAGATTTTGTTTCGATTGCACTAATTGGAGGCAGGTGGACTAGCCTGCATTATTATGAGTATCAATTGAACAAACTACGATTTCTATATCTACAATGTACTTACCTATCCATCAAACCAAACCAAACCAAACCATCCATCATCATCACGCCTGTTTTCCCCGAAGGGTTAGGCAGAGGTGTACCAATTTACACCCACAGTTCGCCGGTATATTTAGGTCCCATGAAATAGGGGGCGAGCCTATTGCCATTAACCGGGCACAAATCCAAACTCCGAGCTGGTACTGAGAATTTCATAGAAAAACCCAATAACACATTTTGCTCGACCTGGGAATCGAACCCAGGACCTCTAGCGTAGCAGTCGCGCTTAGGACCACTAGGCCACCGAGGCAGTTACTAGAAGAAATAAATGAACCAATTATAATAAGTAAGTAAGGTTTGGTTTAAGTTATGTTAGGTATATAGATCATAATACCTATAGCTCAAAAAATCCTTCATTTAACTAAAGTAGGTACCGACCGAGAAGTTACATCTAACAAGACAAGACTTCTTTCCAGTTATTGTAATATAACATCTAAACGAAGACACACAGCTCTCATTTCCAAAAAGCATCCCAACACCAATAAATAAAGTATTTTGATGTAAATTTCGGTATATTTCCACACCATGAAGTTAATGTGCGTGGAAACGCAAGCGTCGCATACACTCGTATATCACGTCGGGTCGGTTCACACATGAAATGTTTTACAATTTACTTCATGCGATAATGTATGGATCGCAACGCTGTACATGTATAGTCAAGGACTAAAACATATGTATACGTTATTAGATATACATACATAGATACAATGGTATCTATGCTCGTATTCTAATCTACGCCTGTATTCCCCGAAGGGTTAGGCAGAGGAGTACCAATGTACACCCACAGATCGCCACCGGTGTGTTTAGGTCCCGTGTAATACGGGGCAAGCCTTCTGCCTTTAAGGGTCAACGCAGACTGGGACGGCATGGCAAGAGATTTAAATATTTACCAATGGACATTCAAACTTATCAATATAGAAATACGATAAAAATTGCTATGCTTTAAAATGCTCTTTCGATTAAGTCTTATAAAAAAAAACTTCACCTTTTAAAAATATAAGTCGGTATAGGCTAGTAAACATGCGCCGAATACGTCTAAAAACATCTGTTTCTCGACATTTACCGTGTCTCTGAGGTAAACACTTAGATTTACCGAATGGATATCAAAGCTCCAAATGAACGATGATCACAAAACATATTAGATTTTTACCGTTACCAGTTGGTAAATCTTAAGTTTTACTTTAAAATCTAAGAATTTACCGTAGTTCGGGTTTTTACAATACCTAACATAATACACACTAAGCAAAATTCAAAAAATACGAGTTCGTCGCATAATATCAATAAAGTATGTAAGTAACTCGTATAAGAAAAATTCATATTCAATTTCACTCTGAACTTACTAAGCCTCGTCTCTAAATCACCACTAAGTATAAATATATTTTTGCCCTTGACTGTACTACTGCAGTTCACTTCTATCTCGCGAATCTCGGTTCTTACTAAAAGGTCATTCAAAGTCTGAGATAAATATTTCAGATAATGTATTTTCGTAAGTATGATTACATCGGTTTAATGTTTAGATTCGATTTGAAGATTATCTTTGAATATCAATGTAAACAAGATTTTGTAGTCAATTTAATTATGATAATGTTAGTTTGGTTCAGTAAAGTTTGAACCTTTTTGTGTACACAATAAAGTCTTCTCCTCCCCGTTTTGATTTTAAATGAGTTCTTTCCGTCGCGCATTCTGAAAAAAATACTAACATTTATAAAAATCACGAAAAGGAAAACTACCGTTGGAAATCCAAAATGGCGGATTCAGACGTCAATTATTAAGATTTTGAGCAGACCATTAAAAAAATAAAGGTACCTAAGTAATGGACAAATCGTGTTATAATAGCGAAAAAATTGTATTACTTACCCATAGTTTTGCCGGCTGGCAAATAATTTTTTCCCTTTTCTTTACGCAGTTTTCTTTTATTTTTCCTGTAAAACTTTGCTAGGCTTTCGGAACCTAGTTTAATTGCCAGTTCGAATTTATTGAGTCGATTCCTTAGATTTTTGTTCGAATAAATAATCCGCGCCCATGTATTGTGCGTGCGAGCTGCAATTCGTAGTGATGTGTTGTCTAAATACCTGTAGACATAGACAAACAAAAACGAATTAATCATCCTCAGTCGATTTTGCAACTAAGCATGTAATATTACAATATCGCCAGTTATGAAATAATTAGGTAGGTGTTTCATTTAATAGTCAGTAATAAACCCGTATTCTAGGCTGTCTTTCTATTTATATGAAAAACCGAAAACATTTTGCTCGACTCTAGAATCGAACCCAAGGCACTACACCACAAAACCAGCAAGTCTTTCAATTAAATACCTACCTACTCATTTTACCCTAGAAGCCTAATCTACGTCTGCGAGGCGTACACGAAACCGAATATCGTTTGTCTCTTTGTAACGATTGAAGCTAGCGCGTTGTGCTCTTTCGCCAACTCAGTGGCCGCCGGGAGCTAGCTTACGGTGCCCATATCGTTAAGGTAAGACCCACCATTTTTGATTTATCGAAGTATTGCACGCCTGCGAGACGTATGTTTAGGCTTTGCGTAACTTTTAACTAGGTTTATGTGATTTTACTTTTGTTCGTTTTTCGTATATTTTATATTTTCGGCGTTGTTTCAGATAATATAAAATATGTCACGGTCTCGAAGATTAGACGGACACGATATTTTAGCAATCCTAAACGAGGAAGATGATCCTTCTTTGGAAGATTCGGAATCCGAAGTTGAGGATGACCAGGTTATCCACGACGTTCAAAGCGAAGATGAAAATAGTTATGAGACTGAGTTTTTTTTCGTCTTTACAAGAACCTGCTTCCTCTGAAGAAACCGACCCAGCCCCTGTTACAGAAGATGGTCCATCATCTGACGCTGACCGTGTTTCACCACCTGCCAACTTGGGGCGAATTGATATTTGTGTAGGCTGCTCTTAAAGTTTACCTAATCTTTTGAAGTCTGATTAGTTTTAATATTTGGTCTAAGAATAACTAATTAGAGTTAAAAAAAGAAAATTTTCTATGAAAATATAATATGTTGCTGTTGATTTTGAAGAAGTTGATTTTTTTGTTCGAATTTATTCACCTACTTTTATTTTTGTAATAAATAACTGTGATTATAGTAATTATTCATAAGTGTTGTTTTAACTTTAGCTTAGAAACCAAATTTAAATTTCCACTCCAAAAAAAAATCAAAATAAGGCTATTTTATATTAAAAAAATTGAATTATATGTGTACGCCTCTGAGACGTATGTTAAGGCTTTGTGTACTTCTGAAATAGATTAGGCTTCTAGGGTTTAATCATCGCAGTATTACCATATTTTCTACACTAACAAAAAACAAGCACCATAAATATATTAAGAAAAAAAAAGTACGAAAAAAGTTAACTTATAAAATATAACCTCTGTCGTCAGTAACTCACGAAAATATTTTCCAAGACATCTCCAGTGGCAAAGCAGCAATGGCATCTCGTCTCGTTTCTTTGTAAAATGTTTTAGCGCCAAAAACGAAAATACCACTGCCGTACATTGTCAACAAGTTACAAATAAATTACAGAAAATATGTGGGTAATTTAAAAAATGAACCTAACGTGGGTACTTCAAAGAAAATAAAATTTTGGCTTCGTGTGGGCAAAAGTAATATTATTTTCATATGGATAAGTCTTTAAGTTTAGGATAATCAAGTTGGCCGGTCAGTCATATTTAGGCTCAAGAGGAAAAACATGTGTCACTTCATGCTTTAAAAAGCTTAGGTATTTCACCCGGTGCGGTGGCAGAAAATGGAACTAAAAAATCATCTTTCATCCATTTCATCTTTCTTCATGAACAGCGTCCTGCCGTCCGCCGTACACAGTTGTTTCAAGAAATTGTGATGAAGGCCGTAGACACGCATATTTAATATTTATTTTTATTTGATGACTATGGCATTTAATTAAAACTTAAAATCTTTTCCTAAAACAGATTACCATTGAAAAGGAGCAGTGGACATTTTATTTTCTTGATTTTGACTTTTGACGAGCCTATTAATCAGGGTGGCAATCATAATAAATTATTTTAAAATGGTAGTTATTGATAAATATAATATACAAGTTATACAATGTTTAATTTAGCATTAATTTTTATTTATTGAAAAAAAAACATGTATCACAAAAATTAACCACATTAATATTTATTTAGTGAATACCAAAAGTGATATGTTTTTAGTTTTCATATACATTAAAATTTAATAGATCCTTAATTACTCCTTGATATTTATCAGCTGCGGTCAGGAACGATGTAGTGCCTTTTGCCAAAAGTTTTCCTTGTTCATTGTGAAAGTATGTTTCTACCACTGAAGAATTGCCGCTTTTTAATGTTTTGGTCACCACGTTTACTAATTCACCATCACCAGCTAATCCGACGTAACTGTTGATAATAATAAATTACTTAAAACACGGGTAAGTAAAAAAAACAAAATTGGTGAATTGCTACTTTTAGGTATTTCTGTTAAATCGATTTGTAATCGATATTAATTATACCCATTTTATTTTTTTGTTTTTCAGATATAATTATTAAGTACTGTCTGATTTCCAAATTATTTTTTAGGTACAGGTTTACCTACTTGACATTAAGGCTGGTGGTCCAGGACAACTTGCCATCAGTGTTGCTAAGCTGTGTGTAAAACGATACCACGTCTATCACAGACGCAATAAAGCCGCCATGTAGTGATCCCCCCATGTTGCACATAGTTTTATCCACATTGAATGTGCCTTGAAATGTCCCATTTGATACCGATTGCAATTTCACCTAAAAAGGAAAGTAATAAACACCTATCGCATTAATCAGGTATTTTAGGGCCAGCGTTTTAAAAAAGAAAACATAGATTTAGGTTCAAAATGTTGTCTCTCTTTTGACCAACTCAAGGAATAGTTGGTTAGCAGTGACTCGTATTTGTGTAGAGTAGCAAATAGGGTGCTTAATACCCGTTTTCACTGAAGTCAAGCTAGGCAAGAAGTAGTTAGCAATGCCTATTGAAAGGAGATACCTAAACCTTTCGTTTCCTCGATAGCCTAGTGTTTTTTGTGCCTAGTTAATGACAATAGGCTCGCATCCTATTACATAGGACCTAAACATACTGGCAAACTGTTAGTGTACATTGGTTACACCTCTACCTAACCCTTCTGGAAATACAGGCGTGTTTGTATGGTATGTTAATGGAATAATTGGTAGCAGTCTCGTGCGTAAGTGTAACGAGTAACGTTTTCACTAAAGTCAATTTAAATATTGCAAATTACTTGTCACTGTCGAGTATAAATTTGCATTGAAAATTACATTAGATGATTTTAAGAAATCATTTATCATCATTGTGTCTATTCAAATATATTGCTGCCATTAGAGATTCTTTGTCTTTCTTTTAGATATACATAGAGTATGTACCTACATCACCTACATGTACCTATACTTGATTGAATTAAAGATTGTTTTGTAACAAATACTTATTTGGTCCTATTAAGTTTCTTACACAGTGGTGGATTTACCTGCAGGCTGGGTACGCTTGAGCCTAGGGCGGCTTTTTTGGGGACTGGAATGATTTGTCTTTTTTTAAAGAGTATTCTGATGTCTTACAGAAACGAGTCTAAAATGTATTATCTGATGACTTTTCCTTTTTACCTTTCATTGTTCATTCAACGGTACCGCAAACTTCTATATTCTATTGTAAAATGCCCAGTACACGGCCGGCACCAGCAAAAGGCCTCTGCCCACACCATAATAAAAAAAATTGTGAGCAACTTTGATAACTAGAACTGACAATTGTACAGGTATAAGGACGGGAATATTTTAAAAGCGTATAAGTACTTGGGAAATGTGTAAATCCGCGACTGCTCGTACCTACTCTTGCTGAATCTATGGTTGAATGCCTTCCAATTGTAATATCAATGGGGTAGTCATAAATACCTCATAGTTGCTGTGATAGATAGTAACAAAATATTATTTTCGACTGCGTCAATAAGTAGCTACCTACCAGCTCATAGTAAGAGGCTGTTATCTTAGTGCTTCGATAATGTCTAGAGATTAATGTCCAGAGAGAGGTAAAGGGTTTTTTTTTATAGATGGGAAATCATCAAATAACTTCCCCCGCCCTGGGTGGGACGGGAGGGAGTGTCAGTCTTTTACTAACTAAAACCCATCTATGTTCCTTCATGTGCCCTCTGCGTTCCGGGGGCGCGGTATCTCTTTCGGACAACCCGCAGCCCCGGCAGGAGGTAAAGGGTGCGCTGAAAATATCACGCTTACTTTATAAGAGTAATGGATGATGCTATGGGTATGGGTATACCCATAGCATCTGGATTGTTGCTGACGTTGTTCCTTAACTAATAACATAATGAAAAATACTTAGTCTAATCTGAACTGCATCATTTTTAAGATCGGTATCAATGCCATTATACCTGAATTCAGTAAAGTACGTACCTACATAAACAAACAATAATATCATCAGATCTCAACGATGTTTTCTTGTAATGTACCTACTTACCTATAGTATTTGAAATTATTTTTAGATAAGTTTGTCGTTATTTTTGCCAACATTTATCTACTGTTGCATTCCCAGACCTATTATTTACAAAAAAATACGAACCACACACAAATTTAATGTTCTTTTGGCTGGCTTTATTTGAATGGTGTCAAGTTGAAAGCATTATCATGAACCAGAAAAAAATACTCTGATTATACATTTTATCACACATTACTTTTTTTATGAATTAGGTGACATTTTAGTTCATTTTACGCTATCAAGTTTAAAGCAGTATCTTGATAGCTACGAATTCAAACCTAATAAGAAAGTAAAGAAAACAAGTGTTTTACCTCATTTATATAAGCAAGCAAGGCACTATCAAATATGGTTTTTCAAATGTTGTAGGTTTTAAGTAAATCTAAATCTTTTATTTTGAGCTACAAAAATTATTAAATGTCAAGTTAGATTTGTCCTAACAATCACAATTTCATGGTTTTCACTCCTATAACCAGTATTCCAGATATCTGTCACGGCACCGTAAGTTTTTATTAAAACAATATAATAAATGTTTTAGGTTTTTACTGACGTACCTAAGATTTTTTCTACCAGTCTGGGGTAATAACTGGCAATTATTTGGCGTTCTCTACGTTTAAATGATTGTAGAACTTATTAAATAGCGTTTAAATTAAATATTTAAAGACAGTATTAGTTACATAATAAAGCAAAATAACAATATAATAACGCACCTTGCTGAGAACACTACCATGGTCAAAAGTAGTCCCCTTTGCTAGAAGATCCATCGCTTTTAGAAGACGAACAGCCCTTCCGCTTGTAGCCATTTTTGCTCAAGAAAATAAGCGTAAGTGTTATGGCATTTGCATTTTCGCGCTCTTTTATTTATATTTTCCAAGTTGAAGATTTTGGTGTTGCTACTAGTTACCGTGTAGAACTTTATTTAATACACACATAAACCGATAGTTAAATTATTCAAAAACATAAATTTAATCATTTGTTTAATTTTTCATCTAATTCTCCTAGAAAGAAAACGAATTTATTATCAACTATTTTAGTAGAATTAGTAGAAACTCGCAAGCTTCAATCTGGCAACTCAGGCCGGATCAACAAGCGAGCGGTCTGCTTATGTCGGTTTGTTCGCAAAACTTACAAAAATATAATTTTCCCCGTCGTTTCCTACGTTTTGTTGTTATCTCGGAGTGTATAAGCTCTAGTTATTCCGTTGTTTAATTCCTATATATATTTAATTACTTAGAAATGTTTGGAGACTCAACGTAATCTAAGTGACAGATGTTACGGTGTTAACTCGCGCCACTTTTGGATCAATTACGTGTTTTTGATTGAATTAACTATGGAAGAAAGCAAGGATACTATCGTTGAAATGGAGTGTATCGTACCAGAGTCAGGTAACGGTAGTATTCATTTAGTAATTACTTTTTATTTCCACGCTCATGTTTGACGTTCGTTCGTATAAACCGACCAAAATTGAAAAGTCGCCATGTAACTTCGAATCCAATAAGATTTATTTAATATTTTCGTTGTGTCTTACAAATGTTATTGAAATTAATATACTAATGTTAGATAATTGATTTAATCTCGTATTCTATATCCGTCGATATTCATAATATTATATAAATGAATAGATTCGCGCAGTTATTGCTTACTATTGTATCGTACTATTTTTCTTGGCCGTGTTATACTCCAAACATCAATAGGGTTTTTGTATCTGATCTATTTTTGAATTACAAATACATTTCAGTTTATCGTCGCTCTTGTTATTTCTCCAGAGCAATTGTGTCGTATCGTCGTATGAATGATTGAATATAATATGCGTAATTCTAAATTGAATAAAATTGAATTTGTAGTGATGTATCTTCATTTTTTAAGGTTAGAATGAAAGTTGGACTCATTGTGCCACTTCTGTAGCATAGATATGGGTTTACTTTTTTTAATGGGTTCTTTTTGAATATAGTATAACGAAGATGACTTAGGTTTTTGCTTAGCATTGTGATTCTTAATCAGAAAAGCTTTAATGGCTTACATTATGCTACATTTTTGGTACTAAAGACACCATAATAATCATTGATGGGTGAAAACGAGCACCATTTTATTATCTTTCTAAGAAAACAGGTGTTCTCCTTAAATATATTTTCTTGTTTGCTGAACCATATATTATAATTCCATATATACATAGATTTATTGATTATTTTTGTTAATATCTTGGTTGGTCTTATTTATTTAAATATGTATGTTAGCTGTGCATCGCGGGTGTCTTATCCGGTCAGAAGCCTGAAATTCTGGCAAACACTTGTTCTAAGGGGTTATGTGTTGCTCAGTAACTGGGTTGTTGAAGTTAGATAGATATGTAAAATACGGCTATTTAGCTGTACCCGCTTAGACTGGAAACCGATCCTAGCATAGTTAAAAAACGCTGGACAAATGCTTCATTGCTTAGTACCTAAGTAATAATTACTATTAATAATAATTTGCAACCATAACTTAGCACATGATTTATAAAATAGAATATCCTAATATAAAAACGTTAAACTTAAAAATAAAAAGCCCAATCATTACCTGTCCCACAAATCAAATATTAACTAAAAAAAAACAATTAATAAGAACCTTGAACATAGAATGCCTTACCAAACAATTCTATTGACTCGGTTTCAGACAAGTTGCAACATGTCCCCCATAGAACTAGTTTAGCCTAGACGGAGCCAAGTTATGCATTGCGTGTATAAAATTATGGGCCTCTTGAGTGCTATATCTTTGATAGCAACAAGCGAGTCGGTTAAACCAGTCTCACCTTTTTTTGAGCCTGTCTTTTGTTTTATATTTACAAAAAGCATTTTGTAGGAGTCTTGTTGAATTTTAGAATAAAGAAAAATATTTTTTTGGTTTCATAAGTCCATATAAAATTTTTCTATTTTCTGGAGTGTGTAGAATAATTTAATAACAGTGTTACCATATTGTACTTCAGGCCTACACAGACCGGGAAGGCACGGCAAGGAATTTAAGTTTTTACCAATGGACATTCAAACATAACGAAAAAACTACGACATAAAATGCCTTTAGTTTTCTTATTTTTGTTGTTGTAACACAATACTTTGGTATCATTATAATATTTCTACTTGGATTTATAGACTATTCACATGTATTACTTCAATTACTATATTATATTTTATCTTATTAAATACAGCCTGCTACCCTCTACAGCATCTTATGGTTCAATACTTTATATTTCTCATTATTATATTTATAACTAACCACATTTTTAATCCATCATTATTACAAAACTTTTCAGTTTTACCCATGGATTTCCATACAACACTTTAAAAAAACATTTTTTGTTTCAGCTCCTGCTTCTAAAGTCTCTTCTGAAGCCCTTACTGAAGTCCCATCTAAAATCCCTTTTGAAGTCCCTTCTGAAGGAATCCCTTCTGAAGGAATCCCTTCTGCAGAAATCCCTTCTGAAAAAGTCCCATCTAAAGCCCCTACCGAAGTACCATCTGTAGATGCCGTAGAAGACACTTTGGCGGTCAAAGAAAATAAGGATGATTCTCAGAACCTGTTCCCTGAAAGTCCGGTTTATGAGCCTGAAGATGATATTGTGGTTTGTGAACAGTTTATATATTTTTTATCTAAATGTAATAAGAGTTTAGTCAATTTTTTTCTTTTATCTGAATCGGTTCCTCAAAAACAAAAAGGTGCTCTGATTGGTTGACTGAATTTTTAACAACCCGTCATAGTAACTTTAATTTATATTTAGTTTTTCGTCTGAGAAACCGCAAGGAAATATCTTAAACGCTGTTTTTTGTATGTATTTAATGTAACACTTTGTCTTAAAAATATATTTTCACATTTTCAGACCATTAGCAGCGAAACTGACGACATTAACATTATTTCGTCAGATACAACAGGTAAGACAAACATCCAAAGAAACCTTAAAAAATATAACTATCACAATGACTAAACGTAAAATGTTAATTACAGAAGAACCTACTGCTCAACCTAAAAGAAAGCTCTCCGACGACCCTTCAGAGAAAAGCGCAAAGATCCAAAAGCTAGACCTTATCGACGATGAATTCGCTGTATCCACCCAGACCTTGGACAACGAAGTATCCGAGATCACAAGTGCAACCAAACGGAAGATCGAAGTCTTGGAGCTTCCATCGACCTCCCGCGTTCGCACCCCCGTTCGCTCCAGTCCTAGGAAACTTAAAAGATCCAACAGTGCGGAAATATCCAAACCTGAAACACCAAAGACTCCCAAATCCAGACCAGCCAGTGTCGACGTCACTAAGCCCAGAAAAACACCGCGCAAAGTACAAAAAGAACTTTCAAAAGATGAGCTGAAGGAAGCCTTAGTTATCTCCGACAGCTCGAGCTCTCGACCAAGCATAGAGTTCGTAGCCGAAATACCTCCACCGAAAATCCCAGAAACGATTGCTGAGGAGAATTCGGAGCTAGACGACTCCCAGGGTTTCCATCTAGAACTTTCGCCGAACCCTGACAGCGCAGAAAATGGCGACACAGTAAAACCCCCCAGTAATAGCGACCCTGTGCTTGTCAGGAATAGGAACGAAGTACTAAATGTGGAAAAGATAAGTGAGACTAGAAGTGAAGGATACAAATACTCAGATCAGGGCGAGTTCTCGCTGCCACGATCCAAAGATTACCATATAGAGAAGACAACGGACCAGGAAAGCACTGACAGTGTCGGATCGATAAACTTGGAGAGCCCTGAACACGTCATGCCCACTGTTGCCTCCAAATTGATCTCGAAACTGTCCAATGGAGACTCATCTACCCCTTCTGAGGTTGTGGATGCCAAGATAAGCACTGAAGACAGTGATAGTACTCCCGATATGACGAAGCTTAACTCCATTAAGAGCAAGAGAGAGAAGATTGAGTCTTTTAGGTCCAGTAACAATGCTACTCCGTCGACCATTTCGCCGCTTGCAAACGGCCATTCTTTGCCAATCAACACTCCGCATGTACCTGTGTTCGATGTCTATATCAGTCATAATGAAGATAACGAATTAATGTCCATCTGTGTCGTCCGAACCGATAACGATCTTGGTATGGACATGTGTCGAGAATACCAGAGGATTTCCAAAAGGTTTACGATTGATCCCTACATGGCTGATGTGTCAGTCAGCAATTCTCCGTCAAGCGTTACCAGTGGTGGCATGATCAACTTGCCGAATAGAACCTCTTTCGCATCCACAGTTAGTTCAACATCAACTTCTAGCAACCGAACCAGTGATGGCGCGTTCGTTGTACCGCAACCGCCGCGGAAGTCTATCGCGAACCCAGCAGTATCAATCAAGGGATTTGAAGCTTTACTGAAGAAGCTACAAGACATAATATTCTCGCATATCCGAGAGTCGTCCGTAGATGAAGGACTGAATGATGAGAAAGTTTCTGTCGGAATTCAAACATCTGTTTCTAATGACAGTACCATGAGCAATGGTAATGCTAGTCCGGAGGAAGTAAACAAATGCGATAAGGCAACGCCGAAGAGTTCGTTGAAGAAAACTCGCGTGCGTGGTCGGCGGCACATCGCCGGGAAGACCAAGCGAGCGTTGCTGCCGACCCAGCCTGAGGAGCCGGAGTACATGCACGGGATGAACTCACCAGAAATGGTGCCAACTAACGGCGAAGATGGAAAGGATTCCCCAGTGAAGTCTCCCAAAGACGAGAAACCGCTGTCCTCTTTGGTTGTTACGCCAAAATCTGTCAGCAAATTGAAGACGAAGCGGCGACCAACGTCCCCACGACCGGCGACACCTGTAGAAAAAGTGGCAGTAAAGCCTGAATACCCGGGATTTGCGCCAGAAACGGTCGTGTTGGCCAAATGGGTGGACAAACGTTACTATTCCGGTAAAGTGTTGGAGATTACTGAGCCAAACAAATATTTGATCAAATTCGATGATGGCCAAAGCAAGGTGTTGTTGGACGATTTCATCATTTTCGGTGATACGAAAACGTTGCCTTTGGAGGGGCAGTCGGTGTACGCTATGGTGGATGAGGAGCAGAACTATGAGCCTGGCTTGGTGCTTGGCGTTGAAGAAAATGACAGTGGGACTGTTACCTACAAATGCACTACTGATGGGTAAGTTATTTTCTACTAACTGTTGCTATTGGAAAACTAGAATATGCATGTTTTTGTTTTTATTAAAAAAAAAATAACCTCATTCATATAAAAAACAGTTTAGTAAAACAACTTTTCGAATAACTGTGAAATTTTAAAAGATATAAGCCATCGAAGATTTGTTTGTTTGCCTCTTTCTAGCAAAACAAAATTTATCACGGAGTTTATATGGTCGTGGTTTTTTATGACATCACAGTCCATGTCAGATCTCACTGTCTAATTGGTGCGTAATAGTTTTAAATACTTCTATCGGCCGTATTTCTTGGCCAATTGGACGTAGTTACGCAAAAATGGTTCCAACTCTCAAAGTTTGAGAGTTGGAACCATTTTTGCGTATCTACACTGAGGGTTGGATCCTTTTTGCGTAACTACGCCCAATTTTAATTTCACTTTTTGTCATCCCTATTATGGTATTTGCATATATACCATAGAATTATAATTTATTAATACACCATACAATTTTGTATTCCAGGGACACCTTAGTAATGGTGACTGCTAGCGAGCTTTACCTTACCGAGGACCAGGCGCGTTCGCTCAAGGAGACCGCCCGCACTAACTCTCCGTCCGCACCGTCCACGCCGCGACGCAGACATAACAGGGAACTAGATCTTGACAATATCATACAGGTATATATATAATTTACTATCACGCCTGTATTCCACGAGGGGTTAGGCAGAGGTGTACTCATATATAACCACAATTCGCCAGTATGTCTAGGTCCCATGTAAAAGGGCCACTCTGTTAAAATGTGCCCGCAGCGTCCCGTCTCAGGGCACGCCTCGATTGAGGCGGTAAGTCCCCTCTTTGAGGAGTGGCTAGAGCGGCGCCACGGCGCCCTCACCTACCGCCTGACGCAGGTCCTCACCGGACACGGATGTTTCGGGAGGTTCCTGCACCTCATCGGGCGGGAGGAAACGCCCGGATGTCATCATTGCGAGGATCGCCCCGAGGACACGGTGGAGCATACTTTGGCGGTGTGCCCTGCTTGGGCTGAGCACCGCCGAGTCCTCGAGGCGGCCATCGGCGGCGGCGCCCTCTCGCGTCCGGCACTGGTTCAGGCCATGGTCCGGAGCGAGGGGGAATGGGAAGCAGTCGCCTCCTTCTGCGAAGCTGTAATGCTAGAGAAGGAGGCGGCGGGACGGGAGAGAGAAAGGAGGGTCCCCCGTCCCAGCGGCCGCCGCGGTAGACGATCCGGGCGTCGGGAGCCACGAGACGACTCCCGGCCACCGTAGACGCGGGTCTGTGGACGGTGAGCAATGGGTAGCTCACCGTCCGTACGTTCACTAGCGACAGACCGTGTCGACGGCGCGTTCGTGTTCCACGCGCGCCTCAAAGAGATGTCAGCAAATTGGATGGGGCCACTGAGGGCCGATGCCTGCCGGGGCTGCGGGTTGTTCGAAAGAGATACCGCGCCCCCGGAACGCAAAGGGCACATGAAGGAACATAGACGGGTTTTAGTCAGTAAAAGTCTGACACTCCCTCCCGCCCCGCCCCGGGCGGGGGAAGTTATTTGATGATTTCCCGTCTATAAAAAAAAAAAAAAAAAAAAAAAAAAAAAGCGTCCCGTCTCATCGCGTTTCGGTGTGAACCCTTACTTTTGTAAATTCAGCTCAAAATGAAACAGCTAAACTTTTTTTTTCTACGAAAATTACAAATTTTAAAATTACTTGGGAAACAGTAAAGAGTGGACTAAAAAAAAAACAAAAAAAAAACAACAAACATTTGAAAAAGGAATTCTTAAAAAAATATATGTTTAAACATTCCAGGGTCCCCGTAGTGCTCGAAGCCGAGACAAGGGCAGTTCGAGCGCGCGCAAACGCGTCGCTTCACCAAAGAGTCCGAAAGCATCCACATCTGGTATTTCAGGTAAACATCTAAACACATCGGTCATTTCTGCGAACGAATAGGTACGTTTAAGGTTAGCGTTGCCAGATGTCCCGATTCTGACGGAAAATCCCGATTTTTCGAGAGTCGATTTGTCGAGATTTCGTGTGCTGTTTTTTTAAGTCTTACAAAAAAAGATTGATTTAAATGCACTTAAATGTACTCAATAAATATTCGTACAATAAACTTTTTAGTTTAGTCAATCATAGAAATAATCCCGATTTTGTTATTTGAAGTAGTTCAAAATCTCAGGAAAATATCTGGTAACGCTGGTATAGGTGTACTATGCTCACCTCACACGCTAGTTTAAGGGGGTATTTCACCAACCTGTTCATTACTAATTCAGTTTTTTAACTTCGTTTTCTATTGCATAATAGTCTAGTGTTCGCAACTTCGCGTCTCAGCACGTATATCGTGTACAGCTGTGCGATTCTCTAAAATGCAAGCTCGAAAACGAGTCCCACTTCGATAACGAACCAACTTGTCATTGGCTTAGTATTCGTTCGCCGTGGTGACGTCACCACGGCGAACGAATATAAACCAATGACAAGTTCACTCGATCACTTTAGTGAGACTCGTTTTCGAGTTTGCATTTTAGAGAATTGTACTACAGATGGGAAATAGATGATGATAGATGAAATGCATCTATCGCACAGCAGTCAAAGAAAAATCATTTATTTCAATCACATCATTAAAAACCACTTTTGAACGCCAAATACACATAAACAAATAAAGCCAGCAGTGCCTAGACGTTACTCACGATCTAGTTTTTTAACTATCCAATAGGGATATAACATTAACATTATATCATACATCACGCCTGTATTCCCGAAGGGTTAGGCAGGGGTGCACCAATGAAGATAAACACCTACAGTTGGCCGGTATGTTTAGGTCCCATGTAATAGGGGCGAGCCTATTGCCTGTAACCAGGCCACAAGTCGCAACTCCGAGCTGGTACTGAGAATTTCATTTAAAAAAAAACAGAAACTCTTTGCTCGACTTGGGAATAGAACCCAAGACCTCTACCGTAGCAGTCGCTCTTAGGACCACTAGGCCAACGAGGTATTAATAGTGTTAAAGATAATAATGAATTATGTATCGCAGTTTTAGTAGGTTGTATGCGTGTATGCTAAGTGTGGCAACGGTACTGAATATGGCGAATGTTAACGTCACGCTGTCAATACATTTGTAGTCCTTTATATCCTGTCTTTTTGTTTTTTTTAATCAATATCATGTTGCCTGTTTATGCTTTGTGTGCTGTATTTTCACATTAAATAAATAATCTTTACTGTAATGCGTGTGTCGAATCATTTAATCCTCCGAAAACTCTTTTAAAATTTCTAAAATACAAAAATTCTGAAATTGTTGAAATTGATGTTGGTGAAATATCCCCTAAGTCCTATGCATAATCTAGCTTACTGACATTATTTGAGCAAAAATCCAGTCAGATAACATAATTTTGAAGTAGAAAATTTCAAATAATACTTTCCCAACCTGAAAATAAAACTCGGGACCATACATTTATCATTTGCGTAAGCGACCATCAAAATAACGTCATAGTTTAGTTATCTTTATTTTAGTTTGTACAATAAACACTGCTATTTCGATAAGCACGATACGGCCCGGATAGCTCAGTCGGTAGAGCATTGGACTTTTAATCCAAGGGTCCAGGGTTCAAGTCCCTGTTCGGGCGGCTACTTTTTTATTGAGTTATGTTTTTATTCATTAAAAAAATATATATTATTCTCTGTTTTTTCGTGTAGTATTTTCCTTTTAAATATTTAAACTTGCAATTTTAACATTATGTCGCGAAATTTTAGTCCGATGACAATAACAATAGTTTTGGACAACTATATTAGGTACCTACGTTACGTAAGGTCAGGACCAAGATATATCAAAGTCATGTAAAGTCCAAATAGTCACTTATATATAGACAAAAACAAAGAGAAGAAATATTACCTTGCATTAGACAAAATGCGGACATTTAACGATAAGTACCTTGAAATAACTGCACTGTAATGGTATTTTTTTATAATTCTTTTTTCTGCATTTCCGCGAAATTTGTTTAATGTATACTTTAAGCCAGCTTGTTTGTCCAGGTCATAATAATGGAATAATTTATGAGAGTAGTAGTAATCTTCCTGCCCTTATCCCATGTTACTAGGGGTCAGCGCAACACGCTTTCTTCTTCCATGAAGAAATGCCGTCCTGTCAACAGTCATGCTATCACTGACTCTCTTCTTTGGCCTTCCTCTTCATCTCCATCCATCCACATTTATATTCATTAACTCTTTTGGTCACATGCGTCTCATCCCTCCTATTTACATGCCCATACCAAGACAAACGGTTTCCTTTCAACTTTTCTGTCACTGGCGCTACCCTCAAACTTCCTCTAATATACTCATTCCTTAGCTTATCCATTCTGGTTGCATCGCACATTCATCTCAACATTCTGATCTCTGCCTTCTTCTTCTTCTTCTTCTCGGCAAAATCTTGTTCGCTTGGATGAAATTTACTGAGCCGAACATGATCGAGTACAGCGCGAGAACTCCCGAATGCAATTTCGGTTTCGGAAACTCGTTTTTTTTTTGCCGAAACTCGACTGAAACCGAACTTTCGATCAGACACTATAGTGTCTATAGTGTGCTATTCCAGATTGTAATTTATAAATTACAATCTGGAATAGCACATAGGCATATGAACACTTTTTTTTATCTCGGAAAAGGTATGGTTCCCTTAGAATAATAATATAATTTAACTTACACGCAGACGAAGTCGCGGGCGGAAGCTAGTGTTATACATAGTGAACTTATATATATATATTATATAGTTATACTTAGATAAGTATTGGTCGAGGTCAAGAAAACCCGATAACATTGGTATTACGAGCAGTAACCCAGTAACTGATGTATTTTTCAAGTAGCTGATATACAAATATTGTTAAGGTAAACATTATAATCGTGTTTATCATTTATTGATCTAGTATGTATATTGGTTATCTACTCTATCAATAAGTGGTTTGAAGTATGTAAACAAATACTTCTTGCGTCTTTATACAAAATTAGGTATCTTTTAATTTATTTGTAATCTTTCTGACGTCATAAGGTATTTAAGAATATGAACAACTTTGAATATATCAAAAATCTGTTCTATTTTACCCGCTGAACAATAGTCAATGAAGTTAAAAAAATGAGCTTGTTTGTAATTATTTATCTATTTTAAGTATTGAATGATTTCGTATATCGTAAAAAAAAAAATTGTAAGTAACTAAGTTATTTCGCCATCCATATACACGTACCGTCACGCCTGTATTCCCCGAAGAGTTAGGCAGAGATGTACCAGTGTACCCCACAGTTCGCCGGTAAGTTTAGGTCCTATGTAATAGAAGGCGAGCCTATTACCACTAATTAGGCACAAATCCTCAGTTAAGATTCTCAGTTAGCAACTGAAAATTTCATAGAAAAACTCTATAACACTTTTTGCTCGATTTGAGAATCTAGCCTAAGACTTCTAGCGTAGCAGGCGCGCAACAAGGCAGTGTATCCATACACAAAAATCATTCAAAACTATCTGCCAGTTAATGTAGCAGGAACTCGGGCAAAATAGGCCCTATATAACATAAAGGCTAAAACAAAAATTAACCCAAAATTTCTTGCCCTAGGCGCAAAAACCAAGTGCACGCCGCTGGGTCGCAAGCGCTTGGCGAGCGAAAGCAGTGAGATAAGCGAGAGTAGCAACTCTGCGCCGCCCGTCAGGCTCGAAGAGGTGGCCGGGGTCGAGCCCGAGGTACAGCGCACTCCCAGGAAGATTGACGGCGTTAAAGGTGAGGCAATAAGTGAGAAAACAGTTTATTATCAGTATTTATTAGCAAAGTCAAATAATTTATTCCAATTAGACCATTAAAAGGCACTTTTGGACGTCAATTAACTGAAACTATTGAATCTAGTTGCCCATTCCCAAAGGTAGTTTCATATGGAGAAGAACGGGCAAGAAACTCCATAAATACTCTTAAAAAAACGCCATCTCTCTACCTGCTTCTGTATTTCCGAACGCATTCAACCCTAATCTCTTCAAAGTTAGAGTGAACAGGCTTCTTCTGGGTAAGCTCACTCCATCGCAGAATTTGTCTATGTCACCTTTGACAAAAAAAAAATACATCAACATACCAGCACGCCTGTATTCCTCGAAGGGTTAGGCAAAGATAAACAAATGGACGCCCATAGTTTGCCGGTATGTTTAGGTCCCATGAAATGTAGAAAAAAACAATATACACCCACATGGCAGTTCGCCGGTATGTTTAGGTCCCATGTAATAGGGGAGGAGGGGGATTAACTATCCCAAATTCTTCTCCAATAACTCCTCGAGTACCTACATTATCTACTAGCTTTTGCCAGCCACTTGGTCTGCGTGAATTTTCTAACGGATCTTTTTTTTGCCAATATGAACTATCGTCGATGAATGAAAAACCGTATGTAATTTGGTCAAGCGGTTTTAGAGATGCACGGGAACATTAATTTCCACAAGTAAATAAACAATTAAACATAAAAATAATACTTAGCTTCCTATTAGCGAAAACATTTACAAAAACGCGTTCGAACATAATATCCTTTAAACTACGTTATTCATCTGTGCGCTGTAGGTTAATTTTGTTTATTCATTTTATTTATTTCATCATCATCATCATCATATAAGCCGATGGACGACCACTGCTGGACATAGGCCTTCCCTAAAGGCAGTCACAAAAACCAGTTCTACGCTGTTTATTATATGGCATACTTGACTTCCGCAGAGACGAAGTCGCGGGCAAAGGCTAGTCTTGCCTGAAGCAGCTCTTAAGTCAATTAGTAGTCAATCAATTAGCTTACTTATTGTCAAAGAAAATAAGTCACAAAATCACTAAACATCCACCTTTCCCCGCAGCCGGTCCACTGCAGCTCAAAGGCGCATCTAAACAGAACATCGGCAAGAAGAATTCCAAGCTGACTAAGTTCGAGAACGACGAGGATACGGTATCTAAGATGGGGCCGATACCGGGACCGGACTCCAAGTTGTTTGCGGGACTACACTTCTTGTTGACGTGCACTGAGACGCCGCGACGGACACGTACTGCTGCTACTAGTGATAAGGTAGTTAACTATAACATTTTTTTTACAGGTTGACTTGACTCGAAAAGTTTGCCCAACTTGTGTTTTTTTTTTTGGGATGTGCACTGCAAACAACTAAACTTCGATACGAAACTACGAATTTAATTCAGTTGGTATTTAGCAGCGTGGTAGATGAAAATATACCCTACGGAACTTAATAGGCAATAACAGGTTCTCGCTTGTCACCGGCCGATTTTTAAAACGTTCTCGTTTCGTTTTCGTCCCGAACAAAATGTTGTACATAGAACTGTTAGAAACGTTATTTTAACCTTTTGACCGCCAGTCATGTATTGATGACAAACCAAAATGTGCCCAGCACGCCACGATCACGATCCCATGACAAACTTTTGTCCGTACATAAAACTGTACATAGATATAATTTCGAACTCACTATTTCGTAGGTATTAAAGGTAAAAGTATTCGTAGCTTGGCGCTGAGGGCACGTTTATGCTTTTTTGACGTGGCGGTCAAAAGGTTAAATAACGTTTCCGAGCCCTAGCCTTCTCACACCAATCTCTCTTAAATTACTCTAACACATCACGACATCGTTTGCTAGACCTTAGTCAGCAACATCATCCGACTTCCGGCACCCATTGCGTTAATTATTAGCTCGTGTATTTTTAACACCACACTTATTGCGACAAATATACTTATTTTCTTTCTTCCTAATCTTCATTTCCTCAGGCCACCCAAAGCGCCGAGACCCGCCACTACTCCTCCGAAGAAGACGGCGAGACCACCTCCTCTGTAGCCGGCACTGACACTGAGGACCTGGAGTTCTGCGACCGACCCTTCAACAAGGAGCGGCTCAAGGAGCAGCTGGAAGCCGGCGGAGGGACCGTGTACAGGTAAATACAGAGAAAAACCGAGCAATTTAAAGAAACGCTACAATTATCCAGTAAGTATTAACTTTCAAGTAACTAAACTACGGGATTTCAGGTACCCTAAGGTCGATTTCGCAATCGATAATTTCTTAAAGCATATTTATAATAAGCATTTATTGTAGACATAGCCCATAGCCCATAGATTCACAACATTCACATTAACAAAGTAAAATCATATATCATAGAAAAACTTATCTTTAAACGCGGTATCACCTAGGAGCTGCCCGTACCCATCGACCACAATGCAAAATTCAGCCGTTATGACAATAATTATAAGATTTATTTTAAAAGAGAAAATAGATTTCCGGTCTGTACAGTACTATGTGACATGACTCAGGCGTTTGACTATGTCCAGCATGACATTCTTTTGCAGAAACTCGAGTCATATGGTATCAGGGGTAACGTTCTTGAATTAATAAAGTCATACTTAACCAAGCGAAAACAAATTACAGAAGTCAAGTCGATAAACTTAAGGACCAAATTTGAGGAAATTTTCCAGTCAGAAGAACGAATAGTACAATATGGCGTGCCCCAAGGTAGCGTGCTAGGACCGCTTTTGTTCATTCTGTACATAAATGACTTACCGAAACACATTGACCAGCCTGTAACGCTTTTTGCTGATGACAGCACAATTACTATTCAATGTAATAATAAAAATTTATATAGCTATGACATTAATAATTCTATTAAATCAACAATTGAATGGCTAAATAATAATAATTTAAGGATTAATCTTGACAAGACTAAAATAATGCATTTCAATCAACGACCTACAACTATACTCAATCCAAAAGCGCAATATAATAATAAAGTAATTGAAGAGGTTAGCGCAGCAAAATTTCTTGGACTTACAATTGACAAAAAACTTAATTGGAAAGAGCATATTGATCTTTTAGTAAAAAAGATTAACAACTCTTCCTATGCATTGTATAAGTTATCCTCTATACTAAGATTAGATGGTTTAATCGCAGCATACCATGGCCTAGTCTCGTCCCATTTGAGATATGGGATTATTTTCTGGGGAAATTCTACGGAAAAAGAAATGGTTTTCAAAGCTCAGAAGCGAAGTATTAGAGCTGTGTTCAAACTACGTCCGACGGACAGCTGTAAACCCTATTTTCAAACAAATAGGATATTGACACTTCCTTCTCTCTATATACTAGAGATTGCCATATTTGTCAAGGTCAATCCGCACTTATTCCCACGGTTATCTGACAGGGTCATTCGTAACAGACGAGACAACACTATTCTCTGTCCACATAGGTCAAAAACCGCACTTATGGGAAAAAGCGTATTCTGTATGGCTCCCAAAATATTTGATAAGCTCCCAAAATCATGGAAAGAACAAACCCTTGGGATATTTAAGCGAACACTGAAACGGTTCTTAATAGAGAAAGCTTACTATAATACGTTAGAATTTCTAAATGACAATATTTAGCAATGCACTGTGTTCTACATTTAAAAAGTATTCATAATTTAAATAATTCATTAGATTTTCAGTAAATCATTGTATCTCAATTTTATTATTAATTGACATTGATATTATTATTGACATTATTAAATTTTATTCTATTATTATGCTACGGGACATGTAATTGGAATCAAAAAATTTAGATGAAGAATTATTAAGATAAATTGTATATGTAAACAAAAACAATGTAATATTTGTACGCCGCAAAGGCCAAACATGACTCAACAAATTTTATCACTGTCAACCTGCATGCCATGTTGTGTGACTCGTGTTTCCAACTTTGTACTTTTCAATATTATAAAAATATTTGTACGCCGATACTTACGGCTAAACATGACTGGACTTAAACATTTCATTTCAATCTTGCATGCTCGTGTATGTATACCATGTTTACACAAATAAAGAATATCTTATCTTATCTAGACCAATTTTCAATGATTAAACAGCTCACAACAACTTCATTTCAAACAAACCTCACATGACGCTACAATTACATATTTAACTCCCTAAAAAAATTCGAATCTCTTTCCAGCCATTTCGACGACGTACCAAAGAACAAGTACACCGTGTGCAAGCTGATCGCTCCCCGTCCCTGCCTCACCGCCAAGTACATCCAGTGCCTCGCGGCGGATATCCGCTCCGTGTCGCACGGCTGGGTCATCATGAGCTGCATAGAGAACACACTGCACGATGTCGACTCCTTCGCTCTGCCCACTGGCTGGTCTATTCTGAAACAGAGGTTTATTAACTGGGTAAGTGGGAATACAAATTATATATAAAGAAGATTTAATGGCTGCCACCGACAACGCAGTCAAAGTGGCCAAATTCTGGCCCGCAACAATACAATACTTATATTGTAGATTTGCGTCGAAAAGCCAAGAAGAAGAATTATATGTATAGTGTCTCGCGATTGATACCTGTTCATATACATGATATAATTTTCATAAAATTTATAATTTTTACTTAATTCTGGAGTCCAAGCAGACGAAGTCACGGGTAGAAGTAAGAATTCTAAACTTCTAAATCTTAACATATAACATTTTCTCAGGTACCGCCCTCAGGCAAGCGCAACGCAACATTCTTCAAAGACAAGATCATCCTCCTGTGCGGCGACCAGGACACATTCGTCAAGTTCTGGGAGAGAGTGTGCACGCTCGCCGGCGCCACCACGCGAGTAGTCAACGAGGAAGATCTCAACATGTCCGGAGCCCTGGCGCTTGTCACCGAGTGGGACTGTCCCCACGAAGTACAGAACAAGGCGAACCAGGATAATGTCCCACTGGTCTCCACCACCTGGGTGGTGCAGAGCCTCATAGAGTCCCGCGTCATCCCCCCCACCTCCCACGAAAAGTTCTCATTTATGTTCACTGAGCCAGAATGATCCTGGGACTTTAAAAAGATCCTCATAATACGTGAAAATTGACACTTGAGGTGACGCGACAGTGACGCTTAGTGTTAGTGAAGTGATATAGACAGTAACTTACTCACCAGTGGTTTACGCAGCTTCGTTATACGAAAATATTGATCAGTTTTGAACTCTTGTCGTTTTGCGACATAGATGGAAATATTTCAAGTATGGTCAACATTTTCATGGGCTAACTGTACATGGTCATTAAAGTACAAAGTATATTGGTTACGCTAGGCATAAATTTACAGAGTATAGACAGTATGAATGACAGCTTATGATATATAGAAGTTTATATAATATAAATAAATGATTAGCTTCAAATGTTTAAAATATATGTTGCTATTTTTCTAAGGGAAAGTTGATCAAGGTAAATATTTTATTCAGAACCTGTTGCGCTGCTTATACCACTGGTTTGTAAGTTTACAAAGTTAAATAACAAATGTTGAAGTGTTGAAACTATTACTGCAAGCAAGTGCAGGTGAAGTGAACTTGAGAATTTTTCTAAAAATGGAGTCTTAGTGTTAATAATGTTTAAGAAATGTGCGTAATATGGATGTATTATTATTGTTATACAGTGGAGTTGTAGAATTTGGCCTGTGGTACATGTATGGACTTGGATAAATTTTCCATTAAGATTGGCTGAAGCAAAAGTATTTCGAGAGCTTGATTTGAAACATCCAAGTATTCATTGCCGACATAACAGCTTTCGCCTACTGCATTATCACGACATAACCCTTCGATCGCTCATGACTAATCGTACTTGCGTTTTAGGTTTTAAGACTGTCTGGCGTCATGATATCAGCAGCAGCAGTCAACGGGTTAACTAACAATAGATTTTTTACAGGAAATAAGATCAAATAAACTTGTAAATTTTAAAAGGTGCATACTGCGACTGATTTCAAAACTTATACATATATCTGTTAGACTTTGAATTGCCATTTTGGTGAATGGATTAGCCAATCAGTGTTAAACTTGCTGAATGGTGCAAGCTGATTGGCTAATGAAATGTATTAATTTCTACTCAAGGCCTTACTGTGTATCTGGTTTTCTACATAAACACAGCTTATTTCTATTTGGACAGCGATAAGAGAAAACTACGGATATTTTATTTGGAGGAAAAAAATAAAGTTGTCGGAATAGGTTTTAAGTTGTATTAATCATTGTTTTTATAGTAAGTGACATTAAAAAGTTCAAAGACTTGCTGACTTTAAAAGAATGATAATATAGGTAGCTAAGTATAATCGAATAGAAATAAATTGGTATTCTATTGTATATGGTCTCATCTAGCTGTAAGAATTTATATAAAATCGTCATTTCTGTGAATATACAGTTGATAAAAGTCATCAATTAAAATTGTATCGATTTAAAATCGATGTTTAGCCAAAGCGAGCTAATAATAATAATGTTTAAATTACTATCTTGAACAATTTATTATTAAGGATCATGTCTCTTTGTTATTTATTTTTAATTGATTTTATTTCATTATCTAGAAAGTAGGGACATTGTATGAGTTCTCATGTTGACCATTGAATTAGTTTAATCTTTTGACAGTCACGTCAAAAAAGCAAAAACGTGGCTTAAGCGCCAAGATACGAATTCATCCTTTAATACCTACAAAATAGTAGTGAATTCAGAATTATATCGATCTTGTTTTATGAGTTTTATCTACTTGTAAAAGTCGTCATGGGATTATGACCGTGGCATGCTAGGCACATTTTGGTTTGTCATCTATATAAGACTGGCAGTCAAAAGGTTAATAAAATCAGTGTCGTGTTATTTTTTTTCCTAATTCTGTTACTTTAAAATTGACATTTGTTCCTTTAAAATAATAATTATGATTGAATCATGGATTTTCGACAGTATTTTTTGTTTTTGTATAAAATTTTGACATTTATGTAAGGGTGTCACAAAATTAGGATTAGGGAGACTCGATGTTAATAATTATGTTTAGTTTGTAATTCATATTGACATTATGTTCTATTTGATTTCTCAATACTAACGTTGGGTCTTTGATGTCGTTCAAATAAGGTTCTTTTTACACTTTGAATAAATGCAAGTGATATTTTTTACTGTAATAAATACCAGTCTATTGTCCCACTGCTGCCTCTTCTCATGCAGAAAAGGCGCGATCATTGGTCTAAACGCTTTTTGAAGGTGGATTAGGGATTCCACGATATTTTCTACCTATGTCAATGATGTCCAAAATAAACTTAGCAAGTACATATGTATTGAAAAAGTCGCATTTGGTACTTGCCCGGAATGACCCGCAACGGAGGCGGGCGCCTTAACTCTTACAATGCTAACGCATGTTTCTTAAATGCTAGCATTACCAACTTGAGATGGTTCTTAATTATAGTAAGCCCTGTGGTAGCCTAATGTTCCATGCAAACATGAACCTTATCTAGATAGATTACACATACCGGCAAACTGTGGGTGTACATTAGTACTACACCTCTGCCTAACCCTTCGGGGAATACTGGCGTGATGGTATGTGTAAATAAAGAAAAACAAATTAATACTCACTTGCACTAATCAAAGTGTAACAATTCATTTCTCTGATAAAGTTATATAGTAAGTTATAGTTGTGTATGAGATTATAATAAGAGGGAGGGTAGGAATCGAGGTAGGGGATGCTAGGAAAACATACCTGATTACAATAAATTAAAGTAATCAGTGTGTTTATTGTGTAATAGGTATTATTAAGAAGATATTAGTAAACAGCCGAACTGTTCTGTGAAATCTCTCAGTGAATTCAGGTGAAATTACCTGTCATTTGTGGAGGTTATTCGAAAGAGTCACCGCGGTCCTGGCACTCAAAGGGTACGAAGGAGGAACACGGATGGGTTACAGTCAGTAAGAGTCTGACACTCCCTTCC
Organism: Caradrina clavipalpis; assembly: GCA_932526535.1. Lineage (NCBI taxonomy): Eukaryota > Metazoa > Arthropoda > Insecta > Lepidoptera > Noctuidae > Caradrina > Caradrina clavipalpis. The sequence goes on from OW052101.1 coordinate 4,060,922, forward strand.
GCTCCGCCCAGGGCGGAAGAAGTCATTTGATGATCTCCTATCCTTAAAAAAAAGTGAACTGTTCGTCCCACTAATGCTAGGGCATGTCATCTCACTTCACCTATAGTCAATTCAAGACAAAATTAGAAAAATATCGTTATTTGGATACAGGCATGAATTAATATCTTCACGAATATAATAAAGCTGAATATGGTTTTTGTTTATTTGTTTAAAAGTACTTGTAAATCGAAGTACCAGTCGGTTTTGACAATATTCTGTTACTACTACGCTCCTGTGGGTCGTAGCGTAGGTAATGTTATTTATCTTATACTATTCCTCATGAATCTGGCTATCATATTATACAAAAAGTATGTTCTAGATTAGACAAAGAAAAAAAAAACTCTTCACCTTTATTATATTAGTATAGATAACTGTCGTTATTAACCTTATGTTGACTAGAATAGAGTATAAATTCACTGAGGAAGATTTTTACAGAATAGTTCACTTGTTGATCTCTGAGTACGGGCCTGCGTAGGCTGGCGGACGGGACGGCAAGTTTTAATTGAATTTAATAGTTATCCAATCAAAATAAGGTATATATTTCAATACTCTGCGTTCGCCCTCAGAGTTGCGCTGCGAGCATTGAAATACATACCTTATTTCGATTAAATAACTATTAAATTCAATTGATAAATTTAAAGTCCTGCAGGCCATAAGGGAGCAAGGTACGTATGATTGTTTAAATGTTAAAGGTAATACTGGAATTATGTACAAGTAGGTAAATGTTGAAGTTTAACATAATCCGATCTGACTGTGTACATAGGTATTGTGATGTTTTACTAATTATAGCACACACTAGTTCTTCGTGATATCGATGGCAGCACAGTAGAATGCGGACATCTGCATTTTAGTTGTAGTAGAGCTCTTTGTGAAGGAGCTCGTCCGGGGAAGTACTACCACCCTACCCCTTTTCGCCGCAATGCAGCGTTGCTGTGTTGGGTATGTGTCTGTATTAAAATTAATTAACTTTTCACAATAATTAATAAATTTAATAAATTAATAAACAAGTATATTTAAATGAATTATGAAAAACTTTATCTTAATCAGTGTATAACTCACAAAATGGGCACATTTTTTTTTCTAATTAGCAAAATATCGGTTACATAGATATCTGTATCTACTTACTGCCATCGAAATTTAAGAGCTGCTTAGTATATTATAATGGTGTTATTGTCTATATACATAAGGATGTGTTTTGCGTGAACGTGTCGCGTGCGATAAATATACAAACGAGTACCTACTACGCCAATGCAAGTCTGTTAAATAATAAAATATGATTGTTGTAAATGTTTATAAGCAGTTGATATCCGTTTAAATGTAATAAGGTTTGAAAACCCATGCCAAACTGAATTATTCCCATCTACCACCCTTCTTTGTCCCGTTAGGGGGACAAGTGGGACAGAAAATTTGATCTGTCCCCCTGTTAGCAACAATTGGACATGGGACTGTTCGTTATTCATTCCTATCTGTATTCCTAGTAGCAATAGGAGGGCAGATGAAACTTTCTATTTCTGTTTGTCCCCCTGAGGGGACAAAGCAGGGTGACATATCGGAATAATTTGCCAAACTCTTGTACATTCTGCAATAGCCAATTACCTAAGTAATCCTGTTATAATTGTGGTGGTTAATCTTGTACAGTTAAAATATAACCTATTCTGATAAGAATGTGTACATAATACTAGATTTTGAATGTTTTGAAACTAGTCTAATTACATACAGTATAAAGAGTATTCCTATATTATATATGGGGCCATTCAAGTTTTACGTAAACACCAAAGGTTAGGAGAGGGTTCGAATGGTGAATACTTAAAAATAAAACAGTATTTATTAACATCTTCAGATTAATCTGCCAAATTTAGTAGATTCTGATTTGAAATCTTATGGCAACTCTATTTGTCTACGCACAAAAGCGAATAGCATGATAAAACAATGAACGAACAATGTTCTAAGAGATGGCCGTAGGTCCCTAGACCTACGGCCATCTCTTAGAACATTGTTATTTTAATATTACTCTTGTATTTTCAACGCTCAGCTAAGCGCTAAGAGTTGCAAATCCAACAACTAAAGTTACAAAATAATATTAACATGTTACTTAAGACATGGTGGTAGGCCCAGGGATGATGATAAACCTGAACTGAATAAAAAATATATAAACCATTGTTTACTTAAACATAAAGGTTAGAGAGCTTTGCATCCAAGCGGGAAGGTCTCAATTTCTGCTTACGTAATACTTGAATGTCCGCTATGTGTGTGGCTGCCAATAGATATATGATATTGTGCTAAAAATAAAAAGGTCTAGGTATATTATTATAAGGGCTGGTGTGTGCCAATGCCAATCAAAATTGATGTAAATTTTCTTGAAGTGACCTTTAGCGTGTAAGTGCATTTTTTTAGACTTTAACTGAATATTTTTTTTTACGTACATTTTGTCGTCTTTTGTGCCGCATTTTCTTTTTGATGTTTTGTTTTTTTTGTTATCTATCATTGTATCTTCGTTGTTAAGGAGTCAGATAGACATGTAATGTGTAAACTATGAATAAAATGATAGAAGTAAAGTTTGGTTTTAGTTTATTTAATATTGGGAGGTAGAGTAATTTTGTTTGATTTTCAGATTGGATAGCTTGCATGGATGTGCTTGCACTGTAGCCGATAAGGCATTCCAGACATTCAAATTACAGGTTTTTATAAACAATATGGTAAGATTTTTGCATTCAGTTTGAGTTACATGCCAATCCTGTGAATATAAAGAGTAGTTGTATTGATCACAAATATTCGGAAATACGTGCGGTTCCCTGTAATTTAAAACAGCGCCATCTAGATTTTGTAAAGAACAATATTTTAGCGACATCTAGTGAGTTATTTACTAACGAATTGAAAGTGCAACTAGCACTTCAAGATAAAATGGTTTTAAAACACCGCTAGATGTCACTAGTAGTAAGTAATTGTTTCAATTATGAAGACCGTCGTTTTTCATCCACCGACAAGTAATTTTATTTAATTCTCTGATAGGTAATATTTTTTACTACCTATGTATTTTGTGTTTTGTTTTCAGCCTGTGTCTGACTGTTTACGTCAATCGGTCCTCAGATTGTAGCCTATCATACCGTACTGGCTCCATTCCGGGCAAAGCAGTTCAATCCCACGAACAAAAAAAGAAGGTATCGTTTTAGGTAAGTAGGTACTCACATAATAAATCATTTATAGAAGTAGGTTACTTCAATGCTTAGTTAGTTATTTTCAGAATATGTAACAAAAGTAGGAAATAAACTTTGATTTGTTGGTCTAGTTTTATCAATTGAGTAGCTATACGCACCACGGAGTAAAGAAAGATACGTACGCAGGTGACGCGGATTTCAGTATCAATAAGCGATCCTTTGAACTAGCGGAAATTAACTAGCTACCTATGCTAGTTATTTACAAACCTACCAATGTACTACTAGGTACTTACAGTAAAATGTTTACCTACTTACTGCACAAAGATACCCTTATGCAAGTCAATGACATGAGATACGGGGCGCTGAACTACTCAACGATATAATTACCAACTTATTTAGTGATATGTTGGTAAATAATATCTATAGTCAAACAAATAAATAGTATGTATATCAAACTTCAAGTATAGCAAACTAGTTACGCGAAGCTTAAAGATTTTGAATTTAGATCAATTTATTTAAAAAAAGAACATGATTTAAATTACTAGAGAACTGTGCACCTATCGATTTAATTATCTAGAATCAAATTCAAAATGCAACAAAACCTCCTTTTCCAAACAAAAAAAAAACTAAACCTCCTTTCAAAAACAACACCGACCTCATTGGTAGATAATGTATAAAAAGCAAAACTCATTTATCACGAAACAATACAGTCAGTGTGCCTGACCTGGGGTGATACTGTAACCCCAGCAAAAGTGTATCATTTGTAACCCTAGGCCAGCATAGGGCCAAGCTTAAGGTTACCTATATAAAGCATCTTTGGTACGTTTCGTCAATCCAGTTAACTTGAAACTCACGTTAATGGTGGTCGTTTAGGGGTTGGTGGCGAAAAAGTTAAGAATTTGGTAGTTTAAAAGTTCTATCCTCTAAAATGATGTGGGGCACAGAATAATATTTTGAAAGATAATAAGTAGAGCTGAAATAATTTGTGATACTACTAAGATGATGGCAGGGTGGTGGTTGGCAACCCTTCAAATGTATAAGCAGTTAAATAGTGAAGTGACTTGAAAGTGCGGATTTCGTGGAGTGAAATATTATATTGGAATATTTTGTTGTGTTGGAATGGATTGCAGTGTATTAAGGATTTGAAGGTAGTCTAGGCTGCCTTCGCAGGAAGTACCTACCTTTTCTTTGATTTAGGTAGGTGCATATTCTGTTCGTATACGATTGTAAACAGAAAGTTATGGGGTTTGAACTAAGTGGTCGTAATTTTGGATGTAAAGTATGATAAAAGAAGACAAATATTTATAATTTCTCCGAATCAAAAACAAAAGAAACCATCATGCCAGAATGTGAAAGGAGAAAAGGAAGAAGAAGAAAGTTTTTCAAAATGAGAAAGCTGATATGAAGATACCGACGGAAAAGCTTGGGGAATAGCTACTGCAAAGAACACCCAGTATACCTACGAACTTGGAAAGTTGTTTATAATCTCAGTTTATCGACGAACTAAACTAAGTATTGGAAATATGCTTCAACATGCTGTGGCACCCACCTGTGTTCCACTCATCTTGATTGTTCTTCTTCTTGGCTTGACGATGCCAGTTTATTTTGAGGCCCAGGACTTAGCCACGAGTTTGATGCCGTAGCGTCCATCAATTCCTGTAGCGTGTTGACATCAGGGCACGCAAAACAGGTGTCCCATTGTTTCAAGAACAGCATCACATCTGGCTTGTTGGTGTTCTTATGCGAAACTAACAGCAAATGGATGCAGTAAGCAATTGTTAATGGAGCAGGAATTAGCTGTGGTGCTTTTGAAAAACGTTAGCCAATTCTGTTTTTATAAGGTATGAGGTACGTGCCTACAACCGATGTATGTTCTAGGAGGTACCTACCTAAGTGGTGTGCCTATTGTTCAATTACTTACCTATCTCAAAAACAAAATAATTATGAGTGAGCGAGTTTATATGTTTGTAAAGGCACCTACGGTACAGGAGAAATTCCTAGTGTGGAGCTACGTTCAAGAAAAAAATTGACAGTAGCTAAAGTTTTAATTTTATTTTCTCTTTACCATCACGCCTGTATTCCCCGAAGGGTTAGGCAGAGGTGTACCGATGTACACCCACAGTTCGCCGGTATATTTAGGTCCCATGTAATAGGGGGCGAGCCTATTGCCATTAACCGGGCACAAATCCAAACTCCGAGCTGCTACTGAGAGTTTCATAAAAAAACCCAATAACACTTTTTGCTCGACCCGGGGATCGAACCCAGGGCCTCTAGCGTAGCAGTCGCGCTTAAGACCACTAGGCCAACGAGGCAGTTATTTTCTCTTTATTTATCGAATATTGGCATTCGTCAACGCGGTTGGCGTAGTGACTAAAATAGCGATTGCTGCGCTGCGTGTTTCGGGTTCTATACCCGTATGGGACACAATGGTAGTTCCGGGTCTCGTTGTTTCTGTATGATAGTTTATATATTTGTATAAACGATACAGGAGAAATTCTTAGTGTGGAGTGGCGTTTTTTTTTTAAGAAAAATTGTTAGGTATTTAGGTACTTTTACATAAGTTTGTTTGTAACTAGCTACCAAATTACGCAAGGCTGATCTTAATATCAATATCATTTACAGTAGAACTTCGATTATCCGAACTAATGGGACCGAGACTAGTTCGGATAATCAAAAGTTCGGATAATCGAAATGTTAGTTTTTTGGAATACAGATTAAACAAAAACAACGCCTTTTCACCTAAAAACTGTACCTACAGTCTATTAAAATGTGTCATACATATTAATTAACTTTAAAATATAAAACACCTAAAAAAAAGTCAAATGCTTTTTTATAAAATAGTCAAATTTTTATCAACAAATTTTCGCCTATGTTCGGTTAATTCAGAGTTCGGATAAAATAAATAAGCGTTCGGATAATTGAGGGTTCGTATAATCGAGGTTACACTGTATACACATAAATACCTAGATATCTACATATTTACTTAGGTACGCTAAGCCGCCATGTTCTAAATAAATACCTACGCTCAATATATATTTCCCTTACATAATTATTTACTTTATGTACCGTACCTACTTACTGTTATCAGACTCTTGTCAAAGTTTATCATGCACGCTCATTTCAACATCACTCAAGTGACTATCACGTCTGTATTTTAATTGGGACATGTTTTAATATTGCTCTGTTTTTAATAAACTTTTTTATTTTAACATTTTGTTTTATTTAACATTTTTGTTCCTATGTGTAAAATAATATTTTTATTTGGTCTTTTAATATTTTTTGATAGGATAGGTAGGTAAGTACGATTGCTGAATCTTTGTGGATCTATAGTTTATGGGGCATAGACCGCATAGACTATTAACCATTTGTCTATACCTATAGAGTACCTAATGGCTAAAAGTCTATGGTTCATTAAAAGAAATACGTTCTAAATGTAGCCGCAATCTCATCACAACGATAATTAATGTCAAAAACCTGTCAAACATTTAACTTAATTTTGTGACAGATGAACACTGAGATTAAAAATAGGTAAGTACAGGAATTGATAAAAAATATTTGATAAGTTTATTCGAGGTTATTCTAGACCCTAAAACAAGACAGATTTTTACTCACAGCAAGAAAACTATCCGTCCCAAAAAACACTCATTCCAGGCAGCGCCAGGGGACGTATACAAGCTGCCGATAAGCACAAGACATGTCAGCGAAGCAAGATAAAGCTTTTATGAACGTTATAAACGAGCAGTTGTTTACGTCCAGTTATCGTTGTGCGATAACGAGCGTTGAGATCATACGCTTTAATATATAAAATTATTGTACGATAGGTATTTAGATGAATTATGTTTCCTTCATTATGAGATGATGTTTTGAATGTAAGTTTTAGGCACTACTCATAAGCATAAAATATGCAGATTACTGGACATCTATAGGGAAACTTTGGCTCAGAACAGAAAAGCGTTTAAACTTCTCATCTTTAGAATAGGTAATTGCCGAAAAAGTAAAATTATGGAAATATATTTAAGTAAGTACCTACCTATTAAAGGCAGAATGTTTATTTTAATGAACGGTACATATTGCCGATCGTTGTAGCGAGCAGCGAAGATAATCTAAAGTTAAAAATATTATCTATATATATAAAAGAAAGTCGTGTTTGTTACAACACTTATAACTCGAGAACGGCTGGACCGATTGCCATGGTTTTTGATTTGTTGGATTTGTTTCCGTCCCGAATAGCAGAATACAGGTCACAGCTCATTAGAGCCACCCGGCACCCACCCCGCACCGCCTCGTCGTACGGCGTCCACTCGTTGTCGACAGGTGGTTCACGGGTGGACGCCACGTTATCACCAAAACGTTGCACGATCAACCAGTGAACCCCGCGCGGTCAACGAGTGAACACCGCGTGGTCAACGAGTGAACGCCGCGTGGTCAACGAGTGGACGTCGCTTAGTCCACGAATTTTCTAGTAGTCTGTTAACAATTGAATGAAGGGAGGGTGGGGAGCGGCGCATTGCCAACGTATGGTCCTCGCGTGAATCACTCGCGGGCAGCGCGCGGTCCGCTTCGGACCCGCGCGTTGGCGATGCGCAGTCAACGCAGGGCAGCGAGTTGTCACCGAGTGGTCCACCCGCCGTCCGCGCGTGGACGGCTTACGATAGAGGCGATCCGGTGACGCTACGGAGTTGATGTAGTGAGCGCATACCCATACAAGTCCATATCAAGAATACTAACCGCACGGGGCGAGGCGGTGCGGAGTGGGTGCCGGGTGGCTCTAATGAGCTGTGACCTTAAATCTTAAAAACAATGAAAACTCGATATGTGTAATAAATAATTAATCATTTCAATAGATGCTGATTTGTTTATTACATGTCAAACATTTGTTGTCCAATCCTGTCAAATAGTGTAGCAACAATTTATTTTTGGAGCTTATGGCCTTTTTGCTGAGACCTTTAAGCCACAACTTTATTTTTTTCTGAAATTTATTTTTTGTAAAATGTCTACCAAAGTTCAGGTACTGGATACTTTTTATCCCGTTGGTAGGTAGGCAGGTAGGGTAGGTATGTAGGGGTAGGGTAGGTAGGTAAGTAGATAGGTAGGGTAGGGTAGGTAGGTAAGTATGTAGGTATGTATGTAGGGGTAGGGTAGGTAGGTAAGTATGTAGGTACGTAGGGGTAGGGTAGGTAGGTAAGTATGTAGGTATGTAGGGGTAGGGTAGGTAGGTAGGATAAGGTAGGTATGTAGGGGTAGGATAGGAAGGTAAGTAGGTAGGTAGGGTAGGTATGTAGGGGTAGGGTAGGTAGGTAGGTAGGGTAGGGTAGGTATGTAGGGGTAGGGTAGGAAGGTAAGTAGGTAGGTATGTAGGGGTAGGGTAAGTAGGTGGGTAGGTAGGTAGGTAGGTAGGGTAGGGTAGGTATGTAGGGGTAGGCAAGAACTGGACTTTCAGGGCAGGACAACGTCTGCCGGGCCCGCTAGTTTAAATATAAAACAATTCATATAAAGTTTCTAAATACGCTTCTTACTTAAACGTCAGATTTTCCGCCATAAAAAACGTCAACACTCATAGACAAACCAAAAAGTATACGTCCTCAACAAGCACCATAGATAAGAATAATATGGTGTTAAAAGAACCCCAAAAAATCATATTCTGAGGGAAGGCATCCCTAGAGAACACTGAATACTATCTCTTACCATTTGGAGTACCGAAATATATTGCGGTTATGATAATAAACGGTTTTTTGTTGATATCGGGGAAAAGAAGAGATATAAAAGTAAGTAGCGAACTGAAACTGGTCATTTTTTTCTCTTGTTTCTTATTGAAGGCCAAGAAGGGTGAATGTATCCTAGGCACTGCATAATTAGGTATGTAGACTGTTAGTATGTAGAACTAGGTATACAACTTTATTTTTTAACCAAATCTGAAATCGCAAAAGAAAATAATGGATCAGTTATTTTCTTTTGCGATTTCAGATTTTGTTTATGTTCGCGTCTATCTCGACAAAATGTATAAATGAGCTATTGCTGTTCGCAATTTCATGGTGGTTAGTCCTGTAGCAAAAATTGTTCATAATGATGAGCACAATGACCTCTTTTCTGGTTTTCAGTTAACAAAAAATAAGCTTGTATTTTAATTTTCAATTTTTCAACCTCAAAAAGAACGCTTCAGGATTTTATTAGTAAAGCTATTGCATTTTTAGAAAAACATTGTGCTGGCATTTCTCTGAAGATCCTGCAAATATATTTAAAGGGTTGCTATTTAAAAAAATATAAATGGAAATTCGGGAAAAAACGAAACAAAGAACGTCAAAACTGCAACTAGGTAATTTATTTTATTGCGGTTTATTCAGAAAACTACTATTATTTTTCTTAGAAAACAAGATATTATCATCATATAAATAAAACTTGCTACTATAACACACTACACAATATATAGGAATATCTGATCATAAAATACGTAACTGAAAACCTCCTTACATAGCTGAAAGCCCATCAAATCGCTGTCAATGTGTGGGTGTGATTTCAGCCAATGGTGACACGGGCCGGGTCGTGACCTCGCGTCATTGGTGGGGTCACGCCCGCGTAATTACTTACTGAAACCGTGAAGACTTCGCAGTGATTAGAGGTTGTAGATGTGGCAGCGTTTACTTTGTTGAGCCGCCCTGTACCTATGCGCAGTCTATGCGTAGACTATGCGTAGAGAGTGAATTAAATTTGGGTAAAAAACACTACTTCTAGGTAAAAAAAAACCGGCGAATTTAGAAACTCCTAATTAGTTCTATAATGACAAACAAAAATTAAAACTAGATACTTATTTATCACAGTACTAAAACATTTAACGGCATCTAATTTTCGATTTTGTCGCCGTATCAAGCGCACCATAAAAATAGCACCATAACATTTGAGGGTAGATGAAGAATCCATCGCTTACCGAACAACAGTCCGTCGTCATCAGTCTTTAATTTACCACGGGCCTATGCAATATGGCCGAAATGCCAATAATACATCTATTCTACTTATACTAATAATAACTATAAAGCTGAAGAGTAAATTTAAACGCGTAAATCTCTGAAACAACTTCTCCAATTCAAAAACATATTTTGCTAATAGGAAGGTACTCTATCCCTGAGTGCTATATAGACTATAATATTATCAAAAACTAGGGATCAGTGAGAAAATTGACGCGGGCAAAAGTTTGGTATTAATATTTAGATGGTAAGTGGTCCCGTGCTGCTGCTAAAGTGCTGTTCCTGTAAAATTCGCGGTGATATGAGAAGAATATCTTGAGTGAGTACCTATTTAATATTACTTTGACGGAACAATTGGCGCAGTGGTTGAGCGACTGGCTGCTACGTTGCTATTCGTGTTCGATTATCGGCCGGAACACACATTTATTTGGCCTACTAGTAGTTGCTCTGGCTCTGGTTGTTTGTATATGTGAGATTGTGAGTTTAAATGTTTGTAAATGCACCCGCGATATAGGAGAAATTCCTAACGTGAAGTAACATTTTTTCTAAAGAAAGTAAAACAATCTATTTTAAATACCTACCTACTCAACTATTACGCATGTACATATACATATGTATATACAGCTCAAATCTACTTAAATTATGTAACTATGTAACTACGTACGTTCATGCTCAATCGTATGGAAATAAGCAGTGTCAATACAGTTAACTTTATTCAACCTTATTGCATTGTAATGTGGGATATTTTTGCTCAGCTAGGTAACTACTTAACACGGCTTCATTGGGGTCGTTGACCTGCTACGCACATAACTCGCGGTAGAAAATATATAGATACCTTCTTCGACGGAATTTGTATGTAGTTTAGTTAGTCTTTTTTCCGCGACTTCGTCCGCGTCATAATATTTGACCTATTATCTCAAGAGAACCGCATATTTATCCGGGATAAAAAGTTGTATTATGTGCTAACTGCCTGGTTATCCTAATAGTCCTGTGGTAGCGCGACTGCTACTCTAGAGGTCTTAGGTTCGATTCCCAGGTCGAGAAAAGTATTTTAAATTTTCTGTCAAATTCTCAGAAGCTACTTTGAGTTAGGATTTGTTCCCGGTTAATAGCAATCCCCCCCTATTATATAGGACCTAGTCATCTTACCATACCGACGAACTACGGGTGTACATTGGTACACCTCTGCCTAACCCTTCAGGTGTGATGGTATGCGTGTGCATTATACGCTATTCCATACTATAATTATCTCTGTGCCAAACATCGCGATCCGTTTAGCCGTATCTAAAACTAAGTAAACCCGAATTCTGACGGATGAAAACTCACATCACTCAAGCAAAATTCTACTCAAACTATATAAAATCAAGATTCACATTTCAGCATCATTCTAAATAGCCTGGTTTATCTGAAAACCGTTTATTTAGCTCGACCTACAATGTCAAGGTAGTAGGACTGACCGCGTTGAGCGGGGCGGGGTCACCACCCCGCTCTATTGATTTTCAGCACGAAGACGACGCTTTCTTGCCACTTGTCCTGAAAACTGCTGAAAATTCGCAAACGTTACTTAACGCTAAGTTATTGAGGTTTCCTGGGCTTGGTTTTAGGTGTTTGAGGAATGTTTTAGAACAATGGAAAAGATTGTGAGGAAATGTGTACTTTATAATAATGAATATGAGTCTAAAATCGCCAATCCGCCTTGATCAGTGCTCGTGTCTTTCCTGAATGAGAAGTGGCCTTCGCCCTATAGTGAGACAATAATAGGCTAGTATGCTTTTTAAGGTTTAGATGATTTCTGAATAGTTTTAAAAAGCGGTAAAATATTAGTAGGTTAGTCTTAAGTTATATTATATGGAGGAAATATTTTTAATTATATTAGATAAACTAAAAAACCGAATTAACAGGCTTTTAAAATTCTTTTACCGTTGAAAAGCTACGTTATCAAAACAAATTGACATTGTTAGTTTCATTTTAGCAAAACCAACCCCAAAATAAACAGCAAATCTTATTCAAACGTAAACACTCATAGACAACATAAGGCTACATACAAACCAGCGTTTATGCCGCTCTAATAATAACAGCTCATTCACAAATGAGTCTCAACTGACATCAAACAGCACAGAGCACCCGCCCTCATTAGACCTTCCCTTTGATCTCGACCTGCTGAATGTAGGCTGTGTTCTCATAGCTATAGGTATGTATAGCGGTTACACAGTGTGTGTGGATAAAGCCTAAATGTACTGTATACTATATGCTTTGTGTGTCTGGGGGTTATTTTTTTTTATTTTGTAAAAAGGGTCTTTGGTTAACTTTTTACTAAAGCTGTGTTTATGTTTGTGATAACAAACAGTTGTTGTTGTGTTTCATACTCGATTCTGCCCACCATTAGAATCTTGTACTCGCACTTAGATATACCTACTTACTCCAAATATTTACTAATACAGGACAAGTTGTAACAGTGTGTAATTTTTGACTAAATAAACTTAAAGGAGTTTTGATAACTAGATTCAATTTTATTAACTCGACCTGCTGAATGTAGGCTGTATTCTCATAGCTATAGGTATGTATTTATAGCGTTTACACAGTGTGTGTGGATGAAGCCTATATGCTCTGTATATGCTTTGTGAATCTGGGGTTATTTTTTGTTTTGTAAAAAGGGTCTTTAGTTAACTTTTTACTAGATAGTAGAAGTAATGTGTTGGTGTGGGCTGTGTGTTATTCTTCTTTCTCGTTTAAAAAAGCATTTCTTTTATTTGGTATATGTTTGCTTTTGACTCTAGTCTAGGCCAAAGGTGTCAGAGACAAACTCAACGATAGAATGAGCTTACCCAGAAGAAACCTGTTCATGGAAATGCAGGATATTAGGAGGAACACGGATGGGTTTTCGTCAATAAGAGTCTGCATGACTCCCTTCCGCTTCGCCAAGGGCGGGCGAAACCGCGCGATACAACTAGTGTACGTATATTTCTAGAACAAAATCCCAAACTCCATAATTAAATCCAGTCACTTATTACCTACCGACTTTCCAGAAAAATGCCTATATTTTAATCACCTCAATCAGATCGGGTAACAGGCAAGCTAAGGTTGTAAGGGGATGATCCGCTTTCATCCCGTTCGTCCCCATTCATCCCCGTTCATCCGGGCGGCGTCCTTTGATCCGGGCGCACTGCTCAGCGGCTGACGCAAATTGTAAGCTAGTGGGCTTATTGGAAAATATTGGAGGATTGGAAGGCTTACGGCTTTTTTATAAAGTGTTGGATGGTTGGTAGTTGGTTTATGAAAGTACTGGGTGTGCTCGCGGCTTTGCTTATGTGGATCTAAGTGTAATTGAAATAAATATCTATACCTACTATCTATATTTTTGTTAGTTTGTTTGTTTGTATGTTTAAACACGTAAATCTTTGGAACTACCAGTCGAATAGGTATAAATGATGTTGTAAATATAATAGCCAGGTTCATGACGAATAGTAAAGGCTAAATAACATCACGCTACGACACACGGGAGCGGAGTAACCAAGGACGTACCATAACGCGGGTGAAAAATGCCATGCGTGCGAAGTCGCGAACAGAAGCTAGTTAATAATACAATAATAATACACCGGTAGTGTAGGTATACGAAACTGTAATATTAAAATCTTAATGTACCTTATATTATACTCAGAAATAGACATATCCGATTCTAATAATAGTGTTGGGTACTCTAATTCAGGCATTAGCGCCCTAGCAATTACAAAATGTTAGTTACATTTCTAAATTAGACATAAGTACACTATGAGCTTACACGGAAAAAGAAGTGACTCTGCGCGATTGTACCTAGCACATGCTACGCCGTAGCTCACGCGCTACGGGAGTCAATCTATACTAATAAAATATACAGCTGAAGAGTAGTATTGTTTAATTATTTGTTTGAACACGCTTATCTCCGAAACTATTAATCCGATTCAAAAAAATATTTTGCTAGTTTGAAGCCACTGTTCAAGAGTGCTACTTGCTTTATTATCAAAAAACCTAGAGTAAGAATAAGAAAAAAAAATTACAGTAATAAAAAAACGTAAATTTTTGAGCTAATACTTACAAGTAGTTTACATGTAACTTTTTAAATTTAATTATACAATTCAAAAGACGAAGATGCAGGCATCCTCTACCTAGTGGGATGCCTGCATCTCGAGGATCAACGTACATTGGCAGGCCACACAACTTTTTCTAATTGCCGAAAGTAGGTATACATGGTGTACAATCCTAGCAATACACAATTTATTTGCTCCATATGTATAGGTATCTAAACTATCCAACTACTATACAAAACAATATCAACTCGGTAAGCCGACCAGTTAATTACGGGAAGTGAACCACGGCAGTCGTAATTAGCGAGACAGGTTGACGCGGCACAAACATTGTACTGCCTAGTCTAAATATTGTAGCAGTCGGAAATGTAGAGGATACATTGTTATAATTATTATAATACTAGCTTCTGACTGCGATTACGTCCGCGTAGAATTCAGGTATACTTACCATAAAATATAGCCTTCGACACTCACCAATACTGTAGCTTTCTACCTATCACTGAAAGATTTTTTGTAATCTGTTTAGTATTTTCAGAAAGTACCCCATACAAATGATATTAGTTAAATAAATAATAATAAATAAATATCTTGGGACAACTCACACGCAGCTATCTGATCTCAAGCTAAGCAGAGCTTGTGTTATGGTAACCAGACAACTGATATATTATACATACTTATATAATTTATAAATAAATACATACATATTATAGATAAATCACACCCAAATAATACGAGCTTTTTATTATCCCACTGCAGGGTTAAGGCATCTTTTCATACATAGAAGGCATGAGCATTCTTCTTCTTCTTTATCGTGTGGGCAGTAAGGTCTAACGACCCCACACACCCTAGTGCCAGTTTATAAACCGCCTCAAACCGCCCGACATCAAACCTACAACTTCATGCATGAAAAGTCATTTAACCCCATAGACCAGCGGCTTTAGTTCTATTCCATTTGTTTTGAACTCTGTATCCTGCTCAAATATTAGTAAACCCGCCTAAATAGGCGCGCAGTTAATTAGCGGGATTGAACCGCGATACCCGCGCTAATATACTAACACAACCTGTCGACAGGCTGCAAATGCATTGCTAGATATTACTGAAACTAGGGACTGTTACAGATCATTTATCTATTACTAGTTTATGCCTATGACTTCCTTCGCGTAATCATAGTAGGTAGTACCTAGTAGAAGTCGAGAAGTAAAAAGTGGCGTATGTCTTTTTTTGGGGCTCAAACATACCCCTTATCAAATTGCATCAATATGTGTTCGGTAGTTGACGCGTGAAAGCGTAACAGACAGATATACATGATAAGTGAATTAATTTGACAACTTAGTAATACTAATAATTCACATAAAAAATACATGTGCAAATAAATTATTAGAGAGTTAGTAACCAAAGTTGGTAACCAAAGCATCTCAATTTAAACCCCCAAAAAGTAATCACACATAACTCGAATGAAATCCAAACAATTTAAGCACAAATAAAGATCGGATAACAAATCGGAACGGGGTGTCGATAAGTGGTGTAAAACCCGTATTATAGCAAAACCATTAAAGCAAGACCTCCACCAACCCGCCGAATTACCTCTTTACTTCCTTAAAATTGCATAGGAAGAGGGGCAGGGGAGGTCAGGGTAAAATGGTCGTCGATTACGACTCGGATTGTCAAGTCTTCGAGTGGCAGAAAATCGCATCAGTGATCGAATGGGGATGCGATTGCGACTCGCGATTTTTTCGGATCTCGTTTGCATTTCGATAGTGAGAGGATTATTCGTAATGCGATCTGATCGCCTCCTGTGTTGTGTTTGTGTACTTACGTGTGTTAATCTTGTACGAATGCGTGATCATGTGATTATGTTTGTTAGGTGTTGTTGAGGATTTTAGAGGGTGTAAAGTAAATATTTTGTGGCTTGTACTTATGTTGCGTTTTGTTCGTATAACAACTCAGTAATTAGTTCCATTTCAAGGCATTTTGTAAAAGTTCGCATTTGTTTCCCCGGACAAATGCGAACTTGTACTAGCACCGTAACTATATCTGCCGCAAAGCAGTGTTGCTGTGTTCCGGTTTGAAGGGTTAGGGTGTCGGTGTAATTACAGACGCATGACACATTTCAACTTTGTCTCTTGGATGGCAACGCATCTGCGAGGCCTCTGGTATTGCAGGGGGACAATACACAACTCCAATAACAGTTTTAGCCCCTTTCACACAAACCTCTAGAAAAAGAAACTCGGCCGAACTGTTAGAGGAAGAAGAAGCGAGAATTCTAAAAGGAAAATCGGCACGAAGATAAATTGCTACACCACCCCCTCTCCTACCGATTCGGTCATTCCGAAGAAGAACGAATCCCGGGAGAGAATAGGTGGTGGATAGAAGTTCAGGTTTTAGCCAGGTCTCAGAAATCAGGACGGCATGGACGTTGGTGTTCGCAAACGTATCGTAAAAGTCATTGTAGTGGCTAGGAACACTCTGAGCATTTATGTGACAAACGTTAAACAGCCGGTCAGGGTTTTGGTTAAAATTTTGCCGCAAAAGATCGCCAAGGGTGTCTGTAATAGAGCAAAAGCTATCATCAGAACTGGTAGCAGATTCGTTGGCAGAGAAAAAAGACTCATTATCAAAAATATTTGACATAAATAAAATAAAAATAGAATATAAATACAAGGGAATATAATAAAATAAATACTGAGATAAAATAAAACACTAAATAATATAGTAGAACTATATATATATATAAACTTGTATGAACTGCTGATTTTTCAAAAATGGAACACTATTTGAATGAAATGATCTGCCAACTAATTTAATCGGAGCTTATTCGGAGGTGGTGTAACAAGCCCTAAAGTCTTGTAATCTTCAGATTAGCGGCTGTTCAACAAACGTATCGGGGGAGCGGTTAAACCCTTCTTATCTTAACCCTCCGTGATGACAGCTTAGAACGAACGATAGAGTAATTTTTAAATAAAGAACCCGAGATTTTAAAACTGTTTAGATCATTCCAATTTTAAAATATCAAGTTTGATTATTAGAGTTATTCTGTTTTTAATTGAACGTTCCTATTAGACAAGTTCGTTGTTTAAAAAAATCGTACTCTCTTACTAAATATTATAAAAAGGTGAAAGTTTATGAAGATGGATGGATGTTTCAATGTTTGTTACTTTTTCACGTTTAAACGGCTGAACGGAATTACCTGAATATTGGCACACATAATATGTAGATCTAGCTTAACACATAGGATAATTTTAATCCGTTTTTGTGCTGTTGTGTAATTTGGAAGACTACATAGACGAAGTAGTTAGTGGGCAGGATTAGAAAATTGAATTATAGGTGCAATTTAAATAATTGGATTTTTTCTGTTTTAATCAGACACGATTGTCGTTGCAAGTACATAATATATTTCTATTATGTACCTATTAGAAATTAGAATATATCGTCCCCGTAGAGCGAAAAGTCATTAACTCGAAAAACCATGTTTTGAGATAATGAGAGTTAAAGTTTTTGAAAATATAAATCGTCATAACTTTCATTAGCCATTACATATCTTAACCGTTTTAGCTTTATTTTGAAGGTAATAAAATTAAGTTTATAGTATAGGATCTACAATACTTTAAAAACTTCTAATAATTGAGAAAAATAGAAAAAACCAAGTTAATTAGTTTTTCCCTACAAAATCCTTGACTTATTTGAAAATTAGTTAGTTGTCGACCGTAGTTAGTGATTTTTCACTCAGTTTTAAATTACTATGAAGAAAAATAACTAGAGTTAAGTAAAGTGGAACTAACTGTAAGATGTACGAAATGTGTATTGGAAATACTACCTAACTGAATATTCGAAGTTTGTGTGGTAAGTTTTGTTTTAAGTATGACATGAATAAGTAATTAAACTACTTTAATAAATTCAGTAAAGTTGTATTCTAATAATTACAAGACATAAATCAATCAAAATACTATTAAATAGTTGGTACAAAACAAAGAGAGTGCAACAATCAAAAAAACTTGCGGGTGGGGCTGTATCGGGGCACACAGGCGTTGGTTGAACGTAAGGCATCTTTTAAACCTAGGTAACATTCAGATGTTGAGTCGCGCAAATACGATTACTTAGAAGTTGTATGGAGTGCTAAACTATGAGAGCGACAGGGTCACCTGCAAACCATGCACACTGGTACATTTGCATGGTTGTTATGGTTTTCTAAAGCTGTGGGCTTATACAACTGTCTAATCATGACGGAGATGTCTCACTTATGCAGTATTGCACCGATCTGGGGATTGTCTATAAGAAAGCAGAGTCCATCTCAATTAGCTGCTCGAAGAACTCTCATGATCGTTGATCAGCTTTCGGGTAATGTTTTCTGCATGTCGCGAAAATTGGAAAGTATTGTTAATCCCCACCATCACCTGTAGTCGTAACATGTTCATTGCCATATACAACACACACTGAGGGATTACACCACATTGTCCTCACTCCTTTTTGATGTTGAGTGGGCACTCTGTCCAGGTGCCATGCCCAGGTATTTAGCCTCGTCCCATGACATAGTCTGTTGATGGGCATAATATTCTTAGTCTGATACGCAATGACAATCATATGGCTCGATAGCTGTATTTTCGTTCATTCCTCGTTCGCTCTGCTCGGACCTTCAACTGGACCGGCCAAGCCACGCTCCAACATAGCCCAGTAGACTGGGATATTGTTTGCGCCCTATTGTCAAATATCGCAGCCACACTTTTACTGTAGATTTTCTTAATAACTCACGACTTTTGCATTATTAAGCGATGTGCGACATCGTCATCCAACTGACACGGCAGGGTCTGCACCATATCATTGACATCGTAGAGTATGTTAATAACGTGTCCGTCGATTTCATACTGTCCTGCGCATCGCATCGCATCGGCCTATTTGCATGTCTTGGTGACACCAGACTCTCCTTATTATTAAGCTTAGTTTGGGTAGATGAGTAAGGTATGGCAGGTAGCTGTATCTATTATTCCTGCTTTCGTTTCTGTCTGCAATCGTTGAATAAGATCCGGCAGAGCATAAGCCGAACCGTATTTTCACCAGGGAACGCATTCTTCAAGAATTGGGATGTGCACAGATGCGCTCACAGCCTTCAAGTCCTTCGTGATCCACAGTCGATCACATACGTCACACTTGCGGCAGGTTTCATTGTTCATAAACACATTACTAAACTTTTCTGCGGCCAACTCACAATGTAAGAGTTGTCTCATGAGTTGAGTTGTCGAATTTTTTTGTTTTTCTGCACCTGCCCTGAGCTGCCGTGTTATATCTTCACCTAGTTTGATTGACTGGTAGAGAATGTCTTCGGCATTAAGTCCGTCTTTGTACTCTTTGTTACATAAAGTTTAAATAAAAACGTAATTAAATGAACTCCCATCGCCTAGAGTACTCCGCCGTACGTTCAAATTGATTCGGTTGAGGTGAAGAGTTCAAACAGTTGGGCCTAACCTGACAACCCAGGATGTGTCCTGATGGGCTGGAACTGTCATGTACCTCTACTGCGGGTACGACTCGGCTAGCTCAATCTGGAGACGCAACAATCGGCTTGATTCAGTAGCTTTAACTAGCTTTAGCTGAATCTAGCGAGCTTCCTTCGTTTTTGGGACCCTTTAGCAGATGTGGCTGGTCATAGTCATGGTTCTACATCCTTCGGAGGCACCATAGCCGATGTATTCTAATTTTTTTATAAAATTGAAGTTAATTCCAAAGTAACTATCTATAGGCAATTGTTATTAATTATCATGGGTCAAATCATTCAAATGGGTTAATTACTTTTCGCTTTTGAATTATTGTGCAAATCATTTAAAAATAAAGAATGAGAAGTCACTATGTTAAGTTAGTTCATTTTCGCTATCGTCTGTTTTAACAAACTATTGATTTCAAAAACTCACTAAATCGATTTAGTGATTTTTAGGCTAACTAAACGCATATGTTTGCTTTGATAATTTCAGAGAAAAGTAATTAAGTCGTTTTAAGTGCAAGTTATGTAAATTTTATATTAATGTTATAATCATTAACTAATTTAGTTATTTCTCGCATTACGCTGTGGGGTCCAAAATATAGACTTACTTACTTTTCACACTTCGTAAAACAAAAACCAAGGCAGCTACAGGAATGACGGTTAGGCAGATATTTAGAGAAAAAAATGGTGATCTTAGTGACATTGATAACTCATTTTGGCCATTTTCGGACTTAATGACTTTTCGCTCTACGGGGACGATATTTAAATCAGTTACTTAGTTAAAAACAGCATGCCTGACTGCAAAGCTTCCAAACTGCAATTAGCGACAGTCATAGAACCGAACGTCAAATTAAAGAAAGTTATTTTCAATTCGGAAATCCTTACACAAGCGAGCGGAATTCATACAAAAAGTACGGAATTCCGAGGGGCGGAACCACCTGTGCATAATCCGCATACTTTCACGGCACTCGGGATACAGGCTGGTTTGAAAATTTGAATTTGTTTTTTTTTTTCTTTTTTGGAGTAAGTAGGTAGGTGTGTATGCTTTTGTAAATCATGTTGGAAGTCAAAATGGTTCTAAGTTTAAATATGTGAATAATGCGAAATAGATATCGCGCGTTTTCTTATTGAATGTGAAGATATTACAAATAAACTAGTCTAGCAGGTACTTACTAGTATAATGGTATAGGCTACTAGCCAGTGAAACTTACATAAAATATATAATGCTAACAAATTTCCTACGGGAGCGAGCGGGGATCGTGGACGATCAGTCAAAACTCATATGTCTACTGACAGACGCGCCTGACGGATGCGCGCGCCGCGTGCGGGAGCCCGCATGCGCGGCTCGCGCTTTACATGTACAACCGCGTGTGTTAATGTGTGTGTGTCATACTAGGTATTTTCATTA
Organism: Caradrina clavipalpis; assembly: GCA_932526535.1. Classification (NCBI taxonomy): domain Eukaryota; kingdom Metazoa; phylum Arthropoda; class Insecta; order Lepidoptera; family Noctuidae; genus Caradrina; species Caradrina clavipalpis. The sequence continues at coordinate 4,082,014 of OW052101.1, forward strand.
TATAATTGGTTTTAGTTTTAGTACGTACTAAACCTATCTAGTCATGACCTGATAAAATCAACACGGCATCGTTAAATATTTTTAAATTGGGAGGACAAGCTAAAACCCCAGTGCAGCTCGCAGTGGCTGAGTGATTGGCTGCGTTAAATGTCGCGGGTTCGATTTAAGCACGGAAGAAATATCTGTATAACCTACAGAAGTTCCGGTTCTGGCTGTTTATGTATGTAAGTTTATGTTTTCGTAAATGCACTCACGAAACAAAAAAAACTAGTTTTCAACGCGTACTAAAACAAAAAAAAAGTTGATTGCTAAATTACCTACACGACACAGTGAAGCTTAATATAAGCTTAAAAAAAATTAAATAGAGAATTTTAACCTCTCAAAATTACTACCACACAAACCCCACACCCTGTATCTGGCAACTCGATCCCGTGGGAGCGGTAGACGCATCATTTCTACCAATATACCTTAACCAGGAAATAACTGTTTTTGTTGGCGCACTGGGTAGAGAGTAAATCATACGAGTCTGACTGTATGAGTACGCACCCTAATCTAGTGATAGTTGAGAGTTGCGGTGAAGTATCGATATAAACTGAGAATATTGTAGGTAGGTTTTGTTAATTTTTTTTAGACTTATAGCTTCTAGGTTCTGCTCGCGACTTCGTGCTACGTATCTCTTACTTTTTCCGGGATAAAATGTATCTTATGTGTTATTCTACAATACAATCTATTTCAGTGCCAAATTTCATCTAGATCCGTTCAGCCGATTAAGCGTGAAAGAGTAACAGACATCCATCAATCATCAATCCATCCATCCTCACAAACTTTCGCATTTATAACATTGGTAGGATTAGTAAGAAGTAGGATAATAGGATTGCCCGCGGTTTCATTCTGTGGGATGTTTTTCTTGGGGTAAATTTAAGCTACAATAAAAAATATCTATTCTATATCTTCGGTAAGTTTTGGATTATATAAAGCCACATTTCATTATAAGCAGTTCCTTAAATTAAACTCAAAGAATTGCTTAAAAATGTAGCAATAATCTTAACATTAGAAACAGAATCTAATTGACACTAATAAGAAAAAAACATTACAAACTATTTCAAAACACTACTACACACTTATTCTACCATAACCAATAATTACTAGTCCCATAACAATCGCCACCCCACTTATTAGCCACTAGTCTATGGGAATGTTGTCCAAACTTTTTTTTCCATTTCCTGATGCGTGATTTGTACGCTGTCAGCGAAAACATTTGGTTTTCGAACGTCACCTGTTCGCTGGTTCCCACGAAATGGGTCGCATGTGTTCTAATTACAAAATCTGCATAGAATTCGATTATTTGAATGTCCTTACATTGTTCGAAATCGGTTTGACGTTCGATTTTTGAATTTGGGTCAATGGTAGTTTTGAGTGTAGATTTTATTCTAGTCAATTGAATTACTTATTTGAGACAATAAAATGTATTATTTTCTACCCAATTCCTAAAGACAAAATTGTCAATTATTAGCAGAAAATTACATCATAATCGCTATTAAAAGATTAGGAGAAACACTCCATTTTGATTGTAAAGGCACATTTGAAAGCCTAAATTCTTGCCGAAAAGTTTTTGGCCATAAAAGTTTTATACTTATCCCACAAAATATGTTTAAGTGTTTTTCCAATATTTCAATAAAATAAGTCATAAAACTTAAACAAGGTGGTTTGTTACTGATAAGGGGTGTTAAAATTTAGTTTATTGTGACGTTTTCTCCTTTCTAAGAGTTGAAATCATAATTTCTGAGATTTTTATTAGGAAGTGGATTATTAAGCCATAGACTATGATAAACGTTTAGTGGGAATATGCTGTAGCTAGAAGTGGGGTTAAGATTTTTTTTCACAAAATAAATTTATGATAAATTTTCGAAAAAAAAGTTTGTCACGTAATTGTTTGATAATTATGTACTTAACCTTTTCATGTGAACTACTTATACCAAATATTTGGAATGAGCTACGATAAAAATTTAAAACGTTAATATCAAAGGTAGCACTACCAAATAGGTAATCATAATTATTTTTAAATCTGTTCAGCCGTTCTGACGCGATTCAGCAACAAACATCCATCAAAACTTTCGTGTTTATTTATTTTGAGTTAAGTACCTATTTCTTTATTCTTATAAGAATTAATATCTAAGAGCACCTTAAAATATAAATGTAGCCATTTCTTATACAAAGACAGTTTAATAAAACTCAGGTGCGATAATGGCTCATTGAAGTGCAATAAATCATTAGCTGATGGCAAACCTTCACAGATTAATCCCGCGGCGAGCTGTCGACTTCGTCTTATAATTTTAGGGGGTAACTACGGGTTGTAAAGTCGAATTTGCGACTTCAATACTGTTTAGAACAATGGTACAAAAGCTCTATAAAGCCCTTTTATTTCATGGAATCATACATCAAATGATTACTATTATTAAAAGATTGGAGAAGACTGGACTGTCTCTTTGTTGTCAAGCATAACAGTTGTAAAAGCTGTTATATAAACAAACAAATACCTAAATAAAGTTTTTACTTAATGTATTAGCACGATTACACGTTACTTATACCACAAACCCATTTGAGGGAAAAAAGGTCTGTCGATCCGTCTGTCTGTTTGTTTCGGTGAATATGCGAAACGGCTGGACTGTGGAACCTTAGGTACTTTTCATTTTAATCGCTCGTTTAGAAATTCAAGTGTAAGCGAATGTAAAGCTACCCTGACAAAAGTATTTTTTATTAGAATTCACGCATTTGAATTTTGCTTCAACCTCTTTTGGCACCTACTACGGTCTTTTCAACCATTTTACTCACTAAGACACCGTAAAAACTACGACCCTCCTATTTAAAAAAATATCTTATAAGCAAAACTAAACATCCAATTAGTTTAAAACAAAAATTACCCACAATACAGTTGTCTACAGTTCATTCATTGTACAAGTCACATCCGTGCCAAGACATCAAAGTACCGGAACACAACCCACCCACATGTCCAGGTTTTCCACGACAATTGTACAGAAATATCCATAAAATTAATTGTTACTAATGTAACTACTTTCACACGAGACACCGCCAGAAATTACCGTGACACTACCCGTAATGACCAATGTCTCTTTTATCTCCAATTACCAACTTAATTTTGCTGACGAAAAACCAAACAACATTCAAAAATCAACCTAACTCGCTTACAATAAGAACGAAAGCTAGATTAAACCGGCGGTAAATATAAAATTGTTAGAATTTTGACGTCTCAATACTCATTGACAGCTGCGGTCAGCCATTTTGAATTTTTTGACAGATTTACGATGTCCACCCACATTTGGCATGCGACCAACTTTTTATGGGTACTATTACATGGTCATTAATGTTTTTCTATTGTCAATTGTATTGTAATGTCATTATTATATTGTGGAGGAATATTGTGCAAAGCTTGATAGGCGTTTAACTGCGTTTGACGGTTATCTTTGATGTTTTTTGTTTATGATTGAAAAAAAATGTGTGGATTTATGGTTTCTTTATTTACAATGGCTCACGTGCCGTTCAATGTCATTGATTTCCAGTTCCGTTATCCTTTAAATCTTTTTAGTCATATAACTGCGTGTTGATCCTCGGTAGATCCTGTTGAATTGAGTAATCCACAAGAGAGGATAGTAAATGGTTCTACACTTAGTTGGAAGCATTAGCTCTCTTTGCATTTTAAGCGTTTGGTTTGGTGCCAGACTGCTGCGGTACTGGAGCAGTTCGTTTGTTGAACTACACATGGACAGTTGTATTTTTTCATACAGTTGGCACGTGACGTTGGTCGTCCTGCCGTCTGGTATCGCATGGCGTTCGAGACAAACCGGCACCCACACGGCTCGGTTGCTGCGCCCGTGTGACCGTGTCGCGCTGCCCTGGACTTTGACACCCACACGGATAGATCGTATTGGCAGTCCAACATTAAATCAAAGAGCAATAAGTTCATATTATGTGGGAGGCCTATGTCCAGCAATGGACGTCCTACGGCTGATAGGATGATGATTATGAAACTCATATTTTTCCAAATGTCTATTCTGATAGTCTTGTAGTTGCTACCCAACACGCTCATCATCTTCCTGCTCTTATCCCATGTTACTTGTGGTCGGCGCAACATGTTTTATTTTTCCATGCCGTGCTACCCAACATGCTATACAACATAAATATGTACTTGTTCCTGCAAAGTAGAATTTAAGACCATTACTAACTTAAAAATAATGAGCCACGTAGTTTTACCCGCGTTCAGATACGTCTTTGGTTACTTAGTAACCTAATTCTACTTTATAGGATATATAGCATCACCCACGGGAGCGGAGTAGACTACTCCGCTCCCGTGGGTGATGCTATATATCCTATAGTCCTATACTATTAATCGTGAACCTTACTATCGTATACAAAACGTTTTTTTTCAATCCGACTAGCAGTTTCGTGGATTATTATATTAGTATAGATGAAGGACGGGCATGGGACATGACAATCCAAAGACCGAATCTAATTATAGCGAAGCCCTAGCAACTATCACTAGGGCACGGTACTCACCTACTTACACACAACTATCTCTACAATAGAAAAAGTTACCATTTCGTTTCCGTCTTTGGTAACTTAACTTCCGTTTGCTTCGAGGCTTCTTGTTAGGGTGACCAAGTAACTCTCACATAGTAAAATTATAATAGAGACAAAAAAATGGTTAAAAATACATTGCAAACATGTACCTAGGTTTCTAAGGATTTACAATGTGATTTACAAATTTTATAAAGCTGAAGAGATTAGTTTGTGTGTAACTGCTGGTCAGATTCTGAGAATTATTTCGCTAATAGGAAGCTACATTATATCAGCAAAAAAACATAAAATAATAACAATATAGAAATCCGTAAGAAATTGCCACGGATCAATGTCTGGAGGATATAATTAAAGCATATAAAAAAAAGCCAAATAGCATGATATTGAGGAGCTATTATTTTTGTAAAAGCTTACACTATTGTTACTCTACCTATAAAACATATATAAACTTACGCTTTTCTCATGGGGGTAAGCAGAAACCACAGAACGTTACCTCCTTCGATCCCTACATACTCCTTTCGCCTCGTTCACGTTCATAAAATTAAATCTGATCTTACGAGCACGCCGGTACTACTACACTTTGCCTATTTTTACAAATAAAGTATTACGATTCTGATTGCTGTCATCAATGAGAATGACAGCTCATGTCACCAAAAAATCTCTCGCGGTGAGTCCGCGAGAGATTTTTTCGAGTCAACACCAGCTGATTTCCTTCAACATGGTCACCTCACAATCACTGGAGTAGTCACCGCAATAGTATTACATGTCAAACGCAATCCTCTTACCCCTCCCTCGCCCCGCCTGACGTTTGCCCGTCTTTAACCGCCCGTTTGTAAGGCTTCACGCAAAACTTGAGGTAGCGGTGGTGGCCTAAAGATTTTTTAAATTTGGTGTAGCTACGGCGCGAGCGTTCTAAAAAAAGGGTCAGATTTTTGGGTATCGTTCTTTTAATCTTGCAGTAGTAGAGATCGTCGTGAAGAAGCTCGTCCGGGGAAGTACTACCACTATACCTATTTCTGCCGTAAAGCAGCGTTGCTGTGTTCCGGTTTGAAGGGTATGGGTGCCGGTGTAATTACAGGCACATGAGATATTTAAATTTTGTCTGAGGGATCGTGTAGAAAAGCTTTTGATGTTGCAGATGTCTATAGGTAGCGAAGATCACTTAACATCAGGTGGGCCATCAGCTTGTCTGCCATCCAATGATGTACAAACAATAAAATCTTAGGATTCTTTCAGTTTCCAGTAAGTTGCCCTTGTCAACCTGTTATACTCAAAAAGTTAAAAATTATGTAATTTAAAGTGTTTTCTTATATTAACAACAAGATATGGGGCAAAGAATAAAAAGATCTTTAGATAATACCTATCTTGTTTTTCTTAAAGCTTCAACTAATCTTCTTCCTGAAAAGGATAAATTAACACTGCAAACTAATAATATTTAGTTGTCTTTTTTGATAATATTTATCATACCAGTCTTCAAAACAGATGTGAGTTTTTTATTACTTAACTTCTTTCTACCTTACGTAATTTAAACTCTTAGGTGTATTAATTAAGAATCAAAGTCCTTTAACAAAATTGCTTCAACAAATATCTTTACTATAAACAATTTTAAATCTTATTACTGCCGAAACTAAAGTTCATTTTTTTTTATCGATTGTCTTAACACAATGTTAAGCGATTTCCAACTTTATGATGAAAACTGAAGGTCGATTTTTGAATGAGATGGATTTTAAAGTGATTTATGAAGAAAATGAACTAAAACTTATTAATAAACTACAAGAATGTGAGAGTGGAAGTGAGGTTAGGGGTGAGTTCCGCCATTAGGGTGTTTGAACATCTCTAATGGCTCCTGAAGGATATACCTCGGGGTAAAGGTGACGTCACATTACGCGTGGAGAATACCCATATGCTGATAGGTATGTTGGTAAATTTGTGGAAAAGGAAATGGGAATAGTAAGCCAAATGCGTGCAAATGCAAATGCACCCGAAATAACATTAATTCTGCCAAAACGAGCCAGAATTACTACCTAGTAACTGCCCCGTTGGTCTCGTGGTCGCAAGTGCGACTGCTGTGCAAGGGGTCCCGGGTTCGATTCCCAGGTCGAGCAAAAAGTGTTATTGGGTTTTTCTATGAAATTCTCAGTAACAGCTCGGAGTTTGGATTTGTGCCCGGTTAATGGCAATAGGCTCGCCCCCTATTACATGGGACCTAAATATACCGGCGAACTGTGGGTGTACATTGGTACACCTCTGCCTAAACCCTTCGGGGAATACAGGCGTGATGGTATAATTATTACCTAGATTTTGTCCTCAACTTCGTCCGTTTGTGTCGGTTATCGCGGAGGGAAAAGAAGTCGCGGGCAAAAAGTGGCTGTCTTTCAGGATAGCTATCCATATAAGCAGTGCGGCGCATTCGGTTCGGGAGAATGCGGAACCGAAAAGGTTGGGTCGCTTTGGAGTGACTTGATATAATTCAAATTATCATAGAGAGTGATATACCTAACAGACTAGAATTAGCCATGGACGTTCTTACTTATTTTTCTTCATATAGCTTCAACTTTCTAACTTCTTGACATTTCAAGAGTGCCTGTAAATGGTCTAATTGAAATAAATGCCCTGAATTTGATTACTATCGGTTATGATAATGATGATTATCAGTCATCTAAACCACATAACTGAAAGGAAATGCAAGGAACGCAACAATAAGACACTATACGGAAGTTCAGCGGTAACCTGACACTGAAGGGGACACGAGGACACGTGCTACTTCCTCGCCGGACACTCGAGAACTGACACCACTTCCACTGACCAAGGGCTCTTCACAGACCCCTGATATGGTATCTGTGTAAGTACCAGAAAGAATTTGTACAAGTACTAATAATGCTTTTAGGATAAGCTCCGCCTACGAGTCTACTGTCCGTCTGTCTGTCAGCGGGGTGTATCTCATAAACAGTGACAGGTAGAGGGTTGAAATTTTCACAGAGTTTGTATTTATTTATTGTGCGATTGCCGCTGTAACAATAAGATGTAAAAATAAAATAAAGTTTAAAATTGAAGGGGGTCATCATAGGTACAAAAAACGTATCCTTCATACTAGAAAGGTTTTTTGTTGGTAGCGTTAAAATCTGGTACGAAACCGTTTGAGTGCTAGTTCGGCTCGCACATGACCAGATTTTAAATTTCTCTGTAATTTTATTACCTATCTTATCTTAAATCAATTAAAATTAAGTTAATAGCTTTAATGATTACATAAGAATAAAATTAATCTAGTTATCTCACCAATTAGATACTAAATAGGTTGAATTCAATTCTTAAGTGCCATAAAGCAATAAAAAATTCAAAAACAAACATTTAAAAAAGGAACTACCTAATGCCTTAGTTGTGTATGATTCTACAAACCACATAAGTAGCTATAAAAATCACATAAAAACGTTGGAAAATAAAAAAGGAATCCTACGAAGAAATAGAATAACGCTCGCGCAATAAATGTTGTCTTAAAAGCTGCCATTAAAATTCATTGCCGCTGAACATATTTCCCTTAAAGCTGAGTTGCCAATTGTGAAATTTAAAATTGCATTTTTTTCACGGTGTCCTTCGCCTGCGATTTTTAAATTTAAAACTCTAAACTAGAATTATACATGGAAAAACTACTTTTTATATTCTTGACTGGTTTTACTTTAAATGGTTTTACTGAAACTTTGCACTGATTAAAATACTATCATACCTAGCACTTAACATATTTTTTTTAGGTTTCCTACATCACTGTAATGGAAATCCGGTTATTTGAGTTAGTCATGACATACTAAAAAATGTCGTAAAGATTCTAAAATATCCTGAATTTGAGCAAAACTCCCCAAAATTGGCAACACTCATTTTTATAACAAGACAATTCGCAGTCTTCCCGCCATATTATTTCCATACTTACAGACACAACGACAAAGTTACAAATGCTTTCCATAAACATATTTTTAATACAAAATAATACTTATATACATCGTGTTATGGTTAATTTCAGGATAAACGTATGTAAAATGTAAGATTGTGATAGTGTTGCGATACCAAATCGTGAAGACGGGGACGTAGACGAAATGTGTCAGTTTTATAACCATTTTTGGGAAGTTGAATAATACTGGCCTGAATAAACTTTATTTTAATTTTATCCATTGTTTGACTGTTGGTTTAAAATTTGAATAGATCTGTCAACATGTTTTTAATCAAGGGATTCATATTTTTTTAGTAAATATACTTACAGCTATGTAAGTTAGTATTCAACTTTTTTAGACTGACCTACTTTTCCGTACACTTTATTTCGATTTAGCGTGAAACTAAGCAGAGCTAGATTTACCGGGTTCGCCGCCCATTTAAATTCTGTATAACTAGGTGTCTATTTTCACACTTGTGTTTCTAATAACTTCCATCCGCAACTTTGTCCGCGGCAAAATCAATACATTATCCTACGGGAACCGTACATATTTCTGGGATAAAAATAGCCTATGTGCTATTCCAGACTAATAATCTATTAGCCAAATTTTATCCAGATCCGTTCAACCGGCCTAGCGTGATTGAGTAACAAACATCCATCCATTAAGACTTTCGCATTTATAATGTAGTAAATAAGAAGATTTTGATTTCTGCTTCGATTTTGTGTACTCCACCGATTACAAAAGCCTATCGCAATAACATTTATAACACCGATTTGCTCTACCGATTTTACTTAAAAGTTACATAAGCTTACCAAAAAATCGCTTAAAGCCTAGCAAAACGTCTGCATTAAATCGAGTTACATGCGCAATATATCGTGCTCAATGTAGCGGAACGCATCAAATCCATACTTGTAATGGGGCTACGTTCCATTTTTAAACTTATTACAATTTATTGCTTTATATTTGCACGGTTTCTGAATTCAAATATTTTTGTCTCCCCCTACCGTGAAGAATTGGCGGGATTTTAACAGATTTATTGAAAAAATTGTGTCGTTATTTTTGCTTTGTCCGCCATGTCCAGTGGTAACTGATCCACTGCTGCAATACCCAAAGTGTTCCTACAACTGCCCTTTAGAAAACATTAACAACGTCAGTGATGCCGCGATAAACATGGCCTACTTTTTTGGCACAGAAATGGATTATCTAAAATCATCGACTCGAAAATAAACGAAGAAGAAGTGGTAACTGCAAGGTTTATCCATTCTCTTATCTTAGACGTACTTTTCTTCATAGTACTTTCTAAGAATCGTATCGAAATTCAAGCCAGCTGTTTTCCAAATATAAAACGAACAGACAGACACGATCGACTCAAAATTCTCATTCTCTGAAACACATTACAAACTGCAGTAGCCGAAAGCTTGCGATAAGATTACCGTTATCTTAAAACATTCACTAAGAAAATAGCACTAAAGTTCAAATTTCTGACAGCTGGTATCAGTATTCGGTATCCATTAACTCCGGTCAGAAGTCATGGACGAAAGATCTGGCGGTTGCGCGGTTTATTTTTAAATTTAGAATGAATGAGTGATGTTTTGTTAGTGTCTTTTTATCAATGGGTAGTTTGAATGAGAACTTTTTTGTACCTACTTATCTAATTTAACAAAAAAATAAGAAATAATTATGACATAATGTTTTTCATTTATGTTTTTTTTTTATAGTAAGATATTGTTACATTACTAATATACAATCTGGATATAGTAGGTACCTACCTACCTACTTGAGAACTGAATATTACAACTGTATTATAAATGCAAAAGTTTGAACGGATAGAAGTTTATTACGCATTCACGCCAGAACGATTAAACTGATTTGTATGAAATTTAGCACAAAGATAAGTTGTAGTTTGAAGTAGTATGTGCTACTTCAAACTACAATTTATCTTTTTACTTTAGCTTTTTATCCCAGAAAAATGTAAAGTTCCGGTGGCAAAATATATTAACTCTGACGCTGACGAAGTTCGCGGGCAAATGCTAGTAATCATCATCATCATACATAATTATCTACAGTTATAAGTTAGTATCTTAGTACAAGACAGACAAGATCACAAGGCGCGGTGACAAACTGTCTGTGACTTTTTTTTTCGTCTTTTTTTTGTTTTGGCAATCTCCAGCAAGTTCCAATCAGAAATAGACAGACAGAAGCAATCTGTTGAGCTTTCGTCAAAACAATCTACGACCACTCCATCCAATATTTTCTTCCACAAAATCCTCCCAAAATTCGTATCCCCAGAAATACATAGGACAAAGTCACGGAAAGGACATTATCCCCAACGCTTCCTAAAAGCCCGAAGTTTATTTTCCTCGTAAGATAAGACTTTACGTTAATAGCACTTCGGCCATCCATCCGAAGCTGAAAGATCTCTTACAGTTTAATGGGAGATATTTTTTGTGTATGGGAGGGGTTAAAGGTGACGGACCAATGGCGGCTCGTGACGTCACGGAGATAAAGAAGAGAGATAGAGTGGGATGAGAGATTTCTATTCTTGGAGCGTCTGGTTCGGGTACAGGCGTGGAGTAATTTATTGGGGATTGGAAATTAATTGTTGTGTGGAGGGAAATTGGCAGGTTTGGTGTCATGAAAAGTAACTGTAAGATAGCCTCAAATGACAGTAGCGACAATGCATTACCATAGCGAATTTGACTGTTTAAATGCACGGTTGACCTAGTGACTGAGGGATTGGATGCTGCGCTGTGTGTCGTGGGTTCGATCCCGATACTACAAGGTAGTTGTTTTGGGTCTGGTAATTGAACGTGATCATAATAATATGTTTGTAAAAACACCTATAGTGTGTTTTTTAATCTCGTAGACTAAATTGACAGTTTCATACGTCAAATATAAAAATAATGTGCTTTCGGCCCATGAACATAAAGCACACTATTTTCAAGTTTGACGTAAGAAGCCGTCAAATCAGTCTACGAGATTAAAAAACACACTTTAGGATACAGGCGTTTATAATGTTGGGCAACGTTTTTTTATTAGAGAGAAAGAAATAAAAAAATATTATGTACGACATGTTTTGTACTCATGGTAAATGCACTGTATTTACCTATAATAGTATCCATATAATTCGGTGTTATTGTAAAAGTATACCTAATGGGGAGAGCCATGATCCATATTAGATTGTAAAAATAATTTCTTGAATCCGCCCTTCTAAGCATGACCGCTATAGCTCCATAAGATCTAACAAACAGTTTTAACTCTCACAAATAAAATAATCTAGTTCAACGAACACAAAAGCACTTTTGTACGCGACAGTACTAGTTTGGTTTATTCTCGTCGACTGCACGTGGACGGTGCGCGTCGGATCGGAATAGGTACCGGCAGACTTTATGTTTTACTTGTAGAACATAGGTACATAGGTATCGTGGGTATATAGTACAATAGGTATATCTTGTCAAGGGACTATGTTGCTATGAGATTGATTAGTTTGCTGCGTTTCTGGGTTTTACGTGTTGGAAAGGATATCGGTAGCAAGAACTTTTGTCATGGACTTAGTATATGATTCAAGATTTATTGTCAAAAAATTTGGCTGTATAATATTTTTTTTAGATCTAAGCGTTGTTGGTGTATGGTATAGTCTTTCCGTTATATTCCTAGTTTAGGGTAGCTAAATGACTTTTTTAGTAACCTATTTTTTATTGAAGCTACTTTTCATATTTAAAAATATTTTTTGAGTTGACGGCCTGTTCAAGTCGCACCATCACCATCACGCCTGTATTTTCCGAAGGCAGAGGTGTACTAATGTATACCCACAGTCCCATGTAATAGGGAGCGGGCATATTGCCATAAACCGGGCACAAATCCTAACTCCGAGCTACCACTGAGAATTTCATAGAAAAGTCAAGTCTAAATCGTAGATAAACTGATTAGCAGAAAAAAAATCATCAGTCTTTTTTATACATCAGAAACTATAGGCAAATTAATATAGCCATTTTGATGTCACGTCACCCCATATTTAAATAAACGTCAATCACCGACCATAAAAACAACTAAATTCGTTTTTTTTTATCGTCAAAAATCTAAATCCATACACACTCATTTCAAATATTTCACCAAAAAATCTGTCCCCAGCGAGCCATATTTAGTATTTCAAACGTTCATAGGAGACACTTCATTTACACATCACAGTCAACTGGCAACGAAGCTCCGCGATATTTACTGTCGAACAAATCACTTTGGAAACGAAAATAAATAAAATAAGCATAGAAAAAACTCATTCCGTACAATTAAAAAAAGCTCTCTGTTATTTAGATTTCCATAAATACTCTACGCTCGACTAAAGTTTTTGAGATACATCTTCCTGAATGGTTTTTTGAGTGTCGACCGGGGAGTTTCGAGTTCGTGACGAAACTGACTGTCGAAAGTATAATTTTCGCTTCAGATTTTTGTGTCGTTTTCGGAAGGTTATGATTTTGGTTTATTTTAAATACGGAATTCATATAATTCCCATTGAGTTAAAGTAATATTGCTCATATTCATTTTGTTTTTTTTTTTTGCGAAAAGTCTGTTTGACTACTGCCCCGTTGGTCTCGTGGTCGCAAGTGCGACTGCTGTGCAAGGGGTCCCGGGTTCGATTCCCAGGTCGAGCAAAAAGTGTTATTGGGTTTTCTAGGAAATTCTCAGCAGCAGCTCGGAGTTTGGATTTGTGCCCGGTTAATGGCAATAGGCCCGCCCCCTATTACATGGGACCTAAATATACCGACGAACTGTGGGTGTACATTGGTACACCTCTGCCTAACCCTTCGGGAAATACAGGCGTGGTGGATGGTTCTGTTTGAAACCGGTACTTATAAAATAGGTATATTTAAACGAAAGGTCACTCAGTCACCTAAAAAGCTGAAAGACACGTAGTTTATACGATTTGGGCCAAATAAAAAATTCTTTGATTTCTACGCAAACGAAGCCGCAGGCAAAAGATAGCTAAAAAGCGCTGATACAATGTAATAGCCACATTTATTGATAATAAAATAATATTTAGCCTTCATAATATCATCCGGTTATGATGATCTATTTGTACCTATTAAATATTTTAATTTTAATTAGTCTTATCTAATCATCTTTCTGAAAATTATGCCAAGTTTTAAGAACATCTTTCATCATTTATTAGGCAAGATATCGAAAAAATCACTTTGGAGTAATCCATATTTTTTTACGAATATTACACAAACGATAACGAAAACACGCGGGCTTGTCCACATTTCCACCTCATTGTATTTATTTGAGTTTCAAATCCTCGCCACAGTTTCTGTCGACATAAATCGTAAGCGCGACATTTCCGACAAATACACGCTTTGCCACGCTAACGACGTTTTGTTCACGATTGTACTATTTACTTATTTATTCTTTCGCTTGATAATTAACCACTCTGCTCGACAAGATTTTGACATTTGACACATCCGTTGGCTCGGAGGGTTGTAACGGATCATGTCATGAAATTCAAGAAATTACATGAACTTTCAGCATTCAAATTTACACGATAAAAAAATGTTCGCAGCTATTTAATAGAATAAGTTGGTGGCAAATATCTTTAATTATGACTTGAGGTCAGTCAAACCGCTTCAAATCTCCGCCAAATTTGTGTAAATTAGGTATTACTACACCCTATCGAAAAGGTAAGCCACTTAGATTAGCTGAAATTAAGTACAAAAACAACATTCTTGTTTGCTAGAAGGACGCAAAAGGACAAAATAAAGATATTTTCATTCCAACTGCATTATTATTTTAGGCATTATCCATACTTAGGTACTTAAAAACTAAAAGCAAATCTTGACAAAATTTCCACAAAATTGTGTTGCAACTTGACAATTCTTAGTGTTGACCGTCTACCTAAGTTTCTTATTTCGATTTGAAAGTTGCGTTCAGCCTAATCGATACTCGAAATAAAATCGAGGTTGGCAAAAAAGAGTAGGAACTGAATAAAAACTCTTTGGTTAATCAGGATTTATAATTCAAAATTTTAATAAACGTAAATATAGTCCGGAGATTTAATTTACTTAGATAATTTTAACCGACTTGAAAAAGGAGGATATATATAATTAAAAAAATACATAATTATACATATCTGCCAAAATTTCAACAGAACCTTTTTTTTTCGTTTTACTTAGTCCTACGAGTAACTTTTAAAATTTCCTCATGAAAATCTGTTTGTCTGTCTGTCTCAACTAGTCCATTCTAGTTTAAGCTAATTTGGACCAGCTAGTCAACACGAAATTTGTAGGTAGGGAATTCGTACAGAAGCTGAGACGGATAGCAGCACGGAGTTTACGTGACAACCTGCTGTACTGCAGCTTGGGATATTTAATTGCAAGGACTGTCATTTTTTTGGGTTCCGTACCCAAAGGGTAAATCGGGACCCTATTACTAAGACTTCGTTATCTGTCTGTCACCAGGCTGTATCTCATGAACCGTGATAGTTAGACAGCTGACATTTACACAGATGATATATTTATGTTGCTGCTATAACAACGAATTCTAAAAAGCAGAATAAAATAAATAATTAAGGGAGCTCCCATACAACAAACGTGACTTATAGCTTGTTTTTGCTCGATATTGATATCGGCAACAGCTAGACGCTTGATATATTTACAGAATATTTAGTAATATATTCACTCTAAAATTAAATATTTAATTAAATTTAAAATAAATATTTTTTGTTTTTTTTTAGTTTTCATAGATAATGGTACGGATCCCTTCGTGCCCGAGTCCGACTCGCACTTGGCCGGTTTTTTCAAACTAGCTAAATAACGAGTATTCACTTGAACGAAGTCGCTGGCCTAACCGCGACTTCGTTCGCGCGTAGGTTCGTTATCTGCGAGGTTTTATTTAATAGCGCGGAACCCTATTTGTATTCTAAAATAAAGGTAGCCTAAGTTATTGCTTCTAACAACAGATATTTGCAAATCCAAGATATGTATTTCCCATCAAAATCGTTTCAGACGTTTTGGAGATTAGCCGAAACAAACGGATAAATAAACAGACAGACAAAAAAAGTTTTGTCTATGTACCGTGTAAACGTGTATCAAACTTTCTCAAAGTAGGTAATGCATCAAAATTAAAATTCGCAATAAAATGTTACAATATTGAACAATGCACGCTAATGAAAAATTAGAAAACTAAAAAAAAAACTATGTGGTCTTACCACAGTCTTACGTCATTGGTCCTGTCCGGTGTTCCGTGTATAAATAATAAATAATTGCAATGGCTAACATATATAATACTTATTTTTAATATACTAATATAAATTAATAATGTGATTTAAGCTTAAAATATAATTTATTAATTTTTTAAGAATACATTTCTAATATTCGTAATTATCAGTACCTACTCGAGTCGAATCAAAAACAAAAAAATCGATTGGCATAATTACAGTTCCACATCACTGCAATTTAAAAAAAAACAATAATGGTCAACATTTCGACAATTTCTAACATAAATGAGTTGTGGTAATGAATATTCCGTGTAATTAGACCCGTGTTTGTAAATAACGTTAAAAACTGGGCATTTTCTTGTTGTTTACTATATTTTGAATGACATTTGTCATGTTTTTAATGTAAACTAAATGTTTTTATGTGATATTTATGTAAAATAAAAAGTAAACACGCGCGATTGGCGCGAAGTTTCGACTTTGTGTATCAAAAACTTTGTTACCATTACTGATTTATGTTGAAATACGGATGAAATCGACGTACAATTCAATGATGAGTTATTTATTTTTCCTGTAGAGGAGAATGGATGTCAGAAATCAGTCTTTTTTATGTTTTTTAGCCTCGACTTCCACAGTCATCAAAATGGCGGTAACTGTGTTTTCACACATGTATTTTTAAGAGGTAAATTTATATAATCGCATGCTGAAACGAAAAGATTGAATGCCGCTATCATGTAGGCTTTTTATCAAACCGTCTTAATTAATGCTAACTCGTGAGATTCGACGACTAGCATGATCAATATTTACACTAATTGACTAGGATGGCGATACATCAATTCTCGGGTCCAAGTGGACGCGTTACCGAGCCGGCGGAGGTTTCTGTTTTCGGGTCCAATCGGATGCGCTCCCGAACTATACGGTTAATGTTATAAATAGTTTTGTGCGTGATTGTACTTTTTGTACGGAACAAAAATTCACGCAGTATGATTTTTAAAGATTTTGTAAAACTGGAAATATTTTAGTGAATATCGATTGGTAGTTTGATTTTAAATTTTAGCATGTCGAAATTTATTCAAACCAGTAGTATAGTAAGTCAGTACACTGAAAACAGTAATCCCAGATCGAAATATCGTCCAAATATCTATGAATACGTGCATATTCGAAAATAGTCATACAAATGACGTAACACTAGGAACTACCTATATTACATACTATAGCTTGAAAGGTGTTCCTGTCTGACTCAAGGTAACGCTAGGCATATTACAAAAGCTTGCCTAGACTGTGCTGCCTATTGAGTGTTTGACAGCTGAGCAATATGGAGAAAATTGAACGGAAGGCGATCCGAGGGAATCAATGAGTTTAAAATAGGAACCTATGAACGGAGCTTGTGACGTCACATCACTTATTCATAAATTTTAAATAATTTAAAGTTTATTGCGGCCAGTGATAACAATTCCAATTTTAAAAACTCATGAGAATGTGAATGTGTCATCCTCCACATCGCCATAAGGAGTGTAACCTTTTTTTTATCCGCCATCATAGGTCAAGGTAACAATAAGAAAATCCTATTCAAATCTAACGGACTTATAGACAATTAATCATTTCCACTGCGTACTACAAAAACGAAACAAACCGGAAGGTCGAGTCCACAATGACCAACAAGTGGACAGTTCTCAAGGGCCCCTTATCAATATTCAAGAAATTCTACTTTTTCTATTCACGCATAAATTTTGGCCGCGACCATTATCCGCGAATTCGGACAGAAGGACTTGCAAGAACATTAATTATAAATCCATCGCGAATGACTAGAGGTCACCGTTTGATGCGTGAGAATGCGTTCGGCTCAAAGGACCCTATTTGAATATGCCCTTCGGTGAAAGAAAACATGGCTTTGTGAGCCGACGGTCAGCCATTGTCGCGAAGTGCAGTGTCATCGTATTATTATTCAAATTTAAGCAGGTGATGCAAACAGAACTGACCTATGGCTATTTTTTTCGTTGCAGTAAATTTTTATTTACAATACGCAATTATTGGGTTGCGTGAATTTGAATTCTGGTTCTATAATTTTTTTTCATTTTGCAGAAATCGTTCTTTTTCTGGGGTTCATTCCCAAATATTTTCTGAAATGCATTTTGTTTTTTTGGTTTTCGAATCGATCGCATTTTGGTATCATTTATTTATTTATACATGCTGTAGTGGAAATAGAGTTCCATATTTTGTGTTGTACCATTAAACCAGAAATGTTTAATCTATTTGATTTTGGGTTTTACATGGAATAAGTTTGATTTTATAATTATCTAACAGTGATTATATGATTTAATTTGATATGTGAACCCCTTGTAAAACTCCTATTAGTACTAAGTACCTACTATTATAACGCGAAAGTTTCTGAGGATCGATGGTGATATTTGTTAGTTTCACACCAATAGGGAGCGGAATTAGCTGAAAGCTAAATTTATAGATATTGATCTAGCTAAACAATTATGTTAATTGTTATCCCATTTTAACTTTAGCTTATTTCTAAACTCATCCCATCCGAAGTCGCGTTCTAAAGCTAATATTCAATACTTTTACTCCTCAATTTATTCAATACCGCAAAAATCTCATATCGCAAACATAATTCATCAAATCTACTTCAGATCCGCACTTATTATGCCCGCCCCTGTTTAACAAAGATTTGGGAAAAAATGGGAAAATATCCGCTATCAGGCTGGTCATCAATCAATGTGGATTACCGGACGATCGCTATTTTAATCATTATACCCTTGAGGATTGAAATTGAGGTTGGTTTATGAAGATGTTCTGGGCTGAACAATGTTGTGGTATCGTTGATGTTTAGGTGATATGATTGTCAGAAGCATGAATGTATGTATTTTTTTGAAAACAGTTTTAGTAGTGGTGTTCTGTAAAAATCTCTCTTAGTAAGATGAAATGAGTTTGAAGTGAGCTGTAATGCCTGTGGTATGATAACTCACCTCGCGTTCACATGCCAAAAATAATACGGGCTTGTAACCCAGCTTGTAGAAATGTAACATTCATCATTTAATAGAAAAATGATTGTAATATTTTTACTCCTGTATACACCACCACACATATCATACCATCACGCCTGTATTCCACGAAAGATTATGCAGAGGTGTACCAACAGGGGCCAAACCTAATGTCATTAACGGGGCACAAATCCTAACTCCGAGCTGCTTCTCAAAATTTCATAGGAAAATCCAATAACACTTTGCTTGACCTAGGAATTGGACCCAAGCCCTCTAGCGTGGCAGTCGCACTCAGGACCACTAGGCTAACGAGGCGTCTTGCATACTTGGAGTACATTTTGTCCATCTCCTTTATTATCGGGGAATTATTTTTTACAAAATAGCACTACATTTTTTAGCTACAATTATATAGGTAAGTATACAGATTCAGTTAAGAATACCTAACGAAGTCGCTTTGCACCACAAACCTCGCTCCATCAAGAACACCTATAACTTTCACATTTTATAAAACAGCATCTTTACCATATTGAAGGGGAGTGTTTAGCTTTGGTTTAAGCGTCAGAGATAAAATTTTACGAGTTCTGTGAGGGAAAGAGTCAGTCAAGCGCAGGATTGTGTCCATTATAGAGATTGGATGGACTGTATTTTTAGCGTGAAGTTATTATGGCTTTTTAGCAATACAAGCTAGTTTATGTTTCGATTTTTTTGCAGAAAATATTTCTATATTCATAATAATTATTACATATTTTCTACACACATCATTATTTTTGAGTGTATTTATTCTTATTAGATACTATACTATATCTAAACTAATATTAAAAAGAGGTAAAGTTGGTTTACTGATATAAAGCTACTCTGTTACCGTGTGTATAGGATATGTTTTATGGTAAACTTGACTTCTACGTAGATGAAGTCGCAATAAAAGGACGTAACTAGGTACCAATGGTGAAAATGAAAGTAGACTGAGAGCAGAATTATTAGTTATTCCTTAATGCTGGTTTATTTTTCAAATGGAATAACAAGTTTCGCCTATCTTTGAAAGATTTTTTTTTTTCATAGTAAGTTGTGAGTCACGTAATTAACCCTATATTCCTTGTCACACTAAAGTCCGTTTAGTTCTACACGGCGACGAAAAATGAGTTAACAGTGTCAGAACGTAAATTACATTTAAAACATTTGTTTGTCTTCTATCCTATCTAACATCACGGTCAGTATAAACAGTCGTACCTCGACAGACAATGGATACGCACCCCATTGCTTGCACCGTCAAAGGGTTGTCCGTTGATCCATTAAGCCGGCCTCCTATCGAGATAGCGTGAAGATAACACCATGCCATATTTATGCCACATATTATGCCACTTACAGTTCGGTGGATTTTTTTGCCAGTTACCAGAAAGTCGTAAATTTTTATGGCGTGGATTAGTATGGTATTTTGGTGAATAATGTCAATAAGTACTATGGCCGCTATCATCATCTGCTTAGCTTCTTCACAACTATGTTGGGGTCGGCTTCCAGTCTAACCGGATGCAGTTGATCAGTGTTTTATAGAGAGCGACTGCCTATCTGACTTCCACAACCCAGTTACTGGGTAACACGATATAACAACAAATAATATTTAATGAAATAATTCTAAAGATGAAAGGGGGTACGAGATTCGTGTTTTTTGTATGTAGTATTTAATACTGTACTATGGTGGTACGAAAACCTTCTTGTGCGAGCCTGATTCGAATTTACGCCTAACAATATCTATTTAGGTACTTTCGTTAATGAGGAATTTAAATTTTATGATTAATAGTTTTCACTTGTCTGAAAATCAAATATCTCGATCTCCTTTGACATGAAAAATACCAAGAACCTCATCACAATACATTTTGGTCCTTTTGCCCGGATATTCCAATTTCAAAATAATATTTAAGTAAACATAGTACGAGTATCTACAGATAACTTACAATTTATTCAAATGGAAATAAAATGCACATAGAGGAAGTATTAGCGGCATTCGATGGGTGGACCTTCACGATTTATATTTTGATATCCATACTGGGTCCGAGGGCTAGCTACCGTGATTACTATCCAACGGGTCTGACTTAGGAAAACTGTGGAATAGACTTCATAAAAAAAAACTCAGGTAAAAAAACGCGTTTATGTTTTTTGTACTAAAAATAATATTTTGTTTAAATGTTTTTGCTGGGAAAATCAATAAGTCTTTTTTTTACAGAAAAAAAAAATAAAAAGCTTGAACACTAAAAATGTGTTAAAATTAGACGATAAAAATAAAGTATTTTTAAATTTGAACTTCTTTATCTAATTTTATTAGTTTTATCTAAACCTGACTTGAATGCAGATTCTAGAAATTCTCGTATTTATTCCCAAGTATTCCTTGCACTTACAAAAACAAAATCACAAATAATAACAAAAGAATCCACTGCCATCTTAACCCTCAACTACGTACGTGTGTCCAAGAAATTTTACAGTGCAATTTTATTTATAGCAGAATTATACGGTGGTCGCTATGTCCGTGAGAAACGTACAGCGGGGACATCGGGTACATTGGGGACATCGGGAAGCCGGACAACGGCTTATTCTTATAGATTTTAGGACATTTGAATAATGCACCCGATAGTTTGAAAAAATAGGGAGATTCGCTATGATAGGGCGTTTTTTTTGTTGTTTTGTTGCAGTTTGTATTATGATTTTCTGGAATAAAAACTTGTTTTACACATCGAAATAGGTATGACTAGATTCTGCTCGCGATTTCGTCTGCGTAGACTTCAGAATTAAGCCAAAATCCTCATTTATCCCACGGGACACAAAAACGGTAGGTATCCAAATTTTTGCGCGTTTAGCTAAATCAATATTTTTATGCGTGCCTCAGCTAATTCCGTTCAGCCGTTTAAGCGTGAAAGAATAACCAACATCCATCCATTCTGTTATAATAGTAGTAGGATTTGTTTACCACACACTTTATTTGTAAAATTTTCTTAATCATTTTAATCAACAATGCATTCGAACCTGCATAGAAAATACGACAATGACATGCAAATGTCACTGTCAGTTTGGTACACACGAAAAAGAAAAAATACTTAAAGTAAAGACTCCTTGCTGCATCTCTTTCAGACCGACCTGTCTTAAGACATTTTTCCTAAGGAATTTCTTAAAGAAAGCGCAATACTGATGCTTGCATACCTCTATAACGTATAGGTCCTAAGAGGGTCGTCTCTGTAAATATTAATCTCGTAAATTTTATGTCAATAGTGTCCCTCCTACCCTCTTTGATGGATAGGGGTACGATATTGATGTAATATATAATAATATTTGCACTAAAATGCCTCATTTTGGGGTTAATATATTCATCCGGGGTACTTTACGATTTTTTCGACGAAAATTGGTTAGTCAACGGTGTGTTGTTTGGATGCAATATTTTTATTATTTTTACGTACATACAACATAGAATAAACTCACGCCTTTTGTCAATGGGGTTAGGCAGAAACCACAGAAAGATAGTGACTACGATCCTTACATACTCCAATATATTTTTTTAAAACAAGTGGAAAATCTATTTTTAGTGTTTTTATAGTAGAAAAAAAAGTTGCCAACCACATTGACACATGGCTTACCCAATTTAAAAATACATTTTTGACAACACGACCGGTAAACATTTTTTATAAAAATCCCCATAAATATTTAATCCACGGACACACATCTAAGAAGAAAACACAAAAAATGTTTTCACAGCCACTCTGAGTGAATAGCTTACCAATTTGCTTATCTTTTGAAATCTTTTTTTTTTGTTAAAAAAAGATGTGGAGTGAGTGACCACTAACAAGCTCTATTTAAAAGAGAGCATCTCACGCCCTAAGAATTTTGAAACACTTTCCCTATTTTTATGTTGTTTTTTTTGGTCCTTTTGGATTTCTTGACCAGGGGACAGAAAAATATGTGCCAGGTGCGAGTGTCGGTCTAGTCAAATTTCTGGTAAGTTGTTAGATGATATTTATTTTTTAAATGATTAAAAAGTTTTGGTTAAAAATGTAAAACATAAAAATATGAATTTTTTGGAGCCTAGCTATCTTAAAGGACAATTAAAAAAGATTTTCTTCAACATCACATTATTAACACGGTTAATGGCAATAGGCTCGCCCCCTATTACATGGGACCTAAATATACCGGCGAACTGTGGGTGTACATTGGTACACCTCTGCCTAACCCTTCGGGGAATACAGGCTTGATGGTATATTATTATTATTTTATCACATTATTACTTAATTTCCATTTTTAACATTTTGCGTACCTACATATTATATGACGTAATTCTGTGAATTTAAAGAAATGAAATAGACGTGCAATATTTTTGGACGTGACCCTACTACCTAGCTTTAATCTAAAATTCAAATAAACATTCATACCAATCGCCATCAAAGTTCCAATTTTAAAAGATAACGATCTTATGTTCCAAATTCGAAAGCAAAACATGTCGGCATAATAAAGACGGTGCAGACGACCGCACAAAAGTGCAGGCATGCATTGTCCGAACTCCTTGCGTAAACTTGGCACAAAATATAATTGCCTTGGCCCCCTCGGCCATTCACGCATTACGGGATTAAAAAAAATAAGATGACATTCGGTATTCAAAACATATGTAATTTTCTGTATCGATGTGTCCATTGTTGTTTCTGGACGATCCTTATTAGCAAACCGTGAAGTTGCCGACGTTTCCCATGACGGCTAAATTTTATATTCGAATTATTTTTACGATTTACGGGATTTTTGGACGACATATCTTTATTGTTGTAAATTCGGAAGCGATACGGATTAGTTCCGTGTATGCATCGATGCATGTTTATTATTTGGAAAAAATATTTTTTTGCATTAAAGGTAGTGTGAATTTGGGAATTTGCGTATGTTGTTACATTTATTTCTTGTGTCCGAGTGACATTCTTTTGCTTCTCTTTTGTTCATTCTGACATACACAGGAGTTTTATGAGTTGATTTGACACAGACGTTTAAAATCACAGAATATATTGCTATAAACTATGCTAGCTTCTGCCCGCGAGTTCTATCGCATCGCTTTTTTCACCCGCTTTTTGTAGTGGTTTTGATTACTGCTCCGCTCCCGTAGGTCACAGCATGATGAAATATACGCTATACTATTTCTCATGATCTCAGAAATTATTATAAAAAATATTTTCAGCTTTTTTATATTAGTTTGTGTATATTATATGTAATTACTACTTGTAATTAATTTTGACATTAAGAACAACGATCCTTAGTAATTATTTGTCCCATAATGACATTATTCCTTAATTCCTACACGTTACGTCACATTATACTTAGCAAACCTACACGCACACTACTAAAAGAAATATCTCGCTATAAACAAACGCATGTTAACACACTCAAAAACCGCGTATGGGTAAAACCGACCCCATCAGTTAATAATCCTCATCGATTTGGCTCTGATTACGTCCACAACAAAAGTCTAGATGTACCAGATAACCCTGCACTGGGGTGCACCCTCAGGGTATTGTAGGGTTGAACGTACCTACTTACGTTACAATTTGCAGAATTCATTCTCAATTATCAATGTGCATATTATTTAAAATGCCATTTTTTTTACAAATATGTACGTCTAAAGGCCATTTTTTTTTAAAGCCTGTTGAGTCCTACTACTACGGAAATACTTCCTTTCTTTCTTTCCTTCCATTTTCCTCTATACGTTGCTACATTTGATCAATTCTTTAGATAGTAACTTATCTCGCCATCTCCTCTGGGCCTACCGCGACTCCGGTAAACCACCAGCCAGCTACCAGCGACCAGCTAGATAAGATTTTTCTGAAAAGAAACAAGTTCCTTGTTTTCGTGATTTTTATGCGCAGTTTATTTTTACTAAAAGAGACAAAAAAAATGGAAAAATACAAACAAAATTATACAAACAAAAAGTAAAGTTAGTCATATTGTTTTCCTCACTGCAGTTTGCTTCAAGGAATAATATAATGAGGTTATTTGTATCTTATCAGTCAGTTTAATTCTACAAAACAAAATTAATTACGTATGACTCTTTAAAAAATATATGATAGTTGGTTTCCTGTAGACAAAAATAAAAATACACTTATTTTTTTGCTTTGGCAACCCTATTCCCACAAAAGGTGACTACACTGAAAGCCCACGCAATGAGTGACATAATAACCAAACTACAGATCACAGATAAGCTATTAATTTGGCTCAAGTATCCTTTTTCATACGAAAATTATGCCCCCGGCTACAAATTTATACTTACTGCTAACCAACAATTCCATAAACCTTAACGCTTTCACCTAAGGACTATTTTAGCTTGTGTTTTGTTTTTGGAATGGATATTATTGTCGTGGTTTTTTAATAACCAAGAAATTGATACGAAGCTCTTTTATGTGGCAACACAAAAGCTATATTGTTTTCTCAGCATTTGAACCGCGAATATGTTATGTTACCCTTGATTGGGGCGAGATTAGTTTATATGGCAACCCTCTAGTGATTGATTAATAGGGAGATCAGTAAGGACTTCGTTTGAGAAAAAATAAAAGTGTTTTTTTAACTGTATGTGTTGTGTACTGTTTTATAGTATTACATTCAAAATTCTAAATAATAAACTTCCTCGTTAGGCGTCGTGGTCCTAAGCGCAAGTGATACGGGTCTGCTGCTAGAGGAGGGTTAGGTCCAATTCCCAGGTCGAGCAAAAAATTTTATTGGATTTTTCTATCAAATTCTCAGTAGCAGCTCGGAGTTAGGATTTGTGCCCGGTTAATGGCAATAGGCTCGCCCCCTATTCCATGGGTCCTAAAAATTCCGGCGAACTGTGAGTGTTGGCATTGGTACACCTCTGTCTAACCCTTCGGAAAATACAGGCATAATGGTACTAAATAATAAAATCAAAGTCAAATCATTTATTTCAAGGCGGATTGGCGATTTCCAACGCATGATAAATTCAGGAAGCCTCACGATGTTTTCAATCACCGAAAATAGTTGGCGACCCCTGCTGTACACGAACACACTAGTCAATTACAAATTATTCATACTCTTTCAATTATAATTGAAATAATTAATCTCAGGGTTAATAATTACGTTACGTATGTTTGTACAATGTTGGTAGGGTCATCTGATTGGAGCCAGTTCACACATAAACACGTTGTATTATGTCTAATAGTGTGCAAAGGTCCTATTTTATGTTTTGACTAGCTGTGCCCCGCGGTTCGGGATCCAAGACACTTGAATCGTTTCTCCGGGACTCGTCGAGCTTCATTGTCTCGGCGCTTTTCTTGTGGTCGCCACTGTTGATTCTGGCTTACAGAAGTTGCAGTGGTTTGGGAACAGTGTGGCGGGCTTGTCCCATATCTGTGCCCCGCGGTTTCACCCGCGTTACGTTAGGTTTTTGGTTACTGATCCGTTCCTGTGGCTCATAGCGATGTTATGTAGCCTAAAATCTGTTATTCTGAGGTATAAGCGACGGAATGTCTCGCAAAGTCATTATTTTGCTGCGAAGTTATTTTAAAACTGTGATATCTCCTAATATATTCATTGAAATTATATTATGTAAAGGGCAATTTTGTTCAAAATCAAACAAACAAACAAACTCTTCAGCTTTATAATATTAGTATAGATAGAACGAGGTCGGGAGCTCTAATTATTATGTGTCGCAAATAGTATGGTTGTAATCTGTAAGTAATTATAAATAGTAGAATCATGTTTAAGAGCACAGCAAACAGCTAAATTATGATCTCTAGAAGATTCTGTTAACTTTGTAACAAATTGGAATGTCGGACGCAAGCGAAGTCGCGGATCAAAAGTAGTTTATATCCTTTCTTGGGGTTTAAGCTTGCTTCGTACCAAATTTCATCAAAATTGGCGCAGTGGTTTATCGAAAAAAGCGTAAGTGTTTTATCGAGACAGATAAACAGATGTTTTCCTTCACCTATGTCAGTGATGGCCAAGATAAACTTCGAAAGTATATATTCTTCTCAGATGCAAGGCAGATATTCTTCATCATATTATAACAGTCTTTCTGCTAGTACGAGTAACAACTTTTAGTTTCTCTTTATAAGTTTATCCACCAGCCAATCAGACCGACATTTTTGCTTAGATAAGTTTCTAGTATTAAGGTCTCAAATTTTTTGTAGGATCAATTATCGGACCGTTTAATAGATCCATGGTTTCGTGGGACCGAAACACACACAGTCGTTACTGTTAGTCAGAAGCCAGAAAGTCTGACAACCAGTCTTACCTAAGAGTATCGTATTACCCATTACTGGGTTGTGGGGGTCTGATAGGCAGTCGCTCCATGTAAAATACTGATATTCAGCTGCATCCGGTTCGACTGGAAGCCGACCCCAACATAGTTGGGAAAAGGCTAGGCAGATGATGATGGTTTCGTGGGACTGACTATTTGTAGGAGGAACACGAAAGAACTTTTTTTAAAATTAATATTATGTTTCAATTTTCTCCGACAAAAAATCGGTCAATAATCTCTGAAATGCCACTCGAAATTTAACCAAACTGTAAAAACAAACCCTCTCGATGCCGGGGCGGGGTCACATTGACAAATTTACGACACTTTTTGCTAATTTCATCCCTTTTTTTTCTAAAATTTCATAGTTCCTGTAAGTGGTGAACGGTTTTGCGGCAGTTTTTTGTTTTGAAGTTTATCAACCTGTTTTAAGGTGTTAAGTCAATCTTATCGGAAACCCGGTTCGGACTTGACAGGTTTTTGTGATAAATAACCTAATTTTTGTTTGAGTGTAAACAAAATTGATGGGTTTCGTTTATTTTTGGAATGGTGAATTTGTTTTTATGTTGGATAACGTAGTTTGGAATACGTAACAGTATTCAGCTCTGCTAAAATCATAGAATATTTTTATCTCATGTTTGTTGTGGAACAAATATTTAAAATTCAGCTTCCGTATTATATTCTCCAAAAGGGCAATCCGATTTGCCTTTTTTTCCAGATCATTGCATTTTAACAGAAAAATGATTAATATAGTACTTATATTTATTTGATCAACAAAAGATATACGCAAAACGTAGGTGTACTTCTTCACTTATAGGAAACCACAGCATGCACAATCTCTCTCTCTCTGCCTATATCTCTTTGCCTGGAGCCAAGCGTGTCTAGGTTTAGCTGTCTGTTCATAAAATACTAAATATAAAAATATATATAATATCTGTGGGTGTACATTGGTACACCTCTGCCTAAACCTTCGGGAAATACAGGCGTGATGGTAAAAAAATACTGTTAAATCTAAAATGTCTTAACTACAGGACAGGTACACAGAATCAGTAACATACCTCTCTTTGACACATAAACTTATTTATGACCCCACAAGCTTGTTTTGCTATTCCGCAAGTTAATTAGTGACCTCATATGGGAGACGTTAAGGTCACATGAAAGTCATAAACTTGTCAAAGAAAATGAAATTTATTTCCATTGACTACTGTTCCGGTCCGTTATTTTTAACTAAAAACCGATTTATAATAACTATTTGGATTTTTTGGCAGTCATAACTATAAGTGGGAAAGTAGGTATTAAAAAATACGCCTCGTAGGTAATAAAATTATTTATTTACATCTGAAGAACCGTAACTAATAATATCAAACATGATTCACAACAAAACCCTATAAAAAGGGTAAAAAGCACCCCGAAAACACACAAAAACCACTTTTTAAATACTTCTTAACCCGTCGACTCGTGCCTCTGCGCAGCATCCAACCCTACCGCCGCCGCTGTTAACCCGAGAACGCGTGCCGGGATCAATACGACCCACCTCCGAGATACCTCAACCCCTATTGTACCCGTTTATCTCGGGCACAATCCCTTTTTATCCCTTTTACAGGGCTAAAGGGTACATGAATCGTGCGCAAGGATTCTGTAGTTATCGCGTGCGTATTGTTAAGATGGAAACGAGATGGTAACCCTTATTTTTTGGAGACATCTCGCCCCTTTATGTAACAGTTAGTTTTTATCTTTTATTTGGTACAGTTTTTTTTCTTTTAGCATAAACTTGTGCTTTCAAATAAAAGTTCCAAATACAAAAAATGGAATTCGAATTCCATATTTGAATTTTATTTTTAATTTCAACTGTCAAATATGAAATTTAAAGAATAATAGTAATAATTGAATTCCCAGTGACAGAAATGGTGTCTTTATCATCGAAATTCCAGTTTCTAAAGAACTTTCAGCTCAAATCAAGTTTGGCCGCGATCCGCGATTCTCAGCACACATTTGGAACACGTGAACTCGCCCCGTGGGACCACACATGCGTTCTGAATGAAACTTCTACAATCTTCAATATCCAAAACCAGATTCCTTTCTTCATCAATATTCACAATATTAGAAGAAGCCCCTTTTTTACTTATCTTTTTTTCTATAGGGGTGTTCGTAACGTCTTTTTTCTTTGGACGAAAAATACGATGGTGACCCATGACCTGTGTCCTTTTGAATGTTTGAAATCTAGTTTGTATGAAAAAAGCGTGTCTGCCTGTTTTGTTAGGCGTTCACAATGAGGTGAATACGTGTCCGAGACTGATTGTATGTGGTCGGGGCAGTTTGCGTTCGTCTATGTGACGAGTAGACGTTATATTGTACCTATGTAAAAGTGTTACGAGTACATAAAACGTGTAACGACTTTTTAGAATATATTTTTTTAGATTTCGAACGAAACTGTTGGTATGAAATGTACTTATATTATAAAGAGGTAAAGTTTGTAAGGTTGTAGGAGGTAATCTCTGGATCTACTGAACCGATTTTGAAAATTATTTTACCCATAGGAAGCCACGTTATTTGTGAGTGTCATAAGCTATAACTCAAGGGAGCGCAGTAACCAAAGACGTATAACGCGGGTGAAATAAGCCACGCGGAAGAAGTCGCCGGTAGTCCGCTAGTATTTGATAAAGTCGAGCTATTTTACTTCTTAGCGTATCGATGGCAAATAATATGATATAAACAATTTGCTATTTTACTTAAAATAAAGGTATAGGGTTATAAAGATTAATGGTGTATTTAAGTAGGTAGAATATTCACTTTGCTAAAAAATCAGAGGAGTGCTAACCACGATCAATCACTCTTCAAAATGACTTCATCATTAATAACAGCGAATTATCTAAGATCTATTAATAATATTTCTAATCGCAATATACTCGTGCCAACCGCCTCTTTGTATCACGTGTTCTAAATTCAAAAAAAGGAATAACATTTTTGTTAAAAACTTTTTTTGCCAAAAATCCCCAACGACACACAATAGACTTTACGCTCCCGTTAAGTAACCCAATTTTTACACCATAAATAAAAAGAAAAAAAAAAACATAAAAGGTAACGGTCTTCCTTATTTCTTTTTTTTTTACACAAAAAAAGGTCCGAGTATGTAAGAATTAATTTATGTAACGCCTCAATGCTTACACAGAAAGTGGGTATTGAGAGCGAAAATTAGGCCACATTCATAGACTTTTTTCTTGAAGTTTTTTTTTTATCTTTTTTACCTTTTTCGTAATGTTTTGTGACAATATTGACAGATCAGGCCCCGTTGAAGCTTTGACGTGGTGTTCGAGGATTTGTAAATAATCTCATTGAAAATTAATACCGTTTTTGAGAGTTTCTAAGAGGCTGATTGGCTTCATTGTCAAATGTTTTTTGTTGCTGTCTCAACTTTTCAGTGGCTATGAATTTTGATGAGTTTGTTTTTTGACAACTTTTTTAGTAGGTTTGTAGGGCAAAGAATAATATTTTCTTTTGAAATGTTATGTAGGTGTACGGAGTTTTGATTTTGTAAGCCATGAGAGCATGTAACGGGAAAAAATGTTTTTTTTCTTTAGTGGCCGTTATTTTTTTTTAATCGTTATTTTTATTTAATTTAAAAAAAAACAGTTTCTGCGACAAATAACCTCCCAGAAAGTTCTATTTATAAAATAGTACCTACTGCATATATATATATATATTTTAATACCTTAACCCTGCCCTAATCTTGAAACTCCAAAAAACGAGTTCTCAACGAAATAAAAAAAGACTCAGCATCCGTAACCGTTTAAGGGTTAATAATGGTAATGACAACCATAACCCTTATCCACGTGCCGGGATGAGGGTTAAGTTAAAAATGTGAAGATGACAGAAAGGGTGACTTTATGTAATTGTTACTTAAACTTATCTTTATGACGATATTCTTTACGGGGATGATGAAATTGACGGTTTTTCTTTCCTACCATTGAATAAGAAGTTTGAAAAAATGTTAAATGGGTAAAACGTTTGAAATTCGTAATGTGGGACAACGTTTTTTTTAATATAGTTATGATTGTTACTGTATAACGTATATAAATACACATGTTATGGGTCTTAGTTACCTGAAATAAATTATTATTTTTATATAACTCAGGCAAAAATAACTAAGAAAGTTTCATTTGTCGGACAAAACATGGAATTCCTTTTGACCAGTAAGAGTTAATATGTATTAATTTCACAAAATAAAGTAAGGAACCCGGCGAACTGTGGGTGTACATTGGTACACCTCTGCCTAACCCTTCGGGAAATACAGGCGTGATGGTGTGTAAAAATAATAAAGTAAGATCTTTACGTAGATTATCAAATTTTCTGATTGTGAAACCCAACAAAAAGTAGATCACAATATGTAGTGGTCAAGTACAATAACTTGTGCATTGATTAATCCGGTCTCATGGGAAATATGATGTTGTCAAGGGTGATCCGTACGATAGGGATGCTATGTGGCCTCTTGATAATATCGCTATAGATAGATAACTAAGTATAGATACATGCATGGCAAACAATTTGAAAATTTAATTTCTGTTTTTCAATTTTTTATGTAAATGTTCAAAATCTTTTTTTATATTGCAACTTTGAGATTAGATCGATCTCATTATAGTTCGGGATTCAAAATATTACATACGTAAAATTATGACATTTCAATCAATGCTTTGGGAGAATATCTAAGCACGTAAAGCCGTTGGTCCCGGCTGTCATTCGTTGATCTTTGACAGTCGTTATGGATAGTCAGGCATGCCAAGAAGTCTAAACAAGAGGTATCGTGTTGCCCAGTCATTGTGTTCCAACTCAAGTGAATCATTGAAGAGTATCTTCTACACTTGAGTAACTTTCAGCATTGTTACCTACTAGGTTTTGCCCACGACTTCGCTCACGTTAAAGTGAAAGACCTTTTTAATTCGGCCCGCTCGCAAACCAACTATTTATCTGCTAAGATTCAGTTCAAGTAGTACTCGAAATTTCGCAATTAGTCTGTGAGTAAATGTCCTTTTCCTTCCTCGTAAATATTAGGATCAATGAGAGTGCAGAATGCTAATGAGGGACACTTTTCATTTCATTATCTCCAAAGCTCTTTTATTCACCAAGAATTTTAGCCAATCATTTAATACACCTTTCAACGCCACCCAATCTTTCAAAGGAGGTTCTCATCCCAAATCTAATAACTGCGGCAACTAGCAAGTCTGGATGCACCCGATTGCCTCTCTTTGTGTTCAACCGCGAATCAACAGTGGGTTAATCGTTCAGATTAAGTGGCATTAACGCTCCCACACAATCCCATCACTTGCCAACAAATCTCATTTCTACTGCACTTTAATCCTATACCACAACCTGTACTACGAAATCTGCATAATTTTTATTTCAACATCCATTACGGACTCAAAAGTGACAGTAATGCAATCTGGCTTTGTAAACCCGGTAATGTATGACGGGTATTGTGAAATTGTAGATTGTAAGTACAGTTTCCCCCAAAAGCTCTCGCTCGCTAGTCAATTAAGTGATCAGCTCAGGGGTTCTGCACAATTGGTCGCCTCCGCACAAAGCGACGGTGGCGCCGCGCTACTATATTGTGTACAACTCGCAACGGTTTTATTAGACGGATTGTGAGGGATGACGCTTTTTTGAAGGATTATAACTGAAGCATATTTGAGGTATTAATATTGAGGGTGTTACGAAGCTAATAATGCACGAATAGAATGGATGCTAATACGCGAATGCACATGTAATTGTTTTGTTTATCCGATACACTTTAAGTAGTATAATTCTATTTACAATAATGTTAAATGAATACCTATAGTTTAGTTCTAACGTTAGAATCAATAAACTATAAATTACCAGAACTAAAAGCACAATGCTCAGATTTCTTGCAGTAAAACTTCGATTTATTTTAATCCGCCCATCTTTCAGTGGAACTGGAATAAAAAACCCAACCGGATCTCTATTTTTATCGCAATTTTTTTCGCATTGCAGACGCGGCGAGTCGTCGGGCCCCGAGCGTCCGTGCGTAAAATCGGATCATGAACGAGTTACTCGAGCGCGGCCAATAGTTGAGAGCCTCTGACCGGACCATGGATTTTAGAATTACTTTTTTCCGGGAAACTTTTGAATTTTAACGCTTCGTATGAAATCGTGGGCATGGATTTTTGTGTAGCTTTTATGGATTTTAGGTAAAAAAGAAACATGTAGCTATCTATGTTAAGCTTGTAAACATTTTGTAATACGAGTATAAACACACACATTTGGGTTTTCGCGAAGTTAAAATGGTAGTGATACCGTGGCGTCCAATTAGCCTTGAAAGTAAATAGGTACAGGCTAAAGAAGGCTAGACAAATATTATACCTACGAGTACGTTGAGTCTTCTACTATTTCAGTTTAAACTCGAATTTTCTCGCTGAAAACTCGAAACTCGCTTGAAAGTAACTTTTGGAAGAGGTATGTAACCAGATTTATTTCCTATTTCTTGTAAATTTCACTTCCTTTTATGCATACACACCATCACTCTTGTATTACCCGAAGAGTTAGGCAGAGGTGTACCAATGTACATCCACAGTACGCCAGTATGTTTTTTTAATTGTCTAATTAAAATAAACTGCTTCGTTGGCCTAGTGGTCATAAACGCGACTGCTACGCTAGAGGTCTTGGGTTCGATTCCCAGGTCGAGCAAAAAGTGTTATTGGGTTTTTCTATGAAATTCTCAGTAGCAGCTCGGAGTTTGGATTTGCGCCCGGTTAATGGCAATAGGCTCGCCCCCTATTACATGGGACCTAAAAACATACCGGCGAACTGTGGGTGTACAGTAGTACACCTCTGCCTAACTCTTCGGGAAATACAGGCGTGATTGTATGTATGTATGTATGTATGTTAAAATAAACAATTTGACTTTGTAAAAAATATTTTCTCTGAAGCGACCTTTTTATTTTTTTTATTTTTATTTTATTTATTAAGGGATAACAAACAACTACAACATATATAACATATAAGGTTAACAAAACATTTAGTAACAGCGTTGCAGTCCACTGCATTATCCACAGGTAACATATTTAAAGAACAGTGGTTGTCACTAGATGAGCATAACCGCAAATAACAATTTTGAAATAAATTAATTAGTTACTATAAAGCTATAGCTACCAAGCAAAATCAAATAAGAAACAATTTGATTAACTTAGATTATACACTAAATAAATGATAATAATGAGATTGCAATTTTATTAAGATATGATTTTTATAACATTAGATTTAAATTTATTTTTCGAGCATGCAAATATGTCAATATCAATAAAAGTTGAATTATAGGATTCCAACATTCTATGAATAGGGCAGCGTGATCCAGAGTTTGTACGACAGGAGTTTAGCACGAACAGAGTACGTGCACAAACCTGACGCACATGAACCGTTCGGGGGACAGAATAACAAAGACCGCTCGTCAAATCAATAGCATCAAAATGGTTATGAACAATATCATAAAGCACGCTGGCCTCCAGGTATATGCGGCGGTTCTCCAAGCTTAGTAGCTTGTACTTATTAAGAAGTTGAGAGTATGAAAGATAAGACCTTTTAACAAACAAACCAATGCAATATATTCCTTATTGATAACATAACTATAGCTACACGAGACAGGGAAGAACATATACCAACAATAGTGATAAAGCTAGCATGGAGCCACCACGTGAGGGGGCCAGATAACCTTAGACCTATGTCTTATCTGCGAAGAAAAATAACCGACCGAGTTCTCAAGAGGAATTGTAGTAGTAATAACTATTGAGAACCTTGATCGATTTCTACTAAGAATAACTGTGCTTATTCTGCTAAAATAAGCCTAGCCACTAATTCAATATGCCAAATGGATTATAATAATAATAAAAAATAATACCAGCCTATAACTGTTCCACTGCAGGGCAAAGGCCTCTTCTCATACAGAGAAGGCACGAGCATTAATCACCACGCTAGCTCAAGGCGGATTGGCAATTTCAGACGTTTTTTTTAAGTCCAGGTTTCCTCACGATGTTTTCAAATGGGTTATTTTATGTATTATCTAGTAAAAATAGGCAATTTACATTGAATAAAAATAGAATAAAAATATTTAAAATCATTATAAATGATGTTATTTCGAAAAATGGGACCAGTTTTGAAGGGTTCGTTTTGGCTGGAGTTAACAAAATTGTCCATGTGAATGTCGATTATCGCGGACTTAGAAGAAGTTGCGGAATAAAAAGTAGCCTATGTATTTCCTTGGGGTTCAAATTTACCCCTTCTAAATTTCATGAAAATAGGTTCAGTAGTTGAGTCGTCAAAGTGTCACCGACAGAGTTACTTTCGAATTTATAATATTAGCATGGATTAATTGTTTTAAACCCTTTCTGCCATCCGACTAAGACTAACTACAATCAAATCTGACTCAAATCTAAATTAAAACACACAACGCCAAAATGCACACGACAGAAACACGAACGGATGAAGCGCTAAATACACAGAATAAAAGGCGATAAATACATCATTTTTACAAACAAGACCCGACAAGACGCATTGGCAGACGTTCTTAATTTATCCAGTAGCACACAAACAAAGAAACAAGCAAGCAAACAGACAAACAAAACAACAAACATGTGATTTAACGCTGACATACTCGTTTCTCGTTTTTCGTTTTACCGTATCGATCTTAGTGTAAATTGTAATGGGGGCTGATTGATTTATTCAGAGTGTAAGTGGGAATATTTTGCATTGTTCTAATGTATATTTATGGTTGTTGGTTAGTACTTAAATCTGTTGTGATGACGTCACGGTTTTGGTAGTTTGTCTTTAAGTAAAGAATATAATCTTCTGTTTGCTTTGGTAACGTTTGTACTATTATTTTCTTCTTTTGCTTCTAGCTTTCTATTAGAATGTCAGTCTTTGTAGCTGTGTATTTAATAGATTTAGGTGGAACAATGACTTCTTTTACGTTACCATACCTACTTAGTTAAGGTTTTACAGTTCTACAGTTCCATTTTCTAAAAATATTCTTCGATGATTTAGGTGAGTTGTTATCCCTCCAGATTCTAAGGTTTTCAACAGTTAACCTCAAGCTGACTTCATCTTAATCTACCGAGAAAGATTTTTTCAAAACAGCACTGCAGTTCGCCTCCCGCGCATTTATCCTAAATTAACTGCTAAAACAGAAAAGCACTGACTCTGATTTAAAATACATACATACCAGTCAAAATCATAACCCTCTTTTTTAATTCGCCGTAGTCGGCTAAATATAACATAGCTGCTGGTACTGGAAATGTGTCTATAAACCCTTAAGAAAGAACCAGTAATAAGGTCTATCAGATACTGAAAAATACATTCTGTTCCAATCACAAAATGTGTGTGCTACCATTACATTCCGTCGCGAGCACCCGCTGAATGGCGAAGCTATCTCAAAGTCTGACGATTGATACATGTGACATTACACGACATGCACTTGTGTGCGTTTTATTTGACAATTTATGTGTCCCACAGAACGTAAAGCACTTTTGAAGTAATGTGACTGTCTTACAGTTTTTATTTCTTACGGTAAGTGAAATTTTTAGTGTCGTTTCGGTGGAGACCGCTTTGGGTTTCAAGAGTGTAACGTTGGCTTCTTTTTTCTGGTTTAAAGTTTTAAATCGGTACAAGTACGGTCAAGCAATTGTTTTGGGGATGGATTTTTCTATTTTAATTAAATATATATTATGTTCGGACGCGGAAAGCGACATGAATGTGTACACATAACCATTTTTTAAGGTATATTAAACCATGAACTTTATGAAAAACGACTATTGTCATAAGCAAAGAGTCTAAAACATATGGATCGAAGTTTTTTAAGCTATTTAGGAAATAGATAAGCAGGCCTATAAACGCAGTTTCTGCATTGCTATGATTACGGGAGATATTTTGCAAACTTTTAGAAATTATCGAATTCAGTCATTTGTATATCAATGAATTCAGTCTTAGTCTCAAGCTGTCAAAAAGGTATTGTCATTTATTTTGCCGCTGAGATGAGATTATTTTTTATTTTCCATTTATAGACTTGGCGTTTACTTCCAGTTCCTGTAAATGTTTAAAAATGAACAAGCCAATTCAAAATTTACACTCTAAAACAATGACCCCAAAAACACTTCTTCCCTACACTACCAAAAACAAAACCCCATCTTTCCCAAAATCAAGCATCTAGTCCGAAACTCAACGCAAAAAAGCCACGAAATATCCTGAAAAAAAGTAAAGGAAGAAAGAAACAGCGGGCGGGGGATGTCTCGGGCACCCGGGGTACCTGCACCCAATTACTCAGTCACCCAAATGGGGGGGATGGGGGTGGGGGGATGACATACAGACACCGCTGTCACGATCGATGATAACTCCCGAGATAAGTTTAGTGCGGTGACGCCTTGAAAGGAATGGAGAATATGGTTTATTTAAGAGCTAGTTTTTTTAAGATAGTGCTGATATTATGTTGGGTGCTTAAAATTTAAGGGTTAATTTTAGGGTTATTTAAATAGAGTCTTAAGTAAATCATACCTCAACATAAAACCTACTAAGAATTTCATAGAAAAACCCAATAAAACTTTGCTTCCCAAGACCAACCCAAGACTTCTAGCGTAACAGTCGCGCTTAGAACCTAAAAACTGCCTAGTTAGCCTAGTGGCTAAAGAGGCAGTTTTTTAGTCTTGAGTACTCAGAACTAAATAGGCTTCTAATAATCTCAAAAACTGATTTGATCGCTTTATGTTTCCAACTTGAAAATAGTGTGCTTTAAGTTTAAGTGTCGAAAGCACATTATTTTTATACTTGACGTTTGAAACAGTCAAGTCTTTGTCTCTGAGATTTAAAAAATTACACGATATATCCCTATAAACTGTAGTGCTATTCTGAAAAATTCTCCCTTGGTGAAATAAGTTGAAGCAAACTTGAGGTGAGTTGATATCCTTCTTTATGCTAGGAATCGACAACTCACTTCAGGCTCACCTAAATACCACAAGAAAGATTTTTGCAAAAAAATAAATTATGTTATCATCTATTGAAAATATTTGGTAACTATAGTCTTATTCCTTATCAAGTTTTGTGTTGATAACACATATTTATTTGGTAAGGCTACCTACTACGTAATCTATCAGCGAGGTCAAACAGACAACCATTTTGTAACTTTGCAAAAACCTGATAATAATGTCGTTTTATGTGGTAGGTTAGGAATGTGTATAAAAAATTTAGATTAATATTTTCTTAGTTGTCAGAAAACGATAGCGTGATGTCTTACATACGTTGCAGTTACAATGGGAGAAACCTTTGACGAGCAGTGGGCAATGCTGGTAAAAGATAAAATATATAGAAGATAAAAAAAATATGGATAAAAGATAAAATATATATGGATGAAAGATAAAATATATATGGATGAAAGGGACATCATTACCATGGACTTAGGACCTCCAGAAAAAAATTTCGTCGGTTATTTAAAATCAGCTGTTCCATACAAAAGAACACTACCTACACCGTCAACATGTATGGAACAATTTCAGCCGTAGGACGTCCACGGCTGGACATAGGCCTCCCCCATAAATTTCCAAAAGGACCGGTTGGAAGCGGCTTGCATCTAACGTCTTCTGCGGTCTTAAGCAGGTCGTCCATCCACCTGATTTATTCGTTAAAAATTATCGAAGAAACATATTAACCAGCGTCAATATGTTTCTTCGATATTTTTTCACAATTCAGTACATAGTTCTAGGCAGTACAGCTACTGCCTAGAACTATGTAGGTACCTACTGAATTGTGTATACTGACATACACAAGAATCCTACTGTACGATTGTGTAGAAATATTCCTATTAACATACTCAACAAGCCAAGTAGATACTTTATTATGTTCCTCACTACAGCTCATCTGGAACGGAATTGAACACACGACTTCTTGATAACCAGCCAACGTTTCAGACATTGAGCTATGGTAATTGTACTAGGTATAGGAAGTATTAAAAATAAACATTGATCACTTTGGATTTGCATATCCCTACCCTAATGTATTGTACAATGACAACCATGCTATGCCACGGTCGATATCATTCTAACAGATTCTTAGTTACATAAAAGACAACTCTTGCCAATTGATGTTATTTCTGCCAAAATGAGTCAACCCACAATCGCCCAATAATTACGTCATACTAACACAATGTGACAAATGTGTTTACATTACTGACTGATAACTTTAAAAATGAAAAAATAAAATGTATTTGGCTTAGTTAGTATAAAAAAATATATACCATCACGCCTGTTTTCCCCGAAGGGTTAGGCAGAGGTGTACCAAAGTACACCCACAGTTCGCCGGTATATTTAGGTCCCATGTAAGGGGGCGAGCCTATTGCCAGTAACCGGGCACAAATCCAAACTCCGAGCTGCTACTGAGAATTTCATAGAAAAACCCAATAACACTTTTTGCTCGACCTGGGAATCGAACCCAGGACCTCTAGCGTAGCAGTCGCGCTCACGACCACTAGGCGGCTTAGTTTTGGCAGTATTATCTTCAATTGCCTGTACAACTTTTGAAAGGTACTATTTGTAATCTGACTTTCTAACCATGGTCAAGATCTTCATAGACTATTTATACTGAAGACGAAACGAAACGATCTCAAGGACATCCCTTCAAGAAGTTTCATTCACACAGCCAATTATCCATAGACTATTATAAGTAACAATACGTAGCATAGATGTGCGTAGGTGTGTTGGGCGGGGTCGACCTTTGACCCGCCCTCGGCTACCCCCTCACCTCGCCCACTTCACCCCCGCTCTTTCACCTCAGGGGTGAACTCCCGAGCCTTCTTGTTATTTATTTTTAAAGGGAAATTTACTTGAGGCTTTGAGGCGGTAAATGGTTGGTTATGTGTAGTATATACCTATAGAGCTAAAAGGTTTTGTCTATTTAAGGGTGAGAGGAAACCTGGACTTATTTATCCTCACTTCCATACCATACATACCATCACGCTTGTATTCCCCGAAGGGTTAGGCAGAGGTGTAACCAATATACACCCACAGTTCGCCGGTATATTTAGGTCCCATGTAATAGGGGGCGAGCCTATTCCCAACAAACAAAAACGTCATATAAGTCTTGACTTATACGACATAAAGTTGGATAGCAGTCTTATAATGATAGTGAGATGACTACTAGGTCCTTTAGACGTCTTTAATTTAACTTATTAGTCGTGCGACGAATATGTCACAATAAGCTGGTCTTAGCAACGTTGGTAAGACTAAACTAAACGACGTTATATTACAGTCTTAGCTAAAACGTTTGTGCGACAACGCAATAGTCATACTAACGGTATAGTCATTAACGTTTTGAACTGAACAAATTAGGTCTTTGAAAAACCTTTATATGACATCTATATAATGTAGCAGTTGTATCGGCGTTTTCACAGTGACGTTTATATAACGATCGTTATCCTGTTTTACAGCGGGCAACTGGTGACTCTTATATGACTTGGTTGTTTATTTAATACTCAAATATAACCTATATATTACATGATGTCCGTTTAATGTCATGCCCTGACTTCAATCAAACTTGTAGTCGCATTTAAGTCAGGTTTTTACTTTAAAACGTCTAGGCCGACATATTTACGGAACGATTTACTACGAAAAATGATTTTTGTTTTCATATTTTGACCCATGTTTCTTGGCCATATTTTCAAATAAAATTTACTTGAATGTTAAAATGTTTTGAAATCTGCACTCCACTTTTGCTGTGAACAATATGAAAAGAGTTTTAAATTTATGAGGAACCCTAATAACTATAGCTGTCATGGCGTATTGCATGGTCTTGAAATAACCTTAATACGACTTTATGTCTTTACAACGTCGTAAAGAGATAAGTGTGTGACAAAAGCAAGATGTCCTACATTTTTAGAAATAAACATATTTTTATTAATAAAAATATAATCATTTAAACACAAAATTGCGAGGGGGCATGAAAATCTGAAATAAAAACACATAGGTATATTATCATATAACTTTAATACCCAGTCGAACTAAACGGCATGAGAGACAGATTCAGTTATTAGCGAGATATATAAATATAAGTTAAATAACACTCAACTTTTATTTCCTTGTAATTATTTATTTTGGACTCAAATCTCGAAACAAAACCACAAACATGTGTCACTAACAAGAAAAATGAATAAGTTTTACAGGTGTTGTTCCTTGACTCAAATTAAACGTTTTAGTCATTGAAAAACACCTGTATGACAACAATACAACAAACGAGCCGTTGTAAAGTTATGATGCGACTTCTGCGCGACGAAAATAGTAATTCCATAATGTTCATGCGACTTTTGAATGACTTTAACGAAGTCAGCTTGTGACTTTTGTATGTCCATTATACGACAGTGTTGGTCGTATAACTGGGGCCATTTTCGCGTTTAGCAAACGTTATTATAACGTTAGTGCGACTTAGGTATTACGATCAATGGAATTAAGATAACGTTTACTAAACTTTTGAACGACGTTAAATTGTTAGTTGGGTTGCCATTAACCGAGCAAAAATCCAAACTCCGCAAAAATCAAATTTCATAGAAAAACTCAATAACACTTTTTGCTTGACCTGGGAATCGAACCCAGGACCTCTAGCGTAGCAGTCGTGCTTAGGACCACTAGGCTAACGAGGCAGTCGTCATCCTCACTTTCATACTTAATTTTTAATGCGAAAATATGTCTAAGTGAATGTGTGATGTTCTGTCTGTCTGTTACGCTACTATTTAGTACTGAACCGATTTTAATGACAAGAAAGGACCCAAGAAAGTACATAGGTTACTTTTTACGTCCGTGATAACAGATATTTAGGCGGATGAAGTCATGGGCAAAAGCTAGTAATTAATGTACCTAAGTCTGAAATCGCCAATCCGCCTTGAGCAAGCCTGGTGATCAATACTCGTGCCTTTTCTATGTGAGAAGAGACCTTTGACTTCCAGTGGCACCATAAATGGCTGATATTTTAAAGGGTGAGAGATGATATTTCCTCATGACAGTTTGTGTATATGGGGATGACTTGTATGGTTAAGTACCTGGACGGTTCAGCATTTTTTTCTGATATTGGTTTGAAGACTTTCTTAATTACCAGCTAACTGTATTGTCTACTGTTTAAAGCGCCTATATT
The DNA here is from genome assembly GCA_932526535.1 of Caradrina clavipalpis. Classification (NCBI taxonomy): domain Eukaryota; kingdom Metazoa; phylum Arthropoda; class Insecta; order Lepidoptera; family Noctuidae; genus Caradrina; species Caradrina clavipalpis. Next base: position 4,124,140 of record OW052101.1, read on the forward strand.
AAGACGATGTCCTACTTACCATAGTGCCCAAAGTGCCCAAGTATCCTTAAATAGTGTGAACTAAAATTATAAATAAAAAGCCAGAAAATCTATAAATAACTACCCTAACACTACACGTATATTTGAAGCCTCAACTCACTTCGCATAGGAAATTTTACTAAGAGTAAATACTTATACAACTAATGCTAAGTGCATACCTTAATCAGAAGTTTTGTGAGTTAAGAGGCAGCCCTGGTCCTTCATCTGTCACGTAGCCTGGGTAGAGCTCGTCTCGTCTGAACTTAGGGGCAACTTACTCACTATGCCAGCAAACTACCAGGTCAGGTTTTGGACAGGTAGATATGTATTGTTATAGTCTATACTAGTAACTGTGTCTGTCTGTCTGTTACGCTTACAGGGCTAAACCACTGAACCGATTTTAGGGGTACCTAAGCTTGACCCCAAGGAAGGACATTGCTTGATAGTGATGTAACACATATGGCAATATGAATTATTTTGATGTAATTAGATAATTGAATTATTGAGAGGTTTTAGACGAGAGTAAGGTTTTAAATCTATGGAGGACATCTATGTCCAGTAGTGAACGTCCAACGGCTGATATGATTATGATGAAGTTTGGAGTTCCTTGCCCATTTTTCTCCATACGAAACTTTTGAAAGGGGCAAAATAATTAAGGGGGAAGTAATTAAATGTTGTTAATTTAGGATATTCACGTACGTCACATCAAAACGCTCTATAAGGCAAATGCAATTCAATTAAAATTTTGTAAGCAAACACGTGGCCTTTCATTTATAGGGTAAAAAGATGACACAGTGTTGAATAAGATTGTGAAATACCTACATCTATACGTTTACTTTAATATGATAAAGAAATAAAAATTGTTTATTTCTCTGTTTGTGCGAATCTCTGATATTACTGGTCCAATTACAAGAAATATTTCACTGATGCAAAGCTACACTACTGCCGAGTGCCATAGGCTGTATTATATGGTGTCTTGACATCCTCGCTGATGAAGTAACGGGCAGAAACTAGTCGTTAATAAATTAATAATGTTAACGTATATATTTTAGTGCAATGCTCTATGGTTTAGATGTCTATCCAAGAGAGAAAACTCAAAAATGATTAAAGTTTTCTTATTAGAATTTAAAATCCAGTTAGAGCTAGGTAGTTAGAAAACTTTTATTCAATTTATAATTTACTTTATGATGTTGCAATTTTGCAAAACAACTATTATTGTTTCAGTCACTGAAAACTTGGTTAGTCCATGAGCATGTCTGTATACAATTCGTCTGTGTCTATTAAATCAATACCTGCCAAAGACTGTAAGTAAAAATCAACAACGCTAGTCTGAAAACTTAGTAAATATGAAAACTGAAAACATTAACAAAGCCCATATCACCATATAAAATACTAATAAAAAATCACACCAACTAATCATACAACCTCATACCAAAAACGGCGTAACTCGTAAAATTAACAAAAAAATTGTCGAATCATAGTGTCGCGTCGTCGATGCGTCAAGCAGCGTCGACGTCACGCTGACAAGTGCGCGGGAGCGCCGCGCCCCCCTCCCCCCCTCCCGGGTGAGGCCACGCCCCCGGCGCACGCGCCGCCTACCCGCCATCTAGATTGATCTAGATCTAAATAACGTAACTTGCGTTTCAATGTGAACCATTGTGCTTTACACGTATTGGTGCGAATATACAAATATTCATTCAGCGAGTGAATATTTATTGGTCTATAATGTGTTTTCAATTTATTTATTTTTATTAGGTCGTTGACTTACTGGCACGCTTGAGTCTGAGCATTGTTTTAGCTAATCTATCAACGTAAGTATATAAACGACCATGAGATAACCAAAAATATAACCTAAATTCCTAAAACAACACGATGTTAAAATAACCGCCATAATAATACATATATTACAGTTAAAAGGAGAGCCACTTGATCACCTGTATGTGGATAGTTAAGTATACGGAGTGCCTATCAGCCCGCAGAAATATGGAGGCAGCGGGAAAGTTGATACAAAGTAGGATTTTCAGGTACCGTCTGACGCGCAAGCTCTGAAATGTTGGCGGGATTATTTTTATTAACGTATTTTTTGAGAATATGTCGAGATAAATGGATATGGGATTTAAAAGCGAAGTGGAAGGTGTTGTGTTTCTTGTAAGTCTAGTGAAATAAAATAAACAACTACATAGAGTTTTATTACAACTTAATGACAAGAAAAAACCGATTATGTGAGAGAAATAGGTTTGTAACAGAAATATGTTAAAAAATAAACCCCAACAAGATAAAGTCGTTATCCTAACGTCTAACCTATTAAAAACAAGTTCGCTCTATTCATAAACAGAGCTAGAACGAGACAGAAACACATTGCATAATAAAACACGACTCTTCTAAAAACGTTGCACAAATAAACTCGGAACAATAAACCCCAAACCGCCCAACGAATTTTCTTACCGACGGTACTCGGCTGAAAGATTTCCACCCCGCGGCGGGGGGAGGGGGGCCGCGGTCGAGGTGGCGGGGCCTTCGCTCCCTGCCCCTGCAGGCCACCGGGCCAATGGCGGCGCGGCGCGCCCTGGCCCGACCCGGCTCAGTCGCGCCTGAACCGCGACCCTTGACACACAAGCGCGTCGCGCGGTCTCTTGCCCTGTGACGGCAACCGGCATCATCACGCACGGAGCGCTAGTTTACGGCGGGGTCGGAGGCCCGGGGCTTTGCCCTCCGAGAGCCCCTGACCTCCCGCCTCTCGAGCTCGGCTTTCGCGGTAGCTGGCGGGAAGACGAGCTTCTGCCGTCTACGCCCGCGAGCCAGGCCGCGTCGACGCAGAGCGGGTCCTCCGCGACGGATAAGGGCCAGAATGTGGAGTGTGTGGTCTGCGGCGACAAGTCGTCGGGGAAGCACTACGGCCAGTTCACTTGTGAGGGTACGTAATCTTGTGTGCAGTGAAAGTGAACTAGTGTTTAGCGACGGAAATGAGCCGTGTGTGCGGTGCGGTGCCCCTTAGACTCTGAGTGATCGAGGACTTTGGGTCTGTAGGATCTTAGTGCGTGACAAGAAATTTTCGCGAAGATCATTAGTAAAGTTAGGATCGAATTAGGTAAAGCTTTAGAAAATAGGAGAAAAAGGCCAAAAACTTGCCAAAATTAAAAAGTTAGAAAAACTTTGCAGAATCGCTGTCAATTGATGCGTAGCAAGTCAAAAGTTTTGGAAAAACTTGAAAACTCGCGGTTTTAAGTGGGAAAAACTCAAAATTAGCAAAATAAAAAGTCCGTCGATAGTAGATCAATGACATGATACTAAAAACTAATCAAGTTACGATACGAGACTATTAGTTAGCATGATTGATGATGATCGAACGGAACGCCAATTATCGTATCAAACGGAATTATTATTAAAATTTGGCCATTTTTATTTCTTTTATTAAATTTGTATGTCATGCAATGTTCTTAATTTGATAGTTAATTTCGACATACGTCCAACCCGGAATTAGGTATTTGCTCATAATAATTATGTTCCTTTATAAAAAAATATTTAAAAATCCTGCAAAATTAAATATAAAAAAGGCTATAAAAATGATAATTCTTGGTCCCCCTTTTGACCTTTATAATGTCAATTGCGAGAACTCGCGACATTTCTAATCAGAATGCAATAGGACAAACTTTTCACAAACTGTCTGTCTCTAAAGATAAGGGGTTCCTCACTTTTATGCAAATGCTGCGATATTGTTGTTTTTTGACTTGTGCCGTTTTGACTTTGTGGTGAATTAGGGCGGCAAAAGGAGCTTTATTGGACCATTTATTTGATTGCAGTTTGAGTTATAATTTTAATAGCTTTTTTGGTGTTACGAAGTTTATTACTTCTTAACTTAATCTAAATAAGAAAATAAAAAACCTAAATAGTTAAGACAATCATTAAACTCCAGCTAAAAAAAATGCATTAACTAAAAATAAAAACACAAAAAATAAAAATCTAAAATAAAAAATAAAAATCTAAAATAAAAAAATACTGAACAACACTAAAACTAAAATTACCAAGTAAGTACCAAGTGAAACGTGTCATCGTAAACCACAATTACGGGTGCATGTCACCAAATAATTATGTTCAAGTGGTGTAGATGACCGCATGAGATGCGCCTTGGGAACGCCATCTTTACACCTTATTGTTTCAAAAGAACTGCTTTCTATACTCATCTGATTACTTTGTTAACTCAAGACTGTTAATCATTACTTGGTACTCATATTTTCTATGACAAGGTTTCATTTAAAATAGTTAATTGTAGAGATTTATTTGTTAGCTGATTTTAGTCTTCATTTTATTAGGCGACTTCAAAAAAAGGGGAGGTTATCAATTTGGTTCTATTTTATTTACTATGAACTTCGTAATTTATCAAGCCATTTCGAAAAAAACTTTTTTTTATTTAAATGGTGTTATCCTATTTTCTTCTCTATGATGTTATAGTTTTCTAGAAGGTATTTCTATTGGATAGTAACAATCGGGTTGGTCTGATGAAAAATTACGAATACTGACTGAATTATAATTAGTACGTGAAAATATAAGACATAAATAAGTCTGCGTCGGGGCACACGTGAAACGTTTATTTCAGCGAGCCGCTTTTAGTGTTGAAGATTGAAACATATGTCCGCTTTTCTGACTTGGTACCCGTTTGTGATTTTAAAGACATATCACGTCAAAACCATGAAAATAGAGTGATAGGTGGATCTCCTAGTTTTTATAACTGATAATTTTGCAAAATACTAAAAAAGCAAAAAATCTTTTCGGATTCCCCTAAAAATCCAGTTAATAAAAATAATAAAAAAGCGTCGGTATCGCGATAGTAACCCGACCCGCTGATGACATAATAGTTGGCATCAAGTGTAGTCATTACATTGGTCTTGCAGCCTTGACCCTCGGTCCCCGGGTGAGCTAACCTGTATCAACCACACTTTCGTGATATGCGCTTGTAAACAAAACGCTTTCAAAAGGGACGCTCTCATTGTTGTTGTTTTTTTACTTTTTAGTTTCATAACCCGTTTTTTTTTTATTTTTTGTTTTTTTAGTTGATTTAGCATTCATAAATCGAAATGCAACTAGTTTTTGGGTGTCGTGCTGGTTTTAGGTGTCGTTGTCAAATTAAAAAGAGATTTAGAGAAAAAAAAAAGAAATTTATTTCTTAGTTATTGTAATAAAAATCTTTTTGGAATAGATTCGTTTTTTTTTTATTGACTAGATACTGAATACCTGACTGTTCTTTAGCATTAATATTATTAAGATTGCACGGCTCCTAGTTTATACAATTTGCTAAAACAAGGTTCGAAGTTCTAAACACTAACTGCCAATCAAAAAGCCTTGGAACCGTCTTCCTGCTCTTGCTTATTGACAATGCCTGCGGTTTCGCTCACGTAGACTTAAGTGCAACGGAAATAAGTATTGATTGAACACTATGTCATCACAATCCTCAAAGTGAACCTAGTTAGTCTAAATCTTAAAGCAATCCCGTGGTAAACTGTGGAAGAAAACAGATATTACAACATTGCTCATCCCCGTTAGCAAAAAGCGCGATATTGTATAGCCTATAGACTGACCAAACCCGTAGGGAATATTCATGCAAAATTTTAACAGAATTTATCCGGTAGTGATTGCGTGATGTTTAAACATGCATTATTATGTTACGATCTTATTTTATGCATAGATGTATGTATATGTCCTGACAGGACCCGCTACAGTATCTAATTATTTAATTTCTGCTTTTATTCAAAAGTTGCATCCACCCGCGACTTCGTCCGCTTTAAAGTTAACGTATTATCTTACGGGAACCGTACAATTTTCCGGAATAAAAAGTAGTCTATGTGTTATGCCAGACTATAATCTATCTACGAGTATATGCCGAATTTCATCCAATTCTGTTCATTCGTTTAAGCGTGAAAGAGTAACACACGTCCATCCATCCATCTATCCATCCTCACAAACTTTTGCATTTATAATATTAGTTTAGTAGGACTAGGAATTAGCAGGATTCCGCAATCACCGCATTAAGTTTGATCACACCTATGATTTTTTTTCTATAATTTTCTTTATCAAGTGGTGTTTCAATTTAATTTACTAATACTAGAATTCTTGTCGCCATTCATGGAGAGAGACTTATGTCCAGGTTTGGGACACCACAGCTGGACATATGCAGTAGCAGTGGCGCTTAAGACCACTAGGCTAACAAGGCAGTCAACATCTTCGACAAATATATGTATGAAAGCTTTACCCAATGTTTCAACCTGTCCCATCTCACTTAAAACTATCTTCTGACTTGCCACTTACGTCTGTTCATTGCACATACTCCACAGCCATTGCATTGTATTTCAAACGTGTCAGAAATTAAAATGTTGTTAATTCACACAATAGTTTCTGTTGGTATTTCAGCTTTTGTTGGTTGCGCAACCATGATAGCTGGCTCTTACAGGTTGTCAGTCAACTTTCAAATGAGGTTATGAAATGTATAAGGGATTTTGTAAGTAAGTATGGTAAAGATATAATGGAAATAGTTGTAGAAGATATTGTTGGAGGTTTCGAGGTGGTAAAAGATGATTCTGTGGTGTAATAGCTTTTTTTAGTTCTTTGTCTTTTTGTATCTTTTGCATATAACTTCTTTTGAAATTTGTTTCTTTGAAGTTTTTGTACTTTTATATTATTTTATTTACCATGTTCATTAAATATATGAATGCGCTCTTCTAATTCTTTATACTTATCTTCTGGGTGGGTTCATTCTTCAACTTCGTTTAAAGTTTCATGTTCAATTGTATTTGTTTCTTGCAATTTTTTATCGGGTATTCCAGATTTGTTTTACGCTTACGCAACAAAACCGAAAACTGCAATTTGAAATTCATTTTACTCGTTCGAATCATTCCTAATTCATCGACTCCATATTCTAATTTAATCAACAAAACTAGCTTTACTCCGCCATTCACTTCAACGCTTTTATCACTGAACAACAAAGTTCAAGCTTAAATTATTCCAAAATAAAGCCAAGTATCCGGTATATTTTTTACAAAACTAATTGGTCGCAAACTATTTTCGTCATGTTATCAATATAGGCAGACTTGGCGCCGGTGAGGTCAAGACCTTTTGATATCAAACGCCTCGGAACCGATAAATGTAATTTAAACTAGAAAATTCATTCCTCTTTGTCTGTCATTGGATTATGATTACGTAATTCTGAAAATTGTGAATTGTGTGATGCTTGGTTAATTTAATTTGGTCTATTTTGTGAGCATTCTTTTTTAACTCATTGGACGAGTCTTTATTATCTATTACAAGGTGGACGGACCGATTAAGACCAAAGGAAGGCGCTGGAAGCAGGCCGCTTCCAAACGGTCCTTTTGGAAATCTATGGGGGAGGCCTATGTCCAGCAGTGGACGTCCTGCGGCTGATATGATGATGATGATGACTCGCTGCATGCCCCGCGGTGTCACCCGCGTTCAGTTGCGTCATTACTGCTCCGCTTCCGTTGGTCGCAGCATGATGTTCTTTCTATACGTACCTTCCTCTTGAATCACTCTATCTATTGATGAAAACCGCATTCAAATCCGTTCCGTAGTTTAAAAGATCTAAGCGTACAGACGGTGGGAAGCGACTTTGTTTTATACATTTGTAAGAATATGGAGAATTTCCTGTGGTTTAATGAAAGCTTGGAGTCTCATATCTTTATTACTTAAAGAAATTACACTATTATTTTGTCATGGCATTTGACGCTAAAGTTCTTCCACTTCGTCTATAGAACACGTTATATTCTTAAGACACATATTTTTTCAATCATTGATATCTTCTAAAGCGCGTGAGAACTTGTTGCTTATTCAAAAAACTCCAAGAAACTGGATGGTATTACCGTCACCATTTTCTAGTTATTTGATATTACTTACCATTTCAAAATTACCCGATAGGAAATATGCATTATGCAGTCTTAAACACCATTAACTTAAGTCGCTACCATCCAAATAAAAAGATTTGTTTTACCACTAAATATGTAAAAATCCAACTAAACGCGTACGTTAATATACCACAAATCTACATAAGTTGTACAATATTTCAGCTGCGCTATCACACGATAACTCCCTAAGAGTGTATCGATAAAGCGCATTAGTGTTGTGCTCATAAAGTGTTATTTTGATGTCGACAAATCCACTTTATTAGCGCTTGGACCCCCCGCTGATGGAATTAGAACCCTGTCGAAGTGAGACCGTGCAGTCTCTGAGGTCAACTTGTAGTAAAAATGTTTATAGGCGTTATAACGACAAAGTCCCTGGCCGAAGCGCTTCTTTTGACTTAAATGCTCGCGTCCGTGAGCGACAATAGTGATCGCAGTTGACACCTGGGTGAAGGGATGTGTGGAGTCGATGAATTGTTTTTGTCGATAAATTACAGATTTTTACTGGACCATTTTAGAAAATTATAAATTCGATGGAGAATATGTACACTTTACAGTAGAAAATGATTTTTCCCGAAATATTAGGAAAGTTCCAAGAAAAATAAAAAATAAACATTTAATTTTCGTTTAACACCTTTTATACTATTGATGTTTGGACATAACTCCAAGCTATCTTGCCACTTCAGTAATAACCAAAAGCTTTTAAATTACAATATTGAATAGATTTTGAATAATAAAACATTGGCTTTATCACCTTTACTTTGATAACACACCTCGTAGATCTTATTTCGAAAACATCGTTTTGTACTGACGCAAAACACGCAATAAATTATTATTTAAATTTCATTATACAAAATAAATATCACAGCAATGAATAATGCCGTCGTGCTATCGACAAGCGGTGGCATCACTATCGACCACTACAACCGGTCAGTTTATGGTATGTTTTGTCCGGCGATACCGTGGCAGTTAACCCTATCTTTACGAGCGACTCTAAACATAAGTGTCTTTCCGAACTTATTTATTTTTATCTCATTCCACTTTTTAAATTGAATCCAAGTTCGGCGCGTGTGTGGTTCTCCTCTTTCCACTAAAACTGTCAATAAAACGCTCGAACCTCTTGAATCATGTCGCCTTTTAATGAAAATTTGACTCTTTTTAATATATTATTTATGTGAATTAAACAAGTACTAGCTACACCTTAATAAGGTAAACATTCGACCGTGTGACGTTAACGACCATTTTGGAAATTTAAAAGCCGCCATATTGTTAAAGAGTACGCGTGTTTGTCACGTCGTAAATCCAAAATTTATATTTTCTCCTCTCGATTAACGTGAGTAGTTTTATTGGGAATTTATTGTGAATTAATTTTATTGTTGATTTAAAAAGAAAAGTTGGATCCATAATGTTGATTGATTAAGAAAATTATGTATCCGAGTTTTACGATAAAATGGATGTCGATGTCCGTCCGACGATACATTTAAATGTAAATCATCAGCCCTTTACGTCGCATTTTAAATGGTTTATTGTTAAAGTGTATTAATATTCATTATTTGCTTCATTAAGCACCTGGGGGCAACACATAAATTAAAACTGAGGTGCTTTTGTGGAGGAAATGCAACTAATAAAAAAATATAATCAACTAAAATGTATCGTAATCTATTTCCGATCTATTCCGATAAAAAAATTCAATACAGTCAGGTAACAAAGTCAATTAATTTGCAATTTAGATTTATATTTAAATCAAAGTTATTTCGCTGTAGGAGCACTTGACGATAAGAAAAGATTATTGTAGAAATTTAAGACTGAAGTCAACATATTTTAGCCTTAAAATCTTAACTAATATAATGCGAAAGTAAGTTTGTTTGTTTGTTACCTTTTTCAAGCGTAAACCACGAAACCGATCATCCTGAAATTTTGCATATACGTTGTCAGGTGTACAGACATGTCCATAGAGTAGTGTGCCTTTCCTTCCGAAAAAAAAGAACTGTTCCCGAGGAATACAACAATAACGTGCATATGATAATAGATGGCGCCACGTGTCTTTCGAATCCTGATTGAATTTTAAATATAACCGACATTTACGAGCGGACGAAGTCGCGGGCAAAACCTAGTTCTACAATAAATTAAAAAGCATAGGTAATAATTATTATCATTTAGTTCGACAGTTACAACGGTCTTTTGTTACTTTTTCTATAAACCTATTCTTGAACCAGTTAAGTGTCCATCTACATACATTAAAATTATGAACAATTGTTCGCCAACACAGTACCCACGTTTGTTCGTGTGTGTGCAGATACATTCTCAAGAACAGGACCTAGATCATTAAGGCGATCCGATGGGTCATTAAAGCGAGTAATTTTTCATTAAACTCCTTCTTTTGTGCATTCGTGTCTTAATGAAATGATTAAGGGAAGTTGAGTATCGATATACGTATGTAGCTACACGTGTACGCATCACTATTTAAATTGCAAAATATTTTTGCGATAATTTATTTTGTTGTTTCGGACTTTGGTTTTTGTTTCACTGTCGTATAATGAACTTATCGAGTTATTTATCTTCTTACATTAAAAAAACTAGGTACATATTTATTTTTTATGACTTGCATCAGACCACAGAAATATAAAAAAAAACTTCTTACTTATCTGTGCATCAGACTGTCTCTGTTTAATTTCTATGATTAAATATCTATATATTTTGGTGGAAGAGCTCTTTCTGAAGGAGCTCGTTCGGGGAAGCACTACCACCATACCTATTTTTGCCGCAAAACAGCGTTAATGTGTTCCGGTTTGAAGGGTTTGGATCCCGGTGAAATTACAGGCACATGACACATTTGAACTTTGTCTCTGGGATGGCAACGCATTTGCAAGGCCTCTAGTATTGCAGATGTCTATATAGGCAGAGGTGACCACTTACATTGGCCGTCGGCTTGTTTGCCATCCTACAAAGTTTAAAAATAGAACCAAAAACTCCTTTCTAAATCGTAAACAACAAAATTATTCCATTAAAGTTAAAATGACAGACATATAAACGAATAATAGTATATTATTTTGCACCTGTATTTCGATGTCAAGGCCAATCCTATATTAGAATCGAGATCTTGGCCTTATAATAATCGAAGGCCCTAACGACCTGAGTCCTAACTCAGTGATTGATGGACTTCATTAATGACCAGTTCGAATAATTGATTTACTTCTAATTCAATTTTAAGGATCGTTACGATTTTAATACTTACTGTTTTGTTGGTGGTCATTAACTGGGATTGAAATTACGAAGGATAGGGAAGTCAATAGTTATTGGGAGAAAAATCTATGATTTTTTACTGACTTCTAAAAAGGAATAGATACAAAGCTCGTAACCGACATATAAAAAAAAATTGAAGCATCCGAATTGAAAACCTCCTCATTTTTGAAGTCGGTTAAAAAGGAGTAGGATGTCAATTATTTTATACCTAAGAACTTCTTCATTTATAAACCGATTTAGGATATCCTTTATGTAATTTGAAAGGACATACTTTTAGATTGGTCTCATATAAATTAACATCATAAACTCCAAACTCCTTGAAGCAGTTTGTTTTTTTAAATGAGATCGCACTATATGGCTTTTAAAAAAGGAATACCAATAATTTAAAATTGTACACAGATAAACATAAAAAAAAAAACTAAAATAAAATTCCTTGCACATTATTATGCATCGTAAAATAGTGAAGATAAAAACAATATTAATCTAATAGTTCTTTTAAAACATTCAAGATTATCTACATTTAATTATCATTCCTACCGCCACAAATCCATAAATCTAGAAGAAAAGCGGAAACTCTTGTCTTACAAGACAACAGCACTGGCCACTAAATGAAGATTTAATGGCGTTTAGCTATCTTTATTTATTATACTGGCAACACCGACAGGTGCTGTAAATACCTATTATATCAAATTAGGGTTCAATTCTTTTATTTTTATGACGTTAGTTTTAGAAATAATATACTCTGATTTTTATTTTAACCCATACTAATTAATAAGTTATTATTGTAAATACAAAAGTAGCTCTGTCTGTGTAATGCGCTTTTACGATTGAACCATAGAACCAATTTTGATGAAATTTGCTACAGGGTAAATTTGAATCGCAACGAAGGACATAATTATGTTACTTTTTATTCCGCAACATCATATACGTCTGCTATAACTGACCGTTTTACTGATTGTGTCGGACGAAGTCGCGGGCAAAAGCACTAGCTTTTGCCCTCGACTTTTTGATAGTATCTAACTATACTATAATAATTATTATTTCAATATTTTATGATTTTCGACACTAGTCAATTTTGAAATATGATGATAGCTTTGTTATTCAGTTTCGCTTTTGTGATTCTATTTTCAACATTTTGGAATATCTACTCTTTATTTTAGTGTTGCCAAACTCAAAAATCGAACATGTTTCAAATATTTTTCTATGTCACCATTAACACGTCAATACTCGAGTCATATACGAATGTTGCCTGCTACAAAATTGCTAGCAATACATGACGAGGTCACGTTCTCAATAAAGGCATTTGAGTAGATGACTGATATTTATTACTAATCACTTTGATGGGATTTTTATGGCATACAACAACACTTGCATGCCTATAAAGTTTAAATTCCACTGGATGTACTTATCAGCTATGATAATAGTAGGCTCGTCTCTGCATTTGATTTTTTGTTTATCCTTTGTGATAGAAAGAGATTCTTTAATAAGTGAAGTTTTTTCTTCACATTACTCGGAATCACCTACCGTGTCGTGTGCTTTCCAACTATTTCAATTTTGTCTTTTTCAAATTCCTTTACAATTAGTCCTTTAATATAATCAACTACACTTGCTTATTGAGCTTATCTATGAATAAAATAAAAACTATCTGAAATAATATAAAAATAAAAGCTGGTAATAATGCTTTAGAGTTACTTGTTTGTTCAACCACGTTAATCTCTAGAACTAGCAGTCGGATTGGAAAAATCGTTCGGTAATTACATGATTGCCAGAAGCTAGTACTGATGCCGATGGTGCTGCTTTGTCAATATTGGACGATCATAAATGCGAAGGACTAATGAAAGTCCTAAAAAAAACGTTGCAAACAGCCAGATCTGAAGCCTCGACAAATATGGCTTCAAACATTATTTCATTTTCTCCATGTCGAGCAGTAGTCGATAAGTCGTAGAGCGTTCTAAACTGACAGGCTGTAAATAATGTTACCGCTGTTCCCGAACAAAACCATCCGTTACCTTCATTCTCTCACAGGCTCCATTCATAAATCACAACACATCGTATGCGCATAATTGCAATTTTAATGAACCTGAATTCTTCAATGAGTCCTTTCTAGACATATCTGAATAACACGCAGCAACTGCAATATTCAATTGTGTTTGTGGTACAATAATGTCGTACGTATGCCCGGTCAGTCGCAAGTCGCATTGCGCAACAGCCCTGCGACTTTTATTGCGGTGATAACTCATTGCGGCTATAATATTCGCTAGTGAAGTCGTAAAGGTGATGCATGATGGATGGGAAGAGACACATCCAGCCACTTACACTTTTTCGAACTTTGAACTCGACAGGTTATAAAAGGTACATATTATTATACTGACAGTGGACACTGAGGTACAGGTTTTTGTTGTAGTATCTATTACCGTTGCCCGTAACTTCGTCTGTGTAGATTCCAGAATTAAGCTAAAAGCTCTAAATTTTCCCACGATGGGAATCGTTCATTTTTCCGCTAATTAAGCTTATAATATGCTATTTCAGACTATAATCTATCTCTGTGCCAAATTTCATCCAGATACATTCAGCCGTTCTGGCATGGTTGAATAGCAAACATTCATCTACCCAAACTTTCAGAGCTATACAATTATGTCCATAATTTATTTTGTTCAACACCCAGTTCAAAACTGTAGTGCGATTCTCTAAAATGCAAACTCGAAAACGAGTCTCACTACAGTGACTTTGGTTGTGTTTTCATTTGCCGTGGTGACGTCACCGGCGTGATCGTGTTTAACAGAATACCATTTTGTTATCTTACTGCGGATTCAGCTTTCGAATTACGAAGTGAGGCTTAGAGAATCGCACTGCTGCTCTCAACGTTTTCTTTCATACTTGATTTATCCAAATATTTAAGCGCCATCATCACTCTCTTTTCTATTCCATATTTATCATCGTTTAGCTCGTCATTTATCACAAACCTGACCAAAATTTTCTCGTATCCATCATCAAAGCCGCCATTACGGTCAAGCTGTTACGTCACCTCTCGTGCTATATGTAGGTCAGCAGTAACCTGTAATCTAGGCGTCATTAGTTCGCCAATAATTGTGGACACTACACTTTACTGCTGATGGAGTTCCGCATATCTGTTAGTGCTATAAAATCTTTGATATTTTCTATTAGTAAATTAAGTTTACTATTTAAAATAGTTTCATTTTCCAACAGCTTTCGTTTTTTTTAATCATTATTTTTATCTAACCTAAAAATGTTCACTCCAGTTAAGTCTACTTCTCCTTTCTCATCTTTATCAGAATGCTTTATTTGTATTACAGTAGGGTTAGGTGTTACAAAAATAGGTAGATCCTCTATGTCTTGTAATTTGCTTTGCAATTTATTTTTCAAATATATTTTAATACGGTCTTCTTTGCTTTGCTTTATTTGATAAAAACATCATTAACTGTAGCACCAGCTTCTTCGATGTAAATAGCAGTAACAATAATGATAAGTCTTAATTTCTTCGCATTGTCTTCATCAACCTATATAAATAATATAGGTACAGGTTTGTTTTGTTAAACATAAGTACCTACTGAACCCAACACAACAGCAGTGATCGCTTGACGACTTTATTTCTTTATAATGCGTCAACCATTGCCAAGTTGACATTCAAGCAACCTGTCCGTTTATTCACATTTCGATTGTATTTAATGATATCATACCTAGTTCTTTATTTTACCTACTATTAGTCACCTGTCGAATATTTCGCAAAAATAATGTTGTTTTTGCATCTTTGAAAAGGTCTTTGTCATTTTAACTTTTGTCATTCAAAGATTTTTACGCAAAAATGAACCTTAATACAACCGGTGGTAGTCAGGTCAGGTACTTCCTGATAAGTATATCTTTAGTTCAGACTATAATATAAGTCCATAAAAATAATAGCAGCCTATTATTGACTTTCTGTAGGGCAAAATTTAAGCTTCTTTCATATAGAGATGCCATCATTGTTCTGGTTTCACTATGTTTTCCTTCACCGATGTAAGTGATGTCCAAAATAAACTGAGAAAGTACATAATGAATTGAAAAATCACATTGGTACAACTACACGTTACTAATCTACAACCTCATGCATAAAAGACAACCATAGTTAACCATATAGTGGGTTTTTATTTTCTCCATCCTCCATAACTAACCATACACTAGGTTTTTATTTTCTCCCTTACTCAGTATTACTTAGCGTAGAAAATCAAGACTATGAACTGCAAAGTCTTTCAATTTCAAGTTCATCGCTACAGAAATCTTTACGAACCATTAAAACAAGTACGAAAGCACGATAACTGCATAAAATTTCCCTTCCCTTTACAACTCTAGTGCTAAGTTATGACCAGTATTTCAATGATTTTAATGACAATTCATATTAAACCGTTATTTATTATCTTCTATTAGGAGAGTACTGTTAATTTATAGTTGGTATTCAGTGTTTATTAGTTTGCAAATTGTTCTTATGGGCATAATGTTAATTGTGTCTTGGTTTTTCATGAGGTCTGGTCTTTCTATTATTTTTTTTGCCTAGGGCAATAGTCAGGGCTCCATAAAACTCGATTCCTACCGGCTCCATATTCAGAAGCTTCATAAACAGCTATTCTACTGCCATGAAAAATGGCACAATTAGCAGTGCCATAACAGTGCTGTCTTCTTCGATTCCAAAAACAACATATAAAATAGATTTAAATTTATTTTAAATAGCTCATCAACTAAAATGCCTAATCATTTTAAGTGCCCAAAGAAAAAAAATCTTGCTTGTCTTGCGACAATTCAATGTTCGCCACTAGGCGACAGTATATCTACCACTTAATTAGTTGTATGCTCTTGGAAAGTCTCTTCCAGGTTTCTTCTCTGATATTTATGATTTCGATGCTGCACTCCTATACTGTACATATCTCCCTTATTCCACCTAAGTCTAGGGACTGGAATCTTACCTCATATACACTGAACCTAAATCCGCTATGAGAGATTTTTAAAGAAGACTGTCTGATTCTTATTTACTTGTCCTGACTGTCTGCTTAAATCCTCCAGCCTGTTCAACCATAAATGCCTCAAACGGCTCCTTACAACTTTGCCTCTACACTCTAAGTTTGTCCTCGCATAAATTCTTCTTACAGAATAAACCCAAGCCATACTTCGTTCAGCCGCGATGCACTATCTATTTCCTTCCAGTTCACTTTCTCAACAATTCTCGGGATTTATGTCAAAGAATCTTAGCCTGTACCATTGTTTTTATTTTCACTTCAAATCTTTATGTCGATGCACTCTTTATCATCTCGCGTGGAATACAATTTGCAACTGCTGATGTTCCCAACGATAAGTGGTAATTGGGAGGCAGTGTTCCCGGAGAGGTGGTGTGTGCACCGGCGGGGAAACGCTGCGGTTGGAACGCGGCATTTAGGAATTATAGATTGTATAGTATTTTAGCAGTAATAGCTTGTTTTTATTTTAAAGGAATAATTTATCGTATTAAACAAAAGTCAAAATCAAAGCATTTATTTCTGTTACACCACACGTTAGTTACATGAAAGGTAATGCTAGTTTTTCGTTCCAAAACGCATGTCGCTATCAAAACATTCTAAAAAAAGGTCTACATGTAGAACAACGAGCAAGAAACTCCACGGTCACTCTTTTCTTTCAATTTCGTTTTTACAAAATCTTAATAAAAACTACTATTTTGGTAAAACAAAGTAATACTTTTGCCATAAATTTAACATTCAAAACCTAAATGTTCAGATTAAATGGTACGTAACAGCAGTATATATTTTTAGAAATTTTAAAAAAGAACATCTTCTGGAGACGTTTTTCTAACTAGCGTCTAACCCGTCGCACGTACCCACAGCCTGCGGTAACCGCACAGCGGCTTATCTGAGCACTGGGTACGTGAGCGAGCCTCTAACGGTATCGCGCAACCAGCTACAACCAAGGGAACTGCGCTTTGTTGCCTAAACACGCTGAATTTTCAGTTGCCTGCTTAATCTTTAGCGTCGACGGCTAGTGATATTTTTGAAATAACGGTTGTGTTTTGTTTTTTACGGGATTGGTGTAGCTGTTCTGGTAAATTGGCTAATGGTTCTGTATCACTGTACATTATCCTACATACAAACAACGTTTATTGTACGACCTGTGGGTGTATACTGGTTACAAAAATTTCAAAGGTCTACCTATTACGGCTCAGGAGATACATTCTGTGAGAAACAGACCGCGGAGTCTTAGTAATAGGGTCCTGTTTGGGCACCCTTTGAGTACGGAACCTTAAAAAAGCTAATAATCTGTTTTAACAGACTTAGGATTATCACCTCCTTTCGCCAAGATTAGTCTTTCTGCGAGAACTTCTTTTGATTTTCCTTCTTTTTCTTCAACAGTAAGTCTATTGCATATAGTCCTGATTTCAAAGGCTTCTAAATTTAAATTTAGAACAATATTCCCGTCGCCTCTAGTTCAGCAGCCATCTTCCAATCTATGGTCACGATTTTGAATAGTGAGATAATTATAATTGCTGAGTCTACTTTGCCAAAGACAACGCGTTCAATTAAATCCTTATCCTTATATTGATTAGTCGTGATGGCCTAGTGGTTAAGGCATCTTATGTACGAGGATGGGGTTTGTAACCAGGCTCGGACAAATACCAATGTGATTTTTTCTATTTCATATTTCTAGTTTATCATGGTCATCACTAATGTCTGTGAAGGAAAACAAAGCGGGACTTATAATTAATGTAAAGTCTGAAATCGCCAATTCGACTTGAGTAAGCGTGGTCATCAATGCTCATGCTTTCTCTGTATGAGAAGACGCCTTTTCCCTTTTTTTCCGTGGAATTTCCTCCTGGCTGCCCTCCGTCTCGGGTGAACGGAGGGTTATGTCGGACTTTTACCGACAAAACTCCACCGTTGCTCCTGTTACCTTGAATTGAGAGTCCGATATTCGCTTGATGTCATATAATCTGGAATTTCTAGGCAGATGGTTATTGATTTTTATCTTAAAAACGTAATGAAGGATTTAACGTTTACTAGTCAACATTTCTGTACGTTCATTGGCTACTACAAACAAGTACCTATCTACGTACAATAGTTTCGAAAGACCATTTCCTCATTATTCATTCTGAATAACAAAAGCCTTGTGAACACGAACAATATAAAAATACTCAGTAAATAGTTACACAAGAATAATTTACGTAGAAAAAAAAACAAGATATTGTACTGGGACGTACAGTCAGCAAAATAAATAAGTAACTAGGGTCGCCATTAAATACATTTTTTTTCAAAAACCGATAAAAGTTTTTTAATGAATTTTATTTTTATTAATAGAAAATAAACAGTTTATTAATTTAAAAATTTTTTATTTAAAACGACCACCGGTTTGAAAGAAAACTTCAACTATATTAGACGGTCCGGTTACTTATCTCTTTTGTTGACCGTACCTCTTTTAACATTTTACTGTAGCTTGCTCTATAAGGAACAGTGTCCGTAAATACAAACTTAAACATAATATGTACCAATGAACAATTTGCGCAGCTTAAATATTATTAACTGACCATAATGTATGTAATTTGTATAAGGAACTCTTTGTATGGATACTAAAAGAAAAAAAACTGTGAACAACACTATCTGTTGTTTATTTTGTTCAATATTTTACGTAACAGTAGCTATCCATATATGAATATTTTAATGCAAAAGTTACTCTATTTGTCAGTTTGTTTGTTACCTTAATGCAGCAAAACAGCTGGACTGGTTCTGATGAAATTTGACCTAAAGGTAGCTTGGAATCTGAAAAAGAACATAATTTATTTATTGAGCCATGTCTTTCAAGGGAAAGTCAAATCATTTAATTCAATTAGACCACCAACACGAACTTTTGAACGTCATTTACAGGAAAGAAAAAACAAAATTGATCCTACTGCCCATTCCAAAAGGCACAATCATTAACGCGGACGAAGTCACAGGCAAGAGCTAGTATTATTATAATCTTTCAACTTAGTTAAAATGTTATAGCTGATACTTACACGTAACCTAACTTTATGACCAATTCCAGCTCCATATAAAAGAAACATGATATCCACAATTAAATGAATAGTAATTAAAATGAAGAAGTTTACTTTATAGCGAAACCATATCTTTTATAGCTTCGATTTTATTTCGGAAGTCAAAACGTTTAAGATATCGAATCGTTCGATTGTAATCTAAGATCACTGGTTCAAAACGATAGATGGGAGTCCGCGCACGATTTGTAGAAGTATCGATTTACTGTGGCTTTGGAATAAAAGAGAATGAGTGCTTAATGTAACTTGACACAACTATAAGTTTAGAGTGTTGATGGGAATGGAGAAGTCTTGAGTATCTTTTCTAATAGGTTCAATAGCACCTTTACTTAAAGATGAAGCATTTGAAATGGTAGCCCATTGGTTAAAGCTCCCGTCTCCTATAGGTGCAGGTTGCAAGAACCAATGTGACTTTTTCAATTTCAAATGTTCTTTGTAAAGTTTATCTTGGATATCACTGACATTGGTGAAAGAAAATATCGGGAGGAAACTTTGACTTATAAATTAGTTTGAGTCTGAAATCGGAAATTAGCAAAGTCAAATTATTTATTTCAATTAGACCATTAAAAGACACAAATGATAGTCATTTACAAAAAAATAATTGAATCTAGTTGCCCATTCCAAAAGGTAGTTTTCTCCATTCTTCTCCAAGAATGGGGCAATACACTCCATACATATTGCCTTGAGCAAGGGATCAACGCTCTACCCTAGATATAAGTGTCTTATTCACAGATCATCGAATTTCTTATTGACCAAAATATGACTACGGTACTTTCGTATGAAGCGTGCGCCGGAAAAATACTCTTAATAAATTCAGTGCGTGTATCAATATCACAATCTCGTTCTGCATCACTTGGTTCACCAAGATCGCTAAGTATTTCTTAGATATATACCTAGGTAGCCCTAACAAGCAGGCTCTCACAGTCTACCGTCGCAATAAGTAACCGATATAGCTCCCTTCATTTGTAGATAAACATGGATAAATGTCTTTGATATTTAAATGTATCTACTAATACATAATGATTAGCTGTTTGCTTAACTTCCTTACAAACGCATGGAGCCGCCCAAATACCATGTTTTATTAGATTATTGAATAGCCTGCTAACTTACTTCTTCTACTCTGAATTCAGGAAAAGCATATACATGTAATTTATGTCTTGTGCCTTGCTTATACTTTTTCTTTATTCAAGTTTTACAATTTACTTTCTGTTGTCGCTTAGCTAGTCTTGTGTAGTTCTCAAGGCACTTTTTTTTTTTTCTCTCTCATTCGTCTTCATCATTGCGTTCTGTGTGTATTGTAATCTTCTCATGTTAAACAAATAATTTGATCTTTATCTTTATCTTGTGTTTGAGACACAACCCACACTATTGGCTGTACTATGGTACTGCTTTTTAAGAGCAGCATAAGTTCTTATGAAGCTTTATGTAATCAAAACTAAAGTATTTATGCAAACGTGATAATTCCCCATAAATGATTGCGTTCACATGGCAGCAAAGATGTTCATCTAAATAATTTACTACGGTTCAGTGACTACCTACTAACTTTTAAGGTTATTTTTATTGAATTTGATTTCTTTTTGTAAACCCCATAAGTACTATGTTTGAGTATTTCCTAGTGGAACACCAAACGACTATCAACCTTATTAACTTTGAAAGTTAAACATACATCATTATGTTTCGAATAAGGCGCCATGTAGCGCGTTTTAAAGCAAATTATTTCTTATTCTAATATTTACGCATAATATATTCATGAGATTGGTCTTAACTGTCTTAAGATCGTTAAGTTGGTATTTTAACTGTTTTATAAATTCGTATATATTTGACGCTTCCATACGAATCGC
This sequence comes from Caradrina clavipalpis, assembly GCA_932526535.1. Taxonomy (NCBI): domain Eukaryota; kingdom Metazoa; phylum Arthropoda; class Insecta; order Lepidoptera; family Noctuidae; genus Caradrina; species Caradrina clavipalpis. The sequence continues at coordinate 4,145,205 of OW052101.1, forward strand.
CGTATTTCGATATCGGGTAGCCATTGATATATGGTATTATGCTAATAAGTTTAAGCATATTAACAAAATAGGCTAACAAATAATTACTACCGACAATCGTAAAGTATAGTAAATTATTGGGATATCCCGTGTTTGCATACGATCACAAAATATGGAAGCTTGTTGACAGACTCATATTTTACACGCTGAAGATGATATACGAATAGACTTCCGAATTTTAAACACGCTGTCGCATGAAAGCCAGATTTATGAAGTGATTATATCAGAACTAAAAACCACGTTCTCAAAACATTTAAAATTATTCTTGACGAAGTATTTCGAGCAGATGATGTTTAAAGTGAAAATGTGAAAATTAACATTACAAATGTAAAATCTCTCCCACAGGTTGCAAATCCTTTTTCAAGAGGTCGGTGAGGAGGAATCTGACATACTCCTGCAGGGGAAATAGAAACTGTCCAATCGACCAACACCATAGGAACCAATGCCAGTACTGCAGGCTAAGAAAATGTCTCAAAATGGGCATGAGGAGAGAAGGTGAGTCAAAAATCTTACGAACAAATCTATCAATTTTTAAAGAAGTCAGCATGAAATTTTCAATTTGTTTACCAGGTCAAAATTTTGGTAAATACATACTAACAAAATTGGCAACGTAGATAGAAGAGCAACTAACATCCATGCCTATATTGAGACATTTCATACGCGTTTTAAACTGAAATTTTCTTTTGTTCACCGGTACTTTTTGTCAGTATGTAAGTATTAGGTGATAAGATACTATAAATTCGCAAGTTTTTTTGCTTTAGTATGATGACAATATGAATGTTCTCACACCAAATCCTTTACATTTGCGTATTTTGTAGATTTATTTTTGTCCTTATTTACTTTACCATTAGATTGAAGTTCTATTGAACTTTCCTCCTTTTTCTAGTGTCTTGTGTTAATGCTTGATTCCTTTATTTTCAATCTAAAATCTACAATTCTACATTCAATGACCACATTCAATTAAGTTGATTAAATCATGACCTTGTTTTGATACGATTACAACAAAATTATTAGTTGCTACTTATAAATGACATAACGCATCAATAATACTAGAATATGCGGTGTTACTAACACAAAAAGCTCGCTTTAAAGATACATTGATTGTCACAAGTATAATTAGTGAAATCATTAATCTTGTCGAGTCATTAGTCGAGAGACTGCCCAAGGGCACTGCTCTAAGTAACCGTTGACGATCAATGTTAATATAAAGTTATGGGCTGTAATAGGTTATTATTACGATGGAATTAATATGGCCGGTTATTGTTTTAAAGACAGCACTGTGATTGATGGTATTCAGGAATTCGTATGACCTCGTAATGTACGTTTCAAGAAGCAGTGATAACAATTTTGAAACGAAAAACAAATTTAATGTTTTTTCTGTGTGACTTGTTGAGAAAAAGAGTTTATCTTTTGTTTACTTAAATGTGTAGTATTAATAGTTTTATGTCAGGTCAAGGCTGTTCAGAAATGAGCGAACCTTGACGAACTGTCAGCTTTATTATGTGCGACAATATTGCTTTTAATAGCCCATTGAATACAACATTGTGAAAACAGCGAATGATGTTTCTTTGAGTTTTAACGAACAATGGAAAATTCAAACGTCCAGCAGTTGTCCTCTAAAATATCACTATCTTACATATCATTTTCGTGCGACATTCACCAGCTACTAATAAAACAAAAAGTTATTGCGCTCTTGATCATTTCGAAACATTATCATGAGCAAAAATTCGCGTATAGCCAAAATTATTTACTTACTCAAAACTCTGAACGGCCCAGGTGCACATTTTAAAAGATAACACGCGACCGAAGTAATTTCCTCATGTCATAAAGGAAACGGTCTTGACGGAGGGCACCGAGGTTGAAGAGTTCATAACGTGGACGGAACACCCGCTGAGGCGCTTATTATAACCCATATAGACCCCAATGGCACCCGTTTGACGACCTCTCGCATTAAATTTTTGTTTCTAAATAATATTTTTCCTCGCCAACTATTTCGGCAGCTTTAACGACACCTGCCTCTATATGGACCTCGTTATAGCCATCCATAACATTTATTATTTTCCAAATTTGATCGTCGGCTTCATTATTGTTGTCTGTATCTCTGAGTCCTTCAAAACTTTTTACGAGTCCCACCTTTGCGTCATTAGGGTTGCTCCCTTTGATAATGTAGAGGCCAGATCGTACCGGAAAGGACACGGTAACCCGCTGCTCTCATTCAACCCTTGAGGACCACACTCAGTCTCTCGACCCCGTCATATTTTGGGCAACAAACGATTTGTTTGCCCTCAGAACAAAAGAAAGGTGCGAACTCGCAGTCTCCTTTTTATACGAGATTAACTGTTAATAGAAAAAAAAAGTAAGTGTGCCCCTTTTGTCGTTTTGTAATCGTCTTAGATATCAAACTGGTAGATGCGGAGATTAGAGGAGATCTTTTGTGTGTGTTTTTTTATATTGTTTCATAGTTGGTGGATGTTTTGTAAAGCGTTTTAGCTTTGAAAAGGTCCATTGAGGATGAAGCTACCACCTAATACGTTTAATTGTGATAGAACTTGATGTAAGAGATATGTTTTTTGTGTGTTGTACGTTCTTTGGTTTATGTAACCGTTGTAAATGAGTGGTCAGTTTTGCTTTTAACTTTTTATGAATGTTGGCTATTTGTGAGGGTTTGACATTTAAGAGAGCTTTTGTTGTCACCGTGATATTAATATTATGTATTCGTCCATGGTGGTATTCAGAATTAGTTGTCCTGCTTTCTCTTCTGCGTATATAATTATGCATCCTTTTCTAATCGCCAGTACTTACAATTCTAACGGTCTCTAGTTCATACAATTCCAGTCATTAACCCTGGTACATAATCAATCTATCACATCGGAATAGGACATAAATGAACCATAATTTTAGTACAGTTATCAACTCTATGCAAATGCAAATATGAAACAAAGCTCACATATGGATTGATTAATTAAACGCATTAGTGAACCGGTTTATTAAAAAGTGCATAAAAGGTGAACGTGTAGTATGCCTCGGCTTTGCCCGTCACTTGAACAATGGTAAAGCACCTTTTGTTCGAAGCGCATCAATCACTTCTCATTGTTTGCTATATCTTAATAAGTTTTTGTGTTATGCCGGTCATTTAGAAAGATTCCGGGTCCCCCAGGCCTGAATTTTAATGGGCGATTTTTGCGGATAGATTGAAATGCCTTTCGTGTTGTTTTTGGAAATTATGAGCGTTATTTTGGGATAAATTAAATTAATATCAAAGGTGTAAACGATTTTGGATTTGAGTGATCGTTTTTTGATCAATTTATTTTTTGAGTTGGCTTCTATTGTTGGTAGCTTTGCTTTTACTAGGTCGGTAGGTACAACGAGTATGTAGTTAGAGTTATTGCAGTTGAGAATTTCTCAAGTTTTTTTTTATCTTGTGATTCTTAAACTTAACATTTCTTAAGCCATACATAGTTCACTTAGCAACAAAAGTTTCAAGCTTCCATAACCTTTCGCTTCGACTACCATCACAAATGAATCCATGCACAAATGACCACTGACCATACACAATACGCATTGTCCCTAACATGTCAAAATCATCATCTTTACGTTCCCAGGGCATGATCGAAGGGGCAAAATTGCTGCAATATTTGCCCCTTACGCCTTAAACACGCCTTTACGTCACAAAGACGTAGGTTCTAAGAGGGTGGGGTTTCGGACACCTGGTCATTGTGGGGCAACTGACCGTAAGGGTTTGTTTGCATTAGACCAGTCCTAGTTTTGCAAATATTGAAGCGTGAGAATCGTAACGTTTTTGCTTTTTGCTGCTAATGGATTGTGGTTATGATTTATTATGGAGGATTATGGGTTGAACTGGAACTGATTCTTTTAGCGTTGGTCGGAAGCATGGGCTCGAGGGAAAAAAAAATGTTTGGGCTTTAATGAGGATAGGCATCCTCATAAATCCATATATAGGAAACTTCAAACCATTCCATACATAGGAAATGCTGGCGTGATGTTTTATAGACGTTTTTGGAAGATTGGTCAGAGAAGGCAACGCATAGGGATAAGTTGAAGATAATTTTTGATTTCCTTGCCAAGAAGTAGGACAATATAGTTTTAATATTAAAATACATGTAGTTGGTTTCAGTAAGCGCTATGTGGGTCACCACTCTACTGATATGCAAAATATTGAACAAACAATAAAAAAAGGAATTTCATCAATCTACAGCAAATAAATAACTACATTGTTTAACCAAACTGACCCCAACGATAACACATAGCACTTACAAATAACGTTTCATACGGTTTTACCCACAGATTGATCCAACTTAATCGCGTCAACAATCAGTATGAACGCTTTGGACGACGAGAATAACTCAGCACACACACACCGCCTGTGTGTGCGTCATAGCCGAAAGATTATATCACTTCTAGTGAGCATAATAACTGTGACATGTCTTACGACGCTCTCGTACTGCGTGTAATGGCCTCTTTCTCGGAAAAACAGACTCTTACCGACCGACATAAAGATACAATCGTAACGCACGCTTTCCCACGGAACGTCGCGAAAACACCCCATCCCCGGACACTGGTCAAAAGTTACAACTACCAAAACATTAATTAAAAGGTGAAACATAAACCAGTTTTTGGCAAGGTGCACGACCCTCCGATACCGGCTAAGCTAATTATATTTCCGCACGTTTTATCACGCATTTGCATGAGAATCGGGGTACAACTACAATAGAAAACGCCACGCTAATCTCTTATAGCAAAGGTTTTTGTACGCAGGTATAGGGACGGGTCTCCGCTCAATAGTTGTTAGAAACTTGATAGGTTTTCACTATAAACATCGGCTTTACAGTGTACGGTAGTGAATATTAAATTTCACATTGCGATGAAAGGAGATTTCATCAAGTTATTGTGCCCTTAAAATGGATACTTTATGTTGTACTCGTGCACTTTTCCTCAAGGTGTACTACTGAGTTCAAAGTGGTACCATTCAGAAAGTAGCAGCGTAGGGTCACGTACGAAGATATTGGATTTAAAGATTGCAATTCATAGTACACAAATACTCGGGTCAAACTTGACAATCGACGAACCGTTTCCTTTAGACGACTTTTAGAAGATCATAAAGTTGGCGTAGAATTACACATTGAATTTGTTAACAGTATTAAAATTACATTTACAATATAATAGCTAGCTTCGACGGCACGCTTCCACACAACCTTTATTAAATCTAAACCCATTCAATATGATCAAAAGGCTCTTTTAACATAAAAAGGTGGGCAAGTCCCAACAAATTCAGGTGAACAAAATCCATTCTGAACAAATCGTAAACTCCGAAGCGAAATGGCGTCACAAAAAGGAATCAAAGTGTAAAATCATTTGTGTCGGATTAAAAAAGGAGCTAGTGAACGAGCGTGAGATGTATACCACTATCAATCAACCGGTGATTTATATTCGTCCGTATGATGTATCGCCGAGCGAGCCACACGAAATGGTAAAAGTATCCGATAATTAACTTTTTAAAATTTGACGGACGCCTTCATCTCGGTCAGGGAAATAAACCTTTTATTTTGGTGTAAAAAGATGAACAAGTATCATCGTCGAATGTGGCAGATTGTGAAATTCCTTTGTCTGTGTTCTCGATGATCAAAAAACCTGTTGCTTACGACAAACACGCTGGTATGCGGAATGTGTCTATAGAATCATTTCTAATGGCGCCAACAATACATTTTGTTATTTAATTATTCAAATATGTTCATACATTATGAAGATTACGTAGTTTTTGCATCATATTAATTAATTGCCGCATTTTTGGAGGTTCATTCCGTCTTATATGGTGTGAAAGCTGATATTAATGATATCAATTGTGTGATCTAAGGCGATTGACTGAGCTGTCAAATGATGTAATCTTTAAAATTAGTTAGTGTTCTTATCCATGGATGATTATTAATAATTCATTGGCATATCCTTATTCGACGAATTAATAATCAATTAGGATTCTTTGCCCATAAAAGGAGTTAATGCTAACGAAAGTGCGGATGATCATTTTAAAATAACAACAAAACTAAGAAGAAATTCCGAAGTTGATAAAAGAGTAACAAATCGTAAATTCACCATTCATCAACCTGTACCCAACATGGCACTGTATGGCCCGTCAAAATATTCTACAGGGGGTTACCTCAATAGCGTTCCACTTGCCGGCACGGGATCGAACGTGGACCCCCGCGGCGAGCAGCCCGTTCCTAACGAACTGTGTAGGTGATTTATCTGAACGTACTCTCACACTTTCGATACTAATTCCTTTACGATGTGTGATGTTGGCTCATGAAATATATCTGCGGAAGATTTAATATCTAATTTAAGTTTATCGACGTGTATTGTGTTAAGTTCTCCATTTTCTTTGAGATTTAATTTAACATCAGTGGATGCACAAATTACCATATGAATATTAAACTCCATAATCACAACAAGATCACTAGAGAATATATTAAATTCTAAATCAATTAGATTGTCAGTTACTAATCAGAATTTAGATCTTCACTTCAACGTTTTAAGTATCATGTCAACAAATAAAATCCTTTTCCTAAACATGTATTTCTCTATCAGAAACACCAACTGAATATAGTTGCAGAAAATAACGTAAAACATTTTGCTCATGGCATCCACGTGAAAGGTCGTCTAAATCAACATTGATAGGGCTCCTACAGGTGAAATTTTCTCACAGCCAACTCGTTCCGTTCTAACGTAGCTCGTATAATCTTGAATACTTGGAGAGTAATGCACGGTCCGCATGTATATTGGTTACTACGTTAGTAGTCTCAGGAAACCTGTTCTGTCTGGTCGTGCCCTCTGTACCGTATCCAGCTATAGCACATCTGCATCCAACATTATAGTTTCACTTTATATTTAAACATCATTGCTTATGAACTTCACATTCTGTACGTAGTCTACCTCAGAATTTTAGATTTCCATCTCGCGACCAGATACCAATCAAGGTCAAAGAATGCTAACAAATGCGGATTCTTTAAATTATATATTGCTGACAGTCTAATGGAATAGTGAAGCGCCCATCAAAATCATAGATTACGAACAAATAAACACAACAGACCGAGTCATCTTAAAACAAAAACTAATTTAATATGTTAATGTCAGTGATGGCTCAATAAAATTAACGATAACAGTCCATAATAATCATGGCCGTATTTAAAATTGAAACAACTTTTTCTCTCGACCTGTCGCTTGGAATTCATCTAGCGTCCGCATCTCTATATGTCAGTCCGTCTGTACGTCCGTCATTACACGTGAATCATCCTCGGTATCGTGCGCTGAGAATTTCGTGAGGTCACAGTTTACTATAGCGGTTTAGGCGCCCTGCGGTCGTTTGCCTGACAGAGACGGCGCCATGCAACTGTCCATGTGCTTGAAAAGGATACGGTATGTCTTCTCTGTCTAACGCCGACCGTTTCGTGACCCCACAGCTAATCACATATCTGCAAGCGTATTATGATTATCGCAAGGCTTCGTTTCGTCTTCGTCGCTCGTACGTTGTTGTGGTCAGTGACTCTGTGCATGCTGCCTTCGTTTTGTTTCTCTCTAACATCATTTTATATGCACAATTTGCTTTGAGATATCTTGGAAATTTATTATACATCTTAGAAGCTTCTTGTGGACAAATTAATCCTCTTTTGTTATCAGACATAAGTAAATACGAATAAAATGAGGGTTCATGTCGTTTGTATGGTGTTAAGTAATATGCGCATTAATGTCATCGTCACTTTCCGATACATTTGCACGTTCATTTATCAGAGGATGGGTGTAACGAAACAGATTTACCTGTTGCCGGTCTGACATAAATCTCTCGCGGCGTTTAATAAGTCGATAATTACAAAAACCCGACGCGAGCTAATGGGGTTGTGGAGTGCTCGACAGGAATGCGCTTAATTCCCAGCACGTGCCTCCCAATAGCTTTATTATACAAAATCTTTAACGTTTCCCAACCAAGTTTATCTTTACGATAACTTTAATTATTTGATTTGGTACTGTTTTGATCTCTTCCGTGTCCGGTTTTCAGTGTTCATTTAGATATGCAGTTCTTGGTGGGCGGCTTTGTTTACATTCCTTAGAGTTAACGACTTTCTATCGAATGTCGATATCGTCTCGGACATTCCTTTTCGCTTAGAAGAATCTATATCTACCGCTGGGTGCAACAAATCAAAATCGTACGTTTATCGTTCCATGTCGCACTAATCGAGGTTCTAATCGTGTGTCCCATCCGTCACTGACTTTGCGTGTACTACTTTCTACATTAGTAACAGACAAATCTCTAATCTGTATATTAGAAACAATATTTCTCACTGTCGTAAAAGCCGAGAATTTCCTAATGATATCAAAACACAACCGTTAGAGCAACAAAAGGTGGATGGTCGACCATTTGTCGGTGTTCAAGAGTCAGGCGACAAGTCGCGTGCTAGGCTCTTGTTGAAAAATGTTCGACATAAATAACGGATTATCAACTTGTATCGAGTCGTAACGAGATAGTGGCTAACAACTAAAATAAATAGGCGAACGGTAAATGAAGTTGTGTACCAAACTTTACAATTTAAAACGTTGGGATGATGTATAATATGTATCTTTTAAAGTAAGTAATGACTGCGAGTTGGCTTCGTTAATGTTACAATTTATGACTGGATATTTATACTTTGTTGGTCGTTTTGTGAGTCATTAGCCGTGAAATGTTATCTTGATTAGTGTTTATGTATTGATGGACGAGATAAGTTACATTGGTGACGTTATAGTCTTTTGTGGTGGTTTTGTTATTTATTGATTGTCTTCGTTTATTGTGTTTGCTGACTGTCGTCGTCTATTGCAACATCGTCTTGTAATATTCTTCTGTATAAAACTCCCGCTATGAATTCAGGTAAAAAAGTGAGCTAGAAGTATACTGCCAATCCATAAATAACATCGGATAGAACAGTTGCCCTTAAGCTTATTTCACTTAAATTCACTTCAACCGGGTGATACCTTTTTTATCTTGAATACTCCAGCTCCTCCACTATAACAATAGACTTATTTTTTTCTTTAATGATGTCCTGGCCAGTTTGATTTCGTTGAATGAATATTTAGTTATCATCATCACCATTCAACTGAAAGACGTTTACTACTCATAGCTCTTCGTCACGCATCCTCCAATATCATGTCATGTACTGTTTATTATCCATCGCAATGTTAATATGTGTGATAGCAACATTCTTACCTCAAATTAGTTACGTATATCAGTTTCGCTTCTTTGTTATCTTAAGCATCCCCAAGCAAATAATGTATGTCATCAACACTTAATTCTTCAAGGACTAACTCTATTTTCCCTATGTTGGCAATATGTAAAACTGCAGTTTTTATTGTTAAAGGAATTTAAATTATTACGTGGTATTAGAATATTATTACTGCTACTTCTTGTGAAGTAATTAACATGGTTCTGTAGCTATTATAATATAATTCACTCTTTGTCATATGGCGTGTGTTACTCAAGCTGTGGGCTTTAGAGAATGAGCAGGAATTAGAAGTTAGTTAAATTTATCGAGGTGATCATTTTGTGTCTCATCTGCTTCATCAAATATATCATAAAACGAATCATCAAATTCTATGTGGATAGATCAATCATAAAAATTTACTTTAATCTTTTTAAATCTTCACGTACGTATTTACTGGCTTTATGGTGGTGTCATAAATGTTTAAGTATCCTACGGGCCTATAACACTATTAATAAAATATTTCCCTAGCGTCTGCCTCGTTAGTCTAGTGGTCCTAAGCACGTCTCCTACACTAGAGGTCTTGGGTTTGATTTCAAGGTCGAGCAAAGTGGTATCGGGTTTTATATGAAAATCTCAGTAGCACATTAGTCCTTATTTAGCCGCCGCTTCTAGTCGAAGTTCTACGTCTTAACTGGGTGAAGTAAGCCTCCTTTTCTATTTTTTCTTTCTGTCGTTGATGTCAGTTCAAAAGACAGTCGTAACATTGAATGAGTCTGCACACCTTTATTATACTCTGCAGGCTCTTGTTCCTGATGTGAAGCAACAACCACTTTGTAAAAAGGTAAAACTTTTGGAGTCACCTATTTGGTAACTAACATATTCCAAACGGTTTAGGTAAAAGGCTAACTTGATAATCAACTTTAGCAATAAGGCACGATTCTCCAAACCCGTCATCATTCTTTAAATAAATGAATATTAACACATTATTTTACACAATGATGAATTCATTTACTATTCTTCATTCTATGATTTCTCTATAATTAAATAAACATATCACTTATTTAACGTTTTCGCTAAAGCTGTAAATTTAAACAGCATAAACGGTAACACGCCTATAAAACGTATCCTTAAAACACAAAATGGCATAACTCTAAAAAACATGATTTTGAAATTTCAACCTTAATTATCATAAATCTAGTTCAACTTTTAGCATGCTTAAAATTCGAGAACGAGGTCTTAAGTCCTTTTATTTCTAAGTGAAGCTTAAGCGTGCTATCACAATGTTGGAATCTAAATTGGGTACCAGTTTAGTTTTATTAATATTTGTTATGCAAATACAAGTTTATTGTGAATCAATTTAATATTAATTCTTCTTGGCATCCATCAGTTCGCTGGAATAAATTAGTACAGGGCCGATAATTTAGGGTTGTCCTTACAAGAAAATTGAAGACCTTACAAGAATTGTAAAATTGTCAGTACTTACGACTTTATCAATGTTGTCATGTCCGGGGTAGACTAGACTTTAAAGTCGATCGTATAAAGGTCAGTTTGCCGAAGCTGCTTTACAACTACTGAAATTTCTAGCATTGATGAAGCAGGTCGTCTGATAAAATAAAAGTACCAGTAAATATAAACATTTATTTATTGGCAAAAAATGTTTGAGTTTTGGAAAAATCACCAACAGTCAACCAACGTAAACAAGGCGATCTAAAAGTGGTTTCATTTAATTTTGTAAAACCAAGTAATAATATGAAAATAGGCACTGGTCCACTTAAAGAGGAAAATGCAATCAAAACTAAACACATAGAAATTTAAACTTACCTTCCGATATTCCAAATTGCCTTCATTTTAACAATGCTTTACTAAAAGCCACGTAACACGTGACGTTGTTCGTTACCATAAACTGAGTTTTAACATCAAATGTAAAAACCGAAAATATTTTGTCCTCAGTGTTGCTTAATTGTATAATGCTTAAATGTACTGAATATAGTTGTTCATATATAGAAGTTCAAAGTTGATATTATTGTACTTAGTAGGTCAGCGCATCTCCTTTCTCTTACTAACCTTTTCCCTTCAACAGTACCCATTACAAGTTTATTTGTACCCGATTTCTATGTCTTACCACCCGTTATTGTTAAATTTCTCATATCTTCACTGGCATCGAAGCGTTGTGTGCATAGTTTAGTTCAGACATTTTGTCCTAGATGCCTTTGGCGTTTATCTCCTTCATGGCTTTTCTAGGAACGTATTGTAGACTCATTACCAATATCTGCGGGTCTATTTTGAAAAACCAATACCTAGCATTAAGTTGGATGAAAGCTTATCTCAAACTCACTTTATTTATATACTTGAGATTTTAACAGAATACTACTGTTGGAGTCTGGGATCTGACTTCACCCAAAACATTGAGGGAGATTTTGTCAGATTAGACCGGCTGTCACTCAGGAAGTTTCAGAAATCAGTATTTTTTCTTGGCACCTTAAACTCCTAAACTAGGAATCAGTTTCTTGCAAAAGAATTCGTAAGCTATAATAACCTTAAATCTCAAATTCATCTGACCATGAGCAGATTTCGACAGCCCTGCAGTAATTGTGGGGCATTTAAATAGTTATAAACGATACACTAACTACGGTTACTTTATCCTTATGACAATCGTTAATCGTTGCAAATTATACTTTAGAATATGTACTTGAGAACGTCAATCGGTATTGAGTCATTGAGTCAATAAATTAATAAAACATCGATTATAAAATCGAACGTAGATTGCATAGAGTTGGACTCTATGGCAACTCGAGTCATACCAGTTTCAATTCGGATATTCGGAAAAATAGGTACTTTGTAGAAAAATAGCAAAGTCTGTAGAATCTACTGTCGATTATTACCAAATCATAATTTTAGTCACATTGCAAGTATTATAAATAATATATTAAGTGAAAACGTTACTAAATCTAATGTAATAGGCTCGCCCTGCCACCGGCGAACTGTAGGTGTACGCAAATTTAAGGAGCCAGGAAATTGGGAACTTAATACACCAAAATCATCAACATATTACCGGGATTATCAATGGGCGTTATCTAGACAAAACAAAGCCTTTACAGTATAAACGGTAACTTTGCATGTGTGTCCAAGCTGTTATCCCCAAAACTAGGGCTGGTGGCGGGCTGGAGTATGGCAGGCTGGGCTGATGCTGGTTCCACCTTCAGCCCTGAGCGGTCACCACCAGCATTCCCTCGGGGAGACGCTGTTAAGGTTTGCCTTGCATCCCACGATAAGGTACAGTACGGCCGCCGTATCTTTGCGCGTCTGAAGTTAGCTGATTAGCTGCGCAGTAGACAATTGTGTTCCTAAAAGATCCATTGCGCAGCCAAACGACTAACTTCAGACTCGCCAAGATACGTCGGCCATATTGTAACTTGGCTTTCTGGGCGTAACGTTCTTATTTGCTTGGACGATGCAGGTGTCCATAGACCAGAGGCTAAGTCCTAGATTTATAGACAAGCTTTAGTTTCTTTTGCTGCATTTCATGAAGTAGGTAAAGTTGGAAAACTAGATTTGCCCTTTCATTTACACATACATACATAAACTCCCATGGGAGTAGGCAGAAACTACAAAACGCCACCTGCTACGATCCTTACATAATTTACTTTTATGAAGTAGGTAAACAAGACATGGAAAACTAAGTTTGCCCTTTCATAGTCAAAAATCTATTAAAGTAGTTAGTACTCGTTTTAAAAAATCATCTGTGTACATTATTTATTTGACATTATGTGGAAAGGCCACATTTTTACGACTTTAAGTTAACCGTTTTTGTTTATGGCGCGAAAATGATTAATAGTTTTTTTATTAACGTTCTATTGGCGCCAATTCGATAATCAAACCGGTTTTTTTGTTTCTTTTTTTCTTAAAGCCCTATGTAGGATAGAACGATACCCTTTCACCTTAAACAGCCAGCATTGTTGACCGCATTCTTAAAAAAAAAAACAATTTTTACATACATACAATCACGCCTATATTCCCCGAAGGGTTAGGCAGAGGTGTACCAATGCACACCCACAGTTCGCCGTTATGTTTTTAGGTCCCATGTAATAGGGGGCAAGCCTATTGCCATTAACCGGGCACAAATCCAAACTCCGAGCTGCTACTGGGAAATTCATAGAAAAACCCAATAACACTTTTGCTCGACCTAGGAATCGAACCCAAGACCTCTAGCGTAGCAGTCGCACTTAGAACCACTAGGCTACTGAGGCAGTCGAGAAATTTTTGTACCTATGATTTTATTACCTCCTTTTTATTAGGTCGTTAGATTATGTAGATGCTAGTATTTACCTTCTTATGTTTTATAGTATACTAGCTCTTGCCCGCGACTTCGTCCGCGTAGATATTTTCTACCGGGTTTAGTTACGTCTTTTGTTACTGCTCCATAGCTCCCGTGTGTCGTAGCGTGATGTTATTATTATACCCTATGTTACTTCCTGATTATTTTAGCTATCTTTTGGTGAAAAAATTATTATGTTAGATACCTACCCGTTTTGTCTGGCTTCGATAACTAAAAAACCAGGCAAGCTGTGGTATTCTGTTAAAATATTTCTCGGTGAATTTAGACAGCTTACATCAAAATAACCTTAATTATTCATAGACTGTGGTATAATAAACTAAGAATATTTTTGCAAAATAACCCGGAAGGAATAGTGTATTTATGGCATCTTTTAAGTATTGCTAAATAAAGCTCACAAACCATTACAAATTTTTAACTAGTAAAAATACTACCAAAGTATCAAGATTTAATTATCTTCATACATTTCATGCTTTTTGTTTCGTTTAAAGTTTTCGCTATAGAGGTGTCAAGACGTCAATCATACGGACTTAAGTGTTTTTGTATGAAAAAATAATGTGCTACGATTTTTTTGATACTTTTTGACGTTTGGTAGGGTTTCTTGTATGGGACCAGTATTCTAAGCAGATGTTTTTATTTTATTTTATAGAAATATTTTTTTTAAATGCCATGGCCTATTTTCAATAAACGCAGATTAAAATTACAATTTAACTATCCATTTTTGACTGCGCACTTCATACAAACTTAATCTAGTTATAACCAAAATTGGACTCTACTACATTTGTATGGAACACGCTATCGGTCTCTTAAGTTTATTATAGTGGTAACATTGTCTTATTTTAGCTTCATAAAACTACGAGTGAGTATAAAGTTATTAATCTGTTCCGTAACGTGTTCACCTGTACCTAGGTCATTGTAATTATCCAACTAAATAGGTACGTAATAAATGAGCAGTTCTACTTACCTACTACTTTTCTTAGATACTTATAGTACATCACTAGCGTCGGATCTTAGAAATGACATGACATATTGTTTCCTCAACGCAATCTGTGTCAAGATCACACTTGGCCAATCACTACAAATCTCCAACCACCCTTATCGTAAGGCCGTAAGGTCGAATATTCTTTAAATGAAACGAAAATAATAACATTGTTGTCATCTGTGTACGGATCTCGAATAAAAACGATGTAAAGAGATCATTTAGTGTGGTCTCCACGTAAATAGGTTGGACGTGTCATGTTTTGTGAATATTGTGGCGCAATTTTCTAAGATGTTTCTACATTTTTCCATAATAAAAAAGATCCAAAACAATAACAATGTTCTCCTTCCAAATTAGCTTTAAATTATTTAAAAACAACGATGTTCTTCGCTCATTTCTGTCGCCATTCCACACGAATTCTTGTCTATGACTCACTCACCTTTGACCATAAACAATTATAATAAGCTCTTTCCATTCACGTTAAAAAAAACCTAACTATTTTTAATTTATTTACCAAACTGACATGTTACTGACTGAACCGTTACCAAGTAGCTTTTTAATTTATAATAAACACATTGCTAATTTTCACTTAATCCTATGAACTATGCGCCATGGGTGCCGAACGATTTAATCAATGTTATTTATACAAGAGAAATTTGAAATGAGACGTAGTCGTATGCAAATCAGAGCTAATGGACCTAGTTGTATTAAACCTTACGGGAAGCCCACTCGTATTAACACTAATTTACATTAATTTCCATTCATAAACTTCCATCTGTCAATGACCAGAATTGATTCTCTATGCTTCAAGCATTAAGAAAATATTCAGTATAAAATGACGTTTTCGCGCGTTCGAAATTCGAATCGTAATTAGTGTTGAACGCGATCGAACAATCGCTTTGTTGGAGTCGCGCCGAGTGGTCATCGATTATACGAGCAGATAGTGATGTTCCGTCGATGTCGAGACGTACCGGAGATGTATCGGCAGATAGTGTAATGACGCGCTATTAGGCTAGGTGTCGACGCGGCGCGGCGTGGGAGAGCCCGCGGCCTACATTTCCTTCTGAAACCGGCTAATCACGCGCGCAATTACTCTAATTCAAACGGAATTATTCCGACGATGTAACACTTTAATTGAATTGTTGATGTGAGCCGTAATTCGTGAATGCGTGTTATTTTGATGATTGGTATCGTGATATTTGGTTGGTAAATATCGATATTGAACGAAGGTATGAATTCGTATGTAATCGTTGAAATAATAACCCGAATCTACGAAATCAAATGTCATAACAATTTATAAGAATCAGAATTAGTAAGTTTAGTGTGGGAAGCGCTCGTTACGAAACAATCGTGGGGCGAATTCCAGTCATCTTGTCATTCAAGGAAAAAATAATAATACAACCTGTTTACGCGTTTTTTTTTTTTTTCTTGTTGTACTGGCAAGAAATAAAAAGGCGGTACGCGCGTGCGCGTGCATTCGCGCCGGCCCGCGATGCGTTCCCGCCAAAAAACGTGGCGCGCTCCGAATGCTTGGCGCGCTATACATTTTTGTTCCCCTGTGAGCATTTCCGAATGAACGATTAGAAGCGACGATTCCGCGTTTTCACGTCGATTCGTCTCGGATTGTATCGATGATTTGTGGCGTCACGATCTTTGAAATGCCTCGTTGTACTGAGAAACAACAGGTTCATTCTTTAACGTCTGTGAAGTTGGGTCGTAATTTAGAATCGGCTAAAAACAAATGTTGTCCATTATAGTAACAGGTAGAAAATTAGGCTTATGAATCGATATTTTGCATTTTTGTGACTTATCGATTTGTAAATGTTTTTTTTTTTTAAATTGTACCGCCACTTGCGGTTTTTTATTTAAACCAGTACGCTTAACTTTTTGCATGTTATTCACCTGATTGGCTAAATCGCGATCGTGACACATAAAAAGCTTACCAATTGATAGAACTTTTTTGAATGTGTGATGGTTTCACAGCAGGCACCTACCTATTTGAATTTGGAAATGTCACTGGCTTTTTAAGATTCATGAATTACAAATTCTTCGATTCGAATACAAATGGACACTTGAATTAGGTAACTACCATGGAAATAATAAATGTATGTACGATTGTACGAGTACTTACTATATTTTTTAGAGAGAGTAGGCACAACGTACTTTTCTATTTTTTTATGCAATACATGGCTTCGTATTTTCTTTTTAAAGCCATAATCAAATGATAATTTCTCAAAATTATCTTTTCTATGGCAGTAGGTATCTCTTCTTTTACTAAATATAACTTTGACACTGTCAATCTTTTCTAGACATTATTCATGTCACACGACGTCTAATTATCCCATCTTAATTAATTTTACGGCCTTAGATAATATTGTTTTTATTTAAAATCTGATGTTTTATTTAAAACCTTATGTTCCAGATTTAAATAAAAATAAATTTTAGTAGACACAAATTCATTCTTATCTAAATCTAGAACAAGATTTTAAATTAACACAAACAGTCGTTTAAAGTTATACCTACTTAAATATTTTATTATAAAAATGTGAACACAATCAAGATAAAAACTAATTGACAATTCAAAAAAGTTTATTAAGATTAAAGACATCAAACTAAAACGGTAAAAAAATGGAAATGGTTTATTTTAAAAATGTAATCATTTGCAAGAATTGGTATGCGTAGGTAGTAGGTACTTAGGTCAAGAAAATACTAACGGTATTTTTTTCTTATTTAATCCTGAATAACTTATAGGAAATGGCGCAAAAAATCAGAAAAGAAAATAAATGTTTATCTTTCTCACAACATATCTACTTATTCGGTTATAAATTAACGGTAGGCAGTTAAGAATTTAAAGTTATTAAGATAGGCTACTGTGAAAATGTTACTGCTTTTTTGGGCTACCTTTTAGTAGGAAACACACTTAATCTGTAAAAACATACCATCACGCCTGTATTCTCCGAAGGGTTAGGCGGAGGTACACCTCTGCCTAACCCACCGTAACCACCCCCTAAGCATACCGGCGAACTGTGAGTGCACAATGGTGTACCGTTGCACACTCACAGTTCGCCGGTATGTTTTTAGGTTCCATGTAATAGGGGACGATCCTATTGTCATTAACCGAGCACAAATCCTAACTCCGAGCTGCTACTGAGAATATAATAGAAAAACTTAATAACACTGTTTTCGATCTGGGAATCGAACCTAAGACCACTAGAGTAACAGTAGCGCTTAAGACCACTAGGCTAACGAGGTAGTTACCAACTACAGTAAAAAAAAAACTACCAAATTATTTGTCATATTACAAAAAGTTTTCTTACCTCAAAAAAAAACTCCAACCAATTATTCAAAACAGTACCGTTTCCAATTTGCAAATCGATTTACAAATCCGTTCAAAACATACGTAAATAGTGATGTAAACTACTGGTATTTACCAGGTATCGATTTAAATACATGCAGAACCAGTAGTTAAACAACTACATACCATTGTAAATATTTACGAGTAATTCCGAGCTAATAATAGTCTGTGAACGAATCAATCATGATTGTCATGTTTAGACATTAATTTTAGTTTATACAAGATTTTCCTTGTCTGTTAATTAGTTTTTTAACCTATTGTTTTTTACTTTGTTTGTAGGCTTTACGTAGGAACTTAATTTGATGGTAATAATATCTTTCCGAATAAATTTCGGTCACGGCAGCCAATCTGAATGGAGACTAGCTAAGTACGCAGGAGATATTATAGTGCAGGGAAGTGTGTACGCAAATATATTAGCACTCTCTTCCCTCACTTTCACTGTCCGATGGGACGGCAATCCATCTCATCCGGGGAGTGATCAGGCGCAGCACCAAAGGCTTTACGATTCATGGGGGTATTACACTACCAACTTCCAAATTCCGGACTTTTACTGAGAAATTCCTAATAGAAAAATTCAATGCTACTTTTGCTTGACCCCACGCTCTATAGTCACCCTTGCGTATAACGGAGTAGTTCAGTGTTCAAGCTACAATAAATGTCCATGCTACTCCTATTACAACTAGATAGGTGCAATCTGATATTGCCAATTTCTTTCATCAGAATCGACTTTCTGTAAAAGTTTTATTGAATACGAAGTATGGCCATAAAAGGTAGCGACAAGGAGAAGTACACCTGCTGTTTTAGTGCACATTATGTATTTACAGCTTCAACTACTAATTGCAAACATGGAGTAATGAGCTAACTAATTTATAATATCGTAATTATTTGTAAAGGAGGAACTGGTAATGCTATACCGAACGTTACTCCTGAATTATAGGGTGCGACCTCAGAGTTCAGCGAAATGTAATTGAGATTTGTGTGAATATAATGTGGTCATTCCATGTAGAATTAATGGTGTGAGAACTTCTTGGTCTACTGCTTTATAAACATTCTGCTTTTTAAATTTAGAATTGTATCCCTAACGTGTTTTTGTTTCCTTTGTTTCAGCTGTACAAAGAGGTCGAGTACCCCCGACGCAACCAGCAGGACTTTCCTTACCTGGCCAGTACGCGCTGGCCAACGGCGACCCCTCCGCCGGCCTCAACAGCCACCCCTACCTCTCCTCCTACATCTCCCTGCTCCTCAGAGCAGAACCCTACCCCACCTCCCGGTATGGCCAGTGCGTCCAACCCGCCAACGTCATGGGAATAGACAATATCTGCGAACTAGCCGCGAGGCTACTCTTCTCCGCCGTGGAATGGGCGCGGAACATCCCCTTCTTCCCCGAGCTCCAAGTGACAGACCAGGTCGCGTTGCTAAGACTCGTCTGGTCGGAGCTGTTCGTCCTGAACGCGTCCCAGTGTTCCATGCCCCTCCACGTGGCGCCGTTACTGGCGGCCGCGGGACTCCACGCGTCGCCGATGGCGGCCGACCGAGTCGTGGCCTTCATGGACCACATCAGGATCTTCCAAGAGCAAGTAGAGAAGCTGAAAGCGCTCCACGTCGACTCGGCGGAGTATTCCTGTCTGAAGGCCATCGTCCTCTTCACGACAGGTAAAATTTTAGACAGTCTTTTTGGGGAGGCGCGGTTGTTGCTTTACAGAGTGGCGGGGGCTGGCGGCTCGGTTACCAACTACGGAGAGTTGCTCGTGTTAGTGCGGACGCATCTGGACGCGTACGCCGAGGCGGCGCGCGTGCAGATACAGCAGCCGCCAGCTCCGCAGCCGTCTACCGCTTCATCCGGGTACTATTCCACTTTGGACACGTCTCTTGGCGTCAACTCCTCCCTATCTTACGGGAGCTTTCTATCAACCCCTTCTAGATTACCACCTAACTACACAAGTAGTCCTAGAATGCCTGAGGCTAGTACATCATCACCATTCAAACTATGGGAGGGTAGTGGGAAGCTTCCTAAGACGGACCAAGGAGGTTGACGTGTTACCGTATCGGTTACGGGTCGGAACTGAGGTGACGGGTTATGACGGTACGCTTGGCGTACATTCGGAGTCGCTCGCGTATTTAACCGTTAGCGTATTGCTAGAATATGTTTATATACGGGGATAATAACTCTCGCTCCCTGAAGCGGGCTTCACGTACGGGGAGAACGCGACTTATTGTTCTCGAAGATTCCTCCGCGTTATTGTAAATATTACGTATAAAATACGTGATATATTAGGCATAGCTTCGTTGAAAACGATTACTAATATCGTCGAGACGTCTTAACGTATTAAGTTTAATTTATTTTCATGTAGATAACTAACTTTTTAATATGAATACACGCGCGTAATTTATTACTTACTACTTTCGTTTCATTTTCTTTTTATGTCTTTAACCCTTTTTATTAATTTAATTAAGCTTTCGATGATAAATTTGGATTAACGATGTTTTTATAAATATGTTGATTTTGGCAAAAATGTTCGTAATTAACAATAATTTATTGGGTAGATGAATTATAAATCAAATTAGTTTAGTGTTTATAGTAAGTTGGCAACAGATTTATGAAGTCCATACATCGTTTTGGGGATTAGTCGACTACTGAAGTTACAATTCATGTCTTATTTGATAAATGTATGGCTGTCTACAGTTTTTCGATAAATATATATACTTTAATTTAATCTTTATATTAAGGAAGTTAATCAAGAATCTTGGATGGAATGCGGTTTAAAATGATTGCGTTAATATTGTGCAATCAGAATTCAGAAATGAATCATTATTTATTATTAGAAAATAACTAAAAGTTCGTTTTTGTTTTGGGATAATTTTGCCTTAATTAACAAAAGAATTTAAATAAATCTAGATTAATACTCAATGAATAAATTATAGAAATAGTTGTAGCTATAAGGACGACCATATTCGTCAACATTTAGGTCTTATTGAGTTTGAATATGAATAGAAAATACAATTACACTGGCTCAACAAACATACACACAAACATACATTACATACCATTAATTCAAAATTACTATTTAGATTTTATTCCTAGTGTAATAAAAACCTGGTAGGTAGATAAATACTAGGTATAAAAATACACATCACAGAAGTCAACTACGCATACTGCCCATCAAACTAACTTCGAGCAGGGAATATTGCTGGGAAACGGCTTTTACTTTTTGTGTGCAAGATCAATGTTTATGGTAACGCACGCAAAACATTGTGCTTATGGGTGCATGCAGCGGTAGGTACAGGGGCTTTGGGATTTTAAAAAATAAGGTATAACAAAACTCGTCCACTAACAACTCGTAGTTACCAGTTGTTAGTTAGTGAGCTTTCGTAAAAAAGTACAAAAACCATTTTACTTAGACCTTCAATACCTCCGAAACCGGAGGGTTCGCAAGTCCATATTTGGGCCCAGAACATATAAAAATCATGGCAATAAATGCCAATTTTTTTGGTGCCTTATTTTTATATTAACTGTATGTACATAGTTCGTAATTTAATTATTAATATTTTTGTTTGAAAAATAGAAATAGTTTATAAAAAATGGCAATAAAAGAAAAATATGTGTGACTTTCCACTTCACAAAATATCCGCTAATATAAACACCCACTGTAAATAAAGAAACATTTAGATACATCTTAAAATTTATAATCACTAAAAGAATTCTAAGGATTAATTTCAAGAGTAGGTATTAAAGAAAGTAATTCTCACGGATTCAACTATAATTATTGTAAAATCTGCGTAGGTATTATTAAACAAGTAAGTACAGCAGTAAGTTAGCTAGAAATTAATACAGAAATGGGTAGTAAACTTTCGCTTTCCCAGGCTTACGATCGCGAAATTTC
Source organism: Caradrina clavipalpis (assembly GCA_932526535.1). Taxonomy (NCBI): domain Eukaryota; kingdom Metazoa; phylum Arthropoda; class Insecta; order Lepidoptera; family Noctuidae; genus Caradrina; species Caradrina clavipalpis. The sequence goes on from OW052101.1 coordinate 4,167,034, forward strand.
CAGTTTTACAACATATTAAAAGTCTTTGACAAATTTTAATGGCTACTTGTATAATTTTATCCGACATTAACTTTTAGGGTTGTAATCGTGTAACGCGAATATAATTTTTATTTACATTTAAATAATTCGCGTAATACCTAATTTGGAGTTAGAAATTATAAATGTAATTTCGGAATAATTATCTTATTTTATTGTTCATTTAAAATTTTATTATCATTTTACATTTTATTTCCTATTGTTTTAATTTAATACTTTTCTTTTGAAATCTTTAATGTGTAGGTACTTACCTAGATATAATTTACGTTGGATATTTAAATTATAAGTTTCGTTTTAATTTCTAGAGAAAAAAGAAACTCCGTGTCATATCTTACACCGTCTACTAAATCGGGCTACTGGTTACTCGATGACATTTAAACATCATAATTAAGGCCTCAAATAAGATGTAAACAAATTCGTAAAACAAGATGTTTCGTATAATTAATAAGTTTAAATTTATTAATAAACCATCTAATTATACATACCTACAAGATCAAATTTCACGGTTGAACTCACAAAATTTCGATTGGTCAGCTTTTGTCAGATTCAAATTGTATTTTCGAATTTTAACCCTTTGACTACCACTTGTCACGTGGTCATTGTTTATTCAAAGATTCTAACTTCAAAATACATTATTCATAGAAAAAGATAACACTAGCATTTAATTTTCACATAGGTACCGTTTATTCAATGTACCCGTCAACTTTACCACATTTTACCACGCAACAACTCTCCGTCTCCTACGATTGTTAGCACAAAACTCGTCCCGCACTCGTCGGCTAGTCGTCCGATAATCTCTCGAGCGCGTGACGAGACGCTTCCGACGTGACGACGACACTTTCGCCACATACAGCGCAGTGTTAGACTTTTGATAACAGGCCTATATTAGTAGACTGTAGGTTATTATTTTACTGTGTTGATCGTTTATGTTTGGAACTGGAAAAAGCCAGTTTTTTTAATAGTACCTATTAGTTAGTATAGTATAATTATAGCAGGTTTAAACCAGACAGAATTGTATGTAAAGACATCCTTTAAATACTTGTATCGAATGGGCCAGTCACTTAAGTGCGACACTGAAGTAATTTTAACACCAGCACTAAAATAACCAGCAAAAACAAATAACAATCAATTGACAATTTCAATTACTAGTCCGATCGTATGGCACAAGTCTCACTAAAATTCAACATAACTGCTTCAATAATGATTATAATTTAGTATGGTGTATCGTAGTTTTAGTGGTCGTTCGCGGCTTGCGGTGTAGCCGACGCGGGTTATTCACCAACTGGACACAAGAGTCTGGACACACGTGTGTCCAGTTGGTGAAACTCAAAGTTAGTATCACTTATTATTTCGTCATCTGGACACGCGAAGATTTTCATTCGTGTCCACTTAGTGAAACTTAAATTATATCACTTTTATGTTTTCGCCAACTGGACATAACTATTTTTTTTTTTGCAAATTGGGTACAGTCAGGTTCATAATCGCCTCAATTTCATGAAAAAGCTGCTATACTTTTTTACTTGAAAAACCTTATTAGCTTCTACGAGTATTTAAGTCAATTTTTGAAATAAAACAAATTTAAGTAATATCATGACGATTTATTATTGTGAAAAATACTATACTTAACTAGTGTTATTTTTTGATTACCTGTAGGTGCTTTTATAACATCAGCGTGACAATATTCAATATAATCTTCGAGTATCACAGAAAAATCATATAAGGTCATGGAAATAGAGTATTTTAGTAATAATTAAGGTAATTGTATCACAATCATTTTACTAAGACTAAGATAATAATTACAGAGATCAATAAAATCAACAGTAAAACATAGGAAATTAGTATAAGCCAGTATAAATATATTTTTATTTACTTAATTTTTTCGATACAGTGACCGATGCTAATTTCTCCTGATTCAAAATATTTAACAGTGACTGCGATCATAGTATTAATTCTGATAGTTTCAATTTTTTTTCTTGGTATAGGTCCATCCATCACAACCCGGCGCCAAAAATCATTCATGTCTCTTTGATCGCTACCAGAAACTGTACTATATTTGGTTTCCGTTTAAATTTTGTGGCTATTCCGGCATTCCATGCCTCTACAGAATTATTAGTGCGATGATGTTCTTTATAGCAGTTGTATGTGTTTGCATAATCGGAATTTTCATCGAGCCACGTTCTAATAAAATAATCGTTAAATTATGTGACATCTTCAGTGTCATTCAGCCATGATATATGAAACCAGGCATCAGATCGCAGTCAGTCGGTAAAAGTGGCAATGTACAACATCTCTTCACGTGATCTTTCCCCAATTTCGACTTTGTTAGGTGTAACGGTTCTGCTTTTCGCCACAAACATCTTTTGAAATGAGTATAGCACCCCACAATTTTTATATTTGGAAATTCATGTTTTGTCACAAATTAACTTAAAAAATACAATATTGAATCTAAAACTGAGTAGATACTTACCTATATTAAAATCCACGTCACTTTTAAATGGCACAAATACTGCACTTAATGCATACGCGAAACGAAGTAAATTGATAACGAATTATGACCAAAGGGTTAACGGGTTGGGATTTTTTAACTGCTCCAACCAATCAGAGCATTAATACATGGCCGCCGGGAATACAGAAAGAAAAAGTAATACAAGTAATAAACAGAAAGTGTAATAAAACTGGTTACATGTTGAAGATTATAAAACAAGGATAGAGATAGTGACTCTAAGTCTCAAAAATACATTCTTTATAAATTCACAAATTGTGAATAATTTTAAAATTACATACTTAATTACCCATTCTCAGTAGTGGGACGTTCAGTGGCCGATGATGTTTGACACAAAACATTAATGTGCTTGACTGTACTTTATCTTGAATTCGGGTAAAATGCGAACTTGTGTCCAGTTGGCGAAAACATAAAAGTGATATAATTTAAGTTTCACTAAGTGGACACGAATGAAAATCTTGGCGTGTCCAGATGACGAAATAATAAGTGATACTAAATTTGAGTTTCACCAACTGGACACACGTGTGTCCGGTCTCTTGTGTCCAGTTGGTGAATAACCCGCCGACGCAACGGTAGTAAACAGTTGAATGCGTAAAGTTAGCAGACAGACAGTGATTGAAGGATATTACAAGTTCGGATATATCCGAGATAATTATCTCGACTGTCAAATGGCCATCGCATTGCAAGGGTTGGGCACGGAATAGATAGTTCGAATTTCGAATTTAAATTTTGATTCCGAGGACCTTTTTGACTTCTTGAATTATTTATATATTTTTGAATTATTATATTCAAATTTGGAACGTAGAATCCGAAATCCTTTATAGTTGGCCGTAGTTTTATGAAGAAAAAATGAAGTTCGACGTTTAAAATTCGTAAAGTACCCAATAGAAATCGTATCTATTATTACAAGAATGCTTGGTTGATCGATTACTGACGTCTTTGATGAAGTTCTTGAATCTTGTATACGAATAAAGCAATGAACGTAAAAATGTGATGAATACAGTATAGGTTTAGTCATTATATGGACTTTTAGTGTACTATAAACTCACCATGACAGGTGTCGTGACTAAAATTTTTATTAGAAAGATTGATTCGTCATTTTTATTTAGTTTTCTTGGTATTGCTCGGCATTTTTTGTAGAAGAGTGTAGAGTTTTTAATACCGGGAGTTTATATTTTGTGGCCTTAACATAACAATAGCATTGACATAGAAAACATAACATTGGAAAAAAACGTTTTAAGATTTGATAGGATTATTTTTAATTGATGCCACATTTATACAATAATATGAAGTAGGTACGTAAGCAGTGTCTGTCTTTGTCTTTTAATTTTATAAAAATACTTATTTTATTTTCACAACCACAGAAACCCGTCATGTCAGACATAGACAAACCTCCTTACTAAGCCATACTTTTTCCCGATCCTTATCGCGATTTAACATAACAGATATAAGTACGACACCTAACACAACACTGTCACTACACTAAACTGGATATAAAACTAGTTAGAAGTAGGTACTGAACGACCAATATGTCTTGAGCTCCCTTGTTCCTCTCTCCCGTGTTGAAAGGAAAGGATAGAGAGGGGTCTTGTGTGACTGGTTCGGTATTACGCCTAGGGGTACGATGAATATGCAACACCAATAAATGTAGTTTTATCCACGCCGGCTAACTTTCTCCGTCCACGGGCCCAACTCCACTCGGTCGGGTAATAGTTGCACGAACTAACTTTGCGATGTAGTTGGATTACCGTAGGTAGATTGATTTTTAATTTTTAATTTGTGCAGGCGTTGTATTATCTTTTTCGAATTAAAATAATAGATGATTTTAGTGTTTAAAGAGTGGAAAGATTTTAGTTTCTCCTAAAAATGTGTCATGGATTTATAAACTGTCCCGATTTAACAACACACGATGTGTTTTTCAATGTTGCTTTTTAACCCACATTTTAATTATTAATTTCTTCAACAAATTTATTCACCGATACGAAATGGCAGTCGAATAATGCTGTAAATACTAATTGTTCTTCTTATGTATGATATAAGGGGTGGAAGGGACATCGTTACTAAAAATGAAATTAGCTATTCCATACAAAAGTGCAACACTAACACGGTCAAAATGTATGGAATTGCTGATATTGTTTTCATTACGATATCCCTTCCACCAGTTATTATGAAGAAAACGATCCTTGTGTATATGTTAATAGCCATGTAGGTACATAGTTACATACGATATAAACGTAGGTATAATATACCTACATTTTATATTATAATATTGCATGCTACAGCCACAATTTATGTTTGAAACTGAATGAACAGTGTTTTTATTGCATGACTTGACTTTATTATTATTACAACAGGAAAACCAACTAATTATGAGATATGACATTATTACAGGCTAAGCAACACTTAACAAGCTTATCAATTATTTTTTTCACAGAAAACAAACGGAGGTAATTTATTTTAAAATTTACATAAACGTCAAAATCCGTTGAGAATTAAATATTTAATTCTGATGTTTAATAATTAACATGCGAAGAAAAATGTAGGTTTCTTGTAGTAAATAGAAACGGTTTTATATTTTTCGAGGTTTTACATATAATCCTTATTGTATTAGAAATGAGATGAGTCATACAACTTTAAAGGAAAACATTTCCTTAGTACCTACCGCTTGATAAGCCGTTCGAAAACTATGAATAAAATTATTAGTTCTTCAGCCAAAAAATTTCATTTGACGTGCCCGTACTAAATGTACTCGTAGGTATGGTAGTAGATATAATACAGTATTTAGTAGTAACAAGGGAATCCATAATGGTTTTCATTCGAAAAATAAGTATTGTAGTATCTACTCAGTATTTGCATTAACTAATCATTCATCTAACATTACTATTAACAAAAGTTGAAAGCGTGTTAATTAAATAGGCAATCATTCATTTTTGTCTAGCAAAAGAATACAGTTAATAAAATATTCGAACGCCGCCGGTAAAATGTTGTGTCGTGTAGAATTTTAATTTATTTTTTAGTGACAGCTTATTGAACGTGTTCTTTTTTTAAATATACTTGAGCCGATAATTTATGGGTTGTTTGATTAAATAAATCTAAATCGATCGACTTGGATTTAACACTTAGTAATCAATAAGATATTTAAATAAAAAAATGCAGAGGAACTAACACTAAATTTTGTTTAAAATATTCTAATCTTTTATTTTACCATTTTATTTTAAGAATATCTTCGTTTTTGTGCATAGACAATCTATGTCCTCTACCTATTCTATTCAAAAATGACGCACAGTTACCAATTGATATCTCTATACAATTTATACAATACATAAGACTATATATATCTGCCTAGCCTTTTCCTAACTACGTTGAGGTTGGCTTCCAGTCGAACCGAATGCAGCTGAATACCAGTGTTTTACATGGAGTGACTGCCTATCTGACCTGCACGACCCAGTTACTGGGCAACCTGATACCTCTTTCCGCGTTGTCAGACCCGTTCCAGGCTTCTGACTATTCCAAACGACTGTCAAAGATCTATAAAAGACAGCCGGGCCCAACGGCTGTACCACAGATGCTGTACTAAGAAAATCGTAATGGAAAAATCCAAAAATACTTTTTACTCGACCTGAGATATTTAATACAATATACTAAATGTTATAAGTAAGTTCTACGCAAAAATGGTATCTACTACAGAAAACGACCCACACGTTTAAAACTACAATGGTACAATGTAACAAACTCGACCCAATCTCTGCCTCGTAACCATGACAACGCATTCTGTACAGAAAACACAATTACAACGTATTAGACACAAATCAATATAATTATTCTTATGGCCGACCACCATAGTTCTCTTAAGAACATTTTATAAAAGGTTACGTAATTTTCTAAGTATCATAAATTTTATATCGATGACTGCCCATTTAGTTATATTTAAAGGGCCTCACACACTTTCTTTAGGTATTTAATTGCGTATATCCATACTACATAATTATATAGTAATATTATAAATGCGAAAGTTACTGGCTTGTCTGAGTTTTACGCTTTCACGTACTGAACCGATTTTGATGAAATTTGGTACGAGGTAAGTTTGAACCCTAAGAAAAAGGCTACTTTTTATGCCGCTACTTTGTTTGCGTCCGCGATAACCGACATTTACGCGAAGGAAGTCGCGGGCTATAGCCAGTTTGATATAAAAATATCGGGCAAATAACTTTCTGTCTAACTGAGCGACTTTTTGACAACTGAAAAGTGTCCGGATTTATTTGAAGTAAATGATTTGATTTTAACTTAACTTTGACTTGAAAATCTAAACTTTTATGTTCCACCTTGTGTATCCTGGTACAGCCTTACAAAAGTATTGACTTATAGTCATTTGCCACTGAAGTTAGAACAAATGCAAAAAAAAAATCTTTTCACTCATTTTATTAACAATCTCATCAGCTCACAAACCGAGTATCACTCAGAAGAGCACTTAGGGCCCAAAGCTTGGGCACTGCATTACCCAATCAACTCGCACAGTGAGGACGGCCCTTTAAATCGAGATTACGCATGGTCACGTAGAACGCGTGTGGCTATATTTTATTTATTTATTTATTTATACTAGCCTATAAATTTCCTTAGGTATTTAGGTCACGATTGTCACCTACCGTCCCTTTGTATAAATTTAATTGTTTCTAATAATAACCCTTTTGTTAGTGAATGTCTTGCTTCATTCATGAAAATATTGCGAAAAATAATTGTGTCGAACTGACATAAAACCACGCCTGTATTCTCCATGAGTTAGGCAGAGCCCGGCAGAGGTGTACCAATGTACACCCACATTGCGTTGGTGTGTTTAGGTCCCATGTAATAGGTGGCGAGCCTATTGCTATTACCCGGGCATGAATCCTAACTCCGAGCTGCTAGGTACTGAGAGTTTCATAGAAAAACCCAATAATCCTTTACTCGGTCTGGGAATCAAACCCAAGACCTAGTATAGCAGTCGCGCTAGGACTACTAGGCTAACAAGGCAGTTGTATCGAAAACGCAATTGCTAAACATGGGGTCCTGAGTTCGATTTTCCAGGTTGAGTGTAGTGTTACTTAGTATATATTTCTTAGTATTCCGGAGTGTGGACTTTACCAACGTATAAAGAAAGAGTCCTCCTGTGTTTAGCTACTCTCCATATTGGCTTCTAGTACCAAACTATCAATGCCGATAATTCATAAAACTGTAAACATATTTCATAACAGGGATTCCCCATTCGAAAAGCATTCTATTTTTAATTTAAAATCCACTTCCGCATCGAAAAATATACTATTTATAATACGTTAACACATCAAAAACAAAAGACGGTTCCCTCAAGCACATCCTTCAGTCTAAGCGGATGGTGACAAATACAGCTATCTCTCTCTAGCTATAGGTGCAGCAGGTTAGTGTGAGTAGTGTGTACGTCTGGATAACGGTACACAGTTCGTGACGGCGAGGCCGCGGGACGAGTCACGATTTGAAAAAGTGTCGGCCGACGGGACGAAGTCCCTGCGTTCCGAGATGATGGTGCTTGGTCCAAGATGTCGGCTGAATACCTCGCGCTAGGGTTGCGGATTTTGTTCGAAAGAGTCACCGGAACGCAAAGGGCATTAAGAGGAACACGGATGGATTACAGTCAGTAAGAGACTCTGACACTCCCTTCCATAATGGAAGAAATCATTTGATGATTTACCGAAACTAAGCAATTTTTGTTTCGGTTGTCCTTTTACGGGTATTGATCCTTCGCCACTGTTAAACTGCAATCCTGTTTGTTGTCAAAAGAGCTACCAATGTAGCTTGTCGCCAAAATATCATACTACCACACAAAATATGACCGTATCCGCGACCTCTAAAGTACCCACACGTTATCCGCTACAGTGTAACTGGGTCCTAAGCTATCTACGAGTATTATCTACCAAATGAAATTCTTCATCTCCCGGAACCACTTTTATGTCCAGCAATATCAGCCTAATATCCGGTCGCCGCCATTTTTACACTAGCTTTTGCCCGTGGCTTCGTCTGCGTAGTCTTGAATAACAAGTTAATCCTAAATTATTGTACAGCTACACAAAGACATGTTTTATATTTATTTTCTTATGTATTAAGCATTTTTTTTTTAAGAATGGGGGTAAGTGTCAGACTCTTACTGACTAAAACCCTGACGTGGGCCTCCTAATGGGCTTTGCTTTCCAGGGCCGCGGTACTTTAGAACAAATTCTACAACCCTGGCAGTAAGTGCTAAGCTAAATTAATATCCACATATATGTGCACTAAATATCAGCTAATTCCATTCAACCATTTAAGCTTGAAAGAGTAACAAACACTATCAACTCAAAATTTCTCATTAAACGTCGTAGGATAGCATAGTAGGAAGAAGAATTTCCTTCCCATTTTCGTCATGTCCCGCCCTCCCCTCTCACTTAGACCACCGCGAGCAAGCTGCATACTGCAACAGTACTACACGCTCTTTATATCAGCGAAACTTTAATACATGAAACACTCAACATGTATACTTAGGGAAATTCACTACCAAGCACCTACCTACCAATGTACCTATTTCAGCTCGCTTATCTTAAGATACGGTTATATGGAGATATTTTGTGTGAGCTCGGAGTTAGGATTTGTGCCCGGTTAATAGCAATAGGCTCGCCCCCTATTACATGGGACCTAAACATACCGGCGAACTGTGGGTGTACATTGGTACTCCGCTGCCTAACCTACAGGCAGATAATATTCTTAAATTATTAATAATTCCTACAATAATAAAATCGTCTAAGGGGCCACTGGGAGTTGGCTTCGGCTTCTCAAACGCCTTTCAAAGGCCCGGAACCCTAGAGTCCTGCTCCTGAGTAACGTAAAGTTCTGAAAATAATAAACCTATTTGTTTTAGGTAAATTACATAAATAAGCAAACATAATAATTATATTGTAAAAAAATTAAGTAACATGAAATTTTATTTTAAAAAAACCATCATCGTCATAATCATTTAGACTATTAGCCGTCAACTGCTGTACGTAACGCCTGGCCCAAAGAGCGTCAACCAACCCAAAAAAAATATTATCAAAAATTACAATGATTTATTAGAGCTTAAAAATAATACATTTAAAATAAAATAACGAATAATACGACTTTTTTAAATAATACTCACGAATAATTTTGAATTTGAACATAATTCCACCCATCCCAATACGATGTTGCATAATAGCAATAGTCCTTAAATTGTCACCACTTAGCCGATAGCCGTTGGTCTATGAACATGTCTATGGCCCGAACGATAGCCTCCGATCCTTACAACCTGTTCCCGCAGTTAACTTTAACAAATTGCAACAATATACTGATATTGATATTTAATGTTTTTTTGCAGTTGAGTGCCTTAAAAGGGAGAAATCGGAACCTTTAAAATTTCAATTGTATCCGTATGTCAAAAGCACTTTTTCTAAAAATCCCTTCTAGAACATTGTTATTTTCTTTGGATAAGTACATTTATAATCTATTTCCCCCATCCGCGACAACGTTCAAGTGAATTTTCTTATGAATCACATTTAATTTAATTATAAAATATAGTTAACCTAGAAGCACTCAGGGATAACGTAGCTTCCTACAACCAAAGGAATTTTCAAAATCGAACTAGTAGTTCTGGAGATCAGCGCGTTCAAACAAAAAAGTAGTAGTTTAGTGACACTTCAGGTTATGACATTTTCATGATTATCTGCTGTACTTGCCCTAATTTTGACGTCAACCTGAAGATAGACTATTCTCATTTTAAAATCAAATGACTAGACTTTTTTTTATCTGTTTAAATAACAAAGTAAGCCTAATAACCTCTTTACATTATCTACCATAGACACACAAACTCATATTCTAAGCGCCCACAATCTGAATGACAAATCAAAAACTTTTTAAACCTCAACAATAACTTTGCCGAGTCCAAATTTGGCTATTGTGAGAGGAACCGAGATTGCAACCAGCCAGCCTTACCAACGCTTCCTGACCGCTCCAATCACCAACCTATTGTACCCAGATTACTTGCAAATTCTATTAAAATATACCTACCCGAGAAATTTTCGCAAAGCCAAAAATTTTAACAACCATTGTGCCTTCAAACTTGTCATTGTAAAACACAAACAAAGCAACCGCGCAATGGATGCGGTAGTGCAAAATAATTGTATAACGGCATGTGGTTTTGTGGTCAAGATATATGGATTTCCTATGACTATCGGGTTTTTGATTGAAATGTCAGTTACACGATGTATGATAGGAATTTGTTGAGAAATTGATTGTGGGACCATTATTCTTGGGTTGTCTTCACATACAGATGGCCAATACCAATATGCAGCCATCGTAATAACGTATTAATATATTATGGAGAAAATAGAGATAATTTGATCCCAGGCATAGCAAGTGGCCTAGCTATCAAGTATTGATTGTAAAAAATATTTGAAAATAGAAGATTATTAAAATAATTTACGAAAAATTCGCTTCGGTTCAAGAATTCGGTCATAGTGGAATATTTAATAATACACTATTATTACTATTTTATATAAATAACTTATCAAATACGATCTCCTTGTTCCAATATTGCGACGCAAGCTTCCCAATATGTTCCATCACACACAATTTTCACGGAAACCACAATAAACAATATGAAACGTAACAAAAGGGAGACGAGCAATAAAACATACACAGATGTGTACCGAATTCCGAGGTCACACTCGTTGCATAATATTAATAATACACAAAAAAAACACAACAAATATACGAAAAATTGATATTCGCCCATTTCCAATTGGACCCTCGTCACGTTGTCAAAGATTCAAATATGGAATCAATGCAGTTTCCCGAACAAGAGAAAACGCACTCTATCTTCTAACACACAAAATGCAATTTTCTATAACTTATTTTATTGAAACAAATCGACTACGATCTATCAATGGAATAAAGTCGTAACTTTTAACCTGGACAATTAGTTAAACACTTTATATACACGACATAGAATTGCAATTTGAATGATGGAAAAATGTTAACCCTAAAAAGTTGAATGCAAATATTAATCAGGATGATAAGTGTGGGGTGTTACATTCTTGTTCGGATTGCGTTTGTCTGTCTGTTTATCTGATGACATCGTGACGGGTTGGTGAGGGTTGTAACAATAACACGTGCAGGTTTTATCAGTGACCAGAGATAATTCGCTTCAACGCTTGAAATAAAAGACCTTTTTGCTTTTTGGTGTTGTGTGGATTCATCTTTTTCATCTCGTTATGCAGGGAGTCATGAGCCAAACTTGTTTTTTTTTTCTTCGGCGTCTTTACTAGGTACTTGTGGGTGTGAGGGTGGGATTATCTTTTTTTTTTCAAATAAATTACGATTAGTCAGACTCGAAAAAAAAAATGGTAGATTGTTTTGTCAAGTAAGAGAAATTATGGAAAACATTACCTATACGAGTGTACTGTGTACTACGCGAGTTCGACAAATAGATGTGCGATTCACGATTGTGCGACAGAACTGTACCACGACACACGATACTTTGAACGCACGCTTATGCGACACACTGAAGCTCGATATCACCGTAGTGCGACACTGAAGTCTCAAAAATTTGTATTCATAATCATCGAGCCATTTGATTCATTTCTCCAACTCACGTAATACATACAAACCACCTATACTCCCCAAAAAAAAATCAAGTCCCTTTTTCCGTACCACAAAAGCTCATCACCCGTAAACTCTCCTTCTAATCTGCTAGATAACGCAATCGGTTTCGAGTACCCAAGCGACCACTCGAAACCAAATAAAGCAGAACATTAGTTCGTGCAACCAATATTAATTAGCAGATGTTTATCTCGTCTTATTTAGAGCCTGCCGTGAGCATGTCCGCCTGACCCTGGCTAGGTCGTCATATATACCGCTAGAGGGTTATACCACGGAATTAAATACTTATAGAATGTCCAGCCGCGGTATATCAAATAATTATACGTATTTATTGATGTAACGATATAATAATTATACTGAACACAAATCAATTTTTTATTAAAATGGCATCTATTTTTTTTACGATATTTTCGATTGTTTCTTATTATTACTAAAAAACTATGGCGTGTAGACTTTTTGTAACCATCTTCGAAAAAAGAGGAGGTTCCCAATTTTCTTCTATTTTTTTTTTGTCAACACTATTCTTTTATTTCGACCGATAAAAAAAATAAAAACACGTATATGTTACACACATATCTACAATGATACTATAGCAGTCGTTATAACTTAAAAAATGCGTAAATATATCGTATTTTCAAGCTCGTTTGCAATCAATTTAAAATGAACCTTTTATTAATCTCATGTAGATACAAAATAGTATAGTGTACAGTCATTTAGCTAGAACTCACTAATGTTCGCTAGAGGACTATAATAAGATCCCTACTGACCTTTTAATGGTGTATTAGTAGATATTTACATAGTATTGTTGCTTGTTTTCGTGCTAAGTGCCTATACAGTTTATATGATTAGTGTACTTAATGCCTCATCGTTACACTGGGTAGGTACAGTTATTTGAAACAGGTTGTGGTTAACCTACGTTGGTGGTTTAAACTTTTATTACGTTAATCGGAGTTTGGGGAAGAAATTATTTTATTACTGTGATTAATCTAGTTTCAGTAAACATATTTTGCCCGCGACTTTTTCCGCGACGTTTTCACGGACGCAGATAAAGTCGCGGCATAAAAAGTAGCCTGAGTGCTTTCTTAGGGTTCAAACTTACCAGGGTAGGTACCAAAATTTTATCAAAATAGGTCCAGCAGTTTAGTCATGAAGCGTAACAGACAGACAGAGTTACTTTTGCATTTCTAATATTGAGTATGATTTTTTAGAAAACATGGTAAGTATTATTGGTATTGAATACGAATTAAAATCGCACAAACATGTTTTGCTAGGATAAACAATTGCGTTCATTTTAGGGAAAGGTAGTCAAAAATATTTACCTTTTATGTATGTAAACAGACAGAGGAAATATAACTAGTGTATTGTTATTACTCTTTTATTCGATTGGGTCAACTGTATTATCAGAAAATTATGATTGCTTAAATTTTTGTACCGAAAGTAAAAGTTAAGTCTTAAAAATGTCAAGGGAACAGGAAAGTCCAACAATAATATTATATTTTCATTTATTGACCCAATATTGGTGCATCGAATTATTTTCATAAAATATAACTATAAACAAAATGTTATTGGATTGGATACGGCAACATGTTTGTAAAGCGAAATATATTGCATATTTTATCGACCATTGTTTTCAGGTCAGTAATATTTAAGACAGTTTGTTGTTTTTATTTTATACATTTTTATAATAAAAATAACCGTAGTAGCAGGTTGAACGGAATCGATATTTGGATGTAGTGACACAAAAAGTACCAGTTCAACGGTTTACATGTGATATAGTAACAAACATCCAAAATTCCAAACATCTTCACATTACATTTATAATATGAAGTAGGATTTATCTTTGGCTCATTTTTACTGAACGGAAATATCGATTTTTATGATATCTCTAGTAAGTAACTCAATTTTGGGATTTTTATGGGTGCAGTCCTTTTTTCGTAATAATACCGTCCATTTAAAACTCATAATTTATTTTCAATGTCATCTCTTTTAACAAGTGCAACGATCATAGTTTAACTTTACCGCAATAAACCCGTAATTAATGGCAATAACGTAACTATAACTATAATAAATTACTGCTCAGTTAACCCTAAATCGCGCTCGCACGTGATAGGTTAGCAACCTGCCTGTTCTCGTTCGATCTTTAACCTGTACCTAATAGATCTGGCACACAATGGCGGGTGACGTATTTTTGACGTAAGACGTCAGAAATTCTCTATTTAATTTTGGAATGTTTTGTATGCAAATCGGGTAATTGTTATCAACAGTTTATTGTTTAGAACTTGCTTTAGACGTGTACCAATTTATTGTCAGTTCGTAGAAGTATCGTACATTTTGAAAATAAACTGCCATTGATATAATATCTGCTAAAGAATCTAAGCAAAAATTCAAAGTTTAAGTCAGATCATTTATTTCAATTATCAGACCATTTAAAGCACACTTTGCAATTAAGCATATTTATTTATTCGAAACTTGCTGGTCCTACTCCATATAATAATCCCTCATTCTAGACAAAATCGAACTGGTTAGTAGTACCAGATACAAATAATTTTTATTCAAAAATCTTATAAAATATTCTTTCGTCCGTTCCGTTTTTAAAAATAAACATAAAACTATAAAAATAAGACTACAGACAGAAATCTACATAATTACCCATAACCCATCAACTGCGATCGATAAATGAGAAGCTAAAAACAGTGAGTCAAGGGGTTGTCGGGACCGAGACAATGGCGTAGGGTTGCGGTCACAGATGTCGTTTATCGGACGCTCGCCTAATCTTTAACCCTCCCAGCATTTGAGGGTTGTGTTTAGGAAAACGGTAAATGAATTTGATTGGTTTGTAGTAGCTTTTTTTTCTTCTTTGAAAATATTTGGATTAATATTTTGAAGTAGCAATTGGGTGTATTCTTCAAAAGATTAATTAAAAACATCAGCTTTTGGAAACTAACTCTTTATTTTAATATCACATTCTATTATACACCCTTGAAGACCAGGAAAACCATTCGACTAACTTTTAGGAACTGTCGAAATCTAATCTTAGTTTCATTCTGTCAAAAATGCCTCTAATTTTACAACATTATATTATTAAGTACATTAAATTGACACATTTTACATTACAATATTTAACTCTTCTTTTTTCACTCTTTACATTTTTTTTAAAGTTGATTGTCGCTAAAATGAGATTGCGATTATATTGCAAAAATGAGATTTCGACTATATTTTCAACATTTTTTATTCGCAGAATTGGCTTTAGGAAGCATTAAGCAATTCAGTTTCTTTTTTAAATTACCAATAATATCCAGCTACCCCTTTCTTCAGTAGGATATGTAAATACGGCTCCACAATGATAGCGGTATAACTTTTTAGACGTTATTTGTTCAAATCACTCTGTATAGTAAGGGGGTGACCACATTAATTGAATTACGTGTCGGCTCACATTACGACCGCGTTGCGTTTACTATTTGAGTTTACTTTATGACTACTCACATAAATTGGTGTAAGAACTTCCCTACTTCCATGGTGTTGTGTGGTTTGTGTTTTAGTTGTAGAGCCTGTAAAGGGAATGTGGTCACTTTAATTTTGTGACGATTTGAAAGGCTTACTTATTTTTTGGGACAGAATAAAAGTGACATCACCTTGTCCGATGGTTTTTAAATGTAGAAAGTAGGTCTAAGAGAATCTATGAAATTTTTGTTTGAAAGGGTAATCTTTTAGGTAAACTTTCAGATTGTTCCCATAGCCCCCTTATATTAAAATCGGTTGAGTAGCTTGGTTTTAAAATCAAAATAACTAAAAGTATTTGCTTTTGTTTTGCCCAAAAAAATGTTTTTCTTTCAAATTTTCTTGACATAAGCACTCGTAATATCTACCATAATAAAGCCTTTTCCCATCTCTTGACAGCAAACTCCCTTTTAATTCACACCGATTAAATGATTGTACGCGCTTATCACCCCACTAGTTCCGCGCCAAACAACCCGAACAGAATGATTCGCCCAAAGTAAGGACAGACGTCACCAACTACTTGTATCTTGCCATTGTCTTCGACCGCCGAAGTTCGGGTCTGATAAGGAGATGGGCCCACAATGTATAGGTCCCAAGTTTGTTAACATGGGGATTTGAAAAGCCGTTGAAACCGTTTAGACGTTGCAAAAGCGACAGGTGAAACGCTTTTCTTTGCTTATCTGTGTGTTTACTGTGATAAATTCCCGAATAAGGCGCGACGTTTGTGTATTCCATTTTCAAATTCATTCTTTGTTGTCAGTTCAAAAAAAGAATTAAATAGGTGTCGGAATAATTTTACATTTAACAAATAAATAAATGGAATTGCATTAGATATTTGACAGAAGGTTAAACATCAAAATGTCTGCGTAAATTACACTATTTTTACGACTCGTTTCGTTTCCCATATCGAAACCGACAAATTACAAAACGACACTACACTTGTCGTTTAAAAAATAAATTAGAAAAATAATTGGATTCGGTGTACACATGTGACAAAAAAATGTCTTGTAAACTCGTAATATTGTCGTAAAATGTGTGTGTAACAACACTAACAACAGTTTTGTGTCGTAAAAGGGCGTAAAGTGAAGAGTGGGATAG
This sequence comes from Caradrina clavipalpis, assembly GCA_932526535.1. Lineage (NCBI taxonomy): Eukaryota > Metazoa > Arthropoda > Insecta > Lepidoptera > Noctuidae > Caradrina > Caradrina clavipalpis. The sequence goes on from OW052101.1 coordinate 4,183,820, forward strand.
TTTACGTACGTGCTCGTTGACGGCACCCCGGGGCTCGCATTAACACCGATATTACTATTATCACGGTGTATTCGTATTAATGCATCGAGATTACATTAACCAAACTACCGGCCGGCGACGGGTTAATTCTGTTTGAGTTTGTGAAGAGCGCTGTGGATGCAAACGCTTCGTTTTTTTATTGGAAATTAATTATTGTTTTTTTTTGTTTACTGTTTGCAAATGAAATAAGTATTTAATTACGTTAATATTTTATTGGTTAAGTTTAAGATTAAAGAAATACACTCTTATATTAAGGAACACAAATTAAAAAAAAAGTTGTGAGATGTGTTGTTTTTTTTTTCATAATAATAATTCCAGCCTATAATTGTGCCACTACAGGGCAAACCTCTCTTCTTCCACAGAGAAGGCATGAACATACATAGATCACAAAAACTCCAGCCTATAATTGTCTCACTACAAAGTAAATGCCTCTTCCCATACCTACAGAATAGGCACGAGTATTGATCACCACGCTTTCTCAATGCGAATTGGCGAGTTCAGACTTTAATTAACTACAAAACCAGGATGTTTTCCTTTTGGGTTTTCATTTTATATATTTTTCATAAAACCAACGTCACGTGTAAATAAAACCCCCTGTAACGGGCTATGTTTAGCCTATTCGCCGGTTGCACAACACAGCATTGTTCGCAAGGGTCGAGGTCCAATGCTTAGCTGACCCCTAATTGATTTGTGTCGGGCTTAAACACAGCTTAGCGTCATTACGAGCTAATCAAATGATAGTTGCGCTTATCGCTTTAATGATGTTCATTAAGAATTAGGGTTCCTTGTTGTTAGGAAATGGTGGGTTAATGTTTAGTATGGGTTTTGTTTTTGGGTAAATAAAGATTAAGTATTTGTGATATTTTTCTTTTGATAAAATTTGTTTTTTTGTAGACTCGCTCGGGAAAGTTAAATGAAAACGAATAAGTATTTAAGTTTAAATAAATAATAATGTATGGCTCAATGTATTGCTAAGCGAGAAACTCGAAAACAGCTCGACCGATATAATTTCCTGGACAAGGTGATTGTAAAAGAAATTTTCCAACAAATCAACACCACAAGTCGAATTTTGCATTTTACAAAGGCAATGCGGTTGGCTAGTTAATAAATAATAAGCAAAAAATAGGTTAGGCACTGTGTTAACTTACCATCATCTTAACAACATAAATATTTAAATAATCTTGCCTACACAATATTTGTTTACACATCCCATTATAGCTCATTAACTACAAAATAAGCAAAACTACCATACACCACTGAAACAATTTTCGCCAAACCCAACACCACTATCCTAATATTTCAATACCTGACCACACTGACCAAGTAATCGACCATTAAAGGGTTAACAGCCCCGCACGAAACAAGAATAACCACAAATCAGTGAGATATTCAATCTCGGGTACAATAACATTAGAATATCGGCTAAACGGCTAAAGTAAGGGGGTTTGCCGTCATTGCGATAACTAAGGGTTAAGTCTAAGTGTTAGGGCTGGATATGACATGTTTTACTTATCATTAAAGAATGGGCGGTTGACCTTCTGTCAGATTTGAAAAAGGAATGCAATATTTTTAATTGTTTTAATGTAGAAAATGAGTTTTTATTATAAATTTATGTACCTACCTACCTTAAAGGTAAACGTCGTGAGTAAACCTGGACTTGCAAACGTAGTGATAAATGCTAGTGCCTTCTCTTTATGCGAAGAGGCCTCTATCCTGCAGTTGGACAATAATATCTTATAAAGCCAAGGTCCATATTCCACCACAAACACACAAACATATTCACAACCCATCTAGCTCAACTAATTCCTTACTTAACGATCTGTAAAGGGAGACGGAAGGGATAAGGTGAAGGGCTCCGAACAAATTAAGGGATCCTAATGGTTATCGGCGGGATCTACGGTGTTCCATGTTTAAACTGGCCCTTACACGCGCTGGATGAATTTTAATGTCCCCAAGTGTAGTGTGATGGCCGATGGGCTACAAGATGGTGGATGTGTAATCGTGTTATGAGGCTCTGAGGACGTTTGAAGAGATTATGTTTATTGTTTATAGGCTGTTTTATGTTTGGAAGACGGTGGTGATTTATGTGGCGACTTTCAATTGTTTTATGGTACCTATTTTGTTAGGCACTATCGCGGACGCAGAGGTAGTCGCAGAAAAATGTAGCCTATATCCTTTCTTGAGGTTCAAACTTTCTCCGTACCAAATTTCATGAAAATCGGTTCTGTGGTTTAGTCGTTAAAACGCAATAAACATACAGAATAACTTTCGCATTTACACCTTAAGTCCAGTTTTCCTGACGATGTTTTCCTTCAACGATGTCAGTGAGGTCCAAGATAAACTTAAAAAGTACATAATGAAATAGAAAAAGTCACATTAGTAGTTGCCCGTGCCCGGTTGCGAGCCCACAGCCTCGTGCATGAAAGGCGGGCGCCTTAACCACTGGGCCATCACGATATTCTGCAACAACTTGTCCAAATAATTAAAAACAGCATCAATATCCCTATCACAATCACCAATATCATGCATTTCGTTATTTTTTTCTTCGCCGCCATCTTTAGAAGTCATAAATAATTGTCAGCAATATTAATTACGATGTTGTCTTAATTTTAAGACGTACGCACCATTCATCTTCTAAGACTTACTCTCGTGTGGCGTAATTATTCAAATTATCTTCTTATCAGGTCAAAACAGTTTTCCAACACCCTCCTGAAATTAACGAAAATTTCGTGTCAATATCACCTTTATGTGCAGTGAGGTAAGGCTGAGATTCAATTGGTTGGAAACGGGATTTTTGTTTTGCAAATGTCTCCCTTATCAGTCTCGCTTTTGATATTTTAATTTACAGTTTTGTTTTAATTAATCTTTGTTTTGGTAGTGTTATGGTTCGGTTTTGGTTGCAGGACGTTTAATTTCGGTTTGTTGTTTATTATTTGGCTTTGAAATGCAAGAGCATAAACATTTAAAAAGCACGTAAATGGAGTTCTGTTTTAAACTCTCAATTTTGTCGGTCATTTTTGTAAAAATATATAAGTGAGAAAATCGGTGGAATGACAGGTCACCTCTAGCTCACTTCACCTAAATTCACCGAAAGAGGTTTTTACAGAATTTATGAATTTCCTCAATTCTGTGATCGGTCATATTGAACAAAAAATCGGTTTTACAGTTTTACCTAATAATTTTACCTAAATCAAAGCATGTGTCTTTGAAAATGTACTTATCTGTAGAATATACTAATGTTATAATGTTTGTTTGTTTGAGCTCGCTAATCTCCGGATCTTCTGCCGTGCGATTCTCTAACATATTGATCGATTCTGTTTGAAATTCTTTCGCCATTAAGAAGCTACGTATTATAATGTAAAAGAAAATAGGGATCTATATAAACACTATTAAAAACCATCACGCCTGTATTCCCCGAAGGGTTAGGCAGAGGTGTACCAATGTACACCCACCACAGTTCACCGGTATATTTAGGTCCCATGTAATAGGGGGCGAGCCTATTGCCATTAACCGGGCACAAATCCAAACTCCGAGCTGCTACTGAGAATTTCATAGAAAAACCCAATAACACTTTTTGCTCGACCTGGGAATCGAACCCGTTTTTTATATATTTAAAAACTATTATCATTTTATTATAATTATAAACATATTAAATAGTTCCATGCAACTTCAGAAACCTCTTCCCCACGAATACAAAGTCGCGAATCGAAAACCACTTGAACTTAATCTCATTTGTATGTTAAATGCAAGTAGCCTCGACATCGAGTATCTTAGACCATAAGTTACACCCTCTCGGTACCGAGATATCGATCTAATCTATCGATGCACGTTTATCGAGTCGTTTGAATCGATACAAACTTATCGATACCGCATTTGTCACGAACACTCAGTGCGTTGGGACAAATCTAGTTAAGGGGAGGTAATTCCGTTAATTGTAATTTGTAATTGGTCTGGTTGGTGATGTGGGGAGTTTGTAGTCAGGCTTGCATGCTAATGTGAACCTACTTGTAAGTTTAATAAAATTTTATTGGTAATGATAAGTTTTATGTTTATTTTACACATTGTTAATTAAAGCAACTGTTGTGTGGGTCTGAATGTAATATCAAACCAGAGCATTTTATTTTTGAGCTAACTTTAAAAAAAGTCATTCAAATAGCCACCACAATAATAATTATATACCATAAAACATAACCCACTCGGTAATATTTTAGCTTTCTATAAATAAAATATTTTTTTGCAAACGAACTAGGACTTCCAGAGACTACGTCTTACCAACAAACTGTACCTCTTTATAATATTAGTACCTATAGATAAAATCCCATATTTTCGAACTTTGAATCTATAGTATAAAACATTAGCCCCTAGTACATTAACATAATGTCTTCTGTTGGTTTAGTTCACAAACAAAAATCAGTTTATATTACATCAATAAATTTAAATACACATGACCTTAGAAAAGGTTCCTCTTAAATTTTCCACAGAGAAAGAGTTCTAAGATTTACTTAAAGACACCGCTACGATGTAGATTCAATCGATCGACCCATTGTTTCAATTTATTCGATGCATCGATATACTATAATGCGAGCATCGATATTATAGACCGTGGGAAAGTCGATCTTTCATAATTATATCGATATATTCTGCCAATGCTTGATAGAAACTATTAACTTGATTTTTATAGTAAAGCTGTTTGTATAGAGAAAGAATTTCATTGTTGAGCAGATTGATAAGCTACGCCAATTTGACTATAGATACACCTATTTTCTTCACTAGTAATTTTATGCCATTAGCCTTTCATATCCCACTGCTGGGCAACGGTCTTCCTCATACTTTACCACACATCATTATGATTCATCTTCTCTGGTCAATCTTCCATAACTTAAGTTTGTGGGAATGAGCAGGCCTTATATTGAAAAATGAAATTACAGGCTCATGAGACATTTCAACTTTGTCTCTATGATAGGAAAGCCTTTAGTATGGCGGTTGTCTATAGACAGAGGTGGTCACTTAACATCAGGAGGGCCGTCGGTCGGCTTGTTTGCCATCCAACGATGTTTAAAAAAATATATGCCAAAGGCATATCATGTCAGATAGACCTGAGTCGTCACGCAGTGGGTGCCGGAAGACGGGCATCGTCTCCGAGGGAGGCCTAGGAAACCTTAGAGATGTTAATGGAAAAACGCATTTACTTAAATTATTATTAAAATGAACTATTTAATGTCATATTTTTCTTCAAGTCTTCTAAGATACAATCAGAATACAGACATCTGACAGAGCCGACATATTATCGTAACACACGTAACAAATTTTTGAGATAACTCCAAGTTAATTACTCAAAAAAACAACGTTATCTTTTAGATCAGCGCATAGTGCCCATGTTTTATAGTTTTCGTTTGGGGTGTGGTCCAAGGTATAAGCGGAAGAGATTTTTGTGAATACTTGGGGAAATAGTTTCTTGTTATACCATTTTTAATGTCATAATGTTTCAAATCAATTTAAAAAGGAGAAAAGTGTTTTGTTTTTTTTTATCAGAGTTTTTTTATTTCGCTTTTATCCCTGCTGACTACGTCATGTATACTTATTTTATTCTTGTACTTTATTTATTAAATTAACTTCTCATTTATTACTATTTTCCTTTCTGTTGACCCACACAGATTACACAAATGCCTTATTCATCTAACAGTTGACGTTTCGTAAACTGTCAAAATGCCTCAACTGACGTATGACGCTTCATTCTATTACGAATATTACGTTTTATCTAACCGTTGTTGCGATGCAACATAATGCGCATTAATAACAGAAAATTGTCTAGATAAAACTGGAATTAAACACATAAAAGACAATGTAAGAAATATACCCGCTTCTTAGTTGCAATCATGAATTTAATGTACCTATACCTATTGAGGTGACGTGGAAGATGTACCTACTTAATTTTATAGCCCCAGCCTAGTACACAACCAATAATACCTAGCCAGTCCTGATACCGTGATTTCGAAACTCAGATAAATTGCTACGTGTATGTGCATACCCATCAAAAGTTATCGTTTACGACAGATTGGAAGGTAATGTGATGCCTGGATGAAGAAATATTATCTTGGTGGAATACCTATAATATCGAAAGAGACTTCAATCTCGACCGTCTGTCTTTCGAAGTTTTATTCTGGATGTAAGATGGCAGAAGTTGCCCTAAAAAGCCATTTATCGTCTATTTCTACAATCTCCCATATTGGTCAAAAACAGTCACTACTTTGAAAATAGTTGATGAACATTGTATAGTAATTAGCCAGTTTATTTAAAGATAACTCCCTACTAGATATATTCAGATATATATTAGATATATTCAGATAAGGTACCTACCCAAAATATTTCTGACCTCATTCTTATTTTATTCAAATTCAGGCTTCACAACAAGTATAAATTTCAAAACAGCTTTCTTCTATTAAACCATAAACATTAAAGCCATCCAAAAAAACCTATACAATCCTGTACCCTGCACTGGAGGCACCACACGCCGCGTCTGTCCGTCTGTCAGAGCCACGTTGACAGGTGTTAAATCGTACGCAGAGCGGCGCGTACGCATTGTAATTAGTTGAGTCATGGCTATTAAGTAATACCTGTTCCTCTCAACTGCGTTGTTGGACGGTGTACGGAAATGTTTTGGACTACATTTTTAGAGAAATTGAACATTGTTGTAAAACTTGGCTTTATTATTTACTAGCTTTTGCCCGCGGCTTCGCTCGCGTTAATGTAGATTTCGTCGGTATTTTTTTTTTCTAAATTAAAGATATCCTAGGTTCTGTACAGTTTCCTTCACAACGTGTAAAAAAATATGACAATCAGTTGAGTAGTTTGGGCGTAAAAGCGTAACAAACAGACAGACTTACTTTCGCATGTATATTAATAGTTAGTATTGTAAAAGAACTTTTGTATATGGAATAGCTCTAAAGCTAACTACATCAATCAGTAATGATCTAACAGTAACAAAATTGTACTACATCCTCAAAAAAATCTTCAGCTCCTTAATTACGCTTTTACATCTCTCTCTTATCCACGTTCTGCAACCTCCATAATGAAGACTAGCAATTTGTTTCACCATCAATAAACACCTTCAACACGGTATCCTAATTTACGATGAAACTGATATCTTCACGGTTCCGTACATAAACAGCGCGAGATTTTCACCCGTGTAACGGTAAAACCAATAAAGCGTAGATCAAATGAGCATATCTGAACGCAGGGCATCCATTCACACTGCTTGCCTATTAAATCAATGTCCACCGTATATGTATTACAGTACGGTCTGTCTGTCTGTCACGCGATACGAAGAAACATTGGCGCTGGGCGAGCCCCCGACTCGAACAGATGTTTTGAGAATATTTCTGTTTTGTTGAAGAATTTCAAGAATTATTGTCGTGAAATATTAGCAAGTAAAAATGTATATTATTTAATATTATAAATGTAAAAGTGATTATGTCTTGCGGTTATACTTTCTGTAAACTACTGAACCGATTTTTATGGAATTTGGTATGGGGTAAGTTTGAACCCCAAGAAAGGACATAGGCTACTTTTTATTCCGCGTCTTCGCCCGTGTCGTAGCGGACGAAGTTGCCAGCAAAAGCTAGTAAAAAATAATTTATGAACCAAATAAAACCTATCGAGAATTACACTTACGAGAACTGATTTACGGCTCTCAAATAGCCGTGTAATCCGTTGAACCGATGATACACTACAATTTAAACAATAATATACCATCTTCTAAACCATAGAACAAAAGGCGTGACCCAATATGAATAATCATAAAACCACATTAAGGAATTAGACGTTGCACGCCCAATAACTCTATCTTAACATCTACAACGCGAGCGATTGAAATAGTCATCAACAAACAAACAATATAGTACACCTGACACACCAACATAACACAGCAGGTTAATGTAAGTTCACACGTGAACCTAAGGTGAGAGCGATCCACCGGCGGCAAGGCCGAGAAAACCGATCAATTTAAAATGAAACTTACCTGACACGTAATAAGGTCAACATTCCCACGGTCGATGTTTAAAACACAATTAAGAAAGTATCCAATAAGGCTCGGTGTATGTGGTTGGAATGTGGACTGTGTTAGAAGGTGGTAAGGTTGGTATTGTGTGGGTCCTTGTTCGCGAACCGGTTGGATCGGTCGCGAACTTTTACCTATAAATTTGTGTCGGCTAGCCGGCATGCGGCGGGCGTGCTCCGTGTCTAGAAGCTCTCGTGTAGTCGAGTCTTATGTTATAGGAAATTAGAGGGACATAGCGGGAAACATACAATATTGTCTAGTAATAAGATTCAATTTCGTATTACAAGGCGACATCGTATTGTATGACAAGAAAACCAAATTTTAGAGCTTTGCATCGAATTATTTTCGACCTTAACTGAATCTAAACAAGTTCACTCTTCAGTTAATTTAAATCCACTGCTTATAATTCACAAAACAATTATCACAAACTAAACATACATTTCAAAAGTGCAAAACCACATACGAAAAAAAAGAACGTAAAATTAAAACCGCCTATTAAAACCCGCTCTCGCTTACACTCGCGCCCCACCTTTATCCAAGGGCATGATGCATTTCACAACGAGTCAATTAAAAGCAACATCATTACTGCAATCTGTTTTTACCGAGCACAGCTACATGGTAGGTAATACTATTGCACTTTCATGCTACACCGTGACAAAATGGGACGTGTTGAGAAAACTGAAGATCCACTTAGATATTTCCGTTTAAATGAGACAAATCTATACTTCCATACTTAATTAATATTATGAATGCGAAAGTAACTCTGCTTGTCTGTTACGCTTTCACGACTAAACCACTAGACCGATTTTGATGAAATTTTGTATGGTGGACACTTGGACCCCAAGAAAGGACATAGGCCACTTTTAATTTGAGACTGATTTCTGCGTCCGCGATAACCGACATTCACGCAGATGAATTCGCGGTGAACTAGTTCATAATAAAAACTTTATGATTATTATTTATTCACTTATTTCTTGTTGATTTTAAAATACTGCATTACCTACTGAGAAAATCGCTTGTAAGAGAACAGTTCTGATTCGAGCATTAGATCAGAATCAAAATCTTGTTAAAAATGTAGATGAAATAAAGGCATTTTTAATGTTTTGAGATTCGATTGCGACCGTTCCTAAAAGTACTAGAATGGCTCCCTGTTGTTTTAATAAATCCAATTCAAACGACTGTCAATCAATTAAAATAATTTAGATTTTAATTCACGGATAATTTAAGCTAACCGTCAATTAGCGAAATAATATGTTTCCCTGACTGTACATTAGTCTCAACTTAACTATGTTTGGTATCATTAACAACTTTGTTGCCGATACACGCAACATTGGTAAAGCTGGTAACAGATTTGTAACATCTTATCCCACAAAATTCTGCCTTATAACACCTGACTACATAATTTTTTTATCATATCTTTTCAATTAGTCTCTTGTCACAAGTCTTTTTTCTTTTTAAATACGTTGCTTCACACTAAGAATTTCACCTATATTGTGGGTGCGTTTACAAACATATACAAACTCACATACACAAACAGCCAGACCCGAAACAACTATACGACATACAAATATTTGTTCTGTGGAATCGACCCCGCGACACACAGCGCAGCAGCAGATCGCTGAGCCACTGCGCCAACAGTGTCATCATGTCTATCTGTTCCGTACATTAAGTAGGCATCTACGAGTATGTACTCTATGACCTGGCAGATGCCATAAACCTGTTACTGGTAGGTACAGTATGACCCGGTTATGTTCTTAGATTATTACAGGCAATTATTGCCCGAGATTATAGGGCTATAAATCCAGATGTAAATGGCTGAGTTTAGTTAGATATAAATATTTAGAATAAATAATTAATTTTATTTTGTGAATAACGGTCAAGATGATTTTTCAAGTAAAGAACAAAAAATAATTGTAGATGCTTATTTTTTCGTTTTTTTTAATGAATACAATATCTTATAAATCTGCATGCACCACAAAAATGTTCTAAGAATAATTTAAACAGAAAAGTCTTCATTTATTCATTCTACTGGTCCAATTTTGAAAAATGTTTCGCTGCTAATAGGATACTACGGTAACGTATCACTTATTACTATTTAAATTAATAAAATATACCTAGACCCTCAAGAAAATTCACGCAAATGAAGCCGCGAACAAAATCTCCAAAGAGATAAATAGTCATTTTAACAAGTAATATTTATTATTAGCAGCGGTTCAAACATTTCCCAGTAACGAAACACATTACAGAGCTACTTGATACACTACTTAATCAATGGTATACGAACACAGGTGAAATACGGGCGTGCATCTTCATAACATATTCCCAGCATTTAACAGAGAGATTTAGTGTTGAAAAGATGCACTAAATATGCGTCTCTGCCAGATAAACTGCTAGTTTAAATAAAAACTGTGAATACATATTTGTACTTATGGTTTTCTTCGTAATAAGTAAACAAAAGACTGTCTAGATATTATCATTGAAATTAATTAAATGCTTGTATTAATTCTGTGTGTTGTTATTTAAAATCAGGTTGCAAACTTTCAGAATAATCAAAAATTTACGCAATTTTTTTGACATTGATTGTTGCTAAGATGATATTGGAAATAGGTTTGAAACTTTATTAGTAATATTGCCCTTCTGGTGAATACGTACGATTTTTTTTTGTAATGTCAGTTCAGCCACTTTTCCCGCCCAAATCTATCTGACATCTGTCATAATTTCTTTGAACGTTAACCAGTCATAGACTATTTCTTTTTCTAAAAAGCTGAAGACAAATACACTGTAGAGACAGATTATGATTTACACAGCCTACTTAATATATTTTAATACAATTTAAGAAAGAGCCCTTCGGACTTGTACATGCAGTGTGAACGCACTTAGCACTAAAAGCCTAATTCTTTATGCACCCTTACGGCTTTTTAGCGTCAGGCGCCATTTTACTTTGTCCAAGTGTTGGAGTTATTTATAGCAAGGTATTATGTTATTCGCTAAGAGATTGTCAGGAAAAACTGTTGTGATTTTTTTAAACTGACTGTTTTTTTGTATTTTTTCTATGCTATGCTGAATATGAATGATTATACGGTGTATTAAGTTACTATCAGATCAATTTTTATTTTGCTTATCTAAAATCAATTTAATTCCAAAAAAATATTTGTACCGTAATAAAAAAATCATGCTTAATTTATTGATCAACCAAATAAAATTATAAAATGAAAGAAACACGCATTATAAATTCATGTATTATCCCATGAAATTAAAATCTCAAATTACAAATTAATGAATGTGGCTTGCTATGGCCGTCTCAACCGCACTCTGTTTAATTATTTAAACCATTACTTTAAACAATTTACATAAAACTGTTTACAGCTAATTTATTTATACATAAATTAATCAATACAGTAACATTATTGAGTTATCATTTAAATTGTATAAGATTAAGGCCCGTTGTCACTAACCAATTAAAATTTTAACTGATGAAGAAAAATTATTTGAATTATACAATTATGTCTTGTAAAGAAAACATGAATGAATCGCCTAAGCTTTAGTGTTTTCTTGGTGTTCAATATAACAATACGACGAATATAACTTGACCCCTTTTCCGAATAGAAGTCTCGATGTTCAAGTGTCTTGTACTTTAGTCAGATTTATTGAATGTATGCTTAAAAGCAGCTGTGATATCGTATTTCACGGATTCATAATTTAATTTGAATAGGCAATTGGATGTAATCTTGCAATTACCCGTTTGTATTTATTGCATCCTAAACTGGAAACGAAGTACTGTGTGCAGTTACTGTATTTTAGCCAATACGAAGGTGTGTTGACTAGTCGTTCGCTAAGCTGCGTGTTAATGTAAGTTTAACTTTTGATTAAAATAAAATCTTTGCTAAAATACTGACACGTTAACTTTTTTAATAATTACTTAAATATAAACTTAACCTTAATAAAACCATTAATATTAATAATTAAATGTTCAAATTACTATCACACAATGCTGCACTTTAACTTGGTCATAAACGAAATACTTAATTAAAATCCTACACGTGGATCACATTATAAAAAAAACCTTACGGCTGTTTTTTTAATAGTCAGATAACTTTTAGCTGACGAAAAAATATATATATAGCGTATATAATAAATATAGCGCTCAAACAACTTTTATATAAACAATAATGTGTCTTACAAGTTAACTGACTATTGATCCATTAGCCCTAAATTAAAGAAAATTATCGAAAATCTATTCTGGTAACTGCCATAAATCAATAACTTAATATTAAAAACAAATTGAGTCTGAGTATGCCACATACAACCTTTATAAAAACCCACAGCATCCGCCATATCGGTCCTTAGTCCACTAGCGCCATTGGTATTGACGCGCGACCATTGATTTATACGCGCCAACCCCCGGAATGAATAAAGAACTAACGGCCCCGAGCGGCCATTTGTCTCTATCCTTTATGGTAAATGCGAGATTTAGGAGTTTTTATTTAGTAGTAAGAAAAATCGCCCACAATGGCCACGGCATTGGAAAACAAAAGATCTTGAAATACTACCTTTTTCTCTATAGATTTGGCTCTTTCAATCTAGTTCCATTCAAGTACTAAACATAAAAAATACATTTAAAATGTCATACACGGAAAGAACTGCAGGATTTTTATGAAACGAAAATGACAAATGGTGTTGGAGGTTTTCCTATATTTTATCAAAAGAACATTTTTAAAACTGCAATACCGAAAAACATTAATAACTAAGTGAAAATGTAATGTCCCCTCGCATTCCGCGAGTCCCCCAAACTATATTCCGAAAAACAAGAGGAAACTATTTTCGTCGAACAAAAAAATGTTTCCGGCAGAAGATTTATAGGCCACCTTACTCACAGCATAGGCCCTCTTCGTATAAAACGCGTGAAATGAAGTGTTTCCCTCCCCCTTTGGTTTTTTCTTCACTTTTTCCTTAGCCACAGATTTTTTATTGCTCAATTAATCCAATAAATTCGCGTTGATGTGCGTTTTGACTCGTGTAACAGGGCTTTTAAATTTTATTTCTCCTTTTTTGGTTTGAAAATGGAACGATGTTTACAGATCATTAGCAGCTGTCACTTTTAAATTTGGAATTAATTTTTGCGTTTCGTTTGTTATGATTAGTGCGTCTTGTACGTAGCCAATAAAATAAAAATGTAATCCGAAATATAAGTTTTAGAAGCGTATTCCGATATCCCCCTCAAAAAAACAAGTAATGCCACCCGGGTATCAAACTTTCAAATATCATACGGTCAGTCAATAAAAGGTCCACCAATGGACATTCGCATCACGTACGCCCTCACTTGTCGCTATGCCCATTGCTGAAATTGATATACATCACTCGCCAATATCAAATACACTTCAAATAACTCTTAACACAATGGAATAAAAGCCATGTTGGTAAAATTTGCACGCAGACGTAAATTGGCCGCGTAACCTATGCCCAAAATTGGCTGACCCCTGAGTCCGATTTTCAATGGTTGAACAAGGAATATCCGGAACAGTGAGAAAGGTCTAACTGAATTGGTGTTCTTAAGGCTTGACCGCGCACTTTCTTCAGGGCTCTGGGCGCCTGGTCTCAATTGCTTGAGAAATATTATTAGTATAAAGGTCTGTGGACCGTCGGAGTTGATAGAATAAAAATGTTGGACTTGAATTGTCATTTTTTGTTCAGAAAGAAAAAGATAGAAGAAAAAATACTGAAAAGCCCATGAATTTTTTTTTATGCTTTTTCGGTTTTCTTTTATACAAACATACCATCACGCCTCTATTCACTGAAGGGTTAGACAGAGGTGTACCAATGTACACCCAGAGTTCGCCGGTAGGTTTAGGTCCCATGTAATAGGGAGCCCAATAACTCTTTGCTCGATCTGGAAATCGAACCCAAAACCTCTAGCGTAGCAATCGCGCTTAGGACCAATAGGCTAACGAGTCAGTAATTGGGCTTAGGGCATACTTATATGGTAGTTTTAGCACTGAGGTCTAGATGTAAGTAGGCTAGGGCAACTATGATACCTACAAGTGATTACTACTAAATCCTGCAATTTAGTACTTAGCTCTCTTCGACTCCTAACCACAAGAAACTTATCAAAACGTTGCCAACTTTAATAAACGCATTTATAATCACAGTTCGTCGACTCAACCCGTTCGCTGCTACGATAAAAGTCGCAACCAACATTAACAGATTTCGTCCAAAGATAAACATTATGGACACGACGTAGGCGGCGCCGGGGGCGTCTCCCTGTGATATACGATACCCGACAACGATTGTATCGATTCAATTAATTAACATATCTATATGTAACATATTTGTATTACAAATAAGCGTAGGTACCTACAAACTTTCTATAATTTATATTCTATAATTTCAGATAACGAAATCGACGAATTCTCATCTCTTACCTCAAAAAACATTTAATCCGTTCTATATTTTAAAACTTTCCAATAAAATATTTTAAAATAACATAATAATTACTGTCAAAATAAATATTGAATTAGAAAAACTGCTCTTTAATTTCCGATTAGTGTTAAATATTAACATGGAAACGATTTTATTAAGTCTCGTTTTGAGTAAATATAGGAATATTTACTCGTTTTATTGTCGGTATAAGTTTTAATTATTAATTCATATTGAATATTTATTCAACAAAATTGACAATACTGAATAAATTAATGTAAAAAAAGTTTTTTGATCACAACTATTTATTGAAAAACTGGTTTATTTTTCTATATTTTCTCTAAAAATTAGTTCGTTTTATTTTTTCTTAAATTGATTTGTTATTTCCTGTTCCTTATTGTTCTAATGGCACCTATTAAAAGTTAAAACCAATGAAAAACAAAATCTAGTTTTAAATAACTATCTAGGTATATTCTGTTAGAGATATTTTATTTCTCAAATAAATAAAAAATATCGCTAGGCTAAATGCTAGTCTGCGAAATGGAGCGGTTATCTATATGGACTTATTTTTACACGTCAGTCATATAAATAAAATATTAAAATTAGAAACCTTGCGCATTTTATTATTGTTCTGTTTTGTGTTGCTTTTGCATGCGTTTTTTACATTTCTGTTTTTCTTCTTAATTCACTCTGCATGGTCTTGAAAATAAATGTGGTGACGGTTACTCTTGGTGGTGGTAAACTGTAAAAAAACATGTTAACCCTTATTAACCACATTTTCTTTCTGTTATGAGCATAATTCACCTAAAGTAACCAGTCCACTGTAGCACTGTCAATCTGTCACTAACATTCGAGCATTGGAGCGGAAGGGGTACAATCGACCAGCATCATGACGGTAAGTAAAAAGCACTAACTCAGTAAAACAGGGTTAGTTGAAGCGAATCGTTGTATAGTGTTTTTCTCATTTTTTAACTTAGATATTTGATAAATTATGACGTGTCTACTGAGATCTTGATTAATCTTAAATTTTAACTCTTATCATCTGTGATAAGACGCGTTAAGGCTTACGATATTATCACAAGGGAGAAAATTTCAAATATCTATTTGTAGAATAACTTCTATGATATCTTGAGCGACCCGTCCACATAGGCAATGCACGCAACCAGAGATATTATCTCCCTCGTGATAATATCATACGTGTGTGAAGAGGCCTTTATGATATGATTCGCTTCAATGAACGCTTGGCCTATTTTTAATTATTATGTCATTGTTAAATTACTATGTAAGTCACGTAAGTGCAATCTGCAATGTAATTGTTATGTAAGTCCTCCGCGATTTACGATTCTCAATGGCAGTATTATTGCCTTTAGGTATCTAGACTTTTATTTTAAGTATTTGTTTGAAAAAGCTACGCATTAAAACCACAATGAAAGTTAAAACTTAGTTTTGCAGATTGCATTTATTATTATTTTATTTTATGCTATTTTCATTTTAGTTGCTCTTTATATAATTGTAGACATTTCATCGCACTATTTTAAAAATAACATTCATGTTCCATTTATTTAAATATCGTACTAAAAATACTAACCCTATTTTGCGGCGGTGGGTCCAATCGGCCCCGGTAGGGAGACGCGGCTAATAAGTGAAACAGAGATTTATGAGTGCACAGATATGCAAATAGAAATTTGCGGTCCCCTGCCGATAAAAAGACGCCGAGGCCCCGCGGGGCACTGTTTGTCCAAATGTCGGGGGATGACGGCCTTCTAATTATTTTGGATCATATATCTATGAAGTGTGCAATGCTTTTATAATATTTCAATGTTTGTTTGGTTTGAAAAGACTTTTCAAGTAAAAAACCGCCGCCTTAAGATGACTGAATTAATAAGTAGGTACTCTCCGAATAATCCAATAAAGATCAAATTCCTCTAAACCCAGCACAAAAAAAAAACAACTTACCCATTATTAGACCTAAAACAACGGAAATCCTTAACAGGCACTTCACATAGGTTCCTATCTCCGCCCATAAGTTGTCTTATAGATTATTTACTATTTAGTCTTACCACTAAACTCTCGTGGCGAGGTGTTAACTCGGAGCTATCTCACCAAACGTATCAGAAATCCTTGTACTTAATGGTTTTTATCAAACCCAGCGCTATCTCCCAGTGAGGTTATCGTGTAATTCGTGAAACTTGTTAAGCCTAGATTCAGTTATCTCGCTAAACGCTCTTACTTTGTAAGGGGATTGCTAATTATTCGCACCGCCGGTAGAAGGTGACGGCGTGCCTAACAAGATTATGTTATTTCATTCGTTCCCGTTAATCTCGTTCCTGTTCTGGAGTAAGGAAGTTTTAGTGTTAGATTAGATGTTTTGAAGTGTTTTGACGTTGTTTCTGTCTGCAGGGAAGTGAATTTAATTGGTGCTTGAGTCTCTACTTAAAGATAAGGAAATGTTTTTTGGGGTATTGTAGATAAAATTATTAAATATAACAAAAACAGTGCAGTAGATTACGGATTTGCAAATGTAAATTTTCTGAATCAAATAAATAGGAGCTTAAAATTAACCGTGTAACAGATTTATTGGAACGTAAATCCAAAAATCTAAATAAACAAATAAACGCGGCAACCAATACAAAACTTAACTACTAATGAAATAAAAACAAACTTTGCAATTTTAGTAAATCAAAGCGGATTCCGGCAAAGCAAACACCAAGAGTGCGGCAGACCATACGATGTATGTGCCGTGTCCACGTTTGAGCTTGTTTGCTCATTAGTGGCAACGAAGGGAGCATCGGCCTGTCACCGCCTGTCACTCGGAGACTGTCACCTCTGTGGATGTATGAATAGTTGATTGATATGTGGAATTAGATGCTAGGTATTTTAGGGTTGAAGATTTAGGGCCTATTTTTTTTAGAGTGGTAATTTGTTCTGTATAGTGATAGTGTGGCTTATATGGGTGTTTGAGTTTTAGATGTTGATTTTTAAACTTTTATTTTCAAAGCTTTTCGTAAGCTTAGATTTATTTTCTCGTAGTTTTATTTCGTTTACTCTAAAACATAGATTTAGTAGATAATTCTACACCCCTGCGAAGAAAACGGTGTTGCACTTTCATACACTTAGGTACGTAAAATGTTAACTCTGTTAGGGGTCTTAGAAACTTATACTAAATCCATGGTAAAAGTTATCATGACGATGTCCACCCATTACAACACAGAATTGTACAAAAAACAACACCTCACTCCTTTATTCCTACAAATCGTTACTCAGTCATCCGATGAACTTTCACACAGATGCAAATTGTGCCCCAACATAGGTATACTCGTACATTACAGCGCCGGTGTAAAACTGTAGCAGCAAAATAAATCCGGGATTCTGGAGCCCTTTGGCGACAGATTGTTAATACTGACCGTCGACGACCTAACGAGCTGTGACCGCATGAATATGCAGCGGTCGTGCTACAAGGACGAATTAATTAAATTTGTCCACACCTAGCGATGTATCGTAGTTAAAAAATGGATTTTTATTCAATTTTGTGGTCAGTCGACAGGGATTTTTAGTTGGATCGGATTCGTTGAATTTGAAAACATATATAATATATTTTACACCTTGTTTTAACTGGTGTAAAATTGAAAATAGTTAAAACAAAAAACTATTACTAACGAATATCTAAGTCTAATTAATTATATTGTCAATAAAAAATCAATTTCAGATAAAAGAAACTGCAATAGTACTTAATTTTTGTCTTCAATTTTTTATAATAGAAATGAACAGCAAAGATGGCGCCTCCAAAGTACTTAATCTAAGAAAGTTTTTAAAGAAAGAAAGATAACTAACTTTCATTACACTACTATCTCACTAATCATAATAAATAAACAATTAAAGTTTCTAAGATTTCCCTATGTGCACAAAATATGGTGTCCTATCGAGATAACATTGCCATTACTTACGGATAAAAAACCTCGTTTTTAATCTAAGCACATAAAAGTTACGAGTTTTATATCGACTATTACATTATCTCAGAGAAAAGTATTTTTATTGTACGATAATATTTCGAGCTTAAAACGTGTCACAATATTAAACAGTGGCGGGCGTAGGCGGTACTCTTTGTCCGAACAAAAACATAATAAAGTATGCGCCCGCGCAATTCCAGTGGCGGCGCCGCCAGCGACATCTGTCCGTACCCGCAATTATGGCAGATTTATAAGTTAATCGCGCATTTGACGCGTGAGATTAATACCTTGTGAAAATAATCACATGGTTTTTTGTCTCGAGTGTAATCAACAGTAAATGGGAAGCTGTAATTTTATTTTTTTCGCGCGGTCGTTTTGACGCGTGCTCGGCAGCGTAGGGTTACTTGATCACTGGTTGCCGAGTTTTTTGTTGTGGTTATATGTTACAGTTCCCCTACTGAATTCGATTTTTAATACTAGAGTCGCAATATTCAATTTTACACTTAATAATGGTTATCTGAAATGCTTTGGAAAACTTTTTTGTCAATGATTAGTGGTCAGAGAGCGTAGGGGTGTCAACCCGACGTGTCGCGACTCAAGTGACGTGTGTGTAGATATGATTATCCTCGCCCCTAGGGGTGGCGGGTAAAAACTGCATACGTGCACGCGTTGCTCGTGGATAAATCTGATGAAATTACTTACGAATATTTGACTATTCTTTAGTGTACGACTTTTTCCTTGACTTAACTTCAGTCTCGTATTTTTTTATATTGTTTTTATTTTTTATTATGAATAATGATAACTACGCAAAACGGATAATTTTAAGTAAAAAAATAACAAATGCACAAAACTTTAACTCGTATAATGGAAGTACTGCTAAAGGTTTAAATTTTTAAAAAAAATGCTATACTAAAAAAAAACTCTATACAAACAATCGTCAGACTTATCCCACTTATAAACACCCATGTGTCAACCTACCGGATTGTAGAGGCAAAAGTCGCGGTTGATACGAGATTGCGGCGCGACGCGACCGCGGGTCGTTGGGACCGAGGGTCGCACCCCGCGTGTTAGGGTTACAAGTTCTGCGGCTTGTCACACTTTAGGTATTCGGGTTATCCTGTTTAGAAATGAGGTTCAGATATTTAAGGGTTTACAGAGAGAGAACAAGAGTTAGTAATTTATTTGGGATATCCTAAAGTACACATAATTAAAAAAAGTTTTTTTTTTAATAATATTATGTTTTGCGTATTAATGAAAAATGACTAAATTATATTTTTATAAAACCGAAAACACGTTTTATGTAAATTAATAATTAAAAAAATGTAGTCTAATAAAAACGGCAACAATTTTAAGTCAAAACCACAAAATCCCAAACTCAATTTCACAAATAGAATTACGTAAAAAGCTCATTAAAAGTATCATCAGTGTAATATCGAGTCGTGACTTCCGTTGTCGTCGAACTTCTTCTTTTGTGCTGTTTAATTGTGGAC
This sequence comes from Caradrina clavipalpis, assembly GCA_932526535.1. Classification (NCBI taxonomy): domain Eukaryota; kingdom Metazoa; phylum Arthropoda; class Insecta; order Lepidoptera; family Noctuidae; genus Caradrina; species Caradrina clavipalpis. Next base: position 4,203,766 of record OW052101.1, read on the forward strand.
CTACACACGGCGAATTAACCAAATGAGGGCGATACACCGCTCTGTACTGAACTCCATAGCTTTAGTACAATCGAAGGGAACCTGGCTAGCAGACATTGGAAATATTCTCCCGTATTTGGGAAGTTAGAATTGTTTTCTATGTGTCATTTGGTTTTATAGCTACTGTTTGTGTTTCTTTTGTTTCGTTTATTGTACGTTGCTTTAGCTAATTTATGATGATTATGCATATTTTATTCAATATCAAATTATCGGAAGCCTCCTCGTTAGTTTTTTATCGATTTGACTTTTTTATACTAAGAAATTAAAAATATTATAAGACCATAAAATATGACCCACAGTTCATTAACTCCGTCCCAAAAATAATCTTCAAAATCACATCCTCAATTAAAAATGAAATAAAAAAATAATTTCCCATTTTATTGACGAAAACGAAACATGATCTCACATGACACTAAATCACCTTATAAAACCCATAATTAGTACTAAAAACTAATGCGTTTGCCCACACAGGGGCTTATCCAAAACCCATCTCGGTAGAACTGTACAATTAAACAAAAGGACTTTCATGATCGGCGCAGGCGCTCACGAAGCAACCATTAGCGCAGCACCGTGGGCGTAATTAAAAGAGTTACAATACAGTACTGGCGAATTAAAAACAATTAACTGGGACCCGAATTGAGCACAATGGTCGTCCTGTGCACGACTTACACAAAATGTTCGCCGTACGGCAGGCGAACACGGCCCGGACCGTGTTCCCGCGTGAAATGCGACCCGTCCGATGCGGAAGACGCGTTTGTTTGGCGAAATTAATTTTGTAATTAGTGAGCTTTTTGACGCGCGCATCGGTAGGGTTAATTTTGATAGTTCGTTGTATTTTTGACGTATTGATTTGACGTTTCGTTGATGTCTTTTTGGTGAGATAAAAATAGTAATGTAATTTTTTTTTGTTTCTCTTGAATCTGTCATACCACAGAGTCTACTCTCCATTGTTCAGTCTATAACTGTATCCCAGAAATCAATCATGTGACTTGAATAAAAACCCGACTGTGCTAATCGAGCCGTCAAATTGGGTTTTCAACGTTTAAGCTTGTTCTGTGAAAGTGCTGAATCGCACTGACACCCCACAACCACGGGGCGAGGGTGTGACGTAGTAGCATTTTTCTCTTTTTTCACGGTACTGCGATTCTATTACCGCCTCTTAATCTACGAGCCCGCATTGGACCAATGACGTCATTCTCGTCACGCTCGACATTTTTATTAATTTCAAAATTCGAACTGTGATACGGTTGGAAATATTTTTTTATTTAATTAAGTGGCTGGCAACTCTAATGAGGGCTGCCACAGTGTCGTGTTTCGTTGTATAGAAATAAAATTCGATTTTTGAGGGTGCCTAAGGGCAACTTTTATTGTTAATGTCCCTCTTTTTAAATTATCGGTTATCAGTGCTGTATCGTTTTACAGCTAGTAGCCGTCTTTTGTTGGCCGAACATGGTATTTCTTTTTTCATAAAAATAGAAATCTACAAGCGTGGCATATTGGTTAATCTAATTTTTTATTTCGCAAAATGACTTTTTTCACAAAATCATTTGCGCTGTACTTAACACTTCGTATTTGTAAAAATCCCCATTAACGCTGCGACACAAAAACAATACATCACAACATCTCTTCTAAGCTAGACAGTCGGTCGAAAAAGCGAACAAAACCACCTCAATAGTCTGGCGAAAAAATCGTGCACTACATGCGTCGTGTAGTACAATGCGACTTTTTGTCGGTCCGTCCGTGGCTTTTTGAACTGGAATTTTTTCACTCCATTCGGTCGACGGGCAGGAGAGCTTTATTTCACCCCGTCAGCGGTTAGGGTTGATAGGATTTTGTTTTTTTATTTATTTACTGAAAGATACGGGGCTAATTTCTGAATGATCTGATTTGCGGAGATCGGTTTCAAATGTAATAAGTAATAAAATCTTTTTTTTTTTGGTAAGTTAAGTCTTGTAAGAGCTTTGCTAAATCTGTCACATATCCTTTAATTAAATGCACATTGCTAACCATAACTATCGGTAACAAATGTGTTGTTCCACCAAACCAAATACTAACGCGGCTTTCTTATTTCTTCCTTTATGAAAATATAAATTATAGAAACGTCAATAATATAATTTTGTAAAAAATCTCTTATTTACCCTGGCTTTATCTCAGTACCTAGTTGTTAAAAATTTTAAAAGGACATAGAAAAAAATATGGCAGCCCTAACTCAACCGTGTATTAGTTTCCAACTCGGACAGTAGCCGTCCTCCCGTTCCGTGTACTACCTACAGTCGCGTCCAGCTGAACACTAAGTGTTGACAGTGTCACAAATGAAACTGTACGCGACTGTACACTATTCAAAATCACAATTTTTTGTTTTATAATGCCAACCACTGCCTAACAACATTTTGCTCTAAAGAATGTTTGTGTGTTTCCAAAATGTACTTATGTTAAAATTATTTTTTAATGTTTTTTAAACCGTCGGGTACCATTTATTCTAAGGATAAATATGACAGCTTTGTATAAGTAATATGTCAAACCGCGTTATTTTATTTATTCTTCATATCAAAACAGGCAACAGAAAAAACGTCAAAGTCTTCAGCAATCATTCATTCCACGAGTCATTCATTCAAACATAACGGTCTATTTCGTTCTAGATTCAAAATGGCGTTATATTAATGTCATCTTCGTAACTAGACCGAACGGAATCGATTGTCAAACCACTATTCACGCACGTAATCAGTTCAAGTTACATCATAAAAAAGACAATCCACTTGTTAAATCCATTAAAAAACACAATAGAAAAAGCCCAATGAGCAATAATTGAGTTTAATCTTTAAATTAAGCAATAATCATGTCGTTACTGAACCGCGATAATCTCCGATCTTAAACAATAGCAACAACATTTTTGTTGGTCAATTAAAAGCTTAGTGCCATAATAGACGGTTCAACAGTATCGATAAAGATCGATTCGAAGCACGTGTTACACGTTTTAGACAATACGTTAAGCTGAGCACTTTTGTTCCGCTCGAAGTGACTTTGTCAAGAGGTATCGTCGGTGTCAAGTGCGCACTGATCTTCGTCGATCGCCACTACAAAGCTTGTAGTACGTGATTAAACCGCGAATGTCAAAGTGCAAAGATCGGCCCTTTGTTGCGCTCCCATCAGTCAATGCTTCCCTTACTGATGTGTTCATTCATCAAAAAATTGCTCGCGGCAAGTTATATGTGCGTGTTTTATGGGGGTTTAATGGAAACTTATAGATACTTATGATGGGAAAGATTTATGTTTTAATACTTAGAGCAATATCTAAGTTCGCCCTCCCTCTCTAGTACCTATCCTCGGGCGTTACATCGCTGCAATAGTACAACGTGTCGATTGTAGTGATTCAAACAAAAATAATAGCGCGTCTGTAAACCGCAGTGCAATTCGGTTAACCGAAGTTGTTGCGGTGCGGTGAAGAAGACCATTGCAATATGACAAATAGTCACAACATCGTAATAAGCAGTGTATATTTAAAGCACTAGTAATGTAAGTAATGTGTAACCTTTTATTATTCAATAATAACGTTAATTTTCCCGACGTAAAAACAGCTAAATGCCTGTCAGTTAACGAGTACAGGCTAATAAATTCTGGATTTTAATGCTTTTATTCTGATTCGCGCCACATATCATAATCGGTGGCTCGCCCCGAACACGAGTGTGTGTCAATCTTTCGTTTTTCCGCCACGAGCGCGCGGTCAGACCTCTTTGTTATTCAAATTAAACACGCCCAGATGGACAGACGAGCACGGGGGAATAATTAACTTATGTATTTTAAAAAATACCTTTTAACGGCGTAAATGGAAGCATTTTAGCATCTAAATTGTGGCTTAAACAGATTTTAATGTATGCCGTGGGTGTGTAAATATTTTCAGTATTAATCACCGCTACGATATCTTTGACATCAAATTGATCATGGCTTGAGTCAACGGCATAAAACAAGTTCTATGCGTCGTGTGATTTAAGCTTACTTTAAATTTAATCTCACTACTAAAGCTGGGATCCAGCCTAACAGGTGATTTACTCCATCGTTAGTGAAGGCTAATTCTTCCGCGTTCTCGCGTATCTGCGTTGTTTCTATCTCGCTCTAGCGATGCGGGGCAGGTTTACGACGTCATTAATGTTATCACAACGATGCGACGGGACGCCGCGCGCCGCTACAAACTCACAGCGTACGGAACTTGCGTTAGTTGGTGTCCGACTATGAAATAATGTTATGATACTTATTTCGGATTTCTCCTACATTGCTGCATTTTTTCCTTGTTGCAAAATTTACGTTATTAGGTCCGGTGTTGTGCTAGCAATGGAATTTGTAGCGAAACTTAATCCGTGTTTCGTTTATTGGCCCTAGAGTACAAGATGTAAGGTTTGCGACACCGCTCGTCGAAGTTTATGCGAAAACGATAGCTCGGTTTATAGTGTGATCGTACTGTTGTTTGATTATACGCTATTCGTTCCGTATCATTAAAGATAAAAGTTATACGTTCTAATGTTATGAAAAGCTGAATTAAACAGAAATATTTGATTTAATGTTCATTTTTAAATTGATTGGAGCTATTTGAATGTATATGAGGTGTTTACAACTTCCTTTTGAGTAGAGTGTAAGAGAAAAATGGTTTTATATGGTGTATCATAAAACTGTAAGTAGGTTAGCCATGATTATCACTATGGTGGTAATAAACTTTCTATAGACAAACGCTGTCGCGAAATCATCGATACGATGTTCAATTAATTTTATTATTCGATTGGTTTATCATAAAATTTATGAATTATTAACTAAAATATTTAACAGAGATTAGGTAGGCACACTAGGGCCCATTGCAATAAAATATTTTTATTGTTTTTTTTTAAAGCACGCAAAGCCGTTGGCCCTGCTTCTGAACTCTCCCCGGTAGTGTCGAATTGCCGTCCCATCGGACAATGAGTGTAATAGTAAAGGGAGTGCATCTCTATTTGCGCACGAACTTGTGCACTATAATTTCTCCTGCATCCCTACTAGACTAGTCTCCATTGAGATTACCCACTGTGACCGAAAATTGGCCGGAAGAATTTTTTAAACAAGTCGTCTACCGATTTTTTATTTTTTTATAATCTATGGTCTATAAATATTTGACAACCGTTTCTATAATTGACAGTAACTTCTGTAATACATCCGATAACCTAAAAAAAGTCTCTCCGATATTCTAATCATCATAAATATCGAATCGATCAGATCCAATCAACGAAAACTACTAATTAACCTTTCATCTGTTTATTAACAACATAATTATTTATTTATTTAAATAAAATAGCCCAACTAATTAATACCCAATCAATAAAAACCTATTAATTATTAACTTATTGGATTTTTACCCGATTGCGGTTAAACTGTAAGGTTTACTAATGGTTTTGACAGATCGTGTGTATGTGTAAGAATGTTTTTTTTGGAGATAGAATCTAATCTTTGGATCGTATCTCGATTTGTCGTGCGTGTTCTTCATTAATCTAATGATGGATTGAATTGTATCTTTAATCGACTGCGCAAAAGCAAAGACAGGGTTATTCTTTATTTACTCGTGTATTTTATGAATACTTTCTCTATTGTAAATCAGGTCCAAAAGAGGGTTTAATTCTTTCTTTACGGACCCAACTTTTTTCGACCTTAAAGGATGGACTACACACCAACACATAGTTTGAGTTGGTAATTCATACCGTTACCTACTTAAATAACTGTAGGTATGTAAATGTAAATGCAATGCGGATCCAACAATACACTGTACACAATTTATATTATCATAATTTATTTTATATATGTATAAACACCATATGAAGGCAGTGTGTGCACTGCCTTCGTCCTTTAAGTGACGTCCCGTCTATCCACTTAGATAATTCCTTAAGTATCAATTTATGAATACACTAGCTACTGCCGTCTTCGTTCGCGTCAAATTTTATATATTATTCCACGGGAACTGTTAATTTTTCCGGGATAAAAAATATCCTCTATGTTACATTACAATCTATCTCCATGCCAAATTTTATCCAGATCCGTTCCGCCGTTTAAGCGTTAAGGAGTACCAAACATCCATCCATCAAACTTTCGCATTAAGATTAGTAGGATTTGTGACCTTGTTGCAGGAGTGCCATAAAAAAATAAACCCTAACTATGAATTAGTTAGGGTTTATTTTTTTATTCCAAATTGGAATACACTCCAAACTAAAGCAGCATACACACTGACCGCATTCCGTCTTGCGCGATGTCAGTGTGCCATTATACGTTACGAACTCGGGACCTCGCTATCAGTGACGTGACACCGGGCCAGTTGTGAACGACTCCCTGACCCACTTGCGAACTGTATTGTTCTTTTGTCAGTCAAATGACTGTTCAGGAGGATGTGCTTTGTAATGTGACGTCACGTGTGACCTGTCAGGTCACTTCTTGCCCTTTCAGAGAATAGGCAAGGGTTTGCGGAAAATGTGTAACGAATTTAGACATCGAAATGGGTTTGAAAATTACATACACGTTTGAAAAGGGGAAATTCTGGGCAATAAACACACAAGCGTATTTTACGAGACTATAAACTTACAATTATTTCTTTGCAGTTTACTGTAAACTTAATTGTGCACGTTACCTCGGCACTGGAAGTCGTTACACTCGCTACGCATTAAACTTTACAGAATAGAACTTGATTTTTCTCCAAAATTATCAAATCCCGTTACAATATGACTCTATTAAAAAGACAGTTCCACTATAACTGCGACGCATTCTCTGCATATACATTTTAAAATTATGTAGGTATGTCATTCAAGATGCCGTTACAATATCATTATGTTTAAGAATTCACATAAAAAGTGGAAAAATATTCTTCAACAATTTTTATAATTTCTTCATCGAATAATTTTATTTTTTACTTGTGAAAATTGTGTTAGTACCGGTACGGTAGCGGGTATTTTTGTGACGTCGTAAAGTGTAGTTGGCTTGGCGCGTCGGTAGCGCCACCCGCCGTGTAGTTTATGCCGCGCGATCTTGCGATATCGCGCCAATGTTATGTGCACGCACCTTTATGGTATTATGTTACGTGCTTTAGGAGTTATACGCGATTTGCTTTAAGTTATTCTTAATCCGTATTAGGTAAATCTAATTTGCAGATTTAATTTACAGTATGAGGTTTATTCTCTTTTATGACGTAGCTAGATAAATTATTAAACAATCTCGCGCCTAAAATGGTAAGCGATCGCTGACCATAGACAATAAATGCCTTATTAGTATTATTTATGGAATGCTTACATATCAATTTTCCGTAGACGGTTTTAGCTTCCAAGATTAAACGGTTTTTGTCCGTTTAATACAATACCTATAACTTTAATTCGATGAGTTTTTTATTAAGATTCGATCTCGCATTTAATATCATTGCTTTAAATACAAGAAAAAGTGTTTGAATTATTTATTTTTTAGTCTTTAATTTACGATAAGAGGGATTAGTCATTCGATTGGAATAATCTTCTGATTTGATCGACTAAGCTGATTTTTAAGTGAATTAAAACGGAATTATTTTAGGTCAATAATTCATCTTAGCTGAATCATTTCAGAAAAATGTTTAGCCGTTGGTATGTGGGCACGAAATCCTGGTAGGTCAACTACAAATTATTATTTTTTTCACACCTTTGGTACAATACAAATGCCAATATTAAAAGCACGTGGCAACATTACGAGATTGTCAGACAACACCCCCGCAGGGAACCGTTGTTAAAAATACCATTGTAATATCAACAAAAACCTATTTACAAATACTCCGCTAACGCCCACTCAAAAGGTGTTTATTTAAAATTTTATTTCACAATGCTAAAATGTCGCATTTTTTCACTTTTCGCGCCATTTGATGCTGTTTGACATTACCAACTTTGAATGTACCTCTCTAAACGTTTGCTCAATAAATAACATCCTTACTCCTTCGTGTTAAGAATGACAACGTTGGATTTTCAATTTTCGTAACGGTAAATATTAAGTTGTAGGACCAGACTGGTCGTCTCTTTTTTTTTTCTTTTCCGACACGTGTCTATGGTACCTCTGGACGTCCAATTTGTGTCTATTGATCTATTGTTAAAAATCTTTTGAATTTAATACTTTTCAATGTTATTAACTGTCATAAAAGTTAGATGTATTTTTTTCTTTTATTATTCATTGATTCATTTTGCCGACGTCTATGTGCTAAATGTCCGTTGTAACGAATTAATATTACTTAGCAGTAATAGCATTTTCGGATTGCTTACGGTTTTTTTCCATTACAGTTGGCTACTGTTCAATATTTTAATAATAGCTATTAATTTGTTAGGTCTTAATACTTCTTGGAGTCTTTTGAGTGTGACTTGATGTCCTAGTATAACTTAAAATTAATTTGGATCCTAAACGTATTGGTAACACGTTCGGAATACGATACTTTTCTTGTTGATAAATAGACACTTGCACAGATTATAAAACATTCCTTACATGGAAGTATAATGTACAATTATTCTATCAAATTGTCACTGACACCTAACAACAACATAAGTAACATAAATAAATTCTTTCTTCAAATTTTGAAAGCAATCATTCCGCGAGGCTTGATTTTTTGTACTTAGAATAAAAATTACAGAATATTATAAAAAGTTCCATCGTAAAAAATCATCTAAATTAACGCAAGTACACAACATACGACACCTACCTATATTTACAGCACATTGTAAACGTAAATAAACATCTCGTATCAGATAAGAAGGGTGTTATTCTCAAGATCCGAATCTTGGTGACAAACACCACGGGGTCCTATTGTGGTAGCTAAAATTTGCTTCGCTATTTCCGATCTACTTAGAAGATTATTTTATTATATTGTAAAACCGTTCGAGATTATATCGGGTTGAAGCGTGCCCTAAAATTTAGAATTGGGTGTCTTAAATGGGTTATGTTGAGAAACCGGGCAAGCACCAATGCGACATCTTCAATTCATTTGCACTTTAGTAGTAGTAGAACTCTTTTGAAAGAGCTCATCCAGGAAACTAACCACCAGACCTATTTCTGCAGTAAAGCAGCGTTGCTGTGTCCCGGTTTTAAGGGTGTGGGTGCCGGTGTAATTACAGACACGTGAGACTTTTCAACTTTGTCTCTAAGATGGCAACGCATTTGCAAAATCTCTGGTATTGCAAATATAAATATCTATAGGCAGCAGCGACCCCTTAACATCGGGTGGGTCGTCGGCGTGTTTACCTTAGCATAAAATTTAAAAAAAAAACTTTCTTAGTTTTCTTGGATTATATCACAGTGTGTGCGTGAGTTCATTGACCTGCCTACCAAAACCCAACAGCATAATGGCTAGTTCGAAATTCAAAATCACCTAAAAAAATTACTATTATTTTATTATTTATTCGTATTTAGAATAACTCGCGTAGGGTCACTTCCTTGAATTTGACGAGGATGCAAAACTGCATTCGATCCCTTCGGCTATTGTCGGAAATTTTCGACTGTACTCGGACATTCTTCGTGCATCTTCGGAGACCGAACAAACATCTGCTTTGCCGCCTACAGTTTGCAGTTACGCCTCCTTGCATCAATAGATTATAGATTTCTAAAGGCGGCTGTTTGCTCTTTCATTTTGTGGCCTTTTTATTGCGTCTATGGTCTGTTAGGATTAAATGATATTATGTTATAAACTTTTGTTGGTTTTTAAATGGATTATTGTGTGTGTTTATTTCTTTTTAAGTTTCGATTATCCGTAGGCTTTTATAATAGACTAGCTTATGCCCACGACTTCGCTCGTGCGAATGTTGGTTAACACGGAGCTCTTTTGCAATCAAAATCGGTCCAACCGTTTCGGAGATTAGCTGATACAAGACAGACAGGCAATTTTCTATTTTGTGTAATATCTTATTTCTTTTGTAATAAGCTGGTATTTTGACATCACAAATAGTCACTTAGATTCGTCTTACTCTTAGGTATTGAAGATTGTATTGGTAAGATACCTATTGGTAAAGTAAACATCAAAAGTTTAAAATTCTTAATTTAACCACCTTTTAACGTAGACGAGCGTAAAGTACCTACAATTAGTGACGACCAATACAAGAATCATTTAACGGCCAATTACAATCACTATAAACTTCCAAATGATAAAAAATGCTCCAATCACTCTGAAAATAAACCAAAAAAGAATACACAACGTACAAATTAAATACAATCAACGAACCGATGAAAGTTAAAAGCCATTGATATAAAAAGCGTGTCACTATAAACACCCGCATAACCCGTAAATCGACTAATGAGAGACGATTATTTTATTTTCATAAACGATACAACACTCGCCATCGATGCGGGCCATCGATTTAATTCTCGATTATCACCCTTTAGTCGAGTATTTAATGAGAGTCAATGGGTTTCGTCACACTGAAATCTGGAGAGCAAACCGATTGTGGAATTTCGATTTGTTGGTATTCTTACTGGTAATGTTAATATGATCGGTGAAGGAAAACATCGTGAGGAAACCTGGACTTATAAATGATATAAGTCTGAAATTGCCAATGCCATCTCTGTACAAGATGAGGCTTTTGCCTTGCAGTGGGATAATAATAGGCTGCTAATATAAACTTCATATAAACACTTAAACAACAGAAAACTGCAAATAAATTGACGAAAAGATTTATAAAGCCCTTTTATAACTTAACGATCATGAACAACTAAGCATTTTTTTTAAACGTTGACCCGGAGTAGAAATTACTCCTAAATTTACAAATTCATAAACTCACAGCTAACGCCAATAGATCCCGCGACACACAGCGCAGAAGTCAATTCTCTAGCCACTGTGCCAACCGTTTTGTTAAATTTAAGATAAAAACAATGTTCCAGCTGTAAATGAACACACAAATAATGAAAATGAAGCCAAAATATCTGAAACTACAACCAACTGGTTTAATGATGATTGATACATTAAATTACTCGGCTATCTGGCTCACTAACAAACAATTGTTACGACCTCAGTTGTATGACCTACTCAAAATTTAGCTATTACATAATAAAATGTCGTGATGGCCCAGTGGTTTAGGCTCCTGTCTCTCATGCACTAGGTTGTTGGTTCGCAACCAGCCACAAACAAGTATCGATATGACTTTTTCAATTTTATATGTACTTTCTTTATACACCAGCCTTTACGTAGTCCTTTTATACCAGCCTTTTTATGGTGCCACTGCAGGCATAAGCCTCTTCTCATGCAGAGAAGTCATTAGCATTGATCACCACACTTTCTCAAGGCAGATTGGTGATATCAGAGTTATATTATATAAAGAGTCCAGGTTTCCTCGCGATATTTTACTTTACCGATGTTGTGATGTCTAAGATAAACTTAGAATATTCATATGAATTAAAAAATTTCGTTCGTACTTGGCTCGGTTTCGAACCTCTACCCTCGTGCATGAGAGGCAGGCGCCTTAACTACTGGTCCATCATTATAATTATTTTCATTATCCGTATCATCATTTACAACACTACCTTAACAATCTTTCATTATACTTCCAATTTCTTCTTTATCCACAACCATTACACCATCAATTTCAATCCTTTCCTCTTCAATATCTATATCACCACGAAGTGCTTTGCTGTCGCTATCAATAGGTACTTCAAACCAAGCCCTCGACTCATCGGCGCCAGGAGGCAAACTTATAAGTTTATAAGCATTCATTGCTCATGATAGAACATTGATTCACTGGGTCAAATCTGTTGACACTACCATCAATACTGTTTAAGAGCGGGCTTCGAATCATGCGCATGTAGGGTTTATTAGTGTGCGCTCGGTACCTACTGGGTTTTGTTTCAACTGATTTTAGTCGTTGTATTTTGGGAAGGTTTAAATGAAGAATTAGGATTTATTGTCATCTTTAAATGGAGACTGACGAAAATGAAACGATAAAAAGTATGGCTGAGCTAAAAAAATATTCGGTATTACTGATTTTTTATTTGTATTTTTATGAAGTCGCGGATAATACAAGCAGTCTAAATTCTTTTTTGGGGTTTAGTCAGCTTAGTTTCTTCCAAATTTCATCATAATCGGTTCTGTAGTTTAGCCGTAAAAGCGTAAAAAAACAAATAAACACAATTGCCCTTTTAAAATATTAGTAGATACGTATGAATGAATTGTCATTAACCCCAAGGGATATTGCCTAGTTTGGAAGTTTCTTCAATATCTCCATAAACATGTGCCTCTTCGCAGATCAAAACAAACTCCTTTAACTTATCAACATAAACGCAATCAACAACTAACGAATGACGTCATTCATTCAAAACCTACTTTAAAATTTAACACGACACTCCTTCATCCATTCAATTAGGTTCATTCGTTCATTCCGACCAATATTTACTGCATCTACGGCGGGGTCGTTTCAATTAAAATATATTACATTGTTACGATGTCCGGCGGGCGAAGGGTTAATTGCTATTGCACCGTCTTTGCCTGATCTTTGGTCTTTTGGATCATTGTCGTACACCTTTCGATTTGATAGCGCAGGGTTGAGATTGCCTGCCCTTAGATTCTTTTTCGAAATTGGAATTTCTGTGAGATTAAACTTATTTCTTTTCTTTAAGTACTTGTAATAAAAAGGGTACAATATATTTTTCTATGTTGGGTTTAAAAAGTTCTAAGTTAAAGTGTAAAATCAAAGTGCCTGTTTGTAATACCAAAAAAACAACTTTTTTCTAAATGCATTTGAATGTACGGTACCTTAATCCTATTATGAAAGAACATTCTGCATTCAGTTAATCTTCTTCATTTCGAATCAATGTTTTTTTTTCCACAGAAATTCAGCTGACCTTATGATAAGTGAGATTATAGATCTCATGAAATTGCGAATAATGCGCGGAAGAATCGTGAGCAATAGTTTAGTCTTCACTAAAATCCTCCAATTCACTGCTAAGCTTTGGCTACACTAAACAATCATCCTACCTTCCCGCCCCCGGAACGCAAAGGGCACACGAAGGAACATAGATGGTTTTTAGTCAGTAAAAGTCTGACACTCCCTCCCGTCCCACCAAGGCCGGGGGGGGGGGGGTCATTTGATGATTTCCCATCATTAAAAAAAAAAAAAACTATCTAATGTTCCACTTATCCCAAAGTCAAAGCATTTATTTCAATTACACCATTTACAGGCACTTTTGAATTGTCAAGGAGTTACAGTTTCAAATTGAAGGTAGTTGCTCGTATCTATAACTTTTACTCCACTTAAAATTGTAGCAACATCTTTGCTTAAAAGCATTGCACCGGCAGAAGATCGCTCTATTATCGCTATTAAGACTCGGCTCAACTGAACAGCCACCTGCTTCGCTAGCCTACTCTTGACCTCCTTCGTGTGGCTTTCAATCGTCGTAGTTAACTATTCTAGTTAGTAGACAGATGCTTTGTTCAATAAAGGTACTTATTACTACTGTAGCAGGGTTTGATTCGGTTTTTAGTCCGTTAAATATTTGCTCATTGTTTTTGTCTGCTTTAAAATTAGTCAAAGTCAAAGTCAAATCATTTATATCAATTAGGTTTTGAAAAGTTTGTTACAATTTGGACGTCATTCACAAAAAAGATAAAAATTACACATTTATTTGCCGATTTCAAAAGGTAGTATCGTGCAGGGAAGAGTGGGCAAGAAACTCCATATATTTACTCTTCTAAAAATACATATGTAATAATATCACTTGATTACAATATGAGGTTTAAGTTTCTAGTATCATACAGGTTCCTTAGAGTCAAGAACATAAAACCTCCTATTTTCCTTGAAGTCGGTTAAATAAATGAGGTATCGCTCTTGTCGTCTTTTTTTGGCACAAAACTTAAGATTTGAGTATCCTGAGTACTAATGAAAAACCTTTGAATATCTTTAACATCATGTAATAAAACTTTTACCTGTATAAAGTTTATAGTATTTTATAGATGCAGCAAGCCACCATAGTAAATTCATTCCATATACTGTTACCACTATTTATTTACCAAGCTATCTTTCTCCGTCATTTTGCGCGGAAATGCAAATTACACAACTTATTGTCCAGCTTACAAACAAACGCCTCACAACATCCTTCAATAAGCTCAAAAATACCCCATTCAAGTTTCAACTTTAACACTGCAGCTGAAACTTCAATTTCCTTTCCACAGATTTTTCTGTTCTTTTCTTAGAGTGACCACATTTGAAAAGAAACTTAAACTTGGTAAAGATAAGGTAGAATTTCTTTCGTGTGCCCCAAGTGTATCAATTATCAAGCAGCTGTCACCATTTAGTGGCATCGCTGGAACAATTAGGACAAGTGACCACAATTACGGTCCCAGGATTGCGTCATCGTGTCCCAAGATGCTATGGAGCGTAGACACACGAATTAGAATTAATAGTTGCCTTTTATTGAATGAAAATGTAGGTTGTTAGGACTTCTGGCCTCCTATGACGTCATTTGGTTGATAACATGATATAGTGGGGTGTTGTTGTGTTTTGTTATGTGGTCATCGTTGAACGGTAGATAAACCTAGGTGCTTTAAGCATTCATAGAAACTACGTACATTTATTTAAACAGTTTAGTACTACTGTACTCTCTCTCTTGTCTTCTGCCTACTATCTAAAGTACTATTTTGTAGGAGACATAGCTATTTTTGTGAGCACATGGTCTGTGTCAATAAACATTTTTTTCTTTATTTCTTTTTTCTTAGTTATACTGTTTTATTTTTTGTAAATAAAAGCACATGTGATGAAATCGAAATGCTTTTTAAAAGGTGCACTCCCTCTCCTCAAATTCTTATAGTCCGATGGGCCGGCAATACGACACAATCGGGAAGAGATCAGGCGCAGGACCAACGTCTTTTAAGTGTTTCCGAGGCAAGGGGGTGTCACACTAACAACTTCCAAACTCCGGGCTGTTACAGAGATATTCCTAATGGCGAAACCCAATAACACTTTTTGCCCTACCTGGGAATCGAACCCAGGACCCCACGCTCAATAGTCGTGTTTGCCACCACGAGACCAACGGGGCAGTTGCAATTTTAAGATAAATATATAAACAAACCTGTACAGATCAATATGGAATTCATTGCAGTTTACCATGCACATATCCATTTCCAAACCCATTTGTTTACATAACCATCAAATTGTTCTAAAACAGACCATAACTCCTAATATTAAAATACCTATAAACTCCAGCATAAACCTGAATTAACAAACAGATAATTGTCTTACCCACTTGAGGCATTCCCATCGCACAACTAGGTTAATTTATAATTACCCGTGATGATTACTTGTCAGTTTTAATGTTAGTTGAACATACAACTTGTTTCATTACATGGACGTAGGTTGATTAGCGTTTTTATAACCTTGTAGGGGGGGTCATCTGCTATTACTCAGCCCTAATTTATTTTGCCCTGGCCCCCCTGAATATTTTTTTTTATGCTCTCTTCTTGTTTCACCACTTTCTTAACTTTAAAGTGTAATAAAAAAAAACATATTAGGGGTGGGTAATTAGCAGATGACCCCACCTATCCACCATTTTTATATGTTCAACGTTCTGCCAAACACCCTGTATAATCAGTATATACTAATCAGATATAATATGTCAGACTAAGTTCTGTCTGCGACTTCGTTTGCGTTATTTTTTTAACCTGCTTTAGGTTATATCTTTGGTTACTGTCCCCGCTCTTATGGTTCGTAGCGACCTCCTGAATCTGGCTATACCATTTTTTTTTTCCAATCAAACTTGTAGTTCATTAAATAAAATATAGCTCATCAGTTTTATTTAATTAGGCCGTAGGCACACTTCGTAATTTTAACGCGCCGTAGAAACATATTTGTATTGATACAAACGCGATACACACGCGAGGTAGACACAAATAAACTGCAATGTGGAACGAAAAACGCGCTCTCGACGCGCGTTTTTAAAACAGCGCGTTTAAAATACACCGTGTGCTTACGTCCTAAGACTTCATATAACAATCTTCCTCCACCAAAAACAAGAGACGATCACCACTAATCAGCCCCGACGTTCATAACACTTACCCAAAGCCAGTGATGCAGACATCTGGCCGAGATCATAACGACGTTGTTGTTTACCGAGCCATATCTTACTATATAACAATAAAAAATATTAATGCGCCGCGCAAATGTGCCGGGGGCCTAATCGCATTACGACCTTCCCTACGTCCTCTGGAAGCATTCACGGGTTATTATGCTTATTCGTTTTTATTTGAGGGTAGTCGAGGATTAATCTTGTCTTTGTTTTCGGTTGGTCCTTTAAGATTTGAAAAAGGAACGGTTATTTTTGAGGAAAGGGTTGGAGATTATAACTATAAATCATGAGATTGCAAAAAGACTCGAAATGCTTGCGTGGAACTGGCTTTTTATCGGTTATAACTTAGTTGTCTTAAGTTATTGTTTTTTCTAGTTAAAGTATTCTAAAATGATAGATAGAAGTACGAGCAAGTACTCAAAGTTCAACGACCTTTTTTCTCCATGTTTTATATACGTCGTTAAGTGTTCATTTGAACAACTGTGTGCGCAAAACACAAATGCACTTCCTCTTCCATCACTCTTTTATTTTGATCGAACGGCAATCCGGCATTGGAAAATATCCCAAAAATTATTTACCCGAACCGAGAATCGAATCCAGGATCCCACACTTTACAGTCGCTAACTGTCTTCACTAAGTTATCCAGTATTTTACACCACACTCACTTAAACCTCACTTACAGTAACTTAACACCGTGTTAATAAAAGTTTATCTCCATTACAAACGCATAACTTTAGTGCGATGACCTAACAGCTTAATTTCTTCACCTCACCAATAAAGACAGCAATAAATCACAGATTTGTTTATTTAATCTTAGGAAATCTACACATTGGATTACACGCTTCTAAATAATCGCGCGTTAAGAGATCGAGCCGACATGACAGCGTGCTCCATACAAAAGTAATCTTGTCATATTTTGGTAAATAAGTGAATAAAATTTTAGAAATTTTGTAAATATAATAAAGGTACTAACGTCTATGCTTACAGTTGGTCAAGTTTCCGTAAAAAAATTTAAATCATTTTAATCAAAACATAAACTGACATCGGTGAAGGGAAACATATAGTGAGGAAACCAGGACTTAATTTGTGTTTGAAATCGCCAATCCACCTTGCGAGGTACCTACTCATTGCTCGTGCCGTCTCCGTATAAGAAGAGCGTCATTACTGTTACATACTACTGTCCCACTGCCCGGCAATGGGACGGTACTTAATAGGCTGGTATGATTTTAATTAAAAGAATGATCGAAGGAAATATCTTGTTTTGCCTTACTGACTCTTACTACTTTGTAAACTTTTAGGTGCCTCTGTTAAAAATAAAACGGACCTATACCAACTACAATAAATAAACTTCCAAAATAATAGAAAAGTAACTTTCCTATCCAAATTACGACACCATGCGATTTCCTCGATAAACATGTCATAACTCTTCATAATAGGAAGCCTATGGATTCATCGAATACTTCATTAAGAAATAACATAATAACTTTGACGCCTTAGTGCAACAATTTAACACACAAGTGCTAATAGACGGAACACAAAGGT
This sequence comes from Caradrina clavipalpis, assembly GCA_932526535.1. Lineage (NCBI taxonomy): Eukaryota > Metazoa > Arthropoda > Insecta > Lepidoptera > Noctuidae > Caradrina > Caradrina clavipalpis. The sequence goes on from OW052101.1 coordinate 4,221,385, forward strand.
TTTGCGGTAACATGATGAAACTAGCGGTTAACAAACCCCAAGTAACAGTTAATTAGGATTCTTAAGAAGTTGTTAAACACATAAAATAATAATGAATGCAACTGGGATTTAGGTTACGCTGATAACCTGATACTAATTAATGCGATATTTCATTGGGTAAACTAAGAAAATGATTATAATTAAGTTATATCAGCATTTTGTGTGGTTTACTGAAGGTACAGTCAATAAGAATGATTATAAGTAACTACGGTTGTTCGATACAGATAAAGTTTTACGTTTTAGTTTAGAATTTTCTAAAACAGTCTAAAATTTTTAACTCAAATTTCGAATTCATCCATCGGTTTTTAAGAAGCTTCAACTAATCTGACAACCGTAGTTACTTATATTTTTGGTTAACCCTACTTTAAGGCTTGTGCTCAAAAAACATAAAAAACGCGCGTCTTAAAACCTCACCAATGTACTAGCACCCTTAATCTTTATTATTATTGACAAAACGAAATAAGCAAAAATAACCAAGTTAAATGTAGCAAACGTTTTTCTATTACATTAAACCTTTTTTTGATGGCAACATTTAGTATAAAAGCACAGGTATTTCAGCGTTAGAGGGGAATAAAATAGATTTACGACGCATTAAAAACAATAATAAGAGATTATGGCGACAATTTAGAGAAACAAAGGTATAATAGACAGGAACAGAGGAATTTTGGGAACATTATAAGACATAAAATCTGCCAAACATGGCGTGGGAGAAGGTTTTAAGTCTGTTATGAAGACTCCCAAATAAGTACATATACCATAGCGCCTGCATTTTCTGAAGGTGTAGACAGAGGTGTAGAAATATACACCCACAGTTCGCCAGTATGTTTTAGGACCCATTTAATAGGAAGCGAGCCTATTGGGGCACCGGGTACAAATCGTAACTCCGAGCTGCTATTAAAAATCTCATAGAAAAACCCAATAACACTTTGCTCGACCTAGGAATCGAACCCAAAACCTCTAGTGTAGTAGTCTCGCTTAGTACCGCTAGGCTAACGAGGCAGTTTCTTACTAAGTAAGTCTAAACAATTTAACTAACGTATACCTTTCTTCGTTCCAGACGCGTGCGGTCTATCAGACGTGCCACACATAGAGAGCCTACAGGAGAAGTCCCAGTGCGCCCTCGAGGAGTACTGCAGGAGTCAGTACCCCAACCAGCCCACCAGGTTCGGCAAGCTGCTCCTCCGACTGCCCTCCCTACGGACCGTCAGCTCACAAGTCATAGAACAGCTGTTCTTCGTAAGGCTCGTGGGCAAGACGCCCATAGAGACCCTCATCAGGGACATGCTGCTCTCCGGGAGCTCCTTCTCGTGGCCTTACATGGCGACCATGTGACATACGATGTGGAGGCAGCTCGCAGCGGCATGATCCACGCCCTACGGCTTCCCGCCGTACCTGCCGAGCCAGCGGTTCGACCCTTTCCAAAGGTACCAGCGCGAAGCCCAGCCTGAGGATGCCGTGACCTCCTCAAGCGAATTCCATGAGACAGAAGCGAGCGAAGAGTACTTCGGGTCAAGAACCAGCAGGGAAAGCGAGAGAGCCGATCCGACTTTCGATCCCATATCAGCTTTCTATGCTCCGAAATCGAACGAGGAGTTCGAGGCGACTTCGGAGACTCAGAAAAACGCGCAAAAATCCCTGATGATAGACAATTTGTTGAACATACGACAAGAGTGTAGTATACCGGATATGAAGTAACGTTGTTCAGTGGGGTCCTTAGTGTATTAGTTCAAGTTTTTTTGTTCCTCTGTAAAAATAGTTTACTATTTAATATTGTAAATAAAAAATGTTTTTATTATTGTAAATTGATAGTTAAGAGTTTTCTACGATGATGGATGTTTTTTTTTTTATTTTATATATTTTTTCTGATTCGTCTTTTTGTAGGAATTGTATAAAATTAAAAATTTGGATTGATCGCAATAATATGTACATCGGTCGTGCAATGTTGGTGTGTAGTTACATGTATAGAGATAGATGAAGTTTTTCGAAAATTTTATACGGCTAAGTAGGAAAGCAAGCTATACATTTTCGGTATAAACTGACCTCTCATTCTACGGAAACCATTTACAATGCAAGGTCAGTTTATACTGGGTAGCTTGATATGTCGTTGTGTACGAAGCATCCTCAGGTTTTTAAACTGGGAATGGAAGCCAAGTCATATCAAAGGAAAGAAAGTAGTACAATATTTATACGACGAAAGAAACTTCTTGTACATAAACTTTTTGGTTTTGTTTATGAAGTTAGGTACTAGATTTGCGCGCGGCTTTGTCCACGTAAATATGAATAAAATAGCCTATTAGCACTCAAGGACGGCGTAGCTTTTTAAAGAATTTTCATAATCGGACCAATAGTTATGGAGATTAGCGAGTGACAAACAAGCTTTTTAAGGTTTACATTCCCAGTTTAAAAACATAAATAGGCAGATGTATAATATAATATAAACCTACAAATATGATAGGACGAAGTTCTTTTTTATTATATTTTCGACTGGTGCTGTAATAACTCAAATATTTACGTAATTTTTACGTATTTTTTCTTATTTACTGATTCCGTAAAGCATTTATAGGTATGTATCGTTCCTTTAAAAACAATTTTTACAAATAATTTTATTATTTTTAGAAAAAAAAATGTAAAACATATTTGAGTAATGTTGTTTTTGTTCTTTTACTTTATGTGTGTCTATAATATGTATAAACAATAGTGAGAAATACAAATTATATAGGAATAGTAACTTTACAGAAATGTTTTTATTTATAATTATAATAATCTTTAGCGCAACGATTTTTTTTTAAATAAAAATATATCTATTTTAATTTTTTCGTATGACCATAGTCATTTTAGATATTTTGAATTTCTAATTAGTTATTGCAAATTATGGAGTTGTCATGGTAATCTCGTGAATTTGAAAATAGAACTTTTGCTTGTAACGTGACATTAATAGAACCAACCTACAGCTCTTCAATTGTGAAAAATTATAAACCTTTTTATTAAATGTACTAATTCACAATTTAGGCCAATCAAAAAAATTATTTTCTTATACAGGGTAACTTTTCATTCACCTGCCATTTTTCAGGGGTTGAAAGTACTCATGAATATGAATAAGTTTTTCAATGGAACCAACTCTAAAATATAAAAATCGAAATCAGCTGTTTTCTACAAAAAATGCACTGCAACACGATCATAATATTTGTAACAGCTTAAAATGAAAAGTGATCCTGTATAAAAATTAAAAATAAATGTTACATTACAAGCAAAAGTTTACATATCGAGCAATTGTTTTAATTTACAACAAAAAATAAAGAAAAATGTAAACATTTAGTAAAAACAAAAGCAATGTATTTATTCGCAATAATCTGTACAGTAAACGGTTGTAAAATATGTATGGTGTGTGTATGAGAATGTATGGAGTTGTATAAAAAATTTAAATATTAATGAGGAATAAAAGATGTCTCTCTGGATTTTGATTAATTTTGTTTTATTGACCTTATTCGAAACAAAGCATAAAAAATAAATTAAGTCAATATTAATATTTTATTCTAATGTGAATAAAGACGGTAGAATAGAAAGATTGAATATGACCATAAAATTATTATTTCAGACAATCAGTATACTAAACTTTCATTTACATAATCATACAAAATTTAATCATAAGCAAATCGAATCACATAGCATGAACCTACACGAAATAAAGCAAAAAAGAAAAATCATTTAAGACAAAAACGTTAATCAAAAAGCTATAAACAAGACTTCTCGAGACCGGCAAAATATCATGAACTTTTTAACGATACCTAATTCATTACATAATACATGATAGATAGTGTAGAAGATTTGCGCACACAGATGAACATACATATTATATGCATAGACTGCTAAAATCATAACCCTACTTTGGCTTTACCGCAGTCGAGTAAAAAAAAGTGTTACACAATCATATCAAAAATCACAACACTATCTACTAAATCACTAACATCAATATAAACATCGAACTACCCTCCGCTAAACGAAATCAAAAGTCAAAATCACATCGCTACACACGGAAGCGGTCATTTACACTAATCACCCAATTATAACAAACAGGAGTCTATCCGGTGTCGGTGTGACAACACAGGGAATGCAGAAAACCTACTGTGAACAAAACATTATTAGGAAAGGGATGTCAAACTGAATTTTCAACGAATCAGATTTAATTAATTTACGAATAACATACGAAAATATTAAGATCTGAAGGGCAATTCCACTAACTTTTAAGAAAGTTCGAATCGCGTTTTGGCTACTCATCAAAAGTATGTTAACGGATTGTTGTTTGACATCCGTACTATCCTGCCCCGATCATGTCATGTCATTAATTAAATACAGCATTCTGCAAATTAAATTAGTATTGAGAATATACTTTTGTGTACAACACTAACATCAGTAAGCTATTGAACCTGAAGGTAATGCAAAGTAGGCGATATTTCTTGATTCTCGCTTTGTATGTGCCCAAAATTCTTACTTCTAGAACTACAAGTGTCATATTTGCATAGAAAAAAAAATATAATCTCTTAACGTAATCACTTTTTGCACTTCACATGTTAGCCACTTTCCAAACACAATTTGACATCTCCAAACAAATTCAACTTTTATTGACACCCACACTATTGCCTCCTACCGTATCTTAAAACAGCACCAATCTAATACCTTGTAATTTCAGTTGCTTAAATTTCAACTCTCAACGTTGTGCCGAGCGTTGCAAATCCAACAGTCCACAAGGCAAAGTAATATAATAAATAAGCTAATCGTGGACCTTATGGACCTTCTGTGCTTTAGTTCGGTACTGGTTGTCACCGTGTGAAACTTTAAGTGCGCGTGAGAGTGGCGTCGCTCATATGCGCAGGCGCAGGTGGGCAGCGCACGCGATACCTCTGTTTACGTGGGAATATACACTTGTCGGGGCAATTAGCTCCACACTGATTGGTGCTTTTAATTTGTTGAAAGTGAAATTGGGTTGTAGTCAGTAGTCAAGAGGTGGTAAGTAAAACTTTTCGTTTCAGTAAAATAATATACATCTTTAATAGGTATCTGATAGGTACCTTTGAAATCTGCGGGTTGTTCGAAAGAGATACCGCGCCCCTGGAACGCAAAGGGCACATGAAGGAACATGGATGGTTTTTAGTCAGTAAAAGTCTGACACTCCCTCCCGCCCCGTCCTGGACGGGGGGGGTCATTTGATGATTTTACCATCTCAAAAAAAAAAAAAAGGTACCTTTGAAATAATAGTGCGGTTAATGAAAATTGTCGTTTGACATTTTGGAAACATCAGCTTACATAGAAGTTTTGTAAGGCAATGTGACATTCTTAGTCATTACAATGCAATAGTATGATCAGCGAGTTTAGACAAACCAACAAAAAAGCTCTCAGCTTTATCACATTAGTATATCTATACTAATGTGATAAAGCTGAGAGCTTTTTTGCATATCTATGCAGACACATAAATCCCACAACAATTAATATCCAATTACACAAAATATCAAATTCCCATAAACTACAAATCACAATAGTTACACGGAAGTCGACAACCCTATCATACCACGTGATAATAAACAGCCCTTTCCTTGTGCACCTGTTGAAGGGTTGTCACTGCGGGAACGGTTTGGTAAATCACGGCAGGGCACTCCCACGCTACCTACCGTGTTTATTGTGAAGCGAATTGTATTGCATGTTTGAAGGATTAAGGATTAATCCTATACTAATATTATAAAGTTGAAGTTTGGTTTGAACGCGCGTATCTCAGGAACTGCTAGACCGATTTGAAAAAATCTTTTTGCTCTATATAGCCCCTTTATCGAGGTCGATTAAAGGCTATAAAACATTATACTACGATGAACAGGAGCGGAGCAGTGATTAAAAACGTAACTTAACGCAGGTGAACCGTGAGGGATTTCTAGTAATAGCTGCTGGGCCGAATCTAGAAAATCTTAGGTGCACTAATAAGAAGCTACCTCTCTAATTAAACAAAAAAATACGACACTAGAAGAAAATTAACGCATACAAAGGCAAACAAAGCTGTTTTATTTATTTTCAGAAATGAATTTAGGGCTTCTTCAAAGCTTGCAATTTTTCAGGTATGTTGTAGTAATTCCTATCACTCCCTGTTTCAACTGACCTACGTAGGTACTAAAAAGGGAATGCGAAGCACTATCTGTACATACCACAATAAGGCAACCAAAGAATATAAAATCATCTAACATCATTTACATGATCACATAAACTTCATACACATCCCATACATTGACTTTGTCACGGCGGGTAGCCTGTTCAATCAAGCGCCTGACACCATCAGCCCACACATTATGACGTGACCAAGTTCATACTAGAGCTGCGATACAAATCACTAGAGGTGAACCTTTTCATCCATACTAATATAATAAAGAAGTAAGATTTTTTGGTTTGTTTGTAACAAACAGGCTCCGAAACTACCGAGCTACCGGGTGTCCATGGAGTTTTATTCTCGTTCTTCTCCATAGAGACCTGCGCTTTGGAACGAGCAACTATAATAGCTTCAACATTAAGCTGTAACTTCTTGACACTTCAAAAGTGCCTATAAATGGACTAATAGAAATAAATGCTTTGACTTTGACTACTGGACCGATTTTGACCTTTTTTTCACCAATAGATAGCTTCATTATTCCTGAGTAACCTATGCTATATAACATCACGCAACGACAAACGGGAGCGGAGCATTAACCAGAGACGTAACTTATGGCGGGTGAAATAAGCCACGCGGACGAACTCGTGGGCAATTTGCTAGTTTTAAATACATTATATGTGTATGTATGTATGTATGTGTGTGTCCATAGGCAGCGGTAACCGCTTAACATCAGGCGGGCCGTTAGCTTGTTTGCCACCTTCAGTGGTATAAAAAAAATAATGTTATTTTGTTCGAAAATTAAATGGTTTTGTGATTTGTAAAACATGGTTGTTTATTATGTGTGTGTTTTGTTTATGGTGTGTTTGTGTTTAATGTGTTAGACATATTGTGTGCGCTGCAGGTGGGTTCACGGGTTTGAAGTTATGAAGGTGTCAAGTGATAAGTGTTGGATTAGTCTAGCTAATTATGTTAGGGTTCATTGTAATATGTCAATAGAAGAAAAAATATACTTCTGTTTTGATAACAAAGTCAATTACTTCGCTGTTCGAGGTCGCGGTTTTGAGTCTTGTGCCTGAATGATACATAAACAAACACATCTACATAGTATTTTGTACATGCCTGGGAAATCTCTTTAAAAGCGAAAAGTCATTCACTCACTGATTAAACATAAAATCTCGAAAACGACTTGACTCGTGAAGCTGTAATTTTTCAGGAACTTAATATTATGTAGAAGACGTAAGTTAAAATATTTTATTCAGATTTTTCTGCAGAGTCAAATTAAGGGAGCCTTTGACTTGAAAGCCGACAAAGTCAGGGCCAAAGCTAGTATAAAATAGCCTGTAATATACGACCAGTATCTATAACCTCTGCCAGGGTAGAGGAATTTGTTCGAAAAAGTTACCGAGGCCTGGGAACACTAAGGGCATTAGGAGGAACAAGGATGGGTTTTAGTCAGTAAGAATCTGACACTCCCTTCCGCTCCGCCCAGAGCAAAACAAGTTAGTTAATTATTTTCCATCCTTAAAAAAAAGTACCTATACACCTGTAAATTTAATTGCGGGCCACCAACTTACTCAACACCCCAGAAAAATAAATAAGACAATAATAGCGATAAGCCAATGATAACGATGTACTTCTTTCTACTCTTATAAACCAACAGACACTACACTAAACAGTCCCGCTGCGTGACAAATGAAAGTGACATTTGACACGCACAGCGTGACAGTGACCCACCTTCAAAGCAAAAAGTCATTTGACAAAAAGTATCAAGTCATCAAAACCTTCCGTTCTGAACAGGTGCACGGCAATCAGTGCGTTAGGTCAGATGTCGCCAACTGTTGGTCACGCGAGAAACGGACGGTTGATGGTAAGTGAGTTATTGGAAGCGGGGTTTGTGGAATTAAGGTCATATAGCATGGTTTGAATGTAGCAAATAATTTGCCATTTCAGTTAAGGCTTAAATATTTTCATAATCTATATACTAATATTATAAACCTGAAAAGACTTTTTGTTTCTTTGTGCGCGCTAATCTCTGGAACTGCCAGTCGGAATGGAAAAAGATCTATTTGTATGTTCAGCCAGATTCATGAGGAATAGTATCTATACTTACTAATATTATAAAGCTAAACAGTTTGTTTGTTTGAACGCGCTAATCTCAGGGACTACTGGTTGGAATTGGAAAATTCTTTTAGTGTTGGATAGTCCATTTCTTGAGGAAGGCTATAGGCTATGTAACATCACGCTACGACCAACAGGTGCTGAGCAGCGAGGGTGAAACCGCGGGGAACAGCTAGTAGGACATATAACATCACACAACGACCCACAGATGCGAAACAGTAACCAAAGTTGTAGCATAACGCGGACGAAAAAGCCTTCGCGGACGAAGTTGCGGGCAGAAATTAGTGATAAAGTTAAAAGGTGACGGAATATTATTCCAACAAATCTACCTATAAAACATAGTATCCAAAAACAAACTAAATACAGGCAAATTCAACAGGGAAAACTTTAACAAAAAGTATTGTCCTCATATTCGTACCTAAAATGAGATACTGTACATTTAACTATGTACAATAAGCGCTCAGAAATCCATACCCCCGCTAAGGTTCACTTTCCTATGAACACGGGCGCGATCCAGTCAGCGCGTGCGCATGTGTGTTTACGAGTGATGTCTCAACATTCCACAGATAACACACACTAATGAACCATCGTAGCACTACGCGAAATGGCATTATATTTCTGTTTACCGTACGAGTCCTACCCGACGCGCGACGTATTCTTACCATTGCATTGCTAAATTTCGCATAATTATAACATGTCCTGGCAGCTGGTTTGGATAAGAAAGGGTTTACGATCATTGAATTCCGAGTTCAAATCTTATACTATGTGTGGCTGTTTTTTGTTTCTTGAAACCATAATAATGTTAGGCAAAATCTTTTTAGGTTTATGTTGAATTATTACGTATTCATGCTTGTTATTTATTTTTATAAGAAGCAAATATTAATTATTGTATTATTTATTTAACTTTTTATGTGATTTTATTTTAACTTTTTGTAATTGGAAGTAGGAAAAAAAGGCGTGCTGTGTGATAACAAAAATTTATTTTTAAAATTAACAAACTTATGAGAATTGTAACGTCACATTCCTACCGAAATAAAAGAAGTTCTCTTGTAACTGTTCATAAGATTTTTTGTTGAATACCCACTTAGTCAATAAAATTCATAATAACATAATAAGAGAAGGATATTTTAATAACACAAATAAATTTGGTGATGCTCACGTATTAAGTTTCTGAATTGGTATTCAGCAGAGTTAATTGAAAACTAAACTATAATTCAGACTTTATGAACAGGTTATTTTTATGTAACGTCACAATAAACTTAGTGAGGTAATAGTTTAATAATTCGTTTTCTTGATGAAAAGAAGATTGAAACTAAACCTCAATTTAAGATCATTAAATAACTATCTACGAATATATAATATAATTATGACTAAATATTTAGTTACACCGTCTAATTATTAAAACTATAACATCCAGGTTATTAAATGTTTCATAACACCGTCTAATACTTCTTCATAAGTAGCACTGTTGCACGCCATCCCCACATATTAAAAACGATGTTGTTGTAAACAGTATGTTATCCAGTGCGAAACCACCAAACTTAATCCACTTCGCTGTTGAGTAGATAGGATAGGCTATCTATCCTCTTCCTCGTATTTCTTGCTCCGGAGACTAACAATAGTATTCCTCTAAAACAACAAAAAAAGTAATATTAGGCATTTATAACAAAATACTAAAGTGACTTAATTTTTTATATAATTTAATAATATTTATTTAATATAACAAATTTTAATATATTAAAACTATTTATTTATAAATTCCATAATAAACACATTTTTTTTGGCGTCATTATATATTTAAAAATCAATAATAAGTATTAATCGAAATGCCACCAAATAATTTTAGGTATCTTAGGTATAAATTTCAAATAAAAGTTTAATTTACAATTCGTTAATATAATACTCACATTCAGTCAGGTTTCATAAGATATTAATTGGGACCACTTTTATGCAGCCCAATAATAGTCGCCCTCGCCTCAGTAATATTATTTGCCTGCGTTTCGAGAATAATTACAATACCACTACGAGTATCTATTAAATCACTCGTTACTAACCAACAACCACAACCAAACGACAACGCTCATTCCAATCAAGTTAAATATGCACAAAACTCATGTCTACCTCACAGAAATCTAAATTCTTTATTAGTTTTCTATGACTACCCTTTTAAATTTACGAAATGTGTGAACAAAGCGAACAAGATAAAGAATATTATATTTCTGTCCATTTCTTCAAATTGAGTAAAAACAAAAAGACAAAAATAATGTGAGATTCGAACTCGCGGCTCATTGATTAACGCCGTCAACTGGGCGCGCTTAACCGCTAGACCATTTTGTCTCATGTAGAAACGTTGAAATTATGAACTACATTCACAACGATGATACATGTGTCTATTCTTGAAAGTAAAAGGTCGTAAGTCAAACTAAACGTCAACCTAATACGTTTTGAGATTGGGTATGGACTTTTGGTCGCCACTGTACATTAAACACATTTAATTGTCAAGTTCAAATGATTTTTTCGACACCTTTCAAAGTCGATTGATAACACTGATTTAATATTCTGCAAGACTCAGAGTTTCATTGTGACTAAGATTACAATGGAACTAAATTTTGCCCGCAACTAAACCCACGTTATTTTTTCTTACGGGTCCCTAATCTTTTTAAATATAAAATGCAGCCTGTAACACTTAGGGATAACGAAGACTCCTGTTAGTGAATATTTTTTTGGAATCGGGCCAGTAGTTCCTGAGATAAGAGCATTCAAACAAACTCTTCAGCTTTGTTTATTTTATATTAAGTACCCATTTACCTCTAACTCATAACATACACATAATATACTGAAATTGTCCTCATGCCATCCTTCTTCAGTGCTTTCAGTGGGTTTCAGGGCGGGGGGCGTGTCAAAGGTCGCCCAATGAGGTCACAGGTCGCGACCCCCGACCTCCCGAGCGACCCGCGAGTTCGCGCATACTCCTCCGTGGCATACGATTGATTCGTGCCTGGTTTGACGCCCCTGTACTATACGTACTTATAGGTAAGAAGCTTAATATCTCTGCGCAGTTGTACGTGCTATGTCGCTGAAGGGATTAAGACATTGTGTTATTTTTTGAACTGGATATAATTGCTTAAATTTCTCTTAACTAGGTTCCTAGGTACTGTCGTGATGGCCCAGTGGTTAAGCCTTCTGCCTGGATGGGTTCAGAACCCACAAGTACAAATGTCGCTTGTTTGGTGTCAAATGTTAATAGAAATCTGAAATCGTCAATCCGCCTAGAGCAAGAGTGGTTATTAATAATAATAAAAATATTTTATTGACGTAAAAATAATAAATTAATGCACGTGTCTTAATTATTTGTGAAGAGGACTTTGCCCTGCAGTGGAAAATTAATAGACTGGTATCTAATAATACACAGGCACTCTGAACCTCGTTTAAAAAAAAAAGAACATAATATCTAGTTACCCCTTAAAACGGTAATTTCGTATAGGTACAGTCTGGTTCAGAGAAAAGGGACCCCCGAAGCCTACGGTTATACGGTTTGATGTCATTACCAACAGGGGTTCCTTTTCTCTGCAGCTGATCCTCTAGGTACTCTACACTTTAATATTTCCATCCACAGAAATCCAAATAAGTCAGACATATTGAATCTCGCGTCTCTGGCAGTGGTCCCTGCAGGCCACAGAAGCACATCTGATCAGACACAGTGATCCGAAGTGACAAGAAGATTGTGTTGCAAGTACTTGTCGTCACGACACGGTATTATAGTTGTAAAACATACCAAGCACCTTCTTTCTTATATCTGTGCCAAGCACAGATATTTCTTGATATGGATTTTTCAGGATCAGAAAGCAAATTTCAATTTGAAAGAAACTTTCAAAATCTAGTCACAATCTTATCAGCAACAATGAACGTCAAAAAATTGGTAATAGATCCACCTGATGTTAAGTGGTCACCGCTACCTGTAGACATCTGCAATATCAGAGGCCTTGCAAATGCGTTGCCATCCCAGGACAAAGTTGAAATGTCTTCATCATCATCATCATCATCATCTCAGCCATAGGACGTCCACTGCTGAACATAGGCCTCCCCTTTAGATGTCCACATAAACCGGTCGGAAGCGACCTGCATCCAGCGTCTTGAAATGTCTTATGTGCTTGGAATTATATCTGCACGGTGCCATCCACACCCTTCAAACCGGAACACAGCAACGCTGCTTTGCGGCAAAAATGGGTATGGTGGTAGAACTTCCCTGGACGAGCTCCTTCACAAGGAGCTCTACTAGGTACTACTCTCGCACTAGACAATGCACCAGACAACACCTAATTTACCATTCCCGGATCAACTGAACCAACCAGCAGTAAACAATACCTAACTACGAACGGTTAACGGTAACCCAAACAGTATAATGTGGAAATCAAAAATATTGTTTTCTCCATCCATTGTGAGGTGTGGAGATAGGAGCGATAAGACGGACAGACAGACAGATATCTGGTAAACGTGGTGCTCGTACACCTAGATGATTGGGAATATAGGTGGCGTGGAGTAGTCGCGTGTTTGTTTAGTGGTTTTTGTACCATCTTTTTAGTAGACACAGAATAAAGTTATGCCAAGTTTAAACCTTTGAAAATGTATGGTTATTTATTTATTATTCCTGGTATAAAATTTTGTGTTTATGACTTTGAGGTTAAAAGTTTAATTACCAGGTTTCATTCAAAAAAATCTTAGAAGGGATAAAAATTCTCCTGAATAGGACCCAGTTTTACTATGGGGCAACTTTGAAGATAGGAGATACCTACAAAAGATGCTTAGTCAGGCGATTGATTTTAGAAAATAGGTATGTACGTATAGCCTTAAACACATAATCAGCTGGAATTCAAACTATCAATATATCTTTTTTCTTTTATGAACTATTTTAAGTTCATAAAAGAAAAAGAAACGGTACATTTTCTTTTATTACGAGGTGATGCAAGAAAAGGCAGGGGATGGCCTTTCCACAGCAGTGCAATATTACAGGCTAGATAAAAAAACCAAAAACGTTTCTATAAAATCTTATACCACCAAGTCGACTCCACACATTTCTAATTCACTATCCCGCGCCTAATCGTGCGGGTGGTCGAGCTTGATTGTGATTGACAACACAACGTCACAGCAGCGCATTCACTCCAACACTAGCCTACAACACCGCATTGTACACCATACATTACCGCTCCAACACAAACAGTAACCTTCCATAGTCATACATAACCAGCAATGTATTTCGTGTGAACAGTTTTGGTAGGATAATAAATGGGTGTTCAGACGATAGTAGGCTTTCAAATGTGCCTTTTGAATGTTAGTTTCTTGAAAGTGTCGGTGCCAGTAATGCGTGAGTCTGACAGGTCAACGAGACTAAAGAGTTCTCTAGCGAGTGGCTTACTTATACAATAAAAGGTATGTAGGTATGTGTAACGTTATGGTGGCCCAGTGGTTAGGCGTTTGTCCTTCATGTATGAGGTTGAAGGTTCGAAACCGGGTAAGGGCTAATGTGAGTTTTTCAATTCATTATTAAGTTCTGACTTATTTTATATTGTACATCACTGATTTTGGTCAAGGAAAACATCGTAAGGAAAACGGGACTTATAAGATTAAGTCTAAATTCGCCAATCAATCGATCAATGCCCGTGTCTTCTGTCTAATAGAAAAGGTTATAGCCATGCACGCAAGCTTGCAAGTACTTCCTGCTAAGTGGCGGGCGATTGGAGAGGCCTATGGCCAGCAGTAAACTGTTGCAGGCTGATGGTGATTGCTCTGCAGTGAGACAATTATAGGCAGGTATTTTTATTATTATATCTCTAGTTATGTGCATACATAAAACATACCGGCGGACTGTGGGTGTACATTGGTTACACCTTTGCCGAACCCATCGGGGAATACAGGCGTGTTTTTTTTTTTTATTGTTTTACACAGCCAAACAATACAATTTAAAATAACTTAATTTGAATTATGTACTAAGCATTTTTTGGCGCACTAAGCAAGGATCTACTGACCTCCAAACTAGGAAATTCCTGTATCTTGGAGGTGAGTAAGTTTATATTTATATACACAGCCCATGTATTCCCTAAAAGAATATTTCTTAAAAACAGTTCAGTATGTTAGGTTTAGTTATGTGCGTCAGCTTACAAAAATACTAAATAGGAACCAATTTCTCCCTCAGAGCCAAAAAATCCCACAAAAACAATAAACACTTAGGAAAAACAATAAAACAGTTAATCCGGAGCACTATCGATGGTGACAATTTATAGAGAGGCTCTCCCGCCCTACCGCCCTACGCCGCCCGCCCTGTGCGGTTTACTGCCACGCGAGACCCTAATGAAATTGACGAGTTGTGGTGTACAGGAGACGAGGATCCGGAGATACGTCTGAAGATAAAATGAAGAAGGTAAGTTGATTATGACTTGGCTGTTAATTTTAGTATGTTTGTACAAAAGAATTATTTTGAAATGGTATAATTAATAGGAATTTCAGCTACAGAAAATCATTGGGCATATTTTTTTATTGTTAGGTGTAGTAATCTTAAAACTATGATATGTTTTCACCCACGAATTTTAAACGAAAACTGTATGACAAAATTTATATTTTGTTAACTCAATTTCTTCGGGAAACCAAGAAAAATAAAATCATCAGTCTTTTACACCCATAATTATTTTAAATAATAGTACCTAAACTAGATTTATTCCAAGTTTTACGCTTAGCATGTAGCAATAACTTAGTACTGACAGTTCACGCCTAGAGGCAGTTTGCCACACACGAGAGCCACCGGTTTACGTAATACCATATTTATGACACTTGACAGGACAAGAAAAGCTTGGGTATTACAAATATTTCAAAAATAATTATAATTTATTATTAACTAGAAGTTTTAGTAGAAGTATAGTAGAATAGTATAGCATACCTATTTCTGCCGCAAAGCAACGTTGTTATGTTCTGGTTTTAAGAGTTTGAGTGCTGATAAAATTACAGGCCCATGAGACATTTTAACTTTATCTCTGGGATGGCAACGCAAGGCCACTGGTATTGCAGATGTCTATAGGCAGAGGTGACGACTTAACAATACGTAGGCCTTCAGCTTGCTTGCCGTAATATTTAACGATATAGTATGAAAAGTCTACTGTTTGACATTTAACAACGTGTCAAAAATTTGCAAAAAAAGATCTATCTTCGTTTTTCAATCTCTTGTATAGCGGTCCACATTTATAAGAATTGGCGCGGACGTGTAAAAACAAACGTCTCGTCCCTTGTCCGCTTATCCGCACTTTTTGCGGACATCCGTGACGTCATCCACTTAACGTTAAAATATATCCGCACTTTTTTAGGGCTGTAATAAGGAAAACCTGTTGGCTTGTGGCTTGCTCGCGTTACCACTCACTGTAATGTGGGAGAGAGTAGACGGTGGTGGAATTATTACTTTACTTTTTTGTAGAAACATGGTTTGGTTTTTGTGTGGATTTTAAGATCGGTAAAGTGAAATAAAGTTTATAATTTAAAAAAATATAAATAATGTCACATTATGTCATAGTTAGAAATTCAATAGCACAAAAAAGGGTCTTCAAAAATATTGTACCTATTTTCTAATACAGCAGCATTTGACCTACAAATTATATAAAATATAAATAATTACATAGACTTATCAGAAATCATTTCAAGAATGTCTACTACCATTAGGCTTTCTGGACTTTATCCGAACCTTAACGTTTAAGTGTAAATTGAAATAAAAGTAAAGGATAGAAGAAACATCATCGTCATAAGGGTTAAAACAAAAGAAAACTTTACAACTACCAAATAGCAAAACATTCACATCACCCACAAAAATTCATTTCACGACTCCCAAAAGTATTGCCACACACCAATACAAAATTTCCGATTTTATCGTTTCATTCACGTCAGTTCACACCTTAATAAAGAAGAAAATGGAACGTAAAGAAAAAAAAACAAAGAAAATCAGGGACACCCCACTCAAAGGCATCTGGTGTGAAAAAAATAAAATTTACCATTTACCTACTTTGGCTAAATTCCGAATTCTGCGGTGAATTGAACCAATTTACATAGTCATAAATATATTTGATTCTCGACATTGCATTGTCTTGAGGTTTTCCGTGGGGTGGGTGAGCACCCCTGGGGTTTTTTCTACCCCAAAGATAAGAAATGTCAAGTCTTGACAGATGTCGACGATGTTCGTTGGGTAAAACAAGAGAATGTCAGTTGTAGAGTTGGCATTGTAACTTTTCTTTCAATGATAATAAGTTGGGAAAAGTTTGTTGATTTTTTGATTTGGGTTTTTTTTAAGATAAGTAAGTATTTTAGTTTAAGAAGCTAGGAGTCGCGAAAGATTAAATTAATGAAGACAGGCCTATACCTAGAAGTGGGTAAGAACAGGCTAATAAAAAATCTACTGTAATTTTGCCGGACTTTTATTTTATGCTTAACAGTATCAAAATTAAATACACAATTAGGTACGATACCCATTTAGTCCTTCTTCTGAATTTCAAAGGCTTTAACTTAATCGATTTTATATCGTTAATACAATTTTATCTAGAACCTTCAACCATTCAAAATCTTGATAACATTTTATTAGAATTCCATACACAACAGTGGACATACGGGTTGGTGATGAATGATCGGAAGACATCATGAATTATTTTATAAGCACAATTTCCTAAAGGACCTTCCCACACGCCGATCAGATCGACACAAAACTATTATGTCTATCAAACCAAATATAAATTCCTTGACACAATATAATACGACTAACAGTACTAAACGACACACTGCATTATCACCCTTAAAGTCAATGCAATATGAATAAAAATCCAATAACATATCGGCTTCGAAGTCATTTCTCGTCACCACATTCCCATATTTGCTTAAATCCAAAAAAAAACTTTTGTCAAGATACCGTCCGAAATCTTTTGATTAATGATATCAACCCGCCACCGCGAGCGGGGTCCAAAAGACCCCGCTCTAAGAAAACAAACGACAAATAAAATTCATGTATACTAATGATACGTGTAATGGCTCTAAATAATTGTTGTTGGAACCATTAGCGAAATAAACGGTTCCCTAAGAATGACCTGTTTGCTTTAGGATCGCCAGTTGGACAAATATGGCTGTCGCGACATCATTAATTATTAGCTTTGTTAACCAATATTCGCACGGGTTTTGTAGGCGGCTGCGTAAGATCCGTTAGCACCCTTCCTTCTAATGTTATTTGTCAGAAATAATAGAAAACATTCTTTGATATACGTGTAAAAGATGTTGCCGTCCCACTGATGGGCAAAGGCCTCTCCCAAATCCTCTAGTCCAGCGCCACCTCGAAACTGCTCTAGTGGTAAAAGTTTAAACCTAGAATTTTTTACGTAAACTTGACTACCCACTCGTAATTATGGTGTAGTTCCATACTATACTATAATATAACATACCTATATAAGTACAAACTAAATGCAATCCTCCAACTCATGACGATTAGGTAGTTATGAAACACTTAAAGCTAAAGGCATGCACCCTTCAGCACCTTTTACAAGGCACATATGTCTAATGCAGCGGTCGGCAACCTTTTGGCAGGAAGGGGCCACATGGTGGCAAAATGAGGTAGTGGCGGGCCGCGCTTTCACATAATTTTTAACCGACTTCAAAAGGGAGGAGGTTCTCAATTCACCTGTATGTTTTTTTTAGAGCAGTTTCGAGGTGGCGCTGGAGCGCCACCTCGAAACTGCTCTAGTGGTAAAAGTTTAAACCTAGAATTTTTTACGTAAACTTGACTACCCACTCGTAATTATGGTGTAGTTCCATACTATACTATAATATAACATACCTATATAAGTACAAACTAAATGCAATCCTCCAACTCATGACGATTAGGTAGTTATGAAACACTTAAAGCTAAAGGCATGCACCCTTCAGCACCTTTACAAGGCACATATGTCTAATGCAGCGGTCGGCAACCTTTTGGCAGGAAGGGGCCACATGGTGGCAAAATGAGGTAGTGGCGGGCCGCGCTTTCACATAATTTTTAACCGACTTCAAAAGGGAGGAGGTTCTCAATTCACCTGTATGTTTTTTTTTTGTAAATTTGAAAAAATGGTAACGTTTGAGGCTAAAATCATTAATTTAGGTAAAATGTAAGAATTATAGTCTAATTTACAAAATTGTCGCGGGCCGCAAGGAGTAGAGCCGCGGGCCGCATGCGGCCCGCGGGCCGCGGGTTGCCGACCGCTGGTCTAATGCATTCAGGAGTTACAAGCGACTTAATGCATTGTACGCTATACATCACTCCTCCAACTCGCAAATAAAGGAAGATGGTAGTAACATCGAGAAATGGATTGCAAGTATTGTAAAGACCGCCACGTGTCTGTAAGTCGCACAGCCCTTGTTTAAAACCACCAAAACGACGAGAGTTGTCATCAAATACGCATCCTTGAGGGCGGGAATCAGTTTTAAAAGCCATTAGAGGACGAGGGGGACGGGGTTGTAATTAGACTGCGTTAATATTTAACAAGTGCGACGCCACACAGATTAGCGTAATGCCGTCCCAGCTGCGTCCAGAGCCCCGACACCTTCTGTGACTCGGGCTTTTAAAAAAGCCACTCTGTCAACGAGATCGTCAAAAATTAATTACGTTATGTCCTGCTCCGTAAAAAGGAGATTTTGAGCTAATGGATTTGTGATAACCTCCAGTGAAGCGAACACTGAAAGAATAGCAAAACATTCTTCCTTCACAAATTATATCTGAGGGACAGAATCAATGTTTTCATTCCATTACAAAAGATTCAAAGTTACACCTTTACGAAAATATGGTAGCTAATTAATTCCCAAAAAGTAAGGTACGAAGTTAAAACAGATTCGGGTAAAATCGGGCAAGTGTAATCCTTTCACCCTTTCCGTGCAATTAGAATTAGAGGCAAGACGGGCTCGGCATCTGCGGGTTAACTAATGGCGAATGCATTATTAAAGCCGTCCGCAGCGCGCGAGGGTTGGGGACAGATTATGTTATTATAGATTTAGGTTCTGTATAATATGCTGATGTGATGATGATGGAAGTGCAAGTAGATGTACGTATGTAACAGCTATGTTTTAGTATCACTTCAAGACAGATCTATGTATTTAGCTGAGTTCCCTTTTTCAGAAGCTTTTACAGACAAATGCTTATACAGAGAAATGGAGTTAAGATGAAAGTCGGATGGTGTGCGAAATTTTTATTTTTGCGAGTTTGCAATCAACATAAGAAAGTATGAATTTACAACGTTAGCACGGGATTTGCTAAGGTTGACCTTGAAACAGCAAAGGTACATTGATAGTCAATTATAACATAAAATACGACACTGTAACGAGGACAATTTTGAAATTAATAAGCTTCTTGCAAATAGGACTTTAAATATAAAAAATAGGCTCATTTTAAAGAATCAAATTTTTTAACCAGAAGTTTTAAACGATCCCCGGCCAACCGAAATCGCTATTCCTACAGTTGATTATTAATATCTTTCCTACATCCCAGATCCTAACAGGTTTACAAAGACACATTATACGAAAATTTGTCAAGTCATACACCAAGACTTTCTCATCATTACTGACCGTCACCCTGCCATGAGAATCTCAGCACCAATCAGTCACACTTCCACCCGGAACCAAGATTAGCATACGCAAAAATAACAATGGCCGCCTCAAGAAGTTAATGGGATGTCCCTTGCGTAGCACAAAAGGGTTAAACAAAGGCAAAGGTATAAAAAGATATATTAATGTGATAGATGAATCACGCGGGGTCCGTTAGACCGGTCGTGGACGTTCTAGTGTTAAGTCCATTAAGGTAACTTTTACTGTTTGTTTAAGTTATTATCTTATTCTATGGTTTTGCTTGAAGATTTATTCGGTTACGCTCATTTGGATTGTTTTGAGGTGTGACTTTTATCGTTATTTAAAAAAGTAAGCTGTCCTTGTGTGGACTGGAGAATACGTTGATGTGGCACTTCAGCACACATACCATAACGCCTGTATTCCTAGAAGGGTTAGGCAGAGGTGTATCAATGTAAACCCACAGTTCGCTGGTATGTTTAGGTAATAGGTGGCGAGCTTATTGCCATTAACCAGGCACAAATCCTAACTTTGAGCTGCTACTGAGAATTTTATAGAATATTTACACTCACTCACTTTGGATTTCCCTTCAGATTCTCTGATAAATAATAACTTTGGTGCTGTGAAATTTACACCGCGGCATCCTGGCTGAAAAAGTTTTATTCCACCACTCAGTCGTATTCCTTTATGGAATTAGAATTTAGGATAATAAACGTTTAGGTTTTTTAAACGGGGCGGTTATTTGGACATCCTCAAATCATCAACATAATATAGTTCATTGCAAAAAATATTTAAAAATACGTCTGATTTTAGTGAATATAATTGGAGCCCTATATCGGTATCTCGGTCACACCCAGAAAGTGACCAAATAAGTTACTTGCAAATAGGGCTTAGTACTGCGTTTCTAGTATATTTACGTCTTTATAGTCGCAAAAACAGTATTAATTTATAGAAATAGCACCTTTTATTATTCCAACTAGACTGGCAGCTTTTTCCAAGCGTATTTCACCTAAATTTCCCGGAGAATTTTATACAGAACGATACTGCTGATAATAGTTAGGTACTGATTACAACAACCTTACAGGAAGATAATTATAAGTCTTCCTATTACCATTGTTAAAACTAAGACAATTTTCCAGAAATAGATCCTTATTGTTAATTTAATAGATTTGAAAACATCCACGAAACAAAAGTAACCAATACCTGATACAATAGAAACTAATCTCTATGGTCGAACATCAAACAAGTCGAGACGTATCAAGTATCATTATAATAGGCAATTAGAACTGTGAAGAACAACATTATTTACCACCAAACCATGACCTTTCCAATGCACCCAACCCCAAACACGGTACAGACCAAGATATACTAGACGATACAGCTAATATAAGAAGAACCGCGTGATAAATGAATGTCGAAACAGCTAGAGGTCTAGTTTTAATGGATGATACAAAGATGGGGTTGCTACTTATTCTAAAAAGGGCTATTTGTTTTCATCCGTCACTTCTTAGTAAAAACAAACAATGAATAAATACGGAGGACTTTTGTACTGTTTCCCATAGCTTCTATTGTGTTCATTGTCACCTTTGAGCGGTATTGTAGACATTTTTTTCGTTACCTTTTGTGTGGCAACTGAAATTGTGCGGCTGTTTGATGCTACTGTTTGGTAATTAACGAGTCTACATCTTGGGTTTCTGTTATAGTTGTTTTATATGGTCAGTACTTCACTATACTAGTTTCAGGATGGCCATGGAGATCGGGATTTTTACTCGATTCTTTCGTCCTGTAAGCAGTGTCTTAGAAACTGTCGTCAATAAGTTTCTTTGATTGTCAATGATACAACAAGAGACAATTTCGTTAAAATGGTCGTAGAAAAGGTAATTTAAAACAAAATAGTTTCATTTATTCCTAAAACTATTACATGTATTTTATGTTATTTCATTTACATATTTACACCTATTGTTAACAAAAACTTATTTATATTCATGAAATATCCAAGCATTTACAGTAGTAGTTAATAAATTCCCATAACAATTAGAAAACATATTCGAAATTCTCCAAATTTCTCTGACTGCGCGCGTCATACAAACGTCAATCAAGAGCGCTGGGTGGCAGAGGTCACCGATCATCGTCTTCTACAAATATACCACCTTTCTTGGTACCCTAACAAAATTATAAACCAAGCAAAATTGTTCTTTATCCCGTAGCATTAAAATGAAAATTAACCTTACCAAACCGCAGCGTTATCTTTGTAAACTCACTACGCTGTATCTCCCTTTTTTGCTTCTAAACATTCATGTCATTCTGTAGAATAAACAAGTCGACACAAAAGGCTTAGTCACTATCCCTTTTTATTAATATCGGTGGCTGAATGGACACAAAGGGTTTTGTACTCATTATGCGTAATCGGAACTGCTCAGGTGTTATATTATAGCAATAATGGGCTTATAGATAATAGACCGCAAATGAAGGGATACAATTTCATGGGTGGTTTTTCGCTTTAAAGTTTGATGAATTGGTCAGTTTGGAAAATGTTGTTTTCTCTTGAATATATTTTATTTTACTTAAAACTCTAATTCTTTGCAGACTTCGTTTGTGAAATTAGGTATATGGTTCGATTATAACTTAGCATTTTTAATTTATAGATCTCTTGTTTAAATATGTAGGTAGGATGGATAAAACCACGAGAGTAAGTATGAAGTTGTTTTGTTCATTCTTCTGCATATGAAACTAGTTACCTTCTGAAAAAAACTAGACAAAATTCCTTTTTCTGGTATAAGACAATCAAATGTTGTCAGTGCCGTTAAATGGACTAATTGCAATTAATAATTTGACTTTTGACATTGACAAACGAAATAAAAAATGCATCAAAACAAATTAAATCGAGACTGCAGAATTCAAGAGATAAATATTTACCTATTTATCTCTTGAATTCTGCAACAGACGGAGGATAATTAAATTACCGTTTATTTTTATTATGAGGTAAATTAAAGTGACAGGTGAAGCATCACCCGTTTCGCGAACCGAATCACAATTTTTATTGCGACCGCCATTTTAAATTATAAAAGATTTCCAAACAGTAAACTAAAAATAGTAATCTTTATAACAGAGAAACTACCCAAACAATTTTCTGGGTCGACATACCAAAATCGTCACTTTTGAATTTGATATAGATTATAAAACTAACTACAGAGTTTTACTAGAATATTCGAGAGAAAACCATTTCAAATTTATACAAAGTTGAACTCTCATTACCAACGTTAACTGCACTTGAACTACTTGACTTATATCTCAATACACATAGATATACCAAGCTTTAGATCCCGGACTAAACATAAGAGTATCAACAGCGATTAGCCTTCTATTAAAACAAAGAACATCAAAGTCACAATATCATAAAACTTTTCCAATTTCTACCCGAAAGAAGCCCTCAAAGAGATTTGCATGAGGTCCGCACAATGAACGGTGTATTTTGCAATATTTTCAATACCCCAGCATGGGTCCAACTACTCGGGGGTCCTTCTTTTGTCCTCCACTTTAATATCTGTGGGAATGGACATACCGACTCCATTTGGGTAATTTATCATTCTTAAACGAGTGAGGAGACTATCCACTATTATCCTTCGTCGTGTAGTCTTTCTAGTCTTGAAAGGGCGCAGTCTTCGCCCTTTGTCCGGACTTGTTCAAATTAATGACGTATTTGGCCCCAACGGGTTTTGGTATTAGCGATTTTGAGCACCGGACACAGGAGTCCGGTGTCCGATATTTATGAATTATTAGCTATTTCGGGTTCCCATAAAGTCTACGTGCCAGTATTTACGTAGCTGGACAAGGGTCAGTCTTCGGAAATATTATTACATTGATTTATTTTTTCGGACCTCAAATAATGTGTGTGAATTTGCATAATACGAAAATAACGGACCGTAAATCTTAATGAAATGAGTGTCCAAAATTATGACATGAATGTAGAAATTTATTTAAACAGCCTAATTTAGTTTAAACATGTAAAGTAAAAATAAATAACGACTACAAATTTTACAATCAATGACACTCATTCAAAAGTTAAACTGAGTAAAAAATGCGAAGACCATCAAAATTAACATATCAATGTAGGGTCAACATAAAGAACGCGAGATGACCACAGCATCCCTGGGTCAAAGGCCAGATGAGTACAGGTGCCACGAGCCTAACACGCTTTCTTTACAAATTCCCAATAAAATTGGGGATGGCATTGAAATTAAGATGTTTTTTAATGTCCAGTAGTGACAGTGGACACGAGGCGACGTAAAAAATGGGGAGACGAACGAATTATAAGAGATTTAAAAGTAAAATGTATGTGATGCGGGAATTATAACAGATTGACATTAGCATAACTTGAACTTTTTTTTTTTTTTTTTTTTTTTATAGAACATTTCGGAGCAATGGTACAATAATAAAATTTAGCATAAATACGAGTAGAAAAGATTGCAACACAGTCACCAATCACAAAGCCATACAAAAGGGAAATTAATGAATATACTGGAGACAGTAATGAGAAAACAAATTTAGCGTACATTAATGCTTCAGACAGATCTCCCAAAGAATTCAATGTCGCATGGAAATTAATGATTATCCACGGCAAGCCGGTCGGATTGTCCCGTCCGTTAATTTATTACACGTAAACACATGACCGTTACGCCATGATGACGGATAGTAAAATTTAAATAGAAAGTAAACAACACTTGGATAAATATGCACGTTTTATAAGTGTCAAAGCTTATACTGCTAGTGTTAAATTTATAAGCAACGAAAACGATGAAGTCAAAAACTATATGTGGGATGTCAATTTTTTTGGAATGTTTACAGAATTTTTTATATTGCCTTCTTTTATTAAACTTATTAGTCGAATATATTTTAGTTTTTATGCTTTCTATTAAGAACATCAATATTTTAAAATGTGCGAAGTATTTTTATGGTAGCTGGTTTAGTGTAGATATGATTAATTTTACTTTTATTGTTCATGTTTTCATGTTTTGAACTTTGGCTTTTATAAAACATGCTTCTCCATTTTCTTCATATATTTTGTTTTTAATTTTGTGTTCTGGTCTGAGTTAGGCTATTTTATTACTAAGTGTGTCAGAAACTGTGATGTAAAGGTAATTGGTACAATCAACAATAGAGATAAATATATCCAGAATCGTCAGTGGTTAAAGTTGTTTTTACAAATCAATGGATTTTTTCGTAAATTTAAAATAATAAGAAACTAACAGTTAAATAAATATAAACATTCGATAATATCTCCATAACTGAATTAACTGACCCTACATTCAGTAAATATGGTCTGCAGTACTATATCCTGCCGGGGCTGCGGGTTGTTCGAAAGAGATACCGCGCCCCCGGAACGCAAAGGGCACATGAAGGAACATAGATGGTTTTTAGTCAGTAAAAGTCTGACACGCCCTCCCGCCCCGCCCTGGACGGGGTCATTTGATGATTTTACCATCTCTAAAAAAAAAAAAAAAAAAAAAAAGTACTATACTATAAAAAATATCTCAAAGAATTTAGGTAAAATGAGCATGAGATGTGCTTTCATCCCACTTAATGCTAGCTTCAGATTTCAATAGTCTAGCCGTTTACTATGCTTACATTCTTCCTTCCATTAACCAAATACATCTTCTATTTCTTTACCACAATAAGGTACAATCTTTCTCCGAACTCTTAGCATCACAAAGCCGCTGATTCTCATCAGCATGTTGCAGCATAATACCGTATAATACTTTCATTAGCGTGGCATGAGTTGTGTCATTTGTCAACTAGTTGATCGTCAATGCTGTCAAAGCTTTTGCCTTGATTGGCTCTTTTGATAATTTGAGAGAATTTTGTTTATTTACCGCATCTCTTTTGGATAGACTTCTCTTTCAATTTTAGTTTTTTTAGATTTTTTTTCTTGTATTATAATACCAGCCTAGTATTGATCCAGTGCAAGGCACTTTTCTCAAGGCGGTTTGACAATTTCAGACTTAAATTAATCATAAGTTCAGGTTTCCTTGCGATGTTTTCCTTCTCCGATGTTAGTAATCCAAGAAAAACTTAGAAAGTACTTAGATAAACAGGAAATGTCATATTGGTACTTGCCCGTGCCCGGTTACAAACCCACATTCTCGTGCATGAGAGGCGTCTTAATCACTAGGCTATCACGACATTTTTCTTTTCTTTTATAATAATTGTAAATCAAGCTGCATTTGCGACTTCTAAAATTAGTAGGTTTCTAGATAAGAGATTTAAATAAATCAACGATGCGTTTTTTGCCAGCACTATAATCTGCATAATATTGAATAAGCAAAAATTGTGCTCGTTCATCACAGAAAAAAGATGTCCACAAGATTTATACGTTGGTCAAGTCATTTGACCTACCTTTGCAATAGCTCAACCTTCTATTTTGCAGATACGCTTCATAAAATCGGAACAAAAAGTAAATGTTACGTAAAAGTAAAAACTATCAAATATCAATCGTCGGTCCCGACTTACGCAGGAGCGGATCTATATAGGCTTTTTGGGCCCCATGAATAGAAAGGAGCCCCCATTGAAGAAAGTAACTAAATTTTAACACTATTTATTTAATATCCTTTATCGCTACACTTTCGGCTGTAATGACAAAGCTTTCTTGTAGTGTAATGCACTAAAACTGTCGTAATTTGTTTTCTATAGATGCCATAATTATAAATTATTATAGCAAACACTTTTTTTGACAAAATGGCAATAAGTTTCATTAATTAAGTGGGCCCCTTAGTAGTTAGCCTAAGGGCCCAACAAATTCACAGTCCGGCCCTGGAATTGCGCGACCGTCCCGACTCGGACTATAGACGTAAAACTCACTACCGTGCGCTCAGGCAAATCGTATAAGATTTTATCGCAGGATTATCTCAGGTTATCGCACATCTGTCTCTTACCAACCGACTTCACTTTACCAGTGACCATTACTTATGACTGCCAATCCATTGCCGTCTCAACAAGACTGCAGAAATTCAAATTAGGATTAAAACTCGCAGTGTATAGGGAATTTTCTATGTTTATCGTTGTGTGATGTCTTCGAAACGCTTGCAAAAGATTAGGATGGTGGAAGCGTGATCTTAGTTACATAAGGTATTTATGTAAAGCTGTATCGTCCCGGCCGATCGAACGGTTTGATAGTAACATTGTCTGTGGAAACTATTGGCATTGTTCGATGTACTTAGAGCAGATGGGAAGTGATCGATGGCATTTCGTTGATGTAGGATGTTTGTAAGATATCGGGTACCGTTTTCTAAGCTATTGATGTTTGTCGGTTTGTTTGTTTTTAGGGTTCCACACAAAAGAGGCCAAACGGAGCTCTGTTGCTCTCGCTCGACCGTTCGACAGGGCAGAACCTTTTGAACCGTGTATTACGGTATGGTCGGTATAACAACAAATAAAAATACAAAATAAAATAATACAAACAAAATAAAATATAACACAAACAAAATAAAATAGTTAAAAGTTAAAGGGGGTTAAAAGCTATCCATATGATAGTAATAAACTTCTTTTTTGTTGAATGACAAAAAAGAAGTTTATTACTCTACTATCAACATTGATTGCAACTTCAATAAAAACTTACAACTTGTAAATCCACCCAATTCTTTTAATTCTTTTTCCATGACAAAGTACACCAATAACCACTTCTAAACTCCTTATTAATTCCCCTAACCACAAAACCCTTAGAACAGAAAAAACAAAACAAATCAACATCTTAGAACCAATCGTAAAACCACTCAAGAAGTTAAAAACAATTAACTAACTAACTGGCTGGTTACCTACCCACCCTTTTTCAAAAAATTCCAAACAAAAAGATTAAAAAAACAATACAGGGGACAGAAAAAAGTACGTCGAGTAAAAAGTTGTCTCTGAATTTGTTCGCTGACAACATCCATCTCAATCAATTGTAGCCTCATCCCTGAGGAGTTAACCCTTCCCTCCCCTGAGGTATAACCCTCCGTAACCCAATTAATGAAGGGTTTCATGTGACCGCAAAAAACTCAAATTGAAATGTTAATTTGATATGTGAGGAGATTCGTGGTGGCGTTGATTAGAAAATTTGCTTTTAATGGGAAAAAGTTGAAGATCGGAGAAGGTGGACATTGCCACCTTGGAAATCATTAATCGCTTAGTCATTAATTCGATGAATTCGAGCTCAAAAGCCTAAATTGTTATCTAAACTGTAATTTGGCTGACAGTCTAATTTACTGTTACTACCTAGTATATTTTTTTATAAGCTATAAGTTTTCCATAAATCAATTAAATGAGACCATCATGTTTATGTACTGGAGTCAAACATTCAGCTGAAACAAAAGACTGGACCGAGAGAGAAGTACTGTTTATGTATTGCTTCTTATTGAAATATTGTACTGTTTTATAAACTAAGTTAAAGTTTTTAATTTCCAAACGGCATTCAAGTAAACCACTTTTTAGGGAATATCAAAACAATGTTTCAATCGCAAATCTTTGACCACTCGGGTAATCTTACTCAAAACTAAATTGATGAAAGTTAACACTTAACTATACCCTTACTTGGGTCATACTTGAAAGTATGACACATTAAAAAGCAACTGCTAATAGAACATAAACCCTTCAGCTAATAGGTAAACTAACGATATATAATTACAGTGTAAGACACTCCACAACTTTCGCAATAATTTCGGTGATAAACTGTCGAACACGTTTCCATATAATCAGGGGTATTAAAAATATAATATAAACAGGTAGGTATCTAGAATTATGATTATTAATTTAAGTACCTACTAGTTTCTGGCCGTGATTTGTCTGCGTAGATTTCGAAATTAAGCCGTCGTATAAATTATTCCACGTGACACCCCTGTATCTTGGAAAGTGCTTAAAGCTCTGGTCGTATCGGATTGCCGTACTATCGGACTATGGGAGTGAGGTTAGGAGTGCACTTGTGTTTGCGCACTATAACATCATTCACGTGCGAACTTATCTAGCCTTCGTTGAGATTGACCACTGTGACCGAATTTCAGTCCGGATAATTATTAATACATATTTTATTAAACTACGTATAAATAAATATGCCTTTTATCCTAAAAGTCCTAACTTCATAATTCTTTTGTTCAGCAAATAGATGTCTGGCTTTCACGACTAAACCTCTGAACTGATTTTGATGAAATTGAATACAGGGTAAGGTTGAACCTCAAGAAACGACGTAGGGTACTCTTTATTTCGCGACCCTGTGTCCTCGTGACCGTGATAACCGACATTTACGCAGACGAAGCCGCGGGCAGAAGCTGAGGTTTGAGATCATTTATTCCCATAAGAATTACAATTCACTTGCATGAGAATATGTAAAACTAGACACAAAATAAACTAAAATATTGGACGAAAAAGAAGAAGAAGAAGCTAGTACCAATATAAATAAAACAGCGTGCTACTGATTAATAGTGCATTCAACGACGTGTCACTTTGCCTCGTTACACGGTGACTAAACGATTGCGTGTTAGAGACACAAGTGAGGGTTGTGGGGAATCGGGAAGCGAGTTGTTATCAAATTAAACTGTATGTTTGTACAATAATGATCATCGGTCACAACACCACCGCTGCAACACGGCAACACCCCGGCCCGAATCGCCTCTGAAATTTTAGGTCACATAGCTGCCAGCGTGCCGTCACCTTTTCCATGTAGTTATTATAAATTACACACTATTTGAAGCCCTAACTATTTAGCTACATAAATATCTATATGTTTGTATACCAAATGTCAGCGTGAAAAGTAACAAACATCCATTCTTAAAAACATTCGCTTTTGTAATAATAAGCAGTATTTTATATTTACACCAGCTTTTGCCCGTGCCTTCGTTCACTTACTTGTCGATTATCGCGGACGCAGACGAATATCGTCTATATCCTTTCTTGGGGTCAAACTTATCCTGTGACAAACATCAAAATCGGTTCTGAGGTGTGAGGTCTAAGGACACACAGACAGACAAAGCTACTTTCACGATTATTATATTTAATATATTAGGTATTCCTTCTAGTAACATTAAAAGCTCCTATGTACTGGTCCTTAGGGCCATCCCTATTGAAACTATCTTTTAAACAAATCGTCGCGTAAGTTTAATAGATATGAACGAGTAATAACTTATATTTGTAGGCTGTAAGACTACCTGGTGACTGTAGAAAGTGACAGTAAACTATTCCTTATAGTTAAAACATTAACGTAGGTACTCTATATAATTTGCCAGTATGGTCAAATTAGTTTTGAACCTAAAAATACGTTTTGCTCACTTTGCCACCATTTAATTGACATAGGTATGTTCTTTATATGAGCTATCAAAACGCGATTCTCCCATAGATTTGGAATGAAAGGTGCTGTGACGTCACTATTTATTGCTTTTAAAGCCACTAAAAATCGAACAACTGTTAATTGACTAAATAGTCTCTTTATCGGATTTTCAGGGTTAAAATAAGTATTTTTGGTGAAGTTGTGTCTTGATATTATTGGTCATTGCTAAACTTTAGCGTTGGGCGGAACACATTTCTCGCAGAACCAACTGCCAAGGAGTTAGATGAACAGGACTACTCCTAAAAAATACGCACCTAGATAGACGTGTAAAACAACTATTAAAAACTAAATAATTCATAACCAAAAGAATAATAGTATCCAAAACAAGCTATTGTGTATAATAAAACACGTTCACATTTGCATAAACATAGAAATAAAACATAAAATCCAAGCGCTGCTAACATTTATCTTATTTTTGTATATGTTTATGTTATCTTTTGAATAACACCTCGTTTGTCAAAACTGGATGATAGCTTTACGAGAATATCATGAGGATCTATTTAATGCGCTCTTGGATTTAATTTATTATGAGCATTTTGGATATGTCGCTTTTACTATAGTGCTTGTTAATTTTTCGGAGCAATTACACCATGCTTACTTAGGTTAATTAAAAAATATGATCAGCTGTACTATTCTGTAAAAAATATTCTTCAGACAATAAAGACAAAGTGAGCATGAGGTGTGTTGTGATCCCACCTAAAGTGTCACCTATTATGGCGATTCACTTCACCCAAATTCACCGAGAATTTCAAAGAAAACACCGGCAGGTCGTACCTTAGCACCGCGCTTTAATTGATGCATAATTAATGCAACTAAATCTATAAGAAACTTCTTTTGACATCTTAAATATAAATATTAAAGAAACCCGTACCAAAAAACACACGCTTTAAACTTCTTCAGAACAATACGAGGAATAGTTTTTCTGACCGATTTTCGTGTATTGCGGCGAATCTCAGCCAGGTGTCAGAGAAAATTTAGGTAAGGCACAAGCATTGATCAGCATGCTTGCTCAAGGTAAATTAACAATTTCAGACTTACTTAATTTGCAAGGCCATGTTTCTTCGCAATACTTTCCTTGACCAATGTCTAAGATAGCCTTAGAAAAAAGATTCATATAACTTGAAAAAGTCACATAATCACATTGGTCCTTGCCCGTAACCATGACAAAATAACTAAGAAAAGAAACGACGTTTTTAAGGAGATATAACCCTATTCGGCTCAGTCAAACACCCTATCGCCGTACCACTTACATATCATTCCCACTTCAACACAGTTGAACATAAAGCATTTATAAAAAGCCGAGCACAATAGGAATTGATTAGCGATGATTGGGCCCAGTCGGGAGGGGTACTGACCCGATAGAATTAATTATTCAAAGTATGTCCCGGCGAAGAAACTCTTGTTAAAGATATTGTTTGTGACTTTCTTAGATTTTTGGTGTGACTGCCATGCTGATGGTGGCAGTTAATTGGTTTGTTGAAGACTGGTAATTTAATTATTAGGGAGAGGAAGGTTTGTGTTTTTGGAAAATTGGGAGGAATTTTGTTTTATAAAATTTTTGCTTTAGCTTTTGCATACATTATATCAATTGCCAATCACAGGCCTACCATAATCTACGGTCGCATTCTAATCTCATTCTGATATTTGTTTTTTTTTAACATCGATTTTCGAATCGTAGTCACTTGTCATTTGTGTGATGTCTCGACGCATAATATAATAGTAATCAAACCGTGTGACTCCGGCATTAAGATTATATGTATGTATTCTTTTTTAATTATTTGTCATTTATAAAATTATAACATGTAAATAAATCAACTTGAAGTCCTGTTCATAGTGTTTTAGTGGACTTTTCAATGTGGTCCGATATTGGTTTTTATTCTAATTATCGTTCAATCAGATCTGATACTGTCACATGTCCATTTTTCCCGCCCACTAAAACTGTCTGACAGCTGTCAAAATATTGACGTCATTTTCATCACTGTTGCAAAAAGTTTTTAATC
This sequence comes from Caradrina clavipalpis, assembly GCA_932526535.1. Classification (NCBI taxonomy): domain Eukaryota; kingdom Metazoa; phylum Arthropoda; class Insecta; order Lepidoptera; family Noctuidae; genus Caradrina; species Caradrina clavipalpis. The sequence continues at coordinate 4,253,612 of OW052101.1, forward strand.
AAATCGTCTTATTGATTTATAAACCTTATAAAGACACGTATAATTTCTATATGCACATAATCACATACCTTACCTTTCAGTTACCTTTTTTCACCCAGCTCACATAATGCCTCTAAGCAGAACAAACAGAGAAGCCTCCCCAGGCCACAAAGGACTCAAAGAGCGAGGCCCATATTAAAATTTCCTTCGAAATAATCCGTACACAACACAATATCAAAATTTAATATCATTTTAATCTTAATTCTCCTTATTAATGTTGGCCAAGGAGGGTTGTACGTAGGGCTGTGAGGTTTTACCTGGAGAAGATTTACAAGTTCAAGCAATGAATTATGAAGATGGAAGTAAAAGAACTGATTTTAAATATAGAAAAGGTCAACGCGTCGAGTTTGTTTTTAAACCCATAGTCTTGACTCCTAAATTGCACTACTAGTCATAAAACTTTTTTGAATTTGGGACAATGATGACATAAATATCAACATCGTGATCAGTGTGTTGGTTCCAAAATTGATTTATTTTTCTTTAACTCATCATTATTTTTAGGATTTAGGTATAGATAACCTAATATTATCATCATCTTCCTGCCCTTATCCCATGTTACTTGGGGTCGGCGCAACACGTTTTCTTCTTCCATACCATCCTGTCAGCCGTCATGCTATCACTCACTCCTTTCTCTTTCATATCATTCTTCACACAATCCATCCATCTTTTCTTTGGCCTCCCTCTTCCTCCTAACCTAATATTATCATGACGCTTATTGAGAAAGAGAATGTTTTAAAGTTTTATAAAACAGTTTAAATTACATAATTCAGTTTTTTTAAGGATAACGGTAACCCTAAAATTTTACGAAAATCTTCGACTCTCAGCCCTCAACACTGAAGATTCAACTTTACCACTCAAAGCAGTAAGTTGAATTTTACTTACAAATCCCAGGTAATTTTCTACCAGAAGGTAGAAAGCATTCAAAAGCAGGTAAGTTCAAAGATAACGCTTGTCTTTGGCGCATAAGACTTAATTAGGTCGAATTACTTCCATCGAAATCTTTGGAATTAACATTTTATGATTCTGTATAATGTAAGGACGGTTCAAACAGACAATGGTATGAGATTAGGGCTGAGAGTGATATTAAAAGATCTTCTTGTGTAATTCCAAGGTTTTAGAGGAACCCAGGTAAACTTATCGAAAGGACCAGTTTGTAGACAACGTAGAGAATTTTTGGTCTTTCTAGCCGAAACCTTTTTTTCGAATAGGATTAAAAATAAATATGACCACGGCTAAGCTAGACTATTAAGACGATACAATTTCCAAAATTCTTTATTTAGTATTTTTTTATGCCTAGCACCACAGATTAAAATTAACATAAAGTAGTCTACATGTTGGTTGTATACAGATTAATCAAATTTAATTCTAATTACCTAATTTCTAATCACAGGTAAAAAAACATTACCCACTTTTTAATGTGGTCCGACTACCAAGTATACAAAATAATGATCAGGTATACAAATATAGATTTTATTTGTATAGTATAACAGTTCATTACTCATAAAAAGGGTGAATATTGTCACTGGCTCGTTACCGGGGTGGATTCTTTAATTAAAACATTGATGCCTCCCCCTGATGGATCACTGGCCAGCCGCTAATTGATGGGCTTTGTGTGTACTGGGTTCGAATCCCGGCCGTGTTTAATTATATTAACTTTTTACACCGCTTTGGAGTGTTAGTGATATGTGATCTGACTATAGGCTTATAGGTAATGTCGTTGTCTATGATATCGGTTTGTTTTTGGTTTTTGTAAAAGGTGATGCGATTTTGTTTTAATTGGGTAGATGACACCACTAACCAATAATTTCAAGAAACAACTTCACAAAAAAACATTTAATTTTAGCACTAAAAACCCGATATTTTTTTAAATAACTATAAAAATCGATTTTTAGTTGCTTTGAAATCAATAAATAGTGAATTGAGATGACAAAAAAGTGACGTCATAGCTGAGTATTGTCATAGAAAATCTATGGCGGAATGGCGTTTTGACAGCTCATAAAAAGTACGACAATTGATTAGTGGTGTCATCTACCCAATTGTAATAGAAGATGGGTATTGGTGATTCTTTTTTCAAATTACTTAATTGAAAAAGGTTGGTTTCAAAGGGTTGGTTTATCTGGAAATACAGTCTTAGCTGACTTATTCAATCTAAACAAGAGGATTTTGAGTGGACCTTTGTCTTCATTCACTTATCCTTAACCTCGAAATAAAAAAACTGCATTTTTTTTTAAAGACACGTTCTATCCTTTTCTGCAAAAAAACCAGGGTTGCAGAATTTGTTTTAAAGAGTCACCGAAGCCCTGGAACGTAAAAGGCATTAGGAGGAACGCGGCTAAGTTTTAGTCGGTAAGAGTAACACTCCCTTCTGCTCCACCAAAGCGGACGAAATCATTTGACGATTTCCAATTCTTAAAAAAAAGCTCGGTAATAAAAGCCAAAAACAATGTAAGTATCATAGGAAAAACAGTACAAAATACCCCACATAAAGTCGAATAAAAGTTAATCAACCTGAAAAATTGTGAAGCACGAACGCGGAACATAAGGTACTTTCCACATTATTGCCGACTGAATGGCGGTTCCAGACAAAACGCGCGTTATTAAAGAACCCATCACGACACAATGCGCCGATGACAAAACTCTTACTTTGAACTCCTTCCTAATCGCAAGGAAAACTTTATTTTGTGGGTTAGGTTTCGCGTTAATGTTGGGACATTCGAACTTGTTGAAAGTCTCATTTTTCTGTATTTTAATTTTTATGCGACATTTTCTCTTTTTGCGAAAAGTTGTGCATCAATATTGCCACGACCCACGACACCATGTCATGTCTTTCTTAATTTTGTAACTGCGGTTTCTATATGTGAAAGTGGAATCACTTGCTGCATCTAAAAGTATCTACACTAAAATAGGCTTGTCAATAAATTTTAGGAGCGCTTGCAATTTATTTTAGTCTCTATCTATCAAACACTCCTATAATCTACCAATTTTTTTTTATTGATTTTCGTTGAGATGAAATTGCGACTAGATAGTTATTAAAATAGTAACTCTTTTCTTGCCTTAAATTCGTTCTGCCAAGGATTTTATTCTCAGCAGTTTGTATTATTTCTTAATACATCCTCTAAAATCCAACTAAACAAATAAAAAAATCTAAAAACAATATATTAAAAATAACTTTTATGATAAGTAAATTGTACCTAGACAGGGTACTATAAATCAATCACAGTTAATGGACGCAAAAAGTGCTATAAACGAACATCAGCGTATAATATTGTCGGAGACATTGATGCGGTCACCTGTGGTCTGACCACTTTATTGATGTCACATCGTAAAATAATAACTACTATGTGTTTTTTATTTTCATTGGTCGTAGTGCACTTGATGATATTCAATAAAGTATCGTAGTATTTTGATTAAAGGAGATAGTATAGGATTAGTGTTTTATTTTATTTGTAAACTATCTACTTATGAACCTAAACACAAAAATAATAAGTAACCAAAACAAAAAGCTTAAAAATTGGACAGAATAGTAAGTGTCTTGATGAACGGTTTTATGTAAAGCTCATTATAACTTTATGAAAAACGATTATTTATCGAACTAGATTAAATTACTGTTCCTAAAGCCTAAGCGTTCTTTTTTTAGAAATAAATATAAGACTGATTTATATTTATTTATTTATTTACTAGCTGAACCGCTCGGGTGGGCACTGGTGCTGAATTCCGACTTTTAAAGTAGATTTTTCAAAAACTTTTATAAAACGGGAAATTAAATATATACCATCACGCCTGTATTCCCCGAAGGTTTAGGCAGAGGTGCACCAATTTAGGTACACCCACAGTTCGCCGGTATATTTAGGTCCCATGTAATAGGGGGCGAGCCTATTGCTAAAAACAATTACCCTACGCCTATTGCTATTGCTATTGCGGGAAATTAAGAACACAACAAAAAAACGTTAGGCCATTTTCGAGTTTTGCGCTTAAAGTGACACATTTATTTAGAAAATACATTACAGTTCCTATTCCATCAACCAGTGCGATTCTACTTACCTTTCCGCGAGTACTACAAACCGCAATGGTTAGAAGACAATGGCACCATGGTTTTGTTCGACATCGGAGAGGGGCGAACGGTAATGAAAAACATGGGAGGCTCACCCCACGTCCCGATTGACTTTACATATCGATTCGCGACGCAATTCAATGATTTTAATTAGAATTAAAAAAGTGTAACGTTTTGTATCTGGTTGGTTAGTTAGGTACTATACCTGGTTCACAGTTTTTTTTTCAGGCAACCGTTGTGCTTTTACGTACTAGTGGATCATACATGGTATCTTTATCATTACCCACCATGTTTACAACTGATGTTTTTTATACCCAACAGTAAAGAATCTATAGACTAATCGTTGGTGTTCGTTACTGAAAAATTTAAATCTGTTATTTGCAAACCAGACTAAAGAATGTAGAATGTGGTCCTTCGAATTTAGATAATTATAGTTTTATGAACTACTAAAAGTCCTGGAATCAAATCTCAGCCCCTCCAATATATTTATTTTTCATTTTGTCTATGTAACCATTGGTTTTCCTTTAGTATTCCTTTTGTTTTGTCTGGCTCTTGAATTCCTTGAAATTTTATACCTAAGGTAACGACATTTTTAGCGTTCCCTTACATTCATTTTGTTCTTAAGGTGTAATAAAATCGAACTCTTCTAACTTTAATGACCACTGCCTTCATCCCTCAAAAAATATTTTAGAAGAAAGGACCAAAACTGACCAACAAAATAAATTCCACTTTTACATTAAATTAAAAATTTAAAAAACCCCCAACACAAAAACCTAAGTTCCCTTTAAAAAGTAAAAAAATAACAAAAAAAATACGTCACGTTGGGGGACCGCTAGGGACGATCGTATCCTAAATGCAACATCGGTCCCCCAACGTAACGTATTTTTTTTGTTATTTTTTTACTTTTTAAAGGGAACTTAGGTTTTTGTGTTGGGGGTTTTTTAAATTTTTAATTTAATTTTTTATTTTATACTTTTTATAGGTACCTACTTATTATAATGTCGATTTTGTTAAGTTTGAGACCCCACTCGAGTATTTTTACAGATATTCGGTTTTTCTTCCCTACTTTCACCCCCACAACTTTTAAACGGCTCAACCGATTTTCATCAAACATGTCTAAGAACACTCGTAGATAGGTCACCTTTAATACAAAAAAAACTAAATTGAAATCGGTTCATCCGTTCGGCAGCTATGATGCCACAGACAGACAGACAGACAGACAGACAGACAGACAGACAGACAGACAGACAGACAGACACGTCAAACTTATAACACCCCTCTTTTTGCGTCGGGGGTTAAAAAACAAGGTATTCTTAAGTACATGACAACATCACCCGGGTTCTCGTATTGAGTGTATCGAGTGGAACAATACTCGTACAATGAATGTTTGTGGCTGTATATCATCGCGGCTCGCTCGAACAATGGCGCCCGCACAGCCGGCGCTTGCGCATAGCTTGGAAGTTAGCCAGTTTTGATACTTGGAGATATATTTTTGAGAATTTTCATAATGGTCGGATTTATTAGGAAGGTGAATATTTTCTAAAATGGTTTTTAATTTACTTGGTTCTAGCCTTCTCATTAATTACTTCCAAGACTCACAGTAAAGTTTAAAACAAGCAAATAACGGAATTTCTTAAAAAAAGTAGATAATTTTCTAATCATGTTTTATGATCTTGCTGCCGAATATTATGAGATAAGTATCATATATTTAGCATTATTACGTCAATGTCAAATCACATGCTCGTTACAAATTATTTAATTTCTCGCAATTATACCAAAGTATCAAAACCAACCAATCCAACAACAACTGCTAAATACCGCGTTATAAACTAACCGACAATGTCCGTCGGTCAATAATACATACAAGCTTAAACACTGAAAACACACCCTCACTTCCCATGACCCACGACATTGTCCTACAAAACAATTGAAACTGTCTCAAAAATACCACCAAGATCACCAAATCCACTTACACCTACGAAACACCAAAAGCTCTTATCACAACGGACTAACATTTAAAATTGCACGACATTGATTTTGACAGCTGCATGTCAAATCTATGAACAACAAAACCTCTTTTGTAACTTATGGTGAGTAGTCCAAACACACGGGAAGGAGGTTTTGTTCCAAGGGTCAGTTTCTGGTCAACCGCGATTTATTAGATGTCGTAGGCGCAGGATTAGTGTTCCGATGTCCTTAAATATTATTTAAGTATCCTGGGAACACGGAATTGGCAATCTTTTGACAGTTAAGTTGCTAAATGGGTCGGAATGTGACCTTTGTTGTGATTGAGAAGTTTATGGTAAAGATTTTGATATTGTGGTTATAATGAAATGGCCGTTAGTGACAAGAATGGCATAAATGAAAATATCAAACTTATATCACTTTTTTTACATCATTGGATGGCAAACGAGCCGACGGCCCAGCTGATGTTAAATGGTCTCCGCTGCCTATAGACATCTGCAATACCAGAGGCCTTGCAAATGCGTTGTCATCCCAGAGAAAAAGTTGAAATGTCCCATGTGCCTGTAACCGGAACACAGCAACACTGCTGGCGGCAGAAATAGGTATGGTGGTAACTTCCAATCATACAAAATAAAACAAAGACAAGTAATGGAATCAGCATTATCCGTGCAATAGCTATGAAGAAATGAGCACTGTTACAACAAGACGAGAAAATAATGTTGTTTAAATAAATAAAATGTTATCTACTTAAAAATCCATTGCCGTGAGTGTCATGTTCACATTTGAATGGTTTTCTCAATTTTAGGAAAAACTTAAAAGAACAGCCGCAATGCTTAAGTCTACGTTAGCAAAGCCGTGGGCACATGCAATCAAACACATCAACAAGATCTTGCACATGCAAATAACTACTGTCAAACCCACCCAACACCATATTGTGCACATTTTCATATTTACCGCATCAGTCACATTCATGGCTAATAAATGATATTGCACCCTCACACAATGGAGCACTAGCAATTATTCATTAGGATCACTTGCTGGGCATCGATCCACAGGGCGCGCTTTTATTAACATCTGTCTAGTTTGATGACCAATGATATTGGGCATAAATTACAGACTCCGGGAAGTAATCAGTAATTTATAATAATTAATAGTAATAAATAATAATAATTAAATTTATAGTAATTTATGCCCATACATAGTATAAAACAAAGTCACTTCCCGCCGCGCCGTCTGTGCGCTTAGATCTTTTAAGTTGCGCAACGGATTATAATGCAGTTTCATCAATAGATAGAGTGATTCAAGACGAAGGAAGATTTGAAGGTTACGATCAACGGGAACGGAGCAGTAACTAATAAAGTACAAATGTACTTAAACGCAGGTGACACCGCGGGATGCTAAATAGCTCTCCTCTTTTTTCTATAGATCTGCCTGTTTTAAGTTCATTACCTAAATGATGAGCAGTGGCGACTAGCAGAAAAGTGATGAGTTAAAAAAGTTCGATGGGTTCCGCAGAAACAATTCAACTGTGTTAGATCCCGCAATGAAATTAATCGGAAAAGAACAGCGGAAGAGTAAGAAAAAACCGATGCTACAATCCTGCTCACATCATTTAACTTATTATCATCATTAACATTTACATCTTCACCCCTAAACCTTGACACTTCTCTAAAACAATTACCTACTACCCCCCCCCCCCCCCCCCCCCTCTTTCCACACCCCCTCAGCATGTAAATGGTATAATTCATCAATAGCCCGCGGCACTCACTAATTGATTTCTATTTGCCCCTCTTTAATTGTAGCGTGTGATTCGATGGCCTCTGAATTATTCATTTGAATGCACTGTTATGCATACATGTTGGTAAGCTGTGCATATGAGTGTGGTTGCTATATTGGACGGGTTTTTCGAAATCAGATGAAAAGATTTGGTTTACAATGCTATTGTATATGAAAAACTGTCTATAGAAGCGCAAAACAAAATTGAACTTGTAGTTAGTGAAGAAATTGATAATAAAATGTTATCTAAGTATAGCCGAAGCTAGAGATAAATGGACATTGGTGTTATAATTACAAACGATGCCAACTAGAATAGAACCTAGAGGTTGGATGGGATAGATCTGACTAGATTAGAACAATACCAATAGGATTCCTCTAAGAAAGAATACCAAATAATTTACCATAGAACCCCCCAAGAACTTTAACCATCTAAAATTACTTACTCAAAGCGAAACTATTCGAAAAACTGAAACTATGCCTGAGGGGCGGACACAAAAATTGTTATTTTATTGCATTCGGGGCCACACATGTCATATTTTATTCTCCACTCGGAATTTTGTGGATTTGCAACATCCCTTTCTTACTATCACGAACTGCTTTTGATTCTGCGTTAATAGTCCTTACTGCTTTGGAATAAGGACTTTTAAATTCGTCTTCTGGGTTTTCTAGAGGCTTAAAACGTTTGCCGGCGACGTGCGTGTCGTCATACGCACGAACGACTAGTATATCATTTTCTTTGTACAAATGGCTGGTGGAATTCTGTGAGGCGTCCTAATCTAGTGGAATATAAACAATGGCATCGTCTGTCTGTCTGCCATTTCGTCTATGCGGGAAATGAGGTGCGATTTGCATTTGGAGGTGTCTCGTGTTTCTGAATTATTTTGGGATTTGGCAGTTTTTGTATGTGCTACCTGCTGTCTGATACACTTAAGAATTGAGGCACTTCGGTATTATTATGAAAACATTTTTTACATTATTTAAGCCTTTTTGTTGAAACAATAATGTTAAAAGTATTGCATTATTTTCTTACTAGAACTAATAAGTAAGTTGACAAAAATAGAGTTCAGAGTGCGAACCATAACTTTTTTATATAAGTCTATCTATACTCACCTAATAAGGTTGGATACACAACATATTTTCTTATTGGATTTAAACTAGCATTAATAAACCAACAGGTAGGTACCTTTTACCACCTACGATAAGATTCAAAATATTGAACAGTCCAATCAGAAAAATTTCCCTATACGATATAGAAAATTCAAGCAGTTTTCGCAAAAGTCTCATAACGTCTCCTAAACTGATCATCTTCCCATACATACAACTTACAATAAATTCCCACCGGTCGCAGTCATCGGGCTATTTTTACCAGCCGGGAATCGAAGCCGCGACACCGCTCGTAAATCACCAAGGGCGTAAGCACTAATGTCGTGAAACTAACTCCGCATTTCACGCGCCGTCACAACTGTTAATGTGCGCCAAATAATGTTTTGCTTGCCAAACGAAAGCTATAACAATTTGTTGTTGGAATCAAATTATTTATTTTTTAAACGAAAATGGTTAATGGCTAACCAGGTACGGTCAGATGGAGGGTAAATAAAAAGGTTTTCTTAACAGTAATAAAATCTGGAATTTTGTAAGGAGATTCCGTTGGTCCCGTGGTCTGATAAGCATGGGGTCCTGGGTTCGGTTCCCAGGTCGAGCAAAGGTGTTATTGGGTGTTTCCATTAGGAATTTCTCAGTGGCAGCTCGGAGTTAGGATTTGTGCCTGGTTAATGGCAATAGGCTTGCCCTCTTTTACATGGGACATAAAAAAACATACTGGCGAACTGTAGGTGCACATCGGTACACCTCTGCCTAACCCTTCGAGGAATACAAGCGGGATGGTATTGTTATTCTCTTCTATGGAACTTCTACCAACGGCAGCTTGGATAGCGTTGGTGTGTTCCAGTTTGAAGGGTATGCGTGCCGGTGGAATTACATGCACATGAGACATTTCAACTTTGTCTCTGGGATGGCAACGCATTTGCAAGGCCGCTGGTATTGCACATGTCTATAGACAGAGGTCACGACTTAACATCAATTGGGCCGTGGGCTTGTTTGCCATCCAAAGATATTTCAAAAACTGACTGGCTACTTTTAAATTACACGAATGTTAATAGTGTCTTTATAAGTTTTTATTCTGGCCTACTCCTGGGCTTTCCTCCAAAAAATCCATCTTTCCGCGGTATCACACTTACTCTTTCCAGTTCTGAAGGAATCCATACACTTTAAACTGTTTGATTTTACATTTAGTTATCTAAAAAAACCTATAAGAAATACTTTAACAAAGTACTTAGCTCTGTAATATAATAGCTGTAAAGATCTTTACGTAAGATATTTAAAAAATAATAAACGCATTCGGGAAAATGTTCAAAGAAAACATAATGGTTTTCCTCAAATCTTATGAATTTTTCGTCTAGGCCAAATGTGAGCCTTAAAACTTGCAAAGAAACATCCTGGATGAAATACGTTGAACTAGGTACAAGTCAACTGTTTAAGAGAAACATCTTTCCCTCTCTCGCCTTTCCCTTTCGCATCTAAACCACACATCGATTAAACAGATTTCAACTTCCGAATCCGATCCCCAAAAACCTGCATAGGCCATAGTCTATAGCCCATAGCCTAAGGCGAAGTCGCTATGAACCCATAACATCTCACCCGAGAGCGTTCACCCCTGACCCCTAACTGCCTCTGGTCATCTCGAGACGTGTGCTGTCCCTCTTGCACTCGTGATGCTGTGTGTATAGCTATCCTTGTCCCGCCGTGCACGATCCGATCCGAGTGGATCCGGGTATCCTCAGAATTGCAGTTGGTTGCTTGGTACAAGAATTAAAGATTTTTTGGAGTACCTTATTTTTTTATATTATAGTGATTGACCAATGAATTACTATATTTTTAATTATTCACGCTAATTTCTGTTACTTTATGTACATGGTTGTTATCTTCTCTTGAATATAAAGACATGTTGATTATTGACCGTCCTCATGTTAAAGGACAGGCTGTAATCCTTCGTAGTTAGGTACGTTTTAAACTAAGTAAAGTCCTGTAAATCTGCAATAAATTTATCAGCCCAGTAGTGAGTAACAGTAGCCAATGTATCGAATGTTCAACGTGTATTATTTCAAATGTATAAAGTTGTCGTGCTCACTGTCATTCTTAAGTCAATCTTCATACATTTAAAATGGCATGGTTAATCTCATAATAAAAGATCAAATTAATGTATTAAATCAAGACAAAATCTAAGATAAAAACAAAAGATAAACACTGTTTCGTGGTGGTAAGATTTAGGTGTCTAACCACAAAACATAATAGTATAATTACCTATCAGATTAATTTTCTTACTAGAATGGCTATAAAATTCACTTATTGGAGCAAAGCTCACATATTGCTTTTACACCTACAGACGTTATTTAAATCATATTTCTTCTTTGATATAAAATTCAGTACAAATGGAATTTATCACTTATTTCTACAACTCCGAGCAACTAAAACTCGATCAACTCGTGAGCCGCGTCACTATCAAAACTGAAGACGCGCTTACCGCTCGCTGCTCACACACACATATTAACTGTACACCCAGTTTACACATACCTGTACTTTTATTAGATATATCTACTATACTACGTACTTATTATATTTTGATACTAGTATTGCTAGTACTAGTACTGGTATTATTATCAAAATACGATGGCGGCCTATTATTTTTAAAATTCGAATCTTCTGTGGGATTCGGTTGATAGTGTTCGGATTCCAAAAAAATTCGGCGAGGTTGCAGTGGTATGCAACCTTCATAGTACCTGCCTATGGTGAAGGGTGGTTGATTGTGAGTGCTAGTTGTAATATTAATTGGATTTTGTCTATTTCTAAATAAGGATGATTATGCTACACTGTAGCGGGTACCGTTCTATTTGAAGCGATCAAACACTTGGTTAGGACACAGACGCCACATGTTGTAGCATGAACTGCTTTAAAAAGTTCGTGAGGTTGTATCCGTGTCCGGTCCACGCCTTGTACTAGACACGGCTCTTGCCCGCCGCGGTGTAACGGTCATCCCTTGTTATAGTTGGTCCTTTGGTTCTGGCATCTTCATCAATATTTTGAAGATTGTTGAGCTTTTTTAATAGAATGAGTTGGATAAATCACATAGTTTTTGACTACTAGCATTCATCACTTCATAATCAACTGTCTAGCTTTTTCCAACTATGTTGGGGTCAGTTTCCGGTCTTCTGTCTTTGGTTTTTACTTGGCAACACGAAACTTCTTGGCAAGACTGATTATCAACTACACCTATAATATTATCCATTAAACTAAATAGCATTGAGCAAAAATTATTGCTGGAAAACGACTTTTTTATTTTGGAGTTAAGATTCTCCACGATAACATGTAAATATTAAAATATAAGTAATATATCTTTCGTTCTGAGCACAGTATTTTAATAGAGCAGCATCGTGAAGGCTCCTCAGACCTTTGTGGGAAATTATACAGAAGCTTTATGCATCTTTACATTAGTAGTACAAAACAAAGTCACTTCCGCTATAGATACGCTTAGATTTTCAAACTTTGCCAGGGATTTTAATGCAGTTTTCAGCAAAAGATAAAGTGATTCAAGGGGAAGGTTTGTACGTATAGAACATCACGCTACGACCAACGGGAGCGGAACAGTAGCCAAAGACACCGCGGGGTATATAGCTAGTAAATTATAAAAGGACCAGTAAAAATATATTAATTAAATACAGTAATAAAAGGAAACCACAAACAAATATATAAAAACATTGGCATTACACCGTTTCCCGTGCCTACTCGGCGATGCGTGAAAATCACATAAAAATCATCGCTCGCCTCTTTTGTTGTCCATGGTCGCCCCTTTCAACCCTTACCGTCACTCAGTGACGTAATTACAATGGTGTGCAGCCTGTCTCATTATGGACGTTATACATTGTTATAAAAGAGGTACCTTTTAATTTAACTGCCTCTTGCCTAGTGGTTCTAAGCGCTACTGCTACGCTAGAGGTTTTGTGTTCGATTCCCAGGTCGAGCAAAGTGTTATTAGGTTTTTCTATGAAATTTTCAGTAGCAGCTCGGAGCTAGAATTTGTGCCCGGTTAATGTCAATCGCCCGCTATTACATGGGACCTAAACATACTGGAGGACTGTGGGTGTATATTGGTACACCTCTGCCTAATCCTCTAAGAAATAATGGTATGTTATACTATTTAATTTATTGTAGCTATTGATTAGATTTTTCAGGGTTCCGTAACCGAAGGCTGTCCACGGGGCCCTAATACTAAGCCACTGCCTTCCATCCGTCTATTTGTCAGCTGGCTGTATCACATGAACCGCAATAGGTAGAAAGTTAAAATTTTAACAGAGAGATTTTTTTTATTAGGTGCCTACTTGTCTAAATACCAAGTAATTTAGTGTTATGAACTCCTTAATTAGCTCTAAAATGTTATCTTTAAAGTCAAGTATAAGTAATTTTAATCTCTTTGGTAGCTACTATAGGTATTTACGTACCGATTAATCTGGAAAATAGTAAAATAAGTTAATACTTAATAAAATAAGTAAGTACAATCTCTACCTCCATAATATTTTCACATCCAAAAACTGCAAATTAATGTTGTTGTTGTTGTGTCATTAAATAATTTCACTACGCATCTTTAATATTTTCACTAGTTAATTAAAAGGGAAGCTCTGTAAAAACAATTTGCGTGATAAAACTGAACGCGGGACCCACCGCGCTTGTTTTAATGGCCGCGCTGATATATTGAGAACAGCGCCATCTAGTGGATTAAAAGAACACAAATAAAATTGTTTTATTTTTATTTCATTGTATTATTATTTTTTGTTTTTTTATGGAATACGTACATAACGAAAGTTAATTAAATAAACAAAATAATAGTGCAGATAATATGTGAAATATAATAACAAACTATGGGCCCATTTAGAGTAGAACACTAACAAACTTAAAAAAAGGACTACCAATTTTTTTAGATAACTTGAATGATGTCACTGTAGAGAAATATGATAAGCTATTTCAACTTTTTGGGTACCGGGGATGTAACTCAGTGGTAGAGTGTCTGCTTCGCATGCTGAAAGTCCTGGGTTCAAATCCCAGCATCTCCAAAAAGCTCTTTTTGCGATTTGCTTTTTTTAAACCAACTTTTTTTAATGTCACAAATCTTTTTTCACGCACTTATTTTACTTGAAAAGCGATATATTCTTGATTTTTAGTTTTCTACCAAGATTTTTTTCTTGAATGTCAAACAACGTAAAATAATGTATAATACGTAGGTATTATCACTTAATTAATTACGTCACGCCTTAAACCCCACGAAACAACTATCCACAATCACAACTGTCGGTCTGTCTGTCAAATATCTTCACGCGCCACTAGAGCGAACAACCGCGACGTACACGTGGACATACAACACTTTATTATTAGAGAATCCGTGATTGGCAACCACCTGGACAATCAAATCAAATGACTGACAAATTGGTGCAGTATTAATGTTGAGTTTTAGCACACGTGCCGTGTCGTTGTTTCGGTTAGGTAGAATGATATTTTTGATATGGTTGACCTCCTATGACCGCTGGAACAGCTGTCTTTTTTATGGTAACGTCTGAAGCCTTATCATTATTTTCGTTTATTGGTTATTTAATAAAAAAAATATAGCGCTTCACCAAAAGTAACAAAAGAAAGTTGAAAAATATCTATTGGTACAATGACTCGACTAAGGAGGTTTCCGTGGACTGGACATGACACAAATGCGAATCAATCTTGAAAAAAAATATTTTATGGCCAAAAGACTGTGACTGTTAGATTTGACTTGATCCATCTACAATATACTAAAATTATTAAGTAAAATATATGAGTATTGACCACTAATAGTCTTAGAGCCTCCGCCCACGTTCGGCTTTTTATAGGAACGATTATTTATCCATCCGTTTCTTTTATGAAAATAATACTTAGCCTATAATACCTAGGCATAACATAGCTATAGCTCACAAATTTTCAGAATCGAACCAGTTCTTCCAGAGATCTTACAATAAAAAACAATCAAACAAACTTTACCTTTTTACAATTAGTAGATACAGGTACACTACATACAACTACTTCAATAAATAACAGCGACATTGTCGTGATTTAATCAGTTCTAACACAACTAACCCCAAATAAAAAGAATCAACAAAATGCCAACCCATTAACACAACGCAAAAGCAATCAAAACCCACCATCCAAAGGTCACCACCACCCGTCACCATTACCCGTTAGGTAGCAACGTCGCCACCACTCCTATAGGTAAACCCCACTAAGCAGGTACTGCGGCCCAAATGAATAGGTAATGCCCCCCAAAATGTCAGGCCAAATGGAATAACATATGAGGAACGGCTTCATCAGACGAAATAGGGATCAATATTTCAGTTGGTGATTATGGATATCCTGGTCCTCAATGTATGGTCGACTAGCGAACTGGTCGCGACTTCGCCCGCGTGTGTCATTTCATCCGCGTTAAGTTACGTCTTTGGTTACTGTTCCGCTCTCGTGTGTCGTAGCGTGATGGTATATAGCCTATGTACTCAGTGATAATGTAGTTTGCTAACAGCAAAAGAATTTTTAAAATTGGTCCAGTAGTTTTTGAGTTTATTAGTTGCATAGTTGTTCCGGGTCTGGCTGTTTGTGTATGTGAGATTTTTATGTTTGTAAACGCACATAGTACAATAGAGGAGAAATTCGTAGAATTGATTGTCGTTGAGGTGAGATTGTGACTAGATAAACTAAACGTGTAAAGACTACAATTAGAATATGATCGTTCCTAAAAGTTAGTACCTAGCATTACTGTTCTGCTATTGTATGCCTACATGTCTTCCATTACAAGGTGCGAACTAAAAACGGTAGAAAACAACATAATAACTAATAATAAGACAGTTCGATACTACAAACCTGACCTTCGTGTAAAACGCAGCGCCAACGGCTATGCAGTAAGATGCCAGTTACGTGGAAATGTGCGTTAGAAGATCGTCTTCATTATGTAGATAGCTGTCACTTTGAAGACTACAAAAGAACCTCTGGCTCTCTGCCCATTTTGTGACCAATTATCGGTTACAAAATTTCACAGATTTCTTCGTCGGCGAGAAGAAAGTGTCAGAAATCGGTGTGCGGAGACGTTAATCGGCCACAAAATCGATCGTGGGCGGAAAGCCTCCTAGTAAGTACCACGAACTAAATATAACACAGGATATGGCGTAACCATCGTTGCACTGTGACACTAACTAATGCAAAAATGGAGCGCTGACAGATTTTTTGTCGAGATAGTTTTGTTTGAGAAATGGCTTCACTTGTGCCGATACCATAAACGTAACATCACTTGTAAAGCATGAGATTTAGTTCTGCCATGCCCATAAGGAACTAACCCACCATCAAAATTCCTCCTAATGTACCCCAATAATTTTAGGGATAACCAATATGATAATCTTAAAAAGCTAAGCACACATTTTGAATTTACATTGACTTTTTCTCTGGATAGAAATGTAACACATTTGCCATATATTGAGATATTTCGAAAACCATCATACCATCACGCCTGGAAGGGTTAAGCAGAGGTGTACAATGTACACCCAAGTTCGAAGAAAATTATTTAATTATTCAAAGATTGTGGGTTGGCCTATTTTAGCAGATTTAATCTCAATTAGTTACAATATACTGAGCATCAACTATTTACTACCACAAAAGTTAATTAAAACCTCTCAAAGATAACAGCTTCAGTTGACGGCCATTTTTTTTCCATCAGCCAACATTCCAGATTCAAAAAAGGACCACAGATAAAAAATAACAAAAAGGCAAAAGGTGCGATGTTGTCGCGTTAGATTTCCGCGCGGATTACACGTAGCTGTGGAAATTGAGTCGCAGCTTCATTTCCTGAGCCGAGCAAAGTTGCTTGTTGCTTTCACGGTTACATATTTTTATATCGGTGCTAATCTTGTTTCAATAAATTTGGATTGATTTAATGATTTTGTGAGAATCACAAACTGAATCTATGGTACCTATACCTAAGTTTTTGTCACGAAGTCTCCTTTTTTTTGTCTAAAGAAAAAATAATAAGAGACACGTTATTAACTTTTGTATACAAGGTGCATTTTTGAATTCTCGTCAAATTCAAGGTGGTCCAAGATTCTCAACAGTAATCAATAATACAGTAAATAGGTATCTAGGACATTTTTAGTACATTTTCGAAATGACACAAGCCATCTTACCGCTTGGTTTGTAGGCAGATGGAATAATGAAACCACGCAAACTGTGATAAAGTTCTTTCAAAGAGGTGTATTCTGAAATAATATTGGCCATAAAAAAAGAAAAAACAAAAAAAGTACTTATTTATTAATTCAGGTGTCATTTTATTTGAATATTTATGCCTTTAAGAACAACTTTCTCAAAGCGAAACAACACTTTATATCTCGTACCTTTACTTTAATTGAATTTCATTGCTTGCTCTACCATCATAATCCATAAATGCAGGTGTAAGTATAGTTCCTATATAGTTCTAAGTACATCTTCCCAAGGAGTTCGCTATAAACTACCCCAACTCCATGGGGGGTGTAACTCAGTGGTAGAGTGTCTGCTTCTAACGTTGAAAGTCCTGGGTTCGAATCCCAGTACCTCCAAGCATTTCTTTTTGTTTTTTGGTCGAATTACGGTTTTTCTTGAGCTCGCAAAGTTTTAAAAAACTACTGTTTTTGATTTTAAGCGCAATGTAACAAACGCAAAACCAGTTTAGTTGTAATTTTAAATCTTGTCATTGAAATAATACAAAAAAAATGGTTGGAACTTTGACTTTCAATACCTTCGTTGACTGTCTTTACAATCCGTTCTAACTAATTTGACTTTCACTCAATACCTTCAAAACCTCACCAACTCTATCACGCACAAAAAAAACATTTCAAAGAAATCTCAGCACGTCGTTTGTGCATTACCGATAGGGGGCGCCACCGCAGCTATGATTGACAGCTAATAACCGTAGATTTCCCATGAGACTGTACAATTTGTCCCCCACACCCCATGGGTTTTCCACGGAGTCATAGAAATTGCTATGGTTTTTGAGCTTGTGGGTTATGATGTGCAGAAATATTTATTTTGTGAAGAAAAAAATATTTATTGCGATTTTTCTAAAATATAAAGAAAGTTCATAATAACAACATACAGGTAAAATGTTCAAAAAAGAATTCGAATGTTTTACCGAATTTTACCAAATACAAAAACAAACTAATTTTTGAGGTTTTTTTATACATTGTAAAATTAGTCAAATTTTTAAATATTACGTAACATCAATAAATAAAATATTGACTGCCTTCCTACATAGTATAAACTTTCGCCAATATTCAACCGAACATGTGATTTGCTCGAAACTTAATAACTACCCATAGACAAAGCAATAATAAATAAAAGCGTGCCAATGCTTTGATATCTAATTTTGAAATACAGCAAGTGCCTACTTACCGCGTATATGGGCGCATAAATAAAGAAATGAAAATTATCAAGACTTCGCATAGCGCCTTTTAATAAATTTATAGCAAATATTGAATTCATCAATTAAACTAAGTACATTCTGCTTACCATTCAAGAACAACTAGAATTTGGAAACTGGATCAGTAATTGTACATTCTTATACACCGGGGATGTAACTCAGTGGTAGAGTGTCTGCTTCGCATGCTGAAAGTCCTGGGTTCAAATCCCAGCATCTCCAAACTACGATCTACTTTTGAATTGATCTATTTCTTTTTGTTGTTGCTCCCAACATTTGTGTGCACGTTAATAAGAAGTGGAAGAAACCTAACTGTACGAATATAGTTTTTGTGCATAGTTAGATTCCATCACGTACCTTTTAAAAGTAGTTGTAAAGAGTACCTTTTAATGCAAAAAGCATGAGTAGAGCATGTCTACACACATAAGCGGTTCGAGATTTGCAATACAACGTAACCAAAAATTGTATTAAGAGTGCCGAACCGAATAAGCCGACCTGCCTATGTGAATAGCGACCCTGACTCTTGAATTTGTATACTTAAGGTAAATGTGGCATTTACAATAAGCAATGTAGTTTATCTGTTTTCTTCCACTGTTTACCTCTGGATTGTTTTAAGACATAGACCAACTGCATAGGCGTATATGGGGGGCCCACCCCAGAATGGTCTTGTGCCTACCCCAGCCTGTAGGGCTCACCTCCCGCCTGACCGCATTGCATCGCATCGGCCATGGTATCTTAGAGGCCAGGCCCCCCCTGAAAACTAACTCTAGATACGCCAATGACCAACTGTTATGTCATCAATCCTCCAAGTAAACCAATACTTCTACATAGATTTCCTTAAGGGCCTCCGCCCACGACCGATTTTTTTGGACCGATAATCGGGCAGAAAAACGGGCCCGTTTTTCCAAAAATTTCAACGCCCACGACCGTGTTTTTGTCGGTGACTTTGGAGGGAGGAGCTTAAATAGCGGTCAAATTTTATATCGCAACTTTTATTTGACATAGTTACCGATAGTATAAAAATAACGTTAATAGATTTAAGGTTATTTAAGTTACAATTTATCGTTAAATTGTTTATTGACGATATTTTTATCGTTTTTTTTAAACAATTGATCCTTCTAAGATGGAAGTAGCGCAGGCCGGAGGTGTGGCGGGTCGCCCACCTTAGCGTCGCGCTAATGTAGTGCCTAACAATACTTTGCCCGATTCTTACGAATGAGAATTATACACGCTTATTTTTACATCGTTCTGAAATCAAAAGCCATGAGATTAATCATAGAACCTAATAGAAGCTATTGGCACTATTATTTTCGATAAATAACAAAAATAAATAACATAACTCAAACATTTGTGAAATAGTAAGAACGCGAAGTAAAGCTTCCTTGCAGTCAAGGCATATTTGTGTGAAAACCTTATCGACTATACATGCGTAAGGTAGCCTTTAAAGAATACATTAATCGATCAGACAGGAGCGCTACAAACATTTAACTCGAATTAACAAAAAAAAGTGAGAAAAGTCCAACATCTTTGAGACGTCTTAAAAAAAAACACGCAATAATAACTATTACTCGACTGGAGTTCCAGTGTTTCAGCTGCAGAACGATGTAAAAGTAACCGTATATGTTATTATTAGACCTGCTAATCGAACCCACGACTTCACGCTGATCAGACGCGCTTTGCGACCACAAGCCCAATATAGTTAGTCAGTGACAATTAATATAAACGTACAAAACGGCAACTTACCTAATTTAACGGTAAAAATAACGATTAATTCATATTCTATATTAATGTTAATTAACATTATATTACTGGTAATGTTATCAAATAACGTTTTTATAAAGTTACTTTTTTCAAAATTTTCGAGTTCATGGAAATTAACGTTACGTAACGATTATTATTTTTTGATTTCATAACGTTAACAAGCCCTGGATTTAAGTCATTACATATTTAGCAAGCTTAGTCGTTGAAAACGAATGTTATTTTAATCCTTAAGAATTTATTAAATTCGTTTGATTATATATTATTTTTTTAATCCATTAACGTTATTTTTATATTAACGGTAACTCTGTCAAAGGTAATTTTATAAATATTTACCGGTATTTAAAACCCTGCGTAAATCAACACAATATTATTTACTTATTGAAATCACAGACGATTAATTTAGAAAAAAATATGATTTACCATATTATTAATAAATAAATAAGCTTTTTAATAATAAATTATTGTTATTATTCAAATGCTTCAAACTCATAAGTACTAACTTAACATAACACCACAATTGTACACTATTCGCAATAACTGCTTTTGACTTTAGACTTTTGACTTTAGCAATGACACAACGTTCTTCCCTAGTAAATCCATGACGCATAGGGTAAGCGCCCGAGTGAATTAACAAATCCGAGTATTTTCCAAAAAATAATAAACTAAGATATTACCTTCTACCCAACGCAGTATTTTTTTTTGTAATTGCTGCTCTTTATTCTAGCATAGTAACAACATTCATGTATAGCGATACTGTTCGTTTTAAAATGACGAGCGTTTAAAGTTGGCAGTGCTGGTGTACATTTTCTTTGTTCGGGCAAGAATTTAGGACTTGGGTCAGACGCAAATTTTTTGATATCACTTTGCAGCCGTAATTAAAGTATGTACTATAAGTTATTTATAAATTCGAGTAATGGGTAGTTATAATATATGTATCAAATCAATTTCATTGCAATTTTAGCTAGTTTTAAGTAAATTATTGAGTGTTCCAGCATTGGCATTAAAAAACGTTTGAAATCCAGTGAATAAACGACCGTTAATTCACTGACCAATCGTTAATTTCATGAAATCTAGTGAATGAACTATAACATTTTCATCATGTTAAAATATAAGCTTTCGTCATAAAAATGTAACCAATAAATAAATGAATACCACATTTTGAGTTAGTAATCATCATTTTAGAGAACGGAGAACTAACAAATAGATCAAAGCTCTGAGACTCTAACTCCCAAGCTCATAAAGGAAAGACGGGAACGGAACGGGCAGTCTTCAGTGGGTGCAGGTTCAGTCGGAATAAGCTCGGCTTATAAGGCAGATCCTGAAATCCATCAAACGCGACACACCTCAAATGCTGTCGAAGCTGGAGACTAACGATGGCAGGATCATCTTGTCTAAGCTAGAGCTTTTAAGGGAGGTAGAGAAGTTCTAAAAACCCGTCTCTAGTCCAACAAAAGACCCAAGAGCTAGACTGATCTGACACTACACCGATGAGTTCCCGGACGTCAGTCTATATGAGATAAATATGGCTTCTTAACAACTTAAGCACAACAAGGTGCCGGGGAAGACAGAATCACTTCTGTACTACTGAAGAGGCCTATGTCCAGCAGTGGACATCGTTTGGCTCATATCATGATGAATTGATTGTTGACGTTGGCTAGGCTTATGAAGGTATATAATGGTGCCGATTCCCTTGTTCACAAACTAAACTAAAATTAGAGAATTGACATCTCTTACTAACATACAGTGAAAGAAAAGGACGGTAATACCTTAGAACTAAGTTAGAGATGTCAAATTAGTTTTGCCTTGAACTTTTCCGTGTTTTTAATCGACGCGTTCTGACATGTCAACTATAATTGTATAGAGGTTTTAGATCAACTAAAATTGACAAGTCTTATTCACGTCCGTCCCTTTCTTGTTTGATTGGAAAAAAAAAGATAGAAATAGTCTAAATTAAGTTTAGTTTGTGCATAACAGAATCGACACCAATGATTAAGTAAGAGATCGAAGGCTTACACTTTGTTAAAAAAAAAAATGATTGTAGCAGATTTAGAGGCTAAGGATTTATGTTCATTTATTTATTCCATTTTGAATTGCATTTGATATAATAATAAGGATTTTTCGTAACTATTAATTAAACAAAAACTTGTGTTCATTCACTGGTTCTAATGCTGTACATTTACTGGAAAATTTCATTCATTCACTGGGGTTTTAGGGTATTTTTCAATATATTGCCAAATATATAAAAAAGGTTATGTCGTAAAACCAAGTTGAAAAATATTCTTTAGTAGACATAGATTACCAAAATATAAAACCGCATACTTTAGAGGCAACATAATGTAATGATTTTTTGAAGTCTGAAGATTGCTTAAGTGTTCATTCACTGGAGCATTTACCCTATTTTCTATTTTTCACCGATAATCGGCGGCCAGGATGCGTAGATTTTGTTTTTGGACCGTTTTTTTCTCGGCCGTGGGCGTTGATGTACTAGAATCCATACGTTCCATTCTCGCCGAGAAAAAATCGGCCGTAAAAAATCGGTCGTGGGCGGAGGCCCTAATGTATTCAATACTTATTTCCGTAACACTTAGGTACGTAAGCGCAGCCGCGGGCACAGCTAATAGAATAATAATAAAGATGTTCAGCCGTTATCGTTCAGCATACAATATTAACATCATGCCATTACGCAGAGAGCTTTTTACGCGCACAAACAGACCGACCGTCGGATAATCTGTCAGAAATCGTAGATGTCACGCGTCTGAAAGCGTCTTGGATTTTTTTTAAGTAGATACTATTTCTTACAGTTAGGTACCCAAAGAGTTTATTCAGAGAGAGAATTTCGTTCATTCGTCCGTCTCTCTGCCATATTGCTGTATATTTTGAACAATATTATCTGAAGTGCTAGTCAAAGCCGAGATAGACATAAAAGCCAATGGTAGACCCTACCCGTGAACCGAAACAGCTGGAAGTCATGGCGAGAGGCCAGTTAAGTAGTAGTGATTATTTATTTTTAAGTAAAGCAGAAAATGTCGGATACCTTAAATCAACAATAATTTATTTAACAAATAAGCGGCAGACTTCGGCTTATACGATTCATATTAAATTAGTATTAAATCAATTTGATTGGTTGAAACTATTTTTAAGTAGTGCTTGTGTCACAGGTCGCTCTTACTGGGAATAGACACTGAAAGTAGTCATTTAGTAGATATTAATATACGTCGTTTTAAACGTTACAGCCCTCTAATGCCATAGACTCAAGACCATGATAACTCCAAACTACGCTCAAACAGCCATGCCACGACCCCCAGCCGCTTCCATTCCCCCTACATCCGCACACTCTCTCACTAATCATAAGGCGCTCATTGGGCGCAGGCGTACAGCTATAAATCCGAGTGCCTTCACTATAACTCACAGCGCTACCTACCCCTAATTAAGGGTAGCGGTAAAAATAATTACCTGTCATTATGTTCCTAGTGGTGTTCTTGTTTCATATTGAGATACTCGTATCTTTATGATTGAATAAAAATAATGAAGAGTACACATACACCACCCCGTTGGTCTCGTGGTCGGAAAGCGCGAAGGATGAGCATGTGGTCTTGGGTTCGATTCCCAGGTCGAGCAAAAGTGTAATTTCTCATTAGCAGCTCTCAGTTACAGGAAAACGTTCCTGGGAGACCATAACTTTTTGAGATGTTCTGAACTGCATTCACAGGCAGATATTGGTAAAAATGTACTGTCAGCGAAAAAAGTGGTAAAAAACCAGTCGGATTGTTTTTTTTTGTGTATGGCTTAGATTTATTTAAGTATTCGTCAACCCTATACTTAAAATGGACCAAATAATGCGGTACCATGACGTAATAAACATGAATTTTATATGCTATCAAAAATACAAAGAGATAGTTAAATATTAATGAGACTACGATATATTTCAATGCCAAGTAACACAGCCAGAAATTAACACAAATCCCACATACAAGACAATTAAATAATTTTATATTCAATTCAGTTTAGTATCAGTCATTTGTAGTAACCATTAAGATAACCCTTTGCTGCGGAGTTTTAATTATTGTCTTCATAAACTTGAATTTTATGAGGCAAAAATTAATAGAACAATATAAACATTCATTACTATTATTTTTAAGAAGGATCGCATTAATCTTATTCTCAGTCTGTCAAAAATACCTAACTTAGCTACATTTTTTTATTATTTCTTGATATTGATTACCGCTGAGATCGCGAAAAATTTTGAACGTTTTTGATTAATTGGCTTTCTGATTAAAAGCGACTAGGTAATTAATGCGTTGAAGTAGAAAAATCTTAGGTACACACTAAATAAAGAAAAACCGGAATTGCTGTATCCATAGATGGATTTTATTGTATCTTTTTTAAGCAGTCTGATAAGTCTAACAATTAATTGCAATATTTATGTTTAAAAACACACTAAAACAAGACCTACATTGGGACATTAAGGGCCTCCGCCCACGACCGAATTTTTACGGCCGATTTTTTCTCGGCGAGAATGGAACGTATGGATTCTAGTACATCAACGCCCACGGCCGAGAAAAAAACGGTCCAAAAACAAAATGTACGCATCCTGGCCGCCGATTATCGGTGAAAAATAGAAAATAGGGTAAATGCTCCAGTGAATGAACACTTAAGCATTCTTCAGACTTCAAAAAATCATTACATTATGTTGCCTCTAAAGTTAAAGGTTTTATATTTTGGTAATCTATGTCTACTAAAGAATATTTTTTAACTTGGTTTTACGACATAACCTGTATACTTTTTTAGATATTTGGCAATATATTGAAAAATACCCTAAAACCCCAGTGAATGAATGAAATTTTCCAGTAAATGTACAGCATTAGAACCAGTGAATGAACACAAGTTTTTGTTGAATTAATAGTTACGAAAAATCCTTATTATTATATCAAATGCAGTTCAAAATGGAATAAATAAATGAACATAAATCCTTAGCCTCTAAATCTTTGCGGGTTGTTCGAAAGAGATACCGCGCCCCCGGAACGCAAAGGGCACATGAAGGAACATAGACGGGTTTTAGTCAGTAAAAGTCTGACACTCCCTCCCGCCCCGCCCAGGGCGGGGGAAGTTATTTGATGATTTCCCGTCTATAAAAAAAAAGCCTCTAAATCTGCTACAATCATTTTTTTTTTAACAAAGTGTAAGCCTTTAAACTCTTACTTAATCATTATATACCTTCATAAGCCTAGCCAACGTCATCAAGCTTCGTCACCAGCTTCGTCAGCATTTGAGGTGTGTCGCGTTTGATGGATTTCAGGATCTGCCTTATAAGCCGAGCTTATTCCGACTGAACCTGCACCCACTGAAGACTGCCCGTTCCGTTCCCGTCTTTCCTTTATGAGCTCGGGAGTAGAGTCTCAGAGCTTTGATGTATTTGTTAGTTCTCCGTTCTCTAAAATGATGATTACTAACTCAAAATGTGGTATTCATTTATTTATTGGTTACATTTTTATGACGAAAGCTTTTATTTAACATGATGAAAATGTTATAGTTCATTCACTAGATTTAATGAAATTAACGATTGGTCAGTGAATTAACGGTCGTTTATTCACTGGATTTCAAACGTTTTTTAATGCCAATGCTGGAACACTCAATAATTTACTTAATTTATTTAACTAGCAAAAATTGCAATGAAATTGATTTAATACATATATTATAACTACCCATTACTCGAATTTATAAATAACTTATAGTACATACTTTAATTACGGCTGCAAAGTGATATCAAAAAATTTGCGTCTGACCCAAGTCCTAAATTCTTGCCCGAACAAAGAAAATTTACACCAGCACTGCCAACTTTAAACGCTCGTCATTTTAAAACGAACAGTATCGCAATACATGAATGTTGTTACTATGTTAGAATAAAGAGCAGCAAATACAAAAAAAAAAATACTGCGTTGAGTAGAAGGTAATATCTTAGTTTATTATTTTTTGGAAAATACTCAGATTTGTTAATTCACTGGGGTGTGTTCATTCACTGGGGCACTTACCCTATGTGTCATGGATTTACTAGGGAAGAACGTTGTGTCATTGCTAAAGTCAAAAGTCTATAGTCAAAAGCAGTTATTGCGAATTAAGTGTACAATTGTGGTGTTATGTTAAGTTAGTACTTATGAGTTTGAAGCATTTGAATAATAACAATAATTTATTATTAAAAAGCTTATTTATTTATTAATAATATGGTAAATCAAGGTTTTCTAAATTAATCGTCTGTGATTTAAATAAGTAAATAATATTGTGTTGATTTACGCAGGGTTTTAAATACCGGTAAATATTTATAAAATTACCTTTGACAGATTTACCGTTAATATAAAAATAACGTTAATGGATTAAAAATATATATAATCAAACGAATTTAATAAATTGTTAAGAATGAAAATAACATTCGTTTTCGACGACTAAGCTTGCTGACTTAAATCCAGGGCTTGTTAACGTTATGAAATCAAAAAATAATAATCGTTACGTAACGTTAATTTCCATGAACTCGAAAATTTTGAAAAAAGTAACTTTATTAACGTTATTTGATAACATTACCAGTAATATAATGTTAATGAACATTAACATAGAATATGAATTAATCGTTATTTTTACCGTTAAATTAGGTAAGTTGCCGTTTTGTACGTTTATATTAATTGTCACTGACTAACTATATTGGGCTTGTGGTCGCAAAGCGCGTCTGATCAGCGTGAAGTCGTGGGTTCGATTACCAGGTCTAATAATAACATATACGGTTACTTTTACATCGTTCTGCAGCTGAAACACTGGAACTCCAGTCGAGTAATAGTTGTTATTGCGTGTTTTTTTTTAAGACGTCTCGAAGATGTTGGAAATTCGTCATTTTTTTTGTTATTCGAGTTAAATGTTAGTAGCGCTCCTGTCTGATCGATTAATGTATTCTTTAAAGGCTACCTTACGCATGTATAGTCGATAAGGTTTACACACAAATATGCCTTGACTGCAAGGAAGCGTTACTTCGCGTTCTTACTATTTCACAAATGTTCGTGTTATTTTATTTATTTTTGTTATTTATCGAAAATAATAGTGCCAATAGCTTCTGTTAGGTACTATGATGGATCTCATGACTTTTGATTTCAGAACGATGTAAAAGTAAGCGTGTTATTCTCACTCGTAAGAATCGGGCAAAGTATTGTTAGGCACTACATTAGCGCGACGCTAAGCTGGGCGACCCGCCACACCTCCGACCTACGCTACTTCCATCTTAGAAAGATCAATTGTTTAAAAAAAACGATAAAAATATCGTCAATAAACAATTTAACGATAAATTGTAACTTAAATAACCTTAAATCTATTAACGTTATTTTTATACTATCGGTAACTCTGTCAAATAAAAGTTGCGATATAAAATTTGACCGCTATTTTAAGCTCCTCCCTCGAAAGTCACCGACGAAAACACGGTCGTGGGCGTTGAAATTTTTGAAAAAACGGGCCCGTTTTTCTGCCCGATTATCGGTCCAAAAAAATCGGTCGTGGGCGGAGGCCCTTACACACAAACTAATAGCAACATATCGTCATAACATCAATCATTTATGACAATTATTCAACCCTTCGCCGCCGTGTTTTAATTACTAGTTATATCTCACGACATTTGACAAACAATAAGGTGTCCAAGTGTTTGTAGCAATTAGTTTTCAGAAGTGGTAACACTAATTAGAGGGTGTTTACCAGTCAATCAATTAACACCACATTTAAATCAACGCTTTGAAACATTGGTAGGGAATTTAACTCTAAATTCCTTACGAATTTAACTTTAGATTAGATGAGATTTATTTACGGTTCGATTAGAGTAGATTAGATTTTCTACTATCATAAGATCTTGTCTTAATAGATATTTAAATTATAAAATCTAAGACCAGGTTTGTAGGAATTTATTTTACTCTAACTTCTTGGCGTAGCTTCTCTTCTTCTTTATCGTGTGGGCAGTAAGGTCTAATGACCCCACACACCCTAGTGTCAGAGTTTCTAAACCGCCGCAAGGGCCTCTGACATGGTTACCGATGTCAGTGATGTCCAAGATAAACTTAGAAAGTACATATGAATTAGAAAAAGTCACATTGGTACTTGCCCGTGCCCGGTTGCGAACCCACAACCTCGTGCATGAGAGGCGGGCGCCTTAACCACTGGGCCATCACGATACTCGACTCGACTCACTCGACTTGGCGTAGCGGTACCTATAAAATAACCAACGTTTTTTTTCCCTAGCTTTAAGCCACGGCGTCGACATTCATCAGGTTCTCACATGTACAGCTAACAGGACATGCAAGATGTAAGAAAGGTCTGCGAAGAAAAGCCGCACAGGCAC
Source organism: Caradrina clavipalpis (assembly GCA_932526535.1). Taxonomy (NCBI): domain Eukaryota; kingdom Metazoa; phylum Arthropoda; class Insecta; order Lepidoptera; family Noctuidae; genus Caradrina; species Caradrina clavipalpis. The sequence continues at coordinate 4,282,118 of OW052101.1, forward strand.
TGAAGATGTCAAGATTCCGTGACGATTCTCCTTGCTGCAGCTGACCTGGGTGCGGAATCTTATATTTAATATTATTTATTAATACCATATCAATAAGCAGAGATATTATGTATATGGATACAGATATACCTACCTATGGATAATTTTATACTGACGTCAGATACGGTTTCAGATAGATTTCTTTGTTTATACACCTTATTTATTTATCTATATTATTTATTTGCGATCGATACGCTAAGAAGAAGAAATTACGTTTACAGTTACAGAGCTCCAAAACATCCTTGTTAATAAGTCTTGTGACTTTTTTAGGACAGTCCTGTAGAAAACGTTGTCCTAAAACAGTTTTTCTTACCGAATCTTCATTCAGTAACTTCACAAATTCCATAATAAACATACACGCCACGATTAATATGAACTAAACGCCGACATCGGCTCATAACAGTGGTTCGTTCACAATCAACCCTCCGCTGTCGTGTATTAATTGGTGGCTCTCCAAACAACGGCGCGATAATGTTTGATTGATACCGACGATATGGCCGTAAGGGGGCGATCATAATGGACAAGAAGTATTGATGAGATTTGATAGTATGGCTGAAGCCGTATGGAAGTTTAGGAATGTTTTAGTTTTTGGTCATAAACAATAAAAGCTTTCTGCGTTTTCTTTAAAAGTAAGTTAAAGTAATTTTTAATACGGACATGTAGGTACAGTAAAATAGATTTAATGCAAAAAAAAAACTGAAAAATTGTTGTGAAAATAGCCTTTACTGTCTCACTCCTGAGCGAAGGTCTCCCTCCATTCCTTTCAAGCCCTCATTCTCTTTTTCTCATATGTGTAACCGCGACCCCGTCTAACATAGTCAGGGCTTGTCTTGTAGCCTTGTATTATGCAGGTCCACATCTAAATACTACTTCCAAAAAAAAATTGCACTTAGGCTCTTCCCCCACGACCAATTTTTGACAGATATCTTAGTAGCTGAGAAGAAATCTGTCAAAAATCGATCGTGTACAGAGCCTTAACGTCAAATGATAATTCTAAAACCATCCCAATCACAAAAGTCAATTCGGAAAATATGTTGCGACTATTAATCGCAACATCACCTGTCCAGTACGCACGTGCCTTAACCCTCCATATCCACAAGGATATTCCGTTACACGCATCATTAAGGGATGGTAAGCGTTACACAGAACATTGGAGGGTTATCGGCTCGACAAGCTCTTTGATTACCGATACGTAATCAACTATTATGTAGGATTAGTGTGTGTGTGTTAACGGGGTTTTATTTATTATAGTTGTTATTTGAACGTATGGGAAATTACGGTTAATACTTAGATATTAGATAATATGTTTAACATTGGTAGGTTTAATTTTAATTTTGTAATATGTAGTCGCGTTTTCATTTTTTTTTTATTCAAGTTATTTTAGAGTATATACTTACTTATCATACATTTTTTTAAAGTACTCTCTAAGTCTTTTCATTAGACATCAAACACAATATAACAATGAATAAATAATAATACCAGAATATTATTGTCCCACTGCAGGGAAGAGGGGCTTTTCTTATACAGAGAAAACACGAGCATTAATCACCATGCTTGTTTAAGGCAGATTGGCGATTTCAGACTTATATTCATTATTTTGTCCTTAAGGTTTCTTTCCTTCGCCGATGTCAGTGATATCAAAGATGAACTTAAGGCGCTACCCTGACCAAATAACCTTGAGCATTCGTTCCTTTGGCGGCACACTAACGCGGCGCACGAGATACGTAGGAAATACGCTCAGATTTTAGAGTAAAATCTATATAAAATCAAATTTAGGTGTTTTGAAAAAAATAAAACTAGCATAATGTTCTTTATTAAATTGCCTAATTATTAGTTTAAGTCGCAAATCCAAATAATGTTTACTTTACGAGGAGATGCATGTCAAAAATTATTATTTCTCATTTCTGTAGTTTCGTTATGACCCTATAATTAAGCATTATGTTACTAAAAAGTTAAAAATAAATCTACCATTTTCGAGTCAAGAATGTGTAGAAATTTAACGTATTTTTTATTAGTTGGTATTTCTATATAATAAAGAGAAGTGGGCTCCTAAAAACTGCCCTAAAAACGGCTGCCGCTGCGTTTTGCACGGCCACGCGCCTTAAGTAAGTACGTAAGAAAGTACATTATGAATTGAAAAAGTCACATTTTTACTTGCCCGGTTGCAACCCCACAACCTCGTGCAAGAGAACCGCCTTAACTACTGAGCCATCACGATACCATCATTTAGTTGCATTTATTTCACATTCATTTATCACAATAACAGCAATGAATTAATCGTGACACGACATGAAGGGCTGAAGTCACGCTATCTTTGAATATCAGCAGTAATAATTATGTTAATTTGAGTATTAATTTATGAGATGAACATGTTGGTCGACGACCCGCGCAGTAATTACTGGGATCAGTAATTGAGGTCATAAATAAATGGCATTCGTTGCAGACTCCTTTGGAAATCTTTGTGGTAGGCCTATGTCCTGGAGTGGACGTCCTTCGGCTGATATGATGATGATATAAGTGCCTCAACATCACCAGTAAGTGTCTCCAGTAACAGTCTGACACTCTGACTAACAGTCTGACACTCCTTTCCAACCCGCCCAGAGAGGGAGAAGTCACCCTGTAGATATGCTGCGGGTTGTTCGAAAGAGATACCGCGCCCCCGGAACGCAAAGGGCACATGAAGGAACATAGATGGTTTTTAGTCAGTAAAAGTCTGACACTCCCTCCCGCCCCGCCCAGGACGGGGGGGGGGGGGGTCATTTGATGATTTTACCATCTTTAAAAAAAAAAAAAAAAAACCTGTAGATATATGACCAAATCTATCTATGTAATTTAGAAATTTGAATTTTGGCACACTATAAAGCGCTCACATATCCCAAATTAAAGGCAAAAAAAGATTGAAATTTTTGCTTTGATCTCCTATACTAAATTGCACAAATTCCACTTTAGTTTACTGCCGCCCGCTCGCGTCCGACAAATGGGTGACAGATTTTTTTGACAACAAAAATAAAAAATATTAATTCCTATATTAACGCAAATGTCGTACAAAAACTCAGTCCAACGAAACTATGAACCTAATAAATGGTCCAAAAATCGGTCCTACAAATGTCAAATTTAGGCGGAGGCCCTAAGACTCGTCCCTAAATCAATTCTACACCAAAGTCATTACTCCCAAAACCTCCGTCCCCACATATGTGGAATCCCCTAATTTGATACTGGTTTTAATTAAACAATTTAACGTGTTAGTCTCGTACCGTCCCCCCTTACCCCTGCCTCTTTCCCCGCAGTATCGCGCCTGTGATTTATTGGACATACACCTGCAACCGTGACGTACAGGACAAATGACACGTGTGGTATCATCTAAACTAATATACACGGTTACTTTTACATCGTTCTGATGCCGAAAGCCATAAGCTCTAACATAGTAACAGAAACTATTGACAATATTATAGGTATTAAAATTTAATTTGTGAAATATGTAGTGAGAACTCGATGTAAGTAAATCTTAAAGCAAATCTTGCAGTCAATTCATATTTGTGTGATAATTGATGTAGATCATACTACAGGAATCCTAGTAGTCAGATTTTATTTGTCATATTTAAGCAGATACACAATCATAAAATTATCGCACGAAGAAATATTTTGTAAACTAAACTTAGACTCTCCGCCCCCAAGCGATTATCGGACCGATTTTTGACAGACAAAAATCGGTCGTGGGCGGAGTGCCTAAAGCCGGTGTTTTTTTTTTACTCTGATCATGCTCTGTACTTCATATTTAAGCATCACTGCTTCTTAAGATCAAAATACATTTAAGACGAGTGCGGATCGGAAGCATATCAGTTCAAAAATACGGCGGGTCTACTTAACAGTATGAACAAAACACAAAAAAAAATACTCGCGCGAACGATCACTAACCTTTTGCATCAATTATGCTTTAAACTAGACGTGTTTAAAGTAGCACAACATTTTCTAACTAAAAGAAAAGCTCGCGCGCTTTGTGTGGACGCTCGGGTCATTTAAAAGTCTTTATAATATACATTTTTGCCAACGATATTAAAAACCACAAAAGGCGTAACAAAACACAATTTTGCACAATTGACAAATATGTGCGCTGCTCCGTCCAGGCCCGGCCCGCCTAGTGGACGCCAAGCTTTACGTTAATGTCAACTATATTTAAACTCAGTAAGAAAACTCTTCTTATCATTAAAAAATAAAAGTGACAATGTCAAAATTGATCAAAATCGCTTACGAAATATAGTTGTCATTTTGTGTCGCGTGTATTTTATAATAATTTATTTTGTAATGGATTTACAAACATGATGTTATTCTACGCGTGCACTATATTTTTTACAGTAATGTGCGATAGCTTTCCACTCTATTCGGAATATTCAACTAATGTAGGCACAGTATTGTTCTCTTCCCGTGATTTAGACAAGCAACAATGGGGCAAGAACGAAGTTGGATTACTGATAGCTAGAAAGTATTTTCAAGACCTTCTCCCCCCACCAATGTTCATAAACTGTTTTAATGAAGATCAAGTCAGCATTCTACTTGGATACTTCAGAGATGCTTACGCTGCCATCAAAAAGGAAGCAGAAGATCCTGAAGAAGACACTATCCTGACAACAGCCCTCTCAGATGCTGTCGGAGGCTACTTTAAAGAATGGATCCTACCGATCGCAAAATTAGACTACTACGGAGGCACCATCTCCCAAGCCAATGTGATCAAACTGTTCCAGTTCTACAACGAAATAAAAAGATACTTAGATACCAATGGCGAAGGATGGCGTAAGCCTGATGACAGGGTCCTCAATACTATAACGATCAACGTAGCTCCACCACAATTAGTAACGTATACTAGAAGTATGAGAGATCCTTGTGAGCTTTTAGCGTACTTCGAAAGGACTTCTACAGGCTTAAGTATACCAATACCAAGTGTGAGCTGGAATAATAAGTGGAGCTTCATGTTTGTACCCCTGAAAAATGCGTCCCTTATACCGATGAACTCTCCAGATTTATCTCAAAATCTCCTCAAATACTACAATGCCGCAAGAAGTTGTATTCAATCCATTAACCCTAAAGATCAGAAAAAATTTGACGAAAAATTTCAATCATGGCTAATAGACGATGTCGTGCCGCACTTAAAAGATGATAATTTGTATCTAGCGTTGGGAAGTGTTCTTTCTTTAATTAACACAACCCGCAACATTTTTACCCCTAACATCTTAGACATCTATCTTGATAAATTTGAAAGTAATCCAAGAACAATGAGTGCGATATGTAAACCAAGCGTAATTGAAATATCGAATAAAAAGTTGTGGATTATAGTTATCATTCTGCTGATTGAAGTAGCCTGGTGTGTACCAGCATTAATTTATATACTATGCTCCAAAAAATTCAAAAAAAAAGAAAGAGACTGTAGCAGTAACTTTTATTTTTTTATTGGAAATACTAAAAATAAGTGTTCAGGAGAAGCTCCAACACTTGATGTAGAAATTGATACTAGTTGTTGTATAGGTGACGCTACAACTGTAGATACCAACACTGTGAAAATATTGAATGAATCACAACTCAATAACGCGGAATTTACGGGGCAATATCCCTCGTGTACCACGCACAGTGTTGGAACTACATGCCCACAAACAAGTACCAAGGGTAAGCCTAAAATCCAATCCACCAATAGTATGAAATACGCACCTAATGAACCTAAAACTTTTGAACGTAATGTTTCTAAAAATACTTTCCCAAAAAAATCTTCTATAATGACTGCACAACAGCAATTCTCTAGTACACAAATGACACTATCAAGTCATGAAATGTCCGGCGCAAAACTGAGTGGGGTGAGCTATTCGAGCCATTTAAAACAGTGTAACCCACCTCCGTTGGAAAATCATCAGAAGAGTAGAAAAAGACACAGTGAATACACAATTGAAGGCAAAAGCCACGAAGATCTTAAAAGAACTGATGATCGTAGAAAACGTAACGAACGCAGACAATCCGTGGATCATAAAAAATCTGAAACATGCAGACATGCTGAAGAATGTAAGAAACTTGAAGAACGCAGACAAGCTGAACAAAATGAGATAAATCAAGAACATGGAGAACTTGAAGAATCTAAAAAATCTAAAGAAAGTAGACTAGCTGAAGATTACGGAACATATGAGGAACATAACCAAGATGAAGAATATTGGTACCCTGAAGACCATAAACAAGCTGAAGAAAATTGGGATCATCAAGAATGTATGCAAGAAGGATGTAGGAAACTCGAGGACCGTAAACGAGTTGAAGAATATTGGAAAATTGAAGAACAAAGACAAGTTGAAGAATGTAAAATACCAGAAGAACGTAGACAATCTGCAAAACGTACAAAAAAGAAAGTCAAACTTGAAACACACAAACCAACTAAAAGAATTGAAGAATTGAGAAAGTCTAAAGAATATTATGATCCTGAAGAAAGTAGAAAACTTGAAGAACTTAAACAGGCTGAAGAATGTAAAAAGCTAAAAGAACGAAAACAAGCTGAAGAAAATAAGAAACTTGAAGAACGCAAACAAGCTGATGAGTGTAAAAAAGTCAAAGAACTTAGACAAGCTGAAGAAAATAAGAAACTTGAGGAACGTCGACGAGCTGAAGAAAATAAGAAACTTGAGGAACGAAGACAAGCTGAAAGAAATAAGAAACTTGAAGAACGTAGACAAGCTGAAGAATGTAAAAAACACGAAGAACGCAAACAAGCTGAAGAAAAAAGGAAACTTAAAGAACTAGCCGAAGAAAATAGGAAACTTGAAGAACGCAAACAAGCTGAAAAATGTAGAAAACTCCAGGAATGCAAACAAGCTGAAGAAAATAAGAAACTTGAAGAACGTAAGCTAGCAGAAGAAAATAGGAAACTTAAACAAGCTGAAGAATGTAGAAAACTCCAGGAACGTAAACAAGCAGAAGAAAACAAGAAACTTGAAGAACGTAAGCTAGCCGAAGAAAATAGGAAACTTGAAGAACTCAAAAACGCTGAAGAATGTAGAAAACTCAAGGAACGTAAACAAGCTGAAGAAAATAAGAAACTTGAAGAACGTAAGCTAGCAGAAGAAAATAAGAAACTTAAACAACCTGAAGAATGTAAAAAAATCAAAGAACGTAAGCAAGCTGAAGAATGTAGAAAACTGAAAGAACGCAAACAAGCTGAAGAATGTAGAAAACTTAGAGAGCGTAAGCTAGCAGAAGAAGCTAAGAAACTTGAAGAAAGCAGACAAGCTGAAGAAAATAGGACACTTGAAGAGCTCAGACAACCTCAAGAATGTCGGAGCTTGTATAAAATTGAAGAAAGTAAAAATGCTGATAATAGTAAAAAGCTTAAAGAACATAAACAACTTGACGAGCTTAAAAAACTGGATGAGCTTAGAAAACTTAACGAATGTCGAAGACTACAAGACCGCATAAATCACGAGGAATATAGGAGACGTAAGAAAGCTGAGCTAAATAGCAATCTTGAAGAATTGAGAGAACTTGATGAATACAGAGTTTATAAATATAAAGATATGGATGAAAATTTAATTGAAAGTAGAGAATTTGAAACATATAGTGAAATCTATGACAATCCAGAACCAGCACTTACTAGAAAATGTGACCGATCCTGTTTAAATACCGTGAATGCCTCTGCGGTTCACGAAGTGAATTATGCAAAATTAGCAGAACATAAAACCGATGATAGTGATAAAACAATAAGCTGTAGTAGGCAAGACGATTTCCAAGAAACTGATTCTCCCTCGCAAATTGATCCATACACCTGCACAGGAACAAGATTTGAAAATGTTGTTTATGAAAATGTGAGTCAATATGATGTCTCATCTGAATGTCGCATGAGTGATAACAATTTAAGAGATCTATTGAAAAGACAAGGTGAGAAAAAGGCCAAACATTTTCAAGTGAGTACAGAATCGATAACAAGGAGTAGGAAAGATTCTAAAATTTGTTTCGAACAACCATTTTTAGAGATTACTATTGATAGACCAGGAACAGAGATTTCTGTAGATATGAGTCAATGTAGAACACACACACCATCACGCAGACCAAGCAAGATTCCTAAACTTGCTGCGTGTACCCTACATCATACATCAACTTACATTTTAGGAAAACAGCCCGTGTTAGGCGGAGGTGGTGAAAAACACAGAAGTTTAATTCCACAGCTTAAAAAGAAAACTGCTGATGACATGGATTTGCCACAGAGCAGTTTTTCAAAAAAGAACAAATTCAATGTCACATTTTAAGCCGCTCAGTAGATTCTCCTAGATGTTTACTTCTGCTCCGTTCTTCTCTATCACCATTCTAGTTAAGAACGTAAAATACTCATTATATAGCCGGCACGGCACGCTATTCTTCGAAATTAAGTCATCATATCAGCCGAACGACTTCCACTGCTAGACATAGGCCTCCCTCAAAGATAGCCACCTAGTGGTCGGTCCTGCGCTGCCCGCATCCAGCGATTTCCCCGCGACCTTTGCCAGGTCATCGGTACCCCATGTGTAGTGTCTTCCCGCACTGCATAAATGTATTGCTGGAAAACGTTTGTATTTCTGGAGTGAGAAAAAACGTTTTTATGGTAGGCGGGTAGAGTTAAATTATTATGCTTATAGCTTTGTATGTAAAAGCTTGTATTCGTCAATATTGAAGGTATGGTTTCGGAAACTTTCAGTTTCGCTAAGTGCCTTTCTACATTCATTATAATGTCAGTATACTGAGCTGTAGTTTTCTGAAACACTTATTTCTGACTTTTCATTTTTCTCTAATTACATGCACATTCTGTTGTAAAAATGTTGCGGTTTGTAGTAAAACAATCTTTCAATCATTCTAAAGAAAAAAAGAAACAATTTCGAATGTATTTTTTACTAGTCACTTCAGATCCAAAATTCCATATTAAAACTATGAGACTTGTTAAATTAACTTAGCACTTCAATAAGATTTTTTTATTTTTTAAAAGCATGTATCGTCTTGTTATAAAATAAGGTTTATTTTTAGACCAGGAGTAATTTATTCGAGTCGACGCGAAATGATTGAAACACAGTCTTAAGAAAAACCTGATTTTGTAATAAGTCTAGAAGCTTTCGTGATCTATCTAATATTTGCATCACATTTAAGAAGGAAATTAGCGTTATTGTAGTTTATAATTACTTTATAATGTTAGTTTTAATGTTATTTAATTAATTTTATACTGTTATTGATTATAATTGATTTTAAAGTTTTCTTTTCTTTTTTTTCATACTTCGGTCGCTTCAAATTGCATTACATCCCCACACATCAGCTATACGAGTAATATCGCTGGGGCAATATATATCTATCATCAAAGTTAAAGTCAGCAACTTCTTACACTTGGTATTTTTCACCTGCGTTATGTTACGTGTCTGGTTACTGCTTTGCTTCTGTGGGTCGTAGCGTGATGTTATATAGCCTATACTATTCCTAATGAATCTGGCTATCACATAATTTTTTTTCCAATTCGGCTGGTAGTTTCAGAGGATTAAACAAAATAAAACTCATCAGTTTTATTATATTAGTTTAGACTAAATTTTCATCTAGAATGCTTAACATTTCTCTCTCAAACTAGAGAATCCCACTCCACTCAATTCCCTGAGTAGCTCACTAATCACTGTGATGAATTTATCGGCGCGATCCGGGTGAATTAGGGGGGATCCTGAGTTATTGCATATTTTGGCCAGCTCAGGTAGTCTGCCGAGCCGCTAATCTGTCATTACACCGGTCCACTTTGCGAATTGAGTGTACTGGACTTTTGTATACTGTGTTTGTGACACTGCTACTAGTGTTGTGTGCTTTTTTAATAGCCAATGGTGGAAAACAATGTTTTAGGAATTGAATTTTAAGAAAAAATATTTACATATCCGACATTATTTATTACTAGCTTCTGCCCGCGACTTCGTCCGCGTCACAGTTGATGTGTTATCCTACGGGTACCGTACATTTTCCCGGGATAAAAAGTAGCCTATGTGTTATTCCAGACTATAATCTATCTTTGTGCCAAATTTCATCCAGATCCATTCAGCCGTTTAAGCGTGAAAGAGTAACAAACATCCATACATACATCCATACATCCATACATACAAACTTTCGCCTTTATAATAGTAGTAGGATCGCCGTTTTTTTGTAAGTTTATAAACTTGGAAGTATTTTTAAATAAAAAAAATACTTTCAGTTTAGAATTTTGGGACTAGCTAGATTATTAGTTGTCGAGCAGATTGCAACTACATCGAGTGGTTACCTGCTCCACAAGAAAGCTCCCTGACTGTCAAATACTTATTCATACCTTCTACCCGCCACTTCGTCTAACTCAAAGTTGATATATTATTTATTTATTTTATTTATAGTTCTTTAAAACACCCACTCTATTCCAGATTATAATCTATCTCAGTGCCAAGTTTAATGCCGATCCCTTCAGCTGCCGTTCTGAGTTCTGAGTTCTGCGTGATTGAGCAACAAACATTCATCGAAACGTTCACATTTATAAGTAGTAGTAAGATTCAGTTCTCAAGTAGGTACTACATCCACATTAAAGATACCTTTACCAATTTAACTATACTTAATTAATTTTCCCGCACCCCTCACAAGTACAACACTTAAAATCATTTACAACTTCGTAAATACATCTAACATCTCAAGACCAATCTTATAGGGTGACCAATCTGCCCCCAATAAATACTGGACTCGGTAAATTGCCACACTGTTGTGGGATTACCACATTTACCACCAATTGTGCGGATAATCCTCGATCGACAGGGATTATCGGACAAATTGTCCCTGTTCTTGGCTAATTTATGGTCAGTGGGAATGAGGTGATTGGAGACATCTGTGAGGAGAGTAAAATAATTATAGTGTACAATGCATTGATTTGTTTAAACAGAATATACTCAAGGGACCATTTATTTAGTTCTCATGGTCCTCCAACATAACTAACTTTTAACATTTTGTTGTTTGTGTCATGTGGGTTTATAATATGTTTGTAAACGCACCCACAGTTCTAGAGAAATTCTAGAGTGGACAACTTAAACCGCTGAACGGATCTACATGAAATTTAGCACAGAGATCGATAGGAGATACACAATCCCAAATACCACTTAGGTCCCTTTTTATCTCGCAAAATGGACAGTTCCTGTGGATAATACATCAATTTTGACGCGGACGAAGTCGCGAGCAGTAGCTATAGTACTTCATAAATCTTCAAATCAATTTAACATAAATTGAAACACTTAATGCTAGGAGATTAATACGTCCAAATGAAATAAACATTACGCTTCAGCTCTGGTCGAAAGTTCAGGTCTGATTTATTGCTGGACCTCAAACGGACTGTGGACCCAAGGATTATGGCGTCCAACACTAATCCCCCTGATAAAGTGCGGGCTGTTTTGTAAAAGTATGACAAATAATAATGGCTGAGTCTGTTTTTCTGGGATGATGTGTAAAATAAAATGGTGAATTTAATTTAATGTCATTTCCTTGGTTTTGTTTTGGAGTTTACTCGTTCAGACGGGTGTACTACGCCAAATCGAATGCCAAATAATCGAATTACAATTGGTCGAACACTACGCCTAAATAGTCGAACGTTCATAATATCGAATGCTCAATAAATCGAACATTCATTATATCGAACACTCAATACATCGAGTGTTCAACAGCACGTTCCATAATATAGAAATTGCCTGAACTTTTTTGTTTGTGACAAGCCGTTACGGAAGAAGAAAACGTATTGCGCCGATCCCAATTAACATGGGATATGGGCAGGAAGATGATGATAATGACTTTTGTATAGTGTAAGGGCACTGAAGCTTGAAGTTTATTAAAATTGTCCTACAAATTTTAAATGTATGTATTATTTTGTAATTAAGTTATGAAAAACAGACCGACCACAAGCTTAAATATTAGTGCCCTATCTAAAAAAAAATATTTAGTTTACGTATTTAGCAAATGTGTTACTAGAATATTTTACGTGACCGGTAAGTCGAGGAAGGTAACGAGATAGGTAAGAGAGTCAATGGTGCTGATTCTCTTGTTCACAAACTTAACTAAATTTAAGTTATGTTCATGTTTCTCTTTCCATTTCATTAAGAAAAGGACAGAAGATAAAATTTTAGTTAAGTTCTGTCAAATTTAGACACTCCATAGATAATTTAGATGCGATTAAAACTTAGAGTAAGAATTAAAAACGTGGTGACTAGAAACACGCTAATTTTCTTCAGGCGCTGTCTAATTTGACGAAACGAATATGTGTCTTCTGTCCTTTTCTTTAAGAAATTGAAAGAGAAAGATGCATTTAACTTAAATTTAGTTAAGTTTGTGAACAAGAGAATCAGCACCAATGTGTTATTCTAAAACTGCATAATCTATTTATCTCTCACTACTATTATGAATGCGACAGTTTGAATGAAAGGATGGTTAATCAATCACGCTGAATTGACTGAACGGATCTGGATGGAATTTGGCACTGATGGATTAACACATTGGTTACTTTTTATAACGGAAAAAAATACGGTTCTCGTCGTATAAGATATCATGTTTGACGCGGACAAAATCGCAGGCAAAAGCTAGTATCTCACATTTAAATAAACTATTTGTCTTCTAAACAAGAGTAAAATGCTTTAAACTGAATAGTTGGTAAGTTAACGAGAATAAAATACTTTAAGTTTGGTAAGTAAGTATAACAAAAAAGTCTTGAAAATTATTTTTTTAAAAGCTTCAAGTACAGTCACAACAAAAAGAATAATGAATTTATGAACTCCTCTTATCAAGACGCAACAAAAAGAAGAATGTCTTAAATTAACCCGTTGACAACGCAATAGCCGCCCCTGTCGGCGACTTGCGACCATAACTTAAGGAGCCCACCCCTTGTTCACCGAAACCCAAGATTTTACACTGATACGCATTCTGTAACCCCTTATCGAGCTGATGGAGTGCACCCAGGAATGGGTAAGAAAGGATAAGAAAATGTATTTATTTTCGTAAATAAAATAAATGTAAACGACATTTAGATGGGCGTAAAGCGCTGTCGCGTAGCACCCGCAAGGTGGACGGATGATCTGATTAGGAATGCAAGAAGATACAAAATGCAGGCCGCATCCATCCGATCCTTTTGAAAATCTATTGGGAAGCCCATGTCCAGCAGTGGACGTCCTGCGGCTGTCCCAGTTCCAGTTTATAATATTCTGTCTAAGCTGCTGCCCAAGTTCAACATAAAGGATTTATGGTTGAACAAGATGTGTAATGTAATGAATAGTATGCGTATTAATAGAATATTTTTCAAATATATGAACAAGCAATTTTTTTTAGAATCGATAGCTTTAGACATATATTTTCTGTTAATGGCGCAGTCATTAGGTCCTCTCGTATGTGTATGAAAGGACGTAAACATTAAAAAGTATCTTTCACTGTATACAAAGCTATTCCAATCCCGTCTCACCATAATCGCAGTAAACCACAAACCCAAACAGGCCGCCATTCACACCGACGCCCACGATTCCGGGTAAGCAAATAACTCTTAGTTTCTAATTGAAGCAGATAGGTGTCCCAGTAATTATGGCGGTGTAACAAGCTCCCGGGGGACCGCTGAGATACCGGCAAGATACCCTTCCCGCACCAGATGCCGCGTGAAAAACGAACCGCAAGATAAAACGGTCACGTAGACCGCACCTTGGGTTTGTTTTAGCGGAATACGGGATTAGGGGTCGCTTGAATTGCATTATCAAGTGTTTTGGGAATTTAGCGAGTTTCTTGGACATGTTTTTTACGGAAATAGAGAACAAATCTGATGTATCTCCCTCATGATACTCAACAATACCAGCTTATTATTGTCCCACGGCAAAGTAAAGGCCACTTCTCATACAAAGAAAGCACGAGCATTGATTGCCACGCTTGATCAAGGCGCATTGGCGATTTGAGGCTAATATTAGTTTGAAATCCCGATCTTTTCCTTCTCCGATGTAATGTCAAAGATTCATTTAGAAAGAAAGAAAGAGGCAACGTACTCGAACTAATGAAATCATATTTAGAAAACAGAACACAGATAACCGAAATCAGTCGCATCAATGTAATTAATAAACATGAAGAGATATCACGGTCACGAGAGCGCAAAATTACATTCGGTGTTCCACAGGGAAGCGTTGTGGGCCCTTTTGGATTTATATTATATGTTAATGATATGCCCACGTCCATTGAACATCCCTTAACTATGTTTGCTGATGATAGTACCATTACAATCTCTTGTAAAAACGAAAATACATATGAAACGGACATAAATAATTCCCTTGACAATTTGATTAAATGGCTAGATAAAAATAATTTGAATATAAATTTAAGTAAGACTAAGATAATGCACTTTAGACAACGTATGCCTCGTGTACCCAACCTTCACATACACTACAAAAATGACGACATTGATGAAGTAACTGATACAAAATTTTTAGGATTACAAATAGACTGCAGTTTAAATTGGAAAGCACATATCGACATGTTGTGTAAAAAATTGAGTTCGTCTGCATTTGCTTTACATAGATTATCCTCCATAGTGGATACAAAAGCACTTCTTGCGGCTTACTACGGTATAGCTGAATCTTACTTACGCTACGGTGTCATTTTCTGGGCGAACTCCACCGACAAAGAGACAGCGTTTAAGGCTCAAAAAAGATGTCTCCGGTCAATGTTTAAACTAAAAACCACCGACAGTTGCAAGCCTTTTTTCAAGCAGTACAACATATTGACACTTCCCTGTATCTATATTCTTGAAGTGGCTATGTTTGTGAAGAACAATCCAAATCGTTTTGAACGTTTGGCCGATGTATACCCAAGAAATAGACGTGACAATTCAAAATTAAATAATATACCGTGTCAAACCACTATGATGCGCAAAAGTATTTATTGCATGGCCCCAGTTGTTTATAATAAATTGCCAAGTGCTTGGAAAGACTTGACAACGGTGCAATTCAAAAGTACACTTCGTAAATTATTAATAGATAAAACATACTACAGTGTAACTGAGTTTTTAACAGACAATTTTTATCAAACTACCTCGAAATTTTAATTAATTAATTATTTGTAATTGTGTATTGTCTATGACCTGGAATTTTATTGTTTGTTTGTTTATTTATCTTTAGACCATGATTTTGTATTTTTTGTAGGTATATACTGTTACTGACAATTTTAATTTATAAATTTTGTGTTTTGTCTATGACCGGGAATTTTAGTGTTTGTTTTGTTTATTTGTCTTCAGACCACGATTTTGTATTTCTTGTTTAAACTGTTACTGACAATTTTTATTTTTAAATTTTATTTAATGAGAATGACATAACTAAGTAATTTAATTAATGTTCCAATAAGAATTTAAATTTTAACAAATTTTTATAATGGAAATGTTTGCATGCCGAATGGTGAAATATGGCAGAACTCTGATGAAAACCTACTACTACCTACTTATGTATAACCCATATTTGCAAATAAATGATATTCTATTCTATTCTATTCTATTCTATTCTAAAGTACAAAATAATATAAATTATTGAAAAAGTTACAATAGTACCTACTTGCCCGGTCTTGACAAGTCAACGACGAACCATCACAAGACCCAAGATTGATTTCTTTAAAAAACTCTCTAGTTGCCCTATAAAAATCTTCCTCTTTTTCTTCATCGTTGAACTGTCACGCTTTAACAATATCATCAAATTCCTTCAAGTAACCAGCCTCGGAACCACTGGAGTAAAAGAAACAAACACGTATAATTACTTCTCAGCAAACATCTCGTGAATTTCACTATTTATTGAGCTCCCAATGTCAACTAACCAAATAAGCAAGGAATTTTAGGAGCACACCATCCATTTTAACAAGACCTCTTTTTCTCCACACCCTTACCTTTCCCACTCTACAGTTTTTAAGTGTTGAGGGGGGCGGGGGAGGTCAGGAAATAGTTGTTGATGACAAATTACACGGTGGGGGAGTTAAACAAATTAATCACGGAGTCCAATTTAGCGGAAAACAATGTGGGGCGATGGAATGGTCGGATTTTGTCGTGGTGTACCATGTCGAGTGTGCTGTACTCACCCGCCAGATAAATTGGAAACTGTCTAAGGAACTGTGGGAGGTTAGTACTAGATACTTGTTTAACTTAGATGCTTTACTTGTAAAAATTAGAGCAAGGCCTTTTATTTATTTTTATTTTTGCAAATGGGTCCAATTTTGTTGAAACGAACAAACACACGTCAAAGCTTAAGAAATTACTTACTTAACTTAAGATTTCTATGTAGTACCCAACTTAAAACCTAAACATACATAATACTTATTCCCTCTTCTGCTATAGGATGGCAAACAGGCCCACGACCCATCTGATGTTAAGTGGTCACCCCTAGACATCTGCAATACCAGAGATATTGCGAATACGTTGCCATCCCAGAAACATAGTTGAGCTGTCTCATGTCAAAGTCAAAATCAAATCATTTATTTCAATTAGACCAACCAAAGACACTCTTGAATTATAATTATGAGAAAGAAATAATATTGAATCTAGTTCATCACGTAAAATGATGTGCCTGAATTTACACCGGCACCCATACCTTCCAAACCGTAACGTAGCAACGCTGCTTTGTGGCAAAAATAGGTATGGTGGTAGTACTTCCTTGGACAGCATAGAATTTATTTTTTATTCGAAAGGCCCTCTCGCAATTCGATCTAGGAGATTGTTTACTGTTTAACCTGGCTTTCCTGTGGATGCCTTAGAATTGAGGCTTCCAGGCAGGGCTGCACGACATAGGTCTCTTTCTACCCCTTCTACCTACTCTATCATTCAAAGAGCCTAACAAATCTGTATTCCAACTATAAGCCAAGTCTACAGTAATGATTCTCATCCTGTTTGTCACCGCGTTACAATAAAACTCGCGTGTTTGTTAAGACTACTTAAGATCTCTTTAATTTGTATTTCCTGCTTATATGGTTTTGTAAGATGTTGTTTCTTGTTGTATTAGTCAAGCTTATGTCTTTGTGGTCATTATCGTCGCGTCTGTCGTGGTCTTATACCATCACGCCTGTATTTCCCGAAGGGTTAGGCAGAGGTGTACCAATGTACACCCACAGTTCGACAGTATATTGAGGTCCCATGTAATAGGGGGCAAGCCTATTGCCATTAACCGGCCACAAATCTTAACTTCACCAAAATTAAATGTCCATTCTCAAAAATATAACACCAAAAAATCAAAATCAAATACATATTTACCACACCTGGCGGAAGTTGGTGGTTCGAAACCAAATGCAATAATTAATAAAAATATATCGTGCGGAAGTAAGTTCCGCTCTGGTAGCCGTTTCCGCTCGCCATTGGACGAGACCTCTGACCCCACCCCACCTGGGGGTAGGCACACCCCATGGTGAGCACTCACGTGTGGTGACGTCATATATAGCCCTCTTTTAGGGAACTTTCAGTTATTTTTAGTTACTTTTAGTTTTGGTGAAAATAAATCTAAATTGGGGTGACTGTTCATTTGTAGTGGAAAACCCATTTTTGATGGAATCTTACATAGTTTGTAATTTTCTTTACAATACAGTTTAATGTAAGCGTAAAACTATTATAATAGTTCCTACATAATAATAATTTACTAGGTACTACAACAAAAAAGAACAAAGTCGGTACAAAAAAAAACATGTGTAAAGAATTTCTTCGTAATTATTTCTGCTTATGTAGTTAAGAAGTCTGTTTTTAAAGAAAAAGAAATACATATCTACATTCGATAAAGCATTTATTAAAAATACCAACATTCATCTTGCTAAATACCTTAATTGCTAGCACTGAAATCAATTAATGTTTTGCTAAATACTACGCGGCTAATATGACGTTGATGATGATGATGATGATAAAAAACTACAATCTCTTACTTCTGTTAATTATATTCTTAATAAAATTCTTTATCGCTTTTTTATTCTTTATGCCCAAACTCAAATCTCTACTAATCGACTTTTACACTTCAAAAACCTAATAATAGAATTCAAAAGTCCATTTTAAAGCTTTCTGAAGCGCTCTTTCAAAAGTGCGAGAGATAAAACTTCAAACTTCAAACGTAGTGATAATAAAAGAGTGGTCATAAATCTAAAGAAGTGATAAACAAATTAGTTATAATGATAAGTAGTTTCATAATTCTTTGGGAAATAAAAAACGGAGTTTTGAGCTACACAAGAGGACCGGCAGTGCCCTACTTATAATATTTTGTAGACTAATCATATTATGGACAAACTAGAAATCCGACTAATAGATATAATAAATGCGAAAGTTTGTGAAGATATTTAGATGTTACTCAATCACGCGTAAACCGTTCAACAGATTTAAATGAAAATTTGCACATGAATAGACGATTTCCTGGATTAACACGTAGGATACTTTTTATACCAGTAATGCGTTCCCATTAGATAATTTAAAATTGGCCACTTTAAAACGGAAATGACTATAACACCAACACCACTTAATTGATAATGTCTTCTACTAATTTATTCTAATAAGGAAATAATATAAACTAGTACCTAATTAGTGGTTTTAATTAATAATAAAAAACAAGCAATTAGCACTAGAGCTAGATGCTATCTGCGAAATATGTGCTCAATTTTATGCTAGTGCGAAGTGTACGGAACCCGCGGCTATTAAACTATTCCTTATGGCACAGAGCGCATATTTCAAACAATTAGACGGTCCAATCGCGGCCAATTTGAGCCTCCAACGACCGCCATCATGTCGCGTGTAGTAGCTGGTAGTCGGACATTTTGCAAATGTGCTGAAACAAAGAGAAAACAAAATTGATGAGACTGAAAGTTTTTTTTTATAAGCTTGCAAAAAATCTGGTTCGGTGGTTTTTAAATAAAATTCTCTCTTTTCTCTATACTAATATAATAAAGCTTTTTGTTTGTTTGTTTATTTAAACACGCTAAATATTGGCAATAGAAGTCGCATTGTATTTTTTTTTTTTTTGTATGTGATAACCAAGATGTATTTAGTTATCATTATGCAAAAGAATAGTATTATATAGACTATACAACATCACGTTACGATACAAGGGAGCAAAGTAGTAACCAAAAACGTAAATTAACGCTTGTGAAAAGAACCACGCAGACGAAGTCACGAGCAGAAGCTAAGTATCCTGAAAAAATCGTGAAACACTGAAAAGAAATATCCTTTCACTAAACGACTCTCCATTTAATATTCCCGTATCTACATACTACACCTATATAAACCTAGACAAAATCCCCACCTCACACAAAACCAGACATTCCTCAAACATCTAAATTCCCACCCACGATCTATACTACGACCTGCGCCGTACGTCCAGCAGTGGCCATAACTCAATGAACAATAGCCAGCATTCTAATCCAGCCGGCCGTCAGTGGCCTGGCCGCTGTAATGAAATTCCCGGGTTATATGGCCCGGGGCGGGGCAGGCCACTGTCATCATAACAATTAGCTGGATTACTAGCCGACAGTTGGGATGCTAGTGTATTGTGATGCGTAGATTTGTTGTGAGAAGACTGTGAGGTGAAAAGGTGTGATTTTCTGGAAATTTTACTATTACTGTTGTATTTGCGGAGTTTTGGGTCTATGGATGTTTGTTACTAACGCCCAGCTGAGATTTGGCACATGAAAAGATTAATCTGCAATAGCATATGGGCATTTTTTTTTTGTTTCGAAAAAATGTATAGTTCCCGAGGATAATTTAGAACTTTAGCCTTTAACCTATCGATAGTGTAGCCTTCTATCAGTTGAAGAATTTTCGTAATCAGACCAATACTTCCAGAGATTACCTATTACAAAGAAAAAACCCAAAATATTTTCTTTATTATATTAGTATATCGTACGCAAAATACGCGCTTAGACATGGAGTTAAGTGTACACCAGTCCACAATACCAATACATTAGTATAGCTATAGATTAATGTAGAAGTAAGTTCAGAAAACCGATATAAAATTATCATAATTCATTAATCCCTAAACACGTCCTCTAATTCTAATTCAAAATCCCGTTCATAAATACAACAAAACACTTACAGGTCAAAATGAAGTGTGTTCATTCACAGACGCGTGTGGCCACCTTCCGTTAACTCTTAATATATTCCTCAATTGAAGCCTCATTGTATATTAAATATGAATAATGATTGCCCAGCCGTCGCAGGAATACTAAACGCATTGCAATGTTCGTGTCATCATCACGTAATGGCGACGCGACCTCATAAATTTTGAAGAACAATCGTAATTGATGTAAGGACTTGTCTTACTGTAATGCTGAAAGATCCTACTACTATTATAAAGGCGAAAGTTTGTATGTATGGATGGATGTTTGTTACTCTTTCACGCTTAAACGGCTGAATGGATCTGGATGAAATTTGGCACAAAGATAGATTATAGTCTGGAATAACACATAGGCTACTTTTTATCCCGGGAAAATGTACGGTACCCGTAGGATAACACATCAACTGTGACGCGGACGAAGTCGCGGGCAGAAGCTAGTATTTGTATAAGACTAATTTACCACTATTTTATACCATCACGCCTGTATTCCCCGAAGGGTTAGGTAGAGGTGTATATATATAGTCCTCTTCACCGTATCCGGCGACAGCGACCCAGACTACTTGTCTTCTCTTTCGTGAGCTCTCTGATGACTAGCAAAGCCGAACTTGGTCTTGAAAACCCGGTCGCATCGTGTACAGAAGAGCTGATTATTATCGTTGTACGTGTAGATATAGGAGGGCTTTGGGCGACTTTTGCGTATCTGTCGCTTCTTATCCAGGTCTTCAAGGCGATTCGCTTCAAAGCATTCAATTGCTTTGTGGATTGAAGCGCGCCATCTCTCTCGGTTTCGAGCAAGCTTCTGCCACCGATCGACGGGTATACCACAGGTCTTAAGGTGACGTTTGAGGATGCACGAGGTTGTTGGCTTTTCTATTTCTTAATTCTGAGTTTATCTTGGACATCGCTGATATCGCTGAAGGAAAATAACATAAGGAAACCTGGAGTTGTAAATAAATATAAGTCTGAAATCGCCAATACGTCTTGAGCAAGCGAAGAGCTTGATGCCCACTTTTTTGTATGAGAAGATGCCTTTGCGCAGTAGTGGGACAATGATAATGATAAGCTGGTATTATTATTTATTATCAGAATCTGCTGAAAAATTAAGTAATATTTTTTACCCAGAAAGTTCATTGAAAGTAATAAATCTCAACGCAAAGTTAATTAATCAAACACAAAAAAGGGTATTCCGATCGCTTTAGCAAAAAATATAGTTCACCGCTGTCTGCGGCAGTGAGGCCTCGTCTCAACTATTTGTTCTGTCTGTTAATTTTGAACTCTACCATCTCTTTCTCACAAACCCATATATCACAGGAGAAAAAGAGAGACTTGTAATTTGCGCGACAATGAAACTGGATCGTTCACGAGAGATTTATACGCTCATTTGTAAATAATGAAGGCGCCACTCATTGTGATTGAAGCGCCATTGATGGCGACCTAACCACACCGGTAGGGGTGTGGCTACCTCCCAGGGCTGCCACCTGCCACTGATCTTGGTTATAGCATTCCAATGCTTGAACTTACTACATAACTTTTAAATAGTGTATGATATTCTTTACGAAACTTCATGGGTTCTAGAAGAAAAAGATAACTTTTTACACAAATTATAATTTATAATTGTTTCTATTTATTTCTTAACACACCTGTATGTATACATTATGGATAGCAATAAAGATTTGAGATTTTATTGATATTTCATACCAGCCCAGTCAGTGTATTCTGTGTATTGTAATACTTTATTGAATTTAGGTGAAGTGAATTTGAGCCAAACTGTCATTCCACTTAGCATTCTCGTTGACAGCTCACCTTTAGCTCGCTTCACCTAAATCGGTTAAGGGGGTTTTAACAAAATAGGCCTGTGGTACTTACATTATACTTATACCATTTAAAAAGTTTTTGAAATCGTATGGTTCGTAAAAGAATTTCACTTTCAAAAATATTTTCAATATGACTGTCCGCAAATGTTTAAAAAAATTGTTTCAGCCAAGGATTCGAAGATTTAGAAAAACATTTATATCCCTAGCCAACCCTAGTGTAAGGCCAATTACTTAAAGTCAGTATGCATAACGGCCTAGACGAATACACCTGCATTGTCTGTCGCTTAATGTGTGGCGCCCTCTGCAGACTCTTACTTACAACTCTTATGAGCACTTTGTACAATTAGCAAGCTATTTTAATAAACACCTGTGAAGAACGGTCTCATTTTCAGAGTAATTTACTGAGGCTTTTGAATCTTTTCAAATTGAAAATGGAAGGCGAGATTTTCATTTTCACGTAGGTTACATAGTTTTTTGCTGGTATTTTTTTATGTGATAGTTGGATGAATACGTATAACTGCTTTTGCTGCGATCAAATAAAGTTCTAGTTTGTGTAAAAGTCAGTATAGAAAATGGTGAAAAATAGTAAAAAATATTGAGCTGAGAATAATTTCGAAGAATTAGATTGCCGTTCTGTCACTGTAGTCTAGTACAAGATTAATTTATTATCGAAATATAAAATATTTTGAACCTGTAATGTAATTACATTGAAGACCTTCTATATTAACAAAAATTAATCACAAAAAATACATCATTGCTCAAATGCTACGTGCTACGCCTTTGCGTAGCGCAGTGCTACGAAATATTTTTGGAGAATATTTTAACATTTAAAATCTCTCTTCAAGTCTCCTAATTAATACAATACCACACAGGCAGTCTGTGAAACTTGTCTATGGAACATTTACATTTCTTAAATTAATCCACAGATAAAAAAGAGCCCTCTTTAAAAAAATACTGACAAGCAAAGAGGTGCGTATTCTCAAGTCAACAACGTCTTAAAACGATTACCGACAGTCTTCAAGGTGTGAAGGGGAGTACGACACGTAAATCGCATTAGATATGTTAAATCCCGGCCCTCAGGGGGATGTGAGGCGGTTGAGACGATATTTTTATTCGTATCGCTTACTTTCGTGATTATTGTTCGGCGGCCATTTGCATTGCACGCGGAGTGTAGTTGGAGTTACCAGTTTTGATATTTTGGGAATTAATTTTTTGAGACTATGAATTTAAATGACTCGTATAAGAAAATATAACATATAATTATTAGATAGATAGTTGTTCTGGGTCTGGCTGTTTGTGTATTTGAGTTTATATGTTTGTAAACACCTACGATAGGAGACATTTTATTTAATTAGCGGGGCGCGGCGTTTTTGTAATAGAAAAAGACATAATTAATAATATATAATAATGCCAGATTCATATATTATTTAGATTAAATTATTAATCCAAATTCAAATTCAAATTCAAATCATTTATTGTTTGTCACATGTATATAAAGATGTCATAGTCATAATAATCATAGTCATAATATTTATATTATTCTCATTGACAAGCCAATTATGTATCTTACAAAATAAATGTGTCCCTTTTTACATTCTTCACTGCACACGTGAACAAGCCTTTTTGCAACTAGTCTACTTCAACAGACCACTGTTGAAGTAGACTAGTTGCAAAAAGGCTTGGCTTGCAATGGTACCAACCATTGCAATAAAATATACCTATATTTCAGTATAGCTATGAACAGAAATCACCCATTTGTAAATGATAGGAATCATAACAAAATATACCCAAGTATCAAAACCTTTCAACTCCGCTTCACAGGTGACATTTCCATGATTTTCCCGCCAACAGCGTGACGTAAAAAAACCCCAAAACGCAAAGCAAAGTCAACGACTCCGCAGAATGTCGGAAGTGAGTTTTTTTATTCAGTTTTATATTTATACAGTCGCTCCTTGTCTGTCTTGTCAATTTGGGAGTGTCACAGATCTTTTACTTACGCCAATTTGAAGACTCTTTGTTGTAAGCGAGTGTTTTGCTAAGAGTGGTTTGTAGGCGCTTAGGAAAAAAATATGATAAAAATATAATATACAAAATGATTTTGTTAGTAGATACTTGTGTTGTGTTGGACTATTGATTTGTATTGGAATTTATCAAAATTTGTTTTAAACTATTTCGTTTAATGTCTAATTTGTTTATTTTGGTTGAGTTTGTATACTTCAATATGTTTTTTTATTATTTCGTTTAAATTCTAATCTCTGTCTGAATCTGTCTCAAATATTTATATTATTTTTAACAGATTTTTAACATTTCCTTGTCACTGATTTAGGATTGGTACCTACTAGACTGTGAAAGTTTATAGTTACAGAAATTGACCTATTTTATGTTCTTACCTACTTACCGATTTACTTTGATTAATCTTTATGAAACCACAAACTAAAGACGGTATCAAAATTATAAGTACTTAGGTACTTCCAATCTTAAAAAAAAAATACGTATGTACCGACTAACCAACATCATTAACCAACACAAATAAGATGAAAAATAAACTTAACTAATAATCATATTCTCAAATCTCCCCTCAAAATGTCTCTGAGTGTTATTTGCTGTTTTTATAAGTCTACGCCGCTCAGATATGTACAGTCGAGTACACGATTTGTTCACAACCCCCTTACCCCTTTGTGTTCAATCGGATAGACGGAGCACACCGCTTCGATCTGACTGCGTGTTAATTTTTCTTCGTGGTGTATTGTGGACTAATCGAGCAGAAATATAAGTAGCTATTCAGTTTTGTGAATGTTTGGTGGTGACTGTATTTAAATTTGAAACCCAGGCATGTACAGTCAGCAAAAGAGATAAGTACCCAGAGTCGCCAAATAAATTCAAAGTTTTTCGAAAACCGATAGAAGTTTTTTAATGAATTTAATTTTTAATAAGTAATAGAAAATAAATAGTTTATTAATTTAATTAAATTTCATTTAAAAACGACCACCACCGGTTTGAAAGAAAACTTCAACTATATTTGACGGTCTGGGTACTTATCTCTTTTGTTACATCGCAATGTGTTTACATCGCACTCTCAAGTGTGTCATAAGCTTGAAAAGTCACAATAAAAATGAATATTGGCAGTGTAGTAGAAAGACGAATAATCTTGTCTGTATACCAAATAGTTTGTTCGACTATACATACCTTGTCGCTTAAAGTTTACAGCGTTCAGTGACTACACCTACGCCTAGGTTTTTTTATTACAATTTTAATTCGAACAGATTTTTTTTTCTAGTGTTGTTAAGAAGAAACTTCACTTATAATACAATAGATAGCTAATATTATCGTTCTTTGCCTGATTTAAATATTTAAGAGAACGTAGTGTAGCCACAATATATTTTATTTATTACGTAGATAGGATAAAGCCTAGTATCTAGGCTTGGTTTTTGACAGCTTTTCGTCAAGTAGGTAGCTTAATTTATATAGTTATAGTTACCGACGAGCATCATTTCGTAATTAAGTTATTTGACGGAAAAATTACTAATTGTTAATTTTTTTTTTCAGCACAACTAAGGAACTGTTAGAAAATTCAAAAAAGTTGAGAAAATCGCAAGCAAGAGTTAGTATATATATACCATCACGCCTGTATTCCCCGAAGGGTTAGGCAGAGGTGTACCAATGTACACCCACAGTTCGCCGGCATATTTTAGGTCCCATGTAATAGGGGGCGAGCCTATTGCCATTAACCGGGCACAAATCCAAACTCCGAGCTGCTACTGAGAATTTCATAGAAAAACCCAATAACACTTTTTGCTCGACCTGGGAATCGAACCCGGGACCCCTTGCACAGCAGTCGCACTTGCGACCACGAGACTAACGGGGCAGTTACAACTAAGGAACTGTTAGAAAATTCAAAAAAGTTGAGAAAATCGCAAGCAAGAGTTAGTACTTTCATAAAAATACTACGTACCGCAATAACCATAAGTTATAACAAAAGGAATAACAGTTGTAAAACAAGTGGCGTATTTTCCCATTTCATTCCCTGTCTTAGCCACAGGTGTCCCTAATTATCTAAAAGAAAGGGTTCTTTCATGATCCCTACAATATCAACCACCCATTCATAATAAAACCACCCTTATTCTAATGTAAATTAAAGGTTTTATTCCACTGATCACGAATGTCTCCGATACATTTCTTGATTGCTGACATAACCAACGTAGAAAGAACTGCCATATTAAGTCTAATCTCCCTTTTGATATCTATTTTTATATAAGAAGCGGGGGTGAGGGAGGTCAATTAAAAACGGTTAGTATTTAATAGCTATGTTAGTACAAGTTTGAAGTTAATAGCATAGAATGACGGTGTTCGTAATAATAGCATCGCGATTTATGAAGATAATTTCAGTTTGTTTCAGCCGCTAGGCTGAGTAATATTAAATTACGAAATTAAGACTTAGGTATAGTTAGTTTAGAGCTATTTTGGTACAACCTAGGACATACTTACACTTAATTGGGTATGAGGCACTACCAATCAATTCACGTACTTATTCTATCCTGTCAAAACGTGATTTCCCCATAGGATTTATATGACTATGTGACGTCACTTTTCTGGCAACTCAATTGACTAGCTAATTATTAATTTCGAAGCAACTATGTATACAATTTTACAGTAAATTGAAAATTAATTGGGTTTTCAGGGTTAAAACAGTGCTTCTTTAGAGATGTTATATATCTTGTAATTATTGGCTAATTGTGTCTAATACCTAACAAGTCACCACGCTTGCTCAAGGCAGATTAGCGATTCCACACTTATATTAATTATTGTAAGTCCAAGTTTCCTCACGATGTTAATCTGACCTATACCATTCCTATTTCGTAAGAAAAGTACCATTGTTCCCCACAAATTGACAAAAATGTCACCACTATAAAAGAGACCGCATAGATTTTATGTATTTGGCGCCCTTTGCGGAATCATCACCATATCGTCTGAAAGGTCGCGACCCCATAGCCAAATGTCGTGCCCTTTGCGCTTTGGCCCCATAGGAATACCATAAACATCGCCGCTAAACGCAATTGTGCGATAGTCTGATATGGGCTCAAAGTTTGTCTATGACTAATTCGGGATAGATTATAAAATTAATGTGCATAATTTTTTATAAGAATCTTTATTGTCTCTTGAAATTTCGTATTACAAGATGACTTTTATTCTTTTAGATTACTGGCCTCGAACTCCATGTTAAACAGGTTTTTAGAATCCAAATCAAAGGCCCACTTTCACCATAAATCACTAAACATATTTAGCGCTAAATGTATTTAAATTATCATTGTGCCTCTCTCACCTTCTAACAATGTGACAGGGATGCAATGACGTTCTAAATTTGTTTAGGCGCTAAATGTATTTAGTGATTTGTGGTGAAAGTGGGTCTAAGAAAAAGCCGAATAGATGGAAGCCTTTCTAAATCATTAGTCAGTTGCCCAAAGAGAATTCATCCAAATACCTACCTACACCTAAAGTACTTAAGAACGTAGGTACTTAAAATGACCTTACGACCTTCAGAGAAGGTGACTGTACAATCCACAAAATGAACCGAAAACCTCACAATTTCGAAAATGGATTGCGTGTAATTCGAAATTTAAACTGTCCAATGTCGTCCCTAGCCCTGATGACGTATGGTACCCGCGGGGGTGATCAACTCCACTCTAGATTGCAAACTTTACAATACAGTTAGAGCGAAGGAAAATAGACTTTATTTAGTTGAACCTAGGGGTTTTTAGACGGTATTAAATTGGCAAGTAAGTTGTTGTATGACGAATATGTACTGTCAAGGAGCTATGCAATTATTAATGTGGCGTGTGCGGTAGGTGGGTGAAAGTCACATGTAGGGATTAGTGAACAAGTGTTGTTTGTACAGAACATTAATCTCTTGTTTTGTTTGCTTTGAGGGAACGACTTAACCACTGAAACCTTAGTATTGACAGGGATGTATAAGTTTTGGGAGGATCGACAGCGCTCTTCGTATATGTAGTGTAGTCAAGTTTTGGTTAAAAAGTAATATAACTTGATGAAATTTTGTTGGTGGAATAAGGGCACTAATGTCTAGGCTTGAGATACACTTAAATGCCATCACACCTGTATTCCCGGAAGGGTTAGGCAGAGGTGTACCAATGTAGACCCACAAATCGCCGGTAACCCTTGCTGGCGATGCGGAGAAAATTTTTTGATGCCATTTTTTTAGTTTTTTATTTTTTTATATTATTTATTTTTAAACGTAATCTTATTAATTTAAGTGTGTAAATATTGCACATTATAACGGAAAAATCAAATAATTATTTTAAAACTAGCTTCTGCCCACGACTTTGACCGCGTGTTCTTTTTCAGTTTTGGTTACTGCTCCGCTCCCGGCGACGAAAAGTGATGTTATAGTAGCCTACTATTTCTCGTGAATCTGGCTATTTCACAAAAATATGTTTTCCAATCCGACTAGCAATTTCAGAGTTAAGCGTGTTTAAAAACTCTTTAACTTTATTTTAGTAATAAATTATTATCTAGTATAAAAAGGCCAGAAATAAAACATCTACAAAAAAAGTACCTATTTACCTACAACCAGGACCACAGACATGAAAGTGAAACACAAAACAGTATCAAGTGCAATAATTATAATTAGTGGCAATAATTGGATGGGTCGCGGGGCCGTCCTCCATCAGAGGGTAGTAATTCAATAACGCGGCATGATGGATGGCACCCGCAGACTAGTTCAGATGAGAGGTTATTACGTGTGAATTGTATGGAGTTTTTGATGCAGGGAGCGGGATACTTGGTTTTAGAGACAAAATAAAACTAGACTGGTTTTCTATTTTTATGAATACATAAATAAGTTTTAAGGAGTGGCAGGGTAAAGTTGGATAATTTCCTCAAAAACTAGAAAGGTAAAACACAAGCGGAATCGTCAAAGATGGAAGCAGTAGCCTTTGCCCAGAAGTGGGACAAATAGGCAAAAAAAATATGCTAAAAGAATCAGCTATTCTGTATATTTTTGTAAAGAACAGCAGTTCTTTTTTTTCATATTTCAGAGCTGGTCCTAAATAAGAAAAAAATGTTTGTCATAATTTGAGTTCGTATTGGTAGGTATCAGTCTTAGTACCTATTATAATGACTGATAGACTAGCTTAAGCAATAGATAAGATAATAGTTACCATATGTAAGCTAAGCTAAGAGTAAGCCTAACACTTTTATCGAGCCAGCCGATATTTCCTATTCAAAATCGGGTTTCTCCTAAAATCTTCGATTTTCAAATTTTTAATTTCGGTTCCCTAATTTTATTATTTGCATTCCATTTTCAAAACGCACTTAACTTTTTTTTCTCAGTAATACATTTATACCATAAAGAATGTAACAATACATTGAATTTTTTAAACGATAAAACGCGTTCAGATACTGTGCTCGCGCGAGGGTGGTGTGTGTTCTATTGTGCGGCCTTCACATGACACTAAAGGGGTTTTCGAGTGTGCTTTTCAATTTGCCTCAGGCGGGTAGGACAGGGAAATACTTGGAGTCTCCTGTTGCGTAGATATATTTTTCAAACGATTATGTTATGTTATAAAGACTGGTTGATTACACGCTTTATTTTATTAAAAACTAGCGGGCCCGGCAGACGTTGTCCTGCCCTGAAAGTCCAGTTCTTGCCTACCCTACCCCACCTAACTACTCCATCAACCTACCTACCCACATACTTACTCTACCTACCTATCTACCTACCCTACCCCTACATACCTACTTACCTTCCTACCCTAACCCTACATACCTACCCTACCCTACCTACCTACCCACCTACTTACCCTACCCCTACATACCTACCTACTTACCTTCCTACCCTACCCCTACATACCTACCCTACCCTACCTACCCTACCCCTACATACCTACCCTACCTACCTACTTACCTTCCTATCCTACCCCTACATACCTACCCTACCCTACCCCTACATACCTACATACTTACCTACCTACCCTACCCCTACATACCTACCTTACCTACCTACTTACCTACCTACTTACCTACCTACTTACCTACCTACCCTACCCCTACATACCTACCCTACCTGCCCTACCTGCTACATAGACAATAGCTCAAAGAGTATATAACCACTACGTATGAATAGCTTATCAAAAAAAATCATAGACAACCTATGTATAAAAAGACATTTACACTTTTGTTAACCTGTAGATTTTTTTTCCTTAATCTTATAATCTTTACCAACTGATTTTTTATTCCCTAAATTCCGTTCCTTTCCGATGATTTCATGTTTTTACTGTAGAATAAATCTTAGGTATTATTTTCGGGAATTCAAAATTAAATAATTAATAAATAATTTTCGAAAATTAATGTCTAAAAAACAAACAAATATGCACAAAAACGCACACATGATGTCTTCAGAAAAAAATAAAGTTGTGGCTTAAAGGGCTCAGCAAGCAGGCCATAAGCTCCAAAAAAAAAAAGTTTTTACACTATTTGACAGGATTGGACAACAAATGTTTGACATGTAATAAACAAATCAGCATCTATTGAAATGATTAATTATTTATTACACATATCGAGTTTTCATTGTTTTTAAGATGTATTCTGCTATTCGGGACGGAAACAAATCCAACAAATCAAAAACCATGGCAATCGGTCCAGCCGTTCTCGAGTTATAAGTGTTGTAACAAACACGACTTTCTTTTATATATATATATAGATATAGCTTTTATAATAAAAAGTCAAAACTATAAGTACATCATTTACAACCCTGTTTATATACAGAAATCAATGATAGCAACTTCCTCAGGAAATCAGTTTCTTAAAATAGTTGTAAATAAAACTCTTTGTCAGCTTCTACCTAACAGTAAACTCAAAAGAACTGAAGAAATCCTCAGGAAAACTTTATTTGCTAGAACCTTTTGTAAAGGTATCTTCTTGGTAGGTGACAAAGAAAAAATGTTCTCTTTATGAAATAAATACAAAAACCGTCTCAACAGTTTTTCCTGCTCTTGGTCAAATCAAGTTCGTGTAATAGTGAAACTTTTTTTTTACAATGGTTCCGTTCAAAATCCTCTCGCACCGCGAACAGAGTGCAACGGAAATGAAACGGAGCATGTGTCGATGAAATCGGCCAGCGAACTATTGTCGCGTGGCCACGTTCCTGAACGAAACGACACTTGTCAAACGTGGCGGGAATTTAGAAAAAAATATCAACGTCATCAATCGAAAAAGGAACGCACCTGTGTTGCTGCTAGCTGCGGGAAAATAAAATGAAAATTGAAATGTTTTTGGCGTGTGATAACACCGAAGATGAAACGGAAATGTAGTTATGCTTCTGAACGAGGATGGAGAATTTAAATAATAATCTTAAAATGACAACAGACCGTCTATGCCACAGATAGAATAAACTTTGGGACTAACTAGATTGCCATTCTAATTTATTTAGTTTAATTCAAGAATAATGATAAAACCACTTAAATATGCAGAATTAATTCAATCAAATCAAACTACAATTACAACTATATCGCATTGAATTTGTTCATTCATTTAATTGCTAAGATTGTAGTCTCCAGTTCGCTAGCATCCTGCATCTTTTAGAACATTTAAAACATTTTTTGTCTCTTCTATTTCTTTTCACAACATCTCAACACGCAGACAAAAGTAAAATGCTGATTTCTTTGACGATATAAAAATAAAGGCGCCTCTTTGTGAATTTTATTTTTCATAGATACGCTCTATGAATAAATACGAGAGCGTTCGGTAAGACAACCTGTTTTGTGTAGAAATAGAGGTTTTTAAAGTAGGTGAGCAGTGTTTTATTTAAAAATTGCTTAGAAAATAGGGATTTTCCTGTCGTCTGTTACGTTTTTATGCAAAACTACGTAAATGTACTTTGCATATGACATGAACCTCCTTACCTAAGTCAAAATCCAGAATACACAAAAGTGTTTTTTTTTTCTTGGAAAACTTTAATGAACCTAATAATAACTTCAGAATAATTTTTTGAAAGACATCATTACAGTCAACTTTCTAATTAAAACACAAAGTCACTATAATTACAAAAAAAAAACAAATCAACACATTAATTATCTGTCGCACTAATTTACATTTTTCAAAACCCTCGGGCCAAACGTGCATCTAAGTTTAATGAGAAATTAGAGGAAAAATTGAAACAGCCATTCGTAAATGAAAAATTAAAAAAGTCCCGCCGGATGCGGAAGCGCGGCCATGTTTCATGGAGCGGCCTTAATTACCGCGACAAACAAACCGACGAAGCATTTATTGTTTTTGATCGAATTAAAAATGACTTCAGCTTTTGCTTTGCGGGGTATTGTTTTTTTAGACTTTTGATTCTGATGAAAAGAAGAAGTACCTATCTACATTTCTTGCTCAGTAGCAGTTAATAATTCAAATAGGCGTAGGAAGTAGGCAGTAATAGATACTAGACGTGCCACACTAACTTGAAACTAAGGTTGATACTTGTATCTAGGGTACAAGTAGGTACCTAAGTTTTTAAGGTAGGCAAAATGATACCTAAGTAGGCAGCATTTTGGTTTAATTTTGGTCAAGAAGCACAATGAGTACCCATTGACAAGAATAAAAACTTCAAACTAAATAAATGTCATGTGCGAAATGGGTAGTTCCAATTTCAAAATTGTTTGAATTGCCGTGGAATTTCCGTTACTTTTTCTCTTTGAGTACTTTTTGAAATAAGTATGATGATGATGAATCAATAACCAAAGTAGGTACCTATCGTAGATATAACAATGAAATAGTTTTTAGTAATTATCATGGGACAGTCATTGTGAATCACAGTTCCATTGTGGTTATGTTTATCAATCAACTTACGACGTAAACAATCCCAAGGGCTTTGCTATACTTTATTCTGTTTGTATGTAATATGTATGATGACATTATATGCGTAGAGTAACATAAATACCGGATAAATGGAGGTTTCTTTAGTCCTGTATGTAAAATGCTATGTTATTTCTTTTTTTGTTTTTATTTCAGCCAACCCATTTACAGTACATACTTACTTAAATCTGAACTCAGAAGAAACTGGGATCATCGTTTCTCAAAATTCTTTTTTTGATAAAACATTGCCCCTCTCTAGATTTTGTTCATGGGTGCGTTTACAATCATATAAAACTCACATACACACAGCAAAACCCGAAACAACTATATGTAGGTTCTACGAATATTTTTTCCGTGCGGGAATCGAACCCGCGACACGCAGCGCAGTAGCTAATCGCCCAGCCACTGCGCCAACCATGCCGTCTTTATAATATTTATACTTGTTTTCCCTAGTGAAATAAGTAATCACACGAAAAATATGTATTGGTAAGAATGGTGAGTAACTACATAGTTTGCAAGTACCTAGTCATGCCGTTCTAAGCAAGATTTTTATTTATCTTATTCTGCAACTATTTCTATAAAATAATTTGGAGGGTAGGTGTAAAAGTGCATTTAATGTAGGTAGGTACATGTCGCGAGTGCTCCCGTGACTTCCGGCGACACCGAGATGACACTACACGCAACCCAGTTATCGTGTAGGGTTGACACTATCGGGAAATTAAAAAAAAGCTGCGAAAACTTATGGCGTCGAAATTTTTAGCATGAATTCGTAAGTACATGATACGTAAGTAGAATTGGTAAGTATATGACTCTAGATCCTACAAAGTTAACATTTTATGTCGGAAATAAAAAAGAAAATCATGCTGCTGGATTCGAAACTGCAACGCATATAGCGCCGATCATAATGTAAGTATGGAACAGCTCATGATTTTTATTATCTGACGAAAAATGTAAACCCCCGTGGGTTGACAATCATGTATCTACGGAATCCTTGGTAACTTATGAATTTAGTTGTGATATCCCGTCCACCCCGTATAAGTCTGAAATCGTCAATCCGCATTGAGCAAGTGTGGTGATCAATAGGTACTCGTGCCTTCTCTGTTTGAGAAGAAGCCTTTACCTTGCAGTGGGCCAATAACATGACCGGTATTGTTATAAATATAAGAAAAGAAAATAGTTTACGACTCTGACAGGCTTAATGAACTCGTTTTTACGTACAACAAATAAATGTGTCTCTACGAAAGCAAGCGCCAACCCTAAACCAAAGACATCATTATTGTAATGGATGTCACGGGCTGCAACTCCACAAGTGCTCTAGAAAGTAGTGGCTTTACAAACCCCTGGTGCCAAACGCACGCAAAAACAAACTCTATGCTCTACCAAATAAGTGCCAAACACCATGCACGACAAAGTTTGCAGTTTCGAAGACTAGATGGTGCGACAATCGCGAGAGCAACACATTAGCGACATCTCTCGGCGAGTGAGAAAATTACAGAGGAATTACGACGGCGTTGGCGAGTGTCGGAGCTTTCAGCATGAAACGTGTACAGTACTTCAAGCTTTTTTTAAAGTGCCACCCTCGTTGGTATGGCCGAAAGGAACTACCTATAGACAAATGGTATGTAGATTTAGACTTCTAATACGCATGGACAACTCCATCATAATAATATTATCTAATAGCTTCTCCCCGCAACTTCGCTTCGGAACATAACATCATACCATCACGCCTGTATTCCCCGAAGGGTTAGGCAGAGGTGTACCAATGTACACCTACAGTTCGCCTAAATATTTAAGTCCCACGTAAAAGGGGCCGACCGTGTTGACATTTACCAGGCACAAATCCTGACTCCGAGCTGCTACTGTGAATTTCGTAGAAAAAGCCAATAACACTTCGCTCTACCTGGGCATCGAATACAATCAAACCCAAGACTTCTAGCGTAGCAATCGCGCTCAGGACCACTAGGCTAACAAGGCAGTTCGCTTCAAATTTAAGCCAAAGTCCTATATTTTCCACGGAAACACAAAACGGTATAAAAAAATCCCTATGCATCAATTTCAGCCAATTCCGAGCAGCCGTTAAAGCGTGATTGAGTAACACACATCCATCCTCACAAACTTTCCGTACACAATAATATAACAGGAAGGATTCTGTGCCTCCAACATCGGTGAAGACAGATTACGTGATCACAATCACAACTAAAAGAACCGAGTCCTCAGGAGAAACCGCGCTACGATAAAAGTGACCAAATGTCGCCGGGTACAGAATGAATGGAAAAGGTGTTATCATGATGTAGAAGCCTTATGTCCAGCTTCTTCTTCTTTTCGTATCGACGATACGTTTATCATAATTTATGCCGCGTCTGAGACGGTAAGCAGATATGCTAATTGGGTAGATGACACCACTAATTAATTGACATACTTTTTATGGGCTGTCAAAACGCGATTCCCCCATTGTATGATAATAATAAACTATGACGTCACTTTTTTGACATCTCAATTAACAGACTATTTATTGATTTCAAAGCAAATAAAAATCTAATTTTATAGTTCTTTTTTTAAATAAAGTGTTTTTTTTCGGGAAGTTCTGTCTTGGAGTTATTTGTTTAATGGTGTCTCTGTCTACTACCCAATTATGTCCAGGAATGAAGCTGAATTGAAAATGTTGAGAATCACACACTGATTGATGACGATGTGTGGCCATTAATATAACATAATAACTGCGATGTGCGAGACAGATATTGCCAGTTCAAAAATAGATGGAATTTACGTTACGTTTACTATCTACATGCGCTCTTACTAGGCCCTCAAGTTCCTAGTCGTACATCGGCAAAAGTCGAGTTCAATCATATCATAACACAAAACAATCCAATTAAGTACTTAACTTGATTACATAAGTGCACTAACCTAAGTGGTCCTTCATCTAGCTAGCGCCTAACCAATAAGGCATGCGTCCCACATAACAAGACCCTTTCTAGACTACTAAATAAACACACTGGTACTGATCAGACCGGCTCACTGCATACACATTAGAATTCATCAATCATACTGGTTGTAAAACGCGCAAATCTAAATATAATAAGTACTTAGGTATGTGATTTTTATTATAATATAATGTTTTGTTTATTCCATGGAATAAAACAGCATAGTTTTCCGTTGTACACTTTGTTAGAATATTTGTTTTATTTGCTTTATGTCTCCATTTGTCGTTCCTTTCATTAATTGAATATTTTCATTGTTTTGTAGCACTATATATCCGTTTTCTCGAGCAATAGGTAGATATTGGATATGTAATGTAATGAAATCATCCTTCTCAATAGATAAAACTGAATGGTACTTCTTCGACAAAAGCTTCTAGCTAATAACTAACTGCACATTAAAATTAATCAATCATACCGGTTGTTAAACGTACAAATCTAAATAAAATACGTAGGAATGTGATTTTTATTACTATGTTTTTTTTTTATAGATGGCGCCATATTTCCATTTTGAAGTTTATTATTCTAAAGAATCCAACCTCCTCGATAGCGTGCGTTGAATGGTGCTGCATTGACAAAAACTTGTGAGAGAATATTTTATGGGTTGGAGTAATGCATTGATTGCCGAAACTTCCAGTACAATATTTATAATTTGTAATGCGAGGAATATTGTTGTTATTCACAGAGTATTTTTATATTATTCTGCAAATAGTATACCTAAAAATTATTTAGTAATTTCTATACCATATGTATACCATCACGCCTGTATTCCCCGAAGGGTTAGGCAGAGGTGTACCAATGTACACCCACAGTTCGCCGGTATATTTAGGTCCTATGTAATAGGGGGCGAGCCTATTGCCATTAACCGGGCACAAATCCAAACTCCGAGCTGCTACTGAGAATTTCATAGAAAAACCCAATAACACTTTTTGCTCGACCTGGGAATCGAACCCAGGACCTCTAGTGTAGCAGTCGTGCTTAGAACCACTAGGCTAACGAGGCAGTCATTTTATTTGGTGTTTTAAATTACCTGCAGTGTAATATTAGTGCCATTTTTCAATGGCGGTAAAGTGACTGGTATCCCGAGGATAAGCCGGTAGTGGAATCCAGATGTATCTATGGGGTCTTCGCCTCTCCATGATACAAAGCTTAGACCATTCTCATGAAACCAGTATTTTAATAAAGCAGAAACTAACAAACGAGATCTTCTATTAGACTCGATTAATACTAGTTACTGGACCATGAATATACAATAATACTAAATTGAGATAATTCTACGAGATTATCTCATAATTATAATATAATTAAGATACCTACTAAGGAGCGGAGATAGGTACCTATTGATAGCTCCGTTAATGAAGCAATTATGCTAATATCGGGAGACAATAAAAAATAATATTGATAAGAGCTTATCGACAATTTCTAATCACCTCTGTGTGTGGGATTGTTTATTGTATGTAGATGTAGCCTGTTTGTCGATTCCATTATGTCAATTACCCTATTGATTAGTGGTATCATCTACCCAGATGACACCACTAAATCAATTGACGTACTTTTTATGAGCTGTCAAAACGCGATTTTGCCATATATTTTGTATGATAATATGAAATATGAAACTATGACATCTCTTTTTGTCATCTCAATTCACTTATTATTTATTGATTTCAAAGCAACTATAAACTACTTCTCTACTTCTACAGTAATATATTTATTGAGAGCAAACATTAAGAGTTTTTTTTTTTCTTGAGAAGTTGTCTTGAAATTATTACTTAAGATGTTTACTACCCAATTCACGACTAGGTACATGCTTGGCGCAGTGGCTAAACTATTGACCGGTTTGATTCCCGCACGGAAACAATATTTGTATGGCTTACAGATAGTTCTAGTCTGGTTATTTGTACATTGTGAATGTATATGTTTGTAAACGATGGGGGCAAAGTTTATTAAAAAAATATTATATACCTTTGTATCAATAACAAAAATTGAATAGATATGAAATACACACAAATTCTTTAAAACTATGGCCATACTAACATAGGCGTATATAGGAGGGGGGGCAGGTGGGCCATGGCATCTTAGGGGCCAGGCCCCCCCTGAAAACTTACTCTAGATACGCCAATGCATACTAAACTATCGTATACTCAACAATATCCCATTGTTTTATTTTTTACCTATGGGAAACCATCAAATGACTTCGGGCCCTGGGCGGGGCGGGAGGGAGTGTCAGACTTTTACTGACTAAAACCCATCCATGTTCCTTCTTGTGCGTTCCGGGGGCGCGGTATCTCTTTCGAACAACCCTCAGCCCCGGCAGGCATAATCAACAATATCTCATAAGCTTCTTCTAAAAAAAAACATATCCAAGTAATACATAGCACATCACACACTATGTACCTAAAAGCCACTGTGTAAATAGTAACAATAACTGGCCAAAAATTCACAAGCTAACGTTAATTCGAGTAAATATTTGGAAAAGATAATCATGTTTACTTTTCTCATTTTCATGTTTAAGTACATCAAACGATAATTACTTAGGTACCTAAAGTTATAAATTAATTAATTTATGATTGTGACAGAAAAAAACAACAAATATTTGTTAATATTTTATTTAAAATATTTCCACAGGGAATCAAAGCTGTTACGACATACATTCATACAATACATGAGATTAGTTGGTTCATAAATATTTCGATATTATTTTCATACAAGTTATTATAGCCGGGTAATTGTAAAGCGCCTACTACTGTTTACTTCTCATTCTCATGAACGACCTGTGGCTTGTAATCCAATTCGAGAACCTTGCTAAGGCTGTTGACATACATGTCCAACCGCTGGGTCATGTAGTAACAACGCCTGTCCTTAATCTGCCTGTTCTTGTTCAAATCCAGGACACTGATCAGTAGTCCATCCCTCGTACGCGAAAGCCCTGGGCACCTCACGCCGTCAGGACCGGTGAAATAACTTGAACCGTAGAAGAGACCGATGTCTTTGTGGGCAGGTTTACCATCAGCAGACGTGAACTCATTAGGGAACTCCTCATATCCAACTCTGTTGATAGCCGCCGTGAAGTAGCAGTTCGTGATCGCTGCATTCCTTGCCTCGATGTTCCACATGTACTCGCTACCAGCTTCAGCGGCAATGGTGCATGATGGGTTGAAGACAATCTCCGCGCCGTTCTGCCCGAACATCATCCAGTTCAGCACATGGTGACGGCCGAAGCAAATGTTCACCGCGATCTTACCATACCTGGTCGCGAACACTGGGTGGCCAGTGTTACCTTCCATGTAGTAGTTGGATTCGTTGAAGTCTCCTACTCTCGGGATGTGGTTCTTGCGGTGTTTGCCGATGACGCTGCCGGTGTCGCTGATGATCACAGCGGTGTTCCACAAAATGTCGGAGTGGTTCTCGTCTCTCTCAAGGATAGAGGACACGAACACCATTGCGTATTTGACTGCTAACTCACTCAGGAACCTGGTGGTAGGGCCGTCTTCAGCTGATTCAGCGAACTCGCACCATGGCTGCTTCTCCCTCGTGCAAAAGGCGAAAGGCATGTTCCAAAGCTCTTGGAAGCAGATAATGTTGACTCCCTCCTGGCCGGCGACATCGATCATCTTCTTTACCTTCTCGAAGATGGCTTTCTTCTGCTCGTTGACGGGGCGGTCGGTGGGGGCACCAATTGAATTTTGGATGACACCCACCTTCACAATCCTGGGAGGTCTGGTCTGTTCTTTCTTGGCGGGGAATGCATAAGCAGCGATTTCGAAGTCAGCATCTTTAGCCGCTGCGATCGAAGACTCCTTCAGCTTAACTTCGTGGTTGTCAATTCTTCCATAATGGATTCTGTTGAACTCCTCGAGGTCACGACCACTGAGGTTGTTGTTGATGATGGCTTCTAAGCTGAGAGTTTCGTTTTCCATTTTTGAAATATTTATGTGTATGTGTCCGCTCCCTTGGATAACCCGTCAACGACTGCGCTTTTCAGTCTGCGCGGCAGTTTAAATACCTTCGAGGTTGTTAGTGATGCATTAGCCGTAGGTTTGTTTGTTTTATCTGTGTGGTCCGGCTGTTGTGGATGACCTTCGACCCTTCGCGATAACTTTAGAAGCGAGTCTGAAAAATATTTGGTTATCTTGACCGGACTTGACTACGTGACCGAAGAAATAAGAGCTATCCGGGGTGTCGTACGATGATAATACGTTATGAAAATTATTTAACGTTTAAACAATACTTGCTGAGGTTATCTTCATTTGGTTACTATTTATTGAATTGTTTTGTATGTTGTTTTTTAGGTATTTTTTTCTATGCCTGTTGTTTTAAATCATAATAAATACACCAGCCTATAATTGCCCAGAAGAGGCCCTGTCTTCTTATACAGAGAAGGCACGAGCATTGATCACTTGCTCAAGCCCAATCTTGTTTGTCCAAGATAAACTTACGAGTAGAAAGTGTTGAAAACGTCACTTTGTTATTTGCCGTTATTGAACCTGCAGCCTTATGCACGAGAGACGGGTGTCTGCATCACCAGGCCATCACGACGATAATCGTTTTGCGTTGATAATATTTTTAAGAAGTAAGTACTGCATATTTCAGGATTTATTTAGTCATGTGGCTTCACCCGTGAGATAACGGGCCCTCCCGAAATATTGAAATATTTTAAATATTACATTATTATCAAGGTGATTAATTCTCTTTCTGCATGAATATTAATATCATTGCATACACATTTTTTTTAAGCGCCCTACGAACGCAAGGGGCACAAGAATGAACGTGAATGGGTTTGAGTCAGTAAAAGTATGATTTCTCACCCGAAAAAAAACCCTGATACTAAAACTTGGCTGCGCCAGTGTTTGATCTTATTTATAGCTGTCATGTTTTGTGATACAGCAGCTCTCAATAGATACTCAGGATTCCAAATATTCATAAACACCAGCACATAAAAAGCATGGGCATACCATGGTCCTAAGCGCGACTACTACACTAGAGGTCTTGGGTTCGATTCCCAGATCAAGCAAAGCGTTATTGGGTTTTTCTATGAAATTCTCAGTAGCAGCTCAGAGTTTGTGCCCCGTTAATAGGCTCACCCCATATTCCATGGGACCCAAACATACCGGTGACTGTTGCCGTACATTGGTACACCACTGTCTAACCCTTTGGGGAATACAGGCGTGA
Organism: Caradrina clavipalpis; assembly: GCA_932526535.1. Classification (NCBI taxonomy): domain Eukaryota; kingdom Metazoa; phylum Arthropoda; class Insecta; order Lepidoptera; family Noctuidae; genus Caradrina; species Caradrina clavipalpis. The sequence continues at coordinate 4,323,047 of OW052101.1, forward strand.
TGGTATGTAGAAGAGTAGCTTTTTCTGGCTGATAAATAGCTTTCTCGACATTCGTAGGGGTAAAAAAAGATCTTTTGCTTAGTGAAACTTTGCACCGTCGTCGTAAACTTGAAGTTAGTCTTACCTTTCGAAATGTACTAAGTATCAAATATTGCGGTTAAGTACAGCAACTTAAGATGACGACCACACAATGCAGTTACCACAGGCCGCCCTAGATTAAAATAGATTCTGTTTAAATTATTATCTTATAATCTTACTAGCCTAGGTATACCTCAGACTTCGGCCCGGTGGTGTTCTTCACCCGCTTAACTCTTTGGTCACTACTCCGCTCCCATAGGGCGAAGCGTGATGTTGTACAGCCTATGTAAGCCTTTTGAATCTGGTTATCATATACAGGGTGGAAATTTATTATGCTACCTGGAGGGAAAGTACTCTAAATACTTGAGTTAGCAAATTTTACTGAAAGGAAACATTCCTTTATTTTTAAAAAGAAACAAAGCTGCATTTAAATAATTTTGAAAATACGCTTGCCACACCCGGGAATCGAACAGACTAAAATCGGATAAAATAGCATCCTGTACTTTTATGGCACTTATCGATAGGGTCAATCACAAGGATCAAATCTCTACAAACCTGGTAAACTAAATTTAACAAAAACCATGAAATTTCAATCTAAACTTATTTTATTCGGACGAAAAAAACGAGTACAGTAACTAATTGCATGCTGGAAATGAGCTTCACTTTCTTCGATGCACACATTCATTATTTGAAGGAATTCATTTTGAATAACTTTTAGAAGGGTGTTGTGGTGAATATTGAAAATTTTACTACGCTACCAAAAGTTACATAAATGATTTTTTACCCGACTGCGACAGAAGGAGGGTTATGTTTTTCGAGGGTATGTTTGTATGTATGTATGTATGTATGTATGTATAATTGTTTGGCACGCTCTGCAGGCTGAACGGCTCGATGGATTTTAGCTTGAGAGGTGTCGTTAGATTCGTATTTACTGTGAGAGTGACACTGGGTATATAAAAAAAAAAAAACAATATGGCGGATTTTTGGCGCCAAATTCAAATGTTTGGCTCGCTCTGCAGGCTGAACGGCTCGATGGATTTTAGCTTGAGAGGTGTCGGTAGATTCGTATTTACTGTAAGAGTGATACTGGGTATATTAATTTCTTTTTTAAAACACTAAAAAAATAAAAAACGGTAATTTAAAAAACTAAAAAACCCGACTGCTATTCTTTAAAAATCCCTAAAACAAGATAAATTGTAGCAGTCGGGACCCATTCGGGACCATCTGCAATGTAATATAGGTATGTGCTCTCAATTCACTAATCCTCCATTTCTAGAATGGGTCCCGACTGCTACAATTTATCTTGTTTTAGGGATTTTTAAAGAATAGCAGTCGGGTTTTTTAGTTTTTTAAATTACCGTTTTTTTTAAAGGAATAAATTCATGCATCCAAGAAATGAAGCTCATTTCCAGCAACTACTTAGTGAATTTACTCGTTTGTTTCGTCCGAATAAAATAAATTTACAATAAAATTGCATGTTTTTATTTTATTTTAATTTACCATGTTTGCAGGGATTTGATCCTTATGATTGACCCTATCGATTAGTGCCATAAAAGTACAGGATGCAATTTTTTCGAATTTTAGTCGGTTCGATTCCTGGGTGTGGCAAGAATATTTTCAAAATTATTTAAATGCAGTTTTGTTTCTTTTTAAAAATAAAGGAATGTTTCCTTTCAGTAAAATTTGCTAACTCAAGTATTTAGAGTACTTTCCCTCCAGGTAGCATAATAAATTTCCACCCTGTATATACCATCACGCCTGTATTCCCCGAAGGGTTAGGCAGAGGTGTACGGATGTACACCCACAGTTCGCCGGTATATTTAGGTCCCATGTAATAGGGGGCGAGCCTATTACCATTAACCGGGCACAAATCCAAACTCCGAGCTGCTACTAAGAATTTCATAGAAAAACCCAATAACACTTTTTGTTCGACCTGGGAATCGAACCCAGGACCCCTTGCACCGCAGTCGCACTTGCGACCATGAGACCAACGGGGCAGCCGTTGACAAACCAACAAACAAATTAACTCTTCAGCTTTATTACATTATAAGTATAGATTATAACTAATGACTGTGTAGGTAACGAGATGGCTAGTTAGACAAGATTAGCTCTAAGTCAATTGACATAACTACCACTTCGTAAGTTTACTCAGGAATCTTTGATCATTAGGTACATCCTGATAGCCTAATAGGTACCTACTTAGTACTTATACCTATACGTCTTACTGCACGAGAGAACTCGTTTAGTTATTTCAAGTTATTAAAAGGCAAACAAAAGTCTATATTCTGTAAAAACAGCTAAAGTTGTAAGTCCCAATCACATCTTTAATCAAATGTTGACCAGTCTCGAATAATAGGTAGGTACACAGTGTTTATACATAACGAGTCGCGAGCCCATTTGTTAAACATTGATTAGTTACTCAAGCCACGCTTATTGACATCGCACTCAACATTACGTAACTTATCGCTTGTATAAACACCAGAGATATTTATATCATTTTACTAAAACATGGAGTCCCGACCGGTGCAAAGTTTGGACGAAATTGTCAAAAATAATTTGAATTTGGAACAGTTGAAGGACTTTAATAGAATACACTATGGACGAACTGATCATTGTGAGCTAAAAATTGAAGATTCGACGTTAGCAGCAGGTAAGGCGCATGATTTTGAAGTCGCTGCATATTATTTTGATGCTGCAAAAGAGGTTAGAACTCCAAAAATTGTCAAGGTCGGTTTAATTCAACATTGCATTGTTTTGCCGACTAATGAACCCATAGACAAACAGAAAGATGCTATTTTTGATAAAATCGAAAAGTTAATTGATACAGCGGCCTCGGAAGGTATTCAAATTCTTTGTTTACAAGAAGCATGGTATATGCCATTTTTCTTGTGTACGCGAGAGAAGGAAGATTGGGAAGAATTTGCTGAGCCAGCTGAGAATGGCCCGAGCTTCCTATTTCTGAGCAAATTAGCTAAAAAATACGATATGGTTATCATTTCACCTATTTTGGAAAATTACCAAGGAGTATGGTGGAATACTGCTGTTATTATAGATGAAAATGGAAATTACGTAGGAAAACATCGCAAAAACCATTTACCCAGTGTTGGGAGTTTCAGTGAGACATCTTATTATTTACCTGGCAACACTGGACATCCAGTTTTTGACACGAAATACGCCAAGATTGGTGTTAATATTTGCTATGGTCGCCACCATGTTTTAAACTGGTTAATGTTCGGACTGAATGGAGCAGAAATAGTTTTCAATCCTGCAGCAACCATTTCTGAATTTGGAGAATCATTTTGGGGCATAGAAGCCCGTAACGCAGCGATTGCTAATAGCTATTTTACTTGTAGCCTGAATAGAGTTGGCACTGAAGATTTCACCAGTAAAAGCAGCCAGAAAAATATAACTAGAAGTTATTATGGATCGAGTTACGTCTCAGCTCCTAATGGGTGCAGAACTCCAGGCCTTTCAAGGGACAAGGATGGTCTTCTCATTGTTGAAATGGATTTAAATCTTTGCCGTCAAGTAAAAGACCATTGGGGATTCAATATGACAGCCCGGCTAGATATGTATGCCAAAGAAATAAAAGATGCATTGCCGGTTGCTCAGAATATAATATAGAGAAGACTTTGTTGCGTTTATGATTTTAGATATTTTTGTTATAAATTAATAAATTGGTGGCGTTCTGTGGTTTCTGCCTACCCCCATGGGAAAAAGGTGTGAGTTTATGTATGTATGTAATAAATTGATACAAGTTTTTTTTGAGTGTTTTGTTATTTATTGCTTAAAATCAAAAACTATTTCTTTCAACCCTATCTGAGACGTTAGTAAATTAAGTTTTTTTTATCAGTGAAGAAAAACATCGTGAGGGAACCTGGAGTTATAATAATATGATGAATGTAAGTCTGAAATCGCCAATTCGCCTCTAACGAGTGTGGTGACCCATGCTCGTGCCATCTCTGTTAGAAAAGAGACCTTTACCCTGCAGTGGCACAATAATAGCCGTGTTATTTATTAAATTAAAACCGTTCGAATCGAATGTGTTTGAGCTGATTGTGGCGCTGACCCATTATAGAAACAAGTTCAGCAAATGGCATAAACTAATGAGGAGCCACAGGCAAAACTGAGTATAGATAGCGCCAGGAGCAACTGTACCGTGTTTACTTGTCAAGACAAGATTGTGATTGATTTTTTGTTAATATTCTAAGTTAAATTCATTTAAAATGTACTCTTTTCTGACTGTCCCTCAACTTCAAGATGAGTTACGTAAGAGGAATGCGACAACTGCCGGTAAAAAGGCCGATTTGATTGAAAGGTAAAGACTTAAAATGGTTGAGGTAATAATTGATTTGTAAGGTTTTTTTTTGTTTCTATGGACTAACTATCCTATTTTATTTGTGGATTAGAATCATATATGACCGGAATCAAAATTTTGGTGCCGATTGCTACATCCACGAGGACTCCGTGTACCAGTGTCCACCTACAAACACATTCATAGATATAAATGCAGATACTCCTCTACCAATGACCAAAAGAGAGGTCATACATGATTATTTTGAAAAGTAGGTACCTATATTCAAATAATAAATCTTTAAGAAGCTGTTTTCTATATACATAAGATAGTATAGTATAGCGCAGCCGTGAGGCACACAGTTATGTAGTTTTCTTTATTTTTCTTTTATATTAAATAACCTTTTTGTTACTATATCTGTGTGCACATGGTTTGTGTCAATAAACTTTTTCTTTCTTTCTTTCTTTTCTTTCTTTCTTTTAGATAATGTAAGAAATATATTTATTGAATTAAGAACTTAGGTTCATCAATTACTGACTGATAGTCGAATATTATAAGTAGAACCACTGCGATGACTCACCTGTATACTTGCTTTTCCCATGATAATCGTCTTCAGTAAAATGCGCAGCACACAAGCGTGCAGTATTACTTGTCTTAAAGTTTTTAATACGTAACGCCGATTCCCAATGTTTTCTGCGTTTATTATCCTTAGGAAACAAATGTACTCATCTATTTTTACAATTTAACGCACTACACTGAGGCATCTTTCTCAAGATTAGGGAAAAAATAAATAATAATATTTACTGAATGCAAAAAACCATACGATTTGACAACTGTTATGTCAAAACAGGGTACAGTTGCTTATGCGCCCTCTGTCGTGATAAAAAGTTAGTGCTCCTCCTCATTCATTATGTTTTTTACTATTATCGAGTCCATAGACTAAGAAAAAACTAACAATGACTTTTAGTTTTTTTTTTTTATCTGTGAATGATTCGAATTGTGTCGCCGATGAATTGTCACTTTTCGGTTTCCCGTGTAAAGTTTATTGCTGTGTTTTTATTATAAAATAGCTGGATTTATTTACATAAAGCAAAATGGTAAGTATTTCTTACAATACTTAACTCATAATAACTGTTTTCGAGCAATTAATATTGAGAATCCTATGAAAATTGGTTATGATAGCGTCATGAACATTACGAAGCATAATTTGTATTTTGTTGTAAAATACATTGCATTTAACGGTGTTATAGTTCACTAGCTTCAAATTTATCATGAATTAAATGAATCTCAAATCGCTCAGAGCATTTTTTTGAAAAAAACATCAAATGCTTTTCACTGCCCTCTTTCTAACATTCCTATTGTTTCCAGTCTATTTTAGCCTATAATGGAGGCGCGGTGGTCGCAATGAAGGGGAAGGACTGCGTGGCAATAGCGACAGACAAACGCTATGGTATTCAGGCTCAGACTGTGTCCACCAACTTTCCCAAGGTGTATCAAATGGGACCCTCACTGTACGTCGGCCTCCCCGGCTTAGCCACTGATACACAGACTGTGTTCCAGAGATTAAAATTCAGGTAAGCAACTTCGCCCGAAACTAACGCCTGTATTCCATGAAGGGTAAGGCAGAGGGTGTACCAATGTACACCCAGTTTGCCAATCAGTTTACGCTAAAATACTGTTAATTGATAGTTACTAAGCTACCATATTGGTTTCAGTACACATTTTGAACAGACATCTTTTGTTATTATGAAAAAACTATTGCCTTTTATCATCATCAATTTGTACAATAGAAGTTCTACTAAAGTTCTTTTGTGTAAAACATAATTATGCATTTTCCAGAATGAACCTGTACGAGTTGAAAGAGAACAGAATGATGAGACCCAAAACATTCTCAGCGATGCTGTCCAACTTATTGTACGAAAGGCGTTTCGGACCCTACTTCATTGAGCCAGTCATTGCTGGATTGGACCCTTATGATAACCAGCCCTATGTGTGCAATATGGATCTGGTAAGCTTTTACTTTCAAACAAACAAACTTACAAACTTCTGTTACCGAAGCGTTGATCGATTATCTTTATTCAGAATTAGTTTAGTTGAAAAATTGTAATATTCTTCAAACAGTTCTAGAAGAAGAGCTAGCTACGGGAAGATTGATAATCATTTTAGACAAATTTTGCAGCCACAATACAAAGTTAAACCAAGTCAATACAATTTTTATCAGGAACAAAATGTTCTATGATACTAAATACAGTTATTCAGCTGCATTCACCTTTTATTCGTAGAAAACACTATTCTTTTATTGGGATGCATTTGTATGCATTCAGCATTTTGAATCTGAACCGACGCCATGCAAAACTGTTGTTGTCTATAGACAAAGTGGAATGGAGCTGAATAAGTGTAATAAAATTAATCCCTTACGGTCCAGAGACCTCTGACTCTAAGACATTTCAAGCAGTTGATTATTAGCTAAAATATGGTTTAGGTAGGAGAACCTACAGTGCCATCTATATAGCAAAATGCTGGTAATCTATCTCAATCATATTATGATGTTAACATCATCACTACAATATTTTTATGTAATGAATTTTCTTATCTAGATAAATGCCTACTACCTTTATAAGTTTCTTTTTAGTTTACATTCATTATGAACCCTTGTTGCTGTAAAATGCTTACTTACATAATTGTATCTGCTTTGTCTCCCAGATCGGGTGCCCCAATGAGCCTGAAGACTTTGTGGTATCAGGAACCTGTTCAGAACAGCTGTATGGTATGTGTGAAGCTCTGTGGGAACCCAACCTGTCACCAGATGAGCTCTTTGAAAGTATCTCACAGGTAAGACAATATTTATTACTTAACGTTTTGAACACCAGTCATGTATAGATGACAAACCAAAACGTGCCTAGCACGCCACGGTCACGATCTCATGACAGACTTTTAAATGTGAATAAAACTCCTAAAACAACATGGATAATTATAATTCCCAACTCACTACTATTTTGTAGGTATTATTAAAGGATAAATTTGTAGCTTGATGCTGAGGGCAAGTTTTTGCAGTCTAAAGTTTATATTATGTGAAATTACACCCACCAACAGCTATTTTTGATGGGTTATAATGTAGTTAGAAATTAATAACAATCCATACACTTTCCTAATGAAGACCAGTTTCTCATACCATGTTGCAGTACAACCCAGACCCCTCAAAAGCCTAAAAAAAGTTCTAGTTCTGTGATGTTTCCCCACCCAACGCCCATGTTTCTCCTTCCAAACTTCTTGCAGCTAATACATTATGTAACTTCCGCAGGCGCTAGTGAACGCCGCCGACCGCGACGCGATCTCCGGTTGGGGCGCCGTGGTGTACATCATCGAGAAGGACAAGATCACCGAGAAGCACGTCAAGACGAGGATGGACTAGTTTGTTGTAAGATATGTCACGGTCTGGGAGATTTTACTAATAAAATTATTCTAAAATTTAATTGAGCGTTTTCATTGGCATTTGATATGTCCCACAGTGGCCCCATTAATTTTCCAACATACGCCTTTTTCCCATAGGTGTAGGCAGAAACCACAGAACGCTTACATACTCCTTTCGCCTCTTCCACGTTCATACATGTGCTCATACAGTTACGAGTATTGCGCCCCCGAAATTTCTGTAGAACCTCACCAATAAGGTCAGGGTAAGGTCAATTTGCCTATTTCGTAGTATTTACACAAATCCCTTAATCCTAGCCAAAGATAATTGCATACTATTCCAAACAGTCAGCCGACTTTAATATAGAAACTTTTTTAGCCACTTTCTTATCATGTCATGCTAAATTTATAGGGTAAGTGAGATTAGGTAATAAATCAATAAAACATTTATAATGCAGAATCTTTATAAACCGAATATTTAAAAAATTAAGTTTTAATTTTTCATACACATATTTTTTGTCTTTACAAGAGTAGTAGACTAGAGAATTAACATTTCAACCGTGTTGCTTACATGCCGAATATGTTTGTATGTAGCGAAGCTATCGTATAATAAATATATGCCGTACACTGCGGGCTCGTGGCTTCAACCGTCACCGATAACAAGATAAAACCTATTCGAAATAACATAACTACAAATTAAAATACAATTACCGACCTAAACAATGGCAACACATATGACATAATTTGAATCATTTCATGACTAACACATTGTTCAGGAATATGCAGACAGGGTTCTGAATAAAATAAAAATAAATCCTCTTCTCTGAGAGGGTAACAAAGGATTTCTAAACACTAAAGTTGGCCACCTCGTAACAAAATAGTCCACTTCGTTTTAATTTAGAAACACGAAAAGGTGATCAACTCGAAATCTAATATAAAATTAATATCTAAAAGTAAACAATATCTATCACAAAAAAACTAACGTCTGACAAAATTATTTCAAATCGAAAGCGTACCGAATGGAGCCCTGAATACTGATTTTCGTGAATAAATCTTGTAACATTGCCCCAATAAGCAATCAAAAAGTTAAATGAACTAAATGAAGCGATTTAATAATGCTGAGGTCAGCGAAACATTTTATGTGGCGCGTTCAATAACGCTAGTCGAGGGTGCGAAGGAATCGACGCCTAAAAAGTATAAAATTTACCAATATTATTAGTACACCGTAAACGGCACATGAATTTTCACAGAATAAATCACAAAGACTTCATAACAATCCAAGTCTTATTCGAAATATAGAATAATAAATAACAAAATCTTATATCATACTATTAAAAACACTACTCTAGACAGAAACTAAGCGAACTAGTTATGGGTATATTGGCAAAAACGACATCGTGTAATGGGTGAAACACCTCTTAACAATGGCCATTTCTTTTATACAATTTTGGACTCAACCGTCCTTGTAATAGAATACATAGTTAAATGTTAGTTAACGAGTACAATACCGAATACATTGATAACAGTCTTCCCTGGGAATCGAACATTATGAGGTATATTGGAGAACTTTTTACTACGAAATATTTGACATAACTTTCACTAGCTTATAATTTTAAGATGTAATTCTGAATCGTAGTTTCAATACTTTTAACTTCAACAATAGACCTTATAAATATTCTCACAGTATGGATTGATACAAATCTATTTATTATTATTAATAACATTTCACTTCTATATTCACTATTATTTATTTATAAATCAAATTCAAAATCGTTTATTGACAATCTTCATAAGTTAGTTCTTTGAGTCGATCCATACTCCCCAGGGGAATAGTCTCACAACTTTTATTATGAACAAAACTTGTATGTACTTCAAACAATATACAATACAGGGCCCAATTTAATTAACTGTCTAATCTTTACTGAGTGATGAGAATCGATAGAAAATGACGATAAAGCTAGGTAACAAAACTGTGATTACCGTACCTCGGAAAGCGCATAAAGTCGCCTGGGACCAACGGTTATCATTCCTAGATCTTTGACAGTCGTTAAGTGTAGACAGAAACTCGAAAGGCAAGTAGTCTTACCAAGGAGTATCACGTGACCCAGTACTGTGGACTGTGAAGGTCACTTACATCCGATTAGACTGGAAGCCGACCCCAACATAGTTGGGAAAAGGGCCAACAGCCGCTCGTATAGATGAGTTTTTTTTAATATTTATCGTAATTTACAGTAATTAAAAGTATCGATACCCATCGCATGCGTAAATATTAGACAATTAATTTAATTAGGCACTGCATATCAAAGGCATTACAATAAGATATATAATACAACGGCCAATTATAAATAGTATACATGTAATTTCATTGATAAAGTTAAATTGGCCAACCGTAACACGTCAACATCCTAATTCAATGATATTTTAACATTTTTATTTATTCATTATAATTTGTCAATACTAAACTACGCGTTAGCGGAACATTATAAAAAGCTAATAACGAGTTATGAAAATTATTGCGAACGTGCTTTGAGGGTTTTATTATAAGACAAAGTGTACTGAAACACTGCATTGTAAAATAATCCTTCAGTAAATTAAAGTGAGGTGAGTTTAATGTGAGATGTAATCCAACTTGTAGGGGTTGACAGCTCACCTCATCTGAATTCACCGAGTGATTTTTATAAAATACCCCTGCAGTTGTACAGGGTTCGCAACTGCATGCAGTGTTTTTAGTTAAAATGCAGCCTGTACACAAAATCTTGGGTACATATACATTGGCAAACACGTATTTATCCATAATATACACTTCATGGTGAACGGCTAGTATGATAGGGTCACAGAATACGCATTCCTAGAGGTTTCGACAGGGTAACGAAACCGAACGAGAAAACGCTGTGACCTATCACAATGGCATAATTATGTACGGATTTCCCGACCTTATTAAACTTTTGAATGACGTTTGTTGACGTATTTGCCAACGTATACGCATTTCAAATAAGTTCCATTTTTGAATCGCTCAATCCTCGGATACGCTATAGATTAAGCAAAGAAGAAAGAAAAGCAATTCATGAATGGAACTTCAGTTGTTTTGAAGAGGTTTTTCTTCGGGTATTGGGGGATAGTGCATAGTAGCTTTATTACTGAATTCGAGGTTGCCCTTAATATACGAAATACAATACTCATAACGCTTTCTTATCTTCGTTATAATACAATCAATCCATCACTCCATCTATGATTCAAAACAATTCCTAGCTAATCTAACTCGTATGCGTAACGCACGATGTATTAAGCTATACGTTCCCAGTAAATGCTGGCCTTGCATCGTAGTGGCGCTTCGAGCAATCAGGGATCAGATTATACTGGAAATGTATGGCTTCTTTAACATCGTGCGTACGCGAGACGCAACAGAAAGGACATTATTCAGCCTGCATACATTTATAGGCTAAAATAAAAGTACCTAACAGAATTATATTCTGCTTGAATTAGTTATTCTCTTAAATGTTTTCTATGAGGACAAATCTCTTGGATAATTTTCCATCAAGTTTGTCATACTAATTTGACAAGAACGTTTCAGTGTTGTAATGAAATTAATTCATTTTTATTAAGGCAAACTATTGAAAGGAGACTGGCGGGTTTCTTAGGAGCGTTCGGCCTGGTCACCTACACGGATAAGTACAATGCTTCCTGATAGCATTATTAATTAGAAAACCATGTATGGTTGCCAGTTTTTCTAAAAACTTGTCTGAAAGTAGATATAAGACTTTAACTTTTGACATTGACAGAAGGTTATGTTAAGGACGAAAATCAATATTGCAGAGTTTAATGTTAATTCATTAATAAAACATGAATAATAAGTATTATACTGTATTTTATTATTGTATAGGTTCGAAGCTTAAGTCTCAGGTTCAACATGGTTCAAGCAGGAATTGTGTTTGTAACCTGATTACGTTGTGCAATTAGCACAACGTAATCTTTCCATTATTGTCACAATCAAAAATCGCTAAGAATATCAAAGTCCGATGGTAATTCGCCAGGTCAGCGTTTATGCAAGATATACAGTCCAAAATACAAAGCCAAGGTCAAATATAATAATCAATAACACAGAGAGAAAACGACAAAACACCGGCGCAAGATTACAACAACAACAAACGTCAGATATTGACATAAAATATTGATCTACAGGTGACAAGGGACAGTTTGTTGCCAACCTAAAAACTATTTTCTATTTTTTAGTATGGCAATGTAAATAATCGATTACAGATATTAAGTGAATAATTAATTATAAAACCTGTGAATTACATTATAAATCCCTAAAAGAATACCTCATTACCCAGGCCAAGACCTACTTTGGGATATATGTGTTAAAGGAACCAATCTCATTTTCAATCGCAATCATAATTTGAAAAATCGCAACAATCGATTTTTCAAATTGTACTCGCTATATTACAACTTATTTTTCTCCTCTTAGACAAGTTATCTGAAAATAGTATTGAAGAAAATAGTTAAACGTAAAAATCTACTTTTTTTTCGTATAAGTTTCATTTCTGTAGGAGTCCAGGCCTATAACCGCCAGTCTCCTTTAAATGTTTCATCTGCCTGTAATTACACCGGCACCCATACCCTTCAAACCGGAACAGAGAACGCTGCTTTGCGGCAGAAATAAGAATTTTGCTTTTCCCCAAATTAAATAATGTCCTTTTTTGCGACTTGTGTGCAAGGGACAACAGTCTTTATCTTCATACCAATTCACTCATACAAGACAACCTCGAATTCACCAATACAATAAGATTCAAAACAGGGACTCAAGTGTAAGAATAAAATGTGAATATTGTCAAAAAGGTTCCGCTTATTATTATTTATTATTACTGCAAACATGAAGACGAAAGTGTAGAACATTAGAATTGTAAAAATATGGGTCCCTTACAACCCGTAACCGTCCCTGTTTCGGACAATGACCGACTCTGTTCTGATTCATGCTAGACCGTAGAATGCCCGACCCGATTAATCAACATCTAGTCACATTTAAATGCGAACATTCTTAAGAATTTACACTGCCAGCTTTTGAGTTTTTTAGGTTCATTTTCCTGTGTGACAAGTCTCTTTCCAACGCTGGATAGCATTAGAACTAGGTATTGTAGTATTACTGACTTATATCTATGGATAGTTCGCTTCATAAGATTGAGAGCTCTTATTACAATCGATAACTGATACTCAAAATGGCCGACATGCCACGTTCTGACAGGTATTTTCTTCATGAATTTTGACTCTATGCGTAACATACATACAAACTCGATCTCGGTTCAGGCTTTCTAAGATATAGCACAAATCAGTCGTAAACGTGTCTATTGCACAACTGTAATAATCCGCACGCAAAGCGAATAAAATACGCTATTAATTTGATAAGAACGACAAACTTTTCACCAAACTGTCCGATATTTTCACATAATCGCTAATATCAATTACATGCCTCCTCACTACGAATTTTTAACATTATGAAATTTTATTAATTTGTTTTTTTTTTAATATTTTAATAAGAATCGACGTGATTACACTTACTGTATCGTGGTACTTGTCTCGGACAAGATATAACAACATTTAAGCGGTGCTTCTTTCAGTACGAACTACGTGAACATAATAAACGTCAAAAGCGGAGACCACCTACGATAGGGTAATAAGACACCATTAATCAATAATTAAAACACAAATTCTACGGAAAAAAAAATGTTTTAGCCCTTACGCACGTTTCACATCACATAAAAAGTATACCAATTAGCGGTGTCTACTACCCAATTATCAGCTTCACCCGGTTACTATCAACATTGTAGTCAACACCAACAATAGCCGGGTAAAGTGTATAATCTGACAGACGCGTCTAAATTAACTACCAGCCCTTTATAATCTACGTCACCCTGTAAACTCCAATTTATTTAATAACAAAGGATCATGAGCGAACTTAAATAGGTGTAATAAATGAGCTAGCGGGAACTAAACGATGAAAATTGGAGAAAATAAACGAAACTTATATGAAATCGTTCATAAATTATCTTTATTACGTTATGAATTATGTATCGATGTATTATCTCACAAACAACGGGCGCATTTTCTTTGTGTGTGTAGAATTGTACATGCACACGTGTGCTCATTGTTTCTGTGTGTGTAAAAGCGGCTCGGTTAATACCGAGTGTACCCGCTCTTGCTCACATAGAAACAATGTGTATTTGCATCAGACACACACAAAGGAGGGCAACCCGTCTTCATAAGATAAAACAACTACTTCATACCGATAAAAAAAATACTTCGAAAGAGAAACTACTGAAACTTGTATCTGTTAAGTCCAAAATATTCGTTAAAGGCGCTACAGTATTTTGGGTTTAATTTTATTATAACAAAATTAACTATAAAAAGTTCTAGTTGTCTCCTGACTTTGTTTATCAAGTACGGAACCCGAACATTTATCCGGTGTATCCAGCCTGGTTAAAAAGAATAATAAAGTTCGACCAATTGTGAAAAATAATTGTAAGTGTAACTTTAGGCAGTGTTATCAATATCTCACGATACAGTAGCGCCATCTATAATTAATATGAACACAGAATAGTGAACAAATGGAGAGCTAAATGTAGGGCGAAAACAGCGGTGCATTATTGCAGAGGTATTGTCTGTTTGAAAATAACGCCGATGTGCTGTTTGTAAATTCAACAAATAGATATTTATTGAATTAATTTGCGTTTCCGCTGAGCTGAAACATTACTTAGGTAAAGTCTTTCAGCTCTGCACACTTATTTTTTTTTCCTTTATGGCAATTACGGCATAGTTCGAACCCCACCGCAACATCTGTCGCATTTAACTCTCAAATGTAAACGACACTCAATTTCAAAACATCCTCCAAACTATCGCTGTCTACAATACACATTATATAGACAGAGACAGCACAACACTACACCACAACAAAAAAAATATTCCATTTGACAATTCGCGCCCCTTAGCCCTCCATTCGCTTACAACTCCGTGACGTAAGTATAAGTACTGTAAGAAGCACCGGCGTGCACTTCACCCGCCTAGTTGCCCTCGATGGCCTTAGCTACAAACTCTATGAACCTCTTGCCGTACTGCTCGGGATCGCAGGTCGATATGCCGTCGACGTTGCTGCCGTATTTCACCGTCTTCGCCGCTTTCGCCGCCTGAAAGATAAGGTTTAGTTAGAAGAAAGCTTGGAAAATCGATCGCAATTAAATTTTACTAAGAGCTTGGGATTTGATTAAGAACATAAGCTACTTTTTAATCCGACATTTTGATGATTATTTGTGTCCGCGATAACTGACATTTACTGGGAAGAAGTCGGGGGAAAGAGTAGTAAACACTATTTATTACCTGTTTCTTGACTCCGTAGTGCGTCAACACATCAATCAACGCGACGAAGTATATCTCCTTTTTGGGAGCACCTGAAATGGAAACTATAAATAAATTATTTGAAACTGACACCAGAACAAAATGCCAGATGTCTGAAATTTTAATAATGCATCTCAATCCCTAATCCCAATCCGTCGTCTTTGACTGCTGCTTACGATTTGATTGATTGCAAACTCAGCCATGGATTGGTTACAAGTAAAGACTGTTCCAAGATAGGGGTTGAGATCCAATGTGTTATTGGCCTTTTTCTGTGAAATTCTCAATAGCAGCTGAGAATAAGGATTTGTGCCCGGTTAATGGCAATAAGCTCGCCCCTATTACACGGGACTTAAAACATACCGGCGAACTGTGGGTGTACTTCGGTACGCCTCTGCCTAACCTTTCGGGGAATACAGGAGTGATGCTTTGTTTACAAGTAAAGGTCGAGAGATTGGAAGGCCCAAGATTGAAATTGTAATCTATTATCAATTTCCAGCATTATACTGACTTTATTTAGTTAAAAAAAACAAGTCTTAATTCCTACAGAAACTATAAGAGTGACTTACTCTCTTGGCTGGGTATGGCGTAGATGTCGAGCTCGGGTATGATGCCCTCGTAGCGCAGCGAGGACTGGCGCGCGAACCCGCGCGGGCTGTCCGGCGGCGTGTTGTAGCCCCAGCTGCGGGGGGAATGGGCTGTTAGAGCTTTGAACGACACATTATATTATTATATCTTATTCTTGCAAATTTTCTGCTCCTTTTTCTTGTACATACTGTGTCTTGTCTCTGCATCAATCTAAGGTAGACTGGTAGAAAAAACCCAAGGCATTAGCGAGCCATCCACTAACGTTCATTCTTTCCGGAATGTAAAATCTGTACGGTTTAGACAGTAGTCGATGTGCAGAGCGAGAAAGAATGACGGTATTAAAATACGATTATTATACATGTTTGCCTAAGTTTACTTTCCAGCAAGTTCTAATTTCGACTTCTTATCATTTTGTATCTCGAACCCAAGGGATTGAAAGCAGGATTATGGTTTGGTACTAGTTTTAAAGGTTTTATCATATCCCGTCGTGTTTCCGTACAGATTGAACAACAGGAGAAGCCGGTAAGAATGAACGTTAGTGGATGGCCCGCTATTAACTCGGCCTTTATGCGGTAAATTTTTAAAAAAGTGCTTAAAGTTTTAATAAGTAAATAAACAATACTGCTACTACATAAAAGCGAGTCGATGATGATGGAAGAAGGATTGTTACTATTTCCTGCTTAAATGGCTGAATGGAATTATCAGTAATTTGGCACACATAGGTATACCTTTTGATCTCGCTTAATAAATAGCATCATTTTTACCCCGTTTTGTGTTCTTATGAGATAGTTTCATAGTATATGAATTAGGTAGATAACACCATTAAACAATAATTCTAAGACACAACTTCTCTAATAAAGCACTTTATTAGCCCTGAAAACCCATGAAATTTATAAATAACTATAAAATTAGATTTTTTGTTGCTTTGAAATCAATAAATAGTTAGCCAATTGAGATGTCGAAAAAGTGTCATAGTTTAGTATTGTCATACAAAATCTATGTGGGGAATCGCGTTTTGACAGCTCATAAAGAGTATGTCAATTATTTAGTGGTGTCATCTACCCAATTGCGTCACAAATTTGTTTCACACCATGATCAAAAATTAAAAGCCCCATAAGAGAATATGGTGTTACCGGTCGCCATGATGCCTGTTATCAGTATCGCTGTCGGTATCGGTGTCGCCGTTATCGCTGTCGTTCTCCGCGTCGCGCTGCCTGGCCGCCTCGGCCTCCGCCTCGCCGCGCCCGCACTCGTGCATGCCCAGCAGCAGCGAGTAGTCCATCAGGTGCAGTTTTGTTAGGAACTAGAAATAATAAAATAATAAATAAATAATACCAGCCTATAATTTTCCCACTGTAGGGCAAATGCCTCTTCTTATATAGCAAAGGGGAATAATAATAATTTTAAAAACATAAGAACGATTAACTCATGTTTCTTACCAGTCTGCGCACGAGTTTGAACTACCAAGAAAAGCATGAAGCGCCCTTTAGTGGCGATCACAGTCAACTCTTTAGGCACAGCTTTAACGACGTGACTTTGTATTTCTATGACTACACCTGCATCATCGCAAGTACATTAGTAACTAAGAAATTCCAAATGTATTGGGACGCAGATTAAGTGAAATGAGCTTTACGTCGTGGCAATACGGTTCCTTTTTGGTTGTAGCTGTCCAACAATGTTGCACACAAATAAAACAACTGCAGAAAGTTTGGGGAAAGCCCTAGCTTAAATATTGACGAAGAATATAATAAGTGAAGTACCTCAACATCAGCAGTAAGCGTCTCCAACAACTTCTCTTTAGCGGCATCACCGATATCGATGCGTACTCCTTGTTTGATAAAGTCGTTGTCTTTGAGGGTAGGCAGGTCTTTCTCTAACTCCTTTTCAGAAGCCTCACGATCCACTGTCGAGCCTTTTAAGTCGTATTTCCTAGAAAGAGAGAGAAAATAATAAATTCTAAAATTATTATACCATCACGCCTGTATTCCCCGAAGGGTTAGGCAGAGGTGTACCAATATACACCCACAGTTCGCCGGTATATTTAGGTCCCATGTAATAGGGGGCGAGCCTATTGCCATTTACCGGGCACAAATCCAAACTCCGAGCTGCTACTGAGAATTTCATAGAAAAACCCAATAACACTTTTTGCTCGACCCGGGAATCGAACCCAGGACCTCTAGCGTAGCAGTAACAATGCGTGCGTAGCGTAGCAATAAATTCTAATAACAATAAATAGTAATTCTGAAAACCATTGCGATTACGTTGGAAGAAGGACAAGCTATATTTTATTAGCTTTCACTCCTTCTCTAATGGAAATGAAAATTGAAAGCATGTTTGTCACTTGACAAAATCAGCTTTATAGAAGTTAAAACATAAAAGCTCTTTGGAGGAGGCCTACGATCAGCAGTGGACGGCTAGGCTGATAAGTAATGATAACAACAAACATAAAAATTTCGTCACTAAACTTTTCCTCATTATAATATTACTAAAGATTAATTTTAATGTATGTCGGGAAACCCATTAAAAATATACCGATAAAAAAATCGCAATTTCTCTCAAACGAGTACAAATGCACTAACCGTGGTGCTTGACATTTTAATATGTATCAACTTGATATAA
Organism: Caradrina clavipalpis; assembly: GCA_932526535.1. Lineage (NCBI taxonomy): Eukaryota > Metazoa > Arthropoda > Insecta > Lepidoptera > Noctuidae > Caradrina > Caradrina clavipalpis. The sequence continues at coordinate 4,341,414 of OW052101.1, forward strand.
GTACAATGATAACAATTTTCCATATAGATAAGGAAACTTGTCGCTAATCACCAAAACCGGTTTTCACGTCACGTATGGCATTAAACCTACGGTGTTCGGTTTCGGTTTACCATATTTATTTAAAAAAAAAATAGGGTTCCGTAAGAAAAATGCAGACAAAATCACGAGAAGGAGTAGTAGTAGGGTCAGCGTCAGAGAAAAGGAACCCCCTTTGGTAATGTCATCAAACCGTATAATCGTAGTCTTCGGGAGTTCCATTCCTCTGAAGCTGAGTGTACAATAAAATCGTATTGAAATAATACCTGTGTATGTTGAGATGGTTTGAGAACACGTTCCGGGTGGCGACGAGGTAGTGCTCGATGCCGTCCACAGTCAGCCGGTACATGCCCAGGTACTGAGGCAGCAGCGTCTTACCGTGGCGCTCCACTATGTACTGGAAACATACATATTCATTATATTACTATGCTTGGAAAATGAACTATGGGTAGTTACAATATGGTGTAATTTTCTTTACAGGACCCATTAGTGAACCACCGACGCCCTATACAGACGAACTTGTATAATTTATTGTGTAATGGTGTTTACTTCCCTATTACCTACTAATACAAGCGCACTAGCCTGTACGCATACGTTTATGTGTGTGTGCGTAATCATTGTAGGGCTGGGTTGAGCCTAAAGCCAATCAATCGGGAAAATGGAATTCGAAATTCAAAATTGGAATGTCAATTTGTGTTGCTAACCTACCAATTCATATTTGTATTTGCATTTTAAGCATTCATTTACAGAACAATAACGAACCTAATTAAATTATCACAATTTAAACTCTAATAATATTAGTATAGATCACATAATTAGAATAGGTAATTATGTGAATTGGCATGGCAAGGTAGTCCTGCCTTTCCTACTACGGGGGAAAGAGGACACGATGAATTGGTTGCACTCAGTGTAATTTCTTTATGTAGTAATAGTTTTTACTTGGAATAACTAATAATAATTACCAGAAACTACAAAGTCAATATTGTTTAGACTACTTTAGACCATCCAATATCCCACCAATCGAAATAACCTTGAGAGTTGTTGCTTAAATTAAATCAATCATTCATTTCAATTTACAAGAACATATTGGAACGATGTCAGTCAAAAATACGACAGATTGAGACCATTTCCATTTTGTAGACTTATGCCAAGATAAGCTGGTCCATTAAAGTTGATGATTGATTGTTTTCTGAGTGAGACAGTAACACTTGGGTAATTTATTTGCCATAGCAACAGAATACAAATAAAAAATGTCCTACATAGATATTCTTCAGAAATCTAAAGAAGCCTGCCCACTACACTATTATACAGCTACGGTTTACAACGGATACTATAGGAACGTGTCAAGTAAAAAAATATTCTTCGGCTTCGGCCTATGTTCACTAAAGTGTATTTTATAATCTCAGAGACAGAATTGACAGTTTCACACATCAAACGTAAATATAATGTGCTTTCGGCACATAAACATAAAGCACACTATTTTCAAAGACACATAAAGATGTCAAATCAGTCTCTGTGATCATCTTGTGTCGTATTTAGACCGTTCCGTCATCGACCAACACCGTCGCGTGCCATACAATTAATACGTGTTGATATGTTCTAGTAGGCATAGTAACTCCGTATTAATTATTTCCATGCCTGATACGTTTGTAGCGACATTTATCACTCAACTTGCGAACTACTACGACAAACTGACGTTGCCTAGATCGCGCTATCAAAAGTTCGCCGCGAAAATCCCGAAGCCATCGGGCAGTAGCCCACCAGATACAACACCCGTCTGGTAGGAGGACCCTCCCATTAAAATGGAGTATGAAACTTTACACCCTGTTTCTCATAACTCCACATGTTCGTATCACAGTCCTGTTACAGTGTTGTGGGCAATCTCCTTTAGATATAACTTGCCTTACATTTAAAACAAATAGACAATTTATACAAAATTGTTCTAAATTACTCACACAAGTGACAATGACGCTATCGTTCACATAATTATCGGAAGTACGTTACGTACGTACTTTCTACGATTAGATAGGGACAGCCTATCTATTGTTTACATGTCGATTGATAACATGACAGTGAAATTGCTATCTTCTCTAAAATTTGAATAATGATTAATTCCAATGCATAGCAAGTGGATGGCTTGTTGCATTTATTCGAATACCGAACGAGGAAAAATGTACCTAATATTTGGTGTATTAAAGCAGTTAGTTGCGACATTTTTGTTTTTGAAATGATTTTAACTCTAAAAATAGGAACAAAAATGTACAATATTTACACGCTTGATAAACACACAAAAACTAAAAAGATATCTTACAACAATTGAACTAAGATGTAAACTAAAGCGACATCAAAAAAATCCTATACTTTTTAATACATAGGTAGTGAAAGTAGATTGTATAATAATAATCATCACGCTTTAGATACGCATTGGTGATTAGCAGATAGGATAATATACCTATACGTTAACACCTGCCGAAATGCGACTGTAGAACTACCTACGTGAAAATGGCACGTATGCTGTTGGATCATTGTTTGATGAACCCGAATGACTCAAACACATTATTTGCCATTCTAATTCTTGCATTTTAGTCATAAAGTCACTTTTATGACTTAAATGTATGAATTATCAACACTAAAACATAATGCATAAGACTGACCGTAAGTTTAACAAAGATCACATTTAATTTCAGTCTCAACTTGTCAAAAACACCTCTTATTTGCCCGTCGCTGTGTTGAGATTGCAACTAGATTTTGAACATTTTTAGCAACGAGAATTGAATTCTGATCTCGTCAATATTAAACGGCACAGGCAGGGTTAAGGAGAACACGCAGTAAATTATTAAAAATAGCAATCAAAACAACAATCTTTACAACAGTCAAAAGTCAAAGTCAACTGCCCAAAAACTATACTCACGGGATGATAATGCTTTAGGAACGAGTGCATCCTCTCGACCTCCTCCGAAGTCAGGGTCTTCAGAATGAAAAGTCGGTCGTAACTCTGGTAGAACTTCGCCCCCGACTTGCCCGAAGAGTCGTCCGGGATCGGCTGAGATCTGTCGACAAAGTAATGTCATGTCTTGTTTAACATACATTTTCATGGCTTTAGCTACTACCGCCACACTTTATACCTTAACCCCTCATAAACCGCTCCCCCGATACAAGTAGAGCCCCATATGCTGAAACCAAATGTTGGACAAACTTATTTGATTGGTTGATGTTCGTTTGATGTGAGAATTGACAGGTTTATTTGTACTTTGATAACACGGTTAAGCTTCTCCGCACATGACCGATTATCGGACCGATTTTTGACAGATTTCTTTGTCGGCGACAAGAAATCTGTCAAAACTCGGCTGTGAGCGGAGACGTTAAAGATCCAAAATCGAAATCTATCCGTGTTTTGGCTAGATAGGTTATTGAAATCGACCGTAAGTACAGTGTACCTATGGATTGCCCAAGATTGAAAAAGATTTGAAATCTAGAACGATGCCCAGTCATGTCTCTAGGGTTGCCAGGCAAAGCCGGACCTAGTTAGACTTTTTGAACGCGTGACCGGCCAAATTAGTCGGTGTCTGACCTTTGTTAAACTTTACATTTAACTCATTAGAAATTGAGTTACATATAAAGTACCTAACAAGGAAATTAATTACAATAATGTTATCATTTTGAAATTCAGGTATGAAAAAAGCCGGATTTTTTTAAAGTCTGGATTTGGGATCTGGCAACCCTACATGGCATCTCTTTCCAATAAACTAGACTGAGATAGACACTATTTTTAAAACCGTGACTGAATATCGATCTAAAATGCGGGCGTTTTTTTATGATGATTGATGTTGCTATGAATACTTCTGTAATTGCCAAATCTATATTTTTGTCTGTGTTCTGGTTTAGAGAAACATCAGTTTGGACCAATGTAGAGTATACTAAACTTGTCTCGTGTTTATGATAATGATGATGATGATGATTAGGAATTTCTCAGTATGAAAGTTGGTAGTATGACACCCTAGTGCTTTGGAAAGCCGTTGGTCCTGCGCCTGATCTCTCTCTAGTAGTTTCGGATTGGCGTCCCATCTCCCTTCCACCGTGTATAACAATTTGTTTGAAAATTAAAGGAAATTGATAACAGCCCTTTCCGTATAGGAGAAAGGTCTGATAAGGAAGTTAATGCAGTTGTTATCTCCTTGAACTGCGATGCATACACAATTCTTCATCACGCCTGTATTCTCCGAAAGGTTATGCAGAGGTATCCCAATGTACACCTACAGTTCGCCGGTATATTTTGGTCCCATGTAATAGGGGGGAGCCTATTGCCATTAACCGGGCACAAAACCTATCAGCGAGCTGCTACTAAAAAAATTGTAGAAATTGTATTGGTAACTTTTATTGATATGGAATTAATATCGCATTAAACCGAAAAGTAAACAAAACACGGTACCTACTGCTTCATTATTTTAATGTATTCTTAATGCTTTTATTTTCGAAGGACACGCCACTGGCGACCTACAATCGTATAATTTTATTTGTCGTATAATTTTATATTGCTCTGTTTACCGGGTTTTTCGGACATGTCCTCATTTTCAGGATATCCGGACGAAAGCCGGGTGGCTTTTATAAAGAGTCCGGGTAAAAACTCCCCGACTTCTTGAAGAAGAGCAAATTTTGATCTTTAAAATTGCTCATGTCGTTGGTTCTTAGAAAAGTGTCTGAGTTTTGACCTTAATGAGGTTTTAGCAGCATGAATAAAGTAAAAAGAACTTTATACTGGTTACACAAAGGGATTGTTTTACTACATCTCAATACCTAGGCACTATTGACCAAATATACAACCTTATTTTTTGTTTACCACAAACCTGAAAGAGGTCAAAATACTCATTACGAACTTTTAGTATAAATAATGAGTAGGTACAATGACCCTTTTTCGGGTGTCAAATAAAAAAAAATTAGCTTGGTTTTAAAAATGGAATAGAACTTGCTTGAAATGATCTGCCAAGTAATTTAATCAGGTTCCATTGGATGGTGATAAAACAGACTCTAAGACCAACTTGCACCAAACATTTGCTTCGTGTTAGTTGCTACTGGGCCCGCCTTAGCAACAGACTCGGGAGTTATAAGAGTTATGACATAACCTTGATTGGTTAATTAAGTCGTCCTTAGTGCAAATAGCAGCAATGTGCTCGAGCAGCTTATATTTTTAAATAATTGATAATGAACTAAAAAGCATCACCAATAGAGCTGAAAATTGTGTACCAGATACAATTCTTTGCGTCATTTATAATCTACATGAAATTTTAAAATTTTTAAGTTCTATTTCTGTTGCGATTAAGATCATTATCAAATAAAAAACTACTTGAGTGTATTGTGTTATATCTAAGCCGATTGTTATTCCTTTAGTGCTACACTCTGGCCAGTATACTAAAAGGTGTTAACCAAATACCAAAATGGACCGAGTTCTCAACACCAGTATAACAAAATGTTTAAACAAAAACACTTTTATCAATGACTCACAGATTTATGCAAATATTACAATAATCTTATAAATCTAAGAACATACCAACATTAGTCAGATTTTATCATACAATTTTAATACCAAGTAAGTTTTTCTTTAAGTCGGGTACACATGCACTCGTATTATCTATCTATAAAACAAAAGAACTATTCTCGGTATATAAAAAATGATACCAAGATAAAACTAATATTGAAAAGATAAAATTTTCCCGTTCACGAGTTGACAACAATGAAACTTATGGCTGTCGTACGGCGACCTTGCTGTTAATTGAAATTAAACAATAAATTTATTGAGCCGAATGTGGTCTTATGAAGTCTTGAAAACATCACCGAAAAATGTTCAGTAATTTTACAGTATTATTCCAAACATAGTACGGTCTTTCTACTGAAATGATGGTCTTCTATAACATAATGATTAAAGATATACTTTTCTTTTTCATAAACATAACCTAATGCGAGCAAAACCTGGTCTTTACTTAGTATATTAATTACACACAATATATACTTTATAACATAATAACACTACACAACACCGAAGGGTTAGGCAGAGCTGTACCAATGTACACCCACAGTTCGCCGGAGATGTACTTTATGTACCAATTATTATAAAGCTGAAGAGTTTGTTTGTTTGAACGCGCTAACCTTCGGAATTACGGGTCCGATTTGATATATCTAGTCACTGTTGGAGACTAAGTTATTCCCGAGTGCTATTTTATTACCTAAGAAATTTGGATCTGCGGTGTTATTTTGTAAAACCCTCCTTTCGTGAAGTGAGCGTGTGGCGACCTGTCAATCCCTAGCATCGTATAGTGACAGGCCAGTTTTAGCTCACTTCACCTTAATTCACTAAGGGAGATTTCTTACAGAATAAGCCGGCTGAAAGATTTTCACGCGGGAGTTACAAGAATAAAAGTGAACCTCTTTACAAAGTATACAGTTATGAAGAAGTGTGTGTGTAATTACAATCAGTAGTGTATGTAATTACTAACGGTGATTGGTGACTTGTGAGTGAAATTGTGACGTTATTTCTTGCACACACCCTAACAAACAAGGAATTAAGGACACTCAAAGAAAATTACAGGCCTTAGGATAAGGGGCTACGCACACGACAGACTTTATGACTGAATTAAGAATCTGCGAGTTTCAGCTACATACTTTATCCCGAATATTTTATCGTTATAGTATTTAGGGGGACAAAAAGGTGCTGCAGATTGTCTGTCGCGTGCGTAGGAGGCCCTAAAAGGAACATGTAAACAGCACGCGGACGTTCCACAAAGGTCAACCAAAAGTGTTCAACTACCGTAATGTCATAGTCATTACCCAAGTCCTTGAATATCCTTTCATTTGTCCCATATCGTAATGCAAGTTGATTCGTGTCGTGACGTCTCTCTCATTCATATCTATTCCGTGTAACGTGCGAAAGAGATGCGCATACTAACATAATACTTACCAACCGGTGAAAGTGCACATGAATGTGCTCACAGCATTAATGTGCACATGTAGTGTTAATGTTAAAGAAAAAATATATACGATATATTATTAAGTAACCGAGACATACGGGACAATTGAGGAGGTTAAGGAACGTAAATGGAGGTCACGGCCAATCAAGGAACGAGGCACACTCGACACCCATTTAACCTAAACTGGAATGGACAACAGGACAGTAGGCATACAAAAACCAAAATCCAACAAAAATCCAATTTCATATCCAAACTTTTGTAACCATCTCTCATGGAGGTCTCTTTCAAGCGGTTAGACAAAGGAAATGACTTCACAACACAGCCAATGATCGTGGTAATGCTTATGCTCGCCGTGTCAGTTCGAAAGGCACACTACATACTGTTATTTGAGAAAAAAAAATCGTACAGCTGCTTAGTAAAACTCCGCTGACCTCAGGCGTTTTATCGTCAACCCTCGTTTGACGAACTCGCTTGCATCGTGGAATATGCTCTCTTGATGTGTTTCGTTTTTCAAGTTTGCAACCCCGGTGGGCGCCGTCGCCGATCGCCGCAGCAAGCTGCTAGGCTTCTTGTGAGCCCTCGAGCACAGGTAGTTATCTGGCTTTCTAAACCTAGGGACCACAGGACGGGATGTGGGATCGGGGTTGCCAGAAAATACAATATGGGGATAAAAATAAACGTAAATAAATACATAATCAATAAAGAAATAATATTATCGTTAGCGTAGCACTCGTGCCAGTTCATATCGACTTCGGTATTCGCTATGGTTGGGTTGTATTGTTAGGGGTGTACCTTGTGAGTGATTCCTTGTAGTCGATATCATCGATTCCGAACCTCTCGCGTAGATTCCTGAACACAAGAGGGCAGTACTCCTTGACCTTGAAGTGAGATGGCATGTTTTCTCTGAAACAATCGATTACTTGGTTAACATTTAATCGATAACATTCATGAAGGCGCAACCCTAGCAAGTCTTAGCGTAAACACCTGTATTTTCGCTACATCATTCAATTACCATAAATCCATATTACGATAATAAGAAAAAGAAAAGTAATTACGGAGAATAGATAACTAAAACAGATACTTATTTAGAATCAGAAAATTGATTGTATTTTTGGGCTAATCTATGAGGAAATATTGTCTTTAAATTGTCTTTGTACATAAAATAAATTATCTAGTATAATTATTAAGATAGGTACCACAATAAATGGCATAAACCTATTAATAAAACATTAAGCGAATCATTTAGCTCTATCAATTTTATGACGCACCATAGTCGTTTATTAGCAACGAGATTATAAAATGGTTTAATAGATCTTAATAGTCTACAGATTAGTGTCTGTATGATGGAGTGGCGTTGCTGTATCATTCACGACACTAAGAAAATATATAGGACTAGCTTTTGCCCGCGACATACATTATATACCATCACGCCTTTATTCCCTGAATTGTTAGGTAGAGGTATAACAATGTACACCCACAGTCCGCCGGTAATTATGTTTTAGATCTTATATAACAGGCGGCGAGACTTTAGAATTTCATAGAAAAACCCAACAACATTTGCTCGACCTGGGAAACGAACCCAAGACCTCTAGAGCAACAGTTGCGTTTAGAACCACAAGGCTGACTAGGCTAACGTTGGCCGCGACTTCATCGCACATCGCGAATGCCAGATTCTAAGCTACGTTTTTATAAAATTTTGTTTCGATCGATTGGTTTTAATGTGATGAGATAATAAACAGTTTCTCCACTATATTATATGTCTTATAGCCTTATAGGTATAAGGCTTAATACACACCGCCGAGGAACGGAACAGAAACCTCATTACCCGCAAATTCTTACGATTCGAATCTCCGGAATCCGTGAGAAGTCGTTTTTGCGTTTGTACGTTAAACAATGTATTTAAAGTGCATTATGCAATGTCCACAAAATTCTATTCTGACCAATTCCGTGGTATTGAGAAGTGAGCCTAGGGATAGGCAGCAGTAAATTCTTTCGATTATTTTCTCTCGTGTCGACTTTTGAGTGTCCACAAAATACGTTATTTTGTGGTAAATAGATTAGAAGGCGAACTTGCTAGGGTTTTTTTTTTTATAGACGGGAAATCATCAAATAACTTCCCCCGCCCTGGGCGGGGCGGGAGGGAGTGTCAGACTTTTACTGACTGAAACCCGTCTATGTTCCTTCATGTGCCCTTTGCATTCCGGGGGCGCGGTATCTCTTTCGAACAACCCGCAGAACTTGCTAGGGTGCAATAAAGCTTCCAAAGTAAACACAAAAACATACAAACAAATACACACAAAAACAAATATCGACTTTATGGACGTGCAAATTAGGTTGATTCTAAGATGACTAGTTCTTTTGATAAACACGCAAAACATTTGAAGTTGCCCAAATTCCTACTTGTTTACTATAATCTAGAAAATGACGCACTAAGGGTCGGCTCACACAGATTTGATGTGACAATGCTGCACGCACTTTTTAGGTTAGCAAAATAATATCGAATTTTATGTATTACACGATAAAATATACGGGCGTAAGGCTCGTAATTCGCCGTCCTTCGTATAGGCGCATTTCGGCGAATTTTGTGTATACCTCATAGGTATAATAAAAATATGTGAAAGACGGCCGTTGAGCGACATTTCGCTTACGTCTTGGTGTGAGCTCACCTTTAGTTCCTGTCCCTTTGTAATAGTTTGTATGTTTGGTATGTTTTTATACAAACATAAATATCTGAGCAGATTTTGAAGTTCTGAATATTTAATTAATATAGATAATAATATTCCATACACAATTTTGTTAGTATGTATCAGAATTTTTCTACCAAAATATTTTCCCTATATTTTGATCACATTATCCTCAATTTTCTTCACAAATGACTAGTGCACAAGATACCTATTTCCTTGAAGGAAAATATATCTTACGATCAATACATTTTAAAACACATGTGCAACCAAACAGCAATAACTAGTATGAAAATAAAATGTCCTTGAGTCTCTATTCACAGAACCAGTTGTAAATAGTCTCAATTTTGTTTTTGAAATGAATGCAAATTTTGAGAACAATATCTGGTATAATTTTACAATAGGATTATGTTATATCACTTTAAGAATTGAACCCTGACTTCTTTTGTGATAAAACTATTGTTGCAGGAAATATATTCAGCTTCATCATAAAGATCATTTTATCATAGCATACAGAGTTTCTGTATCTTTACTGGTGATATGATATTACTAAATTATGAGATAGATTTTTACTGCATGTGGATTTCCAATAAGAACTAGGAGGTAGAGTTTGTCAATTTCTTACTTGTTAAATAAGTGGTTGTCAACTTTGAGCTTGGAGTAAGCTCTGAAGTCGTCCGGGAGGAGCATGACTGGTATTGTGACATGACTTAGCTCATTTATCTGAAAACGAAAAATTCTGTTTAGCTATCAAAACAACATACATAATATGCAAATTAGTGTTGATGTGACACATGGACCCGTGTCCAACGCAATAAAACTTATTAGTCTATTTATATTCAATGGCAAGGGGACATAAAAACATAATGTATTGACAAAGTGCCAGAATTTACAACAAGGTAAGGGTGTTTTAAAAAGTGTTTTTTTATATTGTAAAATTCAAATGTAAACATTGTTAAACCACAACAAACCAGTTCTGAAGGAAATGACATAATAATGATGCTTCGTTCGCTGAGATCGTTTCAAATAGGATTACACACCCGCCATACTATTGCAATTAGTGCATAAAATATGAAGTAATTACCGTGTGATTCACACCCCACATAAACACAGATAGTAATGGTTCATTTGCACGAAACAGTTTCACTTTTTGATGTTTTACACGGATGTGTTTCTTCTTCAATTTGCTCAATCCAGTGTTGGGAACGGACATTTTGGATTTGTTTACAACTTCTACCAGAGTCAGAGAACCACCACTGTATGTAATTTATAGCGCGAGTTTATAGTTAAACCATTTTTAACAAACGGGGAATATATTGAATCGCAAAGGAAGACGATTAAAATGAGAAATTTATAGAAACTCGACACCCATCAACAGCAGCAAACGGCTTTTTGACAGAAACAGCAGCAGGCAGAGACACCAGAGACCGCTGCCAGAGACACAGATAAATATGACAAAAATGAACCATCCACAGAAATTACAAAAAGAATGACAAATGCAATATCCATGAATTTAATCGTCTAAGTAGAGATGGGACTCAGTTACTTTTAGTCGATAGTAGAATTAACAAATTTATTTATTTATTATGAAAAAAGGTGTACCAACAGCTTCCATGTATTACATGTATTAGTATTGGATATTTCAGTTAATGAAATCAGTTCACATAAAGCGTTTAATGCTATGCTATGTACAGACACCAGCACATCAAGCTACTACAATCTGTCAAATTTCTTTAATAGTTTTTCAACTTTATGTCTGTATCATATGATTCAAAGTTGATTGCGAAAAATTGACAGTTTCGGGTAGCTTGATGTGCTGGTACATGTAAACATATTTGATATGGCATGTCAGGTTATGAATAATTACCTAAATGTAAAATGGCATAGTAGAATTCCAAAAACAGTATTCTATCCGATGATTCTCTCACTCTCACTCTGTGTTCTCTCTCTCTCTCAAAATAGTGTACCGCTTGACCGCGCTTGACGTAAGTACCTGTCAATTTAGTCCCTGAGAATAAAAATACACTTAATTTTTACTCTGTATAGTGTATGGAAGTGTTATTTTTTTAGTTAGTCTTAGATCGCTTATGATAAGTTAATGACTAAGAAACGATGACTGCTTCGCCATCGCCATAGCACAGACAAAAACTACCAAAAAAATAAATCGATAACATTGTTTGAGCTGGTCACACACCCGTAGCCGGTCGGCTGATAGATTGACAGGTTGCAAATACCTATCTATTGCGTTCGGGAAAAATAATAACTCTAATTTATTCAATCCAATACCAATATTACCAATACAGTTACAACCGATTTTGGTTTTTTCTGATACAATATTTACACTGTTATTCAGTGAATTTGTGTGAGAGACAGAATAATGATCATCCCAAGCCCGTTTGTTTATTGGGCGCAAACTGAAAGTGTAATTTCATTAAAGATAGAATTGAAAAATGTAGTAAAACCTGATGTGAAAGTTCTCGAAAATACCTTGAAATTCTCGGCACAGGGCATTGGCGCCCGTGGCGAAAGTCTTTATGAATTTAATTTGGATTTATTCTCACCTGTAAAAACAGTAAGTACATCATATTATTATTATTTTTTTATCGAAAATTTATACACCGATTAAATCCTTTTTATCAAAGAAAGATAGACTGTAATTACGTATTTCTGACCTTTAAGCTTGTGTTGTTACTATGGGGATCCCTTCTTTTCACATAACTTTGATTAGAATAATAACTTTGTGCTTTAATGCAAAGTTTAACAGATAAATAGTATTTGGTATAATTTATTTTCGCATTATTTGGAGATGCATAAATTTTCTCTCAGTGCTGACAACAAAAATATGCGTTTTTTGACGCACATGCGCGTCGCCCGCATATAAAGGGCTAGCCAAGTAACAGGAGCCCTGCAGCGGACCCGTCGTCGAGGCTCTTATGTACCAAATCCGTACTAATATTATAAATGCGAAAGTAACTCTGTCTGTCTCTTCTTCACGCCTAAACCCCTGATCCGATTTCAAAGAATTTTGGTACAGATATAGTCTGGGACCCGAGAAAGGACATAGGATATTTTTCATCCCGGAAATCCTCCGGGAACGAGAACTATTAATCCACGCGGACAAAGTCGCAGGCAAAAGCTAGTAATTAAATAATTTTGCTCTGACCAGTCAAACCTCGATTAAACAAATTGAGATTATGTGTTAATAACATTATGTTTTATAAAAATTATCCTTCATTATGATTATGCAAACAGTATGTATGGCAATAAACATAATAGCAAAACATTTATCTTATGCCTAATAATATTATGCGTAATGACTATTATGCTAAACATTATGCTAATTTAAATTATAACAATATATTTTTTATGCTTATGGGTAGGGAACCGTTACTATGTCACTTACACAGTAACAATATATAAATCATTGTTGTTTTCATGATTTACAGAATAGTTTTGCATTGACAATTCGGTACAAATTTTTATATGTTTAAAAATATTGCAATTTCACATGAAACATCATGCATAATGTAAAATTATCAACATAACAAAGAAGTATGTGGTATTATAGATATACAAATGGGAATAATCTCTCTTTTTTCACACAGTAATTAAATAAAATTATTTAACGTATTTTCTTGTGTTGTATTGCGTCAAGTGCCGGTCAGATGGGCATCTTCTATTTGTTAAAGTTTGATGTTTTGAATAGTTTAGAATAAGAAGTTGAAAAATATACCACATTTTTAAGTATCTTGAAATCTGATTATTAATGAATAATGCCATTATTCATGTAATATATACACATTATATGTAAGTAAAATAATTGTAGTTTATCTTAATCTTGCATCTACAAAAGCAAGAAACAATTAAAATAAATAACTAGCTTTTGCCCATGACTTTGTCTGTGGGATTTTTTCACCTATGTTAAGTTACGTTTTCGGTAGTGCTGCCTTCCCGGGACTCGTAACATGAGGTTGCATAGCCTACAACCATCCTCAAGACCGGAGCTATAGTAAAACTCAAAATGAAAAATACGGACTAGTAGTTCATGAGTTTAGTGCATTCAAACAAGCAAACTCTTTAGCGTTATAAAATTAGTATAGACTAGATTCTGCCCATAGTTTTATTGACCTCAAAAATTTCTTAAAGAGGTTATCTTAGAGCAAGAGCAAAAGTAAGCGCAAACAAGTTTTTTATTATTTTCTAGGCTGAGAGTGACCATGTCACAACAGTTCGTGTGTTTGAGAACAGAGTGGAGCTCGTACTGCAAAAGGAGAAGCCTTCATGGTGGCCCCGACTGACTGCACAGCCACAGAAGCCTGCTTGGCTCAAGGTAACACTTTTTTTTTGTTTAAACACTAGGGAACTGTTTGCGATTTCGTCTGCTTAGGCTCTAGACAGACAGACTGCAAATTTGCAGTTTGAATGCAGTTAGTATGACTGCAATAACACACTGCACGCTGTAATGACAGAGGCACTGCATTTCAACTACATTCATACTAAAAATTTGCAGTCCATCTGTCTAGAGCCTTAGCTTATTTCACCCGCCTTAAGTTACGTCTGGTTACTGCTCAGCTCCTGTGGGTCCTAGCGTAATGTTATGTAGCCTATGTTACGCAGGAATAATGTATTGGTGAAAAAATGGTTAAAATTGGTCCAGTAGTTTTTAAGTTTATTTGTTGCATATAAAAATACAAATCTAATAATAGTGTAGATTTCTCCATATGCAAAATACGCAATAAGATGTGGAGTTGAAAACACCAGACCATTATACCAAGGTAAAACATTATTCCTAAAATAACCAATTATGTAAGATATTTATTATGTATAAGAAATTACGTAATTACCTTGAAGATCTTTCAAAATTTTTGCTTTATCAATAAAAGATTAGTGTGTTAACCTTTAATTTATCATAATGTATTTGAAAGAAATAATAGTTTAAGTAGTAATATTCCTTGTATGAATAAAAACTTATAGTAAAATAGTTAAACTTGTGATTGTAATGACTTCAAACAACTACAACAACACATTTAAACAACTAAAACCAAAATGTTCTCTTAGCCAATCTAGTGTTCAATGTTCGTCCGCTTGATTTTTTTCACCCACCTTATTGCTCAGCTCCCGTGTGTCGTAGCGTAATGTTATATAGCCTATACCTCATGAAACTGGCAATCATGTACAAAACAATTTTTTCAAACCCAACTGGTTTTTTGTAAAAATTTGCACATTTAAACAAACAAACAGAAAAATCTCTTCAGTTTTATTATATCAGCATAAATATGTAAATATGTGTAGATACAATCTTAATCTTAAATTACAATATAAAAACTTAAACAAAATATTTTGTAATACATAATTGTCTAATTCTAATATTTACAGATAAACTTTGACTTGTGGACGTCAGAAGATGCTGCGGATAGTGAAGACGAGAAGCGGGATATTATGAAAGACTACCCTGGCATGTACGATAAACTACACAAGGAAGAAATGGGCTATAGAAGAGGTAACTATTTGTATATTTATTAACTGCCTATTTTTGGGATTCAATAATAATAATGCTCAAACTTTTAATGAATATAACCTACCTGTACATTTTTCTGGGATGAAAAGTAGCTTATGTTGTTCCATACTACAATGTATCTTAGTGCCACACCCTAAGCGTGAAAAAGTAACAAACATCCATCCATCCTCACAAACTTTCGCTTTTATATATTATTAGTAAGATTATACCTTGTATCTATGAATGTTTTCTAGATGTTGTTGTTTTAGTACCATACTAAATAAATAAATAGTAGGAATTAGGATAATTATGATGATATCCTTGTGAATGTGAATGGATAAACACTAAACTAGACTGGACATATTATTACTCAACTACCTTCCGCCCGCAGCTTCGTCCGTATACAAGTTAATAATTATAATATTATCCCAGGGGTACCGTTTATTTCTCCAGGATAAATATTCCATAAAAAAAAATATTTCACCTAGTTGCCTATTCCAAAAGGTAGTTTCGTAAGGTGAAGAATGGGCAAGAAACTCCATACTTACCGAAAACTGAGAGAACTGTACCACGGTAATATAATAATACAGTAGTGTAACTCGGCCGCATGATAGAAATAAATGCCTACAGCCGCGCGGTACGTAAACATGCGTTAGGGCTACCCGTCTCCAGCATTTTAATTACATTTGCCTACTTTCTGTTTCTATTTAGTTTTGTGATTGTAAATATCCTTTTTTCTAGTATTATTTATACACACAGATATAAACAAATATTATTAATAATAAAATACCACGTCTTTACTTTGAATTATTCAAACTAACAAAACACACATGCACCGAAGTTTTAACACAAGCGTAAGTAGGTAGGTACCTACCGTATCATGATTCATTCAGAACCGCATATAACTACCTATTTCACTCGTCTCAATAACTTTCCGTTACTCTATTCGCTTTATTTATTAACCCAAACACCTTTTTTTTCGTGAGATAAGAGGAAATACTTATCTATTAAAAAGACACACATTATGTACCTACCTACTAGTACGTAAAATTATTTTATAGTCTTACTTTTCAGAGTTTCCAGGTAATTTAAAAAAAACTTATGTGTGGATGCGTTTTTGACGAATTCATACAACCAAAAACAGCACAATATTTCCTACTCGTCATATTAACTGATTTTTAGAAAAAAAAATCGCGCGGTTATTGTTAAAAAAACAACACACCGTCGACGACACTACAGTACAGCCGTGACTGTTTGCACCCGGCGCGCACCCCAAGAGCGAGGCGCGTAGGTATAGCTCGCGTTTCGTCCGTTTGTATGAAGTTGGAGTACTGTATTATAATATTACCGTGACTGTACAGTTGCATGAATTCTATAAAAATATACGAATGTGAATACGATGTACCAAAAATAAAAGTCATTCAATATTTTTTTACAATACATACTAAACTTGAACTTTATACTTTATGACGTGACGTTCGCAAGCAGTAGCTATTATTGCATATAGCAGGTTATTGGGTCGTAATGAGGCTAAACAATTCTATTCCAGATACATTGTTAGCAAACTTAATTGAGTCATTGCTGCAATCACCTGAATACGTGCATTTGATTAGAATGTTGATATAAATGTATGTATGTATCTTTATTACACATAATCGAGAGAAATGAAATAGAGAAAGGGAGGCCCTTGCCTTTTTTTTTTTTTGGATGTGTAATTATCAAATAATGTCTTACGCTCTGGGTGGAGCAGAAGGGAGTGCCAGACTCTTACTGACTTAAACCCATCCGTGTTCTTCCTAATGCTCTTTGCATCCAGGGCCGCGTTAACAGGACGGGTTATAAACATACCATCACGCCTTCCCCTAAGGGTTAGGCAGAGGTGTACCAATGTACACCCACAGTTTACCGATATGTTTAGACCCCATGTTAGAGCGGGCGAACCTATTGCTAATACCCGGGCACAAATCCTAACTCCGATACTCCGACCTGCTACTGAGAATTTCATAGAAAAACCCAATAACACTTTGCTCGACTTGGAAACCGAACCCAAGACCTCTAGCGTAGCAGACTAATGTAAGATGAAAACTTGTTACATCAATAAACCAAATTTTTTTTTTTTTTTTTTTCAAACCTTTTTATCTGCCTTTCCAGAGGATCTAAAGAAAGTATACTTGAAGCTATACAACCTCTTTCAATTCGTGGGTTACACGTATGTACTGGCTGTCATGGCAGTGAGGTACGCTAAATTGGAGTACGACTCAGTCGCTGACACGTATGAGCACGTCGGACCAGCCATGCAGTTCCTGCAACTGTTGCAGTATCTCGAAGTTATGCATCCGCTGTTTGGGTATACTAAGGTAATTTGAACTTTATGTTGTGGTACATAGATGTCATAATGTTTTTATAAATATGTACTGTGCATAATGTCAAACAGACTATTTGGTATAGGGTAGGTATGTTATGGGGCTCCGTAACCGTAACGGGCACTGTTGCATGAACCGAATGTGATAAAAAAGTTTTGAAGAATCTCGGATAGGGACTGTTTAAATGAGACACGTTAGGACACGACAATTTGAGAAGTCAAATTACATAACTGTAACATAAAACTCAATAATGGATAAAATTGTCTGTTTATTTGATTCTGATACAGATATATACAAATAATTTTCTAAAAAAAATGCTCCAGTTGGCCACCAATCTTTGTCCTTCTTTAATGGTTCACCAGCTTTAGTTGACTGATACAGAATAAGGCTAATAAGTCCGGCTTTTTGCTTTTTGTTGCATCAAGGTTAAATAAATGGTAATTTTTATATAGTATAGTATAGTAGTGTAGTATAGTATATTATAGTACTTTTAATCTCTAAATCCCACCTATTTCCCTTAACATAATTACAGGGTGGAGTACTATTTCCGTTTCTGCAAGTGAGCGGTCGAGCGTTTGTGCTGTTCGTGATGATCGAAGCCGAACCACGCATGCACACGAAGCCTGTAGTCTTCTATCTCTTCGTCGTATGGAGCATGATTGAAGTTATCAGGTAAGCAATAGATAAAACACTAGCTTTTACACGTGTCTTCTCCCGCGAAAATGTCGGTTATTACAGAAAAAGTCGACGTTAAAAAAGTAGCCTTGGCCTTTACCCGGATTGCGAGTGATTTAATCGACAGTTAGTTATTTTGCTCAACCAATGAAGAGTGATGAACAGAAATCTAGCACTATGTCAACCGAAAGACGTCAACTCCTCAACATAAGTCCGGATGCCATTTTCGGTTTTATATCCCTTTTAAATAACCGTATACAGTACTTTTTATAAACTGCCCCGTTGCTCTCATGCCTGCTCACCAAGGGGTGTTAAGTTTTATTGAGCTTTCCCGTTCGGAATTTCTCTTTAGCAACCTGGAGTTTGAAATTTGGTGGTGTAATAATCCCGTGCCTCATAAAGCACTTGTCGCTATTCGTTCTGCGCCTGATCTCTCCCCGGTCTGTTCGGGAATACCGTCTCATTGGACTATTAAAGTGCGTACAAGCGCACGCACTTGTACCAGGCCTCCGTCACTCATTCAAGGTTACTCTCTTAAGTGCCTACGGCTCACCTGCGCCCGGGCGCAGAATCCAGTCGGTCCAGACAGCCCTTGTGTGACGCGCGTTATTGCTCTCTCTCTCTAGCACAACACGACAGACGACGAAGTACATACTATCGGGCGTCTGCGTAAAGTACATTTTACCGCGCACGACCGTTTTGTAGGTAATTAAAGCGTTAATTGTTGGGTTTTTTCTATGGAGTGAAGTATCTGTACTTATTTAATCTGTGCTTGTACACTAGCTTCCTGGCTAGTCTTCATTCAGATTCACCGCTGTGACCGAATTTATTATGTTCAGGAGAAAATTATGACTGCTTACTTACTTATCTACATCTGCGCAAATGCTTTCTGTTACAGGTACCCATACTACATCTCACAGCTGTACAAGAAAGAGATCTACATCCTAACTTGGCTACGCTACACGATGTGGATACCCCTCTACCCAGTAGGAATAATATGCGAAGCTATAGTCATTCTGCGAAACATACCATACTTTGAGGAGACTCAAAAGTTCAGTCTCGGACTGCCAAATGAATGGAACTTCGCCTTCCATATGCCCACGTTCTTAAGGATGTATCTAATGTTCTTAACGTTCCCAGGAACGTACGTAGTGATGAGTCACATGTACAAACTCAGGACTCACAAGCTGAAGGCGAAAATTATTATTAAGAAGTCGAAATAGGTAAGGCTGAGGCGTTTTCCACCAATATTTAGTGAAACGGTGTGAAATTATAAAATGTTTGGGGTAAATAGAAAACATTTGTAAGTCCACTTTTAATATTAAGCATTTAAAGAAAACACTTTGTATTCTTAATTGATTTTCAAATCTGAGTACATGACTATTTACTTCAAATGTAAAATAAATAACAAAATTTATTTTTCACGCCATATTATTGTTTGAAGTACCCTTTCCAAAGAGCCAAAGAATACAGAAATAACACTGTCACAAATATTTATATAAACGTTTTATATTTATAATATTTCTTGTCATAAGAAATAACATTTCAAGCATTTGTTCTGCCATGACTACTTTGATTGATAGCGCAATATATATTAGGGTAGTATATAAGGGGTATAAAAAGACAAATCACTTACCTATTACACAACAGCAAAATTGTTGCCCAAAAACGACTTTTATTTTTGGTGAATATTCACTATATGGCTCTGTGGTTTATGAAATCATGCAAGACTTTGTGCTTACGGGTACATGCGAAAGTACAGGGTCGTACTTGCAAAGTTTAGTTAGCAAATTTTAAAACTTCTTTTCGTAAGTGTGTCTTTTCACACCCTAAATAGCTTAGTAAAATATACCCCAAATCTAGTTAGACTTGTCAATTTGTTTTTTTTTTTATTATATAATATTGTTATACCTGTAATAGAATATTTACTGTCGGAACTGATATCTGCACAATATACATGTAATATTAAGGGGCAGGTGACTTCGACTTTTTAAATGTAACCTCGTTCACACTGGCATTATGATATTGGCCGTGTATTATCCATGTTAGGAATTAAACTAATATTGCGTAAACATAAAAAAGTACGATTATAAATTAAAAAATATACTACATATTTTGTCAGCAACAAAATGAAAAATGTTTTAGTTATTATGAGTTAATAATGCAATTTTTAATTAGTTATTAGGATTACTGTATGCAATTGTGTTGGCAGTCTTAAGGGCCGGATTCCAACAAAGCGGAGATAAAATGCAGTGGCGGATTAAGTGGGGGCCCGCCTAGAGCCCCCGAATCCTGAGGGGGAGGGGCCCAAATCACAAAAGTTTTCTTAATCAAGTCCTAATCAAGGCTAAGAGGCTATGTGGAGTCAGTTAAAAGCCCCATTGATATCTACAAATACAAAACGACGTGAACTGAATTTTAACGAAAATACGAATATAGTTAGTAAATGATCTAGTTTTCTCGCCCCGGGCCCCTGATAGGTTAAGTCCGCCCCTGATGAGATGTCTCATATACAACCAATAGGATACTGTAATGCGTTGTATCTAAGCAGTAGAATGTCTCCTCTCCTCTCCGCCGTAGTGGACATCAGATCTATAGGTAGACATCTAAAATTCCTCACTTTTAATGAGAATTTCTTGGATATATTACTATGAATTCTTATGATAGTCATAAGTCCTCTTTGATGACAAGACGATACTAAAGGTTTCATATTAAAGGTACATAACAATCACTGCATTTTAAATCTAAGTTGCAAGTAAGGCATTACAATTTGTACTTTACGCTGGTGTAATATAGCTGTAAAGAGCTTGTGCAACACAGAAATGCATTATTTTATTATGAAGTTTGTAGTTCCCGGTGAGCTAATGCATGTTATTTGCCAAACTTGCTTTTTGGCTATATGATTAATTTATTTATTTAAATACTCAAGTTTGTTTATTGAACTGAAAACTGTAAATTTTCATGTCAGTAAATGAATGATAAATATTGTATGAAATGATTATTTTATAAGAATTATGTTTACATTTTTGTATACTGAGTGGTGAAAGTAATAAATGTTTTGTTTATAAAATGGAAATGTTTTTATTTCCTCTTTAGAAAATCTATACTAATAATAATTTAACAAACCCGAAGGCTTTTTTCTTTTGTTTATTTAAACGCGCTAATCTCTGGAACTACCAGTTGATTTGAAAAAAATATTTTTGTATAGGCTATATAAAATCATGCTATTATCCACGGGAGCGGAGCAGTAACCAAATACATAATGCGGGTGCAAATCACGCGGATGAGGTCACAGGCAGAAACTAGTTGGTAAAACAAAGTCAGTGATCGCAGGATTTCAATGATCAAGTGGCTGAAGCAATGTCGTACAGACATACATACCATCACACCCTCACGCCTATATTCCACGAAGGGTTAGGCAGAGGTGTACCAATGTACACCCACCGTTCGCCGGTATGTTTTGGTCCCATGTAATAGGGGGCGAGCCTATTGCCATTAACCGGCCACAAATCCTAACTCCGAGCTGCTACTGAGAATTTCATAGAAAAACCCAGTAACAGTTTGCTCGACCTGGGAATCGAACCCATGACGTCTAGCGTAGCAGTCGTGCTTAGGACCACTAGGCTAACGAACTTACATTATGTTGTTGCAAACGCCATCAATCGAACAACCGACACGCTTGCTGCTGAGCTCGACGATGAGGTCATTTATGTAAAGGTTGAAAAGCGTGGGTGACGTCAAACCTCCCTGTCTCACCCCGCTTTCCAACGTAAAACCTCAGAGAGTGTATTATTACCGTGTCGACGGCGCGTTCGTGTTCCACGCGCGCCTCAAAGAGATGTCAGCAAAATTGGATGGGGCCACTGAGGGCCGATGCCTGCCGGGGCTGCGGGTTGTTCGAAAGAGATACCGCGCCCCCGGAACGCAAAGGGCACATGAAGGAACATAGACGGGTTTTAGTCAGTAAAAGTCTGACACTCCCTCCCGCCCCGCCCAGGGCGGGGGAAGTTATTTGATGATTTCCCGTCTATAAAAAAAAAAAAAAAAAAAAAAAAAGAGAGTGTATTATTCCACCTCACAAAAAATTGTTTGGTACGAATACCAATACTTAACACTTTGAAGGACACACGATCAAAACTCTCGTTTAAACGAGACACAGTAGAAGTTTTATTGTTACGACGCCTATAGGCGTTTATAATCCTACATAAGTGTCGTGATGGCCCAGTGGTTAAGGCGCCCGCGTCCCATGCACGAGGTTGTGGGTTCGCAACCGGGCACGGGCAAGTACCAATGTGACTTTTCCTAGTTCATATGTACTTTCTAAGTTTATCTTGGACAACACTGACATCAGTAACCATGTCAGAGGCCCTTGAGGCGGTTTAGAAACTCTGTCACTAGGGTGTTTGGGGTCGTTAGACTTTACTGCCCACACGATAAGAAGAAGATCGTACATAGTGTTAAGTAAATTGAGTATCTCCACCGGTACAACCGCTTTCCTAACCTTCTCCCGAGCACATCGTATATAATAGAGCGATTCAAAATTTAGCTTTGTTTAA
The DNA here is from genome assembly GCA_932526535.1 of Caradrina clavipalpis. Taxonomy (NCBI): domain Eukaryota; kingdom Metazoa; phylum Arthropoda; class Insecta; order Lepidoptera; family Noctuidae; genus Caradrina; species Caradrina clavipalpis. Next base: position 4,364,181 of record OW052101.1, read on the forward strand.
AACATTTTACTACACGCAATAATTCGGATCAATGCCCTAAAAACAGAATAGTTACGAATATGTTTAAATAAAGTTACTTTTCTTTCTCCTGCCATATTTCAGGGCGTAAAAGTACCCATGAAAACAACTTTTGGTAAGGGACCAACCCAGAAATAAGAAAAAAAAATCTGCTGTTCTGCTGTACATTTTGATCATGTTGTAGTCCATTTTTGTAGGGAACAGCTGTTTTTTTTTTTTCTTATTTCAGAGTTGGTTCCATTATGAAAATTGTTTATAGTGTTGAGTACTGTCACCCCCTAAAAGATGGTATGTGAATGAAAAGTGACCGTCTTTTGAAGTAATTTTTATATTTCTATATATATATACCATCACGCCTGTATTCCCCGAAGGGTTAGGCAGAGGTGTACTAATGTACACCCACAGTTCGCCGGTATATTTAGGTCCCATGTAATAGGGGGCGAGCCTATTGCCATTAACCGGGCACAAATCCAAACTCCGAGCTGCTACTGAGAATTTCATAGAAAACCCAATAACATACATATATTACCATATATAAAACCCATATATATTCCCATTTATTTCTATTTATATTTTTAATCTTCATTCAATTAAAACCCACCACTTCATACTATGCTTTATTGAAAGTAAATTGCCTAAATACACAGTATCCGCACATACATATAATGCCTTAAGCTGAGATAATGCGTAACTTCACACCAAGGAGGCTGTATTGGCCATAATTAGCCTCACACGCTCGTGGAATTGTCTTTGTCTCTAAGTGCGGAGCTTGAGGTAGGCTCGCTGGTACCATTCCCAGCGCCCGCTGTGGGCGAAGTACTCATGGTAGATAGGTTCCACCAACGTATCAGGGGGGAGGAGTTTGTATACCTTCTCGCCATAGTACGTGCCAACCTGGAACCATTTAACATTGCATTAATTTGAGCTGTAGATGACTAAAAATTATGTTATATCTTATTAAATTTACGTTTCCACAATAATAAATTCTTTTTAAATATTAAGTATTTTTTTTTTGTATGTTATCTTATTTTAATTTAATTATGTAAATATTGAATGACTAGAAGAAAAAAGCTGCAAATTAATAAACAGATAATCTAATTATACTAATCACTATTTCATATAATACTATTAGTATAATATTATGGGTATATTTCATATAATATTATGGGTATATTGCCTAAATTAATAGTTTTATTTTTTTAATACCTACAGAACTATTATAAAATAACAGGATAACCTAACTGATTGCAAATTACAATGATTACTCGGGACACACTCCGGGTCCTGTGTGTAGTACCAAGCCTTTTTTCAATACAGACATGAGGATGTGTACCAGCTCAAGTTTTGGTATATCTGTGTCCTTATGGAAATTTATTACATTGTTGTACTTATACAATAACTATAACAAATAAAAGCAACATTTTACCTCCCATCCAGGTACATCCTTCATAAGCTCAGCCTCAGCGTCACGATTCAGACGGAGCTGCTTCAAGTATGCCCTGTCTCTCTCTGCCATTAACATGGGGACTATTGCCATCTTGGCAGACCGAGTCTCAATCTGATCCTTGGTTATTTGCCTGTAGTTCTTGCTGTATAGATACATTGCAAATGCTGTAATGCCAAAGTACCCAGCAAATAAGGTGTACCCTGAAAATTATTAAAAAGTGTGTATTTAGTGGCTAAGTAGTTTAGTATAAGTACCTATAATTTTTTTTTTTAATAATTTATAGCTGAAGAGTTTGTTTGAACACCCTTATCTCAGAAACTACTTCTCTTATTTGCAAAAATCTTTTTGTGATATATAGCCCGTTTATCGAGGAAGGTATAAAGTAATAATATTACTTAGCTTACAACAAAAATAATGTAATTTATAGAGGTCACAAATAGTTGGTTACAATGAATGGACCATAATATACTCGGTCAGTGGGTCGTCTTACTTTTGTATTTTCTATGCATATTGGAATATATTGTAGTTTTGTAGAGGATGCTTTGTGTTCCATATTGGCAATAAAACGAATAATAGTGTAGAAAACCAAAACAGTCTAACCTAAAAACGCTAGTTACATAATCTGGTATACAAATCATAATAGGAAAAAATATTATTTAACTTACCGCTAAATAACTTTTTAGCAGGGATCTTGTGAAACACAATCGGTTTGTAGCCCCCCGGGGGGGGCAAATCTTGTGTACGGATAACCGGACAAGGACAACAGTCCCCCATCTTTAGATTATTTCATTTGACAAACAAATTGACGGAGGCCGATTTTAAGTCAATACAGCTGACATTTCGAATTTTTGACGTTTACGTTCCTATTGACTAAAACCTTTTGTTGATAGAATTGTAAAAGAAAAAGTAACTAATTTTCGTTTCCATAACAACAACAACCATTAGACGCCTTTGAGTTTTACAATTTTTCGCGGAAAATATCTACCTAATTTAAGATTTATCAAAACATGAATGAGGCAGCAACCGATGCTGGTGTTCAAGCTGATATTCCGGAACCGGAAAATGAAGAAGAAACACTGAAGATAAGACCTCTAGAAAGAGTAACACGCCATCCCAAAGTTCCTGTTGAACCTTCTGCGTATGGAAAAGGGAAAAATTTCAGCCGGCCATGGATCCTACAAGATGGACGCGAAGCTCCTGATAAAGGGAGCGAGATGCGCCGCAACTATCAAATTCCCAAGAAATCAAAATATGGGCTTGGTAATGTTTGCTACTTGTTTTTCAGCAGGGGTTTCCACTTTTCAGATTTTATCCGAGAATAGCCTAACACAATATTAACACAGATCATCAGACCACTTATATTTTAATACTTTCATTTCCAGGTATCCGTAAGCGTATGTTAACCGATTTCTTTTGGGAACAAATGCTGGACGAAGTCATCGAAGAGCTAAAGACATCTCAGCCAGTCTCTGAATATTGTACAGAATATGACGCCAATTATATCAAGGAAGACTTTGAGCCACGTAATTTAGAAATTACTGCTGATAAAAACGTAAGTCCGGTGTAGGTAATAGACTACACCACAATCATTAGATCCATTTAGTGCATAAAGGTATTTAGAACATCATTGCATCCCTGTCACATTTTTAGAAGGAGACAGAGACAGAATAGTTATTTTAGTCCTAAATATGTTTAGTGATTTGTGGTGAAAGTGGGTCTAAGTGACCTGTGATGATTTTCTGAGGAACTTTTTTTTGCTTGTTCCTGTGTTACCTATATTTTGAAACAAGCAACTAGCTTCGGCTTTCTGACTATCTAACCGATTCCTCCACAATTCAGAGTGCCTGTAAATGGTTTATTGAAATAAGTGGTTTGACTTTGACTATATTTTTGATAGTTTCCTATATTGTAGTAGTTCGCGGTTCGCCATTCGCAGCCTTTTGGTAACTGTTTAGCAAAGGTGTTGTATTGCACCACTGCAAGTAGTAGTAATAGTTATAAGTACCTAGGTACTGATCACTCGAGGTAGCAGGTAAGTACAATACGATTGACGTGTCTTGGCGGTCTTGAAGTTAGCCTTTTAGCTGCGCAGTAGACAATTTGTTAATAAAGGATCCGTTGCGCAGCCAAACAGCTCATTTTAGGACCACCAAGATAAGTACGTCAGTCGAAATATAAGTCAAGCGATTATACCTGTAGTAGTTTTTATTCTTTTTCCTGTTGGCCTCACCAGTTATTGCCTTGTTTCAGATGCACCTCAAGTATCCATTATACGGCACTGGGTCTAGCGCCATTACTTATTACAGCGAATCTATAACTAAGACTGGGCCTGTGAGTATCTTATTTTGTATTATAGCGTAACATAGCCCTTTTGCCAGCATAACGCCTTCATAGTAGAAAAAAGTCCTAGACAAATATTAAAATTTGCAACATTTTCCCTTGAGGAATATTAAAAGTAGCGAATTATCCGCGATTTCGTCCGCGTGGCTTATTTCACCCGCTGACGACGTAACTTAATGTCTTCGGCTACTATTCCGCTCCCGTGTGTCGTAGCGTGATGTCATAGCCTTTGAAATGTAGCATGCTAATAGTGAAAGAATTTGAAATCGGTCCAGTAGTTTTTGAGTTGAATCGTTACATACATACAAATCTTTCCTCTTTATAATATTAGTATAGAATTATAGATTCATAAAGTGCAACATTTTAATACCGACCCGTTTATAATGCAGGGTGAGATCTTGGAGAAGTTCCGAAGATGCCAATACTTCACTCGGCCTATGGAAGAGAGGCTGGATGACGGCTGGGTTTTGTAGATTATTTATTTATATTTCATTTCGTAGCCTTGTCTAAAGTCATGGATGAATTTAATAAAGTACAATAGTAAACGTCTTTGTGTGTTCATTAGGTATTAAGTACCTAGGTATTAACATATTTTAAGTTGTCGGTATCGCTAGTAAAGTAGAGCCTTTTGTGAAGGAGCTCGTCCGGGGAAGTACTACCACCATAGCGACCTATTTCTGCCGCAAACCAGCGTAGTTGAGTTCCGGTTTGAAGGGTATGAGTGCCGGTATAATTACAGGCACATGAGACAACATTGTGTCTGCGATGGCGACGCATTTGCAAGGCTTCTGGTTATGCAGATGTCTATAGGCAACGGTGACCACCTGCTGTTATTTTTTCACATGTCTATTTAGAATTGTTAGGATGCCTAGCTCTGTCAGCAACTTCCTACTTACTCATTTGCTAGTAGAAATTATAATCTTTCTCAGAAATAAAAATAATCGTTCGAGTTGTCATTATTGTATTATCCTATTATCACAATGAGAAACATAGCACTGCAGCAATAACACACCACATACAATAAGTAAGAAAAGCAACAAGGGAACATAAAGCAGAGTATGAATAATTGCTAGAAATACCTAGTTACGGTCTTAGCTCACCATAACAACACAGCTTCGCCACAGGGAACAATTTGCCATTCAAGTTGGGACTTTAAATTGTATACCATCACGCCTGTATTCCCCGAAGGGTTAGGCAGAGGTGTACCAATGTACACCCACAGTACCACCACACACACCACACACCCGCAGTACCCACAGTACTTTAAATTGTCTGTGACAAAATATATTTTTATCATGACAGGATAAAGTTGACAGCACGTGGGTGGAGTGCTGGCAGTTTGCGGTTGTTTTTTTTTCAAAGGATTCCGGCCGGGCCGTTACCGTGTCCGACCGGTGCTGTTGTAATGAGCTATGACCTTGAACCTTAAAACAACAGGTCATCGTCATCCCAATTGTGAGGATAACAAACAGGCTTGAAGTCTCCAGAGTCTGTGTTCGTCGAAGGTGTGGAGCTGCAGGAGAGGATGCCGGTGAGGCACTTGATAGAATGGCACCGAATGGGTACCGGGGCTGGGGCGTCCGCTACCTCTGGTAAATAGAAATACCGATTATTCACGTGCTTACTTCATATGACATATCTAGATGATCGTCTGGTATTCTTGTTTAAAGGTTTAAGAAGAGCTATCTTGATCCACGTGTCTCCATAACGATAGCTTAAACTGCACGATGGATTCACTACCTGCATGATTATAGTAGGTACTCCCAGAGCGCTATAATATTTGGCGTTGGTTATTAAAAAAAAACTCGTTTCAAGTGCTAAATCTACACGAGCAAAATGTATGGAGCTGAATTATGTAGGTAGGTACCTACCTACTGACTTCGTGAATCGTGGTAAAAGTTTGCAATGTTAATTTAATCTCGATCAGTTTAATGTCTATTGGGCAGTACCTTACCTTGGATGTGTAATTGCCAATGGACTGGGCTCAAAAGATTTTTATTTAATCGAGGATAAAAATGGAGATTCTGGTAATAAAATTGTAATTGTACATGCCTTTACTTTCTCCGGCACCATGTGCGCTAACGGCGTGGCGCAGGAGAAGGCGGGCCTGAGTTTTAACCTTCTTCGCTTTTAGCATTTTCAAACGATGGAACTCTTCGCGCTCCTGTTTACAGAGAATTTGTTTCTAATAAAATAACTCAGGGAGCTATAGGTATACCATTTATGGAGTAAGCGTTAGGAAACCCGCGAAATTCAAAAGACTGTCAGATTTGACAACTCGTCCAAGTAAGAGTAACCCGTAAATGTGCCCATTTCATTAAAACACGACTCTTGGGGCCAAATTAATTTTTTAAGACATATTAACCATTGTTATTATGATTATAATCTTGTACATTTTTCGTTATGGTCACACCTATATTTTTTGGTATTGAGCCTGATTCTAAGCTGCAAATAGAATAGTTACCCTTTCATCCATTTCCGTCACAATATAAGATTCTGTGTTACGTAGTTTCGGCATAATAACTTTTTCAATACCATTTACCTTCCTGTGAATATTTAAACAAACAGTTTAGGCACTTGAAGTGTGACAGAATATTATGTTGTAAGAACAATTGGGTACTGGACACCACCAATCATTTGGCGTAGGTACATTTTATGAGCTGTCAAAACAACGCTATTCCCTGTACACTTTGTGTACCCAGCAATAGTAAACTGTGACGTCACTTATATGCCAACTCAATTAATTAACTATTTATTGATTTCAAAGTAACTGAAAATCGAATTTTACTGTTAATTAAAAATCAAACAGGTTTTCAGGGCCGAAATTAAGCGTTTTTTGAAGTGAAAACTTCTTTAGCGGCGTTGTGCACTTTTTTTGGAATGGGTAAAAAATGTTAAACTCGCGTCAGGACACGTGACCAGATCGAAAGTCTTACGAAATCATCGTAAACAACAACATGAAAATTCGCTAACGCGAATTGTCATATTTGTGTACGTCTTTAGCGTTTTCACTTCTGCCGGCACTCCCGGAGTGCAACCCGTTGTTTTTTTTTTCAATGAAACGGTGTTTCGTAGTTATTGGTTAATAGTGACAACTACACAATTTCAATGGATTCTACCTTAAGGTGGACCTAATAGCTTCGTCCAAGAGTATGCAAGTATTTCTTAATGAGGCAAACTTGACGAGTATTCGTACGGCTTCCCTGAAAGCTTTTTTGGCTTCACCGGTGCGGTGCCCCCCAGCGCCAAGCCCTGCGTACCGCATCGAGTCTCCTATACCTGGACCGGTCTCCTCTAAAGCTTGTAGAGATACTGTAGAAACTCCCGATATGTTCTCTGGTACACGTTGAACTCGAACTTGAGCCTGGGTGGTCAATATAGAAAAAAAAATGCACATTTTAAGTGCTAATATTTATAAGCTGGTAAACCTTTGTCGTGTTCGCTCGCGAAATTTAGTTACATGCGAGCACGCACTTTTTTTTCGTTTATATTGCTATAAATTGCAATAGGTAAGTCACCCTGATCATCACTATTCACAGCCTGACTTCACCCACAGCTTGGAACCTACAGGGCTTTCTTTGTCCCAATCTACGAGCTCCTGTATCAGCGTCAACCAAATTCTACCAGTTAGGTAGGTATTTTTCCTAAAACCAATACTTATGAGTAAATGTGTAGGTACTAATATTCAGACTACTTAAGAGTTTGTTTGTTTGAATGCGTTAACCTCCGGAAGTACTGGTTTGATTCTGAAAATTCTTTCGCTAGATGGTAAGATACAATTGATTGCTATAAGAAGTATTAAAATTGGGATCCCTAAAAAATATACGGGCGAAGAATTTGGTGAATGTAACTTACCTGGCCAATATTCTCAAGTACCAACGCATTAGACTCGCCATTAGTAAATTTAATAGCAGCCAGAGATATGTACGCTTCCCTCAGGGTATGGCCTAATATGGCTTGAGTTGACCCAAGTTCTGAAGCTGCTTGCCTGCCCCTGATGCGTAGGGCTTCAGCCTTGCGTTTGAGGAGCAAGTACCCGCGCTTCACCTGTTCCTGCCTATGTTTAATTTCTTTCAACATAAACATCGATGCCGTCACCGAGTATCGGTTCTCTATATTCATTGTTACGTGGGAAGATAAAAGGTTTTAAAAATGTATCTACGTTTTTTTTGAAATTTTATGATTTTATCGTCTGTCTATCTGCCAAATTTTGAAGGATGACACAAAACATAAAAAAAAAACAAAGCATGGAGCGAACTTACAAACTTTTTACCCTAGGCCTGAGAATTGTCTCGGCGTCTAACATGGTAAGACTCCTGCCTCAACTATGCCTTTGGGGTCGTGCGCGCTCTAGTGGGGACCTGTTGCGTCTGCCCATCAAATGAAATGAAGACGGTAGCACAGTGTGAGTGGTCGCGCGCTGCCGGACACAGCGCGGTTCAGGGGGGACCTGTTTACATCCCAAATCGATATGCCATGAAAGGTGCTCCACAAGGGTGTTCTGGTGCTGGAAGTGCCCATGTACAGATCACCAGGTTAGTTTTAATGGGGTAAGAATTCGACACTCCTTTGTTTCATACCAAAAGGCAGGGCCGTTTCGCGCCGAAAATAAAGTACCTTCCTTTAGGTCAAAATTGGCGTGTACTCAGTGTACTTTTAGTAGGTACCAGCCATCCCCAGCTCTACTACTTGTGCTTACTTACCGTAATCAACCTTGTAATCGACGAAGATAAATTCAGTGACAGAATCCGAAGGATTTCGAAGAACGTGCTTAAAATGAATAAAAAAATAGATTACCACAATATTCCAGGCGTGTGCACGTGGTAGTGCATTTTTTACTTCAAATTCTTGCAAAATTGTGCGTGAACAATGATGTGCGATATATTTAACATTATAATGATTTAATTACTATAATACCAGGGCCACACTAACACGTCATAATGACTACGGGGCTCTGTACACATAAGCAGGTCGGCACAGTCAGTTGATCCGGTCACGTGTATAGCGACCCTAACGCTGCTTAAATGTCACATTCTATCAGTGTAACTTAATTCAGCGAGTAAACTTAATTTAGTGTGTAAACTTAATTTAATGTGTAAACTTAGTTCCACTATTGCGTTAGTTCACGTTTGTGTGGCCCGGCTTAATGACACTCATCAGTTTATACATTAAGAAAATTAGAGACATTTATTTTCTTCCTACAATAAAACAAGAATTATAGGAAATACCCATTATTTCATCTAAATTCTAAAATATTTCTTTACATTTTACAAATGTATATTATATTTATAATGCAGTCTCTCTTATTAAAATTATTCTATAGTAATCACTGGTCAAATTCAGTCCCAATAATACTTTCTAAGTCTCAGCTATCCGGCCAATAGTTATAGTTTCCTGTGGGGGGAGGCACCGGCATGGGCGCCCCGTTCGGCGGCGGCCCCGTGCCGGCGCTGTACGGCGAGCCCTGTGGAGACCCGTACCTCGGCCTGAACCAAGGTCTGCTCGTGTACTGGTACTGGTTACTCGCGTAAGCTGCCAAGTTCTGTCCAGTCGCGTTAGGGTAAGGGTTCTGTGGGGTCTGGGTCGGCGCAAACGCCACATTCGTCATGTTCGGCAGGTTGGCAGTCGGATACGATTGTGGCGCTGGCGTCGTCGACGGGGAAAAATTTGTCTGGGAGTTTTGTGATGTTGGTGTACTTGCATTCGCGTACGTTTGGTTGGAGGTCTGACTCGAGCCGTTCGTAGGGTTGTAGGTAGGCGGTGGTTGCGTCGTCGTCGTTTGACTGGCGTAAGCTGCGGTCTGGCTGCCATTCGACGACCCGTAAGTCGGCGTTCCATTCTGATTGGTCTGTGTAAACCCCGTGGTCTGCGTTGATTGGCCGTCAGACGTAAATGTTTGTTGATTCTGAACTGTCCCCGTCAATGAATACCCATTATCTTGTGATGATGACGTAATATAATTAGTTTGGTTGTTGCCGCCATTTGTTTCAGTTTCTGAGGATGTAGATTGTCCGTTGCCATTATTCGATGTGTTCTGAGTGGCTGGTATACTGTACTGCACCGTCGGGTTGTTGGTCGGTACGGTGATTGTCCCGGAGTTCCCTTGCATCATATACTGTTGGGGCATCCCTGCGTACTGTGACGTAGGCGTTAGGAATGAGTTTGGTACTATTTGGTGGACTGGTGGCTGCGACCCAGGGATCGCTTGCCCAGGGTTCGTCAGAGGAGACGACGGTGGGGGAGCTTGCACAATAGGGATGGTCCCTAAATTAGGGTTCAATTGATGTCCTGCGAGAGCTGCGTTCAGTTGCTGGGCAGATAGCTGCGTATTAAAGTTAAGTCCGGTAGGCATGTATTGCGAGGTAGCTGGCATATTCATTAAGGGCACGTTGTACTGGACTCCGCCGGGCATGCCCAACTGGTTGGGTTGCATCACTGTGACGTTCTGGCCGGGCTGTAGCACTTGTTGGAACCCTGGAGGTAAGGCACTCTGCATGAGGTTGGGATGGTTCGCAGGTATCATGTACACCTGGCTGTTCGGCTGGCCAAGCATCGTTGGGACCTGGCCTATGTTTAAAGGGTTTTGCAACACAGTCATGCCTTGTGGAACTGTGATCATCTGCACGTTTTGCGCAGTATTCTGTACTTTGCTGAGGTCTTGCTTCTGTCCATCCTTGCTGGTTTGGATCTGTATCGCGTTTCTGTCGATCTGGCGGATGTACATTCCTGTACCATCTTGACCCAATCCGGGAGATGAGACACTGTAAACAAATAATTATTGTTAATACACTTTTATGAAAAAAGAATATGAGATGGAGGCGGGACTAATTTATCTTCGGTCATCGCTCATTACAGCTCCGCTCCAACACAGCAACGGTTCGGTCGGCATCACTTCGAAAAACCCAAACATTAGCTGTCAACGCGCCGCCCGTGATCTGTCACCTTTTTTATTTTGTCTTTAAAAAAATATCTTAATGCACACGAATTAAAAATCTTACTTGAATGGCAAATTTATTTGCTGTGTGAGAGCCGTGCTGTTAGAATGAGCGATGACACTCTCCTACCGAAAATAGTTTGTCTGAAATAGAGAAAATTTTTAAATTATCTAATCTATGGTCAATATTCTAGTTTCTTACTTCGTCTGTTGCCCCGAAGACACTTGTATGATGGTACCGTGTGCCGGGTTAATTTTCATTCCCATACTGACAATAGTGTTGTCCTTAGCTGTAAAATAACAAAGTTTAATTACATTCTGTTAGTTACAACAACGCTTTGCTCTCTACGCATGTAGGCTCTACGCTTTGCATGTGTGCGTTACTACTAAGCTGATAGCGAAACAACTAGTTATAAAATACTACACTACAACGCATAGTTTGTTTATATTACGCATTGCAAAGTTGAAACTCTGGAAATTCCAATAGAAATCTGTAAAAGAAGTATTTGATTTTTTTCTAATCTACTACATAGTTCATAGACATAAAAAAAAAACAAAAATAAAAGTAAAAACATACAAGTTTAGTTTTGTTTACCATAAACCTGGGTCATTGTACTCATAATTATGAACAACTTTGACTAGGTTTTGTTCATGATAATGAGTACAATAACCCCTTTTCAGGTTAACTAAAAATAAGTTTCTTTTTACCTACTTAGGCAAAGTGAAATGACGCAAAAACAAAAAAGTTACGCTGACGCAAAAGAGCAAGTACCTAACTCATTCTCGCAATTTACTTATGAACAATGTTCTCAACGCTTGGCAAAATATTATTATTTCAAAATAAGTATTTGGAAGACAAATTCTTCAGTTTCTTACACTGGCTAGATACTCCACTGGATTCCGAATATTTTGCCATAGTTAATCGCTGGAGATATTCTGTAAATGACAAGATGTTTTAAGGTTGAAAATGGTCACTCGACATCCTTTTTAACTGCAGCTCCTAACGAAGTCTGTTTAGTTTTTTAGCTAAAAGCAGGATTAATAATAAAGGTTTGATTCTACGCCAGGTCCGCTAAAGCTGTCGAGTATCTTTACTGACTAATTAAAATTACGTAGACGAATCTAATGCGATTACGCTTTTAACATAAATGTTACAGCATTTACGCAAAATATGTTTTGATTGAAAATTAAAATTAGAAAGAGCACCGTCACGAGATTAAGCGCCTTGCAAAGCTATCTACTACTATTATAAAGGCGAAAGTTTGTATGTATGGATGTATGGATGTATGGATGTTTGTTACTCTTTCACGCTTAAACGGCTGAATGGATCTGGATGAAATTTGGCACAAAGATAGATTATAGTCTGGAATAACACATAGGCTACTTTTTATCCCGGGAAAATGTACGGTACCCGTAGGATAACACATCAACTGTGACGCGGATGAAGTCGCGGGCAGAAGCTAGTATAATATAATTGTAATGTCTGTGATTTTTGTATAATTTGTACGCATATACCTATGTACGCATTTATGAAACAATGGCAAAAAATCTGAAAAGGGTGACCATTAAAGTCTGGTACCAACAGCTTCCACATTCACTAAAACTCTCCATCACCTAATATGCCTGGATTATGTGCCCTGCGAAATGCAGAAAAAGCTTTCCTGGATGTCTGGGTGTTCTGGACAAACTCCTCCTCTTGTCGGCTCCTCTGTACCTAGAGAATTTACCAACGACGACTTCACCAGGAAACATCACCAAAATCGAGTAACTGGGTCTGAGAATAAGCTTTGTCTCCTATAAGAGCTAGAATAAAGCAAATAAAGATATTGACTATTGAATAAACCAAAGAATGGCGTAAACCACGTAGACCCGCTGATTATTGAAACAAGCTTGAAGGAGCGAAGGTTGGTGGTCGACTGGTCGCCAATTTAGTGCCTATAAATGGTGTGCAGATGCTTACAATACGCTTGGCTACGCTATACTATATTGATATAAAAAATACAAGCTGAAATCGTCTTTATCTCGTCGCAGCCACGTTTGGTGCGATGTGATGATCCGTCCAGGGTTCGGCTCACGACGAAAAAACTGCATTAAAAATATGGATTATTCGCAAAATGCCGCCTTCGCCATCTTGAGAAAACGCTGACGCCTTAAATATAACACAGAGCAAAAAAAAATATAGCAATTCAAGCCTTTATTTGTAAGTAAGCAGGTGCTGGTTACAACAGTTAAGAAACACGAGATGAATTGAAGAATTAGTTGCTATCAATAAGCCAGTACATCATTTTAAACGTTTTTCTACGCAGAAATGCCTGCACGATTAGTTTACGCATATATTTTAGCTTGATTTCACAAACCCACTGGGGGTTTCGAATGAAAAATATATGCGACAAATTGTCAATTGTGATTGGTCGTTGATCATTTAGCCAACCACCCAGAGCAGCTTATGCTTATAGCTTATTTAGGTTCTTGCCACTTTGTCACTTAAATTTTTAGTTCGACAGATATTTTGTTAACTGACCATATAAAATCCTAATTGTAACACGGAAACCGCAACTCTTACGCAAAAACCCACGCTTCTTTGATGAATCCAGAACGTCGCTGGTAAAAGTCGATCGCTGATTCCTTAAAATTGGACGCGAATGCTGAAAGCTGTACCTATAGGTACCTACTGTTTAATACTACACAAAACACGTGACAGAATGATTTTTCGCGCGTTGCACCTCGGTCTATTACTAAAGCCTGCTACTACATTCAATTCATCTCGTATAAAAACAGCAGTAATCTTCAATGTACCTGGTGCCGCGGTCCAGGTGCGCGATTCTCTCGAGGAGTTCTTGTCATGGCTCACATGCGACCTGGAGCATCAACTCGTTTCATTATACGAACACAACAAAAAGAACATCATTAATTTAAAAAAAGAACGAGAGATTTCTTCCTTTTAAATTCTTCACCAAGGCGATGAGTATGAAGGTTCTAGTAGTTTCTGTAATAGGAATGTCTTCCATGGTTCTTCTCTTCTTGGGTCTTGTAGAACTGGCTGTTTTTGTGTTAATTTTGAAAAACGAGTCGAATATAAAACCTCCTTCTTTTTAGAACTCGGCTAAAAAGCGTGTTTTGTTACTATTGTGACTGAGACGAATTAAAAAAAAAACAAATTCTGTTTAATTTTTTGGGCAGTCGTGGTTGTCAAAAGATAGATGCTAATTTTAGTATAAGTCAGAATAGTAACAAAACAAAAAATAGCTTGAAAATCAGATTCGGGTTTTCTTCCATTATGCTCTTTCCTCTTCAAAATGGCGATTTTTGTCTTAGAGCTTCCGGTAAGGGTAATGTCAAAGATTTTAATTTTTGCCAAAAAGTTGGGGCTATTTTTACTGTAAGTAACGCCAATTGCTTGACCACTACCATTTTTTTTTGTATGTTAGCCATTTATTACATTAATTTCAAGTCTGTGCCATTTTAGCAAATATCAAAATCTTGTGGAAAAGATAGTTGCTATATTGATTAAAACAGATGTTAACTTATTTCGGATTAAAATCAGAAGTATGGTATGAAGAAATATAGGAAATATCTTTTCTAAACATTAAAAAAAATCCTGTAAGAGAGGTCAAACTAGTTTCTAATTACATTAAATACTTATTGTAATATAACTTACACAGCTGGAGCAATGGGCCTTAGTTGTAATTGACTTGGCGTGCCATCAGACAACCTCTTTTGACCACGAGACTCTTGACTAACACTTTTTGATGGAGTTGTCGAGTTCTGAAAAGCGAAAAGCCTTTTTATACATATTGCCATTTGAAGAAACCGGAATAATGGCCGCTAATAAGGGCAAGAAGCAATTGTTATTTTTATTAATTGGTTTTAAAAATAGGGGGAAAAAATATGAAAATTAAAATAAGCAAATGAATTTGTTGCAGCGGCGTAGCTAGACAGATTGAGACATTTTTTGTAATAAAGTCAAATCATTTATTTAAATTAGATCATTAAAATGCACTTTTGACCATCAATTACAAGATAAAAAAATTAGAATATTGAATCTAGCCCATTTCAAAAGATAGTTTCGTATGGAGAGGAGTGGGCAAGAATACATACTCTTTTAATTAGTTTAATAGTATTTAATGGTACAGTTGTAATGTACCAGAAAAAATATTTATTTCATTAAACATAAACTATGAAACATAAAACAAATGGCTTTGTCATAGTTACGCCACCAGAAAAGAAAGGTTAAATCGTTAAAGAAAGTGAAACATTTCCAACAAACACAAGGGCAAAATTAATGAACGAACGAAAAAGTACGTAAAATGCAGGATATAGCAGGAACAACAAAAAAAATGGCTAAAAAATCTGTGAAAATAAACCGTAAACCAAACACCGAAGGCATGTGAGGTTAAGCATCATATATTAGTATGTGCTAGTATTTTAAACCTAATGCTCACTGAAATAATTTGTGGTGAAGACGCTTGCCCGGTCGATATTATGTTTATCAAAGAACCACTGCTTGATATTGGCTGTAGGAAAAACAATGTTAATGTTATGTCTTAGTCCTGTGTCAATACTTTTACAGTTATACTATAACATACATTACATATTTGCAGTAAACAAATTAAAGTTCATTATACAAGTGAACTGTTTTTTTTAAATGATTTAATGGATGGCAGAATTGATTTTGTGGAGTATTTTTTATTTTCCTTTATTTTTAATTTTCTCATATACAAAATGATATTTGATTGAATAAATGTTAATGAAAAAAAAAAAATGGGAGAAGACACTGATCCCGAAATACAGGTTACTATCTTTCTCAGGAGTCAGGACTTCAATGCCAAATGAAAGTCTACTTTAATCATTATGTCATAGTAATAAGAAAAGTTGATATACCAAAGTCCTACCTTTTGGTTTAGCTGCATAAAACTGCCGGTGGCTTGTAGCTGCTGCAGCTGCCCTGCCGTCAGTGGCAGAGACGTCTGCTGTAAACCACCAGCGGGTGCGATCTGTAATGTGGTTAATACCAGTTTATATAGCAGGCTTTAGGTCAAAGTGGCATGGCATCTGTCGGCGCATCTTACTGACAGTACCGGTGACGCAGCAGGGTCGGGTTATCGAACTCGTCTGCACGCGCACCGCTTTCCATCACTCCTCCATTGTAATCACGGGCTAAACCGTATCATTCAGTTCTCTATTTTCTTCAATTTGGTTCTTCCAGCCGGATCTAGGACAAAATACCCCCTCTTCTGCTCTGGTCCCTTGGTTGCATCACAAAGATTTATTCTGGAGTTACTAGAGTGGCCAGACAGAGCCTATTCAAAATCACATAAAGCTTAAAAATTATTGTGTTAATAATAGCTCATTAATAAGTACCATTTTTTTTTTGTTTAAGCATTTTTTATGTATCTCTAGAATAGATTTAATGGCCACCAATTGGCTACAGACAAAGATCAATCAATAGATACATTTAAAGAAAGAGGCCTTTAGAGATTCAATGTTTAATGTTTTTAGATCATAATAAGGCCATTACACTGTATTACTGACATAATGTGTGAAATTCAAACTTTCATATTATTTTATGTAATAAGAATGAGAAGTGAAATAATATGTCGTAATGTGTCTTAAATAAATAAATAACAAAGAATAAAATAACTTACAGATACAAACTGCTGAGGTTGAAAGTTGGTCAGACCTTGTTGCCCCGCTGCCAAGTCCTGCAGCTGTTGATAAGGTATCAACATAGTCTGAGAGCCCGGCACAGTCCACTGCACAGTATCTGCCCCTTGTATGTGATACTTGACATCCTTGTCCCCTTTGTCAGTGCTGTACAAGATCTTCTGACAAGAATTAGTACTCTGAGCAGCACAAACAACAGGAGTAGAAGTAGCTGTACTTACAGTAGTACTGTCAGACGTTGAAAGACTCGCTTGTGGAAATGACAAGCCATTTGGCAAGATCATTGACATAGATGATGGCACACCACTCAGCCGCAACTGAGTCACATTCACGGGCTGCATGCTAGATATATCCACTATTTGTGTCCCGAAATTTGGCTGCTGCAAACTCAATGTTTGACCAAGAGGCAGAGATGTGAAGTTAGTATTGGAAACTTGCATTCCGGGTTGTACTATAGGTATTAGCTGCCCATTCTCTTGGTTCAAGACGTACTGCTGCTGTGGCTGAAGGAGTTGTAACATTGTGGGCTGACGAACTGTCATGAGTGGAGCTGTTGCGGGTGCCACACTGACCACTGGTGGGATGACGGAGGGATGAGCACTGGATGTCAACGTCGGCGGAGTCGATAGCGCCGCCGTGACTATAGGCGGCGGCACGGGGGGAGGGGCGCTAGTCGTTGTGAGAGTCGGCGGAGGCACATTCAGCGCTGGCGGCGGCCCCCCGGCCTGCGCCGCGCTCCATTGAGCCAACTCAGCCCTTATGGTCTCTATCAAGTTCTGTGCGAGAGACCTTGCGCCTGCTAATGCTTCAGATCTTGTATGATGCAGAGCCAAATGCAATGGTTCAGCTTTATCACTTTTTAACACAGCTACCACACCAGTCTCTGACCTAATATATTCTAAGTTAGTGCCATTCTGGAACAAAAGAGATTACATTGCTTTCTATTCGATTTACAACGCGCAAATTGAGTATAAATATTAGAGTAAAACTTACGGGTCCCAAAATACGTCCTTTTATATCAAATGCGGCCGGCGCATTGTCCAGACCGATATAAACTTTATCAATAAGCCCACCGGACATCATTTATAATCGCTTTTAATCGAATTTTATTTTATTTAAGTAATTTTTGCGAAAAGCATCTTTTTTCCAGGGGAGGGAGAAAAAGCGCTTCGTGACATTAACGCCTTTCGTTCTAAAATTTCTAGACATAGATTATACAAAAATACAGAAGAGAAGCTGTATATCATCAGATTATTCTTTAAAATGAGCTTGGTTGTAGTATGTTGTGCATTTTTTATAAGGTTTTATCCAGTAATAATCTATATTATTTATATAAAAAATTCACACGCACGCCACATCCAAATGAGGTAAATAATTTTTCAACGAAAAATAAAATAGGTTGTTATTCTCGATTTAGTAACAAAATAGGAAAGCAAAAAAAGACCGTTCAAAATAAAAAAAAAAGTCTTATTTGTTTTATTATTTTTGTATCATTTACAAATGTTTATTTAATATAAAAAAATCAGAGTTTATCAAAACAAACAACTTCCTTACATTGCTCTGTTTAAAAATTATAAGAGAATATCTGCCTACGATGCACGAAGGATGACAGTAGGCAGAAAGCGTGAGCCGTGCGCGCAGTTTTACGGTTTTACTTGTAATCGGTTCGTGTGGCGGGAAATTTAATCATGTTTCGTATCTGTCTACGTTTCGTATAATTTATTTTAAATAAATATAATGTTTTATTTTAAAGAGTGATAATGCTAATAAAGAATTTCTTTTAAAAATGGACTAAAAAATGAGACCAGTGAAAAAACCTAACTCGAAGACTGACTGTCTTACTCCAACAAGCTTTACTAATTTTATCCATCCGTGATCCGAGTCTCGAATTAGGTTTTATAGTACCGATGGACAGCCTAGTCAGCCCTAGTCTCACTTTACTGGCGCTAGCTTACACAGGTAAAATGGCTCGGTTTTTTGTTTTCAAAAATTAGGTATCATGATTTGTTTACTATTTTTACATAATGAACATTGAAAGAAAAAAAATGGTAGGTACGGTCAGCCTCGTCAACTGGTTACCCCCTTTTCAAGCGAATTTAATGCAAGAGGGGTAACGTAACCAATTGATGACGCTGTATGTACTTAGTTTTTCCATCGTGACTTTGCTTAGTGTGGCTGGATTCGTGGTAGGTGTAAATAAAATGCAGTCATATTAAATTTGCATATGTAATATCAATTAATATTTCTACAAAACATGATATGCTGTCTCTATATTGTTAAACATGAAAAAATACGTTATTTTATCTCTGATTTTAACATGATTTATTGTGTACACTTTTACTTATAAGAAATAATTTTATTTGTCATGATTTCTAATAATCTTGTTACATTTTCACAGATCTATTATGCTACACAAAAGGTACTTATTTTATTAGATAACAGATATTAGTAGGACAGAAGTTTGAAAATTAACAATTAGAGCGAAAACATAAACAACATGATCACACTATGCAACTGATTTTTAAATCTTTATAACATCAGTAATAGATTAATCACTGCACTTATTACTATCACATTAACAACTAAGTATTCTATCATACGGGACTAGAAGATCAATTTTTTTTTTATAATAAAGGTTGGGGTTCACCACTACTAAAAAGCACATTGATGAGATATTTAAATGTGTACTGTTATAAGGTTGAGAACAGTTCAGCAGTGGCAAAATTAACCCTAAATATATTTTCTCTTAAACCAGCAAATTAAGGACGGAGACGAACTCCAAGCTCGTTATTTTTATATTGGGATTAAATTACTAGTTATTATCTTAGGAATTTTAGTGCATCGAAATTTTTTACCCTGAGTCCAAAATATATCAGGTTAAAATTATGGCTGACCAAGATACTGAAGTGGTTCTATTATTATGAGTATCCTATTAGATTGGATACTGAAATTCACGAAAAATTGGACAGTGCAACTCTTAGAAGACTGTCCCAACCAAACATATCAATATAATATACTTAAGTAACAGTAAGTTTCTTAAGTAACAATATCTATAAATTGAAAGAGGGAGACTGAATTTCTTTCAGCAAAAAGTATTAAAAGCTGTTGGCAAAACGTCTTTGGAAGCACTATTTAGCACAGCATTATTTCAATCAGCCATAATTTTCTCTTTTTCTATTTTTAACACTAAATTGCTGCATCAATGAGGTAGTCGGATGATTTAAATGAAAAAATATACATCTGTCTCTATTTGTACATAACCTCTAAATCACAATTCCACAAGGCTATGGTCAGAATTTAAGCTGCAATTGTTCCTACTTACAGTAGGTATATATCACTATGATAATTATTTTAGTAATAAACTCTTCCTAAACATTTATAATGGTATAAAGATGATAAATATAACATTGTGTCTCTTTTTTTTAAGTATCATATTTTTTATGTTGTTGAATAAGTCTGAAACGTTTAACCGCCAATCCTTTAAAAATGTTTATTACTATTACACCTTAAATATAATCTTCAATTTAAAATACAATAAAAATACTCATGGTACATTTTTCAATGCGAGAAGACACGATTATAAAGGCAACATAATTTTAAGGTATACACTGTTGGTGTCTAAACAGATTTTACCCTGTTTTATACACTGTTAATTTTTAAATACTTTTTAATTATCAAACAAATGTATGAAACTCATCATTGTCGCCGTATTGTCCAATATTTACTTCCCGTTACCGACCTGGCACTGAATTTTGAACACATTTGTTACTTAAACACTCATAGACATTTACATCCTCCAAATACTTTTTGTAAAATACGTTAGAAGCCACTTTTTGGCACTTGATAATTTAACAGTCGCATAGATCATTCAGACCACAGGCGTGAATAAAGGGTAAGATGGAAATGGTTAGAATACCTTTAAAACTTTATAATTGCAAGGTTAAAATAACCTGGGATATTGTTATTTGCCCTTCAGATTATTAAATGTATTTTTTCTGTTAAAATTAATCTGAAAAATTTACCTTTATACGCCCATGGTTGGTTATCCTGGTAATGACAGTAATAATTATGATATAATTATTAATAAATCACAGATATTATCTGTGCTTACTTACTTATTATGCATTATTAATAATGGTGGGGCAAACACAAAGGTGACTTACTAAATCTAAATAACAATAAAAAAATATCACCCACGCAAACGATATTATTACTTTTTAATAATTATTAAAGTAATAAGCCTAATTCGAATGATATTAACATAACCTAACATCATGTTAGTATGAGAGACGAAAGTTGTCGGGTATCAAAACAATAAAAAAAATACTACTAATTTTAAATCTGAAGTTCATACTCAATTCAAAATACTCGACATATAGTAAATATTTTAGATCAACTTTTGATTAAAATTTGAAAGTTGGGTAAAACATAGCTTCACAGGCTGCTAGCCGGACTAACCTAAGAGTTTATCACACAGTCTAGGATTACGGGCGGTCACTGGAGCCGCGAGCATCGGGAGCAATAGTCTCCGTTGGCGGGGCTGCCGTAGTACATGCACAGTGGGGCTCGGCAGGGCTTGGGAGAGGGCGGGCGGTCGTCGTAGAACGTGGAGCGACTCAGGTACAACGTCCTGTCGACGGGAGCGCGCGACGTTTTGTTTGAAGTGCTAGTAGCCGCCCTAGCGGGGTCATGTGCGGGTCTTTCTGCTTCGGCGTAGAACTGAGATCGTCCGGTACCGTAGCGAGGTTGGCTTGGACCTTGCGGTTGTTCTTTGCGATTTTTTTCCGCTGTGTACCTGAAATTTTGTGCAAAAAACTTAGTAAATAACATACCATCTCTGAATGCTAGTGTGAAATCTTTTTTATCATAATTATTTATTAATTATATTAAAATACATCGGGGTCAAGGTCGTCACGCAGCGGTTGCCTGCGTAAATGCATACAAAATGTTAGCACGATGGACTTAGATGTGTTCATGAAAATTTGCCCCAAAGGGTAACACAGAGAAATATTTCAATATATGAAAGCTATGGGACATGAGATTTTCTTTTACCCAGAAAGAAGAATAAAAAAAGAACTTACCCAATCCAAGCCTCATTAAGGTAATTCTTGACCATCTCCTCCTGCACCGGCGCCCGCGCCGCTAACACGCGACAACACAGCACTTCACACGTGGACTGCGTCCGCATCAAGCTCTCTTCAGGATTACTATGACTCCCGCTACTTTTACCAGCCAATTTCGCCATTGAACCGAAATTCTTCTTTAGCTTACTGCTCATAGACCTTCCAATACTTCCGAATTGTTTGGCTACCGAGTTTAGTTGCTTCGAACTCTTGGTTGATAACGCGTCGAGGGATCTTCTCAGTTCTTCCGGCGGTTGGCTTAGTGAGATGCATTCGATTCGCTCGAGGTCTAAGTAGGCTGCCAGCATAGAGGATCGTTGGTATTCGTCGGGTAGGATGTTGTTTATTGTTTTCTGGTCGGGTTCCACGTCCCAAGGGAAGTCTTCGCCAGGGTCTACGTTGAATCTGAAATGAGAACTATATTATTACTTCTGTATCATAATAACGCATTGGTGTTGAATGCTATATAGTGCGGAATGTGCTCCATGTTGCCTCGCTCTGCTCTGTAGCTGCCTCGTTAGCCTAGTGGACCTAAGCGCGACTACTACGCTAGAGGTTTTGGGTTCGATTCACAGGTCAAGCAAAAAGTGTTATTGGGTTTTTCTATGAAATTCTCAGTAGCCTGGTAAATGGCAATAGCCCCCTATTACATAGGACCTTAACATACTGGCGAACTGTGGGTGTACATTGGTACACCTCTGCCTAACTCTTCGAGGAATACAGGCGTCATGGTATGATGATATGTGTTCCATGCTGTGCAACAACAAGATAAGAATGGTTTGTAATGAGTTTTTTTTTTCTTTCTCCATCCATGTTCCTTCTTGTGCCCTTTGCGTTCCGAGGGCGCGGTATCTCTTTCGAACAACCTGCAGATGCCTAAATACAAGTTTAGTAACAAACCTGATAGGCATAGGGTTGCCCGCGTGGTCCTCAAGCGGCACCCTAGCGCCGTCGGTAGGCAGCGGCTCGCAGGGCACCAGCGCGGAGAAGTGGCCCGCGTCGTACGCCAGCAGGATGGGCGTCTTGCTGCACGCGTCCGGCGACAGCTCCAGGGGGAGGTACACCCCGCCGAAGGGGATGGGCGCTATGGGGTCGCCGCGGAAATCCTGCAAGGGGTAAAGGTAGGTATAGGCTGTGTCTCACTGGTATAAATGTTTGTTCAAAAAAATTAAAAGAAACCTTTTAGTGTTTTTGTTTCTGAATCTTAACTTGTGGTCACAACAGTAAGCATTTTATTTATTTTCTTTAAGTAGATGGTTTTTATTTGTTATTTATTTAAAAATTATGCAACAAAAATTACATAGGCGGACTACTGGTACTACTAGGTGGTTTTTTTTTTTTTTTTTATTAATTCTAAATTCCAAGCATCGTATCCTTACTACGCCCCTTATGTTATTTTAATATGGTTTACTTTGTCAAACTCAAAAAAATTATTTCAATTAAACCATTAAAAGGAACTTTTGAACGATACTTTTTAAAAAGCTTTCTTAAAAGCTTTTAAGCACGGAGTTTAGAAGTTGGTGGTGTGACGCCCCGTGTCTCGGAAAGCACGTAAAGCTTTTGGTCCCGGCTGTCATTCGTAGATCTTTGCCAGTCGTTACGGATAGTCAGAAGCCAAAAAGTCTAACCAAGAGGTATCGTGTTCCCCAGTAACTGGGTTTTGGAGATCAGATAGGCAGTCGCTCCATGTAAAACACTGATATTCAGCCGCATTCGGTTAGACTGGAATCTGACCCCAACATAGTTGGGAAAAGTTTAAGCAGATGATGTTATGTCACATAATCATAAAAAATACCAAATCCACCAACCCTCAAAGCGACATCAGCGAACACAATAACCGGCCTCCGCATGACGTGCGCGAGCGCGAACACGTGCAGATGCTCGAGCGCGGCGTAGTGCGGCGCGGCGGCGGGCGTGGCGCGGGCGGGCTCGGGCGACGCCGCCGTCACGCTCTGCGCCCACTCGCGCTCCCACTCCGCCTCCGACGGCGTCAGCCCGGCAGAGCGGAGGGATATGCTTTCTGACCAGCGCCAGCGGCGTTTTATTGCGTCTGGAAGGGGATTTTGGGGTGAGTACCAAGATGGTTAAGTTTGGGGTATGCTCTGATCAGCTTAACAGTCTAAAGTCTCATGTCAGTTAATTTTCCACTGCTCTGCTGTGCCTCTGTGTAATGTCACTTAGACCAGCACAATCAGAATGCCAGAATGGCTTAGCCTAAATTCGAGCTGATGTTGAATTATTAATTCATGTTAGATGGTTTCTTTGACCAGGATTAGTATTCTACATACATAACATCACGCCAGTATCCCTCGAAGGGATAGGCAGAGGTGTACCAATGTACACCCCCAGTTTTACATGAAGCACCTAAATCCAGTGAAGTTGCAGAGTACAACTAGCTAATTGTTGCATCTGGACATTTTACCTAAAATTTCGGTTTGGGATAAACCAAATTTACTAACGATGAAACAAAACTTACTTGTAAGTACTTCACCGCCTTCTCCAGACAACAAAGCCTGAACCTTAGTCCTCAACGCAAGCAGTCTATCATGGAAGCCATACGCAGCTAATGAAGCAGCGTGCGGCAGACAGTTGCCGTCGCCCGAGGTGGCCAGCGGCAGCAGACGAGGCGCGCCCGGGACGCGACCGTGGCGCCACCAGTTCAAAATGTTGGCAGACTCTAGAGTTACTAGCGTCGCAGTCTCTAGAAGGTCCTTTTCTAAGAATGTTCTGGAAAAGGTGTACACGTTGACTTTAACTTTTTACATAATAAATACGGGTTGTAGCGATATTGTATAGCCGTTAGCTACGCATACTGCACACCAAACTATTTAAAATAAAAAATATTATGCATACAAATGATTAATAGCAAATGACTTTTATTTTTTGGTGTGAAAAATCTTAGTTGATGGTAGTGCGTACCTAATGAAACGCTTGCACAACATAGTGCTTATGGGTTCAATAGCACGGAGGACGAGAGGTCGTAGGGGTATTTGAAGTTTTGTGAAGTTAATTATTATTATTTTTTCATAAAAAGATTGGTATTTTGTCCTTTCTGTATATCTTCGTCTTTTGTGTATATACGAGTACCTTCTGTCGTTTTATATCCTTTATGTCAAATCGTGATACATAAGCATTTGTTCACGTTATCGAACTTTAATTATCGACTATTCCAAAACCGCTACGCATTTACTTTTGGATATAATTAAGGCTACACCGAAATCCTAACGTAATATGGAATTCCAACAATTTTTTTACCTTATACTAATCAGCTATCAGATCGCTTTTAATTTCCTTAACGGTTAACCGTGAAATTACTGGTATTTCCTTTTAAACATTGCCCGAATTCCACCTACGCCAAAATCAATGTGGCCAATGTCGAATTCATGTGTCTGCAGCACGAAAGGTTAAAGAACGGTAAACAATAACAGAAAGTTCAACGGCAGTCACAAACGGTCTGATTGCGTGTGCAACGATAATGAATATTGGCTAGCTGCCGACCGTACGTACGCACCAACGAACGCACATTATACTTGTACGTGCAGATACGGTCTACCACTATATTTGACATTCGTGACTAATTTAAAAGGGCATCACTCCAAAAAAGAACTAAAATATTAAGAGCGGTGGCGTGCTTCGCACACGCTTGTCACCGTTTTATGTTTATGTCTAGCAAGTCATTCCCATTTTTTTAATGCTTACATTCACCTCGTTCAAATGATGAGTTAGAATTTGTATACAACTCGAGGCGATTCATCAAATCGGACATTGGTTTGCGGAAATCCATTTGGTAATCAAAACAAATGCAAGCGGAGTGGTCCTAATTTTAGCCTGTCAGTGATGAGCTGTCTTGACATGTTTTCTTGAACGTACCATTTTGGCCTTGCTTCGAAAATAGCCTAAAGGCAATCCACTTTTAGTGCCTACAAGATTAAGTAGAAGCCCGACCTTTGGTCTGCTCGCATAATATTAAATTACCAAGATACTTACCTAAAATCAGGTGGGTAGACAGATATATCTGGTAGCAGTAATATGTGATCGGAATTGATTGTGTTTGGCTCTGGTTCTGTGTTGTTTCGTAATGCCCACACGAGTCCCTCATTGTCTGTCGCACGGGAGATTCCTCGGGAAAGCTTCCGACCTGGTAGAAAAATAAAACTAGATTTCAAGCTGCTTTGCTTAGGGTTCGATTTTGATAGGATTTAAGAATCTATGGTCGTATATTATAAGTGCAGAAGTGTGTGCGCAATCACAGAAGTACTCTCTCTTTCATCATTCTCATAGCTCGATGGAATGGAACGGTATTCCGACAAGACCAGGGAAAGATCAAATGCAGGACAATCTCCAAAGTCCGGACTGCTACTGAGTTATCCCTTATGTAAAAACCCTTTGCCTGACCTTGGAATCGAACCCAGGAGTTTGCGCTCAGCAGTCGTGCATACGTTTTTGCCATTACATTTATCATTCCCAAGTAGTTCGTATTGAAGTTTCAAGAAGCTAATTGACTTACATTAATATCTGTATGACTTACATTCAGGTGCAGGTGTGAGCACCAGGTTGGAAGGAGCTGAGAACGACATGTTGAGATCGAGGGTACCCACGGAGCGCTCCGGAGATATAACGTCACCGCCAGCCCGCGCCTTCAGCGATGCGGCATGCACTCTCTCTGGAAGAGACAATCCGAGATAATATAACACATCATTGTATTACGTACTACTATTTATAACAGTCACACTGATTCATAATATAAGATTTAGCTTGTGCGTATACTTATACATGGATTTATTTTGAGAATGCCCGAGTTTCGATATTGCAAACATCAAAACATGAGCTAAAATTGAGTCTTAACTTATGCATTTATGCAATTAACTAAACATACATACTTGTCTCGTTACTAATTGTAATGGCCGTTTTAGTTAAACAATTACAATATGACACTGACCAACTTAGTAGTATTGAGGAATTTGTTTGACAATACGAGTCTAAGCTCAAATGCACAATGCTGTGACTGATAGAACACTGAAGTAAGGACTGAATAATGAACATTCTACAATCGTGAAAGGGACGGAAAACCCGTAGCTTTCATAATGAATAGGAAAAAAGCCCGTGATGTCACGTTATTTCCATGGTTAGTAATGTGAGGATAAGTTTTATTAAAGCCGACTGTAATGTAGATAATAATTACAATAAAATAATAAAACTAGCTTATTATTGTTCCTCAGAGCTAAGGCCTCTTTGCATTAAGAGAAGGCACGTGCAAGACGGATTGGCGATATTAAGATGAAATTTGAAAAAGTCACATTGGATTTGCTCGGTATCGAACCTGCAACCTCATGCATGAGAGGCGAGCTCCTTAACCACCGAGCCATCATTCACGACTGTAGATAAGTCACGTAAATTGTGTCGCAATCGCGACTATTTCCATTTCCTGGAGGGAAGTATGTCACGAACAATGGATTGGATACGACTTTATACGCTTGATTGGGGACAGTCCTTCAACTGGAGACATTATGGACTGCAATATTTGGGAACTTTGTATTCTAAACGGTTTCAATAGGCGAGGCTTACAATTTAGGCCATATCCTGCAAAAAATATTAAAGCAGCCATAATAATACGAATATGGAAGTACGAAACATTGTGGTTTTATAAATTAAAAACATTGTATTGGACTTGATGGATTTCTAAGTTTAAAATTGTTTTTATTTTTGTTCAGATTTTCAGTTTATTTTTCTTATGTTGTATTAGTTTATGAATATTAAATATGAATAATATTTATTCATATTTATATACTGAGTACAAGCCGTTAATTAACTACGCATACTGCTCATCAAACTAAGTAACTGAACTATTTTTTTGTTGGGGAATGACGTCTTTTTTGTATTGAAAAGTATCGTACCTATCTCTTTTTGATAGTGCGCAATGTAACGCACGCAAAACAACGTACTTTCAGATGCATGCATTTCACCATATGGTAATCACACCAAAATCACGAATTTAATAAAATCTAAATTGATATATCAGTAGTGCCACACCGGGATGTTTCTGATGTTCCAATAAAATCAAATACAATAGAAGCGACGAAGCAGGACCGTACGATTCGATTGACAATATCAATGGCCAATCTGAGTAATGGCCGCCATTCAGTCATTGGAGGAAAGTTACGCTACATTGAATCTTTGTAAATCGTTGTTTCAATTTAAAATGCAATTTGCACATTTAACTTTTTGTGTAAATCAACGCGATATTGTTACATGTTGCGCTTTGAAGTTATAAAATTACTGCACACGTAAAGTCGGCGTCGTGTGTGTATATAATAACCATACTCCGTGAAAATGTCAAGTGTCTAGTTCAAAAGATAAAGCCGTGTGAGAGAAGGACGGACGGATGAGCGGGAGCAATAGGGCTCCATTTGGATCTCTTGGATGCGGAACTCTAAGAAGAAGGAGGTTTACATGTTTCAAATTAGCGTGATGATCAGGAATACTTACTAGACACAGCTTTACCTACAGTAGCACAAAGCTACGACAAATAATAAACAAACAGAAGATTTTTATTTTTAGCCAGTAATAATGATGCAGAAAACTGGTTACAGGAAGACCATGACACTAGACAGAAGTTTTCAAGAAGTGAGCAATGGCTACAAATCACGCTGAAAGATCAAAGCACCGGTATGTCTGGCTCTGATTTGTGTCCCGACAATTTAGTTTCCGTCCCCGCAAGTTAGGTGATTTCTAGATAATTATTTAGGTTTATAGCCGGCCAACTAATTGGTATTACGGCTTAAACTGGCCTCGAAGAGAGAAAAGAATATCAGGGAAGACAGACAGACCAGAACCGAACAAGCTTCTATTTCCTGTCAAATTTACCGACCCCTTTAAATGGTTTTATTACAATAAATGCCTTGACTTTGAAAAATCCTGAGAAAGCTGAAAAATATCGCCACAGTTCTGCAGAAATCAGAAATAGTTTATCGAGACGTTCCACACGCAAGCAAAAAAGGCTTATCAAACAATCTAATAATAAATCTAGGAAATAGGTACATTCAACGACAGCCGTAATGGAATTGATAACGTTCAAAACGTAGTCGTACAATATCAGTGATATTGATAATGACAATATCATGACTATGGTCATAAAGAAAAATGATTCATATAATGCGTCAAAAAATGTATGTTTATAACTTAAGCCAGACATTGAGATAAAACAGGGACGTGCCCAGTATTTATAGCGTGGCATCAAGCAGACAAAATTTGGGCCAACGACTTTGTGAGCGAAAGTAGAAAATGGGAGGCAGAGAAATAGGACGACAGGCGTCAAAACGGGACATGACATGATGAGCTTGACACGTGGTAGTTTTAATCACACACACACCAACATGAGGTAACACAATAAATCATAGCACAACACGCTATTTAGCACTGCGAAGGTCAACGCCTGACAATGACAGCTAGTACTCGTATACATTTCAAGATTTTTTTTGGATACTGTCTAAAATTCTACGTAGGATTTAGAAAATACAAACGCGTCTAAAAAGAAAATCACGATAAACGAAGCATTTGCATATTTGTGGTAAAAATATGTAAATGAACACGCCTACAAATAGAGTATAACGCCACGAATTCGAAATAGTTCTAGCGTTATTGCAAAGCGCTCCATAAATTACTTTCTGGCAGTCATAAAGACCTCGACATATTCAATTACAGACCTCAGTTCGTCATGGATCTAAAAATTCAACAATACTCCGAAATACGCTTAAATGATTGGAAAATAATATTTTTATATTTACCATCTGTATGTTTGCCAGCAATAGGGTCGGCTTCCATCACCATCCCGGCTTACCTACCCTGAAACAAAAGGAGTTCTTCAAATCCAAGTTGTTGCATATAAAAGGAATTCTACGACAATGTCACAAAATAGTCCTCTTGGGCTTGAATGTGAATCGATAGCACTTCGCTTGCCAACAAGCCAACTGCGCCAACCGTACACAAAACTGAAGTCAAATAATATTTTAGTTATTTATTGGACAAAAAACAGTGTTTACAGCGAGACTTGCCAGAGTGGAAAATGACGAATTAAAGCCAGAAATATCAACATGAGCAATAATGGCACGTACCACCACCCACACAGAGTTTTAAATAGATTCAAATTGCCAGATCTGATCGTCCATTTAATTGTGTTCTTTGACAAACACATGCTATGGCTAACGATGCTTTATTTAGAAGTCAATAATACGGGAAGGAAGGTCTTTGTAAACTGGTGACACTTATGTTTACATCTGACGACGATAATGGTGACGCTATCGAACAACAAACTTTATTAGAATACCTAATCAAACAGGTAAATGTTTACTTATCGCTTCGTCTTTGACCATAACTCGATATACCTAGCGTATGGATTGTGTGACGGACGGAGAATTACTTACCGCGATTTATTCTTATGGTTTATGGGCTACGGCGTAGCAAATAACACATTATTGGAAATAGCATTAAGTATATAATTGGGTACTTAACACCGCTAATCAATTGACATACATGTACTTTTTATGAGCTGTCAAAACGCTATTCCCCCATAAACTTTGTATGGCTAGAGAAAACTTTGACGTCACATAAATGCCAACTCAATGAATTTTAAAGTAACTAAAAATCTATATTGTTTATAGAAAATTAATCGGTTTTTCAGGGCTAAAATAAAGGGTATTTTTAAAGAAATTGTGTCTCGTGATTATTGGTTAATAATATTAATACATAACTGCCCATTTACGATTATTTGCACCTCCACATTATGCCACCATCCTTCATTTAAAAGAAGTTTTGGCAAAAGGAGCAATCGCTTTAAACTCGCTACAGTCAGAGGTAAGTTGCAAAATGAATACTAACTTAAAAAATACATAATCATGTTTGTAATATATTTGCAATTTTACATCCTACACGACTCCTACATTTAGGACTTAAGTAGCTGTGATTGGCCATATAAGCAGATCTCGACGAAGAGTTGTGTAGGTTACGTCTGTGTGTCTGGCGTTGTCTTTGTGTTAATAATGATCATTAGTACCTGTTAAGGTGACATTATTCACGGTTGGTATAGGTACATGTAAATGTTAACAGAACGATGCGTGCGTGCATGTTTTATTGTTTTGCAATACTAAAGCTGTTTCAACAAAATACAGTCCTAGCATTGTGTGCACCACAAAGAATTTGAGGTTTTTATTAGTGGTCGAACGATAACTTCGCATTCTAATGACACATTGCATGATGAAGATAAGAGAACGATTGAAACAAGGCCGACTGAGATCTAGCTATGACTCACGTTTGTATTTGTTTCAACGTATCAAAACATAAGGAAATGAACCGGTACTGCCTTCCTTGAAGAAAAAAACAAAAACAAAGCTATAAAGGAGGAAATATGGAGGTCAGTTTTACTAATTACTCAAACTGAAAGCGATGTATATCCGAAATTGAGTAATCTGACGGTCCTGACCACTCTTTTGTTTACTTAATTAACACTTGAGCGCTAAGAATGTAGCTGTAGACAACATTATCACATTTTACATCACTTATGTAAGTAGCCGAGCTTCACACGTAGCCTATCTAGGAAATGCTTCACTGTTATTCAGTTTTTCAAGGTGTACTAGATAATATTGCAATCATGTGTGGTTTCGCAATAACATTGATATGGCGTATCAAAAATTATTGTCAGAACCAAATTAGTAGCCTCGCTACTTAGCAAGGTTAGGTTGGGTCAGGTTTAAATAAATCATTTTTGAACCAAAAATGATTATGAATAGGTATATTATACTTTTCCTCTTTATGAAATCGTATTGTGTACAGTCCAATATCCTGACGTAGAAAGAACTTAATAACCGTAATCCCCAACAATAATAGTTTGAAACGGGATGACGTAGACCGCCGGGTAGGTACGTCACGGCCAGATTAATAAGCGGTCAGCCCATGAATGGGGATGACATTGAATTCACTATACGAGACACAGAGCGGGTTATTACTTTTTAAGGCGGCACGGTAGTTTGAATATTAATGCTGCACACGACTTTGTGCTTCAGTGACGCCATGCAGAGAAATGTGGGCACGGAAAGCTCACTCGTCACCACGTGGTTGCTTGAACTTAGGCTACTTATATTTTTATCCTTTTGGTTTCGTTGCGTGTTTTACAGTAGCGAGGATGTTTTTATTGTCTGCGTTCGGGATTTGTTTTATTTTTAGACCGCTCCGTTGTTCCAGCTTTCAGACGAAGAAATTATTTTTTGGCCTTTTGTAAAGAGTAGGGAGCGTAGGCAGCAGCTCGTAATACTAATAATTCAGTGTCCGTTACTGTTAACATTATTCTCTACTCTTGTTCAGAAACAACAGACGTTTTCAGCACAACTGAATACGAAACCGTAAGAGGCCTTTGACTAATTGGTAATTCTAATACGATATAATAAGTTAAATTAACTTAGCAGTTAGTATTGATTTTTAGCATGCGTAAGCAAATTGCTTTACAACTATTCAACCTTGCTTAATGAATGCCCGAGGGCGATGAATTTGCCGTGAACGTGGCTAAAAACAAGTGAATGCCTTCTAAAAAGTCAATGAAACTCCTTTTTTTTTAAATCCATGTTCAAACTTGTAGAATGAAAAAGGAAGCTTGAGAAAACTCGAAAACGCTGTACACTTTGCCGTATCATTCCGCTAGGAAGTATCTTTAAACTTTGGCACTCTGCCATATTTCCATCACGAATTTTATGTCAATAACCACCATGACTTTCGTCTGTTTCGATGTCATCGCGTCATTTGATCGCTACTCGTGTTTTATTGAATTCTTTATCGACAACGTTAACACTTTCTCGATGTTTTTATTTTAAAATCTCACGCGGTTTCCATTCTCACAGTTCAATAATAGCCTCGTATTCGTTAAAATCATGCAAGAGCACCATCTATAGAGAGCTATACAATACACATACTATTATCCGTTCTACGAGTATGGTTCTGGTTGATAGCACTGTAAGAATCTTTGACCTTATTATGCATGGCTTGCCACGGCTGAATTTTATTTCAAGTCCTGTTTACTGAGAACTAGGTAAACGAAACATAGACATCTATATTTTTATCAGTTATAGAAAGAATCCACAAAAATAAATAATGATTTAACTTAATTGAAAGTGAGTCTCCGGGCTTGTTTTCTCCGTAGAGACCTATCTACGTTTTAGAACGAGTTAGCTTTCTGATTAGCTAACCAACTCCTTGACAATTTAAAAGTTGGACTTGACTATTGCTAGTCATCTTGTCAGGGAGGGACTGACCGCATTTCTGTACAAGATCACACCAAACCGAAGATAAAATTTAGGAGCGAAAGGTTTTTAATGTTCAATTACTAAACAGGTTGACCGTCACCTACCAACCGTACAAAAATCAATCCATTCAAACCTCAGCGAGTCATTAATACGAATAGCAACTTTCGCGTCGACTTTTTGTGAACTGAGCGATAGTTACTGCGAACCGAATCGTATTAGGTACTACACATGTCATTGCGCGAGAGAAAGTTGTATTGTATTAGGTATTGGTATGCGGCAGTTAGAACGTGGTATAGTAGATACCTTCATGTCATTTCTACTGGAACGACAACATGACAAAAATCTGGGAAGTATTTAATTTTTTATTTTTATGTATGACTGGCAGTCTGTGGTGAAGGGTCATTTTTTGTAAGAGGGAAGCCAGAGCATAAATTGCTCAATTCTGCTAGGTACATAACTATTATTTATCGTCAAACAAAAAGGCAACAAAATTGAACACTGTGGTTTTCATAATACCCGGCTTTGCACGCGTAGCACTAATTACCTTAATCTAGGTAGCTTACTTTCGCAGTGTTTAATAAATTGTAGCCTATTACCTTCCTAGATAATTCGTCTATCTTTTGGTGAAAAACATTTGAAAATCCGTACAATAAGTTCCTGAGATTAACTCGAACGAACACGATTTCAGTGGGGCCCCCGGATTTTAATGAATTAATATCCTGACCTTATCCCAATTTATGTGGGTTGGGTGCAGTACGTCTTTGTCTAGGTAATTTGAATCATCAAATGACTTTTTCCGCTCTGAGCGGAGCGGAAGAGATTGTCAGACTCTTACTGACTTAAACCCACCCGTGTGCCGCCTAATGCCCTTTGCGGTCCAGTGCCGCGGTGACTCTTTTAACAAATTCCGCAACCCTGAAAGACACTGGCCCTAGAGGGCTCCGTTTAAGTAATACGTGTACGTTTCTTTAGTGTTCACCAAGATGTCTATTTCCTAGTCATATATTTCTTAACAAAATAGACTATTATCCTTATGTTTCCTTGTTTCCTCGTTTATATGGCTACTAGCCCAATAGGTACGATCTACCACAAGTATTGATAAGGGCTTGTTTCAGAATGATGATAGCTTTCGATAACACGAGAATGTAAACTTGAGTCAACCAGACATAAATCTTCATACTTTAATCATTGTTTCTTTATTTTACTTATCTACGAAATGCTACGTCGCCGCAGATTCCAATCTAAAAAAAAGTCGTGTTTACTTCTTCTGTAAACAGCTTTATCCTTGACACACATAATGAAGAGATCTTGAAGCTCAAGCGGCTGTGTTCTGGGGATTTGGAAAAATGGGCTTTCGCTTTGACAACATTAAAGTTGTGTTCAAGCAAGGCCGTGTCGGGTTGAGTCTTTTGGCACGACTTGGGTGGGTGACGATTAATTGGTAGTAGCGTGTACTACGTGAGACACTGAAGCTTGATATCACTCTGGTGTGCATTTGAACTATCGTCAGTCGGGGTTATAGTTGCAACTTGCAAATAAACCGGTTTTAAACCAAAACTCGTGGTTTAAAACCGGTTTATTTTCAACTACAGTCGCAGTACAGTTCTGTCGCACAAGGGTGAAACGCACATCCATTTGTCGAACTCACGTAATACTTAATAGACACACTTAACTTGTTCGATCTTAAAAGACTTGCAGCAGATGCTGGCTGTATGATCTGTTTCAATCAAAACGCTCTGAAGTTAATATTTCTTGACTCGTGACGAAAAACGTGATAAGTAAGGATTAAATTACAAGTACCTAACATAAAGTACCCACCATCTAATCAAACGATTAAAAAGGGCTAGTTTTTATCGTGTAGCGTCATTTCTTATCTCAAGTGTAAAATATTGAACGATTTTCCTTTCTACATGTACAAAACTGCTTCTAACTGGAGTGGAGTGTTTACGAGTTATTTTGCTAGCATAAAATAGGAAAGGTTTTTATGAATGAAAATATTTGGAAAATACATCAGAAAAGTCGGAATATTGGATCGTATTTTTACATGAAAATGTCATGTGCCGTTAAGTAAATTGAATGACACCCGTACGGAGCCGCGAGTCGCTAAAGTGTTTTTAATTTTTTTAATTTTAGAGACTAAATTAACAGTTTCATACGTGGAACCACGGAGTAAAATGGAACATATGGATTGCCCCGTTGGTCTCGTGGTCGCAATGCGCGACTGCTGAGCAAGGGGTCCCGGGTTTGATTCCCAGGTCGGGCAAAAAGTGGTATTGGGTTTTTCCATTAGGAATTTCTCAGTAGCAGCCCGGAGTTTGGAAGTTGGTGGTGTGATACCCCCGTGCCTCGGAAAGCACGTAAAGCCGTTGGTCCCGGCTGTCATTCGTAGATCTTTGACAGTCGTGACGGATAGTCAGAAGTCTGACAACCAGTCTAACCAAGAGGTATCGTGTTGCCCAGTTACTGGGTTGTGGAGGTCAGATAGGCAGTCGCTCCATGTAAAACACTGGTATTCAGCTGCATCCGGTTAGACTGGAAGCCGACCCCAACGCAGTTGGGAAAAAGGCTAAGCAGATGATGCAGATGATGATACATGGAACATAAAAATATTGTGGTTTCGACACATAAACATAGCGCACACTATTTTCATAAAGCTTTCTTTAAACTATTTAGAAAAAAGCGGAAACAATAGATGACAAAGAGTGTTCAAATATAATCATTTAAAAATAATGTTCTGACAAACTCAGTATATCGCCAGACATTTTTATGACGGGTGATAATGACGTCAGCCGGTATGAAAGATTGTACACAAATACAAACGAAGATTAAGAAAAAAAAATGAGTCTGTACAATACATACTGTTTATTTTTTATCCCACAGATGCTTCTTTGTTTGTTTTTGATATTAGACATAAGATAAAAATAAATGTATGTTGTTGACTTGGCTGTTTACTTGTTTATGGCCATTCGCCTTTGGTAACAAAAAAAAAACTAACTGTAATTATTTATTTTTTACTTTATTAATACAACTGGCCTCTTTCGTTTTTATTTGTTCCATTATCATAACTTGCTGGGGGCACCTATTTATTAAACATAAATTTTCCCATTCTCAATATTGTCATAAACTTTTTTATAGTGGAATATACACCATACATAACAATAGGCTACAGAGGTTTGATTGGCATGGTGTGAATAATAATAATACTAACCTATTATTGTCCCATTTCATGGCACAGGCCTCTTCTCACATACATAGAAAAGGAGCGAGGATTGGTCACCACTCTAGCTCAAGGCGGATTGGCGACTCCAGAATTGTATTGCATAAGTCTTTCTAAAATGATGTAGGTGTTACATTTAATAATTCAATATTATAAAATACTATCAAACAGTCATAATTATTGTACTTGTATACCTTAATCTTATTAATATATAATCCATATCAGGACTTACTAATATTTGTGTACTACTTTTTTACTTTATTTGCTCGATAGTTAAGCCGTGAGTGATGGTTTAACACATGACGCATCATACCATTGCCTGATTAGAAGCCTTATCTCTACAGCTGTGTGCGGACAAAACACCAACTTTTCATTTTAA
The DNA here is from genome assembly GCA_932526535.1 of Caradrina clavipalpis. Classification (NCBI taxonomy): domain Eukaryota; kingdom Metazoa; phylum Arthropoda; class Insecta; order Lepidoptera; family Noctuidae; genus Caradrina; species Caradrina clavipalpis. The sequence goes on from OW052101.1 coordinate 4,400,588, forward strand.
TATAAAATATATTTTTATGCTGCAATTTGGACTGAAGTTTTTTGTTATTCATAATTATGTTATTTTAGGCTGTGTTGTCCCACTGAACAGCAAAGGCTACCCTTCCTCTTTATCAATCCTCTCTATCCTTAACTAGAGCAGACCCGCCCTGCCTATAAGCATTACAACTATCCCACCATCTTAACCGAAGTCTACCACATTATGGTAGGACGTTTTCTAAGACCCACATTAAGGTTGATTAGGTTTGTATACAATCCATTTGCTATGCGGCAGACGTGGCCAGCCTAGATCCATTTAAGTATGGTTGATGTCTAATGCAAATATTTTATTATCATGGTATTGAGTTGGGTGTGTTAATCTAAACAGAATGAAACTAAACATTTTTAAGTCAAGTCTGTATTCGTCGCGCTCGTGTTCCACGCGCGCCTCAAAGAGATGTCAGCAAACATTTGGAAAGGCCACTGAGGGCCGAAGCCTGCCGGAGTTGTGGTTTGTTCTAAAGAGATACCGCGCTCCCGGAACGCAAAGGGCACAAGAAGGACTACGGATGGGTTTTAGTCAGTAAAAGTCTGACACTCCCTACCGCCATATTGACTCAGTTGATATTGTATAATTAGATTTAAAAACAAAATACTCTTGAACTTGATATTATTACACAACAAGGTCATTAATAAAACAAGTTTCAAACTGAAACAAACAGTAGCAATTACAATAAATTAGTTTAAAACATGTTCACCTAGTAAAAACTTGTAGCATTAGCATTCAATAATAACAGTATGTATAATCCTTTCTTATATTCCTTATTTATCTACCTATTTACATTTAAAAAAATAGTAGCCTACCAGTATCGGGGACAGGGTCCAAGTTACTGGCGGTCTGGGGCTTAAGCGGCAGGAACTTATTTATTATATTATTAGAATTGACTTACTTATATTTTAGTGACCTATTATTACAATTAAATGTAAAACCTTTTATATTTTAATTAAAGGTCTGTGCCGGTTGGTGAGGCTAATTTTATATAACAAAAGAAACTCAACAAAGGAGGTGTTTAAAACATAAGTTCCAGAATTAAATATTCTAAAACCACAGAGTATCAATATCACATATCATGTTACTGGCCAGTGAGAAGTGCAAACTGCCTAGACACTAAATACACTTGATTTACATGATTTCTGTTTCCAGATTAAATGGCCTTGCAAAATATATTGTATTGTAAGTACATGCCAGTAATATTTTATTTATCAGCCCATAAAAGGAGCTGCCTTTAAAAGATATAAAAACCATAAATTTGTTAAGATTAAAATGTGAAAACTATAAATATTAATAAATGCAGTATCTATGTAGTAACCAACTGGATTTTGTAATACTAAGCTGTAACACAGATAAACAACTTAATTAAAATAATTATAGGCCATAGATCAACCTACAAAATCATCAAGCAATGTACTTAGTTCTACACTGATAATGTACCAAAGAGGTGTAATAAGGCAGGCAAGTCTACTTGTTCATGAGGGTATAAAGTATTCGGTCTGTGGGCTCTCTAATGAGGATAATCTCTTCCGCAGTATTGAATCCATACCTAGATTGTTATTTGATTAGGGAGAAATTTGCTAATTGAATCAAAATTAAAGTAATCACAGCAATTAACTAGTTATTTTTATTTTGACAATTAGAAAGCAGTCGATTCTTTTGTTTCAGTTTCAGTACGAAAGAAACTGAAACTGATTTATAAGTTTCCTCTTTTGTTTTTAAATTTAATCATGAAGTTTTGTTTTATTGACAAACAAAAGAATATCTGGGAATGTAGGAAACGTTTTTTAACACGTGCGTGATGTAAATTGGTTGTTTTTAATGTAAGTACATACCCGTAATATTTACGTAGCCTTATATAAATACACATGTACTTGTAGGGCACGAGTATTTAGTGTATAGACGATGATGACACTCCACTTCGCTCACTCAAGGTTAACCCGAAACAGCGCAACTGGCCGACGTTCCAGACACAACAGATTCCAGCTCATTACTTACGAAATTATAATGACCCTATACAACAATGAATTATTGCATTTGCTTAAAAATTACGCACGATACGACAGGTGTTTGATCATCGTTTACAAATAGCTTACCTTATAAAACGCAAAAAGTCCGTATTTGTAATGTTATTTATTTCATAAAACACTTTCACTTCCAATAATATCACAAATAAAAAGATAAAACACTGAAAATTATGAATTTACAATATTTACAAATAAACACCACTTTCTACTGCGCGCAGCACTTGTAAAAACCAAAAACAAAAATAGACTGGGCAGCTTGCATTGACAACAAAGTGACAGCTTAATGTCTAGTGTTGTTGACACTCACTATGGAAAATAACGTTTTATAAAAGTCGATAATAAAGAATCGATTAACGTATTTGCTTTTTTTTTCTTCAACATTAAAATGGGAGCATGCATCACAAATTCAGTTTAAAGACAGTAGAATTTAGCGTTAAATTACTGAATTGATTTACCATACTATTTGTTACAATACTCTTTTAGTAAATGACAAAACTAGTGTAGAATCATTTTTATTTAACTTTACATCGAAAACGATTACTATGGAAATCGATAAAGGAATCGTTGAAATAGATTTGTATTAATCTATGTCACAGCACAATGTCTATGATAATATGTTGCCAGGTTAAATGTTTTCCCCATTTTAATAGGGATTATAATTAGAATATGGAATTATTATTTCATGTCCATTTAATTTTTTTTTTAAATAAGATGACATTTTACGATAATCATTTGATTTATATAATGTAGGTATACATAAATTATGAGTAACTAGTTTATTTTTTTAATTATTATTACTTAATACGTTTTTCAATATAATAGTGTTTGACAGTTATAGTTTATCTAATTTTTACTCGTTTATCATTTGATAGTTTCAGTCTGAACATTTAACTTAAAAAAAAGTGTTTGACGTTTGACAGTTACTTCGGGGAGATTAACAACATATGAAATGGTAACACCGCACTTAATTTCCGGATTCCTGTCGGGCGGGCCGATATGGCTCGAAGGTCCAATCAAATCATTCAGCTCGCGATTCTATGTGGGCGATACCTGTCAAAACAACGTTCTGTACCAGAGACCGCGCGTGTTATTTACAAATTAAAAATTGAAAACATTGACTGAAAATATTTAACTCGTAACGTTTACAGACATGCAGTGATAATATTTGAGTGGTATTTATCGTATTAAGACTAGACTTTTGTTTTATTGACTGTGTGCGAATATTAATTTGTGTCGAAAATGACCGCTTCCACGATGATTGAATTGGAATCCTGGATAATCTACCAGTGTGTGCTGAATGAATGCCATGTGTCCAACAGCTGTAAGTAATAGTACAATTATTATGATAATTAATACATCAGATATCCACAACACGACACCACGCGTGCTTAATCACGTCTAATATTTGTAATTATTTGTTTTTTAACTGAACTAAAAATCAAGTAGTTTCCTCAATTTATTTCTGTTTAGATTGTTCGTTTTTTCGTTTCCTTGTAGAATATATTAATTTTTATATTAATTGTATTTAATAAACAATATTATGTTTGTTATTTCAAAATAATAATATGCCTGATTGTGAAGGATGTAGGTAAGTACCTAATAAATAGTGACTTGTTTAGTGAATAATTAGTATTCAACTCCTTTTCAATGGTGTCGATTCTGTTATGCACAAGCTAAACTTAATTTAGACTATTTCTATCTTTTTCTTTCCAATCAAACAAGAAAGGGACGGACGTGAATAAGACTTGTCAATTTTAGTTGAACTAAAACCTCTATACAATTATAATTGGCATGTCAGAACGTGTTGATTAAAATTTGACATCTCTAACTTAGTTCTAAGGTATTACCGTCCTTTTCTTTTGCTGTATGTTAGTAAGAGATGTCAATTCTCTAATTTTAGTTTAGTTTGTGAATAACGGAATCGGCACCAATATCTAGTTATCTTTTTACTAATTTTTAAATAATAACGACCACATTCCTACTCACAAAGTACCTAACAATAATTATTTTATAGCTACATAGGTATTTTAAAATGTATTATACCCAACTGACCAAACTAATGGTACCTGTAGATACCTACCTACCTACAGGTCGGGAATTACGTGCTATGACTCACGCACATCAACTTGGTATCAATTTAATAATATATTTTAATACCTATGTGTGGAATAACATGTTATTTACAGGTACCGCACTACCTACCATAGACAAAATATATTTTATTATTTAGAATTAAGAATATTATAATTAAACATATTGAGTCGAGGTAAATAATTATTATTATAAATAGGATGACCATACCAATACATAACATTTTTATGTCAAGCCAACTAGATCGGATCTTTGCAGAGGCACTAAGAAGGAACCGTAGTAAGGAGGTAGAAACTACTAAACAGCTAAGATTAAGGCAAGTCTTCTAATAAGGAAAATGTAAATATTTTCGTTACTTCTTCCAAAGTGGTTGCCTTGTCTTGTTATACTCAGTAAAAGCTCTACACTGGTTCCTTAACGTACCGTACCTTAACCCTCATATTTTTCAGGTTTTATGAGCAACAGCTCTTAAGGGAGACCAGGTGTTTCTGCATTATTGTGTAGAAGTGAATACACCACATATCACCTAAGTTTAGTACTTAGTAAAAGTACCTCAAATATTCTTCTAAATAGTAGTGTAGGTATTTTGAATATAACATCGAAACGGCAAACTCATCTCTACATACCTAGTATAAAACAAAGTCGCTCATAGTCGTTTTGTCCTCTATACGCTTAGATCTTTTAAACTCCGCAACGGATTTTAATGCGGTTTTCATCAATAGATAGAGTGATTCAAGAGGAAGGTTTGGAAGTTATAGAACATCACGCTACCACCTACAGGAGCGGATCAGTATCTAAAAATGTAACTGAACGCGGCCGGGTGACACCACTGGGTATACACCTAGTCTCAAAGAATTCATAAAACTTCGTCATCAAACAAGCAAATCAATTTCGATCTTCAAACAAATCATAAACATGTTCATTGAATTGTTCTTTAGTTAAGTGGCATCTCTCAGAAAGAAATAACGATCACTGGCTATCGTGAACGCTCGAACGGAACGACTAATTAACGTTAATTGCGTACCATCTTCATAAACGAACACATGCCCTGTCCGAAACAGCGTCTGTTATTCCTCAATGGAGCATGAGAGCATTTGGAAGCGTGCTGCTAATTATACTTGAAACGAATTGTTGTAACTGTCTTTTGGGAGTATTGAGATACGGAAATTGAATGACAAACAGTTATAGAAAAAGGGAAGATGATTGATCTGGCTCCAAGAAGTTACCGGAAAGTGACATATTAAGTAGATGCTTACATATATTATGGTAAATAATGGACAAGAAATTGTTTAGTACTCATCTGTACTATAACTACTTATATGTATGGAGAAGCTGAAGAGTTTTTTGCTAAACGGGGAATTTGTGCTAATATCTGGAACTGCCAGTCGGATTGGAAAAACACTTTTTGTTTAAGGTAGCCAGATTCATAATGTATTCATATAACATCACGTTGACACTTACGCGAGCGGGTCAGTAACTAAAGATGTAACTTAAACCTGACTAGTAGTATTCAATACATTGTAGAAAACCCCGAAAATGGATTAAATCTTCGGATCATTAAATCAAGGGCAGATAAGAGACAACAAGATTGTTATCAGTTCGCAACAAGTACACGAACAACTTGCCCGGAAGAGGCTTTTACTCCGCTCCAATCACGTTTGATCCCAATCAGAAACATGCTCCCGTTGCCATTCCCTATTACTTACACTGTCTTGTTCAGCTGATAATAATCTGTCAAGGAAAAAAATTGGGTTCATAACAGCTTCCGTAGATCCGAATTCTTGGAATATCTGTGGATTTGTTGGAGTATTAATGTAATCGAAATCAAAGTAAAGGATTTTTCCGCTTATAGGGTCTTTAAGAATTAGTTCGAAAGTCTAGCTACTCTGCCGAACACTATTTCCGCGAAGGCTTTCCACTCACTCTTCTGTGTACCGGTATGGATCTTCTAAACTCCTTATAGGGGCTGATCAATATTATCCTCGGTTACCGATTGCTATAGCCTTCAGCCTCGAGTGAACAGATTACTTGTAGCCAAGCATTATCTTCGTCGAACGCATCATACTTACTATCAGCCGGTCCATTCTGTAAAAATCTTCCTCGGTGAAAAGTGAGCTTGAGGTGACCTGCCATCCCACTTGATGATAGGGATTGATAGAATGACAGCACACTTTAGGCTCACTTCACCTTAATTTACCGACGAAGATTTTTACAGAATAGCACTGCAAAACGTGAGAGGTCAAATGCAAGACTTTCAATTACAAAAAAGATACTTCTTTGCAATCGAAGTTAACAGTGTTACGACGGGCTGTCTCTCGTTACATACATTAGAGTGTTTTGAAGGTAAACCGTGGATCGATTGAATCTTCATGACACAGGAGCCGCGAAGGACGCGTCCTTGACAGCGCCAGCGGCCAGCTCTTTACGACCCGAACAACATGGAACGTGTAGCCTTTACAGCGAATTTATGTTTACCGTGGCGTACCTACTCAATAAATAGGTTATGTACAGGTTAATACTCTGTCCTTCGTTTCAACACACCCCTTTGTTGACAATGTGTTATTCATATGAATACTAGGTACCCACATATATAATATATGCGTATTTTTCTCATTCGCTGTTAAAAACCTTGTGTTGCCGAGAGCTACGCTTCCTGCTTTTTACTCCACGATTTTGCATATTTTTTATACCGTTTTGTGAATAAACAACCGGGCAAACGTCAGAAGTTATTACGTCTTCATGTAGCATGATATTAACTAAGAATTCTGCGAAAATGTTTTCATGAAAACGTGTTACCTGTAAAATCAGAACCAACCAAGAAAGATCTTCGGTACAAAGCAGGAATTTCCGACATCGATCAAGGGGCGCCGCCTAATAATTACGATACTTAAACCTAATGGAGAATTTCATTATCCTGCAAAATAATTAAAGACATTTACGTGAGGAAGTTCCTGGAATAAATCCAGTGTATTGCGTAACATACCGGATTTATTGGCAAACCTTATGTTACAAGATTCATGCCGAGAACTAATAAAGTAAGAACTTAATTCAATTTTGTTACAAAAATCTAGAACGGCTAGAAATCTTAGAAGTTAGCCGAAGTTATGGAGAAAAAAATGATTTACAGTTTTAAAACTTTCTAAATTGGCCAGAAAAGGCAATGTAAAGTGCAGACGGCAACTTTGAAAATAATGCCTTTTCTATAAGAGCTGTTGACGGTAACAAACTCAAAATTAAATTGCCAATTTTGTTGTACTCGTAGCTGTTGGAGGAAAAATCGTGACTGCCATAATATTCTATAAAGTTATTTTTAACCCAGAAACTCATAAAACCGATGCCACGATGAAAGATGTTTTGGTAAAGAAAAACCATAAAAATTAAAACAAAATGAGCTTTGGAAATGGTTCATTACGTTTCAACTCTTGCTACATTTTGAAAATTAATTAAATTGTGATGCTGTATCCTAAAATGTTATCCTTAAAATCAAAGGAACGAGTTTTAAAAAACAAATAGGATACCAATTTGTAGATAAAAATACGTATAAGCATTTTCAAGCTAACTTTACAGTGAAGTAGGTACTGCCAAAATTGAGTGCTTAAGATAAATTAATTTCCAAAGTAATCCAACTAAATGTGGTGCTCTCGTTGAGTATTTGCAAATCTCTGTCGAATCACCAGGATTAGATGTTATTGATTAATAGTTATGTCACTTTTAAATGAATCACAAATCGACTGTGCTGATCTACTAACTTTATGTGTTTGCATTCCAATCAGCCTTTTAAATCTTCTCCTTCAAGTTTGAGAGAAAATAATAATTTTCTAGCTAAGTAATTATGTTTTATTTCTACACATAAGTAATTACCGTGTTATTCACTCATTAAAATAAATTAGGACAACAAGGCGTAATTGGGTGTAGCAATACTTACAGAACTCAACCATGCGAGGACCTACTCTGATCATAAGCATGATATTAAAATGAGAGAAAAATATTCAGAATAAATTATGTTTTGAATATTTTTATTTAGTAGTAATGAATTAGTTCACATTCTTTTATTCGCAACTTTTTCTTGAAAAAGAGCCCCACTTAAAAAACATTGTTAACTAGCTCCGACTCGCAGTTTCGTCTGCGTGATAGTCATGTAGATACCTCTTAAAAAGTAGACAATGGCACTTGGGGATAAAATGGCTTTCTATCAGCGAAATCATTTTTGTAATCGAACCAGTACCACTACAGAGATTACCACATACAAATATAAAAGTAAGTTGATGAGAAACAAGCAAGTATGTAACCAGAAAAAATAAACTGAAATTTAAATACTTCACTGACCATCTGACTGTTCTGGTAACGCATAGCTTCCAAAATAAAACAGAAACATGTAAACATTATCAATACTCAGTAAAACGTGTTTTTTTTTACCAATGATTTAATGTTTTCTACGGTCGAGTAATGTTTCTCGTTTCTCAATGACTGTGAGTTTACGTAAAAGCAAGATTACGTTGAATGAATATCGCAATTCCGCGGCTTGACCGCAATTTACCGAAGTGCTCCCAACCAAGGATTACTCTGAATTCCACGTGTGGAATGTCGAGCCCGAAGGTCACGAGCTTTTGTCCACTATTCGCACTTCGCACATCGGAATATCCTGGAATCCGGAATACCTGCATTCCCAAACCGTGGGTTTTATGTACCATTCCAAATATTTTCATGTTTATTTAGGTACAAAAGGTTCCTGAATATCTTTATTTCAGTAATTTCATTGTCTTTCCATTGCGTAAACAGATAATTTGTCTCACGATTGTTCTGTCCTCAGATTTAAAAGATTCATCTTTCTAAGTTTGTTAATTAAGGAGCGAAAGCTTGAAAGTATCGTAAAGGCGTTGAAAATGAAACATGAGCGAAAATGTTCCTTGGTTGTAAGTTCCCCTTCGTCTACAAGAATATTTATCGGACCTACATAATGCGTCGGTTTCTTGCTCAGCTGTTGTGTGGCAGGTGCGAGCCCAGCTGCTCTTCCCATCGTTGTAACGGTTGTCCGCGCATGCGACCCGCCATTCTTCTTTTAAATTTAAAATAAGAAACGTTTGCTTTTGAAATTTACTGCTTGCAAAAAGTACTTAGGTTAAAAGTTCTTTCTAGCTTTTTATACAGCCAGTCAGGTTGTTTTTTTTTCTTGGCACTGCGACAGTACCATGACTAAGCGAGTATGAATTTTAATTGGAATATGGCTACCTCGCGAACCATGTTCGGTAAACTGTGGATTGTTTAGAATTCGATCTGGATTCTGCATTCTATGAAATACTTGTATAAATGACTTACCTACTGTTTACAACGGTAAGTGAACATTCTAATTTGCATTTTAAGTTTTCAAAATTGTGGTTGGCATTTGTGTAATAATTTTAATTAGAATAAAAAGAGTTTTAAATTAAAATCTAGGTAAACACGATATAGATTAGATTCTTTACATTTTCATGGAAGAAGATAATTAAGGGCGTACTTACGCAAACTTTGATTTTCTCAACATGTTAAGATTGAGAATTAAAGAGGCACAGTGTCCATCATTTAAATAAATAGTTATCGCTTTTTTCCATCTTAACTTCATATTCAATTGTCGTTTCTTTTCAAATGTCATCAAGTTAAAATCTTTTAGTGTGTAGAAGCTAATCTCTACTCACCCGGTTTCTCACGAATTCTATTGTAGTGAACGAGGGCTGACTCGCACGTTGTCATTTCACTTTAACTGTTAGTGCCCTTTCAACTAAATGCATTACGCCGCGTACGACTATTGAAGACAAAATTTCTCGATCTACAAGAACTGTTATTTGGGAGTATTCTCTTGTCATTTAAGATGTTACTGGTCCTTTATAAACTGCCCCTCTTGCCGATAGACAAGAATCCCTATTATTTCGAAATTGGAACTATCGTTTCGAACAAGTGGAAGTCAAGAATCTCTATTGTGCCCAGATATAATTCGAACCATGCCAGGTTGGTCCTTTAATTAAATAACTAAGACCTCGTCTGTCTGTCGTCTAAGACCATTAATACTGGGGTTCAGCTAGGAGGTTCTATAATGATCGATTTCTAGTAGATATCGGTACGACTCTGAAGTTATTACTGGGATCAAATTTGGACCTTCGATCCAAATTTATAGCTTTAACTTCTAGCTTCCAGAATCCAATGTTACAGTGATACGTTTCAGAAATCATAATGATTAAATGTATTGTAAGATCAAACTAGGATAGCAAAAACGGACAGTGTGTGACAATTTGGTAGAATATTTCATGACCCAATAATGATGGCGGGTCAGGGTCGCCCAATACCGTTTAATGGTCTTATGAAAATCAATAGCAGTGATCTATATTTAACAGTGTAAGTACTGTATTACGTGACTTGACGGTAAATCTTTACTAGTACTATGAAGCTGAAGATTTTGTTTATTGCTTGAACGCGTTAATCTGCGGAACGGCTGGTTCTATTCTGGAAATTCTTTCGCTAATAGGAAGCTACGTATTTCTGAGTAAATTTTACTATAAAAAATTGTGAACCGTCAGAAAATTTCCGGTGGAAAATTTATTAAAATTAAAAGCCACATTGAAGCTTAAATTTTTTGTTGATTTATATGTCGATAATCAAGCATTGGATATGTCAAAACCTTGTATCCAATGCTTAGTTAAAAACAATATGGAGCTTCGAGTCCAACAAACAAACAGCAATTCACATTCGCCGACAAATCCCCAAGGAAATGGCGCGCCGGCTATCCATATTAATAAAATTCTTGTGTCCGTCTGTATCGGAACATAATAAATTCAGTGTCACGTGCCCGCGTGTGGAATATTTCTCAATGCATGATTAATAATGAACTAACTGTGTACGTTCTCCATATTGTACATATTGATGTTGTTTTGTAATGTTGTAATGACAATTGCAAATGTTTCAATGTAGGTAATTAATTGTATCTACAAATCATCGAAAGATTGTAGAACGAAAGTCAAAATTTATGTGACCAATTCTCAAACGGGCGTAAGCTGCTGTGATTGGTTGACAGAATCACATTCCTTTTGCGTTCAAGAAACCGGAGGAAAAATGATCTTTTCATAGTAATGCAATAAAATTTAACTGAAGGTGGTGATAGATAATACAGTATGAAATCTTCTCCTGCCGCTATTAATAAATTTTATACTTATAGAAAACAGTACCACGTAAACCGTAAATCTATATTTACAGACTGATTGGCAATCGCCATGTTACAGCCCATCCATTTGATTCAATATAGATTTAGATACGGGATACCTATTTCTGTCGCCTCCTAGGTAGAGCCTGCTAAAGTATTTACGTGGGCGGTCCAGTTTTCTTTGAAAATTTCTTCACTCTTCGGCTACCAAAGCAATGACCCTTAAAATATGTCAAGTACGGTATGGTACTCCAGCTATTCATTAAGAAAGGTTTTTTGCACACGATGCTTTTATATTCTCAACAGATTTTTATTTTTGGCTGAAGTGGAATTAAACCTCTATTAAGATTTACATTTAATTTGTAAAACAATTAAATAATGAATAAAGTAAAAAAAATACCCTAATTTGACATCTATCTGACAGTGTCACATTTTATGGTTGCGTTCACAATTTAGAACTTAATAACCAATACTTGTGAATGTGTTCAAACAAATATTTATTTTGTGATTAAGTTTAATAAATTGATAACAATTTAATCTCAAGCAGAAATAGGATCAAGAGACGCAGACGACTTAATGGAGCATCAAATATCATTACTCTTTTTCACTTTCAGGGCAGGCATTCTCATTGGCACTTGATTGGTCCTTTACCCCGAGATCCCAGAGTACATTTAGCCGGGATTTTCTTCTAGTAATTTTCCAGAATTTGGAATACAAAAAACACCGAACGTTTTTATGAAATTTAAATGCCGTCTTTATTTGTCCGTTTATATTTATTTTATTATTCTTCACACTGACCTGGTGATTTTAAGTTAACGGTCCAGTTTTGCTTTTAATTATTCAAAACAAGCTTCTTAAAATAGACCCAGACATAAACTAAAACACAATTCAAAGAGAAAGTGAGGCTTTTGGAATGATACTTCAAAACTCAATCGTAGTTCGCAAACAAAAAGTTTGATTGGTTTCTTCACGGATTCTTAACATCGGCAATCAGATCAGATAGATGGCTTAAGGTTTTCCGCACTTAATAGGACGATATTCAACTATCTTTGATACCCAACTGATATTCTACTTAAATTGCCTTTGAAAAAGGAACCACTCAAATTAAAGATGGCGGACTTTTGTAATTTCAAATTGAAATTGCGGTGATTTATTAAGCCTCATTTATTGGTGTTTATGTAAGTAGGTAAGTGCTACAATTCTAAATATTTTACAAATATATTCTGCACTGGCTTCTGCCCGCAACTTTGCCTGCGTGGCTTCTTACATCTGCGTTAAGTTACATCTTTGATTGCTGCTCCGCTCCCGTGGTTTATAGCATGCTGTTATATAGCCATGATGTGATATGTTACTCAGGAATAATGTAGCTATCTATTGGTGGGAAATGGTTAAAATCGGTCCAGTAGTTTCGGAGCTTATTCGGTGCAAACAAACAAACGAAAAAGTAATTCCTTTTTATAATATTAGTGTCCATATATGATGAAAATGATTATCGATTTCTTTATTTTACTTAATTTTGCAACATAAACGTATATTGTTATGGTATTGTATACATCCATGTATTACAAAATACTGGTCGTACAAGTTATACAATTAACAATTGCGTTACTTTTAGAGCTATCGTAATGTTTTGCAAAAATACTAAAAGTGAATGGTTACGTAGTGACATCATTCGGGTTATTGTTTTCACCGCCATTCTTGCGAGTCCATTGTTTCTGCAGCTTAAAATAAAACACTTGTAGATGCTTGTGAATGTGATTCTGAAAATAGTCAAATACGGGATGGAAATCCGAACAAAAGGTTCTACAACATAACATCATCACGCCTGTATTCTCCGAAGGGTTAGGCAGAGGTGCACCAATGCAATGTACACCCACAGTTCGCCGGTATTCTTAGAGGTATTAGGGGGTGAGCCGCTGAATGATGGATGAATTAATCTAAATATATTCGTATTTTGTTCGCACAAGCAACTGATACATACTTTAACATGTTAATAATGTTCCTGAATGTCATGTGTTATCTGTATTACTTACCAGCGTACTGCCCGTGACTTCGTTCGCGTGGTTTTAATCAACCGCATTAAGTTTACCTCTTTGGTTACTGCTCCGCTTCCGTTAGTCGTAGCGTGATGTTATATAGCCTATGACACTCATAAATAACGTGGCTATCTACCTATGGGTAAAAAATCGGTTAATACATACACATACATACATAAACTCACGTCTTTTTCCCATGGGGGTAGGCAGAAACCACAGAACGCCACCTGCTACGATCCTTACATGCTACTTTCGCCACTAAAATCGGAAAAAATCGGTTCGATCGGTTTTTTAAATCGGTTAATAGATCCAGATATTACAACCTCACAAACTCACGAACTTTACCTCTTTGTAACATTAGTATAGACAACTAGCACACTGTGTAATACTGGCGAATTTGTTCGCTTATCTGTAAGCGAAAAAACATGAGTATGTTTTTGGCACAACCGACGACGACGTGGGGAATTACTAATACGGTTGTAAAATGACTAAGTAATAAATAATGATGATACCAGCCTGTTATTGTCCCACTTCTCATACAGAGAAGGTACGAGTATTGATCACCATGCTTGCTAGGGAATTTCAGACTAATATTGATTAAAAGTCCAGGTTTTCTCACGATGTTGTCCTTGTGATGTCAATGGTATCTAAAAAAAAAAACTTAGAAAGCCAAAGAAATGACTAAATAGTAGTTATAAGTTAACTAATCCACAATATATAATTATCCTATGCGCGACTGCTGCGCTAGAGGTCCCGGGTTCGACTCCCAGGTCGAGCAAAAAGTGTTATTGGGTTTTTCTATGAAATTCTCAGTAGCAGCTCGGAGTTTGGAATTGTGCCCGGTTAATGGCAATAGGCTCGCCCCCTATTACATGGGCCCTACCGGCGAACTGTGGGTGTACATTGGTACACCTCTGCCTAACCCTTCGGGGAATACAGGCGTGATGGTAACATATAATTATAGATATTACTGTTATTATGCGGGTCTTTGCGGGTCCAAACTTTCAGAACACAACCACGAATGCTTCGGTTGTTATTACAAAGTTTTTAAGCCAAGCTGTTGCTTGTGAGACTTCGAGAAACTTTGCTTATGATAGTTTTGTTATTGTGTCTTCCTTACATAGTATAAAACAAAGTCGCTTTCCGCCGTCTGTACGCTTAAATCTTTTAAACTACGTCATGGATTTAAATGCGATCCTCTTCAATATATAGAGTGATTCAAGAGGAAAGTTTATATTGTAATAGAACATCACGCTACGACTAACGAAAGCGGAGTAAAGATGTAACTGAACACGAGTGACACTGTGGGGTATTATATAGCTAGTAATATTATTAATGCGGAAGTTACTTTGTCTGTCTGTCTGTCTGTCTTCAGGATTAAACTGGATTTCGCGGACGAAATCGTGGGCAAAAGCTAGTACGAAATATGAGGAAGTAATTCTTTTCTCACCCGTTAATAAACTTTATTACTCGCCAAATTCGCCATGCATAATAATGTAGCTATGGACAAATAGTTTTTGAAACCTCTACTTCGCATTAATCTGTCAAGGAGTGCCAAACAGGTCCGGTTTGTAACAGTTAGCTGATGTCTAAGTTTTTAGGGTTCCGTTCTGAGACCTACTTACTAAGCTAAATTACAATTATTATGCGGTGAAATGACAGGCACATGAGACATTTCAACTTTGCCTCTGGGATGGCAACGCATTTGCAAGGCTTCTGGTATTGCAGAATCAGATGTCTACAGAATAGACAGAGGTAACCAGTTAACATCAGGTGGGCTGTCGCGTCGGCTTGTTTGCCACCCAACGAAATGTAAAAACCTCTGTTGTCCGTGCGTCTGCTTGTCAGCGGGCTGTCTCTCATGCACCGTAATTGGTAGACAGTTGAAATTAAAGAGGTTAAAAATAAATTAATGACCCCTCTTTAATTTATTTTAACCCCATGTTTCGTTACACAAAGCGCATTTTTCGGATACGGAACGCTGTGTGTGTGAGTCCGGCTCGCACGTGGCTGGTTTTATGAACACTCCTCACACGTATATATTCCGTGTAACATGAACTAAACTTAGTCGAACCGATCGATTTTATACGCCGGCTACCGTTGGTAACCTTTGCACTTACAATGTAAGCAGGCTATTTTAGTTTTTACTCGGCGTGTCTAACAGAAGATAGGTAACTATCCTACTACTATTATAAAGGCGAAAGTTTGTATGTATGGATGTATGGATGTATGGATGTATGGATGTTTGTTACTCTTTCACGCTTAAACGGCTGAATGGATCTGGATGAAATTTGGCACAAAGATAGATTATAGTCTGGAATAACACATAGGCTACTTTTTATCCCGGGAAAATGTACGGTACCCGTAGGATAACACATCAACTGTGACGCGGACGAAGTCGCGGGCAGAAGCTAGTTCTCTATACTAATATTATAAATGGGTAAGTAATTCTGTCTGTTTGTTACGCTTTTACGCCTAAACCGCGGAACCGATTTTGATGTTTAGACCTTTGTGAAGGACATAAGCTGTCTTTTGTCGCGAGAAAAGAGCTTCATGGGGTTGAAAGTTTGTATGGGAGTCCGTCATTATTGAAGAAAAAGCCACGAAGCTTTAGATTTAGGTACTTGATAAAAAATAAATAAACAATTGTTAAAGCGTTTTTGAAAAAAAAATATCTCAGAAATAAAAAAAGCTGCCGAAAGTAACAATTCCACACGGACGAAGATACGGGCAAAAGCTTACTGGTCTATAAATGTCAGTCGTAAAAATAGATACATTTAAACTGACAAGTTCCTTGGGCATTTTCATTTTAAATGGCGCAGGCTGTTTTTCGGTTGTCCCATGACTAAAATATGATGAAAAAAATATTTGCAAACAATTTTTTTAAGAAAAATCTATTGTACCCTGTAGGTATTTTTATAAATATGTGGATTTAATTTATTAGTTCCTTATAGAGCACGTATTTAATTTTATTTAAATTAATAATGTTGCGGAATCGTGTAAAATCATGATGTCCCCATGTCAGTTTGCATCATTGCATTCAATTTTTTCGTTATTTTTTGTACGACAGCTAACGTAGCGACACTTTCATTGTATTGTTAGATAGTTAATTTATCCTTTAAACTAAGCATTTCATCTCAGTTAGTGAAGAAAATATATAATAGTTTAATAAAAAGCTTGTCCCACGAATTCGCGACTACCGGACATGTCCGGATAGTCACGCGGTTTTTACTATGAAATACACACATTTATCATCAAAATTCGGTTTTAACGGTAACTCTGGGTACAAATTTCAAAGTATGAAATGTTATTTTGAAGTTAGTCGCACTAGGTGTCCAGCTAGTGCAGTAAGTTTTGCAGCACAATAAATGGTTAAAAAAGAACTGTTGTAGTTAGTAACGTTTTTTTCATGAATATAAAGTTTGTCATTTTTTCTTTTTTAGGTATACATAACTTATACACTGCTGAAAGCATAAAAGTACAATTTTACAGCTTTCTGATAATATTGTTTAAGTATTTAAATTTAGTTTAAAAAACGATCTATATCCGTCACGTCCTGTTAGTAACTAGTTGTAGTGAACTATACACTACAACTAGTTACTAACAGGACGTGAGTGTAGTAGTTTTTGAAGCCTATTTATTTTAACCTGCGCCATTTAAAATGAAAATGCCCCCTTACTAACATTGTTAGTGATATTTTAAGCGGTTCACTGAATAAAATATTATTCGATTGTCGACCACCACTTGTTTCTGTTGTGCCTACCAAAAATAGTGACTACCTACCTTGTTAGGGAATTTCTAATGTCTGGTGTCGCGGTAAACCACCACTCATGAGTACCCGGGCAGGATTCTACCTGTATTGTCATGTTAAGGGGAACTTTCGTTTTCTGATGATCAATGTTGGGAAATCACATACCATCACGCGCACGCCTGTATTCCCCAAAGGGTGGGCAGAGGTGTACCAATGTACACTCACAGTTCGCCGGTATGTTTAGGTCCTATGTAATAGGGGACGAGCCTAGCAATTAACTGGGCACAAAGCCTAACCCCGAGCTGCTACTGAGAATTTCATAGAAAAACTCAATAATACTTTTTGCTCGACCTTGCAATCGAACCCAAGACCTCTAGCGTAGCATTCGCGCTTAGGACCACTAGGTTAAGGAGGCAGTTATGTTGGGAAATATTGTCATAATAACCGGTGTTAAACGACACTTAACAAAACTGAAAGTTACTTATTCTTCCCACCATTGTGTATTTTTTTTTTGTTTTGGATTATAGTACTTACAGTTCCAACTCTTTGTCATAACATTTTTTTACGATAACCAGTTTTAATTGACTTTAAATATCCCCATGATCCCTATACTGTAGCATGCACTCGTAAGCGTTTAGTTGCGCACGACCACAAACAGTGATTTTTCACATCACAAATAAAAGTAATTTCCCAGTTTCCATTTTTGTGTAATGTTACAATATGTTAGTTAGTTATTATTTGTAAAAAACGGATATTATGTGATGTGTGTCTTTTGACACCTTGCATATTTGTTTTCGATATGACTTAATTATTACGTAGTTTTATACAATTTATCACAATATGAATAATTTCGGAGATGGGTATTATGATAAACAAACAATGACTATAAATTCGAGGAAGCCTAAGCTTGCACTGACTAATCGCACACAGCTCTACACAAGTTCCTGTCAACGATTATAAAGTACCAAACTAAATCAAATCTCCAATTATTGTTGCAGCATTTACTATTATATTTTCTGTCTGGCTACATTTTATTTCCAATCGTCAATCATCTTAAGCACTTTACAATAAAGGTTACAATGGCTTGTCAATTATTCAAATGATGAATAATAGTCACAGTCATACATTACAGGCATTATTATGCAATCTTTCAGACTTATTGTGGTCCTTATTGCTATGATCTGAAGAATGATAATGCGTAGGCTTAGGTGAGGGACAAGGTCATTAAGTCTAGCCTCCAGACAGCCTATTTTGCTAGCTTTAATGATATGTTTTTGCTTGAGTTATAAATATTAGCGGAACATTTAGCGGTAAACCATGTAGAGAGAGACATTTTAATGAACTGTTTTTACTTTGGAACACCATTATGATTGAGTGGGTATTAATTTTATTACACTGGTATTCAAAATGTGATTCGCGTTTTGCTTATAAACAAGATTCTGTAACAGTAATGGTAACGGTTTGTAATTTTTGGGCCGTGATGCGCCCGCGCCGGTCTGCATAATTGGTTATTCTGCTTCAGTATAAACAGTTTCGATGGTTCTGTGAAATTGAGAACTGAATTCGAGTGTCTAAATGTGTTTTTATTTTGATAATGCTTGCGCATGTTTAATTTTTTGGTGTCTGGCGCCTGGTGCACTTGGCAGTTGAATTATACTTTCATGAGGTCATGGTTAATGGATTTGTAAATTTGAAAAGTTCAATTAGCCTTAGGTACCTATATAATCATGCGTCAATACCGCGGGCTCTCGACTCATGGTATGGGTAGGAGGAACGTGGGGTTTTAATCGGTAAGAGTCCGACAAAACCCTACTTTATCTCCAGAAGGAGGATATCCATGTGAGTTTTCCAGCGAATAAAAAAGTGCCTATGTATTTTCCAAGATAATATAAGTGGTGATGAGACAGCGAGTATTTCGCAACTGTTTTTTCTTGCTACATTCATTTTATTTCACTTTAAGTGTCAAATACTCGTAAACACAGCCATGATCACTTGCAATATCAAACATCCTTTCTAGAAAGTTGGTATCCAAAACTGCCTATTATCTGCAACTCTAAACTAGCCCTGTATCCACATTACACAACATACTCGGATACTTGATAGTTCCATTGTCACCACAATGTTGGCCTTTGTTATGTGAAAGATTGTATTACAATACTGTAAGACTACCCGACTTGTTCCGGGTTGCCGATCCATGACACACTTCCGAAACAAAAGATTAATCGTTCTTCAACGAGTATTAATATCCCGTTCGGCGTTTAATTAAGTTTGAAACTATGCTTATATTAATCTTCCATTATGCTATCCATACTTTCATACTAATATCTTTACATAGTATAAAACAAAGCCGATTCCCGCCGTCTGTACGCTTAGATCTTGAAACTACGCAACGGGGTTTTGATGCGGTTTTCGTCAATAGATAGAGTGATTCGTGAGGAAGGTTTATATGTATAAAATATCACGCTACGACCAACGGAAGCGGTGCAGTAATCAAAGATAGAGCTTAACGCGGGTGACACCGCGAGGTCTATAGCTATTAATATTATAAATGCGAAAGTGACTGTGTCTGTCTGTTATGCTTTCACGACTAAACCACTGAACCGATTTTGATGGAATCTCGTACGTGGCAAGTATGAACCCCAAGAAAGGACCTTAGCTACTTTTTTATTCCGCGACTTCGTTTACATCCGCGACAATTGATATTTACGCGGACGAAGTCGCAGGCTAAAGTTACGTATATTGTTGTAAATTCTTCAGTTTATTATGGGCGTTGATAATTTCCTTCAGTTTTATTGCCGGTACAAGAGTTAGCCAACCAATGACCCCATTCCGGTTTCGGCGCGCTTATATTTCTTGTTTGTTCTCTGGTCCTTCCTGGTCCTGCAGAATAAAGCGATGATGTCAACTTATTTAATTTCGGCGGTTACCAGTTTGTTAGTCAGACAAATTAATTTTGTGGCTTATATAAAAAGGTGCCTCGTTAGGTTTTAAGCGCAACTGCTACGTTAGAGGTCTTGTTTTTGATTCCTAGGCCGAGCAAAGTGTCATTGTGTTTTTGTATGAAATTCTCAATAGCGGCTCGGGGTTCGGAATTGTGCCCGGTTAATGGCAATAGGCTCGTCCCCATTACATGGGACCTAATGGCAGACTGTGGGTGTGCATTGGTATACCTCTGCCTAACTCTTCGGAAAATACAGGCGTGATGGTATGTGTTATAAAAAAGCTTTCCAGTAATAATATGTCCAGCTTTAATTTGAACGAGAGCAAACGTTTTAGTTACTTCAACACAATTTGCCTTAAAACGTTTTGATCTTTTTATTTAAGTGCCTATTATACGTCCTCCTCTTTGGTAATCCTTGTCTTCTTTGCAAATCTTTCTTGTTACATATTGGTTCAAGATCTCGGAGTCGGAGACTTTTTAACGTGGCAATTTTGAGTTTTTAATGCTGGGTAATTTTTTAGGTTTTAGGTTTTTAGGTGGTTTTTAATTATGTACACAATTTTGTTTTAAATTACCTATATTCTTATTGTTAAAAACATTTATTGCTTAATGCTTTAAATGAATTATATTTAGCGATTGTAGCATCTCAGTCCATCACGATTAAACAGGAAATCGTTTAGCAGAGATAAACTGAACGTATCTACGAGTACATCCTCGTATGTACATCCGTCTAGATCTGTCAGCCATAAAGTTGTATGCGCTAGTCCACTGGAATATGTTTACACATTTTATTGCGGTCGTAAAACTAGCGAATTATAGTAACTATTTCCTATTAGGAGGTAAATATTCTGATATACAATCTGTAGAAATAAATAGAATTGAAGTGTATGTAAGGAACGTCAAAATAACAGGACTTTACTAAATGCATAGTTATGAATTTTTACAAGGATTATACCTAACAATCAACTAATTTTTTGATTGTTTGTGTCTATTTGTTCCGGTTAATCTCCGATACAGTTGGACCGATTTTAACAGGAATTTCACTTGCATATAGTTGATGTTATAAACAGTAACTTTGGCTAGAAACATAATTTATCGATCTGCGCAAAAAAAACCCCTATGATTACTGATATTCAGGCGAAAGAAGGTGCGGCCATAAGCTAGTATTATGTTATTTAATAATAATGAAATATGGACATTCTGGCCTTGTATGTATAGTATGTAGGGACGTTCTTTGTGCAAAGGGAGTCCATTAGAGTCATATATGTATGTACATGTATAGTGACATCGTTTTTATTTGCCGGTAGAATGGCTTTTATACGCTTTTAAGCTTGTGACAGAATGTCTGGGGTGATGTTTGCGTGGCGTCCGTGCTATTCTGGGAATCTCGAAAAAAAAGCCAACTGCTAGTTGGACTCTCGAAGGGTTCTGTACCACCGTACAATATTTAACAAAATATACAAAAGAAAAACAGGTTTTTGTACGGATTCCCAAACAAAATCCCTTTAATTTTATTACTTTTTTTTTCTTTCAAAGTTTTTCTTGGTCGTCATTAATGTCGGTCAAGGAAAACATCATGAGGAAATCTGGACTTGTGTGTGTAATTAATATAAGTCTGAAATCTCAGTCCGCCTTGAGCAAGCGTGGTGATCAATGCTCGTGTCTTCTCTGTATGAGAAGAGTCCCTTGCCCTGTAATGGGACAGTAATAGGCTGCTGTTATATTTTTATTGTTTGATGTTATAGTGACAATATAAATACACACACTGTGAAATTTCAAGACTCTACCTTTTACGGTTCATGAGATACAGCCTGCTGACAGACAGACGGACATACAGACGGAGGCTTAGTAACAGGGTCCCGTTAGCACCTTTCATGTACGGAATCCTAAAAATTATTTGCTCAAGTAATAGTGCGACATATTTTAGGTTAAGTGATTTTCGTTGGTTCGTGCAAGTACGTGTGTATTGTCAGTCACCTGTAGTGGGCTTCCGAGAAATCCTGTTATTAATTTGAGTCATTCCGTAATGTTATCATTCTTTGTGGATTCTTTGATATGTATTCAAGTTAATCTTCACTTGTTTTGTTACTAGCTTTTACCCCCGACTTCGATCGCGTGAATTTTTTTACGAATCCATATTTTACAAAATAATATACTTTAAAGGGCCTCGGGGATAACGTAGCTTCCTATTAGCGAAAGATTTTCAGAATCGGCCCAGGAATTCCGGAGATTATCACGTTCAAACAAACAAACTCCTTAGCTTATTACTATAGAATAATTACTTATAGATTTAACAGTTTGTTTTTCTTATCTTATATTTGTTTCGACAATCGACTGTTACTTATATGACATTTGCTACTACTCCTAATAAAATGAAAGCTTATATTTTTTAAATCTGGTTTTATAACTTTTACAAATAATTTGGCCGCTTCCAACCGGTCCTATTGGAAATCTATGGGAGAAACCTATGTCCAGCAGTAGACTCCCTTCCTAAGTTCTACAAATTCTTCAACCAGATTCAATATTACATATTACATTTTTTTCGTTCAAAAGTGTCTTCTAAAAGTCTGTAATAATTGTCTTGACTTTGACTTTTACTTCTCCAGCGTTGGTTAAGTTCAGTTTGCAATTAACGTGTGTAAGCTAATAAAAAGTGGAGATGCTACTGTCTCGTTCCATTTAACATATGTTAGCAAGAAGCGTATTAATGTCTGCCATAATTGCAACCGCGTTGCTCTTATGAGACGTAATATGAGCGGCGCGGCGTCGACTGCTTATTGTTCAACATCTCTCACGATTTTACTCCATTCTCGAAAGTCAGGGGAAATGATTCATTTATTATGTTTGTACTCAACAATGTTTCCGCTGTTATTTAATTGACTGCGTCTTCGCTTTCGATACGATCTCCTTGTACTAATTGACTAGATTGACGTTTATTGTCAACTAGCTAAATTCTCCGTGGTGTACCGTCTTTGGTTACTGTTCCCCCCTGTAGGTCGTAGCATGATGTTCTCTTCTTGAATCACTCTATCTATTGATGAAAACCGCATTAAAATCCGTTGCGTAGTTTAAAAGTAGCGACTTTGTTTTACACTACGTAGAGAGGTTAATAGTCAATAACAGTTTAATTTACTGCGACTTGGATTTAAATTTGTTTACCGTGGAATTTACCTCTAAAAGTCAATTAGTTTCTGTAATCAGGAACGTTTTCCTTTTGGTTTCACGTGTTTCATCATTTGTAATTTTGTTTATTTATATCCTTTTGATTAGAATCAGGGGACCGATTCTGCTAACTTTTAGGAGCGATCGCAATTTAATTTGCGAAAAATACTTCTAATTTATACGTAGCCCGTAGGTACCTCAACTTATTGTCATTGATTGTCGATGAGATGAGATTGCGTCTAGATTTTGAACGTTTTTAATTTATAGAATTGGCATTCGATATGCTGAATGCCAAATCAATTAAATTAACAAAAGTAGCAATATTCAAACGCGTGTCTAATCTTATTTGCGTACAACCGGACGCTTTCAAGAAACTTGTCGCCGCACATTCATACAGTGGAACGAGTTTTTGCTCCACATCAGGCAATGACCGCTCGAACGATAATGTCGTAATTAAATATGCAGTCTAATCTTAAGGACGGAACATCTATATTTGCCGGGAATGAAACCGGAACGGTGTGAGACGAGATCGGGGTATCGAGTGTTCTCACGCATCGCATTCTAGTCCACCCTGCGGCTTTTACACCGAAAGAATTTATGCATATTGTTATTGAAACTTGAATAGACAGATGTCAATCTGTTGTAGATTGTAGTGTGGTTGAGGCAGGCAACGATGGAGCAAAACTGGCTCTCGCAGAAATTGATAACTGTAAGCATAATTTGAATATTTTTTACAACACGAATTTTGGCGAGATTTTTTACATTTCTTTAACCGTTTTCGCAGCCAGGCGTAACAAATTAATCCCCGCTTTTGTTAGGGTAGGCTGTCCGGCTTAATTTTTTTCGTTTTCCCATTTAATTTGTCATTCGTTTTTTGTTTCAGGACTATCATAACCGTCAACAAATCTTTATCACGTACAAAATGTTCTATTTAGAATAATCACACTTAGATTTCATAAGCTATTAGCTCCAGGAAATTAATTTCGAGGACTGATTCCTACTGCTATTATTAACGCGAATGTTTGTGGGGATGGATGAATGGATGGATGGATAGATATTTGTTTACTTGTTAGATGATTTAACGCTAGAAACGGCTGAATGAATTTAGCTAAAATTGATCTCACTTTAGTGGTCCCGTGGGATAATTTAAGATTGAAGCCAAATTCTAAAGTCGCAGGCAGAAGCAAATTAAAAATAAAGGTACTCAACTCAATATTCACGATGAATTTGATCGTACCCACCGCCTCCGTGCTTTATTCGTTCATTGTACATGATGTGTCAAAGAGGGCGCCATGCCCTACGTGATCAAAGGAACGGAAGTACCTATATAATTGGATGGGCCCCCGTTCAACCATGCCGTTGGGTCCGTATTATGTGTTTATAGGAGAAGGGATTTTCTCAGGTGCCTTATTGAAGCGTATTGTTGCTCCTGAGCCTGTTATTGCGAATTGATCGTTTTGTATGTTGTATTAGAATTGGTTTTTACGTTTTTGTGTGTCTCAATTTTTCTATTGTTTTTTTTTTGTTGGTGATCTTTTTCTCTTTTTCGTGTCGATGGTTTTAAATAATCCTATAATGTTTGGGCCTAGTAAGTGGCTGCGTTTTTCGTGGCATCAGTAGCGTTGTTATTGTCCTCTAATAAAAGTGCAGTTGTAGGGACACTTCAGGCACTGTAGTAAGTGGGCTATCGTCTAGTCAGGACTATTGTAGGTGATTTAACTAATTTGGATTTAAAGGATTTACATGTTTGTTTATTTTATTTTATTTTCATTTCCTTTCGGTGTTTTGTTATATTGTGTGTAGTTATTATTTTCATTGATGTTACGAACTGCAGTGCTATTCTATAAAAATCATAAAAACCCTCGGTGAATTGTGGACAAATGAGTTTGTGGTGAGCTGTCAATCCCTAGCATCACAGTTCACCTTAAATTAACCGAAGGATGTTTTCAGAGACTAGTCTGGCTGTTATGCAAAACGTGGGAACAAGAATTGCTTACCATCTGGTGACACGTACTCACAACTCTTTTTCTTTGCATCTGTTTCTATCAAACTCTTTTATTACTAATTATAAACTACATACAAATGAAGCATTAAATACACGTACCACATAACCGCTTCAGTGACGTCTTAAGCTCTGTTTCAAGAAAAAATAAAACAAACCGCAGAACAACTGCGTGGTGTCATGTTGCTTGTATAATTTTATTATAGACACACTGATTCAAATAGCTGTCTCAATTATAATAACCCGATATAATTCAGAAAGGCCACATTTAATTCAATAGCTTTTGCCGGTTACTTCGTTTGCGTGAATCTTGCAGATCTTTAATTTTTTGACAAGAAAATATAGCGTAGTGAAATAATTTTCAGAATCGGACCTGTAGTTCCCGAGATTAGCGCATTAAAACGAAAAAAATAAGAAACTTAACAAGCCATTACGCCCGTATTCCCTGAAGGGTTAGGTAGAGGTGTACCAATGTATACCCACATTCTACTGGTATGTTTTTGTCCTATGTAATATAAGTTATGTATCAAGTTATACAAACATGGTTTCCTTATTGTAATGATATTGTATTGCATCATATATTCGTAACCCATCCGACTGCCAACTTCAACGGATGCAAATCTTTCAGTCTTGTTACGATGTATTGGTCGTATGTAAATTGTTTGGTTACGCATAAACTTGGTTCGGATTCTCGTGGGATCTTAGCCATGTGACCCGAGTCCACCTTTAGTTAGTGCTTTATCATTTTGTAGCAAAGTCAAATCATTTATTTTAATTAGACACTTTTAAATGTCAAGAAAAAATAATTGGGTACTAGTTGCCACTATCACATAAGCGTCTCCGCCCACGACCCATTTTTTTCATATTACTCAAGGCCGACAAAAAAATTGTCAAAAAACAAAAATCGCCTTAAAAATTCGGTCGTGTTCGGAGACGCTAAGGTAGTTTTTTATGAAAGGAATGGGCAAGAAGCGCCATATACTCTTTGAAAATAAATGTTTTCGAATATTTTGTATACAGGATTACACGAGAATACGATGGTACCTTGCATATAGTCCCGACCATACCATCTGCGGCTTTCGGTAAAGCGTAAATGGTCATATTTTTACTCACATTCGTTTTATTTTTATTCATTCTATCAATTAACTCAAGCGCACCACACAATTAAACATTTTACAAGGAAAATGGTGACCTCAATACTCCTCATCGTACGTTATGTTGTACAAAAATAACACAAGACGTAAAACGCAATAGTGACAGATAAATCTACAATTCAAGGATGGTGTAAACAATGATTAAGTCACCGGTAACCGCCTGTTCGACAGTGACTCAGTTTGAGTTCGTTTGTATGGTGGCGTATTTGAAGGCTGCGAGTGTTAAGAACCGTGAAGTAATAAGGCCCCGGAGGTCTTGTAATTAAAAACGTTGCAAACTCATCTTAACGACAATTAATGTTAAAAGCTTGTCAAAAATGTATGTCATTTAAAGGTATTTTTTGACAGAATGAGGTTGTTGGCATGTGTCTTTGGTTACTGCTCCGCTCCCATTAGTTGTAGTGTAATCTTCTTCTTCTTTCGATAAAGAAGAAGTGTAATGTTTGTTATATACCCAATACTATTCGTCATGAATCTGGCTATCATGTACAAACATATTTTTTCCAACCCGACTGGTAGTTTCGGAGATTATCACGTTTAAACAAACGAACAAACTCTTCAGCTTTATAATATTAGTATAGATAGATTACAATTATGTACATCTGGTTTATAAATCCAATTTTCATCAGTTACGTTGTCCATTGTTTGTCTTCAGGTGTTTTAAAGAAAAATGACTTCATTATGATGACTCAGATCATTGTGCATCTGTCTGTTTGTATGTTATGTTTATTTATACATCAATGTACATATTGTACATGTCCAGTCATCCGAAACGGCTTTGTAGTTTGTCTTTCATCGGTGCCATATAAACAACATCAGTCAATCATGATTATTTTGGACTGACGGAATTATTTCAGTCAATGAAATTAGAGTGAATCGCTGAGTGAGTGAAAAATTAAGTTACACTATAATTCTTCTAGCCTTTGCCCGCGTAAACTTCGTTCTCGTAAATGTCGGTTATATTTAAAAAGCAATCATGATTCGAAAGACACGTGGCGCCATCTATTATCATAAGAACGTTATTGTTGTTTTCCTCGGTAACAGTACTTTTTTTCTGGATGAAAGGTATCCTATGGTCGTGTCTGTACCCCTGACAACGTATATGCAAAATTTCAGGATGATCGGTTCAGTGGTTAAGCCGTGAAAAGGTAACAAACAAACTTATTTTCGCATTTATAATATTAGTTAGGATTAGGATTCTATTTTCAAATAAATTCGATCGTTCTATTTTGAAAATTGGTTCAAATAACACTTCACACTAATAAAATACTTCACGCCAATCTAACTTTTATATCTTTCTCATAACACTCTTAATCCCATGAAACAGATGAGGTTAAATTGTCGTGCACACGGATAAAACTTTACCAGTATAAATCCATCAGGAGTTTGCTAATGTATTAAAATGTTTCTGATGAAATATTATGGTGTGGGCTTCAGGAATATTTTCAAATCCCATATGTATATTTAGATCTTCAATCATCCGAAGATTTTTGGGTCATTCGTTTTATATTATTGCGTTTTTGCATCTGGTGGTTCACCTTTATGGAGTTCAACGATAGCTTTTATTTGTAGATCAACCTCTTTCAGTTTAAAAATATATTGTTCGTCACTATTAATTACATATAAATCTAAAACCAGTCTTTGCTGTCTACCTCATTTCTCACCTATTTCGTGCTGTCCTCTTTTAAGGTCTAAGACGAGAATACCCAAGGAGCACCACAAGCTGTATAAAAGCTGTATTTTAGTTTATTTTTATACCACAAGCTGTATAGTGAGGCTGTACAAGGGCTGTATCAGCGCTTATACAGCATTTATAACTAAAAATTGGGCCCATTCTTATACAGCCTAATGCGTTATTATGGCTGTACAGTAGCTGTAGAAGTAAAAAATAGGCTGTAATATAGCTGCAGTGGAGCTGTAGTATGGTGTAAAAGGAAACCACAGGAATATAATTATCTTTTTATAAATGTCTTTAAAAGATAACGGTTGTTAATCGATTTTTTAAGAGAATCACAAAAGGAAAATTTGTGAAACTTGTCAAATATTTCTATTTCAGAAACATAAATGGCGATCGATTTATATTTCATGCAAAATTATAAATCAAGTAATGATCTTGGACTTTCTGTGTGATAATTTGTAGATTCGACGTGCCGATTTAATTTTGTTGTGAAATTGTGTATAGTTTTGTGTCAAAATAATCACGCGCCCGCAATATAATCAAGATTAAGTAAAAATATTACTAAAACGGGTAAGTAAGTTTATGGTTTTGAGGTTAGAATAATATAATATGCTTGAAAATACTGCATAATATTAGAGTACACTCATTATTTTAGCTGTAAAATTACGATAGCAGCTGTAGCTATTGTCAAATATCGTTTGATTTGTATTATGTTTTGTTTTTGTTTATTTAAAAATGGCGATAAATATTAAACACCCTTAAGTATATCTGGAGGGTATTATAGGTCCTGTAGCTTTACTACGCAGTTTTTAGATTCCATTGTACAGCTATTGCCTTTAAATAGGCATTATATTAGAATATTTTTAATATTTAGGCTGTATATCAGTTTTCAAAACATAAACTTTACAGCTCATTAGGGATACGTATTCAAAATGAAAAACCATGTATAATATATTGCTAGCAATTGTTAGATTTCGCCGTTTACATCACTCGCGGCTTAGTTTATTATTAGTTAGCCTTCCCCGCATGTCTATTAGACGTGACTTTATGAGTGTTTAATAGACGACCCACTGACCAATATAATGTACAGTATACCTACATACTTATCATTTTGGGCCATTTCAATATCCAGACTACGGTCTCTCTAAAAGTCAAAATGTTTGCATAGCGATTGACAAAAACATCATTAATCCATTTTATGTGTGATTTCAGGCACTTAATCAACCAGAGAAGTCATTAACTTCATCTACAGCTACAACATCCACACCGGTTCTTCCAACAACTGCAGCTGAATACGTTATTTAATATATAAATGACTCTGATGTGGCAACACAAAATACTAATTTCGAAACACAAATTCCAACACAAATACAGCAAAACACTGATGTGAATGAGATTGAAAATTACCTAAAATAGATTTTAGACAATCTAATAAATATGACACAAACAATAAATGTTCTAATGGACAACCAGAAAAAAATGTTTTATTTTACTTTGTTTGGAACATCTACCCAGTTTTCCAATGCTTTCTGTAGAGATTTAGTGAGGCCATTATGCCAGTATTCTCCTTGTTCTATAGTCTTGATATGATGTATTTGTTTGACAGTACCTATAATGGCTCTAGCGTCCCGTGGTAATATTCCTGGAAATCTGCAATTTAGTATTGTTGCTAAATCACCAAGAGCTTTTTGAGATATATTTCTTTCTATAGCCCATTCCTTAATTTTACGACGGAACGGTAAATTTTCTGAAAATTCGTCTTCTTTACTTATACTGCTGCATGAAAATATGTCATTATCAGTTTCCCAAGGTTTTATTAAATTTTCACTTTCAATATCAATGTTTGACGTTTTTGCTGCGGAACCTTCGTAAGACGTCGACTGAAGTGGCGCTTGACTGTAAATTGCTCGATTCATGACTACATTCTTTTCATTCTCTATAAATGACGATTTGTTATATTTTATATTCTCATTTAATCTTCCTTTTGACTCCACCGAACCTTTTCACTTTTTTCCACATATTTTTATCCAGAATTACACGTTTATTTACTATTGCAAAGATAGACGACTGACAATAAAACAGACTAAAGCTGTACTATAGAATGAATTTATTATTATAGTGTTTTAACAACATATTTGTCAGAAGTCATAAAACTCTAACACTTACAAGGGTGTATAATTACGCAATAATAATAAGTTTTATAAAGGAGTTTGCATATACCATTATACAAAATCAAGTATAGAGTGATACCATATTAACACATAAAGCTGTAGTAAGTAAGTGATCACATGCAAAATACAGCCTCTGTGCAGCTTGAATAATAAACATTAGCTTAAAGTGTAAAAAAATCTTAAAGTTTTAAAGTAGAGTTTTAATATTCCGTTTTAACACCTTTAGTTTACGCGGATTCTTTTATAAAGATTTAGTACAGCTTGAGCTGTATAATAACTGGTAAATCAACCTTATAAATATAGAATCTTTTCTTGACACCCTTGTACGTCTCCAAAAGAACTCTAAGTTCTATATGTGCTGCATATTTTATGTCGGTAACGCCTAAGTGCTCCTTGGGTAGTGCATAAAATATTCAAATTCAAGTCAAGGTCTTTAGGTTTACGTAAACGTGATCCTTTAACCAAACTTGTGTTATCAGGGGTGTATGTGAACTTGTAAAATGGACTCTTACGTAATAGTCCTAGAGTTTAAACCTAACACGTTCCGGGCCCAATGTGATCGTATTTAATTTAATAGTTTTTCTTATTGAATCTCCCGACAGAACAAAAAACCGATAAAGTGTGTATCCGTCCGTACCTATGTACTGTACATTGCGAGGTAGGACACGTGTTTGCCAATTGAAATATGAGCTTGTCGTCTCGTTTAACAGATAAATCAATATCAATAGTGAACAAGGCAATAACGAAGAGATTGAAAACATCTGAAGACTAGATATTGTTCCGTTACTTAAATTGTTGTGAACCGTAAGAACATACATCAAGGAGATGAAACCAGACTTTTGACACGTGTAAATGCCAATAACCGATGAATATTATGTAAACATTCGATACCGTTGTACCGGAAATTGACAATTTTCCTATGTAGCATAAAAAGCGCTTTATATTACATGTGGGTATCTAGTGTTAACATGTTAAAGCGATTAAGCGGCTCTAGGCGTTTGTCAGAAACTGCGTCGCATATGGCATCGACCGCAGGGTGCATTTTCTTTTTTTTATTTCGTGACCACGGCATCCGGACGCTACTGGCGACGTGCGAGATAAAAGGATTTTAAATATAGAACGGGGAAAATGTAACGGCTATTTTGTTACTCATGTGGCTTGTTAATAAAAGCTTGGGTTACCATCCTACTTCCTACTACTATTATAAAGGCGAAAGTTTGTATGTATGGATGGATGTTTGTTACTCTTTCACGCTTAAACGGCTGAATGGATCTGGATGAAATTTGGCACAAAGATAGATTATAGTCTGGAATAACACATAGGCTACTTTTTATCCCGGGAAAATGTACGGTACCCGTAGGATAACACATCAACTGTGACGCGGACGAAGTCGCGGGCAGAAGCTAGTAGAATATAATTATGCTCTTTGAAGTGGTGCAAGCTGTACTTTGGTCAGCCGGGGATTGTTTAGCTAATTGACCATCAACTTAAATTGTGTGCTTAAAAATACTCAAATCACATTTGTATTAATTAGGATCCTGATATGGCTTTGCCACAACAAACTAAGGTCAATCTCCTAGAAGCTAAATATTTTCCTGACTGTACGAGTTATAATATTTTGTTGTTATTATTATAATATCTGTTTTAATTTGTAGAAACATGAAAGTCATTCGTGAATTATGTTTGTTGTTTGTATATTTTCATTTGACTTGTTTATGTTTCAACTGAACTTGCAAATGGAGATTGTCTGTGTGATTAAACGTTCTGTAAATGAATGTAGACTAGCTAGAAATTAACTTTGAAACTTATTTTGTTTTGCTTTTGGTTTAATTTTGATTAAGAAAAAACATAGTACAGAAAAATGTGGCCTTTCGAGCTATATTTAACTAAGGATTTATATTTTCTTTTTTATTTATTTGCCTTTTCATTTATTTTTCTTTTGTTAATTTTATTTTCTTTTTCTTTACAGGAGCTGGATGTGTAGCTGATTGTATTATTTTTACTACAAGTTTCTTTAAGTTTTCTTCATGGTATCATGTAAGTTTTATTTTATTTTTGGTTATTTTAATTTACTTTTATTTATTTTACTTTGTTTTATGTTTATGTGTACATCGACTAACACATTTCTTTACAGAAGTAATTTTGTTCTAACATAAATAAGGACATTACTTTGGGTCTTAAGTGTGAGGCCGAACGAACCTAATTTCGTGAGTTGTGAGTGGCGTAATTTATATTTAACTGAAATTGACCACTCATTTTGAGTCGCCGTGTAACACAAAGTGGGCTTTTGTGGAAAAAAATTACAGCGAAAACTCAAGAACAAGACACATAACTTACAAAATTACGTTTGTTTTGCCTCACACATAATCTTCCGACTACTTAAACTTTCATACGAAATATAATTATCCCATAAACACGAGACCTTATCCCCAAATTCCGGGCCGTGTCACCCGGAATTTTTCCATTTCCGTAAACGCTCATGTGACTGGTTCCTGCCCGGGATGGTCGCAACAATTCAATTTGTCGTTATTTTCCGGATGTTTGACACAAAGTCCACTCTGAACAAGTGATGCCGTAAAAATAATCCGGTGAACCGGGTCCGGTATCTCAGCTATTCGAATCTATCTAACTAAAGGATTCGGATGATAGGGTTCCGAGATGGTCTAGATGTGGAATTTGCTGAGGATTTCTTTAGGATTCGACGGGATACGGTCTGCGGAATTTTGGGTTTGTGATGCGTCTCAGTATAGGCTATTGAATGGTCGTCGTATCATTTAATACGACTTCGTATTGAAAAGCAGATTCCTTACTCTTGAAAGCATCAAATATGTTGCCATTTATACAATTGTATATCTATCTTGACATTACATATTATGTCATCCCTGCCTAAATTTCAGTAGACAATTCATTGATTTTTATCATTTAAATTCAAACCGGCACGACATCGTAAAAGATAGAACAAATAGAGAGAGGCCTTTGTAAAGGATTGGCACAGAATAGGGTAATAAAAAAACAAATTCAAATCTATCGAAATGCAGCATTTAAATCCCATCAAACAGAGAAAAGAGTCCACTTACCCCAAATCAATCATACAAAAGAACAAAACACGTAAGCAGCTTTAAAATAACATAAAAAAGTCCATCAAAGTCCTTCGCATGACAAAAGCAATACGGAAGCGTACAATGAACATTTTATGTTGACCATAAAACCCCCAATATCAAGGTGTCTCCTTGGTCGTGTACCAAGGTAACCGACTTCCAACCGGAAGGTCCAAGGTCATTGCAGCAAAGTGACGTACCTCCTCGGAAAAGGGCATAAAGTTATGCGCATGATTTATCGATTCTTTGATACAAATTGTAGGTAGTAATTGTTAGGTTGTTAGGAAGCGCGGAAGTAAATCTTTTCCTTACTTTTATTGATTTATTTGCTGAAGCTTTGTCGGATGTGATTCTAGAAGTTTTGCTCATATTCTCGCGGTTTTGTCGTTCGTTTTCGGTAACGTCTTTGGTGACTGCTCTGCTCCCGTGAGTCGTAGCTTGATGTTATACTACCTATATTATTCCTTATGAAATTGGCTACCATATATAATTATATTATATATAAACAAAATGCAGTTCGAAAGGTGGTTCCATAGATTAGCGAAACAAACCAACAACCTAAAGTACTCTTTAGCTTTAGAATATTAAATATTATTTGGTCAAGTTTTGCCAAATGTGATTCTAGAAGTTTTACTGGTATATTTTCTGATATCCAATTAAGATTTGCATGCAAACTTACCGTTTTCAATGCGCTACCTCAATTTTTTATTCAAATTTAAATTCCAACAAAAAATCCAACATACTTACATATCTATTATTATCTAGACACACGGCAGCGTTTCAGCCAAGTTCGGTTTTGATTTTTGCCAATTTAGTAACTGGTGCCTACCTGCAAAACAGTTAAAATATTCCACCATCCATTCATTTAAAATCAATAACCCCTTCTAGAAAGCTCCACGGATTGTATAACATTGTTCGCAAAACTATTAAAATATCTGATTTTGAAACAGCTTTCCTAACAGAAACTTCTAAAAGCAATTAAGTCATAATTGAGAAGGCTAGTTTGTCCCGGTAGTTTGATACGATAAAGCACTTTCTATCTAAACAAAATCAAGGTAATGTATCCACTAGAGACCAGAGTTTAAAATACTGGTTACTTTGTATGAGTAACATAGAAAGGACTGCAAGTCACTTTAATAAAAAAAATCTTTCGTTTCATGTATTGTACCACACTTTTTGGAATAAATGGGAGAGTAATGGGTGGAGGGGACATCATAACAAAGTGTTTGATGCCAGACCACCCGTTTTTATTTTATTTATTTATTTATAAAAATCTTACCTACAACTATCATTACAGATCAGTGACCCAATTCGACAGTGTGGCCTTATATTTTAAACCTTAATCTACATCCTAAAAAATTACATATTCTTAATCTTAAACTACATCTTAATAACATATTATATGTAATGTTACTTTTGCGAATTCACTCACGCTACAACACAATACATCAACCCTCTCGTGAACCTCGTTCACCACACGTAAAGCCCTGGTAAGAGGATGGGAAATGCATGGGAAATCACCTAATGCGTTCTTTCGCTCTGGGTGGAGCGGAAGAGAGAGTCAGACTCAAATCCTACACACTGTAACCCTTCCGTGTTCCTCCTAATGCCCTTTTTTCTCTCTGGTTAAAAGAAATCTGCTGTTCCATACAAAAGTGTAACACTTATACTGACAAAATGTATGAAACAGCTGTTTTTATTTATTTACCGATTAACATTTTCAACACCCTTGCGTCTTGTACTGAAACCACGGTAAAAGTTTTAGTTACGATGTCCTTAGTCCTTACCACATTTAAATAACATTACATTAAAATCGCCACTTTTAAGGCGCAATTTTCATAACAATTCATTTAAATAATCACCCTTTTCTAACAAGGTAAAATTTAAATACAGCAATTAGATATTCTCAGGTAATAAATCACAGTTACCATAGTCCTTGCTTTCGAAGGTCTAAGTAATAACTGGAACAGCGCATCCTTGACACGCCCTAGGTGACCGCATCACATATGCGCCAACGCCAAGTAAGTACAGCAAACATTGATATAGTAAATGGTTTATTAAACATGATTTAGAGTTCCCTAGAGGAATGTTTTGTCTGGAGTTTGTACATTAGCGGAAGGTAATAAGTAGATATGAAACGGCACAAGGGAATTTGTTTTATTAATAGTGTTATTTTGGTAACTTCTCTTACCTCCTTGAGGAGTTGGGTGGTTAAAATGATCTGTTTCCCACCCTTGCGCAAAATACGAGCTGAGATGTGGAGTTGCGGGTACCAGCCCGATTTACAATGCAATAAGGTTGTAAGTTGCAATGAATAACGTATTGTGTTTGCGGCCGAAAGCCGAATATATTCGGCTAGATTTCCAGCAATCCACTACTGGTATTGCTTTTCCAATCGCATGCCTTAATATTCGATTCTCGATTACTCTCACCCAGTTGCTACCTGCCATCTTGCGAAGATCGAATCAAGCGCACTGCCGTAAACACATTGCTGTGTCAGCTACATATTATTCTGTGGTTCCGTCGGATCTCCTCATTCCGGATTCGACATCTCTGAGTGATTCCCTTTTTAAAATCCGTCTGTCTGAGCGATTTTGAATTCTATTTCAAATTGTACATCAGTCCTACAAATACGGAATATGGAATTGATTAGAAGGTGGTTATTAAGTAGGATATTACCTTGACTGTTGTATATTATTAAAAACGATGTTCAAATTGAAGGTCTTACTTTCAATAAAAGTTGTAAGAAGATAAAACTAAAGGTTATGAAATGCTTATACATACGGAAAGTATTTCTTCTCTATTATATAGGATGTAATTAAGAGTTATTGCTCTTGTCCAGCGTTCCATAAAGTTCTGAGAAGTCTCTCAAACGTAGGTATGTTTCTTGGAAACTTCCTAGAAAACGATCTCAGTTTGCCGTAATGTTTTATGCTAGCTATGTTCGAACTTACTTGTAGCTTTAATATTAACTGAACAAATAACAATAATGTGAAAGAATGGAAGAAAATTGCAAAGGAAAACAAAAGCCAAGTGTGATGCAAGCGAGCAAGACTGTTTAATTAAAGTTATGTTTGCAAATCCAATCTGCATTTGAATCGACAACACCTTTGTTTTTCTTGTTTCTCAAAACATATAGCAAACTCCTCTCCCTTTGTGAACCAACGTTTACCAATTTAATTTACTTTTAGAAAAATTTACAGACGGATGCTTTTAATATTCCCGCCGCACATAGAAAAATGTGAGCTGTTTTTTATGAGGCAGACAAAATAAAGGCGCCTTCTCTTCTTACGTTATAATATTATCCGAAAAAATTAAGTGTACATATAATATTCTCTCGGTTCGGTGTAATATCTTGTGGAACATGATAAGGCTTTGTTGGCAGGTCGTTAGGGTATCCTTGGAGACTCGAAGCCTCGGAGCCAGGTCGTGCGGGGTTAGATAATGCCTTTACGGAGGAGATACAGCAAATTCAATTAAATGTGGCGTATTAGGGTTGGGTGTTTGCTCCTTATCTTGAATGAATCGTGAATTGAAAGAATGGTTGTTTGCAATAAATTTTGCTTCTTTACTGCCGTCTTGCCTTTACACGACATATCTTCTATCTTCTTGGTAGATTTTGCAATATTGTATGCTTGATAATCGTTATTAATGGATGTTGATGTACGATGTTGTTCACAATGTTAGTAACCACTTTATCATTAGTTTCTCCCACGGCTTCGTCCGCGTGGTTGTCAAGTATACCATAAAACATAGTTTAAGTACTTATTTAATCTGTGGTTTAAGGCTCAGCAATACTATAACTTTCTATCAGTGCGATAATGTTTATAATCGGACGATTATTTCCAGTGATTACCTCATACAACAAATTATACCTTTTAGTAATATTACTAGATGTAGAAGTATAGATTGCAAAACGTAGATACATACGATGATGCATAGCATTTGGTCATTATAAACACAAATATTACAATGTTTTTACTTAGTAGTGTGTGCCATTAGCATAATATCCATGGCTTCAAAACTAAATCCAAGCGCACTACAACAAGAGTAACAAGACTATCAAATGACGTTACTCCGTACGTGATTTATCTACCATCTACCTACGGAACCTGTGACTTAGAGCCACTCCCACACACACACAGAACATAATAATATCTACTTACAACATGTCGTGCCTATGGATATAGTACTCTCACAGGCGATGTAAGAAAGTCGATCTTTGAGTGATTGACCTTTCTCTAATATGTTTTTAACTACGGTGAGTACGCCGAGTACTAATGAAAACGTTCTTGCAATGCTTTCTAAATTACATGAGAACTAGTTCGTGTCTCAAATTCTGTGAATAATCTTTTTGTAGTTTATTGTACACACGGTGACGTAATTATTAAGCTGTATATATTTAGAATAAACTGCAGTGCTATTCTGTAAAAAATATTCTCCGTAAATTTAGGTGAAGGAGATAGAGATTAGCTCTCAATCCCTAGCATTAGGTGGAACGACAACTCACTTCAAGCTCACTTCACCTAGGGAGATTTTACTGACAGCATGGTGTCACAAAGTATAAGCAGTGATTTTAGTACCTACATGTATATTGATAATTATATCGCCACGTGTATAATTATAGTGTCCTACGTAAAGCTTCTAATCGGTAACGTTAATAATAAATGCCGCATGTGGCCGATGTAAACTATTGATCTTTTCCATCTATTCATTACAAAAATACTTCGAACACGTGACAAAGAAACAATAGAACGAGGAAAACTTATTGAAACGACGAAATTAAACAAATGAAGGTAGAAAAGAATAAATTATATTCAGTTACATTAACATTTTCTTTTAAGAGTTTTAATTTTGAATGGCTTTGATGAAACTGTACTGCTTCGTTAGCTAAGTGGTGGGTGACTGCTACGCTAGAGGTCTCGAGTTCGATTCCCAGGTCGAGCAAAGTTTCTATTAAATTCTTAGTAGCAGCTCGGAGTTAGGATTTGTGCCCGGTTAATATTACATGGGACCTAAAAACGAACTGCGAACTGTGAGTGTACATTGGTACACCGCTGTTTACCCCTTCGGGGAATACAGGCGTAATAGTTTTAATTGTGAGTCGCTTCGATGAAACGTGTGCGAAGTCTGTGCAAAAACATAGGCTACTTAGCTATGCAGAACAGCGAATGGGACATAAATCTCTCCATAGAATAAATTGGACAAAGTATTGTACCATTACTCATTGTAGAATTTTGATCCCGTTTTTCCGTGAATTTGTAGTCTAGTCGCAATCTTGTTTGTTTACAAGGTTTTATTAACTTTTTAATTGATTTAGGAGTACAAGAATCTTTATAAAAGCTCTAGAATGGCTCGTCGTTGGAGTTATCGACTTCATCTATAAAAACCTTAATAATTGGTGGTTTTTTAGGATTGTTGTTTGGTAAAATCATGTTATGCTTCTTAACATTCTTGTAACGTAAGAATCTGTCTTCAAGCAACTCATTTGGTAGCTGTTACCTAAGTTTCTCTCGGGCTATCCTGGCTCTATGTTAAACTTTTATCATCTTCATCTTGTTTATGACCGTCGTAGCCTTTGGCTTATTCTTCCATATCTGCATCTTTATCAACCTCTTTTGCAACTATGTCAATGACTATTCGTTCTCTTGTCAAAGAAAATGTTCAGAATTCACCACTCAATTTAACCCCAACTTATTTCTTCTTCATATAAATTTGCCATCACGCCTGTATTCCCCGATGGGTTAGGCAGAGGCGTAACAATATACAGTGTACACCCACAGTTCGCCGGTATATTTAGGTTTCTTCTTCATACAAAGTGTTATTATCTCACCAAACAACGACTCACTAGTCCTCCCATCTCCTTCATCTAATCTTATTGCCTGTCTTACCTAAGGATACAGAATATCGTATATCTTCTGTGGCGCTGTCGAGCTACCTAAGTTGATAGCACCTGTCTTAGAAGACAATTGAATTTTATGTCGTCACGTAACTAAGGTTCAAAGTGGCTTAACTTCATTGAATCGAATTGTTTCTGGAAAGTGTCAGAGATGAGAAGGAAAGAATAGTAGTGTTAGGTATATCTGTAGTGTTAAAGGCTAACAACCTTTTAATCTCCTCCTGAAAGGAAACATACACTGCTGAATAAAAATGTTGTAGGTAGTATTCCCACTTGTGTGAGGGTCACGTGCCTGTAGTGGCAACTAGCGGAATTAAGAAATATATATATGTCACCGGAAAATAACAAGATCCGTAAGTTTATCAATTTACTAGGAAGTTTATAAACTTTCGTAAGATTCTAAACGGGAGATAAATTGTAATATTTTACGTCCACATTTTCGTAAATTGATAAACTTACTGAACTCACTCGTAAAATAATAAGTAAGCAGTAACCAAACGCTACGCGCGAACTGATTGGTTGGCTGTCACGTGTCACTTCTCCTTCCTCCTATGGACACAAGCATTGCCACTATGAACATTGACCAATCAGAGAGCAGTGTGTTATTTTACGTATTTCAAAGATCGTATATTTAAAAGAGTTTCTGTGATTGGTCTAACCATATAAAATCTTACGAATAGATATTCGTTAGTTTATAAATTTACCGTATGACGTCGGAAATTGATAAATTTACGAAAATGTGGACGTAAAATATTACAATTTATCTCCCGTTTAGAATCTTACGAAAGTTTATAAACTTCCTAGTAAATTGATAAACTTACGGATCTTGTTATTTTCCGGTGACATATACACATACCTTCACGCCTATATTCCCCGAAGGGCAGAGGTGTACCCAATGTAAACACAGTTCGCCGGTATGTTTAAGTCCTATGTAACAGGGGGCGAGCTTAATGTCATTAACAGGGTACAAATCCTGGCTCCGAACTGCTACTGAGAATTTCATAGAAAAACCCTTTAACCTTTGCTCGACCAGGGAATCGAACCCAAGACTTCCAGCGCAGCTGTCGCGCTTACGACCACTAGGCTGACAAGGCAGTTAAAAATACATACCATCACGCCTGTATTCCCCAAAGGGTTAAGCAGAGGTGTACCAATGTACACCCACAGTTCGCTGGCAGTCACAAAAATATATGCATACTAGCTTCTGCCCGCGACTTCGTCCGCGTCACAGTTGATGTGTTATCCTACGGGTACCGTACATTTTCCCGGGATAAAAAGTAGCCTATGTGTTATTCCAGACTATAATCTATCTTTGTGCCAAATTTCATCCAGATCCATTCAGCCGTTTAAGCGTGAAAGAGTAACAAACATCCATACATCCATACATCCATACTTACAAACTTTCGCCTTTATAATAGTAGTAGGATAGTAGTAGGAAGGATTGTAAATTTTAACCGCAACTTGGTGCACGTGTGAGGTATTAAGGGATAACGAAGCTTTCTATTAGAAAAGAATTTTGAGAGTCGAACCAGTAGTTCTAGATATCAGCGCGATCAAAGAAAAAAAACAAATTCTTCAGCTATGTAATATTAGTATAGATATGAAATTGTATAAATATAGACAGAAAGCACCTGTAAAGTTAGGTAGGTCAACGACCCACATGAATATCAGCCGGTGAGCTTCCATTGGTAAACATAGGCCTCTCCATACTCCAGCGAACTTGTCAGTCATGCATGCCAATCAATAACTTGTCATACTCTGTATTCAATAAAGTTCCATGTGCCAAAAAGCATATAAAACCTTCGGCAAAACAGTGAGGGTTCAAAATTCCCTAAATCAGAAAGCAATTCAAATGTTAAGTTGGAAATATAAATTCATGATCAACTTTTTGTATTAATCGGGGTATCTAGTATCTACCTACATAAGTACTTTGATGAAATCGTTTGCACAGCCGGGAAGGTTCCCATTGGGGTAAAATCAGGGAAAGGAGTATCTGAGGTCGTTGACCCGGCATTATTCCCTGTTCCCGCTTCCGTGGGTCCTATTACTTCACAAAATAAACTCGATGAGAGAGCTTAAAATTCTATTAGGTACGTTTTTTTTCGTTGTTTTCGTAATGTCATTTTTTGTATAGCTATGTCTATTTATACAGGATGACTTTGAATAAATGCGACAAAATGAAATGGGAGCTTCAGTTACAGTAACATAGTAATTATTTAATGTTTTTTCTACAATCTAAATTGTTAAAAAAAAATAAGTGATTATCGTTTTAAAATGGTCCATTGATCTTGTTATCTTCATTTAAATACAAATTATCGGCATTCCAGAAAAAAAAATATGCTAAATAAATAAGAAAAATTAAAATATCAAGAAATCTCGTCCGACTCATTGCAGTCCTCAGTAATCGTCGTGGAGTACTACAATGTTATTAAACGTTGCCGTTCATAGCGGTCATTTACCTAATTTATTTGCTAGTGTAAAGAATGTACTTAAATTCTTTGATACTTTAAATTTTTTAACGTTTTTCGTAACACTAATAAAAGTTTATTAATTTTTCTTTTGGTATGATCAAAATTTTCTTGATAACACGTAATATTGTATAGTTAAATTTGTCGCATCTATTCAATTTCACCCTGTATAGCATACTTGACGAGTTTCGAATGACTCGTCGAGCTTTGTAGCCTCGACGCTTTGCTGGTGGCTTCCAGTCGTTGGAACAAGAGAGGCGTATCAAATAAAAAAAAACTTACAATTTCGGAGTTTCTTCATGAGTTTTTTTAAATAGAATATATTTTTTATATTTTTAAAACGGTGGAAATATTCTAATTTCAGAAATTACCTGTTTTCAAATCGGTGTAAAAGTAATTACCAACATTGCTTATAATTGTCATTAGTGATAATAATGTATCTCAATAACTGATCTTTAAAATATCCTATAGCAACTCTATATAGGTATATATAATTGATTTGATTATTGACATTTATTGTCCTGATAATTCATTTGATTATTAATTTAATTATTATTGATTTAGATATTTGATTTGATCATGGTCGACTAGTATTGATTACTGGTTATGTTATGTTTTTATTATTAATTATTAGCGATGTACACTTTTTTTTTTCTTATTGCATGTTAAATGTTTATTTTGATTTAATTTTATTTATTTTGTAAATTCAGATACAAGTTTCTTGTTATTGAATAAATGACTATGACTATGACTATGACTATGACTATGACTATAAGATATTTCTAAATCTAATAGAAATATTTACGAAAATCAAATATCTATTAGACGACATATCGCTACCTTTTTTCCACGATTTCCATCCACGGGTCACTGGATATAGCTTACCTTTAATCCGATACAAGGGTGATTGACACCAAGGTCGGAATAGATTTTATCGCACGAACCTAATCCTACTAAAACTATGTTACCATTTTCGTAGCTCGATACTTCATTACGTCAGGAATTGTTCTACCAACGAATTTATTAACATGTATAATAGACGAGCGCGGATTATGCGTACCGTAATAACGGGCACCTGACTCATGGCAACAGGAGGAACAGTGGGGTTTTAGTTGGTAAAAGTCCCAGATTACCCTCCGTTCTCCTCACACTGAGGATAACCCTGAGAATAAGCCCTAGAAAAGAAAGTTAGTAAGACACAAAATTATCCGGAAAGATAAGATGAATAACGAACTTAAACCTGTAGCGGCCTGTTGTCTCAATGTCTACTGAAACCACAAAATTAATGAAATGGGAATTTTCTCTCCGGTCATTGAAGTGGGGATAAAGATTAACCATTCAAATACTAGATATTCTAACTCCTTGTGGACTACAGCGGAGGAATTTTACTAACTTATATTTAACAATCGCAATGTAGTCTCAGTCTCAACCTGTCATAAATGCCTCTAATTTAACTACATTTTTTGTCATCGATTGTCGCGTAGATGAGATTCTGATTACATTTTGAACGTTTTCATTAGTAAAATTGGACTTCCGATTTTCGATAACTGGAATGGGGAAGGTTGACTACCCCTGTATGTTTATAGTTATACCCGTCGTTGTTTATATTATATATAGTGTAAACAAAGTCTTAAATTAACTTAATGAATACAAGCCCCTATGTATTCTCATTTAGCAGGTGTAGTAAATGCCAAGTCCCTCGTTATACCGACTTTTGCGTTGCTAGTAATGAGACCAACCACTTGTTTACGCTTTTTGCTTCAATGAAGCGATTTAATGAATGCTGCTGTCATTTCAAACGGATGTTTCAGGACGGAAATGTAGGTCGAGAGATTTTTTTTATAGGATTTTAGACCTTCGAGCCGTTAATTAGAGCCTTTTGTGATTGCTTTCGAGTATTCACTTTGATTTAGGAGTACATTGGGAAGAGAAAATTGGGATTTGTTGAATAATGAGGGATGCTAATACAATTCATGCTAACTTACCTACTCTTTGTAAAAATCGTATCAGGAGGAATTTTTAAACAATAGAACGTCATTATTTCTTTGTGGTTTTAATGGTTACTTGTGTTTTATTATAAAAACGCGATAGCTAAGTGATGAGTGTTTTAGGTCTTAGAGAGGATAGTATGACAATATTTGTGATAGTTGGTATACACTGCTTTAGTGGGCTCTCATAATACAATACCTACAGGGAGAGAGGGACGATGGCCCTTCAGTAGTGCTCAGATTGTCGAAAACACTCTTGTCACATATACTTAACTGTGTACTAGACTATCTCCCACTTAGAAACTTAGAACACAGATAATATATTTTGTAGAAACAAGAAATTGAAACTGAGGGCTTAGACGAGCTTTTAAACTTCAATTTGCACTAAAAATTATAGAGCGCACTCTAGTGACAATAATAGAAAACATAAGAATTCCATACAAATCAACGTAAACGTTAACTTACCGCAAATAGGTAGGTACGTATAAAAAGTCGCACTAGGCACTCTGTTGGTCATTGAATGTCAGACTAATTCCGCGTTTGCATGTCCAAAGCAGATGTGTCCAAATAATTAAAAACATCCTTAATTAGGACACTTGTTTATACCAGACAGTTATAAATGAGTCACGTCCATAATTATCGTTCTAATAAAAACCAAAATTGTTTTGTTTATAAAAAAGCAAGGTCTCAAAGGAATGGCGTATTTCCTTTTCTTTTGTACAAATAAAAAAGAAGTTTAAAAAACTAAAACCCGACTACAAAAAATTCACGTTCTAAAAAGTATGAAACAAGAAAACATTCTCATCTGAAAGCCGTGGTCGTATGCCACTTTACCCTAAACTTTAGTGCTAAAGATTCATGTTCTATAACTACATACATACAGTTTTACCTGAATTAGGTGGCATACGACCACGGCTTTCAGATGAGAATGTTTTCTTGTTT
Organism: Caradrina clavipalpis; assembly: GCA_932526535.1. Classification (NCBI taxonomy): domain Eukaryota; kingdom Metazoa; phylum Arthropoda; class Insecta; order Lepidoptera; family Noctuidae; genus Caradrina; species Caradrina clavipalpis. Next base: position 4,445,194 of record OW052101.1, read on the forward strand.
CATACTTTTTAGAACGTGAATTTTTTGTAGTCGGGTTTTAGTTTTTTAAACTTCTTTTTTATTTAAAATATTTTGGGGTTTAAATTTAGACATTTATATGCGTAATATTATTGGAACTGCAACATATATACACAATATATGAAATAATAATCTATTAAGTCTCCCAAACGAAATATTGGTTAGTTAGATAGGTTTATGATGCGTTCTAAAGGGTGCTATGTACAATTTACTTATATAATATATATATATATATATATATATTTTTGAAATGTGCTAATTAAGCCCTTTAGTTTGATATGCAACACGACCATATTTGGAAGAAAAAAATTTTTTTTTCACATCATCTTGAGCCCCAGAGGGCGCCACATACAATTTATTGCAACATAATGTAGCCTATAACCAGCGGACGATCAAGACGCTTCTAATGACACCTCATTTGTCAATTTACGTTAGACGGTTTAGAAGTTATGAGGGAACAGATGAACATCCATACATACATACATACATACATACATACATACATACATACATACATACATACATACATACATACATACATACATACATACCGGTCAACCTCATAACCCTCCTTTTTGCTTCGCCGTAGTCGGGTAATAAAGAGTTCAGAGAGAGCAATAAAGGAAGGTGTCTCATCAATCACCCAGACTGCTTGGCGACAAATGGGCTTAGACTAATAAATGAGCACACAGGGCTTACCTTTGAATATTTAACTTGTTTGAGAGCACAAACATGTTGTTGATTTGCGCTATAGAAGTTCTATTTTGTACTCTGTACGATAGATCTTAAGTGGTGATTTAAAAGGTGAGTAGGCCAATGGATCTTATGATTTGATTCGCTTATAGTCACTTTGGGCAGTCACTATAATTCAGTAGCTTCTTTATACAAGTCCAATTTAATTTACTGGCTTTTTAGGGAATTAATTTACGCATAAAAATGTAAACAACTTTTATTATGGGACTACCTCTGAAATATGAAAAGAGAAAATAGCTTTTTAATACATTTTGATCGTTTTGTAGTGGATTTTTGTAAAGAACACTGTCTTGGACTTTGACTTGGCTTGGTTCACTGGCGTTGGTTCCGCAGTATACAAGTTGTTCGTATTTTTTTTTATACTTGAGGTAGGTTTGCTCTTGACTCTAGTCTAGGCCAAAGGGGAAAAGGAGAGAAAGTCGACATTGAAGCGAGCTTACCCAAAAAAAACTCTGAAATATGTGCAATTAATTGGTCCGTTTATGAAAAATAGTCAAATAAGTTCTCCAAATCCTCATTAAATTCCCATCAGTTTAATACACAGAAATATAAAAAACAGGTTTAATACTTTTTAAGACGCATATACACGTACATTGTTTTCTATGATGGATAACGTAAAGTTAGTCAAACTTAGTAAACTGGTCAGAATGCAAACATATATGGCATTCCATGTTTGCGTTTTGCAAAAAGCTGCAGTTGTTTCACGTTTACAGCTATTGTGCGAACTTTACGACTCTGCCATACAAAGTATGGGCAATTCGACATTCGGATATTTTTATCATCGGAACCAACAGTGTCATAACATTTTTTATATATTTTATGTCTTTATTCAAGAAAAGATTGATTGGTTCAAGTTAAAACTTCACAATACTTTATACAAATAAAATTGTTATTTCAATATTTTCTGTGTAGACGGATTATAGGTAATATGATTGGCCAATTTAAACTTTTTATAACAGCGTAACAAGCCAATTAATACATTGATTTATCAGACTAGCTTTTGTCCGCGACTTTGTCTGAGTTAAAGTCGGTTATCACGTAAGCAGACGAAAGTCGTGGAATAAAAAGTAACCTTTGTCCTTTTTTGGGGTTCAAATTCACCTCGTACCAAATTTCTTAAAAATCGGTTCAGTGGTTTAGTCGTGAAAGCTTAAAAGACAGACAGACAAAGTTACTTTTGCTTTTATAATATTATAGTATGGAAGTATAGAATTAGTATGGACATTACACAGAAAATAAATACTTCAATTTAAGACCGCACCAATTAGTAAATTAATTAGCAAGTAAACGTTGACTAAATGGCTTTCGTTACTCACTGTATATAATCGGAAAATACTTTCTACGGTACACAAACGTTAAGTAATGATTTCCCACCCCAAAGGTCATAGGAACGACGTTCACGGCCATTACCATAAGGTCAATCACCATGAAAGTAAAAGCGTGCCTTTTGATGGAAACACCTTGCTTATAATCTATATTTTCTTTACAGCGATCAAGCTTTTATACTTTTTCTATATCAGTTTGGCGTGGCCGCGATTTTATCGAAAATTGTTGGGCCAATTTTGTTGTTGTTATTTTTTATGTAAACGAGGTTCGGATGTAATAAAAGATAACCTCTAAGACGGTACTACTTCTTGTTAGTTGTTTGGAAAGGTGACGTTAGAATGTATATGTGGTGTATACTTATTCTGTCATCTTAAGTTTTAACACCCGGTTTTTTAAACGATAAATGCATGTGACAAATTGTCAATCAGGCGTAAGAAACTGTGGTTGGTTGACTGAATTATCAACTACCAGTCAGCTGCCTACGCGCGCTTGTCAATGTATCATAGGTAATCATTTTTTAAATTAGAACTTTAGAATTCTACTTTTAAAATTTTCGACTTTTATTTTGACTCATAGAGTCAATATTTATTTTATTTTGTTTTTCCAAATGAACTTTTTGTGTTCTTTAACGCTTTTTTCGTTCTAGAAGCCAGGGGAATTAGTTACTTAGATAATAGTTAATCCCATTAGTCATAAGAGTATTTCAGGTCGCTTAGTCGCAAGTGTGTCCAGTTCAATTAGGTTAGTGGTGCGACCAACGTAATCGGTCTCTTTGACGCATGGTGATCAGTCACTTTATTTGTATGTTTAAAGAATGCGAGGGCTTTTTAATTTGTTTAAAGGTCTACTGAGAAAGAGGGAGAGGTATCGATGCATCATTCTCCTCAGCTGTCTAAGGCTTGTAAATAGGTCGGTTATTATTAGGGACAGCGCAGGGCCGGTCATTTGGGCTATCTTTAGGGAAGACTTATGTCCAGCACTGGACCTCGTTCGGCTGATATGATGATGATGATTATTTGGGATCTTATAATCGGATACATAATTTACCTAAAGTTCATTTTTCGTTAGGAACATATGGATACAATTTCAAGAAGTAATTGATAATTGAAGGAAAAATTACAACTATCTGAGAATCGCGGGACATTTTCGATACTTAATTCTGTTCTATACTGTTTTTTATATGTCTGTGATTCCATACTAAGCCAACACCAATGTGTACATCCGATTATCCGATATCTGGTTATAATACAGGGTGATGATTTAGTCACTTGCTGCCTATAAGGTGCTTTTGGTGGGCTTTTACCCCTCATATGATAGATATCGAATACGAATAAAATATTTATCCTATAGCCTTTGTATGGTATGTTTTACGTATTGTATAAATTATTATTATGCTGTAAAATCACCTTGACGGATGCAGGTGAGTTCACCAACCACCTGTATAAAGTTTATGACGACAAGTAGTAAACATTATGATGGTATACAAAGCTATAATTACATATTTATTAGTTTCACGCAATAAATAAAGATATTAATAACTACCACTTACGATACGATACCAATTACTTTACTACTAGCTGTTCTACGTGGTCTTATACCGCCTTAATTTGGTCGTGTCCTATTTAACTGATATCTCCTACCTATATTTGTTTTGTTCCGTGGTGAAAAATCTTCATGAATGGGGTGGTTAGGGTATGTCAGACTTGTAAAGCCTGTCCACACAGCGCGTTGCGTCAGTTTTGCGTTGACGTAGCGCTGCAGCTGCGTCGTACATCGTCGTCATACTAATAACCGTAGTGAACACATACGCTGCAAGAACGCAACGTACCGTGTGGACTAGCTCTTACAGATCTATGTTTACAAATTTCGATACTTACGTCTGTTTATGAAAAGCTAAAATTCTTTTAGAAGGAACAGACGTAATGCCATTTTATATAACAATAAAGGATACAGTGAATTATGTGACAATATTAATATATTACCTCGTGAAACTAAACAAGAAGCTTTTATACGAAATATCCAAAGTAATATGATAGCTAGGATGATCCTAAAATATTGTGTAATAAAAACCAATTTCGTTGTGATAGGGTCATAGCTGGATAAAGGGAATTCCACATTAATTTCAAGAAAATGATTGTAGGTAGATATTCCGACAAAAACAGCTTTTATCTATACTTAATATTGTATGGAGGAAATGATTGTATGTGTGAGGTAGTCTGTGAAATTCAGGGACCGATAACATAATTATTTCACAAATATTAAAGCTACACTACTATTGTTGTGTGTTTGACGGCATAATTATGTGACTGTCACGTAGATGAAGTCGCGGGCAAAAGCTAATTGTCGAAAATAATACAACGTAAGTGTAGATTGATAATTATTTTAAATTTCAAATAACTATTCTTACGTGTCATGGCGTCCGTCGCGGCTTTCTAAGGGAAGCTGTCAAAAATCTGTCAAACCCAACATTCAATTATCGTTCCATATTTTGCCATACGTACATACATTACAATATAACATAAAGTATTAATAACTAGGTAAACATGACGGTCTATAATGTTAATGTAATTATATCTTGAAGTGACGTTTGCACTAGTTACTTTGACATTTAATCTTATTAACTAAGTAATGTAGTAAACAACCTTTATAAGTTCTAAGTAGGCTTAGTTATGTTTTTTAAATTGATGTCGTTGATGTTCCAGATATTTCTTCTGTGCCTATCGTGTGTGAGCTTACATACATACCTATATACTTACAAAAACAAACAGCCACACCCGAAACTTGACTCCATAGGCCAGTTGTTCCGGGTCTCGTTCAACATTTGTTTCGTACGAAAATTAAACCTGCGACACTCAGCGCAGCACCCAATTACTCAGCCACTACGTTAACCGTGTCATAAATAATTATAGGTATAGAACATACCTGGAACTTTTGTTTTGAACGGTTTTAGAACTCTAATAAATTCCCAGAAAGTCAGAATTCAATTATTTAAAAAGCATTTTGATGTAGATAAGGTTAAACTTTTGTGAGAACCGTCCCGTTTTTATGCAAACTTAAATAAATGTAAAGGTTTTTATTAAATTAACAAAATAAAAGCCGTAGAGAGAGTCTACGTTAGTCGCGTTTTCAGTATGAAAACAGAACTATGTAAGAAGTAGGTAGATTGAAGTCACTGAGATTTAAATTTATTTTCATAATACTACGCATTTATTTTATTGTGGTGCTATTAAGAATATTTATGCTGTACACGGTAATCTAAAGAATAAGTAGAGAAGATTTTTGAAAATTCTCTTTTTCGAAAATGTGTTCATCTATTTTTTTGACCTTTCGAAGTTTGCTATTTTCCAAGATTTTTGTACTTAAAAGTTTGTTTGATATCTTGCGGTATAAACCCTCATAATTCTAAATGATCTCCTCCATTGCGTTATTAAAATTGCATTATTAAAAACCGGTCAAGTACCAAGGGTCCCGTACTAATATACGATTTTTAAAACTTTACTTATTCAATTCGTATTATAATATTGTTATGAAGGCCATAGTGATAAGGGTTTAATATTATGGCAAAAAAATTGAAGTGTTCTATTATGGTTCAAAAGATGCAGCCCTGGGTCGGACGGATCATACGGATAGACAGACAGATAGATAGCAGAGCCTTAATAATAGGGTCCCGTTTGGCACCCTGTGGCTACGGAACCCTAAAAACCACAAGCATACAGCTTATCTGTCCTCATTCATTATGTTTACAAAAATGAATTTCAGCTGCGATTGGAACTTTTAATAAACGTTATTAAGCTTGACATCGGATTTTATAAATAAATCTATTTTATATACTTAAGACAGTTTCGTTCTAGAAGCACGGGGATCGATATGGTTGCGTGTGTCACGCAACTAGTGATGTGCCTACTCGGTATCCGTAATTCTGTATTTACATCCGCGGATATCTGTGGATGTCCGATAGATAAAGATTTTTAGTTTCTTATTATCAATGCTTTTTGTAAAAGTGAGAGTCTATTCGGTTGGATAGTTGTATATTTTTTGCTGTGAGCTATCCAAAATTGCTTGTTGTACCTACCATTTATTATTATAGCATTAGACTAAAAGCGACCAAAAAACCATAGTAATTAGACTATATTTTTAGAGTAACTGCATTTATAAACGTAAATGGCAAATAGTTTACCTTGCTTTATATTTATAGTAAAATAACGAAACTTAATAAATGATTGAAATAACGATATTTGTCTAATATTACCGTGAATGGAGTATACGTTGTATTCAAGTATAAATACAACATAACTTCTCAATTAATTGCAGTTACGCATTTATAGGTACCTAGCTCAATTTATTTTCTGTAAAATCTTTTTCGGTTTTGCGGATAAAGATATACGGATCCCTTGTCACGACCCTATTTGTAACACCGTTGGACAACACCTAACCGTGGATGCCTCAACTAATTTACGCTGTTCACGAAATTTAATGTGTTCACACATTGTATAGAAAATTTTCCTGATGTTTCACGAATAATTATTCTACCTGAATCTGACTGTGGGTACTATTATAAACCAGAAAGTTCATGGGGATGAAAAACTACCGAACGGATTTTATGAAAGTTTCCATTAATAAATAATTTATACACCAGAATTAGATATAGCCTACAGTTTATGAAGGTATGGTGTACTGCGGGTGTAAAATGGAGGAAGTGCCTACTAATTGCATGCAGGCGAAGCTGCGGGCGGCAGCTAGTATAAAGACCTGAAATGTGTTTTAGTTTCCGTACAGTAATATGTATTTAAATAATTGCATACCTTATCCATTCATAAAAAGACTACATAAGAATATAACGATATTCACAAAAAATACTCTACTAATACAAGAATACATAAATCATATTACATGAATAATAAGAAAGAACCGAGGGACTTGATAGGGCCACACATAAAGACGTACAAGACCACGGAATAATATCTTTATGCCCTGAACGCTAATAGAATACCAAACGAGTACAAAATAATACCACATTTGCCTGATATTCTATTATTCATGAAGACAAATTATGAGGAACGGAACTTTCCTATACCACACCGATTGTCCCTTTTAAAAATGGAACTGTGGAAACTAAGGACAGTCGCACACGCGCTACTTTTAGTCAGCGACCCGACCAGGCACATGCAAGAAGACCCTCTACAAAAAGTATTGATAACTAACCGTGTCGTTGAAGATTCGATCCAGACTGCCCTCTTGCTGTCCCCCCCAGAGACGCTCTAAGCCGCAGTCTGGCCCACAGGGAGTGCCTTGTTTGAAAGAGTTACCGGCGGATGAGTTTTTGTCAGTAAGAGTCTTACACTCCCTTCCGGTCCACCCAGAGCGAAAAATTATATTTGATGATTTCCCCACTTTTTCACATTTCAAAGCGTTTAGTCGCCTAGTTTAAAAGTCCCTGCTAAGAGGTCTTAATTTTTAAGGCACCATAGAAAAAGCCGGCTAAGCAGATGACAACATTTCCTATAAAAAAAAGCTATCACCACTCTAGTGGCGTTCGCAAGCAGTCCGTTTGTGTGAGTGTAAAGGACAGTTGAGAATGCGAAACAAAATAATAAATATCTAAGTAGGTACTGCGGCTGTCAGGGACATTGTCTGTGAATCATTCATGCTCCAAGAAACCTTGCCTTCTTTTTTTAAAATAAAAATATACATTTTGTTACGTAAAGTTTTGAAACAAGGAGGGCTTGGAGGTCCCCCTGGCTGTTACAAAGTTGGTTCGTTCGATCATAAGCTGTGAGCGTACATTGATTTGCTGGTTCTTTTTCATCTATTATTCAGTGTTCTGTCCAAAATTGTCATTACATCAAGCATTTATAAAACAATTATGTTTGTGACGAAACATTCGTTAGCAGTGATTGTTTCTTGTATTCAGGCTACGCGTATCAGGATTAGTATTCCCCAGAGATGATTCTCGAATAATTCTACGTAAATTTATATCAGTGAGCTGTTTATTAAACATCATGAATAAGGTAAAACTAGGTCAGGAACTAGTTTCCACCATTCATGGCAACCTGTCTGACAGGCGCGGTATAAACACCGACATTTTCCAGTAAATATTTACTTTATGAACTCCTTGTTGAGAAACGTTTACCTTCTCAGTAAACAGTTAAGCGCACTTCGATCAATTCAATACGGATTTATTGAACAGGAGATGAGAAATCAAATGTTAAGATTAGATTTTCTGATTTCGCTAAATCGAAAAAAGGTTTGAACAAATATCGTTTCTCCTTTCGAATGGTTTTCATTGTTTGCTTACTGCCTGCGCCACATTTCGGGAGCAATGCCGACAAATTCTTAAATGGATATGACCCTAAACACTTTCTGTTAAGAATCCCTGACTCAGCGTGAATTTTGAATAGGTCCTCTACGAAAGTTTTTAATACCGCGGACGATAGCATCTTAAACTTTTGTGTTATGTTTCGCGGTACATTAGAAATGCATCTAAATTACTTGACTAGATTTATCTCTGAACAAGTTTAACCGTAGCTAATTGGTAGTGGACTGCAAGTTCTAAAGCACCTTATCAATAGAGATTTAGATCTCAAACTGGAATAATAAACGTTGATTGAATTCCAATCACTGTTAAGTTTATCGGAAGGAATATGCCGTTACGATTCTCATAATTATTCATGAAACTATAGAAAAGAGCTTGTAAATCACAATATCAACAACGACCCTTGTCTTACATCGCTTGACGACAACTTTCGCTAAGTTTTGCCGAAACTTTCGCTATCTCGAGACGAAGGGAAATGGGGAGTAGGGGGTTCTTTTTCAACTTATGGACCAAAAGTTATTCACTTATGAAAGAACCTACCTTAATTATATTGACATTGAACAACTTTTTTTTAAGTTTTCTGCTGGAGTGGTAACACAAATGAGTTTCGTCTGAAAAGTTTTGAAATATTACACGGCTTGCACCGAATTTTACCTATGTAAACTTGTATAAGATTACTAGTTAGTAATACTTTAGGGTTCTTGATTTAATCTTCGGTCGCCAGTTGAACTGCCTTCATTAATCGATGCCTCATTGGAACGTGTGAACAATTCTGGCTCATTAATCAGGCAATCATTGATTGCATTCCACAATGTACATGCATAGGTGGTTAGTAAAGCACTTGTAAATTGAATCATCGTGGTCACTGTGATATTTATGTACCAGACGGAATTAATGTACATACCTACTTGTACAAACATTTTTTATTAAAAAAAGGAGTGAGGAGTTTTTTGCCCATACTTTTTCTTATCATCCGTACCATACCATACCGTACTTAAGTGTTATCTTTTTGAAGCAATTAGTTCAATATTTTTCCTTGTAAATGACGTTCTAAAATGCCTTTTTACGGTTTCATTAAAATAAATTATTTAACTTTGACTTTGACACAGTAAAGAAAACTAAGCAGATGAAAATGACTCACTTAAACTTACAATCAAACTTATTCTTCTTATTATGCTCACATTTTATTGTTTTATCTCTTTCCCCCATTGCTTGACAATTGCCTCCAGCAAGCATCAGCGCCCGCGCCGTCCACTTGAGCTTCAAAGTCTCACTTACTCCAATTAACAAAACGTTGTTCTTAATTGGTCTTCTCGGCGAGGTCGTTGAACCCTCTTCCTAGGGCAGGGATGGCGAACCTTTATCGGTGAACGTGCCATTTTTTGTAAAAAGAATAATAATATTGTGACTATGATGTGCCATCAAAGAATCTTGATTTAGCCATATGGAGAAAAATACAACTAGACTTTTTGTTTGCAACTCGTTTGTACATGAATCGTAATATTTACTATATTATGATTATTTTAACAAAAGGTTAGCGTGATGTCTACTGTTGCAATTTGGTTTCGATCAAATACATAGTTTTGTCATTTATTGGTGTGCCCAAATTATTTTGTCGTGTGCCACTACTGGCACACGTGCCATTGGTTCGCCATCCCTGTCCTAAGGCTATGCCGTGACTGTCCATTGTTCAGACTTGCTCCAAGTTGAGAATATACTTGAAGATTGAACGACTTTGTGTGAAGAAAACGATTGTTTATCGATAACAAGATGGAGTTGGACCGTACCTTGGGAAAATTTCAGAGGATTTGGCAAACAAACTTTTAATTGTACTGGAATCTTTGTTTGGGAAAAGAATCACTTCTTTTCCACTTAACGTCTTTAATGATACTTATACAGAAAAAGAATGGGCTTTTTTGCCTACAATTTTGTAATGAGAGCATTACAAAATTGTAGGCAAAAAAGCCCATTCTTTTAGTTTAGGAAATAATGGCTTCTTAGATTTAAGTCAAAGCAAATTAATAGCTTTTACCCGTGACGAATTTGATTTATTATCCCACGGGAACTGTACATTTTTCCGGGATAAAAAATATCCTGTGTGTTATTCTACACTACAATCTATTTGAGTGCCAAATTTCATCCAGATCCGTTCAGCCGTTTAACCGTGAAACAGTAACAAACATCCATCCATCCTCACAAACTTTCGCAGTTAATATTATTAGTAGGACAACAAAATTTATAACAATTGCGAATAAAGAAGATATAAAAAGATCAGGGGCTCCTAAAAGATGAACGCTTACATTTATGAATTGATTCCATAAATCCTACTGTCGAGGGTACGCTGACCCCCAGAGTGTTAATTTCCTTAATAATTCATCTTTGTACATGTTTAATGATGGTTTCATTTGCTGAGGCTCGAGACCCCGCAACCCCCGCGACCCCGCGATGAATGACTTTGAGGGTGCGACTTGCTGATTTGTGTTTTATTCAGTAGCTCAATGTTTTAGTAATATTAATGATGGGATGTTTAAATTATTTATAAGTAGGTAGGCAGGTTACGGCAGGTATCAATTATTTTAGTTGGCTTTCATATGTATTTCTTTCTTTTTAGTTTAATTTTACTTTGGAGATAGCTCTGGTTCATATCATGTTGAAATGTTAGGAGTGGTCGTCTGCAGTTCTAATATTTGTAAATACGTGAACAATTTATCTTTGAACATTAAATAGCCGTCATTTTTATTAAAAAGAAGTAAGTATGGAGTTGTCTTCCCATTCTTTTCCATACGAAACTACCTTTTGGCAGTGGCCAATAGATTCTATATTTTTTTCTTCTAAATGACGTTCAAAAGTACCTTATAATGGTCCAATTAATTGAAAAAAAAAAAGACTTCCAAAATCCAGGGAAATTGCAGGAAAATTCAATAAACTGCAACGAAGAAAACTCCATTATTCCCGGCACGAGTTTGGAACTGTATGTATGCAGTCAATATCCGAGATATCGAATAGCAAGGTACCCGATACAAACTATCTACTGGTTTCAATAGCGTTGCCATGGTTACCGGCTGCTATACAAGATAACTCTGTTACGTGGAGTGTGCTTGGCATGTTTGGTTTCGATCTTCACGATAATAAGTTTACAGATACCTGCTATCGAAGAAAAGCGATTCAAGTTTGTTAAAGAGAAAATAGTGTTAGCGTACACAGCGTCGAGCTTTCATATAAGAACTTTAAGATATATGGACTTTTTTGTTATTTGAGATTTTGTTGGTACTGTATACAATTCGGAAAAATGTTGCATTACCTACATCGAAATTTTCGAGACAATGCTTACACATACCCTGCCCCTACCCTACCTGTATTCACTGAAGAGCGAGGCAGAGGTGTAGCAATGTGATGTACATTGGTACACCTCTCACATCATCTATCACAGTTCGCTGGTATGTTTTAGATCCCATGTTATAAGGGGCGAGCCTAATAGGTACCTTTAACCGGGCACGAATCCTAACTCCGAGCTGCAGCTGAGAAATTTATAGAAAAACCCAAAAACACTTTGCTCGGCCTGTGAATCGAACACAAGACTTCTATCGTAGCAGTCGCGCTAAAATACTTAGGTGTAAGTATATGAAAAAGGCTATTCAGTACATATTTAGAAAGCTAAAAATATCTAAGCACCTAGGTACACTTCGATGAACAACATAAAAATAAGTTTCATCCTCCAGTTGTAAATTATAACGATAAATCCCGACTTTATCGTCTTTCTTTTGAAGGTAGAAGAAAGTAATTCGGCCTTTTTCTACAGGATCTTTTCTTTACCTAGAGCGGTTACCGTTTTAAGGATGTATAAGCTCACTTCATTTCTTTTTATGAGAAAACTTGTCTGTGGCGTTTGTACATTTTAGATGTATTGTTTATGGAATTTCTGATACATGTAACACCTTTTAAAATACAGCGAAACTTTTTTTTAATGGTTGCCCCGCACTACGATTTTCTCCTGGTTCGTGGTGTGTGTTTACAAACATAAACTCACATGCACAAACAGTCACACCCAGAACAATTATCTGTATGCCTTACAAATATTTATTCCGTGTGGGAATCGAACCGCGACACGCAGCGCAGCAGCCCATCGCTCAGCCACTGCGCCAACCGTCTCTATATTTACGACCACTCTTGGACACAAAATGGCGATCCCATTTTCTTTTTATCGAAAAAACTAAAAAATGAAAACATAAATGGAAGCTATAAATTGCGAAAAAAAAAAGGTATTTTGGTTCAATCGTGCAGATAGTGGTATTATTAAGGGGTTAACGACTACCCCAGGGAACACTTTCCGGGGCGAGCCACCAAGGTCGAACGCGTATAATGGACGAACTTAATGTACCTGTGTTACACATATTTTATTAATATTGACAAAGCTTTGACTACACCCTGTCGGTTAGAAAAACTAAACGTTGGAAATGGAACAATGCCTGTTTAAAAAAAACTGTTTAATTTAATGGTATGTTGTTTTTAGTTAGCTTGCGGTAAAAAGGAGGTATTAACACGAACACCTACGTTGTTCTTTGTTTAAAAATAACTTGGACTATTTTAATGCCATATAAAGCACTGCAGTGGTGAAAAGAAAGGTCGGGTGCGCTGTACTCGTAACCGGCATGCTTGTATGACCAGATGTATGAACGTGCACGAGGCGGAAGGAGTGTGTAAGGATCGTAGTAAATGGCGTTCTGTAGTTTCTGCCTACCCCCATGGAAAGAAGGCGTGAGTTCATGTGTGTATGTATGTACTATACCCACTACTCTATATTTGAACTACATTTCAAATTTCATCTTTTATAACTTTGGCACTGAGGGTCCACCACGAAAGCGCTGAGTAAACGTGACGTAAATCTGATCGATATTTACATTGGTAATTACCAGTTTAACATATTATATAAATATACCATCACGCCTGTATTCCCCGAAGGGTTAGGCAGAGGTGTGCCAATGTACACCCACAGTTCGCCGGTATATTTAGGTCCCATGTAATAGGGGGCGAGCCTATTTAACATATTATACTTCGTCTATTTAGTTTGCAGGCTTTACTTGATGCTATCTATGTGGATTTCCAGATGAAACAAAAAAAGGGCTACTGGTCTACTGGTCTTAATTAAAAGGTAGAGGCGATGATGGTTTGGCGATAAAGCAAAACTCTTTCCGAAATTCTGACTCATCGACCAGACTACGGCGGATTGTTTATACATAGACTGTCATAGACACATACAACAATAACAACATAGACAATGATATTAAAAAAAAACCTGACTCGTACTTAGCGCAGACATCGTTATTTTTTATTCACCCTCTAAAAATCGGATAAAAGGTGTCCCGCCATCTTTATATTTTGCTGCCAAAAAACATTACCTATCACGTCATGTTTAGTACAAATAGGAGCTCTTAGTGCTAAGACTCAAGTTTCAAAGTGCCTTGAAAGGTTGGCACGAAAAGGTGTCGAATTAGGAATTAGGTACGTTTGCTGCCAACTGCCTATCAGACCGAATGAATAGAGTTAAGGCTTAATATATCATTAAGCTAATGGAAAAGTAATCAAATTATTTATGGAAGATTAGTTAGGTTGAGAATTTCTTTTTATTTTTTTGCGCCTTGGTGTGATTATTGGTGTTTATTATTTACCACATGGTTGCTTCGTTGGTTACGTGATAGGAGTGCGACTACTGAGCATAGGGATCCGAGTTTGATTCCCAGATGCTGCAAAATGTTATTGGGTTTTTCCATTACTAATATCCTATGACACTCGGCAATAGATTGTGTGAAGAATGATATGAAAGAGAAGGGGGTCAGTGATAGTATAACGGCTGATAGGACGGCATGAAAGAAGAAAACGTGATGCGCCGACCCCAAGTAACTTGGGATAAGGGCAGGAAAATGATGATGACTTCCAGAGATAACCTCTAACACACACAAAAATTGTAACGCTCTATAATGTTATTAGTATTCGTAATATTCGTTCTAATATATTATTACTAGTATTTAAAACGAATGAACTTGAAACAGCCAAATATTATTTCCCAAAGGTTACAAATTGTCCCAAAGGTAGTTCAATTTCAAACATAAAAGCGTCAATGAACAAACATCGCAGTTCATTAAAATACCCATTAACTCTCTCGATGACTTTATTGGGCGGTAACAGAATTACAATAAAACCGGCTAAGTGCGAGTTGGACTCGAGCACGAAGGGTTCCGTACCATCACGTTCACGCATCTATAAAAACGGCAAAAAAAACACGTTTGTTGTATGAGAGCTCCTTAAATATTTGTTTTATTTTAATTTAATTATTTAATTTTAAAGTAAATATATAACAACATATTCTGTGAATATTTGAAGCGTCTACCTGTTGCCGTTATCAATATCGAGCAAAAAGGAGCAAAAAAAAAACAAGTTTGTTGTATGGCAGTCCCCTTAAATATTTATTTTATTCGGTGTTTTAGTGTTTGTTGTTATAGCGGCAACAGAAATACATCATCTGTGAAAATTTCAGCTGTCTAACTATCACGGTTCACGAGATACAGCCTGGTGACAGACGGACAGACAGACAGGTAGACGGATAGCGAAGTCTCAGTAATAGGGTCCCGCTTTACCCTTTTGGGTACGCAACCCTAAAAAGCCACGCGGCAGGCAAGCCACTTCGAATTTGACCACGTTTTTGTTTATTTTCCCGCAATGTTTGTGTTTATTAGGCAAGTGTTCATGGGGGCGACCTTTTTATTTTATTTGCCTTTAACACGACCTCCGGCCGTTTACTGGGTGCCACTGAGTGCGGAAATGAAAGCCCGGTTACCTATAAAAATAAAATGTTTTTTGTTTTATTTGGAGTGTATAGGGTAACCTACCTACCACACTTTTATTGAAAAACTACCCATTTGCACAAGACCGACATGTTGTTATGAGAATTTTGATAGCTGATTAAAGAGGATGTAGTGCCAAAGGTTGAAGAGTATGCTTAGATGGTTCGGTCATGTTGAGAGGATGAGTGAAAGGCGGCTAACAAAAGAGATTTATATGGCAGATGTGACGCAGCCATTAACCGGGCACAAATCCCACCTCCGAGCAGTTTGAAGAAGAGAAGTGAGAATTTTATAGAGAAACCCAATAACGTTTTGCTCGACCTGGAAATCGAAACTAAGACCTCTAGTGTAGCCGCCACGCTTAGGAGTACTAAGCTAACGAGGCAGTACTCAATGAATACTCTTTTAAAATCAATAAAATATTACTTAGGTTACATCATTCATGTTGAATATTGTACAGGTGACATGTAACATGTAACATACAATGTGAGAACAATGTAACAAGTCGCGTACGTCAAAGAATCCACGCTTATCCGCTTCATATGTAAACAATTTGCAGGGCAACTCCTACACTAGCCAGGATTTATAACAATAATAATGAAGTATTGAATTAATTAGTGTAAGAACAGCTGCTACGGATAATGTCAGTGGGATGTGCGCTACACTTCTTGTATGACTGATAAAACGGAAAAGGGCCACGCAAGACTTTTTGCAAGCTCGAATAAAAGACGATTTAGTAGTGTTAAAGTTTCGTAACACCAACTTTTTATGGGACATCTGCATTGGTATATTAGAATTCGGTTCCGTTCCTCTGCGACAAAAAAATCGCTCGCAGACCATCTGACGTTGGCGGAGGCCCTATCAATGGTTTGGCTGACCATGACCATGATGTTTGGTTAACCATCTGAAACTTAGCCCTGTAATTTGAAACAAGAAATTTGCACACCCTTACTATTCAAAAAAATATTTTAAAAAATCACATTTGATTAAATTCACCGAACACGTTGAAATACATATACACATCAATATTTAACGGTAGGTAACACAAAATACACAGTTCACATCGTGGTGCTTTTGTCCGTATCTGTACGTCGGCACTTTCCTGTTTGTGCCCAATGGTGCGTAGTATGCGCCTGCGATTGTTATTCAAATAAGTGTGTCATTACACGGGCACAATACACGGGACCGATCCAAGGAACGATCGTATCGGCTGGCGAGGGGTGAACGGATTCTGTAATTAAAATAGGTACGACTAGGTAATGTATGTAGCTTTATGTTACAGGAAAAGGTGTAAGTTAACGTGTGATAGATGTTGGTATTTTTTACTGATTTAAAAAAAGGACCTCATTTTTTTTTATGTTTGTTGTCTCTGAATTTTGACATTTCTCAACCGATTTGGTTTTTTTATTTGAATGCTCAGAGCAAATCCTGTGTTCCGGCTATATTTGGAGGCACACCATGGGGTTTTAGTCGATGGAAGCCCGACGCACTCAGTCCATGAGTATTCCCCAAGATAAAAAAGGAGGCCAGCTTGTTTCAAGAATTTCAGTTTAGTGTTGATGAATCACACATCAGAGTCAGAATCAGAGTTGTAAAATTGGATACTTGTACTCCCTTTAACAAATTGTGCGAAGGCAAGTTCAAAGACGAAATAGGTTAGCGTATTCTACACGCTTTCGTTGGAAAACTCATTAAACTCATTACCTATCGTAAATTAAAAAGAATAATATAATAAAAATCTGAACGTTATTGGGGACAAAACAAAGGTCTGTGACACACAAAACATAAACAAGTAATAAACAAAGGGTAGGTATAGGTACTGTTATTCATAAGTTTATTGACCTCCACCATCCATTACATAACCCTCTTTCATTACAATTCAGCCAACATACATACAAAACCTTTCTAATCTGAACTTGACCGAAAAAAGGCTCAATATACCTCAAGCCGATAATCTAGGCTCGCCGAAACCCATTACCATCGGGATAGGACGGGGTAAGTTACGTAAAGCCGTAATCAAGATGTCCGAGCCAAGGTCTTGGCCAGCTCAATCAGAACATTGACATTGCCGGGGCGCGGTTAGAACTTGACATTGAAGCCATAATACTTGGCTGGGGAGGAAACAGTGGGGTCAGTGTGGTAGTCCTTGGCTTTTCAGACCTTGGTTTTAGTAAGAATGTTGTTTGGTATATCAGAGAATAGGTTATCAAGCACGGGTCCAAAATAGTTCACCATTCTAGTTAGAGCTTTAAGTCGTGTGAGTTAAAATATTTTTTTATAATGGCCAGTTTAAAAAGGTGACGATTTGCGGGTGGTGTGTTGATAGCCAAAAGTTAGATTACGATACCGGCGGTGCTGTTTTTGTTAGATATGACCATAAGCCATCTTTCACCATCTTCCACACATACTATCACGCCTGTATTTCCCAAAGGGTTGGGCAGAGGTGTACCAATGGACACCCACTGTTCGCCGAGGAATAGAGGACGATCTTCCAATAAGTTTCATATAAAATACTACGCAGATCATTTAAAATAAACTCTGCCATTTTTTAAATATATTTATCTGCTCAATAGAGTCTACCTTTGTTTGCCCTAAGTTTAAATATCCTTCCATCTGTTGGTCATTGATTGCGACTTGAAGTAATGAGTTTCAAGTCAGCCATTATTAAGTACTGCACCAATCAAGCAAAGGGTTTATTTCCTAGCTCCCAGCGTGAACGATCGACGGTAACCGTAAAAAGTCTCGTTAAATTGTCTTTTACGTGAGAGAGAGAGAATAGGTGTTATATGTTCTTTTTTTACTGTCCAGAACAGTAGAAATCGGCTAAGTGTAAGTGAGACTAGCACATGAAGGATTTTGTACCACTGTACAAGAAAAGTGTAAGCAAAAAATGCCAAAAAAAAGACGTTTCTCCTGTGGGGACCCCTTATTATTTGTAGTTATAGTAGCGACCATAGTAACACCATATAATACACGGTATGTAAATTTCAAGTAGATCTACATAGATTTACAGACAGCCTTGTGGCAAAAGGACAGATAGACGGACGAACGGATAAGCGAGACCAATATAAACCTTTGGGCACAAAACCCTAATAAAATAACACATAACATCTCCCTCTTACACATACTTCACAGACATTCATAAAATGATATAACAACATTGTCCTATGTACTAAACCCAGGTCATAAGAAAGTTTCACACACCTATTCTCATAAAGTGAGACAGACGACCGCATGTGTCATCCCCTTTATAGCAGCTCTACACTACTGTAAAGGCCTACGCAGACCGGGCGGCATGGCAAGGGATATAAATCTTTATCAATGGACATTCAAACGTATCGATATAGAAATACGACATAAATGGCTATGCTTTAAAATACCCCTTTCGATGCCGCGGCATTGTCCTTTTTTTTTTTTAATTTCGACCAACCCGCCACACTGTTCCGAAACCACTACAACTCCTGTAAGCCAGAATCAACAGTGGCGACCACAAGAAAAGCGCCGAGACAACGAAGCTCGGCGTGTCCCAGAGAAACGATTCTACTGTCTTGGATCCCGGAACGAAATTAAACAGAAAAGATTAGCGGAGGAATAAGAAAAATATAATTTCCACTTCCCTCCAAACAAGCAGGAGACAGAACAGAATTAGGCATTGGCCTAATTCTGTTCTGTCTCCTGCTTGTTTGGTGGTGCTTGTTAATCCCTTTGTGCCTATTGAGGCACAAAGGGATTATTTACAACTGGGAGAACCCCAGATTGCCAAGCATCACGGATTGCAATCTCTAAAAATCGGATAAAAGGTGTCCCGCCATCTTTATATTTTGCTGCCAAAAAACATTACCTATCACGTCAAGTTTAGTACAAATAGGAGCTCTTAGTGCTAAGACTCAAGTTTCAAAGTGCCTTGAAAGGTTGGCACGAAAAGGTGTCGAATTAGGAATTAGGTACGTTTGCTGCCAACTGCCTATCAGACCGAATGAATAGAGTTAAGGCTTAATATATCATTAAGCTAATGGAAAAGTAATCAAATTATTTATGGAAGATTAGTTCGGTTGTGAATTTCTTTTTTTTTTGCGTCTTGGTGTGTTTTATTTGAGTTTATTATTTACCACATGCATGGTTGCTTCGTTGGTTACGTGATAGGAGTGCGACTACTGAGCATAGGGATCCGAGTTTGGTTCCCAGATGCTACAAAATGTTATAGGGTTTTTCCATTACTAATATCCTATGACACTCGGCAATAGATTGTGTGAAGAATGATATGAAAGAGAAGGGGGTCAGTGATAGTATAACGGCTGATAGGACGGCATGAAAGAAGAAAACGTGTTGCGCCGACCCCAAGTAACTTGGGATAAGGGCAGGAAGATGATGATGACTTCCAGAGATAACCTCTAACACACACAAAAATTGTAACGCTCTATAATGTTATTAGTATTCGTATATTCGTTCTAATATATTAGTAACTAGTATTTAAAACGAGTGAACTTGAAACAGCCAAATATTACTTCCGAAAGGTTACAAATTGTCCCAAAGGTAGTTCAATTTCAAAACATAAAAGCATCAATAAACAAACATCGTACTTCATTAAAATACCCATTAACTCTGTCGATGACTTTATTGGGCGGTAACAGAATTACAATAAAACCGGCTAAGTGCGAGTCGGACTCGCGCACGAAGGATTTCGTACCATTTTCTATAAAAACGGCAAAAAAAACACGTTTGTTGTATGAGAGCCCCTTAAATATTTGTTTTATTTTAATTTAATTA
Organism: Caradrina clavipalpis; assembly: GCA_932526535.1. Taxonomy (NCBI): domain Eukaryota; kingdom Metazoa; phylum Arthropoda; class Insecta; order Lepidoptera; family Noctuidae; genus Caradrina; species Caradrina clavipalpis. The sequence continues at coordinate 4,465,210 of OW052101.1, forward strand.
TTTCATTTTAAAGCAAATATATAACAACATATTCTGTGAATATTTGAAGCGTCTACCTGTTGCCGTTATCAATATCGGCCAAAAAAGAGAAAAAAAATACACGTTTGTTGTATGAGAGCCCCCTTAAATATTTATTTTATTCTGTGTTTTAGTATAGCGGCAACAGAAAATTTCTGCAATTTCAATTTCATCTGTGAAAATTTCAGCTGTCTAACTATCACGGTTCACGAGATACAGCCTGGTGACAGACGGACAGACAGACAGATAGACGGATAGCGAAGTCTCAGTAATAGGGTCCCGCTTTACCCTTTTGGGTACGCAACCCTAAAAAGACACGCGGCAGGCAAGCCACTTCGAATTTGACCACGTTTTTGTTTATTTTTCCGCAATGTTTGTGTTTATTAGGGAACTGTTCATGGGGGCGACCTTTTTATTTTATTTACACGACCTCCGGCCGTTTACTGGGTGCCACTGAGTGCGGAAATGAAAGCCCGGTTACCTATAAAAATAAAATGTTTTTTATTTTATTTGGAGTGTATAGGGTAACCTACCTACCACACTCTAGTGGAAAAAACTACCCATTTGCAGAAGACCGACATATTGGTATGAGAACTTTGATAGCTGATTAAAGAGGATGTAGTGCCAAAGGTTGAAGAGTATGCTTAGATGGTTCGGTCATGTTGAGTGGATGAGTGAAAGGCGACTAACAAAAGAGATTTATATGGCAGATGTGACGCAGCCATTAACCGGGCATAAATCCTACCTCCGAGCAGTTTGAAGAAGAGCAGTGAGAATTTTATAGAAAAACCCAATAACGTTTTGCTCGACCTGGAAATGGAAACTAAGAGCTCCAGAGTAGCCGTTGCGCTTAGGACTACTAGGCTAACGAGGCAGTACTCAATGAATACTCTTTTAAAATCAATAAAATATTACTTAGGTTACATCATTCATGTTGAATATTGTACAGGTACTTACATACAATGTGAGAACAATGTAACAAGTCGCGTACGTCAAAGAATCCACGCTTATCCGCTTCATATGTAAACAACTGCAGGGCAACTCCTACACTAGTCAGGACTGGCAGGATTGATAACAATAATAATGAAGTATTGAATTAATTAGTATAATAACAGGTGCTACGGAAAATGTCAGTGGTATGTGCGCTACACTTCTTGTATGAATGATAAAACAGAAAAGGGCCATGTCTGAATTTTTTGCAGGCTCGAATAAAAGACGATTTAGTAGTGTTAAAGTTTCGTAACACTAACTTTTTGTGGAACATCTGCATTGGTATATTAGAATTCGATTCCATTCCTCTGCGACAAAAAAATCTCGCGCATATCATCTGACGTTGGCGAAAGCCCTATCAATGGTTTGGCTTACCATGATTTTTGGTTAACCATCTGAAACTTAGCCCTGTAATTTGAAACAAGAAATTTGCACACCCTTACTATTCAAAAAAATATTTAAAAAAATCACATTTGATCAAATTCACCGAACACGTTGAAATACATATACACATCAATATTTAACGGTAGGTAACACAAAATACAGAGTTCACATCGTGGTGCTTTAGTCCGTATCTGTACGTCGGCACTTTCCTGTTTGTGCCCAATGGTGCGTAGTATGCGCCTGCGATTGTTATTCAAATAAGTGTGTCATTACACGGGCACAATACACGGGGCCGATCCAAGGAACGATCGTATCGCCTGGCGAGGGGTGAACGGATTCTGTAATTAGAATAAGTACGACTGGGTAATGCATGTAGCTCCATATTACAGGAAAAGGTGTAAATTAACGTTTGATAGGTGTAGGTATTTTTAACTGACTTCATGTCGTGATGGCACAGTGGTTAAGGCGCCCGCCTCTCAGGCACGAGGTTGCGGGTTCGCAACCGGGCATGGGCAAGCACCAATGTGACTTTTTCTAATTCACATGTACTTTCTGAGTTTATCTTGGACATCACTGACATCGGTCTTGAGGCGGTTTAGAAACTGACACTAGGGTGTGTGGGGTCGTTAGACCTTACTGCCCACACGATAAAGAAAGACTGACTTCAAAAAGGAGGAGGTTCTCAATTCGTTTGTATTTTTTTTAATGTTTGTTACCTCAGAACTTTGTTATTTATCAACCGATTTGTTTTTTTTTTATTTGATTGCTCAGAGCGAATCCTGTGTCCCGGCTATATTTGGAGGCACACCATGGGGTTTTAATCGATGGAAGCCCGACACGCCTTTTAGTCCATGAGGATTCCCCAAGATAAAAAAGGAGGCCAGCTTGTTTCAAGAATTTCAGTTTAGTGTTGATGAATCACGCCTTTCAGAATTAGAGTTGTAAAATTGGATACTTGTACTCCCCTTAACAAATTGTGCAAAGCTCAAAGACGGAATAATTTAGCGTTTTCTGCGCAATTTCGTAGGAAAACCCATTAGACTCACTCACTCACCTATGATAAATAAATAAAAATAAAATAAAAATCTGGACGTTATTGGGGACAAAACAAAGGTCTGTGACACACAAAACATAAACAAGTAATAAACAAAGGGTAGGTATAGGTACTATTATTCATAAGTTTATTGACCTCCACCATCCATTACATAACCCTCTTTCATTACAATTCAGCCAACATACATACAAAACCTTTCTAATCTGAACTTGACCGAAAAAAGGCTCAATATACCTCAAGCCGATAATCTAGCTTCGCCGAAGCCCGAAACCCATTACCATCGGGATAGGACGGGGTAAGTTACGTAAAGCCGTAATCAAGATGTCCGAGCCAAGGTCTTGGCCAGCTCAATCAGAACATTGACATTGCCGGGGCGCGGTTAGAACTTGACATTGAAGCCATAATACTTGGCTGGGGAGGAAACAGTGGGGTCAGTGTGGTAGTCCTTGGCTTTTCAGACCTTGGTTTTAGTAAGAATGTTGTTTGGTATATCAGAGAATAGGTTATCAAGCACGGGTCCAAAATAGTTCACCATTCTAGTTAGAGCTTTAAGTCGTGTGAGTTAAAATATTTTTTTATAATGGCCAGTTTAAAAAGGTGACGATTTGCGGGTGGTGTGTTGATAGCCAAAAGTTAGATTACGATACCGGCGGTGCTGTTTTTGTTAGATATGACCATAAGCCATCTTTCACCATCTTCCACACATACTATCACGCCTGTATTTCCCAAAGGGTTGGGCAGAGGTGTACCAATGGACACCCACTGTTCGCCGAGGAATAGAGGACGATCTTCCAATAAGTTTCATATAAAATACTACGCAGATCATTTAAAATAAACTCTGCCATTTTTTAAATATATTTATCTGCTCAATAGAGTCTACCTTTGTTTGCCCTAAGTTTAAATATCCTTCCATCTGTTGGTCATTGATTGCGACTTGAAGTAATGAGTTTCAAGTCAGCCATTATTAAGTACTGCACCAATCAAGCAAAGGGTTTATTTCCTAGCTCCCAGCGTGAACGATCGACGGTAACCGTAAAAAGTCTCGTTAAATTGTCTTTTACGTGAGAGAGAGAGAATAGGTGTTATATGTTCTTTTTTTACTGTCCAGAACAGTAGAAATCGGCTAAGTGTAAGTGAGACTAGCACATGAAGGATTTTGTACCACTGTACAAGAAAAGTGTAAGCAAAAAATGCCAAAAAAAAGACGTTTCTCCTGTGGGGACCCCTTATTATTTGTAGTTATAGTAGCGACCATAGTAACACCATATAATACACGGTATGTAAATTTCAAGTAGATCTACATAGATTTACAGACAGCCTTGTGGCAAAAGGACAGATAGACGGACGAACGGATAAGCGAGACCAATATAAACCTTTGGGCACAAAACCCTAATAAAATAACACATAACATCTCCCTCTTACACATACTTCACAGACATTCATAAAATGATATAACAACATTGTCCTATGTACTAAACCCAGGTCATAAGAAAGTTTCACACACCTATTCTCATAAAGTGAGACAGACGACCGCATGTGTCATCCCCTTTATAGCAGCTCTACACTACTGTAAAGGCCTACGCAGACCGGGCGGCATGGCAAGGGATATAAATCTTTATCAATGGACATTCAAACGTATCGATATAGAAATACGACATAAATGGCTATGCTTTAAAATACCCCTTTCGATGCCGCGGCATTGTCCTTTTTTTTTTTTAATTTCGACCAACCCGCCACACTGTTCCGAAACCACTACAACTCCTGTAAGCCAGAATCAACAGTGGCGACCACAAGAAAAGCGCCGAGACAACGAAGCTCGGCGTGTCCCAGAGAAACGATTCTACTGTCTTGGATCCCGGAACGAAATTAAACAGAAAAGATTAGCGGAGGAATAAGAAAAATATAATTTCCACTTCCCTCCAAACAAGCAGGAGACAGAACAGAATTAGGCATTGGCCTAATTCTGTTCTGTCTCCTGCTTGTTTGGTGGTGCTTGTTAATCCCTTTGTGCCTATTGAGGCACAAAGGGATTATTTACAACTGGGAGAACCCCAGATTGCCAAGCATCACGGATTGCAATTATCATTAACTTAATGGGTCCTAATGTCAACTGTTACATTTGATTCCAGTAATAGGTATGGCAAAAACACTTGAACGCACGGAAATTAGTTCTGTCTGTAGTTATGTCGTATTTCTATATCAATACGTTTGAAGGTCCATTGATAAAGATTTAAAACCCTTACCATGCCGTCCCGGTCTGCGTAGGCCTTAAATGACTTCACATTGGTATAGGTAGCAAGTTTGGCACCCCTCCAATCTCCAAGGCTTGTGGAGCACGCTATATGGTAATATTCCCTTATCAGGTTCCGGCGGAAAGTGCTATATGGCTGTGCCATTTTTATACATATACAATGAGAAAATTACTCTTAGTCATCAGTTTGACTCAAGCACTTTAAGTTCAAGTTGTAAGGCTGCTAGGCTGTTTTCTAACTTTCAATCTTAGTCAGTTGGTATAGGTTTCCAAATGCTATGATTTTGTGTACATAAATTAGTAGATACTTAGTCATTGTTGCCAAGGTTAGTCATTGTTTGATTGAGTATTTAGAATTTTAATTTAGATTTTGTGAGTCATGTGGTTTACCAACAGCTGTCAAATAGGCTTAAAAATATTATACTCGTTAATACCTTGTTAGTTATATGTATTCCTAATTTTCTATTGATAATTGTGTTTTTAACCCCCGACGCAAAAAGAGGGGTGTTATAAGTTTGACGTGTCTGTCTGTCTGTCTGTCTGTGTGTCTGTCTGTGGCATCATAGCTGCCGAACGGATGAACCGATTTCAATTTAGTTTTTTTTGTATTAAAGGTAACTTACGTACGAGTGTTCTTAGACATGTTTGATGAAAATAGGTTGGGCCGTTTAAAAGTTGTGGTGATTAGTAGTGGTGAAAGTAGGGAAGAAAAACCGAATGTCTGTAAATATACTCGAGTGGGGTCTCAAACTTAACAAAATTGACATTATAATAAGGTACCTATAAAAAGTATAAAATAAAAAATTAAATTAAAAATTTAAAAAACCCCCAACACAAAAACCTAAGTTCCCTTTAAAAAGTAAAAAAATAACAAAAAAAATACGTCACGTTGGGGGACCGATGTTGCATTTAGGATACGATCTTCCCGAGCGGTCCCCCAACGTGACGTATTTTTTTTGTTATTTTTTTACTTTTTAAAGGGAACTTAGGTTTTTGTGTTGGGGGTTTTTTAATTATCTTGAGAAGAGAATTGACCTTTGGGATGAAATATGGAGACTTTCATATTGCAAAAAGTTGAAAGTCAATGTCAAAGTATTTATTTCAATTGGATCATTTACAGGCACTGTTGAATTGTCAAGGAGTCGGTCAGTTGGTCAAAAATATGAAGCTATACCTACATATAGTTATTCGTTCCAAAATGTAATAGGCCTCTATGAAGAAAAACGAGCAAGAAGTATCAAGTTTTAAGTCAAAGAGATGTTGATACATTCTCATCATCCTAAAATCATCTGTCAAGCCTAACAAAAATACTTTCGGATTAAAAAATAAGTACTGTACTTTAAACTTATCTGAGAAAACCCAATTAAGTAGAAGACAATTCCAATGTCCAATATCAGAAAACGACACTATAACTATAACCATTTTGTCTTTCTACAATCCGGATTTTTCAATGTAAAATAACAAGTTAATTTCGTTAATTAAAGTTTCAGCGGGCCACGTTTGGAACGCCATTCATTTCAATCAGCCGGATGCTCTCCGCTTCGCATTTTATCGATAACTAGCTGACCCGCCACGACTTCGTTCGCGTGGTATCCTACCCCTACCCTACCCTACCCCTACCTTACCCGTACCCTACCCCTACCCCTACCCCTACCCTACCCTACCCCTACCCTACCCTACCCCTACCCTACCCCTACCCTACCCTACCCCTACCCCTACCCTACCCCTACCCCTACCCCTACCCTACCCCTACCCTAACCCTACCCTACCCCTACCCTACCCCTACCCTACCCCTACCCTACCCCTACCCTACCCCTACCCTACCCCTACCCTACCACTACCCTACCCCTACCCTACCCCTACCCTACCCCTACCCCTACCCAACCCCTACCCTACCCCTACCGACATTATAAGTATTATCACAAATCTTTTGTATGGGAGTATAGAAAATTGTTGTTTTTAGACTTCAGGTTTTTTTTTTTTTTACCATTTTTCTCCCCGTAAGAACCATTCTCGTACTTCAAGGAATATTTTAAAAAAAGAATTAGCGAAATCGGTTCACCCGTTCTCGAGTTATGCGCTTACCAACACATTTTGCGATTCATTTTTATATTATAGATTGTGATCCGATTCAATGGAATTGAAGTGCCTTAATTTGACGACAGGCAAATCTGGATTCAACAGGATAAAATTGTAAGGAAATATAGCAGGATTGTCAATTTCTTGATCGGAATTCAGTCAAATGAGATATTTAAGTAAATGATTTGATTGAATTTACAAATGGATCAAAAAAGGCATATCAAATAGTCTGAAAGGTTTTGTTTTTAATTTACCCCAGAAGCTAAAGCAATCCACATATTATGTAACTACATATAGGTCCCCGGAATTCGCAACACATAGGTATGACTAGACACAAATAATATAATTCTGTCTCTACCAACATCAAACAATTTGACAGTGATTTTTTTTTTTTTTATATTTTTTTTTTTTTTTTTTTTATAGACGGGAAATCATCAAATAACTTCCCCCGCCCTGGGCGGGGCGGGAGGGAGTGTCAGACTTTTACTGACTAAAACCCGTCTATGTTCCTTCATGTGCCCTTTGCGTTCCGGGGGCGCGGTATCTCTTTCGAACAACCCGCAGAATTTGACAGTGATGCAGTGATGTTTGAAATTTGTTTAGCGCTAAATTATCGCTAGTGATCTATGATTCAAATGGGTCTACTAAGTATTCTGCTTAGTAAAGCTTTGAGGATATGGGTGGGTATGCTATGGATAATATAAATATAGTATAGTATTAAAAAAAAGTATATTTTGAGTGTATGTGGGTACATACACTCAAAATATATTATAATAGAATGAGTATCTACCTCCACAATACAGCAACAATATCATGCGAATCATGCACTTCTAAGGAATCGTTTAAAACCATAAAAAACCTGAATTTGAAGTTGTTTCGCGGGTAATCTGATAATCTACATGCAAACTACTGAAAATGGAGCACACTTAGTCATAAAACTTAACACTCACTGCCTAACTTCCAAGTAGTTTCCAACTAGAACCTTTAGCCTTTATTAAATAAGGTTTATAATAAGAAAACTGTTAAAATCGTGTCTTTAATGAAAAAACAGCTAATGAGATGGCATTAGCTGTCTTTTCATTAAAGATACGATTTTATTGTAAGATCTTTAGGCATTCTACGAGCGCGCCAACGTACAAGTATTTAATAAGAGTCGATTTTCAATTTATGAAAACGCCAATCTGCACGCTCGTGTACCCTTGAAAGTAGGTAGCCCAATTTAGTCAACCTTTGTCAAATTTTTCGTCAACTGAAAGGTGATAACTTTTTACACATGGAACATGGAAACCACTTAGATTGAAAGCAATTTTGTTTCCCATTACGGTAACATGATTAATCCATGCAAATGACAAATATTATTAAACGATAATAATGCGTTGGCATCGAATCGATAGCCATGTCCGCCCTTGGTTGTAATTTTGACAATGAACTTTTGAATACACGTGTGACTAAGCAATGCCAGAATGACTGGCTGAAAAACTTTAAGCAAGTAATGGTCCTACTGTGAGACTAGAATACTGTAGTCATTTTCCTACAAATGAATTGAAATGAAAACATCAAGAACATGAAAAACTTTTAAGAGAAAAGAACCAACATGATTTCCTTGAAAAACTGTCGTACGTATTCTAATTCGTTAACTAATGTAACCTATCTAACGCTAACTTGATTCATTTTCTCCAAATTGACAATCCCAAACCCATTAAATACATAGCAGACACCACACAAGTCAAATATTAACTCGAAAATACTACTAAAAGTCTGCAAAAGTTTGCAAGTTGGACATTCCGCCGGCCTCTCCCAGCTGCACGTATCCAATGCTGCCAGAACAAAATATTATATCGGTTTTGGCAACACTTCAAATTGTTGTTCCCACTCTAAATCGGTCGTTTTGATTTCAAACATGTGAGAATTGTGGTGAGAGAGAACTATTCACATATTTCACCTGATACTTTGCCTTGTTACTTGCATAATTATTTTGATTTAGTTTCTCAGTTATCACCATTGTTCTTACTGATACATAATACATTCTACCTTTCTATACCATTGTTTTAAATGAGATACAACATCCGATTCTTTCACATCAGCTGTTAGTGTTACTTTGATCATTCAAGCACGAGCTATTATTATTGGAGATCATTAAATAAATTCTAAACGAACTATTGTACAATGGTCTGTCCAGTTCTGCTTTGTAGTTTTACGCTTGATTAAGTCAAGTGTGTTGACACCAATTAATTAAATTGGTCTGAACAAGGCAATTGTAGGAATCAGCAGCTGGTAGCATCTGCAGCTGCATTTCCAGCCGGTTCTTCAGTGTTAATATCATGCAGCTGCTTTAAGATCAATATTGGATGATGAATTGTTAATCTCGAATACAATTTATAACGAAGTTACCTACCTACAAAAATCCGTACCAATTTCGTTCATACAATTTGTACCAAATCACCAACAAAAAATCTATCTAATAATAGATTCGTTTTCATCATGTAACAGGCTATTTACAAGCCGAACCTCACCTGTTCACACAAGGCTGTCTGCGTCCCGAACCAAGCCCCCCTCCGAAGGGAGGACCCTTCGGACACGATCGCGATATGCGACGACGATTTGTCTGCTACCGTCGCGTCCGTTGCCCTTGGTAACCGACGACAAAGGGATAAGCGTTCTTGTTTACAGACACCTGATTTCAGCTGGGTGGTCGATCTAGTTTTTATAAAAAGAAAGTTAGATATCATTGCAACTATATTCGAAACTGTTGAAATGAAATTTTATTTAGTGTCTACGACGTTGAAAGTCCTTTATTATTACCAAACTCTGTTAGGTAACTTAAAATTATATATAATTAATTAAACGCATAAGTTTCCTCATTGGCATATAAATAAATAAGTTGATATTTCAAGAATATAATAATAAAATTGATAATATTTGTCAACATGTCGTTGCTACTATAATTAACCAAACGAGAATATATGCTTCTTTTCCTTAAAAATCCGTTACATTACAACAACAATGGAAGTAATATCAAGTCATGATCATATTCATGTTAATGTAGAAAGATAAACAGATGCAATGAAAGCAAGCAGCACACAACGCAATGTCCTAGTTAACAATGATTCAATTGTAAACGTTATTGTTCATTGCACAGAATTGAAATAGATTCCTCTAGGGTATTGTAAGCAGTTGAGGTGACAGATGTGGGCAGATGTGATATTGTATATTAATGCGAATGTAACTGTTTCATGGTTCTAGCAGAGTTATTTGATGTAGGACAGGGATAGTAAAATTATTGACAAATGCATGTATTTTTGCAAAACTAATTTGCACACGCAGAAATCAATAAAACCTTTTCTTTTATTTAAATACACTTCTAAAATAGTATACATTACGATAGTTGTACCTACCAATTTCGATTAGTAAATTTTTGAAGTTTAGTAGCATTTACTTTAATTTTTTTTCTTTATTATAACAATAAGTCAAGCATCTTCGATGCACGTCATAGCCACTTTCTTATTATTTTTAAAAGAAATAGCACGTTCTTCAATAAAGACTCGCCATCCCTGATCTAGTATTGAAATTATATTACCTTTGCGTTCATCATTATCGATTCTAATGTGAGCTATCAAGGTCACCATTTTGTTTTTCAATAAATTATCGATCTTTTGATCATTGCCTGCTTCTAATTTATTAGTTCAAATTTTGGATCGCGAGTAATTACGAATAATCATGAGCTATTGAACGGTGAAATTGAAAAAACTTTATTCTTATGAGCACGGAACGTTGGAATGCTCTAGTAATGGCGTGGTATTGCTTATCTTTGAATCGTTTACATTCAATGCTTTTCTTTGATCTTTGCTGTAAGGAATTGTTTTCTTATTTCTTTTGTCTGTTACATTCTTTTATTAACTTTTAATTGCGTTCAATACGTTTCTTTATTCCTGTACTATGTTCTTAATTAAAGTGTTGTCTTTTCTTTGTCTTATAAAAACTGCTTCACTTTAGGAATTTCTTCTGTATCGTGTTTGTTTGTTTGTTTGTTTGTGAATTCACTTACCTCATTTGTAAAGTATCTATAGGCCATGCAAATATTGATTCCGTGCGGGATTCGAACCCACGACACGTAGCGCAGCAGCTAATCAAAGTCAAAGTCAAAAGCTTTATTTCAATTAGACCATTTACTTTTGAACTGTCAAGAAGTTACAGTTTAAAATTGGAGCTAACCGCTCAGCTACTGCACCAACCGTGTTTTCATCGTCATGGTCTTCTTTAGGTGATTGAACATCCTTTACGTCTTCGAAGTATTATGGTTCATTACAATCATCACTTACCTCGAAATTACATACATAATACTCATACACTACTATTTTTATTAACGATAATGTTTATTGTCACCAGCAATGGAGGGCGGTGCGTGGTGCGCCCGCGACATCTCGCTGCGCGCGCAGAAAAAGTTCTTGTCGCGTGTGGGCGGCGCTGCCAGTGCGCGCGCGCTCGTGCTTGATGAGCACGCCGCCAAGCTGTTGGATCAGGTACTATTTATATGCATTCTTGGCCACTTCTTTATATCGCCTTATAGAAACCCCATAGTTCTCATACCTACCAACAACAAAACCGGTTGGCAATCTCTTTCAAATGACCTGTTTTAAAGGATATTAGCAGTTGGTTCTAAGTTCTAACTGCCTCGTTAGCCTAGTGGTCCTAAAAGCGACTGCTCCGTCAGAGGTATTGGGTTAGATTCCCAGGTCAAGCAAAGTGTTTTTTACCCGACTGCGCCAGAAGGAGGGTTATGTTTTTTCTACGAAATTCTCAGTAGCAGCTCGGAGTTTGGATTTGTGCCCGGTTAATGGCTATAGGCTTGCCCCCTATTACATGAGACCTAAACATACTGGCGAACTGTGGGTGTACATTGGTTAACCTCTGCCTAACCTTTCGGGGAATACAGGCGTGATTGTATGTGTATGTCTAAATCCTTTGTTTGTAATTTCCAGTTCCTGACGGTACTCCGCGAGCGCTTGGAGAAGCGCGAGGCGGAGAAGCTGGTGAAGCACGTGATTAAGTCGGCGGTGAAGCTAGGCGTGCTGCGGCGCCATGGTCAGCTGTCGGCAGCAGACGAGCGGGCACTGGCGGCATTCCGCTCTAAGTTCCACGTGAGTATTGACAATAGCGAAGCTCGTGGCTAACACTAGAAGTTAGGTGGGCAAAGTGGCCCCTTGATGACGTAGTACTGTGGTTCTACTAGAGCGCAATTACCCTATAATATTAGTACTAAAGGGGCTATTACACTTGGCTTAATTCAGTCGCTACTGAATGAAGCCAAGTGTAATAGAGGTTTAAACCTGTTTTTTTTTTTCAATTCGAGTGTTACCATAGACGTGCGTGCGGTTAACTGTCCTAGTCACTTTAACAATATAGGTGATCTAGGTTTATTCTTCCTCCGTCTCTTACTCAGAAAGTGGAGTATTGACAGGCATGCATACCTTAATATCACCACAGTACTTTGTAGTATGTAATGCAAGATGCTTTGTGTTTCACATCAATGAGTATTGAGCTCACACTTGAAGCGATATCCTAACAGATTGTTATCTTCCGCTTGGTTCCTCATACAAATCTTACCATCATTTCCATTACTCACCTTTCATCTTCTCTATCTTCCAGACTGTGCTGATGGCCGTAGTGTCGTTCTGCGAGGTAGACTTCTCGTACGACCGCGGATTCCTCCAGGATGCACTGCGCGATTCCCACCAGTCGCTCAAGTGAGTAAACCATTACTAATAATAATAATAATAGTAATTTATATGTTTGATTAATTTAATAAATGGAATAATAATAATAATTTATTCAAATAAAAAAAAAAATGTTTACAAAAAGTGTACATAAAACCAAACAGATAAAAAGCTTTCCATAAAATTACAGTGCCTAAAAATTAACTAAAGCTAAATAATTATAGGAGCAAGTATCGATAGTTCGGAATTGCAATGTTAGGTAGCGACCCGCCCGACTACCACTACTATCTACTCGTTGATGCTGACTTGAAACTTGCGTATTTTTATCATGAACATTACTTACGGCTGCTTTCTAAACGCGATCTGTAGATCGATCCCTGCTCGCAATCAATTAAGTTACGGAGTTTGCAATCTCAGATAACAAACCGGGCCATTGATTGGCTTCGAGCAAGGATCGATCTACAGATCGCGTTATAGAAAGCAGCCGTAAATTAGACGAGCCTTAGTACTTATTATTTTTCGACAACATTTACTATAGTTCTATCTAAGCCATAATACCTAATGTTGTTATTTTACTAATTCCAGGGCTGTAGTAGAGCGTCACCTGACAGACAAGTCAGTATCCAGGCTCGCCGGCGTGTTCGCGATCGCGTCTCGCGGCGAGCTCCTCGACGCACTGTTCGCCGGACAGGTTGACGAAGATGTGCTCAAACTCTCTAGGATGCTGCGCAAAGAACTGGACAGAGGCCTTCTATAATCACACAACACCACACATCATGTGCCGTCCTTAACCAAAGCTAGACGTACCAACGTATTTGGACGATTTTCCTCTAAATGAGGCTTCATGTCGTTGGGACTCCGCGTCCCTGAAACTTCGACAATGGGAACACTTACAATATCGTTATCTCCACAAATGGAGATTTGATTTTTATTATTAACCATATTTCTAGTAACATTGTATGTACATACAATTTGCACAGTCGGTGGTTCGATTTTGTGCCGGCTTTGAGTCCTAATGACGATTCGATAATAAAACGCTTTTTTAATCCCAGAAGGGACAACTTGGCACAAGAAAAACCAAATCGAATAAGTTAAATTAAATTAATTTAACTACAAAACGTATATTGATAAGAAATGACAGAAATAGCATCAGTGGAATCAAAGCCGGCACTGTAATGTAGGGCATTATCGCTTCAGCATTCGTTTCACTATATGCGCACAAAACGTTTCATAATAATGCCATAAAAAGCTCTCTTTAGTCATACAGTGAAGACGTCTGTGATTGCAAATATGGCGTCAGAAGCAATTTACAAGACTTCTATATGAATACTCAGTGAGTTTATGTTGACATATGTATGTATTGCCATTAAATTATTATATTATTCTGTATATTATGTCCATTTTAACAAAGTATATTATTATGTTTCTGTGGACTATCACCAAATGCCACTGTTTTAATTTTATAAAATACTATTTTGTGTTAAAATCCACAGTTATAATTCAATCGGCTATATTCATATATGATTACTAAGCATAAAGCTAAGTTGATGATTACTGCTTGTGGTTTAAGGATTGTTTACGACTGTATGTCTCAACGGTAACACCACTGCGTGCTTTATTCCATAATATTTAATTTTATTCCATGTTTTAATATTTTACCAGTAACTTTTATAATAATTATAATGACAGTAATTTTGACAATTCGACTGCTTGTAATCTTTCTTCCCAATATAAACTTGCCTGCCGTATATCTGCCAATTTTAACGATTAATTTGAAGAAGTAAAGAGTATGTTTACATTCATGACTATGTCGAAACATATTATCTTGCCTTGTCTTACGACTACTAAGATGATTACACAGCATTATTATTTTAGAATGCATTTAATAGTTTGTATATAATACGTTTTTTAATGTATACTCGAGTAATTTAATTTTGTAATTAATTTTAGTTTATACGCAATAGACGTTAAGAGGACAGTTACCAGTTAGGTAAGTCGTTCTTTTAAAATAAGTTTTAATAGTGTGGTTTTTAACATTCTTACATTCAGATCCATAGCTATTTCATTGAGTCAATCAATTTTTTCGTACGGTGTAATTAAAACAATGACCTCGACTGAGGAAATTACTTATTTATGGATCTGACTGTGAAACCTTGAAATGTAACCTACTGTTAACTTGTGTAAACGAAAAAATAGACTTTAACGAACATATTTAAGCCTACACATCTACGAATATACGGAATCTATCAAACTAAGGCCCTATTGCATTACTCAATAAAATCAAGTCTATAGTAATCTTGATCTTTTGGGATATATATTGCCTATTCAGAATATACATAATATATCGGTAATATATCTTCTATTAATATTAAAAATATCAGAATGTTTATTTTCGTGTCTTTCAAAATTTTATTGTTCCGATAAAAGAATTTTCTCATCAAATCTGTATCGAAGAAATGTATCTTCTATTTGTATTCTTGATACTTGTATATGAAAGTTTCAACGATGTATCTTTATGTAAAGATTTTCTAAATAGTTAATGTACTAATTATCGTTTTGTCATACAATAAGTACCTATTACTCACATAATCGATTAAACACAAATCATATGAAAATTTATTTAAAAATAATTGGATTCTTGCAAAATTTTATAAAATACTTTGGACCAAAACTTAATATCTACACAGTTGTAACATATCTGAACTAGAATTCATATCTTAATTATTTTATTAGCAATAAACTTGGATAGTCATAGTTCGTAACTATATATTGTTTTGTAATAACTATTTGTAGTCGTAGTGCGGTACTCTCACTATAGAACGCACATCTCTGTAACTCTCTTGCCTAATCGTATCACTGTTTAGTGTTTTATACTATTTGTGTTGGTGTTATGGCGTTTTCCACTTAGAGAATATGTTTATATAATTGAATGAGTGCTGGATTATTTTCAGGGGAAAGAACTATGGACATTATTTTCTTGGGTACGAAATCTTAAACAAATCAATCGCTGATCTTTGTAATCTTGCCAATGAGGATCGATTTTAATTCTATTGGTCCATCATGGTCTTTCTTCTGGTAATAAATTGCCAAGCTAAAAAAAGTATCAGTTTACGTTATAAAAGAAACTGTGGTCTAGTCGCTTCACGTTGTCTCGTTAGAATCAAACAAATGATTCGTTTTGTATGTGTATCTCTAAATGGAAACCACCAAATGTCATAGCTAGATGAAATCAAAGAGACGTCCAAGTAGGGATTGTATTAAAAAAGACAATATCAATGTGTAATATAATAAATGTTGATTCCTAAACGACTCTCTACGAGGTGTTGCTGGATTAATGTGAAGTGAATGTTTAAAGTTAGATGTTTTTACAAAAAAAAACTGGTGTGATTTATATGTTAGCTACCTATGTGTTAGGAGTTAGTTTCTCAACTTTTTAATGTTTCATTGTATAGGTATACTTTATGAAGATAACGTTCGCGTTAGTTCATTTCGGCCAAGTCAGCCGAAGCTAAGGTAATTTGTCTTGGTTTATAGACGATTATACGTAAATAATTGTTTATTATATTTTATGGTCCTGATTAAATGTATTGTGGATCACATTAGGTGAGCGTTATTCAGTAAAACCAATATTTATAAAAGGAATTTTAATACAATGTCGAAATCTCAATGGATGAAATGTTAAGTACCAAGATGGTTGGGTCAGGCTTTAAAATGAAACAACGCAGTCTTACGAGGTAGTTTTAATTACAAGTTTAATGAACTAGAGACACACATTGCAATATCGTTTCAGATCACTTCAATGCAAAAATTACAGTGAAGCATTTTATGACACATACGGTATTGAAATTGAAATGTTCATAAGTATCTACATATTTAATTCCGAAGTTTTATTATGAGTAAATTTATTTAACAGGTCCAATTTTATTATTCCGCTAAACAATGTATTATCGTTATTTATTTATTGTTGATTAGTTATACTTAAAACATTTTTGGAAATGTTACACAATATTTTTTTTTCATCAATTTCAATACCGTTAAAGACTTATTTCTAAAATACCAAGCACATAATTGCACGTACATGACATTTTACTGATCGTAGGGCTATTTGTCACCTTGTATCTCAAGAACGTCGTCAATGCGTTTGAGACGGGTGAGCCGAAATATTTAATGTAATAATTTTTGTTAAGCTGTGTTATTGTAATAAGATTTGATATCAAATATACAATTGATAAGAGTTTTTGAGTACTTATTTCAATTTACTTTTTTTTATATATACCTACGTTTCCCCATATTAGGAGATTCTGTTGTATCGTGGTTGCGTTTATATGTAAACATATAATCTCACATACACAAACATCTAGACCCGGAACAATTATCTGTATGCTATACATATAATTTTTCGGTGAGAGAATCGAACTCGCGACATGCAGTGCAGCAGCCAATCGCCCAGCCACTGCGCCAACCATGCAGTCAAATTATTATTTACAATTCCTTTATAACCTAAATAACAAAAAAGAACTTTAGAGGCTTCATTCTTAAGATTAATGTTATAGAATACAAAAAATCTACATATTTAATTACTTACAATCAAAAATCTAGGCAAGACTTTTATCTGATATTTAGGTGCCTAATTTTAAGTAACACCGATCTATATTTTATCTTATCAGATTTAAAATTAGATGGAGGTACTTCGAGCGATACTATATAATTACATAATGTACAAGAAACGACTCTAAGATACCTACATAAGTTTAAGCCGCTTGGTATGTCAGCCTATTCATACAATTGTAAATAGTCATAGAAAGGCATTATTAAAATCAAATTCATTTACAACTGGATGTGGCACGATCCGGGGAATAGCGTCTACCGAGTCTGCGGTTACTCCGTCAGCCTGTAATTCGTACCGAGAGAATAAGGTCGCTATTTCTAGCTTTAACATTATCTGCATTCTACGTGGTAACTTCTTGAAAGATTGAGCGTAGCTTAGAAAGAAGTGTTCTACTCCGTCTAATGATGTAGATTTTATCTTTTTAATTGTGTGCGTCTTTTGTTCTTCTCCACTTGATTCTTGTACTTCTTGTTCTTGTTGTGTCTCTTGTTCATTTGTTTGGTCTGCTGAGGAATCGGAATTAGTGGTGATTTCATCCGGGGCATAAACATCGGCAGTGCTAGTAGTTGGTTCAGCATCTGGAGTTGCTACTCTAGGTTTAGGTCTATACCTTGGTATTCTTCTACTGCTTAAGCAATCATCTAGAAACATCAAGTTCTCAGCCCACGGCCAGTTCTTGTAGTTCTTGTACGTATCGGCGTGGGCAGGTTCCGATGACTTCTTGAACTTTACGAAGTTGTCTTTCAGACCTTTCCATTTGGTAAACCAAAGGTCCGCTGAAAATTAAAAGCGTTTTAGTATTTTGAATGACGCCTCGTTATAAATTGTAGGCTAACTGGGGTGATGCCAAAGTCTAACCATGTATTTCAATTAGAACATTTACAGGCACTTTCGAACTGTCTATAGGTTGCACAGAAAGTTGGAGCTAGATTGCTCGAAGGTAGGATTCCACCCTTGCGGGGCATGCCTCTTATAATGTACTTGAGGATTGAGTCAGGCTTTGAAATTAAACAACGCAGTCTTTATGAGGCTTTTTTAATGTTACAATACAAATAAACTATTACACACGCATTAAAAATTTGTTTAAGATTAATTACATTTCATTTCAATTATTTTTTTACCTCCGAGCACTTCTGCGGTGTACTTTGGTACACCTCTAACTAACCCTTCGCGGAATACAGGCGTGATATGTTTGTATGTTACAGTACGCAAAGATGTGACTTTTTCTAATTCATATGTCCACTTTCTAAGTTTTTCTTGAACATCACTGACATCGGTAAACATGCCCTTGAGGCGGTTTAGAATGTCTGACACTAGGGTGCGTGGGGTCGTTAGACCTTACTGCCCACACGATAAAGAAGAAGTACCTACGGAAGGGTTTGAAGACTCAATTTTTTACTTACGGTTATTCATGTCGGCACATTTTAACCGTCAAGGGTATCACCAAAATCAAATTCACACAAAACTGGTTGCGGTACAATCCGGGTAATATCATCCATTGACTCTTGGGAAACTCCGTCAGCCTGTAACTCGTACCGAGAGAATAACGTCGCTATCTCTAGTTTCAACATTATTTGCGTTCTATGAGGGAGCTCTTTATAAGACTGAGCATAACTTAGGAAGAAATGGTCTACTTCATCCAAAGGATTGTTATTCTTTTTAATTTTATTGTTTTCTTGATCATCTTCAGTCGGTTCGTTACTATATATCTTTCTTTTTCGATTTTCTAGTCCCTCTACTTTAGCTTTATTTGGCTGGTCTTTTGAGGAATTTGAATTAATCCTGTTGTCAACTGCATTTTGCAATTCAACCAAGCTTCTTTTAGTACTGGTACAGTAGTCTAAAAACCTCATGAGATCAGCCCAGGGCCAGTTTTTGTACTTCTGGTAAATTTTGGGATGTCCAGGTTCTGAAGCCTTCTTGTGGTTTATGTAGTTGCTTCTCAGAGTTTTCCACTTGGAATACCACATTTCCGCTAAAAATTAAACTTGTTTTAGTAGGTTAAACGATGTGTGAAAAATTGAACAGTGAAATAAAGTGGCTACACTCGCCTAGGTATTAGTATCATATAGAATGTCTTGGTGTATGGCTTAACGTAGTAGTTATATGAATTCTGTCCAAAAAAGTACGGATGCCGCACCAAAAAAAAAACAAAAGAAGAAAAAATAGACGAAATATTATTTGATTGTGATCGACTGGGTAGTAGACTAATAGCTTGTTATTTAATTTAAAAGTAAGTGAGCAACGAATTACTTAGACATTCACTTATGTGTAACTCAGTCTTCTCAGAGATAGAGCTTATTTTAGGAAAAAATCTACAAGCTTAAAATCTAAACAGAATAAATTTAACGAAAAAGAAAAGTAGGTACTTATTAAGTGAAAAATAATTTTAGTATCGTAATTTGGTGGTAAAAAAATAAACAAAATTAACCTTTCTCTTCTGCAAGCAACTAAAAAAAAGAAAAATAAGACTATTTAAAATAACCTGTGTGAAATGAAACAACGCAGTCTTTATGAGTTTTATTTTAATTAAACAAGATATTTAATGTGCTACTAATAAACATTTTTCATTCAGCGTTTTTTGAGACAATTTCACCCAAGCAGTTACATAATAACATCATAATTCGTAAAGAATTGTAATTTAATTTTGGGTAGAGTCTAAGTAGCGACCATTTTTTTCTGCGTTGTTTCTTGATACGATACGATAGGTATAAACTTTACATTTTAAACTCCATAAACTTAGCACAGACGTTCCTTTTTTCATTTCGAATAGTAGAAATAGACTAGCTTTCGAAACAAAAGTCAGAGATAATTTAATAAACGAAGAACATAAGAAGTGATGCGTCATTTAGAGCACATTGTCATCATCATCTGCTTAGCCTTTTACCAACTATGTTGGGGTCGGCTTCAAGTGTAACAGGATACCAGATTGAATTGAATACCAGTGTTTTACATTTAGCGACTGCCTATCTGACTTCCATAATCTACAATCCACAACCCACACATTGTAAGTATAGACAATGATGCACTAATAAGAAGAACAAATTCGAAAATCGATCTAGAAAATGCAAAGAAATATCAAATTCGGAATTTAAAGTATTCGTCCAATTCGAATGGAAATTGAAATGATCAAGATC
This sequence comes from Caradrina clavipalpis, assembly GCA_932526535.1. Taxonomy (NCBI): domain Eukaryota; kingdom Metazoa; phylum Arthropoda; class Insecta; order Lepidoptera; family Noctuidae; genus Caradrina; species Caradrina clavipalpis. Next base: position 4,485,446 of record OW052101.1, read on the forward strand.
TACAAAGGTATTTATAATATTTTTTTCAATAACAAAATCTCTTATTTCTTTATTTATTGATTCGATTTTATTTAATAATTCTTTTTTAGAATATTAATCTCACGCATGTTACCAAAAGCAACACTGGCCCATCTCTATGTTAAAAAAATTGTCGTTTAAAAGTCGACGGCCCCTACGTATAATCACCCAAGTGGTAGATACGTGATTTGTGTTTTTTTGCTTCGTGACATTCAGACAAACCTAAACTTTCGTCCAGGTTAATAAAAACTAATAAAAGTTGGCAAATTGACCTTTAAACACACACACGACATTTCCCATAACTACCAAATTGACTAAAACTTCCAACGTAGAACAACAATAGTGGTAATCCAGTTGTTTTACGCGGGACAATCCCTTGTAACCCCGCGCACCTTCCCCGCAACTGTCACTTGCGAGACATAAGCGTTCGCGCCGGCTTTAGAGACGGTTACGTTAATTTTCTGCTGCGTAAATTAACAAATTATTAAGTGTTTTAGTGTTAATTAGTGTAAATTACACATTATTATTAAATTAAAACATGCCTCAAAAGGAAAGTGTCACAAAAAAGAGAAAACAACCAGTGACGTGTGTAAAAACCAACAAATCTCAAACAGGTAAACGAATTTTGATATTATTTTTAATCAAATGTATTTTTATTGAAGTTTACACTTAATATTAAGCTTTTATAAATCAATAATTACTTAGATCTTCCATTTTTGCATTGATCAAACAAAAGTTGCATAATTCCAACGTACATGTTTGTATTTGGTAGTTAGGTTGTTTTACGTCGGAGCATTTAAAAGTATAGTGTAGTGAGTGGTAGATAAGAGATTCTACGCCGGAAAATAAAACTAGATTTTGCACATAACTACTACTTACAAAATTTTACGCGGGAAATGTTATTAACTGCTCCGTTGGTCTCGTGGTCGCGAGTGCGACTGCTGTGCAAGGGGTCCCGGGTTCGATTCCCGGGTCGAGCAAAAAGTGTTATTGGGTTTTTCTATGAAATTCTCAGTAGCGGCTCGGAGTTTGGATTTGTGCCCGGTTAATGGCAATAGGCTCGCCCCCTATTACATGGGACCTAAATATACCGGCGAACTGTGGGTGTACATTGGCACACCTCTGCCTAACCCTTCGGGGAATACAGGCGTGATGGTATATTTATTTATATTTTTTTTGGAAATGTTATTCCAATGTCACACTTATGTTATTTTTTTTTTCAGTTCTATTACAACGTGATTCTTCAGACGATGAACAACAAGAAAGTACGATTCAAGTTGTTGCTCAAATTCACAGAAACTTAGCTTCCAATGCCCTCTCCGATACAACCATTTTAGAAGAACTAGAATCATCTAATATAGAATTACCTGCCCACCAACAATCACAGGATAAACATGAGGATAGTATCATTACTTATGCAGATTCAATTAACCTTTCTAATTTGCCTTTAAGCTCGCAGTCAGCCAATGAAATATCTATTGTCGCTCATCCCAATGGCGCCGTTCTCTCTGACCTTGGAATGATTACTGAAGAGTTTATTAAATACACAGAACCAGAACCACAGTACTCTCAGGAAGTTATCATTAGAACGTCACACGATCCAGATACAAATATAATTATAGAAGAAATTGACGCCTTTCATGATTCTGAGCAAGCCTTGGATACAAGTACTCCCTTAGGGTCTCCTTCTATTTCAACTATTATGCAGAACGTTGAATCAGAAAATGAAAGTTCATTTCATATAGACACCCCAACGTCATCTATGTGTGTCACTTCACCTATGAGTGACCAGACTTATGTACCAACCAGTATTGATGAGATGACAGAGAACGATGCCGATGTTAGTAACACAGAAAAAAGTCAATTAATGAAAAAGAAAAGAAAAGTTAAGAAGAAAACTGATGTAGGTAGAATACGTAAGGTTAACAAATCGGCATGGATAGATAGCAGAAGAAAAGAGTTAAAAAACCATGGTTTAAGTTACATCAGTCGAAATGGAAAAGCACAATCTAAAAAGTCGATATTGCCTGCTTGCGATGATAAGTGTCGATTAAAGTGCAAGGAGAAAATAGGCGAAGATGTGAGAAACGCTATATTCAAAGAATTTTGGTCTCTTGGAAATCGTGAGCGGCAGTGGGATTTCTTGGTTCGTTGGTGTAAAAGAATCGGCAAGAGACGCATAACAACAGAGGGCCTATCGAAAAGATGCTTTTCTGTCAAGTACTATCTACCAAAATGTCTAGATGTTATAAGTCACGAAGAAGTTACTGTGTGCAAAAAGATGTTTTTAAACACTTTTGCTATTGGTGACGGCGTCGTACGAACAGCTTTGAAAAAAATTGCCGAAGGCGAAGGGCTCTCTATAGGTTCTGATCAGAGGGGATTTCATAAAAATCACCCAAAAGTTAAGAATGATGAAATGGTTACAAGCGTTTCTGATCATGTACGATCATTTACCCCTGTGGAGTCGCATTACACACGTAAGGAATCCTCAAAATTATACTTAGATAGTGAATTAAGCATGGCTAAGATGTTCAAACTCTACAATGAGTGGGTATCAGAGACAGAGTCGAACAAGGCTAAAACACTGAGGCAATACACCGACATTGTTAATGAAAATTTCAATATTGAGTTTCACAGACCTAAGAAAGATCAATGCGATGTTTGCATTACCTTTAAAAACCAGCCTAAGCCAGTTAATCATGAAATTCAAGAACAGTTTAATGAACATTTGAAAAATAAGGATATGGCTCGTGGTCTCAAAAATGAGGATAAACTTTCTGCCATCAACTCACCTAGCACAACCATAACTGCAGCGTTTGACTTTCAAAAAGTACTCTCATCTCCTCATGCAGAAACAAGCATATTGTACTATAAAAGAAAACTAAATGTTTATAATTTTACTATTTTCGAGATGGGTCAGAAAGTTGGAACATGTTATATGTGGCATGAGGGCACCGCCAAACGAGGCGCGAATGAGGTGGCTAGTTGTGTCTACGATTTTATTAAGAATCAATCCTTAAAAGGCATACAAACCATAAATTTATACTCAGATAATTGCGGAGGGCAAAATAGAAACAGAATTGTTTTTATGATGTATCTAATTGCTGCCAAAGAATTTAAGGTAAATATCACACATAGATTTTTAGAAAAAGGACACACTCAAAACGAAAATGATAGCATCCATGCTCTAATCGAGCGATGTTCTAAGAATAAGGAAATATATACGCCTGATCAATGGTTCGCATTGGTCAGGTGGGCCAAAGAGACTGGAAGTCCGTATATTGTCAAGGAAGTTGCAAGAGATGACATTTTAGATTTTAAAAAGTTACTACCAGGAAAAAATTGGTCAAAAAATGACAGAAACATAAAAATAATGTGGTCCAGAATCAGAGAAGTTCATGTATCTTCTTCTGAGCCTGACGTTCTTAAATACAAAAATACATTTGATGAAACATACCATCGCTTATTTGTCAGAAGAAGTCAAAATAGAAGGCGTCAAAATCAAACTGATGACATGTTGAGCCAGGCTTATACTGGACCTATATTAATCCAAAACGCAAAATTGATGGATCTTAAGTATCTTTGTGAACATAACGTAATTCCTAGACAGTACCATGGATTTTATAATTCTCTTGTCTCTGGTGATGTTCTTCCTGAGTCAGGTTCTGATACAGAATAGTACGTAGGTATTTCTCCGTTAATTATGTAGTTTAAAAATTGTTTAGGTAATTACCACCTAAACAATTTTTAGAGTGATAAAGATAAGAAATAGATTTTGCAATTATTCAATTGACCTAAAAATGGTTTTGTTAGTTTCGCTGATTTTTTACTCCAAAATAATGCTTTTGGTTTAATTTTTTTTTTAGAAGAGTTTTCATTTTACTAAAGTTTTATTGATCACCCACAATTAGGTAAGAAAATGCGATTTTGTTACTAAGCTGTTATTTTTTTTTAATTATATTTTAATTGTGAAGGAACAGAAGCTATTAGTTTCTTTAAAAAGTTATATGTTACCTACGTAAGTATCCATACTGTTTTTAGTTATGTGTTAATTAATGTAACTATACTTCTTTAAAAAATATTAGAGTTTTTATAAAAGATTATATAATTATTATTAATACCTAGACATAAAATTGTGATATTCTTATAAGGTACCTACTAAAAACTTAACTGGTCATTACTGAAAACAAGACTGATTAAAACTGACTGATTGATTACTGATATAAATACTGAAGATGCATCGTACTGTCGATTAATAAATAAGTATATAAAAATAAAATAACGTTTTTCTGTTCATTTAACCTGTTTCGAAATAAAACGTAATGCAAATAATTTGTATATCTTGTGATGAACTGTCTTTTTTGAGTGAGTTAAACACTTATCTACTTTTTATAACAGTTTTTGTACCATGATCCCCACGTAAATCTTTCTAAATGGCAATTGCGGCTTTGAATAATTAAATACCTCCGGCGTAAAACTCAATAAGTACCACTTACATTATTTACCACAGGGATGATTCCGCTATATAAGTAAGCAAGTGACAAATAATACGCTAGAAAAGCCATTTAAAAGTTGTTGTTATTTTTTTTATAAAATAGATCAAATATGAAACCTGTATTCCAAATTTTGTGACCTTCTATTAAGTAGAACATGAACTACATGTGTTTAAAACTTCAAAGTGCTCTCCTGTAAAGTTTGTCATTTGCAGATAGGGGATTGTACGTAGGGACCGTCGAAGTGTCACTTACGTGTAACCGTTAATTGTGAAATAAAAATCATTCATCTTAGTATTTACCTTATAATATAGGTATAACTACAAGTGAATTATTATTTTCGTGTAAGTACATTATTTTATAGTAGATAGATTTCACATTGTTTCACAATTATTGAACACTGAGACCAACGAGCAGAAAAACCAGTAGAGAGCGCATGCGGGACTACCGCGGTCACACATCATAACCTATTACTAGTGTCTTTTGGTCTGTCACAGCAATTGTAAGTTGATGTACTAATGTCACTTGCTCTCATTTTCGAAACAAATACAACGAAAAATTAATGCCTAGTTGTGCTATTAAATGGTGTGCAAAGTGCACTTCCACTTCCAGTCACTCAAAAGATGGGATATCATTTCACAGGAAAGTGATTTTCCACTCCATTTATTATTATTTTATTAAAAATGAAAAATAAAATGAGTAATATTCCTGGAACGATTAAATACTGGAACGATCGCATTTCTGTCTCTTTTTGGTACACTGATTTGCCTATTTGCACTCTTTTCGCTTTTTTCTCGCAAGTGCTGTTCGCAACATCGCGACGATTATATCGATACAATTTAAAATGTATCGACGTAAACTTTTTATTTTTGTATTTTTATCGCTTTATTTTAAAACATGCTTATGACCTTTGCTTTGCTCACAAATGTGCAGAAAAAGGATAAAAATAATAGTATGAAACTATATCTTTGTCTGCCTTTCACACAATATTTAGTATAAGTTATATGAAAAAGTATTTTAACCGATTCCAAAAAAAGGAGAAAAGTCTCAATTCGACAATTTTTTTACGTCTGACCACGACTAACTTTTTACTGTGTACTCTGATTTCAATGTTTTTTTTTTAAAGGATAGTGTATATCTCGAAGTTGGCCCCATATGCGTCTAAATTCCATGAAAATATAAAAACTGAACCGTAAACGTAACCGTCCTAAACCGTTGGAGTTACACAAACGTAATGAACCGTGCGATTGTTTATCTTAAATAGTTCTTAATAAAAGTCTGCCACAGCATAATTATACCTAACCTTTATGTGGAAGCAAATATAATTATGTAAAATTACGAGCCCTAAATACTCGTACATTTAAATTGGATAGTTTTTTACAATGCACATTTCACAGTATTTAGCAACTTCTTATCCAAATGTATTCATTTTTGCTTTCAGTATTGAATGTAGATGAACTTTGTTTTTTACACTAAGTATTTTTTGCGAATAGTTTAAGAAACATCACGATAAGATTGACTTGAGAGGAGCGTCCTACTATTTGTCGGCGGCGCGCAGAGCGGGGGTGAAGGGCCGGTGGAGGCCTCCACGATAACCGACATTGACGCGGAGGAAGTCGCGTTCAGAAGCTAATATTTATATAATATTAATGTATACCTATACCTTCACTATTTGAATCGGATATTGTTCACTATTTCATTGGTTTCAATTTTTTTCGGTTTCACATGCATAAACTCCCGCCTTTTTCCCATGGGGGTAAGCAGAAACAATTTTTTTTTGTTTTTTTTTTTGTTATTATTTATAATTTCTAATAATTAAGTAATTCAGAGTCACCCCTTTATAACATTAGCTGTCTGCAAGTTAAAGTCCCGTCAAAATCCCTTCAGCCGTTTCAGAAATTAGCCGGAACAAACAGACAGACAAACCGACAGACTGACAAAAATTTTATTTTACTTATTTGTATGTACAGATTATGTAGATTAAATCTTGTAAATAAACACTTGTTTTATTTCTAAATCGAATCTGAAATCTCTGTGTCGAACAAATTCTTATGCTACTAAAAAGTCAAAGAATTATCGATATCGATGTTTATTAAAGTAAATTTTTGGAATCCCTAGATAATCAGTTGTCATTTGTTTTTCAATTCGTTACCCAATCACAGCAGGCGATTCTTACCTCTCCCCCCGCCGTTTTTTGGTGACTTTGATTTAGAACAAAAACTTGCCAATGATCTCTCTACTGGTTGATATGCTCTGTGACTGAGACAGATGAACTTGGAAACTAAGTCATATTTTTTGTTCATTTTGACTATCAAATACTTAAGCAATTGTTTTGAAGTCACTATTTATATTTCTACTATGTTACAAATCCTTCAGCCTCTCCGGCCACGACCGAAAATCCGATCGTTGGTGGAGAGGCTTACAGTATTTTCATGGCAGAGTTAGTAGGTAACTACCTACTTTGGTAGGTACTGATTTTAAAATTACGTAATTCGACAGTACTTTAAAAAAAAAGAATAAGCATAGCTTGTAGTAATTCGACAAAACGTATACCTACGTTTTTTTCTTAATCTTCTTAAATTCTTCAAGATTGGTATTACTTCCAAAAGAAAACACTGGTGAATGTATGCTGCCAGAATTTATTCTGGCAGCATACATTCAGTAGATACTATATGTATAGTATTACTATAGGTCTTTTACACGATATTATTCGATTGCACATTGGACGAGCATCTAAAGTCTTTATAATGTCTTATCACAACATCATGTCACATTCACATTTTAATCATCAAGGGTATTAAAAAATTCAAGTTCATATTTAACAGGACGCGGCACGATTCTGGTAATATTATCAACTGAATCTGGGGTAACTCCGTCAGCCTGTAATTCGTATCGAGTGAACAGAGTGGCTATTTCTAGTTTCAACATGATTTGCATTCTATGTGGTAATTTCTTAAAAGATTGAGCATAGCTTAAGAAGAATTGGTCAACGCCGTCCGGTGGAGGAGTATTATTCTTTTTAGTTTTATGGTCTTCTTGATCATCGTCTGACGGTTCTGTATTCTGCCTCTTTCTCTTCCTACTCTCCGGTTCTTCTGGCTCCGTGTCATTAGACTCTTCTGTGTTACCATCTGGGATGTACAGTTCCGCGATATTATTAGCAGGTCTAGGAGTACACCTTATTCTTCTGCTGCTGGTAAAGTTGCAATCGTCTAGAAACCTGACGTATTCAGCCCAGGGCCAGTTCTTGTATTTCTTATAATTTTCAGCGTAAGGTGGTTCGGTTGATTTCTTGAACTTTGCGTAGTTGTCTTTCAGACCTTTCCACTTGGCACTCCAAATGTCCGCTGAAAATGAAATTTGTTTTAATAGGTTGGTTGGCGAAATAAATAATTTACTACTAATTGTCGGATTAATATCAAGACATGTTTGCCGAGGACGGTATTTAGGTAACGTGTAATAGGTACTTATGTTCATTTGTTCTGTAACCGTTGCTGTATCCTAAGCCTTAATTCAAACACAAGTACGTCACTGTTAATTTCTTAATTAGTTCCCCTTCGAGGTGATGGCAAGCGCGATCGCTACACCATCGAGCAACCGATTAAGCGTTGGGTTCGATTTCCAGGTCGGGCAAATTCTACCAAATGACATTTAAATTCAAGCCGCAATGTTATTAAAAAATAAAGGATCTAAAATCGTTCAACATATAGTCGCAATCTCATCTCAGCGTCAATCAATGTCAACACCTTGTTAAAAATAATAAAAATGTAAGTGAATATTGTGGCAAGTTAGAGGTATTTTTGTCAAATTGAGACTGGGATTCGAATGCGTTGTTAACGAGGATTGCCCCCCTATATATTGTGTATTAACAAAAAAAGTACGACAGCCGTTCATTCGTTTACAGAATCTCGCAATATACTAAAACATAAAAATCCTTCATTTTAGAACAAATGGAAAGAAAAGCTATTGTTTTTAAAAGGTTCTTAATAATTAAGCAAATTGTCCTAATCTCTAGACACGGTGTATTAACCAATATTTGTTTTTGTAGGCACCTACCTAATCAACCGACTACTGCTACTTATCAATAACTAGCTTTTGCCCGCGACTTCGCCTGCGTGGTTTTAATCACCCGTGTTAAGTTACGTCTTACGAATACGCGCCACTCTCGAGTGTCGTAGCGTGATGTTATATAGCCTCCGCCTCCTCCATCCTAACCTAAGGCTCCCTCGATAAAGGGACTAACCAATACAAAAAGATTTTTTCAATTCGAACCTGCAGTGCGATTCTCTAAGCCTCACTTCGTAATTCGAAAGCTGAATCCGCAGTGAGATTACAAAATGGTATTCTACACGATCACGCCGGTGACGTCACCACGGCGAACGAATACTAAACCAATGACAAGTTGGTTCGTTATCGAAGTGAGCGCGATCACTTTAGTGAGACTCGTTTTCGAGTTTGCATTTTAGAGAATCGCACTACTGTAGTTCCTGGAATTAGTGCGTTTAACCAAACAAACAAACTCTTTGGCTTCGTTCCAAGTGACAAGCAAAGTATTTGTAATCGGTAACATTACCATACCTCGATACATATTAATAAGCTGTATGCCATAATAAGACCCAAATAAAGAACAACATTAAAAGCTGTTGGCAATCGATTAACATGTACAAGAAAGGGTATACAAGGTGTAATTAATTAATATCCCGAAAAGGGTAATTAAAGCTCATTATTAAACCACTTTTACAAAGGTATCAAACCTGTTATTAAAAAAATAAAATCAGCGCATAAAAAGTTTATATTATGTTTTTTTTTTTTTTCACCACGGTGTTTTCGGTTATTTTAATAACACTTGTATTTATTACTCAGTAGGCAAGTAGGGAAGCATTTTTAATTAAAAAAATAAATTACAATAAATTAAGTACGTAGGTATAGTTAAGAAGTAAACATCGCTATTGTTTATTATTAAACCTAATACAGATACTTCTTTCGGCCTATGGTTATTCTTTACTAAAAAAACCACAGCTTTTTTCAGACACAGTCGGTTTTAACTAAACAACTTTGAATTTCGTTGATAAAGATATTACGTTTAGGATGCACATACCTACTTTAGAATATTTCTCACATAGAGAGCAACCATCCGGTTTCCATGGAAATCCCGCAATCTTCGCTAAGCTTCGAAAACATTGACTTATTATTTTTTGAACAAAATTCTTTACTTTTTATTACCTATACATTATTTAGATTGTTGTTTCTAATTAGTACAAGTTTCCATTTACAAATATAGACTTTACATAATTTGTAAATTAAGTTGATTGTAGGAGGATCACATCTACTATTATTGTCATCCTAAAAACATCTACTGATAAAGCAAAATAATTTATTCCAATATCATTTGTTTTCGACGCTCGTGTTGCGACTCGGTCGTGCGTGTTCCATTCGTAATCGCGTTTAACACCACGCACATGACTACGTAGGTATAACTTACACAGTGGTCAAATAGATGGCGCTGCCTTCATAGCATGGGTGCACTTACCATTGCCGGAGCCCATTTCACCGGCGATTTCTTTCCAAGTTGCCAGTCTCCTTGGCCGATTTTTGTACTCCGGATCATTCATATCATATAGAAAAGGTCTTTCTTTAACTAAATCTATCAACTTCTCAGTTTCGGTCATGGCGGCCGTCATAGTTGCGTCAGTGGGAGGAAACGTTAGAACGCGTACGACGTGCGTTCCTGTTGACCGCCGCGGTCGGACTGGCATGCGCGACGTTTCTAGAAATTGCGTGAAGGACAGAGAGCGCCGAACTCCCATCGCGGAACGCGTGACCGCTCTCTCTTTCACACACGGGGTTATCTCTAATATAATGATTAGAACAAAAGAGTTTGAGATAGGGGAAAGAAATAAACAAGTTTGCATTGCAGGCTGTTTAGTTTTCGTACCTACTTAAAATTGTATAATTTAGTAGCTTACCTAACACATACATATTATACGCTCATTCAAGCGTTGTTAACAATTTGTTTTGTTTATTCATATGGCTTTACCATCAGCGTTGTTATGATTATTTTAATATTAATACGTTATTTCTTGGTCAGGGTCATTACTTAGTGAACTAAGAGCGACAAGGGACCATAAAATGATAATAACATCGGCCAATTATCCACTCGCACGTCAGCGTTCGCGAGCTGTCATGTGGGACTTACGTCGCGGCGCAACCGATTTTCAACGCTTCCAAAATGTCGCGGATCTTCCCTGATAAAAACGTTTGCCAAACGAAAAGTATTGAAGCAATTTCAAAATAAAAAATACATTTGTTTACGTTAGAGTATACAGAATAAACTTAAATAAAAATATATGCTCCAAATTTACATGCCCACCCATAAAAAAAATGTTAAACTTAAAAAGTTTTTTTTTTTTACTGATTTCCTGGCAATTTAATTTTTCGTGATTAAAATATGCTATCTGTAACACTTATAAATAATTGTAAATAAAGTAGACTATATTTCCTTCAAGATGATAGCAAAATATTTTTATTACATTCATGAGAAGTAGATAAAATAAATTGTTCAAAACAAGACTACTCGAGTCTCAAGTACCGATGGCCTGACGACCTTGGGCACTCGCGAGAGTAGCAAAAATATAAACGTGATTGTTTTGTTCCGTTTTAATAATTATTCTAGATAGTTTACTTTTATGAAATTAGGATGTAATTTCTCTTCAAAATAACTTCTACAGTTCGTAAACAAACCAAAAACCGTTAGAAACCATACACAAACGGCACTCGACAACTTCTTTTGTTAAATTTATCAACTTTGGAGAATAAAAGAATATGATAATTATACACCATTCTAACGTGTACATTGTCTAGAAAAATGTAATATATTACATTATTATAAATATGCAATAAAACAAAAGTATTTACGACATAATTACGGTGACACTTTCACGCACTCACACACGAAAAACTCTTGACTTCAATTCGTTGTACCAGCCACAGAGCAGTGAAAAATGAACTGGAGTTGGTTTCAGAGCCATCTCTTATTATTTCTGTGTATTAAAAACCACAGTCAATATAGAAAAGAGCCGTAGTTGGACCAGAACTTCATATATCTGTGCATGCCTCATATTGGCACTGTAGTACCAATGACGTAAGTCCCTAAAAAATATTTTGGCACTGTAGTACCACATGACGTGCAAGTGGTTATTGTCCCACTGCAAGGCAAAGGCTTCTTCTCAAACAGAAAAGGCACGAGTACTTGCTCAGGTAAAATTGGCGATTTCAGGCTTCGGTTAACATTAATTTCAGGTTTCACCACGATGTTTTTCTTCACCAATGTCAGTAGTCTCTAAAATGAACTTCTAAACCTAAGTTAGTTTTTATACTGCTGCATTTGAGGATACCTACATAGAATAAACCTAAGCAATAACTGAGTTATGTACTGCGGTTTTATATAGGTACTTAACTTACGTACTTAATAAAAAAGGAATCAATACATTTAGCCTTTAATTTATATTTTATGAGGAGAACTTGACTGGCTGAAGTATCAGCGTACAGCCAAATCTACTTGAATTAGGATGAAATTTGACACACGGCTTCTTTTTAAAATGCCTAATTTCCGAAAACCTAATAAAGTGTTTTCGGAAATTAGGGGATGAAAAAGAGGATTTTGTTTGAGTTAAAAACTTTTTTCTTAGCTTATTCTACTTGAAACTTGGCACGAATACGAGCCTAAGTAAATATGTATGTAAATAAAGTGTGACTTTATTGGTATTTTAAAGGTATTCTCAAAAGTGTTTTGGATGGAAAGCATGAAATCTTCGGGGACGAAGTCGCGGGCAGAGTGCTAGTCGTAGTATAAGTAAGGCGCGGTCACTGACGTTGCTCAAAGCTTAAAATCCATATCCCGCCCCCACCCACTGCAAACGCGAGGCACCAAGCCCTTCTGAAGTGCGCACTACGGCCTTTACAAAGAGACCAAGTTTCGGAATAATTTTTACTAGGATATTGAGTTGGATTATTTTAAAATCACACTTTTATAATAAAAACGTTTGATAGGAATCTAGGAATGAATGAGACCTGCATTTTCATTCATGGCCGGGTATCACCTTTCAATCGTACTTTCTAAGTTTATCTTAGACGTCACCAATATCAGTAAAGGAAAACATCTTGAGGAAACCTGGACGTATATGAATATAAGTCTGAAATCGCCAATCCGCCTTGAGCCAGGGTGGTGAATGGTGATCGATGCTCGTGTTTTTATGAGAAGAGGCCTTTGCCCTGCAGAGGGACAATAATAAGATGGTATTATTATTTTACGGGTTTTTTTATATCATTAATGAATACCTATCTTTAATAGCAAATTAGGAAGTGATGAGCACTGTGCACAATGCATAATTTAATTAATAGCTTCTGCTCAGGCCCACTACATACATACCTTACCCGCCTATTTTTTTACCCGCGTTATGTTAAGCTTTTGGTTACAGCTATTATTTGATAGGAAACTGACTAAATACAAGCCTAGGAATTGGTGTTTTTTATCTGTATACAATTTCATCGGATTCAATTCGTTTTTGGACAAAATATAATAAGATTTTGTATTATACACCAAAGCGGAGAAAGACGAGAACTTCAACTGCTTCAGTATCCTATTGGTTGTTTACGAGACATCTCTCCTCTCCGCTATGGTGGAGACAAATGATGAGGAGGGATGGTGGAGATATGCGACCAAAAGTTTTTATACTGCTAAAATGCCGCATCTAACAGCTAAACTTTCAAAACAAAATAATTCTTTGTTGGAAGGAAGTAAGGGTAGAAATAAAACGAACGGTTATTGTGAAAGCACCAGTCAATAAATTTTATTCACTAAAATTCCCTTAGTATACAAATCTGATATTAGTGATGTGGATGACGTGGTTTCTACATGTGCTGGAATATCTGGTTATCTGCTGCCGTTCTCACCAAGACATTATTCAATCACATATTATGTCTATTACAAAGATAACTGAATATTTTGTCAGTCACAACTCACAGATAGAAGACAATTCAAGTTGCGTCCAACACGTGTTGCTTTTACTCGTGTCGTACCGACTGCCATTCGATTAGGATTCCTTGGATTTGGAGTCCTATTTAAGAGGGCGTTCGGAGGCCGCCTGGAAGTGGTTTTCAAAAAGTGTTCTTTATTTGAATTACGGTTAGATCTTTTTAGTAGCTCTGAATTTGAACGCGCCCTAAGTTTTTTTTTCATTTCGTTTTGATTTTTGGGTGTTGCCATTAGACAATAGTCCTCTAATACTTTTGTCACTTTCGAAACTGTCATTATTTTGATTTTGATTGATAATGTCGTGGTCAAAATGGAACTTAATATTATTATTAAACTTAAGATCTGTTTCATTGCTTACACAAAATCATACAAAAATTATACTTCGTAGACTTGTCTAATTACTTACAGCATATCCTAGTAACGAAACAGACCTTACGTCTTTAGCGATAAGAACCAGTTTCGCATGAGTTTCATCTACTACAAAAATGAACATTTATTATGAAATTAAACAAACATAATATGAGATCTTTGAAACAAAAACATTTAGTGATAGTACAGTACTTAAGTCTAATTATAATTTCTTATTTTAACAATTAGAATGAGAAAGCAGTTTATCGATGATCAAAGCAATGACTATTTACAATTTTACTTAGTTTTGGAATGTTTAAGTATGGAATTAGTTAAACAAAGGGGCTTAGTGAGTCACATATAGCTACAATGCTTTAATTCCTACTACGACAACGAAGTTAACTAATTTAACCGTTGATTTTAATGTCGGCTATGTGCAGTTAACACACTGCATTACCTGACCCTTTTAAAAAAATCAAGAGGTAAACAGGGGTCACAGAAGTATTGCAGGGCGCTGACTGTACATAGTGAGTGACTGTACATACATATTATGGAAATACTTATTATATCTTTAATTCGTATATTGTCACTACGATATCCGAGACATTATGAAGTACATTACCAATGAATAATATTCCCTACAACATCCGACAATTTCAAAAATATGTAACTATATCAATGACATGAGATCATTTGTGAAAGCGCCATCTATGGTGACACAGCGACACTATGAGAGTACATTACGAGACAGAAAGCTCGAAGCTTCGTCCTGAGCTTACACATACCTAAACAACTATTAAAGTAATTTTAGGTATAAAATAGATTTATTTTTCTAACCTATAAACTATACATCATTTTAGGTTCTAGTCGATCGATGAGTATTATTTTTGTCCAATCCTGCGAATGCCTGGATTTGAAAATCGACTGTTTGATTCCCGCCTAAAGGATGAACAGTATAAATGCTCTGCCTACAAATACTCTTTGACAATTCAAAAGTGCCTGTAATTGGTTTAATTAAAATAAATGTTTTGACTTTGACTTTTCTATGTTAACGAATTAAATTTATGATGTTAAAATTAACTGTTAGTTTGTCGTTGGTGTTAACTTTAATGTTTTCTTTTGATTAATTTGTTATTGGCTTTCCTGCTAAATGGTCATTCGAGAATGGGAGAGTAAACCTAGATTATGCTGAATCTTTTAGAGAGGCTGATGAGATCTAGAATGAAAATAAATACACCTAGACTTACGAATAGTTTGTCAGACATTACATAAATATCCATAACGAGTGAACTTCCATTACATCAAGTGTTCTTACATTTAGATATGTAGAGTAATTAGAAGACATTGAAACGGGAGAGATTGTTTTAAATATTCGGCTGTCAAGTTCACAATAATTTTGAGTAGTTTTGAGCATACTGCTTGTTTTCAACAGACTATTGGAGAAATTTGACAGGTTTTGCACGATGGATGATGCAATTTTTATTTCGATCATAACCTTTTTTTTCTCTTCTATTCAGCTCCTCGACAGCCGTTACGTCACTACCGTTTCAAAACATTAAGTTAATCTACATTTGAATAAACACGAGTTTGCACTGTGTCCTGTGATTACACATAATACATCAATGTTTTACAACAAAGGGGGGGAGGGGAGGGGACGCTGTGCGCTTTCAAACATATACAAAATACTTCACGCGAATAAATTCCAAATAATTTCGTCTATCTAATTTACAATATCCTTTTTAGTTTACAAATTAACACTAAAACCATCTCTTCGTAACCTCCGCTGGACTTTGGCTTTGCCATCCTACTTCTTACCGTACTCTGTGCAATAATAATAAGTGAGAAAATAAACGAACCAAATCACTATGGCCGATCTTTGTTGGAAAACAAACTTGAGTGTAGGCAACATACCTTCTGTCAGGTCGGGTTACTCTGACAAAATTATTTAATTATCTCTACATCAAAATTAGATGGAATTCTAGTGAGCTATAGACAAGAGACTCAGACACTCTTTCAATACTTCCCAGTTCAACAAATTGAGGACTAGGTACTTTGGATCTGAATAATTGCTGTTGTACTTCTTAGAGACATCCCCATTTCAATGTGTTGAACACAGAAAGTATTGCAACGCACCGTAAGCCTAATAAACTAAAATAGATGAAATTGAAATATGTGACATCCTTGTTGATACTGCACAAGCTTTCTCTGATCCTGTAGTTTAATCAAATACCCTTTCCCGCATTCGTACCTCATAGAAGACACTAAGCTGTTAATGTACACGTCTCTTAGATCATGATCATTGATGACTGATGATAAATTCTGGAACCGACGTGAGCTTTGACACCTTAGAATGCTCTGAGAGGTACCAATGTTGCCAAAGATACTGATTTTATCGAGCTACTACTATCCACGTCCAAGGTAATTAAGAGCAAGCCAGCTGGTTCCCAAAACTTTAAGTAGTTGAGTCTTTGAGTAGTTGAGTAGTACTTTGAGTAGTTGAGTAGTACTTTGAGTAGTTGATCTGGAACCTTATCACCTCCTACAGGTCAGTAGATGAGTGCAGTATGAACGTGGGACGGGGGTGGGACCGTGGGGAAGGTGGGTGGTGCTGCGTTCACTCCTTGAGCTTGTGCCAGTCGGCGATCTGCCGGCGCGGCGCTGCCTGCACCTCGCGCCAGTGGTGTCGTGCGCTACCAGCGCCCACCGCGCCCAGCTCCAGCCGACCGATCACCTGGAATATGAACAGGGATTGTTAAGTACACACACGTACATACCATAACGTCTGTATTCCCCGAAGGGTTAGGCAGAGGCGTACCAATGTACACCCACAGTTCGCCGGTATGTTTAGGTCTCATGTAATAGGGGGCGAGCCTATTGCCATTATTTGCGAAAACAATTGAAATTTTTTGTGGCCATAATAGTTTTATGAGTGGGCGCGTAAAATAAATAAATAAATAAAATAAAATGGACAACTGCAAACCACGTCATCATTGAAGGTACACTATCTGGTTTTCGTTTAACACTAAACAAATTACCAAACAAAGTTTCTCGCTTATGTAGGCCATTCAGAGTAGTTTTGGTAAACTTGAGGGAGAATCACAGAGGAAATAACGAGTCAAAGAAGATAAATTGATGTATTTTAGCTGTATTTATGAAGAAGTAACCCATGTCCAACATGACGGGCAAAGGAATACCATATACCAAAGTATAGTAAAACTAAGCATTTCAGAAAGCCACATACCTCGTTCTTGGTAACTCTGTCCCAGTCCAGTACAAGCAGTTCGAGTGAGACGTGGTCGAGCGTCGCGTTGGGGGCGGCCGGCACCTCGAACACGAACGACTCGTTGAACACCGGGTTGAGGGTGCGCTTCTTTACGTGGGTCTTCTTCTTGGCGATGCGTTGTCCGTTGTACAGCAGGTACATCTTTACGTAGCTGTGGAGGGAATTGGTCAGGTATTTATTTGAGTTTTCTACTTTATGCTTAATGAATGCTTTTCTAGTAATTCAAAATGAGTAAATCTATACTGGTGCCAAGTATGAACCTCAAATTTCGAAATTTTTCAGGATCTCAAGATACTTTAAGCGAAGAAAAATTATTTCTATCCGAAGACATAAATTGATTTGTAAAGGCATTAACATCACGGCTCATAGGAATGCACGGAAAGCAAAAAAGTGGGAGAAACGTGGATAATGTTTTATAAAATGCATAATTATGTAACGTTTATTGAATACTAACGGGTCAGCAAGTCCAGTGACGTCCATCTTGGGCAGGTTGCGTGCCTTGAGCAGCACGACGGTGAGCCGAGCCGCGGCCGGCTGCCAGCACAGCGACACCAGCACCTCGCCGCGACCCACGCTGCGCATCTACATAACATGGCCAAGATTAGTGGATGTGGTGTGTGTGTTGTGCGGATGGTGGTTAAGGCGCTCATGCACGAGGCTGTGTGTTCGTAACCGGACACGGGCAAGTACCAATGTGACTTTTTCTCATTTATATGTACTTTCAAAGTTTATCTTGGACATCACTGTCATCGGTAACCATGTCTGCGGCCCTTAGGCGGTTTAGAAATTCTGACACTAGGGTGTGAGAGGTAAGGCCTTACTCCACACGATAAAGAAGAGAAGAAGAAGCTAATTAGACTAAAACAACTTCGCGTCACTATAAGTGTAATTAGAGCCATTATTGACAGGGAGATTTGTAAGCTCAAAGTCATTCATTTGTTTCAGAAATAAATTGATGTGTTGCCCAGAACGCCAAATCTCGTAATTAAAAATTTTCAGAATTCTAGTCACATAACCTCATTTTATTGTGAGCAAATCTACAATACATTTTCTACGAAAACTTCTTTAAGGGCTATAAAACTCGATGTAAGTAAAAGCATATAAAGAAGCTGGTGACTATAACAGACAAGTCTTTTGCTTTCTTCCCCCTGTCTCCTATTTACCTTGAGACTGCGTGGTTGTATTTCACGGCAGAGCGCCATAGCCTCGCCACTCTGTAGCTGCAAGTTCGTCAGCGGGGACACCACCTCTCCAATTATCTCGTCACGGGAATATCTGGAATATACACATAACAAATCAGAAACCTGATTGAAATCTTTAGAACTTCTGTTTGGAATTTGGTTAAAAAACTGGGGTTAAATCGCTGGGTCAGGCCTCCGTCACTCTATGTACTTGCGCGCTATAATTGCCTACCGCCCGGCCGAGCGGTCTCGGGCCGTTTGCGAACCAAATTCAGTGCGGTTTTCGCAAGCGCATCACGCACGTTGTTCAATTTTAATAGTTTCATTCGTTACCTACGATGCCGTCTGGTGCCTTATGTGTTGTAGATATGGGTGCAAATTAAGTAAAAGAAGGAATAATTATGTTTTATCTAGATGTACTGCTCAGTCAGCACCAATTTATAAAAAAAAAATATTTTATAAACATTTACGATACAATTTTAAACTGCCACATACAGGAAATTTTTTTAACCAGTGCGTAAATTTTGCCATAATAAACTTCAACACGTTTTATTAAACACGTATATTTTATTTTGATATGTCTTAGTACTAAAAAAAAAAGTTATCGCTTACGAAACATGTTTACTTAAAAACCATATTTCATTGTCACTCGGCGCTAGCGCATTCCCCACCCCCTCACCCCAGCCATGCGCCCGGGCGGCGGCGGCGGCCGCGAGTTTTCATTGATAGTATGGCGAATTGATTATGTCCTGGATGTTTTGCTTATTTCAAACTCGGATAAGGATGAAATTTTTTTTTTTTTTTTTTTTAACTAAACACGGAAATGTGTTCTATTACTGACACTGAACTACCAAAAAAAATTTACGCACTGGTTAAAAACTTATCCTGTATAAGTCAGAACATATTCACAGTTCTCAATAACATAGACATAAAAAGTTATGTTAATTTAATTTTATCGAAAAGGCGGCCCTACGATTGTTGTGGGATCGCGCGGTGCGAAGCGATCACAACTGTACCAGGCCTCCGTCACTCTATGTACTTGCGCGCTATAATTGCCTACCGCCCGGCCGTGCGGTCTCGGGCCGTTTGCGAACCAAATTCAGTGCGGTTTTCGCAAGCGCATCACGCACGTTGTTCAATTTTAATAGTTTCATTCGTTACCTACGATGCCGTCTGGTGCCTTATGTGTTGTAGATGGGTGCAAATCAAGTAAAAGAAGGAATAATTATGTTTTATCTAGAGGTATTGCTCAGTCAGCACCAATTTATAAAAAAAATTTTTTATAAACATTTACGATACAATTTTAAACTGCCACATATAAGTCAGAACATATTCACAGTTCTCAATAACATAGACATAAAAAGTTATGTTAATTTAATTTTATCGAAAAGGCGGCCCTACGATTGTTGTGGGATCGCGCGGTGCGAAGCGATCACAACTGTACGCTTGAGCACTTAGGCACATTTTAGTTTGCAGTGGTTGCTGACGCGAGTTGACGCGACGGAGTAGGCTATTATAGCAGTAGGTATTGGAAATTTTCTACTGAGTGAAGTATCTGTACTTATTTAATCTGTGGCTGGGTGTGGAGTTGCCGTTATACTCGTACCGTTTTAAACCAGCGAGCGTGACAAATAGGATTATTTTTTGTTTGTCGCACTGTTGATATTTCTGTAACATTTATTGATTCTTTATGCACAAGTAACACAATAACTGTTCAGAGGCGGACTTAATGCTTCAGGCATTTCAGGAAAAATCCTCTTAGAGGAAAGAGAGAGGAAGCGTGGTATCGGTGGTATACCTAGCACCGAGCACGCATCCTCAACCCACTATTTGTATAATAACCTACTGATCACACGACTGTGGTGACGTGTCTACCATATACACTTACTTACTTCATATACTTTTTAAACATTGTTCTTTGTATTGCTTACCTATCAAAGCTGAGTACGACGAAGTGCAGGGTGATGGCAGCGATCTGGTGCGGGGCGATGCCGTAGAAGGTGAAGTCCTCATCGTACACTGGGCAGCGGGTCTTGCGAACGACCCTGAAATTATTAGAAAAAGGAACAGGTCATTACTCGAGAAAGTTCTAATATATGTTGTGGGAAACTAATACTACCATCAATCACTGAGTATTTTCTCCCTTTCCATGTTTATTTTTATACAGCCTTATAAGACCCTTTTCAAAGGGAAAGAAGGTTCAACGATCATTCCAAATACATACTTATACAACACAACGCTATTCAGCACTAGTTACGTCATTGGTTACTGACGTTACTATCCGCTCCTGTTGGTCGTAGCGAGATGTTTTATAAGTTAAACCTTCCTCTTGAATCACTCTATCTATTGATGAAAATTGCATTAAATACCGTTGTGTAGTTTAAAAGGTCTAACCGTATAGACAGCGGGAAGCGACTTTGTTTTATACTATGTAGAGATATTGTACTTGTTTATTTATAATTTAAACTTGGGGAAGATCGTTTACCATACTTAAAAATAATAAAGGTCCCAAGATTGACCCTTGACTGACCCCACCCTGATTGACCCCTGACTTATGTTATACACAAAAAATCAGATGTTGCTAATGCTTGAGGCCCAGTGGTTAAGGCGCCCGCCTCCCATGCACGAAGTTGTGGGTTCGCAACCGAGCATAGGCAAGTACCAATGTGACGTTTTCTAATTCATTTGTACTTTCTAAGTTTATCTTGGATATCGGCGAAGAAAACCATCGTGAGGAAACCAGGACTTGTAATTAATATAAGTCTGAAATCGCCAATCCGCCTTGAGCAAGCGTGGTGATCAATGCTCGTGCCCTTTCTGTATGAGAAGAGACCTTTGCCATGGAATGCTTGAGAGGTATTGCGACGAACGGCAACATAAACATGTATCTGCTTATAAAGAAGGTGTTGTACTGACCTGGTCTTAACCTTGTGCTGTTTGTCGGGCAACAGCTGCAGCTTGACGTAGGGGTCAGGGCCGGCGGGCTCGCGGCCTGGCAGACCCTGGCATGACACCACCGATACCACCAGGGCGTTCTTCTCGTTCTCATAGCTGGAGGACAATAACAAAAGGTAAAAAACAGGTCATCATCTTCATCTAGCAAAATGGGGGTTTATTACGAGTGGGTACGGCAGTGCCCAAAGATTTCCTACAGAGTTTTCTAAGAGGACATTAAAAATGCCACTGATGTCGCGATAAATTCGGGCCCAATAAAACCAAGCCTTTTTTTATATCATTTGATAGTAAACAAGCCGACGAGACGGCCCACCTGATGTTAAGTGGTTACCGCTACCTATAGACATTTGCATACCAGACGCCTTGCAAATGCGTTGCCATCCCAGAGACAAAGCTGAAATGTCTCTTGTTGCATGAAAAGCGGGTCTTAAAATAACCATCTTGGAAAAGTAGATTTGTCTCAGGCTTCGATCAAATAAAAATCATTTTTCTGAAATGTACGTAAAAGACGATAGCAACCATTTCTTCAGGCTCATTTCCGTTCCTATATTTAGATGATATTTTATTTCTTTTACTTGGAAGTGAGGCGGAAAACGTAATTGCTTCTAAGTTACGATAAAAGAGTCGGTCGGTATAGATTTTTTTGTATAAATAAGATTATTTTCGTCTTATAAAAACACTCGAGATTTGGTTAAGAAACCAAAATTGTTTTATAAACTCTTGTAAAGCTAGCTTAAACATTAAAACAAGATTCGAAAAGTACCTACGCTTAACTTTTCATCAATTACATAGTCAGTTCCAACTAAAACCGAAAACCTCCAAGACCTTATTCAAAAGTAATATAGAGACTAGTTGGTTGAGCCATATACAACCTTATTTTGTACGAAATCTTATAGGATTAAAGCTGCTTAAAAAAGAAAGACTGGATAGTCCGCCACGTGAGCCGACATGACGCAATTTAGATAGATAGAATATCGTATTATTAAAAAAAAAACATTTAATATACGCAATAACAATGAATTAAGATTTTCTATTACGTATTTTGAGTATTTTTACTGCCTCCTTAGTCTAGTGGTCTAAGCGCGACTGCTACACTTGAGGTTTTGGGTTCGTTTTCCAGGTCAAGCAAAAAGTATTATTGAGTTTTTCTATGAAATTCTCAGTAGCAGCTCGGAGTTAGGATTTGTGCCAGATTAATAGCAAAAGGCTCGCCCCCTATTACATAAACATAACGGCGCACTGTGAGTGTACATTGGTACACCTCTGCCTAACCCTTCTGGGAAGACAGGCGTGATGGTATGTACGTGTGTATTTTGAATATCTCGGTACAAGTACCCGCGTACAGGGTTACAAATCAATACAAGTAGAAACTCATTTCAAAGGTACCTATATTTCGGCAATACGACTAAGTTGCACGGAAACCATAATATTCCCCGTACACAAATATTCAGTACTATCCAAATTATGTCTGGTATTCGTTATCGATTACGCCCCGTCGTGAACTAAGGCAATAACCCTTGTAGATATTAGTTAGGTTCTAGTCGTAAACTAGGTCATAGGGTAACTTAGCCGGTTTTCGGCCACTTAAGCGAACGTGTGACTTTGTGACGATTTTTCTCCATGACATTAAAGTCGCAGACTAGTTTCTTAAATATTTTTGAACTCGAAATATAATGTAGTTTTAATATTTGTAGACCTTTTACTCGTCAGCGTTAAATTAAAATTACTGAAAATTAAAATGTCTGAAAATAGCGATTTCACCGGTTTTCGGCCACCTGTTTCAGTTTCCGGCCATTATTCTGCTATTTGAAAAATGATCTATATTTGCTAACAAGTAGGTTCTATAATGGATTAAAAGCAAAAAATACTTATGAATCAACGATTTCAATTAAAATATTAAACATATAGAAACATTTTAAACATAATAGTAGGAACATTGGTCAAAAAGGAAAAAGGATAATATGGCATAGCAAAAATAATTGAGATTATGGAAAAAATCTGCTTTTTGACTGGCCGAAAATACGATTTTTTAAACTGATTTTCGACCATCTCTTCAAACACGGCCGAAAAACAAATTTAAATTAATTAGTTTCCGGCCGTTGATCAACTTGCTTAATTATCTAACTAGCTAATAAGATAAATTTTGGTGAAGTCCCTTTACGTCTGTATTGTTCGTGTGAGTGATGATTTCGATTCAGTTAGTTGATTTATTATCATTAGCTTTTATTGGCCGAGAATCAGTTAGTAAATTATTAGTTTTCGACCCTATCGATTAGCTTAGGCCGAAAGGTAAATATTAAAATTCTAATTTTCGGCCGTCAAATATTCAATAACTATTAAGTGTTATTACCACATAATTAGCTCAAAACATGCGGCCGACATCTGACTACACAAATGAGAAACGGTTCTACTTTGTGCATAAAGCATTTCTTTTTAAAGAATTCCTTATTTAATAATCAAAAGAATCAATTAAATATAAACGGTCTTCTTCTAGTTTTCGGCCGGCCGGCCGAGAAGTAAATAGTCCCCCAAATCATTATCTAGTTTACCGGCCATCAAATTTAAATGTGAATAACATTATCTTTCTTCCATTTTAATTAAAATAACATTAATTAAACTTATCTGCCGTGCACAGAACAATAATTATATTTATAAAACCGATAAACAACTTTGTAACTTAGCTTGCATAAATTATGCGCGCACTATTTTTTTCACTAATTTCGACACACGCGTGCACTGTAAGACTTTCGGAGGGTCACAGACGACACAGTTGGATCACTAAAATTCTACAAAATTCAAAAGTTGTAGGGTTTATACCAATACATTAAGTAGGCGTTGTTTTTTTAAATGGGTAGGTTAAAGTGTCCTTATTATATTAATATAACAACGTACTGGCCGAAAACTAGAGGTGGCCGGCAAACCGGCTAAACTACCCTATCTTGCGGGACACTAGGGCAATGTAGAAACAGGCAATATTGTAAGCAATACTTGTTCGGATTTGTATCGATCGGTCGCTATACGAACAAATGGTATTTCTGGATTTTTTGTGGAACGGTTTTTTTCTGTTGGATTTTTTGGTTTTTTGAATATTCATGAGGAATACGATGTACCTGACTAGGTTTTATTTTTCAGAGCTCTGTTGTTACAGGTAGCTTTCCAAACTTTGATACAACCAACAATGAATTTTCGCCTATAACGATGAACTGAAACTTGTGGTAAAGTTCTGGGCAAGCTCAATAAAGACTACCGACATGCTAGGAAAGAGAATAAATACTCATTCCATAACAGTTTCCTTATTTTTTCATTCTCTATTTTTCGAAATAAGAATTTCCAGCAAATGTTTTTCTAACAACAAAACACGACCTCGGTAATCGCGTGGCCTCTACAACCCCGAAAACTAATAAACTTTCCATTTGGTGTCCACAAATAGATAAGGATAGTCCTGTAAACGTACGTGAGCCCTGTAGATGTAGGTACAGTCGGTGTAAAAAATATGCGGACAAACAGACTGTGACAAACAGTGAGTGATAGACCAAAGGGTCTGCAGGTGTGTTGTCACTCTTACATTAGGTTAATATTAAAATGTTGTCATGCGTAATTATCAAGCGATTTTGGACCGTGTGCGGTGCAAATACTGTCTCTTTGCCTGAAGCCCAAGACAGTGTTTTAACATGCCTGACAAAAAATATCTGACGGTGTCTGATTTATCAATTAAGAAACCAAAGGATCTCAGAATGGACACACTACCATAACAACAGTTATTTTGCCGAGAATTTTATCCAATTGGGATAAAGTTTAATTTACCTAATGATTTAGTTTGTTTTTTTTTTCCTTGTCTGTACCTACGTGAGTAAATAGGGGTCGAAAGAAACACGTTACAAACTTTATAGAGATGGCGACACCCTCTGTCGCGCGGGTGACACTTTTCCAATATTTTACGATTAACCCTCTAGGGACTGGTTTAGTTTACGTTTTATTGGTAAATGTACGTGAAAGGGTGTCACGTTACGTAAAGGTAGAGTGAATCAATCAATTATATTAAGGTTGTAAACGTAAACGTCAATTGTCTTGTTTGAAATAGGAATGTTGTTATGAGAGGTAGGGTAGATATCAGGCAAGTACCAACCGATGTGAATTTTCCAGGATGATGCTGGTTTAACATCAGGTTGAAATATTTCCGGGGCTGCGGGCTGTTTAAAAGAGATACCGCGCCCCCGGAACGCAAAGGGCACAAGATAGAACATGGATGGGTTTTAGTCAGTAAAAGTCTGACATCCCCTCCCGCCCCGCCTAGGGCGGGAGAAGTCGTTGGATGATTTCCCGTCGGTAAAAAAAGTGGAAATATTTATTTATATTCATTAACACATACTTGTTTTAACAGGTAAGACCCAAGCTATCAAAATCAGTCATAAACTGCTGACTCTATCAACTGACTGTCCTTATCTGTAATATGTCAATGATTCAACATTTTAACCAAGATAGTTTATTTATTAAGTAGGTTTTCTTGTTTAGCACATCTCCAAGTGACTGGTGAATTCTTCACATGACTAGAATGCTGGCCTTTTCTTAGGACAAAGAATCAACTATTGCATTGGGCACTGCACCCGGCGGACGACTATGATGCTCTATAAGCCCTAATACGACCCTTTAAATTGTAGGTATATATTTTGTAATTTCATCAATATTTACAAGTTTTATGTTAACGTTAAAATTAAAGTAGGTAAGTACTTATGTTAAATGAATAAATAAATAGTAGGTAAACAGAATATACGATAAGTTTTTTTTTAATTAATTTTTAATTACCAAAATTCAGATTTTTCTAAAAATAAAAACAAAGTAGATTTTCTCGAAAATGGAGGATTTTCGACCCCCAAGTGATAGGGGTTAAATCATTCTAAATTAGTCATAGTTTCTTCTCCCGAGAGGAATACGAGCAATTTCAAAGCACCCTGTATTAACAGGTAAATAAATAACAAGAAAACAGGCTTTAGTAACGTAGATATTTCAAGAAAGATTTACGAAGATAAATATTTGGAGCGTCTAAGTAAGAAACTCTGTAGGTATAAGAGATAACAAACTTCTCGTAGATAGGAAAATTATTCTCATTAAAAGTACGACAGGCAAATCTCGTTTGTATTTACTTAGGGAAAAGATTCAATATTAAAACGCTTTTTATTACGAAATTACTTTCGTTGCGAAGCTGCCTCGGGCCTTGTTCGTCGATAGATTGATTTCTGAGGCAAAATATTGCAGTGTTATGTAAGCTAATATTATAACGGGTGGAATAGGTACATCTTAAAGAAAACTTATTGGATGGAATAGCATTTTTTTTTTTCTGAATAATCGATGAAGAATGTTACCTCTGTGGGGTTTAGAATCATGTATCTACTGAATCTATCGTAAAAGTTTTCATTTTTATATAATTGAATGGGAAACAAGCCGAGGGTCTAACTTATGTTAAGTGATCACCGCTGTCTATAGATCTGCAACACCACAGGCTTTGCAAATGCGTTGCCATCCCAGAGACAAAGTTAAAATGTCTCATCGGCCGGAATCACACCGGCACCCATACCACCCATACTCTTCCAACCGGAACACTGCAAAACGTTGCTTTGCGGAAGAAATAAGTATGGTAGTACTTCCCCGGACGAGCTCCTTCACAAATAGTATGGAAAAGAGCTACAGACTCCTTCTTACTGTTATACAGAACTGCAATGACACTAACGAAAATTCACGTAAAAAAATTAAATTAAAAATTTAAAAAACCCCCAACACAAAAACCTAAGTTCCTTTAAAAAGTAAAAAAATAACAAAAAAAATACATCACGTTGGGGGACCGATGTTGCATTTAGGATACGATCGTCCCGAGCGGTCCCCCAACAAGACATATTTTTTTTGTTATTTTTTTACTTTTTAAAGGAACTTAGGTTTTTGTGTTGGGGGTTTTTTAATTTTTTTATTTAATTTTTTTATTTTATACTTTTTATAGGTACCTACTTATTATAATGTCGATTTTGTTAAGTTTGAGACCCCACTCGAGCATATTTACAGACATTCGGTTTTTCTTCCCTACTTTCACCCCCACAACTTTTAAACGGCTCAACCAATTTTCGTCAAACATATCTAAGAACACATGTACATAGGTCACCTTTAATACAAAAAAAAAACTAAATTGAAATCGCTTCATCCGTTCGGCAGCTATGATGCCACAGACAGACAGACAGACAGACACGTCAAACTTATAACACCCCTCTTTTTGCGTCGGGGGTTAAAAATGATTGTGTTAAATTGCTGTAATGGGCTGTTGTCTTCAATCAACCAATAACAGCAACTTACGCGTGCTTGTCAATTTGTCACATTCATTTATCGCTCGAAAAATAAGGTATCTCCGATACTAACATAAAACTTGAAATATACTGTCAGTGACGCGAGATAAATATAGATTCTACCTCACCAAGTAAATTGAAAGGTAGGACGGACACTTATCTCGGATCACCGAATACACGTACTTAACTTTATTACAACTTTTGTAAGCCAACTTCTAATATATCAACCTTGTTATCAAAACAAGAGCCTCTAAAAACAGAACAATATTCTTGCAAATAGTTGATTTGTACCTGATAAGAGTACATTTTACTAGCGGCTGAGTATCGTAAAACGAATATATATTCAAGTTTATAGCTTTGCCAGACGATACGACAGTTTATTATTAAAACACAGTAAAAAGGCTTAGATACCATTAAAGGCTTTTATGTCTCGTGTAACAAAACACCCCCTAGGGCTGTACCTACAAATGGATTACTTTTTAGTGAGAGTAATATTCGGAAAGGTTTTAGTGCGAGCGAAGTTTAGCGAGGTAAATTATGATGATGTACAACTCTAATGCCCCGTCCGTACAAAACTTGAATTTATTATTTATGCAAAGCGGTGACGGTGGTTTATGCAAAGTCTACGGCTGCTGTTGAGTTTCATATCGCTTCAGTCCCGGCCGTATCAGCGAAGGTTACGTTTTATTAAAAAAATATCAGACGCTTAAAATTAGTACGAGTAGAGCCAATTATGAATAGTAGGCAAATCGTAATAAGGTTGGTATTGGTACTTTGAATTTAAAACAACAAATAAAATTGAAAAATTTAAGTAACTTCCGACAAAAGAACAAATATCACTACCGCAGCTAACGAAAAAGCTGATAATCCTTGAAACGGCTGAACCGATTTTGATAAAACATACCTAAGAACCATCGCAAGGAAGCCTGCTTTCAAATAAAAAAAAACCGCATTTAAATCGATTCACCCGTTTAAGAGCTACGGTGCCACAGACAAACACAAACACGTGAAACTTATAGGTAACACCATCTTTTTCAGTCGAGGCTTAATTAAAAAACTGAATTTATATGCAGCTTATTTACTTAGGTACGTAAATTTACTCATTTTGACATAATAATTAAATAAAGATTGAATATACCAATTCATCAAGAATCCCTAATCTTTCCCTTAAACGGAGAGATCATATAACCATACCTGCAGGACTCAGCAGCACAATAGCTTCCTAAATGCGATTAAAAGCTTATGGAAGCTTAAAGCTCCGTAATAATTTAACAGATGACGGTTTGCGTAAGTAATTATTCTGTTAAAAGCGCTTAGAGTTTATAAGATAAGGCCATTTACATTTTTGTTGGAAGTAGAAATTCACATTGTTTATTTATTTATTTGAGGATTACCAACAGTGCCTTTTATTTTATTACAGTGCAGTGTAGGTGCTAGATATTAGTCAAAAAGGGATTGTACGTAGAACAAGAGGGTTTAATTTAAAATGTTCAATGCTGTAACGACTTTTCAGCAGATCTATCTGCCTAGCCTTTCCCCAACTATGTTGGGGTCGTTTTTTATTCTGTGTCGATGCAGCTAAATACCAGGGCTTTTTATGGAGCGACTGCCTATACGACCTCTACAATCCAGTTACTCAATATGGCAATAGGAGACCCCTTAGTAATACTAAGTGTCAGACTTTCAGGCTTCTGCTGACTACCCTTAACGACTGTGAAAGATCTACGAATAATAGCCAGGACCGACGGCTTTACGTGCTTTTCAAAACAAGAGACCTCTAATCTGTTCACAATCTAAAAATAAAGCTTGAAACGTAACACTTAATGACTGTCAAAACCACAGCTTAATTATCACTTCAAACAAAGGCATTATACAAAGTAAACTAAACCAGAGAACGCGATTTAATGACGGCGTGAAGTACTCAAGTAATGACCGCGGGGTGCCCCCGCAACCGCAGACAAACATTGTTATAAGTCCGCAAATTACCGGAACCTCGTACACTCCGCAAATTACCGGAGCTCCGGAGTTCCGGAGCTCCCCCGTCACAAACAAACCGTCGCCGGTGCGTACACAACTGAAACTATTTAATGAGACAATTTAACTTTGTATAAAAAGTTAACGGTTGCCAGTGCGTGTGGGACATGTGAGTTTAACTTACAACGTTACATCCAATTAAAACTTTACGAGTTTTCGCACTGAGCTATGAATGATTGAAAAGTTTCTGCAGGTAATTGTATCGTACTCCTATTTATAATATTACAAACGCGAAAGTTTGCGAGGATGGAACATCAGATGGATGAATGTTTATTACTCTTTGACGTTTAAACGGCTGAAATTCGGGACACATATAAATATAAATTTAGCTTAACACAGGCTAATTTTAATCCTGTTTTACTGTTCCCGTGGGATAATTCTAAAGTCTACGCAAAAAAATCAAGTGGAGAAGTTAAACTGTATTTTTTAATCTCAAAATTGGCAGTTTCATAAGCAGAACATAAAAATAATGTGCTTTCGGCACATAAACATAAAGCACCCTATTTTCAAGTCTGACAAATAAAGTATCTCTCTAAAAAATACGCTTTAGTTGTATTATACCAGACACAAAAATATAACAAAGCTAATTTAAGAATTTTATCTAGATTTTTTCTATCTCAAAGTCTTAATTTCGTTCCATCTAGTATTACACATAAGTATCTTTTCGTACATCTGATATTGTTATTACGTAACTTTTTCTGTTAAAGTAAAACTTAGTCTGCAAATAAGTATGTAGAGAGATAAAACGGAGACTTATCATAGGTCAAAAGCAACATATTTTATCGACCTTGTCCACTTGGCTCGGAGAAAAACTTGACCCTCACAGAACTCTCTCAAATACCCTTGAAGCTGATCTCAACCGGTCTTATGACGGCTTAAGTTTTATGAAGTTATGTATCTTTATGATCTCTGCTTGTCTCGAGTTTTTTACGCAGAGGGGTGATTAGGCACAGGCCGATATTTTGCTAAGTAAGACCACGAACAATTTTGCCCCGTTGGTCTCGTAGTTGCAAGTATGGCTGCTGAGCATGGCACTTTTGTTTCTATTTCCAGGTCAAAGTATTATTAGGTTTTTCCATTGGGAATTTCTCAGTAGCAGCTCTGAGTTTGGAAGTTAGTGGCGTGACATCCCCGTGTCTCGGAAAGCACGTAAAGGTAAAGCTGTTGGGCCCAGCTGTCATTCGTAGATTTATAACAGTCGTTAGGAGTAGTCAGAAACCCGGAGGTCTGACAACCAGTTTTACCAAGGGGTATCGTTACGTAGTAACTGGACCATGGAGGTCAGATAGGTTCCATGTAACAATCTGGAATTCAGCTTCATCCGATGAGACTGAAAACCGGCTCCAACATAGTTGGCAAAAGACGTGGCAGATGATGAAACGTCGCTAAAACTTCATAAAATTTAAATAGGTTCTATTATATCTGTTTA
Organism: Caradrina clavipalpis; assembly: GCA_932526535.1. Taxonomy (NCBI): domain Eukaryota; kingdom Metazoa; phylum Arthropoda; class Insecta; order Lepidoptera; family Noctuidae; genus Caradrina; species Caradrina clavipalpis. The sequence continues at coordinate 4,516,550 of OW052101.1, forward strand.
TCATCTTGGAAATCAAAGTCATTGCCCTTATTATAATGCTGCCATAGATATTACAAAATATCTTCACATAAAATCCGTAACAGAAAACCATTTAACAAATAGAAATCTCTTTTTCTCTCCATCCTTGTTCCAATATTCGGTTCTCATTATCTAGTCCCGTACAATCATCTCACAGATAATAAGGCTTTTACTTTGATCCTTCCCGCAGTAATGAGAAATGATGGACATAGCCGGGATTTTTCCTAGAAAAGGAGATTATGGATGTAAATACCTTTAGGGATACGGCCAAGGAGACCGTTGTGACCTTGTGGTCAATAGAGGTTATAATTGAGCTTTGTTTAACCAAAATGATCCAACCAAAGTCAAAGTTAATCGTTTATTGTGTTAGTGGCAAGTTGGTGTTATCTTGTGTTAGTGCTTATGACTAAGAAGCCTTTTAGAAGTATTGCTATTTTCATTCGCCTGATATTATCATCCCTTGGTACAGACGCCAGCACATCAAGCTATTCCAATCTGTCAAATTTCTTTAATAGATTTTCAACTTTATCGTTGTAGCATATGCTTCAAAGTTGATTGCGAAAATGTGTCAGTTTCGGGTAGCTTGATGTGCTGGCGTCTGTACAATTACCAAAAATCTCTGAATTAATTATTTAATTACGGTATACTAATTCATTGTGCCAAATGGGTTAAGTACGTTATCTAGCAATAACAGTCACAAAATTATTCTGAGAATATTTAAAATTTAAAATAATTAGACTTACTCCAGAAAATGGAGGAAATTTTAACAGGGGTTATTTGGTTTTGGCAGAACTAGCCCCAATTGGGCTACAATCGTCATTACAATTGTGGTTAGCAGCATGGCATGTGGTCATTCTGGTCGCCAACCTGGCTGCGAGGTTTTGGGCAAAATTTTCTGCGAAAGTCATTTAAATTGGTTTATTTTAAATGTGATTTCAACAGAAGCCATAACGACAGTAGGTATAACAGAAACGATTACTTTTGATAGTAGAGAGTTAAAATGAACAGTGGCGACAACCACAAAAGCCTTGAGACAATGGAGGTATTAGATCCCGTAACGAAAATAAATAGAAAACAACAGCGGAGGAGCAAGAAAAAATATAATTTGCATTTCCATATCAAGCAAGACACAGAACCGAACTAGGTCAAGAGGCACAAAGGGACGTTCACAAGTGGGAGAATCCCAGATTGCCAAACACTACAGATTACAATTAACATCTATTAATCCTAACTTAATATTATAAATGCAAAAGTAAGTTTTTTTGCCTAAACCACTGAACCGATCATCCTGAAGTTTTTCTTCCGAGGAAAACCACAGTAACGTTCATGTGATAATGGATGGTACCACGTGTCTTCGAATCATGATTGAATTTTAAATATAACCGACATTTACGTGGAAGAAGTCGCGGGCAAAAGCTGGTAGGTCTATAAATGTGAGCCGTGATTGCAGTAATAGGTGCTTAGTAGGGTATACTTCGTATAACAGAGCTTCCCAATCAGGGCACCGTAGATAATAAATAGGGGCGCCGCGAGAACTTCAAAAACTTCAACAAATAAAAAATTAAAAAATGATTGTCTTTCAAAAATTCAACGAACATTATTCTATTGAAATTATTGAATAACATTATATTAAAATTAATGCTATTATGGAAGAAAAGTATGCGGAAGGCGTGTTGTTTGGTTGTTTTTAGTCAGTAAGACGCAACGCAGTGCGCCGTGGACTGGTTGGGAACCCCTGGTGTATAGTATATCCTTCACATACACGGACTACAGCCAAGGCCAGCCAATGGCCGTGGACGTGGCAGCAGTGCATGTCTAGCCGGAGACCTTGGACGCATTAGCGGTTTGCATTACATTCATTACATATCACACGGAAAATCTGTGTTAAACATAAATGCATTAGAATTAAAATAGAAAACTTTTGTGGAATAAAATAATGCTCCATTGATATTGTTCCTTCTTAGGTTTCATTTTAAATCGTACGTTCCTTTTTGGAAAACCATTCTAAATTCAAATAACAAAGATGTTTTTTTTCTTTATTTGATTGTAGAGGTTATCTACAGAAGATTTTTCCATACTCCTCTCTCGAGATTACTATAGGGGATTGAAATTGGTTTGCGGGCGAAGTAGGTAACCGAAAACGTCCGTCACACATTTGCAGAAAATTATTATTTTTGCTGAAGGATATAGTGGGTTTTGCATGGCCTAGTATGAGTACGGAGTGAACATAACGTAAATTCGATCGATATAAATGGGAAAATACTCACATCTACTTATAGTATTATAATAAGCCTGAAGATTTTTTTCCTCTGTTTATCTAAACGCGCATATCTTTGGAACTCCAAAAGGGATAAAAAATATATTTTTGTATATGTTAGCCAGATTCATGAGAAATAGTAAATGCGTGACTCACGGGTCCGTGGCAGTAAACAAGACGTAACTTAACGTGGGTGAAACGGCGGGGTATTGCTAGTCTTGTCGTATAAAATCAACCAAAATGCTATAGCATACTTATTCGTATTTCCATCATCAAACCTAGTACGTTTACGTAACAAATCAAATCAAATCAAAGCATTTATTTCAATTAGACCATTTACAGGCACTTTTGAATTGTCAAGAAGTTACAGTTTAATATTGAAGCTAGTTGCTCGTTCCAAAACGTAGGTCTCTATGGAGAAGAACGAGCAAGAAACTGCATGGACACTCTTTTCATTCAATTTGGTTTTTACAAAAACTTGGTTACATTATTCTTGTTGCTTCTATATGTGAAAACAATGAAGGTGAATATAAAAAATAACAAAATTATAATAAAGATGTAAGCCATGGCAGTCAAGAGATGACCAATCCCAACTGACAGCACCCGTTCACGAATATGACGCGTGCATCAGCACCATTTAGCTCAACCATCTTGAAGGGAACCAAACGACCCAACCCACGCGCCACCGTCAGCGAGACAGTGAGCATGACGAAGCTCTCAACTGCCATGCTCAGTGTCCAACACATAGTAACTTAACAAATAAATGGCTCCATAACGTCTTCAGAAGCAGGCTTTACACCGAACAAAGGTACAATGCAATTTATCGTAAACAAAGATCTGCCAGTACACACGCATACTTCATAAGCATAAAGGCATACGTCCCGTAGGTATGACAAAGCGCCGCCGCTGCCGTCACAAAACAAATCCTGTGTCGTGCGATGTCGTGCGGTCTCGTGCGGAGTCGTGCGGTCTCGTACGACGTAATTACGGACGGAGGGGGGTAGAGGGAGGGTATTTATTGATTGGGTGACTTCCCCATTACGTGGAGTGGTGACGTGTCGATAATGCCGGTGTATCGGCTTTGTAATGCATGGCTTGTAAGTACTTGAATGTTGTGACAGCCCGTCGACATCTGCGGGTTGTTCGAAAGAGATACCGCGCCCCCGGAACGCAAAGGGCACATGAAGGAACATAGACGGGTTTTAGTCAGTAAAAGTCTGACACTCCCTCCCGCCCCGCCCAGGGCGGGGGAAGTTATTTGATGATTTCCCGTCTATAAAAAAAAAAAAAAAAAAAAAGCCCGTCGACATGAAATACTGAGTGAAATACTGTGCCGATGTTTCGTGACTGGTGACTCTTGTGAGTCATAAACAGTAGGGAAGCGATGACGGAAATGGATTACATGTTGTGGTTATTGTTGTGACAATATAATTATAGGTACATAATGTTGTTTTACATTCGATTTGTAACATTGTAAATGGTGTTTTTATGTGTATTAGCGTGTTGTTTTCGCCACCCCATCCTTTGTCTGTTAGTAATAAGATAATGTACTGATCCAAAAGACCATCTGTCATCCACATATAATTAATAGGAATTATAGAAAGTATTTTGTACGGAGTGGTCTGTTTTTATGATTGAGATATCCCAAACATAATATTTTTTATATAGGACATAAATTCAGCAACGAGGTAATCTTTGACATTTTATAACAATCTAAATTTTCTAGAGCTTTCTATTGTATTTTTTTCTATTACTTTATTTCAATATAAATGCAAATAAGCATAAACAACCATATATTATTGTAGAAGGAAAAAAATAGGGTAAAAGCAAACCCTTGTTACGGATATAGAAAATAAAGCATGACTCAGAAATAATTATACTGCACTACTCCATAGTTTTATTCATCGTACGTAGTCATTAAGTGGCGGATACGTACATTACATGGCGCCTAGAACAAACCATGGAGACGTTAATAAATTAATCACTTTTATAATTGAGTTGACCCCTAGTTGTTGAGGTATCAAGTTGCTGCTAATTAGGGGTCATTAATGACAGTTAATGATTTTAAGTAGGTAAGTAGTTTAGGTCACAAGTGTCGGTAGGTTGGTAACAAAATTTTAGGAGCTACACCTATATTTTTAGCATGTTGTTAGGTAACGTGAAGTTATTTTTATCGCAAGTTCATTTGGCTACTTCGTAATACGGTTGTGACGTACTTTGAAAGAGATTTGTGTTTAAAAATATTAACACAGTAGAGTGAGAGTAAAATCTCCGAACGCATGCACACGTATCACGAATGCAGAATACATTATGTATTCCGATCCCGACCACGTCGGCTAATCTTAATGCAGACTACCAAGTAAGCAAGATATATAGAGCACAAGTCTGTGCGCAAGCACAGGTGCACTCCCTCTTCCCTAACTCTCTTAGTCCGATGGGACGGCATATCGACACAACCATGGAGCGATCAAGCATAGAAGCAGGGTCAAGGGACCAGGGCTTTACGTGTTTTCCAAGACACGAAGGTGTCACACCACCAGCTTCCAAATTCCGGGCTGTTAGCGAGAAATTCCTAATGGACCCAATAACACTTTTTGCCCGACCCGGAAATCGAACCCCACGCCCCACAGTCGCGCTTGCCACCATGAGGCCAACGGAGCAGTTCGAAATACATAAAAAAGAAAAAAAAAAGAAACTAAAAACAAAATCTCCGAATAATCACATTACGAACAAGTTCGGCTATTAAGATAAAACATTACATAAAAAAATATTTAAGTATACAAAGTTTATTACTTCGCATGTAAACGAACAAAAATGCGTAGGCACCAACTTGAATAAAACGCAAAATCTCAGTAGCTGATTACATTTTGTCGTATCATACAAACTCCCTCCGGGCATTCCGACAAATTGAATATTCATTTAATATTTCACGAAGAGCAAACAAATCCAGCCGGGTCTCAACGTTAAAAAAAGATGTCTGAATCCATCAAAATGCTGCTTTTGATAAATTGCGGAGTAGATAAGACGAGGGACGAATAGAGCACTTATTGACATTGGACGTTTAGATTGATCGAGTTTAACTGGATTATGAACGAGTCTAGGCGACGGTATGTACCTATGTGACCGTTGGGAATTTTCTCAAATAGATCCGTCTATTTACTTTGAGTTAGTGGTCTTCAAAGGCTTGCGATCCTGTTTAAACATGTATTTACTGTACCCTATCTCTGTGGTAGATTGGGTCGTACGATTTAGAAAGATTTATCAAGCTCGGTGATGTCAAAGAGCGTAGGTTAATATAAATCTGTAGGTAGGTAGGTGCTCGTAAAGCTGAAGAGTTTGTTTTTTTGTTTGAACGCGTTTATCTCTGGAACAACTAACCTGATTCTGAAATTCTTTTGGTAATAGAAAGCTACGTTATCCCTGAGTGCTATGGGGATATAATTGTGATATTTTAGTATCAAAATTAAAAATTCACCCTGAAAAGATCTTTACACAAACTAGTTAGTTTTAAAGCTTGCAAGTCGAAATACTCGGTTTTCAGTATCTATTCTTATTGCTAGTTTCTTATCTATTTTGGTTAACATTGTTTCATCATGGATAAAATTTAGTCGTATCGCAAACGTGACCAGAATCAAAAACCTTCTCAATGTCCCTAAAACGAATTATTGGACGTTTTATCTTTCATCGAAATTCAGTCAATGTCAAATATACTGAATGACAGATGAAATCTCATATACCCAGCCAATATCATGGTAATCCAGAGAAAATGCAACCTTAATCTGTAGACACTAGGCTCATTGTTAATAACTTCATAACTACTTTTTTACGAGAGAAAGTTTAAAACATGCATAAAACGCACATTATGTAGTCAAGCATATTATAAACTAGAAGATTATATAAATGATAAAAATGCTTGGCTTAATGCTGGTACTGCTCCACAGCCACTCGGGCTTCCAAATTAATAAACATAATGAAATATATATATTTCTTTTTAAAGGGAATGTTGTTTCTTAGCACCTTTTTTATTGACGTTAATAACGTTTACGTTATTATTATTGTTTCTTTGTTAACATACCACAGGTCATCTGTCAAATAGGTTTACTGAAAAACTTTGTTTTATATAACTTAACATCATTTATTTCGATTTTGTAAATGTGAGTACCATGGAGGAACTTATTATATTTTTTCTCTTAAGTTACTATGTGTTGGACATTAAGGGCAAGGCGGTTGAGAGCTTTGTCATGCTCACTTAAATGTCTCGCTGACGGTGGCGCGTGCATTGGATCGTTCAGTTCCCTCCAAGATGGTCGAGCTGAACGGTGCTGATGCACGCGTCATGTTCGTGAACGGGCGCCGTCAGTTGGGATTGGTCATCTCTTATCTGCCATGGCCTACATCTTTATTAGTATTATTTGATTGTTTAATATTCACCTTCATTGTTTTCACATATAGAAGCAACATGAATATTGTAACCAAGATTTTGTAAAACCAAATTGAGGAAAAGGAGTGTCCATGGAGTTTCTTGCTCGTTCTTCTCCATAGAGATCTACGCTTTGGAACGAGCAACTAGCTTCAACTTTAAACTGTAACTTCTTGACATTCAAAAGTGCCTGTAAAAGGTCTAATTGAAATAAATGATTTGAATTTGAATTTGAAAACTTACCGCAACTTGAAATGCAGGTCTCCTAGACGTCCATCATTGTTCTCCGGTTCAGCGGTCTTGGTCTTCTCGGTAGCATTGGCATCGGCGAGCTCCTTGCTGAGCGGGGCAGGCTCGGTGGGCGCGGTGGGCGAGTGCGGGCTGTTGCCGCCAGTTGGCTGTACCAATTCATAAGAACACATTTAGTTTTCAATGTTGCTAGGACTAAAGCCCCTTCTCTTTGAGAGAGTGGGCTGTAATCAGCCTCATGGGCCTTTATACGGATAGAACATCACGCTATGGCCTACGGCAGAGAAGCAGTAACCAAAACGTAATTGAACGCGGGTGACACAGCGGGGTATTAGCTGGTAAAATTATGAAGAAGTTAATCCGATATTTTTCAACATACAATTCCACACTGATAACAGTTAGTTATACGGGTGGTAGTTCCGTATCTATGAATTTTAGGATCTAGGACACGGACATGCCAGTTGCACAGAATGCACATGATTTAAGGGTCTTCTGACGGTGGGCCAACATTAGGCTGGGGCACGGATCATCATTCACGTGTAGACGCGGACTCCCGATACATGATGGTAGAAGGAACAGTGGGGTTTTAGTCGGTAAGAGTTTGACATAACCGTCCGTTTTCCCCAGATAACCCCTCCATCAGGAATCCAAAAGGATTTCTCCAAGATAATACAGGGACATGCCAGTTTCTTGACTACGTTTTGGAGCAAGTCATATTATTATCTATACATATTAACTTACCGTGGTAGCAGCGTTGATAGTCGGTGGTTGCGGCGTGGGTTGCGGCGGGGAGGCGGCCGGTGGCGCTGGGGCTGTTGGTGATGGTGACTTGCGCAGGTAGTGGGTAGCAGAGCCCGGAGACCGCACGGCGGTGGCGCGACGTGGTGGTTGGAACACCAGAGCCTTGTCCGGGCCGCGTTTGCCGCCTGCGCAAAGGAATAGGTATGAAAATACAGTACTGATCAGTTCGTATGGTTAATAATAATTACGAAACCTTTATGACTGGCAGGTGACAGGAAAAACTGATCGTCTTTACATTAGCATGAAGTATTGTCTTGGCCATTAGCATCAAAAACTTATCATACACAATGGACGTGCATTAGCAACTAGCATATCATCATGCCTATATTCCCCGAAGAGTTAGGCAGAGGTACCAATGCACACCCACAGTTCGCCGATATTTTAGGCCCGATGTGATAGGGGGCGAGCCTATAGCAATTAACCGGGCACAAATCCAAACTCCGAGCTGCTACTGAGTATTTAATAGAAAAACCCAATAACACTTTGCTTGACCTGGGAATCGAACCCAAGACCTCAAGCATAGCAGTCGCGCTAACGAGGCAGTTTTAGCAACTAACTCGGAGTTAAATGCCTCAACGGTATGAAGTGACGTAACAAGTAGTCAGGATAAGTACCTAGTTTGTGGGCGAGCGAGTTCCTGCGGCGCGCGATCCAGCAAGCGAGGGCGCCGAGAGCGGCCGCCACCAGGGCTGCGGCGCCGCACACCACCAGCCATAGTGTGGCGCCATGTAGTTCGCCAGCTAAAACAAAAGTATTAAGTTGTATTTAACGCATTCAACCCTAATCTCTTCGAAGTCAGAGTGAACAGGCTTCTTTTGGGTAAGTTCACTCCATCGTAGACTTTGTCTGTCACCTCTGACCAAGACTACAGTGAAGAGGTTACCCATCTCGAATAAAAAAAAAACTTAATTAGAAGTTAAGAAACGTACAAACTTATATACAGTCAGCTTATGTCAAGTTGACCCTTACTTTTTTATGTCATTGAATGGCGAACACCTTACTGCTACGAAATAAAAGCGTTGACATAGTCAAATTTTTACCATGGTGGAGCCGCTGACTATACAAATGTATCGTATTAAATGAGGTCAAGTTTTACAAAAGCAACTTTAGTAGAGCAAATGTTCGAAAGAGATACCGCGCCCCCGGAACGCAAAGGGCACATGAAAGGAACATAGACGGGTTTTAGTCAGTAAAAGTCTGACACTATGGGCGGGGGAAGTTATTTGATGATTTCCCGTCTATAAAAAAAAAAAAAAAAGTAGAGCAAATACACTAGAAAGAAAGTTCTAGTTAAAGCGGTATGACACATTTCAGTTTTTTCTCTTTAGTGAGCAATCTGTTGGAAATTCCTCGGTTAGTCAGGACTTCAGGAGTGTAAAGGCGGTGACGTCACACTTTCCACGACGTAGCTCGCTTGTACTGTTTGCCGAGTTAAAAAAGTGGCGATAATCAATTATGCAAATTCATTATATTGAACAATAGGGCCATGGGATTCGAGTGTTCATCTTTTATACCAAGTATTTCGAGACATCAGCAAGCGTGTAGTCGACACTACACGCAACCTAAGGGTTGGCAATTTTTGGGTCAAAAAAGTATTATGCCCATACAACGAGTTGTTTTGGTTGACTGGTAGAGAATGCTTAAGGCATTTAGTCCACCCTTGTACTTCATTTGTTGCATAAAGTTAAAGTAAATAAATAAAGGTGACAATGCTGCCCGCTTGCTGGCCACTTGTCCTGTTAACAGTGACACGAAAGAATATTTTGAAACCCTTTGAGCTCTTTCCATCTTTTAATTATATCACCATCTGCTTTAGCCTTTTCTCAACTATGTTGGGGTCGGCTTATAATATGTTACGTATCTATAATTCATAAAGTAAAGAGCTGAAAACATTACCTAGAATGAAAACGTGAAACGGTGAACACTATTTCATGTTCGTTCCGTTTAATTCACACCTTTCATTACCGTTCATCGATCCATTCAGATTGAATCTATTCGTTCATATGGTAATAGCCTATTAACGTGATTTGATGGGCCGTTCGCATATGAAATGAGAACAACTATCCAATAACCCATCAATGAGGGTTGTAATATCGCCATTATTGGTTATTGCGGACAGGGATATTGCTAAAGTTGAGCTGTAATAGGTGTATTCTCAGCTAGGTAGATAAATATGACACATAGTACCTAGGTACTATTTAATTTGTTTTTTGTGCAAGAAAACAACGAATACTAGGTATTAGCTAGGCATGTTAAATGACCTTTAAAATATTTTTATTGATGTTATTTCCCGGATTTAAGCTTACTAAATAGACAGATCCTACAATTTTAACTTCTTTCTTTATCGTGTGGGCAGTAAGGTCTGACGACCCCACACACCCTAATTTCAGAGTTTCTAAACCACCTCAAGGGCCTCTGACACGGTTACCGATGTTAGTAATATTCAAGATAAACTCAGAAAGTACATATGAATGGTATTTCATATACCATTTATTGTTCTTGAATAAATTACTTATGACTTATGTTTTTTTTTGTAAAAATAACGGTACGTTTTCTAAGGCTTCGTGAATACTTTGAAACAATGATAAAAGCCGTAGGTACTTCACTGGAAGGCCTGACAGCAGAATGGCCGTTCTGCCAACAACATGTACGGTTGGCTACGTGACCAAGCCGACGCCGACGTCTGGTACTGACTATACAGCTGTATATACCAGGGGTTTCTAAGCTTTTTTAGCCTTTTTAAAAGTTAAGGAATTGTCGGCCAGACGTTTACTGACTAAAAACAACCAAACAACGCGCCTTCCGCGTACTTCCCTTCTAGCATGAGTTTTAGGGCTGAAGCTAGTGTAATTATATAATTAGGTTAGTTATTATATAGTTGGATTCCCAGCTTGACCAGCGAATCCTGCTAAAATTTAAAATGCGAAAGCTGTATGTTTGTTGCCTACTCTTTCACACCTACACGGTTGAACGGATCTGGATGAAATTTGGCACTGCGATTAAGATAGATTGTATTGTGGAATAACACATAGAATACTTTTTATCCCGGAAAAATGTACGTTTCCCGCGGGTTCATATATCTATTTTGACGCGGACGAAGTCGCGAGCAAAAGCTAGTAAAATAATATAACAAATCTTTATTGCGTAGAAAACAACTGACAGTCGGAACCCTTTTCAAATATATTCTATATACTCATAGTTTCAAAACACGACTCAACGCTTGAACGCGGAAAAACAACAAACATTTCAATAAATTGTGCTGTAAACGTTCTATGTACGTGTATGTGTGCGTCTGTGTACTATACTATGTTTATTAAAATTGAGTGGGTGTCTCTGTGTGTGTACTGATACATGTATGTGTGACGCGTGTTGACTAATTGTTTGTTGTTTACATATAACGTTAGGACTGCCTTACTTTATAACCTCCTCCTTTTTTTGAAGTCGGTTAAAAATGGACCTTATAACAAAAGCTTATAGTCCACTCTCTATCAGATACAGCCTTTATTTTAATGCTGTGACCACTCATGTTTGCTTCTCTTTGTTTAAGTCTATAAATCTATAAGTAGTCATATTACAAATACGTAAATAAAAGTTGTTTGTGTTTTCTTAAGAGTTTTCTTTTTACACTAGGTACTTAGTCCGATCACAAAAAATATTTTAGTATTAGAAAGCAACACTATTGCCAAGTGCAATAAGCTGTTTTCTGGTAAACTTGGCTTCTACGCAGACAAAGATGCGGACAGAAAGCACATGCTGAAATTTTTTCACAGGACAAAATAATACAGCTTTTTCAAGTCAAGTAACTACGCTTTACTTCGTATCAGATACTTTTCCATTCATCTTACTTAACCTCAAAAGATACAGAAAGAAACAAGACGACATACATAAATAAACTACGTCGGTTCTCTACACAGTCCGCAGTGCTTTTACAAAAAAGAAATAGTTTTATAGAGTAAAGCCGAGAGACGTCGGCGCCCTACTTCTGAACTGTACATTTTTTATACGAACTCTGTGTAGCGTCTAGATCTATGTAGAGTCGGGTAATAAAATGTTCTCCGGTGTACCGTGAGGGGAGGTACAGCTATGTCAATAGCAATACACATACCATTACGCCTGTATTCCCCGAAGGGTTAGGCAGAGGTGTAACAAGTACCAATGTACACCTACAGTTCACTGGCATGTTTAGGTCCCATGTAATATGGGGCGAGCCTATTGACATTAATCGGGCACAAATCCTAACTCCAAGCTGCTACTGAGAATTTCATAGAAAATCCCAAATAACCATCTCTCAATCTCTGTTTCAATTTAGGTTAAATAAGCAAAGAGATAGACGGTTTAAAATGACAAGAATGTTGAAGTTAGAGATTATAAAAGCACTTTCAGTTAGCCGATTGTGATACTACCGTATTGAGATTCCAAGTTCTATATAACTTGAAATTCAAAGCGAAAGGCCTGCCAATTTCCCAAGTTCAAGTTTAAACTAGGTCTATATAATTGAGTTTAGAACTTGATATCTCAGTTACGCCTAGAAACGAGGCGCCGAATGACGCAGGGATAGTTTGCAGTATATATTTTTAAATTGTGTGCCGAATATTTTAATAGACACAACCGGGAAATGCCAACTCAGTTCTAAAATAGCTTTGCAATATTTTAATCAAAGTTATCTAGCGGGTTTGTGGAATATGACTTGCAGAAACATTTATGTTTTAAATCAGAATTATTTTTTTAATTTAAAAAGTGTTTTGTAAAAAGTTGTGCAGTACATTTTACAAAAAAAAGATACATTTACCGAAAAAAAACCCGTTTGAAAATCTAATTTGAACTTATATTCTGAAAAGAGGTAAAATTCTATGTTTGTTAGTAAGAAGTAATTTCCAGCAGTACCTAATGGTCCGATTATAAAAAATCTGTCACTGATACGAAACGCCATTGAAGAGTGTCATAGGATATGTTTTATGGTAGGTATCCTACTTCTATGCTGACGTAGTCATGGACAGAAGTTTATTGACTGAACTCAGTAATACTTCGTGAGGATCTTATAGTCTTTAAAAGCGAGGTCCCTTAAACTGAGTTTGTCTATCACGGTAATGTAACATATGATTTTTAATAAAAATGCGCGCAATAACTAATCGCAAAGAATATGTACTGAAAATCGCATTACAGTGCGCAATTGCTGTTAATAGTCTCCCTAAACACATAAAAGGAGTTTTAACTGTGGGCAAAGTATGTATGCAAAATGTGTATGGTTATCGTACAAAGCCCACCTATCTTCGTTTCCAGTTAAGATTCTCCCGAAAGACAAAATCTCGATAGTATACTAAAACTGCCAGAAATAGCTTGGTAAAAAAAAAACAAGGTTTTCACGTTCACGTCGAAAGGAATAGATTTGTAAGTTGATTTAAAATGAAAGATAACATTTGATATAATGACCGGTAAGTTTTTATTTTTCCTGACAATAAGCTCAAAATCCCGTCAATTTTAAATTTTGTCCAGATATTTTTTCTTATGACTTGGGAACCCTATTTCCAGCCGAGACCACTTGATCTGTACACAATCAATATATCAGCGCTATAAAAAGATCTAGGTCATATTTCGCTGTTGTCTGGATCAGATATAGCTCGTTTGGAAAATGCATATAACGATAGCTATTTTGGTAAATACAATTTACTAGTAACCTAATAGTAGGTAGTAGAGTAGGATTTAGTTCTATCATAAACGAACCCACATACAATTTTATCAAAACTCTTTATTTATGTTATTTTAAGAGCATAATTATTATGACTACAAGCAAGTTTTGATGAAACTAGTCATGCTCATATCACGGATTACGTCTTATTTCCAAACCCTATGCATAAATGTAGATAGTTTTAGGGTGCCATACTATTACGGTTGTGTAAATGGCAACATATACTTACCATCATATACATGCCTGTATACCCCGAAGGGTAAGGCAGAGGTGTACTAACTTACACCCATAGTCCGCCGGTATGTTTAGATCCCATGTAATAGTGGGTCGAGCTTATTGCTACTGACCAGACACAAATCTTAACTCAGAGCTGCTACTGAGAATTTCATAGAAAAACCCCATAAAACAAAAGATAAACCATACCACTAAAATGACAATGAGTCCAATTTAATTAGCATACAGATTACAAACGACTACGTACAACATAGCGAACGTTGAGTTAATTCAGGGATCAAATTGCATTACGAGTGACGCACGCAATGGCTATAACTCCCCTAGCTCCTCTCGACCATGGTACGACGAGATTTCCAATAAGCCCCGTTCCACCCTTTCAGTAAACATTATCTGTGCTAGGGTTGCCAGATCCTAAATCCAGAAAGCCGGACCACCGCATTTATGCCGACTTTTAGGTAAAATCGGGTAAAAAAACCGCATTTTATGTCAGAATTATAAAATGATAATAATATTATTGTATTTCTTCGGTACTTTATTATGAAATCAATTCATCTTCTAACGAATTTAGCCTAACAAAACCTGGACTCCGACTAATTTGGCCGGACACGCATCCAAAAAGCCTGACTATGTCCGGCTTTATCCGGACGCCTGGCAACCCTTTGTGTAAACATTCGGTCCCAAATACCTTGTTTTACTGGCAGATGGGTTAACTAGAGGAGAGTGGGGGAAACGTGGCATGGTTTGGTTTGTTTTATAGGCAATGCGCGGTGATAAAGTTTTTAGTTCGAGAAGATTTTCTTAATTATTGTAATTGTGTCGTTCTCGTAAAATATTTTGAAAGACTGAAACTGAAATGGCCAGTAGACTTTATTTTAAATAAGTACTTAATGGTACCAAAAAAACAATTTTCTGCATTGACTTATCAAAATGTTAAATAATATCTTCTTTCGACTCGAATTCTTACAAACCACGCGCGTACGAAGTCAAAGTCAAAGTCAAATTATTTATTTCAATTGGACTTTTAAAGTCACTTTTGTAAGTCATTTTGCAACGAAGAAAAACAAAATGAAGCTGCCTGATTTCAAGTAGGTATCTCAATTTTTTCGAAAATTAAGTTCGACAGAACCTTCAACAGTCAATCTATGAAAAAATACGCAACACACACCACACGGGTAGTTAACACGTAACACTTCCACCATCACAATATACTCAGCGGCACATTTCCACGGGAAATTGTTATTATATCGTCTGGAAAGACGTGCGGGATTACAGGAAAGAGACAGACGCCTTATGTGTTATGTCTCTTTTTAGCCGAAAGTGGCTGTTTTGTTTGCAATCACCTTTGAGGGCTTCATTTAGGGGGGAAATGGTAGAAAGTGTTTACTTTGTTGGTGTATGTGTGATGTGTTGTGAAGAATTGGGTAAAGGTATTTTTAATGCACCATAATTTAGGAAAGTATGTTAAATGTAATAGGGGGAGAGCCTACTGCCATTAGAAGGGGACAAATCCAGAGTCTGACTTAGCCTAGGAACCAAATACAGATTTTTTTTTTAAATAACCCACAAAATATTTCATCGCTTCAGGGAATCATGTAAAAACAATTTTTGTTCCATACATTTTAATCGTATGAGGAGCTCGTGGCTAATTAATTACAGCCGCATAGACCGATCTTCCGGGTTAAGCCACGCTTGCCGAGCTTGGTCTGTGGATCAGTGACCATTTACCATACCGAGTTTCCTCCGTGCCTCGGAAAGCACGTAAAGCCATTGGTCCCGGCTGTCATTTGTAGATCTATGACAGTCGTTACTGTTACTCAGAAGCCAGAAAGTCTGACAACCAGTCTTACCAAGAGTATCGTATTACGCATTACTGGGTTGTGGAGGTCTGATAGGCAGTCGCTCCATGTAAAATACTGATATTTAGCTGCACCCGGTTCGACTGGAAGCCGATCCCAACATAGTTGAGAAAAGGCTAGGCAGATGATGATGACATTTTAATGACGGTATAGGTTTACTTATACATGGAGCGACAGTTTTTTTTTTTAAACCGACGTTACCTATATTACGTCACTGCAAAATCTCCTAGAAATTATGTACCTACTGATCTGATGGTATAAGGTTTGATTACGAAGTCCCTTCCACTTTTTATAAGTAAGTTCTAATTTTAAATATACTCCTAAGTGATATTATTCGCTCCATTTGATAACCAAGTCGGCTCTATTGTTTACCTGTAAAAGTTTTGACACTTCAAGAGCATTAAGTTCGTAGACCGAAGAGAATGGATCACAAAATTATCTTAGATAAAAGCTTTTGTGCTACGGTTCCAGAATGTCTATCTTAAAGTAAGTCTTAAACAAGATCATTGTATAGGAGAGTGTCTTTAGTGAATAAAAAGCTGAAGTGTCAGTTATTTTTAGACAAAGGTTTTTTTTCTAACGCATAAACCTTTCTCTTGAGTCACTCTATCTATAGATGAAAAACCGCATTAAAATCCAAAGCGTTGCCTTGTTTAAAATATCTAATCCATCAGAAGCCGCGTGTATGTGGACGGTGAGCAATGGATAACTCACCGTCTGTACATTAACGACAGACCGTGTCGACGGCGCGTTCGAGTACCACGCGCGCCTTAAAGAGATGTCACCAAACATTCGGAGGGGCCACTCAGGATACCGCGCCCCCGGAACGTAAACGGCACAAGAAGGAACATCAACAAAAACAACCATCAAAAGCGACTTTGTTTCATACTATGTAAAGAAAATAAATACTTAATATAGTAAATACTACATGAGCAACAATACAAAACAAACAATAAACAAATACATAAATTCTCATTTGAAAAAAGAACACCACCTTCAATGTTTTAAAGGCTATTTTCCTAAATCACTGTGTAAGAGGGAATCTTTAATGTTTAGTAAGACGCAGTAGTGACAGACAGCTTGAAGCAATAAATCTCGGAAAGCACTTATTTAAGTGCGTCCTTGCCCTTCTCAAGTACTGCTTACCCCCGCCCCCGCGTACTTCACGCTGAAGTTGATGAGCACTAGTAATGAAAACCGTACTGATTTCAAACTTAAGTGCCTTCATAATTTGTTTGAAGTGAAGTTCTCGTTTGAACATTTTCCTGGTATATTTATATTATTAAGTTAAGAAGATAGTGTTTTGCTGAGTGGCAGTTTTTGTTTAAAGAAGCAATATTTTTTGTATTTTATTTATATGGCAGATGTCGAGTGGCTACGCAGGGAGGGGACGCCCTAGAAAGGCCTCTGCAGACTTATTAGTGAGGTTCTTTAGAAAGGTCGGGTGATCGTGTGCACAGTTCTCGTAACTAGCGTGCTTCTATGACCAGATGTATGATGTGGAGGAGACGAAAGGAATATGTAAGGATCGTAGCAGGTGGCGTTCTGTGATTTCAACTGGTCTGCCTAACCCAATGGGAAATAGGCGTGATTTTATGTATGTATGTATTTTTTTTGGTGGCAGAAGATAAAAATGAATCACTTATTCCTGAAATATATGAAAGCAATGAATATTTCTTTTGAACAGTACATAGAATGGAAACAGAAAATTTCCCGTAATGTTAACAGAATAATTCAACGGAACATTTCCACCAAACACCTGGATAGTTCACAAACGCTTTAATGAAACTGAAACCCTACAATTCTGCGAAACGATAAAATTAATTCTGTCGATTGAAAGCACTTTAGCCTGACGACAGTTCCTGTTACGTAGAGGATCCGATATTCCCCATCCCACTCGTTTTAGTTTCATTGAAAACCAGTGCGAAAAAATATGATGTTATTTTCCATTTTCGCAAGCTTGCGTAATTAGCGAAGGATAATTAAGAATATTGACGAGGTTCGATATTTGTTGGTTTTTAATTAAGTACCTACAGCGTGTTTTGAAAATATGTAGTTGCTAGTTTTATTTTAATAAAAAGCTTTGATGGTTTTACTGTCAAAGAAATTAATTAACTAGTGATGAAAGTTTGTATAAATTATGAGATACCGCTTCGTGTTGTACAGGCTTTTAATTAATGTAACATGTGTTCAGGGAATATGTATGACGGCTATTTAATGTACATTAAACATTGCTCGCTTTTATTCCCAATGGAAGTAAGCAGGACTGTAGTTATAACTGTTTTACATATATGTTAATGTCCATTCCAAAACGGGAAATATTATCATTAAGATCTCACGTTGTTTATTCATTAATTCCTAAACTAACCTATTGGTAATTTGTTTTTCCTTATGTTAACTGAAAATCATTTCCAACCAATAATGCTGGTAAAAGACGAGACAAACTGTAAAACAATATAACTAACATTGAACAAATAATATTTCGGAAAAACTTTTATTTTGGTGTAAAAAAAAACACTGAATTTGCTAGTGTCAATATAATGAACGCGACACTTCGTCCTTGATGCATGCATGCAGATGCATGTCATTACAGGTACAGTCAGTCTGCTTATAACATTTAAAATCTGTTTTCGGAAAATAAAATAATAACAAAGCAGGGCTTCTTCTCTCCTAACCTTATGTTGCTGTGCCCTACAGGAATGATGAATGATCTCAATAATACTATTTGTGTTAAATAGTATAATTGAGATCATTCTGGACCCTAAGAATACATATAGAAAAGCAATAAAGATAATTGAGTATTGAAAATGTAAAAGCGTGTACCTAAACTTTGACTTCGACATTCGACTTCGTTAACCGACTATTTTACCTGGTTATTTTGTCCTAAAAATCGGAACATCTAACCAAAACTTTCATGTTTCCACAATATTACGTAACCCGGAAATGACCCACATTACATAGATACGCATCAACAGTTGTACATGTATTCAACATGGAAATACAGAAATCAATACCAGTTAATACGTCACTGAGTAATTGCGCACTATAGACAATGATATCCGACTCGGCTCGTAACCTTTTAAAGTAATGAAATATTCATCAAAGCTGTTTTATTGTTATGGAATACCGCATGAAATGAGTATTAAACGAAAATGCAATTTAGAATTAAAATGAGAGCCTTGTGTAGAAATATTTTCTAAGTGATATTTACTTACCTACTACCTTAAAATTTTATAAAAAAATAACTTAAACTATATCATCATCATCTGCTTAACCTTCTCCCAACTATGTTGGGGTCGGCTTCCAGTGTAACCGGATGCAGCTGAATACCAGTGTTTTTACATGAAGCGACTGCCTGTCCGACCTCTACAACCCAGTAACTGGGCAACACGATACCCCTTGGTTAGACTGGTTGTCAGACTTCTTGGCTTCTGACTATCTGTAACGACTGTCAAACATCAACGATTGATAGCCGGGACCAACAACTTTACATGCTTTCCGAGGAACGGAGGTGTGACACCACCAACTTCCAAACTCCGGCAAAAAAAGTAAAACTATATGCCATCAAAAAAATCCTCCACATCGCAGTGATCTGGAAAAGTGCCCAAAAGACGGGCGGCATTGCCACGTTGGATAAAAATCCCAATTCTCTGACCAAGGTAGAAGCCATCCTT
The DNA here is from genome assembly GCA_932526535.1 of Caradrina clavipalpis. Classification (NCBI taxonomy): domain Eukaryota; kingdom Metazoa; phylum Arthropoda; class Insecta; order Lepidoptera; family Noctuidae; genus Caradrina; species Caradrina clavipalpis. The sequence continues at coordinate 4,535,745 of OW052101.1, forward strand.
TGGGTCACGAGAAGTGTCAACCAACCATTTGGATAAATCCTCAAAAAGGTTTCCACTACAAACGGTTTGAAAATATAGTTACCAATAAGGGTATAAGTAAAGGTATAAGCCGTTTGAGGTTTTCTGCAGCCTTTCTGTTAGTTGATATTTTACTATTTCTCAAATAGTGGAACGAGTCAATAATAATAATTTCACGGAACAGCAGTGTTCATTTGTTTCAGCGCTCATCAGTTTTCCACGAAAGCGTAGGTTCCGCGGAAGTCCCTTAAGGAATCCCTACTCTGTAAAATAATCCTTTAGAATCACTAAAAGATGTCTTATCGTACGATAAACTAGCATTAATTTTATTAAAGGAAAATTCGAAATATCCTTTTATCAGTATACCTGTCTCTTACCTCGTCACACGTTCAACACGACCGTACCTATGACGCATCGTGTTTAAGAATAGTTTAGACTGTATTGTTGTCTCTGTCACTCATAATGACAGCCTCTTTGTAAAGCTCAATGTGTCTTGTCAACACAATGTTAGCATGTGACACTTTGATGTACTCACAACAATACCATTATGAATATACGCTCTAAAATTCAGCATGAATGTTCAACTAAACGTCTACCAAATCTCCTGACTCGCTAGCCTAGTGGTCTTAAGTGCGGCTGCTACGCTAGAGGTCTTGGGTTCGATTCCCAGCTCTGGCAAAGTGGTATTGGGTTTTTACCCGACTGCGACAGAAGGAGGGTTATGTTTTTCGAGGGTATGTTTGTATGTATGTATGTATGTATGTATAATTGTTTGGCACGCTCTGCAGGCTGAACGGCTCGATGGATTTTAGCTTGAGAGGTGTCGTTAGATTCGTATTTACTGTGAGAGTGACACTGGGTATATATAAAAAAAAAAAAAAAAAATGGCGGATTTTTGGCGCCAAATTCAAATGTTTGGCTCGCTCTGCAGACTGAACGGCTCGATGGATTTTAGCTTGAGAGGTGTCGGTAGATTCGTATTTACTGTAAGAGTGATACTGGGTATATTAATTTCTTTTTTTATTAAAACACAAAAAAAATAAAAAATAAAAAACGGTAATTTAAAAAACTAAAAAACCCGACTGCTATACTTTAAAAATCCCTAAAACAAGATAAATTGTAGCAGTCGGGACCCATTCGGGACCATCTGCAATGTAATATAGGTATGTGCACTCAATTCACTAATCCTCCATTTCTAGAATGGGTCCCGACTGCTACAATTTATCTTGTTTTAGGGATTTTTAAAGTATAGCAGTCGGGTTTTTTAGTTTTTTAAATTACCGTTTTTTCTATAAAATTATCAGTAGCAACTCGGTGTTAGGATTTGTAGCCGGTTAATGGCAATAGGCTCGCCCCCTTTTACTGTTTACATAGGACTTGAACCTACCGACGAACTGTGGGTGTACATTGGTACACCTCTGCCCAACCCTTCGAGGAATACACGCGTAGGTGATGTTATGTTATGTTAAATTCAGCATGAATTTTGAACCAAATTTCTACAAAATCCAGACAAAAAAATCCCCGTAGAGTATTCTAGCTCTCCAATAAAGAAATGGAATTTCTAGAAACAATTTTCAAGGGTTCGAGGAATCCAGATTTGCTATTCATACTTGTACCTACATATATCCTTTGTTATGAAGCAAGGAGTTCCCTTTGCAACGACCCTTCGGGTATATTAGATGGGGCACATTTGGGATTCATAGCCATCTTTGTGTTGCTACCTTAGATATGATTTGTACAGGCTGACCTATGACCTTATGAATGACTTATTGGCTTTAGTTACAAAAAATATTGTAGTGAAGTTTTATAGTTATTGGATTTTAATTTAGTATTTACATGCCTTGCATGCCTTGTATTTGGCCATTGAAAATATATAAAAAACAAAGGAAAACTAACAACTATAACACCCAATGTTAATGGTTCAAAGACCTTATTTCGTACAGCACGCTTCGTATAAACGCTAGTCTACTCATATTTTGGTGAAAAAGTAATTTAGTTTTAGTAGTCGCTTAAAATTATACATAACTAGCTGACCCAGCAAACGTTGTTTTGCCATTTTTTTTTTTTTTAGGGATATGAAAAATAGATGTTGGCCGATTCTCAGACCTACTCGATATGCACAAAAAATTTCATCAAAATCGGTCAAGCCGTTTCGGAGGAGTATGGCAACGAAAACTGTGACACGAGAATTTTATATATTAGATTAAAAATCTCCGACGAGATTTGAAAATCATAATCATTTTGCAAACTAAGTTATTTGACGGGAAACTGAGTAACCACAAGCAAGGTATACAATTCATCGAAGTTAGTTAGATGTATTTACTGAAATATGACTAGACTACGTTAATATGGGGCTCGCTTAATATCCTCTTAAAGATGGAATATGCAAACAATGTTAACTATCGAAAATCCAATAATATTTCTCTCAAAGTTCTCTAAACAACAAACTTTGAACTATCAAGTTAAGCTAGTTCTAAATTACATTCACCCCAGTAAACCAAAAAGCAAAATTCACAAACGAGATAATCCTTATTCTAAAAATATCTCACTTAAACTCTCCTCCATTTGCGCACGCAACACTTACAGATCAAAGATCGTTTTAGCGAGAATAATATTTGTATCTCACTTAGAAAACGTGTGTTTAACATGGAGAGAGCCTCTAGGCTTTTAGTAAACATACATTTGCGAAAGAGTCCCCTTCAAAGCTTTTAAAGAGACCTACAGATCAAGGTACTGTTAAGGCTCAGGCTGGTGTAGCCTAGCCATATTCAACCTTATTTGATATTAATATTCCAATGAGATAAACCTTGTTTTATATTAGAAAGGTTAGTCAGCTCACCACGAGAGCTGAAAAGACGGTATTAGCATAAAAAATATTATATTCATTTATTTTGAAAATCCAATAAAAGATACACAGGTCAGGACATACGAATAATGGTCAACAAAAGGTTAAAGGTCCGATTTTGCACCAAACAGATAGCGCCAGAGCGCATTTCACACTGCTAAAGAAAATTCAAGCTTCTACATTATATTTAAGGTTCATGTTTGCATGGAAATGCTCGGACTTAACCGTGTTACACAATGGTAACAACTAGCAAACAAAGTAATTATAACACTAGTGATCGAGTGAGTGAGTGACAACGAGGTCAATACGAGTACACGAAGAAGTTATTCAAAGTGTGTTTCAATCGCGTACACTGAATCCTCCGGTACAATAATAACACCTGGTACTGTTACAGTGCTGCCCTCGTTGGTCTAATATGGATTTGTACCAGATTTTTGACAACTCTACCCCACCCCCTATTACATGGAACTTACAACATAATTGGTGAAAAGTGGGCGTATTGTACGCCTTTACTTAGCCCTTTGGGCATGTTACTACGTTATATTTAAAGGTCAACTGTTTAACTTAGACTTTATACTCGTATAGCTAGAAGGTATTTCCTCCATTATATATTAGGATACTATTCATATTTTATGACTTTGACATTGCCTGTGACTGGAGAAAAGAAAAACAGAAACTAAAATGCTTTTTCCTATGTACCTATCCTTGTAAAAATATATTAGACTTGATGTTATTTAGAAGAGGTATACGCAAACAGATAACTCAAAAATGACTAACGGAGAGAACTTATTTATCGTGTGGGCAGTAAAGTCTACCGACCCCACACACCCTAGTATCAGAGTTTCTAAACCACCTCAAGGGCCTCTGACATGGATACCAATGTCAGTAATGAGAGAGAACGGAGCGATGAATGAATTGGATACCAAAGATAGGATTAGGCATATTTCAAATGAATAACCACTCGTTCATTCATTTATTAATTTATTCTTTTAATCACATTTCACCCGAGCGCTCTCGCCTACCTCTCACATAGAACACGACGAAAACAAAATGCAACGCCATCGCGCCTATTGAATTTTTTCATCGCTGAGAGCGACACTCGATGAAGCTCCCGATAGTCGGAGGCTTCAATCAATAATGTATAGAGCGAAAATACACGATATTCAGATTGTAGTTATATCTTACAATTAATTTTCGCATTACGTTACAACTATTATTGGGATCCGTGTGCCCATGGCCTTTTTAAAGATCATTCGAAACGGTTGGTTGACACTTCTCGTGACCCAAAGGCTGGCTGTTACCTTGGCCAGAGATTAAGAATTGCTATCCAGCATTGCCGTCAGTCTTTTGGGTTTTTTTTTTTTACGTTGTCTTTGTCTTATTCGTCAAAAAATTGCTCATGTATTGTGGGTGCATTTACAAACATATAAAGTCACACACACAAACAACCAGATCCACAACAACTACCCACCATCAAATATCAAATGACATAAGCAAAAGAAAGTAAATCTTAAAGTAGGTACATTTAAAAAAAAAATGAGCTGTTTGCAAGTGACGTTTGATATTACAATCTTGCCGAGTTGATCTCAGATGCGAAGTGACTGTTGAAAGTTTCAGCGGGTTTCAACGTTAACGTTGAGTGACATAATGTCGACGCGAATGATTGAATGATTCTTGGCTCTTTTTAGCGTTGTAATATTACAGGCAAACGTCTGGCTAATGCTACGCTCTCGTTAATCGTAGCGTGATGTTCTATACTTATAAGCATTCCTCTTGCATCTCCCGTATTAAAATCTGTTGCGTAGTTTGAAAGATCTAAGCATACAAATGGATAGACGGCGGGTAGCGACTTCGTTTCATACTTTGTAGAGATCTAACAAAAAAAACCGGCTTCATGAAAAGCTTATTTGAACCTATTACAACTAAATTACTAACAAAATAAGACAAGAAAGGTTAAATAAATAAAAAATAAATAAATATCTTGGGACAACTCACACACGGCTATCTGATCCCAAGCTAAGCAGAGCTACATAAAAGGTTGGTAGGTTGGTTGGGTGGTTGGTTATACTAAAATAATAAGACACGCACACAGCATTATTATTCTAACCACATCCAAACTCGTGGATCCCGAGAATAAAGTTACGCAGAAAATAATCTCAAAAAGTAACAATGAAAATGATCTTATTTAAAAACATCTGTGTTTCTACAAAAGGGAGTTCTGTGGTCACAGGTAACATTACGTGGTCACGTCTGCCCTTCGGACCACAGAGTAATAGAATTAGGTCGTTTCGGAATCGCGTGGGATCAGAGATGTTGAGTTGGTAACAGTCGGATACGTTTTATTCGTAACATGCTCAATTATTATGAAAATACTAGCTTCTGTTTGCGAGTTTGCGTCCGCGTTACGATTGGTATATAATCCTAATGGAAAGGCGCAAATATATTAAGCTTCATGAAAGCTATATGTTTGAGCCGTTTGGGGATGAAACACTAGAGCCTATAGGGACTATGAGCTTTATGGTGCCCTATGATCTTCCTTTTTTGTATTAACTGTACATAGTTTGTAATTTATTTTTTACTAGCTTTTGCCCGCGACTTCATCCGCGTGGATTAATAGTTCCCGTTCCCGGGGGATTTCCGGGATGAAAACCATCCTATGTCCTTTCTCGGGTCCCAGACTATATCTGTACCAAATTTCATTGAAATCGGTTCAGTGGTTTAGGCGTGAAGAAGAGACAGACAGACAGACAGAGTTACTTTCGCATTTATAATATTAGTACGGATAATTTAAGTTTATGGAACCGTAAATTTTTTGGAGTGAAAAGTAGCAGACTATAATCTATCTCTGTGTAAAATTTTATCCAGATCCGTTCAGCCATTCTTTCGTGGTTGAGTAACAAAGAACTATTAATCTAAACTTTTGCATTCATAATATTATAGTAAGATGAACGTCTCTTGAAGGGTAAAGTTCAGCCTTTTACGCGTCTGTATTATTGTAATTTATAGTAAAAGAAACTTGGAAAGGTACTTAAAGTAAGTCATTTAGGTCCGTAGTTAGGTATCATAACTACCAACTTGGGCCTTGGAAATCAAAATTTACGTGATAGTAAATAACGTCCATTTTCGAAATATGACGGTACTTTCGTCCGAGGATTCGAATGGTTCGCCTAAAACTTCATTCATTACAAAAGATAATGGCATCAGAGTATTATATAATTTACGAATAAATAAACCAAATAATATTTAAATTAAACGTTGCCCCACAGTCGGAATTTCTTTTTTATTGTAGGAGTGAGAGAGACCCAAAACCACTACCTCATCATTATCATCATCATCATATCAAACGAATGACACAGGCATGCAGATAGGCCTCATCTAAATAGCCACACTGACCGGTTCTGTATCAACTACCTATTGACAAATATTTATTTTTATTTATTTATTTAATGTCAATCGGTAACGCCCTGAGCTAACTGTGTCGCGCCATCCTAATATTTGTACCACTAGGGAATCGAAAACGCAACACGCAACGCAGCAGTCTATTGCTGACCAACTACGCCAATAGTGTCGGGCCATGTCGTAAAGCCATGTCGTGTACATTATAGTATTGGGGAAAAAGTGTTATTGGGTTTTTCCCATTTTTTTTTAGTAGCAGCCCGGAGTTTGGTACCGTGGCTCGTAAACCACGTAAAGCCATTGGTACTGCGCCTGATCTCTCTCCGGTCGTGTCGGATTGCATTGGACTATGAGAGTTGGAAGTTGGGGAAGAGAGAGTGCGCACCTGTGTTTGCGCACATACTTGTGCACTATAATAATCTCCTGTGTACCTGGCTAGACAGCACGCCGTGGCCGAAATCGGTCAGGAGAATACATATATACATCAGTATGCTTTTTTCACTACAATAAGTATGTCATTATAAAATCCTCTTTGCTAGCCTAAATTCAAAGCGAGGGCTTTCAAATACAAGTAGCGGTTTGCGGCCCGTGTGGTTTCACCCTCGCTATCGCTTTGTAAATATATTATAAAATATACCTTACTGTTAAAGCAGAGGGGTCAAATTTTGAATAACACGTGTAGTTTTTTGTACAGATAATATTATTTCCGATAACCGTGTTTATTTTTTTGTTTATGAGGGGTTTAAAAAGATACATCCCGATAGCCGTTAACTATGCATAGGTACTGCCTATCGAACTTAGTAACATTGAGTAAAAATTTTTGCAAAAAAAAAAAACCTTTTATTTTTAGATTGAAAAAACACTTTTTATGTGTAGTGCGCAATGTTAGGTTTTCATCCATATCTTCGTACACAGAATGTACACAGATATGACACAAAAAAAATGATTGCAAAAGCGTATTTTTTACACCTACTATGTTGCTTATAACGGATAATCTATGGGCAACCCATAGATTAAAAAAAACATATTCTGTAAATTTCAAAATCAACAATCGAAGTTCCCGTGTGTATATCTATTTTTCTACAAACAATAGAAAAAATATTAATAGATTTTTATTCTTCTATCATAATTTATTATTATTCCGAAAACCAACTCCATGACAAGTTATCATACTGTCCTTAATCTAAAATACCTTCCAAATAGCAGTTTGTAGCATACGCTCTGTCCAACTCCGGCTAAAGCAAGCGTAATAGAATAATGTCCGGTCGAGTGAGCAATACTAGACATCTGTCCCTTTGGACAGTGCCAGTAAAGTGCTGTGGTTTGTACACTGGCGACATTCTATTGTGCCTCTGTTACTGGGAAATATGCTGACGTTAGGATGACGTCAGACGGTTTGTGAGGTATATTTCAGTCCTAATGTTACAAGTGAGAAAGTCTCTCTGACTGTATGTCTTTTATTCTTTCCAAAAGTGTATTTAATATCTGCAGGATAAGAATAATTCTTGCAATTAGCACTTTTAGGTAAACTTTCATACCATCACGCTTGTATTCCCCGAAAGGTTCTTAGGCAGAGGTATACCAATGCGCACCCACAGTTCGAAAATATGCTTAGGTCCCATGTAATAGGAGGCGAGCCCATTGTCCAGGTAAATTTAAAAAGTGGTGTACTTAAAATCCTTTTTAGAACCAAACTTTTCAGTGTCAAAGTATCAAAATTGCTCTAGTGTATATTCTTTCAAAGAATGTATTAAAATACTACCCTAATATATTAAATGCTTTTTCGTTCAATTAATATCAACATTGTATTATGTAATGTTAACTATTTCCCGACTAAACATAACCGCTAAACCTCTAACACAAAAGGCAAACGGCATCAAATAACGCACATAACATAATATCAAAGATAACTACGGCGTAGCTCGTAGCCGCTACGCCGTAGCACCTCTACGACCAATTGTTTGATAATGCGGGATGTTATTGTGCGTCAGTAGCGGTTACGATGTATACAACCTATTGTATATTTTCATTTATATTAACCGTATACAGGCTGCTGTATATAGAAAAACTTAAAAAAAATGACCATTTATCCTTATGATTATAATGAGGGAAAAAAAATTGTTTGTTTGTTGGTTGGTGCCGACTAAGCTCCGAAACTACAAGACCAATTTTAACAATTATTTACCAATGGATAGCTACATTATTCTTGAGTAACATAGCCTATATAACATCGCACTACACCCTGTGGGAGCGGAGCAGTTAAGTGAAGAAGCCACAAGAACGAAGTCGCGGGCAGTTAGGCAGTCTTTTATAAATGGGGAAAATTCTGGTTAAGCAAAATATTTTTTCATAAAAAACGTGACCTATTGCCAGAGCCAACGTGAGTACTGCTTATTTATTTTTAGACAACCCTTTCCCTCATAAAACTACGTTGTATTTTATGTCAAAACCTTATGAAACTATTTCAGAACGAGTTAAACTAACCGAGGGGAAGACACGTGACCGTGGGGTAAACATTACGTAAATTGGATCGATGTTTACATTGGAAATACGTGTTTAACATTTATTTAGTTTAAAGGCTTTTATATCAATGGGAGACGGGTACTAATTGTGCTTGTCGTATAAAATATGATATTATAAAGAGAAAAGATGTTTTTGTTTGTTTTTACCGAATAGACTCCGAAACTGCTAGACCGATTTTAACGAATTTTAAACCAATAGATAGCTATGTTATTCCTGAGTAACTTATGCTGTATTTCATCACGGTACGACCCACGGGAGCAGTATATATAACCAAAGACGTAACTTAACGCGAGTGATATAAGCCACGCGTATGAAGTCGTGGATCTCTAATATAAACCATACATACCATCACGCTTGCATTCCCCGAAGGGTTAAGCACAGGTGTAGCAATGTATACCCACAATTCGACGGTATGATTTAGGTCCCATGTAATAGGGGGCGAGCCTATTGCCATTAACGGACACAATTAAATCCTAACTCCGAGCTGTTACTGAGAATTTCATAAAAAAACCCAATAACACTACTCGATCTGGGAATCGCACCCAAGTCTAACGTAGCAGTCACGCTTAGAACCGCTAGGCTACCGAGGCAGTATCTAGAAAATAAAATAAAACCAAAACGACATAGGACAGTCGTATTCCTATTTCGAAAAACTCCAATACTTTTACATCACCGCACAGCTACGCTTACAGGAACACAAAAACAACTGAATACTTAATACAAAAGCCAACGCTCTATCGATTTCTAGACACGCTTCAACTTCAGCTAATATCTGTTGGCAGCCAGTCAGATTGTAAGTACGTAACACAAGCACGGATAACGTAATATTATTCTAATAGTATAGGATTTCGTTTAGTGTAATGAGCTTGGGTTGTTCAATCAATCAATATGCCTGCTTATATCATTACTGTGGAGATTATATTGGGTCTAGTTATCTGTACGATGTTTTTTCTTGTGCTTTTTTAAGGAAAAACATTAGTGTACCTAGGTATTTACTTTCAAAATAAATAATTACACTAAAATAAAACAAATATTCAAGGGGGGCTCTGTTATATAAAAAAATGGTACGGAACCCTTCGTGTGCGAGTCCAACTCGCACTTGGCCGGTTTTTAAATAACCGACGAAAATCTTATCTAGCACTTTAAGAGTGTGTTGAACTAAAAATTAAACAGTTGAGGCGATTTTGGCAGTAGGGTAATTCTATCGAATGAGAACAACAATACAGTATCTGTTATTCTACTGTCTCCATAGTTACAATTGGGTAGTTGACACCACTAACCAATAAATCCAAGACACAACTCCTCTAACAAAACACTTATTTTAGCCCTGAAAAACTAATTAATTTTCAATTTAGTGTAATTTTTAATTTTGACTTGCTTCAAAATCAATAACTAGTTTGTCTATTGAGTAGGCCGAAATGTAACGTCACAGTTCGATATTGCCATACAAAATCGATGGAAGAATCGCGTTTTGACAGTTTATAAAAAATATGTCAATTGATAGTGGTGTCAACTACCAGATTACCCTGCAGCTGAAATATCCTATCCAACAGATCACTCAACAAAAATATTCTCCCCCAAGTTTCAATTTGAAAACGAGATTGCTTAAAATTCCTGAAACCCTGAAAGGCTATACGGAACGAATGATAGTTTCATGCAAATGAATTGGCTGGCCACCTGGAATAGCAATGAATGTGTTAAAAACTTTAAAAGCTTTCAATCACTTAGCACGTATCTAAAATTGATTTTAAATGGGATAATTGAACTTCATCCTATTGTCCTACTTCCTACTAATATCCAACTGTCCTTCCTACCATCATTCCTACTAATTAATATGATAAATGCGAAAGTTGGTGAGGATGAATAGATAGATGGATGGATGTTTGTTACTCTTTCACGCATAAACGGCTGAACGGATCTAGATAAAAATTGGCACTGAGATAGATTGTAGTGTCGAATAACACATAGGATACTTTTTATACTGGAAAAAAAACAATTCCCGTGGGATAATATATCGGACAAAAGCTAGTTTTCCCTTAAAGAGCCAACACACAATATCTCCTATCTCTTGTTGCTTTCAAACTTATAATTAATTGAAATCTTCTTGTAAATTCGTTAATCGTCGTATACACTCGGCAATACACGTGTGAAAAAGCTTAGACTGTTATTTTTTAATGAATTAATTTTAAATTATTAAGGGTTAAATATCCAAAATCAATACAATAACTTTGAAAATTGAAAGAAATTTTGATGTGGGTTGGATGGTTTAGATCTAACCACAAAATTACAAAGTATAAAGAGGTATACACAACAAAATACCTTTACCTAACGTATTTGTTGAATCGTAAAAAAAATAAACATCTCAAGTTATGTGTTTTATAGTACACAAGAGTTTCATAAAATCACACGAGTTCATAAATATGTAAGTGTATGTAAAAACTTTGTGTTGTAAAGAGTGAGAAGCAACATGATGTTACATAAAAACGTATGTAGGTACTATGGCGGTACATCTGTTTATATATTAGCCCGATTTATTGCTGTTAAGGAACAGCAAAATTACTTTTGTTAGTCGCTTTTCACTTATCTAAACAAAGAAAATTTGTAAAAAACCGGATCCTTTGAAGGCAAAGGATCCGGTTTTTTACAAATTTTCTTTGTTTAGATAAGTGAAAAGCGACTAACAAAAGTAATTTTTATAACAGATGTGAGTGGAAACACCGGGAGGGTACTAGAAGGACCCACCTGAACTTATTGTTGAATTTGTCCAGAAAAGTCAGGTGCGCAGTACTCGTAACCGGCGTGTTTGTATGACCAGCAGTGTGATTCTCTAAGCCTCACTTCGTAATTCGAAAGCTGAATCCGCAGTGAGATTACAAAATATTGGTATTCTGTTAAACACGATCACGCCGGTGAAGTCACCACGGCAAACGAATAATAAACCAATGACAAGTTGGTTCGTTATCGAAGTGAGCGCGATCACTTTAGTGAGACTCGTTTTCGAGTTTGCATTTTAGAGAATCGCACTACTGATGTATGAACGTGGACGAGGCGAAAGTAGTATGTCAGTGTGGTGGTTTTGGCGTTCTGTGGTTTTTGCCTACCTCCATGGGATAATGGCGTGAGTTTACGTATATGAATGTGTGCTCTTGGTTTAAACGAATTTGACGTTCTAAAATGTTTTCCTAAGAAGCCATTGGTGTATCGCCACGGTAATCTTGCTGTGCTAACAAATACTCGCCGCGATAATATCGCTGTGTGGGAATTGATTTATATGGTTGACACGGCGGCGTGACTATCGTCGCGATATATACGCCAATATATATGCAGATGGCGCCTGAGGATAAAGGTAAACATAAATAATACCAGCCTATTTTTGTACCACGGCAGAGTAAAGACCTCTCCTCTTATAGATAGGTTACGAGCATCGATCAGGGGGTTTAGCCATTTCAGATTACTTACAATTTAAAATAAATAAATAAATCAAAATCATTTATTTCAGACTGTAGTTGGTCCATATTAAGTTAGTAACAATCAATTTAAGTCCAGGTTTCCTCACTATCTTTTCATTCACCTATGTCAGTGATGTGCAGGATCAACTTGGAAGGCCCAGTATATGGATCGAAAAAGTCCTATTGGTACTTGGTATGCATGAGAGGCGAGGCGCCATAGCCATAGGTAGGGTCATAACGATACCGAACACAACAAAGAAAAAAAACAAGTGAAGACTAAATTAATATTAGTTCAGCAGGTATACTTTTATCCAGTGTTGCAGAATTTGTTTGAAAGAGTTACCACGGCCCTGAAACGCAATTTAAAAGGCATTAGGAGGAACACGGATGGGTTTTAGTCAGTAAGAGTCTGACACTTAAAAAAATAGTATACTTTTATGAACGATCGGAATCTAATCTCAGTCGAAAATGTCTTCCTCGCAAAGGGCACAAGAAAGAACATGGGTGGGTTTTAGTCAGCAAAAGTGACACTAAGGCGGGGGAAGTCATTTGATGATTTCCTATCGGTAAAAAAAAACCGTATGTCCCTATGTGTACCTACATTTTTAAATAATAATAATAATAATCTCCTAGACACGGCGCGTATCGTTAGGAGATTCCTTTCTCAGGAGCCCTGACCACCGGTGGCTTGGACCCTGTTCCCGACGCCGGTGGGCTACTATTTTTTATATTTTTAAATGTTTTTATTTTTTTATACTAATATTTAAAAATGTAACTTATATGTATATGCAATGAATAAATGAGAATAAAAATAAAATCGTTTATTTATAAAAAGAGGCACAATTACAATGATTTTTATCTTAAAAATTAAAATAGAGCACTGTTTCTTAAATTGATTGTCTCTGAATTTACGACTTGATTTTGAACGTTGGTTTTATTAGTAGAATTGGCCTTCAACACGTGTTTTAGCCTTTATCCAATAGAGTTCTATAGGTCATTCGATCAAATGTAATTAATGACGTGAAGCTAAATCGGATTAGCTCGAACGCACTCTTTACACTGAAGGTTATAAAGTGACATTATCACGCCGGTTCTAGGCGGTGTGATGATAAAAGTATAGAGCCAGACTGAAGGACGCTGTCTGTCTGTGCTATGTTTTATTTGATTTATTGATAAAAAAACTAGAAATAACTATATGGGTCTCTTACGACACCTAAATTGGACGAAAGAAACTGCAGATGTATTATAGAAAAGACGTGTAAAGAAGCTCGTCCGGTGAAATACTACCACCATCAGCATCTGCTTAGCCTTTCCCCAGCTATGTTGGGTTTGGCTTTCAGTCTAACCGGATGCAGCTGAATACCATTGTTTTTCGTGAAGTGACTGCCTGTCTGACCTCCCCAACCCAGTAACAGGGCAACACGATATTTCTTAGTTAGACTGGTTGTCAGACTTCCTAGCTTCTGACTATCCGTAACGACTGCCTAAGATCTACGAATGACAGGTGGAACCAATGGCTTTACGTGCTTTCCAAGGCAAGGGCCAGTGAAGTACTACCAACATACGTGTTTATGTCCCAAAGCAACACCCACAGTTCGCCGGTATAAATAAAATAGAGATCTATATAAAAAAAATAACGCGAACAAAATCTATGGCAGAAACTAGTACAATATTACGTAGATATCTGCTCGTACCCATAATGTTATCGTTTCTAATGGAAACACAATAAAACACAGCTTATTGTATAACGGAAGCAGGGAGTGCCAACCGAAGGAAGCGTGAGTTCCGGTTGATGTCGCGGTGTGCTCGCTTCGTGTTATCTGCTTACGTTGGTATTGTTGCAAATAAAATAGGTTCTTGTTAATTAGTTTTATTTCGTAGAATTTTATATTTAGCGTCTCTAAATGTTATTGGAAATGGTCTCTCCTGATAAGTTGCTACAAGACCCGACTCTGCTACGCTAGAGGTCTTGGGTTCGATTTCCAGGTCGAGAAAAGTGTTTTTGGGTTTTTTTATGAAATTCTCAGTAGCAGCTCGGAGTCAGGATTTGTGCCCAGTTAATGGCAATAGCCCCCGATTACATGGGTTCTAAAACATACTGGTGGATTGTGGGTGTACATTGGTACACTCCTGCCTAACTCTTCGGCCTGTAATAACGCCAGTATTCCCCATACAGGCGTGATGCCATGTAAGTAACACCCGTCTCCAAGTCTCCAAAAATATAACAATAATACCTTCTGCAAATATATGTAAATAGAAATTCAACTCACATCCCAAAAACAAAAAGAAGTAGTCTGCCTTTTTATTTTTTATTTACCTTTTTCGCCGCCGCGTTAACAAACATATAAACTCACATACACAAACAACCCTTTCAAATTAGTATTTAATCAAATATTAGAGTTCTTTCTAAAACATTTTTCTTCAGCCATTCAGCATTAACTTTACAAACCTATAGATTGTAACACTGCCTAAGAATGACTCATAACAACTCCAGTCTTGCCAACGTAACCAGACACATATAAAACCTTATTCGTCAATACTTACAAGTCATAAAGTACAGGTATATTTTTTTTCACCTCTACTCGACCTCAGAGGACAAACGAGGTATAATTGTATTAGCCATGTGTCGCCATCTGTCGTCGGCTCACGTAACTAAATTACTTAATTTGGGACTGAAGGTTCGCATTACGCGGTATTAGATCTTCTTGCTGATAGTATTAGGGCCGTAATTAGTTTACAGAAAGACATGGTTTATTTTTTTGGTGGCTAATTAAGGTTGATGATACATTGTTATTGTTTTTGTATTTTTCCGAAACAATACTGGGGTGTAATTGTTGTACCTTTTAGAAATGGTGTTTTAGGAATCTAATCTCAGTATCAATCTGTCAAAAATGTCTTAAATAACTTAATTTTTGGCATTGATTGTCATTGAGATATATTTGAGAATAGATTTTAAACATTTTTAATTAGTGAAATCGGCTTCCTGGTCTAAGATTCCTGAGTCGCGAAAGTTACGTCATTTTATCATACCTTCCTGTATTTTTTAAGAGAAAGACATATTGTTAAGAAGGTGTTCGCACTTTTATCTTTAATGCGCCGGGTCCTCTTTCAGGTATTAGTTTTAAAAGATACCTTACTGTTAAGTTCTAGTTAGACGGTAGATTTTCAAATAATATTTCAAACGAAAAATATACCAAAAATAATATGTTGTTATACATACTATGTATTACAGGCTATTATGACGTTTTTATTTTAAATTCAGAGTCGGTCTCGCCGTAAAAGTTGTTCATATTCATGAGTACTTTCATCTCTGAGAGATACAATGTGAATTAAAAGTTAGTCTGTCGGTTTTACTTTGAAAATTTAGAACAACAACAAACAACGTCACAGCATTTATTGGGTAGTTGACACCACCATCAATTGACGTACTTTTTATTAACTGTCAAAACGCAATTTTCTCAATTTTGTATGGCAATAGCACGCTGTGACGTCACTTATCAGCCTACTTAATTGACGAATTATTTATTGATTTTAAAGTAAGTAAAAATCTAATTTTCCAATAAATTGAAAATTACTCGGTTTTATGGGTAAAATAAAGTGCTTTTTTAGAGAAGTTGTGATTAGTGATTAGTGGTGGACTTGAAATTATTGATTAGTGGTGTCAACTACCCAATTTACTCCAGTTTCTAGAAATCGCAATATCTTTCCCTCTCTTTCAAAAGCGCTCTCTCGCTCAGTGGGCGGGCCGACAAGGGATTATGTTAGGCCTCCGCAAACGTTTGAGAACTAATGGGATCAGTCGAGTAATCTTGCTGACAGGTGTACCGGCGATCTACACACAAATTGGTCATGAATGTAATATAGGTACGGCTATTGAATGGGGAAACGGTCACGGATTTCGATCGAGAATGTAGTTAGCAGAAAAAGTGCTTGGAAAAGTGATCCCGGTTGAAGGAGAATATTGTAAGATAGATCGACATATCTAATACTTCTAATAGGTAACTATGAGTTCCTAAGTCATTACCATCGTCTCATTCGACGAAAAAACATGTTTTATTCTTCCTTCTAAATCAGGGTTTCTTAAAGTGGGGTCCACGGACCCCTTAGGGGTCCGTAGAATGTGTATCAGGGGTCCGCAGTAGGTCAGTTTGTAGAGTGTAATAAGAAATTGTGTAGTAAACTCGACGAGACGCATTGTAGTTGTTGAGTGGTGAATTCAATACGTAATCACAGACAATTTAATATTCTGATTGAAGCCAAACAGCAGCACCCTTCTCATTAGTTTTAGTAGTACTTAAGTACCAAATAAAGATTTTTATTAATACAAATAAGTTTTTTTTTTTCATTTCCAAATATTTTTTTGACAGGGGTTCGTTGTTTTTTTTGTAATTGTGAAAGTGGTCCGTGACTACAAAAAGTTTAAGAAACCCTGTTCTAAATGGTGAAAGAACGATCGACGCTCAAATTTTAACTATGAATTCTGTTTAGTACATGGTTTTACCACCCACACATAACATATGCATATACATACGGTTATATGTATTTCTGTAGTTTCCTATTGTTTATTAAGTAAGAAAACCAGTTGCTCCATGCGAGACATAATATCGAAATAAGGACGAAATACCTTTGATATTGAAAAGGTAATGAAAACCAATCAGCATTTATCCAAGCCAACACAAATCATAAAGGCAATCAAATAAAATATTTAACAAACAGACGAATTATAAGAATAAATCTTGATTACCGTTCACTTTCCACACAATTCTATCGCACTAACCAATCTCTATTAAATCGGTATGACATTTAAAAGCGAGGATGTCAGATGAAACCATTTTGCAATCATGATTGAATTCAATTAACCGAAGTGAAGTGCATTCAGCATTGAAAATGAGTTTCCAATTATAGCACAGTTATCTAGAATACCAGACAGATGTAGGTCATCACATCTGTGCCAGCCAATGTTAAAACATGCCCTTTGTGAGAGACGAACAAAAAGTGATCTTATAAGGGCTCATTTTGATGTTGATCTATGATGCCAGAAAAACTTCATTCGTAGTCAGTCAAAGTTTAACTTGAATAAGACCATTAAAAGGCACTTTTGAACGTCATATACCAACACAAAAGAGATTTGAAGGTAAGCTAAGGAAGGCCAAAAAGTTGTTTCGTATGGTGAAAAATGGGAAAGAAACTCGCAGTCCCTTCTTATATCAGTTGATATAACGGACAAACTACATTCACCGATAAAAATTCAAGAATATTCCTAAACATAGAAATAATAAGACTATTCAAATCTTTTTATTTTTACCCGTATTGTCCTACTGGTAGGCAAAGGTTTCCCCCTTGCCTTCCAATCATCCCTAAGCATTGCCTTCTCTGGTCAATCCTTGTTTTTTTTTTGTTGCCTGGTTGGTAAATCTTCATGGATGTCCACCGCCCTAGATCAATATCAATCCTACTTCTCACTAATATTATAAATATTATAATTGCATGTTTGTTACTCTTTCACGGCTTAACGGATCTGGATGGCACTGAGACAGATTGTAATGTGGAATCACACATAGAATACTTTAATCCCGGAAAAAGTACTATTCCCGTGGGATACCGTACCAAATTTGACGCGAACGAAATCGCGGGCAAAAGCTAATCTCCCATAAACGATTCTTAGTCATCATGCCAACGTTTCCTAGATTGAAACCTTACACATTATGAACTCACTCCTATTTCCCATGAGAGCAGACAGTCAGTCTACACGTGCTGCAAGCCTTGCGTACTTCTTTTGTTTCGTCAACCTACAATGTTATACACGCGTCGGCACACAGTGCTGTGGGATTGACCTTATCAGTCATGAGAACTCGTTAAAATGTCAATCAATTACATTAGTGTCAAGAAAGGATACGTGTTTTGTGGTGTACAACTGTGTAACTTAGGTATCAACGCACACCTTGAAAGGTTTGCTCAGAATCAATTTTAGCTATTTATAATATGATTTCTGTCCAGTTTTTCAAGTTGCTCGTGTCGAGCCGACGTGATGGCCCAGGAGGTTGTGGGTTCGTAACCGGGCCCGGGCAAGTACCAATGTGACTAATTCATATGTACTTTCTAAGTTTATCTTGGACATCACTGACATCGGTAACCATGCCAGAGGCCCTTGTGGCAGTTTAGAAAGTCTGACACACCCTGTGTGGGGCCGTTAGATCTTTCTGACCACACGATAAAGAAGAAGAAGTTACTCGGGTAACTTTTTAGTAAATTAACCTTATGCACTCTAAGACAAGGTTCTTTTTTATTTTTTTTATGTTCAATGATAGATTTTATTTGCAATTGCGTTTTAAGAAGCCTTATTGCCTTGTACTCAATGTACTTTGAGGGTGGGCGTTCAATATACACGTATCATCATAGTATCATAGATTGCTGCTAGTTTAACAGCACGGTTCACAATAAAGTTTAGTTTCATAGAAAAGGCAATTGTCAAAAAACTAGGAGAATGCAAAGGAAGGAAAGACAAATTAAAATGCGAATCGTAAGGTGCGAAGTAATTGCTTTTAAACTTTATAGATTCTATTAATACACCTCCAAACCTTAGGTAGGTACTAATTAAACGGTAAATCTAAAAACTGTTTCTAATTTTGGGTATAAGATCTCGTAAAACTTAATGTAGGTAATTACTATTCTCATTCATTAAATGTGTAAGCGAGAGATACTATTAAAGGAAAGACAGACACAGAGACGTTGCTATTTTAAATTACAGTAAAACCTCGATTATCCGAACCCTCAATTATCCGAACACTGCCGGGAATTTGTTGCTGAAAACGCGTTGTAGCTGTTCGTCAATAAAAAAAAATACTATTTTGTAAGAAAAGCATTTGGCTTAGTTTAGGTGTTTAATATTTGATTGTTAATGTACTTATGTCAAGTTTTAACAGCCTTTACAGTTTTTAGGTGAAAATGTGTTGTTTTTGTTTGACTTTGTCCCAAAAAACCCACATTTTGATTATCCGAACTTTTAATTATCCGAACTAGTCTTGGTCCCAATTAGTTCGGATAATCGAGGTTCTACTGTATGTTAATTAAGTTATAGATAACAGACATACGTTACCTACTATGTCAAATTATCTTAATTAAAATAAAGATAATTTACATTTGTCTCTATGAAGTTAAGTTCACATAACGAAAGCAACAAAGACACAATAATAACCTCGTTACGTTATAGCCGTCGGGTGTCGTCACATAAGTAGGTTTTTATATTTTAATTGACTTATTTGTACAGCTGACGAATTTCACACTAATATTATAAATACGAAAAAAGCTCTGTCAGTTTGTAACAATAAACGGATGGTAATAAAAGATAAAACTAAGAGGTAGGTAGACGTAGCTTGGAGTCTGGATAAAGACATAGGCAACTGTTTAATACACAACTTCCTCTTCGTCTGCGATAACCGATATTGACGCGAAAGATGTCGCAGGCAATAGCTAGTACCTATATTTATCGATTAGACACCATTATTTTTCGACTGGAAGCCGACCCCAACATTGTTGGGAAAAGGCTAAGCAGATGATGAGACACCATTATTTTTAGACAAAATATTAAACAAAAACATCATTCTCTTCATCAAAATATTGCCTACCATTTTCTTTATAAACTAAAAAAAAACATTTTCTTTGATATTTTCCAAAAAATAAACAGCACCCTCATTTAGTAGATAAAAGCCTTTTATATTAACAAGCCGATAAAGAAACATAACATTCTCATTAGTTTTAATCTGATAGCCGGCAAGCCTGGCCTCCAAACCTAAACTTCCTTTATTATTATTATTTTAATCTAAACGACGAATAACACCTCAATTATTACATTTTCCAAGAACAAACTCATATTATTATCATATCTGTCAGATAAAAACCTCTAATCGAGACTGAACATCCTCGTTAGCCGATAGCCGTCGGGTCACGTCCACCCGGGCTTTTATAGCCGGTAAAAATTGACTAATGATTCGGAAAATGGCTCAACTGTAGCTTTAAAGCATTGTTTATTTATACTTTCGGAAGTACGTGCCCTGACATCGTGATTTCAACTTTAAAATAGAGCTTTTAAGTTTCAATTTCAGAGAAAACACTATGATTGTGTTCTCAAACTGTCTGAAAATAGCTTTTAATTGAGACAAAACATTTTCATTAATCTATAATTATAACGGTTGGAACCGGGTTCAACATCTTCCCTTTTTTATCAAACACAACAATTTACGCCTCAAACAATTAAATTTCCAGGAACAAACACAAATGATTATCATATCTGTCAGATAAAGCTTAAAACATCCTCGTTAGTGGATAGCCGTCGGGTCTCGTCTACTCAGGCTTTTATAATTGACTAATGACTTGTGAAGTGTACGAAAATTGATGGCCGCTGAAGTTTTTATTATTTATTCTGCAGATTTGATGATAAAATTGTGATGGCTAAACGCTTTTTTATTTTTTGTAGTCGCTTATTAGAATGAGGATATTTAAATACAATAGACAAGTTGTTTTAAGAACAAATTCTATAGACTTTTAATTTTTATCGTCCATAAAGCAATTATAAATGCGAAAGTTTGTAATAATGGATGTTTCTTACTCTTTCACGCTGAAACGGCTAAACGGGTCTGGTTGAAATTTGGCACTTAGATAGATTGTAGTATGGAATAACACATGGGGTACTTTTTATACTGGAAAAATGTCCTGTTCCCGTGAGATAATATATTAACTTTGGCGCGGATAAAGTCGCGGGGAGGAGCTAGTCATCCATAAAGCAAAGGGTTCAAGTGAAAAGGTACTAATCCGATAACCTAGTTTAGTTTGTATACAATTAATAGTTATACTGAACCTTGAACTATTGTACTTGTTATAATTCTGAATTTCATGTCAAAACATGCCCTAGTATTGTGTATGAATGTATATCGTAACTGTCAAACTTTAAGGACAACAAAACGAATGTGGGTTGACAGAATGCAAGTCATGACCACAACATACATCAAGTTGACATTTACTGGTATGTTATTGTTTACTAAGGGTGAATTTCACTTGGCATCTTGGCATAGATACCTAGTACAGTTATTTTTTTATCTGTGAAATAAAATAGATGTTTGACAGTTTGTGTGTGGAATATGTCAAAAATTGAAAAAATTGTGGCGGTTAAATGTTCAACGTAGTGATTATAAACTTATTGGTTATGACTTTAAGTTAGGTTTTTTATGATTTTAATGTTTTAACAATATTCTGATATTTATTTATTTACCTATATTTTTTTGTTTGTTTCAGTCCCGCACTAACCAAACTACAATGAGCCCATAAATCACTTTTTTTTTTTCTCATAATGATCCGTGTACCTAATTACCAATTATTATTATTTATTTTTAGAGTTCCCACTCTTGCTACTCCAAATTCACTTTTGACATTGGCAGAATAGTCGACATCGGCTCTAATTGCCATTAAATAAAAATAGAATAGAAGTTAGGTTTTGTGTAATAATTGTGAACTTAAAAGTGTAGCTTGGAAGTTAATACTTAGTAATACTGTTGCTATATATTGAATTATATAGTAAAATGCGAAAATACATGAAGATTAAAAAAAATACTATCACATAATTTACCTTGAAGATAAAAAGCAACCTACATCTTGTTCATACCTACAGAATTAGTAGCAGATGAAATGCCAATTGAAATAGGCTTTGAGTGGGTACCCACTTCCCACACAAAGTTATAAATCAGAGCTCTAAAAAATCCCTTAGTGTGGGTGGAAAGATAAACGACACCAACACTGATATTGTATAACAATATCCCTCGGGGAATGAAAATGTATAAGATGGAGTAGGCTTGAGATGAGCTGTCAATCCCTCGCATCAACCGATCTATTCTATAAAAATCTTGCTCGTTGAATGTAGGTGAAATGAGCTCGAACTGAACTCCCAATACCTAGAAAAAGTCGGCTTTCTTCTTTAAAAAAAATGTTGCCTTATACTATAGGGACTTCTCCTATATCGTGAGTCGTAGCTTGAAGTTATACAACCTATGACACTCACAAATAACGTGACTTTCTATGAGTAAAAGAATTTTCAAAATGCGTTCTTAAGATCTCTGGATCTTAGGAACGGATTTTGAAAATTCTTCACCCGTTCAGAGGTAAAGTTTGTGAGGTTGTAATCTCTGGATTACAACCTCACAAACCTACAAACTAACCATCACGCCTGTATTCCCCGAAGGGCTAGGCAGAGGTGTACCAATGTACACCCACAGTTCGCCGGTATATTTAGGTCCCATGTAATAGGGAGCGAGCCTATTGCCATTAACCGGGCACAAACCTACAAAATTTTCCTCTTTATAATATTAGTATAGATTAGATGATGATTATTATTAACAGCACGTCTATTCTGAAGAATCACCCTCAGTGAACTAAGGTGAAGTGAGCTGTAAATCAATAGCATTAGGTCGGAGGTTAGCTCACCCCAACTTGCACCAAAATTCACGGAGAGATTTTCACAAAAAATGCGGTATCCCATCTGTCTCCCTACCTACGATTTAATTCTTTAGAGAGAGAGAGAGAGAGAGAGAGAGAGAGAGAGAGAGACTTTTACAAATAAAAAAAGAGCTATTCTGTCTGTCTATCTATCTATCTACGCTTTTAACAAAAAAAGAACGTCTGTCTGGTTTGTCTCCCCGTCTGTAGGTACTCCCTAACGATGCTTGTTGAGCGTACAATTAAAACTAACAAAGTCATGTTAGCAAAAAGCTCCTCAAGTGTTCATAATTATTTTGATCTTTAGAGAAGACTGCCATTTGTCCCCTTATATATACCAGTTTATTTTTGTATATGATACGAAGTAAATAAAGGTGGTGACATTTATGAAGAACCAATATTTTTATAGGAATAACACGTGCCGGCCGGCGAATGTGTTTTTTCCTGTTATACGAGTATGACATAACAACACACATGTGTTCCTTGTCGTGATAACATAATAGGTAAGGCCTCCGCATCTCATGTATGAGGTTGTATGTTTGCAACCGAGCACGGGCCATAGGGCCCTTAAACTCACGCCTATATCCCATGGAGGTAGGCAGGAACCACTGGACACCACCTGATACGATCCTTGCAGACTCCTTTCGCCTCCATCTGGTCATACAAGCACGTTGCCATTTACATGTGCCACACAAATTGCCTTTCACTCATCCTCTAGACATGACCGAACTATTTTCTATTTCAATTAAATTTTTTTTTTAGTCTATAATTGTTGATATGCATCCTTAGTCCGTCGGGTGCGGGCCAGCACCAACATCCAGATTATACAGAATCTAGACTAGACTGCGTTTGTGAACCACTCCTAAAAGGTTTCAGCTGAGCTAAACTGTTGTTTATGTAAATGTTTTGTCAGCTTATTTTATAAGTAAATTGTTAATAACACTATGAAACTTGAGACTTAAAATTTATGACATAAGAAAAAATATTTATTTTCTAAATTATCTTATGGCAACATCATCATTATCTTGTGACTGGCAACGCCGGGAAGAGAGGTTCTTTAGATAGGTCGGGTGCACACTACTCGTAACTGGCATGCTTATATGACCAGATGTATGAACGTGGATCAGGTGAAAGGAGTATGTAAGGATCTTAGCAGATGGCGTTCTGTAATTTCTGCCTACCCCATGTGTATGTATGTGTATCTTAGACATCAACTGACATTAATAAGAAAAGCATTGTGAGGAAATCTGAACTTTTAATGAACAGAAGTTCGAAATCGCCAATCCGCCTTGAGCAAGCATGGTGATCAATACTCACGACTTCTCTGCATGAGAAGAGTCTTTCATTGGCGTGTAGTGGGACAATAATACCGGCGTATTATTTATATTCCCTGATGAGAAAGCCTAAAGTGCGTAGTACTAGTATACCTACCTTTACCAAGTACATAATGTTTCAGTTAACCGGGCGTCAACTACGTCGGGTATTGTTTTTCTTTACTAATGTAAGTCTTTTGAGTTATTTAGGGACAATGAGAATGCATATGCATACTAATTAAAAAGAGGTAATGTTTGTGAGGTTGTAGGTAGTAATCTCTGGAGCTACTAAAACCGATTTTGAAAATTCGTTTATCCGTAGAAAGCTACGTTATTTGTGAGTGTCAAAGTCTATTATGTATAACATCACGGTATGACATACGGGAGCGAAGCAGTAACCAAAGACGTTACTTAACGCCGCCGGTAAAATAGCACGGACATAGTCGCGGATAGTTCGCTAGTTTTTTTATAATACCATAAAAAAACTAGCGAATAAAACATTAGATACAAAACTAATGAATACTTTCGTACCTCCTTTAAAAGGTAACAATTAAATTGACAATGTTATTTTGATAATAACAAACAGCTTTTATTATTTACCTTCCTACTCAAAAATAGAAATAACATAATTTATTTTTATTTAAAACAAAGGAATGTCCTGTTTTGATGATTTTATAATAACAGATATAAAATCATAAATGTATATCATTATGGTGTTCATTATTTGAAGCTGGTGGAATCGATTTGAACTCTAACTCTAACACAATAGAGTTTGCATTACAATTTATGCAAATTTAATTGAGTGAGCCATATTGGAACCTTCAACCATTTTACGCAATTTATTCAAATAAGTTAACTATTCAAATATTTATTCATGTAAAGGACTTTACATGTCGCCCGTAATTCTTCTACCGCGCACAATATTATGAAACATAAATATTTTTATGTGCTATAAAACATTGACACTATATTATTCTCCTTTGAAATATGTTTATTTCAATGCTATACACACAATATGATATCATAATAACAGGACAAAGAAAGACCTGAAAATAACCGAAGTAAGTCCTAGTCACATACTCACATTACACTAGAAAGAAATTGATATAATGCACTATGTATTTAGAATTAGGTATCTTTAATATATCTTGAAAATACTGGTCCATATAGGAAGGAAGTTGCGTAAGCCTTCGGCGTAGTTCTTAGCATAAAGGATGAAAACATACATCCACTACTATATCAACGGTATGTCGTGTAAGACTTGGATTCTCCTACTCATATTCACAGTCATTGGATCTAATATTTTCTCCTAGTGGAGGTCCAAGAAGCCTCCCGAATAAAGACGAAAACTAGTCATTACATATTTATTTATACATAGGGTGGCGACATAACAAAGCCCTTTTCCTATATGTTGTGTTTTGCGCATCAACTATTTCGCTTAATATATTTGTTTTTAATAACCCAACGGCTATTTATTTAAATTTTCGGTAAATCAGAGGCGAATAGTAAATTAGGTGCAATTATAATGTGGTTTTAATGATTGTTTTTCACTGACCTGAGTCGACTGGCGCTATATCGGGGCCGTCGTGGGGCGCTAGCATCTTCATCGTGATGGCTCCAGGTAACACGCTACTTGACACCGACACCGTGGCGGATTACTTCACAATTTCACCGAAAAACGACGATTAATCGGGAAAATAAGGGAAAATAACTGGAGCCCAACAGGCTGTTTCGACACTGCACTATCGATTGCGTTCTGAGGGTAGTCACGCATGCGTGCGGTGGACGTTTGCGCGCATGCGTGCTGGCGCCGCTGCCATATTGAACAGGAAAGACGTCATGTGACGGACTGACAGTTGACAGTTTTAAGGCGCGTTTCCGCTGTTAATAATTGACATGCAATCTAGTTTTCCGATGACTAATGTGTATGTCCGACTTTCAGGGAGGGGGATAGATTGATGTAAAGAAGTTGCTTGGTAATGGAATATGTTTGGTATACGATTGGCTAGGTCATTTATTAGAAAATATCGTTTAGGCGGGAATTTAATGTTTTTTGAATTGATAAACATGATAAAATGCTTCAACTCTAACTTGTTTCAAACAATTCTTTGGATGTAATGAACATAAGTTATATTATCTACAGGCACTATCATAAGCTTACCTTTTTTGATAACCTATTAGAACTCGTATTATTTAGGTGTTTGTCACTCTCTAGAATTGGTTCTTGCTAAGTTTCTTAATCTTTTAGTGGCTTCAGTTATATCCTCTGGCATTGAACTCCTAAGTTAGTTGCTGCTCCTAGTTGTGTGATAATGAGATAAATTGATGAATGATGAATTGGATTCTGTAGGAGATTTTTCTAATTGTTCTTTTAGTATTCTTAAACATTTGACTGCCGGTACTTACATTGTAGAATGAGTCGGCTAATTATAGGAAAAGCAGGTTCAATAATTTGGTAAATTACCAAACTTTATGTAAACACAAACAAGAAATCCAAAACTAACTTGTTATAAATTAATTTTATTGAAAATCGTAAATAAATTTACATAAAATATTAATAAATATTACATCACGTGTACAAACGTATTTGTTTCTTGTATTGTGTGTATGTGGCGGTGGCAGCGAGCTGCGTGTAGTGTACGTGTGTGGTTGTGTGAATGTGTGGAAGGAGTGGTGTCTAGTAGCCGGCCAGCTCGGCGAAGGTCGAGTCCATCTCGTCAGCCAAGCTCTTGTATCTGTCCTTGTTGATTCCGAGCTCATCTGTTAATAGATAACGAGGTTAGAACGATTGTTGTACTTGGGCAGGAACAGACTGTGCCGTTTACTTTTAAATCCATTCCGTTTGATGATCAGTTTTTGAGCTTTGGTAAAAAGAAGAACAATTCTGAATTGTAATTTGGCAACTGAATGGCAGCAAAAGTTCTTGACTAACTATTTCGTGTAGTCAAGTATTTAAAAAAAGGCACAGTCCTGAAACTATTTTTTTTATAGATATATCTAGCATGTAAATTCATGTCACAGTAACCTAAATAAATAAAAAGAATGTTGAAATGTGTCATTAGAATTAGAAATGTTACGTTTTATCATTGTCAATTAAATTTTAGTGAAAATATTCTTTAATACATATTTATGGCGAAGCGGATAGCTTTAAAAATCGTTTTATAAAGAAAAGAATTAAGAGATTAAGAAAGAACCAACATTACCTTGGAAGCATTGGTCCGCGACGGTAGCAGCAAAGCGATAGACATGTTAATCACAAACAAACAAAGCAGGGCTCAACACTAGATCTCTAAAGGATTGTCACAAACGCTCCGTAAATATACATCTAGGCTATTATGTACAGACAGGGACAATCCTTCAAACATCGAGGAAGAGGTTAGGCGTTAGATGAAACAGTTCAGATACTCTGAAAAAAATTAAACTCGTTCTTGGCAGCTAATCTACAGTTGGGCTAAACGATGATCTTTGTATAAGGCTGAAGGTAATGCAAGGTGACGTATCAAAATGGACTTTAGGGTGATGTGATTCGGACGGTTTTGACTTAAACTATGTACTTTAAGGGCTGGTTAGTATCCTGTCAGCTCGGCGAATGTGCCGTCCAAGTCATCGCATATCGCCTTGTATTTCTCCTTCTCGCTGAATAATGCGTCTGTAAAATTTAGTGATTTGATAACAACTTACGAAACGAACGAACTTTATCCCGGCTGCTGGACTTAAAGATAAGTAAGAAAAATGAGTTTTTATTAGAAAAGTTTTGATTAAAAAGCTTTTGCAATTGAGAGAAGCCATAGTATTCTCTTTTTGTTAATAGTTATCAAGTTATCATTATAGAAGATTACGTTACTTGATATTTAGATTTGTTTTAGTTGAAACTTTAAATTCAAAAGAAAATCTTTCTTAGTTTTGATTCTTAGTGGTTGATTTAAGTTGATCTTATGTTACTTGATTAGAGAGGTGTTTCGTTTGAGTCGTACCTTCGAGCCTGTCGACCTCCTTCTGCAGTTTCTTGACGGTCTTCTCTGCGAACTCGGCGCGTGCCTCGGCCTCCTTGAGTTTGCCGGTTAGAGTCTTCAGCTGCTTCTTGAACTCCTCCACACGCTGGTTGGCCTTCTCTTCCGATACTTCCAGAGATTTGAGGGAGTTACCTACGACCTGGATTCAAAGGATGGTCAATTATCTTCGAAATTACTATCAGTTCGTTCATCCCCACTTAATAAATAGTGCACACTACCACAATTAATAGATGGTTAATGATCTTTAAAACTATTGTCGGTTTTCCCCTCACTTAAAGCCCATAAGCTCCCCCATAAGCTCTTTAGTAGATACTAGTGTTACTGCTTACTGTCTAAAGAAACATTCGTATACAATAACATTACAATATCTTTATTAACATGAATACTGCCAAGCTCAGTTGTTATTTTACTACATATAACACTTTAATTATACCAATTTAGAGTCTAAATTCAATAGCCAGACTCTTATAAGTATTTACCTTTAATTCCTCCTCAAGTTCTGAGATCTTGGCGTCTCCGGACTTGACACGGTCCTCAGCGACTTCAAGCTCGTCTTCAACGAAGGCCAGCTTGCGGGATACCTGAACATCATGGACAATGATTTTAGTATTCGTTTTAGTATATTGTCATTCGTTTTGTTATGTATCATCATCATCATATCACTGCTGAACATAGGTCTTCCCCATATATTTCCAAAATGACCGGTTGGAAATAAATTTGATTGTTATGTATTATGTGATGTATTATAATAATCTGTCAATTCACTGATTAGGACAAGTGAAATTAGGTTTAGAAGAGCAAGATATAAAAAGAGTTATTGCAACAGTGAAAGGGGGCTACTCTTTATCACATTTGACGTACAAATATGTTAATATGGTTGACACTTCTCGTGACCCATAGGCCTGTTTGCCATGTAACGTAGCAATGCCGCCAGTCTTTTGGGCATTATTCTGGTTGACGGCATTTGGAGGAACTTTTTGATGCCTTATAGTTTTAGTTTCTTTTTTTGTTTTTGTTATTATTAAGGTTTCAGTTTTTATTCTACTTTCAAGGTTAATAATGAATGTGTTAATTGTTTATTAGTATGTTATCCCACCTCGTCGGACTTGCCGTCGGCGTCCTCAGCGAGCAGACGGGCTTCCTTCAGCTGGTTGGTGAGCTGGTCCATGCGCTCCTCGTCCTGCTGTGACCTGTTCTCCAACACTTTGCACATACTGGAACAAACGATACGCCATTCATTATACTGTCAATTACATTGCGTTTTTTGAAATGGACTAAAATTAAGGAGAGTACTGCATTGGATTCCTACATAACTAATAATCTTTTATGTGTGTGTGTCTTTTGTGTGGGTGTGTGTTGTTTTTTTCTTTCTTTTTTTTTCGTGGACGTGTCGAAAGTAGTATTTTAGGATCGTTGCACTTGGCGTTCTGTGGTTTCTGCCTACCATACTAGGCAATGTACTTTTTATAATTTTGAAGATTTTTACTATAAACATCTAAAGTTCTCTCTCGAATTGAAAAAATACTTACTTTTAATCATTCAAATAATCTTGTTCCCATATAATCTTAATTAAAATGTATGTGTCTCACTTTAACTCAAACAGAATAACATAAACAAAAGTGTTTCCAGTAATTTCACGAAATTATAATATTTCATAAGCTAATCTCTAATTCACACCATGTTTCTAATTATAGTGAGGCACGTAACCCAACTGTTGCTCTAGGTGCTAACTAATAAATCTAAAGCAACCGGGAAATAATACGTCGCCTTAAATAAATACATACCACCACGCCTGTATTCCCCGAAGGGTTAGACAGAGGTGTACCAATGTACGCGCATAGTTCGCCGTTATGTTTAGGTCCCAAGTAATAGGGGACGAGCCCATTATCAAAATCCTACATCCGAGCTGCTACTGAGAATTTCATAAAAAATCCAATAACACTTTGCTCGACCTGGGAATCGATCCCAAGACCTCTAGCGTGTCAGTCACGCTTAGAACCACTAGGCCAACGAAGTAGTCGAAATAAATAAAAAAATAAATCTAAAAGTAAATCTCACCGGTTGTTCTCGTCAGCAGACTGCTGTGCTTCGAGCAGCTTCTGCTGGGCGGTGCCTGACCTCTCCTCGGACTTCTCGAGGTCCTCCTCAATCTGCTGCACCTTCCTGTTAAGGGAGGCGACGTCGGCCTCGGTGGCGGTCAGATTCTTCTCCTTCTCTTCCAAGTCCTTGTTGGCCTGTTCCAACTTGTTCTTGTTGACGATCAAGTCCTCCTCCACCTGGGCGAGCTTCTTCTGGAGCTCACGGACTTCCTCGTTCACCTGGAATGGAGAAGAAATATTGAATTTAGAATCAGCTGTGTTGGGCTTAGAATAGTCCCTTGAGGAACTCCGTAAGTTTAGTTTAGTCTTAATATTTTTTCTGCAGAATGTGCTCTCCTGAATACACACATACTATCATGCCTGTATTGCTTAAATGGTTAGGCAGAAGTGTACCAATGTAGCCCACAGTCCGCGCGAAATGTTTTAGATCCCATGTAATAGGGGGCGAGCCTATTGCCATTAACCGGAAACAAATCCTAACTCCGAGCTATTGAAAATTTCATAGAAAAACCCAATAATACTGCTCGACCTGGGAAGTGAACCCAAGACCTCTAGCGTAGCAGTCGCGTTTAGGACCACTAGGCCAACGCTGCGGTCAATAGCTGGTTGTATAGAATAGTCCCTTGAGGGACTCCATAAGTTTGGAGGTGATTTAAATATTGTTCAAATATTTTTCCTGCAGAATGTTCCTGGAGATTACATTATTAGGGTACACTCAAACCCCGTTGGGAAATACCACTCGACCCTTGAGTTCCGTAAAAACAATAAATATGTTAATTCCAATCCATTCCAATGAACTCGAGAATTATATCTTTTTCTCTCGCATAAATACCTACTAAAAATACATTTGCGTGGGTACAAATGGGACAAGTCTCTTAGGATTTAAATAGATTAAGCAATAAATTGTATTTGTCCACAGGCCTAGATAAACGTAAACCTATATTATTTTACTTGAAACGTTCACAAATATGGGTCGTTCTTATGGACTAGAGGGACTATATCAAACGTGGCCTTCTGACCTCGATTATCCTAAAGAGATCAGCGGACTTACCCTAAATACCAATTTCAAAAAGAAGCATTATTACGAAATGTTATTTTTGAATTCCTGCATATTTTATGTGGAGCTTCACGATAAAAAGCACATTAAACGTTTTGATCTATTACTTGACCAACATTCAATTTTAATCTTCTTTAAAATGCAAAATACACAGAGATATCACTTTGGAATAAGGTTCTGCAGCCGACAGTTTGTCTAATTTGAATTGAGTGGCATTATACAGCCTTAATGTGTCATACTTACATGGATACCTATCTTAAACATATGCTCATATATTGGCATCGCAAATATTGGCTCAATATCAGGAGTAAAGGACATCGTACCGAAAACTTTAACCACGAATTTTAAACAAGATTCTAGACCTCTCAGGGTTAACCCATTTCTTTCCCAACATCCCTTAGCAAAGCTTCATAGTTCGTTGTCTGTTTAGATAAAGAAGCAGTAAGTCCCATACCTTCTCGGCGCGGAGGTTGGCGTCCCTAGCCTGCTGTTCGCAGGTGTCGGCCTTGTCCATGGCGTTGTCCTTCTCCAGCTTCATCGCTTGCATCTTCTTCTTAATCGCGTCCATGGTGGCGGCTGTGTGTCTTTACGGTCCGGTCAAAAAATACGCCAGTTACGGCCTGGAATAGAAAATTTGTTTTGAGTAAGAGGAAATTTGGGTCGTTAGGTATGTTTTGATGTATGGCTCGGAATGGCATTTTCTCTTTATCATGGTTATCCTGCTGATATTTAAAATGTGAAAGTTTGTGAAGATGAATGGATATTTGTTACTTTTTCACGCTAAAACGGCTGAACGGATCTCGGATGAAATGTGTCTTTTGTCTCGAAAAAATCTACGGTTCCTGTGCGTTTATGTATTATACTTGACACGGAGGAAGTCGCGGGTAGAAGCTAGTACAGAATATTTTAAATATACAGAACACCTTTTAAAATCATAATTATGAAGATGATGATGCGGATTTAGGACGCTAAAACGGCTGAACGGATCTCGGATGAAATGTGTCTTTTGTCTCGAAAAAATCTACGGTTCCTGTGCGTTTATGTATTATACTTGACACGGAGGAAGTCGCGGGTAGAAGCTAGTACAGAGTATTTTAAATATACAGAACACCTTTTAAAATCAGAATTTTATGTTTCAACTATTTTCCAAAAACATACATGTTTTATACGTTCCACACGGTTACTGAATCAATTCAATGAGCCGTTCTCAGTGTACGATATACAAGTAATAGGGGACGAGCCCATTATCAAAATAACCTACACCTCTACAGTCCCGAGCTTAACAAAGCTACGGCTACGGTACTACACATTATACACAAAGTTTATTGAAAACGTGACAATATACTCGTAGTTTGAAACGCTCGGTACTCTATTGCGCTTATAGAGGAAAATTCATTACATCAGGATTTTACTTCTTTGAATCGTTTTTTATGTTTAGAAAACGCTTGACTCTCCGGGTCTCTAGCTCTTTTGATAAGAATCCTTTTCCTAGGGGATATGATATTTGAAGTAATATACGTCGCCCGTATGTGAAGGGTCGCGCGGGATTTCATTGAAATTTTTCTACGCATAAATATTTCAATATCCCTCCTGTAATAATATGGCTCCTGTCTGAAGAGGCTTTTACGCGTTTCGATGACAAACTATAATAATTGTAGGTGTTATATTGTTGCGGCCCAGAATATGGCAATTTTGACTGCGTTGTCGGTGGCAGCCATTAAATCTTCCTGCATGCAATTGTTAGGGCACGATGTGAGATGGGTCATAGTGTGTGCTGTACCGATAGGTCTTTAATAGTTGGTTATAATATATCATATTGACAAAATTGTGTTGACTCTCTAAGAAAAGACACGTCAAAATTACATACGTTTTCTTTGTTCCTAAATCTCATAATATCAAAATCTATAACTTCGTCCGTTACAAAAAGCAAAAACATTCCTATAAAATTGTTTAAAAATACAAACTATTCCAATTTCAAAAGTTAAACTCTGCCATTCAATGTGGCACTCTGCCAACTTGCCAGATGTGGCAGTGCATAATTATTGGGTCTACGTTCGTGATACTAAATTATATTCCAACCTAATTACGAAGGGGTTATGGCACAGTTGGCTTGCTGAAATATTAGTGCTGAACACACCCCTAGTGTGGAGTTCATAACCCTTGCTTTGGGAAAGGGAATGAGGGAAATGAAATTGGAATCTGCACCTTGGTGTATCTTTCAAATACCAGACATACATCGACAGGCCTGTTGGTCTAGTGGTTAGCGACCCTGACTGCTAAGCCGGAGGTCGTGGGTTCGATTCCCACCCAGGACAAACTTTGTGTGATGAGCATGATTGTTTGTTCTGTGTCTGGGTGTGATTTATCTATAATATGTATGTATTTATAAATTATATAAGTATGTATATCAGTTGTCTGGTTACCATAACACAAGCTCTGCTTAGCTTGGGATCAGATAGCCGTGTGTGAGTTGTCCCAAGATATTTATTATTTATTATTATTATATTTATTATACATATTTCAATCAAATTTTTGTTTTTACTTTGGGTGTACATAGGTACACCTCTGCCAAACCCTTCGGGGAAAACAGGCGTGATGGTGTGTGTGTTTTGTTTTTGTATACATAATTTATTTGTGATATTTTTATTTCTAATTTTTTTTTAAATGTATTTTGCATGTTAGTTTTAACATATTTCCATAGAATGAGTTGATGGTAAAAATTCTTAGAACTTTATCTGAGAATAAATGTTTTAAATTGTATTAAAAAAGCTCTCTTTACTAAAAAATACAACCTACCAAAACTTGAGATCCTATTTTTCGCTTTCCTACTACTGAAATACCCAGATTGTAAATATAGCATCAAAATTATAGTTTCTTACCCTCGCAAAAAGTTCCCCGTGACCTTTACAAAACTAGCAACTTTGCATCCAACTCAATAACAACACTCCAAACTCGTTAATAAATACAAAGTTCGTGTCAAAAGACAAATGGCTGTAAAGTTATAATTTTATTTGTTACAACTTAATTTAATAATACGCACACAATTCTACCCTTTGTTTGCGACTTGTGGTACAATATTTAACCCTTTTGCTCTGGTGTAATTTAATATACCTACTGGGTTTTGGGACCAAGTCGTGTTAAGGGCAATGTAGGAAATTTGTTGCTTGTTTTCTCTTTCTTTTATTTTATACCTCCTTATTTTATTTTTATTTATTCATGATGGGTAAGCTCTTGACTCTAGTCTTAGTCAAAGGTGACATAGACAAAGTCTACGATGGAGTGATGACAAACCAGCCGACGGCCCACGTAATGTTAAGCTGTCACCTCTGCCTATAAACATCTGCAATACCAGAGGCCTTGCAAATGCGTTGACATCTCAGAGACAAACTTAAAATGTCTCATGTGCCTGTAATTACACCATCACTCATACCCTTCAAACCGGAACATAGCAACGCTGCTTTGCGGCAGAAATAGGTACTGTGGTGGTACTTCCACGGAGGAGCTTCCTCATAAAGAGCTTTACTACAGTTACTACTGTCTCTCTTGTTGAGTTGGGGGTCTATAATGATTCTGTATCTTTATTTTTTTAAGACCATTTATGCGGAGAACTCAAGATTGGGCTCAGTAGCGCACCTTGGGAGAGGCCTATGTACAGCAGTGGATTACGATAGCCTGATGATGATGATCAAACGCAATAAATATTTGAGTATTGAGTTTTCGTAATTAAATATGTGTGTTGCTTAGCAATAGCACGGATAAAAATGTTAGTAGCTTGGCTATTGGTGGGTGTAAAGCTGTGTGGGTGTAAACTATGGTGTGACGTCAGCAATGGCGTCTGTGTTTACACATTTTATGTGAGAATGTATTGGGTTGGGAAATCTTTTAAAATAGATTACTTCGTCGGCGTCGTCGGTGTACATATAAACTCGTAAATCGTTTTGATATTCATACTTTTTTTTTATTGCAGTGTATCTAGTTCCCGCTTGAAATCCCCCCCATTTGCGTAGGTATGTACGTTTGTAACTTTGTACACCCACTAGTTACTAATACTAAAATGAGCCCATCTGATACATAAGCAACAAGAAATAAGATACCAAAGTCTTTATTTGTCGAACAAAACCTACGAACTGCCTCGTTAGTCTAGTGGTCCTAAACGCGACTGCTACGCATGGGTTCTATTCCCCTGGTCGAGCGAAGTGTTATTGGGTTTTTCTATGAAATTCTCAGAAGCAGCTCGGAGTCAGGATTTGAGCCCGGTTAAAGCCAATAGGCGCGCCCCCTATTACATGGGACTTAAACATACTGGCGGAGTGTGCGTGTACATTGGTACACCTCTGCCTAACCCTTCAGGAAATACAGGCCTGATGGTACGTGCAAAGTATAGGAACAGACACAGCAGTTTTTTGAATAGCAATTCTAACCAGTCCCCACTGTGTTTATAGTTATTAACTTCATTTGTTTTCTCACTTTTACCATACATTTTGAGTTAGTTGATAACATGAGGCCATAAGTATGTGAATTTGGCCTTATTTTCAACTCTGAGTTAAAAGACAACGTTTTTTTTTATTTTTTAAGGATAGAGAATCATCAATTGACTTCTTACTCTCTGGGAGCGGAAAGGAGTGTCAGGCTCTTACTGACTAAAACCCATCCATGTTCCTCCTAATGCCCTTTGCGTTCCAGGGCCGCGTTGGCTCATTTGATCAAATTCCGCAACCCTAAAAGATAACCCTGCCTAGAACATTCGGGCTCCATAATATTTAAAGACTAGCCTGAATCATCTCAAAATTTTAACATACTTAATAAAATAAATATAAAAAAAAAATATATATACCATCACGCCTGTATTGCCCGAAGGGTTAGGCAGAGGTGTACTAATGTACACCCACAGTTCGCCGGCATATTTTTAGGTCCCATGTAATAGGGGGCGAGCGTATTGCCATTAACCAGGCACAAATCCAAACTCCGAGCTGCTACTGAGAATTTCATAGAAAATCTCAATAACACTTTTTGCTCGACCCGGAAATCGAACCCAGGACCTCTAGCGTAGCAGTCGTTTATAAATTTATGCTCATTTATTCCTAGAACGGCCATGGCCGATATTTTCCTAGATGCACATATTGTATTCACTATACGTGATGAAATATCGCTCAGAAAGCTCAGATTGTTTACAATATGGTGAGAAATGTAGCTCAGTGAGTGTGGACTGAAATAACGAGTCTGGAGAGTTTTTGAAGGGCATTTTCTTCGCGAATGTTACGTGTATTATGAAATGTGAGCTTTTACATGTGTTTTTCGGTTTTTTATGTAATACTTATGTGGAGATAGTCTTTTTCTGTCGTGTGTGCAGAATGGTGTGGGTTGTATTGTGCTTGTGTTACGAAAATACATGACTATGCGGTGTTTTCAGTGATAATAGGCCATGAAATTGTTTTTTGTGCCTTATAGCATAATTTTAAGGCGTAAACCAAGTAGTGTAGGTATGTTTCTTTAGTGTCTCAGTGTTCGTGAATAAATCGTGCTTATTGTATACTGTATACATGATATAATCTATCAAATCCTTAAGAATGAAAAGCTTCTGAAAAACCTAAACATTTCATAAACCACCTAGCAACAGATTTAACGATCATACATCAATGTTTTGCAACCATTGCTTGCCGCTATAAAACACAAGCTAAACGGAACAGAACAAACGCCGCACGCGATGGCAAACTGGCGAAGTTGCGAAAATAACGCACGGTGACGTGGTTCTGGCGATCTGACAACGCCACCAACATATTGTTCACGAAAATAACCGTGTTTTCACATCTCTACAGCTGTTGCAGGCCGGGAACTAAATATACTTACGGAATTTTAGAACGAACGCTAATTTATGTATCGTATACGTATTTCCTAACTTGGTTGGCACAGCTTTTCAGTTAATTTTATTTGAACTGTGGTATTGCCTTCCAGATTTAAATAAAAAAGATGAAGCATATTTTTTTTATATTCGAGATTACTGCCAGATGAAAGATTCAAGGTTTTGTATTAGGTATTTCCCATCTTACATTTTAGTTTGTAATTATATATTCATTCTTTACAACGCTTACAGGTCCTTGAAATGTATACCGTAATATAATTGGCAAAGAGCTTTTTGTTGAAAGAATAGAAATTAAATTACTTGGCATAACATTTTATACAAATTGTGTTATACTTCTAAACCCATTATGGCGATGCCAATAGGAGGGTTGTGATTTTGAGCGGTATGTTTTAATATCAAAGTCAGTAGTGTCTAATAAAAGCCCCTGAAAAAGGCCGCTTCTTATGATCTAATTAAAACACAATATCTGTTTCAGACTGGACACTTTACTCTTTTAACTTTACCGTTTTAATTTATTAAATTTTCATGAAGAAACCTTTCTCGTCGAATTCTTCATTAACGAAATAAACTGGACTGAACCAATGACCACTTAATTAATTTAATTATTTAAATAAATTGTTGTGTGTTCAAAAAATTTACCAAACATAAATTTATTTCATCTAACTTTTATATTCTGATTTTAGTTTATCGAAGCATCAAATAAAAAAATAATAACAGAAAACGATATCTTAAAATAAGCATTTTGATTTAAAAATTCATTTAAATATTTTCGAACAACCGTTTTAAAAATTTCTTTGAATTCAAACTATCTCTAATTAAAAATCTTAACGATGTGATAAATATAATAGAATGATGTCTCAAAGTGTCAATACCAACCCCTAATTCAAGGGCAGAGTAAACAACGCGTCACCGATTACGTCACTAAATCATCGATGCATACTCACGACTCATTTTCAATGAACTTGAAAATGAACTGCCTATCATACCTACCTATACCTAAATCCCGAATCGAATTATTCAGCTGAACGCCTCTCAAGAAACGGTTATTGATCCTAAAGTCGGAGGTAACTCACTTTCTAATAACTTTAGAGTTCCTCAAGCGACATCTTGTTCGCATTTAAATAAACAATGTTACTTTAAGTTTACTTCAAAACTGGTTGCCGCAAGGGGGTTGTGTTTATAATTGTTGTACCTATTCACGCTTTTGAAAACTTTAAGTTTCAAGAAGTCAACGTCATCGACAAAAGTTGGCAGGGTTTTGATGTAAACAATAACTTGAAGGTTGTATTGTATCGTATAGAAAATTATACCTAAGTCAATGTGTGTTTCGCATGGGACCTGAACATCGGCAACAACTGTGGGTGTGCATTGGCACACCTCTGCCTAACCCTTTGGGGAAGACAAGCGTGATGGTATCTTATGTGTTAGCATGAAAGTTACCTACGAAAGACAAAGTAAGGAGATATGATAGAAAAAATTTGAAAAACGATCGTAATCTAATCTCAGTCTCAAAAAATGCCTCAAATTTTTTATATTCTTTGACACCGATTGTCGTTAAGATTGATTTGCGACTAGATTTAAAACGTTTTTAATCTTTAGAATTCAGCTTTCTAAGGTATTCAAGAAATTGCAAAGGCAATAGTTTGAATAGTCGAAGTTACATATGAATTAACGTAATGGTCAGCTAAGTAATTGTAGACCAGATGTATCATGATAGATGGCGTCAGCATCTCGTAATTAATCATTGTGTAGGGGTGGTTAAATGGACAATATAATGAAATTATTTCCACGATGTATGAGTATCATTGAAGAAGGAATGAAAGAGTGAAAGTTTTATAGAAAAATAATTGAAGTTATGACTAAAATACTGAAGTGAAAACTTGTAAGGTAGAATTATCGACAAGTGTAAATCAGAAAAATTATTGAAGTTATGACTAAAATAATAAAGTGAAAACTACGTAAGATAGAATTATAGACAAGTGCAATGTCCAGAACAAAATTAAAAGAAATCGATATTCCAAAGTATAAAATAGTTAATATGAAAGCTATAACTGTAACTATCTCCCGAATTTCAGGGATAGTTCAGCTAGTTTGTAATAGTAGGCACTTTGAAGAGGTGCCAACACCCCGAGTTCCAGCCACGCCGGTTATCATGACGTGTGCAAATGACAACCGTCGTCTCTCATACTTTAATCCCGAGATGATTAATCGTGTCAGATGTAACTTTCATAATAAGTAGATATGCGTGAGATGTTAAATGTTAGTGTTGTAAATAACTACTTATCTATTAATACGGCTGTAGTATTGTTATTTTAATGAGTTTACAATTGCTATTGTTTCGATCCAGTCAAATTAAATGTACCTAGTATTATTTCTAACTTCGAAATATCTTCGATGGTTATGAAGGTATTCATATATGTGAACGTGTGTACTTGTGTAGTGTGCGCGTATAAATTTTAATTCTAACAGCTTTCCTAAAAGCTTTGTTTTTTAAACTATCATTAACATCCATTATGTCAGTTCCATCCCTACAATGTCCAAATAGCTGGACAGTCATAGCTGTAATCGGAAACCGAACATCAGTAAACAACAGAGTCGTGAACCGAACGTCCTAATTACACGATATATGGGCCACGACTGAGGCTAAATAAAAATTGAGACGAGTTTCCTCATCTCGCTAAATAAATACTGATGTTCGGGCATGCCGCAAATAGGTTACAAGCGGTGTGAGCGCGCGGCGTGGGCGGCGGCGGGGACTCACTATTTTCAGCGAGGACGCGCGAGCGATGAAACCCGAGTCATATCCATGCACAACGCGAGCCGCGCGCGCACACCGCCCCTCCGTACGCGCTACAACTGACACTCAATACACACTGGCGAACTGGCGTACAACACGAAATATGCCAACCCGAGCCAGAACATACAGAACAACGTATCACAGAACAAAAGCACACAATCGCCGGGATCAACATCCAGGAGCTTGGATACTCCACACATGATGGCACTGGCGTGTCCCACTGGCACAGTCCTGGGCCGCGGCTGGTGCGTGCTCCAGGTGGAGTATCCAAGCTGCCGGCGTGGCGGAGCGCGGCTGCACTCACCTCACGAGCGGGCTGTTCAAACGGCGGAGCGACACGCACTGCGCCGCGCCCGCCCTCGCGGTTTCGCCGCGCTCCCACCCGACTATTTTCGGTGCCAAAAATCCAGGATTCCGATCCAGCATAGCAATCGCAACGAACGCGCCGACCACCACCCGTCACGCTCCCACACACAGCCACACCACTATTTTTGCCACGTTCGCTAACAGACGGACCTGTGACGACGTCGGCGGATGTGAATATCGAGCAGATTGATAGATCGTTGATATAAAAACACGCTCGCTGTCAATGCCGGCTAAATCGATCAGGTGGCACTGTCCTGCTCACGCGACGCTAACATTCGTGTTGCAGATTTCCCAAATTCCGAGAGCCATCCGGCTGGCCGACCCTACTATATTTAGCGTAATACCGAACTTCATTGAGATCGACACGCGGCTTTCATCTGGCTATAACAGTCAACTATTTGCATATTGGTCCACTCATGATTTACGTTTGTTTGGCTGTAGATTGCTGTAGGTACACTTCATTCACTACATTCCGA
Source organism: Caradrina clavipalpis (assembly GCA_932526535.1). Lineage (NCBI taxonomy): Eukaryota > Metazoa > Arthropoda > Insecta > Lepidoptera > Noctuidae > Caradrina > Caradrina clavipalpis. The sequence goes on from OW052101.1 coordinate 4,576,439, forward strand.
AGATCTCAAATTGGACAGAAGACAGAAGTAATAGGATACCTTTCGGCTTACACATCTAAATATCCATTTCTGCACGCGGGTCTCAAAAGACCCACTCCACATATATACTGTTGTTGTTATTACTGTGTCTGGCATTTACGAGTAAACAATTAGTGCCGTAATGGATCACAGCCTTTATTCATTAGAACATTCCTCCAATCATTTAATTATTTAAGCTAAGTTACTGCCAAAATAAGTCAACCCACAATCCTCAACAGTTCCTAAGTATGCCAAATGAGCTACATTGCAATCCAGAATAATATATGTACAGTCTGTTGTCAACATTATCTGACCCACCCTAAACACAACCGAAATTAAACCCTCTGCCTATGATAATAAGGTTTAATTTCAATTTATCGATGAATACAGACACGCATACTCCCACCCAACGTTGTCGGAGCCACCGGCATTATATCATTTTGTTAAGCTATTTTAATCATTATCTCGTTGACATTAAAGTTAAAAATCTTTTAAGTCACCCTACATAATTAGAACCTAATCTTTAATTTCGTGGAGTCTTAACAAGTTCTTGTGGCTTGGCGGTTTGATGTTGGATTGGCGAGAAACAACATGTGGGTTCGAAAACACAGTCCACCTGTTATCAGTTTCTTTTTTAATTTGATTTCATTTCTACAAAATTGTTTGCATTATTAAAGAACGACCAATATGATTTACGCCTAATAACTTATCTTGTAAACAGGTGGGTAAATTAAAAAAGTTTAAGTTCACATATATTTGCTTCGTGAGGTAGATAATAAATTCGTCTACTTAAGTGACAAAAGTTACACTACGCCTATTAGCAGTGACTGCGCACACACATTTGTAAATCGTTTCGCATAACTCGTTAAGTATTTTTAAGCAATTTGGTGTAAAAAAGCATCATGTCGCAGCTTAATGACTATACCAAACATAAAATCATATTTTTACATGAGCAGAATGTTGGAATTAGAGAGATTGGTCGTCGTCTTAATATAGCAGTAAGTGTTTTTTTATACCTATTTTATTTAATTGATTGTGATTAATGAACGCGTAGTTGGTTATTTTACTATTACATTCACTCCTTACAAGTTACATAAACGGTTCCAAAAATGTTTTTTTTTTGTTTTAGAGAAATACGACTGTAGCTAAGACGTTATGGAGACAAAGTAAATATTCAGCGGATTCGTGCAGGGGCAAAAAACATCAAGTATGGTCCCGAATGCGATTGCCCATTAGTGTAACCGCAATAAAACACGATATTTCAGTGGAAACAGTGAGAAGGCATTTACACGCTGCTGGAATAAGGAATTATAAACCGGCACAGAAAATAGCATTGACACCAGGAATATTTAAATTTTAATTGAGAAGAAAATGTTGTGATCTTCACTGATGAAAAAAAAAAACATTTAAATCGAACAAAGATGAACGTAACAAGGAACGGTGCGCCATCACTCCGCTACTAATTAATCTAGGACATTTTTAAACACACCATGTAAGTAAATGCTCAATGGATAGATTGTTAAACCATTAAAATGTTGCCAATTACGTGGTGATGTTATTGTTATAAATAGTTTTTTTTTCTATTTAAATGACATGTTTATTCACTACGTATATTAGGCAGCTATAAATCTGTAAAGCATTTCACAGATGAATTAATTTTCTCGATAACAAACTTTCAAGTAAACATGCCTTTTTTAATGTTTATAAATGGTTAGATTTGATTATGGCATCCTCATATAAATTGTATATTAATTTGGAAATATGTGAGCATTTACTTACTTTATCTTACCTAAGTGTTTTAATGAAATAATAAACATTTTAAATTTGCAATTGTTTAGTTTTATTTCTATGCGTTGTCCATTAAAGAACTGTAAAAAAAGTATAATAAAATAATTAAAAAAGAAACACCTGAGCAGAAGCTATATTTAGGTTAAACTTGATTTCGAACGTAAACAACGATTAGTGACCACAAGACTAAAGAATTTAAACCATATTTATACTTTAATAAAGTTTATTCTTGCACAGCACAAGCAGCCAACCTTATCCTAGTGCAAATAGATTATTTTGTATTTTATCCCTTCATTATTATTTAATCACTCCATTAAGACATGATAATAAAAAAACTAGCTATAAAATAGACAAAAATAAATTGTAAAGAGAAGTTGTTTTTGCAATTTAGTAAGGCAAGGAAAAATATGTTTGCGCGTTGTCACTGCATACCCTTAGTTAGTAGCATTTGAATACCAGTTTTACAATGAATACAAATATTTATTTTTCAACTACCCACTTATTACAAGTTATGCCAAAATATTACCATTTTAGAAACTTTATATTTGAAGATTATCCGTCTATAGTTCTTTACAATAATACAAGAAATACTTTTAGAATAAATTCTAAATTGAAAGCAAAACAATTATCTTCGTCGCAGGATTTGATCTCGCAACTTGTCACTCTCAGTCTTACACACAGACCACGAGACCAGAGTTACTTGACCGAACTCATTAAAATAAGCTATTACACTTATTATATTATAACAAGTTGTTATAAGATTTAACCCAATGCTAACGTGATAAAGATCAAATTTGCGTGTGAGTATTATTATTGTATTTGTTCCTTCTCAGTTCTCGAGCACTTGACTGATAACCTCATATAAATTGAAATTAAACCTTATTATCATAGGCAGAAGGTCCAATTTCGATTGTGTTTAGGGTGGGTCAGATAATGCTGACAACCGACTGTACATCTCAAACTTATGCTTAAAATAGATTAGATACAAATATCGAACCTATATTAAGCATAAGTTTGAGATACAACTATCCTAAGCATAATCTAAATTATGCTTAGAATGATTAATTTAAACCTAATTATTCTATAAGTTACTTAGTCATCCAATTGCCTCAAACACTATCTTTACCTACCCCACTACTTGCACATCTCTGGCGATTGACAGAGCGAGAGATACACACTCAACTTGTTACCCTAAATACTCTCGTTCGTTCAAGGGCAGCAATAGCAATGTCACTGGTGTATGGAAAGTCAGCATAGCATATATTTTCGAAGCTATTTGCTAAGAGATTGTAATGAGTTTGAAAACAGGGACGGACGGTTTTGGGCTACCCCGTACAAAATTAAAAAGCGGGGCCCAACAACAAGCTTTAAGCAACAACAAACACGACACAACAATAGCAATAACTTTTGATTTTAAGCTCTTTTTTGTAGGGTCCGTATAGCAACATTTGGGCACAAAAATTTAATCAGTAGCAGATATTGCGCAGGCATTTAGTAGTTATTTATTTTTTTGAGAATTGGAAATGTTTTTATTATTAAAAGGAGAGGGTCGTGGGGTATTCAAAGTTTTGTTATACCATTTAAAATTGGTTTGATTAAATTGGAACTTTGACTTTCAATATATCTAATCAGAAGTTTCCCAGGTATGAATTAGTAAAAAAAACGAAAAAAATGAAAAAAATATTATTAAATGTCATTTCACTAAGTTCTTAATGCTTTGACATTTAAAATGGTTTAGTTTTAAAATTAACTCTCGGTTACGCTTTGTCTTCTCATGTATCACGGGCTACCTACTTAAAAAATATTGCTGAATCACGCGGCGACCACCAATATCCAGCATATTGGTGGTCAGTTGGTCACTGCGTTAACAAGCGTAGGTAGGTTCCCATTTTAGTCTCACCACACAGGACACTATTTTCATCCAATCGGTAACATTAAAGCTTTAATTATAATTTTTTTTTCTTTCTTAATACACATACCATCACGCCTGTATTCCCCGAAGGGTTTGGCAGAGCTGTACTAATGTCCATCCACAGTTTGCATGCATGCTTCTAGGTTCCATGTAATAGGAGGCGAGCTTATTGCCATTAACCGAGCGCAAATCCAAACTCCGAGTTGCTACTGAGAATTTTATAGAAAAACCCAATAACTCTTTGATCGACCTGGGAATCGAACCCAAGACCTCTAGCGTAGCAGACGCGCTTTGGACCACTAGGTAAACTTTCTTTTTTTTTTAATAAATGTTGCCCCATTGTAGGAATTTCTCCTGTGTCATGGGTGCGTTTGCAAACATAAATGAAGTCACATACACAAACAGTCAGCCCCAAACCACTTTGTAGGTCATACAAACATTTGTTCCGTTCGGGAATCCAACCCGCCACACGCAGCGCAGCAGCCAATCGCTCAACCACTGCGCTATCCGTGTCGACTAAACTTTCTGAACGGTAATTGAACTCATAGGTAGCCTTAAAAAATGTTCTCATTTTGAATTCGCTTTTCATACCCTGACGTCGGATTGGCTTGGCTGTTATTTGCATAATATTATTGTAAATCATTTTAAGATGTGTCTACACAATACGTTGCGAGCCGATCCGAGAAGATTTTGCATCATGTGAACAGACCTTTATTCGTTTAGAGAATATAATCAATCGTCATTTCTTCTGTACATGAAAGCTAATAAGAGCTTACTGCGATCACTAATTTGTTTAAAAAGGTCAAATATTTACTGAAGTTTTCCAACAGAGCTGTATATTTATTTATGTAGGATCTCCGACAAAAGATAATTATGCCTACACAAACCATGACATTCAAACAATAATCTACAAAACATATACTCCTTCACTTATAGCAACGCTGGAAGCCGACCTCATCAATAGTTGGGAAAAGGCTAAGCAGATGATGATGACACTTTCACTTATAGGAGACCACAGAATGCACAATAAATTATTACTAGTTTTCTGGCCACTCATGCGACAAATGAACATATTTAACCCTTATGGTAACAACATAGCATGAATTGCTAGGTGTTAAAGCTTACAGATTTACAGAACTTCAGTTAATATCATTTATAGTGCTACATCATTTCGTAGCCTGGCGTAGCACGTAGACATCTCGTAGCACAGACCCTTAGGCTGCGGTTCAACTTGAGCCAAGCTAAGCTACGTTGCTAAGAACTTGTCTGGTTTACATCAATGGGGTTGCTATATTTAAAAAATATTAAAAGTATCTTATTGTTGTCAATTAGACGCATTAATTAATAGCCTTCTTGCTTTTTGCTAATAGTTTGCCTTACTTACTGTGTTTTTTTTAACGTTTACTAGGAATTTCTCTTATATCGTAGGGTGCATTTACAATCATATAAAGTCAAATACACAAACAGCCAGACCGGAACAACTATCTGTAGGCGACATAAATATTTGTTCCGTGGAGGGATTTGAACCCGCGACATATAGCGTAGCAGGCGTGTTACGGAAATGGTATATACATAATCAAAGGCACGGATTATTTTGGTGTTGAAAAACCACATACCTACCAACATTTTTTTAATATCTTTACTGTAATATTTTTTTCTATACCGCCGCTACACCCGCAGTCGCCCGGCGAGCGGCGAGTAGTGAAGTCTTCAACAATACTTAGTCACAAAATTATAAAGTTAGTAATAATAATTTAAGTAAAATAATCAAATGCTTCCAATTGAATTCTACAGATCACTCAATAAACTACACATAAAGAAACAACTCCGTTAAAAAATTGTTTCTCCTGACACCATTCTTATGATTATAACTTAATAAACTGTCGAAATAAAAAGAATATTATGCATTTTTAAAGTTATTCCTTTGAACTGAAATTTTGTACAGAGATTCAGTACCGGATACACTCTTCACCCCGTGTGCATGGATACATTTCCGTAACACGCTGTATTATATGGTGATATACATACCGGCACCAACTGACTCCCAGTATAAATAAAATACAGATCAGATTTAATATAAATTTATTTTACAAGAGTGAACAGTTTAAAGCGCCAATAGGTACACTTTCTCAGAAGCCTTGTCAAAGACACACTTATTGATAGAAGATTAGGGACTTAGAGGAAGTATGAAGCAGTACTTATACAATAAAATCGAAGGTACAATCATATTGTCGTACAAAATCTAAAAGCTAAATGAGTACAAACAAGTACAAAAGTCTTCAAACCTAAATTAAAGATCATAAGATTATGTGTTCGGCTGTCTTTGTCACACTTTGACTGGATGGGATGACTTTAATTTCTATATATTTTAGTGTTCATTCCTCGGCCTATTGTATCCATTCCTATAGGATATACATGTCTAATCTACAGATACGGTAATAGGAACACGGCCTATTCTGTAAAAATCTTCATCAGTAAATTAAAGTGAAATTGAGGTGAGCTGACAATCCCTAGCATCTCAGTGGGAACTCACTCCACCTCACCACCAACAACCAATGCGAGTGCAGTGCTCGCAACCAAACGATGGTTCAGTAACTGCAATGTCCATGGTGTCTGCTGGCAAATGCCGCCATAAAGGCCTATTCAAACCTGAGCGATATTCGCTGCCGCTGTGGGTAGAGGTAAATACCGCGCGGGTTTCGCTCAGGTATTTAGTATCAAGTACCGCGGCTACAGCGACCTGAGCGATATTCGCTGCCGCTGTGGGTAGAGGTACATACCGCGCGGGTTACGAACGGTAGCGAATACCGCTTAGGTCTGAACAGTAATATTACCGCATACCCACTGGGTTTTCTCTGCCGCAGGCGGTAGCGAATACCGCTTAGGTCTGAATAGGCCTTAAACGTGGCCCTGGCCCGTAGGTACTGGGGCAAAGTTCTATAAAATACCTAATAATAAAAAAAGGATTCACTTATTCGGAAAGAAAAGAAGCTGGCTTGAGGCTCACTTCACCTAAATATACCGAAGGAATTTTACAGAAAAGCATTGCGGCTTTCTTCATTGTGTTCTTTAAGGATAGCAGATATACCTAATTAAGATTTTCTTCGATGTATTTCAAAGTGTGACCAAGACACAAAAATAGTGCTTAAACCAAAAAAAAATCGTTACACATTTTCATAAGACTATGTTTTACACATCATAAAAACGATTGTCTTAAAAAATTCGCGGCGAAAGTACACAAAACATCGGCAGTGTTTTAAGGCGCATTCAATGCTACGTAAAAATGAGCTTTGAAGGTATAAAATAGCTGTATTTTTGATAAATTTTTCTTTGCACAAATTCTGTTTATGACAGCGTGTAAGTTATTCCAAAGTCGAACCACTCAGGGAACGGAAGCTAGTTTCACATTACATGTTACAATATTTTATTTTTCCCTCTCTTCATTGCATTGTCATTCTTTTATTTTATTTTAGGAATAGAATGCAAACGGAAGTTCTTTCTTATCCATTTATAACCCCCGATACAAAAAGTTTGACATGTCTGTGTGTCTGTCTGTGGCATCTCGTAGCTCTTAAACGGATGAACCGATTCGAATGCGGTGTTTTTATATAAAAGCAGGTTTCCTAGCGATGGTTCTTAGATATGTTTTATCTAAATCGGTTCAGCCGTTTTGAGGTTATCAGGTCGTCTGTTAGCTGCGGTAGGGATCATTATTCTTCTGTAGAGGGTTACTTATTTTTTTTATAATTTGATTACTTTTACTCAAGACGATATTAACTCGCCTCAAATAGTTTGCTTCCATACTTAGAAAAATACTGCGGAAAAGCATAATTTGTTATTGTTTGAGACTGTAATGTAAATCTTGTTGCTGATATTTGCACATCAACCGGGTGATCTAAAATAGTTCATAACATAATTATAACGAAAGTTTCTAGTTCTTCGTATTCCAGCTTTACAGCATTACAAGGAATTTGTTCCTAACCAAAGTAAATAAGCACGAAAAACTTTGGAAACATCCAACATAATATTAATCTGACAAATTAAAGCAATTTAGTTTTCAATGATTTTTGATACACATGAATATTTTGAATGATAGGTAGTTAATTCTCAATACTACACTACATATTGTACAATTTTCAAAAATATTTATACAAATAGACATCTTGATAACAACGATAATTCTGGACATTCTAATTTTGAATTATGCAACTGTTTCTCTATAATTTTAACAGAAAAGCAAGCAATGTTGCTTTTTAAACTTGAACATTTCGTTAAATTTCTTAAGAGACTGTTTTCACCTGACCGCATATAGCAATAAGTCGTTCGAAAGAGAATAAGCTTCTTCTTGCTATTGTTAGAAGTCAAAGTAAGGCATAAAACAGTTTGCGAGAAAAAATCACATACCGTACGTAAGCGTAGACTATAACCACAGAACAGTCATAGATTCTTAATATATTCTTCATTTTTCGTCTACACTTTGTGTAAGCTTTCATTATTAATGCAAACCAGCCTATTTTGTGTTGTGTAAGTCTGTCCACCCGAGTCGAATCGATCACCGATTTTTTTGTCGGAATGAATGAAACGTACTGAATTCCAATATACCATCGTAAATGCCCCACAAAATATCGGTTTAAAGAAACTATGGAACGTACCCCTTAATCGATTTCAATTTCCTACCAAGACAATCTTACTCCCATAGCATCGAAAGATAAATTAGGTAGCTAGCTAATGTTCAGTCAGACACATTTCCTTACTTGCAAGTTTAACGGTACCTAATAAAGCAGCCCTAAGAATGTATCAAGCTCAAATTAAACATCCAAAACGAACTATCGTTGAAGTGATTCATCCATGTCTCAACATGAGCTCTGTGCAAAGAATATGGAGTCCTTTTATAAAGTACAATACATGAAAATTGCTGTTTGTTTTTGTTTAAACAAATTGAGTATTCGTTTTGTAAGGCTTCATGTGTTGTTCTTTCATAATAGGCACGTCTTCGAAGCAACATCCGCCGCGTGCGCCCGCAGTCTTCCCGCCATTTCTCCGCAAGATGGCGGCCGCCCCAATATGGCCGCTTTCTGTTTAGTATCCTGACAGATCGGCGAATGTCTGGTCCACTTCCTCCGCTATAGCCTTGTATTTACTGCGCTCTTCGACCACCTCGTCTGTTAGTAATATTAGTTGGTTAGTAACACAAAGTATGGTCGTGGATAGGGTTAGTTATTAGGTAATTAATTAATATAACTATTTGTCAATTGGTACAGACAGTGTTATCAATTGGTGGTAACCAATCACCTTGAAAGATGGTTACTACCTAGTTGAGGACGCTGTCTGTACAATAGAAACAAGTTTTTTTTAATTCCAACTTTTGGCCAAGTTCTTTATAGTTAATCTTATGATACGTAACCAGCTTAACCTTTCCCATCTATGATAGCATCGGCCTTCAGCCCATCACATGATAATCTGATACCTACACCGAGTTTCTGGATCAAAAATCAACGATAAAATGACTTAGACTCTTGTGATTGGCTGATTGAGTTATCAACGGCCAATCAGATCACTTGGCATCCGTAAAATTTTGAAATGTCGTTGATTTTCGTTCTAAAAACAGATTGTAGCAGTGTGTGCAAACTAAAAATGGAAATGGCTTTGTAACTACTTTAAAAGTGAACAACATTCCTACTTACCCAACAGAAGCAGTTTTACAAGCTCTAACTACTGGAATCTAGTAAAGAAGCACGGTGATTGGTCTTCAAACATGGCTATAGGCGCTGCAGGTATTTTACTTTCTTCGGTATATTATTACTTAGCAAATGACTTCAATGATATAATCCACAATCTCCAAAAAACGTATGCAGTAATTTGAAATAATAATCTGCATACATCAAGGTATTTGTTCATTTTTATGTATTTACCTGTCTGTTTTTAATTCTTTGTTTTATCATATATTTACCTATTTCATTTATGTACAGTCAACAAAAGAGATAGTTAAGTAACCATGCCATCACATATAATTGATGTTTTTTTTCTGAAGGATGGTTTCAATTAAATTTTCTTTAAATGATTATAAAACAAACATATCATTAATTAAAATTAAATTAAATTCGCAGACATCCATCAGTTTGGACGGAAAATTCAACTGTATTATTAATTCTTTGTTTTTTCATATATTTACCTATTTCATTTATGTACAGTCAACAAAAGAGATAAGTAACCATGCCATCACATATAATTGATGTTTTTTTTAGGCGCTGAAGGATGGTTTCAATTAAATTTTCTTTAAATGATTATAAAACAAACATATCATTAATTAAAATTAAATTAAATTCGCAGACATCCATCAGTTTGGACGGAAAATTCAACAGTATCTGACACCTTGGTTACTTATCTCTTTTGTTTACCGTACACCAAAGTAAATTTCACGGTAGCTTTCAACTAAAGTTTGTCAAAAAATCTACTGGGTATGTAAGATACGGTTGAAGTTATGAAATGTGTGTTTCAATTAATATTTAACCAAAAAGTTTAATTGCCAAAAAAAATTAAGTAGGTAATTACCATCAGTGCTGAAAATTACAGTATTTTTTTGATTTGCAGCTAAATTATTCGCAGCCCAAGCAGTCAATATTGCAATCATATCACCATTTCTACATCAGCAGCAGCAGATTCTACACTACTCATTTCTACCAATATACTTATAAAGCAAGGTAATATCTACAGGAAATAAAATAAAACCAGTCATACGTAATAAATTAATTTATTATATTACTCGAAAATAAATACCGCCATAAAGCTATGGATTTTAATACTTTAAATTAGGAGTATAAAATTATAAAGTAAAATACATGTTGTATTCGGACAGTAAAATGGCGGGAGGTGGTAGTTGCCGCGTCGCGGCCGGACCCGAACATTACCGAACATGACCGAACGCGCCAGTTTATTCCTTGAGGATGAGCTCCACGAAGGCGGTGTCCAGGTCGTCTCCGATGTCCTTGTACTTCTCCTTCTCGGCGACAAGTTCGTCTGCGCATTGGACACAATATTACATCATTTGCCCATATGACAACACAATTATTTTATCTCAAATAATAATAACATCCTGTCACTTCTTAGATTTCTTTTTTATGTATGTTTTCTATAATCACTTTCCTAAGTCAAGTCGTAAGGAGAATTAGTTTCAGCGTGATGGCGGTTACAGACGGTGCGACGTGGTGTATGGTCGCAACTCGCAAGTGCTATGCGCAAGGGCATTTCTCGAAGCTCATGCTTGATGATTGTAAGACAATGACCTGGTCTTGGTTTGCTCAGCGCAACAGTGTCATTATTACAGACAGCTTGCAACTCATCCGTATGTAAGCGCACTAAGAACAGCGCAGCAGTAGTAATAAAAAGTAAATGCTTACATGTTTAGATCCTTGTTATTCTGAAGCCATGCGTCGGTCTCGCTGGGTTATAAAGCTTGTTTAATTATGCGTCCATAATGAAAGGTTCCAATTCGTCGAAGTCTAGCATGCAAACTCAGTTAGAAAGCTGTCAGTGGTAGTTTTTGTTATGGTTTAATGATTGACTAGAATATCAAGACGCGTTTCGTGTAACGTAAATGCATATGAGCGTGGTGGAGCGCCGCGTCAGTGGCAGCACGTGCAGCGGTCGCAGGTGCTGACGGGCTGCACGGCCGGCGTGCGCAGCCCCAGGTCGTCGAACGCGCAGTCCAGCTCGCCGCCGATCTCGTGGAACACCTCCTTGCTGGCGATCAGATCGTCTGCGGACACCGGGCGGTCACTCGCAGCGGCTCGATACCGTTAGTCGCCACACTCACACGCATGCAGACGCGGACCCCGCGGGGGCAGAACGGGGACAGAAATTCCATCAGCTATAGTTTCAGACGTTTATTGCCAACATAAAAAATAAACTCCGGAAGGATGTCGCACTAGTTTTCCACCGGGACCACGACCCGGGACGCGGTATCAGAGTAACAGAGAGTCCGAAAGTAACGAGCAGAGGGTCGTCGTGTTTAAGAAGGTGGCGCGGCCTCCGCTGGCGGCGCGGCCGGTGCGGGCTCGGCCGCCGGCGCCGGGGCTGCTTCTGCGGGCGCGGGCGCAGCTTCCGCCGGGGCCGGGGCGGCGGCGGCGGGAGCGGCATCTGCGGCCGGCGCGGGGGCGGCCGCGGCATCGGGCGCAGGTGCGGCCGCGGGGGCTCCTTCAGCCGCAGGCGCTGGGGGAGCTCCTTCCGCGGGGGGTGCAGCTGCCGGCGCGCCCTCCACCGGAGGAGCAGGCGCGGCTCCCTCCGCAGGCGGAGCGGGGGCGGCCCCGTCCGCTGGGGGAGCTGGAGCGGCACCTTCCGCGGGAGGAGCGGCTCCTTCTGCTGGGGCGGCCGCCGGGGCAGCACCGTCAGCAGGAGGAGCAGCTCCCTCCGCCGGGGGAGCGGCACCATCGGCAGGGGGAGCGGCAGGCGCACCTTCTGCCGGTGGGGCAGCTCCGTCGGCGGGTGGGGCTGCACCCTCGGCAGGTGGAGCGGCTCCATCGGCCGGCGGCGCGGCGCCATCAGCTGGAGGAGCGGCGGCGTCCACCGGGGCAGGCGCAGGAGCTCCGTCAGCGGGCGGCGCGGCGCCGTCGACGGGTGGGGCCGCGCCCTCTGGCGGCGGTGCTGCGGCGTCGGGCGCGGGCGCCTCTGCGGGCGGCGGCGTGGGCTCCTTGGGCGGCGGCGGCGGCGTGGGCTCCTTGGGGTGCAGCCTCTCGTACTCCTTGCGCGCGGCCTCGCGGATGACGTCCATCTGGCGGTCGTTGGGGTCCACTCCGGGGATGAGCTCCACGAAGGAGTCGTCGATGTCGTCGCCGATATCGTTGTACCGCTCGATCTCGTTGATGAGGTCATCTGCGTCAGGCGGCGCGGTGAGAGCCGTGTGTGTCGCATGCGTTCGTTAGCACGGCGCTACTCTACGGGGACGTGCAGGGTCCTCTCATGCCCCGTGCCGCGGACCATGGTATGTACAATGCTTCGTGACTCATGACCCCGCTCGCGACCGAGCTATTCTTCGATTCGTGCGATTAATTTTGGTTCGCCCCGAACTTCCCGCAGTGATAACCGGATTACATTTCAATGATGATGATGACCATGACTTTATATTACATTAATGATCGACGTTATAGCTGATAGAATCGTCGTCGGGGCGTTAGTAGAAGGAAAACCACAAAGGAAAACACGAGTTAGTAAAAAAATACAACGGGTTAAAAATAATAATATATATTCATAAACACTTTTATTAGAATACTCTTAAAAATCATTAAATTATTTTTCACGAACTTATCTATCAATTCATCAATCGATAACATTAAAAAGACGGATTCCCTACGTTATTAGTATCGTTCGTACGGACGTACTCGTATGTACCGGGCGCGTGCACGTCACACGTCACACGTATGAGCATGCAGTACTGACGCCGCGGTGTTGCCAGCGCGAGCCGACAGACGGCGCGCCGAACATTACAACTTGGAATAGTCGCCATTTATTCATCGATTAATTTAAATAAATAACAACAAACTCAATTATGACACGAGAAAATCATCCTTCAAACATAATAGAATATCAATTATTTCCAATTTAGCAAGAATATTCCTATAAATATCATTATTTATTGTATTACCGTCACTCTTGAATAAAAATATCTAATCTCTTCACTAACATTAAGTAAATTAAGTTCATAATAAATTGCAAACAGTGCATATGAAAAATATAGCATACGACGTATTGTATGCACTATCCCCTCGAGTGAAATATAAAATTATCGAAACGGAATACAGCGACTAATTTGTTCTACAAATACATAGACAATTTAAATATTTTACAAAAAACTATATGCATTTCTTTATAAATAATGCAAATAATGTCTTTTTAAGTTGAGTGTAAAATGCATAACATTTTTGGACCCTTTTGGAATGTCGATACTATCATTTTATACCTTACACTAGAGTGCTAGAGAAGCGATTACTGCATACGTCATATAAATATCGATCATTGACATAACAGGCACGCTCGTAAAGTAATGACTATAAAACAAATTACACGTTTCAACTATACGGACATAAATATTAGTAATTTGTGGATGAAATAAAAAAATTGCACATGGCAGTGCTTTCGTAGCAAACACTCGATTTTGAAGTTACATTAAAAAGCGGCTGGCAATTATTCTACAGCTAATAACATCTAGGCGCCCGCTCGGCTCACTGCGTAATCTTCAAATAAAAAGAAGTTCGAAAATATGTCAATTAAATAAAAACTTCTTTTGTTCTAGGTCACTGCACAACATTAATTTTGGCGCCTTTTAATTATTTTCGCGGTGGCAACTCTAAAGTGACAGCTGTCAGTGTTGTGTCAGTGCTAGTGGTGGGAGCGAGCGGAGCGGGCGCTTGCGGGAGGTGTTCACATGTTCTGTATGTCGTGCAGCGTGGCCTCCATCTCCTCCTGCAGGAGTTTGCTCTTTTCGCGCTCGGACACCAGATCGTCTGCAAGGGCGACGTGGCCACAGTCAGTAGGACACACAACAAACAACCGTTTGGTCCACACGTTCAAATCATCGGACACGTTTGCCCCCGATTTCTGTCAGACTTTTCCATTTAATCTTTTATCAAGAAACTTAATTGGCTAGTATAATTTTGGACAGCCAATCGCAACAGCTACCCGCATAGTAGCGTGAGATTTGACATAAGATTAACAGGATTTAAGACTTGATTGTCTGCCATTCAGAAATCGGGCGCAAGTGGCAAGACTAAAGCAATTGTTTTTTTTTTTTTTCAAATTATTGCTAAAGTAGATCCGATTTTGACATTTGAACCAAACAGCGCAGGCAAAAACAACATCAATATAAAACCATGCCAAAATTATAAAAAAAATACATCAAAGGAATCGAGCAATCTAGTAGGAGACACATAAAAGTCATGCTAACAAAAAATACAGAGCACAGAATTGAATTTGAGTCAAGCACCAAAATAGTGATGGAAAACAATAGAATACTTATTTGAAAATTTGATGCATTCGTGAATAACAAAATCAATTCTGTGTACAATCAAAAATAAACTCTAACACTGTTACTATGAAATTAAAATAAAAATAAGCTTGAGATTGTAGCAGAAATGATAGAAAAAAAAAGCTTTCAAATCTATTGTACAGCATTATAACTCGTTAAGCCAGACCTAATGACGGCTGATATGGTATCGTTTAAGTGCGAAATGTCCAAAGCATTGTTATTTTCAAACATGTTATTTTAACTTGACTTGTGAAATATTTGAATTTGAAACTTAACCAAACTGCTGTACGTTGTATATTCTGTAAATATCTGGAGGCCCTTGAAAACTTGGAAAACTAGCATCAATAATTGTTATCAGTACAAATAGTAAAATGTTGACTTTTGTGTCTTGCTCTAAAAACATTTGATAAAATTATGGCTACATTTGTTTCTCATTTTATTTATATAATAATATTTTTGATTGACTGTCTCTTTGGACAAATATAATAACAGATTGTATATGTTTTGAAATATTCTAAATGATAGATTACCTTCAAGCCTGTCGACCTCCTTCTGGAGTTTCTGCACGGAGCGCTCAGCAAATTCAGCGCGTGCCTCAGCCTGGAATCATTGTTGTTCTATTTTAACTTCTATTCTTGAGGCAAACAGTCCATTTTCTGTTATTTTCATTAAGTTAAATTGCTATAATAAAATTCGTTATCTTTAAAAGTGAATATCATTTTGAAAAATTGCATAATATTTTTTAACGAAAGAAATATATCTTTTACATCAGAAAATAGACTGTTTTACTACACAATTAGGCATGCAATGAAGTTACTTTTCGAGTTATTATCAATTTTTTTTTGTTTATTATCAATCAAATTAAAAAAAAAGAACATTTACAATTTAGTACAAAAAAAAACAAACTAATGTTATAAACAATAAAAGCTTCACAATCACCATGCAGTTTACCTTTACCGAAAGCGGCTAATTGCTGAGTGATGAAACTACAACACTAGATACCAAATACCATTTTACCCAAAGTATAGAAAAAATGAACGTGAAAATAAATATAAAAACACATTACCAACAAGTTGCCCTGATCGTCCACAGATATTATAAATAGAATTTATATTTAAAATTGGAAATAGAAATGACTTTTATGTTTATAAATAAGAAATAATATAACGATGACTAATATCAATCTGTACTGACAAAATGTCCTTTGACTATGTATGAGTAATTTTAATCTAATTTTATATCAAGTTATGTGTCATGGATATTATTATTTTATCCATTTCATTTTTTTCACATTGCGTTTCCAATTTCATATTTTTACTAGCGGACCCGGCAAACATTGTTTCGCCATACAATTTTTTTTTAATAGATTCGATCGATTCTCAGACCTACCGAATATACATATAAAATTTCATAAAAATCGGTGAACCCGTTTCGAAGGAGTATGGCAACTAACATTGTCACACAAGGATTCTATATATCGTCATTATCTGCTTAGCCTTTTCCCAACTATGTTGGAATCGGCTTCCAGTCTAACTGGAATAATTAGTAAGAATTTTATATATATAGATTATGATTGTAGTGTAGGACGACCAGAGCCCCTCGTATCGAGCACAACTTACTTGCGAGAGTTTCTGCGAGAGGCTGTGTATCTTATCCTCGACGTGCTCGCGAGACACCGTCGCCTAGCCACACAGGACGGATTACTAACGGCAAGCCACCGACATGCCGGCTGCCGTGTTGTGACTGTACCCTTTTACTATTTAAAATTGACAAGTAATGTGAAACATAAGCCTGGATGTTGTGGAATTGAAGGCGACATGTCTTTGTCCCAAGTACTAAGTAAGGACAAGTAACTACGTAGGTATACGTGTACTTCTCGATTTAGTGAAACTAGATGCTTAGAAAAACGTTGCAAGAGACGCAAATCTTTACAGATCCAGAAAATAATGATGCATTGATAAATCATCGCCTAAAGTTGAACTGAATAGAATCATGAAAATGTACATAGAATATTGATCTTATTGTACATAATAAAGAAGTTTTCTAAAAAGTACACGGAAATGTTTCACAGAGAAACCAACTAAAATAAAGCAGAAATAAAATAGCAAAAGTATTCCCATCACAAATTGTACAATATCTAAAACTCCAACTAACAAAGCGTACAATCACAACACAGGCATAGTTCTTACAGCTAATATAGAAGTAATTAATACACAGGTAGGTACAGAAATAGGAGAGAGTCTTGTACATAGATACATAGATGAAGCACC
This sequence comes from Caradrina clavipalpis, assembly GCA_932526535.1. NCBI lineage: Eukaryota > Metazoa > Arthropoda > Insecta > Lepidoptera > Noctuidae > Caradrina > Caradrina clavipalpis. The sequence continues at coordinate 4,593,444 of OW052101.1, forward strand.
AACCGCCGTCAGCCACTCGACACTAGGACCTACACCAACGAACGTAGCCTTTACGAAGCCAAGCCGTGAACACGCAAATATGTCCACTTAAAAATTCACCATTGAAATGAAAAATATAAATGGTAAACAACGTTATTTGAATGATTAAGATGACATATTTGCAGTCCACGACCCAACATACTCGTACTATCCCAAAACACTGAATGGCAATGAACATGAAACGAAACTACAACCGAAACCGTCTATCTACGTAAATCCTCCGGTCCGGCTGTCCTTTTACCTCTTTGAGTTGAGCGTCCAGCACTTTAACTTGACCCTCGTATGTCTCTTCCCTTTGCGTAGCCTGCGAGTATTATTTGTTAACGAAAAAAACACAAAACAGCGAAAACTGAGTCATGCGGCATCGGGCAGAGTTGCAGTTATTACTAACAACGCTACACGATACTATAGTAAAAATAAACGCATATAAAGTACGCTAAAACTATATTACAGCGACATAACTGTTAAAGAAAGAAAACATTCAAACAGCAAACAAGAGGGAAATATCAATACGGAGAAAAACTGAACACGAGTTACAGACGCACTACTCTCTACATCCTATTTACCATCACCAAAGTCAGAAGACTGGTCATTAGAATGGTAAATCAGACAAAGAGACTAGACTAGTGTGCGGCAGAATGCAGTTAGGCAAGCTAACGTAAACACTCGCTAAATGAACCGATCTCGTTCGAATATCACACCTCCTTTAGGCGGGTGGTGAGGGTTTTGATCTGATTTTTGTACTCCTCTTCGCGTTGGTTGGCCTGTACAGAACGTCACTTGGTTACTCTTGGCATACATTATATCGGGTAGAACAGTCACTTCATACACTCGTTCATTTACATCATACATACAATTAGCACTAATTGTAAATCCAACTGCTTCGCCCTAGCCTTATTCATTAAATGGAGTTCAAGACAATGTAGGGAACTTACTGCGATACTTTGAAAGGATTACAAAGGTTGGTGCATCATTCGGAATATTTCATCCATTATCTTCCTAGTAAGTAATAATAAATATGATTGTTGATTTCGCTTTCTAGGGATTTCGATATCATCCCTTGGATTGGATTTCTAGCTTAATTATTCCTAGCCTATATTTAAAGTGTAAAATCACAGATGTATACCTTCTCCTCGGAGACTTCCAGGGACTTCAGGTTGTTACCAACGACACGGAGCTCCTCCTCAAGCTCGACGATTTTGCTGAGGAACAGAAAGTGGAAACAATCAATTTCTACTGTAATAGAAAAGCCAAATAAATCATATATATTGACACTTCTAGGACAAGAATTTGTAATCTATCGATGTTTTAATTTGGCAAGTTGCAATTCAGTTTTTCCAAACACCAATTAAATATTTCGACAAGATAAATACAATCATTATGTTTAACTATTTGCTCTATTTAACTCGATTTTTAAACAGCTTCTAATCAATATCAATTAACTGACGGCCACTTGATCAGTGACATATTTGACAATTTAAAATGTGTCGTCTTACATCTATTTAAAACTTTAAATTAAAAAATAAATAAGCGTGCGGGTTAGGGTTAATAATATGAATGTTTGTCATTTGACAATTTGCTTAATTTTCTAAATATAAACTATTAATCATCAAAACAGTAATGATAAAAAAACCAAGCAACTATCAAACAACACAGTCATGCAATGTTGCAAAGACGATGAATTTAGGTGTATCTACCCAACTTTTTAATCACAAATCTGAAGTGGGCAAGCCTTGACTAGCGATACAATTATCATCGCCTCAGCAACTTACGATATATACAATTTATCAGCATGTATCAGTGAAAATAATTCAAACGCATACAGATAACAGTTTCATTTGCAATTTAATTACTTTTAGCTTAGACTTTCTCGTTTTCACTGACACCTACTGTTACTATAGCATGATCTCGTGCATCGATGTCTTCGTCAAATTCATTAATGAATTCAACAATATCGTGTGGAACGTTCATTAACTGCCTCAGTACAATTTACTCTTATTCGATGAAAGCCGAATTTTGGTAGTCCAAATTATTTCATTCGGATATAGCCTCAATCATTTTAGTCATTCCGTACAATATTAAAATTTCAATCATGAACAAGAGTAAACCTGAGGGCAGTAACTGGAGATTCGACGACGTGTCCTGGCTAGACGTGTTTAGCTAATCGTATATTCGGCCCCAAATAGTTATTCTTGTACGTTTAGAATCAACTGATCTATTAGAATTACGTTTCGAGATGAATTCACAAAGATTGCAAAACATCTGGGACCAAATACACAGATGGTAGCTTCTAGTACCGGCCACGTGATCTCACCAGTCGTGAAGCGCTACTCACCAATCGCTCTGCTCGGCGCGCTCCTCGGCCCGCTCGAGGTCCTGCTCCATCAGCACAAGTTTGCGCGCCACCTACCAGCCGAGCGTTAGTACACGCCAACGCACACACACACAATACTACAACTACCGAGCCGGGCACCGCTCTCGACGCGCTTCGCAGTGCAGTGCTACATACAAGTGTCCAACTCTGTGACAACGTTTGTGTTTCAAATGAAGTGGAAGTGCACCAATGAGTCTGTTTCAGCTGTTATAGCTAATTGTTTTTACGCCAGATGGCTTACAGCTAATTGAAAAGTAGAAAGTACTAGAGAAAAGGAAATCAGTGTTTACTGAGCCCTTTAGAGACTCGCACTTTATGTTAATGGACTTTCGTCCGTAGCAGGTGCACGTATTTATCAAGTGCAGACATTTGTAAGTTAAGTGCAGAAATAAGTATCCTGGTGATGTCCTGCTAAAACTAAAAAGCAAAGCAGTGGTACTTGAGCAAAAACACAAACAAAAAGTCAGAAAGGATCACACAAAGCAGGGGGAGTCGAGAGCGGTGTCAGAACTCACATAATTAAAAAATAAACGAGGGTTGTCCCAAAACATTTAGTTCTAAATATTACTTTTTTTCAATAAAACATTATTAATTATCTAAGTGCTATCTAGTGCATTATCGTATTCGTTAGGTGATGTGTGCGCTTGCATATGTGCGGCACGCATACGGCCAGTAATTCTGGTGTAATGCGGTGCATATCTGAAAACGAAAATTGCCCTATACCACACATATTTCCTGACATCCTAACCTATAGCCACGTTTAAGATTTATACACACACTGAAGACAGAAGTTTAGTCGACACATGGACATGATAGTTAAACATTTGCATAAGAAATATCCATGAAATGGGGCAACCCTTGTTTTAGTCTGATAGAGAGCAGCGACGCTCGAGTGCGACGTCGAGGGTCACTGATCTGCACCGTGTCCTTATAATTAAGCAGTGCTGCCGGTTCAATCAACACCATGAGCCGGCAGCACCGTATTAATGTCATGACAATGCAAATTAATTAAATGTCCTGTTGAACAGCTTCCGTCTGGAACGCGACCTAGAATGGGGCATGCAATAAGAATAACAGTGAGAGCCGATGTTAGAAATACCTATGGAGGTAAATCGGGTTACTGTGCAGAATGTTAAGAATGCAAATGAACAACCATGCAGAACGGAGGCGAAAACTTGCAAAACAACGCGTCGGGACCACCGCGCTAACGACCAGTATCGCGTGACACACCGAAATAACAATGTAGGACTGAGACGCGCGCTAGGTAAGCCTTCGTGTCATTCTTATTTCGGCGTAATGTCAGCATCGCACCGCGACAGTGGTCCGTTAGCGTTGCGGGTTGGAAACCTACGATTCGCCGGACTCAGCACGCTCCTCCGCGCGCTCCAAGTCAGCCTCAACCATGGCCAGCTTACGAGCAACCTGGAGATACCACACTACGTTATACAACCAATAATCAAAACTTTATTGACACCAACAAACATGTTTTACATTAAAGTTTAATGTCTGTCACGGCGTAGTCTTGAGCAAGTACACCCTACATATATGGAAGTAATGCTTATGTAACAACATGTGCGACGAAGGAGGCTAGTCCACCTTATAAGGCGAACGGAGCAAGATCAGGCGCGATACGATTCCTTCTTGGGACGCTGACTTTTACGACTGCCTTCACTTCACCACGCAGGGTCATATGTCAGGGGAATTAGGACGTATTCAGGCTTTGCTAACCATCTGGCATCGCAGCACGATGACTACTTCTTCGAAGAAAACGCGTCGTAGATGGATAGCATTATCTAATCATATGATGCGATAATAGTACACGTCGCTCTCAAGAATCATCGCTCTGTATTTCGTGACTATTTGCTCAATGACGTAACGAACTCGAAATCAAGCTCACACGAGTTAATTTGCGGGGTTTGGTTAATATCACTTCGAAATTCACACCTCAACGTTTAGTAGGGAAGATTTTGAATTTTATAAAGGGTTCATTGGGGGTCATTTTTATGTTGAAAAACATCAATGGAGTTATTTTGAAGGAGAAAACAATGTCAGTAAGTAGGGAAACAAATTCAACACTGGAAACGCGGCTCGTTCAATTGAACACAGCAGCCTTTCAAAAACACTGAAACACATGGACCGAATATGGAAAAATAGCGATGTGATTATTCAAGACGATGCAACAGATGGCATCCTTATGAAATATTCATTACATGCGTATTGCAAGCAAGACAAGCCAAACCAAACGACATCTAAACTCCCATATAAAGACCTCATCGTATTTCTTGTCGGCTTCCTCGGCGAGGAACCTGGCTTCCTTGAGCTGGTTCTCCAGGGCGTCCATACGCTCTTCATCGGCCAACGACCTGTTCTCGAGGACCTTACGGGCGCTGGACCACGAAACACAACTTTAGTAAATGATCGAGTGGTATCTGTAGGTGGGGGCGTTGTCAAGGGTAACCCATTTGTTAGAAGACATGCAAGTAACGAACACGCTAGAAAGAAACATATAAAGCGACAAACAACCTGGAACCGGACAGCTGAAATATAAAGTGAACCGAGCAATAGTGAGCTCATCGCCGTGCGCGTGCGATGTTTTAGATTATTGCCCGTTTCAATATAAAGAGGCAAATAAAAACCCGTAGCAGGATTTTAATTTGCTTTTAAATGCGACGTAACTTTGAGCATTCCGAACATTACATACTGGCCTGTTCCTATAGTCATAATTAGATAAACTAGTTTCGTTGAATTGAATGAAAACTGTGGTTGGAAATCACTCTTTTGTAAATTGATTGCATCTAACTTTACATCATTAACCTTTTGCAACATTTAGTTTTCTGCAATATTCGGAATTTTAATATGTAAAACCAAATAATCTAGATCTCTCTTATGTCACTAAATTAAATCTTCGTTTATAAACATTACGAATTCAAATTAAAAACTAGATTATCAGGTTTTAGAATGCCATAAATCTAATGCAGCTTGTGTTATTACTAATATTCTTATCAATATGACACCAGAACTCTTCAATTTATATACCAAAGCTTATTATAAACCAATTTGGTATTCATTTTGTATTCTGACAACGATTAATGATGTTGTAAATTAACTTGAAAATAACTGCTATCTTTTTAATGAAACCTAATATTTCACAGACGATAAGTCATGGTGTCACAGTAATTTGAATATGGAATACATCCCCATTTCCACTAAAGAATTTTAACGTAATTATCATGGCACGACTACGGTGCTAAAATATGGTAATCTTTGGTGGTACAGGGGACAATCCACATAATAACACGCCACTGAAGTCAACAGAAGTTTCTTTTTCAGTTTCACATTCCATCGGTAAGCGTGGAGTATTTATATAGGTAGTGACGTCACAGAAATACCGTAACGGAATATGAAAATTTAAAGTAACTTCGATTGGCGGATTGTATAACGAGTTGGACGTTGGACAAGCATTCACCTCTTCGTATTTCTTGTCGGACTCTTCGGCGATGAGCTTGGCCTGGGACAGCTGTGCCTCCAAGATGGCGACGCGGTCGTCCTCCATATTGGTTCGATTCTCCAACGCCTTCCGTATTCTGGTTAGTGCGGGGTCAAACACATGCGTGTTATAACATCGATAAAAACACTCGTTATGTGATATGTGGCTATTTTGATATAAATAATCCGTTTTGAAAATCATTTATTTTGCAAATAAACGACTTCCAATTGTTTTTTCCAAAACAGGGTCATGAATTTGAACAGAAACAGATTAGGAAAGACAGAAATCGTGGAAATAGTTGTAATAATCAAGAATATGGTGGTTATGGGCATAAAAATAAAAACAATAGAAACAATCATGCACACAGTTACATAAAAGGATAAATATTTACAACAAAATATAAAAATAGAACTCTGTACTCTATTGGTAATCCAATTTAAGTTTGAATTTGAAGAAGCCACTCAATGGGTTGGTATGTATGTATGTGGGTTCAATGTCGTTGTCTTATGTTACTAAGGACGGATGGTTTTATCCTTCTCATATGAATTTATTATCACCTCTCACGACATAAGATAACGTTTGAGTTATAGGAGTGACTGGATTTTAAGATATTACATTAATCATCCGGTACCGGTTCTTCCTATCATCAAATCTGTACCATTCAAAATGATTTCTTCAAATTCATATAATTGTATAACAGGATTGAACTCTTTACGATCAATGACATTCAATTTAATAGTCATCTACTTTTATAACGTTAGCCTGGTATAAAACTCTACACACATCGTGGCATAAATGGTCTAGGATTCGAACCGAGACGTGGATTTGAAGCTAGCATTTTAGTTATTTGTGTGGATGGGCTCATAACGAGTGAGCGTAACATCCTATATCCTCTATTAAACTAATTGGTCGTCTGTTACGGTGTGGACTCACCGTTCCGACTCATCGGCGGCCTGGCTGGCCTCGGACAGCTTGGCGGTGGCGGTGGCGAGACGCTCCTCAGACCTCTCGAGGTCTTCTTCCAGCAGTTGGATGCGTCGGTTGAGGGCAGCCACTTCAGATTCGGCCTGGATAGGTAGAAAAACTAGTTAGCATTGCTTTTGGAAGTTGTAGATGATGAAGATTATACTGTTTTGTGATGGGACTGAAAGATTTGATTTCTTTGTATCCGCGTCTCAATATACAATCAAAAACAACAAAGAGTAAAGTTTAATTAACATTACATTTTATGTCATGCCTATGTTGGAGTCCAAGGGTAATAAAATGTGAAAAATATCATACTTTTATTTCTCTAAAGAGTCAATAAAACTGTATGCAGTCTTTAAAATTATTGTCAAAAATAATCTTAAGCTAAAAACGTGAACTTTTAGTTGCAATAAAGATTCATATCAAAGCTGTGATCCCCCAAATTCCAAGAATTTCCATTGCTTGAATCAGGAATGCAGATAAGGCTACAAATCTTAGTAATAGCTATTTATAGTGATGTCGCACGTAATTCTACGGATTCTTATGTAATTACAATACATGTTTAGTACTTTTTTATATGAAATTCATCCGGTATTGGATCAAGTAGCTTATATTGGTAGAAAGGTTGTGTCAAATAGAAGTTCTTTGACACTACCCAAATTGCAAATGGTACCCAATTCCAATAAGAATAAACGTAGACATGTCCCAAATAAGTTTGTGCAAGCAACGTGGTCAGTTAGAATATTCTGGTATTTTCGATGTCCAAAGTTGGCGACCGATACACTGGTACATTTGGTTGTAAGAATGTCAATGTAAAATAGACATTGTTAAACGTTGGAACACTATACGTGTGAAGAATTAACTATAAGACATAGGGACATTTTGCGTTACGTTATTTATATTCAGTCATTGCGTGCTAATGACGTCACGCGTCCTTGCCGCGAGGAAGCACACCCGAGTCCCAGTTTCTCCTCCTTTTATCCTGTGTCGTCATCAGAGCGTGAATGCTAATAATAGTCGTGACGGGACTTGCCAAGCAAATCAGTTTTATTCTAATACTTTTCTCCACACGCGATATTAACACCAATTAACCAAGTCACCAACTGTGTCTTTATAAAAAACACTTCCATTTCTAGCGAATCAGTCGACAAGAAAAGTATAAGTTCGATATATATTTTTTGTTGGGAGAATACAAGACAAATAGGTGTCTAGTCGGTGGACTCGAGGCTATGTTTTAGAGATCAGTAGCCAGGCGTCACCTTGAACTTCGAGTATAATTCAAATTGACGTTTACTTGAGTCTATTTTAAAATTGATGAGTAAAGCCTCTTATAGAAAGTTCGACGACCTTTACCTTTTGATCAATAGAATTTGGAAAGCATTGGACATCATTCTCTTGTACTTAAATCAATTACGTGCTTATGGACTTTGAACTCTACAGGTGCACATATTACTTATACACTGTACTTTCACCGATAGTCAAAACACATTGTTTAAATTTTGTGGGATTGGTTAGGGCGGTGGCATTGTGTCTATTGAAAAGTCGAACACAAAAGGCTAGCCCTTGCAAGCCCAATAAATCGTAACACAACACCGTCACGCGAAGGGCCCGTAATTTTGGATGCCATATTGGGTGCAATGAAACGAATTCATTATCGTTGTTAGTTCCTGTTGCACTTATCTGGCATCTAACATTTTTGTTTTTATCATTATAACATTCTCTAAATCACTCAGATATAGTACAAGGTTCTTTTAATAAGAATTCCAATGCCTTATGCGAGTTAATGAGTTCTAATTTGATGATTCTTTAACACTTCACAAAGTATAAATGAACTTGTTTTATGATTCAATTATTTTTTGTTTTTCCCTATTATTACAATTGTTTATGTGGGATGCTCGATCGATACCCTTTTTTGTATATGTAACAACGTTGGGCATTATTTTTAAATTGACCTCAACTATCAATGTTTAAACAGCGTCAGTTCCTATGTTAGCACACGCCCATACCGTGTCACAAAAATTGTCTATCTCGCATTGGACTAAACGTTTTCCATTTACAACAGTTTAGAAAACCATTATTTATAAAGTTCGCCTTTTTCCTCGATTAGTAATTACTCTTTCACGCTATCTCAATTTAACATTTTCTTATCATCGTTTTGATACACTTAAGACGATAAGACGTGTAATGTTCTACAAAATATCACTAACATAGCCTAGCATAGATTATGGGCCACTCACTAGGGTATATGAACAAGCATGTCATCATTATTTGGGACTGAATGAGTACTGAAATGTTCAATTGTCAATTTGCAGGTGTTTATGATCTGTAGGAGCATTACTGGCGGAGTTACGTCATACGACGATAACGGCGAACAAGTCGGACACGCCTTCACGGCGCCAGCGGTCCTTCGAGGACGTCCGAACAACAGGAATGTACTAAAGGGTGTTAAGCTTCACGAATCCAGCCGGCTCGCTCTACATGTGCCACAAAAGACCGGTGTACGACCTCCAACGCAACCAAACCTGTTACGTGTAACAGAAACCGGCGCTCAACCAAGCACCAATAAAATTATGTAAAGACACGATTCAAGAAAACCCTTTACATTCCTACATTCAATTAGAAGCAACACTTTTTGGGAACACTACTATACTCGACGAAAAGAATCGTGGTTAAAGAAAAGAATAATTCATTCGCCTTCTCTTTCTGAGAGATTAAGCCGAGATGAATCCGAAAGAGAGGTCAATATGCGTACGTTGCTTGCACACCTAAGTATGGCCGGACATTACTCACTATAGGTAGATACTGTAGATAGTACAAGACTGATAACTCTCATATTATGACCCAATATGAACTCAACACAGGTACACATAGGAGGGCGACATTTCACAGAATTCACAGCACATATTTAAAACACGTTTTCTTACTTCTTCTCTCCGCATTATTTCCACTTGTAAACGTTTGTGATACTCCTCACACTCGTCCTTATATTTCTCCATTTCCTCTTTTGTCTGACGCATTTTTCTTTTCAAAACGTCCAGGATCGTTCCTTGCTGCATGTTTGTCGTCATTTTTATGCACTTTTGTGTTTAAATGGAATGCTTAAATGCTAAAAACTAGAAACACCTCCGCTCTACTCGCGAAAATGCCAACTGACTGGCCCCGCTCGTTATTGCCCCGTATCGTTGAGATGGGCACGGCACGAATGAACACAGCCGGCGAGTAAAATGGCCGCCACGGAACCTAGACGCTGCAACTTTATCGAAACTGTGCTAATTAGCTCCGTTTCTAACTTACACTACTGACAAAATAATCAGTAAACGATCACGAGCTATTAATTGGAATTATTCAGACTAATATTTTACTCAATTAGACATTCTCAAATGACTTTGACAGCGAAACATGGACAGAAACGTCACCCGCGCGGACACGACGATCGCGATAAGCACAATCGACCGTACTGCCTGCAGGGCAACTAGCTCCACCTGTTTGAGTGCGGCGGAAACTACATCCGTAGGGTCACAAGCGGTGTTTGGGAAGAAAACCCAAAAGTGTGGGATGGGCGAAACGGTAGACTGACCTTATACAATAAACACTACGGAAGTGGATTTTTTTAGATTTAGTGGAGGGCTATTACCGCTTTTGTATTCGAATCATGGGAAACACGAAGACTACCGTGAATAGGATGAGCACGGCCATTTCGAAATAGAGAGAGAAAAGGATAACGACCTCGTTGATCTGATTCCTGTAAATAAATAAACCGATTTCTATGATTTAAACGTACTAAATAACCTTGCAAACGCGGAATTGAAACAAAATAAACAGCGCCATCTAGTTTAAAATTTCGCAACTAAAGGGAGTTGTCTGCAGCCAATGATAGTACAGACGAACACGAGCAACAATTTACACAAGACTGCCGAAATTGTATGACGTCATTTGGAAAGTATGTGCCTGTTTTAAATTCCGTTAAGTAACCAAGCGATTGCAACAAAAAATCAGTCGGTAAAACAGCTAAACTGTACTCCCGCGAGGCCAATGATAACTAAAGTGAAATTCAGGTAATAATACACGCTCGAATTAAAGTTTTACACTGCACAGGTAGCCAAGTTTTTTTGCGATACTTTGTAACAGACAAAACTTTTTTTATAGGTAGTCCTATCTGATGGAGACATAATTTTCGTTCTAATTTCTTGTAGTAGCAATAACCAACGACCATTTCGTGCCAATCTCGTTATGCTTTTTGAATACAATGGGTATGAATAGATGATTCTAATACTCGATTGTTATTTTAATTTTATGCGACATTAACTGAGCAATAACCTCTGTAAAGGTGACTCATTTTACATGAGAGAACAAGCGCAAAATATGTGCACTAATTTGATTGGCCTTGTCTGTTTTCAGCAACACGGTGTACGGTATCTTAGTGGAATCTGTCGTCTGACTGTCCTACATAGACTTAATCTTGAGCTCAACGCTCCGCTTACAAAAAACGGTCACACCAACCAATTCCTAAATCCAATAAAAAATCCTTAAAGAACATTGAGAGACGTGACATCATTAGAGATTCTTGGTAAATTCTCTAAAGGTTTCGTAATATTGTCGTTAATTAATACTTCTTCAACTGATTGCGATACTTCATCATAAATGTCAATGCTTGTTTTCCCAATATGAGATTCTTCCATATTATCTTAAGGTAGAAAGTTGGTCATCCATCTGTCACTGCCATATGGTCAGTAATAAGTTATCGAAGTACCTGAAGGCTATAGCTTACCTACATGGGCATGCCCATACGATCGAAAGCAATGTAATTACATAGGTACGTCTGTTGTGATACATAGCCTCTGAATAGCGCAGTGGGACGTGACATGAACTTATGTCAGCTATTGATAGATTATGTAACGTACCTAGTGCATTCATTGAATCGCGTAAATCATGACATTTTATAAACCACTGCCTCGTTAATCAGCGGTTTAGAGATCGAATCCACCTGGGATTAAGGTTTTATTACGAGTAAGGTTTTATTGAGTTTTTCTATGAAATTCTTAGTAGCAGCACGGAGTCAGGATTTGTGCCCGGTTAATAGCAATATTCTCGTCCCTTATCACATGGGACCTAAACATACCGGCGAGCTGTGGGTGTACATTGGTACACCTTCGCCTAACCCTTCGGAGAATACAGGCGTGATATAAACTACGGGATGGTACGTATGAATTTTACGGAAAATAGAAACTTTTCAAATGTCGAACCAGCCCAAAAGTGCAAATATTGTCACATTTTCAGAGCTGAATAAACATTTTATTCTATTTCATTTCTTTCTTTCTTTCTTTTTACTTTCTACTTTCGTATAGATTGCTTTAATTCTCACACTATTTCATTGTTTGTTGAAATGTTAAGAGTGGTCGTTTACAATTCCAATATTTGTAAACACGTAACACTATGCATCTTTGCACATAATTTAACTGTCAATTCTTACTTTATTATACTTTGTAGATCTATACTAATATTATGATAAGGAAAGTTTTTTTTATCGTATGTTTGTACCAAATAAGCTCCGAAACTACTGGGCCGATTGTAATCATTTTGCCACCAGTAGATAGCTACATTATTCCCGAGAAACATAAACCTATATAAGGGACCGAAGCAATAACCAAAGACGTCACTTAACGCAGATTAAATAAGTGACATGAACGAAGTCGCGGGCGGAATAGTTTTTATACAAGCACATCGCATTCACGTGTAATCCTGTGTGTTTACAAAATATAGTAAAATATTTATTTTACTAGAGTAAGTATGCAATTTCTTGCCTATTCTTCTCCAGACAAAACTAAATTATGGAAAAGACAACTAGATTCAATAATTTCATCTTGCATAACACGATGCTCAAAAGTGTCTTTCGATCGTATTAGTAACACATAATAGTCTTGGCAAACTAGTTTTGATTTTCAAAACAACGTCTTGTTGAATTTCCATCTAACAAGATTATGCCCCTATGTTCTACTTCCCGTATCTCTTGATAAAGAGCAATTTACGTAATGCCTACTTCACAGTGGTAAATTCTGATAGTTACTCGGTCACCCTTTCATTCTTTTACAAGTTATGTAACTATATACTACTTTAATTCTAAATATATTCTCACTGCACTCGCTACACACAATACATTAAACACCTCTCCATCTTTCTTACACCCAAAGAAAAGTAATTATGCAAATGCATTAACAAAAAACAAATGATAAAATCATGAACATACTATAGGATAAAATGAAGACCTAAACTTCATAATTTCTTTAAAATATTGATATTAAAAATATATGACAATACTTTCACGTGTCAATTGAACAAAAGTTGGTTACTCTTATAAATCTTGAAACTCCCCATGTCTTTTAGTATCTACTGGTCTAATGGGCATCACAGAGAACGCATTCAGTAAACAAATAGCTGTGAGCATAACGGGATTCATATAAGTTTCTATATCGGTATGAATCCGACAATTTCCGATGTCTAGGTACCTATATGAATAAACACGCAACAATATTGGTAAGTAAGACAAACATAGCCAAATGCGCTTCGAACATAAATCATGTTTTTTAGAGTTCTTACGGACAGACTTGATTTAACTATTATAAGATGCAGATTTTCCTTCACAATGTAGCAACAATTATTATTATTACATTGCTGTTTGTTGTCCCTAAGTAAATAAAAAAATAAACCTAACCAACCTAAGCAGTGGTAGAAATTCTCAAACGCAACTTAATTGCTTTCAAAACTTATGCTATCTCTGTCACTTTTAGGTGTACTGTAGCAACAGATATACATTTTTGAACGTCTCATTTCGGGCATTAGTTCTGCTAATCAGATGTGCCAGGTGTGTTATGAGATTTAATAAATTTTGAAGCACCGTAATTAATACAATCCTCGTTGAATCCAAAAATAATAAAAATGTAGGTGTTCTTTCATTTGATGGAAACAACAAATTAAATTACATAACTATATTGTTGTGTTTCATGTTACTTGTAATACAGCACAATTGTGCGAAGTTAATGTGTTACAGAGTCAGTTGTATCACAAAAAGTGTGTAGTTAAATAATAGACATGTGTCTAGTCGTAATTTGGCATTAATTGCTGTTTGTAGCAGTTTCAAGTGTTTTCATTGAATATGCTTACTTTCTAGTTTCATTTTCGTTTGTACTCCATATTCATTGTGGTAATCGGCTGTGCGAACTTTTGGTTAAACTATTTGATAGAAATCTTGATTTAAATACGTATTTAAATGAAGATTTCTCTTCCATACAACGGGGTTTTTAAACATGACTGTTTTTAGAGTCATTGCAAATCCGTAAAAGACTTTACAATTTCCGTCACGATATATTGTTCTGGTTTTCCTTAAGAAACCGCTGACTTTAACGAAGCAAATGTTTGTGTTATCTTAATAAATTATTATATTCCGATTTCATAATTTGTTGCAAAGGTTAATTGGTTGAAAGATTCTATTTTGTCGATCGTAAACATCCGTTTTCATGAAACATTCCGATATGTTCTCGTATCAATTCTAAATTGTACGCCTTGTAATTACGATTGCCCATCGCAACGTATTGTTCATGAATAATTTAGAAAGTTGAAAAGAATAGAATGTACTATCACGCGGAATGTAGATACGCGCTAACTATACTTTAATTGTGTAAAAACTTACAAGTCTATTAACTAATTGACTGTACTTATCTTCCTCTTAATTAATTTGGATAACGATGGGTATGTGTGTCTACCAAAATAACATCATAATATTACGATGTATCATGTCTATGGATCGATACGTATACTACCATCTTAAAAACCTGTTAAGGTTCTTGAAAATTTTATAAAAAAAAAATTGAAGAGGAGTACCTATCATTCATCCAAGTCATCATAATCACAATCCAATGTTACGATTAAACATGAAACGATTGAATTTATCTAAACATGAACAAACTAGAAAAAATCGTCAGACACGATAATTCGATAAGCAATTGAATTTGTTTCGAAAATAAGGGCAAGGGCTGGCAGATAAAAGCCACGTGCGCCTATCGACAGCCACGACATCTAGCGGCGTCGTGTGTAATCGTCCGAGTAAACATGTCAAATGGAATGTCAGCGGCTCAGCTGATCGACACGCGCAAGATGTGCTGCTCCTGCCTCGCTCCGTGAAGCAGATTCAACGCTTTCCCGACGGTACGCGATTAAAAATAGTTCTGTGCGCATTTGGCCCACGCCTGCCTCACTCACACAAACGAACAGAAGTTTAAATAACATAGGACATTACCCTTTTTAATGCAGTGTTCTTGATATTCTGCAACTCATTCTTGATGATAGAAAATTTCATCATTGTGTCCGACGAAAAAATCGAGCTCCCGAACGCCAAACCTGGATAATCGGCACATCTTCTCCTCCGCCTATTCTCTCTTTCTGCCAGTACCTCCGTGCACTCACTGGTACACCTGAGCTTTGCGAGTTCTGCTGTCTCAGGGTCATCATCTGATATATCTGAGGCGACAGTCGTAATGAATTCTGCGCCGTCTCCCGCCGTCCGCTCTTCCCGGAACGAAAATTCATCGTCCGAGGTATCAAGCGACTCGGGGTCTTTTATTCTATTTTCAAATTCAATATCATCGTCAATATTCGTATAGTCCTCGATTATATTCTGATTCGAAAGTGCATCGTCACTATTCGTCCTTGTCACTTCTTGAGATTCACTAACACTATTGACACAAGGCACAACATCGTCTGTTTGACTGTCTAAGGTCACTTGTTTGGACGGATCAGTGTTTATGGTGGCACTAGGGGCGGGTGCGCGGTCGCCCCGCAGTCGCGGGTGGTGTTGGTGCCCCCTGCGCCGCACGGGGGTGCGCCCGTGGGCGTGGGGCGCGGACGCGGACATTACTACGCTCGGCGCAGACCGTCCGGCCGCGCAGCGCCGGCGGCCATGTTGACTGACTGACTCTCCTAATGAACCGCCGCGGCGCTGCCGTCGCGCTTACTTGCTGCCATCTTTTTGTTTTCACTACACTGTTTTACCTACCGAGCTGCGCCCATTTGTTTATCGTTAGACGCGGGAATTTTAAATGCTTCCTTGATGTTTTGATATTTAAAATTATTCTTACTATTTATTGAGCCGTTGAGGGATAAATTGTTTTTTTTATTTGACTAACAAAATAAATAAAATGTATGTTTGTGAATTTATTTTGAAAGTTGTGTTAATGAATTTCTTTATCAACAGTTAATTGCTTCCTGAACATTTTTTGAGAGAAAATTCCATAGTTTAGCTAATGTGTGGTGCGCTGACGTATCGGGTGAGTCCAGCGTCTATTTTTACTGAAACACCGGGCAGCGGGCCCATATTAGGTGTCGGGCGCTGAAAATAGCTCGGTGCGCACTGAACACAGCCCCCTAGAGCGCGGCATTCCGGTATACAGGGCATCTGGTGTTACTGCACGTGTTCAATAGAAGCTCTATTAGAATAATATGACGTCATTATACGAATTATGATCGACAACTTTGTGATTTATAAGCAAAATAACATTTAAGAAATCACATAAGATTTAAAAATTTTAAGTCAACTTTTTCTGGGTTCTTTTTCGATATAGATTACACATTTTAATTCAAAAAATTAACTCGTTATTAGGATTTCTCAACAAATAAATCGGTAGGTAATGAATATTTAAACAAAAGCATCTACCAAAAAAACGCTCATTCAAGGCTACTACAGTTTTCTTTCTTCGTTTATTTTGGTAGAGGACCGACATTATAATGGTATTTTTCTTAATTATATCTACGATTATTTTGATCGCCGACCATTCAACTGATCGGCATCTTCATCGCTTTGATATTTGCTTGTCATTCTCCTTGCCAATCGGCCAAGGTTTTTGGCTCATATATTGATCTGTTTCATTATTGACAGGCTGATCTAATTCAATTCTTTACTATTAATTAGGTACCTATTGCCATGAGATCATCAATTGTTTACAGTCAGCTCGGTTCTAATCAATCAGGTGGGATTTTATAATATAACTAGGCAAAGAGGACTTTATCGGTAGTGAGCCTCATACAAAACGTAGTCTAATCATATTTTGGTATTTAAAATCGATGAAATTTTGTAAATAGGATTCTAATATCTAGGCTAGAATTTAAATAGTTTCCCAACGTTGTTTTCGTACCTACCTACCTAACTCTAAAACTTGTTTATTTCACGTAGCCAATAAGAATAAGTAAACCAACCATCCACGTTTTAGATTTTTAACGCGAACTTTTTGATGATAATTTTAAATCTATCCTGTTTTTGCTAGATAGTAACTTTGGAAAATTGAATTAGTCTGACATGACAGAACCAAGCAGAATTGACAAAAAAATTCTGTAGCTGTATTAAACAAGTCATTTGGACTCTTCTATTTCCTAGTAAAATAGCCAATGAAGTGGCCACGACACGTTTTATGCTAAAACATCACCTGAGATTGCAGGTTACGGTCACGATACAAGCTAACGAGTTAGAAAGAAGGATACGTATTTTATAAGCAAGGAGGTCGACCATTGTCATGTGTATAAACTTATAGATCAAACTATGGCCTTCTTTTCTCAGATAAATAAATATATTTGCTGGTAAATCATGTAAACTGCAGTTGCTGCTTCTTAATGTAAACCAACAATCTTAAGACTAGTAGTTGAATTCTGGGCAAAACAAAACCTGATATGAGATTTACTCAGAGACGGACCATGAATTTCAGGGGCCCTTATACTTAGGGACCTACATAGTAAATCAAAGTAATTGCCAATCTGATAAATAACGGTTTTCAATAATAATGTATGCAGAATAAGATTTCTTTTAATTTACTATAGGTATGATCTATTGTCATCAATAGGAGCTGGGGGGCCCTAGGTTGCAGCCCATAAAGCTCATATCTAGATCCGCACCTGTTGATACTTCTACATATTTGTAAACCTATGGACTCCAACAAAAGCATAAAGTACATTAACCAGGACAATATAAAGTACTCACGTTCTGAAGAGCCTTCTCCTTCTCCTCAAGCTTGGCGTTGACCTGCATGAGGGCTTCCTGGGTCTGATCCAGATCGTTCTCAATGGTCTGGATCTTCTTCTGGAGCTGCCTCGCCTCTTCCTCGGCCTACGAGACAAATAAAGATCAAAATTGCGTAACTGTCAGTTGCTGCTGGCTGAATATGGTTAAGGACTTTTTGATGTTTTTTTTGTGTTTTTATTCGAATAACTTTATTTTTTTGAGTGCACATGGTAAGTGTCATTTTTTTTTTCTATTTACGAGTCTTTATAATATGTATTAATTTTTACATGCTCATTATAAGGCAGTATGTATAGGGCCATCTAATCAACTGTTATCTACTCCAACTGTAATTTAATGTAATTATCAATTTGACTTGATTTATTTCTTTATTAACTGATTTTGTTTATTTTTTTAAACGTTGGCCTGCATTAGGGTTATTTTCTTTATCGTGGTTGTGTGTACAAACATATAGACTCAGATACACAAACAACCAGACCCGGAACAATTATCTGTAGCCCATACAAATATTGACTGACTCATTCGAATTATCTGACATCCCATTATTTACTCACACCCTTTGTGTCTTAATATATATTTTTTCTGATGAAGGAATAGTGTGAATTTTTTGATTAAGGGCCCATGTAAACATACTGTGTTTGCTATTGTATGTAAGTACTTATGACCTTTTGAGATTGTGTTTTAGTCATTTATTTAATTATCAGTATCAGCTCTGAGTTTAGGATTTGTGCCGGATTAATAGCAATAGGCTATTACCCTATTACATGGGAGATGGGACCTAAAACATACCGGCGAACTTAGGGTGTACACTGGTACACCTCTGCCTACTGCCTAACCCTTCGAGGAATACAGGCGTGATGGTATGTATGTAAGTATGTAATCTATTTACAACGCAAATTCTGCTATCGTAACTTTAGTACTCTATAAACTATGTCCGGGATAAAGCCATATATTCAGGAAACGTTCTACGAACACAACGTTATGTTACAATATTTATTTCCTGAACTAATTTCATTCACACCAGTTCCCACGTTGTATAACGCTTGTTGAAAAATCTTTTGTTTAAATTAAGACAATTCGGTCATTTACGAATTAAAAATAACAATGTTACTTCCCATTACAAGTTCATTTGAGAGAGTATTATGTTACACTACAAATTAATATTCTCTCTCGTCTTATGTGAACTCGTGTAATACTTTATGATATAACATGTAACTAGGGGCCTACGGCTACAGGTACCTTCTTCTTTTAAAATCGATTTTAGGTAAGTAAGTTCTATTTATTTCAATTACTTTAAAGTAGGGTCAGCGTCAGAGAAAAGGAATCCCCCTTTGGTAATGACATCAAACCGTATAACCGTAGTCTTGGGGGGTTCCTTTTCTCTGACGCTGACTGTACAGGGCCTTATTACGTAGCCACGTTTATCAAGGCATAAGTGGCAATATCTGATAACAAAATTAAACATTTCTAGTAACCCCCAACAGAAGAATAAAGATTCCCTACTGCAGCTAACAAAAGAGCTGATAACCTTGAAACGGCTTAACCGATTTTGATAAAACATATCTTAGAACCATCGCTAGGAAACCTGCATTCAAATCGGTCCACCCGTTTAAGAGCTACGGTGCCACAGACAGACACACAGACACGGCAAACTTATAACACCCCTTTTTTGAGTCGGGGGTTAAAAAAAGTGTTATTTTGATCTTAACTACTCTTGTTTTTTTCATAGAATTATGTTATGTAAACAAGCATTGGCGCCTAATTATGCAGATAAACAATTGCACATCTGAATAATGCAGGTATTCTTGCAGTTGTTATATAAGAACACGCTCATAATGCAATAAGCGAAAAACATACAGACAACGATATATCTAAGTTGTCAGAGGCTGTTGTCCTTAGCCCTGACACATCGACCGCGGTCAAGGCTTCGCCCCGTCACACAGCGAGACGAAAAGCAAAGTATCCTTTTTGTATTTTGTTTAATTTAAATAATTACAATTGGCCTTGCAATTGTATAATCGGTTAAGAATTTCTTAATTTACAGCTGTTTCCAATTGAACTGCATTTTTTTTTAAGATACTGCGGTTAATTAATAAGGAATTGTTTTCAATATTGTCTCAATGATATATTATATTATAGGATTATGTATCGTAAAACGAAGAATCTATACTAATAATAAAGAGGTAGGATTTTTTGTTCGTTTGTTTGTAACGAATAGGCTCCAAAACGAATGGACCGATTTTATCCATTCACCAATAGATAGCTACATTATTCCTAAGTAACATAGGCTATATATCATCACGCTACGACACATGGGAGCGGAGCATTAACCAAAGACGTAACTTATGGCGTGTGAAATCAGACGCGGGCAAAGTCGCGAAGTTCGCTAGTGCGTTATAATTGTAATGGATACTCAATCTACCTACTTTGTAATTAGATCCCAACGTGACAATGCTGTTCCAATGAATTAGTAAATTAATAATGTTTTTTACTAAGGTTCGATGTCCTACATTGCACTTGTAAAAACAAAAGGTTTTTCTCGCTTGACATCAATATTATAATAAGAAGTCTTTAAAAAGTTTGAAAGCAAAATACCGGTGGATTGTAGATGTGATTATTATAAAATTAAGTAATTTGTTTGCGATATCTCAATTTGATTTCGTAAATTGTGAAATTTCAATCCACTGTGACATCGAAATGTTTTAATTTATTCAATTATTAATTTACTCCAATCAATCATGCTTCTAGCTCTAATTTCAAAATTATGGAATGATGAAATGAAAAAAAGAAGAATCTTTTTTTTTAATTTAGTAACCCGGCTGCCTATGTCAAGTTCTTTTTTTGAATATTTTATTTTTAGTGTCGCACATTTATCAGTGATGTAACTGGGTTGTGTCAATAATCGACTATTAACTACACATAAAGCAATGTGCACACGGTGCCCTTTAACCATAAACGGTGAAGTGTGTCGTACCTTCTCGGCACGGAGGTTGGCGTCCTTGGCCTGCTGCTCGCACATGGCGGCGCGGTCAAGCGCGTTGTCCTTCTCCAGCTTCATCGCCTGCATCTTCTTCTTGATCGCGTCCATGGTGGCGGTTTGTGTTTGTTTACTCCTCTAGATGCAAAAGCTGTAATAAAATTTCACGATTAATTTTTGCACATGACAATATTAAGGGGAATATGTTGGTGCCTTCTTTGCTGGTCCTCTTATCTAGGATGTGGTCGCAGGTGGCAGGCAGTATAGACCTTTTTGTATAAACTATCTGTTACTTTTGGTGGCAAGTCGACTTTGCTACAATTTTACACATTTCAGCGCCAAACAATTGTTAGAAAAAATGCATTGTGGCGGACCTGACTAAGCATAAAATTCTTGATTTATTCTTAAAATTAACCACGATTCCTTTTTTACAAATGCAACGCAAAAACCGCGGCGCGAAATGTCGAGCTGCCACAAAAATAAACAACCTTCATTGGAACGTGTAAAAATCACGAATAAGTCATGTTTTGCGGCCTGCCTGCTTGCCTTGCCTGCCTGCCTTGTGCCTCATCGAGGAAATTAAAAAGAAAAGGCATAAGTACGACTGTATGTACCAGTGCTTATGTCAATAAGTTTGTGGAACAGCGCTGGCTATTTATGGAACCGAGGGTGCATTGATCTTGAGTGCAGGGTACATTTGGTTTAACTAGATGCTCGTAGTTCTCAATAGATTTAAGTTTAGAATAATGTTTTGCATTTTTGTTGAAATTTTGTTTGTACCTGACATAGATATTGTGATCGATATTAAGCATAGACATTCGTCTAGGGGTACCAAAAATCAATGTCAAGAAAAAAGAAAAAAGATAAAAAAATATACAAGTACTAACTAATTTAGCTATGACAAATGCCACAAATTACTAACTCATCTAGGTACCTATGTCCATCATAAGAAAAAAGTAAAACAAAACAACCAACAGACGTCTACACAGAGTTATTTCGAGATAAACTGAAATAAGTGTACCGATTATCAGAATGAGTTAACAAGTCATTAACTTTTTCTAGTCATTACCTCAGACAAAGGTTAAGAACCCCAGTAAACGCACTACCAGTTTACCAGCAACCGATAAAACGGTAATGCTTTACGCCGATTAAAAAGTAAAAAGCGATGAGAGAATCGACGTTTTATTTACCGCGAAATATTTTCCTGTGATTAATGCATTTGTAGACGGATGAAACGTTTTGTATAACAAGTTACTAATAATTACATGTTAGATAGGTCATGAATTCCGTCACGTATTGGTAATCTATACATGCAAAAATGCGTTTAAAATGAGAACGTGTTTTATCTATCATTATTGTAATAGAATTTCATATTTATCTTCGCTTTTAGTCGATTCATCAAAACGGGGTGTTGCTGGCAGGTCATAATTTTTGGAATCCTATTTAAAATTCGAACAGCATCGTATACACATGTCCACAAAGAGGCGATTCTAAAAAGTACCGATAGGTCCCATTGTCTATGTGTTCCAAATCTTTATTACGAGGTCATCGTTCTCCTTACATAGAATATTCCTTCATAAGGGATAATTCGGATTCAGTGAGACCTACGGACTACTAACATGACAGACTTTTAACGATTATGATACGTGTCCTGGTGCCTCAATTGTTTGTTAAAATAGATGAAACTGGACTTTTTTAGTAAAGGTCTTAGTAGCTCTAACCAAGTGAGAAATGAAAGGGGAGGAGTAGTTTAAATAATGGTGGAACATACAGGTTTATATTCAAATAACTCCAACTAAAATTATAAATGCGTAAGTTAGTTTGTTTATTTGTTTGTTAAGCTTTCACGGCTAAACCACTAAACCGATTTTCATGAAATTTAGTACAGACTAGGCGTGGACCCCATGAAAGGATATAGGCTACAGGATATAGGCTACTTTTTAATCCGCGACTTAATAAGAAGATCCCGAAGATGCTTATTGCATCTGCAATAAACATCTTCGGGAGAACAAAGTCGCGGTGAAAATAATATAGCAGTTCTAAGCATCTCAATAGAATAAACCAGATCGTTTAATCCCCAAATTCCTTTATCACGTTCATAACGACAATAAACCTTTTGTAAATAACACCTTTAATTTACTCATTCACACACCTAAATCCACATCATCTCTCAAGATCCTGCGCCGTGTATGATTCAAGAGAAAAGCATTTGCACATGAGTCACATTTCGCGATACATTTCAAAGGGTCCACTCACCGGTCAATGGACCAACGGCATTAATGAAATTCTTTAACTCGCTTTAATGTTGTAGAAAGATGGGCTTTATTCTTTAGAAGATAAAACCGGTACCTGCTGAGATGTTGTCGTGATAGTCAGCAGTAGCTATTGTTTGGCAAATCTATACTAATATTATAACTGAAGAGTTTGTTTGGTTGAACGCGCTTACTCAAGAACTACTGGTTTGAATTGGAAAAATATTGTTGAATTGGTTTGGTTTGTCCTTTTATCGAAAAAGGCTTTTTACCCGACTACGGCGAAGCAAAAAGGAGGGTTATGAGGTTGACCGGTATGTATGTATGTATGTATGGATGTTCATCTGTTCCCTCATAACTTCTAAATTATCTAACGTAAATTGACAAATGAGGTGTCATTGGAAGCGTCTAAATTGTCCGCTGGTTATAGGCTATCTTATGTTTCAATAAATTGTATGTGGCGCCCTCTAGGGCTAATGAAGATGTGAAATAATATTTTTTTTCTTCCAAATATGGTCGTGTTACATATCAAATTAAAGGGTTTAATTAGCACATTTCAAATATATAAATATTTTATTAGTAAATTATACATACACCCGTACACACACCCTTTAGAACGCACCATAAACCTAGCCAACTAACCAATATTTTGTTTGGGAGACCTAATAGATTATTCCATATATTGTGTATATGTTGCAGTTCCAGTAATATTACATAATATATAAATGTCTAAATTTAAACCCCAAAATAATTTAAATAAAAAAGTAGTTTAAAAAACTAAAACCCGACTACAAAAATTCACGTTCTAAAAAGTATGAAACAAGAAAACATTCTCATCTGAAAGCCGTGGTCGTATGCCACCTATTCCGGTAAAACAGTATGTGTATAGTAATAGAACATTAATCTTTAACACTAAAGTTTAGGGCAAAGTGGCATACGACCACGGCTTTCAGATGAGAATGTTTTCTTGTTTCATACTTTTTAGAACGTGAATTTTTGTAGTCGGGTTTTAGTTTTTTAATTAGGCTATATAACACGCTACGACACTCGGGAGAGGAGCAGTAACTAAAGACGTAACTTAACACGGGTGATTTAAAGCGTGGTTTAAATCACCCGTGTTACGAAGTCGAGGACAGAAGCTAGTTTGTTATCAATTGGATTCATCTTCTTTGAATTGATTTGGATAATTAATATTTTACTTTCATTGCTGTAATGCTGAAACTAGGTTTAACGTAGAAACAGTACCGTAGGAATTGTTATTGCTTATTGGGAAGTTAGATCACCCCCTAACATTTTTAAATTGTAGGTAATTTTTGGATCTAATGGGTAGGTTCGTACAGACAGCATCATCAATTGATTATCCCTTTTGCATTAAAATTCGTTCGAAAAGAGGGTAACCAGTTGATGACGTTGTCTGTACTTTAATTGTCAGAAAACATGGACTAACTGCGACCAACCTACAACACAATGTTACAAAATAAAATGTATTTCATAAATGCATTCATCGAACAAGTTGTCACGATGCGTTCCCAACACGCGCCGAACAAATAAACGCATTCTCACCATATTTGCATTCTCGAGATAATGCAGACATTTATTTCGTTTCCTACATTATAACCGTCGTAATATTTTATATTGTTTATGTTCTTAGCCACATTCTTTGCAAACTCGTTTTTGAACGCGCATTATGTTAAATTGAGATTGTAGATACTTATTTCATTATTTGAAAAGCATTTTTTAACGTTTTGAGATCCGTTAACTCCTGAGAGAGTCAAAATGTAATAGCTATCCAATTGTACCTACTAAATATTCTCATTATGACAGTTGACCGAAAAAAGCGCGGTAACACAAAGCTGTCACTACTGTCATAACCTTAAAAAACGCCAAGTTTCGCCTGAGCTTTTTACGTTCAGAGTCTCGAGTTTCGAAAGGTTAAAGGGCAAGTAGTAAATTATGATTGTTCTTGCTAGATTTAAACTTGGTACAAAACCTTCATACTAATGGACTTTTCTAATGTAGTTCTTCGACAAAGCCTGGAAAATGCTAGACCACAAACGACCTCACAAATGAATAAGATTAAGGATTAGAAGCATGTCTTTGGTGGCATTGAGCGATTATAATATAGCTCATTGTATACAATTTAATTAGAATAATAAGGTTATGTGTGCTATTGTTCAGAAGAGCGCATGACGTCAGACAACAGTTTTTGGCATCAATCCAAACAAATTAGATATTATTGTAATAAAGTATGTCGACCTGCCCCCATCAATGCATTTAGAAACCATACCTACTAATTTTTTTATACGTTCTAAATTTTTACTTGAACAATTAACACCAACCACAGTGTTACTGTCAATGTCATCTGTCACACTAAACAGTAATACTGAAAAGTTTTCTTGAAACAAAATCTTTTACGATGTAAAAATAAATTCTTTTAGAATTTGTTATTTGATTCTTGAGGAGTCAAATTCCGTGCCAATTTTTAAATGAAGATTGAACAGAAGATGACTGGTCTTAAGTAGCTATTGGCGAACGAAGATTAACTACTCTTCTAGAAGGAATCCGTTCTAAAAGAACGTCTATTAAAGACTTGTTTTGAAATTATGGGCCCAGTTTTATAATTGGAACTTCTAGATGCAAATGTTTCATGGGCGATTGGACAATTAACAGATAGTACCTACAAAACTGTGATATGTGGAAAGAGTGGAGGGGTCTTTGGACAACATGTGAGGCCATAGGGACTGGGCTGATGTGGAGGCAGGCTTTTGGCAAGAGTTAGGACAGGAGGCAGCCAAAAACGCTGATAAAAAGATACAAATAATCGGAACAAGTATTCTGATTAGAATCAATTTTTTGCTATCATTCACTTTAAATAATTGATTTTTATTGAGAGATTTACACAGTTCCGAAATTATGGTGCCAATAATTACAATTCGTCATGACCTTGGCTTTCTTTGCAATCGACTCGGTCTCAAGGCAGCCATCAATTTTCCGGTATTTCAAGTGTTTCAATGTTTTGAGTGATATTAAATTTGTGTTCTGTAGGACGCCTCGTAAATAAATGATAATAAATGTTAATGTTAAGTAATGTTTCGTGAGGAAATCAATCAGGGCCAGTCATTGTAGCTACCTTTAGAGGAGGCCTATGTCCAGTAGTGGACGTTGTTCAGCTGATGTGATAATGATGATGGAAATCAATCAATAAAAACTAATTAACCGAAGTGTACTAGTGTTTGGAGAATAATTGAGAATGGTTTCAAAAGATCCAAGAACCTATAATTAACAGAAAAGTGGACTATGATATTCCAAAAATTCAAAGTTCGTACGTTGTTGAAAGAAGAAGTTCTGGTATGCGCTCTCTTTTCTAAAAAATATTTGGAGCACCGGCTGGCTAGAAATTTATATCTGGTCTAAATATAAAAAAAGAAAAATTAAATAGGCGAACTGGAAGTTTGACAGCCGCGCGTAACCGCGCATGCTCGTCAGCCGCCCCCACATCCCGCGCTTCCACGCTATTGGTCGGCAACTGGCAACTTGCCAAAAGCGCGGGAAAACTTCAGCGTAGCCCGCTCCTATTGGCTAACCGAAAATGAAACCGAGCACCGCGATATTCAAAAATAGAAATGGGACATGATTACAAAACTGCTGGCATGTTAGGAGACGTATCGTAGGTCGAAGTAAAAAGTATTTATACACGATTATCGATTAACAAAAATGCAGGAAAATAATCGCTAGGCTTTAATCAAAAGCTCCGCATAAAAATGTTTAATAATATAATATCTTAACGTTTAATCTCATCATGAAACGTGTTTAACAGAATTATACTTTGAAGAATTATGAGCACATAATTTTAAATTACCGATAAATGCACCATAACATCGATAAGCACTGCACTACCACCCTACTTACCAGGACGGCCAAATGAATTAAGGACGAGAGGCAAGATCAATGCACCTTGGCTTTATAAAAAAAAAACACTTTATTTTTTTCACTTGTACACTATGGGGCACTGACAGAGCGAAGTCGTACTTACATGTCGAGTCGACGCGTGCTGTGGTGCGACTGGCGAGAGTCGCGGGAGTTCTCGCGGTGTCGCCTTACCGCCGCGAAAGGAGATGAGGCGCAGCCGTCTCACCCCGCTCCGAGAATACTGCTCTTAGGGAAAAGCCTTCGAAAACTTTAATTTTCGAACATGGATAAAGGATGCTTCCAAGGTCGTGCCCGGTTTCAGTTAACGGGGTCAGCTGATATGCATATACGAAAAAAAAATACCTGTTTTATGGAGACTGATTACGAACACTCGAGCGTTTGCTTCTAGAAGATTTAATGGAATTTAAAATGCTGCAACCTGGCTGTTGCACTAAAAAACCGTCTTTCTGGGTAGGTATCTAATTTGGAGTTCCGTTTTCGATTTCTTCAATACGAAAGTCATACAGACACACGGAACAAAGCAAGGCAAATATGAATATCGACACTTTGCATTTGATAGTGCATTGTCTCACTCCTGAACAGATGTTGATAAATAAGGTGTCATTTTGATGAGAAGCGTTTGGTGGATAAGTAAACAGTAGGTATATTCGTCAGTTTCACAGCTGAAAGAATCGTGAGACTTCTAACAAAAATGTTGGTTTACCTGAATGTGGACTATTGATAATAATCATGGATGGCAAACATAGGTATACTGAACATTAAGGATTTAGAGTAAAAATCCTTTTTTTTACCAATGGGAAATCATCAAATCAAACTTCAGGCTGGGCGGGAGGGAGTGTCAGACTTTTACTGACTAAAACCCCATCCATGTTCCTTCTTGTGCGCCTTGCGTTCCGGGGGCGCGGTATCTCTTTCAAACAACCCGCAGCCCCGGCAGGCATTGGCCCTAAGTGGCCCCATCCAATCCCCATCCCTCAGAGTAAAAATCCTGGAAGAAACTTTCAACAAACAATAGCAAAGAGAAATATCACTTTTTAGAGTCCTATAGATTTGCATTTGAGATTGATGGTAGGTCCTTCGAATGAAGGTAGGTAATATATCATAAATTCGGAAATATGATTTTAATTTAGGTCACGTATTGTAACATAGGTTGTATTCCTGAAACATCCCAATTAGGTAATTGGGATGTTTCAGGAATACAACCTATGTTACAATCAACTCACTGGAACTCTTCATTTTGGGAGGTCCCAAAATGAAGAGTTCGTTTTGTGTTTTTTATTCTCTCAGAAAGTGCTGCTCCGATTCTGAAAATTATTTCGCTAATAAGATTCTACGTTATTGTATAGAGAAAGAGGCTATGTATTACCCTCAAAAAGAAATTGGAATCCGTAAGGAAATTCATGCGGACTAATTTGCGGACAAAATCTCGTTATTTTTTAAGATGGGTTCAATACTTCAACCAATAATCAGAATAATATTTTGCGTTTGATTACAAGGCTTAGGGCCAATTCAGAAATGAGTTCATTATGATTATAAACAATGCGCTGTGGCTATAGACATCATGAAAACATTTATTTCAATGACATCATTTACAGACACTGAATTGTCAAGGAGTCGGTCAGTTAATGCCTCGTTAGCCTAGTAGTCCTAAGCACGGCTGCTACGTTAGAGGTTCCTGGGTTCGATTCCCAGGTCGAGCAAAAAGTATTATTAGGATTTTTCTATGAAATTCTCAGTAGCAGCTCGGAGTTTAGATTTGTGCCCGGTTAATGACAATAGGCTCGCCCCCTATTACATGGGACCTAAATGTACCGGCGAACGGTAGGAGTACATTGGTACACCTCTGCCTGACCCTTCGGGGAATACAGGCGTGATGGTATATATATTTTTCGGTTAGTCAGAAAATTAAACCTAGTTGCTCATTCAAAAACGTAGGTAGCCCTCTATGGAGAAGAACGAGCAGGATACTCCACCATAAACGAGTACCTACCTAATGTACCATTGAACAAGTACCTACAATTTCAGGCAGTGCCTGCGTAGGTACCTACGTGTATTTAACGTTAATTGTAACAACAACAGTCCTTGGTCCAAATTCGTCATACCATGAACTGATAGATAACATCCTAATAATAACCCGAATTCCTTATAACACAATATTTTATTTTATTCTTTTAAACTGGTAAATACGTGACGTCGAAGCCCAGTAATTATGGATTCAATGTAAGGAAAGTTTCTGCAATTAAGATGTCCTTTATAATTTATCTTAGATATCACTGACATCGGTGAAGGAAAACTTTGTGAGGAAACCTGGACTTATCATAAATATAATCTGAAATAGCCAATCCGCCTTGAGCATGCATGGTGATTAATGCTCATGCCTTCTTTGTCTACGTGAGAAGAAGCATTTGCCCTACAGTGGGACAATAATAGGCTGATGTTATAATATATTTTTTAAGGTATCTATAAAGGAAAAGAACAGTCAATGTTTAGTCTGTTACAGATTTTATTTTTAGGTAAAACGAGGTTACCTTGAACTATACTTGATAGTTCAAGGTAACCTCGTATTGAATTGTACGTGTGTTCCAATAAGGAGTAATTTGTTTTCCTATTAAGCTCAAAGGTACCTGAGCATAGACAGTTTTCTATTGAACATTATTGGAAGGGCAAGGCAACGGCCCACCTGATGGTAAGTGGCCACCGCTACATATAAACATCTGCAATACCAGAGGCCTTGCAGATGCGTTGCCATCCCAGAGTCAAACTTCAATTGTTTTATGTGGCTATAATTACACCGGCACCCATACCCTTCAAACCGGAACACAGCAACGCTGCTTTGCGGCAGAAATAGATAGCTATGGTGACGAGCCCTTTTACAAAAAGCCCCAAAGTAAGACAGATGATGACAAACAAGTACATCAATCCTTCACCTACTGAAACCAAATTAATTTACAAACCATTAAAAATAAATCCAAGTAATTCAATGACGTACAGTTCAATTATAAAGAAACCACGTCGCGTAGATAATAATTAATTTCGAAATAATTCATCGTATATCGATGAGTCAACCTGTGCGTGTCATTTTATGTAAACAGTTGACCCAGATGGTTCTAAAGGCGTGTTACATACCTCACCATAGACCATAGACCACAATTAACTGACCTTCACTATGGTCATAGAGTGTAACTCGGTAACTCGCTTATCTACACATCGAAGTCCAATTATTGTCCAAAACTGTTTGTTTTGTTTGGCGGTTAAATACTTTTTGGTCGGGTTAATTTTTGGAGGACTTCAGTTCCTATGTGCAACAGTTCGTAATTTGGAATTGTTTAAAGGCATTAGGCCACTGTTTAAAAAACTAGGGTAAACATACCTACCTTCTTCAGAAACTACATTTTATTAAAGACTGTTAATAATTATAAATTTTGGTATAGTAAATAACCTACCAAATCTATAGGCTAACTAGGTTTAATTCTACAAAAACGAACAAATTCACGTCAAATCTAAATAATCCTATTCTTAAATAATACTCCCAACCAATAAACCGAACCAAGCAAGAAGGTTTTAACAAGAAGGAGCTGTTACAAGTTACAACGTTTTGTTTCTTTTGGACTTTATGGCTTTCTTAACATTTTGTTTATGGTAACAATTGACGTGTTGCGTAGTCTTTTGTTTTGGCGGGACATATAATTATTCTGTGATTCGTATTGACCACTTTTAAATTCGGCGTCATCTATTTTGTTATTAGATATTAGTTTGTAAGGAATAAAACTTCCTAGGTTATGTTTATCTTTGTTTGTTTAATTCTGATCCCTAAGATCAGAAGTGGGATTGCCACGCGTTCTAGACCGTTTGCCATCTAAAATTTTGTGTTTATTGTGTGCAGTTTGTGAAATTACATCTTAACCGTAAGTAAGTTTTATTTCTTACAAACATGACAGGCCGTTCGTCTCGATCCAAGAGACGCGGGTATTCTCGTGAAAAATGATGTACTAGTAGTAGTTCTCGCGAATCGCGTCGCGATAGTATGAATTCTAGTCATGCGCCGCGCCTGGTAGCAATAATCGTCATAATAATCCATCTGACCGTCATGACCGGTCTTCTTGGCCTCGCAATGGATCGCATAGCTCACGTAGTTTTCACAAATACAACAGAGATTCGCGCGCTCGTCGCGTTAGCTTGCGCGACATAGCCCTTCATAGGATTTTTAATAGACTAGAGGCAATCGAAGCTAGATTACCTACATCAGTAGAAAATGATGTTCCGTCGCGTCTTACGAACTATATAGAGCCTTTTATTGTCCACCCCTTTGGCTGTACCGACTCCTGCTAATGAACCGGGCTCAGGCATGGCTGAAGAGGTTACTGATAGCGTATGAGTGAGACGGTAGTGATATGAATACCAATGGAATAAAGGATGCAGGGAGCATTATTGTTGGAACATTGACCGCACTTATTAAAGCAAAGTCCCACAACTTTTACATATAGCCTTTTGATCCAAATGCACACGATTTTGATGTCAGGTATGCTATTCTGAAATAGGCAAATCACTTCGAAAGTCATTTCGCAAGTCATCTCGATAGTCACGCTTGCTTCGCAGAATATTAAATCCTATTGAAAAACGTCAAAATATTCACTCAATATAATAC
Source organism: Caradrina clavipalpis (assembly GCA_932526535.1). Lineage (NCBI taxonomy): Eukaryota > Metazoa > Arthropoda > Insecta > Lepidoptera > Noctuidae > Caradrina > Caradrina clavipalpis. The sequence continues at coordinate 4,625,170 of OW052101.1, forward strand.
TTCTCACATTCGTCATCACGTGGTGGCGCTAGTGTGTCGTACTCACTCATTTTAAGAATATGAATCTAAGATCTCACCGCGGATACATAAGTGATTTTGCAAATGAACTTTTAGAAAAGCACCACTGGTCCGCTCAGGTTAACCGCGCTCTGCTAATAAATAATTAGGATGATCGGGAGTGCCTTGGACGAGTGAGTCGTTGTTTAAAGGGAGATGCGAAGTCATGACTGAATGATTGGGTTACAAATGATTGTTCGTAGAGTAGTTTTAAATTGGAATTTAGATCATTGTGACCACGTACGATTGATATTGCTTCCGTATTGTATGGTCTCGTGGTTGCAAGCGCGACTGCTGAGCAGAGGGTCCTGAGTTCGATTTCCGGGTCGGGCAAAAAGTGTAATTGGGTTTTTCCATTAGGAATTTCTCAGTAGCAGCCCGGAGTTTGGAAGTTGGTGGTGTGTCACCCCCGTGCTTCGGAAAGCACGTAAAGCCGTTGGTGCTGCGCCTGATCTCTCTCCGGTCGTGTCGGATTTCCGTCCCATCGGGCTATGAGAGTTAGGGAAGAGGGAGTGCACCTGTGTTTGCGCACACGCTTGTGCACTATAATATCTCATGCGCATGTGGCTAGTCTGCATTAAGATTAGCCGCCGTGGCCGGAATCGGTCTGGAGAATTACATTCTTACATTTACATTGTATGATGTAATTAGTACAAGCTCTAACAACTATTTAACTTATGCGGAGTAAGCGCGTAAATCATTGCTGCGTGTTAACACTGTTAAAGGTTCATCTGACGAACTGAAAGCTGCTATCGTTGTTGACCCTCAAATAAAGGCCGCGGTAACCAACGCCAAGTTACCCTCAAAGGATTTAGTTGAATTTTTATCACTTTATATCAAACCTAGATAAGAAAACCGTTATTCCGACAATACTGTTCGTCCTTTTGGTAATTTAAGTATGTCTCAGTTGCGTAAACGTGAGATACCTAGGTTAAATGATAGGAAGGTTGCTTGTCACACATGTGGAAAATTAGGTCATAGGAAATGGAAATTATCCTAAAAAGTTTAAAGATTAGGTTACAACTTTTACTCAGTGTGACAGTTCCACAAAGCCAGCTTCAATCACATCAAGTGAACATAAGTAGACCAACTAAATATTGCACTCTTTGTAAACGTAATGGGCATTTGATAGATTCATGTTTTCAAGAACAGCGTTCTGGCAGTGGTGATAAAAACAAGGCAATGTAATGTCAATAGTAGTTCAAAAAGTACCGATGTTCTGATTTATAGTGGGTCGGACATTTCGCTGATTTCAGAATCAGTTTTAAAGTAGTTTTATTTTAAAAGAGTGCCAGATTATAGCTTGATGCGTGTAATTGGAAATCAAGAAATTGAGTCGACTTTTTTAGTTGCGACTGTAATAGAGTTCCCAGAACTATCATTAGAAATAGATTTATACGTTGTTTCTACAGAATACATAAATGCACCAATTTTGATCGGTATTGATGCACTGAATCGAAAAGGTTTGACATGATCTGAACTAATGGAAAGCAGCGGCTTTTGAGATCTAACATTTTGCCAACTGTGCAGCATGTGATCGCGGTGGATGATGGAAGTGTTAGGATTCTATTATCTGGTGCTGATAAAGAGAAATTATTAGTAAAAGTTCATGAATTTCAGATTTATTTATTTCTGGCACCTTCTACCGTGAACACAGGTAGCATGAAAATTCAGTTAACTGCGACTATTCCAATCAGACATCGTTCTTACAAGCTTTCGGTTGATGAATAGAATAGAGTTTGTGTCATATGTCTGACTATCCGAGTCCAATTATTTTAGTCAAAAATATACACGGTAGTGAAAGGATGTGCGCCGATTATCGGGCACTGAATGTTATGTCTGTCTGTCACTGCCACAGATATGTTTCTGTTGTCGCTGATCGATGATCATGTTGACAAGCTTGGTATTTATAAAATCTTTACCAGCCTTGTTATGATTGTTGTTACTGGACTTCATCAGGTACAAATGAAGGATGATGACTCAATTAGCAAAACTGTTTTCGTAACACCTGAAGGACAGAATGAGTATTTGGAAGTGCCCTATGGGCCTATGTTTGGTTGGCTAATTAATGCACCGATTGTTTACCAGAAAATCATCCCTAAAACTTTGAAAACATTCATAGATGTTGGTAAAGTCCTTACGTATATAGATCATGTTTTACTATTGACAAATTCGATAGAGAAAGGTCACTTTAAGATAAGTTTTACAGATAATAAAAAAACGGGATTTTCTGTTAATAAAAAAAATACCTTTTTAAACACAGAAATCGGATACTTGGGGCCATTGATTGATCATGGTCAGGTGTGGCCGAGTCCGGGAAAGGACGATGCACTTATTAGATCGTCGAAACCCACGAATGTCAAGCAGATTCATCTGTATCTGGCGTTAGCGGGATACTTTCTGCGTTATTTAGCAGGCTATGCTTTTAAGACCGCATGTATAGCAAAATTTTGAGAAAAGGGGAACCTTACTTGTGGGGCGCTGAGCAGGATGCTGCTCGCGACTATGTAGTTCACTGTTTGATAAATGAACGAGTTTTAACGATATTTGATCCCCAGTTGCCTGCGGAGCTTCACACTGATGCCAATGCTATTGGGCTTGGTGCCATTTTATTACAAGAACCCACTGGTATGAGAAAGAGGGTTGTTGGGTATTTTGATAAATCCACTCAGGGTACTTAGTCTCGACAACACAGCTAAGTGTTGGAGACGTTGGCGTTGACGTTGGACGTCGTACGTGCTCTCCAGCATTTCCGCCACTATTTAACTGGCACTTGATGATTCTAATTTCAATCGAGAGGCTCTCTTAACTCTTCGCAGATAACGAGCATGTGATCTTCATGCAACCATGTTGCCTACGTTAATGAAGATCGACGGCAGGCACGCACCTTTGCCGTCGGGGATTTCGTGTTTGTGAGCAAGGCTGCACAAATCACCGGCAGACTGGACTTCGGTATGCGTGGACCTTACAAGGTTCTTGGCGCGTTACGGTGTCACCACTACGGGTTGCTAGCTGGTTCCTAAGGGAAGAAGACCCAGGCTGCAGCAGAACAGATGATGCTGTGGCGAGGAGAGTGGACGCTGGTTGCGTGCTCAGCGGTCTTCGAGGGTGGTGTTAGTGGTGCTAATGTGTTTAGGCCACTGAGAGAACATACAGGTGTATGGGTCTCTGTTTTAGATGTGTGTGGTGCTAATGTGTTTAGGCCACTGAGAGAACATACAGGTGTATGGGTCTCTGTTTTAGATGTGTGTGGTGCTAATGTGTTTAGGCCACTGAGAGAACATACAGGTGTATGGGTCTCTGTTTTAGATGTGTGTGGTGCTAATGTGTTTAGGCCACTGAGAGAACATACGAAGGTATGGGTCTCTGTTTTAAACGCCTGTGGTGCTAATGTGTTTAGGCCACTTAGAGAACATACAAAGGTATGGGTCTCTGTTTTAAAAGCTTATCTCTTTTAAGAGAAAGTGTGTCACGTAGTCATAGTATGCAAACGTTGGGGATAGGCCCTAACGTTCACGCTATGAACACGTGAAAATGACAAGCGAACTTGGTTCCTCTGTCATATGGCAGTGTATGGTGAGTAATGAAAGTCCGGATTCTGTCATTCGCGATGCACTGAATTTTATTTTTATTCGTGTTAAGTCTGAAGCTTTTTAATGTTATAAAACTTTTTGACAGACCTTTGTCTGTGGGTGCTTGAGTGCACGCTTGCACCCATGGTAACAACAAAAAATATAGAAGTCATTTTCTTTTCTTTCCTTTAAGATATAAGCTTTAGATATAACACGAAACTGGGTAAATTACTTACATGATCTCTATGTGTGTTCAGAGCATGAGCATAATGATAATGTTAATGTCCAGGATGCGAGAGATGGATCTGATACCAATGATGCCAGTAATGCTACGGTCGAGGACGCCGCGTCGTCAGGAACGGCCGTCTTAAATAATACTCCCAACCAATAAACCGAACCAAGCAAGAAGGTTTTAACAAGAAGGAGCTGTTACAAGTTACAACGTTTTGTTTCTTTTGGACTTTATGGCTTTCTTAACATTTTGTTTATGGTAACAATTGACGTGTTGCGTAGTCTTTTGTTTTGGCGGGACATATAATTATTCTGTGATTCGTATTGACCACTTTTAAATTCGGCGTCATCTATTTTGTTATTAGATATTAGTTTGTAAGGAATAAAACTTCCTAGGTTATGTTTATCTTTGTTTGTTTAATTCTGATCCCTAAGACTATATTATTTTGAATTACTTACAGCAAGAGACATTGAACTGTTACATCTGCACAATAATGTAACAGATTTAGCATATTGAATTATTTTAACGTAATTCATTTAATAATTGAGAGACTGTGGGTTACCGCGTGTTGGCAGAATTAAAAACAATTTATTTATTTATTTATTTAAACTTTATGCAACAAAAGTACAAAGGCGGACTTAATGCCTTAGGCATTCTCTACCAGTCAACCAAAGGTGGTGAAGAGATATCATGGCAGGTGCAAATTATTGTTAAAGATTAAAACAACATTTGATACATACTTTAAACACAAAAAAATAACTCAATGCAAACTAATTGTACACAAGTACAAAACAACTAAAATTATCCAAACGAATATATAATATATATATATATATACATATATAAAACATACCTATATACCTACATACACACATACATACCTATATATACATATATAAAACACATATCTTATGATAACAGTAGAGAGGAGGAGTATGAGACAACTCTTACTATTGGTTCTGAAAATAACTCCGCAGTTTCTACCACAAGTTGAGTTGAGTGAGTTAGTTGTTGTTGTAGTTTGTTACAATCTGTTAGAAGACATTCTATCAGATTATTTTTGAAAGTTAACCCTTACTTAAAAGATGTAAGCAACAACACATGGCCCGACAAACACTCAGCTGGTTATTTATTAATGTTTAGAGCACCCAACCTTTTACAGTCCGCGGCGCACTTACAAATTTTTAAAGGAGGGGGTGACGTGACAGACTCTTACTGACAACCAAATAACGCGCCTTCCGCGTACTTCCCTTCTATAAAAACATAAGCATAATAAATTTTTATAGAATATTGTGGGGTGAATTTTTAAAGATTTTGTACATTTTATTAGCGCTGGTTTAGAGGCCTGAGTAAACGGGAGTTCCACTCCGTCATAATTAAACACGTAAGTAAGTAGTGATTACATCAAATAACTATGTGTGTGTATCACCTAAACCTACAAACGTCAGTTCTGACTTCAAAGGAAAAATGGATCACGGGTTTAATATAGATAGAATAACTAACTAGTTATTTCTGGGAGCGTTGTGGCATCATTATTTTAAAGTCTTACTTTGCATTTTAGTTGATACTTAACCGAATGATTGCAGGCATTATTAGCTGGCTTCTATGTTTTCACATATTTATGTAGTTTAACTGATAGATAAAGTTAGACCTTTTTATTATCTTTTTTAAGGTTGGGAAATCATCAAATAACTTCTTCCGCTGTAGGCGAAGCGGAACGGAGTGTCAGACTCTTGCTGAATAAAACCCATCTGCGTCCCTGTTAATGTCTTTTGTATACCAGGGCCGCGGTGACTATTTCGAACAAATTCCGCAATTTTGTGGAAAGTCAGCTTTACCACAAGTAACTGAATACAAAAATGGAATTTGCTTGTTCTTGCAGAAAATCGATTGTAATTTCCTTATCTTTGATGATACCTTTATTTTACCAATTTTTAATGATTAGAATTTTTGTAAGCTTTTTTCTCTGCTAGCACCTAAGGGCTATTCTCGTATTTCAACTTATTCTAAATCTACTCGCAATTTGACCTCAGGGACAATCAACAGATTGATATCAGTCTCAATCTGTCAAAAAATATAATAACGAAAGTTTCATAAAGTTACTAGAATTTCCCCCCTGACCTTACTTGACCTTGTATGTAAAAATGTATTCTCCAGACAGTTTTCGGCCTCGGCGACTAATTCTCATAGTCCGACGGGACAGCAATCCAACACAACCGGGGAGAGATCAGGCGCACTCAGGACCAACGGCTTTACGTACTTTCCGAGGCACGGGGATGTCACACCACCAACCTTCAAACTCCGGGCTGTTACTGAGAAATTTCAAATGGAAAAACCCAATAACACTTTTTAGCCGATCTGGGAATCTAATCCAGGATTGGAATGCTCATCGCGACCAACGAGTACGTGACCTTACCGAGCGTATGTAGCCTTAAAAAGTGTGTTCTATATTTAAAAATACTTTTTTTTTTACTTGTTATCAACAGTTCTATTCGCTCCATTAAATCGAGAACCGGTTTGAAAGTAGGCTATCAGGTAAGTCGCGTCTGAAGAGCAAGCAGTTGGCTCGAGTAGGGCGCGTGTTCGCCAACGCGACCTGACACCGGCGGCACTGTTACTGGGTCTAGGTTGCTGGCTAGCGGTGCTCAACTTGTTTCTTTCATGGGCCGCAATGGAGAAAAGGACATACAGGAGGTACATCACTTATTACTTACCAGATGTGACCAACTGGGTGACTGAAACAGAGACCTACTTAATTACAGCAAACTTCAAGAAAAAGTCAGGCAATTGCAGGAAACAAATTGGCTTATGTATTCTGAAAAAAAAAACATAATGCAATCTATCTGGTAAGTACCTATATATTATCTGTGGCTCCACAAAAAGTACCCCAAAAAACGGTTAGAGAACAGACTACTGTCGAGTATCGAGGCTCACGTAGGTACAATTCTACTATGGACATTACCTACTCGGGTAATGAGTTCAAAATTACCTACACTCCACTCATCTAAAGAAATCTACATCACTAGGTACCTCTCTTTACAAGAAAGCCAAGCGACCCAGCAGTTGAGAGTCACTGTTATAGATTCATAAGGTACCGCTTTTTCTATCATTTCTACAAGGTTTTACCTATCAGCTAGCTGTAGACATCCTATTTATATTCAGGGCCCTTTATATGAAACATCGTTACATCCAAACACATATCTCAGAGTAAAAGTCAAAAGCTCGTCTCACGCGTCTCCGCAAGCGACCGATTTCATGACCGATTATCTATCGGGCCGATTTCTTCGTCGGCGAGAAGAAATCTGTCAAAAATCAGCCGTGCCATCTGCCAAAAACCTGTCAAATCGGTCGTGTATTGTCGAGACGCAAAAAAGTTGTTTCTGGAACAGAGATCTAAATAAAGAAAAAAACAGGTCGACAGCTAGTACCGTTGAGCAATTATGGCCCTGCTGATAAACTGATAAAGTCCTTTTTTGGTGTACCTAGTAAAACCTTCATGTTGTTACTAATTATGATACCTATAACTGGTTATGTATACTACAAGGAAAGACCCGTTGGATGAGCAAAAACGGCTTTTGTCTTATTCCACACTAGCTTTTGCCCGCGACTTCATCTGCGTGTTTTTTTCTTCACCGGGTGTCGTAGCGTGATGTTGAATGGCCTATAAAGACTATTCCTCATGAATCTAGCTATCATATACACACATACTTTTTTATAATCCGACTGGAAGTTTCATAGATTAGTGCGTTTAGACAAACAAAACAATCTGTTCAACTTCATTATATTAGTATCCTAGTGATAATTTGCAAAATGAGGATGATAACGTATTTCATCGTATGAGCTTGTAACCTACCACTTATAAAAAAAAACTTTATTTCAGACTTATGATGGCCTAAAGCCCATTGCAACATCTGTATAAATATTTCATTATAATCAATATTAATTTTCTTTTGAGGTGAATTATGCAATGCATAAATTAACGGCTTGCATGATGCATCTGATATTTGTATGTATACGAAATATGCATTTTTGCATACCTACCTAATTAATCAAGTTCTCATCGACAAAACATGCAATCCGTATCCGTTGGAATAGATGAAATAAAGGTGATTTTCCCATGCCTCATCAGCACAATCAAACATAGTAAGAACTAGGTTGGTATTTACTCCACACAGGAACTTCTACAAACTTTTAAGACCAAAATCTTAGAAATTTATGAACAGATTTTTAAACTTGTTACGTAGAAACATATGTTTAAAGAGACAGTACAGAACATTTTTGAAAGAGTTTTGTGGCTAACGAGTGTTGAATGAATTCGCTGTATTATTAGCTTCGAGATACCGTGCGGCGAATACGTTTTTTTTCGGATGCACGAATGTAGACGAAACAAGTACCTAAGTAGGTACCATGTGAAGCAATCGATCACTACGTAATTAACAGCGTAATCCGACGTATGTAAACAAAACTATTTAATTAAAAATAACAACCATTTTGTTGAACAGGTGTTATGAACATAGTTTCGAAAAACGGATAAGTAAGCATACTTCTAAGAAGTAGGTACGTATGGACGCAATATTATCATGACCGGCTAGCCTTATTTAGCAGACATATGGTATCTTGTAGGTACCTCAACGCATTACCAAAATACGGTGATTCATATATGGATAGGGTTACCATATCTCAGGATTTGTCCTGAGATCTCAGGATTTTTGGACTCTTCTCAGGATTGCGGCCGGATTTTGCAAATCTCATGAAATCTCAGGATTTTTTGAATTTTCTATAAAATACAGCTTACATTTTAAAGATCTCTTTGATAAAAAATTAAACTAAAAAAAAAATATCTTCCTTTGGTAATAATTGCACAATTAAAATCAGTACTTATTTATCTAAGTAGGTACCTACTTAATCATTAAGTAAGATATACAATTGAATACATTTTAAGTAAGATCCACAATGTATAAAAACGATAGTATTACGACTTTATTAAATTGTTAAGTAAATACGAGAGAAAATTTTGATAATGTAAAGGATTTCAGGATATTTCAATGAAAATCAGGCCTTTTCTCCGGACTTTTGATTTTTTCATCTGGTAACCCTATATATGGAGGCTAATGATGAACATTTTTAGTCACAATAGGAAGTAACTTCGGAAAGAAGTTTCTCAACTCGTAACAGACGCATTGAATTGGTATTTCGAAGATTCAGATTACGACACGGAGAAATGTGTATTTTAATTTCGTCCTTTTTGTCTTAATGACCCAGTGGTTAAGGCGCTCGCCTCTCATGCACGAGGTTATGGGTTCGCAACCTGGCACGGGCAAGTGCCAATGTGACTTTTTCTATTTCATAGTTACTTTCTAAGTTTATCTTGAACATCAATGACATCGGTGAAAGAAACCATAGTGACGAAACTTGAACTTACATTATTAATATAAGTCTGAAATCGCTAATCCGCCTTGAGCAAGCATGATGACCAATCCTCGTGCCTTCTCTTTATGATAAGAGGCTTTTCCCCGACCGTGGGACAATAATAGACTGATATTATTATTTTTATATTGTATGATGCAGGCCGCTTCCAACCGGTCTTTTTGGAAATCTATGGGGGAGGCCCATGTCCAGCAGTGGACGTCCTGCGGCTGATATGATGATGATGATGATGATGTTCCTCTCATTTATCTAACCCGTTAACATAGCTACTCTCCTCCAGACTAAATATATGCCTTGAATGTGAAATTAAATACTATATGTATTACTATTTGATTAAGCATTGATTATAGTTGCACAAATGAAATGAAATTCCTAATGGAAAACCCAATAACACTTTTTGCCCGACCTGGGAATTCAACCCAGACCCCCACGCTCATCAGTGGCGCTTGCGATCGCGAGGCCAACGGGGCGGTTACAGACATACCTATCTAACTAGCAATGCACGCAGATACTACCTACGTAGATGTAGATCAAGTATCTACGCTGCTAGAGTATTTAAAGCATTGCGTCTTTCAAGAAACCAGCCACCGGAATACATTCATAAATCTCACTTTGTTAGCTGTTCAAAACAGAATGGAAATGTGAAAATGAAATAGTAATGAGTGTAGGTACCTAATAACATTGATGTCTTTCTGAAAATCATGTTTATGAAGTGCTACATAAATGAAAAATAAAAAAAAATTAAAGAGATTCTTTTGTTTGTACCAAATAGGCTTCGAAATTACTGGACCGATTTTAACCATATTTTCACCAATAGATACCTACATTATTCCTGAGTAACATAGGCTACACAACATCACGCTACGACCCATACGAGCGGGATAGTAACCAAAAACGTAACTTAACGTGGGTGAAATAATCCACGCGGACGAAAGCGCGGGCAGTTCGCTAATAAAAAATATATTGGCTTTGCATTACCGGAAATCTTAAAGTTCCTCATTCCATCTGCCAATATCATATCTTGGATTTAGATTTTATTTAAAGTTAAACGGTTAAGTTAAGATGTTGTTCGAAGTTTAATATGGCACGGTTGCCATTTTAAAAAAATACACTACTAAAGTAGGTCATTAAAATCTAAATTGGTAGCCTGGTGGTAATATCAACCTTGATATATTATATCTTTTTTAGTTTATCAAAATCGCAGCTCATCTCATCAATAGAGAAAGCAATGCAGCACATGTAACGTAGGTACGACTATTTCTGTCCGCGGCGTGCTCTGGCGCATGCCTGAAATAACTCGGTTTCATCATAACACACAATCGACTTGCCTACAGCTTTTTATTTTAATACTATACGTACACTTGTCGGTTCAAAAACGAACAGGGTAACGTTTAGCGGCCCGTGAATGAAATATTTATGTTGATAACTTTTTGCTGGAATGTAAAATAAACCAAAGCTTTTGTAGGCATATTTTATATAAAAAAGATAAAGAAAAAGGAAGACGCTAGGTCGTTCTTTTTTTATACTCCTGTGTATGGAACATTTTGTATGTTAAATTTTCATGAACATACTGGAGAGGACGCTTCCAGTTCTTTCAGGAAAACATTAAACTTCTAGCCTCTTCCCTCAGGCACTCGACTTTCCACTTTTACCGTTAGAAACAGTAAATAGGTCTTTCTAGTGCACAAAGGGCAATTAACATTGTAATAAATACATCCAAAATAAATTCAAATTAGTTATTGTTAACATCCAAATACCAACTTTACCAATGTCTACGTATGTAAGCAGTGTCTACCTGCTTACTCATTAAATAGATCATAATTATCTACGTATTTATCATACAGCCAACACGTTCCGGTTGATCTAAAAGGGGCAATCATAAAAATAACAGCTATTATCATAAATAATTCATCCAGACCTTGCTGCGTGATACTTGACAGAGTGCTATAAAACTGCAGTGGACAATGCATAATGTTGCAAGTGACAATTAATGGGCAGGCAGTCTGGCGGCCGCCACGGCGCCGACCTCCATCGGCTGCTGCGCATGCGCGTACGACGGCATGTTTTCTACCATTTATGGCACTCGCAGACCCTGATTACGTTTTCATAACTACCAAGTGTTAACGGCTGTCGGGTTGCGTTTTAATCAAGATATTATAACTCGTAGTAGCACAAAAGCTTGGAGATAAGTACGTGCCCAAAAGCACATGGGTTGTTTTTTTCTGAATTTTTGTATTACTTACCTATATATTTTTCGTACGTACCTACAAAGTTTATTGGCTTTTTGGAAAAATACTTGGGCCTTGTTATACCTCCTTCGTGCTACACGAGGAGGGTTAAAGGCTACAAAACATCACACTACGACTCACGAGAGCGAAGCAGTAACCAAAGACCTAACTGAACACGGTTCAAACCTAGGTCTAGGCAGTAGGCTACTACAAAATAAAATAATCCCAATAGAAAGGAACATCAATGTTACCAGGCACACAGTTTTACAAAGGACCAAGAAAATCTCAACATTTCGCTCATTTTCCGCTACGAATGCGAACAAGGCGCCAATTGAAATAACATTTTGTTGTCATGCTCACTTACATAATTACACTTAATAGTAATTCGTATCCTGTTTACTCAAGTATATTGTCAACAACTCACGTTGACGCTTGCAACACATTATGCATTGCAGCCATATGTTCTTGAGCCTTGTAATGCTTTATAAAGTTAATTTAGTATTATTGTACTGGTATGGTCAACTAAGCATGTGGTGCAGACTTGCCAATCATTAGATTCATCGATGACTAAGCGGGGAAAATATTTTCTGTTTCTGCAATCCTTCGATAGGTACATTTATTTGCTATGCCTTGACAGGGAAGCTGAGTTTTATGTAAGTAATGCTCAAAAATCTCAGTCGCTAGACTTAGTAACTTTAGTATAGCTGAAATATTAAAATACCGAGTAGAATATGTCATTGAAAAGGTGTGCGTTCTTTTTCAATGCTTGATAATTGCGGAGCTTTCTTTAGGGTCTGGCAGTACCTAATACTGTATGTTGGGTTTTGACAATATCCTGTAAAACATTTATAAAAATAGTTACTAGACGTCCTACCTGGATATAAGTAGGTAACTTTTATTCCTAATAGGTCCAGCATTAAAGATAGCAAGTACGCATACCTTCCTACAACATATCTTTATTTATAACTATAATTTCCAACAAGCTGATTTAGTTCTGCGGACTCCGGAATCCGGGAGTAAGTTTGATAAATCTGTGTGTTAGGTATCGACCACAGTCTGTCGCGGTAGTTTGTATGTTTTATCGAACTAGGGATATACACTGATAGGTTTCCTTTTACCCTATTTAACTACCTAGCTCAATCTCCCAAAATGATACAAAAACCCTAGAAAATTAAATTCATTTACAAAACGTCTTCATTATGATAATAAAAATACCAGATTTACTAAAATTATTACATTTAGATTTGGAATTTTCGGTTATTTGTAAAAAAAAAAAAAAGAAATTCTCCAGGCCGATTCCGGCCACGGCGGCTAACCTTAATGCAGACTAGCCACGTACGCAGGATATATTATAGTGCGCAAGTGTGTTCGCAAACACAGGTGCACTCCCTCTTCCATAACTCTCATAGCCCGATGGGACGCCAATCCGACACGACCGGAGAGAGATCAGGCGCAGGACCAACGGCTTTATGTGCTTTCCGAGGCACGGGGGTGTCACACCACCAACTTCCAAACTCCGGGCTACTACTGAGAAATTCCTAATGGAAAAACCCAATAACACTTTTTGCCCGACCTGGGATTCGAACCCGGGACGCCTTGCTCAGCAGTCGCGCTTGCGACCACGAGACCAACGTGCAAGTAATTATTTAATTAATAACCAAAGTTATTGTTTTTATGCCAATTCAATGGTTACGATATCATCAAAACTTTTAAACTGTTAGTGTAATATGGATATAACGACCGAGCGGCCATGTTCGGTGCTGTCGAGTTTTTCCCGCGCTGACTCATGATTTGGCCAGCTACCAGTCTTGTATGGCATTTAAAACGTGTAGCAATTAAAACGTAATATTTCAAGTCTGTGGTGATTATTTATCCGTCGTTTTTGTAATAAATACCTATAGATAGTACATATTATTTCGATCATTTAATTAACTGATCTCATTATAAAGGTGAAGTTGAAATGTATCAGTTACTACTCATTAAAATTAATTTATGTTATTGTACTATGCATTTTTATACAATTAATAATTAGGTACCTAGCTGATACTTGCTTAACAATTAAATGAAGTACCTAATATTCATGGTAATTAAAACAATAAAAGACTCCAAATCGTTTATTTAATATCATTCAACTTAAAAATACCTAAAGACTCCAAATTGTTTATATAATAAGTCAACTTAAAAATACTTACTTATAACTTATACTACTGATTACTGCACTTTCCGATGATATTCAGGTGTCGCATTACTGTAGTCTTGCAAATTGAATAATGAAGATCTATTGTTCACCATGTACCTCAGGAATTCTTGTACATTCGCCAAAACATGCAGCAGAGCCTTGTCGTCCAAAGCCGTGTAGGCCAGCATAAATCCCATCTTTGCGAACAGTCGCAGTAAATGTATGGACCCATATATTTTAGCCATGGGTGTATCAGGATATTCTTGCAGTAACTCGCTGTACTGAGGTCGTTCAAATTTGTACAGCAGTTGGGGTCCCAATGTCGCATTGAAGTATTCTTTCAAGCCTTCTGTTATGTCAAATAATGCGGACTCTCTAGCCAAGGTGCTCGATTTGCTGCTTTTCTTATAAGCGAGATAGTTGTCCACAATCTGTGCGACGCTGACCTTGGCAGGCAGAATGGCCAGTTTCTGCTGGCGAGTGATAACGTCCCAGTCGTCCACCAGCCAGACTTTCAGTTCGTCAGGTATTCGGATCTTCACTTCGATCTTTGATAGATAGTGCTCTTCAGTTTCAATTGATGTGTCCATCATCCTGCCGCGCTTTTTCCTGATAAAAAAATATGAATATTATTTATTTATTTATTTATCATCTTTAGCATGTTGGTCAGGCTAAAAATTGCTTTTTTGGACTGAATATTATTTGAAAAATAATAAACAAAAAGTCACCTGGAATTTGATATCATTACTTTTTGCATTTCTATACATGCTATTTATATTATAACAAAAAGAGGCAAGGAAATAAGCACCAAGTATTATTAGCATACATGCACAATGCACATATGTGCAGATAAATAGCATGAAAACAACCACATGAACAAACATGCACAGGCAAGGAAAAGGGAAAGCAAGCATGCAAATGAGGATATGTGCTCCCCAAGAAATGCCTCGACGTTCTGCGAGCTTCTGGCTTGACTGCAGAAAAATCATGCTGATTTCACATACCAACAAGTGCCTACAAACTTCAGTAATATACATAACTAGCTTCTGCCCGCGACTTCATCCGCGTCACAGTTGATGTGTTATCCTACAGGTACCGTACATTTTCCCGGGATAAAAAGTAGCCTATGTGTTATTCCAGACTATAATCTATCTTTGTGCCAAATTTCATCCAGATCCATTCAGCCGTTTAAGCGTGAAAGAGTAACAAACATCCATACATCCATACATCCATACATACAAACTTTCGCCTTTATAATAGTAGTAGGATTATAATGTATTATAGGAACACAAGGTGGAATGTGCGTAAAGTAGTTCTTGTTCTTAAACTGCACTAGGATATTCTCCTGTACTATGAGTACTATGTGTCTTTTACAGACTCAAATATTACATGCACAAAGTGCCAAACCCGGAAAAACATTCTATAGTAAGCGCCTGAGTAATTCTAATTAGTATTAGTACCCTACTTAACCTTAGTGTAAGGGTCATAGACATTCTAAAATAGTAAATTGAATAAGCTAGTTTTTTTTAAACTAACAATTTTAAAATATAATAATTGACGTAACTAAATTCCATCATTTCTATAATGAGCTCACATATTGTGTTTATATGTCAATTATGAAGCAAGGTTAATCAACAGCTATTTTTTAGAATAATAATGATATGATCATTATGACCTATTATTATATTCAGATTTGCAAAGCAGTGAGTCTCATGAACCACTGTGCCCTGGTTAAGGCGCCCACCTTTCATGCACAAGGCTTCGATACTGTGCAAGTACATAAGTGACTTTTTCAATTCATTATGAATTTTTCAAGTGTTTTTATAGTTTATCTTGGACATCGGTGAAGGAATCAATAGGTGAAGGAAAACGTTGTGAGGTAACCTGGACTTGTAATGATTATACATATATTAGAACTGTAATATTGCTAAATTCTTTTTATTTCTTTATTCGAGGTAAGTTGTACAGTCTACGATGAAGTGAGCTTGCCCAAGAGGCCTGTTCACTTTAACTTTGTAGAGATTAGGGTTGAATGTGTTCGGAAATACAGGTGCAGGTCGAGAGTTCCACTCCTTTGCTGTGCACATTATAAAAGACAATTTTGAAAGCTTAGTGCGAAGGTGGTAATTTAAAGCGCGTCTAGATGTCCGATGGTGGAAGGGGGTTGGTGAGATTTGACAAATGAAAGCATTGTGATCAAGGTATTGCCTTTTCTGTCTGGGCCTTTAACCTGTGTTTGTCCCAGACAACTATAAGCTGGTGTTATTTTCAAAACTGAATGCAGTCAAGCTTCAAGAAAAAAAAAAGTTATTCTTATTGTTAGTTCAAACCCGGAAAATTACAAAACAGAAACAGATTCGTACATGCTTTGCATACAAAGCAGTACCACAATAAACAAACAACTTACTTGGGTTGATCGGAGCCGGAATCAGCCGGAGTATCCTTACTCTGAGTCTTCGTAGCCTTAGCTGGTCCTGGAGTGGGCTCTACTTCTCGACCTGCAATAGATTTTTTAATATCTTAGGAAAATTCAATAAATAAAAGTGACATTGGTCCAAGAGGATCCCTAGATGCATACCATAGATGAAGATATGCGTAGATGCAGCTTCAGGCTCTGGTGATCCATGAGTGAAGCAGCCAATGTGTGGGATTAGAACCCTCTTTGTTTCTAATTATGTTGGGATCAGCTTGCAGTTTAACAATTTGCCATTTTCCCACTAAACACTAGTGTTTTATATGAAGTGAGTGCCTATCTGCCCTAACAATCCATTGGGTAACAAGATACACCTTGGTAAGGCTGATTGTTAAGACTTTTGGGCTTCTGACTACCTCTAACAACTGCTTTAAATGCTTTCAAATACACCTACACTTCAAAAACATTTCAAATCTTTGATGTTGATAGCCTATGTTTTAATCCACTGAACACAAACAAACATTGCAGTAAATTATTAACACTCCAACACTATTTTTATAAAGATCTCTCTATTGTTTATCTTGCGCATCAATGATAATACCACAAATTCACAATAACGAATAAATAATTGTTTACCAGCTGGTGTGGAAGCCCTGGACTCCTCCCTTGCTGGTGTGGTGGCACTAGTGGCAGTTTCAGATTTACGCCCTTTAGCAGGAGCTGGAAATAATCAAAACAAGAACTATTATGGCACAGTTTCCAGCCTAGAAATACTTAATAATTAGACATAAGTTAGATCTCAATCATCTTAGCCTATTACAGTTCGCCATTAAACATAGGTCACTCCTAGCCACAACACCATCCGCCATTTGCATCCAGTCTATCCCTAGGTATGCTAAATCAATAATTGAGGGTGGCTACATATATACGCCTAGGTTCCGAAGGCTAGTTTCAAGGATATTTATTGGTTGAAGCTAGATTTAAGAAATGCAAGAGTGTTAAGCTTCTGTAAGAATAACAGAATATAATATAAACATCAAGATACCACATACTTTTCTTTGTTTTAGTTGGTTGCGCAGAGTGCGCTCTCTGAACTTCCTTCTGGCGCTGCACATTCGCCTCGTTATATTTCAAGACACGGCTTTCAGGAACCCACTCATCCCAACTGGAATTAAATTAGGTATTGCATCTTTTTACTTTTATGAACACACAACTGACACTGGAAGAATTAATTATCACGGCTTTAAAAAAAATCCTTATCCTACTCTAGATATTTCACCTGTGTCGTGGGTGCGGCCGCGGCGTCTATCGACAAACATAAAATCAATAAAGTCAACCTAGCCTAGGTA
This sequence comes from Caradrina clavipalpis, assembly GCA_932526535.1. NCBI lineage: Eukaryota > Metazoa > Arthropoda > Insecta > Lepidoptera > Noctuidae > Caradrina > Caradrina clavipalpis. Next base: position 4,642,627 of record OW052101.1, read on the forward strand.
CCAAAAATGGAGACTAGGCTATGTACTTACTTTTTGTTCCAGCCGGCGTAATGTATTAGATATCTTACATGCTTGTCCTTCGTCACAGAACTTTTGAGGCATTTTGCCTCGTAAATCAGAGGTCCATGAAAACATAACACTTTTTCACCTGAAATATTGTAAATGATTAAAACAAATACAATTATATAAACAAAGGATATCCTGCAGTAGAATTGCTGTTCTAGTTAAAAATTGCAACATATATAAGGTTTACCGTCGGCAAACTTCAGCTTCGGTGCCATGGTGTTAGTTTTATGTTTTATATTTTTAAATTCCCAGTATTTCACAGGAAAGTAGGTAACAATTCGCAAAAATGGCTGCCGAGGCCGTGATGAGCGTCGTGAAGCAAAAGCAAGTGAAGTGATGCCGTTTTATATTGCCAAAGCAAATAAATGTTTCCTAATCTGTGGTTTCTTTGCAACACTGGCTAGAGCGCACAACGCATAATAATACACTGCTCTTACTATTCGTTTTCTTTTTTAGTCGATTATAACATCAATCATAATTCATAATTATTGTTATTCGGGCGAAACTGATAAACTGAAAACATAAACTCTATCATAATATTTTAGGACCTGCCGGGGCTGCGAGTTGTTCGAAAGAGATACCGCGCCCTCAAAGTCAAATCATTTATTTCAATTAGACCATTAAAAGGCACTTTTGAACGTCAAAATAACTAAAACTAATGAATCTAGTTGGGACGCAAAGGGCACATGAAGGAACATAGATGTGTTTTAGTCAGTAAAAGTCTGACACTCTCTCCCGCCCGTCCAGGGCGGGGAAAGGAATTTGATGATTTCCCATCGTTAAAAAATAAATAAAAAAAATTAGGAACAGTTTCATGTGGGGTCACCGCTTCAAACATTTGAAAGAGTTAGTATTAATTTTTAACCAAATCTCAATATTTTTTAAGGTTTATGTTCTGTTATGTTATGAGGCATGGGAAATGTATTGAAAGCATTGCGAAAACCTTAAATATCCCCCATATTTTAACTTGTGAATTTGATTGTCAGCTAGAAAGAAGCTTTTAATAAAAGTTGAGAGAATACACATCAATACCTACTGAAGCCTAAAACATTGAATTCTATCTATTTACTCTTGGAGGGACGGCTAACATCAGTAGCTAACTCTTTCTAGTACCAACCTGAATTTCGATCATTCCCATCTATGATGGCATAATGGCATATCAATATGTTGGCATGTCATGGTGGTGGTGGTGGTAATGGTGGCATGGGGTGGTGGTAGAAACTTTATATTCGGCTTCATAATAAATTACTATTTCATTAAATAATTTATTATGGCCTGGTAATTTTAAATTGACTTATTTTTAAATGCACATTAAAAATCTTATCACAAATCAATTTATTTCCATGAATTAAATATCATTTTCATATCAAATAGACAGACTACAAATCAAATTAAACGTTTGTTGCGGTAGGTGTATTTTTTGTTTGTACAGACGTCAGCACATCAAGCTACACGAAACTGTAAAATTTTCGCAATCAACTTTGAACCATGTGCTACAGCGATAAAGTTGAAAATCTATTAAAGAACTTTAACAGATTGTAGTAGCTTGATGTGCTGGCGTCCGTACGACGAAAACTCAATATTTACGACTCTTTTGTGACTTCCTCTTTTTGAGATTTGTTATGTTGTTTATTCAAAGACTTGGAACCTCCTGGTGGGTCAGAACTTGATGTCCGCGTTGATGAAGCGTGTGTCGGCGCTGTGGGACGACTTCGCCAAGCTGACGGTCTACCTTTGGGGGCTTGAGTAGGCATTATCAGCTTTCGAATAGTACTTCTTGTTGATTTCTTTAATTCTATTTTTTGAAGGAGAAAAGAATACATATTTTCCAATTTCCTCTCTAAACATTCGAGGCGCTCATTCTGAGACGTAGAGCGAGACCTGGACGACTTTCGGAGCTTCTTACAACTGGATGCTGTGGACGTACTGCGACGCTTTCGTTTTGTTTCTTCGACATCTGGAATAACACTAGCCAAGATCTTATCGGCCTCAGCTCGAGTGTGCAATAATGGCTTCATCGCTCTTACTGACTCTTTAAATAGTTCTGTACGGGCTGCGGAACCCCTTATTTTATTGGCGACAGCCGGCGGCCCAATTATAAGTGCCCGAGCAAAAGCCCAATCTAAGAGCTTGCAACACATTTGTCGGTACCCTATCTCCGAAAGATGGTCAGCATCTGGGTTGAAAGCGCGTGCTATGCCTACTGTCGGCAAGGCAAACACAAGCCTGTTGAGAACGCTTGCCTCAATTTGTTCTCCAAAAATCTCTTCTCTGGAGGCTCGGCAAACCTGCCAAAGTGTCCAGCCGTCAGGCAGATGTTCCTGAGCTAGGACCTTGATACGGCTTAGGATTTCTTCATCCTGCTCTGTCTCGCCACGTTCTTCCAACAGGTCTGCTAAGGTGATAAAGTCCTGTTCTAGCGCCATCTGGAGAAGAACGTAAGCTGTTACCACCCCAAAGCCAAGCTAGCTAAAGCTCAATATATCTGAGGGTAAGGGCTCGCAAGGCGCGGTTCAGAAACTATCTAAACCTTGTTAAAGATAGCTTGATCTCTGCGACAGCTGTCAGTAAAATCACGCCTATGAAGTCCTGAATTTCATTACAGGACAGACAGTACGTGTTAATGTCATACTTTATGGGCATGCTGACCTAATTAGTGATAGGGGATGAATCACCGTGACCACAGACTATAAACTATCGATATTTTAATATAAAACTTTATTTTAAAAATGATTTATCTTTTAATTTTATTGTGTATTTAAATATCATAACATTAATTTCTTTGTGCATAAGTATGTACAAATGCAAACAATGTTATGATATTATAATCAAACTGATTCTGATATAGATTTGGGGTGTATTCCTTTAAGAGAATAAATGTATTTTACATTAAAATATTCGTTTAATTTAGTAACGTTTGTAATTAATTAAACCCAATTATATGTTACATTAGCATCGACAATAGTAAGAAACGTCGATAATTTCTATCGTCATTTTTTTTTATATTTTAACAACTGTCAACTGTCAGTTTGATTGACATTTATGTCGCAGAGATCAAGCTTAGTATGCCAAGCTTATTTGACGTAAGACAAAATTGAGTGAGTCACTCTCGAGTCGTTTTCCCCAAAATATTGAGCCGTACGGCTTACAGAATCGGCGACACTCGTTAAAATTTGCCGCGCCACTTCAGCATCGAACCGCGGCGCTCAAATATCCATACGCCGCTCATATAGGTATCGAGCCGCGCCGGTCATGTATCGAGCCACGCCGCTCATATATCGAGCCGCGCCGCTCATGTATCGAGCCACGCCGCTCATATATCGAGCCGCGCCGCTCAACTATCGAGCCGCGCCGCTCATCTATTGAGCCGCGCCGCTCATATATCGAGCCGCGCCGCTCATATATCGAGCCACGCCGCTCATATATCGAGCCGCGCCGCTCATATATCGAGCCGCGCCGCTCATATATCGAGCCGCGCAGGTCAGAGTACTTTTGCCTCGACCGTCGACAATAGTTTACTGACCAACTCATCGCGTAATGCATTAAAGACTCAGTTTGTGGTATCTCCGGCAAACATGAATGGCTTCAATTGCGGTAGCGAACTGAACTATATGGTTCTGCGTTTTACATCCAACATAGATAACATAAAATAAATACTTACCCTAAAATTTAGTTTTTCAACGACACTTATATTATTATAAATTACCTATTATGTCGATACACACGTTACAACAACGTTAACTCTATAATTATAACAAAAAAACTGAAACTAAGTGCCTATACAAATAACAAAACTTGCGCACGCTAGCGTAGTAATACGCGTACTGATGGATGAGAGCGCGACCGAGCTAGCCTCGCGCGCGCCTGTCACCGCTTCACCACGCGCGGTAGATTCGAAATCGGGCCGTAGCTTACATAAATACAAAAGGTTGTTTATATCAAGCATGTGTGTACTCTAGGCAATGTAGTTAATTTCCAAAAGGTCAAGCAGAAGGCACAGAACTGAAATATATAAATTGGAATTTATTAATAACACCACGAATGTTTTTTTGCATGTTATTTATTTTCAAATCATTGAGCCTCTGAGTACGACACACTTACTGTAACATAAAAGCTCCACTTTTCAATTAGTTGAGATGCGTCTCGTACTTAAATTGTTGCCACAATTACAATATTTTCAGTTTAGTCAGTATTTACAGTTAAGAAAGGGATTAAAAAAAGAAATAGTTTGATTAATTGATTGATTTGCTGTTAAATACTACACATACTATCACGCCTGTATTCCCCGAAGGGTTGGGCAGGTGTGTACCAATGTACACCCACAGTTCGCCGGTATGTTTTTAAGGCCCATGTAATAGGGGGCGAGCCTATTGCCATAAACCAGGCACAAATTGTGCTGTGGGTTGTTCGAAAGAGATACCGCGCCCCCGGAACGCAAAGGGCACATGAAGGAACATAGACGGGTTTTAGTCAGTAAAAGAACCCAGAACAAAATTATAAAAACCCTGTATCATTATCAATACCTTACTCCAACAAAAACAATATTTAAAAAGACTAAATTATTAAATCTCACACAACTGTACACATACGGCACCTGCATACTAATAAAAAAAATCATGTCAAACAACTTACTATCAAATTTACAATTTCATAAAAAAACAATACCGCACAACCTAAGAAATAAAAATAAATTACACCGAAGACAAGCTCGGACAAACTACGGTAAAAAAACCATATTGTTCGAAGGAGCACAGCTGTTTAACGACCTACCAAATGATATAAAAGATTGTGATAGTATCAATACATTCAAACGGAAACTAAGAAATCATGTTTATGAAATGTAGTCATACCGAATATAATATTAGCAACTACACATCTACCTAATTATTTGTTTATATAACTTCATCAGCGCGCAACGAAGGCAAAATGTATTTGTTTAGATATAAGATATTTGTATCTCATTATAAGTGAACCTATTGTTCTTATGAGAATAAATTCTTTAAACCTAAAAGTCTGACACTCCCTCCCGCCCCGCCCAGGGCGGGGGAAGTTATTTGATGATTTCCCGTCTATAAAAAAAAAAAGGCACAAATTGTAAATTTGTCACCAATGTCAATTATGAATTGCTCAGTCAAGGCATCCAGTACATGTTCGTTTTTAATGTACTTATTCTTTTCATTTTCCTTGACTTTTATCCAGTCATTCAAAAATATTAATGGGACCCCCATTAATATTTTTTTCCCTGACAAAATCCGATACGCAGCTTATGTTCCAGGTTACAATCTTACTGCCGACATAGCCCTTTATTGCAGTCCATGGATGGCACGGTTGGCGCAGCGCCTGAGTGATTGGTTGCTGCGCTGCATGTATCGGGTTCAATTCCCGCAAGGAACGTAAATAGTTATACGGCTTGATCCGGGTCTGCTTATTTGTTTTTGTGAGTTTATATTGTTTGTACTTAGGTACACATACTTAGGTATACTTACCAAAAATGCAGGAGATATACCAGCGTTAAAAAGAAAAGACTATTTAAACCAGTCAATCATGCTTTATTTAAATATCGAATGTTTTCCTAAATGAGTTCAAACGTCGAAACGACCTCGATAGCTATCGGACATTCACAATCACTCATCGTCAAATACACGCCTCTAATACGTCTGATAACAACAAGTTCGTAAACAAAATAATATCACGAACTGGCTGTTTATTACATCATTACTCCGAACTACGAAAACTAGCAACCTTCTTCGGGAGGCACCGCCAACGGCTGGCAGCAAACCTCAGTCGGTTGCCGGCAGCTGGCAACGCCACACGTGTTTTTAATTGAACCGTACTAATTAACCAGGAAGAAATGTCTGAGCAAGGACCGGCGTTTGACGTCAACGCGATGACGTTGACTCGGTGGGTTCTGCACCAGCAGCGGACGGCACCGACCGCTACAGGAGACTTGACTCAGCTCCTGAACTCCATCCAGACTGCCGTCAAGGCTATACAGTCGGCCGTGAGGAAAGCCGGCATCGCTAAACTGTACGTATTTTTTTTAACTGTTACTATCTCGTTTGGTGCGCTATTATAGTGCGATGTTGTACCTATCTTGTATATATTTTTTTTGTTTATTTCAAAGTTTAAATAAAAAAACCCAGCAGTCAGGTAACTGTTTGTTACTCTTTCATGGCTAAACCACTGAACCGATTTTGCGGGGTTAGCTTTAACCACAAGAAAGGGCACAGGCTACTTTTCAATCCGCGACTTCGTCTAAGTTCGTGATAATAGTCATTCACGCGGGCGTTCCTAGTGGGCTAATAAAAAAAAGTTCCCGCGCAGGTGAAACCGGCCTTTATTATGTTACTTATCTTTTTCATTACAGGCAGTATTTCCTATAAAATGATATAAAAAAATCTAAGTATACATTAGTATATTCGTTTTTTCATATCATTCGATGATAAAAATATTATGTAAATGATGAGAATTTGACCTTTCTCACTCGGGCTGTTTTCAACCAAGTAAAATGCAAATAATGACATTGAAATGCCACTGTTTGCATTTTATCGATGCAGCGGAAACTAAATAAAAACCGGAGAGACTTTAAAAAACTATTACAGAATTATTCAGTGTATTTCTCATTGTTATTACTCAACGCAGTTTGGAAACGTTGCATTTGCCACACCTCCAAAGTCGAGCCGATACGTAATAGACACACCCACGACTAGCTAAACGGGTTTTAATCAAAACCAGTTGTTATATCAAATGTTATCTTAACACAAGGAAATAACTTATTATAATCGGTAATTAAAAAGCAGCTTGTCAAGTTTCGACACAGGTAGTGTTACCCGTTATATTCCATAGTCTACTCCAAATGTATCCAAATATTTTCTGCCCTCATTGATATAGCAACCAACCTTTTTTATTTTATTGTTAAGGATTTCCTATCCTTATCAAATTACTCCTACTGACTAAATCCCATCCATGTTCCTCCTAATACCCTTTGCGTTCCAGGGCCGCGGTGAGACTTCCGGAACAAATTCCGCAACCCTAGTATAAAGCAACCAACCTGCATTCCAAAATTTTAAATATCGGCTTCGCCCATGTTCTACCGTATTTTCTCCCTGTCCTAACGGTTACTAAACCTTTTAAATAAAGAATATTATTCGAATAGTCTTCGATCGATTGTCATTTGTTTGTCACCAGCCACGGCATATCTGGCGACACCAACGTGCAAGGCGAGCAGGTGAAGAAGTTGGACGTGTTGTCCAATGACCTCTTCATCAATATGCTCAAGTCTTCGTTCACCGCGTGCTTGCTGGTCTCCGAGGAGAATCCCACTGTTATAGAAGTAAGTGTCCTTTTTACCCGACTGCGACAGAAGGAGGGTTATGTTTTTCGAGAGTATGTATGTATGTATGTATGTATGTATGTATGTATGTATGTATGTATGTATGTATGTATAATTGTTTGGCACGCTCTGCAGCCTGAACGGCTCGATGGATTTTAGCTTGAGAGGTGTCGTTAGATTCGTATTTATTGTGAGAGTGACACTGGGTACATCAAAATAAAAAAAACAAAATGGCGGATTATTGGCGCCAAATTTAAATGTTTGGATCGCTCTGCAGCCTAAACGGCTCGATGGATTTTAGCTTGAGATGTGTCATTAGATTCGTATTTACTGTGAAAGTGACAATGGGTAAATAAAAAATAAAAAAAGTAAAAAATAAAAAACGGTAATTTAAAAAACTAAAAAACCCGACTGCTTTTCTAAGTATTTATGAAAAAGCCCTAAAACAAGAAAGTCGTTGTACCCGATTGCACTTAAAATTGTAGCAGTCGGGACCCATTCTAGAAATGGAGGTTTAGTGAATTGAGAGCACAAACCTATATTACATTGCAGATGGTCCCGACTGCTACAATTTTAAGTGCAATCGGGTACAACGACTTTCTTGTTTTAGGGCTTTTTCATAAATACTTAGAAAAGCAGTCGGGTTTTTTAGTTTTTTAAATTACCGTTTTTTTATTTTGGTGTATCTTGGAAATTCTTATGGAATTCCTCCTTCATGCCGGACTCTTACCGGTTAAAACCACCGCGGTGTTATACTTTTGTCTAAGGCCGGGGTGCGGGATTCGCATTAGTATCTATTTACCGCTCCCCCGACAGGTAGAAGTAAGCGTTCTGAGAAAATCGAGAAGATTTTTGTATCCGGTTTCGACGAAATGGTAAAGCTAAAATTTTCCTTGAACTTTGTTATTGAAATTAGAAGAATCTCAACTAATTATAATATCTTGATTTATCTACTTAATTTCGAGTCTAATGAGGTGGCAATTATCCATAAATGTGAGGTATTAATTACCTCTAATCTTAATCAACTGAGCTGTCGATACTGATATCTACCTTTGTAACTTATTGACATTTATTTCTTGCACTTTGTACTCTCGAGAGAGAGTCTTAGAAGCGACTTCTTATCCGCTGTTGGATGATTAATTCAAACTAACATTATTTTGTACATATTAGTTACTCAATTATAATAAATCGCTCCTTCGGTATTTTTACGTTTGAGTTATCTATCAGGGTCAAACACAAATATAACAAAATGAATGATACAGATATCGCGATTCGCCTTGAATTTATACAAGGCTCTATTTTTAGCTAGCAAGACTGTGAATCAGTTTCTTTGATTGTGAAACAATACCTAATAATTACATCTGATTCAAGCCTGCCCGAGGTATCGCATGTGAGAGTTCACACCAGATCAAATTCCAGGTGTTAAAATAGCTACCTTCCGCCTTCGCCGTTTGGCGACCTTGATATTTGTAGTAAAAGTTGCCTAGTCTAACCAGATCCCCGTCCAAATGTAATTAAAATCCGCTAACTGAACTACCTTTTGTCTTTTATGCATGGAGCTTAGGTATTACTGCCAAAACGAGTTCTGCCAATCCACAAGCTCTCGTTAATTCAAGCTAAGTAATTCAATATGCCAAATGTGTTACGTAACTATCTAGCAAAAATAGGTCACTTAACATTCCAAACTTATGCTTAGAATAGATTTAAAATTAAACAGCATTAAACAACCAAACCTAACCCCTTTTGAAAATCTGCTGCATCATCATCATCTTCATATAGGCCAACATATGAAGATGATGATAATGAAACTAATAACCAAAATCATTACAATTACTTCGAAAAATAAGTCTTATTTTTTTGGCAGAACTAAACCCAATTAACATAGACACAGATACAGCCAGACAAAGACAGATAGTCAGTATCTATCCTCTGCCGGTAGTCTAACACCCTTTAATCAATATATCAGCTCTTATTTACCTTATATTTTGATCGACAGGTAGAAAGTGACAGGCGTGGTAAATACGTTGTGTGCTTCGACCCCCTCGATGGTTCATCCAACATCGACTGCCTGGTGTCAGTCGGATCTATCTTCTCTATTTTCAAGTAAGTAGTTTTGAATATCGTTTGCTCTCAAGCATCTTTTATACTCCTAATCTCAATGGAGACTATTAAAGTACGCAAGAGTAATAAAGTCCGTAAGTATGACCATAAACACAGATGCAATGCCTCTTCCCTCCTTATCGTCCGATGGAATGGCAAACCTTGACCAGGGAGCGATCAGACGTAGGATAAGTGACACGTAGGTATTATTTGAGCCATGACGATGCCAGACCACCAACTTCCAAACTCAGAACTTAACTATATTGACAAGTTGCTAATGGAAAAATTCATTACTCGTCGTTCGCCCCAACCTGGGAATCAAAACTTAAAACCCCATTCTAAGAAATCGTGCTATCAACTAGTCCAAATGAAAATCAGACTAAACAATAACAATCAAATATACCTACACTGATTTTCAAGGTTTATAATATTAGATTAGATACAAGCTTTACAAGTAATTGCAGTTTAATACTATGATAAAAAGTAATAAAATTCCAATATTTACATACTGACATGAGCTATCTATTGTTATTACGATAAATATTGTTGCTACATAAACTTTTCCTTGTCAAGGAAAATCAGAATGGTAACAATGAAGTTTTCAGGAATAAGGCAAACGGAGTTTTTTTTTTCAATTTAACAGCCGAATGTTTGTGCTTTTCCGAGTATAGCCAGCAGGCGGACTGTGACATGAACAGACCCTAATTACTCTGAGATTAGTGCTAAAGTACCATCTCGAACCCACGATTTCTCAAGCGAAAAGTGACAAATTCTCAAGCACGTGTAAGCTACTGTGATTGATTAACTGAATTCTCAACAACCAATCGCAAATCGGGAGTAATTCATGCAGGAGCAGTTAAAAACCAAGGGTAGACTAAGATCTGGATAAAACTATAGATACCTTTTATCCTGGTATGTACTAGTACCTACATTCCTAATTTCCTGTGGGATACCTAAAAATGAAGTAGCTTTCCGACATCCACGCGAGCGAAGACACAGGCAAAACTAATTCCGAAATAACAAACAAACATTACTTATCACTTCCAGAAAGAAGTCAGCTGGCAATCCCGTGCTAGCTGACGCCTTACAGCCTGGCAGTGAACTGGTAGCAGCAGGCTATGCCCTATACGGCTCCGCGACCATGGTGGTCCTGTCACTGGGCAAAGGGAAGGGGGTCAACGGGTTCATGTACGATCCCTCGCTCGGAGAGTTCATCCTTACAGACCCCAACATGAGGATACCTGAGAAGGGGAACATCTATTCTATTAATGAAGGTAAGGGTTTATAACTTGTACTCGGGACGGTTTTTTACACAAAATTTTCTAGCAAGAAAACATACCAGCTTATTACTCAGGGGCGTAGCTACCGCCATATCACCCGTAAAGATACGGGCCCCGCGGCTTCAGGGGCCCCGAACCCGTTTAAGCCAAAATTCCAAATACTATTTACTATCTAACTTAAACTCTTTGGCTGTATGCTAAACTTCCCGGAAAAAGATTACGTAGGTATTATTTATTTCGCGAAAAATCCTTACCCTCCATTTGGGCGTCGCCGCAGGTAGGTAGAGGGACCCCTCAATAAATTAGGATATGGGGCCCGTAAAATACGCTCCTGCTATTACTGTTCCACTGCTGGGCAAATATCTCTTCTCATGCAGTCCAGAAGAAAGCACGAGCATTATTTGGTGAATAATGTCAATGAATGCGGGTTTTAGAAAAATTGCGGTTGAATTGTAAACAGTTTTATGAGTTGCGTAAATTACTAGGACTTTCTCCTGTATCGTGGCACGATGTATCCTGGCTCAGGTGTTTTTACAAACATCCAGACCCGGAATAGCTACTTATAGGCCATACAAATATTTGTGGAAATGTGCCACTGCGCCAAGTGTCGTTAAAGTTCAATAATTTGAAGTTTATTTTTCACTTTTATCAATTCATAGCAATCGCTAAGCCCTTTTTAATCGCACTGTATTTCTATTTCCCGAATCATGCTCTAACAAAACTCCAATTATTAAGTAAAGAACAAAACATTACATTTTAAATTATCGCATTACTATGACCATAATGAAGTAACTAATGAAAGTGTAACTTGCATTGTAATGTAAAGTCATTATTAGGAGCATACCATGTACTGATTCTATCAATGTTTGTCATGCTTCAGAAACCACTCAACGCTAAAACACTGAACAAACTTTCTTTATCAAAAATCATTTTGTACATGTAGGTACGGTCTTGCAAATAACTATTTAAACGTTGTGACTTTTTAGAGTCAAGAGTTTGTGTAATTGTGTTATTTTCGTGATTGGTACGAGTACAATGTTGTTGTTTCTTTTTTAACAAAAAAAACCGTGATATCTCTGATTTAAGAGACGAAATCGCCCGTTTCATGTGTTACCAGTTTTTTAAATATTGAAAACAATGTTCTAAGTTTCCATTTAAATGCTGTCCGACTTTCGTTGGTGGCTGTACAAAATGCTTCAGTAAATAAATAACGATAAGTTTTCTATTTTTAATCTAATCTTTGTACTCAGGACATGGTTGCATAAAATGGTAATTTAAAAGCACTTTAAAAATCGCTGTGGGTGTGTCAATCAAAACGAGTTTATGAAGTTCAACCACTGACCTTTGAATTTATTTTTAAACGACTTGAAAAACATAATTATTGTTTTTTACAGATAAGAGACGTTATGTAAAAAATATTTGATTAAAGCTGAATTGTTTCCATAGAGATGAAGTGTCACGACTTCCATGATGCCGTGTGAATTAATACAATTAAAAAAATACAAGACATTTCAAGTACACACACATATAACATCACGCCTGTATTCCCCAAAGAGTTAGGCAGAGGTGTACCAATGTGCACCCACAATTCGCCTATATGTTTAAGTCCCATGTAATAGGAGGTGAGCCTATTGCCATTAACCAGGCACAAATCCTAACTCCGAACTGCTACTGAGAATTTCATGGAAACTCCCAATAACATTTGAAGTATTTAACGTTTATCTCCCTACTTCCCAGGATACGCAGCTGAATGGGAGAAAGGTCTCAAGCAATACATCGAAGATAGGAAGAACCCTAAATCCGGCAAGGCTTACGGCGCCCGTTACGTCGGCTCCATGGTCGCTGATGTGCACAGAACCATCAAGTACGGAGGCATCTTCATGTACCCGGCTACTAAGTCTGCGCCTAACGGAAAAGTAAGTAGAAAATGTTTGTAACTCCTTAAAAGATAATAGTTAAAACAATGTAAAAGGCTACGATAGGGCTGACATGTCTCTCGATAAAAACCCCTAAGTAAAACAGATTAAAAAATAATTAAAAAAACTCCTGTGGGGATCTTTAGCATGCCATGAGGTCCATCGGTATCCCAAGGGTATACTTAAATACTCCCCGTGCGATTAACCTTTTAACCGCTTGTGTCACATTTATGCGACACATATTTCCGTGCCCCTACCGCTCGTGTCGTATTTCTGCGACAGAGAACACGCATGATTTTTCGATCTATTTTTGTCCTATTAACTGCCTGTCTGCATAGGTATTATTTTGTCAAATTTGTAGCCGCGCGCTAGGGGCACGGCGACTGATATTTTGCCAAGCGGTTAAAAGGTTAAATCTCACACACTATAGGCATCACTGACAGTCCTATGTGCAGAGCTTGATTGGGGCCCGAAGAAATAGTCCATAGTCCCTAGTGGAAGGCCAGAGCAGTCTGCTTAATCTACTTGTGGAGGGAAGTGGGCTAGTTAGAATGACGGCCACCATGGCTCACTTACAATGGTCCATTATAATTCATAAAGGATTAAGTGCGGAAACCAAACCCCCAAAAATAGAATACTTTCCCGTCTCATGTTGAGATGTGCCGCTAAGTGAACCGATGTTAAAACAGCTCAAGAGATAAGTTTGCATCAGACACAATATAATCGTGACCGTATCGGCAGGCTATCGGAAAGGGCACCGATTCATTACTAGCTATGGTAAACAATTACGAAATGGCTTTTCTTGATACTAAAAACCTACCTACATTTTCTGTGAGATAAAAAAAATGTGGCTGCTTCCAATTTTAAATAAAATTCTTTAAAAACCTTGTGGGGTAGTAAAATCCTTGACGCTGATGGAAGACTGTTTTGCTCCTTTTGAGGAGGGAGGAAATAAATTTTCATACATTGCCTTTTTTGATGGTTTTTTTTTAGATACATTTTTTATTTAGTATTTATCTATTTAAGTAAAGGTTTTAGATATAAGTGCTGATAACCAAAACAGTACCAGCAAATTGTACAAATTCGTGAACAATCCACAAAATAAGTTTGCCAAAAAAAAATGACATTTAATTTTTATATCCTCTTTTCAGCTCCGTCTACTCTACGAATGCAATCCTATGTCGTTCATCGTGACGGAGGCCGGTGGGCTGGCCACCAATGGCGTCATCCCTATCCTGGACATCGTCCCCACCGCCATCCACCAGCGAGCGCCATGCTTCCTCGGATCTAAGAAGGACGTGGAAGAACTACTCTCCTATTTGAAGTGAAGAAAAACTGTCTGTATATATATGTGAATAAGATATATTTTTGTAAGACGTTAACTATTTTGTTATAATTATATTTTGTAAGAAGACTGATATTTTGTTTTGTGTTTTCGATTTTTATGAATGACAGAAAACGGCCATACGAGCACATGTAAAATCTCGACATAGTGATTAAAACCAAAGTCGCTTACCGCTGTCTGTCCCTCTGTACACTTAGATCTTTTAAACTACGCAACGCATTTTAATGCAGTTTTCAACAATTGAAAAGAGTTGTTCGAAGGGAAGGTTTATAGAACATCACACTACGACCAAAGGGAGCGGAGCAGTAACCAAAGAAGTTTCTATGTGTGGGTGACACCGCGTGGTTATATACGTAGCGTAGTTAGTACTAGCCTATAAATTAATATAAACTTCCAATCCAACTCCAAGTTCACGTAGGGACTGTCTCCGAAAACGTTCAAAACTTTAGGCCGTTAGAAACGCCTACTTTTGCATTTCGCGATTTTATATCTCTACCAACATTACCAAGCGTTTACAAAATAAAACGCAAAACTTATTCAACTTAACTATTATTTATTTACATGAAAATATAATAATACATACTTTACTTAAACACTTCTAACTAGCTTATATTTTGTCTCAAAAGGTTCTACATCCAGTCTTGTCTGAGTTAAATCTGATAAAATAAAATAATATTACAATACATCTTATATCTTGTAGGTTTAATTTTGAAAGTAAGGCGATTAATCCTTTTCACTGATGCATGACGCGATATTAAAACAATACCTCAGAATTGCAAGGTTCATCAATACTTTTCAATCAAATTAAAACCAAATTAAATCGTGTAACTATAAGGTGGATTTTGCAATGTACGCTATACATTTCATTTTTGCGCCTTACAATAAAATTGAATTTATTTTGTTGTACGGCTTATTATAGATAGTCTTGAATCAATCTCGGTCTTGACTTATATCAAATCATGCTTCAGTATATAGGGGAAATTATATGAGAATATTGAAATATTTCTGTGTACCATGACCAGTGGGGTAATTGCATAGGTACTTACAAGATTTAGATGAAAATTAGTAATTCATTGCTACTAAAGTTTGAGATGTTCGCCTGTTTGATAACGATAATAACGCAATGAATACTTTTAATTGAACTTGGTTTTGTCAAAATGAGGCAGGGCACATTTTTTCAATAATTCAATTAACTACGACGAACTAATTCAATATGGCAAATATGTGACATCCAGCAAAAAAAACAAAATATACCATCACGCCTGTATTCCCCGAAAGTTAGGCAGAGGTTTACCAATGTACACCCACAGTTCGCCGGTATATTTAGGTCCCATGTAATAGGGGGCGAGCCTATTAACCGGGCACAAATCCAAACTCCGAGCTGCTACTGAGAAATTCATAGAAAAACCCAATAACACTTTTTGCTCGACCTGGGAATCGAACCCGGGACCCCTTGCACAGCAGTCGCACTTGCGACCACAAGACCAACGGGGCAGCAAAAAAACAAATCAAACAAGTCAGCGTAAAATTTCCGAAAATCATTACATTAAAAAATTATAGCTTTTTTTACGTGGGTACATTCGTTTTTGCAGAACTATAATTAAATTACCTACTACTAATCAATTAGCATAATTTTTATTATCCAAATCAAGATTCCTCTAAAGATTTTGAATGGCAATGGCAAACTGGTGTCACAAATTTTGCGAACTGAATTGACTACTCTTTATTGATTTCAAAGCAACAAAATACTTTACTACTTGAAAATTAATCGGGATTTCGGGGCTAAAATAAAGAGTTTCTAAAGAATTTATGTCTCGGAAAGATTTATCTACTACCCAATTGTCAAAATTAAAGGCATTGACTTTGTATTATGCAATAAGGCAGCTATCTATGAGTTGAATATAAAATACCAGTAAATATCAAATTATAATGCTTGGATAGTAAGAAAAATTCAAGATGAAAGGGCAAACTATAACTGGTCATGATAATATAGTCTTAAACCACGCAACACTTATCACATACTTATTAACGCACCATTACTTTGTAGCAAGTTCATAAATATTAGTCACACTTTAATTTAACTATAGTTAGTCTATATTCCTTTACAGAGTTGTCCTGAGATAATGGGGATGGCGAAACTGTACTACAATCCATTGACTGGGTACTATTATAACGGATGTGAATGTCTAATTCACATATGCCTAATGGTACCGATAGTTACATGTTCTTTTCATCAATGTAATCATTGTTTTGTTCTGAATCATGCCTGGGAACTTTCTGGTGAAGGTTCCGAATTATTAAATAGACAAGTTATGAATACAATTAATAAACTTTAAATACCCCCACGACGACCCATGTACTGTACTGCTATTTCTTTTTTATATAGACGGGAAATCATCAAATAACTTCCCCCGCCCTGGGCGGGACGGGAGGGAGTGTCAGACTTTTACTGACTAAAACCCGCCTATGTTCCTTCATGTGCCCTTGGCGTTCCGGGGGCGCGGTATCTCTTTCGAACAACCCGCAGCCCCGGCAGGTACTGTACTGCTTGGAACAGTACATTACTTGCTACTAGTAAATAAACAGAAATTTAAATAACAATAATACAAGTAGCTTCCCAGCAATCTTTTGGCTCAATGTTTGATGGGTAGTTTGCGTAGTTAACGTTACGTGATGTTTCTATTTTACACCCCGTTATGGCATAAAATTTACGAATTCATATTATACAAGATGTCGTATATTATACATGATCGTCAAATTCAAGGAGTTAGCTCGTGATTCTTAACACGAATCAATAATAAAATAAATAGGTTTTGAAATTTATATTTTTTGACGTGATTTTCGAATTCGGACTAGCCATCTTGCCAGAGGATTTAGGCGTTATGCCCACATTGATATAGCCGCGCGACCACTCTGCCTACCGGATACGCAACTGGGCGATTCTGTTTTTTGCAAGAGGTGTATTCTGGAATACTGTTATTTGATAGTTACAACTAAAAAAAGAAGTATCTATTAAATATTGTCCACGTATCGTAATTATATTTGATTACTTACATCATTTTTTTTTACGACAAGCTCCTATTTGACGAGGATGCATGACACTAAAGAAGCATTTAACGTTCATACAATATAACTTCTTTTGATACATCTATGTACTCTGGGCATAAACATGCTTTGTTTGCCAGCACAATAATTTACCTAAATTATAATTTCATTGAAATGTTTTGAACAATCTTCGTGACCAATGAATTCTATATTTGTAAACAGTTCATTGAATGGTCAACGGTTTCACGAACGCAACACGAATGTGATAATTTGTGAATGTGACAAATTGTCACGCATAAGCTGTTATGATTGGTTGTTGATAAATCAATCAATCATAGCGGCTTACAGCAATTAGTTACATAAATCATCATCATCATACCATATCGGTGATATGGGGCTTTGTTACCTGAATTAAATGATATATTATATTATTATTATTATAAATTAACAACAATTAACATACATTTTGCGTTAATTCTCGTTCACAAAGCCCGAGTTTAGTTAAACTTTTAGCATACAGTTTCACCCATCCCCATTTTTTGTAGATACTATTGGACAAGTCTTGGTCAATTTATACCTACTAGAAACTCAATTTGTATTCTTAATAATCAGTGATCGGAATATGGAAAAGAGAAGTTGTACCTAAAGTTTAAATAACAGAAACAAAAAGTGGAGACTTCCTTATGGCTAAAAAATTTAAATCATCACTTAAGTACATTACCAGGGTGATTACCTATATTTTTTTTAAATAATAAAAATCGTGCATCCTTTTTAACATAAATAGGAAATTAATTATAGTAGTTTTACTATATTAATTTTAGTTGTACTAAAGTAATGTTTCCAAACTCGGAACAAATATTCCGAAAAAAAATTTAGTCCTAAGGAAGTCTCCACTTTTTATCTCTGTTCTTTGTACTTTAGGCAAATTAGCTCAACCTATTCCAATCACTGTTAGTAATACATTATCTAAGCCGTGAGAGCGATGAACTGGTGGAACACGTCGAGGATATGAGGATCCAGATCCTGAGTGAACAGCAGCGTCTCCAGGGTACTGCTGTATTTCTGAACTTGTTCGTGGTGCTGGAAGATATAAGATTCAATTTTGAATGGACTGGTTTTAGACTTGGCTTTTCAGCTTTGTGTCGTCATCGTCGAAAGAAGGGAAATCTCCCTCAGTGAATTTAGATTGAAATGAGCTGTTATACCACTTGATACTAGGGATTGACAACTCACCTAAAATTTTAAGTGAATTGTTTACAGAATAACACTATAAGTAAAAGGTTATAGGTATAATAATACCAGCCTATTATTGTCAAAGGCCTAATCTCATACAGCGGAGACACGAGCATTGACCACCAAAATTGCTGAAGGTGAATTAGCGAATTCAGAAAAAGATTATATAGACAGTTTCCTGTCGCTCTTAGTACAAGTACAATGGACACGTACTGATCTAGGTACTGTAACTGAACCTATATGAATAACGGCGCAAACCATTTTTTACCTGACTGCGCCTTCTGGCGCAAACCATTAGCCATAAACCAAGGGTTATGTTTTTCGAGAGTATGTATGTATAATTGTTTGGCACGCTCTGCAGTCTGAATGGCTCGATGGATTTTAGCTTGAGAGATGTCGTTAGATTCGTATTTACTGTGAGAGTGACACTGGGTATATCAAAATAAAAAAAAACAGAATGGCGGTTTTTTTGGCACCTAATTCAAATGTTTGGCTCGCTCTGCAGCCTGAACGGCTCGATGAATTTTAGCTTGAGAGGTGTCGTTAGATTCGTATTTACTGTAAAAGTGACAATGGGTATATAAAAAAAAAAAACAAAAAAAAAAAAAATAAGGAACGGTAATTTAAAAAACTAAAAAACCCCGACTGCTTTTCTGAGTATTCATGAAAAAGCCCTAAAACAAGATAAATAAATTGTAGCAGTCGGGGTAATTTTTTTTCAGACTTCTTCATATTCCAGTATCATAGAGTGTACTCACGATCAAGAAGACCTGTCGCAGCCTGCCGACGGTGCTGCGGTACCAGTGCGTGTCGGGGTCCCGCGCGTCCGTGTCGCAGCGCACCAGGTGCTCCGACAGGATCATGATGAACCGCTGGAACACGATCAGGAACAGACGCTTCTGATCCATGTGGGCTGCTTCTAAACGCTCCTCCATACGCTCTACGGCCTGTAATTATTGATATTGGTATGTTAGGTACACACACATAATCCCGATTCGATGTTTAAGGCGTGAAGAGTAACAATTATTCATCCATTCAGCCATCCATCTATACTTACAAACTTTCGCGTTTATATATAATGTAACTAGGGTTTTCAAGTAACTAGGGTTATTAAACCTTGATCAAGTACGAAAAGAAAAACTATTATGTGATATTTTTACTAAAATAAGGGTGTCGCAATAACATTTATAACATATATTTAAACATAGGCGAATGCCCATATAGCATTTTTTTTTACTTTTGAGTGGATTTTTATCGGTCTTACCTCTTCTGTAGGTTTATCTTGGTCCTTCTTCTTTTTGGTATTATTTTCGTCTTCTGAATCCGAACTACTGGAATCAGCTCTGGCTAAGGCCTCCCTCGCTTCTTGAAGCTCACCGCCTAAACACAAATGTACATAAAATTCATTTCGATAAGAACGACTAGTTCTAACATTCAAACGTAGCCAATAATCGGATTATACCAATTATATTGGAGTAAAGGGTAGTTTGAACATTCTTAACTAAAGGTCTATGGCTGGTTCTAGAGTTACGCTGACTGCACGCTGACCGTCAGCGCTGACCGCTCAGCGCGTAGATTGTCATCGCTGACGATCAGCGCGAGACGTTTCAGTATCGTGCTGATCGCTTTGGAGTACAGACGTGAGACGCACAAAAATGCAAAAGGCATTAATAACTGCTGCTTTATATTACCTAATAGAAAAAAGAAAGAAAAAACTACGACGGAGACTTTATATTCATCCAATGATTGAGCTTCTTCCGACATATTTCGAATAGTGCGAAAACAATATCGTCCCAGGATTTGTTTCTAGCATCTTTATTTTTATACAGTGGATCGGATGCATCCCATAGTTGCTTTCTTAAACGTACTTCGTCGATCATTCGACTTGTGTCCACATCGCGATTCGCCATGACTGTTCACGCTGACGGCGTCCACTCGGCTTGACACTAGAACGCTCACTGAAGACCTCTGCGCGCGGGCGGCGGGTAAGCGCCGACGGCTACGCCGCGCCGACGAGCGACGCGTACGCCCGCTGACAGGTCGGCGCTGACCAACGTACGCGCTGATAGCTACGCGTTATTTTAAAACGCTTCCTAGAAGTTCATACATTTTGGCTGTCAGCGCTGACGGTCAGCGTGCAGTCAGCGTGACTCTAGAACCAGCCTAAGATGTGTACTTTCTTATTTTATCTTGGACATCAGAGTTAGTCTGACAACCAGTCTAACCAAGGGGTACCGTGTTGCCTAGTTACTGGGTTGTGGAAGTCGGATAGGCAGTCGCTCCATGTAAAACACTGGTATTCAGCTGCATCCGGTTAGACTGGAAGCCGACCCCAAACATAGTTCGGAAAAGGTTAAGCAGATGATGATCTTGGACATCAGAGGACGTCAGAGGCCCTTGAGGCGGTTTAGAAATTCTGGAAACTAAGATGTGTAGAATCATCATTTGCCTATCGCAGTCCACTGCTAGACAAAGGTCTCTTCCAAGGCGCGCCAGTAAGCCCGATCATTCGATGCCTGCATGTAATGTAAAGATAAACTCACTCAATTTAGAGACATGCTTATTCATCTTATCGATGGTGAGATGCAGCACCTCCCACAGATAGTTGTGCGTGAAGAAGGGCGCCATCTCCTTGGAGAAGAGCCACGTGGCCACGGCGTTGCACTCCACTATCTGCGTCTTGAGCATCTTGTCTACGAGTACGCAAACCATTTGCGGGTGACGCTGCCACAGCTCCCACACATTGCGTAGGATACAGATCTGTGCCTCCTCTGATTCTGCTAAGATCTGTAATATAAGATAAATTTTTAGCTCTATCACTTCCTGTTAAAGCTTGTTCGTTTTCAACAAAAAAACCAGTGAAGAGCAAAAGATCAGTCAGTGAGTTTCATAAGACTTCTTTCGATCGAAATGAAGAACTCAATAATAGTGAATAAAACCTCGAAGTTACACGAAGCTTACACATATTAACAAAATGCAAGATTGAAATGCCGTTGTACAAAAAAAAAACATTTTTTTTTTATTTAAAGCTACGGTGCCTCATGTTTTATTTCTTAACATACCATCACGCCTGTATTCCCCGGCGGGTTAGGCAGAGACACCCATAGTACACCTACAGTTCCCCGGTATGTTTGGGTCCCATGTAATAGAGGGCGAGCCTATTGCCATTATTTGGGCACAGATCAAAACTCCGAGCTGCTACTGAGAATTTTATAGAAAAACCCAATAACACTTTGTTCGACCTGGGAATCGAACCCAAGATCATAATATAAGTTAAGTTATCATATAAGTTGTCAGCCAATATACTAAACTTCTCAAAAAATAAAAAATAAACGAAAACTAACCTTAAAAACATAATGAAACTTGGAGATAGCGGCAAAGCTATGCGATATACTCTTGCTGCCGAGGTTCAGCAGTGTCTGCACGAACACGTCGATCTTCAGGGGGTTGTAGGGCGCTGCTTGCGCGGCCGCCGGCTGCTCTCCCTCCCGGAGAGGGTTCGGGAGGTCCCGGAGGACGTTCAGCGCCTCCTCGGGAGTGCACTTGTTGCGGACGCAGACTACCAGCTGATGAGCCGCTTCGGTGCCGGGGAGGGATGCTGTGAATATCATAGAAACATATTATTTGAGTGTACAGGGCAAGTATTTCTGCCGCAAAGCAGCGTTGCTGTGCCGGTTTGAACGGGTATTGGCGCCGGTGAAATGATTGGTGATTGACTGCTGATTTAGTCCTAATAAAACGTCTCAAGTTATAGAGAATCTGCCTAAAGTCAGACAGCTCTGAACCAGTCGTAATGACAGTGATCGGCGAAGGCTAAACGAATGCAGAGAAATTGATGGCAATTACAAATAATTATTTTTTACGTAAAGTACTATGCATCTTGCAACCAGCACTTTTGTTTGACAAGATTTAGGAGCTAGGCCAAATCGAAAAGAATAAGTAAGTATTGCAGCACGAGGCGTATTCTACAGTGCCTCACACTACCTACTCACATGGGAAAAATTGCGAGCTGGTGTTAAAATCATCTAGGTACCTTATTCCGTCATCCACCAAAATTGCCCAACACCATGCAATTCTTCACTAGTTCGAGCGATATAAGATAAAATAAGGGGGCGCGTTAAGAGCAATATGGCGATAATTAACATAGATTCGGTGAGAGATAGCGCGCGAACAATACCGGTGTGTGTTGTGCAAACGCACCGTTATCGCGCGCCCTGAGATCATGAGAACTTGATGGGATTCATTGGTAGTACGCGAGTGCAGCGATTTGTTACTTAATTATTTGGCCTTATTTAGAATATTTTCCATATTCATACTAAACTGACCCCTTTCACAACTATGTTGGGTTCGGGTTCTAGTCTAGCCGGATGCAGCTGAATACCAGTGTTTTACATGGAGCGACTGCCTATCTGACCTCCACAACCCAGAATTACTGGGATTAATACCTCTCTCCTACTCTACCTTTGGGATTGATATTGAGATTAATACCTCTTGGTAAGACTGTCTGTCAGACTTCCTGGCTTTTGACTATCCATAACGAATGACAGCCGTGACCAACGAATTTATTTTAATTTATAACTTCGAAACTCCGAGCTGCTACTGAGAAATTCCTAATGAAAAAACCCAATCACACTTCTTAGCCCGACCTGGGAATTGAAGCCGGGACCCCATAAGTCGCGCTTGCGACCGTGAGGCCAACGAGCAGTTGTTCTCCACATTCATACAACGATCATAAATTCAAGAAAAATAAATCATATTTCTTAAAATAAACATACATAAATTACGCAGTCAACAAGGAAAGCAGTCGGATTCCCTATTCATTCATGCGTAACATCTCATGTTCTTCGTATATTCAACGCAAACGAATAATATGAATTAATTGACAAAGTAATATATGCGACTGTTTGCAATCAAACAAGAAACAATTATCAACCCTATTTAGAGACCAATGAAAGTTGGAGTTCGAACAAAGTGTTTGTAATTGAGAGAACGCATTGTAAGGCAGTGTTCAGACTAGCGTTCCGTGTGCAATTGCGAGTTGTTTGTAAAAAAACGGCGAAATGTCCACGAGATGGAAAGTGTGCACGCAAAGCAGGAATTTCACTCGCTAGCCCTCGCGTGGAAGATAATAGTTTTTCTACGGACATAATGAGATATTGTTGATTGGAAAAGTGAGGACGTACTAGGATACTGAACTGAGGATACTGTATTATGTCAATACTCAATACTCAATACTCATTTTTTTATTGCATTCCATAATGTACATAATGGTCTTAATATAAAAGTACAGAATCAATTATGGACCCTGTCGGGCACAGCAAAAACATAGGAGAGAGGAAAGGGCTATGCAGCAACAACTTAATATCTAAAATCTTAAAAGTAACACAAATATCTAATGTTATATCTTACTCCGTGGTTATATCTAAAAATCTAATTTCTAATCATATTTTTTATGTACTATGCAAGCACTTATACTTTATTATATATGTGTAATATATATTTAAAAAAAAATGTTTCTAATATTACTTATATCTGTAGGTATTATAATTATTAATTTGTTTTATGTGGGTATTACTTTATTTATTTACATTCAGTATAATTATGTGTATCTAACATATTTTATATGTGTATAATATTATTTTATTTGTATTGTTTTGTTGTATTTAGTTTAATTGGTTTTAGTTTAGTTTATCATGGAAAAATTCGTTTATTGTGTAGTAACATTTTATTTCTAGGAAACATTTTAACTTATTTAAAAATATGTTTGTTTTTTCCAGTTCTTTTATGTGTTTCGGTAATTTATTATATATTTTTACCGACATTGCTAGGGGACTAGACGAATGCATTTTCAGACGGGATGTAGGTAGGTTTAAATGATTTTTGTCTCTTAAGGTATACTTTGTTTGTATGTCTTTACGAGTGGTATAGTATTGGGGGTATTTCCGGACAAATTTGCAAATTTCGAATATGTATACTGTATAGGCAGGTAAGGGTTAAATAGTATAATATATAATATTATTCGGATTAGTTTTTTTTGCAGGATAAATATGCTATTGGATTCTGAGCTATTTCCCCAAAGGATAATGCCATATGAAAGCCATGCTTGGGCGTACGCGTAGTAGGTGACGAGTGCGGTTTTTAAGGTCGTGGTTTTTTTGATTTCGCGTAGGGCATAAGAGAATTTTGATATTTTTGCTCGAATTTTTTGTATGTAAATTGGTCATCACCAAATGCAGTTTTTGGAAATATTCGAGTATAATTCATATGTGCTTTCAAGTTTATCTTGGATATCACTTACATCGGTAACCATGTCAGAGGCCCTTAAGGCGGTTTAGAAACTCTGACACTAGGGTGCGTGGAGTCGTTCGACCTTACATCCCAGACGATAAAGAAGAAGAACGTATTTAGACGGGTTAATCAATCATACAGCCTTTTTTTTTTTTTTTTTTTTTTATAGACGGGAAATCATCAAATAACTTCCCCCGCCCTGGGCGGGGCGGGAGGGAGTGTCAGACTTTTACTGACTAAAACCCGTCTATGTTCCTTCATGTGCCCTTTGCGTTCCGGGGGCGCGGTATCTCTTTCGAACAACCCGCAGCCCCGGCAGAATCATACAGCCTATCGCCATCTACTGCTTGACATAAGCCTCAAGTTTCGCCACAGCAAACAAATTCGATGAATATCGAAGCTTTATTATAAAAATGGCGTATTTAAAAACTCGTTAACGCACGTACATACTGCTAATGCGACGACAGTATCCTCGTTTACCGACAAAAGGTATATGTAAAGATAAATTATAGTGTAAACTTCCTTTTCGTTATGTCAATGCCCTAGTGCATCTTTTAAATCTCAGGTTTTGTCGCCCTATAAGTGCATGCCTGAAATAATTTATCTGTAAACCGGGCATGCACACAGATTATCCCACTTACACAGTGAAAGGTTGCAGTGACCCTTATGAGACTCTAAATAAAGTTGATATTACTACGGACATGACAGCAAGATTTTGTAACGATTGTAATAAGCTTTACAGATACAGTTGTCAAAAAGCTCTCTAAAGTGTACCAGAGAAACAAGTAGGCGTCTTATTTATTTATCATGCGATGCGATGGCTGCGGTATTGTTTCAAAGGTGATGCTCCCATCAGCTTTTGAAACAAGATAATTATACAAAATCCCCAACCCTATACAATAAATTCTTATTTAAAACTAGCGGACAAACTTCTCTCGTCCCGACTCGCCCGACTATCGGGCCGATTTTTGACAGATTTGTTCGTCGACGAGAAGAAACTGTCAAAAATCGGCCTGATAATCGGTCCGATTCTGGGTCGTATGGGGTGCCGCTTATTCTGCCAGTTATAAACACAACAACAACAACAGTTTGGTTTATTTGACATAATAAATTTAAAAAATCGTTGTCATTAGAGTCCCTAACACTTTATTACACCCTAAAGTAACTATTATTTACATCTTCTACGATTCCATATAAAAATATCAAAATGACGTAAAATATAACCGTGCAAGCTAATCAACATTAAAATGGAAATGTCTCTTTTTCAATGCATCACTTTCCAATGGCTTCCATAATTACTGCCGGCCAGTAATACATATTGATCACGTAATATTTACCTGACACGTCATTTTACGTGTTACCCAATACCTATGTTTATATGTTACGAGCTTTTGGCCGCGTGAATTTTCATACGCATCCCTATTTTTTTTTTTAACTAATTATTTACGTACTTCCCATCACGGCTGCAGTCCCCGAAGGGTTAGGCAGAGGTGTACCAATGCACACCCAAAGTTCGCCGGTATGTTTTAGGTCCCATGTAATAAGGCATCCTCCACGTCAATGCACGGACGCAGACGCAGTCGCGGGATAAAGTAGCCTATGTCCTTTTGAGATGTAAACTTACCCCGTACAAAATTTCATCAAAATCGGTTCAATAGTTTAGTAATGAAACCGTATCAGACAAATAAACAGAGTTACTTTCGAATTTATAATATAAGTATGGAAGTGCGGATAGCAACATAGGGATAACGTTTCACTATTCATAATCATATCTCGTATCTCTATTATTATAATTATTTAGATGTGATTTTAGGGACTTGTACGATTTTATTTTCTACTATGGGTCCCAGACTATGTCTGTACCAAATATCATTGAAATCGGTTCAGTGGTTTAAGCGTGAAGAAGAGACAGACAGACAGACAGACAGAGTTACTTTTGCATTTATAATATTAGTACGGAAAAGTACGGATAGGGATTATACATAAGTAGGTATTTTTGTAAGCGATTTAGTATTATTAAAGTTTTATTTCAGTTAACCGTAAAAGAGACGATGTGTCGCGGTAAGGGTGGGTGGTGTGTGCGAGGAGCGTTTGAACGTCGTGCGCCAGTAAGCGCCGCCAGTGCGCCCGCGACGCACCAGTCGTAGTCAACAGTGGGAACTATCGTGCAGTGCCGTGACAGTGAGCCATGAGATCCGCATTAATATGCGTTTTCTTTACGCTTGTCGTGAGTATATACAATTAGATAATTATGTTTACAAATATGCTACAGACACAATTCATTAGATTAAAAAAAATGCGTGCCCTTGGAACTATCCGTTATTTTATTATAGGCAATTTTTCCAAATTCTAAATATGAAAGTTGTGCAAAAGGATAGTTCAGTGACAGTTTAAATAAAATATTTTAGAAACCGGCCGGCGATCCTACGAATTAATTGACCAAAACGTGTGACACTGACGACTGATTTTCTCGGTTCGTAATTGCAGCATCTCTTATTTATAAATTCTAATCAGTGGCGTCTTATTGTTGTGCTAATTTATTGGTAATTAGGTTTCAGGAATGTGTTTTAATAAAAGTTAATACTTTTCTTGTTTCATGGCTTATAATTATACGGATTTCTAAGTTTATAACAACCATAATCTATTTATTATACGATTAGAAAAATACCGTCAAATAACGGTACTTCATCCATACTATCCCTGCTAATGTTATAAGTGCGAAAGTAACTCTGTATGTGACGGTTTTTCGACTAAAGCACTGAACCGATTTTGATGAAATTTGGTAAGGGTTAATAAACCCTTATTAGGTTGAATTGTATCGTTGTTTTATATTTCGCCCATTCCCTCGTTTGTTTGTTTACAATTGAGAGGCCTACTCCTAATCAAATCTCATTTGATGTTAAGCGATGATGTTTGCCAAAAACCCTATTTACTTAACTACAAAAAACATTCATTCTTCTTGACTCACACTTATAATAACAAACTATTACCAATATCAATATTATCAAATTAATTATACAATAGTAAAAGACAATGACCTAGAGTAACTCCATTGTTACTAGATGAGATTTTCTCATGTAAGTGGAGTAATCAAATACATCTAACACTATGAGCGATTTCGTCGTCGAAAATCATAATAGTGTGCGCAATAATGTTTAATTAACATATGCGAAATAGCTACTTTAAAGGCGATAACGGCCTGGGAATGGTATGTGAACTTTTGTTTCTATAAGTGTGATATTAAGTGTTGATTGACATAGGGGTCTTGTAATGTGGTTAATTAAATATTTGGTGCGTACAATAGATTAGTTTGTGGTTGGCCTTAGTCACAAAGTCATAACAGACAGAAAAGCTTAGAGGCTATTGCTGGGAAGGTTTATACAACTTTATCGTCACTTTGGACTTTAGGTGATTTTTTAAACGAATAAATTATTATATTTGCTCACTCGTTACCGTATACAAGAACCTAATATTGCATCACTTGTATAAATGCAACAATAGTTGAAGAGTTTTGTTTATTATTTTTGTTTGGACGAGCTAATCTCTTTAGGGCCCTATGGTAAGCGAATAAGACAAAAACGCATCGCGGTAACAAAAAAGGTTCAAAATCGCGATGTTAATTGTATCGAAGAACCACCAAAATCTAGAAATTTTGAGGTTTTCATTAAATTGAGAAAAAAATTACACGATTCAATGGAATCCGTACTAATATTATAAATGCGAAAGTAACTCTGTCTGTCTCTCTGTCTGTCTGTCTCTTCTTCACGGATAAACCACTGAACCGATTTCAATTTCCGATTTTCTGGTACAGATATAGTCTGGGACCCGAGAAAGGACATAGGATAGTTTTCATCCCGGAAATCCCCGGGAACGGGAACTATTAATCCACGCGGACGAAGTCGCGGGCAAAAGCTATTAAATTATAAATATGTCTTTAGTTCATGAAAATCCCTTTAATATTACTACATAAATTTATATAGTTTACGCCCAAAATTCTGAGATCCACGTGATGAAAATTTTGATATGGAATGATGGTTGAAAGGGGAGGGTGTATGTGATGATGGACTTATCAAAAAAAATTGGGATCCCGTAAAAAAATTACGCGGACTTAGTCGCGGGCCAAAACTAGTACAAGATAAGATAATGCAATTCTGTTACATTAATAAATCTATACTAATATTACAAAGACGAAAGATTTGTATTCTTGTATGTAACGAATAAACTTAAAAACTACTGGACCAATTTTAAAAATGATTTTGTCGTTGGAAAGCTACATTGTCACTGATTAACATAGGCTTTATAACATCACGCTACGACTTAAGGGAGCGGAGCAGTAACCAGAGACGTAACTTAACGCGGGTGAAATAAGCCACGCTTACGAAGTAGCGGATATTCCGTATAATCTTTTAATAGGGATCGTAACATTTTATGATAATTTGTGTAGGTCCAATATTGACATACACTTAAAATTATATTTACATAACTTATGCATATAGGACCGAGTGTTACTTATGAACTTTCTTTAAACAAATTAGCATGGTGTTAGCTAATATATTACGTATTTATACATGTATGCCCGCGTCAAATTTTATATATTATCTCACGGGAACTCTACGTGTTATTCCATACTACAATCTATATCGCAGTGCCAAAATTCATCCAGATCCGTGCAGCCGTTTAAGCGTGAAAGAGTAACAAACATCAATTTATCCTCACCAACTTTAGCATTTATAATATTAGTAGGACAGAAGAATAGTAGGAAATAGTATATGCATATTATTAATATGAACATGCAATTTGTGACGCATTTACAAAACTATTCAAGCTTTGTGATACATTTTTATAATATTGACTTTCATTTAGTATAAATAATTGGTAAGTACGTAAAACATCTGCTGTTTCATACATTTTGTTAGTGTACATTGCAATTTTTGTATGGAACATAGGTGTTTTTATTATAGATGAATAATTGCATCGCTGGGATGTTTACAATGGTTTTTTTTTTGTTAAGTACTATGTTCCTTCCACTCCATATATTGTATTTTTAATGAAAACTAGCATTGTTTACCTAATAATTATTTACATTGTACATATCCTAACTTCCTAACTAATATTTTAAATGCGAAAGTAAATTTGTTTGTTTGTGTGTTACCTTTTAACGCCTAAACCACTGAACCGATTATCCTGAAATTTTGCATATAAGTTGTCAGGTGTACAAAAACGGACAAAGGGTACCTTTCACCCCGAAAAAATGTACTGTTCCCGAGGAAAACAACAATAACGTTGTTATAGTAATAGATGGCGCCACGATAGATGATATATGATATGACAGGGATGGCGAACCAATGGCACGCGTGCCAGTAGTGGCACGCGACAAAATAATTCGGGCACGCCAATATATGACAACTGTATATGTATTTGAAAACAATTTACAGCAGCAGAAATCACACTAACCTTTTATTAAAATAAACATAAAATAGTAAATATTACGATTCTTGTACAAACTAGTTGCAAACAAAGAGTGTTAACAGCTTCTAGTTGTATTTTTCTCCATTCAATGACTAAGCCAAGATTCTTTGATGGCACGTCATAGTCACATTATTATTTTTCTATAAAAAATGGCACTATCACCGATAAAGGTTCGCCATCCCTGTGATATGACAATAGATGGTGTCTTTCGAGTCATGATTTAATTTTAAAAATAACCGTCATTTACGCGGACGAAATCGCGGGCAAAAGCTAGTACTACTATAAAAGTTACATCATTTTGTTATTAAACTATCATCACGCCTGTATTCCCCGAAAGGTTAGTTGCAACAATGTACACCCACAGTTCGCCGGTATGTTTAGGTCTCATGTAATAGGGGGCGAGCCAATTGCCATTGATCGGGCACACATACTTACTCCGAGCTACTTTTTATTATGAATGTGAACCAATAAAAGAATACTGGGAGATTTAGGCAGTTATACCTAAGTAACGATGAATGGATAACGTAAAATATTATGGTTAGGAAGGTGGTCAACAATTAACAGTCAGTATTTATTTATTCGACATGGACAAGCTCCTGACTCTAGTCTAGGTCAGAGGTGACATAGACAAAGTTGCCGATTTTTTTTTTACGGCTGATTATTTTTTTATTTTTATTACATTTCCTCAGTCTCGAAATTTCTTCTGAATCGTGGGTGCGTTTACAAACATAATATAAACTTATGTAGTCTAGCAATCGGACCCGCAAAACATAACTGTTGGTAGGATTGCCAAGCATGTGGATAAAGCCGAACATAGTCAGTCTTTTTTATGCGTATCCAGCCAAATTAGTAGGAGCCCCCTTTTGTTAGGCTTTAGATGTAGTTAAAATCTTATATAAAATCTTTCTTTATCTTTTACCCAATTTTATCCAAAAGTTCAAACAGTAGGCCATGCAGATATTAGTTCCGTGCGAGAATAGAACCTGCGACACGCAGCGCTTTAGCCACTGCGCCAAACATGTCATCGAAATTAGGATGATAGTAGAAAATTTGAGTACAGTTACCGACAAAATGTACTCTATAACAAACGATTTACCTCTGACAGTACCTTGAGAGAATACAAGCACAGTGTGTATTTATTAAAAAGTAAGTGCGAGTCGGACTCGCGCTCAAAGAGTTCCATACCATTATCTACATAAACAGCAAAAAATAAAACACGTTTGTTGTATGAGAGCCCCCTTTAAATCATCATCATCTGCCTAGCCTTTTTTCCCAACTATGTTGGGGTCGGCTTTCAGTCGAACCGGATGCAGCTGAATATCAGTGAGAGCCCCCTTTAAATATTTGTTTCATTTTAATTATGTATTTTTAAAGTGAATAATAACTAAATATTCTGTGAATATTTCAAGCGTCTACCAACCGTTATCAATATCAAGCAAAAACCAACAAAAAAAAACACGCTTGTATGGGAGCCCCCTTAAATATTTATTTTATTCTGTTTTTTTAGTATTTGTTGTTATAGCGACAACAAAAATACATCATCTGTGAAAATTTCAACTGTCTAACTATCACGGTTCTTGAGATACAGCCTGGTGACAAACAGACAGACAGACACACATACGGACAGCGAAGTCTTAGTAATAGGGTCCCGTTTTATCTATGGGCATGGGTAGACTAGATAGAGACTACTAAACTAGATTTATTAGTTTTAAATAATTGACGTTCAAAAGTGACTTTTAATGGTATAATTAGAATAAATGATTTGACTTTGACTTTGGGTACCGAACCCTAAAAATGATAATAAAATGGCTAAAACACAGAGACCGTCTATAAAACTATGCTATAATGATTAGCTAGTCAACTGAGTCCCACACTATCAGCGGTCCGATCGTCTCAATGGCCACTCATGTGAATTAAACCAAGTTCCAAGCAATAACTATGTATTTGTATTGTTTTACACTACATACTTTACTTCACTAATATTTTATTTTAAACAAGCCTGTGCCCGCGATTTCGTCTGCATGTTTTTTTTTTACCCGCGACGTTAACCTTTTGAACGCGAGAGCGTAAACACATCGGCGCAATTGCTACGCCAAGCTACAAATTCAGCATTTCGATTAGCAATTTTTGTTTTTTTTTTTGAGTTTTTTTTTATTATTATTATTTTCTAGTGAAATGTAAGAAATGAATATGTCTTTGTGCTATTTTACAATATTTCATTAATGTAGTTTTAAATAATAGGAAAGAAAAAACAAAAAACTTAATTTAGGACATTTTTAAGTAGAAAATAAGTACTTAAAAATTTCGTTTTCTTGACAGCTGTAGGCGTCGGTGTTTGACACTTTTTCGTTTGTCGGCTATAGCCGTCCGTGGCGGTCAAAAGGTTCAGTTACGTTTTTGCTGTTCCGCTCCCGTGTGTCGTAGCATGATGTTATTTCGCCTATACGAGTCTGGCAGTATCAGAGATTAAATTAGCGCGTTTTAACAAACAAACAAAAATATAGGTATTCAGCGTAATTATATTTTACTAGCTCCTGCTTGCGACTTCGTCCGTGCGAAAGTTGACATACTATCCCACGTGAACCGTACATTTCTTCAGGATAAAAAGTAGCCTAGCCTATGTGTTATTCCGCACTATTACCTATCTCAGTTCCAAATTTCATTTAGATCCGTTCAGCCGATTGAGCGTAAAGAAGAGACAAACATACAAACTTTCGCATTTATAATATTAGTATTAGGAACTGCCCGGTTGGTCTCGTGGTTGCAAGTGCGACTGCTGTGCAAGGGGTCCCGAGTTCGATTCCCAGGTCGAGCAAAGTGTTATTGGGTTTTTCTATAAAATTCTCAGTAGCAGCTCGGAGTTTGGATTTGTGTCCGGTTAATGGCAATAGGCTCGCCCGCTATTACATGGGACCTAAATATACCGGCGAACTGTGGGTGTACATTGGTACACCTCTGCCTAAACCTTCGGGGAAAACAGGCGTGATGGTATATTTTTTTTTATATTTATAATATTAGTAAAGAAGTTGGTATTCTCTTGTTATGAATGGAGCATAA
Organism: Caradrina clavipalpis; assembly: GCA_932526535.1. NCBI lineage: Eukaryota > Metazoa > Arthropoda > Insecta > Lepidoptera > Noctuidae > Caradrina > Caradrina clavipalpis. The sequence continues at coordinate 4,675,759 of OW052101.1, forward strand.
GAGGTTTTTTGTTTAAAGGCGAAGTTCGACAGTTATACACCCTGGACCAGACTGTTTTGTATTGACCTGTCTACCTAGAACCTTAAAAATTTTGTTAATGAGAAACTTTGACCTTTGGCTCAGTCCCAAAGGACGATCTTTGCTATGAAGTGGTTGGAACGGGATATATTTTGAAACAGCTAATTACTAAATTCTTGACATAAACCACGATATTTAAAATTTCTTAAGTTTTTTTGCAAATTGCAGCCCTCTTTAATTTATACAATATTTGCTGGAAGTCGTCATACCTTCGCGAAATAGTTTTATAAAACTGCCGTTTTGCTCGACCTGGGAATCGAACCCAAGACCTCTAGCGTAGCAGTCGCCCTTAACATCACTAGGCTAACGAGGATGTAGAGATAAACATTACAGAATCACACCTTCTATAAAATCAAAAATTATATTACTATTACAATTAATATAACAACATATCGCCACGGTGAATGCACATTTGGGTCTAGATCAGCCGAAGAAGCCATTTATAATCCATCCGTACATTTATTGTTTGAAAATACAAAGAAATTGCTAAACGCAAGATTAAGATCGCGTTGTAACGTTATGAAATCTCATACACTCATACGCACAATATGATTGTGTTTCTGATAAACGATTGTTAACAAAAAACCTTAGTTACTATTGCAGTATTTTAGTTGCTGCACATTTTATAACCCAATTGGGTAAATAACATCTAACAACTAATCAATTGACGTACTTTTTATGAGCTGTCAAAATGCCATTCTCCTATAGACTTTGTATGACAATACTAAACTATGACGTCACTTTTTTGTCATCTTTACTCACTAACTATTTATTGATTTCAATTCAAAACAATTTAATTTTTATGTGCAAGGGGTCCCGGGTTCGATTCCCAGGTTGAGCAAAAAGTGTTTTCTATGAAATTCTCAGTAGCAGCTCGGAGTTTGGATTTGTGCCCGGTTAATGGCAATAGGCTCGCCCCCTATTACATGGGACCTAAATATACCGGCGAACTGTGGGTGTTCATTGGTACACCTCTGCCTAACCCTTTGGGGAATACAGGCGTGATGGTAAATTTATATTTTATTTATATTTTTTTAATTTTTATAGTTATTTAAAAAATCATCAGGTTTCAGGGCTAAAATTAGGTGTTGTTTTTGTGTAGTTTTGTCTTGGAGTTATTGGCCAGTGGTGTCATCTACCCATTTGATTGTTCTATTGTAGAGTGTAACCGGAGTTGTTAGTAATCAAAACTAAATCTGATTTGTGAAATCAGCGATACACAATTGTAAACGTATGTACTAACGCGTCACCATTGATTTGCGGTAGTAAAACAATACGATCATTCAAACTCAAACAATAATTTTATCAATTAAACACTTTGGAACAGTCAAGGAGTCGGTAAATTCGAAAGTTGGAAACTGATACATTTGCTGATTGATTCAATCAAGTATTTATCTAATAAAAAAGATGTAAATATACTTACGAATAAAATTCACCAAAATTTTCATTTTGTCTAGTTAAATTGCAAATACAAAGTAAGTATTTGTGAACAATTTTGTGAAAATTCCAGTCAGATAAAACAAAAAGAACAAATATGTAGTAAGATTCGAACCAAATAAGTTGCGATTGTACAGAAATTATTCAATTGGAAACTCATCGCGGAGGGGTTGGATCGCCCGGCACGCAACCGATTTGTAACACGCCAACGTCTCCGGCGCACTTTCCCGCCCACCGCCATTTTACTTTCAAACGCATACTGAAATATCCACATTTTTTTTTGTCAAATACAGTTCTAATGATAGTCGTAGCCGCTTAATTAACGTTCGTTTGATTTGTAGCTTCATGTTCATTAAAAGATCATTGCTCGCATTACAGGTGCAGAGGGACGGAAGCTGCATTGCAATAGCTGAACATGAGGAGGAGTTCAGACCCACGCCGATCCCGCTCGGCGACTGGCCACGCGACAGGCAACAGGCTGCAGGGACGTTACAGGAGATCATCAAGACTGAGGCACCAACGACGGCGGCGCCGCCCGCGCATTACTGGGAAAACGCGCTGAGGCATAGTGTGTATCTAACTCTGGTCAGAGACAAAATAGATCAATTAATAGCGCAAGGAGACTACTTATCGCTGGACAGCAAACCAGACAACCAGAATCCCAAAGAAATTGACGATCACAATCTTTGGGATAAAATTAGAACAGCTCCCTTTGACAGATTGAATGAAGAGCATATACCACCGGGTAACATTACTATATTAGCAAAAGGTAGACTGATCCAAGATGAAAAAGGGTACCGATTTATTGAAGATGCGCCGAAGAGTAACTGCAGTGACAGTTGCATGAAAGGAGTCAAAGCTTTTTGGTCAGTAAAACGGACAAGGCATGGAGACGCATCTTCCAGGAAATACCATTACGAGTTAACATTTTCAGTGACCTCGGAAACAACTAGGAAGCTGAACAAGCCTTATGAAAACCCAGTCAGAACTTTCACTATTAAAGAGACCTCACCAACGAATGAACGCATACCAGCACGAATGCATGGAAAGACAATCTACCGCAATAAAGAAAGGCCCCAAAGGGCCCTATGGGTCCATAGGAATCTCCCTCTACAGTTTTACCAACAGCAGCCACCACCTAACACACACGGCTTGGACAGAATATTTTCGTCATTGTTCGCTGATGAAGATAGCTACGCTGATATTCACAGATTTAAACCGAAAACTTACCTTAGTAACGTGTACTCCCAGCAAGCAGGACATGCAGACAATAGAGACCCATATTATCAGAAGAAACAGATGCCTTACCCGATAGCGAAGCCTCAACCATTCAGAACCTCGCAATCTCCCCACACACTACCTGGGTCGTACGTACAGAATCCATACTTAAACGTAGAACCTATAGGGAACCACCAACACTTAGTGCCGTACAAGGACAACAGATACCTGCCGTCGAACGTGGTAAAGACAACAAGGCCAGCTGTTTTTCCGACACCCAATTATCCACTTCTCAAGGAATCAACTATCGAGGTTCCAGTCAAGACTATATTTAATGCTACAGAATATACAACTAAAGAACCAGACGTTGTAACGACTTACATTAAAATGTATAATCAACAGAAACCACCAATGAAGATTAGTTACTTGCCCGATCACATCAGACCGCCGGTTTATAATGCTCCGCCGGGTGTTTTTGTTACTATGGATAAAAAACCTTTCAAGCCGATGCCTCCGCTAAAATATAAACCACAAAAAACATCGCTTTCGGATTTCCGTCCGAGCCCGCAAGTACTTGACACTCAATTCTCTGAACAGGACATGTCGGCCGACTCTGCATTCAGACCCATAACTATGAATTATACAAACGCCGACAATATTAATAAAAATAATAATAAGAACGTCCGGAAGCCCAGCACGGCTAAGAAACCAGCAAAAAAACATGAAAATATAAAATCTACTCGTCTTACCGTGGCAGCACCCGAAATAATAACAGCTGAAAGTGTAACAGTGCAAGACATCAGTGATACTGAAATGGACTGGGCTAATGTTTTAGGAGCTTTTACCAAAACGACTCCGATGGCATCAAGCAAGGAACGGGTTACAAAGGAAAACATTGACTTTATTACATCAACAACGCCTTCTTCTTCTTTTTCAATAATAAATATGGAAGATAGTTTCGAAGAAGTAGACTATTCTGAGGAAGATAATACTATATCAACAAGTACTACCACTACTACTACAACGACAACTACTCCTAAACCTAAGAAGCGCACACGTCCACCACCGAAATTCAACAAAATAGAAAAGATTAAGAAACATAAACGCGTGACATCGACAACCACAACGACACTCAAGCCAACGCGAACGTACCCAACAAAGAAACCAATGTTCGACCTGTCGCCCCAAGCGAGTTCTGCTGCAACTAGCGCTACTGACTCTATAAGGGAAACAAAAATAAGCAAGGCACCTGCAAGCACCACGACAAGTACTACCACTCGACGACCTATGCCGACAGTTAAACTGACGAGTACTTCTAGCACAACAACTAGTACACCGAGCAGTACCGTGGACACCGAACAGCCGGTTGTAACTACGCAACCGAAGAGTAAAAACCGTTTCAGACAATCCACATTGATGACAAAAGGCACATCGGTAAATCACGACAAATGGTCAACAAGTACACTCGACAAGAACCGAACGAATACTGCAACAACATACAATTATCCATTAAGAAGAAAAGCGTCGAAATTCCAAGGCTATATTCCTGCGATTACTCCTAGAAGTCCAGAAGTTGAGAGGGATAGAGAGGATCATAAAGATCACGCTTATAATTTTAATAAGGAAACTACTAGCAGCAGCACTACCGAAAAGATTAAAGAAGACATTATGGCAAAAATACCACCACCTACTCGACCAACTTATGAAGATGAGGACTTGACTGATGATAGATCGATGGAGTGGTTGGCTGAAGATGTATTAGAACAAAAACAAGAAAAAAATGAACAAAAACTAAAGAATAGAGAAACCTTAATAGATGGGCAGGAATCCAAAGACGACAATGAATACATCTTTCCAACTGCATCCGTAATTCAAGAAGTCAAAGAATTTATCAATGTAGAAGATCAATTGACCACAGAAATGACAATTGTTGCATCACCATATTCAGCTAAAAAGAATAAGACCAAATGTAAAAAGAAGAAACATAATTATCTTACAACTACAGAAGGAGCGTTGAAATCGTCAAGCACTGATACACCTGAGGCTTCTAGCACGACTTGGACGACAGAAAGCCCTGTCACACATATTGACATATTCAACGAGCTATTTGGGGGGTTCACAATGGATGATGATGATGAGTCAGACGAGGAAACCACAACACCTCTGCCAGAACAAAGCCCAAGCGAAAGCGAGATCCACGAAAATTACTCAGACGCTGATGATCTTGAAGACTTCTTGCATTCCATCGATAACAAAAGTAACGAAGCACCAGGAGACGATGACGATGATTCAGATTCAGAATATGATAATAAAACAGACGATGAACCATTGACTTTTTCTGAAAATAAGGAACCTATCAAAGAAGATTACTACGACGATGCTTCAGAAAATGCAGATCAGTACAGCTTACTAGAATTAATGAATATGGAATAGACTGAATGTTATACTAGCACTAAATACTCAGTGTTGTAGCTTTAAATGCTGTGTCAGTCGTTGATCTCTGAGCACTGGCTTTCATTGGTAGAAAGCTATTTGTTAAATGTGGAGTGTTTTGATACAAATAAATTGGAAGCATTTAGCGCCGAAATTCACTAGAATTTTTTGTTTGCGATAAGTTCTTGTTGCTTTCATAAAATGTTATTATACCTGACTGTTAATTTCAATTGGATAGATAGTGAATGAATCAAAATCGTTTCCAAAACAATTTTTTTTAGTGTGCTTTATGCTTATGTTGCGCCTATGATATCAAAGCACTTGAACTTCCGAATCCTATTTTCTGTGTTACCGGAATGTAAATATTTAAGTTCAATTAAGGTTAAATTAAGTTTAATATTATTTTTGTATAATAAATTATTTTAAATATGGTTGATTTAATAGTTTGTTCTCACCTGCTCCTTCCATTGAATACTTGTAGATAGGTTCTGGTTTCAAAGGTACAAATGCTGCAAAAGACTCTGGTACCATTTCTTTGATTCTCTGCTGGTACGACAATCTACAAAGAAGAATACAATCATGATTATTTAATGTCAATCAATGTAAATTAATTAATTAGGGAGGAAGGGGTTTTACAAAATTCAGCTTTATTAATTTACTAGCAAACTGTCCGCGACTTCGTCCGTGTGGCTTATTTACTACCCCACTCACGTGGTTCGTAGTGTTATGTTATATATTATTACTCAGGAATAATGCTGCTATCTATTGGTGAAAAAATAATTAAAATTGGGCCCATAGTTTAAGGGCCATTCAGTACAAACAAACAAAAATCCTTCCTCTTTTTAATATTATTTTAGTATATATACCTGAGACATTTTCCAAGCACTTCCCTAACAAATCTTGGTTTAGGATGATCTATATCCAACTGGGTGCACGCCTCCCAGTCCTCCCAAGACCAACGGTACTGGAAGTTGCTGAGATGATATGAGAACCAATTGACAAACCTGAAATAATAAAACATGTCAATTATCAGTATATTTACTTTTATAGTTTAAGCATTTTTATGTATAGACTAGACTTAATAACTTTTCTCTGATATATAATAAAACGCAGGTACAAATTACAATTACAAATTACGCAGAGTTACAATTTTTATGCAGTCAGGCAAGGCACAAACGTGGACACCATTGGTGTCTTGTGTCAGATACAAGCTACCGATGAATATTTTATTACTATAAAACTAGTATGGAACCATCCACTCCCAGCGCATACGTAAACATTTTTTGTGTCCAGTTGCTTCCACTTAACACATACTCATGACGATCAAAAAGTGTTCGGTGTCAGTAACTGGAAACTAAAAGTGTCTACGTTTGCGCAGCGCCATAAGGATGTTGAACAAAAATACCAAAAAAAATCTCAACATCACAAATTCCATCAGACTGTATATTATGCTTCTCTCAAATATTGCCTAAGAATCCAATCCAAACTGGTATGAAGAAGTACTGATTATGTAATTAGTAGATCACACAGAGACTATTCAGTAAACTAATCTAGGTGGCCACCCCTGACTTATGCACTATGCTCAATGGTAATGCATATAGGTACAAACTTACCGATCAAAACAGGCAACATTCATGGTATCAATCCTCATGAACAATATTTCCGTGGCCTGGGCCAACACCTGTGGCATTGTTGAGGGCTGGAGCTTGCATAACTCAATCAAGATAGATCCATAACATATCTCTAAATACCTTGGTCTCGGCAAGTTAAACAATTCCGCAAATATTATTTCTACAATACAGTATTCTAGAGGGATCTTTGCTTTGTAGGGAAAGCAGAGTAACTGTGCAGCGCATTCCTTGCGTTCAGCATGGTACGCTTCTAGAATGTTGTGTAGATGTTCTTCAATGAGGAACCTCTCGATGGAATGTGCTCCTGGCAGTACCGGACCGTCAGGACAGTCAGTGTAGTCAAACATACGAAATATGGCCCTCGGCATAGGGTATGTGTCTGTGTCATTGTGGGGTGGTGGCTGAAAACAGATATTTTTGTTTTAGTCAGTGTATTTCTATTGTATAGTAAAATCCACACATAGAGTCTATTTATATTTGCAAAATCTGTATATTTTCATTAGAAATTGTATCATAAGAAATTGTCATGGAGATTCTATATGTGTAACTAAAGTGACAACACAGTGAAATCAAAAAATATTTACCTGTATTGTAGGAAGTTGATGTTGCAGAGCTTCACAAAGAATTGAGTCAAAAGCAAGGTAAGGTCTTGGGATGTGCTTCTCAGACCAGTTGTCTTGCTTCAACTTTTTGATTTGAGCCCATAGACAATCTAAATACTCTTCTTGAAGATGAGGAGTGTCAGAAGACCAAACTTTCAGTGCCGGCCAGTGTTTCTTACTGCGCTTGTTTAAAAATATGTCAACAGTAGTTAACAAATGATCTAGTTGAGATTCCTTTTTCTCATAGAGTTCTCTGCCAACCCATGGCAGTGCTGATAACACAGCAAACACAAACCAATCTCTTCTCACTTGAGGTACTCCATCCTCATTGGCACAGTCCACCAGAGTCTCTAACAATGTCAGCAGAGAGGATGCAGCTAACACATGGCAGTTCACCAAGTCAGCTATAAACCTGAGACAGTACCTGGCCGCGTTCCATTTGCCAATCTTCAAGTTTTCTTTGAAAGTCTTCACAATGTAATCAACAAACTCACCACCAAAGTTATAGTTCTTCGCGTTCAGAAGGCCTACTAATGTAGCATATATGGTACATTTTTCCGGCATACGAATAGCACAGTCAGTGAGAATACGTAAAATCTTTACACGGAACGTACTCAAATCTGCCTCCAATACGCTCGCTAACCCTTCCAAGTTGCTCTCTAAACTCGAGCTACTTTTCTCGCCGACCCTCAGTATCAGAGACTCCAACCTATCTTCAATCTCCTGGTTCTCAGATACACGACGTCTTTTGCGATTGAGACGCTCTAAAACAAAAGTTATAGGGCTATTATTTCAATACACTTCCTAACCTACAAAATACTAGGCAATTTTTTTCCTTAGCTTACCGTAACCATCTTCATCATCATGAGCCCTTCTGCGGTTCATTGTTGAATATTAGGGTCTCCGAAAATTATTTTCAACACTGTAATATTACAGTAATTTTAACAAATTTTACTGAAATGCCAACAAACAAGCCACGGCCGTCAATTGACTTAACCGAAGTTCACTGACATGACAATGACATTAGATAGACTAGAGTAGAGCATAGATGGGCAAAGATGTTAGATAATTAGAGTTGCTCACCCTCTCTGTTCTTATTTTTTCATGGTAAATATGCTAAATATCTACATAAATCAACTGAAGCTCCCAGCAAAACCAAATGCAAATCTTGCATTTGGTGCATGCGGCTCTAGATTCATTCCTACTAGCCGTGGTGCTTCATCATCATATCAGCCTATACATGCCTCATAAAAGACCGAAATTATATTGAAACACCAATGGAATACAAGTAAAAAGAGATGATAGCCTTGAAATGGTTAAACCCACTTTGATAAAATATAAGAATCCCAGCTAGGAAAACTGCTTTCAAATAAAAAAGACTGCATTCAAATCGGTTCACCCGTTTAAGAGCTGCGGGGTGCCACAAACAGACATACAGACACATCAAACTTATAACACCCTTCTATCTATTAAATAAAACCAACATTGACATTATTTGAAGGATTTCACTTCGAATGTGAATCCTTAAAAAAAAACACCTGTTTAGTAGCTTGTATCTAGAGTTTTTGACTAATAGGGCCGGCCAACAAAATTCACCATGGTTCATTCAACCTACAAACAATGAGAAATAGAGCCTAAATTATTACTGACTTGAATAAACATGCGTTAACCTGCATTCGGAGCTAACTTCCGAAGTGCTTCCGAACCACCCGCCATTAAGTGGGCCGGATTATACAACAATTTCTAAATTCTAGACATTTAGACAACAATCAATATGGCAACACTGAACAGACAAGACAAACAAATAAACTTCACTCTATATTTCTATTACAAAATATAAATCGTTTCATGAAATAAAGTGTGGTGAACTGTGATTTGTGATGCTGAATGCTCATTGCTCATTATACTATTGTAGTCTTTGAATACACGTTTGTGAAGCTAACAAAAACATGGATTGTGTATTTGATTTTATATTATGCTCTTTCTTATGAATGTGTATTACCAAACAAAACCGAATAATTTTATACAAATTAGTTGATTTTTTGAAAAGTGTATGTTGATATCAAAATGTCCTGCAATTACGCTGATGGATTATCTCCATACGAAAATAAAGGAATACTAGGAGTACCAGAGGTAAACGTGCCAATATTTGAATCGTATCTTCACGTTTTTTCTTAAGATTTGTGAATAAAACTTTAATCCTTACTAATATTATAAATGCGAAAGTAACTGTCTGTCTGTCTCTTCTTCACGCCTAAACCACTGAACCGATTTCAATGAAATTTGGTACAGATATAGTCTGGGACCCGAGAAAGGACATAGGATAGTTTTCATCCCGGAAATCCCCCGGGAACGGGAACTATTAATACACGCGGATGAAGTCGCGGGCAAAAGCTAGTTTTGCATAAATTAACTTGCGCATTTATGATTTCAGAAATTCGACACATTGGAGAAGTTTAATAAGAAGTGTGAGCTGTTGGCTCAGTTAATAAACGAAGCTAAACATGTTGTCGTGCACACTGGGGCAGGCATTAGTACTTCGGCAGGCATACCAGACTTTAGGTTAATAATTTAAAGTGAAGTATTATTCAAGATATTTTAAATATTTGGCTAGGAAAGTTGCAGATTGTATGAAAGGGTGTCTATGATGGTATAACTCTGTGAGGCATTAAAACAAGAACTTAGACTTAATTTTATTACAGCTATGGCAGTCATTTACTTACTTATTTTTTACCCGACTACGGCGAAGCAAAAAGGAGGGTTATGAGGTTGACCGGTATGTATGTATGTATGTATGTATGTATGTATGTATGTATGTATGTATGTATGTATGTATGTATGTATGGATGTTCATCTGTTCCCTCATAACTTCTAAACCATTTAACGTAAATTGACAAATGAGGTGTCATTGGAAGCGTCTAAATTGTCCGCTGGTTATAGGCTATGTTATGTTGCAACAAATTGTATGTGGCGCCATCTAGGGCTCAGGAAGATCTGAAATAATATTTTTTTTCTTCCAAATATGGTCGTGTTGCATATCAAATTAAAGGGCTTAATTAGCACATTTCAAATATATATACATTATATTAGTAAATTGTACATGGCACCCTTTAAAACGTACCATAAACATAGCTAACTAACCAATATTTGGTTTGGGAGACCTAATAGATTATTCCATATATTGTGTGTATGTTGCAGTTCCAGTAATATTACGTATATAATTTGAACCCCAAAATAATTGAAATAAAAAAGAAGTTTCAAAAACTAAAACCCGACTACAAAAAAATCACGTTCTAAAAAGTATGAAACAAGAAAACATTCTCATCTGAAAGCCGTGGTCGTATGCCACCTATTCCGGTAAAACAGCATGCATATAGTAAGAGAACATTAATCTGTAGCAGGCAGGGCAAAGTGGCATACGACCACGGCTTTCAGATGAGAATGTTTTCTTGTTTCATACTTTTTAGAACGTGATTTTTTTGTAGTCGGGTTTTAGTTTTTGAAACTTCTTTTTTCAACTAGTGAGGATGGGACTCCATAGTTTCCAGTAACTATAATGTTTGTCTTTGCTAAACAATCTTATAAAATACAAGGTAATGCTGTACCAAAAAGAGTCCAATTTTTTTTTTAATTTTCATATAATTTGTAACCGAAACTTTCTCATAATAATTTAGTATGCATTCCTTCTTTACAATAAGTAGTCTTAAGACCACTACCACCACCAACCACTATTATCATTCCTACCACCACCGTAACTATTACCACCAAGACATTCTTCTTCTTCTTCATGTTACTGGCACAACACACATTCCCAACACACAAAATATGAGCTGAGACATGAAGTGGTGGAGATCAGCCTGTAATATGAATACTCGCACAACAGTTTTCTTTAAATTTGGGTGCCCTAAAACATTGCCCCTAACAGCACAGCACCTAATCATTGAAAATCTATAAATCATACAAAGAAAGATGGATGCAGGCTACTTCCAACCGGTTTGGCAATATACAGGAAGGGCTATGTTCAGCTGTGGACATCCTGCAGCTGATATGATAATGATGAAAGGAAGAAAGAAAGAAAATGATCAAACTCAACAAAATACATAACTGTTTTCAGAGGACCCAATGGAGTGTGGACTTTAGAAAAAAAAGGCCAGAAACCAAACATAAACATCTCTTTTGATGATGCTGCTCCCACGAAGACTCACATGATACTGAAGAAGTTGGTGGAATGTAACAAGGTACACTACATCGTCAGCCAGAATATAGATGGTTTGCACATGAAATCCGGCCTGCCTAGGAAGTACCTGGCAGAGTTACATGGGAACATGTTTGTTGACGAGTGCAATTTATGTAAAAGGTAAGATATGTTCTTAATATTAACAAGTAGCTCTAAACCCCTCTAGCGAGCTGCCCGCGACTTCGTGCGTGTGGCGTATTTCACCCGCCATTAGTTACGTCTTTGGTTAATGCTCCGCCCCCGTGGGTCGTAGCGTGATGTTATATATATAGCCTATGTTACTCAGGGATAATCCAGCTAGCTATTGGTGAAAAAATGGTTAAAATCGGTGTAGTAGTTTCGTAGCCTATTAGTTACTAACAAACAAACAAATCTTACCTCTTAGTATAGAAGAAGAAAAGATTTTGGATAAAGAAATTGTCTAACTATGTTTAAAATTTCTATACTATTAACTGTTTTATATTATGTAGTATCTTTCTATGTACAAGATTGGTAAAATATAAACACACCGGAAACAATGATTTTTGCTTCCGCATAACTTTTCTTCTGAATTCAATTTTTTTGTTCAGTAAACATTAGGGATTATGTAGCCTCCAATCACCATAAGAATTTCCAATACCGGACCGTTCAGGAAATTTAGATGCTCAAAGAAAAACTTACTTTACCTTTTAACTATTTAATACATTTTCCAAATGGCTTACAGACAATTTGTGCGAGGTTTTCCAGTAGAAACAGTGGGTAAGAAATGCAGTGGTAATTCCTGTCCAGCTGAATTCACCTCAGCTAGACCGTGCAGGGGCAAGCTATATGATGGAGTGTTAGACTGGGAGCACAGTCTGCCGGAGAATGATCTGACTATGGCTGAATTACATTCCAGGTAACTATTTAATATTAACGATAACACTTAAGCCATTGGCACACTGCCCCGCAACACTGAGCGTGATGCGCGGCGACAGAGCTTTGGTGATCTGCAACACAGTGCTTGAATGGCTGGGTACTCACTTAGCAGTGTAGCACGCAACGTATCAGATACGGTATCAACCTGCAAGTGGGTACGGCTCGTCCACGGTCCTCCGCGTATCTTTCTAGCTACGAGCTTTCTAGCCGCCTTTATGTTCGCAGAGAAACCGCCACTCGGCGGGTCACTGCGAGCTTACAGCGCTCCACGCGCGAGCGGCTCGCAGCGGGCTCGTGACTACGTACTCACTTAATACCGTATCTGATACGTTACGTGCTACCATAGTATAAAGAGGGAAGTAAGTTATCTTCATACAAACGCACCGCGCGCGGCTTGTATGTGTGCGTCATAGTATCTACGCGTCGCTGCACGCACACTTAACAAAATCTCAACCCGTTTCTCAGTGCGCCAGCCGGGGCTAACACCGCATGAGATTCGCGCGTTACGGCTTTTCGGTACCGCTTAATGAATGAAAAATGTGTGACAATCGCAGGAGAACGTATTTCTGTGTGTTTGGGTGTCCGACAAAGTGCGGACAGTCGCGGCCACACCGCCTCGCCGGTTTATTTTATCCCTTTTTTTGAAAATAATACCTACTGCTCTGAATCTTGAATACATTCTGTATTTGTTAGGAAAACCATTGTTGAACTTTATTGACTAATGATCACTGAATTAGGTAGCTATACAGAGATGTGTTACCTATGGCAAGGGCCGGGCTTTAAACTAATGAATTGGTTTGGTAGGCAGTACCACCGATTAAATAAGTACAGATAAGTACTTCACTCCATTGAGAACTTAACACTTAACGCTATAATTACTTACCTACAAAGCGTTCGTGCGCGGTAAAATGTACTTTACGCAGACGCCCGATAGTAGTGTGCGCCCGGGCGTACGCGACCCGTAGGCACTTAAGCGTGTAACCTTGAACGAGTAACGGAGGCCTGGCAGTACCTACTATCAGTAACCTACCGTTTACTCGTGGTCATTACCGCTCCATGCCGCCCGCGCCCGTGACAACCCTAAGACAGTAGGCAATTATATCGCGGATTGGCCCGGAGATAGCCTACTTCCCTTCTTTATACTATGGTGCTACACTGCTAAGTGAGTACCCAGCTTTAGACTACGCGTATTTTCTATACAAACGCAGATACTTGTGAATAACGTCAGAACACGTACTCACACGCCACGCTCCGTGATGCGGGGCAGTGTGCCAATCGACTTAAGCTGACGTCTATAAAGCAGTCACTTAGGCTACAGCAGTTAGCATGTGAATGTGAACCTTATTTTGATAAATGTGAGGTTCATTTTCTTTTACACAAGTTTGATCAAGTGTTTTACAAATAATAAAGGGATGCTCTTAATTATTTGAATACAGAATGCCACGTTGTGTGATGTTGGGTTACTATTTTTGTCTATAACATATTTATTTTGTTGTTGTGTCACTGTAATTCACTCAGAACAGTGATATTTTTAATAATTATGTTACTGTGTAAGTATTTCATAGTTGTCGTAATTTTTAGTAAGTTACATTGTGTTATTAATAGTAAGCTGTGAAGTAACGTGGAATAAATAAATAATTATGTACTATACTTCTATTTCAGTATTGCAGATTTAAGTATCTGTTTAGGAACAACTCTACAAATTGTGCCAAGTGGAAATCTGCCTATAGAGACAGTCAAGTATGGCGGAAAGCTAGTCATTTGCAACTTGCAACCCACTAAACACGTGAGTACAGTATTTTTACAAATATGAAAGAAACATAATGAGCTAACTAAAAATATATTGGGATGACGGCAAATGTTTATGACCCTTAAATGCTAGATGTAAATTAATTCACATAATCCAGGACACCAAGGCGCTGGACACACAAAGAGGACGTAAGACGAGGACGGGGCGCGAACATATGTCTTTTCTGTGTGTCTTGCGGCTAAACAAGTCAATAAAAGTTAATCCCACTTGCACCACAAATCACAAACATACTTAAAAAGTCATTATCTCTGCCAACTTAGAAAACTTTAAATAAAAAAAAACATGCATATTTCCTATACGCCAAGATACGTCGTCCGTATTGTACCTACATTGTCTGAAAATTGGGTAGATGACACCACTAACCAATAATTTCAAGAAACAAATTCACAAAAAAACATTTAATTTTAGCACTAAAAACCCGATGATTTTTTAAATAACTATAAAAATCGATTTTTAGTTGCTTTGAAATCAATAAATAGTTAGTGAATTGAGATGACAAAAAAGTGACGTCATAGTTGAGTATTGTCATAGAAAATCTATGGGGGAATGGCGTTTTGGCAGCTCATAAAAAGTACGTCAATTGATTAGTGGTGTCATCTACCCAATTGTGAAGTATACAAATGCGGATTTTGTATCTCTTTTTCCCTTTCCAGGACAACAAAGCAGACTTAATAATCAACTACTACGTAGACGACGTACTAACAAAAGTAATGGACATACTCGGTATAGAAATACCAACATATTGTAAAGACGAGAACCCTACACTAGAAGCGTGTAACAGAGCTATTGAATGGACCATCAACAGGCGAGACGTTCTACAAATAGAGAAGACATTCAAAGCCAAACGCAAAGGCATTAAAAAGAAAAGAATATTAATTAAGAATAAACGTAATAGTATTGAAGTAAGCTCAATAAATGGCGTCACTGATGATAAAGCTAAAATAATCAAATTAGAAGTTAAGGAAGAACAAAATGGTGATTGTGTTGAAGTTAAACCTGAGCCAGAGGATAGTATTATAAGTACCTAGCTACTGTTCGCGATGTAGTCTGTTTAGTATCCAGAATTAAGTTACAAGTCCTACATTATCTCATGGAAAAGAAACAATCCTATGTCTTAAGCTAATCAATCAATCTATTACATTCAGCGGTTTGACCTTTTGGCCGCCAGTCATGTATAGATGACAAATAAAAATGTGCCCACCACGCCACGGTCACAATCCCGTGACAGACGTAAATAAAACTCATCAAGTAGAAGTAGGAAATTATCCTTTTTGAATCACCTGACAACAAGCAGCAGGTCTGCTGATTTGTCCATCCAGGTTAATTTTGACCGAGTATTGTCCTGCGTCGAAGCAAGACATGAATAGTTGTTGCGATGAGAGAATGTTCTTCCGCTGGCCTGGTACAGAAGTCTATAAAAGATATGTTCCAACGAAAAGTTTCAATATTTCAAAGTGCGAATGTATTATGTGTAAGTGGCCAACATTAAATGTGGAAATATGTGCAAATCATTCCACAATAGATTATAAAATGCTAGCCTATTATTGTCCCACTGCAGGGAAAATGCCTCTTTCGATACAAAGGCACGAACATTGTTCACTACGCTCAAGGCAAATTGGCCATTTTAGATTTGTATTAATTGTAAGTCCAGATTTCGTCACATTGTTTTCCTACACTAATGTTAGGGCGGCAAGTGTGAGATTTTTTACTCACGTTCGATTGCGAGCGCGTTTTAATTTTGTATGAGAAATTAGGTTTCTCCTAGTGACCACCAGGTGGCGCTATAATTTTTTCCCATATAATATTCTAACGCGCTCGCAATCGAACGTGATTAAAAAAACTCACACTTAGCACCCAGTAATGTCCAAGATTAACTTAGAAAGTACATAAATAAAGTTACATTGATACTTACCCGTGCCTGTTGCAAACCCACGCCTCGTGCCTTAACCACTGAGCATTCATAATGACAATAGATTATGTGATACCAATTTTGTTTTAAGAATCGTTTTTTACAGAACAAATACTGTGTACAAATGTAAGAACAATGATCATTTTTTAAGAAATAAAACACTCGAAACAATAAAATAAATAATTTATTTATAAAAATATCTTCTTATTTACAAAATATTATTACTCTTTGGTAACATTGGAATGTTTAGAAAATCTCATCTCTCTCTCTTTACCTCCATATCAGGGGTGGCCAACTAGACGAGCGCGATTGACCGGTCGTTCGCGGCCTTTACTTGAGTCGATCGCAGACGCAACGCGCGCACTAATATAAGTAGTTATGCACTAAAATAAACAACAATTTTGTTGTTTCCCTCTTAATAAAAAAATAGAATATTAATCCTTAAGGATATGTAATTTTTTTCAGTTAACATACATACCATCACACCTGTATTCCCCGAAGGGTTAGGCAGAGCTGTACCAAATTTCCACCCACAGTTCGCCGGTATGTTTAGGTCCCATGTAATAACCATAAATTCAGTTAAAATAAGGTATATAATGTTAGTTATGTGAAATACGATTCAATTAAATTATGTGATTGGTAGATCGCATAGAGCTTAGTCAGTAAACATTCGATCTTGAGTTTAATTAAGTTGGCCACCCCTGCTCTATTTAATTTAATAATTACAAAGTACAATAAATAACAGAAGTCTTACAAAGTAGTCATTCTTTTAGAAAAATATATAAAATTCTTTACCCAATTTTCCGCCAACCAAACAAATTCTGCCGTGCAGACCCTAAAACGCCTTAAAAGATTTTTGTAGATCACCGTGCTCCTTATAACGTGTTCATTAAGGTTCAATATTTAACAAAAAAAATGTCAAGTAAACCTTTTACTGCGTTTTAGGGTCTGCACAGCAGAATTATACACTTAAATGCATAGAGAGACTTAAAAAATCACATTTGTTTTATAATAAATAGTTATTTCTTTAGGAAGACTGGTACTTTGCCTCTACCAAAAATAAAATTACATATAAGTTAATGCACTAGTTGCTTGAAACGCAATCATGGTGACTAAAGGTAATATCAGATTGTCTACTTGATCTGTTTTTGCTTCGACCAGTGACGAAATGGTTGCTGTGAATGCCACTCGTAGCACAACGTTTGGTCCATGAAACGCATCTGGAAATCAATGATTGAATTATTATAAGTACCATTGTCCATCACCATCACGCCCGTATTCCCCGAAGGGTTAGGCAGAGGTGTATCAATGTACACCCACAGTCCGCCAGTATATTTAGGTTAATAGGGGGCGAGCCTATTGCCATTAACCGGGCACAAATCCAAACTCCAAGCTGCTACTGAGAATTTCATAGAAAAACCCAATATTACTTTTTGCTCGACCTGGGAATTGAACCCAGGACCTCTAGCGTAGCAGTCGTGCTTAGGAGCACTAGGCTAACGAGGCTAACTACCTCGTTAGCAGTCATTCATTCAAGTACTTATCACTTATTTTATGATTTAAATAGACAATCTAGTACAGGGATGGCGATCCAATGGCACGCGAGAAAATAATTCGGACACGCCGATAACTTACAAAATTATGTATTTGATCGAAACCAAATCGCAACAGCAGAAGTCACACTAACTTTTTATTTAAATTAAAATAAAATAGCAAATATTACGTTTCTTGTACAAACGGATTGCAAAAAAAGAACAGCCAGCAATAATAATATATATATATTTGCATCTAGTAATATTTTTTACTTTAGATAGCCAAGTCAGGCCTCCGTCACTCTATGTACTTGCGCGCTATAATTGCCTACCGCCCGGCCGAGCGGTCTCGGGCCGTTTGCGAACTAAATTCAGTGCGGTTTTCGCAAGCGCATCACGCACGTTGTTCAATTTTAATAGTTTCATTCGTTACCTACGATGCAGTCTGGTGCCTTATGTGTTGTAGAATTGTAGATGGTTGCAAATCAAGTAAAAGAAGGAATAATTATGTTTTATCTAGATGTATTGTACAGTCAGCACCAATTTATAAAAAAAAAAATTTTTTTAAACATTTACGATACAATTTTAAACTGCCACATATAAGTCAGAACATATTCACAGTTCTCAATAACATAGACATAAAAAGTTATGTTAATTTAATTTTATCGAAGAGGCAGCCTTACGATTGTTGTGGGATCGCGCGGTGCGAAGCGATCACAACTGTACGCTTGAGCATTTAGGCACATTTTAGTTTGCAGTGGTTGCTGACGCGAGTTGACGCGACGGAGTAGGCTATTATAGCAGTAGGTATTGGAAATTTTCTACTGAGTGAAGTATCTGTACTTATTTAATCTGTGGCCAAGTCAAGATTCTTTCAGGGCAAGTCAACCCAGTCACATTAAAAAATAAAAATGTCACCGTCGCTGATAAAGGTTCGCCATCCCTGATCTAGTAAGATATTAAACCAAAGTTAGATGCCTACTTCACCTTACAAAAAATCGACTAAGCCTTTCCGCATACGATCGACTATTTGACCAATTTTTTTGTCGGCGAGAATGGAACGAATTTGAATATGAATATACCAACGCAACGACCGACAAAAAAACAGTCCCACAAAACTATGGATTTATTGAATCGGTTCTACAGAAAGTCGGTGGTAGGAGAGGCTTAGTAAAGCAGTGATACTCAACTAGGCTCTTAACCTTGATACTGGAAACTTACCAAACACCCCAATCAAATATATCACTAACACTTGTGTAAAGACGTTGAATGCAGTCCCTTCTACCGTTTTATCCCCACCTGCAATAGAATTGATACTTTTAGAGCTAAGTTTGTAAGGACAAATGCCAATAACTTTAAATGATTAATTTGAATTTAAAACAAGAAAATATTTTAATAGAGAACTACAAGCACGGAGTTGATTTTTTGCGCGGATCCCTGATTCTTTTCCGAAACAAAAATTAGTTGGTATTTACGTTCCTAGGTTACTCTTATGACATTAGCTTAGCAGCAACAGTCAGACAAACCTAAATTTGAAAACAGGTTATTTTTTTGTGTAAATACCATGTAAACATTAATTCATATAATTATGATTATGATCATATTTGTATAGATCTTTTGAAATTATCAGAACCTGATAAGTACTGGTTCGAATTTTATCGCCATAGAGATCCTCTGGAATTATTTGAAAATATGGACTAGAAAATATTAACCTTTCCACTTGGTGCGGCCATACTTGGATCCGAACCAACTGGCGGCGGTGTCTCCGACGCCTATGGATAGGACTCCGCTGAGTAGTTCCACTTCGTAGCCCCTATGTACTGGCACTAGTACGAGCGGACAAGCCAGCCCTACGTACAGGTACAGCGGTGTCATGGCGAAAATACCTACGTCCTGGGAATTATAAATATTTTTTGATTAACGCTTTTTTTATTTTATCACGCCTGTATTCCCTGAAAGGTTAGGCAGAGGTGTGTGACACCCACAGTTCGCCGGTATGTTTAGGTCTCTTGTAATAGAGGGCGAGCCTATTGCCAATAACGGGCACAAATCCTAACTCCCGAGCTGCTACTGAGAATTTTATACACTTTTTGCACGACTTGGGATTTGAACCAGACCTCCCGCAAGCATCGAAACAACATCCGGCTACGCCTTTGTATTAGTATAATAAGGGTTAGTTTGGGGTGAGTTTTCAGTCTTCCGTTCTAGATTGTCAAAGAAAATATGATTAGCTTCTAGCACGCTTCCATTATCGACACTCGCTTGTGGAATACCCCCTCTACTGGCTCCAAGGAATCTTTCGAGGCCTAGTCCACCTACCTACCACCGGTAGACTTTCTGCCATTTTTAATTAAATTCACCAAATCTCTAATAAAACATACCTTTTCATCACTGTACACTTCAAATGCAGCCTGGAGTTGTGGTGATATAGTTTCTATGTTAGATTTTCTGATTGCCTGTAACACAGAAGGCGTACTTATGCAAAGTGTGCCTTTTTTGTCTAGAATTAAGGTTTTTTGCCAAGTGGGGGCGAATTTTCATAACATTACTTCGTATGATCCTGACATATTTATTCTGCTTCGTAGACATTGATAACATTTAAGCATATGTATATAATAGGAAGACCACGTTACTTTTAGATTCGACGCCCGTTATAATAAATTCATTTATTTCAGGTTAATAACAGCCTTTGCCCAAACATAAAATATTAAACATCACATGGTAAAATCAAATTAGACCAAATAAAATCAGATTAAATTATTATTAAATAGAATAGAATTAATTATTAAATAGAATTAAATAAAATCGAACAAACATCAATCAAATAAATAAAATCGAATTAAACTTGCAATAAGCACATTGGTCGCAAAATCACTACTTACCTCAATCAATATAATAAGACCAAACCCGACTCCAGAGGCCAGCGTTATCAATTTGATGTCAGTTGCGATGCCAGTGATGAACACCATTGACGCGAGCACGTGGAACGACTTGCGTGTCACAGTGCTGGCTTTGCCCTTTTGCCGAGAGCGCATTATTGCCACAGTCACTGCCATAGCGAACAGGAACGCCCAGAACAGGATAAGTTTCAACTAAAAAGAAAGAAGGCAGGTAAGCATCATCAGTAGTGAAACTCACTCATGTATTTCCGAATGCATTCAACCCTAATCTTTTCAAAGTTAGAGTGAGGCTTCTTCTGGATAAGCTCACTCCATCGTAGACTGTCTATGTCACCTCTGACCAAGACTAGAGTCAAAAGCTTACCCATATTGTATTAAAAACAAAAAAAGCAGATCCTTTTTTGTTTTTCGAAATTTTTGTATCACAGCAATTGTTTTTCTGTTGAGATCATTGGTCCTTTTTTTGCGCGTTGGAATCAACTCATGGACTTTCTCCGTCGTGGGGGTGACGGAGGGGAATGCCGGATTCCTCCCGGCTAAAACCACCGCTGCGTTCTAATTTTGCCTATGGTCGGGAGTGCGGGATTTGCATAAGCATTTACCGCTCCCCCGACAGGCCTCGACCCGCTGCTCCAGATACTCAATGATTTAAAGGTGCACGTTTGCCCCGAAGGGTTAGGCAGGGGTGTACCAATGTACACCCACAGTTCGTCGGTATATTTAGGTCCCATGTAATAGGGGGCGAGGCTATTGCCATTAACGAGGCACAAATCCAATCTCCGAATACTGAGAATTTCATAGTCAAACCCAATAACACTTTTTGCTGGACTTGGGAATCGAACCCAGGACCTCTAGCGTAGCAGTCGTGCTTGGGACCACTATGCTAAGGAGGCAGTTTATTTTTATTAGCCTATAAAATCCCACTCCTGGGCAATGACCTTTCCCCAGTACCCCCTAATATACATTTATTGTGCCACTTCGAACCAACCCAGCTGAGGGCTTATCTTTTTACATAAAATAAAATAAATAACTTACTTTTTCAGTATCTAGTAGGATATAGTAAATTATTTTAAACATACAAGTAAGTCCACATAGGAGATGTAAGATAATTAGTGCATAAGTCCCGGCTACACCTATTATGTATAAAAGAGATGATACGTTTTTCTGGGAATCTTCCAAATGCCACAAAGCTATAATAATAATTCCCACTGATGACAATATGGCCTGAAAAGAGGGAATATTAATTAGTCATTTTAAAAACAAATAATGGTAAAGGTTTTAATATTTCATGGCAATAAAAAAAAATATCACTGTTCCCCAACCTGGGAATTGAACCCAGACCCACTACACTGGCATCCACTTGGCATATTTGTACAAATGTTTGGATTGTATCGCTATTTATAAAACAAGTTTATTTCAATAAGCATAGGGTATATTTTGTATTACTCAAGTAACCTGAATATTTGGACAAATATATAAAAAATAAAATATACCATCACGCCTGTAATCCCCGAAGGGTTAGGCAGAGGGCTACCAATGTACACCCACAGTTCGCCGGTATATTTAGGTCCCATGTAATAAGGGGCGAGCCTATTTCATAGAAAACCCAATAACACTTTTTGCTCGACCTGGGAATCGAACCCAGGACCTCTAGCGTAGCAGTCGTGCTTAGAACCACTAGGCCAACGAGGCAGTCACAGCAGTATATAACCAACAGAATACTTACATAAATCATGGCATTTAAAAAGTTCATGTCATCTTCGTGCTCATCACCCATATTGTAAACAATTTTGCTGAAGAGCGTGATTCCCAACAACACTACGCTTTGCGCTACGACCATCGCCTCCCCTATTGTGAATGTCTTCGGGCACTTCATGATGGCCATTCTCAGCAGTGCACTGAACGAGTGCAATGCTATTGTGCTGATCACTAGAGAGTATATTAAACCTGGAAATAGGTATTATCAAAGTTAAAATAAAAAAAAAATGTATAAATTAGACCATTTACAGGCACTTTTGAATTTTCATTTGAGTTTTTTTTTATGCTGAAGGTATTAATTATTCGACATAACACACAAGTGTATAAATAATAGATAGTTAAATTACAAAGTATATACAATACTAGCTGACCCACCACAACTTCGTTTGCGTGGTATGCTACCCCTACCCTACCCCTACCCTACCCCTACCGACATTTCCGACTTTATTTCTTTTCGGTTCATTGTTTTTAAGATGTATTCTGCTATTCGGGACGGAAACAAATCCAACAAATCAAAAACCATGGCAATCGGTCCAGCCGTTCTCGAGTTATAAGTGTTGTAACAAACACGACTTTCTTTTATATATATAGATAGATATAAAACAGCTCAAGGGGCATCAAAAAATATTTGTATCACTGTCAATACTGCAACAGCAAGTGCCCAAAAGCTGGTAGCATTGCTTTGTTGTATGGCAATGCTAGAAAAGGTCAGCCCTCTGGTCACAAGGTATAGTTGTATTCTTATTTTGAACTTTATTACCTTGCCCTTGAATTCCATATAGTAACAATGTTGCCACAAGACTTGCTGCTCCACATCCTCCAAATATATTCTCCGTTAGGACCAGGCATGACACGGACATAAAGATTATAAATAAGAAGCAGTAAGCCAATAATCCAACAGATATGTAGGCCAATATGGTGTATAATTCAGATACTTGGTAAAGTATTGAATATGTTACAAGCACTGCTGGTAGAAGGACACAGCACCATAATCCATTTGTTCTAGATGGCCTGAAAAACAAAGGATTGTCTCATGTCAAAGGATTATAAGTAGTGTATGTGATATATTATAAAAGCGAAAGTTTGTGAGTGTGGATGGCTGTTTGTTACTCTTTCACACTTAAACGGCTAAATGGAGCTGGATGAAATTTGGCACATAGGTAGATTACAGGCTGGAATAGCACATAGGCTAATGTTTATCCCGGAAAAATGTATGAATCCCGTAGGATAATCTGTTAACTTTGACGGGGACGAAGTCGCGGGCGGTATCTAGTATAGTATAATTATGTGATGTATAAAAGACTCAGCACACAATCATAACGTACAAGTGTATATCCTGTCCCTGAAACTAAGTAACATTGAGCGAAGAGATAAGACTTTTAATTTTGGTGTTAAAATCACATTTTAATGTGAATAACCGCGGTAAAAAATCCAGTGATGGCACTAATAGGCCACTTTCGTCTTCGCTGAGTATAGATATAGCACCAGCGGTATGTAATCTACGTGGTGATGAAGATAAACAACCCGGATATAACACAGTGATCAAAGTTTACTTACCTCGTAGCGATTTGAGCATCTCTTAAATTATTCGTTATTTGCTTATCAACTGACAAGAGTATTCGTAGAACTTTAGCGTGAAATTCATTGGATAATTTTCTATAAAAACTGGATTCAAACATATCACGTAGCACCTCCATAATTTTGTTTAAGTAAAAGTAATAAATAAACACTAATATTTTGAAACGTTAACACAACAGTACTTACTTCATGGTTTCTTCATCTGTCTGATTGACATTGACTCACAAACACAATCACAAAGTCAGAATCATAATGTCAGTGTCAAAGTCACTCTGACACTCCCTCCCGCCCCGCCCAGGACGGGAGGGGTCATTTGATGATATTACCATCTTTAAAAAAAAAAAAAAAAAAAAGTGTCAAAGTCAATCTGACACCATAGAGATGACAGTTAGAGATGTTATCATAACAATAGTCTGAAAATTGACTTGTATTGTCTCTGACTATGAAATAAACTGCCGGGAACCTATGACTTCAATCTTCATACATTTGAAGTGATTACCTATCACTTCAAACAACCTAAAGTGTGTTTTTTATTCTCGTAGACTGATTTGACAGCTTCTTACGTCAAACTTGAAAATAGTGTGCTTTATGTTCATGGTCCGAAAGCACATTATTTTTATATTTGACGTATGAAACTGTCAATTTAGTCTACGAGATTAAAAAACACACTATATGAATAAACCACAATTAACTTTTACTAATTACAGCCTTAGGCGATTACAAAAATAAAATGTAGGCATGATTGACGTTATCACACGCTTGACATTGACTGTCATTGTCATTCACCAATCAATTTGACAAGACATTTGTTTCCCTCCCTCTTTCTTTTTCTTAGTGATAAAGGAGAGGACGAGAGGTCACGGTCGTATCGCGCAATTCGCGCGGGAACTTGGAATATTGCCAATTTTTCAGTCCGGTGTTCGTAACAGTAGAATTTACACGTACTCATCGAGATGTTCCGACAATTACGCAAAGTGGGTCAGCAAAAGGCGAGATTCGCCACAGCTACTACCCCTGCACCTCAAACGAAGCCTGAGATTTTATACACCGGGGTACGTAAATCAGTTTTATAAAAAATATGTAGGTATCTAATAATAATAGAATAAATGTTATGATTTAAGATTGAAGTGGTATATTAGGTATCTAATATTGTAATTCTATTCCATGGTATAATTTACAAAATAATCGTTAGATACGTTTTTGTGTTCATTGTGTTTCATTTCATGAATGATTAATGACAGCCTTACGTGTGCTATAAGCGTGTACCTAAGTACATATACTTTTTATCAAACAAGGTCAACTAGCCGGCACCCAAATAAATACCGGGTTGTCGTTCGAGGCTATATTTTATAGTTCAGTTTTATTATGTAATTCTTAATCATTAATTGTGCTCAAAACAAAATTCCTATAGCTAGATACCGTATGCAAAAATATAATAGGAATATTTGGGAAAATAGGAATTTCCTTAAATAATTATAAAAAAAATGTTAAAGTTTAAATATTATTATTTAATTTAATCCTTTAGAATTATTTAGTCAATCAAGTAGAACATAATTTATTGAAATAATTTTAGGTAGAATGGTATTCAGATAATAAAGGTAGGCACACTGCCATCTTCCACAGTGTTATAATGAAAGGTCCAGGAACATAATTTTTGCCACAAATCACATAACATAAGAATCATTTGTCTTATTTTATAGGAGGGTTCCTATAAAATAAGACAAATGATTCTTGAGATGATACCGACACAAATCTATGTGAACAGGATTTGATGTTGGTGACACAACAAAGTCCATTTGTTTATCAACTTTGTTGCTGACATATTGTTTCATCAAACATTCAGCATTGTTACAGACAACACTCTTAATCGGTCAAAACAACTTTTAGATGTGAAAATCAGGCAAACATACTTTTGACCAATTTATAAATATGTACCATCACGCTTGTATTCCCCGAAGGGTTAGGCAGAGGTGTACCAATGTACACCCACAGTTTGCTGGTATATTTAGGTCCCATGTATTAGGGGCCGAGCTTGTTTCTAGTAACCAGGCACTATCCTAACTCTGAGCTGCTACTGAGAATTTCATAGAAAAGCCCAGTAACATTTGCTTGACCTGGGAATTGAACCCAAGACTTCTAGCATGGCAGTCGCTCTTAGGACCACTACAGTTTATACTACCTTAACAATGATATTAACTAACTACTGAGAATCCTATTAGGTTGGTAGATTTTTATTTCACATAAGTCTTTATTTGTGCCTGATTGTTTTTATTTTATTGTCCTAAGAATGTCTGAAGAAATCTGGGTCACCTTGTTTTTTGATTTTATTATTTAATCAATAAGTAACGTGATTACTTCTTTATAAAGTTATGATTATTTGAAATGATTGTCTCCATTTATTGAAAAATCTAGATTTTGCTGGTTGTCTCTTTAGCCTAGTGGTCCTAAGCGCGACTGCTACACTACAGGGCTTGGGTTTGATTCCCAGGTTGGGGAAAAAGTGTTATTGGGTTTTTCCATTCGGAATTTCTCAGTAGCAGCCCAAAGTTTGGAAGTTGGTGGTGTGACACCCCCGTGTCTCGGAAAGCACGTAAATGCCGTTAGTCCTGCGCCTGATCTCTCTCCGGTCGTGTCGGATTGCCGTCCCATCGGACTATGAGAGTTCGGGAAAGGGTAGGGTAGGGTGTGTTGGCACTAGCGACAGACCGTGTCGACGGCGCGTCCGTGTTCCACGCGCGCCTCAAAGAGATGTCAGCAAATTGGATGGGGCCACTGAGGGCCGATGCCTGCCGGGGCTGCGGGTTGTTCGAAAGAGATACCGCGCCCCCGGAACGCAAAGGGCACATGAAGGAACATACACGGGTTTTAGTCAGTAAAAGTCTGACACTCCCTCCCGCCCCGCCCAGGGCGGGGGAAGTTATTTGATGATTTCCCGTCTATAAAAAAAAAAAAAAAAAAAAGGGTGTGTTGGCGCGCACTCTTGTGCACTATAACATCCCCTGCGTACTTAGCTAGTCTGTAAGATTAGCCGCCTTGGCCGGAAATCGTTTGGAGAATACATACAGTTTTTGGACTGAATGCAAAAATAATAAACTGTTAATGTTATTTCAGCTGTTCATCAACAATGAATGGGTGAAGTCATCAGATTGTAAGACATTCAAGACTGAGAACCCCACTACCGGATGCGTGATTGCCGAGGTCCAGCAGGCTAACAAGGCTGATGTGGACAAGGCTGTCAAAGCTGCCAACGATGCCTTCAAGTATGTACATCTAGAAATTAGTATATTAAGAGACGGAGACGGGGTACACCACGAAAGAGATGGCAGGACAGTTTGGTCAACCTTGCTTGAGAATTGGCAAGACATAGCGCAGAGTCGCGATAGATGGAAGAAATGGCGGAAGGCCTTTGCCCGGCAGTGGACAGTGCGGGCTAGTTATAAATTATAAACGTAATTAAATAAGATTACAATAAATGGGAGTAGGTACCTAATATTATGGTGCTATTGGAAGTTTGGGAGCATGCTGGTTGATGCCGTAGACTCCGTGCTATTAATTATACCGCAAAATCTTTGATCCTATGAAACTGGTACAGTCTAGTCACCAAGAGTGTTCAGAAATTTAAAAATTCGACGAAAATACATTTTTTTTTTATCTACTTTACCTCATCAAAGCTCTGGTACGAAAAAATAAAAAGTTCAGGAGTTAGAACTTCAATACACAGAAGCGAAATTGACGCGCGGAAACGTGTTCTACATATGGGCCAACGGCCCATAATTTACTTTTTCTTTTCAGTGCTTGTATGTAATGACATCGGCGCAGTAATATTAAAATGTTTTATTCTGAATACAGCAAAAAACGTCTTATCAAGCTTCTCGGCTTTCAATTTTATTTGTCTTTAACAGGCTGGGTTCACCATGGAGAAAATTGGACGCCTCAAAACGGGGGTTACTCCTCAACAAACTAGCCGACCTGGTAGAAAGAGACAGGACTTACCTGGCTGTAAGTATTTTTTTCATAACCCTCACCATTCATTACCTTCTACAAATTCAAGTATGTGGAAGGCATTTTAATGGTGAGTTTAAAATTTCTCGCAATACGAAGGATACTTCGTCGCTGATAAGAGTTGGTGTGCTGTTTGTTTTTTTTTTTATCCATGTTAAATAGTTTCTCCGCGTAATCAACCACTTAGCTAAGGTCAGGGCTCCATCGTTTTTTGCTTATCTTTGAATTAATTAGGATTCGGGAACCTAAAACATTGTCATTTTTAAAACCCCTTCCGGACAACTCTTAGACCCTCTTAACTAGAACAAATCTAGGGAATCCCGGTCGGATGGCATCGAAATTGTAAATACAATAAGCATCTAACTAAAACAAAACATTGAGCAGTAACATGGAAGAGCCATGGAGAGAGCTCTTTTTGAATGACAAAAAAAAAAGATAATAGGAGAGAATTTATCTGGCCTATGCTATGTCCCACTGCTGGGCAAAGGCCTCCTTTAAGCACTTCAACGACTTCGCTAGTTTCAAAAAAATAATATCTAGTGAATTCACAAACTTCAATATGACTTCTTAAATAAACTACACAAAAACCCTCCACCTAACAATAGGCAATAACACTAATGTTTTCCTGTCTCTGTCTTTACCAGACATACCTACCTATACCTGCTTCCTATAATAATTTGATGCGGTTTACCTTAGTCGTAGATAATGTTTGTAAAGTGCATTAGCCGAGCTGTTGTGTACATACTAGCGATGACTTAGCACACACAACACATATCAATTAAGGTGATGAAGTACGCAATAACAGCACTCTCTTGACTTTGCAATTAGTAAAGACTTTATTGTATTTATGGATCAAGTTACCGGAAATATTTTTTTAAATTAATTAATTAATTTTTAAATGGCGTACCGCAAGGGTAGGGCTAGTCAGGACCGATGCCTGCCGGGGCTGCGGGTTGTTCGAAAGAGATACCGCGCCCCCGGACCGCAAAGGGCACAAGAAGGAACATGGATGGGTTTTAGTCAGTAGAAGTCATTTGATGATTTCCCATCCGAAAAAAAAGGGTAAGACTTATACTTAGGTTTAATACTATGCTAGGTATTACTTCAAAAGGGTCATCCAAAAACCAGGGAGGAATGTACCTTCTTTCTAGAGATTCTACCGCATAAGAAACACCGATCTGTGTGTTAATATAGCACATCGGGGTTTAAAAAAAGATAATCTCTTTCTTTCTACGCTCCACAAAGCTCAACCTTTCCAAAAACACCATAATAATTATGGAATAAAAACTGCGATCTATGCACTGTGACTATGCTATGTTCAGGTGAGTTAAGGCTGAAATTGCAGGTGCTAGAGAAATTTTATAAACATTTAAGATTGTTCTACGGTTGGCTACCGGTTGGCTACGCATCAGCTAATCTTAGATATGTGTTTGTACCGTAAGGGTTAGTTAAGCTAAGACAGAGAAGAAATATGTATGAGCAGTTTTCATTTATTTATTGATAATTAACCAAAACACGCCACAAATAGAGTTGAAAATTGTGTGCGTGGCATGTATCTATTATTAAATATATCTATAGCAAGTAATTTCGCAATATTCTACTCTAAGGCTAATGTATTTGAGTTCATAATCCGTGTAATTAATAAATATTGCTGCTGTATGTGCTGACCGTTTTCCATCATACTATTATATCGACTGGTGTTGAACAATTTGTCATATTTAATCACAAAAGTATTTAACTATTTACTCGTGTAGGATCGCCTAAAATTTTGAATTTCTCTGTTTCGTGACAGCGCATACCAAGTCAAATATTATGAACAACAGCATAATGAAATTATGTAAGCGGCTTATTTACAAGCATACATATCTAATAAGTGCCTATCTCTGTTTATCATAACACTTGATAAGGCACGACTGCGTGACCTAACCGAACGCTTTGTTTACTTTGGTTATTGCTACTAAAATTACAGACAGAATTTTTTAAATTGCAATACATGACTGTTTTCTCTCATTATCATTATATTTTGACTTTATTACTGTTCTAAAACGTCTGCTCAAAAATAGGTACCTATTTTTTGTAATCTAAAAGGATTTCATTTGACTGCAACAACTGTGCCCTCATTAATATCCATTTATACATTTTATCCATTAGGCAGTGTAGGTACTAATTACCTAGGGACTCTGCATCTAGTAAGGGCCCACAGCCCGAGAAAAATAAATTAAAATTGCTTTTCTACTGAAAATGAAATCTGAAGATTTGTTATTTGTATGTAACAAAACAAATCCTCAATTTAAAAAACTCCAAATTAAAAAAAAGGTTTAAATTCCTTTCATTTTTTTTATTGAACGGGGTATTGGCGTACCTTCGTAATGTAGCGAAGCGTTGCATAGCGTTGTGGTAGACAAACATATTTTTGGAAGTTTTAAAAGGGCAAATAGGGCCTCGAGGGTTGCCTAGATTGCTTAGGGGCCCCGACATGCTTAATCCGGGCCTGCTTGAACCTACGTAGGTACTTAAAGTACCTGTGTAGCAGGTTGGTCTGGTTAGACTAGTTCTAGACCTATATTTACGAGTAATTTGCACCGGCACAACCACTGCTTTGCTCTCGCCATGCGGCCGTTGCCCTTTCATCCATATTACATGCATTAAAACAACACGGGCGTAGCCAAGTTTTAGTATCAGAGGGGGGGCTAAAGAAAATAAAGCAACCAAATTATGTATGAAAATAATTAACAATATTATAATAATATTGACTTAATATTTTTTTAAATTTATTGAGGGGCGTAAACTCCCATACATTCCCCCCCCCCCCCTCCCCTCCCTTTGGTCACCGTCGTAAGTTGGTGTGTACAGTAGCCGTTTATTCACTGTACAAATATACAGTACTTGTTAGCACAACTGTACTAGTTCGTTCCTCGCAAATAACAGCCGTGCCCTCACAGCACTCCACCGTCACCGGGGAATGATAACTTGTGGGTTTTGTTCTGAATTACACTCATGTTAGTATCTAATTCAATTTCTCCGTATTCAGCGTTTTCCCGCAACCTTCACAAAGTCATTGGAACTGCAATCGAAATCTAATCTCTTTGTTTGTTTGTAACAGCTAATCTCTGACCGTACTGATTCGATTACAAAAAATATTTGACTGATAGAACGCTACACTATTGCCAGTTGCTATATGGGAATCTGGAGTTCCTCGTGGATGAAGTCAAGGGCAGAAGCTAGTCACTGATTGTAATAGATTCGTTCAAGTAATTGCCTAATTATACATATTAAACACCTACATACATATACAAATGAATAATATTCTTTTAAATATAAAAATTGCTGTTTACTAAATGTATATTTATAATATATAAATGATAAACGACTTAAAAAACATTTAAAAAAATGTTTGTCTGTTTGTTCCGTCTAACCACTGAAACGACTAGACCGATTTTAAAGGGACTTCCACTGACAGATAGCCCTAGATAGCTGATGATATAAGGAGTCATTTAGAGTATAACCGACATTCACGTTTTAATAATAAGGCTTCTAAAATAAACCGTTCTTCTTCCCAGAGTTTGGAAACCTTGGACAACGGCAAGCCGTACAAGGCGGCGTACTACGGGGACGTGCAGGCAGTGATCAACAACTTGCGCTACTACGCCGGCTGGGCAGACAAGAGCCACGGGCTCGTGCTGCCCACTGATGGGAAATATTTGGCGTATACCCGCCATGAGCCTGTCGGTATGTCGTGTTACCTTCACTAATTCTTTGGCTATTCTGATAACTAGATCATGCTTTATACGTAGGTATTATGTTCCACGCGCGCATTATAGAAATGTCAGCATAGAAGACGGGGTCAGAGTTGCGGAATTTATTCGAATGAGTTACCGCGTCTCTGGAACGCAAAGGGCGTTAGGGAGAACATGGGTGGGTTTTAGTCAGTAAAAGTCTGACACTCCCTTCCGCTCCGAACAGGGCGGAAGAAGGCATTTCATGATTTCCCAAACTTAAAAAAAAAAGAATTATAACTGCGTAAAAAAGTTACAATGGCGTTTGACCACTTCAACCTTAATATTAAGGACTTAAGGGTAAAAAATTGGTCAACCACTATTTTACTTATTATTTGTGCTTGTTGTATTATATTTTTATATGACCATGACTTCGTAATTTCGTATACTTGTTGTAATACAAAGTTGCTAAATTATCACTCTAGTAGTCACACTACTAGGTACATACACTAAGTATGATAAAGCAAAAATATTATGAAAACAAGCTACATAGGTCATAAACCTGCTGAATAAGATTTGTGCGGTTATTTACCCAACAGTATCTTTCCTATCAAAAATGTCTGTCTCGATAAATTTACATAATTAAAGCGTTTCTATAATCTTATTTCTATTGTTTCGCCCCCTATTACATGGGACCTAAATATACCGGCGAACTGTGGGTGTACATTGGTACACCTCTGCCTAACCCTTCGGGGAATACAGGCGTGATGGTATTTTTTTATTTCTATTGTATGTATGTAACTAATTCCAATCCGGCAGTAGGTCCAGAGTTTTTTTTTTATATAGCGTTTAAACATGCATTACCCAATACATAATCTTTACAGCTTAATTATCTTGGTACAGATTAATCTAGTTTATTAGGTCATATAGGATAATTTGTGTCTCGTATCTGAGCTTCCATGGGGTAATCTAAGACTTAATTTTTGACTGAAGTGTATGCAAACGAAGTCGCAGACAAAAGCTAGTATGATACATATTTATAAACTCGTTACGTTGCGTTGTCATTCCGATCACGATAGAATGCAGTGGGCATTCTGCCGTATCATTTCAGATAATTTGATAAACATTGCTAGGTATGTACGATCGTGTCGCGTGTTAACATATGATTATGAAATCGTTTTCTTTACATACTAATTATCATGTTTCTCTATGATTGATAATTGATATTATACATACTGTCACGCCTGTATTCCCCAAAGGGTTAGACAGAGGTGTAACAATGTACACTCACAGTTCGCCGCCGGTATGTTTTAGGTCCCATGTAGTAGGGGGTGAGCCTATTTCGACTAACCGGGCACAAAACATAACTCCAAGCTGCTTCTGAGAATTTTATAAAAAATCCCAATAGCGCTTTGAGACCTGGGAATTAAACCCCAGAGCTCTAGCGTAGCAGTCGCCCTTAGGACCGCTAGGCTAACGAAGCAGTTAATTGATATTATAATAAAAAAAAAAACTCTCGCTCGAGACTCGTTTTATTACTTCGACTGTATTAGCGACTTCGTTTAGCCCACACTCATGATATTATCTTTTTATGCGAGACTCAAGGTTAACTTGAAACATATAACTACGTTTCTATTTTAAAACTATGAATATTAAAAAACTAGTAGTATTACCTACCTACTTACTTAAAATCTGTAACAAAAAATCTGTCCAATCCAAAGGAGGGAGTATGTTTATTATTTTACCTACTGCAATAACAATAAAAATAATCTGATAACTTATCTAAGTACTACTTTTAGGTTTCATTTTTGAACTAAAATTACTTTAAAAAAATAGTTTCCAATAGATAAATCATAAGTGACTTGAAACACAACACCCATCCCAAATCCACAAATGTAATGTAATTCTCCAGACCAATTCCCACGGCGGTCAATCTTCATGCAGACTAGTCACGTACGCAGGAGATATTATAGTGCACAAGTGTGTGCGCAAACACAGGAGCACCCCCTCATCCGACACGATCGGAGAGAGAGAATCCACAAATATTAAAATAATAATAATTAAACAAAAACATGTAGGTATTAAAGCGTGACCATCAATTCCCAGGAGTATGCGGTCAGATCATCCCCTGGAACTTCCCGCTGCTGATGGCCGCGTGGAAGCTGGGCCCGGCATTGGCTGCGGGCTGCACTGTGGTCATGAAGCCTGCCGAGCAGACACCGCTCACCGCGCTCTACCTGGCTCAGCTCATCAAGGTAATGTAGCAAGTGTATCAACTACCAAACAGATTACCCATTCTTGGGCCCCTTACTAGTTTAAAGCTGAGAGGAGAGGAGATGTCTAGCTTGCCGTTTTAGTTATTTTATCGTCTCATTATGGCGTTTGATTTTAAAGAGGTATACCTCTAAAATCGAAAGTTGTCAATCAGTTCTCTGCTAGATGTTATAATGTCCAGCATTGAACTGATTGATCATCATCTCCAGAACGGTTGATAGACGGACGTCTCCAATATAGTTGAGAAAAGTCCAGGCAGCTGGACTTTACCCAACTATCCTACTAGTTCTATAAATGCGAAAGTTTGTTAAAATGGATGGATTGATGGATGTTTGTTACTCTTAAACGGCTGAACGCATCTGGATGAAATTTGGTACTGAGATAGATTGTAGTCTGGAATAACACATAAGATAGGGTACTTTTTATCCCGGAAAAATGTACGGTTCCCGTGGAATAACCAACAAAATTAGACGCGGATGAAGTCGCGGGCAGCAGCTAGTATTGGATATGTCTACCAGTATTTTACATGGTGCCACAGCCTTGGTAAGACTGGTTGTCAGACTTTCGGGCTACTGACTATCCGTAACCCCTGTCTGCGAATGCCAGCCGGGACCAACGGCTTCTGAGGCACAGCAGTGGACTGTTGTATGTTGACAAATGTAATAGAGAAGCTAACATCGGCACTTAATTTTGAGTACAAAATGATAGCGTGAAAATTATCTTGTTATCACTTAGGCCGTAAAAGAAGCTGCACATGCTTGATACATAATTTTGTAGGTCAAAGTGGCATGGTGATGGAATATATTTATAATTAGAGATTTATAATTAGAGATTATTATAACATAAACATATGTTATATGATATTTGTGTAAAATATGTTTTCACTTCAATAACAATATACTTAGATAGTTTCGTATGAAATGTTAATAAACGGGTCCTTCTCTTTAGTTTTCTATTACTACATAAATAAATGCCTATTTATTTGCCTGTGCCTACAGGAAAGGTAACACGATACAATATTACCACTACATAAAAAAAAAAAAAACAAGTTTCTTGTATAAAAACCCCTTGAATTGTTATAGCGGTCATATACTGCTGTTGGTCATGTGTTGTGCTGTCAACAGACAGTAGTAATAGTGTCCTGTTGGTACTATTCGGGTACATGAAGAGAGTAAAGACTAAAACATAAACTGTCTAATGCTATAATAATATTTGAATTTTCGCAAAGGCATAATTAGGTATAAATCTTTCTAACACGTATTTAATTGTATTGTAAACAGGAGGCTGGCTTCCCTCCGGGTGTAGTTAACATGTTGGCCGGGTTTGGAGACGCTGGCGCCGCCCTTGTTGACCATCCTAAGGTCGACAAGATCGCCTTTACAGGTAAATATTAACTGTTGTTTGTACTGGCTTACTTAACAGCGCTTATCTCATACAAACCCATAATCTTGGACACTAATGAAGTAGGAATTTTAATTAACCTTGATATATTACATGAAAGATATTGAAGTCTTAAGAATCAGTAGAGATCATTTTTCAATAAGACTTTTACAACTAATGTTGGTATGTACTCTAATCACTTATCAGCTTTCATGATTTTGTACTAAAAAGTTTGTATTTATACTAATATTGTATAACTGAAGACTTTTGTTTTATTCATATAAACGCGCTGATCTCCGAAATTACTGTTCTGATTCTAAAAAATATTTCGCTAATAAGAAGCTACGTTATGCCTAAGTGCTATAAAAATAAAATGAGATCCGTAATAAAATTCTCATAAAGTTGCAGACAAAAGCTGGTCAGGTATACACGGTGCGATGTAAACGCTTTTAGGCCCTTCGCTAGTTTTGTTATTTAAAATCAAACAAACAGATTTAATTTAACGTCTTATTTGCATGCCGCTGTATCGGCGTGTGTACATGAAACTTAAAATATAACAACCATGTTTCTGGCAAATATATACATTACTAGCTGACCCGCCACGATTTCGTTCGCGTGGTATCCTACCCCTACCCTACCCTACCCCTACCCTACCCTACCCTCTCAACTATCCTATCTCTCAAGTTGGATCGAACTGCACATGGTGTGCGAATTTTATTATAATCGGTTAAGTGATTTAGGAGTCCATTGAGGACAAACATTGTGACACGAGATTTATATATATTAAGATTATTAATATTCATTTATTAAAAAACAACCTAAACTCGAATCTTCCACCCCAGGCTCAACAGAAGTAGGCAAGCTAATCCAGCGCAGCGCGGCAGGCACGGTGAAGCGCCTGACGCTGGAGCTGGGCGGCAAGTCTCCCAACATCATCTTCGCGGACACCAACCTCGAGCGAGCGGTCGAGGCGGCGCACTTCGCGCTGTTCTTCAACATGGGACAGTGCTGCTGTGCCGGTAAGTAATTATAACGGGCATTTTTTATTTTCGGATGGAAAATCATCAAATGACTTTTTTCGCCCTGTGTGGGGCGGGAGGTAGTGTCAGACTTTTACTGACTACAAAGTCTCTTTCTGCCTGTACCTATGAACTACTAAAAATACGGTCAAAACTCGACCGTATTTTTTAAATTTAATTTTATCTTTCTGCACTTCTCTTCCATGTAGACTTTAACTATGCTAAATCACAGACTCCGCGAAGCGCGTAATATTAAAAATATTACACGCAGGAAAAGGTACAGGAAACTTTGTACTCGATTCGGTATCGAATACATTTTATGGTAGCGCGCTTATGCTAGGCGTAAATAATAAAGTTAAAGAACTAAAACCTGACTACTAAAAAACCACGCTATAAAAAGTATGAAACAAAAAAATATTCTCATCTGAAATTGTTATTGTTAGTGATGTTTAGAGGATAGCCGTGCTCGTACGCCACTTTGCCCTAAAGCTATAATGCTTGCTTACCAATGTTACAACATATTGTTTTGTTCTGTGGTTGGAACTGAAGGGAGTGTCAGACTCTTACTGACTACCCATCCGTGTTCCTCCTGTTGCCGTTTGCGTTCCAGGGCCGCGGTAACTCTTTCGAACAAATTCCGCAACCCTGCGAGGTTATTAGGGTAGGTTTTGTATTTGGCTAATTAACAAATAATGCATGCACGCAGGTTCCCGCACATTCGTGGAGGACAAGATCTACGACAAATTCGTGGAGTTGTCGGCGGAGCGCGCCAAGCGTCGCGTCTTGGGAGACCCCTTCGATCCTGAAACCGAACAAGGACCACAGGTACTTAGCACCTTGTCCAGAAGGACCGAATTTGGAGCGAAACGTTCCGCGCGATTACAAAATACGCACGTAAATCGCGTGCAGGACGCCAGACTCTCGATTCGCGCATATTGCGCGTGCGTTAAGATATTAGAGGCTCCTTGTTGCGTCCAGGTGACTCGCAGACTTTGATATAGAAGCGAAAAAATTTGATACGGAATTGTTTGAATGCTCGCGTGTTGGTACGCTCTTTCTAAACGCAACGGGCGCGCGTAATACGCACGAAAGAATCGCGGCGAATTCGCCCCATCTGGATACGTTCTAACTGTTTTTGTTAATACATCTTATAACTAGGTATATTATGTATATTGAGGAAATACATAAATGATTGATTTATCGATTGAAATAGGACAATGGCCTTGATTCATCTTACTTATTCCGGTATCACTTATATTTTGATCGGTGCATACCTACGCGTCACCATGTCTGATGGTGCTAAGAAAACAGCTACATATTATATTAAAGCTAAACTATAATATCCCATATCAATCCCTTTCCAGATCGACCTGGAGCAGCAGACACGCATCCTCAAGCTGATCGAGAGCGGTAAGAAGCAGGGCGCCAAGCTAGTCGCCGGGGGCAGCCGCGCCTGTGACGCGGGGTACTTCGTGCAGCCCACCGTGTTCAGTGATGTCAAGGATGATATGGATATCGCTACTACTGAGGTAAATGTTTAGTCGTTAATTACCTGATGTTTTTTGGCAGTCTTTAACCTCCTTCCATACTGATGATATGTGGTGAGTTTTTAGGCTAATACCCCTCCCTTACCCAAAACGATGCGTACTTATTTTATTTTCAAATTTATTTTAATATTAAATTATAATAACAATAATATAAAACTGAATTGATAATAACAAGCCTCCACATAATTTAATTCTAGAAAGTATTTTTTTCAGTTAAAAAATCGCGCGTTTCATGAAAAAAATAATTCCTGTGATTTCTTACTACCAGTCCAATTCCACCTGTGACTTTTTCTGAAGCCCCGCCCCGCCCTTTCGAGCCTCACGTAATTTATAGACAACGCTTTAATTATTAACATTACTTAAACTTAATTATAAATTAAAAAGAAAAAACAAACTTAAATCAGAAACCTACATCTTCTTAAGTAATGGACAGGTTTATATTTACATTAATTTGCACCTGCCATGTTACCTCTTCACCACCTTTGGTTAACTGGTAGAGAATGCCTAAGGCATTAAGTCCGCCTTTGTGCCTTTTGTTGTCTAAAGTTTAAATAAATAAATAGCTTGTTAGAATTTTGTTATATTTAAATATTAACCTTGAACTTTAACTAAAAAATTACCTCTCCATTCTAGATCTTCGGTCCCGTGCAGCAGATCCTGAAGTTCTCGCAGATAGACGAGGTGATCGAGCGCGCCAACAACTCGGAGTACGGGCTTGCATCCGCCGTGTTCACGCAGAACCTCGACAAGGCTAACTATGTTGTGCAGGTAATATATCATATCATCACGCCTGTAGTCCCCTAAGGGTTAGGCAGAGGTATACAATAATAGTAATGTGCACTTACAGTTCGCCGATATGTTTCATCAATGGACCCAAAAATTATAGGATTATATAAAATCATTAACTCACGACAAAATTTCTCCCATTTTTCGAATACTTTCTTTATCGTGTGAGCAGTAAGGTCTAA
This sequence comes from Caradrina clavipalpis, assembly GCA_932526535.1. NCBI lineage: Eukaryota > Metazoa > Arthropoda > Insecta > Lepidoptera > Noctuidae > Caradrina > Caradrina clavipalpis. The sequence goes on from OW052101.1 coordinate 4,714,685, forward strand.
CGACCCCACACACCCTAGTGTTGGAGTATCTAAACCGCCTCAAGGGCCTCTGACATGGTTACTGATGTTAGTGATGTTCAAGATAAACTTAGAAAGTACATATGAATTAGAAAAAGTCACATTGCTACTTGCCCGTGCCCGGTTGCGAACCCACAACCTCGTGCATAAGAGGCAGGCGCCTTAACCACTGGGCCATTACTGTATTGATGGCCCAGTGGTTAAGGCGCTCGCCTCTGAACAAGATGATGCCTCTTATGATGTGTAAATCATCATCATCATTTGATATACAAAGGACACTAACTTAATATTTTTCTACAGAGACTTCGCGCTGGAACAGTATGGGTGAACGACTACAATGTTCTGAGCAACCAGGTGCCCTTCGGCGGGTACAAGCAGTCCGGCATCGGCCGCGAGAATGGTCCCTACGGCATTAAGAACTACACAGAAGTTAAGGCTGTTGTCACCAGACTTACTGATAAAACCTCTTAAATGTAATCATTTTGTAGAAATGGAGTAACCATGCTCTATTTATTTAGAAAATAGCGCCCAAATAACAGCAGTTATTTTGTTATATTGTTGACTGCTTTTTGGTGTTATTTTTTTTGTAATTGGTTCCATTGCTATTCATTTATCGTAAAATAATAGAGGTTATATACGATAATATTGAAAGCCTTGTAACGTACTTTTTCTAATGTGAAACGACTACATTTTGGTGTTTTTTTTTTGTTGTAATTGGTTCTATTGCTATTAATTTATCGTAAAATAACGGAGGTTATTATACGATAATATTGATAGCATTGTAACGTAGTTTATCTTATGTTAGAATGAGTATAGAACAGTAACTAGCCGGTTTCCAGAACGAAAATCAACGGCATTCCAAAATTAAACTCTTATTACTGATTGGCTATTTGAAGTTTGTGAGCCAATCACATCAGCGGGCATTATGCATTTGATAAATTTGTTAGCATTTTTTTTTATTTTTTGTTAAAAAGCTGGTGTTACTCACATACTCAGCATTTTTTTTTTGTAAAAATAGCTGTTGTTATTTTGTTACTCAGCGTTTTTTTTTATTATTATTATTGGTACTCTTATTTAACCACTATTTCGCCTGATGGTAAGCGATTACGTGGTCATCTATGGAACTCTGTTTGGAAGTAAACACTCACAAACATTGACTCTTCGACTGAAGACACCCAGGTATAACATCTAAGCATTCGGATTTTTTTCAATGTCCGATATTCTGATTTCTAATATATTATGCATTAATTGAAGAAATCATTTTCATAAATTAGATTCGAGTACTAAATGAAGTTCGACTTTCAAAATTTTAATGGTTTGTTTTTTAGTCTCTTGCCATCGATCGCCATAATGTTTTTTCTAGATTATTATCAATATAATGTAACCAACCTGCATTTGTAATTTGTAATTCTAAGTTCTTATGTACCGCGTTAAGGTGTGAAATGATTTATTATTATATCGCATTTAGGTAGGTACCTAGTAGATACACCTACATCAAAATATTGATGTAGGAACAAAATAGAACCAAGAAATTATAATTCCAAGTGTCTTCCAGTATGCGTAACACGTATGTATTTAAATAAGCACAATGTATATTTCCATAAATATTGTATCGTGCCATTACTGTTGCTTTTAACTATTTTACTTTTTATTTTTGTAAAATAAAAAAAAAACAGCAATGTAAGTACAAAGTTTTATTTTAACAGTTAAATCTAAAATCAACCACACATCTGAGTAACAATAGCATTTAAAATGGAAACTTTAGAAATCACAAAATAATCATTAAAAATGAACTTACACTTTAGAAAATCAAAGGACCATAGAAAAGTACCCAAACAAGGCAACTAAATAACCTTTGGTGTATTCAATACAATTTAAAAACATAGAAACAAGATTCAAATATTTTAGATAAGATTAAAAGTGCTAATAATAATTAAGTATAACAAGGCAAAACCTTCATAAGGTGCATCTATTCTATAAATCACAACAGTGGAATGTATTGGTGCCGCTTACTCTAAATCACATAGCCTTGCACTATAATCACTAAAAACGATAAAAATTAATACACAGAAACAATATAAAAATACAAGAAAACCTACGAAAATATCTTTGGGTTTTCTATGCGAGTACAAATAGGACGAATGAGTAACATAATTGTGATATAATATCGGCGACATAATCTACGATTTACCAATAAAGACTAATACAAAAATCGAACAACTTTCTTCTTGTCACACTGGACATTTCGAATACAAAAAGAAGAAGAAAACATATATTTCTCCCGCCTCATCATGCAGCATTGTAATTTGTACTTATGGCTTCAACATTAGTTGACATTGTACACAGACATTGTTAACAACTAAACAAAAATCTTAGTTCTGGATCAACAGAATTAATCAGTCCTTATCGTCGGTCAGAGTCAAGAGGTTTTCTTCAGATATCTTCGGTAAGCAGCTATTGGACATTGGAGACCTCGCACTCTTACTGTTCGCGAGGTCCTCTTCTATCTTCTTCTCCAGCAACTCGAAGTCCTCGCTGTCAAATTGGCTCTTGAGACATTCATCGGATGATGAGTCTTGGTAGCACAGCACGTTTTCTATGTTGACCTCCACCTCATCGTTCTTGTCGCATGTTGGTAAAGACGGGCTGCTGTTGCTAAGAACTCGGGAGTCATTATTCAGCCTCGTCACATTTGGCGCAAATATTTCCGATTTCGGTCGTATTCTGATGTGAGATTTCGGTTTGTGAGAGAGGGAAGTTTGTGGTTGTGCGCAGTTGCGTTTATATTTGGGGAATATGCGCTGGATTCTTTCTTCGACGAGTGATATGCTTCGCTTGAAGACGACGGTGTCCTGCGAGTGTAGCTCGTGTCCGTCGATGGCGTCGCGCGACTCTGTGTCGGAGTTGTCGCAGCGGAAGTAGATGGTGTCGCAGCCGTTCTCCTGCTTCACCTTGATGAGGCAGCAGTCGTCCTCCTTCTCGCACAGGATCTCGTGCAGGGAGCCGTGCAACGGTATCAGTTTCACTTTGCCGCCAAAGTTGTCTTGCATCGTTGACAAGTCGTCGTCTATGTATAAGTCTTCGGTACTTCTAGCTTCCTGTTGACAATCAGAACAAAAGATATTTCATAAACAGTCCTCTTTTTAAATTTGCAACCAACTACCAGTTAAAAACCGCCTTTATTGCTATCAAATAACTTTTTTATTATTGTTGTGTATCACATGGACTGTCAAATAACGATTTCTTTTATTATTTATTTACATCCAGACTATAATCTAACTCCGTGCCAAATTTCATTCAAATCCATCCATCTAAACCTCCGCATAATAAGTAAAATTAAAAAAAAAGCAACTTATTATAACTACACTTATTACTTATTTAAACATACCTGTAAAGCATTGAAAGCCTGGCACCTCTTCAGAACGTTAACCTGAACATCTTCGGTCAGCGTGTCTTCCATTGACTGGTTCATTTTGTCCTTAGTACAAACATTGTTAGTGGTAACATTAGTGTTGCCACCGTCACAGATGGTAACATTCACACAGTTGTCTAATACTTGCAGGCTATTGTCTCCTGAACGGGTGAAAGTAATCTGGAGTAATGGTTTATTGTTACCGTTAATTTTGACTCTAGAGAAAGATTTTATTGGTTCTTTTTTCGTTTGTCTCGCATCATCAGTATTGGTCAAAGTCTCCATTATATTCGTGACCCCTTTGTTGATGATGTCCTCGTTTCTGGACTCGGTGGAAGCCTCGTCTGTTATTTCTTGCAGTAAATGTTGGAATTCTGTTCGTATCATATCCCTGATATACTCTTCAATGTTTCTCGTGTCAGTTGATTGATCGATCTTTCGCTCGGATTTTTGGCTTTCCTTTAACGTACTGAAATATAAAAATAGTACAATAAATATAGATTCATAAAAAAAAGGCAAAAAGCCAACGTCACGCGGTGTTCCCAGGCGGTCACCCATCCAAGTACTGACCGCGCCCGATGTTGCTTAACTTCGGTGATCGGACGAGAACCGGTGTATTCAACGTAGTATGGACGTTGGCGAGTGCTAAGTGGAATTTTCAGTTTAGTATCAACTTTGTGACGTCATGACTAATCATAACGATTATTCTGGAAAGCTTGAAAAACGGTTCGCTTGCGCGATGATGTTAGTGGTACTCGGCTGAGGAGTGTAAATAAAAAGGGAACGTTGCGCGCTGGGGAAAAACTACCGCATTAACAGAATAGAAATTGTATATCTATTAAACTTAAAATATTTAAGAAATCCAAAAAATTAACAAAGATTAGTGTTTTTTTTCCCGAAAAAGCAAATGCGCTAATAATTTATAGATGTATAAATAGAAACTTAGTATCTACTAAACTTAAGATATTTAAAAACCATATCTTTTTGTTTAAAAAAAAAGCAAAAAGCCAACGTCACGCGGTGTTCCCAGGCGGTCACCCATCCAAGTACTGACCGCGCCCGATGTTGCTTAACTTCGGTGATCGGACGAGAACCGGTGTATTCAACGTAGTATGGACGTTGGCGAACGCTTGATTAAATTTTCAGTTTAGTATCAACTTTGTGACGTCATGATTATTGGATAGATCTTGACTGAGAAATGCAAATACCTAATACGCTAACATGTTTAAATAGAAATTTTGTATAGGTACCTATACTAAACTTAACATATTTAAAAAACCACATATTTTTCTTTACAAAAAGGCGGTAACCCATCCAACTTCTGACCGCGCCCGATGTTGCTTCGATGTAACTTCGGTGTTGTGTTCGGGCGAGAAACGGTGTATTCAACGTAATACTACGTTGTTCATGTCCATACGGACATTGGCGTCAATAGGAAGATAAAAATTAATCCTTTGAAATCGAATCTATTGTGATAGTAAAAATCTACACTAATATTATGAAGAGGTAAAGTTTGTGAAGTTGTAGGGGATAATCTCTGAATCTACTGAACCGATTTTGAAAATCCTTTTACTCATAGAAAGCCACGTTATTTGTGAGTGTCATAGGGTATATAATATCACGCTACGACCCATGGGAGAGGAGCAGCAACCAAAGACGTAACCGTGTCAAAAAATAATAAAATAATTACCTTTGATCAGAATCCCTCCGGTGTAGACTTTCAGGGCTTCGAGAAAAGTTGACGGTCCTAGCGATGGCTTCTCGAGCTTGACAAAACTGCTCCCATTGGTGCCCTGTAAAACATTTGATCATTCTAGCATCAATTCCTAAAAGTATAACAATATAAATAGAAGAATAGTTAGGTTGTCACACTACACCTAGTTTTCAACAAAAGGCCGGAAGAAAATAATCGATTCTACAGAAAGAGAAGAAAAGAAGTATACAAATTTTTGTATAAACTTACTTTTTAAAATCCTGCTTATGTTAATAGGTAAGTTATAAATAAATATTTAAGTTAGCAAGTATACAATTTAGAAATAAAAGCCTCATAAAATTTAAGTTTTTATTATGTCACCAACACCATAGAAAGGATATACAGTGGGTAGTCTATAGATAAATATACCGGCGAACTGTGGGTGTACATTGGTACACCTCTGCCTAACCCTTCGGGGAATACAGGCGTGATGGTTTAGTCTTTAGGTACATAATACCTATAGACCACTCACTGTAGATATAGTATATACTTAATATTATATAAAGAGGTAAAGTTTGTGAGGTTGTAGGGGTAATCTCTGAATATACAGAACCGATTTTGAAAATTCTTTTACCCATAGAAAGCCATGTTATTTGTGGGTGTCATAGGGTATATAACACCACGCTACCGTAACTTAACGTGGGTGAAATAAGCCACGCGGACGAAGTCGCGGACAGTTCGCTAGTTATGACAAACTTTTATTATTTCCAAATCCTCGGCGGATCAAGCTGGTGTTTTAAACTTAAGCCATTATCGGTCAGGAGGCCTACCCAATCTCTTAAAACAGTATTATTTTAAAATATTACTCTGCCTCGTGCGTGTAATGTTTTTAGTTTTCCATAATAACGGTGATAGCCAGCAAGCAGATGACAAGCGAGTATTCACAACAATAAGAAAAAATATATGATTTACAAATCCACCAAGTATTGGATTTTCGGCCCTCTATAGATTGTTTATTTTTGGGAGCATTTCTTGGCAAGAGTGATAAATAAAATAGTGTGCTTATGCCTAATTTTAAATGACATAAAAATACTGTGTACCTCTTGCAACATAAAGCCGTGCACCCAAATTCAATTTAAATAATTCAGATTTAATTTTGTTAGTACATATTAGATGCTCAGAAAATAAATGTTTATTAATGAAAGAAATGTTTTCCCTAGTCATTAGTAGTTTAAAGGGTACAATTCAATGGCGACTGACCATTTTTTCCGTTGCTCGGCGAAGCTGGACGCGTGCGGTATATTTTAGTTCCCGGTTTCTTCATGTTTAATTGTGGCAAAGATTTCTGTAGCGCATCCACGCAATGTGACGCCGGCTTTACCGCTGCAATCTGGCTCCTGAAACAAAAAGCAAAAAGCCAACGTCACGCGGTGTTCCCAGGCGGTCACCCATCCAAGTACTGACCGCGCCCGATGTTGCTTAACTTCGGTGATCGGACGAGAACCGGTGTATTCAACGTAGTATGGACGTTGGCGACGGAGTAGCACAAATAGTTGACCATAACCAACACACTGTGATGACGTCATTACTAACCTGTTATCTTCAGGCAAGGACATTGACCGGCAAGTTTTTCGGTTCGCTTCGTATATCCACTTCTCGTGTATCGCGACTAAGGGTTTGACGTTCACGTTAGCAAGAATATCCTCTTCTACTTTATACTTTAGCAAGTTTCGATCTTGGTTAGACTTCAGAGAGCAAGAGCTCATGCGGTCTCTCACTTCGTCACCCTCTGGCGAGAAGAAATCTTGAGGCGGAGTTACCCTGTATAATAAACACAAACAAAATTCAGGCAAATGATATCAGTTTAAAAAATATTTTCAAAACAATCATATCGCATCTTGCGACAAAAACTTAATTTAGCGCCATCTATAATTGGTAGCATGAACCACGTAGAACGCAAAGCAACACAGTTCCCTTACTAGTTCAAAACACGGCCGCAAGTTTATGTGGTGCTGTCGTCCTTACTTCGTGTTCCGATCTATCTCCTCGTATTTTCTGCTGCCCTAGTACTCTAAAGTCGGGAATCGAGTAGTCGGTCGTTGCCGTGCCCGTGAACTCGAGAGATACGTTTGTCGGCGTGCTTAGGAATAACAGCTGTTATGTATGGGACAAAATGGTAATAAATGTCAAAGAAATATTAGCGGTTATATTTATTTACATTAATTTGATACAAATCTGTCGTCACTTTGTTTTTTTTAAGCTTCCAGTTGGAAATAATTAAATCGTTCATTACATTTTTTTACAAGAGTTGCTATTTAGTGTCTATGTTTTTATACTGATATACTTTTTAGTATATGAATGACATCATCAACAGGAAACTGGAGGCTTAGCGCCATTCGGCAAAGTAAACGTTATGTAAATTCGATCGATTTAAAAGCTTGGGAATATCTATTTCGTACAATACATGTATTATTATATATTTAGTGTAAAGATTTAATTCATGTCAACGGCTCTTTATATGTTTGATCGACGTATAAAATTAAACCAAATTGCTGTAGTCTTATTTCTGTCTAGAAAGTCGACTTGAACCAAATATTGGTACGTCAGAGAAATTGTGCTTGGGCCCTCTGAGACTCAGATACTGTACAAGCATTTTTCCTCAGCGAATGCCAACGTCCATACTACGTTGAATACACCGGTTCTCGTCCGATCACCGAAGTTAAGCAACATCGGGCGCGGTCAGTACTTGGATGGGTGACCGCCTGGGAACACCGCGTGACGTTGGCTTTTTGCATTTTGATACATTATTTTTATTGTTTGATTAATGAATTTCAAATTTTTATGAGTAGATTGCGCAAAAACATTATGAAAATGAATTAATGATAAAAATTAAAAAAAAAAAACCTTAATATTTTAAAATGACTAGAAAACAATAAATAATTGTTCAATTATATCCAAAACAAAATTCAAATTGTTCAAAACCAAAAAGCCAACGTCACGCGGTGTTCCCAGGCGGTCACCCATCCAAGTACTGACCGCGCCCGATGTTGCTTAAACTTCGGTGATCGGACGAGAACCGGTGTTTTCAACATGGTATGGACGTTGACGCATTCTAAACTGAATAAGCATACTACAAGCAACTGTTATGCGTGACGTCACACACTTAATTGCATACTGACATTATTATTTCGAAATATGAAATACAATAGAACCTCAAAGGGCATTTAACATTATTTTGATGAACCAATACGTTCAACAATTTCGAGCGTTTTTTACTCAAAGCGTTTAATTTTCCAAAAATCCGTTAACTTTTATCTGATGAAACGATGTGACAATAATTATGACATTTATCCATACTAATATAATAAAGAGACAAAGTTGTAAGGGGTAGAAGCTGAACCTGAATCTATTAAACCGATTTTGAAAATTGGTGAAAGTTGCTTTTGCCCATAGAAAGCCACGTTATTTGCGAGTGTCACATAACATTGCGCGATGACGCACGGGAGCGGAGCACTAACCAAAGACGTAACGAAAGGCAGGTGAAATAAGCCACGCGGACGAAGCCGCGGGTAGTTCACTAGTTATCTAAACAAAAGCTGTCAAACTGCCGTGTTTATCTCTCCGTTGAGAGTATTTATTATTATGTTCCTTAGTTTACTGACGATAAAAAAACGGCCTTTAATCTTACCTTTTCGGCCTTTATTCAAACGCGAAAGTTTGGATGGACGGATGTTTGTTACTCAACACACCAGAACGACTGAACGGATCTGGATGAAATTTGGCACATGTTATCGCGTTTTTCTGTTAACATGGGATAATTTAGGACTTTTATTTAATTCTGAAGTCTACGTAGACGAAATCGCGTTCAGAAACTAGTCAAATATAATTGAGGGCAAACCCACGACATCCTAAATGCGAGCTACTACAGAGGAACTCCAGGAATATGAACGGCAAATATCGACGACACGGTCGGCGCAGTAACCGAGCGATCGACTGTTGCGCTGCGTGTCGCGGGTTCGATTCCCGCACGGAACAAATATTTCTATGATCTACAAATAGTTGTTCTGGGTCTGGCTGTTTGTGTATGTGAGTTTGTGTTTGTAAACGCACCCACGATACAAGAGAAATTCCTAAAGAGGGGCAACGATTAAAAAAAAAAAGAAAATAACAATAATTTAACAAAATTACCTTCGTAATCCTAGTGGCCTGTCTGATATGGAATCGATACTCTCTGGAGAACCGTCAGCAGGAGGCGATGAGGGTTGTTGGTAGTTATTAATCACATTATTTGCAGTATTATCACACGATGTATTCATTAGCGTGGCGGGAGTCCCGGGAGGCAAGTTGGGTACGTTTTTTAATTCTAAAAGCAAAATTGAAATACACAATGATTACTAAGTATATGAAAGTTGGTCAGTAATATTTAGTCTTATATTTCTTTTTGACGATGGTATATTGATTATTTTAATCGTTAAATAGTACAAAACACAGTCGATTTTCGATTGTGTTTTAGACAGTTTAGGTTTTATACTACTCGATGGACCAATCAATGCTTTTTTTTTATGTGGATGCTTTATGAGGTTTTCACTACCATGCGGTAGGTACATATATTCTGGAAGACTCAAGAGTATAAAACGTTAATATATAACTTAGATGCAACACAGAACTATTCATGTTTTAATATGACACCAAACCAGTACAACGCCTTCGTGCAGAGCCTAGGTGCGTCACCAGTTGAATATTACAAATTAACTCGATAATTACCATTTTTTTCGGGCGTCACAGAATCATCCCCATGTTTCATCAATTTAGACTTTTCTGCGGCACCCAAATCTCCGGACAGCCACGCATTCTTCCTAAGTTTATTACTGCGTGCAATAGGCGTGGTCGGTAAACTGTAGTTCCTAATATCAAAGTTATACGACGACTTTTCATTACTATTCCTATCTTTTAGTAGAGGTTTGATCGAATCGAAGTTGAATTCAGGAACTTTTATATGCAACGGTTTGTAAGATTGAGGAGTGAAACTTCTACTGAGCTTTGTATTCGGGCGTTCAACGCTTTGGTCCTTAGTACTGTCGTCGTTTGCAAAATTTACAGTACGGTTCGGACTGAAAATGCTGCAGTATTCCGTAGAATCACTCCTGTGAAAACTGCCTGGAGTATCCATGTCTTTGATCCTAGCTTTTATTTTAGCTATAGGTGTAGAACAGGCGCTAGAGAAATCTTTTTCAGGTAAATGTTCGTATCTTATGATTGGAGTATGGTCGCTTTGGTCACAGTCGGAGATGAAGCATTTTTCTGCGACTGACATGGAGTTTAAACGAGAGTTTCTTATTGTTTCGTAGAGGGGGCTCGCGTCGCTTTTGCTGCATTCTTTCTCGCTTTCGGTGGAACTTTCTTGAACGTTATGTACTACAGCTTTGTGTTCGACGTTTTGTGGGCTAAGACACTCGGAGTCGGTCGGAGAGGTTATATCCCAGGCTGTAGAACTGAATGTTGATCTTTTAGCTGGTAAGCGAGCAGGGATAATTATGTACCCAAGATCGTCTAGATTACGCTGAAAAAGAAAACTATATTTATAAGTTACATAATATTATTTGCATTTATAATCAAATGTTAAAAAAATTGCAAAAAGCCAACGTCACGCGGTGTTCCCAGGCGGTCACCCATCCAAGTACTGACCGCGCCCGATGTTGCTTAACTTCGGTGATCGGACGAGAACCGGTGTATTCAACGTAGTATGGACGTTGGCGAATGTCAAGTCGAATTTTCAGTTTAGTATCAACTGTATGACGTGTTATAATGGCATTGAATAAATTAGCCTTAATATTAATTAGTAACATGTGTATCTACTTTGGTGAAGAATTCTATTTTTTTAAGAAGTGAGTCTATGTTTTTATTCCGACAGTGTAATTTGGCATATATAAAAATCTATAATTACATCATCATACATAATTTTTTACATATTATTACATCACCGAAAAGCGATTCCAGAGCCCCATAACAATTTACTAGTGTCATTAGAATGACTTGATTTCAGTAGTTTCCATTTTTTTTTTCTAAAATGCAAAAAGTCAACGTCGCGCGGTGTTCCCAGGCGGTCACCCATCCAAGTACTGACCGCGCCCGATGTTGCTTAACTTCTTATGGACATTGGCAGTTGCAAAACTCAATTTTCGAAGGAATTTGTACTACAAGCATTTTACCTTAACATTTTGCAGGGTTTTCTGCAGTGTGTCCAAGTCTATCCTCTCTTGTCGCTGGAGTGTCAATCCGGATTGTAGCAAGGATAGTAAGCATCCAGGGTAGGTGCCATCTTGTGGTAGTGGCATGCCCGTTTTCCACAGTGTATACTGTTCTTTCAATTCATCATAGCCGAGATCCTTCCATGGCATGGCGGCTAAGGGAAAATAAAATATTAAGTAATTATAGATTAGATTGATTTACATACAATAGTTTACATTGGTATGATGCTTAAAGTAATATGTAATGAAAATAACTAAGTAAATACATTAATTAAATAACAAATAGTAAAAGTCTTATTTGAATTGGGAGGACATTTATAAACGAATCTTGACCATCAATTCACTCAGTCAAAATGCACATTCTTGCGTAAGGGGAATAGGCTCCTCAAACCTAAGTTAATTATGTATGAATTTTCGCGGTTAAAAATAAATTAATTATTATTATAAGGGCCCGCGCCCTTGCGCGGGCGCAGAAATCCATACTAATATTATAAATGCGAAAGTAACTATCGGTCTACGTATGTCACGCTTTCATCACTAAATTTTATCATTAAATCACAGAACCGATTCTGGTAATATTTGGGGTGAGTTTGAACATAGGCATAGAACAAAGGCTATAGGCTACTTTTACTGCCCGCCTCTCTGTTCCCTGATAAGGGTAATATGGGTATCTTCAAGCCACGAATGAACCGGTTCATCCTAGGCAGGCGTGTTCCTTTTCTTAGGTCGCATCATAACTTAAGATCGGGTGAGTTGGGGTCAAACGCAAGCCTATTGAATATAGGGGGAAAAACCTACTTACCATTACAGCTCTCCCACAGCAAGAGACATAAAGAATACACGTCGGACTTCGCACACGGATACACCAAGCCTTCGTCAGAAGGTACAAACAACTCCGGCGCATGCCACCTGTAGCGATTAGAGTTCCTATACATTTTGTAGTCCTTCGCAATGGCATTGGATGAGATATAAGTCTCCGATGGATGGGCGGATAGAAGAGGCTCGAATTCGGCGACGTCCGAAGCGCGGGTGTCTGTAAGAAATAGAACAGTGTCGTGAAGGCCCTATGGTAAGCAAATGTAGTGTCATGGCGAGAAAAACGCATCACAAATAAGGTTTAAAATAGCGATGTAAGTTGTATCAAATAACCATAGAAATCTGGTAATTTTGATATTTAATTTTGGTTTTCATTTAATTGAGAAAAAAAGCAGTTCATGAAATTTCCTATAAGCTCATTACATAAAATTAGGTATGTAGTTTACGCTCAAAAGAAATAGCAAAGGACGATTTTTTTTTTACCATGATACTGCTTTATTTTCTTGAAATATTTATAATACATGTAGATAAGTCTTTTCTTTGAACCCTTGACTATACACTCATTTTTTTCAGGATTTAAATTTATGTAACAATACGCCAGACTATGCGACAAAAAATGTGTTTTCGGTGCCCTATGGTTGGATAGCCCCTTAAAACTAAAAAAAAGCAGTTAATGTTACGCTTTAACTTCAAGACAATAGAGTTCAAAGTTGCTTGAACAGTTGAACACCAATGCAAGCGTGAAAAGTTGCCCCGATTAAAGGTACGAGCGCGTTCTTTTGCATTAGTTTAATATTCTTAGCGTATCGATGCAAATATAGTTAAATATTCAATAATAGATTTTAATAACGCTGAAAATAAGGTGTCTTGGTACTTTAAAATAAATTATTTATAGGTACTTTTGGAGCACTTTATTTATAATAATATTATAAATAAAGTGCTCCAAAAGTACCTATTGCAAATGTTGGGCTTCAAGTACATAGCAAGAAACAACCTTTAGAGTAGGCGACTGGCAAGTTTTTTTCATGAAGATATTTTTTTTAAACAACTTGTCTTTAGATAATCAAGAATTAGTCAAAAAAATATAACTCGGGAGTGGGTTAAAAATCAAGACAAAATAATTGCAAAAAGCCAACGTCACGCGGTGTTCCCAGGCGGTCACCCATCCAAGTACTGACCGCGCCCGATGTTGCTTAACTTCGGTGATCGGACGAGAACCGGTGTATTCAACGTAGTATGGACGTTGGCGAATGCTAGATAGTATTTCAGGTTTAATATCAACTTTGTGACGTCATAATTATGCAGTTCGCTTGCGCGATGAGATAGAAAATGCTCGACTGAAATGTAAATAAAAAGCTAACTAACGCTAGATAATAAATTAACCTAATTAAAATTGGGTTTATAATTAACTTGAAATATTACAAAAATAAGTAAACAAAAAATGATCAATGTTTGGAAGCTATTTTCCGAAAATGCAAAAAGCCAACGTCACGCGGTGTTCCCAGGCGGTCACCCATCCAAGTACTGACCGCGCCCGATGTTGCTTAACTTCGGTGATCGGACGAGAACCGGTGTATTCAACGTAGTATGGACGTTGGCGAATGCTTGATAGTATTTCAGGTTTAATATCAACTTTGTGACGTCATAATTATGCAGTTCGCTTGCGCGATGAGATAGAAAATGCTCGACTGAAATGTAAATAAAAAGCTAACTAACGCTAGATAATAAATTAACCTAATTAAAATTGGGTTTATAATTAACTTGAAATATTACAAAAATAAGTAAACAAAAAATGATCAATGTTTGGAAGCTATTTTCCGAAAATGCAAAAAGCCAACGTCACGCGGTGTTCCCAGGCGGTCACCCATCCAAGTACTGACCGCGCCCGATGTTGCTTAACTTCGGTGATCGGACGAGAACCGGTGTATTCAACGTAGTATGGACGTTGGCGAATGCTAGGTCGAATTTCCGGTTTAGTATCAACTGTGTGACGTCATGGATGACCATTCTGGGAACGCTTGAAAGGCGGTTCGCTCGCGCGGTCTGATGTATGTCTTTGTGGAGAATAAGTTATCAAAGTAAATAGAAATTAAGTATCTACTTAAAATATTTTAAAGTGCCTAGCTAAAAATTAACATTTTTTTTTAAGTTTTTTCAAAAAAATGCAAAATGAATAAATTAACAAAGATTTAATGTATTTTTCTGAAAAAGCAAAAAGCCAACGTCACGCGGTGTTCCCAGGCGGTCACCCATCCAAGTACTGACCGCGCCCGATGTTGCTTAACTTCGGTGATCGGACGAGAACCGGTGTATTCAACGTAGTATGGACGTTGGCGAATGCTTGATAGTATTTCAGGTTTAATATCAACTTTGTGACGTCATAATTATGCAGTTCGCTTGCGCGATGAGATAGAAAATGCTCGACTGAAATGTAAATAAAAAGCTAACTAACGCTAGATAATAAATTAACCTAATTAAAATTGGGTTTATAATTAACTTGAAATATTACAAAAATAAGTAAACAAAAAATGATCAATGTTTGGAAGCTATTTTCCGAAAATGCAAAAAGCCAACGTCACGCGGTGTTCCCAGGCGGTCACCCATCCAAGTACTGACCGCGCCCGATGTTGCTTAACTTCGGTGATCGGACGAGAACCGGTGTATTCAACGTAGTATGGACGTTGGCGAATGCTAGGTCGAATTTCCGGTTTAGTATCAACTGTGTGACGTCATGGATGACCATTCTGGGAACGCTTGAAAGGCGGTTCGCTCGCGCGGTCTGATGTATGTCTTTGTGGAGAATAAGTTATCAAAGTAAATAGAAATTAAGTATCTACTTAAAATATTTTAAAGTGCCTAGCTAAAAATTAACATTTTTTTTTAAGTTTTTTCAAAAAAATGCAAAATGAATAAATTAACAAAGATTTAATGTATTTTTCTGAAAAAGCAAAAAGCCAACGTCACGCGGTGTTCCCAGGCGGTCACCCATCCAAGTACTGACCGCGCCCGATGTTGCTTAACTTCGGTGATCGGACGAGAACCGGTGTATTCAACGTAGTATGGACGTTGGCGAATGCTGGGTCGAATTTTCGGTTTAGTATCAACTGTGTGACGTCATGGCTGACCATTCTGGGAACGCTTGAAAGGCGGTTCGCTCGCGCGGTCTGATGTTAGGCTTTGTGGAGGATAAGTTATCAAAGTGAATAGAAATTAAGTATCTACTTAAAATAAGTGCTTAGCTAAAAATTATCATTTTTTTTAAGTTTTTTCAAAAAAATGCAAAATGAATAAATTAACAAAGCTTGAAAGTTTTTTCCGAAAAAGCAAAAAGCCAACGTCACGCGGTGTTCCCAGGCGGTCACCCATCCAAGTACTGACCGCGCCCGATGTTGCTTAACTTCGGTGATCGGACGAGAACCGGTGTATTCAACGTAGTATGGACGTTGGCGAATGCTGTACCGAATTTTACGTGATGTAGCATCATAATGACGCAAAAAAAACAGTAGCAAATCAGCGTTACTTTGTACCAAAATTACTGTTAAAACGTTACTGTTCATTCGGCTTTGAAGCGTTTATTATAAGAACATGTAAAAAGTGAATTTGAAAATAGAAAAAGTATGTAGTAAGTAATGGGTAATTATTATAATAACATATAAATCCACTTCGTACTGTACTACCTTTAAATTCCTGTAAGTTTTTAAATTGGAATTGGAAAAGATCGAAACAATAAGTATGTCAACTTAACAATTAAATGATAATGCCTTTACATTATGTATATCGTATAAATGCGGGTCTTTTTCAATAAAGTCGTCAAGGCTATCGAAAGCCAAGCCTGCGTTTATCATACGCTTATCTACAATCAAACAAGCTATTTGGTATACAGGCAGCTTAGTTGCAATTACTCCTAAACAATGTTGTGTTGTGTGTGACTGTGCTGAGTACATTCAGTACATGCAGTACATTCTTTTTCATCACTGTTTCATAGTTATAAGCATAAACTGTTATTACGCATACAATAAAAAATAATATTGGCAGTGTATTGGTATTGCCGGAATTGATATAACGGGCTGATGTCCGCAACTCCACGTCTTAGCGTGTATTTTACGTACATTATTAGCAGTGTAGTAGAAAGATGAATAATTTTGTATGTATACCAAATAGTTTGTTCGGCTGTACGTATGCGGTGCTTGCAACATTTTAAAGTACCTTAACCGCAAATGAAATGAATTGAAATCAATAGTCGAACAGTTGATGTTTTGTTTCCATAGACGTCCACACTGAATGATTATATGGACAATCAACATACAAAGCTATTAACAACCATACGATAGGCTTCCATGGCGAAAATAACACTAGTTCGATAAATCTGTCAAGTAAAACGTTTTCCGATACAAGTGATATAAAATATTTTTTCCTATTGGATCTGTAAATAGCGGTTTTATAAACGAATGCATTTCCTGGTGTTACACTTTTTGCTGTTAAATATGTGATGCAGTGAACACTATCCCTTGATACGGGCAGCGCAGGGCCAGTCATTGTAGCTATCTCTAGGGGAACCCTATGTCCAGCAGTGGACGTCGATTCAACTGATATGATAGCTTAGGCTCGCAATTTCGTTCGCTTGCCTGTCGGTTATAACAGTTTTGTTTGCATGTAACTATAACTCTTTTCGTAAAATAAGTAACCTAAATTACTCCTTATAACATCAGCTATAAGCCAGTGAAAGTCCAGACAAAATCGGTCCAGCCGTTTCGGAGCTTAGCCGGAACAAACAAATAGACAACAATTTTACAAATTATAAGTACCGTTTAAACATTCATATTTATTTTGTAAAAAGCTGTTATTTTGACATTACAGACAGACACTTCAATTTTATTTATTTGTAAAAATTATACGGCACTACGGCAGTAACCAACGGTTTCCGGAAACAAGGAACATTAATTTAATGTGCGTTATTGTCAAGTGGTCATAACCTTCTGGATTTCAGGATTCATTGTTGGTAATTCAATCAACCAATCAGAGCCGCTTGACAATTAGTCACATACATTTTTCGTTCAAGAAACCCCGGTTTTTTAAGTAATACATCTTCACAACCGTTTCAAAATATTACACGCATTTCTATCGTAATTAAAATTAATTAATTGACGTTGAGTGTTCTGACATAGTTATTATTTTAACGCAAGACATATGAATAAATTAATTTGATTGCATGGAACATGGAACAGATGTTTCCTTTTCACACTGTCGAGCAACACAACGGAGGCGCGGGCGCCGGTGTTTTTAGGGTTCCGTACCCCAAAGGGTAAAACGGGACCCTAATACTGACACTTCCCTGTCCGTCCGTCTGTCTGTCTGTCCGTCCGTCTGTCCAGGCTGTATCTCATGAATCGTGATAGTTAGACAGTTGAAATTTTCACAGACGATGTATTTCTGTTGCCGCCTGCAGACTGACTGCAACAGGTAGACGCTTGATTTTTTTACAGAATACGTAGTTATTTATTCACTTTAAAAATAAATAATTTAATTAAAATAAATCAAATATTTGAGGGCTCCCATACAACAAACGTGTTTTTTTGCCGTTTTTATAGATAATGGTACGGAACCCTACGTGCGCGAGTCCGACTGGCTTTTTTTATTGTTAGTCTGTATAATAATGACTGTCTTATCATATGTTAGATATAATTCCAGTAAAACTAAATGCTTAACCTTGAAGTTACATAGAACAATAAAAATGTTCTAGCTATAATTATGCCCATAAAATAGACATTTCCTGCAATGTTTTTTTTAGATGGAGATGTTATGGTTTATGATTTTTTTCAGCCAAGTTAACAGCTGTTGTCTTCTTGGAAACTATTACACACATGTGAACTGTCATCTGTGGCTGTGTGTGTACGTCAACTCATGTGTACTGTTAGTGCACATGCAGTTTATTGTATTGTATAGAAGCTCTGAACTGTCATATAACTCGTTTTCATTGACGGTTTGCTTATACGATTTCCACCACCCGGAGAGCATTTCACGCTGTGATAAAGAAAATTCGGCCTTCTACATAACAGTTAAGGTTCATGTTTGCATGGAATTTATACTGCCTGACATAACAAAGTTCCATGCAGTATAAATTCGTACATTTAGCTACCCACCTTGAGCGAGCATTCAACTCTGAACTAGTGAACATCGAATCATGTTAAAAAGTGGCAAATACGTCCACAAACCGGCGTAAGGCCGCCTATCTAGGCAGCTGCAAAAGGGTTAGGGTTGCTGATGCGTTACATACAAACAATACAGACATGTAATGCAAGTACTTTTTACTAAACCGTCATACAACCATATTTGATGCCAGAAAACTATAAGACTATTCCTACGGTTAAAAAAAAGTCCTTTCAAAAGTAGCTTCACTTTTTATTCATACTAATATTATAAAGAGAAAAGATTTTCTTTGTTTGTTTCTACTGAATAGGCTCCGAAACTACTGAACCAATTTTATCATTTCTTTTTCACCAATAGACAGCAAAATTATTCCTGAGTAACATAGGCTATACGCCTTCACGCTTCCATCACGCTTCGACACACGGGAGCGGAGTAGTAATCAAAGACGTATCTTAACGCGGGTTAAATAAGCCACGCGGACGAAGTCGCGGACAGTACACTAAAGTTGTAACTGCAAAACTCACCTTCAATATTAACATACTGTGGCTCAGGCGAATAAAGGTCATACGTCTTGGGCACATTCTTCTTCGGTTTCACCATCTTCTCACAACACTCCACGTCTGAAAGCTTCGCAGCATCATGACTGGTGATCATCACGCTAGTACTGCAGAGCTCTGTGTGTAGAAACCTTTGCATTCGCAGAAAGACGAGAGCGTTTGCTATGTCGAGGGCGTATTGCACTGCTGTTTGCGCACTGAGAATGCGACCCTGGAATGTTTCAACATCGGTTTAATCTATACTAATATTTTAAAGAGGTAAAGTTTGTGAGGTTGTTGTGGGTTATTACTCCTGTTAGGGCAGAGGTGAATGCTTATGCGAATCCCACACCCCCAGCCATGGGCAGAGGTGGAACACCGCGGTGGTTTTAGCCGGTAAGAGACCGGCATGCCCCTCCGTCACCCCCGTGACGGAGGAAGTCCATGAGGATTTCCACCGCGCACCAAAAAATGGGGGGTAACCTCTGGATCTACTAAAGTGATTACGAAAATTCTTTGACCCACCGAAAGCCATATTATTTGGGCTATATAACATCACGCTAAGACTTTCGAGAGCGAAACAGTAACCAAAGAACTTAACGCGGACGAAATAAGCCACGCGAATGAAGTCAAAAGTCAATATCTTTATTGCTTTTCCATATGTATTCTTAGGTGGTAAATAGTATAATTAAGTTCATTATGGACCCTGTAGGGCACAGCAACATAGGGCTGGAAGAGGGGAATTGAAGTTGCAGGCAGTTCGTGTTTTATAACCACAACGCGACCGAAGTCGCAGGCAACAGCTAGTTTTTAACAAGTTAAGCGTGTAAATGTTAATCTTTCTGCTACCACAGCTCGGCAAAGAGACGGTGCGTTAAATGTAAGGACGAAGTAGTGCGTAATTTGAATGTCAAGGTTGACTTACCAAGATATAGTCCTATGCCAACTGTATTGAAAAGTTAGTGGTTTAGTGTTTTTTTATAGGACAGAGCATTGGTATACAATGGTGTTTATTTTTGGGGAGGCATAGTTAATTAATAAATATTGTAACACCTAGTACCTAGTAGAAGAGCTCTTTGTGAAGAAGTTCGTCTGGGGAAGTACTACCACCATGCCTAATTTCTGCCGCAAAGCAGCGTTGTTCCGGTTTGAAGGGTATGGGTGCCGGTTTAATTACAGGTACATGACACGTTTTAACTTCATCTCTGGGATGGCAATGCATTTGCAAGGCGTCGGTTTTGCAAATGACTATAGGCAGCGGTGACCACATAAGGCCAGGTGGGCGCCATCGGCTTGTTATCCATTCATTGAGACTTAAAAAAGAGCCTGTAATGAGAGTCAGTAAATAAGACAATAATTCAAGTTACCTGCACATGTAGTATGCCGAACAGTGAGTCAACGCATCTCTCACAGATCAAGTGCACATTGCCGTGAATGTCCGGATAGATTCCCATTAGAAGAATTATATTAGGATGGCGACACTTTCTGAAACAAACAGAAAAAACTGACCTACATCATACACCTAGTCGTTGTAAAAAACCTAAAAAAGACTGCTGATTCATTATATTTATGGTCGTATAATGTACGATTTCCACCAAACGGGCGGCTCAGTTGCGCATTTCACACTGCGCTAAAGAAAATTCAAGTTTCTACATAATAGTTAAGGTTCATGATTGCATGGAAATTATACGTTTGGATGCGGCATGCGCACGGACCTAACAGAGTTCCAGGCAGTATAAATTCCATGCAAACATGAACCTTAACTATTATGTAGAAGGTTGAGTTTTCACAGTGTGAAATGGGCTCCTGCGCCCCTCGTTTGGGCGAAATCGTACATAACTCGACAAAATATTTTGACCAGCTGATTTTTTTCGCCTTTCTGTGGTACTTATAAGTTGTGCATAAAGATAAAGATAAGTACATTAATCCCTTTTCAGGTTTCTGGTTAACAAAAAAATAGTCTGTATGTATAAGTGTTTATAATCCACCTCACTATTGCCTCACTCCATTAAACGGACAATGACATCTAAAAACACCATTCTAGAAGTGCTAAAAAGGCTTTACGATCTCAAAAAGTGACGTCAGAACCTTACCTCAGTATATTTATCTCCGTGTTTAGTTTCTTTCTAACATGCTCAATGGTGACACCATTTATCTTCTTTATCTGTACGGGAACCACGCCCCACATGCCAAGGTTCCATGTTTTATTCCTGTCTACCGTCACGTCGAGGTTGCTTGCACTTGCTATCGGCAAACCGTATGTACTTGTATCACTCTAAAATTAAGCACAAAAGTAGTTACTTATAAAAAAAAGAATTTTGCGAATCCGTCTATATATAAACGAAAGAGTTATGCCCGAACATAACAAAAATATATAACTTTTTTTCTTTACTTTTGAAGTCGCTTAACAAAGGAAATAATGATCTCATTTCAGACTTCGAAACGTACTAAACGAATCGACAAACATGACTTTAACTTTATACGGGAAAAAAATATATTTAGATTAAAGAATTTACGATTGCGTTTTACCAAACCAGTCAGTGTGTAACATTGTCTAATACAATTGAACAATGTGAATTTACTAAGGTCAATCATGCCAACAAAAGTAAGAAACAAATGCGATCGGGCGTTGCCCGGACAAACATACTTGGCTGTCATCGGACTTGTTTGTGCTCGGCGACCGCACCTGCAGCTGCTCGTCTGCCCACTGATCTAAATTCTTCAACTCGCTCATCACTTCCCATAGCTTATCATCGGATCCATTCTTTGCGTTCAGGGAATTATTCTGACTAGATAAATTAACGTCCCCCGCCGCTCTCAACCCATCCACGATGTCTTCCTCACTCTTATTGGTATCCAAGAAGTTCCTCAAATCAAAGTGCAGAGAGTTATTCTTGTCGAACGCAGGAGGAGAGTCCGCCTGATCGTCATCTTTAAAATCTATGTGCTTTTGAACTAAGAAGTCCATGTCTGGAGATCTATTTATTTTATGGCGTGATAGACGTTTGAATTTTTGAGTTTCAGAAAACGACGACGTAGTCGGGTACACGTTGCCAGGCATGAACACCTGGTTTTGGAATAAAAACTGTATGTTCGGTACACCTCCGTAAACTGTTCGTTCGGGGGTCGCACTTCGAGCGCGTTTCGGTTTCTTTTTGTATTTAACGGCTGATTTCTTCTCATAATTGAAAGTGTTATCGTGGTCTGCGGTGCAGTCGGTACAAGACACGGGCAAGGAATGTCTACTGCATTTTTTCTTTACAGGTGTGTCTTGCGGTTCCTTGTTTACCGAGGATCTTCTCGCTTGAAACTCGGCTAAATCTCGTTTGTACTCTTCAGTGCGAATAGTTCCGATTTGTGTTGTAGTGCTGTTGTGACCCTGTACTCCTGTTGTACTAGGGCTGGGGTTTAGGCTGTGATGAGTGGTTACAGTCACGCGCTCCCTGCCAACAAACATCAATAATCACATCAACAAAAGAAAACTATATCTCCTTAGCAGAAAGTAAATTAGTAGTGTTAAGGACACTGGGAGACATCCATCTTTGAACTGTAAACATGAAACATGCTCTTGGAGAAAGTAATATATCACTTAGGTAGGTACCAAAAACTGACAAGCTGTCATCGAACGTAACTACGAATTATTTTACAATCATCATAACTTAATCTTTTTTTCTCAATGAGGCCCATACTCCGAAACATTTTTTATGTAAGGCGCTAAAACCAACAATGGTCTGAGAAAAAATCTCAACAATATAAAAGTACAAATAACAGCAACTAATGGTAGTTCGGGCGTCATTCAGGCAGCAAAAGCGTGGGACAGTCGCGGGTCAGCGACGCGACGCAACGACGAGATCTACTCTAAATAAGTGGAATTCCGTATTGAATTTAAATTGTAACGCTTTAATCTTTTTAGAGCTACAAATAAATATTTATTTCAAATCCATCTCAAGTTATCGTTAACCTTTTTCTATTATTACCACTATGTCTAGTTAATCCGTTATTCACAGGTTTAGCAACAAAGCCTCTTAAATAACACCTGGTAGCAAAAAAACAATGAGCTCTGAAGATAAGAGAGCAAAGTAAGAGGCGATCATAATCACCAAGCAACGCGGGACGATCGATACACTTTTACCGATTAGCAATTTGATCAGGCTCGCAAATTTGTTCCCAGGCATTGTACACCTGACATCAATTTGATCTCTCGTGAAACAGCTCCTAGATCCAATAAACTGATAGATCGTGTCTGACAAAGCGTACCTAGTTATATCATTGAAATGTCTAGTACTAAAATTTTGAAAGAGAAAATACGGACATTCTAGCTAGATTTAGATACTCTATTTTTGTCACGCTTCAAGTTTTTGTCAATGAAAGCGAGTGGAGAAAGGAATTTTATTTCCTTTATATTTTAAAGCAATTTAAAAATGATTTATGCAGTCGCAGCTTTTAAAAGCTAGTGTTCTATTTTCGCCTTTTAGAGTCTGTCCATTGATGGTAAGATTTTCCCTATTGCTTTCAGATAATTTCCTGTAGATAAATACAGCTACGGAACTCGGATAAGTGTTTGGGCAGCGACCACATTTGCACGAAAAGGTCTATCAGTTTTTACCTAAAAGTAAAAGTGCTTCATGAATTAAGGCACTTAAGTCTCATGTGACCTATTGGACACCACTCAACAGTACTTTCCAGTTCGTGGCCTCCGCCTTACAAAACAGTTTCAGCAACGAAGCAACATTTTGGCTTTGTTAACCAAGTCTTTGTTACAGCAGAAAATTTTAAAGTCATCAATTGTAATCTCCGATACGCCGGAAGTTATAACAAAGCTTTATTTTATAATCTCGATACAAACAATACATTACGTAATATTGTAATTAAAGTAGAAAGCACGTCCCAGCAGCCCATATCTATAGTGACACGATGTCCAAAGATAATGCTTACATAAATAAGAAGCTGTCTAACCAACAATTTTGGTTATTTGTAAAGCAATAAGAGAACCACATCGCTTGGCTATCACAAATAAGTTTGGTGAAAGTGAAATTTCAATAACACTGTTTTAGAACCATTGAAAGGCTTCAGATTGAATCGAAGCAGTAATTAATGGAAGCATCAATCACGACTGAGTACCGGGAGGTATTCTTTTGTAGTTACTTTTTCGAAATTACTCAGTCGTGCGCAATGAATAATGCAATGAAAAAAAAACATGGACATCATTTTTATTTAAAGTTCCTGTGTCTTTAATTTGAATTATTCAAGTATTGTGAGCC
This sequence comes from Caradrina clavipalpis, assembly GCA_932526535.1. NCBI lineage: Eukaryota > Metazoa > Arthropoda > Insecta > Lepidoptera > Noctuidae > Caradrina > Caradrina clavipalpis. Next base: position 4,738,816 of record OW052101.1, read on the forward strand.
TTAATGTTGTAAGAGTAGATACAAAAGAAAGCACTTATCTTTCTTTATTTTATTAACTTGAATGGATCTTTCAGTTCAGTACTAAGATTAATAGTCTCGTTAAAAGATAATGTAGCAAACTGTCGCGTATTCAAAGTAGCGGCAATCTTGATTCCTATGTTCAGACTATCTAGATGTGATGTGGGCGATAAGCAGTACGGCAAGTAGATTAATATTGCAGGGATGGGAAAATAGTTCTACTGGTTTAGATTTTGATTCAGATACCGAGATATTGCATTAGCAATATGCTTGAGACAGGCAGGAGGCGCGAATGCTTCGAGTGGTTTTTAGTAAGTAAGAATCTGACAAGTCCCTTCGCACAGGGCACACATCTCTGAGAATTTTCTACAACGAAACAAAAAAATTGCTACCTAAGGGCGTTTGTGCACTATTCGTAATTTTACCGTCCGATATTGTACATTTCCCCATTTCGGGCCGTTTTTTTCGTACATATAGTAATAAAGCAAGCAACTGCCGACTTTACAAGAAACTCATAGTTCCTAGTGTAATTACGCGTGTGTGGCGTGTAGTTTCAAAGAGAGCTACCCTCAATTGAGTCGCACCCATCCGAATAAAGACGAACAAGTGCACAGGCCAATGATACCATATGATACGTTTTTTGTCAAGCCACATCGGTCCGTAAAAAATTGGACATTAAAATTCCGTGTAGTGCACAAAGCCCCTAATATTAATCGAATTCCTAATCTCTTCAAAGTTACAGTGAACAGGCTTCTTCTGGGTAAGCTCACTCCATCGTAGACTTTGTCTATGTCACTTTTGACCAAGACTAGGGTCGAGAGCTTACACATCACCAAAAAAAAAGAACATTATTGTTCGAAAAAGCAGTTAGACGATAAGCTTTTTACACAGGTATCGTGCCTAACATCGGACTATCTTAGGCTGTTATTATGTTGTTTTTTTTATATAAAACCGTAACTGATTCTACAGGCAGTAAAAGTATTGGATTCCGTACCTATATTCTTGAAGCTACTTGCAAGAAAGATGTGCACTTTCGCTTTCACGCTTTTAATAATTCACGAGTTCGACCCTTGAAGTCGAATTACGTCGATTACAATAAGGCACTGTTTTGATTTTTATGAGCCCTAGTGTGAGGAAAACAACTACTGAAACTAGACGATGTTTCATTATTATCATACTTCAGAACGAAATGCTTCTGATATTCAGCTGCATCCGGTTCGACTGGAAGCCGACCCCAACATAGTTGGGAAAAGGCTAGGCAGATGATGATGAGAACGAAATGCTTCGGGGATTTCGGTCTTGTAAAAATTCGGCAGACTATGGATGGGGAAGGGACTTCTTTAGCTATAGGATAAACTAAGGTTCACTTGATAAAATCGCGATTAAAATCAATCAATGCCTTCTTAATGCCAAAAAATATCAACCAGTGTCAAGGGACTTCCCCGGCATAAACTACGGCGCACACATACGTGTGTTGCTGTTTATAAACAGTTCGAATAGGTTAGTCGGGTAGGTTGGTAGGTTCGGTAGGTTACCTACGTAAATTTAATTCTATTTTCTTAAAAATGACGTTCCCAATTGCCTTAGATAGTCTAATTGAAATAAATAATTTGACTCTATATCTGACCCAATAAAACACTCAAGTGTTATGAGTTGTGGAGGACATCTCCATAAGTTAAGGAAAAATGAGACATCGAGAAAACGGAAACATTATAATTACCTATGAATTCTGCTGAAAGTGACTATAGAAACAGAACAGAATATAGGTAAAAAAAAAGTGTACCTATGTATTCTCCAGACCGATTCCGGCCACGGGCGCCTAATCTTAATACAGACTAGCCAAGTTCCTACGCAGGAGATATTATAGTGCACAAGTGTGTGCGCAAACACAGCTACACTCCCTCTTCCCTAACTCTCATAGTCCGATGGGACGGCAATCCGACACAATCGGGGAGATGTCAGGCGCAGAACCAACGGCTTTACGTGCTTTCCGAGGCACGCGACAGAATACAGGAATATAGGTAGTAGAACGATGAATAAATATGTGGTGTTAGGTGCTTATGTCCAATATGTGGTGTTACACTTGGTGGAAAGGAGGCGGCACCTGTAACCTGTGAGGTTTTAGGTCAGGTGCACTGCCTAGCCTATTAACAATTCCTTAATGAAAGAACTAACTTAAATAAAACGAAAATTGCGGTCACACACGATTTTTCTTATCAGAATCATAATAGACTAACTGGATTGCTAATGAATAATAATTAAAAAGACATACTTACAAAAAAATACGATGATAGAGTTATCATTGAGTAGGTAGGTATCTTAGTAAGGTACCGCAATACGTTTTGCTAAGTTTTTGTTACTTACAAAAGTTTAGGTAGGATAGAGCTGATAGAGGTGACTAATGTTAACGAACTTATTTCTAAAAGTCAATGAACTTTAGCTTTCGACCTAATTCATGCAATGGTAGGTAGGTACCTAATTTCAATAGAGCCACAATTTGTTTTTATAAAACTAGCTGGTTTCCGACACTTCTCGTTCCGTGTTTTTTTTTTTTGCCTAAACAACCCTAATATTGAAGTTAACACTTAACATAAATAGTCAAATCGTTACACCATTTTTTAGTTTTTACAAGATTAATGAAACGAAATTGATTTTTAAATATGTGGATGATTATGAAAAATAATAAATAATATATTCACCAGTAAAGTTTCGAAGATTCACCTGTCCTGAAGTCCATAAAATGACTAAACTAGGCATGTTGGTCAAACTAGATTTTACTGCAATAATTAACTGCATTCATCTGTGATTTGTATTGGCAATGGTACCTACACAAAGCTTCTGGCCCCTATTGGAATGAAATCAAATCTATTGTGGGTACAGTTCCGATGATTCAACGTTAGGTGGACCACTTACATCATCCTGGGGCATTGTGCATACCTGTTCTATTGTAATCGACGTTTTGTTAAGTTTTACGGTCTAAAAGTAACTGTTAATACCTACTTACAATCATCTGATACAAAATCGCATGTTTCGTCGAAATGATTATAAATTACGGAATTTTTTGTTCAAAATATTGATTTGTAATAACGACATCTCAAGTCAGTTTCTGGAAGCTTATGAAATATGTAGTTGTAGTAACTACAAGTTAAAAAAAAATACTGAAGAGGTTCTATTACACAGATTCTACTTAGAAGTAAGGTACCTACAAAAGGTTGAATAAAAGAACAGAAAAATTACGTACTCACCGGCGCAACCACTTAAAAACTCCCATCTCCTGCAAAGAATCCACTTTTTGTTCGGAAACGATAACACAGTAAACAAGCCGTCTGTAATTAGCAACTAAATAACATTTATGGAATATTATAAGTTAAATAAACTAAAACGGAAAGTCCGTCGTTGCGAGGAACACGCGGAACATTACCGGCACTAGCGCATTAGAAGTCCGATCGTTATAAAAAACGACTAGCAACAATGACCGCCGATATATTGTGCGGTCAGACAAAACATCACGAACAACGCGGCATTCGCAATGAGTTGAATTTGGTTTTTTGTACAAATTACTTTTCGTTGCGCTCCGGTGATCCACTTCATGCGCGTTGTCGAGCGTCGGCCCTCGTCCGTCAGCCTAGTCTGCTGCGGTCACAAACGGCTCGTCAACCGTACAATGTGCACTACTACCTTACAATACACTATTCTAATTTAAGCTTTAATGTAAGGGTAGTTACAAAAAGGAAATTAAATAAGTAGTCTGGCTAACACCCCGGTTGTTTACCTTATTGCAGTGTTCGTTTCCGATTGACTGCGACCTCTTAAAGATTTGGTTTTATATTCATACAAAAACTTTTTCATTGCAGTTTCTTTTAGGTTCGTTATATCACACATAAAAAATCAAGTACTATCAATGACACATATTTGGTAGGCTTACTTTATTTGTTAACGATATTCAAAAAGAAACTCATCCAAGACTTCCCAAGAAGTTGAAAAGTGCTGTCATGTTTACGGAATTACGGAAACAAAATAAATAAACAAATTCAATGCAACAACTAAAATTATTTTCTTAATAGAAATACCCCATGCGCTTATCGATCAATAAATAAAACATAAGGAATAACCTTATCTTTATTATTGTATGATAAAAACTAATTAAATATATATTATAGAGATAATGAGTTAATTAATTATTTATACGTTTTATATTTCCGGTGTCATGGTGAATCATGGTGAATGTTTACACTTTTAGCTAAACATGAAATCATTTTTATGGTCATAATTTTTGAGAAAAATTATGAGTTAATAATAAAATATTAATAATGAACAATCAGCAATTTTACAAGTAGAGCTGTTTTAAATTTTAAAAATTGTAAGGGCCTACTTATTTAGTTTTTAAATTTTTGGATTTGCAACACCGATATTGTTATGTCATGTCATCTGCTGTCACCTCACCTTTGATTTTGGAAAGAAATGTTTACAGTTGCGTTTGATTTGAATTTTTATAGTTTTTTGATATATTTCAAATAATACATTAATGGACGAGTTACGAGGACCTAATATTCAAATAGTCCTGCATGTGAAAGAAGGTACACCTGTTTTAAAGTTCTACTTATCAGCATACAACGTTATTTTTCAAGAACATAATCTTTACAATTTTCAAATGTTTCTAGGGCTTGGATTTGGATTTTTACGTTCGCCGTTTATTGTAAGTGGATCGCTCAATGGGTACATGTTAGAGACAGATTCGGTTGTGCCTTCACATGCTCCTATTTTTGACGCCGAACTTGTTTGGGAAGCAGACAAAAGAAGGTTTCGAAGGTAAACAAACTTTTGTTTTTCATGCAATGATTTACACCTACCTAATTAATATGTTATTAAAACCCTCTTGAATCAAACATCTTTTCCTTAATACACAGGTTTGTATAGAAAAAGCATATCTTGAATGTTTGTTGATTGACAAATTCAGTAGTAATCTTATGTCAACAATTTATTATTTTCAGTTGGTTTTGCATTGCACATCTTCTAGAATTGACTTCACTCGTATTCACACTTTAATTTAGCAATGTCATGTCAGAGGCCCTTGAGGCGGTTTAGAACCTCTGACACTAGGGTGTGTGGGGTTGTTAGACCTTACTGCTCACATGATAAAGCAAAAGAAGATTTTAGCAATGGCTCCACATATCTGTTTTCATAATGTTACAGTTTACGAGTCCAGAATGTGCCGGTTAAAGTGGAGGTTTTCACAACAAGCACACAGGGTCGGAAGGACAAAGTGGGCTACTTACTCCTAAGCCTGTTAGGAGCACAGCCATGCCCTTCTAATAAGATTGTTGAAGTATGTCTGTCATTCTGAAGTAGAATATTTATCTGACTCTTTTTTTTGTGATTACTATGATACCATCAAAAAAAAATATACCATCATGCCTGCTTTCCCCGAAGGGCTAGGCAGAGGTGTACCAATGTACACCCACAGTTCGCCGGTATATTTAGGTCCCATGTAATAGGGGGCGAGCCTATTGCCATTAACCGGGCACAAATCCAAACTCCGAGCTGCTACAGAGAATTTCAAATTTGAGAATTACTATGATCTTGTAATTATATGAATTATGAAACATTATTCATACTATTATTATAAATGGGAAAGTAAATCTGTCTATTATGCTTTCACGTCTAAACCACAACGTATTTTGATGAAATTTTGTACTGAGTATGTTTGAAACTCAAGAAAGGACATAGGGTACTTTTTATTCCGTGTCTGCATTAACCAATATTTATGCTGGCGAAGTCACAAAAAACTAGTATGGCATATAATGATGTGTAGTGAAACATGCTTTGCTCTAAGTTACTATTGACGGTTATTTATGTAAGGCCTCCCCCTCTGGGGGCGACCTTACATTCATAATGTCAGCAGTTAAAACAATATATTGTTTAAAGTTTTTATTATATTTTCAGATAAAACATTCATGGCACAGACTACTAGGAGTGAAATCTGAAGGGAAATGCTGTCAACCACAGTTGATGATGAGTCTCTCCATTGAAGACAGGGTCAACACACCAACTCCTGTAAGTTATCATGGAAATGTTACCAATTTTCTGTCTTCTAATGCAATATGATGCAGTGGAATGTCAATATGTTTTTAAAGTGACCTTAACAGTTTCTGGTTACTGCACTGATGTGTAATTTTTTTTTATGCCATTTGATGGCAATCAAGGCCACGGCCCGCCTGATGTTAAGTAGTCACCACTACCTATAAACATCTACAATACTCGAGGCCTTGCAAATGCCTTGCCATCCCGGAGACAAAGTTGAAATATCTCATGTGCTGTAATTACATTATTTCCGAGTTCTCTGTACAAATGAAATGGTATACAAAAAAAAAATACTTGAAAAAGAGGAGACCATAATAAATCTTGATTGCTCATGAGGTTACCACTGTGTCGAATATCTTTTCAACTGCGCCGATAGTCGTGTCAGTAAATGGTTTGGTAGTAGAAAGTTTTGATGAAGATTTAGAGACATTATCCTCTAACAGCCAGGTGTAAAAAGTTGTCATAAAATGGGACTATAGTAAAAATATATCTTCACCAATGCAGAATATTTATAACGCGGCCATCACTGTTTCTTATTGTTGTTTAAATCAATATATCTTGTAATCATTTCATTTCCTTTGTCATGCTAAAAATAATTAACAATAATTTGATAGTCAGGAAACCTCAAACAATAAATCCCTCATCTTTATTCATAATGTAATTTTGTATTGCATGTCTAAATGTCTGATCAAAATTGTTTATGTAAAAATGACCTTTAAGGCTAAGAACACATAGACCGATATCTATTTGCACCCGCATCGGTAGCCTTTAAAATAAGGAAATGTATGTAAAAATTGTTACTCAATTTCACGACGTGATTTCGCCTACTGAAAGGAAATAGGGAATATGCATGATTTTTATTATTTTAGTTAAAAAAACACGAAACTACCGTACCTGGTAGAGATGACAAAAAGTGAAATTAAAATTGGCCCAGAAATACATAGCATTTAAAACTATTAATTACGCACCGATTAGCCAGAGAGATCCGATATGGCGAAGAAATAGTTTACTAAACTGTTTCTTACATAAATGACGATCGATATCGATTTTTAAATAGAAAAATAATAATATTCCCTATTGTGTTTGGGTCCCGTCGCGGATTGCAGTGTCACATTCACGGGTTCTGAGGGGGAGGGGTGTATCTCTACGTGTGTACTTAGCCTAAGTACACAACCAAGCTGTTAGGTAATTTAATTACTAATTATAGACATTGGAATGTGGAAGATAGTGTTTGATTGAATTATGAGTTATCTATCATTTCATAAGGTTTTAATTATGATAGCATTATTATAGCATAGCTGGAGTTATCTAACAACTCGATACAATCGGAGTTTTTAATTGTACTATGTGTAGCTAAGCTAAAGGAAAATTACATAACCCTCTGCGGGCAGAAGCTGGTATCAATATATGTAAAAGTAAAAATATGAAACAACATACATACAATGGCGCCTGTGGGTGTACCAATGTACACCCACAATTCGCTCATACACGTTATACAGGGTGATTGGAAGATGGGTGCAAAGCTTTAAGGTGAAGATAGTACAGACAATTTAGAACCATTTAAGCCATGGTTGTCTTAGACGAAGTCTTACCATTTTTTTTCCCATCTTCCAATCACCCTGTATAATATGAAATAAACAAATAATAGGCAGTAATAGGGGTGTGGTTTCGCCCACTATTACATAGGACTTCAACTTTGTTGTCATAAGTCCTTTGTGTAAATCGTCGTCTAACCTTGACGTGTTTTGTTATGATTCTAGAGGAATGAGCTCCGTTTGTTCCACAGTAATGAGGTAGCATTCCCACCTGCCATCTCAGCATCAAATCCGCCCACTGGCAAATCTCTTTTGATGACTTTAAGTAAGTATTGTTTATATTCGACCTTTTGTGCTGAATAATAAGGTATTGTTTTGAAAAACAATAGTGTGTATAGTATCCATTTATATGAGAATTTCGCTTTTTCAGCTTTTTTTGTTCTGTAGAGTTGTATGTGTATTTAAAAATTAATATTTAGAGTATAACTAAAGCATTGGTTGAGTTTGGGATTTTAAGAAGTTGTAAGTTGTTTAAATTCGCCTAAATAGCCTTTGTCCGGCTGATCGTGAGTATAAGCTTCCTATATTATACGTCATTCTTCTCGATATTCTGCATTTCTGCCCTATCAACACTAAGACACAACAAGTAATTATGTAATTTTAGCGATCATCATATTTCACACTGTTTTATGAAAGGGGTGAAATTTGTTTGTATGAGGTAATCTTCGAAAGTACTGGTCTGTTTACTACTTAAAAATTTTCACTGATAGATAACGGTATATTTGAGTTCCACGCATAGAAAGTCCCGGGTAACACCTAGTCTTTTATAAATATATACCATCACGCCTGTATTCCCCGAGGGGTTAGGCAGAGGTGTATCAATGTACACCCACAGTTCGCCGGTATATTTAAGTCCCATGTAATAGGGGGCGAGCCTATTGCCATTAACCGGGCACAAGTCCAAACTCCGAGCTGCTACTGAGAATTTCATAACCCAATAACGCTTTGCTCGACCTTGGGAATCGAATCCAGGACCTCTAGCGTAGCAGTCGTGTTCAAGACCACTAGGCTAACGAGGCAGTAGTCTTTAATAAATTAACTGGTTATTTCCAGAGGAGTACATAACAGAGAGCAAGAAGACCGCGACATCTCCAGACCTTCAACCGAAGTTGTTGTGTGACGAGGGTCTCATACAGATCGGCGCCGGAAAGGAACTCTTTGTACTCAGCTTCGTTATTGGGGCAGTCGAGAATTTGGATACGGTACGAACAAAATTACTTATTGCAAAGATATGAAAATATCGCCATCGGTTTCTGAAACGATATCTACACAAAAATGGACTAATAAAGTGGCAGGTGCATAACTTGTTGTGATTGGTTGATTGAGTGACAAAAAGCAAATCAGATTACTTTACTTAAAAAAAATGAAACAATGGTTTGATACGGCGATTCCTGTCCACGTTCTAATCATCAAAAAATATTTATTTTTAACGTAAACACTCCAACTTAGTAGAGCTTCAGAATTTTAGTCGCAATTACACCTCAGTGACAATCAATGTAAAAATGTGGGTAAATATGTTACATTTCTGACAGATTGAGATTCCTATATTGTTAGTAGAATTGCCTCACTAATTTAAATGGCGCAGCTTTAACTTTTTAACTTATTTTTTTCAGTTGTTTCCTGTCTGGGACCAAAGTGAAGAAGTACTCTGCTTTGTAACCTATTCTGTATTCACACATAATATTATGACAGATAGGTATGTCATTTGAAACTACTTACGGTTATTTTTTTCGGATCGGAAATCATCAAATTACTTCTCCGATCCTGGGCGGAGCGAGAAGGAGTGTCAGACTTTTACTGACTAAAACCCATCCATGTTCCTTCTTGTGCCCTTTGCATTCCGGGGGCGCGGCATCTCTTTCGAACAACCCACAGCCCCGGCAGATATCTGCCCTGACGTAACCATGATACGGGAGAATTCGTAATGTATTCGAATTCTCCTGTATCATGGTTGCGTTTACAAATATATCATCATCATATCAGCCGCAGGACGTCCACTGCTGGACATAGGCCTCCCCCATAGATTTCGAAAAAGACCGGTTAGAAGCGGCCTGCATCCAGCGTCTCCCTGCGGTCTTAATCAGGTCGTTCATCCACCTTGTAGATGGACGTCCTACGCTAAAACACAAACATATAAACTCGCATAATAAAAACAACCAGACAAAAAACCTGAATTTCTGTCCTCGTACTAATGAAGCAAGTTCTGCCAGGATGTCTGCAGCTTCAAGCGGTAACGGCGGGTACAACGTCCAGTTCAATCAGCGCACATCGTTGCGACTGATCTCCGACCTCTCCGCACTCGGGAGGTACTTCAACGAGTGCCCTCATCTCGTCACCAGGGTGTTTGCCAGTGAGAAGGATGTTGGTGCGTATATTAATTGCGATATTACGCGGTATTTAATTACGATTGTTAGCATTTAATTTTCCTACAAATTAATGAAGCTTGATATAATAACTTTTTAACTGCCTGGTTAGCCTAGTGGTCCAAAGCGCGACTGCTACGCTAGACGCCTTGTGTGCGTTTCCCAAGTCGAGCAAAAAGCAAAAATATTTTTTCCGTGCGGGAATCGAAACCGCGACACATAGGGCAGCAGTAGATCGCTCGGCCACTGCGCCAACCGTGTCGTCAAATGGTTAATGGAAATATGCTCGCCCCCTATTACATTGAACCTGAACATACCGGCGAATAACTGTGGGTGTGCATTGGTACACCTCTGCTTACCCTTCGGGGAATACAGGCGTGATGGTATGAAGTAGGATAAAGACATTACCCGATATATTTCCCCCAGGAATCTGCAGCATGGACCTCCGCAAGTTAATCCCGACAGACGACACGCGCTTCTTTCTCGAGAAGTTCTGTAACAGTGACAACGCGCTCACGATACACGAGCGGTGCTTCATACTGCGCTGTGACGAGACACCCCCGCAGGACTGTGGGAGAAGGCCTTTTGTAGATGTTCAGATGACTCTCAAATACGCTGGCGTGAAGAATGATGCGCAGGGTGCACAGGTAATTTGTAGGGTCAGCGTCAGAGAAAAGGAACCCCTTTTGGTAATGACATCAAACCGTATAACTGTAGTCTTGGGGGGGTTACTTTTCTCTGACGCTGACTGTACACTGCTATGGATTATATCTATTTGTTTTATGTTGCTCTGCTCCTACATTATCTATACTAATATTATAAAGAGGTAAGATTTTTTGTTTGTAACGAATAGTCTCCGATACTACTGGACCGATTTTAACCATTTTTTCATTAATAGATAGCTACATTATTCCTGAATAACATAGGCTATATAACATCACGCTACAACCCACGGGAGCGTAGCATTAACCAAAGACGTAACTTATGGTTGCTGAAATAAGCAACGCGGACGAAGTTGCGGGCAGTTCACTAGTTTACACATAGAAGCAACTAGAATAATGAGACCAGGATTTTGTTAAAGCTTATAATTTAATATAAGAGTGTCTGTGAAGTCTGAAGTAAGTATTGCTTGTTCTTCTCCATAGACATTTGCCCTTGCCAAAACGTAGTTTGGTATGGAGAAGAATGGGTTAGAAACAGTATACTTTTATTTATCGGATATCGTAACGTGGGCGATCTTCAATCTTCAGTCTTTGGGTAACTGAGACAAGCAAATTATGGTTTGGTTGGCTTACACTGGGTTTACTTTAGTTACATATAGCTTTACACAATATAAAAAATAGCCTACTCTCAGAGTGAACTGGTAGGTTCGGTTGACATCAGCCCGTCTTCCTGCAGTCTAGCCCGCCATGTCTAGCACCTTTTTCTCAAGTATTCTGACAGCACTGCGTCACCGACTCCCGCCAGATACTAATTCCATTAGTACCCCGTTCACACTAGAGGGCGTTTATAATGCTTATTGCACGTTCAGTTCCACTTTTAAACAACGGATGACGTTGAGCAAAAAGGTTTCAATCTCCGTCATATTCAATACCAAATCCTGTATAATTATTTCAGAAACTGAATAAGCTGACAGCCCGCAGCGCGACCCACTTGGACAGTGGCCACCGTCGTGAGGCGGTTCCTCAGGAACAGACCTTCGACCTGCGCGCTGGCAGCTGCATCAACCTGCCCCAGGATGTAGGAGGCGCCGCCTACACTAATATGGCTGCTAGCAACACTGCCAGGTGATTTGATTTTACGAAATTGGTTATAAACTGCTGAAAACATAATTTTATCATTATTTTAGCTATTGTTATGACAATTTATCCTAAGGGTCACTCCACACCGAGACGTGACGCGACGGGACGTGACGCCGCGCGCACCTTTTAAGAGAGCTAATAAAATAAAAAATATACCATCACGCCTGTATCCCCGAAGGGTTAGGCAGAGGTGTACCAATGTACACCCACAGTTCGCCGGTATATTAAGAGCTACTCAAAATATTATTTTATTTACTACATGAAAAGATACACATTTTATTGTTTGAATTCAGAATACGTTGCACTGTCTCACAATAAAATTGTCGGAATGAAATGTTTATCTTTTCGTGTAGTACATAAAGTCATATTTTAAGTAGCTCTATTAAAAGGTGCGTGTGGTCTCGGCGTGAACCATGAACCATGTAATAGAGGGCGAGCCTATTGCTATTAACACAAGCACAAATCCTAACTCCGAGAATCTCATAGAAAAACTCAATAACACTTTTTGCTCGGCCTTGAAATTGAAACCAAGACCTCTAGCGGAGCAGTCGCACTGAAAACCACTAGGCTAACGAAGCAGTGCCGTATCACAATTTTAATCCATAAAAAATTACACTTCCAGATACAAAACAGCATCCGGCGATTCGGTCCTGCAATCCAACGAGATAGCGGAACTGATAAAGAAGATGTGTGACTCGTTTACCCTGAGCCAGGAGAAGTTGCTCGCGTCTCGCGTCCGCCCGGTGACGGCCGACATGCAAGTGCAGTGCGAGACCAAGGGCTTGAGTGATGTGCAGGAGACCAGGAGTCAACCCGCACTGGCTGCTGAGAAAGACACGGGGCTGGATAGGTGAATGAAACTTTGATTTATCTTATTTTAAACTAACGGGTCGCACCGGCTTCTCAGGGATGCAAAAAAAGATTATTATTAGTCGATTTTCTATAAAAAAAAGGGTTTAAAACCGCAACAAAAAAAGAATTAGCCAAATCAGTTCACCCGTTCTGGAGTTTCGCACTTAGCAACACATTTAGCCATTCATTTTTAACCGACTTAAAAAAAGGAGGTTATCAATTCGACCCGTATGTATGTAATATTGCCAGAATTGCCCAGTTTTTATTTATATAGACTAGCATACATTAAATTACCCATATAAATAACTCGGCAAAACAATGTTTGCCGGAATATTTCTATGGGTAATTTAATTTATTGATTATAGAAAATAGCTTTCGACCGATTCTCAGGCCTACCGAATATACACATAAAGTTTTATACTCAAAAGTCCCATAGTCTGGCAACCCGTCTGGACTATAATGATTATCAAATAAAATCGAATTAAATGAGGCTAAACAACGTATTTGTGTAGTGCGATTTTTTTGACGATGACTGTAAATAAGCAGTATAATTATTGATCTTATTTTTTTTTCAGGCTAATACAGGTCGAGACAAGCAAAAGCGATACGCATATCACGCATAACGCTAGAGGTGAACAACGTTCAATATTATATTTATTTATCTTTGTTTTTTCTTATACTTTCTAATAACAATTAATTTTAGATATGGTGAAAGTGGCAATTCCCGCGATAGAACGCGACTCTATAATGCAGAAGTTTGTTGATGAGCTCGAAGATTGGAAGGAACACCAGCAAGAAATGTTTAAATGTCAAGTAAGTTATTCTTCTCTGTAGGGGAAGCCTAAGTTCACCTATACCAGGAGGGCTTTAGGCTGATTTGATGATCTTCTTCTTTATCGTGTGGGCAATAAGATCTGACGACCCCACACACTCTAGTGTCAGAGTTCTTAAGTGTTCAGAATATGATGATGAAGTTCTTAAGTGCATATCGATACACTTCCAATAATAATAATACTAGCCTATTATGTCGCCGTGGGCACTATGTTTACAAGAAATGGAAAGATTGATGCTGATGTGGAAAGGAGAGTAAATGCGGGAAATAAAGTGAATGGTCTATACATGCAGTTGTAGCCAACCAGTCCATGTCCAAAAAAGCTCGACTGGCTGTACACAATGGCGTGCTGGTGCCTACACTTATGTATGGAAATGGATGATGGGTGTGGCAAACGAGGCATGAAAGTAGGATTAATTTTGTGGAGTTCTTTGCGAAGTATGTGTTTGTGGTACTTTGAACGATAGAGTGAGGAATGAAAGTATATGAGAATGTTGTTTTTTTTTTTTTTTACTTTAACATTAAACGTCTGTTGGCCAATTACATTAGCTAAAGAAGACATACAAATATATACATTATTATATGGCAGATGTCAGTGGCAACGCCAAGAGGGAACGCCTTAGAAAGACCTACCCTGACCTTACTGGTGAGGTTCTTCAGAAAGGTCGGGTGCACACTCGTAACCGGCGTGCTTGTAGGACCAGTGAATTTCTTCTAAATCTTGAGGATCCCTAATTTGATAATACAAAATATAACACTATGGAACACCGTAGCTTTCTAATAGAGAAAAAACAATCAAAATCGAACCAGTAATTCTGGAGTTTAGCTCGTTCAAACAATAAAACAAACAACAATAATATTCATCATCATCATCATCATATCAGCCACGGACGTCCACTGCTGGACATAGGCCTCCCCGTAGATTTCCAAAATAACCTGTTGGAAGTGGCTTGCAACCATCGTCTTCCTGCTGGAATAATTAATAATATTAGTATAGATAGATAAGTCCAAGTTTTCTCACAATGCGTTCCTTTTTTCAAATTTCAGCTAAAATGTAAAGAAGAATATCATCTAGAACTACTCGCTCAAGAGTGGTCGAAGAAGCAAATGGAGTTGGAAAGCAAGCTAAGCAAGGGTATCGAGCAGTGCCGTAACCTCGCGGCCGACCTGAGTCGCGCTACTGAGGACTTTAGACTGAGGGGATACCGGAATACTGAGAGAGAGAAAAAGGTATACTGATGCATAGATCTATGTGAGTAAGTAATAAGTAATTCTCCAGACCGATTCCGGCCACGGCGGCTAATGGTAATGCAGACTAGCCACGTACGCAGGAGATATTATAGTGCACAAGTGTGTGCGCAAACACAGGTGCACTCCCTCTTCCCTCACTCTCATAGACCGATGGCACGGCAACTGGGGTGTCACACCACCAACTTTCAAACTCCGGGCTGATACAGGCGTGATGGTATATGCGTTCTAAAAAAAACCCTCTTTATATTTCAGTTGCTAGACGCAAAGAAAGGCCTAGAGTCCCACTACACGGCAAAATACCAGGAGTTAAGAGAAGCCTCGCAGAAGATGGAAGATGATATGAATCACCAGCTCAAGCTGAAAGACATGAAGATCGAGGAGTTGGACGCTAAGATACATCAGCTTCACAAAGAATTGGAGATGCTCAAGGTAGTATAGGAAGTCAGTTTATTTATATCATCAGCTTTTTGGTGGATGACCTACGCTGCGCTTACTGGTGCTTTTATTTATAGAATAGAATAGAATAATTTATTCAAATAAAAATGTTTACAAAAAGTGTACATAAAACCAAACAGATAAAAAGATTTTCCATAAAATTACAGTGCCTAAAAATTAACTAAAACTAAATAATTATAGGAGCAAGTAATGATAGTTCAGAATTGCAATGTTAGGTAGCGACCCGCCCGATCTAGGTTAATTTAAACCTGTGTTTCAGGCCATCACTTTGCAATCCAATTACATTGGGACAGTAAGATTTAAATTAAAAGTATAACTACGAGAAGAATTTATTACTATTATATTGATTTATAACTAGCGAACTATCTGCGACGTCGTCCGCGTGGCTTATTTCACCTGCGTTGAGTTACGTCTTTGGGTACTGCTCCGCTCCCGTGGGTCGTAGCGTGATGTGAGATTGACCGCCGTAAAGGAAATCGTCCTGCCGGGGCTGCGGGTTGTTCGACAGAGATACCGGGCCCCCGGAACGCAAAGGGCACAAGAAGGAACATGGATGGGTTTTAGTCAGTAAAAGTCTGACACCCTCTCGCTCTACCCAGGGCGAGAGAAATCATCTGATTTCTCATCCGAAAAAAAAACAAATCGTTGTAAATAATATTATCAATTTATGAAAGGTCACATGATATAAGTACTCCAAGTATTGTTCTTTAGCTTAAAAATACTGATAAATGTGTTTCAATAAAAAAAATATACCATCACGCCTGTATTCCCCGAAGGGTTAGGCAGAGGTGTACCAATGTACACCCACAATTCGCCGGTATATTTATGTCCCATGTAATAGGGGGCGAGCCTATTGCCATTAACCGGGCACAAATCCAAACTCCGAGCTGCTACTGAGAATTTCATAGAAAAACCCAATAACACTTTTCATGACAAACTTCACACTCACTTCACTTCACTTTTCACTTTTTTGTGACAAATGTGTTTCAGACCAATATAAAGAACACAGAAAAGGAATCCGAGGGTCGATACTCCGGCCTGACCAAAGATCAAACTGCTAGTCTCATACAGGAACTAGTAAGTCTAATTAACTACATTTATTATTTTTGTATTTTAATTAGGTATGTATGCTCATTATTGTGGACATGCTAAGTGTCGCAGTAATAATTTGACGCTGAAGGATAGGCTGCTACGCTGCGTTTCGCGGGTTTGATTGCTGTATGGAGCAAATATTGGTTTATATGTATAGGTAATTGGTTCCAGGTCTTCGTTGTTTGTGTAGGTATATAAGTTTATTTATATTTGTAAATGCACATACGATACGTTTTATGTTGGACTTGTTGGTTTGTATTAAAATCTTGGCATTTTTTTTGTTAAAATGTCTCTTTCACTAGGTAAATTAATAACCAAACCAATTTGCACTCTATAACTATAGTAACACAGCTTATTATACTCTACAGCGCTATTTAGAAGAGAAGTTGGACAGCGCGGTGCAGTCGAAGTCTTTCTTCAAGGAGCAGTGGGGCCGCGCCGTCCGCGAGCTGCATCTCGTGAAGCTGCACACCAGGAAGCAGATGCTCACACAGCTGCAACAGGACAGGAGGGAGCTTGGAGAGATGGGGTCAGTTGCATCATATACTCACGACCTTCCCCATGGGAGTAGGCAGAAACCACAGAGCGCCACTTGCTATGACCCCTATGTACTACTTTCACCTCATCCACGTTCAAAAAAAATTTGGAAGAATCTTTGTAGAACAAAAAGTATAGTAGTGTGGCTGAGTGATTGGCTGCGGCGCTGCGTATCGCGGGTTCGATTCCACCTCGGAACAATTAGTTGTATGACCTACAGATAGTTGTTCCGAGTCTGGCTGTTTGTGTATGTAAGTTTATATATTTGTAAACGCACCCACTGTACAGGAGAAATTCCTAGTGTGTGGGGCAACGTTTAATTTGAATAAAAAAATCACCACAGAACGCCACCTGCTGCGATCCTTATATACTACTTTCACCTCTTCCGCGTTCATACATCTAGTCATACAAGCACGCCGGTTACGAGTACTGCACTCTCGATCTTTCCGAATAACCTCACCAATAAGGTCAGGGTAGATCTTTCTAGGGCGTCCCCTCCCGGCATTGCCACTCACATCTGCCTCATGAATCCCTTTTGTTAATCGCTTTTCACTCATCCTCTCAATATGACCGAAACAGCTAAGCATACCCTTTTGAACCTTTGTCACTACATCCTCTTTTAAGTCGCAACGTTCTCGTATAATCTTATTCCTCACTCTATCGTTCAAAGTTACACCACAAATACTTCTCAAGAAACGCATCTCCACAGCATTAATCCTACTTTCATGCCTAGTTTGCCATACACATTTAAAATGGTTTAATATTGTTTTTCAGAATGGACCCAACAGAAGATCAAGAAGGAAACGGCATCAATCAAATACCCGTTGATTTGAAGAAGTTAAAAGATGATTTCTATGTGGACATACTGGCGAACACGCCTGCACTTAATACTCATTCTTTGATAAGTAAGTGACTATTTTCTTGCCCAAAATATGAGTGTTATGATTTCAAGTATATGTATAAGTTTCTTTATTATTTATTCTCTGACCTAGATTAGAGACTAACTGCCTCGTTAGCCTAGTGGTCCTAAGCGTGTATGCTACGCTAGAGTTCTTGGGTTCGATTCCCAGGTCGAGCAAAAAGTGTTATTGGGTTTTCCTATGAAATTCTCAGTAGCAGCTCGGAGCCCGGTTAATGGCAATAGGCTCGCCCCCTATTACATGGAATCTAAACATGCCGATGAACTGTGGGTGTGCATTGGTACACCTCTGCCTAACCCTTCGGGGAATACAGGCGTGATTTTTTTTAAACTACTTACAAGTAAACTTAAAATACGGCTCACGTACTATAGTCCAAACTCGACGACTAATTGGGGAAACTAAACCCCCTACGATAATACAAACCTTTACAGATATTAAAATTAATATTATGATATTTCAGATCCTGCCGGTCCCGACGATATAGATATGTTCAACGATCTAAAGTGAGTACTAGACAATATTTCGCGAATAGGCCTATTCTCGAAATTGAAAACGTTAACAATCTAGTCGCAATCTCATCATATTCCATAACTAGAGGTCAGTTCATACCGAGACGCGATGCGGCGCGACGCTGTGCACACATTTAATGGAGTTATTAAAAAATAACTTTATTTACTACACGAAAAGATACACATTTCATTGTGAAAAGGTGCAACGTATACTGAATTGTGACAATGAAATGTGTATCATATCGTATAGTAAATTAAGTTATATTTGCAGCCTTAGTCCTGTTTGTTGTTTTGTGCCACCGAGTTCTAAAGCTAAAATTATTTTTCACCATTCGTTTTTGTTGTCTTATTTATAAAAATGTTTTTTAAATTGGAGTTTTGATTATATTTTATATTGGACAAATTCGATTGAGCAAATTGGACGTTTTGTGATAACTTGATGTGCTGTACTTAAAATTAGAATATTTAAAGTAATCCCGAAACGCGAACGAAGTCGCTGGCAAGAGCTAGTCATAAATAAAACTAATAATCTAAAACTTCTCACACTTTCCAGGAATGCCCCGAAGAATCCGATGAACGAGAGAATCAACGAGTTGATAGCGCAACGCGACAGACTCGTTCTACAAGACAACCCGGATGAGGAGATGCTCAAACAATTGAACCACGAAATACGAAGCATGCTGCTCAACTATGGCACATGACGTCATAGAAATGCAGACTTGTACCTCTGCTAATACTCAAAGGGTCAGTTCACACCGAGACGCAATTCTCTTTTTTTTCGGAGGAAGTGTCAGACTTTTACTGACTAAAACCCATCGATGTTCCTACTTGTGCCCTTTGCGTTCCGGGGGCGCGGTATCTCTTTCGAACAACCCGCAGCCCCGGCAGGCATCGGCCCTCAGTGGTCCCTCTAATGTTTGCTGACATTTCTTTGAGGCGCGCGTGGAACACGAACGCGCCGTCGACACGGTCTGTCGTTAGTTATCGTACGGACGCGACGCTGCACGCACCTTTTATTAGAGAGACTCAAATAAAAAAATGAAATTAATAAATTACAACTTTAACTTTAAAAGATACACATATATATTCTGAGTTCTCACAATGAAATGTGTATCTTTTCGTGTAGTAAATAAAGTTATATTTTGAGTAGCTCTAGTAAAATATTAGCGCAGCGTCGCGTCGCGTTGCGTCTCGGTGTGAACTGACCCAAACTGTACTCTTCTATAGGCAAACGTTCACCGAAAAAGTAATGTTTATTTCAGAAGTTAGTAAAAGCTTATTGAAATGTTAATCATGTTAGTTCATTACTGCACTTACTTCCCATAATATAAATTAGATTAGATAACACCAGTTAGCGCTTAACAGGCGTGGGTGCTCGCAATAGGTTGTGAAACTCGAAGTCAAATCATTTATATCAATTAGTGTGTGCGTGTGTGTGTATGTATGAATTAAACAGAAGAAAGATTTGTATGTATGTAACGAATTAACTCGAAAACTAATGGACCGATTTCCACAATTCTTTCACCATTAGAATACTACATTATCTCTGATTAACATAGTCTATATAACATCACGCTATGACCCACGGGAGCGGAGAAGTCAAATAAGCCACGCGGGCAAAGTCGCGGATAGTTCGCTTGTAAATAATAAATAAATAGCTCTTAATTTGACCACGTCCTAAATTTTGCATCCATCGATCGTTTAACCAAAGCGAGGTTTAGCGGTTTGCAAAAAAAGCAAATGACGTATGCAAGAGACGTAACGACAAATTAAGCAATCGACTTGCCTTATTTTTATTATTCGGTTTTTAAATGCCTAATGAGGTAATTAATTTATAGTTAAATGTACCGCTTTGTGTTAGTTGGAAACAATTTTAAATTAAAACATGTTGCCAACTTTGTTTTCAAATGAATAAGGCGATTCGCACACTGCTCCGCGCTACGCTCCGTGATGCGTGGCGACGGAACTCTGGTGATCTGCAACACTGCGCGTGAACGCGTTGTCAGTGTGGTGGACTACGCGTGTTTTCTAATCAAACACAGATACTTGTGAACAACGTAAGAGCACGCACTACCGCGCCACGCTCCGTGTTGCGGGGCAGTGTGCCGATACTGCCGATCGCCTAAGTAACAGAAAATCATTTGTTGAAGCTAATTGTTATTATCATGTTTTGTTGACTAGGTCTTGTTAATAGATTCGTTAAAAATACGTTTTGTGACGATGATGTAAAGGCTGACACACAAAGCCGCAAAATTTTTCACTGTGGTGGATTACGTTGGCGATTTTTGCGGTAACGCACCGTTATTTTTTGTGTGTTGGCTCTAAGTTAGAAAGATTGTTATTTATTAAATAAAATTATAAAAAACTGTTGATTTGATTATTTATTTTACATACTTATTAAATAATAATATCACCTCATGCACGAGGGGTTAGCAACCGGCCACGGGCAAGTACCAATGTGACTTTTTCTAATTCATACGTACTTTCTAAGTTTATCTTGGACATCGCTGACATCGGTAACCATGTCGGAGGGCCTTGAGGCGGCTTAGAAACTCTCAAGGGTGTGTGGGGTCGATAGACCTTACTTCACACACGATAAAGAAAGAAGATAACAACATACTTATCGTACTAACCCCAAGCCGATTCCAAGTAACATAGGATAAGGGCAGGGAGATGATGAACATTCTTAATCGTACTGTGAGACAAGGCGGATTAGCTTTGCATACCAAGCCGCATTGGTGCGTCGTCGGTCGTCTTATCACACGGGTAATTACATGTGTGTAGGTCAGTATACTATTATTTTGGCTTATTAACACTAGGTCGTCTCCTGAATTTACCATGCCGAATGTAGTTTTAGGCATAGGACACTGGAGGCAAGTGTCGTTATTCGAATGTGCCACTCGATACCATATTTGATCGACTTCGGCTGCGAACAAGTTAAAATGAGTAGACGTCTAGATTGGTGTAAATGAGCTTGGAATATCCCGTGATCCAGACTTTCTTATTATGTATGTGAACTAAACTTTACTAGGCTAACGACGATTGCGGCTATACAACAATTCTCTTTTTAAACAGGCTTTAGCACGAGCTATGTTATTTAGATTTTTATCTCTTACAATGTAAAAAAAAATGTAATGCTCTTATTATATCGTTAATGACTTCTAAAATATAACCTGTTTTAACCGAAGCTTTAGTAATATCTTTAGTCGATTTTTACTAATTCGTTACCATATTTCACGTTTTTCACCTCGTCTCTATTTGAGTGACGTATCGTTATGATTGCAAATCATTTGACGTATTATTTTATTTATTCGCGATTGATTCCGATCTACAAAAAATAAGAATTGCAGACTTTAATGAAGATTAAATAGTGAATGATTGCAGTGACGCTTATTTTTATTGCCTATTAAAGTATCATATGATTGTTGTTTTGTGCTAAGTCATGGCAAAAACCAAAGTTACAGGAGCTACAAGCAGACTAAAGCAAGATTACCTTAGGCTGAAAAATGACCCCGTTCCATATGTAACGGCGGAACCAGTGCCGTCTAATATTCTAGAATGGCATTACGTGGTCAAAGGACCAGAGAAGAGCCCCTACGAGGGCGGGTACTATCATGGAAAAATCATATTTCCTAGGGAGTTCCCATTCAAACCGCCATCTATTTACATGATCACGCCGAACGGTCGGTTCAAGACAAACACGCGACTGTGCCTTAGCATCACGGACTTCCACCCTGATACATGGAACCCAGCATGGTCAATATCCACAATTCTCACTGGTTTACTAAGTTTCATGCTAGAGAAGACACCAACATTGGGATCTGTTGAGACTACGGATTTCCAAAAACGATGTTTGGCGGGGGAATCTTTGGAGACGAATATTAGAAACAAAATGTTTTGTGAGTTGTTCCCGGAATATGTTGAGGAGATTGAGCACCAACTGAAGCTGCGGCAAGAAGCGATGCGGCAAGCGGAGAACACCAACACAAGTGATGGTGAAGTTATAACTGAGCAACAGTCCAACATGTACTATATTTTGACTAATTTATTTGTGTTGTTAGGCTTTGTATTCCTGGCATACATGGTCAAGTATGTCTTAGTCTCAATATCCAATGATTAGGCAAATAATTATGCTGTTATTTTTAATGTAAATATTGTAATTTATTTTGTAAATACATTTATTCCATTAGAGGCAAATTTTGAAGTTAATATGACATTGTGCTAAGCATACTGAATTGATGTAGTATGAAGCTCATTCATTTATAAATCCCAACATGAAATTATTGACATACTCAGTAGTGATTCTAACATTGGCAAGCAAGAGGAACAATCAAGAGTCATTATTTTTCTAATTAATTGTAATAAAATGTTTGTGTTAATATATTTTTATGATTTTCTACAAAAAATAGGTATACTGCATCTGCATAGTTACCAACTTACCAGTTCTTTGTTAAATCTTCAAACTGTTTCTTTTTTCCATTTAATTGTGTTATCTCCTATCATATTGACAGAAAATGTTTAATATTGTAAAGAGTCAGAAAAATGTTTGTTCCAAGTTCCTCCGTTCTAAAGTACTAGTTCACATTTTTGCTGTTTCGTTATAATGTTTAAATTATGCAAATTAATTAAAATTATTGTAGCAATAATAAGAAAAAGCCTTAATTGAATTTGTCATACATGTTGAGTGGTAATGCACTTTCGTTTCAAACTATTATATAAAGCATACACACAATTATAGTTTTTAGATATTCTTTGTGATGAATAGCTAGGTAGTGTGTTTCAAATTAGAGAAAGAATGTAGTTCATTGTGATATATAGTTTTTCACTCTTGCAAATATTCTCATTCAAGGATTGCAAATAGCTTTTAATGTAAAATCTATATGTCAAGTTTATATACTTACTAGCAAGTAAATGTAGTAATCTCAACAAACATTGATGTACGGAATACATCAATGTTTGTTGAGATTACTACATTTACTTGCTTATTATGTTTTTATGCCAGTAATTTGTTACATCAATATTACTATTCCAAATATGATCATAAATGTATCTCATGGTTTTTCACATATGTCATGTGGTATTAATTAAACATCTGCCATTGCATTGATTTAATAATATCTCAATGTACCAATGATAATCATGTATAGTCCCATTGTAGGAAATGTGTAATCTTTTCATGTTTATATTGAGCCTACTGCATTTAAATTGTGTTGTACCTGTAGCTAATTATTATATTGAAAATGTCATTGAAATATGATTCAAATAAAAATTGTTTGCCTCTGAACATTACTGATAATTTTTAAGGTGTAATGGCTTATGTTTAGCCACAAAAACATTTTATTCTCTGTAAATTCAATTACATAATAGAAGCATGTAACTCATTTCATTGTGGAAATGTGTGTAAACTATATTTTAAGTTGTATGTACCCATGTATCTACTCTGAGGATCTATTTCTTGATCTTACGTTTATAAATAAAAGTACTTAAGTTGAATCTGTTATTCTCCCATATTGCCTTGATAAATACCTATTTACAGTACTAAAGTGGTAGGCATTTTTTTAACTTTGTAAATCCCATAAATCGAAATGTTTACACAACATAAATACAGTATACGGCCAATATATAATTGCCTTAATTATAATGTTGCACACGCTAATACTAATATGTGATTATAATCATTGTTCTGTTGATTTTAGCAACTGCAATTGTTTTAAAATCTAGTAAAATGGTATTTTTCTATGAAATGTTGTTTTATTTGTAAAGATTTAAAATAAAATATCAAGTATATTATGAACCCATTTATTTCATTAACTTCAATAGGTACCTACATAATCAGTATCGATTCCATAATTTAAATGTTAGTTGTATGAAATACATACAAATATAGAAGACAGAATTATGTACTATGACTTTATTACCTATATTCTCTTGTATACAATGTATGTAAGGACATAATGAAAAAGGTAGACACAATTAAAACAATTTACTTTTTCATTTGTCAATATACCTATGCCTAAGTATAATATTACTGAGGTTTAAAAGCACATGTATGGTGTTATCAATGTTATAACTTTGATTGATATAAAAGAGAACTTATTTATACATTACACCTACACACCACCAAGATAAACTCATTGCTTTTTACATGATATAAATAACTATATACTTAAAAATCTAGTATTACTACTTATAACTAAGTATTTCTAATATAAATCTTCAAAGTTATATAGTTAGAAGGCTAACAATTCTTGATGTTTTGTGGTCTCCAATTTATTGCTGATTAATAATAAGAGCACAGCATTATTCTGTAAAAATCTCCATTGGTGAATTTAGTATGGATTGAGATCTGACCCCAAGGTTTTAGGAGGGAGTTTTTGTTTCTGGGAGGGAATAGGAGTTTTTCAAAGAAGGATTTTTACAGAACAGCTCTGCAGATGACTTACATAGGTATATAAACATGATTTGACTGTCCCTTAACTTGTCATTACTTACTCTCTTCGTCATCATCATCCCAGTCACTAACTAACCTTTTGATGTTGTCATTTTTTGGAACTTCTTGATTTTCTGGTGAACTATCATTAAAATCTTTTGTCTCATCTGTTGTTGGCTCAACATTATCATTGGCAATCATTTCTTCTTGGGAATCATTGTCCTCCCAATCATTTAGTAGCGACGATAATTTCTGTTGTACATGTGGACTTTCTACAGCAGTATGAACTGGTGATTCATTTAATGGAGGTAGTTGCATTTCTTGGCTTGACGAGTCTTCTTCTTGTGAAGAAATAGCACTTTCTTCAGTTTCATCTGCATCTGCAGTCTCTGCGGCATCCGCGACATCTGCGGCATCCGGAACATGTGCAGCGTCCGCGGCATCTGCAGCCTCTGCTTCAAGGTGAGCAGCCATTTGTTTTTGCATTTCTTGTTGAATGTTTTCTATAGATTCTTCTACTTCTGGTGTTTCTTCAGCTATAGGTTGTTTTTGAGAAATCTCATTTGAAACAATTTTAGCAAGTCTGTTACCATCATCTGCAACATCATATTCATCCTCAGACCATTCTAATGCTAAATTTTGGATTTTTTTCTCAGCCGCTTTAGCATATGCAGGTTCTTCATTATTAGCATGATCCATTACCACAATATCATCATATGCTTGCGAATCCATAAGATGTGGCTGTTGGCTTTCTGATGTTTCATTGCTAGGCTTCTTAACTTCTGAGTATTGGTTTATAGTTACAGAATCAACAATGTGTTGTTGTTGGTCCCCTACGTTTTGGAGTGTAGATGGTTCTACTAAACATCCTGCTTCAATTGTGTGTTCTAATACATTTTCCCTTTGAACTGGTTGTTCAATTACATTCTCTAATTCTGCTGGTTGTTCCATTATATTTTCCATCTTCCCTGGTTCTTCCATAGGAGTTTCTGTTCCAATTGGTTGTTGTGGTACATTTCCAATTTGCATGTGTTGTTCTATCATGTTTTCTGTTTGTAATGGCTCCATCACATTTCTTGTTACCGGTCCTTCCATCATATTAACAGTTGTTTGATTTATTTCATTTTCCTGCTGTTGTTCCATTACCATTACATTTTGTGTTATCATTGGTTGTTCTATGATATATTGTGTTCCAATTGGTTGGTTTATCACATTTTGCTGTTCTTGTATAATTTCTGTTTCCATTGGTTGTTGTAGTACGTTTTCTGTTATCATTGGGTGTTGTAGCATATTTTCTGTTCCCATTTGCTGTTCCATTACATGCCCTGGGGCTGGTGGTTGTTCCAGCATAGTTACCATTTCCATTTGTTCTCCAATGTTTTCTTGGTTAGCATGGATGTCAGGTATAGATTTAGCTTGAGGAAGAGTTTCGACAGTACCATATGCAGTTAAAGTAGTTGTTTCTTTTTCAAGCATGGTCATGCCTGTGACATTATTTGTTTCTTCTATAGTCTCATGTTGCATAGGTTGATTTATTTGTTCAATTCTGACATCTGATTGATGAAGAGTAACATCTGTTTCACCTGGAGGTAGCTGTTTTTGAGGTTCTGTTACTAAATGTACTTCTTGAAGCTCACCTAAGTTATTACCAGCTGCACTATGCATTTGCTCGGATACTACTTGATTGGGACCCAACAGAACAGTGTGGGGAGTTAATTGCATTTGCTGACCATCTAAAGTTTGCATATTATTTTGCCAATTTTGTTGCACCTGTGTTTCTATACAATGTGTATTCATTGCCGGCGTAGATGTAGTTATAGTTTCATAATTTTGTGTTATGATGGCAGAGGACTGCACATACTGTGCTCCTATACCTCCTGTAGTCAGAATCTGGAATTCCTTATTTTGATCAACAGGGTGACTATACACCACTACAATATTAGAATCTGCAGAAGATACAGCTTCACTGACATTCATAGGATATTCGTGTGGAAGAATCATCATTTCATTTCCTGTAGTATTGTCTAAGTCTATTTCCGTCTCTATTGCTTGGTTGTGGTGTGGCCCAGTTAATACAGTCAGTGTTTTGTTTGCACCACCATCATCAAATATAATGGGATGATTAGAAGCCATCAAAGCTTTGTATTCTTCTTCATTTGATACCACAATTTGTATTGGCTGATTTAGGTTTGTTGACTTCTTTATTACCATACTGGACTGTGCCTGCACATTTTCCTCAAGTTTTGTGTTTTGAATATGAGTGTATCCCACAGACGTAGTAGGATGTTGAATTGACTCCAAGGAATCAGTTTCAACCATATCTGATATTATGTAGTCTCTGTTGCTAGTCTTTCGTTTTTTAGGAATAAGTTGATGATCTCTCATTACATATTCATTGTTGTCTATTAATACAACTTCTTCACTCTCATTATTGGACGATGTGTCCATGGGCATTTTGATATCTTGGAAAAAATCATTATGCACTGACTGAGCTTGATTGACATTCCTACTGGGCTTGACCTTTAGTGCTGGTTTTGGAGTTCCAAAGCCAGGATTTAAAATCTTTTGCTTTGCATTATGTTGTCTTCTAGTTGAAAGTTGTTTTTCACTTGATAGTCTTTGCTGAATTGGATATTGTAAGTCCATCTCATCATAATCATTGTCATTGTCATAACTTGTACTAGGTTTAAACTTACCTGTTACTTTTGCTCTGGGGCTTTCTACTACAGGTTCCTTTTCTTCATCGGAATCATCAATTATACAGTCAAGCTTTGCTTCCTGTTTGTGATGAGCCTTAATGTGTGCATAAAGATTTAGCTCCCGCAAGAACACTTTTAAGCAATAGATGCATTGCAGATTTGATTTTTTATCAGCACTGTACTTGTGCCCTGTAATTTGTATATGTGCTAGAAGTTGAGTAGAAGAAGCAAATGCTGCAGAACAAACATTACAGCGGAAGTTTTTAATATGTTTATGACTCTGCTTGTGTTTTGTTAGCAGCACATCAGTTAATGCAATATAACTACACAAGTTACATTTAGGGAAATGATACTGAGGTGGTGGTTGCACACCATGATGAGAATAAAGATGGTGCAGTAAGTAATTTCTCTTCAAAGATCTAAGGCCACAGTATTCACAAATGTTAGCCACTGGTTTTTCATTGTGCACATCTACTAAGTGACGGCGGAATTTATAGTATGAATTGAAATGCAGAGCTTTTCCTGGTGTACCACAGATTAAACATATCCAAGGCCCCTTAGTATTATCGGCACCCATTGCTATAAGTTTTGCTGCTTGCTTAGAATCAATGACATCAGTTTCATATGTAAAATCATCATCTTCTGTTTTTAACTTCATTGGTTTATCTTCAACATATGTAAGAGCTGTAGATTGTTTTTGCTGTTTTTTACCTTTAGGAGAAGGATCCATAATCTTCAATTTTATATTTTTATTACTTTTAACCAAATGAGGATACTTCTTCAAGACTTCACTTATTATCCTTGCATGGTCTAGGTTAGAAGCAGCCTTACTGTCCTTAGATTCTATTGTGACTTTTGTGCCACCATTTCCATCATTGGCGTCCAAGATCTGATCAAAAAGCTGGTCTGTATCTTTATCATTGTTCATATAGGATGACTTGAACAAATCAGGTTCATCATGATTGCTATTATCATATAGATTTTCATCCTTGTTAGTTATCCTTTTACATTCAACAATGTCTATTGTTGACAAACTAGACATTTTCTTGGAGCCTGATGCATCATTAAAAACATTGCTTCGTTTAGCTTTATAACGTTTCACTGTATCAGGGTGGACCATTAATGGCTGGGAAGCATATGATATACTGCAGAATGAGTTGTCAAAGATATTGTCTGTATCCAGCTCTTCGGGTACTTCGTATCTTGTAGGTCGTGGGTCACCGATGATCACTTTTTGAGTAGTATAAGGGTCCTTTGATATAGGAGATGGAGGACGATATGAACTATTATAAATCTTTTCAGTCTTTTGATAAGACTTTTTATCTCTGAATACTGAATTATTCTCAAATGCTTTACTGTAAGAGCGTTTATTACTGGAGCTTGTGGAAGGCATGGATGTTGATGTTTTAGCAAGTTTGGGTTCACTTTGGACAGGTTGTCGTGTAAACTTTTTGATGCCACTATAACTGTGAGCGGGTGTTTTCGGCGCCAAGTTGCGATGTGACTCGAGAAGTTTACTTAACACTGGCATATTGAGAATCTGAGATGTTTGGTACAATCTCTCTAGTAAATCCATCCGGAATTCTAAATGTCCAGTGTACATAAAGTTCACAATCGGCACGACAACATCCGCCTGCAGGTCGTCCGGCATCACAAGACAGTCTTCGTACATTTCACATGTTCGTTCCAGGAGTTCGAAGTACTCAGTGCACGCATTGAGTACTAGTCGGTGTACTTTTAGCTGGGCATTATCTTGAAACTGAAGCGTCAGGTCGCAGTAGTCGGTTCGGTTAAAAAAGTGCTTTAGCCTTTGGAGGAAATATATCCCCCAGTTGTCAACTTTCACTTGCTTCACGTCAGACATTGTTGCGATTTATCTTGCCATATTATAGACTGCAAGCAGCATACCGGGCGCTGAAACAGAAGTTCATCGCCATTATAAATAAGCATCAACACAGTTACATGCGATTAAACGCGGCAACTATTGATCCAGAAAACGTTTGACATAATAATATTTCATTGTTAGTTTGACCGAAATGATGCTTCACACACACGTTACACCCAGTTTTATCAAAGCGTTTCACATTTATTATTTCACTTGAATTTTCCGCCACAATATTACAGTGTTTTATTCATGGAACTTACCGATATTGGCCAAACGGAATAGTTTGTATTTCGTTAGCTTGCTCTCGTCACAATCAAACATAAAATTACTGCACCAAATTCAACGCAAGTTGACACGGTGGACGTAAGATGGCGGTGTACGGCGGCGGCCTCAATTGGCAACGACGAAGCTTGTTTGACGCTTTGATGGAGATGCTGTTATGTAGTCATAATAACTACCAACTTATTATTTACTACACAAAATATTTTCCGGGCATGTAATTTTACACTACACAATAATTATGTTAACATTGAACGTAATTTTATGAATTTTTCTTCGTACAGTATTTTATACACGGTAAACGTTGTTGACATGACTGCGTACAACTGTACAGTGACGCCATCTGCGACGACGATTCTTTCATGAACTTTGTCTGCGCGCGTTCTAATTTTACTCAGCGACGGCGGCGCGGCGTTCACTTCACACTTAATATGACGCATCGAAACGGAACCCACTATAGTTGTCTATTATTACATAAAGGTAACTATAATAGGGCAATAGAGGGCTCTGATTGCAGCATTTTTTTTGGATTATTTACTAAGATTGTGGTTTTAAATAAAATGTGTCTTTTTATTATTTGAGTCCGTTGTAATTTTTAATAATAATCTTGCGTTGTTTACACCTTACAGCTTTAATTACTGTATTCAGGGTTATTCTGTGACGGCCACTGTCACGTTCAAGTTCATTCATAGGCGCAGGCGATTTCGAGACAACAGACGCACATTAGTATTGCAGTTTATTTTTATTATGAGACGTTTTATGTTCATCCTTATTAATTTTATACACCCATTCATACACCTTGTCATTTTCTCGGTGACCTCTGCATCACCCACAGATCAAGGGGTGGAAGGTAGTGACCTACTGATTAACCTTGGCCCTGTGGTTGATAAGCGTACGGTTTGCATCAGTCGATTAAGGGACTAAATACACTTAACATACCATCACGTCTGCATTCTCCAAAGGGTTAGGCAGAGGTGTATCAATGTACACCCACAGTTCGCCGGTAGATATGTTTAGGTCCAATGTAAGAAGGGGTGAGCCTATTGCTATTAACCGGGCACAAATCCTAACTCCGAGCTGCTAGTGAGAATTATATAGAAAAGCCCAATAACACTTTTTGCTCGACCTGGGAATTGAACCCAACACGTCTAGCGCAGCAGTCGCGCTTAGGACGACTAGGCTCACGAGGCAGTAAATACACTTATTCACCTCCATTCAGCTTTTGTCTATGGCTAGCCGCACACACACAATAATATTGACAATCCTATATTGTCAGAATTTCAAGATATATAGAACAATACCGCAATACAGGCCGCACATACACAATATTATTGACAATACGTACTTTATTGTCAATATTATTGCGTGTGTGCGGCTAGCTTTAGGCAAATTTAGTATGGAGACGCGTACGCATGCGTTCAGCTTTCCGCGTCTGAACGAATGCGATAGAAAACTATATTATAGCGTTTGATTTAGACAAAAGTTTAATGGAGCGGAACAAGTGTATTTAGTACCTAAAACTTGAAACTGAAATAATACGATGGATTGCTTTTCAGAATTTAAGGTTACTACCTAAGAGTTCATTTTACTTTGATGTTTATACAAAAATCCGAATTATTAAACGAGTGGTCGAGCAACTACTTAGCTTCAACTTTTTGATGAACTTAACAACAAAATGGAAAAGAATGATTGTATAATAAAAAAAAAAAATATAAAACCATCACGCCTGTATTCCCCGTAGGGTTAGGCAGAGGTGTACCAATGTAAACCCACAGTTAAAAAAAAAGAAAAAAAGGAAAAAAAGAAAAAAAGGAAGGAAGAAAAGTGTATAATATTTTTTTATGAAATGGTGTTTAAAGTACCTGCAGTGTGTCTTAGTTACCGTGACCCTGTAACGCAAAGGGCATTAGGAGAAACACGCTAAACACGGATTGGTTTTAGTCAGTAAAAGGCTGACACTAACTTCCGCTCCGTACATAGCGGAAATAGACATAGGATAGGATCATTTCCCATCCTAAAAACCTATTTAGCCATTGTAGACAGTAGAAACTACTGTCTGGGGGTTCGTGCCCACCCCAGAATGGTCTTATGCCTACCCCAGGCTGTAGGGCTCACCTTCCGCCTGACCGCGTTGCATCGCATCGGCCATGGCATCTTAGGGGCCAGGCCCCCCCCTGAAAACTAACTCTAGATACGCCAATGATGATGGTAGAGTAACTATTGTTCCGTTTCGCAGGGAAGCCGGTGGGAATCGAGTTGTATAGGTGTATGGACTCCTCGCCACTGCTGTTCACTAACTCACTTCAGTCTACTTTTTTATACACTAGGTTTAATTAAATTGCTCACATAATTGTAGTAGGTAGCCTAGTGGTCCAAAGCGCGACTAATGCAACTAGCAACTGGTTGGTGGTTGGTGCGACTGTGGCTGGTAGTGGTCTTGATTTCGATTACCAGGCCCAACAAAAAGTGTTATAATTTTTTTTTCTATGAAGTTCTCAGTAGCAGTCGGAGTTAGGATTTGTGCCTGGTTAATGGCAATAGGCTCGCCCCGTGTTACATGGAACTTAAAAACACCCGGCGAACTGTGGGTGTACATTGGTACACCTCTGCCTAACCTTGGTGGTCTTGACCATCACGAAACCATTTTTAACCACTGTTGGTTAAGGCACCTGCCTCTTATGCATTAGGTAGCGGGTTCGGTACCTGTGGGCAAGTATTAATGTGACTTTATAAATTCATATGTACTTTCTAAGTCTGTCCTAGACATCTCTGACGGCGGTGAAGGAAAGCATCGCGAGGAAACCTAGACTTTATGTTTAATATTATAAGTCTGAAATCCCTAATCCGCCTTGACCAAGCATGCGATATAAGCCTTCATTTTTATGATGGTTTATTCGTAACCTAAAATATCTTGTTTCTATCTTGTTACGCCATTATAAGGCGAAACATGCAGATCCACCTGTTTTTTTAAAACCTTGCACAAATTATTTTAAATTTGTATTCTATTCTCCCCAAAGCGTTGCCACATAGACCGGTACTATGCGTCTCCCATTCGACCTATAAGCTGTGCTATAGGTACGCTTGCACCAAGGTTTTTTTAAACTCCTAGTTTGTTGCTAACACAGGCCAATTATAATGACGTTCTGTAATTTAACCCAGTGTTAGCAAGTAATTTAAACTCAAGTTTTTGGTGGAAGTGGACCTTAGTTTACTAAATTGGATAGATACTCAAACAGTACGTTCTCGTATGAATATGTATTGTATCTCTATCTGTCCAAGCGCTGTCTTGCATTATTCTTCACAAAAACCTTGACTTAGTTACCTAAATCGTTCGGAGACGTCTGGACCGATATGTTAAAGATCCGAGACCGATATGTTAGTTTCGCCGTCTCTTCACAGAAGTAGATACTAGATATTCCTATGTTTGAAAATGTCGCCAAGGAGCCTAAAAAAGTCTGTAAAAATACAGGATGCAAGGGGTTTAATTTAGTAAGAAGGCCGAGAGTTTTTTTTTTAGTTTTTAGAGTTTTTTTGTGTCGGGATTTTTATTTTATTCTATTACAATTACTCGCGGCACCCAAATCCGATAGATAACTACTGAAATTACGTTTTTTTCCGTTATGCGTCTAAAATCCCCACCGCAGCTAACAAAAGAGCTGATAACTTTGAAACGGCTCAGCTTTGAAACATATTTTTATCTAAGAACCTTCGATAGGAAACCGCAATCAAATCGGTTCACCGGTTTAAGAGCTATGGTGCCACATCAGATAGACACATAGACAGACAGACAGACAGACACACAGACACGTAAAAAAACATTCATACTTTGCAGCTACGATAAGAGATAGGTAAACGGCTGAACAACATAAGTCAACCGAACAGAAATTCAGTTATCCACATCCCTCGCGGCAATTAAACTCTGTACCTACGAAGATTAAAAAAATATGCCAAATAACTAACTATTGATTATGCTAACTAACTATTTAATAATAACTTATTAGTAGTTTAGGTACATGAACTTCTTAACTGTCGCATTAGGGTAACTGTAATGATAGTATGAGCTGTTGTAAATAAATAAAAATAAATAAGTACAGTACATACAATATGCAAGAGAGTCATTATTTTAATCGATCATATCAATTGCCTTAGTCATAAAAGTTCAAAATCTAGTCGCTATCTTATCTCAGCGACAATCAATATCACAACGATTGTCAAACAAGTACTTGTACCGAAAAAAATATTTTTCCGGATTGAGACTGAGATTAGAACGCGACCATTATTACCTTACTCACAGATGCTCCATATTTTATTTTTAAATTACGTCACATCAAGGTTAAAATTTCATAGGAAATGGCTGAAAACCTGTATAACCAAACTTCAAAAGTATGGCAATTTTAAAAGCAGAATCACAAATATTTTTCCACTGAAATGTAAGCTTATAAAGAGATCAACTTATCCCATTTTACATACCTACCTAATAAACATCCTAGCTACGTACTTTCTCTGCAAACTTAAGAACCAAGTACCATCTGTATTGCCCACTTAGAGCTGACCAAAGCTTCTTGGCATGGGAAGAAAAGAAGTAGAAACGAAGCTGATTTGCGGATCTCCGTCCCGCCCAGCCGTGGCTCCGCCTACAGTGCTGGGCGGCTGTCGTCAAATCCTGGATTTACTGTCAGTATGCACTGAGCTGTCGAAGAGGACGCACCGCTAAATTGTCAGTTACTGTATTTTAGTTTACGAGTGTCGTGCGCGCTGGTGGTGGAAACAGGTGTGTATGAATATTATTTATGTTTTTTTCTATTTTTGATGTAAAATCAAGAATTTGATTTTATGAAAATTTTGACTCGTTTGAACTATTTCGTGAGAAAACTTTTCTAAAGAATTAAATGTGTAACTTAAGTTCGTAAGAATTTCGTGATTACTGTAGTAAACTTAGACTATTTTCCTGATGAAGCAAGTCAATATCGTCAATTAAAAAAGCTGCTTACATTAAAAAACAAAGTAAGTAAGCGATCAGATAGTAGTTGACTTGAAATCGTTCTTAAAAAAAGGGATCTAATCGGTTTCAGTTTGCCTTTATACGAAAATAACTAGTCAATGTGTTTTTCTTTAGCAAAATAATTCTAGGATTCTTAATTGAATCTTAATTTTTGAATTAAGAATAGGCATTTCATTTGCTTTTTTTTTGAAGGTAACATCATGTAATTGGTTTTTTAAGTTTTTGTTACAATTTCTAAGTAGAAGTATTTACTTATAAATTGTAACAAAAACTTGAAGTTATGCCAGATTCAGTGTTATTTATCTTATGGTGAGAACGATTGTAATTTAAAAATATTAGTTGCACAGCAATGGCGAAGAGTCAATTTTGGTAAAAGAGATGCCAAAGTAAACATTCTTTATTTTAAAAAACTTTATTCTTTTAAATTTAACACCATTAATCGTTAAACCAAAAAATAATAAAATCAAACGGTGGTTTTATATGTATTGTTTTGATTTGGCAATATTAAACGGTACATGCTCAGATATAATGTTCATTTTTCAATGGCATTATTTCAAAGTTCCGCCGTGCATATCTAAGCTTTTCTGAACTTTGTGAAACCGATTTATAACTTCTGCGCTTGCTGTACTATTGTGTAAAAATGTCCAGCAGTGATTGAAGGTGAAGTGAGCTTGAGGCGAGTTGTCAAGCCATCTGTGAGAAAAATATTAATTCACCTTTTACCGAGATATCTTTACAGATTAGGCCGGCTGCACAGTGATGATTAACTTAGTTAAAGCATATTTCCAAATTATAAATCGTTCATTGATTTAAAAGAATTACAATATTTAAATAATGTCATCTAAATGAACTATCATCATCATATCAGCCGATCGACGTTCATTACTAGACATAGGCCTCCCGTAAAGATATAAAGCCACAATGATCGATCCTGCGCTGCCCGCTTCCAGCGATTTTACCAGTTAACTTATAGTGTTTTAATCTCGTAGACCAAATTGACAGTTTCATACGTCAAATATAAAAATAATGTATTTTCGGCTCATAGACATAAAGCACACTATTTTCAAGTTTGACGTAAGAAGCCGTCAAATCAGTCTCTGAGATTAAAAAACACACTATAGTGAATTTAGGTCAAATTGTAAAAAAAAATCTGTACATGTTTTGTTCTTTAAAATTTCTTTTTCTAAAATTCTGTTTTTAATTAGGGACATTTAGAAAAATATAATATTTTACGGTAATCTTTCCAACAACCTACCTACATACTTAAAATTCGTTTATCCTATAAAAACTCATCAAAATCTGGTCTTAAAATCAAAATCAGTACCCACAGCTATAAAATATTCACGCAGGAAAAAATCTACGTTTACACATAGCTCGGATAATAATAGAGTGAGCGTTGCCCGACAAGCGCCGTGAAAAAGGGGGGAAATGCACAATTAAATTATTAAGTGACAGCTGTGGCGACCGTAGCAGGCCCCACGGTCTCGTGGTTAATGTGCGCGGACGGTCGGGGTTCGATTACCGGGTCGAGGAATGAGTGAATGTGGGTTTTTTTTTTGGGTGAAGGTGTTTTTAATGTTAACGTGAAATGGTGTGGGTGAAATGTCGATTTCGATGTGTTTAATAATTTAATTTTAATAGTTAACATTTTGGTTCGAATTTGGTCGAAAATGCGTTTCGACTGTTGAACGTATAATTTGTCTTAAAGTTTTATTTCTTAAAATATTTTTTGTAAAATTATGTCTTAAAATGCTAGAAATAAATTTACTGACCTACCGTATCAAAGACTTAATAAATAAGATAATATAAAAAAAAAACAATAGTTTAAATATAAATAATTCCACCGCACCGCCGCCGTCAACTGCAAATGTGCCTAAAAGACTGGCGGCATTGCCACGATTTGCCATGGAATGGCAATGCTTACCTACCAGAACATAACATAATCAAATGTTGTATTTCAATTGTGCCTTTTATTTTCAAAAGTAACGGACATGAAACTCGATATCTTTCTTCAAAATTCTTTTGTCAAAGACAGAAGGGGAAAAAGTGAAGTTACGTTTAAAATGAAGCAGGACTTTTCTACTTATTTTCTGAAGTCTCCGGGGAAGTTTTTTCCATATTTTTTGTCCTCGTTGACAATGGTTCCGTCCGCCGTTGCCTCTCATTTTACAATTAGGCTTTTCAATTTTGTATGCATAATGTATCGGGAATTGAAAAGACTTTCATTTCAAACATTTTTACGTATTTTTAGTTAGATGTTGGGCATTTTGATGTTGATTTCGTATTTCAGTTAACTATTAACCATCATAATATCGTTAAGTGCAATTTTTAAAATGGTTTTTTTTTTCACCGAATAGTTTTGCAAGAGATTTTTTTCCGTGTTACTACAAGCTACAAGGAAAACGAGTGCCTAGCTAATGAATAAGTCTGCGGCGGTTCTTATTAAATGTTTATTAGTTTGACATGCCACAGTAGGTATTGCGCAATTATAATATAAAACTGCAAGCCAAGTCCTATTTTTAGCCGAAATTATTTGGCATTTTCGTTTTAAGCCCGGAGTAAACGTTTTTTTAATTAACAAAAAAACTGTCAACATCGAATCTTAATTAGCGAAGTACTTCACATGCGTATTCCCTTCGGTATTAATGCAACAAAAGATAAAAATTAGATCGGACAGTATGCAAATGAAGCCCACGGGCAAAATGCTAATTTCCGTGGGAGAGCTCGTCAAACTTTTTAATCTCATGTGACGTCACTCCTCCCCCTCTCGCCTCCACACGACAATGTTGTCAGAGGGATGATTGAAAGCACCTCATTTGTGTTTTTATTACTTTTTAATTTTTCCCATTTTCTCGAGTGGTTTAACCGAACTTTGCTTTTTTTTGTCTATTTTGGTAATTGGCTTTGTTACTTCGCTACGTCTATAGAGCCGACAGAGAAACATTAACAATTAGTAACGTGTCGTTCCTATAGGGAAAAGGACGTGATTTGAATATTAGTATTTTGAAATAAGTAGGTACATACGAGTATGGAGTGAAAACAAAATAATGTTAAAGTCGAAATACACAAGAGAATAAGAATGTAACTATGTCTTTGTTAGAAAGATGTTTTTTTGGGTAAGCTCTTGAGTCTTATGTATGTCTATCTTGAGGTGACAAAGACAAAGTCGATGATGGAGTGAGCTTACCCAGAAAAAGCCTGTTCACTCTAACTTTATAGGTATATATTCGGGTTGAATACACTCGGAAATACAGACACAGGTAGAGAGTTCCACCTTTTGCAGTCCCATGTTCTCAGGTATCTCAGCTTTGGAAGGATAATTTTATTTCAACCATTCTTATTATATTTACTTCTTATTTCGATACGATTACAATCTTTAATCCAGTTATCCAATCGAGCGGAATGAATGGGCACAGAATCAGCGAATGCACTTCCCCCCTTACGCATTTCGCGTTCCTGTCAATGTAGCTATTACCAAAATTATGATTCATCTGGCACATTGTAATTTAAACTTTATATTTGAATGGCTAAAGGTTATAATGGTGGTGAATGTGGTGTGTTGTTAGTAGCGTATCGTGTGTCATATTATCTGATACAGATGTCAGTGGCAGCCATTGTGTGATGTGTATTGTCCGTAGTTGTGACCTGTCTTCTTATTCAATGGGTAGCACAGCTTTCATTCATGTAGTGCATTATGATGTGATGTAACTTTATATCGCGTTTGTGGTGAATATAAATTTTTAGATGCATACATCTGTATGATGGCCTAGTGGTAAAGGCGCTCGCCTCTCTTGCATGGCTTGGTTCGAAGCAAGTGCCAATGTGACTTTTCAATTTAAATGTACTTTCTAAGCATATCTTGAACATCACCGCCGTCGGTGAAGGAAAACTTTGTGAGGAAATCTGGAGTTAATTATAATATGTTTGAAATCGCCTTTAAGCCTCTAGTAAGCGTGGTAATCAATGCCTTCTCTGTGTGAGAAGAGGCCATTGTTTAGTAGTGCTGCGCAATACACAATTCAATGTTTTTGGTGACCGGACCACCGAAGCCTATAAATCAAGTCTTTAACGGTATAAAATGTGCCTTATTAATAGGGTGAACGTGCAAATTGTCGCCCGCGTGACATTTCGACACCCACACAACACACCGCGACGGATCGCGCTCGTTACGTCAATTATCACGACACTGGCATTTGTGTGGCTTGGGGACTGATATTACTGGCATTACCGACCCCTTTTGATGCCTTTAGCATGTTGATGCAGAAAAAGAAAAGATTCGAAATTTGAAATTTTTATAAAGTTGTAGGTATTTCGAATGTATGGCTGTGATTTGCGGATTGATATTACTGGCATTACCGAACTCTTCTGATGCCTTTAGCACATAGATACAGAAATTGAAAATATTCGAAATTTGAAATTCTTGAAAGTTACATTTCGAATGCCTTTTACTTGATGGGATAATGTTTTCAGTATGTTATGTGTAAGTACTTTAGTAGTATCTTGGAGTAATTCTTCCACGGGTGCACATTATTGAGTTTCTATTCTTAAAGCCTGATGAGTATGAACCGCTTCTGTGTTAGCCGTCGCCGTCGGCATTGGCTTTCTTTCAAAGTGACTGTGTTTTTATTTAAAAAAAAATAAGCATTTACTACTGCCCCACGTATAGATGCCTCTGAAATTTTATTTAGCAAACTTTAATTAGCAAACGGTTACAAAATTATGAGTAGGACCGACCGCGACGGGACACGGGCTCACATAATTCACCGGTTATAGACGTCCTCGGCTACAATGATAAACTCTATCATGAATCCATGGCAAAAGTTTTGTGTTACGATATCCCTTCCAACTATACCGAGTCTGATCTGTTTTTATTTATAAGACATACATGTACATCCTGTATTTTTTATGCTATTTTATATCTATACTTATAGTTAAATACAGACTAGGCTCCACAACCCGACAATCACATTAAAATTGCATTAGAACGGTTACAAAGAGCACATGTGTAAAATCACACACTGGTTAAAATTCCCCAGGACTACCCGGAGTCCCCTGCACTAAATACGGGGTTACAACTAATATCATTATTACTGTGGGGTTGAAATCATTCACCATTTACCCCTCGTGTGTTAAGGCTACTTCAGACTGCACAAATCTGTTGTCAGCGGAATGTGTAAATTACTTGCACAATATGGTTTTAACCAGTCATCGAATCTACCAAAAAATTCAATGACGGGTGAGAAATACACATAACGACGCCGATGCTTTCATATTTTTGTTAATTTTATTAATAATACCCGAGAACTTCACGTTACGTTAAATTGTTTTTTTCTGTAAGTTTTTTTTTTAATGTTTAACTAAACTTAAATCACCGTTTCCGACCCATATACTATCGCATAAATAAGCACACATTTTGCGTATGTTACATTACGCAAAACACATGAACGGTGATTTAATGACATAAAAAAGAATCGGTTTCTAGCAAAAAATCCTCAACGTTACTTAGGTCCACTTTCACCAAAATCACTAAATAATTATTTAGCGCTAAAAGTATTTAAATTATCATTCTTTGTCACCTTCTAACAATGTGACAGGGATGCAATGATGTTCTAAATACGATATACACTCCCGGACTCCTAAATAGACCCACCTAGAATAAAGAGTTTGTATCGTCCTTATCTTCAAAAAATTATATGAATGACAAATGAATGAAAATGAATGAAAAATCAAATTCAGAACAATAGTACATGAGCCTAATGTTGATTATGCCAGCTACAAACTTGCTTATAAACTTTTTGATCATTCATACAATTTTTTAAAGTTATGGACGTTACTAAATCATTATGCTAGGTGGCTCGATTTAGGAGTCTGGGAGTGTATTTAAAGATTTTGGTGAAAGTGGGTTTTAGTTTGAGTAGTAGACAGAATGCATACTTAACGAATATGTGACATAATGTTTTACACACTATAATTTCCGATGCGGTGTGTAATGGGACCCTTAACGCCCTTAGCAGTTCGGTCTGCACCTTATAATTTTGTTCGATGAAGGTTGACGTTTTGACGAATATTAAGTATAATTATAGAGTGACATGCAAGAGTTCTGTTACTGCTACATATGTTGTGTTGGTCAGTTATTTGAAAAAAGAATTATAGGATTCCGGTTACAGATTTTGTTTTTTTTTTGTATAGATCTTTATAATGCTATTGTGTAACTGTCAAGGGGTGTCGAACTTGTGCTTAAGGAATAAATTATC
The DNA here is from genome assembly GCA_932526535.1 of Caradrina clavipalpis. NCBI lineage: Eukaryota > Metazoa > Arthropoda > Insecta > Lepidoptera > Noctuidae > Caradrina > Caradrina clavipalpis. The sequence goes on from OW052101.1 coordinate 4,779,673, forward strand.
TAACGTGTTTATCATATGACACTAGTTTAACCACTTATGTATAGATATTTTGATAATACTCTACTAACATGGTGTAACGTATTTTCTATTCAAGGGTGAAATATAAAAGGGTTTAGATACCTGCCTTTCTTTTTCGTTGGGTAGTTGAATACCTATTTAGTTATCAGTGAAAGCTATAAGATAATTATAAGCATAATGTATAAATAAATAAAGACAGATTACCTATACATTTCGGCAACAATTTTAAATACCTATTGCGGAAAATTAAAAATTTTCAACTCACAAATTAAGCCGCGTTCTAATTCAAACAATTTAAAACAACAGTGTCCAATCTCTCTAGAAATCTTTTAAAAACAATTTTAATACAATGAAAGATATCCGGATTGCTAGGCTGTCATTAATTAGCATTGAGTCGACGGTGACTGATATTAATTCCTGCTTCCTCCCCTTCTTTGATTACCTCACCGGCTCGTACCGCGGTGTAATGTTCTTTTAAACAAATAAAACTTTGCAAGTGGTCTGATTTGACGAGGACAAGGCGTGTTGGAGGAGCTTTGGAAATTATTTTTGGAATAGGCATAGATCGCAGATAAAATATTACCTTAAAAGATTTTTAATTACTTATTATTTTATTTAGATTTTACCGACTTTTTGTAACACCGATTATTGGTTCGTTCAATAAATCCATAGTTTCGTGGGACCCAATAAAATAATAATTCAGCCGTTGGTATTTTAGAATTTATCTGTTACATTCTCATTGACAAAAAATCGGTTAAAAAGGTCGTCGAAAAGTCGGTCGTGGGCGGAGAGTTTTATCTCATGAAACCACTGAACGATCAGAATTTAAGGACGTGTTTTAAGTGTTAAAAGCCACGTTTTATGAACGTCAACAAATAAATGGTTAGTCACTCTAACAATTACTTAATTTGAAGCAATATTTACAAGTACTTACTTAAAAGATTCCTACTAACCGAAAAATTAGACAAACATAAAACCATTTCACAACTCCCTCAGCCAATAAGAAAACCCTTAAAACTTTACAACCGAAACTTCTTGCAACAGGATATGTCCCAATAAAGCAGCCATATTGTTTTCCTCGGATTAATGGCGGGAGCCGTCGCCGCGTCTCAACGGTCTGGCGAAAAGAATACCGCTAATTAATCAAAAGTCGCCTTCCCTTGATTTCCATAGAGAATTTTTCCATAGACTAAAGACTTATTACCTCCCGCGAAGTTTATCCGCTAATGGTCTCCTTTGTGAAGCAGTTTGGGATTGAATTTTTGTTTTTGCGTCTCGACGATTCTATTGTGGGCCTCCCTTAAAGTTTTAATCCGTTGTTTATTAGGTTTTGCTTGGTTATTGACAAATGGATTTTTAGGGTGGTTTGGATCTTTTTCATTCGTGAATAGAATGTTTAAAGCTGTATCTACATGCCTGTTCGGTGTGGTTACGTAAACAATTACAAAACAATTACAAAACTAATCAGTTGCATTTCAAAAAACCTATTTATGTATCTACATATTAACAATAAACGATCCTGTTACTTTTCAACAGTTAAGTTTTTTGAGTTTGAAATTTTGTTTTTGTGGAAATATTAGCTTCAAAAAGAAACACAGTTTCCAGAATTTTAACATTATAGGTGTAAGGCAGCCAATCAAGCATTTGACTAACCTAAAGGCTTGCATATTTAATTACCTATGATATCCAATTGTTCATACGGTATACTGCTCTATTTAAATAGCCCCATTTGAATAGTGCTGCGGTACGTACCTACCGTAGTACGTTACGTTCCACCGGACATCATTTAGCTCCTCCACAGCACAACTTTAGTTATAGGTATGTTCTGTATTTCTCGACATGTGACGTGCGATATCCGGCCATTGGAATATTTGGCATTGTTAAAATGAGACTGCGTTTTATTGTTTTCAGGTCTATCTTTAATATCGGCGAGAAACAATTCTTTAAAAAATATGTTGTAGGTATGTGTGTAAGTCACTAAACTCCTCTTAAACAGCTGGGACTAATTTCAATTTAAAAATGTGTGTGTTTCACTAAAACTGTTTCAAAATACCTGCAGCGCATGAATTATGAAATCTTTGATTTATTACTAAGATGGCGGCAAGCAAACCAAGAATATTGCCTCGGCATACGTCACCGCAAACTTACCTCTTTGCACAGCCTTTATTAATAAAACCAGAGATTTATGCGCCAACTTTTTAATATTTATGGCGCAGCAATAAATTTGTTGGCGACGAGTTTCAGGGGATAGGGTTGATTATTTTCTCGGTAGGGGAGGCTCAACAAGTAACCGATGTTATTTTCTTACGAAATTATTTATTGTAAGGGAAGTAAACTTTATTGGACGAACAAGCATTTGTTTTTCGTGAATCATATCTAAGTTTTATTTGTAAAACCGTTTAACCGACCTTATTAAAAGGAGGATTCTTCATTCAGTTAAACGTAGAGAAGTAGTAGAAATAACTTTAATTTCGGAAGTCGGTGGGTTCATTAAATAAATCTCCTCTATCAATCAACTGCCAACCACAAAATTGCCAGTCCAGTATAGTGGACATAGGACTCTTCGAAATTTAAATTAAAACATACTAAAACCAGCCTATTACTGGGATAGTAATAGGCTGCAGGGCAAAGGCCTCTTCTCTTCTCATACATAGAAGGCAAAAGAGTTTATTCTAAACTAAAATTAACGAAATTCATTCCTTACAAATACTATTTTACCAAAGCTCAATAATGATTTTGTCCACGTGTCCATCTGGGCACGATCGATTTAAACATTTCGTCGGTCGAATCACGAAGGGGCGCATCCAACAAAATTTTGGATTTGAGATTAAAGCACCATCGAAATCTGTATGCCAAGTTTTAGTATGTCACGAAAAGACATAACCAAAACTGCAATGCAACCGGACTTATAAACCGTTGCGAAGAGCCCTATCTACTATTCCTTATAATTTAAAAATCACGAAGAGCCATATAGGTATACGCCTGATCATGCATATTATTTTTTCTTCACGAAGAGGCGTAGCAACTTGTTAAAAGTGAATAAATACCCGAATTCAGAGTTAATTACGTGTGTTTTGTGTACAAGTAACAAGGTAAAGTAAAATGTTTTCTATTTTATGCAGAATCTAGCTAAAACTGTAAATTTAGGTTTGATTTTTTTCAAAAGTTAACTTTTTCTATTTCTAGATTATGTTATTCACTAGACTAAACTAAATAAAAACGATAATTCCAGTAATAGTGTGACTATTTGGAAGTTGTGTTTAATCTGTCTGTATGAATAAATAGCATGTTTTTGTAACTTGAATTATTGTTATTTTTAGATACCTACCTCATACTGCATTACTTTCTGGAGGGCCAGTTTCGTAAATAATTAATGTATTGGTAACATGGAAGGACGGAACTCAAAATGTTGTCAATACACGAGAATTATTGCCAATTCAAAAAGTTCAGAAGATTACGGTTGGTACAAAGGTAAAAATGTTATATGAACGCTAATGGTGGTATGGTACAGTAACTGTTATAGAAGAATTAGAATCCTCTTCATCTGAAGATGAACCACTTTCACTTCATGCCTCTAAAAACCGTATCGAGGATGCAAAAAATTGCTTCGAGTACGTTAATTGCCATAATCCTATTTTGACCACTTGTACCAAATGTGCTTCTTTCTTGTGCATTGAACATTACGAAGATGGAGCTCACTGTTCTTATCATTTAGTTAGTAAGACATCTCTACCAGATAATGAGCACCATGAAACAACGTTGAATGTCATAGAATATAATCTTTTTGACATGCACATTGATGAGGACGTGTACCTATATAGCTACAAGGAATGAAAACCAGAAATGCTGTGAGTTTTTGATTTGTACAGACGAGGTGTTTAGTGCTTGCCATCGTTGTTCGTGCCTACTTTGCTATTGCCATTTTGTCAACGATTGCTCTACCTGTGAAAAACATCTAACCTCTGAAGCTGCCCTAACAAACTCTGCTTTATTTGAAAGTAATCAAAATGATATTGACCAGACATGTGAATTTGCCGACTGCACTAACCCTATTTTGACTACCTGCTTTGAATGTGCCTGTGTTTTTGTGCGATGGTCATTTTGAGTCGCTGCTTGATGTGCATGTGCTAATCATGCTATAAGAAATACAAACCCTTTGTTCACTCGTTATCTGCTTGTGAAATTCATAATATGTAGAATGTTTCCTACGATTCTGATGCAACCATAACGTTATCTGATGTACGCGACCCATCGCCAAGTATTTTAGGACAAGTACAACAACAAGCCGATAATTTAGCCCCTGAAGACTTTGTAGTAGATGGCGCCCCCATAGAAGGAGAAAGATCAAAACCACTAAGAAAAAATAAATATAAGGAAGCTAAAGTCTTTGCTACACACAGGTAAAGAACATATTTCGCCATATACCAAAAAAGTAGTACCTGGAAAGAAGGTTGGTTCTTTATGCAATTTAGAAAACTGCGCAAAGAGAGAACATGTTATTTACTACCAATTCAATTATCGGTGAATATTTAAAGAAAATACTTTTGATTCTTGTGATATTATTTTTGTGATTCTTCTTTATTACTTTCAGGTTCAATATCTTTAAAATAAAGGTTAGTCTTAATGAATACTGATTTTTTATTTCATTTAAAGCATTAAGATTCGGGCGTATATGAAATTACTAATATTGGTGGTGCATCGCGAAGAGGCGTAAGTGAAACTATTTTCAAAAATAAATAAATATCTCTATAATTAACTACAGCACACCAAAACTATAATTAAATATGTAAACAGTGTTAACTACTCATTTAAATAAATATCGTACCAAACAAATAAACGTATTAGATGTAAAGTTATGACAATACTTATAGGTACAATTTCATAAAAATGGCTCTACTGTAAAATTTGTAAAACGCTTATGCGCCTTTTCGTGTTTCGACCGACGATTTGTCTAATAATACCCGGTTCCTATATGCAAAACGGATAGTTTACTTACCACTTGTAATTGCTTTTTATGCTTAACTGGTCGTTTTTGAAAATACTTGTGACAATTTTAAAACTAAGAAATATTTATGAATATAAACCTACCCGTATACTAAAAAATAAACTTAAATAACAGCGTACCTAAATACGAAAGGATTTGTTTGTTACTGTAGTTCCAAATACCGGTCGGTAAGTTATAGGAATTGTTCATAAATCAACACATTGAAAACTGGAGCGGTGAGTGAGGTAGTGACAAGAGACAATGGGAGATAAATCAACAGCATACGTCAGTGGCCGCGGGCACTTGTGCCTGTCTTAAGAACAATCTGTGGGACCATTACATTAAATTAATTTCTGAAGGATGTCGCCAGTTGTTGGGTAGAGGGTTTGCAGAAGGTTAGATCATCTTAGTCGTTCCTGTTGTCGATATATTGAGACGTTAGAAAAAGATAAATATATTTTTTTGTATTTTATAGATGACTGTAGATAGAATTCAAAAATATAAAGAGGAGCTATCTGATTTACCAAAAAAGAAATTAATTATTTTTATCATGCTCATACCTAACCACGATGACGTTCTTCAACATACTTTACTCGGGTTTAATAAGTACATACTATTTCCATGACTGAATATTTTAAATATCGAACATCTCGCATTTTACAATTCTTTTTTACCTACGACGGAACGCGTTTAGGGTGTTCGGTTGTTTTTTGTTTGTTTGTGTACAAACGAATGTTCCTATTTATCTGCAAAGGGTTTGACCGATTTAGATAACTACGGTATATGTAAAGGGTGTTATTAAAGGTGACAATGCTATAACAAGTTCCTAGCTATAATACAAAGGACGAATCACTATATAGTCACAGTTCTACGATAACTTGCCTGCATAGTGGTTAAAATCACGTTATTAACGGTAGACAAAAGCCAGGAGGGGTGTCCGCGGGGGAGAGTGGGTGAGAGGGGGGGGGGAGTGCGGATTAAGATTTACTCCAGATATTTGCAGATGAGATTTGAAAGGTATTCAGAATTGTCGCATTCATGGCATCCCTATTGTCTGCGCGACGCTAATTTTGTTTAAAGACTGATTGGTATTCTATGAATTAAATGTTAGTGTAGGGGAATATTGTTATGGTTGGCTTTTGTTTTAATTAAAGAATTCTCTGCAAAAGAAAAATAAAATTATGACGAAAAATGTAACTCATAGCATTTTCAAGTGAATACTTCTTTCTAAAAAGATTTTTGGTAAGGAAAAAGCGACGTTTTTACTTTATGACTGAATATTCGTTTTAAGTATTTAGGTCAATTTCTTCATCTTTATGTGCTAATAACTCTTAAAGCAACATTAAATATGGCGGTTCGAGAACACGTGTACGAAAAATAAGTCAAGCTTTCATTTTTTTTCTTCAGATAAAAGCTATGACAACTCTTACCTTATTTAAACCACGTATGCAACATAATTAAAGAACTATAGAATCCATTAAGCATTAACAATTATATTCTTAGTTTCCATTATAAACCGAGCATCTGTATGATACTTCAAACAATGACACTCGTAGACAAGTGCTACGAGTAAGTAATATGATGTAGCATTGTGTAGCACAGTCGTAGCATTTTCGTAGCCGTTCGTAGCCTTACTGAAATACAAAATCATGCAGGTAATGATGTATATATAATAGTCACACATTATTGAATACTTAAATGATAGTACATATTCAGCTGTATTCGGTTAAACTGGATGCCGACCCCAACATAGTTGGGAAAAGGCTGATGATGACTAGGATAGTGCATTTTGTTATAATTATTAGCCAAGATTTAAATTGTCGAAGTCAGGTATAAAATTAAAAACTAATTCGATTCGGAATCGAATACCAATGTTAAGATTAAGCAAATAATGAAGAATATTCATGTTTATTGAATTACTTAACTTTTTGTTGTAACGAACATAGTAATGCATACTGCGTGAAAATTTCAAGTATCACTTAATAAGTACGATTCAAAAGATGCAGCATTGTGACAAGGGGACAGACAGATGAGCGAGAGCAATAGAGCTACGTTTGGACCCTTTGGGTACCTAACCCTAAAAAATATTGATTCTTCTGCTGTATAAAAATCATTTCATTTCTCCATAGGTATAGCTTTACTATGCAATTTTGAAATCCTCGCAACCATTTTAAAGCGGCATTAGGACGATCTCTTTTATTCCTTGTGTGTGGCGCCCCCTATTGAGAAAAGCAGGCTTCCCACTGTCAATATTATTGTTTTCGCAGCAGGGTGGAAATATTCTCTTTTTTAGTTTCTTTGAAGTGCCTTCTGTAAGTCTAATAAACTAAAAAGTATACGTGTTTCATACGCACATGTGTAATTTTGTAACTGACCTAAACATATCGGTTAACTATGGGTGTACATTGGTGTGTGTGTGTATATGTTTCAATAGGAATCATGGATGTTTAAATGTGGAAATTATTTTGCTATTTATATTAAATACTAGCATAAGCCCGTGACTCTGTTCGCGTGAATATCGGTTATCACGGCTTTTTTGCTTGGAACTACAAATTCTTTTTCTAAAATAAAAGTACCTAGCATAAGTTACTCCTTATAACATCAGCTATGTGCAAATAGGTCCAGCCGTTTCCGAGATAAGCCAGGACGAACAGACACTCAAATTTTATTAATGGTTATTATTGATTACAGAAGCAAAAGAAAACTTCATATCTACCTAACTTTAAAACATAGCTCTCAAAACCATTCTAAATTTGAAATTTCTAAACCCATCAACAATTAAACACAAAGCTAAAACCAGAGGTACACTGTACACGTTACAAATAAAGCCCCGTGCACACGCGTCACCGCGCGGCTAACAATGAATCTGCCGCTTCCCGTGCCGCCGCCGCGCGCCATTGTCGCTACACTCGAGCAGGATACGTTGCTGGCTCTAGCTTGACGGATGTGGAGTGAAAAAGCTTTTCTAGATTGCTTTATCTAGTTGAAAATAGGATTTAGGATCGGATTAAAATTAGATGGAAGGGAAGTAATGTTATTTTTAGAAAAAGATTAGATTCTAATAAAAAAATAACTTAAGTACTTTTTTCACTTCTTCAACTTGAATGTCTTTGCTGTTTTCATTTACGTGTTACTTTTATGTTGTTTTCTTATCATTATATCAGCTGAGTGACGTCCACAGCTGGTCACAGACCTTCCCAAAGATACCTACAATCACCAGTTCTGCCCTGCCCGCATCCAGCGATTTTGATGTAGGTGTGTGTTAGTTTCGTTTCTATTCAACATTCCACTTTTTGCCTGCATCAAAAAGAAACACTTGCTATGCCTATAAAAACTTGTATGTTTCCCTTTGCATCTTTTCTATTTAAAATAATCATGGTTTCAGAATTCAAAAGTAAAATCATTACAGTCCTATTCTTTTCAAGTCGTTCAGTGTGTGTCTACTTCCACATCGCGGGAACAATGCGTGCTTCAACCGTTTCCCGCGCCGCGCCGCGCCGCCATTGTCGCGTCCGCGTCATCCGCTAGGGACCGTGTACCCGGGGTTTTAGGGATACGTACTGACTGACGGTTTTGTATGTGGATGGACAGTTGGACGATGGAGATACGGGGTAGAAAGGACACCGTAATGAAAACTTTTAACCATGGACTCAGTATTATACATTTTAGTGTTAACATTATTCATCGGTTATTAAAAAAAGATCGGAATCGTTTCGGAAACTCTCTCAAACAGTCTTGCCAAGAAGTATCGTGTTGCCCAGTAACTAGGTTGTGGAGGTTAGATAGGCAGTCGCTCCATGTAAAACACTGGTATTCAGCTGCATCCGTTTAGAATCGAAGCCGAACCCTACATAATTCTGAAATTGTTCTGTATATTTTTTCTGTAAATTAATCATGTATTAACCCCTTATTAATCATTCCTTATTTATTGACCCTGTTGGTGTCGCACTTTTGTACGAAAAAGCTATTTTTCATGTACTGAATCCATAGTCCAACTTATCTATGTCCCTTCCAGTATAGTTTAAATTCCCATACGGAACCATAAGCACGTATTTGAATGCGTTAGCTTCACTAGATACGTTGTACAATTTGCGTAGTGACGCGGGTATCTCTCGCAGGAATCGTTCGGCGTTTAAATGAGAGCGTTGAAGGGAACGTAAGCGGAAACTGTGTGAGACGTGGACCATTGTTTTTCTATAGTTTGAAAGACTGAATTATGTAACATACATTTTTTGGCATTCTTATTGCAGTTAAGATGAATAGTGTATGCCTAGGGTCTAGTACATGTGCGAGGAGTAAACATAACTTCGATATTTAAATTTAAAATACCCGTTTTACTCATAATATTAATTAAGTTAAAAGATTTTATTCAAATAAAACGGTTACTATCCAAATTGTTCTTGTAGTATAAAATTAAACCAAAATGTCGATGAATACTCATATTTTCAGTTCGAAAATCGACTCGAATAGATTATTTTACGTATGTGCAATCATGGTGCAATCATGCCACGTCATGTCAAAACACATCTCTCATTCTTGTTTACATTATATTTTTTATTGGTATCTTTCTTTCTTTCTTTTTTATGTATCTATGCGGAACGTCTTTTAATTCCCGTCAAATATTCGTATGCAGACAGTGAGTAATTCTCCCTAAGTAAACCAAGTCTCAATTTCGCTCCCAATGTTTGCTCATTAGATTTACTGACTTCGCGGCAGACTTGGATAACTAGAATGTGTGTGTGACAGAGTTTTTAGAAAATAAAACAGTTGAAGCATAAAATAAGATATTTTAAGGGCTTTTATATAAGTTTGCGGTTTGAAAAACAAAGAAAAAAAAGCTGTTCATTCACAAGAAAGTGACGTACATAATGCATAATCACAAAACCCTAAAATAAATATAAGTGGGTATTATTAAAATAATGATCATAATAATGTCCAAGACGGAATTTATAACACGCCCGGTTCTTAGATCTATTGACCTATTGTTGATGTTTTCATTGTGCCATAAACAATTACTAGGTACTTATTTGAACAGTGGACACCCTTACACACTGTCTGTCTCTGTTTGCATTATAGAAAGTATTCCATTTAATTTCTCACTTCAGTTGCTCGTAACATAAATGCTGTAGTACGAAATACGTATTCCAATTCGAACACGTATCACAGATCTCCAATCGACTTAAACACGTCTCAATAACTCTCAAAGCGGAATGGACGTGCGTCTGCCATGTACTCCTATATTGTCACATGTTTGACAAACAAGTCGAATAAGAGACGGACGTCTCTCAAAGGTATTTCAGTCATTGGGAAGGTTTAGAATGTCGCATACTGAACGAGCCTGAATAGGGACAGAGCTTGTTTCCTTTGTGAATGAACACTGTGAATGTATGCTGTCCTAGTACCTATAGTTTGTTACTAAGGACTGCCTTTGGACATATTATTGAATGTCGCTAAGTCTCGCTTGATATCCATATTAATATTTATAAATACAAAAGTAACCCTGTCTGTCTGTTACGTTTTTACGATTAAACAGCTGAAACGATCTTGATAAAATTGGTACAGATATGGAATAGACCTTGCAGTAGGATACCTATAGGCTACCTTTACTTGTGTCCCAGTGGTGGATATTCGACTGAAACTTTTTCTTTATTTTTATTAGCTTTCCAAATTTTTCGCTTTCAGTAAGCTAGCTAATCATCTTCGTGTCTTCTCTGTATGGGAAGACAATGGGACAATAATAAACTGATATTAATTGTTACTTAATCTCAGAATGAATGTTATGTAATATTTTTAAAAAGAGGTACAAAGTTTTCTGTTTATAATACATATAATACAACTTAGTAATACTTTATATACAAGGCAAGTATAAAAGAAAAACCCCTATATTTCGGTACACATTGCTCCTACGGTGAGCACTTTTTTAAAATTACCGTCGATTTCGTATCAGAACATGATGTTCCAAGCGTGTTCCAGATAGGCACGATACGTGTACCGAATCACACGACGCGTAATATTTAAATACGAGAGTGGGTTTGCGTGTTCCATCTATCGGAATTCAGTGACACGCTGTCGAAACGCGATACTCCCGTCGCGGAGCGATCGCGGTCTTTTTTTGACGTTCCGAATTTGAAAATTGTTGGGCAATGGTTGTGTTGGTGTACATCAGCTGTGTAATTAAAATGTGTATGTATGTGTGAAGGAGACTAAAACAATTGAAGGACGAGAAAATTCTGACAGTTAGCCAGATGCATTTGAAATTGATGGATACCGGGAAATAATGATTTTATTGTGGTAAAAATCTATACATAGAATAAAACAAAGTCGCTTCCCGTCGTCTATTCTCTGTACGCTTAGATCTTTTAAGCTTCGCAACGGATTTTAATGCGGTTTTCATCAATAGACAGAGTGGTTCAAAAGAAAACGTTTATACGTAAAGAACATCACGCTAAAACCAACGCGAGCGGAGCAGTAACCAAAGACGTAACTTAACGTGGGGTATATAACTAGTATTTTATAAATCCTTTGTAAATCTTCGTAAATATTTAAAAGCACATAATTCACGTACGTGACGTACTTTTTATTGTAAAAGAAAATGTGTAAGAGAAGTTTGCATACAAACCGACTCCGGCGTCATTGAACGGTGTTGTCTACGGCGTAGCGACGTAGCACCGTAGCAGCGTAGCACGTACCTTTATTGCCTTCGACACAAAGAAACCGCGCTACACGGCTTTGAATAGAGAATACAAGGATGTATAAAGCATGGATTTAAAAAATGGAGGTGGCTAAACGAAATATAATTATAATGATTAACTTCAATTTCTGAACCCATCTTCTACATCTAAGTATTCTAATTTAAAATATGTTCAAGCATTGGTATAATAAATAATAGTTAAAAATCTTTACTTTTAAAAACCCACCTTGAATTGAAACCATGTGTTTACCGGTGTTGTGAGTTTACCGTCGGCGACGGCGTGTTTCAGACAAAAGTAGACTTGTCGTGTTAATAAGATAAGGGCCAATAGCCAGGTTTGTAGTATCATATTTTCAAATCAGATCATATAATTGTCTTCTTCTCATACTTTATTCATTTAAAGTATAGGAAAGTATAAGGTTTTGGTTTATCTGATATTTTAAATAAACTTACACCGTATTACATATATTAGAATTTTCTTTTGATTCCAGTACTTAAAATATTCACTTTTTTATTTGGCTATGTTAGCCAAAAATACCTACTATTTCAACATTATTATTTAGTAAACAACCAGATTCAAATCTTTTCGTATCTCCTTGTCGTTTGCTTTGACGAAATGTAAACGTCGGCATGGCATTGTGTAGCGATACGATAACGTTTTTATTATTATTAGCCGTGGGGTAGGCAGTAGTCGGCACATCATAAAAACATCGCATAATAAGAGAATCTGAAAGGTACTGTTTATATTTGGAATATGGCTAAATTTTGAGGTAGTCTAGTCTCAAAAATCTTTCTCCAATGTGGACACGAATGTCAAATAAACGAACTTAAGAACGATAATACATCTTGAATTAAAAATATTTCTCCTTGGTCCTTTTAAAAATATTAAAAAAAAAATCTTGTACATACGTATACATTGTTCAATTTTCTATTTTCATAAGTACATGCCATCTATTTGAATCCAATAGACTTGCATTGCAACTAGAATATGAGATTTGTGAAGTTCTTATTATAACTATTTTGATTTCTTTACCTAGCCTGTGATGTCCCACTGCTGGGCAAAGGCCCTTCTTCATGTCCTTTCAAATATTAATTTCTGCACCACCTGGAGTCAGCCCTCCTGGTACGAGACTAGGTCATTTCACCACGTCTTCCTGGGTTCTAGGACTATCCTCAGGCAGTCATTGCATGGTGACTTTTGCCCAGCGGTCACTGTGCATTCGGCTGTCGTGAAGCGCCCAATCCTACTTGCGCCTGGCAGCCTTTATAACTATAACATTATAATTGTTTGTCTAATCGTTTATCTACATTTACTAAGCAGCCTTTGCAAAGGGGCTAGGCGGGCGAATACTATGCACAACACTACATAATTAATCATGTCATTATGTACTAATTACACACGCTACAATAACAAGCCACGTCTTAACAACGTGTTTGATTAAGCAGAGGGAAGACGTCGCGAACTCATTAATATTACACTAAAGCGCGAAACACGTAGGGAACGAGTGCGGGTCGGGCGCGGGTCGGGTCTATTAACCAGTGTTAATAAGGATGATAACACAAGAAACAAGAAAATGCAAATAGCGCGGTTCCGGTTTAACAACTGGTATTAATATGGACGATAATTATGAAAAACGGAAGCGGGCCATTCGTGTTTTCTGTTTTGTCATTTATATAATTATAGGTTATAGTAGACCCGCTGTAATCCCAACTAGACCCGCGCCCGACCCGCACTAGTTATCTGTGTGGTTTGTGCTTAAGTATATACGAGTATGTTTTATCAATGATGCTTTAATATCCTTTAACAAGACAGTATTAATGAGTAAGAGTGGAACAACCAGGTCAGTGACACCTATCTGTAATCTAAAAAACTAATAAGTATAGTACTGATTTTCAGGATACAAAAAAAAACTTACCCAATAACTGTACTCAGACAAGGATACAGCTTAATCGATTTTTAGAAATCATGTTTGTAAGTATATCCAATAAGCAGCAGGACATTGTCTAAATAAAATAAAAAATATTCAAGAAACTCTAAGATAGACCGTAATAAGCGTAAAACTTCAAAAGAGTAAGAAACACTGCATAATGGTGTCAATTTATTGTTAGATAACATTACTCCATAGATTGTCACTAGGTACTCACCACTCCATATATTGTCACCACCACAAAGTAATCACCACAAAAAACGTCCTCAAAACGATCCACGATCGTTCATTCAAGCGTCATTACATTCATTCGTTCATTACATTCACTCGGTCATAATACAGTCGTTATCAAGAGATGGATCTGGTTAGGAAATTGGGTACATTCAGCTTTCTGGTCGACTGAGCTGCTTGATTAGTATTCCGTGGTTCCGGGTTCAATGCAAAAGCGGGTAATGGATATTTTGGACCATTCTTTTTTCAATTTTTAAGCGGTGAGGTGACGCGTTGAAAATGGAATCGGTGCGAAAATTGCAAGGGAAAATAATCACATTTCGGAATTGATTCACGCAATCATTAACACGCTGCCCATTCTCATGTCCAATGCTGTGATTGGTTAATTAAAATAACCACAGACGGTAATTATATTCACTTGTTGGATGTGTAATAGTAAAGGTCTTTGTGTAGGAGCTTTTCCGGGGTAGTTCTACCACCATAATATATTGCTTGCGCCATGCAGCTATTAGCCAGGTTACTGTATCCCAATATTGCAATGGTATGGGTGTTGGTGTAGTTACAGGCACATGAGACATTTTAACTACCAGATTCTAGGATGGCGAGGCATCTGCAAGGCATTACAGACAATTAGCTTTCTGTATAACATCTTAACAATTCTTATGTGCCTGTCAATGATCTATTTGAAGAAATGCTTTGACTTTGACGTCTTAATGCATCGGGGAGCACTTAATATTATGTAAATGTGCATGAGCATGTTTGCCATACGATTGTCATCGACTTAAGAATCAAAACCGATTAATTGTTTTAAGCAGGACTTAAAGGTTCAACGCTTTCAGCACAATTTTATACAACACATCTGTCATACTCCAAAAACTTTTCTATTTTGTGTACTTTTTTAAATGCTCTGAACCGACCGAGCTCGACGTTGGTCTATAGTGCACATACGGTCTAAAAGCAATGTCAGTCCGCCAGTCATTAAACATACAACATTTTTGTTTTTATTTGTGAATAGGAACCAGAGACGGACGACTAAAAAGAGACACGTTTGCGTTAAAAAAATGCTTTCTATATTTGACGTGAAACTTAATGTGAAGCGGGTAAATCTGTTTGTTGAATGATTTGGAAAAATGATGATTTTTATTAACAAAAGTCTAACGATGTTTCAATTTGAGTATGTTTATTTTTTTATTGCAAGTAACTGCCTCGTTAGCCTAGTGGTCCTAAGCGCGACTCGACTAAGAGGTCTTCAAGGGTTCGATTCCCATTTCAAGCAAAAAGTATTATTGGGTTTTTCTATGAAATTCTCAGTAGCAGCTCGGTGTTAGAATTTGTGCACGGTTAATGGCAATAGGCTCGCCCCTTATTACATGAGCCCTAATATACCGGCGAATTGTGGGTGTACATTGGTACACCTCTGCCTAACCCTTCGGGGAACACAAGCGTGACGGTATGTGTAACAATAACGATGGAATACATTGTTTGTCCCATGATCTCACTTGTCATGATGCCATCTAGTCAATTTCGGACTTCTCTTGGTGATTGGCGTGGAAATGCTGCTCTTTCATTTGTCAACCCTTAATTAAATGAACTAAAATATCAGTCGAAATTTTAAAATCGGGAACCAAACATCAATCAATATCTCAAAATTCAAACAAATCCAGACATTCAATAAAAAACGTCGTAAAGAAATTAATCCGCACACAATGAGGCAGCAATAAATCATACCTCTTTCAAAGCACACTTGTCGGGATAATCTGTGCGTTTTAAAGCCGTCATCGGCTTAGCGCCCCCCTCTCCGCCCCCTCGCCTCACCCCCCCCCCCCCTCGCGTCAGAGGCACTTCACGTGCGTTTTGACGCGATTATCATACCCCGCCGGTATCTGCGCGCAATATTGTTTGTGTTGCCGAAGTGAGAGGTTTTGGATGTGGCTTGTGAAGTTGTAGAAACTATTTCTTGGTGTTTTGTTCTTTTTATACTGTGGTTAATTTTTGCGATTTGATAATCTCAGAAACTGATTTGACGGCTTTATGTGTCCGACTTGAAAATAGTGTGTTTTATGATTATTTACCGAAAGCAAATTATTTTTATGTTTGACGTATTAAACGGTTAATTTAGTCTTTGAGATTGGAAAATACTTTTTAGGAGACTTTTGTAAATGCCATTTTAATGGCAATTTAGATTTCTAGATCTATCTTACTAAAACGTGAATACATTATGTAATGTCTGTACTCCCCTTCTGAAATGAAACGTCAAAAAATTTCTTGACGTTTAATTTCATAACACACATTTTACATACACATTTCGTTTTGGTAGCGATAAACAACTAGCTGTAGATTGTTTTATTTACAGCTGCTAAAAAATAAAACATCGAAACATTTTCCCCCTCAACATTATGCCGCATCCTCTTTTTCACAATTATTTTGTTCGTACATCCACGCTCCTCTTTCACCGCCCGCGGAGCGGTTTTTGAATCTGCTTCCTTTGTGACGGTTTTAATATGGAAATTAACGTTCGCTGCCGTGTGACGAAACACCTCCACAACCATATTATTTACCATTCTCTACACATCTTCACCGCCCTTATTGCGACGGTATAAAGTGGTATTTCGTTTGCTTGTTAAAAAAAAGTGGTTTTACCGTTCAACGAACGAATTTGTCGCTAAAATCCACGCGTTGCTGTGAGCCGCCTAATTGAATTTTTTATGTACTTTTTCAGTATGGCTTTGAATTTTTTTTTTTTGCCGTGAATTCGTGTGTTTAATTCGTCGCTGTCGGTTGGCGTGATGGGTTTATATTTGTGCATCTTTTTGAGACTGGAATAATAGGGTAGCTGTATTCGCTTGCTCTAGTCATCACGGTTAGCAATTGAATTTGTGATTGCAGTGTTAACTGCTCCTAAATAGTATAATTATCATACATACAATTTAAGATACAGGTAGGATACATAGCTAGGAGATCTCCATCTTTTAAATTGATGTATTTAAATTAAATAAGTTAACTCGTTATTAAGGTACATTTTTTGTAACTATGAAAAAAAAAATATTCTTATTTATCCCCTCACTCATTCTATCACTCATTCATTCAGTCACTTATACAGGATGACTTTGAATAAATGCGACAAAATGAAATGGGAGCTTCAGTTACAGTAACATAGTAATTATTTAATGTTTTTTCTACAATCTAAATTGTTAAAAAAAATTAAGTGATTATCGTTTTAAAATGGTCCATTGATCTTGTTATCTTCATTTAAATACAAATTATCGGCATTCCAGAAAAAAAAAATATGCTAAATAAATAAGAAAAATTAAAATATCAAGAAATCTCGTCCGACTTATTGCAGTCCTCAGTAATCGTCGTGGAGTACTACAATGTTATTAAACGTTGCCGTTCATAGCGGTCATTTACCTAATTTATTTGCTAGTGTAAAGAATGTACTTAAATTCTTTGATACTTTAAATTTTTTAACGTTTTTCGTAACACTAATAAAAGTTTATTAATTTTTCTTTTGGTATGATCAAAATTTTCTTGATAACACGTAATATTGTATAGTTAAATTTGTCGCATCTATTCAATTTCACCCTGTATTTCACAATATACTTAAATAAAGATTAATGAAAACAACTTCAAAGTAAATTAAAACAACAAACAGCTGTATCCATACTATATGAACGAACAATATCTACTATATTGTTTGCTTGACACAATTTCATTCGTTTCAGTATATTTCCGTGCACACGTAACGATTCCAATTTTTTTCCTGTCTACATTTTGTTCTGCATATCATGTAACTGTATGCCTACGTATTCATTTTGTGTGTAACCCTTTCGAGATTTTATTTTTAACCCCTACCTACCTATACAACTGTTACTACTATACATCAAAAGTGACACTTTAACGTAGCGCACACCAAGCGTACATTAAAAAAACCTTTGAATTAAAAATTACAGTAAATACTGTAATATTAATATGTAATGTCTTGTAGCATCCTCGTATTGTTTCGTACCATCTCGCGCTATCTCGTAGCGTTTCGTAGCGTCACGTAGCGTCTCGTAGCATCTTGTAGCACCATAATTGTGTCTCGTACCGTCTTGTATTAACTCGCAGTGTCTCATAGCATCTTGTAACGTGTCGTTGCCTCCTAGTAGGGTCTTGTTGACGGGAGCAGTACCTGCCAGGGTTGCTGAGTTTTTCGAAAGAGTCACCGCTACCTTGGAATCTAAGGGCATTAGCAGGGACACGGACAGGTTTTATTTAGTCAGTAATAGTCTGACACTCCCTTCCGGAGCGGAAGGAGTCGTGTGATGACTTCCCATCTCATAACGTCACGTCGTCGTAGCTTTGTCTAAAATAAGTCAAATTATATTTAATTGACTCACCTACCTTATTACATCACCCACGAAAAACCCCCACATTCAGCCAACACGAAAACCTCTTCACAAAAAAAGTCTCAAATCCCTGTAAATATTAAAACCGTTACAAACATTTAAATGCAGACTTGGGGCTCCCGCCATGTTTGCTCATCGTCGCGTACGTAAGATTCACGCTCCGTATCAACTGTTTGAATAGAGATACACCACTCGGAATTTATTGTGAACATCTCCCTGCCTACCCCCCACCCGCCCGCGCTATATTGTGGCAAATCCGATGTACCTATATCACTTTCGCTTCAAACTCAGTGATATGGTAATGTGACATTTAATTCCTACGCCACCCTTATTATAGAAGTCCTTTGTTGTTGATTCAATAGTGTGGGGCTGCGATTAAGGGATTGGAAATTAATATAGACAGATACAAGGAGTTGAGTAGTTTATCTTCAGAGTATTGCATTCAGTTGAATACTTTTAATTTGATAATAACTTCAGCCTATTATTGGCCCAGTGTAGGGCAAAGGCTTCTAGTCATACAGAGAAGGCACTAGCATTAATTATCGATTGGTGATTTCACTCGTATTAAACCAATGCCTAATGTCTAAGATAAAGTTTCAAAGTACATATGAATTAAAAATAGGTACCTAGGTACTTATTTGGTTTTGAACCCGCAACTTCTTGTATAAGAACCTTAACCGCTGTGTCATCACATAACTGTTTTTCATTTAATATGTATTAAAAAAAAAAAACTAAAATCAAAAGCACAAAATAGCCGAGTTTAAATTAAAAGAAAATTCCAACGTTGCGCTTAAAAGAGACTTAAAATTATATTCCGTCGGGCGAGCCGCATCGAAAAAGGAAACCGAAAACAAATCCGCAGCGAGCTATCGGAATGCGGATGTATCGTCATTCGAATATTGCCAATAAAACACCGATGAGCTGAAAAATCGATGTGGACAGACGAGCCGACATCGCGAATATAGAACGTCACTATATCACTCGCAACGGTAGCGGCAGTTTGAATTTGGAATTCGTTTTATTCTATTTTGATCGCGGAGATTTTGATGGTGTGCGGTGACGTCATGTGTCACTGCTATGTTAGATAACATGCCGTAATTGAAACGTGGTAGTTTGGCTTTATTCTTTTGGTTTCTGTACAGAATTTTTTATTGGGATACGAAGGTTCTAGGTATTATAATTCTTTATTCACGTGCAATAATAAAGATAATATAATGCAGTCTATAATGCAGATGGTCAAGATTTCTGGGAGCGAATGTGAACGTGTGTTACATGTTTTACCAAAGGTTGGCATGCAAATGTCAATTAAAGTAATGAATGATTTTTAGGCTTTTATAACTCTTTCTACCGTTTCTTTCTTTTCTTGACTTTTTCGATCTTTAAAGTGTTAAGACAACCGTTTCTAATAATGTCAAATTCTATGTAAATAAATACCGTGTTGGACATTGGCAGTTGAAGTCGGTCATACAACTTTTGGCTATTTACTACTTTTTAACCGACTTCAAAGAAAAGGAGGTTATCATTAATTAATTTGTCTCACATTTTTTCCGGCTAACAAAAAACATCATCTTCCAAACAGGCTGTAGGTACGAAGGAACCCTATGCTAGCAAATACAAATTCTATCTCCCATTCCCAGACAAAGCGTATCCTTTACTTGCAAGTACGCAGTCACAGTGGGTATCTCATCAACACAAATGCAGTACTTAGACATAATAGCGTCGGACGCATTGTTCGCGGCCGAGGAGCGATAATCACCGGCCCACTGTCTCGTTCACTCGTACAGTCGTTCACTCTGCACTCACGCTTAGCCGAGATTGGCGCGTTTAGACTGTACGATTTTATCTCTACGATGGGGAACTAGGTTTGGGTTGGTGGGAATCGTATGCGATTGCGAAAATGAATGTTTACTGAATAGGTCTGTCTGATTTAAATAGAAAGTTGTATCTTCGATGGAAAAATAAGTTTGGGGTGATGAAACTGCGACTTTGAAACTCTTTTACGGTTTTGGTAAGCAGAATAGGTCAGTCACATTTAGATAGAAAATTTTATATTTACTGGATGACTAGGTATGTTCCGTAAAAAGGAACCC
Organism: Caradrina clavipalpis; assembly: GCA_932526535.1. Classification (NCBI taxonomy): domain Eukaryota; kingdom Metazoa; phylum Arthropoda; class Insecta; order Lepidoptera; family Noctuidae; genus Caradrina; species Caradrina clavipalpis. Next base: position 4,800,003 of record OW052101.1, read on the forward strand.
AGTTTTTTAATGTATGGAAATCAAATTGTATTAATAATATAATATGTACCTACCTCAATGAAAATAAATTTAAATAATCACACTTCTCACATCGCCGTTGTGTCGTCTCGCACTATGTAAAATGCTCCAAGCACCCCTCATTCAAGTGCATCGCATCTAATTCACATCACGATCCCCGCTAGGGTTTACTCGCTCATTTCCGAATTGATTTACATTCTAACCCGAATACTTTTGTTGCAGGATGAGCTCCGTGCAGGAGGAGAAGGTTCCTGCCGAGGGACCGAACAAGACGCATGTACGGGAACTGAGGAACACCGAATTGGTCTCACGCCTCCTAGCCGCCACGCCACCGTACCTCTACAGCGCTTTACCGCTTCAACCCCACGCGTTCTTCTTCAGCGAAATGCTGCGGTCCTTTGTGAACGCTCGTCACGGCTGCAGACCTCCACATTACCATCGTCGCTTCAAGCGCCGCACACACAAATACTTCGCTGAAAACGAAAATGATTGGAGGCGTGACTGGCCTAAACATGAGGAGGAGAAGAAAGAGCCTGAGACTCGACCAGAAGTACCTTTGGAGCTGACTGTGGACAAGCATTCCAGGGTTCGCGAGCCGTCGCCAAGGAGGCTGTCGCCTAAGACGGAACAAGCGAAGCCGAGTAGTAGCCCTGGACCTCCAGGTAGACAGTCTTCCTATGTAGACGTTGGAACAGAAGAACTGCCAAAACCATCCCCGTGTGTCGGACGCGGCGCTGAGACCTCATCAGTTCCACAATCAAACCTAATTCTTCCACCACCGCCACCAATGTGGTATCCACCCCTCTACAATCCTGGAGGTTTCGGGGTAGACCCATTGAACTTCTTCATAGATTTGCGCGTATCTGGACACATTTATGATAGAAAACGGGCTTTGGCTGAAGGTGTGGAGAATACTCAAGAGACGAGGGAAGATTCTGCGTTGGACAAGAGACTTGGCCGCGACTTCGGGCAGCGGCCTCGGCACGTGTCGGCTTTCTCCGTACCTGTTCGTTCTGGCAACATGTCTGCCGAACCGGAGAAGTATTTCGATCATTCTAGTTCTAAACCAGCTGGTAAAATTAATGGTACTTCGTATGTCATGAGGAACCTGAAGCGGGTGTATGAGGATCTCCATAATTTGCAAGATGTGAAGGAAAATGCTAAAATGAGCAAAGGTGACGATACCAAAGCTGAATCGTCGGATATTGATGACGAAGACATCATAGATTAAATCTATTTATAACCAATTTTAAAATGTATCGCTTTTGATTAAATTATTAACTATGTGATAAATGTTGAAATATCAACTCGTATGAAAAAAATTATAACAAATTGATCTCAATGTCTAGTCTGTATATTAACGATCTTTTTCAATAATTACCTATTTAATCCTAAATATGAAAATGTACCTACTTATATTATGAGTATTCTATTAAAATTAATCCATGTATTCTATCCACGGTGTTTTATTTATTCTTTGGAAAAATCGAATAATAAGAAAAGCGGAGTAAGGTACCTACACTATTATTAAAAAAATTGCGATATTTTATAACAACAAATATTGGTAATCCCTTTTCAAAAATCATCTCATGCTACCGACGGATACCACATACCTAATGTATTGGTTGATTTCTTAAAGGTGCTCCCTCACCGGGAGCATTCGCGTGTAATGTAACGTTACAGATTTGAGCATTACATCAGTGAAGGAGGAGAACCGAGCATTACAATTATTTACAATGCGCACCTTGTAATGATACAAAACGGGCCTACATCAGTGAAGGAGAAGAACCGAGCATTACAATATTACAATGCGCACCTTGTAATGATACAATATGGAATATCTTGATACAACTTGTAACCTCAATGCGCTCCACTTCCCCCAGCCCGCCCGCCGGCTCAGTAGCCTACGTGACAGTGACCGCTTCGTCTGACATCTTGCTATGAAATGCTCAAATTCGAATTAATATGTTACATTACACGCAAATGCTCGTTAGTCAGGGAGGTATTATTGTAATGTAATGTAATGTAATGTAATGTAATGCTCAAAGTCGAATCTATATGTTACATTACACGCAAATGCTCGTTAGTCAGGGAGGTATTATTGTAATGTAATGCTCAAAGTCGAATCTATAATGTTACAATACACGTGAATGCTCCCGGTGAGGGAGCACCTTAACAGTGAAAGACTAGACTTAATTTGCATCAGTTAAGACCCCGCTAACTTGGAAAAAAACTTGGAAGGAATCAGTTGAGTATCGAAGATACTCAATTCCTTCGGTAAAATCTATTTAACATGAGATACAAATCTTATACTTTCCGATAACTCATAATTGAACGAATTCTTCGAAATCCAATTCCTCAAAATTTTTTTCAAATACCATTCGTAAAACTTGCTGTAATCTCAAAATCATTCCAGTTAGATACGACCCCACGTATGTAGGTATATTCTAGTTTTATACCTGGGCAGATTTTGCTGCCCACCATAATGGTTAGATTTATTAATTGCCATAATTATGATGACCAGCAACTAGCAACTAGACCAGCAACAACGATACCGGCCACGGCGGCTAATCTTAATGCAGACTAGCCAAATACGCAGGAGATATTATTGTGTACAAGTATGTGCGCAAACACAGGTGCACTCTCTCTTTAATAACTCTCATGGTCTGAGGAACGGCAATCCGGCATAAACGGGGAGGGACCAACGGCTTTTCGTGCTTTCCGAGACACGGGGGTGTTACACCACCAACTTCCAAACTCTGGGCTGTTACTAATACAATAACACTTATTGTCCGACCTGGGAATCGAATACCGGACCCCACGCTCAACAGTCGTGCTTGCCACCTCGAGAGCAACGATGCAGTTAACCAGCAACTACCACTTGTGCTACAAATAGGTAAGGATAAAATCTAAACATGTTATGGCTGTCAACCCCACTTATGTGAAACTTTCTGAAAAGTTTAATTATAGTTTTTCAAGAGCAATGAATAGAAAAAAATAGTTAAATTAAAGCTCAATCTAATAAAATATTGAAATGAAAACAATTATTACTCTAGGTAGGTAGGAACCTAGGTATTATCTGCTGGCGTATACCTATTGTTAGAAAGAAAGTCCATATTCAGTGGTCTCCTTTCAGGATACTTCAGCTAGCCAGCGTTTATACAAATACTCTTTCAGTCAGTCATAGACCAAAGTAACTATTCTAACGCCATCTATTGAAAATCAGTACATTTTAAAATGCGCCGGTGTACATCTACTTTTCAACTGGGAGAGTTCAATAAAATCTTTTTGAACACATTAGCCATATAAACTTATTAAAAAAAAAAATAGCAGTTTTTGTTATTAAAGAATACCTAGTTTCAAAAAATATGTAAAAGAAAATAAATTAATGTAATTAGCAATTTCGAACGCAGTATTTAATTTTCCTTTTGACAGCTAGTTGTTATTCATTGCCAGCTGCAAAAAGCAAAAACACTTATTTCAAAAACAAATTACTATCTTGATTACAATCCTATTTCCTTTTTAATAAAATAAGATAATGATTAAAATCTTTTAAGATTACAACATAATTAACATATCAAAATATACAACTTGTATGAACTGCATTTCTGTCTAGGGCCTGACGATTTGGTATATCTGTGCCAGTTCTTTATTCTGGCAACATTTCAGTCACCACGCGATTTTTGTGAATCTCTTGAACTTCTTAGATTTTCTGGAAGAAATAATTTGATTCACAGAATTTAGTTCACTAAAAGCACTATCAAAATGTACGGAAACCAACCTATTTTAGTGCTCAGTAAGTAAAAATACTTATTTGCTATGTTTTTGTCGTTGTAATTCGTGATTTCATTGAAGTGGTTTACCAATTGCAGGCCAAAACACAAAACGTGAGTCCGGCCGGAAGGTTCAACTGGAGAATATAAACGCTGGAAAGGTGAATTGATACAAATATTACTCGTAAAGAAATATTTTCATTAAAATCTGTCAAATAGAATACTACAACTTGTAATATTGGGTTTATTTTAGACAATAGCCGACGTTATTCGAACATGCCTCGGGCCTCAGGCTATGTTGAAAATGTTGATGGACCCGATGGGAGGCATCGTGATGACCAACGACGGCAACGCTATCCTCCGTGAGATCACCGTGCAGCACCCGGCCGCTAAATCCATGATTGAAATTGCCAGAACACAAGATGAAGAGGTTAGAAAATTTACTGTCTGAATCATTGAGTAGGGTTGAAGGCTTTGTCTTTGAAGGTGAAAAAAAAAGTATGGTAACTAAGTGATCAAATTAAAAAACTCAAAAAATATCTTGATTTGATTATGATTCATCATGTTCTTGTCTGTGTGGGAGTAAAAGTGTAGAACAATCTGGACGAGATAAACTACTTAACTGCGAAGCACTTCTTCTATACATACCTCACTATACTTACACCTTGGTAGCTTTTTTTATTTTTTGTATATTTATTAATCAAAGTAATTTAAAAACAGAAACTTACAAATAATTAGGTAATTTAATTTATTGTATCACCTAACATTAATGTAAGAACAAGGCAGTCACGCTTATGTATTCAATGTTTGTAATTGAGTATTGAAACATACGGCTTACATTAGGCCCTTCTTGCAATAATAATTTAATTTTATTGTCATTTTATAGTGTAACACTTGCTTCACAAAAGTAATGCTAATACTAATTTAAGAATATTTTTATTTACTATATTTCAATCCATTTACCACCGAATATTTTCTCAACAACCATATTACCTCTAGGTTGGTGACGGCACAACATCAGTCATTGTCCTGGCTGGAGAGATGTTGGCTGTGGCGGAACAGTTCCTGGCCCAGAACATCCACCCCACAGTGATCATCCGGGAGTACCGGCAGGCACTCGAAGACGCCGTCAAGCTGCTGCAGGACAAGATATCCATACCTATTGACTTGAACGATAGAGACAAATTGAAGGAAGTTGTAAGTATTTATTGACTTATAATTTATTAAATACTACACTAAAAAATAAAAAAAAAAATAAAAAAAAATCTCAGTAGCAACTCGGAGTTTGGATTTGTGCCCGGTTTATGGCAATAGGCTCGCCCCCTATTACATGGGACCTAAATATACCGGCGAACTGTGGGTGTACATTGGTACACCTCTGCCTAACCCTTCGGGGAATACAGGCGTGATGGTATATTTATATTTTTTATTTATATATACACTAAAATAAAAGATAAAAACTATAAAATACTAGCTTCTGCCCATAACTTCATTTGTATGGATTTTCACCAGTGTTAAGCAACGTCTTTGGTTACTACTCCGCTTCTGTGGATGAGGTTATTATAGCCTATGACACTCATAAATAATGTGGCTTTCTATGGGTAAAAGAATTTTCAAAATTGGTTCAGTAGACCCAGAGATTACCCCCTTACATTACTGTAAGTAAGAAAGTTTCAGTCTTTATGGGGTACTGGGTGACATCCACATATAAGTGTACTAGCTGTTCCCCGCGGTTTCACCCTCGCTGCTCAGCACCTGTTGGTCGTAGCGTGATGTTACATAGCCTATAGCCTTCCTCAAGAAATGAACTATCCAACACTAAAAGAATTTTCCAATTCCAACCAGTAGTCCCTGAGATTAGCGCGTTCAAACAAACAAACTCTTTAGCTTTATAATATTAGTATAGATTTACAACCAAAATGTTATAAGAAAACTTTTTAACAGTTTCTCTTAAGAAAAGTTCTGCGAAGAACTTGCCACCTATCCAACTTTTGCTCACCCATGCAAAAGTTGCATAGGTCCGAATAGTTGCTAGTCTACAATGCTTTAAAATTTTTAGTTCAATGTTCGAGTGGTTTCTATATCAATTACCAATTTTTATTTCCCTTTAGATCCGTTCATGTGTGGGCACAAAGTACATTGGGCGCTGGGCAGATCTTGCTGTGGACATCTCTCTGGATGCTGTCAACACCGTTACAATCAATGAACATGGCAGAGTTGAAGTTGATATTAAGAAGTAAGATTTTATTGTTACATTATTTCTTTAGTCCTGCTTGAAATCTTTGATAACAAATAATACCTGACTATTATTGTTTCATGGCAGGGTGAAGCCTCTTCTCATGCAGAGAAGGCATGATTATCATTTTCCCCCCAGACGAATTTGCAATTTTAGACTTATATTAATTTTAAGTCCACAGTTCTCATTATTTATATTGATATTTCTTTAGCAGGCTAGAGGTGAACAGAACATGTATTTTTACATAATTATGCTCTGATATGTTTCTGTATAACTATGTGTTTAGCACCAAGTATGTATCATTAAAGTTCTGCTATCCAACCTATACTAACTTGTGGGTGCAAGCATCATGCAAGCATTGTGTCACTAATACCCCAGAATAGTTAACAGAATATACATGAAACGTAACTAACACATTAACAACTTCCAGCTACGCCAAAGTAGAGAAGATTCCCGGCGGTAGCATCGAGGAGTCTCGCGTGCTCAATGGCGTGATGTTCAACAAGGACGTCACTCATCCCAAGATGCGGCGCTACATCGAGAACCCGCGCATCTTGCTGCTCGACTGCCCCCTGGAGTACAAGAAGGGAGAGAGCCAGACCAACATCGAGATTTTGGGAGAACAGGTATTTTTTTTTTTTTTTATGATAGGAAGTCATTAAGTGATTAAGAGACTTCCTCCGCCCTAGTGTCAGACTTTTACTGACTAAAACCCATCCATGTACCTTCTTATGCCCTTTGCGTTCCGGGGGCGCGGTATCTCTTTCGGTTTAGGGCTACAGGTTGTTCCTGTAGCCCCTGCGGAGAACAGGTATAAGTAGAACTTTTGGATTCTTTTGGGCCATAACATACATCATTTAAAAACCTGTGCAGAGTATGTACGTGTCTCGTCTTTCGTCTGCTTTTGAGGTGCAAAATCCATCTTCTAAGTTGTATACGGAAAACGTCTTCTTAAATATAAAATAAAATTGTGTGCAGGATTTAATTCCGCGTGGCTATCATATAATTTATTTATCTCTAATATTCCACTTACCTTTATTTATTATCTTTACTATAATATGGCTACTTTTTATATATTAAAAGATAGCAGCCATTTAATCCTGTTTTTTTATTATCATTCGTATATTTCTTAAATTCCTTTGTTTCATGTCCAGGACTTCACAAGGCTACTCCAGTTGGAAGAAGAGCACGTTCAGCGTCAGTGCGAGGATATCATTGCGCTCAAACCCGACGTGATCTTCACAGAGAAGGGAGTGTCCGACCTCGCGCAGCACTACCTCGTCAAGGCTGGCATTACGGCTATTCGCAGGTAAACATTGAACTGGCGATATAATAAATTCAAATGGCAATAAGTAATGCCTGTCCGTAGGCAAGTACTGCTAATGCACGGCGTACATACTAATCGATCTTTGTTGAACTGGTTGCTCTTACGTGACTTGACTAGTTACCACCCTTACGGGTTGGGTACATCTGAATGATCACCAATTTAGAGCATGTAATTACCATCTAATGAATTCTAATGTATGCTGCTATGTTAATAGTCTCTCTCTACGGGTGACTGCTAACTTAGCCCGCCTATAGAAAATAAAAAAAGTGCTCAAATGCACACTGAATTTTCTGTCGCATATTTTTGCATTGATTTCAAAATTTTATAGCCATAGATCAACGAACTTGAAATATCAGAGGCTTTAACAAAAGCGCAAGTATTTGATGTAAAATGATTTTAGAATCTTAGATACAACTCCTGTAGACTTTTTGGTTTAATTTACTTTGGTTTATTTATCTGCTAAGTATAGCAGTACGATTCGTATTGATATGAATTTACCCTTCAAACTAGATAAATATTGTTTGCAGGTATTTGCAATTTAAAAATAGATCGTATTTTTTTCGTTACGTTTACTACTGGCACTCGTGCTAGGCTGTCATTGCTCGCATAATGGACTTCTTTGAATACAGCGCCATCTAGCGTCTTTATAAAACACTAGCTTTATCCGATGCAACCCAACTAAAGTACAACACATTTTCCCTCGTGACTTGCTACATAAACGCCGCCGTTATTTTGAGATGTCACTGATAATATTTTTTCAATATACCAGCTTATTAATCCTCTTCTTTTTTTGTTTTTTAGACTGCGTAAAACCGACAACAACCGTCTGGCACGTGCATGCGGCGCTGTTATAGTGAACCGTACTGAGGAGCTGAAGGAATCTGACGTGGGCACCGGCGCCGGCAAGTTTGAGATTAAGAAGATCGGCGACGAGTACTTCACCTTCGTCACTGAGTGCAAGAACCCTAAGGTATGGGACCAACTTGTTATAATGGACTGCCGGTTTGTTATGTAAAAATAGCCTTTGGTGAATTTTGGAGGGGCCAGTCAGGGCCGATGCCTGTCGGGGCTACGGATTGTTCGAAAGAGATACCACGCCTTCGGAACGCAAAGGGCACAAGAACACGGATTGGTTTTAGTCACTGAGTCTGACACTCCCTTCCGCTCTGCCCAGTGTGGAAGGAAGTCATTCGATAATTTCCTATACTTATTAAATAACAAATATTGGGATTAACAGCCCTGACCAAAACCCACTATGGTGTTGTTTCTCACTTACGCCGGGGACCTCAGAAGCGTTACGCGCCTTTCGCGATCTCCGATTGGCAGCCCATCTCAAGCTCACTCCACCTAAATTCACTAAGGAAGATTTTTTACAGAATAACACTGCAGTCAGAGGATTTCGGAAACATTATTTATTTATTTATTATAATTATTAGAATAACTAATACCGTGGCAATGTCAGACAATTAGACAATTATGAAGGTGATAGTGATGCTGCCCCACTTGTGGATTATTTTTATGGAATCTTGGGTTTACATCACACTTATTGCAAGAAGGCCTTCAACATCAGTTACTTTTGTGTTGTAGCGACATCTACCGCTCAACATGCGAACTACTACGTAAAACTGACATTGCCTAGATTGCGCTGTCAATGTTCGCCGCGACGTGTATATGTCACCGTAAAATTGTAAATACCGTTAGATTATAAACTATCTCGCGAGTTTGTAAACTGTCGAAAGATTGTGAACCTCAACGTACTGCTTACAATTTAACGTATTATTATTCGGTAGATTGTAATCTATCGAAATGAAACCGTCAAATTACAATCTTAAAATTGTGAAATTGTCAACTGTCCAAAGGCTGTCCCTGATTGGTCGGCTTTATAGTAGACCTCTTCTGTGTCCATAGAGTTAGGAATGAAACACAGGTATCAGTCAAATAAAATGAATGCACTTCAAGAATTGTGACATCAAGTTTTATTCATTACTTAGTAGGTAATCAATAATTCTGACATCACATGGTAAGAAAAAGTTGTATCAAAATAAAAAAAATCAGTAACGTAACAATATTTTCTTCTCAAACACAAATGAAAATTGAAAAAATAATGAAATTTTCTCTTAGAAAAAAACGATAACAAAATGAAATTAAAATTTAAAAAGCAAATCATAAACATTATTATTAACATTTTTGAAAACGTAACAAAATTGCCTATTAGATAAAAAATATGAAAGTAAATTTTTATTTGACTGATACCTGTGTTTCATTCCTAACTCTATGGATACAAACAAAAACCACCAACCAGGTCTACTATAAAGCCGACCAATCAGGGACAGCCTTTGGACAGTTGACAATTTGACGGTTTAACTTCGATAGATTACAATCTATCGAATAATAATACGTTAAATTGTAAGCAGTACGTTGAGGTTCACAATCTTTCGACAGTTTACAATCTCGCGAGATAGATTATAATCTAACGGTATTTACAATTTTACGGTGACATATATACAAAATCTCGACCACCAGACACAACACCCGTATGGTTGGAGGATCCTCCCTTTTCAATGAAGGATGAGAAATTTTACACCCTGTCTCTCATACCTCCAAAGTATAATTTAATTATTTTAGTTTTAGTGTTTATACATAATATGATGTCGCCATGATAATCCATACCATGTGCAATCTTACTATTGCATGATCTTGTAGTGAAGTAGTTGTCATGTTAATCTATACTTTCTATACTAATATTATAAAGCTAAAGAGTTTGTTTGTTTGAACGCGCTAATCTCAGGGACTACTGTTTGGAATTGGAAAATTCTTTTAGTGTTGGATAGTCCATTTCTTGAGGAAGGCTATAGGCTATGTAACATCACGCTACGACCAACAGGTGCTGAGCAGCGAGGGTGAAACCGCGGGGAACAGCTAGTTAATAAATATATATTTTTATTTTCAGGCGTGTACTATCTTACTCCGTGGAGCTTCAAAGGACGTACTTAATGAGATTGAGAGGAATCTTCAGGATGCCCTGCACGTTGCCAAGAATTTGGTAAGTCACTAATCGACACTGGGATTATTATATACAATATTGGAGTGAAATATAAAGCTTGCGGATTTGTAAATAAGCAAAATCGTCGCCGTCGAAAATTACATGTGAATGTAATCGAGTTGATTGAATTACCATAAGTTGAACCAACTCGAAGCCAAGCAGTTGTTATTGTTATTATGCCCTTTAGTGAATTTATGGGAAGAGAAGCGGTAGCTTTACTTGACATAACCTGTTGTTTATAATAATTATCAGTAAATTATTGTCCATATTATTCTCTTCTCATATTGAAATGGCATGAGGATCACCCAATTTTCTCAAGGCGGACTATCGATTAAAGACATTTATAAGTCCGGCTTTCCTTACGGTATTTTTTTTATCGGTGTCAGTGATTTTTAAGGTTATCTTACTTTGAACATTCCTCATGGGCCACATAACCGCTTTTAATAATTGTCTTGTATATTTGTAGGTACTGAACCCGCGCCTGGTGGCGGGTGGCGGCGCGGTGGAGATGGCGGTGTCGCAGGCTCTGTCCGCTAACGCCGCACACAACACGCCCTACCGCGCGGTCGCACAGGCGCTAGGTTCCTATTTGTTATTCTATTTTACATTAATCACCAACAAACCTATAGAAAATGCAGTTGTAGATCCTACGTCATTCCATTCCTATGCAATTGGAGACTGTTTTTAGTTCCAAAGTTTCTGTATTCGTGAATAAAAAATATTTTAAGTTTCAGAAATGTTTGAGTTGAGATTTTTTGTGAAGGGGCTTGTTTGGAGATTAATGTTACCATATTTTTGCTGTCAAGCAGGAGCAAGAGTTTGAATGCCGGTATAGAGATACAGGTTCCACGAAGCAATTGTAATGCCTCTGGTATTGCATAAACCCAAACCTCGATTATTGTTTACCTTGCTGTGACTTACCTGCTTATCATTTGAAAGTCTCGAGTTAGCAGATCACATACCTGAAACCTTAGAACCAGTTTAACTGACCAGTGCCTTGCATTCCACAGAGATAATCCCGCGCACGCTAGCACAGAACTGCGGCGCGAACACTATCCGCACGCTCACCGCCCTGCGCGCGCGCCATGCCGCCGGCACCAGTGCCGCCGGCATCGACGGCGAAAGCGGGGAGATCGTCGACATGGCCGTCAAGGGCATCTGGGAACCACTCGCTGTTAAACTTCAGGTATGCTACTGAATAATGTCTTCTTTTTGAGTCGATTTAAGGTTCCTTTTTATTTTAAGTATTTTACAGTACTTGTCTCCAGTACGTGGCCATGTATATCGCGGCATCTGTGGCATTTTTAATATCCTCTTAGGTGCAGGTGTAGGGACACATTGGGTATAGCAACATAAGGGCCATCGTCTCGGTCGGAAACACTGCACTCGCACTGGAAGTCTGTGGGATCTATAATCCCTTTTCTTCAATCGATATCATTAAAGTCAATTCAAAACAAAGATGGCTTGTTTATTTAAGTATGTACAGTCAAAATCAATTATCAAGAAGTTACCTTTAAAGAAAGTTGAAGCTAGTTGCTCATTCTAAAACGTAGGTATCTATGGAGAAGAATGAGCAAGAAACGATTTGTCACTAGTGTATGTAACATTCTGGATTGTTGTATGTCAGTCAGTTCTGGCATTCAACAATAAGAGCAGAAAGATAAATAAAATACTACTAAAACAATCTAAAACCAATATTTCCACATTCCAGGTATACAAAACAGCAGTAGAGACAGCGATCCTGCTGCTCAGAATCGACGACATTGTCTCCGGGTCTAAGAAGAGGGACGGCCAGGAACCCGCCGCGCCTTCACAGATGGCCGGCATGGAGTAACGCTGCACTAGCTATTACATTCTAATTTACTTGCTCGAGGACTAAATCTGTAGCGCACGGAAGATAGGTAGACATATTGTTTTATTTCGATTGTGATGTTAACAGCTCAGATTTAGGTAGTTTATCGATAAAAGGGATGGACTAGGAATACATTGACATTATTTTAGTTACGCTTACGTATTATCCGAAGATTGCAAAATATATAAATTGTAAAAAGTCTGGGTTTGTTGTGTTATAGTTTGAAATAAAATATGGGTCAATTTATACTAGCTCAGAGACGAGATAAAAAGAAGACGCGCGAATTTGCACGCATTCGACGGAATTCGTGCGTCTGACCGCTTCGCTTTAAAGTTCGCGATTAAAGCAACTTTGCTTTAATTGTGAGGAATTTGACGCTTCTATGCGCTTCAACTATGCGCTAGTATAAATTGACCCTAAGATTGTCTATATCCTACTTTGGCGGGATTTATCCAAAGATTGGCTCAGTTGTGTGTAAGCTTGGATTGTTTGTTTGACTGTCTACAATACTCGCACTGCAAGTGAAGGGTACGTATTATACTTAGGTATCGTTAGCTGGTACCATATTGCTTTTAGGCCACTTTTAGTTGGTAACGGTGCACGCATAGATCGCTAGGTCCCAAGAGCACCATAGCACACCTTAGTTAACTCGAATCCATCCAAAAATATTACTTATAATCTATTTTCTAAGGAATGAACGACAAACAGGCCTACAGAATTATTTACAAAAGTATTCTCTACAGATTTAGTCCTTGGCACAAAAACCGTATTAAAAATAACTAGCTCATAGTTATCGTGAAACTCGAAGGTGTTTTAAAATAAACCAGTTACGCGATATGGTTTAGATAGCTTTCACATAATCTAGTGCTAACGATGCCTTATTTATAGCGTTCCAAACACTTTAATAAAAATAATTTCTAATGTAATAACTACTCTACGTATTTCTTTATTATTTATCACATGTTTTGTCTGTACACAAGAGTGCATTTAAGTTCAATAATTGCTATTTTTAAAACTGAACAATAATAGTATTAAAGTTTTATATATCTCAGGTTCTGTTTTTTTTTGGTATTTAATATTTATGTATTTTATAATCTTAATATTTACTACACTACAAAATAAATGCAAATGGCGGAATGTGAGTGTATTTTATACTTACTGCCTTGCCTTTCATTCATTTCAATAATAAAGCACTTTAGAATTGTCAAGAAGTTCAACAGAATATTGAAGCTAGTTGCTGGATCTAAAACGTAGATCTCTAAACGTAGGTCTCTATAGAGAAAAACAAACAAGGAACTGTTGTGTTTATCAAACAAATTCGTTTTGAAGTTGGTATTATTTTGTCTTTCAACTAAGCCATCACCACTATTGAGTAAGAGGTCCTAAAATACATCTATTTCTATATTTTATTAAAAATGCATTGTAATTTGTTAAAAGGTTGTTTCATTTACTTGTATAATAAAGTATTTTAATACTAGATAGATTTAAATAACTGCTTCGTTAGCCTAGTGGTCCTAAGCGCGACTGTATACGCTAGAGGTCTCGGGTTCAATTCCCAGGTTGAGCAAAAAAGTCGCAGTAGCAGCTCGGAGTTAGGATTTGTTTTGTTCCGGTTAATTATGGCTCCTATTGCCATCAACCGTAATATGTTACTTGGGAGCTAACCATACCGGCGAACTGTAGGTGTACATTGGCACACCTCTGCTTAACCCTTCGGGGAATACAGGCGTGTAGGCATGTTGTGTTAGGTAGATAAATAAATTGCAGCCTCTATAAATGTTACATGCCTAGAGACAGAATTAAAATTCGGATTTTAACATGGTAACTATACGAACGATCATATTAAAACACTGATTACATCATTAAAACATCTAAAGTATTATGTGAATACTTCCGCGATGTACCTAGTCCCTGTTTTGACCAAAATGTTAGATAATCTGCGCGCCATCACAGATGGGGGTCGGCAGAGAGCGCGGTGGAGCGACAGGCGACACGCTTCCTCGTGCACATTGTTACTAACATTTTAATCTACAGTTATTTGCATGCGTTTCCATTGGTGTATTAATTTTAAAAAGGTCTTTTTATAGTACGGTAGTTTAGGTGCGTATTTTTATTTTCGACATGTGGTAATAATGTGAAGTTAAATAGTAATGATAAAGTTTTTTTTCTTATCCATTTATTGGTCAAATTAAGTAAGTTGACGGATTTCAGTTTGATGTTGTATTCTAGACTAAAAATTAAAAATGTAATTTAAATCTGCTAACCCTGTTTAGCCGAGCTGCCACCGCATTTGGTCCCTTGATTGTGCGTGTTTAGGTACCTGTAAAAAATAATAACTGCAATAATTGATTTATATTGTTGAAATTCTGGATTTTTTGTAAATGGCTAATTGCTTCATATTTATTGTAAAATAACTTATTATACGCCAACGTTGAAATAACGATAGCGTTGTAACGTTATTTTTCTATAATTATATAAATTTATTGAAGTATAGATTACCCATTCCTCTGCTTAATCCCAAAGTAACAAGCCACAATGATACCCAGATTTTCCCATCAACCGTATCACATAGATTTTCGTCGTTTACAATGGAAACGGTGTTCAATTGTGTGGACAAACAATATGGTCGTGTGCCGTGACCGCTGATCGGTCGGGCCCTGTTGCCATTACCCTGCCGAACTTCGACGAGGCTGGTGACCGGTGACTGGATTATGATAAGGTAAGGTTTGTCTTAATTATTAATATCTTCTTAATTAATATTATCTATACTAATATTATAAAGAGGAAAGATTATTTAGTTTGTATGTTTGTACTGAATAGGCTCCGAAACTACTGGACCGGTCTTAATGTCGATGGTAAATTATCAAATGACTTCTCCCGCCCTGGGCGGGAGAGTGTCAGACTTTTACTGACTGATGTGTCAGACTTTTACATAGGTACTAAAGCCCATCCATGTTCCTTCTTTTGCCCTTTGCGTCCCGGGGGCGCGGTATCTCTTTCGATCAACCCGCAGAAGGTAAGGCTTAACTTAATTATTTTAGTTATATACTACTATACTTAATATTACAAATAGGAAAGATTTGTATGTATGTATGTCTTGTCTATAATCACTTCAAATTAATTTCGTGGCGGGATACAAGACAGTTGAATCGTTTCTCCGGGACCCGACGAGCTTCATTGCTTCGGCGGTTTTCTAGCGGTCGCCACTGTTGATTCTGGCTTACAGGAATTGCAGTGGTTTGGGAATAGTGTGGCGGGCTTGTACCATTAAAATAATGTATGTAATGAATTAACACAAAAAATACTGAACTGATTTAAAAAATCCATTCACCATTGGAATGCTACGTTATCCCTGATTAAAATAGGCTAATTAACATCACGATACGACACACGGGGGTTGGGCAGTAAACAAAGACGTAACAACGCGGGTGAAATAAACGCGGTCGTGGAAGTTGCGGATATTTCACTAGTTTATATTATATTAGGTAGGTTTTTTCTGCTGGTCTGGAATCAAAATTAGTTTTAGTTTGTTTATAAAACCGTTATCCCACACTATAAAAATGACCTGTACATAAACAAACATAAAGTCACATACAGAAAGAAAAAGACAAAAATATTTGTTCCGTGCTAAAATCGAACTCGCAATACGCAGTGCAGCAAACAATCGCTATACCTACGTCTACCGTGACGTAAGCAGGTTTGTCCCAACTTCGTTAAAACAAAGCCCTTGTATGTAGGTAAGTATTGTATACTTAGGCATAGTAATTCTAGCAAAGCATATCTTCTAAATTACCTATCTTAAGTCATACAAACAGATACCTTGTTCTGTAAAAAGAATCAAACTCAAGACACAGCGCAGTAACTAATCATCACTCAACCATTGTGCCAAACTAGGCGTAATTTCGCGTCGGGTCTAATTTTATGTCTTTTTCATTCATGTTTTGAACTTGTTTTGGATTTCTAACAGCATACCGTTTTAGAGATTATATATTTTAAGGATTTTTTTAATGGATTGCAAGCGTCATTGCTTGGTACTTACTGAAGATAAAAAAAGCGTTGTTGAATTTGAATGAAAGGATTTTTAGAACCGGTCAGTCGTACAGTCCGATGAATCAATATAGTTACCTACCTTGTTACTATAACTTTTATATTTTCAGAAAAATGCATGGTAATGTTGCGTTCAATAAATCCATACTTTTAAGGACTGTAGGACGTGTGCGTCGGGTTTTCGGAATTCAAATTTCATTTTCATATTGTCTGAAGAGGGCGGGCAGCGTAAAGATCACCCAGATGAAGTAAAGAAAACTGTCGTTCGCACACATGGCGTATACAGAATTCTAGCACAATCATATTTAAAGGATTTGTAGATTTTAAAATTTCACACAGTTTTTCTAAAGTGCTTTTTATCTTAAGTAGGTACCTATTTACCTATCTTATGTAAGAAGTGCCGCTCCATCTTCGTTATGTCGTGGTCGTCTTTATTGATTCTCTTTACCTGAATTCAGTAACAAAACAATCAATGGTGTCCTATTGTTTCTTATTTTTGTGACCTAGAGATTGTTCCTTTGTTCAAGCGGTTGTATATAGACGTTTTGTCAATTAGAACATATGGATAAGTTGTCTGGTTGCGAGGATGGATCTCCGGTCACGGTCACTCTGGAAGTCGAAGTTGGGTTTAAATTCAATTAATATCTTTTCGAAGACATGAAATAGAGTTTGAATTCTAATTGAAACATGAGAAACATGAAAAATGAAATCGCGATGTTCAAGTGGAATTCGATCTCTTTCATTCAATCACGTATGACCGTGGTAACTAAAACCGAACAAGTGATTCAATTTTAGCATTTCAAAGTTGATTCAGAGATCATGTTTTTTAACTCGCGGTCAGGACCGTGGCTCAAAACTCTTGTGCTTTTGACAAGGTTAACACAATAGCTTGATGTTGGAAATACAATGTATTGACAACAGCTTTGAAGTATGAAATATTCGCTTTTCTCTCGAGGGGATTAATCGAAGCTAAATTCAACTTTTCTGGTTGACATAATTTTAGATTCTGATTTTCAGGAGTTACAGTGAATAGGAATAGTGTAGCGGACTACTTCAACCCAAAACGAAATTAACTGAAACCAGGAAATCGTATCTATCAAAACAAGATTTGAACACCAACCCAAGTTGTTTGAATAGCATGATCTGACAGCTGATAGTCATGATGCATAGGGCTAACGGCCATTCCCTTAACTAGGTCAGTGCCTTCAATGATCAGGATAACGGTATCGATACAATTGTCGGCTTTGTGGAGCGGAACATCAGTCTGTCACCAAATTGTCAAGTCGTGGGATCCCCATGAGCTATTGTTGGGTTTGTTGGCTATTGTGAGAGTTTCTTTAGTTATTTTCGGGGTTCGTCAACTTTGTGTTGGCCCAACACTATGGCTATGATAATGCTGTGAATGAAGGATTTCCCTTCAGAGATTCTATGTGGTTCATTCAAGTTGCTTTGTTGCATAGCTGTAGATAAATGCTTGCTAATATAATTCTACCAATTATTGCGGAATATCTTTATAAATAATTCAAAATATATAGTAAGAGTTTCGTTCGGTTTCTTAATACTCATATCTATTATTTTTTAAAATATGTAGGCATTTTCATTATTTTGTACGTTGAAAATTATATTTGGAATATTTAAAAAAAATATATAATATACCATCACGCCTGTATTACCCGAAGGGTTAGGCAGAGGTGTACCAGTGTACACCCACAGTTCGCCGGTATATTTAGGTCTCATGTAATAGGGGGCGAGCCTATTGCCATTAACCGGGCACAAATCCAAACTCCGAACCGCTACTGAGAATTTTCATAGAAAAACCCAATAGCACTTTTTGCTCGACCTGGGAATCGATCCCAGGACTTCTTAGCAGTCGTGCTTACGACCACTAGGCTAACGAGGCAGTTACAGTTATATTTTTATATTTCTAATTTTCTTATCTTACGGATTTATATTTCTATTTTTTTTCTTTTCTTCTGGAATAATTTTCGCCCGCTATGTTATCTCCTCACCACCTTTGATTGACTGGTAGAGAACGCCTAAGGCATTAAGTCCGCCTTTGTACCTTTGGTTGCATGACTTTTAAACAAATAAATAATTTGTCGTATTTTTGCTTTTGATTTCAAGCTTTGGAAATAAATTTCCAAATCCGAACAAAATATATGCAATTGAGTGTTGATTCCGCTGAACGGGTTCTAAGATTGGATGCAGTATGCAGCGCTCTCACCCGTTCCCAATCCGTCGACGGCTGTCAGCGTGTCAACATCTCCTGAGCATGAGCCAGTTCTGAGATAAACATTGTTTGTATGGTATTATTTGACATGAATTTCCATAAAGTATCGTTCGATTACATAACCTGATATATCTTATCTCCTTTTTAAAATAAGGTACTATGCAATGTCGTGATGGCCCAGTGGTTCAGGCGCCCGCTTTTCATGAACGGGGCTGTGGATTCGCAACCGGCAATAACTATGTGTCTTTTTCAATTTCATATGTACTTTCTATGTTTTTCTTGGACACCACTGATTAGTATAGGAAAAACATCTTGAGTAAACCTGGCCTTATAATATGGGCCTTAAATCACCAGTCATCAATTTGCCGTGGCCAATGCTTATGCCTTCTTTGTATGAAAAGTGGCTTTTATCCTGCAGTGGGATAATAGGCTGGTTTTATTATCATTTTATTACATACCTACAGATAACTAATATCTTCTTTATTAATTTAAAATTAGGTACCTACTATAATACATGTTCGTTTCGATCATACTCCTCACATACCTTTGTTATTCGGTACTTAGTTGCCGGGTTAAATAAAGATGAAGAAACCTATAATATGGTTTTATTTAAGTACAGTCGGTTGTCAACATTATCTGACCCACCCTAAACACAATCTAAATTGGACCTTCTGCCTATGATTATAAGGTTTAATTTCAATTTATATGAGGTTATCAGTCAAGTGCTCGAGAACTGAGAAAGAACAAATACATTAATAATACACACACGCAAATTTGATCTTTATCACGTTAGCATTAGGCTAAATCTTGTAACAACTTGTTATAATATAATAAGTGTAATAGCTTATTTTAATGAGTTCGGTCAAGTAATTCTGGTCTCGTGGTCTGTGGACTGTGTATAACACTGAGAGTGACAAGTTGCGAGATCAAATCCTGCGACGAAGATATTGTTTTGCTTTCAACTTAGAATTTATTCTAAAAGTATTTCTTGTATTATTGTAAAGAAAACTATAGACGGATAATCTTCAAATATAAAGTTTCTAAAATGGTAATATTTTGGCATAACTTGTAATAAGTGGGTAGTTGAAAAATAAATATTTGTATTCATTGTAAAACTGGTATTCAAATGCTACTAACTAAGGGTATGCAGTGACAACGCGCAAACGATAAGGTTGGCTGCTTGTGCTGTGCAAGAATAAACTTTATTAAAGTATACTATATGGTTTAAATTCTTTAGTCTTGTGGTCACTAATCGTTGTTTACGTTCGAAATCAAGTTTAACCTAAATATAGCTTCTGCTCAGGTGTTTCTTTTTTAATTATTTTATTATACTTTTTTTACATTTCTTTAATGGACAACGCATAGAAATAAAACTAAATAATTGCAAATTTAAAATGTTTATTATTTCATTAAAACACTTAGGTAAGATAAAGTAAGTAAATGCTCACATATTTCCAAATTAATATACAATATATATGAGGATGCCATAATCAAATCTAACCATTTATAAACATTAAAAAAAAGGCATGTTTATGCTTGAAAGTTTGTTATCGAGAAAATTAATTCATCTGTGAAATGCTTTACAGATTTATAGCTGCCTATTATACGTAGTGAATAAACATGTCATTTAAATAGAAAAAAAAACTATTTATAACAATAACATCACCACGTAATTGGCAACATTTTAATGGTTTAACAATCTATCCATTGAGCATTTACTTACATGGTGTGTTTAAAAATATCCTAGATTAATTAGTAGCGGAGTGATGGCGCACCGTTCCTTGTTACGTTCATCTTTGTTCGATTTAAATGTTTTTTTTTCATCAGTGAAGATCACAACATTTTCTTCTCAATTAAAATTTAAATATTCCTGGGCAAAACGGACCCTTGTTCTTCGCGATGAGCAGGTGTCAATGCTATTTTCTGTGCCGGTTTATAATTCCTTATTCCAGCAGCGTGTAAATGCCTTCTCACTGTTTCCACTGAAATATTGTGTTTTCTTGCGGTTACAGCAATGGGCAATCGCATTCGGGACTATACTTGATGTTTTTTGCCCCTGGACGAATCCACTGAATATTTACTTTGTCTCCATAACGTCTTAGCTACAGTCGTATTTCTCTAAAACAAAAAAAAACATTTTTGGAACCGTTTATGTAACTTGTAAGGAGTGAATGTAATAGTAAAATAGCCAACTACGCGTTCATTAATCACAATCAATTAAATAAAATAGGTATAAAAAAAACACTTACTGCTATATTAAGACGACGACCAATCTCTCTAATTCCAACATTCTGCTCATGTAAAAATATGATTTTATGTTTGGTATAGTCATTAAGCTGCGACATGATGCTTTTTTACACCAAATTGCTTAAAAATACTTAACGAGTTATGCGAAACGATTTACAAATGTGTGTGCGCAGTCACTGCTAATAGGCGTAGTGTAACTTTTGTCACTTAAGTAGACGAATTTATTATCTACCTCACGAAGCAAATATATGTGAACTTAAACTTTTTTAATTTACCCACCTGTTTACAAGATAAGTTATTAGGCGTAAATCATATTGGTCGTTCTTTAATAATGCAAACAATATTGTAGAAATGAAATCAAATTAAAAAAGAAACTGATAACCGGTGGACTGTGTTTTCGAACCCACATGTTGTTTCTCGCCAATCCAACATCAAACCGCCAAGCCACAAGAACTTGTTAAGACTTCACGAAATTAAAGATTGGGTTCTAATTATGTAGGGTGACTTAAAAGGTTTTTAACTTTAATGTCAACGAGATAATGATTAAAATAGCTTAACAAAATGATATAATGCCGGTGGCTCCGACAACGTTGGGTGGGTTTATGCGTGTCTGTATTCATCGATAAATTGAAATTAAACCTTATTATCATAGGCAGAGGGTCTAATTTCGGTTGTGTTTAGGGTGGGTCAGATAATGTTGACAACAGACTGTACATTGTTTTTGGTAACTACGCATCTTCTGTCACTGAAAATAAAATGCAACTTCTCGTGAAAATGCCACAATGACTGAAAAATGAGAAGTGGTGTAACTGTACATTTTGGATTATTTCACAAATGTGTTTAAACTGGGATAGTTAGTAAGTGGTAATTTCCTTTTCTAAATTGTTAAATAAAACTGTTTCTACATTTATACTAATACTAGCTATTACCCGCGACTTCGTCCGCTTGGATAAATAGTTCCCGTTCCCGGATTTCCGGGATGAAAACTATCCTATATCCTTTCTCGGGTCCCAGACTATATCTGTACCAAATTTCATTGAAATCGGTTCAGTGGTTTAGGCGTGAAGAAGAGACAGACAGACAGACAGAGTTACTTTCGCATTTATAATATTAAGTACGGATGACACAGAGATAGAGAGTAGAATTGCCCGTCGATTTAGTACATATAATACGATATATTTTGATTACCGTCCAATTATTTGGAGCTACATAGGTATTATGTGGTAATAATAGTAGTTTGACTAGTTCTAGTGTCCTTGGTATGAAATGATAGGCATAATTATTTACTCATCATGCTATTGACACACCTAGTCTACCTAGCTATCTATGCCTAAAATTTTACAGCTTAATATTTTGTTCTGTAAAAGATGAATCCTTTCCAATTTTAAACAGAGACATAAATACTAAGTTTCTCTGAATCTTTTAAATATTTATGTATTACTACTTCTTGTTTCATTTACTTGGGTATTATGGTAGATAGTTATTTATAGATCATGGTAATGACAGTTAAAGGTGCAAAAAAGATGACCAGTCATCTTGTCGACCACGCCGAGACAAAATATTTTCTTTTATTCAACCTGTATTGTCCCACTGCTGGGTAAAGGTGTCTCCTGTTTTCTTCCACTCATCGCTATGCGTTGCCTTCTCTGGCTAATCTCCCATAAACGTCTCTAAGTCATCACGCCAGCGTTTCGAGATCTTTTTAACCGACTTCAAAAAAAAGGAGGTTATCAATTCGACCTGTATGTATGTAATATTGCCAGAATTGCCCAGTTTTTCTTTATCGTCTGGGCAGTAAGGTCTAACGACCCATCACACTCTAGTCTCAGAGTTTCTAAACCGACTCAAGGGCCAAAAATTAATGATGTTGATTATTCAATCATCATCATTAATTTTCATCATTCGAAAGAATAAATGAATGATGGGTTTTTCGAAATGAAATACCTATAATGAGAAAATAATCTAAAAATCCAAATAGGTAGGACTTAAAGACCTCACACAGCCACACAACATTCAAATACTTCCTCGTTTAACAGGAACGGCGAGAATTTAAACGTTCCACAACAATTTTCAATATAGTCCAATGGAAAACTCAGTGAAATGCCAAAACGCGAGGTCGCCCACCCAGCTCGAATGTTTGGTACAACAGATAAGGGTCACGCTTGGCTGCCGCGCTTCCGACTGATTTCATCACACTTCCGACTGCCCGCGGTCACTGCACCAACTGTATTTACTTTTATATATTATATTTAAGTATGTATTTTGAGTCGTAAGCCTAGTGGTTCTCGGGGCTTCGGGTTGTTTGAAAGAGATACCGCGCCCCCGGAACGCAAAGGGCACATGAAGGAACATAGACGGGTTTTAGTCAGTAAAAGTCTGACACTCCCTCCCGCCCCGCCCAGGGCGGGGGAAGATATTTGATGATTTCCGTCTTAAAAAAAAAAGCCTAGTGGTTCAAAGCGCGACTGCTACGCTAGAGGTCTTAGTGTTAATTCCCAGGTCAAGCAAAGTGTTATTGGGTTTTTCTCGATTTCTCTCGGTTTTTCTCATGCTTTCCGAGACACGGTGGTGTCACACCACCAACTTCCAAACTCCGGGCTGCTACTGAGAAATTCCTAATGGAAAAACCCAATAGCACCGAACTGGGAATCGAATTCAGGACCCCTCGCTCAGCAGTCGGAGACCAACGGAACAGTTAATTGATATGTACTTGCTCGTACACTTACTTACAAATTTTCATGTATTGTGTATTTTATTTTCAGTGATCAACTCCAGCATCAACAATGATGCATAGTAAGGCGATCCTGTTGTGGTGCGGGATCCTGATCCGCGTGGCGTTCCCCATGGAGGTGCAGCATGACTTCGAGGAGCATACCGAAGTAAGTTAGTTACAGAGAAATACAGGGTGTTTGGCAGAACGTTGAACATACGAAAATGGTGGATAGGTGGGGTCATCTGCTACTTACTCAGCCCTAATTTATTTGGCCATGGCCCCCTGCATATTTTTAAAAAACATTTTTTTTTGTTTTCCTTTAGTTTCACCACTTTCTTAACTTTAAAGTGTTTTTTTTTATTTTTTTTGTCTTACACCGGGCTGTATCCTTTGAACCGTAATAAGTAGACATTTGAATTTATCACAGAATATACATATAAATTGCTATGGCCGCAATAACAACAAATGGTTTTGTATGTAAAGAGACCGATTCGTACATAGCCAGACTTTTATACACATCTAACCAAAGATTACTACTAAAAACAAACAACATAGGCCTAGCAGTCCGTAGCAAAAGCGTAAAAAATATACAGAAAAAAAATCTCCGTAAAATAAACTAAACAATCCACCAAAAAACCTTTGATGCAAATCACCCAATAACTCTTCTTAAAAGAGAGAATATAAAGTACTAATTGACACGAATGTAAAGCTGTTATCGCATAGATTAGCGATAAATAAGCTGTTTGTCCTAACATCCCGCCTTGCACGGTGCCTCTTGTTTCTGTCAGTCGCGACCGCATAACCTAACCCGGGTTTAATAATAAACAAGGTGGTCTCTAGCGTTATTCTGGAACTTTGAATCGAGCTCTCTGCGTTATTGGCAGTAAATCTGGGTACTATAGACTATTATATGGTTTTATTTTCATATTTTTTGGATAGAAAAGAAACCAATTAATATGACCAGAGGGCTGGCCTTTCCTTCGGCCAAAAATCATCATTGCTATGGTAAAAAGGGTAGGCGCTGTATCGTACCAATGCACTAATCGCTGTACCGTGGCAATGTAGCATTGCCACGGTACATCCAGCACTTCGGACACTTGTCTCGTTAACAACGATGCAGATAAGGTTTTTGGTATCTATATGTAGGTACTAGTATAATAAAGCTGAAGAGTTATTTGTTTGTTTCAACGCGCTAATCTCTGGAACTAACAGTGGGATTGAAAAATCATTTTGTATATCACGATTCATAAGAAATACTATAAGCGTAAGTCAACGCGGGTGAAAAAAATCACATGAACGTTGTCACGGGCAGAAGCAAGTATTTTATAAGTGAAGACCTGTAATTGGCTTTCAGTCTAAGTTACTGTGTCTCCCATATTAATTAATTTAATAAATATATTGAGTGCGTCTACTTGAGTTGAGTGGAGTTTACAGAATAGCCGTAATTGAGTTTGCACAGAATAAAGATGAACTTTCGATGCGTAACCCGTGAGTCAGTGTTTACGTTTACCCAGACAGGTCATAGAGCTACCGCCCACGCGATTCTTCACAACCCACCTGCTTAAATACAGCTGTTTTTTACTTACACTAAATTAGTTTAGTGCCTACACCGTTTCAGTCTGCAAAATCTAAAAAACCTTGGCATGTGATTCGAAAAAATGTCGGCGTTCTATCTAAACATGGAATAAAAATAGTTTTCGCTACGGAAACTGCGAAATTTCTCGGTTGGAAGTAAAAAAATCTGTGCTCGCTGTGGCTTTTTGTTTATAGAAACATGCAAAGTGCGATATTTCTTACGTTCTCTACCACACACTGTTACTATCTTCCCACCAATTACATAAGTACCCAGGTGTGTAAATTTACTCTTTTTTTTTAAATTACAGATCAACCAGGAGTCAGATTCCGTTAGAGGTCGACGGGGCGTCATCGAAGAAGAAAAATACTACAACATGCAATCCCATCGGCAAGATACTAACATGAACCAACCATGGATACCCGGCCCCTTGCCGCCCGAAGACCCCACGACTAAAATATCCATCACCAATGAGGTTAAAGATGTCCTGCCTCTGTATCAGACTACAGAGAAAGTGACTGACAAACCCACTGGGCGAGGAGCGAGAGCTTCCAACGAGAACTGGATCAAACTTCCAATACCTGATCAGAGAGATCCAAGAGACCAAAGAGACCAGAGAGATCCCAGAGATCAAAGAGACCAGAGAGATATGAGAGAGCAAAGAGACCAACGCGACCAGAGAGACAATATTCTGACACCACCTCAACCTTCAGGTGATTTGATCAATTCTCGAATGCCAAGAGTCAACTTCATCACTCAAAACAAAGCATTAGAAGCTTCAGAATCTCGCAATGACAAGGAATCTATCCAACGAGCGACTAGAACCGATGAACTACGAACCGAATTTGTGAGACCTGATGAAGATAGAGACAGGTCCAAATATAAGCCAGTGTTTCCACGTCAAGCTGTGTACAACCCACAGATTCCAGAAGAATCTAGAAGGTACTTCTACGATGATAGGTATTATCCAGTTCCAGATGATCTGTACAGACGTGATCCTTATTATGACATGATCGACCGCAGACGTTACTACCCGTACTATGGTCCAAGAGTTGATAGATTTGATGACACCTACGATAACATGGTCCCTAGGAAACCAAAACGAATTATCTATTACGCCCATTTGCCAGAAGTAGTTCGTACTCCACCCAGTGTGGATCTAAGATATAGATACTCTGTAGATCCTTACAGGCGTTTTGATGATGACATGTATGCGAATGCAAGGACCGGGAGGTACGACTATAGATTCAGAAGCAGATATCCCTATGCTCCTCTAAGAAAAGATGAGAGGAACTACAGAGATTTAGCTGGAGCCGGCACTATTGCCAAGGATAAGAAAATAGAAGACAAAGTAACACCTACACCGATTTTGCCACAGAAAGAAGACAAGTTTAAGACAGCCATGAATGCTAATAGGAATCTTATAAACAGTCACCAGTACCATGAAAGCGCTGATACTTACCATGAGCCGATAGCACACAAGAGCTTTCCAGACTTAGTTCGTCCTGACGATGGATACCTTCGATTTGATGACGCTTTGTTCCGTGGACCTGTCGATGAACCTTATCAAAGAAAATATTGATCCTACCAATAAGATAACCGGCGTTTATGGCTCGATTTTCAAAAGCACAAATTTGAAAAGTTAGCCACAAATGCCGCACTACGTTTAAGCTAACTTTCGAGAGCATTTAATATCGATGTAGTATTTATTTTTAGTATCAATCTGTAATATAAAATGGAAATCTTACAACTATTTTGTGTCGCTAATAAACGTAATAACTGATAGCCTTGTTTTAATTACGAGGGCTGTGTTCGCGACAAATTGTACAAGTAATAAATCGAGCGTTTAATTTAAAACACGACCGAGGGTGAAGATGAATTTCATTAAGAATTAATTAATGTCATTCTTAAACCGTTCTTGTTTTTCCACGGCGAATAAAAAACATCTGTCGGGGATGTTGAGCGCGACGCGTTTTCTTGAGGTAATTAAGCAATAAATTTTGTGGCTGGCAACATCGCGAGGTGGGGGCAATTACAGTAGTTAAGAAAATGGATGTTCTCCACTCAAGAACGCGTACAAAACCGACGTGACTAATTAAAATGAGGGCTTAGGAAAAATCCTACGACGTGACGGCTTGTAATCAAGGGGATAGATTTTTTTTTGCATTTTTTCTTGTTGGCCAGAAGTTCGCGGATTAGTGGCGGCGATAAATTACGGGTAATTAAATGTCTTGTCTGGGGTTTAAGCGACGGCTTGAGGTTTGGGATGCGCCATTTTGTCTGCATAAATCATTTTCAAACAGATTTCCCTGTAGTTACAATTTAAGTTGATTGTCAAATACTTAAATTGTAACTACAGGGACGGACTTCGTCCGCGTTGCGTATTTCATCCGCGTTAAGAGCGCGCATCCGCGTCTTTGGTTGTGTGTTGTAGCGTGATTGTATATAGCTTATAACAATATTACTCAGGAATAATGAACCTATCTATTGATAAATAAATAGTTAAAATCTGTTCAGGATTTTCGGAGCCTATTCGGTACAAACAAAAAAAATCTCTTTTTAATATTAGAATAGATTGGCTTACTTTCAACGTAGTTTGGTTTTAAAAATGCTTATTATCTAACAATACGAATGGTCTGCAGTAGATAGGACTTTCCATAGAGTAGGAGGACATGAAACCAGACAATAAGCAGTAAACGTCCGCCTGGAGAAATGGGTTATTTAGTTAAATTACTAGAAAGCGCAGAAGGGCGGGTAATTGGAAATTACATCCGAAGCTCTATTATCATCTCTAGGCCTACGTCGAGCTGAAACAGGACTTATTAAAGCTCTAATTACATGTTCATATTGCACCTTGTTTAAAGCTTTGCTGTTATATTTGGTCGTGTTTTTTATTGGTTGAAAATACTTGCTTGCTTGCTTGCTTTCTTATTACAAAGGTGATTTAGCATAGATCTGTCTCTTGATCATAAGCCTCTCCGAGTAGCATATAATAAAACGTGCCTAGTTTATGACTGAGAGATTTTTTTCGTGGTATGGTGGTAGTATGGTGTACAGTATACCATTCACGAGGAAAAACTGGGTAGTATACCCGTAAAACATCCAGCAAAAGTGCAGCTTTCTATCAGTGAAAAATATTTTGTGATCAGACTTGTACTTCCAAATATTCCATTTACAAACAAACTAACTCTTTATAATAGACAAATATTTTTAATACAATGTGTTCTCTTTGCATTCTCATCCAATGATGGCCACAAATACTTACATCATTATATTTATTTATCCATCACCAAAAATACCAAGATATTATGATGTTTAGTGTACACAACCTCTCCGAGATCGACGTGTGGTCACAATCGACCCTTGATGAGTTGAATTATTTATACAGAGTCGTCGCAGTGACCACGCTTTGTGTTGATTGCCGATAATTGTCCCTGATTGGGGACAGATATGAAAGTGTGTCGTGGTGTCATGTCTTTTGAAGTGACAATTTGTGTAAACATAATTTTCTTTACGTTACGAATGTAATATTAAACCGTCTGTCGTAATATTCCATTCATTGTAAAATAACGACAGAAACTTTTGTAGCATCAAGCTACAACATATTCTTTATGTTGCTTTAAATACCTAACATTTGCTAATTAACAGTTATATTAAAATGTAAAAGTAAAGTAACAAGAAAAAAAATTGCAATGATCAAAAGATAAATCGTTTAATAAGCCATTTATTTAAGTAAATAGTAGGAATTTGATATTTCTTCTTATAATTAAATTAAAATCCACACTGCAACGTTAAGAAAACTGTAAGGTAGAAAAAAAAAATTAACACAAGTATTTAGGAGGTATAAAAGAAATAAGACTGTCCGCAATACGTTGCGATACTCATGGCCACTCTACATCAAAGGGTTGTGACAGATGGCACGTAGCACAAACAGTAGTGATGTCCTTAGGCGATATTCATTATCTTCAAAATTGTCTAACATCTCGGGATTCCGGCGTTGCGGAGGAATGGTGCCGAGGAACGGAGGAACGGAGGAACGGAGTTGCGTTGCTAATTGGAAGCTTGTTACGTAAACGGATAAAGGGTTACATTATAATTTGATTTTGTATCGAAAAATGTATTTGATATTGTTAATTTGTGAACGGAAAAGCCACCCCAGTTTTGTGGTTCTGCATTGAAAGCCAGAGGCAGAACATTGAATAATTATGAATGTATAGTTAATTGGTATAATGTTAGTTATATAATATAATTAGGATATAACGGCAGTGTCTGGGATAAAATATTGTTCTGTTGTGTAGTTGCTAAGAAGGGTTGTTGACTCTACTATTCTCTCGTTGGGTAGGGAATTTATACAAAAACTGCAATATGACGAGTGATGTTCCCATCATCTAGTTCTCTCCATACATTCCATTCCATCCATCCATCCATACAATTCCACCCATTTTGAATTTTGGAAGATTGGTCTTTGGGATACAATTCGGTAGGAATTCGAATAAATTACTATGCAGACATTGTAAAACAGATTTCAATAAAAAATCACACGTAATTCAATTAATAAAATTCATTTGATTTGATTTGTGTGTTCTTTATGCCTTAATTTTCGGACCACGACTAAGCAGTTCGACCAAGTTTTGCCCAAAAACTGCGGTTAATTTAGATCTAAAACAACATCAAACAATTACAAACAACTCAATTAAAATAATTACAAACAACTTAACCTTAAGCTCGCCAATGTTGCCATATCTTATTAACCCCAAAGCGGGCCATGTCATAATATTTAACATTGCAACTCCGGGGCGACGGTAGCGACATCACGACATTCAAACTATTAACATGTCAATAACAATTTGCTGAATTGCTTTTATGTTGTACTTGATATGAGGCCCGAAGGGAAGGGGTGGGTATAGGGTTGGCACACTTACTGTGGAATTGCGAATTTTTTAATATATTAATTTGTGGTTGAAGCAAAATGATTTTATGAATAGAATTATATCTATATTTGAATGATATCTTTTCCAAAGTGAGAAATGGTTCAGATCAGAATTAGCTAGTCTTTTTCTAACTCTATACTGTTTTACTTTTATTCGATTTTGCCGCGAGTGAAGTGGTAAATATGAGTTTTATTAAAAGGTGCAAAGTAGCACATTCAAATCAAATGAAATAGAATAGTAGTGGAATAGTATTCATGATACTTCAGATTGATTTTATTATGCGACAATAGTAAAAATCCAGCAAGAACAAGATAAAGCTACAAGCCACGATCTCCTTTAGCGCAAAATAACTCTTTTACACAAGAACAACATTTTCAAACTCCAAAGCACCAACCCTACAAAGCCAAACAGTCCCAAAGTTAAGGGTTGTCTGTCCCGATCCCGGGCAACCGCGACCCGCCCGGAAAATTGATAATTTTCACTACACGGTGGCCTTACAATAATTTATTCAAGTCCGAGATATGATCCTGACCGAAATTAATATTTATTAGCCATTGTCCCTTCATGTCCCATCAGCGGAATTAATTCTAAACTTGTTTGGATTGTAGTATGTGGAGGCTGGTTGATAGTTTTGGGATTACCATAGTTCCCGGACTTGGGATCTATTTACTTAATTAGTTTTGGGAATTGACTTAGGTCAGAGCTTTGGATTACGGGATTAGCGAAATATGACTCGGGTTTCACTTGCGTGGGTTAAATTGTTGAGTTACTGTTTAACGTAATGTTTATACGTATGTCAGTGTTTTTTGCTTGAGAGTAGAAAAATGATCGAAAACTAATTTAAATCGGTGAAGGAAAACATCGTGAGGAAACTTTATAATAAATATACTTGAATCTGGAATTGCCAATTCGCCTTGACTAAGAGTGACGATTACTGCTTATGCCTTCTCTGTAAGAAAAGAGGCCTTTACTCTGATGTGGGACAATAATAGGCCGGTATTATTAATATTTACAACTAACCAGAATCCAGGCCTTTGCCTAGGAGTGGGACAGGCTAACAAAAAAAAAAAACAAAATCCGTAATAAATAAAGGTGAGAACTATATGCCAATTGTAATTCCACACAAAAGTACTTAAATAAATATCTATACCTATTTGTAATCGGCACGGTAAGAAGAACATTATTTCTCGCCTTGCATCAATGATAGTTAATTCAAGAAAAACGTTCCTTTCTCATGACGTCACAACAAAAGTCTTCTGTCATTACTGACTTTCCATGTGTCATCACTAAATACTAAACATAACACAAAGTATGCGAATATTATAGCATAAGTACACATAACTCGACGACAGACATTCTTCTTAGAAACCGAATATTCCCTTTGTTGTACGTCCTTAGGGTTCTAATAAAGTGTCACATAAAGTAGTATGAGTAAGTTAGCCAGTGAAGAGATAGAGGTAGGGTTGGCAAATGCAGATTTTTTAGTAAGTTAGGTATTTTTGGGCGAATTTCACCTATAGTAATAGCTACGTAGGGTAAGAGCCACAAATAAACTTAAATTTTTGTTAGTGTTCCCATCCAGAGACGGTCAGATGTAAATTTTGGAATACAACTACAGATTCAAATACTTATACGTGGTAAAGATTTTGCCATATCAGAGTATTCTATTTCTTCCGACATCTTTCCTACTCGGAGGTCGTCGAAGAAATTGCCAAATACCTAAATATACAGCAACACATTATGCGAAAACAATTCCAAGTGGTACTTACTCGACGATCATTCTGGGTAAGGACGATGTAGAAATCACCAATAATTATTAATATAATTAAGGACATTTCAATTCTTCAATTGAATACAGGAAAATCACACTGTCCAAAAAAAAACGTCGAAAATGGGTTAATGAAAAGTAAACTATCTTACAAAGCCAAAAATTTTCATTTGGCAAAAAAGTGGTGACCCTGAACACCAGCCTGTTGGTCTCCGGTTCTAAGAACACGGCCTTACATTGTCGCGAATGTCGCGCTTAATTTATTGGGTGACACCCCTGTTTATTGCTTTTTATTATTAATTTTAGTGTTTTATGACTTACCTGGCCTAAAAGATATAAAAATTTGATTTACAGATAAAATAAAAGGCTTTCAATTGACTTAGGACACGGCGTTGGTCATTAATTTGAATAATTTTGGCTCTGAAACATGTATAAGAATGAAATACACACTTGTACTTGTGTATGTCTTAGGCTCGCTTACGCCAAGCAGGGTTAGCTTATTAACTACGAGTTAGTTGGTAACACGAGCTTTTTGTGTATGACATTTTGTAATTTAGCCTCGTGTTAACAAGTAGTACTTAGTTAAGGTTTTGGGTGCAAGTGGGCTTTACAGAGTCAAAACAGATGTTGGCAATCTGCTAGTAGTGAGTTCTAGAGTTTTAAATTTGTGACGTCATATGGAGAGGACCCATAAGTAGCTTCATTCACTCAAAATGAGAACCAGATGTATGATATGTCTAGATTCCCTTAGACTAAAGGGTCTTTTTAAATAATTGTCAAAGTGTCTCCATGGAGTTTCTGGTCCGTTCTTCTCTATGAATCTTCTACGCTTCGGTATGGGCAAAGAGCTTCAACTTTCTAACCGAACGACTCGTTGACAATTTTAAAGGGCTTGCGAATGGTTTATTTTAAATTTTTTTTTTTTTGTTAATTCTTGTCCTTTGCTTAATAACATGTCATATGTAATGGAACTGGGAGATCTGTAATTCAGGACTATCCTACGTTTTCTTTTTCAGTGACTGTACTATGACGTTTACATAAATAAGGAAGATTATAATTATGAAAAAAAAATGCTTTGTCAGACATCTCTTTGAGGCGCGCGTGGAACACGAATGCGCCGTCGACACGGTCTGTCGTCAATTAACGTACGGATGGTGCGCTACCCATTGCTCACCGTCCACAGACCTGCGTCTACAGTGGCCGAGAGTCGTCTCGCGGCTCCCGACGCCCGGAGCGTCTCCTGCGGACCTGCAGACGCTGTGAGGAGGCTGATGAATCGCCTCTCCATCTTCTGGGGGAATGCGGAACTCTAATTCACAAGCGCAACAATCATCTGGGCAAACACCTATTAAGCCCGAAAGGATTAATGGAGGTTGCCTCTAAGCTGATCCTGCAGTTCATCACAGCCGCTGGGTTTGGTGGCGATCTCTAACCACAAAAGATCAGCTATGGTTGCAGTGACACCCACAGACGCACAAAGAAAAAAAACATACCATCACGCCTGTATTCCCCAAAGAGTTAGACAGAGGTGTACACCCACAGTTCACCGGTATATTTAGGAGAACACAAAGAAAATAAAAATAAACCGGCACGAATGTAGCTCTACTCGGTTTCCCGTGTCGTCCGATGTCGCGGCGATACGGCTGATGTACGGGTCCGGCAGCCGGCGGCACTACGACAAAGGCGCGCGCCATTAACTGATATGACATGACTATAAAGTAACCTCACCGTGGGACGATGACGGCGCCTGGGAGGGGAAGTGGCTCTACTTTGTATTTTGTATTAAGATTTTCGAAAGAGGGAATTGGTTTAAGCGGTATTATGATTTTACTAACATATCGGTAAGTACCTACTAACATAATATGGACTTGTACTTTTCATAACTGTGCATGGTCTGAAATAAATATTTCAATTCAATTCAATTATGATACTTTGCTTTTTGACACTATTTGAGGACGTCAATTACTAGAAAAATGAAAAGGGTATTTAATAAGTCAAAACTATCAAAGATCGACCTCAATGTTAACATTTCATGTGGCTGTTTGTAATTAAATTGCTCATTGTAAGTTTTAATAAAATTCATTCGACTCAGCTTACATAAAAAGGGGTTGTTTTTCTGTGAAAACTGAAAAGTAATTGATACTTTCCGTACAACATTTTATTTTTATTTTTAAGTTTACCAGTAAATAATATGAAACATTTATCTATGTCATATTAAATTTTCCATTTTTAAGAAGCTAACAGATTCATTTTTATTTTATTTTTTCGTAATTGATGTTCAAACGCATCTTTAAATGTTGCAATCAAAATAAATAATTACATTTTTGAATCTCAGTAGAGCCGTCTCCCCCTCACTACAGATCCAACACAATATTTTCCACCGTACACACATTACGAACGATCATTTCACATTATATTACGCTCGCGATGTGTTGGACGCGTTTTTGCGTGAACCGGGTATCGAACCCGTGTCGATGAGGGCCACTAACCATAAATAAGTGTCGTGCCAACACGGCTCCACTCATAACGTATCAATTGTCTTTACGATCGCAATTTTTATTATTTATGCGCAACATTTAACGTGTGAAGATTTTATCGGTGTGTGGACTATATTTTGGTGAGATTTCTTTTTGGAATTTGAGATCTTTTATATGGGAACATGTTTTGGTAGGATTTTTGGTAGTAGGTGAAAGTGTCCTTGGTTTCAGAGTAGCGTTGGTGAACTGCCCTGTTGGTCTCGGGCGTGGGTTTCCGGGTTCGATTCCTAGGTCGGCCAAACAGTGTAATTGGGTTTTTTCATAAGAAATTTCTGAGCAGCAGCCCGTAGTTTGGAAGTTAGTGGTGTGATACCCCCGTACCTCGGAAAGCACGTAAAGCCGTCGGCCTCGGCTGTAATTCGTAGATCTTTGACAGTCGTTCGTCTTACTTTGAGCACCTCTCAAACCGGCAAAATAATTTTATACATAGCTTAAATAATCACATGCATTTTCTAGTTAGTCACTGTAGTGACAAACTTATGTTCCTGGACATCAACAGTTTTGTTGAAAAATTGAGATCGACTAGGGATACAGCGTATCTGCCCATTAGTTTTAGACGTCAGATAGCTTGGCTATTAGCTTTTAATATAAACTCAGACATAGTTAGTATGTCGAAGTCATCCACAATTAGCACCACGATATTTAGTAACAATACTAATGTTAGGGTGGTGTCAACAAATAATATTTTAAACTAGTTATTAAGACAACAGAAGGTACCAGTAACAATATAGTTAATCTTATCAACAAAAAGGTACCTTCTAGCAATCATTTACTAAAATGTAAAAAGGGGGCTAAACAACATTCCTTAACATTATTTCACCAAAATATTCAAGGCTTTTCTTCAAAGCAATTAGAAATTGAACTGTTTTTAGAAAAAACAATGTTCGACATTATTTGTTTTACTGAACATTGGTTAAAGGATTATGAAATGATAATTAATTACAAGAATTATAGTGTGGGCAGTTGTTTCAACCGCAAATCCATGCTGCGTGGCGGTTCCCTAATCTTAATTAAAAACAGTATTAAATCTAAGCCACGTAAAGACATAGTTGAACTATCGGTTGAACACATTATTGAGCTGTCCTGTGTTGAGCTAGATAAGCATGTTATAGTGTGCGTTTACAGGCCCCCAAATTATCAAAATTACTCTATATTTTTTGAGTCGATAATGGAAGATGTTTTGGCAAAACTTGGAACTGGTAATAAATCGGTAATAATCTGTGGTGACTTCAATATTAATATTTTAGAAAACAATTCAAATAGCAGTCGATTCGTAGGCCTCTTTAAATCATTCAACTTGTCAAATGTGTTCCTAGAACCAACAAGAATAACTTTAAATACTGCTACATGTATTGATAATGTTTTCTGTTGCTGCGAGTACTTGGATAAAGCCATTGTAAATTATCTTCCTTCTGATCACAGCGGACAAACCGTTACTTTTGAGTACAACACACCATTACAAAAAGTGCAAATACAGTCAAGACCAATTACATCTGGTAATTTGAATCATCTCTAATTAGCCAGTTATGTGTTCAGTGCCATAATATGAATAATGGTAATATTTTGTATGAAGAATTTTTTCAGTTGTACAAACAGAGTTCAATAATATTTTTAAGAAAAAAACTAAAACAATTTCCCCAAAATTTTTATTCAGTGACTGGGCGACTAAAGGTATCAGGAAAAGTAGGGAAAGACTTTTTGAGCTCTATGGCCTTAAGCCTTATATAAACACGGAAACTTTTAATAAGTATGTTACCACTTATTCTAAAATATTTAAAAATACTTGTAAATCAGCAAAGGCCTTGTACATTAGCAACAAGGTTAAATCAGCAGACAACAAAATAAAAACGGTCTGGAAAATTATCAATAGTGAAACAAATAGTAACAAAAGCCATAATACTGATTACACTCTGGAGACTTCCCGTGGTCTCATTAGCGCTAATATAGACGTGGCTCAAGAATTTGCAACATTCTTTACGAATATTCCAATTAAAACTACGGAAACTTTAGATTCCTCGCCCTCACTTGCTATAGATTTACTAAGAGCGAATGTTTTAGCCTGTCCTAAAGAATTTAAATTTAAACATATTAACCCTGTGGTTGTTATAAAGGCTTTTAAACAACTCAAGATCAAAGCTACCGAAGATCTGTGGGGCATGTCTACTAATGTTTGTAAATCGATTATTGAAACAGTAGCACCCTATTTAGCTATAATATTTAACTTGTGTATAGACCAAGGAGCTTTTCCGACGTTAATGAAATACAGCAAAGTTATACCATTATTTAAATCTGGGGATAGCAAAGACTCTAACAATTACAGACCTGTTTCTGTTTTGCCGGTTTTCAGCAAGGTGTTTGAAAAAGTGATGCTAAATCAAATGCTCAATCATTTTAACTGTAACAACATCCTACACGATCAACAGTATGGTTTCACCAGAGGGCGCTGCACTACTGACGCCGGTGTCACTTTAATTAAACACATCTTCAATGCTTGGGAGGACTCACAAGATGCCATTGGCATTTTTTGCGACCTCTCAAAAGCATTTGATTGCGTAAATCACGAGACACTCCTCCTGAAACTTGAGCATTACGGACTCGGTCAACTAGCGCTTAGCTTAGTAAATTCGTATTTGAATGACAGACTGCAGCAAGTTCAAATAAACGGGGTAAATTCTTCAGGTTTAAAAGTAAAGATGGGGGTTCCGCAGGGTTCAATATTAGGTCCGTTTCTATTTTTAGTATATATAAATGATTTACCTCATTTACTGGAAAACCAACCTCAAATGGTGTTATTTGCCGATGATACTTCACTGATTTTTAAAGTGAATAGACGGGCACAGCACCTTGACGACGTAAATAACGCTATGCTTGAGGTTCATAATTGGTTTACGAAAAATAATTTGGTTTTAAATGAGAAGAAAACTAAATGCATACGATTTGCTTTACCGAACGTTAGAAGTAGTGCATGTAATGTTATATTGAATAAGGAAATACTAGAATTCGTCGACAAGACAGTTTTCCTGGGGGTTACGCTTGACTCAAAACTGCAGTGGGGTCCTCATTTAATATCTCTTGCAGGGCGGTTAAGTTCAGCCGCTTACGCTGTCAGAAAAATCCGACAATTAACGGACGTGGATACCGCAAGGCTGGTCTATTTTAGCTACTTTCATAGCATCATGTCTTACGGTATTTTGCTTTGGGGGCGGGCTGCAGATATAGACTCCATTTTTATTCTGCAAAAGAGGGCTGTCAGAGCCATCTATAATCTTGGCAGACGCGAATCCCTAAGGGAATTGTTTAAACAAATTAATATCATGACGGTACCTTGTCAATATATATATGAAAATATTATGCATGTTCGGAAAAACCTTCATCTTTTTAAAAAAGTTGGTGATAGGCATAATTTTAATACTAGAAATAGGAACAAACTAGATCAACCAAGTTTCAGATTATCAAAAGTACACACTTCTTTTATGGGGTACTGTGTAAAATTTTATAATAAAATACCGCGCGTTATTCTCGAACTAAACGAGAGAAAGTTTAAAACATGCATAAAACGCACACTATGTAGTCAAACATATTATAAACTAGAAGATTACATAAATGATAAAAATGCTTGGCTTAATGCTGGTCCTGCTCCACAGCCACTCGGGCTTCCAAATTAATCAATAAACATAATGAAATATATATATTTCTTTTTAAAGGGAATAATGTTTCTTAGCACCTTTTTTATTGACGTAAATAACGTTTACGTTATTATTATTGTTTCTTTTTTAACATACCACAGGTCATCTGTCAAATAGGTTCACTGAAAAACTTTGTTTTATATAACTTAACATCATTTATTTCGATTTTGTAAATGTGTGTACCATGGAGCACTTACTATATTTTTTCTCTTAAGTTACTATGTGTTGGACATTAAGGGCAAGGCGGTTGAGAGCTTTGTCATGCTCACTTAAATGTCTCGCTGACGGTGGCGCGTGCATTGGATCGTTCAGTTCCCTCCA
Source organism: Caradrina clavipalpis (assembly GCA_932526535.1). Taxonomy (NCBI): domain Eukaryota; kingdom Metazoa; phylum Arthropoda; class Insecta; order Lepidoptera; family Noctuidae; genus Caradrina; species Caradrina clavipalpis. Next base: position 4,838,305 of record OW052101.1, read on the forward strand.
AGATGGTTGAGCTGAACGGTGCTGAGGCACGCGTCATGTTCGTGAACGGGCGCTGTCAGTTGGGATTGGTCATCTCTTATCTGCCATGGCCTACATCTTTATTAGTATTATTTAATTGTTTAATATTCACCTTCATTGTTTTCACATATAGAAGCAACATGAATATTGTAACCAAGATTTTGTAAAACCAAATTGAAGAAAAGGAGTGTCCATGGAGTTTCTTGCTCGTTCTTCTCCATAGAGATCTACGCTTTGGAACGAGCAACTAGCTTCAACTTTAAACTGTAACTTCTTGACATTCAAAAGTGCCTGTAAATGGTCTAATTGAAATAAATGCTTTGAATTTTGAATTTTGAATTTTGTTACGGATAGTCAGAAGCCAAGAAGTCTGACAACCAGTCTAATCAAGAGGTATCGTGCCGGTTAGACTGAAAGCCGACCCCAACATTGTTGGGGCTAAGCAGATGTCAGTACACAGGTCGCTTTGGCTGCAAGGTTTAGGGTACAGAGGGCAAGATAGGAGGTGGAGTAACCCTGCGGTTGATCCACCAACGATATCATGGAAGTGGTAATGTTTTGGGCCACCAGAATCTAAAAGACAGTTGTGGCAGCGCCACAAAGGAAAAGAGGAGTAACGTTGATTAGATTGATTTTAAAATCGGAACTATCTGTTTCAAAGAGTCACAGCCACACTAGAACGCAAAGGGCATTAGGAGTAAGACGGATGGGTTTTAGTCAGTAATAGTCTGACACTCCCTGTCCACTCCGCCCAAAATGAAAGAAGTTATTTGATGATCCGTAAAAAAAAAACCGTTTTGTCCCTTGTGTAAATCTACAAGATATACATATTATGTGTCCTGTTTTGTGTGTATTTGAATTTGAATTTCATTTGACCCATGTGTCTTGATACATATGTTATGTGTCCGTGTAACCTGAAATAAATATATTATTATTTGGAAACACAGGTTCCGTGAAACTTGGTGTTTCACTAAGATTGCTAGTCCATTCAATTTTACCGATATCTAAAGATAGAGTTTACAGTAATAATTTCTAAGATAGTGAAGAAACAGCGCCTGATTCATTCATAGGTTGTGCTGGATATATTGATAAGTTTTGATAACAAATACTAACAGTAGTAGGTAGATAGTTCGCGGATGTAGGAAACTGTGCTAAATTGGAAAGTTAAGAAAGTCAAAGTCAAAGCATTTATTTAAAACTAGCTTTGGCCCGCGATTTCGTTGGCGTGGTTTAAATCACTCGTGTTAAGTTACGTTTTTAGTTACTGTATCGCAGCGTGATGTTATATAGCCTACCTCGATAAATTAAATAGTTCGAATTAAAAAACAATATTTTTAATTCGAACCATTAGTTTCGCATATTCAACCAACTAAACAAACAAACTCTTCAGCATTATAATATTATAGTATAGATTAGCTTTTGCCTACGACGTTGTCCGCGTAAATGGCTTTCAGTACCTACTGGCTTCACATACCATTCTAACTATGTAATTCTCCAGACCGATTCCATGCAGAATTATTATATTTAATGCAGAATAGCCAAGTATCTGATGGGACGGCAATCCAACACGACCGGAGAGAGATCAGGCGCAGGACCAACGGCTTCACGTGCTTTCCGAGGCACGGGGGTGTCACACCACCAACTTCCAAACTCCGGGCTGCTACTGAGAAATTCATATAAAAACTCAATAACACTTTTTGCCCGACCTAGGAATCGCACCCGGGACCCTTCGCTCAGCAGTCGCGCTTGCGACCACGAGACCAACGGGGCACTCTAAGTATAGTACCCTGGTGGAATATAGAACAGCGATAGATGATGTACAGCCCGTTTGGGAGCCAGCATATATCAATAAGTTTCCCCCAAACCTGAGGAACTTTTTCAGCCGACTCCAAGTTGCTGAACTATTTGACACGCCAACTTCGAGTTGGGAAGTTCCTTTGATTTATGCGTTCGAGGATTTTTTGGTAAGAGATAGAATAGAAAATGTTTTTGGGATTATATTTTAAGTCTTCATCTACACTGAGGTGTAGCTTTACTGAATCAATAAAAAAGATAGATAATTCAAAGGCCAAGGGGTAATGCTACAAACTTTTAAAAACGATCGTAATCTAGGCTCGCCTTCATCACAGATCACTAAACATATTTAGTGCTGAATGTATTTAAATTATCATTCTGTCTCTGTCATCTTCTTACAATGATGTTCTAAATAAATACATACCATCACGCCTGTATTCCCCGAAGAGATAGGCAGAGGTGTACCAATGTACACCCACAGTTCGTCTGTATGTTAAAGTCCCATGTAATAGGGGTGAGCCTATTGCCATTAACCGGGCATAAATTCTTACTCCGAGCCGCTACTGAGAATTTCACAGTACGCCTCATAATACTTTGCTTGACCTGGAAATCGAACCCAATACCTCTAGCGTAGCAGTCGCGCTTAGGACCACTAGGCTAACGAGGCAGTAGCTAAATTAAACATACAGAAAATATCCAAGCTGAAATTAAAGTTTTAAGTACCTACTAAAAGTTTACGGTTAATCTTTTTTTAACATACATTTTTATCTGACCCCTACCAGCAATTGGTTGATTCGCAGAATTACACACATTCATAAACTCAAACCAAGTGTTAAAAAAATAATCAATCACTGGTCAAACTCGACCATTTATCGCACTTTGACGATGAAAAATGACTTATTTGTCAATTACTTTTCACCAAAACCAAGGGTCACTTTTCGCAAAGACCACTATCCACCCATCAAAGCAATATCTGCCTTGCTACCTTAAGAATAAGATTGGTTTGAATGCAAAAATACGTGGGCAAATTATTACAAAGTTCAGCAAACAATAATTCAAGCAAAAATAGGTTTTATGAGTGAACTAATAAGAGTGGTAGCATGTGTATAAATAAGTTGGTGTTGCGTAGGGTGGCAATAAATAAGGTGTCGGAATCTAGGAGTATTGGTATCGGTCGCGACTGATAAAAGTCCTCTTTCGCACGACCGACTTGTGATCTTTTGTTAGTGATGCGCTGAGGCGATTTATTTTTAACGTTGTCGATGTAACATAAATATATTTGGTTAACAATTAAATAAGGCCATAAATACGTTAAGTAACCTGCCATTTGTAAAATCTAAACAACATCTGTTAAGGTTTAGCACCAAGTCAGTTTCAAGACCTTGTAACCTCTAAAATATAATCGCTTTCATCTTGTTTCTAAGTTCAATACTATGAAAATGCACACAGAAAAATGATAGCAAACAAAGCCTTTCATACATCAAACTTCTTTTAAACCTTAGAGTGTCGCAGGACACCGCATAGGTACGGTCAGTAAAAAAAGGTGATTAACAAAGAGTTGACAAACAAGTTGTTTTATATATCATTTTTAAGAGACAAGAAATAACACAATTCACTGCTATTTTAAGCAATATAATAGGTACATCCTAAGAGTTAATTTTATCTTCATTCTAGATCCATTTCATATTCCTTTTGGATTTGTGCTCAATCATAAGGATTTAAAATCCTAAATGTTAATCTACTTTTGTTGCTGACTGGAAATAAGCATATAGATAAATGCCCGCGCACGCACTGCGTTTGGTTACAACTACCTATGGTCAGGACTTCAAAAACCAATCGCTAAACAAAACGAATAAGTCGATTATCGATTACCGATTTCCCCAATCGACACCCACCCATCACTAATATTACTTAGTGTTCCCGCCACGTTCCAGTCAGCTGCGAGCCTTTTGTCTGTTTTCTTTTTAATTACCTCCAATAAATAGCCACTCAGCAGCCCGCCGCCACTATTTAAGATAGGGGAGACACCGCGGCCTTAGGCATTGTGCTTCGATTTACAATGATACCGGAGTGCCGGACACAGGGTACATAAACAGTGAGGTTTTTGATGAGATGTTGATTTATATGTGTGTGTGTGTGTGTGTGGCAAATTTAACATTACTAAGACGCACTACTTAAGACCCCCTTTCACCAAAATCAGTAAATACATTTAGTGCCTAAACGTATTTAGAACATCATTGTATCCCTGTCACATTGATAGAAAGTGACAGAGGCAGAATGATAATTTTAATATATTTAGCGCTAAACATGTTTAGTGATTTTGGTGAAAGTGGGCCTAAGAGGTTTTTTCTAAAAGCCAGTCTGCAATTACAAATAGGTGCTAATATTGCAAATAGGTGGCTATTTTTTAGTATGTCGCAATCCATAAAGAGGTTGTTGGGAAGGTCATTTGTAGCAAATAACCACTTTTTTTTTTAAGATGAAAGAAAAATAAGAATTCTAGAAACAACATATTAACATATACAGTTTTCTCAATTTTTAGGGAAACCTTCAAACGGACAGAACGCATTTTTTTAATGTTTCTACAAAACCTGCTCAATCATAAATATGTCTTGTTGTCATTAAAATAAGACTTAAATTCCATAAAAGAAAACCATCAAAAAGTTATAGCAGTCAATCCCAATAATACCTTATCTCTACGTCTTATCAATAAACCTTACGAAATTCAGGAAGTGGTTTGCTGAATTTTTCAGGTGTTCCAAGTGATTTCCCGTGCCCCACCATAATGTTATGGCAATAAAAAGACACGAGCAAATGTAACTCCGATGTGGTTGTGATGCTCGTTACAAAAATAAAGTGTCCCATTGAGACAACAGGGATGGATTTGAAGGCTTTTCCGAAGTTGTAGGTAAGTGGGGCAGAATGAGTTATGTGGTAAAAGATAATGCGTAGTAAATTAATAGTAAAAAGAATTTAATTTTATTATTAAAATAAAAATACGTTTTCTTGCACTAGTAAATTCTCCTATATATTGTGGATGCGTTTATAAACATAACTGGAACAACTACCTCTAGGCCATATAAATATTTGTTCCGTGTGGAATAGGACCAGCGACACGTAGCAGAGCAGCCAATAACATAGCCACCGTCAATCGTCTCTACCAATATTTCGATTAGACTTTTTTTATGAGTATTTTAATGGATTCTTCAAAATAGTCCTGTTTCTGAAAATTAGTGCAAAAACTCAAACAGCTTTTTACGTTTTAGAACCATTCATTTTACACATGGTACAAAGAAGCTTAAATCATAGCACCAATGACGTCAAACAACAATCCAGTGATGTACTTACAGGAAACTTTCATAGCTAATTCGTATCAAACTTCACCTTCGATGACATCAAACCAAAAAGTTTCCTACACTAAGCTTTTCAAGATTTCTCACACGCACAAACCGATTCACGCGCCCCGCCAATAAAAAGAACATGAGTGAATGTAAGTCTCGTAAAGCACAAACATGGCCATTACAAAAAAATAAAGTGTCCTACTAAAGGGCAGGGCCGCACTCGAATGCGTTAGTAATTCGGGAGCGAGGCCCAACGAGTCCCAGGCGTGGTACTTGGCGCTTGTGTTTTATTGATATTTTAGCGTTGGAATGATTTTTCGTTGCGACTACGAGTCTCTTGGGGTGGGACCGTTAGTATTGATGGTTGAGTGTGGTGACGGACTTGGGAGAGGTATAAAAATATTTATTTTTTCTTATTTAATACATAACATAATTATTTTAGATATGAAGTCTATCTAGCATTATCACATAATGTGAAAGCTGTAATAACGTTTCACAATAATGTTACTTTTGTAAGTATGCCGTTAAAATTATCTCAAGTGATCTGTTTTGATTGGGTAGTCTAAATAACGATAACTATTCGTATTAAATATTATAATAAAAATCGGATAAAAAATTTGCAACAATTTGGCATTAATAACTTAAGAAAGTATTTGGAATCATACAACTTTTATGAACTATCTTCGTTATCATCATCATCTATCTGCCCTTCTTAGTTACTTGAGGTAGACTGCTTCTATTCCATCCCGTCAACCGTCATGACATCACCGACTCCCTTCTCTTTCATACCACCTTCACACAACCCATCCATCCATTATGATTGTATGAACTTTTGACTCCCAAGTCCGTCCCCTCGCCAATACAGGACATATCAGTATCTCTGTGTACCACGACATGATCGACATACATCAGCCCACTGAAATATTCACGCTAACGACAGGTTGCGCGTAAAACACGGTTATGATTAGACCGCTTTTTACGGACCAACCGTTAACCTTACTGATGGTTACTCGTTTTTAAGAGTTTGAGTGCTGTGTCTGAAAGGGATTTGATAAGTACTGGCTGTATGGTTGGTTTTCTTTTTTATTTGGATGGTTCGTTTTTTTTTTGGGCTTTGTTCCAGACTAGAAATTTCTCATGTATCAGTGTGTATGTGTTCATCGTAAGTCTAGGTGCGTTAACGAACATATAAACTCACATACAGAAACAGCCAGACCCGTTGTTTTTTGAGACAGTTCTTTTAAATGTTTTTTAATTAATTTGGAAATGAAACGCATTTGCCCAATTGCTGGACTTATAAGTAATGGTGCTTTACGGTCTGGGGAGCAATTCTAGTAAGTTTTAGAAACGTTCAATTTTTTTTCTCAGTCCCAATCTATTAAGAATTTTATTTCCCTATACGTTTTGACATATTATGTCGTTCAGATGAGATTGCGACTAGATTTTCAACATTTTTATTAAGGTAATGATTACTCGAAGCTTTCGCTAGATTTTACGGAATTTTAATAAAAAAAAAGTCAAAAATATTGACTTGACAAAATATCCTGAAGAGATAGATGGTTACAGTATTAATAAACATGTAAATCATTTACATAGTACATATTTATCTACATCCAGTATTTAGTAGTACAACACCAAACACGAATAAACATCGTCGTCGTGTCCCAACAAACTGAATATTAAATTATTCCCGCGTTAAACTTATGCCCAGTAAACATGTCAACTAAACATCTTAAATAAGCTTGTAACAAAACCCTGGGGTGTCCACCCGTATCCCGACGCGACGGATATTTCACGAGACAATGTGAGAAAGATAAAAATACGCGAAGGCGACATGAGCTTCAACAGATATTGTCAACATCGTAAATCGTAATTCGATAACACCGGACTGTACCGAGAAATGCAGACAATATTGTCACCCTACCATAATTTTATGACTTTAGTGTTCATTGAAGAGTTTGTTTTTGTGAATGTTTATTTAGGACGTCGAAAACGGGCAATGTATTTTAGTAATTTTTTAGGGAAGGATGAAGTTTTTTTTACTATTTAAATATGATAATTTTCACATATCATTTTAACCACTTTTCACCGATATATAGTTACATTATTCTTGAGGAACATAGGCTATATAACATCACGCTACGAGTCATAGGAGCGGAACAGTAACCGGAACTAAACGTGGGTGAAATAAGCCACGCGGACGAAATCTCGGGCAGTTTGTTAGTAAGATACAGGAGAAATTCCTAGAGAGGGGCAAGTTGATATTAAAAAAAAATTTTGAAAAAACAATACTTAATAGAAAGGAGTAATATTTAGACAAATGATATGTTATTTAGGTACATATATTTCAGACAAACCAAAAAAAAAAAACAACCATACCAACAAAAAAAAAAAACAACACAACCACATTTTTTTATCACCGCCTATCGAGAAACAACTTCTCGGATCGCATCTATCAGACTAATCTACGTAGCATGCAGCATTCTGCACATAAATCCGAGCGGCACAACCGGCGCGGGCGCCGCGTAAAGCAACCACCTTGTCGAACAAGGATGGCCACTCAGCGGAGATAGCAACAACGGATCTTATCGCCGGGGTGACAATACTGCAAGTTGTGCATTGTTGCACGAATTAATGTATGGTTTTATGGTGTGCTAAGGTGCTCTAGGTTTACCTTTAGTGTTTGTTTTGGTTCGTGGTTGTTAAATTTTGGTTGCAGGATTTTTTAACGTTCTTATTTTGAAATGTTTAAAGGGAAATTATCTATCTGGCCAAAAAAATAGTATGTGTTTTGATAACGTCTGACAAAAGGTGTGTTGAAAAAGAAGAAAAGAAAGAAAAAATCTGATCATATACTATACTACTAGACCTCTTTTTTGGCAGAAGCCAAGTAGGTATTCAATTGTTAGGACTCTGGTCCTTCTCTCGGTCCTGTCACAGGGCTGTACCTTTTAAACCGTAGTAGATAGAAAGTTGAATTTTTATCTTTTTATTTTTATGTTATATCATAGGATACTTATTATCCTGGAAAAATGTAGATACGGTTCCCGTTGGATAAATAAATAATAAAAATATATATCAAATTCGACGCGGTAGAAGTCGCGGGCAGAAGCTTCTTTGAACTCCCAAATTATCACACAATTAAAACAAATAAACATTTCCAACTTTTATCCCAACTGAACAGCAAAGTATTCACAATTCGTCAGCTGCGAGAACTTCAGCAACTAATTCCCGTTTCTCGTTCCCACCAGTGGCTTAAAACAAAGTGTCGTAATTAGTCAATAGGGGAGACAGGGCAACTCCTAACAAGTTATTTGGCACGGCCATTTCGTAGCCGTGTTTATTATCCCCGGTGTCCCCAACTAATTTATTGGGCCCTTAGCGCCCTTGCCCTTAGATGGATGACCTCATTTAACATTAAGGTTACCTACAGGTGCTTTATGATGTTGATGGTCAACATTTTTGTTTTGGGTGGATCTATGTCCATTTTGTTTTGAAGGTCCAAGTATGGGACAAAAGACTCACGTTTTAAATACACGCAAAAGTTTTATGTCGGGCATAATCAAAGAGAGATCCATAACAATTTGGATGTCATAGAGCTCCGGCTAATTATAAATGATTGGAATACTAATATGACCATTACACTATTTTTTTCTGCCATGCGAACAAAACAAATTAGAATAGAAAATATTCAAATCGGTCGAGCCGTTTCCGAGTTCTTGCGCTTGCTTTTGTCCAATGAATCTAACCATTTGCAGATATTTCGTAAACCCATCACCATTTTATTTTGTAAACTGAAGAAACAATCTTCAGCTTATAAGCTCAGATTTATTGTCCTCACCAGTAACCACCAACCATTATTGATGCTTTCTAAAACAGTATTATCACATGTTACTTTAATCATAAAATTAAAACTTACACATACAAACTCCTTTGCCAAAATAAAACAAAAGAAAAAAAAGAAATACGAATGTTGCCAGTCGCAAATAATTTTGTCACTGGCCCCAAATAAATATGGTGGTTATTTATCGGTCACGCAAGACAATCGTACTTGTAATTACTGGGAGGACAGACGGTGTCCCGCTGAGAGGTCCCACGTACACGCATGGGGGTAGGCAGCGAAGTGGGCGTAGCGTGATCTTTTACCGTTAGGAGTTTTTAATTACTGTATTGTTTTGGTAGGTTTGCAGTTAGGAATTGGCAATGGATGGTCGTTTGAAAATGTTAAAAGATAATATTTGAAATACGGTTTTACGTAATTAAAAAAATAAATACAAAGTCTCTCCACTTCAAAAATTATCTTTTTTTTATATCATTGTATGGCAAACAAGCTCACTAATGTTAAGTGATCTGCCTATCGACCTCTGATTTTTGATTTCTATTGACATTCAATTTTATCTCTGGGGATGCCTTATTATATTCCATAAAAAAATGCTACATTAAAATCAAATGCTGTCAGCCTTTTGAGCACTTGTCCCATTGACAGCAATGTGGATGAGTTTTCAGATGCCTATTGTTTCAATAACTGACTAACAACGTTTTCGCTGGAAATCTAGAATTATGACCTGGATCCTTATTAAAAGATTTTCTAACAATATCCTTTAACCAGAAAAACAAAAAAAAAACATAATCCAGAATCTAACCAAAAACAAACAAACGCAGCCATTTGTAATTAGCTCTCCTATAGTTAATGTTATGAAGTCCTAGTACGACGTTGTGGTCAGCCTCTAGGGTCTCCCGGGGGGGCCTGAAGGGGGTGAAGTGCACGAGGAACGGGGGGGGGGAGGTCCACAAGACACGTAACGACGTCTTCACATTAATTATCTGGGCAGGCAACACCGTGATTTGGACGTGCCAATCTTTTAGTTGTTTTTGTTTCTGCTTAGTATGATATTTTGTTGTTAGGTTGAAGGAGTTAGTTTAGTTCTGGATATATGGCATATTAGTGTGGTAAAATGTTTGTAAATATAAGCTGATAATTGTGCTTCATCGTCATCATTATATCAGTCACAGGATTTCCATTGATTTCAACTCCCCCATTGATTTCAACTTCCATCCGGTCCTTTTAGAAATTAAGCTTCAAAAAGCTTGAATTTTAACAAAAGTGTGTAACGCACAATCTGTCAATGATTAAATTAATAATGTCAAACTAATTAAATATTCATGCTAGTTATGTGTTTTAATACTATCTAGCAAAATCAATTGCAATTTTTTCGAAAAATGTGAGACATTTTGACGTGTCTGGTACATTCAGCAAAAGAAACAAAAAAAAAAAAACAAAACGCAGTACCTATTGAAATCGTACCGAGATGTGGAATGATACGGTGAAGGAAAAATCTACCTACATACCTAAGTTTATAGGAAGTTTATAATTAAAACTTACGAATTTTCAGTGATCTTATGATCTTTCAAAACTTTTTTGTGCCATACAATAACAGACCTTATGATCCTTACAGCATTTGGAACATTCAAAAAAGTCATTTTACGCAGCTACCCATGTTAAGATTTATAAAACAAAACAGTTCATGTAGTATGCTAAGGGAAATTATTTAAATTCGCTATAACGACCCTTAAGAGCGGAAATTATAGGTATTATCAGATTATGGCGGTCACATTATGTTGCAAAATTTTTATGTTGCTATTATTTTTTTGAGTTTATTTAGGCGATTTAAAAATTTATAGAACAGTCGAAGTACAAAAGGCTCATTCGAAATTCAAATACGAATATGAAAAAATAATGAACCGCTTTCTTTTTTTTTATATTTAAAACTTTTTTATTAATATTTTTGTGTCTCGTTTGTGTCGATTATTATGTTTCATTGTTTTCTTTATGGATAGTTGTAGTATCTACTAAATAGTATAAAAAATTAAGAAGCGGTTGCATTTCCGTAGTACATTATGGCTGTTTTTAAACGAAAAATACATGTATTTCAATTTACTTTAAAATCTAAATTTTAATTAAACCTAATAACTAAGCAGGTCTTCTAAAGGGGTACAGTTGATTGTTAGTTTGTAAAAGGCAATAGAATTACTGGTCAATGGATAAAGATTTTTTTACTGGTAAAAGCTATACTATTTCTGAATGTACAATTCTTATTTGAATGGCTATAATTGTTACCCTTACGTGGTGATTACTTAAACACCATTTAAGTGTGTCTAGATCTTTAGTTAAAATTACATATATCTTGTTCAAACTTAACCTTCCATTGCTAAGCTGTATATTGTCCGTAGTAAGGACGGGATGCTGTGACGAGGTCCCCATCAATAATGATCGCAGGCCCACGTTCGCGGGACATACTCCAAATTATTCATCGACTTTGTAGGGTTGATACTCAAACATACAAGGTTGAACTTAATTGACCGTTAAACATTCTGAATTCAAAATTAAGGACCTTTTTTGTTTAAAATTGTAGTGTTGAGAACTTTATAACAAAGAGGTTTTGTTTTCAATAAATAAGATTAACTGTAAGCACTGGCAGAATAGATGTTTAATTTGACTCATTCAACTTTAAAGTTCAATGAACTTTTGAACAGAATTTACATTGTAATCAATAATTCAAGTCTCAGAATTCATAGTGTTCTAAACTTAAAATTCAAATGCTTTTATCCAGCCATCGATGTTACTGGCAGCCCTATTTTATAGCGGTGTCAAGAGTGACCGTACGTAAATTATTTGTTCAAATTTAGAACGGGATCGGTTAAACGTTTCGGGGCACCAATAAGTAATATGAACACCAGATTAGAATGACATACCCACCTCCCCTTTGAACCTTAAAATGTTACGTAAGAAGGGTTGATTGGTGTGAAATCAGGGGTCAAGATAATTTGGTGGGTGTGTAGCTGGTTCGCAATTACTCGGACAGTCCGTTCAGTGACAAATGTTTATGAGTTTGTCACTTGTTCGTTGCACCGAGGGTACCTCATTCCCCGTACCTGCCCCAGGGAGACATATGAGTTTCGGTAGAATTCAGTTTAATGATCTTTTAGATTGATGTACGAATATTTTGTTCAAGTTAATTGTTCGATGTTATTAATGGCAGGTTGAGTTTTTAATTTAATGTTGACGTTCATTTATGCTGTAATTGTTTGGGTTGTGTGTCTGTCGTTTAGTTCACATGGATTGTTTATGAGACATGGTACTAAAAGTTATATTATTTACCTGTCCAAATTTAGGGAAATTCCGAGAGAAATTGGCCAAATTAGAACATATCAAATACCGCCTAACTAGGTTCTTTGTACTGCATCACGCTAAAAAATAATTGTAAAAATCGAATGCTTTGTTGAAGAAATAGGTAATACCAGCCTATTTGCCCTGCAAAAGCCTCTTCTCATGCAGAGAAAGTACGAGCATTGATCACCACGTTTACCTACGTAAATCCAGGATTTCATAAAAAGAAAAATAAAACCAAATTCGATGAGTTTTAGGTCGACTTTCAAAATTTCTCTGGTCAATGATATTACACTTAGCATTAGCGTCATACCTTTTTTTTAAGGATGAGAAGTCATCAAATGTTCTTATCATCTCTAGGTGGAGCTGAAGAGGCTGTCAGACTCTTACTGCCTAAAACCCATCCGTGTTCCTCCTAACGCCCTTTGCATTCCAGGGCCACGGAGACTCTTTTAAACAAATTCCGCAACACGCTGAGAGATACCTACGAGTACATGATCAATTACTTAGCCTGAAACTGCCCTCATATTGTCCTAAAATCAGCTGAAACCTACTACATGATGATGTGTACGTGTGTACAAATATATGTGGGAACAGAGTGTGGTGTGGTGTGTGATGTGCGGACAACAAAATGCCTCCATAAACTAGTTGTTGTGCCCACTGCCGAATGACATTACCGAGTACGTGCCTCTATCGTGCGGCCATTGTAACAGCGAGTGACGGAAAAACTAAAAATAATTATTGATTATGACAAACTACTGAATCGATTTAGACAAATAAATATTCGACTGAGCTGAAAGTACATAACCTTATTTTTAACCAAATAAAAAAAGAATTTTCCAAATCGGTCGATAAATTACGGAGTGCTGAGGTAACAAACAAAAAGAATTAGCTTTTCCTGAACCTTAAGCTGACCTTAACCTGACACGATTGTGACTTTGTGGATAGCATTTACACAAAATAAATTCTATTTAGTTTCAATCATTATAATTACTTACAAAAATTGGGGGAAATTTTGACATGTGCTAGTTAGTTTATCCAAAACCAATCCCAATTATCAAGTCAACTGTACGAACAGTTTCGTACTTCAGCTGTTTTAACTTTTAAGATAAATCAAGTATAAGCAAAAAATATAATTATCTTTCTTAAGGGGTGAACTTAAACATTTTTAAGCCCCATTTTTTTCGAACGGGTGAACTATTTCTTTTTAGCCCCGCTGTTCTAAAAGCCCTACATCGTCTTAGTCTATGCGAGGAGCGTCGTTACAGAGCGGCAATCATTCTCTCGTGAGCAGCCGCCGACTATCGCACGTAATTAACCAATGTCCGAACGTCCCCGCAGACAGGGATGTACGTGGACTAGATATGGTAGTGCAGACTTGAGGGTTAGACAAACTACGTCTTCTTCTTTATCGTGTGGGCAGTAAGGTCTAACGACCCCAAACACCCTAGTGTCAGAGTTTCTAAACCGCCTCAAGGGCCTCTGACATGGTTACCGATGTCAGTGCTGTCCAAGATAAACTTAGAAAGTACGTTACAAACTACGTAGGTTTGGATGTATGGGGAATAGGGTAGAAAGCTTTCCGTCATCCATTGAAAAGGGATAATCTTACGAGCAGACGGGTGTTGATGGGATTTTGTATGCAATTTTGTTAATGTCGCGGAGGACTTTGATGTCGTGTTGTAGGATATGTCAGATGTATGTTGTTCGAATGCAGCGCGATAGATAGAACAAAATGTATTAAATTTTGAAACTTTACCTAAAACCCTTTCTGACAGGCTAGTATCTTTAAAATTACTAGAAATAAGATTGTCAGAAAAGTCGGCCCTGACAGGAGAGAAGAAAAACAATTCACCATTTATATTTCACTATAAGTTTTAGCTACTCCAGATGAAAGATCCAAAACAAAATCTTAAAATATTATCGCTAGCTTTTATCAAGTGTTTTTTATTCTTCTACTTCATAATTATCATTGAGATTTTTGCAACATACATACAATCACGCCTGTGTTCCCCGAAGGGTTAGGCAGAGGTGTAACAATGTACACCCACAGTTGGCCGGTATGTTTTAGGTCCCATGTAATTGGGGGCGAGTCTATTGCCATTAACCGGGTACAAATCCTAACTCCGAGCTGCTAGTGAGAATTTCATAGAAAAACCCAATTACACTTTTTTTTTGCATACCTATGATAGAAAAAAAATATTTACTTATTTTCCAAACCACATCCAGGCACACAACATCCAGCCATCCTATTGGTCGCGCCCTGCCAATATGGCTGCTTCATTAGCCAGCGCGCCAAACGACCTCCTCGGGTCACCGGGGTCCAGAGGACAAGGAAACTACACTTATTGTATTTTTGCTCCACCGTGATGGAATGGTCTGTCATTTTGTACAGCAAACGAGGAAATAAAGTGGCGTTGGACGAAAGTTTGTGCGAATTCGTTTTGCTTGATTAGGTGGTGTTGTGTTTGAGATATATGTGTATAGGTATATGTAGGTGTGTGGGTGTGGTGGTTCTGTTTTCATTACGATGTTTTCTAAGTAAGGATTTACCTAATCGATTCGAAAAGAAAGAAAGAAAGAAAGAAATAAGTAAGTATAGTTTTACTTGGCTCATTTATTCGTCTGCATGCAATAATAATATTACCCTATTATTATTACAATTCTGAGCATAGGGCTCTTCTCATAAAGAGAAGGCACGAGCATAGATCACCACGCTTGCTTAAGGCGAAATGTCGATTTCAGACATGTAAATTATTTATTAACTGCTTCGTTGGTCTTGGGTTCGATTCCCAGGTCGAGCAAAAAATGTTATTGGGTTTTTCTATGAATTTCTCAGAAGCAGCTCGGAGTTTGGATTTGTGCCTGGTTAATGGCAATAGGCTCGCCAGTCGCCTCCTATTAAATGGGAAATAAAAACATACCGGCGAACTGGGTGTCATTGGTACACCTCTGCCTAACCCTTATACAGGCGTGATGATATGTATGTAAATTAATTATGGGGATTTAGATATTAGACTTCTTTTATGTGGGAAAATGCTCATGGAAATCCTCTGTCTGAGAAAAACGGAGGGTTATGTCGGACTCTTACCGACTAAAACCTCACAATTCCTCCTGCTACCATGACTCGGGAGTAGTATTGTGAGTAGTGTTGTATTGGTATTGTTTATACCAGTATTCACTTGACGCAGCCCCGATTAACATACTAAACTCCTAACAAAACGAGACTTCTCAAAATAAAGATGATTCCACACGTCGCGACAGTAACACGCACGAACAAAAGACAAATAAATCGCGTCGCATATTAGCCAGGCGATTGATTTCACGCAAAGTGTGATACACGCTCCGTTTATTTATATCCTCCCTGCAGGAAGCGGAAATGACGCGAGCGGTCGCACTCCCGCCGGATGTCGCCACCGTAGCGCCACTGAGGATTAGTTTGTGATCCTGAACTATCTACTGTGTCAAAATTGTGATGTGTGTTTGGTTTGGCTTTGCAACTTTGTGAATGTAGGTAAAATAAACAAACAGACTTTCTACAACAATGTCTTGTAACTTTGCACTGAAAAAAGTTTTGAGTTACAAATAACAAACAATTGAGTAACCTATTACATAAAAATAGTGACTACATAACTATAGTTCTTATTAGACAAATTTAGTTTTGTTATTAGAGTTCTGTTAATAGTAGCTCGACAAAAATGATAACTTCTTAACAAATTTATTATTCACGTTTTACCAAAGTGTTCTAGAATAAATAACTTAATATGTGTATTATGAACAAAAGTGTTATGTAAAAATAGCCACGTTTTATTGTTAGCGCGTACAAAACCGTTTGGTTAAAACTTGGTCATGGGTTTAGTATTGTTCAGTTATTAGTTACATCACTATAATATTATTGTAACCAAACTATTTTGTTATCTGTAAATGAACTTGTTGAATAATTTATGGCTGCCGCTCATATTACTTGCAACAGTACGGAATTGTTATTTGTAACTGAACTTTTCGGTTAAAAGTAACATAACTTTATAGTTACTTAAGGTGAAAGCTCCGACCAGCCCGCGAAATTCAAATTTTCTTACGTTTTTTGCAATTTGCAGGCCAGTGCTAGGTTGTATGTTGATTAAAATATTGTTCGAACATACAACCTAGCACTGGCCTGCAAATTGCAAAAAAAGTAAGAAAATTTGAATTTCGCGGGCTACCCAGTAGCATCAGCCTGAAGTGTTTTTTTTTATAGGTTTTCATGTACCTACTTATAAGAAGTTTTAGCAAGATATATCCTTCCCCAAATCTTACCTACTAAAACTCCTCATATACGGTACTAATTTCGGTTACAAACTTGAGATAGAATAAGAAAAACAACTTTATTTGTTACAATTATATTTATTTATTTATTAATTATCAAATCAATTAATTTTAGTAGAGACTATCATAAATTCAGGCTGGGGGGAATTTTGTTGATTTGAGTTTGAACTGTTTGAGGAGCAACGTCTTTCAAAATTTTTAATGATTCCTGTTTTTATAAAATCTCGGCGACGTTGTCGATATTGGTCTAGTAATTTTCCTTTTGCTAAGGTCTTTTGCAGCGGGCTGAAGCTTGCATATGGTATAAAATATACCGATGAACTTTCCTGTTTGAAGATTTTGCTTATTTCATAAGCCAGTTGATAAAATCTTGAACTAGGAATTTTTTTCTCTGCATCGTTTTTCAGCTCGTGTGTAATAATTAGATTGCAAAGTCTTCGCCTGGCTGCATTATTCAAGAGACCCTTTTCTTGGTATTGCAGCAAAAGACCTTTGCCTTCATTCGATGAACTTAGGATTCCATATAATTCCTGGAAACATATTTTATATAATTAATAATAGAATGAAAAAAAAACCATAAAAATGTAAGGATTTGGAAAGAATAAAATACAGTCTTAAAATAGTCAACTATCCCCATTTCCTCTCCACAGCTAGAATTAAAAAATCTTAGCAAAAACCTAAAAAGAATGTGAAAATAACTAACGCAATCATATTCCAACTTGTCCTCTTCTATTACATTTGTTTCAGACATTTCAGGGGGGTCCTCATCATCAGGGTATGTTACAACTGGCAAGTCTTCCACTGTATACAGCATTATTTTGTTGTTTGAGTCCGGAGTAGTATGACACTGAAATATAAAATAATAACCTGATCAAACTCTAACATGGTTTTGTATAACAACCACTGTCAGAGACAATGACAGGGACTGATGGCTGAACATGCCTTCCAAAGCGCAGGATATCTTACTTAACAGACAACAACACTGGATTTGGTTCGGCTTGCATTATCCTAATCAAACTGGGAACAACTTCACAAAATGACTTTCATGCACTAAGTATTTTCCATGGGATTTAATTCCACAACCTCTGGATCAGGTGCCGAAGCCCCAAACTACTAGACCACAGAGACACTAATGAAATTAAAAAGTAATCAATACTAACATACATAAATGAATTATAACATATATACTTGTTTTTATGAAATATTTTATTGTTAACTAGCGGACGTGGGGATGAAATATAGCCTATGTTACTCAAGGTGAATGTAGCTTTCTAATAATGAAAGGATTTTTGAAATTGGCACAGTAGTTTTTGAGTTTATTCATTACAAACATACACACACACACACACACACCCTCACACAGAAATACAAATCTTTTCGTTTTATAATATTAGAGTAGATTTAAATGACTAAGTGAGTATTAATTATTAAATATTGATATTATTACTTACAGTGTTCTCATAAGCATTTGACATTATATTGGTCAAAAGTTTGATTTGTGTGGTCAGCTTAGCCCGGTGTCCAATAATTGGCACTAAGTCTTTCAGGTCAGCCTCTGACAACATTTGGAGGGTCTCCACATCAATGGACTCTTCTGAAATATTTATGAAAATTAGTTCATACAAAGGCAGATACTTATTGGTAAAATAAAATTGATGTTAGTCACATGAATAAAAAGTTTATTATTGTGTTTTTATCTCCGCACTAAGTCAGTTATTCAGCTTGTTTACTAGTACCAAGGGACTTTTCTAAATAAAAATCAGAGTTAGTTGGGAGAGGACAGGCCCTAGGTTATGTAGGTGCGGATGCGGTAGGTATGCAGTTATGCACTAGGAAAGCAAAAGACCTGCATAAAGGGCTTTAAGGTTCACTCAGTTGGTTGAAGAGTCAAAAGTCAAACAATAGCTCATAACAGTTCATTGCTGAACATAAGCGTTCTCCAATACTGGAGGGTAGGTACTGTCATAACCTCCATGTTTGGTAGAAAACGTTGCTGCCCGTTTCCTGACCTACGAATGTACCTATTAGGCGGTAAACCTTGACATCAGTCGCCTTGTGCGACACCCTGATGTGTAGTAGTATACTAGTATGGTGCTTGCTTTTCTACTTTGCCGAACACTACGCATCTAAGAAGAATAGCAGAAGTGCATCTAACGGGAAATGCCCTGTTTAAAATAGTGATTTAATGAATAAATCACTATTGTCCTAATTATGTAAGGAATAGAAGTTAGAAATACTCACTCAAAAATTTTGGAATGTAAGCTTCTAATCCCCAAGACCGCAGATAGTCTGAGATTGTTTTCTCCGCCGCCTCGCCTGCTGGCGGCAGCTCCATTTTTGAAATTTTCTTGACGTTGCTTGATATATGAATCATGCATAAAATTAAAAATCAAAACTTCGCAAATCACGCGACGCGCCGTCGTTCTCACTCGCCTCGCAACACGAAAAGAACAAGTTTCTACAGGTTTCCGTTACTGTTTGATTTAACACAACTGTCAGCGAGCGGGAACAAAACGTTTCGTTATGCGCAGCATAACTTTAATCACCACCTATTATTTGCTGTGTTATTGATAACCAAAAAAATATTCTAAAACCAACATAATCAATATTAGTTGATCTCAGCCAAATTTTTTGTTTATTTGTAGTAACTTTGCAACACAAATTTCAACAATACTTTACAGCTGGTAACAAACTAATAGCAGAGTTGAAAAACAGCAACTATTCCTTAAAAAAATAGTTTTAGTTGGGTCAACTGTAAAGTCACAAGTGTGTTCGAGTATAGCAAAACATATTATGTTGCAAAGTGATGAAACCGAATTTTGTACTAGATAACATACACTTTAGTAGCTTATAACCAACTTAAATAACTAAAATATTTTTGTAAAATGCAACAAAAGTAGTTGATCAATACGTAAATAAAATTCGTTTGTTAGTTATCAAGGTTTGGCTATTTGTGAATTAACTCAACTAGTTTTGTAAAATACTTTTTTCAGTGTGCTCGTGACTTTTGACAATTAAATTTAACCTATGTTGCTCGCTATTAATGTATGCTTATCCATTGTGAATGAAAATACAAATCTTTTCGCCTCGGCTTAAATCCTTACGGTGTATAGAATAAATATCGAAAATCTGAAATTCCTAGCGATAATAATAATCGACAGATTAGGCGAAAACGAACGATATGATTTTGGAAAAAAAATCCTCATTTACAATAAAAACATTCATTATAACAGTCCCGCAAACAAGAACGCGTCATCTCAACAATTTAAACAAAAGAATGCAAAATAACAATCAAAACACATAATCCCAAGTTGACAAAACATTCTTCATCAAAGAAAACAAAAAACAAGATGGCTGCGACAGAGATGTAAAATTAAAATTAATTTATGCGCACAACACTGGCAAAGAATGCCACAAACAAAAGACTGGTGAAGTTCTGTTATTTTAATATTAGGTTGTACCTCCAGGATGCTCTGGAAGATAAGCTATACGTAAGCTATTAATGAAAGATATAGTAAGAGTATGGCTCGCTAAGCCTTTGATAAAATTTGGTCTTCTGTAGTGTTAAATGGATAGACGTGGAAAGAGAGTCGTTTCTACCCAGCAGTGGGAGGATCATTGCTTATAATAAAATATTATGGCTAAAAGTAAATGTTTCTCCCTTAGAAGTAATTTTCTTGTTGTTTCGAAAGACTCTTAAGCTTCGAGAAGGTGTTTTTGCTTGATTCAATGCAATACGTAGGTATATGAGTTTGGATGAAGATTCTGTAATGTAAAATGCAATTATAATATAGATCTTAAAAACGACGTAAGAACCTTTTCAGGATGAATATAGAATGGCAATGCTCTGGACGTTGACGATCTGTAAAATATTACATCTCAGCTATAGCACAACCAACACTGATCCACCATCCTTACAAAATATGAAATATTATCTGTTTAAAAGTTTACGTGGTGAAAATTTCGACATTTTGGAGCAAAGCCACGACATTTGCGGGATGCCACGCCGACGTTTGACAGGGGAAGAAAGAAGTCCTTCATTGTTTGCTCTCCTGGTACTTTTGTTATGGTAAGTGGGACCGAAAATAGGGAATTTGCGATTTTGTTTGTAAGCTTTGTGTGTGTTTTTCAGAAACATCTGTAGACTTTTCTTGACGGATTGGGGAATGTCGTTTTGTTTGTGGATATTGAAGTTAGTATAGTCTGAGTGCCTGCCCTTTACTCAATGTCTTCTACAGTAACTTTGGATAAGACCTGTAGGCCGTAGCACACTTGTAGCATAACCCATTCATCAGCATTATATCAGCTGCAGGACGTCCACTGCTGGTTATAGGCCTCCCCCACAGATTTACAAAAGGATCGGTTGAAAGCGGCCTACGTCCAGCGTTTTCCTGCGGTTCAAATTAGATCGTCTTAACACATCACCTACAGAAAATAGGACAAGAACTAGGGGGCCTGTCTTGCCTAACCTCAACTATACACGTTGGTCTCACTCAATGTGGCATATATTACGTGTAACGTATGTTCTTAGAGCCATTGGTCTATAGCTCTAAACTAAATGTAATAAAACACATATTGTGTAATAAGTTTTCATTTGTTAACTATCTTTAACGCTAGTAAATCCTGTCTAAGGTGAGTACACCCGATATTAGCTGCATGTTCCCTTAGGCGGTCGCGGGAAATTCGACCTCCTGTCGTGAAGACGAATCCTTAACCACGCGACTACAACTGGGAGATTCACCCTAAAATGTTCACAACATGTTATTTCGGTGTTGCCAAATATCACGCAGTTTTAATTAGAACCTTGTTCCTTTGATATAAGAGAGACTTTCATAGTGATGTTGTTTTTGGAACAATTATGTTAAAGTTGTAAAATTTTATATTTTGGTGTTTATTTTTAATATAGGCAGCAGACACAAAGTCCTGTTTATGGCAATTTGTTTTCGTAGCGTTGCCGTTGTCGCCATGTTAATAAATTTATGGTCAATTTTTCGGGTTAGCGTGAAATTAATATTATGGAGACCTACCTATTTCGGATTTTTAATAGTAATTACTGTTATGAGAATGATTTATTAAAGAAGCTATTAGGAAATTGACGTTTGTTTATATTGTGGATGACTTAAGTGACATTTAGTTGTGGGTGACCAATTTAAACACACCAAAACTGCCAACATTATTATTTCAAAATGGTAAGAAACGCCAGAAACCTATGGATAGGTTACAATGCTTGTAAAATTGATGCACTACAACCTCCTACAGTACACCAGTGGCTAGCAAGAAAGAAAATTGACGAAAATCGACTTTACAGTAATTTGGAGTCTCCCCCATCTTGAAAATACTTCAATCTACTCAATTTGGACGTTTCACCTCTGTCCCCTATCAACTTACACACGATTTAACGTTAGCCGCACAAGTGTATCGAGATCGGACTGCCACTAATCTACCGTGTGTGACGTTCCTTAGAAATTCAATTGAAAATTTCCGGATTTTTCCCTGAACAGGAATTCCTTTAAGTGATGTTTTTCGAATGGTTTCCGTTAGATTAGACACGGGGTTGCCTTGAGTCACACTGGCTTTTAGGTTTTTTTTTAATATTTGTTGGTATTTCATGGGAGTTTTAGGGATATTTTTAATACGTAAAATATATTTTTAAGTATTATGTTATATGGCTTAAGAATTAGCACTTTTAGTATGTGTAAAATTACAAACGACTCCAAAACGTTTCACACTTTAGGTTTACATAATATAGCTTAATTCAGCATAAACAGCTCACTGTGTTTCACACTTTTTTAAAAGTACTATGAGTAGCTGTTTTATATATAAAAAAAAAAATTGATAGAAATTTTGAATAAACTTTGTTTTATTTAAAGAAAGTATAATTAAGTTTCAATATGAAACATTATCATGAATTTCAGTAAAAAAAAACAGTTTTTTTAATTTATTTACCAATTTCTCTCCATCTTTAAAACCGTTTCTTGTGAGTTCTTCTAAAACATCGTTCCCCCAATAAAACTATTAGAATGTATGTCACGACGGTCGACGAGCCACATTTCACCGACAACGAGGGGAGGGACATCAAGTGGATTTTAAAGTGTTTCCCACTGATACGGGATCTTGGGAAACGAGCTCTGAATCAAATGTTAGGTGAATTGAAAGTTAGTGGTACGGGAAAACGCTTGGTGCTTTATTGTCGTGTGGTCCTTTGGTGCGTACCTTAGGACCAATTATTTTCTTTTTATAGTTACGAAGTACCTTAACATTTTAGAAAGAAGAAGGTGAATATGAGCAAACGAATATAAATATGAGCCAAGAAAGGTGATTATGAGCATATTTAACATGTGGTTTAGTCACCAGAATTGGAAAGTACTAATCGCATATTTCAATATTAAAAACACAAACGAAAAAAACATAAAGCAAGCCAAATAGTCCAATCATCCATTGCTTGCTACTAACGATGCATAAAACCAATACGCCTAGAGCATTGAGTATCTCTGTTTAAAAATAAAAAGGTAGGATTCACAGTACAACGGTCAGAGACACTAGGACACAGGAGAGGCAATTTTGATCTGGCAAAAAGGTCGAAAACAGCCCTCTCCAATTTCGCAGAGAGCCCCTACAAAAGATCACTCACGTTAACTATGAATGAACCAAAACAACCCACCAGTCCGAATGCGAAAAATTAAAAAGTAAAACATTTCCGAAACGGAAATAGGAATTGAATTTAAGTACATTTTAAACGAACCCCCGGCTTTGACTGGCCCAAATAATAGAATCCCGGTTCGAATGTGAATGCCTTTTTTGATCTTTTTAGTGTTGCATCCCCTTAACAGCGGAGGCATTTGCGCCGCGCGACTAAATGGATTATTTTCTTCGTGTGTTCTTTTTTCAAAAACAATTTCAACCTTTTTTGAGCGTTCCTTTATTTCAACGGCCGTTTTGTCTTGAGCTACCATGTTTCCCGTGAACCAAGCGAATTGTTGAGCAAAGGAAATTCCGTTTGTTTGTTTAGGGTTCTTGTTAAAATGGTGGGTTATCAAAAAGAGGAAACAAAACGTTGACAAGGACGGGGTGTGATTGGATTAAGGAGGGTTGACTTTATAGTCGCGACTCGGTGCAATTTGGAAATTGACTTTCGGAATCTGTTTATGTTGCGGTTCGATTCTTTTTGTTTGTAGCATTTGGTGTCAATTTTTTACCTCTATCGAATTTGCATTGCTATTTGGCGGATTAGAATTGCGACGCTAGGAGTGCTTTTATGCTTTTATTTGGTTTTATTTACATCTGGAAGTCATTTTGTGGGCGTATTTACATTTATGCTGAGTTTGTTGCTTCTGTTTATCCCTTTAGCAATACCTTAATGTGAACATCTGTATAAAATACGGGATATTTTATTTCTATTTACATTATGTTTTATTTCCAAATATTTATTCCCTATGCTCAATGGACAGTTAATCATTGCATGTCCTTTTATGACACACGAAAAGAAAACTTAGGTACTATTACAAAATTCTATTCCAAATTCAAAATCACCGAAAAATAAAACTTATTTCTTCCCAATCTAGCCAGTAGTAACGAGGCGTGAGGGAAAACATTAATTTTGTGTACAATCTTTACTTCAGAACCCTCGCGGTGACAGATCATTTGTCATAGACAATCGTGACGCGATGACGTGGCAAGATGGCAGCTTTAATTGTAATGCAGTGATAGGAAAATGGTGATGCATTGTTGGGGTTGATTTTGGAACGTTGTTTTTTTATTATTACTAAATAAGGTTATACTTAGAGTAGACTAGTTGGTTATAGTTATGCATATTATATTATTTCGGTTAAACACTTTTTAATTAATTTATTTAAATCAAGCGGCAAGGCCCATAGAAAATACATATTTCAGTATATACAATAAAATACTATACATAAACAATATAATTACATAAAAATGGTTGAATATAATATTTATTCATTACTTATAGCGTCCTAAAATAAGTGAAGAAAGTGTAGGGCCATTACGATTTACACGCGCGATTACGTTTTTTTTTTACGATTTTTCTTAGGTAAAGGGGAAAAGTAGTAAAGTAAGTAAGTAATAGTAGTAGTCAGTAGTAATGTAACAAGTATTTTTATAGGCTTAGACTTTCTACGACTGGTCGTTTGGCGATATATAGGGATGCTAGTGTTCAGTATCGGCTGAACGTTGCGATGATGTCTATTTTTAGCTGACCCATCTACTCTTATTTCAGCTTAGCAATTTTTTCTCATACACCGGCAACTTGACTTATAGGGCGCAGGGTGGCGTTTCTAACTCGATCTATTCACAGAACTGAGAATTGAGGCAATGTTTTTCGACTCCATCGAAAATACTAAAGAAAAATTAAGAAAGTTCTAATCAATTCCCTCATCTTGAACCAGGAACTCCCACTGGTCCTTCGGTACGAACAGAACCGATACTTTAAAAACTTTATTTCCATATATTCGGGCAACATGGCAACACAGAGGCAACATTAGCACAACAAAGCGTGCCGATCCGTCATACCATGACTACTGATATATTTTAATGGAGATGTACTTTTGATCAGATGGTGGACTGTTAAGGGTGGGGGATTCGATGCGGAGGAATTATGAAGATATTATTAAAGTTATTGAATAGAAGGTATAAGCAGATATCCTCCTGTTTTACACACATTCAACAAGAGTGGTGATCACTGCCTTCTCTGTATTAGAAGAGGCTTTAAATTTGCAGTGGGTCAATGATAGGCTGGTACAGTCAGCGTCAGAGAAAAGGAACCCCCCAAGACTATGGTTATCGGTTTGATGTCATTACCAAAGGGGGTTTCTTTTCTCTGACGCTGACCCTACTATTTTATAATATTATTATCTTATGAAGAGTTATCTGTAGCCTGTTATGCATGTGACAAACGTGTGTGAATCTATTATAAAAAACACAAGTAATAAAATATTCTCCATTTTTCAACTAAACACAAAATTCGTATCAAATCCAGCAACAGAAACCAGAGTACAGTCAACGACGGACTCTATCAATCACTTACGGAAACCTATCAGGGCATATCCATTATGCAAGAGATAAGTTTGTACAATAACTTGTGGAAAACTTGCAGACCCTTGGAGAAAATGTACTTATTGTACGAGAACATTACGTAACAATGTTGATGTTTGGGTAAATGGAACAGGAGTGATGGAACTCTAACGAAAACAGATTACGCCTGTATTCCCAGAAAGGTTAGGCAGAGGTGGTAGGTACACCCAGAGTTTGCCTGTATGTTTAGGTCCCATGTAATGCATGCATGCACGGGGGCGAGCCTATTGCCATTTACCAGGCACAAATCCTGATTTCGAGCTGCTGAATTTCATTGAAAATACCCACTTTTCTCGACCTGGGAATTGAACCCAAAACGCGACTGCTACACTAGAGGTGTAGCAGTCGCGCTTAGGACCATTCTTTTTTGTGTTACATATATACTTTTCTATTGTCATATCTTCCACAAACAGAAATTTTATGTTTTCTTATCTTACAAACATCGTTTTGTAAATCTCCTAAAAAAAATACGATTAAAATAAATAATGGAACTGTAACGTTTAAAATTCCCTTTGAAGCAAAGTTATCTAAAATTAACACTTTCCACGCCCAAAAAGCTAAAGCAAACCTTTGAGCCACAAAATAAACTATTTAACACTTCCTGCCATTCTGCCAAATAGTTCAACCATTTCTATTCACGACATGTCCTTTAAATCGCAATCTTAAAGCCAAGCTAACTGTGAAACGGCTCAAAACATCTGTTGTACACGACTTCCCAACCCCAGCACAGCTCTAACCCCATCCAAATGGCATTACCATAACCTTTATGGTAAGGAAAAAATAATGGGCGCTTGGAACAAAATGCCACTTCTAAGGGTCAATACGGATTCTGTGAGCCCCCTCGGCGTGTGATGAAAAGCGACAATCTAAATGACGGGTGACACATACGTGGGTTTGGTGTGTGGGATTCAGGAGTGAGTGGGATGGTGAGCCCTTCGAAGGATCGATTTTGTTGGGAAGAGTGAGTGGGTTTTTGGGGTAGGCGTAGGAATAA
This sequence comes from Caradrina clavipalpis, assembly GCA_932526535.1. NCBI lineage: Eukaryota > Metazoa > Arthropoda > Insecta > Lepidoptera > Noctuidae > Caradrina > Caradrina clavipalpis. The sequence continues at coordinate 4,865,015 of OW052101.1, forward strand.
ATTTTCAGTTGTCTGTCTGAAAATCAGCTTTTGATAAATGTTAAAAATGAGTTTTTGAACTCATCATTATGAAAAACTTTTAATAAGCGACCTACCCTGATATCATGCCAGAAAAATTTTCTGCTGATCAACACATTTTGTTGAGTTACGTGAACATTCAGAATAAGCAGTTTTTTTTAAACAAAACTATTATTGAAGAAGTCACAATAACTAGAAAATATGATGTAAGTGCAGAATTATGAAACATAAATATGAAGGCTAAGCAAAGTAACCTATTTCAGGCGCAAATGCCACTGCTGAAATAACATTTAAAAGCCCATTTTGCCTTCTGTAAAACAAATATAGCAACAACCTTATTTCCATTTTTTTTTTCAAAATTTGCAGCCTAAACTTCCAAATGTTCCAAATTCACATAGAACGCTCTCGAATCTTTCTGATCGTGTGTGTCACACAAGTAGAAGGGTCTCAAGACCCTCTCAGAGGGATCTCGGACACGTCCGGGCGTTTTGGGAATTCTTCGGACGAAGCTAGCTCGGTCGGGGAGATTGGGTACGGTGGGAAAAATCCTTGGCTGAACACTTTGCAAATATGTAAGTAGGTAAGGTTTTTCAAGCATGTGAATGTTGTGGTTTTTACCCGGCTGCTCCAGAAGGAGGGTTATGTATAGTTAATTTGCTCAAGTTTTCTTTGAGATTTTCATAAAATACTTGTAAGCTAGATTTATCAAAATGCCACCCACATAAGAAGTTTAACTTTTAAGACAAAGAAATCGAATTGTTGCAACGATCAGAACTCGATGGAGATAAGCTTACCTAGAATTAGACGGACGGACAGAAAGACAGCAGAGTGTTAGTAATTAGGATCCCATTTAGATTCGGATCCCTAAAAAATGTTCAACTCTATACAGTTCTCATATTCAGCATAATCAAATTACATAAACTTAGGTTCTTCAGAAATCACGAAACCTTGATTAAATCGATCCTAATCATTGCTTCGGTTATTTCATTCACATCCGATTACTCTCAAGACCTATACCTACCGATCACATTAAGTCCAAACAATACCTTAGTATCATCTGGTCATTAACAAAAGTGCGTATCGCACATCCAGCTGTGCATTAGCATACGAGATTAGGGCTCAAAACATCAAATTTCTTAATTATAGAGCAGAATCAAAGCCGAGTTATCGAAAAACATGTTATTATTCTAATACAGAAGATTTTGGCGGTTTTTCTGTGTATTGCCATTAATGCATGATCTCTACACATCGCGTTTTACCGGATGTCCTATTAAAATAATCGTCGAATTTCAATAAACAACCATTTGTTGGTAGCTCGCGTTGTTTTTGTGGGTGGCGTTGATGTGGTTTTGATACTTGTGGCTGCTAATAATATCAAAAACAACGCGTTAGGCAGACAAAATGCTTTTTAATTTCTTGGTTGATTTGTGGACAAAAATATTTAAATATTTTAAAACCTTTTTGATGTGTTTTACTCCCAAGTTTTTTTTTTAGCATAATACTAGAGATTGGTTTGGTAATGACATCAAATAAATAAAAGAGGCCAGCATGTTACTGCTCTTATTTGAAACTTTTTTTTTCTTTGGCCCACGCTATGAATTTCTCCTGTATAGTGGGTGCATTTACAAACACAAACTCGCATACACAAACAGCTTAAAAAAAACAAAATCCAAAGGAAATCTTAAAAGCAATTTCTCAAAACCACTTTTCACAGTATTTTATCGCACAAGTATCAAAACCTCTCAATCGTTGCGGTTGCGACCAAATTAAATGATTGCTGGCTACCTGTTTTACGCCTAAGGATATGTTTTATTTTGTCTGCCCGGGGATGCGTATCGCATGCTAAACCGTACTAAGCATCCCAGCGCATCCTAAAATGTACTGAACATTATATTTAAGAGTTATTAACTACCATCTCTTGGGTTCGCCAGCGAATGGGAATAAGTGAAAGTATTGATTTATTATTGAATATGTTTTTCCTTGTGGTCCATGGGATTTAAGACGTGGTCCTAAGGGTCGGGAAAAAAATAATATGAGGATGTGGCTGTAATATACAGGATTACTTTTGATTGAATAAATACATGACAAAGGGTATTTGTACACATCAATAGGAACAACTTTTACTGTAGGTGTTGACCTATATGCTATATGCTGCCACCAAAGATGCCGTGGAAGGTGGCAATTTTTTGGGTCACCCATATCTAAAGCACTGTCATGCTAGTGACATGAAGAAGAAGACTGTAAGAACAACCCTGAAATCATGGAAAAATAAATCTTATTAAAAATCAAATGAAGATCTTGCTGATCACTTTTGTGGGTTTAGTAAAATGTAGTCTCAGTATTAAATCCTTTTTAGTAGCGACTATACATTTGAAATGGTAGGAGCCTATACTGACCTATGTCTCACATCTTACGGACCTCATTATCCTCAACATTTTACATCTTAGGTAGATCAACAAAGAATAAGTATCAAACGTTTCTAATTATGATTTACAGCCGCCGGCTAATTTATAAACACTGCAATCCTTTTATCACAAGCAAATCCTTTTTTCTTTTTATTACAAATCCGTTCAAAGCTTTCCACTTCCCCACATCTAAAGGAATCGACTAAAACCGCAAACCCTATTTAGTTAATTGAAAAAATACTAAAACGTTGCCATCGAACGTGTATTTTATCTCACCCCTTTCTGAGGAGGTCAGGGCCTCCCCTAGAGACCTCCCGATTGGTATTCTTTATTACGAAACTCGAACCCCATGCCTGTTTGGCACTCGCCCCGAGTAATTGGCGAAATATTACCAAATATTTGTTACTGAACAGTTACCGTTTGGGAGTAAATTAGGGACTGTCTTTCGTTTTTTTTTTTTGGTTATTGGTACGTTTTTTTCTGTTGTAATGATAAATAGTAGATTGTCGTTGCATTTTCTGACAGTAAATCTATTGGTTATTTAAATCAAAATTTAACCAATTTGGTAATATTGTAATTATATCATTTTTAACATGAATTACACATTGTACCGAAGGACCATTTTTTTCAGTAAATTACCTATAAATAGTTATTTAATTAACCATATTTTCAATAACACAAATACAAATTAATAATAAAATTAAGGGACAAAAAAAACAAAATCAAACAAAAACAAAACAATGCCAAATTCAAAAACAAACATTTAAAAAAAAAATACACCTGTTTCCATAGGTAATTTGAGGAAGGCGCGTAGCACAGTGCTGCCGAGTTGTACACTGGTACAGTCGTACTCGTAAAAACAGCGACAAGCCCCATCGAGTCCCGAGGCGTCTCGACTTCGCTTTTCAAATATTAAAATTTAATCGCCTGGTTGTCGCGAGTCAAATTAGCCTCTCTTGAGGCAGGGACACAGAGTAGGAGCAGATCGGTGTCTGTTGAGAAAGGACTTTTAGGTAAGAAGCGTTGTTTTTCCGATTCACTGATTCTCGGACATTGTAAACCAATGGTGGGTGGTGGTTTTCAACGTTTCATGCAAATAAAACCAGACTGTGACAGTAGCTCCTCAGAATAATTATATTAACAAAAAATTTACAAGTAAACAATGAAACCTATCTCGACGTTCTTTCTGAAAAATATAGCAAAAGTCTTGTAACATTCTGGAAGTCAGTGAATAACCAAAATCAGAGGTTTGAGCTTTTACAAAATTCAACCAAGTTGCCTTGTTTTAAAGATCAGTTTTTTTTTAGATAACGTTAATTTACAATACTAACCATTAATCTGATAAATGTCTACTTGCCTATGTCCAGCAGTAGACGTTTTACGGCTGATATGATGATGATTAGTTTGGCAAGTCAACCAATTACCAAAAAATTGACAAAATAAGAAAATTAAATGAAATATAATCTCTTCACTTCCGCCTTTGTACCTTATGATGCATAAACTTTAAATAAATAAATAATACAATGTCGCCTCTGTCCAATTTAAACAACTACTCTATGTTCCAATACCGAGCAGTGATACGGACAACAATGTAATTGCCGAAGAGACGAAGAAAACTGTTATTAATATCATTCGCGAACAAAATGCGGGCCCTGAATGATTTAGAAGACGCGCTACTGTCGTGTATTAGCTATGCCAAGTTAATATTCTCTTTGATTCCCCTTGGTGTCGTTGGATTTTATTTTGCGGAATGACAGCCTCTTTTGTCTATGTTTTGAATGAATTAACGCTTGTTCTTTGTTTAAATTTTGAAGTCTTTGTTGCTTGTTGACTTGTTATAATAAGATAAGTAGGAAGGTGTTGTGGGTGTTGTGAATTTGATTTCTGTTTAGTTTCTGCAGTCGTACTGTGGTGCTGCGTTTCGTTGCGATTTAGTTTTGCGAGTTTGATGAAATCAGGTTGGAATTGTGAATCCTATAGGCCCTTTGATTTGAAAATGGTTTATGTAACCGATAGTCATACAATAACGTAAAATCGAAGGTCACGCCTCGATTGAGGCGGTAAGTCCCCTCTTTGAGGAGTGGCTAGAGCGGCGCCACGGCGCCCTCACCTACCGCCTGACGCAGGTCCTCACCGGACACGGATGCTTCGGGAGGTTCCTGCACCTCATCGGGCGGGAGGAAACGCCCGGGTGTCACCATTGTGAGGATCGCCCCGAGGACACGGTGGAGCATACTTTGGCGGTGTGCCCTGCTTGGGCTGAGCACCGCCGAGTCCTCGAGGCGGCCATCGGCGGCGGCGCCCTCTCGCGTCCGGCACTGGTTCAGGCCATGGTCCGGAGCGAGGGGGAATGGGAAGCAGTCGCCTCCTTCTGCGAAGCTGTAATGCTAGAGAAGGAGGCGGCGGGACGGGAGAGGGAAAGGAGGATCCCCCGTCCCAGCGGCCGCCGCGGTAGACGCTCCGGGCGTCGGGAGCCGCGAGACGACTCCCGGCCACCGTAGACGCGTGTCTGTGGACGGTGAGCAATGGGTAGCTCACCGTCCGTACGTTCACTAACGACAGACCGTGTCGACGGCGCGTTCGTGTTCCACGCGCGCCTCAAAGAGATGTCAGCAAACTTGGATGGGGCCACTGAGGGCCGATGCCTGCCGGGGCTGCGGGTTGTTCGAAAGAGATACCGCGCCCCCGGAACACAAAGGGCACATGAAAGGAACATAGACGGGTTTTAGTCAGTAAAAGTCTGACACTCCCTCCCGCCCCGCCCAGGGCGGGGGAAGTTATTTGATGATTTCCCGTCTATAAAAAAAAAAAAAAAAAACGTAAAATCGAACAAGTTATTTGGGATACAGTTAAAAACATTCATCTTTCTACTGTCAAAAATATTACATTGCGTTGATTATATGTTATTTCTGTATATGATAACATTATAAGCTAGTATTATAACAGGTGGCAGGGATCGTCACCGAAAGGAAAACTTTTATGAAACAGCAGATATTTTTTAAAATAAACAACGAAAAATGTAAGAGAGTAAGAATTGACTACATAACATACTGAGTGTTGTTGGATAGTAGTTGCAAAGCTGAATGTATACCAAAAACATTGTTCATCAGTACATTTCAGTCCCTCTCATCGTAAACCCGCTTCAACGCTACCGCCTATCGCTCCCCGCTCCGCTCATCACCAAGTCACAATGCTATCGATGTGACCCAGCCATGTCGCCGGTCGCCGTCCGTGGATCGATACAGCCTCCTGCACTTGAGCTTTTTGCTACCCCCCCTCCTCCCGCCAGGCCCCCGCACCCCCCCGCCGCCCTAACCACCCCGCCCGGTCTTGGGCGGTGATATTATGTTGCTATTTTTATGTTTATTTTACTTTTATTTAGGTTGGAAGCCTCATTATTGAAGGAAGACTGTCGTGTTCTGTTTGTAGATTTTAATCAAGGTGTTGGTAGTTTGAAGTGTTAATCGTTGACAAGTTTGGCAGTATTGTTAATTAATACCATCACGCCTGTTTTCCCCGAAGGGTTAGGCAGAGGTGTATCAATGTACACCCACAGTTTGCCGGTATATTTAGGTCCCATATAATAGGGGGCGAGCCTATTGCCATAAGTATTGTTGTTAGGTTTAATATAGTGTTTCAATTTATAGGCGTGTTGCTTGAATTCGTGTTAGTTATAGTTGGTCCTTAGTTCCTCGGGAGTAAGGACCAGTGTGATAGATTATGTCTTCAGGTAAATGATATCCAGTCGGGGGCGCGGATCATGCGTCAAACAAATACTGGGGTCCCGACTCATGGTAACAGAAAGAACCGTAGGGTTTTAGCTGGCAAGAGTCCGACATAACCCGTTCGATGTAACCGCTCTATTTCAGACAGAGGGCATCCATGAGGATTTCCCTAAGAAAAAAGAAAAGTCAACTCTGAAATGTTTTTGTTTTATTTTCAAGACATACATGAAAGTTTGTTCTATAAAAGTACTAAAAGTACACTAAGCAAAAGTAATCCTTGATAGTTGCTTAGTAAGAGAAATATGTCTGTCTTTAAAGGGCAGTATGGCTAAGAAAATCCGCCCTCTATAGCCTTATTCCACACATAAGATGGAGTATATAATCCCATGCCCACCCTACAGAGGCTTTTTAAAGGCTCCGCAGTGACAACGCGACGTTGTCTCTCTCTGCCACGCCCATTGGCGACAAAACCTTCGGCCACGCCTTAGGCGACACTTTCCACCAATCAGGGGACAGACTGAAAAGTTTTTTATGTCAACATTACGTAAGTGGGAGGCTTTAGTGTTAGTAAAAAGTTTCAAGGCGTGGTGGCTTCGCTAAGATAATGGAAAAGTTTAATATAGATGTGTACTTATGTAGTGGTATTTTAATATGGGTGTAGTAAAGTACTTTAGGGACATATGTGGGGGTATATGGTACCAGGTTACTTGCACTTTGTACCTATTATAGAATACTAATTTTGTACCAGGTACATCATGTACACATTTTGGGTCTAATATCTAATGAATGAAATGATGTGATGGCCCAGCGGTAAAGGCGCCCGCCTGTCATGCATTAGGTGGCGAGTTCGATAATAGAAGCATCAGTGTGACTTTTTGTATTCATAATCTAAGTTTATCTAGGACATTACTGACATGGGTGTGGAAAACATGGTAAAAAACTGAACTTATAATTAATGTAATATTGTTTTTATGTCATGATTTGTGTATATCTTTTGTTGGAGATCCTAAATAAATCAATGTGCCTGAAATTGTCAACCCGTAATGAGCAAGTGCTCTGTTCAATCGGCCTTAATGCCTTCATCTTATCTACTTTTACAAATAAAAACCGCAACTTAAATTAGGATGCCATCTTGTGTATCCCGAAAATATTATACAGTCTTATCCACCGCTTCTCCCTAAGCGGTATATAGCGATATAAAACCATTATGACGTATAAACGACAAGGCAAGGCGCATCTTGACCCCCCACTGGGGGGACGGGGAAGGGGGGGGAATGGCTTCCTTACTAACCTCTCCTTTGTTCACTTCCCTGAAAAAGTATTGAAGCTGAACCTTTTTCAGGTCAGGCCTTTTATGCGAAGGTATTTTTTTAATGTTTGAAGTTATAGTGGGCAAAGTTGAAATTATGTGATTCTGGTCCTTTTACACGCTACATAGGATCAAAATTGCTTTTGTTGTTTTTTTGGCAAAGATGTTTTTTTTTTAAAGTTTGATACATACAGGGTGGAAGGGAAATTGTAACTGTTCCATACAACACCTGCATGGTTAAAATGTATGAAACTTATTTCTTAGTTACAGTGGCCCTTGCCGCTGTTTAAAATACTGATTAACAATATTTATTTAGATATTTAGCCCGAAGAAAAACATCGTATGGAAACCTGGACTTAAAATGAATATAAGTCTGAAATCGCCAGCCTGCCTTAAGCAAGCGTGCTGATCAATGGTCGTGCCTTTTCTGTATCAGAAGAGGCATTTGCTTTGCAGTGTGACAATAATGGGTAGGTAATATACTCTGCGAAAATCTCTGGTCCCTTATCTTAGGTTACACTCGAATTCTTATTAAAGACGAATTACTTCTTACTTTCAAGTCAAAATTCTAAGGCTGTTTCTGCTATTTCAACTAAAAAAGCTCTTTAATATTAATATTCATGGTTTAATTCAGTATAACTTACGAGCTGCTAAATAAGTCCAACGACCATAATCAAGAAGTCCCAAGAAATTAAAATTTAGGCCCTCTTTACGGCGAGCACTTACAGTGTTATTAAGTAACATCTCAATTCAATGCGCCAATATTGTGTACTTAACCCCCCAACTGCGCGCCTCACAACCATTCATTTATTTTCGCTCGGGGCCCATTCAACCACCTACACTTAATTTGTATATTTTTTACATTATGTAAGCAAGCTCCTTTTTGATAAAAGGATCCATTCACCAACGATACATTTATTAAAATGTATACGTGTTGGATCTTGAATACCGTCTGAGTGGGTCGTTTGTAGGTCTCAATTAGAGTGCCGGGTCAAAAGAGCCCTTTCAGAATTTTTCGAATAGAGCTTTTTGTGTATGCGATGTCTCGGATGTTGTTACTTATGTCTAGTTCCGCGGGTTTAAAAATACAGGGTCTATTTTCAGCTGGCTTCTATTTTTTAAAGTGGAGAGAAATTGTGTGTGTTGTTTATTTGATGGTTGGGTTTTATAATTTGTACCTAAGGACCAGAATAAAATTGTAAGTTTTTTTTCAAGCTTAGGACTTAGTACGACATTAAGGCTTATTAATATGATGCATAGAGACTGAAGTAGATTTTTTTATCGATACTATTCTACTAATATAAAAAAACTTGAAAAGTTGTAAGGATAGTGGTATGAATGAATAGATGTTTGTTGTTATTGCACGCTTAAAGGGCTGAACGGAATATGTTGAAATTTTGGCATACATTAGATATTGACTTAATTTAGGACTTTGGCTAATTCTGAAGCCTACACACGAAGTTTCGGGCAGTAACTAGTAGATAATAAAAAGTAATGTTATGAAGAAAATAATAGCATTACACAATGGATCATATGTTTTCGAATTTAATTTTTATTTGGCTCCAACTAGGTACTACGTTGCTTTTAGATAATTTCAAGTATTTTGAAATTATAGCAACGACTACATTACCACAACATTCAGTTCTAACCACACTAACTTTCATTTTCAATTCAGCGTGGAAATGAAGTACCTACTTACTGATGACTTCGGTTTAGTAAGACATTATCCACGGTCATAAAATCTGGTCCTATAGCCCATGATAGCTACACACTGGTCGCAATTGGCTTTTCCTAGAAGACATTGTGACGTGACGGCTTGAGGCACGCGCCTACATTAAAATGATTGGGTGTGACAAATGGATAGACACGGTGAAGGGCGAACTATCGTTATTTCTGTCTGTTATGCAAATTAGGTTCGTTGAGGTACTTTTAGCAAAAGTAGGTTAGGGAACTATTTTCAGAGTTGTATCATTTTTGGTGTTGGACTGTTGTTAAATGCGAGACGGTTGTCTCAATGGCTTTCACCCAGTGTCTATTCGTGTAATCGATTGCTAAAATAAGAACTTAACTTTGCAGAGCTTTTGTACCACAAAATATGTAATAAATAGGTATTTAAAAGATGTGTAATGATACCTAGAGCATTTCTTTTTTTTTACTTTTTTACTTCATGTAATTATCTGATGCATTGAACTTTCTGATATGATTCAATATACAAAAACTACAGCAAAACGATTTCCATAATAGAAAAGTTGCACAAAGATGCAGATCGATAACAAACCATCCTCTTAACATCGTTCGCTAATTGGCTAAGAAAAATTAATTCTCCGAAAGGGTTCCCTATCCCGAACGAGGCCCAAAGGACCACCATTAAGGTTCAGTACGAAAGAGTGAGCGCACACTCAAATAATTGAACATTGTACACAAAAATATGTAAATGAGTTTTCGCTCCGTGAAAATTAACTTTTTCATTATGAATTATGTCCTTGATGTTGTCTTCGAAACGTCTTTTGGGAGTTTTTCGAGATTTTACAACTTTCTACGAGAAGGGTTGAAGGTAATTTGATCGCGAGGGTCGAAAAAACCCCCGCAGTTTAGGAAGGGTTAAGTGTTTTCGAGTTCTAAATAAATATTGAGTTTCCTTGAATGAAGTTTTGTCGTAAAGGTGATTTAGAAACAAATGAAGTGTTGTTTGTTTTTGTTAAGATTTCGATTGGTTCATTTTGGAGATAGAGATGTTTAAGTGGATTATACAAGATTTTAGACTCAAAATTTAGGTTTAGACTAATTTGATCCCATATTAAAAACTAACCACCTATACTTATAACATGGCTAGCTTCTGCCCGCGACTTCGTCCGCGCCAAATTTGATATATTATTTTACAAGAACCGCACATTTTTTCGACATAAAAAGTATCCTATATGTTATTTCACACTACAATCTATCTCAATGCCAAATTTCATCCATATTTTACATGCCATTTAAGCGTGAAAGAAGTACAAATATCCATACATCTATCTATAAGATATTTACCTATCGTAATAGATATCTTAGTAACCACAATATTTAATCCAACTTTCTTGTAATATCCACTTCAGTCTCAAAATAAACTTCAATTAGTTATAGGCAATCTTAATTGGCCATCAGTTACTCAGGTTGAGTCAGCTCATAATTATTTGAGTGCACACAATAACACAGTGCTTGCAAATTATAATACTTGTGCAAGCACAGGTTAACTTAACGTCTCAATCTCCTGTGTGGGTGTTTTACGGATTACTGACAATGACTGTTCTATAATGGTTGCAAACATTTGTTGATTATCTTCCCCTATAAGCAGTAATCACTAGTTGTTTTCCGCAGTCTAACATTTAATTAAATGAAAATATTTGTCCTATGTTTTGAGTCTTTGCTTCTGCAGTGTTCTAAGTTTGGTCAATATTGCTGAAAGTATTTAGTACTGTGGAACTAGTAAAAGCGAATGTAAAAGCATTATGGAAATATGGCTATAGTTTAGCATTTTGGTTTAATTGCGTTTTGCCATTGATCTGTATAAAGCCCTCAAATTATAAGTGATTTGAGGGATATTATGTGCGAAACGTATTAGGTATAGGTAAGGTTACGTACGTTATGTTTAGTTCGCGCGGTCATACTAGGTCCTTTGTTGTCATTCTTTAACCAAAACTACAACAGCCATCTTCATAAGAAACTAGATAAATAAAATAATTGTCTGACGTAATATAGTTTTGGTTCCACTGTAGATGTAGTTTGCATAAATGGCCAATAATTGTAGATCAGCGACAGGAGATCGACAGAGGATATCTCGCAAATAGTATCGTTCATTCAATACGTTCAACATGGCGGCGACTGAATGAATGAATGGATGATTGAGTTGTTAGCACTCTCAGATTGTTTGCTTGTTTATTTATATTCGTTTGTATTGTCTGGTAAGGATGATGTGAAATTAAATGTTTAATTGTTTTTGTAATATTTATTCGATTATTTTTATTATGGATAACATATTTGCATGCAACAAATAATCGGGGCTCCATCGCGTTGAGTTCTACTTGGAAAATGAGTAGTTGCCACAGGCAACTTAATAGCGACTTAAAACAACTTACATAGCACTTTGATATTAAGGGATTTAAAGAATGCCGTTTCTTAGGTTTCATGCATTAGTCAAAGCCATGACCTAAAACAATGATCTGCAGTGATTTTCTGTGAAAATCTATTTCGATGAAGTGAACTTGAGGCGAGACATAGACCGGCTGTTTTCTAACTTGTAGTAGAAAAAAACCTATCAAAATACACATATTCTTAGTTCGTTAAGTTTGGCGTGATGGCGTAGTGGTAAAGGCACCAGCCTCTTATGCACGAGGCTGCGGATTTGCAACCGGGCCCGGGCAAGTACCAATGTGACTTTTTCTATTTCGTATGTACTTTCTAAGTTTATCTGAGACCTTACTGACAGCGGTAAGTAAACCTGAGTAAACCTGGACTTAAAATTAATATCAGTCCGGTCCAATCTGCCTTGAGCAAGTGTGGTGATCAATGCTCGCTCCTTCTGTGTATGACACAGACAATAATAGGCTGATATTATTGTTATAAGTTTGTTGTCTTTTAATAACACATAACATTTAAACTTCAACAATAATTTATTCCACTCTATGAAGCCCCAAAAAGTGACTATTACATTGTTTTGGTTAGTAGGGCAAACTCGAGTAGTTGGTAAACTCATAACAGCTTTGGCGAACGTGTTAGTTTTAGTTTAAAACGCAACGGAGGGCACTTTCCTACCCCAACGTGAAAATGTATCGGAACACGCTTCAATTGTAATCCGGCTACTACTGTGGGGTATGAAGGGAAATGGATGCGGTGGATCGAGTTTGGCATTCTTATGTTATGATGGTTCAGTTGTTTACGATAAGTAGGTCTACGTTTATCTTTGACGTCACTGACATCGGTGAGGTAAAACATCGTGAGAACAACACTGAACTTATAATCGATATAAATGTCTGAAATTGTAATTCGTATTGATCGCATATGCTTAGGTCTTGGGCTCGATTCCTAGGTCCAGCAAAAGTGTTATTGGGTTTTTCTATGAAATTTTGAGCAGCTCAGAGTTAGGATTTGTGCCCGGTTAATGTAATGGTAATAGGTTTTCCCCTTATTACATGGGACTTGAATATATCGGCGAACTGTGGGTGTACATCGGGTACACCTCTGCCTAACCCTTCGGGGGACACAGGCGTGATGGCATAATGATGATGACGATGGTAATGTTGCACCTTTGTCACCTTAAAATCAATTTAGTATTCCTACGACATTTCAAGCAAAATCCTTACTATAAAAAAACCCAGCTCCTCAATTCGTAGCTCCGTCCCCCGTCAATAAGGTAGTTGGTTCAGCCGAGTATTGCGCTCGTTCGCCGGAAATAATTACAAACATGTAGTTACGGGGTTAAAACTGTTCCCGCGGTGTTCACAACTTTGCTGTCGGCAACTGTACCGTGGACTAATGGTGGACCCGATTATGTACCTATCTGTACATATTAACATCTTGTGTTTTTAACTGTATTTGCTTAAAGACTTTTATCTATAAATAAAAGAAAAAAAATATACCATCACGCCTGTATTCCCCGAAGGGTTAGGCAGAGGTGTACGAATGTACACCCACAGTTCGCCGGTATATTTAGGTCCCATGTAATAGGGGGCGAGCCTATTGCCATTAACCGGGCACAAATCCTAACTCCGAGCTGCTGCTGAGAATTTCATAGAAAAACCCAATAACATTTTTTGCTCGACCTGGGAATCGAACCCAGGACCTCTAGCGTAGCAGTCGTCGACTTTTATCTATTGTAAGAGTATTTTCCAGACCGATTCTAGCCACGGCGGCTAATCTTAATGCAAACTGGCCTAGTACGCAGGCGATATTATAGTGCACTAGTGTGTTCGCAAACACTGTCAGGTGCACTCCCTTTACCCTGAGATTAGGGTAAAGGGAGTGCACCTGACTGTGTTTCAGTGGTCAGATGGGATGGCAATCCGACACAATCGGGGAGAGATCAGGCTCAAGACTAACGGCTTTACGTGCTTTCCGAGCCACAGGAGTGTCACACCACCAACTTCCAAACTCCGGGCTGTTACTGAGGAATTTCCAATAACGTGTGTGTATAAAGGTCGGGTGGGCAGTACTCGTAACCGGCGTGCTTGTATGACCAGATGTATGAACGTAAACGAGGCGTAAGTAGTATGTAAGGATCGTAGCAGGTGGCGTTCTGTGGTTTCTGCCTACCCCTATGGGAAAAAGGCGTGAGTTTATGTATGTATGTATGTGTGTGTAACCTATTATGCGTCCTTTTACACATCACAAAGCCGTTAACGAGGCATTCACACACGCCTTCAAACAACCGGCGAACTGCGGGTGTACATTGGTACACCACTGCCTAACCCTTCGGGGAATACTTGCATGACGGTAGGTACGTAATGCTATTCAATCTTTTTTGAAAAAGTTTAGTCACAAAGTCAATGTGACTATTCCGCGCAAAGGAGCTCCCACGCAAAAGTCAGTAAATAAATAAACCATTTCCTAGTACTAGTAGAACAGCAACACAATAGGCACTACTGTAGTATTCCACTGAACTCTAAACTAGTTAAGGTTGCGACCTTAACAATGTGAACTTACAGCCTGGTGTCAGTGGTGTCTGAATAACACATGTGCTTTATTCCCAGCGAGTGGACTCTAGTCTTAATGGTTTTACCAACTTGTCTTATTAATAATGCCTTATTACGCTGTGGTTGGACTAAAAAATGCATTCATGGGGTAAGTTTTTTGAACTGTGAACGGGTGGGACTTTGGTTGTGTAGGTTAGTTTCTTTTAACGAATTACCTATTGGAGTAAATAGTCTGGAAAAGAGCATCTTAGTAGCCTTATTATTTTAGGGTTTATTATTGAATGGATAGCGGAAATGACATCTTAGTTTATTTTATTTGAATTTAACAATAATATATTATGTATGTATAAATGTAAGCTAATGAAATAAAATGGCTACAAACCAAGAGCTCATCATGCTTTTTCATTCACACGGTATAGCAAGCGTTAATTCTACTAATCAAATTCTAGTTGCAATTTCATCTCAGTAATAAACAAATCAATATATCATACATATGTAGCATTTTTAGCAGATTAGATTGCCATCGTTCCTAAATTTTTGCGGAACAGTCTGCCCCACTGTTTTATAGTTTTTGATTTTACAGTATTCGAACTCTGTGACAATGTCTTTCACTAAATTAATAACTACAATAAAAGCAACAGTACCAGTTCCTTCATCACATAAAACTATGTAACTCCAGGGCTTTATAAACTAGTAATTAAAATATGTTATACATAGAAGCTGTTGGCAAATCTTTTAATAATAAATAAAAAAAACTTACAATTATAATCTCAAAGCTAAAACTTCAACCACCACCGACCACTGTGTACACGGCCACTAAAACCGAAAAACAACGTAACTATAATGAGTATTTGTCGCTCAACCATTAGACACTCATTTCTTCCCGAGCCCCATGGGAATACCTCACATGGTTTATTCAGAACCCGCCGGGCCCCTCTGCTAGTCTTTACTGCTAATTTAGTGGACGTAGTTAAGAAATGTTGTTTATTTTGTGTTTTATGGTGGAAGTCGTGGATAGTGTAGGTAGGCTTTTGTTTTGGTCTCATGGAGTTGAACGTATGGTACTGTAGTTTTGATTAAAGATAAAGGAAGATGATCAAATGCTTGCCATGTTTCAAGAATTTTATTAAATCAGCCTATACCTCCGCGCCCCCGGAACGCAAAGGGCACATGAAGGAGCATAGATGGTTTTTAGTCAGTAGAAGTCTGACACTCCCTCCCGTCCCGCCCAGGGCGGGGGGGGGGAGGGGGGGGGTCATTTGATGATTTCCCATATGTAAATTAAAAATAAAACAGCCTATTCCTACAACCTTATTTTATATGCGTTATGATAATTATGGATGCCGCTTTTAAATAGATTTAGAAGTAAGTAGGTGACAGTACGCGGGTTACGGATGTCAGTTAGTCAACTACGTAAAATAAATACTAGAAATGAAATTTGAAATAAATAAATAGAAAAACTTCAAGATTAGTTAACGTCTTGAATAGTTTTATAAGAATCTTAACTAGGTTAGGTACCTACTAGACAGATTGGAAATGTCTTATCATTAGAACTGACCGGAGAATGCAGTCTTACAGGAGACCTGACTTCGCGGCTGTCTTGATGGGAACAACTTGTAAGTTTTGTGTTCATTAAATAGTTTTTACCCGACTGCCCGACGCACTGGGTAACGTGTTCAATATTTTGACGATTGTTATGCCAATCGAAATGTCTTAATCTTGGTGTTACTAAAGACATGACAGTAATCAAAATTCAATATGGCCACAAACACGCGCCATATTATGAAAAAGAAAAAAAAAAGTCTTTGAATAGGTATCTGCAAATCATCTTTAGGCTCTCCGCCCATTTTTTTTAAGGTTTTTTTTGTCGGTCTTGTGCGTTGGTATATTGGAATTCATAATAATAATTATGTTCCATTCTCGCCGACAGCAAATCTGTCAAAAATCGGTCAAGAACTCGGTGGTGCGCAAAGGCTTGGAGAGGCTTAAATGTCTCTTACATTTATTCATTTCGAATGTCAATTTTTAAACTCGTTATATCCTTCCTCTTCAGCCATCCACATTTCCAACACCCAATCTCTCTTACTAAACATTAAGCTAAAAAATCGATCTCCATTAGCCGGTATAAATGATATTTATGTTTACTTAATCCTTGTCAAAGGATCGCACACCGGTCAATGTTTGCGTCCGCCCGATCACTGGCTGCCTCGGGCGCAGCCAATCAGATCCAATCGTTGATATACATAGACGGTATTATTTTAATTACGAGTTAGTAATGCTTACTGAAGCAGCTGTGGTGATAATATTGTGGTACCTAGTTGGTATTTGGTTGAAAATAGTTGAGTATAGTTGGTTTAGTTGAATAACAATATAAGTCTTTCACTGACCACACCGCTGTGCAAACGTCTTTTCTTTTTTCTCTTCATCCAGAGAAAATAACTAGTATTAATCACTATGCTTCCTCAAGGCAGATTGGCGACTTCAGACTTATAATATTTAATGCAAAGGTAGTTATGCATTTTTAGTACCTACTTATACAAATTTCTTGTACCAAAATTGAAAAACATTGTGCAATAAATACGGTAGCCAATTTTGTAAAAAAAGTATCTCTACGCCTACTGAAGAAACCATATTTTAATACACTTTTGTAAAAAGAAAATTGCCTCCATATTTTCCTGTGGTGTCACACATTGGAGAAGTCGTGACATTTTGACACGAATGATGTATGTCGCGAATTGTAATGAACAGGAAAATCCATGTGAAAATGTATGGGGTTGTACGAATAGAGTTGTAACTCTTTTTGTAGGCTTTTCTCGTGAAGTGAAAAAGTTGGCCTTGTAAAAAAAGCATAAATTGATTAATAGTGACAGTTGAGAAAGTTAGTATCAGTCAACTAAGAGGTATTTTATCTTGATTTAAAATGTTAAACTAAAACATCTCTTGATAGAACGTAATATAATTTGTTTCAGCGTATTTGCTTTTTCTGGGTTTAATTAATTACTGTATATTTCAGCGTTATCACAAAAAAAAATAAGATATTTTTGACGGCCTTATCGAAGGAGTAATTCTAGTAATTTATAGAAACATTTGGATTCTAATCTCACTCTCAATTCCTTTCTATTTATTTACCTAAATTTTTGTCATTCACTGTCACTAAGATGACATTGTGATTAGATTTTAAACATTTTTAATTACAAGAATCGGTCTTCTGATATCTAAATCATGACTTTATTACTACCAACCTCGAACACTAAAGCAGAAAAAAAACGAGTTACAATCCTTTTCCAACCCTCCACGAAAAATATTCACAAATTCAGATATGCGTGGCATAAGTAACTGCCCCCTAGAGTAGCATATACCTCGCATGCATAATACTACCTCTGCTTGCCCACCAGACCGCGCACCGTGAATATATTCCGCTTCTTACCTCAGCCAAATCGTTCGTGAATTTGTTTCTAACATATAAATTATATGACTTCGTACGATGTGTCATGAATATTGTATGAGAAGCAAATTGATATTATGCCCTCGTATGTTACACATTGGCTTTTATGCTTTTTTTCGGCCAAAATTGGTTTTTTATGCCTCCAATATGAATTGTGACCGAAATGTGTAAATTGGGAGCGTAATGAGTTTGGTAGAGCTGTACGCTTTGGTCATGGTTTGGTGTGTGTGATTATTTTGTGGTTTTGTGTAGATAGGTGAATTTTTTGGGAGTGTCTGACTTACGGCTTGTGGTTTTTGGTACCCATAGAACTGGGTAGGTATACCTATAACCGTTAAGACGTGAGTTTCATGTACCATCACGCCTGGATTCCCCAAATTGATAGGCAGAGGTGTAAACAATGTATACCCACAGTTTGCTGGTATGTTTTGAAGTCCCATGTAAACCGGGGCGAGCCTATTGCCATTAACCGGGCACAAATCCTAACTTGAGCTGCTTCCCAGAATTTCAATGAGCAATTTAAACATTACGAAAAATAAAATGAGCCCAATTTCTATTTTACTCAAGGTACTCGTAGTACTTGTAAATTTTAGATAAGTCTTTATGTAAATTAGATAAAACTATGTACTTTTATACCGAAAAACGTCTAAGCATTTTCAAACACAAAATAGAGCGGTACCATCCCTTGAGAACGTCCACTAATTCGGCTCCGCGTCGGCCGACGGCGAGGCCGAACATAAATAAAGGCCGAATCGCCACAGTGACCACAAAACCGATAGTTTAAGAATATTCCCGAGTATAAATTAAACAGTACTCGCTGCCGCGCAGATTTCCCTAATGGTTGACTGTGGTGTAGTTTGGACAGGAGATTTTGATACTTTGTAGCTTGTTAAGTGATTAGTGCTTAAGCCAAATACAAGTATTAACACAGATAAAAGTTCATTTAAGTTCAATTTGTTTCATTTTCGAATCTGTGGGGGAGGCCTATGTCCAGCAGTGGAGTGACTCCACTCCACTGCTGGAGAATCATCATTATCTGCTTAGCCTTTTCCCAACTGCGTTGGGGTCGGCTTCCAGTCTAACCGGATGCAGCTGAATACCAGTGTTTTACATGGAGCGACTGCCTATCTGACCTCCACAACCCAGTTACTAGGCAACACGATACTTCTTGGTTAGACTGGTTGTCAGACTTCTTGACTTCTGCCTATCCGTCACGACAGTCAAAGATCTCCAAATGACAGCCGGGACCAACATCATCGTCATCATCATCATTTGATGATAATGATGATTTCTCTAATTAAGGAAACAAGAACAAATTACATTAACTCCTTAAGGAAGCAACATTTAAAAAAAATCTTGTGAGCTCTGTCACAATCATTATAGATCTGTCATGGTAATACAAGGTGTCATAAATATAAGCAGACGTTTGCGTATTAGACAATAAAAACAGTTAGACTATATTTTAGTGCTAACTTAATCTTTTAATAGATAGTATACGGAACCAGAACTTAGACTTTCAAAAAGCACAATTTACCAACTAATCTAATCCCCAACCCCTTTTTCCCCACAACCCTTTGCATATCATCCATGCAAGTATCAAAACCATAAGTGCCGGTGTACACGACACGATACATCCGGGGAGCGGTCGGGCCGGTAAAGACAAGACGCATGGCCGGCACCAGACAGCGGCCTTACACTAGGGATACAGAGCTACAACTAACTATCAGCTGTGTTACGTGTATCTAGATTTCTTTAAAGGTTTATGTGTTAATGTTGAGGTTTTGTGCTGCGAGATCCACTTTTGAATGTTTTGTTCTTGTAGTTTCGGTTGGAGTTTGGTTTCGTGTGTGGATAGTAAAACATAGGAAATTTGTTTTTGGAACTACATTTAACTAATTTATTTATTTTTGCAAATCTTATCAATACACATTTCTTTTTTTCTTGGTGAGAAGTTATAGTGTCTTTTAATGGTTTAATTGTAATACATTATTCGATTTTGACTTCACATAAAATGCGACGTAAATTAATAATATGTGTGTTTATACAACCACAATCATACATATTTTAGAAATATGATTAAGCATTTCGTTTTATACATACAAAGAAAGCAATAAACTGAAACAGATTTTCTTTTAATAACTATTACTGAACTTGAAACAGCCCCCCGATGTGGAAGCATTTACTAGAAATTACAAAATGAAAATCTTGAAGAAAAAAAACAAGGTGAATTTCACTTTTGAACCATGGACGAGTTAACTTTGCCGTGAATACCATCCATTTCACTATATAAACGATAGTTAAATTAATAACTAAATACATTCCACAAAAACTATAAAAATTAACGACGCTATAAACGTCATAATTTCTAATTAATAAATGTATTTTAATATCCGAAAAAAATAATATTAAAAGCAACTAAACAACCCTCTAATAGCTCGGTGGCTAACACACCGTCTTCCATTTACCAAATTGAGTGAAATATGCATCCCCAAACACCGGGAGAGACATTAAAAAAAACCGCCCACGAAACTTTTAATATTCTAATAAGACTTTGATTTAATTTCCTTTTATCATTATTTATGTACGGATCCCGGATCCGCGGTGAAAAGGCGATAAGTCTGTGTTATTATTTTTTTTTTCGGCGAAAGATTTTTTTCGCTCCCCTCTAGTTTGACCCTTTGCGATCGGAGGGTTGACTTTGTCACAGTGTAGAAAAAATATTACACATCATTTGCATACTGTGGGTTTTCTTTTTATAACGTTTCGCTTTTTTTTAGTCTGTGGCTTTAGCTGTTGCGTGAGTTTAATTGAAATTTAACCGTATGGCATTCAAATTAGGGTTTGTTTTTGTTTAAAATCAAATATTTCTCAATGTTTCGTGGTGACAAGCATAACAAGGGTTTAAACAACTTGTTGATCGGTTTTGTAGCGACAAGTCCAGCTATTGTGAACACGTCAACTAACAATGGCGGTGAATTGGAAGTTTCAGTTACAATACTTTTGTAGGGTTGAAGGGAAAGGGCGCTTCTTTCAGGAAATGCTTAATAAAAAGGTTCAAAGTTACATTTGTATTTTCCTAACTGTGACAGGAAAACCTTTTCATATAAAACAGGGAAAGGTCTTTTATATCCCAGTTTTAGCCTGGATTATTTGTAGGGTTGCTTTGATGGTTACGGTTAGCGAGTGAAGCAGTACGCACGAGTATTTTTGAATGATTAATTAATAATGAGCCTCATACGGTTTAGTTATTTTTTTACACACACCATCACGCCTGTGTACCCTGAAGGGTTAGACAGAGATGTATCATTGAATGTACACCCACAGTTCGCCGGTATATTTAGGTCACGTGAGATAGGGGTAGAGCCTATTGCCATTAACCGGGCACGAATCCTAAGTCCGAACTGCCACTGCGAATTTCATAGAAAAACCCAATAACACTTTACTCGACCTTCGAATCAAACCCAAGACCTCTAGCGTAACAGTCGCGTTTAGGCTAATGAGTAAGTATTTTTTTTAAGGGTTAATAGTCAGATACGTCTTGAATAAGGAAAATATATGGCGGTTTCATAGTTTTCTTATAGACAATATGTCAAACTGCCTGATTTATTCTCATTCAAAAACTTTCATAACATAAATACAAAAAACAAAACAATATCCATATTTCGGCAATCAATTAGCCGTTTTAATTTAAATGTCCCTAGATGCCTTTAATCCGACTTAGTCACGGTATTACGACGTTTTCGAAGACATTACGTCATAACTGTGGTGTTCTGAACGCATTAGTGGGCAAGATGGCAAAGAAAAATGTTTGGGTAAGCAAGTTATAGGAGACTAGCGGGTTTATAAGCGGAGCGGGTAGCGAAAGAACAGAAAGTGCAGTCACGTGACTGTTTAAATGTAGCAACATTATTAATCGATTTTCTTGTTTAAGTTTGATTGAAAAGTTATGGTTTTACGACGTTTTGGACCGTACTATCTACTATCATGAAATCAGCCTTATTTTAAAGTTGCAAGAGAAAATGGCTTTTGAGTTTTTATATTATGATCATGTTTGTGTCACCTGCTTTAAATACTCGTAGTTTTCTATTTTCCAAAATGTATTGTATTTATATTCTAGGATTCGTTAGTTAATCAAATGGGGAATTATTCAATGTGGTATCTAGTAACGAGTTAAGACGCAGATAAAAAATAAAGTTTCTGTTTACCCGTTCTCGAAGCCTTAAAAAAATATTATAAAGGAAAAAGAAACAATAAAAGAGCTTGGTTCGTCACCCGCTCTCCTTTTTAAACTTGGACCACTTTCAAATCCAATATCAAACGAGGGTGATACCCTTAATGTGTTTGCATAATGTTCGTCATTAAAACATTTATTTCAAGTCAGTGGCTAGCACCCTAAACGACGTTTTTTCGTCTGTTGTTTTTCCACAGAAAATAAAATAGAAATCACTAAATAAATGCAAATACTTAATTGTTGTGATTCTCTAATTGAGCAAATTGTTGAGGAAGATACTGAAGACCATTCAAAAGTCTAAAACAGAAAAATAAAGAAATATAAATAAAACATCAGTTCGTGTCAATGCTTCAAAAATTACATTATTTATTTTTCGAACATAAAGCTATGTACAGTTAATATAAAACAGGAAGGTCATAGGGCTCAATGTTTTATATGAAGATCATTGCTTCATCAATTTTACATTCAAGAAATTCTATGTAGGTACTTCAAACATCCCCTCAATATCTAGTAATCTCCCGTTCACACTATCTTTTAAGTTAATTAAACAGGCAAGATTTTTAGTACTGGTTCTACTAACAGCCTACCTTTCACATAACATCCAATGATTGAAGACTTAAAGTCAAGTACTCAAAGTTTCACAAATAAAATTAGTTAACGACGCAGTTAATGAGTGTGCCGGTTCAAAATGAAAAGTCAAAATGTCGCGAGTAAGTGCGACAAAACAAATGATGACAGTGACTCGAGCTTTGCTAAGCGACCAAGCTTTTAATGAAGTTGGGGTGCGTTGTGTAGTGATAGATAGGATATGTTTTGGTGAGCTATGCTATGTTTTTTTTTATTTTTGTCACAATTTTGTCTAGTAGTTGATCTAGACGTAAATAATAGGGTATCTTAAAAATACAGATTTACGACATGTACTCGTAGTGACAAAAAACAAAATAAATAAATACGATTATTCATGCTTAAAAGTAAACATAGCAGCATATAATTGATTGTTGTACAATCCATTATATGCTGCTATGTTTACTTTTAGTTTTTCTAAGGTTTAGCGAATTGCCCGCGACTTATCTGCGTATTGCTTTTATACAGTTTAGGTGATTTTCGGCTAAAAGCTTAAAGCTATCGTTGCGTGGAGTGTAAGCGCCAGGCAAGACAATTTTATGTGTCAGTCGACTTCCCTGAAACGTAGCTCTCATAGCTTCCACTGGATCTGACCCTAATTTCGCGTCTCCAACATTTACGACATGCAACATCTTAAAAGGCACAAGCAGAAACCATAAATATTCACGCCGTCTTCACATTGAACACCGTCATTGTGTGGGGTGGTAAGTTGTTGCATTACAGATGAATTATATGCTAAAATAACGTTTAGCAAGAGGGTTTGAAAATATTAGAAGATATAGAGAAATGGAAATGTGCACTTGGTTTTTGCACGGTTATAATAGCCTATGGTTTAGTGGTTGAGGCGTCCAAATCTTACGCATGAGATTGTGGGTTCGATACGGTATGGTATTAATGTGGATTTTAAAATGTAGGTTTAAGTAGCTACCAGCCTATTTTTGCCTCATTGCGAGGTAAAGGCCTCTTCTCATACAAAGAAGGTACGAGCTTGATCACCACGCTTGCTCAAGGCGGATCGGCGATTTCAGACTTATATTCATTATAAGTCCAGGTTTCCTCATGATGTTTTTCTTCACCGAGTTTTAAACCTAATAAAAGATAACTTTTAAAGAAAAGTAAGAAACTGAATACTGTATTTAATAGTAGGTAAATTTAAAAAGCTCCACCCTATTTTAAAAACGGAATTAACAGATTTGAACCTTTTTTATGTCATTGGATGGCAAACAAACCGACGGCCCACTTGATGTTAAGTGGCCACCGCTAAAGACATCTGGAATACCAGAGGTTTTGTAAATGCGTTGCCATTCCAGAGCAAAGTTGAAATGTCTCATGTGCCTGTAATTACACCGGCACCGGTAGAGGCAGAAATAGGTGTGGTGGTAGTTATTTCCCCGGACAAGCTCCTTCACAAAGAGCTCTACTATTACTAAACGTTAACGTTTACGTATTTATCTAGAGAAAGTGACCTTTAGCCATACGTCCAATTCTACCCACAAAATCCATAATCCATAATCCCACAGCTGTAGAAGACAAGTGGACACACGGCGCACATCGCGTGCGCGTGAGTGTACGCTCGCGGGTTATTGCGCAAGCGGCGCGCTGCTTCGCTGAACAAGCAGGCCTCGCCTGAATCACTTCCTCTGTGTGTACATACGTCCTCGCCTTGTCGCCGGTTTACTCCACTTGGGAGGTTGTGGTTTGATCTGATGTAAAAATATGTTGGTTTCTTCGAATAATATGTACAAGCTTCAATTAACAAAAAGTGAAGATCCATAGTTTTTTTTCATGTCGTTGGAAAGCAAAGTAGCCGACGGCCCACCTGATGTGAAGTGGTCATCGATGCCTATAGATATTTGCAATATCAAATTCCTTGCAAATGCGTTGCCATCCCAGACACAAAATGAAATCGCACCACGGCGCTGCTTTGTAGTAGAAATAGGTATGGTGGTATAGTACTTTCCCGGACGAGCTCCTACACAAAGAGTTCTACCACTACTATGTATTACCAACAATAAACAGAAAAGAGAGCGTTTTTGCCACAGAATGTTTGGATTAGTTGTTTTTCTTCCCACTAAATCAGTATTGATCCCATGGTAAAAAAAAAAAATATACCATCACGCCTGTATTCCCCGAAGGGTTAGGCAGAGGTGTACCAAATGTACACCCACAGTTCGCCGGTATATTTAGGTCCCATGTAATAGGGGGCGAGCCTATTGCCATTAACCGGGCACAAATCCAAACTCCGAGCTGCTACTGAGAATTTCATAGAAAAACCCAATAACACTTTTTGCTCGACCTGGGAATCGAACCCGGGAACCCATGGTAAATGTTGTTCAAAATGATTAATGTAATGATTCCTTTTAGATTTCTGGTAAACAAGAAACAAGAATCAAAGAAGAATCTTTATACACCTGCTCATGACAAAATTTTACATCATTTCCATTAAAAGAAATATAGATACCAATCCAACAGCCCCAAGCAGATTACACCAACTTCGCGACGAAATCCGCGATGTATCATTGCTTTTACTTGTAGCATCCGCAGGGGCGTTACACAGCTCAACTCCTGCGCTGCACACCGAATTACTTAATAAATAACCGTACTTCTAACCTCACCTATCTTAATTACAACCTTAACATCTTCTTCATAAGGTTTAATTTATTTCAATTCTTTTTTTGCAGTTTTAAGTAAGCTAGGTGGATTGTCCTGTCATTATATTTGGAGGTCTGATGGCAAAGGATGCGATTTCGCTTTGCCACCGTTTTTTTACCGATAATTTCGTAATGCCAACTTGATATACTTCTGTGATATATTATTTCCTTTGGCGGCGGTTTTGTACGTAGTTAGTGGTGAATTCTGTGAATGACGACTAAAATTGTAGCTAATTATTATGTGTGTCGGCAATTATGTAGATGTTTCGCTGTTCAAAATTAAATTAAGACGTTTCAGTTTTGCGGTTATTTTTGCGTTCAAGAACACCTCTGTGTTTATCGATTGAATATGTAAACGATGAGTATTTTACACGTCCATATTATGCTGGTCAACTTTTGGAGTATTGCAACTCCTAACCACGTCTGTTCCTGAGTAGATAACAGCCTATTGCAGCGGGTGTAAAAAGACACTAAGGCCGAATGTTATAATAATAATTATGTTCTTCCCATAATTGTCATGTTTTTGGTCTAGGTTCTGAAATGGTCATAGATGGAAACGTCCATATGACGATATTTAAAGTCAAAGTTCCAACCTTTTTTATTTTATAAAAAAAACTAAATCAAAATCGGTTCATGCGTTTGGGAGCTACGATGCCACAGCCAGACACACACACACAGACAGAGACGTCAAACTTATAACACCCCGTCGTTTTTGCGTCGGGGTTTTATATGTTGTAACTAAATTGAAATATAACAATTATAATTGTTAAATGACTCTGAAGTTCATATCGGTAAAAAAGATCATGAAACCTGGAACCCAAGCTAGGTTCTTACCTAGCTATGAGTTAATGAAGCTACCATAGCTATAAGTCGGAAATCTCCAATCCGCTTTGAGCAAACGTAATGAATTCTCGTGAGAAGGCATGGAGATAAAGAAGTCTATATAAGAAAAGCCTTTGCCCTGCAGTAATACAAATAATAGGCTTAATGATCAAAATAGAGGTCTTGGGTTCGATTCCCAGGTCGAGCAGTGTTATTACGTTTTTCTATTAAATTCTCAGTAGCAGCTTGGAGTTAAGATTTGTCCCCGGTTAATGGCAATAAGCTCGCTCCCTGCTACATGGGACTTAAAACATACCGCCGAACTGTGTGTGTAAATTGGTACACCTTTGCCTAACCCTTCAGGGAGTACAAGCGTGATGGTAATAAGATTTGATTACTTTGGTATGTACCTACAGCCCCAAGCAAACTAATATCGTGTACTTACCAATGATACACCGTTTACTCAGATTCTTTGTTCAAACAACCGAGTCAAGGATGTATCCTCGCGTGCTGCTCAACACGATAACAACGCTCTGATTGTCAAGTAGTACGGATTTCGGCGGCGGCCATCTTTAAAAGTCATGTTTTACATTAGAATTATGAATTTATGAAGCTGTTAACATAATGCGTGTTTTTAATTGACGGTTGTTGAGATTTTTAAGAGGTTGTTTTTGATGATGCAGTTTTAGGTGCGGCGAGGTTAATTTAAAATGTGTACTTGCAGTGGTATTCTGTAAAAATCTATCAAGGTGAAATCTCTAAAACATCTACCATCTTCCTGTCATCTCTCTTGAGCTCACCTCAAGCCCACTTTTCCTAAATTCAACGGGGTAGGTTTTTGTAGGATAGTTCTGCAGTACACAA
Source organism: Caradrina clavipalpis (assembly GCA_932526535.1). Classification (NCBI taxonomy): domain Eukaryota; kingdom Metazoa; phylum Arthropoda; class Insecta; order Lepidoptera; family Noctuidae; genus Caradrina; species Caradrina clavipalpis. The sequence goes on from OW052101.1 coordinate 4,891,777, forward strand.
GTGGCCTTATTGACAACCTTCCAATAATGAATCAATTTATACAAATGCTGTTCCATTGTTTAATATATCTGGTGTATAGTTTTTATCGCGAGGCAGTGAGACAGGCTCATAGAGCAAAACAAATACAAGCTACTACGACATTAGTTTGCAACATTTATCAAGGCGGAAGACTGTTTCCTAATTCATAAAATATGATAAAATGAAAGTCACAATTCAGGAGTCCGAGCATCACTGCTGGTTTAACAAATAGCACAGAATAAAAGAAAAAAAAACATTGTCACAGAAATATGTGTAGGTATTTAAAAGACAATTACTTATATAGGCACAGGATAGAAATAAGTTGGCAGGCTACCATTTAGCATAATGCTGTACCATGTGGATAATCCAGTCCATTCAGTGGTAAAATAAAAAATAAACAAAGAAATAATCACTCTAATTAATCAGCCCTTGATGCTTGGATAAAAGTGAAACTTAGCCTCGAAACGTCTGATGTAAAATCAATCTTAATTATACAGAATACCAACATTACCACAAAAACATACTAAATGATTAAACCGTCAATTTACCTTACCTACCTTTCCTATTTACCTTTTGCTCTTTGTGAAGGAACTCGTCCGGGGAAGTACTACCACCATACCTATTTCTGGCGCAAATCAACGTTGCCGTGTTCTGGTTTGAAGGGTGTGATTACAGTCACATGAGACAATTCAACTTTGTTTCTGGGATGGCAACGCGTTTGCAAGGTCGCTGGCATTGCAGATGTGTTTGGGTAGCTGTTACCACTTTACATTATGTGGATGTCGTGATGGCCCAGTGGTTAAGGCGCCCGCCTTTCATGCACGAGGTTGTCGGTTCGCAAACGGGCATGGGCAAGTACCAACGTGACTTTTTCTAATTCACATGTGCTTTCTAAGTTTATCTTGGACATCACAGACGTCGGTAACCATGTCAGAGGCCCTTGAGGCGGTGTAAAATACTCTGACACTAGAGTGTGTGGGGTCGTTAGACCTTACTGCCCACACAATAAAGAAAGATTATGTGGGCTATCCTATCGGCTTGATTTTGATCCAAAGATATTTAGAAAAGGTCGATGAAGATAAAAAATCATACGAATCATTACAACTAACCAGTTTTATTGTAAACTCAATGTTTTCATGCAGTTCCAACGTTTCTGAAATAACCTTGACGATTTTCACGAGATCTAAACCACACCGAAGGAAACATGAACTTAATGACAATGCACACGATACCCTTACATAGTACAAAGCAAAATCGCTTAACGCCATCTTTCCACTTAAATCTTTTAAACTACGCAACGGATTTTGATGCAGTTTTCATCAATAGAAAGAGCGATTCCAGTGGAAGGTTTAGAAGTATACAACATCACGCTACGACGTACAGGAGCGGAGCAGTAATCAAAAATAGCGAGCATAGCTAGTTGGTATGATTTGAAGATAGAAAAAACACAGATACTTGTAATAATTTCCGGTGGCCGTTTGTTCAGCCGGATGTGTGGATGAAACACGCGATCGGTGCGCACGCGCCGTGTTCAACGAAAGTGTTATGTATTGGTATTGCTTACATGGTAACTGAAGTCATTCTAATGCTAGGCGTGGAACGGAAGTGTGAGACTGCAGTGTTGCCTTGAATTGTTGAAGTTTGAGGAGAAATCTGTCTGATTGTATGCGTGAAGGTTCAATTCTGTTAGCGAAGATGACTGTGTGAAATAAAGGATCGAAATTGGAAGTTAAAATTAAAACTCAAAGCATTTATCTCTAATTAGGTATTGACACTTTTGAATTGTCAGAAAGTTAAGGCATATTCATTTTTATAACTTTTTTTTTAATCTTTATAATATTATGTTGGACAATAATAAACAAACTTAATTTTCAAATTTTTGCTAAGTCTAAGTAAACAATTTTCCTAAATAAAGCCACCAAAGTCAACCTGGTCACTCGTACCAACTACAAGAGAAAATCTCTTACCCTGTTAAAGAGATGAGGCATGTCATCAAAGTTTTCTCACGTGTTGAACGGATTTAATGATAATCACTAATGGATCTCACTGCCTCGTTAGCCTAGTGGTCCTAAGCGCAACTGCTACGCTAGAGGTCTTCAGTTTGATTCCCAGGTCGAGCAAAGTGTTATTGGGTTTTTCTATGAAATTCTCAGTAGCAGCTCGGAGCAAGGATTTGTGTCCTAAAACATACTGGCGGGCTGTGGGTGTACACCGGCACACCTCTGCTTAACCCTTCGGGGAATATATGCGTGATGGTATGTTACTAATGGACCTCACAATGTCCTTGAAAGTAGCTAAAGACGTCAGTAAACAAGTACATCATTCACATGTCGACCAAAATAAACAGCACAGTGAGCACGTCAATCCACATACCAAACATAATTATGCCGTTCAAATACTACCGACTCTTCAATACAAAACCAACTGAAATCTCAACCTTCAAACTGTTCTACATGACATACAGAATAATCGTCTCAAGATTCCAATACACTCGACCTACGTGCGTCACGGGCCACAAAAAAGTATACAGTATCGCGGCACGTGTCTATAATTTTGTTTGCCAGTTTTGTACAGGGCGATACTTCGTACAGTGTCGTGTGCAAGTGTAGCCAGAAATATTTTTAATCCAAACAAAATACAGCGCTCTTCAAAATAAATATGTCGGTCGGATCGTGTTAGGAGGGTTGTACATTATTTTGGTCGGGCGTGTAATTGGATGTACTTATGTGAAATATGCTCGTGTGAGATTTGTAGAAAGTTTTTTTTTAAATATTTTATTATGTACGTAACTTACCTGCTATCTTAATTTGTTATTAAACAATAATTGGAACTAGCAGAGGGTCCATACTTAGCAAACAAAAACAGAATAAATCGGCTACTGTGTGTACCCACTCGTTACTAGTATCTAATAGTTTGCTTGTAAATTAAAAGCACTAGTTAAATACTCCATGATGTCACCCGCGGTCAGTTACGTCTTTAGTGACTGCTCCGCTCTAGGTGGTCGGAGCGTGATGTCCTATAAGTATAAACCTTCCTATTGAACCACTCTATCAATTGACGAAAACTGCATTAAAATTCGTTGCGGAGTTTAAAAGATCTAAACGTACAAAGGGACAGAGAGTTATTAAACATTATAATAAAGATTAAGTTCTAAAAAATCATAACAGATGGCGTTACCTGTACGTTGCTACGCCGTAGCCGTAATGAATAATTATGCAGATTTACTTTTATTGGTCAAAAACATAATAACAATCTTGTATAATTGTGGCAGACGCTTAGCATTTTAATGGGTATGTCTCTAATTAAAATTTAATGTACACTGTAGGTACCTATTGCAAAATAAGTTTTTTCTTATTACGTGTTAAGTACGCTTCCAAATGGTCTTTTTGGAAATCTATGGAGGAGGCCTATGTCCAGCTTTGGACGTCCTGCGGCTGATATGCTGATGATGATGTCGTGTTACTAAAATGGGTTAGTAGTGTATTGAATATGACATATATATAGTTGGGCCATTAATGAGCTAAGGATGAAAAGACAACTAATTTACTAATATTCTGTCAAATAATTTTGGCTGTCATTTGCTTCGTTGTTGGCTTCTGACTGCGAATTAGTCAGCGTGGAACTCAAATATTTCATAAAACATATCACACTCCAGGCAAAGTTTTGTATCAGTAAACGATTTTTTTGAGAACTAAGATTAAATCTTTAGTCTGTTAACGAACAAGACATCATCTTAAGAATAAATAAATGATACCACAAATTGTCCCACTGCATGGCAAAGACCTCTTCTCATACAGAGAAGGCATGAGCACTGATTACCACGCTTGCTCAAGGCGGATTGGTGATTTCAAATTTATATTAATAACAAAGCCCGGTTTCCTCACAATATTTTCTTCACCGATGTCAGAGATGTCCAAGATAAATTAAAGAATCGTACCTACTAAGAAAAAACTTGTATTGTTTTTACAAGTATTTTCAAGCTCAATATAAGAACATAGTTCTTAACTGTCGCATTAAGTTAACCTGTAATGATAGTATAAGCTGATAAAAAAAAATAGTTTTTAACACACACGCAAGTGTAAAATCCTCTCAAGTTGATATAAAAATCAACGTTGACCAGAAGCGGATCACTTACGACAAAAAGAGATCTTGTTTATGTTACGTACCGCGAAACTGAGAGTATAATGTGGGTGACTGTACTCCGGTGTAAGTTGTGAGGGAACAGCGGACCAAGATCAACCGGTCACGCTAGACAAGGCTATGTTACAAGCGAGAGCGATTACAGGTATACTATATAAGTTTTGATACTTCTTCTTTTCGAATCGATATAAAGTAAAATCCTTCTTTTATTATTTTATTGTAGTTACTTGGTCCCAGTACGTGATACATTAGTTTTGATTTGAACAAAGGATATAAGTCTTGTGACTGACGGATGATTAGCCTTAGGGTAGGGACCAAAAAGGGAGAAGAAGAGTTGTTGTTCCGATCCAAAATTACCTATTGTGGCTATGGAGAATGATGCTGAATGAGTCCAAGACTTTATATTAGTATGTATTAGTCAATGTCTAATTTAGTTTAGAACGTTTTAGCCTTACTTATTGGATTATCATTTCTAATAAGGCAGATGTAATTCAAATCAGAAAGTTGTATATTGTGTGCACAGTTCACACACACCTCAGCTAACTTCAGCGTACATATGTAATTCTACCTTATAGTTTATCGTTTTAGTGTGTGAGTAACATAAATTTTAATGTAATGATAATGATTTGCATGCCCATGAGACAGTAAGAACATGGAGATCTGTATTTTAAAATGAAAACATCTGTGTATCCTTACTACCTGTTTGCAAAGGAGGATAAATGATTTGATTTAATTATAGTTTAAAAAGCTAGGATTATTTAGACATCCACATCAGTCTATGCCTTACACCACACAATAAAAGAGCTCTGTTTACGCGTGAACCGCGGAACGATAGTCGATTGTAACTGTTTCCAAGATGGAGAATAATCGAGCGAGCGCGATACGACATCGAACAGACGATGGACCACATCTGACGGTTATCTCTCCAGATTCAGAGAGATTGGACCGAATCCACCTTCACGTACGATTGGAGGAACAGTTGTTTATTTTAAAAGAACGTTTGAATTAGAAATGGAGAGGACATTGGTATTGGATCAAGGCGTGGCGTGGTGGAGAAAATTTCATTGAATCGTAGTTTTGTTTAAACATACTATCACGCCTGTATTCCCCGAAGGGTTAGGCAGAGATGTACCAATGTACATGCACAGTACGCAGGTATGCTTAGTCCAATGTAATAGGGAGCGAGCCTATTGACATTATTCGCGCACAAATCCTAACTCCGACCTGCTACTGAGAATTTCATAGAAAAAACCAATGTAAAAAAAAAAAATTAATTCTCCAGGCCGATTCCGGCCACGGCGGCTAACCTTAATGCAGACCAGCCCCGTATGCAGGAGATATTATAGTGCACAAGTGTGTGCGCAAACACAGGTGCACTCCCTCTTCCAGTAGGCTAGCGAGGCAGTTTTGTGGCTTATGTAATAATACTAGCCTATTATTGTCTCACTGCATGGCGAAGATTTCATATTCAGAGAAGGCGATTTCAAGCTTATAGGTCCAGATTTCTTCACGATGTTTTCCTTCACCAATGTCCGTGATGTCCAAGATAAACTTAAAAAGAGAAAATGCTTAGGTATATACCCTACCTAATACCGGATACCTTTAATCAGAATTCTTATTTGCATTTGAGTTAGAATCTTGCGTAAGTAATTGGAAGTAACTTCAGCTTTATATTGACTATTAGATATATCTTATAGTCAAAATAAAATACTGTTCTAAAATGTGACTAAAATCACGAGATTAATACGGGAATTAACTATTATAATTAATGGTTATGCATACTTATTTTGTGTAATTTTCCAATTACGCAAGATTCTAACTCGAATGCAAATATGAATTCTAATTATAATCTGCTTTTGCATTAAATTATACGTAGGCAGGTGAGTAAGTTATTTAACACGTTAATAAAATCATAATACACTACTAAAAACTGTTTGCCCAACCTGTTTGATGGTCAAACTCAAAACAATACGTTTGATTTGTTCAAAACCTCCTTGAACATCAAACGAAGAAAAAAACTTAAAGAAAATCCGTTATTTTATTACAACCGCCATGCTTTGTTTTTTAACATGTTCGAAAACGTTTTCAAATATAGAACAATGATTTATTGACATTCGTGATTTGATGTTGAGGATTTTCATTGATGTGGTGTTTAGTTCGTTAGTGTAAATGTAGATGGCGTTAGCAGTAGGGTCGAGTGTAGCTTTGTGAAGTTAATGAACCACCTGCGGGTTGTTCGAAAGAGATACCGCGCCCCCGGAACGCAAAGGGCACATGAAGGAACATAGATGGTTTTTAGTCAGTAAAAGTCTGACACTCCCTCCCGCCCCGCCCAGGACGGGAGGGGTCAATTGATGATTTTACCATCTTTAAAAAAAAAAAAAAAAAAAAAGTTAATCAACCATAGGTTTTTAATGAAAGCAAAGTACGAGTTAAATATGAGTAATATGAAAAAACTATACTGACCTTCAAGAACACGTAACGTGTTAAAAGTTCTTAACCAGAAAATAGAAAAATAACTTTTCTTAAGAAAAATATAAACTTGAATATTTTTTACTAACTAAAGTCTACGATAACCTAAAAATACAACTTTGATTTTTTCAAACTTTGGTTTAATCGCAAGTGTTTTGTAATAGTCAGAAATAGAAACAAGACGTTTAATTTCTTAATATTTTAGGTACAATTTCAGTATTGTGTCGTACCTAATCATATGATTGTGACTACCTAGATATTGAACGTTTGAAAATCTTGTCAAAAATATAGGTAAAAAATACATGTGTGACATTTGGACTGCCTCGTTAGCCTTCTGGTCAAATCAAATCAAATCAAATCAAAGCATTTATTTCAATTAGACCATTTACAGGCACTTTTGAATTGTCAAGAAGTTACAGTTTAAAATTGAAGCTAGTTGCTCGTTCCAAAACGTAGGTCTCTATGGAGAAGAACGAGCAAGAAACTCCATGGACACTCTTTTCCTTCCATTTGGTTTTTACAAAGTCTTGGTTACAATATTCTTGTTGCTTCTATATGTGAAAACAATGAAGGTGAATATAAAAAATAACAAAATTATAATAACGATGTAAGACATGGCAGTTAAGAGATGACCAATCCCAACTGACAGCACCCGTTCACGAATATGACGCGTGCATCAGCACCGTTTAGCTCAACCATCTTGAAGGGAACCAAACGATCCAACCCACGCGCCACCGTCAGCGAGACATTAAAGTGAGCATGACAAAGCTCTCAACTGCCATGCTCAGTGTCCAACACATAGTAACTTAACAAGTAAATGGCTCCATGGTAGTCACATTTACAAAATTGAAATATATGATGTAAAATTATACAAAACTAAGGTCATCAGCGAACCTTTTCAAAAAATAAACTGTAGTGAGTAGAAAAAAAAAAACAGTAAAAATGATAATAACGGTATCCGTTATTAAGGTCAATAAAAAAGGCGCTAATAACATCGTTATGTTTAGAAAAAATGTATATTAATTTGTGTGCCCGAGTGGCTGTGGAGCAGGACTAGCATTAAGCCAAGCATTTTTATCATTTATATAATCTTCTAATTTGTAATATGCTTGACTACATAGTGTGCGTTTAATACATGTTTTAAACTTTCTCTCATTTAGTTCGAGAACATTGAGCGGTATTTTATTATAACATTTTACACAGTACCCCATAAAAGAAGTGTGTACTTTTGACAATCGAAAACTCGGTTGCTCTAATTTATTCCTATTTCTAGTATTAAAATTATGTCTATCACCAACTTTTCTAAAAAGATGAAGATTTTTCCGAACATGCATAATGTTTTCATATATATATTGACAAGGTACCGTCATGATATTAATTTTTTTAAACAATTCCCTTAGAGATTCGCGTCTGCCAAGATTATAGATGGCTCTGACAGCCCTCTTTTGCAAAATAAGGTCCTTAGAGCGACTGCTATGTTAGAGGTCTTGGGTTCGATTCCCAGGTCGAGCAAAGTGTTTTTGGGTTTTACTATGAAATACCCAGTAGCAGCTCGGAGTTAACATTTGTGCCCGGTTAATCGCAGTTGGCTCGGCCCCTATTACATGGGACCTAAACGTACCGGCGAACTGTGGGCCTGCATTAGTACACCTCTGCCTTACCCTTCGGATAATACAGGCGTGTTGGTATGTGTAGTCTACTATGACGGAATCAGGCAAACTCAGTAGTGAAACGTCATCTAAAAATAATTGAATTGTTAAAGAAAACTGTCCAAAATTAAACACCTAAAATAAAACGAGGGACCCAACAGATATACTTAGACTATCATGCCTATTTGATACAAGACATTGAGATACAGTTCTCACCTTGAACATCAGTTTAAATGCATTTCGCATGTTTAATTCGAGTTTTAAGTTGGCGTTTCAAGTCTGTGTAGGTAACTATCGGTCTGAAAAATAAACCTAAATATAGGTACCTAAATTAGCTTACCGAATTACTTACTTGCCTGAGAAATATAAAAAAATCTTAAAGCATCATTAATTTAAAATTGTTTAACCTAAGAATAGTACCCAATTTTAAATAGATTGAAGATTCTTATTTATCTGACTGAGGACAGACAGAAATATTTTGATGGGATTCTAAATGGTATAAAAATCAGTTATTCAAAAATCATCAAAAATGTCAACGACTATGATTATAAAATATTTCGTAAAAAATACTGTAAACACTTTTACAATATTTTTGTTTATTTTGAAGAAGTTTCTGCCCCCATTCAAGTGTTACAACTAGAGCTTCTGAGAAACGCTCTTAAACCGACTTACGTTTCTCTGAAACAGGTAGAGCCGCTTAGATTGTTTTCATGAATTTGAAGTTGGTTGAAAACAAAAACGTAAACGTATTTAGGTATGCGCACCTAATTACTAAATTACGCGAGGTGTAACGGTTTTAAGACTTGTTTATAGATGCCAGAGATTAGAATGAAGTGAATTCTAAGATTTCTTGTCCGTTCCTTCATGAAGAGCAAAGCGGTCGACATCTCTATAATTAAACACGGAACTGAGTCGGTATGCAATCGTTCGTGTATGGTTATGTGCAATCGTGGCGTATGTGCCTAGTTACGTAACAGCATGCGATGCTTTAGTTCTCCAGTGTTTACAGTGGCGGAGTGCGCGAGTGTCGCGTGTCCCCACCGCATCGATCCGCTCCGCCCAGCGCTCGCTCCTCCCACCTGCGGCCGCCGCGCCCCCGCGCCCCCCGCGCCCTCGCGCGCCCCCGCGCCGCCCTCACACCCCCGCGCCGCTGGCCTTTGTCGCTTGCCGCCCGCGCTCGGTCACCTGTGTCGCACGTCCTCAGTCGCAAAGCGGCCGCGACGCGCGCCACCCGCTTCGCACTACGCGCGCATATTATGACAGTGACGTGATGGAACCCAAAGAGTACGGTGCGGTTCCCGGCCTACCGGCCGGCCTGGACTATTTTATGATGCCTCGAGTGACTCAACCTGCGCCTCAGTTCGATTTCCGCAAGCTCGGCGCCAGCTTCAGCGGCCGAGATGACAACAAGAGCGACGAACGACGGTCGCCCGAGTACCCGCCGGACAGGCGCGACCCGCCGCCGGCCCCGTGGCCTCTCGGCCTCGGCGTCCAGTTCGTCAACCCCGCGACTGGCAAGAAGAGAGTTCAGTGCAACGTCTGCCTCAAGACTTTCTGCGATAAAGGCGCGTTAAAAATTCATTTTTCGGCGGTGCACCTGCGAGAGATGCACAAGTGTACAGTGGAAGGATGCACCATGATGTTCAGTTCGCGACGGTCAAGAAACCGACACAGTGCTAACCCGAACCCGAAGTTGCACTCACCGCACGTGAGACGCAAAATATCAGCACATGACGGTCGGTCCGCACAGCCGTTCCCGCTGCTGCCTGCTCTGGCGCGGCTTCCCATACCTCCTCCCGGGCTGCTGCCGCCTGAGCTGGCAGCTCGCCTGCCACCACCACTCAGCGGGCCTCCGGGGCCTACTCCTCTTCCTCCGCGTGTGCCTCTTGACGATCTCCGCAACTTCAGTGAAATTGAGAAAATGTATAGAAAACTTCCACATTCAGATGAACATCATCACCGCAGTGCTCTAGATCTTGCCAAATCTCATATAATGCACGAAGAAGAATCCAATAATTATAGTGAAATTAATGATGATATTTCCGATGATGATCCTAAAGATAGATCTGATGAACGGACTGAATCCCCAGTTATAGAACGGTTGAATTACGAGGATGAACCTGAAGATTTGAGTGTTAATAAAAACAGAGACGATACCAAACCTGTTGTTGTGAAACCTGATAGTGTAAACAGCCGCGCTGACCCCACCGCCTCGGACGATAAGACGTCCCACGTTCCAAACAAACGTAAGAGGAAGAGCGGCAACCCCACCCGGTGTTCACAAAGCAATGAATACAACGTGTCCGATGAAGAATATCACGCGGATTTATTTAGAAATCTGTCAACTCCCAGTTCGAGTCGCGCTGAAGAGGAACCCTTATCGCTCAAGAAACAAAAGCCTGAAAGCACGGAGTCATTTCAGAACGGTGAGGAAGCTACTGTGGACTCGGAATCGGTGACCCGTGTTAAAGCTGAGAGTGAGTCGGACGATGAGTCGAGTGCCCCCAGCGTTGTTCGCGAAGGACTGAGATTACGTTCCGATCTGTATACCCCGAGCGACAGCGGGAGTGACTTGCATACGTTGGAAGAGCGCTTAGCGCGGGCGCGTTCCCCTTCAGCCAGCAGCGATAGAACAGATGACAGGTCAGATATTAACGACCTGGAAATCCCCATAGACGATGAGAATCCTGACCGATGTACCGCTTGTGGGAAAGTATTTCAGAACCACTTCACGCTGCGCATGCATTACAGAAATGATCATTTGAAGTTGCTTCACCCGTGCGAGGTGAACGGTTGTGACGCCGCCTTCCCTTCTCGGCGGAGTCGAGACAGACACAGCTCGAACGTTGACCTGCATCGGCGGTTGTTGTCCACCGGCTCGCCGGAACAGAAACCAGCGTTCGAAGTCAACGCAGAACTCCTAAATAAATTATATGCAGATATAAAAGGGCTGGCTTCAACTTTAGAGAGCCTGCGATACGGTGGCAATGAGGAAGCGTCTCAGCTTCCCAGCTACGTGACTGAAACTATGAAGTTCTATAGTCGGAACTTGACTGCGCTACAAGCGGGACTGTTTCCACAGTTCGGTGACCGGGGGTTTTTTCCGTCCCCTTTTCTGATGGCTAACGGAGTGCCGCAGGCTGGTGGCGGGCCGTACGGGGCGCCAGCGGGCGCTCAGTCGGCGCGGGAGTCGCTCTCGCCGCTGTCGGCGTCGTCGCCCCCGGTGATCACGCCCGGGCGGCTGGACGCGGCACACGCGCGCCCCAGAGATGACGCGAACCTGCTTTTTCGCGAGACCTCCGAGTCGTTCAAGAAGATGACCTCTCTGTGCGAGCGGCAGGAGCAACTGTACCAGCACCACGTGCCGGTGTCATGACGGTCGCGCCACCCGCGCTCGCCCTGGTGATACCTCACGTCTTGATGCGACACAGACTCTATATATTTAATTGTTAATAATTTTAATTGTGTTAATTCTATTTCGTATTTCGTTTTTGTATTTTCTTGTGATATTTAGACAAATATATCGTAATTATCGATCCCACGAACTGTAAGTTAATAGGGATAGCAGCTTGGGTGTTGAGTTGAAGTTTGTGAAGCGAAGTGCAATACGGACTCGAATATTATAAATATTAATGGACTTGGCGTACGACATGATATCGTGTAGAGTATTCGTAATTGATGTTGAAAGTAAACGTTATATGATCAGCTTCATTTATTGTTCTGCCGCAATAAACTCATTGAGGAAAAATATATACAATTGTTTTTATTTGTGTGGTGAGTGTGCCGAATTATTGACGAGATAATCTGGTTACGCTTGTTAATAGCAATGGCGTCGGTTGTGGGGAGCTACTCGAGTGGAAACATAATGAGCTTGCGCCTACGCAGTTTTTGTACCCTTTTCACGATAACAATGCTGGGGTTTTGAGTAAAAGTTGCTTTTGAAGCTTGATTGGATAATTGACTAACCGAAGCTTTTAACTTGAATAGCGATTTAAAAACCCGTTAATTCGAATACAATAACAATATGATAATGTTAGCATTCAATTTGTAGCTATGAATAAATCAATAAACTAGTTTTGTATTATGGCGTACATAAATTTACAGTAGCCATATGAATATATTAATATTTTTTCAAATTATTTTATGTTATTATTAATTACAGAGAAAGTAATTATGGTTCGTTAACGAAATATTTAATAATTAAAATGATGTTACTCATAACAATAATTCGAAATATTTTATTATCTATCTAGTTAGTTTGAAACTAAGAAATATTATGCAGCATTTATATTGCAATCTCCTTTTAAAAATTCAAGGTGAACAAAAAACGAACTGAAAACAATTTTCATTATGAAAAACTAGTTTCAGGAGTTTTAATTCAATTTAATTTTTCTAAACTTCTGAATCATATTTAAAGCTGTCGAATGTTTTTTTCTTTAGTGCTGCTGTATGGCATTTTAAAGAAACAACATTATTATCTGTATTCTAATAAATAGGCAATTCCTGTATGTAAAGGAACGTTCGTAATCTAATCTCAGTCTTAATCTATCAAATATCTACTGTTTATTTTTGACATTGAAAGTCACTGAAAACAGTTAAACAGTTTTAATTAAGACGATAGGCCTTTATATTTGAGTGACAATATTATCCTTGGTACTACTACCAGATTCTTCGTAATAAGGACATACTAACAGCTAACCTGCCGATGCTACTAACAGAGGTGTTCGCTGCGCTACGGAGACTCAACATTATTGGTAGGTATTGAGAATACGAGTCGTTAAAAATGGTTACGATCCGTAAGTTATAGGAACCCAATCTTACAACTAACGCTCAGTAGATCATATAGGAACAAGAACATAACGCATGTAGGTCATTACATATTTAATACTAGCGAAATGCCCTCGGCTTCGTCTGCAGGGCTTATTTCACCGGCATTTACTTACATCTTTGGTTACTGCTCCTGTCCCGTGATTCGAAGCGTGATGTTATATAGCCTATATTACTCAGGAATAATGTAGCTACCCATTGGTGAAAAAAAATGGTTAAAATCGGTGCAGTAATTTTGGAGCCTATTCGATACAAACATACAAACTAAAAAAATCTTTTCTTTTTATAATATTAGTATAGAATTACTTCTATGTAGTTCTTGCCCTATCATATAAATAGAATATTCGCATCACAAGATTTTGAACCATAAATACACACACATACAGTTAACTTTACAGTATCAACTTATTTTTCTTTTTTATAATATTCTGATTATTATAATCACCGTAGACACCCGTCCATCGGTGTGAGAACATCGCTAATTGTTATACGAGCCCATGATTTAATAATAGGGCCACGCGGACGCACCAAATATTAATTATTTAGGGTTCCGTAACAAGGGTTCGTGATTTTGGAAACGTTGCGTGCACGACTATATGATATGGATGCAATGAAATTAAGAGAATGAATGGAGTTTCTTGCTTGTTTCTTTTCTATTGGAACCTACTGTTTTAGGCATTAAGTCCGCCATTGTACTTTTGTTGCATAAAGTTTAAATAAATAAATAAATAAATAAATAAGAACTAGTTGCAATTTAGTAAGTAATCGACTCTGTGAAAAATTAAAAGTGCCTGTAAATAGTTTATATTAAGAAATGATTTTAATTAATGTATGCTAGCTTCTTCCCGCGTCAAATTAGATGTATTATCTATACTAATATTATAAAGAAGGAAGATTTGTTTGTATCGAATAGGCTCCGAAACTGCTGGACCGATTTTAACCATTTTTTCACCAATAGATAGCTACATTATTCCTGAGTAATATAGGCTATATAACATCACGCTACGACCTACGGGAGCGGAGCAGTATCCAAATACGTAACTAAACGCGGATGAAACAAGCCACGCAAAGTTGCGGGCAGCTCGCTAGTCCCACAATAAAAATAATCTTATATGTTACTAGCTGACCCAGCAAACGTTGTTTTGCCATATCTTTTTTTTAGGGATATGAAAAATAGATGTTGGCCGATTCTCAGACCTACTCGATATGCACAAAAAATTTCATCAAAATCGGTCAAGCCGTTTCGGAGGCAACGAAAACTGTGACACGAGAATTTTATATATTAGATTCCACACTACAATCTATCACAGTGCCAAATTTCATCCAGATCCGTTTAGCCGTTTAAGCGTGAAGGAGTAACAAATAAACATCCATCCATCCTTACAAATTTACGCATTTATTATATTAGGTAGTAGGATAAGTTTATATCATTTTCGGTTAAAATAACAATGGATTCTGTAGTGAATTCTGAAAAAGTCTTGGCTAAAAAATATCCAATGTCAAGAGCAATGAAACTAAATGAATAAATAATGTCATGTAATAACGTTCATTATTTATTGTTTGAAGCTATTAATTAAATTTAATTCACATTAATTAAGCTAGGTACCTACCCAGGACAACAATAATGCATTTTTTTTCTAGTTATAATTATCGAATTGTCTTTTTATTTGGTAGATAATGCGATTTTAACGAATTAATTTTCTGAAGTTTTTTTAGGCTATTTTTATCACCATAAATTCTTGTCAGTATTTTTAATTTAAATTTGAAATAAGTATATTCTAATCAGATAATAAATGAATGCCTTGTTAGCCTAGTGGTCCTAAACGTGACTGCTACTCTAGAGGTCTTGGGTTCGATTCTCAGGTCGAGCAAAAAGTGATATTGAGTTTTTTTAGAAAAGTTAGGATTTGAGCCCGGTAAATGGCATTAGTCTCGCCCCTATTAAATGAGACCTAAATATACCGGGGAACTGTGGGGCACATTGGTACACATCTGCCTAACCCTTTGACGAATACAAGTGTGATAGTATGATGACAAACTAAATATAAGTAAAAAATAAGTAAAACTGATTACAGAAATAAGTGCATATTAAAATCAACTGAGGAGAAAAATTTGTTGGACGTCCTTACTTTGCTAACAAGGTGGGTACTCAGTATAATGCCCTACTATAGGAGACCACAGCATAGTCCAGGTTTTCAGTGGCTACCTCGGTTACGGAATGTATGCATGTATATTCTAATCGGAATTCTATTTGAAAATACAGAGACTCATACAGTCGGTACTTCAACACTAACAACATTGCCTACAGAGGGCGCCAATAGATAGCGCCACCGGGCGTTTTAAACATGAAACGTCGAACGTTGAACTGTTAAATTAATATGTTCATTTGCGGTTTATTTCGGAAGTGCAGACTTATTATCTATGTACTAGCTTTTGCCCGTGACGTCATCCGTATAGACTTCAGTATTAAGGAAAAGTTCAAGGACATTTTTTCAGAACTTAGAACGTTAGTGACAAGTGAAAACCTTATTAGTGTCTAAAATGACATATTACAGGATGAAAAAATATATCTTCTCATAATTTTTGTGTGGGCCTTGTCTTTGATTTATCATGTTTTTATTTTATTAAATAGCGATTTTTTTCTAATACTAGAAGCGTAGCTATACTATTGTGTGTTAGCTTTAAAAATATGTTTGAAAAAAATATTTTTTAGGAGGTTATAGGTATACGACATACGTTCAGGTAAAAGTCAAAGCATTTATTTTAATTAGATACAATTTACAGGAACTTTTGAATTATCAAATAATAAATAATATAAATAATTACAATGTACACATACAGTTTGCCGGTATATTTAGGTCCCATGTAATAGGGGGCGAGCCTATTGCCATAAACCGGGCACAAGTCCAAACTCCGAGCTGCTACTGAGAGTATCATAGAAAAACCCAATAACACTTTTTGCTCGACCTGGGAATCGAACCCAGGACCTCTAGCGCGGCAGTCGCTAAAGTGAATTATCAAGAAGTTAAAAAAGCTCTATGACGCAATTAGTCTTTTGTTCATAATTAAAATAAACGCGACACATTATCCACGTAATCAAGACAATCACAGCGCACTCCCTTCCAAAATCTCGCAAATTGTCATCCCACACAAACAGTATTAAATTCCCCAGTTCATAACTAAACAAAGGTTAGACGGAGGGTTCAACCGCACAGTTTGTCAAACCCTAATTAATAAACTACTGTGCACAAGCAAACTAACTCGCCCCGCGGCGTTGTCTGTCTATTGCTTATTACGTTGACTGCTGTATTAAGATCAAGTAGTTAACAAGAGTAAGTTAGTCTGATTGTGGTTTAGATTAAATGTATTTAGTGTAGGTACGTAACTTAAGCAGCAAGATTGTACTATAACGAAAGCTTATTTCTCCAAAAAGCTTTGTAAATGTGGTATAGTTGTGTTTATGGTGGTAGATTGCTGAATAAAGAAGTTTACCAGGACTTGGTCCTCTATAGGCTTATTAATAGGTACAGTAAAAATGGTGGATCACTGATTTAAAAAAAAAAATTGATGACTATAATCCTTGGATACCTTGACAGTTTGAATAGCACAACGGCTATACGATTGGCGTCTACGCTAGGGGCAAGCGTCACCACTAGTTTCCAAACTCTGGACTGCTTACCTAGGACCCCAACAATCGCGCTGGCGACCGCAAGACCAAAGGGGCAGCCACATAATATTGCTGAATGTGATATAGTTGTAATTAGTAATATAGGTTGTAGTAGGTAGGTAGTTAGGTATAGGTGATCTAAAGTTATTCTGTCTGAATGAGAATTATGCATGATTTATTAGTATTCTTAACAACATCCATGATACATGAAAAATCTACACATTTTCAAGAGATTACAAACGCTAAACCTAAATTATTAACAGCCAAAATTTCAAAGTAAAAGACACAGTCTAAGCGCAACTTAACTTCAAAGATAATATCTCACTCGCAGATTACAGTACTAAAGCACACAGTTTCTTAATTAACGTTTGACAAAATGTACAAAGACGCTACCAAGCCTTAGGGTGAAGATCTTAAGGATTTGCGCGGGGGTAAAAATGTACAGCGGGGTAATTGTGCGGGGTAACATTCAGTCGTGGAGGACTGTGCTTTTAAGATGATAAGGTAAATATTATAGTGTGTTTAAGTGGATTTGGTTTGAGTTATTAAAATCGAGTACTGAACTTTAATGGAACTAAATACACAGTAAGCTCAAGTTGAATGGCTAAATGGACCTACCTACTATATGTATAGTGGTCTTAAGCGCGAATGCTATGCTAGAGGTCTTGGGTTCGATTCCCAGGTCTAGCAAATTGTTATTGGGTTGTACTGTGAAATTCTCAGTAGCAGCTCGGAGTTGGGATTTGTGCCCGGTTAATGGCAATAGGCTCGCTCCATGGGGCCTAAAATATACCGGCCTACATGGGGCCTAAAATATACCGGCGAGCTGTTGGTGTACCTACATTGGTGCGCGTCTGCCAAGCCCTTCGGGGAATACAAGCGTGATAGTGTGTGTTTATTAATAAACTGAGTAGCTCATTACTGAGCTGCCTGTCTCGGGTTCAATTCAGGGTCTGGTTAGTGTATATGAGTAGGTATATACGTTTATGAAGACACCAACGAAACAGAAGATTTTTCTCCGCTAGCAACGTTTAAATAAAAGTAAAGTATCTAGTCACTGAACCCAAAATCAACAAGTTCTAACAAGTCTACATCCCTGTATAGGTACCTAAATAATTTATCCGGAAAAATGTTCTAAAACGGCGAATGTCTTGAAGAAACCAAATGCCTGAAGCGTGGCTTTCATCTAGCCTGTCGCTTTCAAATGGATCGTCCTTCAAGTGAGAATATATAATGATTCTTTTAATCTCTTTAGGGATTCGTAAAGGAGTTCAAACGAATAATAATTATTAGCTCAGTAACGCTCCGGGCTTGTTACTCCTAGTTATGTATTCTTTAATGGGGAATTTTGTTTTCTTTATTATTATTCTTTGTAGCTTGTAGGTATTTTTAGAAAAAATACGGTGGAGATTAATTTTAATTATTGTTGGTTGGATAGTCGTTATTTTTTAATCGTATTAAGGTGTTGATGTGTAATTTATACTTAATCATTAAAAATATAATAATAAGATAGCCTATAGGTAACAATTACATTAAAAATAAATTGGAGCCAACAAAATTCTTTCTCATCGCAGTTAACTGAAAGTGTGCCCAAAAGACTGCCACTGCGGCATTGCAACGTTGAATGCAACGCTCCATGCTCTTATGCCATCACGCCTGTATTCCCCGAAGGGTTAGGCAGAGGTGTACCAATGTACACCCACAGTTCGCCGGTATATTTAGGTCCCATGTAATAGGAGGCGAGCCTATTGCCATTGTCTTGCACTTATGCCCAAAGTAAAAGCAAGCCCTTGCTCGAAAAACTAGCTGCTAGGTTATATTTAGGCTATATTTTCGCCATTTAAGGTTCAAAATTGATTGATTTGGTGCAAATTATTATAAAACATTTGTTTTGAAGAGTCTCCTCTATGGAGTAATGCATCGTTTATTTTCCATACGAAACTACTTTTTGGAAGGGGCCACTAGATTCAACAATTATTTTCTTTTACACATGTAAATGACGTTCAAAGTGCCTTTTAATGGTCTCATTTTAAGTAAATAATTTGATTTTGACTTTTGACTTTGAATGAGTTGAAAGGAGGGCAAAGTGGCGGTACGAAAAGTGTTTGCATGTTAATACCTTTTGTAGATCCTACGTTTACAATTCGCATGAAACACCTATCTATACCTATCCAAGTACCAACTCTTCCTAATCCTAGTATTTCCAATCCGCCACTTACGACTGGGGTCGTCTTCACCCGCTCAGCTAGAAATGACGGGTCATGCCATTTCAATTTTAAAATTATACAAGTTTCGCTTGTCGCTGTGCCCTTATGTTGTGAATTCGATTTCACTGCGATCTCTATGACTTGAGTGGTGAATACTGAATATTTTAAAGAGGAGGACTTTTGTGCTTATGTGTACCTTTGTTTTATGTCAAAATTGTGATTTATTAAGATTAGTAGATTTTTATAAAGTGTTTTGTATGTGAATATACATAGCCTGATCTTATTACAGTCCGTTTTTAGTTTCATTACTGCTTAGCTAATGTATAGATTTCAGCTCAAGAAATATGGTAGATAAAATTGCTTCTTTTTTATTCTTTAAACTTGGGCATTCGACTGGCGCTTTGTCGGTACAAAACTCTTATTAGGTACAAAGTTGAAATTATTTTCACTCGAAAGGGTAATACGTAACCGGAAACTTTCAGTTCTTTTTTTTCTTTAAACCATAAATACGTAGCTCCACACTAGAAATTCTTCCCATATCATTTGTGCGTTTACAAACATATAAACTCACATACACACAGCTAGACCCGTAACAATTACTTGCATGTCATACAAATATTTGACCAGTCAAGGAATCGAACCCGTGACACGCAGCGCAGCAGCCAATCTCTCAGCCACTGCGCCAATCCTATTGTCTATGTTATTATTATTCTTTTTTATTCCATTGGATGACAAACCAGTAGACAGCCCATCTGATGTTATGTAGACACCTGCAGACATCTGCAATATCAGAGACTTTGCAAATGCATTGCTATCCCAGAGACAAAGTTGAAATGTCTCAAGTGCCTGTAATGACACCGTGTTATGTAAACAAGTTAGCACTGTCTTCCAAAGTTCAACAAAGCTCTACAATGCGACAATATAACACAAAGACACATCCAGTAATTCTTTCCACGTACTTGATCTATGAACTCTCACAGGGAGGGGATCTGTTGAATAATTCACATATTTGTGATCAAAGACAATTGAGCCGTCAAGTGTTGGGCTCGGGACTGCCAACCGTCACACGTCACGTCATGCTTTTTATGTTGGCAGCCCTGTCAGCTGCGGATTTACGTGTTCTAGGTAGGTCACGGTTATATTTGAATTGTTCTATGGAACAGTTGGCGTTGTGTTTTGTTTTATGTTGGTATTGTCACTCGTGAAGGTTCTAATGCAATTTTGAATCACGATTTAATAAAACAGGTTGTAAAAAAATACATCATATAGCCGTTAATTACGCATACATACATGTCATCACGCCAGTATTCCCCGGAGGGTTAGGAAGAGGTGTACTAATGTACACCCACAGTGCACCCTTATGTTTAGGTCCCATGTAATACGGGGCGAGCCTATTGCCATTAACCGGGCCCAAATCCTAACTCCGAGTTGCCCCTGAGAATTTCATAAAAAAGCCCAATAAGTTTTTGCTTGACCTGAGAATCGAACCCAAGACCTCTAGCGTAGCAGTCGCGCTTAGGACCACGGGGCTAACGAGGCAGTAAGAACAACGAAATACAAATTTTTAAGCAGCAGCTTGTGCAGTGATCAATCAAACGTTTTGGTGAATTTGTCAGACAATTCATGATAGTTAATATTAATTACCGTGGTCATGTAAAATTAAATGTCGAGGTGAATTACTCATCCAGTGTGAGTTTAGTTCTGGTATGGTCATCTGATCGACGCTAGTGTTGGGATAAAGATGGAACTGTCGGTTTAAAATTTCGTGGTAGGAATTCGGCCATTGGAATATTTTCAATTTGGAATTATAAAAAAATTAGAAGATGATGAAGTTAATAAAAAAAACAACTCATACGCAAAGATAACATGTCTCAATTGGGATTATAAATCATGATAAATAGGGTAATAAGATATTTATTACCTCATATAGCTGGCTTGCCCAGCTTGCTTCATCTTCTATGTAAGTACTTTTCTGATCTCCATTTATCCTGCCCCCCGTAATCTAAATTCTGTTAGGGTATGTTATTATATTACTAGCTTCGTAGAAGCCATAAATACCATAGAGCTCGGTAGTACTAGTACCTACTAGCTTTCTATCAGCGAACTAATTTACTTACCAAAAATAAATAAAGTACAAACTGTATAATATTAGTATTTTTATCAGCTAAAAAGTTTTAATAGTAAACAGATAAAAAAGTAATAATTCTGCCAAAAACTTAAGCCGAACACCAAAGGCCGAATATTAAGCCCATCCCTAGTCACTCGTGATCTTAACAAACAAAAAGGATAGATTCGGCTACGGTGGCTGTTTGTCACGGCGAGTTTCCTTGTGTTTGCGATTTGAAGTGGTCCCTCAAGGTGAAATGGTATATAAAGTGATGTAATAGGTATGTGCAAATATCATTGACTAAATGATAGTCTTTGAGGAATGGATATTAAGTTAAGATCGTGATGTATGTGACTTTTGCATTGATGAATATTGTATTTGTAATTGAATATTTTAGAAGGACGGTATTATGTAAAATATTAAATTATAATGTATTCATTAAATACGTATTTTCTAAGTTACATACCGTCGCGCCTATATTCCCCGAAGGGTTAGTCAGAGATGTACCAATGTACAGTGGCGACCAAAAGTCCATACCCAATCTCAAAACGTATTAGGTTGACGTTTAGTTTGACTTACGACCTTTTACTTTCAAGAATAGACACATGTATCATCGTTGTGAATGTAGTTCATAATTTCAACGTTTCTACATGAGACAAGTTGGTCTAGCGGTTCAGTGCGCCCAGTTGACGGCGTTAATCAATGAGCCGCGAGTTCGAATCTCACATTATTTTTGTCTTTTTGTTTTTACTCAATTTGAAGAAATGGACAGAAATATAATATTCTTTATCTTGTTCGCTTTGTTCACACATTTCGTAAATTTAAAAGGGTAGTCATAGAAAACTAATAAAGAATTTAGATTTCTGTGAGGTAGACATGAGTTTTGTGCATATTTAACTTGATTGGAATGAGCGTTGTCGTTTGGTTGTGGTTGTTGGTTAGTAACGAGTGATTTAATAGCTATACTCGTAGTGGTATTGTAATTATTCTCGAAACGCAGGCAAATAATATTACTGAGGCGAGGGCGACTATTATTGGGCTGCATAAAAGTGGTCCCAATTAATATCTTATGAAACCTGACTGAATGTGAGTATTATATTAACGAATTGTAAATTAAACTTTTATTTGAAATTTATACCTAAGATACCTAAAATTATTTGGTGGCATTTCGATTAATACTTATTATTGATTTTTAAATATATAATGACGCCAAAAAAAATGTGTTTATTATGGAATTTATAAATAAATAGTTTTAATATATTAAAATTTGTTATATTAAATAAATATTATTACATTATATAAAAAATTAAGTCACTTTAGTATTTTGTTATAAATGCCTAATATTACTTTTTTTGTTGTTTTAGAGGAATACTATTGTTAGTCTCCGGAGCAAGAAATACGAGGAAGAGGATAGATAGCCTATCCTATCTACTCAACAGCGAAGTGGATTAAGTTTGGTGGTTTCGCACTGGATAACATACTGTTTACAACAACATCGTTTTTAATATGTGGGGATGGCGTGCAACAGTGCTACTTATGAAGAAGTATTAGACGGTGTTATGCAACATTTAATAACCTGGATGTTATAGTTTTAATAATTAGACGGTGTAACTAAATATTTAGTCATAATTATATTATATATTCGTAGATAGTTATTTAATGATCTTAAATTGAGGTTTAGTTTCAATCTTCTTTTCATCAAGAAAACGAATTATTAAACTATTACCTCACTAAGTTTATTGTGACGTTACATAAAAATAACCTGTTCATAAAGTCTGAATTATAGTTTAGTTTTCAATTAACTCTGCTGAATACCAATTCAGAAACTTAATACGTGAGCATCACCAAATTTATTTGTGTTATTAAAATATCCTTCTCTTATTATGTTATTATGAATTTTATTGACTAAGTGGGTATTCAACAAAAGATCTTATGAACAGTTACAAGAGAACTTCTTTTATTTCGGTAGGAATGTGACGTTACAATTCTCATAAGTTTGTTAATTTTAAAAATAAATTTTTGTTATCACACAGCACGCCTTTTTTTCCTACTTCCAATTACAAAAAGTTAAAATAAAATCACATAAAAAGTTAAATAAATAATACAATAATTAATATTTGCTTCTTATAAAAAATAAATAACAAGCATGAATACGTAATAATTCAACATAAACCTAAAAAGATTTTGCCTAACATTATTATGGTTTCAAGAAACAAAAAACAGCCACACATAGTATAAGATTTGAACTCGGAATTCAATGATCGTAAACCCTTTCTTATCCAAACCAGCTGCCAGGCCATGTTATAATTATGCGAAATTTAGCAATGCAATGGTAAGAATACGTCGCGCGTCGGGTAGGACTCGTACGGTAAACAGAAATATAATGCCATTTCGCGTAGTGCGACGATGGTTCATTAGTGTGTGTTATCTGTGGAATGTTGAGACATCACTCGTAAACACACATGCGCACGCGCTGACTGGATCGCGCCCGTGTTCATAGGAAAGTGAACCTTAGCGGGGGTATGGATTTCTGAGCGCTTACTGTACACCCACAGTTCGCATATTTAGGTCTCATGAAATGGGGGCGAGCTTATTGCCATTAGTCGGGCACAAATCATAACTCCGAGCTACTACTATCACTTTACTCGATCTGGGAATCGAACCCAAGACCTCTAACTAACGAGACAGTCACCTACATTACACGTTTTCGCCCGTTTACGTACATTATAGTCTAGCTTTTAAATATATACCTAAGCATCAAAACATGACCAACAAACTACTTACACTACTTTACACGATTCCCCAAAAACAATTGAAAGTTTTGCACACCGTGAGAATCCCTTACTATCAGTCCTCGCAAATCGACAGATATTGGTTGTTATCTGAACTCGGCCCGTCAATTAGACGTTATCGGGCGAGTCGCGGCCGAGGCTCGCACTTTCCACTGGCGGCGTGTGTCGTGAGAACTGTGGTATGGGTATTACGCATACGTGTGTGCATTGTTTCTTTACATTGTGTGAGGAATTTAGATGGAGAATTTAATTCAAATCAAAATAAAGTTTTTAGTCCTTTAATATCCATATCAACGATTTCAGATATAATATTATCGCGTCAAATGATCTATGAGTTAGCGGTGTGATACCCCCATATTTCGAAAAGCATGTAAAGCCGTTGGTCCCGGCTTTCGCTTGTAGATTTTTGAGGGTCGTCATCGTCACGGAGACTCAGAAGCATGAAAGTTAATACTAACTTAGTACTTAGTTGTGAAAGACATTTAAACTGTTGCTTCACAACCCTGGTTATTCAGCTGCATCCAGTCAGACTGGAAGCCGACCCAAACAAAGTTAAGGAATGGCTAAGCAAATAATGACACAAAATTTCAACATGTCAACACTGAAGTTTTCAGTAGCTTTGTCAAGACCGATAACTGTTAGTCAACATTCACATCGGATCCATCGGCCAAATTTGACATTTACATCCCTCGCTTAGAATTCAATTCGCTTTGTAATGGATAACACCACACTTGGTCATACTTGGTAGGTGATACCTATTGCTTAAGGGTCGGTTCATATCTGACGGAAAATGCGTCGCGTTTTATCGGTCGCGTAACGCCAAAACAGTCAAATACATAATAAAACATTCAACCTTTCACATCTAAAAGATGATGCGTTAGCGCGTCTACCTAAGAGTGACGAGACGCTCGACGCATTTTCCGTCAGATATGAACCGACCCTTAGAGTTTCTATAATTGTCTTAGGAATTAGCAAAGGATGTTTTATTGTGAAACAAAAGAACGTTCATTTCCCGTTGCAACTATAATTTGAGGATATTAAGATTTTCCAACTAATATTTACAACACTTTACATAAATTAATGAATGTTAAATAGGTATTTAAAAGTAGGCTGATATAGAAATCAAAGGGATGGACAAACTTCACTACTTAATAATGAACAGTGAAAACCTAATAGATTGATATGGTTGGCGCAGTGGTTGAGCGATTGGGTGTTGTGCTGCGTGTCGCGGGTTTGAATCTCGCATGGAACATTCATATTTGTATGAAGTATATTTAGTTGTTTAGGTTCTGGTTGTATGTGAGCTAATGTTTCTTTTAAGTTAAAAAAAAGTGTTACTAAACAATCCATAATGTTTTTTTTTCGTTGGTATTTGAGCTTAATAAATATAAAAGTTTCTCTATACCATAAAATACGTCTCCAAAAAAAGGGGTGACCGCCAAAATCAGTCAAAATATCAGCATAAAATGCAGATAACCATAAAGCCACACCATAGAGCAAGGGGTGAATGCGATAAATCCCATAAACGGAGCGTTAGTAAGCATAGGGATGTGAAATGAGTGTTAGAGTATTATTATTACTGTCTTTTCATGATTTCAAAGCGGTTATAAAGTATAGCGGTTGATTTTATCTAAATATTTGAGGAAATGGTGTTTCTATTATTTATACTTGACAATAAGTATACTAGCTTCTGCTAGCGGCTTCGCCTACGTAGATATTAAGAAGTAAGTCAAAAACATTCTATGGGCACACAAAAGCTCGATGAACTTTATCCTATGTCTGTCAAATTTCAGCTATAGTATTCAGTCATAATGTTGAAATAGTCATCTATCCATCCATCCGTCCATCCTCACAAACTTTCGCGTTTATAATTGTATAATCTAAGTGTAGGATCAGTACATTGCTTTTCACACTAACTTCAAAGTCTTATGATAGCTTTTGTAGAAGAATTTAACTGGTTTACATATTTATAACCCAAAGATACCTACTATTCGAGTAGTAGGTACCTAACCTACGGAATTGGGTTTTAATCGCTGGAGCATGGAATCATAAAATACCATCTGCAAATAAGTATGAACGATGCACTTAGCATAACGTTAAAATTTAACTGACAATCCGATCTCTTCTAAAACAGAGACGAACTTGCAACCTCATCCAATCCAAGTTAATGAGGCGTCATCCAAACAGAGAACATTACACGTACACTGCAACACATGACGCATCCTGTTTAACAATACGAAACAAAACAGACAGACAGACCTACATTCTATACACAAACAGGGTTGTCGCTTGTCACATTACCGCCCCGCCTGAAGGGTATTCACATGCAAAATTCACCGAACATTAGAGGCAACCCTGACACGCGGAAGTGATATTTTTGACGGGTGCACCACAGAGTATAAATTTCTATGCTTTTTACTGAATTGGTGTCGTCACATTATTTTGAAGGTTTGAGAGACATGTGAGGGTGATTCGAGGGAGTTTCTGAGTGTAGTGATCGTTAAATGAGGTAAAGCATTCGGTAAGACATGGTAGGGTGGATTATAAAGGGATGATATTGATTCCTGTTGAGTCAATTTACTTGGTACCATTTGGTAATGATTATCTTGTTAGTTTTTGAGGTCATGTTCAGTTGCGTGTGGTTCTAGCATTTGCTTGTAGGGCATTAAATACACGTTTTTTTTCATTAGTAATGTTTTGTATCTGAAATCAGCCAATCTATTCTGTGAAAATCTCCCTTGGTGAATTTATGAGCTGCCTAGGCTAACTCCACCGAGAGATTTTTTTACAGGATAGCACTTCATTTATTTTGTCTTCACAAGCGTCGTTCAGAAAGAGGCGGTGGTGGGATTAATAATATAATAATAATAATATAATCATTTATTTTCTCTACACAAGGTTTTACTTAGTGCTAAGGTACAGGAGAACGAGCATGGGTTTAACTTTGTGAGAGACTGGTGCTTGAAGTAGGCCTTTATAAGACCTGTATTACAAGTCACCAGGGCCCTCCCGCAGCTATTTGCCTGCTATGTCCTACTTTTAGTTTAACATTTTTGGATGGTAAGGTTAGTGCAGAAAACTAAGTTACGTTACAATTATGACACAAATATAATAAAATAAAATAAAAAAAGAAATAAATAAAAAAGAATATACAAAATTTATTGTGGAGATGGTAGTGTGGGTGTAAGTAGTTAATGTAAGTAGTTGGAGAGTGTGTATAAACAAATTTGATTGGTGTCTGTCCGTGTGTAGGGTGTTTTAGTGACTGTGTGCGAGGGAGATTTACAGTATATTTGGTGCAAGCATGATTGTGGGAAAACGGGGTTCGAGTACTAAAGGCTGTAAAAGCAGCAGGGAGGACGGCTAGATAGGAGTGATTATCTATTTGTGAGGGATCAGCAGTTTTTCTGTTTCCTGATAGTCAAGAGTTTTCAAATACGTAGTGACTGAGGTTTTGCATTTATATTTAGTTTGAGGATATATATTAAGAATTTTGTTCAGTTTGTTGTATAGATATGGACCAAGGAACATAAAAAAATTATGGGAGTGAGAACAGTTGAAAGGTTGCGTTTGGCATACCCTTCCTTTTCGGCGTCTATCTTTTTGGAGATCCGGGTCGAATTGCAGTAGGGAGTGCTCTTTTAGCACTGTTCGCAATACGAAGGACTGTCTAACTGTAAGCACATCCCATTCTTTAAAAAGGTCTACGGTAGGGAATAAATAGTGAAGCCCGGCGCCAACTTTGAGAATAGCGCGCTGTGCCCTCTCAACATTAATTAAGTGAGTCTTGGCGGCACCTCCCCATGATGTAATACAATAGTCGATAAGGGATTGACATAAGGCATCGTAGACCATCTTAGTAGTCCGTCGGTCTGCTGTGTGTCTAAGGGTTTTAAAGATGAATATTAGCTTACGCAAACGGGCTACCAAGGCTTTAATATGCGGTTTGAAGGTCAGGAATTGATCCAAAACGATACCAAGGTATTTGATATCACTGACTCGTTCGAGAGTGGGACAAGAGCACAGGGAGGTGTCAGGGACACAAGCATGACAGGCAATTTTAAGACAAGGTGGAGGCAGTAGATTTGACCTGTGGGCAAACGTGACATATTTGGTTTTGTTAACATTCAGTGTCAGTATGCTGTATCGTAGCCATTCGCAAACTTGGTTAAAACCCATTTGTGCAGTACTGAAAACCTCCTCCCAGCTCTGGCCACTAAAAAAGAGTGCGGTGTCATCAGCGAAAGTAACAATCTTACCATCATGGAGCTGAAGCTGGCAGAGGTCGTTGATATACACTAAGAACAACGTGGGGCCGAGTATACTACCCTGAGGCACACCGTATTCGACACATGCCTCCTTGCTCAGCATATGGTCAATCCGAACTCTTTGCTTTCTTTCTGTAAGGTAGTCTTTCAATAATTGTGAGGGAATACCTCTTACACCAAGCCTTTCTAGCTTTTTGAGTAGATGTGGGATAGAGACTGTGTCGAAAGCTTTTGCCAAATCAAGGAACAGTGCTATGCATTTGTTCCTTTGGTCTAGGTTGGTAATGATGGAATGCAAAAGTTCGTGAACCGCATCATTGGTTGATTTGTTACAACGAAAACCGAATTGGGCCGGCGATAGAAGATTATTCGTTTCTAGGTAGTTTGCTAGTCGTCGATTTATAATCCGTTCCAGGATCTTGGACAGAGTAGGTAAAATGGAGATAGGCCGGTAGTTATCGACACAGTCTCTCGCCCCTCCCTTGTGTATCGGTTTGATAACCGCCAGTTTAAATGCTTTAGGGAAGACACCTGTCGTCATAGCAAGTTTGCAGATGTGAGCGATAGGAGAGGAAATAAAGTTTATGTACCTCTTTAAGATCTTGCTAGATATAATATGATCGATTCCTACGGCACAATTTTCCTTCAACCCCATGATGACAAAAAAGACTTCTTCCTCATCAGGAGGGAGCATGACAAATGAATTGATGGGAGTAATAGATGAAAAGTCATGTGGCGTTGGACAGGTTTGCATTTTAAAAGTTGCATGTTCCGCCAGTCTTCTGCCCACGTTTGCAAAGAAACTGTTAACATTATTTATATCCTTGTCTTTGTTTTGGGAAGTAATAAGACAGGAAGAGAAGTCTACTGGCTTACATGAACCACTTATTTTTTTAATTACATCCCATAGCTGCTTTTTGCTACCCTTTGCATTTTCAATCTCTTTTTTTTCATAGTTTCGTTTAGCTTTTTTAATAAGAGAGTTACAGTAATTTCTATAGCGTTTGTAGGTAAGTTTGATAGTCTCATTTTCAGGATCTCGTTTAAGTTTTTTATATAAATTATCCCTGTTCTTCATACAGCGAAGCAACCCTTTGGTTATCCATGGTTTACTCACCCGGTGTCTTTTGGGAATTTTCACCATCTTAGAGTTATTTGATATTGCAGTCGAAAGGTACATCACAAGCAAGTCGGTTGCAGTGTTGGCATCATTACAGTCAAGTATTGGCTGAAAGGAAGTATTCTGGATAGTAGCATCGAGAGATTCATAGTCAATTTTGTTGGCTGTTTTATTGTAGAAACTAGGGTAGGGATTTAGGTTTAGACTAATGGCTACAGTTTCATGATCTGTAATTGATGACTCGATTACGAAACAGATAGCGTCTGCTTTTGTTTTGAGCATCATATGATCTAGGCACGTGCGTCCATGCGTAAGTGCCGTATGGCCTGGGAGCAAACAGTGACTTGCTAGTACATTTAGGTAGTCGTGTGAGCGATTAGTCGGTTTTACTGAACTGACACATTATATGTGTATCAAACTGACAGATCGCTACCTTTATCGCATATACAGAGTCGTATATAAAGAGGTATATACGGCATTTTCTTGCAGGCAATCATTTCAACTGAAAATCTCCCCATAGCGCATGGAAGTGCTTAAAATTATTAGCCGTACTATAGCAAGATACAAATACTACAAATAATTTTACACTGCTATACACAATAACAACGTAAATTCCCAATAATGTGGTGATAGATATCACACGATATTGTGTCTAAGAACACATGTCAATAAGTCTAAAATTACATGACATTGTAGAAGAATGACTACTAATATTGGCAACGAATGCACCGGTGAATATTTTTGTGTGATTGGAATGAAAGGTGGTGGCGTAGTAGCCAAAAATAACGGTAACACGTTGGTTATGATATTCTAGAGTCTCGCTGTTTAGATCGACAAGAGACGATAGTGTCGGAGGAAGCTGGGATAGATTGTTAGATAGGAGTTTTATATGGTGTTATAGTCTAGACTAGATAGATTTAGTAAAGGTTAAAGTATCTATACTAATCATATTATGAAGAGGAAAGTTTTTTTTGTATGGAATATGCTCCGAAATTACTGGACCGATTTTGAGCATTTTTTCACCAATAGATAACTACATTATTCCTGAATATAGGTTATATTATTATAACATTACGCTAAGATCCACGAGAGCGGAGCAGTATCCAAAGGTGTAATTTACCGCGCGTGAAATAATCAACGCCGACGAAGTTGCGGACTGGTGTCTAGTACTAGATATTTGTGGTTTCGAAATTTTGTTTTGATTAAGTTAGTTAACTGCCTCATTGGCCTCGTGGTCTGGACTAATAAGTGTGGGGTCCTGGGTGCGATTCCCAGGTCGGACAAAAAGTGTTATTGAGTTTTTCTTTTAGGAATCTGTTAGTAGCAGCCCAGAGTTTAGAAGTTGATCGTATCATAGGTACCCCCGAAAAACACATGGAGCCGTTGGCACGGCTGTCGACTGTGGGTCAAAGAGCTATCTTTGACTGTCGTTCCGGATAGTCAGAAGCCGGGAAGGTTCAACCAGTTTTACTAAGAGGTATCGCGTTGCCCAGTAACTGTGTTGTGGAGGTCAGATAGGTACGTTAATCGTTTATCAATACCACCATTTCTATAAAACAATATTCTAGTTACGGCACATAAAATTTAATATAAAGCTACCATATCACGGTATCAATCAATTCGAAGCAAGTTGGTCCTTTGTCGCACACTCCCTATCCATCGCAATCTGTCACGGTTGCGCTTGCGACTCGAGGCATCGTGATCGTTACATAGATAAACATCTCCATTTTTTTCTGTCTCGTGACTCTCGGTCTTAATTTTTTTTTCTTGTTTTTTTCGGCGCGTGCGTGTTTCTTGTTTGAGTGATCAAATATCTGTTAAGTGACTTTCTTTTGAAAGTTAGATGTGGTAGGATGTGATTGCAGGTGAATTGGTTTTCTAATATGTTTTTTGATGTAAAAGGATTACCTTTTATGGTCCTGGTTATAAGATATTTGTATAATGGCCAGTTTCGCTACTTCTGAATAATTGACGACACGGTTGGCACAGCGGCTGAGTAATCGGCTGCTGCGCTGTGTGTCGTCGAGGGTTTGGTTCCCGCACGGAAAAAATATTATTGTCTACAGATAGTTGTTCCGGGGTTAGCTGTTTGTGTATGTGAGTTTATGTTTGAAACCAACGATACAGGATAAATCGTAGTGTTAAACAAATATCTAATAATTCCGAGCTATGTGATATTGTTAAGATCCTAACTTATTAACCAAGAAAAGTTAATGTGGCTGATAGTCAAGCGCGTAAACTGTCATTTAGCAATCACTTTAATTTTTTTGACGTGGAATCGGCGGTCAGTCACTCAAAACCAATCTCAGATAAATTCTTATCATCACCATTACGCCTGTATTCCCCGAAGGGTTAGGCAGAGGTGTACCAATGTACACCCACAGTTCGCCGAGATGTTTTTAGGTCCCATGTTATAGGGGGCCTATTGCCATTAACGGGGCACAAATCTAAACTCCGATCTGCTACTGAAAATTTCATAGAAAAACCCAACATTAAATAAAACAACAGATAAATTCTCTAATACAAAATATGGTTTCGTATAAGTTGCAAACACAGATTGAAAGACTACAAATTTCCAGTTAATCACAGCCAACCACTAATTCTGAACTCCATTAAAACATCACACTTAACCACTATTAATAACTGAACAAATCTCTATAGAAAGCCCACAGCGTGTCTTAACCCAAATCTAAAATAGATTTTGAAAAATCCATACAAAAACACACATTGCGCACTTGTTTACGGGACAAACTCTATGGCGTCGGAGGGGGAGGCGGTGAGGTAAGGCGGGGTGGGATCGGGCACACCACAGTCGCAACAGAAATAGAGTTTGACGTTTGTATCCGCGGTGGCGCCTGTTCATTGTCAACATTTACAGAGTAGTGTGTAGATCAGAGAGAGGTGTTGAGTTTTGTTGAATTTGGACTTTTTTGGGGTGGTAAATTAATTATGTTTATACATAGATACATGGTGCTCACATATTTACAATGATGACGCGTAAGCGATCATTCTTAACATTATAAAAGACACAATAGATCAGTGTGTTATCCAATTGTTAAGAGTTAATAAATAATCAATTTCAACACTGTAAACAAGACGACTTGTTACAGTGTTGAAAAATCATTAGGTACTTTAAGGAACTTCAGTGGTATACAATTCTTTAAATAAGATTAAATTATTTACTGAAATCAAAAGTTAAAATATAATTTAGGTATTATACATATAAACTTTCCATTTAAAAATGGACGTCTCTGTCTTCATACTCTACTCTGTACGCCTAAGGAGGGCGCGTTAAAATTGAAAATAAATTCAATATCAATTTGAGCACGAGCCAAGTGCTGTATCGCGTTTGTGTCGATACGTGACGTTTATGTGCCCACTCGACACCGACGCGCTAGGGCTACCTACTTTATTATATTACTAGCTTCTGCCCGCGACTTCGTCCGCGTCACAGTTGATGTGTTATCCTACGGGTACCGTACATTTTCCCGGGATAAAAAGTAGCCTATGTGTTATTCCAGACTATAATCTATCTTTGTGCCAAATTTCATCCAGATCCATTCAGCCGTTTAAGCGTGAAAGAGTAACAAACATCCATCCATACATACAAACTTTCGCCTTTATAATAGTAGTAGGATAATAGTAATAATACTAGCCTAATATTGTGCCACTGCAGGGCAAAGGCTTTTTCTCGTACAGAGATGGCATGAGCATTGATCAAGGCGGATTGGCGATTACAGAGTATTATAAGGCCAGGTTTCCTCTTAAGATTTCACCAGCACCCGCCCTGTGCCACACCTTTTAGATCCCATCCCTAAAGAGACTGTAAGGGGGTCATCAGTGAGCCTCGTTGTGGACTGTAGCATATGACCATTATGCTACCGTCTTTTCCGGGGCACTTTGGTGGGCGGACAGAGTCCTTATTCTCGGCGACTGTGACTTCAAAGGCACACCACCTGCAATGAAAGAGTCAGGTAGAGTTTGGGGATGTTCAGCATTGAAGCGGCTACCTCCCTTACGCCTTTTTCTCCAATCGGGATCGACTCACTTGATATTTTTTGAGGAATAATGTCAACAAAAAGATGACATCAAAATTCTTGTTATTCTTTTTCTTGACAACCCTGTCACCTATGTAGGTTTAATTTTAATAGAAGTTCATCGTTTATCTATCGTCGTACATTCTTTTACTAAAACGGAGATTAAAATTTATTGGAATTCATTTGGGTTTAGACAACAACTGTCAAAATAATGTAATCCACTATTATGATGAGCGTGGTCTAATATCGTTTTATTTGATGATGTTAAAATATGGAGCACCATGTATTTTATTGGGGGCATTGATTGGGGTAATGGGAACGTCAATCGGGATCAGCAATTTTTTACATACATACAAGCTTGTATTCCCCGAAGGGTTAGGCAGAGGTGTCCCATGTAATAGGTGGCGAGCCCATTGCCATTAACCGGGCACAAATCCAAACTCCGAGCTGCTACTGAGAATTTCATAGAAAAACTCAATAACACTTTTTGCTCGACCTGGGAATCGAACCCAAGACCTCTAGCGTAGCAGTCGCGCTTAGGACCACTAGGCCAACGATTAATTGCCAGCAATTTTTTTTTTGGAAATAACATTTTGGAACGTCAAAATGAAAGGTATTATTTACACAACGAGAAGATTTTAAAGTTGTAATGAATTTTAACGTCATCCATGTAATGACCGCCATAAAACTTTAATTACTAACTGAACGTTTGTTGGGGATTTCGATTTTGGCTAAAGCGATGGAAAATGCAAGTTTCCTTTTATAATATTAATATTTAAGTAGCATTGAGGGAAAAAAGCTTGCCTTAGTCACAGTCAAGACTATAATTTTGTTATACTAATAAAGTATATTTTTACATATTTGTAAGTTTATTATACTTTTTTTAGATGGGAAATTATAAAATTACTTCTTCAAGGAGTCAAAGGGAGTGTCAGACTTTTACTGACTAAAACTCATCCATGTTCATTCTAATAAATTCCGCAACATAGGCAGAAATTAATACCTACAAATATTTTTTGGGGTAAAATTTATACCTACACCCAATTGTATCTTAAACCTACATTTACAAATTTTGATTTGATTTCATTTGATTCGTAGTCCCGTAGACTAATTGAAAAGCATAGTCAATTTGACAATTAAAACATTCATTGCGTTATTAGCATTGTCGAGCATATGAATATTTCTAACATATATAGAAATGAATTATTTATATCCTTCAAAATCCTTCGGATGGAAAATAAAAGTGTATTGCACAAGTCACATCATCATGTTATACTGATCACATTTTATAATATTATAAAGTTCATTCAATATTACATATTAATAATAATAAAATAAAAAGACTCCAGCCGCGCGATCGAGCTAACCTCTGAAACTGTACAGATTTTCATATAGTTTTCACCTATATAAAGAGAAATTAATTATCTAGAAAGGTTAAAGGCTATAAATACGTTACAAATATAACCTACCTAGATAATAATTACGCGTGAAGCCGATTAAAATTAATACTCAAAAGAAAATCTATACAACCCTAAAAGCACGGCTTTGGCTGAAGATCGATGCGTATTAGAAGATGTAGAGGCAGGTTTTATTTATAAGAATGTATCAGAGACGTCCGTATTGACACGGACGTTCCGACTAGCTCGCATGTCTCAATTTAGACGTATGAAAATTAATATCTGCAAAGGAATGCTTGTTTTTATGAAGTAATAAATCGTTTCTAACAGTTTCCATTCATAAATTATATTAGGGGACTGTTTCTTATTGTCAGTTTACTACTCACTATTCAGTAACGCAAAAGGCATTAGGAGGAACACGGATGGGTTTTAGTCAGTAAGAGTCTGACACTCCCTTCCGCTCCACCCAGAGCGGGAGAAGTCATTTGACGATTTCTCATCCTTAAAAAGGCACTATTCTGCTTGGTACTTTAAAAATATTAGTCAAAGATCCCAAAGTCGTCAGATCTATGTCATTTTATGAAGAAAATGCAGGTAACGACACTGGGATTTTAGACCAATTGAAAATGTCAAGTGTTTATCTATTACCGTTAAAAAAATACAGCCTTGCAACGGATGGATAGACAGTGGAGTCTTAAAAAGGTCTCACACGGTACCCTAAAAATCTGTCAGAGCTGTGAGTCTTTATCAAAAAACTTCAAAGGAAAGATTCTACAACTAGCAGTGTCGATATCTCGTATATCAGTATCAGTATATAACATTATAAAACCAATTCCTGAAACTGAAAACTGGATACCCACACTTTGAAAGCCACAGAGAATGTCCAACATACATAAACA
This sequence comes from Caradrina clavipalpis, assembly GCA_932526535.1. Classification (NCBI taxonomy): domain Eukaryota; kingdom Metazoa; phylum Arthropoda; class Insecta; order Lepidoptera; family Noctuidae; genus Caradrina; species Caradrina clavipalpis. The sequence goes on from OW052101.1 coordinate 4,927,377, forward strand.
ATTTTAAATCCCATGAAACACTTTGTTCTCGGAATACTAAAGCCATGAAACATGTCCTGTACTGTTGTTTTAAGATGATTAACGATAATTGTCGGATGTATGTATCGAGGTTTCTGTGTTGGATTAATACTGTTTAGTGGTGGTTTATTTATAACAAGATTATTTTAAGGTTTGGCGTGATTCTTAATATTATATTGTGAAAACCAATTTCTCATCAAATGATATGGGACACGGTGAACTTTAGCAGTGGTCTTTGTGAAGGAGCTCGTCCGGGGAAGTACAACCATATCTATTTGTAGCGTAACTGTGCTCCGGTTTAAAGAGTACGGGCGTCATTACAGGAATTAGACGGCAGGAATTAGCTGAAAATTGCCACTTATATAGATATAGACCTAGTTTAACGTATTTTTTATCTCGTTTTGTTGTACCCATGGAATAATTCAGGACTCTACCCAGACGAGGACGTCGGCAAAAGGTCGGACCAGCGGCCTTAGACAAGTGGCATAAACGCTTGTAGAATAGAATGAATTATCGTCACGAAATTTGATTTAACGTTTAGAACGTCAAATTGGTAGCCAAGTGTATTAAATTCTATTCCATGAAACGAAACGCCATTGATACGTCAATATTCTGCATACAAATCGGTAGCCAAGTGGCACGTATGACAAGCGAAATCGACTGTGAGCGTTTCTAATCTAACGCTTACGAAGCGTACGCTAGGACCCTGTAGACAGACGCTACGCTACTCTAACCAAGATGGCGATTTTTTGGTCAGCTGTTGGAGAGTTCGTTTTTTTTTGAAAAAAATCACAAAAACATTTTACAATTTGCATTTTTACAATTTTTATTAATTATAATGAATTTTGCACATAACGAAGAAGGCTGGCTCAGGCGTCATATAAGAAATATCTCTTCAGCGCTTATAGAAAATTTATGAAATTTCGGATTTATTGTTTAGAGAGAGATTTAGGCTCGATAAACAAACATTTTATAAGTTGTGCCGGGAATCACGTGTTACGTAGATTCTGGATATCCGCAAAGACCCTGGCCAATGACACCAATATTAAATACTGAGCTTCGTTCTCTTGAAAACACCACACGACATGTTCAGGCATAACATGAAATAAACATACATACCATCACACCTGTATTCCCCGAAGGGTTAAGCAGAGGTTTACCAATGTACACCCACAGCTTGCCGGTATATTTTTAGGTCCCATGTACCTAAGAGGGGTGAGCCTATTGCCATTAACCGGGCACAAATCCAAACTCCGAGCTGCTACTGAGAATTTCACTCGAGTTGGGAATTGAACCCAAGACCTCTAGCGTAGCAGTCGCCCTTATGAGGACTAGGCCAACAAGGCAGTTAAATTAAATGGTGAAATAAAATAAATTGTATAAGGATAAAACTTTTTTATTTTTAGTAAATAACCTTTTATAAAGAATAAAATTTCGTTACATAAATCTCGAACTTAAAATTAGCATGCATATCACCTTATACTTTGGTATGGCAGTCACATTTAGTTACATCGTCACAACATTTTGAAAATTGTGCCAAATCCTGGCACAATTTACAAAATGTTGTGAACATGCTATAAACAGCATCAGAAAGAATATCTGTAGAAGGTAGACTATAGGGGATCGCTGCTGAGTCAATACATCAACTAGTCTTGTTAGCGTCAGCTAACAAGACTAGCTAACAACTAGTCGAGCTAGTCGAGCTAGTCGATGTAGCAACTGGCTACGCCAGTAGCCGGCACGTTAGAGGTGAATCCTCTAACGTCTGCAACACTCGCTCAGGTAGGCGCCTGTCTCGCCTCTCCTCGTATTCAAGTCGGCGTTGCTCGACGGCTACAAAAGCATTCGTCGCTCTCTCAAACGGCGTCAATTCTCTGTTCCTACGCGCCCTAAATAAGGCACGATGATGTGGTGTTGTAGCCGTTAACCACGGAGAGGCTAACGGCTGTCACCTAGAGCTTCGTGCTGGAGGAGTTCACGGCAGAGGAGGAGGGAGAGGGGCAAGCTGGGGTGGTGGCGTAGTTGTCTCCCGAAGCGGTGCCAAAGTTGTGCGTGGTGGGCTTCGTGCAAGTGCTGTGGCTTCAGCTGAAAATAATATTTTTTGAATCATTCGGTGTATTGTGATATTCAATAAAATTAATTTTACAGTTACTTAAAGCAACATATTTACATAATATTTAAATTGGTCCGTATAATTATTACATTAAACTAAACTGCCCCGTTGGTCTCGTGGTCGCAAGCGCCACTGCTGAGCAAGGGGAAGAAGATTTTTCTCCATTAAGAATTTTTCTTAGTAGCAGCCTGGAGTTTGGAAGTTGGTGGTGTGACAACCCCGTGCCTCGGAAAGCGCGTAAAGCTGTTGGTCTTGCGCCTGATCTCTCTCCTGTCGTGTCGGATTGCTGTCCCATCGGACTATAAGAGCTAGGGAAGAGGGAGTGCACCTGTGTTTGCGCACACACTTCTGCACTATAAAATCTCCTGCGTACGTGGCTAGTCTGCATTAAGATTAGCCGCCGTGGCCGGAATCGGTCTGGAGAGTTACATTTACACATGAAACTAACTGTTTTGACTATATTCTTATTCCAAAACACAGAAATCTAGTCCACTTCCCTCTTCTACTCCTGGCGATATCTCACGAGAGCTGCCACTGCCGCTGCTGTAGTCTGCCCACACCTAAAAAGCGCAATTAATTAAACATTGTGTCAAAACTTTGTTATTATGAAAATATATTTTATATTGGTGAAAATATATACAAATACCTAAATACAATTTAACTTTCTGAAGTTGCCGCGATCAAAATCAATGAGGAAGACAATAATATTTTTGAGTACTACTTTTTTCCATTTGTCTGGTGGTTTTTGAACGCCACCACCAACAGAATTTATTAAATTGGTTAATACAAGCCACAGCCGCTGTCCCCTTACTAATCCTTTGTGGATAGTAAAGCTTGAGCAAGTCATTGTTTGTATTATGTTTATGTGAAAATACTGAAGTAATAATAAGATTTCCACAATGAATTACCTTTCCAAAATATAATATTAGAATTACGAATTGCTCTGGGCTAGCTCGCAACTTCGATTCCAATCATAGAATAGTATTAAAATGTTAATAAAATAATATTATTGCTAGTAACCATTAAAACCACAGTATTATATAGACAATGATGATTAATTATTGCATGATGATTTTTATAACGTTTGTGGGTGTACTATAATGATTTAATTCAGATTATTATATTATATTTACAATACTTACCGTTTATAAAAAGCTATCCAATTTCACTTGAAAAAATATAAAATATTTTTGTTTACCGACGACCCAATGTCAAAGAGACGTTTGCGTACGACAAACCATAGAGAACACTTGATGTTTTTCTGAAAAACGAATAGACTGAGCGGTCGACAAGTGGTTGTACATTTGGCTACCAATTGAAAATCGCTAACGCTTAAGCTTTCATATTCATTAGAATAGAAACGACACCGAGCGTTTGACACTTGTCTAGGGGTGCAGGTCCGACAAGCGGATTCGTAGAGAAGCAGTTAATTATCCATTGCACAACCTACACTCACAAAAATATTAATTTCTAAGAAATATTGTGGAGTTATGATTTGTGTCCGGTTAATGGCAAGGCTCGCCACCTATTTCATGGGATCTAAACATACCGGCGAACCTTGGGTGTACATTGAAACACGTCTGCCTAACCCTTCGGGAAATACAGGCGTGATGATGGTTGGCAAAGGAATAGAGTAAAACACAGAATATTGTTGACATAACTCTAGAGGATGTTTTTGTTCATATCCTGTACATGTTTGACTGCGCTAAACAATTTCAGACATCACACAATTTAACAAGAGTACATGTTAACAGTACAGTCAGCCAATAATGTTGATACACATTTGTTATTATTACAATTTTGAATCATAGTTGTTATAACGATAAATCAAGGGTTAAGCTAACACAGTATGTGTAACTAGTCAATGAAACTCAGGTACTGTTCACTAAACTGACGTACTTTCCAATAGACAGAAATCTGGGGTATGAATACACCTTAGTACAGTGGAGTTAGGGCAACAGTATAGCTATAAAGAGTTATATTGTTGCGGATATTTTTCGAAAAAGTGAAACAGTTTGGACGTTGGTGTGATACTCCCGTGCCTCGGAATGTATATAAAGCCGTTGGTCTTGCTCCTAATTTTTTCATGGTCGTGTCAGATTGTCGTCATATCTGAATTTAAATAGTTATAGTATGTCACCTAGACTGAAAAAAGAACTGCTTTACTAACCAAAATAAAAAGACAGTTTCATTCTAGTAAAAATACGGTTGCCATTAGTAAAATACAAAAAAAAATACATCTCAAAACCTTGTGTCATACATAAATTGAGGCAGCCCCAGTAAGTTACAAAAGTACTTGTGTCGGAGCTGTCTCGCTCTTCCCTTAGGTGCTAGCAATTACAATGCAAGTGATGAAGCAAATTTTTACAGGAACTGAGAAATAGTAACTTGTCCTAATACAATTACCATCTTACGGTAGGGTTAGCATTGATTCTACGTGCATCTAATAAGGAAGTTGTCTCCTCCGCCAATTTCCCTAAAACCCCAACCGTGGGGTGTGATATACGCGCCGGGGCCCATCGCCATACATAAATAATGAGCGTGTCCATCTGATGGTAATCGCGACCTCCGGAGATTTAACACTTTTTGTTGCGACTGTCCAGTGAGGTATAGGCTGTTGTTTTAATGGCAGCATTTCTTCTGGTTTTTTTATGCCTTATGATGGCAAACAAGCCCATGGTCCACCTGATGTTAAGTAGTCACCGGTACCTTTAGACATCTGCAATATCAGAGGCCTTGCAAATGTGTTGCTATCCCATGATAAAGTTGAAATGTCCCATGTGCTTGTAATTGCATCGGCATCACACTACCTACCATAACCATACCCTACAAACCGGAACACAGCAACGCTGATTTGCGGCAGAAAAACTAAAATCTCAATACTAATAGGTACTAAACCTTTGTTTTTTTTAGTTAAAGGATTGTAGAATTCTTTATTAATATTTAACTATTACTATCAAAATTTAGGCTATATCTTCACCATTGCAGCTTGTAGACGTCAATAGCATGGCGATCAATTGAGTGAAAAAATATTGGTCTATGTAAAGTTGTTTTTATTCGTATGTAGGAGGGCGGGCTCTTTTAGGATTCTACAAATAATACTAATGTAATATTATCCCATTGCAGGACAAAGGCCTCTTCTTATACAGAGAAGGCACGAGCATTAAATGATGATCACGCTTGATCAAATTCAGGTTTCCTCAGGATATTTTCTTTCACCAAAGTCAGTGATATCCAAAACAAACTTAAAACGTACATAATGAAATACAAAAAAAGTCACATTGATCCCTCGTGGCTGAGGGGAAGGGTAGGGTGGGGGGCACATCCATCTACGAATTATCAATTTCTAAATCTTCAAGCAACCTTCGGTTTATTTTCATATCGTCATAATAATTTTGATAATAATAATAATTTATATCAAAATATATTTTACAATGTTTATACAATCTTCAAGGCGGTTCTGTTAGAAACAGGCATACCAGAAGTAGGAGCTTGGCTTGCAAATATCAAACAATGAGTCAAGCTGTTGAAACAGTAGGTGTGTCAGCAAGGCTTCAAGCCGCATGAAGTAGGAACGTGCTGGGCTAAAGTTCATCAGTAAATAAGTAATGACAGCAGTTAGCCCATTGGAATATTGTTTTATTATATTATATAATGATATACGATGTATTAGGTATCTTTAAAAAAACAGCAGCATGTACTTAAATGTTAAGGTATAATAACGGTGAATTAAAAAAACTGTCTAGTTTATTTTCTGTTTAAAGTTCTACAGAAATTACGGATTTTAACTGTCATGATCTTAGTCGTACCTATACAACTTAGTAATTATTTTCATTTATTTTATGTATAGTTAATTAAAACAGTGCATCATCAATTGCAATAATTAACATAGAAATCAGTAACATGAATCGAAAAAACGAGTATCCATTGTTGACAATTATGTCATAAATAATTTATTTCAACTAAAATGGAACAGTGGACACCCTTGCATACTGTTTTACTCACAATGATGTATCTACTTAAGTATATTCAATATATAACCTCTCTAATAAAACACAGAAATGAAAAATTTCAAAAGCACAACATTTTCTCCTTTCAAGTATGTACCAACACATTTATTTTATCAATTCCCCTTTCATCCATCTTCCTTCCACTCTAAAAATAAAAATTCACGACGATTCAGGTATTCATACAGCTGTCAAAACTGACAGTACAGTTTGACATCAGCCTGTACACTCTGTAGGGTTGCCGCAATGTATCGCGATAATATGGGTATATTTCAAAGACACCTATTTTATTCAGTAGCCAGGATATGTGTTCGACATTGATTTATTTATTGTTATCTGCCTCACCCCTTAGCGATAGGGTTTGAAGACAGATACTTTTGGAAGTATTGAGTATCTTGTAGGGTTGGTTTTGGCGAAATATACATTTCCATAGAAAAAAATATTAAGATGAGGGTTAACAGATGGGCAATTTCAGTAAGTTGTTAAATTTTAATTTAAAACTTAAATTAGAGGTAATTTAACTAAAATTTTGACTAGTTTTGATATTAATGTGGTAGCTAAGATGAGATTTTGACTGAATTTGGAACATTTTTAGTTCCTGGAATTGTGCCTTCATAAGCGTCATTCGGACAGAGACTGTCAGTTTGACATAATTGTACTGATCTGACATACGGCATATAAAGGACACATCGCATAAACATAGTAATTTGAAGTAAATAATTAATTTTATCATACGTATTATTACCTACTATTAAATATTTACAACCTTAAAACTAAACAAAAAAGACTGTCAATTGGACTGTCAAGATGGCAATGCTTAACCTCTGTGGTAAATAATTTAATTATTGATAGATTGGATGTTGACTTTTTTTTGCACAAGTAGTATCAATTGCAAAACTGGATCGGTGGTGACTCATCGGTGTTTTACATCTTCAGTGGCATACACACCACGGCTCGGGAACACAAAGGGCATTAGGAGGAACATGGATGGGATTTAGTCAGTACCTAAGAGTGTGATGCTCCCTACCGTTCCGCCTAGAGTAGAACAAGAGAATTGATGATATACCATCTTTAAAAAAAAACTAGGAACACACCAAAAAGAACAATCTTTCAGATGACCTATAGTGCTGCGGGTTGTTCGTAAGAGATACCGCGCCCCCGGAACGCAAAGGGCACATGAAGGAACATAGACGGGTTTTAGTCAGTAAAAGTCTGACACTCCCTCCCGCCCCGCCCAGGGCGGGGGAAGTTATTTGATGATTTCCCGTCTATAAAAAAAAAAAAAAAAAAAAAAAAAAAAGATGACCTATAGTACGATGAGCAAATCAACCTAAAAATCTTCCTACATTTAATGATTCCTAAACAAAAACTTAACACACAAACTACTTATTAGCTAACATAAAAATTGATTACAAATCTCCGTCTAAACATAATAAATAACAAACAAGCAGATATCAATCAGTAAAAAGAATGTGTTAAGGAAGCCAAACAGTCGACGCGCGGTAGTTTGTAATAAAAATGTTAGTGAATCGATCATTTTAATGAAAACGTGAGTTTTATCACGAGATGCTAACTATTATGTACTATTATTATATATTTTGTACAACAGTAGATTGTGTGATGGTCACTAATTGTATGAGATTTGTCCTCCAAGTGTTTACGTCTGTGCATAAAATCAGTGTTAAAATCTTGTATGATTTTATTTGATATTTTGTCCGTTCTAACATTTTAAATGCAGTAGTGAGTATGTTTGTAACGCTTTCACGGGTAAACTACTAAACCGATTTTGATAAAATTTGGTACAGACTAAGATTGATTTCCAAGAAACGACATAGGCTACCTCTAAATCCGCGACTTCTCCTGTATTCACAGACATTCACGCGGTCAAAGTCGCGGGTTAAAGCTAGTATTAGATATTTTTTATACAAGATCATTTAGTCACTCAATTTAGTGAGTTAAGTTTTGTAATAAATGCAAGTTTCATTAGTTAGTGAAACTATTCGTTTCTGGTCGTAATTCCGCAAGAGTCTTAACACCTGACACAACAATACTTGTTCCTAGATCAGCTTTGATTACATCAACTTTGAACGATTTATTGCCATTAAAATTATTCCTTGTAATTGATTCCATTCTTGTTAACAATACGAGTACAGTTCACGCATATCATTTCGTGCCATTCATTCATTCAGTGAGATCACTATATCACTAACTTTTTGTATTACTGGAACACTAGTTTTATGCTTTTATATACCTATAGGGCTGCCATACGTCCTGGATTCACCGGATTTGTCGTAGTCTAGAGGGTGTTGAACGAAAGAGGTTTTAATAAAAAACCGTGTGAAATCCGGACACGTTTTGTTTTAGGCGAAACCGATTAATTAAAAGATAAGCACTACTAAAGATTATAAAAACGTGAAAATACCGTACCTAAACGATGTTTTTAATGTTATTTAAAAATATTTTTCTTTAGCGTGCAGGAAAATTTCTTAATATATCATCACGCCTGTATTCCCCGAAGGTTTAGGCAGAGATGTACCAGTGTACACCCACATCCCATGTAATAGGGGGCGAGCCTATTGCCATTAACCGGGCACAAATCCAAACTCCAAGCTGCTACTGAGAATTTCATAGAAAAACCCAATAACACTTTTTGCTCGACCTGGGAATCGAACCCAGGACTTCTGGCGTAGCAGTCGAGCTTAGGACCACTAGGCTAACGAGGCAGTTCGAACGAGGAAAATTTCTTAATTTCACATAAGTGTGAAATGTGAATGTGTGATGTGCGTGTAATGTGTCCGTGTGTGGGGTTTGTGAACTTTCGTCCGGCAGTAGATGGCAACCCTATTGATGTTCAATGATTGTATGGGAATAAAGTTAGTCAGTAGTTCGTGATATAGTCATGATTTGATGACGTATTCGCGTCCCGATCCTTGTATAATTGCTGAGAAGTCGTGAACTCTTCGAGTGTTACTTTTGCGTAAATGGCTGATTGTGCTGTGACTAATCGTGGGCTTGTTTCCATTGAGGCACGTTTTGTCTGGGGACGTTCGCCTTGAGTAAGTGTGGTTGGTTTTGTTCTTTTGTGTGGGTCTTAGCTTTTTTATTGTGTAAAAGCTCATGTTATTTTCTGATTTTTTTTTTGGTTACCTGGTTCTTGTACGATAAAAAACAGTCTGTTAGTATTTTCATACTCGAATTTAAAAATAAAAAGTATTTAATTTGTCTTTTATTTATTTGAGATAATTTACTTGTTGTGCCCGTTATTTTACTTACTTAATTAAGAATATCAAATCGATTCCAATTTAAAGATGGCAAATAACAAGCATAGAAAAAGTCATAAAAACATTGCTAAAGATTTGATGTTTTCTTTTTACTGTAACGGTGATCGCACTTTTCTTTGGCAATGCTGGAAATGTTACAGCAATCGACAGTACCTAATACCACATTAACTTGTAATTACAACACTTGCACTTGCATTTACTTGTTTACTTGTTATTACTTGTACTTGTTTTACATGTCGTATCGTCTTACAATGGAGCCAAACCACATCTCAGCGCACGTCCTTTATGCCAAACGAGGACATTCGCACGTCTCGCATTATACACAGTATTGCTATTAGCATAGCGAATGCATTATTACATGTCATGTGCAACTCTAACTCGCGTTGATAAATATCTCTAAACATTTGATAGCAATAGCGATTTGTTCCTTACTAATTGCTGGGTGATTCGTAATTCGTGCTTGTTATTTTAAATTGTGGTTGTTGCTTTGGGTTTGAGATGTAGATAATGTTTGAGGTGCTGTTTAGCACGATTGGCATTAATCCGTAGAATACCTTGTACTTGTCTGTGTCAGACTTCCAGGTCAACCTGATATGTCCCTTAAGAGATGGGAGTATAGTTCTTTTCTGTATATTCCACATGTAGGACTATATAATAATCTAATAATATTATTTTTTAGTGTTTTAAATGTTTTTATTTTTTATACTAATATTTAAAAATGTGATTAATATGTATTATGAATAAATAAATGGAATTATAATTAATAAAGGCTAGTATAATATAGAAATTGAAAAAAGGAGAAAACGATGTTTGTGCATATTACAACATGACAATTTGTATTTTGTTACTGCAACGAAGAATTTACGGGGCGTAAAAAGACAAATCACATACTCATTAACTACGCATACTGTCCATCAAATTACGTAGGTAATATTGATCAAAAATTTTTGCTGGGAAATCTCTTTTAGTTTTGGTGTGAAAATCACTATTTTTTTATAACGCAGGCAAAGGGGTAGGTATTTAAAGTTTAGCTAAAACATTGAAAGCTTTGTGCTTCAATAAACGAAAAAAAAAACTTTCCATATCTCTTACCGTTCAATGTCCCTGTAACTAAAGGGTTCCCAAGTCTGGTTTAGAGCTACCAATTGGGTAGATGACACCACTAATCAATTGACGTACTTTTTATGAGCTGTCAAAACGCCATTCCCCCATAGATTTTCTATGACAATACTCAACTATGACGTCACTTTTTCGTCATCTCAATTCACTAACTATTTATTGATTTCAAAGCAACTAAAATCGATTTTTATAGTTATTTAAAAAATCATCGGGTTTTGAGTGCTAAAATTAAATGTTTTTTTGTGAAGTTGTTTCTTGAAACTATTGGTTAGTGGTGTCATCTACCCAATTATACGCAATGATGGGAAACGCATGTAACTTTCGGCTCCATTTACAATCTTCTTACATACGTTAGATATTGATTATCACAGTTAACAGTCACATAGTCACATTGCCTTCAAACTAATGAGATAAGCATTTTTTCATACATATTCTATTCCTACCCACATACAGTTTCATATACCTACGATTACAATAATTGATGACTCTGTCTGTCTGTGCGTTGATTACCACTAGACGAATCACACCAGCGCACCCTTTGACCCAATACTTGACAAATGGCTTTAAAATTGTATTATAATTTCAATAGAAGCCTACTACCAACGTAAAATAAACTTTAAAACATGAAGATAGAGTACAGTTTCGTTTTGATAAGCGATAATTTGAAGTGTTTTTATTTTAATTTGAGATGTTTTTTGGTTGATAGATTCTAGTTTGTTAACTTTTTTGATTATATTCGATTATAGGCTTGTTATTGCTATAAATAATGTTTTTGGAGTTTTTATTTTCAAGGGTAAGGGACTTTAAAATAGTACGAAGAATATTAGAGTCGTCTAAATTAGACCACGGCTACTAAGCCAGCTAACCTGCCTAGCCTTTTTCCAACTATATTGGTATTGGATTCCAGTCTAACCGATGCAACTGAATACCAGTATTTTACATGGAGCTATAACTGCCTGTCTTACCTCCACAACCCAGTTACTGGGCAACACGACACCCCTTGGTAAGATTACTTATCAGACTATCAGGCTCCTGACTATCCGTGACGATCTTCAAAAGTTTGCGAATGACAGCGTAGACCAAAACGGCTTTACGTGCTTTGTAAGTCTCGGGGGTGTCACATTACCAATATCGGATTTTCGGCCTACTACTCATAAATTCCTATTGCAAAATCCCAACCTGGGAATTGAACCCAGGAACTCTACTAAGCCAACTACAAAACAATTTAAAAGTAACCCAGAACAAATACCTATTAACATGCAAACCAAAAAGTTCAGCAGCTGCTATTAAAAAAATAACTTCAATAACCCGACGACTTCCTCCCACAATGTACCAATCAGACCTCAACAAACCACAAAAGATAAAAATCCAATTTATATAAGAAGACAATTCTCACTTAAAAGGTCCCATGATAAAAAACCTAGTCATCCAACACGGGACGATAAACCGACTTTCCTATCATCTATCAATCGTACATGGAGATGCCAGCAGGGGTCTTCTATTAAATTCGTCATTTCCCACCAAAGAGCACAGCGAACACAATAAAACACTGTGTAACAATCTCCTTATAACCAACTCAAGGTGGAAATGACACAGTGTCTGTAGATGGAACGGTGTCTATCAACAAATAAAAAAAGACAACGACATCTTAAATAGAAAAAACAATTACATTCATGACATCTCACAGTGGTTTTTTTGGTCGCCATCTTGATCTGTGTTTCGACATTGAATGACAGTATTAATTTCATTTTGTATTACTGCATGCAGAGCGCTTTATAGACTGTGTTCGGTGCGTAGGATTCGCTCAATTACAAATAGATGAAGGAACATGACAAAATTTAATGTAGTTTGAGACTGAGAAAATGAGTCATGAGTTAGAAGAATATTTTCGATAACTTTTATTTGTATGTTTTTAGAGACTATAGTGAAAAAATAGTTAGCAGACAAATGTAGCATGCGTGCGTTTTTTCTAAATAGGAAGACGAGAAGATCTGCTAAGTAAGAATGATTTATGAAAGAACGAAAAAAATAAATTAATGGTGCCTTGTGATTCTATCACACTTAAGGATTCATTTAATGTACGCATTAATTAGTTCAGATCAGCCATTAATTACTATACCAAATAGACCAGGGGGCAATTTTAGTAACTTTTAGGAATGTTCGCATTCTAATTTTATTTTCAATCTGTCAAATATGCTACTATTTTGGCTAGATTCAGACATTGATTGTCATTGAGATGAGATTGCGACTAGATTTAGAAAGTTTTTAACACGAGAATTGGCCTTCAGATTCTTCAAAAGAATATATTTTGACAACTGTCTCCTTATATGGAAAAAGTCCAATAACAGATTGCAGTATAGATTTTGATTTTTGATTTTGGTGAACGTAAAAATTGTATGAAAAAATATTTCACTAAAAGTGTTTTTTTTTTAAATTTAAATAAGACAAGATCTAATACTGTCCACAGTAAAAAAAATCTGCTTAACTGCCCAGCCTTTTCTCAAATATGTTGGGGTCGGCTTCCAGTCTAACCGGATGCAGTTGAATACCGTTGTTTTACATAGAGCGACTGCCTATCTGAACTCCAAAACCCAGAACACAGTAAAGACTACAGTATTAAGGAATAATTTATATGCACGTGCAAATAACTCAAACCAACCATAGGTACCTATATTTATTACACCAAAAGTCAATCTCACAAAATTGAAATCATTTAAAATATCGTTAAGTAATAAGTTTAGACACCTCTAGTAAAATCGAAATACCGATACCAATGACTACACAGTTACAACACTATCGATGAGAACACCTGGCCATCACTAGTCACAAGTCAACACACCCCACATCAATTGTCTCCAACACACTAAAAGCGAGTCATTTAACAATTCCGAGTGAGATGAAGTCACGTAACGAATTCGGATTGGTGCTTCTTTCTAATGAACTATTTAATGTCAAACGTCTCGATAGTAGACGTAAGGCATGAGCGGTAGCGATTAAACGTGTATATAGGTACTGCATTATAGCTCACACAAACTTTCAAGTATAAAAATCTATTATAGAAAATTCAGCGAAGTCAAGTGAATGAAGATATTTTTTTTTTGGATTTCAAAGTATTTTATAGAAAACTTTAAATAGTTTTGTCATTAGCTATAAAACTCTTTTAACTTGCGTACTTACAGTTTGCACACGTAAACGCTTTTATGGATCTCACGATAAGCGTTAAAAAATTCGGGCGATAGGTATTATCATTTCAAAACTTGTATCAAGCTTTTGTAAACTGTTGTCCTGCTAACCAAAGCATAGATAGATAATTAATTTAGATAAAAACAAAAACTATCCCCTATGTAAAAAAGAGCTCTTCCTTTGTGGCATTTAGAAGGTCTGATATGTTTATGCAGAAAAGTTGTAAAGTAATAATGCATTACCATATTTTTCCTACAATCTTTAAATGAATCTTGTCACATTTTTTGTTCGCAAAAATACCTTTTCCCAGTGACATCGTTCCTCTCATCGCTTGCACCACACTTGTTTGTCGTCGACCGGCGCCTGCGCCACCGTGTCACAACAAAATAAAGCCTGTCCCGACACAGTTCCCACAGTAGCCGATACTTAGACTTGTCATCAAATAGTGACACACCGAAGGCCAACTCTCGTGTCATCTTCAATCAAAAACAGCGGGATAAAAGATTAAAATAAATTTAAGATCATAGTTAATAAGATACATGTTTGTCGGGTAATCTCCACATCAGAATTTCATCACCTTATCACATTATATTGTCATGAGTAGTGAGAAGTCTTAGAAGGTTTTTACCTGTTTTATCTTCAAAAATTGTTGATCTTAGAATAATTACAGAAGTCTTTTATTTTAAATATGATTCCAGCTAAATCTGTAATTTTGATAATACTCATGAAAAGAACGAATCTTTAGAAAACTCTTCCCATAAAAAGAGAATACTAGTAACTAGTTGCAAATGGCAGACCTGTCATGTACGCTGCCGCTGTTAACACAACCGTAAAACTGTCATCAACCAAGAATTGTCCCATTGTCCCATGTCTTGTACGTAATAATTTTATTATTATTCATAAGTTTTATAAATATCAATAATTATGAATTTACATTTAAGATCTAAAATAACCTGACCATAAGAAACACAATACAACAATTAATCAAAATGGTAATTCTGCACTCATCTCCAGTGTGCATGTGTCGTTCGAAATTGTAAACTGGTTAAGTTTTTTCTCAACACGCTATCGAAATAACTCATGTTTTAAATAAGTTATCAAGAAACGTGTCGGTATTAATACTTGCTTCTTAAAACTGTTTTTCGTAATGAAGATTGATTTTGAGAAGTTCTTGGCCTATGAGCTTGACTTGGAACTTTGGCTTCAGATGTGAATTTGTCTTTTTATGATGAATTTCTTATTAAGAAAATTACTTGTGCGACGCTTTATTTGCATATCGTTCGCATGTTATCACTGCTTTTTATGAACTGTTTCAGAGTAGCCAAATCTGTGTCATTTTTAACCGATAAAAAAGGAAGAGGTTCTCATTTCGGTTGTATTTAAAAAATGTTTGTTAGTCCACAGTTTGCCGGTATGTTTAGGTCCTATGGAATAGGGGCGAATCTAACTTGGCACAAATCCTAAGTCCGAGCTGCTACTGAGAATTTCAAAGAAAAACCCAATAGCACTTTGCTCGACCTGAGAATCGAACCCAAGACCTCTAGCGCAGTCGCGCTTAGTACTACTAGGCAAACGAGTCAGGTAAAAAATGGCCAAGTATTAAAACTGGCTAGTAAGCTATCCTTTTTAACTTTACATTCCTCTATGTATGGTTTTTGGACTATTATTTATAGTTATTGTAAAATTACTTGTTATAAAAAAAAAAAACAAGATAGATAGCAAAACAATACTAAAACCATTGGTAACTATATTTTTTTTATACGATTACGACAATATCAAGATGTTTAAAGTTACGGCACAGAGGGGCTATTCAACTAACTTTTAAAATCGACCGCAGTCTAATCTTAGTCTCGATCCGTCAAAAATGCCTCTAATTTACGTACATTTATGACATTTATTAACGCTGAGATGAGATTGCGATTACATTTGGATCTTTTTTAATAAGTAGAATTGGCCTTCGGATTTGAGGATTCTGTAATCTTCAGGGCAAGAAATGATATGATATTTTTTAGTCTTTACATTCGAAAGCTTAGGCACAGGTCTTACAAGAATCTAACTTGCCAAGAAGATATGTGGTAGAGTGTCTTCTTCTCAATGAAAGTTTAATCAAAACCTGTTTGAATCATAAACTATAAATATTCCATGACACACGATAACTTGTGTGATCGGTGATCGTACTTTCAAATTGTCTCCGATACGGCGTCGTAAGCAATTGTTGTAAAACTTGTCTTAACACCAATTAGTGGATATTAGCCATAAAATATTTTACACGCAAAAACTTTGACTCCATGTGAATGGATGAGGAAATTATTATTTTGTCATGGGGTCGAAGTTAGGTGTACGTGCGTTAGGTTTCATAAAGTCGCCAATGTCCAATGGTATTTACATCTATCTACACATTATCTTTATTACATGTATTATCCAGACGGCTAATTTTAATGTAGACCAGTGATCAGGAGCTGGACCAACGTCTTTACGTGCTCTCCGAGGGTGTCACACCACCAACTTTTAAACTCCGGGCTGTTACTTAGAAATGCTTAATGGAAAAGCCCAATAACACTTTTTGCCCGCCCTGTAAATCGAACCCAGGCCACACGCTCAACAGTCGTGCTCGCCACCACAAAACCAACGGGGCAGTTAATACTATGACGTAAGAGTTCCCGCATAACTGGCAGTTAATTGAAAACTTTTAGCTTAAAATTAAAAAAAAAAACAATTTAACCCAATACATTCAAAAATAGATTTATTTCACTTCGCCTTTCAAACTAGAATAAAATAATTAAAATATCACTAATAGGTTGCGGTGCATCTAAAAAACGACTAATTAGCTTAAAATTGTGATTTATCTCTTCCTTTAGTTCTAACAGTTATAGAAATATTTTAATTAACACACGATAAATATATTATATGTCATTAACGGGATACAGACGAGTCACGAAGGATCTACATAGACCGGTTTTCATAGCATATGTTTAAAAATAAATGACTAACTACAAAAAGGCAAAGATTATCTTAGAGCTTGTACAAAATCTGAAGTTAGATGAGAAGTAAAATACGGTATGTGAAAAGTCACACAATATCTGAATCGTGTATTACCTACCTACTAGGACAATTCTCTTATTTTTGGTGTAGGAAATCACTGTTTATAATAATAATAATCATTTTATTATCAGGTAACTGAGGCCCATAGATAAAATACACAAAAATAATCTTATAAAAAATAATCTTATCTCTTGTTTATGGTAGCGCATAAGGAGACATGTGCTAAACATTGTGTTTAAAGGCGTATCGGACAGTAGTCATGACAATATTTAAAGTTCAGTTACCTAATATTTGAAACTTGATATTATAAAAAATAGATAAAACTGTGGTCTTTGAGGAACCAGAAGATATGGCACAGAACAAAAAAAATGGCAAGGAAGAATATTGTAACTTTCGGTTTCATTAAGGCTCTCCGCCTACGACCGATTTTTTTTTACAGATTTTTGAGAGATTCCTTTAACGGCGAGAATAAATCTATCAAAAATCGGTCATGGGCAGAGTGACTTAGTGTCTTTTTACATTGGCTATAGATTGACCTTTGCTAAAAAAAAGAAATTGCTTTTTTTTGCAAGCGAAATTATTATTTTATTTTGATTCGTGACTGTCAACAGCGAGTCTCAATTTTGCAATTACGATTACAACTATCCATTGTTTGGAACAAAAAATTAAAGATTTGCCAGCGAGACGAATGTCAAATTATATTAATTGCAATGACACCGTGCAAGCGTGTGAATCCCCAATTCGTAGGAAAACAACGTGACGTAACGGTTCGCGATTTTTATGCGCACACGCACGCTTTTGTGATAGGATTTCCAGATGGGTTTTTGAACTTTTCCTGTATAATTAAGCTGGTTGACATTTGCGTTATTACTTAATTCAATAAGATTTTGAATTCATGTAATCTGGAAATGAGAAAAAACTCCCGAGGGATTTAGTTTGCACGCTTTGTAAAATACCTAATAGGTACTTTAATAATAAAAAAATATAAAAATAAAATAACTTTTATTTCAAACTAGGAACATTCATAGAAGGTTAGTAAAATTATTTGATATTTTTCATAATTTTATTTGTGTAAAATTTGTTTTCAAATACATAATACAAAATATATGTTGTAAATTATGTTAGTTACACAAATTATAAACTATTTTGAAACAAGCTTAATGTGACTTGTGAATGACTTTTGATAAACTTTTACAAGTGAAGTTCTTCCTATCAAATATAATCAATCAATCGTCAACTGGGCATTTTAGACAGGGAAAGAACTTTTTTTTTCAGCTTAAAAAAAACTGCTGGTCTGTAAATTTTGACAACATAGCCAAGAGTTGCATTGCTCCGTGGAACAACTGTTTTTTTTAAATAGTTTAATCGCTGGGCGTCTAGAATCATGTTATTACATTCATAGTAAAACATTTCATTACAAAGTCCTTTCCACCCGTTATATAAATATAAACATATAATTTTAAACGGCTATATAATTTATTATTTAAATTATTATGGCCAATGACATCAGTCGGTTTTCCCACTATATTTAATTCTTGTCACACGTTTCTGTTTTGCATAAATTGATTATAATTAGTTAATTATTGTGTTGTCGCAGAGAAATCTTAGGGAAAAACTCGTTTTTTAATCTGTCAAATTATAAATCATAATAATGTTAATGTTCCTCATTTTATTAAAGTTTGTTAAATTCACATCAACAATGTTGCGTAAATTTAACAAAATTAATTTTGTTTATTGGATTTTCACACATTTGGAGGTGCTAAAAGGTCAACTTTGGTCAACAGATCAGTCATATAAAATGGTTATAAGTTATAAGCCACCTGTTACTTATTTGTCTTCTTGTTTTGTAGAATATTCAGGCGCACGGGTCGAGGGTTCCGAAGAATTAAATAAAAGACGAGCAGAGTCTTCAACCACTTATATTGTTGTTCACAAGCTTCCGATGATTGCTACAGTACGACTGACTTACGACTGACAAATTTTGCCGTGAGGCGGCTATATTTATGACTTTCCTACGTGGGTGCAAGTAGTGCCATGACAAATAAAATAACAAAAGGTGTTTGCACCAATCACGTCACAGTATTTCTCCCATATGTCTCTACGGTGGTGGAAGTAGTGGGTAGGGCGCGACATCATCAACAAATGTTCCACCAATCAAATATGCACATTTTTGTCATTAAATTTACTTATAATCTAGAATCATATATTTACCTTAATTCTAGATGTATCCTAAGTTACATTAATGCTAAAAATAACCTAGGACTAGATAATCAAAACATACATCAAAATATTGTTACAATTATAGATTTAATCTTCCTATTGTACATATTTAAAACTACAGAAAGCCCTCGTGCTCTCTTACAATTCCACCCCCCGCAAGAGGGTTCAACCGATTGCGCTTCCGTCAGTAGGGAGCACGACAACTTTTACTACGGGCCGACGCAGCGTACCCTTTGTAGTTTTGATATCTACAATTCTAACAATACTATCCGCACCTGGATGCACTTTGGCTATAATGCCTTTGGTCCATTCACTACGTGATTTGTTGTCATCGACCACTATCACTACATCGCCCACTTTTACGTTCGGCACTACACTGTTCCACTTTTGTCGTTGCTGGAGCGTAGGCAGGTACTCGCGCAGCCATCGCCTCCAAAAGAGGTCGGCCAGCGCGTTTACTTGGCGCCACATGCGCCGCGAGTCGATGTCGGCGGCATGCTGACGCGTACACGGAGCATCTCCCGCGGCAGTGCCAAGCAGGAGATGGTTCGGTGTCAACACGACGGGTTGCTCAGCATCGGTGCTCACGTAGGCTAGTGGCCGGCTGTTAATTACCAGCTCGGCTTCTGCGAGGAGAGTGAGTAGCACCTCCTCCCGAGGCGCGCGCTCTTTTAAAGTAGAGCGCAGCGCGTTCTTCACGGAGCGCACCAGTCGCTCCCAGCTCCCGCCCATGTGCGGGGCGGCTGGCGAGTTAAAGTGCCAGGCGATTCCCCGACCTGTCGCCTCGCTTCTAATGCGACCCACGTCTAGGTCGCGCAGGGCCTGGCGTAGCTCGGCGTGTGCTCCAACGAAGTTGGTCCCGCGGTCGGAGTATATGTCCGCGGGACATCCTCGACGTGCGATCAGGCGTCGCAACGCCAATATGGCTGAGTCTGCACTCAGCGACGCCGCTAGTTCCAGGTGTACGGCGCGTGTGGTGAGGCAAGTAAATAGAACGCCCCATCTCTTCTCCCGGCGCCGACCGATGCTCACCTCCATAGGGCCAAAATAATCCACTCCACAGTGGACGAATGCCCGGCGATTAATCTCCAATCTCGCGATGGGTAGGTCGCCCATCTTAGGCGTCGACGGCTGGGCTTTCTTAATCCTGCACGTTTGACATTCTCTTGCGATTGCTTTCACTGTTGACCGTAAGTTCGTTATCCAGAACTTTTCTCTTAAAGAGTTCACCACGGTTTCCTGGTTGGCGTGAAGCGCTGTTGTGTGGTATCTTTTAATGATAAGCCGAGTCAAGGCGTGCTTTCCGTCTAAAATAATGGGGTGACGCGCTCCGAAAGTAAGTTCACTGCAGGCGCCCAACCTGCCGCGTACCCGTATCAAACCATCTTCAAATAACATTGGGTCTAGTTTTTTAATCTTACTGTTCCGTGGTAGCGGGCGGGCTTCTTGTAGAGCTTTTGATTCTTCCTCGAAGCTCTCAGTTTGTGCTATCTTCAGTAAACGTAGCTCCGCCTCTCGTAGATCGTCGACCGTTACGGTTGTCGAGTCGCGTCGTTTGCGACAGCGGTCCGTGAAGACCTTTATACGTGCTACTACGTATAAGATGCGTGTCCACGTACTATACCTTTCATAGGGCAGCGCGGGTTCGGCCTTAGTAGTGACGTTCACGTTGTGTACCCGCTCTAGGTCTGCCTCTGACACTGCGTCAACTCCAGAGTCCACCGGCCATTGCTCCTGTGGGCTGGAAAGAAATGAGGGACCCGAAAGCCACATATTACTGTTGACGGGCCACTCCAACCGGGTGCCTTTATCGGCTGGGTTCATCGCCGAGGGAACCCAGCGCCAGTCTTTCATCTTTGACCTTTTATCTATCTCTGCTAACCTATGAGATACAAAACGTTGGAAGTCGGTTGCTTCCGAGTGGATCCATTTGAGTACTGTCCTACTATCTGTCCATAAGACCTTTCGGGTGATTTCAACTCCTAACTCTTTCTCCACGGTGTCGGCTACCCTGCAGGCCAACACTGCCGCCTGTAACTCAAGGCGTGGGATTGAAATCACCTTTTTAGGTGCCACTCTAGCTTTCCCCATCACGAAGCTAACGCGCCTAACGCCGAGTGCATCTTTTCCCACCAAGTAGGCGACTGCCGCGTAGGCGGATTCACTAGCGTCCCCGAAGACGTGAAGTTCTACCTCTGATAACTTTATACCGTACCATCGCGGGATGGTTATATTGTTTAAGATTATAAGGTTCCGTAACCACGCGAACCATAAAGTTGCCTCCGCTTCATGCAGCCTCTCGTCCCACTGGATTCCTGTACGCCATATCTGCTGCATTAATATGCGCGACTGAATGACGCATGGATACAGGAAACCCAGCGGGTCGAACACCGACATTATGAAGCGAAGAAACTCTCGCTTCGTAGGAACAACGTCACCCTCTATAATTGTCTTCGGTAACTTTTTAAATGATAGGTCAAAAGCCAATTCATCGGTCCCCGGTGACCAAATCATACCTAAGGTGCGCTCTGTGGCGCCCTCGTCTTTTTCTAACGAGACTCTGTCGGGCATCTCTATTTCGAGAATCTCCCTGAGTTGTGGCGAATTGGTGACCCACCCCCGTATATTAAACCCGCCTTCGGCGTGGATGTGAGCCACCTCCTCTATGCGTTTGCTAGCCTGCGCGACGGACCATGCACTATCTAAATAGTCGTCCATGTAATGACTGTTATGTATAGCCGACACTGCTTCGGGATACTGACTATTAAATCTGGCCGCATTTTTATTCAAAATATAGATTGCGGATGTAGGGGAAGACACAGCACCGAAAATCATTGAATTCATGACAAACGTGTCAGGTTCTCCACTATTATTTTTATTCCACAAGAAAAGCTGTGCCCCTCGGTCACGTTCTCTGATTTTTATACGTAGGAACATGTCCGCTATATCTCCGGTGAATGCTACCGGTCCCAATCGGAATCTAATTAGAATTCCTAAAAGAGAATTTAATAGGTCTGGCCCCGCGAGCAAGCAATCGTTAAGAGCGGTACCTTGAAAAGTGGCGGCGGCGTCGAAGACTAGTCTCAATTTCCCCGGCTTATTAGGATTCTGTACCCCAAAGTGAGGTAGGTACCACACCGGATCTTCGAAGCGGCCGTCCGCTTTACTCGCATAACCCTCGCTAATTAATCGTTCAATTTGATTTTCATATGCTTCCGCGTACGTAGGATTCTTATGCAACCTACGTTCTATTCCCGACAGTCTCTGTCGCGCATAAGCATAGTTATCGGGTAGCTGTGGATCGTCACGCCTCCACAACAATCCTACTTCCCATTCGCCGTTAATAGTGAAGCTACTGGTTTCATCTAATATTTTTAAAGCTCTGTCGATGTCTTTATGAGACCTAGGGATTTCGGTTATACCTATTGCTTCTAATTCGAATTGGTTTTTCACCATATCATGCAGTTCAGACAGAGGTTCCGCTAAACAGTTCACGGCTTCGTAGCCTACCCTAAACCCTTTACCTATGGGCCCATGCAGAACCCAGCCTAGCTTGGTCAAAGATGCAACTGGCTTACCGGACTTTCCTCGGCGAATCTCCTCGCCGACCAGCAACTCCCAGTTGTCCTGTCCCAGCAACAGCATCGGCTTGACTCCGCACATTTCCTCCAGGCCCAAGTCACGCAGGTGGGCGAGCTCCTTCATCAACGCAGCCGGCACCGTTTGGGCGGGCAAATCCAGCCTCTTGAACGTACGCACACTTATTTTGTGATTCACTTTATTTGGCCCGCGCACTGTCACATATATTTTCCTTGAGGATTTATCAGACACCTCATTACCGCGCGCACTTTTTAGCACTAAAGGTATTCTATCACCCGTTGCCTTTCCAGCTATCGAGTCGTCGATAAGCGATACTGTAGCTCCGTCGTCCAGTAGAGCGTAGCAATCTCGTTCGTTTCCGTTCACTGTCACGGAGACGGGAATTATCTTCAACAACGCTTTGCCGTTATATTCTTTCACATTCGTGACGCTTTCAGTTTTATGCTCTCTATCTAAGTGCAGTAAGTCGTGATGTGCATAGTGGCATTTCGAGCATTTGCTTGCTCGGCAGAACTTCTTCGCATGTTGTTTTATTATACAATTAAAACACATCTTCTGATCTTTTACAAATTGCCATCTCTCATCAGAAGTTAGTTTCGCAAACTTTTCACACTTCGGTAATTTATGATCTCCCTTGCACATAGCACACTGCACATTGTTCTTATTATCTTGCTCGCTGTCGCTTTGTACATGTAATCTCTGAACATTTTTAAAGTGAATGCCTGGCTTACTAGGTGCGCTTCTCAAACTTTTAACATTAGCCGTTTGACCGGCAGCGCCCATGTCCATCTGCACATAAAATGACGCAGCTCGGGCTAAATGGCTCAGGAATTCAGACAATATCTCTAGGCTGGGCGACACTCTCACATCGATGCCCTGAGACGCCGCTATGCCCATTGCGAAGTCGCCATATTGAGCCCTCTGCACAGGCGTTAATTTACTTAGTAATTCACTCACCAGTTGTGGGTTGTTCAGGTATCCATTCGCGTGCACATTCCTCAACAGCGACACACAATTCCTCACTGTAGATGAGAACTTTCTCAACTCACGACCACTTTCTGTTACTTTCGGTAACGCACGCACTTTCTTCAACGCACACTCCAATATTAAATTAGGATGTCCGAACTCTTCATCCAGTGCCTTCATAATCTCCGATGGGTTAGTTGATGTCCGCAATAAGTCTTCTACCGCTATTTTTGCCTCTCCCTGCAGTGACGTTTTCAAGCGCGCTAAGTTCTCGTGCGGCTTAAAGTTGTACATAGCTGTTGTGTCCCAGTACATGTTCTTGTACGATAGCCACTCTGCCGGGTCACCGTTGAAGTATGGCAACTCATAGGCTTGCCTGGGTACTGGCCGCGGACGAGCTAGGTTTGAAATAGCTTCTGCCAGCTGATCTATTTTCCTGTCTCGCGGCTTGCTTCTCTCCGTTTCTTCGGCGAACGATTGATCCCATTCAGGCACTTCACGTGGTGGCACTCGCGGAACACTAGCCGTTACTATCGGCGTATATTCGCGGAACTGTACGGTCGCGGGCGCACACTGAGGGAGCGCAGATATCGAGGTCGCATATACTGTATGCGGTTGCGCGGTCACTGTTTGCGGCACGGTCACTGTTTGCGGTTCGTACGCTGTTTGCGGCGCGGTCACTGTCACTCCGCGGGAGGTCGCGGCACTCTCGGTTGCAGGCACTCCGTACGCAGTCGTTACTACTGCGGGCACTGGCACTGGCACTGTTTCTTGCGCGTCGTGAGCTTCTGCGATCACTTGTGTTTCACTCGGCACTGAGTGTGTGATCCAATCTTCCACACGGCGTGTTGTAGTTTCTTCATCGGACGAGTCTTCTTCGGCGACGGCATCTATCTCGGCCAGTTCCGCCTCCAACTTCTTCTTGACGAGATTTTCCCTCAGGCGCACTAATTCCCTCTCAGCCTTGTACTCGGCCCTCCGGCGGAGGTAATCGGCACTCTTCTGGCCGCTCTTCGATGAGACGTGGCTGGTTCTTGATCTCGGCGTCCGTACCACCCGTAGTATCTCCGATTCCCGAGGCACTGCAGCCGCGTCGCGATGGTCAATCACGCGTCCGGGGCCCGCCAATGGAATCACGGGTGCGGGTAATGCCGACGACACTGTAGGCGCTATCGAAGGTGATCCCGGTGCCATTTCAGACGGCACTCCTGAATCGGCTTCCATCTCTCGTCGCTTGTTCAACGCTGCCTCCAATTTGCGCAGCTTGCTCCTCGTGGCGACTGAGCTTCGTTCACTCATCTTGAATGCTTCAGACTTCTCAGGCTTGAAACTTCAAACTCTTCAGGCTTGAGATGTAATTCTTCAGACGCAGGATCCGGCTCGAAGGACCAAAATTGTAGAATATTCAGGCGCACGGGTCGAGGGTTCCGAAGAATTAAATAAAAGACGAGCAGAGTCTTCAACCACTTATATTGTTGTTCACAAGCTTCCGATGATTGCTACAGTACGACTGACTTACGACTGACAAATTTTGCCGTGAGGCGGCTATATTTATGACTTTCCTACGTGGGTGCAAGTAGTGCCATGACAAATAAAATAACAAAAGGTGTTTGCACCAATCACGTCACAGTATTTCTCCCATATGTCTCTACGGTGGTGGAAGTAGTGGGTAGGGCGCGACATCATCAACAAATGTTCCACCAATCAAATATGCACATTTTTGTCATTAAATTTACTTATAATCTAGAATCATATATTTACCTTAATTCTAGATGTATCCTAAGTTACATTAATGCTAAAAATAACCTAGGACTAGATAATCAAAACATACATCAAAATATTGTTACAATTATAGATTTAATCTTCCTATTGTACATATTTAAAACTACAGAAAGCCCTCGTGCTCTCTTACATGTTTATTTAGCTGAATGGCGTGATTGCCCAGTGGTTAAGGCGTTCGCATACGAGCTCTGTCAAATACCAATGTGCCTTTTCCAATTTTATTTTACTTTCTAAGTATATCTTTGACAGGATAACATTGTAAGGAAACCTGGACTTATATTAATTTGAAATCGTCAATGAGAAAGCGCAGTGATCAATTCTCATGCCTTCTCTGTATTAGAAGATGCCTTTGCCCTGCAATGGATCAATAGACCGGTATTATTATTAACTAGCTTCTGCCCGCGACTTCGTCCGCGTCACAGTTGATGTGTTATCCTACGGGTACCGTACATTTTCCCGGGATAAAAAGTAGCCTATGTGTTATTCCAGACTATAATCTATCTTTGTGCCAAATTTCATCCAGATCCATTCAGCCGTTTAAGCGTGAAAGAGTAACAAACATCCATCCATACATACAAACTTTCGCCTTTATAATAGTAGTAGGTTATAAGCCACCTGTTACTTATTTGTCTTCTTGTTTATTTAGCTGAATGGCGTGATTGCCCAGTGGTTAAGGCGTTCGCATACGAGCTCTGTCAAATACCAATGTGCCTTTTCCAATTTTATTTTACTTTCTAAGTATATCTTTGACAGGATAACATTGTAAGGAAACCTGGACTTATATTAATTTGAAATCGTCAATGAGAAAGCGCAGTGATCAATTCTCATGCCTTCTCTGTATTAGAAGATGCCTTTGCCCTGCAATGGATCAATAGACCGGTATTATTATTAACTAGCTTCTGCCCGCGACTTCGTCCGCGTCACAGTTGATGTGTTATCCTACGGGTACCGTACATTTTCCCGGGATAAAAAGTAGCCTATGTGTTATTCCAGACTATAATCTATCTTTGTGCCAAATTTCATCCAGATCCATTCAGCCGTTTAAGCGTGAAAGAGTAACAAACATCCATCCATACATACAAACTTTCGCCTTTATAATAGTAGTAGGATTAGCTTGCTAAATTAACCACTAATTAATTAACTTAAACAAAACAGTTTTTTACTGCGATTTGTAATCGCAAATTTAGTCATCCTTTCGCAAATAAAAACAAAATGACAACGACAAAAGTTCCTTATTTAAATTAATGTCAAATTAATGCTAAAATAAAACATAAAACTCTTTTCTTATGTGCCTGCATTGCCTAACTTCTGCACGGATTAAACGTAATATTACGACCTCTTCACACAAAATCTATCTCCACACTTAACGACTGTCCTCGAAGCGAATTAGTTGTTTTACGACATTAAAAAGTCTTGAAACAATATTGCGTTACTACATCGTGTACATACTCAAAGGCCATCCCAATTAAAGTAATCGACATTTGCATAGAAAATGCGCGTATCAATACGAATTTACGAGTGAGATAGGGTTTTGGTGTGGTGCAAGTGAAAAGCTTTTGATTCTGGTTTTGTTTTGGGGTAAATTATATTGTTCTAGCTTTTGCCTGCGACTTTAGTCATTGAGTCAGCCTAGTCAAAGATGATTTGTTATTATTGAAGGTACACAAAAATGTCATAATCATTTCGATGTATAGAATTCTTATTAAGTGTGAAAGAGTAACAAACATCCTTGTATTTATGTCCTCACAAATTTTCACGTTTTTAATCATATTTGGAAGGATAGTAGGATCGAAGAGTCAAACTTTTCTTATAGTCGATTCTTCTCCATCTAACCTTGATACTCAGTTTCTTTCGTAACGTTAGGTTTTTTGCAAACAATGGAGTTGCTGTAGCAGCTTTCTGTCGAATCGTAATAAAGAAAATTTATATTTTATTTGTAAAATGAGAGTACACACAAAAGTTCATAGTGTAATTATTAGGTTAGGTAAAAAATGGCCTACATGACCTAGAGAAGTTGCTTAGACATAGAAAAACAAGTAGAAAATCACAAAAAGATCTACCTATCTATCTTTTTCTTTAAAATTATTGTTTAACTGTCCGCTACATCTCATGCCTTAACCCCGTACAATGTAACTACTCTTCACCTGATTAGCTCGCCGCTCACGGCGGTCGGTTTTCCTCTAAAATTAAACAAATCCACGACGACGGTGTTTTGTCAACTCGTGACTATTGCCAAGGCCGCGGTGATCATCAGCGAGTTAGGGTTGACAGTATTATGGATGAATAGGCTAGTGCTAGCGAGGGTTATCTTTTAACTGCAAGTTAGTTAGTGCGACTGCTGTGCAAGGGGTCCCGGGTTCGATTCCCAGGTCGAGCAAAAAGTGTTATTGGGTTTTCTATGAAATTCTCAGTAGCAGCTCGGAGTTTGGATTTGTGCCCGGTTAATGGAAATAGGCTGGCTGGCCCCTATTATATGGGACCTAAACGTACCGGCGACTTGCAAGTGTACATTGGTACTGCCACTGCCTAACTCTTTAAGGAATACATGATGGTATGTTATGTATGTTGAGAACTTAACTCTGCTTGTCAGGGGAGTTTTAAGTTAACACTGGCTTTATCTAAGAGTCCAAGCGTAGATTTTCTGCTCAACGTCTACATCTCGCTTCTGGTTGCTATGTAAGGACTACGGACTTTCCATCACTTCTAGATCAAGTACTTTAGGTATCTGATCTATCTAATTCTAAGTGATGGAAAACCCATTTGACCAATTCAGTGCAAGAATTATCTCTAAGTCGGATTCCATTGAACATTCTTTTATTTAATTATAAATATAACTTCAATATTATAAATAAACAAAATAATTATTTTTATGAAGGAGTCCCAGGTGAGCTCTTCAGTCAATTTTATAGTTAGGTGACATATAATTAAGTAAATAATTAGAATATATTTCACATTAAAAAACACCAAAATAAAACGTTATGCAAAAAGCATAATTAATAAATATGCAGAGGACAAATTATATTCATATTAATATTTTATTGAAGTTTATCAAGCAACTAGCTTTTCCCCGCTACTTCCTCCGCGTAGGATTTTCACCCGGTTTAAATTACGTCTTTGGTTTCAGCTCAGCTCCCGTGCGTAGTAGCGTAATGTAGCCTATACTATTCCTTATTAATCTGGCTATCATAATACTATTTCTTTTTCCTATCCATCTGAAAGTTCCAGAGATTAGCGCGTATAAACAAACACACAAACATACAAACAAAAAAGCTTTTCAGTTTTATTAAGTAAAGTACCTATAGATTAATTAAACTAATGAATCGTCTCACGCAAAATCAATTAATTTGTCGAATGCAAATGTTTTGACTGCATATTTGAAGTTACAGTGAAAGTACTTTTTATGAATGGGACGCTATAATTACTGATAAAAATATTCAATTTTTCATGCATGCAACAAACAGTCATCATTGTGTTTTTTACCCATTCTTTAATAGTTCATTACTTTCATAAAAGAAAGAAGTTTTGCCAGATTTACTATTCATAAGTGAAATTATTTGAGTGAGTTTTTATTTGTCTACAATATGGTATAGGTATTGCAAATTCATTGGCAAATAATGCAACACACATACATTCAAACTTTTATTTTTTATTGTAATATTTTTGCTCTACGAGGTCAATAGCATTGTTTTCTGTCTTCAAATTAATTAACAAAATATTAATCTTCTTTATAAAAGCTTTTGTTTCTCTTGCAGAATATAAATTTAAAAAAGGAGCATATTCTTTATTTGAATTTTTAAAATAAGAATTCACGTCTTTATTTATTTACAAACCACTAAGCAATTGGATACACAAAGCTACTAATCAATTGACGTACTTTTTATGAGTTGTCAAATGCGACTTCTCCTTAGATTTGGTGTGACAATACTAAACTATGACGTAATTTTTTTAATATAACAAAATTACTAACTATTTATTGATTTCAAAGCAACTATAAATCTAATTTTAAAGTTATTTAAAAATTAATCAGGTTTTCAGGGATAAAATAAAGTGTTTTTTTTTTATAGAAGTTATGTCTTGGTTTTTTTTTAATGGAGTCTACTACCCAATTACAGAAATTTAGTTAAAAAATACTTAATGACTTATAAGATAAAGATCAAAAATCGACTCCAACCAGCCAGCCCTACACCACTGATGACAATTGCGGGTAATCACGGCAGATGACGTCACGCGGCGTGCAGCGGTGCAACCTTCACGCCTGTCAACTGATTGCGAGACATTCGATTCAAGTTAGGTACTTCACACACTAGATGAGCGACGATCGTGCGATGCGTAATGCGTAGGTACAAAAAATCACGATTACCGTGATATTTCTTTGGTACAGTAACCAAGACAGTTGTTTTATGTTGGCAGTTTTTAATAGAATTAGGTAGGTATGTTGATTTTATTTTATGATTACCTGATACCCTTAGAATAGGTCTATAACAATTTAAACAATTAAACAATTTTAGAATTGAACGCTATCATATGTAAATGATAGCGTTCAATTCTACAATTGTTTTGAAACGATCGGAATCCTAATCCCAATATTATACTTTTAATCTGTCAGAAATAACTCTAATTTACCTAAATTTTTTACCATTAATTATTGCTAAGATGAGATTGCAACTACATTTTGGACGTTTTAGGGTAATTAGTGGAATCGGTCTTCAGAGGAGAGATTCTGAATAAATTACCTTAAGTTTTAAGCTTAGAAATAACAAAAGTGGTAGATTAAGGGCTCGCATGAATGTAAGTGAGTAGGTACTTACACTTAGACGAATTTTGCTCCACCATGTCATTAAAATCATACAAAAAAATGGACTGATAGCATTTTCGCTTGTTTCTTTCACGCGACCTTAAACCGATTTGGTGTGCATAATGCCTAACTTACGTTGACATTGTTCGTGGTCACATTAGTTAAATTAAATCATAATTTGGAGCAAAAAGTGACAACAAAAACACTATTAACTATAATGTAAAATATTAGCGTGTAACTTTTTGAATATAATTATGTTTCATAGATTACCTATTTAGACTTCATATTTTAATGGAGACCTCAGTATTAAAAATGAAATTGGACATTCTATAACTTATATTATGTTATGTAAACCTGAATAGTGGATTTTGTTTTGACAGAAGTCCTTCACACTAATCCCAACTCCTGCAACTCCTGAAAGCAAGAAACATCAGTGGTAACCACCTAAAAAGCGCTTAGGCAATGAAGCTCGACGAGTACCAGAAAAACGTTTGAAGTGTCTTGTATTCCGCAACGAAATTAATCAGAAAAAGACAAATCAAACATGAAAAAATGTGAATAGAATCAATTTTATACTCAATACCTTTATTGCTTTTATGGAATACATATGGATGTATTTTTAGGTGGTAAATAGTATAACTGAGATCATTATGGACCCTGTAGGGCACAGCAACATAGGGTTAATTTAATCATTAAACTTTTTATAAAAGTGTTTGTAAATTTGTTGTTTCATGTAATGTAAACTATTTTGTACTTGTATAAATGTTATTTATTAAAACAAAAAACAGTCTGTTGAATCCTACTATGTTTCAATAAAACTGACTCACAATCTCGATTTTTTTCATTTACCGATTTATAACAAAATACCTAATTCTCAAGGTTAGATAAAAATTGAGATTCGTGTCTGATCTGCCTAAACATCGAGTAACGTAGATCATTGCACTAATCGTGCGCAATCTAGTTCATCTTTTGTTTGAAGGCATTGTTTTGCATATTGTTTGAAACTCTGATAGCGATCAGATATTGATCGTGTATGATGAAATCTGTCCGTCTGTGATGCGTGTAGTCGTGTGGGTTCCAACATATGATAGTGAAAGTACGACATGGGACTAATCAGTTGTATTTTGTTTAGAAGTTTTTTAAACCTTTGGCAAGTAAAACTTTTATTTGTATATTAAGTGTATATGAATTAGTCTTTTCATAACAGGTACTAGGTACAGATACTTTACATGTACCTATTGCAAATTTGAGCTCCGTTTTGACAAATATATAACTATGATATAACGATCATAAATTGCGAAGTTTAAGACTGGTATTTTGAAAATTTTAACAAATATGGCACTTGGTAAAAATGTCATTCATAATTTGTAATTTTGTCCTTAGTCTAAGTCTTAGTTGATTTTTTGGCGCAAGTGGGCCTGGAGTACTTTTGAATCATGCGTGTGGTGGACTGCTGGTCTCGTGCGTGCGCAGATCGGCTGTCGCACGGCGCTCTAGACCAGTCAGGTTGACAATCGTCACGTATCACGAATCCACGTGTAGTCCGACATCTGGACTGCTTCAGAACCGCAGCACTCCGTCTCTAAACGCATAAATGGAAAGATCACTCTGTATCTTTAAGAACGCCTGACTTTTACATTGACAACAGTCAGGTACATAACACTTGTAAAGCAAAAACCTTCTCATGCAAACCATTGACTAATTATTTCACATTTCGAAAACTCTCACCGTTTCCCATAACGAACTTAACTTCATTATGGTAACAGAACATATTCACATAACGTTGCACTGAACTATTTTTCTTCAATCAACACGTTTGCATTAAAACTTACGGCAAACACTGGCGAGGGTTACGAAAAATATGTTACGTGTGAATTTTGGGTTACTGGGTTGGGTTCCGTATGTTGGTGATTGTGTTTTGAGTGATGGAGGCAATATTATGCATAGAAAGTGACGAGTTGGTTATTTTTCGGCATAAACCAGCTACCTTTGTCCAAACACTGTCACTTCTGAAACCCAGAATCAACAGTAGCGACTTCCAGAAAAGCATCGTGCAATGTGGCTGGACGAGTCCCGGAGAAACGATTCAACTGTCTTAGAACCCGCAAACAAAATAAATCAGAAAGCAACAGCGAAGCAGTAAGAAAAATAGAATTTCCACCTATGGTTAATACTAACGTCATATTACCAATGCATGTGTAGCTCATTAAACCTAGCTTAAAATATAATTTGAAGGGAAAATTGAAGCACTCTGGCATTTTGCAATTGGCAAACTTTTAAGCTTAAAATATACCAAACTAGTGACCAAACAGACAACAGTTATGAATGAAACATAGTCAATCAAAGATTTCAAAAACGGAACCCCAAAAAAACTAACAAAATAAACAAACGAACCAAAGACAATGAGCGTAGCATCATGAATCATAGAGTTTGGCAACACACGCTAATGGTACCCGTACCATAGACTTTTAGTTGTGAAATTGTACTAAAAATGTATTACTTCACTTCAGACCATCGATCAAATGCAGCTAGATTCTTACGAGGTCAGACTTGATTTTGAGTCTAGATTTTAACTGATAAGCTTCTAATTGATAAATTGATGATATTTTATTGTTTAGCGAGAGATGTTTTTTTAAAGTGATGGAACTTAACTTACTTAATACCAATTTGATTACTGGTATTTTATAAAAATAGGAGTGTGTGTGGGGATCTTTTAAAAAAAAGTTCTTTTAATTCTTACATTAATAAATATGCCTTAGAATATAACTTTAAACACATGATAGCAAAGCAGGAAAATTAAAACAATGTAAACCGAAACGAAAAAAGTTATTGACAAACAACTGGGGCAATTGTACAATTCTACATACTTACTATACTTTTAGGCACGATTGCAAACTAATCTCAGTGTAAATCTGTCAAAAAAGTCTCTATTTTTTTAATATTTTTTACATAGATTGTCGTTGAAATGAGATTTCGACTAGATTTTGAACGTTTTTAATTAGCAGATTTTCCAAGAAGAAAATGCCATAACACGTACCTACCCATATCAGAATACACCGCCTTCATAGTATTTTGTAAGAGTTTTATCTTCAAATACCAGTTCTAAGTAATTCCTCCGTTAGTCTGTCATCTATTCTATGTATGATGACCGGTTGTGGCTTAACATCAAGGTTTGTATTATCCATAGTTACCTAGGTATGTCAGTAATTGTCAGTGCAGGTTCCATCCATGCCTTTTGCAATGGTATTGAATATAGCGTAATATAATGGAAATTAAGTATTTCCTTATTCCTCCCGCTTCACTGCCTCGTTGCTTTTCTGGTGGTTTCCACTGTTAGTTCTGGCTTTCAGAAGTTGCCGTGATTAGGAATAGTGTAGAGAAGTTGTTCTAAATAAAAATAAATGTTATTATGTTTAGTAATTAGTTTCTGTCCGTGACTTCGTCCGCCTGAGTTTTTTATTCACGAGCAGTTAAGTCTTTAGTGACTGATGCTATATGATAGCCCATACAACTTCTGATCAAACTAGATCATTATCATATCAGTAGAACGACGTCCACTGCCAGACCAGTGTGTGTTATCAGTGACGACATTTACGAAACTGAAACGTGTGACTAATATCGGCTCCTGGTCGCTTCGATAGTAATGGAGAGGGGTATGCTCGTGGTTTCTCTGAGAGATGGAATCAGAAATGAGGAATATCTGAAATATTATATTTATGCAAAACGATCTTTAACCATCCGGATCCGACTGTCAGTTTCAGAGACTAGAGCGGTTAAACAAACATATAAACAAAACATGACTGCCTCTCTAGCGTGGTGGTGCTAAGCGCAATTGCTACTGCAGATCGATTAAAGTGTTTTTGGGTTTTTCTATGAGATACACCAGGCAGTCAGTATTTTACACCAGGGCAAAGACTTGTGCTGTATAAAGCGCAAGTCCGGCCCCATATGGAGTACTGCTGCCACCTTTGGGCGGGAGCTCCGGGATACCAGCTTGGGCCTTTTGACTCGGTCCAAAGACGCGCTGTGAGAATTATTGACAATCTCATGCTCACAGGCGGTATTGAACCTTTAAGTCTGAGGAGGGACTTTGCCTCCCTATGTGTGTTCTACCGCCTGTACAATGGGCTGTGTTCCGCGGAATTATTTGAAATGATGCCAACGGCCACTTTTTACCATCGCACCTCTCGCCATCGGCAGGGGGCCCATCCTCACACCTTGGAACCGAAATGGTCCCGTACGGTACGGTTTCTGAGGAACTTCCTCCCTCGTACGCTTAGGTTGTGGAATGCGCTCCCTGCTACGGTTTTCCCAAGAGACTACAGCATGGGGTTCTTCAAGAAAGGAGTTTTGAGGTTTTTACGGGGTCGGCAGCGCACGAGTGATGCCTCTGGTGTTGCAAGTGTCCATAGGCAGCGGTAACCGCTTAACATCAGGCGGGCCGTTAGCTTGTTTGCCACCTACAGTGGTATAAAAAAAAAAAAAATCCTCAGTAGCAACTCGGAGTTAGGATGTGTGCCTGGTTAATGGCAATAGGCTCGCACTTACATGGGACCTAAACATACCGGCAAACTGTGGGTGTACATTGGTACACCTCTGCCTAACCCTTCGGGAAATACAGGCGTGATTGTATGTATGTGTGTATGTATGTGTATTTTTCAACAAAAAGTATCTTCATCTCGTCAGCCATATTATGTTAGTACAGATATTCTTATGGGGAAAGAAAAACAATATTATAGGAACAGGAAGAAATCTGAACCAAGTAATAAAAAAACTTCAACAGCAGATATTATCTTTATCATATAGCACACACTACATAATGCCACTTAAGTATGTTCTTAACTGTAGTGTCTATAATTTTGCGTCTCTCAAATTAGCATAAGTGGCCTTTTAGAGTAACAGAGGCGAGTAGAGGTCACACTACTGACTTAAAGGCTATAAATAATATTTAGGATTTTTGTCACCACACTTATAAAGAGATGGTGTGGGTTTCTGATTTATTTGCTTTGGGATTATCTCGGATATAACTGATGTTCAAGATTCTGTAGAGTTTTAAGCTGACTCCAAGACAGCCATTCTACGATCTTGTAGAAATGATAAAGATAGGGACGCATGCAATCTTAGTCTAGTCTCAATTTGACAAAATTTTACAGAGATGAAATTGTGACTAGATTTTGAACGTTTTCAATTAGTTGATTTGGCCTTCTGATGTACAAGAAAAATTCCGCGTGGTTTTTAGCGGATTTCAGGTGAACGCCGATTTTTCTGACATTTCACCTGTAGCAAGCAATAAATGAATTAGTGTTTGTATTTCCCCTTTTCGCAAAAGAAAAATGCCAAACACTTTGGATAGAGCTTTTCGATCGTACCTTACATTTATCTGCTAACTAGCTTCTGCCGATGACTTCGTCCGCGTATACTTTAGAATAAAACCAAAGTCCTAGCGTCCTAGCTAGTCCTGGGCGTTTATAATAGTATAGTAGAAACCAGGATTAAAGTTCAACCCTCATATTCATCATTATCTACATCAAAACAGCCCAATTCTCAGTAGCAGCTCGGAGTTAGGATTTGATGTGAGGTGTGGTACACCTCTGCCTAACCCTTCGGGGAATATAGGCGTGATAGTATAACAAAGTAAGTCCCATCTACTACGATCACTACTAGAAACCTTAAACCTTACAGGTACATATTTACATTCATCTGTCGTTTATTTTATTATACATTCTAGATCAATTAACATCCCCATAAAACAAGGACTTACAAGTAATGTTTATAACCTAAAACATAAATAATTGGCTACGTTTGTCCATTAATATGATTGTCTGATCATCAATAAATATGTATGTTTATGATAAGTTTCATGTTGCCACAAAATATTGTTTTACGCAGAAGGTAAAGTCGAAAATACATAGCTTACGATATATCTCATGAAATGTATCTATGTATACGATTTAACATCCCACCAACATTAAAGCGACCATCAAAATGAAATAACCAGGGGAACAATTCTAGTAACTTTTAGGAACGATCACAATGTAATCTGTTTCAATCTGTGAAAAATGTCAAATTTACCTAAATTTTTTCTCCGAAATGAGAATGCAACTGAATTTTAAACGTTTTTCATTGGTAGGCCTTCGTAAAATAAAGGCCTTCGTAAACCGTAACATAATCAGCTGATTGATTTTATTTTTATGATTTTGATTTAGTACCTTTTTATGATTACTTTTAAGATCAACAGTCGTGTTTATTAGCGCGAGTCCTGGCATTTGTGTCGCGCAATTTCCTGAAACTCATGGTAAATTATACAACGTACCGTGTAACCTGGGCACGGCAAATATTATGTGGCGGAGGTATGACGTACGGACCACTGAATTTCGTTTCTTGATTTACTTGCTAAATGGTTACTCTTCATTTGTTACAGTAAGTGAACCTTTTGCAGTATTGTCCTCCTTTGTGGCAATTTCATTGAAATGGATGCGATCGTCGGCAAGTTGTGTCACATAAAACGATATTAATATTCATAGTGATGACCAAAGAGATATTATATCCTTGTTCATCTCGCGTATTTGTATGGGAAATGTGGTAATGTAGGTAGCTAGGCTACCGTACTCATTTAATTATGTAGAAAATATAATATTACGTAACTGCCTATGTTAACCTAGTGGTCGACTGCTACGCTAGAGGTCTTGGGTTAGGTTCCCAGGTCGAGCAAGTGTTGTTGGGTTTTCTATGAAATTCTTTTAGCTCGGAGTTTGAATGTGTGCCCGGTTAATGGCAATAGGCTCGCCCTCTATTACATAGGACTTAAAAACATACCGGCGAGCTGTGGGTGTACAATGGTACACCTCTGCCGTTCGGGTAATACAGGCGTGATGGTATGTCATTGCATATTTGGGATATTGAAAAAGTGTAACGATAAAAAGGATTAAATCCTAAAAACCAAACAAATAGTTTGACACGGATCAGTTGCAATTTAATAAACCGAGAGTTTAAAACTATGACATAATCATTAC
Organism: Caradrina clavipalpis; assembly: GCA_932526535.1. Taxonomy (NCBI): domain Eukaryota; kingdom Metazoa; phylum Arthropoda; class Insecta; order Lepidoptera; family Noctuidae; genus Caradrina; species Caradrina clavipalpis. The sequence continues at coordinate 4,964,516 of OW052101.1, forward strand.
CTAAACGCTGTCACACAAAACTTCGACATAAACCTTACACGGAAATCGAACCCGCGACCCACAACCCAGACATTCTTACTGAGTGCCATCACAGCGCCCACTATTAATAAAAATGTCATCATTTTCATCGTTCCTAATAGAATTAAGATTAAATACCGGTAGCTCTAAATGATTCAAAGTTAACGGTGTCTTTACTAATAATACAAAGAGGAAATATTTTTTTGTTTGTTTGTAACGAATAGGCAACTAAACTACTGGACCGATTTTAAAAATTTTTTCACCAATAGATAGCTACATTATTCCTGAGTAACATAGGCTATAGAACATCACGCCACGTCAGATGGGAGGGGAGCAGTATCCAAAAATGTAACATAACGCGGGTGAAATAACCCACACGGACGAAGTCGCGAACACCTTCGCTAGTATTTAATAAAAACATTGTGATTATTGGAGGTCAAAGGTCATCGTTCGGTTTGAAGGATGTGCCACTTTTCGATGATTTATTGATCAAATCCGTGGACACAAGGCTTTTTTTGGTATAAGGATCGTATTTAAAGCCGCGTTTTAATTAATAAGAAACTGATTTGCTTAATAAGCTTAATTTAATGTATGGGATTGTTAATTTTGTGTTTTGAGGTTTAATATTTTGATTTCACATACACAAATCAATAAAGATTGTCGTCTGATGTATATCTGATATGTGTGTGTTATTGTGTTGCAATTGATATGTAGTTTGACTGACTTTTTTGTATTGTGATGTTTTGACAGATTTTAAATAAATTATAACATAAATTGCCTAATGAAAGAAAGACGACAAAATAGAGAAAATTAGTTTTTCTTTGAATTACTACGATAAGTATTTGACATTTTCCATTTTCTTTCAGTTTATTACTCCAAGCAGACTGTATTGTAGAAAATGTGGCAGGAAAAGGATGAATAGTATACTCCTTTCTCTCTCTTCTATTATTGCTGCAAAATTATGTTGAGTAACTTTTTCTCCAGTGATTTCTTTTTAATAGAAATTAGGGTAGTCAGTGTAGGTTCTGTGGCATCGGAATTATAAAAATACTTGAAAAAAAAAAGAAAGAAAGAAAAACCATTCAAGAAAGAAAAACACTTCACTACACTTCTTGAAACACTTTATTATGATTTAAATCTAGTTTAGTCCTTGGCAGCTGATGGATGCGGGCTGCCCAGGACCGGGATGGTAGCTGCTCTTTGGAGAAGGCCTATGTACAGCAGTAGACGGCTATAGGCTGATATGATGATGATGATGACGAAATCTAGTTAAACACGACCTGTCTGCAATCGTGACGTAATGACAAGTCTATCAATGAAATTCCTTACAAAATAAGGTTGTATATGGGTCAACTAGTCAGAGTTCAACTGTCAACTGACTCGTTGGCCTAGTGGTCTTGAGCGCGACTGCTACGCTAGAGGTCCTGGGTTCGATTCCCGGGTCGAGCAAAAAGTGTTATTGGGTTTTTCTATGAAATTCGCAGTAGCAGCTCGGAGTTTGGATTTGTGCCCGGTTAATGGCAATAGGCTCGCCCCCTATTACATGGGACCTAAATATACCGGCGAACTGTGGGTGTACATTGGTACACCTCTGCCTAACCCTTCGGGGAATACAGGCGTGATGGTACATATATATTAGTCAGAGTTTTTTTAGTACCTACTTTCAAAGCTCGAGAGCTGCTTGCACCAGCCAGGATTTTCCTATTAATTTCGAGTTAGTTGCTAACATACATATTTAAATGACATATTTATAATTTAACTTCGTGTTACCAAATAAATCTGAGTTATGTTTTTTGTGCAATTGGGCCTCACACATATGATTGATATACGATTGGGTAGGCAGCTGTGGCTTCTTATTTTAAAATGATTGCAAGTACGTAAGTGAACGCGTGAGCGCAACATCAAATCTACGATTGTGCAACACTAAACAAGTAATATAATTTAAAACACAGCTTTATTGCGCAATTTGCGACAAAATTAATATGTTCGTCTCTTGCCTTGAAACTCTCTATCGAAAGGTCAGCTCAAATCGTTGGTACAGTTCTGTACAACAGTGGGTTAATAGGATGATAGGTAATAACGGTTTGGCGTGATTGTACGTCTAGTCTGATGTTTGGTAATAGTTTTTAGATTATTTTTTGTGATGTTATGTTATGATTGTATATTATGCTTGTTCGAGCTTTGGCAACTTAACTTTGTCGGCAGAATTCAACTGCCTGAGTGATTTGTCTGTGGGTATCATAAAATACAGCAGAGTATATAAAAAACAAACGAATATACCACAATTGTGGATTTTTTATGGTTGATTTAGCATTTAAATGCAGCTCTACTGCTAGCTCTTTGTAAAGGAGCTCGTCCGGAGAAATACTGTGTGTATGTATATCTGCGGCAAAGTAGCGTTGCTGAGCTCCGGTTTGAAGGGTATGGGCGCCTGTGTAATTACAGGCACATGAGACATTTTAACTTTGTCTCTGGGATAGCAACGTGTCTGCAAGGCCTCTGGTATTGCAGATGTCTATAGGTGGCAGTAACCACTTAGCATCACGGGGGCCGTCGGCTTGCTTGGCATCCAATGGCATAAAAAAAGTAAGAATGCAATAAAAGTAAATTGATATAGGTATAAGAACATTTTACCTACGAGCTTATGATCGACAATTTGCATTGCAGATTGCCAAGACATTTATGTACTATAAAAAGTTTGTACCTTACCTATTTAATAAATAAACTAAAAAAACCATCGTAACCATAATTTTACTTAAGATTAAGTAACTTGAAAAAATAAAATAAATAACTTTCTCTCTTACATTTTCGTCTTCTTCTCCACACTCAACATACAAACAAACATAAAACCACATAAACATCCATCCAATCCCACAAACATTAACAGAACACAAATCACGTCCAACAATTATGGTGATTAGTCAGTTGATATAAAAATTTATCACCACGCTTCGCGAAGGTCTTCTACCGTCACGACTTGCGACCACGTACGTTGGTAATAGGCAGAGCAATTAGCCGTGATGCTTTTCCGCGTGAATTTTTCCTTAATTTTCAATTGGATTGTTTCGCGATTTGATTTTATGGATACGGTAGTGAAGGGGAATCGTGTGTGGCTATTTTTTATATGAATATGAAGGTAAGCTATTATAATGTAATAAATCGTTGGTATGGTTTTGATTAGAGGTGAATCATTTCTCAAATCTTACATCAGTAATTAAAAATTAGTTAATAATAATACATACATACATACATACAATCACGCCTGTATTCCCCGAAGGGTGAGGCAGAGGTGTACCAATATACACCCACAGTTCAAGTTTTTAGGTCCTATGTAATAGGGGGCGAGCCTATTGCCATAATAATAATAACAGCCTATTATTATCCCACCGCAGAGCAGTAACCTCTTCTTATACAGAAGACGCACGAGCATTAAAAACCACGCTTAATTTAGGCGGATTGCCGATTTTAAACTTATTTGTCCAGGTTTCGTGACATCCAAGATAGTCTTAGAAAGTACCTACATATGAATTTAAAAAGTCAGATTGGCTCTTGCTCGGTATCGAACTCGCAACTTCGTGGATAGAAGGCGAGCGCCTTGACTATTAGGCCATCACGACTTTTTTTAACAAGTACCATTTTTTTATAAATATATTTGAGTCCATATTTTTTCTTTTAAATATCTTAAACTCTGCATCTTTGTGTTATCAACTAGCTGTGACCGCGGCTTTGCTCACGTTTATCTAAGCGTAACATAAGGAAATAATAACTGTTACCAATTTATTGAGCTTTTGTACTTAGTAAATAAATTAGCTTTTCTAAATTAAAATTATTATCTGATGCCTTTCTTAATCAAAACGACAATGCCATTAAATCCATCCAAATGACTCACCCATTCAAGCCAATCACTCTATACCGTAATATGAGCATTTAAGGAGAATCCAATTTATTATTCAATAATTATATAATTTATTATTTAATCCAATAGTTATTACGCACTAACAGAACAACTAAAATGTCCAATAAACTGTAAATATTGATTAAACTTACTGTTATTATGAAATAGTCAATATTTAAAGTGCAGTTCTGCATCCTCATGAAATTTTGAAGGTGGTCATAAAAGTCAAAGTCAAAGTCAAATCATTTATTTCAGTTAGACCATTAAAAGGCACATTTAATGGTTTTAGTAGGCAGTGCCTATTTAAACCATATATATCATTGTGTGCTCATCGCCGTGTTGCGGGTTCATCGCCCCGCTTGCCTACACCCAGTAGCAAGATAGCTAGTTCGACTTCAAAAGCCACTTACTGGAAAAAAAGCACTATTTATTTTATTATTGACTAGCTATATACCCTATTTTCAAATGACTTCCCCCGCCCTGGGCGGAGCGGGAGGGAGTGTCAGACTTTTACTGACTAAAACTCATTCATGTTCCTTCCTGTGCCCTTTGCGTTATGGAGGCATGGTATCTCTTTCGAACAACCCGCAGCCTTGGCAGGATCACTAGTATACGTACCTCCTTGACGAAGATGCAAATCTGCACTTTATATTACGACCTATAACGACCCACGTTTCATTTCGTTTTTGATAGTCGGTGAACATTAAACTCAATAATGTTTGCTCAATATTATGAGTTTTAATGTTTATTAATATTTCTTGGAGCTACTGTTGTCGAAGTAGGTTACATGACAGTTGCGACAAGTTTGAAGATTAGCTTAACTGTTACTGTCGTAAAGAATGAAGACGTGTGTAAGAAATAAAGTCGTCGACGTTTTTAAAATCTAGATTTGAAGCTTTAGACAAGCCATTGTGTAAGGGGGGTTAGTTATTTTGCACTTGTTCATATTTATTTAGGTAATTGGTTTGAGTTCTTTTTTTATATCACAAATTTTGTTGTTTTACTCTCGTAAAGTAATTTTCACCAGGCATATTATCTCTTCGCCACCTTTGGTTGACTGGTAGAGAACGACTAAATTAATAAGTCCTCCTATGTAGGTTCTTTATTTTGTTGTATACAGTTTAAATAAATAAGGGGTATAAAAATGAGACCAGAGATAATTTTAGGCTGATTTTGTATAATGTTTAATCTCATATCAGAAGCTGTAGAGTAGATCTTTAAATAATTTGGACCTAAAAGGCAGATTACTTTTTTGTAAGTATGGGAAATCAGCGAATGACTTCTTCCGCTCTGGGCGGAGTGGTTTGATACTAAATAAGTACCTACTACCCGTACGTGTTCCTCTTAATGCCTTTTGCGTTCGAAGGCCGAGGGTCACCTCACCTGAAGGGTTGTGGAGTTGTTTGTTGTAAGAAACAGATCACGACTCTGGAATGTAAAGGGCATTAGGAGGAACACGGATGGGTTTAGTCTATAAGATTCTGACACGCCCTTCCGCGTCATCTAGGGCGGAAGAAACCATTTGATGATTTCTCATCAAATAAAAAAAGTGAAAATTATTTTCCGAGAGAAAAAAAATAAAAAGATTAAAAAAAAGAACTCAAATCAATGCACTGTTCATCATTCTCAAGGAGATGCACCAAACATTATTGCTAAAACTTCCATACAGCTCCCATCAAATAAAAAAGGGGGCATAACCCTAATTCACCTTGTAATCAATGAAGCAAGCAAAGCCCAAGGCACCACAAATTCAATACGTTATTCAATCTTAAACAATTACTTAATCAAAGACAAGTAATCAATAGTAATTAAACAGTATGTCTTAATACGAACTGTCTGGTTAAGGCAGTGTCTGAGTGAGTCATCGACCTACAAGACGGTACAGTGTGAATAAGCTTTAGAATCGTTGCACTGAACTGAGACGGTGAACGTTTTATCATTGTAATGAAATACCAGATAATTCTGGGTTTACTTAAGGCTGTTGTTTTGCATCCATTGGTATGATATGCTCGTATAATGCCTTAATTTCATAAAAACAAGGTCATGTCCATACTTTTCTCGATTGTCTTGTGTTGTTTGTAGTGTTTTGCAATTGTTTAATAACTAATGATAACATACCACTAGGATTGAATACTTCAATTCTTTCAATGAACCATGGACAGTCTTCGTTACTACCATCCTATTCGAAGTCGGTATTTATTCAAGCAACTGAAAAGGTCGTGTTTAAGTTTAAAATATAATATTTTGTCTCTGACTAGACCACCATATTGCATATTCAAAAAAGTAGACTGAACTGTTAGAATAATGGCGTGCCAACCGGTCCTATTGGAAATCTATGGGGGAGGCCTATGTCCAGCAGTGGATATCCTGCGGCCGATATGTTGATGAATGGCGTGCCTACGCCTTAAAGAAATAATCTGAAAATTAAAAATATTCTAAATAATCAAAACACTAACAACTGACACGTCAGAACACAAACATCTAAAAGAAATCATCACATGACGATATACTCGAACATAATAACAACATGACCATTACGACGAAGTACCAATTGACATGCGACTAAGTACTCTCATTACTATTAAACAGAGCTTATTATATGATTTAACTTAATGTTACTTAAGTGTCCCCATGGGCGTAGTAAGGTGTGGTGAGTACTGGACACCGTTGTGAAGTTGTATGGTCAACTGATTGGGGTTAGTGCGAATGACTTGATTTAAGAGCTTTGACTTACATTTGCGTCAATATAAGAGCGATAAGATAAAAAAAAATTACTGATCAGTTTTGGGTTGGTTTACATGTTAGCTATCGTGGACGCAGGCGAAGTTGGAGAAAAAAAGTAACCTATGTCCTTTCTTGGGGAACTTACCCCGTACCACATTTCATCAAAATCGGTTTAGTGGTTTGGTCTTGAAAGCGTAATACACATACATACAGTCAAATTTACTTAAAAATTAATAATTATAATAATAGTCAAAAGTCAAAGTGAAAGCATTTATTTCAATTAGACCATTACAGGCACTTTTGAAGTGTCAAGAAGTTACATTTTAAAGTTGCTCGTTCCAAAGCGTAGTTCTCTATGGAGAAGAACGAGCAAGAAACTCCATGGACACACTTTTCCTTAAATTTGGTTATACAAAATCTTGGTTATAACATTCATATTGCTTCTATATGTGAAAACAGTGAAGGTAAAAACAATTAAATAATAGTAATAATGATGTAAATATAAATTATTATGCAGTTTGTTTATAAAATTAGTATGGATGTAAACAATCCTAATTGCTGGGTGACCTAAAGAGACGGATCGGATGTCAAACTCCGTAGGCGTGTTGACACAGGCGAGTCAAGTGTCGGTAAGCACTATCTTACAACACTAGCTTCTAGTGCCCACGTCACTGACTCACACAAGTGCTAATATGGTGTGAAGCACAATGGATAGTGACAATTTAGGTTTAATTAAATTAAATTGTTGTCATTTAAATCCGCTTGTGGGTAGGCAGCGGGAGTTGATATAATCCTCGCTCAATATAATATTTGGTAAGAATAAATTGGTATAGTGTGTAGTTATGTCAAAACTTCCATTTTGTGTCGGATCAAGTATAATTTATTTATGTATAAATAATCATTAAAATCATAGCTTTTCCAGTTAGAATGCAGTATTCTGTAGGATTGACTTACAGCCAGTGTGTCTTCATACAAGTTTAGGATTTGATACGCAACGAGTTGCTTTCAAATGATCCCTGTAAAGGCACAAAAATATATGCACGACATTATTAATGAATTCGATTTAAGTAGTGTTTTTTCACCTTTCTAATTTAAGATAGTAAGTAGATAAGAAGGTAAGGCTATGGGTCTACCATAGTTAGGAGTAAATACTAGCTCAAAAGCTTTTAAGTAACCTCATCCGCTTGCAACATTGTCGCCTAAAGCCCACATCGCCTGACTCAGCGTCCCCAAATATAGCGCTATCGATGCACATTGACAATGAGTACTATCGTTCATTAGCGTATACAATTAATTAGGTATACAAACACCCACGCACTACTCGTTCATTCACTGGCGTGGACTAGCGACTGGCGAGTGACTAACACAATGCGGCCTTGACCCTTATTTTGAACGAAGCTTTTGTGATCTATTTTTAGAATTCAATTTATTATTGGCTACTCGTTTTACCTAACTGGGTTTTTCTTCTGATTTGCATTATAGGTACCAATGTGTGACTTCTATTTATTTTTGTTAGCGAAAAAAGTGTCATTTCACGGAATTTCCCACCTAATGTTTATTAATCAATTTGTGCGGAAAGTTCAACGCGGTTTATTTACAACTAGTGAACTGCCCGCGACTTCGTTTGCGTAGCTTAATTTACGTTTCGTCTTTTGTTATTTACTACCCTCTTTCTGATTACCCCCTACAACCTCACAAACTTTACCTCTTTATAATATTAGTATAAATATCATCATAATGACACTGAGAACAATACAAAAAGTCCTCTAGCCTCTGACCAAATTGGAATTCGCCAGAAGACCTTTCAAAAAATTCTTCAATTTCATCATTAACTTTCTTACATTCCACAATATTTTCTCACACGCGAATACAATTTATGGCATAAATCACATAAAAGACACAGCCTAAAAAACGTAGTCACACAATCTGTGCGACTGGTCTGCAATCAGTTGTAATTGTCTCAATCTACGGTCAAAGCGCCTCAGGACACTATTAACATTGCAGCGAAGGCAAATAAAGGGGCGCACACACTTGCATTACTGATCGCTGCGTTTAACGTTACATGGTAAATGAACGTGCTGAGTTATGTCAAGCAATTTGCGGAGTGATGACGTGTTCGAATTGTTTGAAGTGAAAGGGAATGCCCTGGTTTCTTTTATTGATGAATCAGTGTCACATTTGTGTAGTTTATAAAAGAGTTGGTCTGTACAAAGTGCATGATGACTACTCAGTTATTAGAGAGCTTAATTTTTGTTAAAATGAGCTAAGCAACTAAGGCCATAATCTTTTAGTAGGACATCAAACATTATGCTAAATGGGTTTTATGGCTATTCTGCAATAAATGTACATCCGAAACTTATGTTTAAAATAGATTTGAAATAAGTCAAAATTGAAATACATCATCATCTTCCTGCCCTTACCCCATGTTACTTGGTGTCGGCGCAACATGTTTTCTTCTTCCATGCCAACCTGTCAACCGTCATACTATCACTGTGTCCCTTCTCTTTCATATCATTCTTCACACAATCCATTCATCTTACATCAAATTATTATATTTACGAGATATTATGACGTGTATTAGTTCATTTTGTCATTTAAACTCAATCCAATTAAGACTGCAAAATCATAATTAAGGATTACGTCCCACTTTGTCATGTCATAATAGAATATTAAAATATCTCGATCTATAAACTGAATGCTGCAATAACTATCCCCGAATGTCACTAAAACGATTATAATCTAGACTATTAATATTCACAAACGATCGCGACGATTTCAAATCTATTGTGAACGTCACTTTACAACCTTGAACTATGACAGGTCCCGCCAAATCGCTATGGTCACGCTATTATCACTAATGTGGGCAAAGCATGACACACTCAGTCCCATTGTTGCCCAAAAAATATCAGATTGTACATCCTAGGAAGCATTTTTTGCTTATAAACCGTAATTAGACGAAGCAAGGACACGAGTGCCGAAGATTGCCAAAGATACCCGAAGTGTAATATTCGTTGTGTAATAAAAATGATAATAATGTAGTGATTTGAATGACAGTGGATCTATCGGATCCGTGTTGCGATTTGATAATGGAAACGTTCTGTAAAACGGTATATGTTACCGTTTTACAGAACGTTTTACGACGACTAACTTTTTTAAGAACCGATATTGGTATTGATACCATAGCAAAAGTGCGTAAGCATCACCTTAATATATTAGTAATTTAATCATTTATTTAAAAACATTTTAGTAACAATATTTATGTCAAAATCAAAAATCAACTGTCTGTCTTAACTTTTAATAATTGCATGCCTAGGTTTAAGAGCCACGTACTGCACACCCGACCGTTTTGAAGAACCTACCTACCGCCATGGGAAAAAGGCTTGAGTTTATGTACGTAAGTTTAAGGAAGATTGTAAAAGGGAAAAAATGCTATAATACACGTCTATATTTTGTAGGCTTACTTTCCAAGTAAAAAAAACTGCATCGTTAACTTTGTCTATGTCACCTCTGACCTAGACTAGCGTCAAGAGCTTACCCATTTCGAAAAAATAAAAATAAAGCTCTATGTTAATCGATTCTAAGTTCGAGCAAAAACGCTGAAAATAAAACGAATCTGATTTTTAAGTAATTATAAAGCCTTGTAACATACGAACGGAGAGACAGCATAGCCTTAGCAATAGGGTCCTGCTAGCACCTGATATATACGTTATATGAAAAACGACCAGATCAATTAACAAAAAAAAACAGTTCAAAATAATAAGTGTTGTAACTTATAAACTAAATCGTGGGATTATTTCCGCGACAATCTCCCATGGAACATTGCATCAGGTTGAATTTGCTCATAAAATTTTAGCACTCCGCCCACGACGTGTCCGAACGTATTAATAAATGATATCTAATTTATTGCTAGGTTTAAGAGGTAATGCGACTGTCTGGTGTAGACAGATGATGTAAGGGAATCAGTGTAAAGCGTGGTTGAATGGATTGTAGAATATTTTCAGGCGGAGAATGTAAATACATGCTAAATCCATTAAACATATAATTTTTTCAGGGGCGAAATTATCATACGTTTACCCTGAAAATGTATGAATATGGAAAACTTTTCTTTGTGAGGATGGATGGATGGATGGATGGATATTTTTATTATAATTGTTTATTAATTTTTAACGCTGTAACGGCTGAACGGATGTAGATGAAATTTGGCACTGAGATAGATTCTGGTGTAGAATAACAGATAGGATACTTTTTATCCTGGAAAAAAATACGATTCTCGTGGGAATATATATTAAATTTGACAAAGTCGCGGACATAAGCTAGAAGATATGAACAGGATTATATTTATTTATTTAATCTTTATGCAACAAAAAGTACAAAGGCGGACTTAATGCCATAAGCAGAGATAACACGGTAGGTGCATATCATAAGTACCTAAAAGAACAAAACACAACACATATATTTGACCTTTTTTCCCGTGACTTTTCGAACCCTCGACTCACACAGCGTTTTCTATGCGACTCGACATAAACCTCATAAATTCTTTGATCTAACGACTATTTAAACTTTTAAAGACTCTATCTCAAATAAGTACCTACACATAAAATAAATTAATTAGTATCGAAGATCGATTACGCCATTAAATCTAGAACTTTATTATCAGAACCATAATGTTTAATTAAAAACAACTGTAAAACATTGTAAAATTTCTAATTAATTTGAAGTATCTCTTTGGACTATTGCATGCAATAATTTTTTTTTTTTTCTTTCGAGTGACTGCAGAATTGACAGAATCCTTTTATAGTTTTCCGAACTAGTCAATTAAATGTTATTAATTAGACTGATAAGTATCATTACACGAAAGAGCATAGTATTCTTATTTTAATAAGAGTGGAGGGCCTAGCACGAACGTGCAGAGTTAAAAGTTCAATCTATTTTGTTATTTGAAAATTCCTGCTTCGCACATAATATTTATTTAGTTTGAAGGTTTATTTATTATGTTTAATCTTTTTGTTATATAGTTTTCTTTTACGCATGCGACCAAAAGAGTCATTAATATAAATGTGGATGGCTGGAGTGGAAGAGGTAGATCTAAGAAAATATGGATGGATTTTGCGAAGAATGATTTGAAAGAGAAGGGAGTCAGTGATAGCATGGTAGTTGACAGGAGGGCATGGAAGAAGAAAACGTGTTGCACCAACCACAAGTTACATGAGATAAAGGCAGGATGATGATGATGATTTTATAATATTTTTTTATCAATCAGTGAAGTATCAGTAGTAGTAGTAGTCAGTGAAATACGAGTACCCATCTGCATTTTTATTTAATTTCATACAGAAAGTAGCAAGTTTCTGTATGAAATTAAATAAAAATGCAGAAGGGTACTCGTATTTCAAATTTGAAAATCAAATATTTTTACGTTTGCATGTTCGGGCTAGGCCTATAGGACTTCGTGAGTTTACATGCACAGTCGTGTAGTTCCGGTTGCGAATCGTTTTTCCCACGAGTGACGTCAGAGGTGACGAGGAATATGCGCCGTACCTACGTATACAGTAATGACTGGTCACACTTATATGTATTAATGATGGCTGCAATGTTATTCTCACCATTTGCTAATTAGAATTACAATTTGGTGACCTTTCATAAGAAAGAATTTTGGTTGAATGTTGTGCTGTATCGGTGGTTCCGCGGCCAGCTACGCGACATCTCGCAGTGTAACCAAAACACAGTCACTTCGTGTGCAGTAGTTTTTTAGTTTGTTATATAAAATATGTATTAAGTAGTTCATAGTTATTGTTTTTGTACTTATGTATGTATTTTGTTTTATGGACCTTGGTTGCCTGAAATAAAGGAATAAATTTTCTATATTATATCGATGAATTGGCTAAGCTATGAATCTAAGGGTTATTTTAATTTATGCGTTTGGTACCGGACAGCTCTGGTGCCGAAGCGGTGTGTTTTACGGACGGCATAAGGACGGTTGTCTTTTTTCCATTTTGAACTTTGTCTTTGTTACCTCTGACCCAGACTAGAGTCAAGCATATACCCACCACGAATAAAAAAAAAAGTTATTACTTTGACCGTAATGGAAAAACTCAATAACACTTTTTGCCTGACTTGAAATCGAACTAAGAACCACACGCTCAGCAGTCTCGCCTGCAACTACGACACCAACGAGGCCGTCAAAATCGACTTAACCCTAGAAAGATAATCTACGTCCGCGAGACGTATAGTGAAATTAAATTTCGTTGTAGTTTTTTAATTATTAATCGCAGCGCGCTAGCTGCTCGAGTCAACTCAGCCGGCGGCCGGAGCTCGCGGTAGGCAGCATTGGCACCACGGTAAGTATGTTCAAATAAAAGATATACATATGTCGTACGTCCGCGAGACGTATGATTATCTTTAGTGCAATCATTTGAACTGATTGTTTATTGTTATTTACACTTATTTATTATTATTTTCAGGTATTATAAACAGTGGCCAGACCCAGCAAGAAGGGCCGCCTGTAAAAAAAAAGACATATTGTTCATACTGTCCATCTAAACTCCGTAGGATGTCAAAATTATCATGCGTGAAGTGCGAAAAATCCGTGTGTGGAGAACACAACAACAAGTTTACGATTTTTGTTTGTAATTTGTCAATTAAACTTTATTATTGCTATTTTATCGTTTTATTTTCTTAAATACAATACAAACAATTATTTCAACCAACAAAGCATGATAATACTTCCGTAGGCTTACTAAAAAACCGTAATTAACTTAAGGTACGTCTGAAAGACGTATGATTATCTTTTACGCTAGTTGCTATATGATTATCTTTCTAGGGTTAATATGACAAATTCGTAATGCACAAGGTAGATTGGGCGCGGCCGTGAGAATTTCGTCTTTCGGCCTCACTTTGGCCTCTAACGGTGATTGCAAACATTAATTTCTTAGCTTTTGACACGAACGTTGACTGAGCGAACGATTATCACTTGTTATTATAGATTGTTCGCTGTTAGGCTTAAGTCATAGGAGCCGGTTTGGTGGGAAAATGAAGTGTATGTTGATGGCAATGCGAATGAATTTTGGTAATCATTTTTTTTGACGTTGGGTTAATTTATTTTTGGTGTTGGGTTTGTACTTCTACATTCGTGAAATCGTGATGGAAGGGACATAGTAGGTAATGAAAACTTTTGCCATAGATTCAATACATAGTTCCAGACCCTAAAAAGCTAACATACTCCGCCGGTTATTAAAAAAATCTGTTGTTTCCAACAAAGTTGATTAAAAATCTACATGGTTAAAATACACAACAACAGAACATGAAACAGCACAACAGCAGATGGAACAGCAGATTATTTTTTCAATAACCGACGATACGTCTTATTTAATGATGTCTATTATTATGTTTTTTTCGTACTTTTATTTAATCGTTTTTGATAGAACACTCCTTACTAGTAGGTACAAATTCTGAAAATGCACCAAGAATATGTAATATAATTCCCAAAATAACTTCTTAAAAAAAATGACAACAAAATTGACACACACTACTTCATATTCATATAAAATCCAGTTATTCACGCTTACAGCAAAGCCGTAACAACAATACGATAATCCATCACACAATAAAACGAAAAAAAAAGTGTAGGTACAAGCAATAAAATTAGTAAACACATACTACTCGCTGTATATTGCCTTCTTGGGCCATAGAGTAAAAAAATGCGTCTCCCACGGCCATTACAAGTGCTTTATCTTAGTGCTAATTGCACAGGTTAACTTTTTGTCCAATTTGCGACGTTACATTCAGGAAATCAATTTACAATAATGGGATCCAATTGTTCAATTGAATTATTAGGAAAAAAAAACTAAAATTTTCGATTGTAGGAACTGAATTTTTCTTAAGGTCAGGTGCATCATGATTTGCACCTTAAGTGTTACTGTATAATGTGCTTAATCGCGGTGTTGGCAAATGTCAAATTTTATAGGATTAGTGATGGTCATCGGTGAGGAATCGATCGGAGTTTGTTTTTAATCGATTAGGTAAGTGCGTGCTGGTTAGAGGACTATGTGAGGTAATTGTTGGGATATGATATCATAATAATATATGATAGTTCTTCTGGGTAAGCTCCTTCTATCGTCGACTTTGTTTTCCACCTCTGACCTAAACAAGAGTCAACAGCAAACACATCTCGAATTTTTAAAAACGTCCTTCGTATCGATTGCGGAATGAATCATTTTTTTTATTTATAATAAGGAAACATTTTTGTACCAATGTTGTACCTGTTGGGCCAGTGTAGTAGGTACCTATTTTGCAGTTTTCTCCTTCTTATACATATAGAATGAGTAAATCCAAGGACATAGTGGTAACCTAAAATATATTTTAAATGAAAACAAAAAAGAATCAAATCGAACGACACTGAAAACAAAAGCCGACCGCCAAATAAACAACAACGCAAGTCACATTTGAAAATGTAATTTAATCAAAACATCACTTAATTTAACCATAGACAAAAAGTTCAAACATTCGGGTCCCGTACAAATATTTCGTCAAAAGATATTTGTGCTTCTGTGTCAAAGCATACTTGATCCGCTTCGGTAGATAAATGTTAACGTTAGTTCGGACAAAAGGGGAAAAACGAACAAATCCATGGGAAAGTCCTGGCAAATATTTGAAAAGTTCGCGAGAACCCAACGCCACCTGCGGTCAGGCTTATTGTCCACTTGACTGTATGTTTATGGAATTGTTATAACCGCAGGAAAATATAAAAATATGTGGAAAATCAAAATTGCCTTGGATTCTTCTAAATGTAAAATTAAAACTTGATGGTGTAAATCGAAGAATTAATATATAGCAGACAATGTCATTCGAAAATATTTCAAAAGTAAACTCTATTCGGTTCGGCATTCTTAATACAACCTTTACCAACGTTGTATTGAAAATACCAAATTGAATGCACTGACCCGTTTGTGTTGGTATAGCAATCCTTTATCAACTGCCTAGAATTTTCCGAACTATGTTTTGGTTGGCTTACAGTCTAACCAGATACATCTGAATTCCAGTGTTTTGCATAGAACGACGGCCTCTTTGACCTCCCTAACTCAGGCACTGGGTAATACGATAGTATAAAGACCCTTAAGCACTTAATATGACTTTTTAATTGTCAGTGAAGCAGCTAGATAGGTCTGTTATTCCGAATTTCAAAATATAAAAAAGCCCAAAAAACACTCAAGACAATTCAACAAAAACGTAGTAACGACTCTATACACATCTCTAGTCGGAAAATTTCCACACACCCTTATTTTATTTCGTGACTCAATACATCCTCTATTTTGGGTCCTTCGCTTTAAGTGTTTGTTCTTTTTCCCTTCATAGCTCCTGAGGGTTAGTGAGAAGAATACCGAGTGAGCCCTTTAGCCTCGAGTGTCGAATGGCCGTTTCTTTTCGGCTATTTTATTACTTGTCGTGGCCGAATAGTAATTGTGTTAGCTGGACATGTTAAGGGGAGAGGATATTTATTTATCCGGGTTATTGTTTGTGTAAGGGTTATTTTTTGGTGGTGTTTTTGTTGGGCAAAGTTTTGTATAGCCGAGCAAAGTATTTGATTTTCAGGAACTTGCAGCTACTACAATGTTGTGAGTGTGCTGAGTATTCAATTCTTTACATTGCTCTCTTTTATTTTATTTATTTTATTTTTCTTTATTGGCTAACCAATAATTGTTCACACTGTAAATAGTTAAAGTCATATCTATCAATAATCTTAGGTTACACATGCCCCATAAACGTACCAGATGTGCCACAAGCACTATATAACTTAAGGCCTAAAGAAGAATATAAGGCCATAAACCTAATGGGTCGTTTTCAAATTTGGGGCCAAAAGCATAATTAGTGGTATAACTTTAGTATCGTAACTCGTAATGTAAATAAAACTATTGTCAATTATCTATCTTTTTGGCTTCTATCCGGTCCATATGCAGTTATTTTCCTAGCATTGTAGATGGAAGAGGTAGACTGACATAACTAACCTGTTTATCAGTAGTGTTACCGATGCCAAAGGCAAATTTTTCCGATGATGCTTTATAACTCGAAAATTTTTGTATGAAATTGTAATATTATTTTTAAACTGAAAACCATATTCCAATCGGAACCTAAATTGTATTTTGTGGCAAATTAAAAGTATCAAAAAATATGTTTTCTTAGCTCTTTTCAAAAAGTTTATTTTTAAAATCACATTTGTGTAACCCTAATTCCGAACACATTACTCCCAAGATACTTACTAGCTACCCTGCCTCTTATCCCGCGCGGACATCGTAGCCCTTCAGTCGTCCCTAAGCGCGCCTAGTGTAAGGTTGTGTACTGTGTTATTTAAAGAAAAAAACCATTATCAGGTAAGATTTTTTACTTGTGACCAAAATATTGTCATTAGTATTTATCCATATATCGTGATTAGTATATTATTTCTTTCTTTTTGTGTTATTTGACTAGTTAGGTACCAATAAATGAACACGTTTTCAAGGTTATTCAATATTCTAGAACGTTCCATAGCGCCGGTATTTCTTAAATACTCTCAAAATCTCATTCGTGTCACTCTCATTCGTGTCGATTCTAGAGTCACACGAATGATATCGAGTAGTACACTAATGACAAAAAAGTTCAACTATTTTTTTTTTGTCGGCAGTAGTTTGCTTGATTATACACAATGGCAAAATCGAAAAAAAAGACTGAAGAGGAGATAGAAAGACAGCGTGAAAGACGACGTATTGCTCGTAGAGAAAAGTATCAACAAATTAAAAATAATCCGGAACTGTATGCTGCTGAACAGGCTAAAAAAAGACAAAATTATTTAAAACGGAAAGAGGATAATAAAATAAAAAGTATAACGGATATGAGCCCCCGCGAACAACGAGTACAAAGAAGAAAATGGAAAGAAAGTTCAAAAAAATACTACAAAAAAAAGGTCAGCCAAAAAATTGTGCAAACTGTAACCGTTAGTGATGCAGATGAAGCTATGAATGTAATTCCTGATGTAGACCCATTGAATGTTAAACAAACCAAAGAAAAAACTAAGATACCTAATGTTAAATTATTGTCAAAAATAAAGACAATGCGATTGCAGCATAGGAAGGAAAAACAATATTTTATGTCATTAATTAATAGATACAGAAACAAAATTAAGATTTTGCAAAATAAAATAGTAAAATTGAGTAATGAAGCTAATAAACAGCCAACAGATGCTAGTGAGAAGGACAAAAACCAAACATTTAACAAACTTTTGAGTAGCGAAATCAAACGGAGATTTGCAACGGCTAAAAGTAGGAAGGAAAAACAGACTATCACAAACTTAATTGACCGAAATAGATTCAAAGAATTTAAAGTTTCTACTGACCTACGTAAAGTGTGCCTTCGAAAAAGATTGAAGAAAAAAGTATGCGATGAGAGTATTAATGTTCAACAATTGGTTCAGAATTTCTATGAAGATGACATCAATAGTCGCATTACTCCCGGAAAAAAACAATACAAAAAAAAACATGGAATAGTCAAACAAACACGATATCTATTAGATACAATGAAAAACTTGCACAGTAAATTCTTGAAAGACAATACTAATATAAAAATTAGTTATACCACTTTTACAAGGCTTCGGCCTTTTTGGGTTTCTCTTCCAGTCGACGATCGCGATACATGTGCTTGTACGCTGCATACAAATTTTGACCTATTGATATCAGCACTCAATAAAAATAATATTATCCATGTTAAGGATCACCTCAATTTACTTACTGAATTATGTTGTGATAAGTACAACTTGGATTGCGTCAGCCGCAAATGCAGTGTTTGTAAAGAACGGACAATTTTATATAAAGAATTCCAAAATAACCAAGAGATAAAATATCAAGAATGGGAGCGAGACACTAAGAAATTAGAAAGGAAAGAAATTAAAATAATAAAGAAAAAGACAAAACAAACGAATCCACGCAATTTGATTTTAAAATTAGAAGACATGTTGCCAAATTTTTTAGCACACACATCAAACATTATCAACCAATACAATACCATTAAAAATTTGAAAGAATCGCTAAGTGATAACGAATCCTTGATTCATATGGACTTTTCCGAAAATTATGCCTACAAATTTTCAGAAGAAGTTCAGAGCATGCACTTCGGTGGCAGCCGTGGTCAAGTAAGCCTTCATACAGCGGTTGTTTATATGAAAAATAATATGCGTGCGATTGAAACCTATTCTATATGTTCGGCTAGCGAATGCACTCGGCATGATGCTGCGGCCGTCTGGGCACATCTAAATCATTTACTGAAGTTTGTATTTGATAAAGCAACACAAACTGAGCGCATACACATATTGACTGATGGCCCTAGCAGCCAGTATAGAAATAAATCAATTTTTTACATAATAACACAACTACAAAATGATTTCCCACAACTGAAACTTATAACTTGGAATTATCAAGAAGCGGGGCACGGAAAGGGTGCCCCAGATGGCATTGGCGCCACCATAAAAAGGACTGCTGATTATCAAATCAAATGTAGGAAGGACGTCGGGACCTTTGATACATTTATAGATGTCATTCAAAAGAATGTACAAAATGTGAAAATTATAATTGTCGAGGAGCATGAAATAAAAGCAAAGGAAATAATGCTTCCCAAAGACATCGCAACGTTCAAGGGCACTATGAGTGTTCATCAGGTGGGTAATCTAATTTAACAATTACTTCTTGCGATGCATAAGATAAACAAACATTGAATGATCATATTTTTTTAGGTCGTGTGGTCTTCAGACTCTACATACTTGGAATTTAGAAGGCAAAGTTGCTTTGAATGCTTAGTTAACGCTTGCGTACATGATAAACATATCAAGTTTTTTAAAGTATATAAAACTCCAATTGATTCTACAATAAATAATGTAAGCGTTATACCGGAAAACAAAAGAATCCGAATACTTAGCGATATTACAATTAGCCATGGTAATCAGCAAGTTTTACCCTCTACGTCACTTTTGAATGTTAACGCAACCTTTACACCGCCAACTACGAGTCTTCGCAGCGTACGTCGACACTGGACAAACAAAACCTTTGTGGGAGCTCATACCAAGGCATCAGGGCATGAGAAAGAATTTCTTAAATTTATAAGTAACAAGGACGGGAATGTTTCTGATAGTAATTTGTCTGATTAATTATTGAATTAGAAATAAGGACTGAAGTGGCAAACGTATACCAATGAATAAGTATATTTATAAAAGGGGTGGCACTAAGGTTGTTCGCGAAATTTAAATTTACTTGCAGCCCGGGTTTATAAAACAGTGACAGTAACGAATACGTACTTATTAATATATTTTTTTAATATCATTACAATCGTCCATACATCTCTACTTTAGTGATAATTAGCCACAGACGTCGCGTTTTTACTAAATATATGTTTTTACTATATTATATATAATAAAGTACCGTTGTGTTTATTTTTTTTTACCCTAAACAATCCGGCGCCTATCTGCAAGTTGTTAAAACCGTAAGAAAATTTAGATTTCGCAGGCTACCCTAGCGCTTTCATTCGAAATAAATGTTAATTGTTATTAATTATTGATTATGTGAAGTCTACAAAGTTATTAAACTATAAAAACGTTATTTTTTTAAGTTTTATATTAATCATGTTGATTATACTTTAAGTAAAAACTTTAATATCATTAGTGCAACTTGTGATCTCAACAGTAAATTACAAATTATCATTAGAGAAACTATACGAATCATTAGTGTAGCTCAAAAAGTCGAATTTATGTGTATTCTTGATTAAAACTTGTGGAAAAATTGATTAATATGTGTTTTTTTAATTAAACAACCCACCTGAACCTGAAAATTACGAAAAAAAATTACAATTTTAAAATCATGAAATTGCTTCCTTTTTGGCCCCAAATTTGAAAACGACCCTAATAAGTTATTAGGCACACTCTAAGAATAAGTACTGTTATTGTAGTGGAAATAACATAAATATACCTATTTTTTTATCGCTGTGCATTAAGAGCATTAAAATAAAATTGGTAATAAAAATTTTGGACTACTAAATTTTGAATACTTGACTTTTTTTTGCTTAATTGATTAATATTGTTAACACTGGGAGTCTAGAATAATTTGTACTGAATCCATGTTAAAAGTTATCATTACAACGTCCTTTCCACAGTGAATACAATAAAATTTCTCGACACCACTCCATAAAAGATTTCTCCCAATAATAAATAATTGATTGTTTATTATTAAATAACATGACACACATTTGTAACACACACATCTGTTATTACACCGATTGTATCGACGTCGTTCTGTATCTTAAGGTGTGAAAACAAGTTTCTCAATAAAAGTTGACACATTAGAAATATTAATATTAATATGTTTATGATAAATGTATCTATTATGTTTGATAATCTAGCATATTATTATGTGTTTGTATGGAAACTAGTTTTTGTAACAAAACTACGTCGAATGCTTGACACTGTCATTTGTTAGGTGTTTGTGTTAAACAACTTTCGCTTGTTTTATTATATTTAGAGGACATTTCCGACGTTGCGCTTCATAATAAATTTGGTCTTGTTAAATTTTGGTCAATGAGTAATTAAACTTGAGGAAATTTTGTAGAAGAGCGCTAATATTTAGGTTTATGATTCGTTATTTTTACTTTAAATAACAGTGTTTCGAAATAATAATGATTTAAATCTCGAAATTTCGGCACAACACCACATTGTGCCTTTTTATATAATGAGTTCTTCCTTTTTGATTTTAAAGCTTAATTCCATTTTTAGCCACAAGAATTGAAAAATCATTATCACTTCCACGTCACTTTATTTGACGGAAAACTAACTCACCCTACGCTTAGAAACTACCTAGTGACCCTTAAATTTTGTAGTGAGAACTACAAAAATTTCATCAAGTTTAGCAACATTATTAATCAAAATACGACTAGACAGAGCTCTGTATGAAGTGTGCTGTCGGTACAATTCCCTCAAACTACAAAAACAAAATCTTAAATAACAAGCATTTCTCCGTGGTAATATTCACACATATTACCACGTATAGTTACAGTTAATTACGCCTAGACTATCAGCATAAAGTGATCTCTCTTGGAGACCATTTTGACCCGCCTTGGGCGTCGTTTCCTTGCCTTATGACTAAGCTTAGCGGCAAAGATTATTCTGCAGACTGTACGTGTCATCTTGTATCTGTTAATTTAGAATTTCGGTATGATGACACTATTTATTTTAACTTGTTTGGTGAAATAAAGGACAATCAATTTGTTAGGTAAATAATTTATATATTTTACTATTTTTAATAAACTGTTCTATCCTACTCCTGGGCAAAGGCCTTCTTCTTTCACGATAACATAAAAATATTTCTAATTTGGTAATTATTGAGGAGAAAAATAAATAAATAAGATTCTAGTTTATTAATCAGCTCAATATTTGATTTAGATCAAGTTGAAGTTAGCTTTAAACCCTATATTGCACAACATTTTTCAGAAACATATTTCTGCATTGAAACAATATCCAGCAACTGTGGCTATACTTTGTTTCCCAACAAAAGCGAGGTTTTTTTAGCTATATCTCCGACTGAAAGAACACTTGCTTTGCTAAAAAAGAAAGAAATTAAACTTAAATAATCTTCAATCTCAAAGCGAGTCTTGCACAAAATCATTTATTTCCCTTTACCTCATTACCCGTTATTCTCATAGAACTCACTATTTCCGACACACGACCCTTAGGCACAAAATGCGGTAAAACTATTAATCTATGCAACTCCTACGCAGCTCTCAAAGCTAAGGGCTTTAGCTTCGCAGGCCGTGTCTAATTCCGAAGACAATGCCAGCATTTAGATATTGTTAAATATCATAACAGCGCAATTTGGCTAAATAATGTGCCACGGTTGAGTTTACTCGGTTTGATATAAGTAGGCGTTAGGTGTAACATAATATATACATACATATGTTTGATGTATAAGAGGAGATGTTATAATATGTTACGTTAATATTGTATTATATTTGATGTCAAGCATCGCATGTTAGTTACTCAAAGGAATTAATGGATACATTTCTGTTTGTGGGTGTCGTGAAAAACGACTAAAGGATAAAGTATTTAAGTACTCAACTTCAAGGTAAACGCCAAAGCATTTATTTCAATTTAACCATTTAAAGACAATTTTGAATTGAGAAAGAGTTAGAAAGTTAAAGCTAGTTGCTTGTTCCAAAGCGTACGCAAGTCCCCAAAGAGAAGAACGAGCAAGAAGCCCCATTGACATTCTTTTCAATCAAGTTGTTATTCAATCCTGGTTACATTATTCTTGTTACTTCTAAAAATACGTATTTTTCTTACTGAATAAAAAAAAGGTTCCGTATTCCTCTGTACGTACAGAATTATAATATCTTTTCCTTAATTAACAAATTACCGGTTATTCCATGACACACCATTACAATCAATAATTCTGCTTATCCACTATTCTTAGAATAATCGTAGACCGGAAAAATATTATCTAACAATAAGAAAAAAATCTTAATTGCTGTCTTTCGTGCCAGATGGACGTGCGAAATGGAATCGTGCGCATTGCCCGCGCATGCGCACGCGATCGTCACGCCGATGTGACAAAATGGCGTAGCCTACATGTGTTGACAGCTTCATGTTTTTCCGGTTCGTGTTTCCGCGATTTTGGGCTTTTAGAATGTGTTACGACGGTATTGATTGAAGTGATTGATTCATTGACAGTTTTGGTTACCTATATCTCTTCTTTCTTGGGCCTCTTTCTTTCTCTATCAGTCATTCGGGCTGGCTGTCAAGTCAGTCTATTCTTTTATTTTTGTGTTGACAAACAGTACAGTTGACCCATCCTATTATTGTAAAAAAGTAAAGAAATACTTGTTTTTTTTCCGGTTTGAAGGGTGCCGGTGTAATTACAGGCATACGAGACATTTTAACTGTGTCTCTGAGATGATAACGCATTTGCAAGGCCTCTGGTATTGCAGATGTAACTAGGTAGCAGTGATCATTTAACATAAGGTGAGCCACGGGCTTATTTGCCATCCAATGACATTAAAAAAATGTTAGTAACAAAAAGCCCTTGATCGATAACAAAAATCATTACACTGACAGAAAGCTACACCATTGTGCACCGAGTGCATATACGGATGAAGCTTGGAAACTATAAAAAAATTGATGAAAATGATAAAAAAACAGACACAGATCTCTACAGTACCTAACCATATGCCGTTGAAATCCAGCTAAAGATTTGAACAACACGATCCACGACTACCTTAGACTACAGAAGCCAACGGTATTCCTACGTGACAAAGTCCCCGCGCTCTATCACGTATTTCACGTCTAAACATAATGTTCTCCCTTCAAAATGGTAATAAGACCAATTTGCCACTGCTTGCCACGCTATAAATAATTAACCGTCGTGACGCAACACTTAGCTTGACATTATAAAAACGACCTAATTTTATGGAGCTTAGAAAGGTCGGTCGGAAATAAACATGGCTTTGTTTAAGCTTTTAAATGTTTAAATCTGAAATGAAGCAAAAATTATTTGAGATTTTTTTTTGACGAAAGTGGATATATAATTCCGTCTTTTGTTTACTACTTATTTAGAAGTACATATATAAAATATATTTCTTCAATATTTACTAAATTTCTGTTCTTAATATTGCTATAAAGAACAGGACAGGATAACATTGCGGGATACATAATAGGCTGGTATTGATACAAGCCTATGGGGGAGGCTTATGTCCAGTTAGACGTCCTGTGGCTAATAAAATGACGAAGCACAGCAAGGCCTATTCTCATACAGTTCTGTATAAGGATAGGCTTTTGCCTTGCTGTGCGTGTGTGCGTGCCCAAAGTGGGCTGACGATTTCAGAATCATATTAATTATAAGTTAAGTTTTCCTCACCATATTCGCCTTCACCGATGTCTGTGATATCCGAGATAACCTTAGAAAACACATTGGCGAAAGAGTGGCGGGCGTCCTACCGATGGCTCAGTAGCCATCACGGCATTTTGTCAGTTTTGTTTAATAGTTAAAATAATTTCATTTTATTAATGATCGCCTGAAAGTGTTCAGGCCAGCTATTTGTATGTACGAGTATACTCTAAATGGGTCGAGCAATTACCCGTATATGCAATATAACATCGCCTACCCTTTCAGCAATAACGGTACCATACTGTACTGAATGGAAAGCCACTACGTCAGTGGGAATGGCCGCTTTTAATCTATACTTAAGAATCTAAGTACACCATTATTGTAATACAAAACAATAATTCCCTTCGGAGCGCATGACATTAAGAAATTATTAGGTTGCGCCGCATCCGCGTAAGGGTCTCAGCTCGCGGCTCTTAGGCTGGCTGCAGACTAGCTGTTTATACGCTGATGTTGAAGGTTTGGAGACTGTTCCTTACTATATGGTTAACATGGTGGAAGGGACATCATCACCATGGATGGAGTAAAATATCGGTTATTAAAAAGAAACAGCTGTTTCGTATTTTTTAGCAAGAAAAAATGTCATCGCTGCGTGGTTTTGAATCATGTACTGAAATTAAGGTGATAGTCTGTGCCACGATGTTTTTCTACCTTGTTTAAACAAAGTTTGATAAAAGTCCCTATATCAGATACAACATCACCATAGTCGAGCGACACAGCGCCACATCGTTTGGTTAACTTCATAATAATAAGAGAAAAATACATGTCTTCGTATAAGCGTGCGAGTGATGAGTGTGACGTTATCTAAATATTTCACTACACGTAAAGTCTCTTTCAATTCCTATACGACCCTGAAGTACAATAACATCTTCACTGAGCGTTAATTCCTAATCATTTTAGTATTTA
This sequence comes from Caradrina clavipalpis, assembly GCA_932526535.1. Classification (NCBI taxonomy): domain Eukaryota; kingdom Metazoa; phylum Arthropoda; class Insecta; order Lepidoptera; family Noctuidae; genus Caradrina; species Caradrina clavipalpis. Next base: position 4,989,992 of record OW052101.1, read on the forward strand.
CCTACTCTGTAACTTATGAGAAGTGATCTTTTCAATCATCCTTCTACCACTCAAACTTGAAAACCCACAGTTAAAAACCGCGCGATCCTCCGGCACAAACGCTACATATGTAGCCAGCCTAATCTCACAGTTCCTAGCAAGACAGGAGACGTATAAGCCCAGTCGTACGTGGGCGCGGGCCCCAGGCAAGCTGTTCTAGCATTTCACTTGCCTTCAAATGCATACGAGGCCTTTTTAGTGAATCGCCGAAGGTAATTAATACGTTGGAAATAGGATATGAATTATATGTTGGAGGTTCTTGAATAGAGTTTAAGATGTAGGTGTTAAAATGGTAGAAGAAAATTAGTTATATTTAGCTTAAGCCTGCTACTTCGTCCGCGCGAATATCGGTTATTTTATGCGTGGAGTCCCTTAATCTTTTTCTAAAAAAGAAATACCTTAGTTACTCCGTATAACATCAGTTATCAGTTAGTGAAAGTCCCGTTAAAATCGGTCCAGCCGATTAGTAGATTAGGCGGAACAAACAGATAGACAGAAAAATGAATTGGAATTTTGGTATAATTTAGTAAAAAGCTCTTATTGAGACTTTACCAACAGACACTTCAATTTTATTTTATTTGTGTGTGTATGTATAAAAGATTAGGTACCTGTAGATAATTTAGAAAGTCGTAAAAAGTTGTTACATCCATTTACATTAATTGTTGGTAGTCTCCAAAGAACCCACGCACTAAAACCACCTGAACTTAAAAAGTTAGCCACCTAGAAGGAAAGTTTCAAGTAGTGTTCCTTCTTTAAAAGATTATGGTTGACTTAATTTAAACTGCCTTTATTAACCAAGAAATAGAAGGCATATGTAATGAGATTGGACCACATAGATGGTAATCAAAATAAAAAAATCTCAAGTGCCAGTGTCTTGACACTGGACTTCCCCGTAGGTCTCGTGGTAGCAAGTTTGACTACTGAGCGTGAGGTCCTGGGTGCTATTCCCAGGTCGGGCAGTATTATTTGGTTTTTCCATTTGGAATTTCTTAGCAGTGGCCCAGAGTAGGGAAGTTGGTGGTGCTACACCCACGGGCAGCACACAAGCAAAATCACTAACATACATAAATTCTAAATATTTGCGACCATGAATTTATTGGTATGTGTTGCAGCGTAATTTGGTAGCTTAGAGACCTAAATCCAACAAAGGATTGCTAGAGGCTAAATTACGGGTCCTGTAGTGAGAAGTGAGAAGCGATAGCCCTGAATTGATTGATCATTCAGTCTCAAATGAACAGTGTTTTTTTTTAAGGATGTGAAATCCTCATATCACTTCTTGCACTCTGGGCGGAGCGAAAGAGAGTGTCAGACTCTTACTGAGTAAAACCCATCCGTGATCCTCCTAACGCCCTTTCTGTTCCAGGGCCGTGGTGCCACTTCGAACAAATTCCGCAACCCAGCATATACTAGGTTTTCAACTCACAACCTCTAGCAACTTAAAGGGCGTATCCATACTCCTTCAGGCAACCACGATCTAAACGTCGTGTTCCTACATAAACTATCAAACATTCTTCAACTAGATGAGCTAAAGAATTTGAATACCATCAACAACCATTGTTAGAAGGCCTTGAAAGGACTTCTGTAGTATACAATATGATCCCTGAGAAAGATCGCGTCGATTACAAATACATTAATAGCTGTGGGCGTGTCCATATTGTTATTTAAAAGCTGGTGAGCCATTAAGTACTTGTATCGGTTGTAATCGTCACGACGAGCTTGTTCTAGCAGCATTGTTAGGTTACGTCGCGTGGTGGGATTGTTGCGAAATATTTCTTTCCATCTTTTTCCTGACAATTTTATGCCGAAAAATAAAAATTTGGATGGCATATCCTATTGAATGGACATGGAATTGCTGATAAGTTATAGCATAATTTGGTTAAATAAAGGCCTTGTTTCACCCTCACATACTTGTTGTTTATTTGCCATGTTTGTTTTTCTTATCACGGTAAATTTTTACTTGAAGCGTCTTTGAAATTATATATACCAAGTTCGATAAGTGCACTGTAAGGGATTTTTTTAAATCTTCGACAACAAAACCAACGGCCATGTGCCCCGTTACAGCCCCAGCCGATTTTTTATCTTTAAGAGAGGGCAACTCGTAATAGTGTTTTGGAACTAAGTTAGACCCCATTGTGAAGAAAAACAATAACAGATTATTTTTTATAGTCTAGAGACCATTCAAATACTCTTTCAATAACTGCACTATCTTCTAATCTCCTCTGTTTAATGAAGCTCTACAAAACCACGATTTAGGTATGTGACGTCACAATATAACATAATCTAAATATGTTTTTCATCTTATAGAGTAACAACAATAGTTTCTATGTGTAAAGTAGCTTTTAATATTTTATTCATAACCACTATTAACTAATTGTTCGAGGTCGCTCATTGGCTGATGGATTATTCTTGTCTTTTCTTTGACTTGGGCTGGCAATTTCGAAATTTTGCATCAATATAATATGCCTATGTAATAGAATTTTACATTAAGATAATTATCTGGGATTTTTATATGAATAGTGATGACTTATGCAAAATAGTAATAGATTGAGTTTTAATTCTGTCTTTGTCTGTTAGATTGATAGCTCTTTCAGAGCTTTTTCTAAAACGGTGAATATAATCAAACTTCACAATACAGTAGGCATGAGTTTGCTCATTCATTTGTTTTTTTAGAGGAGAAACTTAATAAAATATTAAATAAATACCATCACGCCTGTATTCCCCGAAGGGTTAGGCAGAGGTGTACCTATGTACACCCACAGTTCACCGGTATATTTAGGTCCCATGTAATAGGGGGCGAGTAATTAACCGTGTACAAATAGAAACTCCGAGCTGCTACTGAGAAGTTCACAGAAAAACGCAATAACACTTTTTGCTTGACCTGGGAATCCAACCCAGGACCTCTAGCGTAGCAGTTGTGCTTAGGACCACTAGGCTAACGAGTCAGTTAAACTTCATAAAGTCTTCAAATATCTTTAGATGTCAGGTGTCCAGGTTACTCAGCGAGATAGTTGGAGCGGAAATTGTCAATCATGATAATATCAATCTGATTTGATATCATTAGGGACCTTTTAAAATATTTGTAGGTAGTAAGTTAGTTTCTGAAGATGAGAGGCGTCGTTGAGGAAGTATCAGAAAGAGGTAGCGAGATAGCCTAGATGCGCACCATGAGGGTTGGTTCATGGTGGTGTATTCCTGGAAGTAGTTGGGGAAGGCTTTCGCCCAACAGTGGGATAGCGTAGACTAAGCCTGTATGATCCTGTATATAAAATATTGTAAAACATTTATTTTATATAAGTAAGCAAGGATTTTCTTGATCATTCTTTTCCATGCGAAACTACATTTTGTCTTTGTTTTGTGGTTGTTTGTGTTTTTGTTGTTTTTGTTTTGTGTTGTTTTTGTTTGCATCATTTTGTCCTATAAAGGACAAAGTGATGATGTTTCAAATTTTTTTTGATAGGCTATTTAAAAAGTTCCTAAATCTTTTAAATTAGACCATCAAACATTTGAATGATCTAATTCAAATAAATGAATTGACTTTGAGTTTGTCTTTATCTCCAAAACATTATAAATTTGCCTATATTACGCTCAATTACACTCACAAAGTACGCCAGTCCAATGACATTAATACGAACCATTAAGTAAACTCTATTTTCTCAGCATTTATAAAGAAATTCGATGCACAAGTAAGTGTCTTGCGAAGTAGATTGTGTATAAACGAAAGGGTCGGACTGTCTATCAAGCAGTTGTAATTACCTTTCAGGGGCGTACGGCGAATTCCCGATGTCATGCCATATGTCCTTCAAGGGGGAACGGACTTGGGAGGACATATTTTAAGTTGTAATTAATAGAAATTGTGTGATGCCAGTCAGTGTTGACACATGGGGAACCGTAAACCCCAATTGTTTTAATCAAGAGTTATATAGATAAGATTATGGGTTTGAAAGTAATATTTCAAGAATGGGTTGATAGCAGCTTTCTTTTGTGTGTCTTCAAAAACCAATAAATATAAAATTGCATTAAATATACTCGAATTACTATGGCATTAATATACATTGCTTTGTATTTGCAACATGAAATAAAGAAGCTTATTATATGCTAACATTGAAATAATGATAGTGGCATGATGATTTTTGTCTAATGTTTCAATTAATGGAGGCTGTGATCAACAAGGCAAAACGCTGTAAAATCCAAAAGGAGTTACCGATACTGCACTAATTTAAACACACGCTATTCTTCCACATAACCTAACCTAACCAAAACTAGATTGCAACGTGAAATCCTAAAATAAATTTGGCAAACTAAATGCAAACACAAATAATCACGACTCGATTTCTCATCAACCTAATATCAATCCAAAAGCAGACATAAATATTTTGACAAACGCACCTACCCACACAACAATAACAAGAATTTTAATTCCCACGAAACTAATTCAACATGAAACCGCAATTTTCCGAGAATAGCACGTGAATAGATCTAATAAATTGTTCCATATAACACCTGAGGAAAACAGGGAAGTGATTTGGAGGAAAACAGTTGTTTTCGTCACGTAGGAAAGAAAGATGGCGTCATTTATTTAGTAATACGTCATCGTAATCCGGCCCTGGCTTGTCGCCCCATCACTTAGTGAAGGACATGCTCGCGTTTCTTTGTAGGGGTAAGGTTGGGGTCCAAGTGCTGGCGATTTGTGGAAAAATTGTGGTATCATTGAATTATTGATTTCATTAACGGTTAAAGACTTACCGTTGAAAAGTTAATTTAAGAAACCGTTTTGATTGACAATTACAGGACGTTTTTTGAATTATGTGGTCGTGACTTGTAAAGAAATTCAATGGTGTTTGCTAAAACTACGTAAAAAAGCTTGCGAAGTTTTGAAGTAATTTTTTTTTATCAGACAATAGAATAATTAAATGAAAACTTAAAAAAATATTATTTATAACTCATGTAAGACTATTTTTGTACATGGCCAACGTGTATAAAAATAGCCATGCGTATTGTTCCATTATTTATATTTATATTGTTCTTAAGATCATTTTTTTTAGCTGTTAGTAGTGGTAGCGTAGATACAGTCAACAAAAGAAATAGATAACCAGGATAGTCACACGGTTTTGATTTGTTTCAGAACCTGATTAGTGTTTTTGGAATGAAATTTATTAATTGGAAAAAAATTGTTTATCAACTTCGTTAATTCCTATTCGAAAATAATTAACAATTTTTAAAAAAGCTTCTCTTATATCAGAATGTCAATTGTACTTGCTTTTATGAACGATCGCAATCCAATCTCAGTCTCTATCTTATAAAAATGCCAGTAATTCACCAAAATCAAAATTTTTGACTTAATTTTATCGCGGATATGACATTGCGACCCGAGTCTGAACTGAACGCTTTTAATTAGCAGAATGGGTCTTCTGAAGACTCTGGTTACTTAAAGGTTTTTTTTCTCAGAATAGGAAATCATCAAATGACTTCTCCCACCCTGGGTGGGGCGGGAGATAGTGTCAGACTTTTACTGACTAAAACCCACCCATGTTCCTTCTTGTGCCCTTTGCGTTCCGAGGGCGATGTAATTCTTTCGAACAATCCACAGCCCTGTTACTTATGGGTAACAAAAGAAAAATGTTTCCGCTATCTCAGGCACCCTACCCAACTAAGTACTTGATACCCGAGTACCTGCACGGACGACATCAAACGTTCGCGATTTCCTTGTGTTTTCTTGGACGTATCGCCATTTGTAGGCACCAAATTGTGCGGAAGTGCCTCCCGACAGGTTAATTTGCTCAAGATCCTTGAAGGATTTAGGTTGAGTGTCCGTCTTTTCGTCTTTTTTGTAATGCATGAGTTGGTTGGTGATGAGAGTTATTGGTAGAGGAGTTCAGAGTTGTCCAACCTACGTCATTCATTTATGGTTGAAATTTTGAAAATAAAACGCGTGATAATTATCAACTGCCCCGTTGGTCTCTTGGTCGCAAGTGCGACTGCTGTGCAAGGGGTCCCGGGTTCAATTCCCAGGTCGAGCAAAAAGTGTTATTGGGTTTTTCTATGAAATTCTCAGTAGCAGCTCGGAGTTTGGATTTGTGCCCGGTTAATGGCAATAGGCTCGCCCCCTATTACATGGGACCTAAATATACCGGCGAACTGTGGGTGTACATTGGTTCACCTCTGCCTAACCCTTCGGGGAATACAGACGTGATGTTATATATAATTATCAACTTTATGTAAGTACGAGTATTAATTGTGCTGTGTGTGTAGGTACCTTTAGGAAATTATTGCTCTAAATATATGTATGTATGTGCTTGTAATCAAGACATTGTCAGTGTTCCGAACTGTTTGGTTGTAATATTTTTTTTGAAGTATTTTTTTTTATTTTGGGTTTCTAGTTTTGTCCGAACGCATTCAATCGTAATCTCTTCAATGCTGGACTCATCATCATCATCTGCTTAGCCTTTTCCCAACTGCGTTGGGGTCGGCTTCCAGTCTAACCTGATGCAGCTGAATACCAGTGTTTTACATGGAGCGACTGCCTATCTGACCTCCACAACCCAGTAACTGGGCAACACGATACCTCTTGGTTAAACTGGTTGTCAGACTTCTTGGCTTCTGACTATCCGTCACAACTGTCAAAGGTCTACGAATGACAGCCGGGACCAACGGCTTTACCAACCAAAAAACCAAAGAAATCCCAAAGTTGGACTGAACAGGCTTATTTTGGGTAATCTTACTCCATCGTTGACTTTTTGTTTGACACTTCTGATCTAGACTAGAGTCAAGAGCTTACCCACATAGAATAAAAATAAAAGACTTACCAATCTACCAAATGATCAGTATAAAGTCATCAGTATAAATAAAAAACAACTCAATATTTACATGACCCAGATATTGAAATAGAATGATACAAACTTATAGTTTCGTTTAATGCTCGCTCCTATAATAAAAACAGGTTTACTAACGATGTTTATGCAAAAGGGACGCGGTTGTAAAAGAAATATCACTGTATTTACAAAAGCATGTGTGACTAGTATCAACCTAATAGTGAATCATAAAATATTAGACGGGTATTTTGATAAGATCCAATTATGTATAAAGTAGGTGTCGTACAGTTACAAGGCGTAAATGTAATTCTCCAGACCGATTCCGGCTACAGCGGCTAATCTTAATGCAGACTAGCCACGTACGCAGGAGATATTAAAGTGCACAAGTGTGTATGCAAACACAGGTGCACACCCTCTTCCCTAACTCTCATAGCCCGATGGGACGGCCCGACGCGACCGGAGAGAGACCAGGCGCAGGACCAACGGCTTTACGTGCTTTCCGAGGCACGGGGGTGTCACACCACCATCTTCCAAACTCCGAGCTGCTACTGAGAAATTCTTAATGGAAAAACCCAATAACACTTTTTGCCCGACCTAGGAATCGAACCAGGGACCCCTTGCTCAGCAGTCGCGCTTGCGACCACGAAGCGTAAGCAGGCAACGAGACAACAGCTTAAACATTAAAAAAGAATAAAAAATTTGCTCTAGAAATTTAAATCCGACTCTCTTGCAGTGGAATGCCAAAAAAAAAACCCTGCTGGAATAGAATTGTTAACGACTAATCACAGCAGCTTATACGAATTGGTCACAATATTTTTTTATGTTAAAATTGCTGGATAAAATCGACAACTAGTTTCTGCTCGCCACTTATCCTCTTAGAAGTCAGATAGGTTCTATTCGTAAACTAAAAAATATTCCCTATTACACGTGACAATAGTGGAGCTTTCCATGAGTAAAAGAAATTTTGTAATCGATCTAGTAGGTACTTTTAGAGTTTACCTCTTACAAAACAAACAAATGAACAGCTGTATAGAACAATACTATAGATAAAACACGTCTTAAAACCAACCTTTTCATTAACTATAAACCTCAAAGCCACGACAAAACCCCATAAGACACACATGCCACCAAAACATTCGTCCCATCTCCCCACAAACTTCTTAACGAACTTAAGGCACAATTACAGACAGCTAGCTGTAGGTAGACATACCTTCACACTCACTATCAGTCCAGGGTAGGCAGGGGAGTCGGCGATGTGACAGGAATGCATTCCGGGCATGCCTCGGGCGGTCGGGATTTCTCAGGACACTCCACTTTATTGCTTTACTTGTAGGAGTTTGAAGTTTGAGTGGTTTGTTTGTACTGTGATTTGGTGTTGTCGGTAGATATATGCCTGTGTTGTTTTGTAAATATCTTTTGGAATTCTAGACTAAAGTTTTTAGAGTCAAATAACAGAGACCGACCAGTTGTAATTCAGTTTACAATAAAGTTAGTAAAATGCTTTAAAAGCCAAATCAAATAAATTCTGTTTATTTTTTTGAAAACATCGACTTAAAATGAATTTAAGTCTAGAATCGCCAATCCACATTAGCAAGCGTGGTGACGCTCAATGTTTGTGCTTTTTCTGTATGACAAGAGGCCTTTCCTGCAGGGGAATAATATATTTTTTTTCACCAATTGATCAGCTAATTGAAGAGAATGAAAAGAAGCACCTAATAAAGGAAAGCACTTAAATATAATGCCTATGGATTTAGAAAGTAATTTGTAACTAAAAGCTGAATATAACACAAATTACTTGATTGAACTAAGGCAGCTTTGCATTAGTAAACTATTTATATCTGACATTTTAAAAACACACAACAAACTATCACAAAACACAAATCAAAGATAAACAACACACAACAATAAAAATAACAAAAGACAAACAAAAGCTTCACCCAATGAAAACAAAACAGATGAACTAACATTTTGACCTACAACTTAGCAATCGATAACTGTTATCTAAGAGACCGAATTCCAGTTGTTCAGGGGACCTTTTAAGGAAGCCAGGGGAGATAGGGAAGCTGGGGGAGGTTGGGGAGGGAATTAGTGGCGCTTCATTGGATCGCAATTAAAAGAAGGAAACTCTACGGAGTGATATGGAGTTCCGTAGAGCATGGGTGAAAGAACTTCGACTAATTCTTGATGACGCCAATCGATTGAGAGTAAAAGTTTTAGTGGCGTTGTGATGTTGTTTTAAGCAACTTAATGATATTAATACCAGCCTGTTATTGTCCCATAGGGCAAATAATTATTCTCATTGACAGAAAGCATGAGCATTGGTTGATGCGGGTCAAAGCGAGTTGCCAGTTTCAGACATAAATTATTTTACAATTCCCGGTTTCTTCACAATTTTTTCCTTCACCAGTGTTCATCATCATCATCTCAGCCATAGGACCAGTGTTACTGCCAGTAAATTGGTTGGTTGGGTGAAAGAACTTGGGACTAATTTTGATGACGCCAATCGATTGAGAGTAAAAGTTTTGGTGGTATGGTTGTGATGTTATATATGACAGCACCGATATATACTGTAGGTGGAGGAAAACATAGTGATGAAATGTGGACTTATAATTGCGCGACGTGCGACGACACGGTTGGCGCAGTGGTCGAGCGATCGACTGCCGCGCTGCGTGTCGCGGGTTCGAATCCCGCACGGAACAAATATTTGTATGATCTACAGATAGTTGTTCCGGGTCTGGTCGTTTGTGTATGTGAGTTTATGTGTTTGTAAACGCACCCACGATACAGGAGAAATTCCTTGTGTGGGGCAACGTTTTTTTAAAACAAAAAAAAAAACAAAAAATAACTATCTATTCACCCCGCGGTGTTATTCACGTTCAGTTACGTCTTTGATTACTGTCCCGGTCCCGTTAATCGTAGCGTGATGTTCTACACGTATAAACCTTCTTCTTAAATCACTCTGTCTATTGATGAAAACAGTATTCACAATTTATTCCGAAATCTAAAAGATCTAAGCGTAAAGGTGAACAGACTGTGGGAAGCGACTTTGTTTTATACCATGATATAATTCTAGATACCTCTATTAGATATAATTCTGCTATCGCCATTTTTCCTTGAGCAAGGGTGATCAACTCATGACCGTCAATATCTCCGTAATCCATAATCTAGTATTTCCAGATAGGTCCCAAGAAAGATCCAAAAAAAAAAAAATATCGCAACGTTGGGAAAGATATGTAACTTTATTTCTTAAGTATCTTTCCACACCTGTTACTTTATAATTGACGTACATATACTCAAATTACTCACAACGAAAGCAAAAATCAATAACCCATAGAATTTACATACATAATCACCGAACATAGCAATTATTATCTCACATTAGCGGCACCAATTACATATCGTAGTTCTAGAAAAAATTACACCAATAAAACTGAAGCCACCAGCGTGTAAGGTCCTAATAACGTATTCAAACAACATAATCCAGAGCCTGGTAATGATAGCAATCTGTTGGCCATAAATCCTTAATAGCCTATCGCTTGTCCACCGCACTTGTGGGTGATGCAGCGCTAGGCGAGCCAATGATGTGGGACGATGTTGAAACGGTTTATTTGCGATGTTTCTTTAGATTGATGCTGTTTTTTATTTTTTATGTTTTTATAAGGTGATAATAAAAATGTTTCTCTAATCAAATATTTTAAAAACAAGGAGAGCGTAACTATTTTATTTTCATCTTTTTTAAGAGTAACTTTTCGTTTAAGTACCTAATCGATGCAAGGCATCAAAAATTACTTATTTTAAAATAGTTGACATCGATTCAGCAGACGATTCAGAGCTGTGAAGGTCGGATACGTAGGCAGTCGCTCCATGTTAAACACTGGTATTCAGCTGCATCCAGTTAGACTGGCAGCCAATCACAGCATAGACGGGAAAAGTCTACCCCGATGATGAGACGATTCTTAACAAACTACATATTTTTGGGGTCCGCGTATTATAATATGCTACACGTTATTATGTACTTTAATCTTACTTTAACTAATCGTCATCAAAGTCCACCACTGACGTCAGATTTATCGTTTCAAATAGCAAAAAGGTGTCCATTAAATTTAATTATAACTAAACCATATACCTACTTTTGCGCTTAAGTATGTCCAAACATTTGGTTATATAAATCATACTAAGATTGTTGTACTGTATTTAGTAAAATTTTGTTGTAAAATTTTTTTGATTATCATCTAAAAGATCAAAATAGGTGGTTGTCTGCTGTTAAAGTACCCAATATAATGCAATCTTGTTTTATCTTATGTAATGTAAAATAAAATTCTTGGACTGTAGGTGTTATGAATTGGTATGTACCTACCATGGTACATGCTCCAAAATTTATAAAAAATATATTTTTTATATAACTTTTTGTTAAAAAAATAAATAGTACCTATTGGAATTTAAATGCAACTTTGACATTTCTATTCCAATCTTTGGTGAAACATGCAGGTTCACAATAATCTTAACCACATGTATCACAGAGTTTCATGTAATTAAAAAACAATGTTTATCATTTGCTTTCTTCTGCTTCTTTTTCGTGTCACTGGCATGCCAGTCTTTTAGATTTGGGTGGTCTAAATCATTGCCACATTTCTTTAAAGCGTTTTCAACTAGCTAAATTTTTGTCAACACTACATACGGACCCACCAAAATATTTAAGAAACAGTCTTTTTTCTTCTACCTTTATCGCATATCTATCGGTCCTCACCATCGCCGCTCGCGTAGGCCGTACCCTGCAGGCTTCGCCGTCGATACGCGACTCAACTTTCACCACCCGTCCGCGCCTCCAGATATCTGCAGATTTATACCTCAAATGCTTCTCTAAGGTTTTTGAGGTTTTGGTGATAAGAATGTCTCTTTGGGTAAGTTTTTTTAACTGATTAAGAGTTCCTTTTTGGCAAAGGTGGGTTGTTTTACTCGTACGGAAATTTCGGTTTATTTTTTTCATAATAATAAACTTTCTAACTGATTTTTAATAATGATATTGATCAAATGTGGACAGTACTATTTCAATAGTATTAGCGCTTCTTCAGATTGTGTCTTGTTATTTGCTATTCGAGTACCTATAGGTTGCTGATCCTGATACGGTACCTATTTTTTATATTCTTCTAAAGTTTACAGGGTGAGTTTAAAAGATATTTCTTGTAAGTTTAAAAACACGCAAGCCTACCATCAAGCCCTTATACTCCGAAGGGTTAGGCAGAGGTACCAGTGTACACTCACAGTCCGCCGGTATATTTTAAGTTCCATTTAATAGGTGGCGAGCATATTGTCATTAACCGGGCACAAATCCTAACCCCGAGCTGCTACTGAGAATTTCATAAAAAAATCCAATAACACTTTTTGCTCGATCTGGGAATCGAGCCCAAGACCTCTTTCTAGTATTACCAAAATAGCATTACAATAAACCATTCCCAATAAGAAACCACACCATAGGTAACCCTCAACAAACCACCAGTTACAATCCAACAGCATAACCCTTACATTAAACGAAATAATAATGTCGTATTCCCAACATAATCGTGCATTACATCACATGCACGACCCGGCACCGAACTGCACCCACCCAATGACAAGACGCGCCGCCGGCAGCCGGGCACAATGGCGATTGTTCTCGCGTTG